>CM046302.1:41215630-46838130 GCA_025267735.1 Mactra quadrangularis
TCCTCCTACTTTGCATAAGCAACTGCAAGACAATATAGCGACTTTTATTTATTGAATGGAATTTGAAGTGTCTTTGGTATAAGTATCCACCCTAATTAGCCGGATTTTTCCACGAAAATATTCGGCTAATAGTTTGGCGAAACACGGACGGGCGGGCGGGCGGTTAGTTGGGCGGGCGGGCGTCCGGCGTCGTTAACAATTGCGTTAAAGTTTTCAATTTAGCAATAATCTCTGCCATTTATTGTCAGATCTTTATGAAACTTCATTCAATGATAACCTACCATGTGATCAACAGAAAAAGACAGTAACCACAACTCTACCTGGTTTTATTATGGACTATTGTCCTTTGTAATTTTTGCGTTAATTTTTTTAAATCCGGATTCAATGTGGTTTCCACATTACATTTCTTGTTTTCTATTTTAAGTAATACCATGAATATAATAATCATTACTGGGTCAAATAATGGAATATGTTATTTAATCAAGAAGCCATTACTGGTTGCTTTATATTTGGAGCAATAATTACATTACATAAATAGGTTTTAGGTACAATGGGACTGAATGCTAGCTTGTCACCATTCTGTACACAAACGGTCTGACTGACCTCTGTACGGAGACGCCGCGCATCACGGGTAAAACTGTTTATTTACCTGAAAACACGTGGCAATGTTTACATTCTATCAATTTCCCCCCTTCAAGTATACTGAACAAAAATAGAATGAATTTTGTGTCTACTCAATAAAATTTGACTATCCAACCAACTAACCTCATTAAATTAAACTTTATACCGGTTGTTAAACCTTCGTCATAACGTGTTTACGTCTGTCATTCTTTACACAGTAATTTGAATTCGAAACTAGGTTACACGGTTTAACTATGCACCTATACCTACAGAGGTTTAAAAGTACTTTGTATTGATAGATTTATGATCCTGTAGCTATGAGTGATCATTTATTTTACATTTCAACAACGAGTCTGTCAAAAAACGAAAAAATGCAACGATTTTGCCTTCATCCGCCGCACTTTATTCTGTTGCGTACCAAACGCCGAATTTTGAGACGGTTGCGCGTCTTAGTATAGAGGTGATATCTTCACCGTCTATTTATAGAATGAGCTTGTCACATTTCATATCAATGCACTTGTGTAACCAATGCTTTTATTGGTCCATCATTATACATTATTTGATTTTCAGAAGAGAGATAAAAATGACTAATATGATTAGATGGCAGGCATTTTCTTCCAAATATGGAGAAATTGGTCGTAAAGAAGATTCGAAACTTATTTATAGTTTCCCTATAGTCTGGAAAGACAAAATATAATCATGTAATAATCTCGTCGACTTGTTTAGTTCTACTTGAGTTCTGAGAAGTTCTACGAACGCTGTTTTAGTGAGCTAGGCCGACTGGTTACGACGTTGAAATGGTAACCATTGGATAACCAGCTCCGCGTTGGTTCGAATCGCATCGAACACCTACCCTGTTATTTCATTGAGCATTGAGCAAGAAATTTATCCTACGATGTTTGTGCTGGGGATCCAGGAAGCGGAATCAAAGTGATTGATCTAAATAATAAGGACTTGTTTCACATTTGAGCTAAAATAAATTAGTATAAGCTATGAACATTGTGTAAAAGTTTAAATGAAAAGCTAATTAATTTTACACATATACGGTTAAGGTTCATAAAGTTGTCTGTCAGTTTTAGGACCATGAAAAGCCATTATCTAAGTGTAAGTAGAATGCATGATCAATGGTGAGTACAAAGTACAAAAATATGCTACTTTGAAAATTTGGTAAAAGTATGACTGACTACCATTTTCATAAAGCAAATGCAGTGCAATTACCGAATAATGTAATTATGCATTTGAGCATATTCATGCACAATTGGTAAGTCACTTGGATTGAACTCGTAACTCAATTTTCTATACATATACATATGTTCCGATTAAAATTGGGTCAATGGGAATTTGTTTAAGTAAATAAAGCCTACTAGCAAGAGTTTTGAACTGAATATCTTACTTTTAAACTAATGTTAAATGATCTTGCTCTTTCTGGAGAAAATGCAGCATGATCCAGCTCTTTACTGCAATGAGTGATGAATGCACTTACATGTACATTTTCTTTCGGCGATTGTTTTATTAGCTAGTCATTACTATTTGTAAATAATGAGCTAATTGTTCCTTGAATAAGTGCTGTATAAGTTATCCGTTTCTTGAGTAAGTACTAAATGGAATTATTCTTTCTGACGATGATTGGTGGAATAACTCCTCACCAAATATCAGCTGACAGACTTATACTATGTTTGCTATAAAAATTACATAACCTCATTTGTAACATGTGCAGTACTCAGTGATCTCATGTGTCAGCTTTAAAAGCTCAGATCGCAAAGATGAGATAATCAAATTGGTTTCTAAGAATCTTACTGATGATTAGATGGACATTATTGCATTGCCTGCGTTAGAACGAAATATCTCTGTTTATTATGATCATAAACGACGCCTAATGAACGCCTTTGAGGTTCTAATTACAGGTTTCTAGGAAAATGTTCTGTTCGAAAATAAGATGGCATCAAAACGAGTCGATTATTTCCGAAGGTCACTTAATGTCGTGTTAATCACCTAAAAATCTGACGAATACTAATGGTTGTAGATTATCGTCTCATTTTTTGCATTTCATTTCTTTCTTTTCTGCGTTCATTTACAATGGTTCCAATCACACCGGACAGCTTGAATAAGGAAACATAGATGAATAAGCTTTAACTAGACCTATCACTGAATGTGATGAATACCTCCAACTGGTCTTCGTCAAGAAGTTTGAATCCATTCCTCACAATAAGTGCTGAGGAAATATGCGAATAAGATTTTTTACCAAAGAGTCAAAACTACGAAAAATCAATTGACCGTGATAAAAAATAGAATATGGACATGTCTGCTTAATACCCGGTCTATGTTTAAAGTTTGATTCAAATCCGTTCAATTGGTGCTGATACATTGAGCGGAAAAGCAAAAGCTACAAATTGACCGACCAACTGACCGAATGAATGACAAGCTGACTCCTGTATACCACCATATATAGTTTTGGGGGGTTATTATGAAGTCTATTGATTACTGTATTATGATTATTCTACTTTCAAATGGACCAATCAGAATTGACGTACTTGTATATTGAAACACTCATTGGCATAAATTCATTCTTTACAATAATAAATGCACATTTTACTACAAATGTGTTTGTCTTGGAGCTTTTTTTAGTGTAATCGTTCACAATTGAAGCAGTAAATTATCTCACTTGCTGTACAGTTGCTAGTATCTATGAATATGTTTTCTGTACTTTTCTGAATAAATTTACTGTTTCTGTTTTTCTATTGTTCTGTATAAATTACAAAAACCCATACATATATCAAATGACATCTTAGTAATGGTTATTGTTTAATCACACATTGTTTGTTCCTTGAACAAGCCGTTTTATCCAATTTACTGTTTTGTACTTACGGTCAGAGAATAGAGGCGTTTCTTCGAGAAGAAAACAGTTAATGAACAATAAGGAACAACGTTCAATGGAGAACATCATATGTGGAGTAAGAACAATTTTGGTTTAAAATAGCAGAACATATTTTATTTGGTAATGTATTTATGCTTGAAACGCCCACTTATTGACACTACAAATAACAATGACATAATGGGTTAGGTTAGAATTAAAAAGAGGTGTATGCATTCTTATCAGAAACAGCAATAGCAATAAAACACAAGCCTGCCGTACAGCCAAAAAGCAGAGATTGTGATCTTTTATATATTTTGTCAAAATAGGGACGACACAAACAGATAACGAAAACAAGAACCTTAAGGGTTTCTGTCTTTGAACGGACGATGGCAAAATAATTAAAAATAAACCAGTGGTGCTTTTAACAATGATTCTTAGGAAAAGAAGTTATCGTAAGTCAATTTCATATAATTACCAGTTCAATGTCAGATGAATAATAAGCATAACTATGATATGGTATTCAAAAGGTATATATTCTACACAATTCTATAATATTTGAAATTGATCAGCCAAACATGAGAGTATTATTAATGTTTCTTGCTTTGACTTACGAAGATTTTTTTCGTAAAAAATTTTGTGAAAAGCACCACATGTTGTAGGGTGCACCAACCTCATACTTGTGCCGAATGGTTTAAGCACAAACAATTACTAATTGCCAATAGTCAACTCTCCATTCTATTAGCGGTACTGCGTGCAAAAACACACAAACACATAAAACAAAGTATTCAGTAGCATTGTTACAGTGTATTAAAAGCCCAATTATCAAAAGTAACACTGTTTTTTTAATGCAAAAAGGAGGTGTATATATCTATTTCAAACATATCTAATGAACAAGATATTTTTAGATAAACGCAAATCCTGCTTAAATATGTTTGTTATTTATTGCAATTCAAAGTGAAAGTAGATCGAAACTGAAAGTATAAATTCTATGTCAATGCTTGATATAAGAGTTTTGATCACAGTATGTTTAAGATGAAGTAATTTTATAGAAAAATAAAACTCTCCGAATAACATTATTAAGCTCTAAAACTATTGTGAATCAGCCCTGTGTTCAGTAACTACTGTTAGCTAACGTTACGGGTACGGGAGAATTCAACACATAGACAACTCAACCCGTGCAATACTCAACACAAAGTTGGGACTACTCAATCCGTTAGTAGGAGAATGAGTTGTCTCGGGTTGAATTGTCTATGGGTTGAGTTGTTCCGACACTTCCGTTACGGAACGTTTTGGAACGTTCAACACTACCGTATAAAAATATAGTTCCTATGAACTAAACAACAAAACAACACTTTAGTATAACGTGTATTTTAGCACTTGGGCAAGTGGCTATACTAATAACGTACATGTGTAGACAAACTTTAACGTTAGCTAACAATTCAATGGCAATACATATCCAATAAGTGTTTTTTGTATTCATACGTATTTACTTACACTGATAAGACATATGGTAACCGTTTAAATAAAATATTAACTCTTAAAAATTGTTTCTTAACCAAATTTGATGCATATTGTTTTATAAAAAATATGTGACTGGTCTGTGTAGCCGGCCAAAGCTGATTGTCCTTTCAATAACATCAAACTCGCACGATAACTTGTGCAATGAAACACAATGTTTCATTGGTTGCAAATCTTCATAACAACTTTGAATTGACCAATCAAAGATCTTTACATATCAAATGAAAATATTTTCCGCCTAATGCGCTTCGCTTAACCGGCAGAAAATGCATTGTGCTCTTATAAAAGCACCCCCACATGGACACTTTGTCAAATTCAAATTTAGAAAGCAGAATGGTTTGAGGTGTTTATTGTGTCTCAAATTCATGTTATATTCTGGAAACTTCATGTCTGTAAAACATTTTTGAAGTATAATATCAATAAATATATCTTCATACAGTGGCTTTAAATACACCTACTATATATTTGTAGAGCTCAGTTTTGTCTGGATATTTGACAGTGCTAACTCATGATCCTCAGTACATATTGGTTATTATGATGAATTATGAAAACACTAGAGGGTATATATTTGAACGTACGTGATCATGCATTAGTTTTAAATATTTATAAATCATCCATGAGTCATCTACTATCAGAGCTTTGGGGAAATATTTTACCGAATTGAACCAAACAAATATAATATTAGTGCGTGCACAGGACACCTTGTCGGTGTTCATATACATTGTACTAGAAATTGGGGTTTGTGAATAAGGTTTTGCATGTTTACAGCATATATACTGAGCTGTATTTTGACTAATCACTATCACTTTCAAGGAATGGACACTAGTCGCACTATTAAAAGACACTATATTCATTAGCATCATTATCATCATCATCATCACCAACAACAACAGCATCATTACCGCCACCATCAACTTCATCGTAGCATAATCACCATCATCAACATCATCATCAGAATATAAACAAGTGAGTAATAACTTCACTCTTATTTTCTGAACAGTTACAAGAATAAATAGTAAAATACTTTTAAACTCGCCACAATATCACGGACTTAAACTGTTAACCCAATCAACGATTTATTTCAAAATTAAAAGTACAATAACATGCCATGTTTGCAAAATTGATCTATAAATCTGTTATGAAAAGTAATAAACAATAATAATAAAAGATTTGTTTTTATTTTACTAGATTGTTTTATTTGTCTCCCTTACTATATCAGTGTTATATTGATTCTACAATGTTGTAGACAGATAGTTGAATCAAGTTAATAACGACGAGAAAATAACGTACTTCAAAAGGTTCTTGGACAATTGCAATTTTGAGATAAAATTGGTCTAGGAAAAGCAAGTTAAAAGTTTAAATCATTTTTAGACTTTCGGCGATTTCGCCGAAAGGCTTAAATTTAAGTTATACCACAAATCGAAAACTATCGACGAAAGTGCTTGACCAGTTCAACTTGCGAAGTGAAACATGTTTTTCTGATTTACTACGCAGTCGATTTCTAGGCGATAAAAGTAGTTCCGTCATCAGATTCGTCATTGTTTCACCTTCACCGATCAGGATTGATCAGTGACAAGTTTTCACTTATATTATTAAGCGTCTGGGAGGGGCTTAGTCAAATCTCATTAATACACTAAGCAGTATACATAGTGATAAATCTATTTCATTGTATAACTTGAAGTTTAAGTTGTTTTACAGTATTGTACCATGTTTATCATATTAACTACACCAATGAACCTTCAGAATTTGTATGCAATATGTACATGGGAAAACTGTACTTCAAGATTTTGTATTGCAAGAAGAGGAAACTAAAATACTTATAATATTTGCCAGTAGGCCTAATACAATGTACAATAAACACTTTGCCCGCATTTTTGCCCTGCTCGATTCGTTCTTGAATCTAATGTGTAAGGAGTAATCATTGGTATGGATTTGTTATGTTTACGTTCTTCTGCATTTCAATACTTTGATTTATAAAAAAATATCCTAACTGGTCGCTGGTGCCAGAGTACAAGCTATAAGATGGGTTGATACGAAAGCTCTTACACAGAGTTCTTGTACAAGCTCAACATACTATCGAGCAAAAAATAAAACTTCAAGCGTAGGGTTAGCAAACAGTGGATTTTAACAGACATGTCCAATTGCCTAATAAATCTTCAACCAAAGCTGTTCATAATCATTAGAAACAAACAAACATGCTCATTAAAATCAGATCTTACTGCATGTGATCAAGTGACCTATCTTTAACTTTCTGTCAGAATACCTTTAACCGGTCTGGTCAGTCAAGCTTTTTCTGATTTTTTATTGTAACTTCTTAACATCTAACACTTGTCGGACATTTCCTAATCCATTAGGAAAACTGTTTTTACGCAAATCTAGATTCTATGGTGGCTGATTTACGCCATGTAGCATTGTCGTCCCTCGAGGTGCCACCTGAAAACACAACATTACGACAATTTGGTGTTTTTGTCGTATCTTCGTCTCGCCATGCAAAAGCACAATCATACGACATTTTAATTTATAGTCGTGCTTTTGCCAGAGAAAGCACAATGCGAAAACGTATTTGTGCGACAAGCTTTTACATAAGTACAACACTTTTCCATGTCATGCTTTTGCCTTAATTTTGTCACGTCTTTGTGTTTTCGTCCATGTTGGGTGTCGATTTATTTACAGTAAAACCCAGTAATACAAGACTGACGACAACGAAATGTTAACACATTCTCAGCCGTTCACATACAACCTTTAGACAAACTGTAACGGAAATTTAGAGGAGAGATTCAGATTCTAATGGAACTGTGGTAATTAGTGACCAGTACTAACACTAGCATATATTGTGGTGAAGCAATTGACGTTGCCAATCATACTGCTGGAGAATGTAGATGAACACACTAAAATGTTTTCTACATGAAGGAAATAATTGAGCCGACGCCAGAACATTAAACCTGAGATTGCATAGACACCTAATCTCATGGGAAATAACATTTCAATTTTTGTTCGAAGTAAGGAATGAAAGACTGAATTAGATTTCCAGTCAAATACTTCAACAACATGAATACCATTGGCTAGCTGGCAAGTGTTGGATGTTTTATGAGAACGCTGACTTCAGGTTTGTTCAATTGCGTCTACTTTTATAATCCGACCTACAAATATTATTTCTAATTACATAATTTGGTTTTCAATTAAGTTTTGATCTCTAAACCTGATATTTTCGTAATGTTGTTGTTGTTGTGTTGTTTCCAAACGGACATTTCAAATCTTTAAGTATGCATGCTGTTTTCTAGGAAGGAGCAAAATCTTGTTTGATTCAAATTAAAATACCAAATAGGTTATTAGTAGCAAAGTTTTACATAAAAATGTAAGTGCGTCGGCCGGGAATCTAACCTGGATCGACTGCTTGGAAGGCAACCATGCTAACCTTTACACCACCGACGCCACATATATTAAATAATAGGCTCGGTGATGCTTTAAACCGCAACCATGACTGTGACAGATCCGTCTTATCTGTTTCTTACTTAAATCAGAGCAGGAGTGGAATTGGGCGACCTGAGGAGAAAAGGAATCGAAACTAGAGCGTTCCAATGTCAGCATTCCTTAACACAGGATATAGACCACCGCTAGATTATAAAATAATATACATTGTTGATGTTACGTGTGGTAGCACATTGTTGCCACCAGATAACCACATATTACGTAAATAGTTAGCCACTTACCACTAATCAAAAATATCGCTTATTAGTAAGTGGCTATCTAATTACGTAACAAGTTAACCATTTAATTATCTAGTTAAAGAAGTGGTTCACTAGTACATATTTAGTTAATAGTTCAACATTAAGCTGGATTAATAATACAAAAATGGCAGTTGTAGGCACTAACTGGTATCTATTTTCTGTTATGATCTTTTATTTAATGTCGAAACAAATAAATACTTTCCGATTTAGTTTACTACTTTATTAATTTGTTGGTTACATGGTTATCTGGTGCCGTTGATCTAATAGTCTAAATGATTGTTTTTAGTTTGTCAGAAATATGCCACCATAATTCTGACCTCAAAAAAATCATGATATTTTAAAAAATGACACTATTTCAAAAGTGAGGCAACGCTCGTTTGAAGGTAAAAATACTCGTAATCTTTCTAACATTTTTGAGTTATTAAACAAATGACTGATAATAATAGCACATTGTAGTTTATTTTTAATGTACTGTATCGTAAACGTGAATAAATCCCTTGTTAATAGTGTCATTGTCTTGAAGAAATACATAATACAAAAGTAGTGGCTAATTAGGAGAAAATGGAATATGTTTATTATTTATTCAAACATAGAAACAATATTATAGGCTTGATATTCTGACAATTTCTCGGAAGTAGTGCTTAAATTCTGACATCAGCGCATAAACCTTATCAAATATACATGGGGACAACCACAATCCCGATGATACTCGCGGCTAGTGTAAATGATTATATGCCGCTTTCACTGTTTGTATGATACCTCTTGGGACGCTCGTCCTGTCAGTTACATGGTAAGAAAATACGATAGTGTTCTAGAAATTTGATTGATGCTTGCAATGTAACAATAACTTTTCATGAGCCAATAATAGCTTCTAGGTAGCCTGTATGGAGCTTAACTGATCGATCTATTTGTTGAACTTCTAAAATGATGATTTTATTAAAAAAAGTCGATACTGTTGCTGTTGTCTTGGACACATATTTTGTCTCATGTTTTCTATATTTTGTTGAGTGAATGGGTGAAAATTCAAATTTTCAAAATCATGAATCATTTTAACAGCTTTTACATAGGGAAATAACCTTTATTCACATACCAAAATATTCTGAACTTAAGAAACTAACCTAAAATCTTACTTCCATCCAAGTATATGGACACAGTATTCGCTGTTGATTGTGTCATTCTAGTTAGATCACGAAGTGCAATTAAATTATGGCGATAAGCATAAAATGCTGCTTTTCCAATTTTCATGAAAAAATGGCAATGGTTAAGATTTTGAGATGAAATTTGGCACTCGTGTTAGATACGATAATGAAGTAAAATGACGTTTGAATATTCAAAATCGACTAAATGAAAGTTATCTTGAATGTAATAAGTTTTCCTAAAAGTGAAATGTGCGTCGGCCGGGAATCGAACCCGGATCGACTGCTTGGAAGGCAACCATGCTAACCTTTACACCACCGACGCCACATATAAGGAAAACTTTGAATTAATTAATCTAAATAAAACTGTTTTTGAAATGTGATGCTACTCGAATTTCAACTTGTCTCAATTTTGAAGTCAGTAACATTTGCTTGACCTTTTGCTTTATCAAACGCCTACGAATGTATTGCATTAAATGTCCGATTAATTGATAACATCTGCTCGTAAAACCAGCTTTCCTTTTTTAATCATCAGACCACAACAAGTTGATTATGCGTTCTACGGATTTTTGGGAAAAAATGGAGAGAGCGAGCGAAGAAAAAAATCTTAATTCATTTGTTTTATATAGCGGTTTGACCAAATTTTTATGAGCGAGCGAAGAAAAAAATGTTTTTGTAAAAACCGTCAAAATTAAGGTGCGAGCGAATCCATAAAACATATGATTAACTTGTTGTGGCCTTACTAGTTCCCCTGCACATCTACTCCTTCTTTGGAAATAAATGGTTACCAGATATCAAATTATGTGGTAGAGTTACACTTGCCATGGTCGAGAATCGAACGTCAGACTACCGGATTCGAAATCCTGTAGTCTATTTGAGTGCCACGACCACGACTTTTTTCTAATTTTTCACAAAATAAAAATGATTTGAATGACGTATTTATAATTGCATTATGAATATTTAATACTTAAACAAAACAGCACGACCTATGTCATATCTTCTTTTTTTGGGGGGTTCAACGCTTTAGCAACACATTGTATAGGTTATATGATGGCGGTCGGTCAACCTACTCGGCATGCCTGGAAAAGCTAAATCTCCGGATAAGCAGTTGGATAGCGCATAAATCCGTCAGCGACTGAAAAAATGTCTTCAATGATTTTGAATCAGTGGTGAATGGCTGTAGAAATTATTTCATGATCAAACTCCACGAAAGTAAACCCTGCCAGGGAAATAAGTCAATAACCCATCGATCGGTAGACTAAGGACTAAGTGAGTAATACGGCCTCGGGTGCCCCTGTATAAATTTTATACCAGTCCCAGCCCAACGGGTGGGCTTTGCTTATATTTTGACTGGTATTCAGCACACTCAAATATATAAATGAAATTGGTAAACATGCGGTTTAAAACTCTTTAACTCTCTTTATTGTATATTTGATACTGTGACTTTGTAGCACTCGAATACAAAAAGAACCCCCCTCCCCCCAAAAAAACCCCCAAAAAACCAACAAAAAACAAACAATAACATAAAAGATTATTGCATTTAATTTCATTAAATCGTTTATATATATATATATATATATATATATATATATATATATATTATAAACGATTTAATGCAATTCAAATCTGATTGCATTGGATATATCATTATTATATTATATTAATATACTAATATCTGAAATTTTCAACAATCAAAATTTAAAGTTATAATCGATATTCTACATATACGCAGCCAGAAAATTCAATAAAACTCTTTTCTTACAAAACAAAGTACAGGAATCTTATCATGTTAATTTACGAAACGAAAAACTCATTATGCAATCAATGGAAAACGGTTGATAAAAAGTCTTCTAAAACAAAAACATATTCAGCATGAGATACAATGACGATCATACATTCATCTCAAACTGTATCAAGTAGAAACAATTATTTATGTCACGCGAATAGACTTCGATTTCATGATATTTTGTTTTAGAGTTTTATATTGATAGCTGATATGAACGTCGCTGATAGTGTTTACAGTGAAAGTGATGACATGCACAAAACTATATAGCATTAGCTTGATGAAATGGCAGAGTGGGCGATCTAGAGTTATCGTTCGTTGAACGTTGAACATATTTTTAGCTTAACTGAGCTAGCTCAGGGTGAGTTTTTAGGATCATTGAATATCCGGCGTCCTACGTCTTGCGTTCGTCGTTTTGAACAATCTAGTAGTCACATTTTTGCCTCAATTATCATCAAACATTGTGAGGACGTTTATCTGCGTAACGGACCATTCAGAGTGCGACCTTTTTATTTGATTATTACTACATTTACCCACAAATATAAGCATGTGGGACAAAAAGTAACTGTAAACCTTTGTTAAATATGCTAATAGGTAATGTCATGGAAAGGTCCATTGGACGGATGAGTTTGAACAAGGATTATCTTCGATGAAAATCTAGGTCACAGTAGCTAAAAATAGAAAATTCTTGTTAACACTCTAGATGCCATTGCTATGATCCAAGTATCCTGGAAAATGGTCCGAAAGGCTGTTTTAAGTTATATTTAGGTCAAGTTTGCAAATGGTTCACACGGGGTCTCAAACTAGGTCATATAGCATTTCATGTATATATTACCAATAGTACTCGGGTGAGCGCTAAACGGCCATCGTGGTCCCTTTTGTTCATCTTACAGTCATCATGCATTTTGAGACAAACTGATAATGCATGCCACAACTTGTCCGGTGTCAATATGGACTTGTCCAGAAGTTATTCAGAAGATTATTTAAAAAGAAATATTGAGAACTATGATATTAAATACATACTGTGATAAGTCATTCACAACATAATTAAGTGTAGTTCACTGTTGAATTTGATTAAGACATTTACACTATTTTGTATATTTACAGCTAAAATATCACTTGCCCGTGGACAAGTGGGACTGATTTGTATACTTGTCCGCAGATATAAATATACGAGTCGGACAAGTTGGGCATAGGAATTCCACACCCCTGCTTAGACTTTTAGACGGCACTGATGATTGCTTTTTTACTTTACAACGTTGTACATATCAAAAGACAACCAAATGTTAAGCCTACAGTTTTCATTCAGTAGATCTAAGCAAATTTCTGTATAACCTCACAAACTTCCGAGAAAACTCACGCTTAATTAACAACGTAGAATACACATTTTATGAATAACATTAATTCCAAGCTGATGTAAATCCTTGTGTTTGACAGGCATCTCTTTAGGGAAAAGAAAAATTATTAATTACGTTGCTGGAAATAAGAATGGACAATATTACTGTGGGACAATTCATTGAGATTGGCGAACATATTGTATGACTATAACATTTCTTGTACAATTACTTGACTTAATCAACCTTTTAGCCGTTTATGATAAAGTAGATTTACTGTACTTTGCTCGTGGTTATATTCTTTAAGTCATCTTGTCGTGTACCGGTACTTATTGATTATAACATTTATTTGTGTTGTTTTGGACATGTGACAGTGAAGGTTGGAGAGAGAGAGGGAGAGGGGATGGGGATGACAAAGGGAGAAGAGAGGAGGAAGGCGTTGGCAAGAATAGATGTAAAGCGGGTATTTAGCTAGAGAGGGAGATTTAGAAGTGATGGGTGAAGTAGTTATGAATGGAAAATGAAAAGGGGAGAGAAACAAGAGGGAAAGATACACATGTTGACCACATTGCGGAGAGAGTATGGTCTGAGTCAGAAGGGAAGAGAACGGTCATAAAGTGATATAATATGAAGAGGTTTCAGTTTTAGTTTAGAAGAGGATTGAATGGGATATATTTTGGAATGATGGATAGATAGTGGGAAGGGGCTGAGAAAGAAACAGAGAGAAGCAGAAATGTGGATAACAGGAAGGCGTAGATTGAAAGATAATTTAAGAACATATGCTTAATATAAAGAGAACAGATAAGAGAGAATTGAAATAATAGGCGGTCTTCATGGTTCCGAGTCAATAGTTATAATGTTTTTGACTCGTAACCGTGCGACCACCTCTAATTGAAATTGAGGGAGTAAGACAGGGGTAGCAAAAAAGGTGTATGCATAGCAACATAGTTCATATCAAGTATGTCACTATTATTGTTTGTAGAACATGTGTTCTAGACTATTTTTCAAAGCTGATTATGTTATTGTCGTCACATTTCACACAGCTGTTAAGATAAGCCTGATAAATATCATAATAGTTATTATTCATGATAAATTAACATATAAAACATATACATTAACGTGATAAGATAATCAATTTGTCATATAGCACAGTGAATTGAACATAATTATATAATAGCCTCAAGGGTGTTAAACCGACATTTAGTCCGTAACTGAAGTTGATAATGTCATATCTTTATATCAGACTTAAGTGCGACCAACTGAGCTAGAGCCACCTCCTCTCCTTTCTCTCCTCTCCTTTCTCTTTATGATGCCCGATGTATATTTGCGTAGAAAACAGCCGAGGATTTCCGAAAAGCTTGTAGATAGATAAGGTTTGATCAAACATATTTCTTGTGAATCTTGGCTTCCCCCACACATTGTAAATGCATTCGTTATTCCAAACCGTAAACAAGCAGCATTTATAAAAGCAATATTACATGCTGTGGTAGTTCATTAATTGGTACACATTTCTGATTCATTGTTCAACCAATCGCCATGTCGCCTAAATTACGACTTTTTCTGTGCCGGAAATGTAACGATCATTGATATGGTAATGTCAGTTATTGTGTCACAATATAGTTCTGTTATTTTTCTCAATTTTGTATTCAAAATACATGGTATAACATTGTAAATAATCAAGATTTAAATTATTGTCAATAATAAATGAAACGATTTGATGTTGGAATGATTGAATGATAGAAAACAAGCGTTTTATAAGAAATCAATAATTAAGTATGAGTATTCCAATGAAAGTGATGACGTACATTGATATAATAATAAACTCATTGGATTTCTTTTAAGAGATATTTGTATCAAAGCAATAGGAATGAAATCAGCGTAATTGTATTGTGATTTCTTGTATGATTTTCTACAAGCTTGAAAGTATGACACTGAAATGTATTACTACATTAGTTATATACTTAATTGTACATTTTTATCACGTTTGAAAAAGGACAAGTACCTAGATTATTATTTTTATTGTGCGATGTTGCAGTCAGCGTTGTTGCTGAAAGTGATCGTTTTGTATGAGTTGGGCAATTGAACACTAAGAAGTCACATAAATCTTACACGGCTTCTTTCTACCATGCCTTGCTTATTAACAAAACTTCAAAACATTCATTACATCAACTATGAACATTATCTGATAAATCAAATAAATGCATTTATTTTAACAAAATATAATAATTAATTATGCATTCATAATACAATAACCCCAAACAGTAGGATTTTAACAAAATTATTCATTATTAAAGACCGAAAAAACGTGAAAATTCCGAAATTCTGATATAGACAGCAGGGGGAAAAGCGTGTGGTTATTGTGGAACAAGACATATCAGTAAATTGTAAAGAACGTGGCCATATTACATCCACTTATCAGGTATTAAAGGCACTCATTCACAACTTTCTTTTTCTGAAACTATGGGTAGCATTTTAAGCAGAAAATTAGTGATTTGATAATGACAAGTTTAGTGCAAATTGACATACACATACAAACGATAGTGTTTTAAGTAGTACAAATCTACCCCGTATGTCACGGTATAGACAATTTTAGTGCATTTGTTGTGACTTTTATTGTATATTTCTTGCAATCTATAGGTCCGTTTGTACTAAAATATTAAGTATTTTGAAAATATTGCAAAATCTTAACTTAATCTGTGAACTAGTACCTTCAAACTATAAAGCCATGCATATGTCTACGTTATACGTGTTTTTATTCTACAGTCAAGGAACGTAACACTTAATGCGTGTTTATCATTTGCAGATAAAATTGGACAAATGTCTTGTAAACTATGAATACCAATTAAGATTGTTTATCCTTTTTTAATCATACCTGTTGCACAAGCAGAATTTATAAAAGCAACATTACATGCTGTAAAGTTTTTTAATTGTCCCACATTTCTGATTTATTGTCCCACCAAACGTCATGTCGCCTAAATTACAACAATTTTCTGTGCCGGAAATGTAACAGTCATTGATTTGGTAATGTCAGCTATTGTGTCACAATTTAATTCCGTTACATTTTGTATTCAGAAAGCACGATATAACATTGTAAATAATCAAGATTTAAATTATTGTCGATAATAAATGAAATATTTTGTTGTTGGAATGATTGAATGATAGAAAACAAGGGTTTTATAAGAAATCAATAGTTAAGTATGAGTATTCCAATGAAAGTGATGACGTATATTGATATAATAAAAAACTCATTGGATTTCTTTTATGTGATATTTATATCAAAGCAATAGAAATGAAATTTACGTAATTGTATTGTAATTTGTTGTATGATTATCTACAAGTTTGAAAGTATGACACTAAAAATCTATGACTGTTTTTGTTTTATACTTATTGTTATCATGTTTGAAGAGACAAGTCCCGACAGTTTTAATTTCAATGTGCTAGGTTGTAGTCAGCAACTTTGTTGTAAGTAAGACTTCTTGTCAAGTCATCTTTCATTAAAAGGTGTATCGGATTCGACCTCCACGGAGTCACAATAAGCTCACATGGCTTCATTATTTTATGTCTCAATTCTTAAACAAACTTAAACAGTATGATTTTTATTACAACTTCAGAGAACATTATCTGGTATCTCATAATATATCATAATTGCACGAGTTTGAATAAAGCAATTTTTATTCATAATACAATTATCTCAAACTATTTGATTTCAAATTTAATATGGTATAGTTTTAAGACAAGAAAACGAGAGAACAAGCGATTTTCTGATATAGATGGCGAGTCAATATGCTTGTAGTCATCATTGTACAAGAAAACAAAAATTACTTAAGTAAAAAGCCATTTGCAATATCACTAATCAGGGGTATATCAATGATGTAATGTATAGATCTGCATTATGAAATGTTTTGTTCTTACAACAGTCAATGTATGTAACTCTAGATGCGTGTTTATCATCTTGAGTTTGACTCGGAGCAATGTCTTGTAAACTATGACATTACTCCATTTAATTATTATTAAATTTGTTATTCCAGTCAGTAGAACAAGCATGAATTTTAAAAGCAACATTTCTGATTCATTATCAAACCATTCGTCCCGCCGCCTAAATTACGACTTTTGTTCTGTGCCGGAAATGTAACGATAATTGGTATGGTAATGTCAGCTATTGTATCACAATGTAATTCTGTCATTTTTTACAATTTGTATTCAGAATACATGGTATAACATTGTAAATACTCTAGATTTAAATTATTGTCGATAATAAATGAAACGATTTGATGTTGGAATGATTGAATGATAGAAAACAAGGGTTTTATAAGAGATCAATAGTTAAGTATGAGTATTCCAATGAAAGTGATGACGTATATTGATATAATAATAAACTCATATGAATTCTTTTATTAGATATTTATATCAAAGCAATAGGAATATAATGTACGTGATTGTATTTTGATTTGTCGTATGATTATCTACAAGTTCAAAAGTATGACACTAAAATGTGTTACTATATTGGTACTATACTTGCTATAATAATGCTTTAACGAGACAAGAAACAATAGTTTTATTTTCAATGATCGATGTTGTCGTCAGCAAAAATGTTGTAAAAGGTCGTTCTTCAAGAGGTAGGCAAATTTATTTAGAATTGAAAGGTCCTTGATTTCACAACCTGATTCGTCCACTGCGATGTCACATAAAACTAAAATGATTTTCTTCCGACATGTCTTGATAAGAAACAAAACGTCAAGATTTTCATTACATCATCTGTGAACACTATCTGGTAAATAAAATGATTAAATTACTTTAAACAAAACGGAATAAATAGTTATGACAATTGCATTAATAACACAAATTTCAATACCCTCAAACGGTTAGATTTCTACATTAACCAATAAAATTTAAAGACTGGAAAAAGTGAAAACATACTAAAGTTTGATATAGACGCCAAGTGGAAAAGCATTAGGTTATAATAGTCTTAGAATATGACATAACAGCTAAATGAAAAGCCCGTTTCAATGCGCCATGAGATATTTTGTTCTCATAGTCAAGGTTTGTAACTCTCTTGATGCATGTTTATCACTCACAAGAAGTTTGAATCAGACAATTCTTGTGAACTATGACTTACATCCACCTTATATTTATACATTCGTTAATCCAACCAGCGAACAGGTTTGATTTACAATAGCAACATTATATGCTGTGTTAGTTCATTAATTGGTCCTTATTTCTTATTCATTTTTCAACCAATCGTCTTGTCGCCTGAATTACGATAATTTTTCTGTACCGGAAATGTAGCAATGATATATATGGTAATATAAGCTATTGTGTCACAATATAAGTCTGTCATTTTTCTACATTTTCTATTCGGAAAAACATGGTATAACATTGTAAATACTCTAGATTTAAATATGTATCGATCATGAATTAAATAATTTGATGTTGGAATGATTGATTGATAGAAAACAAGCATTTATAAGAAATCAATAGTCAAGTATGAGTATTCCAATGAAAGTGATGACGTATATTGATATAATAATAAACTCATTGGAATTCTTTTATTAGATATTTATATCAAAGCAATAGGAATGAAATCTACGTAATTGTATCGTAATTATATGATATATGATTATCTACAATCTTAAAAGTATGACACTGCAATTTACTGATGTGTTTGTATTATGTACTGTAACCATGCTTTGAATGGAAAAGAAACAACAGATTTATGTTTAATGTGCGATGTTGTAGTCAATGTGCGATGTTGTAGAACAAGAGTTCCTGTCAAGTCGCTTATTAGCATTAAAAGGTATCGGATCTGTCTCTACAGAGGCACATTAAGCTTCGACGGCTTCATAGTATCATGTCTTAATTTGTAATAAAACTTAAAATTGGGATTGTCATAACAATTATAATGCTGTATTGGTAATATATTGTTGCCATCTTTTAAAGGAAGAAGCACCTATAGTTCTTGTCAACAATGTAGCTGTTCATGGCCGAGATAAAGTAGCTGTACAAATCGCTTTGAGATTAAAAGGCCATATGTTCTTATCCCACGGAGCATATCAAAAGTCTTAGAACAATACATTATTTATTAAGCACACATTGCTTCATTCTTCTGCGATTTTCAATTAATGCGATTTTAAAGGCTTCATTACAATCTTTATAAACATAATCTAATTATACAAACTATTACATCATTAGTTAAACTTAATTACAAAATTAAGCGTAGTTCATTTATAATGCAATAACTTCAAAAAGTCAGATCTTCATTTCAATCAAATAATTATGTATAAATTAATTTAATTATTGCAGTGTGCATAAAGCTACTAGCTCGTAAATTTGGCTAAATGTTGTCGATTTTGTAAACATTGCCGGTCAGTTTCTGTAATTCTATTATGAAAAAAGCTTAATAAATTTTAAAATTTATAATTTTATTGAACATTTGTTTTTCTTGATTTGTTCTGTCAATAATTTATTTTCTATATATATTTATGATATAATGTGATGCCTGTTCATCATTGTCATGTATATGTATGTGTATGTATGTATGCATTATTGTTAGGGCTGCAACGATTCGATTCGATACATCGAAACTCGATTGCAAGGGTGCCGATTCGATTTCGATTCGGGACCCGCGAGTTTCGATTCGATACTGACTTTTAAAGTGTCTACATAAGTTATAACGATAAAAGCAAAGGCGCGCCTAAAAGTCAAAGTATACGTTGACAGTGAAACTGGGTTTCACTTTGTTACATTTCTGTTAAATTTCTATTACGATTTTATGTAGCATGATTGGAAACTCTGTTCCAAGTATACATTCTACAGTATATGCCCCGATCCTCCGCCAATTGGGTCCGTGTGATTGAATTTTACCTGTTCTGACAAACTGGAAGATTTTAGGCTCCGCATGAGCAAGCCAAGTTTTGTTGTTAGTTTATTCAAATTTAAATAGTTTTGCATGTACAGTGCATGTTTAACTAATATTTACAATAGTAAACCAAGACATGCATCTTTCTACAATTTATGATCCATGCTGTCTTTACTTTTTAAGTCGATATTACATTAATAATACACTTTCGCGACCTTTACATTCGTACCCAATCCATTTCGTACTTGAATAAAGCAAATATAAAAAATTATCAGATTTTCGAGTTTCGTGTTATCCAATTTTAGTAACACTTTTATTTAAATAATATTATTTAGTTTTAAGCTCAAATATGTGTATAAATGCATATTTGTAGTAAATTGTATTTATAAAAGAATCGAGTCGAAAAAAATCGAATCGAAAAAAAGTATCGAATCGCATCGAATCGACTTTCCGGTGAATCGTTGCAGCACTAATTATTGTTTGTGGGTGTTTGTAGGGGTGCGGGAGTAAGTGAGGGTAAGTACGTGTGTGGGGGGAGGGAGTGTATGTATGTATGGATATACGTATTACTGTATTTCTATATTTCAAATACTATGCCATGTTACACGTAATACAGTTTTCTCTACTTTGATATAATAACGTCTTGTAATATCTTAACTGTTTTGTATTATAAGTCATTGACTATTGTAATTTGTTATATTATAATGTAGAATGATAGGCATATTGTCTTTTTCTTGAATAAAGTATCTATCTATTTTAATAAACTGGCCTATAGTATATCTCTCTTTATTTATGACATTCAGACCGGAATATAGGTAGATGTCTATACCTTTCGGAACACCTCGACCATTCAGAATTTTCATTTAGCGATGGAAAAGACCTACATTGCTTCTGGGTGCAAAATAAGACACCTTATAGCTGATTCAAGCAACGATATATAATAAATTCAATATAATCACTTTTAATTTTTCCCACGTCGTAACGCTCACGCTAAACGTCGCACAAAAATCAACTGACGCTAAACGTCGCAAAACTGTCGCTAAACTTAGTTGAAAGGTGAAGTATCGAATCTAAACATCACACAAGTATAACATAGAACAAATATGACTTCAAAGAAACCACTATTAAACCAATAGCAACCAATAACGTATCCGTTGCAACAACCTTTAGGTCCATAGCAGCAACTCTTACACCCTTACCCAACCACCTTAAGGTTCAATCCACTCTACTGTCCATAGCAACCACTTTGAGGTCCATAACAACCATTTTTGCACATTTACCATCCACTTAAATGTGCAGTGCAACAACTCTCGCGGCCATTAAGTTTGTCTCAACGTCAATTTTTATCATATTCAGATCAATCTTCAAACTTGGTCAAGTTGAAGGTAGACTCTATGAATGTCTTATTCTTGCTTTAGCAATTGCGACGTTCAACGGCATTGCGACGTTTAGCGGCGCTACAAGCGGCTCCACAAACGTGATTTACGTTGGAGAAACAACTTGTACGCACTGTATAAATGACCGACATTCTCTCTGATTGCTTCCATTGATAACTAAATGGTGTTATGACCGAATTTTATCTTCATCAATTATTCGGACAGGTCTGTGATTAAATCATTCAAAATGATGTAAAACACTGACTAGGATTACCCATTCAATTTAAACATGGTCTCCATGGACGCTTTAACAAAATTAAATAAAACGTTTTTGTCGTTTATTTGTAATGTATATTTCTGTCGAAATTATTTTGCGCTTTATTTTATTGCTGTATTCGGAGAAAATATATTCATTTTCCCACATTGGGTATAATTGTCGAACTACTTTTTATCCGCGACAGATCGTATGATTCGGACTGTTTTTATCTCCTGATCGGACATATTCATCGCTCTATTTTTTTGTTTTTTTTTGTAAATTACATTTATAAGTATTGACATAATGTGTTTTTTTTTCTAGACGTTTTTATGGGAAACCTCACAATATTTTCCAAACACTGGATTTCCACGTGTTTGATGTACATATATGGAACAACGATTTAGTGACTAACTACGAAACAAACAAAAATCGAGAAATTAGAACTCAGGCTATCACGATTCTTTTACGATAGGTACATAAATAACAATGTACGATTAAGTCATGACGTCGGCGTGCGCCGCACTTGTATACTATGTCCTTTAACTATCTTTGTAGAATCTATACTTATTTTCGCATTTTCATGAAAATCTGTATATACGTCTCGTGTACTCAAAAATCATGCATTAAACGTCAGTAAAATTTTGAGGTCAAATTGTTGTCTAGTATTTGCACAATTGATACAGTCCACGATTTACTGGGCACCCCTCGTATAGCTCCGATCGTCAACGGTTCGCTCATTGTAGATGCAACTGTACTATCGGTATTTCCCGGTGGCCGAACAGATACCTACTAAGATACTAAATTTCTTTTGAATTAGTAAGTCTATTTTATATAATGTCTGGGGTCTGTGTTATTCTTATGCTTATGTCAAACGTATTAAACAAATACAACAAGTCACACTATTAGGGGTCGTTGACCGACTGAACGTTGGGGTATCCTAAAGTTTAAGTTTAATTACAAATCAAGACATGGTAGAATGAAGCCATTTAAGCCTAATGTGACTATGACTCCGTGGAGACAGATCAAAGACCCTTTAGTGCAAAAACCGTCTTGACAAGAACTCTTGCATCAATGTTGTTGACTACAACATCGCACATTGAACAAATAACTGTTGTTTCTCGACACTTGAAACATGATTACAGTAAGTATATTATAAATACAGTAAAACATTTCAGTGTCATACTTCCAAGGTTGTAGAAAATCATACAACAAATTACAATACAATAAACACGTTAAATTCATTCCTATTGCTTTGATATAAATATCTCATAAAAGAATTCATATGAGTTTATTATTATATCAATGTACGTCATCACTTTCATTGGAATACTCATACTTGACAATTGATTTCTTATAAAATGCTTGTTTTCTATCATTCAATCATGTCAACATTAAATTATTTCATTTATAATCGATACTAATTTAAATCTAGAGTATTTACAATGTTATACCATTTTTCCTGAATACAAAATGTAGAAAAACGACAGAATTATTTTGTGACACAATAGCTGACATTACCTTATCAATGATTGTTACATTTCCGAAATAGAAAAAGTATCGTTATTCAGGCGACAAGACGATTGGTTATACAATAAAACAGAACTATGGATAAATTATTGAACTACCTCAGCATGTAATGTTGCTTTTAAAAATTCAGCCTGTTCAACAGGTAAAAATAACAAATGTATAAACAATTAAATGGAGTAATGTCATAGTTCACAAGAAATTTATCAGATTTAATATCAATTATGTTTAACAAGCATTAAGAGCTACATGTATTGGCTGCGTTGTATTAAGATTCCTAGGACGAAATTTTGTCCTAGGATCAAGAATTATTTTTACCGTGTGTTTAATTGAGATTCCTAAAAACAATCACAAGAAATAAACGTTCCTAACTTTAGAAGTGATCTTGGGCAGTCCAATGCGATTGGTTGAATAATAAATTAGAAATGTGGACCAATTAACGAACAACTACAGCATGTAATGTTGGTTTTATAAATGCTGCTTGTTTACGGGTTGGAATAACGGATGCATTAACAATATGTGGGGAAGCCAAGATTCACAAGAGAAATATGTTTGATTAAACCTTATCTATCTACAAGCTTTTCGGAAATCCTCGGCTGTTTTATACGCAAATATACCTCGGGCTTCATAAGGAGAAAGGAGAGGAGGTGGTTCTAGCTCAGTTGGTCGCACTTAAGTCTGATGTAAAAGATATGAAATCAGTAACGTCCGTTACGAAATAAAATGTCGGCTTAACATCCTTGAGGCTATTATATAATTAAGTTCAATTCACTGTGCTATATGACAAATTGATTATCTTATCACGTTAATGTATATGTTTTATATGTTAATATATCATGAATAATAATTATTATGATATTTATCAGGCTTATCTAAACAGCTGTGTGAAATGTTACGACAATAATATAATCTGCTTTGAAAATGGTCCAGAACACACGTTCTACAAACAATAGCATGTGACATACTTGATATGAACTATGTTTACTATGCATACACCTTTTTTGCTACCCCCTGTCTTATCGCCTCCATTTTAATCAAAGGGAAAAGCACGGTTCCAAGTCAAAAACAGTTTTATTTCAATTCTCTCTTATCTGTTCTATATGTTTAGCATATTTTCTTAAATTATCTTTCAATCTTAATTACTATGCATACACCATTTTGCTACTCCCTGTCTTACTTAAACTATTTCAATCAAAGGCGGTCGACATGGTTCCGAGTCAAAAACAGTATAATTATATGATTCGTAACCATGACGGCCATCTTTTATTTCAATGCTATATTATCAGGGTCTGTATAAATTATTTTTCTATCTATGCCTTTCTTGTATCCTCAGTTTTGTCTGTCTCGTTTTCTTTCTCATTCCCTTCCTGCTCTCTATCTGTCATTTCAAACTTTATCCAGTTAAACCCTATAAAATTATACATCCCTCCATATCTGCTCTCTACCCTTCTAAGTTACAATCTCTCTGCATTGCTCTCTATATTCTCACCGCCCCTTTGTGTTTCTTTACCCTTTTCAATTCCCAACTACTTCACCCAATGCACATAAGCTCCCCCTTTCTCAATACCCGCTTTACATATATTCTTGCCATCTCCTTCCTTCTCTCTTTCCCCTGTATTATCCCCACCCCTCCCCCCTCTCTATCTCTCCAACCCTCCCTGTCACATGTGAAAAAAAACACAAATAAATGTAATAATCTATAAGTACCGGTACATGACAAGATGACTTAAAGAATATAACCACGAGCAAAGTACAGTAAATCTACTTTATCATAAACGGCTAAAAGGTTGATTAAGTCAAGTAATTGTACAAGAAATGTTATAGTCATACAATATGTTCGCCAATCGTAATGAATTGTCCCTTAGTAATATTGTCCATTCTTATATCTAGCAATGTAATTAATAATTTTTCTTTCCCTGAAGAGTTGCCTGTCAAACACAAGGACTTACATCAGCTAGGAATTAATGTTATTCATAAAATGTGTATTCTACGTTGTTAATTAAGCGTGAGTTTTCTTGGAAGTTTGTAAGGTTATACAGAAATTTGCTCAGATCTACTGAATGAAAACTGTAGTTGTACGTGTATTTGTGTGGCTTTTGACATGTACACCGTAGTAAACCAAAATATTATTTTGTTCAGAAAAATCAACGAAATTAACTTCAGTATCAATAATTATATATTTAATTCATTAATATTTTGTTCTCATTAATACAAATGAATTAGGAACTGATACTTAGCAACTATTCAAATCCGCTTTTTATTGAGAGCTTTTTTGTAGTACTCGTATAATAATACATTGTTGTTTATGGTTTTCAGTGACTCGTTTATCTTCTAAAAATCACCTTTTACATGGATATAGTAAACATCAGTACCCTCTAAAAGTCTAAGCAGGGGTGTGAAATTCCGAGCCCGGCTTGTCCGACTCGTACATTTATATCTGTGACAAGTAAATAAATCAACCCCACTTGTCCACGGACAAGTGATATTTTAGCTGTTAATATACTAAATAGTGTAAATGTCTTATTACAGTTTGTATTTAATATTATATTTCTTAATATTTATTTTTGAATATTGAACTTCTAGACAAGTTCATATTGACCCGGAAAAGTTTGTTTAAGATATTTCTTGTCCGAGCACAAGTGAGAAAAAGTAGAAATTTCACATCTTGGTCTTAGGACAATATTCTGTTTAAATCCTAACGATTAACATTTCCCCATAAAACGAAATCTAAGCTTATTACAAAATATGTATTAATTAGTTTATTAACATACGCATCAAGCTATTTTACTTTCCTAGAATAAGCTAGATCCCTCAGGGATCCATACTAGGTCCTCTTTTATTTTTAATTTATGTGAATGACATGTCTGCTGTCATCAATAGTAAACTTCTTTTATATGCAGACGATTCTGGCATTCTTGTATCTGGTAAGAACAAGAATGATATTGAAAATAGACTTTCTCTTGATATTAATCTTATAAGTGAATGGTTAATAAACAATAAGTTGTCTTTGCATCTTGATAAAACCGAGTCCATACTTTTTGATCCAAGTTTAAACTTAAATCTGATCCTAATCTTCATGTCACATGTAATGGAATATATATTCAACCAACATCCTCTGTTAAATACCTAGGGGCTATACTTGATCAAACCTTATCATTTGAGATCATGGCTCGTAATATTCTTCAAAAAGTTAATGCTAGACTAAAGTTCCTGTATAGAAAAAAAGATTATCTTACTCAGCATACTAAAAAATTACTGATTATGTCTTTAATACAATGTCATTTTGATTATTCGTGTTCTATATGGTACCATGGATTGACTCAATCTTTAAAAAATAAATTTCAAACAACCCAAAATAAATTGATAAGATTTGTATTTAATATGGATTTTAGAGCTCATGTAGGAGCCGAACATTTCAGACTTCTTAATTGGTTACCAGTTAAACAGAGAGTTAATCAAATTATTCTGAGTCATGTTTTTAAAATTAAACTTGGTATGTCTCCTACTTACATGTCTTATAACTTTACCTCTCAAGACACAATTCACAACTATAATACAAGACTAAGTAAAAAAGATGCTTTTTCCTTACCAAAAGTCTAAAGTTTTGGAATAAAATCTTTTTGCTTCTTAAGCTGCTCATTATGGAACTCTTTACCATCTGATATCACACAAATAAAAAAACTATTCAAATTTAAACACACTGTGAAACAGTATTTTTTAGATAATTTGTCTTAGATATTTGTATGTTTTTTATTTTCTCAATTATTTTGGCATGGTCCACATAATTTTTACGTTATAACTGACCAAAATCCTTCTTATATGATATTTATGTTTGTGCTTGACCACCTTAGATGTATTTTACCATTAAGCCATACCTAGACAATCTGTGATAGATAAATTATGTCCAATTTAAATCACATGATTACCAACTTGACTGTGATACTAAGATATTTCTGTGATTAATTTTGTGATTATTAACATAACTGTGATTCCTCAATATTATATGAGAATAGATTTGTAATTGTCTACATAACTGTGATATTTAAATATTTTATGTGATTAATTTTATGATTATAAACTAAACTGTGATCTTGGATATTTCTTCTGTGATTAATTTTGTGATATAGTATTACATCTATCTGGTGCTTATTATTTAATATACATCTTATATCAATGTTTCAATTATCTGCTATGTCTTTGGTAAATCTTATTATGTTATAATTCTATGCAATAGTCTTCACTATTTTAATAATGCCTCTCTTTGTCACGCCACCAACACTTAGGGACCACAATGGAAATAAGGGCTTGCCCTTTTTTGTGTTATCCCTGGTGTTGGTGTGCATTACATAGTTACAACATCATGATGTCTGTGATATTTGTGTTTGTATGTTTTTACTATGTGTACACTATGCCAAATAAATATTATTATTAAGCTTTAAGTAAATCTACTTGTAGCATGCATTATCAGTTTCCTCAAAATGTAGAATGACGTTAAGATGAACAAAAGTGGTCATGTTGGCCCTTTATCGCTCACCCGCGTACCATTGGAAATATATGGTCTAATGGTTAAGAAAGGGAAAGTTGGTTTTAAGAGAAGATGTTATTAATCAATCGGACATTAAATGCAATACATCCGTTTGATAAAGCAAAAGGTCGAGCAAATGTTACTGACTTCAAAATTGAGATAAGTTGAAATTCGAGTAGTATCACGGTTCAAAAACAGTCTTATTGACAATAATGAAGTCAGTATTATCCTTACATGTGGCGTCGGTGGTGTAAAGGTTAGCATGGTTGCCTTCCAAGCAGTCGATCCGGGTTCGATTCCCGGCCGACGCACGTTTCATTTTTAGGTAAAGTTATTTCATTTAAGATAACTTTCATTTAGTTGATTTTGAATATTCAAGCGTCATTTTACTTCATAATCATATCTAACGCGAGTGCCAAATTTTAACTCAAAATCTTAACCATTGGAATTTTTTTCATCATATTGGAGAAGCTGCATTTTAAACTTATTGCCATAATTCCACTTCGTAATCGAACTAATATGACACAATCAACAACGATTTACTTTAATGCCTAAATTAAGGCTCTTCTTCTATGTTAAAGCTGTTAAATGAATGAAATTCAGGAATTTCGTTATTCAACGGTAGAGTCACGTCGACATTTGACAGTGATGTCGTTTTTGTAAAACAGCGGAACTACAAATCGATGTAAGATGTTCAACACATTCACCAATATTGTTCCGGCTCGTTCATTGTAGATGCAACTGTACTATCGGTATTTCCCGGTGGCCAACAGGTACCTACTAAGATACCAAATTTCTTTGGAATAAGTAATATTAAAGTTACATGTCTTTTATATGTTTGTTATGATTTTTTGTTTTTGTTGGGTTTTAACGCCGTAGCAACGCATTGTATAGGTCATATAACGTCGGTCAGTCAACCTACTCACTCCTCCTGGAAAGGCTAAATCTGTGGATTTAGCTGTTAACCAACTACTAAGCGCATACTTTCGTCAGTTAGTGACAACTGTCTTACATAATTAAAAATCATTGGTAGGAGGGAGAATGGCCGTAGAAATAATTGCATGACCAAGCTCCACGAAAGTATGCCCCGCCCGGGAATCGAACTCACGACTCCTCGATCAGTAGACTTGCGTGCTACCAACTGAGCTAGCCGGGCGGCTGTCTTTCTTTTGTAATGTCTCGGTTATTCTTATGCTTATGTCAAACATATTAAACAAATATAACCAGTCACTCTATTAGTGGGTCATTGACCGACTGAACGTTGGGATAGACAGCTCTTATCAACTGTGACACACTATCAGACTTAATCATTATCAAGAGACATCCTTAAACGCTCACAAGTTCATCATAACATGTCTGCTCAGATGATTATCGTATGCGAATTCTTGGCACGTCGGAACGTCCGTACGTCAGAATGAATATGATCGAATTGAACCTTATAGAAAATATTTCGAACAGACATTTATGTACTTAACAACTATCCTACATGTAACTTCACAGTAATTTTTCGACATATATTTCTATGATGCACTGATGTAATAAAAACTTTTTTACATTAACTGCTTGATTTGTTAAATCATTTGAAGACCAATGTAAAACTTTTTGAATGTACTTCATGCATTTGTAATAGATTTCATATCATGGCGTGATGTCTGCAACGTCGAATTGAAAAGGGTGATGTGTCCACCCTGTGGCAACATCACGCCTTCTATCTTGTACTGACATCCTCGCCATAACTGCTGGACCTACAGTGAAGTGTTTTCCTAACGTATATATACATTCAGACTAGTCGTTGGTAGCAATTTCCAGGCAAAACAAACATGAAATGCACGTGCTTCATGGACCTAGCAAATTACGTGTTCCACAATCAATTGTACACACAATTTATGTGTAGCTTATAGTAACTTAAATATGTTATGACTTAATGTAAAGAAAAAGAAGGTATTTAAAAATGTGAAGGTATTTAAAAAAAAGTTTATAAATAATAATTATCCAGAATAATCTGCAGACAAATGGTATTGTTCGTTTTTTCTAAACTGTCAAAGTTTGAATAATTTCACGGTGAATGATTACACACTATCTCAATATCTCGAGTGTTAGACAAAGAGCACGAAGTCACCGTGAAATTATTCATGTTTTGACAGTTGAGAAAAAACGAACAATAAGAAAAACGTTACTCGTGGTTTTAAAGACGAGCGATTACCTATTGAACTAGTTTTTGTTTTTATGCGGCATGGTGACCGTAAACTAGGACCTGGAAACAGGTCATCTCATCAACTTCATACCATAAAAGTATTATTTTTATATATTCGGTTTAATGCCGTGTCAACACACTGCAGGTTATATTACGCTGTCCTAACCTAACCTAACTTTCCTGTGTCCTTGTCTAGTACCAGTACGCGACTACTCTTCTACAAGGACGGGAATTTCTCCCAATACCTTATTAATATAGGAAATTACATAAATGTCAAATTCATGGAGGGGTGAGATTCTAAACCCCTACCCCTATAGGACACTAGGTTCCAAATTCCGTCGCGCTTCCAACTGCGCTACAGACCCGGGTGATAAAAATTTATATAATGTGCGGCTTTCTTTTGTGCTTGGAAGCCAAGGTTTGTAATAAATAACTTACGTATTAGATAATTAAATGTCAAATACTTTAAAGCCACTATATAAGGATTATATTCATTTTCAGCGGGCGTAAAAACTGTATTTTCACCGTAAAGTTAAATATAATATAACTTGCATTATAGACACAATAATCATGTCAAACCATTTTGCTTTCCAAGTTGAAGTTTGACAACGTGCCCATTTCTTACAAAATTGGATCCTTTTATAATGACAAATTATATTCATTTTTGCTAGGAATGAATGATTATGATTCAATATCATTTCAGAGACTAATTATGTAATTTGAAGAAAGTTTTTTAATCACAATTCATTTTAATATTGTTATAATATCTATCGGTTTAGGTATTGACAATCAAATTTTATTTTCGGTTTCCGTCCAGTGTACATGTATATACTTTCGATTTAAAATGCATTAAATAACATAACAATGCTTAAATGAAATTGTATAAAGTTATTTTAAATGAGCCTAAGTAATATTAGACAAATGCTTATTTTATTTGCTGCCATGGCAAGTGTTAGGCTTGATGCAGGGGCTTTAATAAGAAGTGTCATCGAATGCATACTGACTGTATTATCTGCCATATAACTTGATTTGTAACATCATCAGGGGCGTCAGCATTATTTAAGACAAGCGTTCATTGACTCATACATTGAAGATTGTATCTATAATGCCTTTGTTCTAACTTTACAATGCATTCCTCTTAAACAATTATTCTCGTAGACTATGTTTTATGATACGAAAGATAATGCAATCAATATAACGGCACAGATTAAGTTAGAAAAAAAAGTGTTAAACATTATCGCACAACAAAATGAATCAGTACGCATTTTAAAGATTTTTGGTACAGAAATTGAAATAGTTTTCTCGTTTTTATTTAAATTGCTTGTATTTTCAATTTACTAGATTTAATGATGTTTTAGCTATCCATTATTTTAGTGTCATATCATATATTTATATTAAAATCCTAGATTTAAATGATGACAGTGTTTTAATACAAACATTTTTATAATGATTAGTAAAAAATCTGCCATGGTTTGCAACCTTGCTGAATACTGCCATTTTAGTTTAGTCGTACGTGTAATTGACAACAAACTCAAATCCAGTGATTTTTTGTATGGACCTACTCACCCTCGTGGGTTTGGGTGTTAAGTACATTTGTACGTGCAAATGACTACGAACTGGATACCAGCGATTATTGGGCGGAACCTACTCACCATCCTCGATTAAGGGGAATTTTCTTCCACAATTCTTGATTATATATCTGCATCAAGTACGACAGTTGTCAGCCACCGGCCGGCGTTGATAGTAGATAAAAGACTTGATTCAGATATCTGAGTTTGAAGTTGAGAATTATACAAAATACAACGTAAACCAAAACATTGTGTTGAATTCAAAGCCTAAATATATCTACTACAAAACATTGTTATATTTAAAACGTTCACAGAGACGTTTGCAAACATGGAATGGTTCCAGTTGTCCACCCTGTCAAATTGACATGGGACCAGTTGTCCAGCCTGGCAAAACTACATGGGACCAGTTGTCCAGCCTTGCAAAATACATGGGACCAGTTATCCAGCCTGGCAAAACTACATGGGACCAGTTATCCAGCCTGGCAAAACTACATGGGACCAGTTGTCCAGCCTTGCAAAATACATGGGACCAGTTATCCAGCCTGGCAAAATACATGGGACCAGTTATCCAGCCTGGCAAAACTACATGGGACCAGTTGTCCAGCCTGGCAAAACGACATGGGACCAGTTGTCCAGCCTGGCAAAACGACATGGGACCAGTTGTCCAGCCTGGCAAAACTACATGGGACCAGTTGTCCAGCCTGGCAAAACTACATGGGACCAGTTGTCCAGCCTGGCAAAACTACATGGGACCAGTTGTCCAGCCTGGCAAAACGACATGGGACCAGTTGTCCAGCCTGGCAAAACTACATGGGACCAGTTGTCCAGCCTGGCAAAACTACATGGGACCAGTTGTCCACCTATGTAAAATTGGTATAAGATCAGTTATCCATGGGCCCAGTTGTCCTTCATTCGTCCATCAGAGTATCTATGAAATTGTCATATAATTGATACGGGAGTATGTAGAATTGGACTTTTAACATAATATAAGAAAGAAAACAACAAAACACCATTTATAGTTTCCATATCAAACGATCAAACAACAGTAACTAAGAACAATGCATTTTTAAATAAAACTGATCAAACCCAGACTTTTCCAGTTCTGTTAATACTTCATGAAATCACAAACTACGAAGACTGTGTATTCGTTTCAAGTTTGAATTACTGTTTCACAAGAAAATAAACAATATTGACGATGTATAAAATCCACATATTTACGCAAAAAGTTCATCATATAAATAATTAATTGTTACACTTTTAGCGGGCATACAATATTCTGTGTTTAACAGTCTAACTAATTGCGTCACCCACTCCATAGAATACCGAATTCGACTTCTACAAATGCAGCGAACGAATATTTGCATGTATTGTGCAAGCGCTTTGATGGTTTTAAATGCAGTTTCTTGTCTAAAATATGTAATGAGTGATTGCAATGATTAGTTTTCAAGTAAACATTGTAGATGAGAAGGTCGGTGGTTCCCGCAATCAGGGCTAAAAGTTATCATTACAGAAAATATTCGTGACTCCTGAGCGTTGGGTTTACGCCGTAGCTACTGATTGCATTGGTCATATTACAGCGGTCAGTCCATCTACTCACAGATCTTAGAAACGTTAAATCCAGATAGCTGTTAGCCAGTTACTAGGCTTTTGTCAGTGTCTGACAACTGCACTACATAACTTTAAAATCAGTAAAATGAGCACAATCTACTTCAAAATGTTATATTACCTTTACAAAGACTCGATTATCATGTAGAATGGTACTTTCATTCATTTTGGGCTGATACAGAAAAAAAACATTATTGCTGTCTCAACCTAGGTATTAAGTATATTTACCCGTTGTCGTAAACATTCTTACGTACGTTACATATATATGCTATCGAGAATGCATGTGTTACAAATTTGCATAATTAATGCACATTTCTGTCAATACACATGAATATCAATGAAGTAATTTACATAATAGTATACAAACAGTTAAACTAGTTCGAGAACTACAGTAAATAGTGATGACACGTATAAACTAATTATCATGTTTTAAGATCCTTAATTGTATTCTAATCATTTTATCAATGATATAAGCAAATGTTGTCAAGAATGTCAATAACTTAGCATTACCGTGTTAGAAACTATCAGCAAACAGCATTTATTGTTAAGAATGTTAGAAAGTGAATTACCACCATTACGACAATGAAACTGATGGCTCTATGTATTGTTTATACCACAGGCTGCCGTAACAAAAAAGCCCCCCCCCAAAAAAAAAAACAACAACATTAACCATTTGTTTGATAAGTAAGACCAAGTTTTTGAAAATCGACCCAGAAAAAAAACCACAAGAGCCCGTTGAATAAGATCGGTCATTTTTTCTTGGTTTCTGAGTTGACGAGTTACATACCTTTACTATATATATATATATATATATATATATATATGTGTGTATAAAAAAAAAATTGTGGGGGGGATTTTTTGTGACGGCAGCCTGTGGTTTATACAGTTAAGTTACACCATTTCGACCATCAAAACCGGTGGTCTTTATATCAGAATGGACTTAATGTATCGACTTTATTCTTCTTAATTTAAACATTTGGGACTTAAACATCTTCCAACTTCTCATGCATTTGCAATATTGCATAATAATTATTTTCACATAGTCTATTAGTGGGGTCGATAAGTGTCATTTTTCACGACAATCTTTCATTTTGTGATACAAGCACCAAATTTGGTACAGTTGTTGTTCATAGTGTGTAGTTTACAAAAAGCACGATTTTCACCTTTACCAAAATGTCAAACTTTTACATTTAGATTTTTATAGATATTAAGCCGAAAAGAAACAGTTCTATTTCCGTATAGTTCGATTTTTTATCTACACATCTTGTTCGTTTTTTATGGCGAACTGATAGCTCATCTACCAGCGTTCTATTCTTGGACAATTTTCTTATACCAATAATAGCTTTTCCTTCCGCAATGATCCGACAGCAGACTCTTTTAAGAAAAATCGACGTAATTGTTGCCTTCTACGGTAAAAATTGACTTTTGCCGATTTGAAATCAAACCGTATTGCTTGATTTGAAGTTCGTAATGCGCAAAAAAAGCCTTCACTCAAAAAAGTTGCGCGCAAAAACATATAACACATAAAAACAGCTAACAGTATTTTCGAGGAAAAAGCCAAGTTCTCAAGGACACCTATTTCATTTGTAGCTTGCAATCCAGAAACATGATTCTGGTATATATTTGATTAGGCGAACTAGTTATGCCGCAAACGCAGAAACTCTGAACAACAAAATTTCTAATAACATATAAAAAACAACAGTAGTACACGTGACCTCAATATGACTTCAAATCGATTGTATGAAGCACCAACATTAACGATATAGGTTTAATCACATGATAGTTTCAATCACAAGTAACTTTCCCCAAAGATATACATGGACAAATGTAATTCTGTTAACTATGTACATGACGGACAAGTCCTGCTAGAAGATGTTTTATGATCAGAAAGGTCTTGGGGTCTCCGGGAAATCGATGGATCAACGTAGAATGACAAGATGTTTGTCTTAACTTGATTGCCTATCATGTTTCATGAACATTTATTTCTATCAGCAAAAACTACTTGATAGCTTTTGGTTGAGAAATGTTTCTTGAACATGTTAGACTTATATACATGTTGTTATTTTTTGCAAGATATCTGGTCGAGAGATAACGACGTTGGTTTTACGCAGTGACAACACATTGTATAGGTCATATCACGGCGGTCAGTGAACCTACTCACCGTTTCTGGAAAGGCTAAATTTTTCGGTTAAGCTGTTAACCAGTTACAATGCGCACACTCCCCTCAATGACAACTGTCCTACATAATAAAGAATCGTGGTGATAGGAAAAATGAAATTATTACTAATTAAATTGTATGAAAGTATACCCCAACCAGAAATCAAACCCACCATCTCTCGATCAGTAGACTTGTGTGCCATGACTGAGCTAACCGGCGGGCTACACTTTTTAGTATTCGACTGTATCATGGTTAACTCGAATGGTCGAACGATTGCTGATTACACTGCACTGATAACTTTTGAATAGTAATCTCTTCATGGGTTCGAATCTTATTCAAAACAAAACTCTCCGAAAGAACACGTATCCTCACAGCAAACTGATGGCGGACTTTACCTGGTGTTAAAAACTTCTCTAATTAAAATTTCTAATTTTCGTAAAAATGGGTTCAATTCAAACGCTAAAACTAACTGAAACGCTTGACCATGGTCATCTGAAGACGTGTATGACTCTTTGATATTCTAGAAGAACAGGTTGCACCGAAATACATGTACTGTGTATACCGACGGTACGCAAAAATAGACGAAATCCAAGAGCAAGAAATATAACCGTGACCAAAAACCATTTACTAAAACTGTTTTAAGTACAAAAATGTCAATGTATCTAAAGTGCATTTCTCGGTTCAAAGAATATATTTGTTACCTAATTTTCGTTGATTCAAATACAAAACAAAATCTTATTTTCATAATTACGGAGACAAGAACATAACTGCGTGTTGGACAATTTCATAGAAACATCTGTCTTGTACTTTGCGTTGTACTTGTATGTTAGCCAATAATATAAGCTATTTCCTTATATGGAACATTGAGATGTGTTGTGTATAGCAAGTAGTAGACATTTCCTATCAGTAGCAATAGACGAAATGAATAAATGATTGACATGAGAAATTTGTTAGAAAATGTCAAATGGTGTAAGCATATTGTTAGCTAGCTAATTACATCAACAGAACAGGTGCTGGCCATAACAAGGTGAAAACAGACTGCCGAAAACATCGAGAAATCTGTCGGACTTTGCCAGGCTTGATATTAAGTCGTTTGTGCGCCAACCTCAATTATGTTTGACTGATAAAAAACGCCGATCGATCTCGGCTAGACCATTATAAACTGTTTCCAATTATATCGTCAAAATTTAGCGACATGGTTGCTTTGTTATAAACGTTAACTTTGAGTTTTTGATTGGCTATCGGTATGTTTATTGTATTTAAATGACATTAACTAAACGGGATCAATATATTAAATATAAAATTTCACTAAAATGTCAAACCTTCCAGACATGGAAGACATCATTGGCAATTCAGCTGATACGCTGCAAGATATGTTCATTGTCACAAAATCAGAGTGGCATACACTGCTATTATACGAACACGCGTTTTGTACACTAACGGTCTCACTAACCTTTGAACGGAGACACTGAGCATCATGGGTAAAACTGTTTATTTACCTGAAAACACGTAGCAATGTTTACATTCTAATAATTTCCCCGTTCAACTGTACTGAAGAAGAAAAGTATGTTTTTTTTTGTGTCAGCTCAAATAAAAACAAACTATTTAACCAACTATGCATATCAAATTAAACAATTTAACCAGTATTTAAACACAGTTATTTGAAATCGAAAGTAGATTACACGGTTTAACTATGCATCTATACTTTATGAGGTTTGAAAGTACTTTGTATCAATGAATTAATATTCATGTAATTATAAACAATCATTTATTCTACAATTCAATAATGATTGTATCAAAAACGAAAATATCTAATGATTTTATCTTCATGAGCCGCACTATATTCTGGTGCGTACCAAATCGCCGAATACTGCGAATGGTTGTGCGTCTTAGTATACAGGTGATATTATCACCCGCTATATATAGAGTGACGAACACGAGGAAATACTGCGCTGGTAGATTGTAGTACCTGCAAGAGGTTCCTCATTGAACGTAGATTGGCCATTCCTATGTCAACATCACGTGACGAGCAGTATTATTACGTTATGTAACAACGTTAAAGGTGTGATCCGAGGTACCAATGGCGGAACCTATAGAACTTTCGATTTTTTTTGTAGAATATTTAAACTGAAATCGAAATGCTATTCGTCAGGAAGTCGCATGTTTGTAGTAAAATTAGCATCGCCTGACCTGTATGTGTTTACTTCAACACCAGTAAAGCATTTTGTTCGATCAGTTGACGCTTGCTAGTGTAATTCTAAATGACGTATAAATATTATTATGTCCGATGTAAATGGCCGAAGAGATCCGAAAAGCAGTTATGTGTCTAACGTAATAGTTTTGAACCATCTTATTACATATATTGCAATGTTCATAGTAGTTCATAAAAATGATAAGATGATGACATTTGCAAGAAGTCTCAAGTCCCAAAGAGACCCCCTACCCTCCTACCTCAGGAACCTTTTCTCCAGGAACCTCTACCATCCTCTTCCTACCTTAAGGGACCCTACCACTCAGAAACCCTCTACCTTACTCGTACCAATAGGACTCAACCATCCAGGGTACCATATCCTGAGGAACCTAACAGAAATGTGTATAATGTATGCCTACAGAAACGTAAACCAAGAATAGTCGATCACTGTAAAACCACTGTTGTATTTACACTAGACAAATAATGATATACACCTTTATATAAATAGTGCTCTTCAAAAGTGCTAAGCCAAATGAAATTATGAGAAGAATCTGATCATGCATAATGAAAATAATATTTTTATCAGTGTAATATAATTATGCCACATTGTTTGAATCATATGTTGATAGACTTATTTATTCTAAATTTGAAATGGCTTAATAAAAAGTCTATATGTTTTTTGTCAAGGGTAAATATAAACCAGTCTATCTTAAACACAGGATTTTGTTCAAGCAGTTTTGTTCGGCACTGTACATTGTACATACACCTTTATCATCATAGTGAAAACAATTCTGAGGTGGGATATCAAAATATGATACATAGTTTATCATTCATTCTTCTGATGCTCTTTATAACAATAAGGCAAACCAATAATTTATTAGTAAATCGGTCCTACTGTCCCACATGCAAGGCTCCATATTTATGAGAAAATGATTGTTTATTTGCTGAAGACAAAATCAGATATACCTGGGAAAGTGCCTTGACACAGACACTCTTACAGCTATTTGGTGCTTTTTACAAAAAAAACTAACGATAAAAATTATCGTGGGTCAAGAGCAAGAATCATTCATAATACGGTCAATATTTGCCAATCTATTTCAAATATTATTAAATTATGTTCTTAAAATATCGTTAACCCTTTGAATATCACATCATAGTTTATTATCCTACCGACTTTGAACTTCAAATTTAAGAAATTGACTGACGATAACATTAGTCGTATGATTTTTGTGAACGATGCACTGATATATCGCCGTTACCATTATAATTTCATGTTGTTGTTTGTTTTAGGAAACTCGATATTTTTTTAAATAACGGTTCTTCTCTGTGGAGAGAGAAGTTGTCGGCTCCTTGCAGGATTGGCAACATCGTCGGCAACCACAGTACTTTCTTCCGTTACACTTCATACGTACCGTAGGCAATTTGACTGGCGAAATCTCGTTTTCATGAATATGCATGAGGCAGGCGAGACCAATCTTCTTCCAATGAAATCTCATGTTACAATTAAATACTTTTCAAAAACAATGACGTCATACAGGGGGTTTCTTCACCCGCTTAAGAAAAAATCACCCATGGAGTCTGCCATTTTAATGGTAAACCAAACCTGAGATATAAAACGTAGTTTCATTCGCTAGTTTTCCGCAGTGGTTTCCTTACGGAACCAATGAAATTGCCCGATTAATTATACCCCCGCAAACGAAGTTTTCGGGGGTATACTGGAATCACCCTGGTGGTTGGTTGGTTGGTTGGTTGGTTGGTTGGTTGGTTGGTTGGTTGGTTGGTTGGTTGGTTGGTTGGTTGGTTTGTTGGTTGGTTGGTTGGTTGGTTGGTTGGATATGTGGTCTGTCCCAAAAAATTAATACATTTGTAGTATGTTTATTTCTTAATGTATTAGATTAGAAGCTGTTATATACCATGATTTAATGGTGTATACAAAACTCATGTAACTATGGAAACATATCTCACTTGTTTAAAATATTTAATTGTGTTATATATTTTAAATCTAATTAGATAACTGTATAGTTTGCTTTTTTTCTCAATAGATTTTTTTCTTATCTTATTTTATAGAATTTGCACAGGCGTTTACAGTTGATGTTTATATGCATGTTATATCAATTCCAATTCAAAATGGCCGACTTGCGGCCATCTTGAATTCTTTTTGATTTATGTTAATTACTGTATGCTTATTTCTCAACAGATTTTTCCTTAACTAATTTAGATAGAATTTTGCACATGCGTTCACAGTTGATGTGTACATACACTTTAACTCAATTCCAATTCAAAATGGCGGACTGGCTGTCATCCTTTTTTCAAAATTAATACAGTCTTTTATTGACTTATTACCATCATATTTTGAAAAGAAATTGCATACAAGGTCTCACTGATACAGTTGATCAGTATGACTATTCTTTATCAATTTATATTCAATATGGCTGACTGGCAGCCATTTTGAATTTTTATTTAAATTACTGTATAGTACGTGTATGTGTTTTTTTACTCAATTTTAGCCAAATTTCGCTCCAAAGTCTTTATTGATGTAGTTGACTCGTACATGGATTTACTCTGGATACAAATTCATTATGGCAGACTGGCAGCCATTTTGACTTTGTTTAAATAACTGTATAGTAAGCTTATTTCATTACCAATTTCTTCTTGCTGAAGTCTGATTGATTTATTGATTGATTAATTGGATTTTACGGCTTATTAATGCAAAAACTTTAAAATGTTTGTCACGGATGTATTTAAGATCCTGGCAGTCAAGGTGTTTTCTTTCTTTTGAGAAGGTATGAATGTGTTAATATAGTATGACCAATTCTACATCTCGTAGTAACTATTTATCTCATTGATTAGCAAATATTATTGACGAAGATGAATCAAGGGTTTATGGCTTTATGTCATGTAACTTATTGAATGTAGCATTATTCCACATTGTTTGCCATTTTGAATTGCTGAAGTCTATTATGTACTGCTATTTTTATCAAATTCTTATTTTTGAACTTTTTTTTGATGTATTGATATTTTATCAAATTCATAATGGCTGATTGGCAGCCATTCTGAGTTTTTCTTTTTAAAAAGCAAATGATTTGATAATTTTTGTACAGAATTTGAGAAAGTTTTAGCAATTGTTTAAGTTGATGTGCTTGGCATTTTCTTAAGTGGAATTCAAAATGGCTGACTGGCAGCCATGTTGAATTTTCTAATATCTTGTTCAGCAAACATCTTTTTTTCTCACCTCATTTTGATAAAATTGTGCTGACTAATTCTTGTTTATGAAATTTTTATATGTATATTTTTTTATGTATTTCAATGGACCAACTAATAGCCATCTTGATTTTTTCTGTAATGTTGAGAAGAAAACATCTTATTTCGTTATAGCTACATGAGATTTTAGATATTATTTTAACTTTTCTACTGTGAAAATAATGATCGGTAATTTAAGCTTTCTTATGGGGTATTTGTGAAATTCTTGATACAAGATATTGTAAATACTAATTGTTTGATTTATGTTGTGTACATTGCTGACTACCATTTTTACAATTGCCTTATTTTATACTTATTTATCAAAAAATTACAAACACATTCTACATTTTGCTCATCTGGTTACAACATACTCATGATGAGTTTAAATGTGATCACTCTTTGTCTGTTGTTCCACTTTACATTCATAATGACCAAATGGTGTTCATTTTCATGTAAAAAATCATTTGAAATATGACAACTCTGTTCATTTTGCTTTTTTATAAATCTATAGTGAATTACACTGTAATTTGCTGTTTATTTCCAATTTGATATTTCCATCCTATTCTTTTTATGGTTTTTATGCTTTTTACAACATTTACCCTTTTGGACTTCCACAATGTTGACTTGCTTTTATCTTGAAATGTTGCTGTTGCGGGGGTATTTTCGCCACTGGTGGCAGTTCTAGTTATTCATGATTACGTGATTGTCCTAACCAAATGGCCGTACATAACGCAGCATAGCGGAGTAATGTATCGTGGGATAACCGACGATGGATCGGCAAGTACTTGTAAAAAAGTGCAAAAGTAAGGCAGATAGGTGTGCGGCCACCATACTTATACATACAAAGTGTTGAAAAACGTTATAAAATCCTATTAAAAACAAAACCCGTATTTTATATTGAAATATAAACGTGAGGAGTATTCATTTTATTAGCCATTCATAATGTAATTGCATAACGACCACGAGTAATGTTAAAAGTATATTTTAATTTTCATGCCTTCTATGAGATTATTTATGTTTTCTTTCAAAGAGAAAATGCGGGTTACGCTTTCAAGACATATTTTATGAAAGAAGGCAGATTCAACACAGGTACTCATAAACTGTTTTTACATTTTTTTTCACTGGAAATTTTTGAAAGCAAATTTTTTTAAGCAAAACATCGTCAGTCTATGGTCTAAGTTATTTTCATATTTATTTGTGTTTCGTGGTATGGTGGACGCACGATGACATAATAACAACTGTATTCTCTAAATATGCCGAAGTGCATGTATTTGTATGTTGTCCTCCCATTTATTCAACGTGTGTACAATTGAACAACTTATATGACTCTAAAGTGCCTGTTCGATAAGTGACTTAGAAAATTACTTCAATGGAATAGCTTACAGCAACAACGGGCTTAAATCAGGTTGCTTTATAAAAGAGTAGTAACCTGTGGTTATGTTATATAAAAAGGTGTCAGACTCTCCTAGAATATTCATCAGATTCCATCATAACGTCTTCCTAGGTCATAAAAACATTGACTAAAAACAATAGTATAATATTCTATAGAAAAGATATAATATTCTTGTGAATGAGAAATATAACAAATATACACACCCATCCATCATTCTCACAAAATTTAGTAAAGGATCCCTACAAACAAATAATTTATTATTTATAGCCTAAGCGGTATTCGGTCTCGAAGGCATACCATTGAATCATTTATTATTGCGATAATGTACAACAAATGTTAAATGATTAACATACTAGTTGTTATCAACTCTACGTATTACCTTCAACATGTTTTATTAATCCAGTACAAATTGTACCCAGAATTTGTTACTATTTATAGAACATCCGAAATATTAGTTTATCCGAAATTGTGTTTCAATCGGATTGCCGATTTAGCGTTATCGGCTAATATATCTTATAGATTTCAAATCTTAGGATTACTTTTATTATGTTTTTGTGGTATGATAAGACATATGAGAACTCTTATCTTACGATTGATCATTTTTCCTTCATACAACTGCGATTAAACAAGTTTTTAGAGATTTTGTTTCACGTTTTATTATTAGAAGCAACAAAAAAGTAAATCATTGATAATCGGGTACCAACTTTCGACTTATTTACTCTTCTGTTTTTGACTTCGTAAGCAAAACAAATACATTTGATGGAAATTTCATTGAATGCTAAATAATCTTCGTCCTCTACAGAAACACTCATTAATCCATTTTCATGCTCTTTATTATTATTATTATTATCATCATTATCATTATTATCATTATTATACCATGCATATTATTAATAGTATATTAAAAAAAATATTAGAAGTAGATATTTGTGGATTGAATCAAAGGACACTGCTTTACATCAATGATTTTGCAATGATATGTATGTTCAATAATGAAAAAAGACAATGCATAGAAATGCACTAAATACGTTTTGTGTTTGTCTGCCTTAGTCAGAGTATATGGTATTAGGCTATGTTTGTCTTTTACGATATTTTGCAATAGTTCATTAGATTCTGCGTAAATGAATATTTTATTTGATAAATAGTAATTAGTATACATTATATAATTTTATTGCCCCATCAAATATCCTTTGACAAAACCATGTTTGTTCATAAAACCGAATCACATTTACCATTTATAAATAAAAACAAAACGTCAGCTAAGCACATTCTAAAATTACTTGTATACAGTTTATCAACATTTGATTCAACATTTGATTCAAACTATGCTCCATATATAAGCTTTGATTATTGTAAACAATACTTATATTGCGGCGTACATAATTTGTTGTTGCTCTCAAATTTTCATGTGTCCAAAAACGTCAGAAGGACTATTTTCAATAAGCAATTGTTTTACGCTTTTAAACTTACATATCACAATTGCCTTTCGACATGGTAACAAAATCAAATTCAATTAGATTCAAGTATGAATCGAACAGGACAAAAAAAATGCGGACGAAGTGTTTATCTACCCTATATTACTGGCAAATGTTTTAAAAATTTTATTTTCCTCTTCTTGTCATACAAAATCTTGAAGTACAGTTTTCCACTGTACACTTTGGATACAAATTCTGTAGGTTCATTAGTGTAGTTTAATATGATAAATATGGTACAATACTGTCAAACAATTTAAACTTCAAGTAATACAATAAATGACCGCAATATCATTGCAAGAAACAGCTACAGACACTATCAATATATTAAGAATTTAATTGATCAATATGCTTAGTGTATTAACAAGATTTGACTATGCCCCATCCACACGCTTATCAATATAAGTTAACACCACTGGCACCAGAGTCCTCACACTCATTAAATACGCACACATATAACATTTTGTCAACAAACACTTATACATTACTGTGTACGAGTCAAAACTATACTTTCATTTTTATAGTCTAAGGTAGTGTGCATGTATGTATGCACAAGGAACTATATATAATGATGTACGCATTATTTTATGATCACAAGATATGGACTCTGGTGCCAGTGGTTAACACCTGCCACTGATCAGTGAAACAAAGAGTAGTCAAATGACGGCACTACTTTTATCGCCTAGAAATTGACTGCGTAGTAAATCAGAGACACATGTATTACTCCGCATGTTTAACTGGTCAGGCATTTTTGTCGATAGTTTTCGCTTTGTGGTATAACTTAAGCTTTTCATGGAAATAGCCAAAAGTCTAAAAACTGGAATGCTCGCACAGTATTAAATTTTATGTAAATAAATGTCATTAGCCACCACCCCTAAAAACAACAACTATATAACTTGGGATTTTATGTGTTTTAATACAATCCTACAAGATGATAGAAAAGATGTTGACAAAATATTCTCAACATACGTTTCCAGAATGTTAATAAATAATTCAATAACACGGATACTGATAATATTTAGTAACACATAGGACTTCCGAAGCCGAATTTCTCGTTATTAAATTGTGTTATACAAATTATTAATCCAATTATATGATAATGGTTTTCACTCCTTTCTTCCCTGGACATTATATATCACTAGTAAGACATCTTATAAACAAGTTATAGATTGGAAATATTTTTCCTTGTTTACGTAAACTTTATAAGCTCTTTATGCCTTTCAGGTTGATTCTAGAAGCATAGTAAACGGATACGCAATACTGTTTGCCTTTTGCTCAGTTTCTCTTCAAGAGTAGGTATATGTCTGTAGTCTTAATTTGGTATCTATCGTAAGTACAGTCATAATGACATTCGGAACTCCTCGACCATTCACTTAAAATATCCTCGGACATACTTAGGCGCCATTTTGGAACTACCTTTGCGTCACATGCACAACGAGTGTGGAGCCCCCACGAATTCTTCCGAGATTATTCACTCAATGAATGGTCGAGGGGTTCCGAATGCCATGATTGCTGATAAGCGACTCGCCAAAAAATCTAGATGTCAAAGACTGACCCCCCCCCCTGTCCAATACGCTTATAACCATCCATCTTTAGTAAGATTCCTTCAGACTTGAAATGACTATTGTTAAATCTTACTCAATTGCCAGTGACGCGTACATTAACCCCACTGATTTAAATGCGCATTATAGTAAAAGTGTACTTGAGATTGACTGAGATCAATGAGCTTAAGGTATGCACCATTGCAGTTAAATAAAAATGACTATATTTCTAACTTTGACTTTGTCTACCTTCATATATGTTCATGAATTTTGTCCGCTTATATAGAACTTATATCACGATTTTCAAACGAGGGAACAGACACGATGCTCAAGGCACAGTTTTGTTTTCAAGCTGTCGATCTAGCATAATTGGACATGATCATGATGAACTTAATCAGTGTAGTATTGGCGTTATTTGAAAATGCAAATGAGATTTATTTACCTAGATGGTCCCATATTTATAGACAAATCCTTTTGATAATAAAATTGAAACGTATTTTTTATTTCATTCTAAAGTTACGGAAATTGGACCTCGGATTGATAAATTGAAATATTTTTTTTGCGTTTAAATATTTTCCATGGTATGCTCGTTTTAAGGAAACGATCTAGTCATCAAGGCCGCTATCTCATGGAAACATGACCAACATTCGTGGGATTTGTATAAAGTGACATGGAAATTGCAACTTATGTCCGAAATGTAAACTATGCCACAGGAAAGGGTGGGTGGGCCGTGGATTTTATTTCCATACACATATCAACGTACAGACATTCCGGCTATGTTTCCATGGAAAATAAAACAATTAGGTGCAACATCAAAGACTTAGGAACTTAATTTCATTGAATTAATTACTCAGATTATGATACCCTCGTTGTAATCCTGGAATGATTAAATGTTGCAATAAATTGTACAGCTAATTACTTGATGGGTGAAATAGAACTACAATCATTGAAATGACTCAGTACTAAAAAAGCTGTTATTAAAAAACAAATCTAGTCATAAAGTAGTACCATGTTATCAATATAAAAACCTGAAGTACACGTAGCCCTACTAGGGCTGTGGATCGTTATATATTTATTTATATTTCATGACATTGACATGGTACATACATAGTGATCAAAATGATGGTACAATATAAGGATAAATAAAGATTTATGCATAAAATATTGTTCAATATATATAAAAACAGACTATAAAATTGCATGTATAGTAAACTGAGAAATGGTTAAAACATGTATTTTTGGTTGATAGGCAAATTTTGATGCAGAAATATAAGAATTATCATTGCGCTTGATCGCATTGTTTGATTGACCATATCGAATGCATTGAAATATAGGGATGGCACAAAAAAGAAATTAAATCCTTACTTCCATTGTGGTCCCTGTTATTAGTTAAGTTTACACATATATACATCACAGATAAATATGATACTATCACAGTAGGTGCACTAATAAGACAAATGTCATAATAATAATAATAAATAATTAGATAGAGAATTAAGAGCAGGATACGTAATATATACATTAGTTATCTTAGATCTCTGACATAAGATGGGCTTTGACGAGGGCTTTAAAATGGGGGAAATTTCTAGCTTGTCTAATGTGTTGAGGCATTTCATTCCACTAAAAACAACCATCAAACGCAAAAGCTAGTGGCGATCCGATCCGAACCACAATTCATGTGTAGCGATTCACGAATCGAACCACGAATCACTTAAATTGTTAATGGAGAAGAATACAAGAATTCATGTTATAACAAAAATAAGTGAAGAATTATAGAAGCTTTTACTATATGGAAAACCATGTACTCCAAACATTTGTATTATCAGGCGTTTTATGGGCATTTTCAGTTATAACATTTTTGTTTATACATGTATGTGTATGAAACGAAATTTTGACACAAGATAATTCATTCCCTACATGAATTTAAATTTTCATAAGTAATGCGGCTCGTTTTCAGTGTTAATTATTCTTTTCATTTATTTTCCAAAAATAGATCGCGATCTGACGATTTCGGACGTGACGAATATTCGTACTCTGGTCGAGATCGCGAATATCCCAGTACTCGGATACTCGCAGCAGCCCTAAGCCCTACATTGTTGTGCATTAATTTAGTAGAAAAAAATATCTACGCAATTGAATCGATTGTCTGTCCTACATATTGCATTATATCCTAGGATGTTAGCAATGTCGACTTTACACTGAAAGCAGAAATGGTCATGTCATTGTTTTTTTTTATAAACATGTTCCTACATTAATTGCCGGGTAAGCAATTTTCTAGCACACCATTTACTGCTAGGATTTCAGTGCATTATCATAAGTATGGATTGCAGAAAAACTAGACTTTTATCCACGTTAATGACCTCTACACAAAAGGACATTTTATGAACCGGAGAATGTGTTAAAATAATTCATCGCATTTCAAAGTAAAATAGAATTTGGTTGTCAATGTTAAAAACAACAGTTTTGATCGAAGTATGTTTAAGATGAAGTCTTGTGGTTGAAAAAGCTTCCTCAAAATTACAAAATTCACGTCTAAATCGCCTTTCGATCATATAATATAGTTAACACTAAATCAACGAATGAATATAGTTTGCTCTTATAAAATGGCCCCTTTTTAATGCGCGTTGTTAAACATAAATCTAGAAATCAATATGGTCTTAAAAGGTATTGTGACTCTAATGCATCTTATATCGTAATAACTTAAAATTTCTTCATTAAGTGGCTTTCACTCCGTTCCCTGGTTCCATTATACAACGCATAAGATAAAGTGCTCAAGTCAAAAAGCAGTGTCCATATTGGAACTCGAACCCGAAACCTCTAAATCTCAAACAGCGTACTACCACTAGACAACTGCTCCTACAATAAATATGGGAAAGAGGAAACGATGGTATTGAAATCCTTCCGTTCTCTTTTCAACTTACTTTTTATGAGGGTCAAATTTTATACCACAGGCGGCCGGCACGGTCCCAGTTTTTTTTGCTTTTGGACCGCGCCGGCCTCCTGTGCTCCATACATTTCATTAATTATTGCTCTCCAATCTTACGAGGAAAAGAACAAGCTAAGATTTATACTGATGATGTCAGTTGTTATTGAAACATAGCTCTAGAAATAAACCATGATTAAAATTAGTCTACAGTTATAGAAATTTTGTTTATGTTGCACATTCTTTAATATTATTAACAAGTTAATTGTACTGAAAGATTATTTAATGATCGCTATCATCTTCTAAGTTATTATATGCTTCAATGAAATTTTTACGATAAATTGTGAACAATGAATCAATGAATTCCTGCAAGGCCCAAACAACAGGTGTACCAATTCAAATAAATTATCTACTAAATACGACACAAAGGTTCATAACATGCTGTGAACAAAATACTCCAGGAAAAAAACTCGATTAACTAATTTTGTTTACGTATCGAATCAAGTTCAAAGAAGTTGAGACTAAAGTATGTTCTAAACCGGGTGCATTCCGTGTAATTACCAATGATAATAAAGAGGGTGTATTTTATCCAAGAATTAACTTTGTATGACGTCATTGATAATTATGTAACACGGAATTAATGATAGAAGATGCTGTAATTAATCGCGTATCTATCTACAAGTAGGTAAATGCTAATCACCGTAACATATGCACCCAAAATGAAGCGTAAAATTCCAAAATGTTAGATTTCAAAATACAGGGGAGTGTAAGGTGAATATCAATTTGTTGCATTAATAGTTGAACAGCAGTTAAAACGATGAAAGAAGTTTTTTAAGTATCGACTGTTAATGAGTATTAAAGACAGGAAGAACTGTTTTACTTATATTCGTGAACAAAATATTACCCAAGGCCGTGATGTAATAGTTTAGCGTAAGTTTTCGAATCCGGAGGTCCCTGGTTCATTTTTCGGTCACGGCAAATTATACCCTTCAATAAAAATTTAGTACTTAGTATCGATTGTTATTCGTAGATGGCTAAAATGATAGATGGATACGAAACCTCTTAATGAAATGTTTCTATCGCCGCTAAACGTCGCAACGCCGCTAAAACAAGAAATGGGCCTCTAAAGAAACGACCAACCTAGGTCTTACCTAACTTGACCAAGTTCGAAAGATGATCTTATAATGATCAAAATAGGCATTGAGATAAAGTGTAAGGCCAAGAGAGTTGTTGTATTTGACATTTAAGTGGTCGGTATAGGTGCAAAAGAGGTTGTTATGGACGTCAGAGTGGATATTTTGGACTTTAAGGCAGTTGGCATGGGTGAGGGAGTGGCTGCTTTAGAACTAACTTATGAAGAACTGCTATGAGTCTAATAGTGGTGTTTGAACTATATAATTGTATATTGTTTTTGCAGTCCAAAAACAGTGATACTTGTGATAATTGGACCTCAAGCGAACAGTCGAACAGTTTGTTAAATGGATCTACATGTATCTCTAAGATCTAATGCCGTTTTAAAACAAGAACAATGCCTTACCTAATACATGTAACTAATATAAACATTTCGTAACACAGTAGAAGATATAACTACTCTCTCCATCAATTCATTAGATAAATATTTAAAACATTTTCTCTTTATTTCAAGTACATCTTAACTAATATACATGTAGGATTTCCTGATTTTTTTATAAGATTACAAACCTATTTATTCTGGGACAACTAACTGTGTTTTATGTTACGTCTATTTACAGAATAAAAATAATTTAGCGTGTACAGTCAAAGCTTTCTTGAAGGCAACGAACGATGTTTTAGTTTAAACATATGAAACAAGTTTTTATGTAAGTTTTGTTGAATTTATTCAACTGTCAACGGCGTATACAAATATTCCACCGTATTTAATGTAGTTTTGCGATCGTGAGCGCAGAAGTACAATGCATATTTAAATCAGCGGAGTTAATGCATTCACCACAGAGAGTTGAATTGAAAAAAAAAAACTATAGTCTGAGAAAGATAATGTTGGTTTTGTTCCTAAGATGTTACGGGTTTTTGACCTTTTACCAGCACCACTTTCTTTCGCAGACAAAATATGTTATAAATTAACGTTTGAGACTGACTTCAGTGAAAATGTCAGTCAGGTACGGTTTTGTGGAAAAAAATGGAATGGAACTTAAATGCCTACGTGACAATGTTATCCAGAGACCTTATCACGTGACTGACAATGTCCGGCTAAATATACTAAAAATGTAGCATCGGATGGTATGCTTGCTGATGTCTGTACATTCAATATTTTTACTCGGACATAAATTTTAATTACCGCTTACTAATAAAATGTCTGCAAAATCACGTCAAAATGCGATGTAAAGCACCAGAACAAAAATTCATAATTATCTTGATTGACCTATGAGTATTATGATCATAATTTTTCATGCCCAACATGAACACTTTTTTAAAAACATATAAAAATGTCGATAGCAAATATGTTGAATATCAAATAAATAGTAATGGCGAATTCCATGCCCTCATGATACATTCCATATTAAAATAAAACTGTGTTGCCATGCAATACTGTACGTACAGTGACCGACATATACCTCAGTGAAGATATTGACCATAAATTGTACGTTAAACAATAAACATATTCAACCTTTTCCCATTATTGGCATTTTAGTACCGTGACATTCAGATAACAAATTGACCTGCTGTTTACTATGTTGATTCAAATGTATTTTTGAACAAGCGCTGGGGAAATTATTTCCCAGACAGGACATATTTTATTTAAACCATAACTGGAAACCTTATATATTTTATGAATATGACAAATGGCCAACTAATTCCTTGGAGTGTTGTCTGTTTTTCTGATACAGTTAAAAATAACCAGCCGAGAGTTTTTCACATTGCGTTCTTTATCGGTAAAAATAGCAATTTTACTACATAGTAGACCAATTAACAGTATTGTTGATTTCACAACACGTGGTTAAACACCGGTATCTAAAAATCAATTTATTTATAAGCTGTATTTGAAATCAATGATCGCAGTTGAATAAATTATATCAATTTTCCTTGTAGAATTATGTAGCCGTATTGTAAAATATACACAGTTGTTAGTTTTACCCTAAAAACCAATCGTCTTATTGTTTTCAATGATTATTGTTAGACATTTGGTAGTTAAAACAATGTTAACCGAAATAATAAATCTATCTTGACGAGCCAGTTCGCGTGAAACACAACACTGTGTCGATATATCGTGCGTAAACATACGAGGAAAGCCGAAAGAAACAATTTCAACTCGCGTTCTGATGAATTTTGAATGAGAAAACGGCTAATTATGCAAGTATTCTTCGCCAAGCGCTCGTATTGACAAGATGCAGTAGTTCGAATAGTAAGGCAAAGATCGATTTTCCGTCTCGCTCGCGGAGCGCTTGACGATTCACTAGCTGTAGCTAACAGACGGTATCGTAAAAGCGCGTGGACTACACAGAGCTCGTTTATCGAGAGTTATTCTTATCAAAATGGCGACATGACTGAATGCGATCGTCTACGCACGTTGAGTGGAGAATTTTTTATCAAAAATGTCTGAAAAACGAAGCTGACTTACTACTTATGAGGTAGAAAAATGGACGTAAATTTCAATCAAAATTAGTTGGGAGGAATATGTGATGGATTGTAGAAAAAACTACGGACTTAGTGGTTTCCAGATTGTTAGATAAAATAAGTAGTGTTGATTTCAACAATATGGAATTAGATAACTACAGTCAACATTGTTGAATTAATTCAAGTTTTGAGCGGTTGACAATTCGGGGAAAATTTGGATAAATATTGCTCAACTAGTTTACGCTATTTCTGTATTCTGTAGTTTTTTTGTTTCGCTCGCTACATAGGATATTTAACTGGATTGTGAGTGCAATTTTGGCAGCATCTTATTGGATCTAGGATTTATGCATAAAATGATTGTCGGGTATTAGATCGGCATCAAAATTGTCGCTCTAGAGAATTTCGGCTTGTCTCCCTCCAAGAGTAGTGCTGACAAAATGGCGTCTGTCGCCGCCTGGTTACCGTTTGCGCGTGCGTCCGCTATAGGATGGGTCCCGGTCGCTAAGAATCCTATGCCCCACTCGCGGGTGAAAAATGATGGTGACGGTAGGGGGGACGACAAACTTATGATCAATGTAAGCGGACGTAGGTTCGAGACCTGGCAGAACACATTAGACAAATACCCTGATACACTGCTAGGATCAAATGAGAAAGATTTCTTCTATGACGAGGATTGTAAGGAGTATTTCTTCGACAGGGATCCAGATATATTTAGACATATTTTGAATTATTACCGAACTGGTAAACTTCATTACCCTAAACATGAATGCATATCCTCCTACGACGAGGAGCTGGCGTTCTTTGGTATTATGCCTGATCTTATTGGCGATTGCTGCTACGAGGATTACAGGGACAGGAAAAGGGAAAACAGCGAAAGACTTCTCGATGACAAGGCTTCTGATGCCGGGGACAATGAGCCCCTTGAGTCTATTCGTGCAGAAATGTGGCGAGCATTCGAGAATCCACATATTGGAACAGCCGCGCTTGTGTTCTATTACGTCACGGGTTTTTTCATTGCAGTATCTGTTTTTGCTAACGTTGTTGAAACTATACCATGCGGAAGGGTCCCGGGTACGGGCAAAAAATTGTCCTGCGGGGATAAATATTCTGTTGCGTTCTTCTGTTTGGATACTGCGTGTGTAATGATTTTTACTGCGGAATATATGCTACGATTCTATGCTGCTCCAGAACGATTAAAATTCATGCGTAGCGTAATGTGTATAATTGACGTGGTGGCCATCATGCCGTATTATATCGGCCTTCTTATCCCGGAAAACGACGACGTCAGTGGAGCGTTCGTTACGCTAAGGGTGTTTCGTGTGTTTAGGATTTTCAAATTCTCACGGCATTCACAAGGGTTGAGAATTCTTGGCTACACATTGAAGAGTTGTGCAAGTGAACTTGGCTTTCTTCTTTTCTCTCTCACTATGGCCATTATAATATTTGCCACAGTTATGTTTTATGCAGAGAAAAATGTTCCGAAGACGCGGTTCACAAGTATACCAGCGTCGTCTTGGTACACTATAGTAACGATGACTACTTTGGGGTAAGTAATACCACATTTACCTAGATATTTGCATTGGCGGATCCTGCGGGGGCTCAGGGGGGTCTGGACCCCCCTAGAATTTCCAAAATGTACCTGTCCATAAGTGCATTTCTTGACTTTAAGTCATTTTTAAGTAGCATGAAGCACTTTTTCTCCGTGCTTAACATAGATTTAATGGTTACGTAGTTTTTATTATTAATGTGTTACATTAATCAACAGAAAGTGTATAATGTGATAGCGTTTCAAAAGTTTGGAACCCCCCCCCCCCCTAGAAAAAAAATCCTGGATCCGCCCGTGATTTGTGTCGACTATAGAACTATAGAAATGAATGCTATACGTTAATTATGAGCGTTAATGTAGAAACAACCCATTGCCAAAATACCAACACACCGTGTATTAAACACAGCTAATACATTTGTTCATCGTAGCATAAGTTAAGACTAATCATAAAGGTTGCTACCCGATCAATAACAGATGTCTACGTATAACACGACTGTTGTATCAATATTAACTAAGGTACATATCCTCTGGCATATACCTGTTGAATATTAGTCCCATGTTTCCCCCCTCCTACTATGTTGTATGCATGTTTTATGTATGTAGTTTTAATACACTTGCGTTCTTTTTTTCATCTTCATCTACTCGTTCTATTACTTGACTTTGAACTGTTTGCATATTTTTTAACAGGTTGTCGAATGTCCCAAGTGGAAGTCAGTCGATTGTATTTAGCGCAATTGTTACTATTTCAACAGCCATGTTTGTTGGCCCAACTGTTATCAATCGGGTAATTAAGAGCGAGGTCAGATATCGCGTATTGGATGTGAAATTAGCTAAAACAGTTGGAACACAATACACATGATAATGTAATAAATAAGAATGTAACAATATGATACAGGCATTGATTAATTGTTTTCTGTTAATTGTTAGATAAATACGCAGGCTTAATTAGTGGAAAAAGGTTATCGCGGACAATAGTTGCATAATAATTGAATTTGGTTTAGTGTTCTAAAAACAACACTTAATGTCATATCGGAATCGACTTTCTATTCTGAAAGACATGGCAAAAAATACCTCCGGCTTATAAAATTGTTATTGAATTAGCAGAATATACGATGAATAAAAAAATATGTTACCTCTTGAAATAACTTGTTATAACAGTCATTTTGATTGGGGACACGTTACCTTTTATTTAAAATCTATATTGCGAAATCATTTTGTTCTGAAGTCACCAGTCCGACAAGGACAGATTTAGGCAAAGTTCATCAGAGGTGAAATTAGCAATATAGCTTTTACATAATGGTGGCAGTTTTTCTTTGTATTATGACGAAAAGTACACGTATCTTAATTATAAGTATATTTACCGCAGTACATTATTTTCTTAGAACTATGTGTAAGTAATGATGTTGTTTTTGTTGGGGATAGGTTGAAATGATGTAAATTTACAGAGACTTTTTATTGTTTTGAGTATAACGTTCTCGGAATTTTACAACTGTTAATGGTTGAAACATGTGTCTATTGTTAATCATATAGGTCAGTGTAGTACGTAGACACTAAATATCAACCCACAGAACACAATTATACAATAACGAATATGTATATAATATATATATAAATATATAAGACTTTTGTATGATATACAAAGTATTGAATTTGAATTTTCTATCATAAATCAAACCTAAATAGATCCTGTACTTTGCCCATTGTGAAATCGTTTGTACCGTTTTTCTTTAACAATTAGTGCTGAGTATCACTCTTTTGTCAAAGAAATTAATTAAGTCGGTGGAATTTGACATTGGTATGACTTCCCAAGTCCTTTAGGCCGCATCTGACATTTTATTATCCAAACATTATACATGTATGTTGAAATTGTTGTTCTGAGGTTATAGCTGTTTTATCATTATAAACTTTTTACCATTATCAATTAACGTCGTATGATAAAATCATAGGAATATGAAGTCATGTCGATAGGTCAGTGTTATACCAATCTACACCCTTCTTTATTTACATGTAGTTAAAATAGTCCTGCCTCATTGGAACTGGTACCAACTTCGCACGTCAGTTTAAGATTCAAAGGGAATGCTTTTGTTGAGCATTTCAATTATTCGCCTGATTAAAATGTTCGCACGTCAGTATAAGATTTGAAGGGAATGCTCTTGTTGAGCATTTCAATCAGGCGAATGGGCATCAATTTCATTTTCAGATTTTGGTTCTAGTCAGGAATTAACATTTAAAAGTCAAACTATGAACCAACCCTATGTTCATTGACTAGCACTGGGTGAGGAATTCCTTGTTTTTTTCCACTTGTCTTCCGACAATATACTTGTCCGGGGTCAAAATGCACTTGTCCAGAAATTCAATAATCAAGAAGACATATTGAGAATTATGATTATTAAAAACATATTACAAGTAATAATAAATAATTGACAATATTATTCAGTGTAGTTCACTGTTGAATTGGACTTAAACATTTAGACATTTAGTATATTTACAGCTAAAATAGTACATGTCCACAGACAACTTGTCCGAGAACACAAATGTACGAATCGGACAAATCGCACGTAGGAATTCAATACCCTTAGACAAGCATCTAAATAAAATTAATATATCTGAAGTTAATAACTTGTCTAACATGTCTATGATTTATGAACAATGTACTGATAAAACAGGTGTGAACATTTAACTGAAAATTTGAAAGAAAACACAGAACTCTGACATGAAATAAGTTAAGGAAACAATTTGTTCGCTAATGTATCTTAGTGCTAAAAGTGGCGATTACTGCCTTGTGAAATTAGGAAACTTGAAAAGTATTTTCGTCTGGCTTTGCCTGCTATATTTAACTCTTTAATTACAAATTACAATTGTTCTTTAATTACTACTTTAAGTGAGCTCTTTGCGTCCTTACTGTTCGCGAAATGGTAACTCTAAAAAGTTAAGAAAGAATGAAAAGGAAAGAATAAACCCAAGTCTACGTAATAAGGCATGTTTGGCTGTTTATGTCAGTCATTTATAACTTCGACAGTCGTAAATCCCCTTTTTTCGAGCAGCCATAATTTAATTAATTTAATTTAATTAACATAATTTAATTAACATAATTTAATTTACTTGTAGTAAACGATGGGCTTTGGCAAACTGTCAATTTGAGTGATAAAAATATGCACATTATTATATATTTTGACAATTAACTTTCGGTGGTAAATGATTCAACACACAGACATCGAGGCGCATTGAAGTTAAAAAAGCATTATGGCGGCTCGAAAAAGGGTTTAGACAACTACCATTGATACTGGACACTTAATTGTATTACTATAATGGACTATAGACATGATTATGATACTTTTGCACAATAATGTAATGATAACAAAAACCACTAGCACATAATACATGGAGACCTAATGTTATAATTAACATTATCATTAATGTGAACCATTGACTTGCTATACATGTATACATGTGGTGTTAGAGCAGTGGTCCAGTGGTAAAACACACGCTTAGGGATTGAGGGGTCCCGGGTTCGATTCTCATTAGGGGCACTGCGAATTTCCTTGAGCAAGAAATTTACCTGCAGTTGTTCCAATCCACCCAGATGTAAATGGGTTCTTTGAGGGATCGCTTGCCTGAAGGTGAATTCAGTGACCAGGGGTTATCGTACAAAATTGTACAGTCGGCTGAACATGTACATGTGTATGGAGGCAGACCATTAACCACACATTAACTTTGACTACATGTCAATGTGGCATAAATCCCATACAAGTTATTGCGGATATGCCTTATTGTAAAGTTTGCTTAACTATTAGTAATGTATATGAATTGTTGATACGGTGTATTACAAATTAGATCAATATTAGATAGAGATGATACATCATTGATCCAACGTTGTCAGTACAGGTTAACTATCTTTAGAAATATTGTTAGTTATTAATAAATATACAGCACACGTCAAAAGTTAATGGTCAAATTGAATTTTGAGAATAGAACAGAACAGAATTAATAATACGGACTTGACTATGCTCATATTTAAATATTCAATCAACAATTGCACATAATATAAATAACAAAAATCATATAGAACATATAATTTTGCTATAATTAGAAGTATTTTAGTGTTTGAATAGTTGTTTGATAAACTAATAAACGAGTTATTAGGAAAAACTGATCATGCGTACTTCAAATAATTTTACTTCAATTAAACTTTATTCATTAAGCAGTTTGAATCATACGCTGAAGAACTTAATTTGAAGTTTTTGGATTTTGGAATTATCTCAGATTACTTGGTTGGTTTCTTTTAAAATGGTAAAAGGGAGTACATGTAGATGTATGCTTACTACAGAATGTATTTTAAGGATTTTCGTAGGGCACTTTACATAAAACTTCATGTACCTAATATTTTAAAGACAACAATTTGTCGATGTATAGAATGCAGAACAGAACAGAACAGAATAGATCAGATCAGATTTTTTATTCAGAGGTATACACATATAATGCATCTTGTTACAAATAAATGTTAATACAATCTCCGTAAACAGATATCCTGTAGAACGTTGTCGTACTAAATTAGCGAGTATGCGAGCGGAAAATTTTAGATCGGGTTTTAATCAGATTGATAATTATACATTGTGTCACCGAACTGCAAACATCCAAACATTCACATTTATACTGAATCCTCGTTGATTCATTTTTGGCACTCTCACTCAACTCTCGAACTCCCCTCAGTGATACAAAATACACTCTTTACCAATATGAACGCTTGGACTAAGACATGTACAATAAATATAGTATAAGTAATATAACATGTACAGTACAAAGTACGCTAGCTATAAATACTAATACATGTACAAAATGACTATAGTATGAATAATATAACATGTTTAACGTACGCTCGCTATAAATACGAACGATCGTAACTTTATCGTAATTAGCTAAGATCATAACAAAGTCCCTGGTATATTTTAATCGATCGATGTGTATGTGTACAGTTTTGTTTTTTTTAATTACAAGAATGCCATACGTTGATATTGTTTTCTATTAATACCACTCTGATACAATGCGTTCTTGCAGAAAACTAATAGACGCTGAGTAGAATTATAAATAATTGATGCTTACCATTAGCGAACTAAAAATACTTGCTTTGTTAAACAAGTGGGTTTTGCAAACGTTTGCAGGATACTGAATGTCATCAGTCTCTTTTGTGGGGCTTATTGTTTTATATTGAAATTTCCGTAAACTGAATGAGTTTTCAATTTTAAATTCGTTTTTAAACATTCAATTGTTATATGGCAATTTAACATAATTGAAAATATACGTAGCTGTAAAAGAAATAGTTAAATTGACTGGTAAAACTTTTGGTTTGGATTGTAAATAATTATGATGACAAGAGAACTGGCATTGATGACGAAGATGATTAAAACAATGATAAAATGATAAAACAATGATGGTTTATACATGTGGTATTTAATTATGATGATGATGATGATGATGATATGATGATGATGATGATGATGATGATGATGATGATGATGATGATGATGATGATGATGATGATGATCATGATGATCATGATGATGATCATGATGATGATAATGATAATGATAATGATAATGATCATGATCATGATCATGATCATGATAATGATGATGGTGATGGTAATGATGGTAATGATATTTATTATATATACATGTAAATCATAAAAATAAAGTAATGAAAGATCTTAAATTATAATGAAACATTAATAATAATGATGAAGATGATGGTGATTGTGATGATGATGATGATGTTGTTAATGATAATAATAATAATAACGATGATGATGGCAATGACGAGCACATTGACAACACTATTTGATATGTTGAAAATATATAGTTGATGATAATTATGTCGATAAAAGCAATAATAATTATCTTGAAAATGGTAATTTTAATGGTGGTATTATTAAGTTTTATTCCATTTTTTTTTTCGTATAATATATATTTACCTTATACTATTTGTTTTCTATATTAGCTTCGACTTTTAAATTTAAAATTATAACGATGTGTTTGGTCATACTTACACAAACTACTGAAAAATGTTGAAAATGCATCAAATTTTAAAATAGTTGACAGAAATTCAATGTTGTTACTGAAATATAAAGTTTAAGAATATTAAGACATATAGAGCTACAAAACTTCTATAGTTTTCACGTTAAACTTGAAATTTCTAGAACTTTAATGATAAATGCTTTCTAAAATACCATTAATAATTCAGACATTTTAATACCATTTATGAATTACTGAAGTATGATCAGATCTTACGAGAAGTTGACGATTTATTTCCACTAAATTTAGTTATTTTAGTTGAAGAATTGAAACATAACATGTGAAGTGTGGTTTCAATTTATATTCGTGAGGATATTTCTAGAATGTTCTTGGTATGACGTCACTGGTCCTGGGAGAAAGTAGTGCGAACTTTTCTGCCCTTGTGAATTTGGGCTGAGTGTGTAAAGTTTGGGATTATTTTATTGAAAGAAAACACTTGACCAAGCAAAATGATGAACTAACGAAAAGAACGTAGCCCTACGTTTCTGCTTAAAACATTTCATAATTATTTTTATAAAAAATATATTGAGTAAGCAATTAAAAACAGATTTTTAATGAAAAACACGCTTGCAAAACATGCATTTGTACATTGTCAATTAAAATTTAAAATATGCATAATAGACAAAGAAAGAATATACCAGAAATGTTTACTGTTATTGATTCTTTGTAAGATTGTAACTGTTGTTAATGTCATGAAAATTATATTCATGGGTTTCGACGAATATTGATCTGTTCTTTTATGTAAATAAGATATAAATAAGTAAGTCTATCCAATGTGTAGATTATTGACGAAAACACTCGACTACCCGCCGTGAGTTTGTGAAAATGGAATCACGTCTGCTCAACATGATTTGATTACCGACATCCGCCAATTACGGCGGGAAGAAGTGGTTTAACAACTTTTAGAAAACCTTCAAAGTATATTTGAAGTGCATCTTTATTCCGTTTTATCCGTCTTCCATTTTCAAACTTGTTAACTTGTACAAAATGGGAGAATTCTTCAATGTGCCGCATAAACAAGTCTCTAATTAATTATTTACGAATAACACTCCACAATCGTGGTCGTCTTTTGTATGTGTTTCTGTTGAGAATAAAATTGAAAATAATGAGGTTTTATAGATTCGCATGAAGTGACTATATCTTTTTATTTTCGAAACCTCGCACTATTTTTTAACATTCTTTAACAGTATACCGCTATTTTTATTTAAAAAAAAAATACACATGTCATTATTTTTGCTCCATTCGAAGAGTTTTTAATCTGAATTTTAAGAAAAGTGAAAATGTCGTTCAGCCATACCCGGAAAAACACTTGCTTAAAGTCTTGCAACGTTATTTTTGTAATAAAACAAGCTTAATATGCATAAACTTGGTCCCCAGTTTGAATATATTAAATGTGAAAGCTTACTACCAGATTCGAATAATTATGATAATGATAAGGGGCCTGGTAGCTTATTTTTACTAACACCCCACACATGACCATAATAGTCAGTAATGACCGATAGCTATTATCAAAGAAGGACCCATTTGCAGCAAAGTCTTACCCCGTTTCGAACAAAATATGATTATTTAGTTACAAACTAGCTCAAGTTCCAAGTTTGCGAACAAAGTGAAACTAAAACATTGGTTACAAAACTCCAGTACAAATGGTTATTCAAGCTGTGAGAATGTATGTATACTTGTAAATAAAAAACATATTGACAAGTACAGATACTCCTTTATCTTGAAATGATAATTGAAGAAACTAATCACGTCTCACCACGGCTTTTATCAATCGTTTAAATTGATTCAACTATTTTATCAAGGTAAAACCATCATCAACAATAAAAAGGTCGATGACGTATCTATGATTTAATCTGATTGGTGCTTATAGTTCAACTGATGTTTCTTGTTGAGAGTCTTACGATAAGTTTTTAGTTGTATCGCTAACGTTCAGACGAAGAACAATTTTTATTTGTATTGCAAGTGTTTATATAACTCTGAAAAACAGTTTTCATTTGTATTGCAAGCATTCAGATACTTGTAGTACTGAAGAACAATTTAATTTTCAGTTGTATTGCAAGCGTTCATATGACTCGGAAAACAGTTTTCATTTGTATTGCAAGCGTTCTGATATCACCGAAGAACAGCTTTCAGTTGGAATAACACGGAAGAAAAAAATTCATTAAGATAAGCATTTTTTGATGAAAAGTTGATATGATGTTTGAAATTGATTATCAATATTTACATTAAATGTTTATTATAACATTGTACAGCTTTCAAACGTGTTTGTCTTCACAAAAATATGAAGAATTCTTCAGTTTCTGTTGCAAGTAACCACTTAGATGTATAAATAGAGTTCGAAGTATTGGACAGAAATTGCTACCATATTTAAACAAATTTCGCGGCTAACTCAAGCTTCTTTAATTTTAATTTCCGCCGTAGACCTTGAACCTCACACTTTACTTTGCACTTGATGCAAAATCTCAATCTTAGAATTAGTAGCAAGTTTCAAATTCAACTTTCTGATGCTAATCTTGTTTAAGGTTTAGACAATCAATCAGAGAACTGTAAACTAACTTCTTGCACTATTTTTTCTATTTTGGAACTTTATGTATTATTACGCGTTTATCTAGCTGCTGTAAACGTATTTCACATTAAATATGTCTTTAGTACAACAATAACAATCATTTGCCCTGTAATTAGCCATTGTATTCTTACATTATTCCCAATATATCCACGCTTGAGGTACATGTACGTGTTCCGCGCGGAGGAATTTATTCCACGTGTGTCCCAGATGGCATTTGTTACTATTCTTAGAAATATTGGTGTTTTTTTCTTAGTTCAATGGCATCTTATTGTTTAGATAGCGAATTACAAATATGACACGTTGTATATTTTTAGTACGTTATAGCTTAATAATCACGCACTATTTTTTTGTGTATATGTTAACTCTCCTTGGATCTACTTGTCAAACTTTTAGTGATGAAAACGTCATCATTTTTTGCGTTGTTTAATCTTTCTATGTATATTATTTGTGACACAAAGGTGGTGGGTTTTTGACAATTTTTAGCAAAAGCCAGACACAAGAAACACAAAGTACTAATTTAACAGGAAAATGATAATAAGTTTTTTTCTTAGAGCTCGGTTCTTTGTGGTATCGGCCTACGATTAAATTATCATCCTTGATGAAAACAAAAAAACACCAACTGGCAGACTGCAGTTTTGAGATAAAGTAATTATAGAATTGATTATTTATTCATAAAGGTGCAAGCACTTTTGATGCATGACATGGGTTTACTGCGTCTATTTGCAAATATTAGACGCACAGTAATGTAAACATTAAACAAAAGCTGGATCAAAAGCTTTGTTTTCATACAATTATTACATCTTCTGTTGGAGTAATCGGTGATCATAACGATAACGTGTCATATTATTTAAACAATTAATATATTATTGCTATTCAGATTAACACGAAATTCCAATTTTGTAAACAGATTTATCAGCTGTACTAAATGGCATTTATTTCTGTTATCGTGTCTTGTTCATATACATCGTCGGCAACCGCAGTACTTTCTTCCAAACGCAGCATAGCGGAGTATTTTTTTTAATTGGGTTTAACGTCGTATTCAACACATATTTACATGTAGGTCATATATACGACGGCCAGCTCTTCCTACTATAGGTTTTCTGGTGACTTTTTCTATCACCAGTATAAACTTACCCTACCACGAGGCGGACAACTCATGTATAGGGTACATTGTATGACCTACCCGCGATATCCGGATTCGAAGTCAGACGTGCAAACCACTACGCCACGGTCGCAGCATAGCGGAGTAATTTATCGTGGGATAACCGTTGGTTCATATATAGTATTAATTGTTAATTTATATATTATAATTTATATATTATATTATATATTATAAATTGTTTAGTAGACCTCTATTCATTGGCGTGAGATTTTTCATATATTGCAAAACACCTACATATATTCACATTGCTTTAAATAGTGTTTGAACAATATCCTAGCTTTTAGGATAAACCGGTTTCCATTTACTCATTGAAAGAAGCAAATTCCAAAATAAGCATTAATTATTAAACAACATTATCATGATTCAAAATATGTTATCTGAATAGATTTTAAATACAAGTACTAGCGTTGTGCACGGTCAATATTTTTTTCTGAAAATTCCATTGACCAAAACCTGTTTGTAGGCACAGAATTCGCTTGACAGTTGTACAAAAATTTAAAAACGTACCTGCGACTTACCTTTATAATTATTTGGTTTATAGAATTGTATATGCTGTTTTTAAAGTATGCACCTCTTTCGCGTTACAGTGGCAACACTATCGACGTCGACTTCTAAACTGTTTACCAAGTTTCTAGTTTGGCATTTACTGTAAAGCCTTGTTATAAAATGCTGATTCAAAAACTATCTCCTAACTTTAACCTAAAAGTGCTCCATTGACTTCATTGAAAATTAACAAGAAAAGGGAAACGAAGGAGTTGTTTTTTATCTTTACCCAGATAGTTGTTAAGACATTCACTACAATTCTTCAAAAAGCCATAATCAAAAGCCTTGACAACAAAGACTGCAGTAAGCGAAAATTGCCCGTAAGTCTAATATGATTATGTCTAATCGACTAACATACCGACCGTTGTCTGAACAATACCAGGGATTCTGAGACAAGAGTAGAGATTCTAGAATACAAGAAAATTGATATCATGATGATAGACGTTCAATGAACAACAACTTAACATACCTTTACATGATTAGTCTTGTAATTAGTGTTTGTTAATTACCTGCTGACCGTCAATGTTATACATGTAGAAAGTCTAGAGAGTGGGAGAGAAACAAATCATCTAAACATATGGTTAGAATTACTTTCATTTATTGCTCATATTAATTCGTTTATCAGAAAAAGGATACTTGTGTTTTTAACCATTCTGAATAACTGACTATCAGAAAATTAATGTGTATACAATTCCACTCTTGAGCAGAACTCACTACAAAACTCACTGGGAGAGACTTAAGAAAAGAACAGAACAGAACATATAGTTCATTAATAAGGACTTAAATATGTACATATTTATTATCCATAAGCAAACTCAAGTACGAGTATATTGTTGTTTAGAGGTCGTTACTCTGCAGAGGTGAAATTGCGCCTAAAGGAAATCACAAAAGCCGTTGTTGTACAGACTATTTGTTCTGTTGAGGGACGCTCTGCATAGGTTATACTGAAGAAAGGTTTGTTCTTCTTTCTTTCGATTTAAGTGAAGGGTCCTCTCGTGTTCTGGTTTATCAACGCATTTGTGTAAATTTTCTTGACTGGTCTGAATTTGTGTGACTTTATTAAGGGTTATTGTCCATTATAGGAGTGGCTGAAGTAAAAAAAACGTCAGGATAAAGGCCTTTTTTCCTATATATGTAAAAGCTGCTGCAATTAAATCATTGAATTTAAGGATGTTTTATCCATTTAAACTGTTAAAAGCTTTATAATCAATGTCATTGATCACATGACCACTCAGTTGTGTGTTAAGTATATATTTGTGTCATTAATAATTTGTCAATTGCAACACCATTATTGTATGTATATATTATATATCAGATCATATTTCGCCTAGTTAGTTGTAACAGGTTATAAACAAAATCGATATAACAACATAAATGATTCAATATTGAATGTATAAATCAAGGGAAACAAACATAGTTACATGGAATAATTTATTTATTATTATATAATATACATGTACATGTACGGCCCCAATCCTATCCTTCACAAATAGCCTTACACTCCCTTCGCAGCTCAGTAAATACTCGTTACTTGAAACATTTCGCCGATACACATGATAGTAATATTGTGGGTTTTTATATTTTTGTAGGTTCTGACTTTACTATCGGGTTAAGTCAAGCGCACAACCGTGGCAAGGCCAGGAAGGCCCGGAAGAAATCAGGTCGAACCTATTGTTAATATAGTGTATGGCCTCTTCTTGTCGTTGACCCTGGTAAGGTTAAAACTTTTATAGCAGATAAAATCTGATTATGGATAGTTCCGACCGAGGGCGAAGCTATACCGTTGGTGGAGTCCTAACGAAACGTATTGGGATTTAATGAGTGATTTAATTTATATACATGAATACTTTTAATATTTCCTAAATGAAGTGAAAAATTTCGTCTTGATAATGACAAAATTGTATAAAGAAGTTAAATAGCATTACTGAAAAACCCAAATCCATCGCACTAGTAAGTTTCTTACTCACAGAATTCAATGTGGATTAAGCGAACCACAAAATATACATGTGAACGTTTCAATATTTGATATATAAAATCGCTATAGCACAAATATGCATGCTTTATGCCGTAAAACCTAGTTATTGGAAAATTGACGATTTAAGGTGGTATGGTACATCTGACTTTTTTTAGATTTGCATATAATTTTTGGTACCGTTATAAAATTGACGATATTTCCGATTCGGATCTACACTTTATTTGACGTCTTTAGTGTTAATAACGTTACCATGACGTCGTAAACATGACGACCGCGTGCACTTTTTACGTCAGTCGACAATGGTAAGAAAACGTCTATAATGTGTTGCTAAATCTTTATTTTCCGCGCCACAGCAACAAATTATACATCAATTTAAAGCTTACATCATTATCTACCACCTGAACAGTGTAAATATACGTTTAATATTAATTTTTTTGAAAGAGACAAAAACTACCGAATTGGCAACATCAGAAAAAATCCAGAAAAAATGCCTTCAAACCGGTTTTATGAAAAATCTGCCCGATAAATTTTTGCCAAGTTTTGATATGATGTAAAGCATGGTATAGACTTTCATACAGCAGAATTTGAGAAAAGTTGTCTGTACGATGTTTCCGCTATATGCGTTTAAGTATTATCGATATGACGTCAAAAACGTCATTCTGACGTCAATATAAAGGATTGTCTGTTTGTCATAACCACGAATACTTGGTCATATGTTTTATTTTTCTAGACAAAATGACTAGGAACATGAAAATATATAAAAATAGTATAGTTTTAACATACATATCAAAATCGAAAGATAAATTCAAAGATAAAATTTTAAATAAAGTAAGCCGTTATACATCCCTAGATACATTTATACATACATTCAATAGACTTATTTGGGAACTTAAATTTGTGGGTGTTTCCGTCCATCCACAAGTGATCAAAACAAAGTTTGTTACACATTATTGCTGAAAAACACACACTACAGATTAAACAGTATTGTTCGTTGTGGTCTGACGATGCTCAACAAAATAGACAACTCCGTACATCTTAAATGATTTTGGCGCTGTATTCCATATTCTCGTATTCTTTAATAATAATATCGACATGTCTTTGTGGTCGCCTTCAAAAAGAAATTATTTATGCCTTGTATATTATATTAGTATTAAATTAGCATATTGATATTTCATATATATGCATACAAACTATTTTTAAAAGTTGAAGACACATGGAAAATGGTGATCGATTTTTCGCAACATGCGTTCAAGTGTTATCGGTACGACGTCAAAACGTCATTTTGACGTCAACATAATAGTGCTGTAGAATAAAACTCGGCATTGGATAAAAAGACTTTCTCTTGAAATTTTAATATAATTGCAAACGTTCTAATAGCTATAGCCAAATAAATGTCACCTAGATGAAATTAAAACTATTTATCTTGAAATTGAAACAACACAACTTGGGTACAGTCCCGAATTTTTAAAAATAGGTGCATACGTAAATGACGATGCGTCTATCTGTAACCTTATTGTTCCAGACGGAAAAGTATTAGCGAATGCCATACAGGTAAATTGTTCAAAATGGAACAAGGTTGCTTTGTAAATACGCTTACGAATTTGACGCATTTCACCCAAATGAATGACTTTCCTTGTTTATTGACTGAATAGACACATGACCAGGTAACATAAAAATATGTATGCACACAACAGTCTCATAATTGACTTTCAATTCTGTATAACTAAACTGCATGATATTATTTGATTCATAAGTGATTGGTGATAACTTGTTGATGTTTAAAGTCATATAGCGAGCTAAAATTCACGTGCACTGACAGTTCTAGGATGACCTGACAAGAGGGGAACTATGCCTCGCTTGAAAACAACACTAACTAAAAAAAGTTGAAATCGTCAATGAAAATGAGCTTTATGTGACACCAGGACCATAAAGACACTTCGGTTTTGTAAAACATCTGGAATTCTGTGGCGAAAATAATGCAAATAGAGATAGTATTTGTTAGTTCTCTTTTATTAGTTATTGAGTAACTGTACGATATTTTGACTTCAAATTCAGGGCTGACATGTCGTTCACTACGGCTTGTTACTAAATACTCAGGCACTATGGAAAAACACGAACTTGATAAAATACCTCAGCTTTTATGAGATTCAGGCATATTGATTCATCTCATAATTGCCGAGTTTTCTAATAAAGGGTATGTTTTTACCGATAAAATGCCGCCGTTTTGAATTTTGGTAAAATCTTATGTGTTTGTGATTATTGACCCTTACGTAATATCCTTTATCTATTGTACTATTTTTTTCAGGCTAAAATGAGTGTCTTCAGCCAAATTAAAAGGCCGTTATGAAAACAATTGATTATTAACATTATATAAACTACATTACTTTCTTTCATATTACTGTATGAAGGAAGATTTTTTATGTTATACTTATCATTCGCCTTGCATTTTCCATGTGCTTTTCATACTTTTGAATAAGAGTTTGTACTCAACAATATGTGTAAAAATTATAAATGCTGATTTAATACATTATTTATAATATTCAATACATAAACTATACAATCTTTATATATTTTCATGTTCTGGTCATTTTGTCTAGAAAAATAAAACATATGACCAAGTATTCGTGGTTATGACAAACAGACAATCCTTTATATTGACGTCAGAATGACGTTTTTGACGTCATACCGATAATACTTAAACGCATATAGCGGAAAAATCGTACAGACAACTTTTCTCAAATTCTGCTGTATGAAAGTATATACCATGCATTACATCATATCAAAACTTGGCAAAAATTTATCGGGCAGATTTTTCATAAAACCGGTTTGAAGGCAATTTTACTGGATTTTTTCTGATGTTGCCAATTCGGAAGTTTTTGTCTCTTTCGAATATTTTGATATTAAACGTATATTTACACTGTTCAGGTGGTAGATAATGATGTAAGCTTTAAATTGATGTATAATTTGTTGCTGTGGCGCGGAAAATAAAGATTTAGCAACACATTATAGACGTTTTCTTACCATTGTCGACTGACGTAAAAAGTGCACGCGGTCGTCATGTTTACGACGTCATGGTAACGTTATTAGCAAGAATGACGTTAAATAAAGTGTAGATCCGAATCGGAAATATCGTCAATTTTACAACGGTACCAAAAATTATATGCAAATCTAAAAAAAGTCAGATGTACCATACCACCTTAATAATGTTGTATTCTGTGTAAACTGATAAAATACAAAATAAGTTATAAATATTTGATTGTAGCAGATGTGTTTACTATATACATTGGTACAATTATAGCTCGTGATATCTTTGTAACCATCTCTTATCTGTTGAATATTGTTCACTACCACATGTTTGTATCTCGTACAATTACAATATCTTTTGTGTTACTGTGAAACCTCTCAATAAAATGCCTAAATAATGTAATGTAAAGTAATGCTAGGTATTTTGCGCTATTTTTAATATTTGCTTCAGTCATAGTTCTAATGATTTTTTAGGACTTAACTTTTGGGAAGGTATACCTGAAGGTGCTGCCCCGGAATCTAACTCACGATTCCTAAAATTATATTTAAGGCGCTACCAACTAAACTAAAGCGATGGAACAAGAGTTGGCAGTTGCTCCTCTCTTCAAGATTATGTAAACTTACTGGAATAAGGTGATTTTTATGGAACAGTCAATTGGCATTATATTATGGCATAACTCTATACAAATCACGTGACCCCTTGGACGGGGCAAAATTTGACCCAAAATGCTTACTTTGTACAATCATTATAGCGGACCTTGAGGTGATAATTCATGCCAGAGGAATGACAACAAACGTTGTTATGAGATGGTCGTAATTGGAGTATTATGTTTTGAGAAGATAAAGATTTCTTCTGTTCAGTTCTGTTCTGTTCTAGAAGGTGTCTGTTTAGAAAGGCATCACTGTATAAACAATGTACATGTATACAATATTTCATACAGTAACATATGTTTATGAATATTGCTATCATTATATAATAGAGAGATGAGTGTGTTCGTTATCGTTATCACTTGTTATGTTTTATTGTTGACGCTTTAGGAGGTACCTCAGGTTTTTTGTTTCATTCTGGGATGGAAATTATGCCGTAAAAATCAATGATTTTGTTTGTCACAAGTTTAATATCAATTGGCCAAGGTTAATTTTCACAAGCTTCCTTGTATATAATGTGTATGTGCAAATTTCATTGTTTCAAAAATACATTACAATATGAGAAGAAATCACTCACAGAATTGTCAGGCTTTCTTAAGGAATAAACCTGCAACTATTTAATATTAAGAACTTTCTGCCAGTAGCTGCATTCCTAGCAGATTCTTTGCATGTTCTATCAAAGTGATTATAATATTATACGTGTGCTTTGTTGTTATGTACCTATGAAATACAAATAATTGATTTAATAAAACACTTGCCAATGTATCGATGAAATATTACTAGCGTGCAGAGCACGTGGTTATGGATATGTTTATTCCAAAGTGCGTACTGTTACTATGTATTGGGAATGCAATAGTTCTGCGCAATTTCTTCAATCTTCAGGCGTTCTTAGGCTTCAAGTTTTCTTCATGATTTTCTATGATTAAACCATAGAACTTGTAACTAATCAACAATATTCATATGAAAGCAGTTCTTGATTAATCAACTGTAGGAAAGTGTTAGGAATGAAAATTCAGCTTAAATCGTATTTATTATTAGCTGTACGGCATATTTGCTGGAGAAACATGCTAAAGAAAATCAATTCTAGGTTTGAAAACAGCCGACAGTGTAGCTGCTTCGTTTAATGTAGAGAGAAAAACAACTAGATACATTACGGCATTGTCTTACTGGAGGAAATACTATCAAAGACAAGAGGTTGCAATTTATAAAATTTGCATGTCGGTGCTTGGTGGAGCCAATCGCATTAGATTTTATTAATAAAGTAACACTATTGGCCACATGTCTGCTACATTTTTGGTTGGATTTGACGCCGTAGTTACACATTGTATAAGTTATATTATGGCGGTCAGTCAACCTTCTCACCGTTAATCATAATGGAAAGGCAAAATCGGTGGATTTAGCTGTAAACCATGCAGTTTCTTCGGCACATACTTCCGTCAGTGAATGGCAACTGCCCTACATGATTTAGATTCAGTGGTAGGAGGGAGAATTGTCTTATCAGTTTTTTATCCTGATCAACAGGCAAATTAACATACTTGTATATTAAATGTACGAAATTGATATATAATATAGTTAGAAAAAAATAAGTTAATAACTACTCGTACTTCTAAGAAAGAACAACTGTCGCGTCTTTGAATAGTCACGACTAAATATTTAGTAGCTATTTCAGTTTTTCTTTTATAATTTAAGAGGGGAGCTCATAATGTCACAAAATGGAACACAACCTACAGATTGATAGCAACTTCAGATATACTCCAGTTGTTTTTCCGCATGTCGTCGTATAAACATATCGCTAGCTAGCGTTTTGTCCTTCGGTAACCTTACACCAAAAGTTCTAAGTGAGTGATATTATATCGAGGGTACCAGGGGACGAAGCGCTAGCTACACGTAGCGATTTCTCTTAGGAAACTGGCCATATACAAAGCGTGTACCTTAATGCGTGTGAGTACTATAATAACAGAATAAATTAAACCAAATAGTACAACATTATGTTGTTAGAAATTGGAAATATATATTATTTAAACATTATAAATAATTAAAGTCAACATGGGGAATGGTTTATACACAAAACTGGTTCAGGTTATTAAATTTTAATAAGCATTTTGATATTTACAACTTAATGTCACGTTTTATCTTGAAGCTTACAATTTGACCACATAGATCTTATATAAATTGATATATTGATATTGAATAACAAGACTTTAGTGTTTAACTTTTTTTAATGAAATTAATTGTATGAACTAACGAATTTAACCATTAGTGACATTAAATAACTTGAACTATTTTCTTCGGATCATGATACAAAATATCAAATTTAGCGTTAAATGCAATCACGTCGACCGTTTCCGTAAAGAGCACGAAGTATTACGTAAAAAGCCGGGATGTCACGAGTACGTACATGTAAATGCACCGTTTTATAAGAGCTGTTTCGTGTCATGATATTGATTTAAAATTTTCAGGAATATAAATCCCGAGTCCTTGAGGTTAAGAGGAATATTTTCTGGAAAAGTCAGCTCAATATAAAATGTCTGGTAGAGTTTTTTTCTCATGTTTATTTGTGTAATATAACAGCTTTATATTGAGTCTATATTTAAGAAAATAAGGATGTCTATGAATTGTTAGAGGAAGGAAGAGCGAGGGGTGCAGACTAATGCTACGAAGCCCTTTTTGTATGTGAAGGTTTGCAATAGCTAATCATCTATTTTAAAGTTTGTTCAAACCATTAGCGGATCTAGCGAGTGGGGGATCAGGGGGTCGGGACCCCTCTGAAAGTTTTAAAATGTATCTGTCCATGAGTGTATATTTTAACTGTAAGTCTTTTAAGAAGCATAAAAAAATTTCTCGGGCTCGCTTCACTCGCTTTTGTGATTTACACATATTTAATGGTTATTCACTTTTCATTGTTAATTTTGGTGTTACTCTGCAAACAGTGTATAATGTGATTGAGTTAACAACGTTTGGACCCCCCCCCCCCCCCCTAGAAAAAGTTTAGACTTCCCCTAGAAAAAAATCCTGGATCCGCCCTGCAAACTCATTCAGTATTTTATGGTTCAACTAAGATCTTCCTGTATTTTAAGGTTTATTAAAACAATTCCAGTATTTTACGATTTAATCAAAACTTTTTATTGTATTCTAAGGTATATTGAAAAGTTTCTGTAATTTAAAGTTCAACTTTACTATTTCTGTAAGGACTTTAAGTGTTCAAGTATTTGATGGTTCAACATACATGTAGTTATTCCTGTATTGATTAAGGAGCGATTTTGCTAAGACATGCAAACATTTAGAGCAACATTAATATGTGATATGAAAATTCAAACACGTTTTCTTTCTGTACATTTGCAGCGTGTTCAGTTAACCAGAACGTTCCAAAACGTTCCGTAACGGAAACCCCAAAACAACTTAACCCGAGGCAACTCAATCTCCTACTAACGGGTTGAGTTGTCCTAACTTTGAGTTGAGTTATGTACGGGTTAAGTTGTCTTCGGGTTGAGTTCTCCCGTACCAGTAACGTTAGCTAACAGTCGTTACTGAACACGCAGCTGATCGAAAACGTGTACATTTAAAATATATCATTATACTTGTGCATAGTACATTGTAAACGAAGGTCAGGTTGCATGCAAACAATTAGTATTGTATTAATGAGTATTGCTCAGTTTGTTGTGAGATTGTATGATAGATATTGATCTTGATTCTAAGATAGTGTTATGTTAACTTAGATTTAAATGCACGAACAACTTACACGATACGCACTGCAGTGTTTTATATGACGTACAGCATGCACTTTTAGTACTTTGATTCGCGGCTTCAAGTACACCTAGATGTATATTGTTATGCTTTGCCAAGAGGTACATTTTAGAGCATGGCGTGGCCTTTACTCTGGCAATAAAAGGGTCTGGTTGGAGTTTATAAAATAATGAACCAATTTCGGACAACAAAAAGGGCTGCAAATTAAAAAGATCCATCCAGGATTTATGTTTTTTTTTCATTTTGAAAATATTGATTTTTAATCACATTTAGAATTATGAATATACAACGTACTACATTATATGATATCAAATAATCATCAATATGCTTTTAAGGATCTCAGGGACCTCAAAGGGAAATTCATCGATCAGGAAGAATAAAGTGAAAATATGTCTGCATGACTTTCTGTCATATATATATTTATATACTTGTCATAATAGCCACAGAGAAATAATCCATTATTAACCGATGCTATTCAGACTTGTTCCGTGGCTTTCTATACCGTGTTAAGTGGATTGCGAGCGATTACAGAAAAACTAGCGTACGTCATACAAGACTAACTAACAGCAAATGCGCATGAATTATTAACCACATGGAAAAGAGCCAACAAGCTGCCTGATACATATAAATACATGATTGCACACTAAAGGATAAAACTAGATAGCGTTAAATGACAAGTCCAAATAGATCATATTAATTTTGACTCAAAGATCAATATTTGACCATTAGCCAAACCTACTTAGAAAATAGTAAGATGGTTTTATTACTGAATGATTGTAGAATATTCGATTTAATCGTTCAGAGGGGGTATATGGAACTATAGGGTATTTGTGACTGCTGTACTTATGGAAGTCAAAATGTATTCAGTCACGTGATTGTAACTTGCAATCTTTACTTTGGAAATACGTGAGAAACACGTTTTGCAGCATGAGTACGTCAAAACTAGTGACACCAGGATATATGGCAATCTGATTAAACCAGATCTAAAATTTCCGCTCGCCTTCTCGCTAATTTAGATCTGGCTGTTTCGTTATGAGGGTCACGTTCAGGTGACCTTTTCGCATATTAATAATCTTCATGACACAATCATTATGTTTAGTTACTTGTTTGTATCGTCTACGTCACTCAATTTGAAAAGAACCATCCAATCACCGCCTGTGAATAACACCGCTGTCAAATTAGTTCGCAAACCTTGGTCGAAAAATAGAAATAACCAAATCAAAATGCTATTAATTATAATAATGTTTCGTCTAGATGAAAGCTTCGCATTAAATGGTCGACACAAAGGTCATCTCGACGTGACTCTTCTAGCGAATCTTAGAGATCCCGTACGACGGCGCTCTACAGGACATCTGTTAACAGAGATTGGATATGTGGAAGGCAAGCAGAATTTAAACCACACTTTTTAGCATTATTTTTTTTACTTTTAGTTTAAATATAGTAATGGAATACAACAAAGACACTTTTGATTATTGCAAGTACCAATTATTTTAATGAGAAGAATCTCTAAATCTCTACATAAACATTAGGTTCAGCGAAATTTCCAAATGCTCTTAGAAAGTTTAACTATTTCTCATTAATATATTTAAAAGCACTCCATGTTATACCGTAGCGTGGGTGACTTTTTTTGTATCTCAAGCCATAAATAGAATCCCAAATTAAGGAGACAGAGACTAGCAATTCCTTAATGTATTTATATTAGAATTTAAGTGGCTTTTTAGTACATGAAGTTGAAACAAAAATAACATTAACGTAGCAATGCTGATGTCTTTTACAGTGAGAGAAAAGATTGACATTTTTTTACAGTCCTTGGTTCTCATGTTAAAGTTTTTATATAGTTTTATGCTTTGATTCATTTATTTATGTGTTTTTCATAAAAAGACCAGAACATTTGCAGACTTATTTTAGGCGCCATTTAAGTGTAGTTTGTGCTCAGCTCATTGGGCTTTCCTGAAATGACTTATGAACTTTTCTTACTTCGCCATGTTCAAACAGGTGTTTTAAATGCCTGATTATATAAATTTTGCCAACGACATTTTAAACTGCGAATTTGTTGTTCGTGTTATCGTGATTGTTCGAAACTTAAATAAAAGGTAAAATACTTTGTAATTCGGTATTTGTTGCAAATTTGTCAGGGTATATTTCTAAAATTGTGATCGGATGGCATTATACCAATGTTGTGCTACAAAGTCGTTTATTGTTGAAATCCGCAGCAATTTCTATACAAATCTAGCTTTAGCATGCGTATATATTTATTATATTATTGCAATAAAATCACGATCAATCACAAATCATAAAATTATGTTTGCTTTCTGGTGGCTTTCAAGTAATCTCAATCATCGAATGTAGTTCTGGCTTTGAAAACTTTATAAATCCGCTTTAGTACATTTTGATTTTTTTATCCGAAGCAGTATACCTTATAGCCACCATATGAAGATAAATTCATTTACAGTTGACTTGGAAACTGTTTAACAACCATAAAATTATAAAAATATAACATGTATTAGAGACACAATAAACAGTTGAAGCCATTCTGCTTTCTAAATTTTAGTTTGACTAAGTGTCTATTTCTTTAAAAAGTGGGGTACTTTTATAAGAGCACACTATGTTTACACTCTTATAGCAATATACCTGATCTACAATAGTTTTAGAGCTTAATCATGTAATTCATGTTGTTTCTATAATATGGCTTCATCTTAAACGTACTGCGATCATAACTATTGTTTCAAGTATTGACAACCAAATTCTACTTTCGGTTTCGATCTACTTTCACTTTGAAATGGAACTTTAAGCTAAATCAATGTTAACCTTCTTTGAAATACACTCTGCACGTATGAACCAAGGACTCGAAACAATTACCTCTAAACTATTGAACTCGTCCTATGTAAACAAGTGATCTGCTAACATTTGTCTGAAAAACAATCATTGTAGAAATTCAAATTACTTGCTGAGAAAATCCGATAAAAGCTATGGTCAAACAATGATTTCATGTGTGACGTTTTTTTGTTTGGACAAGTTTAATCAATTTTTCATTGATAATGCGTGTGTGCAACTCTTTTTATTGAAATAAAACAGTCCTTAATTATTTGCTACATAACGATTTCTGATCATGTTTATTATATTTTTACCCTGACTATTTCGAATGCAAATATTTAAAACAAGAGTGTTATTTGTAACTCTCTAAGGGTAATACCACATTTATAAAGAAATCGACGTCAGCATTGTAAACAACTATTGTGTGATGCCACATGGGGCTACCATTGTTTTCCTGAATCTGGAAGCATTGTGCCTGGCCTATATACTTTATTGAACAAATGTTCTAATTTATCTTGAATTATAACAAATTGAATGTATTTTGATCAAGTGCAATTTCCACTATAAAATACAAGTGAAAAAATATAATTCAGAAATGCTTATTTTTGGAACAATTATGAAGCAAGAACGAACGCATGCTGGTTTTTACAAAATGTGACACTTGAAATAACTATTATAATAAATAATTTGTCCTTAATAACCTGATGTCAACCAAAAAGAAATAGATAAATAAACAGAAATGTTTATAGTACAGACATAAGTACATAAATAGAACAATTAGTTTAATAGGTCATACGTGTATATGTACTTTAGGAACTTTGCCTTGACATTAGGTATGCAGTCTGCGGTTCAACACCATTTTAATCTGTGAACGGAACTTCGTATCCCCTAATACATTATCTAGGAAAATGGGTTCATACTTTGATCATTACATGAAGTATTACAAGAAAACTTCTAAAGATAAATAATGTAAAAGTAAAACAAAATTAGTAGCTGTTTCAAAAAGACTGTAATTATAAGACCATGTAGACAGTTTGATATCAGCGGGCTAATACATTTGTACGTTTAATTTAGATTAGTTGTACTTGAAGATTCCTTGAATAAGAAATCATTCAGTCTAAAGATATTCACTAGTTTATAACTTACATTGTTGCAAAGATATATGATTATCCTTGTTCATCTTTGAATCCGTAAAATAGACTAGAAAATTGCTATTTATTTTGAATGGAAAGTATGAAAATAAAACATTGTTTTGTTTTAAACACGTGAAGGGTCGATCTTTGCCTCCGTCTATTGGTCATTTAAAAAACATTTTGTAATGTGCATTTACTATAAATTCGTCAAAGTGTAATCGACACTTCTGGTACTAAATTAATGCCAGATAAATTCCGTATAACTTATTGCTTTTAAAAATGATTCTAAGTTAGCACTCTTGGAGTCTTGTAGGCCGTAGGCTACAGATATTTAAAGTTTTTCGCAGAAATTGAATTCATACATGTATCATTGCTTTTATGGGAATCTTTATGTCGAATGTAGAAGCCAACATCATATAGGATGAGTTATATACAACGATTTGAATCACATCAAAGGAGGCAATCCATCAAAATGTCAGAATTATAAAACAAATACAAACAAACGAATCGATGGGAACAAAATAGCCGAAACTCAAATGCAAACCAGAAAGTTGTACAGATTTTCTCAAATGACGCTTTCATGGTAAATGCTGGTATTAAAGAAATGACCGTAAGACAAAACATTATCTGTTCAGGTCCGAGTTTTATTTATTACCTATATATGATTGAATAAAAGTGACCGAAAAACAGGAACCAATTTGGAGCAGTTGTGATTTTTTTAAAAGTACTCTGTTAATGTTTTATAAAAAAACTCTAAAACTCATGACTGAACTTTAACATGTATAATTTGCTGGAACAATGTAACTGACGGATTCACGTTCCAGTTATATTATACAATGTATATTGTAAAAAGTATATTTGATTTTATCTAAATGGGAAACTTTAAATTAGTCCGGTTCTATATTTAACTGCAGCTAGTCTCGAACATTGAATACAGCAGGGACTCTCTCAATGTGTGATAGAGTACAATTATTAGGGCTGCAACGAATAGATTCGATAATAGGAGTTAAAAAATTAAGAAACAATTTTATTTTGTCAAATTAAGTTAGTTTTAAGCTCAAATTAATGTTTTACTGTACATTTGGAATAGATTATACTATTAAATGTATCAAATAAAAAAAGAATCGAAAAGAAAAATATCGAATCGCATAGAATCGACTTTTTAGTGTCGACTGAATCATTGCAGTCCTAACAATTATCACATACATTGTTTTCGCTTTCAATCATTCAATACATAGACTTGACAATGCTCTCCGCTTTTTTATTGAGACAAAATTATATACATATTATTTGTGTCCCAGCGTGTATTGATGCTTAAATGTCACGTTAGACTTGACTTGTCTATAATGAACATTTATATCAAACCTGCTGGAGAGTTATTGATCTTCTTGATGGGTCAGCCATCATAGATTTCGTTAATTTGTTTTTATGAGCAAATGAATAATTTACAGTCCGTATCTAGTATTCTTGTGGGTCATAAACGAAGGTAAAGTTAATGTGGTTTGGTTATAACTCTCCGTACATTATCTAATGGTCTTCTCTTGCAATCTGCAATAAAGAAATCTTTATCTTAGCTGGACAATGAATTGTACAAATTGTACAAATTGTCCAGGAATTTCAGATTTGCTCTTTAAGAAGGTAATTTTGCATTTTGTTGAAATCAATGGTTCTGATGTCGTAGTTGAGTTCAATATTGTTAATCCAGAGGCCTTAAGTTCAACTCCCGGCTGTGGCACGTTATACTCTTTTAAGAAATCAATATCTAATATCGATTTTCCTTTTTACGATTTAAGGAGAAGATGGTTGGTCCCTATAGTATGATTTGCTATCACCGATGAAGACAAATGTAAAGGAAATCCAGTAAATGGAGTCAGTAGTCGCCCTTAATTCATTCTGAAATATAATGTCGACTGTACAAAGTACCTTTAGCAAGCATGTATTAGCATTAATGAATTCAAAATATTTTTTCCAAATTATATTTTTATCAAAATGCTCGTAAGTTCTTAGTTGAGCTAAAACCTTTAGACATCACAAGAACAAAGGATCTAATACGTGCATTTGTTGATGCGAAATCACATTTAATTTCTCCTAACCATTGTATTAGACTAATAATAAAACCAAACACGACCACACAGCCGCGTGGGTAAAATATGACCGCCCAGTGTGAACTGGCATTCTAATCGTTGTACTTGTGAAATTATAAAATGTGAACAGAAGCAGACAGTCGCGTAGGTTAAATATGACCGCCCTGTGTTGGCGTTCTTTCTGTCTGTAATATTTCTGAGGGCGTTATTTTTGTTTTTCTGCTTTAACATAACAGTGGGGTTCAGCATTTAAAAAATACAGTCAGCCACCTAATAATGAAATTTTGTAAATTCTGTTCATAGTGAAAAACAAACAAAAGTGTTGAAAACACATGCGGAGAACTTTCTGACAGTCCACGACTATCAGGTTTCCAGACGTCATTCGTTTACATTAATGTGTGTTTGGTGTTAATTTTTTTGCAATTCTGTGTCCCTACTGAATTAGAAGTGTCAGGGTGCTAGTCAAGCTGTCGCATACACCATGGTTTACAAATGGTACTTCAACACACTCGTAGTATGGACTTATTCTTACATATGCACTTCAAAGAACTTAACAAAATGTGCGTTCTGTAGTACTAAATAAAACAGTAATTCATAGTTTCAAATTGACATTTTCTAATCTAAGATATGCTATATATTTTCTTTTGGGCTTAATAGCCTAAGTAATTATATGTAATAAACACATATTGGCAGTTGCCATTTAACTGCATGTGAAGTTTCATTCTAATTGGTGTGTTAGTTCCAAAATATCATTTACATAATGGATTAATACGTTAAACTTTGCCAACTGGTAATATCTTACTTTAGTATGGGAAAGTTTTAATGCTCTGTGAACACATATTTCATAGTTAGCCAACATGCACGTGCAAATGTAATTGCATTCAGGTTTTGGCACCTGTTTTACCTTTAACGATGAGATTATTAGCGTGTTTAAAGGAACGTTTACTATTGCTGTGATATTCCTATATTTACGAAGTTTCTTCCGTTCGTTCCAAAAAAACGTGCACCTCAGTCATTTTAATTTTGAGGTCCTTGAAAGGTTTTAATGTATTTACAAATTATTTTATGGCTTTGGAACCACATAAAGTCATTTCCTCACGTTTCCATGGTAACAAAATGTGTATCCCCGTAACCTACATGTGACAAATCCAATCGAGTTTAAAAAGTAAAGGTTACAGTGCAATTTAAAGTCTGCTGCCATGTACATATTTAACCGACTTTTAATCTTGTACGATAACTCCTGATCATTGAAATATCCATCAGACTGGAGATCCCTCACAGTACCAATTCACACCAGGGTGGAGTGGAACAATTGTGGTTAATTTATTGCTTAAGGTAATTAGCAACGTCCCTAGTGGTGATCCTCTCGATCCCAAAGCGCGCGTCCTACCACAGGACCACTGCTCCGGAGTTCAAGCAGTCCGCTTTCTACTCAAACAGTACAGTTTAACTTATAACATACGTATATATTAATATTATACAACTCTACATGATGTTTTACGACTGTCTTTCTCTTTAAAGCTAACCACTCGGTCTATATAGCGGAGGTCGTCTTCGCAACACAAAACGTTATCTCGAAACAATTCAATTTCACAAATTGTCACAATATATTACCGGCTGGTTCTTTCCCGTATAGCAGAATACAATGTCTCAGATAATGTAGCCGAAATCAAGTAGGCGTCCGATCTAGACGCTAGTTTATGTGATTCTGAGCATAAGCGAGGATAATGTCATTGGGGCAAAATGAAAAATAATTCAAATGATCTAACATAGTAGCGTATCACCAGATCCCCTCTGGGTATTTTATATGTTTATAAAATAAGCTGTCCCAAAAAAATTCATCTCCCGATGTGAAGTTATATTCGTTATAAAACTAATCTTCCAGAACTAACTAATTTAAATCAGAACAGATGCCGTTGCTTAGTAACCCTTCTCTGTATTGCGAATGTATTAATACTTTACTAATGCCCTGATATAAACTGTTAAAAGTTCTACAATGTTAAGTATTTTAGTATTTGTTATGTTTTGCCTCTCTAAGGTTTTGGAGTGGGAATTTATTATTGAATGTGCTCTCCGAGAGAGTTGAACTTTGTATGTTTAAAACTGTGTCTGATTCAATGGCTTGTAAAATAAATAATTCTTATTTGTGAACTTTTAGAATAAGCTTGTTTTGTTTTAGGTTTTCCATTCGCGTATCCATATCAAGGGTGGTCCGCAAGACTGTAGTACTCGCTCTTTACGCAATGCACTTACTACAATAATGCGGGCAACCATCGATATAGTTTAAATGTTAAACTAAACTATTACTTCCTGATACCGACTTGCATAATGTAAACACATTAATTAAAATTAGATATTAAAAGATTGATTTTTTGCAAAATCAAACGCATTTCTAATTGAAATATACGACGAAATTTTTAAATCGTTGTATAATTGTAACAGGGCTCTATTCACACTAGCATCTCTATTTCCACTTTTTCTGTGTGAAACCTTAACCTTAAATTAAAACTAAACACTTCAACTTATGAATTAAACTTAAGCACGGTTTTCCCATTATCATTAACAAGCAAGTTGCAAAGGTAACAAAAACAATATAAAAGCATAATTAAAAGTGCATCTTTCTTGTCAATATTAAATGAAAAGAGATGCAGTACTTGAAGCAAATTAATACGTAGATATATTCTCGCATCCATAGTTCAAAGCTGTTTCAACAAATTAATTGCTGTAGTAATTGTATTATCGATTAAATGTTCCTGTCATACAGTTACATGTATATTGGTAATATTGCTATGATAGAAGTATGTGTTTGAATTCTAATAGTTACATAAGTCTGTATTATCACATCGATTTTTGTCGAGTCAGCAAATTTTTCAATACTAGCTATGCTACTATACATTATGATTTGCCGTGGTACTGTTTTACTTGCGATTTTGGATGCGATGCGTATTATTTTTGTGCTAGGTTTTTTTGTAACAAAACCAGAAGGGTTCAGTCCTATGCAGGCAATATATACAATTTGATATGCAAAAACAAATTAAACATTTGTATGGAACAAAGTTACATATAATCAAATAGTCCACATAAACTTTCCGCTTTGGTTGTTTATATTAAAAATTTTCTTTATATTTAAGGTAAAAAAAGCTAGTTCCTTTTGCTAACATGTTACCGGGGCTTGGTATTGGTAGAATGTGACCGGGTTTTAAATGTGACTAATATTAAAGTTAAAATCTTAGTACAACCATGGAACGCTCTTGAAATTGAAGGTCTAGCGTTAAGTATGACCGTGAGTCGGACCAGAGATATTGTGAGTCATTGTATCATACTGCATGTCATCAGAATCAGGTCACGTAATCAGCCAATCAGTCCCATCTCGAACTCTAAATTACCTTTATCCTAGGAAATCTAAATTTGTTTCGTGCTGGAATACATTTTGTCTTTTAAACAATGTCAGTAAACTTTGAGCTGGCGACGTGTTGTTACGATCATCAAAGCAATCATGTTGAGGAAATCTATTTTCAGAAATTGAAATTTTCTTTTTCTCCAAGAAAGAAAATCTGTGACAGTGCCCTGGCGACCTAATAAATAATTTGCTGTAAGGCAGTTCATCAACTCAGTAGTTTTAAGTTACTAGTATTTGTACTTAATGCTCATGTTTCTAAGATGGGAGAAAAAAATAACAAGAGAGATTAAATGTCAACTTTCTATTCAGAAGTTAAAGAATATTATACAATATTGCTTGGGCAAGAACAACTGATATCTAATATAAACCTCTTTGTTAGATTGAAAATATTAGAATATTACATACACATTTATTGATATAATATTATAGGCTATTGGCCTCTTATGACGCAAGGCATTCAATACATGCATAGTTAATTAATTTATACACATGTTCATATATACTCATAAAACATATTAAAATACATGTAATATATTTTGTTCTCAACCTGAGCATCCCCTGTCGTGGATTAGTTCATTGTATTGTTTATATAAACAGGTACGACAGGTTTTTTTGTACGAACTAAACGTCAGTTATATAGCTTTATATTAATACTTAAACTATCATTTTATCTTCACACAATCTCAGCGCTAATCTGACTAAATTCAAGACAGTAAATTAATTCAGTAAAGTGTATAAATCATACATATTAATGAAAAGACAAAATGAAGTTTATTAATTTTGCAAAAAGAGCTTGGAGGTAAATTATAAAATACAGCGTACCGTATGCTCCTAGGAACTATGAGATTATAAATTATACTTTATCTTGAAGACAATGTTGTAAGACAAGTTTCTTTAAAGACGTAGTTATCTATCGACACATGTTTGGCGTACTTCCATCGTTGTGTTACATTTTATTACATTTATGAAGATACTTGTTTGATAATAATAGAATATTGCTCCATCGTTGTCTCAACCTTACCGTTTATATAACAGGTCCTTTGTAGTATCGTGGTCGAATGGCTCCACTGTATTGCATTTGTGCCGAATACATGTATGTAAGATGGGAAAGCTCGGTGATGGTGCTCTCGCTTGTTCCGGCAAGCAGGCGGGTGGCTAGGTCCCTGTAGGCAGGCGGGTGACTGGGTCCCGGCAGGAAGGCGGTGACTGGGTTCCAGCAGGAAGGCGGGTGGCTGGGTCCCAGCAGTCAGTAGGGTGGCTGGTTCCCGGCAGTCAGACGGATGGCTTTGTCACGGGAGGCAGACGGGAGACTGGGTCCAGGCAGGCATTAGAATAGCTGGGTATCTTAGTGACATTGTGCTTGTCTGTCGACCCTGTTGTATACAAATTAGTGACGTGTTGGTTGCTGTGTTTGTTTAATCGTGCATAGTTGGATGATTTTAATTGGCTTCGACAAATGGTGCTTAAATATCAAAGAACTATGACAATTATGTAGCATTCAGTGAATTATTTAAATACTTAAGTACTTGAAAATTGATATTCATTGATAAATCATGTGTGAATAAAATTACAAATGTTTTCATTGCATATTGATTTAGCCACTCAGGTAAAGTGAATTTAAAATATCCGTAAACAAAATCCTATCTAAAGATAAACTGATTCAGATTTATCCTTGCATCAAAGAAAGAAAATGTCATTCTGACAATTTCCAAAATTAGCATCGACTTTTTTATCTAACCTGTTGTTCAAGCTAAGGGTGTGGAATTGCAAGTTTTTTCCACTTGTACTCAAAACAAAATATAGTGCTCTATTACATAAAATGCATATCATAAATAATAAAACTAATCAAATGAAATAGTTCAACGCTGAATATGATTGAAACATGATTGAGACGTGAATATTATTAATTATTAAAATATTACTTGTCCACGGACAAATGGGCTGGAAATATTTACTTTTTCACACGCATAAATGTACAAATCGGACAAGTTTGGCATAGGAATCCCACACCCTTGGTTCAACGTTACATGGTAAATTATTTTCTATGTGCATTCTTGATCATTTTTTATAGATTTTTATTTATTGTCTACGAAGTTTTGGAGGGAACGGTATGTAGCTAAAATTATAAAGATTTCATGATTCCATGTTTCTGGTTTCATTTGCATAACGATTGCTCTCCCAGGTTGGCTGAAAATCACATGAGATTTATTCTTGGCTTCTGCTATGTGTATTTACTATAATATATTACCAATAATGTGTCAGAAGGCTTTGCTTATCATGAATTTTGAATGCATTATTTTCATGTTCACGTCAACTGTAATAACATTTATACTTATTTCTAAATGTCAGGCGTCTAAAATTATCATGGTTGGTTGATAAATTGTTACATGTTACGATGTTTATGAAGAAAACATGCTTATGAGAAAGTAGGAAAATGAAAATGGCACGGTGAGGATTGTTTATAAAGAAAAAAATACTTGTAGAACAGTTGGAAAACTGAATAAAAAGAAGGGGATGTCTAAAGCCTTATTTTATACAGATATTACGATATTTTACAGTGACTAATTGTGCAGAAACTTTAGTCGAGTTGTTAGACTCGCGTTGAGGGATCGAGTGGACTTTGATTTGAAAGTCACGTGGTTCAATGCTTATTGCGTGAGCATCCTAACATAAGCCTACTGTGACTTGCTGACATAGTAGACATCGTGCTCACAAAAATCTTAGTTCAGATTCCAAGTTGTAGCTTGTAAAGTCTTAGTATAACCATTTCTATTTTTTTATATTCAAAGTGTACCCATTGGAACGTCTCCTTTCTGTGTGGTTCGCTTTATTCCATTATAAAGGTTCTATTTCACTCTGTTTTGATAATAGCTACGTACTTAAAAGATTTTTTTTTTCAATTTTTGTTCTGAAGAAACTTCTGAGCCAACGATTTCTAATTCGAAAATCCCCAATGAAAGTTTGGATAAATTTCTGCATGAACTGTTATGTTTTCATAAGTAATCTTTTGCAAAGTCAATTAACAACAGATTTCTGCATAAATCAATTTTGTAAACAGGACATGTTATTGTACTTTGAATTTTAAATTCATCATTTTATTGGAGAAACACATACGTCCGGCAAATTATGGTACAATTTCAAAGTATTTAATTCTTGTGCAATAAATTAAATTGTTATGTACTACAATGTTCTAATTTCTAGTTTTTATAAACGTATAAAACTAAAGTGCTCATTAAAAATGTAGAAAATGAACTAAAAATCAATGAAAGGTTTTTTGCCATTGTATTACAAACGTTTTAATGACAAACTGTTGTCTCTTCGAATAGAGCATGAATTTAATTGTGTAAATTTATGTGATGCATGCAGGTATACAATGTGACAATGAAGCTTTGAATCTTTTATTATTGTTAAAAGAACATATACTTGTACTTTGTAATTAAACATACTTCCATCAAACGTGTTATGCACTGTACTCCAATAGTCTTCGAACTATTTCAGGAAAAAATCGATTCAATTTACCAATTGAAAAATAACGAGACATCTGAGCAAATTTTAAATACAATACGATACGATACGATACGATGCGATGCGATGCGATGCGATGCGATGCGATGCGATGCGATGCGATACGATACGATACGATACGATACGATACGATACGATACGATACGATACGATACGATACGATACGATACAATACAATACAATACAATACAATACAATACAATACAATACAATACAATACAATACAATACAATACAATACAATACAATACAATACAATACAAAAAACATTAATTAGATTATCAACATAAATTTTATTATTCAAACTACATGTATGTAATATGAATAAACTCTAAATGTTGTAAAGTTAGTTGCGATATGCATGATCAATTTGTCTCAAAATGCCATTTGTCTACGAACTCTTGGAAGACTGCAGTAATATAATGAAATTTAAAGTGTTCATGGACAGGTTTATGTTTTATTAATTATATATATTTATGAATAATTAACTGTTGTTTAGATTCAAGTACATGTGACCACAAACGTTGCACTTTAAATACACTTTTAACATTATAATCGTGTTCATTTGCATTTTTAAAATGTTTACTTACAAGCATGACTGTGTCCATGCAGAAAGTGAGCATGAATATTGCATATAGTCTCTTTTTTATTATAATCGTGTTCATTTGCATTGTTTTTATTAATGTTTACATAAGCATAAAAGTGCTCATGTTGAATTGTTAAACATCAGCAAAAAATGAATGAATCGATTAACGTGTACTTTAATCTAATAGTTCTATTCACCTGTCGTTATGGTGTTTTATAGCGTTTAGATCTAACAACGATATAGAACAGAACAGAACCTTAGTGTTCATATGTATTTAAAGTATTTACGTTTTTCATAGATTGTTTCTTCAAGAAACGTATAATATTAAGCATATTTTTTATTATTTCAAGCAAATTATATAAACCTTTATTATCATACTTGTCGTCATCTCAAGACTCATTGTAAATGAAGATTTCTACAGATTAACGGTTTATAATCTCTCTGTCTAATAACCCCAGGTCTCCGTCTGGTGACATTTGGCGTTTCTGTAAGAATAAGTAAATTTTGTCTAAAACATACATATATTTTATAAATGCTATTTTATGACAAGTCAGTGCAAGCTATGATATTTAAAACCTTAGATATTTTATAACTTCAGATATTTAGAAGTGCTGTATTTAGTTTATCGCATGTACATGTAACCTTTGCTGAATAATTATTTATCACTCATGTTTTAAGACATTTTCTTATTTGTAAAGACCCCTGGGGACACGTAGGGCGTCTATAACTTTAAAATTATTTCCCATATTAGGTAAAGCTACAAGAACTCTCCCTAAAGAAGGCGGAGTGGCTAAAATATCGATGCAACCGTATTTAAAATGATACGTTATGGTCCTACAATTTTGTAAAGTAGCCATCATTGACCTTATATGTGTTAAATGTGTACTTATTGTCGTATTTATTGTTCTAATTGTCTTGTCATATTAATTCATGCCACTCAGGGATGGTTCGGGAAAAAACCCGAATTCCGGATATACGGGATCAATAAGTACCATATACTTGAATATAAACCGGATACTCACCTATAGACCAAATGTTAAATTATTCACAAAGTCAATATGTTACTAACGTGTTAGATGGGTATAACATAATCTATATTGATTTTTTAGATCACTAAGGATCGTTTTTATGACTGATGATTTGCTATTTATAGTATTTTTATGCATTTTAATTACCTACTCGATGACCTATATTTTGCTACTGGTAGGCATGTACTTTTTGTATTATACAACCCATTATTTGATTAACTTATTTATTTATTTACCTATTAATATACATATTATACTAATGAAACCTAACTTTGTACAGTGTATAGGGGTATATCATTTATTCTGTGGTTAGGGTTTAATGTTGCCCTATGGTATAGTTTGTACCAATTGACCTAAAACTAGGACTACAGTGAGACTGGCTTCTCCATTTTTTATAAGTTCAGTTAGTCACTTGTACGATGTATATGAGTACATGTAATAAATTGTATTATAATACAAACGTTTTATTATAGCTCGATCTTTAAACTAATTAGGGACTTAAGTCAGTTATTTTCCCTTGTATACTCTTCAAATAGGTAGGTCCAATTAGTTGGATTACTCGGATTTTACCCTTACTTTTCAATGTCAATTTGCCAAAACTAGTCTTAGATAACTTTTTTGTAAATCATCTAATTTGTTTTGAAAATCAAGCTAAGTATTCTTTGGGTAAAGAACTATCTAAATGTCATCACTTATGTAAATATCTTCATTAACAAGAAAGATATTAGATGAAATATTTTGTTATCCTTACATAGGAATCCAATGATAAAATCCGACGATTCCAACTGTAAGGACCTACTTACCAATTGGATTGCTTCAGATTTTATCAGGGAAAGATAACTGACTAAAGTCCCTAATTCTTACTAGTTAGGTCAATCACTCACGAGTCAACTTCCCGGCCCCCAGTATGGAGCAGTAAGAATACATTTCTTGTTTAAGGAAACAACGAGGTTGGTTTGGGGTGTTATCCGAACACAAGCGGATTTGGATATCAAACGATTACCAATTGAACGTCTTAACCGCTTGGCCACACCCGCTCCTCAGTTGTACCAAATAGGAAACATATTCAAATATATAAGACAGCATTCTAAGCTAATCTAGTCAATTACATGTTTATAGGACAATGATATCCAAAAACAGAGACTGGTGATCATTTACTTCAATTATTAATGATTCTAAACAGTTTCACTGTTCAAAATGTAACAAAAATACACGTGGCATAGAACTATTTGCGTACGTGCGGAAAACCATCACAAATTGTTCTGTAAAATGCCGCTGTCAGGTTTCTAACCCCACTCAGAAACACTATCCGAACATTGGTATTGATCGTAAGAAATAAAGTTACTCAATCGCGTTCAGATATTGTTGAAAATCGCTTAACTTAATATAGAATGTATACCGTCCTCATGAGACCACTGTCTGCGGTATCATAATATTGCAAGTTGGATGTAAAGTAAAGTCTATATTTCCATCATTAATACGTCATATATTGATCCGAGGATTTATCCACGTCTCCTAGTCAGTAACACGGTGTTTCAAAGCAATTCAAATCGTGCATTCTTCAATAGGAACAAGAATGACCCCGCGGGGCTTCCAGCTCAATCACTGGTCCAATACGAAGAAAATGACTTTAACAAAAAAATTCTTCTAGTAGATTGATTTGCCATGAAATGTTATCCGATTTCCACACGTGACAGTCACATGTACGGTATACAAGTGATGATCGATTTCAACGCTTTTGCAACCTGAACCTCGTGTTTCATCGGACTTTGGTATTTTCGTTCTAAATAATTTCACAGACTGCCTGCAGCTTTTTCTTTTAGAATAGAGATTATTTTACAACTGTGTATTTATATGGATCGATATATTTTATATACAACCAAGAACAACATTTTCCTAACGTTTTAAAGGCATAATATCAACCATTCAAAGGGAAATTCAGTGTTCGACTCTTTTGTCTATTTTGTCTGATTTATAAATACATGTGTACATTTATGATCGAAATGTGTCCGCTTTTTGCAACTCTGTACTGCATGCGATCTTTGAAACTGTGTACTGTGAGCGATCTTCGCAACTGTGCATTTCTTGCGATCTTCGCAACTGTGCATTTCTAGCGATCTTCGCAACTGTGCATTTCTTGCGATCTTCGCTGCTGTGCATTTCTTGCGATCTTCGCAACTGAGTACTGTGAGCGGTCTTAGCAACTGTACACACAATGAGCACTTCGTTTCATCCAAGTTGAAAACACATGTAGTCTCTTTGAAAGCTTTATATTAATACGCTCGTCCTGTTTTGTTCTTTCTGTTGGCGCAACGATACTTTTGACTCTATGCACTTATGACTTGGCTACAGTCTAGATCAAAGTTAAATATACTCAAATAAGAAACATCTCTCAGTAAATTGTAGTTCTTTAATGGTAAAAAAGTAGAGCAGAAAAGTAGCTCATAGAAATATGTCTTTTGTACGGTTCATAGGATCAGAATAAAATGTCATCTTGTCTGTTTTTATGTATTACTCATGTCCCCACTCCTTAGTGTAAAATATTGTACATAATTGATGAATAAAAAGTCGTTATATCTTAGAGTGTATGGGTTTCATACATTTGTCATGTCAAATCAATCATTTTGGTTTTAATATTTCATAAAAACATTTCATCTCATCGTGGCACCAAACACTGAGTAGTGTTATCATAAGACTAGGCGTAAAATACATATCATGAATTTAGTTTTATATAAAAATCGATCCGTATCGAGTAGGTAAATCTGTCATGAAAGGTTTAAGCTTGTTGTGGACGGGAATCGAACCCGGCAACTCCTGATAAAAAATCCTGCTCTGTACCATTCCATTACAGCATAGCAATATGATTTTCAATCGATTGCTTGGTGCTGAAGTATTTGGAGGTTTTAAACGCCATTTTCTGATCTGTAGGCCTACAAGCGTTTGGATTAAAATTATGTGAATGAAATACTTCTCTTTCGAATCAATTTTCCGTCAATCCATATTTAGTTATGCGATTACATGGAGTGTATGAATGCGGAACTGTTTTACTTCATAACTGTATAGATACAAGCACCTTTTGTAAGGAAACAGAAATGTTGAGTAAATGTACCTTCTCTATTTTCTAATTCAAATGTAATTTTTTGTTTTACAAAGATGCTGTATGGCAATATTTAATCTTAAAATGTATCCTTTGTAACAATTAAGAAGACGAATGGCATTCTTTTTTTAATACTTTCTGTTGTTTATGGTAGCGAACTTTTTTCTATAACAAATTTAACTACACTTTTACTCGTTTTACAATAATTGCTGAAAGTCGTAGTACAATGTATTTGTAAAAACGACGAATTTTTGTTGTTTAATCTAACTTTACGACACCAGGCGCTTTTCGTTATGGAACGCCACAGTGAAAATAGAATATGTAAAAAAACCTTTCTATTCAGTGTAGCTTATTTAGGAGGAATTACTCTTGATTGTTAGACGTTACTTTAATGACAAGTAACAATTCTGTGTTTTAAATGGTGTTTTTTAACGAGAGGAATTTTGGGATGGGTTCATTTTAGTGAATTTAAGACGTTGGTACATTTGTACCCTCTACGTACTTTTCCTGAAAATGGAAGTTACTTTGATGTTAAAATAACAGTCACTAGTTACAGTTGATAGATTGCTAAATAAACGTACATTCGTTATTAAAGCATGGCAACATATGGTCTTTTCTACAAGTGACCATGTGGCTTTTAAAAGGTTAAAACACTTTGTACTATATAACTATAAATTTACGATGTTTTGTCTATGTTTGTTTTACGCATGTTGATTTCTTAGTACAATAATGTCATTTTTCTTGAGTAGAAATAACCGCGATTTTAACATGATGGTTGACATTTAGGTGATGCTGTGCTTATTTAGTGACTCCATTGTTCATTTAGTAAAGACTTTGTTCACTTAGTAATTAAATACAAATAATTTTCAACGTAATTCTTACTTTGTATGTATAGATGCCTATATACGGCACGATGTAAACTGTATTATGTCAGCTTACTGATAATACCATACATGAAAAAAATTATTAAAGAATGAATATAAAATATCACCTTATTTTTACATAACCGTTGGTTTGTTGATATTAATTATGAATTTAAATGTGCTTTATAATTAGTCCCTAGGTAATATTAGTTTCATTTCTTTTTGCTCTGGTAAATCCAGTTTTCGATCGATATTGGAAGACTGGTTTCACTTATTGCACATGGCAGGTTGGCATTGTTTTCAAAACTTTGCAATAAGAGTGTGGTTTCAGCGCATCTTATGTAACATACAGAAATGGCTCCGAAACAAACGAGGACATTTTCCACGTGGTGTTCGACATTATCACAAGAAAGTAAAAATTGAATTCTTGACAGTAATCTCCTTTTATTCTTGATTTTACTATAAAATATTGACCGTTGAAATTCTCTCTCTAGACTTAAACTCAATTCTATCAGCATGGTTTAAATTCCATCTTTGCTAAAACCGTCACAATACCGTATTTAGAAATCGATCATATTGGAATTTATACTAAACCTACAAATGTGGAATGGATCTACGACACGCGATTTATGTTAAAGAATGTCTGTCAATAATCATCTTACTTGCCTTGTGTCAACTCTTCCTGTTTTGTAATTTGGGTCATTTTATAAATATTGTCTTTTGTGTTGAGTTGTGTTTATAGATTCAAAGAGATGCGTTAATTAAATCAATAAGTGAAGTCTTGATACACTGTTGTTTCATGTTGTTTTAACTTCATGTAATTTTACTGATATGGCCAACACGGTTCCCATTCTAAAACACCATATACTGTACTGTGCATATAAATACTCCAGTTTGCTGCTTGATGCTATTCTTTTTGTGTGTTTGTGTTGTTGTTGTTTTTTTGTGTGTTTTTAATTCATTACTATTTGTTGTGCGTTTTGATTAATGCTCTTATATTTGTTGTTTATATTGTATTATTTGCATTATTTGTTAGATGACCTTCTGGTAGATAAGCCTTGCGCTTTTAAAAGGAGTTTTCATCTCTAAATAAAGATATTATTATCATTATTATTATCATTATCATTATTATCATCATTATTATCATTATCATTATTATCATTATTATTATCATCATCATCATCATCATCATCATCATCATCATCATCATCATCATCATCATCATCATCATCATCATCATCATCATCATCATCATCATCATCATCATCATCATCATTATCATTATCATTATCATCATCATCATCATCATCATTATCATTATCATTATCATTATCATTATAATTATTATTATATGCAGTGCTTTAGCCTCGTAACCGTTCCGGCGGCCTATATAAAACCAACTTTGTCAGTTACGGTATACTTAGATGATTTAAGTACGTTTTTATATGAGTTATTATACATTAATCCCAAACTATAGGCCAGTTTGCCTTAATAGTTTAATAAGTCACCGAATTAAGAAAATAGCAGGCACCAAAAGGTAATTTTAATGATAATATTGATATAGTAATATCAAAACAATTGACCAAATCTTTGAGCGTATTGCTTAAAGCTTAACTTATCTCTACAATTCGCAGATGTTTCTCAATCGATTGAAGTCACTTAAGCTAGAAAAAAATATGTCGGCGACATAGTGACAGTGGATACCATCATGATATAATTAACTACCGTAAATCTCTTGTATTACTCCTTGAATCCGTACTTCGTCGTTCCAGATAAACTGCTATCGACTTCATAAACGATATGTCCATCAAGTTTGCTTGGTCAAAATGTTATTTTTTCGCAGTAAAATAAGATAATATACGTTATTCAAACATAACTTTATTTTATCCAGCAGGGCATATATTTTATTTTTCATAGGTTTATTAATTTATTTAAACTGGGTTTAACGCCGTGTCAAAACAATTTTTAGGTTATTTTACGGCGTCCGGTGCATCTAACATAGCTTTCCTGGGCCCTTGTCTTTAACCAGTATTCACAGGTTACATGCAGACAATATGTGTTTATAGATAAATACATACAAACAGTGTTGCTTTAAGTTCAGATAATAGGTCAGGCGAAAAAAACTCGACTGTTGCCGTATTTTTGTCAATTGCGAAGTAAAAAATAAAGCCGACTGGAGTGAGATATAGGAGGTTGTGAGTTTTACTGTAGAATAATGTCACGTGACCTCAATGCGACCAGATTGAGTTAAGTCTGTAATTTGGTTAAATGTATGTTTATTTATTTGGGTCTTTAAGTTTTTTACGGCCGAACAAACTAACCATACCTTTGTGATTTTGTACTTGCATTGTCTCGTCATAACATCTCAAAACGACAATAAGATATGAAAGAAAGATATGGAAATAGCTTAGCACATAATGTATCGCCCTCGCCCTACATATCTCTACTTTTTTATGACCTTACCTTGTTTTAAGCCTTATTTAACATCATAACAAACATTAGGTTGTCAAGTTGTCCGGAGCACCGACTTGTCACAGTGTTATTCGATGTCTAAACTAGGATGAGTATCGCTGCATAAAGAATTTGTCAAATGGCGATAGCAAATGATCATTCTTGGTAGAAAGAATGTCCGCTGTAATCTTTAAACAATATGGTATAATGATCTTTAAGTACGGGGATTACAACTTAGAAACTGGTTTTTATGTTAAGTGAAGCAAAGGTATTTTAATGGGTTTTTGTGTTAAAACCATGCTATCAAGAGCTTGATTTAGAAACATAAACAAAATTGAATAAGAAGTTATTCGTCTGACTTGTGTATTTTAATCATGCATATAATGTTGTTACAAAACAGCGAGGATAGGTTGGAGATTTGCTTCCATATGCATGTTCAACCAACTTGAAAATATCTTATTGCTTAACCAGATCATCGAAATATCACTGTGTTTATTTACACTAAGTTGAAGTAAAACAGTTGCAGATACCTTCCTTGCTTAATGAAATTAGCAATTTCTCTGTTGGATTCGTACCCGAGAACTCTCGAACTCGAAGGGCGCGTCATACCATTTGAACAGAACTTGGTATTTTTTAGACTCTTGTTTTGTTTGTGTGTCATTTACTGTATTGTATTTATATAGAAGTTTTTTTTACATAAGCTGGTAAATTGATATTTTCAGCTTGAACATGAATTTATTGGATAAAAAAATATTCAAACTTGTTTTCCTTACTCAGGACCGAAAATTATTTTAATTAGACACGATTGTTCATGAGGCTAATATGTATAAAAGATCCCAATAAAAAGATCAACTTAAGTTATATATTGATTTAAGAGCTTTTGTCTTATAAGGAAACTCTGAGTTGTAACACGAAAATACATGTAAGTAAGGAAATTATTTACTCTCCTTCTAGATAAAGGAGTACATTACGTTCAATGTTTGGTTATTTAATTTCCCTAGGGTATTTGAAAACAACATTTTAATGGAATATTTGTGTGTTCCTCGGCGATTAATAACCCCTATCTTAAAAAGTTCATATGTTCATCACATGTGTAATGTGAATTTCACGAACTTTTAATTCACACGATGCACCGTTTTGGAGATTTTTCCCGGTTTATCAATACGGGGATTTTTACAACGCAATCTTCGGCAATCTACGCCAGAATTGTTCGGAAAAGTCCGTCAACAATGGTTATTAAGGATACATTAACGTATGTAACGTCATTTTATAGGTTATAATCACGCGTGTGCTAAGAGTCCTCGTGTAAAAGCTTAACTGAAACATAATCCGATATACATGTAGCAAAGTTATGGTGATTGAATTAGGGACGCTAACCTTCCTCATAAAAGAATAACGCACTGTCATTAAATAAAACGGAACTTTGTTTTAATGATTCAATTCACCACTCTGTACTTATCAAAAATTTTAAACCGTTCAATAAATACTAACCAGTCAGTCAGCGTATATGTGACAGAGTGAAAATTTGCCATATTTTGTAAACAATAAACAGTAATTGCATTTCATGGTCTAAATTTTATCTAAACCATTGACTTTTCTACGATTCATTACATCTGGTTATCGAGCTACTAGTAATTATTTAGCAATATGTCTATAACAGAATCATACTATTCATGCCGGTACTCATTCAGAATTGGGTGAAGTGAAGCAACGGTGCGTACATGTCTTTGAAATTATCATTGTCTCTAGTTGGGCTTGAAGCCTGGACCTCTAACTCCGTAAGCGGGCGTTCTTTCACTCGACTACTGCACCTATTTGGTGTGCAATTGTTGACATTGTTGAACATTGTCCCAATTGTCATGATTGTGGAGTATCTTAAATGTGGTTATTGAACTATTTATAATACCCAATAAAAGCAACATGCATTCTGTTTTATTGTAAAACTACGCATATTAACTATTCATTTATCTCATATGCAATACAATTGTTCTTGTTGAAGTAGGTTAGAAAATACACAATGTCGGTTAACTTATAACATGCACACGTCAGTTAAAAACCGCGACATGAAAAAAAACCCCAATCTATTCGCGTATAGTGTGTGCATTACTTAGCATATCTGTACAGCATTTCTTACAAATCGCTTAATACATAACGTATTAAATCGATAAGGAAAATTGAAAACCCATATCTATTGTATCGACTGTTTTCTCATAGGTTCTGTTTTGCTGTTTAATATTTAAATCTTTCACATTGTCACGGGTCGTTGTATGATGTGTTTTGTTTCGTTATGCGAAAGAAATTCATCTGTGTTGATGGCAGACCGATGGTATCGATTTACCCGTTGTTGTAAATAATACTGGGGTAGGTCTAACCTAACGTGAGTGGTGTCAGAATTAAAGCGCATATGCACTTTAGTAAAATGGTATTTTTCAAAGTCGTTATAAGTCTTAGATGGAGACTGTTTTTTTTATTCTTAAGTTGATATATGATGAACTGTATAGACGAATATTGTTATAAAATGAAGCGATAAACTAGGTATGGAGGCAAACAAAAATAAATGGCAAAAAAGGCTCTTTATTAACAAGAGGTAATAGTATAGAAGACTAGTTGATATTCCGCATTATAAGATATAAAATGTCATTATTTAAATTCAAAGTTTCTTTGAAATAAAGAGCTAATTAAGTTCCAACATAATTTTGTGAGCTAGACAATATACGATTGCAGTCTCTATATCTTGGCTTGATACCTAACTAGGTCACATTGTCAGTTAATGCTCCAATCATATCATGGGATATTGTCACGTGATGCGCATAAAATGTGACGAAACATGTGAAAATTCAATTTTGGCGTTCGATATCCGAGCGCAACCTCTGGAAAAGATCGATAAAACTATGTTTATTATTAAAAATATGTGATTGCTGTGTTGAACCTCATTTTTCACAACCCGTGTTTTTCACAACTTGTGAAAAACGCGTGCGCATTTTTCACAACTTGTGTGAAAAACACGTTAGCATACAAATTTCATACGAGCATAGAAACGCATTTTTCACAACTTCAAATGTGACGTAAAAAGTTTTTGAAAATTTTGAGTTTTTTGGTACTAACGCGTTTTTCACACATGTGATCTTTTTAGTTGCTAGCTGTAAGTTAGTAAGTATTTTTTTTATTTTTGTTACATGTTTTATGACAATATTACAAACATAAAAACAACATGAAAAGTATTTACAGATAAACACGAGACCCAGTGGGTGTAAGAACCACACTTGCAAAAAGATTTTTTTTGTTAAAAACGAGGTTCAAAGTTGTTACAACCCGTTTTGTAATAAAAGCCCGAATTGTTTTAATTATTACAAAACGGGTTATTACAAAAGTAATTGAACATACAAACGCAATTTGTAATCAAATCCCGAAATGTAATAAAATGTCTAGTTATATTAATTTTATCATAAAATATAGTACGATACTTTGAATTATTGGTAAGGAAAGAAAATAATGTTTAACAAGCAAACATAAATGTTCAAATAGACAAATTACTTACATTCGTCATATTAATTTGAAGATTTCGTCAGAAAAACAAGTTGTCATATTATATTGCAAAACGAGTATTTAAAAAGTGGTTGAACTTACCAACCCGTTTATTATAAATAATTATTACAAATCGGGGTTTTATCACAAAACGGGTTTAAGCAAACGTTGAGAAAAAACACGAGCGTAATTTTTACAGGTTGTGAAAAACACGGTGTGTGAAAAATGAGGTTCAACGTTTGAACCTCATTTTTCACAGAACGCGTTTTTCACAACCTGTGAAGAGCACGTTTGTGAAAAACGAGGATCGGGAATATATTGTCGGCCTCGAGGTTTTATCGGCACACTTTCTCAGCAATTTTGTTACGAATTCCAATATTGAGCGACGGTAAAAAATCTGACAATTAAATTAATACCTCTGAAACTGACCACAGTGTAACAATTCACAAAATATAACTCAAAATTATCAAAAGTGAATAAATAAAAATCGATGACCTTCACTTTTATATATCAATTATATAAGCTATAACCATATTTATTTAAGTTTAATATGCATGCATCTTCCCAACATGTAAACCTTTTTTACCAACTGTATATATTACAAAAATATGAAATAATGTAGAATCTTCATGTTGCCAGCTATGCACAATATATAAATATTAGTGTCAGGGTGGATAATGGGTTATGTGCTTCATGCCCCAAGAGTCGCTAGTTTGAACTTAAACGACTAAGGCTAGGTAGAAGTTGCTATGGACATAAATGTTACCATGGATATTCGTGCTGTTTCTATGGAGCGTAACGTAGGATGCTGGGACCTAAATGTTTGCTAGAAGCATTAAAGTAATTACTATGGGCAATGAAAATGTTGCAATGAGAGTGTGTTAGAGCAGCCGCTATGGACCTCGAGGCGGTCGCTTTGGATGCGAAGCTTGTTAATATGGACATTATAACAGTACCATGGGGCATGTGTGCTTACTATGTACCATAAGATGGTTTCTCTATGCGCGTAAGTGGTTGCTTGCACGTAAAGGTGGTTAAATAAGGCACGAATCTGGCTGGTGGAAGACCTTAGGGTGGTTGCGACATCTTGCTTCCATGTGCGACGTTAACCATCAAAATGATATATTAAAAAAAACTGAAACATTAATTTTGTTTATCATAATATACTTTAAAATAAACTTTGATATTGACTCATGTTGTGAAAATTGCGTTAGAACTAAAAATCGAAAAAAATGTCTAACGTAATTTTCACATTGCTCATTTGTGAAAAACGCGTACGCAATTTTCCCAAGTTGTGAAAATTACTAACGTGTTTTTCACAAGTTGTGAAAATTGCGTACGCGTTTTTCACAAGTTGTGAAAAACACGGGTTGTGAAAAATGAGGTTCAACATTGCTGACTTTATTCAAAGCAGAATTCAGTTCTTGTTTCAGGACGGGACTTACATTGTTTGACGTTTGTGTACTAGGACTTCGTATAGCATCGTATACAACTTCTGGCTTTGTTCCCAACTCGTGACCATACCAAAAACAAATAGAACAATCATTGTTCATTAAAGTTACATACTTGGCTAACAGCGCTATTTAGCAGTCTTGTATAATTAAACCGGAGTGATAGTTTTGGCACATTACGTCATTTGGTTTACACTGAACACTACTTATCGTCGTAAAACAATGTTGTTCCTTGGTGGGTGTTGGACTATGTCTACTTTTGGGAAAAGTGAATTGTTTCTATATAAGGAATCATTTCTCTGTTTTTGATGTTTATAATTGTGAGAGGGGGAGGCTGTCTATTCTCTATAATTATTTGGCTGCTGAATATATTCATTTGCATAATTTCTTACGTAGTGAAGGTGGTCTTAGACAAGTACTTATGTTGGGTACTAAAATATATATAAAGTTCATTGTCTACTCTTATAGCTTTTGATGCTAATATCTAAGTACTATTTTCTACATTTTAAGCCTTGTGTATGGCATGATGTTTCCTTTGCTTTAAGTTATTGTTTGTAAATCAAATAGAAAACATAGAAATACTTTTCGATGTGGTTAATTGTATACAAGTTTAGGATTGTTGTATTGATGTATTTTTACACGCATTAGATATATATTGTAGGAACTGTATTTTTAACGTTTAAGGGTTGGTTTTAACACCGTAGCAACACAATTCTCATCGTATAGGTCATATCACGGTGGTCCGTCAAACTACTCAACGTTCATAGAAAGACTAAAGTACAATAGTAGAACGCGCTATGTGTTCCAGGGGTACCCCTTTCAATACCCTGCTAGCCACTGCTAATTTCCGTGAAAATTTTTGTACCTTCGATTGATTATTTTACTCAGCCCTGTTATGAAACGGTGATATGACGTTGACCAGCAAGGAAATAATTTGTACATGTAAAAAGCGATATGGTACATGATTGTAGAATTTACTAAATTTTATAGAATCGGATGTGAAACATATTATTGTTTCAGTCTGAATTACCTACATTTTGTATACGTACTCAAGAGTTGTGACAATTCATAAATAACATGAAATTTATTTATGTAAAATGTTCTGTACAAGTTATCCTTTACAGGGCAAATGTTTTTGAACAAATGCACAATTAGGGCCAGACATTTGTATGTGAGAATATAACAGTTCTCAGCTTTGTGGATCTTCAGTTCACATAAATACATCATAAGGTTGGCAAACATCTCAGTTTATAATCTCAAACATTTCAAATATTTTCTATATGAGAAACTATCATAGTAAACGAAAATGGTACATTTTGATATTTTATTAAAGTTATATTTCGACAAAAGTTTAGATGCCATGGTGCTGAGGTTGTCCGCGTGATATTAAATCTAACAATCCTGGTTCATTCCCGACCGTAGCAGAATACCCTCACCACTAACAATATCGTCAGGAATGTCGATACAGACCATCTCGTGTTCTCACTTTTTCCCCTCTCTTCATTTCTCCCTCTCCCCTTTGACTCTTTCTCCGTCTCCCTCTGTCTCTGCTCTCTTTCTCCGCCTCCCCCTGCCTCTGCTCTTTTTCTCCGCCTCCCTCTTTCTCTATTTCTTTCCCAGTCTGGGAGTTTCAGACTTCTTGGAGACATGCATTGCAAGTGTGATAGTACACGCTGATAAGTGAAGCTCTATGTCATAGATTTCTATACGATCGGCATTTCTTATAACGAAAGTTTTGACAGGTGGTTTCGATAATATGATTTACGTCAAAACTCGTAAATAAATACAAAGCACGTGTTATTGTTCCATGCGTATTGTTCGGCAGATGTCGCTTTTACCAATAAATTCCACGAGATCTTAAAGTGCTTTTACCTATTGCAATTAATTGACGAGATTCCACAATTTATCCGTTCATGTAAAAACGTGTACTCTCGGAATATTCCATAAATTAATATAAGTAAAATGTAAGTCCACGTGGTTAGGTCTGTATGATTAAGACGCTTGATTAGACATTTTACGTTACATATCATGGTCAAAATAAATGGGACAGAAGTACTGTACATATTAGGTATTTCAATGAATAGTTTAACTCATTGTTTTTTCCAGAATGTCAAGGTCAGGGACCACGTAGGACTTTTCATTGAATTTTCTTACAGAATTCTTCAATTTGCCATCTTGCAATTGTTATTAGAACTTCACCAATGACGTATTAAAAGGCACTATTTATAAACCACGCGACAATGGTCCACTTTCCTGACTTGGGCAATCCTGTTGCCTCCCTTAAACTAGGTCAGTAGTCACCCATCGTACATGTTCAGTTGCAGGATATTGTACGATACGTTCGGGTTGCCATCACAGTTTCCATAGCAACCGGGCGAACCAACTGCACATTTTTTGTTAAGTTTTTTAGCAGTACTACTGATGAAATTTGAATCTGAATCTTTCAAACTCGTGTCGCTCGTTCTTTTATTTGACTTCGTTTGCTTCAAGCTTCTGTAGCTGTGCCAAACAGTCTGATTCAGGTCATATATAATGCCTTCCATACGTCCTTAACTACAATCTTGGTTTTTTTGGAAAACCGATTCAAATATACCCATGACATATGGGAACCAATAGCCATCTTAACTAATTATCAATAAACAAATCAATTGGTTTATCAGCAAAATGTTATGATCAAAACTAAATTGTAAAATTAATAAACTTAAATTATTGTAACTTGCACTAGGCATGATCGATCATCCTCAAAATTACATTTGTTGGATGGCTGTGCATGTAGCTGACAAATCAAGATTTCATAGCATCAAGGCTCGAAGTGTCTGGATTGAATTGCGTTATGACTGCTCGCATTTGTTGAAGAACTTTTGTCGGGAACTGTAGATACAAAAACTTGGTACCATGGGCATATTCTTACATGACATTATTAATATGTTTCCATAGTTCCCAGATATGTTTGTTGAAGTTGCCCTTTCTATAATATCAATATTCCCTTATTACAATTTGGCATAAACAAATAAACATGTCATACATATTCATTTACACCGAGAATTGATCGGCTCAGTACGGAGGGAAATTGATTCACGTTATCTCCTGGGAGCAAGGTCTAATAATACATCAGAATGTTGATTCGCTAAAACTTGAGAAAGTAAAACTAACTAACTAGCTTTATTTAAGGCTTGAAGTTCTCTCCTAATATAGAACAACTCCTTACTAAGTCAAAGTTAACATAAGTGTACGATTAAATTAACAACCCTCGTGCATGGTTGAGGTCGGCATTGGCTGTTTTGGCCTCATAAAGGTTGGTTAGTTTGAACGACGTCTAGCTTAAACTCCTCGGGACATTAAAGGGAAATGTTGTTGGGTGGTTGAATCCAGCCATAGTTGAGTCCGCACTAAAGTTTACACCCCTGTGCACTTGTAGTGCACTTCATCCACACTTTCAGGTTTGAATGCCTTGCTGATGGCCAATCGTATGTTGAATTTACATTAGTAACATTTCAGATATGTTCAAAGCTATTGGAGTCCGCAGCAGAGGATGACTAATTTTTCTCGTTATCCGCACTAATATAACATAATAGTATTTTAAGCGTTTACTTCTAACATTTACTACATATATTTTTATCATCCTAGTCCTGATTTACTGCTTTGACTATACCCATCTGAATGTACAATTTGTGTCCGATTGTACAATTTGTGTCCGATTGTACAATTTGTGTCCGATTGTACAATTGGTGTCCGATTGTACAATTGGTGTCCGATTGTACAATTGGTGTCCGATTGTACAATAATTTGGTGTCCGATTGTGAACAGTACTGAACACAGCCAACTTCGTACATCATATACCATTGCTGATAAACTCAATATACTTGGCCCAACACACTTAATATAGTACGTGTGATTAGTTCTTAAAACCCGAAATTGTCGTATTTACGATTTATTGAACGTGTTTTTATGTTGTATATCATCCCCTTAAAAGGGACACACAGATTTTACAGTTCGAAGTAAAAAAGCAACAACTATGACAAACTCCAACCTTTACTTTCTACGTCACTTACATCGATCTGATTCCAATGCAAATGTTGACCTAAATTTTATACGCAATCATTTCTAGTGTGCTTTGAATTATAGCATAACTGTAATATCTTTGTTTAATTATTTCTAATGCAAATAAACTTGTTCTGCATATAGACGAATAATAAAAAAGTATCCGTTAAGTCAATATTTACTTTAGCTAGCGTGTAGCTTTTGTGTACAATTTTCACTGCTTTCTTGTCGATATTTTCTGAATGTTTGTTCATTGAAGTAAGCGTGGCATTCAAGACTCAGGGAAACCATGTATTTTTGCAAGTATATTCCATTGTTAGTTTAGTCCTTGGTGTGTGTTTGTTTTTGGTTGATTTGATAATTATTTTAGTCGATTTAGAAAGTAACTTTTATATTGACCTTTTTATTATTGCTCTAATATTTGGTATAGGTTTGTACTTCGTAGTATAACTATAGTTTTAGAGTATAGAGTGACATGGAAGGGTGAATTTAAGGAAGATGTTTTTCAGAGGTGGCAGTAATTGGTAGGTGGCAGTTAATGTGAGGTGTTACAGCTTCTGAAAATTGACTTAAGACATAATACAATTTAAATATCATTTGCATTCATAAAATCAGTTGGTGGAACAATACTTGCCGAAGCGTCTAATGTACGAGTAATAATATATATATCAAGCCAATTTGCAGAAACTATACTGTTTAAGAGTATGGTTTTACATGTCATATCAAATGAATCTTTTCCTTTACCTATTAACATATTCAACAAATGTTTACAGTTAAATTTTGTCCCACAAATAAGATATCAAGAAAAGAGCACACGGTTATGTTTATGAGCAAATGTACTGTAATTCAAATAAAAAAAGTTGCACAAGGACAACTAAAACTTTTTATTAACCAAACACAAAATTTACAGACTGGAACAATTCTATTACAATTAATCCTACGTAATAAAAATCAACAATCTGATTAAAATCCGATCTAAAATTTTCCGCTCACCTACTCGCTAATTTAGATCTGGCCTTTTTCAAACGAAGATATCTGTTTACGGAGATTGTAAAAATCAACCACGATATTCTAATCATGTTTCATAGATTCATACTGTTGTACTATAACAATGATGTACAATATCGGTCTGTAATGTGTGATTTTTGCATTATCTGTTATTAAGTTCTGGTACCAGAATAAATCCCATATAGTGAACAAAAAACAATTTGTATGTCTGAGTTCTACTAACCTAATTGGTTGATAGATCAAAACAGAGGACATAATGTTAATTTTGTAACATTTTATACAGTTCATTCTTCTCAAGTTCAGATAGCATAATTTGCATTTTTGGTTAACTGAATGTGTGGATAGAACGAAGCTGATTTTAGATTGATAAACTCTGAGCTGTGATATATGATGACGTATGAACAATGACGTATGACGTCACTATCACGATGAATGACGAATGACGTCGTTTGGTCAATGAGGTTTCACGTCAGTATAGATGTCACGTCAATAAAGACGTATAAATAATAGCACGTGGTTTTGTAATGGGTTCTTTTTTGCGCGTGTTTTGCATAGGTTTTTTTACTGAAAAACTAATCAAATGTTTCCTACACTTATAGATAAAGTTTGTCTTTAATTTCTTATAAATAGCAAGCAATAAAATGCAAAATGCAAAATTGACATACTCTCAAAGAGACGGTAAACACTTGTCAGAAGTATTATATGATAATATAAGACAGTTTTGGCGTCCCATAATTCAAAGATACCTCAACTAACTAGTGTATTTCTTAGATAAATACTTTGTATATGTAGAATTCACCTCGAATCATTACACACACAAGAATACTGAGTACTATATGCCAATGTAATGTTCAGGTACTTATAAAACATGTATAATAACATACAATTACTGCTAGAATTTATTTGTAAAAGTTTGTGATCAACCTGCGACTGATTGTTGTTGCTGCTGTTGTTGTTGATGATGGTGGTTGTGTTGGTGTTATTGTTTCTGCTCATTTACAACTTACTCAGTCAAGTCCATATTTCTTTTCTCAATGGCATCTTTCATTCTCTTTCGTTGCTGAGTGGTTACAAGTCTCTGACCTTGAATCTTTTTTACCTTTCACTTATTGAAGGTCAAGATGTCAAACCTGGCTACCAACCACTTTTTTAGGTTCAAAACGACAAAAGCTTGTGTTGCAAAAAAGATATAATAATAAACTATGAGTTTCAGGGCAATAATGTGGTGAGCTGTCCACCAATCCTTTGTGACCCCAAATGTTAAAAATGAGCGTTAATCACCTGTTTTACCTTTCTTCATGATTTAATCATTAGTTTCTCTAATTTCATCAATGATGAATCATTAAAGATATCTGGATAATTATCGATATATTATCTTGGATATAAAATCGATATTAAGATAAAAATTCTAAAATCTATTATTATAAACGGTAGTCTGTGATACATAATAACTACATGCGAGTAATAATATACAACGTTCTCTCAGAATTCTCCAAGTACACATGTTATTTCCAAGAAATATATTGTTACTATAGAGCTTTCTTGAGAGGATAACTTAATTACCTAGATGTATGTATATATATATATACCATCACATTGTTATAAAGGCTCTCTCACTACTCATAGTTTCACATAATCACAAAACATTGATGTATGTGTGAAATCCATCGCCTGAACTTTCACCTTGGTGGTTAATTTGTTGAATTCGTCAAGAACTATAGACACTTAGCTACCTTATGATAGAGCTAGAATAATATAGATTGTATAATTAGCTGTTGTGAAAGGTTTCTTTATATTATGTATGTGTATCAAAGAACAGGGCAGAATAGAACAAATACTTTATTTTAAGCAACGTATACAATAGTATTTAGTTGCAAACAATTGAGTAAAGTAAATGTATCAAAGATTGTCTGGTTTTTTTTAAATCTAAAATGTCCTAAATATAGAAGTACTCTAAACATCTTTGTACTGTTTCAATTGTAAAAATGTCTGAGTCGGGCGCGGCCGAGTGATTACAGCATTTATTAGGTCATTGAATTGCCAGCTCCGTGTTCTAATCTCTTCCAAAACCTATCTTGTTTTTTTTTCATAAGTAAGATATTTATCCTTTTAGATCTATAGACCAGTGAGGGGGTACTAGAAAGAAGACCCTGTGTGATTAGTATAAGTTGTTAGAACTTGTTTCACTATCGAGCTTAATAAATTAGTACCAACTAAACGTATGAATGATAACACCTATGTGTGTGATAGTTTACCGTTTGTAGTCAATGTGGGTCGCTTAAAATGTACTTAGCTTTTCTGTTGTTTATTATGAGTGTTTTTTTTTTCACCAAGTGTGTATACTGAACCATTGTTTTATACATCTAGATCGTTGATAACATTGTATACTAAACTTATGTTTATTCCACTTGGTTTTTCTACTACTGTAACAATTATTTGTTCCATCTCCTCAAGTACAGTGCCTTCTGAAAGTCGTTCGACAGAACTTTGACGATTTTCATATGACAATTTAAAATACGAAGTCATTTGAGCACTTTCTAAAATCAGCATTATTTATTTTATGAACATGTGATTCAAACTATGCTACATGAATAAAATAAAGTATTACTTTTAATAGAAAGATATTTTTCATTTAGATCACACTTGAAAACTGTCTTATAGCCTTTAAGTTGTCAAAATATAACATGCATTACATACACGATAAACATGTACTACCATTTGCTTTCTAAGTTGAAATTTGACATAGTGTCCATTTCTTAAATAGGAGGTTGTTTTATGGTAGATGCATCGAATAACACTAACAACATATCCGTGCAAGTGTTCGTACAAAATATGAAACTAGTGTCATTAAAATGGTCATATTTCATCGTAGCAGACCAAATCGGGTAATTGTGTGATGGGTGGTAAGGAAAGAATGGGTACTTCTCTAGAAATGTCTGATAAAAAGCAAATGCATCAAAAAGATATGATATCTTATGAGTGGAAGATTTTATAAGTTTTCTTCACGGTCGCCTTCTCCATAAGGATAAAATATCCAGGGACACTCTGCATGGTTGGTAACCAACCCATTAAGAACGAGTATATTTACAACATAGCAAGCAAGGATTATGTTATTTCTACATGTATAACTTCAGTTTTAGATATCGATTAATCCCTACAGTAGCCTACAACATTATAAAGCGGCCTACAGTCATGTTGACGATTATGGTGAAAATAATATTGTCCTGGACGCTGATAAATAAACCAAACCTTATCTTTATTACCGTAGCTCTTACAACGCAAGTGATATTTCCTAACAACCGAAGTGTGGTTTCCTAAGTACGTTCATACGTATATCCCACTCTACTTGTATTTAAAGTGTATACATAAGTGTTGCATTATCTACTATTCTAGCTAGTAGAATGCCAAGACATATTGTAAAGACAAGAGATAGGCTGTCGAGCTATTACTAAAATGATTTATAGCCGTGAGACATTGTTTTACGTTTATAATGGCTCAGAAACCGAGTAATGTCAGTAACAATGTTCTAAACTACGTCATACATCTAACTACTATAATTATTATTGTGTGTCTTTTTTATTATTTGATGTTGTTACGTCGAAACTCCGAGCTCGAGGTGCTTTGTGACGCTGAATTATTTCCAAACGTTATTTGATAAATCGCGGGTTTAGCGAGAAACGATCGTAACTCATTGTAGGAAAAGAGTGAATTACGCTTGTTTTGCGTTATACCCGCGAACTCTTGCCTTTATAGCATACTGATATTGTTTGCAACATGTATTAAAAACATACATACACAGTTTTGATTCGTAATTTGAGGTTTAGAACTTTTCTATGTATAAAGTAAGTTCTAATAAAAAGCTTGATGTTATACCCTTTAGAAATTTGCGAACATTTCCGATGTGCAAGGACTTCGGAGTTTCCCAAGATTGCGCGAATTTGCACAAAGTGACTGAACAATTTATCCAAAACACTTTAACAATACACATTCTTCGATGTATGATTGTTACTGCTAAACCATCTTTAATTTTGTATAAAAATGTGGGAAGCAGAACACTAAAAACACCCACGTTCTTTTATAAATACAAACAAACTACTTTCAAAAGTTATATTATCTTTATGCTTACAACATTTCAACTATTCACCTCACATTATATTACAAACAAAAACTTCTTTCAACTCATTTATATCTTATAATTGGTGTTAACATCATAAAATTTACGGTTTACTAATTGTTTCCCTTGCAATAAACATTTTATTATGTTCTACGTAATATCGTTTCAAGCATTCTTTTTTCCGTAGGTAACTTACTACGGTATATATTAACCAAGACTTCGAGTGTTTTCTCCAGTTTTACAAATCTGTTTTAAGTTCCCTCCCTAATCTCTGGAACATTGAAAATACCGGTAATTTACTACAAGGAAAATGAATTGATGGAGTTAACTTAGTACTTTCACAAGCAGAGATGCCTGGTATTCTTGTACAATATTGTTATGTTTTTGTAAGTATTCACTCCAGGATAGTTCACGATATTTATCTTGAGATTTAACGTAAACTCTGTGTTCAGAAATAGAATAATTAAAAGTTAAAGCTTACTTAGCATTAATTTATAAATAATGATCTGTTCGTCCGTCCGTCTGTCTGCTTAATTATCTATTATGTTAGTGGGGATCATTGCCTGAATGTTGACGTAATAAGACCTATAAAATTATTTTTGATGCGTAAATGCTTAGATAAAGCATAAAGACAATACAATGAACACTGACGTACCCATGCTACAGTGGGATTTTACTTGATTACAGTCTTATAATTTTAAGTTTCAAAGAAAGTTCCTGTTCGGGTTTTAGGGGTTCCTTAATTGCATTATGGCAAATCTGTCCAAAAAGATTAATGAATGTTCTTTTTTATACTAATATGTTTCTTTCATTCTCTGTCATTGTTAGAAATTGTATTTCAAAACATGTAAACAATACTGTTTGCCAATTTTATGAAATATATCCTCAACAACATGTAAGGAAAATTTCATCAATATAATTCATCACTACTTTGCAAAAAATGTTTAACTTGTCTATACTGGACCTTTCCATGCCTTTACATATTTACATATTTAACAAAGGTTACAGTTGCAGTTTTCCTTATGAAAAGCCACATGACTGTGTTTGAGGGGAAATGTTTTGATATTTGAATTAAGGTAGAATACCCATAATACACATATCAAGGAATAAACTTTTTGCTGCTTTCTATATAATTAGCATCACAAGCTAGATTCACTGGCAAATTTTTTTAACTTTTTACCGTCAAATAAATTTTTTATAACATTTTTTTGAAAATTGAGTTATGAGTAAGAATCACACTATAAATTCGAAGGGGTATATGTCTTTAAAATGTTGAAATGAATTACTTAATCAAATAATTTTCATAAGTGTTATTTAATAAAATTCACAATACTTCAAAGAATGCAAATACATCAACTTTAATAACTTTACCTTGGTATTTTTACACATATAACATGTTAATCATAGGGAGACCCAACAGAAAATGTGACGATTTTCACCGGCTTTAAAAACTACAAGTCTGTATCCCTAGCTTTTGACTATAAAAACAGTTTCTGCACTCCAAATTACACATTTAATAATTTACCTTATACCGTATGGCAATGAATAAAACAAAGAAAAACAACTTTCACCACAGATAACTTTACAAAAAGCCATTTTAATACATCGACCCCCCCTTTTGAAAAAATGTCAAAACTCTAGTGACCATTATAATATGAAGAAAACACTTCTTTACAGTATATTTTTTATTTTTAAACGCCATTATTGACCATTTAATGAAAAAATAATGGTATTTTATGGTCTAATTGCTTTAATCATCAACAACTTATTGATTACGAATTTGTTAGGGGACGAATCAGTTAGGGGACGAATCTTTTCGTCCATTGTTTGAATTGGATTTTTAAACTTCCGGTTTAAACTTTTTACACGAATTCTATCTATTTTCTCTAATAATTTGGAGAATTGATAATCTTATGAGGTAATATAAGAAATGTATTAATAATATTTGAAAAATGAGGCATTTGCACAATAAAAAAGTATATCCGATCTTTATCGATTGATAACGACACCGACGAAAACCTCTTCCGTAATTTGTCGACATGACCCGACATCGCCCGAAGTTTGACAGCAGCTATTATGGGTATTCTGCCTTAAAATGTCAAATCCCGAATGGTCCTTTAACTAGAGATAGTGTTTGAAATAAGTTTGAAAATGACCGAATACAGTCTACTGCAATGATGTGTCAGGAACAAAGCTTAGGACAAACAAATTTAGATTGATGATAAGGGGGTGAATTTCTCAAATACAGTTGTGGTATTGAACTTTGAAAATCGTTCAAAACACCATAGACAATATGGGTATGAGAAACACTCAGAAGCGTGTCCGGAATAAACTTTTCTATGTTCTGTTGCGTTCGTACATTGATAATGTCTGCGTAGTGCGTACATCAATTAAACTGTATAATTATTTAATTAGACATCTTATTATTAATTATTGATGATATAATTAATTGAAGACAAAACTCAATCAGGATTTTCAGACAGTGACGTATTAGTAATAAAAAAACTTGTCACTTTGTGACATTTTTTGTAAATTTATCTTGATTGACTGTTTCCATCTTGTGACAATTTTCAATATGGCGTTACCCAGTGCATTAATGCAGTAAAGTTGTTAATTGTCTCTCCAAGAATTCAATGATAGAATGTGTTATATTCAGGGCATACTCGGTGCTTTACATGGAATTATGAACATCATCAATCAATCTGTGTATTACATATGACACTCACGGTGCAAATTGCTGAACGAATATTATTACAAAAGCAGGATGATGGAGTTCTATTCAATTATTAGAGATTTATTTATCAGCCACCTGTTGTCTGTGATGAATACAGTAATACCTCTCCTATCTGGGCACTGTGGTGATCACAAAATAGCCGCATGTGAATGGCGTTCGGATTAGGCTGGCTTAGAAAGAACAAATCGTATTTTGAGATGTATGGAAAATTGATGAGTAATATATAAAGTTTGGTCTAAGTCTTTGCTAAGACAAAACGTGTTTATTCCTAAGTCACGATTTTTATTGGGCGCTGAAATGTGCCCGTCAGGAACGCTGACAAAGACAGAATTAGTCTTTTTTAAGCATATAAGCGTATGCACAATAAGTTTGTACGTTCTTAGAAAAGTCGCATTGACAAAATAATATATTGTAGTCTCAAGCTTCCTTTATACATATATACTCACCAAGGCCTCAAAGCAGACTAAAAACAAAAACCTATATCTGCTTCTAAAATGTCAGCCAAGTGCTATGTTTTAGATACTATATTTTCATTGTCATCCAAGAAAAGACAATATCGTATAGAAAAGTGTCAAACACACTATATGAAGCTTTCCCCAAGCTTATCTGATAAAACATTACAGCTATATAGTCTTAAAAATAGATATAAATGTGTTCTGCAGCCGCTTCAACGGAATTAGTCTAATCTACGATTCTGAATGTCTGAGAGTACATTGAAAACATCAGTCTAAGTTTGTCTGCTGAATTCTCTCATTGCCTGATAGTCAAAATCAATATTAAATAGTTCGGAAATTACACGAGCACCATTTAAATTTTATTTATGTTTTTACTGAGAAAGAGACAGAAATGAATTTTCTAGAACTTTATATAATGTATATGTTTTGTTATTTTATTCTCTTCTGAAGATATGGGATCAAGTTTACGTTTCGTTGTAGCCGAGATGATACAAAGTAGCGTAATGGAAGGGTGTTGAGAAAGACGATCTTGAAGAACATACCAATCAGAAAGAGGTTGGGAAAAGAGATATTTACAGAAATGCATACGTATATATTTATATACGTGTTTGGTGTTAGGGAAAGAATGATGAGAGAAGATTCAGTTTGCGGACAGAGAAGGGGTTTTAAGGAACTGCATATAGATGGGGACTAACAGAATTAGATTTATACAGAATTGCTTACAGCAAATGATTAAAGAATAGATGCAAACAAATGGCATACTGCTTAGGGATAATATTAGATAAGCTCTTTAAGAAATGCAGTTATTTACGGGCCACAGAATGGAATGGAGAAGGAAAATGTAACAGCTTACAAAGGGTCAAATATTATAATATAATAAAGTACGTTGCGAACTTTATTGGAGCCAAGCAATCATTGTTAGATAATTATTACAACTCTTAATTGCCTTTATAGTCTCCTTATTGTTGCCGTGACCCAAAGATACAAACATTTAGGATACAAAATGATCTTGATTGAGCATGCGCTTCAAAAAGCATGTACATTCAATGGAAAAATACAATGTAGGCAGTTGCAATTACTTTTAAAGCTGTACAATGTCGATAATCTACACATTGAAGCACGTAAATTTAAAACTAACAGTAACAAAATTAAGTTACGCAACATTCTGTGAATTGTCGCCTTGCCATTTTTTCTCGAAGTAATTGTTTAGGTAGAAGCGTTATCCAATTTCTTTGATTATTATCTTGAGAATAAAGTTGCAAACATTTTGCGACCCAATTTGCCACGTGACAATATCATTCTGTGTGATTGCTCTATTTCCCTTAGGGGTGGGTAATCAACGCTCTGAATTTCAGATACATTTAGTGGAGTGTATTTTCTCCCAAAGAAAAGGAGAATTTATTGAATTACATATATCGTGAAATAGTTTCTTGGAAGTTTATATTATCTAAAGTATTGTTATTCGTTGAAGTCAACAGCTAAGAGAAATTATAGCTTTTTCAATACCTTGCATAAGTTAACTGAAATTCTGTTTTATTTCTCTGAAGTTGCTAGTTTTGTTTCGCGCGTGTTCTCGCTTAAAAGAAAACGTCTGATACGAGATCTTAAAATGACTTAGAAAGTCATTATATTTTGTCATTTTGTTAAAATGCGCAGTTAGTTTAAAAATGTTCCTTTAAGTTTAAAATAGCTTCTTTCATCATATTTGTTATTTTGTTTGAGACTTTGGTGTGTTTCTTGTTTGGTTGTTGCGTAAAGACACACAGTGGGGTCAGACACATTTATGACATAACCAAGGAAATGTAAAAATACCTACAAGGGTTGATCCAGAAGTAATTTTATTTAAGGTCATTTCCTTGTTTGCTTTGTATCTACTTGTACATAGGCGGATCTAGCGGGGGTCAGAGGGGGTCCGGACTCCCCTAGAATTTTCAAATAGTACATGTCCATATGTGGATTTCTTGACTGTACGTCATTTTTAAGTAGCATGAAGCAAATGTTCTCGGTGCTTAACATTGATTTAACGGTTATGTAGTTTTTAATATCAATGTACATGTATTGCATTATTCCCCAAAAAGTGTTTAGTGTGGTTGTGGTTCAAAAGTTTGGACCCCCCTAGAATAAGTTTGGACACCCCTTAGAAAAAAATCCTGGATCCGCCTCGATGTATGATCTTTGACAAGTCGACTGAAATGAAGAGTCGACCGAACTGAAAATATGAGCAAACAAATAAAAATTCCAGAATTGTCCATTGATCTAACAATAATGCGAACAGAAACCGATTTGGTCTCAGAATGATTGAATCAATTTGTTTTCTTTGTCACTAACTCTAATATCTTTGCTCTTGAAAATTTATATGTATTGTCTGTGTTTTATCTTTGATGATTGTGGTATTGTTATCCATTGTCTGGCACGAGACATGTTTTGTTTATACCACAATACTCTCGGTCGCTTTTATTTCTATTCTTAAGATGTAACATGCATTAATGCTTGTGTTTTTGCTATAATGAAAAATTAGTTTTACAAGCAAGCCATAGGCGTTTGACGCTGTGTTGTTTTTCTTTAAGACAATTACACAGCCTTGTCTAACGTTAATTACAAGAGACGCTAGTCGACTGGTGATTCCATTATCAGGCAGTAAATTTGTCTCTTATTTATCAGTGTGTTAAGTCTTATTACTTCATCAGAAATGTTGTTAATATTGTATCTCCACATTTTGTGGATATATTGTCGAGTGTACTAATTATAGTATAGTGTACACCTAATGGGTTTTTATTTGTTAAAGATTGTTAGTTTGTTGTTTTAGATGTTGAACTTCGTGGTGCATATCTGCATGTTGTATGTCCATCCTGATCTCAGATATTAGTATTCATGCATGTCAGAAAAATGTCACATAGCTTAGCCAAAGGGTTTTATGGAAACATAATATGTCAGTAAAGGGGTCACATGGCTTGGACAAAAGGGTTTTATGGTTACATGTCGAAAGATTAGCAAAAACTAGATTCCTTCTACTTTAATTACATGCAGCTGTATTATTCTTAAACTGTCCCACTGAAATAGTTTTAAGATATTCCCCCAAAAGTACTACAATTGAATGGTTTTATACTACTTTATCTTTATGGAATTGTGGATTACCAAATACCTTAAAACCAGAGTTCATAGCGCAGTTGGTAGGATACAGAGATTCCAAATCTTGTTTCCCAGAGAGGGTGCGGGCTTGATTCAAACCTTGGCGGTTATATCCTTAGCCGATTTAAACCTTAATTTGTAATAAGGAAAACATATGTTAGTTCTTTGGCTGAAATAAACAAACAACCGATTCCTCGGTTGTGTTTGAAAAGTACGAGTTCTTGATGTTATGTTATGTTATGTATAACTACTAAAAAAATAGTCCACGAAAACTTATTGTGTTTCAAATCGACTATACAGACAAAAAGGCTGATCAGGTGACCTTTCAATGATACACGATAGAACTTTCTTGTGTTGATGTGCCGTTAAACCCAAACAGACAAACGTACATGTAATATCACAGACAATGTTGACAACACGTGATTAGAGTAAAAAGACAATATTTGATATTGTATTAATGTTATAAGAAATATAGATTTAATATTAAGCGATAAAAACAACAAAGATATTACAACTATGAGTTGTGTTCAATATTGTAATGTGGCTTCTATCATAGACAATAAAAACAATCAACGTACCATAATTGTTCCCGATAACCTATCTTTATTAGCTCTTGTAATAGTCGCTGTTATCAACCGCACATAGTTTTTTATGTTGTTTTAATATGGAAAGTGTGAATAGTTATTTATATAATCTTGGAGTGTTGAAGGCTTACTTCATTTTTTTCTTTATGGGTCTTAGTTAAGGCTAAAGAAGAGCGCTTGACTTTGAACCTTGAAACTTTCGTCTCAATTTCAAACTATATTCTTAATCATTTTTCCGTAGGAACATAAGTCCTTGTATTTAATAAGTTACATGACATAAAGCCAGCCCTTGATTCATCTTCGTCAATAACATTTTCTAATCGCCGAGATCAAATAGTGATTGCGCGATGTAGAATTGGTCATACCAGATTAACACATTCATACTTTCTCAAAAGAGAGGAAACACCTAAATATTGACCATGTGTCGAGCATTTTAATGTCAAACACGTTCTCCTTGACTGTCAGGATCTTAAATACATTCGTGACAAACATTTTAAAGTTAACTCACTTAAAGAACTTTTTGAGTCTGTGCCATCGTATGCGATACTTAACTTTCTGAAGGAAATAAATGTATATAATAGGATATAAAGCTTTACATCATTAATATCGTTTGAATTAATAGTATCATTGATTGCTTTCGGCACGATATGACCTTATTGTGTTGGTGCGCCATAAAACCCAAACAAACAAACAAACAAACGAACATAAGTCCTCGACTTTTTATACAAATGATAAGCTAGTATGTGTAAGAAGTGACCATGAAATCTGGATTAGTAAGCGACTGTTGTACATTACCTGAAACAATGTGTTGATAAAATTAAAATAGCTTTCTTTTATAATAATGTTTCTACATTACCAACATTTATGTATTTTTTTATTTTAAAACTGCTGTTGACTGAGTCACCTCATATCAAGACACGTGCAAGTTAAAGGTTCAATTTTATTTGAGATTCTTATTGCTTTCGTTTTTGTGAACGGTTTGTAAATACAATGAAAATCTCAATCTATACTGCAACTGGCTTCCAACGTTACCAAAACTTAAATACAAGGTCATGCTGTAATGGTCTTAATAGCGGAACAAGTTTATTTCTATACATGTATTACATATTGTTCAGCGACTAGCTTGACTGTCTTCATGTATATGAAACAGTCAGAATATCAGATTTCTATTCGTTTTTAACCATATCATCTGTTCGTATAAACAAATCCCAAAGGTGTCTGAGAATTCATTATCATGTACAAATATTTACATATTTACCTCAAATAAAATCAGATAAAAGTTAACTTTAAATAGGACGTGTTTCAGATCAACCCTGATGTTCCATCTTATCTGGGTCCCAGAGGGGCTCAGACTAAAACTCTGCTGAATGTTATCGTTACACGATGAACGGCCACACATGTTATCTGGAGTTATTAAATAGTGTATGTGTTTCCATTTAGTTTATATCCCTTGATAGATAATTGATCATTACTGAATGATAAAGATAATTTATCAATAGACACATGGAATATTTTCTACATTAGTGCGATATTACAGTTAAACATGAATTAAAAGACCACTGTTGGTAAATTTGAAATATTCACGGATTTGGTTAGTGATGTTCTTCAATCAAGACCGTAAGGCAAGCGTGTGTATCGGATTCAATGGACCTTTCCATGACTTTACCTATTAGTATATTTAACAAAGGTTTACATTTACGTTTTGTCCTACAAACAAGGTGTTACCAAATGGACACATGGTTACATTTGTGGGTAAAATATATTGTTATGTACACGGAATGGTCAATTCCGAGCTGTGGCAGATTTTATCTTTCTATGAAAAGCTAGAAATGTAGCTTCGATTTTCCTCTGTTGCGGGAAACGTTTTCGGCTCATTGTAGCAAAGTGTACCAGTAGCGGTAAAGCAACAGTTCAGAAAAGAATGAAGGTCATGCGTTAATTGTAAATAACTGATCAAAACTGTTGATAAACTTTGTTCAATTTTAACAATTTTTCACTTAACCTTGATTATTATAAAGGGTACACTCCCTATGGGACATCAGTGAGATGTTTAAATGTGTATGTTCAGGGTCAAAATGTACATGTATGATGTGTCAGGAATTTAAGATGATCATCATCGAGTTAAGTGTTATACCAGTCTGGCTTAGTGTCTTATAGAAGACAAATGTATTATATTGAACTTTTAAGTTTAGTTTAGGTTTTGATGAGTTATTCTTATTGATTATTATATTTTAGCTCGATTCGAAAACATGCTTTACAATTTAATGAATTACTTTCGAGTCCGCTATACTGGTTGAGCAAGAAGGGGGCAGTTTCGGGGTTTAAAGTCACGTGATATTCAACAACAACAACATAAATATGGTAAACACTCACTCGGTTTACTACGAGTATTCTCTATAGGCAAGCAATTAAATGACACTAAAAAGCGCATCAAATAAATCATACTTTTTATCCCTGAAAATCTTTTTATCCTTGAAAATCCCGATTGGTTGAGTAATTTTTAGTCTTTAACTCTCAATACTCTGCTCGGAAACTGAACCGAGCGGTAAACTAGGCTATGTGCAAAAAATCAAAACTATTTTGGGCCAAGGATTCAGAATTAACAAGTACAATTTATGAGCTGTTATTGAAATTTTCAGAAGAGGAAAGTTACTGTTATTTTATGCCCTATTTAACCACTTTTTACGATTAACTGGTGAAAATATTCAACTTTTATTAAAGTAAAAACTAACCAAGTTTTTATAAGTCGCAACTTAAATAGAACTAGATCGGAGCCCGTGCCAGCACGGGCTTTAGGTAATGACAGTTCTCTTGATTTAATAAAGGGAAATAACCGCTGCGGGGAGTTTGGTCTATTTTTAGTTTTATCTAGAACTATTTTTAGACACAAAAAACCCATTTTTTTTTGGTTAATTTATGGCAGTTTTTGCAAATATCAAGAGGCTTTGTCAAAAAAGAATTGTCAACTTGATATGCCGGTATATAGGTGCTCCAGCGACAAACAAAAGATTTATTCAAAGCTGCGCCGTTTCTTCCACAAAACAGGAAACTCGCAAATTTAATAGTATAGATATTCGTGCGATTGTTTAACAGCAATCATATAGTAACGGTATAAAAATACATGGTTTATTAATTCAGTAGGAAGGTCGTTTCATTTATTCAATATCCGGCTGTGTCAACTATCTGTCATTGAATTATATTGTTTATAGATAAGTATGCAAATGTGAGACTCGGCAAATCAGGAATTACTATCCATTGTCTTAGTGCCAACGCATCGTAGTATTTGAAGATTATTTTATACTGCTATGTTTTATAGAGCATTGTGTTACGAAGATGTAGAGGTTTTTATTTTTTCTTGAGGTGAAGGAATGTGGAGCAAAATGACGTTGATTGTTAACATCATTTATATTGTTTGGTTTTTTGTAAGGTGATTATTATATGCGCTTTAGTGCACATGCGTGAGTTAGTGCATGAACCAAGCACATGTTATAAGTTAGAGCTAAATCGAAAGATTTTAAAAGTTTTCAGATTGCCATAGGATAATCTTGTTGTAGTATGTTTTGGTTCTATTTGTACATGTCCTTACGTTGTCAACTCATAATTTTCTAAGGAAAGATAAACTGATCAGGTTTGTGTTGATTGTTGAAGTAGTTTGCTTTGTTTAGTAAATAGTGTTTTGTATGTGCTGTAATACATTTATCTTGTTAAAGTTAAAAAAGGTTAAAGTCTTATTCCATACACATGTACAGCCCACTTAACAATTTTAAACCTCTGGTAATTGAAATTACATTCAGACATGTGATTCCTCATTGTACCCATTCACACCTGAGTGGAACTACTGCAGATAAATTTCTTGCTCCGAGAAATTAGCAGTTTTGAGATCGTCCGTGCATGTGTCTGTCTGTCTGTCTGTCTGTCTGTCTGTCTGTCGTACGTACGTTTATTGTTTTGCACATTGTTTAAACACTTACCTGTGTAATAATATGTCTTTTCTTTGTTAATAAGATCTAAAGGATTAATTTATTGGTATGAAATCAATATAATTATGAGGTTAGTAGAACACAGGTTACATAACACATTAAATGAGGCGAGGTTTTCTGGATATATCAATAATAAAAAATGTACTTCAATACTTTTGTATATAGATAAATTATCCAGTACGTAACTATAACATTTCATCAAGTCGTTCTACCTGTTATGCGGTACTCAAGAAATAATGAGGTGCGTGAACTTTGTTGTTTCACATCAAATGTATACCGACTACACCGATGACGTCATCAACTCGTAACATCTGGCATCATAGCAACGATGCGTTCTTAGTAATTATTCCATTAATTCTTTCCATCTATATATGACATTCAGTGTATACATTGTCTAACCCTGATTTTAATATTCTTTCTCTTGTCTTTGATTGTTAGGTTCATTCTGTAGTTTTATAAACCTCATTATGAGTTATGGTTTTATTTTATAGCACAAGAGATATTATGAATGGTAAACGATTATAGTGTTAACAAACGATAAAGTTGATTATTTTAGAATCATCGCGGCAGTTAAATGTTAGAAATCCACGAAAGAGGTTCAGTGGCTTGTAGACCTGTGTTTGACATGGAATGTGTCAATTTGAGTCCCTTTCCACGCAGCAGTCTAAATCTTCTATGAAATTTAAAGATGTAAAATAATGCAATTTTTAGCTTTTTGGGGTTTTCTGTTCTTTTTATTGGGTTAAACACCGTAGCACCTCATTGCATAAGCTAAATCTCTAGATAAAGCTTTTGAACAGTTACTAGGTAGTTAAATTGCTTCTTGCATTTTTTCAGTCAATTCACGGCAGTCAGTCTACCTACTCACTATTACTGGACACAACTAAATATGAAAACTTAACTAGACAGTCAAACCCAAACCGTAACAGTGAGAATTACAGTTATTCCCCAGCAAGTACTGGTGCAGAACACTATAGGAAAGCAAGATAGATGAACTAATTTCCGTATTTGAGTCTGTTTTGAACAGTTCCGCTTTTGTAAAACCCGCAAGACACTCTGTTGTAAAAACTAGTGAGATAACGGCTGAAGTTGTATTTTTTGTGTAATCAATTGATTTTATTTTTGTACAGAGAGCCATAAGTTAATGTCAGTATTTGAGTTTATAAATGTCAGATATTGTGATATTAAGGCTTTCAATGTTTAATGAGTTTCCGCGATAATTTATGTGAGAATTCACTGAGAACCATGTGTATTTCAAGCTATAAAACATAACAATAGAACTTCGTCTATAATTTATTACCTTTTATTGTCCTTTCTTAGTATCTCAGGGTGGTTTATTGTTGTTCAACAAGTGCAAAGTCTGTTTGGCTTTGTTCGGATTTATTCGCTGTTGTCCGTGATCCAGTTAGGAAGTTGGATCATCTTGATTATATCGCTAATGATTTTACTCTGAAATAAACTGATAAAGTTCTATCATGAAATAGTGTATTTGAGGTTTAAATGTATGTCAAAACTGAAATCAAACTTGTAGGGATCACTGAATCATGGTCAAGATGTAGGGGCTATTCTGTGAGTTATGGAGGTCAGGTATGGAATGGCTAGATCGTTATTTGAGGTTGTATTGTATCCTACGTGGTCACAGTTTTGCTATAAACTTGCGAGTTTTATAGGATTTCGCGGATTTCAAACATTCCTCATACTGTAAAATATTCCTATTAAGCCCTTTTTGATAAAAGATGGAAACCACAAGAAGCAAAGATGTTGGAGATTTAAAACAAAATCAATTCAATGTCCTCCATCTCCTTGGGCTACAATATACGCCCATGGCTTAAGCCATCAGCGTAATTAGCACTGTGTTCTTTGCGGAGATGCAGTTGTAGACCTTTATTCCATTTCTCAGTGTTGCACCCACGGCTTAAATGCACGGTTTAACGTGTTCAGTAAAAGTTTGCATCGAATCAAATCTACATGTATAGTTTAGAATGATTGTTTTGATAATTGGCCTTGAAAACGAATCTACTTTGGAATGTACATTCTGTGCTTTTTAATCTCCATTTGTTTCGGTTCTCAGTTCCAAGAACCTATTTTATAAGCCAACAAGTTGGAAAAAGCTTGTTACACTCCAGTGTACAGAACAGTGAATGTCTTAATGATTCTAAGTCAATAACTATGTCAAAGGTCAATCACTAAGTTTGTAGAATAGGTGAAGTACCCCATCAGACAATCATATTTAGATATATCAATCTTATTGCTGTGTGAACAACCAAGTTAAGATCTCAGCATTCAAGTGGCTATAACTACTCTTAGAATATCTTTTATCATATATCCTATCATTCAATGAGTTCAAGTATAATTATCAGAACAGAACAGAACAGGACAGAACAATAATGTTTATCATGTAGATAGGAAACATTGAAGCTAAAGTCTACCGTTTATAACTCTAAACTTTGGGAGTTGATAAATTTCAAATATTATTTACAGTCTACAATGTTAGTGGGTGACCAGTTGCCCGGGACAACCACTTTTTAGTTCGTTAAACTACAATTTCTTTTGGGCAATCAAAATTCTGCAAATGAGATATAGTTAATGCTTGCTTTTTAATTATCTGTTTGGACAACCGCTTTCATATCCTAATTTCGTAGACTGTAATGTTGATGTTAAAAACGCTTGGCACAGAAACAATGATTTTTGTTTGATATGCGATTTGAAAAAACGTAGACTTTAGTATTAAAATTTTTCTGGTGTTAAACACTCGACCACGTTCGCTTCTAATCTTTGAACATTCTACATGTATACTGTTGCTAGTGGCTTTAGAAAGCTTTAGAATTGGCGTTTATATCAGTAAGTATGGCAAGATCTTCCCTAGAAAATTAGTAATACGTATTTTTTAGTAGATGTGTCTGATAATGCATCATAATTTATAAATTGCACAAACATGACGTATAAGTAAATATATTTAAGTGGCCTATAGTGCATACAAACACATTAGTGTACATTCAAGATTGTGATTTATAGATTGGGTAACGTCTCACACGCTCTATGATGCATAGTTCAGTCACAGATAATATTTTCCGCTAAGTATAAACTATACTTTGGTCGAGATAGGTAGCACTTTTGTTTGCGCGTTCAAACAACATGTCTGGATGTCTTCCTCTTGAGAACAAAATCGTCATTTTCTTGGGAAGGTTGCACAAGTACTGATTCGAAATCATTTCAAGAAATCAAGTTTGAATCGGTGGATCCGACGCATTGTTAATAAATGAACTACAATGTAAGTTAAAAGCGGTGTAAGCATTGCTTATAACTTTATTGACATTAAACTGGTCCCTATTCAAACAAAATGACACGTTCCTGTAAGGCAATGCTGAAGTTTTAAATAGCAAACTAAAAAATACAAAATACCAAAGTATAAGTAAATGATAAGTTCAATATACAAGAAATGTCTATGAAATGTCTACGAAGCCTCGAATTGTTTACCAATTTATTTTTGCTCGATTGTGAAACAAATTCTTTCAACTTAAGTGAATCACTTTTGAGGCTTGTTTCCTAATTCCCAAATACTGAGCTAATTGAATAGTCTCTCGCTCAAGGAAACAACGGCGTCGTGTTTTGATGGGATTCCAACTAACAACGTGGAGCTGAATATCCACTCGGCCACGCCCATTCCATTTCAACCCTCTTACCTAACAAGTGCACAAAGTTCGTGGTTCATAATTGTCAGTTTCGTTCCATAAGCAAATCGTCAGCTGTAACAGTTACATCAAATAGTGTTTGAATATTCATACATGAGGGGAAACCTGTTCCAGATTTAGTAACAAAACATTTCTTCATGTATATATTCTATCATGTATACTACATTCCTACCCTGGTAAATATAGCAACACTCGTGGATTACTTGCCAACTCTTTTCTGACTTTGTCAAGATCCAATGTGCTGGTATTTGGGTGTCGCCGTATCGTTTCTACATCAACTTTCTCAGCAGAGAACGTATTTAATGCCTGTGTCTCTCACGCATGACAAGTATTTGGGATTTGCTGTAGAAAATACAAAGTTATTACCTTTTTTCTGAATGCTCGAGATATCTGAAAGAGTATAAAATATTACAAGGCATTCATTGTCTATCTGTATAAAAGACGACACGAGTTACATGGCAAGTGAAAACACGTGTCGTCTTATGTTCATTATACTCTACGAGAACTTTATATGCTGGAAAAACTCCAAAGAAAAGTGTATATATACAATTATTTACCATAGTGTACAAAGAATATTGGTGAAAAAACTTACAATTAATGGAGTTTATGTATTATATAATTACTATTAGATGTGTGCTTACAAAACGACATTCTACATTTTCAATTTGTTTTTCCTAAGTGTGTTTACTCTATACCCGCCCTTTGTACATTTTATGTTAATTGCAATTTCATTAGAATCACGTATAATTGCTTGAAAAAGAGTTCAATTGTGTAGTGAACCTTCCACTGTGAAGAGATTTTGGTCGCCAAATTAAAATCATCGTGATCTAGCTTATTGCATACGTCGACATTGTTTGTAAGTATTGCAATTATTTCAACACTTACTTAAAATGTTCATTATATGCCCCTATCGAAGCTTCAGGCCGACACAGGGTTTATCGATGCCATGAACAAGGCTGGGCTGCTATTTTGGAACCCATATTTCATACTAGTCTGGACCATGTATTTTTTAGTACATTAGCAGAGGCATGACATGACAAAAAGCAGATTGTGTAAATAAATACACATGTCCATGAATATGGATTAACATCTGTATAAAATAAACTTCTTGGTCAATGAACTCAAAGACTGTTCGCATCAATGTGATTTCCATTCTGAAGTTACTTATACTATATAGAATGCATTCAGTATTTGTCCCATCTGGTAAATAAATAAACGGGCCGACAAAGCATTATCCAAACGCGTCACAACTTATATAATCGTCGAGGTATTGTTTGGACAGTAATTACTGTAATGGCTTTGGCAATTCCTAGCTTTCTACAAAAATAAACGTAGAAAACTATGACCGTTTTGGGACACACCATCCATAATATTCCTAGTATTAACTCAACGTAAAAGAGATTGGTTTTTATATCGTTAGATACGAGTAGGAAATGTCGTAAATTCTCCCTGATACATTTACTGATAGCTCGATTTCGATTTATTTTGTCACTTATGTTACCATAGAGACCTATTATTTCCTTAACTAAAAATAGAGAATGAGTTTTGTTTTTTTATAAATATGGAGATTTGATTAGCGTAATCAGAAAGTCCATGTATCACAATCGTTTGAAGATAAAAATAATAAATAACTTTTAAGTGTACTTGTCTCATTGTTGAATGTTAGATAAGTGCTTGATTGACTTTAGGGTATAATATTGTATTTATAGCATATAGTAGGCCTACAGTGCAAGGTCTCAGATAGACTTGGTTCGGAACTCAAATTTATAGGGTTTTCCGCCTGTGTGCAGGCGGTACAAACCATGTTTATTACCATTTTTGCTGAAAAGCACGAAATAAGGATTAAATCCTAATGTTTTTTGTCACATATTATCATTGTGGCAGTGAAAGTTTGCTTATACCACAGGGATAAACCTAAATACTTGAATTCCGGATAGTCTACTGACACCCGTCAAACGCCCAAATATCTATTGAGGAACGGAAGACCTTGATAGATATAGCCGAGCTGGCAATTGAATAAGAGTCTACGTGCAATTATGTTGATGCTCATAATTTAGTTTCTGCTACTGTATCAATTGGTTTGAACGATTGTAAGTATTTAAAATTCAATCTCCTTATCATTTCTGTACTTTAGGCAGTCCTCGGCTCTGTTCCTAAAACCTAATTGCACTGGTACACAATCGATTAATTTTCAATTAATGTTTCTTTGACTCCCTTAACTAAAACGTTTGTAAATAAAGTATCGTATTATATGTATGACTTGTTTCTCTGGGTGACCAATTTGGAGGCCCCATCTACAAAAATTGCGTCAATTTTTAGATTTTGGCTTTGGTATGGTAAATAAACTTGGTATTTATAGCACGAAGAATTTCTGTATGTATGAATCGAGCAATTATTGAATATCAAATTAATCGTTCTAAAATGTAACAAATAAGGACGGTTTTGCTTACAAAAAGGAACATTTTTCATTTTTGTTTTGTTCTTTACATGATCTCAATATTTCTTCCTCTAAACAATGTGTACATGTATCTTTCCTTTTCCCCAATAAATTCTTCTCTCAGGACAGTCTTCGTCGAATTTGTGTTTTTCTTCCTTTTATGTCCAAATGAAAAATGATGTTGTCTTCTATTGCGTGTTATCTGAACATTAGCCGTAAAATTTCCTCAAATCGCATGGTTCAACATCACGTCAAATATTATACTAGGACAATGGCTTCATCAATTAAACTTGACCCATTTTGTCTCCTGGCCGTTGGCATTTTTATTGTGTTTACTCTTAACGTATCACATACGTTAATGTTTAAACTATTTAAAAACAGTCTACAAAATCAGTGGGCGTCCGGTTGCCCGGGACTACCACTTTTTAGTTCGGGCAATTTACAAATTCTTTTGGAAAACCAAATTCTGGAAATGAGACATTGTGCTTGCTCTTAAAATGATCTGTTAGGACAACCACTTTCATATCCTAATTTCGACTGGATCATTTGTCATAAATTTGCATACTATTAGATACTTTTGAACATTACGCAATTAATATTCTAACTGTAATGGCTGTTCATTTTTAACCCTTGGTCCTTTCACTTCCAATAAATTTAAGATGTCATTCATCAGAAACTAATATGTACTAAAACGACCAACTTAACAGCTTTATCCATAGCCTTAAGCAGCCTTTCCCGGAACGGTGAGTAGGTTTAATTGCTTGCCGTGATATGACCTATACAATTGAACGTGATGCCACGGCGTTAAACCCAACCAAAAACATAAAAATAAAAACCTTCAACTATAACATTTTTATACCAGAGTCTGCAGTCAAATGTTCCATTGTGTTTCACCCAGTCTGTGTATTTTACTATAAAATAACCAATGTCTGCGAAGTCATCATCTTACATATAACTATATATAGTTTCAATTACCGGGGAATTAACTCCTAATTTTACAATACTAAAGTGATCGCTTAAACGTGGAATTGTATCTTAATTCAATTATCTAGCAACACTGAGAACAGAAATCTTCTAATGAAGTTATAAAAACAGAACGTGAGAAGAGAGATTCTCTCCTTCCTCGTCTTTTGTTTCAGAGAGTAACGTGTAATTAGATATATCCCCACTTTAATACTCAGAACAATATGCTGAAATGTAGGACAATAACCCCCAGAAAGTGTTTATTATTAATATTACATAGCTTAATTGAAATAAAACAAGATTAATATAACAAAAAATAGGAGTTATTTTACTTATATTAGTTTAAAATGACTTAGCCTTGGGATATTTAGTATATTATACATAATTGTTCGGAGATTTTTGTTAACGCATCGTTGCTATAATATTCAAACGTGAAATAGTTAAAAATAAAAATCATTGAACCTCAGGACATTATAATTGTCAACACTACATGGTAAGATCAGTTATTTCATGAAACAAATGAAATCTTCAACGTATTTGATACCAGTATTAGCAATGTTTCTTTTTATAAACTAACTTATAATTATGTTCAGTTATGTGCACAACTCAGACAAGTGCGCCTGATATCACTGTGGCATACACCCTGGAAAACCTAACAATGTTTTTCCTGTTCAAAAAGAGACAACGACTTGTCACTCTAACACGCTAAAAAGAAATAGATTTCCAGGGTGTTAGCAAAAAGTATGAAACTTGCGATGGAGATATGATGCGCAGCAAATAGTATACACTATATTCTGCTTGGCCTCGTTTAGGTACCGTTAAAATCCGACACGAATTAATTAACAGACTTACAGCTTTTTAAAACTTTGAGTTGAGGCTGATACTTAAGTGTCGCACAACATTATTAGCTAGGTTTGTCATTTGATATCACTATTTTTTCGGCGCAGCTGTCTAAGCCAACTTTTGACCTATATTTCAACCAATACAATGTGCTCTACCATAGCTGTTTGTCCAATGAAAATACTTTACAGTATAAAGAAATGGATTAAACACATGCCACCATTGGCTATTTGTGATAAACTGGTGCGTTGCACGTACAGTGGCTGTTGACTATTTACTCTGTGTATAACGAGTGACTCACTATGCTAATTGATCACACAATCGTCGTTGTACGCCTCTTGCGGTATAACTAAACTGCGAATATGACTCGGAAAGGGTTTTCATTTTGTCATACATGTATGTAGGCCGCCATTGAGCATTTCTATCAAATTGTTTTATGTTCGCCAGAAAAGTAACATAAATCGTTCGGTCATTCTGGAAAGAAGTGATTTTTGTGATTTTTAATCGAAACTCCATGGCATTGTTATTAAAGATGTTTTAAATTTTATAATCGGACAGATTTTCCAAATTGACAAATCAGCGAAGTGGCAATATATTCGGACAAAAAATGTCAGTTGAGGCTGAATTGCAATTTCGAACAAACTACATTTGACCTATAGTTAATACATGTACGCCGTGCATGACCAACATTTATACTTCAGACCATTGAATATAAACACAGCAGAGCGCCGAATATCTTTTTAAAGATATTTCTTGTTTCTTTTATCTTCTTAATATTTACCAAATTTACTACTACATGACATTTGTAGTGTATACATGTAAATTTGAACACTGTTTCCTTTTCTCTCAGTTTATCCCAGTCAGAACAAACTACAAACATAAACAGTTCCATTAAATCCGAGAAAGCTAGGTAGGGAAAGTGCCGAATAAATTAACAATACAAGAGGCACTATTGTCTGTAAATGGGTTTGTTAGACCTCCTAACGAGTCTCAATTAGCTAGACTAATTGAAAATTAGAAATCAATAACTTCCAAAAATAAATGAAGTTAGTCAAAGGTTTGGAAATGTTTTAGAAATGTTCTGATTCAAGTTCTCCGAGATTTCGTTGTTTTTATCAAAATTTTGGATTTTTCACTCAAGTTGTACTGATGCCCGATTTTAATGAATTATTGTCAAACGTCGTCGTAGAAAATGTATACATAACAATAAAGCATTGGTCAATAAAACAGGTCTACGTTTAGAAGGAAAAAAAACATAACGTAATATTATGTGAGCATATTATGCTAAGGCCATGCCAAATTGGAATTTTATTAAGCGTCAACTCACGTTTGACAAACCTAGGTACCTATTCACAAAAACACACAAACCGAAAACGAAAACACATGTCCATTCTAGCTAGTATTCACAAAAATAAATACTCAGTGATAGTACATCTGGAACAACAGAATTATTTAAGAAAATTTCACGAACGATTTCTTTTTGATTGAAGACCCTAAAACCTAAGCGCACGCGTTCGCGTAACAAAATTCTGGTATGGCATGGCCTAATATATGAGCAGTAAAGCCAGAGCGCATGGTGTGAATTTAATTACATATGTACGTATGTCTCCATATAGCCCCTTTTATAATATACATGTATTTATTATATCAATACACAAATAACAATTTTTCAAATCTTAAAACATCAGGTAAAGCTTTATACACTTTCAAGTAACTTGACAAAGTTCAGAACACAAGCACCTTATGCCTCAGTCCCATAAAATCGTTGCTTGTTACGGACCCGTACGTGCAGACAATCGTAGGCCGTGGGAAGCATTGCGTTTCAAGGTGACGGTACGCGCATGGTACAAAACAACACACCCGTACAGAGCCATAGCTGGAAGATATGCATGTTTAATCCATACTTAGCCACTATTTTGTTAACGATTTGAAACAGACAAGTGTATCCTGGGCTCATCTCACCGACCCTGGTAACAACGTAACAGTCCGAACGGGTACGCAAGAGTTCGTACGGGTCCTTGCGGAGTTTGATGGCACGGCGCCCGTACTGTGCCCTCACGGCTATTTTTGTGTTTATGGGACTGTAGCTTTACTGTTGCAATAAAATCTCCCATAGTTACTGAAAGCAATGATAAGACTGCACAGACTGTTCATGTAATTATCTATTCCAGCTTGTCTTTTAAGATGAAACTATTATTTCAAATACAGACTGACAGGTATCTTTCGTGACCTCAGTAATCAGTCTGACCTTACGTGTGTAAAAATAGTTTAGTTGATGTCTAGGATAAAATGTCTTTGATTTTAAGAATGGGAGATTTAAAGAACATTGTCGTTTTCTTAAGAACTTAGTGACTTTGGTTTTATGTTATCGTAGGCGACCGGCACGGGGTCACCTATGTTTTTAATTGCAAGAATTTTACGATTTGAATCTGCGACAATTACACAGTGGTAATCTGAAGAAGTTTGAAACCTAAGCTCGTGGGTTCTATTGTCGACGACGACAGTTAATACCTTATCATGAAAATTCGATATTATATATCAATCTTCTAACAGAAAGGTGATGCTATGGTATAATGGAAACGTAAGCGAGAAGTGTTAAAAGAAATTGTCAAGGGCACGTGTTATAAGAGTCAACTGATATAAAATCTAATTAGATAACGTCGTAAATTCAAATTAAAAATAACTTTTATGTTAGATTTAACGCCGTAGCAACATTTTGTACAGGTCATAACACTGCGGTCAGTCAACCTATACTCAGCGCACCTGGAAAGGCTAAATCAACATAAAATCGAATCGAAAAGGTACCTACTGAAATATCACTGTTTGTAAATGTATTTTAGTCTGGGCATGCCAAATGATCAAATATTACAAATCCAACCAGAAAATAAGTTAACAAACGCACTACCTACCTTTATGACCATGAGGTGATTAGTTTAACAGTTTAGCTTGTAGCATTGTGGTCATGTGGTATGAGGGAATGTTCACATAATATACTGTTTAGTTGTATATCATCATCAACCATGCAGTATGCTTGTCGTCTCGGTTGTAGAACAAAAGAAGCAATTCTTAAGAGTTATATCCGTTTAGTTAATAGATAATTACCTCAAGTAAATGAGTCTTCAGACATCTACTTTTTTGTCTCTCTTACTCTGGTAACTTCCCATATCCACATTGATAAATTTGCTCCCGGTTCTTTTCCTGTGCAACTCGGGAAATAAAATAACCATTTGTTCCATCTAGATTTGGAGGCCCCTAGGCAACCTAGCGGAAACAAAACCTGGACTTTGTTAGAATGGAAGGCCTCTTGAGATATTTTCTATCTTGTATTTATAAGGCGATATTTCTAAATGTATGGAAAAATCAATATATCTTATTCCTGTACAGAAACGTCCTGCCAGTTGTAACATATGGCTTAACAATTTACGAATCTATATCTTCACTCTATCGGGACCTATCATAATTGTGCAGACACTGGAACTAAACATAGTGGAAAGACGGCTGCAGATGGGGTTTAGCAGAATGTACAATGACATGATCTTTTATAACTCTTGTGTTAATGTCTGATTTTTTCCTATTGTTTTTTTTTCAATCTGAATCCACAATATTTTTATGTTGATGGTTGGGACTAGGTGTGCGTTGTCATCCGTTTGTTTGTTTGGGTGTACTGGCACATTAGCACTTACAAAGACCGTAATCATCATGCCGACATAGACAACAGATGTAAGTCGCTGCTATAGAATCATTTTGCTTTACTGTGCCGGATGTCCGTTTCTTATTTTGACTGAGTTCAAGACAACGACTAATGGCCATAAGTTTAACGACGGTTTGTCGTTTCCTACATGCTTAAGGGATAATGTATTTCCCTTTCAGCTAAAACAATATTGTTGAGATGACTAAAACCCTTAAAGGCAATGCGATATTGACCTTAACTCAGAAATTAAGCCTTTTGCCAAGAATCTATTTCTATGTTGTACTGCTAACAATAGTAGAAATCACTGAAAATCAAAGTAATATATAATTGCTTGTGTATAAATTACGTCAGAAAGGTAATTACTAGGATGAAACGTAAGTACAATTAAAGCTGAAGTAAAGTTAACAATGGTTTCATGCATACTCACGGTCGTTAGCTCAGTCATACTGCAGGGCTATTTCTGTCTTAGGCGTTCTCCATTTTCTTCAGATCTTCTCTTTTTCTTTCTCATTACGTCAAATATAAGCTCTATAAGATTAACGATACCAAGTTTTCCCTCTACCGCATTTTTTTCTTGAAGTGAAATCCGATTGTTTCCATATATGGTATGAAATGCTATGACGTAATACATTGCTTCGTGTCGGGTTTTTTTTAAGTAATTGGTGATATTCTTCCGCTGAAATGAAAACGTACAAGTAAAGAACTACAAATTTCATGCTAGAATCACTGAGCGGCAACAGATTTGTTCCTAATTATACTTAATAATCGAGTCTAAACGTGTTTTCTTGTCGCAAAATTCTCTTTTAGCAGCTACACTGATTACAGTCTTCACAAATAATCTCTAAAATTACCCACAATGCTCTGTAAATCGGAATAGTTAAAACCACGCAGTCCGGCCACGTGGAGACATCACAAGATTAGTGGTGACATTTCTATTTTTAGAATTTCTGATCAATATTACGTCATGGTGACATCGTGATATATGTTCTAGAGACTGAGTGTTGACCATTTAACAGTAAATGAGGAAAAAATATGTCTGACTATCAGATTTTCCTGGTAATTTACGTAATTTTCCGCTGTCGTTTAATATCCGGGAACGACGATATCAGACCTTGTCGCAGTAGGGTTTTCTTTTGACTGAAATGAATCGAATAATGAGTTCTTTGTGTCTAAATAACATTTTGTATTATATGCCGCTGTACATTAAAGTACAATGACGTTTAATTATAGAATTGAGAACTTCAGACCAAAGCTATGTCAGGAGTCCTTGACATCATAAAAGCCAGCCTGTATATAAGTGTATTTAGACACTTATTAAAACAAATGGTGAACCTGAAAGGCTATCTCATGGGGTGCTGTGGAACCCTTCGCATCAACCAATTAGAATATTGCCTATACATTGTTTTGATATAAAATGTATGCGAAACAGTGTTAAAATGTTGAAAATACATACTGTGTAATTTAAATATCGATCAAACGTCGCATTTGCAAGTTATTTAAAAAGACACCCTTTTTCTGGGACAACCCTCTTTTATGTACAGTTGCTCTTTCCAGTAAAAAAACGTCGTACGCTTAGAGTCATTGTATGCCTTGTTCATCTATTCGCAATAAAGACCAGTTCGCTATTAAGACCACTTTCTTTCAAAACACCAATTGTGGCCATTTACTGTACTGAAAAAGTACGTCATAGAAAAAGTTTTTATGACTTATGCGTGTTTTTCTCAATTTACAAGCACTTCCGGTCTATTCAGTTCTGTTCTGTTACAAATTATTCAACAAGCGTATAAACGTGTGATACCATGTCGTAATTCATTCTTTTTTTCACTGAAACTCTTAGATCAGTGAAACAGAATCGATCTTGTTTCCTTAATAATTCATAAGATCTCTTTGGAAAATAAAACTAAGTGAGCATGTCAACGTTCAAGTTGCCATGGACACGTTCATACATGTAACGTTCACGCGTACGATTAAATGTCAGGACAGGGTGAGATGAAGCTGAATTGTTGTTCAATTTGACGAGAAATTTGGAAGAACGACGTTTTAATAGATTTTGTTAAATAATGCATATAAAATAAATCTATTTAGACAGATATTTTAAGAGTTTCACTGTTTTAACTGCCTTGAATGATTTATTTAAATGAAAATATATACCCATACAGTGCCTTTCAAAAGTTATTGGACAAATATATTTTAAAGAAAAGCTGTTAATTTATACTGTACATTATTTGTACTTATATCAAAGGTTATTCATGTAAAATCTTAAAACCATTAACTTTTGCTAATTTTTGGACTTTTCTCAGATGACATAAGCTCATTACTTGGGGACCAAGAAGCAGACTTGAAAGTGATAAATCTAAGTTGTAAGAACTTGTTTCACAATCAAGCTAAAATAAATTACTATGAGATGACACCGTGTTTCAATTTTTTCATTGACAAATAAGCGTTAGTTTAACTTGCATGAAATGGTGCTAAGATTTTTGGAGGGTACTGTAAGCTACAACAGATTTCTTTTAAATCTTCCGGTCGGATTTATATACAATGAAGTCAAAACTTGCTTTAATCTGTTCAATAATCCATTTGTTGTGTCCCTTTATAGCAAAAGTTTAAAAAATCTGAAAACATCTACCTCTATGCTTTTTTGTTGTGAGGAAGGTCTTTTGATTTTGAGCTCTTGGTGTTCTTGATATGATGGCTCACACATTTCATTAAAATGTTGATTTCTTATATTTCAAAATGAAATTAAAAGAGGTTATACACGTTGGAAGAATTATATCATTTAAGATCTACCATCAAATGTTTTAAAAACACACAATAGAGACAATCGGTCTAATGGTAGTGAATATATCTAACTATTTGTTCTCTGGGGTCACAGATTTTGACATAAGATAAAAATATTGTCTGGTGAGTCTATGTAGAAGTTGAAGAAGGAAACTGATGCTTTGTAATTCTTAAACAGTCGATGTTGTCTACAATAGATGATATCGTTTAGAAGACTTTGCTTTTGTGACTTTTTTTTCTGGGAAATATTTCCTCTGTATTTTAATGTTGGGGTTTATTTGAAGTGAATCATAACAATAAGCTTGTATTGTATTAAAATTGGTATTGTTTATTGTGATAATTTGAACAAGATTATGTATAGTTCGAACAAAAAAAACAAAACACTGTTTACAATAACGATACAATGAACTAACCCACGACGAGGGATGCCCAGGGTGACTTTAAAATAAACAATTGTGGTATGTTTTACTTGTGTCTTAGTTGTTGGTGTAATGGAAAGCGTTCTACCATAACAAGCATGATTTACCAAGTGATGGTGGTTTATCAACCATGCTAATTTTGTTAAAATTAATTACACAAATTTTATTTTCAATACTGCCTACCCCTGAAATGAATTGTCTCATTTTTAATGTTTACCAAAACACGTTTTGTTATTTTGTACGCACTATACTATGTACTTATCTTTAATAAATTATCTGTTCTGTTCTGTTCTTCTCTGTTCATAACTGCATTTGATGTATACATGAACATGTCTAATACATTGTATATATAAATATGTATAAATAATATATTTATAAAGATCGAACATATCAATTTTGTGATTTAAGTAAAGAACTGGCACTCGATTGATTTCTATTTGAAATCGTAACAATCAAGCTTGTTAACACCAGTCACTTACTATAAAAAGTTACATGAAGTAAAAAAGACGTATGTTTTAATTTACTCAGTGAACGTTGTTTTAAGTTCTAAATTTAAATGTACGTAAAGTTCCAAATAATTATTCGGTGCCAGTTTATTACTAGACGACTTATACTGGGTAATACAAGCAAGCAACTATGTAAAAGTCTACATTGATTTATAATGTTGTTATAATTGATTGTACGTCACGTCACTGTTATGATTGCATTGGTCCAACATCGAGGCTTATTGAACAACGTTCACCTATACTAATAAACGTTAACCAATGACCTTATAATATCCCAAATGATAACATTCTAGTTAATGCTTTACATTATAATGCGATGTTGTTAAAATGAAAATTTGACTTGTGAATCTATAAGAAATGATATTTCTACTGTGTAACTTTTGATAATATGTTTTCTGTGTTCTTATAGTGTAATTCATTACTATGTACTTCTTGGGTTCGAATCCATGACCGCTCGACCCAAAAGACCTCGTCCCTCATTTGAACAACTGCTCCCACAAGCGCTAACATCTGCTCCGAATGCGAAAATCCTTCTCCAAACTGCTTCGTACAGCTAAAAACGAGACTCTGTTCAGTCCTGAAAGACAAACGTAAACTCGTATTTTGTCTCTTACTTCCACACATTAATGTATTACAATCATTCCCTGGGAATGTACAACTGATCTTGACTAGTTGATTAAATTATTTATTAAAACTGAAAGTGACACTCGCGTTGTTATCGACCATACTAGCTTCGTCGTTCACTGCGTTGTCAACGACCTTCGTGGATTTTGTTAATAGTATAGGCAGGTTTTTAGTAATGAGGAAATATTTACATGATGAATTAAGACGATTGAGCTGTCACTATCACATGAATTCACAAAGCCACTTATTGTGTAAATTAAATTATAGATGTCGCTCTGAGAGGATAGGTGTTTGCTTTTATTTGAAGCGATAAAATGAAGTTGTAAAACTGACTGTTAACTCATGGGAAACGCTGTATAAATGTCCAAGTATAAGTATTACTTTAAACAAACATTTTGACTAGGATATTTCTATATTAACTAGTAAAGACTCCTCATACTGGCTGAATTAAAGTTAAGTTTGTTCTTTTAGAATCAATTGACTTATACAATCGACTGACTTCGACGTTTATCGTGAGGTATTACTTACCATGCCATCCAAATCCTCTTGGACAAATGATCATTTGAGAATAACTTATTATGCATACCACAACTATTATTTAAGTTTAGTTTCGTAACATTATTTGAGTCATATGTTAAAATAAAGGCTGATTTTGGAATTTAAAGAGTAGATTCTTTTCTCTTTTCGTTATAAGCAAGCTGTGGTATGCAAAATCAGTGTTTTCTCCAGTTTTCATTTGTCCAAATACTTCTTGAAGGCATTGTGTGTTCATCAGTACAAGTAGTAACTCGACATTTCATTTATAAAAAGATAGCTAATCATGTTTTGTAAGGAATAATCATCTTACATGTATCCTTGATTGAAAGTGAACAGCTAGTGGTATTTGCTAACTTATTGTACGTACTGTTATAATTACATTCTTGGATTATTCTGAAATAAGTATAACCAAAGAACGATAATCCACGTTCAATAACTTAATAATGTACAGAGTTGTCTTTCTTTGACTACTTATTGCAAAAGTTAATGCATGCTTTATTGTAATGGTGCATGCATACATTACAAAACTTATTTACATGTTTTTGAATACATATTAGACACAGGTGGCGACACGGTCCCGAAAAAACACCCTTTTATACATATAAATGTATGTATTTGTTTTATTTTTATTCGGGACAGTGCCGACCGTCTGTGATATTACACGTGTCTCGCATGCATAATAGATTTTATCATTCTATTTAAACTTTGTTCAATACATGTTCACTTCAACGGGTACAAACTGCTTGGAAAAGCCAAATAGAATTGATTTCCGAATCAAATCAGATCTAGAAATAATCATAGATGGCCGGTACGATTCTGAGTCAAAACACACTATCTGTAGTTTTTTCGCGGGAAATAACTATGGTTGAGTGCATTGTAATGTGCCTAGTTAAAACAGACGTTTTATATAAAAAATATTATTATTTCTCTTTTCAGATACGGTGATATAGTTCCTAATACAATCCCTGGTAAACTAGTTGGCAGTCTATGTTCTTTAAGTGGGGTACTTGTAATAGCGCTTCCTGTACCAGTTATTGTCTCAAATTTTAGCAGAATTTATCATCAAAATCAACGGGCAGATAAACGCAAAGCACAAAAGGTAAGAACTATTTTAAAACATTTGAAGCACCGTCTCATTCGGACCACCTCGACTATTCATTGAATGAATAATCTCGGAAGGTTTCGTGGGGGTCCACCAATAGTAGTGCGTAGAAAATGCTTTCCAAATGTTACGACTTATCCCAATCTGAACTGTATCGGGAACCCGGGTCGATAGCGCTGTTGGTAGCGCGCCGGGATTTGGAATTTCTTGTCCCAAAGGGGGTACGGGTTCGAATCCCGCCTGGGAAGGTTATACCCTTCCATGAAAAATTGACAATAATGTCGATTTTCCTCCATTGATTAAATAATATGGAGAAGTTTCCGGCCTTGTGGAATGGTAGGTGAGTACTGGTTATAGACAAATGTCCAGGAATACTAGGTTATGTAAGCTGGACGCCGTAAAATGACCTAAATTTGGGTTGACACGGTGTTAAAACCCAGTAAAAAAAGAACTGTATCGGTTTTGTCCAATTAAAATAAGTGTCCGAGATTGCCGAGTAGTTCCGTTTACAACATGTTTTCGACATATTCAATTAATTGAATCAGAAGATATCATATAAGATTATTTGTAATGCTTGTACCAATTGACATGAGAGGAAATATTCTATGTAAATATCATTTGCATACATCAGTGTACTTATCATTTCGGGGACTCCAATGGAAAATGGGAGATTGATCTCTCTTTTTGTGCCATCCGTGGTTTAAATATGTATGACATAAACCTTTTTACAGACTGATATACACCATTTGTATTCCATGTGTCATGTCATTGTAACTGATATAAATCATTGTAATTGTTATTGTTATTATTATTATCATCATCATCATCATCATCATCATCCTCATCATCATTATCATCATCACCATCAGCACCACCAACACCACCATCACTATCATCATCAGCATAATCATTAACATTATCCTATCATTAACATTATCATCATTATTTTTATAATTATCATAATTATCGTAATTATCATCATCATTATTACTGAAGCATGTAATCTGTCAGCTTATTCTTATACTTGTTATACTAATAATCTAATTGTTTTTACAATTTTACAGAAAGCCCGTCAAGCTCGTATCCGCATGGCAAAGAATGCTAGTGGGGCTGCTTTCTTGAACAGCAAGAAGCGAGCTGAGGAGATGGTATTAGCTCAAGAGAGTGGTATGGAGTATGAAGGAGGATATCGTGATACGGATAAATTTAATATGCAACATCACCATTTGTTAAACTGTTTAGAAAACACTACGGTAAGTTGATAAACTAAATACAGATTTTTAAGTCACGTGACCTTTGAAATGTAAACAAGCACTTGTTTTTCGTCAAGTTCTCGCAGCAGTCATTACATAGCACATAACTAGTGTTGACCAATCAATGGGTTGCTTTAATCGGAACAAAACAAGATGAATATCGTCAGAAGTTCGTAATGTTTATATTCAGATCAAATTTTACAAGATATTTTGACTGAGTGTGTTATGGGTTGTGATTAAGCGAGTGTTGGCAAGCTGCGCCACATTCTATACGTATACAATGTACGATGTAAACAAGTGTGTGAGCACAATGCTCGCGCCATAAACATTATGATCGTAATGTTTAGCTGAACGTAGCCTGTATTGTGAGCTTTTCAGATGTAACATAAGCCAGCGAGCGAGGGAAGAATTTTAGGTCGGGTTTCAATCAAAATGCGCCATTGGCATAAGACTTATTATTATTGTACATAGTATTCATGTCATATGCATAGATGGAAATATTTTCCGGCAGCACAGTGCCATTGCTCAGTCTGAGAGCCAACTGAGAAGTATGCTTTGATTTGATTGTTGATTTTGTTTGTTGATGTATAACAATAACATCTAGAAGAGAGAGGAGGACTATGTTTACTATATTAACATAAATGGGGTACTGCGTTGTCGCTTAGTTTTGGCAAGAGATTTGTGAAATCATTAGTTTGAACCTCGAGTTCCCGCTAGAATAACTAGTGTATTGTTAGGACTTGGGATCCATAAACTGCAGCACATTTTTCTATTTTACAACCGTCGCATTTCTTTAACTTATATCTTTGGTGTTAGAACCAAGACATGAGTTTTTAGTAAATGCTAGTACATAAAAATGAATTGTTTACTGAACAAGTTATAAGTATTGTCCGTTTTTTCTCAACTGTCAAAGCTTGAATAATTTCACGGTGACTGAATGCATTGTTTTTGTACTGGCGGCCTAATTTTAATTAAAAAATAGTTTGACTAAAACTTATCATACGGCATGAGAAGCTTTACTCAATCATAATACACACTTTCAGAAACTCATGGATGTATTACGACAATAATTTTAACAAACGCATTCACCGTGAAATTATTCATGTTTTGACAGTTGAGAAAAAACGAACAATATAAGGGAATGCCCTATATAAGATCAAGTTTGAATCTTTTCGAGTTATCTTAGTTGATATGATACTTGACATATGAATTAACATAGATGTAATATGATTTACATCGTATTGTAAGTGCCCGGCTAGCTCAGTCGGTAGAGCATCAGACTTTTATATCTGAAGCATTCTCGATAGATATCTGAGGGTCGTGGGTTCAAGTCCCACGTTGGGCGCATACTTTTAAATTTTTATTTCTAACTACACTGAAACATGACAAAAATACATAGTCTTTTCATATATTGTTTACAGGATCGAGAATTCGTCGAGATGGATGTGACATTCACACCAAATGAAAAACCATCAGAGACACCACCGCCATCTCCGGACCCATCTTTGGCGTCCTTAAATAGACGTAGTGACTTTTCTTGTTGCGGAAGACGGCTATCCGGCAATAGGAGATTTTTAATGGGAAAGGTATAATGTTTATACTAAAGTCTTGTATTCGCATTGAAAATGTTGTATATTTATAATATCTACTTTTTTGTTTTATTGTGTACAACAACCCTTATTTGTTACTCTCTTTAGTAACAATTACTTTTCATGCCACTGCCTTTAATAGGTATAAGCAGTAGTCTTATGGTGGGACGCGCGCATAGGGATCGAGAGGTCCTGGGTTTGAATCCCACTAGAGGCACTGCTTATTTCCTTGAGCAAGACATTTACCTGCCATTGCTTCACTCCACCCAGGTGTAAATGGATCTGTTAGAGTCATGCACTGTTTACTGTGGCTGCAATCTGCGTCGTATGTTAACAGTTGGTGTGTGACTCGATGATCGGGGAAGTTAATGTCAAGAGTCGACTGAATAGTGATACTAATAGTAGACTTCAAAAACCTTGCTTTAACTTCAGCTTTTAAATAGTCATCTCTTGTAAGAAAATTTTAAAGCAATAGCCACAGCTTTTATTAGTTACTTCCTTTAATGGTCACCTCATTAAATGGCTATTTAAAAGTACATGCCTATAGTAACTGGTGAACAGATAAAACCAGAAATTAAACCTTTCCAGCAACGATGAGTTAATTGACTAACCACTGAAAAAAGTAAGGATTTAGATTGTTTTGGTGCCTTTTATATAGGGCTGCTGCGAGTATCCGGGTAATCGGATATTCGCGATTCCGTCAGAAAATTGAGTACGAATATTCGTCACGCCCGAAATCGTCGGATCGCGATCTAATTTTAGAAAAAAAGCAACTTTAAAGAACATTTTCAGCTCAATAACCACTGAGAACGAGCCGCCCTACAAATGAAATCTCAATACTTTTATTTACGTATTTTGCACACCACTCGACTACAGAATAAATCGGAAAATAAGCAATAATAATAGGAATGTTTGGAGTACATGTACATGGTTTTCCATATAGTAAAAGCTTCTGTAATTCTTCACTTATTTTTGTTATTACATGAATTCCTGTATATGCTTTTCTATTAACAAGTGATTCGTGGTTCGAATCAATACACATGAGTTGTAGTTCGGATCGGATCGCCACTTGCTGAACGATCCACAGCCTTACTTTTATACTATGTGTATAATATATTTTTTATCTATCAGTCACTTTGCCTTAAATTTTAAGAATGATATTTCTTAATACAACTACACAACTAGTAACTAATACATTTCAAAGAAAACACCATCAAAATATGTTAGCAAGAAGGGCAGTGGTCCAGAGGTAGGATGCCCGCTGAGGGATCGAGATGTCCCGCGTTTGATTCCCATAAGGGGCACTGCTAATTTCCTTGAGCAAGAAATATATAAATCTTCAGTTCTTTCACGCCATGCACAAGATGTAAATGGGTACTGTGAGAGATCACCTGTCTGAAGGAGATTTCAATGACCAGGAGTTATCGTATTTGATTGTAAAGTTGGCTGAACATGTATATGGAGGCAGACATTAAATTGAAATTTAACTTTTTAACTTTAAGTGGCTTTTAACATAATTATATGCTCTAATATATATGATATTTGCTGCTACTAGAATTTACTACTAGAAATATTGCGCTTTTCACAAAAAGTTTTACGAATAGAGTTATCGTAAGTCAATTTGATAAATTTTGCTATTCAAAGTCAGTAGGTAATAAACATAAGTATATTGCGATAATCAAAAGGTATACAATATTCAGCAAAATTCAATAATACAATGTATTTGTAAACAAATGGCCAAAAATGACCGTATTAATGTTATTTGCTTTTTACTTACATCCTAAGATTTTTTGTGAAAAGCGCACCTGATACTTGTTTTGAACATGTACTCATATATTTTTGTGTTTGTTTACAGAAACGAAATCGCCATAGTGAGGAACAAGATGAATTAAATGATATTCAAATAAGACTACCAACTCTACATCGGTCATCAAGATCCAGCTTGAATGCCGTAGATTCTGTGAATAATAAGGCTAATAATACGCTGACTGTTACTCATGCCATGGTGTCTGCCCCAACTCCTAGCACAACACCCGAGACCGAGTCGTCAAAAACAACACAGAGTACTAGTACCGGCGCCGTGTCCCCTACACAGGCCCATCCTACTTGTCAAAATATAAATACGAACGTTGTTCGAATTTCTACTTTATAACACGTATAGTTAATTAAGTGTATTAGTTGTAAAAAAGAGATTGGATTCCACAGGAAAATGGACTTAACGCTTGAAGACTGGTGTGTATGTTTTGTTTGATTTATAATGTTTAACAATGTCAACGTATTGACATAAATATACATATATATTTATTTATAATATATATCAATAAGCTCAAAAGACCACGGAAAGTGTTGTGGTGTATGGAATTAGGAAAACGTTAATTTCCACATAAGCATTATCCTGTTTGTGATGCTGAATAAAATCCAAAGAATTTCAAAAAAACTGATGATTCGTGATTGGAATCTAATGACTATGTTGAGGCAGAAAAGGAACTGGAACGATCAAAACCAAAAATACGTAAAGATTTTACCACCGTTGAAAACAAAAACGAGCACCAATCAAAAACAAACGGATACGATTTTTATAAAACAAACTACGGAAAGAAAGTTGGCACATCAAAGAAATGAATTTACAACGGTTCGATTTGAAATTAAATGAAGATGTTTGATTTATATGAAAATGAATTTTCTGAATTTTAATCGATTGGATTTATAAAAAGTTTGTGTAGACTTTTCTTTGAAATAGGGTGAAAATTTAGTGTTTCTTTGAAAAGAAGAAAAAGTGAACTTTGTGTCGACAATGAAATGGATGAATAAGGTTTGGACTACGTACGAACAGAAAGTTTTGGATAAAGAAGTTCATTAATAAACTCACTATATGAACACGTGATTTACGGTCACGTGTTTTTGTTAATTATTTAAAATATGTTTTCAAGTATTACATCTTTAAATTTAACCTGTGTGTGTCACCTTCGAGTTTTTTATGAAATAATTTTCTATCTTAACCTTGCTCATTATATTGTTGTATCCTAATTCAATAATTATATATAACATTTTTATCATCAATCTTAACCATTACATAATTATTATACTTAATATATTAAATATTGTTCGCAACGAAAGTTGCCGAGGGTCATCGTGTTTTTCCGTTGCACATTTTTCCTTATGGGCGAAAGTTGCCGAAGGTCGTCGTGATTTTCCGTTGCACATTTTTCCTTATGGATGAAAGTTGCCGGGAGTCATCGTGTTTTTCCGTTGCACGTTATTCTTTATGAAAAGACAAAAAAACGTGTGTGAGCGAAGTAGCTGAATACACGATTTAAAAGTCTTCACAATGATTTCATTATTAAATATTAATAATTATTCTACGTTCTATTGTTTTGTTTGTTTGTTTGTTTTTCCAGAAATGGTTGTATACTTTCTATTTCGCCATATCATACGTGGGTATGCTTGTGATTAGATTTAGTATAACTGTTTACCAAGTTTTTATCCAATTAATCATCAATTAAGAAAATAATTGTAACACTTACTGATCGAGGTTAGTATTATAAACAATGAATTGTGTTGAAAGAAAATTTCGCTCTTGTTATAATGGAACCAATATTTGGTTATATCTTAACCTTTCATAGTATGAACAAACTCAATTTCATATTGCCAACGTTTTTTTGTCAACAAACCGTAAAACGTGTAGTTACAGTGCTTTGATCGAATAGATTTTGGCTCAAAGTAAGGAAGAAAAAAGAGTCTACGACTAAATTCATGATCAAGCATAACTCGAGTGGTGCCAATTTGCATAAGGGATTGGAAGCTGGTTCCGGTTTAATGCATTCTCGGACAATTGAGGCTTTAATAAAAATAATTCTCATTTCGTAATTCATCACTCTGCTCAGCGTACGTGGATTGCTGTACTAATACAAAGAGGCTCTTGACTTACATGAAAAAGTTTCAGTTAATGCAAAAAGACAACGAACCTTGCTTAATTCCATACGACAATATTATAGTCAAACTTATTCGATCTAACGAGCAATCTAAGTGAATATTTCGTGCTTTTGCTGCTATCTCATTGTTTAAAGTTATACCGGGAATGTGCAAACTTCCGGTTCCGCTTTTACTGACATGCGCACTAACAAAGTCGTCTGCTACGATTAGTTTGAACAAACAGTTTTTGTATAATTCGAAAGTTATTTTTAAAGAAAAAATATTAACAAATAGAGCAAAGTCGTGAATTAATGTCTTAAATCGACTGAATTTATGTTTAATGTCGAATATTAAGATACTGTTTGTGAAGGAATAAATTTTCAAATGATGATTGATGAGTCACGTGATCATTACGTACCGGAAATGCGAGGTACTTGTACATAATTATATAGTGAGTGGTGTGTTAACTTATGTACTAAGTACAGTGTTAACTTTTGATTATTTATTTTTACGTTATTGTTGATGTGTTGAGTGTAAGATTGTTATACTGATATTATGGAGTTGTTTTTCATCATGTTTAGCATTGTAGATAAATGTAATTTAGTATTGGACAACCTATGTCCCTACAAAAATGGAGAATGATACGTTTGTTGAGAGATGGCAAGATTTTAATGACTGTACTCGCAGTATGTTTGTCTTGATAATGAGACGTGCTCAAGATTTTGTTCACCGGTCCTCTGCAAAATGAAGTCCGGACCTGATTGAGTTTTCAGGGGTTTATACTACAACAGATGGTCCCTGAAAACCTGGTTTCCTCGACCGAACTATTGGGAGAGATAAATAACGTGGACCTTTATACTCTTAACGGGACCCATGCTATGTTTACGATTATTTTAGAACAGAGCTTTTTGTTCAAAGAAGGGCGATAGAGTTTTTCAAATGTTTAACGAGTGAAATTTTGCGGACTTTAAGACTTTAACACATCTAATTAGCTCATCTTAAGTAAAAGTAATCGCTGATTTTTACATCTATACTATGCTATTGTCTTTTATTTATCATCTGGGCTTCAATTAAGTACTGTGCAAATATTTGTGTGTATTCTTCCCTTACGTTTGTCTGCTTTATGATTTGAAAAAGTTTTCCGTTTGTCAAAACCGTGATAATCCTAAACCATTTTTCTCATTTTTTTTCATTACATATGTATTTTCTCTTTATGCGAGGAAACGGTGTGCGTGTTGTTTTCTTACAACCTGTTTGTTGTCATGTTAAAAAAATTTTTTTTATAGAAAAATATTTTAATTCCAATTTATGTCATTTAAAATGCTACGTATGAATGGTTTATCTACTTGTAAATATCTTGTCGTGTGTTCCAGAAGTTATTACTTACTTTGTCCCAGAAAATAAAACAGAATTTGAAGATACATGCAATAAGATCATTTTATGTACATGCTCACATCATTTTCTTTATTATTCGACTGCTTATCCGTCGACGATAAAAGTTAAATTCGATATCCATTAAATAACTGATTAAATTACAGACAAACTATTATTCAAATATGAACAAAACATACGCGAACATACATAAGAGAGACTTTATACTGAATATCTCGGTACGTTTCTTCCATCCATGTGTTAGACAAGGGAGAACACTCTAGCCATACTGTAATTTGCATCAAAGGATATCAGAGGGCATCAGACCACTAAAAGTATCTTGACTGTTCAATTTCAACCATTTTTGTAGTTGGATCAGACTAGATTTGAGTTTATTACAAAATGTCCTTTAATGTGTAAAATCAATTCAGCAGGCCAGTAAAGGTTAGTTGCGTTAAGTTTTAGTTATGCCCCATTGTAGAAAATCTACGAACAACACATAATTATTACAGTAAAAGTTGCATAATAAAAGTAAGGCCCATTAATAGATCAGATTGGCGACTAAACCTTTCAGTCAAAGAACACAATATCATACATACAGCAACACCTCATTTGTACAAAATATAAAACACAAATCATAGCAACTGTACAGGCGTCAGTAATACGTGTATTTGAAAATGTATGTGCATCATGTTAGTTTTGTTTTCTGAGACCAAAGTATGTAAAATACTTTAATGTGTGTATTTTTCTATTTTTACCGCTAAAGGAATGTTGTACTCCAAAGATTCTCACTCGAAGTCCTTCTATGTAAAGTTGGGAATGTTTTATAAATAGCAAAATACGATGTCACCAATTTCATACTCAAATTTGTCACATTTATTGATTGAAATATATATTATATATAATATATATATAACTGTTTGTGTATATATGACTATTGTGAGTGCATTGTTACATTACTATTTTTCACTATTTTCTGCTGTTTGAATGATGATAATTATACATGTTTGTGATTTATTTCTTTTTTATATAAAAATATAAAAAAACAAGTTTTTAGATTTATTGAAAACTGTGTTTTTAAATAGCATTGTGAAAATTGATTCATATGTTTTACGAGTATCTAATCAAAGCTTTATGCTGTCGAGACTGATTTCACCAGCAAACTAAACGCATGATTAACTAAAACATATATTTTAGGAGAAAAATAGATATCTGAAGTCAAGCCGATAACCAATAAATCTAACTTTAATTTTTGTCGTTTGTAATGAACGACAACTCGTAATTTTCGGCAGCTATACATGATTATATGTCTGTTTCTTTAAAGATGTTTTCCGAATCTAGGCAATGTTAATGTTTTGATTTTATATAATTCAAAATTTGAACCAGTGATATAATTTTATATTGTGTTTCAAACATTAATTTATTGATTATTTGGACTTAATTGCTGAATTTTCGGCCTTTAATGTCGATAATTCAGGCTTTATTGTCAATATTTTCGGACTTAAGTGTCGATATTTCAGGCTTTATCGCCGAAATTATTAATTAATTCATTGAAAATTTGGACTTAATTGCTGAATTTTCGGTCTTTAGTGCCGATTATTCAGGCTTCATTGTCGATATTGTTGGCCTTAAGTGTCGATAATTCGGACGTTAGTGTCGACTAATTCGGCCTTTAGTGCCGATAATTCAGGCTTTAATCGCCAATAATTCGGACGTCAGTGCCGATTTGTTACATTTTAGTGCCGATTATTCGATTTTCTGACCGACAAGTCGGTCTTATCTCTAAGCAATGCAAAAGAATGAATGAATGGTTTGCATGATGTAACATGGATTATGTTTTATGTCTATCGTTCTTTATTCCTCTTGCAATTATTATTAGATACTTCTTGTACACTGGTCATTTCGTCGGGTAAAATCGTCATTTTCTGTACCCTCGTAGGCGTCTTTAAATACATGTAGAGAAATTTCTTACGACAACTACCGAAGATAGACGATTATATACGAGTTTAATATGACCGGTTTACTTTGATATGTTTGTTATCGTTTTGACTTTTTTCATTGTTAGACGATTGTTGGTCTTGTTTTTTGTTTGTTTGTTTTTTATTCTTATCATTAATATTACGATTGACTGTGGTTTCCTATCAAGATTGGCTAAGATAGTTTAAACATAGTACTATACATCTAAAAATTGAGTGATTGTAAACTTTGCTCAGTATGTTTGTTGTTGATCTTTGTTTCTATTACAATGTTTAATCTTAATATTTAGTGTTAGATTCACCCACCATTTCCACAATGTGCACATTTATTTTTTTAGTATTTCAAAAACACCATTAATTATGTGAAATACGATCGCAAAAAAAATCAATGTGTTTTTCATGATTTTTTTTTATCTTCGCATATATTGCTATTAATATTTTCTTTCGGAACTATCCCGATACTTGATTGTCGTAAATGGCAGCTAGATGCCGAAAACACCAATCAAAGGTGTTTATGACAATAATGCATGTTTTAAAACAAACTTGATAGGGAGACAATGTTCTCATTTAGAACACTGTTGATTTAAACTGCTATTCCTTTTATCTGAACCAGTATGTTTTAATACTATAGCAATGGCATGACGTGTAAAGTCAGTCATAAAAGATCCCATGTTTATAAAGGTGTTAACTAGTATTTCACCTTAAAACACTTAATCCTTCATACATCTTAATTCTTGATGTCTTACCATTCTGTGATTAACATATCGCCTAATTGTTGCGACAAAGGAACGTACAATTTCAATGCAACCCTACATGATGAAAAACAGGCTCAAATTTTGAGACATTATTCATTCGTACCCTAGTTGTGTTCATATGAACTAAGATAAAAGCCTAAAATGTCAAACTAACTATGACAAAAAATTTACATCAGATTCACTCTAACATGAGTGTTTATAATGTCATTCAACAAACATTACTACTTGTTTTTTTAAACACTGATTAATTTACAAAACACCTCGTCGTATCTTAATAAAGCCATGACTCCTGTTTGGGAATTCCAAAATCTATTTTTGTTTTATGATTCAATTTTTAACATAGACAAGTTAAATCGGGAGTCTATTACATATAGGTTAAGTCCTAGATTTTGACTTACATGTCTATAAACCCAATTTTCATTTACCTTGATAATCAACGAAGTACCGCTTGAATATCTTTCACTTTATATCACACATGTTTGAACTTCAAAATGAACTCGTTTAGGCCGGAAGTGACGCACTGCTTTTAGTTAATAGTCCAAAACTATTTCAAAGTAGTTCTGAAGTATTCAGAACAGATGTTTATGCCATCTTAATTGTTAATTATGCCGATACAATGATATTAAACTTTATACTTACTGCTTTAGATACGGCATGAAACGTTATGTCACGTGATATTCATAATGGCAGCTCCACAGAAGTACCGGAAGATGTTTTCACCGCAGTTTCGCATCTTCTTCTAAATATAACTTGCACCCTAGAAACAATCGCATGGTTTACAATTAATTTTCACTATAATTAAATCATCAAAAATAGTTTAATATTTCAGATTATAACAATAATATACACATAAATACTTGCAATTCAGATTATTTAGAGTCACATGTATTTTAATTAGCACTCGTAGTCTATCGTAGAAATTTTCTATCTGCAAAATGACAGCCTGTCTGTTTGACGTGGAATTCTATTACCTCATATTCTTGCATGTCTAGAAATTCTGTTTAACATAGCGATAACTGTAGTCGTCTGCACTCAACCGGATATGGGTTTTGCACTGTACACCGGAAGTGCAAACTTCCGGAAGTCACATAATTCATCAAAATGACATTAATCACCGAACTGGTACTTATTACCGATATGTCCACTATCATGTACATGTATGTTTCAAACCCGGGTATTAACTAGCTCTCAACGTTTGTTCTCTATCTCTCTCTCTCTCTCTTGTTTGTTTTTGTATACATTTTATATTTAACAGCTAACAGACATTTTTGCTGTATACACCGTTCTTTGTTTTTATATATTATATTTACTATGATTATAACATGTACTGTTTGAATGCAGATTTTACCAGACCATTTATCGTTGTACACATATATATGATTGTACGTAGAAACCTTAAGAAAATCAGACTTTTACATTCACAGTTTATTTAGTTGTTGCTTGTTTATTACATCCCTTTTTAAACCCGGATCAACGGCGCAGTTGGTAGCGCACCTGGGTTTCAAATCTTAATGTCCCGAAGGGGGTGCAGGTTCGAATCCCACCCGGGGAGGTTACACCCTACCTTGAAAACTTGACAAAAAATGTCAATTTTCCAACATTAATAAGGTATGTGGAGAAGTTTCTGGTCTTGTGGAAGAGTAGGTGAGCACTGGACTACTGGTTATAGACAAGGGTCCAGGAAAACTAGGTTAGGTGCGCTGGACACCGTTATATGACCTATACAATGTGTTGCTGCGGCGTTAAACCAAACAAATTTCACCCCTTTTATCTTTGTACTAAGAGGTTCCGGGTTTAAACCGCATCGGTAGAAACTTCTAATTTCCTTAAACAAGATATTTACTTGACCAAATTTCCATGAGCAAGGCATTTACTTGACCTAATTTCCACGAGCAAAGCATTTACTTTACCTAATTTCCATGAGCCAGACATTTACTTGACCTATTTTCCACGAGCAAGACATCGCATTACTTCATCCATGTGTTAAATGAGTAAATCCGGCAGTAATGTTATTTCGTTGCGACATTTTGTCATCTGCCTATAAATAATATTAACACTGTCCGAGCGGTTTGTTGATAAGTAGACACCAGAAGGTTGATGATAAGAAGCAGGCAATAGCTGTAAAGTCAGCCACTGTGCTTCCGCATAAAACTTTTAAAAGCTTTTAGCATCTCCTTTAATTGTTACTTATTGTATAAGGAGCGGACGTGGCCGAGTGGTAACGACGTTGGACTAGTAATCATTGGATCGCCAGTCCCGCGTTGGTTCGAACCCCATTCAAAACCTACCCCGTTGTTTCCTTGAGCAAGTAACTTTATCCTGCTAACTCAATACTAGGGGACCAGGAAGCGGTCTCAAAAGAGACTATTCTAAGTCGTAAGAACTTGTTTCACAATCTAGCTAAAATAAATTAGTATAGTACAAATTATTGCCCTTGTTTTCTCACTCACAAAGCTAAAGTCTTAAACTATGTAGACGCTTGATTCTGAGCCTGAACAATAGAAAAAACTTGTGTATGATTATAGATTTGACAACCTTTGATGAACGAGAATGTAGAAATAAAGTGGAAATGTTTTATTTATCAACAACGGACAAGTACCAAAGAACGTACAACTTGGGGAATGGAAAAGAGACCAAACTTGACCTTTGTCAGAATATCACTGAACGTGATGAATGTTTATCTTAATCACCTATTTAACTACATGTGTAGGTAATTATCTCGTTAACTAGTTGTACGCGTTACTTGTTAACCACTTAAATGATTAGTAAATTATCTGATTATATATCTGGTGGCAGAAATATGCCACCATACCTTGCACTGATCAATTTAAATTCAATGTCTTTCATTCTTCAAACTGTAGTATTACATGTACTTACGATATAAACTGCTGTAAACAGCCTTTTTAATTACTGCAAGATTCGTGAAACCGTCAAACTCTTTGTAGAGTGAAAGAAACTAATATTCAACATCTTAGAAATATTAGCTCGACCACAAAACCTTAGAACACAGCTTCTTCACTATTTACATCGTGAGCGTAGAGAAAGAAATGGAATATTTAATCGTGTTCATTTGTACATGTACAGTTAAAATTGTATTTTATTCAACAGTGAATGACGCATAGGCCTACATTAACCCCCCTGATTTAAATCGATCGTGAGTACAGAAGTACTATAGTGAGTATTCAAGTTGAATAAAATTCAACAATAGTGAGTATTTAAATCAGTGGGTTAAATATATGCGCCATTGACAGTTGAATAAATTTCAACAACACAGAAATAATATCATAATATTGCGAAATCAGCTGATCGTATAACCAACAAACGCTTGAATTTAGTCAAGCGTTTTACTCTTCAATTTTATCAATACGGTCGAGTTAAGACTGATGGTTGATATTTAAAAATAGAACAAAAACCCACTTCATGAATACAAAGTACACGGTAAATCACGCGTTGTGAGTGACTTCATAACTCTCAATCTAGTATATTCTACGTATAAATATTAAACAGTGATAGATTTTTCTACCAAATAAATCAACGATCGATACAGACAAGTTGTGATATAGGGAAATACTAAAACTAGTCATGGAAGATACTGGCGTTCGTAATCGTTTTAAAGGACAGACGTTATCCTTGAATACTGAGGAAACCAGTGAGACGGAGGTAAATGAGAGTTTAACTCCAACAAATAATAAAGATTGTGAAATTTGTTCAAGGTTATTTCCGGAAACAGACAGATGTATTCACCGAAAAGATGCAAAATTACCGAAAAGAAGTATATCGGAATATCGACCAAAAAGAAAGGTATGTTGCTAAGTTTATCAATAGAGCTAGTTGTTTTCATGTGTTCGTATTGATGATTTATGTTTGTATTTGCAACAGTGTTGTGTAATGTTATTGGAAACAGTTACATTTATGTAAGAGTAGTTTGTTTACATTAATCGGATCGGTTAGTCATAACAGAGTAGTCTAACGTTCTGAAAGATTATTGTTTTACATTTGATAATTTTGCAACATAAACATGTTGTGCCAAAAAAATTGAGATTATTTTAATGTCCCATTCTTAATCATATTGAAATCAATTTATCTCATCGCAGCCCGTTTTGTTATGAAGTTAGTACTTCATTATTGGTTATCATTACAAAAGTGTTTGTATACAGACGAATTGTATGAATGTACACTTGTACATGTATTATAAGTGTATAACGGTGCATGTGCTTTTAGATTGTAATTTGTCACTTTAGTGTATATACAGTACTCACCAAAAGTTTGGAGACATTTTTCACTTTGTAGGCTTACTGAACTGCATTTATCCAAAATTTGATTACTGATTATTTTAGAATGCCTTTTAGTTTTGCTTTATTTTTTGGTTATCATAATAATTATAACTGAGACTACAAATATAGCAACAAAGCTACATTGTATGCTATAGAAAATAATCACAATAAACATGGTTTTGGAGTCTTTAGGATGTCAGATGCTGAGTCTTATAAATGTGTTGTACTCATCAAATTTGTTTTTATTTTATCACAAACCATAATTAAATACAAAATGTATATTGAAAATGATGATTCTAAAAAATAATCATCAAAATTCCAAAAATTGTACATAGTAAATTTCTTATATCTTCAAAAAAATTTTTTTGGGGGGGGGGTGCCGTATGGTTTTGTATTACTTCAATAAAATTATTAGTAACACATCTATTATTGTTCTTTGAACAATACCCATAACATTACAATCAACAAAAAAGATAACAATAAAAGATATAGAACGGGAATAATTTGAATGGTCACGGTGTATTGTATTTTTAAAATGATTAATGTTAAAAAAATACACGTAATCATACGCAATAATACAATATGATAATAATTTATTATTACAAATTAGACCTATTATTATTTTATTATGTTGTACCTTGTACTACTTCGCGATTATACACGTTGATAATAGTTGTTTCATAATCACTGACATAGAGGTCGAATATAAGGTTAGGCACGTGTATGTACTTTTGATAATTGATTTGTGTACTTATTAGATGAATTATATGATACACGTATTGTTCATTTTTTCTCAACTGTCAAAACATGAATTATTTCACGGTGAATGCGTTTGTTAAAATTATTGTTGTAATATACATCCATGAGTTTCCAAAAGTGTGCATTATGATTGAGTAAAGCTGCTTATGCCGTATGATATGTTTTAATTAAGATATTTTTTTAATAACAATTAGGCCACCAGTACAAAAACAATGCATTCAGTCACCGTGAAATTATTCAAGCTTTGACAGTTCAGAAAAAAGGACAATACATTATTTTACTAAATTTAACAGAACACTTTGGCATTGTAAATATATTATGACATGTGCTCGTTGCAATTTGCTATGTTTATTCTTATATTTATTTTGCTAAATCGAAGATGATATAATTATTTATAGCAAATATAGCAAAATAAATATATGAATAAACATAGCAAATTGCAACTATAAATATATATTTTATTTATATTATAATTATTACATAAATAAAAAGAATATTTTTGTGAAAATGACACATGGCATACAAATAATGAATGCCATGGTATTAAAATATCGTATATCATACTCATCAATACCTGGATGACGAAAAAGAGACCAATCTCTTATTTCCATTGTGATACCCGTCATTGATGGCATGACACTGACATGTATGCATGTACTTTCTATAAACAAAACCATTTTCAAACGATTAGTGGCGTATCACAGAAACTGATCTAGATAAAAGAAACAGTAATGTGGAAAATCATACTAATTTTAGTAATGAATAATTAAAAGATGAAATAATATAACAAATTTATCTTTATTTTGTTGGGTTTTTAGTTGCCTCTACAAAGAAGAAACTCGGCGCCGGAAGTAAGCAGCCATTTATCGGATTTTCTAGCTGGACCCCGGCGTGTGGTAGGGAGAGCTGAAGAATTTGTTAAGAATGTGATATCAGCAGGCTGGGAACTAGTACATCATCATGCACTTCCAGAATGGCTACAAGATAATGAATATCTTTTGTTTGGGCATAGAAATGTTCTTAACTCATTTCGTGCCTGTTTCAAATCTGTTTTTCGAATTCATACGGAAACTGGAAATATATGGACACATCTAATAGGTAAATACTAACATTTTGTTACATGCCGCGGTCGTGTCTCAGTGATAGAGAGTAGGCTTTGAATCAGGAGGTTGTGGGTTTGAATTCCGACCGAGGTAAGGTTATACCTTCTGATATCCAGTGCCAGTTTTCTTCATAGAAGAGATGTTGTCGGTACCTAGGCAAACTCAGGTAAAGAAAATGGCCATGGAAACTGGTTAGTTAAGTAAAACGCTGTATATAACCTTGAACAAAGTGGAAAAAAATCCATAAAAAATGTTTTTTAGAATTGTACCAACCATTTTCAACGTTTAAACTGTGATCTCAAAAGTCTTGCATATTTGAAATCAAAGGCTGTCGGCGTCCTCTTTTTACAAAACGGTTTTAGGATCTAAACTTGGTAGAACATATCTCACAAGACACCTTCTAATATTATATTTGTAAATTTTTTTCCTATAATGCATATATTGTGAACATTTTTCAATATGAAAAGAGCGCTATACAAATGCGGTATATAATAATACTAATACTACTACTAATAATAATAGTAATAATAATAGTCATAGTAATAATAATAATTATAATATTAATAATAATAATAATGTTAATAATAATATTTATACTTAAAACAAAATGAAGAAATGAACTCTGCACATCGCAGAATATCTTTTTTAAAGATATATTTGTTCAGATTGTTGCCCTTGTCACAAGATTTGTTTGGCCATTTATAGAAAGCTGCTATTATAACTCAGAGATGTTTTTTATTTCAGGAATGATATTGTTTCTATGTATAGCCACCTATACATTAAGTAGTCGTTACATAGACTGGATGTGGCAAGATATAACAGTACATAGTGTGTTCTTTGGTGGTGCTATATTGTGTTTAACTTTCTCATGGGTTTATCACACTGTATTTTGTCATTCTGAAAATGTCTACAAACTTTTTAGCAAGTAAGTTTTGTACAATTACAGCTACTTTTTCAGTTTTTAAGTTAATTTGTTGATGGTTCATTAAGTAGTTCTTTTACATTATAAATGGTACTTTTTCATAGATTTATGGTTGTTTTGGTGATATTCTAAGTTTACCTGTAGATGTCTACAATTGTATGAAGAAAATGAATTCTTATTATATTATGACAGACTGATCAATGGATTGTGAGCAATATGCTTTGAGTTATTACTTAAGATATTTATCGAACGTTAGACTTAAGGTAAAACTATACAGTTATGTCCCTGTCTAGTAGAAGTATGATATGGCACAAGTACGGCATTGCCTTCAAGCTGGTTTTATGTTGATCTGACAATGTCCGCTTACATCTCATTGATTTTTTTAGATCCATCCCAGCTTAATTGATTGATACAAATCAAACTAAAAATGGCACACAATATGGGCATAAAAGCTGTTGTAGGCAAGGAAGTACTGTTCTGCCATTATTTTGAACTGGTAAATATTGGAAAGCCAGTCCTACTTTGGTTCAACCATGGGTCCTATATACATGTTTATATAGAGTCCTTGGTTCAAATCACATTTTAAACCTACATCTTTGTTTCCTTGAACAAAAAACTGTGACCTACAAACTCAGTACTTGGGTGTCAGGAAGCGGTCTCTAGAGTGATGAATATAACAAAGGTGTAACATTTGACCTGAAAGATATTTGTATAAACTGAACTAAACACCAGTGGCACTTTAACAAAAAAAAATACGATTAACATCATCTTAAGTCAATAGCAAGAAACATTCATATTACCGTCATGTTTTGGCCAATCAATTCCAAATATTATTGAATTTTGTAGAACATTGTATACCTTTTGAATACCATGTCATAGTCATGTTTATTATTCTACTGACTTTAAACTGCAAAATTATGAATTTGACTTAAGATAACTTTATTGTAAGAATTTTTGTGAAAAGGTGTACTGCATTCTGAATGTATTTTGCAGATTAGATTACTGTGGTATAGCAATGTTAACGGTTGGATCATTTGTGCCATGGTTATATTATGGTTTCTTCTGTCATCCAATAGCACATATGGTATACCTTATATCAATTATAACACTGGGTACTAGTTGTATCGTTGTTTCATTATTTGATAGATTTGCTACACCAGCTTACAGACCTTTACGTGCAGGTAATAGTTTTACTAAATATTGCCCGCGATTAATCGTTTTTGATAATTCTTTGGGTTTAACGCCTTAGCAACGTATTGTGTAGGTCATATCACGGTGGTCAGCAACCTTCTGACCATCATCATTCTCCAGGAGGGAGAATAGTCGTAGAAATCAATACCTCACCAAACTCCACGAATGTATGCTCCGTCAGGAAATCAAACCCACGACCCCTCGATTAGTAGTTGTTGTGCTACTGAGTAAGCTAGCCAGGCGGGCGCTTTTGAAATAATTTAATTTAGGATATATTGAGACCGCGAGTGATGCGTATTTTTTTTGGATTAGTTTTCCATGTTTTCGTACCTTTGTCTATAAAATAAAGTATTAAATGTATTTTTACCAGGTTTATTTATTGCCCTTGGGTTGACTGGTGTGATACCTGCAGTGCATTTTAGTATAATTGAAGGATTTTATTCAGCAATATTTGAATATGGTTTGCTGAATTTGATAGTTATGGCTATTCTATACATTGGTGGAGCTTTGATGTATGCTTTCCGTGTCCCAGAAAGTATATTTCCAGGAAAATTTGATATCTGGGTAAGGGCAATAACTCTTGCTAGTTTGTTTGTTTAAACAATATTTTCTTTAATGATAAAAATCATTTATGTGATCATCGATACGTACATACAATGTACTTCACTTCACATAGCCAGTATCCTCTGTTTCTTTTCGTCTTGGCAAGACAATGGATTGAGCACTAGTTCACAGATTTAGTTTATAATTTCTATAATTTCAAAATACCATTCAGTGTCTGTAATTGTGTCAATTATTATATTAATTCTTATTATTTTAAGACAAACTGACCTATATGTTGCAAGAAATATACGTACAATAAAAGTCACAAAAATGCACTAAAAGTGTCTATACTGTGACAAACGGGGTAGATATTTACTACATAAAACACCATCATTTGTAGTTGTATGTCAATTTGCATTAAAATTGACATTATCAGAACACTACTTTCCTGTTTTCAAAAATATATCTAGAAAACGTTGATATTTATGTTGGAATCTGTGAATGAGTACATTTAACTACAGGTCGTCAACGTAAACATTGCATATATAAACATAGCCAGTTTCATTACACATCAATATTTAGGGGTGTTTTATTTTACAGTTTTATGATTTTGTTATTTAACACTTATCTGATGAACATACCACTATATAAAATTTACTATGTACATGTACAGTATTTAAAATAAATGTTAAATATCAAAGTTGTATGTTTAAATCCGTAAAAAACTGTTCATGGATCAGCTTATTCACATATTCAGTGGACAAGTCCAATGTTTAAAGTACAAAAACACGCATGACCTACAATACGACCTGTATTAAACTGTTGAAAAAGTTCAACCACAAATGTTGGATTTGAATGAAACTGGACATGTTTTTTCACGCTATTTTTTACCAGGACAACATGTAAATATTCGATTTTACTTACTGAAACATCTTCTTTGTATTTCTATTATAGTGTCAGAGTCATCAGATTTTCCATATTTGTGTGATTGCTGCAGCTTTAGTACATTTCTATGGTATAAATATAATATCACATGCTCGATTGAATGACAAATGTCAACACTTAGATCTACCTTCACCTATGTAGTGGTGAAAATTTCATCCAGAGTTGTTGTTCTTTCGTCACATTCACAATTGGAATACCTCCGTTTTGATGATTGTAGTTGTTCATATGTACTGATGGTCTGATATGACTTGTTTCACATATTTCATGTCCCAATAGTGATTACTCGTATCCTGAAAAAAATGTATTTTCATTGGACAAGCCTGTTTGAGCCTGATCCACTACAAATTACCTCAGACATATTGAGACGCCATTTTGGAACTACTTTTGCGTCACGTGACCAAACAAAATGCGATGAAGTAAACAAATCCACAATCGTTTAGGCAAGGAATAATGCTTCGTTAAGTCAAAACGTTTTACAGCATTCATCTGTTTTCGAAGCCTTTTTTGATTACGTAAATAATCAAATAATTTGACAGACACTCACGAATTTTTTCGAGATTATACATTCAGTGAATGGTAGAAGAGTTCCAAATGAATATTTTTTGTGAAATGCGAACACTGCGACCATTCTAAGTTAAAGACAGTGATTTAGTTAATCCGGTGTATTTTATTATTGGCAAAGATTTTGAAGATATTATATTAATAATGTGATTTTTGACTGTATATGATACTTGCTTTTGTGATTCCTTCCAAAGATCAAAAGGTTATTGATGTTTGGAGTCCATTCCGGTGCCTAGATTTTGTTTTTGTTTAATTTATTTACACGAGATTTCTATATACATTTGTATTTTCATCATGTTAAAATGACTATGTTGACTATGTAAAACTATGTGATACACTTTTGCATGCATAATAAATGTCACTTAACTATTGTCTGGATGTTGTTGTTGTTTTTTTGTATTTGTACAATGTACATGTATATCCTGTGTACATGTTCAAAGTGTAAAAACTACATTTCTGTTGTGATTCCCAAGTTGAAAAATTGGAGAAGCTTTTAAGATACGAGATACTAGAAGATTTATTTGAGATCGGGCACAAAATTAATTATTATAACATGGTAACATTAGCTAATAAGCTATTTTTCTGATAGTGAACAGAATCATCTAATAAATAAGTTTTAAATCATAACAGAAAAAACAAAGCCTGAAAAAAAGAAAAAAAACACAAAAGATATTTAGTAAAGTGTATGATTAATAAGATAAGATAAGATAAGATTTTATTTAGACTTGTACATGATAAAGTACATTGTCGCAATTTGATAATACAATATAAAAGTGAAATACGCTCTCGCTCACTCATGCACTTCCACTCGCACATATTCATACAACACTCACTCGCACACACACACGCCCCACACACACGCACACTCTTACACATATATTTATTACAATTATCATAATGATACAATACATACAAAGTAAGTATAAATGGTGAATGAAAAACGATAGATGTTTTGTATTATTCGAGGATGTTAAAGAATATTACAAAATAACTATTTGTAAAATTATAGCAATACTGATGTCAAAACAAATATGAATAACATACATGTTACACATGTATTACAATACAGCTGACATTATAACATTATTATTCATCTGTCAAAATACCATGTAAGTATTGACAATACAGATGTCAAAATATCATAACTATACAGCAGTAAAAATACCATGTAAGTATTAATATGACAGTACTGATGTCAAAATATCATTACTATACGGCTGTCAAAATACCATGTAAGTATTAATATGACAGTACTGGTGTCAAAATATCATTACTATACGGCTGTCAAAATACAATGTAAGTATAAAATATGACGGAACTGATGTCAAAATACAATGTAAGTATAAAATATGACAAAACTGATGTCAAAATATCAATGCCATACAGCTGTCAAAATACCATGTAAGTATTAAATATGACAGTACAGATGTCAAAATATCAGTACTATACAGCTGTCAAAATTAAGTATAAGATATGACAGTACAGATGCCAAAGTATCATAACTATATAGCTGTCAAAATACCATGTAAGTATAAGATAAGATAATATAGATGTCAAAATATCATTACTATACAGCTGTCAGAACACCATGTAAGTATTCAATATTACAATCCAGTTGTCAAAATATCATTACTATACAGCTGTCAAAATACCATGTTAGTGTAAAAAATGACAGTACAGATGTCAAAATATCATTACTATGCAGCTGTCAAAATACCATATAAGTGTTATATATGACAGTACAGATGTCAAAATATCATTACTATGCAGCTGTCAAAATACCATGTAAGTATTAAATAAGACAATACAGTTATCAAAATATCATAACTATACAGCTGTCAAAATACCATGTAAGTATAAAATATTACAATACAGTTGTCAAAATAGCATTACTATACAGCTGTCAAAATACAATGTAAGTGTAAAATATGCCAATACAGTTGTCAAAATATCATTACTATACAGCAGTAAAATACCATGTAAGTTTCAAATATGACAGTACAGATGTCAAAATATCATTACTATACAGCTGTCAAAATACCATGTAAGTATTAACTATGACAATAAATTTGTCAAATATCATTACTATACAGCTGGCAAAATACCACGTAAGTATCAACTACGACAATACATTTGTCAAATATCATTACTATACAGCTGGCAAAATAACACGTAAGTTTTAAATATAACAATACATCTGGCAAAATATTATTACTAAACAGTTTATTAATACAAATATATATTTGTGAAAATAAATAGTAATGTTAAAATAGATTTTTAAAATCACAAGAATCCTAGATATATGTATAAATACATGCATGTACTTATAATCAGACCATGAAGCACATGGTTCATCCATAAAATAAATAAATTAAATTTTTTAGATATACGAGTGAACTTCTACAAAATATCTTAAAATGTGATTATAGTTCAAGTTCAATATTTTATTTAGCACAAATATAATAGTTTTTTGCCAATACAATATATACAGTTTGAAAAAAAAAGAACAAACAAACAAAAGAAACAAACATATGTAATAAAAGTGAAGAAAAACAGAGAAAAAAGCAAAAAAAGGAAAAGACACATGTATGTGTTTAATAAAGGAGAAAAGTGATATACATGGATGATATTATAGTTAACAATTTAAAAAGAATTTTATTTTTCTCTTTGTTAATAAGCCAAGTAAATAAATGCCAGTGATTTTAAAGTTTTAGGGTTAGTAGTTTTCATTAGAAAAATAAATTTGTTGATAGTTGGCCAGGAACAATAATAATTTGGTAAACAATTCATTCTTATATTTCTATATTTTGGACAGACAAGTAAAAAGTGATATTCTGATTCAATACAATTTAAATTACAATTTCTACAAATTCTATAAGAAAGATAATTATACCTAAAGGCTAAAAAACTATAACGGCTTTTGTTTAAAAGAAACAAAACACAAACAAAAAATATAATATCTTAAGACATACATGGCAAGCAGGTAATAACACAAACAAAACAAAAAGTGAACAAAAATAAAATACAAAATAGACAATAGGTAGGTAATTTGAATAAAAGATATTGAAATAAAAGTAATTAATGCATGCATGCTTCTATTATGCCAGTGACTATGTGTTTTTTACTTGGGATTGTACGTTTTCTATGTGAATAAAACTTGAGACGTTTGATATACTGTATGAGATATAGGGTGCTGATAATGTGCGTATTATTCTCTGGGCCTCATAACTTGTTGTATTCCTACCTCTTCTGATGTCCGAGGTATGTCTGCATAGAAGATCTCTGAGGTGTTCCGAATGAGTATACATATACATGTTCAAATGTACATGTATATGGAAGGCTAGCTTGATTATACATTTGTATATACAATGTACCAGTACATAACTATTGGACCTAGCTTAACATGTTAGGGTCTTCAGCGAACCCGTGTTTATATACTGTTAATGAATGCCGCATCTGATGAAAATCAAAATGTTAAAAAAGCGGCTTATAAAGTTTTGGAAGCCATAAACTATGTTGGATCTTTCACAAATTTTATTGCATTTGTTTTTCATAAATTTATCTGAAATGCTTTTATGCAACCTATGCATGATCACTTTTTTAAAAAAAATATTAGAATGCAAGCAGAGCCAAGCATGTAGACAGCGGGGTAAGGAAGTTCAATAGAGATTTAAACAAGATCTGGCCTAGAAATCATTGTTTACGAACAAACTCCATAATTGAAAAACAAACTCAACTTTGTATGAGCATGCTACTTCTGGAACGGCAAGGTATTTAACCTATGCACATACTAAGCCTTGATGGAATCGATAGGAAAACATTAATCATGTGAATTAGACACACAGTCCAATAAAAGAAGTTTTGTTACAGAAGTTAATGTGATGTAGTTCGATGAAATGGTTCCGTGGTCCTACTCCACACAGAAAAAGAATTTTAATAAAATGAGAAACACTGATTAAATCCACAGATAATTTATTCTTTAAAGACTAGAATTTATTAATAAGTAGCCAGAAATTAAGATAAAAAAACAACATAAAATTCACATGTATTTAGTTATAGTGACAACTAGGTGGCAACCACTGGCCTAGGCACCTACCCTATATATAGTGAGGCGTCCTGTCAAAATACCGGTTACCTGTGAATTAATAATGTAATGCGTGTGAACCGGAGCAAAACATGGGTACAACAACCCATTTTGTGGTCCGGAGCACTAAATAAATGCATATAAAATAAAAGCACAAAACAAACGTGCACACCGGAGCACTAACATAACAATGTGCACTAAAATAACTAAATATAAAAACAAATATGCGCACCGGAGCACTAAATGATAATATGTAACACACGTGCACACTGAAGCAATTAAATAACTTGATATAAAAATAAATGTTCGTACCGGAGCTCTAAGTAAGAATATATAACACGTGTACTCTGGAGCATTAAAATAATTTAATATAAGAATACAGAAAAAAAATCACGACAGTTGAAAATACCTATCGTTGGCATAATTGTAGATTATAATATTGCGTATATAAAATTTATGTATGAAGAGGTTTCAAGTTCGAAGTGCAAATTTTAGCTAGGCCATTTTTTAAATGAAAGCTGAACACCGTCGTCAATTTTGGTCTGTTGTTGCACGTAAGCCTTCAGTCTTGCTTCAGCAAGGTAAGTTTTATAAAATTGTTATCTTCAAACAACTTACAGGATTCATTGAATCGTCATCATCAATATCTTATAACTCCATTCATACTTATAACAACATTAAAGGTATTTTAAAGTGAAAGTGAAAGACAAGTAAGTTTTTGATTATTAACTGTATAATATAATTGCTCATGTTTTATGATTTCAGAAAATTAGGGGTTTTCTGTTCTGTTCTATAAATAGGCGCTCTCTTGTAACAATGTTTCTTACACCAAATGCCCCGTAACAATTTATGCTGATATGAATATGACCTGGATTTTTAACCCAGAAATATAGACTTTTACGGACGAGTCAGCATTTTTTTTCAAAAAATGTTTTTTCTTTTATGTCTCTGTCTATGCTGGTAGTTTTTTGTATAAACCTAAAGTAAGTAAGTAAGTAATATTTATTTACCAAGTCGGGGAGCATAACATGATTCAAAACACAAGTCTGAAGAGCTTTTAAAGCCGACTTAAAAACTACAAAATTACATAAAATGATACATATAACAATACAATACAAGTATAACAGATGGAAACAAATTAAAATATATTTTCAAAAAACACCATCTGTACAATAACACATAACAACAGATATTAAATAAATCACGTGGATTTAAGGAAAGACAATTGGTTATAAATAGATAAAATAGTAGCATTCAATTATTAAACATGTATGCACAAAATACAATTAAAATTTATGAGGTAGGCCTAACTGTTGATCTTGGCCAAGGCCTAAAAACTGCCATAAAATAAATTGGATATGAATAAAGAAAAAACAGGATGTGAAGCAGCATAATTTAAGTGCGGCAATTAATTAAATATTTTAAAAGAAAAGGATTTAGTCAATGCATAGAAGCCTAAAATATTCAATAAATATTGTATAATTCCTGTAAAAACAAATGAAAAATTATTGGACTGTTATCCTTACGTACTTAAATCACGGCTGCATAGAATGAAAATGTGCCATGTTCTGGTACAGGTGTCGCAGTTGTGTAAGGGAGGTAAGTCATACTCACCATAATTGAATCCGGAAAGTACGGGTTGTTGGATTTTAACCTGAAACGTTTTCTGAAAAATCGTAAGTGTAAACATTTATTAAATTGCTGCAATTTATTCTATACTGCTTGGTTAGATAAAGAAAATGATAAATTCATGATAATTATATATAAATCTTCAAACAAACAACACAACTATTTCTTCATCAGTAACGTTAAGTTAAATATTGTAGGATTTATTAATGTCGCGAAAACATGTTACTTTCAAAGTATGAAAGTTGTCATTCTATCATCCGTGTCATTTGTCTTCTTTATAATGTTATATAATGACTTTACCAACTGTCATTACAGGTGTGATTATTGATATTGATAAAACAGATGTTAATTCCTATTTACATTATTTACCATCACTATGTTATGTTTTTATATAGGTACCATTTTTATATATGATACCGTAACTCTAGCCACTGCCTTTTATATATACAATATACATGTATAAATTCCATGTGTGTATACATGGCTCTATGTAAGATGACTAAATTTGAATGTTTTAAGTCAGACCACATGTTTTTTACTATTAGACTGACTTGTTCTATTGCAGAAACACTTGAGAAAATTGTTAACGAAATCTAGAAATTCACAATGGGAAAAGAAAAAGGAGGTTTCTTAACTCCGAAAGCAATAGCCAATAGAATCAAAGCAAAGGGATTACAAAAGTTGAGATGGTATTGTCAGATGTGTCAGAAACAATGTAGAGATGAGGTACGTTTGTTTATGTCATCCTTTACTAATTACAGGGCTTTTTCAGCCTATCTCACGGGGCCGAATATGGGCCCCATTCCCAATGCCAAATAACTACCATTTTTCCCAATTTCAAGAAATCAATTCCCAATCTTGTTAAATAATTCCCTTTGAACAGGATGTATTTTGCCTTTACAAAAGAAACCACAAGATTTCATGTAAAAATAATAAATACATGAGAATTTGCATTGAATGCTTCACTACATTGTAAGAAAAAACTCTTTAAGAGCACTGCAACACTTTCAGAGACACCAAAGCAAAGCATATAAAGGTTTAATGCAGATATTTTTTTCCCAAATCAGACTATTTACAGTGTTAAAAATTCCCAATTTGGTCAGGGGCCTTTTTCCCAAACACCCCTGAAAAAGCCCTGAATTACAATGTATTTATCATTTGAACTGTTTCTTCAGCTATATATTTACAAGATGGATTCTTATGTTCATCCACCATTGGGTCATTCCATACCAAGTCACCCAGGGCCTCCCAGTTCAAGTCTTAGATTTTGCTGAAATTTTAACCACATCAAATTTAATCTTATTCATGGAGAAATCCAAAATTTTAGTGTTGTGCTCAAAATAGTTTTTGAGATACAGATGTTTGAAGTTGGTACGTATTGCACTATTATTGAAGTAAGAAATTGGTCAGTTTTGAGCCATCTTTGAGGGCAACATTTTTAAAGAAAGAGAGCTCTTAGAGTCCCTTAATTCCATATATGTACTCACATTTAGGTAAATATTTGAATTTAATAATCATTTAGATTCTTATGTTTTCCTTTTTTGAGAAATATTGATCGGAAAATGGCCCCGCGGCCAATTTGCACAAAAAGTTAATTTAGTGCTGTAAAAGTCTTGATTTATAAATTGCAATATTTTCTTTATTTTTCAGGATATTACTTTAAAAGTTTCAGGGAATATTCTTATAATCATAATTGATATGTATATGTTCTTAATTTATTGTAAATCAATAAAAGAAAAATATTTTTGTATTTTATTCAAGGGTACCCCCTCTTTTTTTACGAAATTAGTTTTTTTCATAAGTTTGGTGTGCTATAATTTTTTTATTTTTTAAGATGTTCTTATAGAAATGGGTATACATGTTCTTGATATTGCCCTTAATCATGTAATTGTATTTAAATAAGTTTAAAACTATTTGTCTTGAAGAAAATAGTCTCTAAAAGTGGCCTAAAATTAAAATTTTTTGTTTTGGCTCTAGTGTTCAAGTAGCCATACAAAAATAGGGACAAATGCTATCGCTCTGAAACTTTTTTATTGCATTATCCAACTATGTATTAATATCATACTAAAAAATAGAGAATGTATTTTTCTTCCTTCTATAGAAAAATCATGTTTCATAAAACACCCATTTTTACTGAATCTAGCTGCATTCGCGCATTCTTGTTGATAGTAATTTTTCTATGTTTAGGTATTATGGATTCTTATTTCAGCAGATTTAAATTGATTTTATTATAAACTGATAAGTTATAAATATTTAGGGTTAAAATTTGTAAACAAGTAAGTTTTATCAACTAAACAGATGAAGAAATGCAGACTGCATTGTAATTCCTTGTAAACCAATTGCATCACACTTCTGACTACCAATTGGGTACCAGAGAAACTATTCCATTCTAGTTAATAAAATTATGATTATACACATTTTACAAGGTTACATCACATATAATTAGCCTATACTATCCATGAAGAATGCTTAAACTTAACTTTTCTAATTTCACTTTCCTGCTGTTTACCATTTCGTAACATGACCACATGATCAGGCGTGCACTCATTGGGTCAAACTGTGTCCAGCTTTGTTGTCACATCATTGATAAAAGAGACTGCTATGTTACAGTAGTTTTGAATCCTACCATTATAATTGACTACCAACTAACACACGTAACACTTCAGACTCTATTTTCCTTTCATGACAAAATTCTCAAATAAGCAGCAAAATAAATTCCTTCTATCCTGGCTACTTTTCAAAAAATTCAAAAAATATATTTGAAAAAAATTAATTTAAGGGTATAAAAGTTGTGGTATTAAGCATAATATAATTATATCATTTATATAAGCTTAGAATGATAAGTACATGACATTTTATAATTTATTCTATTTCTGACATATAAGTGCTATCTTTCTAGTCTCTATTCTATCTTTCTAACTCTATTAGGGGTGTAACAATACGGTATAAACCGTATTGCTATATGCAGAACCCATATTACAATTTATTGCAATACAAACCGGTTTTTCACTTAGACATGCAAAGCATTAATTAATGCATGTACCTCGTTCTTATTGGATCAGCGTAGCACGCATATGGGTATTTTCAAATGATCTCTTATCCAAATGTTTGACTCACAAATGTAAAATGGTCTATATGTTAGAAATATGCATGGTTTGAAACAGACTCTTGATGATATTTTTCTTTTAATTGACTAAATGTTTAACCTTTAAAAGCACAGTAAGAGTATTTTAAGTATTTAATTCATTTTAACATTTGTTTAAACATTTAACTATCAGATTCTGATAAATACAAGTAGTATGACACTTAACTACAAAAACCGGTTCAAGGAAAAATGAACCGGTTAAAAACCGTTAGAACTTGTATTGCAATATTAACCGGTATATCGGTTAACCGTTACACCCCTAAACTCTATACAGTACAGCCTTACATTTTTAGTCGCAAACTTGAAAATATTGGTGTAGTGTAAGTAGCAACAGTAATTAATGCACACTTCAAACACAGAGTGTGTCACTGGAACACATAGCACCTTCAAAACTTTTGATAGTCTTCATGTTCATGCTTGGCTATTTTAAAATGAAAAATAATTGTACATTTTTTATGTGCTTACAACACCAGTTTAACAATTGTCTTGGTATTAAAAATTAATTGTATCAAAATATACCTGGTTGAAGTCATTAAAAGGTTGCTAAAATTCTTGACAATTTATATCGCAGTAGTGCCTTTGGAATATTGGAAACTACTGAGTAGAGCTTCATTTGCACTTTATGGATTGTTGTAACAAGAGTACTAAAACTGTAAAATGATGCCAATAGTCATTGATTACACAAAGATGTGCTTGTGTGACCAAGATTTTATGACCATCTCTAAAGTAGGCAACAAAAGGATGAAGTGTTGCTTAGTACTAGTAGTTGCCCCAGTGAAACCTTTGAGCAGCATCCTGTACAGCTATCTTTTATCTTAATTATATATTCAAAAATAAGAATTAACTAAAAAGGTCAAATTTTAACTTTATATTCAGAAAGATGTTTTAATAATTTAGCAATGAAATGCCAAGTTATTAGTTTGTCAATCTTCGTAACAATTTATGACCACAAATTTGATGATGTCATTAAATTGTGTGTGTCAGTGATGAGTATATGTATATTAAATATTATTGTAATAATAACCAGTACAGGTTAATTTTTTTCTATATAACAGCATGGTAAAATTGATAACAATATTTAAAATTATAAAATTGTATAATATACAAATGTAGTTGTAAGTTTTACATTGAATTATATACCATTTTAATTGTTATGAAATAGCTAAAATTAATAATCATATAGTTTATTCTTTAAATAAAATCATAGAAAGCATATTATACCAAGTAAAATGTGTTAAACAAGATTGGACTTGTAAAGACCAAGAAAATCAGTCTGAATTTGGTAAAAAATAATGTTAACATAGAAAAATTACTATCAACAAGAATGCGCGAATGCAGCTAGATTCAGTAAAAATGGTGTTTTTTGAAACATGATTTTTCTATAGAAGGAAGAAAAATACATTCTCTATTTTTTAGTATGATATTAATACATAGTTGGATAATGCAATAAAAAAGTTTCAGAGCGATAGCATTTGTCCCTATTTTTGTATGGCTACTTGAACACTAGAGCCAAAACAAAAAATTTCAATTTTGGGCCACTTTTAGAGACTATTTTCTTCAAGACAAACAGTTTTAAACTTATTTAAATACAATTACATGATTAAGGGCAATATCAAGAACATGTATACCCATTTCTATAAGAACATCTTAAAAAATAAAAAAATTATAGCACACCAAACTTATGAAAAAAAATTATTTCGTAAAAAAAGAGGGGGTACCCATGAATAAAATACAAAAATATTTTTCTTTTATTGATTTACAATAAATTAAGACCATATACATATCAATTATGATTATAAGAATATTCCCTGAAACTTTTAAAGTAATATCCTGAAAAATAAAGAAAATATTGCAATTTATAAATCAAGACTTTTACAGCACTAAATTAACTTTTTGTGCAAATTGGCCGCGGGGCCATTTTCCGATCAATATTTCTCAAAAAAGGAAAAAATAAGAATCTAAATGATTATTAAATTCAAATATTTACCTAAATGTGAGTACATATATGGAATTAAGGGACTCTAAGAGCTCTCTTTCTTTAAAAATGTTGCCCTCAAAGATGGCTCAAAACTGACCAATTTCTTACTTCAATAATAGTGCAATACGTACCAACTTCAAACATCTGTATCTCAAAAACTATTTTGAGCACAACACTAAAATTTTTGATTTCTCCATGAATAAGATTAAATTTGATGTGGTTAAAATTTCAGCAAAATCTAAGACTTGAACTGGGAAAATTTTTGATTTTTGGGTGATTTGGTATGGAATGACCCCATTTTGTCTGGACATTATTTTTACTAAGGCTACATGATCTAGACCCTCATTGTGAAGATGGTAAGCTTAGTTATAATGTTTAATTTTACTGGCTCTGAACACAAATCCCCTTAAGATGTCCTGAGTTGTTATACACTTAAAAGAAAGGGTGTAAAAAAATATCAGCAGCAGTCAAAATTACAGACCTTCCAGCAGTCAAAAAGCAAAGAGGATCATGTTTAAGATTTTTAAACTTTGTTATTAAAATGACACTAGAAATGAGCAAAAAGTGTACCTGTGATTCATGTCATCAATGTATAACAGATTTCAGAATTATAAAGTACCAGTAATTTGTAGGCTGTTCTATAAATGTTGAGCGAAAACTCTTCAGGGATGGTGACTAATGACTTGGAATAGTAGTTTAAAATTCAGTGGTTGAAGCATAGTCTGTATAATGCAATTAGAATTTAGCTTATTTTTATACCCCCGCTTCGAAGAAGAGGGGGGGTATACTGTTTTACCCTTGTCCGTCCGTGCGTCCGTCCGTCCCTCCGTTGCAAAATTTCCGTCGCAGTTTTCTCAGCAACTATATCATGCAGCAGCCTCATACTTTGCATATTGCTTCATCCCATAGTCCCATGTGGTGTAAAGCGATTTCATGCTCCTTGCTCATCTACTTCCTGTTTGTCGCATATTTTTAGATTTTGGCGGGGGTATCACTAGTGAGCATTAGCTCACAGATTTACTTGTTACTTTTACAATTCAGTGGCAAGTAGTATCTCTGTTTTAAGATGCAATAACTTTATTATTTTATGATTCAGAATGGTTTTAAATGTCATATGATGTCAGAATCTCATCAGAGGCAACTTCTATTGTTTGCTGAAAGTCCAGATGAATATGTGGACAATTTTTCAAAGTAGGTTGATAGGTTGTTTTTAATAATTTCTTCTTAAAACAAAAATTATTAGTTATTTCAACTTAAGTGAAATAAAAATTAAAAAAAAAAACTCACCTCATAGTTTATTGAGTAGATTTTTTTCTGAGTTGTTTAGTAGTGTAAGTCCTGCATAAAGTTTTTTTGGGGAGGGGTTATATCATAGCAACACAGTGTATAGGTCATATCACAGCAGTCCATCTACCGACTGAGCTAGCTTGACGGCTTAGATGCAGATTTGATATAACTCGGCACACAGTTGTTTTTTGTGTAGAAGCTGTGAGAAATGACATGGCACAAAGTAGAAATAGATTGACCGCTGCCATGTTGCCATAAATAATAAGGCCCTATATATAGCGGTACCTAACATCAGAGAGTAAATTAGAAAGCTTCAAGTTAGGGTAAATGATAGATTCCCGGGAAAGTAGTGTAAGTTATTTTGACAATTTTATAATTTTTTGGTTGGGTACTTCGCTATAGCAACACATTGTAAAGGTCCTATCATGTTGGTCAGTCAACTTACTTATAGTTCCTGGGAAGGTTAAATCTCTGAATTAAGCTGTTAACCAGTACTGGACCAATACTTTAATCAATTTACTAACAAGTGCCAATCATGATTTAGAATCTGTGTTAGGTGGGAGAAAAGCCATAGAAATAGTAATTTTGTTTAGTATTTCTTGTACTACAGAGATTTTAGTGATGGTTACACAGAGTTGTTACGTAGAAGATTTGGTACAAAACGTGTACATTGTAATATTATATATCAAGAATACATAGCTGAACGAGATCATGTACATATGAACTCTACACAATGGGAAACTCTCACAGATTTTGTAAAATGGCTTGGAAAAGAAGGTATGAGAACTTTTTTGTTGTTTAGTGGTCAAGTACAGACTCTTAATAGGTTTTGAAAGTTAACTGGATATAGAAATGTTATTTTTTTAATACTGGGCTACCCGGAAGCAGTCTCTATGTCAATAATCTAAGTTCCAGATATAATAAATACTATAATAGTAAGAATTGTGTGTTGGTGAAAATGCAATTCTGTAATTTGATACTTCTATGTTTAAACCCATGAGTTGAAGTTTTTAGGCATTTGATTGAAATTCACATTTATAGAACTTCCAAATTTATGCTTTCTTTGTTTCATTTCTGTGGTAGAAGAACACAAATGTATTCCATTTTCAGGTTTTATGAACCTTCCTTCTTTTGCTCATGTATTGCATTAAATTACTACATTTAAATGCTAATCGAATCAAGATCTGTTTTATACATTTTCTGGTAGAAGCCTGCTGCCTTGACCATGTTGCTGTTATTAATGCACTTGACCAATCTTATTGTTAGGGGTTATGGCCCAATTATTCATTGAAAGTTCTTGGTCATGGGTTTGCATGCAATTCTTCATTTAGCAAATGAAAGATTTACTTCAAATTTTTACTCATCTCAATGTGCTTGCATTAACAGCCCCATGAGCAGTTGAGAACATTGTGGACTGTTCTTGATGATAAGGTAGTGGCATGGTACATACTTTTTCTAACTCATTCCCTCAAGTTACAAGAGGAGTTAAATTTTTAAAATATGTTCTATATATCACTTACCCAGTACATGCTTTGTTATGTTGATACTCATAAATTCCTAACAAAAATAACTTATAGTATATCTTATGTCATATTTATATTCAGGTATATGTGAGGTAGATTTCACAGAGAAAGGATGGTTTGTTAAATATATAGATAGAGACCCTGAAACTATCAAGAAACAGGAACAATGTAAGTTATTTTATAGAAACATTACAAATTACCAGTCTTTGTATCAACCCACTAGTCTGAACCAGAGGACCAGTGAAAATTGTTGTATGTGAGGAAAATTTACTAGCTGTTAATTTGCCTTTGTACGAACAATGTAACAAATTAGGCTTGTGTTTATTTTATTTGTCTATTGTATCAAGGTACATTAATTTTTGCACTAATTGAAATCCTTTTAAATAATGAAGTATATTTCCACCAAAAATTTACAGTAATTGATTTGAAATTTTAGTTGTTTAAAATTGAATGTGTAGTTCTAGCTTCTGTTGGTTAAACATTAATTTTTTTTCAGTAAAATTGGTCATTTTGCTTGATCTAATATCCAGTACAGAAAAAATGATATTATTGAAAAGCTGTAAAACTCTGCCTTGGTTCAACCATAACCTGAAGTCTGATCAGAGGTCATATTTGAAATTTTGTTGATACAGTACAACCTATCTTGAACAATACCCTCTAGGAGGGACTTAAGTATGTTGCTGTTTGAAGGTTGTTGCTCTGCAAAGGTTAAATTCAAATAAAATTACACCTAAGGGAAATACCAAAAGCTGTTATTCTGCAGAGGATAAATGTATACTGTAGATGTTTGTTTGTTTTTTTGTTAGGTTTAACATCGTAGCAACACATTGTATAGGTTATATCACGGCTGTTTCTGGAAAGGCTAACTCTCTGGATTTAGCTGTTATAACAACCAGTTACTAAGCGCAATATTCTGTCAGTGGCTGACAACTGCCCTACATGATTTAGAAACAGTGGAAGGAGGGAGAATGGTCTTAAGACTTAGAAAATTATTTCATGACCAAGCTTCATGAAAGTATGCCCCCCCCCCCGGAAATTAAACCTACGACCCTTCCATCAGTAAGCATGTGCACTACCAACTGAGCTAGCTGGATAGGCTACTGTAGATGTATTTGATATAATTGTTTCAGTAAAGACTAAAGAACGTATGGACATGGATGACAATGAGAGAATGGCTAGATTAATACAACAACAAGTTGAACGTGGTGCTAAAACTGAGAAAAATGTACATGAATCAGAATTTACTGAATTAAATAGAACCAATGCTGATGAAAAAGGTTAAATTTACATTCTATTTAACTGTTTATAAAAGTAATAGTATGTTTTAGCTGCATAGTCATGATGTTAGATGGATTTTTGTAAATAAACATTTGCTAGTGTCTGTGTGTATAAATGTGTTTAGGCTGGGATAAGGAGTGATAGTGGCCAAGCAGTTTAAAGTTAGGTTGGAAAGCACTGGATAGCAAATTTTGTTCTTATTTGAATCCCATTTTTTAAGCAAGAAAATTTATCACAACTCTTTTAGTGCAACTGACAAACTAGGCACATTTGTGTCAGAATAAAGAGTAATTAAGTTGAAGTTGTGAGCACCCATTTCACAATTAAACTAGAGTACTTTTTTGTCTGTATTCAATTCTCCATTCTGTGTTAACATTTGAGAGCTATTGAGAAGTTAATTTTGTGTTCTTCATTTATGTTGTGAAGTGAGGTCAAATAATAGATTCAAACTTGCCAGTCAATTTTTTCTATACAAATCAGGCTTGCCAGACAGTTTTTAGAGTACTGAGCTCAAGACACATACATGTATACCAATAGTGTGTTCTGATTTTATTTTTATTTTATTACTTATAGTGGTTGTCTCCCTTGGAGCTACAAAGAAACTTGAAACCACAAAGTAAGTATAAAATATCTTGTATACAAACATTTTACTAGTCTTTTATGTATGCGTGTTTAACAGTAGATTAAGGACAAAAACCTCTTGTTGGTGTATGTTATTCACTTATATCTGATACTGTAAGATAACAGAAATTGTTATTGCTCTCTATAGTACATGTATTGACCAAGATATAGTAATCATGGAAATTGGATATCAGACTGAAGTAAACAGGAGTGACTGGAATTTTCTTCTTGACATGAGTATATATTCATCGTCTTTAACATACAGAGCTCCTTTGTGCATTTTTTTATGACATCGCTTCTTTTTTTAACGTAGCTTACACCATGAGTCCTGAAATATAATGCTGATTGGCAATACACTACCCTCCAAAAGTTTCTTCACATATTCACAATTTATATTGTACTAAATAGAATATCAAAAGGTTGTAAAAGCAGTTTTATTTTTAAACAATTTTCAATTTTGCTTTTTCTGATCAGTCCATTTGTCTAATGGTTATGAAATAACAAAAAAATCAAATTTGATATTGGTTCATTAAGATACATTGACCTTAATTTCGGAGGCTGATAGATAATTTTAGCTGCAACTCAAAAAATAAAATGTACCTATAGAAATTCCATTTCCATTGCATGAATAATGAATGAAAAAACATAAATATAATGATTATTCAAATTTGAACTTATAAATAGTATTAATTTATTTAATTGTACTGTGATGAAACTTTTGGAGGGCAGTGTATATCCCAGTTCTTCTAGAATGTGGGAATGCAATCATTAAATTTTCTCAAGCATTAATCCAATACAATATGTTACATAGTAAAGTGCAGAGTTATCAACCAGCCCAACTATATGTGAAGAGTATTTTTTACTTGTCCCGGTCAATTTTATTATTTGGAGGCTTTTGGCAAGTGAGTTAAGGCAATGATTAGGCTATCCAATCCCTAAAGTCCTAAACTTAGTAAAAAATAGGTTAAAAGTCTCAGGCAGCGTTTTTTTTCCTTCTTAAAATGGGTCCGGAAAACGGACCCATTCCCAATGACGACCGGACCCTTCCCAATCACGCCAACGGACCTTCCCAATTGTGTCAACGGACCCTTCCCAATCGTTTTTTTTATTGGTATTTTGCAAATCAAGAGAAAAAACAGCATAAGTTGTCAAAACTAAAAAAATCGGCAAAAAGAAACGGGTTTTGGAATTAATAAAATTTTACTTTTGTTTATTTGTCCAAGTATCGTTACTGACAGTTATTTAATGACTGTGTGTCAATTATCATTTAAATGGGCAAGAGTCGGCAAATTTCAATAATCAATATCACTTATCATCAATTAAAAATAAATTAGAATTTTTATTCATGCCGTTCTTTACGACATCGCTAATCCGTTAATGTTGGTGAATAGCGTCATCTTATATAATTATCATCTGAGAGTTTGTGTAATCACTCTTTCACACGTTCATTGTTCCGCTTCATTAGTTTTACAATCAAACTAATGATGTAAAATTTAATGTTTACAAACTCCTTTGTCTTACCGCGTAAAATTGTGCTTAAGTTTTATTTCCGGTCAAGGTCATTACATTGACTTATTTCTCACGGACCCGTGATTTTTACGACTTTTTTATGAAACTAGCTGCCATTAAGCATAGAAATTGAAAGCTGTTCATGTCATGATGATTTCGCGATAATTTTCTCAATAATTCAGCAATGGTTGAAATAATCCAGCAGTAGTTTAATTGTTACTCAGAGTAAATTGTAAAACATTCGTCCCCAATAATTTCGTACCCGACAGTTTCGGAAATTTAATGTTTTTTAATGATTTTTTATTGTGGGAAAATGAGACATTTTAAAACCAAGCTGAATTGCTTTTCTGGAAGATTTTGAGTAAAAACTATAAGAAAGGTTATTTGATTAATTTGAATATAACAGATCTAAAAACGACTCAGACACTGAAATACTGGTAGCCTCCTTATTTCTGAATTATGTTGTGGTCTATCAGATAGTTACATTACATAAGAAGATAAGTTGCTGGTAACTTTGAACACATTTCCATCAAGCTTGAGTAGATAATGTGACTGGAGATAATTTTTAATGACATTTCCCAAATGTTATGATAAACAGCTTGTCACATAACCTGACTCGCGTATACTCTCTTTCTTTTTAGGCCTATTGACAATGGCACTTTATTGTTGTTTGGAGTGTCCAAATTCTAGGCGTCATTATATGAATGGCCAAATTCTTAAGTTCCTTTATTTGTGTAATTTACCTCTGCATGTCTCAAAAACTACAAAATCTAGTTTAATGTAACTGTTAAAAGGCAGAATGATGGAGATATTTTACAATTTCTGTATTTAAACACTTGTTTATTAATATTCCCAATTTATTCTAAGTTGTGCATGATTTTCCCAATTTTTCCCATTTCACGACTAACGAAATTCCCAATCGGAGGGGTACGTTTCTTGCTCAGGAAAATTGCAGTGGGGTTTGAACCCGGGACTTGTTGATCACTAAGCATGCATCTTACCACTGGACCACTGTTCCTACAATGTACTGTAATATGTTCTTGCTATATCTTTCCAGACCTTTAGTCAGTGAAAATGCCTTATCAAAACTGGCTAGTGCTCAAGGTAGTAGTGAATCTACTGACTCTGATGGTTCAAGTAAAAGAGACTTTAAAGTACCGAAAGTTGGAACTAAACGTAAATCAGCACTCGATGAAATCATGGAATTTGAAGAATCTAAAAAAGAGAAAACTAATCGTAAAGAATATTGGTTACATGAAAATATTGTTGTGAAAATTGTGTCTAAAAAACTTGGAGAAAAATATTATAAACAGAAAGGATATGTGAAGGTTTGTAGAGTAGATTTAATTTATGTTGTTAGACATGTTTCTATAATTCCCAGTTTTGCAAAACTTCTAACATTTAATCAAGTTGGAAATTTCTCAATCTATTTTTTATTATTTTGCTGCATTAAAACACCAAATCAAAGGCAGCTGTACCAAGACATTTAAGGTCATGATTGCCCCTGACAACCTATATTTTGGTTCAGGCAACTTTTTACTTCTACTAGTAAACATTTGGTTCATGCAAGAAAATATGTTGCTGGTTGTCCAAAAATCCTTTGTTTGTTTGTTTCTGTTGGGTTTAACACTGTGTAGCAACACATCGTATATAACAGCGGTCAGTCAACCTACTCACTGCTCCTGGAAAGAATAAATCTCTGGATTTAGCTGTTAACCAACTACTAAGCACATACTTTCGTCAGTGACTGACAACTGCCCTACATAATTAAGAATCATTGGTAGGATGGAGAAGTCCGTAGAAATAATTTCATGACCAAGCTCCACAAAAATATGCCCCGCCCGGGAATCGAACCCACGACCCTTCGATTAGTAGACTTACATGCTACCAACTGAGCTAGCTGGGCGGCTAAAATACCTTTCTAAAGATAATGTGACCAGCAATGGATTCAGACTGTAACTTAAGAAGTCTTCTGTAGTAGCAAAATATTAGACCATGGCAAGAAGTCACTATCTCTATAGTATATATTTGTTACTTTCAGGCTATAGAGAATCTATATGGTGGTGTTATAAAGATGTTAGATAGTGGAGATAAAATTAGAGTAGACCAATCACATCTAGAAACTGTGATCCCTGCAGTAGGTATGTGTGAAGCGGATTTTATCTCTTAGAAGCTATCAGTCCCAACAAATATCTTTCATTATTACAGACTCTATAATCCATTGGTAGGAAATCTGCAAAATAGTTCCTGCAGTATATACATAGTAATTTAAACAGCTCTGCTATGATTGACACAATAATTTCTGAATTCTTTAAGGACATCTGATAACCAAACTATTTCCTGTGCGTAGCAAAATGGCCTAAATGTGGGATGAGTTGCTAACTTTGTAACCAAAACAAATTCAGTGCTTCCCTGCTTTGATTTATTACAGTTTTCTATATTATCATACAATGGCCAAAAGTTTTATAAATTTATAATATTCCTCAAATCAGCATTTCTAATGTCCAAAATGTTGTTAATTTGTATAATTATCAGTATGAAATACATTAGTATGCAGATTTTAGATTTTTATTTTTGAACTTTCAACTGACTGAAAACAAAATGAAATTTAATGTTTACACATTGTATGTATCATGTTTATTACAGGTAAAACTGTTGTTATAGTAAATGGAGCTTATCGTGGTGAACAGGCTAAACTTGAAGGTATAAATGAAAGAAAGTTTTCATGTACAGTATCATTATTAAATGTAAGTAAAATTGTTACATCTTAAATATAATACACTTCAATACACAGTTTTATATGCTCATCATAATTGAGTCATTTGTCATGAACTCGCGTTCTTTTTTAAATATGCTACTGTGGACCTTCCTGTAAATATTCTCTGGCAGAGCTTTTTATTATTTCATGTTCCATTGGAGCTCATACTAATATAAAAACTCATGTTTTTTATTGTACATGTATATACACATTAAATCTTTTTGCCTTTATTTGTAGTAAAAGATTTTCTCCTAAATATTCCTTGAAAGTGAAAAAGTTAAGCAGATTTTACACTTTTATGCCATAACCCCTGCTCATTGAAATTGCCTTCCGTGATCCCTCACAGTACCCATTAACACTTGGATGAATTGGAACTACTGTAGGTAAATTTCTTACTGGAGGAAATTACCAGTGCCCCTAGTGGGGTTTGAGCACAGGACCTGTCAATTCCCTAAGTGTGCGTCCTATCATAAGACCACTGCTCCCTAAAGGTTAATTTGATAAGCATTCTAGTGTAGATTACCCAATAATAGAAGTGCTGATAAGACATCATCATGTATGACATAACTTATTTATTTATTTATTGGAGTTAACGCCGTATCAACACAATTAAGGTTATTTCACGGAGTCCAGCGCACCTAACCTATCTTTCATGGACCCTTTTCCATAACCAGTACTCACCTACCCTTCCACAAGGCCGGAAACTTCTCCATATTATCTAACCAATGGAGGAAAATCGACATTATTGTCAAATTTTCGTGGAAGGATATAACCTCCCCGGGTGGGATTCGAACCCGCCTCCCCTCGGGCACGAGTATCCAAATCCCGGCGCGCTACCAACTGCGCTATTGACCCGGGTTGACATAACTTATTAATTAATAATAAAAATGTTATTGTATATTTTCAGGGAACATTACGAGGTAGAACTTTAAAGGATATACCTTATGAAGATATTAGTAAATTATATAACCCTTCATGAGAACATGGTTATAGTGCAGCTATTTGTGATAGTTTTAAGTCAGTCTCTGGAAGATCTTCATTTTAGGAGGACTGTTAGGTCTTCATTGAATCTGATAGACTTTTCATACCATGATTATTGGAAACAAAGTATTGAGCACCTCATTCTGGAGAGTGTTTGATCATTTTATCTGATATTTCTTTTTGAAGCTGGTCTTCTCTTTCTCTACACAATAAGAGCTTGATTTGTCCTTCACTTTGGAGAGTAGCTTTCAAAATTCAGAGTCAATAGAAGCTTGAATGATAATATCTTGATTACGAGGAAGAAAAAGGGGTGGTGGAGAAATTGGTTACGTTTGAAGTCTGTAAGAATAGGTTTAGTGTGAAATCTGTGAGGCATATTTGCCTTTGGACACCATTGATAATATCTAGAATTTACCAAAGTAGACTGATAGTAAGGGGTGTTTGATTTTGGCCATGAAATACAGTATTTCTTTGTTTCATTCTCCTGTCTGTCTCCTGATGGTACAGGTATAGATGTACCCTGGTGCTTTTGTACACTGGCATCAGAGTCCTCACACTCGTTAAATACGCACACATATAATATTTTGTTATTAAAAATCGGTCCCATATACATCACCGTTGACGAGTTAAAACTATACTTTAATTATAATATTCACATGGTATTGAATCATTTTTACAGAAGTATAAATTTTATAAAAACGGTATTATTTACAAACTTGTAACTTTGCATGATGTTAAAGAAATGTTTAATCTTTAAATCAAGACCAACATTTTCTTTCAGAATCAGATATAAGTCGAATTGAAGAAAAACGGTTAGGGCCGTACGCTCTGTAGAAAACGTTCATTACCATGTATGTTATATATAAGGTAGTGTACATGTATGTATGCACAGGGAACTATATATAGGGATATGCATTATTTATGATCATAAGATATGGACTCTGGTGCCAGTGTTTTTATAGTATAATCTTACCACAGTCAGTAGTATTACCTTGACTTTGTTAATTTGGTCAGTATAAAAAATTTTATGCTGTTGTATGGAGGTTATTTACTTTAAAAATGCATGAGAGGGTTAGGGTATGAGATTACTGAAAGGTGATATACATAATGTATAATGTAGAAATTGGGAGGTGACTGTAATGAAAAGTTTGCGGTACTTTTGTATTTTGAGTTGTTAATACTTCTTACGTACATAATTGTTATCATTTATGTAGAAATGGGAAGTGTATTTTTTGAAATTGAGAATTTAACTCATTTGTATATAATTATGTCATGAATAAAATGATATATTATTTATATTTCTCTTTGTTCTGTGATACTTTATAATTGTTGCACCTGTCAATCATGGGATCCAAGCACATATCATTGACAGCTTGTGGAGAGTATACAACTTTTATGTGCCTTCAGAATTACTGCATGGCAGTAAAACTTAGGCCACAACTGATTCTGACATTCAAAGATTCTACAGAAATGTTAGAGAAATGATACCCTGGATCTGTACTCCCACTGAACTTCTCTGTACTAAGTAAGAGATATAGGAGGTGACTAGTGCACTTAGCTTCAGGCATCTTTAATGGTTTAGTCATGTGCTGCAGTCTTCAGTCTGCAAAAATTAAACTACTCCCTGCCCCGGAAAACGCCCAATAAAGACATGAACAGAGTGTGTAAAGGCTAATCTAAAGGCATGCCACCTCATGGACATTGATCCTCTGAACTGGGTTTCCAGGAGATCAAATGCCAGACCTTTTAGCCACCTGCTGTCTGTGTTTGTGAGAAAATTAAATTTATGATTTGATTGATGATTGTTGAAATGGTCTTACTAGAGTTGCCAAATAAACAAAGCACTACATTTACTTATGTTCACAAACATGCCTAACAATTTCTTTGGTGGATCAGGTAATAGGTATTTTCCGATTGTTCTGTCTGCCTATGTTCATTTATACGCAGAAATTGCCCAGCTGACTTTTGAAATATTCATAGTTAATTCTATTTCAATCCTAATCAAATTAGGTAAAATACATAGTATGCAGTAAATATTTTGCCATAAGGTCGGTTGTACACATAAGTAAAGATATAGTTTTTCTGAGGGGGTGAATCGACAGGTATACTAGATCTGGTAAAGAAAATTCCATAAAGCTGGTTGATGAACCAGCTGTTGCTGTTGACTGAAACAATAATGAGCCAGTTAAAATGAAATGTCGAGTAACGCCATTTCCTCCTATATATTGTATTTACTCATGAATTAAGAGTCTCGACCAGTATGCGACCTGTGAGGCAAGGACTGTGAGTAGATACATGTAAATAGACCGCCATAATATGACTAAAAACATTTTAAAAAATGACTGAAGCTTTATAAATTACAATATTTAATTTCGTATTCACAAAGGTCGAGACGATAAAGTATTATAGCGCTTAAAATCTAAATCCCCAAATATGCCAATGTTAACTGCCGCTCCAAATTAATCATAATTAATGTTCAATTGATCATCTTCAAAGATTCATAACACATTTTCTACATCCTTTCGTGCATGGTCATCTTTGGTGTTTGCTTTACTGAACGCTGATTGGCTAATTTTAAATCCACCATGCTCAGTTTTTGCCATTATAACAAGGCGTTTTACGGAAGCCTCAGCGGCTGAAAATTTGTTGCAGTTTTTAAACTAACTACTTATTTGCTCATCTATTTCTATGTATTTCATGAGAGGATTTTAAATCCAAACTTTTATGTTTACCAGCTTTCAACACGGTTAGAAAGCAATTTACGAGTTTAATTTAATATGTCCTTTATCAGGAATAAGCAAACATTTGGTAATCTAGGTATTGAGACAAAGTCTCGGGTAAATCCTGTTCAATTAAACATACATCCTTTTTCTGAACATGTAAGAAAAGTTTTTGTAAGAAATAAAAGCCATTAAGAGGGTACGTTTAGCTTATGTAAATACATTGTAACTTTTTATTTGCAATCGTTATGCACCTGAAACGTAGGTTTCAGAACTACATGTATATAATGTTCGTTCACGTTATGATATTATATAATGTCTTATGAAAATTAAAGGTAATACAAAAGTTAGTTTACCTTAGTTGCAAGAAAATTAATTTTCATTTACCTTTTTCATCTTGGGTTTTACACCATCTATGGAAATGTCTTAAAAGCTAGAGAGCAGTATTTCGTAGACTCCATTTTGTGCTGGCACTTTTAGCAAAGAGACTCCTGCCTAATGAAAGTGTTAGGTCCTTCAATCGTCTAGTGTGATGTTTGATGGCAAATCATAACCTAAAAAGACCCAAGTAAACAACCCTAGAAAAAAGCAGACCCCCCCCCCTCTAACAAGAATGGAGAAGTACCCCTCTAAAAAGTCTTGCCAAGAGTGCCGGATGTTCGACTTATGAAAGCCGTTGGCTAAAATAGCCATGAAGTTCAGAACATAAACCTGCCGGTTTAAAGCCTAATTCAATCGATCGTCTTTTTTATTAATGTCTTTACTTTTGATTTAGTTTCCTTCCTTCGTTATGGAAACACGGGAGTGTAAAAATAATGTATTTAAACATATTACAAAATATAAAACGACATAAATAGGCCTTGGTGAATTTCTATACGGATATTGGTACATAGAAACATCAAATGGGAAATGTTTGAAGTAAGTTTACATGTCCTGTAATCAGGTAACGTGAGTAGGAGGGTAATAAATCATGTACAATGTATATGGTTTTACTAACACCTATGAATCTTCAAGACGAAAGCCATAATTCATTGATATAACCAATATATGTTTGCAAACGCTGACAAAATTAAAATTGTAACTCACTTGGTGATCACATATATACTGTTATTTTCATCGTCAACAGTGATCATCAAAAGTTCTTGAATAAATGAAAATTTGAGAAAAAAAATGATAACGCATGGTAAAAGGTTTTTACTTTAATTAAAGTTTGAATCATATGTACATTAACAAATTAATGTTAATTTTGGAATTCGCTCAGACAAATGTTTCTTTTTTTCATATTAGGTAAATGTAAAATCGGTTTATCTGAAAAAGGATCTTGTCCGAGGACTTTTGGAGGGCACTTCTACTCTCCAGATTAGGAGGAAATAAAGAAATCTATCTATCTGTATGCATACAACGTCGCAACCCACGCATGGTTATCTAAATTTTGTGCATTCAGCATTTAGGGGATTTAGCCTATACGCTGCAGTAACAATCTACAAACATATTAAATTAAATGTTATATTAGATTTATAGTATTTATTGCTGCACTCATATTTTTTGAAGAACATTTTAATCATAACGCTATAATAGGGCGCACTATGTAGTTAGCTAGTTTTAATACCAAACAAAACTTGCAAAATGTAAACGTTTGACAAAATAAAATTGTAATGACCTTAGAAAACAGGCCATTGATTTCGATACAAAGCGGAATATTAATAATAATATCAAATAATAATTTGTTTAAACGAAATAATTGTAATATAAAAAAGGGATTTCAAAATGTCACTTTAGGGGTCCGTAGTTTACGTGTTGATATAAACCAGTGACGTAAGCAACATTTGGAATGTATCGACAAAAATTTACTCAAATAAAGAAGTTTTAAATCAACATTTTTTTATTATTGAAAACATGACAATACATACAAACAACAACTTGTTATCCTCAAACAATCGTTATTTAAAACATACAAAACATATAAAGCAACATGTTATTTTCTTCAAACAACATATGAAATAAATCACCTGTTTACTGTAGTTGTTTGAATTATTTCAACATCTATAATTTATTAACAGCTAATTATTTTCTCTCGTTATCAATATTTAGTTGTGTTTTCAAATTATCAATTATTTATTAAGAATTTTGGGCGCGGTGATTTTAAACAATTTCGAAAATAAATTTCTTTCATTCGTCAGTAATTGATTTAATCAATCACGAGTAAAGTCTGTTTTATATCAATCGGCTACTTTACAAACCCATTTAGGGGGACGTACGCGATCCACACACATCAGGCCATAGGCGGCAAACACAGTTTCGGGTCAGAAGCACTACATGGTTGACACTTTTTGGACAAACGCCACAATTTTATACCTCAGTCTGTATTTTATACACCATGCAATTAACGTACGGACATCGTGCGTCTGTCTTGTTGTAGTATTGCCTTTGAAGAAAACTGTACGGTTGATGCACTACTGCCTCATAACAGTTCAACGATGCATTTATGAATATTGTACGACCATCTCACAAACTTCAATAACATTTAAGATTTATCGACTTGAACGTTTTGACATACCGTCATACCGCAACAATTATTCCAAACAACAGTCAATGATTTCCATACAATCTGCGCGGCGGTTGACTGTAAATAGCGACTGTCTCTGTTTTTCAGAAACAAATTTCGATCGATTGACGTTCGATCTAAAAGTTTACAGTATTTATTTGTAGCCTGTTTAATTACGAGCATTCATTATCACGAAAATAGTCGGAGATGGCGGACTTCCCTCGAAAATATTTTTGAGTGTTTACATTCATGAGTTGTTTAAAGTAAAAACCAATTTGTTCAAATAACTCAATATATCATGGCGTGAACACTAACTACGAGTATATGACGTCATTTTGACTAAAACAGTGATAAATGTATTTTCTAAACATTAAACATATAATCTTACTTAGTATGTATTTTAATGAATTCTGCCTTTGCTTAATTAATGAAAGTAACTAACAAAACTATTTTGTTTTGTTGTTTACTGAAACTGTCTGCTGTGATTTATACAGTGAACTCTGATTCATGATTATTATGGTGTTGTTAAGAGCAGATGAATCGGTACATGTTTTCTTGTTTATTATTCACGAAATCATTTAATTAGGATGTGAATTATACCATAATTCACCTATGATATCAAACGCCTTATGATGTAGTGTTGATATTTTAGTATATAGTTCTCATTAGCCTAAAAAAGCCTAAAGTTGTCGATGGCTTTGCTTGTCTGGTTCCAGTCGTACTTAGACAGGTAAAAGTACGTCAGTCAAAACAGAAAAATGGAGGTGTTCCATGTATTGTGCAAGGTATCGGATAATTCTGTTTCCAAATGAACATCTCTCACTGTATAGACTTAAAGGAATTGTGTGCAACAGAAGACACCTTATTTTTAGCTGATCAGTAACATTTATGCTAAATCAAGTATCCGAAATTCTAATTGGAAATAGCCAACGTCCGAATCGTGTCTACTTAGCAGACGTGTTTTTTTGGTTAATCGTTTGCTAATTTTAAGTGCAAAAAGATAAATCTTCAAATGACCTATATAGTACCAAACTCCTACCAAATTGATCATCGTCAGAAGCTATTCATGCCAAATTAAGAGAAAATAAACGAAAATTTTGTAACCGGAAGATGCCATGGTGGGCGCCATTATTGCGCTTTGTCTGACCCATTAACGATAGTGGTAATGGGCAAGTAATAGAGACTATGGTTTGGCTAGGATACTAAAATGTTTATTTAATCGAATACACATATAGCACATTAACATGCTTGGTGTTGATTGTGTCTAATAGCACTGATATTATTATTGGCTAATGACAGTACCAACATTATCATGAAATGTACGTTTCAACGTCTTTATACATGTACTATGTTCATAGGCGGATCCAGCGGGGGGTCAGGTGGGTCCGGACCCCCCCCCTAGAATTTGGAAAATGTACCTGTCCATTAGTGTATTTCTTGCCTGTAAGTCATTTTAAGTAGCATGAAGCAATTTTTCTCGGTGCTTAACATAGATTTAATGGTAATGTAGTTTTTAGTATCAATATGTTGCATATTTTCTGCAAAATGTGTATAATGTGGTTGTGGTTCGAGGTTCGGACCCCCCCCCCTAGAAAAGTTCGAACCTCCCCCCTAGAAAAGTTCGACCCCCCCTAAAAAAAGCTAGACCACCCCTAATGTTTTATCAGTTCGACAAAGAACCATTACACTTTTAATTCGATTGAGTTTGTCCATTCTCCGGGTCACGGAATTTACTGAAAAGTTACAATTGGAACCAATTCAGTCATTAAATGCGCTTCTTGATCGAGCTACATAAGAAATAGTACGCACAACTAAGGCTCTCCTGGTCTTATAGTGACCGACCAGTCAGCCTTATAACATATTGTGGACCGAAGCCGAAGGCTGACGTTTACTATGTAGTGGACTGACTGTGAGGTCACTATTAGACCAGCAGGCCCTCAGTAGTGTGTACTATTTCCAGGAATATTGAGGCAACAGATATGGTGGGTAGGCCTACACGGGAGGGGGTCCCCTCCTTACAGTCGAAGTTTTTTCTAAATTTAAGCCTCTGAAACTCGATTTCCAGAATTTTCGGTACCCATGTTTAAGAAATAAACTTTGTATTATAACGAAACCATAAGATGTTCAATATGTTTCATGTAAAATTAATCTCGTAGCCAATTGCCGCTGCTTGCCAGGATATTGGGGCCGCGAACGCGGGCCCTGCGGTCCCTGCTCCTACGCGCCTGATTTCATATATCATACCGCACATTTTTAACACTGAATTAATATTTTGCAAAAGCAAAAGAATTAACATTGTTAAACATTTAATAGGTCAAAACTAATAATATAAACTTTTTTATAAGGTGTCGAAAGTTTGTTTTGCTTCGAGAAAATTTCGCCACTAAACAAGCGTTTAATGATATCGACTGGATATGACGTCAGTAGGCCACTAGAATATCAGCGGGTCACTATCACATTACATGACTTGTAAAACGGCCCGCTGCCGAAATATTGTGAAATAACGCCCGTTACGTTTTATATACGTAAAGCAATTTTATGTAAAATATTATTTGCCTTCATAATTTTATATTTACGTATGCAAACAAGTTATTTCAAAACATAGACGTATGTAAGTTATTGCCTAATACAAGTACATCCTTTTCAACTTATTTTTTGTTGGGTTTTCCATAGGATACAAACTATATTTCATCATATTAGTGAATATTTGTGTTCAAAACAATACGATTAAGTCAGCATTGCTTGCTTCTCAGAACTGGTGTGTGCACTAGCTTTGTCCGCCTGGTACAAAAACATTTTTTTCAGCTTTAATGCTATCAAGTTGAGTTACAATTTCCTAAATGTCCTTCCAATTGTAAGGCAAATAATTTTTTGAGGAAAGCAGATCATTGCAAACAACAAGTAGTTTTTGTTATACTAATCAAAGTTTACTTATGTAAAATATGTATATATGTAGTTCGAAATTTTGGATCATATTTTGATAAACTAATAAATGCTGATTTTAAAATTTACTCAGATGATTCCTAAATTCGATGATTGTCGGAGTAACGGGTTAAGTTCGAGCTGTAAAATGGGTTTTGGGGACCAGTTATAAGTGTCGGTGTCGGTAACATAAAAATTCCGTTGTAACCAATATAAATCAGGTACAAAATATTCCGTTTCCATAAAATGTGTCGGTATAACGAGACTGTTGTTGTAACGGGTGTCGTTGTATTGCAATCTGACTGTATATATTCATATTCTGTTTATCCTAAAACAAGATTTATTTCATGGACTTTTAAATGACCCTGTGTCTTCGTTCTTTTCAGTATTTCAGCTGATCATTAATCATATTCAGTTTCTTATCATCTGTTGTTGTTGATCAATCGTAACTATTCGATAATTTCCGTGACTTGATCGAGTTCAGAATCGTTGAAGACGTACCTCAATACTAGAACGTTCGTTCGAAGACAAACAACCGTTGTCATGGTAAACATAACCTTCAGTCGGTTGCCATGGAAGTCAAATAGAACTAATTTTACAAAATGTACCGGAAAACATATATTGGACTAGATATTGTTTAATTGTATTTAACTGTCTGAGGCGCATATATGAACCTCATTGGTTTTAATTAATCGTAAGTACAAAGTACTGTTGTGAATACATGTTCATGTATTTAAATCAGTGAAATTAATGATTGCATCACTGGTAGTTGAATAAAATTAAACAATACTGGTATATATAAAAAACAAAGAACTTTGTCTAATAATACAGTTTATTTTATTATTAAATGGATTTCAATGTTTCACGTTTAAATAATGGAATGACTCAATACAAAACACCAGTACAAAGCACAAAAACATTGCAATGGTGTAATGGCAATTATATGCAATACAATATGATAATGGTGTCTTTAGTAATACCGTAATCAAAAGCTAAATGCTCATGTAAAATCATTGATAATACGATGAAATGTTTATGAACTAAGCTATGTTTTGAAAAAAGAACATACCGAAGCTTAATTAGTTGTTAAAGCATAATCTTACTTTGTGTTTTCATTATAAATGAATAATTTCTACAAATTAGAATAATAACAACCAAATTACCATACGAGAAAGATCATTGTTTGAAACAGAGACGGCCGGCAAAGTTCCGTGTAAAAACACTATGTATACATATCTTGCTTTTATGTCTTGGAACCGTAGGCTTACCGGCCGCCTATTGTTTAAAATATGCCATACAGTTGCAGAGTAAGTCCTCGCTATGGTTCCATACTTATTTGTTCTTTTTTTACATGGATATCAGACAATTCTGCATTATTACAATTTACATAATGTATATACATGTAGCTTGTCCAAAAAGACTTGAGAAAAATAAATACACTCAATACAATGTGCTACCAAAACTAGGCCTATTAGTATCGAGGGCTTCACATCAACAAGTTATGAACCACAGGTCAATGTATAAAATGCTCATACGCAACGTCGCTTATAACAATAAAACACTAATATCGTATAATCAGACTTTTTAAAGCGGGATAAATCATTTTGATAGTTACCTGTGCCATGAACAAACTACAAGTATACTAAAATACGAAATCAGACGAAATGGCAAAGAAAGAAACAGATGAATGAAGAAGCTACTCTGTGATTAAATATAGAGACAATACTATGATATATGAATAAATAGAACAGAAAATGTTATCACAGATATGTATAAACATGTATATATGAAATATTTGTAGGTTTCAACCATGGTCGTCCACAATAACAATTATTGTACAAGAAGCCCAGACGTTCTACGATGATGATTTGGTTTTAAAATCACCACCAGCGTCTGTATGACGTCACTATTACGCAAATGTAGACTGACCAATCAGCTGCTCTTATTGAAATAATGGCGATGTTTCAAATTCATTTACATACAGGACGTCCAATTTAACTGAAAATATAGAAGATATTAAAAATAAACAACACTATTTCAACTATTGTACATAATATAAACACATGGAATAAAGCAAAAACACATGCATTTTTATGTCAGTTACCTAAAAGGAGAAAAGCTGCAAAAACTTAAAACAAAAAGGAACCAGCTTTAAATTGAAGTAATTATGTTTTCGAATTTCAAGAATGTATATTAATCATTTTAAGTTCATACTGGTGTTGAACGAATACACTTGTTCCAAATCGATATATTTTAGATTTAAATAGTTTACATATTTCGAAGTTACTAGAGAATGATTTTCTGCATATGATAGACACTTTAAGACGTAAGTTTCATTTAAATGGTATTTTCTTTCAGGACAACTACGTGGTAGCACTGCAACCACTAAAGTCTTTATCATCAGAGGCAGTTGCAACTTTTCCATGCAGGGAATCGTCGCAACAATTATTTTCTGATGGTTTGTACACCGTACATTGTAGCAACACATTGTATAGGCTATATAACGACTCACAGTTAACCTACTCGCCGTTCCCGGAAAGACTAACTCTCTAGATTTAGCTGTTAACCAGTTACTAAGCGCAATATTCCGTCAGTGACTGACAAGTGGACAACTGTCCTACATGATTTAGAATCAGTGGTAGTAGGGAGATTGGCCTTAAAAATACTTCATAATCAAACTCCACGAAAGTATGACCCGCTCGGGAATCGAACCCAATAACTCTCGATTAGTTGGCTTGCGTGCTACCAACTGAGCTAATCAGGTGGCCAAGTTAAGTGTTACAGTTAGAAGAAGATACTTACCAACTTGTTAGTTCTCCACATGGTCCACACGCTTTCTCTTTTGGTACACAAACTTCCATGAAAGCATCAAACACTTCACCAGCGTTACAATGTACGGTATTCAAGAATTTTCCCTCTTTGCATACTGAGTATCTGTCACATCGGCCAAAATCGTCCATGTAAAACCCATCCTTTTTACCAGCGCAGTCAGGCATCATTCCTCCATGCTCTTGTGGGATTTCTTCAACCGAAACGCACTGGTTCTTATCTGGATGAAACAATTGCACTCTACCATTGCTGTCAGCTTGGCACATGTCAGAGGAAACGAATCTGTCTTGGTAGCACATTATGTGATATGGGCTCCATAATCTGTTTTCATTGGCATGGATACCGTCTTTCTTTCCTTCACAACTTGGCATTCTAACAGAGCATGGGACACAATGGGCTACTGGACACAAGTTACGTCTGTAGTCACCTGAAAACAGCAATGTTTGAAATCAGAAATAAGAAGCTGAGGACACCTTGGTTTATACTATTCCATTTTAGCTCGATTGTGTAACAAATTCTTACAACTTAGAATTATCATTTCCGAGTCCGCTTTCTGGTCCCCAGTATTGAGCTAGTATTGAAATTTCTTGCTCAAGGAAAAAACGGGGTAGATTTTGGATATGATTTGAACCTATGCGAAGCAGGCTATCAGTCCAACGTCTTAACCACTAAGCTACGCTCGCTATCGAGAAATATACTTGAGACGGAGTGTAATATTCGATGCTTATTTAATTATACTGAGGCTATTTGACTCGTCGAGTAATAATAATAATAATAATAAATCGCACCATTTGTCGTGCTAATCTAGAATTTAACACGAAAGGTGCCAGTTGGATGAAACATGACTATTAGATATATACGGAAGCATACGTTGTGATAGCTGAATTACTTATTGCAAACTCTAAAAACTGTTTAACTGTAGTTGAACAGACCTACTTATGTTGAAAATATTTGTTCAAACAAACAAAATACAAAGTTTATGCTGAGCGAGATAAAAAGTTTTGATTTGAATCAAATTCATTTATACTTACATCCATTTTTGAAAGCTTGTCTGACACCACACTTGACATTCTCGAAGTGTTCGCATTCTTTGCTTTCTGGGTTGAAATATTGAGGGTAGGGACATTCCATTAAATGTTGTTCAAAGTATCTTGGGATAAACTGATAATGCATACTGCAGTTGTAATAAGCTTGACATTCTGTTGGATGGGGAATGAGAGCATTGCTGTTTATCTGGCACTGTTCATCAATCGTCATAGGACCTGAAATTGACAATAAAAGACGAATGGTTTAACAAAGTGTTGATGAAAACTATTTTATTGTTTTTATACATTTATGGGAACTGGTTCATGGGTCATTTCTGACCTAATACATAACCACATTATTTGTATCTACTTTAAATTGAATAAACTTCTGAACTCAGAGGTATGTAAGAAAGATGGTGGACATTGTGTGAATGAAATTTCAGCTACGATTCTTGACTCGAAAATTCAGCATTGATTGAAACAAAACTGAGTACATTAACATTACAATAATGTATTTCTAGTCAAGTCACCTTGAACGAATCTACGAGCGTTAATATTGGCAATTCAGACACTTGGGAGTTAATTCGGGAATAATTTTCTTTCATTCAGATGCCAAGACCATTTGCCTTTTCTTACTGATGAGGATACTAGAGCTAGTTTATAAAGAATTGAAGGGTTTGCTACGGTAACTAAAAAACACGTAACTAATGTAGCACGTTTGCATGTTCCATTAAAACCACTATGTGCAGTGTTAATCAATCTCTTTGTAATTAACGATTACTGTCAATTTTATGTCATTTTTATGAGTATGCAATGAATATACATTTGTAATAACATCACACAACCGGACATAAATGGAGCCATTTTGGTTATGATTAGATTCACGTGTGACAACAGCGGTTTACTGAGAGTTGGTATTAAACCCTAAATGAGTTTACTGATGAACACTGCCTTCAAATTTAATTATATCAAGTTATGTTTGTTTAAGAAATATTTACACATGAAATAATATTGATGTGTGAGAGGTTAATAAAAAAAAGGACTATATTATAATGGAACATTGAGGTAATTGGCCAAAGTCTATTCTTTGCCGATGACCAAAAACATATTTATATTATAAAACTATTACTATCAGCAATTAGTTTTGAGCGTTTGTAACCAAATTCATTACAACGCCACATTAAAATGACTACGCTATAAAATGAATCAAAAGATTTTTCCCATGAGGCAAACACTTAAAAAATATTCCAAATTTGGTTGGAAGAAGATTATTCTTATTATCTTATAATCCAAGTTGTTCATAATTTAAGAAATATTATACGAAAATTGACCTATCTAATAGATTCCATGCACTTTTAACCTGATCTCAACTTTTTGATGACAATATATTATGTTTACTGGACACTTGAATCTTATTATCATAAAGTATACCTATAGTCTGATTATTACTATATCATTTACTAATCAATGTTGAATCTTGTCTACACTTCTAGATGAATTCCTCTAGCTTATCAATTGTGATTTACAACCTCAATTTAATGTTAGGAAATATAATACAGTATAATTTATCTATAATCGAAATACGTAATTGTAATTTCAAATACCATGTACATTATAAATATGACAACAAACTATACACTCTTATTTTGCCAATTAATGGGGATCTAAGAAAAATAGAAATTTAATTACAAGTTTACAAATTGCTGAAATCAGCCCAGGCTGTTCCTAGTATTTGGTTACCAGTTTGTTGACTGGCAATGCTTTCATTATGTAACGACATCTCTTTGGCATGTTAATTCTTGCCATTCGTAACTTATAAACGGACCTTATTTAATAAAAAAACCATTAATGTCTTAGCTGTTGGCTACATTAAGTTTCCTAGAACCATTAAGACTAAAGAGTAAAATAAAACTTGGACCAGTGGCTGAATTTCTAAATAATCCTAACTGTTGCTGCAATGCGATCCCTGGTCCATACTTTTAAAATATTTATCAGTTTAAAATTGATCCTTAAATAAGTTTCTTGAAATAATATTGTGTATTGTATATTTCACACAACTCGCTATGGCTGTTCTTACAAGTGTCTTATTAATAATAATTTCAACATAATTGATCAAGAAAAATGAATTCACTTCTTTGTGTCATTAAAGCATTGATCAGATCGTTATATAGATGAAATCACAAATAAACAATCGCGTAAATGAAACAAAAACGATTAGAAAATAATGAATTGATTTTTCCAAACACCTGTATTAAAATATACATTAAACGGAATCATTGGCATAGGCTACAAAAAGAAGAAATAGTGAATAGAATTTATATCTGACCACCTACATTAAAATATACAAGTAATAAAATCATTGGTTTTCACTACATGCAAACGTAGATACATGAAGGTACACTTACCTAAATCAGGAATGACCGGTCGACCACCATTATAATCCTTGCAATCATTATAAATACTGTTCTCTGGTACACATACATGGGCACTATGGCTGAATATTGAACCAGGTGGACAATTTGGCATTTGAACAGGTTTTCCAAACACACACAAATAATACCCAGAGCAGTCTGGTTTGGGGATTATTTGAAATCCAGCCGTATCACATTTTGCCTCCCAAGCATTGGCAACACCTAAAACACACACCATCGACAATAAAGCAGAAATAATAAACATTTTGTCCAAGTATGAATGTTCAATGTAATGAAATAACAAACTTTAAAATTAATTAAAAGTAAAACTTTTACTTCTTAATTAAAGCCCCCGAGTAGTGAATGAAAATCATGTGAGAAAACGAGGTATATATAGCGTTTTGAAGATAAAGGTGGGCAGGGTTTATCAGTTGAAAGTAAACATTTTAGCCCAACTTTGAATGACGTAGACAAAATACCTATGGTAGGAAGTCATATCGACACGGTCAATGCTTTAAAAAAATGATAGATGCTGGCACGGAAATAGATGATGACAGCTTGAGTAAATGTTCGAAGATCTAAAAATAAATCTTGTGACGTTCATTGCTTTTGTGGTTTAAACAATCATGTTAACTATTAATGTTTTGTTTCCATTCATAAACATAGTATAAAACACGGATACGATAGCTTAATGTATAATAATTATGTTGATGTATGCATTTTTTTACTAACCACTAAAATGTTTTTGCCTCTGTATATTTTTCATAGACTTACTCATTTTTGATGTAACGTTTTAAAGTGGACATATATACTGTGGCATTTCGCTAATTAAACAACTAGGCGTTCTTAAAAGAGACAGCTCAGGGGATGATTAAATTAACAAAAATGATAAAAAAGTATTGGAAAAAATATTATATTTTCATGTTGGCCATAAATCTGCGAATGTTGCAAATTAACCAAAAATATAGTCTATATTGATTTAAAAACAACAACACTTTTCATTGATATTATAAGCAAAAATATGGACAATTGAAGCTTTTGTAGTGCCATTTCCGTCCAGAAGACTATTCTTGTAAGCAAAGTTAGCAATAAACCTCTCATAAGTAAAGGGCATGATTGTATGAATTTACCAGTACTTAGTGAAACTGCTTTAGAAGCAAGTTGACTTTAATAGCATATAAGATGTTAGATTTCAACAGAATACTATATAATTGTTCAGGTATAGTAGGCCTATGTGAGATTAACGTTATAATTTATTGTATAAAATATTCTTGTATGATCGATTTATTGCTCATTTTATTTTATTAATATTTGCGTCGTTTCAGTTATGTAGGGCGGCCGGTTCACTTTTCACATTTCCTGTTTTATTCTATTTTTCTATTCATTCTGCCGTCCAAAGAGATTAATGGATTTCTGTCTAGGGAATTTCAAATTATTGTATAATTATATTGGTATGAACTGCCATTGCGGGCATTCATATTTTTTGCAATTCCTACTACATTATGCAAGTCATTCCACGTGACTCCGAGGATTCTAGCACTTCCGGAACAATCTTCGGAAACCTTCGGCGATTTTTATACAGTTTTTAGATACTTAAGAATAATACATATTTAATACTAATAATCTAATACATACATATGTAATTGTATTAAAACGTAGTAAAGTCTAGGTCTACAGAGGCTACATAAATGTTATTGCATCATGATGCGTGTTTAATCAGTGAGGTTTAACCATTATTTTAATTTAATAAAATATATTTATTTTTTTTGGGGGGGGGGTATAAAATTTCCAGTTATTGAAACCGCTAAAATTATTTCGCCTCTGCGCATTTTTTATGTATTAAAAACCAAATAATGGATCATTTTTACAATGGATAAAATGTTTATGACATAATATTTGACAGATAAAATTATAATTGAATAAAACCACAATTAAAATACCACACGAATCTTTTTACCACCTGTCTAGCGTGGCGTACAACAGTCATGCGCGGTTTGACATTTTATGTAACTTCTGTGCATTGGTTTCGTAAATTTCAAACCAATTAAAACGTTCTTCTGGTTGTAAACTTATACTTTAACTATGGAGTGAGTAGTCATCCTAGTGTATGTAAAACATATTTTATAAATTTTGACCCTTTAATTCAAATGTCTAATTAATTTGCGCATGAATACGCGCGTGTAAATCATTAGCAATGTCATGAATATGTTGAAATAGTGAGTCAGTGTTTACAAACATAGTCGTACAATACTTTTTCAAACTTATTGATGAACGGCGTAAAATACAATTAAAATAGTAATTACAATCCACATTCTATCAATTTTTAATTTACCTACAGAATTGACAGTATACATATGTTCAAAATTACATGCGCAAACATGGGGCTATATTCCTCAGCATATAGCTAGCTAGCGCTTTGTGCGCTGGTACCGTTCTTACACCAAAAGGAATACGTATGTGATATCAAATTAAGGTTACTAGGGGACAAAGCGCTAGCTAGCGGTATTTTAAAAACTCGCCCATTGTTTCTATACATGTATACTCTTACTAAGAGTTACCTTGAAGCTAGAACATTTTAACAATGTAAGGACGCGATTAAGGATATGAAACCTCCTTCTGGCGTAGCTACTTCAAGGCCCTGTAGGCCTTGGCCTACAAGTTGGTCAAGAAAATTACATTTTCAAAAGTCCAAAAAATATGTTCCCTGCATGTGGAACTCCTCGGGTTTTACTGTTCTACGCATTATTCTCAGATAATCATGGGAGGTCTCCATGAATGTTAGACTAAAATTTGTACATACTTTTAGTGATAATACTCCTGAACAAGAAGTTTTAGGTTTGAGATTTTTTATGTTGTATCTGGCGTGCTTTTGTTTCTATTATCGTACGATTTTGTTAAGTTGACTGAGCGTGCATTTTGGAACAGTTTTAAACCGACCTTAAACCTATAGACAGTTTTTAAGTTTTCACGAGACGTAAAACATTATTCGATTACGCAAAACAGTCCTTTGCATGTTAATTTTATGGGGAAAGTTGCGTTGCCTGTCACTCTCGCAAATAAAGTATGAATTAATGGTTTAATGCATATGATTAATGTAGTCATTCAGACCTGCCTGGTTAGATAGACATTTCAGCTATAAAGCATAGCTTATTACACCATGATTTATATAGATTAGATTATCACAAATCAAACGCGTAATGATTAGTCGGTAATTACATAACACTGAGGGTGTGACTGTCCTTCTTTGCATTACTGTCTCATGTAGGACCAAGAACATGTACATCTTACCATTCCTTTAAGTCTTAGCTATTTCATTTATACTGGGTTTAACGCTTTTTAGGTTATTTACTGCGTCAAGCGCATCTAACCTAGCTTTCCTGGGCCCTTGTCTATAACCAGTACTCAGCAACCCTTCCACAAGGCCGGAATGGAGGGATATTGACTTTATTGTAAAATTTTCATGGAAGGGTATATCCTCCCTGGGTGGGATTCTTTAAATCTAATCACATAGTTACTTCTTTATTCACAATGCTAATTCTTTATTTCACTTAGATGGTAACATTTTTGCCATCATTGCCAAGTCTGTGATTTGTGGCTGCTTTTAGCTGTAGGTTTGTGTTTTTGACACATTTATCAAACATAAACTATTGCTAGGGTCGGGCAAATATTAACTTTTTTTAAAAGATGCAAACCAAACGGGTGTTATTTATGGCCAAATTATGTGCTGAGTCTGAATATCACAATTAAAATTTTCTACGATGACGTTTTAGGTTCACTTTTTGCGAAAATTCAAAATGGTCGCCAAATTGGCCGGTTTTGGTTATGCGGGACTGTATAATGTTGTCACTACAGCTTGTAATATATCATTTTATATGTTTTTATGGTTGACAAACACGTTTTTGATATTAAAATACCAAAGTTAAGTAGTGGAAGCTTTATTTATTGATAATTTAAACAATATTTTGGCAAGACAGTACATATTTTGGATTATTCTGTAAAACAATTACAAAAAATGCAACATGATCAAAGAGTTTGTTTTAAAACACTGTCATATTAAGCGAAACAATATTTTCTGATTTTATGTTTTTGGTTTAATTTGTTTTCAGGGAGTATTTCCATTTTGAGTTTACTATCTTTTTTATGTGTCACATTTGGTGTAAATGCGACACAGTTGTGGCCCTTAGATATCTTACTTCACATATCAATCGTTTTTCTGTTTGTGAATCCTTAGCAAATCAACTGATTTCCGTATGAATGGACCGATATTAGTTTGTTCAAAATATAATTCAGCAGATAGATATCTTTCTTTTGTTTTTATCCCTCCGTCAAGTATGTGAGCATATAACATATCTTACTCATGTAAGCTTTTATAGTGATTGCCTCTCTTTGTAAGTTTAGCAACTTTATCATTGTAAAATTTTTAATCTCCGAAGGCTCCTGTGATGAACAATTATTTTTTACATGTTACATATCAGCTCTCAATCAACTCAACAGATAACAAGCATATCTATAAGTCCATGCGGACAACAACAGGATAATCTTCAATATGCAGGCTAGAATCCATCAAACTAAAACAAATCTCAACAACTTGACAGATGATTAATGATATCTTAAATTGAATGACAACTTTAAAGATGAAAATGAACCTATTTAAAAGGAAATAATTGTGTATAAAACTACACAACAATGTCTAAATGGACCTTATATAGCATGAAAGAAGGTGAACAATGCGCAATACCTTTGTGTTATTATGGCCAGATCAATTCACCTTAATCTTACATCACAAAGGAGTATAAGCTTTCACATAAGCAATTACATATATAAAGACTTATAATACATAGGCACTTGACACAGAAATCAATGGAAGTATTTGTACATTGTCTTGTAAACTCCACTTCCACATTGACTTTTGCATGGTTTAAACATTGTATTACCAGTCGACCAAATCAAAAGCTGCAACAGGTTCAAAATTGTACTGATAGAGTGGTCTTGATAACTCCATTAGAGCAACCGAAACTGTGCTCCTAAAGTCTCCATAGACTATCAATTAAAGTTAGAAGAATCATGTCTGAAGTCCTTCTAATGACCTTACATCATGTTACTTTAGAACCATTTCGTCCAAGTGAGATCTGGAGGTCAATTTTGGCTTCGATATCAAAGTTACATATGCTTACTATGATATTTTCGCCTTCGTCAATATTAATTTCTAACATATCCATTTATGGAAAAGGAATATATTTGTCTAAAGGTTCATAACTTTTTACACAACTATGAAATCAAGACTTCATATACATGTATAAATGTACAGATACAGCTAGTACAAGCTTGTTTAAGTTATATAATCTTCAACTTAATAGAATAATTTCAAAATTAAATTTTTATGATTAAGGAAAACATTTACAATATCTGCAATGCATCAAACTCTATAAACAGTAAAGCATTTAAAACCAGTAGATGGTTTGTTTTTTAATTATTAATAAGAGTTTAAAGTCATTATACAATAAACAGAAAGAGCAGCATAGCTCGATGAATGCAATTGGGCTATTGCCATTAAAGCTAGTATGTGTATACTTAATAAAGGTGATAAATTATCAATAAATATAGCTTCCCATACATATTTTGTTATTTTTAACCTCAAAAACGTGTTTATCATCCTTAAAAACCTACAAAATGATATATTACAAGCTATGGTTAAAATATAAAATAGTTGTACATAACCAAAACGGCCATTTTGGCGGCCATTTTGAATTTTCGCAAAAAGTGAACCTAAAACGTCACCGGAGGCAATTTTAAAGGTCATATTTGGATTCAGTGCGTCATTTGGCCATAAAAAACACCCGTTTCAAGAAAAAGTTGGTGATTTGCCCAACCCTACTATTGCAAACAAATCGAATCTAAAAAAGACAAAGATTTTTTTGATCACCGAAATTTTAGTCGGCGATCAACCAGGACCATAGCTTGAGCGGTCATGTGATTTACACCAATCACTAAAGCATATATGGCACCATTTCATGTCTATTATATGGTGTTCAGCAATTTATATTAACATATATTTTTTTTATTTCCCATTCAACCCGTTAATATTTCAGTCATGCAAGACGACCGCGCATTAGTGTATTTGTGCCTACATGTAACTGTGTTCCAATCCCTTTTAAGGAAACGTCTAGATCTTCGCATTTGGGACCTAACTACATGTGATTGTTGTTTCTTTCTTATTGCAGCATACTGTGCTTATGGTGACGAGATATTGAACCCGGATTGGATTGTAGAAATGAGGTTTACTAACCATGCACTAAACTAAAACCTTAATTAACAATGCTCATCCAATCGTGGTCTTTTCTATGTGTGGTAGACATTATGATACGGCAAGTTTGGTTGAGTTTTTTGTTGCAATACAACACGTATACATTTATATCAACAACAAGCAAAATTACGACGACTAGCAGTACGTTAAATGTTGGTTCAATAATTTTGATTTTGAACATTTCTTCAAATACTACCAAAGAGTTGTTGAGCTTTGTTTGAAGTCTACGGTGTACGCCCAGTTGGAAGCAAACATGAAACTTGAAACTGACACCACTTTCATTCATCATCTCAAATTAAAACATATAAACTTTATCGCCATGTTTTTTACTTGGCAACGAAAGCATTAGTTGTACTCAACTAATAATTTACATATTGTGAATAGTGAACATAATGTGTCTGTAAAGAGAAAGACTGATTATAAATATGCAGCAAATGCGATTGTTTTTCAGGTTTAGACAATCTTGGTGTTGTGCAAGATCAATCCACAACCCACAAAATCTTGATAAAAGCTTTTTAGTTGACGTGATAAAAGCCGAATAAAGGAACAATTAAGAGTTGTTCAAGTCTTGTTACCAAGCATTCTCGTGAGTTACGTTCATATTAAACTTTGAAATACACGAATGTACACATGTTCCATCATTAATCTCTTTACATGCAACGGAACGCACCCAGAAGTAATCTAGTAAGCGTTACTTCACGGACGTTTTCCACCACTCTTTCTATAGCTTCTAACAGTGAGGACCACAATGGAAATAAGAGATTTATCTTTTTTTGTGTCATCACCGGTATTGGTGTTGTTTATGACATATGACATTTTACATACTGTGATATTTACCATTTGTATGCAATGCGTTATGTCATTGATACCGAAATAAAGATAGCATTATTACATGTACATGTATTACTGTTTTCTTGCAATCACTATCGCTTACTTTCCCAATGACGCTAAAAGTAAATGTAACTAACTTGATTTATCAAATCCCTGCATGTGAATGGAAAATTGAATAGCTGTATGAATTACAAATCACATTAAATCATATTTCATGACTAACATTTCTCTTGTCGTACTTGGCAGTTCTTTGAATTGACATAAATAAGTCAATCAACTGCATGATTGAGGGTCCACATAATGTCATTTACGTATTTTGGTGATTATTTATTAAGGAATATCAAGTTAATGAAACTTGAAATATTATAATATTTATTTTTATTGCAGTGAACAATGTAGATTAGTGTATGTAATATGTAATAAAGAATATAAGTGCATAATAAAATAAATCCACGCAGATTGACTAGTTTTCAATGAATGTTGTGGTTTTGTTCGAGAGTCATGTTATAATAGGCATGTGTGCATGCTGTTAGATACAATGATATCGTTTCCTTCTCCACAAGCTTTGTCATAAATTCCGTCGATCCGTGATGGAAAAATGGATAATTCATTACAACATTTTTTCACAAGAGTTGAAAAGAAACAATAACCGGAGTGTGTTTTGTATCATACCGTGCCACAACGCATTTGCAATCTCTTAGACATGTAGCACAACATAGACATTATGGCAGCAGGTCCAGTATTAATTAATACTGGTTAGAAAGTATAAATGTAAATTCATACCTTAAGGTATGAATTTACATTTATACTTTCTAACCCAATTGTATGGAGAGAAAGTATGTAAGCATAAATGCATAATTGTAATAATTGACGACACAAGTGAAACATTTGCCAAATAAATTGTTTTTGGGAACTCTCTAAAATCCAAAATTGAACAAAGGTCAGACAAATGCATGTATGATAACTAAAATTGAAAAAATAAACACTTAACACATTTTCAACTATAATTTTGAAATTTAAATACAGACGGCAGAAATGATATCGGAGATAGATTAAGATTAGATTGCATCACTTTGCGTTTTGTTTTTAAATAGACCCATACTAAATAATCAGTATTTAAATGTTCTAACAAATATACGAATATTTGCTAAGAATAGCATGGGTTGAATCAATTTGTGCATGATTATAGCTGCACCCTTCGTTTGGTAATTATAAAGCATATTTACACAAATGACACACCAAGGACAAACATGATAAACAAGTAAAAAATTGCTGCTAAATGCAGCAAAGGGATTGTCACGGCAAACAAAAAAGAATGATTAAGTATAATCTAAAGGTAACTCAAAAGAGCATTATATTGAATTGTCATGTTAAGGGTTTTCAGTAATTAAAAGGTAACTTGTCATAAAACGTTTTTCTGTTCAAATGTAACAATCTCGTTCCAGAAGCCTAGTAAGATTCTCGATACTAGTTAGATTGAGAATCTTGACAAATTTGGAGTACGCGAATGGTCTGGATCTAGACACCATCTTTATGCCGACAGGATGTTAGGTTTTAGTTGGATTTATTTCCAGTAATTCATATTTGCATGACGCTTAAAAAGATCGGCAGAAGGGAAAACATAGTTCTTCAGAACAGAAGCTATTTACACGACTTATCGCTTCTGTTTAGTCAAGTGCTCCTCACATTGCGGATCTGTTCTTACCAATCCGTGTAACCAATCATCTAACTAATGCATAACTGTCCAGCATCTTTGAATTTCGACATTTTGATTTTACAGGCGTGAACATTTGTTGCATTTATTGCATTTATTTTTTAATCACGAGACAGTCATGCGATCTAAATGTGTGTGTCTTTGCCTTGAAATAGAAATATCAGTTTGCGCATAGTATTTAAGCAGAGGTAGAGAGTCAGCGAGTGAATCTTTCAAACCAGTGTATTAGAGAGTAGTCATACCTTTACTTGTTACGGAAGAATTTTGTTGCCGGATACACGAAAGGATTTAACATGTATTTTAATTCCGAAAAGATGCACTTAAATACAAAAGGCAAGCTATTTCGAATAGAAATCATTTTTCTTAATAATGAATTCACTCGGACTCGAGAAAACATACTCCATTCGAACAAATTAAAAACGGGCGAGCTTTTCACCTGGGTGTAAATGTCCGTCATTTTAACTCTCTTAAAATTACCTGGTCCGTCTGGTCAATAGTCCGTCAATATAGTACCAAACTTTTCATAATTAAAAAAAGTCTGCAGAAATAATCTTACATCTGCTCGATCTATAACCAGAAGCAAGTTCAATTACACAAAACGCTACAGTACGTTACATAACGATGCATTCGGAACTCCTCGGTCATACATTTGTTTACTTTAACGCCGGACATTTCAAAATAGCGTCCAAATATGTCCGAGATTATTCGCAGCAAATGGACGAGGGCTTCCGAATGTATCGTTGCAGAACGTTCTATAACGTTCGCAGTTACTGAACTCAACCCTGGTCCGTAACTCTTATGCTCTTAAAATTAACTGGTCCGCTGCACTTAATCATAGTTAGAAAAGATCGCCAATAGAGCTCAGTAAGAGTAAGAATTAAGAGTCAATGATACACGATTACGCTTCTTTATTTATACAGTCGGCTAATAAAAAAAGTGTAAATTATTAAAATATATGAATCATATCAAATTAGTTTTCAAATGATAAATGCTCTAACAGTTGAAATATATAATATTTACAACAATATGTGATGAAGCAATCGACGATTCTTTTAATAGTTAAAGTCTGCAAAGTTATTTCTTAAAATATAATTTCGATATTGGTGTCTTATCTTTTCAAATAAAATATTGGCAAATATCAATAATATATGTACTATACACACATTATGATACGCATATTTGTTAAACTGTATCTGTATACTAAACTGGTCTCCTGGTCCGGTTGGTTCGCGATTTATACCTACCCCTTTTTCGTGTGATTCGAAAGGATTTGCGGAAATGTGTTGATATAAAACGCTGATTTTTCGTGTGTTGCATTGTTGCAAGAAAAATTGTTTATATGGATTCCCCCAAAAATGATTTTTCTATTTAACTTTTAACGGAAATGGGCTGTACTATGACTGCATTAAAAACAATAAATTTGTCGGCAGTGGAAATCGAAAGGATTTTTATCATTTTTTATCACGTGACTTTTGCCCATTGCTATCAAAATCTACCCACCACAATATCACGGCGTTGAGATGCCGTGAAATAAGATTTTTCTACAACATTTACCCTCAAACATTCCCGAACTGTCTCGATGTAAAGATACTACATTATAACTGTTATCTTAATAAAACAGAAAAGGACAAACGTTATCAGATAATCTACATTTTGCAATACCAATTTTGTTACATAAGAAATAGGCGGCTACATTTGAATGCAAATGTGGAAAGCGTACCTTCCTCGAGAAGGAATGTTAAAACATACCAGGAGCTGTGACTGTAGAAAGAGAAAAACAAATCTACCACATAGCCAAAAAGCAAAATAAAAGATTTTTCATATTTTCATTTTTAAGGAACATAACAGAACCTTTCTGTTCATACATGTATTTGTTCAATCTTAAAGAGAATAATGCTAACCTTTTAACTAGATTTGCGGATTTAGGAAATGCCTTGTACAAGCTGAGATATTTCATTATAAACCACAAGCCTTAATATAGGAAAACATTTTTAAAACATGTTTAAAACAGCATAAAACAATTAGTATCAAACTAATGCTGATGTAGTCTAGAATTGATGCAAATTTGCATTGATCATTGTATGTTCTAAGAAAAGAAATCATGTTGTCATCATGGAGCGACGGAAATAATCAGTGAGAACATTAGAAAACGTGGTCGTCTTATCAAACAACACTATGATACGTGTTTTATACCATGAACTACATTCAAAACCACAACATTTATTGAAAACTAGTCAATCTGCGTGAATTTATTTTATTATACACTTGAATTCTTTATTGCACATGACATACACTAATCTACATTGTTCACTGCAATAAAAATGAATATAATTGTAATTAAAGTTTCATTAAATTGATATTCCTTTAATCACCAAATACGTAAATGACATTATGCGGACCCTCAATCATTCAGATGATTGACTTATTTATGTCAATTCAAAGAACTGCCAGCAACGGCAAAAAATACTTGTCCAAAACATGAGTTAGTGTGATTTGTAATGCAAACGGTTATTGACTTATTTATGTCAATTCTAGGAACTTCATTGAACGATATGTGCTGTACTTTTATCCTTGATGGAACCTGTTGCAATGTGGTTATATGTTTTACACGGTCATTCGCTATGTCATTCAAATGTTCGAATTTGTATTTAATGATTATGTCAACAACAACATTATTACTTGTATCGGTATAAACTTCATTCCTGAGTGAATGCACCGTTCGAACTATGTGTATTTTAAAATTTTAATGTATATTTGTATTTCTGTAGTATGTGCCAAATATAACATTTTAGCTTAAATAAATGTCAACAGTTGAACAATTAAATATATAATCATTTAAAAACCATAATGCAACAGTACAATTTTAGAATAATCATGTATATGAAGCATCTGGCATTTTACTTCTTACATTTTTTCATCTGGCATTTTTAACACTTTTTACAGCCTTTTTACTTCTGGTATTTTTACCACTTACAGTTCAGCCTTTTAACCTCTGACATTTTACCACTAACAGTTTAGCATTGTACCATTGGCATTTTACATGTATTCGTATTTTGCCTTAATTAACTGCTTCTATCACAGACACATATTTTTACAAAACTTCATTGAAAAACCAAAAGACTGAACATATGTCAAATTAGTCAAATTACCAATCAGTTATAGATTTATTCTCTCAAGATTCGATGTTAACAAATTTCTCACGGGTTGTGAACGCCAAGTCCGGGACATTCCTTGGTTGCTCTTTATAAATAAATACGGTTTGTGCGACGAAACCAAAAAACTTCAGAAATTGTAAGGGTTTTGGTTCCTTTTTAAGACATGTTTGCGTTGTTCTTGTCCTGCCCTTAAAAGTTGCAGCAGGAAACAATTTGAATGATTTTTAAACATCGTTTGTTGCATCTTAATAGCAGTTTCCTTTTAAACAGGGGACCTAATGTTTACTATACGCTATATGTAACTTATTTATTTTCGTTGATCACTCGTAATAGTTTCGTTGCCAAGTTATAAAATAGAACGATGAGGTTCACATGCACTAATTTGAGAAAAAAAAATGAATGAATTTAGAATGGGTATTGTCGTGTTAAAGTTTCGTGTTTATTATTAACGATGTTTACATTGTAGACATCAAACGAAGTATAACAACAACATTTAGATACTCGAACGAAAGTTCAAAATTAAGAATCATTTATACAACATTCTTGTTTATTGTGTTTACATTGTTACCGCTACTATTACGTCATGTACGACGGTCAGTGCACCTAACCAACATTTCTGGACTCTTTACTTTACCAGTATTCGTGTATATTTCCACGAGGCGCCAACAACGTCTTGGTCTGTGTAGCAAAATCAATATAAAATATAGAATTTTTATGAAATGGCCTCACTGACATGACAGAAATATTGTTGAGAACTGCTAGATAATTAGCAATAGGCTAAATTTGTGTGCATATACAAAATGATGAGTATAAAAAGTATACATGCAGGGCAATCTCAAATGTTCTTAGACAATTACAATTTTGAGAAAAACTAATTATGCATAATGCGTAATTTTGATTTAATTATAAATTATTCATTATTAGTTTGAATTACTAGTATTTGTTAATAAACTAATTAATGTTGATTTTTTGAAGTAGCTGAGGTGATTTTGTTCATAAGTAATTGTGAGTCAATTTATGTAACAACAGGATTTTGTCGAAACGACTGTATAATAGAATTTTTTGGTAAGCCGTCACACGTCTACATAAATGCATTTTAATCATTATTATGATATGATTAAAGTCATACGTTTAAATATTATCTTAATACAAATGAATAGTTTGTTGAGGTGGGAAACATAAAAAAGTGAATCATCCGCATTTGTGGTTTTACCACCTCGTCGGTGTACATATTTGATGGTAGGCTTGAGTTGTTTGGGTTGCGTAGTGTTTGATGTACAGTCATAGACCATGCAAACCAAAGACGTGGATTCGATATCCACTGTGACTTTATTATTTGAAATGTATCTCCAATGTTCAATGTATTTCTTATTTGGCAGTGCAGTCTTTGCGAAATGTCCAAATTAATTCATATTTTACGTATACTGAGAGTGTGTTTTATATTCTTGTTTATTTATGCATGTTATTAAAGAATATGAACTTTGCATTTTCTTAACAAATATACTTTGTGATCTCTAAAGTTAAGATGTGCGAGGTAAACATGCGCACCAAACTTAGGGCCCCCAAATAACAACCTGTATATCTAGACATGAGAAACGTATTCTAGCCCCGACTGATCTCCTACTCGTATTTCCTCCTTTTTCCCCACTATACATAGCCTTTAAAATACATTATATTACTATTTTAAATATGCAAATTATGACTGTCACTCCTAATTGCCATCTTATTAACAACCCATTATTACGTACGACTTTGATTTGTGATTAAAACTATATTAATCATGATATAATAAGCTATGTTGTTTGATTGTCGAGATTTCATCAGTATCACCGGGCGGGTCTGAATTACTGTATTAATCATGTGTATTAAACAATTAATGCGTATTTAATTGCATATATATGACATGTAACGCAATTTTTACTTTCAATTAGCATGAAGATAATATTTATTTGATGTAAACAAACAAGACTGATATTTTACTAGATAAGCTTGGCTATACATGCTGAGTCCTACCAAGTAATACATAACATCGAATATTCCGAAAAGTACAAAATATTTTCACCTAAAGCAAGGTAGCAATGTCTCTTTGAGCCTGTCCCGGGCGTCCGATTCTCTCAGTCGGTGGCACACGAGTCTACTGATCGAGGGTCGTGGATTCTATTCCCGGACGGGGCATACTTTTGTATAGCTGGGTAATGCAATGATTTCTACAACCATTCTCCCTGCTACCACTGATTCATAATAATGTACGACAGTTGTGAGTCACTGACGAAGGAAATGCACCTAGTAGCTGGTTAACTTTCTTGGAACGGTAAGTAGGTTTTCTGGCCACCGTGATTTGGTATTTACAATGTCTTACTACGGCGTGAAACCCAACAGATGTCAATACGAATGCCGTTTGGAAATTATTTGGTAAATGTTCAGGATTCTGAAATCCAAAGCACGATTTATTATAATCTTTGGCCGCTAGTATATAAACTCAACCACTTTTCTAACTCAACAATTTTAAATATTTGCCATTTTTTACGTGTAGTTGTAATATATCTAAACATAGAAAACTTTCAAATTACTATAAGCTACACAGAAATTGTGCGTAAAATTGACTGCGAAACACATAGTTTACTTAGTACGTGCACTTTATGTTTTTGTTTTTGTCTTTTGCCTGGAAATGGCAACCAATGCATTGAATTCATACAAAACTTCACACCAGTCTGTAAGTATAAATACGATAGGAAAACACTTCACTTTAAAAACCGAAACTATAGTTAAGCCATGCCAAATTGGAATTCTGTTTTAGCGTCGACTCAAATTTGACAAACCTAGGTACAGGTCTATTTACAAAAACACATAAACTGAAAACGAAAACACAAATATGTTTACGACAAAAACAATGCATTATATATATTTTTTCAATGGTATAACATCGTCATAATATGAAACAATGGACTGAATTAAACATAAAATGACTAGAGTTTTTATGTAAAATATATATTGTATTAATGATGCGGTTATGATAAATTGCTTATAATGAATAACGTCGTTGCCGAACAAACTTTTCCCCGAAATTAAATTGTCGTATCGAATCCCGGAACATCGGAATTATTTAAGAAAATTCTACCAACATTTTTTTTATTTTTATAATGATTCAAGACTCTAAAACCTACGCGCATGCGGACGCTTAACAAAATTCCGATATGGCATGGCCTTATGGCGAGGATGTCATTAGAAGACAGAGGGCGTGCTGTTAGCACAAGGTGGACACATCCGCTATTGAAATATTGAAGTGCAGATATCACGCCATGACATAAAATTAATTACAAATGCATAAAGTACATTCAAATAGATTTGCAATGATTGTCAATTAATTAAACAAATCAGGCAGTAAACGAAAAACAATGCTTGATACATTAGCGCATTATAGAAATATTGCCCCCCAAAATAACTGTGGAGTTAGAAAAGATGTTAAGTAATTTGGGTGACCAGATATTTAATATTAGAGCCTAGGGCCAATGTGGCGATCAAGTGTGAATAGTAAGTTGACCCTGGATACAAATGTATGTTCCGATCCCTTATGGAAAAAAGAAGTGTTCCACTTCATTATGACCTTTTAACTCCCGCTCCTAACCTAAATAGTTTCATTTCATTTAGTTTTACAATTATAACACCCATACACACGTATAATGACGAAGGATTAAAATTTAGGAGTGTGTTTAATCAAAGTAGCGTTTGATGTAGCAAAATATTCCGACAAGTTTTTTGTTGATTTTCTTGTTTGTCTTTCGTGCCAACCTAGAATCGTTGTACAAATTCTCCGGAGGAAGAGAATTTCAGGGAGCGTAAATATTTACGCTAGGTGTATACAAGATAGATCACGTCCCGGGTTACACAGCGTCCGTAAATACCGGAAGTTTTCCCCAACTATCTCCCTAAAGTCACCAAAGACGCCCTTTGAAACGAGAAGATTACATCTATGTCGACATTAGATTGTTTTAGCCCAATTAGCAAACATTAACAAATTCTTAACATTCTAAAGATAACTAAATAATATGTTTATTTTGCAAATGTCATTCAAAATCTTTGACTCCTATGCAATTAGTTGTCTATGTCTAATACATATCATCACAATTAAATGAATTTTCAAGTGTATGTAGTTTGGTTCGTTTTTCTCTAATGTTTGGTAGTTTGAGAGCTGAAAGTATTAAAGGAACAGTTTGAAGATGCAAGACTTGTTAGCTCTACTGTTGTAAGAATGAAATTGAAGTTATCATTGCTTTTTATTGATTGATCCCGTGGTTATTGATCAATAGCCTCGAATCATCCACACAAAATTTTAATCGAATGGTAAATTAGACCATTTGCAATAATAATTCGTACAGATGATTCAGAATACACAATTACTAACTCGTGCATTTTTACATAACACAATGTAATAGTTATTTTATGCCCTACATAGGCGGATCCAGGATTTCTGGTTAGAGGGGGCGTAAAATTCTAGTTAGAGGGGGCGTAAAATGAATATGCAGAATGGGGCCGTAAGGGCCTCGAATGGTCCAAGGACCAGAGGACCAGGTGACCGGCGGCCCCGGAAATTCCTTAGTTTTGGTTATTTCTTAGGATTTCAGGCACATTTTCAGAGCCTCAACTATCCTTTTCCAGAGTAAGAAATATAAAGCATCTAGATAATTATTTCATGTAATTTTCTAAAAGCCGCTGAATCTTGTTAAAACTTTACAATATTGAAAGGAATTGTTGTATGTTATGTTGCAATTTTTGTTATGTTGAAAATTTTTTTACTTGTTTTTGTATATTTCTTATAAATATCACGTTTCATGATAAAAAAAAAAAACTTTGCTTGGGCAATTTAGGGGGGGGGGGCGTACGCCGGGTCCGCCCCGCCTGGATCCGCCTATGCCCTATTTGAAACTTTTATTTTTTGGCTGCTTCGCTTCGAGACAATGACCATTTATATACATATGTTTATATAGGGTCCTTCTTCAAGAGTTTTATTAAAAAAATACAAAATGTCGTTTGTTTACATTCTAAAGATCACGTGACTATAAACCCAGTAGTCATGACGCTGATCATTCGGAACTATCTCGGCGATATTCTACGCAGATCTTCATGGATGATCGCCGAGGTTGTTCCGAATGGATGCTGATTTAAGGGGGACATACTTCACACCATACTGTATATATAAGTACACACAATTAAACACCTGTGAGGAAATTGATGATATTTCTTATCTGTGTTCTGTTCCTATATACTATACACCATACCTGTACTTACCCTGGATCGTCAGGCTCACTAGATACCCTCATATTCAAACAGTCATCAGTAATCTGTGCATATCATTAAAATGTCACCTAAGGTTCTCACTATCTCACCTGTGCTAACATTTCTTTCCGCAGTCAGTTGACAAAATCAACAATTTTCAGGATGCAAAACAGTACAGACAAATTATTTCTAATTTAAACAAATAATAAAAAATAATATTTATCTAAGCATAGGCGGTCGGCACGTTTCTGTGACAAAACACCATATAAATTTATGTATAATTACTGTTTTGACTTGGAACCGCGCTGGCCTCCCATGAATCAAAGTGTATAGACAATCGTTGTACGATTCCGAGTAAACTTTTATATAAGTCATAATATAAACCGTTCCACAGAAGGACGGCGGGGTCCCGATTTCAACACATCGGCGATCATCTACGAAGATATGCGTTGAAAATCGCCGAATAGTCACCAGTTACGAGCTTCCTGATCTATCAAAGACAATGTCGTGAACTATCGCGTCTTTAAAATTTCTTTCATATTTAATATTAATTCTTATAGTCAGGAAAATAAATTTGAATTAGAGCCAATTTTGAAATGTGTATACTTGTACGTCTGAAATACGTGGCTATCTTTTGTTCAAAGAGACCGTGTTGATTTATTAAGTCTATCTTATGAAATATCAACCACAGTTTGATTAAGAATTCAATATATACGTGAAATGTACTTAAATGTTGACAATGAACGTATACATGTTTCACTAGAAGGATCTAGGTTGAACTTAGTCCGAATCACGTACTATGTAGATGTAGAAGCGTATAAACGAATAAAGCGCACTATTATAAAAATACCTCATTTTTTAAGAAATGAACACTTTGTCAAATTCAAATTTAGAAAGCAGAATGGTTTGAGCTGTTTATTGTGTCTCTAATTTATGTTATATTCTGATTACTTCATGGTTGTAAAACAGTTTTCAAGTATACTGTTGAATATATCATAATAATCATAGTGGCTTTAAAGAGGCGATCATATGCTGCGCCTTTCTTTACCAATGCTACCGAATAGCCAAGAGCTTATATTGGGAAACTTATTCAGTAGCCTGAACAATAAATAATGGTCACGGCAAAATGACAGGATACAAGATACAAGAAGATTTATTTAGAGTCGGTTTTATACAAACATGGTAAACATTAGCTTGTAAGCTATTTTCCGACAATAAACATAATCATCTAACATTCAAATTTAAAACATAACAGAAATTAACAAATAAACATAAGCATCTGTAAAAAAGCAACTAGTAAAGCACTGGAATAAAGCAGCCTAAAAGACATGTAGTAAATTGCATGATTTTTAAAGGATATAGTTAACAATTGGAAAGTAAATAATGGCATTTATATAAGAAAAATGAAATTTTAAAACACAAAGAAAAAACAGGTATATGCATACAAACACTTAAATTTACTGACCATAAGGCACATAGTTACCTAGATCTATCATAACATAAAATCAGAATTTCAGACATACATATAAAGTTAAAAATAAAAAAACTATCTCATTTAAGAAAAAGGAAAAAAAAATCAAAAATTTAATTATAAGAAAAATACTTATACCTAGAAAATTAAATTATCTTATGTTTAAAAGAAGGATACAAATAAAGAATACAATATATTTTTTAGACATACATGTCAAGCAGTAAGCTCCCAAAATGATGGCATATGAGTGATATTGGCAAAACCACGGAGTTTTAAGTCAATAAAAGGTTTACTTTGTTTATTACGGTACAAAAACAGTGAAGCAACTAAAGTATTAAATAAAATACACATGAACTTGACATTTGACTTTTTTGCCTGTCGTGATACTATGTAACATTAATAGACATTTAACATTTAGCAGACGAGGACAAAAAACTGTAACTTTGTTTATAGAGGATTTCTGTTAAAAACGTTTCCTTTAAAATGATGTGATTGTCAGTGTTTCCTTGGTGACTAAGAAATCACAAACATAATTTAATCAGTTTTGTCTTGTTGATACCAATTTCCAGATACAAGACACCACTAAAGTTCCGCTACAGTACGTAGGTCTGACGATAATATTCGACAGGACAAAAAAAACAGTTTTACATCAATCGAAGGCCGCAAAACATTATTTTGACAAATCACTGGTGTCTTTGATGCAGAATGTAACTACTGTAAATGTGGATTTGCGTCGCTAAACAAGCACATGTGATTTATTCAGGGGAAGTAACTGCTGCGACAAAATCGCCAATTATCCGAAGTATGGAATTTAAAATCAACTTGATAACAAAAGGGAGACAACTCTAACTACTACTCAAGGGACGAAAAAACGATTTACACGAAGCTTGTAGCATTATAGGCATAAGTCACAGGTGCCCATCGCATTACAAAACTCCAAAAAATTGTTAATTTTTACTTAAACATGCTCTAATTATCATTAAACATCAACTACAAAAACGTTCTGAATTTTACTCGGAAGAGATGTGACAGGTCAGCTTTCCCAGACTAAACACCTCTTTTCCAATGGCTTAGCGCTAAAATCGAATACTGACGTGTTAGATAACTTAACAATGGACTTCCGTCATCAATATCAAGTTTCTCGCTCCCTTGCTAAGATTGTACCGATCATTTTACTTGAATCGGTTTTGTTTATCTCCCGAGTCGACCATTTTATTGAATAAGGATGCGCGCGCATCACATTTGACCTTAATTTGGTTACGAGTCATTTTATTGGACAGAATAAAAATACCGTCTAATGAAATGACTCGTAACAAACGCATCATCATTCACAAAATGGTTGAGACGGCAGATAAACAATAGCGACTCGAGTAAACTGATCGAAATACAGTCTTGCGAAACATAGCGAGAAGTTTGATATTGACGCTAGTAATCCATTTTTTATTTGTCCGACAAGTCCTTATTAGATTTTAGCACTAAATCGTTCGGGAGTGAGTGTTTAGTCTTGAAAAGCAGACCTGTCACATCTCTTCCGAGTAAAATTCTGAAGGATTTCATCGAGTTGGGTACCTTATATTTTTTAATAAACAAATTTTTGGCTTTCCGACGCGACGGACACCTGTGGCATAAGTATGAGACATTTGTTATATTTCCTTGCAATAAATGCTCAAAATAATCCTATATCTATACTCAATATACATATAACTTCACTAATAAGCCCTTATTCTGATCAGCTGCTTATTTGATCAAGGATGTGGTTATTCGTACCTGATCGAATTCGTACTCGGTATCAAGCAGTCCGATAATGTCAACATTATCGATGAACAGATGCTTCATTTGACTGTGACTTTTCATTTATTATTGGTCTAATATTATTATGGTATGAAATACCGACTATAAATAAATAAAAAAGTTTGTAGCTAAACGTTCATCTCGCCTCGAAAAATTTCCTGAACTGAACTTGAAGCTGGCCTGATCGGGCAAGCACTTTTTTCCTGGTTCCAAGTCAAAAAGGTATTGAATAAATCATTCTAAATAATCTAGAAAGTGTTAGTAAGTAGTAAAAAACCTTAAAGTCTACTATTGTTATTTACAAAACGAAAGTAGAGTAAGCAAATTACATTGACATCATGTGCATGCATTTGATTAGTGTTGTAGTGATACCGGGATTGGGGACGAAATCCGGATTATAGACCCAACCGTTCGGTCGACTGCGCATGCGCACGAAGAAGAGTTCTCTTCCCGTTTCGTCTTGGAGCAACGGAGACGCGTCCTGGTAAGTCGAGTGGAATCCGAGCCAGGGATTCGGTTGTCATTCCTATCGGTGCACAGAGCCGACGATTATCGTGAGTACGCAGCTTTTAATACCCCTTAAAACACAATATTGGTGGCAGCGATAATGGGATTTGGATATTTTCGGACGAATGCGAACCGACGTCTGCCGGCCGTAAATCGCCATCTTCCTTTTGAGTGATTTTCATGCAAGATGAGGCCTTGTTTGAGAATTGGTTGTGTTGAGGGGGGTTGCCCAATCGCGTTCAGAGAAATATTAATTCCGGGATCTCTGTTCGGCGGATGTGGGCTCTGTGGTTGGTTGGTCTCATGCGTCACGATGATTGTTGTGGTGTCTGGTGCATTTCCGGTGGACGGCGGTCGACGTGCATCCTTGCAGTGTCTAATATGGCACTGTAGAGGGAGTAGAGTTAGCTAAAGCTTCTCTGCTGCGTGACTGTCCGTGTGTTAGGAGGGGAAGTGTAGAGGTGCCAGTGTAATAGGGTACTCTATGTGCAGGGCTCAGGATCAGCAAAGCGGTGTATGCTCTCTGGTTTAGCGGGACAGCTGTGTGGGTCTAAGTCTTGACTCAGGAGGTGCCAGCTATGGCATCCAGCAGAGAGGTAGGTAGTTTTTGCTGTGTTTTGTCAGGAAGTGACATGGTGGCTAACTAGGTTTGTGGTTAGGCCACGGTGGAAGAACACCTGTGATCTGGCATAGGTGGGGCAGGACTGTTGCTGAAGGGAATGGAGCGTTTCTAGCGACTGTGGTTTGATGACCTTGACTTGAAGTGGCATTTGAGTTTCTACGAACCCCAGGGGCAGGGGAAAAGATGATTGAAAGACATCATCGGGGTTACTAATGCTGCAGCATTGGGCAGGTTGTGTGCATGAAATGGTAGGTACCTTGTCATTGGTTGGACAGGGGGGATGCCTGTGGAGGTTTCATGTGGATGCACACCTGGATTAACTGCCATGTGAATGATGCCGGAATTACATTGGCGGGGAAGGGATTTCTGGGGGTTCTGTGAGATGGTTGTTGACAACCTAGTACCATTGGTAATATGCGGACCATAGCTATCAACCAGGGGTTGGTGCGGTAAAGTTGTCTTCGGTGTAACTGGTAGTTATTCAGGTGTCACGGATGGTCAAGGTGGTCATAGTCACTTTGTGCTGAGAAAGTGGAAATGGAACCCGTATGGGGTGGTGGTAGTACCTACGAGAACTTTTATTTGAGTGTTTTGGTGGCAAGTGTAACATTCTGTTCTACAGATTTCACTAGATTTTCAAGTTATTTGTTGAAAATTTTAGAAATTTGAATATTTGAGTTAATTTTAAGACATTTTGGCCGGTTTCATTGTATTAATATATTAAAGCTAGCTTTGAATTTTGACATCCAGTCTAGTGTGAGTCATCATCTGTAGGACCATGGTATGGTGTGTGTTATTTGCCATTGAAACATCAAAGATCGCTTCAGATGTGTTATAAACCTTGGGAACTCATAGGCCCAGGAGACACATTTCTGAAGTTGGAACTTTGTTTGGTGTGTGCTGTCCAGCTTGATTGCTTGCGATAGGCACATTACCAGGCCGGAGAATTCAGAAGAGCACTGGTCTGAGTGACAGGGTAGTTTTTTGGTCTCTGTTGTTTATTGGAGTCCTATTCACTGCTTCGTCAAAGGACCAGCGTCAGTGATGGTGTTCTGCAAATCATTTTGGTTTGGTCGCAGGATGGTTAGATTCCGGAGTCTGCCTTCTTGTTAATGCTTGTTGGATCCACTAGTTGTATTTGCAAAATGATGCGCAGTTCACTCATTGCTGACCGGGTCATGTTTATTCATGATCCATGGAATTTTAGTGATTTTTCTAGATCCTGTTTTGTCATTTAAAGCAGGGGGGTTGGGAAAGATCATGTATAGGTAACTGTTGATCATCTAAGAATGTGGGATAAATAAGGTTGGGTGAGGGTTTACGTTCTGGTAAGGGTTGGGCTGGGACAGGCTAATAACCAAAAGTCAGATTGACCAGGTAATGGTCATCTGGTGGAGTACCAGACTGGTTCACCCAGTGTTGGAGTCTCATGGCCTTATTAGATTGTCTAAATCTTGGGGACATGAGATGGTTAAGTGATTTGTGACTCAGGTTACAATGAATGTTGTACATCTCTTTTTGATCAACAGGGCTGTATTCACAGCACAGGGGCCTGTAGATGGGGTTTGGTTCAGCCAAGGGTTATCTTTAGTTTAATATATAGCGGTTGGTTCAACCAAAGGGTATCTTAAGTATAAGCTATCTACAGGGGCAGTAGGCAAGTAGAATTTTGGGCCGGTATTACTGGAAAGTACTGTCTGCTAATGGCATGGCTAAATTCAAGGTAAAGGGGATTATGTCATTAGGAGCTACATGTTAATGGGTATGTCTTGGCATGTTATAAAGACTAGCATTGGTTATTTAAATGTAGGTGTGGGGTATCCTCATTGAACTGTTTTAAAATGTGTTCATGCCAATAGAATAATTGGGGGGAGAGGATTGGTAGGTACTTGGTAACTAAAAGACCTATGGGTATTGTCAGTCGCAGTGATAGTAAAGTCTGCGAGGTGACATGGATCAAACTATTGACCTAAGCAATAGGAATAGTTTGTCAGGGGAGGTTATCGCAAGGAATATTTTTGGTTTAATTTGGTTGCGATGTTGGAAGGGGAGCTATGGGTTTAGCATAGCTAAGGTAATTACAAGTCACTAGGTGAACATTTTAGTGAACGGTAATGGTTCTTCCATGAAGTTCTGGATTATAGTGGTTGCTATTGTCATGGCTATCCTGTCTGATGTCAGTTGTTTATGATCAGACAGTAGAGCATCAGATTGTCAGATGCGGTGGTTCCCATAGAGGGAATGTTTTGGTGTTGATTTTGATAGGTTAGTTAGCGGGGAAGCTAGTTCAGCTGTGGTAAGCGCGCTTAACTGTGAGTGATTTTATGTCAGACGTTTTCTGGGTCTAGGTCCTGGTCATGTTCTTGGGAAGTGCATAGTGGTTGTTGATTCCCAGTGACTATAGGTTTCAGGGGCCTAGTGTAAGCTTAAGCTCTTTTAAGCTGGTCAATGTGGTGTCATTGGTAGGTCATTGATAGCTGTGAGGGGGACCATAGAAGAATAGATATTGGTCTGTTAGCGCTTTTTAGGGACTTCTGTGTATGCTTGACAGAAACAGCTAAGTCAATGTTTTAGTTTTCTGACAGCTTGGATCTGATCACTTGAGTAAAGCAAGTGACTGCCACTGTTGAGAAAATTAGTCAAATCATGTAGATTGATTTGTGGTGTTGAAGGCAGTAGGGTATACTTCTAGTGTTGGAAAGTATTGTCATGGTTGTCTGTCTGCTGAGTGGGGCTAATCTCAGGGACTTCACTAGTGTGATTTGGCTTGTGATGGTTATAAGGGAAAGAATTAACAAGTCTGGTATATGTTGCCTGACTAGGTCAGGGCTGTTCTTGTATGCCTGACAAGGTCAGAGTTGTTTTTGGGTTACTGACAAGGTCAGGTTGTAATTGTTACTGACAAGGTCAGGGTGGTTCTGGGGTGCCTGACAAGGTCATAGTTGTTTAAGGGTTACTGACAAGACAATGTCGGAGTTGTTTTAGGGTTTCTGAGAAGGTCAGGTTGTTAGTGTTACTGACAAGGTCAGGGTGGTTCTAGTGTTATTGACAAGGTCAGGGTGGTTCTAGTGTTATTGACAAGGTCGGGGTGGTTCTAGGGTGCATGACAAGGTCAGAGAGGCTCTTGTGTGGTTGACAAGGGGAAGGTTGGTTCTAGTGTGCCGGTAAGGGCAGGTTTGTTCTAGTGTGCCGGATAGGGCAGGTTGGTTCTAGTGTGCCGGTAAGGGCAGGTTGGTTCTACTGTGCCTGTAAGGGCTGGTTGGTTCTAGTGTGCTGGATAGGGCAGGTTGGCTTTAGTGTGCCGGAAAGGGCAGGTTGGTTCTAGTGTGCCGGATGGGGCAGGTTGGTTCTAGTGTGCCTGGAAGGGCAGGGTTGTTCTGTTCTTGTGAGCCTGACAGGGTCAGGGTTGTTCCAGTGTGCCTGACAGGGTCAGGGTTGTTCCGGTGTGTCTGACAAGGTCAGGGTGGCATGTGTGAACCTGACAAGGTTAGAGTTGTTCTAGTGTGCCTGGTAGGGCAGGGTTGTTCTGTTCTAGTGTTCTTGACTAGGAAAGGTTTCAAGCTGATGTTGTGTCTGACTAGGTTGGAGAGGTCAGGATTTTCCTGTTATTGAAGACTTGCCTGTTATTGGCGCTGTGTCTGACTGGTTGTAGGGTCAGAAACCTCCTGTTATGGAAGGATTTCCATGCATGCTGTGTGGATTATTGATCAACTGTTAATAGAGTTGTTCAGTTGACCATGCTGTCAGGGTTTGAATCCCCGGGATGACAGCTTGATGTATAGATCTGGTAGATGGCTGTTATGAATTGAACATGAAATGCTCCAGAGGTTTTTGTTAGTTAGTACTGGTAAGAATTAAGTATGTCCAGGAAAACTGGGTGTTGCTTGATGTATGGCTTCAAAGCTGCAACACTGTTAGGGAGACTGCATTGACCTGGGCTCGTGTTAGAGTGTCAATGTAGAACTAGTTTAGGCAGAATTGGCTTAAATGGTTTCAGGTTTAGAGAAAGCATGGCAGAAACGGTCTGGGGGTAAGATAACACTGGCCGGTTTCAATAAGTAGTGTTGGCTGGGGGTTAGCCAGTGGCCCAACTTGTTCCTCCCAAGGCCTTATTTTAGGAGGGGAGAAGTGTAGTGATACCGGGATTGGGGACGAAATCCGGATTATAGACCCAACCGTTCGGTCGACTGCGCATGCGCACGAAGAAGAGTTCTCTTCCCGTTTCGTCTTGGAGCAACGGAGACGCTTCCTGGTAAGTCGAGTGGAATCCGAGCCAGGGATTCGGTTGTCATTCCTATCGGTGCACAGAGCCGACGATTATCGTGAGTACGCAGCTTTTAATACCCCTCAAAACACAATAGTGTAGTGTTACGAATGTCAGACGATCCGTCCCCAGTCACATCCGTCCTTGGACGATTCGTCCTTAGACGATCCGTCCCCAATTTGGGGACGGATCGTCTAAGGTAATGAGGTATGTTATAATTATGCGTACCAATATGTGTATAGCACAATGAGTATTATTAATACGACTTGATATAAGTTATATGTATTCTATGTTTATTCATATATTTTTGCATTATTAGTCATATTTTTTAATTTCAAAATGTAATCGACACAGAGAAAAGCAAATTCAATTTCTTAAACATGAGCTACTGGAATGAAGATTGACGAGGATTGATTACTATGCATTGTTGAATAAAGATGTGTTTAAATCAACTTGATCAATACAATAATAATTCATGGTTTCAAATTGAAAAATAAAATGTAAACAATAGACCTTTAATGTGTGTTCTGTTCTGTTCTGTTCAATTATATATAGTTTATTGATTTCAACCAAAATAAATGGATTCTTATGTGAAAAACAATATGCATTTACCAAAAAAATCCGTTTTATTACTTGTGATCTTTATTTTTAGCAAGTTAATTATAGCAATTATATGTTAAAATAAGTTAATTTTCTGAACCTGACAATAATTAACAGAGGCCTTTCATATACATACATACATACATATACATATCCTGAGTTTATTTGTCATCTGCTGCGGGTGTCCCAGATACTGAGGTAGACAGCAGGCGTCTTGAACGTCTAACACCAGCTCTCCATCCGTCCCTAGTGTGTGGACTGGTATTGCCCATACCACATACACTTAAATCGGTCTTGATGCAATCTGACCAAGATTTTCTAGGTCTTCCACGCCCACGGGCCCTTGGAATATCCATGTTCATGATGTTGTTGGTACAGTTGTTACGAGAAGCATGGCCAAACCACCTCAGGCGTTTGGTACGAAGAGCTATAGCTATCTCTTGAATTCCTAATTTGGTGTACAGGGAATCTGTGGTGACATTATCATTAGGCTTAACACCGCAGATCCAACGGACCATGGCTCTATAGTTATAACAAACTTTACCTATTATTTTTATTAAATGATAATTAATATCAGAGACAGTATCTAATTCCCTGTTAATAAAATTAATATAAGAATAAAATATGTTTGTTAAGTGTTATTAATATTATAAAAAGGTGTTAGATTAAATAATAAAAATATATCTTTTGTAAAAACCGTCAAAATTAAGGTGCGAGCGAATCCATAGAACATATGATCAATTTTTTGTGGCCTAAATACGAAAAAATAGAATTAATAAAACATGTTTGTTTTATTTTCTTATTTGTATTAGTAAATATGAATAAAAAAATAATTTTAAAAATGTTTGTTTTATTTTCTTTTTGTATTAAATTTGAGGAAATATATGTAGACTTGCAAGATTGTATTGAAAAAATCATCAGCTGGCAAAATCTCATCAAAAGATGAATATCTGTACATAAATTTTCGTATAAAATCAACTCCCGTATACACTTATATAAAATGGGGACGAATCGTCTAAACTCTGATTTTTTGGGGACGGATCGTCCAAGGACGAATGTGACTGGGGACGGATCGTCAAGGGGGCGAATAGTCTTGGGGACGGATCGTCTGTATACCTTTCGGTCCATACATGTTTATCTGCTATTGACCAAATTGTATGGAAATGGAAGCATTCGTTTTGATAGCATAGCTGTCATTGATTAAGCTCAAAGCGTATCAACGATATCCATATATATCGTGAAATTAATATCAAGGTTACACCGATGTAATATATTGATACCTTCACTGCAGCACTATACAGACCATTTATGTTATAATAAACTTATTATAGTTGTATATTTATTATGAATAATATAGCTTGGGTTGACTAGAGCTATTTTCTCAATGGGGGTGCCGTCAATGTTTTAGACATATCAATTAATATTAGGACAGCACTCCTGTTTCCGCTTACATTAGAAGATTAATCACATAAATTTCACCTTTATACTTACTTTTATCTTCTTACCTATACAGGCATTTTTATTGATATTTCAAAATGCATATCGATTATTGACCGAAAAATTAATATCAACGATACAGTGATATTGTTGGAATTGATGAAAACTCCATTTGAATTTGACAGATGTCAACTTGTAAAGAGTACCAGATTTCTTTTTTTCATGATTTTTTATCTATGTGTGTATGCATGTTGTCGTGTCTGATTTTTAATTAAACTGTAATTTATACCATGTATTATTTCAGAAATCAAGATTGACTTTGCAAGCCATCAAGTATATGTGCCAACTATATTCCCAAGAAATTCAACAAAGAAGGGAAAACAAAGACATCAGTTATGGCAGGTGAGAATGAGTTGAATTGAAATGATAAGAATTAAATTTGTTGTTTGTTGTCAAATAAGATCAAGGTTGACTTTGCAAGCCATCCAGTATATGTGCCAACTATATTCCCAAGAAATTCAACAAAGAAGGGAAAACAAAGACATCAGTTATGGCAGGTGAGAATGGGTTGAATTGAAATGATAAGAATTAAATTTGTTGTTTGTTGTCAAATAAGATAGATCAATACTGCTATGCGAGCAGTAGCCGTGAACGAGTAGTACCTGTGATTTTGATTTTACGCGTTTTATATGCTTTCCAGAAGAAAATAAAGAGTTTGTGTGATATTCAATAAGACAAAATTAAGCTGTGTACAAAAAATTACAACAATCTGATAAGTATGACGGAAAATATTTACTTTTATGACAACAAACTTAAAACATCTTGAGGAAGTCGCGCGGGGAAATTCCGTCAATGTAATGCGCATGCATGTATGCTATTTTGAGATTTTCCATTTTATTTATAAATCAACAGGAATTAACTCGTATTGACAAAATATCTTCTGAATTAGTTCCCTTTACACAAAGGGGCTGACAACGGGGGAGTTAATATCGTAAATTTCTCGATTTAATTCACTATTTTGTGATCGATTTTAAAGAACGTAAAATGCATTATTTTTTAATGCATGGTTTTCCTTCGATGGTTATTTTATATTTTTCATTTTTTTAAAGGACTACAGCTTGTTGCAAAAATACAAAATATGTATTCAACAATATTTATTAGAATGCGCACCCCAAGTTGATGCCATTTACTTTACGTAAATTTATATGAACTTATGGGCAATTTTATTGGTTTAAAAATACTTGTGCTGAATGATGATGTTTATGTCTTTACTTTTCCAGAGGAGTTCACTCCATCACCACAAGTGAAGAAACCTCTTAATCATAAATGCCTACTAGAACTTGGCAGACCAAAGAAACTAGATTACTATTCTGATAGCCATAATGCAGTTAGGTGTTCAGACCATGACTATGTCAATCCTCAAACCCACCAACTTGAAGTTACTGTCAAATCTTTTCAGCAAGAGAAGTCCAAGATCAAATCCAAGCAATTAGGGCTAAAGAACGTTAAGGACAGCCCAGAACAGTTTTAATTTTGGACCAATTTACCCAATTATGATGTTTTTGAAGCCCTGTGTTCTTATTTGAAGACAAGAATAAATAGTGAGAATTTGTGTTATTGGAAGGGCCAAAGTACTGGTAAGGAAACAGCATTAAACAAGAGTGGACCAGATAGAAAACTCTCATTTGAGGAGAAATTCTTCATTGTACTAGTGAAATGAAGAACAGGAAATCTTAATGAAGACTTGGCCTTATATTTGACATCAGCCCAGTTCATGTATCAAGCATTTTCACTACCCATATCGATTTCTTTTTGAAATGCAGTCATCTGACTTGGACAAAGCTGGGTGTTTTGAAAGTTTATGGATTGTATTGGACTGTACTGAACTGATGATCAGAACTTCATCTAACTTGGATGCACAGAAAGATACTTTTTCGAATTATAAACATTGTGATTCCACTAAATTTTTGGTGGGAATATCTCCAAATCTCAGTTATTTTTTCCACAAACCTGGGTTGGAATAGCTTTGAGGTGCCATATCCAATGGTTTAAAATCTGGGTATTCTGTGCTGGCTGACTGTGGATTTGATGTTGCTGCAGATTTTAAAAGACAGGCGTTAAACTCCTCATCCAATATTTCAAAGGGCCGGATAGAGCTCAGATATCACAGAAGGAGGCGTGTTGATCGGAGAACATATTTAAGGCTCACATTCATGTGGAAAGGATGATTCAGAGACTAAAAACATTTTATTTTCTTGAAAGAACAATCCGCATGAATATGCATGATATAATTGAACAAATATTCTCTTTGCATATTTAACCAACTTTTAAATGCCTGTTTTAAGAAAATAATCAATTGATTTAAACAAGAAATTAACATTAGACAGAGATGAAATTCTGTTGTAGAAACCATAGCTAGTATTGTTATAAGTATGTTATGTTGATATTTTGTTTTAGCTAACAACATATTAACATATTGTTACATGTGCAATGAAACATATATATACACATAGCATTGAAGTCATCCTTGATTTACTGTATATAACTACATATAAAACATGAAATATGTTAGGTAAGCTATTGTTGAATCTGTTGCAAAATAGTGTATCATTGAGATATTTTACTTCACATATGTTTGGTATTTGTGTAAATAAACATTAAAATGTATTTTGAACTGCATTAATATATGTACATGATGTGTAACTATCTATAGTACACCATGGATTTTTTTTAATATTCTATGAGAAGTTTCTCCATAACCCTGATGGATTGTAAATGGTTAGACATTATAGTAATTGAACTAATTTAGAAACAGCCTTTTCTATTAGTAAAATGTACAGTAAGCATCATTATTAACTTCAGATTCTATCAAACCTTAATTAAATGAAGAACTGGTTATATTTAGGCACTTTATGTTATTTTTTAATGTCACAGCTGAAATACCTATTCCATGGAAGTGTACAAGTCAGCATTTAAAAATAAGTGTACTGAGAAGATTTCGTGAATTGTCACCCTACAGTATTAACTTTTTTGTCTATTTACTGTTATTAACTGGTATTACATTTGTATCAGCTGAAGACTTGATATAGTTCATTCAAAATTTACGTATATATTGTACATTTCATACTGAAGTGTTGTAATTAATAGAAATAAATAATTACAAACAAATCTGTATTGTCAATATACTTAAGCATGCATTGCTTGTCAAGGTTATGCCTAACCCACTAAGAACCGTGTTAAAGTTCATGTAACTTGAGATCAGACTTAGTGCTCAAAACTTGCCATTGCATCCGAGTATCATCAAAAACTGCTAACAAATGCATCTGGCCTCAAATATGGCCAGCCGATATACAGTACCCACAAAAGGTTTGGAGACATTTTCACTTTGTAGGCCTATTGAATAGCTGTTATCAAATATTTCAAAACTGCTTTTAAATACTTGTTTTTTGCTTAATTTTTTAATTTTAGTTCTACTTAAAAATATGTGATTGAACATAATTACATTGCTCTTAATTTTTAAGGCTTTGGATTATCAGATGTTAAACCTATTAATTGTGGTGCATTCATGAAACGTGCTTTCATTTCATCATAGATAATCTGTGATGTATTAAAAATGATAGTTTCAAAAAATGAATTACTAGAATCAAGATATTATCAATTTCTTTTGTCTCCAAACTTTTGGTAGGTACTGTATATCAACGAAGAACACTGGGTAAAAGAGCATGAAGTTTGTTCCTGAATTCATAAATATCGGTATCTCAAGTGCATACTCCTTGTTTGTTAGTTGTGGAGTGGATGAGTCGGCAGAAATATATGACTGATGCAGGGATTGTTTCCAGCTTTGTAGGGACAAAGGTCTATGCAACAAATTAAAAGTTACAAGACTGGTCCTTGTAAAAAGGATACAGATTAATTCTATGACCATTAAAGAGGGAAGTTTGTTACAGCAATAAAGTCAGACTATAGACTACTATTCACAACTCTCCTTTTTTGTTTTAAAATTAATCTTTGATTTTATAGAATCCAATACTGAATAGAACATCATGACGATAAACAATGATTCAATTTATCTGACACAATCATTATGAGAAAAGTTGAAAATTCATCTGTCCAATTGGGAAAGGGCAACTTTAAGGCTAGTTTCTCATAACGTCATAGTAGCGTCTTGATCAGTGGTTTAAATTTTCAAGAGCCCCGCCCCATCAGTACTTTCAGTGCTTTGATTTACCATTTGATCTAAACGCCACTGCGTCCATCAAGTGGTTATCTGACATTCTTTCGATACTTAAAACACGGTCATTGTTGGTGTAATGAACACTAAATCCATCGCTTCGTTTCTTTTTTCTCAGTCTATGTATAATTATGGCTACTATAATTAATGCTATAATTAAAACGGCACCAAATATGATCCCTACAATTATCGCCGTATAATGATTATTAGTTTGCTCAGCTTCAGTTGTTGGGGAAGGATGTATAGGTTCTTCTTCCTCTTCCTCATGTTGTATCATCGCTACTGTACCAAGATTGTATTTTCGAGACCCAATCGTACACTGAAAAAGCAACACAGATACACTTATGTAAGTTAGCAGACGGGTTTATTATACAATACCCTCCAAACCTTATTTGGAGAAGCCTGTTTTTAGGATAAAATAATTTACAAAAAAAGAATAGCAGTCATCTGAGCATTTGTTTGTTTGTTTGTTTGGGTTTTACGGCGCACCAACACAAAAAGGTCATATCGCGCCGATCATCTGAGCACATTCTAAAACATTTCAAACGTTTATTAGTTTTATCATCATGATATATGATTAAGACTAAGAAACACGGATAAGCTTTAGCTTAGTCGCAATAGAATTAATTTAGATAAGCTTGATGAGTTTTTCATAAATTTCAGCTCGTTCAAGAACTGTTGGGTGGCACTGTAGTTTTGGGATCTGTATTTCCCAGAAGTCTTGAGACATAAATCTAGTTTTCCCATGAAAAAAAACCACGGAGTCATCTGATCAAATAAAAAAATACATTTAAAACATTGATTTGTTTATCAGAATATGATTCAAACTTAGATACGTAAGATTAAATTGTATTGAATACTTATGGTGTGCCTACACTGTCTAGTACGTGAAACGATGCATACTTATTCTTAGTGAATGGCCGCGGAGTTCCGAATGATGTCAACAGCATTCTATTATATATACACTAGATAATGACCCCTTCTATAAGATTGCACCCTCTGTATTACATATGCGGTAGCTTAAGGTCTCCAGCGTTTCCGTGTCTATACTGTTGTATGCCGCATCTGATAAAAAACAAAATGTATGTTCAAAGAGGCTTACAAGTTATAAAAGCAGAACATGATCTCCAAATCTGAGACATTATCGTTATGGGGCATGTTCTTTTTTAACACAATCTCAAATAAGTCTTACCCAGGCGATGACTTTCAGTTTTTCAGGTAATATTTCCCTATTGACAGAACAGTTAATTCCAGTTTCGTACACGGAAACATTTCCACATTTCTCATCACCAATGTAAATTATAACGTCCTCGTCCCTGATATACGTCAAATTAACTCCCTAAAAATAAATGTGTTAAAGGAAGATATACATTGTATAATAACTTAATGTCTTCAGCGAACCCTTGTCTACTATGTTAACGAACTGGTTAATGCCGCATCTGCAGATCGAGGGCTTGACGAAACTGTCGTAAATCTCTTTTTCAAAAATGTCTTCTTTATAAATTTGGCTTTAAAAATGCCAAATATACGTTCCTATTAAATTTCATCAAAATATTCAATTTAAAAAGTACATAAATTTACTTAGTTCCATGTTCGGAATAGATCCCAATTTCAGTGAAAAACTGTTGTAAGTAAAAAAGCTTGTAAATTCACAATACTAAGATTTAGCACAGTGTAATTACATAAGACATGTTATTTCTTACAAACCCATAAAAAATAGTTGTATATAGATCTTACTGAATAATATGAGAGAAAAATGTTGAACAGATTTTTTGCTTCTCCTGAAAACTTTTGAAAATATGAGTTACGACAGTTTTCCGTCAAGCTCTCGAGATGACAATAAAAGTTGTTTAGGAAGTAATGAAAGGTCTGGTGCATTCTCCATACCAGACGAGGTGGTCGTAGAAATAGTTTCATGACCAAGCTCCACGACAGTATACCCGCCCGAGAATCGAACTCCCTTCGAATTACAACACTTGCATGTGATTAACAATCAGCATCATCTTTGATTTTTAAAGCAATTACAGAAGACAAAGGCACATATGGCATCTGGCCAATTCTCCACAACAGCTAACGTTGAGCACACGGAGGTTTTTACGGGCGAGTTCGATAGGCTGTCCGGACCTTAGAACATGTTCCTCAATCAAATACTTCGGAACAGAATATTGTGAAACAAACATAGAAGCCAGATGCTTGGTTGATATACAAGATCTTGGTTGCTAGGCTGTTTTTTCAGAAGACATGTCATAATTTAGTTTTATTACTGAATGCTTCCATTCGTTTAACTATCCATCAACATGTATTTTATAACAATTTTTTTATTATATATGTTCGTACCTTTTATTACATTTAGGTAATAGCAACAGAATTTTCGTTGAGCACGCCATAGCTATTAAATATCAAAATCTACAAATGCATTAGCTCCGTATGGCGACATCCCAGAGAATTGTTATCTGTGGTTGTCAGGATATATGCTGCCATGGTGGTGCGAAGAAAACATTTAGGAATAATTTATTAACACAAAAAATCATTATGCTCCCTTTTGAAACTATTATATCTGGGAGATGTAGTGGAAGGGTAATCAAGTACTGGTAAAGTAAAACATGTCCAGGAAAGCTGGTTAGGTAAGCTGGTCGCAGTAAATAACCAAATAAAATGTGTTGATAAAATTCAAATAAAACAATTAAAAACAAACGTTTTAACAGGGTTTGGTGGGGTCGGATGAAAGCTGTATGACTTTTAAAATTAAAAGAGTAGACAACGCAGACGATTGACAAGGTTGATCCATATAATACTATCCTTTTTCGACGAACGTATCAAATTAAACGTGCTACTGCATTTTACTGACTGATGACTTAAATACTGATAGTATTCATGTTACAATTCAAAAACGTACCAATAAAAGTCGGCAATAAATCTTATACAAAATATTGTTTATTTTTCTACCATGAAAATTATTATTTTGAGATTTTCCCCATATCTTGATATCGATACTCTACCTTACGTTCTATGCTCTCCGTCTCAGTCGTCCGCGTGGACATCTATATTGTCTTTTAAACAATGTGTCCCGTACATACATACAAAGGTTTATTTTTTTGTATACAGTATAACTCTAGAGAGCGGCGGCCCTCTATTTGAGGTGTTTCCTAACTAGTCATACGTGGGTCAGGTTTGCTAAATATATATTAGTGTCAAAATATGCATTTACTGATGAGAAGATACTAGAGCTTGTTATTGTGCAACATTAGTATTATTCTATTAATAAGATATCCTAACCGCTAAAGAATGTTGAAATGACAAGAAGCGACTAATGAAAATGTTTAATTTCAGCAATACGACTTATAACAAATCTATAAATAGCTTAGTGATTCCCTCAGCATCCTACTTTTGTTTTCAACAATGTGTATGCCACATATTTTTATTCATTCATTGCAATATTATTATTGTTGTTATTAAGTGACAAATGTTATTAGTAAGTGATTACTTACGTTCTTAATACTGTTTTAAAGACTAAACTTGGTTCTATACATTTGGCGCAGTCATTTGCCTGTTTATCCCTTTAAGCGTAAATCAAATTGAATTTAACCTCTGCAGAGGAAGGACCTCTAACAGAAACATACTTTAGTCTCTCCAAGGGGGTATTGTTCTAGAAAGGTTGTACGGTATTTTGTTTTGGTCATTTTAATTTCTACACGAATATACATGTCACTACTTGTAACGTATAAGCTCTTTACAAAAACTTTACATTTAATTTTTGACTTGAACAAATCGTGACATGGCGATTGAGAAAAAAATTCTACAGACGCTAAGGGTTTTACGTGGCTGTTGTTATATGCGTACTATTTGTTTTTATCTATGTAAACACGACAAATGTACATTCTACACCAATTGGAGGACGGGATGAGTTGTTTGCTCCAGCGCCGTTAAGAACTAGCAAACACAACGTGCCTGGTATTTATGCTGAACGCGACGGTAATGATTTTAGTGACGTTGAACAAAAAGGTAATAGTGATAAAGAACCTAAGGCGAAAGTAACAGATAGAATAGTTAGCGCTGATGATAGTATATGGATTAATGAAACACCAAATACTGTATTCAGAACAGACCAAGTGTATCTTGAAGCGTTTAAAATACATAAAAAGCTGTACAACCATCATGAAAATAACACCTGTGAGAGACGATTCCCTTCGTGCATTTTACTGGGTGTTTATAAATGTGGTACTCGGGAACTCATGGACTTTATAAGTGTTCATCCAAATATTGTAATTAAAAATAATCCGTATGAGTACGCATTTTTCGTGGACAAAACTTACGGTACGAGTACTTCCAGTTTGGAAAAGTTTCGAAATGCAATGCCATGTACATTCAATGATCAAATAACATTTAGCAAGTTCGCTGGTTACTTCAGTGATCCAAGAACGCCAGAAAGGATTTACAAATTTGACAAAAATATGAAAATGATCTTAATGGTGAGAGATCCAGTCCAGCGTTTCATATCACATGTCTGGTTCGAATATTCTTCATTTAACATTGATAGAATTGATAAATTATTAACTGATAACTTAGAAAGGAAATCAATATTGTCTTCTATATTGTCTGCTATATGGCCCAAGTCATAAACAATTTTTGATGGCGAAATTATGGAACTTTTACGATTTTCTGAATACGATAAAGCGTATGAACGTTTTATGAAGTATTTTAGGGAAGATCAAATACTTATAATTGAGTCAGAGGAGTTTAAACACGATCCATATTCTGTCATTTATAAAATAGAAACTTTCTTGGAACTTCCGCACAGAATTCCAAAAGATGTGTATGCATACAACAGAGAAAAGAAGTACTATTGTTTAAGATCTTTAAATGGTGCACAAGTGTGTTATGATAATACAAGAGGACGCAATTATAAAAAAGAAATAAACAATGTAACATTACAGCGTTTAAGAGAATATTTCCATCCTCATAATGAAAAATTCTGTGAAAAATTAGGAAAACGATTTGATTGGAATTACTAAAGGTACTTGTTCACAGATTTCAACTTAAATATCAACTATTTCCAAAACTATCAAAATTGTATGGAAATATTTTTGGAAGCAGGAAAGTAGTGTTATGATTATGGCAATTTGGTGCAAATTGACATACAACAACAAATGATGGTGTTTCGTGTAGTAAATATCTACCCCATTTGTCACAGCATAGACACATTTAGTGCATTTTTGTGACTTTTATTGTGTATTTCTGGCAACAGTTAAGAATTAATTTTTTGACACAATTACAGACACTGAACGGTATTTTGAAATTACAATGTATAGAAAAAATAAACCAAATCTATGAACTAGTATCTTAATGTGAAGCATGTAATTATTGTGTCAAAACAATGAAATGTCGAATTTACTGGTACGATGTAACTGTCACTAGTAAAAACACATTCTATACCATATATACGTCACTTCCGGTCAGTGAAGAAGGTGGTTGTTTATATCATCTTGGAAAAAATATTTTCACGGATATATTTACTTATAATCAAAGTTATTTTAGTAATGGCGACATATGACCGAAATGAAACGGACGATAATTAGAATTATCACAATTTATTTGATTTTTCAATGAAAACACCAAACAGATTCCTTGGCGGGAACGATGACAAAGAAAATAATGGTGGACACAATACACGGAATGCTAACGTAAACGTCAATATACTGGTAGTGTTGAAAGTACAAGAAGTGTTAGCAATGATATATTTTCTGGATTATCAATAGATGATAAATTACAGTGTATGTTTGAATCCATTAAATCAAATTCTTATGTGCTTCAATCATTGGATAAAAATCAACAAAAATGTATACAGTATCTAAAGAAAGTAACGGGAAATACCCAATATAAACTTAAATCAATTGAGAAATGTATTAATACACAGGCCCAGCAACTGAAATTGTTAGCCTTCAGATCCATTGACATTGAGTATAGAAGAGACCCAATAGCCTCATATTTAATGACATTATCGAGAAACTGATACGTAGCTGCAGCGACCTGATAATATATTACGTTTTCTACTATGAATTACATATTGTCTCACAGAACATTCTTATAGACCGGGCACATCGCCTTCATTATATGTATAAAATATAGAAAAAAACCCGTTTATTTAAACCCCAACCGGTTTCAATATTACCGTCAGGGGGTCTTCATAAATACCCCCTGACTACATGATATGTATGTGTTTATTAAAAGTGTTTATTTGATTCTGCTTTGAACATTTTAATTAATTTATTTAACGTGTGTTTCTGTTTTCTTTAAACATTTTGTAGAACGGAGATATTTTGTATTTTCGTGTTGTTTTTGCAGCAATTGTTCAAATGTGTAGATAGTGGAATTTGTCTTAGTTCAGGATGATTGATATGCTGATTATGTAAAGTTACTCTGTATCTTAAATGTGACGTTTCTCCTATGTAAATTTTTCAAAACTCATTACATGTTATGACATATATAACATTTTTGTGTCGCATGTCAAGTTCGTTTTTATCTTAAATGTTTTTCCGTTGGTAAATGTTATTTTGTCGTCTTCAGTGAGGAAATTACAGACTTTGCATCTTTGGCGATTGCATTTTTTAACAAAGGAAAGTTCTTGATCGTCATTTTGAAAACGTGCACGTGTTAATTTACTTTTTAGGTTCCATGCTTGTTTTTTGCTTGTGATGATTTTTATTGTTGATAAGATTTTGTTTAGTTTATTGCTTTGCTCTAGTATGTGTTTGCTTTTTATAATGTTATAATATAGTTCTGTGGCTTTTGGATTGTATGTCGATCTATATCGTATAGAATTAGTGTTTCTCTGTTTAATTGCATTGCTTTTTTATTTTCAATCTTTTATTAATGAAGATAGTTTTTTTCTTAATTTCAGTGTGGTTTCTAATTAGATTAGAAGTTGAAAGAGGCAGATGGCATAAACCTAATAAAATACCAAGAAATGAAAGAAAATGTCAACTGTGTAACAAAATCGAGGACGAATTTCACTTTTTACTAGAATGTCCATTAGGTTATATCATGATTTAAGAAGAGATCTTATCAAACACTTTGATTGAAAAAGACCAAACGTTTCAACATTTTCAGAACTTTTATCATCTACAAGTCAATCCATTTTAAATAAATTAGGAACATACATTTTTAAAAGTTTTGAAAGAAAAGAAAATTTATATTATTCCAATTAAATATCTCCACCTCTTTTATAAATAATTGTTTAAATGACTTTAACGTAGATAATAACTAACACTCATATATATGTACAACATTGATATGTATATAGATATATATTATATATCACATTCTATGTATTTAAAATATATTACATGTACAATTACATTATTTTGTTTATTTCTGCATTATATGTATATGTATCTATTATGTATTTATGTTTAAAGATTCATAGGCCAATGGTCTAATATCTTGACAATAAAATGTATAAACTGTATTTGTGTCAAAACATTGAAATGTCGAGTTAACTTGTACGATGTAACTGTAACGGGTAAAAAAGCACATTCTATACCATATATAAAGCAACATTAAGACTTACGCAATAATGAACTATTCCTTACCTTGAAATGTAATGTAACATTATCTTGAAGGTTGTCAAAAATCAATTGGTCAGTTTCATCCATGACTGGATCAGGCACGACGAACATTGGTATATTTAGACTTGACCGGTAGCATGTATTATCCCGTAATATTGGTTTTACTGATGTCATTATACTCACAGATGGTGTTAAACAATGAATCACCTTAGATTCGTTAATCGAATGGACCAATAAATTACATCTCGTTGAACTAGTCTGAAAAAAACGGTTGGAAATGTCTTGGTTTTCTTTTGTAAAAGTATATCATAGGACCACCCAGTCTATCAATAATTCACAGTGCTAGTTTTGAATAATTATTGTTCGACAAATTAAACTTTATACGTTATTCATATATAAAGGTACTCATTCACAGATTTCAACTTAAATATCAACTTTCCTAAAACTGTCAAGATTGTATGGAAATATTTTTGAATGCAGGAAAGCAGTTTTCTGATAATGACAATTTTAGTGCAAATTGACATACAACTGCAAATGATTGTGTTCATGTTGTAAATATTTACCCCGTATGTCACGGTATAGACAGCTTTAGCGCATTTTTGTGATTTTAATTGTATATTTCTTGCAACATATAGGCCATTTTGTGTTAAAATAATACGAATTATTTTTTTTCAAACACTGAATGGTATTTTGAAATTATAGAAAAATAAAGCAAGTCTGTGAACTAGTACCTTAATATAAAACGGGTGCCAATATTCAGACGTAACTATATCACAGTGGCAATACCACTTAACTATAAAATCACAAATAATATGGTTTCAAGAAAAAAAGGTAAAATCCACCACGATTCAGAGATTTCAAGAGATGAAAGTAATTTTAATTCTTGTCAGATTTACGTGATACAAACTCGAGGCTATGCAGAAAAGTGTATACCCTTTGCTGCGCATCGCATCTACAACGCAAGATATATACTTTTTGTAAACACCCGGGTAAACTGACCAACGAGTTTCCTATTCAAAACGAACGACAATTTGTCACTGTAGCACTCTTAAAAGAAATAGTTTACCAGGGTATTGGCAAATAGTATCAAACTGGTGCTGGAAATGTGATGCGCAGCGCATAGTGTACACTTTGCTGCTAAGCCTCTCGTACGTATCAATAAAATCTGACAAGAATTCAATACTTACAACTCATTAAAACTTTTATAAGAGGCTAATTTTTCACAGTTTTCTTCTGCAAACCATAGCATTTGTGATGTCATAGTCACGTGGTATTGATACCGTGTATACAATATCGTCGGTCGACTGGGATTATGTCGTAACTATACTTTTTATCAAAATGACATTTGACTCCACGAATAACTACGTCTATTTTGTGCAAAACAACTGCCATTTGAGGACAATGAACAAAAAATAAACCTATAAGGCAATTTTGGCGTTCAATGAATAAAGCCAAAGTAATTCCTATCTTGTCTCAAAACGTCGTAATAGGGCTGCTGCGAGTATCTGAGTACTCAGATAATCGCGATCCCGATCAGAAAATCGAGTACGAATATTCGCCACGTCCAAAATCGTCGAATCGCGATTTATTATTGGAAATAATTAAAAAAAACATTTTCAGCTTAATTACCACTGATAACGAGCCACACTACTGATGGCAATTCTAATTAAATTCAAAATTTCGTTTGATTCTTATTTAAACAAAAATGTTATCAATGAAAATGCCTATAAAACGTCTGGTAATAGAAATGTTTTGAGTACATGTACATGGTTTACCACTTAATAAAAGCTTCTGTAATTCTTCACTTATTTTTGTTCTTACGTGAATTTCTGAATGCTTCTCCATTAACAAGGGATTCGTGGTTCGATTCATGATTCGCATCACATAAATCGTGGTTTAGATCGGATCGCCACTTGCTCAACGATCCACATCCCTAGTCGTATATGTGAGCAAATCATTTTGATCTGGGCAGATACGGGTCAAATTCCTTATTTCTTTATTGGAGTTAACGCCGTGTCAACACAATTTAGGTCACTTTACGGCGTCCAGCGCATCTAACCTAGCTTTCCTGGACTATTGTCTATAACCAGTACTCATCTACCCTTCCACAAGGCCGGAAACTTCTCCATATTATCTAATCAATGGAGGAAAATCGACATTATTGTCAAATTTTCATGGAAGGGTATAACCTCCCCGGGTGGGATTCGAACCCGCACCCCCTCGGGCACGAGGTTCCAAATACCGGCGAGCTACCAACTGCGCTATCGACCCGGGTTAGGGTTTAAATTAAAACATGCTATCAATTTAAAAAGTAGTAATTTACTCATTTAAAACACTTACCTCGTCTAAATGAAGTTCAAGGTCAGGACCTAAACCTTCAAAATTGTTTCCAAATAAATAAATGTTAACTCCGCCGCTACAAAAAAGTAAAACATTAACAACAGTTTTTTTTGAAAAACCACAATATGCAGTAGTAAATATAAAGGGACATTGTTTCAAATTTTGGTTTGGTTGGGTTTCACATCGTAGCAACGCATTGTAAAGGTCAGTAAACCTACTCAGTGACACCGTATCTAGAAAGATAAAATTGATATCTTAATTAAGCGGTTAACTAGTTAAAAGGCGCAAACTTCCGCATACATTCGACACGTCGATCGGTAGACTCGGGCGATACCGACTACATTGTGTAACCTACCCAGGCGGCTTTCTTCAATGATAATACGAGATCGTACAACCTGAGTTACGAACCAACCTTCTATTGCAGATGTTGAATCAATTAGGAAAAAATTCCTAATGCCAACATTTTGTATATTCATATCAGAGCGGCCACGGAAATTCTAAAATGAAATTCCCTGATTTTTCCCTGACGTAACGGTATTATTCCCTGATGTTTGCAAGGCATACTTGTACTATGACTTATATATAAATTATCCCTGTACAGCTAAAACGTCACTAATTAGTATTTAATTGAACTTCTCTTGTAAATAAAAGTAGGTTGATATGAATAAATTGGCTAAATAATCATTCTATGATGTGATTGTAAAGATATATCCCCTATATCATACAATAAATATTTTATTATATATCTAATAAATCTAACCAATCAACAATCTACATTTGTACCACGTGACCGTCCACTATATTCCCGTATTGGATCAAAAAAATATGTATTATTTTCATATTGGACGGTTGGGTACATGTGCACTAAACGATGTGATATGAATGGCCGTGATTGCTTAATTGGGGATGATAGCGATGATGATTATTTCAAAATAAACGGAAAATATACTAATAATGAATGCTTCCAATCAAAGTTTTAAACAGAATGTATGCAATCAATTTTTATAATACAACAAAATGTATGATACAAATACAATGAAATTAATTATATCTGTATGTAGGGCAGTTGTCAGCCACTGACGAAAGTATGCGCTTAGTAGTTGGTTAACAGCTAAATCCAGAGATTTAGCCTTTAGTCTCCAGGAGCAGTGAGTTGGTTGACTGACCGCCGTTATATGACCTATAAAATGTGTAGCTACGGCGTTAAACCCAACAAAAACAAACAAACAAACTTAATCTAAAAAGAAGTACTTAAACTAATCGTAAAACCTGACACGTGAAAACATAAAAAAATACAATACCAGTGAATGGTTCACGATCATAAGCATAATTGTGTATTATGGACCTTCGACCTAATTTCTTAAAATACTATTCAATGTTGAAAGGCTACCCTCCGATAGCCATACATTATGTGATAGGTTCATTCATTGTAAGCTTCAGGTAGATAACACCAACAAATAACTTCAATTCAAATCAATCCACCATTTCGTGTGTGAACTTGTAATTTGAATAGAAATACATTGGTCCACAAACACAATTATAAGCTTAAATATGAAATATATTGTTTTTGGGACAAAATGTAACTGTAAACCTTGGTTAAATATGCTTAGCGGATCAGTCATTAAAAAGGTCTATTATTTCAAACCATTCAAGCATTACTGTTTCAGAATATAACAATAGAATGGTATCTATCAATAAATCTCACTGGGGAGTTTTTTACTCCTCTTAATGCAGCCGGCAATTGGCGCAACGGAATTATATTGTACTACATGTACTCTCGTTGGAAATTAGCAGTGCTAGTGGTGGGATTTGAACGGGGGTACTTCTTGATACCTAAGCGCGCGACCAACAAGTAGATTACTTCTCCTTTTAATATTGTTATAGTAATACATCAGACTATAAGACCTCACAAAGTCATTTGCAATGCTAACAATGACACAAAACAACTTAATCCTCAAAGTGTCGGATAAATTCACTAAATACGGAGCCCCTAAAGTGACATTTTGAAGGAAAAAAATGTCATAACCATTTCGTTTACAAGTAAAATTATTTCGTTTTTACGAAATTGTTATATCGTTTATTCAAAATATTATTTCGATTTAACGAAAGGATATTACGTTAAAATGAAATAAATATTTCGTTTTTTCTAAATAATATTTCGTTTTTTCAATTTTCTTTTTCGAAATAATTATTTCGTTTATTATACGAAATATTATTTCGTTTATACGAAATAATTATTTCGGTTTTTTCGAAATAATTATTTCGTTGTTTCGAAATAAGTCGAAATAATTATTTCGTTTAAACGTGATATTTTTGCGATTAAACGAAACAATATTTCGTTTATTCGAAATAAGTAATAGTTATTTCGAAAAAAAGCGGAATAATATTTTAATATTTAAAAAAAACGGAATAATTATTTCGAAAAAAAACACGAAATAATTATTTCGAAAAAACAAAATAATATTATTTCGAAAAAAACAGAATAATTATTTTGTTTAAACGTTATAGCATTACGTAGCCTCTAAAGTGACATTTTGAAATACTTTTTTTATTTTCATTTTATTTTTATTCTAGCTAAAAAATTGCTATTTCATACTTTGTTATTAAGTTCGATTGTGTGCTACAAATTGAGCTGAACTTTAGAACGTAAAAAAGTAATAATATATCGTATTTACGAATTAATATTTCGTAGTAACGAAATAATATTACGTAAATACGAAATAAATATTTCGGAAAAAAACGAAATAATTACTTTGAAAAAACGAAATAATATTATTTCGTTTATTCGAAACAATTATTTCGTTTAAACGTAATATTATTTCGTTTAATCGAAATAATATTTCGAAAAAACGAAATAATATTTCGTAAAAGCGAAATATTTCGTAAAAGCGAAATATTATTTTCAAATTGTAAAAACGAAATAATATTACGTTTAAACGAAATAGTTGTGAAAATTAGAAAAGTTTTCAAAATGTCACTGTAGGGGCTCCGTAGATAAGCATAACGAGTGGTGATAATAGCTCTGAAGACGGCGCACGCTGTACAGCAAGAAACTTAGACTGTAAAATGCACTTGCATTTGTATATCTCAGTTTTAATTTCAGTGGTTTTATTTTCAGATAAACATACCTGGACGTTATATGCTGTGGTGTTATATCTGTGAATGTTGGATTTGGTATATAACTTATATTTCCTGCTGCTAGCTCTAAACTGTCGTCTATTACATATCGGATTGGAAACAGTCCATTTGAAGATTGACTTGGTACATGACATTTGACCATATTGCTATAAATATATACAACTAAAGTTATAGCCATTATATGAAGATACATTCGTTTACAGCAGACATGAAAACTGTCTTACAACTGTGGAGTTATCAAAATATAATATGCGTTAGAGACACAATAAACATGTAAAAACTTATTTTGCTTTCTAAGTTCAAGTTTGCGAAGTTCCCATTTGTTAAAAATAGGAAGGTCTTTTTATATGAGCTAACTACATTCTTTTTTTGTAAATGTTGTAAAATTTTCATCTCCCACCCATGATACTTTGACTGAAGAGTGCTTAATTTGTACTTTTCCAAATTAAGTACAAATCGGTTCTTTTCACATATTGCATAAACATATGTAAAATAATGGCAAGGAATGAAGTTCAGTTTGAAGATAAATGTATCAAAATATTTTCATTTTAGCAATTCATTGTAAGAATTTTAGTACAAAATCGAAGGAAAACTGTGTTCCACAATGTTTGGAAAATAAACATGAATATAGTTTTTTAGTCTTTAATGTAATCAATTATAATGTCATAATCATCTTCTGCATAAATTTCCTTTACATTAATTCTTAAATAAAATATGAAAATGTGTTAGCAAACATATCCGGAAGAGCAACAGTAAAATCATACCATATCGCAAAAAAACAAAGAGGGATTTATAAGATTTTAAAACTTCTGTTATAAAATGAACGCCACAAACACAAACAAAAACAAGCACTCCAGGGGCTTCCGCCTTGGAACGGACAATGACAGTTGCCACTTTGGGTTAACAAGTTTCTAGGTAGCTCCAACCTAACACTTGGTAACTTGCTCCATAAAGTTAAAAATAAACAAAAACAAATAGTCTTCGGTGAAAGCACTTCAAGCCCTCTTTCACTCGACAATGTAGCGTGCAAAATCACACAAAAGCATAAAAACAGAAAGCTAATAAAATTACCGAGGTAAAAGGTACGTAATGACCATACATAGACCAAAGCACCTGAAGTTTATTATTCTAGATCACTAGGACACGGCAACAGGAAAATAAAAATAAAAACATATCAAGCCTTTACTGTATACATTGTGTACTTCTTTATATTGGCAAGTGCAAATATTGGCGTTTTTTAGATGTTTTTATATTAGTGGGGTCAATATTTGGCGGTGTGAAGGCTAACCGCCAATATTAACCCATGCTCGATTTCAAAACGCCAGAATTAAAACACAAACATTTTTCGATTTAAAAAAATATAATGTATGATGGTTGGTGAGATGCATGGGCACTGACGCTGATAGATGTTCGGGCGGGAGTCTTGGATTAGGATCCAACTTAGCACCTTGCAATCATGGATTTTCAAGGCATCTAGCCTCTAGCACTACGACTAGAACTTTATTGATAACTAATTCTTAGTTTGATAGTAGTCTTCATTTTATTATTTTACATTTTATCATTTCTTAACCATTTTCAATTTTCAATTTCATTTAATTATTTCCTTATTATGCATAACTATGATTGTGAAGCGCTTTCGAACATATATTCAATTTGAAAAGAGCGCTATACAAATTTGGTATATAATAATAATAATAATAATAATAATAATAATAATAATAATAATAATAATAATAATAATAATAATAATAATTATAATACATGTAATTATAATAATTATAATAATAGTAATACTAACCTGCTATATATGGTGATGCGACATGACTTATTACCAACCAGCAGGCGTCGAGTAGAGCCTATATTAAGATTGTAGCCGTATAATGTAAGTGTAACACAGTCTGCTTCACTTATTTGTCGAGTCACTTGTTCTGTAAGATTGACTGACGGTTCCTATTAATGGAAAATGGTACAGAAGAATTACATTCGGAACGCCTCGGCTATTTAATACCAAAAACTATTCATTTAGCGAATGGTCGAGGTGTTCCAAATAATGGAAGGATTAATCCTCTCTTTGAGCCGCGGTCGTGGCGTAGTGGTTAGCATGTCTGACTTCGAATCCGGAGATCGCGGGTTCGAGCCCGGTCATACCCTATACATGAGCTATTGGCCTCGTGGTAGGGTAAGTTTGTACTGGTGATAGAAAAGTGTCCAGGAAATCTATAGTAGGAAGAGCTGGACGTCGTTTATATGACCTAAAAATATGTTGATTACGACGTTAAAAAATCCTCTCTTTCACCGATTTTAGCTAAAATATTAACTTTTCTTGACTTATTGAAATGGTAAGGACGCATTTTAGAAGCTATCACTGGCGACTGGCACGGTCTCGAATCAAAAGCTCTACAATGTATTTATACATGTATATACATGTGTATATGTATATACATGCATAGTGCTTTTTGATTAGGGACCGTGCCGACCGCATGTGGAAGCTATTAAGCTGTGTTTATTCTGATAATAAAAAAAGGTGCAAATTGACATGTATACTACTGACTTAGTGCTATGGGGGCCAGGAAGCGGACTCGTAATAATTTTTCTAGGATGTAAGAACTTGTTTCAAAATCAAGCTAAAATAAATTAGTATAAACTAAACAAAACACTCAACAGTTAAAGATGTAAATTTTATGTATTAAAGCTACCCTCAAAATAACGATAAAGATGGTTTGAGCGCGTTTGTGTGACTTTTATTTCATACTTCTCATAATCTGTCGGTCAGTTTGCTTTTAAATGCTTAATAATTATATTGCAATTACATGTCACTGATAAGTAATTAGGAATATAAATTAAGCTTAACAACACTTTGTGAGCGAGTGATATTCATAAAGAGACATGTTGAAATACGGCGCTTCTAAATGTGGATCTTACACTATTAGCCCAGTATAAACAGAGCATGTTAGAAGCACAGGCTGCCGTCACAAAACAGTCCCCCCCCTCCAAAAAAAGGGTTGAGTAGTATCATCCATAAAACGGTATGAGTTCGGTTTTAGCCTAGACTTCTTTCTCAAAATGGAGGCCAACGAAAAACTCACGACAAGTCAATGAAATTTATGATAGTGATCAAATAATTTGTCTGAGACCACTGTGAGAGAGGCTATTGACTTTAAATATTATTTTCTCTGTTTTTTAGTTCATTTTTATCGGAGTTCCACGTGCACATCTATGTGTTACGTTCGGAAGGAAACGGGTTTTTGGTCGATCAGATAGGGTACGAACAAACTTTTTTTCCTGTTTAACGTCACATAACTTCCTTCATTTGCTTTTCATTAAGCTTTTATATGCAATCGACAAGTTAAGCATTTGTTTGATAAATAAGACCAAGTTTTTGAAAATCGACCCAGAAATAAAAACACAAGAGCCCGTTCAATAAGATCGGTCATTTTTTTCTTGGTTTCCGAGTTGACGAGTTACATACCTTTCCTATATATATGTGTGTGTGTGTATACATTTTTTTTTTTGGGGGGGGGGCTGTTTTGTGACGGCAGCCTGTGGTTAGAAGGACGATATTTCTTGGCCAAATAGATTTTATAGCATATTTCAGAGTACACAGTCACGTAAACTGAAGCAATTAACAAACACGCGTTTGTCGTCGAATCCATACGCCATTATTTAATTCGAAATGACCTGTATTTTGCTTTATACGAAAATGGCTAAAATTTGCAAGTACATTGTAATAATATACTCTGAATCGTAGATGGTCGTCACGGTTCCGAGACGAAAAAGTTGAAGTTTATTTTGTCTCCGAACCGTGCCGGCCTATGCCTTGAATTCTTAAAAAAATGTTTCATTGTAAAAACTGAAAGTTGGCGCTTGTCAAAATAAGGTCAATGCATAAAAGTTCGTGGTTTAAATAATGCTCTAAATTAGGGCTAACGAAACGTTTAAAATACTTACAAGATAAGAGAATGTATCTAGTATTGTTGTTGTGCTATTGCACCTCATTGGCTCTGGTACTCTTGGATGAGTTTGTAAATACAACGTTATATCCTTAAAACCGACAGTATCAACTTCTGGAGTAAAACATTGGACACTGTAAAAAAAAATAGGCAGATATATATATCGAGTTATCAATGTTATGGAACTATTTGCTGGCGAGTGGTGAAATGGACCACTAACTTTCCGCTCAGAAATCGATTGCCGGTAATAACTAAAACTGGTTGATAGCCAGTTTTGCTAAAAAAAAGTCCTAGTCCTGTTTCATCCAAAATTGTACATTTCGCACTAAACGACGAATCAGCGTAAAACTAGACTAACAACATATAAATAAGGATAGATATGTACTAGACAAGTTTTAATCTGTTGTTCCGGTGGTTCTAGATTTATAGTCTATGTAAAAGTTCATTTGTTCTCAACTGTCAAAGTTTGAGTACTTTAACGATGATTGACAAAGAACACGGAGTCATTGTGAAATTATTCATGTTTTGACAGTTGAGAAAAAAACGAACTGTAAATATATATATATTCATATAACGTACATTTTAGTACTTTTGAAACCAAGGCTCTGATTGGTTAAAAGTGGCACGTGTCGCGATACGCTGCTGGCGAATTGCAATAAGTCGCAACAATCCCTGGCGTATCGTGATAGCCTTCTTATATCCTTATACTAAGCACATACTTTCGCCAAGTACTAACAACGGCTAGAAAAATGGTTGTAGAAAATAGTTCATCACTAAACTCCATAACGGAATGTAGACAAAAACACAGGCATTGAACCCTGGATTCGAAATTAGACGCGCTAGTTACTGAGATCAACGGGAGAGGGGTCATTGTAAAGCTCGAAGAAGAAAAGTTGGACAAACCTGCTTCCAGTTATTGTCACATTTCTACAAATCTCATTGTCCACAAATATGTCTATAAGCGGTTGATAAGCTTGTCTCTCTGCAGGTATTTGAAACTCTCCAGTTATTGTGATCAATGTACCTCCTTTAATTGTTCCATTAAATGGTTCAACTTTAGTTATCTAAAAAATGACACAGAAGACAGTGATAACATATCACGTGACCAAAATGCTACAAGGACATATCACGTGACCAAAATGCTACAAGGACATATCACGTGACCAAAATTCTACAAGGACATATCACGTGACCAAAATGCTACAAGGACATATCTCGTGACCAAAATTCTACAAGGACATATCACGTGACCAAAATGCTACAAGGACATATCACGTGACCAAATTCTACAAGAACATATCACATGATAGATCATGTCAGCCTCTCTTACATCCTGAACCAAAGCATCTACTTTACCGTCCATAGCAGCACACTGAAGTCCACAGCAACCGTAGTGCACCTTTACCATTCACTTAAATGACCAAGAAACAATTTTCGCGGCCAGTAACTTGATCTCAGTGTTTATGTTGATCATCTTCAGATCAAATTTCAAACTAGGTCAAGCTAGGTTAGATCTAGGTAGGTAGGCACTATAGACGCCTTATTCTAGCTCTAGAAGTGTTGCGACGTTAAGGGGCGAGTGAAGCGTCGCTTAACATCGCAATCTTTGGCAAATAGACATTAAACAGCGTTTAATTTCAAAGTAACATTTTATTATAATCCTAGAGCAGGGAAACTTCATTTTTGATAGAGTAACCCGCTGTTTACATATGGGCCAGTGGTGGTTTTCACAAAAAATCTTACGAAAAAATTCTTCGTAAGTCAAAAGCAAGAAACATTAATAATACGCTCATTTTTTGACTTATCAATTTCAAATATCATAGAATTGTGAACAATAATGTATACATTTAGAATACCATATCATGGTTATGCTTAATATCCATAAGACATTAAGCTGCTAATTACATGAAATTGACTTTCGAAGATTTTTAAAAAATAATATTTAAGTATAAATACTTAATATCGCTATCACTTACCCTTGGTGGACAATACGTTGGGTGTACATAGGTCTTGCCAAGCTGTCAATGGTAAATATTGTTAATCAAATACTTGGTAAAAATACGTTGACATTCAGTTCAGGTCTAGAATATCAAGTGGTTAAGTTTGCAGGAACAGATTCAATGTAAGCATTTACAGATAAAAAGTATATGGATATGAGCGAAGCTACATGTACTGATAGCAGTTCTTAATACGAGAAAGTAGGCGGGTGCTAACGAAGGGTGGGAATTCCATTCAACATTTTCATTTCAATAATGTATTAAATGGTCATTACAAAGCAAAACTTAAACATATTCTTACAAACGTGGCCGAGTGCTAACGACCGTGAGTTCAGTAAAATCTGCCATTTCACTGAGTGGTTATGTATGTCCAGAATAATACATTATAAAATTGTGTCAATGATTGAATAAATCATTCTGACACCAAAGGATTTGTCGGTAAAGTTTGACACAACTGAAAACATTCTCATCAATGTGTGTTGTTCATCTTACCAAATATACCCAGATACGTTAACAGTTATCCGACAGACCACTGTCTCTTTGTCTTCCGACATCGCACAGTGGGTGACGTTCAGATGAAATAAGTGTTGCCAAATCAAATCTTTCAAAACAAATGCATTCACAGTTTAATAGAATAGACAATAGTAATACAGCTGTCTTTAAATCAAAGGCTCCATAGCGGAAAGGAAGTCTTTAGTAAATCAAAGTGCTGAAATCCCTGAATAAACGATTCATTAAAAGTGAGGAACAAAGCCGAGTACAAACAAAATTAATGTAAAAGAATTATAAGGAAGTGGACTTTTTCAAAGGGTAACATCGAACTTTTGGAATTGTTCAAAAATGATTTAACGCGAGGAATTTGTGTCGTATCATTAAGACATATGCAACACTAGCATTCGTACTGACGTGAAATTAAATAAATTGTCCCTTTAAAGGTTATGGTTAGACACCTTTGAGAATGTATAAAGGGCCCTTTAAAGGTGATGTTTCGACACCTTTGGGGAAATGTCTGGTTAACAGTGGCGTTATGTTACACTGTTCAGGACATGTCCGGTTAACAGTATCATCATGTTATACTGTTCAGGACACCAACTTTCAATATCAAATAAATAAAAACAAATAAAAAATTAGTGATAAAAATGTAAAATTAAGTAGAATCATGATCTGTGAATGATGTAGGTCCAAAAATATGAAATATAAAAGCTCAATAAAAACAATACAAAAAATTAGATACACTTACACACTATAAAAAATCATGTGCAATAAGTTTTTGTTTTGTTTCGTTTTATTGTGTATACATTATGTGTTTATGGTGGAGGGTTTTTACTTACATGTATTTATTTTTTATAATTTATCTTTTTGTACAACACCACTGAATATGTAATGTAGAAATAGGAGTTTAATCAAATGAAAAAGTTTGAAGTTTAAGTTTGACGTGTTGGAAGACTTGCTCACATTCGGAACAACTCGGCAATTTTTTACGCAAATATCTTCGCAGAAGATCGCTGTGATCTTTCGAATGAACATTCTTAGTGGTTAGTTCCCAGATACTCACCGTATGAGCTGATATAAAAAACAAACTGGTTCCGTTTTCGTTCATCTCTAATTGTTTGATTGGAGATTTTGCAACGCCCATTGTATATAAAAGAGTAATCACTTTGGTTGATTGGTTGAAGAGTACCTAAAATACATGTAAAATGTTCGTTGTGTTTTTTTTAGGGTTTAACACCGTAGCAACACATTGTTTAGGTCATCTAACGGCGGTCAGTCGACCTACTCACTCTTCATGGAAAGGCTAAATCTCTAAATTTAGCTGTTAACCAACTACTAGGCGCATACTTTCGTCAGTGACTGACAACAGCCCTACATGATTAATAATCATTGGTCGGAGGGGGAATGGTCGTAGAAATAATTTTATGACCAAGCTCTACGAAAGTATGCCCCAGCCGGGAGTCGAACCGACGATCCCTCGATCAGTAGACTTGCGTGCTACGATCTGGGCTAGCCAAGGGGCTTACGTACAATGTAATAAACATGTAATTATCACGTGAAATAACTGAAACAATATATATTTTTTCAAAAGTATTTGGCGCTATTTAAGTTAATTTTGTTTCAGGTACAGATAGTCATATACGCTGTTCTGTCACACCTTGCGTAGTGAGTCGTCCATAATACACAGAGTAAATAGTCAGGAACTTATGTCTTAACGATTTTTTTTTCTTTCCCCAACAATTAAATTGTGTTAAATTTCCCAAATGTATTACGTAAAGTAATGCATATGTCCCGTTCCCCTAAATACTAAAATGTTCCTGCTAAAACATTTCGTTTGTTTTTTAACATGTATAGATATTGAGTACTAAACACTAATGCCAACCTTTTCTACATGGCCATTCTCCAAGCCAATGAATCCATTGATAATATTTCCGTAAGCATGAAATACCATAGGAACTTGATTTCTGTGTCCCTTAATGATATAGAGTGGGTTACTTGTGTTAAGCGTTCTACTAGAAAGAATCCTCGTACTTTCGTTGGTGTGACCACATCGGAATTCGTTTTTAGTCTGAAAACAATAATAGTTAACATAAATAAAACAGATGGAAAATATAAATATTTAGTTATGATTTTTTTATTACTTAAAATAATTTATTTCAGTGTTCACGTTTTTAGTATATACTAAATACTATAGTAAATTATTAACAATTTATTTTTGTATTACTGAAATATTTTTAGAATCATTGAGCCACCGTTTTATGTTGATCTTTGACACGGTAGCAATACCACGTGAGTCTGACGTCACAAATGCTAGGAGTTGAAGGAAAAAATAATGAAAATTAAGCATCAACTCAAAGTTTTAAAGAGCTGTACCATTTTCTTACTATTGCCAAATTTACATGATACCTACTAGGGGCAAAGCAGAAAAGTGCTGCACATCACATTTCCAACGCCACTTATATACTTTTTGCTAAAACCCTAGAAAAACGATTACTTTTTTGCTAGCTACAATAACAAGTCGTCCCCTTTTTGAAAAGGAAAATTCGTAAGTAGGATGGCGTAAAAAGTATACACTTTCCTGCTTAGCCTCGAGTAGGTACCTTAAGCCTCGGTTGACATAATTTGTCTCTGGTGAACATTCCATTCCATCACCTTCTGTAGGTTGTGATATTTATACAGTAGTTTTGTTTGTTTGTTTATTTGGTTTAACGCCGTAGCAACACATTGTATAGGTCATATAACGCCGGATAGTCAACCTAATTACTGCTCCTGGAAAGCTAAATCCCTGGATTTAGCTGTGAACCAACTACTAAGTGCATACTTTCGTCAGTGACTGAAAAATGCCCCACATAATTCACAAGAGCTGTCAGAGGAGACAGCATGCTCGACTTTTCTCAGTTAATCAGTGAATGGGTTTTAATAGTAAGGAGGACGTAGTAATGATGAATAAGTAATCCAAGTTAGAGTTGAAAATCTTGGTAGTATTGAAGTTTGTAAAAACCTTTAACCTTATTTTTGGATGTTTTCTACGAAAAATGAGTAGAACTCCTAAATCAGTGTGCCAGGGTTATAGGCCTTTATAGTAAGGTGGAGGGAGTGATGATGAATAAGTAATCCAAGTTTGAGTTGAATATCTTTGACAGTATTGAAGTTATTAAGATTTGTAAAAAATAATAACCTTGATTTGGATGTTTTCTAAGTAAAAAAGGGGCATACCTCCTTAAACAGTGGAGCCAGGGTTATGGGCATTAATAGTAAGTAGGAGGTAGTGATGATGAATAAGTATTCCAAGTTTGAGTTGAATATCTTTGACAGTATTGAAGCTATTTAAATTTGTAAAAACTTTAACCTTGATTTGCAACGCACTCGCCAACGACGACGCCTGTGTGACAGTATAAGCTCTTATTTTCTTCGAAAAGTCGAGCTAAAAATCATTGGTAGGAGGGAGAATTGCCGTAGAAATAAATTCATGACCAAACTCCACGAAAGCATGCCCCGCCCGGGAATCGAAATACGACCCCTCGATCAGTAGACTTGTACCAACTGAGCTAGCCGGGTAGTTTCTTTATAATATTATATTATCGTATGATGGGTACAATGCAAAATCAAAGATACAGCTTTCAAAATTTTGAGTGATGTAGAAAGGTTTATATACTTTAATAGAAATCTATAAAACGCCCGCTTTAAACTTTAAGATAATTCACTTAAAACTTTGACTTACGGAAATTTTGTCACATGACATTCCATATCCGTTAATCCAAGGTGGCCACATACCATCACGTTCTTTAAAGCACCTCCTCAGAGTATCATCGAAATACTCCCGTATTGCTGTAACATCATATGTACACAAACTATCATCTTTGGGGCCAGCCATTGCTATTACCAAGAAATGTTCATTCCCACTTTTGATTTGAGTTGCAGACACTATGTACGAATTCTGCTGACACGAAATTTTACTTTCTATATATGATCGAAAATGCTGATCTCGGATGCATAGCCTGCTGATCATTGACTGATAGTGTGTAACATCAACTTGTTTATTCCAAAGGAAGTAAACATAATCCCCTGATTTAAAAACATATTTATATCTGAATGGTTGGCTTCCATTCAATTTGGTTCTATCGTCACTCATGATTTGAAAATATTTGTCTGGTACATCTACAATTTCCCAAAACAAATTTTCAGAAATTGTGCTTATTCCGTTTGAATCAATCGCAGCAGAAAGAAATGTGTCGCCAAATGGTCCAAAATATAAAATAAATTGAGCAGAGACTTTTTCCAACATCAAGTGATCATGGGTACTATCATTAGCAAGTGGTTTAAATGGTTTAACTGTCTCTATATTACGTGTATCATACGCGCGAAGATTTCTTCTGTATTGCACAAACAGATATTCAGTTGCGTCGTATTTAAAAAGCTGATAACTTAATACATGGTTATCGCTTGTGTAAGTTTGTCCAATTTCATTAACTTTTCTTCCGATGAATTCATGTTTTATTCCTTCTGTAGTGAGATTTTCTTGATCATATTGAACAATATTGTCTTGAAGATGCACGATAACGTCACCTGATGACGTCACCACCAAGAATTGATACTCGTCGTCTGCTTCAACAGAACTGAGAGTAATTACCGTCACCACTAAGAGGAAAATAAGAACCACCTTCTTTAAAAGACATGGCATCTTCGACGATTGAAGAATTGAGTGCTTTTGACATTTGAAATATAAAGTTACTCTGAATGTCTGGTGCCAAGCTAAAATCTAAAGCTAATCTAAAGTCAACTTATCCAGGATCAAAATGCACTTGTCTATGTGTTCAATACTCAAAACTAAATGTGGAAAACTGTGATATAAAATACATACTGTAAGTAATGATACATTGTTGAACATGAAGCGTTTAGACATCCGCATTATCATGTTTTACTAAGCTACATGTACAATGTAGTATATTATAGCTAAAAGATATTAGGTAATGCCAAATTGGAATTCTGTTAAGCGTCAACTCAAATTTGACAAACCTAGGTACCTATTCACAAAAACACACAAACCGAAAACAAAAACACAACTATTTTTACTACAAAAAACAATGCATTATTTTTTTCAATGGAATAATCTCATAATATGAAACAATGGCCTGAATTTAATATAAAATTACTAGCGTTTTTTACGTAAAATATATATAGTATTAATCAATGCGTTATGGTAACTTGAATTGCTTACGATGAATAACAGAATAAGGTAGTAGTCGAACACAATTTTCCCGAAATTAAATTGTCGTATTGAATCCCGGAACATCGGAATTATTTAAGAAAATATTACCAACAATTTTGTTTTTCATTTTAATTGAGGACTCTAAAACCTACGCGCACGCGGACGCTTAACAAAATTCCGATATGGCATGGCCTTACTTGTCCGCAGAAAAGTGGGATAGAAATAATGACTAGTAAGCAGACTTAAATGTAGGGCCTACGACATTCGGAAAAACGCTCGGGTGATTCCGTAAACTGACGATCAGTATGTTACGCAGTAATATCCGAGGTAGTTCCGAATGGGCCTACAAGTCGGACAGATTGGGCATGGGAATTCCACATCTCTAAAACGTATATCAAATATTTATTCATTGATTTCAGTTTGGTTAATACGCGAACAAAATAGCAGAATGGTCTTATTATAGAACATAACAGAACGTATTTTCTATTTCTTAACTTATGATGTTTCTAGTTTTTATTATTAATATGTTGCATTATTCTGCTAACAGTGTATAATGTGGTTGAGGTTCGAAAGTTTGTACAACAATGTTTTACAGGATATCTGTTTACAGAGGTTGATATACATGAACACTGCCCTCGGTTTCTTCACACATTCACAATTTACATACTAGTTCTAAAAAGAATTTAAAGTTGGTATTTACATGCATTAGAAATTGTATGATATACATGCAGAATTACGAGGAAGAACTATTTATTTAATAAAATTCAATTTAAACAAACTCAAACAAAACAAACAAACACAGTATTGCATAAAACGAATGACTATTATTAAGAATGCAGTCTATTGTGATCTCTGTAGTAATTTCACTTTTGATATAAAATGATTCATCAACTACATGGATGTTTTATATATTAATCTGTGGGTCTAACAATAACAATTACAAAATTTTTTTTTAATTTAAAGCCATGATTAATCGATGTATAGGTCTCAGTAAATGGCTTAAGACAACTAAGCATGTCCATTTAATATTGGTGTTGGCGTATGTATGTGAAGACAGCAGTAACGGCAGTACAGCAGTACAGCAGTACAGCCCTACTGCCAGAATTTTCGGCAGTACAGCAGTACAGCCTTACTGCCAGAATTTTCGGCAGTACAGCAGTAACGTCTTACTGCTAGAATTTTCGGCAGAACAGCAGTACAGCCTTACTGCTAGAATTTTTCGGCAGTACAGCAGTACAGCCTTACTGCTGGAAATTTTCGGCAGTACAGCAGTAAAGCCTTACTGCTAGGAGTTTTCGACAGTACAGCAGTAAAGCTTTACTGTTAGAATTTTCGGCAGTACAGAATTACTGTTAGATTTTCGGCAGTAAAACCTTACTGTTAGATATTTCGGCAGTAGGGCAGTACTGTTGCAGACTGCTGTATCATTCTAGCAAATTATTCTTTATTGTGCCTCTCAGAATTCTCAGATCATAAAAGTTATATGTTTGAATTCTCTATAAGGTCCAAAATTAAAAAAGAACATATAGAGCCAATCTAGGTAGTGGGATATGTTAAAATCAATACTATGAAATATGAAAATAAAAAAAAAGTTTGTTTGTTTTAATTGGGTTTAACGTCGCATTCAACACACATTTAGGTTATACAATGTATATACGACATCCAGCTCTTCCTACTATAATACCCTACCAGGAGACCGACAATTCATGTATAGGGTATGACATCGTACCGCGACCGGGCCCGAACCCGTGATCTCCGGATTCGAAGTCAGGCATGCTAACCGATACGCCACCCACTGCTGCAGCTAGATAAAGAAATAGAATGAAGGAACACATTTAGTGATCCGAAGACTTGGATAATTATAAACATGTTTTTTTCTTGTTAGGTTTATATCCATGTTTTATTGACAAAAATTGTTCTACACGATCACAAGTTACTGCTGGTTCTTGTGACACTATGACCATGAAATATAATAATAATAATATTTACTTCCAATTTTCGCAAAGCTGAATGAACAAGCTTTCTTTTGGTATATAATACTGCTACAAGTTCGTGTAAGTATTTAACTCTGGATGAGTTATATAACAAACAGTTTTTCAATTTTTATTTGAATTCTCTACACGGAGAACTGATTCAAACGTACAGAAGGAACTATCTCTGATGGCAATATTTGCAACGTAGTTGTAACAATGTCAACGGCAATAACATGTTTATGCAATGTATAAAAATAACAATAAAGAATGAAAAATACGGCTTCATTAACTGATCGAAGTGCTTCAAGAAATATACTGAATATTCCTGTTTGGTAGGAACATTTTTACCCAAAAAAAATGTCCTGCGCTACCGCAAGTTACTGCTGGTTCTTGCGACATTACGACCAAAACATATGCCATACAATACACATTTTCAGAAAGCTGAATGAACAAGCTTTCATTTGGTATAAAATACTGCTACAAGTTCGTGTAAGTATTTAACTCTGAATGAGTTATATAACGAACAGTTTTTCCATTTTTATTTGATATCTCTACACAGAGAACTGATTCAAACGTACAGAAGGACCTATCTCTGATGGCAATATTTGCAACGTATTTGTAACAATATCAACGGCAATAACATGTTTATGCAATGTATAACAATAACCATAAAGAATGAAATATACGGCTTCATTAAGTGATCGAAGTGCTTCAAGAAATATATTCAATATTCGTGTTTGGAAGGTACCTGTTTTACAAAAAAAATGTCCTGCGCTACCGCAAGTTACTGCTGGTTCTTGCGACATTATGACCAAAACATATGCCATACAACACACAATTTCTGAAAGCTGAATAAACGAGCTTTCATTTGGTATATAATACTGCTACAAGTTCGTGTAAGTATTTAACTCTGGATGAGTTATATAACGAACAGTTTTTCAATTTTTTTTTAATTTTCTACACAGGGAACTGATTCAAACGTACAGAAGGACCTATCTCTGATGGCAATATTTGTAACGTATTTGTAACAATATCAACGGCATAACATTGATATGCAATGCATAAAAATAACCATAAAGAATGAAAAAATACGGCTACATTGAGTGATCGAAGTGCTTTAAGAAATACAAATGTATATTCAATATTCTTGTTTGGTATGTACTTTTTTACAATAAAATGTCCTACGCTTCCGCAAGTTACTGCTGGTTCTTGGGACAATATGACTAAAAAACAGATGCCATACAATACGCATTTTCTAAAAGCTGAATGAACAAGCTTTCATTTGGTATAAATACTGCTACAAGCTCGTGTAAGTATTTAACTATGGATGAGTTATATAACGAACAGTTTTTCAATTTTTATTTGAATTCTCTACTCAGAAAACTGATTCAAACCTACAGAAGGACCTATAATTGATAGCAATATTTGCAACGTATTTTTAACAATATCAATAACATGTATATGCAGTGTATAAAATAACCAAAAAGAATGAAATGAAAATACGGCTACAGTTAGTGATAGAAGTGCTTCAAGGAATATATTCAATTTTCTTGTTAGGTTTGTACTTTTTTACATAAAAAATGTCCTACGCTACCGCTAGTTACTGCTGGTTCTTGCGACAATATGACCAAAACATAGGCCATAAAATACCTTTTTTCTGAAAGCTGCATGAACAGGCTTTCATTTGGTATATAATACTGCTACAAGTTCGTGTAAGTAGTTAACACTGGATGAGTTATATTGGGTTAGTAAAATAAACATATTTTTACAAAAAATAACCCTCGTAATCAGAAGTTACTGCTGGTTCTTGTGTCGTTATGATCGAAAACTATGCCATTTGCTACCCATTTTCGTAAAGCTAAGTGAACAAGCTTTCATTTGGTATATAATACTGCTACAAGTTTGGGTAAGTAGTTTACACTGGATGAGTTATATTACAAGCAGTGTTTCAATTGTTATTTGAATTCTCTGCATAGGGAACTGATTCAAACGTGCAGAAGGGCCTATCTTTGATGACAATATTTGCAACGTATTTGTAATAATATCAACGGCATAACATGTATATGCAATGTATAAAAATAACCATAAAGAATGAAAAATGCGGCTACATTGAGTGATCGAAGTGCTTTAAGAAATATATTCAATATTCTTGTTTGGTATGTACTTTTTTTACAAAAAATGTCCTACGCTACCGCAAGTTACTGCTGCTTCTTGCGACAATATGATCAAAACATACGCCATAAAATACCCATTTTCTGAAAGCTGAATGAACAAGCTTTCATTTGGTATATAATACTGCTACAAGTTTGTACACTGGATGAGTTATATTACAAGCAGTTTTTCAATTTTTATTTGAATTCTCTGCACAGGGAACTGATGCAAACGTACAGAAGGACCTATCTTTGATGACAATATTTGCAACGTATTTGTAATAATATCAACTAGTTCTTGTTTTTTCTGATACTATATTAGTTTTATAAACAACATTTTTTTTCATTTGAATTTCTACGCGAAGGTCCATATAGTACATACATATAGGGCCTATTTTTGATGCCAATGTTTTCCAACAGTGTTTAAAAAAACAATGACATAACATTTATCAAAATAAGGATGAAGCATGAAAGAACACGGCTACAAACAACATTGTAAGTACTTGACTGTTTATAAATAAATATATATATTAAATATTCTTTTTGGGATGCTAAAATTTATTAAAAAACGTCCCTTGCAATCAGAGGTTACTGCTGATTCTTGTGACGTTATGAATGAAAAGTATGCTTTGTAATGCCAATTTTTGTAAAGATGAATAAACAAGCTTTCATTAGGTATATAATTCTGCTACAGGCTCATTTAAGTATTTAACGCTGGATGAGTTTTATTACGAACAGTTTTTCAATTTTCGTTTGAATTCTCAACACAGAGTACTTAGTTAAACGTACAGATAGCGCCTGTTTATGATGTCAATATTTGCATCGAATTTGTTTTAAAAAATCAATGGTTTTACATGTATGTATAAAATAAGCGTAAAATACTACGGCTAAAGATAATAATCTGTAATAAAACTTTAAAAAATCTTGTAGATTCAAACTTTAACTTCGCTATTGTAAGTTACTGCTGTTTTTTGTGATCCAATGACTGGGTAAACATACTATTCAATACACATATTCACAAAGCTAAAGGATCAAGCTTTAATTTGGTATATAGTACTGCTTTATGTTCTCGATAGTTTTCAACATCGGATATATCTAATTTAATACATGTCTTTCAATTTTCGAATGTTCACTCGGGATTCAAATTAAATGTGCAGATTAGACTTCTCTCAATATTTGTTACAGATCTGCATAAAAATCAATGATAATTTATATCAAAATAAAGAGAAAACATGGACGATTACATCAGCACGAATTGTTTAAATAGTGGTTGAAAAAAGAGCGTAAGCGTTGGTAAAGTTTACGTACTTAGTACAAATTTTAAAACCATTTTATATTGTAAGTTACTGCTGTTTTTGGTGTTGTTGTGACTGGTAAATATACCATTTAATATACATTTTCAAAAAGTCGAATGGACAAGCTTTAATTTTATATATGATACATTGTTATGTTGGTTTTTATACACTGAATAAGTTTTTCTTAAGACATTTCTTTCAGCGTGGTAATTAATCTTGATATTTTCTCCGCATTTAAGACCAACTTCCGGGTAAAGATAGATAGCAAAATTAACTTGATTTTTTAATTTTTACATATTCGTTACAACCTGTTACATAAATATTATATGGTTTTTATTCAAACAAACTAGATATTTATGAAAGCATATTATAAAACACGTTAAATGAGCTAGTTTTGTTACAAAAGTTCTTAACATAATAATGTTGTTTGCGTAAAAAATGTTTTCGCGAAAACAATTTGATTCCGCTGTCTTTCTATACCCGGAAGTTGATCTAAAATACAAGTTAATTTTATAACATGAACCATGATTATTCTGTTTTTATTTGCATTATTTTCTTACACTTTACTTATCAAATATAACATGAGTTATCATACGTGCAAGATAAGATTTACGAAAAGGAATGATTTTATTCTAAATCAAACGTTTAACATCTAACAGATATTCGGTACGCAAGTTTAATCTGCGGCTAAATATTTCATTTGGCGGAGAAAATATCAAGAATGATTACCACGATGAAATAATTGAAAAATATGTCATAAGAAAAACTTATTCAGTGTATAAAAACTAACATGACAGTTGAGATGAATAATATACCATATTAAAGCTTGTTCATTCGGCTTTTTGAAAATGTATATTAAATAGTATATTTATCGACCATAATAACACTAAAACAGCAGTAACTCGCAATATAAAGCGGTGTTAAATTTTGTACGAAATACGTGAACATAACCAACGCTTAAGCTCTTTCTTCTACCAGTATTAAGTAATTCATGTTGATATAATCGTGCATGTTTTATCTTTAGTTTGATATAAATAATCCTTGTCTTTTAATGCAGATCTGTAACAAATGTTGACATTGAAGATGGGCCTTATATACGCACATTTAATTCCAACTCCAGATGAATAAGTCGAATGGAAATCGAAAAATGTCATTAATAAAACATATCCCTAGTGGAAAACTATCTTGAACATAAAGCAGTATTATATACCAAATGAAAGCTTGTTCATTCAGCTTTGTGTATATGTATATTAAATGGAACACAGACCCGATCTTCGGATAAAAAATAACAGCAGTAACTTACTATAGCAAAGTAAAATTTTGAGCGAAGTGAAATTTTGAGCGAAGTACCTGAATATAACCAACCCATTAAAGCTCTTATTTCAACCATTATAGAAAAAACTTTTTCATGATTATGAAATCGTATTTTTCCCCTTATTTTGATATAAATTTTCATTGATTTTTATCCATATTTGCAACAAAAATTGACATAGAAAAAAAGTCCTATCTACACATTTAATCCAAACCAAAGTAGAGAATTCAAATGAAAATTGAACAAATGTTCGCAATAAAACTAGTTCAGTGTGCAATACTCACTCGAACTGGTTGTAGTATTATATACCAAATAAAAGCTTGTTCATTCAGCTTTACGACAATAGGTATTAAATGGCATAGTTTTCGTTCATAGCGTCACAAGAACCAGCAGTAACTTGTGAACCAGCAGTAACTTGTTTTAATATATACATGTAATGTCATTGAGTTTTTACATATTTGATGCAAATTACTACATCATAGATAGTCACTATCTGTATGTTAGATCAAGTCCCCTGTATAGAGAATTCGAATGCAAACTGAAAAATGTTCGCAATAAAATTCGTCCAGTGTAAAATAGTCACATGATCTTGTCGCAATATTATATATCAATTGAAAGCTTGATCATTCAGCTATACGAAAATGGGTAGTAAATTGAATAGTTTACGTTCATAGCGTCTCAAGAACCAGCAGTAAATTCTGATTGCAAGGGATATTTTTTGTAAAATTATGTTTATTTAACTAACCCAAAAATAACTTTGTATATAAACATATAAGCACTTACAATGTTATCTGTTGCTGCGCTCTTTCATTTTTCATCTATATTTTGATATATGTTATGTCACTGATTTGTGTAATTACTGTTGGAAAACATTGGCATTAAAGATAGACCCTATTATGTATGTTCTACATGGACATTCGCGTAGAAATTCGAAAGAACAAAAATGTTGTTTATAAAACTAATATGGTACGTGTCAAAAACAAACAAGAACTAGTAGTAGTGTTTTATACCAAATGAAAGCTTGTTCATTTAGCTTTTAGAAAATAGAATATTTTATGGCATATGTATTGGTCATAATGTCGCAAGAGCCAGCAGTAACTTGCGGTATCGTAGGACATTTGTTTTGGTAAAAAGTACAAACCAAACAAGAATATTGAATATATTTCTTGAAGCAATAAATGTAGCCGTATGTTTCATTCTTGATGGTTATTTTTATAAATATGCATGTAATGTCGTTGATATTGATACAAATACGAAGCAAATATTGCCATCAGAGATAGGTCCTTCTGTACGTCTGAATCAGTTCTCTGTGTAGAGAATTCAAATAAAAATTGAAAAACTCATCCAGTGTTAAAAACTTACACGAACTTGTAGCAGTATTATATACCAAATGAAAGCTTGTTCATTTAGCTTTACGAAAATGGGTAGCAAATGTCATAGTTTTCGTTCATAGCAACACAAGAACCAGCAGTAAATTCTGATTGCGAGGGATATTTTTTGTAAAATAATGTATATTTTACTAACCCAAGAAGAATGTTGTATATACATATATTTATATACATTCAAGTACTTACAATGTTATATGTAACTGCGCTCTTTCATTTTTCATCTATATTTTGATAAATGTTATGTCATTGATTTGTGTAATTACCCTTGGATAACATTAGCATTAAAGACAGACCCTATATGTTTTTTCTAAATGGACCTTTGCGTAGAAATTCAAATGAAAAAATACTTTTCGTTTAAAAAATTAATATAATGTCAATAACAAACAAGAACTAGTAGCAGTATTATATTGTCGCAAGAACCAGCAGTAACTTGCGGTAGCGTAGGACATGTTTTTGTCAAAAAAAGTACATACCAAACAAGAATATTGAATACATTTCTTGAAGCACTTCGATCACTCAATGTAGCCGTATGTTTTCATTCTTTATGGTTATTTTTATGCATTGCATATCCATGTTATTAGGGATGCGCGATAATACCGGTATACCGGTATATCGCAATACGTCTCAAACACAATACGTACCGGTACGGTCCCGCAATATATCGCGATATTTTTATCTTAATCTAATAGACTAAAATTTGCATACTCGAACCTGTTTTGCATGATTTGTGGCCGAATTTGACCAGAATCTATTACATTTCTGGTTTTCCTTTAATCTATTTTAGCATAAAGTACTAGAATAAAGTATTGACATATCACATATCTACCTGTGACGACTTTAGTTTAACATTAAGAAGAGGTGTTGGAACTGATGAATATTTTTATTATTTGACATTTGACGAAAAGAATAAATGTGTTCGTAAAATTTAGTTGTCATCATTAATATTTTATTTCATGCTTAACCTTTTCTTATTTTGTACGCGTCCGCATTTTTATACTTATCCTTTAAATTGTTGTCCGCATTTTCCCTCTATATCTAATGCTCAATAGAGAAAGGGTATCAGAGATAAATTCATATCTCAATTAATAGAAAAATGTTCTCCAAATATCAGATCAATGGGACATACATAATCGAGTTCCCGAATAAATAAACGCTTTATTGTTGTCTTTTGATGTCGCCTGAACATTTTCTAAACCTTTTGCGATTTTTCAAAGCGTTCCTATAAAGCTTAACATCTCCAAACACTCTGGGACAAAAGAAGACATTTGAATTGCATCATTGTAAATTGAATTTGAAGGGTTATCATTTAAAATATGACTTGAACGTTTAGGCTATATAGAATTTATTTTTATATTTTGCTTGTAGAACAATTCTGCCAAGAGCTTATAACATAACTAACAAGTTAATTAGGGACTTTAGTCAGTTATCTTTCCCTGATAAAATCTGAAGTAATCGAATTGGTAAGTAGGTCCTTACAGTTGGAATCCTCGGATTTTATCATTGAATTCCTATGTAAGGCAATGATGCAATTCAAATGTCTTCTTTTGTCCCAAACCAAACAAGAATATTGAATATATTTCTTGAAGCACTTCGATCACTTAATGTAGCCGTATTTTTCACTTTTTTGGTTATTTTCGTACATTGCATATACATGTTATGCCGTTGATATTGTTACAAATACGTTGCAAATATTACCATCAGAGATAGGTCCTTCGGTACGTTTGAATCAGTTTTCTGTGTAGAGAAATCAAATAAAATTGACAATTGTTCGTTATATAACTCATCAAGAGTAAAATACTTACACGAACTTGTAGCAGTATTATATACCAAATGAAAGCTTGTTCATTAAGCTTTCAGAAAATTGGTATTATATGGCATATGTTTTGGTCATATTGTCCCAAGAACCAGCAGTGACTTGCGGTAGCGAAGGACATTTTTTGTCAAAAAAAGTACATACCAAACAAGAATAATGAATATATTTCTTAAAGCACTTCGATCACTCAATGTAGCCGTATTTTTTCATTCTTTATGGTTATTTCTATGCATTGCATATCCATGTTATGCCGTTGATATTGTTACAAATACGTTACAAGTATTGCCATTAGAGATAGATCCTTCTGTACGTTTGAATCAGTTCTCTGTGTAGAGAATTCAAATAAAAATTGAAAATTGTTCGTTATATAACTCAACCAGAGTTAAATACACGAACTTGTAGCAGTATTATATACCAAATGAAAGCTTGTTCATTTTGCTTTACGAAAATGTGTAATTTATGGCCTATGTTTTGGTCATATTGTCGCAAAAACCAGCAGTAACTTGCGGTAGCGTAGGACATTTTTTGTAAAAAAGTACAATCCAAACAAGAGTATTGAATATATTTCTTGAAGCACTTCGATCACTTAATGTAGCCCTATGTTTTACTTTTTTAGTTATTTTCATACACTGCATATACATGTTATGCCGTTGATACTGTTACAAATACGTTGCAAATATTACCATCAGAGATAGGTCCTTCTGTTCATTTGAATCAGTTCTCTGTGTAGAGAAATCAAATAAAAATTTAAAAACTGTTCGTTATACAACTCATCCAGAGTAAAATACTTACACGAACTTGTAGCAGTATTTTATACTAAATGAAAGCTTGTTCATAAAGCTTTCAGAAAATGGGTATTTTATGGCATATGTTTTGGTCATATTGTCGCAAGAACCAGCAGTAACTTGCGGTAGCGTAGGACATTTTTTGTCAAAAAAGTACATACCAAACAAGAATATTGAATATATTTCTTGAAGCACTTCGATCACTCAATGTAGCCGTATGTTTTCATTCTTTATGGTTATTTTTATGCATTGCATATCCATGTTATGCCGTTGATATTATTACAAATACGTTGCAAATATTGCCATCAGAGATAGGTCGTTCAGTACGTTAGATCCAGTTCTTTGTGTAGAGAATTAAAAAAGAAAAAAGAAAAACTGTTCGTTATATAACTCATCCAGAGTTAAATACTTACACGAACTTGTAGCAGTATTATATACCAAAAGAAAGCTTGTTCATTCAGCTTTGCGGAAATGGGAAGTAAATGGCATATTTCATGGTCATAGTGTCACAAGAACCAGCAGTAACTTGTGATCGTGTAGAACAATTTTTGTAAATAAAACATGTATATAATTATCCAAGTCCTCGGATCACTAAATGTGTTCCTTCATTCTATTTCTTTATTTAGCTGCAGCAGTGGCGTATCGGTTAGCATGTCTGACTTCGAATCCGGAGATCACGGGTTCGAGCCCGGTCGCGGTACGATGTCATACCCTATACATGAGTTGTCGGTCTCGTGGTAGGGTATTATAGTAGGAAGAGCTGGATGTCGTATATACATTGTATAACCTAAATGTGTGTTGAATGCGACGTTAAACCCAATTAAAACAAACAAACTTTTTTTTATTTCCATATTTCATAGTATTGATTTTAACATATCCCACATCCTAGATTGGCTCTATATGTTCTTTTTTAATTTTGGACCTTATAGATAATTCAACATATAACTTTTATGATCTGATAATTCTGAGAGGCACAATAAAGAATAATTTGCTAGAATGATACAGCAGTCTGCAACAGTACGGCCCTACTACCGAAAATTCTAACAGAAAGGTTTTACTGCCGAAAATCTAACAGTAATGCTGTACTGCCGAAAATTCTAACAGTAAGGCTTTACTGCTGTACTGCCGAAAATTTCTAGCAGTAAGGCTGTACTGCTGTACTGCCGCAAAATTCTAGCAGTAAGGCTGTACTGCCGAAAATTCTAGCAGTAAGACGTTACTGCTGTACTGCTGTACTGCCGAAAATTCTGGCAGTAAGGCTGTACTGCTGTACTGCTGTACTGCCGAAAATTCTGGCAGTAAGGCTGTACTTCTGTACTGCCGAAAATTCTGGCAGTAGGGCTGTACTGCTGTACTGCCGTTACTGCTGTCTTCACATACATTGCTGGCGTTGCTTAGCGGAAGCGACGTTCGACTGGTAATCATAGGATAGCCAGCTCCGCGTCAGTTCGAATCCCATCCAAAACCTATTCTGTTGTCTCCTTGAGTAATCCTACTAGCTCAGTACTCGGCGACTAGAAAGCGGACTCGAAAGTGATTAATCCGAGTTGTAAGAACTTGTTTCACAATCGAGATAAAATAAATTTGTATCAGCAGAATTAATATTAACTAATATCATAATCGTTGTACAAGTGTTTACGACGACAGAAATAATGATCAAAATAAAAATGTGAGAGCTTAGGAATGATGCTGAATTTGTTTGTTTGATTGTTTGTTTGTTTTGTTGGGTTTAACGCCGTAGCAACACATTTTATAGGAAGAAGATTTATTTTCAAATCAATAGGTCAATAGACCCGCGTGAACATACAATGAATTTCATAAATATACAATCACGTGACAATGACATTACATATAATCAATAAGATACAGTTGTAAAGGAGAGAACATTCGAGAACAATGTACATTTAAATATAATTATATATGCAGTATAGTACTTTTGTATCATGCTATAAAGGGTTGGTTTTTATGAAAATTCAACCAAACTTGAGCAAGTATCACAGTTAACAAGGGTTAAAAGGGTAGTATATTATATATTATAAATTATATCAAAATATTTTAGACAGATACGCAGGAGAAGGTGACTTATACTAGTTTTGTAAATAGAGAGAAAAGCAAGCGCGATAACTTAAATGTGGCAAAAATAGCATTGAACAATTAATAAGCAAGTGGGCAGGTATACGTCAGAATTACTTCCGTCAGTGTGTGAGATCCATAGGAACGCGATGCCAATCGGTTCTCAACAGCCATAGAGGTCACACTCGTTATTAGACAGATAATAGTAGACATATTTACACGAATGCCACTATCATTTTACAACATTCACTAAGTCACGGAGATCGCAATCCTCATTTTGTTACTTTGACTTTTTCTCACACTGTGATGTTTTTCTAATTATTTGTTAAATCTTTTATGTAAGGAAATAAGCATTATATTGTTGTTCCATCTTTAGACTATATATTTGTTGAAAATTTGATTTAAATCGGACAAACATTTACTTAGATATGAGCCCAAATATAAGTGTATGGAGCTATGTTCACTCTGTGAGCAGAGAAAATGTGTGGAGATAGGATATAATGTAAGATTGGCGGGTTGAACATTTTGTCATAATAGAGTCAAGACACTTTTTTAGAAGATAGAACAAGGTCATACAACAGGACCGGATCCAGGAGGGCGGTAAATGGGGGCACACATGGGTGGGCTCGGGAGGGGTAGCCCCTCCCGACGATATGGAATTGTTTTTATTTTTCGCATGTGAAAGTTGCAAATCTGAGCACTTTTAAATACATTTAAACAGATGAAATGAGACTGTCAGACCAGTTTTATGAACGAATTCTACGGTCCGTCCAACTGCAGTGCTACAAGTTTCTCTTGTATATAGAGTTGTCTCAGTTGGCCATATTGCTAGTCTTAAAGAAAAATTCCTGGTGTTTTTTTTTTCTCAAGTTTAAAGGATGTGGTCCGTGGTTTGGTCATCCTCACCGCATGGACATGTAGCTTTTGATGTCAGCTTTAGCTTTTTATGCATATGCCCATTTAGTCAGTTGTTTCCTGTCCTAAGTCTCACAATTACTTCTTGTTCAGGCCTGTTTTAATGCTAATTCCAGAGAAATTAAAAATCTCTTCCCTTAAGCATAGATGGAAGTATGGAGTCTTTGGTTGAGCACAAAGTTGAGCACTTATGAATACACCTAAAAGATAAAATTGAGCGCTAGAAAACCTAAGTTCCTTACGCACGCATTTGAATGTTCATGTTTAATTTGTTGGTTTAATATAATCTAGTTAATTCAAAAACTAATAATCATTGTTTTCACATAAAATGCCGAGATTTCGAAAAATTATGCATGTTAATTTTAAGTTGTATAAAATCGCCAAATGTAATGAGAAAATTCGCCGATTTTACGTTGGAAATATGCCGAGTTTAGATACTAGTACTTTTTGTTAGTACAGTGTTATATAGATCAGATACATAGATATGGATATCTATATGTCTGTGAAGTCGGAGCATACACTTGCACTGTCATTGATTTGAACGCTTGATAAGGCCTGATCAAGATACCTTGAGATGCTTGAATATATCAATTTAGATCATTATCTATTTTAATAGATTGGATGAATGATTTTATAGTCATATTAATCTAAAAGTCAAGCTAGTATCGCTTTGATAGTGTCGTTTTTGCGCCCTTTTCTTTGTATAGGTGTCGATATGTGTGGGGCCAGGTGGGGGGGGCACGTACCCCCTGTGCCCCCGGTAAATCCGGGCCTGTACAAATTGTTTGGGATATTTATCTTTTTTTCAAAAATGGAGATAGGACATTGTTAGATTTAGGCGACGACGTGTCTTACATTTTTTATACATTGTATATGTTTTTATATATAGTAAATATTTCGAAAAAATAAATACACATGTTTAACTAGGCGTGTATAGACTTCTATAATTATATTTTATCACTACATCACGAAGTGATTTTATTTATACATTAGTTTTTATACTTTTAGTTTTTGGATCTTGCTACTGTAGTGTTCATCAAATGCTAACAGTTTAATAGTAAGATTGGTCTTCCTTCTGCAATGTTAATCTTACTGGTGGCAATAACAGCAGTAACACTGATCTTATTGCTGTTCTTGCTGTACTGGCAACTATTGCAAGTAATATATTCATTGCCAAAAAAAGTAAATGGGGGACAAGGAAATTAGAGTACATGTAAATAGGCCATTCTCGTTCCCAGAGTCTAGTAGGATTTTCAATACTAGTAATGAGAATCCTACTAGACTCTGGGAACGAGAATGAAATAGGCGAGCAATGCTTATATGGCCCTGGTTGAAATATGATCACTGGTATTTTCTTCTGTTAATGGGTAAAACATATCGACAGTTCACGGGTGTAATAGTGGGGTCGATAAGTGTCATTTTTCACAACAATCTTTCACTTTGTGATACAAGCACCAAATTTGGTACAGTTGTTGTACATAGTGTGTAGTTTACAAAAAGCACGATTTCCACCTCCAAATTCAAGATGGCCGCCATTTTTTTCAATATGGCCGCCGATGATATGAATTTTTGTCCTGTACAAATACAATAGCTTTTTAAATTAAACAATTCAGTTAAATTCTTTAAAACAAAATCCATTTAATGGCTGTCAATTCAAAATGGCGGCCATTACAAGACGCCAAATAATTTTATACACTAACGCTTATTCTCGGATGAAATTCATTGCTGTTAATTGATTCAGAACATTTCTCATTTATTAGAATATATCTCAAAATTTACCCAGTGCATCTGGTGACATCACTACAGTAAAACTTAGGCATCCTGCACGGTTCCGGATCGAAAACATTACATATACAACCGCTGTACTGTGATACTCGGCATGTATATCAGTGTCAGTTTGAAGTGTGCTTACTGTTGTATTGGCACATGAATTTTTTCTTTGTTTGTGTGCTGTTGAAACCAAACAGTTTTCTGTACACTATACTAAGGAGTCTCAAATGCGTTTGAATTAACCCCTTTTAATATTACATAACTATCGTAAGTCAACGTTAAGGAGCCAATGGTAACAGGGCTTAAGCTACCACAATGGTGTACTGCTCGCAGGGAATTTAAATAATACTGAGTTAGATGTAGGGCACTCTTTCCATTGACACACATTTAGGAGTGTTGATCCCGGACAACTGTGAATTAAATTCAGCGGCGTTCGTATCAATTAGTACAAATCAGAAATTAATCCGTTATCATCCATGACTACGGTTTAAATCCAAAAAGCTTTAATAACATACATGTATTCATAAAGTTTTTCATGTCTCACTAGCACCATCTCCATTTTTGTCAGTATCCAACCGATTTCCTTCTTCTGTAGATGTGTGGTCAAGATTTTTAAAAGTATATACCGATAGTTGTATCACATATCTTAATGTTATTTACGGTAAGGCAGCAAAAAAATTAATTGTAAAGCAGGAAATGTCTACAAAAATCCATTGTGTATTTCTATAACAACCGATTTAGACTAGTGCTGCTGTCTCTATCGGCACATACAAAGTTTAAGTCTCCTCCCAATTGTTAGTAGCTCAAATGAATATTCTATATTAACTCCAAGTATCCCACCCTTTCATAGGACAATTCAGATTGTTTTTAGGTTTAATCCATCTTGATTAGACGATTGAGCTTGTATTAACGAGTTTTGTAATGTAATGGTGCAAAGTAGCACAAAAGTTCCTTCATCAAATGATGACTGTTTGAAAATTTGAATATGCTAGAAAACGAGCAGCCTAACAGATTAGTCATTCGTAGCCACTCAAAGTGACACCAGCAAACTATTCAGGTCAGAAATATCAGCTGGCCAATACTTTTCCGACTGCAGTCATAATCTCTGACTATCAGCCTATTTCCGATGCAATTGTTATTTATGGATTCTTGCTCGTATATTCGGTTTCTTAGCAAGCATTAAGAGCCTTTGGATAATATGCTTTTAAAGATTAAATTTCATGATAGGTGCATGGGTATGCCTCGAAATATAACAGAACGTACAGATGTAATTAGTTTCGATGTTTACGAGGGTCAATTAGAGACAAACGTGAGCGCCATAGAGTAGCAATCAAAACAAAGTTACGACCAAATTGGCAGAAAGTTGTACATGGTAGTGACAACAAGAACTAACTACATTGGGTTCTGATCCCACAAAATACTTACCACGTGTTTTTGTAATGTTGTTGTTGTGACAAAATGTGAGACTGCACTATCAAATGCATCCATTAGTTTTTACAATAAAATGAATCCTTGAATTCACGAAGAATCATATTCAAGCCACTTTATAATATACATGTAGCGCAACAGGCAAAAATTTGTTATAATAAAGCACGTTTGACTAATGTTGTTGAAATCAACGTGTTTGTATCACTTAAAAGGTGCAGATTTTATAAACCTTGGATTGAGTTTGGTCTAGGGTAGTCAATTAGGAGTTAACCAATACACAAAATGATGGCTCAGAAAAATCTAATAGAATGTTGCTCTTTCGCGATTAGTCATTTTATGTAGGTCTTCAAAAAAGCTAAGTCAATATTTAGAAGTCCACACTCTAGAAATCATTCATGATAATGTGCGATTATAACAGTCTTACAGACAATGTTGCGACGCTAGGCTTGACTTTTCTGTCCATGAGCAAATATATTATGATGCAATTCCACATACAAGGGCGTCTTTCTATGAACCTGTAAAAAGTTCTGTCTTCCACTCAGCGTGTATTTTGGGTCAATCGATGGTTATCAAGATCAAAATCCAGTCGACTGGCTCTGGCAAAACAGTAGCGAATGGCAAGAGCTATTGGCCAACCTTTCACCGATTGCCAAAAGTTGTCATCAGTTAACCAACTGTGGTAACAAGAGGGAATGTCATGCAAATGCTATCGAGTCAGTTTTAAATGAACTCGTTTAGATGCTTGCATGTGCGAATAATGAAATCATCACACAGACTAAACCATCTAATGTGTGCATTCATATAAATATCACAACACTATTTGAACTATCTATAAGACATGGACCTTAAATTGTTGACTTCTAGACATGTGTGCATTGCGCATTATTGCCGAAACGTTTGGTTTTATCAAGGATTATGAGAATCCTTGCTTCATTTTCTTAAAGTGGTGTTAAATTTCTGATAAAATTACTTCATGCATATACCTTCTCATTTGACATTGACCTTTGACTTACACAACATGTGTACAATATTAAGCATAAACATAGTAAACTCTTGATGAAGGCAATCAAATATATATTTTCATATTTCATTGTCAAATAAACGTCTCAGATAAACCAATTGTTTGATTATTTAATTAGTATTTACGTCGTAGGCCTATTAACTTCCTCGTGTAGGCCTATTAACATCCTCCTTGGATCAAGGTCAAGGTCACGGCAAATGTCAATTACGCCTACAGATTTGTCAATGATTCCATCAAGTTAATTTGAATAATAACTTTTAATAATTGCATCTCGAATCCCACATGATCATTCAAATGATTCAAAAAGTTTGAAACAACTTTCTCATGAATGTTACCTTTACCATGACCTTGACCTTGATTTTAGAAGTATATCACATGATGTAAATTAATGTCTTAACATGGTTAAAATTTTAGTATACAAAAACACTATAATGTATCATCCTATAAGACATCTAAAGCGGTAAAAGGAAGTTGAGTCGCTTTGGGAAACTGACCCCCATGCGCATGCGCAGAAACGGCGGCCATCTTAAATTTCGAAGTGGAAATCGTGCTTTTTGTGAATAGTAGACCATGCAGGCCCTCTGTGCCAAATTTGGTGCTTATATCACCAAGTGAAAGATTGTTGCAGTTATCGACCCCACTATAAATAGTTTTAATCTGTAAATACCATGCTAGTTTTAAATGTAAACAAATACCTCGAGTACTCAGGGTGGAGAATCAAAACCAGTTCGTATCATATAAAACGTAAACAAACGGACGCCATTTTGGAAAAAATCAGGTATTTTTTCTAATTTACTCTTTTATTCGTCCACCAATGAAAAAACGAAAATTACCATAACACGCTACTCATTTTTCCGCTTCTAGTGATGTATATATCATACAGATCCAATAAGAATTTCAACAAGTTATCTCGGTCATTGGAATCGAAGTGAGCAAGAATTGGGTCGTATTAAACGGATGCGAACTGGTACAAAATCATACTTTTGCCTAGTTTATCACAAAAATGCATTTATTCTTGTTAAATTTGCTATGTATAACCCACGGAACATATGTGTAGTCTTGTTGTAAAGTATCAACTCTTTCAGAAATAGTTTTGACATAAAAAATAGAATTTTTGGAGAATGATGCGAACGGGTTCAGGTTCATACAATGATACGAACCGGTTCAGATTTATGATATTTTACTTTTTTACTCCATATGCAGAACGTTCTTTGCGGATGTCTGTTCCACGGCATTAATATTTAAAACTTGCACAATTTCGTTCGTTTAAATTGTTGAATAGTTTTGTACCATAATTATTTTTGAACCAAAATAAAAAATACTCATGTTTTCCCTTTCTCGACCGACGACCAAAAAACCCGCCCACTCAAAAGTTTTTATTAAAATCAGGATTTTTTTTTCAATCCAATCTGGATGTAGGACTTTTAACAACGAGTTTCCAACCCGCTCCGGCTGTCCGACTTATAGGGCCGACTTGATTTGCCAGGGCGGCTTACAAACCGGCGTTAACCGATCGCCAATCGGGTCGCCCGGTGTGAAATATGAATCAAGTGTTCCGGCTAACTAAAATGCCGTCAATAGCTACAGCTGAGGTTACAAATGATTAGTGAAGAAATGATGAGTAATGACGAGGATGACGATAAATTACTGTTGCAGACGGTCGCCTTTCAAGCATATGTATAAATAAATTATTTTAGTCGTCAAAATTTTAAGTTCGTGTCTGGCGAGTAAAATGTGTACTTGTAATATTACTCTTACACAGATGACGCATAAGAGAGTTAAACACAACATCAATTAATATTTTGTCCATAAACTTAGTAAATTTAGTAATAATTATAGTATAATACTAATAATAATGGTTTCCCTTGTACCCATTTTAGCCATATTAGTCACACGCTCGCCGCTAGCTATTCAAACGAAACCGGTGCATTCGGCGTGCGCCCTATGGTTGACCCGGCTCAGTCTCGGAGCAAATAAAGCGAATCGCCGGTGTCCGTTTCGGAATCGTCCTATAAACCTATAAAATGTTTATTTATTCATGTTTAGCATAATTTTAATATTTTATGTAATAAATACATATCCGGGATACGTTTTTTCTAATTACCTTATTAACAATAAATGAAAATAATTATGATATTACTGTTTTTCTTCACGAAAACAACCAGATCCACCTATACAACTTTAGTGTGAACTGAACTGTAGCTGTTTAGCTCTCGTACGAAAACAACTTAACAAACTGTAAAATCAATACTTTCTGTGTTTTTATTTGAGTTATTTCTACAATAACATTATTTCTTTAGACATTTGATTGGTATGTAATTAATTAAAAAAAATGATGTTACGACACGTTAAATTCACGAAAACAACACTATGTCTGACTAGTGAAAACAACTTTTCAGTACGAAAACAACTTAGAAAATTAATATTTTCACACTGAATCCAAACACAAATTGTTTTGTTGATATTAATTATGGGTTGATACTGTAAAGCAATTATATAATTAAGATATGTTTAAGTACGATGCTTATTTAATCGATTGTATATATTTATATAAACATGAATAAACAGTTCATGTTTCGATTACAATGTACATTTATCAAAAGTCTTAATTACAATCGTTCCGTTACAAAAACACTACTACATCTTGATATTTTAGAAAGTCAGTTCAATTAATTGTGTGATTTCATGATGAAACTAAATATTCTTAAAAATCAAGAATGACAGGAAGAACTTATCATTATTATAAAATAGTCCGTTTACAAACAATAGGTTCAGATATAATTAATGCCGATTAAACATTGCACATAAATATTACATTTACCACGAACACATACGGCATAAATAAGTTCCTTCAGTTTTCTCAACGCACTGCTCGTGAAACCATTTTGTTTTGCAAGATTTATTTTCACACTGTTTTAAATTGTCAACTATATCCGGTAATCTGCATGAACAATACAACTTTAGAATCTTTTTTTGGTGCACTCTTTGGCATTTTGGGCATTTTTGAAATTTTGGGGAAAGGTACTAAGGCATTATCAACAAGACATTGCAATAAATGGTCACACCACTTATGTAGTTACGTCTAAAATGACACACCTTTACAAACAAACGTGTGATCTTAATCTCACGCGAGATAAAGTTTCTATACGGAAGTTTTTGTTCTGGTTAAAACAACCATATCTACAGGATTGAGAACAATTGAGTCACGAACGCAAACTTTTCATCACGCAAACTGGCTTTTGTTCACTGCTTGAAAGTTATTTTTCTTTTAAGTTATATTTTCTTTCCTGATTAATAAACATAGAATTAACAATTCATAGTTGCTGACAAACCCTTTTCTTTATGAATCTGAAATATTCAAATGAAGTGGGCCTTTTTTCAAAATCTTAAAATACACTCATCATCAGCACGTATATAATGAGGTTGCTAGCGAATGTACATACATGTATTTTAACTACACTTTATGTTAAGAGTTTTTCTCTCACATAAGTAATGTCAGTTTCATGATTTTTACAAATAAATCTCCGCCACAACAGACTTTCAGAAATACTTCCTCGGAAGCTGAATAAAGCATTCTAACATTGTTTTCGTGGGATTGACTGATGGTTGTTTTCGTATTAAAAGTTGTTTTCGTGAGACTGACTGATTGTTGCTTTTGTATAAAAGTTGTTTTCGTAGGTAAAGTTGTTTTCGAAGAAATAGTTGTTTTCGTGAGACTGACTGATTGTTGTTTTCGTATGAAAGTTGTTTTCGTAGAAATAGTTGTTTTTGTAGAAATCGTTGTTCTCGTGAGATTGACTGATTGTTGCTTTCAATTAAAAGTTGTTTTCGTAGAAAACGTTATTTTCGTGAGATTGACTGATTGTTGTTTTCGTATAAAAAGTTGTTTTGTGAGACTGACTCATTGGATTGTTGTTTTCGTATGAAATAGTGTTTTCGTAGAAATTGTTGTTTTCTTGAGACTTACTGATTGTTTTTTCGTAGAAAAATTGTTTTCGTAGAAAACTTGCTTAGAAAAGCTGTTTTCGTAGAAAAAGTTGTTTTGTGAGACTGACTGATTGTTGTTTTCGTACAAAAGTTGTTTTGTTACGATGGATGAAATCATTATTTTTCTATCATTTTAAATTTACTTACCAATTAAATGTCTTAAGAAATGACGTAAGATTAAAAAGAACATACATGTAATTGAAAACACAGATGATTTTAATTTCACAGTTTGTTAAGTTGTTTTCGTACGTAAGCTAAACAGTTACATGTAGCTAGTTGTTTTCGTGAAGGAAGACAGTAATATCAGTGCTTGCATTACAAATTACAGCGTTCAAGCTGTGATTCATTTTGCCGTGCGTCCTAGTGTTAGAGACGCAACCTATTAACCTATTACTGTAAAATTCGTAATATTCAATAGTAACCTTTCATGTCATACTGCAGAACGCTGAGGTTTACTTCAATTTTACGGGTATAACACACATTAAAAAATTTGAACAAAATCTGAAAAATCAGCCGATTTATTCGGCGAAATCGAGAGGATCGGCCGATTTTTCGGCGAAAAGACCAAATCTCTCGGCCGATTTCTTAGGCAAAATCAAAAAGAAATAGCTTATGGCCGATTTTTCACCGCGAAATCGAACGTTGTTAGGATGGCATAATTTTACTCTGTCGTAAAACAAGCTAAAAAGTTACGGTACAACGGCCCATTATCATACTATCAATTAACAATAGTTATGAATTCATTCTCTGACAACCGACCACACAGCTCTCAAATCAATAACAAAGACTTCGTCCGGCATTATAATTTTGGCCGGCGGTAATCATCAAAGAAGTTGATATGCATTTACAATAAGTTCAAAGGGACACGGAGCCGACTCACTTTAAATTGATTTAAACGACGTTATGGTTAGAGCTTTGTTCTTACTCGGATAAAAAATAAAATTATATGCCCGTAAATATTACGATATTTTATGATATTCATAAATATAAAAAATGTCAAAATCACAACAAATTTTACTAAAACAGTCATAATTATCACCTAACCTTCTATGTATGAATTTACTGCCAATATGCCAATAATCTTTTATCAATTGACGCTTGTCCGCGGTTAAAAGGTTGCGTCTCTAACACTAGAACGCACGGCAAAATGAATCACAGCTTGAACGCTGTAAATTGTAATGCAAACGCTTCCATGAACCGGCGAGTAATCCAGCTGTGTTTATGGACCGAATTGATTTGCCCGGGCGGCTAAAACCGGCGTACGACGATTCCCAATCTCCGTAAACAGAGATCCTGTTCTACTCGCTTTGTCGTACTGGATCTCTACTTAGTCAATGCAAGGTCACGTCGAGATGAACTTTGTGTCGACCAATCAATGCCAAGGTCTATAATCACGTGGTCTACTGTTATGATACTAAAGCGTCGAGCGTAATTGCGACGCCCACCGGATCAGAGGTAAATCTCAATTTTCTTCTTTATTTCATTTTTATCGAATTTTTCATGTAGCCCATGTTCTAGCCAACAATTTTCTGAATCCATTGATACCAATATATGCTTGGTCAAGACTGTACTTCGTGAGAACACTCTGCAGAAAAAATCGAAGTGGTCAGAATTTTCATAAAAATCCGTGATACTAAAGGGGAACATTTTATAAATTGACCATTTAAAGTCCCATTTTAGATATATATAGATGTATATCATGTAATATCAAACTGAAAGAGTTTTCTCAAACGTATACTATTGTAAATAATTTGAAATTTAATTTAATTTTGTAACATATAATGTATACTTAAAAATAAACACAAATGATACTAGGGGGGAACCAAAATCTTATGATACTAAGGGGGAACAAAAATGGTATTCATAGTTAGGTACTCAAAATCACTGACTACATTTTTTCTATATTATAGATGAAAACAACAATGAAGATCTTCTCTTATGCAGTGAGTGTGAAAATCAAAAAGTACATATAGTCGCCATTGCTGGCGCCACAACAAAAAACCGTTAGCCTGTTGTGGAAGAAACTACTATGACAGAGAGCATTTTCATATTCACAGGTCCATACAATATCACTTCCTATTTTATGTTAAAATTAATGTATAGGTGTATTCGACAATTTCGTTATGTAGAATATACATAATTATATATTGTAATTACACGTGATCACAGGTATTTTTAATTGGATTTTATGCCGTTTAGGTCCTTGTCAAACATACAACCTATTTGGCAGTATGTGCAAAACGTATGAGAACACGCTTGCGATCGTTTAATATATACTACGATGTCTCATTTTTCAACGTTTTTGATAACTTTATCTTTGTTCTACAAATTTCTGCTTAGTACAAAACAACCTGATGAAATCGACCAGATGACAAGATGTCATTTGTTTGAGAATTAATTCCATTAAATGATGCTGATATACTGTATACTTTTAAACCTGGGATACACCAGGAAGAGCCACTCATACTTCGTAAGAATCTGTCAACTTTCTTATAAAAAGTCGTGCTTACGCTTTTAATCACGATCTTCTTTCGGTTCTAGAGGTTACAGCGATTTTATATCAGTGACCTCTACCACTCAACCACGGAAACGGGGTATCAAATTGAATAAATAGTCTGTTAATTTACGAACACGTGTATTTACCCAGTAAGCTTATCCATATCTTGTCATCATTAAACTAAAATATTCTATATATCGGATAGAGATAGATCGTTAATGACAACTGTTCTATATAGTTTTGCCCATCGGTTTAAAGAAGGACCGATACCTTCTTCGCTACACATCGGCCTGATCCATTATCGGCACAACAGTTGTTTGATGCCTATTACACATCGGGCAGTATCGGATAGTTATCGCTATCGGCACCCGACCTACATCGTTTTGCTCACCGGTAGTAAATCGGACCGATAACTTGGTGGCTACACATCGGTCTAATATCGGACAGATATTTTTTCATATAATCTATCCACCATCGCTACAACGGTTTTAGACATCAATCCGGACTTGCCGATCTATCATTAAATAATAGCCCGCAAAGTCTACGGTATACTATGAATTTTGAGGCACCGTCATGGGTCTTAAACATGGTACACTGTCTCGTTATAATCTGAAAAATCACCTCCGTCTTCTTTTTAATTTTCGGGTGTTGCATAACGTTAGGCAAGCTCTAAATTAATGCGAACATTTGATTGATTTTATTTTAAAACGAGTTTTGTTTTCTCAAATTAAGTCTTTCTACTTTAAATTACAAACTTTCTTTTGAAAAACAAGCTATACATGTATATTGTTATTATCATTTTAAATATTCATTTTATTTTTAGGTCGTCGGGTCGATGTCGGACAATTCTTGTTACCGATTTATATTAGAGCAGTTTTCTGGCGGTTATCACGGTCCTATAGGGTATCATTCGTTACTATCGTCCCACTGAATAAAGGCGCGTGAAACATTGCGTCATAAAAAGTCTTGTATATGGTTCATTCATAAAATATTTGCAGCACAAAATAATCGTAGTTTTCTTAAGCATTCGCACCGCAATAAATGTCTATATCCACATATGTACATATGTACAAATGTATTTGGAGCTGGGCCAAATGGCGATGATCAACCCTGATCTGAATGATGTCCTCAAGTTAAAGCTGTCGGGGCAATATTCATTCTGCTGCGCCGATTATCTCCATCCCTCCCGCCTCTGCTGTGTAATAACCTCTTTCTATTGATCCCATTTTTGTGACTAAAACATGGATCGAACTTGTTTTAACCTTTACAAGTCTTGCGACAATGCAGTCAAACTATGTAATTACATGTCTTTTTAATTCAAATATGACCTTCATGGTTTGCCTTTGTTGCAAAATAATTCTTAGCGCTGGAATATTTAACTTTTACATAATTATCAACCTCTTTAATTTCCAGATGCAGTTTACATGGCAGAAAGAAGATAATGAAATGTCCAAGGTGCCAGGAATTATTTGCTACACCACATTCTCTACAACAACACACAAAAATGGTCCATGTTCCTGATAACAGATGTATCCATTGTGATGCAAACTTTATAACTAAACAGCAATTAATTGATCACATGTCTAAACACAATGGGGGAAAAGCATGTATGTGTCTGTGGCAAATGTTACCATCTAGTCTTTCAAGACATCGATCACGAAAGTGACAGTTTTAGTTAGTGTATTGTTTGATGTTTCGATGTTTGATGTTATGATACAACGATGATATGATTATTGTTTTATAGTTGGTAAAGTCAATGAAGTTTATTACATGTTTCTGATTTCAAAACAGTTCGTCTCGTTAGTTTATGAACACTTCTTAATTGATATTGGTCCTGCTATGCAATTGAAAAGTACATTTATGTATAAGTTAATACATGATTTTAACTTAATAGTGCTTAAAGCACTGAACATTAATACCCTCAGTTAATTAAAAACGTTTTCAATATCTAGTCAGGATCATTTTTGGAAGGAATTCTTTTTCAAAGAATTCCTTTCTATGTCAGCGCTCTGGGAAATTTGAAAAAGAACGAACAACACCTTCAACTCAATAGAAATCAATGAGTCAATGCGATCAAGAAATAGTGCAGCAGAAAAATATGTGTACCATCAAAAATAGATAAGTTGAAAAAAGTAATTTCAACAAATACTTAAAATTATGATATTTAATGTTTTTTACGCATGAATCAAACAACTTTCTAAATGTGCACGGAGAGAAGTTTTTTGTATTATTGCGCAGTAGTATCTACCACACGCTTGTATATATATACAATTTTAACGAGCGGCTATCACAGCAGCGGTTTACTTTGAGAGCGTAGAGCGCTGGACATTTATCGAAGTTAAGCAACGAAATGTAAGGTTAAACTTTGGATGGGTGTCCGTAGAGGTTTAGTGACAGCGGGAAGCGAGTTTCATAAATGTGTTTTTTTTTTTTTTTTTTTTTTTTTTTTTTTTTTTTTTTTTAATAGACCGCAACAAATTAATCGTTATGTTCGTCTGATTTCTCGCACCTTAAAATCCAAAAAAAAGCGTCCGCACCTTGAAATGAACGCATCATAAATTCGGAAAATCAGAAGTTTTCACACTAGACCAAGTAGAAATTGAACTAAAAATTAGAAATTTTAGTTCTAAATAGCAAAATAAATCAGAAGTGACACAATCCATTGTTCAGAAATATGGTAACTGCACTCTGTCTTAGACCGTAAACTGAACATTTACTCACTCTACACACCTTATCTTGATGTGTGACGTCATACGTGTCTTTGTAGTGTAAAATATGAAGATTGATCCATAGAGAGCAGGTAGGACAGGGAGAAAAAAATACATTGATTTTCCTACAATTTTGATGTCCCAAAATAACATATTAGGCTTGATTTAATTCTTGTGGTATTATTAGACATTAGCAAAATTTACCAAAATCTAATTACATTGTATACACAAAAGTGAACCGGGGTAATCTGTGCTTCGTAGTTATCTAGTATTAACAAAAATAATACCAAAGACAAATGAAGTTATATTTCCGTATGAACTGAAGAAGGTGTAAACCTCTTCTACCCTACTTCTAACTAGTTTTAAATTCAATTGAATTTTCATCTGGAGCAATTGTTAACTTGCTTTATATTACTTAGAACTAATTATTACGTGATTACACTATAGTCTATAGATATATGGTTATATGTTATATAAGAAAGTCAATACCTTTTCTGCTCATTTTAACTTATGGTAGATAAATGTCTTAGAAACCGCACAAATTTATTCTTCGCTTTGGCTCGCTTCTCAAAATTCAAAATATGGAAAAAGAATTTATTTGCTCTTTAGCTCCATTCTTTTGAACAAAATACATAGAAGATGTGATCAATTTGTTGTGGCCTTAACTCAATGGCAACACATTGTTTAGGTTACATCGTGACCAGCAATCCATCTATGACTGTTCCTGAAAAACTCAATCTCTGGATTACTACAAGATGCAATTCAGTGACCGAAAACTGCCGTATTAAAATGATTTAGAATCAGTGGTAGGAGGGAGAATGACCGTAGAAATTATTTCATGGCATAGCTCCACGAAAGTATGCCCTGCCCATGAATCAAAGCATACAACTTCTCGATCAGTAGCATAATATATATATGCATGTAAAATGAAATATGAAACACATTCGATTATGAATGATAAAGAGATATGATGATGGATATCGAAATAGTAACTTTGAACTCCTAAATTCGTTCAAACATTCCTTCCAACAGTACTTTCAGTACTTTGATTGATATTATGTTTTAAGATTTTTTTTTAGTTTCTGTGATTTCATTGTATTATTACTGTGATTACACTTTTTAATCCATATCTATTAGTCTGTGATGATTATAACTGATGTACGTTTTAGAATCAGTACTATGTTTTACAGTGTTTTTTTGTTTTGTAATTGTCAGTGATTATTACTGTATATTTGATATTTTCTTATAATTTTATTAGTTGTTTTTATAAATAAACGACAATTATTTTTTTATTTGTCTTGTATATTTTTATTTGTTTTCAAGAGCGTGTTGTTTTGTTTGATTAACCTGTCACTTAAACAAGTACAAAGTAACTGATTGCGTTATTTCCGACTTTTTTTTAACATAATATTTTCCCGATATTTAAAATCGCCCCATGTATTTTAGTTAATCACTGATCAATACAGGACTGTGGCTTTGTGGTTAGCACATTTGTCTCTCAAACTGTACATTTTGGGTTCGACACTACATTTTATTATTATACAATCCCCAACTCCAAATGAAAGATACATTTGTATTCTTAAAAGTACAATGGGATATAAATATATATTTAACGAAACTTTTAAGTACCCCGATTTCAATGTTGTTGGACTTTTTTATTTTTTTTTCACCATTAATGTCCGATTGTTAACATGATAAGTTGTGTCGGACTATACTATCGTTATTTTGCATAGTTTTCATGTTTTTTTAAATGATGCAAAATTGGTTTTGTCTTGCATGTGCCGAAAAGCGGAAATGGGCAGGTGCTTCTCGTGCAAAAATCCTACGTGGTCAGTTTTTGATAATCGTTAGTGTGTTGGTATGAACAAAGAAAAATCAAGAAATTGCTCGAATGTCGATTCAATAACGAGAAATTGCCAAAGGACTTTTGCAAAGCGGTGCAGGATATGATTTATAATTGCTAATTGTCTGTTTAATCAGACCAATTAGAAATCTTCCCATATCAACACATGCACGACTTAACTGGTTTTGCATTGATAAAGTAGCATAAAACCATGCGAGCAGACGAGAGTATGGTCCATGACAGATTTCCGTGACTTAAATGTTGAAAAATAAACATTTTCTACAATATTGAAATCGATGTACTTAGAAGTTTCGTTAAGTATAGATCTAATGAGAACAAAACAGCAACAAATGTATTGTTGATATATAATAGCCTCGAACTCATGGCTTTGTGAAGCCAAGAAAAAAAAACGACTTCACCACATGGGGTGCCAGAAAATATATAATAAATAATACATGTACTTGTACATGTATTTGAATTTTACATTTCAAGCCATCTTTCTACTTATGGCGACAGTTATTCGTGCAATGACCGTGTAATTTTTCAAGTTGTGACAAGTCAACATATCAATACTAAGACACAAAATGGTGTGTCATAAAACTATAAGAATTGATGCACATGCATCTTTCTTAAAACAATAATACACCAAGTACGATGACAACAGACAATTAGGGAAATATCAAACAATTAACAAAAATATTCATGTGACTGAACGTGACCTTCGTTTGGAAAAGGCCAGATCTAAATTAGCGAGTATGTGAGCGGTAAAATTTTAGATCGGGTTTTAATCAGATTGGACGATTCCGAAACGGACACCGGCGATTCGCTTTATTTGCTCCGATATTGAGCCGGGTCAACCAACCGGCGCATGCCGAATGCGCCGGTTTCGTTTGAACGCCTAGCGGCGAGCGTGTGACTAATATGGCTAAAAATGGGTACAAGGGAAACCATTATTATTAGTATTATACTATTATTATTACTAAATTTACTAAGTTTATGGACAAAAGATTAATTGACGTTGTGTTTACCTCTCTTATGCGTCATCTGTGTAAGAGTAATATTACAAGTACACATTTTACTCGCCAGACACGAACTTAAAATTTTGACCACTAAAATAATTTATTTATACATATGCTTGAAAGGCGACCGTCTGCAACAGTAATTTATCGTCATCCTCGTCATTACTCATCATTTCTTCACTAATCATTTGTAACCTCAGCTGTAGCTATTGACGGCATTTTAGTTAGCCGGAACACTTGATTCATATTTCACACCGGGGCGAGCCGATTGGCGATCGGTTAACGCCGGTTCGTAAGCCGCCCTAGCAAATCAAGTCGGCCCTACAAGTCGGACAGCCGGAGCGGGTTGGAAACTCGTTGTTAAAAGTCCTACATCCAGATTGGATTGAAAAAATCCTGATTTCAATAAAAACTTTTGAGTGGGCGGTTTTTTTGGTCGTCGGTCGAGAAAGGGAAAACATGAGTATTTTTAATTTTGGTCCAAAAATAATTATGGTACAATACTATTCGACAATTTAAACGAACGAAATTGTGCAAGTTTTAAATATTAATGCCGTGGAACAGACATCAGCAAAGAACGTAGGCCTACTGCATACGAAGTAAAAAAGTAAAATACCATAAATCTGAACCGGTTCGTATCATTGTATGTACCTGAACCCGTTCGCATCATTCTCCAAAAAATATATTTTTTATGTCAAGACTATTTCTGAGAGAGTTGATACTTTACTACAAGACTACACATATGTTCCGTGGGTTATACATAGCAAATTTAACAAGAATAAATGCATTTTTGTGATGAATTAGGCAAAAGTATGATTTTGAACCAGTTCGCATCAGTCTAATACGACCCAATTCTTGCTCACTTCGATTCCAATGTCCGGGATAACTTGTTGAAATTCTTATTGGATCTGTATGGTATATACATCACTAGAAGCGGAAAAATGAGTAGCGTGTTATGGTAATTTTCGTTTTTTCATTGGTGGACAAATAAAAGAGTAAATTAGAAAAAATACCCGAATTTTTCCAAAATGGCGTCCGTTTGTTTACGTTTTATATGATACGAACTGGTTTTGATTCTCCACCCTGGTAACTGTCTTGCTCAACCTCCCGTGCCGTGGGACTAACTACAATCTAGTTTGGATTCCTGTCCCTAACCAGGAAGATGATGACAATTATTTGAAAACAAAATGGCGAATACGGAAGTCAGGTATTCGCGTTTTAATTACAGATGAGCTGTAAATCCCAGTACTTTTTATTCATTATCTATCATTAACTTAATATAAACGGGTTTTAATAAGCTAAAGTTATTCACGCTTTATGTAGAGTTTTTGTGTAAATAAATTTTCCAAATAACCAACCTTATTTTGTAGAATTAATCCATTGTTTCCGTAACTCAAAACTCCAGACTTTCGTTTTGAATACTTCTAACTCTAAAGTTCGATTAGGCCGTAACCGATACCGGACTGGTCATGATAAACGCCACACAATCCGTTTCGAATCTGGATTACAAATTCAAAACATTGGTACTAAACATTTTTTCCGTCGTCGTTGAAACAAAATTACTTTCTAACAATTCAATTAACACAATAATACTTGCATTTAGCTATATTTTTTGTCTCCCGAAAATTAAAAATAATCAGATTTGTTATCCGGATTGGTACGACTAAATGGCGTTTATCAGTAACGATTCGGGGAAATGGTACCGGATGACTGGAATTTAGCGTTGTTTTAAAAATGAAAGACAGGATTTTTTGGGGGTCTCACTTTTGGCAATCCTCAAAAAATTTTATCGGGCAATATTATTTTTGATATGAGGTATGAGGACACTAAATTTAACATTTCAAACTGTTAGTCCTTTGTTGTAGGCCCTATTGTTTTTGGATCGCTACATAAATATACAGTCGATTTAAATGTGAAATATACCAAATGTACGATTATGTTCACAATATATTCGGCACAAATAGCCGATCCCCGTGTTATTGGACTTTGATTAGATCATTAAAGAATGACTTTTAGTACATATTTATAATGAATGTTGAAACTGTCAATCTGTCATTATGCCTTACACCAAAAATGAACGTTGTACCTGTATAATCTTTTATCTTACCTCGTACAGAATACTCGTTTTTCATTGGCCGAGAGCGGTCACGTGCTGACCATGTATTATCCCACATTAGGTCAGTAGATTCTAACATCCAGTCAGTAACAAAATTTATAAATGATAGCGCTGACGAAACCTTATTTTTCTACTCAGATGGGGGTACTCGGTAAGATAAATTCGTTACACAGTCAGTTACTGACCGGATACGGTGTGATACCGGGTCAGTGAATAAATATTGGGCTCGAGCTACGCTCTCACCCAATATTAATTTACTGACCCGGTATCATACCGTATCCAGTCAGTAACTGACTGTGTAACTAATAATACTTTACACCTAAATAAAGCTTTGTATATGTAATGTCTTGTGATATTTCCCGAGGCAATCTGTCACTACACCTAAAAACCTAAAATGAGTGTTGTATATATTATCTTGTGATATTTTCCGTGGCAATCTGTTACCATACCTAATACCAAAATTGAACGTTGTATATATATTATCTCGTGATATTTTTCGAGGCAATCTGTTACCATACCTAATACCAAAAATGAACGTTGTATATATATTATCTCGTGATATTTTTCGTGGCAATCTGTCACTATGCTTCACACAAAAAATGAACGTTGTACCTGTGTTATCTTGTGATAGTTTTCGTGGCAATCTGTCACTAAGCCTTACACAAAAAATAAACGTTGAATATATATTATCTTGTGATATTTTTCGAGGCAATCTGTTACCATACCTAATACCAAAAATGAACGTAGTATATGCATTATCTTGTGACATTTTCCGTAGCAATCTGTCACTATCCATCACACAAAAAATGAACGTTGTATATGCATTATCTTGTAATATTTTCCGTGGCAATCTGTCACTATGCCTTGCACCAAAAATGAACTTTCTACCTGTATTATCTTGTGATATTTTCCGTGGCAATCTTTCATTATGCCTTACACCAGAAATGAACTATGTTGTAAATGTATTATCTTGTGATATTTTCAGTGGCAATCTGTCACTTAGCCTTACACCAAACGTAAACGTTGTACCTGTATTATCTTGTGATATTTTCCGTGGCAATCTGTCACTTTGCCTTACACAAAAAATGAACGTTGTACCTGTATTATCTTGTGATAGTTTCCGTGGCAATCTGTCACTAAGCCTTACACCAAAAAAGAACGTTGTACCTGTATTATCTTGTGATATTTTCAGTGGCAATCTGTCACTTAGCCTTACACCAAGCATAAACGTTTTACCTGTATTATCTTGTGATATATTCCGTGGCATTCTGTCACTATGCATTACACCAAAAATAAACGTTGTACCTGTATTATCTTGATATATTTTCCGTGGCATTCTGTCACTATGCATTACACCAAAAATAAACGTTGTACCTGTATTATCTCGTGATATTTTCCGTGGCAATCTGTCCTTATGCCTTAGACCAAAAATAAATGTTGTACCTGTATTATCTTGTTATATTTTCCGTGGCAGTCTGTCCTTATGCCTTGCACCAAAAATGAACGTTGTACCTGTATTATCTCGTGATATATTCCGTGGCAGTCTGTCCTTATGCCTTGCACCAAAAATGAACGTTGTACCTGTATTAACTTGTGATATTTTCCGTGGCAATCTGTCAATTAGCCTTAGACCAAAAATGAACGTTGTACCTGTATTATATTGTGATATTTTCCGTCACGGTGACAATTTGTCACTATGCCTCACACCAAAAATGAAAATTGTACCTGTATTATCTTGTGATATTTTCCGTGGCAATCTGTCACTATGCCTTACACCAAAAATGAACGTTGTACCTATATTATCTTGTGATATTTTCCGTGGCAATCTGTCACTATACCATACACCAAAAATGAACGTTGTACCTGTATTATCTTGTAGTATTTTCCGTGGCAGTCTGTCACTATACCTTACATCAAAAATGAACGTTGTACCTGTATTAACTTGATATATTTTCCGTGGCAATCTGTTAATTAGCCTTAGACCAAAAATGAACGTTGTACCTGTATTATATTGTGATATTTTCCGTCACGGTGACAATTTGTCACTATGCCTCACACCAAAAATGAAAATTGTACCTGTATTATCTTGTGATATTTTCCGTGGCAATCTGTCACTATGCCTCACATCAAAAATGAACGTTGTACCTGTATTATCTTGTAATATTTTCCGTGACAATCTGTCACTAAGCCTTAGACCAAAAATCAACGTTGTACCTGTATTATCTTGTGATATTTTCCCTGGCAATCTGTCACTATGCCTTACACAAAAAATAAACGTTGTACCTGTATTATCTTGTGATATTTTCCTTGGCAATCTGTAACTATGCCTTACACAAAAAATAAACGTTGTACCTGTATTATTTTGTTATATATTCCGTGGCAATCTGTTACCATACCTAATACCAAAAATGAACGTTGTACCTGTATTATCTTGTGATATATTCCGTGGCAATCTGTCAGTATGCCTTACACAAAAAATGAACGTTGTATATATATTAACTTGTGTTATATCCCGTGGCAATCTTTTCATATACCTTACTCCAAAAATAAACGTTGTATCTGCATTATCTTGAGATATATTCTGTGGCAATCTGTCACTATGCCTTACACCAAACATGAACGATATACCTGAATTTTCTTGTGGTATTTTCCGTGGCAAGCTGTCACTTCACCTTACATCAAAAATATACGTAGTACCTGTATTATCTTGTGATATTTTCCGTGGCAATCTGTCACAATGCCTCACACAAAAACATGAACGTTGTATATGCAATATCTTGTGATATCTTCCGTGACAATCTGTCACTATGCCTTACACCAAAAATGAACGTTGTATATGCATTATCTTGTGATATTTTCCGTAGCAATCTGTTACCATGCCTAATACCAAAAATGAAAGTTGTACCTGTATTATCTTGTGATATTTTCCGTGGCAATTTGTCACTATCCCTCACACAAAAAATGAACGTTGTATATGCAATATCTTGGGATATCTTTCGTGGCAATCTGTCACTATGCCTCACACACAAAAAAAAAGTTGTATATGCATTATCTTGTGATATTTTCCGTGGCAATCTGTCACTATCCCTCACACACAAAATGAACGTTGTATATGCATTATCTTGTGATATTTTCCGTGGCAATCTGTCGCTATGCCTCACACAAAAAATGAACGTTGTACCTGTGTTATTTTGTGATAGTTTTCGTGGCAATCTGTCACTATGCCTTACACAAAAAATGAACGTTGTACCTGTATTATCTTGTGATATTTTCCGTGGCAATCTGTCATTATGCCTTACACCAAAAATAGACGTTGTACCTGTATTATCTTGTGATATTTTCCGTGGCAATCTGTCACTATGCCTTACACCAAATATAAACGTTGTACCTGTATTATCTTGTGATATTTTCCGTGGCAATCTGTCACTATCCCTCACACAAAAAATGAACGTTGTATATGCATTATCTTGTGATATTTTCCGTGGCAATCTGTCACTATCCCTCACACAAAAAATGAACGTTGTATATGCATTATCTTGTGATATTTTCCGTGGCAATCTGTCACTATGCCTCACACAAAAAATGAACGTTGTACCTTTGTTATTTTGTGATAGTTTTCGTGGCAATCTGTCACTAAGCCTTACACAAAAAATGAAAGTTGTATATATATTATCTTGTGATATTTTCCGTTACAATTTGTTACCATACCTAATACCAAAAATGAACGTTGTATATATATTATCTCGTGATAATTTTTGAGGCAACATGTTACCATACCAAATACCAAAAATGAACGTTGTACCTGCATTATCTGGTGACATTTTCCGTGGCATTCTGTCACTATCCCTCACACAAAAAATGAACGTTGTATATGTATTATCTTGTGATATTTTCCGTGGCAATCTGTCACTATGCCGTGCACAAAACATAAACGTTATACCTGTATTATCTTGTGATATTTTCCGTGGCAATCTGTCACTATGCCTTACACAAAAATTAAATGTTTTATATGCATTATCTTGTGATATTTTCCCTGGCAATCTGTCACTATGCCTAATACCAAAAATAAACGTTGTACCTGTATTATCTTGTGATATTTTCCGTGCCAATCTGTCACTATGCCTTACACAAAAAATGAACGTTGTATATATATTAACTTGTGTTATATTCCGTGGCAATCTTTTAATATACCTTACTCCAAAAATAAACGTTGTATCTGCATTATCTTGAGATATATTCTGTGGCAATCTGTCACTATGCCTTACACCAAACATGAACGATATACCTGAATTATCTTGTGGTATTATCCGTGGCAATCTGTTACTATACCTCACACAAACATGAACGATATACCTGTATTATCTTGTGATATTTTCCGTGGCAATCTGTCAGTATGCCTTACACAAAAAATAAACGTTGTATATATATTAACTTGTGTTATATCCCGTGGCAATCTTTTAATATACCTTACTCCAAAAATAAACGTTGTATCTGCATCATCTTGAGATATATTCTGTGGCAATCTGTCACTATGCCTTACACAAAACATGAACGATGTACCGGTATTATCTTGTGATATTTTCTGTGGCAATCTGTCACTATACCTCACATCAAAAATGAACGTAGTACCTGTATTATCTTGTGATATTTTCCGTGGTAATCTGTCACTATTCCTTACACAAATAATGAACGTTGTACCTGTATTATCTTGGGATATTTTCCGTGGCAATCTGTCATTATGCCTTACACCAAAAATAGACGTTGTACCTGTATTATCTTGTGATATTTTCCGTGGCAATCTGTCAGTATGCCTTACACAAACGATGAACGTTGTATATTCATTATCTTGTGATATTTTTCGTGGCAATCTGTTACCTTACCTAATACCAAAAATGAACGCTGTACCTGTATTATCTTGTGATATTTTCAAAGTATTAAAGTTTTTGTTTTTAATTAATTTTATTTATAAGAAGAAATCATAATCATACATTCTTACATACAAGACAAAAAGAATATAAGTGAAAAGAAACACCAAAAACACACATTATTACATGATTCAATTGTAAATAAATATATATATATATATAGTATTACTTGTACAATTCACTAATCTAAAGGATATTGTATATATAAATATAATGCACCATGTATACATGTCAATTCTTTATAACGTCTTAGCTAACTTGTAAGTTTATTGAAAAAAATTCTTCTTATAAAATATAAGAATGTTTTTAAAGAGAAGTAGAGATTAATTTTTCGAATTCATAGAACAGTAGAAATAATAGAATAGTTGTTGGTTTAAAAAACAACTGAAAGATGAGAGAGAGAGGGGAAAAACAGTTTTGTTAACATATATATACAACATATTTTACTGGAGGTTGGTATGCTTTCCCTACTTAAGTCGAATATAATTTTGATTGTGAATTCTAAGTGGAGTTTATAAAATCAAGTTAAAGAAGATATTCTAACGATATTGACCCTTTTTACGTTATATTATTATTTTTATTCAGTGAAAATTTTCCATTTATCTAAGTGAAGCTCATATTTATTGTTTGATAGTGCAATTTTGGATTCTATGTTTAGTTTAGATTTTAGGTAGTTGAGGAAATGTTCGAAATTCGGAATTTTTGTTCGTGATTTCATGCTGTAAATATATGTTTTTACTGAAAGGAACATATAGTTCAAGATGTGTTTAAACCTATGATTGAATATTCCTATGAATGCTTCATTTTTAGTAATTTTTATAATGATTTCCTTCGAATGAAGGTATTCTTCTAATTTGCACCATAACATTTTGCTGTATTGACATTCCCAAAAAAGGTGTATTATTGTTTCTTCGTGTATGTTACAAAGATCACATGTTGTTTTGTTTTTTATTTTCATTTTTGTTAATATGATATTTGTTGGTAATATATTAAGTAATAATTTATACTGGAAACTTCTTAAGTATGTGTCTATTGTTGCTTTAAATGGCATCTGGTATATTTCAGTCCAATTGATATTGTTGATTATCAATTGATTTTCCCAAAATTGTTCATTGTTATGAGTTGTAGTTATTTTAGAAGTTAAAATGCTACATAAATATTTGTTTAGATTGATATCTTTTTTAATTAATTTTTCATATAGTGTTTCATTGTTAGGTCTTGCTTTTGAAATATCATATCTCATCAGCATGAGTTTTATTGATTGTGGGATTGAGGTGATGATTTGGAAATATTTAAGAAATTGTTCCTCCTCAATATTATATAATTGAGTAAAATAATTGAATGAATAGAATTGTTTGCTTCTGAAGTCAAATAGGTGTTCAATGTATTGTATACCTTTATCATACCAATCTTTATAAAAGACAGTTTTGTTTTCTATTTTTATATTACTGTTATTCCAAATATTGATGTTTATGTTTTCCTTATTTTCAATGTTGTTTTTATCATATATTTTCTTTATTTGGAACCATGATGATAAAATATCTTTAAGAAATTGATTGGAGTTGAAATTTATTGATATGTCTTGTTCCTCTAGATTTCCTTCAAATATAAGGTGTGATCCATATTTTTGTAATTGTTTCATATAGAACGATTGTATAAATGATTTATTGTTTTGATTTGTGATTCGTTTAATCCATGAGGCTTTAATTGATTTATTGAAATTGTGTATACATGGTACATTGAGTCCACCCTGATCAAGTTGTTGCATTAACCTATCTCGTTTAATTTTATCAGGTTTATTATCCCATATATACTGGAATATTGACTTGTTTATGTCATCTAAAATATATTTTTGTGGGTTTGTAAGAACAGATAGTGCAAATATTATTTTTGGTATAGCAAATGTTTTTAAAACAGTGATTTTACCTATAAGTGTTAATTTTCTGTGCTGCCATCTCTTTAGACAGTTTTTGAATTCTTGTATTTTTGGTACTATGTTGTTAATCAAATTTAGTTTTGAATCATTGTAAAATTCTATGCCCAATGTTTTTGCTTTAAGGGAAGTCCATTGTAGATTACTATCTTTGATATGGTTTATTGTCGAGTTTTTTAAAGAGCCCACTTTTAGAACAGTAGATTTGGAAGTATTGAGTATTAAAGTTGTCATTCTATCATTCATGTCATTTGTCTTCATTATAATGTTACTGACCAACGACACATTTGTTTGTGTTCTTTTTTGCTACCAATGTTGTTTATCTATGGTGTATATAATATGATGATGGGGCAGGACTGATGATTTATGATGATAATTATGTGCTACAACTTATCAGTTTGTCTTCTGTCCTGATTATTTTACTTAAAGTTCTATTCTTACTTATCTGAAGTTATTATGCTATGCTAAGTGGTTTGTTTATGGTATCCTTAAATTCTAGTGGGTTTTGTGGGGAAGTATCGACAATCGTTCTAATATGTAAAATTATATATTTTTCAAAACTTTAAAAACACAATGTAAACTGAAAACATAATTGATCCCAATTGATATTCAACCCACTACTTTTCAAGATGTCAGCAGACACTCTACCATGTTGCCATTAAAATAAGCCTGAAGGGAAGGGAGTACAAGGGCTGTAGTATACCTCTCCTCCATACAACCTCTCCTTAACAGAACTCTTCCTCTATTTTTTAAGCTTGCTTGTCTGTGGGACTACCTAAAGGTGCAATCACACAATTCCTACTGTGTTATTTAAGTTAGGTGCCTAATGTAACCTGATAAGAATTTAGGTCTGAACAGAGAGTGCCATTTGATATCTCTACTACCATTAAAATACTGTCATGTTAAAAAAGACATATTATTCACCTCCATGACTTTACCAACTGTCATAACAGGTATTAATTATTGATGTTGATTAAACAAAAAAAATTCCTATTACATTTTTACCATCACTATGTTATATTTTTATTGTCCTTTTTTCTCAACGCTTTTTCTCAAAGCTTGAATAATTACACCGTGACTGAATGCATTGTTTTTGTACTGGTGACCTAATTGTTATTAAAATATCTTGACTAAAACATATCATATGGCATAAACAGCTTTACTCGATCATAATACACACTTTCGGAAACTCATAGATGTATTACAACAATGATTTTGATAAACGCATTCACCGTGAAATTATGCATGTTTTGACAGTTGAGAAAAAGCGAACAATATATAGGTACCATTTTTATATACGATACCGTAACTCTAGCCACTGCCTTTTATATATACAATATACATGTATGAATTCCTTGTGTGTATACATGGCTCTATGTGAGATGACTAAATTTGAATGTTTTTAGTCAGACCACATGTCTTTTACTATTAGACTGACTTGTTCTATTGCAGAAACACTTGAAAATTGTTAACAAAAACTAGAAATTCACAATGGGAAAAGAAAAAGGAGGTTTCTTAACTCCGAAAGCAATAGCCAATAGAATCAAAGCAAAGGGATTACAAAAGTTGAGATGGTATTGTCAGATGTGTCAGAAACAATGTAGAGATGAGGTATGTAACGTAACGTCGTTAATTTATGTCATGCTTTACTTATTACATTGTATTATCATTTGAACAGTTTCTTCAGCTGTATGTTTGCTTGATTGATATAACCTGATGACTTGGGGTAGCAGTTTTATATTCAGTGAGTGAAATGTAGTCTATATAATGCAATTAGAGTTTATTATTACTTTCACTATTAAGTGGCAATTTGTATCCCCATTTTTAAAATGCAATTTATTTTATAACTTTATTATTTCACAGAATGGTTTCAAATGTCACATGATGTCTGAATCACATCAGAGACAACTTCTATTGTTTGCTGAAAATCCAGATGAATATGTGGACAACTTTTCAAAGTAAGTTGATAGGTTGTTTTTTAATCATTTCTTCTTTAAACAAAAATGATTAGTTATTTCAACTTTAATGAAGTAAAAATAAAAAAAACTAACACACCTCATAGATTATTGAGCAGATTTTTTTCTGAGTTGTTAAGTAGTGTAAGTCACGCATAAAGTTTTTTTGGGGAGTGATTATATCATAGCAATACAGTGTATAGGTCATATCACAGCAGTCCATCTACTGACTGAGCTAGCTTGACGGCTTAGATGCAGATTTGATGCATCTAGGCACACAGTTGTTTTTTGTGTAGAAGCTGTGAGAAATGACATGGCACAAAGTAGAAATAGATTGACCGCTGCCATGTTGCCATAAATAATAAGGCCCTATATTTAGGGGTACCTAACATCAGAGAGTAAATAAGAAATCTTCAAGTAAGAGTAAATGATAGATTCCCTGGAAAATAGTGTAAGTTGTTTAGACAATGTCTTTTTATAATTTTTTGGTTGGGTACTGCGCTATAGCAACCCATTGTAATGGTCCTATCATGTTGGTCAGTCAACTTACTCATATTTCCTGGGAAGGTTAAATCTCTGAATTAAGCTGTTAACCAGTACAGGACCAATACTTTAATCAATTTACTCACACCTGCCATACATGATTTAGAATCAGTGGTAGGAGGGAGAATGACGGGAGTATAGCCATAGAAATAGTAATTTATAAATGATTGTTGAATATTTATTGTATTACAGAGATTTTAGGGATGGTTACACAGAGTTGTTACGTAGAAGATTTGGTACAAAACGTGTACATTGTAATATTATATATCAAGAATACATAGCTGAACGAGATCATGTACATATGAACTCTACTCAATGGGAAACTCTCACAGATTTTGTAAAATGGCTTGGAAAAGAAGGTATGAGTTTTGTTGTTACTTGTTGAATGGTCAAGTTGTATTTAAACCCATGAGTAGAAGTTTTCAGGCATATGTTTAAAATGTCCGAATTTCTACTTTCTTCATTTTATATCTATGATAGATGAGCACCAATGTATTTTCAGGTTTTATGAACTTCTTTTGCTCATGCATTGCAGTTCAATGTTATATTGAAATGTAAAACAAATTATCAACTGATATTAGCATATAAAGGTTGTGGCCTTGATCATGATGCAGTTACTAGCACACTTGACTTTGAATTTGATTATTACTTATGCTTTTATGTCTTTTATACATAGAAATTTCCTTGTTAAGGTTTTGTATGCATTTTTAGAACTTCGGTAAATGAAAGTGTCCTCTTAAAATTCATCCATCTGCATGGGCTTGCATTTCAATATTATTTTTGTTCATGTGAGCAACTGGAATAATTGAGAACTCAATGGACTGTTCCTATTGATATAGAAGTGACTTGGTTCATCTTTTTCTTATTTATTCCCTCAAGTTACAAGAAGGAGTAAATTCTTTAAAATATGTTCATTGTCTCTTACTTGCTGTATGTTGATTCTCGTAAATTCCTAACAAAACTAACTTACAGTGCATCTTACATTGTATATATTTATATTCAGGTATATGTGAGGTAGATTTCACAGAGAAAGGATGGTTTGTTAAATATATAGATAGAGATCCTGAAACTATCAAGAAACAGGAACAATGTAAGTTATTTTATAGAAACATTACAAATTACCAGTCTTTGTATCAACCCACTAGTCTGTACCAGAGGACCAGTGAAAATTGTTGTATGTGAGGAAAATTTACTAGCTGTTAATTTGCCTTTGTATGAACAATGTAACAAATTAGGCTTGTGTTTATTTTATTTCTCTTTTGTATCAAGGTACATTAATTTTGCACTAATTGAAATCCTTTTAAATACTGAAGTATATTTCAACCAAAAATTTACAGTAATTGATTTGAAATTTTAGTTGTTTAAAATTGAATGTGTAGTTCTAGCTTCTGTTGGTTAAACATTAATTTTTTTCAGTAAAATTGGTCATTTTGCTTGATCTAATATCCAGTACGGAAAAAATGTTATTATTGAAAAGCTGTAAAACTCTGCCTTGGTTCAACCATAAGCTGAAGTCTGATCAGAGGTCATATTTGAAATTTTGTTGATACAGTACAACCTATCTTGAACAATACCCTCTAGGAGGGACTAAAGTATGTTGCTGTTTGAAGGTCGTTGCTCTGCAGAAGTTAAATTCAATTAAAATTACACCTAAGGGAAATACCAAAAGCTGTTATTCTGCAGAGGATAAGTGTATACTGTAGATGTTTGTTTGTTTTTTTGTTAGGTTTAACATCGTAGCAACACATTGTATAGGTTATATCACTGCGGTCAGTCCACCTACTCACTGTTTCTAGAAAGGCTAACTCTCTGGATTTAGCTGTTATAACAACCAGTTACTAAGGGCAATATTCTGTCAGTGGCTGACAACTGCCCTACATGATTTAGAAAAAGTGGTAGAAGGGAGAATGGTCTTAAGACTTAGAAAATTATTTCATGACCAAGTTTTATGAAAGTATGCCCCCCCCCGGAAATCGAACATACGACCCTTCCATCAGTAAGCTTGTGCACTACCGACTGAGCTAGCTGGACAGGCTACTGTAGATGTATTTGATATAATTGTTTCAGTGAAGTCAAAGTAGAGAGCCCTGTAGAGAGCTGCTCTGCTGAGATTATACTGTAGATGTGTTTGATATAATTGTTTCAGTAAAAACTAAAGAACGTATGGACATGGATGACAATGAGAGAATGGCTAGATTAATACAACAACAAGTTGAACGTGGTGCTAAAACTGAGAAAAATGTACATGAATCAGAATTTACTGAATTGAATAGAACCAATGCTGATGAAAAAGGTTAAATTTACATTCTTTTTAACTATTTATAAAAGTAATAGCATGTTTTAGCTGCATAGTCATGATGTTAGATGGATTTTTGTAAATAAACATTTGCTAGTGTCTGTGTGTATAAATGTGTTTAGGCTGGGATAAGGAGTGATAGTGACCAAGCAGTTTAAAGTTAGGTTGGAAAGCACTGGATAGCAAATTCTGTGCTAATTTGAATCCCATTTTTTAAGCAAGAAAATTTATCATAACTCTTTAGTACTATGATCTATCTGACCTTTCACTTTTGCATCTAATAATTATCTACACATATCCCGACGAAAATCAGTACCACGCCTATTCTACACTTCGGCAGCAATTGTAACATTATAGAAGTATGTTTGTGTGTTAAATTTTAGCTTATAATCCTCACGGCTACGGTGTATACGAACATTAATACTACATTCGTATTCAATGTAATGAATATTCTTGCATAAAGGTCAGGTCGGGGTCAAACTAGGCACATTTGTGGCAGAATAAAGCATAATTAAGATGAAGTTGTGAAAACCTATTTCATAATTAATCTAGATTACTTTTTTCTGTGTATTCAATTCTTCATTCTGTGTCAAGATTTAAGAGGGAATAAGTGCTTTTGGTTCTTTGTTTATTGGAGAGTGAGATCAAGTGATAGATTTGAACTGGCCAGTCATTTTTTTAAAAAATCAGTCATGTATACCAATAGTGGGTTCTGATTTTATTTTTATTTTATTACTTATAGTGGTTGTGTCCCTTGGAGCTACAAAGAAACTAGAAACCACAAAGTAAGTATATGTTATCTTGTATACAAACATTTTATACATTTGTATTTGCTTAGCCGTTGCTTAAGAAAAATCTCTTGTTTGTGTAAAGATTAAATAATATTCACTTATATCTTATACTGTAAGGTAAGAGAAATTTTTGTTGCTCTCCATAGTGATGGACTTAGATATAGTAATCATAGAAATTAAATATGAGACTGTAAGATAGCAGGACTGACTAGAATTTTCTTCTTGACATTGGTATATATCCATTATCATTAACATACGCTGCTCCATTGTGCGTTGATTCATGACATCACTTCTTTTTAAAATTTAGCTTACTTAAATCTTATATAATCATGTCAACATACTTCTAAGTACTAAATTTATAAAGATTGCTGTGTTACTAGTGAGAGTACACCAGTCTCAGTAATACTAGGCATTACATCATGAATCATGTTATATAATGCTGATAGGCATTAGATCCTAGATCTTTAAGAGAGTGTGACTGTAATCATTCAATATCTCACACACTAACTAATAGAATTTATTATTTAGTAAAGTGCTGGGTTATCAACCAGCCTGACTAGAAATAAGTATACATAAACTAAGTAATTTTTATCAGCCAAAAATTCTTCTCTCAGACTTTGAGCTAATGGGTTATGGCAATGACATGAATATCTTATCCCTGTCTTTGCCTGTCCCAAACAAGTTTTAACTTTTTATATGCCCGAAAGAATTTTGGGCATATTATGTTATACCCCCTGGCATCTGTATGTCCGTCCTTCTGTTAGCAATTTGGTTTCCGGAGCATAACTTAAGTCCCATTTGGCCCACAATATTCAAACTTCATAGGATGATTGTCCATATCCGGTAGAAGACCCCTATTGATTTTGGGGTCACAATGTCAAAGGTCAAGGTCACTATTACCTTAAAACTGAAAACAGTTTCCGGAGCATACATTTCCATTTGGTCCACAATATTCAAACTTCATACGATGATTGTCCATATCCGGTAGAAGACCCCTATTGATTTTGGGGTCACAAGGTCAAAGGTCAAGGTCACTATTACCTTAAAACTGAAAACAGTTTCTGTTTCCGGAGCATAACTTAAGTTATACTCATCACAAATAAAAAGAAGTATTCTCAATGGTATCTTTTTTCTCTACTTCGTTTTCCACAATAATTCATAATATGATATTCGTATGAAATATTCTCATGTCTTACAAATGCTTCATCTTAACTAAAAAAAACAACACTTTCGGGCATATAATGCTCCGCCTAGCGGTGCTCTTGTTTTGTACTATAATGTAATGTGTTCTTGTTATATCTTTCCAGACCTTTAGTCAGTGAGAATGCCTTATCAAAACTAGCCAGTGCTCAAGGTAGTAGTGAATCTACTGACTCTGATGGTTCAAGTAAAAAAGACTTTAAAGTACCGAAAGTTGGAACTAAACGTAAATCAGCACTTGATGAAATCATGGAATTTGAAGAATCTAAAAAAGAGAAAACTAATCGTAAAGAATATTGGTTACATGAAAATATTGTTGTGAAAATTGTGTCTAAAAAACTTGGAGAAAAATATTATAAACAGAAAGGATATGTGAAGGTTTGTAGAGTAGATTTAATTTATGTTGTTAGACATATTTCTATTATACCCAGTTTTGCAAAACTTCTAACATTTAATCAAGTTGAAAATTTCTCAATCTATTTTTTATTATTTTGCTGCATTAAAACACCAAATCAAAGGCAGCTGTACCAAGATATTTAAGATCATATGATTGCCCCTGACGACCTATATTTTGGTTTAGGCAACTTTTTACTTCTACTAGTAAACATTTGGTTCATGCAAGAAAATATGTTGCTGGCTGTCCAAAAAACTTTTGTTTGTTTGTTTCTGTTGGGTTTAACACCGTGTAGCAACACATTGTATATAACAGCGGCCAGTCAACCTACTCACTGCTCCTGGAAAGAATAAATCTCTGGATTTAGCTGTTAACCAACTACTAAGCACATACTTTCGTCAGTGACTGACAACTGCCCTACATAATTAAGAATCATAGGTAGGAGGGAGAAGTCCGTAGAAATAATTTCATAACCAAGCTCCACGAAAATATGCCCCACCGGGGATTGAACCCACGGCCCTTTGATCAGTAGACTTGCATGCTTCCAACTGAGCTAGCCGGGCGGCTAAAAAACCTTTCTAAAAAATAATGTGACCAGCAATGGATTCAGACTGTAACTTAAGAAGTCCTCTGTAGCAGCAATTAGACCATGGCAAGAAGTCACTATCACTATAGTATATATTTGTTACTTTCAGGCTATAGAGAATCTATATGGTGGTGTTATAAAGATGTTAGATAGTGGAGATAAAATAAGAGTTGACCAATCACATCTAGAAACTGTGATCCCTGCAGTAGGTATGTGTGAAGTGGATTTTATCTCTTAGAAGCTATCAGTCCAAACAAATATCTACCTTAATTACAGATTCTATAAATCCATTGGTAGGAAATCTGCAAAATAGTTCCTGCAGTATATACATAGTAATTTAAACAGCTCTGCTATGATTGACACAATAATTTCGAATTCTTTAAGGACATCTGATAACCAAACTATTTCCTGTGCGTAGCAAAATGGCCTAAATGTGGGATGAGTTGCTAACTTCGTAACCAAAACAAATTCAGTGCTTCACTGCTTTGATTTATTGCAGTTTTCTATATTATCATACAATGGTCAAAAGTTATTTAAATTATTCCTGAAATCAGTATTTCTTATGTCCAAAATGTTGTTAATTTGTATAATTATCAGTATGAAATACATAAGTATGCAGATTTCTGATTTTTCTTTTTTAACTTTCAACCGACTGAAAACAAAATGAAATTTAACATTTACACACTGTAAGTACCTTGTTTATTACAGGTAAAACTGTTGTTATAGTAAATGGAGCTTATCGTGGTGAACAGGCTAAACTTGAAGGTATAAATGAAAGAAAGTTTTCATGTACAGTATCATTATTAAATGTAAGTATATATTGTTACATCTTATATTATAATACACTTCAATACACAGTTTTATATGAGTATCAATATTAAGTCATTCTGAAGCAGACAGCTTGATTTTTCTTATTATTAGAAGTTGGTAGCACGCAAGTCTACTGATCGAGGGGTCGTGGTTCAATTCCTGGGTGGGGCATAGATTCATGGCGCTTGGTCATGAAATTATTTCTACGGCCATTCTCCCTCCTTCCAATGATTCTTAATTATGTAGGGCAGTTGTCAGTCACTGACAAAAGTATGTGCTTAGTAGTTGGTTAACAGCTGAATCCAGAGATTTAGCCTTTCCAGGAACAGTGAGTAGGTTGACTGACCGCCGTTATATGACCTATACAATGTGTTGCTACGGCATTAAACCCTTGAAAACAAACAAACAAACAGGATAGGTTAGCAAGTGCTGGTAAAAGGAAATTTTCTTTGAAACTGAAAAATGTAAGCCACCTTAACACTTTTATGCAATAACCCCTGATCATTGATCTCTCACAGTACCAAATTTCACCTGGGTGATTTGGAACTACTGTAGGTATATTTCTTCAGCTAGATCCTTATGTGTGCATTCTACGACTGGACCGCTGCTACCTAAAAGTTGGTTTGTGAACATTACCAGATATTAGAAGTGCTGATGTATGTCATAGCTTATAAATGATGATAAAAATGTATTGTTTATTTGCAGGGAACATTACGAGGTAGAACTTTAAAGGATATACCTTATGAGGATATCAGTAAATTATATAACCCTTCATGAGAACATGGTTATTGTGTAGCAATTTGTGATAGTGTTAATTAAATGACAGAAATTCATTTGAAGAGGACTGTCTAGTTTTCATTGGATCTGATTGATTGTTCATACCAATCTTATAAGGAAGAGTATGGAACTCTTCATTGTAGAGATTTTTGATAATTTTATCGAAGATTTCTTTTTGAAGCTAGTTTTCATTATCGCTACCCATTGAGAGCTTGTGGTGTCCTTCACTTTGGAGAATGGCTTTCAATATTCAGAGTTAATGGAATCTTGAATGATAATATCTTGATCACGAGGAAGAAAAGGGGTGGTGGAGAAATTGCTTTGTTTCTGAAAGGTTTAGTGTGAAATCTGTAAGGCATATTTGCCTTTGGACAGCCTTGATAATATCTAGAATTTGTCAAAAAAGACTGATAGTAAGCGGTGTTTGATTTTGACCAGGAAATATTTCTTTGTGTCGTTCTCCTGCCTGTCTCCTGATGGTACAGGTATAGATGTACGCTGGTGTTTTTATTGTATAACCTCTCTTCCACAGTCAGTAGTATTACTTTGACTTTGTTAATTTGGTCAGTATAGAAACTTGGCTGTTGTATAGACGTTATTATCTTTAAAAATGCACGAGAAGGTAGTTTATGAGATAACTGAGAGATGATATACAATGTAAGTATTTGGAGGTGACAGTAAGGAGAAGTTACACCATACATTTGTATTTTGATGTATAAGTACTTCACTCGTACACAGTTGTTGACATTTATGTATTACTATGAAAAGAGTATTTTTTTGAAATTGAGAATTTAACTCATTTGTATATAATCATGTCATGAATAAAATGATATATTATTTATATTTCTCTTTCTTCTGTGATACTTTATAATTGTTGCACCTGCCAATCATGGGATCCAAGCACATATCCTTGACAGCTTGTGGAGAGTATACAACTTTTGCGTGCCTTCAGCATTACAGCATTGCAGTAAAACCTTTGCCACAACTGATGCTGATATACAGAGATTCCACAGAAATGTTAGAGCAATGATAACCTGGATCTGTTGGAGCAAGCCACTTAAGGATACTCCCACTGTACTGATCTGTACTAAGTTACAGATACTGGAGGTGGCCAAATGCTCTTAGCTTCAGGCATCTTTGATGGTTTAGTCATATGCTGCAGTCTTCAGCCTGTAACAATGTAACTACTCCAATGCCCCTGAAAACGCTGGCGCCCAAGAAAGACATGAACCGAGTGTGTAAAGACTGATCTAAAGGCATGCAACCTCATGGACATTGATCCTCTGAACTGGGTTTCCAGGAGATCAAATGCCAGACCTTTTAGCTGCTTATCCGTGTTAGTTGGATGCCCGTAGTAGATGAAAAATGAATTATGGATTTGATTGATGATTGTTGGAAGTCTTAGTGCTGCCAAACGAACCAAAACACTGTACTTATGTTTACAAACATGTCTAACAATTTCTTTGGTGGATCAGGTAATAGGTATTTTATTACATACATACATACATCTTTTATTGGCAAATAACGGGATTGACATATGCCTTTGGCCATTTACAATACTCATGGCAAAGACCACACATTCAAATATATATAACAAATACAATATTCAATATAATGAAACAGTTAAACCATACTGTAACAAAACAATACAAAATATATATTATAAACAGTAGTTAAATGTTAAGACAAAGATTCCTTATGGATAGAGCTTCTTTCATGAATTTGGCGATATTTATGATGTTATTTTTTGTCTTGGATTTCATAAGATAAATATTTTTAATATTGTTCTGGCTGGCTACGTTCATTTATTCACAGAAATCGCTCTGCAGACTTGAAATATTCGTAGTTATTTTTATTTCAGTCCAAGCTAAATTAGGTAAAATTCATTGTTTGCAATAAATATTTTGCCATAAGATCGGTTGTACACATAAATGAAGATATAGCTTTTCTGAGGTGGGGTGAATCGACAGGTAAACTAGATCTGGTAAAGAAAATTCCATAAAGCTGGTTGATGAACCAGCTGTTGCTGTTGACTGAAACAATAATGAGCCAGTTAAAATGAAATGTCAAGTAACACCATTTCCTCCTATACATTGTATTTGCATATGAATTAAGAGTCTCGACGAGTATGCGACTATGAGTCAGGGACTGTGTGTAGATACATGTAAATTTTAGACCGCCATAATATGACTAAAAACATTTTAAAAAATGACTGAAGCTTTATAAATTACAATATTTAATTTCGTATTCACAAAGGTCGAGACGATAAAGTATTATAGTGTTTAAAATCTAAATCCCCAAATATGCCAATGTTAACTGCCGCTCCAAATTAATCATAATTAATGTTCAATGATCATCTTCAAAGATTCATAACACATTTTCTACATCCTTTCGTGCATGGTCATCTTTGGTGTTTGCTTTACTGAACGCTGATTGGCTAATTTTAAATCCACCATGCTCAGTTTTTGCCATTATAACAAGGCGTTTTACGGAAGCCTCAGCGGCTGAAAATTTGTTGCAGTTTTTAAACTAACTACTTATTTGCTCATCTATTTCTATGTATTTCATGAGAGGATTTTAAATGCAAACTTTTATGTTTACCCGCTTTCAACACCACGGTTAGAAAGCAATTTACGAGTTTAATTTAATATGTCCTTTATCAGGAATAAGCAAACATTTGGTAATCTAGGTATTGAGACAAAGTCTCACGTAAATCCTGTTCAATTAAACTTACATCCTTTTTCTGAACATGTAAGAAAAGTTTTTGTAAGAAATAAAAGCCATTAAGAGGGTACGTTAAGCTTATGTAAATACATTGTAACTTTTTATTTGCAATCGTTATGCACCTGAAACGTAGGTTTCAGAACTAATGTTCGTTCACGTTATGATATTATATAATGTCTTATGAAAATTAAAGGTAATACAAAAGTTAGTTTACCTTAGTTGCAAGAAAATTAATTTTCATTTACCTTTTTCATCTTGGGTTTTACACCATCTATGGAAATGTCTTAAAAGCTTGAGAGCAGTATTTCGTAGACTCCATTTTGTGCTGGCACTTTTAGCAAAGAGACTCCTGCCTAATGAAAGTGTTAGGTCCTTCAATCGTCTAGTGTGATGTTTGATGGCAAATCATAACCTAAAAAGACCCAAGTAAACAACCCTAGAAAAAAGCAGACCCCCCCCCCCTCTAACAAGAATGGAGAAGTACCCCTCTAAAAAGTCTTGCCAAGAGTGCCGGATGTTCGACTTATGAAAGCCGTTGGCTAAAATAGCCATGAAATTCAGAACATAAACCTGCCGGTTTAAAGCCTAATTCAATCGATCGTCTTTTTTATTTATGTCTTTACTTTTGATTTAGTTTCCTTCCTTCATTATGGAAACACGGGAGTGTAAAAATAATGTATTTAAACATATTACAAAATATAAAACGACATAAATAGGCCTTGGTGAATTTCTATACGGATATTGGTACATAGAAACATTAAATGCGAAATGTTTGAAGTAAGTTTACATGTCCTGTAAACAGGTAACGTGAGTAGGAGGGTAATAAATCATGATGCATGTACAATGTATATGGCTTTACTAACACCTATGAATCTTCAAGACGAAAGCCATAAATCATTGATATAACCAATATATGTTTGCAAACGCTGACAAAATTAAAATTGTAACTCACTTGGTGATCACATATATACTGTTATTTTCATCGTCAAGAGTGATCACCAAAAGTTCTTGAATAAATGAAAATTTGAGGGAAAAATGGTAACGCATGGTAAAAGGTTTTCACTTTAATTAAAGTTTGAATCATATGTAAATTAACAAATTAATGTTAATTTTGGAATTCGCTCAGACAAATATTTCTTTTTTCATATTAGGTAAATGTAAAATCGGTTTATCTGAAAAAGGATTTTGTCCGAGGACTTTTGGAGGGCACTTCTACTCTCCAGTTTAGGAGGATATAAAGGAATCTATCTATCTGTATGCATACAACGTCGCAACCCACGCATGGTTATAAAAATTTTGTGCATTCAGCATTTAGGGGATTTAGCCTATACGCTGCAGTAACAATCTACAAACATATTAAATTAAATGTCATATTAGATTTATAGTATTTATTGCTGCACTCATATTTTTTGAAGAACATTTTAATCATAACGATATAATAGGGCGCACTATGTAGTTAGCTAGTTTTAATACCAAACGAAACTTGCAAAATGTAAACGTTTGACAAAATAAAATTGTAATGACCTTAGAAAACAGGCCATTGATTTCGATACAAAGCGGAATATTAATAATAATATCAAATAATAATTTGTTTAAACGAAATAATTGTAATATAAAAAGGGATTTCAAAATGTCACTTTAGGGGGTCCGTAGTTTACGTGTTGATATAAACCAGTGACGTAAGCAACATTTGGAATGTATCAACAAAAATTTACTCAAATAAAGAAGTTTTAAATCAACATTTTTTTATTATTGAAAACATGACAATACATACAAACAACAACTTGTTATCCTCAAACAATCGTTATTTAAAACATACAAAACATATAAAGCAACATGTTATTTTCTTCAAACAACATATGAAATAAATCACCTGTTTACTGTAGTTGTTTGAATTATTTCAACATCTATAATTTATTAACAGCTAATTATTTTCTCTCGTTATCAATATTTAGTTGTGTTTTCAAATTATCAATTATTTATTAAGAATTTTGGGCGCGGTGATTTTAAACAATTTCGAAAATAAATTTCTTTCATTCGTCAGTAATTGATTTAATCAATCACGAGTAAAGTCTGTTTTATATCAGTCGGCTACTTTACAAACACATTGGGGGGGGGGTGTACGCGATCCGCACACATCAGGCCATAGGCGGCAAACACAGTTCCGAGTCAGAAGCACTACATGGTTGACACTTTTTGGACAAACGCCACAATTTTATACCTCAGTTTGTATTTTATACACCACGCAATGAACGTATGGACATCGTGCGTCTGTCTTGTTGTAGTATTGCCTTTGAAGAAAACTGTACGGTTGATGCACTACCGCCTCGTAACAGTTCAACGATGCATTTATGAATATTGTACGACCATCTCACAAACTTCAATAACATTTAAGATTTATCGACTTGAACGTTTTGACATACCGTCATACCGCAACAATTATTCCAAACAACAGTCAATGATTTCCATACAATCTGCGCGGCGGTTGACTGTAAATAGCGACTGTCTCTGTTTTTCAGAAACAAATTTCGATCGATTGACGTTCGATCTAAAAGTTTACAGTATTTATTTGTAGCCTGTTTAATTACGAGCATTCATTATCACGAAAATAGTCGGAGATGGCGGACTTCCCTCGAAAATATTTTTGAGTGTTTACATTCATGAGTTGTTTAAAGTAAAAACCAATTTGTTCAAATAACTCAATATATCATGGCGTGAACACTAACTACGAGTATATGACGTCATTTTGACTAAAACAGTGATAAATGTATTTTCTAAACATTAAACATATAATCTTACTTAGTATGTATTTTAATGAATTCTGCCTTTGCTTAATTAATGAAAGTAACTAACAAAACTATTTTGTTTTGTTGTTTACTGAAACTGTCTGCTGTGATTTATACAGTGAACTCTGATTGATGATTATTATGGGGTTGTTAAGAGCAGATGAATCGGTACATGTTTTCTTGTTTATTATTCACGAAATCATTTAATTAGGATGTGAATTATACCATAATTCACCTATGATATCAAACGCCTTATTATGTAGTGTTGATATTTTAGTATATAGTTCTCATTAGCCTAAAAAAGCCTAAAGTTGTCGATGGCTTTGCTTGTCTGGTTCCAGTCGTACTTAGACAGGTAAAAGTACGTCAGTCAAAACAGAAAAATGGAGGTGTTCCATGTATTGTGCAAGGTATCGGATAATTCTGTTTCCAAATGAACATCTCTAACTGTATAGACTTAAAGGAATTGTGTGCAACAGAAGACACCTTATTTTTAGCTGATCAGTAACATTTATGCTAAATCAAGTATCCGAAATTCTAATTGGAAATAGCCAACGTCCGAATCGTGTCTACTTAGCAGACGTGTTTTTTTGGTTAATCGTTTGCTAATTTTAAGTGCAAAAAGATAAATCTTCAAATGACCTATATAGTACCAAACTCCTACCAAATTGATCATCGTCAGAAGCTATTCATGCCAAATTAAGAGAAAATAAACGAAAATTTTGTAACCGGAAGATGCCATGGTGGGCGCCATTATTGCGCTTTGTCTGACCCATTAACGATAGTGGTAATGGGCAAGTAATAGAGACTATGGTTTGGCTAGGATACTAAAATGTTTATTTAATCGAATACACATATGGCACATTAACATGCTTGGTGTTGATTGTGTCTAATAGCACTGATATTATTATTGGCTAATGACAGTACCAACATTATCATGAAATGTACGTTTCAACGTCTTTATACATGTACTATGTTCATAGGCGGATCCAGCGGGGGGTCAGGTGGGTCCGGACCCCCCCCCCCTAGAATTTGGAAAATGTACCTGTCCATTAGTGTATTTCTTGCCTGTAAGTCATTTTAAGTAGCATGAAGCAATTTTTCTCGGTGCTTAACATAGATTTAATGGTAATGTAGTTTTTATTATCAATATGTTGCATATTTTCTGCAAAATGTGTATAATGTGGTTGTGGTTCGAGGTTCGGACCCCCCCCCTAGAAAAGTTCGGACCTCCCCCCTAGAAAAGTTCGACCCCCCCTAAAAAAGCTAGACCGCCCCTAATGTTTTATCAGTTCGACAAAGAACCATTACACTTTTAATTCGATTGAGTTTGTCCATTCTCCGGGTCACGGAATTTACTGAAAAGTTACAATTGGAACCAATTCAGTCATTTAAATGCGCTTCTTGATCGAGCTACATAAGAAATAGTACGCACAACTAAGGCTCTCCTGGTCTAATAGTGACCGACCAGTCAGCCTTATAACATATTGTGGACCGAAGCCGAAGGCTGACGTTTACTATGTAGTGGACTGACTGTGAGGTCACTATTAGACCAGCAGGCCCTCAGTAGTGTGTACTATTTCCAGGTGCGTAGGAAGGATCTGAATATTGAGGCAACAGATATGGTGGGTAGGCCTACACGGGAGGGGGTCCCCTCCTTACAGTCGAAGTTTTTTCTAAATTTAAGCCTCTGAAACTCGATTTCCAGAATTTTCGGTACCCATGTTTAAGAAATAAACTTTGTATTATAACGAAACCATAAGATGTTCAATATGTTTCATGTAAAATTAATCTCGTAGCCAATTGCCGCTGCTTGCCAGGATATTGGGGCCGCGAACGCGGGCCCTGCGGTCCCTGCTCCTACGCGCCTGATTTCATATATCATACCGCACATTTTTAACACTGAATTAATATTTTGCAAAAGCAAAAGAATTAACATTGTTAAACATTTAATAGGTCAAAACTAATAATATAAACTTTTTTATAAGGTGTCGAAAGTTTGTTTTGCTTCGAGAAAATTTCGCCACTAAACAAGCGTTTAATGATATCGACTGGATATGACGTCAGTAGGCCACTAGAATATCAGCGGGTCACTATCACATTACATGACTTGTAAAACGGCCCGCTGCCGAAATATGGTGAAATAACGCCCGTTACGTTTTATATACGTAAAGCAATTTTATGTAAAGTATTATTTGCCTTCATAATTTTATATTTACGTATGCAAACAAGTTATTTCAAAACATAGACATATGTAAGTTATTGCCTAATACAAGTACATCCTTTTCAACTTATTTTTTGTTGGGTTTTCCATAGGATACAAACTATATTTCATCATATTAGTGAATATTTGTGTTCAAAACAATACGATTAAGTCAGCATTGCTTGCTTCTCAGAACTGGTGTGTGCACTAGCTTTGTCCGCCTGGTACAAAAACATTTTTTTCAGCTTTAATGCTATCAAGTTGAGTTACAATTCCCTAAATGTCCTTCCAATTGTAAGGCAAATAATTTTTTGAGGAAAGCAGATCATTGCAAACAACAAGTAGCTTTTGTTATACTAATCATAGTTTATTGATGTAGAATATGTATATATGTAGTTTGAATCTTTGGATCATATTTTGATAAACTAATAAATGCTGATTTTAAAATTTACTCAAATGACTCCTTGATTCGATGATTGTCGGAGTAACGGGTTAAGTTCGAGCTGTAAAATGGGTTTTGGGGACCAGTTATAAGTGTCGGTGTCGGTAACATGAAATTCCGTTGTAACCAATATAAATCAGGTACAAAATATTCCGTTCCCATAAAATGTGTCGGTATAACGAGGCTGTTGTTGTAACGGGTGTCGTTGTATCGCAATCTGACTGTAAATATTCATATTCTGTTTATCCTGAAACAAGATATTGTCTATGGACTTTAAAATGACCCTGTCTTTGATCTTTTCAGTCTCTCGGATAGTCATTCATCATATTCAGTTACTCATCATCTGTTGTTGATCAATCGTATATACTCGGAATTTTCCCTGACTTGATCGAGTTCAGAGTCGTTGAAGACGTACCTCGATACTAGAACGTTCGTACGAAAACAAACAACCGTTGTCATGGTAAACATAACATTCAGTCGGTTGCCATGGAAGTCAAATAGAACTAATTTTACAAAATGTACCAGAAAACATATATTGGACTAGATATTGTTAAATTGTATTCAACTGTCAGAGGCGCATATATGAACCTAATTGATTTAAATTAACATTACGCCGAAATTTGATTGACAGGATAAGATGCTTATCGTTAGCTTATCAGCGCACTCCATTTGGTCACGTGATACCATTGTTTTTAGTCGCCATTTTCCTTGGACAAGCTGACTACATTTCGTATAATCAAAAACTGAGGAATAATTCAGATTACAGTGAGCAAAAGGCGAGAAAGAAATGGTTAAAAGATGTCAGTGTGGTCTATGTGATTCAGATAATCGATATCCGAATCATTTGACAGGTGACATCATTTTGATAACATTTCCACAGCCGAAACGTAACTTAGACAATTGTAAAAGATGAACAACTTGTATGTCTGTTCTGTTGTTTGTACCGGACCTTCTTACAAGATCGCTAGATGGATAGAATTTACTCAATAAATGAAAATAATAAATATACATAGCACCAGTTTTCGAATTTAGCCGGTGGGGCCGTAGACCGTGGACCGAGTCCATCGAAATCGCCGAAGGTCCAGCAACTTTAAGAATATTAGTGGCCCGACGAACAACCAATTTTTTACAGCTCGCATTTTCCATATTCAATAAAAATGTTATTAAAAGTTATATTTTTATCTTATATCATGCTTAATCATTAATATTGAAAGCGTATTTTAATATATTGCCATTTGTTAAGATATAATTGATCCAGTAAAGTCTCATTCGGTCCAGTAAAAAATCGCATTTTGCTGGCCCGAATGTCCAATGCTGACCAAAGTTTTTCATGGAGACTGCACAAATGATTTAAAATTGTAAAAACATAAAGTATTAGTACAGTAAGTTTAGTACATTCATTCTGTTAGAACGTATTTTCATTTATTAAGGATAGCACAAAAAGTTGTTTTCGATCATTTATTGTTTCCATTATGGTTCCCTTAAATAAAATAAATGACTAAATAAATGTCCTTGCAAGACAAACAATGTCTACTTCCTTAAACATAAGGCATTTAAAAGACAATTATAATGAAAAAGTAGGGGCTATAATAGATCAAATTAGGGTTATCATTAACAGAACTGACTTAAATTAACTGAGTTGAATTAAAAATTTGTAAGATAATGTTTTTGGGGGTGTTTTTTGTGTCTTTTTTTACTAAAATTCAGAGTGACTAAGTGTGGTATTATGATCTTGAACTGAACTGGCTAGAGTAAAATGTTCATGTATAGTACGTTTTTTCTCAACTGTCGAAGTTTAAATAATTCCACGGTAATTGAATACACAATATCACTAGTGCAAGAACAGAGGAAGAACACTAAGTCGCCGTGAAATTATTCATGTTTTGACAATTGAGAAAAAAATGAACTATGAATAAGGAGATATTTCAGTAAATACATTAAATAACACTGTTTAGAACACTGTAAATTTTTCAGGTATAGTTCATTTTTTCTCAACTGTAGAAGTTTGAATAATTTCACGTTAATTGAATACACATTATCACAAAATCGTAAGTGTTAGACAAAGAGCACGAAGTCACCGTGAAAGTATTGTTTTGACAGTTGAGAAAAAACGAACTATAACTAATTCAATTCAGTAAAAATGATCTGTTCAGAGATGTGTAAATTTGTCTGCAGTCTAAGTTAAAAACAAATCTAATAATTTTATTTTAGGTAATTAAAACTCTATTCTTAAGAGTCTGTGAAATACTGAATTACCAGACAGAGCAAGCATGGTCCAAAATGACATGGTAAAATAGTCATAACCAAAAGCTTTTTAGCATACATAGATTTAAATTAACTTTTTCAGTGTAAAAACTAAGCTTAGCATTGACTTTTCTTATAAGAGTGATCGATAAGATGTCCAAGGTTATCAGATAATGGGTCACGTGACTCAGTGGGAGGAGCAATCTACTCGCTGGCGTAATGTTAATTAATCGTAAGTACAAAAGTACTGTAGTGAATACATGTTCATGTATTTAAATCAGTGAAATTAATGATTGCATCACTGATAGTTGAATAAAATTATACAATACTGGTATATATAAAATACAAAGAACTTTGTCTAATAATACAGTTTATTTTATTATTAAATGGATTTCAATGTTTCACGTTTAAATAATGGAATGACTCAATACAAAACACCAGTACAAAGCACAAAAACATTGCAATGGGGTAATGGCAATTATATGCAATACAATATAATAATGGTGTCTTTAATAATACCGTAATCAAAAGCTCAATGCTCATGAAAATCATTGATAATACGATGAAATGTTCAGGAACTAAGCTATGTTTTGGAAAAAAGGAACATACTGAAGCTTAATTAGTTGTTAAAGCATAAACTTACTCTGTGTTTTCATTAGAAATGAATAATTTCTCCTAATTAATATACATGTAATAACAACCAAATGACCATACAAGAAAGATCATTGTTTGAAACAAAGACGGCCGGCAAAGTTCCGTATAAAACACTATTTATACATATTTTGTGTTCATGTCTTGGAACCGTATGCCTACCGACCGCTTATAGTTTAAAATATGTCATACAATTACAGTGTAAGACATGTTGTATGGTTCTATACTATTTTGTTTTTTACATGGATATCAGACAATTCTGCATTATTACAATTTACAAAATGTAAATACATGTAGCTTGTTCATAAAGACTTGAGAGAAATAAATACACTCAATACAATGTACTACAGGCCTATTAGTACCGAGTGCCTCACATCAACAAGTTATGAACCACAGGTCAATGTATAAAATGTTCATAAGAAATGTCGCTTATAACAATAAAACACTAATGTTGTATAATCAGACTTTTTAAAGCGGGATAAATTATTTTGATAGTCCCCTGTGTCATGAACAAACTACAAGTATACTAAAATACGAAATCAGGCGAAATGGCAAAGAAAGAAACAGATGAGTGAAGAAGCTACTCTGTGATTGAATATAGAGACAAAAGTATGATATATGAATAAATAGAACAGAAAATGTTATCACAGATATGTATAAACATGTATATATGAAATATTTGTAGGTTTCAACTATGGACGTCCACAAAATGACAGTTTTTGTACAAGTAGAGATGCATCTACTATGATGATTTTTTTTTAATCACCATCAGCACCTGTATGACGTCACTATTACGCAAACGTTGACTGACCAATCAGCTGCTCTTATTGAAATAATGGTGATGTTTCAACTCCAATTACAAACAGGACGTCCAATTAACTGAAAATATAGAAGATATTAAAAATGAACAACATAATGTCAACTGCTGTACATAATATAAACCAAGGGAATAAAGCATATCGTACACATGTATGTCAATTACCTAAAAGGAGAAAAATCGCAAAAACTTAAAACGAAAAGAAGCCAGCCTCAAAATGAAATAATTATGTTTTCGAATTTCAACAATGTATATTAATCATTTAATTATAGCACTGCTACCACTAAAGTCTTTATCATCACAGGCAGTTGCTACTTTTCCATGCAGGGAATCGTCGCAACAATTATTTCTGTTGGTGTTTACACCATACATTGTAGCAACACATTGTATAGACTATATAACGACTGTCAGTTAACCCACTCGGCATTCCTGGAAAGGCTAACTCTATGGATTGAACTGTTAACCAGTTAGTAGGCGCTGAGCTAACCGGGTGGCCAAGTTAAGTGTAACAGTTAGAAGAAGATACTTACCAACTTGTTAGTTCTCCACATGGTCCACATGCTTTCTCTCTTGGTACACAAACTTCCATGAAAGCATCAAACACTTCACCAGCGTTACAATGTACTGTGTTCAAAAATTTTCCCTCTTTGCATACTGAGTATCTGTCACATCGGCCAAAATCGTCTAGGTAGAACCCATCCTTTTTACCAACACAGTCAGGCATCATTCCTCCGTGCTCTTGTGGGATTTCTTCAACCGAAACACACTGGTTCTTATCTGGATGAAACAATTGCACTCTACCATTGCTGTCAGCTTGACACATATCAGAGGAAACGAATCTGTCTTGGTAGCACATTATGTGATATGGGCTCCATAATCTGTTTTCATTGGCATGGATACCGTCTTTCTTTCCTTCACAACTTGGCATTCTAACAGAGCATGGGACACAATGTGCTACTGGACATAAGTTTCGTCTGTAGTCACCTGAAAACAGCAAAATTTGAAATCAGAAATAAGAAGCTAAGGACACCTTGGTTTATACTATTCCATTTTAGCTCGATTGTGTAACAAATTCTTACAACTTAGAATTATCATTTCTGAGTCCGCTTTCTGGTCCCCAGTATTGAGCTAGTAGGATAAAGTTTCTTGCTCAAGTAAAAAGCAGGGTAGATTTTGGATGTGATTTGAACCTACGCGGAGCAGGCTACCAGTCCAACGTCTTAACCACTAAGCTACGCTCGCTATCGAGAAATTTACTTGAGACGGAGTGTAATATTCGAAGTTTTATTTATTGTACTGGGACTATTTGTCTCGACTAGTATGAATAACAATTAATTAAATTTATCAATTGCACTTTTGTCGTTCTAGTCGAGAATTTAACACAAGAGGCGATAGTTATATGAAACAAGGCTGTTTACGTATACATGTATATGGAGACATACGTTGTGATAGATGTCTTATTTGTTGCAAATTCTAATAACCATGATTAGTAGTTTAACAGACCTTCACATGTTGAAAATATTTGTTCAAACAAACAGACTACAAAGAATAAGCTGAGCGAGATAAAAAAGTTTTGATTTGAATCAAATTTATTTATACTTACATCCGTTTTTGAAAGCTTGTCTGACTCCGCACTTGACATTCTCGAAGTGTTCGCATTCTTTGGTGTCTGGGTTGAAATATTGAGGGTAGGGACATTCCATTAAATGTTGTTCAAAGTATCTTGGAATAAACTGATAATGCATACTGCAGTTGTAATAAGCTTGACATTCTGTTGGATGGGGAATGAGAGCATTACTGTTTACCTGGCACTGTTCATCAATCGTCATAGGACCTGAAATAGACGAGAAAAGACGAATGGTTTAACTAAGTGTTGATGAAAACTATTTTATTGTTTTTGTACATTTATGGGGACTGGTTCATGGGTCATTTCTAACCTAATACATAACCACATTATTTGTATCTACTTTAAATTGAATAAACCTCTGAACTCAGAGGTATGTAAGAAAGATGGTGGTCATTGTGTGGATGAAATTTCAGCTACGATTCTTGACTCGAAAATTCAGCATTGATTGAAACAAAACTGAGTACATTAACATTACAATAATGTATTTCTAGTCAAGTCACCTTGAACGAATCTACGAGCGTTAATATTGGCAATTCAGACCCTTGGGAGTTAATTCGGGAATAATTTTCTTTCATTCAGATGCCAAGACCAATTGCCTTTTCTTACAGATGAGGGTACTAGAGCTAGTTTATAAAGAAATGAAGGGTTTGCTACGATAAATAAAATACACGTAACTAATGTAGCACGTTTTCATGTTCATTTAAGACCACTATGTGCAGTGTTAATCAATCTCTATGTAATTAACGATTACTGTCAATTTTATGTCATTTTTATGAGTATGCAGTGAACATACATTTGTAATAACATCACACAACCGGACATACATGGAGCCATTTTGGTTATGATTAGATTCACGTGTGACAACAGCGGTTTACTGAGAGTTGGTATTTAACCCTAAATGAGTTTACTGATGAAAACTGCCTTCAAATTTAATTATATCAAGTTATGTTTGCTTAAGAAATATTTACACAAGAAATAATATTGATGTGTGAGAGGTTAATAAAAAAAGGACTATATTATAATGGAACATTGAGGTAATTGGCCAAAGTCTATTCTTAGCCGATGACCAATAAACATATTTATATAATAAAACTATTACTATCAGCAATTAGTTTAAAACTGAGCGTTTGTAACCAAATTCATTACAACGCCACATTAAAATGACTACGCTATAAAATGAATCAAAGAATTTATCCCATGAGGCAAACACTTCAAAAATATTCAAAATTTGGTTAGAAGATTACTCTTACTATCTTATAATCTTAGTTGTTCATAATTTAAGAAATATTATACGAAAGTTGACCTATCTAACAGATTCAATGCACTTTTAACCTGATCTCAACTCTTTGATGACAATATATTATGTTTACTGGAGACTTGAGTATTATTATCATAAATTATACCGATAGTCTGATTATTATAATATCATTTACTAATAAATGTTTAATCTTAGCTATACTTTTAGATGAATTCTTCGAGGTTATCAATTAAGATTTTTACAACCTCAATTTAATGTTAGGAAATTTAATACAGTATAATTTATCTATAATCGAAATACGGGATGTAATTTCAAATACAATGTACAAGTTATAAATATGACAACAAACTATACGCTCTTATATTGTCAATGGTGATCTAAGAAAAATGGTAATTTAATTACAAATTTACATGTTGCTGAAATCAGCCCAGGCTGCTCCTTATACTTGGTCACCTTTATTGACTGGAAATGCTTTCATTATATAACGACATCTCTTTGGCATGTTAATTATCGCCATTCGTAACTTATAAACGGACCTTATCTAATAAAAACATTAATGTCATAGCTGTTGGCTACATTAAGTTTCCTAGACCCATTAAGACTAAAGAGTAAAAAAAACTTGAACCAGTGGTTGAATTTCTAAATAATCCTAACTGTTGCTGCAATGCGATCCCTGGTCCATACTTTTAAAATATTTATCAGTTTAAAATTGATCGTTAAATAAGTTTCTTGAAATAATATTATGTATTGTATTTTTCACACAACCCGCTATGGCTGTTCTTACAAGTGTCTTATTAATAATAATTTCAACATAATTGATCAAGAAAAAATGAATTCACTTCTTTGTGTCATTAAAGCATTGATCAGATCGTTATATAGATGAAATCACAAATAAACAATCGCGTAAATGAAACAAAAACGATTAGAAAATAATGAATTGATTTTTCCAAACACCTGTATTAAAATATACATTAAACGGAATCATTGGCATAGGCTACAAAGAAGAAGAAATAGTGAATAGAATTTATATCTGACCACCTACATTAAAATATACAAGTAATAAAATCATTGGTTTTCACTTCATGCAAAAGTAGATACATAAAGGTACACTTACCTAAATCTGGAATGACAGGTCGACCGCCATTATAATCCTTGCAATCATTATAAATACTGTTCTCTGGTACACATACATGGGCACTATGGCTGAATATTGAACCAGGTGGACAATTTGGCATTTGAACAGGTTTTCCAAACACACACAAATAATACCCAGAGCAGTCTGGTTTGGGGATTATTTGAAATCCAGCCGTATCACATTTTGCCTCCCATGCATTGGCAACACCTATAACGCACGCCATTGATAATATAGCAGAAATAGTAAACATTTTGTCCGAGTATGAATGTTCAATGTAATGAAATAACAAACTTTAAAATTAATTAAAAGTAAAACTTTTACTTCTTAATTAAAGCCCTCGAGTAGTGAATGAAAATCATGTGAGAAAACGAGGTATATATAGCGTTTTGAAGATAAAGGTGGGCAGGGTTTATCAGTTGAAAGTAAACATTTCAGCCCATCTTTGAATGACGTAGACAAAATACCTATGGTAGGAAGTCATATCGACACGGTCAATGCTTTAAAAAAATGATAGATGCTGGCACGGAAATAGATGATGACAGCTTGAGTAAATGTTCGAAGATCTAAAAATAAATCTTGTGACGTTCATTGCTTTTGTGGTTTAAACAATAATGTTAACTATTAATGTTTTGTTTCCATTCATAAACATAGTATAAAACACGGATACGATAGCTTAATGTATAATAATTATGTTGATGTATGCATTTTTTTACTAACCACTAAAATGTTTTTGCCTCTGTATATTTTTCATAGACTTACTCATTTTTGATGTAACGTTTTAAAGTGTACATATATACTGTGGCATTTCGCTAATTAAACAACTAGGCGTTCTTAAAAAAGACAACTCAGGGGATGATTAAATTAACAAAAATGATAAAAAAATATTGGAAAAAATATTATATTTTCATGTTGGCCATAAATCTGCGAATGTTGCAAATTAACCAAAAATATAGTCTATATTGATTTAAAAACAACAACACTTTTTCTTGATATTATAAGCAAAAATATGGACATATGAAACTTTTGTGGTGCCATTTGGTATACGGACGATCCGTCCCCAAGACTATTCTTGTAAGAAAAGTTAGCAATAAACCTCTCATATTTAAAGGGCATGATTGTATGAATTTACCAGTACTTAGTGAAACTGCTTTAGAAGCAAGTTGACTTTAATAGCATATAAGATGTTAGATTTCAAAAGAATACTATAAAATTGTTTAGTTATAGTATGTGAGATTAACGTTATAATTTACTGTATAAAATATTCTTGTATGATAGATTTTTTGCTCACTTTATTTTATTAATATTTGCGTCGTTTCAATCATGTAGGGCGGCCGGTGCACTTTTCACATTTCCTGTTTAATTCTACTTTTCTATTCATTATTCTGCCGTCCAAAGAGATTAGGCGATTTCTGTCTAGGGAATTTCAAATTATTGCATAATTATATTGGTATGAACTGCCATTGCGGGCATTCATATTTTTGCAATTCTTACTACATTATGCAAGTCATTCCACGTGACTCCGAGGATTCTAACACTTCCGGGACAATCTTCGGGAACCTTCGGCGATTTTATACAGTTTTTGAATACTTAAGAATAATACATAATTAATACTAATAATCTAATACATACATTTTGTATTTGTATTAAAACGTAGTAAAGTCTAGGTCTACAGAGGCTACATAAATGTTATTGCATCGTGATGCGTGTTTAATCAGTGAGGTTTAACCATTATTTTTTTTTTTTTTTTTTTGGGGGGGGGGTTATGAAATTTCCAGTTATTAAAACCGCTAAAATTATTTCGCCTCTGCGCATTTTTATGTATTAAAAACCAAATAATGAATCATTTTTACAATGGATAAAATGTTTATAACATAATATTTGACAGATAAAGTTATAATTGAATTAAACCACAATTAAAATACCACACGATTCTTTTTACCAGCTGTCTAGCGTGGCGTACAACAGTAATGCGCGGTTTGACATTTTATGTAACTTCTGTGCGTTGGTTTCGTAAATTTCAAACCAATTAAAACGTTCTTCTGGTTGTAAACTTATACTTTTACTATGGAATGAGTAGTCATCCTAGTGTATGTAAAACATATTTTATAAATTTTGACCCTTTAATTCAAATGTCTAATTAATTTGCGCATGAATACGCGCGCGTAAATCATTAGCAATGTCATGAATATGTTGAAATAGTGAGTCAGTGTTTACTAACATAGTTGTACAATACTTTTTCAAACTTATTGATGAACGGCGTAAATATAATAAAAAAAGTAATTACAATCCACATTCTATCAATCTTTAATTTACCTACAGAATTGACAGCATACATATGTTCAACATTACATGCGCCTACATGGGGCTATTTTCCTAGTCATATAGCTAGCTAGCGCTTTGTGCGCTGGTACCGTTCTTACACCAAAAGGAATACGTATGTGATATCAAATTAAGGTTACTAGGGGACAAAGCGCTAGCTAGCGGTATTTTTAAAAACTCGCCCATTGTTTTTATACATGTATACTTTTACTAAGAGTTACCTTGAAGGTAGAACATTTTAACAATGTAAGGACGCGCTTAAGGATATGAAACCTCCTTCTGGCGTAGCCACTTCAAGACCACGTAGGCCTTGGCCTATAAGTTGGTCAAGAAAATTACATTTTCAAAAGTCCATAAAATACGATGAAAACAGCATTCGGAACACCTCGACCTTTCATGAATGAATCTTTATTCGTAGCGAATGGCCGAGGAGTTCCGAATGTGAAAACAGGAGTGGTATGGTGGTAGTGGATTTGGATTCAAGATGATCAAATCAGCTGTTTTATTTGCCTATTGGGGAACATGATAATTGTATTTGCGCGGATGCAAATGTATGTCTTTATTCTCTTTTCCGAGTTGCACTCATGGCTTTTGAACGGTTTATCATGCTTAGTAAAGGTTGAGTCGAATAGTATAGAAGTATTGTTCTAATAATTGTCCCTTGTGGTCCCTTTCATGGGCCTACAAGTTGAAAAATGCTGTAGCGTGTTCAGTTTCCGCGAACGTTAAAGAACATTACATAACGATACATTCGGAACTCCTCGGCCATTCGCTGCGAATAATCTGATATAATACACACATATGCGATCGTTAAGGCAATGAGTGATGTTTCAAAATTTACGGACTAAAAACGAAACATCACTCAATGCCTAACCCTAACCCTGCCTACACGATCATATATTTGTTTACTTCAACAGTGTTGACAACACAGGTAGTTTCAAAATAGCGTCTAAATATGTCCGAGATTATTCGCAGCGAATGGCCGAGGAGTTCCGAATTTATCGTTATGTAACGTTCTGTAACGTTCGCGGTAACTGAACACGCTACTGGTTACACCATTGGTTCCGCGTTCTAGTCCTGCCAGTTCACTGCTTACTGCATATATTTCATGCTGTAAATGGCTATGTATTTAATAGACTATATCCTGAATTCAAATATTTGGGTTTTCCCCTCCGGTACAAACAAACTTTACAATCAAAACATGTGTACAAAGAACGATGGGGGTTTTTATAGTTTATGCTATTTAGCAATTATGTGTAGAAAATTGCGTTTGTACCGGCTGTGCACGGACGAAAAAAAACATAAATTTGAATTCAGGATCAGTAGCCTGTTCAATTACACAAAACGTTACAGAACGTTCCGTAACGATACATTCGGAACTCCTCGGCCATTCACTGCGATTAATCTCGGACATATTTAGACGCTATTTTGAAACTACCGGTGTTGAAGTAAACAAATATATGATCGTTTAGGCAATTAGTGATGTTTCGTTTTTAGTCTGTAAATTTTGAAACATCACTCATTGCCTTAACGATCGCATATTTGTGTACATGTATTAGATGAGATTATTTGCTGTGAATAGCCGAGGAGTTCCAAATGTATCGTTACGGAACGTTCTGTAACGTTTTGTGTAATTGAACAGGCTACAGGTCTATTGTATACGCTTATAAAATTTATCTAGCTTTCCATCTTTCTTATTTATTGAGGAAGACATTAACATGCTTTTGCATCACTCCATCCGTCCAGATGTAATTGGTCTGTTATGGATACCTTGGTAAAAGATTATTGAACGTACACCGAAATGTACGCTCTTTGTTACCTGCATGTGGAACTCCTCGGTTTTTACTGTTCTACGCACTATTCTCAGATAATCATGGGGGTCTCCACGAGTGTTGCAATAAAATTACATACTTTTTGTGATACTACTCCTGAACAAGAAGTTTTAGGTTTGTGATTTTTATGTTGTATCTGGCGTGTTTTTGATTCTATTATCGTACAATTTTGTAAAATTGACTGAGCGTGCATTTTGGAAAAGTTTTTAACCGACCTTAAACCTATAGACAGTTTTTAAGTTTTCACGGGACGTAAAACATTATTCGATTACGCAAAACAGTCCTTTGCATGTTAATTTTATGGGAAAAGTTGCGTTGCCTGTCACTCTCGCAATTAAAGTATGAATTAATGGTTTAATGCATATGATTAATGTAGTCATTCAGACCTGCCTGGTTAAATAGACATTTCAGCTATAAAGCATAGCTTATTACACCATGATTTATATGGATTAGATTATCACAAATCAAACTCGTATGTAATGATTAGACGGTAATTAGATAACACTGAGGGTGTGACTGTCCTTCGTTGCATTACTGTCTCATGTAGGACCAAGAACATGTTCATCTTACCATTCCTTTAAATCTTATTTAATTCATTTATACTGGGTTTAACGCCGTGTTTACACACTTCTTAGATTATTTTACTGCGTCAAGCGCACCTAACCTAGCTTTCCTGGGCCCTTGTCTATAACCAGTACTCAGCAACCCTTCCACAAGGCCGGAATGAAGGGATATTAACTTTATTGTAAAATTTTCATGGAAGAGTATATTCTCCCTGGTGGGATTCTTTGAATCTAATCACATAGTTACTTCTTTATTCACAATGCTAATTCTTTATTTCACTTAGATGGTAACATTTTTGCCATCATTGCCAAGTCTGTGATTTGTGGCTGCTTTTAGCTGTAGGTTTTTGATTTTGACTGTTTTTTTTAATGTTTATTACGACTTCATTTATCAAAAATAAACTATTACAAACAAATCGAATCTAAAAAAGACAAAGATTATTTTTGATCACCGACATTTCAGTCGGCGATCAAACCAGGACCATAGCTTGAGCGGTCATGTGATTTACACCAATCACTAAAGCATATATGGCACCATTTCCCATTCAACCCGTTAATATTTCAGTCATGCAAGACGATCGCGCATTAGTGTATTTGTGCCTACATGAAACTGTGTTCCAATCCCTTTTAAGAAAACGTCTAGATCTTCGCATTTTGGACCTAACTACATGTGAATGTTGTTGCTTTCTAAGGATATTGCAGCATATTGGGGACGAGAAATTGAACCCGGATTGGATTGTAGAAATGAGGTTTACTAACCATGCACTAAACTAAAACCTTAATTAACAATACTCATCCAATCGTGGTCTTTTCTATGTGTGGTAGACATTATGATACGGCAAGTTTGGTTGAGTTTTTTGTTGCAATACAACACGTATACATTTATATCAACAACAAGCGAAATTACAACAACTAGCAGTACATTAAGTGTTGGTTAAATAATTTTGAATTTGAACATTTCTTCAAATACTACCAAAGAGTTGTTGAGCTTTGTTTGAAGTCTACGATGTACGCCCAGTTGGAAGCAAACACGAAACTTGAAACTGACACCACTTTCATTCATCATCTCTAATTAAAACATATAAACTTTATCACCATGTTTTTTACTTGGCAACGAAAGCATTAGATGTAATCAACTAATAATTTACATATTGTGAATAGTGAACATAATGTGTCTGTAAAGAGAAAGACTGATAATAAATATGCAGCAAATGCGATTGTTATTCAGGTTTAGACAATCTTGGTGTTGTGCAAGAGCAAGCCACAACCCACAAAATCTTGATAAAACCTTTTTAGTTGACGTGATAAAAGCCGAATAAAGGAACAATTAAGAGTTGTTCAAGTCTTGTTACCAAGCATTCTCGTGAGTTACGTTCATATTAAACTTTGAAATACACCAATGTACACATGTTCCATCATTAATTTCTTTACATGCAACAGAACGCACCCAGAAGTAATCTAGTAAGCGTTGCTTCACGGACATTTCCCCTCCCCCTCTTTCTAGCTTCTTACTATGGGGACCACAACAAAAATAAGAGATTTATCTATTTTTGTGTAATCCCCGGTAATGATGTGCATGACTTATGACATTTTACATACTGTGATACTATTTGTATGTCACGTGTTGTGTCATTGATTCCGAAACAAAAATATCATTATTATTACTGTTTTTTGCAATCACTATAGCTTACTTTCCAAATGACGCTAATAGTAAATGTAACTAACTTGATTATCAAATGGAATCTTCAAATTATGATCCCTGCACGTGAATACAATGTAGCTGTATGAATTACAAATCACATTAAATCATATTTCATGACTAACATTTCTCTTGCCGTACTTGGCAGTTCTTTGAATTGACATAAATAAGTCAATCAACTGCATGATTGAGGGTCCACATAATGTCATATACGTATTTGGCGATTATTTATTAAGGAATATCAAGTTAATGAAACTTGAAATATTATAATATTTATTTTTATGGCAGTGAACAATGTAGATTAGTGTATGTAATATGTAATAAAGAATATAAGTGCATAATAAAATAAATCCACGCAGATTGACTAGTTTTCAATGAATGTTGTGGTTTTGTTCGAGAGTCATGTTATAATAGGCATGTGTGCATGCTGTTAGATACAATGATATCGTTTCCTTCTTCACAAGCTTTGTCATAAATTCCGTCGATCCGTGATGGAAAAATGGATAATTCATTACAACATTTTTTCACAAGAGTTGAAAAAGAAACAATAACCGGAGTGTGTGTTTGTATCATGCCGTGCCACAACGCATTTGCAATCTCTTACACATGTAGCACAACATAGACATTATGGCAGCAGGTCCAGTATTAAGGTTCAATAAAATATTATTTATGAAGTTAAAATTATACTTCCGAATCCAATTGTATGGAGAGAAACTATGTTAGCATAAATGTATAATTGCAATAATTGACGACACAAGTGAAACATTTGCCAAATATAGTATTATTGGGAACTCTCTAAAATCCAAAATTGAACAAAGATCAGACAAATGCATGTATGACAACTAAAATTGAAAAAAATAAACACTTAACACATTTTCAACTATAATTTTGAAATTTAAATACAGACGGCAGAAATGATATCGGAGATAGATTAAGATTAGATTGCATCACTTTGCGTTTTGTTTTTAAATAGACCCATACTAAATAATCAGTATTTAAATGTTCTAACAAATATACGAATATTTGCTAAGAATAGCATGGGTTGAATCAATTTGTGCATGATTATAGCTGCACCCTTCGTTTGGTAATTATAAAGCATATTTACACAAATGACACACCAAGGACAAACATGATAAATAAGATTTTTCTAGAACATTTACCCTCAAACATTCCAGAACTGTCTCGATGTAAAGATACTACATTATAACTGTTATCTTAATAAAAGAGAAAAGGACAAAACGTTATCAGATAATCTACATTTTGCAATACCAATTTTGTTACATTAAGAAATAGGCGGCTACATTTGAATTCAAATGTGGAAAACGTACCTTCCTCGAGAAGGAATGTGAAAACATACCACAAGCTGTGACAGTAGAAAAAACCAGATCTAGATCTACCACATAGCCAAAAAGCAAAATAAAAGAGTTTTCATTTTAAGGAACATAACAGAACCCTTCTGTTCATACATGTATTTGTTCAATTTTAAAGAGAATAATGCTAACCTTTTAACTAGATTTGCGGATTCAGAAAATGCCTTGTACAAGCTGATATATTTTATTGTAAACCACAAACCTTCATACAGGAAAACATTTTTTAAAACATGCTTAAAACAGCATAAAACAATTAGTATCAAACCAATGCTGATGTAGTCTAGAATTGATGCAAATTTGCATTGATCATTGTATGTTCTAAGAAAAGAAATGTTGTCTTCATGGAGCGACGGAAATAATCAGTGAGAACATTAGAAAACGTGGTCGTCTTATCAAACAACACTATGATACGTGTTTAATACCATGAACTTGATTCAAAACCACAACATTTATTGAAAACTAGTCAATCTGCGTGAATTTATTTTATTATACACTTGAATTCTTTATTGCACATGACATACACTAATCTACATTGTTCACTGCAATAAAAATGAATATAATTGTAATAAAAGTTTCATTAAATTGATATCCCTTTAATCACCAAATACGTAAATGACATTATGCGGACCCTCAATCATTCACACGATTGACTTATTTATGTCAATTCAAAGAACTGCCAGCAACGGCAAAAATGTTTGTCCAAAACATGAGTTAATGTGATTTGTAATTCATACGGTTATTGGCTTATTTATGTCAATTCTAGGAACTTCATTGAACGATATGTGCTGTACTTTTATCCTTGAAGAAACCTGTTGCAATGTGGTTATGTGTTTTACACGGTCGTTCTCTATGTCATTCAAATGTTCGAATTTGTATTTAATGATTATGTCAACAACAAAATTATTACTTGTATCGGTATAAACTTCATTCCTGAGTGAATGCACCGTTTGAACTATGTTTATTTTAAAAGTTGGATATTGACATTTTAGCTTAAAATAAATTTCAACGGTTGAACAGTGAAATAAAAAATATTTTTAAATTAAAGTACAGCAGTACAGTTTTAAAATAAACTTTTATATAAAAGCACTGGCGTTTTACGACAAAGGGTATTGCATTTTACTCATGTGTTTTTTACCTCTGGCATGTTTGCATATGGCATTTTACCATTGACATTTTACTTCTCGCATTTTACTACTTATGGTATGGCATTTAATATATGGAATCTTTACCTCTGGAATATTTGCTTATCGCATTTTATCTCTGACATTTTTTACCTTTGACATTTTTATCAATAATGGTATGCAGTCTTTACCAATCACAATTAGATTCTGTACAAACCTGATGTGGCATAAATGGAATGGTACCCATTGCTACTAAAACAAAAACAATGTTTATTTTAGCCTCTACCCATTATGACAATTCCAACAACAATTTGGCAACACCTTACCTACAATTAAACAAAAAACATTTAGAGCAAGTTTGGACAAAAACTATTAGAAGTACAAATAGACAAGAACCTGAATTGGAAGCTCCAAGTAGAAGCTACACTATAACAATGTTATAGATTGTTATACCTTCTTCGTAGAATCAAACAATTTCTAAATTTGCTGAACAGAAAACTCTATTTCAATGCTTACATCCTTCCACATATTGATTACTGCTGTACTATATGGGGATCATGCAATATGGAATAATCCAATGCAATTCTAAAATTCCAAAAGAGGGCTGCTCGTGTAATCCTTGATCAGCCATTTGATGTTACATCTGAGGAATTATTTAAACAACTAAAATGGATGAAATTTGCAGACCGCGTTGACTACAAAAAAGCAATTCTTGTCTACAAATCTCGAAACAATAATGCTTCTGATTACTTAAATGATACATTTGTTGTTGTTTTTTGGAGCAACTCTAGATTAAGGTTAGATTCAATTAAACTATTGCATGTCCCAAAACCTATCCTTGAAGTATTTAGGATCAGTTATTGCAAAATTTGCAAAAACAACATTCAAAAATCAATATCTTATGTGGAAATTTCACTAATTGTAAAATGGTCTTTGTCCACTGGAAATATGTTCTCCTTATCTTATTTTGATGTTTGTATTTTCAGGCTTTTGCGACTTTGTATCATCAACTTATTTTTCGATCTGTTAACTCATTGTATGTATTTCACTATGTAAATATTGTAAATAACTTGTACCGTATTTTACCAGCGGTCCACATGGAAGATTGAATTTATCCAAATGTGTAGCCTCTTTAAATAAAGTGTTTTATTATTATTATTATTATTATTTCAGTTTAATCTAACACATATTTGTATTTCTTTACGCTGTTAGCAACTGGTAACTAGATTGAGAAATTTATAAAGACTGGCCGTAAGTGATTTTATTAATCAATTATAGATTTGTATTCTTTTGTTCTATGTTAACACATTTCACACGGGTATTGTACGCCAAAACCGGGACATTCCTTGGTTGCTCTTTATAAATAAATACGGTTTGTGCGACGAAACCAAAAAACTTCAGAAATTGCAAGGGGTTTTGTTCCTTTTTAAGAAATGTTTGCGTTGTTCGTGTCCTGCCCTTATAAGTTGCAGCAGGAAACAATTTGAATGATTTTTAAACATCGTTTGTTGCATCTTAATAGCAGTTTCCTTTTAAACAGGGGACCTAATGTTTACTATACGCTATATGTAACTTATTTATTTTCGTAGATCACTCGTAATAGTTTCGTTGCCAAGTTATAAAATAGAACGATGAGGTTCACATGCGCTAATTTGAGAAAAAAATGAATGAATTTAGAATGGGTATTGTCGTGTTAAAGTTTCGTGTTTATTATTAACTATGTTTACATTGTAGACATCAAACGAGGTATAACAACAACATTGAGATACTCGAACGAAAGTTCAAAATTAAGAATCATTTATCCAACATTCTTGTTTATTGTGTTTACATTGTTACCGCTACTATTACGTCATGTACAACGGTCAGTGCACCTAACCACTTTTACTGGACTCTACATTACCAGTATTCGTGTATATTTCCACGAGGCGCCAACAACGTCTTGGTCTGTGGAGCAAAATCAATATTAAATATGGAATTTTTATGAAATGGCCTCACTGACATGACTGAAATATTGTTGAGAACCGCTAGATAATTAGCAATAGGCTAAATTTGTGCGCATATACAAAATGATGAGTGTAAAAAGTATACATGCAGGGCAATCTCAAATGTTCTTAGACAATTACAATTTTGAGAAAAACTAATTATGCATAATGCGTAATTTTGATTTAATTATAAATTATTCATTATTAGTTTGAATTACTAGTATTTGTTAATAAACTAATTAATGTTGATTTTTGAAGTAGCTGAGGTGATTTTGTTCATAAGTAATTGTGAGTCAATTTATGTAACAACAGGATTTTGTCGAAACGACTGTATAATAGAATTTTTGGTAAGCCGTCACACGTCTACATAAATGCATTTTAATCATTATTATGATATGATTAAAGTCATACGTTTAAATATTATCTTAATACAAATGAATAGTTTGTTGAGGTTGGAAACATAAAAAAGTGAATCATCCGCATTTGTGGTTTTACCACCTCGTCGGTGTACATATTTGATGGTAGGCTTGAATTGTTTGGGTTGCGTAGTGTTCGATGTACAGTCATAGACCATGCACTCTAAAGACGTGGATTCGATATCCACTGTGGCTTTTATTATTTGAAATGTATCTCGAATTTTCAATGTATTTCTTGTTTGGTGGTGCGGTCTCTGCAAAATGTCCAAATTAATTTATATTTTACCTTTACTGAGAGTGTGCTTTTATATTTTTGTATATTTATGCATGTAATTAAAGAATGTGAATTTTGCATTTTTCTTAACAAATATACTTTGTGTTCTCTAAAGTTAAGATGTGCGTGGTAAACATGCGCACCAAACTTAGGGCCCTCAAATAACAACCTGTATATCTAGACATGAGAAAAGTATCTTAGCCCCGGATGATCGCCTACTCGTCAGTATTTCCTCCTTTTTTCCCACTATACGTAGCATTTTAATTACATTATATTACTATTTTAAATATGCAAATTATGACTGTCACTCCTAATTGCCATCTTATTAACAACCCATTATTACGTACGACTTTGATTTGTGATTAAAACTATATTAATCATGATATAATAAGCTATGTTGTTTGATTGTCGAGATTTCAGTATCACCGGGCGGGTCTGAATAACTGTATTAATCATGTGTATTAAACAATTAATGCGTATTTAATTGCATATATATGACATGTAACGCAATTTTTACTTTCAATTAGCATGAAGATAATATTTATTTGATGTAAACAAACAAGACTGATATTTTACTAGATAAGCTTGGCTATACATGGCGAGTCCTACTAAGTAATACATAACATCGAATATTCCGAAAAGTACAAAATAATTTCACCTAAAACAAGGTAGCAATGTCTCTTTGAGCCTGTCCCGGGCGTCCGATTATCTCAATCAGTGGCACACGAGTCTACTGATCGAGGGTCATGGGTTCTATTCCCGGACGGGGCATACTTTTGTATAGCTTTGTCATGCAATAATTTCTGCGGTCATTCTCCCTGCTACCACTGATTCATAATAATGTACGACAGTTGTCAGTCACTGACGGAAAAATACGCCTAGTAGCTGGTTAACAGCTAAGTTGGGCGATAGGAAAGCACTTCACTTTAAAACCCGAAGCTATAGTTATGGCGAGGATGTCAGTAGAAGACAGAGGGCGTGCTGTTAGCACAAGGTGGACACATCCACTATTGAAATTCGAAGTTGAAGTGCAGATATCATGCCATGACATAAAATCAATTACAAATGCATGAAGTACATTCAAATAGATTTACAATGATTGTCCATTAATTAAACAAATCAGGCAGTAAACGAAAAACAATGCTTGATACATTGGCGCACTATAGAAATATTGCCCCCCCCCCCCCCCAAAAAAAAAAAAAAATAATTGTGAAGTTAGAAAAGATGTTAAGTAATTTGGGTGACCAGATATTTAATATTAGAGCCTAGGGGCCAATGTGGCGATCAAGTGTGAATAGTAAGTTGACCCTAGATACAAATGTATGTTCTGACCACTTATGGAAAATGTAAGGATGTTCCAATTCAATATGACCTTTAAACTCCCACGCCTAAACCTAAATAGTTTCATTTAGTTTTACAATTAAAACACCCATCCACACGTATAATGACGAAGGATTAAAATTAAGGAGTGTGTTTAATCAAAGTAGCGTTTGATGTAGCAAAATATTCCGACAAGTTTTGTGTTGATTTTCTTGTTTGTCTTTCGTGCCAACCTAGAATCGTTGTACAAATTCTCCGGAGGAAGAGAATTTCAGGGAGCGTAAATATTTACGCTAGGTGTATATAAGATAGATCACGTCCCGGGTTACACAGCGTCCGTAAATACCGGAAGTTTTCCCCAACTATCTCCCTAAAGTCACCAAAGACGCCCTTTGAAACGAGAAGATTACATCTATGTCGACATTAGATTGTTTTAGCCCAATTAGCAAACATTAACAAATTCTTAACATTCTAAAGATAACTAAATAATATGTTTATTTTGCAAATGTCATTCAAAATCTTTGACTCCTATGCAATTAGTTGTCTATGTCTAATACATATCATCACAATTAAATGAATTTTCAAGTGTATGTAGTTTGGTTCATTTTTCTCTAATGTTTGGTAGTTTGAGAGCTGAAAGTATTAAAGGAACAGTTTGAAGATACTAGACTTGTTAGTTCTATTGTTGTAAGAATGAATTTGAAGTTATCATTGCTTTTTATTGATTTATCCCGTGGTTATTGATCAATAGCCTCGAATCATCCACACAAAATTTTAATCGAATGGTAAACTAGACCATTTGCAATAATAATTCGTGCAGATGATTCAGTATACACAATTACTAACTCGTGCATTTTTTACATAACACAATGTAATAGTTATTTTATGCCCTACATAGGCGGATCCAGGATTTCTGGTTAGAGGGGGCGGAAAATTCTAGTTAGGGGGGCGTAAAATGATTATGCAGAATGGGGACGTAAGGGCCTCGAATGGTCCAAGGCAAACCCCTGACCAGAGGACCAGGTGACCGGCGGCCACGGAAATTCCTTAGTTTTTGTTATTTCTTAGGATTTCAGGCACATTTTCAGAGCCTCAACTATCCTTTTCCAGAGTAAGAAATATAAAGCATCTAGATAATTATTTCATGTAATTTTCTAAAAGCCGCTGAATCTTGTTAAAACTTTACAATATTGAAAGGAATTGTTGTATGTTATGTTGCAATTTTTGTTATGTTGAAAATTATTTTACTTGTTTTTGTATATTTCTTATAAATATCACGTTTCATGATAGAAAAAAAACTTTGCTTGGGCAATTTAGGGGGGGGGGGCGTACGCCGGGTCCGCCCCGCCTGGATCCGCCTATGCCCTATTTGAAACTTTTAGTTTTTGGCTGCTTCGCTTCGAGACAATGACCATTTATATACATATGTTTATATAGGGTCCTTCTTCAAGAGTTTTATTAAAAAAATACAAAATGTCGTTTGTTTACATTCTAAAGATCACGTGACTATAAACCCAGTAGTCATGACGCTGATCATTCGGAACTATCTCGGCGATATTCTACGCAGATCTTCATGGATGATCGCCGAGGTTGTTCCGAATGGATGCTGATTTAAGGGGGACATACTTCACACCATACTGTATATATAAGTACACACAATTAAACACCTGTGAGGAAATTGATGATATTTCTTATCTGTGCTCTGTACCTATATACTATACGCCATACCTGTACTTACCCTGGATCGTCAGTCTCTCTAGATACCCTCATATTCAAACAGCCATCAGTATTCTATGCATATCATTAAAATGTGACCTAAGGTTCTCACTATCTCACCTGTGCTAACATTTCTTTCCGCAGTCAGTAGACAAAATCAACAATTTTCAGGATGCAAAACAGTACAGACAAATTATTTCTAATTTAAACATATAATAAAAAACAATATTTATCTAAGCATAGGCGGTCGGCACGTTTCTGTGACAAAACACCATATAAATTTATGTATAATTACTGTTTTGACTTGGAACCGCGCTGGCCTACCATGAATCAAAGTGTATCTAGACAAGGTCGATGTACGATTCCGAGTAAACTTTTATACAAGTCAGAATATAAACCGTTCCACAGACGGACGGCGTGGTCCCGATCTCAACACCTCATCTACGAAGATATGCGTTGAAAATCGCCGAATAGTTACCGGTTACGAGCTTCCTGATCTATCAAAGACAATGTCATGAACGTCGATCGTCTTTAAAATTTCTTTCATAATTATCATAGTCAGGAAAATAAATTTGAATTAGAGCCAATTTTGAAACGTGTACTTGTACGTCTGAAATACGTGGCTTTGGTTCAAAGAGACCGTGCTGATTTATTAAGTCTATCTTATGAAATATCAACCACATTTTGATTAAGAATTCAATATATACGTGAAATGTACTTAAATGTTGACAATGTACGTATACATGTTTCACTAGAAGGATCTAGGTTGAACTTTGTCCGAATCACGTACTATGTAGATGTAGAAGCGTATAAATGAATAAAGCGCACTATTATAAAAATACCTCAATTTTTTAAGAATTGAACACTTTGTCAAATTCAAATTTAGAAAGCAGAATGGTTTAAGCTGTTTATTGTGTCTCTAATTTATGTTATATTCTCATTACTTCATGGTTGTAATTAAAACAGTTTTCAAGTATACAGCTGAATATATCATAATAATTATAGTGGCTTTAAAGAGGCGATCACATGCTGCGCTTTTCTTTACCAATGCTACCGAATAGCCAAGTGCTTATATTGGGAAACTTATTCAGTAGCCTAGACAATAAATAATGGTCACAGCAAAATGATAAGCTCCCGAAATGATGGCATATGAGTGATATTGGCGAAACCACAGAGTTTTAAGTCAATGATACTTCACTAAAGGTTTACTTTGTTTATTACGGTACAAAAACAGTGAAGCAACTAAAGTATTAAATAAAATACACATGAACTTGACATTTGACTTTTTTGCCTGTCGTGATACACTTTGAAACATTAATAGACATTTAACATTTAGCAGAAAAAACTGTAACTTTGTTTATAGTAGATTTCTGTTAAAAACGTTTTCTTTAAAATGATGTGATTGTCAGTGTGTCCTTGGTGACTAAGAAATCACAAACATAATTTAATCAGTTTTGTCTTGTTGATACCAGTTTCCAGATACAAGACTACACTAAAGTTCCGCTACAGTACGTAGGTCTGACGATAATCTTCGACAGGACAAAAAACCTGTTTTACATCAATCAAAGGCCGCAAAATATGATTTTAGACAAATCACTGGAGTCTTTGATGCAGAATGTAACTACTGTAAATGTGGATTTGCGTCGCAAAACAAGCGCATGTAATTTATTCAGGGGAAGTCACTGCTGCGACAAAATCGCCAATTATCCGAAGTATGGAATTTAGCATCAACTTGATAACAAAAGGGAGACAACTCTAACTACTACTCAAGGGACGAAAAAACGATTTACACGAAGCTTGTAGCATTATAGGCATAAGTATGAGACATTTGTTATATTTCCTTGCAATAAATGCTCAAAATAATCCTATATCTATACTCAATATTACATATAACTTCACTAATAAGCCCTTATTCTGATCAGCTGCTTATTTGATCAAGGATGTGGTTATTCGTACCTGATCGAATTCGTACTCGGTATCAAGCAGTCAGATACAAGATACAAGATACAGATACAAATATTTATTTCAAGTCGGTGCATATTATAACAATGTAACATTAGCTATGTATAGCTATTTACCGACAGATAATGTCAACCTTATCGATTAACAAATGCTTTATTTGACTGGGACTGTCAGGGTTGGCTAGAGTTACGGAAGTCAAATAACATGCGTATGTTTCAAATTTTTAACATTGAAAAACTTGTTTATATTCATTATTACTCAAAATAAATAAATATTTGGCAGTGGCTAGAGTTACGGTACCGTAACTCTAGACCCAGGTTCTAGAGTTACGGAAGTTCCGTTACTGTAGACAACGCTGCCAGGATTGTCTAGAGTTACGGAAGTCAAATAACATGCGTATGTTTCTACATTTTAACATCGAAAAAAATGTTTATATTCATTATTTCTCAAAATAAACAAATATTTACCGACGTGACTTTTCCAATTGTTATTACACCCGCCATTTTGGTTATGACTAATAAACTTACCGGATGTTTAATTATCGACGATGTCGCTGTCGTCTTTAAAGTGTCACATAATAAGTTTACTTGGGCGACAAGTGATTATAATTTGGACTGCCTATGTATAATTTTGTACGGAATTAAAGGAAATATTTATAGGAAATAGTCGATTCTTAGGGTAATTTTAATTGTGAAATATTTGCAAGTGTCTGGTAAGAAAGTCGGCGATTTTTGAACGTTAAATTGACTTAAATTTCGTGAACAAAAAGGGAATTTAGTTTGATAAAAAGAGCTAAATACTTGAGTAAATAAATAGTTAGAAAGTTGATGTTCTTGTAAAAATAACCCAGCTTGTCATTCCTCACCAAATCTTTAAAATTTTGACGAAAATATAAACGATCTCGTTAAAAATATCCATTCATATTCATAACCAAAAGTCAGCAATTTACTAAAAGCTCGGCCATTTGCCAGTAAAAAATCGCGTTTTTTTTTCTTTTTCAATTTAATAGTATACTTATCGTAAGAAAAAAAAACGTGATTCTTTAAAATAGTACGCAAATCTTGGGGAAATTGCCGAGATTTTTAAATTCAATGAATTGGTCAATGCTTTTGATAAAGATCGCCGCTTTTAGACGTGACAATGTAAAATAAATCATTTATCAACATTTTTTATCAAATCGAAGACATTTTGCTTTTGATTCTGTCCAAAAATATGGTTGATTTTGCATTCGAAAATCGCCGTTTTTTTCTTACAGGACAATTAAAAAAAATAATGAAAAATACTAAAGAATCGTCAATTTAACAAAAAGATATATTAATATAAAACAATTCTGTTCAAATTAGACATATTCGGTCCAACTTATAATCCAACTCTATATAACAAATCGCTCTTGAAAAGTTAACTAACTAGAGAGATCTATGTGACACTTCGAAGACGACAACGTCATATCGCCGTATGTTAAACATCCGGTAAGTTTATTAGTCATATCCAAAATGGCGGGTGTAATAACAATTGAATAAGTCACGTCGGTAAATATTTGTTTATTTCGAGTAATAATGTATACAATCAATTTTTTCGCTGTTAAAATGTTGAAGCATATGCATGTTATTTGACTTCCGTAACTCTAGACAACCCTGGCAGCGTTGTCTACAGTAACGGAACTTCCGTAACTCTAGAACCTGGGTCTAGAGTTACGGTACCGTAACTCTAGCCACTGCCTAAATATTTACCGACTTGACTTATCCAATTGTTATCACACCCGCCAATTTGGATATGACTAATAAACTTACGGGACATTTAACATACAACGATATGACGTTGTCGTCTTCAAAGTGTCACATACTTAGTTTACTTTTCAAGAGCGATTTGTTATATAGAGTTGGATTATAATTTGGACCGAATATGTCTAATTTGGACAGAATTAATATCTTTTTATTAAATTGACGATTCTTTTTTATTAAAATTTTTTAATTGTCCTGTAAGAAAAAACAGTGATTTTCGAATGCAAAATCGACCATATTTTTGGTCAGAATCAAAAGCAAAATGTCTTCAATTTGATAAAAAAATGTTGATAAATGATATAGTTTTACTTTGTCACGTTTTAAAGCGGCAATCTTTACCTAAAACATTGACCAATTCATTGAATTTAAAAATCTCGGCATTTTTCCCCAAGATTTGCGTACTAAAGAATCACGGCGTTTTACTTACATGTATATTGTACGATAAGTACACTGAGCTTTTTTGGTGGAATTAGCGAATTTAATTGAAAAGATAAAAAAACCGCGATTTTTTTACTGGATAACTGCCGAGTTTTTAGTAAAATTGCTGACTTTTGGTTATGAATATGAATGGGTATTTTTTAACGAGATCATTTATATTTTCGTTAAAATTTTAAAGAGTTGGTGAGGAATGACAAGCTGGATATTTTTTACAAAAACATTGACTTTCTAACTATTCATTTAACGTTTTCCCCCAAGTACTAAGCTCTTTTTATCAAGCTAAATTCCCATTTTTGTTCACGAAATTTAAGTCAATTTAACATTCAAAAATCGCCGACTTTCTTACTAGAGACTTGCAAATTATTCACAATTAAAATTACTCTAAGAATTGACTATTTCCTTTAAATATTTCCTTTAAATTCCGTACAAAAATTATACATATTCAGTCCAAATTATAATCACACTCTATAGTCTATAACTTATCGCTCAAGTAAACTTGTTATGTGACACTTTGAAGACGACAATGACATATCGCAATATATTAAACATCCAGTAAGTTTATTAGTCATATCCAAAATGGCGGGTGTAATAACAATTGATTAAGTCACGTCGGTAAATATTTGTTTATTTCGAGTAATATTGAATATAAACAAGTTTTTCGATGTTAAAAAGTTGAAACATACGCATGTTATTTGACTTCCGTAACTCTAGCCAACCCTGACAGGGTTGTCTACAGTTACGGAACTTCCGTAACTCTAGAACGGTACCGTAACTCTAGCCACTGCAATAAATTAATCAAGTTTGTATGTATTATGTCACATATTTTGTTGCATCTTGCTTAAAAGTCGATAAATGCTCAATATATTTGCTAATTATAAAGGATTAAAATAAAAAATTTTAATAAAATAGCAACCTGTCATTTTTTTGTCACAATAAATACCACCTAGCCAGTATTTTAATATAACAAATAGTAATATCAATCAAGCGTAAAAAAATCCTCCAGTTGGGATTCTGCTGGGCGAGTGGCTTGGGGAAATTTTTTCGTGGACTGGTTCATTTATAATGTTGTCATTTTTACAAATACCTCATGCCCAGGTCAAATTGTTTACATGCAGTCGTACCCTGTTTCTTGTGTTTCAGACAAAGAATTGTGGTGAAAACTACAGAAGAAGGAATGTCAGTTCTTAGGAAATGTAAAAGAAAATGTGGTAATAATTTAAGTTACTTCATTCCAGAGATCTGGCTTGACTAATGAAATGATGCTCAGAATCTTTAAAATTTTCCGTTAACCATTTATTAACTTCATTTATCAAGGTTGAAGCTCCATAAAGATGAGATTAGATTTATTTTGAGTCAGCAAGACTGCATTTAACAATATAACATTATAAGTTGTAATGAAGTTTTATAAACTGACTATATCATATGAAAGAAAGTGGATTTAATTGCCATCCCTTGCTTGGAATTATATAATTTCAATGTACTGTAGATTAACATTGAGAAAGTGAAGTCTTTATCATGCAAAGGAAAATTTCAATGTACGGGTATCTTGACAATTTTAAACACATTACTATGTCTATGATACGGTAACCAGCTGACTAAGCTATTCTTTCTAGGTACATATATATATATGCCTAAATCAGTATCAAATTACTCTTACCAATAAGCTGTTAATTTGATTATATAACATTTATTCAAGTAAAATTTTGACAACATGATCAATTTGAACATACAAGATTTTAAATATGGTATCGAGGCAATCTTATATTGTCAGTTTACTCAATGCAAGGCAAGATTTTCTCCCTGTACCATTTCAATTTTAGAAAAAAGCTTGAAATATCAAAAACTTAATTTGGGATTGTAATTATTTTTTAAGACTTATGTTCAATTTACTGAGATCTTTATACTCTTTCAGGTGTTAAGAAAATTCTATTCCTGATTATATTATGTACTACAGTATGGTATATAGGGTCAGTATTCCACCGAACTAGAGGTGAGTTATCTAGACTTAAAATGTCATATTGTCTAAAGTTTTCAAATATAAATACATTGGCTTTATAAGCCAAACAAAAAGGTTCAATTTTATACATATTGAAATTTATTGGACTCAAAACTATTATATTATGAATGGTTTAGTGTTGCAAAAAATGAACATTATTGTACCAAATTTGTATACATGTAGCAATCTTTTCATATTGAATATCTGTTCAAAAGCACTGATAAAATATAAAATAATTAAAAACATTCATTATAATTTGAGGGTTGCATGCAAGACTGTAGTAAGTGTTTTGTGTTAAAGAGTGAGTTACTACAGTCTTGCGGGCAACCCTTGAATTATAATGATAATCATTTAATGATTTCAAAGAATAATACTCTCATAGTCATTCATTACAGTTATTGTCTCAAATTCTCCCTAGCACTTGCTTGGTTTCAATCGGAACTCCTCAGCCATTCGCTTTGAATAACCTTGGACAAATTAAGACACCAATTTGGAACTACCAGTGTTGAAGTTAACAATTACACCATTGTTTAGGGGATAAGTGATGTTTTGGTTTTAGTCTGTAAATTTGAAATAACACGGTTCAATGATATCGCTGAACAATATTTGGTTCAATATATAACATAAAAATATGTTTTGACATAGATCTGTGTCTATACTACAAGAACTATCTTGCATAACCGTTACATGCTTCGCCTGTGCTTCGCCTCCCTTAGGTAGTTAAAACCCAAGCCGCCAGGGTAGACCCCCACAAATCCTTCCACGATTATTCATTCATGAAAGGTCAAGGTGTTCCGAATGTTTATTTTGTTATATAGGAAAAGACAAAACTATCAACTATAGCCTAGCCTGACTATATGAAAAAAGTAATTCTCACTAGCCCAAATTAATTATCACTACTCCTAGGATTATACATGTTGTATAGACTATTATTGCTCATTGTTTCAGGTGTTAGAGAAATATGGGATGTGAATGGAAGCTTCAATATTACAGGTAAAACATTCACAGTCATTGCGTCAAATTTTCTGCAGCACTAGCCCAATTTATCATGTTTTATGGTAAAAGGCAAAATTATCAACTAGCCTGACTATGTAAAATAAGTACTTTTCACTAGCCCTAATCAGATTTCACTCACGCTGGGCTTCGGGCTAATGCGATAAGGAGATAGAGGATATTTTTTTATTTCAGTGTAAGATCGATTATCATTTCATGAATGAGCTGAGGATGCAATATTTTCATGAGTGGCATAGCCATGAGTGAAAATATAATATCCTTAGCTCACAAGTGAAATAAATAGATCTTACACCAAAATAAACAAATTTTCTGTTTAAACTGGCGATATTTAATGTTTAAGTCTGATATGTCTCCAGAATGGGGCATCAAAAACAGTGAAAAAAAACAAATTTATTTTCATTGTTTCAAAACAGTGGAGTTTTTTTTTTATTTCACCGATAAATCCTGGTATTTCACTAGAAAAAATATAATAAAAGACTGTATTCGTATAAAGTATCATATGGTGTTTTATGCCATGTACAGGTCGTCCACGTAAACATTACGTATATAACAATTGCCGGTTTCATTACACACCAGTATTTAGGGGTGAATTATTTCTTCAAATTGATAGTTTAGTTAGTTTACACTTATTTTATAAACACATCATTACATAAAATTTATAATGTGCATATACACTATTTAAAATTAATGTTTTAAATCAAAGTGGTATGTTTAAATAATTAAATTGCTGTCCAGGCTTTAGAGTATTCACCTATTTAGTGGGCAAGTTCATCGTTTAAAGTACAAAAACACTCATGACCTAGAATACGACCTGTATTTCATTTTTACAATGAAAAGTATGGATACAGAGAATAATAGAATATATTTTGTAAAACATGAGTTGAGCAACAATTTGTAAACAATATTATAAATTTTGCATTGCATCAAGTTCAAGGTCAATATTTTTGCACTAACATTACAGTTTTTTTGTCAGTACAATATATAGTTTCAGTCATTACCAAAACATGGCAGACCAACAGACAAATCCTGTAAAAAAATAGAAGGTCCATCTAGGTCTGCAGGTTTACCAATCTGATTAAAACCCAATCTAAACTTTTCCGCTCGCCTACTCGCTAATTTAGATCTGGGCTGAGTTCAGTTACCGCGAACGTTACAGAACGTTCCATAACGATACATTCGGAACTCCTCGTCCATTTGCTGCGAATAATCTCGGACATATTGAGATGCTATTTTGAAACTACCGGTGTTGAAGTAAACAAATATGTGGCCGATGAGTTCCGAATGTATCGTTATGTAACGTTCTGTAACGTTTTGTGTAATTGAACACGCTACTGGCCTTTTTCAAACGAAGGTCATGTTCAGGTGACCTTTTCTCACTGTAATATTCATGACGAAATTGTTATGATACGTAACTTGTTTACATCGTCTACGTCATGCAATTTGAAAGAGCCGTCCAATCGCAGACTGTGAATAATACCGCTGTTAAATTACCTTGCAAACCTTGGTCTAAAAATAGAAATTACGAAATCAAAATGTTATTAACAGTGTTTTGTCTAGATGAAAGATACGCATTGGTTGGTCGACACAAAGTTCATCTCGACGTGACCTTCCATGGAGATATCAGAGATCCTGTACGACAATGCTCTACAGGATATCTGTTTACGGAGATCGCAGGTTTACAGGAAAGACTGTCTGGCAAAGAATTTTATCTCATTCACACAATTTTCAATTTATCAAAATATGTGAAATGGCTTTGGTCCTGTAAGAATTGGTTAGGTCCTGTAAATTTTTTTATCTTCACAGGACTTACTGTCCGTATCAACACTTGAGTTTGGCAGCGACTGATTTGTGTAATGTAAATAAACAAAAGAAACAAATATACTGAAGGAAAAAAAGTGAAAAATGAAGAGAGTGGGAAAAGACATATGTATGTTAAATATATGGAGGAAAGTGACTTGCATCCTTTGTGCTTGAATACCCAATGTAGCTCAGTTGGTAGCATGCAAGTCTACTGATCAAGGGGTCTTGGGTTCGATTCCCGGGTGGGGCATACTTTCATGGAGTTTGGTCATGAAATTATTTCTACGGCCATTCTCCCTCCTACCAATGATTTTTAATTATGTAGGGCAGTTGTCAGTCACTGACAAAAGTATGTGCTTAGTAGTTGGTTAACAGCTAAATCCAGAGATTTAGTCTTTCCAGGAGGAGTGAGTAGGTTGACTGACCGCCGTTATATGACCTATAAAATGTGTTGCTATGGTGTTAAACCCAACAAAACAAACAAACAAACGAATACCCAATGGTTTGAGTTTTAGATTACATCTACATGTATGTATGTGTTGATGACAATATTATTTTGTTACAGATGGGCAGTGTGGTACACAATGTGACAAAAATCAGTTATCATTTTATGTAAAAACTGGAGTTGAAACCAAACAAGGTCCAAACATGTGTTTTCAGAACAAAATGTAAGTAATACTTTACCTAATAATTTTGTAATCGTAAGTTTAGTGATGGGTGAATAATTGATTGTAATTGAAACTTTAGTTGGGTTCCAGATGTGACCGCACATGTAGATTGGAATATGAGACAATCTATAGTAGTTGGTTCCTGCCATTTTGTTGTGGTTGTTTATGACAATTTACGTTGCTTTTTCCACGATATTTCAGCCATATCGTGATTGACGATTGATATTTACAGGGCTGTTAACAGGCGCCTTGCCCTTTCAATTTTTTTTTGAAATCATACAGTTTTCCCAAGGTTTTGAGTTTATCTTGAATTTTTCTTTCCCCTATCAATGAATTCATGATAAAAGTTCTTGAAGTGTTTTAGATAAAGTAAGACCCCTAACACCTGCCGCAAATTTTTAAAGAAAGCCTGCTAGAGTTAAGTCAATTATGCAAGAGATAGCTTGAAAGTTTGGTCTGCTGATAAAGAACACATGATCATTATTGATTTATTTTGCCCATTACTTAAAGTACATGTTATTATACATAGGACACATAACATAAACAATACATTACTTCATTCAAATTTATGTGTAGATATTTTAAATGTTCAGATTTTTTTGGACATAAATTATTGACAGGGTGATCTGCTTAAACTTAAAATGCCTTGATAAACATCTTAATATATTTGTTAAATGTTAATTTCATGATTGACAACTAGATTTAAATTCATCATTACAAAGTTGCATTTGTTTCTCCGAGTTTGACCCAGTGATTAAATGTTGTGTATGTTGCATGCCGTTTGACCTCATGAATGAATGATAAACTTGTCGATGAAGGAAGTTATAAATTGATCTCGTCTATTGTGGCTCTATGAATGTCATAAATGTGTCAAATTGATATGATAAACAACAAGTTAGTTAAGAGATGTAAGGTAGATCTGTAACATGGCAGACATGTAGTTAAGGGGTATAAATCTTAGACTGATTGATTATATCACATGATTTATAAATTTCAGCCATCTTTATTGGTCTCACATTCTAATAACCTCATTGTAAAGAATGTTTGTAAAATTATGTCTCGATGATTTAGTAGATATTGTGGATTGTTTCAAAATAATAAAACATTGATGATCATAAAGTTTGCAATATGTATAGAAGTAACAATGAATATAAAATATGGGCCATGTTTTACTGTTTGTGGTACAGAGGTAATGTCTGAGTACTCAGTATATGTTGTATTGTACTTGACTAGAGATTCTTATGAATAACTACTATCAAGTTATATATTTTTAGCCAGATTTTTCAATGGGCGGCGGCTGGGGGGGGTCAGTCTGATTAACTCTTAATGGTAATAATAGGCCAAATTTGTGGAAAATTTCAAATGCAGTTAAGTCTGCTTTAGCTGACTTTAAAATTTTGTACTATAATCCCTGATCATTTAATCACCTTTAGGCAGGTGATTGCTTATAGTACCCATTTACACCTGGGTGGAGTGGAACAATTGTTGGTAAATTTCTTGCTCAATGAAATTAGCAGTGCCCCTAGTTGGACTCGAACCCAGGACCTCTTGATACCTAAGCGCATGTCATACCACTGGAACACTGCTCTTACAGAAGACTTCCTTGGGATATTATTACATATACATTTGTATTTCATTGTATTTCATAGTTTCTTAATGAGGTTATATTTCTATTACAGTATTATAAGTGATAAAAAGAAGAATTATGACAGAGGAATGAATGTTATTGTCATAAATGGTAAGTACTTATAAAACATCACTTGAAATTACCTTGTTTGTTCAATGTTCTTTTACTGTAAGTGTTACTATGTAGGAATCATCATAGGGGAATGGTTGTAATTATGTGATTTAGAACTTGTAACCAGAACCCTTTGTCATACTACATTTAATAATTGAATTATTATTTGCATAAAAACTTAAATGTAGAGCGATATTATTACATTTTATGAAATTAACCCTGTTTATGTACTGTGACCTCCTTGCTTAACTGGCTTTTCTGGAAAGTTCCTTTACCAGTTTTAGTGTATAGAGTGAACAATTTCATCTTTTACCGAAGAAAATGGTATCAAGTTTTCATGGAAAGGTAAAACCTGCTGAGTCAGGAATTTGGTACCTCTAGACTATTTCATTTAAGCTTGGTTGTGAAACAAGTTCTTGCCATTTAGAGATAAATAACTCTTATGACATCTTCCTGCTTTACCAGTGCTGTAGGATAGTTTCTTGCCTTAGAAAACAACAAAGTGGGTTTTGGGTATTATTGCAATCAACATCAAGCAGGTCATCCAATAATTACAGATTAACCCCAATTAATAATAGCAGCACCATTGTTAAACTCTATAACTTTAACTGAGGTACATAATTATGGAAAATTGGATTATCCAAATATGTAGCCTTGTTAAATAAAATCTTTATTATTGAAACATCAGCATCATCATCATCATCATCAGCAGCAGCAGCAGCAGCAACATTATTTTTAAATTTATTATTTTCATGATATATTTACAGATAAAACTTTGGAGATAGAGTTTGTAAAGATTTATGATACTTATATAGATGGTAAGTTTTTCTGTAGTTATTATACAGTTATTCCATATGTGATTTGGGAACAGTCAAACTATTAGCCTGAGATGGAAGGGATAGAGTTTTGAACTGTTTCACAAGGCCAAGGGCAACTGTTCAAACACTATCCTGACATGGAGGGACAACTGTTTAACTGTTCAAAAATCATTATATAAAATAACTGACTTGTTACCTGATCAATTACGGCTTAAACAGTATTTGCAGAAGATAAAAGAACAAGACAGTAGTTTTGCAAATATACCAGTTTTATTAATAATTTAACATTGTCAATTTAATAATCATTAAATTTCATTACACTGTCAACATTTTAGTTGTTGACATGTTAAGGTCTCAATTAAGATCAAGATCGATGGACGCTTGGTGCAATCTAAGGAGCCTGGTAAAGCTTAAACTCCCCGTAACAGTTACTTTCCTTACATCAGTACATTAATAGTTCAAACAACATAGCATGATGTCAGAGCACGAGCAGGAAACAGTCAAAACTATTGACTGGTCAACAGTTTGCCACATGGATGGTTTTAAGAACTTTAGAAAACAGTTCAAAATAGCAAATTACATTTATCATAATGATATATATTGTTAAATTTTATTGAATTGTCAGTGGCCCAGTATAAATACTATTGATTTAAATACTCACTTCATTTCTTCAATTTTCACCATTTATTATTATTAGTGGAGTTAATATTTGTGCCATAAATTAATTATCTTACTATTTTTTCAGACTATGAATTCCTACGAGATATGAAATCTAAAGTAGAAGAAGGTCATCTTGTTATAATAGCAAGTTATGATGAAATATCAGAAAAGTAAGTACTGCATTTATAATCATTTTCTACCTATATGTCTGTGTATCATAGAACAGTACAGTCTTTGTGAATAAATTTTATGTTCTGTCCTTTTTTGTTCTGTATAATATATGTGAATGAGTGGGTGTGTTTGTTTGATTGGAATTTTTTGTTGTTTATATCAACAGTTTTAGTTCTGTACAAAGGCTAGCCACTGTAATCCTTTAAGATGATCGATTCATTATGTTATTCAATTACTTAACAATCATCACCTTAACCCACTAGTCTCAAGCCTAGTGCACCTTTTTACAAATATTCCTTTGAAAAAAAATATTGTTAGTCAATTTCATATATTTTGCTGTTCTCAGTTGGAGGAATAATAAACATAACTATAATAATAATAATATTATGATATTAAAAAAGTAAACAATATTCTACATAATTCAATAACAGTTGGAATGGGTTGGCCAAAAAAATGAGTATATTATTAATGTTTGTTGCTTTTGAATTACGATGATTTTTATAGTAAGAACTTTTATTAAAAGCACCACTGTTTTTTCGGACCGAAGAAAGAGATCTTTCCATAGTATGCTAAACCTGTCAAATCATGAAATTCAATACTTTCAAACTTAGAACTTTCATCCTTGTGTTTGATATTTTTTTTTCATATGATGTTAATATTGTGCTGTACTGTTATTTTGTTTTCATTATTAGATATATGTTACTGTATTCTTGTATATAGACCTACAAAGATAATTTTGAATATGTGTTCAGTTACAAAATGAACTTTTGAAAAAAAAATTGTATGCTCAAATGTACTTAAATGTAAGTGTGTGAATTATGTTTAAATATTGTTCATTTTCATTTGTATTATAATTTTGATGATTTTTTTAAGTTAAGACAAAAGTGTCAGCATTGGTTATTGTAAAGTGCTGCAACTTCCAACTTGCTTGATTTGTGTTTTGTCATTTAGTTTTGTTGTTTTGTCCCAGATATTCTATTTTGATTAGCATGTTAAAAGTTGCCATACAATAAATATTTTTCAATATAATTATTTTATAATTTTCTGTTTGTTTTAGAATGGAAGGTAAGATTTCACACCTTGGAGTTAATGTTTTTGTCCTGTTTGCTGTATTAACATTTTTTATTTTATTTGAATTTCATCATACATGTATATACCTACGTAATTGTACTCAATAACATTTTAACATTGAATATTTTACATTTTTGATTGTTATTGTACTGGCTAAAGTGATTATATCTAATAACCCTTAACATTTTTTAATTAGGGACTTTTGTCAGTTATCTTTCTCTGATAAAATCTGAAGCAATCCAATTGGTAAGTAGGTCCTTACTGTTGGAATCCTCGGATTTTATCATTGAAGTCCTATGTAAGGATAACAAAAAAATTCATCTAAAATCTTTCTTGTTAATGAAGATATTAACAGAAGTGGTGAAATTTAGATAGTTCTTTGCCCTAAAAATACTTAGCTTGATTTTCAAACAAATTAAATGATTTACAAAAATGTTTTTTGAGATTAATTTTGGCAAACTGACATTGAAAAGTAATGGGTAAAATCCAAGTAATCCAACTACTTAGACCTACCTATTTGAAGTGTATACTAGGGGAAATAACTGACAAAGGTCCCTTATTCCTTGCCATATCTATAGAGTCTTCTTACATTATTGTATTTAATAATCTTTTAACGTTTTTAACTTTTGTATACATTTACCTATTTCGAGAATAGTGGGGTTATTCACTTAGTTGTGTGTCAGCATCAATATAAAACATTAATTCTTGCAAGGTGTAATTAATATATTCACTTAAATCTTCATGCACACTTGTATGGAACAATTCGAGCTGACACACCAAATTCCATAACCTTAGCATACGTTGTAATTTAAGTGTATATCTTTTATGTATGAAAATTCTTAGTGAAGTCTTTACATAAGTCTTCATAATGTCTTTCTGGCCTTTAATTAAAATGATTTTTGTTTACATGAGTAAAAGTTTACAAGACTGATTCTGATTTTCCTGGTTCTTTTCCAGCCCTATATAAAGAAGCAGTTGTATTTAAAAATTTCAGCCAAATTTTTTACCTGTATTTTTAACTATACCATTTGCTTTACCATTCCTGTATGTCCAATGGCATTCTCTTCTGGTATCGAGAAACAATTATAAGATATGGTATCACTGGTTATTTGTGATAAACTATTTACTCTGTGTAAAGGGTGACTGGCTGTGCTTATTGATTACACATTTGCCATGGTACGCTCTCGGCTGTATGACTGAACAGTAAATATGACCATTTATACTTCAAACAAAAATTAACCCTGCATAATGCCGAATATCTTTTTAATGATAATTTTCTTGTTTATCTTTCACTAATGTGTTAGCAATCAAACATAACCCCCTAGTCAAGCCTGCTCTCTGTGGACTGCTCTTGTTTATACGTATATTGGTGTTGTGTGATTGTATTTAACTCATTAACATTTTTACTTATGAATGAGTCCTCACTAATTGTGTATTGGTCAATAATATCTCTTCTTATAGTTACATCATATAGTACATGTGACATCAAACTGTGCTGTATTAACAACCTAGGTTTCATTTGAAGAATCCTCTGTTTACCTAATTCAACCAAAATCTCTATATAGCAGTGTTTATTCTAGGCCACGGGATCGCGGGAATCCCCCACTTTGTTAGAAAATCCCCCAGATATTTTGACGATGTGCCGGACAAATCCCCCAGTTCAAATCACATTGCAATAATTCAATGATAAGTCTTACCTTTTGTACCCATAAAACTTCGTATTTTCACGACGGAAAAATTGGGGTTTTTTGCGTCCTGCTTTTAATATATAGTGCGAAAACCAGTCAAATAATGTTTAAACTCACGGATTTGTTTTGCCATGTGTCCTGTGTTAGAGACGCAAGATTAGTGACTTGAAAGGTGAATTAACGTTAATATTGTATGTAATGACCGAATTGTAGATTTAAGATTTAGATACATATATAGATCTATTTATTAACAAACTTTGACAAACTTTTTTTGTTCGTTTATTTATCATAACTACAAATCAAACTTATCTCAAAAGCACTGAATGGAAAGTAATTTTAGTCAGTCATTTATCGCATTGTCTTACATCCCCAATATTTTTTCAAAATCCCCCACACTTTTTCAAGAGGTGGGGGCAGATCCCCCACATTATTCAAATCCTAGAATAAACACTGTATAGATACTTAAGGTATAAAGATTATGGACCTGTTGCCTAAGCATATTGTTATTTATCATTTTGGCCCACTGGTACTAGTACCTTGATTTACTATCACATATTTATTCCTTTCTGGTGTAAGAAGGGTACCAGGACACAAAGCGATACATAGTGATATGCTTAGACTATAAGCCCTACTAATTTGAGCTTTAAATAGAGTTTAATTGTTTTTAATGTTGATGTTCGTTAGATGGTCTCAGTTTCATAATTGTTGCAATAATTTTATCAGGTGTTTCCTGTATCATGCAGTTGTTTATTTTGACTGTTTGCTTTATAACTTTTTGTGACCTTATTTTTACACTTAGTCCAGTAACTAACTATCAATCTTATATGTTTTACCATGTGAGATAGCTTGTTTTAACCACCATGATATGAGGTTAGGTGTCAGTGTTCTTTATGTTTTAATGTACAGGGCTCATTTTGCAGCATTGTGGTACATGGGTTTATGATTGTTGTGAGCAAAGCGCAAATTGGTGCTAGTTAAAATTCAATAAACAGAATAGATTTGGTTGATTATATGAATTTTTTATTCTATAGTCTCCTCTGGAACATATCAAGTTTTGGTGCGGTAGCTAAGTGCTCTGTGATCTGGCTCCAGAAGCATACATGTACCACTGAAGGAAATAAAAACTACTGACTTTATGATTTGGTGTTGATTAATTTACAGAATCTAGTACACATATTATCATTTGACCATTAAGCTTAATGGAAGCCGCCAGGCTAGCTCTACTGATCAAGAGGTTGTGGGTTTGATTCCCGGGTGGGGCATATTTTCGTGGAGCTTGGTCATGAAATTATTTCTATGGCCATTCTTCCTCCTACCAATGATTTTTAGCTCGACTTTACGAAGTAATGTAGAGCTCTCCTACTCGCCCCAGCGTCGGCGTCCGCGTCCGCGTCCACACTTCTGATTAAAGTTTTTGTGCAGTAAAATACTTTCTTCTATATCTTTGTTATTTCTTAAGATATTAACTTCAAACTTTAAATATATGTTCCTTACTATCAACCACATCTCATGTGACATGGTCCATAACTCCAAACACATTTTTTCAAGAATTATCTCCCCTTGAACTGATTGAAGTTTTTGTGCACAGATTAAAGTTTTTGTGCAGTAAAATACTTTCTTCTGTATCTTTGTTATTTCTTAAGATATTAACTTCAAACTTTAAATATATGTTCCTTTCTATCAACCACATCTCATGTGACATGGTCCATAACTCCGAATGCATTTTTTTCAGAATTATCTCCCCTTGAACTTAGAGTTTTCTTTAAAAAATGTTTGTTTTTACTGCAACTGTTTTATTTCTTTAGGTATTGATTTCAAACTTTAAATATATGTTCCTTATTATCAACCACATCTCATGTGACAAGGTTCATAACTCCATATACATTATTTTCAAAGTTATCCCCCTTGAACTTATAGTTTTCTTTAATAAATATTTGTTTTTACTGCAACTGTTTTATTTCTTTAGGTATTGACTTTAAATATATGTTCCTTATTATCAACCACATCTCATGTGACAAGGTTCATAACTCCAAATATATTTTTTTTTCAGAATTATCTCCCCTTGAAATTAGAGTTTTCTTTAAAAAATGTTTGTTTTTACTGCAACTGTTTTATTTCTTCAGGTATTGACTTCAAACTTTAGATATATGTTCCTTATTATCAACCACATCTCATGTGACAAGATTCATACATCCTTATACATTTTTTCAGAGTTATCCCCCTTGAACTTATAGTTTTCTATTTATTTCTTTTTTTTTCTTTGAATTTGTTAAGGTTATATTTTCAAATTTTAAAATATGTATGTTCCTTATCATCAACCACATCTCCTGTGACAAACACTTACTAAGTCGAGCATGCTGTCTCCTCTGACAGCTCTTGTTAATTATGTAGGGCAGTTGTCAGTCACTGACGAAAGTATGCGCTTAGTAGATGGTTAACAGCTAAATCCAGAGATTAAGGCAGAACTCCCATAATAGCTGCTGTCAAACTTCGGGCGATGTCGGGTCATGTCGACAAATTACGTAAGCAGTTTTCGTCGGTGTCGTTATCAATCGATAAAGATCGGATGTACTTTTTTATTGTGTAAATGCCTCATTTTTCAGATATTATTAATATTTTTATTGTATTACCTCACAAGAATATTAATTCTCTCAATTATTTGAGAAAATAGATAGAATTCGTGTAAAAAGTTTAAACCGGAAGTTTAAAAATCCAATTCAAACAATGGACGAAAAGATTTGTCCCCTAACAGATTCTTCCCCGAACAAATTCGTTATCAATAAGTTGTTGATGATTAATCATCAATAATGCAATTAGACCGTAAAATACCATTATTTTATCTTTAAATTGTCAATAATGGCGTTTAAAAGTAAAATATATACTGTAAAGATGTGTTTACTTCATATTATGATGGTCACTAGAGTTTTGACATTTTTTCAAAAAGGGGGTTGATGTATTAAAATGGCATTTTGTTTAGTTATCTGTGGTAAAAGTTTTTGTTCTTTGTTTTATTCATTGCCATATGGTTTAAGGTAAATTATTAAATGTGTAACTAGGAGTGCAGAAACTGTTTTCATAGTCAAAAAATAAGGATACGGACTTGTAGTTTTTATAGCTGGTGAAAATCGTCACATTTTCTGTTGGGTCTCCCTATTATTAACTTGGTATGTGTGTAAAAATTCCAAGGTAAAGTTATTAAAGCTGATGAATTTGCATTCATTAAAGTATTGGGAATTTTATCAAACAAAATTTATGAAAATAATTTGATTATTTAATTCAATTTTACATTTTAAAGACATATACCCCTTCAAATTTATAGTGTGATTCTTACTTATAACTCAATTTTCAAAAAAATGTTATAAAAAATTTATTTGACGGTAAAAATTTAAAATATTTTGCCAGTGAATCTAGGTTGTGATCCTGATTATAAAGAAAGTAGCAAAAGTCTTATTCCTTGATATGTGTATTGTGGGTATTCTACCTTAAGCCTTTCCAGGAGGAGTGAGTAGGTTGACTGACCGCCATTACATGTCCTTTACAATGTGTTGCTACGGCGTTAAACCCAAAAAAATAAACTAGCAAACTTAATGGATTTTTTTTCATTTCTATAAATACAAATGCCAATTCCTTGTACATAAATATGTTTTTATTGTTAAATAAATTTATTGTAATGATTTTGTCTGAGCCAGCTTGTTACCATTAACTTAAATCTGATGAAATGTCAACATATGACAAGTTTATGTCACTAATCAAACATTTCCTGTTATTGACGAGGTTTAGGTATGTTGAATATTGATTTATAATTGACATTGTTGTTGTGTCATGAATCGCTAATCATTTAATCATGTGATCATCGTCAACAGTTGCTTGTTGTTTCGACAATGTCTCCTGATCAATCACCAACTGAGCACAGGCTCGTTAACCTTTAAATTATGGTTTCTTTAAATATTTCAGATAGCTTTAAAGCCGTCTCATGTATATTATTACAATATAGCGTCTATACGTTTTTTCTCTCACTGCATTAAAATTGTCATATTTTTAAACCTGTCTAATGTATATTATTACTTTTCTTTTATTGAGTTGAAATTTTCCCCCTCATTTGAATATTCATATTTTGAATATTTGTCGCAAATTTGTGCATTTAGTTTAGACACAACATTCCAAAATAGAAGTATTATTGTTCACTTTTTTGTTAATTAATTTTTATGATTCTGTCTCCGTGGATATTTAATCATTATGATTTGACTTCAAATTGTTCACTGATAGAGGGTTGTGGGTTAAAACAAAGCTACTTTATATAATGGTGTAAAATAACATCTCAGCAATAACAGCAACAATAAAAACACTAGGGCTGCTGTGAGTATCCAAGTACTCGAGTATTCACGATCTTGACAAGAAAATCAAGAACGAATATTTGTCACATCCGAAATCAAATCTTGATCTATTTTTTTTTTAAATGAAAGAAAATTTTCAGGTGAATTATCACTGAAAACAAGATGCGCTTCTAATGAAAACTTTTATTTATGTTGGTACTAAATTATCTTATGTCAAAATTTTGATTGATAAATATCTAAACAAAAACGTTATCACTGAAAATGTCTATAAAACTTAAAGGCAATGTTTGGAGTACATGGATTTCCATGACATACAATGTAATTAAGTTTCAGTAATTTTTTACTTATTTATGTTATTACATGATTGTATATTTAACCATTAACAAGTGATTTGTGGTTCAATTCGTGAATCGCTATACATGAATCGTGGTTTGGATTGGATCGCCACTTGCTGAAGGATTCACTGCCCTAAAAAACACAAACCTTCCGCACAGCTTAATTGGATGCCACAAAAAAATACAAAACAAGAATCTAAGGTGTTTTTGCCTAACTTGTAAGGAATAAAGTGGAAAAATAATTGCTACTGGTGGTTTAAACCAGGTTTTAAAGTGCGCCAAACTCACACTTGCCCCAAAAGATTCAAGTACAAACAATTATGAATGTCTTGGTGAAAAACTTCAACCAACTCTTCACTTGGCCATGTTGTTTGTAAAAACACACAAACATATGAGAGAAAGTTGGCATTTGCTTCTTGAGGATAGGATTGTAGCTATTTTGATGATTTTTGCTTTGAAAGTGGATGTTTTCTAAATTTTATCAGAGACTTAGTTCTTTGTATGTTTTGTTTAATCAAGGTCGTGCTAGAGACACTATATACATGACACTTGTAGCTTTTCTGTGCATCGTAAGAGGAAGATTGTTGCAATCACATAGTGTCTATTGTCAATTATGGATTAAACTAAACACTTGCTACCAGTTTGGAGCAAGGTCATTTTGCTCATTTGTGTATTCATGTCTGATATACACTGGCAGCTTGCTGTTCAAATTCTTTGGTAATCTTATTTTCACCACTAAAATCAGCAAGTTCATAATCTAATTCAATTGAACCAAAAATTTGTATGCAGCTCTGGGGGCTTTCTCCTTCATTATTCTATGACAAGAACATGCTGCCTGGTTGCCATAGCAACAGAAAGTACAATCTTTATCTCATGGAACATTTAAATAAGATTGAAAGTGAGTTTACTCTCAGTTGGCAAATTTTACCTTCTACAATGCATTGCTGTAATATTTAACTATGTCAATGGTCACACTTGATTGTAAAATGGATTTTCTCATGCTACCCAGTTGATAGCTCACATGTCTACTGATGGAGGGGTCAGAGATTCTTGGGTGGGGCATACTTTCATGCACTTGGTCATGAAATAATTTCTGTGGCCATTCTTTCTCCTACCACTGATTCTAATTTATGTAGGGCAGTTGTCGGTCATTGATAGAAGTGTGAGCCTAGTAATTGGTTTGCAGCTATATCCAGAGATTTAGCCTTTTCAGGAACGGTGTGTTAGTTGACTGACTGCTGTAATATGACCTACCCAATGTGTTGCTATGGTGTTGAACAAAAAAAAAATTCCACACGTATTTCCAAGAATTTAACCTCAGTTCTCTTTGATAGAGCATCCTTTATTCAAATCTGGTGATTGACACCTGTCTATCTTGTCACATTTGTTTAAGGAAATCAAAATATCAGAAAAAAATACATTTTTATATTTATAAATTATTAGCCTTATTGCATGGTAGGTATTAACTAACCTTGGGTCTCAAGGTCACCGACATTTTGCTTGATTTACATCTGTTCTTTTCACATTTGTATTAATTTATGTTAATTTATATTCATTTAATTTAATTTGTTATTTTATTTTCATCATAATTTATTACCTGAATGAAGTTTATTATTATAGTTATGATGATTATTTATGTGTAAAATTGACAGGGAGAAGTTTGTTTGTGAATGAAAGGGATCAGCTAGTTTATTATTTTAAGATATTTTATTTTCATTTTATCACAAGAGCTTCCTGAATGGAGGCTTTGATGTAATGATAGAATTTAATGCAACAAGCAATAACTAGTCTCTTTGATACTGTAAGGTGACAATGTTGTGTCATACAGAGAAAATATAAGAGGTTATTAAACAGGACATGTATGAAGATAGGAAAATATCAGCACGCTTGTTTTTGTGTTGGGCTGAGGGTTTCAGCTTCTTATCAAATTTCATGTCTACTGTTGTTTGACTGCTGATGTGAAAAATAATTGGAAGTGGCCTGGATAGAATTTTTTGGCATAGAAATGAACCGATATAGATATTTTCTATCATATAGATATTTTTGATTGCTTGCTAATTACTGGAATATATTGACAACATTGAGGCTATATCAGCAATTTTTCATGGCAACTTAGTTACTATTTATTTTGGCGTCAAGTGGAGCCAATGTCACTATCCGTATATCCAGATCATACATCCAAATAGGGAGTTAAAGTCACCACACAGTTCAATAGGATGAAGACAACCATAAACATACATGAGACATTGTTGACTGTAGAACTGATCCATATAGTGTCTGCTGATATTTTTTCAATAATTTTAATTCCAAAGTTAATCTGTTTTTGATGACTACAACTTACAGTGCCATCTTTATACCCCCAACAATTTTTTTTTAGGGGGGAGGGCCGGTATAGAGGAGTTGGCTTGTCGGTCGGTATAGCTTTTTCATGTCTGCTTAATTTCTTAGCACTTATTTTTATGGGTTGGATTCAAACTTCACACATATACCAGATATCAGGCAGACATGTGCATAACCCTTTTTGGTTATGGTCCATTTTTCTGACTAAGTTATGGCCCTTTGATTAAAATTCTTGTCTGCTCATTTTCTTGGCACCCAATTTCGTGACAAACATCCAGGGGTGGGGGATTTTATCACATTCATTGATAGGTCTAGTTTAAATTTAACCTAATTATATTGTCAGTTACTGTAGAAGAATGAAATACACATTAAATAAACTGAAAACAAAATTAGTTAATTGGCGAGCTCTCTTTATTTATAGTGACCATGTGACTAGTTAGTCAGCAATCAATATCTATGTAATTAAAGTGTTGATGTTTCATTATATATTACAGCCTGAGTGATGATGGTAAAAGATGGTTGAAGTTATTAGGTAGTGAATTAATAGAACAAGTTTTATTTAGAGATTCCTTTCTTCTGATTGGTCAGAAAGGTTTAAAACAAGGTTATGCTATTGAATTTGTGAGTATAGACTTATTTAAGTTACAAAATACATTTTTTAGTTATATACATGTAATTCTTGGAACTAGTAGTCATGGGTTAAAGTTCTGTTGACAGGTTCTGAAGTTCAGGAATTTTGAACCTAAATATTGGTTCTTGAATGTATAAAATAAGCAGTTTGAAAATAAACAAATCATCATATAGCGATTACTTTCCGAAATATGTTCTTTACATGGAGTTTCGTATTTTGTGTTTCTTCAAATCTGCATAGTACCAATCACTGTGTTGAAACTTTAAAATTGTATTGCTTTTATCATTTTGTTATTTTCACTCTTGGTGTAAATAATTTGAAATAGTGATCTCAAACCGGCATAAGCTTGTGTATGCAAAAGTTATTTTGGTTTACTGTACTGACATGTTATCAGTCATGCATCAAACATGTACTCATGTATTACTATATATTTCAGGTACAAAATAGAGGTGAAAAATTGTTTGCAGATTCTATAGCAAAGATAGGATGTTTCACCTTGCCATGTATGTATAACTTGGCATATAACAGTGTTTTGCTCACAGGGACAGACTCAATTTTTCCTTATTATAGTATATATAGAGATATATACTATAATAAGGAAAAATTGAGTCTGTCACCTGTGGTTTTGCTGAGTATTTAAAAAAGTATGGGCCCAATGGCCCCATAGGTCAAAGCTGTTGACATTTTAATCATATCGGGGTTCAGAAGAAATTGGTGGTTTTTTATCGTTTGGTGCATTTGGTAGTCGTAATTATTTATGTGCAAAATTTCGATTTTAAAAATTTCATTCTTATGGGACATGCAGTAGCAATATATGTTGATACAAACCGTTTTAAGAAACGATCATAATAACTTGCACAATATAAGATTATGACCAAATCGCTGGGTAATGCCAATGATGCTGCGAAATGTAACTAGACGATGGTATAACACTTGACACTATAACGAGATTTGCCACATGCGCAATTTTGTTTTTGTGTGTTCAGACTTCTTAGGTTAATCTGTATTTGATATTTACTACACAAATAGTTGGGTCATAATTACCTCTTATTTAAAAAATGAATTAATGATAAGTTAGGTAATAAGAAATAGAAAGCATGAATTTGATTTAAAATGATATCTGTTCCAATGGCAGCCAAACTTCACAGTTTATTACTGGACAGTAGATCCTGTGATGATCAAAATTTTACATGATCAAACCAAGTCTTACAGGACCAGACACATTTTACATATAATGCTGATGAATTGAAAACTGTGTGGATGAAAAAAAATTTTGCTGAACAGTTGGTCTTGTAAATTTGCAGATCTAGACAAATCTTCTTGTTTTAAAAATGAGATAAAAAAGTGCAGTTTAAAGTCTGCTTCCTTGTTATGTTCAGCCAACTTTACAATCTTGTATGATAACTCCTGATCATTGAAATCACCTTCAGGCAGGTGATCCTTCACAGTACCCATTTACACCTGGGTGGAGTGGAACAATTGTAGGTAAATTTCTAGCTCAAGGAAATTAGCAGTGCCCCTAGTGAGGATCGAACCCAGGACCTCTCAATCCGTAAGCGTGCGTCCTGCCACTGGACCATTGCTCCTTTTTTTGCAGGGTTCATCATGTTACGCGTTGACTGCTGTTGTATTAAACACTTACACGAATTAAAAGCTCTTTAAATTATGATTGACATTCAAATAAATAGAGATTGCAACTTCTTTAATTAAAATTGCATGTACATGTTTTTATAGTGGGACCTGTTTCACCAGTTGAAGAAATGTTGCCACAATTGATAGCACAAAGTAATGTACCTCTGGGTGAAATATTAGAAAATTGTGGTGTAACCCACAATTGTGGTATACATCAGTTTCCAGTGATGGTCAGTTGTGGTATGGACAGTAAAGTATTACCTGAAATATGTGTGGGTGGACATATGTAAGTATTTAAGATATTGTTATTATGCCCCCCCCCCTGTTTTGGGGGTAAATAGGAGTCAGCTTGTTGGTTGGTTGGTTAGTCATTCTGTAGATAGATTCTAGAGAATTGCTCAAATGCTTTAAATTTTGACAAGTCTACAGACAATGGTAAAACCCACAACTCTTTAAGTTTAGTTTTATCCAGCTCTGTACTCTGTAACTAATAGCAATTTCTTGACAAAGACCAGTTGGGAAAAATAAGCTGTAAAAAGCTGATGGACTGTCAAACCATTAACATACTAAAAGTCACTGGACCAATGGCGATTTTCATGGACTCGTCAGTCCACTGGCTAAATTGAACTCTGCATTACTATTATAGAAGTCATTAGCCAGATTTTTCAACGAAAAAATTCGGTTTGTAGTTTGACAGAACATGGGTGGATTGGCGGGTGATTGGTCAGGTGGGCGGGCTTCAGGTGTCGTTTACAATTGCGTTAAAGTTTTCAATTAAGCATATATTTCTGCCATTTATTGTCAGATCTTTATGAAACATCATACAATGATAACCTACCATGTGATGAACAGAATTTGAAAGTAACCACAACTCTACCTGCCTTTATTATCGATTATTTCCCTTTGTAATTTTTTAGTTAAAGTTTTTAAATCAGACTTTAATGTGGTTTCCACATTACATTTCTTTTATATTGTTTATTATAGGGTAATGGATAGAAAGACTAATGATGCTGGTAGAGGTATCAATGTAGTTGTTGTAGATCCTAAAACTAGTCTACCTAAAGCTGCTACTAGATTTGATACTTATGAGAAAGGTATGGATCTTATTGTACAGAAGGCCTTTTTTCTTTTAAGTTTTATAATAAAGGCTATTTACTGATGCCTTTGCTTTTTAAAATTTCATTGAAATCATGATGTTACCCCAACTTTGAATGATTTTCCCACTATCAAAAAATCCCCAAATGTTCTGTATAAAGTAAGGCCCTTGGATCCTGTGTAGTGCCCTCTGGTTCTTTGTGTTAATTTCAATTGTGCAGTAAATCTGTATTTGGATAACAGGAACTCAAAGCATCACCTTCAAAATAAAAACTGACTTGGTTTAAAATTGTGATTACTATTTAAATGTAAAATAAATGTAATAAAATCAACTGATTACATGTTTGCAAATCAACAAGCCTTGTTTATGTACAATAAAATATTACTATCTTTGATTTTTCTATGACATTTTTAGCTCGACTTTACGTAGTAATGTAGAGCTCTCCTACTCGCCCCAGCGTCGGCGTCGGCATCCGCGTCCGCGTCCACCTTTCTGATTAAAGTTTTTGTGCAGTAAAATACTTTCTTCTGTATCTTTGTTATTTCTTAAGATATTAACTTCAAACTTTAAATATATGTTCCTTACTATCAACCACATCTCATGTGACAAGGTATATAACTCCAAAAACATTTCTTTCAGAATTATCTCCCCTTGAACTGATTAAAGTTTTTGTGCACAGATTAAAGTTTTTGTGCAGTAAAATACTTTCTCCTATATCTTTGTTATTTCTTAAGATATTAACTTCAAACTTTAAATATATGCTTCTTATTATGAACCACATCTCATGTGACAAGGTTCATAACTCTAAATATATTTTTTTTAGAATTATCTCCCCTTGAACTTAGAGTTTTCTTTCAAAAATGTTTGTTTTTACTGCAACTGTTTTATTCCTTTAGGTATTGACTTTAAACTTTAAATGTACATTCCTTATTATCAACCACATCTCATGTGACAAGGTGTATAACTCCAAATATATTTTTTCAGAATTATCTCCCCTTGAACTTAGAGTTTTCTTTAAAAAGTGTTTGTTTTTACTGCAACTGTTTTATTTCTATAGGTATTGACTTCAAACTTTAAATGTACATTCCTTATTATCAACCACATCTCATGTGACAAGGTGTATAACTCCAAATATATTTTTTCAGAATTATCTCCCCTTGAACTTAGAGTTTTCTTTAAAAAATGTTTGTTTTTACTGCAACTGTTTTATTTCTTAAGGTATTGACTTCAAACTTTAAATATATGTTTCTTATTATCAACCACATCTCATGTGACTAGGTTTATAACTCCTTATACATATTTTTTACTCCTGTGACAAACACTAACTAAGTCGAGCATGCTGTCTCCTCTGACAGCTCTTGTTTAATTGTTTATCAATAATAACTTTATTCTGTCAATGATGTTGTTAAGTATAGTTCGTACAAAAAAAATTCTGTTTATATAAACTATACTTTGAACTAGTTCACAACAGGGGATGCACAGGATGACAATAAAATATATAATTTGAGTATGTCATGAGTGTCTTGTCGGAGAAGTGGTTATGCATTCCACCATTGCAAGCATGATTGACCAAGGGGTGGTGGTTAATTCGCCACAATAATTTTGTTAAAATGAGCTAAGCAACTTTCATTATCAATACTGCCTACCTCTGAAATAGATTGGTTCATTTTAAATGTTTACACAAACATGTTAAGTTATTTTGTATGAGCTATACATTGTAATTTGATTATATACATATATTTTCAGATAGTTCAAATTTAGATTTCTTCCTTGAGGGTTTACAGAAAGATGATATTATAATAGCTGCTGTATTTGATGATGCTTCAAGAAAGTAAGGATTTAAAGCAACTTGTTCAGAGATCTTGTTAAAAATTAAATATTTTAAAATTACCCGTCAGTGTCTGTTATTTTGTAAAGAAAATGAATTCTTAATATTTTAAGGCAAACTGACCTTATAGATTGTGAGATATATAAAATCAATCACACAAAACACACTAATTTAGTAAAGTCATCTAAGTTCTGAATTTTTTTATGATCAAAACACTTTACATTGTAACTGGTTCCGAAATGTTCTATACAATTATGAGATTTATAGAACAGTCTATATTTAAATTAAATTTGTAAGTACAATGTAGTTTCATCAAAGGATGGAAATAAGTTAAAGTGTCACTAATTTACTGTCACATTCACTTTTTCTAACTTCAAAATTCAAATTCAAACAAATGTAACTTGTCAATTGGGTTATGTTTTGAGGTAACTAGAAATTTAACTTTGTTGGCATGTTTCTATGCACTATGTGTGATCGAGTATTTTTAAAATACTAACTTGAAGTGTAGCTTAATGCAATTAAGATTAAGTCTTAAAGTATAAATCTCAGAAACTCATTTGCAAAATTTCTTTATGCTGTGGCTACTAAAATGTGAGTCCAATAAAATGTAATACATTTTGTTATTTGTATGACATAATTTGTCAATTATAGTTTTATACACTGTAAATCAATGTTTTTTTAGCCGTTGTTTTTGTTTTTTATGGTCAGATCTTGATGAAAATCTGGCTTTAATGTGATGATTTTCGCATTACTTTTTCTTGTTTTATCTATATTTTAGGCTTGGATTTCATACAAGAGAATTATTAAATCAGTTAGGCAGTAGTATGGCACAGAATATAAAATTTCGTGATGTTTGGTATTTTGTTGGACAGAAAGGAATTGATGGTTTTACAAATATGGAATCAGTGAGTATTGAATTACCTTAGTCATATCTTATCTATGTGCATATCAATTTTCTAAGTCATGGCAGGTAATTTCTATCCATAAATGTGTGACTGCCTTGTTGATTCTTCTTTATTTAGAAAGCAATTTATGACCTTCTATGATAAGCTAGAGGAAGCAGTAGTGCAGTCCCAGGTCGCAACTCCATAAAGGGCACCTCTATTTTCCTTGTTTTCATGAGCAAGAAATTGCTGCTTCACTCTCTATCCATGTGCAAATGTGCACCAGCGAGGGTTTCATTGCAGCAACACGTCAGCTGCACTAAGCAGAGTGGAAGACTCTCCTGTGAGATTAGTAAATTTTAATCAGCAGGCTTAATGTATGTACATATTGTATTACTGACAGAAAGTTTTATTTTTCAGATAAGTTATGCTGGTATGGATGCAGAATGGCCTAAACCTTTGAAATCTTCATTTTGTGTACCAAAGAAAAGTGAGTAATATTCTTGTAATTAACTTTTAATCTGGTTTAATGTTTAAATTGTATACTTAGGTAAAATGAAATAAATAACTATCTAAAGACTGTAATTGTAGGTATGAACTTTTGTACACTTTAAGTTACCTCATTTAAATTTAAATTTTATGTTGTCATTGTATATTTTCATTACTCCATGTCTCACAGTAAACTATAAAATATATAGAAAATAGTACTCCTGGAGGGCCTCCTGGTCTAATAGTGACTGACCAGTCAGCCCTATAACATATAGTGGACCGAAGGCTGAGGCATACTATATGTATATGTTAGTGGGCTGACTGTGAGGTCACTATCAGACCAGCCAGCCCTCAGTGGTGCATACTATTTCTTATATTTTACTGCACATTTTTTAACACTTGTTTTTTGCAAAACCAAAAGAATATACATTGTTAAACATTTAGTATAGCCTCTCAAACCCAAACTTTGTTTATGCCGTGCCAAATTTTGTTGCTCCTTGAAAATTACGACAGGTTACACGCCACTAAACAAGTGTTATTAAGCCCTTTTTTAGTGGTGTATGACGTGAGATATGATGTCAGAGGACCATTATCATATCAGCAGGCACAATCACATTATAACCGCCTGCTATGATTTGTATATGTAAAGAAGAAGCAATTTTATGTAAGGTATAATATGATATTATATTTCTAGTTATTGGAAGTCATACATTACCTGACCCACCAGTACATAGAAATCTAGTTAGAAGAGAATTCTGTAAGAAATATGATGGTTATGGTGAATTTTGTGATCGTAAGTATTGTCTTGTATAATTGCTTTACATAATTATTCACAATTCATTTGTTTTCTATAAGATACATGTATTGTTTGAAATCATTTAGACTCAAGTCTGAGTAACTGCATAGGCTGATCCAGGGGGGGGGGGGTCAGGGGGTCTGGACCCCCCCCTAGAATTTCCAAATTGTAACTGTCCAATAGTGTATTTCTTGACTGTAAGTCATTTTTAAGTAGCATGAAGATAATTTTCTTTGTGCTTAACATATATTTAATGGTTATTTAGTTTTGTATCATAAATATGATGCATTATTCTGCAAAATGTGTATATTGTGGTTGTTGTGCGAAAGTTTGGACCCCCCTAGAAAGTTTGGATCGCCTAGAAAAAAGTCCTGGATCCGCCCCTGGTGTAGGGTATAAGCTTAGTAATGGGTAAAAAAGCTTTAACAAAGTTTTAAAAAGAGTAAAAGTACAATTTTAAGTGTGCTATCATATACAAGTTCAGCTGACTTAACAATTTTGTATGATAACACTGATCATTGAAATCTCATTTGGGAAAGTGATGATCCCTCACGGTAAAACAGTGGGGTGAAACAACTCTAGGTAAATTTCTTGCTCAAGGAAAATAGCAGAGCCCGAAGCAGGGTTCAAACCTGCAACCTCTCAAACCCAAAGCATGCATCCTACCACTGCTCCTATTCAGATATCCACAGACCTTTATCAGGAGTAGGGTTACTGACTATGATGGCGTTGAAAAAATGTTGAAATGCAGTGTTAAGCACTGTACATTACTTTTTACAAACTTTTCAAGATGATGATTATTGGAAGAGATACTAAAATGTTAACAAATATTGTATGACATTTTAATCATGTTATAAATGATTTCTATTTACAGCTAGTCATGTAGATGATTTATTTTTACAACCAGCTGATCTGGTAGATGAAGAATGGAAAGATAACCCTGTATACTCTTCTCCTATAGTAATTATACCTGGTAAGAGTTATCTTTCTTGTATATGTGATCACTAAAAATGTGTATATTTACAAATGTGAAATTTGGAGCCTGTTGTGTTAGAGAATTGCTACCTAGCGCTACATAGCAATTTCCTTGGCATTTGTTTTTCTTCAATCAAGTTGTTCCTAGCTAGTTAGTTGCTTTGCTACTTAAAAAAACATTTGAAACACTTGTAGCCAGTTTCATAAACAAATGATTGTGCTTTGCCCCTTGGTACCCTCGAATTGATATTACATACTTATTACTTTTGATAAAAGAAGGGTACCAGAGATCAAAGCGTTAGGTAGCCATTTCCTTAAGAAACTGGTCAATGGTCATTTCTAGAGGCCACAATTTAGGTTATGCTTCCTTAAAGCAAAATTGTTGCATAGTTCTTCATTAACACAAGTTATTTATTTTAAAAGAGCAAGGTAGTGACTACCTTATGCATCTTGCTGAAGTTTGTTAACACAATAGAATGAAGGAAGAACTCGAACACTTTGCATTTAGTTCATTTTAAGATAATAATATTGGAATATTAATATTGTTCACCCCAGCTAATTGGAGACTTTTAGCTAGACAGGTTGATGACTATTATCTTGTAGTCAACTTTGGATTGAATAAACTGTGAGGTTCTGTGAATGTGAACAAATATCTTAAAGTCAGAATTTGGGCTCTATGATGTGTAATCATATCTACTGACACCCTACACAAGCAACAAATATTTGTGTTCAATTTTCTATAATTAAACCTACAATGTTGTTGTATTATAGGTTTAAATCATAATGCTTTGATCAGAACAATGGAGACTACAATGATGCAACAAGGAATTAATCCAGATAATGTACTGGTATGTATAAATATATTATTTTAATGTGAATAAACTATAACTTACGAAAGCCATTCCTGAAAGTGTTTCTGAAAAATAAGAGTTATAGTAGTAGTGCTGTGGTACTATGTCATAATTTTAACAAGTTAGTTATCTCTTTAATTATTGTTAAAACTATACCATTAATGCCTTGTAAATTACAAAATATGTAAAATTTTATTTGTCTAATTTCATGTGCTAATGTCATTAAATGACCACAATGAAAAAACAATTATGTTGAAAGCATTGCAAAACATTAAAATTTAACTTATTTCCTTGACAACTGATAGTAAAACATGGAATTTTTTACATCAATAATAAAATTTAATGCCTCTTTAATTAGCTGTCCTTTCTTGGCATATGGCAATTGTGCTGTTCATTCGCCTGTCCATTCCTCTATTATAATTCATGTGTCAGAATCAACTTACATATAACTGAATGGAATTTAATAAAACTTGACAGAAACTTTTATTATCATCAGACAATGTGTTGTATGCATAGTGTAGGAGCTGTGGTCCAGTGATTGGACACTCAGTTAGGGATCGAGAATTCCCAAGTTCAAGCCCCTTTTTTGGGCACTGCTTATTTCCTTGAGCAAGAAAACCTACAATTGTTCCGCTCCATCCAGGTGTAAATTGGTACTGTTAGAGATCACCTGCCTGAAGTTGATTTCATTGTTTAGCAGTTATTAAACAAAATTGTGAAGTTGATTAAACATTTTTAAGGAAGCAGAGTTTAAACTGCACTTTACTTTTTAACAAGACTCCGGCTAGTTGTTCTTTGGTCAATGTCATATTTTAGGTCAAACATATACATGTCCTTTCTGATTTTGTGTATTTAAGACACTTGAATTTGAAATGAACCTTAATACTTGTTGCATTTATAATGTTGTATATATCTACAGATTGCATGGGATGAAAAGTTTCCAGAACAAGCAGAACTTGCTACAATGTTTCAATTTAGGAATGTTTCATTATCTGGGAGTCTTCATTATTCAGGTCAGTATTTTAGCGTAAATCATTTATGTGTTATGATAAGGATGGAGTTTATGGGATAAGAGCTTCTGTCTTTAGGATGTAGCATCACCTCAGGGTTGTCTACATTGTTAGCTCATAGATTGCTTCTGGAGTCAAATTTAGCCCATTTTAATGATCACAAAGTTTTCATAGAGATGAAAATGTAAATTTTAAACTGTCTCAGATGTCACTGGAATCTAGTTCTCTGGTGGGTGGTTCAGGGTTTTATTTAAGTTGTATTAAGACTGGAAATACTTTGAAATGCTTTTACCTTAAGACCCAAATTTTAACCTAGTGCTATGCACATTTTTTTTTCTCTGGCAAACAACTGCTTAACTTACTACAGTGAAAGAAAGATTATAACCAGTCAGAAAACAGTTGATGAACTAAGTTGAGGTAGGTATGTACAATGTAGGTTCCACCCACAATCCTTGGGTTTAGAGTCAGAAGTTGGATATTTTATCATCTTGCCTGACTGTATGGGGTTACTTAATCAGTTATTGCCTGATACTTATTTGATCACTTGCACTCCTATGTTATATCTATTAGTAAAGGACAACATTATTCTTCTAGTCTGACTCTATTAGATAAGTAATTTTCACAGCTCAAATCAGCTTTAACTAATCCTTGGCTTTGGGCTCTGTTGATTAAGGCAATGACTTCTATGTAATATTTTTTCTTTCAGATCAAATGATAAAAGCTATAGATGAAACAGCTAAAATGTATCCTGATTCTGTAAGTCAATGGTTCTATACTATTATCTGATTACAATTCCAGTATTCCATTCAATAATACATGATTGTGTGTTATTGTTATCTGTCTGTAGAGAGCAAAGTTGTCAGTTTCTTGCTGAAAGTGTATGCTACATGTAATACTGATAAAGAAAGTTAGATTACCAGTCGTAAACCCTTATTAAATATAAATAGAATTAGTGTTAAACTACACACACCAGTAAGGCCAAGTACCAGTTGTAACTTACTGCTTTGTCACATCCAGTTTTAGGTATTCCTTCTTAAGCTGCTGATGAATCCATTGTACATTTAATAATAAAAATATACCATATACTATATTTCAGGACTATATGATAGTGAACTCGGGTCAATAGCGCAGTTGGTAGTGCGCCGGAATTTGGAATCTCGTGCCCGAGGGGGTGCGGGATCGAATCCCACCTGGGGAGGTTATACCCTTCCATGAAAATTTGACAATAATGTCGATTTTCCTCCATTGATTAGATAATATGGAGAAGTTTCTGGCCTTGTGGAAGGGTAGGTGAGTACTGGTTATAGACAATGGTCCAGGAAAGCTAGGTTAGGTGTGCTGGACGGTGTAAAATGACCAAAATTGTGTTGACACGGCATTAAACCCAATAAATATAAATTTATATATACTATATGATAATGATGTATAAAGGATATTTGTCATCTTAGGTGTGAGATCAATTTGTATTTCACTGAGAGTGCTCATAAAACATTTTTAAAAGTGGAATAGTCAGAAGTGAAATTGCTGTTTTATGACTTTACTAGTTGAAATAAATAGATTTAAATAGATAGACCAAAGTTGATGAATATTCTGTTTCTTTCGTGCCTAGTTCTGTGTTTTATTGGATATGTTTTACACAAATTATAACGTGCCATCATTTCTTCTTCGAGGAGATGTCATTATCTTCTAAGATGATGTCATTGAAGATGAAAATGTAAGATTATATTTTCACTATAATGATTTTCATTGTAAATTTCATCAAATATCACCACATTTAAGTAATTAAGGACTTTAGTCAGTTATCTTTCCTTGACAAAATCTGAAGCAATCCAATTGGTAAGTAGGTCCTTACAGTTGGAATCCTCAGATTTTATCATTGAATTCCAATGCAAGGATAACAAAATATTTCACCTAATATCTTTCTTGTTAATGAAGATAATAACTGAAATGATGAAATTTAGATAGTTATTTACCTTAAAAAGACTTAGTTTGAATTTCAAACAAATAAAATGATTAATAAAAAAGTTATGTAAGATTAATCTTTGCAAATTGACATTGAAAAGTAAGGGTAAAATCCGAGTAATCCAACTAATTGGACCTACCTATTTGAAGAGTATACAAGGGGAAATAACTGACTAAAGTCCCTTATTGTAAAGCATGAAAGAAATAAAAAAAGTACTTTATTTTTAGGAGTATATGATAGTGATAGAAGAGGAACTTGTATTATCTCCTGATTTCTTATATTTCCTGGCACAATGTACTGCTATATTATCTCAAGATGATACTTTACTTGGTGTATCTGCTTTCAACTTTAATGGTAAAACTATTTTGTTTTCAGTTATTAGATAATCAAATAGTTTACTTTTATTTGAGATGCTATTATTTTTGTTAATCAAAACTTTCTCATCCATTTTGTAATTTTTCTGTTGGCTATAAATTGTATATTTGATGCCAAATAAAGAATATTTTACCTTTTTTCTGTGGGACCATAATTTTAATTCCTTAAGTATCAGTGTTGAAAATTGCACAAATAAAGAAGTTATGAAACCTTTCTGGATACTTATCTAACAGCCTTTGTATTTTGTTATTATGTATAATGCCACCAGGTCCAATATCTTATTTATAAGTCTACAGGCCCAGCTTTGTAAACATAGACAATACTGTTTCATCATTGATTTTTTATGGGTAAATGTGAATTTGTTTACCTAAAACAGGATTTTGTATAAGGACTTTTGAAAAGCATTGTATGTGATGTTGAATTAAAAGCTTGATTTTATGTTTGTATAGGTTATGAAGAGACGTCATACAATAAATATTTGATGTACAAAGTGGAAGATTTTCCTGGTATAGGTTTTATGATAAAAATGAATGTTTATAATCAAAGAATGAAAGGTGTAATGAAGATGTGTTGTAATGAAAGGTTGGTAGTCTTTTTATTCTGCTAGGTTGTTATTAAGTTATTAGTTTGTTGATGGCATATATGAGTCCATCTACTTGAAGACCCTGAAGTATAAGCTTCATTTTAGTTGCTTAAAACAGCCACAATTGTCACATACATAGTTTTGTTATGAAAGCAAGGTTCTGATTAGTTAAGATAAAAAACATCATAATGGTGACTGGAGCATGGTTTATCTTATCATGTGATAATAAATAATATCAACTTTTTTCAATCAACATTTATTGCTCACAATACAAGCTTAAATCTATAGACCCTAGCTTTTACATATAGTACTGAGCATATTCTCTAGCCAGTGCCTGACAAGTACTGTAATTAAGAGCTACATGTGTAGGTGGTAAACGAATATAGTATTATTTCATGACCTAACTAGACTAAGATATATACATGTAGATGCTGCCTTGGAATTGAAGCCTTAACCCTTTGATTATGTTAGACACACTACCAACTGCCCTATAATGGCAGGTTGTATATGTGTCCTCCTATTTCTTTGGTAAATAAAGCATTAACTCTCCTATGTTTGAGATATTTTCAAGATTATGTTGTAATTTAAATGAATTTCTTTATTATTGCATTGTGGTAGAAGTTGGAAAGGCTGGTCCTTACCTGAGTACAATGAACCCTATGCTGGTTATATGCTGGTACCCGACATAACTCATGTATATAAACATTGTCATATATTTATATAGGAGTAGGTTCGGCTGGTCCCTACCTGAGTATAGTGAAACCCATGCTGGTTATATGCAGGTACCCGACGTATCTCGTGTATATATACATTGTTATATATTTATATAGGAGTTGGTTAGGCTGGTCCCTACCTGAGTACAATGAAACCCATGCTGGTTATATGCTGGTACCCGACGTATCTCGTGTATACAGACATTCATATCAAGGAGTCTATGATGAAGAATATCTTACAGGATTATTTAATAGACCAAGAGAAACTAGCTTGTAAGTTGTAGTTAGTTTATTTCTTCTAATTTTATGATCGTGATCTTACTATTTTGGTGTGCCATTCTCCACAAACAAACAATGAATACAATCATGTACATACATGTATTCAGAAAGCATAGATAAGCTATTTAACCAACAACTGTTTTGGTATTCTGAAGTTGGTGACTTTAGCAATTGTAGTATTTCTGCGAAGCATTCATGTTACTTGTATGACTTTACTGTAAGAAATTACTGAAGGGCACAACTCCCCTCTCACTCTCGTCTTTGACATTCATTCAAGAAATAAAAAGTTAGGGCCGTCAACCCAAACAAATATATTTACTAAAATTTCAGACTCTACCAATCCATAGGTATGGAATCCGCTAGTAGTCTCTTCCATATATGAATTGCCATATAAACAGGTGCAATAATTTTTAAACTGTACTGACACCTGAAGATTGAAATATTTCCTGTGCAGAGCCAAATTCCTGATTAGTGCTATGAATTGTGTGTCTAATTGTAGAGATGTCTTCATTGTCTATGTTTACATGTAGAATGGTTGTAAATGATTGTCCTCATTGAATTTGGTTTAAAGATTAGCTATTATGGACGGTACAAATTAGGGTCAGAGTTAATGTCTTTAATTGGTATTTTGTTTGTTACTTTTAGCCAGCATGAAGGTGAAGGTACAATAAATGAGCATGAATGATAACTTTAAACCTGGGGTCACCGAATGATACTAAAATGACCTCTTTAGCTTCTGGTAACCTGGAGACCAAGTTAAAGGTCATTCCTATTAAATCAAATTTTTGTTATTCAAATTCTAATTATTACTTTAAATTTGTAATCCAAACAAATTCACTACTTTATTTTTATCTTTGATTTCTCTGTACAGGGATCAACATATACAGCTACAATGGATAAATACATTATCAGAGAACTATGATACAGAAATAAAAAGATATATCAAATCTTCTGTTTCTATAAATCATAAAGATGTAAAGAATTGTTTGTCTGATGGAAATATCATTACTCTCAAAGATGAACAACAAAAGTAAGTTTTTAACTTTTTGTTTACTTCATTTTTATTTTTATTGATTGGCACCAATTAATATTTTCAGGACTGGTTCTGGAATTTCTTATCTTTTGTATTTAGTATGGTTTTGTTTCTTAAGTAAAAGCTGCAGAAATTATGAAATAGAAGAATTTGGGGAAAAAATGTTTGACGCTTGTATTTAGATTTATTTAGGTATTGGCAAGATACAACATGACATATGTAATTTAACAATATAAATATGATACTATAGTAATAAATAAATAAATATTAAAAGTTACATATACATACATATATATATATATATATATATGGGGAAGAAAGATGACGAAAAACCAACGAATTATCTTTCGGAAACACTGGATCCAGTACGGATTCAAGAACATAAATATAATAAGATAGATTTGAGAAAGAAGAAGTTCAAACAGTGTTAGGAAAATATAATAAATTTGCCCGAGCGCTTTCGACAACGATGTGTCTTCTTCAGGGGCTAACAAAGAATGAAATTTCAACACGGTATTTTCATTCTTTGTTAGCCCCTGAAGAAGACACATCGTTGTCGAAAGCGCTCGGGCAAATTTATTATATTTTCCTAACACTGTTTGAACTTCTTCTTTCTCAAATCTATATATATATATATATATATAAAACCATGTCATAAAATACCATCACCAGGGTTAGCACAAAAAAAGAGTGAACTCTTGTTTCCATTTGTGTTTTATCTAAATATTTTGTAGTTTGTTTTACTTATTGAATTGTTCTTAGATGGACCAGTCCTGTGCTGTAGTGCAATTATTTGACATTTTTGACATCAATTAGTGTAACTTTGTTTCTATCATTAACACGGCAGACCTTACCTTTCCATGACAATTTGAGAAAATATATTAGAAAATGCAGATTTACTGTCCAGAAATGTGCCCAGAAGTGACCAGGCTGAAATAAATAACTAAACAAAAAATTTTAGGTGTTTAAGAAGTGAATATTCTGTTATTATAGTAGGCTCCAGTGAATATAGAAACAAACTGTTCATGACTTTTTAAACAAAATCATACGAAACGAAACGTGTTGAAATAGATATATTTATTTGTCTTTCATATTTCATGATAATATGATATACATAAAATGAAACGAAGTTTGAAAAAAACCCAAACATTCTGACTTTCTTCAAAACATAGATATAATTGAACATTTTAATTGCTAAAAAAACTCTTTTAGTCACTTTTCATAGAAAAATGATGAAAGCAAAGGCTATGATTGGTTATTAGAGAAAGACAATTAGAAAATCATTTTAGAGAAAGCAAAGGCTTTGATTGAAAGACAATCAGAAAATCATTTTAGCTTGGTTTCCTTTAGATTTAGTGGTAATGAATTGTACATGTAACTTAGCAACATACATAGCAATAGACTGTGATAGAAATTTAAGTCGAATTAATATTTTTACTAGTAGATTGAATATTTTTTTTAGTTCCCACATTTAAGTATGTTATAAATTACATGTTGTTAGTAGCCAATTAATAACCTTTAAATTGTGGCTCATCTATCCTGAATAGTTCGCTCAGATTCCATACAGAGTTCCACGTGGATAAATTTCTGTCTTGTTTTCACTAATCTCATTTTCTGATTTATCCCCATCATTGAGTGCCGAGATCTCATGAGATTTTGTGGTACGTTGTGCAGAATATACTCTGGACAGAATAAACGCTGTTGCAAACAGTAAGGCACAGAATACTGTCTCTCCAAGTGATAGATATATAAACCACATAGGGGACAACTGTTCCATCATGTAACCTAGTAATATAGGGTTCACCATGACCCCAGCTGACCCAGATATTAATAAAATGGATGCCAATCTTGCTGTTATTGGAGTCACATGTTCCTGGGTCCATGTGAACAGTGTTGGCAAGATGCCAGACATTGTCAAACCTGCAAGTCCCACCGTGACCCAGATAAGCTCAGTGTGATTAAATGTAATACTCAACAAAATTCCCGTTATCATGATCGATGAACTGACATAGGAAAAAACAATCAACTTAGTTGAAGTTATATAAGCTAGAATGAATACTCCAATGAAATTTCCGGCTGCATATGTAGCAAAATACACTGATGTGATTGTAGAGGCTGATTTTTGACTCCAGGAAACTTGTTCCATTACAAAAGTGGTTAAAAAACTTGGGAAAAGATCTATGTATGCAGTGGCAACAAAGGAATTGACACAAAGAATACATAGAATGAGTCGTTTTATGTTTTTTGGAAGCTTGATTTTATCGACACTCTCATTGCTATACTGTCTTGTGGCTTTGATGACTTTCCTCTTCTGTATATAAGCCACTAAGAAAGGAATGGCTGCTGATAACACTAGAACTCCTGTGATAAGAAATGCATAATGAATATTTGTTGATCGTCCCTCGTTTGTAGCAGAGGAGTTTGTTGAATTGTTTAAAACTTCTGTGAGATTGGAGGTAGTGTTGGAGGTTGTGTTCCACATTGTTGAGTTGTATTTACTATGTGTTTTATTCTCTGTTGCATGCTGGGTAGGCTCGTCTGAAAGACATTAAATAAAGCATATCAATTAATATATAAATATGAATGAATGGATTTTGCACATTGTACACCCTTATCAAGCTGACTGACCACTTTTAAAACTCAAATAAATCAATTATCTGTACATGTAACCATAATAATTCATAGCTAAAGGGTGAGTCATTGTGAAGTCATTATTTCTATTACATGAATTTAGCTTATATCTTTCATAATCTGTCTGTCATAAATGATCTGTTTAATTTGACTTTTATGCAGTATAATCATCAATTTTCTAAAACCAGTTAATCTTCTTTTACAATATCACTGAATAAAGTCAAGAAACTCATACATGTACCATGACTTATAACATGCCAATTGAAAACAGATGGTATTTTTTTTATTCACATTTTAGTATCTTTTAGCTATATATTTCAGATAGGGTTTACTTTTGACTGCCAAAAAATATTCTAAAATTTTTATACCTGAGACTGTGCTGACAAATGGTTGTGTAACTAGTGGTGCAAGAATACCTCCTAGCGCTGATAGTACATGTGTCATTTGTACAAATGGTCCACCATCCTTAGACCAGATTGCAAACAACATTGAATGTAAACCTGAAATAGAAATGTCATGACTGTATTGTAATGATGTCAAGTTGTTAACCTCAAACAATTACGATTTAATATTTCAGTTTAATCATAATTATGGTTTAATTCTAGTAATCAAATTAGAACACATTTATCAGTTATTCTTGACTGCTGTAAATAAATATATAGCAAACATGCCATTTGCTCCCGATATTTTATAACTCATAATCAACACAATATTTATACTGTCTGGCTTAATTGGTTTTATTGTACACATGAATAATGACTTCTTGTATTGTTGTCAACATTGATCTTTTTAGATCAATAGCCATATGTATTAATCAAATTGTCACTGATTAACCAACATAAATCTATTTGCAGAAACCAAGTTTACTATAGCATGTGAGATTAATAATAAAATTTTAATAAAATTTGCATGAAAATAAATCAGTACAAAGTTGTGTAAACATCAAATTGAGATATGTATTAATCTGTCTTGGGTCAATTTGAACAATCTTTATCTATTAATAGTTTCCAATTGTTCAAATTCGAAACTAAAATTTATTGTTTTTTTTTCATAGTTTGTACTGAATTCATCTGTGTCGAACGAGGTTATTTCTTACATTATTGCGGAAAGGCAGTCAACACAATTATATCCTATTGCTCTGTGAATAGCTCATTTTTTCTCAACTGTCAAAATATGAATAATTCCACAGTGACTTTGTGGGGTTTTTCTAACACAGTGTATATTCAATCACCATGGAATTATTCAAACTTAGACAGTTGAGAAAAAATGGACTATACTCACATTTTAATTCAGCTTTGTTCTACATGGGTACATCCTGGATGGACAAAGATTTTATGCTGAAAAAAAAAGCATCAACATGAGTTCAGAATCAATTCTATATTGATAGCCTATGATTGTCTTGAATGACATGATGGCTTGATAAGTTTATTTTAGTTTAATTAAAATATTGTATCAATGAGAAATTGCACTCAATCAACAAGGTATACCTGTATCTTGTCCTCCTATACAAATACCATTGATTACACGTATAGCAATCATTGCTCCTAGAACAGGTAACCATGGTAACACTGTTATAGTAATAGCTGTACCAAGTGTATACAGAAATAACATCATACGAGGATTGAATCTATCTTGAACTAAAATTATATAGACAAAAAAGAAAATATCAACAGTGTGTAAAAATATAACAGACTGATTATACCAAATAAAACAATGGAATAGAAAAATCTTAAATGGTATCACTTGCTTATGCCCACAGCATCAAATATTTTTATATAAGTTTTTCTTTGCAATTTAATTCAACCTGATGAATATTATTTCAATTTAATTTCAGCTTAAAGCACCAGTATCAAAAGAAACACTGTTTTTGGACAGCAAAGAAAATAGACATTTATCTATTTCAAACACCTCTTATGAACAAGATTTTTTTAAATAAATGCAAATATTGGTTATTGCATTTCAAAGTAAAAGTAGATTGAAACAGAAAGTAGAATCTGGTTGTCAATACTTGAAACAATAGATTTGATTACAGTGTGTTTAAGATGAAGTCACCTTAAAAAACTGCTCCAAATTAAGTGTTTAAGCTCTAAAACCATTTTGGATCAGGTCTACTGAACATTAGCGTATAAATAAATTATAATAGTGTGCTCTTATAAAAGTACCCAACTTTTAAAAAAAATGACACTTTGACAAACTAAAAAGAAAGCAGACTGATTTGAACAGTTTATTGTGTCTCTAATTCATGTTATATTCTGATGACTTCATGTTTGTAAAACAGTTTTCAAGTCTACTGTTGATGAATATATCTTCATATAGAGGCTTATAAAGAAAATGTCTTTTGTCTTTGGTTTAATGATATGCCATGGTTCTAGATATTAATTATGTTGGGTTTTTTTTCCAAGTCTTCATTGTACTGTAGAAGTTGTTGATTGAATGACCCTATTAATGCATATATGGTTTCAACACCTGGCTTTTGCTTTAAAAGCGAACCTTGGTGCACTGGTAACCTTGCAAGGCTTCAAAACCGGCTATTCAGGTTTGATTCTCGAATGCAGAAAAGTATGCAAGTCCTAGTAAAATGAAAAAAATGTCCAAGAAAACTGATCAGAGGATTGGAAAATACAAAAACTCTAATTAGAAACAAACATACTTAAGCCTGCCAGTAAACATCCTCCTAAATAACCAATAGCAAATCCTGTAAATACCCATGTTGCCTCCTGTAAAGATGCTCCTACTAAAAACTGTAAATCTGGCAAAGCTGGTCCCATCTGACCATATACCCAACCCTAGAAACAAACAATATATATGATAGGCCACAACAAACTGATCATATGTTCTATGGATTTTGTCCGAAAAAAATTGGAGCGAGCGAGCGAAAAAAAAATAAAAATATTTTTTTTCCAAATTTTGCATTTTGAGGAGCGAGCGAAAAGCGAAAAATAAAAAAAGGTTCTATTTTTATGAATATTCATTTACTTAAAGTCAAAATGCACTTGAAATATGGACTTTTTGCAGAAAAAACTTTAATGAAAAGCATTCTGTATTACTTCAAAGTGCATATAAGCCACAATAATCACTTAAATTATAGTTGTGGATATAGACATGCTTATTTAAATATAAAACATGGATTGATGCTGTACTACTATGGATTTATTCTATTTTTCTTACATGATACAATTTTAAAATCACTACATGTATTTAATATTTTTCTCTTAATTATAGCTTCATATTTAGTCTTTTTTCCTTGGGTTTTATTATCTTGACCTTGGATTACAAGGAAATGTCAGTTTAGCTCTGATTATCTTGTAGTATGTTGTAAGAAAGATTACTTGTTGTTAATATTCATAAAATTAATGCTTTTAATATGATACATACAAATTTAAATCCTTCTGAATGAACCTTTTAGGCTCTGCACCCCTATAAAATGATGGACCAAACCTGTTGACTTTTGGTGTATACATAAAGTCTTCATATTAATCCTGTAAATAAAGGATGGGCTCAAAAACATAAAAATTATATATAACTATATTCAACTACTCAGTATACTCAAGTTCCTGAATGATAATTTTAGAATCAGCACCCCTATAAAATGATAATGAACAAAACCTGTTAAATTTTAAGTGCATAAATACAGTCTTATTAATTAGAAAGAAGAAGATTATTAAGTAGGCAAATTATGCTACAGACTAAACAACATACAACTGCTAAGTATACCTAAGTAATCCTGAAGGAAAAATAGAATCAGCACCCCTATAAAATAAAATGGACTATACGTTTTGGTGTCGAAAGTATAGCCTTTTGGTAAATGATACAAAATACAACTTTATTTTAAATCAGTCTATTCGATTATCTCCGGCAAAAACATTATTAGAAAAGGAAATCTTCTATCCTGTCCTACCTCAATTCATAAGACATGAGTCAACCTCTAGTAATATTGTAAACTATTTTTACACAGAAGGTGAACATATGACGTCACACATCCAGATCATCTTTGTAGGGTTGATGGAGCCGCTCTGTCTACGTCACTGTTCAACTTCTGTGTGTATCAAGAGTTAAAGTTTATGGAAGTTAAGCATTGCATTTATTACATTTATTACGTATACATGTGTTAAAATGTGTACTAAATATAATTTAGGATTTAGAAAAACAAAGGAACAAAGGATCGACACGATCATCATAGTGACGTATGTAAACGTGAATACTTTACTGTTTTGTTACAAATATAGCAATGCCATGGTGATAAGCTTTGATATTTAGACCAAAAATTATTGATTTTCTCCGTAAAACTTCTTGGTTGAGTGCCAAAAAAATTGACTTCAAAAAAATTCTTGATGCGGTAAAAAATTTGAAGTGCGGGAGCAAAAAAAAAATAAAAATATTTTTTTTCCATTTTCGGATTTTTAGGTGCGGGAAATCCGACGAACAAAAGATCAATTTGTAGTGGCCATAGTGTTTACTTTGTTTCAGTTAATGAGTCACTGCAGTCATTGTATGATCTAAGCTCGCTGCAGGTCATACAATTCCATGAAAATGGCAAAAATGTAGATTTTGAATTATTCTCTTGTCCATCTCATAGCTGGCTTGAATGGATTAAGAAAAAAATCCATACCAGACACAATCAAGAACACACAAGTCATACATTGTAAAGGGCATACAACACTTTGACACTCATTTCATATACATTGGCTGTGACTATTTAAAATGCTTGCAATAGATCATAAAAATTGAAATTTATCATGATACAAAAGAACAGAACATTGTGCTAGCTGAACATGATATTTATTGATTTTGTATGATCAGAAAATGTCATACAGTGATAGCATGGTAAATGCTGAAAATTCATTAGATTCTAAAACAGCATATTTTCTCTTCCTCCTTTGAAATATTTCTATATACCATGTTATAAAGTAAATAAGGCCACTACAAATTGATCTTTTGTTCGTCGGATTTCCCGCACCTAAAAATCCGAAAATGGAAAAAAAATATTTTTATTTTTTTTTGCTCCCGCACTTCAAATTTTTTACCGCATCAAGAATTTTTTTGAAGTCAATTTTTTTGGCACTCAACCAAGAAGTTTTACGGAGAAAATCAATAATTTTTGGTCTAAATATCAAAGCTTATCACCATGGCATTGCTATATTTGTAACAAAACAGTAAAGTATTCACGTTTACATACGTCACTATGATGATCGTGTCGATCCTTTGTTCCTTTGTTTTTCTAAATCCTAAATTATATTTAGTACACATTTTAACACATGTATACGTAATAAATGTAATAAATGCAATGCTTAACTTCCATAAACTTTAACTCTTGATACACACAGAAGTTGAACAGTGACGTAGACAGAGCGGCTCCATCAACCCTACAAAGATGATCTGGATGTGTGACGTCATATGTTCACCTTCTGTGTAAAAATAGTTTACAATATTACTAGAGGTTGACTCATGTCTTATGAATTGAGGTAGGACAGGATAGAAGATTTCCTTTTCTAATAATGTTTTTGCCGGAGATAATCGAATAGACTGATTTAAAATAAAGTTGTATTTTGTATCATTTACCAAAAGGCTATACTTTCGACACCAAAACGTATAGTCCATTTTATTTTATAGGGGTGCTGATTCTATTTTTCCTTCAGGATTACTTAGGTATACTTAGCAGTTGTATGTTGTTTAGTCTGTAGCATAATTTGCCTACTTAATAATCTTCTTCTTTCTAATTAATAAGACTGTATTTATGCACTTAAAATTTAACAGGTTTTGTTCATTATCATTTTATAGGGGTGCTGATTCTAAAATTATCATTCAGGAACTTGAGTATACTGAGTAGTTGAATATAGTTATATATAATTTTTATGTTTTTGAGCCCATCCTTTATTTACAGGATTAAGGGGGTGGGTCCATGGGCGAATTTTTGATGACAACAACCATAAAACGGTAAAATATCAACTAACTAATTCAGGCCAATAAGCTATCATAATTAAAATATCAGTCTCAACAGACGACAAAAATAACATTCCCCAGATTAACTTCCCTTTGTTAGAGCCTGTGACTAAACAAAAATATTTTACGACATTGATTGTAAACAAAGGGAGGTAACTTTAGATTTACGGCAAAGTCCTGCAGATGCTGTCAAGAATAACATATTTTGTATAACTACTCAGTCTGCTGAACGTAGATTTGCCAAGTAGTATCGTTGAGAGGTACCAACAGAGATGACATACAATGAAACACTGAGTATAGTTGATGACGTCAAAATTCGTCAAGAATCTAGATCTAACTTTGATATCATTAGCATTCTGCAGACGACCTTGGTCAGTGTTTGACACTGTGAGATGAAACACACGTAAGAAAAATGTAAGTTATCCTTCTTTTGTATTAATATTGATGCGTAAAAATGGTGTATATAATATACTGGTTAAAATCTATTGTTTCCAAGATTTTAGAGTAATGATGCAATATTTATAGAACAGTTTTCGGATACAGATGATTCCGGATACGGATTTATAATTTTCCAATTTCGTACGTGAATAAATACTATTTGTGACTTATAATTTAATATCTTGACACGTTGTGTATAGTATGATGCTGATAGTTATTTTCCATGTGAAGGCGTCTATAAGTCTAGACAAACTGTCTCCAGTTAGAAAAAATTAACTTGATTATGAACTATTTCGTTGATGTTTAGAATCTTCACTTGGAGACTTTATTATTTATATTTTCAGGTGTATATGTTATTTGAGCATCCTGTTTGACTAAATGTAGATACATTTAATCTAGAATATTACTCAATGCACAACAATACACAGGTTTGTTCACATTTCATACCCCACCACTCTCTAAAGCTGATCAGTGGCAGATCAAGTTTTTTTGCTGGAGGGGGGGGGGACATACAATTTTCACATAAACTTTAACTTTTTTATTTATTCTTTGTGTTATCCTTTTTATGTATTATAAGTTTGTATAGTGCACCAAATTAGTTCTTCCATTTGATTAACCTCAGCTAGCCTATTTTTCATCTACTTTGAATCATGTACATGTATATAACCAGAAGAACAGACTAAGATCTATATCATAAATTTTCTTAGATGACAATCCTTTCATTTTTCTAGAAAATTATTATAATCTGGATCTTTCAGCATTCATACTCACATCTTTAGTTAGGTGTATAATGAGGTATATGATCAGAGACATGACTGATATCATAAAACATAAAAACATGGGTTTATTATCAAAAATGATAAAAGTTTGATGAAACATTTGACTTCTTTTAAATTTTATAAGAAGTTAAGTTATTTTAAGGTATTTTATTTTCTTTTATTTGTTTAATTTGTCAATATTTGCAAAATTACTAGTCAATATCTTTCTTTCTTACAGATGACTGAGGTATTGAGTTGTGCCACACTGATGATACTCTGACAGCATGATAGGTGATCATAAAACAGACTATAAATAAAAAAAATACCCACATTTGATTGTCTAAGCCACAAGTGATTGTTGAAATGTTTTAAAACAATGTTAACAAGGGTAAAACAGTATACCCCCCTCTTCTTTAAAGTGGGGGTATAATAAAAAAAACTGACTGCAAGAACTCACTTTGATTGTTCATGATATGTTATAGATCTACTTGGTTTTGTTCAGCATTGTGTTGATAAAATCATTGTAAAAATACAATCCATGCATTAAATATATTAAATTAGCTTCCAGTTGTTGTATTATTGACAATTCTAAAAGCCATGTCATTATAAATGGCTTTCATCATAGTAGTCATGCAGTAGTCAGTAATTCACAGATGCAAATCCTATTTTTTTGTTATGTGTAGTTTCAATTTAGCAATATTATGGTATGTCCATGCTATGGTAAAGGAGGTACTACTTGGTAAGGCAAACCATGGACATGTATCATATCTAAGATTGGCAAGAACCTTGGTAAATGGTCATGAATACAACACATTCCATTTGTTGGGCTCAATACACTATAAATAGTAGCTCACTTAAAAAGTGATGAAGTTAGTACTTGTGATAACTTGTGCAACAAAAATATAATTATACAGGACTTACTTCCACAATATGATGTGTTCATTCATGAAAATCATAAGGATTTACACTGTATAAGAAATGCATATAACATAAAACAAAATTAAAACATGTGAATATCTCTTTTCACAACAATTTAGAACATTTGGTTGCCATGGTGACTTAAACTGGTATGTTTTTGTAATACAAATGTGAAGTAAAGAATTGTTCATCACATCTTTAAGAAGGGTCTATTGCATTATCATTATTTCATGACAATAATATATAATAAATGATAACAATATATTAATTCTGAATGGGAATTGAAGAAGTGGGTGGGGTATTCCTCACTTTAAATGATAATGCATTTTAATTTTTTTTAATAAAATTTTCCATTTTTTGATAATTCAGCTCTAAAAAATTATTTACCCCACCTGAAGTGATAAACTATTAAAAACATGCATTTGAGTTATATACTTAGTCAGTTGCTATATTTTAGACATGATGAAAATAATAGAAAAATTTACTCAATTTTTGCTTCTTATAGTAGGTATTATTAACATCTTGTTGGCCTAGCTATTGTATTAAAATTTAAAAATTCGGTGACCTTTTGCTTTTTTCACTTCTATCTGATAAAAATTCATTTAATCTTACATTTAAACACAATTAAAAATGGTACTAAGTCACTAATTTCTTTTGATGTAAAAAATAGACTTTTTGACAATTTTTATAAGTGGGTGGGGTACTTTTTATTTTTAACACACATTTTGCGGAATTCGCTGAATAAAATGGTAAAAAATGCATGTTAAAGTGAGATTCATCGAATTTATAACATTTATCACTAACATATTCATCATTTAATGACAAATGGACGGTTTCCTATGCATCTGTCTGATATATGCTATTTTTGATGCATTTTTTGGTGGAGATTTACATGCTTTTTGGGGGTCATTTTGAAATGACCATAACCCTTTAAAATGTTTGGTGACCCTAATTAATTTGATCAAATTACTTCAGATGTGCCCAAACAAATTCATGAAGATTCAAAAATGTATTATAAACCTCTATCTTGAGAAAATCTCTTAACCCTGAATATTTGCTTCAAAAGCTTGTTTTTTGGTGGGTGGGGTAATTTGACTGACGATTTTCGAGCAAAATGACCAACCGAGTTACTTAAAGACTACTTTAGGGACAAACGCACGAAAGATAATACATACAATCAAACGTAATCACCCATAAAATTTACTATTATATCATTTTACACTATTATAACGCATTTGTGGAATTTTAAAATATTTTACCTGATTTTTACCGACATGATGTATCAAAAAAAGTCTCGTAATTTTTTTCAAAGGTCGGTGACCTATGTTTTTTTCCCCATAAAATCAAACAATAGTAATGTCTGATTTGTGTTGCAAAATTTAAGCAAAAGTTAAGCTCTGTATATATATCAAAAAATATGTTGAACATTTATCATAATCCCGTGAAAAATAACCAATTTTGGGCATACAGGATGGAGACCAGTTAAGAGCCTGCAAGAAAAATATAGAATTTTTGATAATTAATTTTCTTGTACTACAATTCTTACAGGTCATTTACTTATAATTAAGCGAAAAAATAATATTCCGGTGATTAAGATTTTTTTTCTGTAGGTATTTGCTTAAATTGTCAAAATTCTTGCTCAATTCAGCAGTTATAGAGGTGGTGACCTTCAAATGACCTTGACCCCAAAACGAGTTCGGTGACCCCCAAATTTTATTACATTTTTTAAAAGTTCAAACATTAAACAACATTTGTGCAAAGTTTCAACAAAAGTTAAGTCCTTTTAAAAAATGCGATCCCATGGACCCACCCCCTTAATATGAAGACTTTATGTATACACCAAAAGTCAACAGGTTTGGTCCATCATTTTATAGGGGTGCAGAGCCTAAAAGGTTCATTCAGAAGGATTTAAATTTGTATGTATCATATTAAAAGCATTAATTTTATGAATATTAACAACAAGTAATCTTTCTTACAACATACTACAAGATAATCAGAGCTAAACTGACATTTCCTTGTAATCCAAGGTCAAGATAATAAAACCCAAGGAAAAAAGACTAAATATGAAGCTATAATTAAGAGAAAAATATTAAATACATGTAGTGATTTTAAAATTGTATCATGTAAGAAAAATAGAATAAATCCATAGTAGTACAGCATCAATCCATGTTTTATATTTAAATAAGCATGTCTATATCCACTACTATAATTTAAGTGATTATTGTGGCTTATATGCACTTTGAAGTAATACAGAATGCTTTTCATTAAAGTTTTTTCTGCAAAAAGTCCATATTTCAAGTGCATTTTGACTTTAAGTAAATGAATATTCATAAAAATAGAACCTTTTTTTATTTTTCGCTTTTCGCTCGCTCCTCAAAATGCAAAATTTGGAAAAAAAATATTTTTATTTTTTTTTCGCTCGCTCGCTCCAATTTTTTTCGGACAAAATCCATAGAACATATGATCAGTTTGTTGTGGCCTAAGGCAGTTAAACAACAAACTACATTTAATTTAATGGAATGAAAAATTATGAGTTAAGTTCAACATGAAAATTAATTTAGCCACAGGTAGTGTATAAAGAATAATCACTGGCCTCACGACACTTAATTAATTGTGTTAGTAAATAATTGAACTCATAAATATTAAATTTTATTTAACCTACAGGGATATATCCTTGAGTTGTAAAAGATAAGATAATGTTTTCATTTAAACTTCAAAGGTATTAAATGACAAGTGCTGATGACCTATGACTTAATTGAAAACTATTTATCATTTTGGTCAAGTTTATTGCCCAGGTTATATCAAGATATATTTTATCCAATTTTGTTACTACAGAAACCTATTATATATAGGAAAACTAGTTTTGTTAGATTAAGACTTAAATATTTCAATGTAGTTGCAGTACTGAAAAGAATCTTCAAGTTTGTTTATCGGATGAACCTCTATCAAGACTTTTATAATGGACTTACCGGCTGTAATAAGAAAGACTTTGAGTGTGATAACTATCAAAATGAAACCAAAATACCCAGTACAAATATGATTTTAAAAGTGGCCCGCCCAGCAAATCACAAAAATCAGTGCTCTACTTTGTGCTTTCAGTAAATTTAATGGGTCCTTGAATTGGTTGAGTTTTTTGTTTATCATAACTAAGGCAAGGTGATTCATACCATTTCTGGACATTTTTTTTCAGTCAAATAATGACTGTCTGCATCTAGTTCACTGACATCCTGTCCCTGGAGAGAATAAGATCTCAGAACATTGCCATTTGACCAGTATGAAGCACAGTTTTGACCTGTGGCTAACTTTGTGTGATCTTTCAATATTATATGTTATATCGATAATTTTATTCAACTGCTTGTACCATATACATAAATCTGCTGATTTAAACTGATTTAAATATTTACTACAGTATTTCCTTACTCACTATTTGTATTCAAATCAGCAGTATTAATGTATGCACCACTGATAGTTAAATAAAATTTACCAACAGAAAAATGGGTGAGAAATCTCAGGATTTATTGGGCCACAGAGAAAGATTTATCTTGTTTACCAAATACGTCAAATCTGCTAAAATCTTAAAAATCGTTAATTTAAGGAATTTCAAAATTTTGAAATTTCATCCGTGTTACCATAGCAACAGTAGAAAAGCTACAAACCATTGTTGTAGTGTTCCAGAATAAGAATATAGTATCTAGAACTTTATATCTAAATTCTGGATTACTACAAGATTCTTGTTGTTGTTGTAGTTCTCTGTCAGATTTTATATCATCTAGATCCTCTGTACTAAATGTTAGTTTCTTTCCTTCAATCTGGTCAGCATCTTTGTTGGTAGACTGTAATATATAACTATATAATTAGATACCCTTGTCACTATATATAGTTAGACATTTTGAAGTCCGATAAGACTACCTGACTAATTATTTCTCTTCTCCCTGGTGTAAATAATGCCCTTAATCTCTTGGGCCATTATAATTCAGCTAAGATGGCCAATAATTGCGATCAGGCCCCACTCATTGTCACTCGTGTAACTCTTCTTGGTTAAGAGCTAATATGCAACTTCTTTATGTCTGTTAAAACTAAAACTACTGAAGGGATTCATTTTAAACCTCACACATGTCTATTGGGTTACTGTTGGAGGCCAATTACCAATGAAATTTTCTAGCCAAAGTTTTGATTGGACTATGGACTTTAAATTTCACATATCAAAGTTTTTCATTGACCCATCGATGTCCTACATACATTGTAGGCCTACAGTCCTTCATTATATTGCTGTTGTAGACTAAATGCTTTTTATTGCTTAGATGCAGATTAGTTCAGGACTCTTTTAACATTATAACTTGAACCCTAAGTCAGACTAGGCTATTTTAAATTGAGTCTCTAAATCTGATGATAAAAACAAATAAAAACAAACCTGTTCACCAATTTCTTGTAGAACTAAATCTATGGCATGTATTGGTTGATTATTATGTTGTTGTAGTACAAACTTGTCATTATTTGTATTTAATTCTTTATGTCCAGTCACTATACCATTATCTTCAAAGTTATCCTTATGGTTGTCTTCAGAGTTGTCCTTATGTTTGTCCTCACAGTTGTCATTAAAGTTGCCCGTATCATTGTCCTTACCATTCCGATCGTCAGCAGACTCATCTAACCGAACATTATCTTTATCATTGTTTTCACTACCATCAAGTGACTCTCCAAGTCTACCATTGTCTGTATCATTGTATTCACCACCATCAACTAACTCCCACATCAGGTTTACTCATATCATCAGCCATATATTCTTAGTTTTACTTACTTCATCTGATTTCACATCAATTGTAGCATTCTTTGAGCTTATCTGAAAACTTTCACCTCTTTGATTAGTGTCTAAAACATTTGTTGTGTATCTATTGAGTATCTTTAATGTTTACTTGTATTTCTCCAGATTTTTCATAAGATTCTATTGCTTGGTTTTCATAAATAATTACTGATTTCTTACAATCATAACTTTACAAAATGTTCTTATCGGAAGCTTTGCAATGGCAATTTTCTAATTAACTCTTTTCTAATTTTCTATTTTACTCCATTTTACACCATCATTGAAATACTGAGTCCATTGCACTGTTGAAATAATATAGTAGTAGTTCAATGTTTACATTAGTCCAAAAATTAAATGAATTCATAGTTGATAAAATGATGATATTATACTCCCAATATTGCACTAATAAAATTCATTCAATAAATGATGCTATCCTTAACACTTTATCTTCCATCTAATACTGAAGGATATAATTAACTCTCTAGTGATAATACAAGATTATATCCACCTTGCATTCTTGTACTATAAACACTGAGTTATGATATATAAAGGTAAAAGCTAACTCCAATCTTTCTACTATAACATGGTCAGTTTTAAACCAAGGTGTATTAGTTATGACCTTTCATCAGTGTACTACCATACAGATTATTAATGAATGGTCAGTTTGTAGTATTGTTATAATACTATTATTATACTGTAACTAGAGGTCAAAAGGTCAAAATGTTATATTCATTATCTTATACTATAAATGAAGGCTCTCTCACTCTCTCATGGTATATTGATTTAGCACTGCACTGTTGGATCAATAATATACATTTACTTGACCAAGTACTAACTCTTGGCTGAGTGGTAGGTTTAAGGAATGGAGATAATGTTCTTGGCTCTTAAGTCCCCCATCTAATCTTCCCCATTGTTAAGATTGAAAATAAATGAGATAAATATTTTGGGCATTGCATACATTTATTATCATTGTAGTTTGTTGTTTGACTCTTTTTTAGTGGTTTAAACTGGTGACTTAAATTTTAATCATTGTAACTTTTCACTGAAAGAGACTTTGGTTTGAGCCCTGCTCTGACCATTTCTGTGGTGTGATCAAATATTTATATACACACTGAAGATGAGAGTCAAGTATTGTTCATTTAGATCTGACAATTATGAAAAAAATACCAATACATGTACATGTACTATACTCAGGTTAATGTTTTTTTTATTGATTATTAAACCATATTATATTTCTATTGTTTCAGGAATTATGTATTATTTTATAAACAATCAAAGAGAGATGATTTGTTATTGTTGAAGAAGATAATGAAATGTTTTAAATTTAATATTCCAAGAGATAGATCACCAAAAAATATGTATAAAGGAATTCTCAGGTAAAATATAAAATTGTTACCCTACTCCCTTTATAGTCCACTTTTAAATGGTCAGCATAGTCCAACAGCATTAGCCTGATAATGTCAACCCCATCAAAATCTGTTTGACAACCTTCACGTATGTTTTCTGTGGCAACTGCATCAGAGACTGTCTCTCTAGAATCTGTTATAGAAGATGCAGTTCCTGCACCAACCAGGGCAATCCATTGTCTTCAGTGACAGATGAAAGCCAACAATAAATAATTGTAGTTTTGCTTTCTTATTAGGGCTGTCACGATATACCGGTATATTGCAATACGCAGCTGCCGCGATACATACCCCTGTATGAATTTAACATACCAGTATTTGGCGATATTTTTTATTTCATTGGAAAATTCTTACCTTCAGGAAATGAAAGTACCGAAACATCAGTTTTTCCATCGCTCATTCAATCTAAGCTAACAAGAATTTTAACTGAATGGAACATATTCGATTGGTTGTACGAAACTTGTGCAAAACGTGTTCTTGAATCAAATACTTCGGGACAGGTAGTAATGAAATAAGCATGGCGTTCAGAAGTTTGATTACTAGAATGTTCTGCAGCTAGGGGATGATTGTTTCTTTCAACCTAAGCGCCTTTTTTATTTGCAAAACATAGGGATGGGTATCGCCGGAAATTTCGTATTGCGATATATTGCGATATCAAACAGGGTATTGCAATACGTATTGCGATATATTAGGAGTTTATAACATAAGCTTTTTACAGCACCCATTCTTGTATTTGACTGACAATATAAAGATTCAACACAAGTATACATTGTGAAAGCTTTATTTAAGCCAATGCAACATTTAAGACTCAACTTTTGTCCAGTAAAATAAGCATTATTACAAATCTTGCTTTAAATCGAAAGTTCCTTTGCGACACTATGCCGATAGACTGATAGTGTCAGCGTGCCAATTGTGAATTACATATTAAGCATTAACCCATTGTCATAAAGAGCTTCCTCTGATTAGCCTACTGCCAAATAATAGGTAAAGCATCCACTGTAGTATACTGCATGCATGGTGATGTACTGGGAAGTGTGCACGTTTTGCAACAAACTTGATACCTATTGATACCCTAGTTCCATAGGGGTTAGATTGACTTGTAGCTATTTATTTATAATACAATAAGGACACAAGATGTAGGAAACAAAATTTCCTGTTTAGTCATATATTTTTAATACAACTTATTGAAACAATTTAAACATTTCAAAGGGTGTGTTAAACACATTGCAGAAGAATTTCAATGATTCTAATACCTGGCATTAGTTTAAGAGACTATAAGTGCCACCATTTTCATTTATTGTCATATTATAAAGTAAAGATCTAAAACATGTTTATATAGATGGACATCACTGATAAGTCCAAAAGGCGGACGCGTTAGGCAGACGATATAGATATAGAGGGACAATGCGCTGATCAACAAAGGGTAAGAGTAAAAATGCGGATGAGTATACAAAATAAGAAAAGGTGAAGATTGAAATAAAATATTAATGATGCCAACTAAATTTTACGAAAACATATATTCTTTTCGTATCTTACTCAATGTCAAATTATAAAAATATTCATCAGTTCCAACATCTCTACTTAATGTTAAAGTCGTTACAGGTAGATATGTCAATACTTTATTCTAGTTCTTTATGCTAAAAAAGATTAAAGGAAAACCAAAAATGAAATAGATTCCTGTCAAATTCGGCCACAAATTCTTGAATCATTTTTCTTTCAAAATGTTTATGTACGTGCATATTGTAAGTTAATCTTTAAAGAGCTACCTTGTAACTACAAAGCAGACTTTTTCACATCCATCAAAATAATGGGAGACAGTTACTTCATAATGCTTACGCACATGAAAACTGTACGTTGAAGACATACTGTATTTATTTATAAAAATTATTACATAAGTTAACATATGAAAACTGTTGATTAATAATGTTTTTGTACAAACAGTATACACACTATATTCCATGAGGTCATACCGTAACTGTATTTTTAATTTGTAGTTACATGGTGGAATTTCTAATATCATCAGAGTATATATGAATATTGTTGACTCCGTACATGTATCATACAAGTTATGCTCTATAGGATAGAACTTGACTTCTTACTCTTTGATATGTTTTGTGATTGATATTTGTCATAAGTTGTATTCTATAGAAGCTTGACTTAACTTCTTACATCTTGTGTATTTATATAGATTCATAATATGTACATATATATCATAAGTTATATTCTATAGAGTCAGGACATAAATCCTTACATCTTGATGTGCATTGGGACTGATATTTGCTGTCTTTGTACATATATAATAAAGGATATATTCTGTAAAGTTGAAAAAACTTCTAACGCCTTGATGCATGTAAGGATTGATTCATGATGTTTTAGTACATATATACTATTGGTGAAATTCTATTTAATATAAGCTTAATCTCCTTGCATCTTAATGTGTATGAAGATTTCATAATGTTTATATTCTTGTATGTATTGAGCTATATATGATAGAAACATGACCTAACAGGTATTTATATGTATATCTTAAGTTATACTCTATAGAGTCAGAACTTAACTTCTTAGATCTTAAAGTGCATTTAGAATGATTCATGATATATATGTGCATGTATAATATATGCTAAATTCTATTGGGAAAGGGCAATGAATGTGTCTTTATATGATTTACATTGATAATCACTGCTCATATGTTAATATTTATGTTTATGTTATTTAAAGTAATAAATAATTACAAAATAAAAATTCGGCCACAAATAATGCCAAACAGGTTCGAGTATGCACTTTAAGTCTATTAGATTAAGATAAAAATATCGCGATATATTGCGGGACCGTACCGGTACGTATTGTGTTTGAGACTATGCAATATACCGGTATACCGGTATTATCGCGCATCCCTAGCAAAACATATATCACTGTTATAAATGACCGTATAGATTTAAAGAATCTAGATTCTTTCAGTAGCTGCATATAAGATTAACAAATTTAAAACCCCACAATATATTGTGGTATGTATCGCGATATGGTGCTAGCGTATTGCAATGTATCGCGATACGCTTCTGGTGTATTGTGACAGCCTTATTTCTTATGATAACAATAATAGCTTGTTTCAACAATTGTGTGATTATTCTAAATGAAGTTGAGTATCAGGTAAAATTTGACAGACTATAACAGGGTTGTATAAAGCACTTGTATAAGTTAAGTTTGTGATATTCATTTGCCAGTTTAGCTCAGTTTGTAGAAAATCTGTCCTACAAGGAAGAGGCTACTGGTTTAAACCATAGACAACAAGCATAGTTCTGCGTGAACCTTACTACATTGTAAACATATGCATGTATAGTCATACCAGGTATATGGTATATTATAGGGCTGTATCGTGATATATTGCAATACGCTGGCAATGTATCGCAATATGTACCACGATATATTGTGGGCTTTTAAATTTGTTGTGCCTCCACTGTATTTAACGGAAACAATGCAAATTTAACATGCAGCTACTGATAGAATCTTGCCTCTTTAAGTATTTACGGTCATTTAGGACTGTGACGCGCCAAATCGGTTACAATTTTGTAACTCAAGGTTAAATTGAACAAACAATGAAAAAACTGACGCTCTGCTACTTTTATTTCGCGAAAGGAAGAATTTTGAAATGTAATATATAAATCGCCAAATACCAGTACGTTAAAATCGTACCGCGGTACATATTGCCGCAGCTGCATATTGCAATAAACCGGTTTATCGTGACAGCCCTAGTATATTATATATGCCAATTATGGGAGTTTATTTAGCCAAGTTCAATTAGTGCCCAGCTTCTCCATAACTAATTGTCCAATTTCATGCATGCATAGCAAAGGCTTTGCTTTTGTAAATGACAGAAAAATAAATTTGCTGGCCAATTTCTAACACCACTATCTACACAGATTTGTTCAGTCAGCATATAAACCCTTAAATCATTTGGTACTCAGCTTTGCCTCAGTTAGGGTAAATTGACCGAAATGGGTCAATTTTATAAGAATGTTAGAAATCTCCCACTGATTTAAAACTTCCATGCTAGCAACTCTGCTAAATAATATTCTTGTATTTTAATTTCATTTCAGATTTACATATATGAAACATAATGTGATGTTGATTGGATCAAGATCCAAGTTTATACAATCAAAACCTGACTCAATGCAAATCTATAAAGATGTATGATACATACCTTACCTACTGTGATAAAATTGCCAGAGTTGATTTCTCCTACAGCCTTCCATACTTGATTGTGGCAGCCATATTTGGAAGTGATATTTGCTTGTGAAAGCCCATCCTTGGCAACCACAGTACTTTCTTCCGTTACACTCCATATGTACCGTGGGCAATTTGACCGGGCAAAATCTCGTTTTTTATAAATATACATCAATCTTTCTCCAATGAAATTGCATGTTACAATTAAATACTTTTCAATAACAATGACGTCATACTGGGATTTTCTTCATTCACTTTAGAAAAATCACTCACGGAGGCCCCCGTTTTATAGTTATAAAACGTAATTTCATTGGTGTGTTTTTCGCAGTGGTTTCCTTGTGGAGCCAATGAAACTGCCTCATTAATTAATCATGAATATAAGATTTTCCTAAACGAATGGCCCACCGTACGTAACATAGCATAGCGGAGTAATGTACTGTGGGATAACCGAAGATGGTGAGTCATTTTGATTGTGACAGCCATACTTGAATGTGGCAGCCATTTTGATTGTGGCAGCCATTTTGATTGTGGAAGCCATTATTATTGTAGCAGCCTTTTTTATTGTGGCAGCCATAATTGATTGTGGAAGCCATATTTCATTGTGAAGTTGAAGGGTTAAATCATGGATTATTAGAGAGATTTCAACAAGAGCTGTATTCAACTGTTTGGCGAATAAAGTGTGATGGATTTTGGTAGCTGTTTCATTTTGTACTTTTCCACCATTTTTTTTTTTTTATAATGTTTCATCATGTATGTTTGTTTACCATTTCTTTTTTCACCAAAGTTGTCAAAACTAATTTATTTCATTTGTCTTGAAACATTTGTTTTTGTTTGTGATTAACTGTTACAAAACTTACATGTATAATGTAAAACAGTATCACTATTTTATATAAAAGTGCCTTATAAATACATATGTAAAATATATTCATGTACATGTCTTAAATCTAAAATTATACTTGTTGTTTAAAAACATTTGTATATCACTTCATTGTTTAATATTTAAATCATTATAAAGTGCCCTCCAATAGTGCTTGGACATTTTGATAGAAAACTGATCATGCATACTGCATATAATTTTACTATAATTAGCCAGATTTTCAACTAAAAAATTCAGCTTATAGTTTGGCGAAACCTGGGTGGGGGGGGGTTGAGTGGGCATCCGGTGTTGTTAACGATTGCGTTAAAGTTTTTTATTTATCATATATTTCTGCCATTTATAGTCAGATCTTTATGAAACGTCATACATTGATAACATACCATGTGATGAACAGTGTATTAATCATGTATAAATCATTTTTTCATAAAAACAGGATATTGTCCAAGGACCTTTGGAGGGCACTCTACAAACATTGTTTTACATATGTGGTTATTTTGGATGTGTTTAATAAGTGCACATTTACAAGTTTATGTTATGTTAATTTATGTTATAATTTAACTCTACTTCATACAATTTTTTAGTGTTTTTGTATAAATCAGTCTGATCAACCATTTTCAGACAGAGTTAAATTGATGGAGTGCTTTCATTAAATTGTACATTTTTTGTGTATATTGATAAGCAATCCAATAATATATGAGGTGCCAAATTATTCATATAGTGCCGTTAAAGTTCCATAACCAATAATAAAATATAATATGGCTTCCATTTTTTTTGTGTTTATATATTTTTGTTTGAAATTATTGTTGAATTTGAAATCCTTAAAACATTGATAAGTTTAAAATTGTGAATAGATCACATTGGTAATGATAATTGTGTATGAGGTAGATTGTCTCTTTATCTATTGTGGGAATACTCGCCCTGTTTGCTCAGTTGGTAGTCTGTCTTACTTCATCCTCGGTAACCCAGTGTATTATTTATCAACACGTGAGTACTGTGGGTTTCTGACGATGACCTTACCATGAGTCTAGGGATAGTAGATGCAATTTCATGCAGGACCAGCATACATTCATGTAGTTTTGTCATGAAATATTTTCTATTCCCATTCACCCATTCTGTTTTCATTTTGAAAATCAAATTTTTAAAAAATAAATAAAGTCAGACAGTGATAATTTAGCAAACAATTTAATTAGTCGATTAAATAAGGCCTGATTAGTTCTTATTTTCTGATGCGTTCTTAGGCCAATACATGTATATATACATTGTATTTATATTGAACAACAACTTTGGAAAATCTTGATATATTTTTTAATACAAATATTTATGGGTTTTATTGGTGTATCTTTGAAGTATAGGGTATAACCTTCATTAAATAGCCATTGATTGAAAGTGGCTTAATTAGTCCCTTACAGCTAGAGACCACTGAAACAGGGTTCTTATGAACAGCTCTGATTAGACTATTTGACATTAATGTAGGTTGCACTATATAATATTATCACATCCTACAGAGGGTGATAGAACAGAATGTTCACCCCAGACAAGTAATGTCAACTTAGGTTTTAGCCAAAGTAAACATGACTTGTTTGTAAATGGTGAACATTACCTTCTATCACCCTCTGTAAGATGTGATATTTATTTTGTTAAACTGAATAACTAATTTCAGAAATTGTTGACAATTTAATAAGGCACAAACTGTTTAATTTTGTACTTAAAGACATTTTTACACCGTTTCATTTGTTTTTTCGTAAAAAGCAAGGGACAGTGCAATGGAGGTAACTCTAAATGAATGGCTAAAAACTTGAGTCCAGGTATTAGCAAACCCCAACACAGTAGTCTCCCATTGCTTTAAGCGGGCCGATTGGTGATGTCAAGCGGGTCGATAGGAGATGTCCAGAGGATGATGTTACGGATTGTCACCTGGTGACGTCACATTAGGCTATATAGTAAACAAATCACATGAGGTATTATAAAAATCAATGTATTATATATTTTTTCTTGGGGATAATATTTATGTATAAATACATACTTGGTTTTTTTTATATTAACTATTGTATAAAAGGGTAACTGAATTACATAACAATTGTAATACATGTATAAATGATGTGAGGTTGCAGAAATTTTTGTTCCAATTTTGTTTTATCTTGCCAAATATTTTGTTTTTCTTGCCAAAAAATGTTTCATTTCTTTGCTTAAACATTTTTTTATTGCCAAAATCTTTTATTTGCCCAAATATTTTTATTGCCAAAATTTTTTATTGCCAAAATGTGTGATTTATTTTCTTGCAGTCCCTTTAACATTATTTTTTCAAAATGTGTTTTTAATGCCAAAATTTGTTGTTGATTTTTCTTGGCAAACTAGATCCTTTTTCTTTCTGAAATTGTGTTTAAATATTCTTGCTTGAATGTGCTTTACTTTACTCTGGTCATAACATGTTTTCATAATTTTCTTATTCAAATGTGTTATATTTCTTGTATACTAATTGTTATCATTATTTATGAATATATGTATAAACATTTTCAGCATTATTACTGACATTATTATATACATGTATATTATACTGACCATTGGCGCTTTTCAAAAAAATTCTTACATAAAAATTATCGTAAGTCGTAAGAAACATCCATATTATGGTTACTTTTTGGCCAATCAATTCCAAATATTATTGAATTATGTAAAATATTTTATACATTTTGAATATCATATCATAGTTACGTTTATTATCCATTTGACTTTGAACAGCAAAATTAATGAAATTGACTTACAATAACTTTTTCGTAAAGTTTTTGTGAAAAGGTACACATATTTTCATTTAATCGTGCCAAACTATTTATTTTATGTAGTGCATATTTTGTAGCCATATTGCTTTGTCTTATGTATGTAACTAGCACAGGTAGAGGCTTTCTGCTTTATATAATCTCATCTTAATCAAAGAATATTGGTTATCCTGATCAGTCATGTCAAGTTTTGGTTTATCCTGATCAGTCATGTCAAGTTTTGGTACATGTGCAACTTTTATCACTATAACTATTGATAGAAATTCTCTTTTGAGACGCCTGGCTAGCTCAGTTGGTAATGCACCCTCGATACCCTGGTAAGGCATACTTTGTGGAGTTTGGTCATGAAATAATTTTTAGCACCATTCTCCCTCCTAACACTGATTCTAAATCATTTAGGGTAGTTGTCAGACATAAATACATGTATGCACCTAGTTACTGGCTAATAGCTAAATCTAGAATCTAGTTAGCCTAGTTTTACACTGATCGATCAAATTATAAAATACTTACTTATGTTGCCATAGATAGCTAGGCTTTATTAGTTGAATGAATTATCTCCCTTGGTATTACATATTATTTAATATATACTGCTTACATACTTTAATAGCTTCATTTTTCTATTTGTATATAATAAGCCTGTCCAGCTAGCTTAGTTTGAATCACAAGAGATTGCCGAATTTAATTCTCAGATTGGACCTACATACTTTCATTTAGAATAGTTCATTTTTAGAAATCAAGTTTATGGGTTTTTCAGTGGAATATAGTTCATTTGTACGAGATGCATCCCAGCAGAACAAAGTTATTTTACATAAAATTGTTGAAAAGTATTCAACACTGATTAATGCTTTTAAGTGTACACACATTTTTATTTCAACTTTGTTCTGCATTTGTACATCCTGTACAAACAAAGTTTTTTCTGTCGGAAAAAACATCAACTTAGGTTTCCAATCAAATCTATCTGTATACATTTAGTTGAATGTGATATCTTATAGATTGTTCTTGTTTTTAAAGCATGGTATATTAGAGCTGCAACAATTCACTGGAGAGTCGATTGATTCTATGCGATTTGATTTTTTTCTTTCGATTTGATTTTTTTTCAATTCCATTCACTTGATTGTATAGTTTTTATCCAAATGTACAGTTATACATTTATTTTAGCTTAAAATAAGTTATATAGAATAAATAAAATTGTTACTTAAATTTTTAACATTAATCTGAGAACAAGATCAATTATGCAAATGATTTTTCATACTGATTTATTTATCACTAGTTTATTATTGTAACTTAAAGTCTTAAATCTTTATAACTTTTTTAGACAAGTTTAAATGCAGGTATCAAATTGAAAATCTCTTGTTTGAAATAGAAATCGTGTAAGATAACCCCTGATCATTGAAATCACCTTCAGGCAGGTGATTCCTCACTGTATCCATTTACAATTAGTTTGAGTGGAACAATTGTATGTTACTTTTTAGCTCAAGGAAATTAGCAGTGACCCTAGTGGGGTTTGGGCCGGACTTATTATTTTCATTTTAATTTAAACCTCTGCTATATTTATATGTTTTTGTTTCACTGGGGTTTTTATACTTAGTTGCTAGGGACAACAAGATACTGTTTTCAGCTTGACTTAAGTTTGAATATACAGCTCCATCCAAATATTATCTTTGCACTTTAAAAAAACTTGGTTTTTCCCTAATACACTTAAATTCTATTTATTATTATTATTAGGATAATGATAATAGGCTGTTACATTTGAAAGGGGAGTATAATGATACCTTATACAACTGTAATTGTTATACATGTATCTATACTCTTTATTTCCACCCTATGGTGATTTATACTTATACATACAAGAATGCATTAATGATATGGTACAAATGTAAACATACATAGGTACAATGTACACAGAATATGACAAAGATATAAAAGTAATGATAAGGTTAGACATATACAAAGTTGGCATTGTGATATGAAAATGATATGAAAATCACCCCGTTACAAAAGTGTGAAGGTGATGGAAAATGGCATGGTATTTTTCTTACTAAAAATAGGTTTAACTTTGTAACTATATCCAATAGACTGTATTGTACGAATATATTGAACTGTCCTATTGCATTATTTAAAATGTCATATGACATGGTATATTTAATGCTCTGGTAACTTCTGTTGTTCACATAAAGCGTATTGGTAGACGTAACACTGATATTTTATGTTTTATTTGTAATTAGTACTGTAGTTGGTGTGGTCGAGTGGTAAGACGGTCAGTCTGCTAACCTTATACTTGAGAGCTTGAATTCGGGTAGAAACTTCTTGTTTATCTCTTTTTTTCTTGTTTAAATCTGTTCTGAGTTGAGTAAAGAGACATTTTAATCAAACTGTTTGTACTTATTTATGATATTTACCAATAAAATACATTCCTTATTTTTGTATTTGTCTGTTTTGTTATTTATCCTGAGAAACAAATAACTTCTTTAGATTGAACAAAGCCCAAAAATATTATATGTTGGTTTAACAACATAGCAACACACTGTATAGGTTATGTCAGGGCAGTCAGTCAACCTACTTACCAACCAGGAAGGGCTTAATCTCTGGATTAAGCTGTTAACTACATGTAATTATTAAGCCCATACTTCTGTCAGTGCCTGACAACTGCTCTTCATAATTTAAAATCAGTGGTAGGAGGGAGAATAACTGTAGAATATATTTCTTGACCAAGCACCACTATAGGTTACCCTGCCCAGGACCAAAACTTATTGATTGCTGCCATTCTGTTCAGGTTTAATAGACATTAGGGCTGTGGATCGTTGAGCTAGTGGCAATCCGATTCGAACCACGATTCATGTGTTGTGATTCACGAATCAAACCACGAATCTTGTTAATGGAGAAGCACACTGGAATTCATGTAAAAACAAAAATAAGTGAAGAATTACAGAAGATTTTACTATATGGAAAACCATGTACTCCAAATATTTCTTTTACCAGACGATTTTATGGGTATTTTCAGTGATAACATCTTGTTTTAATGTATATCAATCGAAATTTTGACACTAGATAATTCAGTCCCTATATAAATTAAAATTTTCTTAATTTACTCGGATACTCGCAGCAGCCCTAATAGACATGTGGTAAAAACAAACATGAACCATCACAATGAAAAAATATAAATGTGGAGAACAATTGAACAAATAGTGTGTAGAGTGATTTTTTGCAATAATGCATGTAATACATTATGTTTTTATCACGTCGGAGTGGGTGTACTGTAACTAAAACATAGCATAGTAGAATAAACACATTATCGGTAACACATTATACGTAGCATAACGCAGCATAGCGGAGTAATGTATCGCTGGATAAAGTGTAACGGAACAAAGTACTGTGGTTGCCGACGATAAAAAATAGAGTTGCTGACACTCGCTTTGAACATCAAATGTTTAGTTCACAAAACTATAAGACCATTTCACAAATATGCAAACGTAGCTTAGTGCACAGTGATCCTGTCCAAGAATAGTTGATTGAACTATCTAGTTTAATGCATGGTTTATCCGGTTCTCCGTCTGGTCCCCAGCGAAAGAACTCCATCTTCCTACCATCTCTAAAGTAAGCAGAATCTTCCCAACTAGTGCTGTCACTGTTTATGCGACCATCAATACCAGGATGGTGAATTAACCCAATGCCATCTGAAACAAGTTAACAAATACAGTGCTCTGCAAATATTCTTTTACAAATTTAAATTAATTCAAATCAGGTTATGGTACTATAAGCATAGGGTCACTAGTCGAAAATTCACAGAGTCAATATATGGTATGTCAAATTGTTGGAAAAACAAACTGATCATGCAAACCCCAAGTATTTTACAATAATAAAGGTTTATTCATGTACATGTGATTTATTTTGAATCATTTGTTGATAAACAAATTGATGCTGATTAGAGCAATAAAATTCGCTTGGATGACTTAATTTCTTTTCCAAGTGTATGAGAATATGTCTATTTCAAAACAGGCTTTGTCCAATGACTTTTGGAAAATACTCGTTTATGAATTTTGATGGTCCAAAATGAAATTGTACATTATTTAAGAATATATTATTATGCACAATTAGAGGAAAATCACAAATCCAACTTAATTGCATATTCCTTATAAAGGAGGTCTCAAAATGGTACACAAATCTTAAAGTATTTTTTTATCTTGCTTGTATACAGAGAAACTGTTGAGCATTAAGGGTTGATATTTCTTACTTTTCATAATTATTAGGTCTCAATGAATATTGGAATTTTCAAATTGAGACATTGGCGAGAAAATAAGTAAAGATTGCGAAAATGCCTCAAGTTTTGGCGTGACAAATTACACAATCCTACACCCTCCTCACACGCGTCATACAAAAGATACTAGGATATGATTAACTAATTTATTCTTCATTGTCATCTTTTTTTTTCATTTTGGCATAGCCCCATTTGCAATTGAGAAACGTTCCAAGAAATGAACTATAGTCGAACTGCTACAAAGATGAGTCCTACAAGTAGGATCTCTCCACTGTAAACATTTCAATGTTTAACCCTGAATTCCAAAAAGTTGGTACCCCTAAAGCACAAAATGAACACATCTTGTGTATTTTTGACTGTATTTATAGAATTTTTGGTTGGAGTTAACGCCGAAGCAACACATTGTATAAGTTATATAACGGCGATCACTCAATTACCAACGTTCATGGAAAGGCTGAATTTCTAGAGTTTGGTTGTTAACCATTCTCATGCCCAGAGGTTATCAAGATTCTCGATCGAGAATCTTGATAAGCTCTGGGTACGAGGATAACAGTTAACCATTTACTTGGTGCATACTTCCGTCAGTGACTGACAACTGTCTCACATGATTTAGAATCAAAATAAGCTAAATACTCACTAAGATATTCAGCCACTGCAGTTTGTTGTTGTATATTAGTTATCTGAATTACTCTTGCACCGTCAACTTTACAAACATCCTCTGCGTCATCATCAATGACTTTAATGTCTGTTAGTTTAAAACAAAGGTTAGCTGTTTCATTGTATATATAACCTTTTGAAGTGGGACATCCATTCACTTCTGAAAAATTATTTAAATTAAAAAAAATATAAAAAGTAAGCGCGGTTTAAAGTTTGCTTCCATATATATGTTCAGCCAACTTTACAATCTGGTGCGATAACCCCTCATCATTGTAATCATCTTCAGACAGGTGATCCTTCACAGTACACATTTACACCTGGGTGGAGTAAAACAACTGTAGGTAAATTTCTAGTTAAAGGAAATTAGCAGTACCAATAGCTCAAGGGAAAGAGCAGTATCTCCAAGTTGAGTTCAAACCCTGGACCTCTTACCCTTATGCGCTCACCCTACCACTGGACCACTGTTCGTACATACATTTATACGCTAATATATAAATATAATATATGTATATGTTATATCATAACATATACGCTACATAAAGCTCACGGACTCTCTAAACAGAACCCAGATTTAGTGAAATGTTGAGATAAATTGATCACGCTCACTGCAAGTAAGTTTAATATGAATAAAGATTGATCATGTAACATAGCGTTTGAACCAGGAACGCTCGGTCCCTAAGGGCATGTCCCTACCATGGACTAATTGATACAATAAAACGATTGATGTATTGATACGATATTCCCTTGACATATCAGTGCATACAATGCATATAAATAAGGCATGATATGGTATTAAAAGTTAATTAAAACAAATCTATAGGTTAGCGTAAAACTAGTCTAACTACACGTAAATAAAGAAGGGTGTTAACTTATTTTGTACTAACTACTAACCTATCGCACTCCTACCCTTTATTTATTCGACCCATTTCACCGAAAATAAATAATTACATTAAACAATTCACTTGTGGGAATCAGAAGTGGCGTACATGTTATTTATGGAACTCATTAATAAAGTTTTCAATGGATTGAAAATCATTTTCCAAAAGGTCCTTTATAAATAACACGTACAATATTTTACAAATATTGAAATACATGTACATGTACATCATTTAGAGAACGGGCACAAATGTACTTGTAATCTAGAGGTAATCAATTAAAATGCACCTTTACAACCTCTTTAAAATTGAACAACGGTTCGATACTTTCATACCCTTTACTTCTCTTCGTATTAATATTTCAGTTCAGTAAAAATAAATATTGAAAGTCGCAAAATTATTCTCTAAGCACATTATCAATACCTTTCTTTGACTCTGTTGTTTTATTTGTGCTCGAGGGGTGCGGGTTCGAATCCCAACCGGGGAGGTTATACCCTTCCATGAAAATTTGACAATAATGTCGATTTTCCTCCATGGATTAGATAATATGGAGAAGTTTCCGGCCTTGTGGAAGGGTGTGTGAGTACTGATTATAGACAATGGTCCAGGAAAGCTATGTTAGGTGCGCTGGACGCCGTAAATGACCTAAATTGTGTTGACACGACGTTAACTCCAACAAATAATAAATAAGACTGATCGCCACACCAACCTGTCGCCTCAATCTAACAATATCATATCACAATTTGTTTTAAATAAAAAAAAACATCTTAAGCGATTTGTTTGCATTGTTCTATCTTTTAAAAAAGTTTCTTGACTACAAATGTATATCAAGTCAAACAGTTCAACCCGCCAATCGTATGTGCTATCATATCTTCACTCATTTTCTCTGCTCACAGCGTAAACATTGCTGTATGTCCAAGACATATAGATCAGTGTTTGGCTGACAATACTGTTATTGGATCAAAATGAAGAGTTTGTCACTCGTTTAATGTCCTAGTTAAGCCTTGCAATGGTTAAAGTCCAGAGGAGCTCGTTCATACATTACTCTATCTCGTTCGTCTAGTCCGAAGAATATGATTATGTTACACGTTTTTGTCTTCCAATGACATAGTTGCCCTGTGTATGCCAATATAACTAAGTAAGTAGTAATATGGCTCTATAAGAAACTTCTTATTTTAGAAAATGAGAAAATTAGCATTGCCTTATATCCTATGTTGGATAGCGCATTGCTAGCGCGATTTTTGCTCTACAAGTATCTGCAAACAGTTACATGTATTTCTTACTTTTAGAACTAAGACTCGTGATATACATGTATTGCTAATATTGTAAAATTTAATGTATGCGTTGAAATACTTTATGTATCTACCTGCAAAATGCCATGTCTATACCTATTGAAACAACAAAAATATGATTCTTTGAACTAACTTTTGAAGCTGATTTCCCAAAATTTAGTCGATACGACATTGTTTGATTGAGGCGCGGAACTGTTTTGGCATTATCAGTTACCACACACTCTCCCACATGAAACTAACAATTTAAAGGAGTAAATGTTGAGGGAATTATTAAATCACATAATAATTTAATATACATGTACTTTATCATTGTGCCGAATTTTTTGCTATAATAATTATGTGATTTAATAATGCTAAAGACCACTGAAAGTATCGTGGAAACTATATGAAATAATCACTATAATAAAATAAGAATTTTACGGAGCCCCTAAAGTGACATTTTGAAATACTTTTTTATTTTCACAACTATTTCGTTTAAACGTAATAATTATTTCGTTTGTGCGAAATATGATTTCGTTTTTACGAATTATTATTTCATGGTTTTTTTTTCGAAAAAAACGAAATACTTATTTCGAATTAACGAAATGTTTTTTCGTTTAATCGAAATAATATCACGTTTAAACGAAATAGTTGTGAACAAAAAAAAGTATTTCAAAATTTCACTTTAGGGGCTCCGTAGAGTTTTAACTATCTAACACGTCATTAGTTAATGTTTATTCATGTATATGGAACGCATAAACAACCTTATAAGTTTATTTTTTGTCCGTTGTCCAACAAAAGGCATGTTGTTTTGCACAAAAGAATAGCAACTCGTTATGCTCATAAAGCAGATTGTTATGCTTAAATTGTCAGGCGTTGTGGACAAAGGGCAAGTTGTGCTGTACAATTTATGGGTCGTTATGCGCAAAATAGAGCCGTTACCGACATGTTTCATGCCGTTCTTTAGAGATTGCAAGTTGTTATACCCATATTGCAATTCGTTATTGAAAAAAGCAAGTCGTTGCACATTTAGGGGTCGTTAATTAAAATTTAATGTTGTTATTTACAAATATCAAGTCGTTATGTGTCATCTCAGGATCGTTACACTGGCACTAGAGTCCTCACATATAATATTTTGTCAACAAACACAATTAAAAAACGCTCCCGTATTCATCACCGTGTACGAGTTATGACTAGATTTATACAATCATATTATTCACATGGTATTGAACCATTTTGACAGTAGGTACGGTCTGACAGATTTATTTTACCTTTACCAATATATTTGGATGCAAATATTGGTCTCGTTTTGTAGATTAAACATTTCTTTACAAAACTGACCATTCAAAAACTTTATATCTTAAACGGTTATTATGAAATTAATCGTAATTTCAATACTATCATTTTGCAGCGATTGAGAGTCACTGTTCACTTCCGGTTTAATCATGACGCATTTAACGGCGTAAACTGATTGGTTGATAAACTTATCGAGACTTTTCCTGTACCTTGTCAATGAAGCGCGCCAAATTTAAACCCAATCGGAGCGCACTGCCTAGGTAAACATTTACGTGTCCCAAGTTCTATAAATAGAATATATACGTAATCAATGATATTATGCTGCGTCTGTGTACGTAATCATTGATATCCAGGGAACCAGGTTAAGTTAAACCGGAAGTCAGTAGTGACGTTGAATCGCTGCAAACTAGTGATTCTGAAATTAATATAAATTTCATGAAAACGGTATCAGATACAAACTTGTAACTTTGCATGATGTTAGAGTAATGTTTAATCTTTAAATTGAGACCGACATTTTCTTTCAGATACAAGTCGAATTGAAGAAAAACGGTTTGGGCCGTATGCACTGTAGAAAACGTTCAATACCATGTTTATTATATATGTATGTACAGTGAACTATATATAGTGACGTACGCATTATAATCATAAGATATGGACTCTGGTGCCAGTGGTCGCTATGTATAGTTTACAGATCGTTTATTTAAAATATTATATTCAGCCCCGTGTTCAGTAACTACTGTTAGCTAACGTTACGGGTACGGGAAAACTCAACACGAAGACAACTCAACTCCCGTGCAAAACTCAACACAAAGTTGGGACAACTCAATCCGTTAGTAGGGGATTGAGTTGTTTCGGGTTGAGTTGTCTTTGGGTTGAGTTGTTCCGACACTTCCGTTACGGAACGTTTTGGAACGTTCAGGGTGACTGAACACGCTGCCGACGTTGGGTTTTGTTTAAATTAAGATTATTGATCACATTGATCAATTGAACTGCTCGTAATACCGCCTCCATCTTCGACCGGTGTTATTCCTGTTTTCTTCTCAAAATAAGACACAAAATGATCAAAGGAAAGGGTTTTAAATGAACAACAAATTCAAATTGACGATAACGACCCATATTTAATAATGATGACGAGTACTTCATTTATTACGACTTCTAATTTAAACATAACGACATGTTAGCTATACTTAACGACTTCTAATTTGAACATAACGACATATAATATTTAACATAACGACTTATAAATTGTACGCAACAACTTGTTATAGTTTACAGCATTCTATAATTTGAGCATAACGACCTGTAATCTTTACCTAACGATTTGTCTTTGGCCCATAACGACACATTTTGCTAGCACAATGACTTGTAAATTGTATACAACAACTTGCTTTTATTCCACAACAACATATATTTTGAGCATAACGATCTGTAAAATGTACATAACCACTTGCCTTTTGTCAATAACGGTATATAGTTTCAGCATGACAACCCCAAAATGAACCCGGCGACTTGCAATTCGACCATAACAGCCTTGTTAATCTAACTAACGACCTGCTTTTGTCCAGGACACGACATGCCATTTGAGGAACACGAACAAAAAAAATAAACCTATAAGGCAGTTTAGGCGTTCCATATTTATGATTATATCATTGTAATGATCTTTGATATTTCTGAAAAAAAGCAAAACTAATCATTAACAGTGACCAAGACAAGACAAATTTTATTCAAGAAAATCAAGAACATCGGCCCAAAATACAACAATACAATATACAAAAGTGTGCGGTTATGTTAGCGTATAGTAATAGAGTGGGATAAAATATGAAATTACTGATCTAATTCATAATAATTAGTCATGAAAATTAGAGCAACTGGCCAAAAATACAACATTGCACTATACAAATTTGTGTGGTTATGTTGATTTAAAGTTTAACAATGAGACAATATATAAATTATTAAACTACTTAATATTACTTATATAAGAAAACTAAGGCCAATGAAGACAAAAACATCACGCTACTTTGCTTTTATTTTGAACAAATGTGATAGTAAAGTGAGTATAGTGAAATGATTTGGCATAAAAAAATTCTAAAACAGTACCTGAATAATAAGCCCATCCTATCTCTGTAACCAAGCTTGCTGTACCATTTATGATACCTGACATCAGTCGACACTCTTTCTTTAATCTGTTACTAAAGAACGACTTACATAAGTTATGACTATGACATAATCGCCAACAGTTATCATTTTTCAACGTAAATTCTTGTAACATCCCTTCATTTGATATCATATTTTCAAAGTCCCTTATTTCTTTAAAACTACGCTTACTTTCGCAGAATGTAATTCCAGAATAAATCAGTAAAATACCATGGCACCAAAACTCCATTCGAAATGTAATCATTTTTTGCTTGATAATTAATTAAAATAACATTAAAATAGCAAGTTTAGTCCCTGATTTTGTGCTTCAACGTTATATCTCTAAACAGTCTTAATTCTATACAAACTTGGTAATATTTCAATGCATTCATAGAAATGGCCTATAAATAACTGAATTGACAAAGTACATATTAACGACCGCGCGTGCGTAATTGGAATGTTATGTAAAACAACATTGATTGAAATTATAAAAAAAACCCCATAAAATTACTACTGTGTGATATTAGAATAATTTATTAGTTTTAAATAATCTGAAATCAGAGTTCTATTGAACTTTAACACTAGTCATTTCATAAACGTTTGTCATCCAATGATACTGCCAGTACATTTGATTGATGTGAGTTTATATGGTAAATATAGACGCGAATTATATGATTCTAGAACAACTGGCTGTGCCGTCCGGCTAGCTCAGTTGGTAGCAAGCAAGTCTACTGATCGTGGTTCGATTCCCGGGCGGGGCATACTTTCGTAGAGCTTGGTCATGAAATTATTTCTACGGCCATTCTCCCTCCTACCAATGATTTTTAATTATGTAGGGCAGTTGTCAGTCACTGACGAAAGTATGCACTTAGTAGTTGGTTGACAGCTAAATCCAGAGATTAAGCCTTCCCAGGAGGAGTGAGTAGGTTGACTGACCGTCGTTATATGACCTATATAATGTGTTGCTATGGCGTTAAACCCAACAAACTAACAAACTAGAACAACAGGCATTACGTGATGTGTATGGACTGACATTATTGTCTTAAAAATATGTACTAAACTACATTTTATAAAATTGTACTTATCTAATGTACTAAAACATTAATAAAACTGTACTAAGCTATATTTATTAAAAGTGTATTCATCTGCAATAAATAAAACAGTTGCTGTACTTAACTACTTTTAATATTTGTTAATTAAATTTTAAGCCGCGACTAGACACGGTGTGAGTATGTAGGGTTTCAAATACAGAGGTTGTGGTTTCAATGCCCAAGCCGCGGCACGTAAACCCATTTTAGGAAAATTTTATATTCAATATCGATTTCGCTTCTTGAGGAATGGTAATAGAGTACTACAGGTCACATAGTATTTTCAAGACCTTTTATGGTAGGGCTGTCTCGATATACCGGTATACCGGTTTATTGCAATACGCAGCTGCCGCGATACGTACCGCGGTACGAAGTTAACATACTGGTATTCGGCGATATTTCTTATTTCATTGGAAAATTCTTACCTTCGCGAAAGGAAAGTACTGAAACGTCAGTTTTTCCATCGTTCATTCAATCTAAGCTAAAGTAACAGGAATTTTAACTGAATGGAACGTATTCGATTGGTTGTACGAAACGAGTGCAAAACGTGTTCTTGAATCGAATACTTCGGGACAGGCAGTAATGAAATAAGCATGGCGTTCAGAAGCTTTACTAGGGGATGATTGTTTTTTCAACCAAGCACCTTTTTTTATTTGCAAAACATATATCGCAGTTATAAATTATAGTATAGACTTTATTATAGAGGTATAGACTTAAATAAGCTAGATTCTTTCAGTAGCTGTATGTAAGATTAACGAATTTAAAACCCCACAATATATCGTGGTACGTATCGCGATACGGTGATAGCGTATTGCAATATCGCGACAGCCAAATTTTATGGCATTATCTTTATTTCGACTTCGAATTGAGACAAGCATACTCCATCAGAACATCGTATGATGACATGATTTACATATTTTTCTCATTAAATAATAATTGGCACTTTAAGACTAATCATCCATTTGTATGATGAGCCATTAACATGAAACTCCTATCTTGTTTTGTCCTATGAAAATAGAAGACATCTGAAAATTTGACATTTTAATGGAATTACTATGTATACATTGTGACATACTTGCGAGTGTTTTATTTTACATCGATTGAATCTACCCATATAACCAAGAAAGCCGAAAATAATCACAATTGACCACTAAAATAATTGATAATCGCAAATAAGTAAAACTCTAGGTCACAAATATTAGGAAAACACAATGCAATCATTATTTAATTAACCCCAGTACCATATGTGTCTTAATATGTAGGTTAAAAGTTGGACAACTTGGCCATAAGCGGCCGGCACCACAGGCGGCCGGCACGTTCCCGAATCAAAATCACTATAATCATATACAGTGCTTTGATCCGGAACCGAGCTGGCTCCTATGAACTTGGCTACGGTCGGTGGTGGCTAACGATATGATACTTCAAATTCTATCGTGTACCGTATCATACCAGGAACGTTTTGAACGATCTGTCAAACGCTGCCATTATATAAGTTACTGTTGAAAAATGGTTTCGTTGCGGAGTCTGCCCATAATGCATCCATGTGGAGCGGAAGGGCCCTGATTAAACACAAATCAGTCAGTCAATGGCATTAATAGCTATTGATAGAATAGAAAAATAAATAAGTAACTATTTAGACATCTATTATACTGGAATTCCATTTTTAGAATTACTCAGTGCTGTAATGATACACAATATAACCTATATATTTTTTTCTTGCATTTTATGCATTCATATTCAGTCCCATTTAATTATTTCTCGAAAGATTTTCCGCCATCTTGGACGCCATCTTGAATACTCGGAAATGCTCAAGGGTTACAGGGTGGCACCTGCTAGTTTTCATATCTACTACATTCCAGCATTCATAACACCAAAAACATTTTCTATGCTATTTAAAGCCACTAGACGAAGACAAAATCTTTATCATCAATTTAAAAACAAGTAAAACTTTCAGAAAGACAATAGAATATAAATGCCTTTGGATTATTATAACTCTCTCTAGCGGGTTCCCTTTTAGGGGTCAAGTTATTCAAAATATCAATTTTTTATAAAAGTGGGGTACATTTATAACATGCAAATTAGACTACGGAGATTCCCTCTCAGCCAATCAAGTTGCTTAAAAGGTGTATGATAAAACTTGCACATAATTGTAAAGTGTTGGATATGTCATATCGTTTTTCCAGTGGTTGTACTCGAGAAATCACTGATTTGGGTTTTATCGCTACTCTCAAAATAGTATTAGTATTAATTCTGGAGAAAATACTTGAGTTTTTTTGTGCCTTGGGTGCGTTTTATATATTCATTTAATGTTGTATGAGTTTTAAGCAAAATCCTGACACTTGACAATTATCAGCATTCTACTTAGTAATGGGGCTTTAAATCTAAGTTCGGTCATAATTCTGCCGGATCGTGTCAATCTGAGAAGATTGATTAGAAATGTGAATTAACCGACCAGAACATCAATATAAACAAAAACATCATTTATCTTATCCGTTTGTTATCAAATAAAATCCGATGTATTAATGTATGTTTTAATGGATTAAGTACATTTATCAAGTACAGTTTTATATTTTAAATTCGATTTTTTAATGGAATGAGTTTCCGGTTCAGAAACATATACTATAAAGTGCTTTGTCATTTTTTACGACGTTACATAGTATAAATCACTTGACCTGCCAGTGTGTGTTCTATTTTGTTTTCAATTTCTCAGTCTGTATGACACTTACCCCTTATAATAATCGTTTAACCCGATGATCCCTGTCTCGAAATAAAATCTAAAAATGATTCGTCCATTCAATGTTTGACACTTGGAATTACAAAAAGCAAGCAGATTATTTGTTGTACTTTTTTCTGTGGTATTTTGAAAAAAACTTGTCTTTCGAATTAGCTCAGATTTCACTTACTGGCACTTTGTTGACTTGCTTCTATTTCTGTTTACAGTTCACATAATAGGTCATGCGTCTGCGTACTCTAATAATTAATGGACTCGCCCATTTAATAGGTGAATAGGGTGATGTACGAACATAATTGTCTTGGATAATACTGTTTAAACTTGTTTTGTAATTCTTCATTTACCCTTTCTTCACATTTAAATGTAAAACTATAAGTTGCATTCTGCTAACAATTATTTGATCTACATATTTTAACAATTGTGAGCAGAATGCAACTTATAGTATTAAAAATCATGGGTGTAAGTTCTAAGTTTTGGAAATGTTGCAGATTCTGATGAAGAAAGATGTCTTCTAGTGAATTCAGGTCGAGAATGTTGACAGCAGGTTCAGTATAAGCCTGCAAATATATGCAATAAACGCACAAATCAATAAAATGATGACAGAAAAACGAACGAACGTTCTCACGTTTCAGTGTCTATGGCAGAGTGCCGACATATCAAAGTGAGGTAATAAATTGATCTGATTATGACAATATTTCGATAGAACTTTGTCAACAATAGCCATCACGTAAAATTATTAACTGATGTTATAAATAAAATATCCTGTTTTGTGTATATGTATTTATCATAACTGTATAAATATATTTTAATTGACGCAGACTGTGATTGATAATAGTGGAATTTTAGGTTCATTCGTGCTACAAGGGAGAGCACTCAGTATTTGGTTTAAATTTTGTTTAATACGGAGTTTTCATTCATGTTTGCCGTATTTGTAATGAGAAACAAGTTGACCTTCTATATTTAAACACTACTACATGTATAACGACATTTTGTAGTTTATATGTCAACTTATCTTCCTTCATTTGTATTTAAACAAGCGGTGTTGAACTTTATGTACAATGCCATTGATTAAACCTCCTTGTATATTATTATGTATACTCTGTCCCATAGATAACGCAACGCTTATTTTTCATCGTATACTTAAAGTATTTGTGAACGCAAATCACCTGAATTGACTCAACTCAGGATATCTGCAATAAATTTTGTTTCAGTTGATTGTTTTTATAAACTAAACACAAACACATTTATAATTACAGTAAGAATAAAATATGCACCGTATAAAAGCGTATTCGTAACGTCGTTGAGAAATATACATTACAAATGTACTTGATTTATTATGATTTATTTTAATGCGACTGTCTTTCAAAGAGGTTTTATTCAAGCATAGATAAAAGTAAGCTTCTTCAAAATATGTATGATAAAATTATGTAGTGTTTTCCTTGAACTACAACTGGATTCTATCCGCCAACAAGTGCACTAACTGAACACGTACTGTATAAAATAAATGTTGCGTTTAAAATGGAATAAAGTGTGGCAAATAATAGTACTACTTTATGACATTACAGGCTTTGAGAACATGTAAGAGCGTAGTGGTTAAAGATATTATATTCACAATATAATGGACCACTATCAGTAGTAATGATATAATATATTCAACACATGTACGATTTCTGTGCTCTGGAATTTATTATCATGTGTATATACATGTAACAGCGGCAACGCAGATCTCACGAACATGAACGATGAATTGAGACTCGAAGTTAGACGAGATTTAATCTCGGAGAATATACTCGTATGTACTACAATAACTTCTTTGACTTCGTGTTTACATAGATAAATTGAAATGGAATAGTTCTTTTATGATAATAGATAACTTGTACATCTAAATTAACAATTATTGATCAGTAGTTACCATATTACAAAAGGTTATTGATAAAGTCCAGTTTTTACCGGACCAGCAAGGATTCTAATGAATAAAACTATGAGTTCAACATTTTTATACTTCGCGTATGGAAGTAATTTACTCCGTCAAAGATTACAGTTAGCTAATCCAAGTGCAACGTTTGTAGCAGTGGCAAAATTGGAGGTAAGAAGTTTGTTTTATTCAGTGATATCTTCTACAATCTTAATTCACATTGTTAATACAGTTTATATGTGTGTAGCCGATAAGATATTTTACGTCCAACGCACCTCACCTAGCTTTCCTAGACCATTGTCTATAACCATTACTCACCTAACCTTCCACAAGGCTGGAAACTTCTCCATCTACCTTATTAATTGGGGGAAATTGACATACATCTGTATAATTGTAAAAATGTTCATGGATGGGTATAACTTACCCGGATAGGATTCGAACCCGAAAGTGTTACATATACGATGTGTTAGTATAGTTATTGAAATGGTGATGGGACACACTGACTGACTGATAAACTAATAATCTATATCTACATATGACAAAGGCATCATCAGTTTTTCTCAAAAGATTGTTTCAAAAATCTTTCGAATGGCGCTGTATATACATGTATATTTATATCTGATTGTATGTATATTTATTAGGATCATTCACTAGACTTCAGTTGTCTAGGTATGGAACCTAGACAGTTAAGATGGCGTGGTGGCGCTGCTACTATCAAAACCTCTCCAGGGATGTCTGTGTGGGGTTGTGTATGGAGACTAGGGAACGAACACATGGCAACATTAGATAGGTAAGATGAATAGTAATGTACTTATACAAAAATACAGCTAAAGTCTGGTTTTGCTTTATCACAGTGGCAATAAGACACACAAGTCAGTTATTTCCCCTTGTATACTCTTCAAATAGGTAGGTCCAATCAGTTGGATTACTCAGACTTTACCCGTACTTTTTAATGTCAATTTGCCACAATTAATCTTGAATAACTTTTTTGTAAATTATTTAATTTGTTTGACAATCAAGATAAGTTAGGGTAAAGAATTTTCAAAAACTTTTTAAATTTCCTCACTCCTGTTAAAATCTTTATTAACAAGAAAGAAATTCGATGAAATGATTTATTATCCTTACATACATAGGACTTAGGATAAAATCCAAGGAATCTAACTGATAGGACCTGCTACTTACCAATTGGATTGCTAGGAAAAACGTTGAACATAATGTTTTCCATGACCAGTGTTAGCAAAAAGTATAAAACAGACGTTGGAGATGTGATGCGCGGCAAATAGTGTGCACGTTTCTACATAACTTTGTGTTTTATGTAAATCTGCTAAGACTTACAATAATTACAGCTCTTTAAAACTCTGAATCGAGGCGGAATTTTACTGGCTTCTTCTTCAAGATCAAACCATAACATTTGTGATGTCATAGTCACGTGGTATTGTCACTGTGTTTATACCAACAGTGCTTTCTCTTTGTCTCGACTTTTTGTTATCTCGATAAAACAATCAAAGTCCCGCTACTTTATTTCAATTTCCGATTGTGTCGATTTTCTTCTCAAAAAGTGCATTTAGTGTGAAGCTACATTTGTAAGTGCTAAGCGTTCCGATTGGCAGACACTTAACCCACTTTATGAAATTGTACATCCGTTTGAATGATATTTTGGGCAGGAAGAAGATACTTCAAGTGAATGTTTTTAACTCGGTGAGTCGTTAGGGTGGAAGAGTATATTCAGAAATAATTATTATTTTATTACTTAAGTGAAAACAATTGAGTAGTATCTGCACTCTCATTAACTGAGCTTCACATACTGAATAATTATTTTTAATTAGTTTTCACACGAATAAATTCTTTGAAACTGCTAAACAATAGTGTTGACTCGGCCATTTTGTACATTGTAAAGTAAAAATGAATGTAAACAAATAAAACGATTTTTGCCATCTTTACTTTACACTGTACAAAATGACCGAACGACCAGTCTATGTTTAACCTGAAAATAAACCATAACAAATAAGTAATAACAAAAAAGTAATAACAAGTAACATAAAATGTCCCTGTAGGGCTCCCGTACTTAAATGTCCAGAATACAGGATTTAAAATATAATTTCCAATATGATCTTTTTCGCTAAAAAATCAATTCTCTATAAAACCACTAGCCGTAGTTCCGGACTAGTTAAATTTCAGTCGGGCTAGTGAAAATTACATATATTTCACATAATAACACTTATAGTATATTATATATATACATACTATAACATGGAATAAATTGGACTAGTTCCATTCTCGTACCCAGCCTAGTAGGATTCTCGATACAAGATCGATAATCTTGATAACCTCGGGGTACGATAATGGACTAGTTCTTGAAAAATCCGAAAATGAAGACAGCTGTACCTTTGTTTTGATTACGAAGAATACGGAAATAATCTATGTTTACGACGAACTACGAATGTGAACGATTGCAGGTACGATGTTTTTTATATTTTTACTTTCCAGGCAAGAAGGTGTATACGAGGCCAAGAACGTAACAGTGAAGTCAGCAGACGGCATCAGTTATACTTGCAGAACTTATTATCTGACCCCTAAATATCTAGACGAGACCCTTGATAATCGACCTTCACCTATGTACATGGACGTCATTATAAAAGGGGCCGTACAGAATAATATTCATGAAAGCTATGTGAAGTATCTACAAAGTATAGAAACTAATGGATATTATGAAAAAGATTTAAAACTATATACTGATATTTTGAAACTGCTAGAGAATGATGATGTCAACAACAGTAAACTTTAACAGATATATGTTTAGTTTATTTTCATTTATTTTAGCTCGATTGTGAATGAAGACCAACTTAGATCCTGGTTCCCAGCGTTGAGCTAGTTGAATAAAGTTCCTTGCACAAAGAAACAACGGGGTAGTTTTTGGATGGAATTTGAACCAACGCGGAACTGGCTATCCAATGATTACCAGTCCAACGTCGTAACCACTCGACCACGTTCGCTTCCTAACAAATACATGATTTTCCCCCATAGCTTTGACATAAATCATGAAAAACTATGCTAGACACTTCATAGTAAAAATAAAATATGATGAAATCATTAAAGAAGCGGTCATTTCACTGGATAGTTAGATGGCCAATTGCAACAGACAGGTCTAAGAATGAGCTGTGGTCAAGTAGAAGGACGCGCGCTTAGGGATCAAGAGATCTCGGGTTCGATCCCGACTAGGGGCACTGCTTATTTCCTTGATCAAGAAATTTACCTACAATTGTTCCACTCCACCCAAGTGTAAATGGGTACTGTGAGGGATCGCCTGCTTGAGGGTGATTTCAATGATTAAAAGTTATTGTACAAAATTGGAAAGTCGGCTGAACATGTATACTGAAGCAGACTTTAAACCGCACTTTAACTTTTTAACTGTCTTGGTTCGAATCTCAAATTCAAAGCCAATCTTGTTGACAATACTGCCATGATCATGGAACTCTAATCTGATCTCATTGGTTATAATAATTGTTTACAAAGAAAACAGCTTAGCAGTAATTATTGACATCGGATGCTGTGAAAACATTTTTGTTTATTCTTAAACAATATTGTATAAACTTCTCACAAATTGTTTTATGAATTGTTAAAAAATCATTTTAAATCGTCATCGACAATCAATTTGGTTTTTTAAAAGAATAAATCCATCATTGATTGTATATTTGTGCTTTTTATGAAAAAGGCTCTCTTGACTCAATTTTTTATACTTAAGCAGTTCAAAGCCAGAAGGATAATAAAAATAACTATGAACTGATAGTCAAAAGGTATACAGTATTCTTTATAATTCAATAATATTTGGGCGAAATAATAACCGCATTATTAATTAATTGCTTTTGACTTACGATGATTTTTATCGTAAGATTTTTGTGAAAAGCCCCCAAGATTTTTTAAAAATACATGTATCTTAAATTTAATTAATAAACAAATGGATACTTAGAAAACATATCTGGAACAACAACTGTTAACAGACTCCAAGAGCCCAGACGCAAAGAGTGAGATGTTACACGTAGCATTTCTAGGCTGGGAAACGTTTCATACACTAAAAAGATCACATTTGTGACAAATCTTAGTAACTAAAAGTCCATGCGCAATAATAATCATTCATTAAAATCATAATATAATTACGTAAAATTGTACATTCGATAGAACTACGACATTTCAGATTATATCTATTAAAATATATATTTCTTGTGTGTCTATTTATGTTTTAATTGTACAATGTTAAGAATCAGTTACGATAAATCTGTACAATACATGCGTCCTGCCACCATTCGGAACACCTCGACCTTTCATGAATGAATAATCGCAGAAGGATTCGTGGGGGTCTACCCTAGCGGCTTGGGATTTTACTTACGCGAGGCTAAGCACATAACGGTTATGCAAAATAGTTTTTGTAACTATACACACTGATCTTTGTCAAAACATATTTCTATGCTATATTAACGAACCAAATATTGTTCAGCGATATTATATCATTGAACTGTGTTATTTCAAATTTACGGACTAACTACGAAACATCACTCATCGCCTAAACGATAGTGTATTTGTTTACTTCAAATGGCGCCTAAATATGTTCGAAGTTATTCGTAGCGAATGGCCGAGGAGTTCCTAATAGTTCTGCCACGTGTTCCTTTCGGGTTTGAACTCTGGAATGACATTCCAGAATCTAAGATGAAACAATTAGAAATTGCACATCATTTTTGTATTAAACACGCCCAGTGTCTTTCTACACTTACGCGTACTGACATGGCCCTTTGGCTACTTGGTGCTCATAGTTTATGCGCTTACATTGATAAACATAAACTATTATTCTTTGGATTACTTCGTAGAACCTCTGCTAGTGATATTTGTTCTCAATTGTACACTCATAGACTATTACAGGCTATGATCTATAATTCTAAATTACTTGGTTTTATACTGGATATTTCCTGCTAAATTGTGCTTGGAAAAAGATTTACATGCGTGTTATACAAAAGCGCGAAGAAACATGTGGCTTAATCGTCTTGGACTTAGTACTGACTTTATTCAGACGCTGCCACTTACAAAATGTGAATACCCCCTATGGACTATTGCTAGGACTAACTCACATTGCCTTTCTTCTGTGAAATTCTTGACGTCTGTTTTATGCAGTCGTTCCTCAAATAATACTTGTGTTCCGTTGTCTACAGCCAATAACATGTTCATAAACAATATTTCGAGAACTACATTTATACAGTATTAAAGCAATAAGATTATTACATGGAAAAGACGAATGTTTTATGTATAAGATATTAGGAAAATGACGTACAAAATCCATGGATTTTTTTCAACTCATGTCCATCAACGACGACATATTAATTACTTAGTGGAGAAGTAATAAATTAATATGTTCACGATACAGATTAAATGCGTGGAATCATGGAACTAGGAGTATAGAGAACACGAAATGCTGAAAATATTAACTTTTGCAGGACTGTTTATGTGTAAAAACAAACATACATACAGTGTATTCAATAACAGTTTCTTTCAAGTAAGTAAATATGTAAAAAATGTGATAAACAGATTAAGAAAGAACTGCAACTCTACATGGATTAATTATGGATATTTTCCTTTGTAAGTTCTGTATTGAAGTGTACAATATGATGTATATCGGTTACAAGTTTGTTTTTGTTGGGTTTAACACCGTAGCAACATAATGTATAGGTCATATAACGGCGGTCAGTCAACCTACTCACTCCTCCTGGAAAGGCTAAATATCTGGGTGTAGCTGTTAACCAACTGCTAAGCGCATACTTTCGTCAGTGACTGACAACTGTCCTACATAATTAAAAATCATTGGTAGGAGGGAGAATGGCCGTAGAGATAATTTCATGACCAACCTCCACCAAAGTATACCCCGCCCGGGAATCGAACCCACGACCCCTCGATCAGTAGACTTGCGTGCTACCAACTGAGCTAGCCGGGTGGCTTATGATGGCTATCTCTGTACGTGTGAAGGAATGAACTGAGCAACTTCATGGAATATACTTTAACTAATCGGTTTAAATTTATCCCAACGGGAAAACTGAAGTTGTCAGACCATTAAACGGAAGACAAAAATCATTTAGCAACGGAAATATAAAAATCACAATTATACAGTGGTTTTAGTGCTGAAAACATATTCAACATGGACGAGACAGGATTTTTCTTTAAAGATGGAAAAGATCAACTTATACAGTTAAGAGAAGTGATTGTGCAGGGGGTAAAATGGCTAAAGACAGAATAACAATAGCTTTATGTGCTAACTAAACCAGTGAAAAGCTTACACCTTTAGTCATAGATAAATGAAGGAAGCCCTGGTGCTACAAAAAATAAAATCTGAAAGTTTGCCTGTAATTTATAGGCATAACAAGAAGGCATGGATGACTGGTTCCTTTTTTGAGGAATGGCTAAAAAGTGTTGACAAACAAATGAGGCGACAAGATAGACACATCTTACTTTTTGTAGACAATTCACCGGCTAATCCTACTAATTACATTAAAGAACAAATATTATCGGAATTATAAAGAATAATAATAAAAATGATATTGAAGACGAATTTCATTTCATTTGTATATGTCCTAAGTAGCTATCTGTTCGTAAAAATATCTGAAAAAGGCATGTATTTTTATGAAAAGCCTTTAACGTATAAAGTCATTGAAAAATTATTTTTTAAAATAAATGTATTCTTTTTTATTTATCTTAATGTGTAAATGATGCACTTGCAATTAGGTCCTCTCATATCAATTTTTGACATATTAACCTATAAGTGTTTTGCTGAATATAAATAACTTACACCCACCATATAACATAATGACACAACATAATGAAAATTTGTGTTGTATTACGTGGAGTTGAGTCCAGCAATGATACAACAATCAATGTTCTCTAAGCCCTAAAAATGATGAACCAGGCTTGAAACTATGTTACCGACAACAATTAGTAACTGTGTTAAACACGTTGGGTTTAATGTAAATGTAAATTCAGAAATTGAACCAGAAGACACAGATTACGACATTCTTTTAGTCCATCTTGCTAAACTTAGACTCAATGAACAAGTCATGAACGACTCTCTCTCACTAGATGACAACTTACTAATTTGTTCGTCAATTGACGATGATTCAATTATTAAAGTATTTATGACTACAAAAAACACACTTGTAGAAGAAGATGATGGCGGCAATGATGAAGACTCCTCCACTTCAGTCCGGAAAATACCAACCACAGAAGAACTTTTAAACCGTTTTTCATTTTTAAAGACATAACTTCGTATAAAAAGAGAACACTTCAGAATAGCTCAAGTGTTTAGAAAGAATGTCGGATAAAATTGTAAAATGTTCAACTCAAACAAAAATCACCTCATTCTTTAAACATTTATGATATTGTTATGTGACGACAGGAAGTTAGTGTAACTTGTTAGAGACTAATGCCCAATTTCTTTACATTACCCAAGTGTTATATCGTGAATTAACACGAGATATAACACCCGGTGTGTTTCTTTACCTTCGAAATAGTTTAATCCGCAATTATAATCCCGTTAGGAAATGATCTGAGTGTATTTGGTAAAGTGCGTTTCTTTAAAAATTCTCAGATTAACTCTGGTTTATTTGCCTATTGTTAAAATAATCCTACTATAGGAGTGGTTTAATTCGAGTGTAGATTGGAATCAGCCCTGCGTTCAGTTACCGCGAACGTTCTGTAACGTTCTGTAACGTTCGCTAACAGTCATAATTGAACGGCCTGTTAGCGGAAAACGTTTAAGGCCAACAGCTAACGGTTTTAGTATATGGTACGCAAATATGAAACAACCTGAAACAAAGTAGTTCCAGTACATTTTGCAAATTAGTAACTGCCATAGCGAATAGACTATATCCGAAATTCAAATATTTGGGTTTTCCCCTCCGGTACAAACAAACTTTCACCTTTTCAATTCAGTATTTATTTCATAGTTCGTGCTGTTTAGCAATAATTTGTATACAACTTTGTTTGTACCGCCTGTGCACGGACGGAAAAATCCATAAATTTAAATTCCGGATTAGGTCTAACGAAGTCGGCGGTGTTACTCCCGTTGATTTAGATAAATACATTTACAAAAAAAAACAAGTAAACAAGAAAAACAAGTCCTCCTCTCCGAATTATTTTAATAAAAACAGAAGTAACGACTCTCTTGTCCGCCATCTTTACACGTTCGCACTTCAACGGGTCGTTCAATGAACCGTTCATAACGGTAACTGTGTTTGGCTAACGCTAACTGCTAACTGAACGCAGCCCTGAACTAATATACAGATTAATTTAATGAATGCCGCTGCTGTGGACCATAGAATGATATGTTATCAACTGTTGAATTAGGGATGTTATTACTAAATTATCTTTGAAGCTTTAAAATTGAGTTTGTTAGATGGGTATGGTCATGTTGTGGAAGGGGGGTGGGCGCTTTATATGCTAGCGTTCTCTGGTAAAAGAATAAAATTTCAGGCTCCGAGCCGCGTAAATGTACAGCCATACCAAATGTTATCTAGTCGGTAATTTGTAAAGTGAACACACCCATATCAAAACTAACTCTGTATATTGACTACAAAATATATTTATCCAATGGAATTGATGCAAAGTGTTTTGTATAATTTCAAGTTAAAATTTAATTGTGACTGAAAGTCTGTTAATGTTGTTTCTTGCATTAAAAATGATCGAAACCGAAAGCAGAATTTAATCGTCGGTGCTAAAAATTAAAATTCGACCATAAGACAATTAATCTTGTCGTAGATACTACCTACATATGGTTTAATGTAATTCTAAAAATAGTTTAGATAATGAATTCTTGAATTTTATCAAAAGAACGGGTATAATTATCTTTTTTGAAAAGACACCATTAGAAACCAAGAAAAACAATTATTTTAGTGCGAAGTAATTAAGATCGTATCTGTATACCTCAGATTTCCTAAATTGCAATATATCCATAGGTTCACAAGGAGCACCAGCGACCTTTAAAAATGTGCGTCGACTTTTCAGTAAACGTTTCCACGAGAGCATTAAAATATTGTAAGAAAATTGATTTATAAAGTGAGGATCAAATATATTTCATTTAGATAGAATATTATTTTAAGTTAAATGTATATACATGATAGATAGTTTATTTGTGTTTTTATATTGATGATATTTATCAATGTATGAGGGCAAAACTATATAATAAAAGATGACAAAACATGCGTATCAGAAGAATACATATTGAATTAAAACAATTTACTGTATTATGACAAAATAAATTATAATATTAATTATTAAATTGATTTTCCATTAACACATCAATACATTCTTGTGATGTCATCAACGTTCGTATTGACAACATAGTCACATGGTCACCTAAGGGGACCATTTTTAACTAATTCACGTGAACTTTGGTGGGTAAATCCGTACTCGTGTCAATTATTTTCCACACTCGAATTAATCTCGGATTTGGTAATTTTTTAAAAGATACGCAATAGAAATAACCCCGAATTCAAAACAATCTAAGATTATATAGCGGGTTAGCAAACCCCGAATTTGTCAGGAGTTAATCCTCCAGTAAAGAAATTGGGCATAAACCTTCCATTTTATGTTGAAATGAACAAAAAATGTGCCGCTGATAGTAACATTTTTGAACAAATTAATATTCTTGAAGCTATATGTTGGGTAGCAAAGTCATTGTGTGAAGTTGAAGCAGGAACCACTACAGAATGTTTCTCAACATGGTTGGATTTTGTACACGGAGGCACTATTATTACATGTATTTATTTTTGGCTGAATGTAAAGATGTTCACTGAAGCGTTTAGCACGTTGTTCACGTGACATATTGTGTAGAGTTGAACGTATTGAGATTTGAAAAATCATTCGTGCTTCGGACAGGACAGCGAAAACATCAGAAATTATTCTTTCATACTACCCACCCACCCATCCATCCTCTCTTTTTCATTCTGTATTGCAATTTTTTAGAAATGAAATTATTATGATCTTTATCTTTTGCAGATATGACTTTTTGTATAGTCAGTTAAATGGTTGAGTGAAATTGGTATGGTAGTGTTTTCATGAAAGAGAACAGTGGTTCTGGACACTTTTATTTCTGGAGAAATTCTCCATACAATATGTAATAGCACAATGATGCCGATGTTACTACGGCAAGATTTTTTTCAGGAGCCATTGTTCAAGAGTGAATGTGAAATTTTTGAATTAAAATTTATCAAAGAATTTTATGAAATATAATACCGTACCTGTCCGGGCATACCTATTTATGAGTTTGTTAATTCTTGAAATAATTATAGAAAATAAATGATTTATGTTTGGCCTGAAGGCTTGAAAAGAAAACATAAATACTGAGTATGATTATAATGATGATAGTAACTGTAATGGTGATGATGACATTCTAATTGGTGTACTTGCACTATGTAATGCTTACAATTGTAGTTATGACGACATTTAAATCTTGAAGCCAGTGCCGTTAAAGTTTCCAGCTTGAAATATCCATCAGCTTGAGTTCCGAATAATGACTATTTGTAACCCCTTTTATTTGGTACATGAGTTGTAGTCTAATAATCTTGGGTCGTATACAAAGTTTATAGACAAAACTAGAAGATTTTTGTTTGTTTGGGTTTTACGGCGCACCAACACAGAAAGGTCATATCGCGCAAAACTAGGAGAGAAATGAGTTTAAATTAAAAATACTCAACTTTAACTGAAACTTTTCCACTTTAACCGAAATTCTTAGAGTATCATATCAATGCAGAAATATAAGGCACCGTGTGTAAACCATTATTAAGGCCTAATTAAGTAGTTAAAGGATAGTGGTTAATTAGTTTAGCAGTTTATCGACAATAAAGTAGGAAGAGTAATTTCAGTCTGGCCAAATTTTGGAAAAAGAAAGTTCTATTACCGAAGATGGAAATATAAAATCAATCTTCAGAATAATGATTTGATAACGCCAACTTTCACACTGGGATGAAGTCAAACAGAGAGCAAATTTAGTTTGACTATTTGATCGTTTGACGAGTTGGCTGTAATGCATTTTTACTATTCTTTTGTTAAATCGACGCACCAAGTTAAAAAATCACTTATATGCGCAACAGCTTATTTACCTATTGAAAGAGCAAGTCCAAAAACACACATGACCTATAATACGACCTTGCAGGCAATGCTACAGGTCGTCCACGTAAACATTGCGTATGTAAACACAGCCAGTTTCATTACACATTAATATTTAGGGGTGAACTATTTTTACATTGTTGTAGTTACTTAGTTTTCTCTTATTTTATGAACATATTATAATATAAAATTTACAATATGCATATACACTATTTGAAATAAATGTTAACTATCAAAATGGTATGTTTAAATCAGTAAAATGCTGTTCATGCATCAGCTTATTCACCTATTCAGTGGGCAAGTCCATTGTTTAAAGTACAAAAACAAGCATGACCTAGAATACGACCTGTATTTTCAAAACTGTATTGTATACAAAATAAGATCCCGCCATATGATACTGGTCCCATGAAATTCACGTGCGGAGTGTAAAATTGTCACAACGCTGCAATAACATGATTGTCGTGTTGAGTGTAAATGGACCCCACGTGACACTGGTCTGATTCACGTCCGGTTTGTCGATTATCTACAATAGCAATTGACATTCAGACAGTAAACACGTTCTAAATACTTCGTATAAAAATGTCTTCTTCCGGACATTCATGATGTTGGTAGTTATCCATGTTGGCTGTTTAAGACTGCTAAGGTCATTACCGCCAACATTCGTGTCTGTACTTCTGACAGTTGAACTAATAAATCGTAGACATTTGTTTAGAGAAATCACATATTTTTCTTAGCTGTATAGTGCTACGGTGATGCGGGTCTGTCTGCCAAGCAAACTTCCATGCTTTTCCCAGTTCATCGTAAAAGTCCTGCGTTCCATGATGCCCTTTGGTATCCCCGTCTATCGTTAGTGATTTCACAAGGATGTTTTCCCTCGCCATTCCGGGTGAAAATAGATTGATTTTGCGAGCCAGAAAAAGCGAAGTTTACAACTTTTATTTGGTTATCAGATGTTGTAGCCGATATCCTTGATTAATTTTAGAAACTTGTACGGAACTTACTGATCGGTTAAATTTGCCAACGAAAATCGTCAAGACTTCCGAGTATTTAACTGGGTAACATTTGGATCATTCCGATTTTTCGCAGAATTTTGTTAGTCTCGTTTTAAAAATAGGAAAAAAATCCGTACGATTTGTCGAATCAGATATTATGTTTGTGACCTATTGGTTAAAATCCTTGTGAGAAGAAATATTTCATTATTAAATCAATTAAAAAAATGTACAGTTATTCGTTTTGTTTCATAACAGCTGATGATTGGCTCGACGTAGCATTGAAATTTTAGCAATTTTCATTCTGTTTAACGGTATCCAAACTTGTCAGAGTAGAGATTTTTGTACCCTATTTGATATTTTAGAAAATAATATATATTTATTGTCTGTGCTATGAAACTATAAACCTTCGTAGATTGAAGAGTTATATTTAAGCTATATAATGGTGTGATTAAAATGCCATTAGGGAATCTGTATTTTTTGTGTTTTACATAATAATAAATCTAGATGAAGTGATCTTGAAACTAAACATAGTTGTACTTGTTTGTACAGTACCCACCAAAAGTTTGGAGACAAAAGAAATTGACTGTAATTCTTGAATTTGATTATTATTTTTATAGAATCATTATTTTTGATACATTGTGATAAATCAAACCATATTTCATGAATGCAACACATTTATAATAAGATTCAGCATTTGACATTTTAAAGCCTCTGTCACTAGGTTCTGTGTGGGGAATCACGTGACCTATATGGTTCCTAACAAGGAAAAAATGACGACCAGATCAACAAATTTAGATGAAAAAGAATAATTGATTTTTGTCAGACCTAGTGCAGTCTAAGCAGCATGAAATTCTCTTTCTAAAGGTAGTTCTACAAAACCCACTACGGTTCTAGTTTTCTAGATTACCTCGAGGTTTTGAACGAGTCGAGAGATTTTTTGGAAGAACTTTGAGGTTATCTAGAGAACTAGAACCGTTGTTGGATTGGGAGAACTATCGGGCGGGACTTGCATGCCTTCATGGAATCAGTTTTGAAATACAGTATAGCGGGTATTATCTGCGGGGTTTTTATTTGGCTTTATTGACGGAAAATAAAAATGCGCCTAATATATACACGGCTAATACAAACCTCCGTAGTTTTAAGTTACAGCCATAATGTTTACTAAGGGACATTACTCTTTTAAATTTTCTGTACATTAAATATGTATGTATTGACTCCCCTATGTAGTGAATTAGGTGAGAATTATTATGTAAATGAACATATAGTATTTTGAAAAACACAAAGTAATCGATACAAGTTATATGTAGCAAACGAAAATACAGACAGACAACACAGTCAGGTGTTTAATGCTTAGTATGAATACCAGCACTTGGTTCATGTTTGTTTGTTTGGGTTTTACGGCGCACCAACACAAAAAGGTCATATCGCGCCGAAAGCAATCAATGATACTATTGATTCAAACGAAATTAAAGATGTAAAGCTCTATATTTTATTATAAACATTTATTTCTTTCAAAAAGTTAAGTATCGCATATGATGATACAGATTCAAAAAGTTCTTTAAGTGAGTTTACTTTAAAACGTTTGTCACGAATGTATTTAAGATCCTGACAGTCGCACTTGGTTCAAATACCAGCCTTCTAGAATGCCTCTGCAATCACATCTGGCCTCTCTTTTAGCTTGTTTGCAGACGTGACTAGCCACTTTGCATGTGTTGCTTTTATGTATGATGTACGCAGATCAATGTTTACATTTTCGATCGATCTCCACACCGCTACTCAGTTGCTTTTTCAATTTCGGCAGCATAGAGTGATTGGAATTCTGCTTTGAGTTTTCAAACTGTTGCTCGGTAGGAGGGCAAGAGGCTGCAGTCGGTCAGTGCAAGCCCAAGGAGTATAGACCATCTCATAAATGTAACATTTCCTTGCACCTGTGCGCTGCAAAACGTCAAAAATACAAAGCGTCTTCTGGCGAAGGAGCAAGTTCTCTTCTTCGCAGACATAGTCCACATAGGGTATTATCACATTCGGAACATATTGGATCATGGTCTCATCTGTGCTCCAGTGTGACTGGGTGTGGCGTATATCCTCAGCATTTAGGGAAATCAAACTTTGGATGACATTTATCTGTTAGTCCAGGGTAGATCACTTGCGGTGGGAGCATATTTCCCGACTTAGAAATTCCCAGTAGGACAGTTATCTGTCGATTGTCGTCTGCTTCCTTCAGTGGTACTTGTTTGGAAACTGTGCAAATGTAGATGCAATTTTAAGTTTTCAGATTACTATATACATGTACAAATGTATATGAAAGATAAGTTAACATAAATTTTATTAAACGTCGGCAAGAATACATCAACAAATAGCCTCATGTGTAAAACAAGATACTCAAATGCAAAACTATGATTGTATGGTTATTATATTTAATTAACGTGCTAGTTTAACAGTGTTCCAAAAAGTGTACGATTTACAGCCTCCAACACATCTATCAATACAATGCTTATTTAATGATCTCCTTTTTAGACTGGTGACAAGATTTCTTTGTTTTCTATATCTTTTAAAAAGTTTTGATGCTTTTTAAAGGGGCATGTTTATTGGCAACATTTAGGAAGGTTGTACTAAATTCATCGTACACAGTGTTAGTATCATGTTGATTAAAATCAATACCATAAAAGGCATTACATAAATCATTCTTAAAACATTCAATATCAATTTTTTAAAACTTCTGTATAAACAGTAACATGGTTTCATGGGTAAAAGAACATTTTTTAATTGAAAACCTTTTATATCTTCTTATCAGATCATAACCTTCCAAATATGCTCATCTCAGATTTCAATAACCATTGTATTGAACAGGTAAATAATCTTTCATCACCTTGTATTGTTTACATCCACTTTCGTGCATTATTGAGACACAGATAGGCACCAAGGAAAACCACTGACATTCTGTAAGCTCACTTGATGGCAGGGTTCGAACAAACCACTGTGAATTTTATATTTGCCAACATCATAAATTATTATTTCTACCCTAAATACTTAGGATATTAACTTCAAGACATCACATGAAAAATGTCCGAAAACATTGTCTATTTCAAAATAATGTCTCCTGCAAACCTAAAATGATATAAGGATATCTTTTTCACCATTTCAGGGTTGTTCAAGTCTCAAGTCATTAAAGGTTGACAAGCATACAACTTATGAACACAGTACAAGTGTACAAGAAATGCAGCAATGAAATGGCAATAAAAAACTTTAAAAAGCCAAATCTGAAGTGGTAAATTTTTCAAAATATCTTAAATAATTTAAGAATTATGATGACTTGAATATTTTATAAATTTAATTTGCAGACCAAATTTAAGGTGATTACAGCTCAAAATCATCATGACTTTTTTGTTTATCAAGATAATTTTTGCAATGGAAATTTACCGGCTCTTTGATTTTTTCATGTAGATATCATTTTTGATGTTTATTTTATTGATTTGTGAGTCAAACTTGATGTATATTATGAAATGGGCTTAGTTTATGAAGAGTTTTCTTTATACTTATAAGCTCTACTGCTACTAGATTTTTTAATTTATAATGAATCTGTTGTTATTTGTTGATATGATGTATGTGAATTTTGAGAATAAAAGTCTAAAAAATATTAGATTTGTCATTTTTGTATGCTTAAATGCCATAACATATTCATAACAGTTGAACCCCTAAATACCATGTAAATTGAGTAATCACCAGTGGTGAAAAAAAATTGTCCAGTGGAAATCCTGATATCATGGATATCACTGAGACCACAGTTAAAATTAAAAGTTGTCGCAACATCAGATTTCTTGTTAGTTAATACTACATCAAGTAAAGAATTATTGGAATTTTTCAAAAAACAAGTTGGTTTATCTATCAAATTTCTAAAGCATACACATCACATATCTGATTCAAAGTTTGACATTTTTTGGGGTTGGCATATCAAAGTTAAGATCTCCTGTTAACACTACATTGTCCTAATATTTGTCCAAAGCTTTTTCTAATATATCACAGTCAACAGTAAAAAGTTTATCACATAGAGAAAGGGGGTTGTATGCTCCAATTATCATCCATCTAGGGGGTGGTTGTTATTTCATGTCCAAGCTCCATTAAACAAACCTATTCAACATACCGTACGATTACGACAGATGAAATTGTTTTGTTACATATACATTGCCCGTCAGGCATTTATGTTCATTTACACATTATTGTGTAATAAAACACTGTATAAAGATATTAACGATACTGGTGTATAATAAAACTATCTGTCATTATGATCAATACATGTTTGTCACTTCCTTTCTGTTCACCTATTGGGTTTTCGATTTGCACAACGGAAGGTCTGCTAAATTTGGAATACTCTACTTTTTCCGTTCGATTTGACGACTTGTCGTGTTTAGCAGATCTTAGCAGTTCTTTCGAGCCTTCCGCTCGATATTTGGCAGACCTTGGAAAATTCACGTGACATTCGCTAAACAAGCATGGCAGCCATGCAGTGGAAAGCAGATTGCTACAACTACGTTTAAATGAACAAAATTGGCCGAGAAAGCCTCCCAAAACTAGTAATTTTTATAAGCTCGACTATTCGGAGAATAGTGGGACTTTCCTACTCAGCTGTGCGTCGGCGTCAGCGTTGGCGTAACTAAACTAGTTACGGAACATACTAGATAAACAAACATTAATTTGAGCTCAGAATCCTAGTTCATAACCTACATAAATGTGCTAATGTGTTCTGTGTTGCCCAGAACAATAGTCAATGCATGATTTATGGCTAGAGGCATGCATCACGCCTACAAAGAAGGAAATATGGAACGCAGAACATGTTAACATGAATTACAAGGTATTAAATAGGGATGTCAAGCGGAGACGAATTGTCTATCCGGATATTTTTGTCAGACATCCGAATACATTTTGATGTTCGGATCACCATTTCAGAATGAGTGCGCTGATTTGATGTTACCATCTTTCGCGACTATTTAAATTTAGTAGTGGCAGCTTCTCTGGTATCTCGAGGAATAATCCGAGAAGTAAACCGACCACCGGTATGTTTCGTCTGCTACGTAACCACGGTTCCTCTTTTCTGGGGGTTTTACGTCGGCGGCCAGTATCTCGTTGAAAAATATTCAGTCAATTATTTAAATAATTATGATAGGTTAATCTTATATTTTACTAGTTTACGAAGCTTGATAATTGACTGGGACGTGTACATATTAAATACGTAGCGGGTTCAGCTACCTTGAACGTTCCAAAACGTTCCGTAACGGAAGTGTCGGAACAACTCAACCCAAAGACAACTCAATCTGAGACAACTCAATCTCCTACTAACGGATTGAGTTTTCCCAACTTTGAGTTGAGTATTGCACGGGTTGAGTTGTCTTCGGGTTGAGTTCTCTCGTACCCGTAACGTTAGTTAACAGTAGTTACTGAACACGGGATTGATACCACAGTGACTATTTGATGAATGGTTTGCTTAACAGATTCATTTCTGTTGTGAATGATAATACAGCAACTATTTCACAACTGTTTAATTTTAACTTGTTTAGTGCATGTAGCAGTAATTTATGTAATATATTAGTAATCTTATTTGTGCTTATATGCGCTCATTGTTACCCTCAATAAATATGCCTTGAAATCGTAAACGTATTGGTTTTTTGCAAATGATACGGAGCCCCTAAAGTGACATTTTGAAATACTTTTTTATTTTCACACATAGTTCGTTTAAACGTAATATTATTTCGTTTTCACGAAATATTATTTCGTTTTTTTTTACGAAATATTATTTCGTTTATTCGAAATATTATTTCGACTAGATGGGAGCCCGTGCAAGCACGGGCTTTAGGTAAATATTATTGTGTAATGAAACCGGCAATGTTTGTATACGCAATATTTACGTGGACGACCTGTACTTTGAACATCATAATTTACAACAAAAAGGCTAAACTTGTAGAAATTATTGAAATGTAACAGAAAAGATGAAAAAATATTCGGCTCTCTGAGGGACGAATTTACTTGTGGTGGCAGTGCTTATTGATTTAATAAATGGAAATAACCGCTGCGGGGAGTTTGGTCTATTTTTAGTTTTATCTAGAGCTATTTTTAGACACAAAAAAAACCCACTTTTTTGTTGAATTTTGGCAGTTTTTGCAAATATCAAGAGGCTTTGTCAAAAAAGAATTGTCAACTTGATATGCCGGTATATAGGTGCTCCAGCGACAAACAAAAGATTTATTCAAAGCTGCGTCGTTTCTTCCACAAAACAGGAAATTCGCAAATTTAATAGTATAGATTAAACGAAATAATATTACGTTTAAACGAAATAGTTGTGAACATAAAAAAGTATTTCAAAATGTCACTTTAGGGGCATTGAAGTTGATACTATAATTGTTCATTTGTCTGTTTGTTTGTTTTCGTTTTACGGCGCACCAACATAGAAAGGTCATATCTCGCCGAAAGCTATTATAATGATTATCGTCGGTCCTGTACCGACGATTCAAACAATTATCAAGATTTGCAATCTCTCATACAGAGTTGTCGATCCTTACAGTGATCTATATCTCTGTAAACGTCTCGGGTTTTACAAGATTCTTGTAAAATAGTAATATAATTTAGATTTTGTATCTAAAGCGTAATTCGTCTTTTATATATATTATCTCAAATTTTTACGTGAAATATAATTTTATTACAGGCGAAATCCAATTTTTAAAGAGTTATATTTACAAGAACTATTTTCTTGTGAAACGTCTTCCTATTCTGAGTCAACAATAGATGATATTGCTAAAAATTATGACAAAAATTTAGTGCTAAGGGACTGTCAACGACAAGCCTTTGAACATCTACAAGACAAGAAAGGTGATCTGTTATTTAGTTTGTCTGTTGCGTTTGGACAAAATTCAAAAATTGTCACATGATCGTTTTAAACGATCACGTGTTTGGGACTACTTTCGAGACGTTAACAGAGATAAAGATCACTGTTAGGATCGACAACTCTGTATGAGAGATTGCAAGATTTGAGCATTTTTGTGTCGACACCGGTTGTCTTTAGCCAATCAGAACGTTGCATTTGAGGTCACGTGACGAAAAAGATGACGTAGAGTAGCAAAAAAGGGGTGCGTGTATGGAATCGTCCACGGCGTGTATTATACGGTTACCTGAACGAGTATCAGTTTCAAGGAGTTACAATATAAAACCAAAAAAACATTCACGCCTATTCGTAACATGTTCATTCATTGAAAAAACTCGCTTTTGTTGAAAAAGCAAACCTATCTTCCCTACTTCCGAGCGAGTTTATTAGTAAATATGAACGTTCGATTAGCTGGCGGAATGTAGGGCAGAACATGTTCTTGAAACGAATAATCTGGTCTGCTTATCAATAAAATATAGTTTCTTAATGTCAAATGGACAGGTGAATTGTGAAGTCTACCATAATAATGCTTTTGTACGTGCGCGGATGGAATATGTCTGGACAGCACATGCCTTACAGTGTGTAGAATTAATCAAACGCTCTGTAGTCTATAAATAGACTTGGGACGGTTTAAAGCACTGATGAATACCTGAATCTGTAGTAATACGTCAGATGACCACTACTGGTATTTGTATCCGACGGGGATGGACGCGCTCTAGTCGAGCTTCTGAAGAGCTTATTTAAAGCCCTCTACTGTAAAGGCATGCACTGTTTTATCTGCATATTGCTTGAATCTTTATTCTCTATGGAGAATACACGGCTAAACGACGATTTCAAGCAATTTTGGAAATGCTACTACTTGTACTATTATTTAAATCGATTTTAATGATTTGAAGGCCTATATTTTATTATATATATTTATTTCTTTCAAAAAAATAAGAATTGCATATGATCGTACTATAATTGTTCAAATTATATTGTGAATACAAAAAACATGTGCACATAATAATAATTTTCAAATCGTTCTCTACTGATTACATTAATTTGAAATTAAAGCTTTATTTGCTTGTCAGATATAATTACTTAATAAAATCATAGTATTAAAAACCAATTAGTGTTAAATTATTATATATTAGATTTATTTTTCTTCACGTAATTATTGATTTAAAAGGTTTTCAAAATATGAACAGAACTGAACAAAACATATCTTTATTTCACCCACGTAAACAATCACAGTATGGGGTACAAAATACAAAATTATAAGCATGTAATAAGAAGTAAACAGTCAATGATATAAATTACATTTAAGTGTTTAAGTATGGGGGAATATGCTCGTATGAATACGGAACATAATTATTGTGGCATTAAGATATAAAAGTAAAACAGAGTTGTTTAGCATGCTATGAGAAGTAGTTCATAATAATCAAACAGATTTTACATATGTTTTCAGCAGTTCTGACGATTTAGATTCCATTTAGTGTTTAAATACAATTTTTTGTCAATATGTCTGATATTTGGCATATTGCCTAACAGTTCAAGTCTTTTATCAATAATATAAAGACATTCTAATAAACTAGAACTGCCACCAGTGGCGAAAATAACCTCACAATGGCAACATTTCAAGATGACAGCAAGTCAACATTGTGGAAGTCCAAAAGGGTAAATGTTGTAAGAAGCATAAAAACCACAAAGAGAACAGCATGCACGTATCAAATTGGAAATAAGCACCTATGACAGTGTAATTTACTATGGATAAGAAAAAGCAAAATGAACAGTAGTTGTCATATTTCAAATGATTTTTTACATAAAAATTAACACTATTGGGTCATAACTCATGAATGTAAAGTGGAACAACAGACGAGGAGAGATCATACTTGATCTCATCATGAGCATGTTGTAACCAGATGAGCAAACGTAGAATGTGTTCGTATTTTTTTTTATTATTAAGTAAAAGATATGGCAATTGTAAAGATGGTTGTCAGCAATTTACATCTATAAATCAAACAATTAGTATTTATAATATGTAATAAAACATATCAAGAATTAAACAAATACGCCCCCAAAAACATAAGAAAGCTAAAATTACCTATTAGGTATTTTATTTCCACAGTAGTAAAGTTAAAATAATATCTAATATCTCATGTAGCTATTACGAAATAAAATGTTTTCTTCACAAAATTATAGAAAAATTCAAGATGGCTGTTAGTTGGTCCATTGAATTTAGAAAAAAATACATATAAATCTCATCAACAAGAATTTGTCAGCAATTTGACCAAACTGGGCTGAGGAAAAGAGATGTTGCTTCACAAGATATAAGAAAATTCAACATGGCTGCCAGCAGCTATTTTGAATTCGACTTAAGAAATATGCCAAGCACATCAACTTAAACAATAGCTAACTTTCTGAAAGTCTGTACAAAATTGTCAAATAATTTGCTTTAAAGAAAAATTTAGAATGGCTGCCAGTCAGCCATTTTGAATTAAAAAAATATGTACAGTGGAAAATTGCAGGCATGTCTATTTTTAGCACATCGGGGATCTAGTTGAATGTACGAAAAGAACAGAAACGGACCAGATGTTACATAACTTGTTACCTATATTTTAGCATATGAATGGCGGTTTTAATCGAAAATGTTAAGACGGAATTAACTACGGTATTTTTATGAATTGTGTGTTGAGAACAAGACTGCTTGATACTGTCATATATTGTTAACAAGCAAGGGGACTATTTATTCATACATTGGGTTAACCTAACTTCATACCGTTGTACTGAATTTGACTGCGCATGTCCGTCGAATGTCTATGTCCTCGACATTTTTTGATGCGTTTCAAAATATGTCGCTTACTAAGACCTAAATTGCTTACGCAATCCATGTCAAAAACATACATATTATACAATATAAAACATGTACATAGCCACTCTTAATAGAGTTATAAAAGACTATATTTTACTACATTTTAAATATCTAAAACTATCACATATTTATCAACAATATAGTTATTTTCAACAAAAATAATATAAAGCAGGTTAAAAATAAACAGTAGCTAATCAATGATATTCGCAAGTTATATATATATATTTAAAAAAGACTTAAAACTTGACAATAATATATGATTGTGAAGCGCTTTTGAACATATATTCAATATGAAAAGAGCACTATACAAATGCGGTATATAATAATAATAGCAATAATAATAATAACAATAATAATAATAATAATTAATTTGGTGCATTAGTGCGCTGGATAACAAATTGGTTTAGAAAATCGATCATTATCTCTGATACCAGATCATGATTTGAATAGCAGATGATTTGAATAGTATTGATTACCTACATATATTGTAAAAGATTCGTAGTACAGTTTAAAATATTACATAAAGAAATATTTAAGAATATAAAAAGAACACCTGGTAAAAGGAAATAAAAGAAATAATAAGTACTAACTTTATTTATTTAAAAGATACTGCATTTAAAATATTGAAAGAGGTTTTGGTACAAATTCTTATAATAAACATTTTAGTAAAAATCAACTTAAATTTTTCTGAATCAGGTAGAGCTAGAAACGACAATTTAAAAGAGAGTATATTGTGTGTTTTGTCATTCATAGGTAAGTTATAGAGGTGTCTTCACCATCGGTTATCTAAACACAAGTATATGCGATATACTATAATGACATGACTTCAGTTCATTGTTCTGAATCTGAAATATTTCATACGTATATTCGGATCTAAAAAATGCATTCGGACACCAAATCGTGTTTCGAACGTCCGGATATCCGGACTCCGGTTGACATCAATTGTGACTTATGGTAAATTAATGTAAATATCATAAGAATTATTCTGAATATAATACACTAAAAAACAGCCAGGGCTCACTAAAGGAAATCCCACTTCAGCTTGAATTTACAACCTAGTGGTTGAATTATCATCATGCCGGGCCTATGTTCCTGAACAGATCGAATATTGTACCAAACTGTACATGTATATTAAATTTAGAATCTCCAGCATCCAATAAGTATGATAGTACTGTACAATACTTGAAAATAGAACGCTAGCTATCACATAAGAAACTCAACATAAATAATGGGTTGACTTAAAGCCTCTTGACAAAGCTACCTTCTCTACAAAGCCAAAGTAATGGATTTCCGGAAAGTGGCTTCGTGTAGAGATTGGTCAGTTTCTTTTTCTGGTATTCCAATGAATATTGTATTATCATGTACAATAACCAATTAGGTACATGTGTACAAACAGCACCAATTTGCAGGTATATTTCATACTATGAGAGTTCTGCAGTCTATCTTTAAAGTGACAAAATGTTATTTTACATACTTTAATTCCATTTTTGACCACAACAAGTGACTACAGCTATACATGTTTTAAGTCGAACAACTCCAGTGCTTTCAGCGCTTTGATTTACTATTATTTTTGCAAACCAATACTTAACATGAACCTTAAAACATTATTTTGACAAACTTGACTGGGTTTAGTTAAATGAAAAGCGATGACTAGGTCAGTACGTTAAACTTACTCAACCAAAGTAAAGCAACCATTACTTTACAAGTACGGTAGATAAAAATAAATGATAACATTTTTACCAGTAACAGTTAATGATGTAGCTGTATGTTTTACCGTGCTTGTCGTTACCACACCTCGCTGTGTGTACTTTACTTGTGATTCATTTAAAAGGATTTTTCGAGATACATTAATTGTATCTAGGATGCTGTTTTATGAAGAAAAATAAACAACACCAATTAATGTTGAAAAGTATTGCTCTGGCTACTCAGTTAATTTCGGTTTGAAATTGAAAAACGAGATCGTGTATACAAAGTCATATAACCATCGATTATATGAAATGAAAAAGATATTGGGTTATAACATTTTCATATTTAACGAAGTAAGCGATGGTTTTTTATAGCGTCTTTTAATTGAATGTTATTTTTTATTTAAATTTAAATCTCCATAAACTTCCGAATAAACATTGAGTGCCGGGTTAATATTTATCAACTATATATGAAAACGTTAAAAGATTGATATTCAATAACAATACTGATAGTGGATATACATATATAAAGCGGATACAAATAAAGTGGATTAACGGTTACTTCCTATTCGATGTAAGGGATTTATACGTTGGATAACATTGGATAACCAAACATTCAGGTTATTTAGATCATTGTACATAAACAAGGTAGTACGATATCGACCATTCATTGAATGAAAGATAGTTATTTGTAATGAATGATCAAGGAGATCCGAATGAAACAAGAAAATCACTTTTTTGTCTTCATAATTTATGTATAGATTGAATTTTTATTGTGAGTAACAAATAAAACAAAACAGTTATATTTTTATCTTCGCAATTCATTTAAAATGATTTTTAAAGGTGCTCGATTGGTCATCTAATTGAATCTAAAATCTTGGAAGTCGAAGAGTATGACACATTTATTTTAAGTTTACTATAATATCTACAAGGATTTAGTTCATACAACGGGTGGATAGTCGACTGGACAACAAACATGGTCAACTGTGAACATTGTCGCAAAGAATTTCGTCTAAAGAATTTCTTGTTTCAACATGATAAACCGAGGACATTTATACAATTCCAAGTAAGTTAAATATATTTACTTATCTTATTTTTATAATAAAAATGTACTTCCCTGTGATAAAAATCGTTGGAAATGTACAAATATTTGTATTGAGGGTTCCAAGCTGCATCCTTGGAAACAGACAATATTTGTACATCTAAAATGGTTCTATCTCAATCTGAATAAGTCCACAACAAGTTGATCATATGTTCTATGGATTCGCTCGCACCTTAATTTTGACGGTTTTTACAAAAAAATATTTCCTCGCTCGATTATAGAAATATGGTCTAACCGCTATATAAAGCAACTGAATTAAGATTTTTTCTTTGCTCGCTCGCCCAATTTTTCCAGACAAATTCGTAGAACACATGATCGACTTGTTGTGGCCTTATTTAATAAATATATTTTATACAATGCCCTCAAAAGTATTTTTCAGGCCATGCCTACCACAAGTAAATTTTCTATTGTCAAAGCTTATTTATGTAACGTAATTCGAATTATACATTATGTTGGAACTAAACGATCAAAATTTTATTCAGATGGGTCTTTTTTCTTTTTATGCTCTAAATCATGTTCAAGTTTGCCCAATGACTTCGACAGCACTGTATATTGTATCATTTGCTACCAAAATTCAGCAATAGTGTTGGTTTTCCTACATACAGACGGGTGTCAATTTCTTGTCGAGAAAACGAGAATTGGCAAACAATGGTATAGAAAAGAAAACTACATATGTACGTTACACAGTCTATATTTTTTGTTTGGTAATACATACGTATATTACAGAGTTTATATTTTTGTTTGGGTGATACATATGTATGTTACACAGTCTTACTATGTTTTCGTTTGGGTGATGTATATGTGTATTACACGGTCTTTACTTTTTGTTTGGTAATACATATGTATATTACACAGTCTATATTTTTGTTTGGTAATACATATGTATATTACACAGTCTATATTTTCGTTTAATAATACATATGTATATTGCACAGTCTATATTTTTGTTTGGTAATACACATGTATATTACACAGTCTATATTTTCGTTTAATAATACATATGTATATTGCACAGTCTATATTTTTGTTTGGTAATACACATGTATATTACACAGTCTATATTTTCGTTTAATAATACATATGTATATTGCACAGTCTATATTTATGTTTGGTTATACATATGTATATTACACAGTCTATATTTATGTTTGGTTATACATATGTATATTACACAGTCTATATTTTATGTTTGGTTATACATATGTATATTACACAGTCTATATTTATGTTTGGTTATACATATGTATATTACACAGTCTATATTTTTGTTTGGTTATACATATGTATATTACACAGTCTATATTTTTGTTTGGTTATACATATGTATATTACACAGTCTATATTTTTGTTTGGTTATACATATGTATATTACACAGTCTATATTTTTTGTTTGGTTATACATATGTATATTGCACAGTCTATATTTTTTGTTTGGTTATACATATGTATATTACAAAGTCTTTATTTTTTTGTGTAAACCTTTGTAAACTTATCATATTCCGTAATCAAAACCATCCTCCATTTTTATCCACTATTCTGTTTTTTCCATCACGCTATGGTTTTTAATTGTTTGTCTTTTTTTCCTTATGCTATTATTGTTTTTCACGTCATTGTATTCTGATACATTGTATATATTTCATGTTGTAAATGACTATATCTATAGGTTATTATACATTTAACTGTACAATACGGAAATATATTTGTACGAGTATACTGTGTACGAGTCCAAATATATTCCGTATTGTACAGAAAAATGTATAATAACCTTTTTATTATATTTCTTTCGTTTCCTTTGAAATATTCGTCATTCGTTTAGTGCACATGTACCCAACCGTCCAATACGGAAATAATATATATTTTTTGGATCCAATACGGGAATATATTGGACGGTCACGTGGTACAAATGCAGACTGTCGATTGGTTAGATTTATTAGATATATAATAAATGTACATATTGGTATACGTCAATGAAAGATCGATCTATCTGTTCAAGGAAACATGGGTGTAGAGCATCATTTTTTGCCACACTTTTCACATTATTTTCAAAATCGTGCTACTAGAGTAGATCCGAACGCGTCATTCGATCAACCAAGTTCCACACTCTTAATAAGTCTCCATTGTCTTCCAGTAAGAGCTAAAATCTTGTTTTAAGTCCTCGTAATGTTTTTTCATGTGATCAAGGGCACTACACCAAGTTATTTGAGAGATTTGTTCGCCCAAGCCAGATCTAGAGGTCGTTATAGACTCCGATCTAAAAGTGACAATAACTATTATTCTTATGCGGCAAACAAAGATGACAGATAGATCACTAGCACTTGTTGGTCTAAAGTGAAGGAAGGATTGACCTGGGCACTTAAAAATCGTTGACGACGAGGCCTGGTATTTATATAAGTCAAAACTTACGACACATTTATTTAGCTTATTTCATGGATAATCAGTGAACTATGTAAAGCACAATAGAACATTTTACAATATTTTTTGCGCTATATAAGTGGCATGTATTTGTACCAATCTGATTAAAACCAGATCTAAAATTTTCCGCTCGCCTACTCGCTATTTTAGATCTGGCCTTTTTCAAACGAAGGTCACGTTCAGGTGACCTTTTCTCATCATAATATTCATGACGAAAGTGTTATGATACGTAACTTGTTCACATCGTCTACGTCACGCAATTTGAAATGAGCCGCCCAATCGCAGACTGTGAATAATACCGCTGTTAAATTAGCATGCAAACCTTGGTCTAAAAATAGAAATTGCGAAATCAAAATGTGATTAATAGTGTTTTCGTCTAGATGAAAGCTACGCATTGATTGGTCGAAACAAAGTTCATCTCGACATGACCTTCCGCGGAGAGAGTAGAGGTCCTGTACGACAATGCTCTACAGGATATCTGTTTACGGAGACTGGTATTTGTACAGGCATATAATATTTGTATATTTCAGTTTGGTTATGTCAAAGTCTATCTGATATGGCGGATCATCTGGGCCTTGTTCCATACAGCAATGATAATATATACTGGTATACGTGTAGATGTTTGGGCTGGTGAAGATGAGAGCCAGTATGTTAAATGGTTTATATTTTTAACAGACTGGGCTTATTTTATACTCACTGTGTCGACCATTTTTGATGCTTTCATGGTCATCTACGTTTTAGTTAGACGTCCAGATATACGAAATGGTAAGTGTACAACTGTGCAAAATGATTACAAGAATGCAATGACCTCAGAATTGGTATTTACTTGCTCACATAATTTAATATAATTATAAGCACAGTCTTTTGGTGGAAAACATGCAATTTAGTGATGTAGTTAGTTGAGGCTATATATTTAAGCATTTAAATCTCTAATTCGCCAATGCCTGCTTCATTTCGTTCAAAATTCTCGATTGCGTGTTTTAGTCATACAGTCCCCAACAAGTGGGAATCACATGAACCAGAAGCGTTCCGAACGTGCAAATTTAGTTTGAATAAATGAGAGTGTGTTGTCTCCCTTTTAGTTGATTTATAGAAGGACTTTCCGTATTTCGTCTTTTCCGTATTGATCTATTATTACTTTATTCTTTTTGCGGAGAGAAGATAGTTTTATGGTATAGTATAAATTTATGTGATTTCATGATTGATAATAACTAGTTTTATTATACGTTTATGCTAATGAATTTGTAACTGTGGACCATTGATCTAGTCGAATAACAATATGCATCAAAATAACCTTAGTTGTTTTATCGACAGTATTTCACAAGGTACATTATTTGTATGTTTTTCATATTATCATATTATCTTAACACTGATTCAGATTAAAAAATATCTTGGTTGACAATTATAACGGCGAGATCTTATAAAAGACAAAGTGCTGGTTTAAGTCTACTTCCATATACATGTACATCTTCAGCTGACTTTGCAATTTTTGTATAACCCCTTATTATTGAAACCACATTTAGACAGATGACCCCTCACAATATCTATTTTCAACTGAATGGAGCCGCGCCCGTGGCGTAGTGGTTAGCTTGTCTGACTTAGAATCCGGCAGAGATCGTGGGTTCGAGCCAGGTCGCGGTAGGTCATACCCTATACATGAGTTGTCGGCCTTGTGGTAGGGTAAGTTAGTACTGGTGATAGAAAAGTGTCCAAGAAACCAATAGTAGGAAGAGCTGGCCGTCGTATATATATATGACCTAAAATGTGCTAATTACGACTTTAAACCTAATTAAAATTAAATTCAACTGGAAGTTGTGGAACAACTGCTGGTAAATTTCTTGTTCAATGAAATGAGCAGTGCCCCTAGTGGGTATGAACCAACCCGGGACCTGTAGATCCCTAAACGCTCGTTCTACAATAGACTACTTCTCCTACGACTTGACCAATCTCATTCTCGTACCCATGTTGTCCTAAAAATAAGACCCTACGTAACTATTCTCTGGATACGAGAATGGACCAATCTGGGTATTAAAGTTATTCTTACATAGATGGAATTTAATTAATTCCTAATTAATTGTTTGTTTTATAGAGGTCATCAAGGAGAATGCTTTCTTTGAGCATGTCAATATGTCATGAAATGTATGTTTTCTGTATTTATATATTTATGTATGTATGTGAGGGTATATATGTGCTAGGAAGAGTTATAGAATGAGCATGACATTAGGTCATGAGTGTGTGTGTGTGTGTGTGGTGTGTGTGTGTGTGTGTGTGTGTGTGTGTGTGTGTGTGTGTGTGTGTGTGTGTGTGTGTGTGTGTGTGTGTGTGTGTGTGTGTGTGTGTGTGTGTGTGTGTGTGTGTGTGTGTGTGTGTGTGTGTGTGTGTGTGGTTAGTATGTGAATAGGGGAGAATGTGTGAGTGTGTAAGTGAGTAAGAGTGTGAGAGACGTTGATAGGGTGAGTGTAAGAGTGATACATTGTTTGATATTTGTAATTGTACATTGTATCTCATGGGCCAATTGGCCTAATTGATTTTGAAATAAACTATCTATCGATATCTTCATTAATTTACATATATTTGTTGTACAATGTTTTCACACTTGTAGGTATGTCAAGTATACTACCCTGGTATATGAGAGCCACATGGTGTGTGTTAAACATGGGTAACGTAATTAGTGTGACGACATCTATAGCTTACTGGGCTCTAGTTTATGATGGTAAGTATAGCTTGTACAATTTGACCTGAGACAAAAATATGTATACATATATACAACATTATATTGTAGTTTGCATACATTAAATAAACAAGTACTTAGTTCTTTTCTGAATAATAGAAATACTTAAAAGTAGTACAGTAACAGAAGCGTGTCTATAATGTATTAATCTGCCTCAACGCCCACTTGTATGCTCTGATGTCACATTTGCTTAAAGGGACTGATTGTTCAAAATGGTATGGGGATTAACACCAAACTTCAGCATTTAAACTTATTTACATTGCGGCTGTCCATCGTCCAACTCACGGTCACTGGGTGAGCCTCGATTTCTGAACCTTTGATCTAGTACATAAGTGATATCCTCGTCAGTAGCTGACAAGTTTTCATCTTGATACAGATGCAGACGAGTGCGTGGCTGTAGACGATAGTTCATGTCTAAACTCCTGGAAAGTTTTAACCGGGAATCTAATTCATGGCAAAAGGACTCATTGATATTCGCCCTTCTAACTGAACTAACCAGGGGTCGCGTCAAGATGACCTTATATATTGTATAATTATGTATCTTGTTTTTTGCAGGTTCACAAGCCATAGATGCAGTCAATATTATTACACATTTAGTTAACTCCATCTACGTGATCCTGAATGTTTGTGTCACTGGCGTACCTATCAGAGCTTATCATTTTTGGATGTCATCCGTAGTCGGTGTCGTATATTCATTGTTCACATATATCTATTACGTCAGCGGCGGAACTAACCATAACGAGAACCCGTATGTGTATCCCGCTCTTGATTGGCGGGATCCTGGAACCGCCATTTTGTATTGCGTCATAATTTGTATCGTCGTTGTACCTGTTGTGCATTTTGTACTGTTTGGAATTTATTGTTTAAAAATGTTGATATACAGAAAATGTGATTGTTGCATTGAATCAGCTGAGATAGACAACTCGACAACAGTGGAAATGAAATCCCAGTATCCTTACTAATGTGTTGGCTTATTAACGTTCTTGTATTCATATTTTTATGAACTCTGATTTGTTTGAAAGATATAGATCTATGACTCTGGTTTGTTATATAGCCCCATTCATTACATTTGTGTATTTTTGTACATATTTCCATGCACTATTATAATAAAATTTGACTATTTCACACAATACCGCAATCTAATTATGATTTTGATTTTGTAACCAGTTGTGGGATTCGAACCCCTACTCCCCTCGGGACACGAGTTTCCAAATCCCGGTGCACTACCAACTGAACCACCGAATCACACCAGGGGAGGTTATACCTTTCCATGAAAATTTGACAATAATGTCAATTTTCTTCCATTATTAAGGTATATAGAGAAGTTTCTGGCCTTGTGGAAGGGTACTTGAGTACTGTTTATAAACAAGGGTCCAGGAAAGCTAGATTATGTGCGCTGGACTTCTTAAAATGACCTAAAATGTGTTGACACGGCTTTAAACTGAGTCTATATTGTAACCAGTTGTAATTTCTCGTGGTGTTGGTACTAAGTTTATCTTAATGTCTGTACAAAATTTATAAAAGCATTGTACGTATTCATTAAGTGGATTTAAACTGCGGTGGAAGGATGTTCTCGTATGTGCATGGGCGCATTTACAACTACTCATGATTTCAATAAACGATATAGATTCTAGTTAGATTACAATAACATAAGTAATAGAAATGAGTCAGTGTTTCAGTATCATTTAAGCTACAGAATGCACAGTATAATCGTTATATCATACTTATAATAATAGCCTTAAATATCGAAAATAAAGCGATTATAAGACGTCAATTAAGACATTCTACATTTTTAATTTTGACACATTTTTCAAATTGTTTACATGGTGTGTCCAATTATAATGTATCTCCGCTGGTGTGAAGTAGATATTTTTCCCACGTCAGTACTGTCAGTCATGCATGAATCTATTGTTACTTGACAGGAGCTAATGTATTAAACGACAAGACAGTATTTGTTGCGGCCCTTTACTGTATACCCTATGGCCATAAACTTCGCAATGAATGTTAGGCATGTGGTCATTGTATATTGATATGGTAAAGGCCTAGGGTAATGGATCAAGATAGCAAGTTATCAGATATGTTATTATTATAACACAGAAACAAAATATATCTTCGGGACATAAAGTGGTAACAGGTACAAATATCCTTTCATTCAATTAAGCTAATTATCTCACGGTGACTAAACCACGTGATTAAAAGGAACGCTTCAAAGCAATGATCTCAACACATTAAGTATTTCCTGGCAATCGTATTTTACAGTCTTAAGTTAAATATTTATGCACCTCTGTCGACTTTACAGCTAATACCCCTTGTCATCGGGCTACTGATATCACTCTATTTAGGGCTGCTGCGAGTATCCAAGTACTCGGATATTCGCGTTCCCGACCAGAAAATCGAGTACGAATATTCGTCACGTCCGAAATCGTCGGATCGCGATCTATTTTTGAAAATAATGAAAGAACATTCTTAGCTTAATTACCACTGAAAACGAACCGCACTACTTATAAAAAATTTAATTTAATACGAAATTTCGTTTGATACACATTTAAACAAAAATGTTATCACTGAAAATGTCGACAAAACGCCTGGAAATAGAAATGTTTGGAGTACGTGAATTTCCATTTAGTAAAAGCTTCTGTAATTTTGTTATTACATAAATTCTGTGTGCTTCTCCATTAACTGGTTATTCGTGGTTCGATTCGTGAATCGCTACACATTAATCGTGGTTCGGATCGGATCGCCACTTGCTCTACGATCCACAGCCAAAATTATATTAAGATCCCTCGTGAGTTTTTGTCCACTTAGTACAGTCGATATATTGGCGCAACGGATTTTTACCGTCGAATGTACCCATTTACACCTGAGTGGAGTGAAGCAATCTCTGATTAGTTTTTTACTCAAGGAAATTAGCAGTGCCTCTAGGGTGGTTCGAACCCGAAACTTCTCGATCCCAATCCGAACGTCGTAACTGTTGTCAGATCTCGATGAAAACTAGCTAAGGCTAAGGGAGAAGTGCGCCCTTTAAGGTTACAATGACTGGCTCTTATAGCATGTCGCTACATTTCTTGACTTAAATTTATTTCAAAATAGTCAACGACACACAGAGATAAAATAGATTCCATTTTCTTGGCAGTGCAACTTCTGGTATCTCCTTGGCAGTGCAACCTGGAATCTCCGGACTCCAAATATTTGCGCTCAACCACAACGCCATTATGTAACTTGCAAAATGGTGTATGGCATGGCAATGCCAACAAACAACATTTAACATCCATAAAACATAAAACAAATTATAGAAAAAGAATGTCCTTTATTTACATGGAAGTGATTGAAGTGTAAATATTACAAATAAATAATAGATCAAATTCCTCGCAGCGGTTATTTCCCTTTATTGAATCAATAATTTAGTAGCAACGCATGAGGTAACCGCTGCGAGGACTTTGATAATAATATAATAATGTAGTAATAATATCTTTATTTAAAGATGAACACTTTTAAGTAAGAGACTTATTAAGTCACAAAAAGCTAGATCATCTGTACAGTTATAAAGGACTTAAGTCAGTTATTTCCCTTTGCATACTCTTCAAATAGGTAGTTCCTTTCAGTTATATTACTCGCATTTTACCCTTACTTTTTAATGTCAATTTGCCAAAATTAATCTTACATAACTTTTTTGTAAATCATTTAATTTGTTTGAAATTCAAGCTAACTTTTTTTAGGGTAAAGAACTATCTAAATTTCATCACTTCTGTTAATATCTCAATTAACAAGAAATATATTAGATGAAATATTTTGTTATCCTTACAAAGGAATTCAATGATAAAGTCCGAAGATTCCAAATGTAAGGACCTACTTGCCAAATGGATTGTTCTTCAGATTTTATCAGGGAGAGATAACTGACAAAAATCTCTATATATAGCATTAAACGTGTACATTTTACACGTTTAATCACCTTTTTTTACAGTTACACACTTCACCACAAATTGCTATTGTTAGAACACTTGCTTTACTGCTATCAAAATGTGTCTTTGAATTGTTTAAGAGTTTTAGAAAAGTTGATATATTAGTTGAAAATAATTATAAGAACGGGTAGTTTTAATGTGAACATATAAATACGGATGATTTGATATGAATGTGAGAAAATAAATAAATATTTGTAGTTTGGTCATATTGACCTGAGACTGATTAATACAAAAATGTGAGACCCGAATCTGTTGTCACCTGAGCAGACAAAATATAAATAGAACACTATAATGGCACCTGACGGAATGATAAAAGTGGGTATAAAGGTCAGCGTGGATACGTTTTTATCCAATTATTATTTGGTAGAAACGAAATATTAATAAAGGTAAATACAAATCTCACTTTATGTATAACTTGCTTAATGTTTAGATTTGGCACTAAACCTTCCTACCGAATGACAAAGTTGCGACATATAGTGGCATTTAATTTTTGTGCAACATTAAGCGTCAGCGTTGCGATGTTTAACGTTAGGACATTGCCACATTGGGTGGTAGCATTTCGTCTTTACGCTGCGCTACACATGTTTCGTTGTAGATAAAATTGCAAACTTAATAACTTTTCTTATGTAGTTTGGAACCAGATTTCAGATACGACCATGACACATAACAAATAAGAGACACGTGCATGTATGACATAGTACTATCTACATGTAACAAAAAGACAAGAAAGGATATTACATATAGTATATATATTTATATATAAATATAGTCGTACTTCTTGCGTTTTTTTGCGCTATGCAAAGGCTTAGCACAAAGCGATGCACTATCTTAACTCAAACGTCTTTATTAAATACCTATACTTAATTGAATAATGTAGTAAATAGTTTTATTTGCAATGAGATACTGTGTGTATCTTTCAATTAATGATAAAAACTAGTGTCAAAGAATCGGCTTGAATTCTTCAAGTTCGATAGTTTACTCATATAAAAGAGCAAAATAAAATTCTGCACGAAATAGAAATCCATGATATGTTAAATCATCTATCCTAATGTTATAGAGTAATGTTACATATGCTCGGTCACTTTTATATCACGTTTGATTTGGATAAACATATTTCTTATAATTGAGGTAAAATACCTACGGTAAAAGTATCTTTATGTTTGCTAACTTTCGTTTCCAAAAAACAGCTTCTAGAGAACCCGGATGTTGGATAAAATCGTAGCGGAGCACCTTAAGTAAAACATGTAATATTCAGAAAAAAATCAGAACAGTGCTCGGTTACCATGTTTTTCAAGTCAAATAGAAGTAAATATGTGAACATTTTGTTGAAAACGAGTAAATTATTGATTAAATATTATAGATTTAAGTAAATCAGGATATTTCTTAAATTATTATACTAATTGTAACAGAATAAAATGAGACTGTTCAAAATCGCTTTTTCTAGCGATAACAGCAGGTGCTATCAGCATATTTCGTCTGGAAAAACAGTCAAGCATTACAATGATCATGATTTTAGGTTTTCCGCGAGCGGTTTACAGACAGCCCTAGAAATGGACACAAATCACGAGGTTTCCATTTTTATTTACTGAAATTCAGATGGGGTGACCGAGCATTGGTAGTGACCGAGTATAGGTAGTTGACTCTAAGTATATTAATTTATCTTCTCAACGATTCTTGATTAATATACTGATTGTTCTCCAAGGCTTTTGTGTCGTCTTCTTTATCTTCAAGCTCTTCTATAACTTCAGTCCCTTTAACACCTTCAGTCTTTTCAAAAACTTCCGTCTTTTCAACACCTTCAGCCATTTCAGCTATTTCAGTCTTTTTAATACCTTCAGTCTCGTCCATAAGCTCCTCTGCATTATTTTCAGTATTCTGTTCAGCAATGTCATCATCGGCTTTCATTATCTCTGCAGCTTCGACTTCAATACCTGAAGCTGGTACTTTGCTGATGCCTGTTGAACGCTGATGTTCAAGAATGGCGCGTTCCTTAACGACTTGGTTTCCTGCTTCTTTATCCTTTGTTTCAAGACGTGGAATCATAAGTTTTCTTCTTTCAGACGCTCGTTCTAATTTTCTAAGAAGCTCTGGTACCGTTCTTGTAAGTTCACCAAACGTTGGCCTGTTATCTGGTTCCCAGTCCCAACATGATTGTAAAATACGGTACCTGTAAAAATGAAATATTTTATATTGACATACATTTAAGGGCATTGGACAACTGCCAATGGCACATACATTAACCCCGCTAATTTAAATGATCGATATTTGTTCGATTATCCCTGTACATAAATATGGGTATCTATTTTTATCAATTATGAGTACAGAATTACTAAACTGAATATTCAAATCAGCGCGGTTAATGTTAATTTGCGTTGTATGATATCATTATACTAAGAATGGGATAATATATCAAACAATGTGACTTTGAATCTAGGAGCTGTGGGTTCGATTCCCGGACTGGACCCAACATTCCTGTGTAGAGTAAGGCAATGAGATATATTTACGACAATTCTTGAGTCTACCTCAGGGTCAAGTAAGGAAGTTGTGAGTCACAGACACAGGGCTTGTACTGATTATAGGAGCAGTGGTCCAGTGGCAGAACGTGCGCTTAGGGATCTCCGGGTTCGATCCCCGCTAGGGACACTGCTAATTTCCTTGAGCAAGAAATAAACATACAATTGTTCCACTTCATCCAGGTGTAAATGGGTACTGTGAGGGATCGCCTGCCTAATGGTGATTTGAACAGTGATCAGGAGTTATCCAACAAGTTTGTAAAGTCGGCTAAACATGTATATGAAGCAGACTTTAAACCGCACTTTAACTTTAGCTTTAATTACTAGTTACTACTTTGGTCCTTACATGCATGTCTAGATATGACCTGGGAAAGTAAATAAGTAGACAAATCACCTTGATATGACTAAAAACGTTGAAATACGGCGTTTAGTATCAAATTTGTTAAACTTTTTTAAGGTAGGAGACCATAGGCAGCCGCCGTGATACCGAGGCAAGAAATACTAATTGTACATATGTATATATAGTAGTATGGTCTTGGAGCCGTGCCGACCAACTATGTAGCAAACCATATTATTTGATTTTCAAATGTTTGAAAAATTAGCAATGTCAGCAAAAAACCAAATAGTTACATTTCATCCGGACAGAACTCTGGTTTATCTAATCTTCGTCCTTTCTGTAAATATCGTAAAATATCCCAACCATCTACAGTCGGATATGGGTTAACTCCCCTTGTAAGAAGTTCCCACATAAGAACACCATATGACCACTGTAAGAAAGTACACACCATGATTTTACAACTTAAAAACTTGATTAACCTGATGATTTACCCACAAAGCAATTCGTCAAGGGTATAGTATTCACAAATGTAAAATGAAAATAACAGTAAGTTTATATTCATTAATTTTCAAGTACATGTCATATTTGTATTTACAAAATGTTTGTTACATGACAAATGGAGCAAATATGAGACCATAAGAATGACTAAAATGCTTCTTTTTGCTAAAGTGAACTAATTTTATAAAAAACGCCCAAGTATCAAGCTGGTCTTATGCGGATCGATATAAAGTGACCAAGTTTGATAAAAATTGGAGCAAAAATGTGACCTATAGAATGAACACAAGTTCTTTTCTTTGATTTGACATTGTGACCTAGTTATAGAAGTACATGTACCGCGTAAAACTAATAAAAGAGATTTAATTAGGAGCTATGGTTGATGCTTTTTCCACCAGAAAAAAACTGTTTGAACCGGATGTACTCGTGCGGGCCAAGTTGAAGTAAAATTGTGTGTTTACAGAACGGTGGGATTTGATCTATGTTGCATTTAAAAAAAATATATATATCAAATCCTCGTTACGAGCGGGTGCGTGCGGTACAAACAAACCTTATTCGACCAAAATATCTAGTTCCAATAATGAACTTTTATCTAAACTTTGTGAAAATCTCCTTACAACGTCAGATTTTGGGGTAAATAATCCAAACTCTAAACTTTCCGGACTCATCCATTTCACCGGAAGTTTAGCTTTCTTGTCACAGGATGTATAATATTCCTTCTCGTAAACATCACGTGACAGACCGAAATCAGCAACTTTTACTGTCATATCATCAGCTATCCTGTAAAATATAATTCCATGATAAAACGGTGGGTTGGTAATTTTATTTATTCATTCATAAATAACGCATTTTATCAAAACTTTTTATTTGTTTATTAGTGGAGAATTAAACTTCTGATTAGCTTTAAGGAAGTCTTCTTAAAGGACCTAAATTTATATATTTACACATGTATTTATTTATACCGGGGTTTCAGTCGTGTGAACACATTTTGGTTATTTAATGGCGCCCAGCGCACCTAACTTAGCTTTCCTGGACCATTGTCTATAACCTGTTCTCATCTACCCTTCCACAAGGCCGGAACATCTTCATATACCTAATTTACGGAGAAAATTGACCTAATCGAACCCATACCCCCTTCTAGACACTAGATTCAAAATCTCCGTGCGCTATCAATTGCGCTTCCAACCCGGGTTATCTACAATTTTAAAGTACCACCCATAGACTAATTAATATATCCATGGGGCCACCCGCTTTTCCAGCTCTGTGTTGGTTCGAACCCACGATTTACTATTAACTTACATAGGACAGACCGCCAAAAAAGGAAAAGGAATGGAAGAATTGATGAAATGGCGAACGAACGAAAAAAGGGAAGAAACAATAGACAAGAAAAATACAGGCTATGATAACTTACATACAATTTCTTGCAGCTAAGTCTCTGTGTACAAACTTTAACTGGGATAAATAATCCATGCCATTAGCTACGTCAACACCGAACAATACGAGCTGTTTAACAGTAGGAACCTAAATTATAACATAATATATTTTGTTAGTTAGTTTTAGAGAGGGTGGATTACCTTTGTGACTGAATGTAAGACTAAAGCCAGATAGATTATGCATAGTCGTCACATAGACACCAAAGGTTCAAGTTTTGGTCACCCAGGAGAACTTGTGGTAACAAAACACTCATACCGCCACAATAAAAATTTTGTTTGATTCTTTCAATTGCGATCAGTGCCCTACAATTTTATCGCTTAAATTTTCTTTTGATCAGTGATCAATAATGTTTAAAACTATCAAACATTAAGCAGCAACGTATAAATTTAGTCTTATTTTTAATCACCTCCTGGAACATTGTTTCAAAATCTTCAGTCGCTAAATAGAAATTTTGGTCGACGAAGGCTATTGGTTGAATGTTTAAGATTTTTATTCCTGACAAATTGTAAAAAAAACAAGTTGAAAATGTTTAGTGAATCACCTCGGATGGAATAGAAAGTAACTTTTTATCATTTTTATTTCTTTATCAATGGTCTTAAAACAGAAACGTGCATTTTCTAAGATAAAAAGTATCCTTAAATATCCTTCAACATCATAAATGTATTTTAAAAACGGAAATAAGTAAAAAATTTGATTGTGATGTTGAATTGAGGCTAACGTCTACATCTGGAACTTTGAACGTCTGGAACACTTATGCTTTACGCTTGTTACCCTTTCCTATTATCGACTTTCAAAAGATACATGTAAATATATTTCATGCTCTCCTTTTTGGAGGAAACAAAAGAATAACGTATTTTATAGATGGGTCCATACAAAACTAGTCTAACTACATGCAAATAAGGAAGGTTGTAGATTAGTTTTGCACTGACTCATCGATATATATCAATGTACATTGTTTAATTCGAAACTGAATATGTTCGGTAACAATTTCCTAATTTGTGATCAAAGTTTATCTGGAAGCTGAGTGAGAATCATTTTATGGACATGTTTTACACACAGATGGCCGGCATGGTCCCGGTCGCGAACCACTATGTATATATATTGATATTGTATATATATGTATATATATTGATTTGGGACCCGGACTGTGCCGGTCGTCTGTGTTTTTACAGGTATTATAAATGAGAAATTAATAACTCACATTTTTGATGTCTCTAATATAGGTCAATAAATCACCCTTCCTCATGAAAGGTAGAATCACAAGTGGCAAGGCATTTAATTCTAAACATATTCCAACCAATTCCATCACATTTATATGATGAAAATCTTTCATAACAATAGCTTCCTTCATGAATGCATTCACATCCATCTCTTCCGGATTACTCCCTGTATATAGATATATAGAACATGTCACGTGATACCAGTCACGTGATACATGTGAACAATCACGTGATACCATGTGAACAATCACGTGATACCATGTGAACAATCACGTGATACCATGTGAACAATCACGTGATACCATGTGAACAATCACGTGATACCATGTGAAGGGCACAGTAGAGAAATGCGCAGCGCTTATGGATTTGAATCCACGACCTATGAAATCGTAAGACAATACTTCATATCACTTTCATGGCGCAATTTTTAACCGTTCTGTTACCTGAGTGAAAACTACAGTTGCCTTTTTACATAATATATAACCAAGCAATAAATCCGCCCAACTCATTGATTCCAATGATTCAATATACAACCATTTATTTAAAACCTCTGTACGAAAATTCAAATATAAGGATGGCGTCCAATATGGCCACTAATTTACAAAAAAGATTATATCCAAGATGACCATCCAAAATTCATGGTGTTCCGTACATATTTATGAAATTCTAGCGTTTGTTTCAAGGTAAGATATGTTTCCGTAAAAACTATATATGGTAATTCTTGATTTCTGCATTTGTAGTCATATGGTCTGATTTCGTTTTATTTTTGAAGCCGTAGCAAAACATTGTATAGGTAATACAACGGCGGTCAGTTAACCTTCTCACCGCACCTAGAAAGGCTAAATCTGATCTAGCTGTTAACTAGTTAGTAGGCACATACTTCTGCCAGTGATTATCAACTGCTCTACATGATTACGAATCAGTGGTAGGAGGGACAGTGGCCATATAATTTACTTAATAACCAAACTCCACGAAAGTATGCCCTGCCCGGGAATCCAACCCAAGATTTCTCGATCAGTAGACTTGTGTGCTACCAACAGAGCAAGCCGGGTCTGTCAGTCGTCATGCTTACCTTGCCTTGACAAGCCTACATCTCACGACCCAAGCTTTTAACCTAGAACTATTTAATATAACATCACCAGTGGCTGATAATTGTCCTTCTAGTTAAGGTCCGTTTATACAGAGCGCGAACGCGAACGTGTCCAACGCGAACCCGAACGCGAATGCGACTTTTGAGCAGTTTTGCCATTCAAATAGAGCACGAACCCGAACACTGAAAACCGTCGACGGCTTTCGAGATTGCAGGTGATATATTTGTGATATATCAAGTTTCGCCGTTTGGAAATATGGAGCAGGTAGAGTCAGACATGAAGGAAATCATAAAACTGTATCTGTAAGTAAAACAACGGAGAAAGAGAAATAGGTCTGCTTTGTCATACAGTACATAATTTTTTCTCTATTTCAAGAATCATGGCATCTGTCTTGTTCATTGCGTAGTTCAATCTTTCAAAACTTTACGAGTAAAGTATACAAACGCTAGTGCCTATTTTTCTATGAACGGTCAACGGTACAATTTTCTATTTGTGGAAATGATGTAAAGGATGTACTTGCTGATTGGTTGATAGCAAAAAGGTCGCGCGACATCAGAAAAAATTTGCTCCGAAGGCAATCAACGCGAACGTTTGTGTTCGCGTTCGTATTCGCACTCTATTTGAACGGTTCCTCTTCAAGTAACTAATCTTACCAGGACGAAAAATCGCGTTCGCATTCGCGCTCTGTATAAACGGATCTTTACAGAGGTAGGAAGGAAAATGGCTGCAGAAATTAAATGACCTAAGTCTATGAAGGTAAGTAGGTCCCGCCTGGGAATCAAACCAATGACTCCTTGATTGGTAGACTTTCTACCAGCTCAGCTAGCGGATGCATTCTCGTACCCCGAGGTTATCAAGTTTCTCGATCTAGCGAAAATCTTGATAACCTATGGGTACATGGCTGCATGTTTCAATTCATAACATAAACAGTGATAAACTACCTAAATGGGCTTGTCAAAAATACAAAACTAACTTACTGCGGAGTGTTTTACAAGCAACAATTTGTTCTGCTTTTTCTGTCTCTGATTGTAGGTATCCTTTATATACATGTCCAAAATGTCCTGTAATAAAATATACATTGGTTATAGATTGAAGTTGGCAGTGACAGCATGCGCAGCAGTGGTATCAGTCTTATATCTGCAATGCAAGTAATACGATATGCAGTTGAGGAAAATAAAAATTAAAGCAATTGCAGTAACTACAGAAACAACAGTTACATAGACATTGATACTGTTGTTTTCATCTCATTCCTGATCAGTGCTGACAGCCCATGATCAAATACTCAGGAATCTATATTATCAACGGTCTTACGGCTATCTTACGACCTATTTTAGTCGTAAATCCTTATTGTATCGTAAGATAATTTGATAATACGCTACTCATGTAAAAATACAGTTATATATATCAATACCTTGTCCGATGATTTCTCCAACAACCAAACGTTCTTTTGGTATTAACAAGTTTCTATTACCAAGCAAATCCTGAATATTTTGGCTGATTTGAGGGATAAGGGGTGTGGTTTCCTTGTAGTTTGTTTCATCACTTCCTTGACACGTGTTATCATTCCGTTGAAACATTGTTCTCTGATAGTCTGTAACAGAACAAATACATGAACCTGTTCAAATAAGTGAAAATAACCTTTCTCGCTTATATTTTGTTAGTTTTTGGATATATGAAAATCACCAGTTGGTGTCCTTAACTGTGTTAAGAAAATGGATTCTTATTTTCACCAGGTCCTATACATGTATTTATATAAAACAGATAATTATTATGTACAGACAAATAAAACATAGCACCGTTGTTATAAATAAGGGAGATAATGGCGCACTTTCAATTAAAAAATTTTGCAATAGAATGTTGTGGTATAAATAATTCATAGCAAGATGAATAACACGGTGTTATGAATATAAACTATTATCTTTTGTCATTATTTATCATGATTTTTATACGTCCGAAGGCTCTTCACTTTATGGTCGTATTATGTTATGGCGCACGCCGTCTGTCTGTATGTCTGTTCGTCCGTCGGTCCGGGTTTAACAAAGTCCTGTCCACTCAAACTTATTTAACATTGGTTAACCTTTCTTGGTGTCATGGGTGACAATGACCCGTAGATGATCCCTATTAATTGTGGGTCAGTTGGTCAAAGGTCAAGGTCACAGTGACATGGAGCAATCGCTGCGACTGGCGGAGCTCTAGTTAAATATACCGAGAGTTGCCTGCAAGACTAGCTCTATAACGCAATGCACTTACTACAGTCTTGCGTGCAACCCTCAGTATCAATGATTGCATATGGGCATAAGTGGAGATTTACTTAACAACCTTAAAACGAGTAATAAACTAATCATAATTTTTTACCATTTGATCTAATCGCCCCTGCGTCCATCAAGTGGTTATCTGACATTCTTTCGATACTTAAAACACGGTCATTGTTGGTGTAATGAACACTAAATCTATCGCTTCGATTCTTTTTTCTCAGTCTATGTATAATTATGGCTACTCCTATAATTAAAACGGCACCAAATATGATCCCTACAATTATCGCCGTATAATGATTATTAGTTTGCTCAGCCTCAGTTGTTGGGGAAGGGTGTATCGGTTCTTCTTCCTCTTCCTCGTATTGTATCATCGCTACTGTACCAAGACTGTATTTTCGAGACCCAATCGTACACTGAAAAAGCAACTCAGATACACTTATGTAAGTTAGCAGATGGGTTTATTATACAATACCCTCCAAACCTTATCGGGAGAAGCCTGTTTTTAGGATAAAATAATTTACAATAAGAGAATAGCAGTCATCTGAACACATTCTAAACATTTCAAACGCTTAATTAGTTTTATCATCATATTTTCTCAACTGTCAAAACAAGAATAATTTCAAGTTGAATGTGTTTGTTAAAATCATTGTCGTAATACACCCATGAGTTTCCGAAAGTGTGTATTATGACTGAGTAAAGCTTTTAGTGCCGAATTATAAGTTTTAGTCAAGATATTTTTAATAAAAATTAGATTGACAGTACAAAAACAATGCATCCAGTCATCGTGAAATTAATCAAGCTTTGACAGTTGAGAAAAAACGGACAATGTATGATTAAGTTTGTTTGTTTGTTTTTGGTTTTATGGCGCACCAACACAAAAAGGTCATATCGCACCGGATATATGATTAAGACTAAGAGACACGGATAATCTTTAGCTTAGTCGCAATAGAATTAATTTAGATAAGCATGATCAGTTTTTCATAAATTTCAGCTCGTTCAAGAACTGTTGGGTGGCACTGTAATTTTGGGATCTGTATTTCCCAGAAGTCTTGAGACATTAATCTAGTTTTCCCATGAAAAAAGAACCACGTAGTCATCTGATCAAATAAAAACCATTTAAAACATTGATTTGTTTATCAGAATATGATTCAAACTAAGATACGTGAGTAAGATTAAATTGTATTGAATACTTATGGTGTGCCTACACTGTCTAGTACGTGAAACGATGCAGACATATTCTTAGTGAATGCCCGGGGAGTTCCGAATGATGTCAACAACATTCTATTATATATCCACAAGATAATGACCCCTACTATAAGATTGCATCCTCTGTATTTCATATGCGGTAGCTTAAGGTCTCCAGCGTTTCCGTGTCTATACTGTTGTATGCCGCATCTGATAAAAAAACAAAATGTAACAAAGTGGCTTACAAGTTATAAAAGCAGAACATGATCTCCAAATTTGAGACATTATCGTTATGGGACTTGTTCTTTTTAAACACGATCTCAAATAAGTCTTACCCTGGCGATGACTTTCAGTTTTTCAGGTAATATTTCCCTATTGACAGAACAGTTAATTCCAGTTTCGTACACGGAAACATTTCCACATTTCTCATCACCAATGTAAATTATAACATCCTCGCCCCTGATATACGTCAAATTAACTCCCTAAAAATAAATATGTTAAAGGAATATATACATTGTATAATAACGTAATGTCTTCAGCGAACCCTTGTCTACTATGTTAACGAACTGGTTAATGCCGCATCTGCAGATCGAGGGCTTGACGAAACTGTCGTAAATTTCTTTTTCAAAAATGTCTTCTTTATAAATTTGGCTTTAAAAATGCCAAATACACGTTCCTATCAAATTTCATCAAAATATTCAATTTATAAAGTACATAAATTTACTTAGTTCCATGTTCGGAATAGATCCCAATTTCAGTGAAAAACTGTTGTAAGTAAAAAAGCTTGTAAATTCACAATACTAAGATTTAGCACAGTGTAATTACATAGACATGTTATTTCTTACAAACCCATAAAAATAGTTGTATATAGATCTTACTGAATAACATGAGAGAAAAATGTTGAACAGTTTTTTGCTTCTCCTGAAAACTTTTGAAAATATGAGTTACGACAGTTTTCCGTCAAGCCCTCGAGATGACAATAAAAGTTGTTTAGAAAGTAATGAAAGGTCTCGTGCATTCTCCATACCAGACCAGGCCGTAGAAATAGTTTCATGACCAAGCTCCACGAAAGTATACCCGCCCGAGAATCGAACTCGAACTGATTTTTTAAAGCAATTACAGAAGACAAAGGCACACATGGCATCTGGCCAATTCCCCACAACAACTAACGTTGAGCACACGGAGGTTTTTACGGGCGAGTTCGATAGGCTGTCCGGACCTTATAACATGTTCCTCAATCGAATACTTCGGAACAGAATATTGTGAAACAAACATAGAAGCCAGATGCTTGGTTGCTATATTTTTATTGATGCTAAATTTCTTCTTGCCCCCATATTATGTAAATTGTTTAACCATGTATATAATACTGGAATCTATCCCGAAGAATGGACTAAGGGTGTGCTGGTCCCAGTCCCTAAAAGGGAGACCCTAATAATGTGGATAATTTCAGAGGGATAATGCTTACTAGTATATTTTCAAAACTATTTTCTATACTGTTGGACGTAAGAGCCCGTTTATTTGTTGAAAACAATAATATTTTAACTGACTATCAGTTTGGATTCCGCCATAACCGCAGTACTGTAGACTGTATTTTTGTTTTACAATCTATTATTAATCGTATAGTACATCATGAAAGAAAAAGCCTCTATTGCGCTTTTGTCGACTTTAAAAAAGCATTTGACATGGTATACAGAAATGGTATATGGTTTAAACTAATGAATTATAACATGTCCACTAAGTTTTTAACTATGTTACGTAGTATGTATCAATCTGTAAAAATATGCGTTAAACTTAATAATTTAACTGAATATTTTGATAGTTATATGGGGGTTAAACAGGGTGAGACATTGTCACCTCTTCTTTTTTTACTTTTTATAAATGACATGGAGACTTGTCTTTTCGATAATGATGCTGACTTAGTCAGTTTAGACCAATTACAAATATTTATACTGCTTTTTGCTGATGATACCGTCCTTTTTTCATATTCTCTCACGGGCTTACAGTTACTATTGAATAATTTGCACACTTATTGTTCTAAGTGGAATATTATTGTTAATACATCAAAAACTGTTGTGATGTGTTGCAAATTGGGCAATAAACGCAAAAACTTTGATATCTATTATGGAAATATCAAATTGAATATTGTTGATTAATTTTGTTACTTAGGTGTTGTACTATCATCAAATGGTAAATTTTACAATACACAGAAATCATTATCTGAACAAGCATTGCGTTCTATATTTTGTATTAAATCAATTTTTCAGGTTGTCTCCCTTGGTGTACTTGAAAAAATTAAACTATTTGATAGTATGGTATTACCAATTCTTAACTACGGTTGTGAAATTTGGGGGTTTCATAAAAGTCCTGACATTGAAAAAGTATATATCAAATTTTTAAAATATGTATTAAATGTGATATACCAGACAACTTATGTTACTGTATATGGCGAACTTGGTAAAGTACCCTTAGATGTTGTAAGGAAAGAACGTATTTTAAAGTATTTTTTTAGAATAGTAAATGCCAAGAATTCACTTATGTATAAAACATTTATGTATGATAAAGCAAATAATGTTACAAATTCTTGGACAGGCGATGCTAAGAACTTGTTGAACGATCTAGGATACTCATACATATGGGATACTATGGATTTTTCACCTTCCCAGTTGAACAATATTATACAATGTTTATACAGTCAATATTATCAACTATTTTTCTCTTTTTTAGACAACATGCCTAAATTGAATACCTACAAACTATTTAAAAATAATTTTGAATCTGAAAAATATTTATCTTGTATCAAAAATGATAATCATAGAATTGCTTTAACTCGTATTCGTTGCTCTGCTCATAAACTTGCCGTAGAAGAAGGGCGTTATAGAAATATTGACAGAGCCGATAGAAAATGCATTTTTTGCGATATGAACGTAATTGAAGATGAATACCATTTTATTTTAATATGTCCTATGTACCGTAATATTCGCAAAGAAAGCCTACCCAATTATTATAACCATTGGCCAACTATTCAAAAATTACGAAATTTAATGTCCTCAACAAGTACCAGTCTAATTTGTAAATTAGCAAAATATATATATCTTGCTAATAAAAAACGATCTTCTATACTAAACCAAGTGAATACATAATAAGTTTACAATTTAATTTTGTTGATATTTTGTTTTGCTTGGAGTTTTCTTTTTTGTGTCTACCTTTTTGTCTAACTTTCTAACGATTCTTTGCTTTTTCAAGTAAAAGTACTGCTTTAAGATTCACATTCTGTACTCATACTCTTCTCAGTGATGTATCATTATTCAAATATTACTTTATTCTTATACATGTTTGTTCATATATATTCCTTATGATGTATTGTCATAAATATTAATTTACATGTATGTATGTATGTTGTTGCCGCCAATTGACGGCAGAAAAGCACGTATGTGCTTAATTGCTGAAATAAATATATTTGTATTTGTATTTGTATTTGCTATACAAGATCTTGGTTGCTAGGCTGTTTTTTAGAAGACATGTCATAATTAAGTTTTATTACTGACTGCTTCCATTCGTTTAACTATCCATCTACATGTATTTTATAACATTTTTTATTATATATGTTCGTACCTTTTATTACACTTTGGTAATAGCTACAAGATGAAACATAGTCATGTTTACTCTTCGGTCCAAAATGTCAAGTTTTTGTAATTGCAATTTACTATCACTAAGTATTTTATTACAAACATCACGAATTCAGACTTAATGATGCAAAAATATTTTGTATCATCTATTTTATATTCTCAAATCTATTCGAAAATCATTACTCGATTTTTTTTCACCTCCTCCTGTCTGTCTTCTTACTTTCTATTCTTTAGAGGTCATCCTTACTTATATAGGCAGGCATATGTATCATCTTATACCGAAGGTATAACATGAATGTTGAAATTGGCACTCATCGCTTACGAGTTGGCCTTTTTGTGACGGCTTTCCAACACTCATTCAAAGGGTTGCAATGTCTAAATACATTTGAACAACATGTATGGATTTCTACTATTTTACTTTAGTGGAGATATACAACTTATAACCCAGGACCTGATCATTTTGATAATGAAGTAATAAGTTCTCTTTTAACAGTAATCTATCCTTACTGCATTATAACGTCGGCATATTAAATAAAAAAAAACCACATTCTAAATGCTGAACTTAATAAATTTGACATTCTTTGTTTTACTGAAACTTAGCTTGGGGCTGATACCTTAGATAATGACCTATTGTTTGAAATGTTTTCATTACCATACAGGAATGACAGAACTGATAAATATGGTGGTATTCTTGTTTATATAACTAGTAATTTGCCTTCGAAACGTCGCTCAGATTTACAGCTTTCAACTATTGAAAGTATTTGGGTCGAAGTACACGTTAAAATCGCAAATATGCTTATTTGTTTATTTTACAGACACCCTAGCTCTAATAATGCGTTTTTAAACGACGAAGAATCGTCCATAGCTATGGCTTTTGATACTGGTATATCTAATAACATAATCACTGGTGATCTTAATCTTAACTTGCTAAAGAAAACTACAAAAGATAAAATTCTGAGTATTTCCAGACAATATGGACTTCATCAATTTATAACTGAACCAACCCATTTTACTGAATTTTCATCATCTGTCATAAACCAGCTTATTCACCTATTCCGTTGGCAAGTCCATTGTTTAAAGTTCAAAAACACACATGATCTAGAATACGACCTATACGTGTTTTTCAAAGTTAAACAGTTCGTGTTTATTTCAAATTCTTAATTTACACGTAAACTGCGTTCCATTGATTACCTGAATTAAAATTTCACTTGGGCAGGTCATTCTTTTTCACGTGACCGGGTTGATATCTAAATATCAACTCGCCCACGTGAAAAAGAACAACTCGCTCACGTGAAATATTTATTTATGAAATCATGATTCTGATTAAGCATACAATCTTTATCATGATATTGATGATACATGTAGTAAAGCATCTTGATTTGGTTTATTGTTTAAATATGGCTAGTAACATTTATGTGGCAGAAAAAAAACTTATTGCGAGTGTCTGGCAGTTCCTTGAGTTTCAGAGCCGATCCGCCGGTCCGTCGAAACATCCAAAAGAAAATGATTTTCATAAAAATAAATAAATCACAAAAAATGGGTTCTCTGGCTCACAATCAATATTCATCTTCATTCTTTTCAACCTACTTCACATAATTACAAAATTTAGCAATTTTCATTTTTAATGCGTATCTGTAGTTGATCTTTGAATTAAAAGAGTTTTCTACGCTTTACTAGGGGGTTTCTTAGTTCTTAGCGGTTTCTTTTGGGTTTTTAAGTTCTTAGGGGTTCTTCGACGGACCCTAATGGTATCAACATGCGAAGGCTCTGCTGTCAGTGCATTCGAAACAACCTCGGCGATCATCTACGAAGATATATGTTTATCTGCATAAAAGATTGCCGAGGTAGTTCCGAATGCTGTCAGTGTCAGATCCGCCATCTTTGATTGTATTTTAATCGATCTTGGAGCTTGGTTAGCTATAGTATGATTTAAGAACATGTTCATGATTCTATTAAAAAAACGACTGAATCACAATCATGATCGGTAATCCAGATTCGGATTCGTGTTAAAAAAACACACCCCAGTACCCAGCCAGCATGACCATATTGGGCCGATATACAATTAATGTCGGCATATCGGCAAAATGTGCCGACTTGGGGCCGACATCGGACCGCTGCAGTGCCGACATACTCAATATTTTGAAAAATTATAAATGCAATTGAATTGCTTACTTAATTATGTTAATAAATAGTCCTGTGTATGATTTTAATTACTAGAAGCACACTAACCCCATTTCATGTTGCATCAAAAAAGTATATCGGGTCTGCGTCGGGCCTACATGATAAATTAATGTAACTATTTTGTATATCGGATTGACATCGGTACGATAGTGCGTTTTCTGCTACACCTCCATATATTGTTAAATCGTTAAAATATTATGAAATAAATTAGTTCTAATGAAACACCTTTGTTATCTACTTATTATATTTACGTACAGTCATACCGGCAAAATGTGCCTATTTTGGGACCGACATCGGACCGCTGCAGTGCCGACATACTCAATATTTTGGAAAATGCTAACTGCAATTGTATTGTTCACTAAATAATGTTAATAAATAGTCCTGTGTATGATTTCAATTTCTAGAACCACACTAACCCTATTTCATGTAAAGTCAAAAAACGTATATCGGGTCTGTGTCGGGCCTACATGGTAATGAACGCAACTATTTTGTATATCGGATTGACAACGGTACGATATTGCGTTTTCTTGTTTACCATGCAGCAAATAATTGTACATTTTGGTATGAATTTTAAAATAATTTTAGCTGTGTTTTGAAATGAAATGTTGTTTGTTATTGAAATCAATATTTTATAAGTACATAAAAACCACTCTTATATAATAATATTATTTTAAATGAAGAACTGGCAAATATTCACTGCATTCCTTCTTTCAACTGAATAAGCGCCAAAAAAAGGAAGGTGATGAAGGTGAAGTTTATTTTCTTTTAAAAGTATATTTAATGATGATTTAACAAATGTGTAAACACTGTTAATTACTTCATTTTAACCATTTGAGCGATTGCAAAATACAAAATTTATCTGTTTGTCTTATTTTAAAGTAAAATTATGGTTGAAAGTATTTGTAACATAATTTCGCGACATGCATTAACAAGGCCGTGATTATCATTTGCTCTTTATAGTTAGAATATACTAAATATTCGCTTTTATAATCTTTTTTGTAACAAATCCGTTTGTTTTTTGCATACTGGCTGTTTATTTTCACTCCACGGTTTATTAATGTACATGTACACCGCTATTGTTTTGATGTTAGCCCGATGTAGGTAAGAAATATCGGGCCGATATTGTTTAGACATCGCCCCGATATTGTACTATCGATGTCGGGTCGACATCATTCCTATTTGCAGCCGAGGTTAAATCCGACGTTGGGCCGTCATAGAAAACCATAAAGGTTTGCTATCGAACCGATATAGAATAATTTCTACTGTTGACTGACATCACACCGCTATCGTTTTGATGTCGGCCCGATGTAGGCAAGAAATATCGGACCGATATTGTGTAGACATCGGCCCGATATTGTATTACCGATTTCGGGTCGACATCATTCCTATTTGCAGCCGAGGTTAAATCCGACGTTGGGCCGTCATAGAAAACCATATAGGTTTGATGTCGGGCCGATATAGAATGTTGGCTGGGTAGCGTGTTCAATTACACAAAACGTTACAGAACGTTACATAACGATACATTCGGAACTCCTCGGCCATTCGCTGCAAATAACCTAATCTAATACACAAATATGAGATCGTTAAGGCAATGAGTGATGTTTCAAAATTTACGGACTAAAAACGAAACATCACTCAATGCCTAAACGATCATACATTTGTTTACTTTAACACCGGTAGTTTCAAAATAGCGTCTAAATATGTCCGAGATTATTCGCAGCGAATGACCGATGAGTTCCGAATGTATCGTTACGGAACGTTTTGTAACGTTCGCGGTAATTGAACGCAGGGCAGGTAAAACATTCTTTTGTTATAGGTATAGTGTGTAAATATTGACCCCGATATCACCTTTCATATTTGCATCTAATAATTATCTACACATATCCCGACGAAAATCAGTACCACGCCTATTCTACACTTCGGCAGCGATCGTAAAATTATAGAAGTGTGTTTGTGTGTTAAATTTTAGCTTATAATCCTCACGGCCACGGACACGGTGTAATCGAAAATTAATACTAAAGTAAGATTTCTTTCACCTTACGAAGGTCAAAGTGCATTGAATATTCATGAAGAAGATCCGAATGCGGTGAACAGGTGTGCAATACAAGACTAGCAAGCGTTAATTACAATAACTTTGACGCATCTCATTAACTGATACCCTTAGCCCAGTGGTAACGCGTCGGTCGTCAGATCTAAAGGTTTTAGGTTCAATCCCAGTAGCATAATATTTTTTCAGACTTAAACCTTACTACCCTTTTTTCATCTTATTTATAATATGCTGTCAGTATTATATAAATTATCCCAGTTTTCCTTCTCGTGAATCTTGAGCACACAAAGAGTGTATATAACCACCCAAATGTTTTTAAAGTGTTAGTAAGGGCATCCTGTCTGAAACGTATTAGCACGCGAAAAAATGTCAAAAATGTAATAAATTTACTTATATTTTATATCCACCGACCACTGTGTCAAAAACGTTATTTTAGTCGCAGCTGTATCCACTGTGCTAAACTGTCTTTCGATAATTGAAGCTATAAATTTGATTAAAATTTAACATTGACAAATGGGAATAAATCCTCGGAGAATAAACCTTCCGAACAACCTCTTTTATAATGGTTTAGCCCATATTTACAAAGGTAAGCGCCGTGACCTTCGTAAGGTGAAAGAAATCTTACTATACGCTCGTATTCAATGTAACGAATATTCTTGCATAAAGGTCAGGTCGGGGTTAATATTTACGCATTATATTCATAATAGAGATGTACAGTGGACAGCTGAGACGGAGAGCGGATGACTGAATACGTACAAATCGGAGGGGGGTTTCTCAAAGCAATTTTCAATCAAATTGTTATGCCAAGCAAAATATATGAACTTGTATTTTTCTACGTGTTTTTTGCAATTCCATATGACTTACCACTGAAATGATCATGATACGTGTATAGTAAATTTTAGATACAGTATAATACAATAACGATAAGGCTTATTTTCTTTTACATATTCATTATGAATTTACATAAATTTAATTACTGAGAGTCACCTCGCTGGTCGCTGAATTCTTTGCTCACTCAAACAATTTTGGAAGTTTCCTCCAGCATCATCAAGTTCTCTGGGTACATCAACATCACTTGCTGATGACGACGTTGATATTCAATGGGCGGGACGTATTTAGGTTATTTTGCAGACAAAGATATGAGTTCTTTCAAATAACTGGGGAAAGTCCTGAGACATTTTTGCAGTTTGTAAAATTTTATTGATTTACCTGATTCAGCACATAATTTTTAAAATCGTAGAAATTGAGTACTTGCAGTTGTTATGTGGTTGAAATGTATCCAACTAACAGGCTTTCGCTAACATGTTTGGAGTTAGCGTCTCGTACATTGAACGAAAATTCCAGCGCACAATTCCAGTTTTTGACATAATGATGTCACAATTTTTACAATGTCCGAGCATTCAGGAATGGCAACAATTGCGCGGACATTAGCATAAATTAATTGATGCTGTTGGTGCCATAGATGGCACTAGTCATGGATTATATGAAGTATTAATCAACACGAGTTCTACTCAGGACATCGAAACTATCATTGTTTGCATACACAAATAGTTATAGACAATACAGGCCTGATAAGATATGTGGAATCAGGATTTCTTGGCAATCAAAATGACGCACACACATATATGCTTATGAATCAAATCGGTTCAGCAGCTTTGCCATTTCCTGAAAACTGCGTTCTTTTAGCCGACAAAATATACCCAAATGGTCATCCACTCGCAACACCTTACAATACGCGTCAGGGTCGTACTATACAAGGTCAAGAGCGACGAAAATGTTTAAAATACAATCATTATCATTCACGGTACAGAATTTCGTTGAGCACGCCATAGCTATTAAATATCATAATCTACAAAATGCATAAGCTCCGTATGGCGACATCCAAGAGAATTGTTATCTGTGGTTGTCAGGATATGTGCTGCCATGGTGGTGCGAAGTAAACATTTAGGAATAATTTATTAACACAAAAAATCATTATGCTCCCTTTTGAAACAATTATATCTGGGAGATGTAGTGGAAGGGTAAGCGAGTACTGGTAAAGTAAAACATGTCCAGGAAAACTGGTTAGGTAAGCTGGCCGCAGTAAATAATCAAATAAAATGTGTTTATAAAATTCAAATAAAACAATTAAAAACAAACGTTTTAACAGGGTTTGGTGGGGTCGGATGAAAGCTGTATGACTTTTAAAATTAAAAGAGTAGACATCGCAGACGCTTGACAAGGTTGATCCATATAATACTATCCTTTTTCGACGAACGTATCAAATTAAACGTGCTACTGCATTTTACTGACTGATGACTAAAAGACTGTGCTAGTGTTCATGTTACAGTTCCAAAACGTACCAATAAAAGTCGGCAATAAATCTTATACAAAATATTGTTTATTTTTCTATCATGAAAATTATTATTTTGAGATTTTCCCCAATTTCTTGATATCGATACTCCGCTTTACGTTCTACGCTCTCCGTCCATTTGGACATCTCTATTGTCTTTTAAACAATTATTCCCGTACACACATACAAAGGTTAATTGTTTTTTGTATACAGTATAACGTCTACAGAGCGGCCCTCTACAGAACAAAACATCTACACAACAGTAGCAATTGATACTTACTTTAAAGGAATTGCAAGGCAAAGTTCAACTTCATATTTCATGATTTTGAAATTTGTCTTTAATAACTGTGAATACAACAGACACACTGTTATATTACTTGGCAAAATATTTCTTTATTTTTTTCGTAATATTTGGAGTGTTTCCTAACTAGTCCCGCGTGGGTCAGGTTTGCTAAATATATATTAGTGTCAAAATATCCATTTACTGATGAGAAGATACAAGAGCTTGTTATTGTGCAACATTAGTATTATTCTGTTAATAAGATATCCTAACCGCCAAAGAATGTTGAGATGACAAGAAGCGACTAATGAAAATGTTTAATTTCAGTAATACGACTTATAACAAATCTATAAATAGCTTGGTGATTCCCTCAGCATCCTACTTTCGTTTTCAACAATGTGTATGCCACATATTTTTATTCATTTATTGCAATATTATTATTGTTGTTATTAAGTGACAAATGTTATTATTGTACGATTATATTGAACTGTCCGATTGCATAATTACACGGTTATCGCACACTGTATATATTTTTTCCGCGTTCTATAAATAGAATTTTGCAATAGAAAATACAATGTGTAGGTTAAATTAGTGACATTATCTCGTCTGACTGAATAGTCTTACGGTTAAAGTGAAATGGTTCAGAACATCTATTTTTAAAAGGGGTGCGAGTTCGAACTCTAAAGATGCAATTTTTTAGTCTTTGTATTGTTAGCATTTTTATTTTCTGAATATTTTTTGTTTTATTTTATTCAGCATCATTTTTTGAAATATAAATAAAACACTACAAAACAAACAATCTCAAATATAATTCAGTTTCACAAGCTGTGTCGTTTGCGCTACTGGGCGTTCTTATTTTATAGTGTCGAATTTAGCGGTAAAAACTAACAAAGACAATCATAATTTCTATGATGCATGAAGACATTGTATTTTACGAAAATAAGAGATAAAATATGTTTCTATCTGGATTCGAACCTACGACTAAAAGGTTGGCAGTCCCACCGCCTTACCACTCGGCCTCACAAACTTCGATACTCATTGCTAATAGGATGTAATACATCACTGTTATCTGCTAACGATACATTCCACGTGAACTACCGAAATTCATCCGCGGATTAAATATTCTGTGTTATGTGACGTTTTAATTTATGCAATCGGACAGTTCAATATAATCGTACAATAGTAAGTGATTTCTTAGTTCTTAATACTGTTTTAAAGACTAAACTTGGTTCTATACATTTGGCGCAGTCATTTGCCAGTTTATCCTTTAAGCGTAAATCAAATTGAATTAAACTCTGCAGAGGAAGGACCTTTAAACAGAAACATACTTTAGTCTCCCCAAGTGGGTAATGTTCTAGAGAGGTTGTACGGTATATTTTTTTCGGTCTTTTTTAATTTCTACAAGAATAGACTTGTCACTACTTGTAATGTATTTATGCTATTTACAAAAACTTTACATTTAATTTTTGACTTGAACAAATCGTGACATGGCGATTGAGAAAAAAATCTACAGACGCAAAGGGTTGTACGTGGCTGTTGTTTTATGCGTACTATTTGTTTTTATCTATGTAAACACGACAAATGTACATTCTACACCAATTGGAGGACGAGATGAGTTGTTTGCTCCAGCGCCGTTAAGAAATAGCAAACAAAACGTGCCTGGTATTTATGCTGAACGCGACGGTAATGATTTTAGTGACGTTGAACAAAAAGGTAACAGTGATAAAGAACCTAAGGCGAAAGTAACAGATAGAATAGTTAGCGCTGATGATAATATATGGAATAATGAAACACCAAATACTGTATTCAGCACAGACCAAGTGTATCCTGAAGCGTTTAAAATACATGAAAAACTGTACGAACACCATGAAAATAACACCTGTGAGAGACGATTCCCTTCGTGCATTTTACTGGGTGTTTATAAATGTGGTACTCGGGAACTCATGGACTTTATAAGTGTTCATCCAAATATTGTGATTAAAAATAATCCGTATGAGTACGCATTTTTCGTGGACAAAACTTATGGTACGAGTACTTCCAGTTTGGAAAAGTTTCGAAATGCAATGCCATGTACATTCAATGATCAAATAACATTTACCAAGTTCGCTGGTTACTTCAGTGATCCTAGAACGCCAGAAAGGATTTACAAATTTGACAAAAATATGAAAATGATCTTAATGGTGAGAGATCCAGTCCAGCGTTTCATATCACATGTCTGGTTCGAATATTCTTCATTTAACATTGATAGAATTGATAAATTATTAACTGATAACTTAGAAAGGAAATCAATATTGTCTTCTATATTGTCTGCTATATGGCCCAAGTCAAAAACAATTTTTGATGGCGAAATTATGGAACTTTTACGATTTTCTGAATACGATGAAGCGTATGAACGTTTTATGAAGTATTTTAGGGAAGATCAAATACTTATAATTGAGTCAGAGGAGTTTAAACGTGATCCATATTCTGTTATTTACAGGATAGAAACTTTCTTGGAACTTCCGCACAGAATTCCAAAAGATGTGTATGCATACAACAGAGAAAAGAAGTACTATTGTTTAAGATCTTTAAATGGTGCACAAGTGTGTTATGATAATACAAGAGGACGCAATTATAAAAAAGAAATAAACAATGTAACATTACAGCGTTTAAGAGAATATTTCCATCCTCATAATGAAAAATTCTTTGAAAAATTAGGAAAACGATTTGATTGGAATTACTAAAGGTACTTGTTCACAGATTTTAACTTAAATATCAACTTTTTCCAAAACTATCAAAATTGTATGGAAATATTTTTGGAAGCAGGAAAGTAGTGTTATGATTATGGCAATTTGGTGCAAATTGACATACAACAACAAATGATGGTGTTTCGTGTAGTAAATATCTACCCCGTTTGTCGCAGCATAGACACATTAAGTGCATTTTTGTGACTTTTATTGTGTATTTCTGGCAACAGTTTGTCTTAAAATGATAAGAATTAATTTTTTGACACAATTACAGGCACTGAACGGTATTTTGAAATTATAGAAAAAATAAACCAAATCTGTGAACTAGTACCTTAATGTGAAGCATATAATTATTGTGTCAAAACATTGAAATGTCGAATTTACTAGAACGATGTAACTGTAACTGATAAAAAACACATTCTATACCATATATACGTCACTTCCGGTCAGTGAAGAAGGTGGTTGTTTATATCATCTTGGAAAAAATATTTTCACGGATATATTTACAAATAATCAAAGTTATTTTAGTAATGGCGACATATGACCGAAAAGAAACGGACGATAATTAGAATTATCACAATTTATTTGATTTTTCAATGAAAACACCAAACAGATTCCTTGGCGGGAACGATGACAAAGAAAATAATGGTGGACACAATACACGGAATGCTAAACGTAAACGTCAATATACTGGCAGTGTTGAAAGTACAAGAAGTGTTAGCAATGATATATTTTCTGGATTATCAATGGATAATAAATTACAGTGTATGTTTGAATCCATTAAATCAAATTCTTATGTGCCTCAATCATTGGATAAAAATCAACAAAAATGTATACAGTACCTAAAGAAAGTAACGGTAAATACCCAATAATAACTTAAATAAGTTGAGAAATGTATTAATACACAGTCCCAGCAACTGAAATTGTTGGCCCATAGATCCATTGACAATGAGTCTAGAAGCAGACCTAATTACCTTATATTTTATGTCATTAGTGAGAAACTGAGACGTAGCTGCAACGACCTGATATTACGTGTTTTTTTTTTCAAGATGAATTACATATTGACTCACAGAACATTGTTATAGACCGTGCACATCGCCTTCATTATATGTATAAAATGTAGAAAAAAAATGTTTATTTAAACCCCAACCGGTTTCAATATTGTCGTCAGAGGGTATTCATAAATACCCCCGACTATATGATATGTATGTGTTTATTAAAAGTGTTTATTTAATGCTGCTTTGAACATTTTAATTAATTTATTTGATGTATGTTTCTGTTTACATTAAACTTTTTGTAGAATGGAAATATTTTGTATTTTTGGTGTTGTTTTGCAGCAATTGTCCAAATGTGTAGATAGTAGAATTTGTCTCAGTTCAGGATGATTGATATGCTGATTATGTAAAGTTACTTATTATATGTTTCTTGTATGTAAATTTTTCCACAATCATTACATGAGATGACATATAGAACATTTTTGTGTCGCATGTCAAGTTCGTTTTTATCTTAATGTTTTTTTCCATTGGTAAATGTTATTTTGTCGTCTTCTGTGAGGAAATTACAGACTTTGCATCTTTGGCGATTGCATTTCTTAACAAAGGAAAGTTCTTGATCGTCATTTTGAAAACATGCACGTGTTAATTTACTTTTTAGGTTCCATGGTTGTCTTTTGCTTTTGATGATTTTTGTTGTTGATAAGATTTTGTTTGGTTTATTGCTTTGCTCTAGTATGTGTTTGCTTTTTATAATGTTATTATATAGTTCTGGGGCTTTTGGATTGTATGTCGATATATATCGTATAGAATTAGTGTTTATCTGTTCAATTGCATTGTTTTTTTTATTTTCAATCTTTCATTAATGAAGATGGATTTTTTCTTAATTTCAGTGTGGTTTCTAATTGATTCATTTTTGTTAGGCATGTTTTATAATCAGATACTATTGTTCGAATTCTTCTAGCTAAGGCATAGGGTATATTTCTTTTTATATGGTGTGGATGGCAGGATTCAAAAGTAAGATATTGTTAACTATCTGTAGGTTTGTGGTATATGTCGGTTGATATTCTTTCTCCATTCTTTTTAACTATGACATCAGGAAATGGTAGTTCAGTTTTACTATAGTTTGATGTGAATTTGATGATGTTATGTAAATTATTTAGTATGTTTGTTAATTTATGAATGTTGAATAGATAAGTATCAAGAATCATAAAACAGTCATCTAAAAACCTTTTTCCAGTTTCGTTTAAAGTCTTCTTTGGTTTCTTCCGGAAGTGTTTCATAAAGGTTTTCTTCAAGATATACAATTACTTAAGTTGCGTAAGTTTGTGCAAGTTTTGAACCCGTGGCTGTTCCTTTTATTTGTTTATAAAATTTATTGTCAAAGAAGAAATGTTGTTTTTTATACGAAGTTTATTGAAGTTTTATCGACAAATAAACCCATTATGGAAATTTCATCTTTAACTTTTCTGCATTTAATCTTTATATGCCTTGCTTTGGTGTCTCTGAAAGTGTTAAAGTGCTCTTAAAGAGTTTGTTCTGACAGTTTAATAAGGCATTCAATGCGAATTCTCGTGTATTTATTATTTTTACATGAAATCTCATGGTCACTCGTGGCAAAAGACATCCGATTCAAAGGGAATTATTAAATTATCAATTATTATTATTTTCTTGAAATTGAGAAAAAAAGTAATTATGGGAACAGGGCTCTTATACGACCCCGTGAGAGGCTGAAATAGCCCTGTATGGTTTTGAGTGTTTTTGTACTGATTCATTAGATATTTTGCCTTTATTATATACAGATGATATTGTTATGTTTGTAGAAAACAAAAACAGTTTAGAATTAGGTCTAAATGTATTAAAGGATTATTGCGATCGATGGAAACTTGTTGGAAATGTACAAAAAACTAAGGTAATGATATTTAAAAATAGGGCATGATAAGACGTAGGGTATTACATTCTAAAATTGGGATGCATTTAATAAAATTTTTGCGAGGCTTAATGGTCAAGCTAATACGACCATATTTAAATTTCAAGACTTATTTGATCAAGCTTCTAAATTTAATTATTAGTCATACATTATCAATATTTGTCAAATTAATCATACCTATACTAAATTATGGTTCTGAAATGTGGGGTTTGCCAATGCAGATGGGTTAGAACGCACTCATTCACATTTTTTTAAGAATTGGCTCGAAGTCCAACTTACCACCCAGAATAATTTTGGTTACGGAGAATTAGGTCGTAGACCTTTTAAAATATGAGAAAAGTTAATATCACCAAGTTCGGGTTAAAAATTACTTGTTTGGCCGAAAGTATATTAAACTTGATTATAAAATGATGTTAAATGATATTTTACCATACCCTGTAAAAGTAAATTGGGTGTTACATGTTAAACGTTAATTAGAAAATTTAGGTTTTAATGATGTTTGGCTTCTCCAAGGTATAAATAATGTAAATTATTTTTAAAAGTATTTCAACAAAGACATAATGATATTTTGTCCAAGACTGGCAGTATCAACTTAATAATTCATCAATAGCTAGTACTTATATCTTATTTTCAAAAATTGGATTAAAACTGTACTTAGATTTAGTTAAAACTAAAAAGCTTAGAATTGTTATTTCAAAATAACGATTATCATCACATAGATTAGAAGTTGAAAGAGGCAGATGACATAAACCTAATAAAATACCAATAAATGAAAGAAAATGTCAACTGTGTAACAAAATCTAGGACAAATTTCATTTTTTACTAGAATGTCCATTAGGTTATATCATGATTTAAGAAGAGATCTTATCTAACACTTTGATTGAAAAAGACCAAACATTTCAACATTTTCAGAACTTTTATCATCTACAAGTCAATCCATTTTAAATAAATTAGGAACATACATTTTTAAAAGTTTTGAAAGAAGAGAAAATTTATATTATTCCAATTAAATATCTCCACCTCTTTTATAAATAATTGTTTTAATGACTTTAACGTAGATAATAACTAACACTCATTATATATGTACAACATTGATATGTATATAGATATATATTATATATCACATTCTATGTATTTAACATGTATTACATGTACAATTACATTATTTTGTTTATTTCTGCATTATATGTATATGTATCTATTATGTATTTATGTTTGAAGATTCATAGGCCAATGGTCTAATATCTTGACAATAAACTGTATAAACTGTATTTGTGTAAAAACATTGAAATGTCGAGTATACTTGTACGATGTAACTGTAACGGGTAAAAAAGCACATTCTATACAAATTATATAAAGCAACATTAAGACTTACGCTATAACCAACTATTCCTTACCTTGAAATGTAATGTAACATTATCTTGAAGGTTGTCAAAAATCAATTGGTCAGTTTCATCCATGACTGGATCAGGCACGACGAACATGGGTATATTTAGACTTGACCGGTAGCATGTATTATCCCGTAATATTGGTTTTACTGATGTCATTATACCCAGAGATGGTGTTAAACAATGAATCACCTTAGATTCGTTAATCGAATGGACCAATAAATTACATCTCGTTGAACTAGTCTGAAAATAAAGCGGTTGGAAATGTCTTGGTTTTCTTTTGTAAAAGTATATCATAGGACCACCTGGTATATTAATAATTCACAGTGTTAGTTTTGCATAATTATTGTTCGACAAATTAAACTTTATACGCTATTCATATATAAAGGTACTCATTCACAGATTTCAACTTTCCTAAAACTGTCAAGATTGTATGGAAATATTTTTGGAAGCAGGAAAGTAGTGTTTTGATAATGACAATTTTAGTGCAAATGACATACAACTGCAAATGATTGTGTTCATGTAGTAAATATCTACCCCATATGTCACGGTATAGACAAATGTAGTGCAGTTTTGTGATTTTTATTGTATATTTCTAGCAACATATAGGCCATTTTGTCTTAAAATAATACGAATTTTTTTTTTTCAAACACTGAATGGTATTTTGAAATTATAGAAAAAATAAAGCAAGTCTGTGAACTAGTACCTTAATATAAAACGGGTGCCAATATTCAGACGTAACTATACCACGGTGGCAATACCACTTAACTATAAGATCACAAATAATATGGTTTCAAGAAAAAAAGTTTAAAAATCCGCCTCGACTCAGAGATTTTAAGAGATGAAAGTAATTTTAATTTTTGTCAGATTTACATGATACAACCCTGAGGCTATGCAGAAAGTGTATACCCTTTGCTGCGCATCGCATCTCCAACGCAAGATATATACTTTTTGCAAACACCATGGTAAACTGACCAACCAGTTTCCTATTCAAAACGAACGACAACTTGTCACTGTAGCCCTCTAAAAAGAAATAGTTTACCAGGGTATTGGCAAATAGTATCAAACTGACGTTGGAAATGTGATGCGCAGCGCATAGTGTACGCTACAATTTGCTACTTATAGCCTCTCGTACGTATCAATAAAATCTGACAAGAATTCAATACTTACAACTCTTTAAAACTTTTATAAGAGGCTAGTTTTACACATTTTTCTTCTTCGAACCGTAACATTTGTGATGTCATAGTCACGTGGTATTGATACCGTGTATACAATATCGTCGGTCGACTGGGATTATGTCGTAACTATACTTTTTATGAAAATGACATTTGACTCCACGAATAACTACGTCTATTTTGTGCAAAACAACTGCCATTTGAGGACAACGAACAAAAAATAAACCTATGAGGCAATTTTGGCGTTCCATGAATAAAACCAAAGTAATTCCTATCTTGTCTCAAAACGTCGTATATAGGGCTGCTGCGAGTATCCGAGTACTCAGATAATCGCGATCCCGACCAGAAAATCGAGTACGAATATTCGTCACGTCCGAAATCGTCGAATCGCGATCTATTATTAGAAATAATTAAAGAACATTTTCAGCTTAATTACCACTGATAACGAGACACTCTACTGATGGCAATTTTAATTAAAATCAAAATTTCGTTTGATACTTATTCAAACAAAAATGTTATCACTGAAAATGCCTATAAAACGTCTGGTGATAGAAATGTTTTGAGTACATGTACATGGTTTACCACTTAATAAAAGCTTCTGTAATTCTTCACTTATTTTTGTTCTTACGTGAATTTCTGAATGCTTCTCCATTAACAAGTGATTCGTGGTTCGATTCATGAATCGCATCACATGAATCGTGGTTTAGATCGGATCACCACTTGCTCAACGATCCACAGCCCTAGTCGTATATGTGAGCAAATCATTTTGATCTGGGCAGATACGGGTCAAATTCTTTATTTATTTATTTATTGGAGTTAACGCCGTGTCAACACAATTTAGGTCATTTTACAGCGTCCAGCGCACCTAACCTAGCTTTCCTGGACCATTGTCTATAACCAGTACTCATCTACCCTTCCACAAGGCCGGATACTTCTCCATATTATCTAATCAATGGAGGAAAATCGACATTATTGTCAAATTTTCATGGAAGGGTATAACCTCCCCGGGTGGGATTCGAACCCGCACCCCCCTCGGGCACGAGATTCCAAATACCGGCGCGCTGCCAACTGCGCTATCGACCCGGATTAGGGTTTAAATTCAAACATGCTATCAATTTAAAAAGTAGTAATTTACTCATTTTAAACACTTACCTCGTCTAAATGAAGTTCAAGGTCAGGACCTAAACCTTCAAAATTGTTTCCAAATAAATAAATGTTAATTCCGCCGCTACAAAAAAGTAAAACATTAACAACAGGGTTTTTTATAACCACAATATGCAGTAGTAAATATAAAGGGACATTGTTTCAAATTTTGGTTTGGTTGGGTTTCACATCGTAGCAACGCATTGTAAAGGTCAGTCAACCTACTCAGTGTCACCGTATCTAGAAAGGTAAAATTGATATCTTAATTAAGCGGTTAACTAGTTAATAGACGCAAACTTCCGCATACATTCGACACGTCGATCGGTAGACTCGGGCGATACTGACTACATTTTGTAACCTACCCAGGCGGCTTTCTTCAATGATAATACGAGATCGTACAACCTGAGTTACGAACCAACCTTCTATTGCAGATGTTGAATCAATTAGGAAAAAATTCCTAATGCCAACATTTTGTATATTCATATCAGAGCGGCCACGGAAATTCTAAAATGAAATTCCCTGATTTTTCCCTGACGTAACGGTATTATTCCCTGATGATTGCAAGGCATACTTGTACTATGAGTTATATATAAATTATCCCTGTACAGCTAAAACGTCACTACTTAGTATTTATTTACTATTAATTGAACTTCTCTTGTTAATAAAAAAGATTGAACCCGGTTCGATAGCGCAGTTGGTAGCGCGCCGGGATTTGGATACTCGTGCCCGAGGGGGTGCGGGTTCGAATCCCACCGGGGAGGTTATGCCCTTCCATAAAAATTTGACAACAATGTCGATTTTCCTCCATTGGTTAGATAATATGGTGAAGTTTCCGGCCTTGTGGAAGGGTAGGTGAGTACTGGTTATAGACAATGGTCCAGGAAAGCTAGGTTAGGTGCACTGGACGCCGTGAAATTACCTAAATTGTGTTGATACGGCGTTAACTCCAATAAATAAATAAATATAAAAAGGTTGATATGAATATATTGGCTACATAGTCATTCTATGATGTGATTGTAAAGATATATCCCCTATATCATACAATAAATATTTTTACAATCAGGTATCTCAATAACTACGTCCACTTTATTTTGGAAAATGCTAATTAGTGAAACACATGTCTCTTCATGTCCTAACATATTTACCTACTGATATTTGTTTTTGGCAAGACAATAAATATGCAAATGAAATAATTTCATTGTATTTGTATCATACATTTTGTTGTATTACAAAAATTGGTCGCATACATTCTGTTTAAAACTTTGATTGGAAGCATTCATTATTAGTAAGGCATATCATTAGTAACATTTTGACTAAAATATCATGAATTTTAGAATGATAGCCATGCTTTAACAGTTTATTATTTTCATTGTTAATTTGCTAATTAGAACAAATGCTCCCTGAATGAGAATTTTTGTACTATATAGACATCCAATTTAAATGTAAGATAAAATGTACACATAGTGTGATAATTCTATTGTTCCTAGTGTTTCTAGTACTGTTTTATAAATAACTTGTGACTTATTAATCTTGATAAGTGATGGATGAATTTCATTTAAATAAAGCATTTTCCATAACATAAGAAAAATAACAGTCACTTTTTTCATTTATCTGTCATCTAGTTTGTCAAAATTTATTCTAAATTATTCTTTCTTTGTTTCCATGATGAATGTAATAGAAAAAAATTGTTGAATTTATATGACAATTGATAAAAGTACAGCCCATGAAATAAACTTGATAAAAGACAGAACCACTAAGTCAAAAATCTTTTTTAATTAGTTGTGAAATTCCCTGATTTTAAGCAATTTTTTAATTACCTTATTTTTCCATGCGGGGAATTTTATTTTGGCCTTTTCCCTGATTTCCCTGTTTTCCAGAGTCCGTGGTCACCTTGTCATATGTATTTGGAAACCAGAACAAATGATAGCAAAACAAAATGCGTTCGGGTGGGGAACATACTATGCATTGCTTGTGACTAATTTCATTCCCACCTCAATGTTGATGGTATTTTGAGTTGTATTTGATATTTTGTTTGATTTTATCATTATATAAATAAATGAAAATTTCATTTACAATACTTCTGGCTTAGTCCTTGTTTTATTTATACATACATAAGCGGGTCCAGGGAGGCGGAGTCGGCGTACGCCTCCCTTCGCAAGCAAAGTTTTTTTTTCTATCTTGAAATATGACTTTTATAGGAAAATATTACGGATGTCAAAATATTTCCCTTTCATTTACAAACGCGCATTTTAAAATTTGTCCATGCAAAATACATGTAGTATTTAATCTAAAATAGCCGCCCGGCTAGCTCAGTTGGTAGCACGCAAGTCTACTGATCGAGGGATCGTCGGTTCGATTCCCGGGCGGGCATACTTTCGTAAAGTTTGGTCATGAAATTATTTCTACGGACATTCTCCCTTCTACCAATAATTTTTAATTATATGTGTATGTAGGGCAGTTGTCAGTCACTGACGAAAGTATGCGCTTAATAGTTGGTTAACAGCTAAATCCAGAGATTTAGCCTTTAGTCTCCAGGAGCAGTGAGTTGGTTGACTGACCGCCGTTATATGACCTATAAAATGTGTAGCTACGGCGTTAAACCCAACAAAAACAAACAAACAAGCTTAATCTAAAAAGAAGTACTTAAACTAATCATAAAACCTGACACGTGAAAACATAAGAAATACAATACCAGTGTAATTAGACTGAATGGTTCACGATCATAAACATAATTGTGTATTATGGACCTTCGACCTAATTTCTTAAAATACTATTCAATGTTGAAAGGCTACCCTCCGATAGCCATACATTATGTGATAGGTTCATTCATTGATAGATAGCACCAACAAATAACTTCAATTCAAATCAATCCACCATTCCGTGTGTGAACTTGTAATTTGAATAGAAATACATTGGTCTACAAACACAATTATAAGCTTAAATATGAAATCTATTGTTTTTGGGACAAAATGTAACTGTAAACCTTTGTTAAATATGCTTAGCGGATCAGTCATTAAAAAGGTCAATTATTTCAAACCATTCAAGCATTACTGTTTCAGAATATAACAATAGAATGGTGTCTATCAATAAATCTCACTGGGGATTTTTTTACTCCTCTCAATGCAGCCGGCAATTGGCGCAACGGAATTATATTGTACTACATGTACCCTCGTTGGAAATTAGCAGTGCTAGTGGTGGGATTTGAATGGGGGTACTTAATATTTCGAATAAACGAAATAATATTTCGTAAAAGCGAAATATTATTTTCAAATTGTAAAAACGAAATAATATTACGTTTGAACGAAATAGTTGTGAAAATAAGAAAAGTTTTCAAAATGTCACTTTAGGGGCTCCGTAGATAAGCATAAAGAGCGGTGATAATAGCTCTGAAGACAGCGCACGCTTTACAGTAAGAAACTTATAGACTGTAAAATGCTCTTACATTTGTATATCACAGTTTTGATTTCAGTGGTTTTATTTTCAGATAAACATACCTGGACGTTATATGCTGTGGTGTTATATCTGTGAATGTCGGATTTGGTATATAACTTATATTTCCTGCTGCTAGCTCCAAACTGTCGTCTATTACATATCTGATTGGAAACAGACCATTTGAAGATTGTCTTGGTACATGACATTTGACCATATTGCTATAAATATACATGTATACAACTAAAGTTATAGCCATTATATGAAGATACATTCGTTTACAACAGACATGAAAACTGTCTTACAACTGTGGAGTTATCAAAATATAACATGCTTTAGAGACACAATAAACATGTAAAAACTTATGTTGCTTTCTAAGTTCAAGCTTGCGAAGTTCCCATTTCTTAAAAATGGGAAGGTTCTTTTATATGAGCAAACTATATTCTTTTTTGTAAATGTTGACTACATATATGATCCAAACTCGTTTCAGGGCCAAATTATATAGTTTGGAGGAAGTTTTTCCTATCACAAGACTAAATCGTCAACATACTGTGCTCAAAACTATTGTTTTATGCATTGGTGACAAATTTCTACTTTCGGTTTCGATCTACTTTGACTTTGAAATGCAATTTATAATAATAATATTTAAGCCATTATTTTAATTAAAATATTATGAGAGTAGTTAGAACCGTGGCTAATTTTTGCATTCCATAGACAGTGTTAATTTTGATAATGAGAATAGAAACAAAGATTGCTCTGAGCAAATTCCCAAATCAGCAATATACAGTCCATTCGCGTTCGCTCGAAATCGGACGGGACTTCAAAAAATGCTCGAGCGAACGCGATCTCGAATTAACGTATAACAGATCCGCTATCTTTTTTTTGTAATTTTTCCACATCGTGATATTCACTTTATAGGCGTCGTCTCGCAATGTTACAATATTAGATGTTATTTGAGTTTGAATAAAAGACATGTAATATTTCAATGGTGTTTTTTTCCTGATTTTAAATGTGTTCTTGTTAAGTGTATTTAACATAACATAAAATTATTAATTTTGTTGAACTTGATGATGTCAATGTCCTCAATTTTGACCTTTCTTTGTTTTATGTAGAATACATATACATGTACTTTGAAACTCATTTTGTTTCTGCTATCATCCTTGTTGTGAATAATACTTTACTTATATGTACGTGATTTTTTGTATATAACGTGTAATTTTATCTCGAATTAAAATATATATAAAAAAAACATTTTTGTTTTATCTTGTTTTTATCTAACAAACATTTCTGGACGTACGTCGTACTGTCATAAGGTTCGATTTAATATGCTGTACCAGTACAGGTAGGTAAGATGTAAGATGTAAAAATCAGTTTTTTTACACATAATGACACGTTTAAATTAAACAAGTGTTGTTAACAGATCTTGGCTTCTACATTATCACAGTTTGATTTAATTTGATAAGTTTTCAATGGCGAGTGACACGTCAAACAAAAGGCTATTCATCGGATAATGATACCTGGCCGTGAAAGGTGCGAAATTTTCAAAAATCAATACTTTGAGCCAGCGCGTAATTTTCAAGTGATTTTATCATTGACGGGACTCGAAATCCAGCTCGAGTTAACGTAAAATACGAGTCAACGCATTTTGAGTTATCGCATCTTTTTTAAATGAACTTTAGAGTAAATTCGATCGGGACCGAGATCTATATGATCTCGAGCGAAACCGTAATTACGAGCGAACGCGTTTTGAGCGAACGCAAATGGACTGTATGTGTATTAACATATTTTGTAATAATTTTTATTCACTTTTAAAAAAGGATCATTGAATGATTTCACAATACAAAACGATATAACAATATATCAGCAGTGTGTTCAGTTACCTTGAACGTTATAAAACGTTCCGTAACGGAAGTGTCGGAACAACTCAACCCATAGACAACTCAACCCGAAACAACTCAATCTCCTACTAACGGATTGAGATGTCCCAACTTTGAGTTGAGTATTACACGGGTTGAGTTGTCTTCGGGTTGAGTTCTCCCGGACCAGCAACGTTAGCTAACAGTAGTTACTAAACACGGGGCTTCAGTTTATAATTATGCATAGTTAACAATATTTGAACATGAAATTAGAATATCATAAAATTTCATTTGATTTAACATACTATCAGTAATGTATATATGTAGTTTACGATATTTGAGCATAGTAATACATTGAACAGTGGTATACAGAAAAGTATAATATTATTAATAGTATATTGTATATACATGTACTTCACTATGTGAAAAGAACCATCATAATTCAATTTTTCGTTGTTTGCAATAAAACCTTTTACTTATTTGGAATCACTGATTTCTATAGATAAAGCAACTTACTTTTCCTAATATATACTTATATATGCATTCTTCATGGGTGAAAGTTTTCAGTATAAATACTGATTTTAATCTTTTAAAAATCATTTACTCTATGTATTTTATACCAAAAAATTGCCTATTTCAATATTTAGAAACTAGGTTTTCAGTATTTGTAAAAATTTTATCTCCCACTCATGATGCTTTGACTGAAGAGTGCTTAATTTGTACTTTTCCAAGTTAAGTACAATTCGGTTCTTTTCACATATTGCATAAACATATTTAAAATAATGGCGAGGAATAAAGTTCAGTTTGAAGATTATAGTGTATCAAAATATTTTCATTTTAGCAATTCCTTGTAAGAATTTTAGTACAAAATCGAAGGAAAAGTGTGTTCCACAATGTTTGGAAAATAAACATGAATACAGTTATTTAGTCGTCAATGTAATCAATTATAATGTCATAATCATCTTCTGCATAAATTCTCTTTACATTAATTCTTAAATAAAATATGAAAATGTGTAAGCAAACATACCAGGAAGAGCAACAGTAAAATCATACCATATCGCAAAAAACAAAGAGGGATTTATAAGATTTTAAAACTTCTGTTATAAAATGAACGCCACAAACACAAACAAAAACAAGCACTTCAGGGCCTTCCCCCTTAGAACGGACAATGACAGTTGCCACTTGGGGTTACACAAGTTTCTAGGTAGCTCCAACCTAACACTTGGTAACTTGCTCCATAACGTTCAAAAATAAACAAAAACAAATAGTCTTCGGTGAAGGCATTTTATACCCTCTTTCACTCGACAATGTAGCGTGCAAAATCACACAAATACATAAAAACAGAAAGCTAATAAAATTACCGAGGTAAAAGGTACGTAATGACCATACATAGACCAAAGCACCTGAAGTTTATTATTCTAGATCACTAGGACACGACAACAGGAAAATCAAAAAAACATATCAAGCCTTTACTGAATACATTGTATACTTCTTTATATTGGCAAGCGCAAATATTGGCGTTTTTTTAGATGTTTTTATATTGGTGGGGTCAAAATTTGCCGGTGTGGAGGCTAACTGCCAATATTACCCCATGCTCGATTTCAAAACGCCAGAATTAAAACACAAACATTATTCGATTTAAAAAATGCATGATGGTTGGTGAGATGCATGGGCACTGACGCTGATGGGATGTTCGGGCGGGAGTCTTGGATTAAGATCCAACTTAGCACCTTGCAATCATGAATTTTCAATGCATCTAGCCACTAGCACTACTATTAGCACTTCATTGATAACCAATTCTTAGTTTGATAGTAGTCTTCATTTTATTATATTACATTTTATCATTTCTTAACCATGATCAATTTTCAATTTCATTTTCATTTAATTATTTCCTTATTATGCATAATTATTATTGTGAAGCGCTTTTGAACATATATTCAATTTGAAAAGAGCGGTATACAAATTTGGTATATAATAATAATAATGATAATGATAATGATAATGGTAATAATAATAATAATAATAATGATAATAATAATAATAATAATACATGTAATTATAATACATGTAATTATAATAATTATAATAATAGTAATACTAACCTGCTATATGTGATGATGCGACATGACTTATTACCAACCAGCAGGCGTCGAGTAGAGCCTATATTAAGATTGAAGCCGAATAATGTAAGTGTGACACAGTCTGCGTCACTTATTTGTCGAGTCACTTGTTCTGTAAGATTGACTGATGGTTCCTAGGAAAACGGTACAGAAGAATTACATTCGGAACGCCTCGGCTATTTAATACAATAAACTATTCATTTAGCGAATGGTCGAGGAGGTGTTCCAAATGGAAGGATTAATCCTCTCTTTGAGCCGCGGCCGTGGCGTTGTGGTTAGCATGTCTGACTTTGAATCAGGATACCGCGGGTCCGAGCCCGGTCATACACTATACATGAGTTGTCGGCCTCGTGGTAGGGTAAGTTTGTACTGGTATATATATATACATGTGTATATGTATATATAGTGTTTTTGATTAGGGACCTTGCCGACCGCATGTGGAAGCTAATAAGCTGTGTTTATTCTGATAGTGAAAAAAGATGCAAATTGACATGTATACCACTTACTTAGAGCTATGGGGGCCAGGAAGCGGACTCGTAATAATTTATCTAGGATGTAAGAACTTGTTTCAAAATCAAGCTAAAATAAATTAGTATAAACTAAACAAAACACTCAACTGTTAAAGATGTAAACTTTATGTATTAAAGCTATGTTGAACCTCATTTTTCACAACCCGTGTTTTTCACAACTTGTGAAAAACGCGTACGCATTTTTCACAACTTGTGTGAAAAACACGTTAGCATACAAATTTCATACGAGCATAGAAACGCATTTTTCACAACTTCAAATGTGACGTAAAATGTTTTGAAAAATTTGAGTTTTGGGGTACTCACGCATTTTTCACACTTGTGATTTTTTTAGTTGCTAGCTGTAAGTTAGTAAGTAAGTAAGTATTTTTTTTTATTTTCGTGACATGTTTTATGACAATATTACAAACATGAAAACAACATGAAAAGTATTTACAGATAAACACGAGACCCGGTGGGTGTAAGAACCACACTTGCAAAAAGATTTTTTGTGAAAAACGAAGTTTAAAGTTTGTTACAACCCGTTTTATAAAAAGCCCGAATTGTTTTAATTATTACAAAACGGGTTATTACAAAAGTAATTGAACATACAAACGCAATTTGTAATCAAATCCCGAAATGTAATAAAATGTCTAGTTATATTGATTTTATCATAAAATATAGTACGATACTTTGAATTATTGGTAAGGAAAGAAAATAATGTTTAACAAGCAAACAATAATGTTCAAATAGACAAATTACTTGCATTCGTCATATTAATTTGAAGATTTCGTCAGAAAAACAAGTTGTCATATTATATTGAAAAACGAGTATTTAAAAAGTGGTTGAACTTATCAACCCGTTTATTATAAATAATTATTACAATTCGGGGTTTTATCACAAAACGGACAAACGTTGAAAAAAAAACACGAGCGTAATTTTTACAGGTTGTGAAAAACACGGTGTGTGAAAAATGAGGTTCAGCGTTTGAACCTCATTTTTCACAGAACGCGTTTTTCACAACCTATGAAGAGCACGTTTGTGAAAAACGAGGATCAACATGGCAAACTTGCTCAATACCGGAATATGTTGTCGGCCTCGAGGTTTTATCGGCACCCTTTCTCAGCAATTTTGTTACGAATTCCAATATTGAGCGACGGTAAAAAATCTGACAATTAAATCTGCACCTCTGAAATTGACCACTGTGTAACAATTCACAAAATATAAATCACAATTATCAAAAGTTTAAAAAAAACGATGTCCTTTACTGTTATATATCAATTGTATTAGCTATAACCATATTTATTTAAGTTTAATATTCATGCATCTTCCCAACATGTAAACCTTTTTTACCAACTGTATATCTTACCAAAATATGAAATAATTTAGAATCTTCATGTTGCCAGCTATGCACAATACATGTATATAAATATTAGTGTCAAGGTGGATAATGGGTTATGTGCTTCATGCCCCAAGAGTCGCTAGTTTGAACTTAAACGACTAAAGCTAGATAGAAGTTGCTATGGACATAAATGTTACCATGGATATTTGCTAGAAACATTAACGTAATTACTATGGGCAATGAAAATGTTGCAATGAGAGTGTGCTTGAGCAGCTGCTATGGATCTCGAGGCGGTCGCTTTGGATGCGAATCTTGTTAATACGAACATTTTAACAGTACCATGGGGCATGAGTGCTTACTATGTACCATAAGATGGTTTCTCTATGCGCGTAAGTGGTTGCTTGCACGTAAAGGTGGTTAAATAAGGCACAAATCTGGCTGGTGGAAGACCTTGGGTGATTGCGACATCTTGCTTCCATGTGCGACATTAACCATCAAAATGATATATTAAAAAAACTGAAACATTAATTTTGTTTATCATAATATACTTTTAAATTTACTTTGATATTGACTCATGTTGTGAAAATTGCGTTAGGACCTAAAAATCGAAAAATATGTCTAACGTAATTTTCACATTGCTCATTTGTGAAAAACGCGTACGCAATTTTCACAACTTGTGAAAATTGCGTACGCGTTTTTCACAAGTTGTGAAAAACACGGGTTGTGAAAAATGAGGTTCAACAAAGCTACCCTCAAAATAACGATAAAAATGGTTTGAGTGCGTTTGTGTGACCTTTATTTCATACTTTTCATAATCTGTCGGTCAGTTTGCTTTTAAATGCTTAATAATTATATTGCAATAACATGTCACTGACAAGTAATTAGGAATATAAATTAAGCTTAACAAAACTTTGCGAGCGAGTGATATTCATAAAGAGTCATGTTGAAATACGGCGCTTCTAAATGTGGATCTTACACCATTAACCCAGTACAAACAGAGCATGTTAGAAGGACGATATTTCTTGCCCTAAGAGAGTTTATTGCATATTTCAGAGTACACAGTCACGTGAACTAATCAAACACGTGTTTGTTGTCGAATCTTTACGCCATTATTTAATTCGAACAAAATTTCTTAAAACTGATAAAATGACCTGTACTTTGCTTTGTACGAAAATGGCCAAAAATGTGCAAGTACATTGTAATAGTATACTCTAACTCGTAGGAGGCCGTCACGGTTCCGAGACGAAAAAGTTGAAGTGTTTTGTGCCTCCAAACTGTGCTGACATATGCTCTGAATTCTAACTACAACATGTTGAATGTTAAAACTGAAAGTTGGCGCTTGTATGAATAAGGTCAATGCATAACAGTTCGTGTTTTAAATAATGCTCTAAATTAGGACAAACAAAATGTATTAAAAACTTACAAGATAGGAGAACGTATCTAGTATTGTTGTTGTGCTATTGCACCTCATTGGCTCTTGTACTCTTGGATGAGTTTGTAAATACAACGTTATATCCTTAAAACCGACAGTATCAACTTCTGGAGTAAAACATTGGACACTGAAAAAATATAGCATAGATATAAATCGAGTAATTAATGTTATGGAACTATTTGCTGGCGAGTGGTGAAATGGACCACTTACCTTTGGCTTAGAATTCGATTGCCGGTAATAACTTCAACTGGCTGATAGCCAGTTTTGCTAAAAAAGTCCTAGTCCAGTAGCCTGTTCAATTACACAAAGCGTTACAGAACGTTCCGTAACGATACATTCGGAACTCCTCGGCCATTCACTGCGATTAATCTCGGGCATATTTAGACGCTATTTTGAAACTACCGGTGTTGAAGTAAACAAATATATGATCGTTTAGGCAATTAGTGATGTTTCGTTTTTAGTCCGTAAATTTTGAAACATCTCTCATTGCCTTAACGATCGCATATTTGTGTATTAGATGAGATTATTTGCAGTGAATGGCAGAGGAGTTTCCGGCCTTGTGGAAGGGTAGGTGAGTACTGGTTATAGACAATGGTCCAGGAAAGCTAGGTTAGGTGCGCTGGACGCCGTAAAATGACCTAAATTTGTGTTGACACGGCGTTAACTCCAATAAATAAAAAATAAAAATCATTTGTTCTCAACTGTCAAAGTTTGAATACTTTTACGGTGATTGAATACACTCTATCACAATAACACGAATGTTAGACAAAGAGCACGAAGTCATTGTGAAATTATTGTTTTGACAGTTGAGAAAAAAACGAACTGTAAATAGTATTCATATAACGTACATTTTAGTATTTTTGAAACCAAGGCTCTGACTGTTTAAAGTGGTACGTGTCGCGATACGCTGCTGGCGAATTGCAATAAGTCGCAACACCCTCTGGCGTATCGTGATAGCCTTCTTATTTACCGCCGGCCTGAAGGAGTCGTCAGAATCTGATGACCATGGTAGGAGCAGTTCATGATTTCTTTTAATTGTGTCCTCCTTTTTTTATTTACAAATGTTGACAGTGAGAAATTGTATTAATTTTAGTTTCATAGTAATGCAATAAAATTTCGTGCTTTTTTGGGGGCATTTTAAAGAGCCTTTTATCCTTAATTTATATTTTTAAGACATTGTAAAATATATGCTCCCTAAATTGAGGTTCAGACTAAAAACACGTACCGTACATATTTAACGCACGTCTCCGTGAACAGATTTGCTACAGACTCGCGGTAAATAAGCAAGTGCGAAAGCTGAGAATTTTAAATCGAGTTAATCGTATACAAAGCGCTAAATGCAAGATATAAAAGTTAATTATATTTGTATTGTACTTGTCTGTAGTAAGTTACTGACAGATACTGTCTCCGTATAATGAAATCTTCGGCTGTAACTGTGTAATTACTGTCTAACTCACTCATGGAGGCCGCCATTAAGTCAAAATAAGTTTGACAATATGTACGGCTGGAAGTATTTTTTGCCGCATATATATTTGTCTTCCGTTTTGACGTATGTACACATAATGGTACCTCTATCCGGCGTTATTTAATGCTTTGCATTAATCTTTTCTTGTAATCTTATACTATAAGCACATACTCTCGCCAAGTACTAACAACGGCTAGAAAAATGGTTGTAGAAAATAGTTCATCACTAAACGCCATAACGGAATGTAGGCAAAAACACAGGCATTGAGCCCTGGATTCGAAATTAGACGCGCTAGTTACTGAGATCAACGGGAGAGGGGTCATTGTAAAGCTCGAAGAAGAAAAGTTGGACAAACCTGCTTTCATTTATTGTCACATTCCTACAAATCTCATTGTCCACAAATATGTCTATAAGCGGTTGATAAGCTTGTCTATCTGCAGGTATTTGAAACTCTCCAGTTATTGTGATCAATGTACCTCCTTTAATTGTTCCATTGAATGGTTCAACTTTAATTATCTTAAAAATGACACAGAAGACAGTGGTAACATATCACGTGACCAAAATTCTACAAGGTTAGATCTAGGTAGGTAGGCACTATAGACGCCTTACTCTAGCTCTAGCGGTGTTGCGACGTTAAGTGTAGCGTCGCTTAACATCGCAATCTTTGGCAAATAGACATTAAACAGCGTTTAATTTCAAAGTAACAATTTATTATAATCCTGGAGCAGGGAAACTTCATTTTTATAGAATAACCTGCTGTTTACATATGGGCCAGTGGTGGTTTTCACAAATATTCTTACGAAAAAAATCTTCGTAAGTCAAAAGCAAGAAACATTAATAATACGCTCATTTTTTTACTTATCAATTTCAAATATTATAGAATTGTGAAGAATAAGGTATACCTTTAGAATATCATATCATGGTTATGCTTAATATCCATCAGGCATTGAGCTGCTAATTATATGAAATTGACTTACGAAGATTTTTTGAAAATAATAAATAAGTATAAATACTTAATATCGCTATCACTTACCCTTGGTGGACAATACGTTGGGAGAACATAGGTCTTGCCAAGCTGTAAATGATAAATATTGTTAATCAGTTTGCTTGGTAAAATTACGTTGACATTCAGTTCAGGTCTAGAATATCAAGTGGTTAAGTTCGCAGGAACAGATTCAATGTAAGCATTTACTGATAAAAAGGAGAAAGTAGGCGGGTGCTAACGAAGGGTGGGAATTCCATTCAACATTTTTATTTCAATAATGTAATAAATTGTCATTACAAAGCAAAACTTAATGACATTCTTACAAACGTGGCCGAGTGCTAACGACCGTGAGTTCAGTAAAATCTGCCATTTCGCTGAGTGGGTATGTATGTCCTGAATAATACATTATAAAATTGTGTCAATGATTGAATAAATCATTCTGACACCAAAGGATTCGTCGGTAAAGTTTGACACAACTGAAAACATTCTCATCAATGTGAGTTGTTCATCTTACCAAATATACCCAGATACGTTAACAGTTATCCGACAGACCACTGTCTCTTTGTCTTCCGACATCGCACAGTGGGTGACGTTCAGATGAAATAAGTGTTGCCAAATCAAATCTTTCAAAACAAATGCATTCACAGTTTAATAGAATAGACAATAGTAATACATCTGTCATTAAATCAAAGGCTCCATAGAAAGGAAGTCTTTAGTAAATCAAAGTGCTGAAATCACTGAATAAACGATTCATTAAAAGTGAGGAACAAAGCCGAGTACAAACAAAATTAATGTAAAAGAATTATAAGGAAGTGGATTTTTTCAAAGGGTAACATCGAACTTTTGAAATTGTTCAAAATCATTAAGCCATATGCAACACTAGCATGCGTACTGACGTGAAATTAAATAAATTGTCCCTTTACAGGTGATGGTTAGACACCTTTGGGAATGTATTAAGGGCCCTTTAAAGGTGATGTTTCATCACCTCGTGCCTGGTTAACAGTGGCGTTATGTTACATGTACCTTTCCGTGTTTCATATTGTACGTCTTTTATGTTTGTTTTGTAACATGTAAATATGTATATGTCCTTGTTTTCTTTTGGGCTTATCAGTCTAAGAAATTATATGTAATAAACCTATGTTACACTGTTCAGGACATGTCCGGTTAACAGTAGCATCATGTTATACTGTTCAGGACACCAACTTTCAATATCAAATAAATAAAAACAAATAAAAAATTAGTGATAAAAATGTAAAATTAAGTAGAATCATGATCTGTGAATGATGTAGGTCCAAAAATATGAAATATAAAAGCTCAATAAAAACAATACAAAAATTAGATACACTTACACACTATATAAAATCATGTGCAATAAGTTTTTGTTTTGTTTTATGTTATTGTGTATACATTATGTGTTTATGGTGGAGGGTTTTTACTTACATGTATTTATGTTTTATAATTTATTTTTTTGTACAACACCACTGAATATGAAATGTAGAAATAGGCGTTTAATCAAATGAAAAAAAATAAAGTTTAAGTTTAAGTTTGACGTATTGGAAGACTTGCTCACATTCGGAACAACTCGGCAATATTTTACGCAAATATCTTCGCAGAAGATCGCTGTGTTCTTTCGAATGATTATTCTTAGTGGTTAGTTCCCAGATACTCACCGTATGAGCTGATATAAAAAACAAACTGGTTCCGTTTTCGTTCATCTCTAATTGTTTGATTGGAGATTTTGCAACGCCCATTGTATATAAAAGAGTAATCACTTTGGTTGATTGGTTGAAGTGTACCTAAAATACATGTATAAAGTTTTTTGTGTGTTTTTAGGGTTTAACACCGTAGCAACACATTGTTTAGGTCATGTAATGGCGGTCAGTCGACCTACTCACTCTTCATGGAAAGGCTAAATCTCTAAATTTAGCTGTTAACCAACTACTAGGCGCATACTGTCTTCAGTGACTGACAACAGCCCTACATGATTAATAATCATTGGTCGGAGGGAGAATGGTCGTAGAAATAATTTTATGATCAAGCTCTACGAAATTATGCCCGAGCCGGGGGTCGAACCGACGATCCCTCAATCAGTAGACTTGCGTGCTACCAACTGGGCTAGCCAGGGGGCTTACGTACAATGTAATTAACTTGTAATTATGACGTGAAATAACTGAAACAATAAATATCTTTAAAAAAGTATTTGGCGCTATTCAAGGTTAATTTTGTTTCAGGTACAGATAGTCATATACGTTGTTCTGTCACACCTTGCATAGTGAGTCGTCCATAATACACAGAGTGAATGGTCAGGAACTACTCAGTAATGTCCGTGCTACGCACCTGTTAATCACAAAAATATATTGCGCAATTTACCCCATATCTTGAATTTGCCCGTTTTTCACCCAACAATTAAATTGTGTTAAATTCCCAAAATGTATTACGTAAAGTATTGCATGTGTCCCGTTCCCCAAAATACTAAAATGCTCCTGCTAAAACATTTCGTTTGTTTTTTAACATTTATAGGTATTGAGTACTTAACACTAATGCCAACCTTTTCTACATGGCCATTCTCCAAGCCAATGAATCCATTAATAATATTTCCGTATGCATGAAATACCATTGGAACTTGATTTCTGTGTCCCTTAATGATATAGAGTGGGTAACTTGTGTTAAGCGTTCTACTAGAAAGAATCCTCGTGTTATCGTTGGTGTGACCACATCGAAATTCGTTTTTAGTCTGAAAACAATAATAGTTAACATAAATAAAACAGATGGAAAATATGAATATTTAGTTATGATAAAAAAAATTATTACTTAAAATAATTTATTTCAGTATCCACGTATTTAGTATATACTAAATACTATAGTAAATTATTAACAATTTATTTTTGTATTACTGAAATATTTTTTAGAATCACTGAGCCACCGTTTTATGTTGATCTTTGACACGGTAGCAATACTACGTGAGTCTGACATCACAAATGCTAGGAGCTGAAGGAAAAAATAATAAAAAATCAGCCTCAACTCAAAGTTTTAAAGAGCTGTATCATTTTCTTATTGTTGTCAAATTTACATGATACCTACTCGGGGCAAAGCAGAAAAATGCTGCACATCACATCTCCAACGCCAGATATATACTTTTTGCTAACACCCTAGAAAAACGATTACTTTTTTGCTAGCTACAATGACAAGTCGTCCCCTTTTTGAAAAGGAAAATTCGAAAGTAGGATGGCGTAAAAAGTATACACTTTCCTGCTTAGCCTCAAGTAGGTAGCTTAAGCCTGGGTTGACATAACTTGTCTCTGGTGAACATTCCGTTCCATCACCTTCTGTAGGTTGTGATATTTATACAGTAGTTTTGTTTGTTTGTTTATTTGGTTTTACGCCGTAGCAACACTTTGCATAGGTCATATAACGCCGGATAGTCAACCTACTCACTCCTCCTGGAAAGGCTAAATCTCTGGATTTAGCTGTGAACCAACTACTAAGTGCATACTTTCGTCAGTGACAGAAAACTGCTCTACATAATTAACAAGAGCTGTCAAAGGAGACAGCATGCTCGACTTTTCTCAGTTAATCGGTGAATGGGTTTTAATAGTAAGGAGGATGTAGTAATGATGAATAAGTATTCCAAGTTAGACTTGAAAATCTTTGGTAGTATTGAAGTCTGTAAAAACCTTTAACCTTATTGTTTCATGTTTTCTACGAAAAAATGAGTATAACTCCTAAAACAGTGTGCCAGGGTTATGGGCCTTTATAGTAAGTGGAGGGAGTGATGATGAATAAGTAATCCAAGTTTGAGTTGAATATCTTAAGACAGTTTTGTAGTTATTAAGATTTGTAAAAAACAATAACCTTGATTTGGATGTTTTCTAAGTAAAAAAGGGGCATACCTCCTTAAACAGTGGAGCCAGGGTTATGGGCATTAATAGTAAGTAGTAGGTAGTGATGATGAATAAGTATTCCAAGTTTGAGTTGAATATCTTTGACAGTATTGAAGCTATTTAAATTTGTAAAAACTTAAACCTTGATTTGCAACGCACTCGCCAACGACGACGCCTGTGTGACAGTATAAGCTCTTATTTTCTTCGAAAAGTCGAGCTAAAAATCATTGGTAGGAGGGAGAATTGCCGTAGAAATAAATTCATGACCAAACTCCACGAAAGCATGCCCCGCCCGGGAATCGAAATACGACCCCTCGATCAGTAGACTTGTACCAACTGAGCTAGCCGGGTAGTTTCTTTATAATATTATATTATCGTATGATGGGTACAATGCAAAATCAAAGATACAGCTTTCAAAATTTTGAGTGATGTAGAAAGGTTTATATACTTTAATAGAAATCTATAAAACGCCCGCTTTAAACTTTAAGATAATTCACTTAAAACTTTGACTTACGGAAATTTTGTCACATGACATTCCATATCCGTTAATCCAAGGTGGCCACATACCATCACGTTCTTTAAAGCACCTCCTCAGAGTATCATCGAAATACTCCCGTATTGCTGTAACATCATATGTACACAAACTATCATCTTTCGGGCCAGCCATTGCTATTACCAAGAAATGTTCATTCCCACTTTTGATTTGAGTTGCAGACACTATGTACGAATTCTGCTGACACGAAATTTTACTTTCTATATATGATCGAAAATGCTGATCTCGGATGCATAGCCTGCTGATCATTGACTGATAGTGTGTAACATCAACTTGTTTATTCCAAAGGAAGTAAACATAATCCCCTGATTTAAAAACATATTTATATCTGAATGGTTGGCTTCCATTCAATTTGGTTCTATCGTCACTCATGATTTGAAAATATTTGTCTGGTACATCTACAATTTCCCAAAACAAATTTTCAGAAATTGTGCTTATTCCGTTTGAATCAATCGCAGCAGAAAGAAATGTGTCGCCAAATGGTCCATCATATAAAATAAATTGAGCAGAGACTTTTTCCAATATCAAGTGATCATGGGTACTATCATTAGCTTGTGGTTTAAATGGTTTAACTGTCTCTATATTACGTGTATCATACGCGCGAAGATTTCTTCTGTATTGCACAAACAGATATTCAGTTGCGTCGTATTTAAAAAGCTGATAACTTAATACATGGTTATCGCTTGTGTAAGTTTGTCCAATTTCATTAACTTTTCTTCCGATGAATTCATGTTTTATTCCTTCTGTAGTGAGATTTTCTTGATCATATTGAACAATATTGTCTTGAAGATGCACGATAACGTCACCTGATGACGTCACCACCAAGAATTGATACTCGTCGTCTGCTTCAACAGAACTGAGAGTAATTACCGTCACCACTAAGAGGAAAATAAGAACCACCTTCTTTAAAAGACATGGCATCTTCGACGATTGAAGAATTGAGTGCTTTTGACATTTGAAATATAAAGTTACTCTGAATGTCTGGTGCAAAGCGCCGTGTATTAACCAAACTGAAACCAATGAATAAATATTTGATATACTTTTTAGAGATGTGGAATTCCCATGCCCAATCTGTCCGACTCGTAGGCCCATTCGGAACTACCTCGGATATTACTGCGTAACATACTGATCGTTAGTTTACGGAATCACCCGAGCGTTTTTCCGAATGTCGTAGGCCCTACATTTAAGTCTGCGGACTAGTCAATATTTCTATCCCACTTGTCCGCAGACAAGTAAGGCCATGCCATATCGGAACTTTGTTAAGCGTCCGCGTGCGCGTAGGTTTTAGAGTCCTCAATCAAAATGAAAAACAAAATTGTTGGTAATTTTTTCTTAAATAATTCCGATGTTCCGGGATTCAATACGACAATTTAATTTCGGGAAAATTGTGTTCGACTACTACCTTATTCTGTTTTTCATCGTAAGCAATTCAAGTTACCATAACGCATTGATTAATACTATATATATTTTACGTAAAAAACGCTAGTAATTTTAATTTAAATTCAGGCCATTGTTTCATATTATGAGATTATTCCATTGAAAAAAAATAATGCATTGTTTTTTGTAGTAAAAATAGCTGTGTTTTTGTTTTAGGTTTGTGTGTTTTTGTGAATAGGTACCTAGGTTTGTCATATTTGAGTTGACGCTTAACAGAATTCCAATTTGGCATTACCTAATATCTTTTAGCTAAAATATACTACATTGTACATGTAGCTAAACATGATAATGTGGATGTCTAAACGCTACATGTTCAACAATGTATCATTACTTACAGTATGTATTTTATATCACAGTTTTCCACATTTAGTTTTGAGTATTGAACACATAGACAAGTGCATTTTGATCCTGGATAAGTTGACTTTAGATTTCACTCGTCCCTGGACAAGTGGAAAAAGACTTTACAATCCTCAGCACCGCCAGACACGGAAAAGCCTTTGATCCAGACTAAACAGACAGCGGCTATTCATGCTAAAGGAAAAATCAACGCCCTGTACCTAACAAACCGGATGATGATAATGATAATGATAATAATGATAATGATGATGATGATAATGATGATGATGATGATGATGATGATGATGATGGTGGTGGTGGTGGTGGTGGTGGTGGTGGTGAGGATTCGTCTGTTGTTGCATTGGCACACCAAGTTAAAAAAAAAACAATAAAATAAAACAATAGAAAAAAAACAATAAAGGGATTTTACAATTTAGAGCCAAGAATTATGTTACATACCAGCTAATCAACACGAAGAATTAGTATTCCATAATATCTATGTTCAAAACATGGTAAGATCAATTTACAGGAAACTCAAAATTTTAAATGATACACATATGAGGATGTTGGTTGTAATTATAATTGTCGAAACAGGATGTATACAATCAGTGTGTATCAGATGGCAATACGAGTATATAATATTCATATTGGCGTTAATTATAAGTGTTTCATAATGTATTGATGTACGTACTTAAATATTGAACATTAAGACCATTAAGACGTATAAACAATTATTTAAAATTCAGTAAAAAATCTGCTATTATGACCAAAAAAAATGAAGAAACTAAACAGCAGAATGGTCTTATTATAGAACATAACAGAACGTATATTCTATTTCTTAACTTATGATGTTTCTAGTTTTTATTATTAATATGTTGCATTATTCTGCTAACAGTGTATAATGTGGTTGAGGTTCGAAAGTTTGTACAACAATGTTTTACAGGATATCTGTTTACAGAGGTTGATATACATGTACACTGCCCTCGGTTCCTTCACACATTCACAATTTACATACTAGTTCTAAAAAGAATTTAAAGTTGGTATGTACATGCATTAGAAATTGTATGATATACATGCAGAATTACGAGGAAAAACTGTTTACTTAATAAAATTCAATTTAAACAAACTCAAACAAAACAAACAAACACAGTATTGCATAAAAACGAATGACTATTATTGAGAATGCATTCTAATGTGATCTCTGTAGTAATTTCACTTTTGATATAAAATGATTCATCAACTAAATGGCTAAATGGATGTTTTATATAATAACCTGTGGGTCTAACAATAACAATTACAAAAATAAATTTTAATTTAAAGCCATGATTAATCGATGTATAGGTCTCAGTAAATGGCTTAAGACAACTAAGCATGTCCATTTAATATTGGTGCTGGCGTGGCCTAGCGGAAGCGACGTTCGACTGGTAATTATAGGATAGCCAGCTCCGCGTCAGTTCGAATCCCATCCAAAACCTATTCTGTTGTCTCCTTGAGTAATCCTACTAGCTCAGTACTCGGCGACTAGAAAGCGGACTCGAAAGTGATTAATCCAAGTTGTAAGAACTTGTTTCACAATCGAGATAAAATAAATTTGTATCAGCAGAATTAATATTAACTTATATCATAATCGTTGTACAAGTGTTTACGACGACAGAAATAATGATCAAAATAAAAATGTGAGAGCTTAGGAATGATGCTGAATTTGTTTGTTTGTTTGTTTTGTTGGGTTTAACGCCGTAGCAACACATTTTATAGGTCATATAACGGCGGTCAGTCAACCTACTCACTCCTCCTGGAAAGGCCAAATCTCTGGATATAGCTGTTTACCAACTACTAAACAGTAAACACATACTTTCGTCAGTGACTGACAACTGCCCTACATAATTAAAAATCGTTGGTAGGAAGGAGAATGGCCGTAGAAATAATTTCATGACCAAACTCCTCGAAAGTATGCCCCGCCCGAAAATCGAACCCACGACCCCTCGATCAGTAGACTTGCGCGCTACCAACTGAGCTAGCCGGGCGGCTATGTTGAATTTGGAACCAGATCCTGGACACTCATAAATAATCTTGATCAATAATCAGTCAATTGATATGTCCTTGTTCTAATTTGTACATAGGATGGGATGAAAGTCACCATCTTATTCAAATCAGTTCATCTATAAGGAGTGGTCAACATCTTCCCTGTTAAAATTAATGATACTTTCCAATATTTTTAATTTATAGATTCCTTTTTAAAGGTACTAGTTCACAGTTTTTGGCTATTTTTTTCTTATTTTCAAAATACTATTCAGTGTCTGTTATTGTGTCAAAAAATTAATTAAGACAATCTGACCTATATGTCGCAAGAAATACACAATAAGTCACAAAAATGCACTATAAGTGTCTATACCGTGACATACGGGGTAGATATTAACTACATGAAACACCGTCATTTGTACCCGGTAGTTGTAATACTATTTGCACTACAATTGTCATTATCAGAGCTTTGTTGTAATGCTTCACATAAGATGTTTCCATACAATTTTGATAACTTTAGAAAAAGTTGATCATTAAGTTGTTATCAGTGAATGAGTACCTTTAGTAAATAATCCATTTATTCTGTACTAAAAATAGTATTTCAAACATATGATTTCTGATAATTAAAAATTCATATGAGAGCGCATGACCGAATGTAATTGCCCGCAACATTTTTGTGATACAGTAGAAAAGTCTGGTTTTTAAGCAATCTTTTATACAGAGTTGTCGATCTTTACAATGATCTCTATCTCTGTTAACGTCTCGAAAGTACATGTAGTCCCAAACACGTGATCGTTTAAAACGATCATCTGACAATTTTTTATTTTTTTCCATACGCAACAGACATTTTGACTAACACATCACCTTTCTTGTCATGTAGATGTTCAAAGGCGTGTCGTTGACAGTTCCTTAGCACTAAATTTTTGCCATAATTTTAGCAATATCATCTATTGTTGACATTTTAGCGGATGAGTAAAAAGGCAAATTTCTCAGAACAGGGAGACGTTTCACAAGAAAATAGTTCTTGTAAATATAACTCTTTAAAAATTGGATTTCGCCTATAATAAAATTCTATTTCACGTAAAACTTAAAGATAATATATAATTATAAAAGATGAATTACGCATTCGATACAAAATCTTAATTGTATTACTATTTTACAAGAATCTTGTAAAACCCGAGACGTTTACAGAGATATAGATCACTGTAAGGATCGACAACTCTGTACGAGAGATTGGTTTTTAAGAACCGAGTTGCAATCAACCGAAGTCAAGAATTTAATTCTCAACAACATTTAAATAATCCTGGAAAAGGCTGAGTATCTTGTTAAATTTGTCAGATTGTAGATGTTTGTTTACCCCAGTTTATCCATTCGGAACACATCGATCATTCATTAAATGAATAATCTTGCAAGGATTCGTGAAAGTCCACCGATAAACCAGGTTTTTATACTATATACGCGAGGCGATGCACAGGCAAAACACATCACGGATATGCGAAATAGGTCTTGTCGTAAACACGTAAGGCTTTGTAAATACATTTTACTGGTCTTTAAAAGTGATTATATATTGTTCAGTGGATATTATTTAATCGTGCATTTTCAAAACAAGACTTTTATCGCCTAATAAACGATCGTTGATTTGTTCACTTCAGCACCAGTTGAAGTATTTTGTTTGGGCATGTGACGCAAAGGTAGTTCCAAAATGGCGTCTTAATATCTCCGAGGTTATTCCTAGTGAATGACAAAGGAGTTTCGAATGGTGTTTATTATCAACGCACCTAGGTGCGTTGATATAAACAATTATCAAGATTTGAACATTTTGTAGTTGACACCGGTTGCCTTAAGCCAATCAAAACGAAGCATTTGAGGTCATATGATAAGAAAATGGCCGTGAAATAGTAAAATAAGGGTTGCAAACTTGTGAATGGACTCGTCTCCGCCATGAACAGGTTGTTGGATGTTTAGAATGGCTATACACCACTAAATATTTTAGCGGACATTAACATTTTCACGCAAGTATTTTTGATCGGAAAAACGTAAAATCAAGCTGGCGCATAGTCAATAGCGGGCATCAGCAGATGTTTTGGAAGGCTACACACCACTAAATATTTCAGCGGATATTATTATATATATATTATATAATATTTTTGATCGGAAAAAATGTAAAATTTACAAAGACAACTAATCAATTGTAAATAGACTTGTTCATCGAAAACAATATTTATTTTATATTCATAACATCCGCCCCGTTAGCAAATGAATATTAGCCACAAACTATATACATCTATGGAGAAGACATCAAACATGGCTGAGCGTTGATTTCAAGCATTTTTGGAAATGCTAATACTTGTCAAGTCATGAATTATCTTTCATCATTCGGGAGTGTCTTTGTCTTTATCATTGTCATCTTGATTGATCAAGATAAGATGAAACAAGATAAGATAAAATCATACAAAGGAGTGTTAATTTCAATGATTAAGTAAATTCATTTAACTACCGCTACTTTAAAACTTCTAACACCACTTTCCAGCGTAAGTATATTGAACTTTAGAATTAGTATATAAATTTCATAACTTAATCGGTTACGGCTAGTTTCACCCTTCCTTTTAAAATTTGACTATAAGCTGAATTCTTGGTATTAATAATTAAAATAAATAATTGTGCTAACAAGTATCAATATCTGTTCCTATGAAATTTGTTTTTATTTCATTGAATGATAAATTACAGCTTAATGTTTAAGTAGGCTTGATAACCCAATAACAGACAACGCCACGTTTTAACCCCACTCCCTTCAAGAAGGCAAAGTTATACGTATTCGTACCAATGTTTCATATTAACAATATTACATATGACCATGCATTCGGAACTCCTCAGCCATTCGCTACGAATAACCTCGGACATATTTAGACGCCATTTTGGAAAAACAGGTGTCGAAGCAAACAAATACACGATCGTTTAGGCGATGACTGAAGTTTCGTTTTTAGTCCGTAAATTTAAAATTACACAGTTCAATGATATCGATGAACAATATTTGGTTCAATTTAAAACAAATAAATATGTTTAGACAAAGATCTGTGTGTATACTACAAGAACTATTTTGCGTAACCGTTACGTGCTTCGCCTCGCGTAGGTAGTAAAATCCCAAAATATCCAGGGAAGACCCCCACAAATCCTTCCGAGATTATTTATTCATGAAAGGTCGAGGTGTTCCGAATGATGACCATGTTCTATAGACATGTGTGATATTGTCATTATTTATGCTGTTTATCCTTGTCTAAAAGGGGTGTAACAATACGATAAAAACCGTATTGCAATATATTGCAATATGCAATTCCGCCATCCCTAATACATATGATACATAGTAAATACAAACTGATGTAAAATTTAATTTCTATTTATACATATATATCATATTTGAATATCTTAAGTACTTAAGTGACTGATAATTAACTTTATGACTTATTTGAGGAGATTATAATTACTTCAAATTGCGGAAGAAGATGCGTGGGACTTTCCCTGAGAGGATGGACTTACGTGTTTAAAGCTATTCTCTCCTTACTGACGTGTATATTTTGTGATACTTTAGGTCTGTTCTGTGAGTGTTTAAAATTGTATTCAGAAAATAATGTTTAATATACATGTATATCTATTGGGTTATATTTAAATTGAGAAGCAAATCAAATATAAAAGTTGTTTGTTAACAGATTTCAAATAAGTTATCAAGTTTTAAAAATCAAAAATTTAAAAAGAAATTGAAGCAAACAAAACATGGTTTTGGAAATGACAATTTTATTGCACTTACATGCAAGTACAAAATATGGTGAACCCGGGTCCATAGTGCAGTCGGGATTTAAAATCTCGTGTCCCGAAGGGGTTACGGGTTCGAATCCCACCCGGGGAGGTTATTCCCTTCCATGAAAATTTGACAATAATGTCGATTTTCCTCCATTGATTAGATAATATGGAACAGTTTCTGGCCTTGTGGAAGGGTAGGTGAGTACTGGTTCTAGACAATGGTCCAGGAAAGCTAGGTTAGGTGCGCTGGACGTCGTAAAATGACCTAAATTGCGTTGACACGGCGTTAAACACAGTAAAAAACATACATGGCGATTTATGTATAAAACCTATCCCGTTAGTAACGTTATAAATAATTTAATTTTTTTGCGACTTATATTTTACATTTCTCGTAACTGGGTCACAGTACTTTACCTTGAAATGTCAAAAAAAAATATTTTCTCATAACAATTACTAACACTACCAATATATTTTAGAATACTAAAATATTTAACCAAATCTTAGACGCAGTAGGCTGAGTAGCTTTAAAGTCATCTATACTGTTACTAACGAGGCAGGTTTCCAAATATACTGAACGAACCTTTTAAGTACCCCGATTTCAGTATTGTAGGAAATTCTTATTTTTCAACATTTGTTTCCGATCGATGTTGGAAATGTGTTTTGGACCATACTGACCTTTGCTTTCATGATTTTCATGCTACTTTATCGATGCAAAACCATTTTTGTCGTACATGCGTTGATATAGGAAGAGTTTCTAATTGTTTTGATTGAACAGAAAATAAGCAATTAGAAGTTTTAATCTACAGGTGACGCACCGTCTGGCAAAAGACCTATGACAATTTCCCGTTCTTGAAGCGACACTCGAGCCATTTCTTGATTTTTCGATGGCATATCAACACACTAATGATTTTCACTAAAACTGACCACGTGGGATGTTTGCATGATAAGCACGTGCACATTTCCGCTATTCAGCACATGCACAACAAAATTCAATTTTGCATCAATTAAGAAGCATGAAAACCATGCAAACAGACGTCAGTATAGTTCTATACACATTTCCATTAACGGTCGGACGTAAATGTTGAAAAATAAAAAATTCCGACAATATTGAAATTGGGGTACTTATATGTTTCGTTAAGAATATATAAAATCATCATTTTAGCTATACCGTCGCTAACAGGGTATGTTTTTATGTATACATAAAATCACCATCTTGTAAAGTTGCATGTCAAACGGGACTAAAATTGTCATTATCAGTACACTGCTTGACCGATTCCAAAATGATTTTATTTTATTTTACGGTGGAGGGTTTTTACTTATTTATTTATTTTTATAATTTATCTTTTGTACAACGCCATTGAATATAGAAATAGGCGTTTAATCAAATGAAGAAGTTTAAGTTTAACATAAATATGGTGCTCAAAGTGTTCACTTACCCATTCTGAAGAATGACGAATTTAATTTATTAATTTATTGGAGTTAACGCCGTGTCAACACAATTTTAGGTCATTTTACGGCGTCCAGCTTACCTAACCTAGCTTTCCTGGACCATTGTCTATACCCAGTACTCACCTACCCGTCCACAAGGCCGGAAACTTCTCCATATTATCTAATCAATGGAGGAAAATTGACATTATTGTCAAATTTTCATGGAAGGGAATAACCTCCCCGGATGGGATTCGAACCCGCACCCCCTCGGGCACGAGTATCCAAATCCCGGCGCGCTACCAATTGCGCTATCGACCTGGGTTCGAAGAATGACGGACATCCATCGTAAGTACATGTATATCCAATTTAGAATTTCCTTCATCTTTTTTTGGTAAAAACTTATTATAAAACTATACATGTACTCGTCATTATAAACAACGACAACAACATCAACATCATTTATTTATCATTAGAAATACAATCAACTACACACATCAAAACTATCATCATCATCATCATCATAAACAAAAACTACTACAAACGAAACTATACTACCATCTTAAAAAAAACACAACTGAAAATTACCACCATCATCATTATAAACAACAACAACACCAAATCACAGCTATCATCATTCTTGCATGCAACACTAACAAATTTAGAGCTATTGCCATCATCAGAAGAAATCAAGTTCACCACAATCACCAACCTAACACTGAGTGTACAATACCACTTTAAACATAAGAAATGTTATCATTGTCGTCGTCATCATCATTTAAACCAGGGATTCTATATAACAGGGATTTGTAACGAAGTGCTTTTTTGAATTTTCTCGGTCGTCAGTGTCTATAACTGGCTGATGTAGGCTGTTCAAACTATTCCAAAGTTTAAAAACTTGATTTATGTTTTTGTACATGTCTTCCATGCAACTTGTGAATGTTTCTGGTGTTTTTGACTCAAAATTGTTGCAATTATGACCGAAAATATGACTTTATGTGATGTAAAATGGGGCTAAAAATGGCAGATCGGCGGGAACATACATTATTTTGTGAAACAGTCTGTGAGCGTAATTTACCTCAAAATCCTCTAGAAACACATTTTTCCTAATAGTTATGTTAATTGAATGGTACTGGTACAAAATTGCATGTGAATATCTTTATTTAAACTTGTTATATATGTTTTCCGTATGGGCCGAAATAATATCGACGACAGTGAAATTTGATGAAAATCTATTAGATCTACATTTACTTGTCGTTACAAATCCCAGTTATATAAAATCCCTGTTTAAACCAAAACCTGTCATGATGAGCGACATTGTAGTATAATACCAATAAAAAATCAGTGGTAATTTTAATGTGTAATTGGACAAAAAACGTCTCAAAGACAAAATGTCCGAGATAACTTGTTAAAAAAGGGCAGACCAAATTATAGCATGATACTAATTTAAGTTCTGCACGTACTAAAGTTTTGATGATTCCGCCATAATTCACTGAATGAGTCTCTGTGAGTCTATAAAAATCTGAAATGATACCAATGAGAACAATATTTAATATACATGTATATTATAACTCACGTGATTTGTTTAATTATTATAGCCTAATGTGACGTCACCGGGTGAAAATTCGTAATGTTACCCTCTGGACATCATCTGTCGGCCATCTGGACATCATCTGTCGGCCCTCTGGACATCATCAGTCGGCCCTCTGGACATCACCTATCTGCCCGTTTAAAGCTACGAGAGACTACTGCGTTGGAGTTTGCTAATACCTGAACCCGAGTTTTTAGCCATTAAATTTGAGGTACCTCCTTTGCGCAGACGCTTGCTTTTTACAGATTAACAAACTTTAATAATTAATGGTGTAAAAATGTCTAAGTTCAGAAGCAATTAAACAGATCATTCGGATCACCTCGACCTTTCATGAATGTAAACAGAAACAAGAAATGTCTTTAAAAAAGACAAACGGCGTCGATTTAAAAACAAGAGGGCCCAAAGGGCCCTGGGTGCTCACCTGAGGAAAAGGTCAAAGGTCACAGAAGAGCCATTTACAGAGGACCACTAATGTTAAAACCTATTTTTTGACCCAGTGACCTACTTATCCAACCAATCAGACCTATTTGAACAATTTTGGTAGGGAACCACCCACGGACCATTCCTGTTGAGTTAGGGCAAATTATCATAAGCGGTTCAAGAGAAGATGTTGTTTGAACTTTTCCTTATATAATTCAATGTAATATTGTGATTCATGGGGTGGGGTCAATTTTGACCCAGGGGCATAATTTGAACAACTGTGATGGAGGACCTCTAGATGATGTTATATACCAAATATGAAAGCTCAAGGCCTTGTAGTTTCAGACAAGAAGATTTGTGAAAATTGCATTGTGAAAACCTATTCATTAATGCTAAAAAACAAAAATTATGAATTTATTCTTAAGGTTCTGGAACTGTAATGGTGACCTTCCACAATTCTTAAACTGATACTGTTTCTTGAATCTATACTATTAAAGACATTTACCGTTTGTAACTTAAGTTATGTGCATTTTTATAACGTGACCCTTGATTTTCAGAAAGACCGTAAATTGTGCTGGGACAAAATGTGAAAGAACTTTTTTTCAAATTCTGCTGTTTTATTTCCAAGTTTTAATCCATTTTCTTGTTATACAGTCATGTAATGACAAATCAGAGCAACCAGGTTACACTTTGGACAAATACATATAAAAATACAGAGATTTGCATACATGTACCCCCAAGCAAAAAATCCGAGTTTTTGAGAATGTTAAAAAAATTACCCTATCTTTAAAAGGAAGCAAATATCTCAAGTTAGAAGTTAGTTAGACACATGCAGCTAGTTTTAAATTTTTCTGCAGTATTAACTGCCCATATAATGAAAAATTTAAGAAATTTTACCTTTTCTTAAATTTTTTATAAGAATTTGTATGAGATTACTGTACTGAAACTGCAAGAGATTTTATAGAGAAAAATAACGTCAAAATGGTCAATTACAAATAATACTACTTTATACAAATATATCATCTAAAATTGGTATTTGAGATGGAAAATGTATGTTAAACTCTGCATTATCATATAAAAACCTTCTCTCCATTGCTTTTTGGCAAGCTTGAGGGGACTATTTGGGGATTAAACTTGTACCAGCTATGTTTTCTGTTGTTGTCGTTTTTTGCACTAACAGTTGGACACTAGAGTTAGTAATGTTGGCATATTATGTGCCTTAGCTTTCAAATTATGCTGTTTATTGTATTGTTTTTTATAATTAGAATATGATGATATTAAAAACAGAAAATGTGCAACGATTTTGTCTTCATATGCTGACTTTGGTACGATTATTTGTGGGAATTCGGCAATAAATCAATATAAGTTAAACATTCTTTCCAGTTTATCGATATTTGTGTAGATTATTTTACCTTTGTTCATTTTCAGTACACAAAATAGATTAAACAATCAAAATCCCATTTTGCCCCAAATTCTCCATTTCGTACATTTCGCCTCAAAATCTCCATTTCGTGTTTCAATCATACCCAATAATTTAAATCGTAAAAAAAGATGAAAAAAATGTATTTTACACCTGTACAAACAGAATCAACGCAAAAGTTATGATCCACTACGGCTTTTCATTGTTTTTATGTCGATAAACCATTATTTTTACGATTACTAACTACGATCACGCTGTAGAGCGGCTGGTTTCGCCATTTTCGGAAAATGCGTTACCCTCATTCTATAAATAGACGGTGAAGACCGTTTGTGTACAGAATGGCGTTACCCTATGACTTCTGGAAAAACCCACGTCACGTGGTGAAAATTTCTAAAAATAGCAATAACGAAACTTGACGAAGATAGGTATTCGGGAATAACCCGGATTGTATCGAGTGTGGAAGTTTACCGAAGTTAGTTACAGTTCCAGAACCTTAAAAGTTACGTACCAATAACTCTGCAGATTAATAAATATATGTGGAGCTGTGACTCTCAAAGTGTAAACCCCGGAAACTGAACGTAGTGAGGCTAACTTAATAATTATTGGGTAATATGTCAGACTTTTTACGAGAAACCGGTTCACATCTGGAGACGTAATTCATTTTACCCATAAAATATTGTGTTTGACACGTAACTTTTTATTGTTACAATATGAAAAAAACACTTTGGAAAGCAATAGAAGTCTACCCAAAAAAAATATTCTACGAACGAAGCAAAATTTCGTAAAACACTGCATTACAATAGTGTGGCCTTTATTTTTTCGCGCGTGTCAGGGCCATCCAATCGAAGAGGGGATTTTCTGTGTTTCCCCGTACGTCATTTTCAGTGCTTATAAAATCATCCAATAGAACGGCGGATTTCCGAAATCCCAGACAAGACGTCATTATACAGAAATGTAGGTCAAAATCCAGCTTAGACAGCTACGCCGAAAAATTAAACGCTTTGTGCCTATTAAATTGTCAACAATTTCTGATTTCTGTTGTTCGGAATAATAAAATAAATATCACATCCTACAGAGGAAGATAGAACGAAATGTTCACCAATGACAAGTAATGTCAACCTGTGTTAAAGCCTCAGTTGACATTACTTGTCTCGGGTGAACATTTCGTTCTACCACCCTTTGTAAGATGTAATATTTCTATATTGAAGTGGTGATCTGATTGTATACTAGTGATTTTAAGAAATTTCTTTTTGTTGTGGTCAACAGTGATGAGTAGGAAGTGAGATCAAGTTTCCATACATTTATAATCTGTTTGGTAACCTTAATGCATTTTATGTCTTGAACTTGATACAAAGTGTTTGAAAGAAATAAGGGACTTTAGTCAGTTATTTCCCCTTGTATACTGTTCAAATAGGTAGGTCTTATTAGATGGGTTACTCGGATTTTACCCTTACTATTCAATGTCAATTTGCCAAAATTAATCTTAAATAACTTTTTGTAAATCATTTAATAAAAGCTTAGAATTTTTAGAGTAAAGAACTATCAAAATGTCGTCACTTCTGTTAATATCTTCATTAACAAGAAAGATATTAGATGTAATATTGTTTTATCCTTACATAGAACTTCAATAATAAAATCCGAGGATTCCAACTGTAATGACCTACATACCAATGTGATTGCTTCAGATTTTATGAGGGAAATATGACTGACTTAAGTCCCTAATCAAAACTATTAAGTTGACTCAATGACCCTATATTTGATTTACTTGACTATAAAAATTTAAATATCATATTCTATTACACACTATGTTTTTATTTGCTTAATAAACAAAGGGAGTTAACTCAATAAGAAAAACATGTTATATATGTATTTGCATTATTCATTCATTCAGTTAGCTCCCTTTAATTATGTCAAATCAAGAGCAACTTATCTAGTGAAGTTTGTTAAATAATACGCAAATTGTACAAATAATTTGATTTTTTGAATTAATTTGAATTACACCCAAACCCTAGCTTAGACAACAATGAACAGCAATTGTTAGTGCTACTTTACAAACGAAGTATTGCCTCAGAATGTGTGCTCCCAATAATTTGCATCTTTTACAAAATAATGACATATCATAATAATGCTGACTTCGGACAAAATATTGCTCAAGCAATTCACAATTGAACCGTTCACTAAACTAGCCTTCATGAATAAATAATAGACCACTAGAGCCAAAAGAATTACATTCTGTTTGTCAAACACGTTTTTTGAAAACAAAAGAAATGAAGCAGGGCGATTTTTTATTTTGTCAGTCGTTGTATTTCTTGTTTCTCACTAGATAGCTATGTTTAATGTGCAAAAAGTTCATATTTATAAATTTCATTGTATAGGGGTTTCCATCTGATGTAGGTTTGTTTTACCGGATGCATTCGTGCAGAATTAATTTTATTGCTAAGACGTCTGCAACACAACGCCATTACAATTTGTCGTTATTAAATTATTAGTCTGATAAGAGAAATGAGCATTTTGGAAACCCCTAAAGGATAACATTGAGCGCTTGGTAACCTATCTCATTCACGTTCGTTTTTGAATGTTCATGTTTAATTTAATTGTTGGTTAAATAAACCCCGCTTTTTTTACAAAACTAATCACCATTTTTAACAGATAAAATGTTGAGAATTTATATAAAGATATCCATGGTAACTTATGTAATGAGAAAATTCGCCGATTTTAGATAATTTTTGATGATATGAAAAAGCTTCATTTATTGTGAGTTTTTCAAACGATTTTAGCGGAATTACACACATATACATGTAGTTGCTGGGACGATTCAAAACGCAGAAATCCGCCGATCCGCGGAAGAATCACATTTGTGGATTCCTTAGGGAAAAACGTAAGAAATGCAAGTACTTGAAACTAAAATTGATCAAAATAAAATCAATGATCTCTGAAAAGTTATTTCGAATTTTAATACCTTTATTAAAATGTATCGAACAGTCGGGTTTGTTTTTCAAAGTTAACAAGTTCGAGTTTCATAGTATAGACGTAAAAATGACCTCGACTGTCCTCGTCTATTCTCCGTCTAACGTGCTATGAAAAACTGCTGCTGACTTCCACTAGTAAACAAAATAACTGAGTGCACTAAACCCAAATTTAGGCCTCGTATGCTAGTTACCATGGTAATTTGATTGGTGACGGTCAGTGTAATATAGATCAGATACATAGATATAGATATCTATATGTCTGTGAAGTCGGAACATACACTTGCACGGTCATTGATTTGAACGCTTGATAAGGCCTGATCAAGATACCTTGAGATGCTTGAATAATGAATATATCAATTTAGATCATTATCTATTTTAATAGATCGGATGAATGATTTTACAGTCATATTAATCTGAAAGTCAAGCTAGTATCGCTTTGATAGTGCCGTTTTTGTGCCCTTTTCTTTGTATAGGTGTCGATATGTGCGGGGCCAGGTGGGGGCACGTGCCCCCTGTGTCCCCGGTAAATCCGTGCCTGTACAAATTGCTTGGGATATTTATCTTTTTTTTAAAAAATGGAGATAGGACATTGTTAGATTTAGGCGACGACGTGTCTTACATTTTTTTATACATTGTATATGTTTTTTATAGCCTATATAGTAAATATTTCGAAAAAATAAATACACACGTTTAACTAGGCGTGTATAGACTTATATAATTATATTTTATCACTACATCTCGAAGTGATCTTATTTGTACTCTAGATGATTTTTTGGATCTTGCTACTGTAGTGTTCACCTAAATGCTAACAGTTTAATAGTAAGATTGGTCTTCCTTCTGCAATGTTAATCTTACTGGTGGCAATAACAGCAGTAACACTTATCTTATTGCTGTTCTTGCTGTACTGGCAACTATTGTAAGTATTACATTCGTTGCAAAAAAGTAAATGGGACAAGGAAATTAGGATACATATGTAAATAGGCGAGCAATAATTATAGAGCATCGGTTGAAATAGGATCACCGGCATTTTCTTCTGTCAAGTGTTAAGAATATCGATTCGGGTCAAATGATAAATAAATTTCGTTTTAGAAGAAAGCATATTAATATTGTACATGAACATTTATACTTGTTCAAAGGGGCATAACTCTTGTTTATTTGACCTAAAAGACACTCGAGTTATCTCAAATTTTCTTCTTGTCCCTTGAAACTCTAAAATAGTGCGCGCATACAAGTAAATGATATATTTGTTTGTTTTTCAATCATATAATATAACTATCATATTACACCACAACTCTTCACTTATAAATTTTCGTCATTAAATGACTATTTACGGACTCGAGCACGACATGCATCGCGTACTGTACTTTCAGTACTTTGATAAAAATACCTTTTATGGATTAGGTGCGACAATTATTTGAAAACAAAATGGCGAATACGGAAGTCAGGTATTCGCGTTTTAATTACAGGTGAGCTGTAAATCCCAGTACTTTTTATTCATTATCTATCATTAACTTAGAATAAACGGGTTTTAATTAGCTAAAGTTATTCACGCCTAATGTAGAGTTTTTGTGTGAATAAATAAAATTGTCAACACGATGTTAGGTGACCTAGTTTAGTATTTGGTGTATTGTTTTGACTTTTGTTACATCTTGTTATTTCTAAATTGATCTACTGTTCATTAATGATAATGTATCTGACACTATCATATACTTTCTTAGTTATATTATTATATCAACACAATCATTTGGTTTGATCAATGATCCAGTGATATTGTTTCACTTTTAAAACAAAGACCATTTGGTGAAAAGATAGTTCTGGCTTCCAAAACTTTATAAATTTTATATAAACTGCTTTTTTTAAATTTCGATTTTCGTCAGATGTGGCATTGATTTTCGCTGAAGACCTTAATCTAGTGAAAAGAATGATTTATGAAACTATGTATATAGGAAGTCTATAACTGTAAGCCTATAGACTAGTAATGTACTGATTTGTGTCAGTGGTCCAGTGGTGGGACGCACACTTAGGGATCAAGAGGTCCTGGGTTCGAATCCAACCATGGGCACTGCTAATTTCCTTGAGCAAGAAATTTACCTGCGATTGCTTCACTCCACCTAGGTGTAAATGGGTACCTGCGAGGGTGGTATAATTCCATTGCACCAATTTGTCGGCTGCACTAATAAGCGGAGTATAAAGACTCCCCAGGGAGATTGATAGATAGATACAAGTAGCCCAATGACCAGGGGTAATAGCTGTAAAGTCAGTGAACGTGCGTAAGCATGAAACTTAGACTATAAAATACAAATCCTTTTTATACCCCCGCTTCGAAGAAGAGGGGGTATACTGTTTTACCCTTGTCCGTGCGTGCGTCCGTCCGTTACAAAATTTCCGTCGCAGTTTTCTCAGCAACTATAACATGCAGCAGCCTAATACTTTGCATATTGCTTCATCCCATAGTCCCATGTGGTGTAAAGCGATTTCATGCTCATTGCTCATCTACTTCCTGTTTGTCGCATATTTTTAGATTTCAGCGGGGGTATCACTAGTGAGCATTAGCTCACAGATTTACTTGTTTTTACTTTTCTCAAACAACATGTTGATAGTTATTTATATTATGATATAAGACTTTGACAATGATCTAATCATCTGAAATATTACTGTGGAAGAAAACATAATTTTATTCATTATCAGTATGTAGACATGGGTTCGCTGTAGTTCTCAGCAGTTTATAGAAAACAATTCATTTTTGGCATTTCTTATAATGCAATTTCAGTCAGTGAAAAAAATATCTTGATGTTAGGAGTAGAGTTTGTCGAAAGACCGTAAGCTATGTATTTATCTGTAGCTGTTCTGTTTAAGTGTGATTACGTCATTATTATTCCTAAAGATTGTGCCATGTATATTTGTACTTTATATTATCGATATACAGTACTTTATTCTATCATCAAATGGTAACTAAATATTCTCTAATCATTCATATACCAATACAAACATGTACCATTTACCTTTGTTGAATGCAATTGTGAATTTTTACTCTCTTTAGATTCTATTTATTTTTGGTGTTATTATTAAATTTCAGATAAGAGAGCAATGAGTTAAATATGTGGAGATATTTATTCACACTATCTTTGGTGTGTCTTACACCAGTTAGTGATGTTGAAGGTCAAATTAACATGGTACCAGGTGCTGGGCAAACACAATGTAAGTATATTAATACAGTTCTAACATCTTTTTTATGACTATGCTCTAACCCTTTTTATACGCCCGTTTTGAAAAAACGGTCGTATTATGTTATGATGTTGTCCGTCTGTCCGTCCGTCTGTCCGTCCGTGGACAATTGCTTGTCCGGATGATAACTCAAGAAAGGATATACCTAGGTTCCTAAAATTTTATGTGTGGATAGCCCTTGGGTAAAGGAGGTTCCCTATTGATTTTGAGACCCCAGGGTTAAAGGTCAAGGTCACTGGGACTTAAAATAGGTAAAACTTGTCCGGACAATAACTGAACCGCCAATGTACCTAAGTTCACCAAATTTAATGTAAGAGTAGCCCATGTGTCAAAGATGTTCCCTATTGGTTTTGGGGTCCCTGCATGAAAGGTCAAGGTCACAGTGGCATCATATGGGGAAAAACCTGTCCTGACAATAACTTAACAACCAATCTACCTAGGTTCACCAAATTTTATGTGAAAGAAGCCCATGTGTCAAGGATGTTCCCAATCGGTTTTGGGGCCCCTGGGTCAAAGGTCAAGGTCACAGAGGCATCATATTGAAAAACCTTGTTTGGACAATAACTCAACAAGGACTGTACCTAGGTTCATAAAATTTTATGTGAATGTAGCCCTTGTGTCAAGGATGTTCCCATTAGGTTTTGGGGCCCCAGACCCAAAGGTCAAGGTCACAGAGGCATCATATGGAAAAACCTTGTCCCGACAAAAACTGAACAACCAATGTACCTAGGTTCACTAAATTTTTTGTGAGAGTAGCCCATGTGTCATGGTTATGTCCTATTGGTTTTAGGGCCCCTGGGTCAAAGGTCAAGGTCACAGGGGCATCATATTGAAAAACATTGTCCGTGTAGTAAATCAACAATGACTGCACTTAAGTTCACCAAATTTCATGTGAGAGTAGCCCATGTGTCAAGGATGTTCCCTATTGATTTTGGGGCCCCTGGGTCAAGTTTAAACCATCATCCAGAAGATATCAAATTACCAAGCAGAGACTTCAAATGTTCAATCAATATGTTAACAAAGTCAAAATGGCAAACCATGGAAATAATGCTATATTTAATAAGTAAAATGAATTTAGTTCACCAAATTTTATGTGAGGGTAGCCCATGTGTTAAGGATGTTCCCAATTGGTTTTGGGTCAAAACTGGGTCAAAGATCTAGGTCACAGGGGCATCATATGGACAATCCTTGTCCGGACAATAACTAAACAATGATTGTACCTAGGTTAACCAAATTTTATGTGGATCAGCCCATTTGTCAAGATGTAATGTGTTGATAGCTCTTTGGTATTTGATGTTCTCTTTTGATTTGGAAACCCCAGGGACAAAAGTCAAGGTCACAGGGACTTAATTCATATTGAAACATTTTCCGGACAGTAACTCAATAATAATTGTACCTACATTGTAGGTTTTCCAAACCTTATTTAAGGGTAGCCTTAATGTCTAGCATATGCCCCTTTGGTTTTAGGTCCCTGGGTTAAAGGTTAAAGTCAAAAGAAAAATCATGAGGAAAAACCTTGTCCAACAACCAACTTTATCTAAGATCACCAAATTTTATGTATCAATACTCTTTGGGTCAAGGGCGAGAACTTTTGGTTCTGAGGCCCCAGGGTCAAGGTCACTGGAAGTTTGTATGGGAAAACTTTGTGTCGGTGATAAATCAACCATGGCTGTACCTAGGTTCTCAAAATCTTTGCTTTGGATAGCCCTCCTGTTAAGAATGGGACCTATTCTGAGATCCCGGGGTCATTGGTCAAGGTCACAGGGACTTTATATGAGATAGAACACAGCATGGACTGCACACGGGCGTATAATGTCCCGCCCAGCGGAGCTCTTGTTTATTTCTCTTCCTTTGCTGTCAGATTTGCATGAAGCAAATGGTATGTTTTGTGTAGTTTTGGGCTGATCGTTTCACTATTGGACATATGAACCACTGGACCGAAACACTTTTCTCAGAAGAAGCCGAATATAGGCTGCTTCCCCTAACAAAACCAACACTTTTCCCCCACTTTGGTCCTCAAAACTCCCCAATCCCTTAAAAAATCACCATTTTAGAATGTTGAACATACTTCACATAGAAAGGGTACAATATTAGGTTTCTTCACAACACAGTCTTTTACCAAAAGATTTACTGGATTATCTTATTGTTTTTGTAACACCTATAATTTGATAATTTTCTTCCTTTTTTACTGGTGATGAAATGGTCAATTTTTCTTAAACAAGAACAAACTGCTCTAATTTTCACTAAAAAGGGTGTTATGGCCCTGTATGATGACTGCAGCTACCGGTAGGTCTTAGTAAGACCCGTATTATTTTATTTGTCGATACTTAAAACCTTCTGTGCAATTTTCCCAAAATCTAAAAAAAAAATTCTCCAAAATTAGGTTGAAATCTCATGTAACTTTGTTACTCAGAAGTTATAAATAGTCCTTTGGAGACTTGAGTTTGAATAGTTTCATCAATAATTGAAATCTCATGAGTTTTTTTCTGATTAAGTTTTAATTTAAAACAAAATGAAAGTAGGCTGCTCCCCCAATTCAGTTTTCCAGATGGCTATCCATGAACAGGCTTTAGAATATTTTGGACCTGATGCCTTTTGGACATAATAAATCTAACATTGACAATATTGAAATATGCACTTTTGTTAATGTGAGTTACCATTAAAATTCAATTTAATTAAACATTTTGAATGGCATGATTACTTATCGACAGGTCTTAATCTACGTATAACATACATGCTATTTGAAATGAAAAAAGTGCTTATGATTTAGAGTAAAAACTTAATGTCATTTTTATACCCCCGCTTCGAAGAAGAGGGGGGTATACTGTTTTACCCTTGTCCGTGCGTCCGTCCATCCGTCCGTCCGTCCGTTACAAAATTTCCGTCGCAGTTTTCTCAGCAACTATATCATGTAGCAGCCTAATACTTTGCATATTGCTTCATCCCATAGTCCCATATGGTGTAAAGCGATTTCATGCTCCTTGCTCATCTACTTCCTGTTTGTCGCATATTTTTAGATTTTGGCGGGGGTATCACTAGTGAGCATTAGTTCACAGATTTACTTGTTTTATTTTTGTTTTACCTCCTGACAACATTTTGTCACCAGACTTTGAGTATCAACAAATAAAAAAACTCGCCTAATAAAATATGATACCATGGATTCTCTGTCTATGGGTACTCTGTCTCCATATCATATATCATTTTTATGAGATATAAACATAATTGTTTAAATGATAACTTGTTTAAATGATTAATTGTGTTTACGGTAACTGATAACTTGGTATATTTCAGTTTTCCTAGACAAATATTCAGACTGTGATGGCAGACCTAGAGAGGTTGGACAATCTACAGTGTTTATTAGTGGTGTTAGTACTGACCATCAGGTATGTTCTAATGATGTATTATAAATATACAAGTAAGAGGGCAGAGATTTTAGATCATGTTCAATCTGATTAGAAAACTCTTTAAATGACTGTTGAAGATTCTGTTCATAGTTAGCCTAATTTTTCAACGAAAAAATTCAGCTAATAGTTTGTCAAAACACATCCGGGCGGGCATCTGGTGTCATTGTGAATTGCTTTACAGTTTTCAATTTAGCACATATTTCTGCCATTTATTGTCAGATCTTTATGAAACTTCATACAATGATAACATTCTATGTAATGAACAGAATTAGAAAGTAACCGCAACTCTGTCTGGTTTTATTATGGATTATTTCCCTTTGAAATTTTTGCCTTGAAATTTTTAAATCTGGTTTTTACATTACATGTTTCAGCTCGTATAGAGGTAAAATTATTTGTGGCTGACAGCATGTTGAGTCGAAACACTCTATAGTGTGTTTTTGACTGACTTGTTCATGCTAGCTATTCCTATGACTAAGATTGCTTTATATGATTTATCCTATTTATCCAATTAAATTTTTGTTTATCCTGTTAAATTTAAGTGGAAATTAAATCAATGTTTATTAGAATTAGAAATAATATCTCTGAAAACTTATGTACCAACTTTGCTTGGGGAATTATAACTTCTTTGTGCATGAACTTGGTATTTCTATTTGTTATACCCCCGCTTCGAAGATGAGGGGGGTATACTGTTTTACCCTTGTCCGTGCGTCCGTCCGTCCGTTACAAAATTTCCGTCGCAGTTTTCTCAGCAACTATAACATGCAGCAGCCTAATATTTTGCATATTGCTTCATCCCATAGTCCCATGTGGTGCTCCTTGCTCATCTACTTCCTGTTTGTCGCATATTTTTAGATTTTTGCGGGGGTATCACTAGTGAGCATTAGCTCACAGATTTACTTGTTATATAAATGTATATTTTTTCTATTTATCATTTACAGGGTCAGCCAGTGACCTCATGCTCCATCACATTAAATACAGAGAATGTGAGAGAACCATATAGATTTAAACTACAATTCTTATCTGTAAGAATAGACCAACCTGGTATAAGTTTCTATGTGTATGATGGGGAATTCAATGGAAGACAATTGGTAAAGACATTTTGTGTATTTTTATATAACTACCCAATAAGCTGCAGCTGTGCTGTGGTGCAATGGTTATAGCCAGCTCTGTGTTGGTTTGAATCCAATCTAAGCCTACCCCATTGTTTCTTTGAGCAATAGACCTTGTCCTACTAGCTCAATACTGGGGGACCAAGAATTAAGCAATCTCAAATGTTTGCAAGCCCTTTTGAAGTGCCCAGTATTATGTTTAAACATTTGTGGAAACTATAAATTCACCTGAAAGACTAGTTATACTTTTCCTTGAAAATTTGAGAATAATGTCAATTTCCTTCATTAATAAGGTACTTGTCATGAAAAGCATAATTGATCGTTCATGAAACATTTTGTATTAGTTCTCAAACTAACAATGACATGTATATCAAATGATACTTCAAAACAGCAAATTGTAATGTGTGCAAAGAAACTTATGGACCTCAATGTATAATTGTATTAATACAATTATAATCTTGTATTACAGTGGGCCTTCAATCAACAGCAACAGAAACCATCTAATTTAGAGTTTGATTTTACTACTGGTCAGCTTGTAACATTTCGTTTAACAAGAGGAGAGTTAGATAGAGAATATGATATAAGAATCGTTGCTACACCTGTACCTTGTAAGTATTTATATCATATTCATGTACAATCTCATTTAAATTAAACTAACCTGGATCCATAGCGCAGTTGGTAGTGCGCCTGGATTTGGAATCTAGTGTCCCAAAGGGAGTAAGGGTTCAAATCTCTTCCATGAAAATTTTACAATAATGTAAATTTTCCTCCATTTATAAGGTATAAGGAGAAGATTCCGGCCTTGTGGAAGGGTAGGTGAGTACTGGTTATAGACAAGGGTCCTGGAAAGCTAGGTTAGGTGTGCTGGACACCACAAAATAACCTTAAAAATTGTGTTGACATGGTGCTAAACCCAGTGTTATAATAATTAAATTATACTATAACTGCCATAGCTCCACCATATTTCCACTCAAGTGGATATGATAGTTTTCATTTATGATCATATAGTCAGTTGACCTTTCATTCATGAACAGTGATCATTAGGAACACCTTAACCATTCATTGAATGAATAATCTTGTAAGAATTTGTGGGTCATTCGCCCAGAATATTGGGCTTTTGCTACACACCTCAGGCAAAGTAGGCATCGTTTTAAGCAAAATAGTTTTATGTCCGTAAATATTGTTCAGCACTATCATTGAATAGTGTGTTTCACTTTTAGAGACTAAAATGAGACATTAATCATCACCTAAAAGCTTGTGGTTTTGTTTACTTTAACATGCATGACATGGGATAAAGCATTTTGTGTCTCAAAATGTTATGGTGCAAGAAATTTTGTACATTGAATCACTCATAACACTGACATAATTTACATGTATTGTTCATTTCAGCACAAACTATAAAGTGTACTTATGAGAATGAGTATGGTTGTGATGAGTATGGTTATAAGTATCGTATCCTAGGAACCAAAGAAATTGCTGGCATAATTGCAGGATGTTTCGCTTTTGTTTTCATCATCGTCATAGCTATCATCATTCTTATATGCAACACTAACAAATTTAGAGCTATTGCCATCATCAGAAGAAATCAAGTTCACCACTATCACCAACCTAACACTGAGTGTACAATACCACTTTAAACATAAGAAATGTTATCATTGTCGTCATCATCATCATTTAAACCAGGGATTCTATATAACAGGGATTTGTAACGAAGTGCTTTTTTGAATTTTCTCGGTCGTCACTGTCTATAACTGGCTGATGTAGGCTGTTCAAACTATTCCAAAGTTTAAAAACTTGATTTATGTTTTTGTACATGTCTTCCATGCAACTTGTGAATGTTTCTGATGTTTTGACTCAAAATTGTTGCAATTATGACCGAAAATATGACTTTAGGTGATGTAAAATGGGGCTAAAAATGGCAGATCGGCGGTAACATACATTATTTTGTGAAACAGTCTGAGAGCGTAATTTACCTCAAATCCTCTAGAAACACATTTTTCCTAATAGTTATGGTAATTGAAGGGTACTGGTACAAAATTGCATGTGAATATCTTTATTTAAACTTGTTATATATGTTTTCCGTATGGGTCGAAATAATATCGACGACAGTGAAATTTGATGAAAATCTATTAGATCTACATTTATTGTCGTTACAAATCCCAGTTATATAAAATCCCTGTTTAAACCAAAACCTGTCATGATGAGCGACATTGTGGTAAAATACCAATAAAAAAATCAGTGGTAATTTTAATGTGTAATTGGACAAAAAACGTCTCAAAGACAAAATGTCCGAGATAACTTGTTAAAAAAGGACAGACCAAATTATAGCATGATAATTATTAAAGTTCTGCACGTACTATAGTTTTGATGATTCCGCCATAATTCACTGAATGAGTCTCTGTGGGTCTATAACAATCTGAAATGATACCAATAAGAACAATATTTATTATTTAATATATATATTATAACTCACGTGATTTGTTTAATATATAGCCTAATGTGACGTCACCGGGTGAAAATTCGTAATGTTACTCTCTGGACATCATCTGTCGGCCCTCTGGACATCATCTGTCGGCCCTCTGGACATCACCTACCGGCCCGCTTGACATCACCTATCGGCCCGCTTAAAGCTACGGGAGACTACAGCGTTGGAGTTTGCTAATACCTGAACCCGAGTTTTTAGCCATTAAATTTGAGGTACCTCCTTTGCGCAGACGCTTGCTTTTTACCGATGAACACACTTTAATAATTAATGGTGTAAAAATGTCTAAGTTCAGAAGCAATTAAACAGATCATTCGGATCACCTCGACCTTTCATGAATGTAAACAGAAAAAATTAAACGCTTTGTGCCTATTGAATTGTCAACAATTTCTGATTTCTGTTGTTCGGAATAATAAAATAAATATCACATCCTACAGAGGAAGATAGAACGGAATGTTCACCCTTGACAAGTAATGTCAACCTGTGTTAAAGCCTCAGTTGACATTACTTGTCTCGGGTGAACATTTCGTTCTACCACCCTTTGTAATATCATGTAATATTTATATATTGAAGTGATGATCTGATTGTATACGAGTGATTTTAAGAAATGTCTTTTTGTTGTGGTCAGTAGGAAGTGAGATCATGTTTCCATACATTTATAATCTGTTTGGTAACCTTAATGCATTATCTGTCTTGAACTTGATACAAAGTGTTTGAAAGATTAAGGGACTTTAGTCAGTTATTTCCCCTTGTATACTGTTCAAATAGGTAGGTCCTATTAGATGGGTTACTCGGACTTTACCCTTACTATTCAATGTCAATTTGCCAAAATTAATCTTAAATAACTTTTTTGTAAATCATTTAATAAAAGCTTAGAATTTTTTAGAGTAAAGAACTATCAAAATGTCATCACTTCTGTTAATATCCTCATTAACAAGAAAGATATTAGATGTAATATTGTTTTATCCTTACATAGAACTTCAATAATAAAATCCGAGGATTCCAACTGTAATGACCTACATACCAATGTGATTGCTTCAGATTTTATCAGGGAAATATGACTGACTAAAGTCCCTAATTAAAACTATTAAGTTGACTCAATGACCCTATAATTGACTTACTTGACTATATAAATTTACAGTACTTAAATATAATATTCTATTACACACTATGTGTTTATTTGCTTATAAACAAAGGGAGTTAACTCAATAAGAAAAACATGTTATATATGTATTTGCATTATTCATTCATTCAGTTAGCTCCCTTTAATTACGTCAAATCAAGAGCAACTTATCTAGTGAAGTTTGTTAAATAATACAAGTAATTTGAATTTTCGGTCAAGTACACCCAATACCTAGCTTAGACATCAATGAACAGCAATTGCTAGTGCTACTTTACAAACGAAGTATTGCCCCAGAATGTGTGCTCCCAATAATTTGCATCTTTTACAAAACAATGACATATAATAATGCTAACTTCGGACAAAATATTGCTCAAGCAATTCACAATTGAACCGTTCACTAAACTAGCCTTCATGAATAAATAATAGACCACTAGAGCCAAAAAACTTACATTCTGTTTGTCAAACACGTTTTTTTGAAAACAAAAGAAATGAAGCAGGGCGATTTTTTATTTTGTCAGTCGTTGTATTTCTTGTTTCTCACTAGATAGCTATGTTTTATGTGCAAAAAGTTCATATTCATAAATTCCATTGTATAGGGGTTTCCATCTGATTTAGGTTTGTTTTACCGGATGCATTCGTGCATAATTAATTTATTTAACATTATTGCTAAGACGTCTGCAACACAGCGCCATTACAATTTGTTGTTATTAATTATTAGCCTGATAAGAGAAATATGTTAAAATAAGTTTGTTTTCACCTTATTATGCGTTCTTGTAGATCACGTGACTATAAACCATAGCTTAAGCAACAAGATATCTTTGTTTCAGAAAATAATATATTCTTTTTATTTATGTCTTTTGGAAATAATTTGGAATAAATGAGAACAAATTTGTATTTCACTCGTGAGCTAATGCTATTATATTTTCACTCGTGGTTACGCCACCCGTGAAAATATTGCATCCTTAGCTCACTCGTGAAATAAAAATCGATCTTTATCCGAATTAAACAAATATCTTCTCTGCAAACAAATATTGTCCAACCATTTAAGGGGTTAGGAGTTCTTAAAGATAGGATATAATGTACGATTGGCGGTTTGAACATTTTGTAATGATAGAGTCAAGAAACTTTTTTTAGAAGATAGAACAAGGTCATACAACAGGGCCGGATCCAGGAGGGCGGTAAGTGGGGGCACACATGGGTGGGTTCGGGGTTTATACCGACGATATGGATTTTTTTTTATTTTTCGCATGTGAAAGTTGCAAATCTGATTCCTATCTATTCCTTTTCACGACAAAGTCAATGCATTCCCGTATTAAACTCTTAGTCTTACGATGCAATTCTGAGTTTTTATGCTAAATATGTTCGGGAGGGGTATTCCCTCCCGAAGAAAAAATATGTTAAGGAAGCAAATTTGAGCATTTTTGGACGCCCCTAAAGGATAACATTGAGCGCTTGGTAACCTATCTTATTCACGTTCGTTTTTGAATGTTCATGTTTAATTTAATTGTTGGTTAAATAAACCACTGGCACCGGAGTCCTCATATTCTTTAAATACGCACACATAAAATATTTTGATAACAAACACAAATAAAAATCGCACCCGTATACATTACCATGTACGAGTTAAAACTATACTTTCATTATAATATTATATATATAGGGACGTACGCATTATTTTATGATATGCATGGACTCTGGTGCCAGTGAAATAAACTCGGGTCACCCCTCTTTTTTACAAAACTAATCACCATTTTTAACAGATAAAATGTTGAGAATTTATTTAAAGATATTCATGGTAACTTATGTAATGAGAAAATTCGCCGATTTTGCATAGGAAAATTGCCGATTTTAGATAATTTTTGATGATTTGAAAAAGCTTCATTTATGGTGAGTTTTTCAAACGATTTTAGCGGAATTATACACATACATGTAGTTGCTGGGACAATTCAAAACGCAGAAATCCGCCGATCCGTGGAAGAATCACATTTGGGGATTCCTTAGGGAAAAACGTAAGAAATGCAAGTACTTGAAACTCCAATTGATCAAAATAAAATCAATGATTTAAACTAAACACAAACCTTTGAACGTAACATTAATTTGTTGAAAGAATTGCATCTCTTATAGTTAAAAACATTGACTAGTCTTAATTTTTGGAAGGAATTTTTTTCAAAAAATTCCTTTCTATGTCAGCGCTCTCTGGAATTTGAAAAAGAACAAACAACACCTATCAATGAGTAAATTCACCCAAGAAACTAGTGCAGAAGATAAATATGAATACTATCAAATGAATTGGAAAAAAATAATTCAAAGAAATACTTGAAATTATGATATTTAATCTTTCTTTACATTAATCCAACATTATTCATACTGTGTATGGAGAACAGTTATTTTGTATTATTGCGCAATATTATCTACCACTCACTTGTATGTAATATACTGTATAGCGGGTTATTTCTGCGGGGCAAAAATTTCGTGTAAACAAGAGAGTTTTGTATTGGCGATGCTAAATATTGGCGGAAATTACTCTGAGCGCCAATTTTAAACCTCCGGTGAAAGATGGTCAAAGGTACATAACTCTGTCATTTACACTAAAAGGTCAATTTACCTGTATAAGCGTTCACTACCGACCGCGACTTTTCAAATTTTTGAATTAACTAAGTGTCACCAAAGTTGTATAATCTTAGCGGACGTGTGAAAAACCAACGCTTACACAGCAGATTATCTATTTCTATGACAATGCATTGACGGGACAAGTTTAATCATGTGATAAGAATCGCCATTTAATGTGAATGTTTTTGTTAAAAATATTACCTGGGTGCCGCTAAGATTGATTGATCGTTCGACAAATTGCATAAGTAAGCCATACTCGCGAGAGTCTTATAATAATAACAATTTGTTGTAATGAACAATCAAAATTTTCGTATGTTTGATAATAGTCGTAATAACGCCTTTGTCTTTGTAAAAGTTATCGGTATTAAAGTTTGCGGCCACACACTCCTTAAAAATCGCCAAGTTACCTGAATCCATTGGTCAAAGTCCGACAAATTTTATAATTAACAGCTTGTCACAAACAGTGTATAATCAACACACGTAGTCTTTAAACCGACAAAATCAATTATAAAGCGTTGTCACGTGACGAAATTTGACAATAGTTTTCTTTTGAACAGAACAGAACAGAACAGAACAACACTTTTATTTACATTCACAGGTTACAGTTTGTAACTACAAGTGAGAATTTAACATACTATATACAATTTATATACAAGTAAAATGATCAAATATACACATACACATACATTTATACTCATTAATACACATAATTCACACATACTCATAACCACATACACACATACATATTCATATATAATGCACCCATGCGCATAACCACATACGTACATAGTCACATACACATAAGCACATATACACACAGTCACATACACATAACCACACATACGCATAACCACACACACACACACACACACACCCACACACACACACAGAGTCACATAAACATAACAACATAGGCACGTAGTCACAAACACATAACAACATACACACACAGTCACATACACATAACCACATATACACATACGCATAACCACATACACACATACATTCGTACATACTCACGTACATTAATACACATACACTTATCTATATCTTCATATAAACAACGATATTTTAAAAATAGGAATTTAACAACACTTTTAAGAAAAGAAGGCGATGTCGACGTAAGTATATTTTTAAAACTTTGGTCCCGGTTACCTGGATTTATGAATTCAAAGCCTAGATATTTGAGCCTGGATTCTTTGAAATATGGGTAAGTGAGAAGATAATGTTTCTCGCAACCTATTTGACCGTTGTTACACAGAGGACAAGTTCTGTTTTCGAAGACAGTGCCGTCATGTCGTCCGGTTTCGATGGGTAAATTATGGGAAAATCAATAAATAATAAGCTACATAAGCACTATCTCCGCTCTACTCAGGTGTGTAAGTGAAATAATTGTGCAAAATGTGATAAAAGCACCAAATTTGGCATGGAGGTACTTTGAGTCATACTGATCAATATTAGCCCAGGAGACAATCATGAGGGGCCATGTATCTTGCCTAAATGGGGCCCCGAAAGGGGCACATAAATAGGCACATAGTTTTAAAATTATCATCTTCATAAAAATTTAAGATGGTTATCAAAATATATGTATTATAATTTTATATGCCTTAGAAAGTATATTGTACACTCAAAAATAGCTTTTTGTCAGTTTATTTGCAGTTGAGGCCCGGCATCTGCTTTGAACTTGTCATAAGGCCCTACATTATGCATAATGTAATAATATAATTGAATAAATGGTAAATATTTTATTTGAAATCATACAAATACATCATACTTTCTCAAAATAAGCCTTCAATGATTAATTTATGTAGATACACCAGAATCAGCATGCGGTACCATTGTATGAAACACATGAGGCCCCGAATGGGTTTATGTTTGAACTCGAAATAAATTAATACCAAGTAAGCCATATACACTTTATTCAATTTAAACTGATAAATAAACTTACTATTTAAGATACGTACATTCAAAATGACGATTTTAAATAGTAATGCTTATTTCTAAAAGTTGAGGCCCTTACTGGGGTAATTTCATAACGTGAAGCTTAGATAATTATAAAAAAGGTCTAACCATTTTTTTTATTATTGGAACTTATGCTGTCATTACAAGTGTGTTACATTTCAACAGTTCATATAACAATTTGGTAAGGTTAAACGGTACCCAATTAATCATAATTGAACATGGATGATTATTATATTCATTACCGTTTTAGGCCTGTATTACGAGAAACTATACGACCTGTTTTCGTCCTAAATTTAACAAAATCATATTTCTGTTATGTATTGAGAGTTTTGATAATATAACATCCTATAGGCACCCACGCCTTAGATACATTTCAAGTTCTAAAACAGTATGTGATCATGTTTTAATACAAGTCTAATATCACCATTTTACAAAATAAAATAGTCATGTAAGAGACTATGCATTACACCGACATCATACCCTTGAAGCTCGGAGTAAAAATGAAACAAATATGTACATTTGTATACTGTGTTTGATGTACTAACTACATGTAATTTTCAACAGACTTTATCATTGATAAATATCTTACAATTAAACAATTAGTATATTAGATATTATAGAGAGAACAATTTAAGAGGCCCTTCTTATATACATGTATCAAATATAACCATCCCCAAAAGCACGACATTTCTTCATAAAGATTGGTAAAATTAATTTGACTATACAACTACACATGGTAAAAATTATAGCATTTTGTAGTCTAGATTCCATCTTTTCAAATGCTCACTGACTGGCTATTATCCCTAATCATAGGTACTAGTACACTTTTCTGTATTTATCAATCTACTTGACGAAACTTTCACTTCATTTGGTAGGAAGTCAATGTGGCAAAGGGAATGACATAACCAGGAAAGGTGCCGTTTTACAGCTGAGTAGATTGAAGAAAAGCAGGCGCATGGCTTGCATAAAGAAATAAACATTGACCCTGAATGGGTTACAATCTTAGACTTTTCGATTGTAAGAGATTAAGAGCATTTTGTGAAATCATGTTAAGCGAACTTACGTACATAATTATTTTTGAAAACCTTATAAAATAAAAGAAATATTCACAAGTTTTATCATTGCTCAAAAATATCTTTAGTAGAAGAATTACATCTAGGATTACATCTCCCGGCATAAAAACGGGAGTATAACTTCATTTGAAGACGAATTTTAAAATATTTTAATTTTATTTATTGTAATACTATTATGGAAATGTCTGTCATAGTCAAATTTCATGATCACTGCCACAGCTAAATCGTCAGTCGACTTTTATACATTCATACATAACATACAACTACAATAAATGGTTTTATTAAAAGTATGATAATGTGGAGTACGTCCATACACTGGTCACATTGTCTATCAAGCGGGTTATACATTATATAGCTTTCATAGACCGTCAAGCTTGTCAAGAATCCATAAAATGAATAACCCCAGTGAAATCAACAATATGAATTGCAAGAATAGTGAACATGTGTTCAAGATCCGTCGGAAACTTTTTTATGCTTACTCTTCCCTACTGAGTACCATGATATCAAATCTGAAGGAAGTTACTTAGTAACACTGGTGGTTTATCCAGTCTATATGTGTAAAAACATCTATAGAAATTTTCTTATTACCTTCTCCTTAGAAAAATATAAATTCATCAAGTTTGCTTTTATAATCGATAATAACCCACTGTAATGTCTTCGTTCATACATAAATTGTACTGCTTATTGCACACATACTTGAAATTGTATTGTTAATTGTTTATATATGTTGTCTCTTTGTATTGTAAAAATGTATTGATAATTGTATTTGTTTATTGTTGTATTGTATTGTAATTCGTATATGTATGTTAATGTACTGTTTTGTAAAATTTGTATGATAATTGTATATGTAAGAGTATATCATTGTATTGTATTGTACTGTATTGATTTGTAATTTGTATGTTGTATGTTTTTGTACTATATTGTTAAAGTAGCGATGATAATTGTGTATGCATGTTACGTATTGTATTGTATTGTAAAATCTGTAATGATAACTGTATATGTATGCCATTGTACTGTATTATTTGTAATGATAATTGTATGTCACATATTTATATAATGTATATTGTTCATGGGCCAAATGGTCTTAGAATATGAATAAAGTTACTTACTTACTTACTATGTTTCTTAAATCTCAGTCATTAGCATTTGTCACATGGTATGTCCAACTTGAGTAATACTACATGGTAAATATTATCAAATTATGGTTGTTTGTTATCGCCTTTGCAACATATATTATTACATTATAAAACATGCATGACTTGGTTTGATAGATGCTAAAATTAGTTTTTGGAGACTGTGGTTGCGTTCATAATAAAAGAGCAAAAGATGAAAAATCAAACGAAACTGGTTAACATTAAAATAAGGGCCTTTTAGTAGATTTTTATTTAACCCTTTACAAGGAAAGATAAGTGCAAAAAGTGGCAAATTTTCACCTCAGAGATAGGGCTATTTCAATATACGATTTTCATGATTAATTGACGGACAGCAATGCAACTTGGCCAATTTATTTCTTACTTGGTTGTCTGAAAGTAGAAGTCAAAATTCGATTCAGGAGTAATTGGGTTGGTCAGTAAAAGGTTAAAGGCCTTATCATTTTTACCCAAATCAAGTTGATAAATTACATTATATATATTTCAAATATAACTAAAACTAAAGTTAAACACCATTAATTCCATAGCAGAACAATATACATGTATGTTATGTATCATACATGTTTCACTGTTGTAAGTACGTTAGCTCAAGTGGGACCACTTCTATTTTCTCCGTGCAGGGTCTCTTTGTTCATCGATGCAAGTAATTGATGCTTTTGCTTAGTAATTAGATTTAAAATGTGATTGGATTTTGGTTTTTATTTTTGGACATGGTTTTTTCATTTTTCATATTCAAATTTTCCAAGAGGGGCCCCTCAATAGATTAATACAAACATGCTTGATAGAGCTCATTAATTTTTTGAAGAAGCAAAATGAAATAAACAAATAAAAACTTAATTATCGTATTTATTTAATGAATGTTACTGATGTTTAGATAAATCATTGTCTCCAGTCCTATTAACAATAGAATCCTATATAACCAATAAAGAAAATTATATACACGTATTCAAAATTTATATAAATTCACCCTTGTTTTGGCCTCATGAGATCATACTTTGTCTTGTGAATTATTTTTAAAAAAAAGAACATGATAGCTAACCACGCAAAATTACCCATTCAAAATACTTTAAGTAATAAATTAAAACAAAACGAGAACAGTAATTTCACTGGTCATTTATAGTTTTTTGTGTTTTGTTTTCTTAAAAACCCTTACCTGGACCTCAATTACAATTCATTGTATCATGTTAAATTTGAAAAAAAAAGTTTCTGACATGATTGTACTCATCATGAGTGAAGAAAATATTTTTTTTTGATAGATAAATATTAACACTAAACTATGCACTGCTTATACTTGTAATGGGTGACCCCTTTTGATGGCCCCACAATTTTGTTAGTAGGGCCTCTCATGGTTGTCTCCTTGGGGTTTTCTGAGGTGCATCACTCAAAATGATATGAAGAATAAAAAAAGTTTCATCATTATGTTATTTGAACTGTGCATGATAAATTAAATGTTACTGATACAATTTCTGAATTCTATGTAATCAGTACAGCAAATTAGATATTCAATATTTTTTCATAAGTTTCCCCTTGTTTTGGCCTCTTTTGATCATACTTGGTTTTGCAATTTATTTAAATGAAAAGACACCACATCTAGCCACACAAAATTACCCATTCAAAATGCTTTAAAAATGTGAAAAAATAAAAATAATAACTGTACTGGTTGTTAGTGGTCTTTTACTATTTGTTGACCATAAAATCCCTTTATGGGGCCTCAATAACGATTATAGTTATCATGTTAAATATTCAAAAACATCAACTGACATATTTGTTATAATCTTGAGCAAAAGAAATTTAATACATTGAGTTGTTATATAAATTAAGGATTTTTACACAGTACTATGCAATAATATCAATTGTTATGGGTAACCCCCTTTAGGGCCCCATATTTTTGTTCACAGGGCCTCTCATGGTTGTCTCCTGGCTTTTTTCTGAAGTTCACATTTTAAAGTTGATTTCCTGAAAGTTTGGTGCTTTTATCACAATTTGCACAATTCGACCATATTTTGTCCCTTACACACCTGAGTACTCTTTTTACTCAGTTTGTTAAATTAGGTGATGAGAAGTTTGTCTTCGGTTTGCTAGCAAGCACTTAAATTAATTGCAATACTAAAGATGACTTTGTTTTTTACGACAATCAAATAAGTGCTTGAACTAAACTCGTGAAGATTCGGAAATGACCGACATACGGGTTTATTAAAGTAAACAAAATGGCGGTAGCGTCGTCGAGTTTCGTAACCGAGTTTTGATAGAACCTGTCGTCTAATTGTAAGAATGACTGTGTTGTCTGTCTGTATTTTCGTTGCTACATACATAACTTGAATCAATTCCTTTGTGCTATTCAAAATACTAAATTTTGTTCATTTACATAATAAATCTCACCAAATTCACTACATAATTCTTGATTTTTAAGGAGTTGATACATGCACATTTTAATGAATACACAATTTATTAAGAGTAATGTCCCTTAGTAAACAATATGGCGGCGACTTAATACTGCGGGGATTTGTATTCGCGGTGTTGTATTCGCATTTTCATTTTCCGCCAATAAAGCCGAAATTAAACCCCCGCAGATAATACCCGCTATACAGTATACTATTTATACTCACAGCCGGAGTTTACTGTGAGAACATAGTATAGAGCATGGCCAGGTGTTAATGAATGACTAAATTAATGACTGTTGTAGATTTACCATCATGATGTAAGCAGACAGAAATATATGAAGTATTTAATTGTAGGTCAATATTGAATGAATTCACTAAATGTATTAGCTATGCAGCATATTGAAATTGGATAGTAAATGCAATTGGGACAAAATACAGTCATTTATGATGTTTGTACCATAAAGTACAAAAAGTAATCTTTTTAATAACAACTTGCAAGATAATCAAAGCTATATCAAGATCAAAATGATAAAGTTCAAGGAAGAAAGACTTCGACATATTTTATCTTTGAATGTGCATGATTAATTGTATCACATCAATATGATGAATAAATGATCAGTATGACTTAAACTCTAAAAGTAACTTATAATACTTTTCTGAATTACACATTATGATGGTTTTTTTTACATTTGGTACATTAATGTTCATGAAAATATCACATATTCATTCTCCGCCTTTCGCTCGCTTCTCAAAATGCCAGAAATGGGGAAAACAATTTTTTCGCATGCTAACTCAGTAACTCCATTCTTTTAGACATAATCCATAGAACATAATTATGATCAATTTGTTGTGGCCTTAACCCCTAAGACATATTATAGGTTATATCATGGCGATCAGTCCACATACTGTTTCTGAAAAGGCTTAGTGACTGACTACGGCCCTGCATGATTTAGAATCAGTGGTAGGAAGGGAGAAGGACCGTAGAAATTATTTCATATCTAAGCTCCACGAAAATATGACCTTTCAGGGAATCAAACCTACAACCCCTCGATCAGTAGAATAATGTGCATGTGAAATGAAATATTAAACATAGTTGACAATGAATGATAAAGAGATAATGATGGATATCGAAATAGTAACTTTGTACTCTTAAATCTTTCAAAAATTCCTTCCAACAGTACTTTCAGTACTTTGATTAATAAAATGACATCTCGTAAGCTCGGTCACTCTCTGAAAAGTTATTTCGAATTTTAATACCTTTATTAAAATGCATCGAACAATCGCGTTTGTTTTTCGAAGTTAACAAGTTCGAGTTTCATAATATAGACGTAAAATGACCTCGACTGTCCTCGTCTATTCTCCGTCTAACTTGCTATGAAAAACTGCTGCTGACTTCCACTTGTAAACAAAATAACTGAGTGCACTAAACCCAAATTAGGGCCTCGTATGCTAGTTACCATGGTAATTTGATTGGTGACGGTCAGTGTAATATAGATCAGATACATAGATATGGATATCTATATGTCTGTGAAGACGGAGCATACACTTGCACTGTCATTGATTTGAACGCTTGATAAGGCCTGATCATAATACCTTGAGATGCTTGCATATATCAATTTAGATCATTATCTATTTTAATAGATCGGATGAATGATTTTATAGTCATATTAATCTGAAAGTCAAGCTAGTATCGCTTTGATAGTGTCGTTTTTGTGCCCTTTTCTTTGTATATGTGCGGGGCCAGGTGGGGAGACACGTGCCCCCTGTGCCCCCGGTAAATCCGTGCCTGTACTAATTGCTTGGGATATTTATCTTTTTTTAAAAAAAATGGAGATAGGACGTCATTGTTAGATTTAGGCGACGACGTGTCTTACATTTTTTTATACATTGTATATGTTTTTATATATAGTAAATATTTCGAAAAAATAAATACACACGTTTAACTAGGCGTGTATAGACTTATATAATTATATTTTATCACTACATCTCGAAGTGATCTTATTTGTACTATAGATGATTTTTTGGATCTTGCTATTATGCTAACCGTTTAATAGTAAGATTGGTCTTCCTTCTGCAATGTTAATCTTACTGGTGGCAATAACAGCAGTAACACTTATCTTATTGCTGTTCTTGCTGTACTGGCAACTATTGTAAGTATTACATTCATTGCAAAAAAGTAAATGGGACAAGGAAATTAGGATACATATGTAAATAGGCGAGCAATAATTATAGAGCATCGGTTGAAATAGGATCACCGGCATTTTCTTCTGTCAAGTGTCAAGAATATCGATTTCGGTTCAAATGATAAATAAATTTCGTTTTAGAAGAAATAAGCATATCAATATTGTACATGAACATTTATATTTGTTCAAAGGGACATAACTCTTGTTTATTTGACATAAAAGACACTCGAGTTATTTCAAATGTTCTACTTGTTCCTTGAAACTCTAAAATAGTGCGCGCATACAAGTAAATTATATTTTTGTCATTTGTTTGTTTTTTAATCATATAATACAACTATTATATTACACCACAACTCTTCACTAATAAATTTTCGTCATTAAATGACTATTTACGGACTCGAGTACAGACATGCATCGCGTACTGTACTTTCAGTACTTTGATAAAAATACCTTTTATGGATTAGGTGCGACAATTATTTGAAAACAAAATGGCGAATACGGAAGTCAGGTATTCGCGTTTTAATTACAGGTGAGCTGTAAATCTCAGTACTTTTATTCATTATTTATCATTAACTTAATATAAACGGGTTTTAATTAGCTAAAGTTAATGACGCCTAATGTATTTTGTGCAAATAAATTGTCAACACGATGTTTCGTGACCTAGTTTAGTATTTGGTGTATTGTTATGACTTTTGTTCTACATCTACATCTACATTTTACGTCGTCTCAGTCACACTTGACTATTACGCGACGGGTGGTTACAGGTCAAAGAATAAGAGAGAGAATATAAAGAATAAAGGAAAGTAAGAAAAGCTTGATAGTTAAAAGATAGAGATAAGTAGAAAGTTTGTGGCCAGCTACGTTTTCACCCCTTCATCTCAAAACTCAAAGCTTTAAGAATCATAAGAAGTTACTTGTAGCTGGGCGCCGACTGCAGGTCTAGAAGTGTAGTTGAGAAAGACCCTGCTTGAAGGATACCAAGTCAGGGGCTTCTGCTATGGTTGCTGGTAGTTTGTTCTATAGTGAGATTGTTCGAGGAAAGAATGAGTTCCGATAGTAAGCTGTAGATGCAGCAGGTAGACGTAGTTTCTTGTTGTGACATGACCTAGTATTGACGTTTGCTGGGGTCAGGAACTCATCAGCAGGTATATCTATGAGGTTGTAGACGATCTTGTAGAGCATGGTCAACTGTGCCTTTGTACGTCTGCTTTCTAGGGTCTCCCACCCAAGATGGTCTATCATTGTAGCTACGCTGCTGGTGTTATGATATCTGTTGGCTACATATCTGGCAGCTCTTCTCTGTACCATCTCGATTTTATTTATTCTATCCTTGGTGTATGGATTCCACACTGTGGAGCAGTATTTGAGAGTAGGTCTCACGAGTGATATGTAGGCACCTGTCTTTGTCTCTTCGTTGCTAACTCGCAAGTTCCGGCGCAAGAAGCCAAGAGTGCTGTTGCCTTTCTTCGCCATTGTATCTATGTGGGTGTTCCATGAGAGGTCCATGTTAATGTTTACTCCGAGGTACTTTGAAGTTGTATCAATGGTCAGTGTATGGCCCTTCAAGGAGTAATCATGTAGTATGGGTTCTCTCTTCCTATGGACTCGTAGGATACTGCACTTTTCTGGGTGGAAGTCCATACCCCAGAGTTTCTCCCACTCTGCTAGTCTGTTCAAATCATTCTGCAATATATGGCAGTCCTGGTTTGACCTGATCTCTCTGTACACAACACAGTCGTCTGCAAATAACCTTACTTTGGACGAGACTTGAAGAGGCAGATCATTGATGAAAATCAAGAAGAGGACTGGTCCCAGTTCACTTCCCTGAGGGACTCCGCTGATAACAGGAGCAGGTTCTGACTTGGCCCCATCGACAATAACACGCTGAGTACGCCCTGTCAGGAAAGCCTCGATCCATTTATGAGTCTGGCCTCGTATCCCATAATGATGAAGTTTGTTGAGCAGACGGCTGTGTGGAACTCGATCGAATGCCTTACTGAAGTCGAGAATTGCAAGGTCATGTTGAAGCTTCTTATCAAGTGACTGGATGAGCTCTTTGGTCAGGGTCAGGAGCTGGGTTTCGCAGCTCCGTCGTCGCCTGAACCCATGTTGACTATCAGTCAGTATATGATTTGCATCGAGATGTTTCATGATGTTGCTTACTAAGATGTGCTCCAACATCTTGCATGCAATGCATGTAAGGGAGACCGGTCTGTAGTTGCTGGCCTTGTACCTGTCTCCTTTCTTGTAGATGGCAGAAACATTCGCCGTTTTCCATATATCTGGTATTTCGCCTCTGTTAAGACACTTCCTGTATATAATGGTCAGGTATGCAGAACACTCTTGTGCCAGATCTTTCAGTAGGCGGGCTGGCAACATATCCGGTCCTGGGGCCTTTAGAGGATTTAGCTTTTGGAGAAGTTTCAGTACTCCTTCTTGTGTTACAAGGATTTGAGGCATGTCGGGAGATGGATTTCCTTCTGGTCTTGGTATGCTGGTGTTGTCTTCATTTGTAAAAACTGAGCTATATTGTTAATTAAGGATGTTAGCTTTGTCAATAGGTTCACTATGAAGCCTGCCATTGTCCTTCAAAGGAGACACACCGCAGTTGTCCTTCTTCAGGGACTTGATGTAGCTCCAGAACCGCTTTTGCTTGTTGGGTTGCTGTTCTGAGTCTGGGTCCCCTACTTCAATCAGGTTTTCAATGTATTGCCAGTAGGCTTGGCGTTCTAACTTCTGTGTGGTACTTCGCACTCGTTGGTATCTTCGTTTGTCTTCAGGTAAACCAGAGCGTTTTTGTTTAGTAAAGAGCCTATGTCTTTTTCGGTGGAGAGATTTAATTTTCTTTGTGATCCATGGCTTGGTGGTTTTGTTTCCATTTATCATTTTTGATGGTATATATTTATTTACTAGATCTTTGATCAATTGTTCAAATTTCTTCCAAGTATCATTGGCTGAACAAAGAATGGTCTCTTCAGTGAACTGTGGTAAGTAAGCATTGAGGTCTGCTTTCATACTAGAGTAGTCTGCTTTCTTATACATGAAGACTTTGCGTGGTGCCTTCTTGGTTTTCATTGGTCGGAGACTTGATTCAATGAATACTGCTTCATGGTCAGCAATACCAGGTAAAACATCGCAGCGGTTGATGAGTGTTTTGTTGTTGGTGAAGAAGAGATCAAGAAGGTTACTACTATAGTCAGTAATTCTAGTAGGTTTGTCGACTATCTGATCAAGGTTTGCATCATTTGCAATATCAATTAGTCTCTGGCACTGCTTGGCATGTATGGCTGGTGTCTTTGTGCACTCATTTTCCCAGTCTATAGATGCTAAGTTGAAGTCCCCTCCCATCCAAATGTGTGATCCTGATGGTATGTGACGGAGACAAGTATCTAGAAAGTCAAGGTACTCTGGGTCTATCTTTGATGGGGGTTTGTAAACGGAGCCAACATATAAATCTTGGATGCCTTTAACCTTCACTCTACACCATACTGCTTCACATTCACCATCTGGTGTTAGTTCTACTGGCTGGTTACTAGTATACTTGTCAGAAACCAGGATAAATACCCCTCCTCCTTGCGTATTCCCTTGTCTGTCACAACGGTAGGACTTAAAACCAGGTGGGAATACCTCTGATGATCGTATGCTGCTATCTAGCCAAGATTCGGTCCCGATCACAATGTCTGCTTGGGTAGAGGCAATCATGTTTTCTAGTAGGCCTTTTTTGCCTGGACTCTTGATTGATTGGCAGTTAAGTACAATGACTCTAAGTGGAAGGTCATGTCTACTTGGTTGTTGGTCAGCTGTAGTAGAGCTGTGTTGTCTACCTCTAGGCGATGATGTCGCATTTGGGGAACAGAAGTTGATCTCACTATCAATATTGGAGATGTCGGTCAGATTTGCAAAACTGTTGCTAGTATCAAATACTGTCGAGTCAAAGATGCCTGTTGAAAAATTTGGTACTCCACATTTTACACATTCTCAGCTGTAGTTGGCAAGCGCTTTGAAGACTGCATCTGACATACCCATACATTCCTGATGATACCAACAATCACATGTATCACAGCACACACAGGGGGTGGTCCATTTACATGCTTTGCCACAGACGGCACAGGGGAACTTTGGAGCTCTGGGTCCAGGGTTTGGCTCAGGTGCATAGGACTCTGCCAAGAGTAATGAGCAAAGGTACAAAAGCACAAGCTTATTTCGACTTACAGGGCCTTTAACTTTTCCCATGTGGATTTTCATACTGGCGATAAGCTGCGTCGTAGGAGATAAACATGGCTTATTTTGGTTAAGAAATGTCTTACCAGAATGTTGAACGGATGTATCACTTGGTGAACTTGTGATTTTGATAATAAGTAACACTGAGGCTACAATAAACGGCAGCATCGAATGGTGAAACATGTTTGTTTACATCAAAAAGTTATTGTTGTTGCACAATGCATTATGGGGAAACAGCTGATACCTACTTCCGGTTCTCAACAAAGGAATAATACAGTTGACAAGGAGGCAATTTCTGCGTAGATGAGCTATTTGGTGATGGTTGATATCAATTCACATCTGCATTTCATAAGAAAACAGCATCCAAAACGATGTAGATTGAAAGAAATAGATTTTTTTTTGAGAGCGAGAAGAGGAAGTGACCTAGCGTAACCACCGGAAGTTATACATTGTTACATCTTGTTATTTCTAAATTGAGCTACTGTTCAGTAATGATAATGTATCTGACACTATTATGTTCTTTCGTAGTTATAATATTAATAATTTATATCAACACAATCATTTGGTTTGATCAATGATCCAGTGATATTGTTTTCACTTTTAAAACATTAAGACCATTAGGTGAAAAGATAGTTCTGGCTTCCAAAACTACATAATTTATATAAGCTGCTTTTTTAAAATTTTGATTTTCATCAGATGTGGCATTGATTTTCGCTGAAGACCTTAATCTAGTGAAAAGAATGATTTATGAAACTATGTATATAGAAAGTCTAACTATAAGCCTATAGACTAGTAATATACTGATTTGTGTCAGTGGTCCAGTGGTAGGACGCCCGCTTAGGGATCGAGAGGTCCTGGGTTCGAATCCCACCATGGGCACTGCTAATTTCCTTGAGCAAGAAATTTACCTGTGATTGCTTCACTCCACCCAGGTGTAAATGGGTACCTGCGAGGGTGGTATAATTCCATTGCACCAATTTGTCGGCTGCACTAATAAGCAGAGTATATAAAGACTCCCCAGGGAGATTGATAGATAGATACCAGTAGCTCGATGACCAGGGGTAATAGCTGTAAAGTCAGTGAACGTGCGTAAGCATGAAACTTAGACTATAAAATGCAATTACTTTTTTTCACTTTTATCAAACAACATGTTGATAGTTGCTTATATTATGATATAAGACTTTGACAATGATCTAATCATCTGAAATATTACTGCATTGGAAGAAATTGTAATTTTATTCATTATCAGTATGTAGACATGGGTTCGCTGTAGTTCTATAAATATAACAATTCATTTTTGGCATTTCTTATAATGCAATTTCAGTCAGTGAAAAAAAATATCTTGATGTTAGGAGTAGAGTTTGTCGAAAGACTATAAGCTATGTATTTATCTGTAGCTGTTCTGTTTAAGTGTGATAACGTCATTATTATTCCTAAAGATTGTGCCATGTATATTTGTACTTTATATTATCGATATACAGTACTTTATTCTATCATCAAATGGTAACTAAATATTCTCTAACCATTCATGTACCAATACAAACATGTACCATATACCTTTGTTTAATGCCATTTGAATTTTTAGAATTACTCTCTTTAGATTCTATTTATTTTTGGTGTTATTATTAAATTTCAGATAAGAGAGCAATGAGTTAAATATGTGGAGATATTTATTCACACTATCCTTGGTGTGTCTTACACCAGTTAGTGATGTTGAAGGTCAAATTAACATGGTACCAGGTGCTGGGCAAACACAATGTAAGTACATGTATATTTATACAGTTCTAACTTTTTTTGGACATAATAAATCTAACATTGACAATATTGAAATATGCACTTTTGTTAATGTAAGTTACCATTAAAATTCAATTTAATTAAACATTTTAAATGGCATGATTACTTATTGACAGGTCTTAATCTACGTATAACGTACATGCTATTTGAAATGAAAAAAAGTGCTTATGATTTAGAGTAAAAACTTAATGTCATTTGTTTATTTTTGTTTTACCTCCTGACAACATTTTGTCACCAGACTTTGAGTATCAACAAATAAAAAACTCACATAATAAAATATGATACCATGCATGGATTCTCTGTCTATGAATACTCAGTCTATTAATATCTCCATATCATATATCATTTTTATGAGATAACATATATTTAAAAGATAACTTGTTTAAGTGATTAATTGTGTTTACAGTAAATGATAACTTGGTATATTTCAGTTTACTTAGACAAATATTCAGACTGTGATGGCAGACCTAGAGAGGTTGGACAATCTACAGTGTTTATAAGTGGTGTTAGTACAGACCATCAGGTATGTTCTAATGATTTATTATAAATATGCAAGTAAGAGTGTAGAGATTTTAGATCATGTTCAATCTGATTAGAAAACTCTTTAAATGACTGTTAAAGATTCTGTTCATAGTTAGCCGAATTTTTCAACGAAAAAATTTGGCTAATAGTTTGTCAAAACACTTGCGGGCGGGTGTCTGGTGTCACTGACAATTGCATTAAAGTTTTCAGTTTAGCACATATTTCTGCCATTTATTGTCAGATCTTTATGAAACTTCATGCAATGATAACATTCTATGTGATAAACAGAATTAGAAAGTAACTGCAACTCTGTCTGGCTTTATTATGGATTATTTCCCTTTGAAATTTTTGTGTTAAAGTTTTTAAATCTGGTTTCTACATTACATGTTTCAGCTCGTATAGAGGTAAAATTATTTGTGGCTGACAGCATGTTGAGTCGAAACACTTTATAGTGTGTTTTTGACTGGCTTGTTCATGCTGGCTATTCCTATGACTAAAATTGCTATATGATTTGTCCTATTAATTCAATTAAATTTTTGTTTATCCTGTTAAATTTAAGTGGAAATTTAATCAATGTTTATTAGAATTAGAAATAATATCTCTGAAAACTTATGTACCAACTTTGCTTGGGGAATTATAACTTCTTTGTGCATGAACTTGGTATTTCTATTTGTTATATAAATGTATATTTTTTCTATTTATCATTTACAGGGTCAGCCAGTGACCTCATGCTCTATCACATTAAATACAGAAAATGTGAGAGAACCATATAGATTTAAACTACAGTTCTTATCTGTAAGAATAGACCAGCCTGGTATAAGTTTCTATGTGTATGATGGGGAATTCAATGGAAGACAATTGGTAAAGACATTTTGTTAATACTTTATAATTACCCGATAAGCTGCAGCTGTGCTGTGGTGCAATGGTTATAGCCAGCTCTGTGTTGGTTTGAATCCAATCCAAGCCTACCCCATTGTTTCTTTGAGCAATAGACCTTATCCTACTAGCTCAATACTGGGGGACCAAGAATTAAGCAATCTCAAATGTTTGCAAGCCCTTTTGAAGTGCCCAGTATTATGTTTAAACATTTGTGGAAACTATAAATTCACCTGAAAGACTAGTTATACTTTTCCTTGAAAATTTGAGAATAATGTCAATTTCCTTCATTAATAAGGTACTTGTCATGAAAAGCATAATTGATGGTTCATGAAACAATTTGTATTAGTTCTCAAACTAATAATGACATGTATATCAAATGATACTTCAAAACAACAAATTTTAATTAAGTGCAAAGAAACTTATGGACCTCAATGTATAATTGTATTAATACAATTATAATCTTGTATTACAGTGGGCCTTCAATCAACAGCAACAGAAACCCTCTAATTTAGAGTTTGATTTTACTACTGGTCAACTTGTAACATTTCGTTTAACAAGAGGAGAGTTAGATAGAGAATATGATATAAGAATCGTTGCTACACCTGTACCTTGTAAGTATTTATATCATATTCATGTACAATCTCATTTAAATTAAACTAACCTGGATCCATAGCGCAGTTGGTAGTGCGCCTGGATTTGGAATCTAGTGTCCCAAAGGGAGTAAGGGTTCAAATCCCATCCAGGGAGGTTATACTCTTCCATGAAAATTTTACAATAATGTAAATTTTCCTCCGTTTATAAGGTATATGGAGAAGATTCCGGACTTATGGAAGGGTAGGTGAGTACTGGTTATAGACAAGGGTCCTGGAAAGCTAGGTTAGGTGTGCTGGACACCACAAAATAACCTTAAAATTGTGTTGACATGGTGCTAAACCCAGTGTTATAATAATTAAATTATACTATAACTGCCATAGCTCCACCATATTTCCACTCGAGTGGATATGATAGTTTTCATTTATGATCATATAGTCAATTGACCTTTCATTCATGAACAGTGATCATTAGGAACACCTCAACCATTCATTGAATGAATAATCTTGTAAGAATTTGTGGGTCATTCGCCCAGAATATTGGGCTTTTGCTACACACCCCAGGCAAAGTAGGCATCGTTTTAAGCAAAATAGTTTTATGTCCGTAAATATTGTTCAGCACTATCATTGAATAGTGTGTTTCACTTTTATAGACTAAAATGAGACATTAATCATCACCTAAAAGCTTGTGGTTTTGTTTACTTTAACATGCATGACATGGGATAAAGCATTTTGTGTCTCAAAATGTTATGGTGCAAGAAATTTTGTACATTGAATCACTCATAACACTGACATAATTTACATGTATTGTTGATTTCAGCCCAAACTATAAAGTGTACTTATGAGAATGAGTATGGTTGTGATGAGTATGGTTATAACTATCGACTCCTAGGAACCAAAGAAATCGCTGGCATCATTGCAGGATGTTTCGCTCTTGTTTTCATCATCGTCATAGTGGTTGTGATTTGTTGCTACAGAAAACAGAAAGGAGTAAACCGCAAGTGGCAGGAGGAGAAATTAGGTCAAGTAAACACTGCTGCAAGTTTACATAGTTTAAACGGAAAAGTCCCACACAGTACTGGACCCAATAGTACAAGGCCATGGACCTCTGAAAGTTCTAAAAATGGGTTTGCAAGTATACGTAGGTCACCTAACCTACCTAGAGCCAAGATTGCTAGATCTCAGCGTTACAATGGCAGTGATTCTAGTTCAAACATGGGCAGTAAGTGTATTAATGTTGAAATAGTCATTTTGTGTTCTAGATATTTTAGCCAATGTAAATTTAACATATTTTTTTTGTTGAACCCCATGTACAAACGTTAGCATGATATTAGTTAGACATTTTCTCTTTAAACTTGATCTTGATTGTACACAGTTAATTGAATCTACTCCAGGAAGAACTTTCATTTTACATTTATGCTCAATGGTTTATACCTTAACCCACTAGCCTGAGTCCCGGCTTATGAAAATTCATTAGGTTGTGAAGGTTTTTTATTTTGTATTGATGGGTCAGCAATAAACTAGCCTACATCATTGTTTATTTTCATGTAGTTAGACTAGTTTAGTGCAGACTTATTGATATACCAAAACTTGGACTGGTTAATTATTTTGCCCTTAACTACATAACATAATAAATCTGACAAATGCTCAAGAATATTTACAGTGATGACTGGTTCAATGTGATACTGGTTGTCCTGTAGCAGTCCTGAAAGTGATCCTATCTTGTATTCATGGTATAATACCTTGATATAGACTCATGGATTCTTGATGAGTGAAACATTAAGGACAGGAGTTCTGAAATGTTAAAACTTAAAACTCCTTTCACTGTAGTTTTGACTTTTGTAATGCACATGTTTTGGCACTTAATTGAATGATAACATTTATTTATTCTACAAGTTGTGCACATGTATAAACATTATTTTTGTTTTATTTTTTACTAAATATAATAAGATAAAAACAAATAGATAGTTGATACATGTACCAGTTTCATTGGTGGTATTGTAAAGATTTATGAAATGAAAACATTCGTTCAAGCCCCGGGACTTGACATTTAAGGTTATCCTATTGCCCCTGAAGAACTATGTTTCGGTTCAGGCAACTTTTTACTGCTGGAAAACAGTTGGTTCAAGCAAGTTTCATGTATAGCTGGTTGTCCAATAGAGCAACATACTTTAAAATTAATGCCGAGCCCCTTTAAGCCCAACTGTGGGCTTGACTAAATATGTAAGAAAGTTGGTAATTACTTTGATGGTTTGGAGTCTAGTTCTGGTTTATCCTAGGAACATTGGGTAGTTGAATTGTCATCCTTTTATACGACTTAGACTGTTTTGGAAACAAACCAAAATCTTCAAAGTATTTGACAGTTGATTGTACAAGTTGTTCATGGTCATAGTTCAATAATTATGAATAGTTTTTTTTATCTGATCAGTAAATTTGTTTTAAAATCATTAAATTTCAAGATGAGTTCAAGATGGAAATTGAATCTGTTGAAAAAGTTACAAACTTAAAGAATGCTGTCCTTTAAAACTTGTACCTTTAAAAATTTCAACTATGTTGACCTGAAACCTGTAAATTATGGATATATTAATATGACATTCTTGTTTTTAATTGCAAACTTCAGCAAGAAAATCAGGTATTGCTTAATTTTTTTGTTATGGAAATAATATGGCCGGAATGCTTGCATGATAATTCATAGCTATTGTTGTTTTTTGCTGAAATAGATATAATAAAATCTAGTGATTGTCCTGATATGCTACACAAGGGCTCTGTCTTTGTTACAACTCTTTCTCTCTCTCCTTACTGAGTAATTCTGCAAAAAACCTTTGTGTGGAAATGATTTAGAACATATTAAAATTTGCAGCAATTGTATTGTTAAATTTTATCCAATTGTCGGTGGTGCATTTTTCAGTCATATTAGAACAGTCTGTTGTCCTAGAAACATTCCTTAGACAAGCTAAGATCTTTGGACTCAAGCTTTTAACCTGCCTGCCCCTATTTGTTGTGCCCCTAGATTTTTACTATTCTCTTGACCAATATCTTTATACCCAAGCTAGGAGAAGCAGTTGCCCATTTGTAGGACACTGCTTAGGGTTGCAGATGTACCAGGTTCAAACTCCAAGAGTGACACTGCTAATTTCCTGGGGCAAAACATTTTTACAGCTGTTCCACTCAACCTAGATGTACCCAAATGGGTACTGTATCATTTCTGTCCCTCGCCTGAAGGTGATTTCAATGGTTTAACAAGCTTTTAACCTGCCCTTATTTACTATGTTAGAACAATCACTAGATATATATTATAATCTAGATTGCATGATGAACTGTTACATATATATCATAAAGTATATTGATACTTGTTGGTGGAAGTAACGGAAATTATTGTGAATGTCGGAAGTTTTGTGATGATTCCAGAACAAATGTGTACATGTGTATTACATGTTTGTATTTTGAAAAGGTGGTAATTTAGTCTTTTAAATACAGATTGACAATATCATGGGTAAAAGTCTTAGATAGAATCTAGTTTAGTGGACCCCGCTATTGCATATGCTCGGACGTTGCGTTGTTTAAAAATTTTGGCCGCCATTTTATTTTTACAGATGCAGTTTTTTATTCATTTTTTAAATTAATTATTTTAAATAACTATTTTAAAATGCTTTTTTGTTATCCATTTTTAATATCAGCGGGGGTGTGGGGGCAGCAGCCCCCATAATAACAGAAAATTAGCGGCATTTTCCTTCGTGCGTCTGCTCATAGAAACGGCACGCTGGGCACGCATATTTATATTTACTTCCGGGATCCGCTAAACTAGATGTGTTCCAAAGTCTTCAGTGCTAGTACTGATTTCAGTATTTTCAGAAAAAATACTCTAAATAATTTATATGAAATCTGTTTGTTTGGTATTTTTAAGTAAGTTTTCATTATTTTCAAAAACTTTCAACCTCTACCCATGCAATATATTGATGGATCTGCATAAAACGAGTCTAACTACATGTAAATAAGAAGAATCACAATGTAGTTAGCTAGTTTTGGGCTGAACCATTGATATGCCTTAAAATTGCCTCATTATTTGCTATATATTTTTGTATATTTTACTTATTATTCTAAACACAAGATGCTGTTTCAACATTGAAACATTTAATGTTCATAATAAGTTTGAAATTATTGATTCAGTGGAAATTGTTATTGACTGAACCCAGGGTCATTTAATATCCTGACTTAGACTGCTAATGTTTGCTGTCCAAGTATTATATATCATGCTTTGAAATGATACATGTAGGAGGGACTCTATGGGAACTTTTGATAATTACCTGTTTCTTTACAAGTATACCCTGTGTCTATAGTACTAGATGTAATATGTTTGTGCCGTAACAAAATTATTCTTTGCCTTGTTTAAGTTTCTTTTTTATTTGCTTGTAACTATTCAACATATTATTTCAAAATTTTACTCTATGCCTCGCAGTGTTGTAAAGTGCTTACAGATCATTGATACACTGTGTGTTTTGTTGCTGCTTTAAAGGATATCAATATTCATCACAAATACTAACAAAAGATCTATTATAATCAAACTGACTGATTATTTGACTGGAGGAAAACTTCTATCATATATCGAGGACTGAACAAAACGCTATTGTAACTCCTTTTATTTTCAAATAGAATTACAATAGCGTTTTCACTCAGCCCTCTATATTATATTTATTTAGACTGAGGTCACCTGCTGAGTCAATAATAAAAGAAAACTATTCATATCTGATATACTAAATATACATAATAAGTAAATGCTGTCATCACTTAAACAAACCATTTTGTATGATGAATTGAGCCAAAAGATATTAAATTTATATGTACTACTAAAATTGATTCAGGCAAGTGTAATAATTATTGCAATTCATAGCTAAGTCCCTCCAGGGCAAGTGGTTAGCTAGGGACAACATTTTGGCAAGGACAACTGAGCCTTGCTAAAATGACTGAAAGAAAGTTGAAAAGGGGAATACAAAGACAATGCATTGATTATTTATTAAACAAATACTGCATAGAGTATTTACTGGTAAGAGGTTTAACATTGGAGCATGCTTACATATAACAGTTGTTTGCTTGTTGCAGAATTGAAATGCATGAAACTTTATGATTACATGGAAAATTTGATATTTAATTCAATTACTTGAATAATGTTAAATAATGGTACATTCTGAAGATATAATCATTGAGTATGTAGCTCAGTAATGAACTTCCTGCATATAGTATAACATGCAAGTGATATAATTATTTGTATGTGATCTTTTAACCCTGGGTCTTGATACTAAGTTACAATTTTCTTCATGCTAATCAGATAATTTAACTAAACTACATTTTATTAGCTTGACTATTCGAAGAATAGTGGGGCTATCTGACTCAGTTGTGCATCAGCAGTGGTGTCGGCATAACTCTTCTTGGAGCAACATTTTTATATCTTTGAAACTACTAAAGTGATTCACTTGAAATTTCACACATGTCTAAGGGGTTATAATTGGAGGTCAAATACCAAGTTGCATAACTCTGGCAAGACTTTTGACTGGATTATGGCCCTTTTATACTTAGAAATTTCTTGATTAAGTTTTTAGTGCAACATTTTATCTTTGAATCTACTGGAGGGATTTGAAACTTTACACATATCTATGAGGTTACCATTGGAGGTCAAACACCAAGTTGTATAACTCTAGCATGACTTTGACTGGTTGTTGCTGTTGTTCACAAAAACCTCATATATTCGAGCGCTCTGTCTGTGGACTGCTCTTGCCAAGTAATATATGAGTTTTAGCTAGTGTAAGGTTAATCATGTTAAGGCTAAATCAAACTTCCTCCATGATATAAGTCTGTTTTATACACCAGTGAATCAAAAGTAGAAAAAGACCCAATACATTATATGCATATTTTTAAATTTTATTCCACTGTCGGTGATGTCAGTGGTGCATACTTAACATGTAACCCTACTTTCATTACAGTATTACTGTACTCACAATTGATTTAAATCTGAGAGGTTAAAGTATGTGCCACTGACAGTTGAATAAAATTTAACATTGATAGAAGTTGTTATACAAATAGTATAGAGTGATGATGCCACATGTATACTTCCTTGTACGGCCCTTTGTTTTCATTATCTTATATTTACTTACAGGTAATGCTAGTTTACCAATGAAGAGACCTCTTCCACCTCCACATGTCAATCCATACCCTGATGGACATTCTGAACGAGGTGGAAGAAGACGTCGCGACAGGTATGAGAAATATGAGTATGATGATGAATCATCCGATGGTAGATCGTTTAGTACTGCGACTAAAAACTTTAGTGAAAGAAATTATAAACCTCCAACATATCGTGAAGCAATCAGAAATAATTCTGAATCTTCAGCTGATGAGACTACGTTTGTTGGTGCGGATGATTCCAGACAACAATCAGTGTTCGTTGAACGTGTTATAACTCCACGTAAAACTCAAAAACTATCACCAGAAGTTTTACGTGCACAAAGAGCATTACCTCCCCCTGACCAGGATGGGGAGTATGACTCTATAGAACCTAAACAAAAAACTGGTAACAAATCTACTAAACCAAGTAGTAATACTAAGAAAGAAGTAGTTGATACAGCCGCTGGTTCAGACGACGAGACAGAAGAGTCGGATACAGAGAATGAATCGGAAGAAGAATCGGATGACTCTGAAGAAGAGTCAGGTGATGAGTCTGATAACAGTGAGGACAAACCTGATGTGGTGTATTCTAAACCTAATAAAGATAAAACAAAAAACCAGGAGGTTCCTGCACCTCCCCCACCCCCTCCCACTCAAGGTTTCCGCCCACCACCTAACTCACAACCCCAGCAATTCCAAGGTCCGCCACAACCTGGCTTTGTACCTCCAGGTGTTCATCAACCTCAGCCGAGATACGGTCATCCTGGTCAACAACCTACATATCCACAAGGTAACCCACAATTTCAGCCAGGACAACCGCCATATCTACAAGGTCAGCCCCAGTACCATCAAGGTCATCCCCAATACCCACAGGGTCAACCCCAGTATCCCCAAGGTCAGCCTCAATACCCACAAGGTCAGCCCCAATACCCTCAAGGACAGCAATACCCCATGGGTCAATATCCCTCTCAGCGCCAACAACCCCCAAAACGTAACACCTATGACCAAGCTAATTTTTCAGTACCTCTAGATGGTCAGCAACCCCCAAATAAATCACAAAGACCAAGAGAACAATATCCAAGTCATAAATCAAACAATGGTCAAGGGGCTCAAGGTAATATTCCTGTATATTCATACCTTGTAAATCGAGGTTATAAACCTATAGATGGTAGATATTCACCTGTAAGTTCGTCTACTGGTGCCAGTAATCTGTCTGGAGATAGAAATCTTGGACATGACGATTCTGACTTCTCTGCTAATCTAGGAAGTGGTGTGGAACTCATGAAACGTAAAAATTAAAATACTAAATCTTAGGATAGAAGTTAGGTCAAATGTTCATGTCATAGTTTATATTTCATTCTGTCATAATTATATGTTCCGTGAAATTGTAGGAAAACCAGTCTAACATTTAGGTCAGAGAAACATTAACATTTTGACTGACTGAAAATATTGTTTTTCTGATTGAAAGTGTATCATTTATGGGCACTAATCGTCATGGCTGACAAAATCAAACTCTGTTGTCAGACTGGACTACATTTTGTTTATCATATTAGAGTTTTCAAAGTGTCCAGTGATATACTATTGATTTTATTTATTTGTTCATTTTACTATGTAAGATGATGCAAATTCTTTTATATAACATTGCTTTATACTTTCTGTGCCATGGCTAATTTATTTCATGATGCACTGATATTAATCATTAATGCATAGCTCTTGGTACTTGATCTATGCTTACTTTTCGTAATTAATCAAAATTAATGATTCAAAGTTTGGATTATGTTAAACTGTATGATTGATTAAAATATGACCCATTCTTGAAATTTTATTTCAACATATTTTGCCTTTTCGTTAGGCCTTAAATTTCAATGTGAACAAGCTTGTTTGTTAATACTTCATTAAGGAAATTTAAGGTTTGCATGAAAAATGGTTGCCAGAAACTCTTAAAAACTTCCTGTTTATGTACTGGTATACTGTCCAGATTTGAAATGTCCATTACTCTAAGCAGTATCATAAGTTAATTGACCAATTTAAAAACTGGTCGCCCCTGGTAACCTGACAACTACTGATGTCGCAGTCTCCAACCACAATCATAATAAAACCCTCAGGTATTGTAAATCCTAGCTGTGTATTTTAATTTCCAAATTTCCAAAAGAGGAATAAGAGTTGTTCATTTTATACAATACAGTAAAGTTCCTCTATAAAAACCATCAAAATTGATGGTTTTAATTGTGGAGTGGTCTTAATATAGGGACCATCTGAGCATTTGGGACTTAAAATCCATTTAAAATGGCATGATTTTGCCAAAACCTAGGTGGCCTTAATAGCAGAACTTTACTGTACTTGTGTATTTTAGTACCTGTTTTAGAATATGAAAACTTTTTACCGGTTATTGTTAACGATATTACATTGTTGTTTGTTTTCATTGTTATTACACTTGTAACCTTTCATTATCATAGTTGTATAGTAGTTCATTTATTTTGTCTACAAAACAATTGAACATTCCGAACTTGAAAAGTTCATGTATATTATATGTTGTGCTTTTTATTTAATCAGCCCATTTTCCATTTTCAAAATTGTATATTATAAACTTAAAGTTAGGATCACCTTTTGGTTGCAAAAATATTCTTCATGATTCTGAAGAAAAAATATACATCACATTAGAAATATTTTTTTACAATTGCATTTGTGTATACTGCATAAAAATGTAAAAATTCTTTGTGATTAGCTATAGTTATACATTTATTTAAAGTTAAAACTGTTATATAATATATTGTACATGTATAACTATCGTTCTACACAAATTAATCAGAAATTGAATCTGTCATAATGTCAAATTCTCCACTTAAGTGTGTACAATATATTAGCTGTACCGAGATATTGTCTTTTAAAGACAAAACTGCATGTTTCAAAAATTAATCCCAGTTTTTGAAAGTATTACTCATCTTTTGTTACATTGACACACCAAGATAAAAAGGATACCTATTCATAGTACGTATTTTATTGACTTGTATAAATAATGTAATATATACATGTAATCCTAACAAGTGCTGTGTAAATAGATGTATAGTATTGTTATATATCATGTTAACCTATGAGAGGTTGTAATTTATTGAATACTTAATATATTGCCACTTGAATACTACAATCATTTTGATAAAAAGGAGATATCTTGACAGAAGGATGTACAAGAAGTAATATTATAAGAGTGACATGCTTTTATTGTGTTGATTTGGAAGACAATCTGATTAAAACCCGATCTAAATTTTCCACTCGCTAATTTAGATCTGGCCTTTTTCGAACAAAGGTCACGTTCAGGTGACCTTTTCTCATCATTATATTCATGACGAAATTGTAATAATACGTAACTTGTTTACATCGCCTAAGTCACACAATTTGAAATGAGCTGCCCAATCGCAGACTGTGAATAATACCGCTGTTGAATTAGCATGCAAACCTTGGTCTAAAATCGAAATTACGAAATCAAAATGTTATTAATAGTGTTTTCGTCTAGATGAAAGCTATGCATTGATTGGTTGACACAAATGTCATTTCGACCTGACCTTCCACAGAGAAAGTAGAGATCCTGTATGACAATGCTCTACAGGATATCTGTTTACGGAGATTGTTTGGAAGATTTCCCCTTTATAGTGCTAAATTAGCAATTTCAAGAAAACTCATCATCAGCAATGACGTGTACTTTTTGGCTCATAAGAAACTATCCTGATATGAATTACATTCGAAGTTTTTCTAGGTTTTACTCAATTTAAACTAATAAAATAAATCAATCTCTAAGGGATGAAGTCAGTCACATTCTACGGTCTGCACATAAAACATCCTTATGGAGGGGAGAGACCCTCATTTAAATCAAATCAAAAGATAATTTTGATGGCTGATGACATAAACTTCCTAGATGTAAATATTGGCTAGTTTTGAAACTATTCTACAATTTAAACTGTTGTGACATGCTTACAGGTCATATAAGTTATTGGGAAATGCACTTATTTATTAACTTTGAAAATTGACATGCCCAATGTACTAGAAGAGTAAGGCGATACACATAAGTACTTCATTTTGTTGATTTAAACAGACTCTTTTGACATTCAACATTTATTACACATAGTGCATCAGAACATTCTAAATTTTATGTGTTATGTCCAAGGAATAAAATTAAAGTAACTTAATCAAATTTTTAAAATAGTTCTCCCCTTATTTTGATTTTAATGAAACTTAACTTGCCATGCGTATAAACCAATTGTTAACGTTAACAATCCGTATCTTTAAGATATTTAAAAACAATTATAAGATACATGGATAATAAAATAAATGCCTCAAATTTCTGTTCTTGTAAAATATAGTTTTCCTTTGAATGTTTCAAGTTTCTTGAAAATCATTCATGTGAAGGAAAAACTGGTAACTACGTACATGTTATTATTGAAATCAATGTGTGCATTTAGTATGAAATCAGACAAATGTTACACTGTCCCTCTCAAAAATTATATTTTGTTCAAATGTTCATTTATTTGTGGAATATTTACGTGGCAACAAAAGTTAAATGTAAAATATTATCTGCAATAAATCATTTCCAAATCTTCATATAAATGTACATTTGTATATTATGTAGTAAAGTGTAAAGGTTATTTTCTTTCTATTTTACTTTTACTTTGGTTTCATTTTTTTTTATATCTGTACATTTTGAGCATTTTACCATGTGCAAAATTATTTGTAATAAAATTAGATTTTACTTTTATACATGTGTTGTTGTGTTTAGTATTTGTCAATATTAAGATACAAATATAACATAGTTGATGGGAATGAGCATTTCTCAGGCCCATAAATGAAGTATGTAGGGGGCTTAGCTCTAGGATGCTTGCGGAGCTTGACCCCACCCCCAAATACTCTGGAAGTAATGAAATTTAAACTATCCCAGATTTGAAGATTTTTTTCTAAAAATTCTCACTGGACAGATTAGTTTTATAGAAAAAAATACCCCTCCCCCCCCCCCTCATCTGAAAATGCCTCCTACTAATCTGATTTACACCAAATAAAAAATTCTCCACCTGACTTGTTATGCTAAGCTCAATCATTCTCGTACACAGTCGAGAATTTTGATAACCTTGGAGTACGAGAATGAGCTCAATGGGATTTCTCTTTACAGTTATTGGCTTCTGTGGTCCTACTTTAAGTCATGTTGGCTGAGTAGATAAATTCTAAAGGCACAACTTGGCTGGAAATTTTCCTGTGATTGCTTCAGTTCCCCAATGTGCCAATCCTGTGCACATTGGTGTTGGGAAATCGGTTCGATAACTGATAAATTGAAAGTTGGACTGAATTTGGAGTTCAGAATTTTTTATCTTAGTGTCTAGGTATTAACTGTATTTCATATAAGACAGAAATCAAGATTAAAAAGAAATGTAACCTTACACACTAAGTGATCAACAATAAAATTTGCAACAGTAGTCTGCGTATGACTCATTGAAACTTGATCAATGTTTAATTACTAGAAATTACCATTATTAATTGACTTTAAATTGGTTTCCTTGTTTTAATGATAAAATCAAATTTTTAAGTGCACTAGCTATAATGAAACAAGTCTACAGTATATAGTTATATGTAATAGCTACTTAACTACCGGTAACTATACATTTGGATGATTTCAAGTACCGGTAATTTAGTCGTGTGAACCCACACCAACTATTTCAGTAATGTGAACATGAAATTTTCAACCTCAATGCACAATAATATTATGATTAGAATGTTATAATATTAAAAGCAATATACGACTAGTTAATATACTTCTTTATTTTCATTATTAAAGAAACTATGTGAAATTCTAAACTTGTATGCATGCATAAATAGTTTACATCATGGACTATAGGGTCCTTGTTTACATGAAATAATGTTACAGTGTACAAGAAGTAGAAAAATCATAAATATTTTGAATTAAGCAAGGAACCTGAAGTTAGAGTAAGGGGGTACTTGGATAAAGTAAATTAAACTATGACAGTAAATTAAACAATACTTTTTTAAGTCTGGTGTGCATAAACTTCTGTGCTGTAAGTTCAACCGGAATTGAAACTTACTGAAAGTTTTTAACTGCGGTACAATCACAATTTAACAATTACAAGGATCCATATGAGTACTGTGTGGTGTGTACGATAGGATTAGTTTTGAGTCTCGTTGTTTCAGCAATAATGAGTCTCGTCTCATGCAGGTGGAATGGACTATACATCATTTTGACTTCCGAATATCATCATTTATAAAGCCTTCAGGGGTGTAGGAATTAGGCTCACACAGGAACAGGGTTAATTTGAAGCTTGATGTTGATTATGTGTCAAGTAGGCCACTGGATGAAAGTTTAAGTTACCCAAAGTCAACGTTCAATTTTCAATGACAAACTGTTGCTTCTTAAATGATCAAAATATGAAGCATATATCTTAAAAATGCAAAACTACGTCCATTGGTAAATTAAGAGGTACATTGTATAATAGCCAAATAAACGTAATAATATAAGAATTTGTTCTCAAACAGGGGTACTTAAAGTGTTGAAAATCGAGTTTCAGGGGCTTACATTCAAAAATAAAGTCGTCTGGCAGGAGGGGACACCCCTCCCGTACCCACCCCATCTGCGGCCCCAATATTCAGATTCTTCCTACGCGCGTAGCCTTTATAATCTTCACGTGCTTATTATAGTAAAACGTTTGCCCCATGACATCATTTCATTGCTGTACTAAAAGTATCGTGAATCACGCAATGTTTAAAGAGTGTAAACGCACGTGTTTTGGCGCCTACTTAAAATGCACGAAATTTTGTAAAGGGAGGTAATACATGATTTCTTAATTGATATAAATAACATGATTATTACCTCCCTTTAATTTTCTGGATTAATTTACCTGACGAGGTGACAGGTAAACAACAGAAACGACTCAGGTAGATGAAATCTAAGTAGGTCATCTAGTAAAGTAGGAAATGACTTACAGTAATGACAAAAAACATGGCGTCCTCCTAAATATTTTGAACAATAGTAAATAAAAAGGTTAAATCAAGACAATGGTGGAATTAGATGAGATTAGTTGATCAAGTAAAAGATCGGACTGAGTTAATTACAGGTATGCTTAAATATGGTATGGTGTTTATAAAATGTATGTTTTGGTTTAAATATACTGTATTTTAGCTGTACTTGATTAGTTTTTTGCGTTTATGAGTGAATCATATGTAATTCGATATAATCAGCAGTGATTGTATGAATTTAAGGTTTAATTCCAATTGTATACTAAACAAAAATACTTATATTTCAACATATAAAAATGATACATGCTAGCTATGATTACTGAAGAATTCAAATTATGAGATTATAGACTCAATCCCAATTAAGGTGGACATATGGGCATATTTTTTTTCATTTTTTTCATGTCGTCAAATATGAGTTTTAAATCAATTAAGGGCATTGTAGACATGTTCTGTACATGGTATGAAAATCTTTTCAGCTGAGCTTGTATATTTTTTTAGATATAGGCTGGTGAAAGGTCTCACCTAGCATTAATAAATGTGCTCATGAAAATCGAATATGTGCTGCAAATCTCACCTATTTAAAAGTAGTAATGGTCAAACTGTTGAGAAATTCAATACGGTTGCATTCTATAACGTATTATGTTTCGGAATAAATGATAAAGACTGAAGAGTAAGCCAGATACTGTCAGAAAAACATAAATATTGAATATGCTATTTTCATTAGTTTAATTTGTTTTAAAAATGTCATTCATATCAATTGTTCCAGAACGATACAAACAAGTTTAATATAGAATAAAACTGTTTAAAATAGTTAGATACCATTGTCTTTGTGTTATAACAAAACGCTGTGTGCATGTGAACCACCACAAAGCAACCAATAAAGAATATAATTGTTGTCCCGTACGTTATCAAAATTGACTCGTACGTAGTATACTTCAGTTTGGTCATCCTAACTATTGATAACTAAGTTAAAATGCAAGAATACAACTTACATTGTTGCGTAATTTGTTTTATAATTCAATGTACTTGTGTTTTACATATAAAACTGCGATAATATCTTTAAATTACAATGATTACGCGAACCATTATCATTTTTCCAAGCGAACAACATTCAACAATTTTGTGACAAGTTTAACAAAGAAACATAGCAATCTAACGCATAAACTAATAGAAACTATTTAGTAGTGGGGTAACATGTGATTTACAACCATCAAATCATCCGGCAAATGAATGTTTTGACAATTCTACAGTGTCCCGTACGTTATTAAATAAGTAAGGTAATGTATGAACCTGATCAAATTATTGCAGTGTGTGCTAAAATGATTCTAAAGTTATAATTTGATCAAACGATGCATTGTTTTAGTTTATCATTTCAAAGCTAGATGGTATTCAATTGAGAACAATGCAAACTATTCATCATTTTTGGCAAATAACAAGTACTACACCTTATTTTCCCGTAACTCTTGTTAGTTACTTTTGAACATCATCAATTTCATTATAATTGCCGTTCCGATAATAGTTTCGTCCGTGAAGATTAAATGCATGTTAAGGAACCTTACAAAAGCAATTTATCATAATTATTCAGACGATTATCAATTATTGTGTCACATTTTGTCCCGTACGTTACGGACTCGTACGTTATTTTTCATTTTGTATTTACTGGTTTTTTGTGCGTCACAAATATGCACCTTAAATGAATTATAAAAACACTTTATAAACTTTTTATTTAATCATTGAAGATAAGTTCAATGAAGAATTTATATATCTATTTGAAAAGGTTTGTTAGATAATTTGATTTTACTAATTGTCCCGTTCGTTACGTGGTGAAAATTACGATTCATTTTTTAATGAATGAGCTCACAAATTACCGATACCAATAAAATGTCAGCTAAAATGTATATCTTATCATTAGGGTATAACATTATTGACTTTAATTACACAAAAAAGTGTGTAAAGAGTGCAAAGCTGTGAGCTTAATGAAGCCATTAAATGAATGTCCCGTACGTTATCGGAGTTTGGAGACAACGTTTGTTGTATGGGGTTTGAAAAATTATTTTTGAATTTACATTATAATATGTGTTTTTCTGAAGGATTTAGTTATAATTGACATAATAAATATATATTTAATTGGAAATCTGTCTGAATTTTTTAACAATTTGAAGCTAACTTTAAGAATTTGTCATTGGAGACATAGGGATTTTATACACCCTAGCTTAATTAGGAGACAATATTTTGAAAAAATAGAAGTTTTCTTCACGAAATATATCGCTTATACTTTTACTATAGCATTATCACTTGTAAATATGCATTTCATTTACATAAATTCTGTAAGTTAAATTCCTGGAAACATGATAAACGTTGGAGACATCAAATGTACATTCTAAGCGGGAATGAGTCTATACCTTCTATAGTACCTTAGCTTAGTGTTACAGTGTAGACAGATCAATCATTAGGTTACATCTACTGGGTATGTTTCTGATTTCATTTTTTGTTTTGTGTCCACAGGTCTACTAAAATCCATATGTTAGAAGATTTTAACTTACAGAGTCCAAACCATGAACCAAACTTCAAGATATTTTGTCGTGGATTCATTATGAGAAATGTCAAAATGATAAAAGATGCATTTGAATTTTTATGTAACCCGATAAAACAAATCCATGGTCTGAACTGAGATTTTAACCCAAAACTTCTCAAATCGTAAACGGACACTCAACCACATTGCGATAAAGCTTAAGCTTAAAGGCATGGGAGTACAAGTGCCATATTATACCTCTGCTACATACATGATACACCCACTCCTTAACAGAATAGTGTAGCGTTTTTGGGTATTTGACAGAGCGGATACTTTTTTACAGGAAGACAACGATAGGCAAATATATACTTGTAAAAGATATATAGTTTTTCCTCAGGTTACTTTCCCTTTTGATTAGCAATTAGTAAATGAATTGAAATGATCGGGTATCGAACAATATAAATTAAAACAAAATAATCTGTATGAAACAATTATTGGTATGAAACTTGATCACCATACAAATAATACTATCAGCTCAAACACTCTATGACTCTTGCTTATTTTACTTATATGTTCAACCCTTTCGACGTTGATACTTATAACTATGGAATTCTGAGACTTGCAAACCGGGTCCCGAACACTTGGTTGGAGCTGGAGAAGAATAGGTATGAGCACCGCTGCAAGTTAATCCGTCCCGAAACTACCAACACCTCGAACAATTCTTTCCAATACTCTTTATCAACTCAAAGTAATTTTATCTCCAAGTCTGAGCATCGCTGCACGTTAGGAGACAATTACAATATATTATATTTATTAATTAATATTTACCATTTAATTTTAGATGCTACTTCGACGACCAGAGCAAGAGTGATTATTACAACTGAAATCACGCCTTTTATTCAAAAGCCAATCGGTTTTAACATAAACTATTATACTGCAAATATGTCCGTTTAATCAACTGCATAATAATTTAATATCAACTTTATGAATAGTGGACAACTTTGTCACAATAGGTCTTCAAATTCTTTGAGTTTTAATGTCTGTGGAACAAACTAAGGATGCAGGCTCACAATTTTAGTGGTTTATTTACATTGGATGCTAACTGTATTGTAATTTGATGAAAATGAATGGTCTGAACTAAGATTTGAACCCACAACCTCTCGAGTCATAAGCAGACTCTACCACATCTTAAAGCTAGTTTAAAGGCAAGGATCTAAGTACAAGTTCTGAATTACACATCTGCTGCATTTTAAGGACTAAACATAGATTTACTTTTGATTTTCTTGTCAACTTGTGATGTTACTAAATCTACTAAATTTTACATAATTTTTTTCAGATAAAAATGGGGAGAATTTATCTACAACTCTACCTTGTTGTGGGTATATTTTGTAGTCTGGTACAGAGCAGAGACAGTAAGTTATATTCAGTTTTTTTGCCTTTAACACCAAAGCAACACATTGTATGGGTCATATATATTGTTCCTTGAAAGATTAAATGTCTGAATTTAGCTGTTATGCAATTACCAGGAGCATACTTCCATCAGTGACTGACAACTCCCCTACATGATCTAGAATTAGTTGTAGAAGGGAGAATGACCAAAGAAGTTATTTCAATACCTTACTCCAGAAAAGTATGCCATGACCGGGAATATAATACATGATCCCTCAATCAATTGACTTGTGTGTCCATGAGGTTTTATGCTTTTAAGTTGGTGTCTACACATTCTGACCATGTCTTCTTTGGGCACCCATGTTTTCTGGGGCATGGTACTATACCATGCTCCAGAGTGCTGTTGTTCTAAATTTATTTCTACATAAACTTCAAATACTCGTTGAATGCCAAGTTAATATTTGCAGGACTCAAATTGAAGCCTGCATACTCGCAAAATGCAAATGGATTTTGAAAATTGTGAATGACTTATTTTAACATGTAACTTTTATTTTAACTCGCAACTTTTCGCAAGTTGAAATTGCTGCAAAGATATTTCTGTCCAAACTAATGAAACTCATATCAGCATTGAAACAGTCGGACAGATCAATGGCATTAATTAATTATTCACAGTACAAATAGTCAGATATTCTTTGTCTATCCACCAATAACACCCTTGTTTTATCTATAGTTTAAATATATACAAATGTAGTACTTTGTTGTTTTTTATATTGCAAATATGAACGATTACTATGTATGCTAATTATATTTGCAGAAAAAATGCGAGCGATTTTCTTCATTTTTGGGAGTTGAAATAAAATCAACTTACAAGTCCAATTTTTTGTTAAGTTCAAGCCCTGTACCTATCAACTAGTTGTATAATAAATCGACAAAAACAATGTCTATTTCAGTTTTCATGGACACACCAACATCTTGTGGCCAGACATTCCCAGCTGGAGATCGTGAGGTATTTATAGTACGACCAAGAGGCTCAGTGGGTGTACCTAACCCTCCTACACAATGTAGGGTACATTTTGAATCCTCATATGCTAGTAGTAATTACAAGTTTGAGATAGTTGTAGAGTCTGCAGCATTCAGAGATTGTGGTGTATCTCTGAGTATATTTGATGGTCAAACCACTGGTAATAATTATATTGTAAGTATTCTATAGTACCATTTCTTACTTTGTGATTTTTCTTGAGAGCTATACTCACAATGTGGAAAAAACCGGAATCAACTATACAATCTCAAATTCAGTTTGTTCCAAGTTGTTAGCTAATCCCATCCCACCACTAGCAATAATTATTATAACAGACTGTTTATTATATAAATGTATATCAAGTGTATATTGAGGAGTGATTTAGTTCTGCTTTAAACAGGATTTATGACTGTCTGTTCCAGTGGACAGGGTTCACCATTAAAGGATAACCTATTGCTCCCTGGTGACCTGTATTTAGGTTCAGGCAACTTGTTACTGCCAGTAAACATTTGTTTGGGACAAGTAAGATAAATAACTGGTTGTCTAACTGGGCAAAAAATTAATGACGAGCCCTGGACAGGTGTGTAGGAAGGATATGATTATAATGAATATTGGGGCCTCAGATGGGGTGGGTACGGGAGTGGTGGTCCCTCCCGCCGGTCAAATTTTTTGTAAATGTAACTTTTTTGTAAGCCTCTCCAACTCGATTTCCAGCACTTTTAGTACTCTCTGTTTAAGAACAAATCTTTGTATGAGACCTCAAGATATTCAATATCAGTTATGAAAAATTAAATTGCGGCTTTATTGGTGCTGCTTGCCAGAATATTGGGGTGCAGCTGCGGCCCCAGCTCTTATGCGCCTGCTGGAGGACCTATTTTGAAAATGAATAATTGTAAATTAATGTTATATTCCAGAGAATGTTAGGATGTGGATCATCAACATCAACTGGACATTTCTATAGTAAAGATAGAGCTATAACATTATTGCTAACAAGAACATCAACGCAATATTATCATGGTAGTAACTTTCAACTTAAAGTACAATTATACTGTAAGTATAAACTATTTATTACGCTCCCCTCGCAGCGCAGTGAATACATTACATTCACACGCTGCCTTAAAACGTGTCGATTTATGATATTGACCTTTACTATGAACCTTTGAAGGACCAATGAAAGTTTACCAAATTCCAATTTAGCTGAAAAACTTTATACGCATTTTCATTGGTTGAACGGGTAAACAACGCCTTATATGGTAAGATCATACCAGTGACGAATGCAACCTCGTATGACGTCATATATAGCGTGGCTACACTTTGTATTTAAGTTCAATTAGTTGCTCTATGTTTACTGTTAAAAGATCAGGGATACACGTTTAAAAATATCAATATTTACTTTTATTTTTGTTAATTTTCCATTATCTAACTAATGCAAAACTGTCCAACATCTTTGCATTTCAACATTTTGAAATTACAGGCATGAGAAATTTTTGCATCTGTTTTTAAAAATCATGTGACAGTCATACGATTTCAATGTTAATGTGTCTCTGTCTAAAAATAGAAATATCAGTTTGCACGTAGTATTTTAGCAGAGGAAGAAAGTGAGCGAGTGAATCTTAAAACTTTTGAACCAATGAATTGGAGAGTAACTATATATAATGTATTATATATGTCAGCTGGGCACTCATGAGAGATTTGATCCATATAATTATCGAAATTCTTGAGGTATAGTTTTCTGGACCTGTTCTGGAGTTAGTGATTTATGAGACCTGAGAAAGGTGTTTCTCGTCCCATGTTAAAACTGCTGAAATAAAATTTGTAAAGCTTGTATTTTCCCCCATGTAAATGTGTTGCTAAGAAGATCAACTTGTTGTTATTGTAGACAGTAAAATGATTTTCTTTATGATTGATTTTTCAAGATAAGTGCCATAGTTTTTTATCTGAATGATTATTGTTTATTGCTTGGAAGTTCCTAAAACAAATGTTCAGAAACTTAAACTTCTTCATTTAATTATTAAGTTTATTAGACCTATATCATTCACATTTCATGATTAGACTTAATTTTACATATGTTTTTATTTATTTGATATTGAAAGTTAGTGTCCTGAGCAGTATAACATGATGCTACTGTTAACCGGACTTGTCCTGAACAGTGTAACATAACGCCACTGTTAACCAGACAATTCCCTAAAGGTGTCGAAACATCACCTTTAAAGGGCCCTAATACATCAAACTACGATTGTGAATTGATTATTATTGTACAGAGTGATGCTGATTATAACATACAGTTGTCTATATTTTGTTGTATAATAAAACATAGGCATGAGTTTTGTGTGCTATAATTAAATATCAAGTGCTTGAGCACAAGTTATAAAAAAAGCACATCAAAGCTAGTGTCTATGTTTTTATCTACAACAAAGTATAGAAAAAAAACTGTATGTTATTTTGATTCTAATTAACATAGTTAGATTAATAATTTGACTTTAAAGGGAATAAATGAGGGGGTACAGTGTTTTTTTTCAGGCCATTTTGGGGCCGAAATAGGGCCCCATTCCCCTCCCTAAAAAGTGTATATTTTTTCCCTTCCTAGGTAAAAAATTCCCCTGTCAGAGTGTCCTAAAACTGTTTTTACTTTTATAGCATTTTTGCCCATTTCTCAAGCATTAAAGAGAAATCACAGATGAATATATGGGTTCTATAGTTGAAATTTCATAAAGGTAGATAGAAATGTTACTCTGTTAGAGGATCCATGTTATCTCAAGTATTGAAAAAGTTTTCCCCTAATTTCATTTTTGTCGCGATTTTCCCCTCAAATAGGGCCCGCCAACTTTCCCCTATGAGTGAAAATAAACACTGGGGTAAATTATAACAGCTGTGTATGTGTTCAATATTAAAATAATTATTATATAGATGACGTCTCGTTAAATATATACTGAAAACGCACCTTCCTATGTTAGAATAGTTATTGTTTTTAAGGTATACTTAAAGTCATTGTAATAGAAAAAATAATTTATAAAAACACTTATATAATGAAAGCCCTTTTGGAACTCATTTGTGATTTTTTTGGTCCTTATTACTTGTTGTATCTCTAGACCTCTGATGTCCAAGGTGCTCCTAATGTTGCACACCTACCAGGAGACCTTCACTTATAGATATTATCTATTTCTATATTTATTTCAGATGATACAGAAGCTGGTGATGAGTTTATAGGAACATATAAGATACCTGCTGGAGCCATAGTAGGTATTGTACTTGGTATCATTGTGTTAATATGTGCTGCTGTTTTACTAGGATGGTGTTATAAGACTGGTAGATTACCTGGACTGTCTCCGTATGAATACCCTAACACAACGGTCAAAGCTAGTACAGAAAATCTATCAAAAAGTGACATTAACGCTACTAATGGTACAACGACTGGGTCCAGTAATGGAGCTTTTGTATCCTGGCATAATACTGAAGGTAAATCTGTTGAGCCTAGAAGCAATTTTGATTTAAGTGATACGAGAATCTGGGAATCGTTGACTAGTGTGAATACTAATTCAAGTTCAAATAATGCTCGGAAAGAAATCCGACCAGTCCAGCCTGTTAGACCTCCCGATAGAACTCTAAACCTTCGAAATAATAGAAGTAATAATAATACAAATGATAGAAAACCATTTGAAAGACTAGATGCTAAACAATTATCGAATTCTCCTAATACAAGAATGAGAGGTCGAAGGTCAGAAAGTGAAAACCATGAAAAGGATGAATACCATACCATACGTGATGTTGAGGAAAATGCTAAGGATAAATTGATAAATGGTACTGATAGCTTCGGTAAAGATAAATTTGTTAATTTGAACCCTGATAAAGAAGGTTATTTGTATGATTACGATCATGTGAAGAAGCTTTCTGGTAACACTGAAAATGATGTTAAACCTAAAACTCAAGATTTTGGTACTGAACTCAGAGATGCTATAAAGAGAGCAAGTATGAAACGTCAGCAATCTGAGAGTGCTGGCGAAGGTAAGGACATGTCAGGTACTGATACACAAAATGAATCATCAGCGTTTAGTAGTGCTGCTGCTTTGAATAAACAAACTGATGGTGAAATCACTGGACCTGATGCTCAATCATCACCTAAACCTAAGAAAAAGAAACGAAAAAGTTCTAAGGAGAGAAAAAAGAATGGTAAACAGAAAGGCGGGGACAAAGGGTCACTAGGAAAATCACAACAACCAGTTGAAAGTGATGATAATAATGAAGATGTTCCCCCTGAGTTACATGCTCCTATATTCTCTGGGGATGATGAAACTAATGATGCTGGTTTCCAAGGTGAATATCAACCTGGTTACCAAGGCAACCAACTTTATATGACATCATATGATCCTAGATATCCACCTCCTATGGGAGGGTACCCACCTGGTATGGTTCCGGCAGGAATTTACCCTCCGGGTGTACCTGGGGTACCTTATCAACAAGCTGGACAGGCTCAGTGGTATGTTGAATCCAATCCAAATGGACAACAAAAAATGGCATTCGCTATGACAACACACAGTCAAAGTGATGACAGCTTACAAGGTAACCGTGGTTACCCATCTCAACCAAACTATACATCTACACCATATTACGATACCAGGAACCAGCGAGGAGGTAACAATGATATGTCAATGGTTCCAGCTGGTACTATACTTGATGATCCCCGTATACCAGAACCAGGTATGTCTGTAGCAAGATATGACGAAGATCCATTGTCGGGTGTGAAGACATCACAAGTTGTCTGGACTGACGCTAGAAGAGATCCCACAGATCCCCCACCAGATTCTAGCACACAAATAACACGTAAAACTATAACAAGAATTACTACAAGAGCTACTGAGGATGAACTCCCTGACGCTCCTAATCCTAGTAAGTATGCTTGAATATCTTGTAGTTATGTTTTATCAAATGATGTATGTTTTTTCTACTGTGTAGTCTAGTGGTTTTATTCCATGAGTTGACATGGTTCTGTGGGGCAGCTAGTAGCACATCAGGCTTTTGAATCAAGTTTTCCTATGGGAGTACAGGCATGAATCCAATCTAGGGCAGTTATACTCTTCCTTGAAAATTCAACAATATTGTCAATTTTTTTACGTTTAAAGATATATGAAGAATTAAGTTGCTGGCCTTGTCAAATGTAGGTTAGTACTAGTCATAAACTAGGGTCCAGGAAATCTAATTTAAGTGAGCTGGCTGTCATTAAAAATATGGTTTTTGTGCAACATGGCATTAAACCTAAAAATAACATCATAGATGTGGAGGTCTTGTTTGGGCTAATGTAAGGTTCACAGACAGACGGACAGAGAGAGAGACAGACAGACGGACAGAGAGAGACAGACAGATGGACAGAGAGACGGACAAAGAGACAGACAGACAGATGGACAGAGAGAGAGACAGACAGACGGACAGAGAGAGAGAGAGACAGACGGACAGAGAGAGACAGACAGACGGACAGAGAGAGAGACAGACAGAGAGAGACAGACAGAGAGAGACAGACAGAGAGAGACAGACAGACAGAGAGACAGACAGACAGAGAGAGACAGACAGACGGACAGAGAGAGAGAGACTGACGGACAAAGAGACAGAGAGCAGACAAAGAGACAGACGGACAGATGGACAGAGAGACAGACAGACAGACAGACAGACAGACAGACAGACAGACAGACAGAGGGAGAGTGACAGACAGACGGACAGGAGAGACAGACAGACGGACAGAGAGAGAGACAGACGGACGGAGAGACAGACAGAGAGAGACAGACTGACGGACAAAGAGACAGAGAGACGGACAAGAGACATACAGACAGAGAGAGAGAGAGACAGACGGACAGACAGACAAACAGAGAGAGAGAGAGAGAGAGAGAGAGAGAGAGAGAGAGAGAGAGACAGACAGACAGACAGACAGACAGACAGACGGATGGACGACCGAAACGAAATTGAGGGCCATTAAATAAAGGGCCACTTAATAGAGGGCCATCAAGCTATGTTCTACCGATAAGGAATAAAGAGGCGCCGGGCAAGGGGCCACATTTAAGGATAAGAGGACGACGATAAAGACATACAGGGCCGCTGAATACAGCGAAACAAGAATGTTTAAAACAAGAGTGACTCCTAGTTGAAAACATGTATGATTGAGACAGATCACTCTAAGAAAGGTGTAAATGTGCACTACCAAAAATAAATATATAAGTATCTAATTGCATAAATAGAACAAGAGTTCATTTCATAATAATAAATAAGGGGCCAATGGCCCTTTATTTAACAAAATAAAATTAAAAAGAAAAAAAGAAATGGCCCCTTAGTTCATTCACTCCAAGAAAGAACTTGCAAAGTTACAGGTATGAAAGATGTTTTTCAGGGCAAGTTGACAAATAAGGGGCCAATGGCCCTCTATCTTTAACAAAAAGAAATGGCCCCTTAGTCCATTCACTCCAAGAAAGAACTTGCAAAGTTACAGACATGAAAGATGTTTTACAGGGCAAGTTGACAAATAAGGGGCCAATGGCCCTCTATCTTTAACAAAAAGAAATGGCCCCTTAGTCCATTCACTCCAAGAAAGAACTTGCAAAGTTACAGTCATGAAAAATGTTTTACAGGGCAAGTTGACAAATAAGGGGCCAATGGCCCTCTATCTTTAACAAAAAGAAATGGCCCCTTAGTCCATTCACTCCAAGAAAGAACTTGCAATGTTAGTCATGAAAGATGTTTTACAGGGCAAGTTGACAGATAAGGGGCCAATGGCCCTCTATCTTTAACAAAAAGAAATGGCCCCTTACTTAGTCCATTCACTCCAAGAAAGAACTTGCAAAGTTACATGTATGAAAGATGTTTTACAGGGCAAGTTGACAAATAAGGGGCCAATGGCCCTCTATTTAACAAAAGAGAAATGAAATGGCCCCTTAGTCCATTCACTCCAAGAACAACCTTCTCTTACACTTCATGCAAAGTTACATGTATGAAAGATGTTTTACATGCCATTTGTAAAGGGCAAGTTGACAAATTATGTTTATCTATATAACTAAGTCATGGCCATATCCAAGGTCTTAATTACCTTATGGGGACTTGGGCCAGTGCCCTAAGGTATGGGAATGTTGGGATATATGGGGACTTTGCCTGTAAAAATAATACTTGTGATGTTAGGTAGTATATATTTCATTTTGCAATAAGCAAATTTCAGCAGGATGATGCAAATGGTTTCATACTAAAATAAATGGGGGGTGGGGATTTTTTTTAAAATAGGGGAAAAATGTATATTCAATGGGGAGAGGAACAGGAACGTAATTTTACCAGAAAGAAATTGTGAAATGAGGGCTTTGCGGCCCCTTATCCCAGAATACTACTGATGGCCCACAATTCCTTTTTGGTCACCCGAAATGACAAAATTTTGTTTCTTAACCCTTTATAAACTTCACAGGCAATTTTGACCTTAAATCTTCATTTATGGACCAGTGATAAGTGATTTTGACCGTAATTGGAATAATGGGCCATTTTTTGTTTTTGTTTTTAATTTTTAATAGAGGGCCGATGGCCCCGTATTATATTGTTTCAAAATGAACTCTATTGTTCTCTTTTGTTCTGTTTAAAGTTAAATGGCCCCCTATGACTGGATAAGTGTAGATATTTGGAAATTACTATTGATATGAAGTGTGAACAAAAGGATCTGACCTACTGTTGAGTAAAATGTTACATGTCTAATTTATGACCTGTGATGATTGTTTTTCACATGTTCAAGTGGTGTAAAAATATATTATAAATTTAAATATGATTGAGAATGGACAATCTCAAATTTAAAAGTCCATATGGGTGGCAGGTAAAACCTATATACACGACAACGCCTCACTGCAAAGACTATGGTCAATGAATATTGCTATACTGACGATACATGCATGATTTATCTTTCCTGAAGTGCAATGATCCATTCCGAAATTAATAATTTACCAGTAGACAATCAGACCTGTCAATCATTAATTTTTTATTATTGGATTATCTAATCAAATTGTTTTCCAAAGGATCATTTTTTTTCCATTGGTAATTAAAAAAAAACAACAGCATAAACAACATCCCCCCCAACTTTATTGCATAATGACAGTTTATGAAATTTTAGGTAATCATCCCAATCATAATTATTAATTAACACAAAGTCAAAACCAGGTTACAGGTAAATGAATGACCCCCACTAAATGCTGGTATTACAGGGTAAGTATCTAACATATTCAAAACACAGTACTGAGAAGGAATAAATGAAGATGGCAAACAGAGTTCTATAATAAAAGGGTCAAATGACATAAGAAACAAGTTATTTTCAAGGCATGACAAACAAAAGTAATAAATTATATTTTCAGAAATGTTTCAAAGTGCAATTATAACTTTTATTTACCTTCCAGAACCGCTGAATTTCTTAAATATTTTGGTTGAAAAAAACATTAGCATACTTTCAAATCTTTTTTATAAAGAATGTGTGCCTAAAAATCATCTGTTCCAATACTTAAAATTCACATGCTTGCTTAAAACTAGAGTACAATTGCAAAAAATCCAGTGTGAAATACTTCTAGTAAGTAGCACAAACTCGCAAAAACTGTTTCAGTAAGGGAGGTTACTCTAGTGGTAATTAGATCACTCTGACCACACTGGCAAACATCCAATCAGATTTCGTGATTTACTTTCAAGAACGGTAACTCTTACTGTCAATTTCTGATCATTAGTGACAGTCCAAAGTATATCACTTATGGACATGGACTCAATTAACAAGGGGCCTTCTGTAATTTTTATTTCGACACATTTTGATGGCCCTCTATAACAATTTTAGCGAATAAACAGGGGGCCATGGCCCCTTGCCGTAAAATGGCCCTTTATTATTCTTTACACAACTAAAAAGGCCCTCAATTTCGTTTCGGTCGCACAGACAGACAGACAGACAGACAGACAGACAGACAGACAGACAGACAGACAGACAGACAGACAGACAGACAGACAGACAGACAGACAGACAGACAGACAGACAGACAGACAGACAGACAGACAGACAGACAGACAGACAGACAGACAGACAGACAGACAGACAGACAGACAGACAGACAGACAGACAGACAGACAGACAGACAGACAGACAGACAGACAGACAGACAGACAGACAGACAGACAGACAGACAGACAGACAGACAGACAGACAGACAGACAGACAGACAGACAGACAGACAGACAGACAGACAGACAGACAGACAGACAGACAGACAGACAGACAGACAGACAGACAGACAGACAGACAGACAGACAGACAGACAGACAGACAGACAGACAGACAGACAGACAGACAGACAGACAGACAGACAGACAGACAGACAGACAGACAGACAGACAGACAGACAGACAGACAGACAGACAGACAGACAGACAGACAGACAGACAGACAGACAGACAGACAGACAGACAGACAGACAGACAGACAGACAGACAGACAGACAGACAGACAGACAGACAGACAGACAGACAGACAGACAGACAGACAGACAGACAGACAGACAGACAGACAGACAGACAGACAGACAGACAGACAGACAGACAGACAGACAGACAGACAGACAGACAGACAGACAGACAGACAGAGATAAAATGGTCTATATTACATGTATGATATTTATATTGTAGGTTTACAAGATATGTCTTGGAAGACAGCGCAATGTATACAAGAAACAGGTGGTCTAGAACCAGCATTTATGTCACCTACAAGATCAGCTTATCAAGCTAATGCTATACAGGTATATAATGATTATCTCAGATCTGTTGTAGTGATCTCTTTAGAGGTGTGGAATCCCAATTATTTTCCACTTGTCTACTTGTCATACAAGTGAATTAAAAAAATCAACTTGTCCAGGATCAAAATGCATTTGACCTGATAATATATCTAAAATATAGTGAACTATGATATAAAATGGATATTTAAGCACTATCAAATAATTGAATGACATACATGTAGTTCAATGCTGAATATGCGTGAAACATTTACATAATTAAATATTACTATGTAAGTGCAAATACAACTAAAAGGTATTACTTGTCCAGGGACAAGTGCGATGGAAATTTTATCATGTCCGCAGACATAAGTGTATGAGTCGGACAAGTCAGACACAGGAATTCCACATCCCTATTTTAAGTATGAAATAATCATATAGTCTAAATTCAACCAATTATTATGAGACTCAGTGATTGGGCCTATAATTGTAGAAGACTACCAAATCAAGTACAGATAAATAGAAATTTACAGAAGAGTTCTTGAACAAATGACATTTTGAGCATAAATGATGATGCACACATGTACCTTGAGTAATTTTTCTTCAATGAAAGTGTAGTAATGTTTGAATCATAAATATTTCATTGATAAAATAATCAATTCTGATTTTAGACTTTGATCAAATTACTCTTTTTTTATTTTTTCAAGAGTAAATGAGTATCAATTTATTTTAAGTACAGAAATTTACCGGTATGCATGCAGGGACTTTCAGGGGCACTGTATTGATTTGAATATCAAATATTATAAATTATTTTACATTTGCCTTTCTATATTTTCAGTATGCTCCATCAACTCCAGAACGTTCTAATGCTGGCTATTACATGGGTGGTACCCAGCATAGACCTCATAAAACCAGTTATATACCGGGTACCGCTCCACCTGTTATACATGAAGCACCGAAAACAAATAATGCAATAAGAGACAGAATAACCTTACAATCTGAATCCGACTCAATTGTTTAAAGTAACAGACTTTTGACAATAGTGTGAACTTCCTAGAAAAAAGGAATAGTGAGATTTGTAGAAATGTTTCAATGTTTTTGAGAGAGAACTTACTTCTGGAACATAGTTTGAGGAACTTCTGTTGATAAGAAACATTGATGGCTCAGGGCAAAACTATTCTACATTCTTCAATGTTGATGTGACTGTTTTTATTGGCAATTTTTATTCAACTTGCAGTAGCATATACATTAACCCCACTGATTTAAATACTCAATAAATGTTCGATAATCCCGGTTCATAAATAAGGATATCTATTTTTATGAATTCTTAGTATAGAGGTATTGTAAGTATTTAAATCAGCAGGGTTAATGTAGGCATCACTGACAGTTAAAGTAATTTATCTATGACAAGAAGGTAGACTAGTTTTGTGTTGACCCATAGATATGTTCCTGCTTTCTGCTGTTTCTTCAATTTAAGACTTGATTGAAAAAGTAATAGAACTGTATGACTGACTGACTGACTGATTTGAGTTTTGTAAGGGTCCGTCTGCTCCATAAGGATGCATTATGTGCAGACCCCGGGGGTGTGACCTATTTGCCCCTGAAAGTTTTTTTTGGACGCATAGAAAAGGGTTAACTTTTGAAAGTTTTACTGTATATAGTGTATGTAGTAGTTTTACAAGCAACATATAGGCTATATAGATTGTGTGCCATTTATCAAGTGCTAAGAAATCAAAGAGAACTGATTGAAACTTTGTGTATTTCGATGTTAAGAAGAAAAAGGTTTCACTACAATGTGCTTGATTGAATCATTGAATTGATTCATTTAATTTATTCTTAAATATATTTTCACACTTTAAAAAGGATGAAAGTTGAATGTTTTGAAATTAAGAAGAAACCTCCTTTCAAAATACTGAAGTGGATAGATTTTCAATATAAATTGCATAGAGTGAATCATTCTCAAAATACTGAAATCAGTATTTACAAAATGTATACTAAATACTTTCACACATAAAAAAAAATGTTAATACTAAATTAACATTTTTAATCCAATCAAAGAATGACTTATATAAATGTATTCTGATCTTTTCATTTGTGACCTACATAACTTACATGAATAATAGGAAAAATCTAAAACCACTGATGAAGGCTATTAGTCGAAAGCTTGGAAAATGAAATTAAAAGAAATTCATTTGTAGTTAGACTACTATTTTTCTATATTAGTGAATAATAGGAAAAATTTTAGTCATCTTCATGTTCATATCTCTTATAGTATAGAATACTCTTCCAAATTTCATATATTTTGTATTCACCATAATTTTAACATTGATAATATTGCATTGTTCTAAAGTTACTCAGGTTTACCATATCCCTGTGGTTTTATCATTATATACAATTCTAACATAGGTATGTACACTATCACTCTTTATTTAATGTGACGTCATCTATGCTTTAATATTGAACAAAATATAGCATGTTGCTGTTATAATTTTACTCCCCACGTTAAATGAGCAAAGCCGAAATAGTGCACTCGTTTGGTGCGCTAATTAAATCATATGCATATCAAAGCTTGTGTCTATATTTTATTATACAACATGATATAGACAACTGTAAGTTATTTCTAAATTATTCACTAATTATGTGATATAAATATAATTATAATTAAATTTCTTTAAACATTGAATCTTTACTTTTTACTCAAAATTTTGTGCCTTTTCATTCTTCATGAAAGACGTAAGTTTGTTTTGAAAAAATGATTTTGTATTATACATGTACATTTGCCATCTGCTCAATGTGGAAGCAAAATAAATATTTTTCATTTTCTTTGCAGAAGGAAAGGATATAATACATGTATAATACATTATCAGTTGATTATAACATGACATGTTAGTCATGGTGACAATAATTTTGAATCATATACTAAGCCCAGGTCTCTCTTTTGGAGAATAAATTTTTGTGACTTGACAAGATTACTTTCATATTTGTTGAAGAATATGCATGCTCAGGCTGCCGGCATGAAACAGTCCCATCAAAAATATTGCATACACACACACAGTAAAGGTCAACTCATCACCTCAGATACCTCGAAAAAATGACCTGTCTCATTCAACGGGCTCCTGTGTTTTTATTTCTGGATCGATTTTCAAAAACTTGGTCTTATTTATCAAAAAATGGTTAATCTGTCGATTGCATATAAAAGCTTATTAATTAAAAGTCTATGAAGAAAGTTGTGTGACGTTAAACAGGAAAATTGTTCAGGTCGTACAGGTTTGTACGAGGTTTCTGAGGTGATGAGTTACATACCTTTCCACATGTATGTATGTGTGTGTGTACAATATTTTTGATGGGACTGTTTCATGCCGGCAGCCTGTGTATACATGTACATAATTATGTACTGGTTACTTCTCTAATATTGTTATAAACTGATTAACTTCATTACCGATTAATTTTTGTAATGCTAAAGTACTATGTTTTTTTTATTTTACTATCAAAATTAGCTCATTTAGTATTTACTTCCTACTTTTACCATACATACATTTTTTATATTTCAATATTTTAAATTATTTTGTTATAGATCTAATATTTTCATTGCTCTTTGTTTACTATTTGGTCACTGTCTATGAAATTAGTGGGTGTCTGGTTGCCCAGGACAACCACTTTTAAGTTGAGACAACCAACAATTTCTGTTTGGCAACCAAAATTCTGCAAATGGGATATTGTGCTTGCTCTTATAACTTTCGGACAACTACTTTCATATCCTAATATCGTAGACTGCTCTGTATCACTAAGTGCCTATAAGAAGCATCATGATTCCTCCCTTGTTTAAATGCTCTTTAGGGATGCTTGCTGTGCATGCCCCTGTATCATTCTGTGTTGAGTCAGTCATGCAATCATTAATATAAGATGAGCGTTTGAATCAAGTTACTTAGATTAACAAACAAACATTTGAACTTCATAATTAAAACAAAATTTCTGTTTAGTTCTTCAGCAAGTGATTGATGTTTGTCTGATATATATAATACTGACATGGCTGGTGACACTTGTTAACCTGCACAAACAGTAGCTTATCTGTAGCCAAGCTATGTATCATAAAATCATTACATTGATGAGTTCTACTGATCACGATACTATCAGACAGCTAGCAATGTATATATTCCATGCTTTCTCACTCAGAACTACATTAATAAATGTTTAACTTCATTTTTATGAAATTGTTACGATGTTTGATTATAAATGTATGTCTTATTTGATTGAAACAACTATTGTCATTAATCCAATGAGGGATCAATGTAGCCAACTAGGGCTTCAACAGCCATTTCAGTAATACATGTATTATTAATATGTTTAATAGTATGTGTTAACCCACAAATTGGCTATAGATTTCTATTGCAAAATTTTATGCGGTGTTTATCACCTTATGTAAACTTTCTTCAATTGCCTGTTCTCTTTACCGGTGGAAGCAGGGTTGTCAGAGGTGGAAGCGGGGTTGTCAGAGGTGGAAGCAGGGTTGTCAGAGGTGCAATAAATTGGTTGTGTCATTACTAGATTTCAAAACAGGCATTATGCACATCAAGTCCTTCCATTGATTTATTCATATATTTTCATTTATGCACTTTTACTGAAAGTAATTAGCACAAGCTCACATAACCTTTAATTCTCAGAAAAACTTTAAATTCCTTGCGTATATTAACCACTATGTATCTTTAAATATTTACTTTTTGTGGCTGTAAAAATTAAATATATCTGTAGTTTTTGGCCAAGATCATGCAATACCACATGACCTTCATATTTTTAATGTGTCAAAGACAAACTATTTATCCACTTTGAAATTTATGTGACATAATAAACATTCCAAAATGTACTGCTTTTTTCCAATAATAAGATTTGTTAAAATGTTTTGACTTATGATACCCCCCTTAACATAGTAGTTTAAGTAATTATATTTTTATGTTCACTTCATTATATTGTCTGATCATTTTAAATAGTTGAACTATTTTATCAGTGTTCTACATGTATATACACAATATATGTTACGTTGTCATTGTATTTACTCCATAAATGCATTTCTCTTTTTTATATATTAGCATTTTTATTATCATTATCATTTTTATCAAAGACTTTAAATGTGTTTTTACATGAAAACATTCCTTGCAACATTTTTATAATAAAATTTGTATATATTGAGCGATGTACAATAATTGTACAATAAATTTCTATGTCTTCTACAGTTAGTAGTTGTTATTTTCCTTGATTATATATCATAATGTGCTGTCTTTTTATGTCATAATGTGCCATCTGGCTAGCCCAGCAAGTAGCAGGCAAGTCTACTGATCGAGGGGTCGTGGGTTCGATTCCCGGGTGGGGCATACTTTTGTGGAGCTTGGTCACGAAATTATTTCTATGGCCTGCTACCAATTATTCTTAATCATGTAGGGCAGTTGTTGGTCACTGACAAAAGTATGCGTCTAGTAGTTGGTTAACATGGGCCGTGGGTTCAACTCCCAGATGGCGCATTCTTTTGTGGAGTTTGATCATGACTTAATTTCAACGACTATTCTCCCTCCTACCTGATTCTAAGTCATAGGGCAGTTCTCTTAAACTGGTTAACAACTAAATCCAGAGATTTAGCCTTTCCAGGAACAGTGAGTAGGTTGACTGACTGCTGTAATATGACTTATACAATGTGTTGCTGCGGTTTTAAACCCAACAACAAAAAAATTGTTATTGTAAAGATTTATTCAACTTTTAGTGGGCACATATATCAACTTTACTGATTTAAATATATTTTTATCAATCATAAGTAAAAAAGAACAGTACTGTCAGTAGTGAATATTTAAATCAGCATTGTCAATATATGCCCCACTAACAGTTTAATATTTCTTTGCTTTGTATCTTCCTCAAAGATTTTCAGTTGCTGATTTTGAATTGATCATTTTCTCTGATACACTATCAGTTAATGATAGTTCATGACTGTTCATGAGGGAAAGTAAGCAGTTTGTTACAGACACATGGGAGCACATGATACAAGAGAATAAGACATTACTGGTTAGTCCATGGAAAGCAATACATGTACATAACTAGCATTTTTAAAACAATTGTGTTAACCTAATACTATGCAACAGTTATGCTTCAATGTAGCTAAACCAATAATACTGCCTTCTAAAAGAGTATTAAGGAAAAGTTCTATGTAGCGCTAGGTAGCCATGCTATAAGAAATGGGCTCCTGGTATGACTATTTTATCAGTTGTTGAACAGTTCAACCCAGGAAAAAGGTGACATGTCTATATTTAAGATCTTTGATAGTTTAGTTTATATTAATTTACTTTAGCTCAATTGTGAAACAAGTTCTCACCATTTAAACTAATCACTTTTGAGTCGGCTTACTGGTTCCCTCATACTAAGCTAGTAGAATAAAGCTTCATGCTCTAGAAAAACACCCAAGTAGGTTTTGGATGAGATTTGAACCAACGCAGAGCTAGCTATCCAATGATTACCAGTCCAACGTTGTTACCACTCAGCCATGCTCGCTCCCTAGCAAATATATTTCCCAGTAGCTCAGTTCATGAATCAAAAAGTAACGTAGCTAGACACTTCATATAATAAAATCATTTAAGGAGCAGTTACTCCAATGGATAATTAATAGGCCTATTGCAATAGAAAGATCTGTAACCACTCGGCCCAGCCTGCTCAACTAAGTAGTGAAACAAAGCAACAAAAACTTCTTTCAATGCATCTTTTCAATTGAAGTGATATTTTGTTCGACTTTTCACAATTTGTACAAAGAAAACGTGGATGCATAATCAAGTAACAAAATAAATAAATTTACTACATTTTTTTATTTATACAAAATGACACATTTTAGATAATGACTGCATAATATGAAAATTATAATAATTATCTCAGCTAAATAATTAGCCACTAAGCTTCTAAGCTGATATAGAGAAATTTAAAGCAGGCATACATTAGCTAGAATATCATAAGTTTTAAAGTATAAAAAGGCTTTCTGCTAGTAAGTACAATGTATCTAATAACAGTATCAATATTTTGACAATCAGTCAATGAAATGGAAGATATATGATAACCCTGGATCTGTATTACTACATTGGACATTTAGACATTCCTATTGGCCGCTATAAATCCAACAATGCACTTGCTGTGGCCATTTTGAATGGTGATGACTCGATAAATTTGTGCAGAGAAAAACATTCACAACAAGCTGATGAAATGTTTATAAAATTGTATATATATAAAACACAACAAGTTGATCATATGTTCTATGGATTTGCTCGCACCTTAATTTTGATGGTTTTTACACAAATTTTTTTTTATATTTCCTCACTCACTCATAGAAATTTGGTCAAACTGCTATATAAAGCAACTTAATTAAGATTTTTTTTTTCTTCACATGCTCGCCCCATTTTATTCCAGAAAAATGCGTATAACACATCATCAACTTGATGGTGGCCTTAAATGTTTGCTAACATAAAATTTTCAGCAAATAATACAATTTAACTTAGTAAATTGTTAATTGTTAAACTGTCAGTGGTGCATACATTATCCTCCCTGATTTAAGTACTACATTATCAATATGAGTACAGAAATACTGTAGTGAGTATTTGGAAATAGTAGGTTTAATATAACTGGCACTGTCATTTAAATAAAATTTATTATTTTAATACCATTTTTTTATAATGCTAAATCATTCAAAATGAGAGTTATGAAGAGAGAACATTATCTTGGGAGACCAACTATTTTCAGATTGACAACTCAAAAGCATCATTAAAATGGTGTCCTTGCGGCAAATAGGAAGTAATGTCATGTCCAATCTAATAATAAAGATAAGTGGTAGAAGTTTGACAAAGACATGCTAATAATTGGCATGTTAAACCAAGAAACTACTGTATACAAGTATTATTGTTAAATTCTATTCAACAGCCAGTGATGCATACAATAACCCTGTAGGTTTAAATACATGTATAGTCTGACAGAAATAACCCGAGCTTTACCTTTATGCAAGAATACATTAAACTTAGTATTCATATTCTATTTTTGTCTTCGGCTGTTAATTAGGTTTTATTGGAAACTTAGGGCAAAATACACATATTGAACAAGAAATTCTGTTTTCATATGAAAAGATACTTTGAAACAGTGCCACAAAATGGCAGACTTACTGTTTTTCCATGAATGAATGAGTCTAAATTTAAAAGTACAATAACATGCCATTTTTACAAAATTGATTATGTCACATAGGATGTTATTAACATGTGTACAATTGTACATACACACACAGAAACTCACGATTAATTGTAAGTGAAAAGTGTAATTATTATAATAAGGTAGTTCAAGCTCAGGTTAATATTGTCGGACTATACTTACGACAGTTCTTCTGTACTCACTTTATTGACAAAAATACTAATCAGTATCTATGTAAACTAGCAGGGTTAATGTATGCGCCACTGACAATTGAAAAACAAATTAACAATATATGATTATGATAAATAAAATATGATAACAGAAATTAATGATAGTTCGTAAAAATGATAATACATTGTAATTTCTAACTTGAATATAACTAGCTTTAACTACAATGCTATATGTACTGATAAGATCCTTAGTCTACATTAACTCAGTATCCATCACTAACAAAGTAACAATATAATAGCTCATTATATCTTACTCTTGAACATAGAACCTTTATAACAAAGCTACTATAACCTATTCTTTATTACATTTAATTAATACATGTACATGTATAAGTTTTGTAACAAAACATTTATAAATAAACTTTCTGTATGCCTTATGTTTCATCATTGATTTGCCAACAAGCTTTAATCACATTGTCCACTACAAATCAGAGTGGCCATATAATGCCTACAAATTATACAAGAAATAAGGCAATTTAATTTAATGAACTTTTTCATAGCATTCTCAAATATTTATCAATCACATATTACCACTTTATAGACCAACTTACAGCTCCTAGAGAGTCTTAAGGTCTCCAGACCTTCGAAAAAATAAAATTTCAGTGGCTTGCCATATTTTTGTCATAACAAATATAACATTCTTTCATTACAGTTATGTAAAACATGCTTTCTAGTAATTTCTAGTAATAGAATTCTAGCAATTCAACATAACACACTAACAACCAAATGCTGGTTTATACATGTATATACATTGTATTGTCACAAATATAACTGACAGTCTGACATTACCAATTAAGTATTAATTATAATAATTAATAAACATTGTTGAAAAATTAAAATATTGAAAAACAATCCAGACAATTTTTCGAAACATTTAAGATTTGTGAGGCATTTATGCTCTATGAAACTAGTTACACGTATAAAGAAATATGAATACTTCAATACAATAAATGAATGATATCTCACGGCATTCATCAACAACAAGTTGTTTCAAACCAAAAGATACATGTGTACTACAAATTGCAATGTAGATGTTCAATGCATCATAGTTTTATACAAGTAAACATCTGTGTAAGCATGATTGCCCAATTGTTACAGATGTAACCAGATTAATATGCAAATGGAATCAAAATTTAATTAACCTAATTAATCATTCATAGTAGATCATTCATAATAATTGATCTAATAGATTAATCATCTACATGAATTACTACAATGATTAATTTGTTCATGGTTAATCATCTCGGTTAATGTTGATTGAAAACACCAACAACAACAATAGCTATAAAATAGTTTGTTTCCTAGAAACATTATGACCTAAGTATAAGTTTCAATGGATACCATTTACATTGCAAATCTGAACTTTTTCAAAGTTGAAATCATTCAACTGAATCTTAGCGAAAAATGCGAACAAACGAAAATGTGAGTAAAAAGTATTGAAGGTTTGAAAAAAGCATGAAAGTAAGATGTTAAAAAAATAAGTCAACAAAGTAGTTTACCTACTGTGTTATAAAATTGCCATGTTTGTCAGCCTTTTTAATGGGAATATTTCATTTAAAATGAGTGAAAGTGCGATAACAAATACTGAGTGCAAAAAGGTCAAACTTGCAAAAATATGCAAACTAAGAACTAAAATTAAAGTTTTTAAGTTTTGTTTTTTTACCAAACATATGTGAGATAATATTAAAAGATTTGCAATGTTATATACAATGATTGCCTATAGTAAAACTTGATGGGTGTTAAAACTGTAAACTTCTATAATGAAAAACTTTGATACATCATTATATAAGAACAATAAAAGAAGTGAACTTGAGCTATATATTAATATACTGATGCTACAGGTGTATGAGAACTAGAAAAGTGAAGACTTTTACCGTGATAATGAAAAAATGGTGGATTTACTTTGAATAGAAATACAATGTAATATCATTATTAATGTCACATGTTGACATTTATGTACCCTTACAATTCTAAATCAACCAGTGGAGCTTTTCACAAAAATTCTTACGAAAAAAATCTTCGTAAGTCAGTTTCATATACTTAGCATTTCAAAATCAGATGGATAATAAGCATATCTATGATATGATATTCAAAAGGTATACACAATTCTACACAATTTGTATAATATTTAGAATTGATAAGCCAAAAAATGAGCGTATTATTAATGTTTCTTGCTTTTGACCTACGAAGATTTTGTTCGTAAGAATTTTTGTGAAAAGCACCACAGAACTAGATCTACAAGTGTAACTATACAGCCTACTGTATCAATGATATGACACAGTATCATTGATGGCTGGTTACAGTTTGGGGCCAATGAAAGCATGCCTGATTTTGGATGGCACTGTATATAAGCACTTCTTTTGCATTTAGTACAGGATTCCTACAAATTAAACAAAATATCAGACTTGATAAAATGATCATAGACATTATAAGTACACAATATTGCAGCAAGTACAGCTAGCAGGTTGTAATAAAACTCAATACATACAAATAACAACTATAGATATTTTACTCTCATTTTCTTAGTCAATCAAAAATATCAAACTGCTGTTAGCATGGGGGCATGATCATATTATATAATGTATAACAAAACTCATAAAGGCTGTAGTTTAAATTTTTAAATGTTTCAAGTACAACAATACAACATCTAAAATATTGTAAGCTTCAAGAAAAAAACACTCATTAAAACCATGATAACTTTGTAAGTGTTTGTCCCAGGTACAAATACTGTTAAATGTTTGTGTGTCTATCTTCCATCGAATACATATATATGTAATGTTAAATTATTATGTGATGGATACTGTATTCAGAAAATATTATGTGATGGTATCCAATTATAGTAGCAACACATTGTATAGGTCATATCACATAGGTCAGTAAACATACTGTTCCTAGAAAGGCTAAATTATTGTCAATGACTGACAACTGCCATACATGACTTTAAATCTGTGGTAGGAGGGAGAATGGTCATTGATTTTATTTTATGACCATACTCCACAAAAGTACACCGCACCTGGAAATTGAACCCATGAATCCTTGATCAGTAGATTTGCAAGCTACCAACTGAGATAGCAGGGCAGCTCCTACATTTGTGAGGGGATTCTATCTTGACAGACACAAACATATACACAGTTACCATGGCAACAATGACATTTATCATTATTTAACATTATCACAAAGTATAGTATCACAAAAGATGTTTTAAAAGAAAGAAAAGATTTATAATAATGTTTCACAACAATCAATTTACAACATAATTATCATCATCATCATCATGATTTATTATCATCATCATCATTAATATCTGTATGTTATTGTATTATTGTATTTTCTGTTTTCTCAATCTCTGCTGGCTGATAGTCAATAGGTAACTTACTTTTACTTTTATTTATGCTAGCGCACCTAACCTAGCTTTCCTGGTCCCTTGTCTATAACCAGTTCTCACGCCATCTACCCTTCCACAAGGCCAGAAACTTCTCCATATACCTTATTAGCGGTAATACAGGAAAATTGACATTCATATTGTCAAATTTTCATGGAAGGGTATAACTCCCCAGGTGGGATTCAAACCCCGTACCCCTTGGGACACTATATTCGAAATTCAGGCGTGCTACTTACTTTTACTTCAGTACTTCAGTAAATATTTTCATGAACAAAATTCACAAATGAAAGGAGGTCCTACCAAGGAATAAAATCCGTGATCCCTGGATCAGAGTCAAACTGTGTTACTAACTATGCTTACTAGGAAGGTTACATAGGGACCTAATGTATCATAGTGTCATTATTTTTAACTATACTAAAGTAATGAAAATGGCGTCTAAAAAGTCAAGCTAGATGACAGGGCTCGAATTTAACAAAAAATGGACTTTCAAATTTTTGCAAGTTCATTTTATTTCAACTTGCAAAATGAAAAAAATCACTTTCATTTTTTTCTCAAAATTTTAGTTGCATACATAATTTATTTTCTTATATGAAGTATAAAAAACAACACAGTACTATATTTAACTGTAGATAGAACAAGGGTGTTATTGTGGGATAGGCAAAGAATATCAGACATTTTTTATTGTCAATCTTTAATCAATCTATCTGGCTGTTTCTATGCTGATTTGAGCCTCATTAGTTTAGACAGTAATATTTTGCGTCGATTTCAACTCGCGAAAATTTGCGAGTTGAAATAAAAGTTACTCGCAATTTTCAAAATCCACTCAAATTTTGTGAGTATGCGAGCCCTGCTAGATGATATACATGGGTGAAAGTTCAAAACTTTCAAATCCTGAATAATAAGATTTTTACAGCCTTTTCAAAGGAAAAGAACCTTCTTCTTAGTTAACAAAAATCTTGAAATTCAGAGACCGTCCAGTCCTAAAAACTTTCATCAATGGGTATTCATTAAGAAATACCAGAATGGATTATGAAGATTTAATATATAAAGCCATTTTAAGTCTGGAGGTTTATACAACAAATAAATCTTAAAAATAATAAAACAGTCATATCATTTCACATGCATCTCTCATATTTGTCTAACAGCTTGGAAAATAATTACATAGAAGAAACCTTAATGCATTCAACAAATATCTTAATAACTTTTTTACACAATTCTATTAACATCACATTGACATAATTACATACACAAATTCAGTTTTCACATTAAGGCCTACCGTCCACCATGATTATCTAAGCCCAAAAATATTTTATTTTAAGAACATATTTTTTGGCCTAAAACTAAGGAAAATGAATTTGAAATTTTCAGTCAGACTAGTTTTAAACACTCAGGTATACTGTAGCCATCTAACAGGCAGGTGATTTCAGAAGAAGACATTTCATCGGACCATTTTCATAGATAAGAAATATTTACTTGCAAAGAATAGTAAGAAGGAAGAAACTATTAATTTTGTGCTGTTCAAACAGTTAATGATAAGGCCTCAACAAGTTGATCATATGTTCTATGGATTCGCTTGCACCTTAATTTTGACAGTTTTTACACAATTTTTTTTTATTTTCTCGCTTGCTCATAAAAATTTGGTTAATCTGCGATATAAAGCAACTAAACTAAGATTTTTTTATTTTTATTTCTTCGCTCGCTCGCCCCAGTTTTCCCCCAGAAAAATCCGAAGAACACATGATCAACTTGTTGTGGCCTAAACAGTAACATTGAATTACTTTAATCATTCTCACTAAGCTAATCTTTAACTTAAACATATCATGCAAAAATATACTAACAGACTACCAAGTTATATGTAACCAAGTTATAAATCATTGAGTTACTTCCCTTTCATTAAAAAACAACAACTAGAAAATAACTCTAAATAAAGTGTTACCCGCCTTTCTTCAGAAAAACTAGAATAATTTTAAACAATAAGAAAATGCTGGATACATACTACATATAAATACTGCATACTGTTTAAAATATAGTTATACTTTAAGAGATAGGATCTATTGATGATAAATTGACAAATAGTTATATTCAATATTCTATTCTAAATTGGTATTGACTGGACAAGATCATAAATTTTATTAATTCAATAACTTCAAGTACAGTATAACCAGCATTCATGGTCAACGGTTATAAGAGGTCACCTGCTGAAAGTGACAGTAATTTTATTCTATATTCGCCTAAATTTGTAATTTTTCATTGAAAAATGGCAATTTTTATATGTTTGTTTGTATGTGGCTCCATCTATAGTGATTTATAAAAATCAGCTATATTGTGAGTTTTACTAACATTTTCAGCAGATATACAAAAAAATGGTTGCTGGGACAATTCTAATTAAGAAAATCCACCAATCCATGAAATAATCACACCTCTTTTGGCTGATTGTGTTTTTTGTTTTAGCTTAAAATGCTAGGGTGATATAAAATGCTGATGTTTCATTAGTAAGTATATATGTATCACTAAAATACTTTTCTTGAAAAGAAATTCACCAATCATTGTAATTGAATATACATGTCTATAAACATAAGTCAATTTATCATCTGTAGTCTATAAATAATGTTCTATAAAAACAGCACTGTCACCATAGTTACGGAAGATAAATAAAGTTATAATGAGTAAAAGGTAAACTATGATATTGCCAACCAACAACTCTACATATCTCATATATTGAACACTATTATCCTATATAGAGGTCCCACTGTTTTCTGTTTATTGAAGGCCCAAATACAGAAATAACAAATAAAACCTGAAAATGAAAGAAAACATGTATTTACACAATCTGATTTAAACAGACTCTATAATTCTTTGTTCATGCACTGTTTAATTAACATCTGCAATATAGCAAGCTCTTGGATTGCAGGTCATGCTCAGCTGACATACCATAAATTATGATATCCATGATGCAAATTGCAACAAATCTTTCAATCACAGCCTTTGAGTAACCCAATTATTTTAATTAATGGTTATTGGAAAATCTGTTCTTAAAAGGGAAATCATAAAATTCTGATGCAATTGGTATTAGTTTGTCGAGATAAAAGTTATGCAGTGATAGATCAGCACAAAATCATCCGAGTGTGCCTCCCTGTGTGACGTCAGGACATTCTACAACAGCAGTCTACAAAATATCTGCTTAAGGAGATTGACTTTAACACAACTGTTGTCATTGTATATAGACATGCTTACACTTATAAACCTCTAGTTAAAGCTTAATATCTTTTATGAGTTTAATGCCATAGCAACACATTACTTAGGTTATTTAATCTAATATCACGATGGTCTGTCAACCTATTCACCACTCCTGGAAGTTTTAATTTCTAGATTCAGCTGTTAACCTGTTACTAGGAGCATACTTTGGTCAGTGACTGACAACTGCCCCACATGATTTAGAATCAGTGGTAGGAGGAAGATTGGTCGTTGAAATTATTTCATGACCATACTCCACGAAAGTATGCCACCCCCTGGGAAATCGAACCCACAACCCGTTGATCAGTAGACTTGCATGCTACCAGCTGAGTTGTCGGGGCGGGCATTTAATGCTTAGAAGGTTAATTAAATTACTTACAAGTAGAAATTCAGATCATTATCTCATACTAGTACACATTTATTTCCCTTTTTACTTTTTTTACATGTTTCTGGATTCTTTTTGTTTATCATTCTTACTAAATCAAAAAATATCTGAAACAAAAACAACATAATTTCAAATGATTAATTTGAATCTTGCTCATACCTATCAGTATGTTAACTTGATTAATCTGAAAGAATCAACCCCTTGTAATAAAACTGGTTAAAAAAGGTCCAAGGGTTGAGTGTGAGTATATGCTAGTGTGATTTTATTGCAGCTAGATGGTGAAACTCAACCTAGAAAATCTTCATATCAATTGTTGTCATACCATAGCATGGCCAGCTTTCACTGCTGGTTTCATTCAAGCAGACACTAGGGAGTATCTAGTTTTGATTACATACAAGAAATGTTTCATAGCTGTGGTATACCGGTAAATTTAATCAACTCTAGATCCAAACATATAACTGGAATGCATTTACCTTCCTTTCAAGCCTATGTTCCTTATAATAGAGCAAAAGAAGAAATCTAGAACTCAAATATTTTTTACCCTCCTTGATGAGGTGCAACCAACATTATACATACATTATTGATGCAAATGAAGTAATAATACAACACATAAGTAATCCCACTATATTTTGTACATACATAAACAGTACCCAACGAAAGTTTGGAGAATAAGGCATTAAATAAAAACAAAATTCATTGATTGTTTTTGGTAGAACCATTTTTTCAATACATGTATCTTCAATACAGTTGATGATTAAATGAGAACGAATTTCTTGATTACATCACATTTATAAGATTCAGCATCTGATATACCAAACCCTCCAAAACCAAATTCAATGTAATTCTTTTCTATAACACAGCTTTTAAGCTACTTTGGTAGTCTCAACTACAAGTAGTACCATAACAAACAAAAAATTAAAAACTAAAAAGCCTTTCTACATAAATGGTAATCAAATTTTTGATAAAACCTATGTAGTAGACTTGCAAAGTGAAAATGTCTCCAAACTTTTTGACGGGTACTGTACATTGGAATTGCAGATGTTCGTTTGTACCACAGGTAAAAAACCTATAAATTTGAATTCAAGATAAAGTTTATTTAGATAGCCAAATTGAACATGATACAAACAGATACAGTCAGGACTCATTACAACGACACTGTTGGTTCCCAAAAGTTATGTCAGTATATTGAATTTGTCAGTATATTGAATTTCATTATTTATCATGTAATGATATGCGTAGTCACTGGTATGTGAACATTATGTATTTAGATCTACAATAAACATCTATAATGAAAAAGATTTTTGTGTTTATGTGTTCACTTTATTATACATATTATACATCATACACATAATAAAACAACTTTATTAAAATAATTACAACTAAAATAGTTAAAGATTGGTAAGAAAATGATAAAACTTAATAAAATAAAAAGCACAAACAATGATAGGCCTTTTAAAAGTAAAACCTTTAAAAAATGGATTGCACCAAGTTTGTTGTATTTGTCATCTAGCGAAAAAAGTCTTTGATACTTTTCTGAACCTCATTTGATTTAGTATTGTTAATAACAGACATCAATGCCCAGGCAGAGTCTAAATATTTTGGATCAAAGAGGGTACCCTCTTGTTCTAAAAAATTTATCACGTCTTTCAAGCTATGTCTTGCCTGAACTTTTGTTACTTTCTTGAAAACTGTGACATCATCAACATCATCATCATCATCACTGGCATAATTTACTGTGTCCCTGTGTTCAAGCTCAGAAAGGCTCAATATAGCGTCATCAGTCAATAACTCCCCTGTTTCTAAACTGTTATCTATTTCCACAAATTGAGAAGCAGACATGGGCGTTTCACCTACTTCACATGCAAATCTGGAAATCAACTCTGCCAAAGGAACATTATCGTCCTTGCTCCAGAAGCTCAGACAAGGGGATGTCCTTTGGTAGAATGTCCACACATCAAGTTAAATTAGTCCGTTGACGTTTAGCTGGGGGTTCAGCCATTATTTTAATAAAAAAGTCACTAGTAAGCAAGTGTATCAAATTCAGCTAACAACAATATGTTGATATTGTAATAAGGTGTAACAATCAACTGTTCAAACTACAATGTACATGTACTCCTAATACCTGTGTTAACACCCTGCGGCTTTTGTTCGCGTCTCAATTATACGCTTGACTGACCAAGTGTCAGTGTCAGTTTAACGGGTATCGATTGTATAGAAAATAACATGTTTGGTTTCCAATTTTATTGTGTCGGAATACGAATTTTCCGTTATAAAGGATTATAATAACGTTGAAAAAAATTGGTTCCCACTAATTCACTGTCGTTATTTGAATTTGTCAGTATAACGGATTCCGATGTATTGAGTCCTGACTGTATTAAGAAAAATAAACACAGGGTACAAACCTCTTGTACATTCAATTTCACTTTGGCTGATGTTTCAAGAAATCCACACATTTCACAATTAAAACTCCTGGCAAGATTAATACCTTGATCTTTACCTACCACTCTCTCATCTTCTAAATCACATTTGTTACCAACTAATATCATAGGTACCTAAACAGAACAATAAATAAAACAACTACATATGTGAAAATTGAAATTTATGACAATACTGTAAACCTACACTCAAAATACTGAAAAAGACTGATTTCATGTAAATTACTAATTTTTTATCAAAATACTGAAATCAGTATTAATACTGAAAACTTTCACCCATGCAACAAACTAATATGTAAAATCTTTCTCGTATATAGTGGAGTTTACTCAGGTGATTCTTTCTTTTTTCATAGTTTAAAGTGAGTTTGTTGTCCAAAAATCAGGATTGTTACCAAAGTCCCTTTGCAGGGCCCCATATACATAAATACATGTAACCTATTGCTTCATTGCGCATTTTCATGGCTAGTCTTGTTGAACTTTTTTCTACTGCATGTGGCCCAAACATTAACCCCTCTATATTTATTTTATTGTGAGAACTGAAGTTGAGTATTTAAACTTAGTGGAATCAATATATGAGCCACTGACAGTTGAATAAAAGTTATCAATAGTATGGGTGGATTGATCCAAAAATCAGAATTTTGTTCAAAGGTCTTTGGAGGGCACTGTATATTCAGGGCTGAACGAAACACTCTTGTAATTCCCTTTATTTTCAAATTGAGTTACAATAGCGTTTCATTGAGCCCTTGATATATTTATCACTCGATGCTTTAATGTGAACATTGCTTGAAATAACCAATAATAAAAATTGTTTGTCTCTTTCAACAATACATTAACAAGTATATTGATGATATTAAAACCATTTTTGATGTTTCAAGGTTTAAAATCAAATCACATAATAATCATGATGAAATATGAATCCCAAACACAGCATTCATCCAACCCAATAAACTAAATTAATATTAATGAGGAAATGCATCTCCAAGTCCAATTACCATTCCTGAATGGAGCTGTTTGTTAGAGGCAAATCATAGCACAAGATTGATGGGGGGGAATTCTTATATGCTACATTATATTTCACAGGTAGCTGCTCATAAGATGTACCACTATGAAACGTTACACTGTACTAACAAACAATAAAAATTGGTTGTTTTTTCGTCACAATTTCTTGGGATGCTGAAGTTGTTGTAACTAAAGCTATCCTTTAACACAGAAAATCCCTATGGGACATTTTTGATAACAAAAACTACATTAACACAGACATTTCAATTATCAATTATTACTTAATTTTGTTTGAAAGTCAGAAGAGCAAAATCTGTTCAATTTTAGTTTTATTAGACATCAGAATGAGTCAGACAACATAATACAGTCTTCAAAATTGTTGGATGTCTTGTTGTTCATGACAAGTTGACAACCACATTTTACTCTGGGCAACCAAGTTCTTTCCAGGCAACTGAAAATTTACAAGCAATATATATGAAGCTTGCTGGTAGAATGACCTGTTCAAGCAACCACTTTCATATCCTTATTATGTAAACTGGTAATACATGTACTAATTATTTTTTCCAAATGGGGTATTTTATATTTGTTGTTTTCAGTAAATAATAATTGATTCAATTAAAAAGTTTTACAGATTGCAAGTTGAGTTACCTCAGCTTTGTCTGTACATACAAGTGCACTCAACTCACCTTGATAATTATTCAGGGCTTGAATTTAGGCTCGCATACTGGCAAAATGCAAGTGGATTTTGAAAATTGCGAGTAATCTTAATTTTAAATTGCAAATTTTGGCGAGTTGAAATTGCCGCAAAATATTTCTGTCCAAATGTATGAGGCTCAAACCAGCATTGAAACAACCAGATAGATTGATAGTATTAATGAAAGATTTACAGTTAAAAAACATGTTTTATATACTTTTTCCATCCCATAATAAATCCCTCATTCTATCTAGAGATGAATATAGCATTATGGTGTTTTTATATTGCATATATGAATAAATACAATGTATGCTATCAAAATTTGGGAAAAATACTAGTGATGTTATCTTTTTACTTACGAGTTGAAATAAAATTAACTCGCAATAATCTACAAGTCCAATATTTTGATAAATTCGAGCCATGTTATTAATAAATTTATCAATGCAAGAAATGTTCTACATGGACACAACATGGGTTTAGCGCCAAACAGTCATAACTCACTCTTTTCTGCAATTTGAGTTACAACTGTTTTGCGCTAAACCTGCGACAAGTTAGTGGTTGCTAAACTATATAATCTAATCTAAGTGTGGAAACCCTGACACGATGGTATATAAACAACAAACAAAATGGTATAAGATAGTACATTATTTTTTTATATTCAAATAGGCAAACTAATGTTGAACAGGGTAAAAGAGTAGTAATAATACGATGTATATAACCAATCATATCATCCATACATAATAACAAACATACATACATACATCACATACAGTTTATCAATACAGATTATATATAATATAGATTAAATTAATGTTAGCCATAGAATTATAAATTCATCCTAATTTTTCACTACGATTGCATAGCAGTACAATAAAAATTTGCAAAAAAAATCAGATTTTTTGGTCAGAAAAATTGTTATACTTCATAATGAGCAGATTATCAAAATTCTTATGTAAGAATAATTATCAACAAATTAGGACATCATAACACTTGAAATGATCTTTTGTCTCTTAAAGTTTGATCAGATTATGTTTGAAACACAGTTTGAGCTTTTGAGTTTTAATCCCTTTTAAATAATAAGTTACTTAAGGCGTTCATCAAATCATCTTTGCAGCGATTCACCAGCAATAGATCTACATCATCAATAATCAACTCCTAACCTTCTTATTGTACATATGGAGACATAGTCAATAGACAAACAGACAAAACTCTATCAGAAAGAGGCAACAGTAATTTAAGTCAGGAATTTTTACCACTTGACCACAGAGGAGGAAGATGTTAGAATCATTTTACTAGCATATTGCCACTAACAAAACATATGTATTAAAAACAGAAATAATCATTTAAAACAAATGCTACAACAGTTTTTCATATAAACTGAACACAAAAAATTTCATTTTATCTAAACTACTGAGATGAGTATATTTATTTCAAGATAAAATTTTATGACCCTAAAAAATTTTTTTCACATCTAAGAGAAGGCCTGACAATGAAAGATGATATAGCGTCACATAAAATATGGTTGGCGATTGCTTAGAATCACTGTGGTTGTAACCACATAGCCTGTATGAAATAAAAGAGGAGAAAACCTTAAGATAGCTGACTACAAGTTTTAATATATTTGACCAAAAAAATACAACAATATTTAAGGGGACTTACGACATAATATGTGACTTATACTTAATAACAAATCAACAATTTGAAATTAAGATTAAACATTTAACTTCTTTAAATGGTTTAAACATCACAAAATAAAACTGGCCAAGATAGAGGCATGACATTTAACTAAGTTTAAAGACCCTTTTTACATTCTTCAAAGGTGAAAGTTCAAATAAACAGAATCCCGAAATTCATGATATTTGCATTGGAAAAAACCCTTTTTCAAATCCCTAAAAGTTCAATTTCCAGATCAGTTCTATGACCTTTCACCTATGATTGTTTCCAGACAACATGATACAAAATTTAATATTGCACACCATTATAATAGTCTAAAATATAAAATAATAAGTATAACTGTGAAGATGTACATTTAAATTGGAATAAAAAAATTAAAACGGCAAAAAATGGAATACATGTAAAAGCAAAAATAGAATAAGTTGTTATACAAGAAAAAATATATTAATAGTAAAAATGAAAACACTACCAACACAAAACATACTTATCAGAATAGGAATTAAAAGACTACATGACCATAACATTTTTTTTAAGAAATAACAAAATGAATGGTAAATTGAACAAGGAGATATCATTCAGAAGAAATTTGACATTTTATGGAAATTTGCATCAATTTTTTTTTGCGAATTGAAAAAACATTACTAGCAGCAACTTTTACCCAAGTCTTGTCATAACAGAAGCCAAAATATACAATACTATCAGAACCAAGATTTCTAGGGTAAAAAAACATCAACTTTGAAGTGAATTATTAGTTTTATTTCAACTTAAGAGGTAATTATAATGAACTCTCTACACTGATGATTGAAGGTATTTGTTTTTGGATTAAGTCATATTACATAAAAAATGGGGATTCTGTTATGGTATTCTTGTAAGACTAAATTTATTCTATCAACATTTTTTTAGAAATACTTTAATTATTCTGGAACCATTTTGTTTTAATTTTTAACAATTAATGACAATGGACTGAGATTCAACTTAAAATAATTATAAAAAAATATTAAAATATACAAAAGGAACAGTAGTACTCAGTACAAATTTATAATCTAAAATCTTATAATTAATTTGATTAGGCAACAAAGAGTTCTGCAAAACATTACATTGCTTGACTTTGCATTTCAGCAATTCATCAGTCATATTGCCAGGGTCAGTTGTCCATTTTGTGGTCCCTGGCTAGGCATAGATCTTTGGACTTATATTTTTAACCAATTATTTAGCACAAGCCCTTGCTACTGACTGACAGCTGTCAAACTTGATACAAACATAGGCCGTCGATAGCCGATAACCATAGAAAATATTTCATGACCAACCCCCACATGTATGTATGCACGGAAATCAAACCCACAACTCCTGGATTTGAGGTCAGATGCCAAACCTACTTCAAACTTGGTGCATGGGTTCTTTAAGATATTAAAGTTTGCCATAAGTATAATTTATAAAAATAAACAATCATTACTTGCTCATGCTTACAGAAAGGAAAAAGTCCAATCACATTTCATCTAGAAAATAGTATACAATACATAGAAATAAAAATATTGTATTATTAAAAAAATTGTAATCAAAACCCTTCAAAAAATGTTCTATTAAAATATTTTAGAATACATTAGTTCAGCAGAGAAAATAAGAAAAACAAATATATACAAAGGAAAAAAAAACAATATACTATAAAAAAATATTGATACACAATTGTTTAAAACTATTGCGTATGACAACTGACTAACTGTATCTGGTTTATGTGCCTATAATCATCACCAAAAATGTAAAGCTCTGATTTTATACAATATACGAGGGTCGTTCATTTAATTCCTAGATGCATATTGGCATCTATTGGCAAAACATGTTGTCTCAATTGCCCGATTGCAATGAAATTTTGTATAATGATACTTATGCCCATTTTTTATTTAGTTACATTTTACTAAAAATGAATTTTCAATAGTTATGAAGATATGGTAACCATAGTAATCTATAGAATGCCAAATACAGTATTTCAGGCATTTAGAACAGTCTTATTGAGTAAACACTAGACAAAACATAGGCAAAGAAAAGCGTTCAGTGCTTTAAATGTTGATCTTTCACAGGGACTTTTGGTATCAACATTGAATGGATATTATAGTAAACAAAATAACAGGCCAGTATTGATGGAAGAAGTTTTAAAACAACAGTAAGAAAATGTTTCCAACCATTCTGCTCATATTCTATATGTAAACGAGTGTAGAATTTGTTTGTTTGTTTGTTTCAGTTTTACGGCGCACCAACACAGAAAGGTAATATCGCGCTGAAACGAATGTAGGAACTTAATCACATCATACACTAACATTATCAAAAGCCTATGATCAACACTTAATGGCAAAGGACACCAAGCTTTACAAGAAATTGAAAAAAATGCCAACTTTTTCTCTTAATATAGCATGTTCATATTAACCTTAATTCATGGGAATAGGATTTTCAATCCCATAGTTTAATTATAATATGCCATTGTGTAGTGACTGCAGTGTGTTATGAATTAATACGTCAAACATTTATTTAACCAGTTGAAGATTGTTAAAAATATTATAATAGACCTCATTTTAACATTATACTTATATTATATCATTAACTCAAAGCATGAAAACTTGTTTAATGGTGACTATATGAAGACACAAACAGTATGAGAACCCTACTATTATGGCAAACCTTCTAAGCGTATTGATCTAAAACAGTGAGTCAAGTGTCTCTATTACAAAGAACAAAAACAATTTAACAATCAATGAAAATATCATAACTATTATAAATACTGCAGCAAGGTATACATTAATTTAGTACAATTGAAGATAACCACATAAATATAATTCAGGGATGTCATTTGCTTGAAATAAAAAATCCTGAACTTGACAGTGAAAGCTACACATAAACACACGTATATAGCTTGTCGGAAAAACATTCTTATCAGAAGTCTTTCATTTTCCCCCAATTATTCTTACTTGCAAGTGATCTACAGTTTCAACAAAAAAAGGGAAGCAACTCTTTCTTGACTGAAGACAAGGATAAAACCCAGCACCTTAAAAATTCAAAATTCCGAACATTTCCAGAAAAATGACACCCCTGATTATGTTAATTAACAAGGACACTGAATATCAAAGGTGAATATTAATTAATACAGAGCACTATATCACTTGATAGCGTCCTAAATAGTTGTTTTAAAACAGACAGGAACATTTAATGGATTGAATACAGCACACAAACAGTCTGAAATGTCTTTTTGTGGTACATAGATGTAGTTCATTCCTTCTTTGATTTGGCCCCCTGTAATAAATAAAACAAAAACAATTCATACAAATGAACACAACAGTTATTGATTTTTTGGTCTAAAAATAGAGCAGATACTACGGTAGGTTTTTTCACAATAAAATAAATCAACACTGGTAGACTATGGATAGCTGGTCTAACAAATGTTGTAAGTCCTACTTCACTCTTTGAATTGTTTCTTCAAACAAGAATTTTATTCTAATTGCTTATAACTGAGACCACTGGAAGCAGACTCCTCTGAAGTCCACTTTAAGGCTCATGGTGGAGTAAAATGCACAGGGTCCAGTAACCTACTGAGCTGCTTTCAAGACTATACGATGCACTTTTCAGATTCAGTAGAGGGCTTAGGTAGATTTGTCAGGCAGGAAAGAAAACAAAGACAGGGTTCCCACAAAAATGAGACATAAAAATTCCCTGACTTTTCCCTGATTTTTCCCTGACCGAAATCATTTTTCCCTGACCGGTAACAGTGTCAAATTTGCACAATTTTTGAGCACTAAATGTATAGTTCAATGCTAATATCCTTCTAGTAAGTTCTACATATTGATTACTGTTGTATTATTTGGGAATCGAGCAATATGGAATTATCAAATGCCATTCTAAAATCTGACACTTCATCTGGCTGAATAGTCGTACAGTTGAAGTGCAGTGCTACGAAGCACCTTTTTTCAAAGAAGTGCGAGTTTGAATCTAAGTCCTTTTTTTGTTCTTTGTATTGTAAGATTTTTTTTTGATATTTGTTGTAGATCTATTTTATTCAGTAATTTTTGGAAATACAAATATATATTTTTTAAACAAAGAATGTCAAAATCATTCAGTTTTACAGGCAGTGTTGGTTGAACTATTGTCATCATCACTTAAAGAGATGCCATCAACTCTATGATAAAGGCTTTTACAAGTTTCATGATGCACGGGGGCAATGTGTTTTATGCAATCCAACCATGATTAAAACAAGAAAAAGAGATAAAAATAAGTTTCTATCGGTATTCGAACCAACGATTAAAAGATATATAGACTGACCGTCTCACCACTCGGCCACTCAAACTACGATAAATATTGCCAATAAGATATGAATACAAAAGTGTTATGGGCTAACAATGCTTACTTGAACTACCGAAATTAACCGAGCATTAAATATATCGTGTTATGTGACGTTTTAATTTTTGCAATTGGACAGTTCAATATAATCGTACAATAGTACATTCTTAAACATACATTAGAGGATTGACTAAAACAGGCACACATTTTACTTGAATATAATTACATTAGTAATCAATGGTAAACTAAAATTGACCAAAAACAATAAGACAGGTAATGTAAGCGCTACCTAAAAAGCAAAATGCAGTAAGGCAAAGGACACTTAAACCCCTTTCAGCTTCTCCCTGAATAACTTAGTAACTGTATCCAAAATCTTCAGACATAAGCATATTTTTAGAGTAAGATGTAAACAAGAATAATAAAGATACTCATAATGATAACTACAGTAAAAGTTCGCTGGCTCGAACTCGAGTGGACATGAAAAATGATTCGAGAGAGCCAATTGTTCGACCAGGCCGACTTTCGTCCAAGTATGACGTTATTACTTCCCCTTGTTTCGTAATTGTTTTTAAATTTGTTATCTCTCTTGGTTTAGTATATAACCCGAAAACACGGTTCATTCATGAGTCATGTATACGTAGTTAGTAATTACTGCAAATTAAATTGCCAACTACATATTTGTTGTGCATTATTTTTACATTTATGAACATGATTAAGATATAGGTTAGTAGTAGATGAATTGATCATTTCTTTAATGTGGTTACATGTAAGTGAGAAAGGTTTGATGTGACCGGGTTCTCCAGTAAGTTTTTTTCTGCCATTGTATATGTGTGTATATTCTGTTCTAACATTTTGATTCTTAATTTGGACTAATTTTTTACCGAAATTGCACGAACTTTTTTATCAGTTTTTATTAATTAAAACTACGCTAATTAATTTTTTAGCGAGACCTTATTTACTCGTTTTATCCTTTATTTTTAATCCTACCATGACATTTTATAATATGTGCCTGTCTACAAGTTGCAGTCAACAAACAATTCTATTGTTAAGCAATTTTTATGCAATATTATAAACAATATATTTACTAATCACAATGTGTTGGGCAAATTAACATCAATTAACTAATCAATTGTAAAGCAATTTAAATCAATTAACAAATCTATTGTTAAGCGATTTTCATGCCCTGTTATTATCACGCGTCACAAACAATGACTACGGTCCAAGATTTTACGGCTGATGTGTGAAAATCTATTGTTCAAGAGAGACAATAGTATTTAAGTGTATTTGTAAACCACGGGACCAAGATATTGGTTCGAGAGTTCGACTCCATCCTGTTCGACCAAACAGAGGTTGACTAATATAGATATAGAAGGGAAATTGATTGGTGCCAGACAATGTGTTCGACTCGGCCAATTAATTCGACCCGGTGGTGTTTGAGTGAATGAACTTATACTGTATAAATAAAATACCCAAAACAATGGAAGAAACTGCCTTAGCTTTTACTTATTTTTCTTCCTACTGTTTGACCAGCATTCTTCTCTTACTAAATTCCCTGACTTTTCCCTGACTTTTGCATATTTTTCAAATTTCCCTGACTAATTTCAGAATTCCCTGATGTTTCACTCACCTTGAAAAAAAATTCATTTCTCCCTGACTTTTCCCTGACCGTGGGAACCCTGAAAGAGTTTTCAAGTCTGATTTAGTTTCAAGGGTAAGCCCCCTTACACCCAGTCCTGTTCCCACAAACCTGGCTATAAAATATAACAGTAAACTTACCATAAAATTGATACGAATCCATTAGAGCATGACACAACAACATCCTGATGAACTATTACTACCTTGTCGTTTTCTATTACCAGGATCTTTCTTGTTTATCATTCTTACTAGATCATTGAATATCTAAAATATACAACAGTTCATGTTTAATAATATGTGAGTATCATTTTTACTAGATCATTGAATATCTAAAATATACACCAGTTCATGTTTTAACCTTACTAGATCATTGAATATCTAAAATATACACCAGTTCATGTTTTAACCTTACTAGATCATTGAATATCTAAAATATACAACAGTTCATGTTTAACCTTACTAGATCATTGAATATCTAAAATATACAACAGTTCATGTGTATAACTATGTGAGTATAGAGATGCTTGATTTATAGACAATGGCACAAGAAGATGTTGGACATAGATGATAAGGTCAAAAAAATAAATCTTGCATTGAGGGCAATGCCTGAAAAAAGTAAGGACAGGTAGGCTCCAATCTTTTTAGCAGGGCCAATTATGACTTTAACTAATAATCTCCTCTTCTTGTCAATGTACCTAAAGGTAAAAATTAATTTGGAAAAAATACTCTGGGTTTGGCAGAATTTGCTAGATAGGGTTGCTCTAAACACGGTAATTGTTTTTTTAGACCTACAGGTGACAAGAGCTTATAAAAGACTATCAGCTTTAGTGGTATCAACAATATACATATGAAATATGCCAAGGTGCAGACAAAATTTAACCAACTGAAGAGAGGTGGCCACTAGAAGTATAGAGTTTCAACATCTGACATTGATGAACTTTCCTCCTGTAGCAACTGTGGAAGAAACTGTCAGTCAAAAATTGATCTCTATTGCATTAGAACTACATCAACTTCTATGTTTAACACAAACAAGTCAGTCAGTTTCGACCAAAATCAGTGGTCACTGGTCGCGTTAGACAAAAGTCGCTTAAGGCAAAGATATAAATAGTAAAACTGGTCGGTGGGAACTCAGGGTGGTCGCTTAGTGCAAATGGTCACTTAGGAGACATGGTCCCTTACGCAAGATTTACTGTACATTTGTCCAAAATTCCATGTGCTCTATTATGAACATCTTGTTTGTGAGACAAAAAGTTACAGCAAACCTTTGTTTTAGAATATGCAAAAAGTTTATGACGATGAAAGTTCATTTTTTTGCTGTACATGGAAGTATATCCTGTTCATCTCTTAAATATATTTGATTCTGAACTCAAGATGATGGAATGTTCCAGCAGAAACACTTCATGTGTAACCGATTTACTGCTTTGAACAAAATTGTAATAAACATGTGTGTACACATTACAATAGGATTTAATCTGTCATACTATCAGCATTAGTAAGTAAAATAACTTCTTTCTGCACAGAGCCACAGATTCATCTAGTATAAACAAGCCTTATTAAACTGGAAGAGCCCATGAATTCAAGCTCCAAATATGAACTACAGTACAGCATTTTTCATAAATCAAGACACCATTTCAAAATCATTTCCCAAGTCTTAAATCAAACTTTATCATTGTCTCTTACCTCATTCACATTTATTTTTGCTTTTGCTGATGTTTCTGAAAAAGCACTTGACCATTGTTGAGCGAGAATTTGACCTTGGTCCTTGCCAACAACCCTTTCGTCTTCAAGGTCACATTTGTTCCCAACCAATATCATAGGCACCTGTAAGTATCAAGAAAATTTACTACGTAATTATTGATGTAAAAAGAATGCTAAAGCACAATTGAGACTGAGAGACATCAATATTTAAATCAAAGTTCATCTTCGGTTTATAAGCCAAGAAAGTCAAGCAAACTTCTTATAAGCCATGGGTAACTTTTGAAACAAAGAGTTCTTTACAGTATAACTTATTTAATATATTTTACAGTCCAACCTGTATTGGAGACTATCTGTAATTTAGACTTTCAACATAAATTATATGGGAAGAAGTTCAAAATCTTGAAATCCCTGATTTTCATGAGTTCAGCAGCTTATTTACATCTATATATATATAGGAAAATAATCCTTTATCATTACCCAAAAATTCACGAACTTCAGGATATCTGATAATCCTGAAGACATTTACCACTGCAATATGCTATCTTCATGGGTGCAAGATGAAAATTTTGAAAAACCAGAAAACTGTAATTTGAAACCATTTTTCTTCATAATTTAATAGCAAAACATTGTCTAATTTGTTGTGAAAAACCTGAACTTCAGGCATATGCCTGAAAACTTGCACCCATGTATCTTGATGTTATAAACCCTTTGAGGTTTAAGTATGTATTATTTGAATTTTAATACTCAATTTAAACACCCACTGTCTAAACAGACAACATTTCATGGGTGAAAGCTAAAAATTATCAAAATCCAGACTGAAATTCATGTAAGAGAACAAAACACCATTTCAAAATCATTTCCCAAGTCTTAACTTCAAGAATAGTTTGTCAAACTTTCACCTATGAAATATTTGGTAAAGCCAAACAAAATCTAGCTTCCATAGAAGTACAAAATGTCATAAAAAAAAGTTTTAAATTAAAAAAAACAAGACAAATCGTGCAATTTAAATTCCATAATACAATGATTAAAATAGCTTGTTTTCTTAACTATATAATGAATATAAATACGGAAAGCTTTCAAACTAAAATGTCCACCGATGGTCTTTTAATACAGGTTGGATTGTAAAACATCTTGAATTATATAAGTTACTGATCAATACTTTACATAGCAGAAGACACTATATCCTATCAACATCCCTAAACTTCTATGTTACAGACAAAATAATGGTACAATCAACATTGTAAACAAAAATAAAACAAACTGCAAGATTGCTGTATTCAATGGAAATAAACAAATAGGTCTATCATACTTAAATATCTTGAAGGTCTTTATAAACATTTTTATGAGCATTTTTGTGGGTTAGTAAACAGTGCTAGTGACTAGTGGATGTTATAAATCTATTGACTATCAATCAATGCTTAAAATGCTACAACAAGTTCTTTTATAACAGTTTATTATTAACTTTATATTTATAATATGTTCTACTTTGCAAGTATAAGAGTCATATGGGACAACCATTTCACATAACCAATGTTCCCAATAAGTACAAGGACAGGACTATTCTACATTAAATGATCACTTAAAACAAAAGCTTACATTCTCACATAAAGAGCCATAAACGTCACATTGGTTCAACCAAACAATCTTTCATTAGTGAGTAGTTGCAGTGATCATTATCACCTGACCACATGTTTGTATTCAAACACACCAACTTAGCAGGTTAGCTTATTTGGTAATGTGACTCATACTACAAAACCAATGGTTCTGGTTTTGATTCCTTGATTTTTGTAGTTGTTGGGTTTAACGCCGTAGCAACACATTGTATAGGTTATATAATAGCGGTCAGTCAACCTACTCACTCCTCCTGGAAAGGCTAAATCTCTGGATTTAGCTTTTAACCAACTATTAAGCGCATACTTGCGTCAGTGACTGACAACTGCCCTACATAATTAAGAATCCTTGGTAGGAGGGAGAATGGCTGTAAAAATAATTTCATGACCAATCTCCACGGAAGTATGCCCTGCCTGGGAATCGAAACCGGGACCCCTCAATCAGTAGACTTGGGTACTACCAAGTGAGCTAACTGAGTGGCTAATCCTTGATTCATATATACTTTTCTGGAGTTTGACCATAGAATAGTTTCAACTGTTTGTATGGTCATTCTCCCTTTTAACTCAGTATGGCAATTGTTAGCCAGCAATGAGGGTAACAATGTGCTAAGTACTTGATTAAGAGATTGGAATCATAGATCTATCCATGTCCTGGGACAGGGAGTATATGTGAAATGACTGGCACAATATGACAATATGAAATATAGTTGAAATCAGTCATAACGTATCATGAATTACAAGTATTTACAATGTGTACTTAAACAGTTAGTTAAAGTTAGAGAAGCCTAAATAAATATTATTTAAGATATAAATTAATATGTTATTAGTTAAGTGCATACGTTACAATTAACACAAAAGTGATAAAAAATACAATAACCATTGTCAACTTTACATATATCAAGATACAGTATACTTTGAGTAGCAATCATTGCCAATTAAATAATATATGTTCAAATAATGACTTATCTTTATGTTGGTAATATAATAATTTTGTCTAAGTATTTTCAAATTGACACTGTATTTTTAACTCATTACACTGACAGTTTTTCATTTGCCAGTAATGAAGTAAGCAAGTCATAGTTCTTTAATTTTCTCAAGCACTAGCCAGCAAAGTATTTTACTAGCAAGAATATAATAAATAAATAATTTTCACAAGTACATTTTTCTTTTAAAAAACAGGAAGGGTACAACCTGTGCCAACTTGGAATCAAAATGAAATTTCTATAATTATTGTTTTGAAGTGCAAGGTGTGAGTCAAACTTGCATTATAATTCAAGAACACAAGTACAATTTGCAATGATGTTTTATTTATCTACAAAATACTGGTATACATTTTCTTCGCTAATTACTATACAGTCAGATCTCGATACAACGACATCGTTCGTTCCCAAGAAATGTGTCGTTATAACGCATATGTCAGTGTAATGAATTCTTCTGACTATGTACATGTTGGTATTGGTTCCCAGAATGTATGTCAGTATAACGAGAATGTCGTTGTAACGGATGTCGTTGTATCGAGATCTGACTGTATTACTAGTAATTAAGATTTTTATTTAGAAAACTGTATTCAATAAGCTATGGGAGGTGTTATTCTACATTGAGTAGAACTTTATAAATAATAAAGGGCTAGGTTCACTAAGGCCCAAAAAGTGCCCTTTCTCAGAAATTATCCAAATTTTCAGAATATGTACATGTTTGGGTGCTTAAACGAAAAACATATTTTTTTTTGTATTTTTTATCATTTGTTTGGTTGCCATAGTAACCAAATGGTCTTTAACCATTTTTTATAGTTTAAAGCATGTTGGACACTTTTTGATAAAATTTTTACAAAATGTACATATTTTAAGGCTTGAACAAAAAACATAACACAAATTGTAATTATTTCAAATATTTGGTTACCATAGCAACCATATGATTATGTAACATTTTTGTAGTTTAGAGCATATATAAACATTAATTGATCAAATATAAAAAGTACAGTAGAATAGCAATGTTATTTTCGATACCATTAATTAACAAAAGTACTTTTAATGCATAACTTCAGTATCATATGTATCCATTCTACATTATCTATGGAACTAGGAGTAACTAATATTGCTATACATGCGGCCATATCTGCATAAGGAATTATACTATCTATTACACAAGAAAAGTAGACTAGTGACAGATAAATAAGAAAAGTAGATATGTGACAGTCAATGAATGATATATGTACACTGAGTTGGACAATATAGTAGATAACAATATAGTACTCATAGATTACGTCAGAAATGACCCATGGACATAGCAAAACAAATCTTAAATATGTAAAGAGATCAATGATAGATTCAGTACATAAACTATTACCATATTAACATAGTATATACTATAGTTTATTTACATTCTATTTATCAACAAACTGAGTTAACTGGTATATTTAAAACATATAATGGTGCAAGTTTGCATGTAACTGTTAACATATGAGAAAAGTTGACATATTACAGTCAATAATTGATATATGTAAAAATATACATAATGAATTTGGCTACAATGTTACAACCTATTCTTTAATAGTACTCCCCTCAGAGTCTGATGCATCTATTGTCTCTGGAAGAGCAGTTGCTGCATCTTCCAGAAACACACCCCAGTCTTGTACTCCTGAAGCGATGTCCTCTGTGTGGACAGCTGTGCCCAGGTACCATATGACAGCTGCCACATGGGAACAGGTACCCACTGTCCTGGCACCAGCACGGCATTTGCAGTAGTATGCTATTACATGGTCAGAGTCATATTTTATCCATAACATGTATGATTTAGAAGAAACATGTCTACTCTGTAGCCTTACTCTGAGGATACCTGCTAATTCCTTATGAATAAGGATGTCACAGTCCCCAGATAGGTATTCTTGTACATAACTCTTACTGAGTTTGAGTTGATATGTTCCAAGAGTAAGTACTCGAAGTAGTGTGTCTGACATTCTGGGAAAGTCCTGTACATCTGTGACAATGTCCCACTTGGATACACTTCTTTTGTCTAGCCCATTCTCTTCCACAAATGACATTAGGCTGTGATTGCCTGACAACCTATCTCGCATCTGGCTGGCCAACAATGCATCACTGTCCTGAGTCTGGTTGATGGGCGGGAGGAACATGTTTAACAGGGCACAGACAATGCGTACATAGTCACCAATGTATGGCACCTGGTTGGTTGGAAGGATATGGGCCAGGTACTTCCATCTCTTGATTCTGGCGTTTGCAGCCTCTACCACCCATCTGACCTGAAATCAAACATAATGCCTAAGCTACAGATTAAAAAAAATGATACATAATTAGTTTGTTAACTATAGAAATAAAATCACATAGATCTATGCATATAAAACTATTAGACTTTAAAATTACTTTCATCAAAAATATACAATATATAGGTAGGTATGTGTTACATTATGACTCATGTACACTACCTAGGGTATTATGTGTACATATGTATTCCATGTTATCAATATTCATGAATAGCAATTATTGCAATTAAAAATCTATTCAGTTTCAATTTGATATAGTTTTTAATTGTTTTATCTGCAAAACATTTACTTATTCATTTAAAAGAAATGTAAGCAAATAAAAGAACACCTAAATTATTTAAAAAAAATGAATTAATTAAATAACATCAAATAAGTTAGGTAGCTTTTTTATAAAACTTAAACTGATTATTGTTAGTTTTTATACCTTTGTGACCATGCAGCTTGTGTTTGCATCCTCCATAGCCATCTGTTTCTCTGATCTTCTCATGAAACAAGGCATTTCTGCCTGTATTCCAAGTTCTCCAAGAAGTTCAACAGCATCCCTGAAACCTCTATCGACAACAAAAATGTCATTTGGGTTGATCCAAGTTTTGATTTCCTCAACGTTGTTGTTCATAATATGTTTTAGTATAGAAGCATCATTGTTTTTTGAGTCAGCAAAGTATGGTCCAAGAACACTAATGAAATGGCCAGAAGTTGAAACAATTATCATTGGTTTTACTAGTGGTCGACTTTTATGCATGCTATAACTTCTTCTCTGAAATTGAAAATTGTTACTCTTGTTTATGTAGATATAGGTTCCATCAAGAACTAAAATGGCTTGATCAGGGTTTTAGGCAAGGAGATCTTGAGCTAGTTGTCTTGTGTGATGGTCAATGACTTCTTGGCGGCTGACATGTTAAATCCAAGATGACTAGGTACGACTGTTTGAGATAGAACTTGGCGAACTGAGTGAACTGCTCTACGTATGCTTGACTTGGTCACATTAAATATTGTTGATAGAATCTTGTTAGAAAGTCCACATTTCAATTTAAACAGAAAAATACCAAGAGTTGTAACAGATGTTCTTACAGGAGTGTTTTTTATTAATGAGTCCACTTGTTGGTGTAGGTTTATAAATTGATGTTTATTTAATCCAGTCAAATTCATTAAGTCTTCATCTGAGTAATCATTTAAATTGTCAAAAGACATTCTTTGGTTAGTTGATTTATTTGCAAATTGTCTTGTTTTAACAATTAAGTCAGTCACTGTTGTTCTATTTACATTAGAGTTTTCTTTAGTTTTAATTTTGATAATTTCTTCCTTCTTTAATTCTGTTAAATCACTGTTAAAATGTGATGGACAGCACCTACTTTCACTTGTTATTATAAGTCCATGTTGAATGAAGACAGTTTGTCTAATGTTTACAGGTACTACTATTATTTTTGGACCAGGTCTTTTGCAGATAAAACAATAGAATGGGATTTTATTGTAGACTTAAAAGGAAGATTTATTGATGGAGGACTTTTACATGTTGACTCTGTTGATGTTGTTGTTGCTGTTGGGGTTGATGTTTTTGCAGGTTGACTGGAAGTTGTGTAAGCATGCTTACTGCAGCCTCCACATATGAAATCAGAACTTGTTGTTTCTAGAAGAAAGTTTTTTCTCACATATTTGGCAACATTCTTATTTACTGGTCTTCTTTGGTGAAGTTTCAGCTTTTTGCTGCACAGCACACAGATTTTTTGGGGCATTCTGCAAGAGAATATATATTTAAATGTTAATTCATGAATATATACCATAGCTATATGTCTGCATTTTGTATTAAAATGTGATAGATCTAACTTACATTGTAAGAGAGGAATAGAAAGAAACATTGTACTTTATTGACTCAATAAAATAACAAAATTTAAAATAATAAAATTTAAAAACCATTTGAATACCAAATAGTTATTAATTAAGTATAAAATATAAAACGGGTATAAAAAAAAATAAAAAATCGCCTTAGGGAGGAATCGAACCCCGACCGTCATCGCGCAGTGCTGAACGCACATCCACAACACCAACTTGACGTTACGTAATTGTGTATCACAAGAAGTACTTATAGTTAAATTCAATTGTCGAGATTGTTATATGCACCTTAAACTTATTACAATATACGATTTGTGTAGGTTAAATACAGCAAAAACTTTTTTAAAATTTACAAAACATACTTCTGCATATCTAACGTCTATCTTTCTTATAAACAAAGTTGACAGATAGACGTCTGCTGTTGAGCGTCATTAGTAACAATGGGAAAAAACAAGAAATTAAACGCAAAGCAATTTATGAAACCGTATAAATCCAGATAATTTTAATAAAATGTTTATATAATAATCTTACCTTTATCTAGTTGCACCTATATGTTCTTAAATCATCAAGAAAACCCAGATATGTCATCGACTTGCGTTGACAATTAACGCAATCTGCGTAAACACATATCCAGTAGACCACGGTCGTACTGGATCTGTACTTTTTCCCTTTGAGGTCACGTCGAGATGAACTTTGTGTCGACCAATCAATGCGTAGCTTTCATCTAGACGAAAACACTATTAATCACATTTTGATTTCGTAATTTCTATTTTTAGACCAAGTTTTGCTTGCTAATTTAACCGCGGTAATATTCACAGGCTGCGATTGGGCGGCTCATTTCAAATTTCGTGACGTAGACGATGTAAACAAGTTACGTATCATAACAATTTCGTCATGAATATTATGATGAGAAAAGGTCACCTGAACGTGACCTTCGTTTGGAAAAGGCCAGATCTACATTAGCGAGTATGCGAGCGGTAAAATTGTAGATCGGGTTTTAATCAGATTGCAATTAACGCACACTCGGATACGGTAGACGATTCGCACTCAATGCAATTCGAAACAATGTGATGTGGTTGAATTAATTCAGTACACCTTGTTTGGATGTAGTAAGTTTGAAGATATTTTCTAGCTTGCAGATTTTATAATAATAAAACACAGAAAACATGCAAATGAATGTTTCTTCCTGATTAAAGTTATTAATGTGTTTCTGGACAAAACAAGGAACGCGTTCATTGCATACGCTACAATTTCGGACATACTAATTTCGGATATTTCATGTTTAAACAGAATCGTTTGAGTTTATTGAGCGTTCAATACTCTGTTAATATGGTTTATTTGTAAATGTATTTATTCTTGCAATCTGAAGATTACCTTTTTTTAAAACCATATATCCTATACACATTGAAATTGCCTTTTTTCTCTAACAACAAATATATTTTTTTTGAACAACGATCATGAGAAAGGCTTTTCGTAAACCATGAAGAACCAATAGAGACACTGTCATATTCTGTTATTATCTTTATTTTGTCCATATAATCATTCCCTGAAAAGGACTTTGTGTCTCTTTGGGCTCTTCATATTAAATTTTAAGCAATAACGCCGTGAAATAAGCAAAAAATGGGATATTTTGACATCAGTGCATATAAAAAAGTCAAGTATTTTTTCATACAGGTGCTTTTTAGAGTTGCAAAATTCTATTAATTTATAGCAAACAAGTCATTCTTTGTAACCATTGGAAAACTTTGATGCTAATTATAAATTACATTTTTCAAAAATCGCAGGGCAGAAATTGGCAGTTGGTGAACCTAGCCCTTTCAGAACTTCTGACAAATTTTTTTTGATTATTTATATTAAAGGAAGAATAGATATAAAATGAGCACTCAGAACAAAACATAAACAAAAATTAAAACAACAAAAGAACACTATGGTAAAAAATGAACAAAAAGATTTAATTAGTAACAAAATGCTCAAGAAGACAAAAGATCAGAAAGAAATCAATATCTGGAAGGGTATAAAAGAACGTTCCAAGGGAGATCACTCTAAATAAACTAACTCATTATAAAAGCAAGTGAAAGCAGGAAGCATTGTGAACTATCATGCAAGCAAAACAAAGATAAATCTAACCACTTCATCTAGCAGGAAATAATTATCTTGAACATAAAACAATGACAGAGAAGATTCACTATCTCTCGTTAAAGGAAAATCTTAGTAAGGTTTCCTTTAAAGTTTCTATTCTGGTATAGACATATATACCACACACATTAATGAGGCTTCACTAAAGATGCTTGTTTTTGCATTAAGAACATAGATTATAGCCTAGAATCTAAACATTAGTCTCCTGTTTAATCAGAAGCCAATGTATAAAAAATATTAGGTTTGGGAAGTTTTTTGTTTTACACCCACTTTCAACAAAATTTGATGTGATATTTTCCTTAACCATCACTACAGATTCCCAAGTACAGGAGACATATCAGGGGTCAGGAATTGTTCCCATGACAACTTGTCCAATCCATACATTTATGTCTGCAGACAAGTTAATATTGTCAGCCCATTTGTCCATTGACAATAAATATTTTTAGCAGTAAATAAATTGTAATGACATAGTTAGTAATACTTAATATTGTACATGTTTCAATTTAGTCAAATGTTGACTGTTCTATTTAATAATTTATATCACAGACAGTTCAATATTATTTTTTGAAAATTTGAGTAATGAACTTCAGGTCAAGACTGCATTATGACCCAGACATGTTGAGTTTTAGATTTCACTTGTTCTAGGACAAGTGGAGAAAACTTGGAATTCCACACCACTGCATATTATCTGCAGACAGTGACTAATATCTCATAAATAGAGCCATCATCATTTGCTGGCTGAAACCCATGATACTTTATTTAAGTAATGGGATATTGTAACTGTTAAGCCACCTTAACTACTTAACTACAGAGGTTTGATACATTATGGCATATACCAGTAGTTTTCAGATTTAACCAATGATGTCAGTCCTATACAAACATACTAACAAGTTTATTTGAATAATGATCCAGGCCTCCAGCCCATAAGTTAGGATATAGTTATCGAATTATAGTTTGTATATTAGTTAGAAAGGCTTTACGTAGCAGACAAGTCAATGACCAAAATAAAACTTTCCAATTAATTAAAACAATAGTCATAACAGTTTGACAACAATAGTTGGTGATAAATGAATGAACAGGTGAAGATATAAGAGGTACAAAAAAATGGTGTATAATATCGTTGGTTTAGTGCAAAACAGTCATAACTCAATATAAAGAAAAGTGAGTTATCTGTTTTGTGCTAAACCTGCAAAATATACATACATTGAATATTCTAAGACTAAAAACATGGGCATGGAGGCAGAAAAAAGGAACAGGACACACCAAAGAATAAAATTCTGGGGTCTTAGCAAAACAGTTAGGAAGGAAGGACTCGGTGCAGCACCCTGCTATTCTGCTTCAGAATCATCACGTATACTTTTTGTATAAGAAATCTGCGTGGGAAGGTGATGGTTCAATTAAGGAAGATATCAACATAAATCTAGTAATACACTTAAAAAATGGTAATCACCCAATTATATAAAATTAACTTCCTCGTGGCATAGTTATCAATGACTGTGTAAGTTTAATTATGTTAATAATGGGAAATTATTAGCTTCTATAATTAACAAGGAATTTATGCGTAAAAACTTCTTCAGACTGACACACTTAAAACAATTATCTCTAGCTAGTTGAAGAGGCCAGTAATCAGGAAGGCATGATTTACTAAGCAAGAATGGTTTTTACAATTCAGTAAAATTACTCTTTACAATTAAAACGATAGCAATTTATGTAACTAAAGTCAAAGAACAATAAAATAACAACATTAGAAATGATGGTATAAGTTTTAATCAATATCATAATTAATATTCTACTTGTAAAATAGCAAAAGAAAAATACTTTACCAAAAATCTTTATTAATTCAATTAAATTCTTTCAATAATTATCATTATTCTTAATAACCTTTAAAAAAATTAAAGCCATTAAAGGCCACACTTTTTATATTTTTAGTCTTACCAAAATTTTCTTGAAAAAATGATTATGGTAGGTTGATGTAAAAATTAAAAAAAAAGATACAAGATGTCAATTACAGTCTACTTTCTAACCAATTTTGTACAAGTTCTGAGTGAAATTGATATTTATCTTAGAAATTCACTGACATTTTCTCAAACAGTGTGATTATTGACTTGTTTAGCTTATTCATACTGGAATGGGTGTTTTCTTTTTTGGTGAAAAAATAAGTATGAGGGGTAATAGAAAAATCTATACATCAAGATTTTTTATTTATTTTCAATTTATAAAAAATTAGGGTTGGGATTTTTGTAAGACAAAAAATATATAAGTTCTGGCCTAAGGCACAAAGTTTACTTGAGTTATATGACCATTGTTTCTAGGATGTATAAGTCTTAAATGCTAATCTGAAGTAAAAAACTGTTTACAATTTCAAATGAACAGAAACATGACCAGTAGCAGGGTAGAGACATTGGACCATCCAACAGGAAGAGTCCTGGGACCATCTTATAGTGAGAGAATACCAATGGATGAACAAAACAATACTGTTGAACAAAACTCCCTTTATTTTCAAATGGAGTTACATAGTGTTATGTTCAGCCCACAATACAGTGATTATAAGTCTGACATTGTAATCAAGTGGCCATAGGCTGACAAAGGTCATTTATAACTTTATAATGAAATTAAATGAAAGCAGCCAAGTTTTTCTGGTAATTAATCACATTTCTAATCATACAATGCTACAAACAGTGAGTTCTAGTGCTCAATGTAAAGTATAAATGTTATAAAAGTGGACTAAAATGTTCTAAATATCAACCAATGAAAAACAGTGACAAGTGTATGAGAGTCATTAGTATGTTATAAAACTTTGATATTACATTAACTGTAGACTACAGACGATCAACAAAACAAAACAAACAGTTAGTGACCATAGTAAGTCACCATATTATGAACACGATGTGCTCACTAAAGCTAAATTAACTGATTAATATCAAAAACATTAAACTTTTCATCTAAACGTAATCACTAAGTGCTAAGAGAAAAAAACACACCTAAGCATACTCAAAGTGCTACAAAACTTTTACAACAAAAATCTAGTCACCTGAAGCATCCAGGTTGTTTTCTTATGGCGAGTCTAGCATCCAAAATAATTCCTTGATGCTAACGTCAAAATATCTCGATTAAAAGCCATCAAAAACATTCGCAAGTATATCTCGGGCAAGACGTTTTTCCGTGATACATTGGACTCGCATGAGCATACAAAGCTTTAGCAAAGAAAAAATCTATTAGAATATAAAAATGTCATAAAATGAGGCAAAACAGAATGAATAATCATTATGATATAATAGTCCAGCTATAAAGACTAATGCTGACATCATATTTTAAGGGAGATCACTCTTATTGATATATATCATGATAAAGGGAGATAATTTATAATGAATATTGAGAGAGAGACATTGACACAAACAGAGAGAATGTTAGGCATCACACCAAGCATGTCAGATGTATTTTATCAGCCATGAAAATGCACAAATGTATGAGTGAAAATATAAATGGTTCCATATTTCAATTCATAAGGTGACATTCGTAAAATGCAGAGGGCACACAAAGATATTATATCAGAGGGTACACAAAGACACACCCATGTCTGTCTCAGTCAAGCATTAAACATGAAGGTTATCAAATGCATTATACTGTTCATCATTTTGTCACAGGATTAAATCTTAAATGTAATGGACATTGAAGCACTTTTTGAAAAAAAAATGATTTGAAAACATAAGAAATATCAACTACTAGACATAAGAGCACATGCACACTTAGGATGAAAATTAAAGTGTCAATGAAGCAAAATCCATGCAAGGACCCACCCACATACAGTCTACAATATAATGGTTAGGATAAATATTGAAAATATTCCTGAAAGTTCTACTTAGTACAATAGACCTTTATATATATATATATCAGAGTAAATAAAGACTTTCAAATTTCCTTTAATTTGAAAATTATGTAAATTTTATGTAATAAAATAAAAGTACTATGACATATGCAGACCTATTTCCGACAATTTAAGTACAAAATCCAATTGATAAACATGGATAATATATTTTTGTATAAAGCGATATAACTCATGGCTTTATTGTCATTGCACCCAACACATTTAATATTTTGAAGAAAAGAAAATATTGGAAAATTCTCTTGCAAGTTGTTTATTTGATTTCCTACCAATTATATTGTAGACTTATATAAAAGCATTATAACCAAAACTACCCTTCACAGAAAAAAAATGTGTTCCAATAACATAGCAAAGAGGGACTCGCGTGTAAATGATTGTATACACTAATAATGAAGACCAATAATAAAAAAATCTATCTTTAATTCTATAAATTAACTTTCTTCAAATTGAAATTATGATAGAAAATTTCATATCAAATGAAAAATCTGTAAGGGAAGTTTTCCCTGTACATGTCAGTAGATCCATATATATGTTAGATATCATCAATTCTATATAATTTTGCAAGAATGTACAAAATGTTCACATGTTTCAGTCATCCCCAACTTTCAGGACAATTTGTTATTCATTAAACAGTATAAGGGAAAAATTTCCAACTAGCTCGATATGAAACAAGTAAATCTGTGAGCTAATGCTCACTAGTGATACCCCCGCAAAAATCTAAAAATATGCGACAAACAGGAAGTAGATGAGCAAGGAGCATGAAATCGCTTTACACCACATGGGACTATGGGATGAAGCAATATGCAAAGTATTAGGCTGCTGCATGTTATAGTTGCTGAGAAAACTGCGACGGAAATTTTGTAACGGACGGACGCACGCACGCTCGGACAAGGGTAAAACAGTATACCCCCCTCTTCTTCGAAGCGGGGGTATAATAAGTTGTTTTTTTCCAATGGCCAAAATCAATTATCACTAATTCTGGGCTCCAGGCTATCAAGTTAATAAGCGATGGTTATGTATGAATGCAATACATACATACATAACCATGGCTTATATATGAAAGGGGCAACAATTTCTAAACCTTGTCCACTTTGCTCAGTCTCTAAGTGTATAAATTTTACTATAATGTTAAACAAACATTGAAATCAGCTGATTGGGTGAAGATCGGCAATTTTGCATAAAATGCTTTGACATATTTGTATTTACAGATGCAGGTAGTGTAACATAATAAAATTTTACTTTAACAAACTTACAGGGATATAGAATAAGTGATATGGATCATTGACAAATACAAGAAAAACTGACATTTAAGTGAAAATGTTAATTAATTTATTATTATATATGTACCAAGGTTAAATTTACTGATATTTGAGTGAAAGTTAGTTCTATATAAACATATAATACCTTCATAGACAATGTGAGAAAAATGATGACTTTTAAAAATGATAAAAAAATATTTGACAAAATTATGTCTAAATTTGGTTTGCAGAAAGGGAAATGTATGTAACTAAGAAATGTCTGTAATTCTACAATGATGGTATGATGTTGAAAGATGAATTGATAACACTTCTTGTATCCAGTAATTTATATTCTCTGTTCAGATCAGTATGTATAGCCAAAAGCGAAGTTGACAATTTCCAAACGTGGTCCTTTTTTATTTACAGCATAAAAAAGGCACATTTACAAGGAAAAGTTTACAAATTATATCTATGCAAGGTGAATAGAATTTAATTTTAATCATGGGTTATTATAACAGTCAATACTGTTGTCATGTCCAACCAGAAAGAACAATTTAATATTATAGAAATAAGATGGACGCATCAATATACTAGACTTTTAGGAAAATTTTCAAAATGAATCAATAATTAATGATCATCAAGAATGAACTACTTATAGTGTATACTATGAACTTAAGTCAAACGGAAGTCTTAAAAAATAGAATACATCAGAGAAAATGGGAAATGAGGAAAATCCTAATCACAAGAACTCACTATCAATTCATCTTCCAATAAAAAAATAGTGCAATAAAGACAATACACCCTATATTTGTATACTATAATACAGTACAAGACTAACCTCATCTGTGTCTTTAACACGTAGAATCTGCTCTCTTAGATCTTGTAAATCATTAAACGTTGACTGAGCTGTTATAGAATAAACCAATAAAAAACCTTGTCCATTTTTCATGTATAAATCTCTCATGGCTGTAAATTGTTCCTGAAATATTTATATGTATATTGTTACATTTTGTTATTGTACGATTATATTGAACTGTCCGATTGCATAAATTAAAACGCCACATTACACGGTATATTTAATACTCGGTTAATTTCGGTAGTTCACGTAGAGCGTATTGTCAGCACATAACACTTATGTATTATATCTTATTTGCAAAACGTATCGTAGTTTGTGTGGCCCAGTGGGGAGACGGTCAGACTACAAATCTTTTTATTGTGGGTTCGAATCCCGACAGAAACTTATTTTTGTATCTTTTTTCTTATTTAAATCAAGGGCGGATTGCGTAAAACTCATTGTCCCTCGTGCATCATGAAACTTATAGAAACCTTTGTTATAAATTTGGTGGCATCTCATGAAATGATGATGACAGTAGCACAACTGACACAGTCAGTAAAATTGAGGGAGTTTTACATTGTTTGTTTTGAAGTGTTTTATTTCTATGCCCAAAATTACTGTATAAAATAGATGTAAAACAAAAAAAATACGAAACGAAGAACAAAAAAATAAATAAAAATGACATATTTAGCTTCAGACTCGCACTTCTTTCAAAAATAGATGTTTAGTATCATAGCACTTTAACCGTACGACCATTCAGCCTGATCATATATCGACACTAAATTAACCTACACTTAGTATTTTTACTACAAGTTTCTATTTATAGAACGCGGAAAATAATATATACAGTGCGCGATAATCGTGTAATTATGCAATCGGACAGTTCAATATAATCGTACAATAGTAGCTCATACATTCATGTCTTTGATTTAAACACTTACTACAGTTCTTCTGTACTCACTAAGTGGTCATTTATTAAACTTACTAACATTTAGTAAAATGAAAATATGGAATGAATAGCGGCATGCCATGAAAATCTGTCATAAGGCTATTGTTTATATGTCAAGAAGTAAGATATTTCTATAAAAGAAATGAAATAGATAATTTCATGAGACATTTTTTCAACACAAGCACACATAATAATCAGTCATGATCGTAAATTTTCTAAAGTCAGTCAGATTTAATTTATTTAAGTTGATTATACAAAATGCAAAATTATCAAGTAGTCTGGCTAAATGAAATATTTTCACTAGTCAGGGAGTTGGGCTAGTGGTGTAAGGTGATTTTGTAAAATCCAGTGTTCGAAATTAGCGGCAGCCCGACGCCCGTGGCTTGTGTTTTTTAAGTCGGGCTAGTCAATTTTCTGTCTAGTAAGCCCGATCGGGCTTATCGCAAATTAAGTCACAAAAATGGCCGAAAATCGCACACATTTTCGACATAACTGTGCGAAAATCCCCTCCAAATCTCTTATTAAATCATCAACAAAATCGTAAAATTCCACACGAAAATAATCGTCAAAACAAACTTTTATTGTCATCATTAACAACTTTATAATTGGTACTTTATTTTGTAAAATGAAATTCCTTCAATCATTGTTATTGTCATAATTTCAAGTAGCAATCTTGACTTATTACGTCACAAATTGTCATGTACATCGGGGAGTCTATATTTTAATTGTTTGCAGCAATTAAAATCAATATTAATCCTTTGTTTGGTGACAAGAATGTATTCGCAGTTTTAAACAGAAATAGATGTTAACAATTTTAGAAGTGTGTCAGCATTTTTCACACTTAGTCGATGTTTGCTAGCGTGATAATGACATAATTGCGATGTCTCATTGTGTAACTATGGTGTCTAATTTAATTGTTAGGTAGAATTAATTCTTAAAACAAGTGTGACCTAGTTATCGGCGATCGTAGGAAATCAAATTTTCTTTGTTTCAATTTACTTATAACTGTCAATTACACCCGTTTTTTATTATTTAATTTTTAGAAAATTCAAACATTTCCATGTTTGTTCACATTTTTGACAAAATAAATGAAGAAGTTGCCCTCTCCTTTAAAACTTCACTCTATTACACATCAAAGTGAAAAACGAAGTCGCCGACATTTCGGAAAATCAATGAAACAAATTATGACCAAGATTATGACAGTCCTCGAGACCTCGATTTAACGACCGATGGAGCGTATGTAACATCCGCATTTCTTATGTAATCTACCAATCAACTACGCGGGAGTTGTGCTGTTAGTGTACACGCTTCAAAAGCCGATACTTAGTGACTCGATTGTTTATTGATGGCCCCTGTGTATATTGTCACCTTTAAGACCAACCAGCGTCCTCTTAAAAATCAATAGTGCTATATGTCGGCCAGATAAGATTGATATCGTAATTTAACGGTTGCAATAAACAAACACGTGATACTACAATAATATAAGTAGATAAAGCTTTTTGGATGCTTGCCGTTAAATTGATAATTGTATTCAATTATGAGCATGTGATCAGGCAGTTGAATAGATGTAATTAGCAGTTTGCCAATGATTGCAATTATTTGTTTTTTAAGCGTGGTTTCATATGTTTTCGTGACCCACGCTATCGCCAATCAAATGAAACAAGGTTAAATCTACTTAAGTAATTTAATAACCTTATTATTTTGATTGTTAGTTCTTCTTTATTAAGCAATTAGTAACGGGGAAATTCCTTCAATTTTTCGATTTCAATTGAATTTATGAAAATTGTATTCGTCACGTAATCTACCAGCTAAAGTCGGTTTGCAGACTCTAAAAAATCAAAGATAATCATATATTGCTACATAGTATGTTATATTTAAGAAAAGGTATGTTATTTACAGCAGAACTGATTAGATAAAAAATATTTAAACAAAGAAGGGTAAAAAATGAGGACACTGATAACTGATTATCAAAAAATGGCCTTTTATGCAATTTTAATCACTTTTGATGAACATATACTAGCAAGTAAAAATGCCAAACCAAAAAGAAGAACTTTTCATTGAAATGAAAATTAGATAATTTAAGATTACAACTAGATGGGAGCCGGTGCAAGCACAGGCTTTAGGTAATGACAGTTCTCGAAACTGTTCCTCGAAACAGGCATGTTTAAAAGCCATATGAAACTTGATCATAAGAGATTGCAAAATATTTGTAGGAAGTTTGAAATTGATAATTGTGTAGTATCGGAGATATGATTTTGCAAGTATAAGTTTAATCTGGATTTGTCAAGTTCTAAAAGGACTGAACACTGTGAAAATGTAACATGTTGTTATGTTAAGACAAGACAAACTGTCAAAAATGAACAAATGCAGCAGACATGGCTTTGTTCTAGTCACATTTATAAATAATAAAAGGCTGTATTGATACAATAACATGTGTTTTTATTGATTTTTGTCTCATTGCTTAAACTTCCTCAATTTCCCCAATTTTCGATACTTTTAGAGTATGTTATATCATCCTGTTATTCGGGCTTGTTAATTTTAGTCCGGGCTTGAGAAAGTTGCAAGGTGACAAGCCCAAAGGGCTTGTGTCCAAAAATCCTCATTTCATACACGGAAAATCCTCAATTAAAAAATCTAAAATCGAACATGTTAACTTCGAAATAAAAATATAAAAGACAATTAAAGTATAAATACCGTTCCAGCTGTATCTAAAATTTCTAACATGCATTGTTGTCCATCAACTTCTACTTGCTGAAATAATATAGTAACAAGATATGTAATACATATTTAATGATAAACTGAAATCAGTGTGCTCAAGTCCTTCAATTAAATTTATTTATTTACTAATTCTGGCTTTAGCGCCATGTCAACACCATTTTTAGGTTACTTTACAATGTTCAACACACCTAACCTAGCTTTCCTGGACTCTTGCTTATAACCAGTACTCACTGACCCTTCCACAAGGCTGGAAACTTCTCCATATAACTTATTAATGGAGAAAAATAGACATTATTGTCAATTTTTTAAGAAATAGTATAACCTTCCCAGGTGGAATTCCAACCGTACCCCCCTCAGGACACTAGATTCCAAATCCAACTGTGCGACCCGGGTTCCCTTCAAATAAAAGCTAACAGTACCCTTTAGTACAAGTTAGTCAAAATAATAAAATTCACATTACAAAATATCAAGTTATAAAGTTAAACCCTAGACACATAAAATAATTAATTTACATGAGTATAAATCTGTATTTCAATGAATACTTAACAAGTACTTGGTCCTGACTTAAAATACATTAAATCAAAATTGAAACAAATTATAGAAAGCTTTTATAAATATATGCGAAGACATCTTCATTGAACAGTATATAAACAACTTGTTTCTTGTGGTCAACACTACATATACAATATAATAAACAAGTTATAGGACATGATATATAGTTAAACTTCCAGTTCCACATAACAAATTTTATATGCATTTCGAGAAATCTTATATTTTCTATGGACCACAGATGACAGGTTTTGCACACTGCCGATCTTATAGCTGTATTAAGACTATCATATGCTATCACAAATCAATATAAATTATCAATTTACCTTTCTATAACTGTCTTCTATAGTAGGATCATATTTCTCTACAAATATACCTTGTACAAATTGTACAGTCTGAAAATATAAGATTAAATAAAAAACACAATGGTTGAGACATAGAACATTGCACTGAAAATGAGAGACATCATAGGTATATTTATACTTGAGATAATGCAAAAACAAAAATGCTGCGTTTAGGGCAACCAAACCATATGATATGTAAATAAGACATACAAATTATAAGTATGTTTTAAAATTTAAACTAGAAAGCTTTTATGAATCCATTGCTAACATGATGAGTCAATTCTTAGAGAAATATTTGGTGGTTTGCCACAGAATTTCATTACTTAACTCCACATAAGGTATGTAAGTCCTACTTATATCTCCTACATATGAAGCCAGGTACTACAAGTACAAACTGAGCTATCCAGTCAGTTGCCAATTTGTAAATAAACAAAACCAAAAAGAACATAAATGATAATTGGTCACTCAACAATAATAATAAAATATTTACCAAAGCTGACTTTCCTACACCACCACTTCCAAGAACAACCAATTTGTACTCCCTCATTTTGTGAATGTAATTTAATTAACTGAAAATAAAATAATAATTTGAACAACCAAGTCACATAGATTCACACTTCTAGTCACAATGAGTGTAATTTCTAAAGATGAATCTGCAATCAACAAGATATGGAATTCAGTTTAAAATGTCAAATTTGCCACAAAGACATACTGGTAGTATTTTTGGGTACCGTACAACTCAACCCAAGGAAAACTCAACACTCAGACAATTCAAATCTGAAGTTGGGACAACTAAACTAGCAGGTAGATAAAACTTGAGTTGTCCTTACCTAATGGTTGAGTTGTCCGTGGTTGAGTTGTCCTGTCCCCATTGTTTTTCCTTTCAATATTTTATTAATTATTAATAATTAAATATTTATGCTCAATATACACAGATTTATTATCATACCATATATTTATAAGAGGGATATTTCAGATTTGGATTTCTGTCCCTTGACCAGAAGGTGGTGACAATGAAACAAGATTGCAGATTCCTTAGAGGAAGAGGAATGAGTAATGTTCACATTTGACCTAAATAAATACACTGTACAATCCTGAGTACAATTAGATCAATCCAATCCATTCTTCATGGAATATAACCTGTTCATGGTACACAGCTAATTCAAGCTTACACATGTGAGATACAAGATGAAAGCCATTTCATACAGAGGGTAAAAAAGGATTGGATTATTTTCATACAATGTAACAATGACAAATGAACCTGTCAAATCTAAAACAACAAACATCCAATCCTTAAATCAGTCAGAATGAGAATCATAGGTTTATTGAATTCTTAATAGCATAAAAAGTGAATAACTATAAAAGAAGTTGAAAAAAAGAATATTGCATTAATTATTTCGACATAAGAATTTTGTCATAAACAGATTCCGAACTCCACCCACTTGAGTAATCGAGCTCAAGTCCCACACCCTTATTTCAGCAGATTTTCACATGAAATGTCAGTCAGACTGGGCAATTAAGAACCTATTTCGTGTTTCCATATCTTAGTGAATGGTTTAACATTAATTATAACATATAAACTTACCAAAAAGCGTGAATTTAAAACAAAGACTTGACAATTTGTCACTCACTTCCCACTCAGTCGGTTCAATTTGTGTAATATGGCTTCCAGTGACGTCATAAGCAATAAAGTGTTACTAAATTTGGAAAATTGTTTTACGGGCACCTGCAAGGATTTTGACCGTAGCATTCCGAATTACTCTTTCCGGTGCGGGAAATGTTGTCATAAATCGACAAAATAGATACTCGTTAAAGATGCATTTGCTGCGTAAAATTTAAATATATATAAGCCCTCTAGTAGTAAGTTTTAACTTATTTTAAAAACAGTAGACTTTCGGAAACAGCGACTCTGCTGTCTTTGTTATTCACGTGCAATGTTTCGCACCTAAATTATTTCGCACTTGGCGATTCGCTCCGCTCTCATTATTTATACTACTAGCTGGATCCCTTTAAAGGGATGTTGCTTTGGAAGATTATTTTAGTTAAGCCCCATTATATTTATTTATGAAGATTAATATTTGTTCAAATTGAGAGATCTGCAGTACTTATAAATATATTTGAATGTAAGTTGGTATCCATATTCATCAGTCCTACAGGGTAATATAATATACACAAATGGATATCTAGTTTTTTACAAGATAGAAAACAACAGGTCACAATCAATAGCAAAAGCTTAGCTCTCAAAAATGTAACTAGTGGGGTTCCACAAGGTAGCGTGCTAGGACCTGTTCTGTTTTTACTATATATTAATGACATTCCTGATCATATAAATACCAGTACTATCAAATTATTTGCTGACGATACCAAATTATACAGAAGTATCCAAACAGAAACCGACATCACTGAACTCCAAAAAGACATACTTAAAACTAGTGAATGGTCAAAAAAGTGGCAACTTCCATTCAATACAAACAAATGTAAAAGCATGAACATTGGTCAAAACAACAAAATAAATATGTATATAATTAAGGATCATGAGGGAAATACAACACAAATCAAGCAAGTTGAGAAAGAAAAAGATCTAGGTGTCATTTTGACTCCAAATTGAAATTCAATGAACATGTTAATACCAAAGTAAAAACTGCAAATAGGAACCTGGGTATCATTATGAAAAACTTCCACTATTTAGATGAAAATATGTTCAAGACAATGTACAAATCTTTAGTAAGACCACACCTGGAGTATGCCAGCCCAATATGGAATCCTAGATATCTAAATGATGAAAGAGCCATAGAAAGCGTACAAAGAAGAGCGACTAGAATGGTACAATCAATCAAACATTTAACTTATCCACAAAGATTAAAGAGGTTGGGTCTACCAACATTAGAATACAGAAGAAAAAGAGCCGACATGATACAAACGTTTAAAATCTTAAAGGGTTATGACAAAATTGACAAAGATAAACTTTTTCCTTCTCCACCTACCAGATCTCTAAATTTAAGAGGGAGTACAGAAAAAATCTATAAAAGAAGATCAAAATATGAATTAAGGCGGTCCTCATTTAGTCAGAGGGTGGTTGACACCTGGAACCAACTTCCAAAAAAAGTGACTGAAGCAACATCAATTAATGCTTTTAAAAATAGACTAAATAAACATTGGACAGGAAATGACAAGTTCGAAGCAAAATGTTTAGGAATAGTATTAACATGATATCAACAAACAATATCAATTGACATTATAATGACATTATTATGTAAATAGTGTATATAGTTTTAATTGCGCACCAACCATGTAGTAATAATATAGTGTCAAATCAATGAAACTGTATTCAAATGTAGTATAATACATAGAGAAGATAATAATACTAGATATTATGAAAAATTTACAAGAAAACCGCGTTCTAAAAACCCATGTGTTTGTATGGATATAGTCCATAATTGGCGGTAGACATTAAGTGATTAAGTAAGTGATTAAGTACATAAAATTGACAGTTAAGGGACATAACTATAGACGAATTAGTTTTAGGGTTATTCCCCTTTTTACTTAAATATTTTAAAGTTTGTTTTAAGTGAATACATTAGTAGTACTAATTAAGATGTTTGATTGAAAGTTGATATTCTTATTTATTAGTAATAAATCTACACAAATAAATAATGTAACTCTGGTTGAGTTATACCCCTTTTTAACTTTTTAATTAAGGTAAATTAAAAGTATCTCAAAGAGAAATATTTTAAATACTCATCAAGATATTTAAACTTGAAGTTGGTATGCTTATTCATTAGTACAACACCTTCACATCTTTAAAGGGACATAACTTTTGATGTATTATTTTTGGAGTTATGCCTTATAATACATTAATGTTAATATTTGTACCAATTGAAATACCTTAATAAAGATAATTTATATCTAAATGAAAGTTATTATGTTTATTCCTACTGAATCTCACAACTATGAATGGATGTTACTATGGATGTATGTGTTTGGAGTTATGCCCCTTTCATTATTGAATATTCACAAATATGAATTTGTAGTTATTGTTTGACTGTATATACTACCAGTGTATTCTGATATTCGGCAGCTATTCATTCATTCCAAATTCTATAATAAACAATCAATAAACAAACTGTACATTCTATTATCCAGTAAAAAACAGACCATTATAAGAAACTTACTTGTTATATATATCATGCAACTGCAAGAAATATGTTGGTTCTAAAGCTATAACTTTGTTACCAATATGATTATCTTACTATAAAATCATATATGCATATAAATATATGTATGTATACATATGTATATAATTATTATGTATGTTGATATATTTATGAATATGTGTGTATGTATGTATGAATGACTGTTTACTAGAGCTGTCATTGATTGGGCTTGAAGGATATCGACGATATTGATATATCAAGAAATAATTATCGATGTTACACCAATATATAATGATACCTTCTCTACAGTACCATACAGAGCATTTATGTTGTCCTAAACTCATAAAAGATGTATATTTGTCATGAATGTTACACCTTCTGTGAAGAGCTATTTCCTCAATGGGGGTGCTGTCAATGTATGACGGCGCTCCTGTTTCTGTTTACACAAATTTGATCCTTATTCCTGACTTTCATTTATTTACCTATATTGGCTTTATTATGGATGTATCAAAATTATGCATATTGATAATTGATTGGAAAATAAATATCAAAGATACAGCGATATCATTGGAATTTATGACAGCTGTAGTGTTTACATGGTAATCAACTGATTAATAGTAAACTTGAGATATATTGACAACTTCAGCTTTTAAGTTGCTTTTGGTTACAATTGTATGAAGCAGAATATTTTTTCTTTCAAATTCATTCCTTGTAATTTTTGTTATGATTTATGTCTGCATGATTGACTTTTAACATCATGCACATAGACTATTCAATAACTTAAATAGATAAAAAGTTAAATGTTCTTTAAATCATGATATTATATGACATGAAACATTTTTTTCAGAAGACACAATCATCATGAATGGAACCATAATACCAAACACTCCTATTGCTGTAGATTTTTGGAAGATACGTGAATGTCCTCAAGCAAGAATCTTCTTTTTAACTCATTTACATAGTGATCATATGGCAGGTGAGAAACTGTTCTTCTTGAAATAATTTTGTTGGCCTTGCCGTCAGTCACTGCAGAACATAGCAGATAGATGGACAAATCCTGTGATAAAAAAGAAGGTCCATCTAGATCTGTCTATACAGGACAGACTGTCTGGCAAAAACATTGAAATCATCCACACAGTTTTCAATTGATCGAAATACATGTATTTAAAATGTCTCACGTCCTGTAAGACTTGTTTTGGTCCTGTAAATTTTTGATCTTCGCAGGACCCCCTGTCCTGTAATGAACTGTTGAATTTTGCAGTGACTGCTTGCTGTAGTTACTGAATTATCTTTTTAATCCTGTGTAGAATTGAAAAATGATTTTTATACCCCCGCTTCGAAGAAGAGGGGGGTATACTGTTTTACCCTTGTCCGTGCGTCCGTCCGTTACAAAATTTCCGTCGCAGTTTTCTCAGCAACTATAACATGCAGCAGCCTAATACTTTGCATATTGCTTCATCCCATAGTCCCATGTGGTGTAAAGCGATTTCATGCTCCTTGCTCATTTACTTCCTGTTTGTCGCATATTTTTAGATTTTGGCGGGGGTATCACTAGTGAGCATTAGCTCACAGATTTACTTGTTTTATGTATGATAAGATTTTACGCAGTGTTTAGCAAGTCATTGCCTTGACCCACTAGTGTGAAGTCCAGGACTGATGACAATTGAATTGAGCTAGTGAAAACAAACTTCATTATATGCGGCCTTGGGAAACAGTACAAAACACTATCCTCTCCACCTTGGGCCAACTGTTTGACTGTTCCCAAATTATATATGAAATAACTGTATGATATTCCAGAACTTATAAAAGGGCATCTAGGCAGAAAAACGTGCAAGGCCCATCTAATGGTAAATGTCTTAAAGTAAGTTTAGTAACTATTACTATTACTGCATAGAGAGAGGCTAAAATGGCAGGAAAGAGACATAAAGGGCAGGTTGCCGTGCCCTGCAATACTGCTGTAGGAGCTTGATACCCTGTATGGACACTGCTAATTTCCTTGAACAAGAAATAAACCCACAGTTGTTTCTCTTTACCCAGGTGTAAATGGATATTGTGGGGGATCCCCTGCCTGAAAGTGATTTCAATGATCAGGAGTTATGGTACAAGATTGTAAAATCGGCTGAACATGTATATAGTAGCAGACTTTTAACTAGCTTTAAAATAACCACTACTAATCACCATCTGTATCATAAGTATGTTGTATATATTTCAGGATTAACATCTTCCTGGAGATATCCAATCTATTGTTCAAAGATCACTAAACAATTGTTGATTCATAACCAAGAAGTAAAAGAATCATTAATTAATGTGTTAGAGGTAATAACTACTGTACAGTATTTCTGCATAGTGGGCTTTGTGCAATACATGTACTGTCTTATCTCACTTTTTCAAAAATCATTTTTGTGTATTTTTGAATTAACTTTGCACTTATTCACACCCTCTTAAATATTGACAAGTCAGAGTAAGTTCTGATGATAAATACATTTAAATAATTAAGGTCATATCTCAATTTGCCTTACTAGTTTTGTATGAAACAGTAGTAAGTCAAGTTAACCCTTTACTGCTCTATCCTTTTTTTTTGCTCGCCTACCCCATCTAAAGATGTCTCGGGGGGATCCGAAGGGGGATGTGCCCCCCTTTGTTGCTGGGGTTTGAAGAGGGCACAGCGCCCCTCATCGCCAGAAAAAAAATCGGAGTCATTTAGTGCAGAGAAATGGCGCCAAATGCTTATAAGAAAACATGTTTTTAGTCTCTGAAAAGACCTGGTACATGAGACCTCAATTTTGAAAAATATTACTGTTTGAAATGCAAATAATAATGGGGTGAAAAAGAGCGAAAATTGCATTTTTTTGCCGTTTTTGCTCCGCCCCAGCATTGCCATTGTTACTGGGATTGGGACTCGACTTGGTTTTTCTGAAAGACATTCACACAGGCAATAACTTGGCCAAGTTGCATATTTGTATGATAATTAGTAATGAATTTAGAGCATCTTGAAATAGCCCAAGCGCATAATGGTGAAAAAATGGCTACTTTTCACACATGTCGCAACCAGTAAAGGGTTAAGATGTTTCTCAAGACGTTGCTTCAAAATATATTTTATACAAGGGCATTATATTGCTTGAAACTTCTCACATGTTTATAGGATTACTAATGCAGGTTAAAAACCAAACTAAATGACTCTTGCACAAATTTCTACTAAAATATGACCCTTTTATATTTAAAAATACTTAAAAATTTTGCTTGCGAATTTAATCAATTCAAAATATGCTAGCACACTGACTTGTTGTTGTTTCCTGTGTAGATCTACACTGGTAATAAAATTACCAGTAGCTCTACACAGACACGGGTCCACCTGGTCAAAAACTGGTTGTGTCATTAAAAGGGACACACATGTGGTGCCAGATATGTTTGCAAATGAATGGGGGTTATATATTGAAAATGTTTAAGTGAAGTAAATAATGATAACATGTTTGTATATTGTAAGTAGAAATCCAGACTGTTTAGATACTGTCTTATATTGTTAACAATGAGACTTTTTTACTCATAGGTGTTTACCTAACTTCATACCCTTGCTCTAAATCTGGCTATGCATGACCAATTGTTATTGACTGCTACAATTTGTGTTACATTTCTAAAATTGTGGTTACTGAAACCTTGGTCAAAAATACAAAAATAAACAGGAATGAAAATGACTCAAAATTTGGCTGTGAAATCAAATATAAAATCAAGTGAAATAACTATGATCAATTTTTTTCAGCTTGATGTAACACAGATTATCTACCTTGACAATGAACAAAAAGAACAAATATGTGTTACTGCTATAGAAGCCAATCATTGTCCTGGTGCTATAATGTTGTTAATGGAAGGATATTTTGGTACTATATTACATACTGGAGATTTTAGATATAGTTCTAATATGATAACTGATACTATACTGTCACGGTACTCTGGTAAGTACATTGACATCAATTGATGTATGTATTTAGATTTGGCCGGAACAGTCTGGAATAAAAATCACTACATTGTTTTTTATTTGGGACTGTACCGGCCTGCTGTGGATTTGACCAGTCTCATTAAGATTAGATTTACCTCAAGCGGCTGGTACGGTTCCGTATCAAAACTCTACATTGTTTTTTATTTACATTAGATTCTATAAACTAGCGATATAACAGTACAGTAAAAGTACCCATTTCACAATATATTGCAATACTTATTGGTTGTTTCAAGTTGACAAGTGAAGCAGCCATCATCATTATAAATATATGATGTTGCAATAGATTAATATATTTATGGTATGTAAAAATATAATATTTTGTACAGAGCAAAGAAAAAAACCAAAGAAAAGATCAGTGTATTTATAAGTTTAGGAATAAGATCTTTTTATTTGAATTTGAAAGTTTAGAAAATGAAATTATCACTAAATTAGACTGTGCCATTCTTGTAATATGTTGTCTAAGCTCATTCGATGAAACAGGAATTGACCAAACACCTAAGTCTAAAATATCCACTTTATTCATCTACCAATAAGGGACCTTAGTCAATTATTTCCCCTTTTATAAAAAGTATACTTTTCAAATAGGTAGGTCAAATCAGTTGGATTATTTGAATTTTACCCTTATCTTTTCAATCAAGCTGGTTGACATTTTGAGTCCTTCAAAATCCATGTCCTGTGATTTTTAGTATGTGAGTGGTCCAATTGTCAATAAACCATTTACAGCCTCCATTTCTCCAACTCAATAAAAATCATCATTTGTTCTTATATTCTGTTTATTTGATTGTAGAATATTTCATGATAAATTATTTAAAAGGCAGCAAATTTAAACAAATCACTCAGATTATTCTCCTGTTAATGTTCATTCCATTTAGTAAAAATTCATTTTGCTGGGTCGAACATCTAGTGGAGGTTTATCATGAAAACTGCTATATTCATTCTAATCTTTCAATTATACCCCCCCCCCCCAAAAAAAAAAATTGAGGGGTATATAGGTTTCAGCTTGTCGGTCAGTTGGCCGATTGGTTGGTCTGTAGCTTTTTCTTGTTTGCTCAATTTCTCAGCACCTATTTTTATGTATTTGATTTAAACTTCATGCATATACCAGATATTAGGCAGACATGTGCATTTCACATTTTGGTTGCAGTCCATTGATTTTTCAAATACCTGGGTTGGGGGGTATTTTATCACATTAAATGATATTTCTAGTTTTGTTTTTACAGGTAAAATTGACACTCTCTACCTAGATAATACATATTGTTCTCCAAGTTGTACATTCCCAACAAAAGAGAATGCTGAGAAACAAGTTATAGACATTATACAGCAATATCCTGATCATGATATCTTAATTGCCATGAGAAATCTTGGTAAAGAAACATTACTCTACTCCATAGGTCTTCATTTCCAGGAATGGATATCTGTGAGTGGACAGTTTTATGAAAGATTACAAATTCTTGGAGCTCCAAATGTGTTTAAAAGTTCTAATTCACACAGAATACGTATAGTTCCATTTAATAAAGTCAGTAATAGATTTGTTGAACATGTAAACAATGATTATCCTACGATTGTGATTATTCCTACAGCTTTATATTGTGGGATTGATGCTCGTCCCTATGAAAATAATAAAAAGGTCTTCATAGTTCCGTATTCTGATCACAGTTCATTTTCTGAAATAGTGGAGTTTGTATCATTTCTTAAACCTCGGAAAATAATACCAATAGTAAAAGCCTCATCACGTGGGCCATTTGGATGTAGTGTTGCTGATCGCGCTGACATGTCACAGCTGGCTGAGTTCATGTCTAAAAAGGGCATAAAAAATAATGAAGTGGTACCAGACTCAGTAAAAAAGTTCATGAATAGTTGTCTGCCATTGGGTGCTATGGAGCATAAAAGAAAGGTCAAAAAGAAAATACTCAGGAAGAAAAGCAAGGCAAGAGCGGTACATAAAGGTGTTAAGTATGATAGTCCAGTTTCTGAATCTGAAGAAAGCATTGAAATTATCAATGATGAGAATGAATGTGTTAAAGATACTAATGTAGATATAAATGAGAATGAGTCTGTTGAGTTATCGGATGTTGAAGTTTTACACTGGGAGAAACCTACTGAAGTTGATAATAATTCAAGTGAAGATGAAATTAATAATGACAATACTAAGACAAAACAAGATGATAACAGAAGTGTTTCAGAATTGAAAGATTCACCTGTTTCTCATCATAGTAAAGTTCTTAGTGACAAAACATCAGAATTAAGCAGTAAAAGTAATTCACCAATGTCATTGGATGTTCACTGTAAAGGCGTCTCACTTTTTGATCAAGTTTGTTGTGTTACAACAAAGAAAACCTACCTTAAACCAAGTACAAAAAAGAAACCAAAAGTTACCCCCATTGAACGTTTAGTACCTGTTGAAGAAACAGAAGCTGCTAAGTATAAACGGTACTTAGATTTTAATAAACATCTACAAACTGACTCTGATACTGCAGAGGGGAATACTGCTGAGGAGGATACTGATGATAAACATTGTTCTCCAGATGTTTGTGAAGTGAAACAAAGTTATCTAATTAAACCAAACTCAGATACAGATACTGATTATGGTGAGTTGATTATTATCTCAGATTCTGATCAATCAATTACTGAGCAAGTATCATCATTTTATGAGAAATATTTGGGTGAAGAAATTGAAAGTTGCATGAACATTTCTGATAATGATACAACTAAAGTTAATGACTCTCCTGATAAATCTCTTTGCTTCATGAACTGTTCAAACTCTTCAGTGACTCCTAATGATAAAACTTCAGAGTTGAATGAAGACATGCACAGTGATAAGGACAATTTAGTTAATGAAGATATGCATGATGATATCGATCATGTAATTGCTGAGGGTGATGATGTGAGAACAGATGAATCTAATGATCAGGAACAGGAAGAAACTCTTGAAAATCTTAAGTCTGCAACAAGTGATACTCAAAGTTCAACATCTTCACCAAATGTCTCTGCATATTTTAATGACTTGGAAGAATCTTTGGATATTACATCAGATGATGATGATGAATTCGCTGATAGTAATGATAATGTTAATGATGATGATTACTTTGATAATAATTCAGCTGACACCGATCATTGTGTGGATGAAGTGAATAGTGGATTTGACAAAAGTCAGGATAAATCTGTAAAGACTGATAATAGACTAAGTGATGAAAAAATTGCAGCAGTACAAGATAGTTTAAATCATATTATTGATTCAAGAAGAGGTATGGAAACATCTGACGAAGATGATTTAAAGGAAGGAGATGCTCTGGAAGCTTTTCTTCATGTATTTGCATCTCTTAAGGAGGAGAAAGAAATGAAAAGGAAGAATGGACAATTAGCCGAAGAGAAAAAACAGATAAAGAGGGCTTATAAAAGATATCTTGATGGAATGGAATCTGAAGAATTTAAACGTCTTCCAGACAGTTCTTTTAGCATCAAACCTGATTGATCAGATTTAATATGTCAAATTTAACAATTAAGAATTAACTACAGTGTAACCTCTGCAGAGCGACTTTCGGCGGAGTTTGAAAAAAGTGTCGCTCTGCAGAGGTAGACTTTTCTACCGATCAAGAAAAACGGCCATTTTCGGTACGGAAAACTAGCCGTTATCCGTTCCGTAATGTAAATACAGTTAATAGCGGACGCTGATCAACAAAAGTAAAAAGTTTTAATATGATTACAAAGGTTTTTTTAAATAAATCGTTATAATCGTTAAAAATTCCTATCATGATGGTTAGTTTTATGCAAAAGAAAACAATACACTAGAGAAATCTTTTCTGGTACCTTGAAAATTGTTTTATACCTGTCTAATGGCGAATAATATTTAGCATGAATTATCGTCGTCTTTTCGGGAGTAAATATCTGATTCGGCTCTTAAACCTCAAATTAACTTAAAACAGAATTCATTCCATCGAAGCTTTTAATAATAAGTACAAAACAAATAAGTTTTATTTACTATCGTCAACTAGCTGGACGTATGTACAACTGATACTTGATGACGTCAGCCTACCAAACAAAGTGCTCCTCATCTTAGATCCATTCGTTGGTGTCATGGAAACCATATGTCACTTGTTTATTAACCCCTGTTAGTCAAATGATTTAACAACATGGCACTTTAGGGTAGTATTATACGATTAGGGATCGCTTATTGTTTAAATCTTCTGGTCATAGATAATTATCGATTATTGATATTAACCTCGCTAGACTTAGTGTCGCTGTACAGAGGTAAAAAATGAACTATGGGAATTTATCACAACGGCCGTTTACCGCTCTGCGGAGGTGTCGTTCATTAGAGGTAAATCATAGTGCAAAATCAATGGGGGGAATTCTAATATGCCGCTCGTCGGAGGTTGCCGCTTGTTAGAGGTGCCGTTAGCAGAGGTTATACTGTATTTTTCTTTATGGAATCAAATTTAAGCCTGCTTTATTTGTTTTATCAATTCTAACTATGCAAAGTTTTTTTATGTGCCTTTTTTACGTTGAATTGCCTGATTGGGCTTTATTATCAATATCTTTCTGACTATTTCTGTATGAAAAGTAAAAAATACAATGTTTGTTTATGTTTGAGGTTGTATGAGGATGAGATAGCATGTCTTTGCTCATGTTGTAAACACACACAACTATGTAAGAACATAGACTATGTACATTTGTTTATTAATTTTTCTCTTAAATGAACAACAATGCTGAATTTATTGGACTGGAACGGTTCCCCACCTAATGAATTGGTTCAAACTGCAGTATATGTGTGCTTCAGTTGGGTTAATATCGCCGTTAAAAATATTCTATTTCTCAGATATGTTTTGCACCACAATGCCTTAACACGTCAGACATATTTTGGTAATTTTACAGTCAATTGAAACTGAGGTTATGTATTCAGGCTTAAATGGAATTTGATTTTGAGATTGACTTTGGTCTTAATTATCATTGTCTATATCTGAACAGTGAACGAAAGCGTGAATTCTGCTCTCTAATTAACAGTCGCACAGTAAACTGTTGCAGCCCTATTTATTTATCAATCAGTATTTACTCTATGAAGTTATGCAAACAGTGAAATTTGCACTTTTTATTGTGTTTGTTTTAACTTTGTTATGTTTAAGTAGCATACATATGTTTAAGTTTATTAGTTTATTGTTAATGGCTTGTTGTATATTTATTAATGGAGGGTATCCATACTAGGGCTGCAATGATTCATTTGAATGTTTATTTGATGCAATTTGATTTTTTCTTTAGATTCAATTTTATTCAATTCATTCAGTGGTATATCTTATTCCAAATGTACATTCATTTGAACTTAAAACTAACTAATTTTTTAACATTTATTTTAGACCAAGATCAATTCAGAAAATGAATTTTCACTCTGATTTATTTATGACTTGTTTATCATTGTATCTAAAAGTCTTAAATCCTTATATCTTTTATAAACAAGATTATTAAATTGAAAATGGCGGGTTTCAAATCGAAATCAAATTGACACTCTCGCAATTAATTTTTGATGTATCAAATTGAATGGTTGCAGCTCTATTTCATACCAGCCCATAGAAACAGAAGAGGAGGTGGGGGTGGCCATGCTGGTTTCCTTTTGGGACCCATTGGTTTTATACATGAATACATTTGTTATGTGCCAAGGATGGAAGTTTCTTTACACTATAAATTTTATTTTTCTATGCAAATCCTTTTGTACTATAAAATAGTGGAAAAAAATAAAAGAATATTATAAAAATGTGTGTTTCTTCATTAGATATTAGTTCTATTGAACATGAATATCTCATCATAATTTAGTATCATGTTATTAGATCAATTGAAAAGATAAAGAATACAGTGCATTTGGAAACATTTTTAAGCAGGAAATTAGTGATTTGATAATGACAATTTAAGTGCAAATTGACATTCAAGTACTAATGATGGTATTTCATGTAGTACAATTCTACCCTGTATGTCACGGTATAGACAATTTTAGAGCATTTTTGTGATATTTCTTGCAATCAATAGGTCAGTTTGACCTAAAATTTTAAGAATTATTGTTTTGACACAATTACAGACACTGAATGGTATTTTAATATATTTAAAAATCTTAACCAAATCTGTGAACTAGTACTTTTAACAAATGTTGAAATATATGAGTTGTTAATTACTTTCAAGAGGGAGAATATATTATCAAACTCCTGGTTTATCACAATTCTAATGTTTATGACTAAGGATACAACTTTAAATGGATGCTACAAAATTATATATGAGCCAGGCTCTGTGAAAACCTGGCTTAATGACATCGATTATGACGTTGCGAAATGACGTCATAAAGTATACACATTTACGCAATGTAGAAACCGACAGTTGTTTAACATTGTGTGATTATTGCATTGTTTATACTAGGCTCTCTTTCATTAATTAAAGTGAATAAATTTATGTTTTGTTAAATATGACTGACTGTAAATATCAAGGTTTCAAGAAATTATTAACTAACAGCGTCAAAATAAGGATTGCTGACAATCTTGAGTTGTGTTTTCCATCTGTCTTTCGTCAACGTGCCGAGCCATCGTGGGGATTGTCTAATTTACAACCGATTTTTTGCCCAACGGACTTGATACTAAAGTAGTACCCTTATAAGTACCCCCATTAACTCCATCCCTAAATTATTTAACTCCGCTTATTTTATGTTTCTTAAAAATCAAATTAACATAATGAGACGTACTACTTCCCAACCTGTCACTTTTATATGCGTCATATGTGATCGGTAGAAAGCCTGATTTGTGATTTTTTGCAAATGACTGATTTCTTCAAGACGTCTACTGATTTAGGAGCATGTGAGAAAGTTTAATGACCGTTTTAACACGCTAACCGATTTTGGATTATTTCTTTGCACTCGTTTTTACTTTCTATTGTCAATGGAAGAAGGCGTTATATTTCATTATTTTAGAATTAAGTGCTAATTAAACCTAGATAGATAGATTTATTTAGGTATTAGCATAATACAACATGACATATGTTATTTAACAATACAATATGATACAATAGTAAAAAATACATAAATTTTAAAGTTAGATATACATACATATATACATTGTATATATTAAACCATGTCATAAAATACCAGCACCAGGGTTATCACAAAAAAGAGTGAACTCTTGTTTCCATTGTGGACCCTCATGTGGTAGTATGACTCGGAGAGGCGAAATTAATGTTAACAATAAAAACATCTTCACAGTAATACTAAGGTATCATATCACAGAAAATTGAAACTATTTAATAGTTGCACATGTTATGCTAGGTTTACATCTGGCCACGATCTCCCCGATTAGCCAGAGGCTAAAAAATCGGGGAGCTCTACGATTAAATGGTAAACTCCACGTTCTGCTACGCTTCCTTACGAAATCAGTACGTTTTGTTGCGCTTTGCTACGATCGAGCCCACGATTTGCATCACGTTTTGTTACGCTTTGATGCGATCAACACGATTGGCTTCTACGCTCCACCACGTTCCGTTACGTCCTGTTAAGATCTCCCACGACAAAGCCGCTTTGTTGCGATCTCCTGCGATTTGACCTACGATTTGAGACAAATGACCACGTTTTACGTCACGATTTGATATTTAAACAAGAAATATTCTTTCCCAGCGACGCGGGATGAAAAAATGTGTCTACGCTGGTCCCGATCTGTTGCGATTGTACTCCACGTTCTGTTACGTTCTGTTACGCTTCGGTACGTTCCGTTACGTTTTGTTACGAAGGCCACGCTCTGTCACGATTAGAAAATGAATCGGGGCAATCGTGGTGAAATTAAAGTTTGATTTAAAATCTGTCCCGATGCCCACGATGTCCCCGATTCAACCACGTTCCGTTACGCTCCCCGCAGATCACCCCGATTCGACTCCACGCTCTGTTACGTTCGCCACGATGCTCTGGAATCGGGGACATCGTGGTAATCGTGGCCAGATGTAAACCTAGCATAACACAGTAAAGTTTATCACAAATGTACAAAGACAGAGATCTTAAAAATTGATAGACCAATACCTGGCTAGGAAAATAAATAAAAAACACATTACTTATGTAGAAAATAATAAAAAGTTGATGTGAAATTATATAAATATTTTATGAAATTTGCAGGAACACATTATTTAAACTACTTTAGAAAGCAAAAAGTTTTTTACAGAATCTTTAAAAGGTTTATATTTTGTTAAATTAGAAATATTTGCAGGCAAGTTATTCCACAGCTTGGAGCCAATGTAACAGAAAGATTTAGTTCCTGAATTTTTTATTCTAGGAATACAGTATCCGCCCTTGGTACTTAATCTTGTGCTGTAAGAGTGTACAGAAGTTTGAGATAAAAAATGTTGTTTCAGGTACTCTGGTGCAATGCCATGGTTAATTTTATGAACATGGCACAACATTATTTGTTCAACTCTACTCTGTACCGGTAACCAATTTAGCTTAATGAAATGTTCCGGTCCGATGTGCGCCCGGGAATCAAAATTAAATATAAATCTAATTAGTTTATTTTTAGTGGTTTGTAACCTGTTTTTCAAGTTTTGCGTTATGCCATTGTACCACACAGAGCAAGCGTAATCAAAGTGGCATTGAACTAACGCTGTCACAAGTTGTTTTCTTGTATGAAAATTAAGAAAATCTTTTTTACGATACAGAAATTTAAGTCGAGCATTGGCTTTCTTAAGAACTGACTCAGCCATAGATATAGAAGAAAAACAACTTTGGAACTTTTATTAAAGACAATTCATGATTATAAGAAGGCTCAATTTTTCTTGATTTAAAAGTTTAATGATCTCTTTAACACACCAACCGAATTTGTAACATTTATTTGCACCCGTTATGCCTTTAATTTACAATGGAAGCAGGCGGGTTTTTTTTGTTATTTTAGAACTAAATGCTATTTTTAAGATGCCAACAGATTTTGTAACATTTTTGCATGTTTTTCTCTGACACGTTATGCAGCAAATGGACTCGCAAATTTATAATATTTAAATTAGACAACGGTGGTACACTCTCAGGCAATCTAATTGCTTTAAAAGGGTTTGATAAAACTTACGCAATTTTTAAGTATAAAAGGACAATAACTAAAAACATAATTCATCCAGAGTTATCCCCTTTCACAATATGGTTAATATATTTCTCAACAATATCTTTTATATATATTTTTTTTTTTAATTAGACCAGTAAATATGTTAAATAAATAGATACAGGAAAAGTGAAAGTTTTGTTTATTCATATTTAAAATCAAATTTTATATTGTTACAATAAAACATCAACTGGTTATTCATTAACACAGAAATTAGTAACTATTAACAGTCATTCCAGAAAACTTAGTTTAAAATCAAACAATAAATTTCAAACAAAATTAGAACTATTTTAAGTCTTGTTACAATGAATTGAAACTCATTTTGTTGGTAAAAATTATCTAAGGGCTCCAATAGCCCCGAAAACTGCAGTTTTAGTGCCTTAAGTAAAGTCTATGAAATGTATGCAGCTGTTAAAGACACATTTTACTGTAAAATTGTACATATAAAAAATTCTGTAAAAGTGAATAGTGGGGAAATTACCAATTTAAAAGCAGAGAGAAATGGTGTAAAACACAAATATTATACTATAATCCATGTACTAACATAATTCAAATGTACTTTATAACTGGTATTAAAAATCATGCCTTGTTCAACAGTATTAATCATTCAACAAGGAAAGTCTGCTTGAACCACATACATTTTACGCTATGTTTAATTCAAAATTTCACCAGCTGCATCTACAATAGTCAAGCATTCAAAGCTAAAGCAAATTGCACTTTGCAGTAATATCATTTCATGGGCAAACGCATTGTTTTTGATGATAACTCATTTGTATCATTGAAAAGTTTCATTTTCATTATATATGAAAAGGTTTGAATCAAAGGCAAGCAAAATAGTATTTCTGAAAGCAACCTGCGAACAAATATACATGTGAAAAATCAGTAGAACTGAGATTAATAACAAAATATAGACTTAGTACATGTATGTAACAAACTTCAATTGGATAAGAAATATTTTAAGTATAGATACCATTTAAACAGAAGCATACAGCTTATACAGTATATCATCATTTTTTTCTCTTCAACCAATAAATCAAAACCCAAATTATATTATATGATACTATTTTGCAGCCTTCTGGATCAAGCAACCATTAAACTCTTATACCAATTTAATTTTGATTGTGCTCTAGGCATCACCTAAAATTACCTATTTTGTCATGCTTTGTTAATTTGATATAGTGTCTACAAACAAGTCTAATGAAAAGCTGGTATGTTATGAACTTGATATTTCAATTGTAACATCATTATATGCATATTTATTTGTTAGTCTTTAGAAAAAATTAGCTCTTTAAGTGTCAAAAATACATTATATTCAGTCTTCTTCTTACGTGGGTTTATCACCAAATGGATGATTCTTCTTGACTTTTCAATCTTTCTTTCAAACAGTAGATAACAAACACTGCCTTGAATTCTTTGGAGTAGTGATTGTAAAATACTTTAGAACAAATAATCTAAAATTGGTAAACTCTGACATGCCTGTACAATAAATCATATAGAGACTATATAATTGTTAATCTGATAATATGCTGGTGCATGAAAATGTTAAAAAAGTACAAATAAAAACTCCATATGGAAGACACATTTATATAAGTGACACATTTATATAAGTACAGGCTGTCAACCAGTTCCTATATTCCTATATTTTCCTATATTTTGGGTTTCATTCCTATATTTTCAAAAGTGTCCTATATTTCCTATATTTATACTATATTTTGTCCATCATTCCTATAGTTTTATAAAACATTTTAACTTGAACATGTTGAGTATGTTTAATTGGTTTTTTTTATATATAATAGAGTATTTTGTATCTGTTTCCTCTTATACCGCTTATAAGTTGAATAATGTAAGTGTCTATGATGAGTTGTTCTGGAAGGTGGCTGTCAAGTGTCAGTATTCGAGTCGCCCTAACACTTTGCTACATACAATAACCCCTCTTGAACAATTTAGAAGAATACATATACAACTCTTCAATAACCCCTCTTGAAAATTTTAGAAGAAATGTTCCTCGTTCAAATTTTCAAAGTGTTCCATTCAACCTTATTGTATTTTGTAGTCCATGTCACTTATTGCACCTTACTGCAACCTATAATAAACATTGCTAAATTATACCACACTATGGTGAAGTAAAGCAATTGCAAGGGTACACCATAGATCTCTCAATCTGTAGGCATGCATCCTTCCACTCATTCTTTGTATTTCATCAGAAATCTAGTTAAATAGTTTTTGAAAGGAAATAAATCAATGAACCCGTCTTTCGTTACTGACAGGGCTAGAAATTGTACAGTAGGTCTGAAAACATTGTCTAGTATTCCCCTTAAATAGTTATGAGTAACAAATTTTAGCATCAGGTTCAAAACTAGCCATGTTTTGGTGTATTTTTTTCTCTCAATGTATATAGTACATTGTAGTTATTACTATAGTAAAACAGTTAAAAATATCTCATGTAACCATTAAGTCAAGAACCGCCATATTTGGCATGCATAGAAACATCATTCAAATGACACATTTGTTGATAGACTCTGATCATCAGCTCTGTGGATCAGAAAAACATCAGCTGCTGTAATGAACGGCAGGTTTCTGCTTGTATCAGATCAAATGATGGAAGAATTTTTCTCAAGATAGATTTATGCCCATATTCCGGGTACCAAAATATACTCATTTACTATACCCGGTATATATAAAACCTTTCTTTAAACAATGAAGTCATTAACATAGAGGCTTTGGAGACACAACAAAATTGTCAAACCATTTTCTTTTAGATTTTACTATTTAAAAGAGGTTTTTGTATGAGATCATAGTGTAATTATAATTTTGTAAAACACGAAAATGCATTAACTTCGAGAGAGGTTGTAGATCTTAATTATTTCATTTAGAGGTACATGTAGGATTTAAAATTTCATCACATACATCATTATTTTGTTTCAGCAAGTTCATTTAAATCAATTGAAAATTTCATGCATAAACTGACAGCGTATTATTAAATAAAATAACATTTTTGCTATCAGTAGTGCTTTGGTTTTACTGTGAGACATTTGCTTAGGTACTAGTATTTAGATTAACATTGTTTGAAAGCTTATAATAAAGTTATGTAAGACTGCCAGCTCATCAGCTTCTATTGAAACTTTGATTTACCTGGTTTCATTAACCTTTCCACAAGGAACAGACAACTTCTATCTCTATACAATAAAATATTTCATTCATATATAGTAACACTGATTGTGACACCACTTAATGACTTATGCTTCTGTTACTGTTTTATGACCTAAAATAATATGAATCATAATATAAAACAAGACTATGTAATCATAATGATAATACAATGTAATAAGTTGAACAAGGCAACACATTTGGATATACACCAATCTTTCATGTCAACTAAGGAAAATATTATAGTCAACAGAGTATCAGTCAGGCAACTAAGACGCATTAGTTTCAATTCATACATTTGGTACCCGACCTTTTCTACTTTTATGACATTTTATTCTGAAATTCTGAGGCTGATTTAGGACAGAAGGTCTGATCATTTAAATGAACTAGTGACTGACTCTTTTATTGTTGAAAAATGAATGAAGTGCGAACCATGGTTGTTTGCGATTATCATCAGCCCAATTGGTTCAGTTTAGCTTAAAGACTTATCTTTATGCCTAAGTTATTGATAAAGCATTTTGAATGCTTACACTCAACAAGTCTGACGTGTGCATCTATATCTTTGGACAAGTATTGGTAAATTTATATTTCTATCCCACTTGCATGTAGGCAAATAAGTGTGATATATCGAAGAAATTTAGTACATGTATACATATAATTTGATTGAAAATACACGCTTAACCCCTATACGTATATCATCTAGATTTTAATTGTACGTCCATTTACCTTAACGGTCTTAAATGCGACAATTTTCATATAACCTGTGCTTGATATGTAGTATACACACTTGTATGTCCACAAATGAAAACAATGACCATCAAAATATGCCATTTGATTTGGCAATCAATACTTTTTGACAATTTCTCATTAATACTTAAATTGTACTATAATTAATACAATATGTTACTGTAACGTATATTTCACATTCTAAACGATGTCTTTTAAGTAAGTATTATACTTTAGGAACTTGTATGTTCTATTAGTAAATCTCAAATATCATATGAATAGTTTTATAAACGAATCATCATTGTAAAAGCCTTATAGAAAAAATGTAACTTGTTTGTACTTTGGTTACGGTATTTAACCTGATTTTCTTCTAAAACATACCAACATTTGATTTTGGTAGTAAAAAAAGTTCGTTTGAGATCAATTTTATCAACAGAGCAAAACGTATGTGACATAACATGAAAATGATAAAATTCGTAACGGTAGTTAACATGCTATAACTTTAAGACAACTTGAATAATAGATGCAAAAATCATTGGAAAATGTTCACATTGATATTATGTATTCAAAAACATGGTTATTAGTTAACTTTGTCATAAGAGTAAGCTCTTATAAAAAGGATCAACACCAATTTAGTACATTTTACACTGTAACGTAAATGAAAGCTGATATATCATGGGTATAAGCACCAAATTTCATATAATTTGTGCAAATATGTTGTAAATGCATTCGAAATAAAATATCATAAATCAAAAATGTGATTTGATGTTAGTAACAGGTGAAAAAGTATACATGAAGTTTAGGGTGCATTTTGGTGTTTTTGGTAACGTACATCTTGAGCTCAGATTGTGGGAAAACGCCTACCTCGCCAGTTATAAGAAATGGATTTTCAAATTCCTCAGACAAAACTACATAAGAATCACTCATCAAACCTTTTGGGCGCGATACCGCACCTAAAACCCTGCGAGCTCTCGGACTAATACTGTACACAGACGGTCTGACTTCTATTTATAGAATGCCCTAGATGTTTGGTTACCCAGTTTGCATTTTGCGCATGCGTTATCTATGGAACCAGTTTTTACCGGCTCGATTTGCTTTACTGCATAATGCAAATTAAAGCAAATTGAAACAGATTTAACATTCACCTCAAACTTACGGGAATTTAAACAGAATTCGGGAGATTCATTTAAGTTTGCGGAAGTTTAAAAATTCAACGTTAATCCAGGAGAAACCCGAAAAATTCAGGAGAGTTGGCAGGTCTGTATATAAGTACTTAATAAGATATTTAATTGAAAGTTTTTTAACTTCTTAATATCTGTAATACTTCTACTCAACTATAAAGAAATGTAACTCTGATTGAGTAATTGTTGGAATTATGCCCAAGCAAAGGTTTTTTTCGGGTGCGAGTCAACTCGTCAAATGTTCGAATCGTCAAACTTAATTTATCGCACAACCACTCGACCAACTTGTCAAACTGATAATATATTGTAATTTGTATTTAGGAGGGTTGGAGATAGTTGTCTTTTTATGAGTAAAAGAAATCATTTGTTAAAAATTTTGAATAAGATGTTAAAGCCACTATATGAAGGAATATTCATTAACAGTAGACTTGAATTTTAAAACTCTTTGACAACCAAGAAGTTACCATAATATAACATGTATTAGAGACACAATAAACAGTTCAAACATTCTGCTTTCTTAATTTAAGCTTGACAAATTGTCCAATTCTTATAAAAGTGGGGTACTTCTATAAGAGCTGACTATATTCATTTATATGCTAATGTTCAATATACCTGATCGACAAAAGTTCTAGAGCTGAATTACGTAATTTGGAGTAAGTTTTTCTAAAATATGACTTCATCTTAAACAATCTGTGATCAAAACTATTGCTTCAAGAATCCACAACCAAATTCAACTTTCGGTTTTGATCTACTTTCACTTTGAAATGCAATAAATTACATAAACATTTTAAGCAAGATTTGCATTTCTTTACAAAATCTTGCTCATTAGAGGTGTTTGAAATTGATAAATGTATAATTTCTTTGCTGTTCAAAAACAGTGTAACTTTTGATAAAAGGACTTTAAGGTTATGGAACTGTAACTAACTTCGGTAAACTTCAGCACTCGGTATAATCCGGGTTTATCCGAAAAACTGTCGCCGTCAAGTTTCGTAATTGCTTTTTTTAGTAATTTTCAGCTCGCGATCCGGTTTTTCCATGACTTCATTGTGTAACACATTTTCTGAAAATGGCGAAACCAGGTGCTCAACAGCGTGATCGTCGAGGTCGTTATCGTAAAAATAATGGTAAACTTATAATTCGACAAAATAATGAAAAGTCGTATTGGATCATAACTATTGGGTTAATTCTGTGTGTACAGGTGTAAATGCACTGTTTCATCTTGTGACTCAATCCCAATTAAGGTGGACATATGGGCATATTTTTTTTCATTTTTTTCATGTCATCAAATATGAGTTTTAAATCAATTAAAGGCATTGTAGACATGTTCTGTACGCAGTATAAAAATATTTTCAGCTGGGCTAGTATACTTTTTAGATATAGGCTGGTGAAAGGTCACACCTAGCATTTATAAATGTGCTTATGAAAATCGAACATGTGCTGTAAATTTCACTTGTTTAAAAGTAGTAATGGTCAAACTGTTGAAATATTCAATACGGTTGCATTCTATAAGGTATAATGTTTCGGAATAAATGATAAAGACTGAAGAGTAAGCCAGATACTTTTAGAAAAACATAAATATTGAATACGCTATTTTCATTAGTTTTATTTGTTTTAAAATGTCATTCATATCAACTGTTCCAGAACGATACAAACAAGTTAAATATAGAATGAAACTGTTTAAAATAGTTAAATACCATTGTCTTAGTGTTATAACAAAACGTTGTGTGCATGTGAACCGCCACAAAGCAACCAATAAAGAATATAATTGTTGTCCCGTACGTTAGCAAAATTGGCTCGTACGTTATATACTTCAGTTTGGTCATCTAAGCTATTGATAACTAAGTTAAACTGCAAGAATACAACTTACATTGTTGTGTAATTTGTTTTACAATTCAATGTACTTGTGTTTTACATATAAAACTACAATAATATCTCTCAATTACAATAATTAGGCGAACCATTTTCATTTTTCTAAGAGAACAACATTCAACAATTTTGTGACAAGTTTAACAAAGAAACATAGCAAACTAACGCATAAACTAATAAAAGCTATTTAGTAGTGGGGGTAACATGTGATTTTCAACCATCAAATCATCCGGCAAATGCATGTTTAGAAAATTCTACAGTGTCCCGTACGTTATTAAATAAGTAAGATAATGTATGAACCTGATCAAATTATTGCAGTGTGTGCTAAAATGATTCTAAAGTTATAATTTGATCAAACGAGGCATTGTTTTAATTTATCATTTCAAAGCTAGATGGTATTCAAATAAGAACAATGCTAACTATTCATCATTTATTGCAAATAAAAGGTACTATATCTTATTTTCCCGTCACTCTTGTTAGTTACTTTTGAACATCATTAATTTCATTATAATTGCCGTTCCCATAATATTTTCGTCTGTGAAGATTAAATGTATGTTAAGGAACCGTACAAAAGCAATTAATAATAAATATTCAGACGATTATCAATTATTGTGTCACATTTTGTCCCGTACGTTACGGACTCGTACGTTTTTTTTCATTTTGTTTTTACTGTTTCAATGTGTGTCACAAATATGCATTTTAAATGAATTATAAAAACACTTTATAAACTTTTTATTTAATCATTGAAGATCAGTTCAATGAAGAATTTAAAAAGCTATTTGAAACGGTTTGTTAGATAATTTGATTTTACTAATTGTCCCGTTCGTTACGTGGTGAAAATTACGATTCATTTTTTAATAAATGAGCTCATAAATTACCGATACCAATAAAATGTCAGCTAAAATGAATGTCTTATCATTAGGATATAACTTTATGGACTTTACTTACACAAAAATAGTTTGTAAAGAGTGCAAAGCTGTGAGATTAATGAAGCCTTTAAATAAATGTCCCGTACGTTTTGGAGACAACGTTTATTGTATGAGTTGTGGAAAATTATTTTTGAATCTACGTTATAATATGTGTTTTTCTTGAGGATTTAGTAATAACTGACATATTAAAGATATATTAAATTGGAAATCTGTCTGAATTTTTTAACAATTTTAATCTAACTGTAAGAATTTGTCATTGGAGACATAGGGATTTTCTACCCCCTAGCTTAATTAAGAGACAATATTTTGAAAAATAGAAGTTTTCTTCACGAAATATGTCGTTTATACTTTTACTATAGCACTATCACTTGTAAATATGCATTTCATTTTAATAAATTCTGTAAGTTAAATTCCTGGAAACATGATAAACGTTGGAGACATCAAATGTACATTCTAAGTGGGAATGAGTCTTGTGTTTGCGATTGAAGGTTCTGGAACTGTAACTTACTTCGGTAAACTTCGGCACTCGGTATAATCCGGTTTATCCGAAAAGCTGTCGTCGTCAAGTTTCGTAATTGCTATTTTAAGTAATTTTCACTTCGCAATCTGGTTTTCCATGACGTCATAGTGTAACACATTTTCCGAAAATGGCGAAACCAGGTGCTCAACAGCGTGATCGTCGAGATAATTATTGTTGAAATAATGGTTTATAAATCGTCAAAATAATGAAAAGTCGTAGTCGATCATAACTTTTGTGTTAATTCTGTGTGTACAGGTGTAAAATGCACTGTTTCATCTTGTGTTTGCGATTTAAACAGTGGCAGTTAATGAGTGTACATAATTCACTAAATAGACAATGAAGATATCACCTCAATACTAAGACGTACAATACATCGCCGTATTCAGCAATTTAGTATGCGGTAGAATTAAGTGAGGCATATGAGGACAAAATCGTTGTACTGTTCTGTAGATATATGTTCAATATATTCATTATTTATTTATGAAGTAAATGATACAATAATCAGCATTATTTGAAAGCTAAGGTTCAAAATATGCCAACATTACTAAGTCCGGTGTCAAAGTGTGTATGCAAAACTACTGCAGAAAACATGGCAGGATCAGGTTTAACGCCTGCTCAGCTTCCTCTGATATTTTTCGGGATGGCCAGAATGGACTTCTAAATATATTTAGGAGTCAAAACTGCTATGTATAGTCAACCAAGAATCACTTATACAAAAAAGTGCTTGACTCCGTTATTCCTAACTAGTCAGAATGTTTTACAAAAAACGTGTTATGCTGTAAATTTCTAATATTTCCTTCAAGCCAGCCATAATCAGTAAAGAGAAGGTTTTTCTTATGATAATGAAAGGTTTTACATTCATATTTCTATCTCCAATACCAATTTTAGATGATATATGTGTATAAAGTAGTATTATCTGTAATTGACCATTTTGACGTAGTATTTCAATATAAATTCTCTTGCAGTTTCATTATAGTAACCTTATACAAATTCTTGTAAAATGTTTTAGAAACTAGTTGCATGTGTCTAACTAACTTTAAACTTGAGATATTAGCTTAAACACTCTCCAAAACTCGGATTCTTGCTGGGGGGGGGGGGGGTACATGTATGCAAAGCTCTGTATTTTTGTGTTTGTCCAAAGTGTAATCTGATTGTATAAAACTGCAGAATTTGAAAAAATGTGTTTTTCATTTTTTGTCCCAGCACAATTTACGGTTCTTATGAAAATCAAGGGTCACGTTATAATAATGCACATAACTTAAGTTACGAACGGTAAACTTCCTTTAAAATTCACTATTCAGTGTCTTTTATATCTTCAGTATAGATTTAAAAAAACAATATCATTATAAGGATTGGTGAAGGTCACCATTACAGCTCCAACAGAACCTTAAGATAAATAAAGGTCCTGGGGTGGGGGCAAAATACTTATTTTGCTGTGGCGGTTGTCCCCCACCTTTGCTTTTGTGTTTAATGTTTTGATGATATATATGCATATCTTTTAAGTAGTTAGTTGTAAGTGTTGTCCTTAAACAATGTTTTTTTATGAGTGCATATTTTGATTTTCAATCGAGACAACGAAATGTCGATACAAGAGTAGTCGAGATAATGCGAATTGACTATATATATATATATATATATATATACATATATATATATATATATATATATATATATATATATATATATATATATATATATATATATATATATATATATATATATATATATATATATATATATATATATATATATATATATATATATATATATATATATATATATATATATATATATATATATACAGATATATATACAGATATATATACAGTCATTATACAGTACATATATTTCAAATACGTAGTACACATACTATGGTGTTTGTTTCTTATTTTGCGAATGTAACCAGGACCTTTATCTGAGAGTATTATTGTTGTATATATGTATAGTGTTGAAGATTGTGTGGTGGAGCAAAAAAAACATTTATTTCAAAAAATGGATTTGGTCAACTACACAACAAATTAAATGTCCACTGTAAATGGGGGCGGAGTTAAGGAGTTGGGGGCGGTCTTTCACACCAGGATAAGCTGTTCACAATCCCTGTGTCGGCATTAGTTAACACGAACCCAACACGCGCTTATTGCATTGATATGGAAATCAGCCAATCAGAATCCAGGAATTCCGCGTTTCTGGCCTCGTTTTCATTCAGTGGCCAAATCGCTATTGTTTAAACATCGAAATTGTTTTTCGCTGGAAAAAATTAACTATATGCACTTCTGTCTGTTATTTTTAAACCCCACCTCCATCCCATATTCACCTACCGTTTGATTTTTAGCTCGACTAATCGAAGAATAGTAGGGCTATCCTACTCAGCTGTGCGTCGGCGTCGGCGGTTGCGTCGGCGTAACACTTCTTGGTTAAGTTTTTAGGTGCAACATTTTTGTTTCTTTATATCTTTGCAAGTACGGGATGGATTCACTTAAAACTGCATTTGTGTTTACGGGTTTACCATTGGAGTTCAAATACCAAGTTACATAACTCTTGGATGAATTTGGACTAAACTATGGCCCTTATATACTTAGAAATTGCTAGGTTAAGTTTTTAGGTGCAACATTTTTTCTTTGCAACTACTGAAGTGATTCACTTGAAACTTCACACATGTCTAAGGGGTTACCATTAGAGGTCAAATACCAAGTTACATAACTCTAAGATGAATTTGGACTGAATTATTGCCCTTTAATACTTAGAAATTTCTTGGTTAAGTTTTTGGTGCAACATTTTATCTTTGAAACTACTGAAGAGATTCACTTGAAACTTTACACATGTCTACGGGGTTACCATTTGAGGTCAAATACCAAGTTACATAACTCTAGCATGATTTTGGACTGAATTATGGCCCTTTTATACTTATAAATTTCTTGGTTAAGTTTTTAGGTGCAACATTTTATCTTTGCAACTACTGAAGGGATTCTTTTGAAACTTCTCACATATCTACGGGGTTACTAATTGATGTCAAATACCAAGTTGCATAACTCTAGCATGAATTTTGACTGGACTATGGTCTGCTAATACTTATAATTTTTTGGTTAAGTTTTTTGGTACAACTTTTTATTTTTGAATCTACTGAAGGGATTTACTTGAAATTTCACTCATGTCAACAAGGTTAGGAATGAAGGTCAAATACCAAGTTGCATAACTCCAGCATGCGTTTTGATTGGTTGTTGCTGTCATTTACAGGAATACCCCGAATAGTCGAGCGCGCTGTCCGTGGACTGCTCTTGTTAATCTTTTACATTTGAATTCCTGCAATTGTACGTCACATTTTGTTAAGTCTTTAATTAGACTGGTACCTTCGATATATTTGAATGACAAATGAGCATCGTTAAATGATGATTGAGGATCGCATAATGGTAAACTGTCACCGTATAATGACGCGTGAGCATCGAAAAATGACACATGCGCATCGAATTATGGAACAATTGCTGCCCAAATCAGAAAGTGGTTGTCTAGGTTCATGGACTTACATGGTATTATAAAAATACAAATGTTACTTCATGATTCATAAGCAGTTATACCTGTACATAGTGCTAGACAAAGAATACTGACATAAGAATCTTACTGGAACTAAATATTACTTTCTGAGTATCTTGGTCAAGTAAACAAAAACAAAACTGGTAGAGATAGATTGACCATTTAGATAATATTCAAAGTTATAAAAAATGCATCACAAAAACATATTGGAGGTACTGTATCATATAAAACCATTCAAACACTATTAAAACTGAGATGTAAATGATACATTAGTACTTGTCCAGGGCTTTTTTCATTATATAACAGTGGCCCTTTACAGGCACATTCCCGTTCTGAAAAGTCTTTATGAACTTACATCAGCCTTCCTCTTTCTCATCATTCTTAAATGTTTCATTCTGTCCACTTTATTATCTTCAAAATGGAAAGCACCTGTCTGCTTCCTTTTTTCCTCTACCCCTGCCCCTTCCACGGTCACTTCCTTTACCTGTCACCCTTATACCATGACTGTCTTTACCCCCTCGTCTTCCCCTGCCTCTAATAACGGGTTCATAACAACTACTTGAGGTGGAGCTGGTGGAACTCTAAGAAATATAAGAAATCAAATTTAACTGAGAAAACTAATTCTGATTTGTCAGACAGGTATGTATGGCAACTTAAGGCAACTATATGTAGTACGGGGACCAGAGGGGTCCACCATGCACCCCCTCTAGACTTTTTGCCACCTATGCTATATTGTTCCGTAGGGTCCACTGAATCAGAATCCGCGTTGTTCTCAAAAATAAACTCTTGCGCACTACCTGAAATGTCACAGTTTCCATGGCAACCCCTTGTTTTTTGTCGAAATTGTCGGTGTTTGTAAAATCAATAATAACTTACACAAGCGTTAGGCTAGAATAATATAATTAGTGTCATATCAAAGCTGAGACACTGACCTTCAGAAATATATGTAACACAATCGGCTAAAATACAGTTTAATTCATTAAATTAACCGAAAAACATGAAAAAATGCTGAAAAATATCGATTTTTTTAATTTCATGCATATCTTTTAATTTTCAAACCCTATTTCTGAAAAATAATACATTTATTTTGTAACAAAATATTTTAGAAAGGTCTACTCATTCATATTCAGAATTATTTTTATGACAGAAGTACTATTTTTGTATGTAAAAACCGTTGCCATAGCAACCGCTATTTTCAAGTAATAACTTCTATTAAACTATTTTCAATCGTTTTAGTCGAAATTATAAGTCATAAGATGCAAATCATACAAGATAAGCATACAAAATTAAAGTTAAATTAATAAAGTGGTTGAAATCAAACATATTTTACCTCTTAAAAAGAAGAATCCAACTGCATGATTATTTTTGTATCAACAATGGAGTGTTAAGTGTGAGATACGATATTTTGACCGTTGTTCAAAAAACAAATCGGAGTTACGATATTTCATCTCATGACAATATTTCGGGTATTGATTGGCTTACAGGTACGACGTTTTGGGACAAGACGGGAATCGCTTTGGCGTACTTCCTGCAGTCAAAAAGTCATTTTTGCCAAAAATCATAGTTACGATCTTTTGGCAGCCGACCGAGGTCTTGTTGTTTTGTTTTTGAAATAAAATTATGTTGGAATATGATTTTGTAATTTAGATTTTACGCTGTATATCATTGTGCGGCGGCAGACTTTTTTTACCAACTTTCCCGGACTTGTTTCTTTAACATTAATCGGTTTAGCATCTTATCCTTACGTGTCAAATGCATAACACTGTCAAAACCTGATACTTTTATTTACTCAGTGACTGTTAAAGTAAAATATTTGTATTAATAAAAGAGTAATATAACTATATAACAATGAGTCGTAAAACCAAAATCAACATATGCGTAATATTTGTTCATTAGTTTACATCAACAAACTCGTTTATAAAGTTTTCCTGGACCATATTCTAACAAGTGTCTACCGTCCCTACCTAAGGAGCTGGTCACTTCGCTACATATTGCGGATTAAAGGCCATAAGGCAAGTTTTCAAGGACCATGGCCAGCCAAAACCGGGGCTGAACCTTGAACCGCATGATTTGACAAACGCCAAACGAATAGAAAATACACAACCTATTATTTTATATACGAATTTATACATGTCCAATATCTTAACAATAGTTTAATACATCTATCCACTCCATGAGTTTATCTAATTCAACATCTGTAGATATATCTTTATCTTGTTCTTCGTCAGCATAAGCGTTATCTAGGGTATCGCCCAGCTGAGATTGAAGAACGTTACCTTTAAACATGAAGGTTCAAGATACTCATCATTATTCGTCTGACCAAATTATTCTGAAACGGGAGGTGTGTAAGGATTAGTATTGTGGACATTTTTCTGAATAGCTACCAGGTTATCAAATTTCTTGATTTTGCTGTACTAAACACTTGTTACAAGGTTGTAATGCTCCCATATCAACATTGCGAAACGCATCAGCTGGTTTGTCTTAAACTTAGCTATAATACAATTGTATAGTAATAACTCATGTGCCCTGACATGTGCTGTTTGCATGGAAGGCATTCTTTGTATCTATACATATTATCTCTTTTTGATAAAAAATTTTAAAGATGGATATTTTTCAAGAAGTTAGTCTGAGGGTTTTGTTGTACTTCTACACAAACATGGTAGTATAAATGAAGTAAACATTTTCAGGATCGAAACTTCATTGAGTTTGTTAAGAAAACTATTTACAAGAATTCATTATAACCGTTCGACTGGCTGGACAGTAATAAGAAACATTTGATAATATCTTTGTTTAACATTGTATAATCAATCACATACATTTGTACTTAATACTGTATTACGCCTATCTTATTTGCACTTTTTTAATGAAATCGAGGATATGCTTATTAGTAATGGTTTTGCTGGTATAAAAGTTGATATGTTTAACATATTTTCATTTTATATGCTGACGACATAGTTATTTTCGCTAATTGTAGAGAGGAGTTACAACTAAGTATACACGTTTTTGAAGATTATTGTAAGTTATGGAAATCAGTGGTACACACTAGTAAAACTAAGGTTATGATTTTCAAAAAAAAGAGGCAGGATTTCTGAGAATACTAAATTCTATTGAAATGATATGAACTGGATATTGTTGAACAATTTACATACATTGGTGTAGTTTTCTCATCAAGGGGGTCATTCTCTAATACTAAAATTGTTTTGTTGGCCAAACTTAGGTATTTTAAAGTTAAACTTTAAAGTTGGTGATTCGTCCAAGGAAACTCCATTGAACGAGTTCATTTACATTTCTGTGAAAGGTTACTCGGGATAAAACAATAATACTCAAAATGATTTTAATCACAATGAGTTTTGGAGGTTGAATTTTCCAACAATTCGCTATTTTAACATTATAGTAAACTATTGGGTAAAATTATTGCACACTGATATAAATTAAAACAACAGAGATTTGTACCCTAATAAACCCAACTTGTGTTCTTTGTTGAATTCATTTTTGTCCTATCCTTGGTTTTTATGATGCATGTACTTTTCAAGATATTGGTAATGTTCATATATCTTAAGCAATGTTAAACACATACTATATGATAATTTAATGCAAAGTTTAAACATAGGTTAGCTAATTCAAGTAGAGCATTATTTTACAAGAATATATCAAATTTTAGTTTTAGTCATATTCAAAAACATTTCAACATTTAAGATTTAGATATTTTGTGGCTATAGACTTAAACTGTGTTCTCATAGACTACATCTTGAAAACGTTAGATGGAACAAACAGAGATCCAAACCTACATGTCTGTATAAATTGTCATATATATGGAGACGAGTTTCATGTCATTACAGAATGAAAATTATATAAAAATCATATATTAAAATTCAGAATGAAGAAATATTAAAATCCCTACATAGTTTCCTTATTGATCCTAGCATGTTTAAATTAATTGAACTTATTCTTACTGAAATTAAAGCTTTAACAATTCAGCTTGGTACTTATTGTTACCAATTTTCCCTAATCATGGCGAAATTATTTAGAAATCCAATCACTGTGTTACCAATTTTCTACTATCATACTGGAGGTTTTGATTTGTCCGATGCCACCATTTATACATTATTTGATGTCCATATGTCTACTACAAATTTATTTCACTCACATTAACCCAGTTATAACGATAAACTACAAGAATTAAAGACATAACCAAAGACAAGAAAAATAACAACCAGAGCTAGAGAGAACCCAGTTAATAAGTAAACTTTTCTATATACAAAAATGTATTTCCTATTGACCTTAAAAGTTAAGTATAGTAACTGTAAAAGTCTCGGTATGAATTGTAACTTTTGAGGTACATATAAAATTTCTAACCGTAAAAATAAGATTAGTGAGTCATACATTATACCACAAATTTTAAGGTAAATTAGATACTTACAACTTCCTTTGCTAAAATATAAATTTGTAATATTATATACAAAAAGCTTTGAAATTGGAAAAAAATAAGCTAAAGATGCTATAAAATTATCCATATGCTTTACAGCTAACATATGTCTTAAGTATCATATGAATGTGTGATATCACATGTCTATATATTAAATGACTATAATATCACGTTTGATATACTGCAGTATTATTTTTATGGTAATTTTATATTAAACTGACATATCAATGTACAGGTATTTTTTGCTTTGGTCAAAGACTTGCCTGTGTTTATATGAACAAACTTGTAAGTTAGGATAAATTTGTAGAAGTTAAACAGATTAGCATGCCCAGGAAAGTTGGTTAAATTAGTAAATAGCATAGCATAGCATAGCATATTCTTTATTTGGCATCAAATATACTTTTATAGCCAACAGAAAAGTAATATTACAAATACATAGTGTCCGAAAATAACCATTTAAAAAGTAATGATGTGCAGCGTAAAATCCAATTTACAAAATCATATTCCAACATAATTTTATTTCAGTAAAAGCAAAAACGAAACAAGAAGAGTCTCTTTAGTCTTATTATATTATTACTTCATTCAATAGACCACCACTGCACAATAACCACCGTCTTCAAACGTTATGACATGTGGATCACTTTAATACTGTCAAATCGAAAACAAAATCGGTGCTTTCAGCGCTTTGATTAACATTTCTTAACAATATCTATGAAGGTATTGATTCTGAATTTATTGATAACAGCAATAGTATTAAAGATTTGAGTCTCAGATATCATTTAATATCAATGTTGCAATTATATCGTTAGATTTGAGCAAAAAAATCAAGTTTAATCACCAAATAGTAGTTCTTACTTGAAAATAGCGGTTGCTATGGCAATGGTTTTAACATACATAAATAGAACTTCTGTCATAAAAATAACTTTGAATATGATAGAGTAGACCTTTCTTAAATATTTTGTAACAAAATAAATGTATTATTTCTCAAAAATAGGGTTTAAAAATTAAAAGATATGCATGTTATTGAAAAAAGATCAATATTTTTCAGCATTTTTTTTCATGTTTTCGGTTAATTTCATGGATTAAATTGTATTTTAGCGGATAGTGTTACATATACTTCTAAAGGCTAGTGCCTTAGCATTGATATGATATTCTAGCTTAATGCTTGTTCAAGTTATTAATGATTTTACAAACACCGACAATTTCGATAAAAAACAAGGGGTTGCCATAGAAACTGTGACATTTCAGGTAGTGCGCAAGAGTTTATTTTTGAGAACAACGCAGATTCTGATTCAGTGGACCCTAAGGAACAATTTAGCATAAGTGGCAAAAAGTCTAGAGGGGGGTGCACGGTGGACCCCTCTGGCCCCCGTACTAATAGAAACTGTATTGTGCATAAATTTGTAGATATAAAATTTTAGCCTAAAATCTTCTTGCCCACTCAGATTACATAAAAATAACAAAAATAGGTGCAATAAGACTGTACCTTGAGACAAAACCTTATTGCCCTAAACAAATACTGTTTGTCACTTCAAGTTAAACACTGTGGGCCAAATAGAAATTAAGTTATGTTCCAGAAACTGTTTTCAGTTTTAAGGTAATAGTGACCTTGACCTTTGACCTTGTGACCCCAAAATCAATAGGGGTCTTCTACCTAATATGGATTTTCATCCTATGAAGTTTGAACACTGTGGGCCAAATGGAACTTAAGTTATACTTCAGAAACTGCTTTCAATTTTAAGGTTATAGTGACCTTGACCTTTAGCATTGCGCTCCAAAAATCTATAGGGGTCTTCTACCTAATATGGACAATCATCCTATGAAGTTTGAATATTGTGGGCAAAATGGAACTTAAGTTATGCTACGGAAACCAAATTGATAACGGACAGACGGACGGACGTACTCACAAATGGTACTAATGTGACTTTTCCTTTGATCTTTTTGGCCATGTTTGGTTCGGATCAAGAAGGGGAGTCACGCACATAACCGCAAGTGTCTGTGATCAAATACTTTGTGGCGAATCGTTATGTGGCGAATCCTTTATGTGGCGAATCGTTACTAATTCTTTATATATACCTAGTTCAGAAGAGATTTTAATAACATCAAGGACATATTAAGTGAAGTTTCTTTACAAGTTCTTTGGTTACGTACATAAATTAGAAAATGTTTGGGTTTAGATTTACTGCAAAATACGTACATCAGTTAAAGCGTTGTTGTCTCCCGCGTCCATGATTTTATCTGAAAATGCAAATGATGTTTTTTTTAAAAAGGGAGAGTACTCATAAAAAAATCAGTTGGGATTTTGGGGAGGACACATACCACATATGTACTGTTTTGGGGGGTTATGTACCACATATTTAGAAAAAAAGTAAGTAAAGAGATAAATGCAGGGATTCTATATAAAAGGGATTAGTAACGAAGTGTTTTTTTTTTATTTTCACGGTCGTCACTGTCTATAACTGGCTGAAGCAGGCTGTACAAACTATTCCAGAGTTTAAAAACTTGATTTATGTTTTTGCACATGTCTTCCATGCAACTTGTGAATGTTTCTGAAGTTTTTGACAAAAAATTGTAGCAATTATGACCGAAAATATAACTTTAGCTGATGTAAAATGGGTTAAAAACGGCAGATGCATTATTTTGTGAAACAGTCTGTGAGCGTAATTTACCTCAAAATCATATAGAAACACATTTTTCCTAACATTTATTTCAATTTGAATGGTACTGGTACAAAATTTCATGTGAATATCTTTATTTGAATTTGTTAAACAATGTACTTGTTTTCCGTATGGGCCGAAATAATAGCGACGACAGTAAAATTTGATGAAAATTTATTACATTTACTTATCTTTCAAAAGACTCTATTTTAACCAGTTTGTGATTCATTTTTGTAAATAACTTTCCAATTCTACTTCCAGTTTTGATCAACTTTCAATTGGAATGTAATGAATATTGTTGAAAGATATTATACGTTGAAATAGACACTTTTTTCGGTAAATTAATACAACAAAAATGCATCTGTTTATAAATGATATCAGAAAAACTGCTTATATTTATTTTGCAGTCCTGTCTCCTCTGTACAGGATATATAGTCTTGATATTGTAGCTTTAATATTTTGTATATATTATACTATATGGTCCAGTGAATGCAACACTGCTTTAACTCTATTGTATCAAAATAGTCAGGTGGTTTAAAACATACACGATATGTTTATATCTTTCACTTAAAGTGATATGCCATCAGGTCTCTTTATCTATAAAAATCAAATCTGGCGACAATCTTATTGTAATGTATACCATGGAATGCATTTAAAGATGGAAAAGTAACTTTAAAAAAAATAGAGCAGTGTTGTATTTAGTCTACAATTGTTATGTTTAAAACTTATGGATATTTCATTAAAAGTTTGTTACAAATTCATGGGTATCAATTTAGTCTAGCTGAGTAAACAAAGTATTTTTGTTTTATGTTTTGTTTATTCTTTCTATAAGTTGCTAGTAGAAATGAAAAAAGAAAGGTTTTATTGTATACAGTATAACCTGCATTAAGCAGCCAGTGAAGGGAAGTGACTAAATTGGCTGCTTACAGCAGGTGACCACTTAAACCAGGTTCAGATAAAAATGCTTTGATTAGTTCAATCTGAATAGTAAATTAATTCATACAGCTCTTTATTAAATGATCTACAAAAAGGGACACAAGTGAAGTGTATATTTGAAGTTTTACTTTATGTGGTGACTCATAGTTGTTAAAATTTAGACTGTTTAAAGACTCAACTGGGTGGGTTTTCACATGTATGTACCATATACAATGATGGTGACATTTAGTTATTTCTAAAATTTAATTGACCGTGACCACTTAATATAGGTAAATTGGTGAATTTGTTAGGAAATGGGTGACCACTGGCCACAGACAGCAGGTGGCTGCTTATAACAGGTTCATCATAGAGTGATTTTCATTGGGAGGAAGCCAGATTGACCACTTACAGCAGATGACCGCTGATTGCAGGTGGCTGTTAAAGCAGGTTATACTGTATATGGACCACAACCCTTGTTATTGAACACTTGCAGTTTGAACGCATAAAATAGTTGAACGCCTGTATGTTCTATCGAAAAGACTAAATGTTCAACTAGTGATCAAAATATATACGCCTATCCTTTAAACATGTTCGAGGTATTCAATATTTGTTGCATTGGATTTGAACGTCCCGAACGTAAAATTTCTGAACACTTTAAGCGTTCAAGTATGTAACACATGCCATAAACTTACTGAACACCAGTGTTATAAAGGCGTTCCTATTTAAACATCAGGTGTTATAGTTTAGAACATGTTTTGAACAAATGGACGCGTTCAATATCTGTTGCATTTTGGTGTTCAAATGGTGTTCATAAGTTTAACGTTTCGATTTACAGTGTACGTAACAGGCTTGAATTTTATATAGAGCCATTTACTTTTGTCCCAATTTCTGCTTTTGCAAGAAAGAAAGAGTTGATTTGCTTTATGTTTTAAAACCGTGGTAGTAAATGTTTAAGCGCCGTGAAAATGCATATAGCCAATATATCAGAGGTCGTAGTTCGATACGCCGCTCCTCCATTTCACTCTTTACCAGTGTATAGTCGCCCAAATGGGACTTCCGGTGGCGACTTAAAATTAATCAACTTCATTCATTCATGACCAGTCATGCACAATTTAAACAAGTGAGAGAAGGACGAATTTTTCTTCACTCCAACTTTTGGCTTCTCAAAAGATGGAAATTAATCAATACTTTATTATAGTTATGTAAGACAGAGATCTCCGTTCAAAGCATATAAAGGGAACCAAAATAAAAAAGTTTGGAAATCTTACCAGTGTTGGAATCCATGACACGAGGCTCGTTTAGATGCAGGTCAAAAATTGACGGAAATCGTAATTGATATCAAATTTCGTCTTTAATTACATATAGATGCTTACATAATATATTCATGTGGACTTCAAACTATTCTAAATTGTCGAAAAACCGCCACCAACAACGAATATTGTCATAATGTATGTCGACGTGTCATGATTATATACATAAGTCGCGATGAAATTGGGGAAAAATCATTATAAAGACAAAAGTCAACATAATTAAATAAGTAGACATTGGGACTAAATGTTAATGTGATAATATCAGTTTTTAAGGCATGAATATGTTGTCATGATCTGTACTTGTTGGTTATAACAGAAAATGACAAGACAGTAAAATCCGGCATGTCGACCTATAGCAAGTCATAATATCGTAAACAACGAACATAGTCAACATATATGATACCAGTTTTTACAAAATACGTTATTATGTAGTTATGTCGTTTTACTTTAAGACGACAAATCGTATTCTTTTATAACGTCGTGATCAAATCATCATATCTTTTTTTATATTTTATGATAACTTGGCGTAATCATTTAGTCCTACAAGAACAGAATGACATCATCAGGGTGTACCATATACGTTTCCATACCTTATGTCTCCAGTTGTTGTGTTAGTAAAAACAAGTACTCGGCGGGGGATATAAATTCAACGAATTTGCTTGTTATTCATAATATGGTATACCATTTTGTAAAAATAAAATTCCTTCAATCATTAGTTTCTTATGTAATACATTTTCGCGACCCACGCTATCGCAATTTTAATTGAATTAATTTTAAATCTACGTTAGTTACTTGAAAACCATTTAAATTTGCTAATAAGTTCCATTCTAAAAATAGACGGTGAAGATGTCAGTCAGACCGTTTGTGTACAGAATGATTTAGTTCTTCTTAATTAAGCAAAAAGTAAGGGGAAATTCATCTATCTTTTCCGAATTCCAGAATAACCACTGGTTGGTTCAACCATATTGAAATTGTGAAAAATGGAAGAGTAATCGTCGCGTAATCTTTCAGCTAATGCCGTGTTTCAGACTAAAAATCAATAATAAGCATACACTACCAAATTAATCTTTACAAAAAGTACGATAAAAGAACCAGTTTAATGAAAAAAAATATTTAAACAAAGAATAAATTATAAGTGCTGTGCGTACAGTTTATTGGTGGTGCATGGAAAACATAGCAACATTTAAATATGGCATGCCTTGCTCAATTTGTGAAAATGAAACACTTAGTAACAGACATTAACAATTAAAAGGGTAATACTTTGATATTTTATGAAAAGACGACATAAAAATAATCGATTCGGTTATTAAGAATGCTTTTAAATGGAACTGGATGGAGTTTGAAGTGGATGGACAGTTGCTCGTACAGTTAATTAGAAAATTGTTTAATGTGTTTAATGTAAATAAATTGTGAAATATGATTGTTCTTTAACAGTTGGTAAATAAATATGGGTTAGCCAAAGTAAAAAAAAGCTCTCTAGAGGATGAATTTAGACACCTTGGGAAAGGCTTATTTTATTTTTCGGCCTCCTTATCCTCCCATGAGGGGCACTGCCTCCTCAACCCCAGCTGGGGGAGGTCCCCCAGACCCCCGAGAATTTTCAGATTTTTTGGTTTTGTGGTCAGTCTCATGCCTGTCTGACACGTTATGCAGCAAATGGACTCGCAAATTTATAATATTTAAATTAGACAACGGTGGTACACTCTCAGGCAATCTAATTGCTACTCTCCAATACATCGGTTCGAAAGATTCACTCGTTCACTTTCTACCTCTGCTAAAATACTACGTTCAAGCTGATATTTTGTCATGCTTTGTTAATTTGATATAGTGTCTACAAACAAGTCTAATGAAAAGCTGGTATGTTTAAACTTGATATTTTAATTGTAACATCATTATATGCATATTCATTTGTTAGTCTTTAGAAATAATTAGCTCTTTAAGTCAAAAATACATTATATTCAGTCTTCTTCTTACGTGGGTTTATCACCAAATGGATGATTGTTCTTGACTTTTCAATCTTTCTTTCAAACAGTAGATAACAAACACTGCCTTGAATTCTTTGGAGTAGTGATTGTAAAATACTTTAGAACAAATAATCTAAAATTGGTAAACTCTGACATGCCTGTAAAATAAATCATATAGAGACTATATAATTGTTAATCTGATAATATGCTGGTGCATGAAAATGTTAAAAAAGTACAAATAAAAACTCCATATGGAAGACACATTTATATAAATGACACATTTATATAAGTACAGGCTGTCAACCAGTTCCTATATTCCTATATTTTCCTATATTTTGGGTTTCATTCCTATATTTTCAAAAGTGTCCTATATTTCCTATATTTATACTATATTTTGTCCATCATTCCTATAGTTTTATAAAACATTTTAACTTGAACATGTTGAGTATGTTTAATTGTTTTTTTATATATAATAGAGTATTTTGTATCTGTTTCCTCTTATACCGCTTATAAGTTGAATAATGTAAGTGTCTATGATGAGTTGTTCTGGAAGGTGGCTGTCAAGTGTCAGTATTTGAGTCGCCCTAACACTTTGCTACATACAATAACCCCTCTTGAACAATTTAGAAGAATACATATACAACTCTTCAATAACCCCTCTTGAAAATTTTAGAAGAAATGTTCCTCGTTCAAATTTTCAGTGTTCCATTCAACCTTATTGTATTTTGTAGTCCATGTCACTTATTGCACCTTACTGCAACCTATAACAAACATTGCTAAATTATACCACACTATGGTGAAGTAAAGCAATTGCAAGGGTACACCATAGATCTCTCAATCTGTAGGCATGCATCCTTCCACTCATTCTTTGTATTTCATCAGAAATCTAGTTAAATAATTTTTGAAAGGAAATAAATCAATGAACCTGTCTTTCGTTACTGACAGGGCTAGAAATTGTACAGTAGGTCTGAAAACATTGTCTAGTATTCCCCTTAAATAATTATGAGTAACAAATTTTAGCATCAGGTTCAAAACTAGCCATGTTTTGGTGTATTTTTTTCTCTCAATGTATATAGTACATTGTAGTTATTTCACGGCGTCTGAACGCCGTGATATTGTGGTGGGTAGATTTTGATAGCAATGGGCAAATGTCACGTGACATAAATCCTTTCGATTTTTACTATAGTAAAACAGTTAAAAATATCTCATGTAACCATTAAGTCAAGAACCGCCATATTTGGCATGCATAGAAACATCATTCAAATGACACATTTGTTGATAGACTCTGACCATCAGCTCTGTGGATCAGAAAAACATCAGCTGCTGTAATGAACGGCAGGTTTCTGCTTGTATCAGATCAAATGATGGAAGAATTTTTCTCAAGATAGATTTAAGCCCATATTCCGGGTACCAAAATATACTCATTTACTATACCCGGTATATATAAAACCTTTCTTTAAACAATGAAGTCATTAACATAGAGGCTTTGGAGACACAACAAAATTGTCAAACCATTTTCTTTTAAATTTTACTATTTAAAAGAGGTTTTTGTATGAGATCATACACGAAAATGCATTAACTTCGAGAGAGGTTGTAGATCTTAATTATTTCATTTAGAGGTACATGTAGGATTTAAAATTTCATCACATACATCATTATTTTGTTTTAGCAAGTTCATTTATATCAATTGAAAATTTTATGCATAAACTGACAGCATATTATTAAATAAAATAACATTCTTGCTATCAGTAGTGCTTTGGCTTTACTGTGAGACATTTGCTTAGGTACTAGTATTTAGATGAACATTGTTTGAAAGCTTATAATAAAGTTATGTTAGACTGCCAGCTCATCAGCTTCTATTGAAACTTTGATTTACCTCGTTTCATTTACCTTTCCACAAGGAACAGACAACTTCTATCTCTATACAATAAAATATTTCATTCAAATTTAGTAACATTGATTGTGACACCACTTAATGACTTATGCTTCTGTAACTGTTTTATGACCTAAAATAATATGAATCTTGATATAAAACAAGACTATGTAATCATAATGATAATACAATGTAATAAGTTGAACAAGGCAACACATTTGGATATACACCAATCTTTCATGTCAACTAAGGAAAATATTATAGTCAACAGAGTATCAGTCAGGCAACTAAGACGCATTAGGTTCAATTCATACATTTGGTACCCGACCTTTTCTACTTTTATGACATTTTATTCTGAAATTCTGAGGCTGATTTAGGACAGAAGGTCTGATCATTTAAATGAACTAGTGACTGACTCTTTTATTGTTGAAAAATGAATGAAGTGCGAACCATGGTTGTTTGCGGTTATCATCAGCCTAATTGGTTCAGTTTAGCTTAAAGACTTATCTTTATGCCTAAGTTATTGATAAAGCATTTTGAATGCTTACAGTCAACAAGTCTGACGTGTGCATCTATATCTATGGACAAGTAATGGTAAATTTATATTTCTATCCCACTTGCATGTAGACAAATAATATTTTGAGCTGTAAATATACAATTTTCAAATAGAATGTAAAGCAATACTTATCAGGGGTGGATCCAGGATATTTTTTCTAGGGGATGGGGATCCGAACTTTTCTAGGGGTGGGGGTTCAAAACTTTTCTAGGGGGGGGGGGTCTGAACCTCGAACTACAACCATATTATACACATTTGGCAGAAAAATGCAACATACTGATAATAAAACATAACCATTATATCTTAATTTGTTAAGCACCGAGAAAAATTGCTTCATGCTACTTAAAATGACTAATTACAGGCAAGAAATACACGAATGGACAGGTACATTTTCCAAATTCTAGGGGAATGTCCGGACCCCCTGATCCCCCGCTGGATACGCCCATGCTTATTGATGTATAAGTTTCAATGTTCAATCATTTTTAAAAGTGACCTTTTTATTGTCAATTAATTAACATTACTTATAGCATTACCGGATAAAATTCAGTCAGACCGTTTGTGTACAGAATAATCCGAGGGTGGATCGTCAGTTTACGGAATCACTCAGCGGTTTTCCGAAAGGAAAGCACCCTAGATGCATTCTGTACACAAACCGTCGCCTCGCTCTAACAATGCTTCAAAAGTTCAAAGGGTCATATCTTCATTGTTTCAATCTTTATAGACATGATACTTGGCAGGCACATTAACAGTGTATAGAGTCAAGAAACTTTTTAAGAAGATGAAGCAAGGTCATGAAGCTTGGGATGTTTATCTCATTTGTTTCAAAAAATGGAGATAGGACATTGTTAGACTGAAGCGACGAAACGGTCTGACTGACTTCTATTTATAGAATGCCCTAGATGTTTGGTTACCCAGTTTGCATTTTGCGCATGCGTTATCTATAGAACCAGTTTTAACCAGTTTTTACCGGCTCGATCTGCTTTACTGCATATATGCAAATTAAAGCAAATTAAAACAGATTTGACATTCACCTCAAAATTACGGGAATTCAAACAGAATTCGGGAGATTCTTTTAAGTTTGCGGGAGTTTAAAAATTCAATGTTAATCCGGGAGAAACCCGAAAAATTCGGGTGAGTTGGCAGGTCTGTATATAAGTACTTAATAATATATTTAATTGATTTTTTTTTAACTTCCTAATATCTGTAATACTTCTACTCAACTATAAAGAAATGTAACTCTGGTGGAGTAATTGTCGGAATTATGCCCAAGCAAAGGTTGTTTTCGGGTGCGAGTCAACTCGTCAAATGTCCGAATCGTCAAACTTAATTTATCGCACAACCATTCGACCAACTTGTCAAACTGATAATATAGAGTATGGTGGACACACGGGTCCTCGCACCTCTAAGGACTCAATGAACCATTTCTAATTAATGCAACAATACTTTCAGAAAAATACATTAAAAACGAACCTTTTAATCTATATTCCATTTTTTTATTATATACTTGCTGATATTTTATATTTAAAACAAATCCAAATTCTTCCAGAAAAAACACGACCATTTTCTGAAAACTGTCATGGCGGCTAAAAATAGATGACCTAATTTCGAACTTCTACCGTATTTTGGCTCTTTGTGAGGTCATAATAGCTGCCACATGACTCTCACGTGATTTCATGAGCAAGGGCTACCTGCCATGTGTTTTTTTATTATAACATACTTTTAAACACTATTTGATGGATTGTATTGACTGGGCGGAAAAAGGTAATAGTGATTTACTTGAAAATATTCACCATAACAAAATATTCATTCTAATTACCTGTTTCTTGCGCATTATTCTCGTTTGACAGTTGTAGTTTATGAAACTTTTTTATGAAAGGTTCGAGATCAGATGAGGTCCGAGATCAGGTGCTTGTACGATAATTTGTATTTAGGAGGGGTGGGGATAGTTGTCTTTTTTATGTGTAAAATAAATAATTGGTTAAATATTTTGATTAAGATGTTAAGGTTCAAATCTGTAACTAACTTCGGTAAACTTCGGAACTCGGTATAATCCAGTTTTATCCGAAAAGCTGTCGTACGTTAAGTTTCGTAATTGCTATTTTTAGTAATTTTCACCTCGCGATCCGGTTTTTACATGACGTCATAGTGTATCTGAAAATGGCGAAACCAGGTGCTCAACTGCGTGATCGTCGAGATCGTTATTGTAAAAATAATGGTTTATAAATTGTCAAAATAATGAAAAGTCGTAGTGGATCATAACTATTGTGTTAATTCTGCGTGTACAGGTGTAAAATGCACTGTTTCATCTTGTGTTTGCGATTGAAACAGTGGCGGTTAATGAGTGTACATAATTCTATGAATAGACAATGAAGATATCACAATACTAAGACGCACAATACATCGCCGTATTCAGTAATTTGATATGCGGTAGAATTTAGTGAGGCATATGAAGACAAAATCGTTGTACTATTCTGTTTTCAATATAGTCATTATCTATTTATAAAGTAAATGATACTATAATCAGCACAGGGCCGGATCCAGAAGGGTCGTAAGTGGGGGGGGCACAAGGGGTTATGAAACATTTTGAATTTTCACATGTCAAAGGTGCAAATCTGAGCACTTTAAAATGCTCTTTTAAACAAATTGAATGAAGCTAAATTTAGGTTAATTATCATTTTCTTCTGTAGAAAAGTGATGCAATGCGTAACAATTCAGATTCATGTCATTGATTAGCTTTTAATAAATATTCATAAATAAAGAAAAATGCATTCACGTGAGTTAGATCACAGGGCCTGATCCAGTGGGGTCGTTGGTGAGGAGCACGGTTGGGTGGGTACGGGAGAAAATTTTTTGAATTTTTGCATGTCAAAGGTGTAAATCTGAGCACTTTTGAACAATTTTTTATATAAAATGAAGCTAAAATTTGGTCAATTATCATTACATTTTAAGATAAAAGTCAAAGCCTGCCCGTAAAAAACTATCAAATCCGATTTTTTGGCTAAACCCAGTGTTAAATTAATAAAAAATCGTTAGTCCATTTAATACCGCTGTCCTAAGCATTCTAGTCCGAACGACGGAGTCGTTGAATTTGGCGGTTTGGGAGGGGTATCTCTCCTGACGAAAAAGAATGATGTCAACACAACAAATTTGAGCACTTTGGCACTACTAAGGAAATATTGTGCCCGTTTTGTTTGTTTAGATTTAATTTGTTAGCTTGATAAATCCCATGCTCGTACCCCGAGGTTTTCAAGGACAGAGAATGGATAAAATCCTGATTTACAAAAAATCAGCAATTTCATCATGCAAATGTCGAGAATTTTATAAAAAATACACTTGGTAACTTGTATAAAATCACCGAATACAATGAGAAAATTCGCCGATTTAACATCCAAAAAAGCCGGTTTATGATACGTTTTTTTAAATAAAGAGACTTAGTTTATTGTGTTGAAATTTAGCGTTGTTGTGAGTTTTTCGGACGTTTTCTGCGGATTTACAAGAATGGTTGTAGGGACGATCCAAAACGTGGAAATCCGCGGAAGAATCACATTTTTCGATTCCTTTGTGAACAATCATAAGGAATACAAGTACAGTATTTAAAACACAAAATTGATATAAAATAAAAGCAACGATTTAAAAATAAACGTAACACAAGCCTATGAATTTATGATTGTTGAAAAAATGTTTAACCACTGATTAATTTTAGTCTTAGTTTTCGTAAGAAAACTTGTTGTATGGTAGGTCACTCTTGAAAAGTTACTTGAAAGTTTAATTCATTAACCTACATGTTCTAAAAAAAACAGCAACAACATAAAACACTCGCTTTTTCCGATTTTAACTAAATTCGTACGTCATTTTAATGGCAAACATTCATTCGACTATACTCGGCTTTTCCCAGTCTTACTTGCTATGAAAAACACCGATGTCCTTCATAAATACTTAATTCATGTTTAGGCTCGGTCACTTTTTAAAAGTTATTCGGAATTTTATTACCATAAAAGCCATCAGACGGTCGTGCATGTTTTCAAATTAACTAAGTTCAAGTGTCATAATAGTGACGTAAAAATGCACTTGACAAGCTGTCCTCGTCTTTTCTCTGTTAAACTTGCTATGAAAACACCAATGATTTCCACTAGTAAATAAGATAACAGTGCACAATAACTAAATTTAGGCCCCGTAAGCTTGTTTCCATGGTAATTTTACTGGTGACGGTCTGAAATATACTGTTGAGGTATGTGTAATATAGACAATAAACATAGCAATTGGTATCTGTGTGTCTGTATTGAGGGACTAAACACTTGCACGATCAATGATTTGAACGCTTGATAAGGCCCGATCTGGGTACCCTGAGATGCTAGAATATATCAGTTTAGATCATTATCTATTTTAATAGATCAGATAAGTGATTTCATATTAAAATTAATCTAAAAGTCGAGTTGATATTCCTTTGATGGTGCCGATTTTGTGCCCTTTTCTTTGTATGAGAGTCAATATCTGTGGGGCCAGGGGGGGGGGGGCACGTGCCCCCTGTGCCCCCCGGTAAATCCGGGCCTGGATTTGAAAGCTAAGGTTCAAAATATGCCAACATTACCAAGTCCGGTGTCAAACTGTGTATGCAAAACTACTGCAGAAAACATGACATGATCAGGTTTAACGCCTGCTCAGCTTCCTCTAATATTTTTCGGGATGGCCAGAATGGACTTCTAAATATGTTTAGGAGTCAAAACTGCGATAGTCAACCAAGAGTCACTTATACAATAAAGTTCTTGACTCCGTTATTCCTTACTAGTCAGATTGTTTTACGAAAAACGTGTCAAGTTGTAAATTTCTAATATTTCCATCAAGCCAGCCAAAATTAGTAAAGAGAATGTTTTCATATGATAATGCAAGGCTTTACATTCATATTTCTATCTCCAATACCAATTTTAGATGATATATGTGTATAAAGTATAATTATCTGTAATTGACCATTTTGACGTAATATTTTGCTATAAATTCTCTTGCAGTTTCATTATAGTAACCTTATACAAATTCTTGTAAAACTTTTTAGAAACGGTAATATTTCTTTAATATTTTATATTGTGGACAGATAATACTGCAGAAAATTTTAAAACTAATTGCATGTGTCTAACTAACTTTAAACTTTAGATATTAGCTTTTAAAGATAAAGTCATTTTTTAAACACTCTCAAAAACTCGGATTTTTGCTTGGGGTACATGTATGCAAAGCTCTGTATTTTTGTAAGTATTTGTCCAAAGTGTAATCTGATTGTTCTTATTTATCATGACATGATTGTGTAACATGAATTTGATTAAAATTTGAATATAAAACTGCGGAATTTGAAACAATGTGTTTTTCAGTTTTTGTCCCAGCACAATTTACGGTCCTTTTGAAAATCAAGGGTCACGTTATAAAAACGCACATTACTTAAGTTACGAACGGTAAACTTCCTTAAAAATTCACTATTTAATGTCTTTAATAGTATAGATTTAAAAAACAATATCATTATAATGATTGGTGAAGGTCACCATTACAGCTCCAGAACCTTAAGATAAATTATATTTTTGTGTAAATGGTATGTGTTTGTTGTTACTATTCTGTCAGTATGATATTATAGTTGATGATATTAAATTTCTGTTTAGTTATATGATTTTATTCTTTGAAAGTACTTTGTGTTAGTCTTGATTTAATTTCCTTTTTTTAATGCGCTTTCTATTCATATTAATTGTCTTGCTATAATAAATCAATAAGTCAACTTTTTGGCTTTTAATACTGTTATATTCTATTATCTATGAAATAGTTCCACATATAAAATCTTGTGGGATTCGAACCACTAATATGATATTATTATGAAATAGAACAAATATTTCACTTACTTGAAACAAACTGTACGTTCTATGTACTGCAACTAGTAGTTGTGTGAACTAGTAGTACGTTCTAGGGTATTAAATTGTGTGTATATAAATTAACCAGACCACTCAGCTTTGGTGATGAGTAAAGCTAGCGTATGTTACTATATCGATCGTCATATGAAATTCAAACAAATAATTCACAAATAACAAACTAATTCTCTATCCATACGTACTGTTAAATCCTAAAAAATGAGAATTTATTTATTTTATTGATTTATATTTACCTATATATTCTTTACATAATAAAATAAAAAAATGATATACAAATTATAATTTTTACACAAGATTGTACTTAAGTAGCATAATAAAGACATTTAAATGTATTTCTTTACAAAAAAGTATTTAAAACCCGAATTAAAATCAAAATATTGTAACTTGCCTGATGATAGTGAATCAAATTCAATTAATATAATTGCCCTTAGTTTTCACACATTTTTACCCTATATATTATCAGTTTGACGAGTTGGTATATTGGTTGTGCGATAAATTAATTTGACAATTTGGCCGTTTGATGAGTTGACTGTAAACCTTTTTTCTATCCTAAAATATGATATTTTTTAAATATTAAAGGACAGGTTTTTTTTCGAACTGAATATATTAGTACTAATTAAGTTATTTGATTTATTTCCTTTGGAAAACTGAGTCCTGTCTTGAAAACACTTATGTTTGCAATGAACAAAACACCTTTTAACACAACGTGCAATAACTAATTAATACATTGTTATCTTACAGTGAAAGATAAAGAGAAGATAAAGTTAAATGCTCTTGAAATCATGATATTTTAAGACATGAAACGTTTTCAGAAGACACAATCATCATGAATGGAACCACAATACCAAACACTCCTATTGCTGTAGATTTTTGGAAGATACGTGAATGTCCTCAATCAAGAATATTCTTTTTAACTCATTCACACAGTGATCATACGGCAGGTGAGGAACTGTTCTTCTTGAAATAATTTTGTTGGCCTTGCTGTCAGTCACTGCGAAACATGGTGGGCCGATGGACAAATCCTTTATCCGATGGATAAAAAGATGGTCCGTCTAGATCTGCTGGTATACTGGACAGGCTGTCTGGCAAAAAATTGAACTCCTCCATACAGTTTTCAATTAATCAAAATATTTAGAAAAAAGTCTCAGGTACTGTAAGACTTGTTTAGTCCTGTAAACTTTGATCTTCACAGGATCAACTGTCCTGTAATGAACTGTTTTGCAATGACTGCTTGCTGTAGTTACTGAATTATTTTGTAAATCCTTTAGAGTAAATTGAAAATTTTGTTTTTTTTATGTATGATAAGATTTTACGGAGTGTTTAGCAAGTCGATTGCCTTGACCCACTAGTGTGAAGACCAGGACTGATGAAAATTGAATTGAGCTAGTGAAAACAAACTTCATTATAAGCAGGCTAATTAATAAATTTCCAATACTACAATTGTTTAAATCAATCTAGAGCTTGGGAAGTATTGGACAACGATATAGTATTCTTAAAATTTCACACATCCATAAGTAATATCATTTATTAGAACTTAGTAAATGTTTTTAATATTTTTATAATTACTACAAATAGTGATTATTACCTGATTCTTTAATGTAATGTATTTTTAACTGTATTTGAAATTCTAAAAACTATCCACGTTGGCAAACTGTTGACTAGTCAATTATTTTGACTGTTTCCTATGTGTGCTATGACGTCACGCTATGTTACTTGCACTGTTACTGTAGTAATATAAAGGAGAAGAAACTGCTGTGGAGAGTTTTAGCTTTATCAGTTTTTTTAATTCACCAAGCAGCCATTGATCTTGATCTTAACCAGACGTAAACTTGTCAACAGTTAAAATGTGTTTAGTTGAGAAAGTTAGATTATCAAACTAACTAGTATATTTGCAAACTATTTTCTTGTTGTTTTTCTTCTGCACATACTATTTAAGCAGTAATTGATCAGGTAATAAAACAGTTATTTCATACGCCATTTTGTAACAGTCAACCAGTTGTCCCTTAGTATAGGGAATAGTGTTTTGAACTGTTGCCCTCGGCCAACGGCCTCGGGAAACGGTTCAAAACAACACTCTCCACCTTGGACTAACAGTTTGACTGTTCCTAAATCACATATGGAATAACTATAATATTCCAGAACATATGAAAGGGCATGAAGGCAGAAAAAAGGTGCCGGGCCCATCTATGGTAAATGTCTTAAACTAACTATTACTGCATAGACTGAGGCTAAAAGGGCAGGAAAGAGACACAAGGACAGGTTGCCATACCCTGCAATTCTGCTGTAGGAGCAGTAGTCCATTGGTTAGACACGCACTTGGGGATTGAGAGGTCCCAGGTTTGATCCCCTCTAGGGACACTGCTAATTTCTTTGAGCAAGAGATGAACCCACAGCTGTTCCTCTTTACTCAGTAGTAAATGGATACTGTGTGGGATCGCCTTCCTGAAAAGGATTTCAATGATAAAGAGTTATTGTACAAGATTGTAAACATGTACATGTATATGGTAGCAGACTTTAAACCACACTTGAAGTTTAACTAGCTTTAGAATTACACTAATAATCACTATCTGTATGTGGTATATATTTCAGGATTAACATCTACCTGGAGATATCCAATCTATTGTTCAGAGATCACAAAACAATTGTTGATTCTTAACCAAGGAGTAGAAAAATCATTAATAAATGTGTTAGAGGTATCTCTGCATTGTAGACTTTGTGCAATTCTGTCTTTAATCTTACTTTTTTTAAATCATTTTTTTGTGTATTTTTTAACTAATTTTGCACTAATACACACCCTGTTAAAATATTGTGACAGAATAAGTTCTGGTGATAAATACTTTCAAGTGCTGAAAGCACTAAAGTTTAGCGCTTTCAAATTTGGGTTTGACTGCATTTATATAATATACTTGAATAAAAATAGTGCTGAGAATTAATTTAAATAAATATATATCATAAGCATGTTATTTGTCTGCTTAGCTAAATGTTCATATGGCCCAACATGGAAATAACGAATAATTATCTTTAATGGAAATAAATTTGTTTGGATACAACACAAATGCAATAAATGCAAGTAAACTATATGAAGCATAGGCAGTTTTCTTGGTATCTATGTAATCTTTGAAAAAAAAGCATTAGCCACAAGATTGAACATACTAAAAAGAGATTCTTTATTAAGCAACAACATAAGTGTTTGTCACTTGTTTATAAGTTGGGATGTTTGATTGAATGTTACATGTGATAGATTAAATGCTTTGTGAAATTGTGCATTATTCTCTGTCTAAGAGTTTTCATGTTCACCTTTGTAATCCATAAATATTATTGCCACATGTTAATTTGGATGGACACAATACCATACTTATTAACTATGAATAAAAGCAATTAATGTACATGTATAACAAAGCTAATATATATTAATATATATCTTAATAACTGGTTATATCTATCCTAATGCCTAAATACGTATCAAACTAAAAAACAAATATTAAACATCTCAGCTAAACATAACTTACGATAAACAAAAAGTAATATTGTGACACAATATGTTACAAATAGTGGTTTCTAATTGCTTCCAACATGTTGAATACAAAAAATATATACTTATTTCTATGAATAACAGTCTTAATCATCGTTTAATGATTAACTTTAAAATAAAAGTAAGGCACTTAATGGCAACTCCTTCAATAATAATTTTCTTGGATTCAAAAGGAGCTTCTTTTTTTCTGAAATTTAGAAATTTAGAATTTAGAAGCATTCCTTAATTTCTATAGCTAGTCTGATAATAATCCTTATTTTGTCATTAGGGTATAAGAGCATGAAAACTTAAATTGGTGCTAGATAATGTGCTGGCTGATATCATGTATCAGATAATTATATCAATATAATACAAGTTTGCCAAATATATTAACCATTTCTCATACATTCACAAATAATGTCCATTTTTTGGCATTCAATTATTTACCTCCTGGATGGACATGCTATGGCGCCTTTCAAGCATTAAATGCACTAATGACATACACATATTTCATAGATATGCATACAACAGAAGTACCTTTATGAATTTGATTTCTGTGTTATCATAACACATCAACTTCATCACGTAATCTCCTTCAGTACAAACAGCAGTCACATCCTGCTTATTTTCCCCATCTCTACAGTCCTTTATAGCTGCTTGGTTTATTGGCAACAACAACTCTTACTTAATTGTTTTGCCAAAAGTCGTTGTTCTAGATGTTGAAGCCATCTAAAAAGAGAGAAAATATTACACTACATTGTTAATTGAGCCTAGAATTAATTAAGTTATCTTGTGATTAATATTTATTATGACAATTAGTATACAGATTATTCATAATTATCAATGCAGTTTCAGCACATCTGCAACTTTATATAATTGGAAATTCAATCAAAGACGTCTTAGACAATTTACTAGAGTACTTGTCTTGAAATTACTAGTCTTTTTGTATATTTCTAAGTTGCAAACCTACAGGTCCAAATAGCTATGACCAGCTTGCAAGGCAAATAATGTCAGACATCTCTTAGGTTCTACTTGCTAGTTTAATAGGCTAGTAGTCAAGAAAACCAAGAAAGTGTGCTTATGAAAACTCTAAAATTAATAATAAAATGTATTGTGTATGTATTTAAGACATAACACTTTACATCTCAGATTACTCAGAATAGTCTTGCTAAAGAAGATATTTTAAAGTGATGCTATTTTAAGTGATCAAAATGTTTAAATATATATATCATAGCTTCAGGATGACAACACTACATAGTAATACGAATAAATTAAGAAATAAGTACAAGTAATTTTCTTAATTCATAGCTGTTTGTTTGTCTAAATAAACATGGTAATTTCTTATGTATTTTTCTTGATTCATAGCGGTTTGCTTGTCTAATAAAACACTGTAATTTCTTGTATATTTTTCTTATAAATTCATAGCTGTTTGTTTGTCTAAATAAATATGGTAATTTCTTATGTAATTTTCTTAATTCATAGCTGTTTGTTTGTTTAATTAAACACTGTAATTTCTTGTTTATTTTTCTTAATTCATAGCTGTTTGTTTGTCTAAATAAACATGGTAATTTCTTATGTATTTTTCTTGATTCATAGCTGTTTGCTTGTCTAAAAAACACTGTAATTTCTTGTTTATTTTTTTTAATTCAAAGCTGTTTGTTTGTCTAAATAAATATGGTAATTTCTTATGTAATTTTCTTAATTCATAGCTGTTTGTTTGTCTAATTGAACCCGGGAATTAGATACACGGGAATGGAACCTTGTTCTTTGTTCATATGCTTGGTATTTCGATTTCGTGTCAACAACCTGATCCCGCGAATTCTCGCGAGGCTTGAAAATCCAAGATGGCGGAACACGGAGTAAACAAACTACCGGCGATTTGTTTTTATGTGATTTAAAAGAATATTTCTTATATTTTGAACTTAAAACTGATTGAGTTTAATGTTACATGCATGTATGAGTATGTTTGTGTAAGGATCGTCAACTTCGAAGGAAAAATTAAGGTAAGAGAATAGTAAAAACTTTCATGCATTGATGGGTGGGGTAGCGGGGTTTCAGCGGAACATGTTGAAGACGATGGTTGGTTAATTGAAAATTAAACCACAGCTGTGACGTCATTCCATTGTATTCACAGTACCGTATATCTAATAATGTACAGGTAGCCGTCCAATATTAAGATTACTCGTCTAATATCTGATGTGTCAGGACAATATCTAACGTGTGAGTCTAATATTGTACTACACGCTAGATATTGTCCAACACATCAGATAATGTACGCATAACCTTAATAGTGAACGATTACCTGTTCAATGAAAAAACCAAACGAACGAGTGAAGTTATTTATTGATTTATTTATAGATTAAAAATTGACAAATAAAATCAAAATTGTAAATTCTGTACTCATTCTCCTTCGAAATGAAGACGTTAATAATAATGTTATTCCTGTTCACATTTAGTCGACGTGGCACTGTCGTTCTGAAAATGAAAAAAAAGATATATTTAAGTATAGCAAATACCAAGACCCAAAGTAGATTTTAAGCACATTTTAACTCATACTCTGCCAAAAACTGTTAACCATTTCTTGCGTAAGGTTAATAAGAAAAAAATAAAAGAGCGTTCTTTAGAATTAGTTGCATAACGGAACATGTCATTCGTCATCAGCGTTGGGAAGATTTATTTTAAATAAAAGTGACTGTGCATTTAGCATGCTGTGACCTTGGCGTCCAGTGAGTGTTTTATTGAGCAAAGGCACAGGCAATATTACAACAGAAATAATATATTCATGCACTGGGCAACATATATAAACTTTGAAAATATTTCATTAACACTCAGCGTAACCAAACTAATATAGAAACATCGCTAGAACTATATTTATTTGAAAAATATGACCAATAGACAATATCAAATACAAAAGGTACAGACTTTAGTTAAAAATTAGATCTTATGCACGACGGCCTCTCTCCGTGATCAAATAATCATAGGTTTGAGCCTTGAACCGACTATAGATTAGAATGTGAAAAGAAGGGCAGACATTATGCTTACGAAAGATGTATGTAATATACATATATCATTAACTGGGACTTGGAACGTTTTGTCAGTGAAACATTTTTACGGGGTATTTGGTGCACACGGGGCTCAGGTTCAGGTCTCCATGTGACCATTGTTTACATAATATATTTTGCAAATAAAAACTTACCAATAACCTGTTGCTCCAATATAAGCTTCTTATCAAGCTCATAAGAAATCAGCATTGTTTTTCAGGCTGTGACTGACATCGCTTCTTAGACATGACTGGAATCAGTTGATAATCCACGTTTTCTATGCATGTCAAGCGTTGCAATGTATATATATGCAACAGAAAGATTTCCGAAGTTTATCCATGAGAAAAATACACTTTAATTCCAGTGATCAATTAGGTTTTTCAAAAATTGTTACACTTGTATAATGTACCCGACTAAATGAAAAACAGAAACGAAATTAAAAACTACAGTCATAACTACACAAAAGTTTACATGTGAAAAGATCTGCACGAAAATCTCGCGAACAGAAAATTCATTAAATTGTCGGACTTAATCGGGGCACCATACGGCACCATACGGGAAACAATAAATAGTTTCTATATTTATTTAAATTTTATAAATAAATGATTTAAATGTATAAGTTTTAAATCGTTATTTGTATAGGTGTAAATTATAATTGAGTTTGTATCATAATAATAATAATCTGTAGGTAAGCTGTGGTTTAAGTAAGATATACCCCTCGAGCTGCCCAATATGTTAGACATTGGATACGCTTCGGCGCTAACGCGCCTCAGCTATCCAATATCTAACATATTGTACAGCTCTCGTGGTATATCCCTTACTTAAAAAACTTGATAACTACAAATGATATCAAAGTTTTGATAAATTGGTATTGAAGAATATAGGTTTATCTTCCGGCGCCGAGCTTTTGATGGTGATCAATGATGCTTTTGGATTAATTTTGATCGTTGACTTTTTATGTCATTTTCAGTGACTTCCGGTTTTAAAATCAAATTTCGCGGAACCTCTGTTCTGAATTATGGTGTATTTTTCAAAATAATTGACGAAATGGCCAGGTCTTGACATTCTTGGACAACATTTGAATAGTACCATAATTATTATATATTGAATCATGCATTTTAAGAAAGATTTTCTGCATTTATTGCTCTAAACAATACCGCCAGTGATGAGTAGAAATGTAGGTCAAATTTATTTACCAACTGAAAGGCAATTTTCTAGATGCAAAAATAAGAAAACGGCTTGACATATGCTATATTAGTTAGTTTCTACTGAAAAAAAACATATTATGAAGTATTGTTGGCCACATTTTAATGATTTATGACTTCATTTACACATTTTATGACAATTCAAAGAAAAGGCCTATTTATGTATTTTTTTGGTGTTCAAGTTTTGTCAGTCGTCTTTATCATTTAATGATCACCTTGAATTATTTGAACTACTTGGCATATAACTGCAGATCAAAGGTTATGGCATACTGTGAATGTCCTGTCCTATCAGTTTCGTGCTTATTTTATGTAAAATTAAGTGTTGGTTCTGTTCTGTATAATAAGTGTTGAATCAGACTTCAATTTTAGAAAATAAGTATTGATTTTTACATTTCAGCTAAAATAAATCTATAAATTGTCCCATTTTTTTCTCAACATTTCCTAGGGAACCCTGTTTACAATGAAACATATGGATATATATTTATAACTTTATGAATAACTTTCTATTTCAGAGATATGAAATGTCTTGAGATTTGTTGATGTGACCAATGACCCATATGCTAGAGTCTGGCTTATTATTTCTATCTAAATAAGTAAGTAACAGGATTTACTCTTTATTCTTAAACCTTCAGTCTAATACTACTAAACCTATCAATAGAGTGAAACTATTAGTCATCTAAGATTTACATTGTATTAGTTTTTGATATCAAATAAATTCTGTATATAAACATTATTTTTATAAAAACAAACTTATGTAATGAGGCTATACATTCTGTTAATGCAATCTTCCATGTTGATTGTTAACCATACATCATATAGATATCTTGGGTCTACTGATAATGAATGAACCTGTTTGGTTTGTTTTGTTGGATTTAATGCCATAGCAACACATTACAGGTTATATCACTGCGGACAACCTTCCTACTCACTGTTCATGAAAAGGCTAAATCTCTCAATTTAGCCGTTAGCCAACTACTGAGCGCATTCTTTCGCCAGTGACTGACTACTGCTCTACATGATTTCAAGTGAATGGTAGGAGGGAGAATCGCGATAGAAATTATTTCACGACCAAGCTCCAGGAAAGTATGCCTGGTCCGGGAATCAAATACACGACTCCTCAATCAGTGGACTTGTTCGCTACTGACTGAGCTAGCTGGGCGGCTGTACCTGTTTGGAACAGAGTTGAAATTAAAAAAAAATGTGTACACTATTAAGTTGCTGACAAACTTTACTCATATTTTAATATGATCTATTTAGCAATATGTGTCCCAGGAAGGGAGTAGATTTCCAGACAGACTTTTCAACATGTGATGAGCAAAAAATCATCATTAAAATATGTGTATTTAATACCATTAACTGGAAACACAAATACATAATAATCATCACTTAACTTATTTCATCAACTTATATAAAAAGGCTATAGCTGAACTGATATGTTTCTGCAGTTTATAAACATTTGATCGCAGAGGCAGATTAATCATGTGATGATTTGTTTGTTCATTGTTTCTATATTATCTTGTGATTTGTTTTTCAGGTTAAAAAGTGTCTAGTGAGAAAGAAAGTTGTTTCAAATGTTTGTTTTTTACCAACTTATCAAGTCACTGTAGTACATGTAAACTGCTGCACTCTAGGTAAGTAAAGTCATGATAATATCATTTGGTGTTTCTATTATACCTCAGTAGATCAGTATTGAGCAGGAACAATAATGCTGTAGTGATTGTGGTTGGGATGCAAGCCAGCTATCCACTTCACTCATTAGCAAGAGGCCTTAAACTATTGAAATTGACCAGTGCTAGTGAAAATAACTGTTTGTTTGTTGGGTTTAACACCGTAGCAACTCAGGCGGTCAGCCCACCTACTCACTGTTCCTGCAAAGGCTCAATCTCTGGAATTAGCTGTTAACCAACTACTGAGCGCATACTTTTGCCAGTGACTGACTACTGCCCTACATGATTTAGAATCAGTGGTAGGAGGGAGAATGGCCCTAGAAATAATTTCATGACCAATCTCCACGAAAGTATGGTCCACCCGGGAATCCAACACACAACTCCTCAATCAGTAGACTTGTGCGCTACCGACTGAGCTATGTGTGTCTTATGTGTCAGTTTAATTGATAATTTTGCAGTGCGTAAGGTACACACATGTGAGACAAAAGTTTCCTATAGAGATGCAACTAAGGGAAAATTGCATATTTGTACTGTAGTACTAGTATTTAAAAAAAATCTGAATTTGAAACTTTCAACTCTCACCCTTGTAAACAAATTTAATAGATTAGTGCTCAAGAAAATTCAAAGGCGTTGACTGCATTCTTCTTTGTAGTAGTAAAATATTGCATACATCTTGTATCAATTTATTTTCATGACATCAGGGATATTTTATATTGTTGAATTGATTACTATTGGAACTTAGATATGTTTTTTTTGCTTTATTTCAGGTTGATGTAGATGTAACACTTATTGTTTACAAGAAAATAATTCATAAGATTGGCTGAAATTATTTGTACATAAACTTTTACTTAAAATAAACTCTGTGTCTTTTAATGTTCAGTTTTTATATTTGTTTTCCTTATATCATTTTATGTGTCTTTGATAAGAATCCAGATAGTGATTTTGATGTGAGTTTGAGGGCAGACCCAGTTCAGGTTTCAATACAAAACCCTTGTTTGTTCAGTTGTTGTTAACAAATACTGTTGTGAAACTGATAAATCAAGAAATTATTTCAATACATATTAAAGAACTGGGTAGAGGTTTGGCATAAAAAGTATAATAAGTCATCATGGTAGTTCATTATATATGTTGGCAAGTTGGATTTTATTCTTGATAAAATATTGACCAATGGATCCTAGTAGTAGTTTTACCCCCCCCCCCCCAATCTCAAGGGGAATAGCAATAGTCTAATCTTTTCCTTGACAAATAGACTTCAGGATCCTGATAAGAATGTATAATTATATGAGCTTGCGACTCAAGTGCTTGTGACAACTTCCTATTGAATCAGATTTTATGATTGAATATACTTCAGTGGGGTCAAGGTGCACAACACTATCACCCACTGGGTGCTTCAGGTCAGCCATAGGTGCTGGTTCCCTACTTTCATTACCTCAGAATATTACCTGATTTGGGTTGATTTCAATTAAAACATGGGTCGATAACGCAGTCAGTAGTGCGCGGGGATTTGAAATCTGGCCCACGAGGGGGTGCGGGTTGGAATCCCACCTGGATAGGTTACACCTTTTCATGAAAATTTGACGATAATGTTGATTTTTTCCTCCATTGATTATACAATATGGAGAAGTGTATGGCCTTTTGGAAGGGTAGGTGAGTATTGGTTAAAGACAAGGGTCCAGAAAAGCTAGGTTATGTGCACTGGACGCTGTAAATAATTAATATAAGATTTCAATTATCTAGCCTATGGAGACAACAATGGCTTTCATTTCTACAGTATTGAGAGAGGTGTTTTTGAGAGCCTCTGATTACATGTAAGATTTTATAAGGGCTTGTGTAGGCATATGAGACAGTGCCTGATTATGGTCATTTTGATCCGTCTGTATATTTTTGATATTTTTTATAGAATTTTGACTCACTCATTTATAATATGAATATGTATTTAGGTGTGGCTTTATTATTAGAGTGAGGGGTCAGGTTTTAGCAGGTTTTGTTGAGAATCATGCTTTATTTTTTTTCACATGCAGGACATCAGCCACAATATTATAATTGATGTTTTGTGTAAAATATCTTTGAATAAAGAAAATTGAATCTGTCATTTTATTTAATATGCAGATTCAAAGTTTCAAAAAGCATTAACACTGTACTTTAAAATATAGGCAAGTAATGCATTAACTTAATTTATTCAAATTACTTAATACATCATCATAGACTTAGAGATGTTTCCTTTGTCTCAGATAATTGTTATTAGTTAAGTCACAGATTAATTTTAAAGGGATTTAATTTTTTTAGTCATATGACCACGAAACCCAGATATAGTCGTCTTAGCCTTGCTGCATTTTTGACATTTTTAATTATATACAAAAAAAATGTTAGAATTTTATGTTGGTAAAATGTTTTTATCATCTTCTGTATACTCTCCAAGTAATAAGTCAAGACTTAATTCATTCCACTAGATAAATTCTGAAGACATTTTGTATAAATAATATTGTTGACTATTCAAAACATGAATTTGGCCAACAATATAACATAAATATCATTATATGATATACATGTCATAGTCTATCATACTGAGGGGTGGCTTCATTGTTGGTGTTAGGGGACAGGTATTTAGCACCTATTGAAATCATAATGTATACTATTTTGACAAACATGACATAATAAACAATATTAAAATCATTCATGTATAAGTATATTGTGTATTATTTTACTTTTTATTTAAATTTGCTCGTACATTACTGTACATTTTTCTTGAAAGAATTTGAATATCTAATTACATAAAATTTATTTTATTAAAAATCAGATTCAAATTTTCAATCTGTAAAAATAAACATTGTAGTTTTACCAAATTTATAAGTAATGTCACACATCACAAAGAAATTAAATAGAATAGCATATAATATTTCATATGTTCAGTTTTATTTAATTTTTACAAATAATAAGTAATTAACCATCTAACTTAATATTACAATTATTTAAAACAAACCGTTGTACAAACATGTCATGGGTCATAAAACACCAGGGTGCAATTTCCAAGTTGCTAATTGCAATACCCTCTCACTGATAAGACAGTATTGTTTCCTTTGATTATGACACTTTTATTGCTTTGTTAATTAGATTGAATGTCTGAGAGGAGGAGTCATACACCATATGTGACCTACATTTTGTTGATTACAAATTCCTAGTGTTATATATGCCTTAAGATAAAAAAATATTGTTATTAACTTAAATCTGTCTGAAATATTTCAATGAAAAAGAGGGACAAGTCCGTACCAAGGACCCGGAATAATCCGGTACGGTTCGACCGAACTTTAAACCCAACCCGATAACGTTATGGACGAATCGGCGATTTTTCCAATATCTTCTAATCTCTATCTATCTATGTCTCTGATTGAACACTGTAATTTCTTATGAATTTTTCTTGATTCATAGCTGTTTGTTTGTCTAAAAAACACTGTAATTTCTTGTGTATTTTTTCTTAATTCATAGCTGTTTGTTTGTCTAAATAAACACTGTAATTTCTTGTGTATTTTTTTAATTCATAGCTGTTTGTTTGTCTAAATAAACACTGTAATTTTTCTTGTTTATTTTTCTTAATTCATAGCTGTTTGTTTGTCTAATTAAACACTGTAATTTCTTATGATTTTTTCTTAATTCATAGCTGTTTGTTTGTCTAATTAAACACTGTAATTTCTTATGATTTTTTCTTGATTCATAGCTGTTTGTTTGTCTAAAAAACACTGTAATTTCTTGTGTATTTTTCTTAATTCATGGCTGTTTGTTTGTCTAAATAAACACTGTAATTTCTTGTGTATTTTTTTTTAATTCATAGCTGTTTGTTTGTCTTAATAAACACTGTAATTTCTTGTGTATTTTTTTTTAATTCATAGCTGTTTGTTTGTCTAAATAAACACTGTAATTTCTTGTTTATTTTCTTAATTCATAGCTGTACGTTTGTCTAAATAAACACTGTAATTTCTTATGTATTTTTTTATTCATAGCTGTCTGTTTGTCTAATTAAAACACTGTACTTTCTTAAAAATAAAAAAAGAAGTAAGTACAAAATCATTGTATTTTTTCTGTTTTTGATACAATTATTATTAAATTGTCAACTAGATGATCGCTTATGACTACAGACTCACGGGAATAATACACGTTACAAGTATTAGCATTTCCAAAAATGCATGAAATCGCCGTCAACCCTTTACCTAATACTGTCCCCTTTTGTCCCCTGTATGTGATTCTAATACTGTCCCTTTTTGTCCCCTGTATGTGATTCTAATACTGTTTCCTTTTGTCCCTTCTAAACTTTATGCTATCAAAAAACATATTTCCACTAAATGATGAAAACATTTTTTACAGAATATTGTAGATGAATCACTTACCTAATGAATGTTAAGAGAAAAATAGTATGTTATATTTTGACTTTAATCACAAATTTGATTTAAAACATACAGGTATACATCCAGATGTCACACTCACTGTTAGTACAGTCTGACTGGTTAAAGTAATGTTTAATCCTTGGTTTTGCTAACAATTGAATCTTTTTTTTTTAAATAATACCTTTTTAGTGACAAAATATCATCTTCAAATGAACTTTAATTTTAAGAAAACGTTTTTAATAATGCAAAAATGATGATTTTGACAACAAATTGTTTATTCAGAGAAATAACAAAAAATCTCCTAATCTGTTACAAAATGTTTAGTTTTTTTAAGTTCCAGACTGAAGTTAATTATACAAATCAGTGACCATATCATCATCAAAGGGATTAACATTTATTAATAAGTGATAAGAGGTCATTATTTCAATTTTTGACAGGACCCCTGATGTTTTATTATCTATATTGGTCTCACAGCTGCAACAATATACATTTGTTAATGGATCTTATCTTATATTTTGGAATGTCAAACTGCTAGTGACACCATTAACACCAATTAACAATGATTATCAACTGCGTTTTGAAAGATACTGATGTTAAACATTTTTTTACTGATTTAAATGATATATTTATGTTGTATTTTATATCAATTTAAGTTTTCACATATGTTTTTAGGTTTATATAATATTTTAACTGTCATAACTTTTTTACTAATTGTTGAAAAAATATATAATTCACACCATTTGATAGCAAATTTAATACTCTAAAATATTTGTTCTAACTTAAATTTAATTAAATCAATATTTATTATAGTAAATGCCCGTTAAAGCATATAGGTATCAAAACAGTAGCCATCATTTAAACTTTCTATGAAGATAAGGTACATTTTATCTCTGATTTGTATGAGAATCTGATAAGGATCTGGTAGACTGCTCTATTAGGTAAAGGGTTAAGCCGTGTATTCTCCTTAGAGTAAAAGGATTCAAGCAATATGCGTCAGCGTTTTAAACCGTCCCAATAGCGTGCCCTGGTAACGATATGTAAAACCATTGAGTCTATTTGTAGAATACCAGGAATTAGCATTATTATGGTAGAATTTAAACTAAATGAACTATTGGAGTGCCCTGGTCAAGATATGTAAATCAGTGAGGGCGTTTAATTAATTCTACACACTGTACATAAGGCCAGAAAGTACAAAAGCATTATTAGGCCACAACAAGTTGATCTTGTGTTCTACGGATTTTTTCTGAAAAAAAATGGGACGAGCGAAGGATTATTTTAAAAAGGTCTTTATTCACTAGCTTTATATAGCGGTTTGACAAAATGTTTATGAGCAAGCGAGGATATAAAAATATTTTTTGTAAAAACCGTCAAAATTAAGGTGCGAACGAATCCATAGAACATATGATCAGTTTGTTGTGGCCTTATGGTAGACTTCACAATTCACCTGCTCATTTGGCATATAGAAACTATATTTTATTGATTAGCAAACCGGAATATTCGATTTAAGAACATGTTCTGCCCAAATTCCGGCAGCTAATCGAACGTTCATATTTATTAATAAACTCTCTCGAAGTAGGAAAGATAGGTTTGCTTTTTTCAACAAATGCGAGTTTTTAAGAAATGAAATGTTACAATGAGTTATGCATGTTTTCTTGTCTTATATTGCAACTTTCCTGAAATTGGTACTCGTTCATATATCGATAATGATATTTTCTGGTAATACAAATAGGTAACCCGACAAAACACGGCCTTGACGAGTCCATACATGCACCCCAATTTTGACTACTCGATGTCATTTTTTCAGCACGTGACCTCAAATGCGTTTTGATTGGCTTAAGACAACCGGTGTCGACCTAAAAATGCTGAAATCTTGATAATTGTTTATATCGCCGGTCCTAAGATGGAGGTTTATCTGCTGGTTGAAAGGTTTAATTTTAAGTGCCTTGATGGTTGGATAATAAATTTTAATTGAGTAGACACAAAAACATACTCTATTTGTTCAGTACAGTTGAATGGGGGAATAATTCGAATGTAAACATCGTACAATCGTCAGTAAGACCGTTTGTGTATAGTCCAACAGAATTAACCTGAGCTTGACCTTTATGCAAGAATATATTAAACCAAGGATCCTGTATTAGAAGGATATTTAACGCCTTATCGTTTAACAAGATTTTATCGATTTTCACTGTTGTTTCAGTGTCGTCTGCAAATTTATTAAATTTATTAAAGTGTATTAATTGGGGAAAAGAGTATTTTTAAACCCAAAGTGGCGGTAATCGGCGAAAAGCGCCAATTAATTGTGTTATATTTGGGAGTTGTCTTTTTATCTGAAATTCTTCCCGCTAAATTATACTTAAATTTAAATGTAAAAAAATTCTTAATAGTGATTGATCTTTTTTAATATTTACTAGTTTGTAAAAAAATGCTCTATGATGTCTGATCTCTGATTTAAATGGCCTAATTATCGGAATAATTAACCGATTACAAAATAATTTTGTCATAAAAATTAAGTGAACAGAACAGAACATACATTTCTTTACGAAAACTATACAGTCTCTAGTGATTAACAATTATAAGAATACACTGATTACATCACAATCAATACGATCATCACATAAATAGGAAACATCATAAAATTACAATGACATGAAAATATTACAAAATTACAATGATATGACAACATTACAATGACACTGGTTAACAAGATTATACATTGACAATGACAAACATAGAGATATAAAATTAGAGAAATGTCTGATTATACTACATGTAAATCAAAAGACAGAAAACATAATTATAGGTTTATAAAGTTAATAAAATACAACATAGACAATATAAAATAAGTGAATATACTTTTATATTTTCACACTTACGAAATGGTTTTGATTCTCCTGCCTGTTATTGCAAACAAAATGCTATTCAAACGCGTGTTGTACTCGAAAAGTGCTAATTAAAAATGCCCAAAAGGAATTCAATCCATGAAAATCTTTGTTTTTAGCCGAAAATGGCCATATTTGAAGAAGAAATTGATTATCAAAGCTAGCTAATTTCGATTAATTAAGTTACTAAATCACTTCAAACATCACAGATCTATCCATAAATCTAACTCAAATACATATTTATTGACAATTTCACTCAGATATTGTGCTAGAGCGCAGCCTACATTTTCGATTGGTCGATTAATGCCTTAGAATAAACGCGAAATTTATCAAAGTTGGACAATTAAGTCATTAACGACCAACTTATTTATGACTGTTGTACATAATTTTCTTAATGAGAACATATAGCATTATTCGATGGATTATTTTAAAGTGGATATTTGTGGATAGAAGTAGCTTGCCTTTTCGTGAAATGGTGGATGAGACGGAATGGCGCTCTCGCATTGTCTCGCGACGACCGAGAACTTCCTTTAGTTTCCTTCCGTTACGAATCCCTCTAATATAGGATCATTGATTAAACTCAGTATTTACAGTCTATTTTTGTCTTCGTTTGTACATCACGATTTATCGGAAGCTTTTGGCAAAATACACGTACTGAACAATTGATGTTGTTTTCATTACAATAAATACTTTGAAACTAAGCCGTAATATTGCTGACTTACTCGTGTAATGTGTCCAAAAGTACAATAACATGCCACTTTTAATGAATTGATTTATATTCACATCGGTTGTTATAAACACGTGTATAACCGTATACACGCATACGGAAACTCACGATTTAATGTAAGTGAAGTGTGTAATTATTATAATTAGGCAGTTCAAGCTCAGGTTAATTCCATTCTCGTTCCCAGAGTCTAGTAGGATTCTCAATACTATTGAGAATCCTACAAGACTCTGGGAACGAGAATAGTTCATTCTGTTGGACTATACAAATGGTGAAACTATGATTCAACAAAAGCAGATGAGAAAATTAGATAAAGGAAAGTAACTCTTCCCACAATAAGGAAAGGCTAAAATACATATATTCCGTTCCAGTCCGTATTTAACAAAAGCATCACGTACCCTAACCCTAACGTAACAACTCGAATGATTGACATTCAATATAAGAAGCCTAAAACTAACGAACGCCGTGATACACCGACTTTTGGCAATGTTATGAATAAAACATCAAAACAACAAACAAACCAATAGCTCGACCCCCCCCCCTCCTATCGGACAAAAGTCAACAAACAAAATAGCGCTCAGCTTCTGAATCTGTATGACCTGAATATTATTTTGGTTAAATACTCTCTTTCGGAAACACTTACATAGCGAGACACATAAGATGAAAAACATACAGCATAACAAATGTAAAATACAATGCAAATCAAGTACAAAGGCAATAATACTTGCAGTTTAATTAAAAACAACGAGTTGTAACTGAAATATCGATCAGCAAATGGCGATGTACAGCGTGGGTTGAGTGACGTCATAGAATAAAAACTTCGGTATCGTTGCGCGTATAAACATCCATGGGCACGTTCCACAAGCTATCGCTAGCTAGCGCTTTTTGAAAGCGATTTGTTGTACGCTCATTCTCAAATGGGCCGAAAACGTGTCACAAGTACAACTTCTGTTATAAAAGCATATTTGCTTATATATATTATATAAAAATGAATATTATGTTACTGGTACATCACATCAATGTAAAATAAAACACAATTTATAAGGATCACAACTCATTTTAGTCTGCATCAGCTTGTTTTATGTAATTACCCCTAGCAAAATTCAGTGTCACAAACTTTTGTCGATATCAAATGCTTTGCACCATCGTGTTAAAGTGTAATATTTGAAAGAAAGAAATATTTTGATTTTATGATCACACATCATAAACTGTAGCAACCATAATAAAAATAATTTCAAACTGAGCAAACAAAAATTTTGGGCATTAATGTACCTGTCACAGACTGTTGGAAGTTTACGTGACACTAAGTTTGTAGGCATTTTATGAATAGGTAATAGGTGTAGAATCTTGCATTCAAACACTTATACTGTTAGCTTAATGTTATAGAAATTATGTCAAAATCATGTTATCAGAAGAGAAAAGTATTTATTTCAGAATTCCTGTTCAAACATTTTTGAACTGGTATGGGGAATTTTTTCATGAAGCTTTACGTGACGGCCGTCAGTTCATTTCCAGTATCGTTTCAATGCATACTCCTGCAGTGGCGTAGCAAGGGCTTTTTAATGTGTACGCAGAATCCTTGCTTGGGGTCAAGGGCATGCCCTCCGAATTTTTTTTCTGTAGATCATCTCAGGACCATTTTGGCAACTATTCTAAAAGGGTACGTTGTAATTCATTCCCGGCACAAATATAGGAAGACAACATTCGTACCAATTATCATTCATTTTCAACCAGCGTTTAAAGAATTATATAGTCAAAGACAAACAACGAATTTAAACCGTAAATTCGACTCCCAAAGGCAATGCAAGTCCCACTGAAACGTAACTTGACATAAGGTTAGTAAAATAACGATCGAGCAGTTTTGATTCACACACTCCTACCCGCCTTAGACCTAAGTTTTTATTGCATTTTTGGTGTTTGTATTTTTACGATTTTCTGGACCAATGTGTACGCAGCTGCGTATTCTGCGTACTGGTAACTACGCGCCTGTCCTGTATATAATTAAACCTCATAATGTACTTATTGCACTCACACTACTTAAATAGAAACAAAACAAAAAACTGTTAATTTTTTTCTGCCTTAAAGCTCAATTTGAAGTTTACGTGACTGAATACTTACGTGACGCTTTAAAGGAAAATTTCCTTTAACTTCAATCGACAAAGGCAAAATTGGTAGTTTCCTTTTAGACATATCCTATGACGTCGGGTTAAGGTTAGTACAGCCATTTTCTTGAATAGGGGAACAATACATCGCATTTAAAGTTAAGTTTTCCTTGTTTTTGACCTATTGTCCTTATTTCAGTTGATGTTTTAAATTTTTTTTGATGGAATGTTTTATTTCTGCAGTATTAACCAGAAAAGCATATGTTTTCACATGATATTACGCTTTCAATGTTATATTTATCTGTTGATATGCGATGCTGCGATCAAAATGTCACGTAAAATTCACTCTTATGTCACCTAAAATTCAACAGATTAAAGAGCAAGTTTGCATTATAAGACTGTTAATTAGTCAATTTTAAATATATTTTTAATATTATATTATCCTAAGCATCATAATACACAATTGCTTAATGGAATAACACTGATTTATGAGTTTTTGAACATTACATTTGAGGATAGTTTTTAATTTCTTGACATAATTTAAGTTCTCCTTGTGAATGAGAAGATAAAAGTGAATTTTACGTGACAATGACTTAAAGTGGATTTAAGACTGATTATGGCTTAATATTTTCTTTATTAATCACCAATGCTACTATTATCGTTTAACTACATATTGATTGTTGTAATCTCACATTAGAAACTATACTCTAGAACACTATATTTTTTTAAATACCGATATGAGAGAAAAAGAAAATATTGTATTTATTTTTATGTAAGTTTATAATCGTTTTCATTCTTTGTGAGTGACTTACTTTGTTAACAGTTGATTCTCGTTCCAAGTTAGATGTTCTTTTGATGTTACATTTTAAGCCTGGTTATAATTCCTGTTAAGTAAACACAAATTTTATTACTCTTGTTTTGTTTTAATTAGATTAGCATTATCACTCTAAAAAATATTAAGAATTACTGTCACGTAAAATTCAAAGTGAAATTTAGCTGTCATTATTAGCAACATGAATAGCAAAAATTATACCATATTCAGTGTGGCCATATTTCGAATAAAAAGGCAGACATATTATATTTTCATATTATTATAAAAATTACACCCAAATATAAGATTGAAATTCTGTAATTTCACCACTCCGGTTCGGCCCAAAATTTGAGAATGAGCGTGTAGCATATTAGCGCTCTCCTAGTGAAAAGTGCCCAATATAAAAGAAAGATTTTAAGACAGAGTAACATGAACTTTTCATACTTTTGAATTTCTTAAAAAATATATTGTGACCCTATTTGAATTTTATTGTTTCTCCAAACAAATAAACACATATAACACTTTATTAAACAGAAGAATGCAGGTAATAAATAAGTATAATGAAACAATGTCTGCATTTTAAAAACATGGAACGGTGTTGACATCATCGTAACGGTGTTAGCATGCCTATAGGAAATCATGTTTATAAAAGTTTTTCATTCCTTTCTTTGTTCATATCCATCTCTAGATTTAAAGATAAAATAATATAAAACACATAATTAATGTTCGTTGTAGATATTCTTTGTGTGTATGGATTAAAATTAAAATTGTATTTGAGCCATTTGTACACACCGTTACGTAACGGTGTGGACACCGTTACAAAAATATAAAGTCTCCAGTGTATGTGTTTTTAATTCAGATAACAGCTACTGTAATGTTATAAAATTATAAAAGAAACAACTACAATGATATTTTTAAATTTATTTAAACATTCCTGTCAATATAGACGTCAAGAAAACACAATAATCTTTTTACAAAATTCAACACCGTTACGTAACGGTGTGGACACCATTACGTAACGGTGTTGAAGGTAACGGTGTGGACATTAGCACAAATACATGTCTAAAACAACGCAAATTTGTATAACAAACATGTGGAATGTTACTATATAGTTGATTCATTTGACGCTCTATATACTGTAACATTAAAACTTATATTTCATGTAATGAACTAATATGTATTGGTCTGAACGGTGTTGACATTGAATAAGTATACTTTCACTGTTGGTGCGGTTTTCATTAGCTGTAAAAGGTTAAACACTACTAAGAGATTAATTATGCGGAAAAATCAAGTCTAATCTAGCAACCCCATGAAGATACTTCGCCCCTTAAAGCGTAACGGTGTTGACATTCAAAATTATGGACAACTTTTGAAATCAGTATAATTTCATTATAAGCAAACTTTTGACTACACAGTCAATACAACAATGTAGTAGAAACATAGTTAATGAAAATAACTAAAGAAAACACAAAAACTATCTATGTAGCATGGTTTAAAATTTGTTTGAAAATACACTTTGCACTTTTGGACACAGCACCGTTACGTATTTATTGAAGAAATAAAAATGAAAACCCTAAAAAAATTGATATTAACTATAACATGTTTTATGACATAATTAATATTATTGCTACGTTTGAGTTAATACCAAATTTAAAGAAAATGCATTAGAATACTTGTTCTAATGAGCTACGGACACAAAGTGACCCCTGATCAAATATTCACACACATAACCATTAAATATATGTTTAGCACCGAGAAAAATTGTCAAGAAATACACAAATGGACAGGTACATATTGGGAATTCTAGAGGGGGGGGGGTCCAGACCCCCTGACCCCTCGCTAGAACCGCCTATGCAGGTTAAATACCAAATACATGATTTTCACAAATTTTGACTAAATATGACCATTTTATACTTCAAAATTCTTAAAATATTTGCTTGCAAATTTAATCAATTCAAAATATGCTAGCAAACTGACTTGTTGCTGTTTCCAGTGGGACCTGTGTAGAACTTTATCAGTAATATGCATGCTCGCATTCTAAAATCAAAGTGGCGATAGCTCTGTATAGACATGGGTCCAACAGGTCAAAAGCTGGTGGAGTCATTAAAAGGGTCACATGTGGTGCCGGATATCTTTGCAAATGAATGGGGGTTATACATTAAAAATGTTTATGTGAAGTAAATAATGATAACATGTTTGTATATTGTGAGTAGAAATCCAGACTGTTTAGATACTGTCTGCTATTGTTAACAATGATACTTTTTTACTCATAGGTGTTTATCTAACTGCATACCGTTGCCCTAAATCTGACTGTGCATCGCCGATTGTAATTGTCTGCTACTTTTTGTGTTACATTTCAAAAGTTGTGGTTACTGAAACCTGGGTTGCTTTGGAAGCCTTGTCAAAAATTAAAAATAACATGGAATCAAAATGACACAAAATACTGCTGTGAAATCAAATTATTATAAAATCAAGGGAAATAACTAAGATCAATTTTTTCAGCTTGATGTAACACGGATTATCTTCCTTGACAATGAACAAAAAGAACACATGTGTGTTACTGCTATAGAAGCCAACCATTGTCCTGGTGCTATAATGTTGTTAATGGAAGGATATTTTGGTACTATATTACATACTGGAGATTTTAGATTTACCTCTACCATGATTACTGATACTATACTGTCACGATACTCTGGTAAGTACATTGACATTGATGTATATATTTAGATTTGACCGGAACAGTCTGGAATAAAAAACACTACATTGTTTTTGATTCGGGACTGTATTGGCCATCTGTGGAGTTGACCACAGGCTGTGACACTGTCCTGAGTCCTTGTTAAATGTTATATGGACATTATATAACATCATTTTGAATTTTGAAAAAAGGACTTTAATTATGTGTTTGGACTGACGTTCGGAAGGCCATTTCAAGGTTAGAATAAATGTTTTCATTTCTTTCTAAATGTCTTATTTTCACTGTCACATCTATACATTTAATGCATCACTTACAAAATATATCAAACTTATTTGGAATTTATGGATATTTTGATATAATTAGTTACCCCACCCACTTGATAGATTTTTTTCAATTTCAACAAATGATAAACCCTTAAATACCTAATGGGGGAGTATTTTATCACTTTAAATTATATTTTTAGTTTTGTTTTTACAGGTAAAATTGACACTCTCTACCTAGATAATACATATTGTTCTCCAACTTGTACATTCCCAACAAAAGAGAATGCTGAAAAACAAGTAATAGACATTATACAGCAATATCCTGACCATGATATCCGAATTGCCATGAGAAATCTTGGTAAAGAAACATTACTCTACTCCATAGCTCTTCATTTCCAGGAATGGATATCTGTGACCGGACAGTTTTACGAAAGATTACGAATTCTTGGAGCTCCAAATGTGTTTGAAAGTTCTAATACACACAGAATACGTATAGTTCCATTTGATAAAGCCACTCATGGATTAAATGAACATACGATTGTGATTTTTCCCACAGCTTTGTATGTAGGGATTGATGCTCGTCCCTATGAAAATAATAAAAAGGTCTTCATAGTACCCTATTCTAATCACAGCTCATTTTCTGAAATAGTGGAGTTTGTATCATTTCTAAAACCTCGGAAAATAATACCAATAGTAAAAGCCTCATCACATGGATCGTTTGGATGTAGTGTTGCTAATCGCGCTGACATGTCGCAGCTGGATAAGTTCAGGTCTAAAAGTGGCGAAACAAATAATGAAGTGGTACCAGACTCAGTAAAAAGGTTCATGAGTAGTTGTATGCTGTATGGGTGCTATGGAGAATAACAGAAATGTCAAAAAGGAAATACAAAGGAAGGCAAGAGTGGTACATAAAGGTGTTAAGTATGATTCTGAATCTGAAGAAAGTATTAAAATATCAATGATGAGAATGAATGTGTTAAAGATACTAATGTAGATATAAATGAAATTGAGTTTGTTGAGTTTCCTGATATTAAAGTTATACACAGCGAGAAACCTGATGTTCATTTACCTGAAATTAAAGTAACAAATGGTGAACAACCTACTGAAGTTGATAATAATAAAAGTGAAGATGAAATGAATAATGACAATTCTAGCACAAAACAAGACAATAATGGAAGTGTTTCAGAATTTATAAATTCACCTGTTTCTCATCATTGTAAAGTTCTTAGTAACAAAACATCAGAATTAAGAAGTGAAAGTAATTCACCAATGTCATTGGATGTTCACTGTAAAGATGTCTCACTTTTTGATCAAGTTTGTTGTGTTACAACAAAGAAAACCTACCTTAAACCAAGTACAAAAAAGAAACCAAAATGTACCCCCATTGAACGTTTAGTACCTGTTGAAGAAACAGAAGCTGCTAAGTATAAACGGTTCTTAGATTTTAATAAACATCTACAAACTGACTCTGATACTGCAGAGGGGGGATACTGCTGAGGAGGATACTAATGATAAACATTGTTCTCCAGATGTTTGTGAAGTGAAACAAAGTTCTCTAATTAAACCAAACTCAGATACAGATACTGATTATGGTGAGTTGATTATTATCTCAGATTCTGATCAATCAATTACTGAGCAAGTATCATCATTTTATGAGAAATATTTGGGTGAAGAAATTGAAAGTGGCATGAACATTTCTGATAATGATACAACTAAAGTTAATGACTCTCCTGATAAATCTTTTTGCTTCATGAACTGTTCAAACTCTTCAGTGACTCCTAATGATAAAACTTCAGAGTTGAATGAAGACATGCACAATGATAAGGACAATTTAGTTAATGAAGATATGCATGATGATATCGATCATGGAATTGCTGAGGGTGATGATGTGAGAACAGATGAATCTAATGATCAGGAACAGGAAGAAACTCTTGAAAATCTAAAGTCTGCAACAAGTGATACTCAAAGTTCAACATCTTCACCAAATGTCTCTGCATATTTTAATGACTTGGAAGAATCTTTGGATATTACATCAGATGATGATGATGAATTCGCTGATAGTAATGATAATGTTAATGATGATGATTACGTTGATGAAAATTCAGCTGACACCGATCATTGTGTGGATGAAGTGAATAGTGGATTTGACAAAAGTCAGGATAAATCTGTAAAGACTGATAATAGACTAAGTGATGAAAAAATTGCAGCAGTACAAGATAGTTTAAATCATATTATTAATTCAAGAAGAGGTATGGAAACATCTGACGAAGATGATTTAAATGAAGGTGATGCTCTGGAAGCTTTCCTTCATGTGTTTGCATCTCTTAAGGAGAAGGAAGAAATGAAAAAGAAGAATGGACAATTGGCCGAAGAGAAAAAACAGATATAGAGGGCTTATAAAAGATATCTTGATGGAATGGAATCTGAAGAATTTAAACGTCTTCCAGACAGTTCTTTTAGTATCAAACCTGATTGATCAGATTTAATATGTCAAATTTAACAATTAAGAATTAACTACAGTGTAACCTCTGCAGAGCGACTTTCGGCGGAGTTTGAAAAAAGTGTCGCTCTGCAGAGGTAGACTTTTCTACCGATCACGAAAAACGGCAATTTTCGGTACGGAAAACTAGCCGTTATCCGTTATCCGTTCCGTAATGTAAATACAGTTAATAGCGGGCGCTGATCAACAAAAGTAAAAAGTTTTAATATGATTACAAAGGTTTTTTTTTTAAATAAATCGTTATAATCGTTAAAAATTCCTATCATGATGGTTAGTTTTATGCAAAAGAAAGCAATACACTAGAGAAATCTTTTCTGGTACCTCGAAAATTGTTTTATACCTGTCTAATGGCGAATAATATTTAGCATGAATTATCGTCGTCTTTTCGGGAGTAAATATCTGATTCGGCTCATAAACCTCAAATTAACTTAAAACAGTATTCATTCCATCAAAGCTTTTAATAATAAGTACAAAACAAAAAAGTTTTATTTACTATCGTCAACTAGCTGGACGTATGTACAACTGATACTTGATGACGTCAGCCTACCAAACAAAGCGCTCCTCATCTTAGATCCGTTCGTTGGTGTCATGGAAACCATATGTCACTTGTTTATTAACCCCTGTTAGTCAAATGATTTAACAACATGACACTTTAGGGTAGTATTATACGATTAGGGGATCGCTTATTGTTTAAATCTTCCGGTCATAGATAATTATCGATTATTGATATTAACCTCGCTAGACTTAGTGTCGCTGTACAGAGGTAAAAAATGAACTATGGGAATTTATCACAACGGCCGTTTACCGCTCTGCGGAGGTGTCGTTCATTAGAGGTAAATCATAGTGCAAAATCAATGGGGGGAATTCTAATATGCCGCTCGTCGGATGTTGCCGCTCGTTAGAGGTGCCGTTAGCAGAGGTTATACTGTATTTTTCTTTATGGAATCAAATTTAAGCCTGCTTTATTTGTTTTATCAATTCTAACTATGCTAAGTTTTTTTTATGTTCCTTTTTTACTTTGAATTGCCTGATTGGGCTTTATTATCAATATCTTTCTGACTATTTCTGTATGAAAAGTAATTGATACAATGTTTGTTTATGTTTGAGGTTGTATGAGGATGAGATAGCATGTCTTTGCTCATGTTGTAAACACACACAACTATGTAAGAACATAGACTATGTACATTTGTTTTTTTTAATTTTTCTCTTAAATGAACAACACTGCTGAATTTATTGGACTGGAATGGTTCCCCACCTAATGAATTGGTTCAAACTGCAGTATATGTGTGCTTCAGTTGGGTTAATATCGCAGTTAAAAAATATTCTATTTCTCAGATATGTTTTGCACCACAATGCCTTAACACGTCAGACATATTTTTGTAATTTTACAGTCAATTGAAACGGAGGTTATGTATTCAGGCTTAAATGGAATTTGATTTTGAGATTGACTTTGGTCTTAATTATCATTGTCTATATCTGAATAGTGAACCAAAGCGTGAATTCTGCTCTCTAATTAACAGTCGCACAGTAAACTGTTGCAGCCCTAATTATTTATCAATCAGTATTTACTCTATGAAGTTATGCAAACAGTGAAACTTGCACTTTTTATTGTGTTTTGTTTTAACTTTGTTATGTTTAAGTAGCATACATATGTTTAAGTTTATTGTTAATGGCTTGTTGTATATTTATTAATGGAGGGTATCCATACTAGGGCTGCAATGATTCATTTGAATGTTAATTTGATGCAATTTGATTTTTTCTTTAGATTCAATTTTATTCAATTCATTCAGTGGTATATCTTATTCCAAATGTACATTCATTTGAACTTAAAACTAAATAATTTTTTAACATTTATTTTAGACCAAGATCAATTCAGAAAATGAATTTTCACTCTGATTTATTTATGACTTGTTTATCATTGTATCTAAAAGTCTTAAATCCTTTTAACTTTTATAAACAAGATTATTAAATTGTAAATGGCGGGTTTCAAATCGAAATCAAATTGACACTCTCGCAATTAATTTTTGATGTATCAAATTGAATGGTTGCAGCTCTATTCCATACCAGCCCATAGAAACAGAAGAGGAGGTGGGGTGGCCATGCTGGTTTCCTTTTGGGACCCATTGGTTTTATACATGAATACATTTGTTATGTGCCAAGGACGGAAGTTTCTTTGCACTATAAATTTTATTTTTCTATGCAAATCCTTTTGTACTATAAAAATAGTGGGAAAAAAATAAAAGAATATTATAAAAATGTGTGTTTCTTCATTAGATATTAGTTCTATTGAACATGAATATCTCATCATAATTTAGTATCATGTTATTAGATCAATTGAAAAGATAAAGAATACAGTGCCTTGGTCACTGCCATCCATAAATACCTTATGTTCAAATGTCATTATAGGTCATTGTAAACATGAAAGTTTAAAAGTACTCATTCAAAGATTTCAACTGAAACATGAACTTTTTCTAAAACTAGCAAAAATTATTTGGAAACATTTTTAAGCAGGAAATTAGTGATTTGATAATGACAATTTAAGTGCAAATTGACATTCAAGTACTAATGATGGTATTTCATGTAGTAAAATTCTACCCTGTATGTCACGGTATAGACAATTTTAGAGCATTTTTGTGATATTTCTTGCAATCTATAGGTCAGTTTGACCTAAAATTTTAAGAATTATTGTTTTGACACAATTACAGACGCTGAATGGTATTTTAATATATTTAAAAATCTTAACCAAATCTGTGAACTAGTACTTTTAACAAATGTTGAAATATATGAGTTGTTTATTACTTTCAAGAGGGAGAATATCATATTATCAAACTCCTGGTTTATCACAATTCTAATGTTTATGACTAAGGATACAACTTTGAATGGATGCTACAAAATTATATATGAGCCAGGCTCTGTGAAAACCGGGCTTAATGACATCGATTATGACGTTGCGAAATGACGTCATAAAGTATACACATTTACGCAATGTAGAAACCGACAGTTGTTTAACGTTGTGTGATTATTGCATTGTTTATACTAGGCTCTCTTTCATTAATTAAAGTGAATAAATTTATGTTTTGTTAAATATGACTGACTGTAAATATCAAGGTTTCAAGAAATCAGTAACTAATAGCGTCAAAATAAGGATTGCTGACAATCTTGAGTTGTGTTTTCCATCTGTCTTTCGTCAACGTGCCGAGCCATCGTGGGGATTGTCTAATTTACAACCGATTTTTGCCCAACGGACTTGATACTAAAGTAGTACCCTTATAAGTACCCCATTAACTCCATCCCTAAATTATTTAACTCCGCTTATTATATGTTTCTTAAAAATCAAATTAACATAATGAGACGTACTACTTCCCAACCTTTCACTTTTATATGCGTCATATGTGATCGGTAGAAAGCCTGATTTGTGATTTTTTGCAAATGACTGATTTCTTCAAGACGTCTACTGATTTAGGAGCATGTGAGAAAGTTTAATGACCGTTTTAACATGCTAACCGATTTTGGATTATTTCTTTGCACTCGTTTTTACTTTCTATTGTCAATGGAAGAAGGCGTTATATTTCATTATTTTAGAATTAAGTGCTAATTAAACCTGAAAAACAACTTTGGAACTTATATTAAAGACAATTCATGATTATAAGAAGGCTCAATTTTTCTTGATTTAAAAGTTTAATGATCTCTTTAACACACCAACCGAATTTGTAACATTTATTTGCACCCGTTATGCCTTTAATTTACAATGGAAGCAGGCGGGGTTTTTTTTTTGTTATTTTAGAACTAAATGCTATTTTTAAGATGCCAACCGATTTTGTAACATTTTTGCATGTTTTTCTCTGACACGTTATGCAGCAAATTGACTCGCAAATTTATAATATTCAAATTAGACAACGGTGGTACACTTTCAGGCAATCTAATTGCTTTAAAGGGGTTTGATAAAACTTACGCAATTTTTAAGTATAAAAGGACAATAACTAAAAACATAATTCATCCAGAGTTATCCCCTTTCACAATATGGTTAATATATAGTCCCACTAAATAAGTATGCCAACTTTTAATAAAATAACTTGGATAGTGTTGAAGATATAGAGGTTTCGAATAACTTTAACCTGAAAACCAACGCCGACACAAAAGGGATAGCAATAGCTCTCATTTTGTTCGAAAAGTCGAGCTAAAAATCAAGCCTCATTATGTTGTGAATTGAGAGGCACAATGTCTTGAGAAAAATGTTCCAAAATCGGTTGGCATGTAAAAACGATCAGTTAACTTTTAAATCATGAAAAATAAAGCCTTTATTTTATATTGTCAATTGAAAGTCAATTATTCTAAATGTACACTCTAAAGTAACGAAAAATAACGCCTTTAGATATTTTCGTACTCAAAGCTTGCACGCACTGGTTTCTCGGGGAATGTATTTTCAACTAAATTTTACCATTGGGTTGAAGTCGAGGTAAGTCGGCAGAATGAACTGTATATTCTGTAATTATTATCACCTTTTTTTTTCATTATGGCACCATCTTAAATATGTAAAAGAAACATTACATATTAAGCAGAAATGCATTTTGAACAGAAAAATTAGATCGGCCTCAGGTCGGTTCCAAGTTGGCTGAATGTAGGCTAAACGACATCGGTCCGATCAAATGCCGAGTTGCACTTTCTAGATCGGACCGATGTAGATGCCGATATCGGTCCGACTTAGAAGTTCAGATCGGTCCAATGTCGGACCGATCTAAAATGCTGGCTGGGGTGCTGCGTCATAACTCTGCTCAGCCGTTCTCCAGAAATGGTTACCATTTTGAAAAACACGTGTCTCCAGTTTATATACGACTATATACACAACGTGAAACAACACTTATGGTTTTAATCATTTGGAAATGTTAACTTAGATTGTTGTTGCTAAAGTGGTACAAAAGAAACATTGAAAACGTACGCCTTTTGGCAAAAGTTTGCTAAGCAAAAACTTCAATAAGTAGAAAAATGCCGTGTCTCCAGCTCTATTTTTAATATTTGCTTCAAAAAATAATTAATCTAAGGTTTGTTATTGCTTGTAATATGTATTTATTTTCCATATATGGGTAGTGAATTGTATGATTTTAAAGATATTCTACTGATACGAATATAAATTCTAAGATTTTCTACTTTTTAGGGTTGTCTCCAGAACAGTCCTATGTTACCGTAACTATTTTTGCATGGTTAAATTACTTTCCAAAAGGTGTTGTTGTTAATTGTTAAACCGTTTACTAATACTACAATGAGTCAAATATCGTGGGAAACAAAGTTTGAATCTTATCTGTCCTAAGGAGAATGAACAAATTAACTCCAAACTCAAATTTTTAAATGTCGCATTTAAGAAACTATGCTTCCATAACGAGCGTAGCACAGTTGCTAGCGACAATATAGGTGTTTTTACATTGAATTGTTGTTTGCCACTGTACATTTGTGTGATCAAGTGCAAGTAACGCGTACATTTATTGTTACTTCTATATTTATTGAGGGAAACTTTAACGGAACACAGGGATTCCGTAACGACTATTCTCCGTAACAAGTATTTGACATGCTATATGATATAATCTATGGAAGAAACAAGCTGTTATTGTTTTCGATATTCCTCTTTTGATCATTTGCTCATGTTAAAAGCAAAATTAGGCCTTAGCACTAACAATTACGGTTCATGTGTAAGAAAAACATATTTTAGTGCAGGTACAGGATGAAGGATAAATATGAAATCTGTGTAATGGATGACTGTCATAGTTTTAATATTACAATTATTAATACATTCATTGACATATTTCTTTAAGTGGAAAGAAAAAATGTTGATGTCTCTTTAATTGAGAATGAAAATTCATTTCGTTACGGAGTATAGAGGGCTTGTTACGGAACATAGATTGTAATAATAACGACTTATGCGATCATTGAACTAAATTGAATGCATTTAACATTATCACAGTACTTTTACTACGTAAACAGATTAACTGAACGTTTTCCAGTCTTATATGATGCAAATTGATGAAAATACTGATATTGATGAATGCTTACACTCAACAAGTCTGACGTGTGCATCTATATCTATGGACAAGTATTGGTAAATTTATATTTCTATCCCACTTGCATGTAGACAAATAATATTTTGAGCTGTAAATATACAATTTTCAAATGGAATGTAAAGCAATACTTATCAGGGGTGGATCCAGGATATTTTTCTAGGGGATGGGGATCCGAACTTTTCTAGGGGTGGGGTTCAGAACTTTTCTAGGGGGGGTCCGAACCTCGAACCACAACCATATTATACACATTTTGCAGAAAAATGCAACATACTGATAATAAAACATAACCATTATATCTTAATTTGTTAAGCACCGAGAAAAATTGCTTCATGCTACTTAAAATGACTAATTACAGGCAAGAAATATACGAATGGACAGGTACATTTTCCAAATTCTAGGGGAATGTCCGGACCCCCTGATCCCCCGCTGGATACGCCCATGCTTATTGATGTATAAGTTTCAATGTTCAAACATTTTTAAAAGTGACCTTTTTATTGTCAATTAATTAACATTACTTATAGCATTACCCGATAAAATTCAGTCAGACCGTTTGTGTACAGAATAATCCGAGGGTAGATCGTCACTTTACGGAATCACCCAGCGGTTTTCCGAAAGGAAAGCACCCTAGATGCATTCTGTACACAAACCGTCGCCTCGCTCTAACAACCAAATTTTTATTTTTGGGAAATCGACTTCAAAAGTTCAAAGGGTCATATCTTCATTGTTTCAATCTTTATAGACATGATACTTGGCAGGCACATTAACAGTGTATAGAGTCAAGAAACTTTTTAAGAAGATGAAGCAAGGTCATACTAATCGCTTGGGATGTTTATCTCATTTGTTTCAAAAATGGAGATAGGACATTGTTAGACTGAAGCGACGAAACGGTCTGACTGACTTCTATTAATAGAATGCCCTAGATGTTTGGTTACCCAGTTTGCATTTTGCGCATGCGTTATCCACGGAACCAGTTTTTACCGGCTCGATCTGCTTTACTGCATATATGCAAATTAAAGCAAATTAAAACAGATTTGACATTCACCTCAAAGTTACGGGAATTCAAACAGAATTCGGGAGATTCTTTTAAGTTTGCGGGAGTTTAAAAATTCAATGTTAATCGGGGAGAAACCCGAAAAATTCGGGAGAGTTGGCAGGTCTGTATATAAGTACTTAATAATATATTTAATTGATTTTTTTTAAACTTCCTAATATCTGTAATACTTCTACTCAACTATAAAGAAATGTAACTCTGGTGGAGTAATTGTCGGAATTATGCCCAAGCAAAGGTTGTTTTCGGGTGCGAGTCAACTCGTCAAATGTCCGAATCGTCAAACTTAATTTATCGCACAACCATTCGACCAACTTGTCAAACTGATAATATAGAGTATGGTGGACACACGGGTTCTCGCACCTCTAAGGACTCAATGAACCATTTCTAATTAATGCAACAATACTTTCATAAAAATACATTAAAAACGAACCTTTTAATCTATATTCCATTTTTTTATCATATACTTGCTGATATTTTATATTTAAAACAAATCCAAATTCTTCCAGAAAAAACACGACCATTTTCTAAAATCTGTCATGGCGGCTAAAGATAGATGACCTAATTTCGAACTTCTACCGTATTTGGCTCTTTGTGAGGTCATAATTAGCTGCCACATGACTGTCACGTGATTTTATGAGCAAGGGCTACCTGCCATGTGTTTTTTTATTATAACATACTTTTAAACACTATTTGATGGATTGTAGCCTGGTACAACCAATTTTCGATCAGCTAACGGTTAATTGCCGTGAAAGGCATACGTAAGGGACGAACAGCGTCCATAAACGCTAAAATACTGTTCAACAACTATTTAGCGCTAAAAATATGCAAAAAATACAACCTTACCTCATGTCATGTTTTAAATATCCATTTTCTACGTAACTGACCTAATTTTACTAAACCGGAAGTTGCGCAACCTATTTTCGATCAGATGCAATATTTAACTGTCACTAACGAATAAACTTCTCAAAACTCTATTTACAGTGTATCTTAATGATAGTTTTTAAAATTTACATGTGGAGGAAACACAGTTGGGGCACAGGAATGTGTCGTCTCTTCTAATGACCCTTACTGTTCTCAAAAATCGTAATAGTATCCGTTTTGTCATGATAATAGGGTCTTTATGACCCGCTAGTAGGTACATGATTTTCAAAATTATCAAAGAGTGAAACATTCGGTAAATAATATATATAAACTACAACTCCAAATATTTGAAAAAATAAGAAAAGTTCGTAAAGAGCCATATGTCACAAATTCTCAACTTTTCCGTGAAGTATACTTTTCCAAATATGGAAAAGTAGGTGGAGCCATATGCTGTCTGTCAGACGACACGCTTCACACAAAGAGATAATGTTGGATTTAATATTTAAAACAGATATTTACGATGTAAAATTTTGGGAATAGTGAAAACAACTAAAAATTTGTTGTTGTTAAGTTTTGTACGTTTGTTTTTACCGATTGTATCCCCAATTTTCTTTAAAAAGGTTGAATGATATACCTATGGCGTGTGTAAACAAAACATGTGCGTGACGAAGCGGAAAGGGCGAGTTTAGCCAGCATAACTAAAATTATCCAGGGCCGATCGAATATTGGTTGATATCGAAAATAGGTTGTGTCGGGATACTGACTGGGCGGAAAAAGGTAATAGTGATTTACTTGAAAATATTCACCATAACAAAATATTCATTCTAATTAACTGTTTCTTGCGCATTATTCTCGTTTGACAGTTGTAGTTGCGTCGATTTAACATTGTGCACACGAATTGATGACGTCATACGCAAAAATGTAGCAAAGTAAACAACTTTTTTATGAAAGGTTCGAGATCAGATGAGGTCCGAGATCAGGTGTTTGTACGATAATTTGTATTTAGGAGGGGTGGGGATAGTTGTCTTTTTTATGTGTAAAATAAATAATTGGTTAAATATTTTGATTAAGATGTTAAGGTTCGAATCTGTAACTAACTTCGGTAAACTTCGGCACTCGGTATAATCCAGTTTTATCCGAAAAGCTGTCGTACGTTAAGTTTCGTAATTGCTATTTTTAGTAATTTTCACCTCGCGATCCGGTTTTTACATGACGTCATAGTGTATCTGAAAATGGCGAAACCAGGTGCTCAACTGCGTGATCGTCGAGATCGTTATTGTAAAAATAATGGTTTATAAATCGTCAAAATAATGAAAAGTCGTAGTGGATCATAACTATTGTGTTAATTCTGCGTGTACAGGTGTAAAATGCACTGTTTCATCTTGTGTTTGCGATTTAAACAGTGGCAGTTAATGAGTGTACATAATTCTATGAATAGACAATGAAGATATCACAATACTAAGACGCACAATACATCGCCGTATTCAGTAATTTGATATGCGGTAGAATTTAGTGAGGCAGGGGCGTAGCAAGGGCTTTTTAATGTGTACGCAGCATCCTAGGGGGTCAAGGACATGCCCCCCTGAATTTGTTTTTACCTTAAAATTTAAATCTTAAAACTAGATTCGCAAAAGGTAAGTCCCATTGAAACGTAACTTTATTCTTCGTAAAATAATCGGAATTTAGTTATTTTTAGTAACAATAATTTTTTTTTCATGCGTTTCTCGATGATAAGGAGGTTAACAAATCACGCATACTTTTGATAAGTCATATTTATGGTCTGCGCTTTGCAACTATGAACCATCGTAGATTAAAGAGTTATAATTAATCAATTTAATTGTGAGGTTTAATACATGGGTTAAGTGCCATCAGAGTAATGAGTGTCACATAATGTACTTGAAGTGGTTTACCAAACGCGGTTGTAACCCTTGTATATATGTATATACAAAATGTATACGGTATGCTTGAAAATCAAAGGAAGGTTACATGACATATCCCTGTGGCAAAGGTAGTTCTAAGATGGCGGCTAAATATGTCCGAGGTTATTCATATTAAATGGCCAAGGAGTTCCGAATGTACAAATAGGCAATGACAAAAAATACGGTACCGTAACTGGAGCCTCGGAGCCTAGAGTAAGATGAGTGCCGTGACTCTAAACAACCCAAACTCCCCACAGCGGTAGCAACGCGTGACGTAACCGCTGTGAGGAGTTTGTAAACAACAATGTGTGTTGAGGTTAAAGTTACGGGATTTACATGGATGCATTGTTTGTTGTTTTTTTTTTGTTTGGTTTAATGCCGTAGCAACTCATTGTATAGGTCATATAACGGCGGTCAGTCAACCTACTCACTCCTCCTGGAAAGGCTAAATCTCTGGATTAAGATGCAAACCAACTACTAAGCACATACTTTCGTCAGTGACTGACAACTGCCCTACATAATTAAAAATCGTCGGTAGGGGGGAGAATGGCCGTAGAAATAATTTCATGACCAAGCTCCACGAAAGTAAGCCCCGCCCAGGAATCGAACCCACGACCCCTCGATCAGTAGACTTGCGTGCTTTTTATTTAAATTTTATATCTTTTAAATGATCCAATAAGCTGGCGTCACACTGTTCCGAAATTGACACCAGATGGACATACGAATATGGAATTTCGAATTTCGCACGAAGATGGCCCCGAAATTGTCCGACAATCAATCAGCACCCGAAGCAAGTACGATTCCTACAGAAGGTCACGCGATCGCATCCGATCCACACACGTATCTTTCTGAATTTTATGCGATGGCATCCGATCTACTCACGAAGTCACCTCAAAGACGCAGATTTTTACAAAGTTGTAACACGCAGGACATGCGAGGGCCACACGATGGGTATACGCCATCGTATTGTATGATGTGTTAGAATGTAGTCACGAACGCGTCACGTGACTCCCGGTTCATGGTCCCTGGTTAAACGCTTACGTTTATCAATTCAGAAGATTTTAAAGGTTTCTTATTCATATATCATAGACAATGGTCTGTCTCTAAGATTCATTATTAGGGTACTTTATTTTGGAAAATTTTTCATAAGTAGTGCGTCTCTTTTTTCAGTAATAATTAATTAAGCTAATAAATGTTCTTTCATTTTTCCAAAAATAGATCGCGATCCGACGATTTCGGACATGACGAATATTCGTACTCGATTTTCTGTTCGGGATCGTGAATATCCGAGTACATGTACTCGGAAAGATAGGACAGTTATCTCATCAATAAAACATTTAATGAAGCAAAGTGGCTTAAATTTTATTCTCAGTACAATACAGGATCGGGAAGCGGGCTCGGGAGTGATAATTCTAGATTTGTTTTCACATTTGAGCTAAGGCTCTATACTAAACAGCGCGAGGCGGAATACCGAAGAATTTAAACTAGAATCAAAATGATGCAGAATATTCGTATACACATAAATAATACATGCGCATGTGTATCGAATATTCACATAACACATAGCATAATGATAGAATGCTTCATTCAGTTTCCGAAGAAGAATTTCTGAAAGTCTGTTGTGGCGGAGATTTATTTGTAAAGATCATGAAACTGACATTACTTATGTGACATAACATAAAGTGTAGTTTAAATACATGTATTTACATTCGCTAGCAACCTCATTATATACGTGCTGATGATGAGTGTATTTTAAGATTTTGAAAAAAGACCCACTTTATTTAAATATTTCAGATTCATAAGGAAAACGGTTTGTCAGCAACTATGACTTGTTAATTCTATGTTTATAAAACAGGAAAGAAAATATAACTTAAAAAATAACTTTCAAGCAGTGAACAAAAGCCAGTTTGCGTGATGAAAATTTTGCGTTCGTGGCTCCATTGTTCTCAATCCTGTAGATATGGTTGTTTTGAGCAGAATAAAAACTTCCGTATAGTAACTTTATCTCGCGTGAGATTAAGATCACAAGTTTGTTTGTAAAGGTGTGTCATTTTAGACGTAACTAGATGAGGGGTGCGACCATTTATTGCAATGTCTTGTTAATAATGCCTTAGTACCTTTCCCCAAAATTTCAAAAATGCCCAAAATGCAAAAGAGTGCACCAAAAAAAAATTTTTTAAGTTGTATTGTTCATGCAGATTACTGGATATAGTTGACAATTTAATACAGTGTGAAAATAAAACTTGCAAAGCAAAATGGTTTCACGAGCAATGCTATAAAATAATTATTTTTCGGAATTTTGTACCAAAACTTGCTAATTTAACGTATTTTATCATATACATTCATAAAATATCAAGTTTTGTATGAAATAACGTATAATATTAATTTAACAAGTTGTTTTCGTAAAAAAAAGTTATTTTCGCGAAAACAAGTTATTTTCGCTATCTATCTATACCCAACTAAGTATAACAGAGGTGTGTTCAACAATGCGGGCGCTCGCTCGAGCGCCCGCCTCGCGAATTGTTATGTTATTGAACGACTGCGAGCGCTCATTCTATAAATAGTAGAAGGTGAAGATATCGGTCAGTCAGACCGTTTGTGTACAGAATGGCGAGCGCTCGCTATAAAAATCCAAGACCGAAGTTTAGATCGATGTAAATCCCTTTGAAATACGATAAATACACAGAAGGCTTGAGATTAAAGCGTTGTATATTTCGTATTTGGTTATTTTAAATCTGTTATATTTTTTTCAATGTACCGATTTGAGTACTGGTACCAAAACGAAACGGTATTTACCGGAATTTATATAACAATTTATAAGCGAAACACCTCTCGAGCTGTATCGCAAGCGCACGCGAGCGCACGCGCGAGCGCCCGCGTTCAGAACGCGGGCGCTCGATGTCGCCCCGAGCGCTCGCATTGTTGAACGCACCTCTGTATTTATAATATGGACCCCTGTGCTGTAACTTCAAAACTTAATGACCATAAAAACAATTGATCGTCGTTATCTTTGTATCACGTTTGATGAATTTGTAATATATACTAAGCAAAAGTTATAACGCAAATGGTAATTTTCTTTACAATTGTTTTGTTTTATATCATACATTGGTTTAGTTGCCATCATTTAGTCTCTTGGTATGGTCAAACATGATAGTGTGTTAAAATTTCTTGTGCTGTCATGCTTGGGTGAACAGGATCGGCAAATCCTGTTTTACTGAGTTTCACGAATCCTGCGCAGCACGTTAGTGTGTACACAAACAAATAAGCTTGCTGAGAACTCTAGAGACCGCGTGACATTGTAGCACTCGCCATCTTGGAAACAAGTCAGTAAATATGCTAAGTTTGAGCATTGAAAAACGGGGATAAGCCGTTTGACGATTATCCCATTAACAATTACCATCAGCGTGTTCAGTTACTACTGTTAGCTAACGTTCGGATACGGGGAAATTTAATCCTAAGACAACTCAACCCGCAGATAACTCAACTCAAAGTTGTGACAACTCAGTCCGTTAGTTATAGGTTCAGTTTTCACGGGATGAGTTGTCTTTGGGTTATGTTGTTCCGACCCTGACGTTATGGAACGTTACGGAACGTTCGGGTTTTTTTAGCAGGCTACAGGTCATTGGATAAAAATTATTCAAGCAGTTAATTGAGTAGAAACATTGACCATTCTGCCAAGCTGGGTTTAGTAATGAATAGGAACCACAACGCCCAACGCTACCAGGGTGAAATTTTTAATAACGTCGCCGTTTAATACGTCATCGGACGTCCAGGTCTTTTTCTCTGAAAAGTTAACGGCAGACAACATTCCGCCCGGACAACAGTTCAATTTCTCAGGGCTAATTACAATAAGATTTTAGACTTGTCGTCATTTTCAGTAGACAAGAATCCAATAGAACGTCTTTGGGACGTGTTGTACAGACGCATTCGTCAACGTCTTTAATAGTATGTGACGATACAGAAACTAAACATTGCTTTACATGAGGATTGGACAAGCAACCCACTACGTTTTTACGACGTCCTTTTGGGTCTTAAAGACTCAGGATTTCAGCAGACGTGAATTCAAATTAGACGCTCGCTCATTATCAAATCTTGTTAACTTTTTTTCTCCTACTGGGCTTTTGGTTCTGTGAATATTTTTTTTCCAAAAAGCGTCACATATTGTTTTGCTATTGAATACTCATGAAAAATGGTTGTTTTATATTCATGTTAAATTTCACATCATTATCTTTACAACTTTTGAAAATATTTACGTTTTTGTACCCATTTGCGTTATAAATTTTGCTTAGTATATAAAGTATTGTTTTAGGATTATTTACATAATTGGGGTTGAATATTTATTTAGGAAACAATGAAATATGATAACGTAGAAGAATAGAGTTCAACGATTCACAAAATAAGCTTTTCTGAGATATTACATTTTAAATATATTATAGTTATTTAATCCATACATCGTATCTGTCTAGGATTATTGGTGTACACCCCCAATATAAATTATTGAATTCAAATTTTAAGTTCAGAATCGTTAGAAGATTACCTATTAAGGGTTTGATTGTTGATTAATTAATCAATCAATTTATTAATAATAAGATTCAGGTATGGAAATCTACAAAGCTGCCATTCCCTTATTGATTGTCTTTATAATTCAACAGCGATGGGTCGTGAATTACTTTTATCATGTATACTCGATCCGCATCTGGGCAGCATTTCATCAAAATTGGTTTCATAATATAACAAAACAATATAGAATGATTAAGGACCAATCTGATTAAAACCCGATCTAAAATTTTACCGCTCGCATACTCGCTAATTTAGATCTGGTCTTTTCCAAACGAAGGTCACGTTCAGGTGACCTTTTCTCATCATAATATTCATGACGAAATTGTTATGATACGTAACTTGTTTACATCGTCTACGTCACGCAATTTGAAATGAGCCGCCCAATCGCAGAATGTGAATAATACCGCTGTTAATTTTGCATGCAAACCTTGGTCTAAAATAGAAATTACGAAATCAAAATGTGATTAATAGTGTTTTCGTCTAGATGAAAGCTACGCATTAATTGGTCGACACAAAGTTCATCTCGACGTGACCTTGCATTGACTAAGTAGAGATCCAGTACCACAACGCGAGTAGAACAGGATCTCTGTTTACGGAGATTGATTAATGACAAAATCTTTATTAAACGCTTTATAATACGGACACCTGTAGTGTAACCTTAAAACTTAATGATAATAGAAGATGTTATTATTAGCCGTTATCTTTGTATCAAGTGTAATGATGAAGTAGAATTATAGGTTATTATACAGTTTACTGTACAATACGGAAATATATTGGGACTCGTACACAGCTTGAAAAGTCATATAGGACGAGCCGATAGGTGAGTCCAATATGACTTTTCAAGCTGTGTACGAGTCTGTATAATATTGTATCATATCCATTCTTATCACCACCACCATCAACATCACCACCAAAAACACTACCACAACCACCATTTTCTATTAAAGCTCAGTCATTTTTTAGAAGAAAATGTATTATTAATTTATGAATGTAGCGGCGAATAAATAGCGTTTTGAGCGCTGGCATTGGTTAAATGTACTTATGGTATACTTTGTTTTACCTATCTGTTTCAAGAATAACGCTGCTATATAGTTTTATGTATTAAATTGACAAAAAAGCGTCATACTAGCTGTTGTTTTAATTATTCAAATAATTCGTGTAGTTATTTTCACATAAATATTTTGCGAAAAATAACTCATTTAACCCATACCCCGCCCCCCCCCCTCAGACCAAAGTTTTTATTGCATTTTTGACGTTCCTTTTTTACGATTTTCTGGACCAATGTGTGCGCAGCTGCGTATTCTGCGTACTGGTAGCTACGCGCCTGTGAGGCATATGAAGACAAAATCGTTGTACTATTCTGTTTTCAATATAATCATTATCTATTTTTAAAGTAAATGATACTATAATCAGCATATGAAAGCTAAGGTTCAAAATATGCCAACATTACCAAGTCCAGTGTCAAACTGTGTATGCAAAACTACTGCAGAAAACATGGCAGGATCAGGTTTAACGCCTGCTCAGCTTCCTCTGATATTTTTCGGGATGGCCAGAATGGACTTCTAAATATGTTTAGGAGTCAAAACTGCGATAGTCAACCAAGAGTCACTTAAACAATAAAGTTCTTGACTCCGTTATTCCTTACTAGTCAGATTGTTTTACGAAAAACGTGTCAAGTTGTAAATTTCTAATATTTCCATCAAGCCAGCCAAAATCAGTAAAGAGAATGTTTTCATATGATAATGCAAGGCTTTACATTCATATTTCTATCCACGGTGTATAAACGACTGTACGACATCAGTGATTGCGATTGGTAGTGAATCTATACAGAAGTACAATTTAATAGTTTTTATTGGGATAACAAATCTTCTGGTACATAGACAGATTTTCAAAATAAACCTTAGCTCGTGATAAACTATTTGCAGCAGTTTTGCTTATTCCATATCGTTCTTTTACAGTAAAAACGTTAACAATCACTTCCAAATCACGAACTATTTTGCTTTGTTGACATCCATAGCTTGTCTTGTAAACTCGATTTCTAGAAAACAAATCACATTCATGTTATTGTATGAAGACTTTTTTGGTATAAAATAAATTATTTATTGTATTATATCAATAATTTATCAGAATGTTGAATGCAACTATGTGTAAACTTGACGTTTATGTCATGTGCATTCGCCGACATACTGTACGACTTCGACAAATGATTGTGTACGACTACTAACGATTTTATGTAAAGCCCGTGTCACACAGGCAAACAAATTGACCGCGAGTTTTTGCGAGATTGAACTCGCAGCAACTCGGCTGGTATCGTGTAGATCTCGTACTGATGTTGATGCATCTCTCCACATGTCGCAGCGTCTTGGCTTGTCGCTGCGACAATTTTAAACCGTTTAAAATTCTCGCGGTGGGTCGCCGAACTTTTCATCTCGTGTAGATGTCGGGAAGATGTCGTATGCGTGTCGTGAAAACTCGTACTCGTGTCGTAGTAATGTCGTCACATGTCGCCGTGAAATCTACCACCGCGATATGTGCGCGAGTCTTTGCGAGTTTTTGCAACATCTTCAGTTTGCGCGACCTCCTTGCGACAATCACACGACATTATCGCGAGTTAAATATACTTCGGAAGAAATCTGTCAACATTCATTTCGATGAAAATCTCTGGATGTAAACGCAGAATGTTGGTAAACGATCTTTTGTCTTCCATTTTAAGCTCACGCATCAGACGGTCAGTATGTCCAAAGTCAACCCTTCTCATAATCCATGGTCTAACCCAACACTGTCGGCGCGCTCTGCCAATACTATCTCTTGTTAAACGATTTTAAATCAATCTTGGTATTTCAAGTTCATCATCGGCATCTTCTTCATCAACATGCGCCATCAATGCCACCAGTCTGATCATCCTGCATGTCTTTCACCTTTTGGTGCTCATGCGCTTTGCTTGCTATTTATACAGCCTTCGCAATATGTCGTGTCATCTAAAATGTGTGTCGCACTACTCTCTCCACGGATCGTAATGAACTCGTTAACATGTCGCGTTTAAATCGGGATAAATCGTCGAAACTCGTAGTAGCTCGTATGAATGTCGTTAGACGTCGAGAGAATATCGTGTACATGTCGCTCGTATGTCGATCGCTATAAATTATCGCTGACCGTCGATGATCGTGGACGTCTCGTGTGAGTGTCGTACAACACTCGAGCAGATGTCGTGCAAGACTCTTTATAAACAAATGTCGTGACAACTCTTTCATTTTGGCCATGAGATTAAACTCGCCCATCGTCGCGGAAACTCGCAGTACCAACTCGCGAATATGTGACACGGGCTTTAAAGTATTGTACGACTTCGTTTGATTTAATTGTGTGATTTAATATGATATTATTGCGTTTTAAGAGTTTAGTCATGTACCACTAGCTTAAGCAATGCATAATTCATAAAACAGGTTATATTTAACCTAATTGTACTTCTGTACCCTTTGTTTGTGCCCACCTAATTAAAGTATACAGTGTCTAAAACTAATTTTACAGACAAAATATGACCAAACATCAGTTTTTCTGCATGGGAAGGCCGAAACATTACATTTTAAGAAGGGAGATAACTGTCAATTAAAGGAGTATATCAAATTAAAAAAAATAAAGGGGTAATTTCCTTAAGGACCACAATTTCATAGGTTGGAAGGATTTTTTTTCAGTATTCTGCTATGAGGGGAGGGGGGTAAAATTTTGTTTACTTTGGTACTCATCAATTGAATGAAATTCCTTGAAATAATGGTATTGGTAGTTATTCACTTTTGCTGACACTTATTTTCAAGAAGAAAAGTGATCAAGTGACTAACAATTGAATAGAGGGTTGAGTGTGCGGCCAAGTTCCAGCAAAGGGAGCTTGTTGTCAAGTTTGCCGAAGAAAGGGAGTAACAAGGTGAGGTTTTGCTTAGTATTTTCTTTCTTCTTTCACTTTCATTGTTGTTTTGACCTTAAAAAATCTTCGTAAACAGATTTCTAGTAGGGCGTTGTTGTCCAGGATAAGCGAGTATGCAAGCAGAAATTTGATTGGGTTATTATCAGATTGAACCTGAAACTTAGTGCATTACACTTTTGCCTATTTGACCCGAGTTAAACATTTTTTCTATTGCAGAATGAGCAGTGAAGAAACCACTCCTGACAGCTGTTCATCGTGCAAAACGGATGGAATTTGCCAACAATCATGCAGACTGGACCAGGGTAGACTGAAGTGATGTACATATGTGTACAGATGAGTCAAGATTCACTCTCTTCCAGAATGATGGTGGGTTTTACTTTCGCAGGAGAATGAATGAACACATAAACAGAAAGAGAATAATGACATCATGGAACTGATATGTTGGCCCCGAAGAGCCCAGACTTAAACCCTATTGAACTCTTGTGGTTTAAGTTGAAAACAGCTGTGCGACGGTATCGCTCACGTAACCTTACATAGCTGGAAGCTAATCTTTAATCGCACTAGTCCAGAACCACTGTGGAGAAGTACCAGAGGCTGGTTAGAGGTATGCCACGCAGGATTGTAGTAGAGGGTTACACCAAATACTAACTGTGTTTAAGTGTTATTTGTATTGCCGTCGTGGACAGGCCTTTACGGACCTCTCCTGTAATTTTGATTGAAATTTGATAATTCAATTATATTGAATTTGTTGCTTTTGTATTGAAATATAAATAAATGTTAAGCATGTTTTTTCCACTATGTAAAATAAAATTACAAAAGCAAAAGTGAAGATCATAAAATACTATATAATGAAAAAAAATTAATGAACTGTATACTTTCTTTTTGTGGTCAGTGTATGAAACTTTTTGTGTATCTACTGATCTCAAGCTTAAAATTGTTATTGTACAAAATTAAAGTGAAATATCTCCCTTATCTAAAATTCTACCAGAGGTTATTTTCTTTATGCACATCTTCACAACATGGTCTACTTCTTTACTTCGGTGGCGGAAATGATAAAGCAACAAGTATATTATCATAAATTAATATCAATAGACATCGTACAGAATGTAACAAATCAACAATTTGCATCAACAGTAGTCGGACAAGCACATCAACAGACGTCGTACACATCATTTTACATCAAATCAACAGACATCGTACAGAATTTAATCTTATTTTACTTCAGTTTTCAGTGTTTATGTTGGGTATTGAGGAAAATCATAAAATACCGATCAACAGCGATCGTACAGTTTCGTTTTCGTTTATGCACCGTGCTATCTCCAATACCAATTTTAGATGATATATGTGTATAAAGTATAATTATCTGTAATTGACCATTTTGACGTAATATTTTGCTATAAATTCTCTTGTAGTTTCATTATAGTAACCTTATACAAATTCTTGTAAAACTTTTTAGAAACGGTAATATTTCTTTAATATTTTATATTGTGGACAGATAATACTGCAGAAAATTTTTAAAACTAATTGCATGTGTCTAACTAACTTTAAACTTTAGATATTAGCTTTTAAAGATAAAGTCATTTTTTAAACACTCTCAAAAACTCGGATTTTTGCTTGGGGTACATGTATGCAAAGCTCTGTATTTTTGTAACTATTTGTCCAAAGTGAAATCTGATTGTTCTGATTTATCATGACATGATTGTGTAACAGGAAAATTGATTAAAATTTGAATATAAAACTGTTTTTCATTTTTTGTCCCAGCACAATTTACGGTCCTTTTGAAAATCAAGGGTCACGTTATAAAAATGCACCTTACTTAAGTTACGAACGGTAAACTTCCTTAAAAATTCACTATTTAATGTCTTTAATAGTATAGATTTAAAAAAACAATATCATTATAATGATTGGTGAAGGTCACCATTACAGCTCCAGAACCTTAAGATAAATTATATTTTTTGTGTAAATGATATGTGTTTGTTGTTACTATTCTGTAAGTATGATATTATAGTTGATGATATTAAATTTCTGTTTAGTTATATGATTTTATTTCACTTTGTACTCAGTACTTTGTGTTAGTCTTGATTTAATTTCTCTTTTAAATGTGCTTTCTATTCATAATATTTGTCTTGCTATAATAAATCAATAAGTCAACTTTTTGGCTTTTAATACTGTTATATTCTATTATTTATGAAATAGTTCCACATATAAAATCTTGTGGGATTCGAACCACTGCTATGATATTATTATGAAATAAAACAAACATTTCACTTACTTGAAAAAAAGTTCTGTACGTTCTAGGTACTGCTACTAGTAGTTGTGCGTACTAGTAGTACGTTCTAGGGTATTAAATTGTGCGTATATAAATTAACCAGACCACTCAGCTTTGGTGATGAGTAAAGCTAGCGTATGTTACTATATCGATCGTCATATGGAATTCAAACAAATAATTCATCAATAACAAACTAATTCTCTATCCATACGTACTGTTAAATCCTAAAAAATGAGAATTTATTTATTTTATTGATTTATATTTACCTATATATTCTTTACATAATAAAATAAAAAAAAATGATATACAAATTATATTTTTTACACAAGATTGTACTTAAGTAGCATAATAAAGACATTTAAATGTATTTCTTTACAAAATAGTATTTAAAACCCGAATTAAAATCAAAATATTGTAACTTGCCTGATGATAGTAAATCAAATTCAATTAATATAATTGCCCTTAGTTTTCACACATTTTTACCCTATATATTATCAGTTTGACGAGTTGGTATATTGGTTGTGCGATAAATTAATTTGACAATTTGGCCGTTTGATGAGTTGACTGTAAACCTTTTTTCTATCCTAAAATATGATATTTTATAAATATTAAAGGACAGGTTAATTTTTTTTCGAACTGAATATATTAGTACTAATTAAGTTATTTGATTTATTTCCTTTGGAAAACTGAGTCCTGTCTTGAAAACACTTATGTTTAAAGATAAGCCTTGCAATGAACAAAACACCTTTTAACACAACGTGCTATAACTAATTAATACATTGTTATCTTACAGTGAAAGATAAAGAGAAGATAAAGTTAAATGATCTTGAAATCATGATATTTTAAGACATGAAACGTTTTCAGAAGACACAATTATCATGAATGGAACCACAATACCAAACACTCCTATTGCTGTAGATTTTTGGAAGATACGTGAATGTCCTCAATCAAGAATATTCTTTTTAACTCATTCACATAGTGATCATACGGCAGGTGAGGAACTGTTCTTCTTGAAATAATTTTGTTGGCCTTGCTGTCAGTCACTGCAAAACATTGGGGGCCGATGGACAAATCCTGTGATAAAAAGATGGTCCGTCTAGATCTGCTGGTATACTGGACAGGCTGTCTGGCAAAAAATTGAACTCCTCCATACGGTTTTCAATAAATCAAAATATTTAAAAAAAGTCTCAGGTACTGTAAGACTTGTTTAGTCCTGTAAACTTTGATCTTCACAGGATCAACTGTCCTGTAATGAACTGTTTTGCAATGACTGCTTGCTGTAGTTACTGAATTATTTTGTAAATCCTTTAGTGTAAATTGAAAATTTTGGGGTTTTTATGTATGATAAGATTTTACGGAGTGTTTAGCAAGTCGATTGCCTTGACCCACTAGTGTGAAGACCAGGACTGATGAAAATTGAATTGAGCTAGTGAAAACAAACTTCATTATAAGCAGGCTAATTAATAAATTTCCAATACTACAATTGTTCAAATCAATCTAGAGCTTGTGAAGTATTGGACAACGATAGAGTATTCTTAAAATTTCACCCATCCATAAGTAATATCATTTATTGGAACTTAGTAAATGTTTTTAATATTTTTATAATTACTATAAATAGTGATTATTACCTGATTCTTTAATGTAATGTATTTTTTTAACTGTATTTGAAATTCTAAAAACTATCCACGTTGGCAAACTGTTGACTAGTCAATTGTTTTGACTGTTTCCTATGTGTGCTATGACGTCACGCTATGTTACTTGCACGGTTACTGTAGTAATATAAAGGAGAAGTAACTGCTGTGGAGAGTTTTAGCTTCATCAGTTTTTTTAATTCACCAAGCAGCCATTGATCTTGATCTTAACCAGACGTAAACTTGTCAACAGTTAAAATGTGTTTAGTTGAGAAAGTTAGATTATCAAACTAACTAGTATATTTGCAAACTATTTTCTTGTTGTTTTTCTTCTGCACATACTATTTAAGCAGTAATTGATCAGGTAATAAAACAGTTATTTCATACGCCATTTTGTAACAGTCAACCAGTTGTCCCTTGGTATAGGGAATAGTGTTTTGAACTGTTGCCCTCGGCCAACGGCCTCGGGAAACGGTTCAAAACAATACTCTCCACCTTGGACTAACAGTTTGACTGTTCCTAAATCACATATGGAATAACTATAATATTCCAGAACTTATGAAAGGGCATGAAGGCAGAAAAAAGGTGCCGGGCCCATCTATGGGTTATGTCTTAAACTAACTATTACTGCATAGAGAGAGGATAAAAGGGCAGGAAAGAGACAAAAGGGCAGGTTGCCATGCCCTGCAATTCTGCTGTAGGAGCAGTAGTCCATTGGTTAGACACGCACTTGGGGATTGAGAGGTCCCAGGTTTGATCCCCTCTAGGGACACTGCTAATTTCTTTGAGCAAGAGATGAACCCACAGTTGTTCCTCTTTACTCAGTAGTAAATGGATACTGTGTGGGATCGCCTTCCTGAAAGGGATTTCAATGATAAAGAGTTATTGTACAAGATTGTAAACATGTACATGTATATGGTAGCAGACTTTAAACCACACTTGAAGTTTAACTAGCTTTAGAATAACCACTAATAATCACTATCTGTATGTTGTATATATTTCAGGATTAACATCTACATGGAGATATCCAATCTATTGTTCAGAGATCACTAAACAATTGTTGATTCATAACCAAGGAGTAAAAGAATCATTAATAAATGTGTTAGAGGTATATCGGCATTGTAGGCTTTGTGCAATTCTGTCTTATGTTACTTTTTTTAAAATCATTTTTGTGTATTTTTTAACTAATTTTGCACTAATACACACCCTGTTAAAATATTGTGACAGAATAAGTTCTGGTGATAAATACTTTCAAGTGCTGAAAGCACTAAAGTTTAGCGCTTTCAAATTTGGGTTTGACTGCATTTATATAATATACTTGAATAAAAATAGTGCTGATAATTAATTTGAATAAATATATATCATAAGCATGTTATTTGTCTGCTTAGCTAAATGTTCATATGGCCCAACATGGAAATAACGAATAATTATCTTTAATGGAAATAAATTTGTTTGGATACACCACAAATGCAATAAATTCAAGTAAACTATATGAAGCATAAGCAGTTTTCTTGGTATATATGTAATCTTTGAAAAAAAAGCATTAGCCACAAGATTGAACATACTAAAAAGAGATTCTTTATTAAGCAACAACATAAGCGTTTGTCACTTGTTTATAAGTTGGGATGTTTGATTGAATGTTACATGTGATAGATTAAATGCTTTGTGAAATTGTGCATTATTCTCTGTCTAAGAGTTTTCATGTTCACCTTTGTAATCCATAAATATTATTGCCACATGTTAATTTGGATGGACACAATACCATACTTATTAACTATGAATAAAAGCAATTAATGTACATGTATAACAAAGCTAATATATATTAATATATATCTTAATAACTGGTTATATCTATCCTAATGCCTAAATACGTATCAAACTAAAAAAACAAATATTAAACATCTCAGCTAAACATAACTTACGATAAACAAAAAGTAATATTGTGACACATATCTAAGTGTCTAGCATTACAACCAAGGTCATGTAGCATTAAACAAAAAGTGTCTCATGCAAATCCATTGTTGTTAGTTCTATTATACCAATTAAGAACAACCTAATTTAACAGTCTGAAATATTGGTTATATACATCTTGTTACAAATATGTTACAAAGAGTGGTTTCTAATTGCTTCCAACATGTTGAATACAAAAAATATATACTTATTTCTATGAATAACAGTCTTAATCATCGTTTAATGATTAACTTTAAAATAAAAGTAAGGCACTTAATGGCAACTCCTTCAATAATAATTTTCTTGGATTCAAAAGGAGCTTCTTTTTTTCTGAAATTTAGAAATTTAGAATTTAGAAGCATTCCTTAATTTCTATAGCTAGTTTGATAATAATCCTTATTTTGTCGATAGGGTATAAGAGCATGAAAACTTAAATTGGTGTTAGATAATGTGCTGGCTGTATCAGATAATTATATCAATATAATACAAGTTTGCCAAATATATTAACCAATTCTCATACATTCACAAATAATGTCCATTTTTTGGCATTCAATTATTTACCTCCTAGATGGACATGCTATGGCGCCTTTCAAGCATTAAATGCACTAATGACATACACATATTTCATAGATATGCAAACAACAGAAGTACCTTTATGAATTTGATTTCTGTGTTATCATAACACATCAACTTCATCACGTAATCTCCTTTAGTACAAACAGCAGTCACATTCTGCTTATTTTCCCCATCTCTACAGTCCTTTATAGCTGCTTGGTTTATTGGCAACAACAACTCTTACTTAATTGTTTTGCCAAAAGTCGTTGTTCTAGATGTTAAAGCCATCTAAAAAGAGAGAAAATATTACATTACATTGTTAATTGAGCCTAGAACTAATTTAGTTATCTTGTGATTAATATTTATTATGACAAGTAGTATACAGGTTATTCATAATTATCAATGCAGTTTCAGCACATCTGTTACTTTATATAATTGGAAATTCAATCAAAGACGTCTTAGACAATTTACTAAAGTACTTGTCTTGAAATAGCTAGTCTTTTTGTATATTTCTAAGTTGCAAACCTACAAGTCCAAATAGCTATGACCAGTTTGCAAGGCAAATAATGTCAGACACCTCTTAGGTTCTACTTGCTAGTTTAATAGTCTAGTAGTCAAGAAAACCAAGAAAGTGTGCTTATGAAAACTCTAAAATTGATAATAAAATGTATTGTGTATGTATTTAAGACATAACACTTTACATCTCAGATTACTCAGAATAGATTTGCTAAAGAAGATATTTTAAAGCGATGCTATTTTAAGTGATCAAAATGTTTAAAATTATATATCATAGCTTCAGGATGACAACACTACATAGTAATACGAATAAATTAAGAAATAAGTACAAGTATTTTTGTTAATTCATAGCTGTTTGTTTATCTAAATAAACATGGTAATTTCTTGTTTATTTTTCTTAATTAATAGCTGTTTGTTTGTCTAAATAAATATGGTAATTTCTTGTTTATTTTTCTTAATTCATAGCTGTTTGTTTGTCTAATTAAACTCTGTAATTTCTTATGATTTTTTCTTGATTCAAAGCTGTTTGTTTGTAAAAAAAACACTGTAATTTCTTGTGTATTTTTCTTAATTCATAGCTGTTTGTTTGTCTAAATAAACACTGTAATTTCTTGTGTATTTTTTTAATTCATAGCTGTTTGTTTGTCTAAATAAACACTGTAATTTCTTATGTAATTTTCTAAATTCATAGCTGTTTGTTTGTCTAAATAAACACTGTAATTTCTTGTGTATTTTTCTTAATTCATAGCTCTTTGTTTTTCTAAATAAACAATGTAATTTCTTATGTATTTTTCTTAATTCATAGCTGTCTGTTTGTCTAGTTAAACACTGTAATTTCTTAACAATAAAAAAAGAAGTAAGTACAAAACCATTGTATTTTTTTCTGTTTTTGATACAATTATTATTAAATTGTCAACTATATAGATGATCGCTTATGACTACATACTCACGGGAATAATACACGTTACAAGTATTAGCATTTCCAAAAATGCTTGAAATCGCCGTTAACCCTTTACCTAATAATGTCCCCTTTTGTCCCCTGTATGTGATTCTAATACTGTCCTTTTTTGTCCCCTGTATGTGATTCTAATACTGTCCCCTTTTGTCCCCTCTTAACTTTATGCTATCAAAAACATATGTCCACTAAATAATGAAAACATTGTTTTACAGAATATTGTAGATGAATCACTAACCTAATGAATGTTAAGAAAAAAATAGTATGTTATATTTTGACTTTAATCACAAATTTGATTTAAAACATACAGGTGTACATATAGATGTCACACTCACTGTTAGTACAGTCTGACTGGTTAAAATAATGTTTAATCCTTGGTTTTGCTATAAATTGAATCACTTTTTTTAAAATAATACCTTTTTAGTGACAAATATCATCTTCAAATGAACTTTAATTTTTAGAAAAAGTTTTTGATAATGCAAAAATGATGATTTTGACAACAAAAATGTTTATTCAGAGAAATAACAAAAAATCTCCTAATCTGTTACAAATGTTTAGTTTTTTAAGTTCCAGACAGTAGTTAATTATACAAATCAGTGACCATATCATCATCAAAGGGATCAACATTTATTAATCAGTGATAAAAGGTTATTATTTCAATTTTTGACAGGACCCCTGATGTTTTATGATCTATATTGTTCTCACAGCTGCAACAATAAACATTTGTTAATTGATCTTATCTTATATTTGGGAATGTCAAACTGCTAGTGACATCATCAATACCAATTAACAATAAATATCAACTGCACTTTTGAAAGATATTGATGTTAAACATTTTTTACTAATTTAAATGATATATTTATGTTGTATTTTATATCAATTTAAGTTTTCACATATGTTTTTAGGTTTATATAATATTTTAACTGTCATAACTTTTTTTACTAATTGTTGAAAAAATATATAATTCACACCATTTGATAGCAAATTTTATACTCTCTAAAATATTTGTCCAACTTAAATTTAATAAAATCAATATTTATTATAGTAAATGCCCGTTAAAGCATATAGATGTCAAAACAGTAGCCATCATTTAAACTTTTTATGAAGATAAGGTACATTTTATCTCTGATTTGTATGAGAATCTGATAAGGATCTGGTAGACTGCTCTATTAGGTAAAGGGTTAAGCCGTGCATTCTCCTTAGAGTAAAAGGATTCAAGCAATATGCGTCAGCGTTTTAAACCGTCCCAATAGCGTGCCCTGGTTACGATATGTAAAACCATTGAGTCTATTTATAGAATACCAGGAATTAGACTTATTATGGTAGAATTTAAACTAAATGAACTATTGGAGTACCCTGGTCAAGATATGTAAAACAGTGAGCGCGTTTGATGAATTCTACACACTGTACATAAGGCCAGAAAGTACAAAAGCATTATTAGGCCACAACAAGTTGATCTTGGTTCTACGGATGTTTTCTGGGGGAAAAAATGAGGCGAGCGAAGAAATTTTTTTTAAAAAGTCTTTATTCGCTAGCTTTATATAGCGGTTTGACCAAATTTTTATGAGCAAGCGAGGATATAAAAATATTTTTTGTAAAAACCGTCAAAATTAAGGAGCGAGCGAATCCATAGAACATATGATCAGTTTGTTGTGGCCTTATGGTAGACTTCACAATTCACCTGCTCATTTGGCATATAGAAACTATATTTTATTGATAAGCAAACCGGAATATTCGATTTAAAAACATGTTCTGCCCACATTCCGGCAGCTAATCGAACGTTCATATTTATTAATAAACTCTCTCGAAGTAGGAAAGATAGGTTTGCTTTTTTCAACAAATGCGAGTTTTTTTTAAGAAATAAAATGTTACAATTAGTTATGCATGTTTTCTTGTCTTATATTGCAACTTTCTTGAAATTGGTACTCGTTCATATATCGATAATGATATTTTCTGGTAATACAAATAGGTAACCCGACAAAACACGGCGTTGACGAGTCCATACATGCACCCCTATTTTGACTACTCGACGTCATTTTTTTCATCACGTGACCTCAAATGCGTTTTGATTGGCTTAAGGCAACCGGTGTCGACACAAAAATGCTGAAATCTTGATAATTGTTTATATCGCCGGTCCTAAGATGGAGGTTCATCTGCTGGTTGAAAGGTTTAATTTTAAGTGCCTAGATACAAGATACAAAAATTTATTTCAAGTCGGATTACATGATAACAAAATAACATTAGCTTTTATAAGCTATTGTCCGACAAACATGAAATAACACACATGAATTTAAACAGAGATACATATACAAATGTTTAAAAATATATATATAAAAACATACAGTACATGCATACACTATACAGATAGAGAAATTAAAATTGCATATAAAACAAATAAACATAAAATAAGCATGAAACTAAGGATGAAGTAATGCATGCGGAAGCTTAAAGAATACAGAGTGTGGAATATTATATCTATTAAGTATGATTATAAACTTAAAACCAGAAGAAAAAGACTTGATTAGCAAATAAGCAAAAACATTATTAACATATAAAACGTTGAATGATATAATAAAATAAACAGAAGATAGCATAAAATAGATAAATAAATAAATAAAAGCTGCTAGATGGTTGGATAATTGATTATGGACACAAAACATACTCTATTTGTTCAGTACAGTTGAATGGGGGAATAATTCGAATGTAAACATCGTAAATTCGTCAGTAAGACCGTTTGTGTATAGTCCAACAGAATTAACCTGAGCTTGACCTTTATGCAAGAATATATTAAACCAAGGATCCTGTATTAGAAGGATATGTAACACCTTATCGTCTAACCAGATTTTATCGATTTTCACTGTTGTTTCAGTGTCGTCTGCAAATTTATCATAAAGTGTATTAATTGGGAAAAAAAGTATTTTTAAACCCAAAGTGACGGTAATCGGCGAAAAGCGCCAATTAATTGTGTTATATTTGGGAGTTGTCTTTTTATCTGAAATTCTTCCCGCTCAATTATACTTAAATTTAAATGTAAAATTTTTTTAATAGTAATTGATCTTTTTGAATATTTAATAGTTTGTAAAGAAAATGCTCTGTGATGTCTGATCTCTGATTTAAATGGCCTAATTATCGGAATGATTAACCGATTACAAAATAATTTTGTCATAAAAATTAAGTGAACAGAACAGAACATACATTTATTTACGAAAACTATACAGTCTCTAGTGATTAACAATTATAAGAATACACTGATTACATCACAATCTATACGATCATCACATAAATAGGAAACATCATAAAATTACAATGACATGAAAATATTACAAAATTACAATGAAATGACAACATTACAATGACACTGGTTAACAAGATTATACATTGACAATGACAAACATAGAGATATAAAATCAGAGAAATGTCTGATTATACTACATGTAAATCAAAAGACAGAAAACATAATGATAGGTTTATAAAGTTAATAAAATACAACATAGACAATATAAAATAAGTGAATATACTTTTATATTTTATATATTTTATATATATACTTTTTATAAGTAAAAAATTATTTAACTTAATTAAGTTAAGTGGTTATCTAGTTACCACAACTAGTTAACCACTTAAACAACTAGTTAATTAAGAGGTTAATTAGTTACGGTAACTAGTTAACCACTTAACTTAAGAGTACTTAGAAAAATTACTTGAATTTTTCCAAACTGGCGTCCGTTTGTTCACGTTTTATATGATACGAAATGGTTTTGATTCCCCTGCCTGTTATTGCAAACAAAATGCTATTCAAACGCGTGTTGTACTCGAAAAGTGCTAATTAAAAATGCCCATAAAGGACTTCAATCCATGAAAATCTTTGTTTTTAGCCGAAAATGGCCATATTTGAAGAAGAAATTGGTTATCAAAGCTAGCTAATTTCGATTAATTAAGTTACTAAATCACTTCAAACATCAAAGATCTATCCATAAATCTAACTCAAATAAATAATTATTGACAATTTCACTCAGATATTGTGCTAGAGCGCAGCCTACATTTTCGATTGGTCGATTAATGCCTTAGAATAAACGCGAAATTTATCAAAGTTGGACAATTTAGTCATTAACAACCAACTTATTTATGACGGTTGGACATAATTTTCTTAATGAGAACATATAGTATTCTTCGATAGATTATTTTAAAGTGGATATTTGTGGATAGAAGTAGCTTGCCTTTTCGTGAAATGGTGGATGAGACGGAATGGCGCTCTCGCATCGTCTCGCGACGACCGAGAACTTCCTTTAGTTTCCTTCCGTTACGAATCCCTCTAATATAGGATCATTGATTAAACTCAGTATTTACAGTCTTCGTTTGTATATCACGATTTATCGGAAGCTTTTGGCAAAATACACGTACTGAACAATTAATGTTGTTTTCATTACAATAAATACTTTGAAACTAAGCCACAATATTGCTGACTTACTCGTGTAATGTGTCCAAAAGTACAATAACATGCTACTTTTAATAAATTGATTTATATTCACATCGGTTGTTATAAACACGTGTATAACCGTATACACGCATACGGAAACTCACGATTTAATGTAAGTGAAGTGTGTAATTATTATAATTAGGCAGTTCAAGCTCAGGTTAATTCCATTCTCGTTCCCAGAGTCTAGTAGGATTCTCAATACTATTAATACTATTGAGAATCCTACTAGACTCTGGGAACGAGAATAGTTAATTCTGTTGGACTAAACAAATGGTGAAACTATGATTCAACAAAAGCAGATGAGAAAATTAGATAAAGGAAAGTAGCTCTTCCCACAATAAGGAAAGGCTAAAATACATATATTCCGTTCCAGTCCGTATTTAACAAAAGCATCACGTACCCTAACCCTAACGTAACAACTCGAATGACATTCAATTTAAGAAGCCTAAAACTAACGAACGCCGTGATACACCGACTTTTGGCAATGTTATGAATAAAACATCAAAACAACAAACAAACCAATAGCTCGAACCCCCCCCCTATTAGACAAAAGTAAACAAACAAAATAGCGCTCAGCTTCTGAATCTGGATGACCTAAATATTAATTTGGTTAAATACTCTCTTTCGGAAACACATACATAGCGAGACACATAAGATGAAAAACATACAGCATAACAAATGTAAAATACAATGCAAATCAAGTACAAAGGCAATAATACTTGCAGTTTAATTAAAAACAACGAGTTGTAACTGAAATATCGATCAGCAAAATGGCGTGGGTTGAGTGACGTCATAGAAAAAAAAGTTTGACATCTTTGCGCGTATAAACATCCTTGGGCACGTTCCACAATGCTATCGCTAGCTAGCGCTTTTTGAAAGCGATTTGTTGTAGCATATTAGCGCTCTCCTAGTGAAAAGTGCCCAATATAAAAGAAAGATTTTAAGACAGAGTATTTTGAATGACTTTATGTTCCATATGATGCATTTTTGTCTGTTATTTCGTAGAAGAAAGACAATTTGTACATGCTTTAAAGAAAACTGCGTGGTTGTGATAAAATAGAGTTCAACAGAACTACTTTGTCTTAGATTTCGGTTGGCTAAATCTGAAACGACTGTCGAGATGACTGAATAAGTTTACTGCCGCTTCGCAGCGCTAAACTTAAAAATTAATGTCATATCTCAGTTTGCCTTAATAGTTTTGTGCAAAACAGCTGTAAGTCAAGTTAAGTTTTTGCTTCAAAATATCTTTTATACAAGGGCATTGTAAAGCTGAATAATGCAACATATTAATAATAAAAACTACATAACCATTTTAAATCTATGTTTAGCACCGAGAAAAATTGCTTCAAGCTACTTAAAAATGACTTACAGTCAAGAAATACACAAATAGACAGATACATATTGGGAATTTTAGGGAGGGGGGTCCAGACCCCCTGACCCCTCGCTAGAAAGGCCTATGCAGGTTAAATACCAAATACATGACTTTCACAAATTTTGACTAAATATGACCATTTTATACTTCAAAATTCTTAAAATATTAATTTTGCTTGCAAATTTAATCAATTCAAAATATGCTAGCAAAATGACTTGTTGCTGTTTCCAGTGGGACCTGTGTATTATTACTGGTAATATGCATGCTTGCATTCTGAAATCAAAGTGGCGATAGCTCTGCATGGACATGGGTCCAACAGGTCAAAAGCTGGTTGTGTCATTAAAAGGGACACACATGTGGTCCCAGATATATTTGCAAATGAATGGGGGTTATACATTAAAAATGTTTAAGTGAAGTAAATAATGATAACATGTTTGTATATTGTGAGTAGAAATCCAGACTGTTTAGATACTGTCTGCTATTGTTAACAATGATACTTTTTTTACTCATAGGTGTTTATCTAACTTCATACCGTTGCCCTAAATGTGACTGTGCATCACCGATTGTAATTGTCTGTTACTTTTTGTGTTACATTTCAAAAGTTGTGGTTACTGAAACCTGGGTTGCTTTGGAAGCCATGTCAAAAATTAAAAAATAACATGGAATCAAAATGACACAAAATACGGCTGTGAAAACAAATTATTATAAAATCAAGGGAAATAACTAAGATCAATTTTTTCAGCTTGATGTAACACGGATTATCTACCTTGACAATGAACAAAAAGAACAAATGTGTGTTACTGCTATAGAAGCCAACCATTGTCCTGGTGCTATAATGTTGTTAATGGAAGGATATTTTGGTACTATATTACATACTGGAGATTTTAGATTTACCTCTACCATGATTACTGATACTATACTGTCACGGTACTCTGGTAAGTACATTGACATTGATGTATGTATTTAGATTTGGCCGGAACAGTCTGGAATAAAAATCACTACATTGTTTTTGATTCGGGACTGTATTGGCCATCTGTGGAGTTGACCACAGGCTGTGACACTGTCCTGAGTCCTTATTTTTGAATCCGGACCATACCAGCCATCTGTGTATGGACTTTCTCATTAAATTAGACCCTATAAACTAGGGAAGTAACATGGTAATCCCCTTGTCATATTATATTTAAGTTTTTATTGGTCTCCTAAAGTTAATATGTGTGGCTGAGAGGTTACGATGCTGCACTGGTAATCATTGGGTTCGTTTCCCATCCAAAACCTACCCTGTTGTTTCCTTGAGCAAAAACCTTTATCCTATTGGCTCAGTATTGAGAGAATGGAAAGTAATAAATCTAAGTTGCAAGATCATTTGTTCTTATATTCCGTTTATTTGATTGAAGGGTATTTCATGATAAATTATTTAAAAAAGACAGCATATTTGAACAAATCACTCAAATTATTATCCTGTTAATGTTCATTCCATCTAGTAAAAATAGCACTGATATTGATAGAAAAATTGGTATCGATTTATTGAAAGGCAAGTATCGGTGATATATCAATATATCGAGTCAGACAAGGAGTGTAAAAGAAGCCACTAGAATTTCAGGATATAATATGTACTATTTAATGCTCTTATGATGTTTTGCATGATGTTAAAAATGTTTCAGACATCAACACAAACTAAAACAAACTGTATTTTCTTGTTTTTGAAACTTAACTGGAAACATGAAAACTCAGAAATATGTAAAAGTCCCATAGTTATAGCTTTATGAAATACTACGTTGTATCGATATTCAAAATTGTGAATCGATATCCGATTGTCTGTCAAGAATCGGTGATACATGATACATCGATATCGCGTTTTTTATGACTGCTCTTGTCAAAAATCCATTTTGCTGAGCCTAACATCTAATGGAGGTGGAGGTTTGTCGTGAAAACTGCTATATATATTATTATCTTACAATTATACCTCCCCCCTAGTATTTATTTTCTATTTTCGTCTTCGGCTGTAAATTGCGTTTTATTGAAAACTTTCGGCAAAATACACGCACTGAACAATTAATTTTGTTTTCATGTGAATAAATACTTTGAAACAGTGCCAGAATATTGCGGACTTACGTGTTTCTTTATGAACGAATGTGTCTAAAATTAAAAGTACAAAAACATACCATTTTTACAAAATTGATTTATAATCAAATACTAGTAGGCTGCTGTTTTAAACACGTGTACTATCGTATACACTCATATGGAAACTCACGATTGATTGTAAGTGAAACATGTAATTATTATAATAATGTAGTTAAAGCTCTGTGGTAATATTGTCGCTCTATATATAGGTTTCAGCTTGTCGGTCAGTTAGTCAATTGGTTGGTCTGTAGCTTTTTCTGGTCTGCTCAATTTCTCAGCATATATACCGGATATCAGACAGACATGTGCGTATCCTATTTTGGTTGTGGTCCATTGATTCTTTAAGGGTGTATCAGGATTTGAAATTGAAAAAAATCTATGAAGTGGGTGTGGTTACTAAACATATTAAAATATCCATAAATTCCAAAATAATTTTGATATATTTTGTAAGTGATGCATTAAATGTATAGATGTGACAGTGAAAATATAAAAAAAAAACTTAACAAATAAGACATTTAGAAAGAAATGAAAACATTTAACCTAACCGTGAAATAGCCCTCCGAACGTCAGTCCAAACACATAATTAAAGTTCTTTTTCATAAATCCAAATGTTGATATAGGTTGTCCATGTAACATATTACATTGTCTTAGGGTGAATTACACAAAAAATATTTCCAAAATGAAAATTTGATAATTCATCTCAACACAAACATTACACGTTTTAATTTACAGTTTACACACAAGTGCCTAGTGCAATTTTTCCCTAATATTGTATGTTCTATGTATGTGATTTGAAGGAAAAATTCATTGGGCTCCTGTGGTAAAATTGTAAATAAAATCATGTAATCATGTGTTGTGATGAATTATCAAATTTACATTTTGGAAATACTTTTTGTGTGATTCACTCTAAGGCACTGTAAAATGTTATATGGACATTATATAACATCATTTTGAATTTTGAAAAAAGAACTAATTATGTGTTTGGACTGACGTTCGGAAGGCCATTTCAAGGTTAGAATAAATGTTTTCATTTCTTTCATTGTCTTATTTTCACTGTCACATCTATACATTTAATGCATCACTTACAAAATATATCAAACTTATTTGGAATTTATGGATATTTTGATATAATTAGTTACCCCACCCACTTGATAGATTTTTTTCAATTTCAACAAATGATAAACCCTTAAATACCTAATGGGGGAGTATTTTATCACATTAAATTATATTTTTAGTTTTGTTTTTACAGGTAAAATTGACACTCTCTACCTAGATAATACATATTGTTCTCCAAGTTGTACATTCCCAACAAAAGAGAATGCTGAAAAACAAGTAATAGACATTATACAGCAATATCCTGACCATGATATCCGAATTGCCATGAGAAATCTTGGTAAAGAAACATTACTCTACTCCATAGCTCTTCATTTCCAGGAATTTATATCTGTAACCGGACAGTTTTACGAAAGATTACGAATTCTTGGAGCTCCAAATGTGTTTGAAAGTTCTAATTCACACAGAATACGTGTAGTTCCATTTGATAAAGGCACTGATGGATTAAATGAACATACGATTGTGATTTTTCCCACAGCTTTGTTTGTAGGGATTGCTGCTCGTCCCTATGAAAATAATAAAAAGGTCTTCAAAGTACCCTATTCTGATCACAGCTCATTTTCTGAAATAGTGGAGTTTGTATCATTTCTAAAACCTCGGAAAATAATACCAATAGTAAAAGCCTCATCACATGGACCGTTTGGATGTTGTGTTGCTGATCGCGCTGACATGTCACAGCTGGATAAGTTCAGGTCTAAAAGTGGCGTAACAAATAATGAAGTGGTACCAGACTCTGTAAAAAGGTTCATGATTAGTTGTATGCCGTTGGGTGCTATGGGGAATAACAGAAATGTCAAAAAGGAAATATCCAGAAAGAAAAGGAAAATGAAGGCAAGAGTGGTACATAAAGGTGTTAAGTATGATAGTCCAGAATCTGAATCTGAAGAAAGTATTAAAATATCAATGATGAGAATGAATGTGTTAAAGATACTAATGTAGATATAAATGAAAATGAGTCTGTTGAGTTTCCTGATATTAAAGTTATACACAGCGAGAAACCTGATGTTCATTTACCTGAAATTAAAGTAACAAATGGTGAACAACCTACTGAAGTTGATAATTATAGAAGTGAAGATGAAATGAATAATGACAATTCTAGCACAAAACAAGACAATAATGGAAGTGTTTCAGAATTTATAAATTCACCTGTTTCTCATCATAGTAAAGTTCTTAGTGACAAAACATCAGAATCAAGAAGTAAAAGTAATTCGCCAATGTCATTGGATGTTCACTGTAAAGATGTCTCACTTTTTGATCAAGTTTGTTGTGTTAAAACAAAGAAAACCTACCTTAAACCAAATACAAAAAAGAAACTAAAATTTACCCCCATTGAACGTTTAGAACCTGTTGAAGAAACAGAAGCTGCTAAGTATAAACAGTACTTAAATTTTAATAAACATCTACAAACTGACTCTGATACTGCAGAGGGGGATACTGCCGAGGAGGATACTGATGATAAACATTGTTCTCTAGATGTTTGTGAAGTAAAACAAAGTTCTCTAATTACATCAAACTCAGATACAGATAATTGTGAGTTGATCATTATCCCAGATTCTGATCAATCAACTACTGAGCAAGTATCATCATTTTATGAGAAATATTTGGGTAAAGAAATTGGGAATAGCATGAAAATTCCTGCTGAGGTTGTACATATGATAGACAGTGATTCTGGGTCAGATAATGATACATCTAAAGTTTATGACATTCCTGATAAACCTGTTTGCTTCATGAACAGTTCTAACTCTTCAGTGGCTCCTGATGATGAAATTTTAGAGTTGAATGAAGACATGCACAGAGATAAGGACAATTTAATTAATGACGATATGCATGATGATATGGATCATGTTATTGCTGTGAAAACAGATGAATCTAATGATCAGAGTCAGTATTCACTGTCGCTTTTTGTGTCTAAAACTGAGTACATGTAGTTTTAGACTTTAGACTCTGACTCAAAGCTCAAAAAAACGGTATTTACAAAAACTTTTGAGTCTTGAGTCCTAGTCTAAAACAAGAGTATAAGTCTAAAATGTTGAGTCTAAAAATTTAAGACTCAAAACTTTACTTAAGTGATGAAAATGGTTGATTTGTAGTCAAATGTACATGTTTAACCTTTTACTGGTTGGGACATGTATGAAAAGTAGCCATTTTTCACCATAACGCGCTATGGATATTTCAAGATGATCTAATTACATTACTTATGAACAGACATATATTCAACTTGGCCAAATTATTCCATGGGTGACCTTCTTTTATAAAACTATGTTGAACCCCGATCACATGGGAATGCTGGGGTGCAGCAAAAAGGGCAAAATTGCAATTTTCGCTCTTTTTCAATCCCAACTTGGCATTTCAAACAGTAATATTTTCAGAGACGGTAAGCAAGTTTTCTTATCAGTATTTTGTGCCATTCTTCCGCACATAATGACCCCTTTTTCTGGTGAAAAAGGGTCACTTTTGGTACAACTTTCCTGAAGTGGAATTCACTAATTCCATTAAAAAGCACCAATTTCAGGGCTGTAGGGACCATTTTAAAGGGGGGTTCAAGACACGTAGAAATGCAGAATTGACCAGTTTAAGATTATATTGATTGATGATTACAAACATAAAGTTACTTTGATAAATAATCACACTCGATTTACTGGTATGCGATCAGTAGCTGTGGTTCTTTTAGGGTTTTATCAAATTCATAGCCAAACAGTTCATTTTACATAAGTATAAGCATTAAATGACACATCTCCACAGACAAATGGGTTCCTACATGGGGAATCATATTGACTTAAGCTGTATAGGGAAGCTTATTCAACTTTAAACTCTTTGGTCAGATATCAGTATCTTGCACAATTCAACTTTGTGATGAATGGAATACTAGACATCAGCCTGGCACTTAAGGCTTCAGTTTTAGTTTTGCTTGCATGAACAGCAACCAAATAGAACTGGAAACCATAGAGTTAGGCCATTTTAATGTGAATACTTTCTTGATTTCATAAAATAATTAAACCTTTAGCTAAACTCCATAAGAAGTATGTGTTAAAAGGAAATAAATTAAAACACTATTATATTTTCATGCACTGTTTCTTTTCTTATTAATAGCTAATACATAACAATTACAAACAGAAATCATTGTTGATGACAGGAATTTTCTATGTCTTGTGAGCCAATGTTAGATCATTTCCTAAATAATACTTTATGATCATGTACTGAAATATCATATAAGAACTTGACCAGTCACTAAATGATCATCTACATCTATACACACTTTTCACTGAGCACCTCCTGAAATTATCAATATAAGAAAAGTTATTCCAAACATTTAAATCTAGTTAATTGTGAATAAGTATAATTGTTAATTGTAAGGCCTATGACTATGCTTGATACACTTGTTGAAATAAATATACACTCCATTTCCTTGATACAAGTTAGAATTACTGATGACAATTGATAATGCAAAAATGGAATTATCATAACTTAATTATATATTTTTTTAAAATTAGTAAATACATTTGATTTATACAGGTATACATTGACCATATATTTATGTAATATAGGTTCCTTGATGTATAACAATATTTTTTATTTAAAATTATTATTTTATTAAATATTTTATTACCATACCCGTTTAGAAATAACTGTCAGCCATAGTAACTACATACTTCTTTATATTATCAGCACATGGTTGTAGCCCAATTCAACTGAATTTCAACTGAAAGAAACATCCAAATTTCAAAGCAAACCTTTGTCATGAAGATGTTTATAAGATCTTACATTTAACTTTATAGTCTTGATAAAAGTGTTGGATTTTTTTTACTTTAGCCTAGGTACGAATTGGTTTGGGGACGCTTGTTACCTTGTCATCGTTAATTTTCTTTTAAGCACATAGAAACTTAATTTTTATGATCTAAACAATCAAATTACATTTATATATATAATCAGAAGGTGTTGCACACGAATGTGCAATATTTGTCAGTAAAATATGAATGTCAACAGACGATATGTCATTGAAAACGCTTGTTCAACAAGTTGTTGCATGACCAAATTACTAGTAGCAATGCAAAATCAATTAGAGTAGCGCCCCATTAATGCTACTAATGAATATGCATGAGGCAATGAAGTCGGCCCAACAATGATACCTAATTATTTCGCTATAAAGGAGGAACAATCGAAGTGCTGAAAGCACTGAAGTTAAGCGCTTTCAAATTTGGGTTTGACTGCATTTATCTAATATACTTGAATTAAAATAGTGCTGAGAATCAATTTGAATAATTAAATATATCACTAGCATGTTATTTGTCTGCTAAGATATATGTTCATATGACCCAACATGGAAATAACGAATAATTATCTTTAATGGAAATATATTTGTTTGGATACAAAACAAATCAAATGCAATAAATTCAAGTAAACTATATGAAGCATAGGCAGTTCTCTTGGTATATATGTAATTATATATGTAATCTTTGAAGAAAAGCATTAGCCACAAGATTGAACATACTAAAAATAGATTCTTTATCAAGCAACAACATAAACATTTGTCATTGTCTTGTTTATAAGTTGGGATGTTTGATTGAATGTTGCATGTGATAATTTAAATGCTTTGTTGAAATTGTGCATAATTCTCTGTCTAAGAGTTTTCATGTTCACCTTTGTAATCCATAAATATCATTGCCACGTGTTAATTTGGATGGACACAATACCATACTTATTAACTATGGATAAAAACAATTAATGTATAACAAAGCTAATACACTGTATATATTAATATATATTTTAATAACTGGTTAAAAAGACAAACATTTGTATATTATATTATTGATAAACATCAACATAAAAAAATATACTAACAATATCCAGCTCCATCAAAAATTACCTTTACTTTATGTGTGAGGGCGTTTTATTTCAAGTTTGTACCAATACTTAGGAAATGAGAATCATATCTTTATGTAAATGTACAGGTATAACAATTACAATTTCAAATGTTACATCTATTTTAGCTATCCTAATGCCTAAATACGTATCAAACTAAAAAGGAAATATTAAACACCTCAGCTTAACATAAATTATGATTAACAAAAAGTAATATTGTGACACATATCTAAGTGTCTAGCATTACAACCGAGGTCATGTGGCATTGAACAAAAAGTGTCTTATGCAAATCCATTGTTGTTAGTTCTATCATACCAATTAAGAACAACCTAATTTAACAGTCTGAAATATTGGTTATACACGTTGTGTTACAAATATGTTACAAATAGTGGTTAATAATTGCTTCCCACATGTTGAATACAAAAAAAATCTATATTATATATACTTATTTCTATGAATAACCGTCTTAATCATCGTTTAATGATTAACAATAAAATAAAAGTAAGGCATTTAATGGCGACTCCTTCAATAATAATTTTCATGGATTCATCAGGAGCTTCTTTTTTCTGAAATTTAGAAAAAAAAATACAATTCAGAAGAATTCCTTAATTTCTATTGCTAGTCTGATACTAATCCTAATTTTGTCATTAGGGTATAAGAGCATGAAAACTTAAATTGGTGTTAGATAATGTGCTGGCTGATATCATGTATCAGTCAGATAATTATAAATCATGTATTGAGTTTTGTCACATTTCTATATTTCTTCTGACATATTATCTAAAGAGAATATTTCATGACTTAACTCCAGAAACACATGGGGTTACAAGCTAAGGTTGTGTAACTAACTGAACTAAGAATGTTTGTTATGTTAAATTCCTTCTTCTAACAGACTGACCAAACAATCATCACCTGACATTCAAATAGATAATTATATCAACATGATAGAACGATATAATTACACATAGAAATATTTACACACCATATGTCCCACTATAAATGTTAACTGATAGTAATACACATTTGACTTAATTAGTGCCAAATATATTAACCAATTCTTATACATTCACGAATAATGTTCATTTTTGCATTCAATTATTTACCTCCTGGATGGACATGCTATGGCGTCTTTCAAGCATTAAATGCACTAATGGCATACACATATTTCATAGATATGCATACAACAAAAGTACCTTTATGAATTTGATTTCTATGTTATCATAACACATTAACTTCATCCCATAATCTCCTTCAGTACAAACAGCAGTCACAGCCTGCTTATTTCCCCCGTCTCTACAGTCCTGTATAGCTGCTTGGTTTATTGGGAACAGCAACTCTTACTTAATTGTTTTGCCATAAGTCGTTTTTCTAGATCTTGAAGCCATCTAAAAAGAGAGAAAATATTACACTACATTGTTAATTGAGCATAGAATAAATTTAGTTATCTTGTGATTAATATTTATTATGACAATTAGTATACAGGTTATTCATAATTATCAATGCAGTTTCTGCACATCTGTTACTTTATATAATTGGAAATTCAACCAAAGACGTCTGAGACAATTTGCTAAAGTACTAGTCTTGAACTTACTAGTCTTTTTGTATATTTCTAAGTTGCAAACCTACAGGTCCAAATAGCTTGCTAAGAAAATAATGTCAAATACCTCTTAAGTTCTACTTGGTGCTAGTTAATTGGCTAGTAGTTACGAAAACCAAGAAAATGTGCTTATGAAAACTCTAAAATTGATAATATATTCTATCCATAAAAGGTGATAATATTACCTCTATACTAAGACGCACAACCCAGGCCCGGATTATCCGGGGCGGCACAGGCGACACTTGCCCCCATCTGGCCCCACAGATTTAGACTCTCATACAAAGAAAAGGGCACAAAATCGACACCATCAAAGCAATATCAACTCGACTTTCAGATTAATTTTACTGTAAAATCATTCATCCGATCATTAACAATAGATAATGATCTAAATTGATGCATTCAAGCATTTCGAGGTACCCAGATCGGGCCTCATCAAGCGTTAAATCATTGATCGTGCAAGTAAATGGTCCTTCTTTACGGACACATAGATACCAATAGCTACGAATATTGTGTATATTTCACATACCCCAACAGTATATTTCAGACCGTAACCAATGAAATTACCATGGTAGCTAGCCTACGAGGCCTAAATTTGGTTATTGTGCACCCGGTTATTTGATACTAGTGGAAGTCATAGGCGTTTTCATAGCAAGTTAGACGGCGAAAAGACGAGGACAGCTTCACTAGTCGAGTGCATTTTCACATCACTATTATGACACTAGAACTTTAGTTATTTTCGAAAACATGCACGATTGTCTGATGTTTTATTTTGGTATTAAAATTCTAAATAACTTTTAAAGAATGACCGAGCCTAAACATAAATTAATTATTCTTGGAGGACATCGAGAAAAAGCCTAGTACAGCCGAATAATTTTTTTCGTCATTAAAAAGATGTACAAATTTTGTTAATATTGGAAAAAGCGAGTGTTTGATGTTTGTTTTTTTAGAAAATGAAGGTAAATGAATTAAAATTTCAAGTAACTTTTCAAGAGTGACCTACCCTACAACAAGTTTTCTTACGAAAAACAAGACTAAAATATATCAATGGTTAAACTTTTTCATCCAATGATAAATTCATAGGCTTGTGTTTGGTTAATGTTTAAATCGTTGCTTTTATTCTATATCAATTCCTTTTTAAATATTTGATTCCTTATGATTTTTCCAAAGGAATCCAAACATATGATTCTTCTGCGGATGTCCACGTTTTGAATCGTCCTAGCAGCCATTCTTGTAAATCCGCTTAAAACGTCCGAAAAAACTCACAATAACGCTGATTTTCAACACAATAAACTTAATCTCTTTATTCAAAAAACGTTTCTTAAACAGGTGATTTTTGGATGTTAAATTGGCGAATTTTCCCAATGCATTCGGTGATTTTATACAAGTTACAAAGTGATTTTTTTATAAAATTCGCGGCATTTAATATGATGAAACTGCTGATTTTTGTGAATCAATGACATTAATCTGAATTGCTATGGATTGCATCATTTTCTTCAGAAGAAAATGATGATTAACCTAATTTTACCTTCATTTCATTCAATTTGTTTAAAAGAGCATTTTAAAGTGCTCAGATTTGCACATTTGACATGTGGAAATTCAAACTTTTCCATACCGTCGGGAGGGTATACATCTCCCGAACCCACCCCTTGTGCCCCCACTTACGAACCGTCTGGATCCGGCCCTGCTATAAACTTGAACCATTCGCAGTATTCAACAATTGGATATAGTGCGGCATATGAAGACAAAACCATTGTATTTTTTTTCCCAAATAACAGATGTAAACACATTACAAGTATTAGCATTTCCAAAAATGCTTGAAATCGACGTTTAGCTGTGTATTCACTAAGAGTAAAAAGATTCAAGCAATATGCGTCAGCGTTTTAAACCGTCCAAATAGCGTGCCCTGGTAACGATATGTAAAACCATTGAGTCTAGTTATAGAATATCAGGAATTAGCATTATTATGGTAGAATTTAAACTAAATGAACTATTGGAGTGCCCTGGTCAATATATGTAAAACATTGAGCGCGTTTGTTTAATTCTACACACTGTAAGGTCAGATTAAAACCATCGAATGAACAAGTGCTGTCCAGGCATGTTCCGACTGCGCACGTAAAAAAGCATTATTATGGTAGTCTTCACAATTTACCTGTTCATTTGGCATATAGAAACTACATTTTATTGATTTGCAAACCGGAATATTCGATTTAAGAATATGTTCTCCCCACATTCCGCAGCTAATCGAACGTTCATATTAATTAATAAACTCGCTCAAAATTAGGGAAGATAGGTTTGCTTTATTTCAACAAATGCATGTTTTTTAAGAAATAAACATGTTACAATTAGTTATGCATGTTTTCTGGTCTTATATTGCAACTTTCTTGTAATTGGTACTCGTTCATATATCGATAATGGTATTTTTTTGGCAATACAAACAGGTAACCCGACAAAATTTGGTAATACAATCAGGTAACCCGACAAAACACGGCGTCGACAAATCCATACACGCACCCCCCCCATATTTTGATTACTCGACGTCATTTTTTTTTCTAACGTGACCTCAAATGCATCGTTTTGATTGGCTTAAGGCAACCGGTGTCTACACAAAAATCTTGATAATTGTTTATATCGGCGGTCCTAGGACCGACATATTCTTTTATAATTCCAACTATCAATTATCACTTTTAAAAATTATTTATTTAATTTTGAACTTGCAGGAAAGTTATCCATGAGTGAAGATTTGTTTGATGATAGTCAAGTTATCTGGGTTGACTCAGACACAGACATTTGTGACACTGATAGTGATGTCTTTACCCAGCCGCCTTCAGATTACGAAGAACAATAGTCATTAGATCTTGTTCCACAGGTGAATCCTACATGTCTCTGCTATGCACTTTTTAATTTTTATTAAGATAGATACTAATTTCAATTTTTATATGAATTAATTCCTCCAGATAAATAATGTGTAATGTGTACACCACAATACTTTGAGTGTATGTTTAGCATTTCCAAAAACTTAAAATTTCCACCCAGAACTTTATTACATACCAGTTTCTTTATAATTATTTGATATCTTGCATATCATTGTATTCTGTGTATAATATTAAATTTTGTAAAAAGAGTTTCAAATTGTAAATTTCAGGCACCGCTTAATTTGCCATCTACTTCAGAGCTTTTAGGCTCAGACTCTTTTATATGTGACAAGACAGAAGAAAGATTAAAACTTGATTTGAGTACCCAGGTAAGTTTATTATAATTATATTGTAAATTTTCAGTAAGAATATTTTTTATCTTTATTATGTAGATAAACATGCTCGTTATAAATATTAAGATATTGTGTTAAAGAATAACATCAAAATTATTGATACATAAATAAGTTTTGAAGATCAGTAATTATCTTTTTTATCTTTTTTCAGGCACTGCTTAATTTGCCATCTACTTCAGAGCTTTTAGGCTCAGACTCTTTTACATGTGACAAGACAGAAGAAAGATTCAAACTTGATTTGAGTACCCAGTTAAGTTTTTAATCAAAAGTATATCTTATTATTATTATTATTTGTTTACTTTTTATCATCAGTAGGTACCACATAAGTTTACTGATCAATGGGTCATGGGTTTGATTTCCAGACAGAACACACTTTTGTATAGCTTGTTCATGAAATAATTTCCATGACCATTCTCCATCCTACACGGATTCTAAATAATGTAGGGCAGTTTTCAGTCACTGACTGAAGTATGTGCCTAATATCTGGTTTACAACTTAATCCAGAAGATATTTAGCCTTACTAGGAATGGTTCGTTGAGTTGTGAAATAAAATGCATTGCATAAAGGAAAGCAGCCTGTTTCAGTAATATTCATCTTTGTTCAGATAAAGATACATTTATTTTGATATACAATGTAACAACATGGCACACAATGAAACATACATACAAGTTGCAATAATAAACAACATGTATTACTAACTGAATGGCAATATCAAACAACATTATATATTATTATATATCGATTAATTTATAAAGCCAGTTTAAACTTTCTTATATTTTTATATATAGGTGACTTAAGTTATAGGCCCATTAGGTCAGGTGTATGTACATCGAATTAATATTTAAGTAATATATTGGGTAAATTGCACATGTCTTTTAAATAAATATAAATTTACCTACCTACTTACTTGCATAAGGTGTCCACTTCTTTTTTTTAAAATGTTTTTGTTTTATGTACTCCGTAAATTAATAAATCTTGAGCTTGAATACACAGTACCATCCAAAATTACTAATACACTTGTAAAAAGCTGGGTTTTCATTTATACAATGAATTTTTTTATATTGAATTGGGAACTTGTCAATAGATTATAACATTTGAAAGACAAGTAATGATGCATTTTTTAATAATAATAATTCCTAAACATGTATTCAAAGATTCGTTTTTAATTTCCAAAATATTTTTACAAGAATGAAATTAAATCAGATGTTTGCAAAAGTGTTAAGGTTATTATGGATGGCACTGAATCAAATCAGCTTTGTATAATTAATGTTTGAAAGAATACTTTCATTTCAGCACGATAATTAAGAGCCAGAAGAATTAAGCCAAAGTCTCATAATGAGAACTTTTAAGAGAAAAAGAAACAGGATGTGCATTGCCATTTGTCACACTAGTGTCTAAACTGTGGTTTCAGGGGTACTCAACTCTGATTCTAACTGTATATTTACAGGTGATCTGTGTGATACAAATAATAATTGTAAAAGAACACAAACTATTGTGTCAAGCTTTAGTTTTAATTTGTAAATAGATGTAATTAAAATTAGAAATGGATACGCATTGGTCAATATTTTCATTATTATTACCGATTTCAACAAACGCTACCTAACTGTTTATTTCCTTTGGTGTGGCCTTTTTAAACAAATGAAAGTCCATTAACTTTCATTTCTATGCGTTAATTTTTCTGTAATGACTAAAACACTGAAAAACTACATCGATGCAGAGACAAATATTACCGATTTTGCCATTAAAACTGTTAACGACCAAAGCTAACCTCACTGAGTTTAAAACGCTGTTGATAATGTACCTCCATATATACTTCCATATATATGGAAAGTTCAAATATATTTTAGTCTTTAGTTACTATTGATAATGTATGTTCATATGCACTGTCCTCCAAAGTTTCCATCACAGTACAATTTATTATATTACTACACATTCCCAAAGTAAAGTTTGCAGAGTTATAATGCCATTGTTTATTTTATTAATTATTTATGCAATGAAAACAAATTTTTGTACATTTCGATTTTGTACATGACTTGCAGCCAATCAAAAACACTATCAAGTTTATTATTTTAATGTAATTTCATATTCTTAAGAAAAAAGTATTAATTTCATAAAGCAAAAGAGAAAATCATTTGCACAATTATCATTTTTACAACTTTTAGAAACTCCGTGTAGTATAATGTAAATATTAAATATGTGAAGGAACTTTAGAATGGTCAGTGTACATGGAAAGTTTAAGTACATTTTAGTCACTACTTACTGTTGATAATGTACCTCCATGTGTATGGAAAATCAGATATATTTTGTTCAAACTTATTGTTGACAATGTATGTCTTATATATGGATGACTTCAAGTAAAGTTTAGTCACTACTTACTGTTGACAATGTTTTTCCATATATACTTAATACATATTTAAGTTCAAATACTTGAACATGTACGTCTACTTCCATGCATCTTTCCACAATTTGGTGGGTACTGTATACCTTCCACAATCATGTGAGAAGGTATACAGTACCCACCAAAAGTTTGGAGACATTTTCACTTTGTAAGCCTACTGTAGTGTTGTTGTTTTTTCAAATACATGTATTGGATTACCAGTTATTTTGAAATGATTTTCTGTTTTGCATATTCTTTTGTTATTCCATAAAGCTTTCAACTTTAAGCCATGGATACATTCTGCAAAGATCAGAGGCTTAATCTCTGTAATATTTTAAATGACCATTCTATGAGAGTCAGGGAGCTAACAAATGGTTGTGTTTTGAAAGTGTTTTATTACTGTCAAAGTCAATCCACTGATGTAAATTCAATTATAAGAATATTATCTTATATTTCAAATACTGCCATCCCAGCTATAAAGCCATGTCTAGGTAAAATCTATAGAGTAATTAAGCTAGATAAAGATAACAAGCGCTGTCAGAGGAGACAGCATGCTCGACTTAGTAAGTATTTGTCACAGGAGATGTGGTTGGTGATAAGGAACATACATATTCTAAAATTTGAAAATATAACCTTAACAAATTTAAAGTAAATAAATAAATAAGAAAAAATAAAGAAAATTTTAAGTTCATGGAGGACAATTTTGAAAAAAAATGTATTTGGAGTTATGATTCTTGTCACATGAGATGTGGTTGATAATAAAGAACATATATTTAAAGTTTGAAGTCAAAACCTAAAGAAATATAACAGTTGCAGTAAAAACAAATATTTTTTCAAGAAAACTATAAGTTCAAGGGGGATAACTCTTAAAAAATGTATAAGGAGTTATGAACCTTGTCACATGAGATGTGGTTGATAATAAGGAACATATATTCAAAGTTCGAAGTCAAAACCTAAAGAAATAAAACAGTTGCAGTAAAAACAAAGATTTTTTTAAATAAATTTCTAAGTTCAAGGGGAGGAAATATTGAGAAAAAAATGTATTTGGAGTTATGAACCTTGTCACATGAGATGTGGTTTATAATAAGTAACATACATTTAAAGTTTGAAGTCAATACCTAAAGAAATAAAACAGTTGCAGTAAAAACAAACATTTTTTTAAAGAAAACTCTAAGTTCAAGGAGAGATAATTCGGAAAAAAATATATTTGGAGTTATGAACCTTGTCACATGAGATGTGGTTGATAATAAGTAACATATATTTAAAGTTTGAAGTTAATATCTTAAGAAATAACAAAGATATAGAAGAAAGTATTTTACTGCACAAAAACTTTCATCGGTGCACACAAACTTTAATCAGAAATGTGGACGCGGACGCCGACGCCGGGGCGAGTAGGAGAATTCTACATTACGACGTAAAGTCGAGCTAAAAAGGGCAATGCAAGTCAAGAATTCAGAAAACAACCATTCATTTTACCAACAGAAACAGTATCCACAACTAGGTCATCAGCTCCACCCACGTCAACACATCCATGCCATGAATCGAAAGTTGAATACTTAGGAAGAAAACTTAAAGAGAGAAGAGGAAAGTTCGAACAGTTTAGGCAACAAAATAAATTACTAAAAAGGAAACTTTCAAGGAGGAAAATGCTTTGGAAAAAAACATCGAAGCCAAGGCAAGAAAGCTAATATACTAAGAGCATTCTGCTTTGACTACTGAAAAGAAATCAATTAAATTATACGATAAAACAAGTAAAAATTCTTCACAGACATGAAGTTGAAATAAGAACAATTAAGAAAATAATAAATGTGAAAAATGTACATGCCAATAACAGTAAATCTCAAATCAAACTACTCCAAAAACGAAATGCAATACTTGAATCATCTAATTGTGAACTTAAAAATAAAGTTTATAGCAAATGAAGAAACAATTCAAGAACTTGTCCATGAAAATACAGACTTAAAAGCGCAAGTAACTGATTTAGACACAAGCGTTCGATATCTAAAGTCATATATAGCCGACAAAGAATCTATAGATCTAATGGACTCTGAAAAATGTTGTTACTCTAATAAAGTTTTAGAATGCGCTATCGATTTAACCAATATAAAAGTGGCTACTAGAAATGTTGGACCTGTCATAAAGGAGGTATCAAAACTGTGTGGCAATATTGTCAAAAACGTCCCCAGTACACAAGCAGTCGACACATTCGTGGACAGAAAAATATCACTTACCCACAAACATATTGCCAAAGTGACTTCAGCATCTACTGATACTACTCTTTATACTGATGAGACAAGAAAGCATGGCCATACTTATGAATCATATATATTGAATGATGAACAGAACTCATACATGTTAGGTTTGAGTGAAATGTTAAATAAAAGCAGCGCTTCTACATTTGATAAGCAGATTCTTTATGATATTACTGAACACTGCAATGACAAAACTGCTATTGGAATAGGTCAAGACATTCTTATTAACTTTAGAAATACTATGTCGTGAAAGAGCTAACACAGAAAAAATTAATACTCTTCTGAATGCTTATAGGAAAGAATGCCTGGTGCATATTACTGCCTGGTAAAGACTGGTAATAGACTAAGTGATGAAAATATTGCAGCAGTACAAGATAGTTTAAATCGTATAGTTGATTTAAGAAGAGGTATGGAAACATCTGACGAAGATGATTTAAAGGAAGGAGATGCTCTGGAATCTTTCCTTCATGTATTTGCATCTCTTAAGTAGGATAAAGAAATGAAAAGGAAAAATGGACAATTAGCTGAAGAGAAAAAACAGATAAAGAGGGCTTATAAATGTTATCTTGATGGAATGGAATCTGAAGAATTTAAACGTCTTCCAAACAGTTCTTTTAGTATCAAACCTGATTGATCAGATTTACGTAATATGTCAAATGTAACTAATTGTCTTTATTTTTTATGGAATCAAATATAAGCCCGTTTTTTTTATCAATTTTAACTATGCAAAATTTGCTTTTTTATTTGCCTTTTTTACTTTCCATTGCCTGATTGGGCTTTATTATCAATATCTTTCTGACTATTTCTGTATGAAAAGTAAAAAATACAATGTTTGTTTATGTTTGAGGTTGTATGAGGATGAGATAGCATGTCTTTGCTCATGTTGTAAACACACACAACTATGTAAGAACATAGACTATGTACATTTGTTTTTTTAATTTTTCTCTTAGATGAACAACAATGCTGAATTTATTGGACTGGAATGGTTTCCCACCTAATGAATTGGTTCAAACTGCAGTATATGTGTGCTTCAGTTGGGTTAATATCGCCGTTAAAAATATTCTATTTCTCAGATATGTTTTGCACCACAATGCCTTAACACGTCAGACATATTTTGGTAATTTTACAGTCAATTGAAACTGAGGTTATGTATTCAGGCTTAAATGGAATTTGATTTTGAGATTGACTTTGGTCTTAATTATCATTGTCTATATCTGAACAGTGAACGAAAGCGTGAATTCTGCTCTCTAATTAACAGTCGCACAGTAAACTGTTGCAGCAGTATTTATTTATCAATCAGTATTTACTCTATGAAGTTATGCAAACAGTGAAATTTGCACTTTTTATTGTGTTTGTTTTAACTTTGTTATGTTTAAGTAGCATACATATGTTTAAGTTTATTGTTAATGGCTTGTTGTATATTTATTAATGGAGGGTATCCATACTAGGGCTGCAATGATTCATTTGAATGTTAATTTGATGCAATTTGATTTTTTCTTTAGATTCAATTTTATTCAATTCATTCAGTGGTATATCTTATTCCAAATGTACATTCATTTGAACTTAAAACTAACTAATTTTTTAACATTTATTTTAGACCAAGATCAATTCAGAAAATGAATTTTCACTCTGATTTATTTATGACTTGTTTATCATTGTATCTAAAAGTCTTAAATCCTTATATCTTTTATAAACAAGATTATTAAATTGAAAATGGCGGGTTTCAAATCAAAATCAAATTGACACTCTCGCAATTAATTTTTGATGTATCAAATTGAATGGTTGCAGCTCTATTTCATACCAGCCCATAGAAACAGAAGAGGAGGTGGGGGTGGCCATGCTGGTTTCCTTTTGGGACCCATTGGTTTTATACATGAATACATTTGTTATGTGCCAAGGACGGAAGTTTCTTTGCACTATAAATTTTATTTTTCTATGCAAATCCTTTTGTACTATAAAATAGTGGAAAAAAATAAAAGAATATTATAAAAATGTGTGTTTCTTCATTAGATATTAGTTCTATTGAACATGAATATCTCATCATAATTTAGTATCATGTTATTAGATCAATTGAAAAGATAAAGAATACAGTGCCTTGGTCACTACCATCCATAAATACCTTATGTTCAAATGTCATTATAGGTCATTGTAAACATGAAAGTTTAAAAGTACTCATTCAAAGATTTCAACTGAAACATGAACTTTTTCTAAAACTAGCAAAAATTATTTGGAAACATTTTTAAGCAGGAAATTAGTGATTTGATAATGACAATTTAAGTGCAAATTGACATTCAAGTACTAATGATGGTATTTCATGTAGTAAAATTCTACCCTGTATGTCACGGTATAGACAATTTTAGAGCATTTTTGTGATATTTCTTGCAATCTATAGGTCAGTTTGACCTAAAATTTTAAGAATTATTGTTTTGACACAATTACAGACACTGAATGGTATTTTAATATATTTAAAAATCTTAACCAAATCTGTGAACTAGTACTTTTAACAAATGTTGAAATATATGAGTTGTTAATTACTTTCAAGAGGGAGAATATCATATTATCAAACTCCTGGTTTATCACAATTCTAATGTTTATGACTAAGGATACAACTTTAAATGGATGCTACAAAATTATATATGAGCCAGGCTCTGTGAAAACCGGGCTTAATGACATCGTTTATGACGTTGCGAAATGACGTCATAAAGTATACACATTTACGCAATGTAGAAACCGACAGTTGTTTAACGTTGTGTGATTATTGCATTGTTTATACTAGGCTCTCTTTCATTAATTAAAGTGAATAAATTTATGTTTTGTTAAATATGACTGACTGTAAATATCAAGGTTTCAAGAAATCATTAACTAATAGCGTCAAAATAAGGATTGCTGACAATCTTGAGTTGTGTTTTTGCATCTGTCTTTCGTCAACGTGCCGAGCCATCGTGGGGATTGTCTAATTTACAACCGATTTTTTGCCCAACGGACTTGACACTAAAGTAGTACCCTTATAAGTACCCCATTAACTCCATCCCTAAATTATTTAACTCCGCTTATTATATGTTTCTTAAAAATCAAATTAACATAATGAGACGTACTACTTCCCAACCTTTCACTTTTATATGCGTCATATGTGATCGGTAGAAAGTCTGATTTGTGATTTTTTGCAAATGACTGATTTCTTCAAGACGTCTACTGATTTAGGAGCATGTGAGAAAGTTTAATGACCGTTTTAACATGCTAACCGATTTTGGATTATTTTTTTGCACTCGTTTTTACTTTCTATTGTCAATGGAAGAAGGCGTTATATTTCATTATTTTAGAATTAAGTGCTAATTAAACCTGAAAAACAACTTTGGAACTTTTATTAAAGACAATTCATGATTATAAGAAGGCTCAATTTTTCTTGATTTAAAAGTTTAATGATCTCTTTAACACACCAACCGAATTTGTAACATTTATTTGCACCCGTTATGCTTTTAATTTACAATGGAAGCAGGCGGGGTTTTTTTTGTTATTTTAGAACTAAATGCTATTTTAAGATGTCAACCGATTTTGTAACATTTTTGCATGTTTTTCTCTGACACGTTATGCAGCAAATGGACTCGCAAATTTATAATATTTAAATTAGACAACGGTGGTACACTCTCAGGCAATCTAATTGCTTTAAAGGGGTTTGATAAAACTTACGCAATTTTTAAGTATAAAAGGACAATAACTAAAAACATAATTCATCCAGAGTTATCCCCTTTCACAATATGGTTAATATACTTCTCAACAATATCTTTTATATATATTTTTTTCTTTAATTAGATCAGTAAATATGTTAAATAAATAGATACAGGAAAAGTGAAAATTTTGTTTATTCATATCTAAAATCAAATTTTATATTGTTACAATAAAACATCAACTGGTTATTCATTAACACAGAAATTAGTAACTATAAACAGTCATTCCAGAAAACTTAGTTTAAAATCAAACAATAAATTTCAAACAAAATTAGAACTATTTTAAGTCTTGTTACAATGAATTGAAACTCATTTTGTTGGTAAAACTTATCTAAGGGCTCCAATAGCCCCGAAAAATGCAGTTTTAGTGCCTTAAGTAAAGTCTATGAAAAACTGTATGCAGCTGTTAAAGACACATTTTACTGTAAAATTGTACATATAAAAAATTCTGTAAAAGTGAATAGTGGGGAAATTACCAATTTAAAAGCAGAGAGAAATGGTGTAAAACACAAATATTATACTATAATCCATGTACTAACATAATTCAAATGTACTTTATAACTGATATTAAAATCATGCCTTGTTCAACAGTATTAATCATTCAACAAGGAAAGTCTGCTTGAACCACATACATTTTACGCTATGTATAATTCAAAATTTCACCAGCTGCATCTACAATAGTCAAGCATTCAAAGCTAAAGCAAATTGCACTTTGCAGTAATATCATTTCATGGGCAAACGCATTGTTTTTGATGATAACTCATTTGTATCATTGAAAAGTTTCATTTTCATTATATATGAAAAGGTTTGAATCAAAGGCAAGCAAAATAGTATTTCTGAAAGCAACCTGCGAACAAATATACATGTGAAAAATCAGTAGAACTGAGATTAATAATAAAATATAGACTTAGTACATGTATGTAACAAACTTCAATTGGATAAGAAATATTTTAAGTATAGATACCATTTAAACAGAAGCATACAGCTTATACAGTATATCATCATTTTTTTCTCTTCAAACAATAAAACAAAACCCAAATTATATTATATGATAATATTTTGCAGCCTTCTGGATCAAGCAACTATTAAACTCTTATACCAATTTAATTTTTATTGTGCTCTAGGCATCACCTAAAATTACCTATTTTGTCATGCTTTGTTAATTTGATATAGTGTCTACAAACAAGTCTAATGAAAAGCTGGTATGTTATGAACTTGATATTTCAATTGTAACATCATTATATGCCTATTCATTTGTTAGTCTTTAGAAAAAAATAGCTCTTTAAGTGTCAAAAATACATCAAATTCAGTCTTCTTCTTACGTGGGTTTATCACCAAATGGATGATTCTTCTTGACTTTTCAATCTTTCTTTCAAACAGTAGATAACAAACACTGCCTTGAATTCTTTGGAGTAGTGATTGTAAAATACTTTAGAACAAATAATCTAAAATTGGTAAACTCTGACATGCCTGTAAAATAAATCATATAGAGACTATATAATTGTTAATCTGATAATATGCTGGTGCATGAAAATGTTAAAAAAGTACAAATAAAAACTCCATATGGAAGACACATTTATATAAGTGACACTTTTATATAAGTACAGGCTGTAAACCAGTTCCTATATTCCTATATTTTCCTATATTTTGGGTTTCATTCCTATATTTTCAAAAGTGTCCTATATTTCCTATATTTATACTATATTTTGTCCATCATTCCTATATTTTTATAAAACATTTTAACTTGAACATGTTGAGTATGTTTAATTGTTGTTTTTTTATATATAATAGAGTATTTTGTACTTGTTTTCTCTTATACAGCTTATAAGTTGAATAATGTAAGTGCCTATGATGAGTTGTTCTGGAAGGTGGCTGTCAAGTGTCAGTATTCAAGTCGCCCTAACACTTTGCTACATACAATAACCCCTCTTGAACAATTTAGAAGAATACATATACAACTCTTCAATAACCCCTCTTGAAAATTTTAGAAGAAATGTTCCTCGTTCAAATTTTCAAAGTGTTCCATTCAACCTTATTGTATTTTGTAGTCCATGTCACTTATTGCACCTTACTGCAACCTATAACAAACATTGCTAAATTATACCACACTATGGTGAAGTAAAGCAATTGCAAGGGTACACCATATATCTCTCAATCTGTAGGCATGCATCCTTCCACTCATTCTTTGTATTTCATCAGAAATATAGTTAAATAGTTTTTGAAAGGAAATAAATCAATGAACCTGTCTTTCGTTACTGACAGAGCTAGAAATTGTACAGTAGGTCTGAAAACATTGTCTAGTATTCCCCTTAAATAATTATGAGTAACAAATGTTAGCATCAGGTTCAAAACTAGCCATGTTTTGGTGTATTTTTTTCTCTTAATGTATATAGTACATTGTAGTTATTTCACGGCGTCTCAACGCCGTGATATTGTGGTGGGTAGATTTTGATAGCAATGGGCAAATGTCACGTGACATAAATCCTTTCGATTTTTACTATAGTAAAACAGTTAAAAATATCTCATGTAACCATTAAGTCAAGAACCGCCATATTTGGCATGCATAGAAACATCATTCAAATGACACATTTGTTGATAGACTCTGACCATCAGCTCTGTGGATCAGAAAAACATCAGCTGCTGTAATGAACGGCAGGTTTCTGCTTGTATCAGATCAAATGATGGAAGAATTTTTCTCAAGATAGATTTAAGCCCATATTCCGGATACCAAAATATACTCATTTACTATACCCGGTATATATAAAACCTGTCTTTAAACAATGAAGTCATTAACACAGAGGCATTGGAGACACAACAAAATTGTCAAACCATTTTCTTTTAAATTTTACTATTTAAAAGAGGTTTTGTATGAGATCATAGTGTAATTATAATTTTGTAAAACACGAAAATGCATTAACTTCGAGAGAAGTTGTAGATCTTAATTATTTCATTTAGAGGTACATGTAGGATATAAAATTTCATCACATACATCATTATTTTGTTTCAGCAAATTCATTTATATCAATTGAAAATTTTATGCATAAACTGACAGCATATTATTAAATAAAATAACATTCTTGCTATTAGTAGTGCTTTGGTTTTACTGTGAGACATTTGCTTAGGTACTAGTATTTAGATGAACATTGTTTGAAAGCTTATAATAAAGTTATGTTAGACTGCCAGCTCATCAGCTTCTATTGAAACTTTGATTTACCTGGTTTCATTTACCTTTCCACAAGGAACAGACAACTTCTATCTCTATACAATAAAATATTTCATTCAAATTTAGTAACACTGATTGTGACACCACTTAATGACTTATGCTTCTGTAACTGTTTTATGACCTAAAATAATATGAATCTTGATATAAAACAAGACTAGGTAATTATAATGATAATACAATGTAATAAGTTGAACAAGGCAACACATTTGGATATACACCAATCTTTCATGTCAACTAAGGAAAATATTATAGTCAACAGAGTATCAGTCAGGCAACTAAGACGCATTAGGTTCAATTCATACATTTGGTACCCGACCTTTTCTACTTTTATGACATTTTATTCTGAAATTCTGAGGCTGATTTAGGACAGAAGGTCTGATCATTTAAATGAACTAGTGACTGACTCTTTTATTGTTGAAAAATGAATGAAGTGCGGACCATGGTTGTTTGCGATTATCATCAGCCCAGTTGGTTCAGTTTAGCTTAAAGACTTATCTTTATGCCTAAGTTATTGATAAAGCATTTTGAATGCTTACACTCAACAAGTCTGACGTGTGCATCTATATCTATGGACAAGTGTTGGTAAATTTATATTTCTGTCCCACTTGCATGTAGACAAATAATATTTTGAGCTGTAAATATACAATTTTCAAATAGAATGTAAAGCAATACTTATCAGGGGTGGATCCAGGATATTTTTTCTAGGGGATGGGGATCCGAACTTTTCTAGGGGTGGGGGTTCAGAACTTTTCTAGGGGGGGGGGTGGTCTGAACCTCGAACCACAACCATATTATACACATTTGGCAGAAAAATGCAACATACTGATAATAAAACATAACCATGATATCTTAATTTGTTAAGCACCGAGAAAAATTGCTTCATGCTACTTAAAATGACTAATTACAGGCAAGAAATACACGAATGGACAGGTACATTTTCCAAATTCTAGGGGAATGTCCGGACCCCCTGATCCCCCGCTGGATACGCCCATGCTTATTGATGTATAAGTTTCAATGTTCAATCATTTTTAAAAGTGACCTTTTTATTGTCAATTAATTAACATTACTTATAGCATTACCCGATAAAATTCAGTCAGACCGTTTGTGTACAGAATAATCCGAGGGTTGATCGTCAGTTTACGGAATCACCCAGCGGTTTTCCGAAAGGAAAGCACCCTAGATGCATTCTGTACACAAACCGTCGCCTCGCTCTAACAATGCTCTAACTACCAAATTTTTATTTTTGGGAAATCGACTTCAAAAGTTCAAAGGGTCATATCTTCATTGTTTCAATCTTTATAGACATGATACTTGGCAGGCACATTAACAGTGTATAGAGTCAAGAAACTTTTTAAGAAGATGAAGCAAGGTCATGAAGCTTGGGATATTTATCTCATTTTTTTCAAAAATGGAGATAGGACATTGTTAGACTGAAGCGACGAAACGGTCTGACTGACTTCTATTTATAGAATGCCCTAGATGTTTGGTTACCCAGTTTGCATTTTGCGCATGCGTTATCCATGGAACCAGTTTTTACCGGCTCGATCTGCTTTACTGCATATATGCAAATTAAAGCAAATTAAAACAGATTTGACATTCACCTCAAAATTACGGGAATTCAAACAGAATACGGGAGATTCTTTTAAGTTTGCGGGAGTTTAAAAATTCAATGTTAATCCGGGAGAAACCCGAAAAATTCGGGAGAGTTGGCAGGTCTGTATATAAGTACTTAATAATATATTTAATTGATTTTTTTAAACATCCTAATATCTGTAATACTTCTACTCAACTATAAAGAAATGTAACTCTGGTGGAGTAATTGTCGGAATTATGCCCAAGCAAAGGTTGTTTTCGGATGCGAGTCAACTCGTCAAATGTCCGAATCGTCAAACTTAATTTATCGCACAACCATTCGACCAACTTTTCCAACTGATAATATAGAGTATGGTGGACACACGGGTTCTCGCACCTCTAAGGACTCAATGAACCATTTCTAATTAATGCAACAATACTTTCAGAAAAATACATTAAAAACGAACCTTTTAATCTATATTCCATTTTTTTTATCATATACTTGTTGATATTTTATATTTAAAACAAATCCAAATTCTTCCAGAAAAAACACGACCATTTTCTGAAAACTGTCATGGCGGCTAAAAATAGATGACCTAATTTCGAACTTCTAGGGTATTTGGCTCTTTGTGAGGTCATAATTAGCTGCCATATGACTGTCACGTGATTTTATGAGCAAGGGCTACCTGCCATGTGTTTTTTTATTATAACATACTTTTAAACACTATTTGATGGATTGTAGCCTGGTACAACCAATTTTCGATCAGCTAACGGTTACACTGTCTAGATCGTGAAACGGTGGCGATTTTCCGTGTCACGGCGTAGCCACACCAAGATGGCGGAAAAACAACCATCCAAAAGGTACGTGTCGTTTTTTGCATGATATTTTGAGAAATATTCGGGCCAAAACGCGTTATATAGTTTCATTTGATCCGTAAATGTATAAACTAAAGGGCGGGTATTCTCACCTGACATGTCACAAAGGATTTATGTGAATTAAAGCCACCAAAGTTGACGAATGACCGTCTGTCAAATTTGAACCGAGAGAAGTGTACGACTTTTGATAAAATCGCCGTTAGTACGGCACTTACCGTGTTATAATTACGATTGTGGGATAATGTATATGCATGCAATTATACCTTAAAATTGTAAAAGTTCTGATTTATTTTGTTATGTCAAAACATGCCTACTTTCGGTTTTGTCTAAGCAACGGTTAAGATATTAGCTCCGGTGAAGATTTTCCGTAAGAAATGACTCGGTGTTGCCATAAAAAGTGGACACGGTGTATACATTTGCGTGAAAGAGAACACGGTTCGGACACCCATTCAAACGCTAAATGCAACCATATCATTTGAAGTAAACCACATTGACATTATCCTTCGTATTTTGTTTTACAGAAAAGCCCAATGTGTTCAATAAGTCAATCTTGGCAGAAGCAACGCTTAATTATGAATCAGTTATTATTATTTTATTCCCTCTATTCTAGATCGTCACATTTCGTATTGATACGTAAAGAAATAATGTAGTATAGAAATACGAAATTGATACTTATAAAGGCCCTTTTGTGATAAGAATAAACATATATATTCCATTATTTTGTTTTTCCAGTGTCAAAATAGAAAAAGGCTATAAATGGTACTACTGTAAGTTTTCGAAATCTGATCTCCTAGCATGCATTAATCATTCAGAAGAAAAGCATGCCAAATTGAAGCTAAAATGACGGATGAGATTAGGGCTGTGGATCGTTGAGATAGTGGCGATCCGATCCGAACCATGATTTATGTGTAGCGATTCACGAATCGAACCACGAATCACTTGTTTATGGAGACGCATACTGGGATTCATGTTATAACAAAAAAGAAAAGAATTACAGAATCTATTACTATGTAGAAAACCATATACTTCAAACATTTTTATTAACAGCCATTTTGTGGGCATTTTCAGTGATAACATTTTGATTAGATGTGTATCAAACGATTTTTTGACACAAGATAATCCGGTTCTTACATAAATTAAAGTTTTCATAAGTAGTGCGACTCGTTTTTAGTGGTAATTAAGCTGAAAATGTTCTTTCACAAATAGATCGCGATCCGATGATTTCTGACGTGACGAATACTCGTACTCGATTTATGGTCGGGATCGCGAATAACTGAGTTCTCGGATACTCGCCGCAGCCCTAGATGAGCTGGTTTAAAAAGTATTAACCGGCCGATATGGCCTTCTGACGAAAGACTACAGACTAATATCAAATTTAGAACTGCAAACTGGGAAGTATTTCAAAGTGAATCAACATATATGTACATCCTTTCTAGAAATTAAGAAGTGTCCTGATGTTTAAGACCTAGAAAGTATACAAGAATCTAAACAAGATACTTCTGTTGATATTGATTCAATTACTTCCCAGTCCAGATGTTAAAAACGTACAAAACGTCAGAACAAATTAAAACAATCGACAATGTAACTTTAGCAGGTCCCTCTCAGCAAACGTTACTTTCATGTACGTGGAACATGATGAACAGTTAGAAGATTTAAATTTGTCTACGATTTGACCAAACCCGTATCTGTTTTTTTAACAAATACTGCTACGTTTTGCCTTGCCTATATTTCGACCGTATTCCAAATAGTCTGGTCGCATTTCAAGCGTTTGAATGGGTGTCATAACCGTGTTCTCTTTCACGCAAATCTATACACCGTGTCCACTTTTTATGGCAACACCGAGTCATTTCTTACGGAAAATCTTCACCGGGGCTAATATCTCAACCGTTGCTTAGACAAACCCGAAAGTAGGCATGTTTTAACATAACAAAATAAATCAGAACTTTTACAATTTTAAGGTATAATTTCATGCATGTACAATATCTCACAATCGTATTTACTACATGGTAAGTGTCGTACTAACGACGATTTTATCAAAAGTCATACACTTTTCTCGGTTCAAATTTGACAGACGGTCATTCGTCAACTTTGGTGGCTTTAATTCACATAAATCCTTTGTGACATGTCAGATGAGTATACCCGCCCTTTAGTTTGTACATTTACGGATCAAATGAAACCATTTAACGCGTTTGGGCCCGAATATTTCTCAAAATATCATGCAAAAAACGACACGTACCTTATGGATGGTTGTTTTTCCGCCATCTTGGTGTGGCTACGCCGTGACACGGAAAATCGCCACCGTTTCACGATCTAGACAGTGGGTTAATTGCCGTGAAAGGCATACGTAAGGGACGAAGAGCGTCTATAAACGCTAAAATACTGTTCAACAACTATTTAGCGCTAAAAATATGCAAAAAATACAACCTTACCTCATGTCATGTTTTAAATATCCATTTTCTACGTAACTGACCTAATTTTACTAAACCGGAAGTTGCGCAACCTATTTTCGATCAGATGCAATATTTAACTGTCACTAACGAATAAACTTCTCAAAACCTATTTACAGTGTATCTTATTGATAGTTTTTAAAATTTACATGTGGAGGAAACACAGTTGGGGCACAGTAATGTGTCGTCTCTTCTAACGACCCTTACTGTTCTCAAAAATCGTAATAGTATCCGTTTTGTCATGATAATAGGGTCTTTATGACCCGCTAGTAGGTACATGATTTTCAAAATTATCAGTGAAATGAGTGAAACATTCGGTAAATAATATATATAAACTACAACTCCAAATACTTGAAAAAATAAGAAAAGTTCGTAAAGAGCCATATGTCACAAATTCTCAACTTTTCCGTGAAGTATACTTTTCCAAATATGGAAAAGTAGGTGGAGCCATATGAAATGATGCTGTCTGTCAGACGACACGCTTCAAACAAAGAGATAATCAATCTCTCATACAGAGTTGTCGATCCTTACAGAGATCACTGTAAGGATCGACAACTCTGTATGAGAGATTGAGAGATAATGTTGGATTTAATATTTAAAACACATATTTACGATGTAAAATTTTGGGAATAGTGAAAACAACTAAAAATTTGTTGTAGGTAAGTTTTGTACGTTTGTTTTCACCGATTGTATCCCCAATTTTCTTTAAAAAGGTTGAATGATATACCTATGGCGTGTGTAAACAAAACATGTGCGTGACGAAGCGGAAAGGGCGAGTTTAGCCAGCATAACTAAAATTATCCAGGGCCGATCGAATATTGGTTGATATCGAAAATAGGTTGTGTCGGGATACTGACTGGGCGGAAAAAGGTAATAGTGATTTACTTGAAAATATTCACCATAACAAAATATTCATTCTAATTACATGTTTCTTGCGCATTATTCTCGTTTGACAGTTGTAGTTGCGTCGATTTAACATTGTGCACACGAATTGATGACGTCATACGCAAAAATGTAGCAAAGTAAACAACTTTTTTATGAAAGGTTCGAGATCAGATGAGGTCCGAGATCAGGTGTTTGTACGATAATTTGTATTTAGGAGGAGTGGGGATAGTTGTCTTTTTTATGTGTAAAATAAATAATTGGTTAAATATTTTGATTAAGATGTTAAGGTTCGAATCTGTAACTAACTTCGGTAAACTTCGGCACTCGGTATAATCGAGTTTTATCCGAAAAGCTGTCGTACGTTAAGTTTCGTAATTGCTATTTTTAGTAATTTTCACCTCGCGATCCGGTTTTTACATGACGTCATAGTGTATCTGAAAATGGCGAAACCAGGTGCTCAACTGCGTGATCGTCGAGATCGTTATTGTAAAAATAATGGTTTATAAATCGTCAAAATAATGAAAAGTCGTAGTGGATTATAACTAGGGATGCGCGATAATACCGGTATATCGCAATACGTCTCAAACACACGTACCGGTACAGTCCCGCAATATATCGCGATATTTTTATCTTAATCTAATAGACTAAAATTGCATACTCGAACCTGTTTTGCATGATTTGTGGCCGAATTTGACCAGAATCTATTACATTTCTGGTTTTCCTTTAATCTATTTTAGCATAAAGTACTAGAATAAAGTATTGACATATCACGTATCTACCTGTGACGACTTTAGTTTAACATTAAGAAGAGGTGTTGGAACTGATGAATATTTTTATTATTTGACATTTGACGAAAAGAATAAATGTGTTCGTAAAATTTAGTTGTCATCATTAATATTTTATTTCATGCTTAACCTTTTCTTATTTTGTACGCGTCCGCATTTTTATACTTATCCTTTAAATTGTTGTCCGCATTTTCCCTCTATATCTAATGCTCAATAGAGAAAGGGTATCATAGATAAATTCATATCTGAATTAATAGAAAAATGTTCTCCAAATATCAGATCAATGGGACATACATAATCGAGTTCCCGAATAAATAAACGCTTTATTGTTGTCTTTTGATGTCGCCTGAACATTTTCTAAACCTTTTGCGATTTTTCAAAGCGTTCCTATAAAGCTTAACATCTCCAAACACTCTGGGACAAAAGAAGACATTTGAATTGCATCATTGTAAATTGAATTTGAAGGGTTATCATTTAAAATATGACTTGAACGTTTAGGCTATATAGAATTTATTTTTATATTTTGCTTGTAGAACAATTCTGCCAAGAGCTTATAACATAACTAACAAGTTAATTAGGGACTTTAGTCAGTTATCTTTCCCTGATAAAATCTGAAGTAATCGAATTGGTAAGTAGGTCCTTACAGTTGGAATCCTCGGATTTTATCATTGAATTCCTATGTAAGGATAACAAAATATTTCGTCCAATATCTTTCTTGTTGAATACGATATAACAAGTGATGAAATTTAGATAGTTCTTTACCCTCAAAATACTTCAAATATTTTCAAATTTCAAACAAATTAAATGATTTACAAAAAAAGAATTTAAGATAAATTCTGGCAGATTGACATTGCAAAGTAAGGGTAAAATCTGAGTAATTAAACTAATTGGACCTACATATTTGAAGAGTATGCAAGGGGAAATAACTGACTATGTTCCCTTAGTACGTATATAGATAATTACAAAATTAATTTGTTAGTTATGTCATGTTTTTTTTTTTTGTTTTTCACTCACTGTTTTGTTGTTTTCTTTTGCTTGGTTACACTGTTAAAACATTTTGACCAATCGCAAAACAAAGAATAAATTTAGTATGGCCTTGTTGTACAAAAGTAATAAAATATAATTGACTCTGTGTCGAATTATTGGGTACAATTATTGGTTACGTCATAACTTTGTGCGTAGATTCGAATTGTTTTCTTGTACTTGGATCACTTCGGCGTTTTAATAATAAGCAAGTACGTTTATTTAGTCTGGGCAGTCTCATACTGCGCTTTGTCGAACTAGGTGCCCGTTCCTAAAGAAAGTCGCTACGTAACGCTTTTTGAAATGCGCTTTTCGTAGCGTGTATACAAGTTCTACACAACGCGCAAAGGGGTTTACGTAAAGCTATCAAATTCAAGTTGGTGACTTCCACAAACAAAAGTTCTAAATTGTAACAAATGAAAAATATAATCATCAATCTGTGACCACGTTTATCAACTTTAACTGCTCCAACAAAATATGTGCATTAAATAAAACAGACTTATTGAAAAAGAAACCTGTTCACTATGGGGTGCAGCCATTTACTAGCTAGCGATTCAATTTAGTACTTCGTAGCAGACCGTTTCATAGGAAATTGCCACGAAGCGATACGAAGAACACGCATTGAGGAACGGGCTCTAGTTTAAAATGAATTTCAATTTGTCAACGAGCTTTTAGACGGCAATATATTTAAAACAATGAATCTCTGAGTTAAAAAAGAACGGTCATTATTTTTGGCTTTATAACAAGGTTAATCTAATTTTTTCATCAAACCTTTTTGAAATATAAACGAAAATCTTTATATTATCATTTACGTCTTTCATCAAACTTGATATAAATTTCTTTTCACATGAGCCTAGATGTATTCAAATGCTTAAATTACTTTTACACAAAGAAATAAAAAAAGAGAAAAAATCACTGTATATTCGTTTGAATACATATCGCTTTTCAAAATACACCCCAACAAAAGATGGTTCAACTCAAACATGTTATTGAAATCGTCTATTATTACCGTTATTTCAATAAACTTTAGATAATACATACCTTATTACTGTGGTTTTTGAATTTTATTGAAATAAATCCAAGCTCTTTATATTGCGTACATTCATCCGTTCCGTTCCGATTTGTCAGGTTTTTATACAAAACCGAAATTGAAAGAAGACGCGCTATAGAAATCGTCGCTTTAGAACTAGAGGGTTCTATCTGGTTTTTGACTTGTTTTGAGAAAATTGCAATTGAAAGTTTGAGACTAAATAATTTTTTTATCTTATGTTTGATCCAGCTGAGATTTCACACACTATTTTGTTATTATGTTAACATTGAATAATATTAAAAATATTTATTTTCAAATTTTTCATAAACAGTCGAAATATAACAAAAATTGACATTAATTTTAGAACCATAATGCCTTAAGCAGATAGGACCTTTTGTATGTAACAATATTGTATGATCATTACAAAACCAAACTGAATTTGGGGAATTTTTAACCAGAAAAATAATACTAAGTATATATACTATGATTATTCACAAGTCTTTTATTGTGAATTATCACAGTTAGAAATGCTTTTGTGTTTTACGGCTGCTAATAACACCATCCTCCAAACAAACAATGTCTACTGTTTTATAGATGTATATTTCTGCTGTACAATAACCTGGTAGGTATCAGATACTGGTTGACTGGTTGATAATTCTACAACATTAATATTTGAAAATAAAGAGTTTAACTAAAACTAACATGTTAACTTTTCTCTTGTTATACCCATTCAAACTGAAAAATTTTATAAACTATTATGTAGTGATGAGCAAATCTGGTCTTGCAAAGGGTTTGAAAAATAGTAATACAGTTTATAAGAAAACACTTTTATAAACAACAACATAAAATTCAAAAAAGCACTTCAATCTGAAATGAAAAAATGTTATTGTTTATAACTGAATATTTTTCAAAACAATAATCTCGAACAACTAGAAATGAAAATGTAGCATATGAATACTTAGAACTTTAATTCTTCACAGTTATTTATTGATCTATATTAGAATATCACTTCACTTTCTGTCTTTTAACAGAAGGTTCTTTCGAAATGGATTGTACATTTTGATGTTTTTCAATCCCCAAAGCTTTGAAGCAGTCTGCATCAATTTTAGGCATATACTCGATCATAGAGATAATATCTTTTTTCTTCTCAGTTGATAGCACTGGGGTCTTCATCACTGGATATTGTTGTAGTAAGACAGTCAGTGGACCTGTCCTAAGCATACGTTTGCCTATAGTCGCTTGTCTGTAATTTGGCTCATTGAACGACGTTTTATATTCTATCTGGAAAGGTTGTTCACGATTGAATTTTAGACACTTAACCTTAGTAAATGGAACATCATTAAAACGCAAACCAAGTACTGCCTTTTGATAATCCATAAAGTTCCTTTTCAACATTTGAATTACATTAAAAGGCTTTCTCTTCACAGTTTTTAATACACGAACTAAAGAGATTGGGCTGTAAAATTCTCGAACTTTTAAACGTTTGTCAATGTGACTATGTATATTGTCCACCTCTTGTATGGCAGAATGCCCAGGGCATCCAAATTTCTGTACTACTTCAGACACACTTGGATTTTCACACATGAAACGTTTAATTGCAAATGCCATTATTGAATTCCTGTTTTGGGGCACACAGGAATCAGACCATAATGTAAACGATGAAACATCAGGATATGCTAATTTAACTTTGTTAAGAATAGTAACTAAGGCACTTGCAATCTCATTAGCTCCCCTACCCGCCATTGCCTCAGTCCAGATTACATTATAAGCAGCTTTGTCGTGAGAACAATGGCCAGTTAAATTATATGTTGATAACTTTCTTTTGTAAAAGAAATTTGACACTTCTGCCTTAGGTAGTAATATTACATTTTGCAAATCAAAACAAATAACCATTTTGTTTTTGTCTGCTCTATCATGATCTCTTTCTCGTTTTGTTGCTTCTTTATCCTCCATATGAGCTATATACTTGTTGTTTACTTCCGAATCGGTAATCTTTTCATTGACATGAACCTTATTGTATTCACAAATATCACATCTATCTTTCTTGGGTTTGACAAATGTGAGATTATAGTCTTCATTAAATACCTTTCTATACATATATTCTTTAACAGGCTTTCTGTTTTGCTCAATGCACATTTTACTATACATATCATACATTTCTTTAACTGATAGGTTTGGTTCTAAGTACTCTCTAGTAGTACTTGTTCTACAGTAATGAGAGGGTACCTTGGGATATGATTCAATATGTGATTTGATAAAGTCAATGTCTATTTGTGGAATTCTTTTTCTGGTGTTTTTCCCTCTCATATCTTGAAGATTGTCACTGGTGGTCTTTTCATGGTAATTCTGTATTCTTTTCTGGCTTATTTGAAGGACTGATAGATAAAATTCTTTGCAAACCCTTACTTTTTTAAGATCTTGTTTAAAAAGGTAGAACTTATATGAAAATTTCTTTCTAGAATCAACTTTTGATGATTTTCTACTCTGTTTATGTTCCTTTATTGTTGTTTTGGCATATAATCCATATTTCTGTTCGTCGGTTAAACGCCAGAAATTCTTATGTATGCTTTCAGCTTCAATTCTTGTAACAGACTTTGAGCATTTAAATTTACATTTTCCTTCACAGTCCTTCTTGAAATGTAGTTCTCTTTGCTTCACTATTTTACCCCTAGAACTGATATACTCTTGTCCAGCCTGTCTTTTTCTCTTTCTAATTTCTTTTTTCCATTTGGAAGTGTCCTTTATACGTTTCCTTCCCCTTTTAATTTCATCAGTAACACTTACTTGTTCACTATCAGGTTCATGTAGCAGAGTTGCTGTGAATATCTCTTCCTCCTCAGCTGTTTTATTTTCATGATTTTCCACACTAACTTTTTCAATAAACTCAACTTCATTTTCACTTTGTTCTTTGGTTTTGTCAACATTGTTATTGTTATCTGATTTTATATGAGTGTTTGTAACAGTTTCAGTAAAATTATTTTCAAACCTTGAATCTGTTTCAGCTGTGTTCAAATCTTGTATTTGTAATTTATCATTTATACTTAACACAACAGTATTTTCATTGTTTTCTAATTCAGTCAAAAAAGAACTTGGCAAATCTTCAGTATTATACACGTGAACTTCACAATCAGATGTTTTTAATATAGTGTCACATAAGTCATTTAAAGGACCGTTGCCTGGGGAAATAACATATTCATCATCTTCATTTTCGCTGTCCATATTTAACAGTTCCAACGTTTCTGATGTATTATAACGTTTTCTATTCACGTTTGTACACAGTTATGGGACAGTCAAGGAAAGTTAAATTGTATACACAAGAAAAGTTAGCTTTGAAACACTTCGTCAGACAAGGTGCACCTGAAAAAAATATACAACATCTTAAATAATCATTAACTAAAATGGAAGATTTATGTTCGATATTAATATTTTGGGATCTTTTGTACACAGTGCATGATTAAAAAAGAGTTATACGTTGAAAAAGAAATACAGTTTCTTCAATTTACAATTCGTAAGAAGAAAATAGTTTACGTATTACTGACTATCCGAAATTGTATACCATCCGGATTCGTGCAAGTTATGTTGAGAGACGTATCTCTGCACACAGACTGTTTTGGTGTATAAAACATTGATAGAGTAAAAAGTAGGTATACAAGAAAATAAAAAACTGCAAAGATTAAATACCAACTTACGTTGCACTTGCAGAATACTTGAAAAAATGTTAACGTAAATTTGCGTTCAAGTTTTCGCCATTTTGAAACTTTATCGAATCGCTGTCTTTGATTGGTTGAGCAGAAAGAACCTTGTGGATGCAAGAATTATGTTACTTTTGGTACATAGAACTTTGTGGCTCTGTTAGTTTACATATTTATACTAGTGATTCAAAGGTTTATGTGACACCATCTGAAAGAGCTTGTTTAGACGAATCAAATGATACATATATCTCAAAATTGACAAAAATGACGATAGAACCCTCTGGTTCTAAGGCGATGAAATGTTGATTAAAACGGGCACAAACGAGTTTAAATCATTAAATTTTTTCAATAGATTAGATTAATGTATTGAAATAATATATGATTTTATTATACTTATTAACTTATCTGAATTATATAATATGTTGAATCTTCATATTGTCATTCAAATACAAGCATGGGTGCTGAAAAAAGCTTATGTTATGAACTCCCAATATATCGCAATACGTATTGCAATACGCTGTTTGATATCGCAATATATCGCAATACGAAATTTCTGGCGATACCCATCCCTAATCATAACTTTTGTGTTAATTCTGCGTATACAGGTGTAAAATGCACTGTTTCATCTTGTGTTTGCGATTTAAACTGTGGCGGTTAATGAGTGTACATAATTCTATGAATAGACAATGAAGATATCACAATACTAAGACGCACAATACATCGCCGTATTCAGTAATTTGATATGCGGTAGAATTTAGTGAGGCAGGGGCGTAGCAAGGGCTTTTTAATGTGTACGCAGCATCCTAGGGGGTCAAGGACATGCCCCCCTGAATTTGTTTTTACCTTAAAATTTAAATCTTAAAACTAGATTCGCAAAAGGTAAGTCCCATTGAAACGTAACTTTATTCTTCGTAAAATAATCGGAATTTAGTTATTTTTAGTAACAATATTTTTTTTTCATGCGTTTCTCGATGATAAGGAGGTTAACAAATCACGCATACTTTTGATAAGTCATATTTATGATCTGCGCTTTGCAACTATGAACCATCGTAGATTAAAGAGTTATAATTAATCAATTTAATTGTGAGGTTAGGCCACACCAAATTGATTACTTGTTCTACGGATGCAGCGCACCAGTTTTCTTGATTTTGAAAAAAAAAATTTATTTTTTCTTACCGCCCGCCCGCACATTCAAAAACTCCACATCCAAAAAAATATTTTTTTTTGTTACCGCCCGCACATTCAAAAACTCCACATCCAAAAAAAAAAATTTTTTGTTACCGCCCGCACATTAAAAAACTCCACATCCCCCAAAAAAAAATTTTGTGACCGCACGCACATTCAAAAGCTCCACATTCCAAAAAATATATTTTTTACCGCCCGCATGTTCGAAAAAATTATGCGCTGTTGAAGCATTTGGCGAAAATCGTTAAAAATCGTATTTTCGCCAAATCAAAAGCCGGATGTACGTCGTATCATAATTTATCATCTCAAGTCTTGTGGCAGGCTTTAAAATCGATAATTAGCTATCATTAACACTAGGTGTTCGCGTATACAATCAACAAAGTGACACTTTTATGATCCAATAATTATGAATTACGTTATACACCTTGATCAATTAAACCCATATCGGGATCGGGTTTAACGCCCGTATTGGCCGTACTATCTCCGTAATAGTGATCTTGTTTTGCTAAAAAATTATCAGACATAAAATTTCGATTTTTGTGCGTGCATAGAACATGTATACAACTTTTAAAATAATATTTACTATAAGTTCGGTAGCAGAAACGAATAATTTGATGAAAATCAGTTTCTTAAGATCTTTTCTTTTTTAAACAAAGAAAGGTCAAAATTGATGACATTATAAACACGTTTTCCAAAAATAAAGAGGTCACATTGCACTTTCTATTTTGAACAAATCTAACAGTCTTACACATCAAGTTTGATAAGAGTAATTAAAATTTAGCGGTAAGTAGGATAATTATCACAATTATTGCTAAATAATTGTGAAAATGTCACAGTTTTTAACGTAATATCATTTAGTCTGATAGACCTTATTGTTTGGGTTTTTAACCCTTGATCGTATTATCAACAAGTATTTATTTGTTTTGTTTTTTATGATTCTGCAAATAACGTGCCCTTGTCGCGCAAGAGCAAATCGTCGCATAATAATTAAAACAGATGCGCTATCGTCGCGTCAAAATTCAATCAGCGAAATTCGTATTTGCTAGCGTTTTAAATATACAAATCTGATTGTTCGTTTACAACGCAACAGTCAAATGAATATGACAGCTAGAATAGATTCAATACTTGGTGACGTACAGAACCTACGTCGATCTACGTTATTTCACTGAGAGTCTTAATCATTTTCGTGGGGTCGCGAAAATACGTTACAATTGCATTTTGACGTGTAAATTTCTTTTTTATCATCAATTATGTACATTGCTTTAAAAGAATACGAGTACATTAGTTGATTTTAACAGAAATTCATGTTAAGTCTGAATTGTTACAAATATTAATAATAATTAATGTCAGTTATGTTTATGTCATTCATAGGCATTGATCTATTTCTAGAACATCAATTTTAACTATTTTTGTTTTAATGCTTTCAAATCTTAGAGCTCAGAACATGCTGATGGTAGGGATCAAAAGGTACTGTATTATCTGATTATATATTTGGCTTTGAACAGACATGTGAAAGGGCTTCAGTGCACAAAATACTATTAAAACAAATAGAAATATGCTGTCCTAAATAGATTAAAGCGTAGAATTTATTTATCAAAGATGTAAGCAAACAACATAAACAAACAGTCATTGCCATTGAACATGTATTTACATGGAGAACTAGGGATGTTAAGCTATTCATATCATCATCCAATGAGACAAGAAAAAGCTCCTATTCAAGTGCTTTGTTGGGACTTAATTTTTTGTCGCGACTTAACTTTTGTTGCGATTTCTTAATTTGTCGCTTATTTTTTTTTATTCGCTCGCTTAAGATTTTATGTAAAAGGAAATATTTTTTTTATATTTTTTTTATTCTCTCGCCATTGGTTTAATTCAAAAGTAAAAAAAAAAATATTTTAATTTTTTTTCGCTCGCTCGCCCCATTTTTTTTCCAAAAATATCCGTAGAACAAGTAATCAATTTGGTGTGACCTTACATGGGTTAAAGTGCCATCAGAGTAATGAGTGTCACATAATGTACTTGAAGTGGTTTACCAAACGCGGTTGTAACCCTTGTATATATGTATATACAAAATGTATACGGTATGCTTGAAAATCAAAGGAAGGTTACATGACATATCCCTGTGGCAAAAGTAGTTCTAAGATGGCGGCTAAATATGTCCGAGGTTATTCATATTAAATGGCCAAGGAGTTCCAAATGTACACATAGGCAATGACAAAAAATACGGTACCGTAACTGGAGCCTCGGAGCCTAGAGTAAGATGAGTGCCGTGACTCTAATCAACCCAAACTCCCCACAGCGGTAGCAACGCGTGACGTAACCGCTGTGAGGAGTTGGTAAACAACAATGTGTGTTGAGGTTAAAGTTACGGGATTTACATGGATGCATTGTTTGTTGGTTTTTTTTGTTTGGTTTAATGCCGTAACAACTCATTGTATAGGTCATATAACGGCGGTCAGTCAACCTACTCACTCCTCCTGGAAAGGCTAAATCTCTGGATTAAGATGCAAACCAACTAATAAGCACATACTTTCGTCAGTGACTGACAACTGCCCTACATAATTAAAAATCGTCGGTAGGAGGGAGAATGGCCGTAGAAATAATTTCATGACCAAGCTCCACGAAAGTAAGCCCCGCCCAGGAATCGAACCCACGACCCCTCGATCAGTAGACTTGCGTGCTTTTTATTTAAATTTTATATCTTTGAAATGATCCAATAAGCTGGCGTCACACTGTTCAGCTGGCGTCACATTGTCCCGAAATTGACACCCGATGGACATACGAATTTGGAATTTCCTATATCGTACGAAGATGGGCCCGAAATTGGCCGACAATCAATCAGCACCCGAAGCAAGTACGAATCCTACAGAAGGCCACTCGATCGCATCCGATCCACACACGTATCATTCTATATTTCACGCGATCGCATCCGATCTCTACTCACGAAGTCACCTGAAAGACGCATATCTTTACTAAGTTGTAACCCGTAGGACATGCGAAGGCCACAAGATGGATATACGACGTCGTATTGTGAGTATGATGTGTAAGAATGCAGTCACGAAAGCGTCACGTGACTCCCTGTTCATGGTCCTTTGAAAAACTCGAAACATGTGTGCAAGAATAGCTAAGGTCTACAACGCGCCTGGGTATGGAGAGTTTATTGTTATACTTAAAGTCGGCATCAATCAAGACAATAAGAACAATGGGGAAAAAGGCATCTTATTTTATTTTAAAAGGTTAGTATTCCAAGGATATATAACCGTCACATGCTTGCCATCCAGAGCACCACAGCATGACATATCTTTTCAAAAATCTCAGCAATGGCAGTCCACTCTTCCATTGTAGTAGAGCACTGGATCACTTCAGGTACAATCTTGACTTTGCTGCCATCGCAAACTTGAACATTTGATATAAGGGATATTGTGTTTGGAGCTACTCTGAAGTTGTAGGACAGGCTTCGATCACCGCAGGTAGGCGTCATAGAGTAATAGTTATTATAATTATAATAATTATTCTGTATTATGCATTATATATCCTTTGTATGACCTCATCGTAGAGGCATCTGAGCCGCCCGGCTAGTTCAGTTGGTAGCACGCAAGTCTACTGATCGAGGGGTCGTGGGTTCGATTCCCGGGCGGGGCATACGTTCGTGGAGTTTGGTCATGAAATTATTTCTACGGCCATTCTCCCTCCTACCAATGATTCTTAATTATGTAGGGCCGTTGTCAGTCTTTGACGAAGTATGTGATAAGTAGTTGGTTAACAGCTAAATCCAGAGATTTAGCCTTTCTAGGAGGAATGAGTAGGTTGACTGACCGCCGTTATATGACCTATAAAATGTGTTGCTACAAAACAAACAAACAGTAGAGGAATCTGAGAAGTCTTGTATAGCTATAGAAGCCAGTTGTCCGGCTAGCTAAGTTGGTAACACGCAAGTCTTCTAATAGAGGGGTTGTGGATTCGATTCCCAGACGGAGCATACATTCGTGGAGTTAGGTCATGAAATAATTTCTACGGCCATTGTCTCTCCTACCACAGATTTTCAGTCACTGGCAGAAGTATGTGCTTAGTAAAATCCAGTGATTTAGAATTTCTAGAAACGGTGAGTTTGTTGACTGGTCGCCTTGATATGACATACAATGAGTTCCTGCGCTGTAAAAGCCAACAACGACATTTTTTAGAAAAAGTATCACCTTCTGAATTCAACTCCTCTAGTATAGTCCGATTTTATCCGGTGAGCCGTGACTGCACTTTTGTATTTATAGATTTTTGGAATATTCCTACAAAAAGGTAACACAGCTTATTAACCAACCAACTGATTACTGACTTTATCATAATTATTTAAGTTTGATTTAAGTGACTCAATAGTCGTGGCGGTAAGACACTTGGATTGATAGACATTGCTTTTGTTACTCCGGGTTCAAATCCTGCTTAGTATCCTTTATTCTTTTTTATTACTTTTTTTTATTTTTTTTTTGCAATCATGGAAACGTACAACTCGAAATCTCTGTGCAGCACGAAGCCAAATGTATATAAAATAGAAAATGCATATTCGCCTGAGTTTGTGCTTAGTTATTACTTTGATGTCATACACTTAACTGTCACGACCGCGTCTTATAGAAATGATTCTATGCACATGCATTTTATAAGAAAGAGAAGTGAAATGGGATGCATGTAACTTTGGCACATTCATTCGATTGTATCCTAGTTTGATTTTTAATCAGCCACTGCATTTGAAGCCGAATGTATAATATAAATGTATTATTATTCGGTACAATGTAAATTGCTGGATTTAAAATATAAAGAACCAAGGAAATAAAGCAAATAGAAATTAAACAAAATCAAATTATAGCACAACAATCATTATATGATAAGGACAACTATACATGTATTGATAATAAATTAAAAAATATGGAGGCGGTGAGGTTCGAACCACTGCAGTAAAATTTATGCATTGGCCATATGTTTCTTACTCGTTACCGACTGAGCTATTTTGAACAATGATTTTTAATTATTATATCCCTATATACTTGAGACATTTTAGTTTGTATTGATTTTTAGTGTAGTATTTACTGGTTATACCTATCGTCATGGTTATGATTAGACTCATCCAACCTGTCACGGCTCACCGAATAAAATCAGACTATAGAGTACTTCAGTTGCCATACGTTTGTCTTTTTTCCAAACACCCATTTTCTGACCCTCATAGACCCCTATTTCTGTCTTCGATTTTGTCTTCCTTTCGTGGTTGACTAATCTTCAAACTAATACAATACTGCTGGATATTAACTTGTAAATTTTATATTAATTTGCAAATGATCAAATATTTTGTAGTCTCAGTAGAGATGTACAAGACTTATTAGGAAGATGGTCGGAGGCAAGTCTTTATATGTCAACCATGGTGCATATACATCGCTTGAGCCATTTAAATTCGCTAATTCGGTCCACATCGTAGTGCCATCTCGATGTCATCGTACCAAAATATTAGTAGAAATTGACACCAGATAGACATACGAATATGGAATTTCGAATTTCGCACGAAGATGGCCCCGAAATTGTCCGACAATCAATCAGCACCCGAAGCAAGTACGATTCCTACAGAAGGTCACACGATCGCATCCGATCCATACACGTATCTTTCTGAATTTTATGCGATGGCATCCGATCTACTCACAAAGTCACCTCAAAGACGCAGATTTTTACAAAGTTGTAACACGCAGGGCATGCGAGGGCCACACGATGGGTATACGCCATCGTATTGTATGATGTGTTAGAATGTAGTCACGAACGCGTCACGTGACTCCCGGTTCATGGTCCCTGGTTAAACGCTTACGTTTATCAATTCAGAAGATTTTAAAGGTTTCTTATTCATATATCATAGACAATGGTCTGTCTCTAAGATTCATTATTAGGGTACTTTATTTTGGAAAATTTTTCATAAGTAGTGCGTCTCTTTTTTCAGTAATAATCAATTAAGCTAATAAATGTTCTTTCATTTTTCCAAAAATAGATCGCGATCCGACGATTTCAGACATGACGAATATTCGTACTCGATTTTCTGTTCGGGATCGTGAATATCCGAGTACTCGGAAAGATAGGACAGTTATCTCATCAATAAAACATTTAATGAAGCAAAGTGGCTTAAATTTTATTCTCAGTACAATATAGGATTGGGAAGCGGGCTCGGGAGTGATAATTCTAGATTTGTTTTCACATTTGAGCTAAGGCTCTATACTAAACAGCGCGAGGCGGAATACCGAAGAATTTAAACTAGAATCAAAATGATGCAGAATATTCGTATACACATAAATAATACATGCGCATGTGTATCGAATATTCACATAACACATAGCATAATGATAGAATGCTTCATTCAGTTTCCGAAGAAGAATTTCTGAAAGTCTGTTGTGGCGGAGATTTATTTGTAAAGATCATGAAACTGACATTACTTATGTGACATAACATAAAGTGTAGTTTAAATACATGTATGTACATTCGCTAGCAACCTCATTATATACGTGCTGATGATGAGTGTATTTTAAGATTTTGAAAAAAGACCCACTTTATTTGAATATTTCAGATTCATAAGGAAAACGGTTTGTCAGCAACTATGACTTGTTAATTCTATGTTTATAAAACAGGATAGAAAATATAACTTAAAAAATAACTTTCAAGCAGTGAACATATATACATACTCTGATATATACATATAAAGCACTTAGCAACCAATGTCCCATATATATCCAAGACTTAATACATGTTTATAAACCCAACAGAGACCTCCGATCTAGCAATTCATTATCTATTACAGTCCCACGGTCTAGGACAATTACTTTTGGTAATCGTAGTTTCAGCAATGCTGCGCCAAAATTGTGGAATTCACTTCCAGACTCTGTCAAGTGTGCTCAGTCTCTAAATACTTTTAAGAAAAAGTTAAAGACTTACCTGTTTGTCAATTACTATGGTCACTAAATCAATCACCCTGGGACAAAACACTTCGATTTTGGAATAGATCAGTATTAATATGAACCTATCTTAGACTACTAAAATTGTTTATTAGTATGTCCAATAATACAACAGTGAAATTTCTTTTAATCAATAGAAACTATCGGGCTGAATGATCTTAACCCAAATTACGAACATATAACACCATAGTTTAAAAAAAATGATATTAATAATTATGCACTAGGTCTATTACAAAATAATGTTCGACCAAATGATGGATGTTCTGGTGGGATCCTTGGATTCGAATCCAACTTTGCACCTTGCAATTATGGATTTTACAGGGCAACTAGCCAGTTTCCCCCATTGACTAGGGGTTGCTTTTCAACCGATTACATACTCATACCTTTAAAAATAATACTTTATCTAACCAATTAGGCCCTGACACTGATGGATGTTCTGGCAGGATCCTTGGATTGGAATCGGACTTTGCACCTTGCAATTATGGATTTTCTAGGGCATCTGGCCAGATTCCCCATTGGCTAGGGGTTGCCTTTTCACCGATTATATACTCATTACCTTTAAGATTGATACCTTATCTAACCAATTTAGGCGCTAACGCTGATGGATGTTCCGGAGGGATCCTTGGATTGGAATCCGACTTTGCACCTTGCAATCATGGATTTTTCAAGGCATCTGGCTGGATTCCCTATTGGTCGGTGGCTGCCTTCTCTCATACTCTAATCTTAACTATTATCACTTTTACTTTATCACTATAAAATGCATGGTTGGGGGACGCGCGGCGCTGATGCTGATGGATGTTCTGGCAGGATCCTTGGATTGGAATCGGACTTTGCACCTTGCAATTATGGATTTTCTAGGGCATCTGGCCAGATTCCCCAATGGCTAGGGGTTGCCTTTCCACCGATTATATACTCATTACCTTTAAGATAAATACCTTATCTAACCAATTTAGGCGCTGACGCTGATGGATGTTCCGGAGGGATCCTTGGATTGGAATCCGACTTTGCACCTTGCAATCATGGATTTTTCAAGGCATCTGGCTGGATTCCCTATTGGTCGGTGGCTGCCTTTTCTCATACTCTAATCTTAACTATTATCACTTTCACTTTATCACTATACAATGTATGGTTGGGGGACGCGCGGCGCTGATGCTGATGGATGTTTGGGTAGGAGCCTTGGATAAGAATCCAACTTTGCACCTTGCAATCATGGATTTTCGGGGAATTTGGCCTGATTCCTCGTCGACCACATAGCTGCCGTTCTACCAACAATCCATTATACCTCTCTTTCACTATTTTTAAAGTTGAAAATTCACTTGTTTTGTTGTTGTTGTCGTTTTTAAACTACTATGAGCACTTTATTGATCACAAATTTTAGTTTATTATTATTTTTCAGTTTATGTTTTTATATCTTAATCATTTTCCTTTTAATTTTAGTTCGTTTTTCCTTATTATGCATATGATTGTGAAGCGCTTCTGAACATATATTCAATATGAAAAGAGCGCTATACAAATTTTTTATAATCTATATTTTTGTACAACGCCATTGAATATGTTAGGTAGAAATAGGCATTTAATCAAATGAAAAAGTTTAAGTTTAAGTTTAGTTTCCAAACTGGCCCATCTTTTCTGTTTTTCACACCTTTCACACCTGATGAATGGGTTCTTTACTATCATAACAATAGTGTTTGTAATATGAAATCTATAGCTAATTGATTGATAACCCAGCATGGTGTTATAGTAAAAGATTCAATTGTCTGACTGGTCACTGACAGTTGAGCATTGAGGTGATGATCTTGAAGACAATGCCCATATTGAGTAAATATTTCACATTGTTTCTGTTGATATGATGTACATTGTATATATAAAACATAATTAAGAATTATTAGAAGAAAATAAATATCAAGTACATGCATACTGCCATATGAGTTATCTTATCTTTCATTTAGTGTTTTAAAGGTAAGGACAATAATTAACAGTGATTTTTTTACCTCTGCATCCTGAGTCCAGGACTCATTGAATTTGCTGTGGATGCAAAGTTTCAAAATATAATGTACATCTTTTGGATGTATACTTTTTCCGAGTATGGAGTCCTGTCTGACAGGAATTTCGTTATGCATGTAAATACCAAATTGTGTTCAAGTTATGTCAATCATATTCTAGGTCTGCAAATCTTCTATGTACAGATAGAAATAATAATGTGCTTTACTATAGATAAGCATAAAGATATTAAGGAAAAAGAAGTTTTGATTAATCACAAACTAAATTAATGAAAATAAACTTATTAAATATATTTGACAGTTTTGAATAATTTCAGTATCAGAAGCATTGTAATTAATGTAGAAAACAAATTCATTTTTTCTTCATTCCATTGTTAATATACCTTTCATATCACCAAAGCAATATTAAGCCTTGTAACTTAGTCGGCTAAGTTTTGGGACTCATAGATTTATAGCCCAGCAAGTCCTAGGACCCACACTGATGAGTTGGTAAAAAAATCACTGAATTAATACATGTCAGTTGTTGAATTACATATGTACTTCTTTCCATATCATGTGCCTCGTGAAAATATTTATATCTATTTATGTACCTCATTTATTCATGTCTATATGAAATGAGAGAATAAAAGAATTTGTATTGTATTGTATAGTAACTGGAATTTCATTTTTTACCTAAAAACGTCGTTGAAATAATTAATTTATAATTAATTGTTTATGTAAATAATGGTAATTGTAATTAATTATTGTCCTTACTCAGGGTAATAAACAATTAATTATAATTACTGAGGTTGAGAATAATGGTAATTATAATTAATTACTTTGCAAGTAAATGACCCCATCCCTGCGAGCAATGCTATAAAATCATTATTTTTCGGAATTTTGAACCCAAACTTGCTAATTTAACGTATTTTATCATATACATTCATAAAATATCAAGTTTTGTATGAAATAACGTATAATATTAATTTAACAAGTTGTTTTCGTAAAAAAAAAGTTATTTTCGCGAAAACAAGTTATTTTCGCTATCTATATATCTATACCCAACTAAGTATAACAGTATTTATAATATGGACCCCTGTGCTGTAACTTCAAAACTTAATGACCATAAAAAACAATTGATCGTCGTTATCTTTGTATCACGTTTGATGAATTTGTAATATATAAAGTATTGTTTTAGGATTGTTTACATAATTGGGGTTGAATATTTATTTAGGAAACAATGAAATATGATAACGTAGAAGAATAGAGTTCAACGATTCACAAAATAAGCTTATCTGAGATATTACATTTTAAATATATTATTGTTATTTAATCCATACATCGTATCTGTCTAGGAGTATTGGTGTACACCCCCAATATAAATTATTGAATTCAAATTTTAAGTTCAGAATCGTTAGAAGATCACCTATTAAGGGTTTGATTGTTGATTAATTAATCAATCAATTTATTAATAATAAGATTCAGGTATGGAAATCTGCAAAGCTGCCATTCCCTTATTGATTGTCTTTATAATTCAACAGCGATGGGTCGTGAATTACTTTTATCATGTATACTCGATCCGCATCTGGGCAGCATTTCATCAAAATTGGTTTCATAATACATGTATAACAAAACAAGTTATCTTAAACGAGCTCAATCTGATTAAAACCCGATCTAAAATTTTACCGCTCGCATACTCGCTAATTTAGATCTGGTCTTTTCCAAACGAAGGTCACGTTCAGGTGACCTTTTCTCATCATAATATTCATGACGAAATTGTTATGATACGTAACTTGTTTACATCGTCTACGTCACGCAATTTGAAATGAGCCGCCCAATCGCAGAATGTGAATAATACCGCTGTTAATTTTGCAAACCTTGGTCTAAAATAGAAATTACGAAATCAAAATGTGATTAATAGTGTTTTCGTCTAAATGAAAGCTACGCATTAATTGGTCGACACAAAGTTCATCTCGACGTGACCTTGCATTGACTAAGTAGAGATCCAGTACGACAACGCGAGTAGAACAGGATGTCTGTTTACGGAGATTGATTAAGGACAAAATTTTTATTAAACGCTTTATAATACGGACACCTGTAGTGTAACCTTAAAACTTAATGATAATAGAAGACGTTATTATTAGCCGTTATCTTTGTATCAAGTTTAATGATGAAGTAGAATTATAGGTTATTATACAGTTTACTGTACAATACGGAAATATATTGGGACTCGTACACAGCTTGAAAAGTCATATAGGACGAGCCGATAGGTGAGTCCAATATGACTTTTCAAGCTGTGTACGAGTCTGTATAATATTGTATCATATCCATTCTTATCACCACCACCATCAACATCACCACCAAAAACACTACCACAACCACCATTTTCTATTAAAGCTCTGTCATTTTTTAGAAGAAAATGTATTATCAATTTATGAATGTAGCGGCGAATAAATAGCGTTTTGAGCGCTCGCATTGGTTAAATGTATTTATGGTATACTTTGTTTTACCAATCTGTTTCAAGAATAACGCTGCTATATAGTTTTATGTATTAAAATTGACAAAAAAGCGTCATACTAGCTGTTGTTTTAATTATTCAAATAATTCGTGTAGAGTTATTTTCACATAGATATTTTGCGAAAAATAACTCATTAAACCCATACCCCCCCCCCTCAGACCAAAGTTTTTATTGCATTTTTGACGTTCCTTTTTACGATTTTCTGGACCAATGCGTGCGCAGCTGCGTATTCTGCGTACTGGTAGCTACGCGCCTGTGAGGCATATGAAGACAAAATCGTTGTACTATTCTGTTTTCAATATAATCATTATCTATTTTTAAAGTAAATGATACTATAATCAGCACAGGGCCGGATCCAGAAGGGTCGTAAGTGGGGGGCACAAGGGGTGGGTTTGGGAGGGCTACCCCCTCCCGACGGTATGGAAAATTTTGAATGTTCACATGTCAAAGGTGCAAATCTGAGCACTTTAAAATGCTCTTTTAAACAAATTGAATGAAGCTAAATCTAGGTTAATTATCATTTTCTTCTGTAGAAAAGTGATGCAATGCGTAACAATTCAGATTCATGTCATTGATTAGCTTTTAATAAATATTCATAAATAAAGAAAAATGCATTCACGTGAGTTAGATCACAGGGCCTGATCCAGTGGGGTCGTTAGTGAGGAGCACGGTTGGGTGGATACGGGAGGAAAATTTTTGAATTTTTGCATGTCAAAGGTGTAAATCAGAGCACTTTTGAACACTCTTTTATATAAAATGAAGCTAAAATTTAGTAAATTATCATTACATTTTAAGAAAAAAGTCAAAGTCTGCCCGTAAAAAACTATCAAATCCGATTTTTAGCTAAACCCAGTGTTAAATTAATAAAAAAAAAAACGTTAGTCCATTTAATACCGCTGTCCTTAAGCATTCTAGTCCGAACGACGGAGTCGTTGAATTGGGCGGTTTGGGAGGGGTATCTCTCCTGACGAAAAAGAATGATGTCAACACAACAAATTTGAGCACTTTGGCACTACTAAGGAAATATTGTGCCCGTTTTGTTTGTTTAGATTTAATTTGTTGGCTCGATAAATCCCATGCTCGTACCCCGAGGTTTTCAAGGAAAGAGAATGGATAAAATCCTGATTTACAAAAAATCAGCAATTTCATCATGCAAATGCCGAGAATTTTATAAAAAATACACTTGGTAACTTGTATAAAATCACCAAATACAATGAGAAAATTCGCCGATTTAACATCCAAAAAATGGCCGGTTTATGATACGTTTTTTTAAATAAAGAGGCTTAGTTTATTGTGTTGAAATTCAGCGTTGTTGTGAGTTTTTCGGACGTTTTCTGCGGATTTACAAGAATGGTTGTAGGGACGATCCAAAACGTGGAAATCCGCGGAAGAATCACATTTTTCGATTCCTTTGGAAAAAATCATAAGGAATACAAGTACAGTATTTAAAACACGAACTTGATATAAAATAAAAGCAACGATTTAAAAATGAACGTAACACAAGCCTATGGATTTATGATTGTTGAAAAAATGTTTAACCACTGATTAATTTTAGTCTTAGTTTTCGTAAGAAAACTTGTTGTATGGTAGGTCACTCTTGAAAAGTTACTTGAAAGTTTAATTTATTAACCTACATTTTCTAAAAAAACAACAACAACATAAAACACTCGCTTTTCCCGATTTTAACTAAATTCGTACGTCATTTTAATGGCAAACATTCATTCGACTATACTCTGCTTTTCCCAGTCTAACTTGCTATGAAAAACGCCGATGTCCTCCATAAATACTTAATTCATGTTTAGGCTCGGTCACTTTTGAAAAGTTATTCGGAACTTTAATACCATAAAAGCCATCAGACGGTCGTGCATGTTTTCAAATTAACTAAGTTCAAGTGTCATAATAGTGACGTAAAAATGCACTTGACAAGCTGTCCTCGTCTTTTCTCTGTCTAACTTGCTATGAAAACACCAATGATTTCCACTAGTAAATAAGATAACAGTGCACAATAACTAAATTTAGGCCCCGTAAGCTAGTTTCCATGGTAATTTTACTGGTGACGGTCTGAAATATACTGTTGAGGTATGTGTAATATAGACAATAAACATACCAATTGGTATCTGTGTGTCTGTATTGAGGGACTATACACTTGCACGATCAATGATTTGAACGCTTGATAAGGCCCGATCTGGGTACCCTGAGATGCTAGAATATATCAATTTATATCATTATCTATTTTAATAGATCAGATAAGTGATTTAATATTAAAATCAATCTAAAAGTCGAGTTGATATTGCTTTGATGATGCCGATTTTGTGCCCTTTTCTTTGTATGAGAGTCAATATCTGTGGGGCCAGGGGGGGGGGCATGTGCCCCCTGTGCCCCCCCCCCCGGTAAATCCGGGCTTGGATATGAAAGCTAAGGTTCAAAATATGCCAACATTACCAAGTCCGGTGTCAAACTGTGTATGCAAAACTACTGCAGAAAACATGTCAGGATCAGGTTTAACGCCTGCTCAGCCTCCTCTGATATTTTTGGGATGGCCAGAATGGACTTCTAAATATGTTTAAGAGTCAAAACTGCGATAGTCAACCAAGAGTCACTTATACAATAAAGTTCTTGACTCCGTTATTCCTTACTAGTCAGATAATTTTACGAAAAACGTGTCAAGTTGTAAATTTCTAATATTTCCATCAAGCCAGCCAAAATTAGTAAAGAGAATGTTTTCATATGATAATGCAAGGCTTTACATTCATATTTCTATCTCCAATTTTAGATGATATATGTGTATATACTATAAAGTATAATTATCTGTAATTGACCATTTTGACGTAATATTTTGCTATAAATTCTCTTGCAGTTTCATTATAGTAACCTTATACAAATTATTGTTAAACTTTTTAGAAACGGTAATATTTCTTTAATATTTTATATTGTGGACAGATAATACTGCAGAAAATTTTAAAACTAATTGCATGTGTCTAACTAACTTTAAACTTTAGATATTAGCTTTTAAAGATAAAGTCATTTTTTAAACACTCTCAAAAACTCTGATTTTTGCTTGGGGGTACATGTATGCAAACCTCTGTATTTTTGTAAGTATTTGTCCAAAGTGTAATCTGATTGTTCTGATTTATCATGACATGATTGTGTAATATGAAAATTGATTAAAATTTGAATATAAAACTGCAGAATTTGAAACAATGTGTTTTTCATTTTTTGTCCCAGCACAATTTACGGTCCTTTTGAAAATCAAGGGTCACGTTATAAAAACGCACATTACTTAAGTTACGAACGGTAAACTTCCTTAAAAATTCACTATTTAATGTCTTTAATAGTATAGATTTAAAAAACAATATCATTATAATGATTGGTGAAGGTCACCATTACAGCTCCAGAACCATTAAGATTAATAGAATAAAAAAAATGGTATACAAATTATATTTTTTACACAAGATTGTACTTAAGTAGCATAATAAAGACATTTAAATGTATTTTTTTACAAAATAGTATTTAAAACCCGAATTAAAATCAAAATATTGTAACTTGCCTGATGATAGTAAATCAAATTCAATTAATATAATTGCCCTTAGTTTTCACACATTTTTACCCTATATATTATCAGTTTGACGAGTTGGTATATTGGTTGTGCGATAAATTAATTTAACAATTTGGCCGTTTGATGAGTTGACTGTGTGGCGATTATTGGTACGGAGATGCGGGTTTTAACATTGTCCAATGTAAGGTCAGTTCATCTAGGTCAAAAGATGCATTAGTACGTCTTTGTTTTAAGACGCTCATTGAATATAGTTGTTTCGAAGAGTATAAAAGGAGAAAATTAGTCAATTTTAATCAGTCTGCAGTTGGCAGCAGACTCGCACGTCCGACACTCTGAGCCCCAGAAATTAATTAATAAATATTTATCTACTTCCGGTTATATGTTTTACTGAAATTGTTAGTTGTTATAGTGGGTACGCGTATGTGATGGTTGGAGAGACAACGCCATTAGAATAACCTGGGATACCCGAAGTCAATTGTCCTCCTTGTTGTTTACCGCAACTCTGCCGAAGCCTCGCTTCCCCAGAGTGGTAGGCAACTGGAGAAACGCCCGGCTCGCAGTAGTGTTCTATGGTTGTTGTTTGTGAATATTGTTAAGGCTGAGAGCCGAAACAGAGTTGCTGGCTTGGATCTCTTGTGTTAGATATGTGTCTATAAATGAAACAATGGTAGAGTTTCTGTGGAAGCCAGCTTAATGTTATACTAGTTGAATAATATGATTGTTGGTGAAACAAGCTATGGGAAATACCTGGGAGGACCGAAGCCAACCCTCATTGTTGTTTACCGCAACTCTGCCGAAGCCTCGCTTCCCCAGAGTGGTATACAGCCGGAGAAACGCGCGGCTCGCAGTATTGTTCCATAGTTGTTGTTTGTGAATATTGATAAGGCTGAGAGCCGAAACATAGTTGCTGGCTAGGGCCTGGAGCCGTGTTAGATATATACCTAAAACTATTGTAGAGTTTTAGTGGTTGCCAGCGGAGTTTCATACTAGTTGAATAATGTATTATGTTGAAAGGCTGGAGACACTGTGGATTTTAGTTTGTGCTTTAGTGATTATTTGTCGAAGAGCCAGTAATAGAGATTAGCTATTGGATATAGCATTGATTATTTTGGTGAGAAGCATTTGGTAGCTTGGCGTATTTTATACATCCCAAACCCACTTTATGTGTATGTTTTATACTGGTCATCGAATATATTGTTAGTAACTCAGCGACAGAGATGGTCCACTCTTGTCGCTCGTCAACTTGATATATGCACGAGCTTATGTAGATATTATAGCTCATCAGTATTGTAATCCCGTCTTATGTATACCAGTGCCCACCTCTTTGTAGTTTATAGTTAGATGACGGCTGCGAATGTTGTTCGGCCGTCCATAGATGATTTTAAGACGAGCTGATAGCTCAACTTCTGTAGCATATTTGGAATCATTCCTGTTTGTCCCATCCCTTGTACTTTCTTTGCCAACATGATTGTATTGTCATGAATAGCTCGGCGACAGAGATAGGTAGCTCTGATCGCCCGTTCATTTGATAACAAGGACGAGCTTCGGAGAAGCTCTCGTCTATCATAGTTATCTATGTCATTTTGCAATGTATATAATTGTCCATGTATTTGTATTCATTTGATTGTCTTAAGTCGTTACTTTATGTTGCATATTTAGCTTTGTCGTTTGTTGTATATTCATAGTTTGTTTGTCAACTAATGTTGATAATCTTGTATAATATTGTCTATTTAGCATCACCCTTGCTTCGTTGTCTTATGTATATATTTAGTGATTTTGTTTAACGTGGATTACTTTTGGCCGTTTTATTAATGTTATGCTTTGTGATGCTCTTCGTGATCATGTATATCATTGTATTTATAGATATATTGTATAGTTGCTGTTTTTAAATTTGTCTTATAGTTCATGCCTTGTACATATACTTTTTTTATTTCATTTTACCAATCATTAAGCTAAGTAGCTCGAGGAAAATACATTTATATATAGTTGACCGCTCGGATACACGTTACAACTGTAAACCTTTTTTTCTATCCTAAAATATGATATTTTTTAAATATTAAAGGACAGGTTTTTTATCGAACTGAATATATTAGTACTAATTAAGTTATTTGATTTATTTCCTTTGGAAAACTGAGTCCTGTCTTGAAAACACTTATGTTTAAAGATAAGCCTTGCGATGAACAAAACACCTTTTAACACAACGTGCAATAACTAATTAATACATTGTTATCTTACAGTAAAAGATAAAGAGAAGATAAAGTTAAATGCTCTTGAAATCATGATATTTTAAGACATGAAACGTTTTCAGAAGACACAATCATCATGAATGGAACAACAATACCAAACACTCCTATTGCTGTAGATTTTTGGAAGATACGTGAATGTCCTCAATCAAGAATATTCTTTTTAACTCATTCACATAGTGATCATACGGCAGGTGAGGAACTGTTCTTCTTGAAATATTTTTGTTGGCCTTGCTGTCAGTCACTGCGAAACATGGTGGGCCGATGGACAAATCCTGTGATAAAAAGATGGTCCGTCTAGATCTGCTGGTATACTGGACAAAAATCGAACTCCTCCATACAGTTTTCAATTAATCAAAATATTTAGAAAAAAGTCTCAGGTACTGTAAGACTTGTTTAGTCCTGTAAACTTTGATCTTCACAGGATCAACTGTCCTGTAATGAACTGTTTTGCAATGACTGCTTGCTACTGAATTATTTTTGTTACTGAATTATTTTGTAAATCCTTCAGTGTAAATTGAAAATTTTGGGGTTTTTTATGAATGATAAGATTTTACGGAGTGTTTAGCAAGTCGATTGCCTTGACCCACTAGTGTGAAGACCAGGACTGATGAAAATTAAATTGAGCTAGTGAAAACAAACTTCATTATAAGCAGGCTAATTAATAAATTTCCAATACTACAATTGTTTGAATCAATCTAGAGCTTGTGAAGTATTGGACAACGATATAGTATTCTTAAAATTTCACCCATCCATAAGTAATATCATTTATTGGAACTTAGTAAATGTTTTTAATATTTTTATAATTACTACAAATAGTGATTATTACCTGATTTTTTAATGTAATGTATTTTTTAACTGTATTTGAAATTCTAAAAACTATCCACGTTGGCAAACTGTTGACTAGTCAATTGTTTTGACTGTTTCCTATGTGTGCTATGACGTCACGCTATGTTACTTGCACTGTTACTGTAGTAATATAAAGGAGAAGTAACTGCTGTGGAGAGTTTTAGCTTTATCAGTTTTTTTTAATTCACCAAGCAGCCATTGATCTTGATCTTAACCAGACGTAAACTTGTCAACAGTTAAAATGTGTTTAGTCGGGAAAGTTAGATTATCAAACTAACTAGTATATTTGCAAACTATTTTCTTGTTGTTTTTCTTCTGCACATACTATTTAAGCAGTAATTGATCAGGTAATAAAACAGTTATTTCATACGCCATTTTGTAACAGTCAACCAGTTGTCCCTTGGTATAGGGAATAGTGTTTTGAACTGTTGCCCTCGGCCAACGGCCTCGGGAAACGGTTCAAAACAACACTCTCCACCTTGGACTAACAGTTTGACTGTTCCTAAAACACATATGGAATAACTATAATATTCCAGAACTTATGAAAGGGCATGAAGGCAGAAGAAAGGTGCCGGGCCTATCTATGGTAAATGTCTTAAAATAACTATTACTGCATAGACTGAGGCTAAAAGGGCAGGAAAGAGACAAAAGGGCAGGTTGCTATGCCCTGCAATTCTGCTGTAGGAGCAGTAGTCCATTGGTTAGACACGCACTTGGGGATTGAGAGGTCCCAGGTTTGATCCCCTCTAGGGACACTGCTAATTTCTTTGAGCAAGAGATGAACCCACAGTTGTTCCTCTTTACTCAGTAGTAAATGGATACTGTGTGGGATCGCCTTCCTGAAAGGGATTTTAATGATAAAAAGTTATTGTACAAGATTGTAAACATGTACATGTATATGGTAGCAGACTTTAAACCACACTTGAAGTTTAACTAGCTTTAGAATAACCACTAATAATCACTATCTGTATGTGGTATATATTTCAGGATTAACATCTACCTGGAGATATCCAATCTATTGTTCAGAGATCACTAAACAATTGTTGATTCATAATCAAGGAGTAAAAGAATCATTAATTAATGTATTAGAGGTATCTCTGCATTGTAGGCTTTGTGCAATTCTGTCTTATCTTACTTTTTTCAAAAATCACATTTTTTGTGTATTTTTTAACTAATTTTGCACTAATACACACCCTGTTAAAATATTGTGACAGAATAAGTTCTGGTGATAAATACTTTCAAGTGCTGAAAGCACTAAAGTTTAGCGAAATTTAGAAATTTAGAATTTAGAAGCATTCCTTAATTTCTATAGCTAGTCTGATAATAATCCTTATTTTGTCATTAGGGTATAAGAGCATGAAAACTTAAATTGGTGTTAGATAATGTGCTGGCTGATATCATGTATCAGATAATTATATCAATATAATACAAGTTTACAAGTTTATCAATATAATACAAGTTTGCCAAATATATTAACCAATTCTCATACATTCACAAATAATGTCCATTTTTTGGCATTCAATTATTTACCTCCTGGATGGACATGCTATGGCGCATTAAATGCACTAATGACATACACATATTTCATAGATATGCATACAACAGAAGTACCTTTATGAATTTGATTTCTGTGTTATCATAACACATCAACTTCATCACGTAATCTCCTTCAGTACAAACAGCAGTCACATCCTGCTTATTTTCCCCATCTCTACAGTCCTTTATAGCTGCTTGGTTTATTGGCAACAACAACTCTTACTTAATTGTTTTGCCAAAAGTTGTTGTTCTAGATGTTGAAGCCATCTAAAAAGAGAGAAAATATTACACTACATTGTTAATTGAGCCTAGAACTAATTTAGTTATCTTGTGATTAATATTTATTATGACAACTAGTATACAGGTTTTTCATAATTATCAATGCAGTTTCAGCACATCTGTTACTTTATATAATTGGAAATTCAATCAAAGACGTCTTAGACAATTTACTAAAGTACTTGTCTTGAAATAACTAGTCTTTTTGTATATTTCTAAGTTGCAAACCTACAGGTCCAAATAGCTATGACCAGCTTGCAAGGCAAATAATGTCAGACACCTCTTAGGTTCTACTTGCTAGTTTAATAGGCTAGTAGTCAAGAAAACCAAGAAAGTGTGCTTATGAAAACTCTAAAATTAATAATAAAATGTATTGTGTATGTATTTAAGACATAACACTTTACATCTCAGATTACTCAGAATAGTCTTGCTAAAGAAGATATTTTAAAGCGATGCTATTTTAAGCGATCAAAGTGTTTAAAATTATATATCATAGCTTCAGGATGACAACACTACATAGTAATACGAATAAATTAAGAAATAAGTACAAGTATTTTTGTTAATTCATAGCTGTTTGTTTGTCTAAATACGAGAGGTGTTCAACTTATATTTGAACAGATCTGAACTCTGATTCTGAAGCTCATAACCGGATTGTTTCCTCTAAAAATTGCTTTTTATACGTATTGTTATGTAAATAATCATGTTCTATGAAACAAAATTATTTAAACTTATTTCATCAAACATATTTATAGCATGTTAGTTGACCACCCCAAAACATCATTTTTTAGAGTTTTACCACATTTTTTTGCTCTTAGATATGGCCTGTTGGATATGTTATTAATGTTTTTATTACCTTTTTTTGTATCCCAATAGCATGTGTAATTTGATAAAATAGAATTACGTCTTTTAACAAAAAAATATGCATTTTGTCATTTTAGACGTGAGTCCGAAATCAGTGTTTGAGAGGATATATCATTCATTCATTAACTTTACATAATAAATTTTGAAATAATTTAATTAAACATATCCGTATTAAAACTTTAATGTCCAAAGTGTGTAAATTGAAAGGAATGCAATAATCAATGATGTTTTAAGGGGTCAAAAAGAGATCCTTTGTAGGGTATTTCAAAGACAAGTTAGAGAAAGTCGTCACGTTTTGGTCAAATTTAGTAACGTATTAAACACTATATTTTCACTTTTTATTATTGAAGTTGCTTAATAATATAGTCATACACCAATTTCATAGACATGATTTGCTTAATAGTTGTAGTTACTTTGATATGACCATGTTTAGAAGTATTTACTTTAGCTTTCATTGCTTGATATGACATCACATAACATAAATATAAAAGCCTCATTCAAAGCCTGTGTAGAGGTTTTGAAAAAGAACTTTGGGAATGTGTGTCTTTATCACATAAACTAAACATATACACATATCAAATGAATTAGTAGTTGCAGAAACATTCATAAATAATGCTGTTTATCATGTACTTGATCCAGCTCAACGTTCATTTAGATAATGTTGTTGTCAGACAAATAAAATGCAATTTCACACACATTTCGAAATGCAAATAACCCTAAGAAGTAGAAATATACATGAACAAGTTGTGAAAGAAAAGATTTTGCAAAATCTTATGGGATAAAGATGAATAACAACTTCTAAAGTGACCGTTTACTTTAGATTTTGCTATGTTCAAAACGCAAAAACTACGGTCCTTTCATTAATGTTGAATAACAGCCTTTTTAATTTTTAATTGTAATATATGCCAGTCGATTATGGACAATCCACTTGTAACATATTCAAATAAAATTTGGATATTTATTGCCAGAAATTGATTTTTATCCCATCAAAAAAGTGTTCAAATATAAGTTGAACACCTCTCATAAACATGGTAATTTCTTGTTTATTTTTCTTAATTAATAGCTGTTTGTTTGTCTAAATAAATATGGTAATTTCTTGTTTATTTTTCTTAATTCATAGCTGTTTGTTTGTCTAATTAAACTCTGTAATTTCTTACGAATTTTTCTTGATTCATAGCTGTTTGTTTGTCAAAAAAAACCCACTGTAATTTCTTGTGTATTTTTCTTAATTCATAGCTGTTTTTTTGTCTAAATAAACACTGTAATTTCTTATGTATTTTTCTTAATTCATAGCTGTTTGTTTGTCTAAAAAAACACTGTAATTTTTTTGTGTATTTTTCTTAATTCATAGCTCTTTGTTTTTCTAAATAAACACTGTAATTTCTTATGTATTTTTCTTAATTCATAGCTGTCTGTTTGTCTAGTTAAACACTGTACTTTCTTAAAAATAAAAAAAGAAGTAAGTACAAAACCATCGTATTTTTTCTGTTTTTGATACAATTATTATTAAATTGTCAACTATATAGATGATCGCTTATGACTACAGACTCACGGGAATAATACACGTTACAAGTATTAGCATTTCCAAAAATGCTTGAAATCGCCGTTAACCCTTTACCTAATAGTGTCCCCTTTTGTCCCCTGTATGTGATTCTAATACTGTCCCTTTTTGTCCCCTGTATGTGATTCTAATACTGTCCCTTTTTGTCCCCTCTTAACTTTATGCTATCAAAAAAACATATTTCCACTAAATAATGAAAACATTTTTTTACAGAATATTGTTGATGAATCACTTACCTAATGAATGTTAAGAAAAAAATAGTATGTTATATTTTTACTTTAATCACAAATTTGATTTAAAACATACAGGTATACATATAGATGTGACACTCACTGTTAGTACAGTCTGACTGGTTAAAGTAATGTTTAATCCTTGGTTTTGCTATAAATTGAATCACTTTTTTTAAAATAATACCTTTTTAGTGACAAAATATCATCTTCAAATGAACTTTAATTTTAAGAAAAAGTTTTTGATAATGCAAAAATGATGATTTTGACAACAAAAAATGTTTATTCAGAGAAATAACAAAAAATCTCCTTATCTGTTACAAAATGTTTAGTTTTTTAAGTTCCAGACAGTAGTTAATTATACAAATCAGTGACCATATCATCATCAAGGGGATTAACATTTATTAATCAGTGATAAAAGGTCATTATTTCAATTTTTGACAGGACCCCTGATGTTTTATGATCTATATTGTTCTCACAGCTGCAACAATAAACATTTGTTAATTGATCTTATCTTATATTTTGGAATGTCAAACTGCTAGTGACACCATTAACACCAATTAACAATGATTATCAACTGCACTTTTGAAAGATATTGATGTTAAACATTTTTCACTAATTTAAATGATATATTTATGTTGTATTTTATATCAATTTAAGTTTTCACATATGTTTTTAGGTTTATATAATATTTTAACTGTTATAACTTTTTTACTAATTGTTAAAAAAATATATAATTCACACCATTTGATAGCAAATTTAATACTCTAAAATATTTGTTCAACTTAAATTTAATTAAATAAATATTTATTATAGTAAATGCCCGTTAAAGCATATAGGTGTCAAAACAGTAGCCATCATTTAAATTTTTTATGAAGATAAGGTACATTTTATCTCGTGATTTGTATGAGAATCTGATAAGGATCTGGTAGACTGCTCTATTAGGTAAAGGGTTAAGCCGTGTATTCTCCTTAGAGTAAAAGGATTCAAGCAATATGCGTCAGCGTTTTAAACCGTCCCAATAGCGTGCCCTGGTAACGATATGTAAAACCATTGAGTCTATTTATAGAATACCAGGAATTAGACTTATTATGGTAGAATTTAAACTAAATGAACTATTGGAGTGCCCTGGTCAAGATATGTAAAACAGTGAGCGCGTTTGATGAATTCTACACACTGTACATAAGGCCAGAAAGTACAGAAGCATTATTAGGCCACAACAAGTTGATCTTGGTTCTACGGATGTTTTCTGGGAAAAAAATGGGGCGAGCGAAGAATTTTTTTTTAAAAGTCTTTATTCGCTAGCTTTATATAGCGGTTTGACCAAATTTTTATGAGCAAGTGAGGATATAAAAATATTTTTTGTAAAAACCGTCAAAATTAAGGAGCGAGCGAATCCATAGAACATATGATCAGTTTGTTGTGGCCTTATGGTAGACTTCACAATTCACCTGCTCATTTGGCATATAGAAACTATATTTTATTGATTAGCAAACCGGACTATTCGATTTAAAAACATGTTCTGCCCACATTCCGGCAGTTAATCGAACGTTCATATTTATTAATAAACTCTCTCGAAGTAGGAAAGATAGGTTTGCTTTTTTCAACAAATGCGAGTTTTTTAAGAAATAAAATGTTACAATTAGTTATGCATGTTTTCTTGTCTTATATTGCAACTTTCTTGAAATTGGTACTCGTTCATATATCGATAATGATATTTTCTGGTAATACAAATAGGTAACCCGACAAAACACGGCGTTGACGAGTCTATACATGCACCCCTATTTTGACTACTCGACGTCATTTTTTTCATCACGTGACCTTAAATGCGTATTGATTGGCTTAAGGCAACCGGTGTCGACACAAAAATGCTCAAATCTTGATAATTGTTTATATCGCCGGTCCTAAGATGTAGGTTTATCTGCTGGTTGAAAGGCTTAATTTTAAGTGCCTAGATACAAGATACAAAAAATTATTTCAAGTCGGATTACATGATAACAAAATAACATTAGCTTTTATAAGCTATTGTCCGACAAACATGAAATAACACACATGAATTTTAAACAGAGATACATATACAATTGTTTAAAAATATATAAAAAACCATACAGTACGTGCATACACTATACAGATAGAGGAATTAAAATTGCATATAAAACAAATGAACATAAAATAAGCATTAACTAAGGACGAAGTAATGCATGCGGAAGCTTAAAGAATACAGAGTGTGGAATACTATATCTATTACGTATGATTATAAATTTAAAACCAGAAGAAAAAGACTTGACTAGCAAATAAGCAAAAACATTATTAACATATAAAACGTTGAATGATATAATAAAATAAATAAAATAAACAGAAGATAGCATAAAATAGATAAATAAATAAATAAATAAATAAAAGCTGCTAGATGGTTGGATAATTGATTATAGACACAAAACATACTGTATTTGTTCAGTACAGTTGAATGGGGGAATAATTCGAATGTAAACATCGTAAATTCGTCAGTAAGACCGTTTGTGTATAGTCCAACAGAATTAATCTGAGCTTGACCTTTATGCAAGAATATATTAAACCAAGGATCCTGTATTAGAAGGATATGTAACGCCTTATCGTCTAACCAGATTTTATCGATTTTCACTGTTGTTTCAGTGTCGTCTGCAAATTTATCATAAAGTGTATTAATTGGGGAAAAGAGTATTTTTAAACCCAAAGTGGCGGTAATCGGCGAAAAGCGCCAATTAATTGTGTTATATTTGGGAGCTGTCTTTTTATCTGAAATTCTTCCCGCTCAATTATACTTAAATTTAAATGTAAAAAATAAATTCTTAATAGTAATTGATCTTTTTGAATATTTAATAGTTTGTAAAGAAAATGCTCTGTGATGTCTGATCTCTGATTTAAATGGCCTAATTATCGGAATAATTAACCGATTACAAGATAATTTTGTCATAAAAATTAAGTGAACAGAGCAGATTTACATTTATTTACGAAAACTATACAGTTTCTAGTGATTAACAATTATAAGAATACACTGATTACATCACAATCAATACGATCATCACATAAATAGGAAACAACATAAAATTACAATGACATGAAAATATTACAAAATTACAATGATATGACAACATTACAATGACACTGGTTAACAGGATTATACATTGACAATGACAAACATAGAGATATAAAATCAGAGAAGTGTCTGAGTATACTACATGTAAATCAAAAGACAGAAAACATAATGATAGGTTTATAAAGTTAATAAAATACAACATAGACAATACAAAATAAGTGAATATACTTTTATATTTTCACACTTTATAGAAAAACTAAAAAATTATTTAACTTAATTAAGTTAAGTGGTTATCTAGTTTACTATTGAGAATCCTACTAGACTCTAGGAACGAGAATAGTTAATTCTGTTGGACTAAACAAATGGTGAAACTATGATTCAACAAAAGCAGATGAGAAAATTAGATAAAGGAAAGTAACTCTTTCCACAATAAGAAAGGCTAAAATACATATATTCCGTTCCAGTCCGTATTTAACAAAAGCATCACGTACCCTAACCCTAACGTAACAACTCGAATGACATTCAATTTAAGAAGCCTAAAACTAACGAACGCCGTGATACACCGACTTTTGGCAATGTTATGAATAAAACATCAAAACAACAAAAAAAAACAATAGCTCGAACATCCCCCCCTATTAGACAAAAGTAAACAAACAAAATAGCGCTCAGCTTCTGAATCTGTATGACCTAAATATTAATTTGGTTAAATACTCTCTTTCGGAAACACATACATAGCGAGACACATAAGATGAAAAACATACAGCATAACAAATGTTAAATACAATGCAAATCAAGTACAAAGGCAATAATACTTGCAGTTTAATTAAAAACAACGAGTTGTAACTGAAATATCGATAAGCAAAATGGCGATTGACAGCGTGGGTTGAGTGACGTCATAGAAAAAAAAGTTTAATATCTTTGCGCGTATAAACATCCTTGGGCACGTTCCACAATGCTATCGCTAGCTAGCGCTTTTTGAAAGCGATTTGTTGTAGCATATTAGCGCTCTCCTAGTGAAAAGTGCCCAATATAAAAGAAAGATTTTAAGACAGAGTATTTTGAATGACTTTATGTTCCATATGATGCATTTTTGTCTGTTATTTCGTAGAAGAAAGACAATTTGTACATACTATAAAAGAAAACTGCGTGGTTGTGATGAAATAGAGTTCAACAGAACTACTTTGTCTTAGATTTCGGTTGGCTAAATCTGAAACGACTGTCGAGATGACTGAATAAGTTTACTGCCGCTTCGCAGCGCTAAACTTAAAAATTAATGACATATCTCAGTTTGCCTTAATAGTTTTGTGCAAAACAGCTGTAAGTCAAGTTAAGTTTTTGCTTCAAAATATCTTTTACACAAGGGCATTGTAAAGCTGAATAATGCAACATATTAATAATCAAAGCACTGAAAGTACTGGTGTATTCATTGTGTTTAGATTTATTCAATTTTTTAAGGTTTTATGCTGTAGAAACACCTTATAAAGGTTATATCACAGAGGTCAGTCCACCTACTCACTGTTCCTGAAGAGGCTTTATCTCTTTATTTAGCTGTTAACAAACTTCTTGTTGCACTTTGACTACTGTTGTAATTAGTCAAAGCTATTAACTGTTACAATATGACTATCACATTGTTTAATTAGTCTGTGTGTCAAAAAACCTCTAATATAGGAGATATTTAAAACTATGTCATTGTTATCTGTTATGTGTGCTACGTAGTACACATTTTTGAGTAAAGTTGGACTAACAGCCTGCTGCTATTCTATGATTTATATAGTAACTGAACAGAAAATAATGTATTTAAACCCCATTTCTGCTTATCATAAATGTCTTAGAAATTAATTTTACCTGCACTGATGGTGTTTAATGATGAAGGTTAAATTTACAGATATAATTAAGAATTAATTGTTTGATAAATTATATTTTTTTTTCATTCGATTATCTGATTTAACAAAGAGGTTAATGAAGTCAAGTGAATGGGATTATTTTTTGGAAAATAGTTGAAAGTGTTTTATATGCACAAATTATCTTTATCTTGTAAGAAAATAAACAAATGTTAAGATTCAAAGTGTTATACTAAGATTTAATACCCGAGTTCATTATTACACACAAACTAGTTATTTTGATTCAAAACATTAATTGTTAGTATAATAATTATCATTCATATTATTAACATATTAAAGTTAAATGCAGTTATTGTATTTTTAAATGAGTATGTTTTATTAACATTTTTTATTCAGGAACTTTTCCTTAATCTCTCCAGATCTTGTCAGATTACACTTTGGCGAAATGAAACTTTTCCATCATAAGCCTTTATTCCTTATTGAATAGATTTTGTAGATTTTATAATCCCTTAGCTCTCACAGTGCTTCAAACTGTACCTTCACACAAATAAAAATCTATATCAATTTTTATTTTCTTGAAAGGGTTTGATACCCCAGTATCCAAGTCAGGGTGGTACTTAATGTATCATAGTCAACACTAATAGTGTGGCTTTACCTATGTTAGTTCACACTATTTTATTGCACAATATTTTAAAAGACCCCCCTTATAAAACCCACTTCAAAACAGAGGATTATCGAATTTACTGACTCGTAAGTATCTTAACCCGATATAGTCATGGATGGATTTTATTGCAAGTATTTTATCCATTGTGATACTCATTGACAAAATGTATATTGATGATTTTATCCTTGTTAAATTTATTTCACCTAAGGACTTGCATCCAATGCGCCGTAAACTTCAGAGGTGCGTTCAACAATGCGAGCGCTTGAGGCGACATCAAGCGCCCGCGTTCTGCTCGCGATACAGCTCGAGAGGTGTTCCGCTTAAAAATTGTTGTATAAATAGATTTCAGTTTATATGAGTTTCCTCCCTTGTCTATTAAAGATAATGTTGTTTTAGATTTATGTACAATACCCACCAAAAGTGCGGAGACATTTTCACTTTGCAGGCCTACTAAATAGCTTTTGTCCAAAATTTTGAAAACTGATTACTTAAAAAAGCTCTTAAGTTTTATTTTTTTGTTTATCACTTTACTTATAACTGAGTCTACAAAAATACCAAACAAAATACATTATAGAAAATGATTACAATAAACAGGCTTATGCTAGTGTGTCAGATGCTGAATATTATTCATGTGCCGCATTGATTAAATTTGTTTTCATTTCGTCACAACCATATTAAATATAAAAAAACTAGTAATTCTACAAAAAAAGTCATCAAAATTAATGAGTTGTAGTTTTTTTGGTGGGTACAGAATTAATATATCATTGGAAATATATATTATAACAGGTACCAAAGATGGTGGCAGGAATTTTTTTTCATATCAAAGAATTTTTCTGGAAAGTGGGACGCAAACTTGTGTGTTACTTGTTCCACATAAAATATCCACGCAATGCATAAAATATACTAAATGTACCCTTTATTTGGTACAGTAAATTGTCTCTATGATTTATGTATGGTAAAAAATATGAAAGATCTCGTGTATCAGCAGAAATAATTGTTTCCCCACCCGCTTTTTCAATAATGTGCTGTTAGACGTCATCTTGGATTTTATAGCGAGCGCTCGACATTCTGTACACAAGTCTGGCTGACCAATATCTACACCTATTTATGGAATGAGCGCAGTCGTTCAATAGCCTTACAATTCGCGAGGCGGGCGCTCGCTCGAGCGATCGCATTGTTGAACACACCTCGGGTTTAATTGCACATGACCCGAACAGTTACAGTCCGGAAATAATTATCTTTAAAACAAACCCATTACGCGGGAATCAGCACTTAAAATAATGTATACAGTACAAGTATTAGCATTTCCAAAAATGCTTGAATCGTCGATTAGCATGCATGTATGACATCTTCTTTAGTAAAGCATTCAAGTAATATATGTGTCAGAGTTTAACAATTTCGTCATGTTCCGACCGAGCTTATACAAACTCATTTTTATGGTATACTTTATAATTAACCTGCCCATTTGGCAAGAAATTATATTTATTGATAACCAATCCGGATTATTCGATTCAAGAACATGGTCTGTCCCATATTCCGACGGCTTATCGAACATAGATTATATTTCTTTACAAGAAAATATTGATGCAAAGCATCAAAGGTCCCTAAACAATTAAAAGCACGAAAGTACTGCTTACGCCTGTGATCTCTATAAGTGAGGCATTAAAATTCTTTAGAATATGTTTATTAACTGTTAATTAAACCAACGATGTTTGATAATTTAATATATAAATGTACAATATATAAAAGGATCATTATCAGTGATGGTCTGATATTTCTTCTCTGTTCAAAGTGTCAGTCACAGTGTCTTCGTCAGTTGTTTACACTGTGTCTTTCTATAAATAGACCGCGAAGGCCGTCGAGTGTACATCTATCTAATAGTACTGCCACACACCTCTCACGAGCATATTATGGGCAGTCTTATCTGTGTTACAAGTTAATCTCTTCCAGTATATTCTGTGACGTCATATTGAGCGTCTGGTCATTTTTTCGCGCAGAAATACATTAAGTACCAGTTTCTGTATGAACTATTTTATTGTAGCGGAATTATCCGGATGTGGATGCTGTTAGGTTTCGTTGATTAAATGTAGGTCAATATAGGACTCCGATCGGTATACCACTATTAATATATTGGTAACAGAGTATTCATTGTTTACACAATGAATACAATAAAAACTACATAACCATTTTAAATCTATGTTTAGCACCGAGAAAAATTGCTTCAAGCTACTTAAAAATGACTTACAGTCAAAAAATACACAAATAGACAGGTACATATTGGTAATTATAGGGGGGGGGGGGGGGTCCAGACCCCCTGACCCCTCGCTAGAAAGGCCTATGCAGGTTAAATACCAAATACATGACTTTCACAAATTTTGACTAAATATGACCATTTTATACTTCAAAATTCTTAAAATATTAATTTTGCTTGCAAATTTAATCAATTCAAAATATGCTAGCAAAATGACTTGTTGCTGTTTCCAGTGGGACCTGTGTATTATTACTGGTAATATGCATGCTTGCATTCTGAAATCAAAGTGGCGATAGCTCTGCATGGACATGGGTCCAACAGGTCAAAAGCTGGTTGTGTCATTAAAAGGGACACACATGTGGTGCCAGATATATTTGCAAATGAATGGGGGTTATACATTACAAATGTTTAAGTGAAGTAAATAATGATAACATGTTTGTATATTGTGAGTAGAAATCCAGACTGTTTAGATACTGTCTGCTATTGTTAACAATGATACTTTTTTACTCATAGGTGTTTATCTAACTGCATACCGTTGCCCTAAATCTGACTGTGCATGACCGATTGTAATTGTCTGCTACTTTTTGTGTTACATTTCAAAAGTTGTGGTTACTGAAGCCTGGGTTGCTTTGGAAGCCATGTCAAAAATTAAAAATAACATGGAATCAAAATGACACAAAATACGGCTGTGAAATCAAATTATTATAAAATCAAGGGAAATAAGATCAATTTTTTCAGCTTGATGTAACACGGATTATCTACCTTGACAATGAACAAAATGAACAAATGTGTGTTACTGCTATAGAAGCCAATCATTGTCCTGGTGCTATAATGTTGTTAATGGAAGGATATTTTGGTACTATATTACATACTGGAGATTTTAGATTTACCTCTACCATGATAACTGATACTATACTGTCACGGTACTCTGGTAAGTACATTGACATTGATGTATGTATTTAGATTTGGCCGGAACAGTCTGGAATAAAAATCACTACATTGTTTATGATTCGGGACTGTATTGTCCATCTGTGGATTTGACCACAGGCTGTGACACTGTCCTGAGTCCTTATTTTTGAATCCGGGCCATACCAGCCATCTGTGTATGGACTTTCTCATTAAATTTGACCCTATAAACTAGGGGAGTAACATGGTAAACCCCTTGTCATAATATATTTAAGTTTTTATTGGTCTCTTAAAGTTGATATGTAAAGGAGTGGGTGTGGCTGAGAGGTTACGATGCTGCACTGGTAATCATTGGGTTCGTTTCCCATCCAAAACCTACCCTGTTGTTTCCTTGAGCAAAAAACTTTATCCTATTGGCTCAGTATTGGGGGACTGGAAAGTAATAAATCTAAGTTGTAAGATCATTTGTTCTTATATTCCGTTTATTTGATTGAAGGGTATTTCATGATAAATTATTTAAAAAAGACAGCATATTTGAACAAATCACTCAAATTATTATCCTGTTAATGTTCATTCCATCTAGTAAAAATAGCACTGATATTGATAGAAAATTTGGTATCGATTTATTGAAAGGCAAGTATCGGTGATATATCAATATATCGAGTCAGACAAGGAGTGTAAAAGAAGCCACTAGAATTTCAGGATATATGTACTATTTAATGCTCTTATGATGTTTTGCATGATGTTAAAAATGTTTCAGACATCAAAACAAACTAATACAAACTGTATTTTCTTGTTTTTGAAACTTAACTGGAAACATGAAAACTCAGAAATATGTAAAAGTCCTTTAGTTATAGCTTTATGAAATACTAGGTTGTATCGATATTCAAAATTGTGAATCGATTCCCGATTGTCTGTCAAGAATCGGTGATACATGATACATGATACATCGATATCGCGGTTTTTTATGACGGCTCTTGTCAAAAATCCATTTTGCTTAGCCTAACATCTAATGGAGGTGGAGGTTTGTCGTGAAACTGCTATATATTCATTATAATCTTACAATTATACCACCCCCTAGTATTTATCTTCTATTTTCGTCTTCGGCTGTAAATTGCGTTTTATTGAAAACTTTCGGCAAAATACACGCATTGAACAATTAATTTTGTTTTCATGTGAATAAATACTTTGAAACAATGCCAGAATATTGCGGATTTACGTGTTTCTTTATAAACGAATGTGTCCAAAATTAAAGGTGCAAAAACATACCATTTTTACAAAATTGATTTATAATCAAATAGGCTGCTGTTTTAAACACGTGTACAATCGTATACACTCATATGGAAACTTACGATTGATTGTAAGTGAAACATGTAATTATTATACTAAGGTAGTTAAAGCTCTGTGGAATATTGTCGCTCTATATATAGGTTTCAGCTTGTCGGTCATTTGGTCGATTGGTTGGTCTGTAGCTTTTTCTGGTCTGCTCAATTTCTCAGCATATATACCGGATATTAGACAGACATGTGCGTATCCTATTTTGGTTGTGGTCCATTGATTCTTAAAGGGTGTATCAGGATTTGAAATTGAAAAAAAAATCTATGAAGTGGGTGTGGTTACTAAACATATTAAAATATCCATAAATTCCAAAATAATTTTGATATATTTTGTAAGTGATGCATTAAATGTATAGATGTGACAGTGAAAATATATAAAAAAACTTAACAAATAAGACATTTAGAAAGAAATGAAAACATTTAACCTAACCTTGAAATAGCCCTCCGAACGTCAGTCCAAACACATAATTTAAGTTCTTTTTCATAAATCCAAATGTTGATATAGGTTGTCCATATAACATATTACATTATCTTAGGGTGAATTACACAAAAAATATTTCCAAAATGAAAATTTGATAGTTCATCTCAACACAAACATTACACGTTTTAATCTACAGTTTACACACAAGTGCCTAGTGCAATTTTTCCCTAATATTGTATGTTCTATGTATGTGATTTGAAGGAAAAATTCATCGGGCTCCTGTGGTAAAATTGTAAATAAAATCATGTAATCATGTGTTGTGATGAATTATCAAATTTACATTTTGGAAATACTTTTTGTGTGATTCACTCTAAGGCACTGTAAAATGTTATATGGACATTATATAACATCATTTTGAATTTTGAAAAGAGAACTTTAATTATGTGTTTGGACTGACGTTCGGAAGGCCATTTCAAGGTTAGAATAAATGTTTTCATTTCTTTCTAAATGTCTTATTTTCACTGTCACATCTATACATTTAATGCATCACTTACAAAATATATCAAACTTATTTGGAATTTATGGATATTTTGATATAATTAGTTACCCCACCCACTTGATAGATTTTTTTCAATTTCAACAAATTATAAACCCTTAAATACCTGATGGGGGAGTATTTTATCACATTAAATTATATTTTTAGTTTTGTTTTTACAGGTAAAATTGACACTCTCTACCTAGATAATACATATTGTTCTCCAAGTTGTACATTCCCAACAAAAGAGAATGCCGAAAAACAAGTAATAGACATTATACAGCAATATCCTGACCATGATATCCGAATTGCCATGAGAAATCTTGGTAAAGAAACATTACTCTACTCCATAGCTCTTCATTTCCAGGAATGGATATCTGTGACCGGACAGTTTTACGAAAGATTACGAATTCTTGGAGCTCCAAATGTGTTTGACAGTTCTAATTCACACAGAATACGTATAGTTCCATTTGATAAAGCCACTCATGGATTAAATGAACATACAATTGTGATTTTTCCCACAGGTTTGTTTGTAGGGATTGATGCTCGTCACTATGAAAATAATAAAAAGGTCTTCAAAGTACCCTATTCTGATCACAGCTCATTTTCTGAAATAGTGGAGTTTGTATCATTTCTAAAACCTCGGAAAATAATACCAATAGTAAAAGCCTCATCACATGGACCGTTTGGATGTAGTGTTGCTGATCGCGCTGACATGTCACAGCTGGATAAGTTCAGGTCTAAAAGTGGCGTAACAAATAATGAAGTGGTACCAGACTCTGTAAAAAAGTTCATGATTAGTTGTATGCCGTTGGGTGCTATGGAGCATAAAAGAAAGGTCAAAAAGAAAATACTCGGACAGAAAAGGAAAAGGAAGGCAAGAGTGGTACATAAAGGTGTTAAGTATGATAGTCCAGATTCTCAATCTGAATAAAGTATTAAAATTATCTATGATGAGAATGAATGTGTTAAAGATACTAATGTAGATATAAATGCGAATGAGTCTGTTGAGTTGCCTGATTTTGAAGTTATACACAGCGAGAAACCTAATGTTCATTTACCTGACATTAAAGTTACAAATGGTGAAAAATCTACTGAAGTTGATAATAATAGAAGTGAAGATGAAATAAATAATGACAATTCTAGCTCAAAACAAGACAATAATGGAAGTGTTTCAGAATTTATAGATTCACCTGTTTCTCATCATAGTAAAGTTTTTAGTGACAAAACATCATAATTAAGCAGTAAAAATAGATCACCAAAATCATTTGATGTTCACTGTAAAGTTGTCTCACTTTTTGATCAAGTTTGTTGTGTTTAAACAACGAAAACCTACCTTAAATTAAATACAAAAAAGAAAACAAAATTTTACCCCCATAGAACGTTTAGAACCTGTTGAAGAAACAGAAGCTGCTAAGTATAAACGGTACTTAAATTTTAATAAACATCTACAAACTGACTCTGGTACTGCTGAGGGGGATACTGATGATAAACATTGTTCTCCAGATGTTTGTGAAGTAAAACAAAGTTCTCTAATTAAACCAAACTCAGATACAGATACTGATTATGGTGAGTTGATTATTATCTCAGATTCTGATCAATCAATTACTGAGCAAGTATCATCATTTTATGAGAAATATTTGGGTGAAGAAATTGAAAGTTGCATGAACATTTCTGATAATGATACAACTAAAGTTAATGACTCTCCTGATAAATCTCTTTGCTTCATGAACTGTTCAAACTCTTCAGTGACTCCTAATGATAAAACTTCAGAGTTGAATGAAGACATGCACAGTGATAAGGACGATTTAGTTAATGAAGATATGCATGATGATATCGATCATGTAATTGCTGAGGGTGATGATGTGAGAACAGATGAATCTAATGATCAGGAACAGGAAGAAACTCTTGAAAATCTAAAGTCTGCAAGAAGTGATACTCAAAGTTCAACATCTTCACCAAATGTCTCTGCATATTTTAATGACTTGGAAGAATCTTTGGATATTACATCAGATGATGATGATGAATTCGCTGATAGTAATGATAATGTTAATGATGATGATTACTTTGATGATAATTCAGCTGACACCGATCATTGTGTGGATGAAGTGAATAGTGGATTTGACAAAAGTCAGGATAAATCTGTAAAGACTGATAATAGACTAAGTGATGAAAAAATTGCAGCAGTACAAGATAGTTTAAATCATATTATTAATTCAAGAAGAGGTATGGAAACATCTGACGAAGATGATTTAAAGGAAGGAGATGCTCTGGAAGCTTTTCTTCATGTATTTGCATCTCTTAAGGAGGAGAAAGAAATGAAAAGGAAGAATGGACAATTAGCCGAAGAGAAAAAACAGATTAAGAGGGCTTATAAAAGATATCTTGATGGAATGGAATCTGAAGAATTTAAACGTCTTCCAGACAGTTCTTTTAGTATCAAACCTGATTGATCAGATTTAATATGTCAAATTTAACAATTAAGAATTAACTACAGTGTAACCTCTGCAGAGCGACTTTCGGCGGAGTTTGAAAAAAGTGTCTTTCTGCAGAGGTAGACTTTTCTACCAATCACGGAAAACGGCCATTTTCGGTACGGAAAACTAGCCATTATCCGTTCCGTAATGTAAATACAGTTAATAGCGGGCGCTGATCAACAAAAGTAAAAAGTTTTAATATGATTACAAAGGTTTTTTTTAAATAAATCGTTATAATCGTTAATAATTCCTATCATGATGGTTAGTTTTATGCAAAAGAAAGCAATACACTAGAGAAATCTTTTCTGGTACCTTGAAAATTGTTTTATACTCGTACCTGTCTAATGGCGAATAATATTTAGCATGAATTATCGTCGTCTTTTCGGGAGTAAATATCTGATTCGGCTCTTAAACCTCAAATTAACTTAAAACAGAATTCATTCCATCGAAGCTTTTAATAATAAGTACAAAACAAAAAAGTTTTATTTACTATCGTCAACTAGCTGGACGTATGTACAACTGATACTTGATGACGTCAGCCTACCAAACAAAGCGCTCCTCATCTTAGATCCGTTCGTTGGTGTCATGGAAACCATATGCCACTTGTTTATTAACCCCTGTTAGTCAAATGATTTAACAACATGACACTTTAGGGTAGTATTATACGATTAGGGGATCGCTTATTGTTTAAATCTTCTGGTCATAGATAATTATCGATTATTGATATTAACCTCGCTAGACTTAGTGTCGCTGTACAGAGGTAAAAAATGAACTATGGGAATTTATCACAACGGCCGTTTACCGCTCTGCGGAGGTGTCGTTCATTAGAGGTAAATCATAGTGCAAAATCAATGGGGGGATTCTAATATGCCGCTCGTCGGAGGTTGCCGCTCGTTAGAGGTGCCGTTAGCAGAGGTTATACTGTATTTTTCTTTATGGAATCAAATTTAAGCCTGCTTTATTTGTTTTATCAATTCTAACTATGCAAAGTTTTTTTATATGCCTTTTTTACTTTGAATTGCCTGATTGGGCTTTATCATCAATATCTTTCTGACTATTTCTGTATGAAAAGTAAAAAATACAATGTTTGTTTATGTTTGAGGTTGTATGAGGATGAGATAGCATGTCTTTACTCATGTTGTAAACACACACAACTATGTAAGAACATAGACTATGTACATTTGTTTATTAATTTTTCTCTTAAATGAACAACAATGCTGAATTTATTGGACTGGAATGGTTCCCCACCTAATGGATTGGTTCAAACTGCAGTATATGTGTGCTTCAGTTGGGTTAATATCGCAGTTAAAAAATATTATATTTCTCAGATATGTTTTGCACCACAATGCCTTAAGATGTCAGACATATTTTGGTAATTATACAGTCAATTGAAACTGAGGTTATGTATTCAGGCTTAAATGGAATTTGATTTTGAGATTGACTTTGGTCTTAATTATCATTGTCTATATCTGAATAGTGAACGAAAGCGTGAATTCTGCTCTCTAATTAACAGTCGCACAGTAAACTGTTGCAGCCCTATTTATTTATCAATCAGTATTTACTCTATGAAGTTATGCAAACAGTGAAACTTGCACTTTTTATTGTGTTTTGTTTTAACTTTGTTATGTTTAAGTAGCATACATATGTTTAAGTTTATTGTTAATGGCTTGTTGTATATTTATTAATGGAGGGTATCCATACTAGGGCTGCAATGATTCATTTGAATGTTAATTTGATGCAATTTGATTTTTTTCTTTAGATTCAATTTTATTCAATTCATTCAGTGGTATATCTTATTCCAAAAGTACATTCATTGAACTTAAAACTAAATAATTTTTTAACATTTATTTTAGACCAAGATCAATTCAGAAAATGAATTTTCACTCTGATTTATTTATGACTTGTTTATCATTGTATCTTAAAAGTCTTAAATCCTTATAACTTTTATAAACAAGATTATTAAATTGAAAATGGCGGGTTTCAAATCGAAATCAAATTGACACTCTCGCAATTATTTTTTGATGTATCAAATTGAATGGTTGCAGCTCTATTCCATACCAGCCCATAGAAACAGAAGAGGAGGTGGGGGTGGCCATGCTGGTTTCCTTTTGGGACCCATTGGTTTTATACATGAATACATTTGTTATGTGCCAATGACGGAAGTTTCTTTGCACTATAAATTTTATTTTTCTATGCAAATCCTTTTGTACTATAAAATAGTGGAAAAAATAAAAGAATATTATAAAAATGTGTGTTTCTTCATTAGATATTAGTTCTATTGAACATGAATATCTCATCATAATTTAGTATCATGTTATTAGATCAATTGAAAAGATAAAGAATACAGTGCCTTGGTCACTACCATCCATAAATACTTTATGTTCAAATGTCATTATAGGTCATTGTAAACATGAAAGTTTAAAAGTACTCATTCAAAGATTTCAACTGAAACATGAACTTTTTCTAAAACTAGCAAAAATTATTTGGAAACATTTTTAAGCAGGAAATTAGTGATTTGATAATGACAATTTAAGTGCAAATTGACATTCAAGTACTAATGATGGTATTTCATGTAGTAAAATTCTACCCTTTATGTCACGGTATAGACAATTTTAGAGCATTTTTGTGATATTTCTTGCAATCTATAGGTCAGTTTGACCTAAAATTTTAAGAATTATTGTTTTGACACAATTACAGACACTGAATGGTATTTTAATATATTTAAAAATCTTAACCAAATCTGTGAACTAGTACTTTTAACAAATGTTGAAATGTATGAGTTGTTAATTACTTTCAGGAGGGAGAATATCATATTATCAAACTCCTGGTTTATCACAATTCTAATGTTTATGACTAAGGATACAACTTTAAATGGATGCTACAAAATTATATATGAGCCAGGCTCTGTGAAAACCGGGCTTAATGACATCGATTATGACGTTGCGAAATGACGTCATAAAGTATACACATTTACGCAATGTAGAAACCGACAGTTGTTTAACGTTGTGTGATTATTGCATTGTTTATACTAGGCTCTCTTTCATTAATTAAAGTGAATAAATTTATGTTTTGTTAAATATGACTGACTGTAAATATCAAGGTTTCAAGAAATCATTAACTAATAGCGTCAAAATAAGGATTGCTGACAATCTTGAGTTGTGTTTTCCATCTGTCTTTCGTCAACGTGCCGAGCCATCGTGGGGATTGTCTAATTTACAACCGATTTTTTGCCCAACTGACTTGATACTAAAGTAGTACCCTTATAAGTACCCCATTAACTCCATCCCTAAATTATTTAACTCCGCTTATTATATGTTTCTTAAAAATCAAATTAACATAATGAGACGTACTACTTCCCAACCTTTCACTTTTATATGCGTCATATGTGATCGGTAGAAAGCCTGATTTGTGATTTTTTGCAAATGACTGATTTCTTCAAGACGTCTACTAATTTAGGAGCATGTGAGAAAGTTTAATGACCGTTTTAACATGCTAACCGATTTTGGATTATTTCTTTGCACTCGTTTTTACTTTCTACTGTCAATGGAAGAAGGCGTTATATTACATTATTTTAGAATTAAGTGCTAATTAAACCTGAAAAAACAACTTTGGAACTTTTATTAAAGACAATTCATGATTATAAGAAGGCTCAATTTTTCTTGATTTAAAAGTTTAATTATCTCTTTAACACACCAACCGAATTTGTAACATTTATTTGCACCCGTTATGCCTTTAATTTACAATGGAAGCAGGCGGGTTTTTTTTTTGTTATTTTAGAACTAAATGCTATTTTTAAGATGCCAACCGATTTTGTAACATTTTTGCATGTTTTTCTCTGACATGTTATGCAGCAAAAGGACTCGCAAATTTATAATATTTAAATTAGACAACGGTGGTACACTCTCAGGCAATCTAATTGCTTTAAAAGGGTTTGATAAAACTTACGCAATTTTTAAGTATAAAAGGACAATAACTAAAAACATAATTCATCCAGAGTTATCCCCTTTCACAATATGGTTAATATATTTCTCAACAATATCTTTTATATATATTTTTTTCTTTAATTAGATCAGTAAATATGTTAAATAAATAGATACAGGAAAAGTGAAAATTTTGTTTATTCATATCTAAAATCAAATTTTATATTGTTACAATAAAACATCAACTGGTTATTCATTAACACAGAAATTAGTAACTATAAACAGTCATTCCAGAAAACTTAGTTTAAAATCAAACAATAAATTTCAAACAAAATTAGAACTATTTTAAGTCTTGTTACAATGAATTGAAACTCATTTTGTTGGTAAAAATTATCTAAGGGCTCCAATAGCCCCGAAAAATGCAGTTTTTAGTGCCTTAAGTAAAGTCTATGAAAAACTGTATGCAGCTGTTAAAGACACATTTTACTGTAAAATTGTACATATAAAAAATTCTGTAAAAGTGAATTGTGGGGAAATTACCAATTTAAAAGCAGAGAGAAATGGTGTAAAACACAAATATTATACTATAATCCATGTACTAACATAATTCAAATGTACTTTATAACTGGTAGTAAAAATCATGCCTTGTTCAACAGTATTAATCATTCAACAAGGAAAGTCTGCTTGAACCACATACATTTTACGCTATGTTTAATTCAAAATTTCACCAGCTGCATCTACAATAGTCAAGCATTCAAAGCTAAAGCAAATTGCACTTTGCAGTAATATCATTTCATGGGCAAACGCATTGTTTTTGATGATAACTCATTTGTATCATTGAAAAGTTTCATTTTCATTATATATGAAAAGGTTTGAATCAAAGGCAAGCGAAATAGTATTTCTGAAAGCAACCTGCGAACAAATATACATGTGAAAAATCAGTAGAACTGAGATTAATAATAAAATATAGACTAAGTACATGTATGTAACAAACTTCAATTGGATAAGAAATATTTTAAGTATAGATACCATTTAAACAGAAGCATACAGCTTATACAGTATTTCATCATTTTTTTCTCTTCAAACAATAAATCAAAACCCAAATTATATTATATGATAATATTTTGCAGCCTTCTGGATCAAGCAACTATTAAACTCTTATACTCTTATACAATTTTGATTGTGCTCTAGGCATCACCTAAAATTACCTATTTTGTCATGCTTTGTTAATTTGATATAGTGTCTACAAACAAGTCTAATGAAAAGCTGGTATGTTATGAACTTGATATTTCAATTGTAACATCATTATATGCATATTCATTTGTTAGTCTTTAGAAAAAATAGCTCTTTAAGTGTCAAAAATACATTAAATTCAGTCTTCTTCTTACGTGGGTTTATCACCAAATGGATGATTCTTCTTGACTTTTCAATCTTTCTTTCAAACAGTAGATAACAAACACTGCCTTGAATTCTTTGGAGTAGTGATTGTAAAATACTTTAGAACAAATAATCTAAAATTGGTAAACTCTGACATGCCTGTAAAATAAATCATATAGAGACTATATAATTGTTAATCTGATAATATGCTGGTGCATGAAAATGTTAAAAAAGTACAAATAAAAACTCCATATGGAAGACACATTTATATAAATGACACATTTATATAAGTACAGGCTGTCAACCAGTTCCTATATTCCTATATTTTCCTATATTTTGGGTTTCATTCCTATATTTTCAAAAGTGTCCTATATTTCCTATATTTATACTATATTTTGTCCATCATTCCTATAGTTTTATAAAACATTTTAACTTGAACATGTTGAGTATGTTTAATTGTTTTTTTTATATATAATAGAGTATTTTGTATCTGTTTCCTCTTATACCGCTTATAAGTTGAATAATGTCAGTGCCTATGATGAGTTGTTCTGGAAGGTGGCTGTCAAGTGTCAGTATTCAAGTCGCCCTAACACTTGGCTACATACAATAACCCCTCTTGAACAATTTAGAAGAATACATATACAACTCTTCAATAACCCCTCTTGAAAATTTTAGAAGAAATGTTCCTTGTTCAAATTTTCGAAGTGTTCCATTCAACCTTATTGTATTTTGTAGTCCATGTCACTTATTGCACCTTACTGCAACCTATAACAAACATTGCTAAATTATACCACACTATGGTGAAGTAAAGCAATTGCAAGGGTACACCATAGATCTCTCAATCTGTAGGCATGCATCCTTCCACTCATTCTTTGTATTTCATCAGAAATATAGTTAAATAGTTTTTGAAAGGAAATAAATCAATGAACCTGTCTTTCGTTACTGACAGGGCTAGAAATTGTACAGTAGGTCTGAAAACATTGTCTAGTATTCCCCTTAAATAATTATGAGTAACAAATTTTAGCATCATGTTCAAAACTAGCCATGTTTTGGTGTATTTTTTTCTCTCAATGTATATAGTACATTGTAGTTATTACTATAGTAAAACAGTTAAAAATATCTCATGTAACCATTAAGTCAAGAACCGCCATATTTGGCATGCATAGAAACATCATTCAAATGACACTTTTGTTGATAGACTCTGACCATCAGTTCTGTGGATCAGAAAAACATCAGCTGCTGTAATGAACGGCAGGTTTCTGCTTGTATCAGATCAAATGATGGAAGAATTTTTCTCAAGATAGATTTAAGCCCATATTCCGGGTACCTAAATATACTCATTTACTATACCCGGTATATATAAAACCTTTCTTTAAACAATGAAGTCATTAACATAGAGGCATTGGAGACACAACACAATTGTCAAACCATTTTCTTTTAAATTTTACTATTTAAAAGAGGTTTTTGTATGAGATCATAGTGTAATTATAATTTTGTAAAACACGAAAATGCATTAACTTCGAGAGAAGTTGTAGATCTTAATTATTTTATTTAGAGGTACATGTAGGATTTAAAATTTCATCACATACATCATTATTTTGTTTCAGCAAGTTCATTTATATCAATTGAAAATTTCATGCATAAACTGACAGCGTATTATTAAATAAAATAACATTTTTGCTATCAGTAGTGCTTTGGTTTTACTGTGAGACATTTGCTTAGGTACTAGTATTTAGATTAACATTGTTTGAAAGCTTATAATAAAGTTATGTAAGACTGCCAGCTCATCAGCTTCTATTGAAACTTTGATTTACCTGGTTTCATTTACCTTTCCACAAGGAACAGACAACTTCTATCTCTATACAATAAAATATTTCATTCATATTTAGTAACACTGATTGTGACACCACTTAATGACTTATGCTTCTGTAACTGTTTTATGACCTAAAATAATATGAATCATAATATAAAACAAGACTATGTAATCATAATGATAATACAATGTAATAAGTTGAACAAGGCAACACATTTGGATATACACCAATCTTTCATGTCAACTAAGGAAAATATTATAGTCAACAGAGTATCAGTCAGGCAACTAAGACGCATTAGGTTCAATTCATACATTTGGTACCCGACCTTTTCTACTTTTATGACATTTTATTCTGAAATTCTGAGGCTGATTTAGGACAGAAGGTCTGATCATTTAAATGAACTAGTGGCTGACTCTTTTATTGTTGAAAAATGAATGAAGTGCGAACCATGGTTGTTTGCGATTATCATCAGCCCAGTTGGTTCAGTTTAGCTTAAAGACTTATCTTTATGCCTAAGTTATTGACAAAGCATTTTGAATGCTTACACTCAACAAGTCTGACGTGTGCATCTATATCTTTGGACAAGTATTGGTAAATTTATATTTCTATCCCACTTGCATGTAGGCAAATAAGTGTGATATATCGAAGAAATTTAGCACATGTATACATATAATTTGATTGAAAATACACGCTTAACCCCTATACGTTTATCATCTAGATTTTAATTGTACGTCCATTTACCTTAACGGTCTTAAATGCGACAATTTTCATATAACCTGTGCTTGATATGTAGTATACACACTTGTATGTCCGCAAATGAAAACAATGACCATCAAAATATGCCATTTGATTTGGCAATCAATACTTTTTGACAATTTCTCATTAATACTTAAATTGTACTATAATTAATACAATATGTTACTGTAACGTATATTTCACATTCTAAACGATGTCTTTTAAGTAAGTATTATACTTTAGGAACTTGTATGTTCTATTAGTAAATCTCAAATATCATATGAATAGTTTTATAAACGAATCATCATTGTAAAAGCCTTATAGAAAAAATGTAACTTGTTTGTACTTTGGTTACGGTATTTAACCTGATTTTCTTCTAAAACATACCAACATTTGATTTTGGTAGTAAAAAAAGTTCGTTTGAGATCAATTTTATCAACAGAGCAAAACGTATGTGACATAACATGAAAATGATAAAATTCGTAACGGTAGTTAACATGCTATAACTTTAAGACAACTTGAATAATAGATGCAAAAATCATTGGAAAATGTTCAAATTGATATTATGTATTCAAAAACATGGTTATTAGTTAACTTTGTCATAAGAGTAAGCACTTATAAAAAGGATCAACACCAATTTAGTACATTTTACACTGTAACGTAAATGAAAGCTGATATATCATGGGTATAAGCATCAAATTTCATATAATTTGTACAAATATGTTGTAAATGCATTCGAAATAAAATATCATAAATCAAAAATGTGATTTGATGTTAGTAACAGGTGAAAAAGTATACATGAAGTTTAGGGTGCATTTTGGTGTTTTTGGTAACGTACATCTTTGAGCTCAGATTGTGGGAAAACGCTTACCTCGACAGTTATAAGAAATGGATTTTCAAATTCCTCAGACAAAACTACATAAGAATCACTCATCAAACCTTTTGGGCGCGATACCGCACCTAAAACCCTGCGAGCTCTCCGACTAATACTGTACACAGACGGTCTGACTTCTATTTATAGAATGCCCTAGATGTTTGGTTACCCAGTTTGCATTTTGCGCATGCGTTATCTATGGAACCAGTTTTTACCGGCTCGATTTGCTTTACTGCATAATGCGAATTAAAGCAAATTGAAACAGATTTAACATTCACCTCAAACTTACGGGAATTTAAACAGAATTCGGGAGATTCATTTAAGTTTGCGGAAGTTTAAAAATTCAACGTTAATCCAGGAGAAACCCGAAAAATTCAGGAGAGTTGGCAGGTCTGTATATAAGTACTTAATAAGATATTTAATTGAAAGTTTTTTAACTTCTTAATATCTGTAATACTTCTACTCAACTATAAAGAAATGTAACTCTGATTGAGTAATTGTTGGAATTATGCCCAAGCAAAGGTTTTTTTCGGGTGCGAGTCAACTCGTCAAATGTTTGAATCGTCAAACTTAATTTATCGCACAACCACTCGACCAACTTGTCAAACTGATAATATATTGTAATTTGTATTTAGGAGGGTTGGAGATAGTTGTCTTTTTATGAGTAAAAGAAATCATTTGTTAAAAATTTTGAATAAGATGTTAAAGCCACTATATGAAGGAATATTCATTAACAGTAGACTTGAATTTTAAAACTCTTTGACAACCAAGAAGTTACCATAATATAACATGTATTAGAGACACAATAAACAGTTCAAACATTCTGCTTTCTTAATTTAAGCTTGACAAATTGTCCAATTCTTATAAAAGTGGGGTACTTCTATAAGAGCTGACTATATTCATTTATATGCTAATGTTCAATATACCTGATCGACAAAAGTTCTAGAGCTGAATTACGTAATTTGGAGTAAGTTTTTCTAAAATATGACTTCATCTTAAACAATCTGTGATCAAAACTATTGCTTCAAGAATCCACAACCAAATTCAACTTTCGGTTTTGATCTACTTTCACTTTGAAATGCAATAAATTACATAAACATTTTAAGCAAGATTTGCATTTCTTTACAAAATCTTGCTCATTAGAGGTGTTTGAAATTGATAAATGTATAATTTCTTTGCTGTTCAAAAATAGTGTAACTTTTGATAAAAGGACTTTAAGGTTATGGAACTGTAACTAACTTCGGTAAACTTCAGCACTCGGTATAATCCGGGTTTATCCGAAAAACTGTCGCCGTCAAGTTTCGTAATTGCTTTTTTTAGTAATTTTCAGCTCGCGATCCGGTTTTTCCATGACTTCATTGTGTAACACATTTTCTGAAAATGGCGAAACCAGGTGCTTAACAGCGTGATCGTCGAGGTCGTTATCGTAAAAATAATGGTAAACTTATAATTCGACAAAATAATGAAAAGTCGTATTGGATCATAACTATTGTGTTAATTCTGTGTGTACAGGTGTAAATGCACTGTTTCATCTTGTGACTCAATCCCAATTAAGGTGGACATATGGGCATATTTTTTTTCATTTTTTTCATGTCATCAAATATGAGTTTTAAATCAATTAAAGGCATTGTAGACATGTTCTGTACGCAGTATAAAAATATTTTCAGCTGGGCTAGTTTTTTTTTTTTAGATATAGGCTGGTGAAAGGTCACACCTAGCATTTATAAATGTGCTTATGAAAATCGAACATGTGCTGTAAATTTCACTTGTTTAAAAGTAGTAATGGTCAAACTGTTGAAATATTCAATACGGTTGCATTCTATAAGGTATAATGTTTCGGAATAAATGATAAAGACTGAAGAGTAAGCCAGATACTTTCAGAAAAACATAAATATTGAATACGCTATTTTCATTAGTTTTATTTGTTTTAAAATGTCATTCATATCAACTGTTCCAGAACGATACAAACAAGTTAAATATAGAATGAAACTGTTTAAAATAGTTAAATACCATTGTCTTAGTGTTATAACAAAACGTTGTGTGCATGTGAACCGCCACAAAGCAACCAATAAAGAATATAATTGTTGTCCCGTACGTTAGCAAAATTGGCTCGTACGTTATATACTTCAGTTTGGTCATCTAAGCTATTGATAACTAAGTTAAACTGCAAGAATACAACTTACATTGTTGTGTAATTTGTTTTACAATTCAATGTACTTGTGTTTTACATATAAAACTACAATAATATCTCTCAATTACAATAATTAGGCGAACCATTTTCATTTTTCTAAGAGAACAACATTCAACAATTTTGTGACAAGTTTAACAAAGAAACATAGCAAACTAACGCATAAACTAATAAAAGCTATTTAGTAGTGGGGTAACATGTGATTTTCAACCATCAAATCATCCGGCAAATGCATGTTTAGAAAATTCTACAGTGTCCCGTACGTTATTAAATAAGTAAGATAATGTATGAACCTGATCAAATTATTGCAGTGTGTGCTAAAATGATTCTAAAGTTATAATTTGATCAAACGAGGCATTGTTTTAATTTATCATTTCAAAGCTAGATGGTATTCAAATAAGAACAATGCTAACTATTCATCATTTATTGCAAATAAAAGGTACTATATCTTATTTTCCCGTCACTCTTGTTAGTTACTTTTGAACATCATTAATTTCATTATAATTGCCGTTCCCATAATATTTTCGTCTGTGAAGATTAAATGTATGTTAAGGAACCGTACAAAAGCAATTAATAATAAATATTCAGACGATTATCAATTATTGTGTCACATTTTGTCCCGTACGTTACGGACTCGTACGTTTGTTTTTCATTTTGTTTTTACTGTTTCTTTGTGTGTCACAAATATGCATTTTAAATGAATTATAAAAACACTTTATAAACTTTTTATTTAATCATTGAAGATCAGTTCAATGAAGAATTTAAAAAGCTATTTGAAACGGTTTGTTAGATAATTTGATTTTACTAATTGTCCCGTTCGTTACGTGGTGAAAATTACGATTCATTTTTTAATAAATGAGCTCATAAATTACCGATACCAATAAAATGTCAGCTAAAATGAATGTCTTATCATTAGGATATAACTTTATGGACTTTACTTACACAAAAATAGTTTGTAAAGAGTGCAAAGCTGTGAGATTAATGAAGCCTTTAAATAAATGTCCCGTACGTTTTGGAGACAACGTTTATTGTATGAGGTGTGGAAAATTATTTTTGAATCTACGTTATAATATGTGTTTTTCTTGAGGATTTAGTAATAACTGACATATTAAAGATATATTAAATTGGAAATCTGTCTGAATTTTTTAACAATTTTAATCTAACTGTAAGAATTTGTCATTGGAGACATAGGGATTTTCTACCCCCTAGCTTAATTAAGAGACAATATTTTGAAAAATAGAAGTTTTCTTCACGAAATATGTCGTTTATACTTTTACTATAGCACTATCACTTGTAAATATGCATTTCATTTTAATAAATTCTGTAAGTTAAATTCCTGGAAACATGATAAACGTTGGAGACATCAAATGTACATTCTAAGTGGGAATGAGTCTTGTGTTTGCGATTGAAGGTTCTGGATCTGTAACTTACTTCGGTAAACTTCGGCACTCGGTATAATCCGGTTTATCCGAAAAGCTGTCGTCGTCAAGTTTCGTAATTGCTATTTTAAGTAATTTTCACTTCGCAATCTGGTTTTCCATGACGTCATAGTGTAACACATTTTCCGAAAATGGCGAAACCAGGTGCTCAACAGCGTGATCGTCGAGATAATTATTGTTGAAATAATGGTTTATAAATCGTCAAAATAATGAAAAGTCGTAGTCGATCATAACTTTTGTGTTAATTCTGTGTGTACAGGTGTAAAATGCACTGTTTCATCTTGTGTTTGCGATTTAAACAGTGGCAGTTGATGAGTGTACATAATTCACTAAATAGACAATGAAGATATCACCTCAATACTAAGACGTACAATACATCGCCGTATTCAGCAATTTAGTATGCGGTAGAATTAAGTGAGGCATATGAGGACAAAATCGTTGTACTGTTCTGTAGATATATGTTCAATATATTCATTATTTATTTATGAAGTAAATGATACAATAATCAGCATTATTTGAAAGCTAAGGTTCAAAATATGCCAACATTACTAAGTCCGGTGTCAAAGTGTGTATGCAAAACTACTGCAGAAAACATGGCAGGATCAGGTTTAACGCCTGCTCAGCTTCCTCTGATATTTTTCGGGATGGCCAGAATGGACTTCTAAATATATTTAGGAGTCAAAACTGCTATGTATAGTCAACCAAGAATCACTTATACAAAAAAGTGCTTGACTCCGTTATTCCTAACTAGTCAGAATGTTTTACAAAAAACGTGTTATGCTGTAAATTTCTAATATTTCCTTCAAGCCAGCCATAATCAGTAAAGAGAAGGTTTTTCTTATGATAATGAAAGGTTTTACATTCATAATTCTATCTCCAATACCAATTTTAGATGATATATGTGTATAAAGTAGTATTATCTGTAATTGACCATTTTGACGTAGTATTTCAATATAAATTCTCTTGCAGTTTCATTATAGTAACCTTATACAAATTCTTGTAAAATGTTTTAGAAACTAGTTGCATGTGTCTAACTAACTTTAAACTTGAGATATTAGCTTAAACACTCTCCAAAACTCGGATTCCTGCTGGGGGGGGGGTACATGTATGCAAAGCTCTGTATTTTTGTGTTTGTCCAAAGTGTAATCTGATTGTATAAAACTGCAGAATTTGAAAAAATGTGTTTTTCATTTTTTGTCCCAGCACAATTTACGGTTCTTATGAAAATCAAGGGTCACGTTATAATAATGCACATAACTTAAGTTACGAACGGTAAACTTCCTTTAAAATTCACTATTCAGTGTCTTTTATATCTTCAGTATAGATTTTAAAAAACAATATCATTATAAGGATTGGTGAAGGTCACCATTACAGCTCCAACAGAACCTTAAGATAAATAAAGGTCCTGGGGTGGGGGCAAAATACTTATTTTGCTGTGGCGGTTGTCCCCCACCTTTGCTTTTGTGTTTAATGTTTTGATGATATATATGCATATCTTTTAAGTAGTTAGTTGTAAGTGTTGTCCTTAAACAATGTTTTTTTATGAGTGCATATTTTGATTTTCAATCGAGACAACGAAATGTCGATACAAGAGTAGTCGAGATAATGCGAATTGACTGTATATATATATATATATATATATATATATATATATATATATATATATATATATATATATATACAGTCATTATACAGTACATATATTTCAAATACGTAGTACACATACTATGGTGTTTGTTTCTTATTTTGCGAATGTAACCAGGACCTTTATCTGAGAGTATTATTGTTGTATATATGTATAGTGTTGAAGATTGTGTGGTGGAGCCAAAAAACATTTATTTCAAAAAATGGATTTGGTCAACTACACAACAAATTAAATGTCCACTGTAAATGGGGGCGGAGTTAAGGAGTTGGGGGCGGTCTTTCACACCAGGATAAGCTGTTCACAATCCCTGTGTCGGCATTAACACGAACCCAACACGCGCTTATTGCATTGATATGGAAATCAGCCAATCAGAATCCAGGAATTCCGCGTTTCTGGCCTCGTTTTCATTCAGTGGCCAAATCGCTATTGTTTAAACATCGAAATTGTTTTTCGCTGGAAAAAATTAACTATATGCACTTCTGTCTGTTATTTTTAAACCCCACCTCCATCCCATATTCACCTACCGTTTGATTTTTAGCTCGACTAATCGAAGAATAGTAGGGCTATCCTACTCAGCTGTGCGTCGGCGTCGGCGGTTGCGTCGGCGTAACACTTCTTGGTTAAGTTTTTAGGTGCAACATTTTTGTTTCTTTATATCTTTGCAAGTACGGGATGGATTCACTTAAAACTGTATTTGTGTTTACGGGTTTACCATTGGAGTTCAAATACCAAGTTACATAACTCTTGGATGAATTTGGACTAAACTATGGCCCTTATATACTTAGAAATTGCTAGGTTAAGTTTTTAGGTGCAACATTTTTTCTTTGCAACTACTGAAGTGATTCACTTGAAACTTCACACATGTCTAAGGGGTTACCATTAGAGGTCAAATACCAAGTTACATAACTCTAAGATGAATTTGGACTGAATTATGGCCCTTTAATACTTAGAAATTTCTTGGTTAAGTTTTTGGTGCAACATTTTATCTTTGAAACTACTGAAGAGATTCACTTGAAACTTTACACATGTCTACGGGGTTACCATTTGAGGTCAAATACCAAGTTACATAACTCTAGCATGATTTTGGACTGAATTATGGCCCTTTTATACTTATAAATTTCTTGGTTAAGTTTTTAGGTGCAACATTTTATCTTTGCAACTACTGAAGGGATTCTTTTGAAACTTCTCACATATCTACGGGGTTACTAATTGATGTCAAATACCAAGTTGCATAACTCTAGCATGAATTTTGACTGGACTATGGTCTGCTAATACTTATAATTTTTTGGTTAAGTTTTTTGGTACAACTTTTTATTTTTGAATCTACTGAAAGGATTTACTTGAAATTTCACTCATGTCAACAAGGTTAGGAATGAAGGTCAAATACCAAGTTGCATAACTCCAGCATGCGTTTTGATTGGTTGTTGCTGTCATTTACACGAATACCCCGAATAGTCGAGCGCGCTGTCCGTGGACTGCTCTTGTTAATCTTTTACATTTGAATTCCTGCAATTGTACGTCACATTTTGTTAAGTCTTTAATTAGACTGGTACCTTCGATATATTTGAATGACAAATGAGCATCGTTAAATGATGATTGAGGATCGCATAATGGTAAACTGTCACCGTATAATGACGCGTGAGCATCGAAAAATGACACATGCGCATCGAATTATGGAACAATTGCTGCCCAAATCAGAAAGTGGTTGTCTAGGTTCATGGACTTACATGGTATTATAAAAATACAAATGTTACTTCATGATTCATAGGCAGTTATACCTGTACATAGTGCTAGACAAAGAATACTGACATAAGAATCTTACTGGAACTAAATATTACTTTCTGAGTATCTTGGTCAAGTAAACAAAAACAAAACTGGTAGAGATAGATTGACCATTTAGATAATATTCAAAGTTATAAAAAAATGCATCACAAAAACATATTGGAGGTACTGTATCATATAAAACCATTCAAACACTATTAAAACTGAGATGTAAATGATACATTAGTACTTGTCCAGGGCTTTTTTCATTATATAACAGTGGCCCTTTACAGGCACATTCCCGTTCTGAAAAGTCTTTATGAACTTACATCAGCCTTCCTCTTTCTCATCATTCTTAAATGTTTCATTCTGTCCACTTTATTATCTTCAAAATGGAAAGCACCTGTCTGCTTCCTTTTTTCCTCTACCCCTGCCCCTTCCACGGTCACTTCCTTTACCTGTCACCCTTATACCATGACTGTCTTTACCCCCTCGTCTTCCCCTACCTCTAATAACGGGTTCATAACAACTACTTGAGGTGGAGCTGGTGGAACTCTAAGAAATATAAGAAATCAAATTTAACTGAGAAAACTAATTCTGATTTGTCAGACAGGTATGTATGGCAACTTAAGGCAACTATATATAGTACGGGGGCCAGAGGGGTCCACCATGCACCCCCTCTAGACTTTTTGCCACCTATGCTATATTGTTCCGTAGGGTCCACTGAATCAGAATCCGCGTTGTTCTCAAAAATAAACTCTTGCGCACTACCTGAAATGTCACAGTTTCCATGGCAACCCCTTGTTTTTTGTCGAAATTGTCGGTGTTTGTAAAATCAATAATAACTTACACAAGCGTTAGGCTAGAATAATATAATTAGTGTCATATCAAAGCTGAGACACTGACCTTCAGAAATATATGTAACACAATCGGCTAAAATACAGTTTAATTCATTAAATTAACCGAAAAACATGAAAAAATGCTGAAAAATATCGATTTTTTTAATTTCATGCATATCTTTTAATTTTCAAACCCTATTTCTGAAAAATAATACATTTATTTTGTTACAAAATATTTTAGAAAGGTCTACTCATTCATATTCAAAATTATTTTTATGACAGAAGTACTATTTTTGTATGTAAAAACCGTTGCCATAGCAACCGCTATGTTCAAGTAATAACTTCTATTAAACTATTTTCAATCGTTTTAGTCGAAATTATAAGTCATAAGATGCAAATCATACAAGATAAGCATACAAAATTAAAGTTAAATTAATAAAGTGGTTGAAATCAAACATATTTTACCTCTTAAAAAGAAGAATCCAACTGCATGATTATTTTTGTATCAACAATGGAGTGTTAAGTGTGAGATACGATATTTTGACCGTTGTTCAAAAAACAAATCGGAGTTACGATATTTCATCTCATGACAATATTTCGGGTATTGATTGGCTTACAGGTACGACGTTTTGGGACAAGACGGGAATCGCTTTGGCGTACTTCCTGCAGTCAAAAAGTCATTTTTGCCAAAAATCATAGTTACGATCTTTTGGCAGCCGACCGAGGTCTTGTTGTTTTGTTTTTGAAATAAAATTATGTTGGAATATGATTTTGTAATTTAGATTTTACGCTGTATATCATTGTGCGGCGGCAGACTTTTTTTACCAACTTTCCCGGACTTGTTTCTTTAACATTAATCGGTTTAGCATCTTATCCTTACGTGTCAAATGCATAACACTGTCAAAACCTGATACTTTTATTTACTCAGTGACTGTTAAAGTAAAATATTTGTATTAATAAAAGAGTAATATAACTATATAACAATGAGTCGTAAAACCAAAATCAACATATGCGTAATATTTGTTCATTAGTTTACATCAACAAACTCGTTTATAAAGTTTTCCTGGACCATATTCTAACAAGTGTCTACCGTCCCTACCTAAGGAGCTGGTCACTTCGCTACATATTGCGGATTAAAGGCCATAAGGCAAGTTTTCAAGGACCATGGCCAGCCAAAACCGGGGCTGAACCTTGAACCGCATGATTTGACAAACGCCAAACGAATAGAAAATACACAACCTATTATTTTATATACGAATTTATACATGTCCAATATCTTAACAATAGTTTAATACATCTATCCACTCCATGAGTTTATCTAATTCAACATCTGTAGATATATCTTTATCTTGTTCTTCGTCAGCATAAGCGTTATCTAGGGTATCGCCCAGCTGAGATTGAAGAACGTTACCTTTAAACATGAAGGTTCAAGATACTCATCATTATTCGTCTGACCAAATTATTCTGAAACGGGAGGTGTGTAAGGATTAGTATTGTGGACATTTTTCTGAATAGCTACCAGGTTATCAAACATTGCGAAACACATCAGCTGGTTTGTCTTAAACTTAGCTATAATACAATTGTATAGTAATAACTCATGTGCCCTGACATGTGCTGTTTGCATGGAAGGCATTCTTTGTATCTATACATATTATCTCTTTTTGATAAAAAATTTTAAAGATGGATATTTTTCAAGAAGTTAGTCTGAGGGTTTTGTTGTACTTCTACACAAACATGGTAGTATAAATGAAGTAAACATTTTCAGGATCGAAACTTCATTGAGTTTGTTAAGAAAACTATTTACAAGAATTCATAATAACCGTTCGACTGGCTGGACAGTAATAAGAAACATTTGATAATATCTTGTTTAACATTGTATAATCAATCACATACATTTGTACTTAATACTGTATTACGCCTATCTTATTTGCACTTTTTTAATGAAATCGAGGATATGCTTATTAGTAATGGTTTTGCTGGTATAAAAGTTGATATGTTTAACATATTTTCATTTTATATGCTGACGACATAGTTATTTTCGCTAATTGTAGAGAGGAGTTACAACTAAGTATACACGTTTTTGAAGATTATTGTAAGTTATGGAAATCAGTGGTACACACTAGTAAAACTAAGGTTATGATTTTCAAAAAAAAGAGGCAGGATTTCTGAGAATACTAAATTCTATTGAAATGATATGAACTGGATATTGTTGAACAATTTACATACATTGGTGTAGTTTTCTCATCAAGGGGGTCATTCTCTAATACTAAAATTGTTTTGTTGGCCAAACTTAGGTATTTTAAAGTTAAACTTTAAAGTTGGTGATTCGTCCAAGGAAACTCCATTGAACGAGTTCATTTACATTTCTGTGAAAGGTTACTCGGGATAAAACAATAATACTCAAAATGATTTTAATCACAATGAGTTTTGGAGTTTTGGAGGTTGAATTTTCCAACAATTCGCTATTTAAACATTATAGTAAACTATTGGGTAAAATTATTGCACACTGATATAAATTAAAACAACAGAGATTTGTACCCTAATAAACCCAACTTGTGTTCTTTGTTGAATTCATTTTTGTCCTATCCTTGGTTTTTATGATGCATGTACTTTTCAAGATATTGGTAATGTTCATATATCTTAAGCAATGTTAAACACATACTATATGATAATTTAATGCAAAGTTTAAACATAGGTTAGCTAATTCAAGTAGAGCATTATTTTACAAGAATATATCAAATTTTAGTTTTAGTCATATTCAAAAACATTTCAACATTTAAGATTTAGATATTTTGTGGCTATAGACTTAAACTGTGTTCTCATAGACTACATCTTGAAAACGTTAGATGGAACAAACAGAGATCCAAACCTACATGTCTGTATAAATTGTCATATATATGGAGACGAGTTTCATGTCATTACAGAATGAAAATTATATAAAAATCATATATTAAAATTCAGAATGAAGAAATATTAAAATCCCTACATAGTTTCCTTATTGATCCTAGCATGTTTAAATTAATTGAACTTATTCTTACTGAAATTAAAGCTTTAACAATTCAGCTTGGTACTTATTGTTACCAATTTTCCCTAATCATGGCGAAATTATTTAGAAATCCAATCACTGTGTTACCAATTTTCTACTATCATACTGGAGGTTTTGATTTGTCCGATGCCACCATTTATACATTATTTGATGTCCATATGTCTACTACAAATTTATTTCACTCACATTAACCCAGTTATAACGATAAACTACAAGAATTAAAGACATAACCAAAGACAAGAAAAATAACAACCAGAGCTAGAGAGAACCCAGTTAATAAGTAAACTTTTCTATATACAAAAATGTATTTCCTATTGACCTTAAAAGTTAAGTATAGTAACTGTAAAAGTCTCGGTATGAATTGTAACTTTTGAGGTACATATAAAATTTCTAACCGTAAAAATAAGATTAGTGAGTCATACATTATACCACAAATTTTAAGGTAAATTAGATACTTACAACTTCCTTTGCTAAAATATAAATTTGTAATATTATATACAAAAAGCTTTGAAATTGGAAAAAAATAAGCTAAAGATGCTATAAAATTATCCATATGCTTTACAGCTAACATATGTCTTAAGTATCATATGAATGTGTGATATCACATGTCTATATATTAAATGACTATAATATCACGTTTGATATACTGCAGTATTATTTTTATGGTAATTTTATATTAAACTGACATGTCAATGTACAGGTATTTTTTGCTTTGGTCAAAGACTTGCCTGTGTTTATATGAACAAACTTGTAAGTTAGGATAAATTTGTAGAAGTTAAACAGATTAGCATGCCCAGGAAAGTTGGTTAAATTAGTAAATAGCATAGCATAGCATAGCATATTCTTTATTTGGCATCAAATATACTTTTATAGCCAACAGAAAAGTAATATTACAAATACATAGTGTCCGAAAATAACCATTTAAAAAGTAATGATGTGCAGCGTAAAATCCAATTTACAAAATCATATTCCAACATAATATTATTTCAGTAAAAGCAAAAACGAAACAAGAAGAGTCTCTTTAGTCTTATTATATTATTTCTTCATTCAATAGACCACCACTGCACAATAACCACCGTCTTCAAACGTTATGACATGTGAATCACTTTAATACTGTCAAATCGAAAACAAAATCGGTGCTTTCAGCGCTTTGATTAACATTTCTTAACAATATCTATGAAGGTATTGATTCTGAATTTATTGATAACAGCAATAGTATTAAAGATTTGAGTCTCAGATATCATTTAATATCAATGTTGCAATTATATCGTTAGATTTGAGCAAAAAAAATCAAGTTTAATCACCAAATAGTAGTTCTTACTTGAAAATAGCGGTTGCTATGGCAATGGTTTTAATATACATAAATAGAACTTCTGTCATAAAAATAACTTTGAATATGATAGAGTAGACCTTTCTTAAATATTTTGTAACAAAATAAATGTATTATTTCTCAAAAATAGGGTTTAAAAATTTAAAGATATGCATGTTATTGAATATTTTTCAGCATTTTTTTTCATGTTTTCGGTTAATTTCATGGATTAAATTGTATTTTAGCGGATAGTGTTACATATACTTCTAAAGGCTAGTGCCTTAGCATTGATATGATATTCTAGCTTAATGCTTGTTCAAGTTATTAATGATTTTACAAACACCGACAATTTCGATAAAAAACAAGGGGTTGCCATAGAAACTGTGACATTTCAGGTAGTGCGCAAGAGTTTATTTTTGAGAACAACGCAGATTCTGATTCAGTGGACCCTAAGGAACAATTTAGCATAAGTGGCAAAAAGTCTAGAGGGGGGTGCACGGTGGACCCCTCTGGCCCCGTACTAATAGAAACTGTATTGTGCATAAATTTGTAGATATAAAATTTTAGCCTAAAATCTTCTTGCCCACTCAGATTACATAAAAATAACAAAAATAGGTGCAATAAGACTGTACCTTGAGACAAAACCTTATTGCCCTAAACAAATACTGTTTGTCACTTCAAGTTAAACACTGTGGGCCAAATAGAAATTAAGTTATGTTCCAGAAACTGTTTTCAGTTTTAAGGTAATAGTGACCTTGACCTTTGACCTTGTGACCCCAAAATCAATAGGGGTCTTCTACCTAATATGGATTTTCATCCTATGAAGTTTGAACACTGTGGGCCAAATGGAACTTAAGTTATACTCCAGAAACTGCTTTCAATTTTAAGGTTATAGTGACCATGACCTTTAGCATTGCGCTCCAAAAATCTATAGGGGTCTTCTACCTAATATGGACAATCATCCTATGAAGTTTAAATATTGTGGGCAAAATGGAACTTAAGTTATGCTACGGAAACCAAATTGATAACGGACAGACGGACGGACGTACTCACAAATGGTACTAATGTGACTTTTCCTTTGATCTTTTTGGCCATGTTTGGTTCGGATCAAGAAGGGGAGTCACGCACATAACCGCAAGTGTCTGTGATCAAATACTTTGTGGCGAATCGTTATGTGGCGAATCCTTTATGTGGCGAATCGTTACTAATTCTTTATATATACCTAGTTCAGAAGAGATTTTAATAACATCAAGGACATATTAAGTGAAGTTTCTTTACAAGTTCTTTGGTTACGTACATAAATTAGAAAATGTTTGGGTTTAGATTTACTGCAAAATACGTACATCAGTTAAAGCGTTGTTGTCTCCCGCGTCCATGATTTTATCTGAAAATGCAAATGATGTTTTTTTTAAAAAGGGAGAGTACTCATAAAAAAAATCAGTTGGGATTTTGGGGAGGACACATACCACATATGTACTGTTTTGGGGGGTTATGTACCACATATTTAGAAAAAAGTAAGTAAAGAGATAAATGCAGGGATTCTATATAAAAGGGATTAGTAACGAAGTGTTTTTTTTTATTTTCACGGTCGTCACTGTCTATAACTGGCTGAAGCAGGCTGTACAAACTATTCCAGAGTTTAAAAACTTGATTTATGTTTTTGCACATGTCTTCCATGCAACTTGTGAATGTTTCTGAAGTTTTTGACAAAAAATTGTTGCAATTATGACCGAAAATATAACTTTAGCTGATGTAAAATGGGTTAAAAACGGCAGATGCATTATTTTGTGAAACAGTCTGTGAGCGTAATTTACCTCAAAATCATATAGAAACACATTTTTCCTAACATTTATTTCAATTTGAATGGTACTGGTACAAAATTTCATGTGAATATCTTTATTTGAATTTGTTAAACAATGTACTTGTTTTCCGTATGGGCCGAAATAATAGCGACGACAGTAAAATTTGATGAAAATTTATTACATTTACTTATCTTTCAAAAGACTCTATTTTAACCAGTTTGTGATTCATTTTTGTAAATAACTTTCCAATTCTACTTCCAGTTTTGATCAACTTTCAATTGGAATGTAATGAATATTGTTGAAAGATATTATACGTTGAAATAGACACTTTTTTTCGGTAAATTAATACAACATAAATGCATCTGTTTATAAATGATATCAGAAAAACTGCTTATATTTATTTTGCAGTCCTGTCTCCTCTGTACAGGATATATAGTCTTGATATTGTAGCTTTAATATTTTGTATATATTATACTATATGGTCCAGTGAATGCAACACTGCTTTAACTCTATTGTATCAAAATAGTCAGGTGGTTTAAAACATACACGATATGTTTATATCTTTCACTTAAAGTGATATGCCATCAGGTCTCTTTATCTATAAAAATCAAATCTGGCGACAATCTTATTGTAATGTATACCATGGAATGCATTTAAAGATGGAAAAGTAACTTTAAAAAAAATAGAGCAGTGTTGTATTTAGTCTACAATTGTTATGTTTAAAACTTATGGATATTTCATTAAAAGTTTGTTACAAATTCATGGGTATCAATTTAGTCTAGCTGAGTAAACAAAGTATTTTTGTTTTATGTTTTGTTTATTCTTTCTATAAGTTGCTAGTAGAAATGAAAAAAGAAAGGTTTTATTGTATACAGTATAACCTGCATTAAGCAGCCAGTGAAGGGAAGTGACTAAATTGGCTGCTTACAGCAGGTGACCACTTAAACCAGGTTCAGATAAAAATGCTTTGATTAGTTCAATCTGAATAGTAAATTAATTCATACAGCTCTTTATTAAATGATCTACAAAAAGGGACACAAGTGAAGTGTATATTTGAAGTTTTACTTTATGTGGTGACTCATAGTTGTTAAAATTTAGACTGTTTAAAGACTCAACTGGGTGGGTTTTCACATGTATGTACCATATACAATGATGGTGACATTTAGTTATTTCTAAAATTTAATTGACCGTGACCACTTAATATAGGTAAATTGGTGAATTTGTTAGGAAATGGGTGACCACTGGCCACAGACAGCAGGTGGCTGCTTATAACAGGTTCAACATAGAGTGATTTTCATTGGGAGGAAGCCAGATTGACCACTTACAGCAGATGACCGCTGATTGCAGGTGGCTGTTAAAGCAGGTTATACTGTATATGGACCACAACCCTTGTTATTGAACACTTGCAGTTTGAACGCATAAAATAGTTGAACGCCTGTATGTTCTATCGAAAAGACTAAATGTTCAACTAGTGATCAAAATATATACGTTCGAGGTATTCAATATTTGTTGCATTGGATTTGAACGTCCCGAACGTAAAATTTCTGAACACTTTAAGCGTTCAAGTATGTAACACATGCCATAAACTTACTGAACACCAGTGTTATAAAGGCGTTCCTATTTAAACATCAGGTGTTATAGTTTAGAACATGTTTTGAACAAATGGACGCGTTCAATATCTGTTGCATTTTGGTGTTCAAATGGTGTTCATAAGTTTAACATTTCGATTTACAGTGTACGTAACAGGCTTGAATTTTATATAGAGCCATTTACTTTTGTCCCAATTTCTGCTTTTGCAAGAAAGAAAGAGTTGATTTGCTTTATGTTTTAAAACCGTGGTAGTAAATGTTTAAGCGCCGTGAAAATGCATATAGCCAATATATCAGAGGTCGTAGTTCGATACGCCGCTCCTCCATTTCACTCTTTACCTGTGTATAGTCGCCCAAATGGGACTTCCGGTGGCGACTTAAAATTAATCAACTTCATTCATTCATGACCAGTCATGCACAATTTAAACAAGTGAGAGAAGGACGAATTTTTCTTCACTCCAACTTTTGGCTTCTCAAAAGATGGAAATTAATCAATACTTTATTATAGTAATGTAAGACAGAGATCTCCGTTCAAAGCATATAAAGGGAACCAAAATAAAAAAGTTTGGAAATCTTACCAGTGTTGGAATCCATGACACGAGGCTCGTTTAGATGCAGGTCAAAAATTGACGGAAATCGTAATTGATATCAAATTTCGTCTTTAATTACATATAGATGCTTACATAATATATTCATGTCGACTTCAAACTATTCTAAATTGTCGAAAAACCGCCACCAACAACGAATATTGTCATAATGTATGTCGACGTCTCATGATTATATACATAAGTCGCGATGAAATTGGGGAAAAATCATTATAAAGACAAAAGTCAACATAATTAAATAAGTAGACATTGGGACTAAATGTTAATGTGATAATATCAGTTTTTAAGGCATGAATATGTTGTCATGACCTGTACTTGTTGTTTATAACAGAAAATGACAAGACAGTAAAATCCGGCATGTCGACCTATAGCAAGTCATAATATCGTAAACAACGAACATAGTCAACATACCAGTTTTTACAAAATACGTTATTATGTAGTTATGTCGTTTTACTTTAAGACGACAAATCGTATTCTTTTATAACGTCGTGATCAAATCATCATATCTTTTTTTATATTTTATGATAACTTGGCGTAATCATTTAGTCCTACAAGAACACAATGACATCATCAGGGTGTACCATATACGTTTCCATACCTTATGTCTCCAGTTGTTGTGTTAGTAAAAACAAGTACTCGGCGGGGGATATAAATTCAACGAATTTGCTTGTTATTCATAATATGGTATACCATTTTGTAAAAATAAAATTCCTTCAATCATTAGTTTCTTATGTAATACATTTTCGCGACCCACGCTATCGCAATTTTAATTGAATTAATTTTAAATCTACGTTAGTTACTTGAAAACCATTTAAATTTGCTAATAAGTTCCATTCTATAAATAGACGGTGAAGATGTCAGTCAGACCGTTTGTGTACAGAATGATTTAGTTCTTCTTAATTAAGCAAAAAGTAAGGGGAAATTCATCTATCTTTTCCGAATTCCAGAATAACCACTGGTTGGTTCAACCATATTGAAATTGTGAAAAATGGAAGAGTAATCGTCGCGTAATCTTTCAGCTAATGCCGTGTTTCAGACTAAAAATCAATAATAAGCATACACTACCAAATTAATCTTTACAAAAAGTACGATAAAAGAACCAGTTTAATGAAAAAAAATATTTAAACAAAGAATAAATTATAAGTGCTGTGCGTACAGTTTATTGGTGGTGCATGGAAAACATAGCAACATTTAAATATGGCATGCCTTGCTCAATTTGTGAAAATGAAACACTTAGTAACAGACATTAACAATTAAAAGGGTAATACTTTGATATTTTATGAAAAGACGACATAAAAATAATCGATTCGGTTATTAAGAATGCTTTTAAATGGAACTGGATGGAGTTTGAAGTGGATGGACAGTTGCTCGTACAGTTAATTAGAAAATTGTTTAATGTGTTTAATGTAAATAAATTGTGAAATATGATTGTTCTTTAACAGTTGGTAAATAAATATGGGTTAGCCAAAGTAAAAAAAGCTCTCTAGAGGATGAATTTAGACACCTTGGGAAAGGCTTATTTTATTTTTCGGCCTCCTTATCCTCCCATGAGGGGCACTGCCTCCTCAACCCCAGCTGGGGGAGGTCCCCCAGACCCCCGAGAATTTTCAGATGTTTTGGTTTTGTGGTCAGTCTCATGCCTGTCTGACACGTTATGCAGCAAATGGACTCGCAAATTTATAATATTTAAATTAGACAACGGTGGTACACTCTCAGGCAATCTAATTGCTACTCTCCAATACATCGGTTCGAAAGATTCACTCGTTCACTTTCTACTTCTGCTAAAATACTACGTTCAAGCTGATATTTTGTCATGCTTTGTTAATTTGATATAGTGTCTACAAACAAGTCTAATGAAAAGCTGGTATGTTATGAACTTGATATTTTAATTGTAACATCATTATATGCATATTCATTTGTTAGTCTTTAGAAATAATTAGCTCTTTAAGTCAAAAATACATTATATTCAGTCTTCTTCTTACGTGGGTTTATCACCAAATGGATGATTGTTCTTGACTTTTCAATCTTTCTTTCAAACAGTAGATAACAAACACTGCCTTGAATTCTTTGGAGTAGTGATTGTAAAATACTTTAGAACAAATAATCTAAAATTGGTAAACTCTGACATGCCTGTAAAATAAATCATATAGAGACTATATAATTGTTAATCTGATAATATGCTGGTGCATGAAAATGTTAAAAAAGTACAAATAAAAACTCCATATGGAAGACACATTTATATAAATGACACATTTATATAAGTACAGGCTGTCAATCAGTTCCTATATTCCTATATTTTCCTATATTTTGGGTTTCATTCCTATATTTTCAAAAGTGTCCTATATTTCCTATATTTATACTATATTTTGTCCATCATTCCTATAGTTTTATAAAACATTTTAACTTGAACATGTTGAGTATGTTTAATTGTTTTTTTATATATATAATAGAGTATTTTGTATCTGTCTCCTCTTATACCGCTTATAAGTTGAATAATGTCAGTGCCTATGATGAGTTGTTCTGGAAGGTGGCTGTCAAGTGTCAGTATTCAAGTCGCCCTAACACTTTGCTACATACAATAACCCCTCTTGAACAATTTAGAAGAATCCATATACAACTCTTCAATAACCCCTCTTGAACAATTTTAGAAGAAATGTTCCTCGTTCAAATTTTCGAAGTGTTCCATTCAACCTTATTGTATTTTGTAGTCCATGTCACTTATTGCACCTTACTGCAACCTATAACAAACATTGCTAAATTATACCACACTATGGTGAAGTAAAGCAATTGCAAGGGTACACCATAGATCTCTCAATCTGTAGGCATGCATCCTTCCACTCATTCTTTGTATTTCATCAGAAATATAGTTAAATAGTTTTTGAAAGGAAATAAATCAATGAACCTGTCTTTCGTTACTGACAGGGCTAGAAATTGTACAGTAGGTCTGAAAACATTGTCTAGTAGTCCCTTTAAATAATTATGAGTAACAAATTTTAGCATCATGTTCAAAACTAGCCATGTTTTGGTGTATTTTTTTCTCTCAATGTATATAGTACATTGTAGTTATTACTATAGTAAAACAGTTAAAAATATCTCATGTAACCATTAAGTCAAGAACCGCCATATTTGGCATGCATAGAAACATCATTCAAATGACACTTTTGTTGATAGACTCTGACCATCAGTTCTGTGGATCAGAAAAACATCAGCTGCTGTAATGAACGGCAGGTTTCTGCTTGTATCGGATCAAATGATGGAAGAATTTTTCTCAAGATAGATTTAAGCCCATATTCTGGGTACCAAAATCTACTCATTTACTATACCCGGTATATATAAAACCTGTCTTTAAACAATGAAGTCATTAACATAGAGGCATTGGAGACACAACACAATTGTCAAACCATTTTCTTTTAAACTTTACTATTTAAAAGAGGTTTTTGTATGAGATCATAGTGTAATTATAATTTTGTAAAACACGAAAATGCATTAACTTCGAGAGAAGTTGTAGATCTTAATTATTTCATTTAGAGGTACATGTAGGATTTAAAATTTCATCACATACATCATAATTTTGTTTCAGCAAGTTCATTTATATCAATTGAAAATTTCATGCATAAACTGACAGCATATTATTAAATAAAATAACATTTTTGCTATCAGTAGTGCTTTGGTTTTACTGTGAGACATTTGCTTAGGTACTAGTATTTAGATTAACATTGTTTGAAAGCTTATAATAAAGTTATGTTAGACTGCCAGCTCATCAGCTTCTATTGAAACTTTGATTTACCTGGTTTCATTTACCTTTCCACAAGGAACAGACAACTTCTATCTCTATACAATAAAATATTTCATTCATATTTAGTAACACTGATTGTTGACACCACTTAATGACTTATGCTTCTGTTACTGTTTTATGACCTAAAATAATATGAATCTTGATATAAAACAAGACTATGTAATCATAATGATAATACAATGTAATAAGTTGAACAAGGCAACACATTTGGATATACACCAATCTTTAATGTCAACTAAGGAAAATATTATAGTCAACAGAGTATCAGTCAGGCAACTAAGACGCATTAGGTTCAATTCATACATTTGGTACCCGACCTTTTCTACTTTTATGACATTTTATTCTGAAATTCTGAGGCTGATTTAGGACAGAAGGTCTGATCATTTAAATGAACTAGTGACTGACTCTTTTATTGTTGAAAAATGAATGAAGTGCGAACCATGGTTGTTTGCGATTATCATCAGCCCAGTTGGTTCAGTTTAGCTTAAAGACTTATCTTTATGCCTAAGTTATTGATAAAGCATTTTGAATGCTTACACTCAACAAGTCTGACGTGTGCATCTATATAGAATATTTGATTAGGGTCCATTGTTTGTCCAGGCCTTCTCGCTAAGCACATTGGAAAATGATGATAATTTTTACACATAAATCTGAAAGAACAGTATTAGCATGTTAAAATCCACCATGAATTTTGAACCTCTTTTATTTTTTTTTCTATTTTTTTAAAATGTCAATGTTTAAAATTGACAGTTTTTCCGTAACGGTGCGTTGTCCAAAACACATATCATCCGACTTTACTAAGCTGTTATCTTACATAAAAAGTCAACAGAAAGAAACTTTTACACGTTTTAGGTAAGTTATTTATTCATTTATCTGTGATAAGATTATTTTAGAGATAATATATACATTAGTAATAAAAATCGTCACTTAATGACTTGTCCAGAAAAAATAATCTCCACACCGTTACGATCATTTTACAACATACAACTAAACACAGATACTCAAATAAAATTCTGGTACCGTCGAATAAACTTCCTTTTGACCTTGCACCTTTGGAGAATGTTGATTTGGCGCAAAAAATTGAAAAATCCATTTTAGTAAGTAAAATTATAAACGTACATTTATTATGTTTCAACACCGTTCATGCATTTTTAAACAAATTTTCTAATACCAAAAACAAAATTACTTTAATTTATTGACTAGCTAAGAGCTGTAGATAATATGCTATTGTAATATGTTTTCGAGACGTAAGCATGCTTGTGTATTCATGAATAAATACCTAAATTATCAACACCGTTACGATCAACACCGTTACGCAATTTATGTACCGGTGTTGATGATTTCGTAACGGTGTTGAGAATTGTAGTATTTATTTAGATTTTGACAGTTTTATACCACTATATACGATCTTTTTCATTTAATTTCCAACAGATTTGTTTACAGTGTTCGTATTTAGATATTATTTTCTTTATCCAACATCATTTTAAATTGTTTGTAACGGTGTGGACAAGGCTGTAACTGTGTTGGAGTTTTTGCTAAAACTGAAATATTTTTTTTTTGGGGGGGGGGTTAATGCCATATCAAAACTATAATTATGGTAAAATCTAGTGATTGGAACAAATAACTGTTAAATTGAAACATAAGTTCTAATTTTTTCTGCTATGAGCGGAGGATAATATCATTTTTTACCTTGAAAAATGGCCTGTTCAACAAACTATAATTACTAAGCCTTCATTAAATATACATTCTTTTACTTTAAAACACTCCTACTCCAATTTTTAACACTTCTTATTCATTTTAAGACCTTTTAAATATATTTTTAATAAATATTGCTATACAGCTTTTATATAAGGGCTATTTTTCTTTAATTATATGCACTTCTTCATGTGCACCAAATTAACAAAGCTGTCAAAGAGCCATAAACACCAAAATGACTCAATGTACTCAATAATTTGTTGCATGTGTTATATAGTTTGTCTGAATTCACGTTTTATTTACTTTTCAGATAGAGTGCTTACCATGCCATTATCCGCCAAAGAGCGGATGAAAAGGTATAGAGAGAGAATCAAGAATGACCCAATTCGTCATCAACAATATCTTTTAAAAGAGAAAGAGAGATGGAAAAAGAGGAGAGACGAGAAAAAGTTACCTCCTTTAGTAAGTGAAATGACTAAATCAGAAGTAAGATATAAAAGGAGACTTTGGAGAAAACACGATAAAATTAGAAGACAAAAGAAAGAAGAGCTAAACAAAATGATCAGAGGTGCATCAGTAGTTATCTCGCCCCCACAAAGTCCTGAACAGTCAGATGAAGGAGAACTTTTATCACCAGAAAGAAATGAAGAAAGAAAATTAGTTGGAAGAAACCGTGCTAAAAGTTATAGAAAAATTAAGAAACTAGAGCAAGAACTAATAAACAAATCTAAAGAAGTTGATAAATATCGCAAAAGATTTGAAAGGCTAAGAGATAAAATGGAAAAGAAATCTGATGAAAAAAAAAAGATGAAACTAAGAATAGCATTAAAGCATTAAGACACTAACACTAAATTACAACGTCAGCATTTGCTTCAATGTATTGTGGCTGAGCAGATTAAGAGAAACATGAGAGCTAACAAATTACGTTCAGCTGAAGAAAAACGAATTTTGTCAACATGCGTAGCCAGTTTGCATATATTAAAGAAATACAACCTGATAAGAGAGGCAAATGATATGTTGGGTATAACAGCAAAACGTTTGAAATTCAATAGTCGTAGAGAGCAAAATAGTGGTTTTAGTAGAAGAAGATACAAAAATACAATCAGTGAAAGGGTGAAAGATAGAGTAAGAGCATTTCTGGAAAGCGATTTGAATTCGAGAATGATGCCAGGAAAAAGGGACACAATCACTAGGAATAAAATTAAGAAACAGAAAAGGCTTTTAACTGACAGTCTGAAATCACTATACAAAACATTTCAGAAAGAATATAATGATGTTAAAGTTTCTTATACCATGTTTTGTAAATTAAGGCCATTTTGGATTGTCGATCCTAGTAGTGCAGAAAGAGATACCTGTACTTGTAGATTTCATGCTAACGCTGATTTCAAATTCCAACGTCTGAAACAACATGGCGTATTAAAATGTCAATCCATAAGAGATTCATGTTCAAATATTTGCTGTAGTGAATCAAAAAAAGAATGCATGTATAGAGAATGCAATTCATGCAAAGGTAAAAAGATAGAAATGAATGATTTTGATCATGGTAAGCAAGTATTTGTTTATGAATGGCAAAATAGACATGAACAGAGAATTGTTAAAGGTAAACCCCAAAGTGTACAAATTACATCTAAAGAAAAGGTTTATTATACTTTGAAAACTCTTCTTGATGATTTTAACAAATTGTTAATGACAAAATTTTGCCGCCATATATTCAACATAACTCATCAATACCAAGCATTATCCAAATTGAAACAAATCTTGTCTGAAAAAGAATGTGTCATTCATATTGATTTCAGTGAAAATTATGCCTGTAAAATAGAAACTGAAGTTCAGGGTATGCACTTTGGGGCATCACGCAATCAAGTATCCCTTCATACTGGAGTACTGTACTTTAAAGGGACCAAACCTGAATCTTTCTGCAGTATATCCCCAAGTACACGCCATGACCCATCTGGTATTTGGGCTCATCTCCACCCTGTTATTAGCAGTATAAAGAACAAGTATCCAATGGTCAATGTACTACATTTTATCTCAGATGGCCCAACTACCCAGTATAGATCAAAAAATAATTTTTATTTATTTCAACAAAAATGCATCAATGAGTACAGGTTTCATTTGGCTACCTGGAATTTTTCTGAATCAGGGCATGGGAAGGGAGCACCTGATGGTGTAGGAGGTCTAATTAAAAGAACAGCTGACAAACAAGTTGGGTATGGTAAAGATATTACAAATGCTGATGATTTATACAAAATTCTGAATCAAATGGAACTTGATGTAGCTCTCTTTTACATAGAAGAATCAATGATAACAAAGGTTGATGAAATTATTCATAATGTATCAACCATTCCTATCAAAGGTACTATGTCTCTTCACCAGGTTATTTGTAAAAACGGTCAGCATGAATTACAAGTTCGAGACCTTTCATGCTTTTGTACCAAACCTGTTTGTAGCTGTTTTTCTCTGAGAAATGTTAAAGTTTGTTCTCAAATAAAAAGTAATATCTCCAGCAGTAAATGTAAGCAAGTCCCTGTAAAAGATGGCAATGAACCTGTATCAATTACAACGGACGATATTGATTTTTCCACAGATTTAATAGGTTCTTGGGTTGTAGTTAAATATGACAGTATGCCATACCCAGGTATAGTACAAGACATAGGTCCTGAGCAAGTTTCAGTAAAGGTCATGCACAGTGTTGGCAAAAATCGATATTTTTGGCCAGCAAAGGATGACTTGTTTGAGTATTCATTTGATGAAGTAATGTTGCACTTTGAAGGCATGGAAAATGTTACTAGTCGCCATATGCAAATGCCAAATAATGTGTGGAGAAAAGTTTGTAATTGCTTTGATTTATGAATATTATGACTATGAAATCCTGTTGTAACACTTACATAAAGTTATGACTACATTGTTATCTGAGTGCATATTATAAGTGATATTTGAAATTTTCTTATACCAAGTTAATTTGTATATCACGAGGGATTCTCTTTCATAAAGGTGAATTTTATGTATAACATATTTTCATTGAAATGTTTTTCACTGCCAAGTGAGATTTTAATCCATGTATGTTTGTTTGAAATGAGTGTTTCATGTTTAGAATAGTTATACTTTAATAGTTGTTTGTTAACAGTTGCCTAGTTTCTTCAATAAAGTTCCTGTTTTGTCAAGAGTTTACAAGTGTCATGTGTTTTTTATTTAAATTCAGAAAACTGGGGCTATACCATTTCATGACAATTACAGTACACTTACACTGTCCATATCTTCATTTATTGACAGCCTAAACAGTGTTGAATGTTTCTTCCAGTACTGGTACTCATTCATCAGGGGTATGAAGTGGATTTAATGTACCTCAGCATCAGAACAAAAACAATAGCTGTTTACAACAAGATCGTTACAATGTCATCAACACCGTTACACCCATGTCAACACCGTTACACTAACAAAACATGTTATTTATTATTGAATTACTATGCATATTTTAGGAAAATTAATTTAATCATAAAGTTGTTTTCACTATTTGTTCTTTAAGTGCATAATATGGTTGTTATAAGTCTAGAAAGGATCTTTTTAAAAATTTACAACTTTGAAAATATACATAATTAGAATATTAACACCGTTACGTTTTCTTTTCTTTTAATATTGACATCTCACATGGATATATTATGCCTAGAGATTCATTATATGGTAACATAATATAAACATGTTTAAAAAATAAATGTTTTACACAGTATGAATTTGAAAATTGGTTGCAAACAGTTTTTGTCCGTAACGGTGTTGATATTGCTTGTTTTGGCTTGGTGTAGAAAAAGTGTCATAATGTACATTATAGTCAAGTATTATCCTGCACAGCTTATTTTTCACATCCTTCAGATGTTTGGGCAGGTAGCAAACTATTATATAAAGTCCGTTTTTAATGTTTTTATTTTACTGTCTAAAAATCTAAATCATGGTAAATTTATATTTCTATCCCACTTGCATGTAGACAAATAATATTTTGAGCTGTAAATATACAATTTTCAAATAGAATGTAAAGCAATACTTATCAGGGGTGGATCCAGGATATTTTTTCTAGGGGATGGGGATCCGAACTTTTCTAGGGGTGGGGGTTCAGAACTTTTCTAGGGGGGGGGGGGGTCTGAACCTCGAACCACAACCATATTATACACATTTGGCAGAAAAATGCAACATACTGATAATAAAACATAACCATTATATCTTAATTTGTTAAGCACCGAGAAAAATTGCTTCATGCTACTTAAAATGACTAATTACAGGCAAGAAATACACGAATGGACAGGTACATTTTCCAAATTCTAGGGGAATGTCCGGACCCCCTGATCCCCCGCTGGATACGCCCATGCTTATTGATGTATAACTTTCAATGTTCAATCATTTTTAAAAGTGACCTTTTTATTGTCAATTAATTAACATTACTTATAGCATTACCCGATAAAATTCAGTCAGACCGTTTGTGTACAGAATAATCCGAGTGTGGATCGTCAGTTTACGGAATCACCCAGCGGTTTTCCGAAAGGAAAGCACCCTAGATGCATTCTGTACACAAACCGTCGCCTCGCTCTAACAATGCTCTAACTACCAAATTTTTATTTTTGGGAAATCGACTTCAAAAGTTCAAAGGGTCATGTCTTCATTTTTCAATCTTTATAGACATGATACTTGGCAGGCACATTAACAGTGTATAGAGTCAAGAAACTTTTTAAGAAGATGAAGCAAGGTCATACTAATCGTTCAGGATGTTTATATCATTTTTTTCAAAAAATGGAGATAGGACATTGTTAGACTGAAGCGACGAAACGGTCTGACTGACTTCTATTTATAGAATGCCCTAGATGTTTGGTTACCCAGTTTGCATTTTGCGCATGCGTTATCTATGGAACCAGTTTTAACCAGTTTTTACCGGCTCGATCTGCTTTACTGCATATATGCAAATTAAAGCAAATTAAAACAGATTTGACATTCACCTCAAAGTTACGGGAATTCAAACAGAATTCGGGAGATTCTTTTAAGTTTGCGGGAGTTTAAAAATTCAATGTTAATCCGGGAGAAACCCGAAAAATTCGGGAGAGTTGGCAGGTCTGTATATAAGTACTTAATAATATATTTAATTGATTTTTTTTAAACTTCCTAATATCTGTAATACTTCTACTCAACTATAAAGAAATGTAACTCTGGTGGAGTAATTGTCGGAATTATGCCCAAGCAAAGGTTGTTTTCGGGTGCGAGTCAACTCGTCAAATGTCCGAATCGTCAAACTTAATTTATAGCACAACCATTCGACCAACTTGTCAAACTGATAATATAGAGTATGGTGGACACACGGGTTCTTGCACCTCTAAGGACTCAATGAACCATTTCTAATTAATGCAACAATACTTTCAGAAAAATACATTAAAAACGAACCTTTTAAGCTATATTCCATTTTTTTATCATATACTTGCTGATATTTTGTATTTAAAACAAATCCAAATTCTTCCAGAAAAAACACGACCATTTTCTGAAAACTGTCATGGCGGCTAAAAATAGATGACCTAATTTCGAACTTCTACCGTAATTTGGCTCTGTGTGAGGTCATAATTAGCTGCCACATGACTGTCACGTGATTTTATGAGCAAGGGCTACCTGCCATGTGTTTTTTTTTATTATAACATACTTTTAAACACTATTTGATGGATACTGACTGGGCGGAAAAAGGTAATAGTGATTTACTTGAAAATATCCACCATAACATAATATTCATTCTAATTACCTGTTTCTTGCGCATTATTCTCGTTTGACAGTTGTAGTTGCGTCGATTTAACATTGTGCACACGAAATGATGACGTCATACGCAAAAATGTAGCAAAGTAAACAACTTTTTTATGAAAGGTTCGAGATCAGATGAGGTCCGAGATCAAGTGTTTGCACGATAATTTGTATTTAGGAGGGGTGGAGATAGTTGTCTTTTTTTATGTGTAAAATAAATAATTGGTTAAATATTTTGATTAAGATGTTAAGGTTCGAATCTGTAACTAACTTCGGTAAACTTCGGCACTCGGTATAATCCAGTTTTATCCGAAAAGCTGTCGTACGTTTAGTTTCGTAATTGCTATTTTTAGTAATTTTCACCTCGCGATCCGGTTTTTACATGACGTCATAGTGTATCTGAAAATGGCGAAACCAGGTGCTCAACTGCGTGATCGTCGAGATCGTTATTGTAAAAATAATGGTTTATAAATCGTCAAAATAATGAAAAGTCGTAGTGGATCATAACTATTGTGTTAATTCTGCGTGTACAGGCAGGCGCGTAGCTACCAGTACGCAGAATACGCAGCTGCGTACACATTGGTCCAGAAAATCGTAAAAAAGGTACATCAAAAATGCAATAAAAACTTTGGTCTGAGGGGGGGGGCGGGCTATGGGTTAAATGAGTTATTTTTCGCAAAATATCTATGTGAAAATAACTGTACACGAATTATTTGAATAATTAAAACAACAGCTAGTATGACGCTCTTTTGTCAATTTTAATACATAAAACTATATAGCAGCGTTATTCTTGAAACAGATTGGTAAAACAAAATATACCATAAGTACATTTAACCAATGCGAGCGCTCAAAACGCTATATATTCGCCGCTACATTCATAAATCAATAATACATTTTCTTCTAAAAAATGACAGAGCTTTAATAGAAAATGGTGGTTGTGGTAGTGTTTTTGGTGGTGATGTTGATGGTGGTGGTGATAAGAATGGATATGATACAATATTATACAGACTCGTACACAGCTTGAAAAGTCATATTGGACTCACCTATCGGCTCGTCCTATATGACTTTTCAAGCTGTGTACGAGTCCCAATATATTTCCATGTTGTACAGTAAACTGTATAATAACCTATAATTCTACTTCATCATTAAACTTGATACAAAGATAACGGCTAATAATAACGTCTTCTATTATCATTAAGTTTTAAGGTTACACTACAATGGTCCGTATTATAAAACGTTTAATAAAGATTTTGTCCTTAATCATTCTATATTGTTTTGTTATATTATGAAACCAATTTTGATGAAATGCTGCCCAGATGCGGATCGAGTATACATGATAAAAGTAATTCACGACCCATCGCTGTTGAATTCTAAAGACAATCAATAAGGGAATGGCAGCTTTGTAGATTTCCATACCTGAATTTTATTATTAATAAATTGATTGATTAATTAATCAACAATCAAACCCTTTATAGGTGATCTTCTAACGATTCTGAACTTAAAATTTGAATTCAATAATTTATATTGGGGGTGTACACCAATAATCCTAGACAGATACGATGTATGGATTAAATAACTATAATATATTTAAAATGTAATATCTCAGATAAGCTTATTTTGTGAATCGTTGAACTCTATTCTTCTACGTTATCATATTTCATTGTTTCCTAAATAAATATTCAACCCCAATTATGTAAATAATCCTAAAACAATACTTTATATATTACAAATTCATCAAACGTGATACAAAGATAACGACGATCAATTGTTTTTATGGTCATTAAGTTTTGAAGTTACAGCACAGGGGTCCATATTATAAATACTGTTATACTTTGTTGGGTATAGATAGATAGCGAAAATAACTTGTTTTCGCGAAAATAACTTTTTTTTACGAAAACAACTTGTTAAATTAATATTATACGTTATTTCAAGCAAAACTTGATATTTTATGAATGTATATGATAAAATACGTTAAATGGGCAAGTTTTGGTACAAAATTCCGAAAAATAATGTTTTAAAGCATTGCTCGTGAAACCATTTTGTTTTGCAAGTTTTATTTTCACACTGTATTTAATTGTCAACTATATCCGGTAATCAGCATGAACAATACAACTATAAAATAATTTATTTTGGTGCACTCTTTTGCATTTTGGGCATTTTTGAAAGTTTTGGGAAAGGTACTAAGGCATTATTAACAAGACATTGCAATAAATGGTCACATCCCTTATCTAGTTACGTCTAAAATGACACACCTTTACAAACAAACTTGTGATCTTAATCTCACGCGAGATAAAGTTTCTGTACGGAAGTTTTTGTTCTGCTCAAAACAACCATATCTACAGGATTGAGAACAATGGAGTCACGAACGCAAAATTTTCATCACGCAAACTGGCTTTTGTTCACTGCTTGAAAGTTATTTTTCTTTTAAGTTATATTTTCTTTCCTGTTTTATAAACATATAATTAACAAGTCATAGTTGCTGACAAACCGTTTTCTTTATGAATCTGAAATATTCAAATAAAGTGGGTCTTTTTTCAAAATCTTAAAATACACTCATCATCAGCACGTATATAATGAGGTTGCTAGCGAATGTACATACATGTTTATAAACTACACTTAATGTTATGTCATATAAGTAATGTCAGTTTCATGATCTTTACAAATAAATCTCCACCACAACAGACTTTCAGAAATTCTTCTTCGGAAGCTGAATGAAGCATTCTATCATTATGCTATGTGTTATGTGAATATTCGATACACATGCGCATGTATTATTTATGTGTATACGAATATTCTGCATCATTTTGATTCTTACAGTGTTCTATTAATTAAAAATACATTATTCTAAATGTATGGTTTATTGCGGTATAAAGGGAGTTTAAATTCTTCGGTATTCCGCCTCGCGCTGTTTAGTATAGAGCCTTTAGCTCAAATGTGAAAACAAATCTAGAATTATCACTCCCGAGCCCGCTTCCCGATCCCATATTGTACTGAGAATCAAATTTAAGCCACTTTGCTTCATAAAATGTTTTATTGATGAGATAACTGTCCTATCTTTCCGAGTACTCGGATATTCACGATCCCGAACAGAAAATCGAGTACGAATATTCGTCATGTCCGAAATCGTCGGATCGCGATCTATTTTTGGAAAAATGAAAGAACATTTATTAGCTTAATTAATTATTACTGAAAAAGAGACGCGCTACTTATGAAAAAATTTCCAAAAAAAAGTACCCTTATAATGAATCTTAGAGACAGACCATTGTCTATGATATATGAATAAGAAACCTTCTGAATTGATAAACGTAAGCGTTGAACCAGGGACCATGAACCGGGAGTCACGTGACGCGTTCGTGACTACATTCTAACACATACAATACGATGGCGTATACCCATCGTGTGGCCCTCGCATGTCCTGCGTGTAACAACTTTGTAAAAATCTGCGTCTTTGAGGTGAATTCATGAGTAGATCGGATGCCATCGCATGAAATTCAGAAAGATACGTGTGTGGATCGGCTGCGATCGCGTGACCTTCTGTAGGAATCGTACTTGCTTCGGGTGCTGATTGATTGTCGGACAATTTCGGGTCCATCGTCGTGCGAAATTCGACATTCCATATTCGTATGTCCATCTGGTGTCAATTTCGGAACAGTGTGACGCCAGCTTATTGGATCGTTTAAAAGATATAAAATTTAAATAAAAATCATATAGAGGTGTATGAATGCCCACATATGGTTCAATAGAAATACAATGTGCACGTGTTCACTTGCAATGGACAGAGTTGTGTTCAAATGCACTCTTATTATTTACTAAACATCCGATTGTGTTATTCTAACTTTTTTGTGAATGGCATTGTCCTAGCTTTTAACAGATGTATTATTTATGAGGATCCATTCATGGATAAAGAAATAAAGGTGAGTCCATTTCCTATAAAGAATAGACGCGCAAATATTATCAAAGAATACACCTAAGTTAATAGATATTTATTATTATACAAGAAAGTTAAGGGGTGGGTCCATGTAATCGTTCCATTTTCTCTACAAAAACCATAGGTGGGTCCGGGGAATACACCTGTCCAGCTTGACTGATTGTTGCTTTAGTAGGAAAAGTTGTTTTCGTGAGATTGACTGATTGTTGTTTTCATATAAAATTGTTTTCGTAGAAAAAGTTGTTTTCGCGAGACTGACTGATTGTTGCTTTCGTATAAAAGTTATTTTCGTGAGAATGACTGTTTTCGTATCAGAGTTGTTTTATTGGACTGACTGATTGTTGTTTTCGTATAAAAGTTGTTTTATTGGACTGACTGATTGTTGTTTTCGTATAAAAATTGTTTTATTAGACTGACTGATTGTTGCTTTCGTATAAAAGTTGTTTTCGTGAGATTAACTGATGGTTGTTTTCGTATAAAAGTCGTTTTCGTAGGAATAGTTGTTTTCGTGAGACTGACCGATAGCTGCTTTCGTAGGAAAAATTGTTTTCGTAGAAATAGTTGTTTTTTTACGATGGATGAAATCACTATTTTCCTTTTATTATATTTACTCACCAATTAAATGTCTTAAGAAACGATGTAAGATTAAAAAGGGCAGTTGTCAGTCACTGATGAAAGTATGTGCTTAGTAGTTGGTTAACATCTTAATCCAGAGATTTAGCCTTTCCAGGAGTTGCTACGGCATTAAACCAAACAAAAAAAAACCAAACAATGCATCCATGTAAATCCCGTAACTTTAACCTCAACACACATTGTTGTTTACAAACTCCTCACAGCGGTTACGTCACGCGTTGCTACCGCTGCGGGGAGTTTGGGTTGTTTAGAGTCACGGCACTCATCTTACTCTAGGCTCCGAGGCTCCAGTTACGACGGTACCGTATTTTTTGTCATTGCCTATTAGTACATTCGGAACTCCTCGGCCATTCAATATGAATAACCTCGGACATATTTAGCCGCCATCTTAGAACTACCTTTGCCACAGGGATATGTCATGTAACCTTCCTTTGATTTTCAAGCATACCGTATATATACATATATACAAGGGTTACAACCGCGTTTGGTAAAACACTTCAAGTACATTATGTGACACACATTACTCTGATGGCACTTTAACCCATGTAACCTCACAATTAAATTGATTAATTATAACTCTTTAATCTACGATGGTTCATAGTTGCAAAGCGCAGACCATAAATATGACTTATCAAAAGTATGCGTGATTTGTTAACCTCCTTACCATCGAGAAACGCATGAAAAAAAATATTGTTACTAAAAATAACTAAATTCCGATTATTTTACGAAGAATAAAGTTACGTTTCAATGGGACTTACCTTTTGCGAGTCTAGTTTAAATTTTAAGGTAAAACAAATTCAGGGGGCATGCCCTTGACCCCCTAGGATGCTGCGTACACATTAAAAAGCCCTTGCTACGCCCCTGACCGGTGTAAAATGCACTGTTTCATCTTGTGTTTGCGATTTAAACAGTGGCGGTTAATGAGTGTACATAATTCTATGAATAGACAATGAAGATATCACAATACTAAGACGCACAATACATCGCCGTATTCAGTAATTTGATATGCGGTAGAATTTAGTGAGGCATATGAAGACAAAATCGTTGTACTATTCTGTTTTCAATATAATCATTATCTATTTATAAAGTAAATGATACTATAATCAGCACAGGGCCGGATCCAGAAGGGTCGTAAGTGGGGGGGGCACAAGGGGTGGGTTCGAGAGGGCTACCCCCTGCCGACGGTATGGAAAATTTTGAATTTTCACATGTCAAAGGTGCAAATCTGAGCACTTTAAAATGCTCTTTTAAACAAATTGAATGAAGCTAAATCTAGGTTAATTATCATTTTCTTCTGTAGAAAAGTGATGCAATGCGTAACAATTCAGATTCATGTCATTGATTAGCTTTTAATAAATATTCATAAATAAAGAAAAATGCATTCACGTGAGTTAGATCACAGGGCCTGATCCAGTGGGGTCGTTAGTGAGGAGCACGGTTGGGTGGGTACGGGAGGAAAATTTTTGAATTTTTGCATGTCAAAGGTGTAAATCTGAGCACTTTTGAACACTCTTTTATATAAAATGAAGCTAAAATTTGGTAAATTATCATTACATTTTAAGAAAAAAGTCAAAGCCTGCCTGTAAAAAACTATCAAATCCGATTTTTTGGCTAAACCCAGTGTTAAATTAATAAAAAAAAAACGTTAGTCCATTTAATACCGCTGTCCTTAAGCATTCTAGTCCGAACGACGGAGTCGTTGAATTGGGCGGTTTGGGAGGGGTATCTCTCCTGACGAAAAATAATGATGTCAACACAACAAATTTGAGCACTTTGGCACTACTAAGGAAATATTGTGCCCGTTTTGTTTGTTTAGATTTAATTTGTTGGCTTGATAAATCCCATGCTCGTACCCCGAGGTTTTCAAGGAAAGAGAATGGATAAAATCCTGATTTACAAAAAATCAGCAATTTCATCATGCAAATGCCGAGAATTTTATATAAATACACTTGGTAACTTGTATAAAATCACCGAATACAATGAGAAAATTCGCCGATTTAACATCCAAAAAATGGCCGGTTTATGATACGGTTTTTTTTAAATAAAGAGGCTTAGTTTATTGTGTTGAAATTCAGCGTTGTTGTGAGTTTTTCGGACGTTTTCTGTGGATTTACAAGAATGGTTGTAGGGACGATCCAAAACGTGGAAATCCGCGGAAGAATCACATTTTTCGATTCCTTTGGAAAAAATCATAAGGAATACAAGTACAGTATTTAAAACACAAAATTGATATAAAATAAAAGCAACGATTTAAAAATGAACGTAACACAAGCCTATGAATTTATGATTGTTGAAAAAATGTTTAACCACTGATTAATTTTAGTCTTAGTTTTCGTAAGAAAACTTGTTGTAGGGTAGGTCACTCTTGAAAAGTTACTTGAAAGTTTAATTCATTAACCTACATTTTCTAAAAAACAACAACAACTTATAACACTCGCTTTTTCCGATTTTAACTAAATTCGTACGTCATTTTAATGGCAAACATTCATTCGACTATACTCGGCTTTTCCCAGTCTAACTTGCTATGAAAAACGCCGATGTCCTCCATAAATACTTAATTCATGTTTAGGCTCGGTCACTTTTTAAAAGTTATTCGGAATTTTAATACCATAAAAGCCATCAGACGGTCGTGCATGTTTTCAAATTAACTAAGTTCAAGTGTCATAATAGTGACGTAAAAATGCACTTGACAAGCTGTCCTCGTCTTTTCTCTGTCTAACTTACTATGAAAACACCAATGATTTCCACTAGTAAATAAGATAACAGTGCACAATAACTAAATTTAGGCCTCGTAAGCTAGTTTCCATGGTAATTTTACTGGTGACGGTCTGAAATATACTGCTGAGGTATGTGTAAGATAGAGAATAAACATAGCAATTGGTATCTGTGTGTCTGTATTGAGGGACTATAAACTTTCACGATCAATGATTTGAACGCTTGATAAGGCCCGATCTGGGTACCCTGAGATGCTAGAATATATCAATTTAGATCATTATCTATTTTAATAGATCAGATAAGTGATTTAATATCAAAAATTAATCTAAAAGTCTAATTGATATTGCTTTGATGGTGCCGATTTTGTGCCCTTTTCTTTGTATGAGAGTCAATATCTGTGGAGCCAGGGGGGGCACGTGCCCCCTGTGCCCCCCCCCCCCGATAAATCCGGGCCTGGATTTGAAAGCTAAGGTTCAAAATATGCCAACATTACCAAGTCCGGTGTCAAACTGTGTATGCAAAACTACTGCAGAAAACATGGCAGGATCAGGTTTAACGCCTGCTCAGCTTCCTCTGATATTTTTGGGATGGCCAGAATGGACTTCTAAATATGTTTAGGAGTCAAAACTGCGATAGTCAACCAAGAGTCACTTATACAATAAAGTATTTGACTCCGTTATTCCTTACTAGTCAGATTGTTTACGAAAAACGTGTCAAATTGTAAATTTCTAATATTTCCATCAAGCCAGCCAAATCAGTAAAGAGAATGTTTTCATATGATAATGCAAGGCTTTACATTCATATTTCTATCTCTAATACCAATTTTAGATGATATATGTGTATAAAGTATAATTATCTGTAATTGACCATTTTGACGTAATATTTTGCTATAAATTCTCTTGCAGTTTCATTATAGTAACCTTATACAAATTCTTGTAAAACTTTTTAGAAACGGTAATATTTCTTCAATATTTTATATTGTGGACAGATAATACTGCAGACAATTTTTAAAACTAATTGCATGTGTCTTACTAACTTTAAACTTTAGATATTAGCTTTTAAAGATAAAGTCATTTTTTAAACACTCTCAAAAACTCGGATTTTTGCTTGGGGGTACATGTATGTAAAGCTCTGTATTTTTGTAAGTATTTGTCCAAAGTGTAATCTGATTGTTCTGATTTATCATGACATGATTGTGTAACAGGAAAATTGATTAAAATTTGAATATAAAACTGCAGAATTTAAAAAAATTGTTTTTCATTTTTTGTCCCAGCACAATTTACGGTCTTTTTGAAAATCAAGGGTCACGTTATAAAAATGCACATTACTTAAGTTACGAACGGTAAACTTCCTTAAAAATTCACTATTTCATGTCTTTAATAGTATAGATTTAAAAAACAATATCATTATAATGATTGGTGAAGGTCACCATTACAGCTCCAGAACCTTAAGATAAATTATATTTTTGTGTAAATGATATGTGTTTGTTGTTACTATTCTGTAAGTATGATATTATAGTTGATGATATTAAATTTCTGTTTAGTTATATGATTTTATTCTTTGAAAGTACTTTGTGTTAGTCTTGATTTAATTTCCTTTTTTCAAATGTGCTTTCTATTCATATTAATTGTCTTGCTATAATAAATCAATAAGTCAACTTTTTGGCTTTTAATACTGTTATATTCTATTATTTATGAAATAGTTCCACATATAAAATCTTGTGGGATTCGAACCACTAATATGATATTATTATGAAATAGAACAAACATTTCACTTACTTGAAACAAACTGTACGTTCTAGGTACTGCTACTTGTAGTTGTGCGAACTAGTAGTACGTTCTAGGGTATTAAATTGTGTGTATATAAATTAACCAGACCACTCAGCTTTGGTGATGAGTAAAGCTAGCGTATGTTACTATATCGATCGTCATATGGAATTCAAACAAATAATTCACCAATATCAAACTAATTCTCTATCCATACGTACTGTTAAATCCTAAAAAAATGAGAATTTATTTATTTTATTGATTTATATTTACCTATATCTTCTTTACATAATAAATTTAAAAAAATGATATACAAATTATACTTTTTACACAAGATTGTACTTAAGTAGCATGATAAAGACATTTAAATGTATTTCTTTACAAAATAGTATTTAAAACCCGCATTAAAATCAACATATTGTAACTTGCCTGATGATAGTAAATCAAATTCAATTAATATAATTGCCCTAAGTTTTCACACATTTTTACCCTATATATTATCAGTTTGACGAGTTGGTATAATGGTTGTGCGATAAATTAATTTGACAATTTGGCCGTTTGATGAGTTGACTGTAAACCTTTTTTCTATCCTAAAATATGATATGTTTTAAATATTAAAGGACAAGTTACTTTTTTTTTCGAACTGAATATATTAGTACTAATTAAGTTATTTGATTTATTTCCTTTGGAAAACTGAGTCCTGTCTTGAAAGCACTTATGTTTAAAGATAAGCCTTGCAATGAACAAAACACCTTTTAACACAACGTGCAATAACTAATTAATACATTGTTATCTTACAGTGAAAGATAAAGAGAAGATAAAGTTAAATATTCTTTAAATCATGATATTTTAAGACATGAATCGTTTTCAGAAGACACAATCATCATGAATGGAACCACAATACCAAACACTCCTATTGCTGTAGATTTTTAGAAGATACGTGAATGTCCTCAATCAAGAATATTCTTTTTAACTCATTCACATAGTGATCATACGGCAGGTGAGGAACTGTTCTTGAAATAATTTTGTTGGCCTTGCTATCAGTCACTGCGAAACATGGTGGGCCGATGGACAAATCCTGTGATAAAAAGATGGTCCGTCTAGATCTGCTGGTATACTGGACAGACTGTCTGGCAAAAAATTGAACTCCTCCATACAGTGTTCAATTAATCAAAATATTTTTTAAAAAGTCTCAGGTACTGTAAGACTTGTTTAGTCCTGTAAAATTTGGTCTTCACCGGATCAACTGTCCTGTAATGAAATGTTTTGCAATGACTGCTTGCTGTAGTTACTGAATTATTTTGTAAATCCTTTAGTGCAGAATTGAAAATTTTGGGTTTTTTTTAAGTATGATAAGATTTTACGGTGTGTTTAGCAAGTCGATTGCCTTGACCCACTAGTGTGAAGACCAGGACTGATGAAAATTGAATTGAGCTAGTGAAAACAAACTTCATTATAAGCAGGCTAATTAATAAATTTTCTAATACTACAATTATTTAAATCAATCTAGAGCTTGTGAAGTATTGGATAACGATAGAGTATTCTTAAAATTTCACCCATCCATAAGTAATATCATTTATTGGAACTTAGTAAATGTTTTTAATATTTTTATAATTACTATAAATAGTGAGTATTACCTGATTCTTTAATGTAATGTAATTTTTTACTGTTTTTGAAATTCTAAAAACTATCCACGTTGGCAAACTGTTGACTAGTCAATTGTTTTGACTGTTTCCTATGTGTGCTATGACGTCACGCTATGTTACTTGCACTGTTACTGTAGTAATATAAAGCAGAAGTAACTGCTGTGGAGAGTTTTAGCTTTATCAGTTTTTTAATTCACCAAGCAGCCATTGATCTTGATCTTAACCAGACGTAAACTTGTCAACAGTTAAAATGTGTTTAGTTGAGAAAGTTAGATCACCAAACTAACTAGTATATTTGCAAACTATTTTCTTGTTGTTTTTCTTCTGCACATACTATTTAAGCAGTAATTGATCAGGTAATAAAACAGTTATTTCATACGCCATTTTGTAACAGTCAACCAGTTGTCCCTTGGTATAGAGAATAGTGTTTTGAACTGTTGCCCTCGGCCAACGGCCTCGGGAAACAGTTCAAAACACTACTCTCCACCTTGGACTAACAGTTTGACTGTTCCTAAATCACATATGGAATAACTATAATATTCCAGAACTTATGAAAGGGCATGAAGGCAGAAAAAAGGGTGCCGGGCCCATCTATGGTAAATGTCTTAAACTAACTATTACTGCATAGAGAGAGGCTAAAAGGGCAGGAAAGAGACAAAGGGCAGGTTGCCATGCCCTGCAATTCTGCTGTAGGAGCAGTAGTCCAGTGGTTAGACACGCACTTGGGGATTGAGAGGTCCCAGGTTTGATCCCCTCTAGGGACACTGCTAATTTCTTTGAGCAAGAAATTAACCCACACTTGTTCCTCTTTACTCAGTAGTAAATGGATACTGTGTGGGATCGCCTTCCTGAAAGGGATTTCAATGATAAAGTGTTATTGTACAAGATTGTAAACATGTACATGTATATGGTTGCAGACTTTAAACCACACTTAAAGTTTAACTAGCTTTAGAATAACCACTAATAATTACTATCTGTATGTTGTATATATTTCAGGATTAACATCTACCTGGAGATATCCAATCTATTGTTCAGAGATCACTAAAAAATTGTTGATTTGTAAGCAAGAAGTAAAAGAATCATTAATAAATGTGTTAGAGGTATATCGGCATTGTAGGCTTTGTGCAATTCTGTCTTATCTTACTTTTTTAAAATCATTTTTTGTGTATCTTTTAACTCATTTTGCACTAATACACACCTTGTTAAAAAATTGTGACAGAATAAGTTCTGGTCATAAATACTATCAAGTGCTGAAAGCACTAAAGTTTAGCGCTTTCAAATTTGGGTTTGACTGCATTTATCTAATATACTTGAATAAAAATAGTGCTGAGAATTAATTTGAATAAATATATATCATAAGCATGTTATTTGTCTGCTTAGCTAAATGTTCATATGGCCCAAACATGGGAATAACGAATAATTATCTTTAATCGAAATAAATTTGTTTGGATACAACACAAATGCAATAAATTCAAGTAAACTATATGAAACATATGCAGTTCTCTTGGTATATATGTAATTATATATGTAATCTTTGAAAAAAAGCATTAGCCACAACATTGAACATACTAAAAAGAGATTCTTTATTAAGCAACAACATAAGCATTTGTCACTTGTTTATAAGTTGGGATGTTTGATTGAATGTTACATGTGATAGATAAAATGCTTTGTGAAATTGTGCATTATTCTCTGTCTAAAAGTTTTCATGTTCACCTTTGTAATCCATAAATATTATTGCCACATGTTAATTTGGATGGACACAATACCATACTTACTAACTATGAATAAAAGCAATTAATGTACATGTATAACAAAGCTAATATGTATTAATATATATCTTAATAACTGGTTAAAAAGACTAACATTTGTATACTATATTATTGATAAACATCAACATAAAAAATATACTAACAATATCCAGCACTATACCTTTACTTTATGTGTGAGTGCGTTTTATTTCAAGTTTGTACCAATACTTAGGAAATGAGAATCATATCTTTATGTAAATGTACAGGTATAACAATTACAATTGTATTAAGTATCCCCCTTTTCAAATGTTATATCTATTTTAGCTAGCCTAATGCCTAAATACGTATCAAACTAAAACACAAATATTAAACACCTCAGCTAAACATAACATACGATAAACAAAAAGTAATATTGTGACACATATCTAAGTGTCTAGCATTACAACCAAGGTCATGTGGCATTAAACAAAAAGTGTCTCATGTAAATTCATTGTTTATAGTTCTATTATACCAATTAACAACAACCTAATTTAACAGTCTGAAATATTGGTTATATACATCGTGTTACAAATATGTTACAAATAGTGGTTTCTAATTGCTTCCAACATGTTGAATACAAAAAATATCTATACTTATTTCTATGAATAACAGTCTTAATCATCGTTTAATGATTAACTATAAAACAAAAGTTAGGCACTTAATGGCAACTCCTTCAATAATAATTTTCTTGGATTCAAAAGGAGCTTCTTTTTTTCTGAAATTTAGAAATTTAGAATTTAGAAGCATTCCTTAATTTCTATAGCTAGTCTGATAATAATCCTTATTTTGTCATTAGGGTATATGTGCATGAAAACTTAAATTGGTGCTAGATAATGTGCTGGCTGATATCATGTATCAGATAATTATATCAATATAATACAAGTTTGCCAAATATATTAACCATTTCTCATACATTCACAAATAATGTCCATTTTTTGGCATTCAATTATTTACCTCCTGGATGGACATGCTATGGCGCCTTTCAAGCATTAAATGCACTAATGACATACACATATTTCATAGATATGCATACAACAGAAGTACCTTTATGAATTTGATTTCTGTGTTATCATAACACATCAACTTCATCACGTAATCTCCTTCAGTACAAACAGCAGTCACATCCTGCTTATTTTCCCCATCTCTACAGTCCTTTATAGCTGCTTGGTTTATTGGCAACAACAACTCTTACTTAATTGTTTTGCCAAAAGTCGTTGTTCTAGATGTTGAAGCCATCTAAAAAGAGAGAAAATATTACACTACATTGTTAATTGAGCCTAGAACTAATTTAGTTATCTTGTGATTAATATTTATTATGACAACTAGTATACAGGTTATTCATAATTATCAATGCAGTTTCAGCACATCTGTTACTTTATATAATTGGAAATTCAATCAAAGACGTCTTAGACAATTTACTAAAGTACTTGTCTTGAAATAACTAGTCTTTTTGTATATTTCTAAGTTGCAAACCTACAGGTCCAAATAGCTATGACCAGCTTGCAAGGCAAATAATGTCAGACACCTCTTAGGTTCTACTTGCTAGTTTAATAGGCTAGTAGTCAAGAAAACCAAGAAAGTGTGCTTATGAAAACTCTAAAATTGATAATAAAATGTATTGTGTATGTATTTAAGACATAACACTTTACATCTCAGATTACTCAGAATAGTCTTGCTAGAGAAGATATTTTAAAGCGATGCTATTTTAAGTGATCAAAATGTTTAAAATTATATATCATAGCTTCAGGATGACAACACTACATAGTAATACGAATAAATTAAGAAATAAGTACAAGTATTTTTGTTAATTCATAGCTGTTTGTTTGTCTAAATAAACATGGTAATTTCTTGTTTATTTTTCTTAATTCATAGCTGTTTGTTTGTCTAAATAAATATGGTAATTTCTTGTTTATTTTTCTTAATTCAAAGCTGTTTGTTTGTCTAAATAAACACTGTAATTTCTTGTGTATTTTTTTTAATTCATAGCTGTTTGTTTGTCTAAATAAACACTGTAATTTCTTGTGTATTTTTCTTAATTCATAGCTGTTTGTTATAATTTCTTTTTAATTTTTTTAAATTCATAGCTGTATGTTTGTCTAAATAAACACTGAAATTTCTTGTGTATTTTTCTTAATTCATAGCTGTTTGTTTGTCTAGATAAACACTGTTATTTCTTATGTATTTTTCCTGATTCATAGCTGTTTGTTTGTCTAAATAAATATAGTAATTTCTTATGTAATTTTCTTAATTCATAGCTGTTTGTTTGTCTAATTAAACACTGTAATTTCTTATGATTTTTTCTTGATTCATAGCTGTTTGTTTGTCTAAAAAACACTGTAATTTCTTGTGTATTTTTCTTAATTCATAGCTGTTTGTTTGTCTAAATAAACACTGTAATTTCTTGTGTATTTTTTTAATTCATAGCTGTTTGTTTGTCTAAATAAACACTGTAATTTCGTGTGTATTTTTTTAATTCATAGCTGTTTGTTTGTCTAAATAAGCACTGTAATTTCTTGTGTTCTACGGATTTTTTCTGGAAAAAAAATGGGGCGAGCGAAGGATTTTTAAAAAATTTTTTAAAAAGAGTCTTTATTCACTAGCTTTATATAGCGGTTTGACCAAATTTTTATGAGCAAGCGAGGATATAAAAATATTTTTTGTAAAAACCGTCAAAACTAAGGTGCGAGCGAATCCATAGAACATATGATCAGTTTGTTGTGGCCTTATGGTAGACTTCACAATTCACCTGCTCATTTGGCATATAGAAACTATATTTTATTGATTAGCAAACCGGAATATTCGATTTAAGAACATGTTCTGCCCACATTCCGGCAGCTAATCGAACGTTCATATTTATTAATAAACTCTCTCGAAGTAGGAAAGATAGGTTTGTTTTTTTCAACAAATGCGAGTTTTTTTAAGAAATAAAATGTTACAATTAGTTATGCATGTTTTCTTGTCTTATATTGCAACTTTCTTGAAATTGGTACCCGTTCATATATCGATAATGATATTTTCTGGTAATACAAATAGGTAACCCGACAAAACACGGCGTTGACGAGTCCATACATGCACCCCAATTTTGACTACTCGACGTCATTTTTTCATCACGTGACCTCAAATACGTTTTGATTGGCTTAAATCAACCGGTGTCGACACAAAAATGCTCAAATGCTCCTAAAATGGAGGTTTATCTGCTGATTGAAAGGTTTAATTTTAAGTGCCTAGATGATTGGATAATTGATTTTTATTGAGTAGACACAAAAAAATACTCTATTTGTTCAGTACAGTTGAATGGGGGAATAATTCGAATGTAAACATCTTACAATCGTCAGTAAGACCATTTGTGTATAGTCCAACAGAATTAACCTGAGCTTGACCTTTATGCAAGAATATATTAAACCAAGGATCCTGTATTAGCAGGATATGTAACGCCTTATCGTTTAACCAGATTTTATCGATTTTCACTGTTGTTTCAGTGTCGTCTGCAAATTTATCATAAAGTGTATTAATTGGGGAAAAGAGTACTTTTAAACCCAAAGTGGCGGTAATCGGCGAAAAGCGCCAATTAATTGTGTTATATTTGGGAGTTGTCTTTTTATCTGAAATTCTTCCCACTAAATTATACTTAAATTTAAATGTAAAAAATTCTTAATAGTAATTGATATTTTTGAATATTTAATAGTTTGAAAAGAAAATGCTCTATGATGTCTGATCTCTGATTTAAATGGCCTAATTATCGGAATGATTAACCGATTACAAAATAATTTTGTCATAAAAATTAAGTGAACAGAACAGAACATACATTTATTTACGAAAACTATACAGTCTCTAGTGATTAACAATTATAAGAATACACTGATTACATCACAATCAATACGATCATCACATAAATAGGAAACATCATAAAATTACAATGACATGAAAATATTACAAAATTACAATGATATGACAACATTACAATGACACTGGTTAACAAGATTATACATTGACAATGACAAACATAGAGATATAAAATCAGAGAAATGTCTGATTATACTACATGTAAATCAAAAGACAGAAAACATAATGATAGGTTTATAAAGTTAATAAAATACAACATAGACAGTATAAAATAAGTGAATATACTTTTATATTTTCACACTTACGAAATGGTTTTGATTCTCCTGCCTGTCATTGCAAACAAAATGCTATTCAAACGCGTGTTGTTCTCGAAACGTGCTAATTAAAAATGCCCATAAAGGACTTCAATCCATGAAAATCTTTGTTTTTAGTCGAAAATGGCCATATTTGAAGAAGAAATTGATTATCAAAGCTAGCTAATTTCGATTAATTAAGTTACTAAATCACTTCAAACATCACTGATCTATCCATAAATCTAACTCAAATACATATTTATTGACAATTTCACTCAGATATTGTGCTAGAGCGCAGCCTACATTTTCGATTGGTCGATTAATGCCATAGAATAAACGCGAAATTTATCAAAGTCGGACAATTTAGTCATTAACGACCAACTTATTTATGACTGTTGGACAAAACTTTCTTAATGAGAACATATAGCATTCTTCGATGGATTATTTTAAAGTGGATATTTGTGGATAGAAGTAGCTTGCCTTTTCGTGAAATGGTGGATGAGACGGAATGGCGCTCTCGCATTGTCTCGCGACGACCGAGAACTTCCTTTAGTTTCCTACCGTCACGAATCCCTCTAATATAGGATCATTGATTAAACTCAGTATTTACAGTCTATTTTTGTCTTCGTTTGTACATCACGATTTATCGGAAGCTTTTGACAAAATACACGCACTGAACAATTAATGTTGTTTTCATTACAATAAATACTTTGAAACTAAGCCATAATGTTGCTGACTTACTCGTGTAATGTGTCCAAAAGTACAATAACATGCCTTTTATAATAAATTGATTTATATATTAACATCGGTTGTTATAAACACGTGTAAACCGTATACACGCATACGGAAACTCACGATTTAATGTAAGTGAAGTGTGTAATTATTATAATTAGGCAGTTCAAGCTCAGGTTAATTCCATTCTCGTTCCCAGAATCTAGTAGGATTCTCAATACTATTGAGAATCCTACTAGACTCTGGGAACGAGAATAGTTAATTCTGTTGGACTATACAAATGGTGAAACTATGATTCAACAAAAGCAGATGAGAAAATTAGATAAAGGAAAGTACCTCTTCCCACAATAAGGAAAGACTAAAATACATATATTCCGTTCCAGTCCGTATTTAACAAAAGCATCACGTACCCTTACCCTAACGTAACAACTCGAATGACATTCAATTTAAGAAGCCTAAAACTAACGAACGCCGTGATACAACGATTTTTTGGCAATGTTATGAATAAAACATCAAAACAACAAACAAACCAATAGCTCGACCCCCCCCCCCTATCGGACAAAAGTCAACAAACAAAATAGCGCTCAGCTTCTGAATCTGTATGACCTAAATATTATTTTGGTTAAATACTCTCTTTCGGAAACACATACATAGCGAGACACGTAAGATGAAAAACATACAGCATAACAAATGTAAAATACAATGCAAATCAAGAACAAAGGCAATAATACTTGCAGTTTAATTAAAAACAACGAGTTGTAACTGAAATATCGATCAGCAAATGGCGATGTACAGCGTGGGTTGAGTGACGTCATAGAAAAAACTTCGATATCGTTGCGCGTATTAAATCTATGTTTAGCACCGAGAAAAATTGTCAAGAAATACACAAATGGACAGGTACATATTGGGAATTCTAGAGGGGGGGGTCCAGATCCCCTGACCCCTCGCTAGAACCGCCTATGCAGGTTAAATACCCAATACATGATTTTCACAAATTTTGACTAAATATGACCATTTTATACTTCAAAAAAAACATTGTTGACCGGGCAATCGAATACGCTTCATGTTTAAGTCAAGATCAAGCTCTTGAAACAGTCCATATGAAAAAATCTTCTATTGTACCATTCGTTGTTGAATACAACCCCTCTCTTCCAAATATAGGCGCCATTTTAAATAAATATTGGGACTAAAATTGTCTAATAACGAAAGTGTTAGAAATTTACACTCTCACTCGCCTTTAGTTGCTTTTAGGCGCCCTCGTAATATAAGTGACTTACTTGCAAAATCTACTTTTGTATCAAAGAAACAGCAATCTTCTAACATGTCGCAACAATGCAATAGACCCCGATGTTCGCATTGTAAAAATATCATTGTTGATAGAGAATTTATAAGCTTTAATACTAATAAATCATACTATCTTAAAAAGTGCACAGACTGTTCAACACGTAATACTATCTATGTTATAACATGTAAAAAATGTCATAAACAATACGTTGGGCAAACAAACCAACAAGTCTCTAAACGTATGAATAGTCACAGATTTGATATTAGAAATTTTGATTCTTCCTATGCCCAGTATAGTTCAAAAGTTGCCATTCATTTCAATTCCCCAAACCATTCTCTCGAAGATTTTTCTTTCATGCCAATTGAAATTGTTACAGACGGCATGAGAAGACTTTTGAAAGAAACATTTTGGATTCACACACTTGATACTTTTTATCCAAAAGGTTTAAACTCAACATCTTTATTCAATATTTAATATATCATGACCAAACGTTTAACCTATACATTATACATATATCGTTAGTTCCTATTATTACTTTTTTTTCTCTTCATTACTATAGGAATTAGTTGAATCATATTGATCCGTTATTTGTATTATGTATAATGTTGGTATTAATATACATATTATAATTTGAGTTTATATAGCGGCTGCGGCGCAAGACGGTTATAACTCCATATTTCCTTATTTTTAACTGAAACCGTCTTTCGCTTAACCCGTTATTTTATGTTTTATTAGTATATATTAAATATTGTGCATTTTCCGCATTTTTGTAACGTGATTTTTCGCGCGATGACGTTACGTCATCGTCTGTTTATCCCCGCTCTGTTGTTTATACCTGAGGAAGCCTTAAGGTGGGTCGGTACCTTACTCGGAGGGAAAAACGGAAAAAATATTATGTTCACCGATTATGATAAAAGTTAGCTAGCAGATACCTTCATGCTTCTTGTTTGTTTTTCTGGTAACCTTAGCGACGTTGTCGGTTTTTTTCACGACGTCACGAACGTAACATTGGTTCGCGCTAAAAACAGGCATGCAAGGACATTAAACCCATATATCTAAAGTATTGAATGTCCGAGGACAAAGATAATTATACCAAAATGTTTCTGAAATGTTGTTGCATACGAATATTATGTTTCGATTATCTAAATATCACGTCAGTCGTAAAGATTGTACATTTCATCACTGAATTTAGGGTTTTCACGTCTAAAAGATTTCACCAATTGCCGAGTTATAACGTTTATTTTCAAATTAATGCAGAACGGTGGTCAAATTCTTATCGCAATTTTTGAAAACTACACACTTTTTGTATCATTTTAATGAAATAAAAAAAGAAAGTGAACGTTCTCAGTTTTTCACAATATCGCTTTCAAAGTAAAATTACCTTCAAAACAACGACGTTAATATTACGTTGCGCTGACGTTATGATTTTGGGTTATGTATGTAATTTTCTTGTAAATTAAATTTTGTAGTTTCTTTCCTGTTATTAATTAATTTCTTTTGACTCTCAGCATCTGAACTGTTCAAAATTAATTTAACATAAGTCAATAGAAGTCCGCTTTTACTTATTTTTGCAACAAATGTTTTAATCATAACGTCAGCGCAACGTCGTTGCAATGAAGGTAATTTTTCTTTGAACGCGAAATTGTGAAAAACTGAGAACGTTCACTTCCCTTTTTTATTGCATTAAAATGACATATAAAGTGTGAACTTTTCAAAAATCGTGATAATAATTTGACCACCGTTCTGCATTAATATGAAAATAAACGTTAAAACTCGGCAATTGGAGAAACCTATAGACGTGAAAACCCTGAATTCAGTGATGAAATTTAAAATCTGTACTCCTGACGAGATATTTAGATAATCGGAACAAATTAATTGTTTGCAACAACATTTCAGAAACATTTTGGTATAATTATCATTGGGCTCGGACATTCATTATTTTAAATATGTGGGTTTAATGTACATGCATGCCTGTTTACAGCGCGAACCATTGTGACGTCCATGACGTCGTGAAAAGAACGACAACGTCGCTAAGGTTACCAGAAAAACAAACAAGAAGCATGAAGGTGTATGCCTGCCAACTTATAACATAATCGGAGTACATAATATTTTTTTCGATTTTTTCTCCGAGTAAGGTACCGACCCACCTTAAATGGCGAAACGTTGTAAATAAACAATAAGAAAACAAGCTATGTGTTGGTAGTATTTGTAAATTAGATTTATCATTTTATACTTCAAAATTCTTAAAAAATTTGCTTGCAAATTTAATCAATTCAAAATATGCTAGCAAACTGACTTGTTGCTGTTTCCAGTGGGACCTGTGTAGAACTTTACTAGTAATATGCATGCTCGCATTCTAAAATCAAAGTGGCGATAGCTCTGTATAGACATGGGTCCAACAAGCTGGTGGTGTCATTAAAAGAGTCACATGTGGTGCCGGATATCTTTGCAAATGAATGGGGGTTATACATTGAAAATGTTTATGTGAAGTAAATAATGATAACATGTTTGTATATTGTGAGTAGAAATCCAGACTGTTTAGATACTGTCTGCTATTTTTAACAATGATACTTTTTTACTTATAGGTGTTTATCTAACTTCATACCGTTGCCCTAAATCTGACTGTGCATGACCGGTTGTAATTGTCTGCTACTTTTTGTGTTACGTTTCAAAAGTTGTGGTTACTGAAACCTGGGTTGCTTTGAAAGCCATGTCAAAAATTAAAAATAACTAGGAATCAAAATGACACAAAATACGGCTGTGAAATCAAATTATTATAAAATCAAGGGAAATAACTATGATCATTTTTTTTCAGCTTGATGTAACACGGATTATCTACCTTGACAATGAACAAAACGAACAAATGTGTGTTACTGCTATAGAAGCCAATCATTGTCCTGGTGCTATAATGTTGTTAATGGAAGGATATTTTGGTACAATATTACATACTGGAGATTTTAGATTTAGTTCTAATATGATAACTGATACTGTACTGTCACGGTACTCTGGTAAGTACATTGACATTGATGCATGTATTTAGATTTGGCCGGAACAGTCTGGAATAAAAATCACTACATTGTTTTTGATTCGGGACTGTCCTGGCAAGCTGTGGATTTGACCACAGGCTGTGACACTGTCCTGAGTCCTTATTTTTGAATCCGAGCCATCTGTGTATGGACTTTCTCATTAAATTAGACCCTATAAACTAGGGGAGTAAAATAGTAAACCCCTTGTCATAATATATTTAAGTTTTTATTGGTCTCTTAAAGTTGATATGTAAAGGAGTGGGTGTGGCTGAGAGGTTACGATGCTGCACTGGTAATCATTGGGTTCGTTTCCCATCCAAAACCTACCCTGTTGTTTCCTTGAGCAAGAAACTTTATCCTATTGGCTCAGTATTGGGGGACTGGAAAGTAATAAATCTAAGTTGTAAGATCATTTGTTCTTATATTCCGTTTATTTGATTGAAGGGTATTTCATGATAAATTATTAAAAAAAGATAGCATATTTGAACAAATCACTCAGATTATTATCCTGTTAATGTTCATTCTATCTAGAAAAAACAATAGCGCTGTCATTGATAGAAAATTTGGTATCGATTTAATGAAAGGCAAGTATCGGTGATATATCAATATATCGAGTCAGACAATGAGTGTAAAAGAAGCTACTAGAATTTCAGGATGTATTATGTACTATTTAATGCTCTTATGATGTTATGCATGATGTTAAAAATGTTTCAGACATCAAAACAAACTAAAACAAACTGTATTTTCTTGTTTTTGAAACTTAACTGGAAACATGAACACTCAGAAATATGTAAAAGTCCTATAGTTATAGCTTTATGAAATACTAGGTAGTATCGATATTCAAAATTGTGAATCGATATCCGATTGTCTGTCAAGAATCGGTGATACATGATACATCAATATCCATTTTGCTGAGCCTAACATCTAATGGAGGTGGAGGTTTGTCGTGAAAACTGCTATATTCATTATATTCTTACAATTATACCTCCTCCTAGTATTTATTTTCTATTTTCGTCTTCGGCTGTACATCGCGTTTTATTGGAAACTTTTGGCAAAATACACGCATTGAACAATTAATTTTGTTTTCATGTGAATAAATACTTTGAAACAGTGCCAAATTATTGCGGAATGTTTCTTTATGAACGAATGTGTCCAAAATAAAAAGTACAAAAACATACCATTTTTACAAAATTGATTTATAGTCAAGTAGGCTCCTGTTTTAAACACGTGTACAATCGTAAACACGCATACGGAAACTCACGATTGATTGTAAGTGAAACATGTAATTATTATAATAAGGTAGTTAAAGCTCTGTGGTAATATTGTCGCTCTATATATAGGTTTCAGCTTGTCGGTCAGTTAGTCGATTGGTTGGTCTGTAGCTTTTTCTAGTCAGCTCAATTTCTCAGCATATATACCGGATGTTAGGCAGACAAGTGCGTATCCCATTTTGGTTGTGGTCCATTGATTCTTTAAATACCTAATGTAGGGGAGTATTTTATCACATTAAATGATATTTCTCGTTTTGTTTTTACAGGTAAAATTGACACTCTCTACCTAGATAATACATATTGTTCTCCAAGTTGTACATTCCCAACAAAAGAGAATGCTGAAAAACAAGTAATAGACATTATACAGCAATATCCTGATCATAATATTTTAATTGCCATGAGAAATCTTGGTAAAGAAACATTACTATACTCAATAGCTGATCATTTCCATGAATGTATATCTGTATTCGGACAGTTTTACACAAGATTACAAATTCTTGGAGCTCCAAATAAGTTTGAACGTTCTAATTCAAACAGAATACGTATAGTTCCATTCAATAAAGCCACTAATAGATTTGTTGAACATGTAAACAATGATTATCCTACAATTGCGATTATTCCCACAGCTTTGTATTGTGGGATTGATGCTCGTCCCTATGAAAATAATGAAAATGTCTTCGTAGTTCCGTATTCTGATCACAGCTCCTTTTCTGAAATAGTGGAGTTTGTATCATTTCTTAAACCTCGGAAAATAATTCCTATAGTAAAAGCCTCATCACATGGACCGTTTGGGTGTAATGTTGCTGATCGCGCTGACATGTCACGGCTGGCTGAGTTCATGTCTGAAAGTGGCGTAACACATAATGAAGTGGTACCAGACTCTGTAAAAAAATTCATGAATAGTTGTATGCCGTTGGGTGCTATGGAGAATAACAGGAATGTCACAAAGAAAATACTCGGAAAGAAAAGGAAAAGGAAGGCAAGAGTGGTACATAAAGGTGTTAAGTATGATAGTCCAGATTCTCAATCTGAATAAAGTATTAAAATTATCTATGATGAGAATGAATGTGTTAAAGATACTAATGTAGATATAAATGAGATTGCGTCTGTTGAGTTGCCTGATATTGAAGTTATACACAGCGAGAAACCTAATGTTCATTTACCTGACATTAAAGTTACAAATGGTGAAAAATCTACTGAAGTTGATAATAATAGAAGTGAAGATGAAATAAATAATGACAATTCTAGCTCAAAACAAGACAATAATGGAAGTGTTTCAGAATTTATAGATTCACCTGTTTCTCATCATAGTAAAGTTTTTAGTGACAAAACATCATAATTAAGCAGTAAAAATAGATCACCAAAATCATGTGATGTTCACTGTAAAGATGTCTCACTTTTTGATCAAGTTTGTTGTGTTTAAACAACGAAAACCTACCTTGAATTAAATACAAAAAAGAAACCAAAATTTTACCCCCATAGAACGTTTAGAACCTGTTGAAGAAACAGAAGCTGCTAAGTATAAACGGTACGTAAATTTTAATAAACATCTACAAACTGACTCTGGTACTGCTGAGGGGGATACTGATGATAAACATTGTTCTCCAGATGTTTGTGAAGTAAAACAAAGTTCTCTAATTAAACCAAACTCAGATACAGATACAGAATATGGTGAGTTGATTATTATCTCAGATTCTGATCAATCAATTACTGAGCAAGTATCATCATTTTATGAGAAATATTTGGGTGAAGAAATTGAAAGTGGCATGAACATTTCTGATAATGATACAACTAAAGTTAATGACTCTCCTGATAAATCTCTTTGCTTCATGAACTGTTCAAACTCTTCAGTGACTCCTAATGATAAAACTTCAGAGTTGAATGAAGACATGCACAGTGATAAGGACAATTTAGTTAATGAAGATATGCATGATGATATCGATCATGTAATTGCTGAGGGTGATGATGTGAGAACAGATAAATCTAATGATCAGGAACAGGAAAAAACTCTTGAAAATCTTAAGTCTGCAACAAGTGATACTCAAAGTTCAACATCTTCACCAAATGTCTCTGCATATTTTAATGACTTGGAAGAATCTTTGGATATTACATCAGATGATGATGATGAATTCGCTGATAGTAATGATTATGTTAATGATGATGATTACTTTGATAATAATTCAGCTGACACCGATCATTGTGTGGATGAAGTGAATAGTGAATTTGACAAAAGTCAGGATAAATCTGTAAAGACTGATAATAGACTAAGTGATGAAAAAATTGCAGCAGTACAAGATAGTTTAAATCATATTATTGATTCAAGAAGAGGTATGGAAACATCTGACGAAGATGATTTAAAGGAAGGAGATGCTCTGGAAGCTTTTCTTCATGTATTTGCATCTCTTAAGGAGGAGAAAGAAATGAAAAGGAAGAATGGACAATTAGCCGAAGAGAAAAAAACAGATTAAGAGGGCTTATAAAAGATATCTTGATGGAATGGAATCTGAAGAATTTAAACGTCTTCCAGACAGTTCTTTTAGTATCAAACCTGATTGATCAGATTTAATATGTCAAATTTAACAATTAAGAATTAACTACAGTGTAACCTCTGCAGAGCGACTTTCGGCGGAGTTTGAAAAAAGTGTCTTTCTGCAGAGGTAGACTTTTCTACCGATCACGAAAAACGGCCATTTTCGGTACGGAAAACTAGCCATTTTCCGTTCCGTAATGTAAATACAGTTAATAGCGGGCGCTGATCAACAAAAGTAAAAAGTTTTAATATGATTACAAAGGTTTTTTTTAAATAAATCGTTATAATCGTTAATAATTCCTATCATGATGGTTAGTTTTATGCAAAAGAAAGCAATACACTAGAGAAATCTTTTCTGGTACCTTGAAAATTGTTTTATACTCGTACCTGTCTAATGGCGAATAATATTTAGCATGAATTATCGTCGTCTTTTCGGGAGTAAATATCTGATTCGGCTCTTAAACCTCAAATTAACTTAAAACAGAATTCATTCCATCGAAGCTTTTAATAATAAGTACAAAACAAAAAAGTTTTATTTACTATCGTCAACTAGCTGGACGTATGTACAACTGATACTTGATGACGTCAGCCTACCAAACAAAGCGCTCCTCATCTTAGATCCGTTCGTTGGTGTCATGGAAACCATATGTCACTTGTTTATTAACCCCTGTTAGTCAAATGATTTAACAACATGACACTTTAGGGTAGTATTATACGATTAGGGGATCGCTTATTGTTTAAATCTTCTGGTCATAGATAATTATCGATTATTGATATTAACCTCGCTAGACTTAGTGTCGATGTACAGAGGTAAAAAATGAACTATGGGAATTTATCACAACGGCCGTTTACCGCTCTGTGGAGGTGTCGTTCATTAGAGGTAAATCATAGTGCAAAATCAATGGGGGGGATTCTAATATGCCGCTCGTCGGAGGTTGCCGCTCGTTAGAGGTGCCGTTAGTAGAGGTTATACTGTATTTTTCTTTATGGAATCAAATTTAAGCCTGCTTTATTTGTTTTATCAATTCTAACTATGCAAAGTTTTTTATGTGCCTTTTTTACTTTGAATTGCCTGATTGGGCTTTATCATCAATATCTTTCTGACTATTTCTGTATGAAAAGTAAAAAATACAATGTTTGTTTATGTTTGAGGTTGTATGAGGATGAGATAGCATGTCTTGGCTCATGTTGTAAACACACACAACTATGTAAGAACATAGACTATGTACATTTGTTTTTTTAATTTTTCTCTTAAATGAACAACAATGCTAAATGTATTGGACTGGAACGGTTCCCCACCTAATGAATTGGTTCAAACTGCAGTATATGTGTGCTTCAGTTGGGTTAATATCGCCGTTAAAAATATTATATTTTTCAGATATGTTTTGCACCACAATGCCTTAACACGTCAGACATATTTTGGTAATTTTACAGTCAATTGAAGCTGAGGTTATGTATTCAGGCTTAAATGGAATTTGATTTTGAGATTGACTTTGGTCTTAATTATCATTGTCTATATCTGAACAGTGAACGAAAGCGTGAATTCTGCTCTCTAATTAACAGTCGCACAGTAAACTGTTGCAGCCCTATTTATTTATCAATCAGTATTTACTCTATGAAGTTATGCAAACAGTGAAATTTGCACTTTTTATTGTGTTTTGTTTTAACTTTGTTATGTTTAAGTAGCATACATAGTTTATTGTTTATGGCTTGTTGTATATTTTTATAAATGGAGGGTATCCATACTAGGGCTGCAATGATTCATTTGAATGTTGATTTGATGCAATTTGGGTTTTTTTCTTTAGATTCAATTTTATTCAATTTATTCAGTCGCATAACTTATTCCAAATGTACATTCATTTGAACTTAAAACTAACTTAATTTTTTAACATTCATTTTAGAACAAAATCAATTCAGAAAATGAATTTTGACTCTGATTTATTTTTGGCTTGTTTATCATTGTATCTAAAAGTCTTAAATCCTTATAACTTTTATAAACAAGATTATTGAATTGAAAATGGCGGGTTTCAAATCGAAATCAAATTGGCACTCTCGCAATCAATTTTTGATGTGTCAAATTGAATGGTTGCAGCTCTATTCCATACCAGCCCATAGGAACAGAAGAGGATGTGGGGTGGCCATGCTGGTTTCCTTTTGGGACCCATTGGTTTTATACATGAATACATTTGTTATGTGCCAAGGATGGAAGTTTCTTTACACTATTTATAAATTTTATTTTTCTATGCAATTTTTTGTACTAAAAAAATAGTAAAAAAAACATAATAAAAGAATATCATAAAAATGTGTGTTTCTTCGTTAGATATTAGTTCTCATATATATTTTAGAATCATGTTATTAGATCAATTGAAAAGATAAAATATACAGTGCTATGGTCACTGCCATCCATAAATACCTTATGTTCAAATGCCATTATGGGTCATTATAAACATGAAAGTTTAACAAATGTTGAAATATATGACTCCTGGGTTCGAATCCCACTAGGAGTAATGCTAATTTCCTTGAGCAAGAACTTTACCTGCGGTTGCTTCACTCCACCCATGTGTAAATGGGTACCTGCGAGGGTGGTATAATTCTGTTGCACCAATTTGTCGGCTGCACTAATGAGCGGAGTAAAAGACTCCCCAGTGAGATTGATAGATAGATCTATACCAGTAGCCCAATGACCAGGGGTAATAGCTGTAATGTCGGGGAACGTGCACATGCATGAAACTTATGACTATAAAATGTAATGACAAAAATCAAGTCGTTAATTGCTTTCAAGAGAGAGAATATCATATTATCGAACTTCTGGTTTATCACAATTCTAATGTTTAGGACAAGGGTGCAACTTGGAATGGATGCTGTAAATGAAAATTATATTAATGTGTACACATTACATCCATCATAAAGGGAGATCACTGTAAATTTCATAAATTGTGATGAACCGTTCTGTTACGGTCATAATTGCTTGTGCGGAAGATAGCCCCAACCTCAATCACAAGACGCTTGGATGTCTCACAATCTTACTAATATTTCAATAACATTTAATTTATTAGATTACGCTGCAAAAACTCGACTCAAATAAGGTAAATGATTATTTACTATTTTAAAATTGTCGAATTTTGCGATATATCAGATATCCATTTGCTGAGATTGTCTACAAAATCCGGTGAATGCATTTTTAATTATCTGTGTCTATAGACGCTCATTGAAATTGAGAGCTATTTCCATTGGTTGGTATGAGGCCAATTATTTGACTAATCTGAGATAAAGTCAGTCATAGATGATAAATGATGGCATGGCTTGAGAAGTTTTTGGTGAGATGTCACAAGTTAGATACCAACTAAGGGCCTAAGTTTTTAGTAGGATGTTAACAGTGACAGAGTTGGACCAATTTAGTGTTATCTACATTTGATATGTATTTTCACCAAGGCAGTGGCTAGAGTTACGGTACCGTAACTCTAGACCCAGGTTCTAGAGTTACGGAAGTTCCGTAACTGTAGACAACCCGGACAGGATTGTCTAGAGTTACGGAAGTCAAATAACATGCGTATGTTTCAACTTTTTAACATCGAAAAACTTGTTTATATTCAATATCACTCGAAATAAACAAATATTTACCGACGTGACCTATTCAATTGTTATTACACCCGCCATTTTGGATATAAGTTTCACATAATAAGTTTACTTGAGCGAGAAGTTATAGAGTGTGATTATAATTTGGACTAAATATGTATATTTATAGGAAATAGTCGATTCTTAGAGTAATTTTAATTGTGAATAATTTGCAAGTGTCTAGTAAGAAAGTCGGCGATTTTCGAACATTAAATTGACTTAAATTTCGTGAACAAAAATGGGAATTTAGCTTGATAAAAAGAGCTTAGTACTTGGGGAAAAACGTTAAATGAATAGTTAGAAAGTCGATGTTTTTGTAAAAAAATCCAGCTTGTCATTCCTCACCAAATCTTTAAAATTTTAACGAAAATATAAACAATCTCGTTAAAAAATACCCATTCATATTCATAACCAAAAGTCAACAATTTTACTAAAAACTCGGCAGTTATCCAGTAAAAAATCGCGTTTTTTTTATCTTTTCAATTAAATTAGCTAATTCCACCAAATAAGCTCAGTATACTTATCGTACAATATACATGTAAGTAAAACGTCGTGATTCTTTAGTATGCAAATCTTGTGGAAAATTGCCGATATTTTTAAATTCTATGAATAGGTAAATGTTTTAGGTTAAGATCGCCGCTTTTAAACTTGACAATGTAAAAATATATATATCAACATTTTTTATCAAATTGAAGACATTTTGCATTTGATTCTGTTCAAAAATATGGTCGATTTTGCATTCGAAAATCGCCGTTTTTTTCTTACAGGACAATTAAAAAAATTTAATGAAAAATACTAAAGAATCGTCAATTTAATAAAAATATATTAATTCTGTCCAAATTAGACATATTCGATCCATATTATAATCCAACTCTATATAACAAATCGCTCTTGAAAAGTAAACTAAGTGTGTGACACTTTGAAGACGACAACGTCATATCGCCGTATGTTAAACATCCGGTAAGTTTATTAGTCATATCCAAAATGGCGGATGTAATAACAATTGGAAAAGTCACGTCGGTAAATATTTGTTTATTTCGAGTAATAATGAATATAAACAAGTTTTTCGATGTTAAAAAGTTGAAACATACGAATGTTATTTGACTTCCGTAACTCTAGACAACCCTGACAGGGTTGTCTACAGTTACGGAACTTCCGTAACTCTAGAACCTGGGTCTAGAGTTACGGTACCGTAACTCTAGCCACGGCCTTTCCCCAAACTGTTCAACATTTCTTTGATGGTGTGCATAGAAAAAAAGAAAAGAGCTTAATATGGAAAAGTTATAGTTAAAGTAAGAACATAGATCAGACAAGAATTAGTGCCTGATAAGATAAAAGACAGAAGCTAGAAAAGAGGTACCCAGTTACTTTTATCTCCCTCCTGACTAGAACAATGGTTTCTGAGGCAGTACCAGGACACAAGGCATAGCTCAAGTCTTTCATCTGAAGTAGGGCTGTCACGATATGCCAGAAGCGTATCGCAATATATTGCAATAAGATAGCACCATATTGCGATACATACCACTATATATTGTGAGTTTAAAGATTTGTTGTATTCAACAGAAACATTGCTAATCTTATATGCAACTACTTAAATCTAGATCTACACGGTCATTTAAGACTGTGATATATGTTTTGCATATAAAAAAGATGCTTAGTTGGAAGAAACCATCACCCCCTTAGCTGCAGAACATCCTAGCAATCAAGTTCCTGGACGTCATGCTTGTTCGATGCCTTCCTGTCCGGAAGAATTTGATTCAAGAATATATTTTGCACAAGTTCTGTATAACCAATCTAACGCGCCCCAGCCAGTTTAATTCTTATAACTTTGGCTAAGATTGAATGAACAATGGAACTACTGACGTTTAGCTTCTTTTATCGAAGAGAGGATTTTTCCAATGAAATAAAAAATATCGCCAAATACCAGTATGTTAAATACGTACCATGGTACATACTGTCACATCTGCGTATTGCAATATACCTGTATACCGATATATCGTGACAGCCCTAATCTGAAGGCTATTAAATTTTTTGTAACTGAGAAAGGAAGGTCAGTTTGGAAAGCTCATTCTTAAAGAATGCCAAAGAGTGACCCTTAGCAACAGTAGCTGGTAGAACATTCCTTAGAAGGATAAAAATGGCTTTGGCTAAAGCTAAAGCTTTTGAGCAATTACACTCTTAACTTTTTACAAAAACCAAATTAAATGAGGGATGCACTACCTTGCTTTTAAGCTGCATTTTAAATAACAGTTGAAAAAAACATTTTAAAACTAATATGTTATTTTCATATAGGTTAAAACATGGGTCTTGCTGCATCAAGACAAGAAGCATTTTGGGAATCTTGTGGTTTTGGACATCTTGAAAGAGCTAAATATTTCCTAGAAGAGGGAGATATAGATGTTAACTGGGTATCATATGCTGTAAGTATCTTTATATAATATATTTATATAGTTCCTTGAAATCTAGCCTCTTAAATATTTCCCGAGGTCATGACATGAAATTAGAAAGAGTCATGTCAACTTGAAATCTATCAAAAATTCATTCACTCCACGATGTATTAACAATTGGAACAGCTAACTGGATGATTGTGTCCACAGCAAGACTGTAAATAGTTTTAAAAACAATTTAAATGTTGCCTGGAAACATAGACATAATAAATTTGACTTCTAGTGCTTTTATGTGATTTAAAACTTGGATATAAATCAAAGTGGTCATTATAAGCTCAAGCTTATTCAAGACCTGACATCAAAGGATCAAAAGAATAAAATAGCTTAGGTCAAATGGTTAAGTACTTTAGATTAGATTTCTGTGCACCTTTTCACAAAAAATCTTATAAAAAAGTTACTGCATGTCCAATTCATGATTTGCAGTTCTCAGTCCAGCTAAATGAATTTGTATATACAGAAATTTTACTCAAGGTATTGCAGATTTGTGTGAACTGTTTTTGAAAGCTTGGGATTTTTAATAAGTTCATTACAAGGTAGTATTTTGGTCCTGTCAAACTGACTCAAACAAAACGTTTAAACAATCTACTAGTACAACAACAATCTTTAAGCTCATAATAGTAATAATATATATTACAATATATTGTATTATTATTTTACATTATAGAATGAGTGTTGTCCTATACATGTTGCGTCTCAAGGTAAACCAGAGATTGTAAAATTGTTATTGGATCATAACTGTGATGTTAATGTAAGAGATAATGTAAGTGCATGTTAATTCTTTTCATTTTTTGTTCATCCTTTTGACCAAATCCATTTTCGTACTACATGTCAATCTATTAGTTTATCATGTTATGTAGTATTTTGTAAAAAATATAAACTAGCTCAACTATGGGCATGTTCTACAAGGAAATTGCTAGCTAGCGCTTTGTCCCCTGGTACCCTCAATTTGGTATCACATTCTTATTACTTTTGGTGCAAGAAAGGTACCAGAGGACAAACTGATTTCCTTATGAAACTGGTCATATATATAAAATAATTTATTTATACTAGCCCAAAATCAATTTTCAAGAGTGGTGGTGTAGCAGTCTATTTTTCCTCAACCAATTTTCTCCGAGATCAAAATCCCTGTCTTTTTACATGAGAAAGTCTGGCTTGGGCCTTTTTTCCTTGGGAAAGAATTGCCACCTGGAAAAATTGGTCTATCAAACCAGGCTTAGGGTCAGTGTGTTAAGACGATGAATATGGATACAGAAATCATGTATATGTTAACAATCATATTTAAAAAAAACATATTAAGTTTAAACAATAAGCCATGGTTAGGTTGAAGGGTACATTGAAGTCTGACTAAGTGCTTATTGTAATTCTTATATTTTATTAAATATTTTTTTATTATAATTTTTATTTAATGATCTTTTAGTGCATACCCTTTGTCGCATTACATCACTTTACATGTATAATAACATTAATTTTAGCTTGGCGAAACACGAACGGGTGGGCAGTGGGGCGTCTGGTGTCGTTAACAATTGCATTAAAGTTTTTCTTTACCCTATATTTCTGCCATTTATTGTCAGATCTTTATGAAACTTCATACAAGGATAACATACCATGTGATGAACAGAATTAGAAAGCAACCACAATTCTACCTGCCTTTATTATGGATTATTTCCCTTTGTAATTTTTGTGTTAAAAGTTTTTAAGTCCGGTTTTAATGTGGCTCCACATTACATTTCTTGTTTCAGAGAGGAAATTTACCGTTACACCATGCAGCTATGAAAGGTCATGCTGATATTGTACAAACATTGATCAATGCTGGTTCAGAAATTAATGCCCAGGAAAAGGTATTTATTAATGTTTAGTCTTCACCCTTTTGAAGTTAAAATCTTACAGTAGACTGCTGGTCCTATATTGCATGGTCAGAGTAAAATGCTTGTTTTGTGACCATTTGTAAATTATAGATAACTGAGACTTCAATGCTGTTATAGCAATCAAATGATAATGTGCTTCTCGGATTATTTGTCGAGACTTGAGTTATTTAAGATATATAGGGTAGACTCAACTGGTTACTGATTTCAATGCATGTGAAGCTAAATCTTTTATTATGCACCTAAATGATTATCTCATTTCATTTATAGTTATGCTCATTATCATTTGGTCACTATATCCGTATGATTAAGAATCAAATGAGTTATGTTTAATTTAGTAGACAACAATTAATATTGGTTATTAATATCAGGGCATGAAAACTCATCAATACTAAGTTGCAAAGTTTAAATACGACACACACTGTCAGCATGCCTTTATTACAATTAAAGTATGTGTACTGTATTGCATTTTGTTAATTTATGTATGTCATACATAGTTTTCCTACATGATAAAAATGATAAAACTTTCTTGTCCTGCTAAGTAATCACTCATCTTACTAATACACAATATTTATGACCATAGCTCCTATGTTATGATTCACAAATTGTGAGCTCTAACATATTTCTCTGAACATTCTACAGGGATAAATGACATTATACATGTATAGGGAGATAGACTTTGTTGTCATGGTTTTGTTTATAATAAATGTTTAAATTGCTAATTGTTGTTGTTATAGAATGGATGGACAGCTTTACATAATGCTGCATACTGGTGTCATATTGATGTGGTAAAAATACTTCTAAATAATGGATGTGATGTTAATATTCATAATAAGGTTTGTACTTATAAATGTTAAATTAGGCCTTAATAGAGTAATTGCTGGATCATGATTTCTGTTGGCTCCTGAATGTTCAATAAGTCCTGAGCAATGTTATTTTCATTTCCAATTATCTTTCAGGGATCAAGAGGTCCCAGGTTTGAACCTTACTAGTGGCATAACCAATTTCATTCAAAAAGAAATTTACCTGCATTTCAGTTGACGAAATTAGGATATAAAAATAGTTGCCCATACAGGTCTTTTTTGTAGCAAGCAATATATCATTATTGTAGATTTTTGGTTATCCCAAAGAAATAGTGGGTTGCCCAAACTAAAAAGTAGTTGTCCCTTGCAACAGAACACTCACTAATTTTAAAGACTGTGCATTATTCTTTCCTACCCAGGTGTAAAAAGGTACTGATGGAGATTTCAATGATCAGGCCTTAGCATAGAAAACTGTCTTTTATCCCAACTTTAACTTTGTTAACTTTTATTATAGGATGAACGTACAGTGTTACATGAATGTGCTAGATCTCAACAAAGAGATGAGGTAACTCTAGGTGATATAGCTAGATTGTTAATTAAAGCTGGTTGTGATATCAACAATCAAAGTAGCGATTGGGGAGAGGTTTGTTACTACATGTATATATTTTGTATATTAGTTTAGATTATACTATTTGGTATAATTTCATACTGAAACAGGTTCTAGCTTAGATGAATCAATGTCAAGTTTGCTTTCTGGCCTTCTATTAGTAACACTTAAGAACAGTTTCTTTGCTTAATAAAACTGCATTGCGGTTGTTTATTAAATTATTTATGTAAATATTTATGAATTATAATAATGTTAATTTCTCCAATTTAAATTATATTCTCCTACACTTGCTTATTTATATGTCTGACAAGCTCACAGTGCATTCAGATGACTTTTGTCATATACATGAGGATACTTGCAACTTATTCTAAATAGTTATAAAAATCATATATAGAAATAGAAATTCAGATGCTATTGATAGTGTCTTGTCCAGATATTAAAACTATGCATTGATTTATCAACACAGCTGTCATCTCAACATGACCCTATATGTGCACCGTGTGATGTCTGGAGGTCCTATGACAGTGGCCCATAGAATATCTGTTTACATTTATTTGGACTTGTGTAACCTGTAATACGTAATATTCTGACATATGCAGCCCAAGAAAACTGGAGTTTGGCAAGATGTACTCATGCTGCCTAAATCTTAGATTAGTGATTTCTATGTATGGATATATAACACAGGTTTATATGTTGTTAATTTATAATATTGCAGGCTGATTTAACAGGTCTAATGTATGCTGCCTTTCATAACCATCCTGATGTAGCAACAGCTCTTATAGAGGCTGGATGTGAACTTAACAATGTTGGAACAGTAAGTAACTTTGATTTGTTTTTTGTTTTGATAGGTTTTACGTGGAACAAAGTATTTGTCTTTTATTCTAAGGCTGTCATAGTTCTCCTCCCCTCTCATGATTCGTCTCTAACTGTGGTACACAGGTGCTATGGTTTTGTTTGTATCACAGTTCATCAAAATTGATAAGCAACTGTCTATTTCATCATATTTCACTAAACTGTCTTGAACCATTTAACATATTATGGCTGCTTCAAACAGCCATTGTATCCAGACATTATTAAATTGTAATTAAAACCTTGACAGCAGTTTTCAAACAGTCATTGCCAATTACTGAACCTAACTGTGAATTCAGAATTGTGTATATTGTCACAAGGTATAAACAGGCAGCCTTATATTATTCTACTTGTCTCCTCTTTCAACTAAAGTACAAACTTGTTCTGCAGATATTGACAAATAACAGGTTCAAATGTTTCTGAGTTACAGCTATAAATTTGATGGTTCAATTTTAATGTGATTGCTGCATGCCATACCTTTCTATTAAAACTCAATAAAAAAAATAATACAGTTAGTTTTCATTCTTAGTTCTAATACAGGAAGAAATCATGGCTGCAACTCAAAGGGATTTGAACCAGACAATATTAAAGAAAAGTAAATACTTGCATACAAATGATAAGTTAAAAAAATTATCAACATCTATCTATATACAGTGCCCTCCTAAAGTTCTTGGACAAATCCTGTCTTTAAGTTGAACATGAAAATACCCCTAAGAGTCATCTGAGCAAATACCAATACCAAATTAGCAAGAACTTTTAAAGGGTTCTGTATATTGATCTAGTACCAGCTATGCTTTGCTGTACATAAATGTAGACAATATGTATTATATTATCTTACTATTTTTACAGACATATTGGTCAGCATTACACTGGGCAGCTGATAGAGGTAATGATGAACTAGTTTATATATTACTAGAGGCTGGTATTGATCCTACATTGAGAGATATGGTTGGTTTTATTTTATCTTATAATGTATGAAAATGATAATTGTTTTCTTGTTTGTTTTTGTCCAACCATTGGTATGTTGTATTATGTGCAAAACTGTATCAACTGTGTCAAGAGTGCTAAAACAATTCAATTAGCTAAGGCCACATTAAACCATCCATCCAGGAACTCAAGTGTTGAAATTGCTTGAATCATTTAATGGATGTATTTTTTTACTTTTAAGTCTTGCTTTTTTATTAGCTCAACTTTTCAAAGAGAAGTCAATTGCGATTCCTTGGACTGCTCTTGTTTTTTACTCATTTTTCATTTCACCATGGATTTTTTTAACTTGAGCAAATTAGAAAATATTGTATTTGATATTTTTAGTTTAATATTATCTGTTCAAAGTGTTGTGAAAATATCAATTGAAATAAGAAATATTGATCCCTTTGTTGTAATATCCCAGTTTTATGACACAGTTTACAAAATGAAATTAGTATGCTTATCAACATCATCATTCTGTCTTTAGTAGCCTTAAACAGTTTAATATTGATGATTTCAGAGAGGAGAGATGGCCAAGGATCGTGCTAAATCTGATGAAATGAAGGAAGTTCTTACTACAGCTGTTGAGTTACATAAAGAAATGAACAAGATAAAAAATCCAGTAATAAAATCAAGATCCCAACTAGTAAAACCTGCTGAACCTTTTAAACCAAAATGTGATGCTAGGTTTAAGGTAATTAGAACACTATCACTTGATTGATGATCTTTGTTTCATTAAACTATCATTTCCCAAGTGTTATCATTTTGAACTCAATCATTGATTTTTTTCCAGTTAAATAAAGTTTGTTTGTGCCAGATGCATTCTTGCAGAACAAAGTTATTTCACATGTTTTTGCTGAAAAGTATGCCACACAGATCAAAATTCTATTTTACTTTGTACACACATTTTTATTACAACTTTGTTCTGCACAGGTACATTCAGTACAAACAAATTATTTCTGCTGGAAAAGCCTGTCTACTTAAAGTGCTAGTCAAATCTATTTTAGAGGTATCTTAAAGTATCTAAAGTGATTTTATTGTAATAACCAAGTTTCTGTAGATTGAACCTGATTTCACTTGGTTTGCCAGTTCTTGGTAGTATTGCTTTGTCATTGTTTGAGACAGTGCTTCTAAATGAAGTATAGAGCTTATTTATGAATTTACACCAAATTTCATTAAATTAATTTCTGTGTTTTATATTTTAGTCTCAATCATTCTTACCTAAAGAATGGAAACCAATGGATTCAGCAGATGTGAAAAATTTGATAAAAGAAAAGAAACGTAGACTTGCTGAGATGACATCCCAAGCTTACAGGAAAGAATTAGCTTATAGAACAAACACTGAAATCATCATTGACAGTGATATTGAAAAAAGAGACAACAGTCCAGAAACTCCTGACAGTGTCACTGATATCAGTGAAAATATTGCTAGTGTAAATGATATCAGTGAAAATATTGTCAAAGTCACTGATAACAGTGAAAATATTGTCAATGTCACTGATATCAGTGATAATATTGCCAGTTTAAATGATGACACTGAAAAAGAAGTTTCTAAACATGAAAACAATGATAACTTGTCTGAGGAAAATAAAAATTCGAAAAATTCGGAAACCAAAGGGGAAGTAACTGATGAGTCTTCTTGTAGTTATAATGGTGGTGATGACTCTTCTAACATTGAAAACTATATGAGAGATTTATCAGTCAGTCCTTGTAGTGTTAGTTTGAACAAAACTGAAGATGACCATGTAGACTCTATTAAAACAGAAGAACAGACTGAGTCAGTGAGTTCAGATATTGATAACACAAGTAATGATAATAATGAAATTGAAGAGAACAATGGTAGTAAATCTGATGAAAATATATGTAATGGTAAACATGAAATGGAGGAGGAGGATGTATCAGAAAATGTTGATAATGAATCTACTAAGATTGATTATACTGGTAAAAATGTTGATACTGAAATTATACAATCTGGTGATAATATGTTCAATAAAGATATAGAAAATGATGTTAATCTGGATGTTAATATTGAGAACCATGATAAATCAAGTGTAGATGATACCGGTGATGCTAAATAAACAGTTAAATGTGATATGTTTGTATGACTCATAGAATTTGATTGGATTTCAGATCTGGCATCATATATTTTAGGAGTTAAGCAAATTATTAAGTAAGCAAATTAATTGCCAGTTTCTCATTACCTGCTTGGCAAAAATGAATATTAATATTCTGCATACTAGGCTTGGAAAATAAATTATAAGGTAGATTCAACCCTCCCATCCCACCTCATTTGTTCCCCCCTACCTAACAAATTTGAATGAGAATCTAGTATTCTTAATGTTCACTGAATTGCAATTTATAAGGTGATAATGATTTATTTTTGAATTGAAAATGTTATAATTATTTCATGTTTTACAGAGATGATTAATGAAATTTATTATTATACCCCCGCTTCGAAGAAGAGGGGGGTATACTGTTTTACCCTTGTCCGTGCGTCCGTCCGTCCGTTACAAAATTTCATCGCAGTTTTCTCAGCAACTATAACATGCAGCAGCCTAATACTTTGCATATTGCTTCATCCCATAGTCCCATGTGGTGTAAAGCGATTTCATGCTCCTTGCTCATCTACTTCCTGTTTGTCGCATATTTTTAGATTTTTGCGGGGGTATCACTAGTGAGCATTAGCTCACAGATTTACTTGTTTATTTTATTCTTAGGAAAATAAAAATTATGATACAAAAAAATAAATATTTATTATCATACAACTATCGAGGGTTGCCCCCAAGACTGTAATAAGTGCGCTTCGTTAAGGAGCTAGTTACTACAGTCTTGCAGGCAACCTTAAAATATAGGTTGTAATGGTAATTATAGATATGTAGGAGCTGTGGTCCAGTGCTAAGGAATTAAGATGTCCCGGGGTTAGAACCCTCTAGAAGCATTGCTAATTTCCTTGAGCAAGAAATCTACCTTCAATTGTTCCACTCAACCCAGATGTAAATGGGTACTATGAGGGATCACCTGTCTGAGAGTGATTTCAATGAACAGGAGTTACCATACAAAATTGTGAAGTTGGCTGAATTAGACTTTCAATGGCACTTTTTTTAAACTTTAACTATTGTATTATGTGAACCACCTTAATTGGTGGCTAAATGAAAGAGATCCTTTCTGTTGGCGAATTTTCACTCGAGTATGTCAAACCATTTCAATTCCATTTTCTACAAACCTTGTCAGAATGTTAATATGTTGCAAAGATAAGTTTGGTAAATAGGCCAATCTACATGGAGACTCATTGTTAATTGTTTGACATTGTTTTCATGTATAGATTACTGTATACTTATTTTATATATTCATAATAATATTGAGAATAACTGGAAATCCTTTTACAGTTTACAGTATAGTGTCCTTTGGTCATGTTTGGATAAAATGTTAAAGAAAATATTTACTACCTGTTATAGTTTGTGCAAATTGACCTGAGACAGAATAATGCATAACATACTTCTGTAATTACACTTCTTAAACGGATTTTACTGATAATTCAAATAATTTTGAATCATGCTTTTTGTCTCAGGTCAATTTTCTCTGAATATACGATAATGTCACAAAACAAAAATATTTTTTTTCTTATTACATTTATTTTGATATTTATATTGTTGCTTTATTAGTTCATAGCCTTGCCATATTTTATGCTTATGACATTTTTGTGAGTTTTGTGCAATGTTTTTTACTAAGAAATATAATTTATTCAGTATCTAATTTGTTTCTTTATTCTTCATTTATTGAAATAAATATTTAAGTGTAATTTGAAGATAATGCTTGATTTATCTACTACCTGTGACAAACCTGGATGATTTGTAATTTTATATATTGAGTTAATACTGATATATCATGTGCATGTAGCATAAAATTTTAAAATTTTATTCAACTGTCAGTGGACATACATTGACCTGCTGATTTAAATACTGATTACAGTTCTTCTGCACTGGCTCTCTGTAAAAATAGTTATCTGTATCTATGTTGGGGGGGGGGGTAATGTATGTGCCGCTGAATATAATTTAACAATAGGTTATGAAAAAATTGCATTGGTGTAGTATAACTTAAAGGAACAATATGATCCTGAAATCAAGGAAATATTGCCTTAGTAAAGTAAGGAATTAATTGAATTGGTCCTATGGTATCCTGTCTTACAGAATTTTGCTGAAAGTAGCATAAAGTGATTAAACATAGAAAGATGTTCGAAGACAAACTTGGCATATAAATTGTATATAGTAAGCACAATGGCAAAATATTAGATAGGAGAAATGGGTCTTTATCTCTTGTCAGTATGCATGGCCTACTCTCAACAAACAGACCTGCATGAATTGTATTAAAAATATTTTTTTCCTGAGCAGTTGATAAAAAACCCTCGGTTGGTTTTGAAATGCATGGATCGTATAGTGTTCAAGTGGTCACACTTTTTTACTCCTATCAAAGGGGTCTAACTATGTATTGTCTAAATGGTCAAAAATTTGAGTTATTTCTCTTGAAAAAAAGATCTATATATTGACCATTCTATAAATAGAAGGTAAAGTCTAAAGATATTGACCGCAATTTTTAGTGTATTATTACAACAAATATGGCCGAACAATCAAACACTGACAATGCTAATTGGATGTCTAAATTACCTGAAAGTCTGTTAGATTGTCCAATCACAGAACTGGCTATTCCTGGTTTGTATTTTTTGTCAGTTGACATATTCCAATATTGTTATATTTAATTGATTGTTAAATTGCTGACAATAAATTAAAACATGAATAATTTATAATAATTGTATACATTGCTACTTTCGATTCCACAATAAAATAAGGGTGTGCCTGTTTTTCTGATCCTTTGTGTTGGTGTGCTTGTCATTGCCAATTACTATTAGCTTTGATAAAATACAAATGTGTATGTATATGTTCTTTGTATATTGTATATAATTTGTAATTTAATTTGCTATAAGTACAGTTATGCCAATTAAATATTATTGTTATTGATATTACTATTGTTTTTATCACTGTATAGAGCTAGCAAATCTACTTGATTTTTTATGAAAACCATAAATTATACTTTGAACATTTATTTTTTGTTTCATTTGTTTAGAACAATATTTTTATGGTTAAGAATTGGTAAAAATGCAAGTATACTAATGGGGGGTGTGGGCCTGTGGCAATTTTGATTCTAAAATGTGATTTAGAATTCCATTTTCATGGTGTTTTACCAGTGTTTTTGACATTTTTTTTTAGTAACTATGACATCTAGTATGTGTATTTCGCTGGTTTTTTTATATTATACTACATGCCAATCAGTCAGTAGGAACAAAGATAGCTAGGTGCTGAGCCCCTATCCTCCTCCATTATAATGTGCAGTAATTTAAACTAATCCTGCCCTGTACAATCACTACCTGTTTTTTAATTTCTGGGTCCATGCTGACTTAGTACCATGTTCGATAATACATTAATGTGGTCAGGGTTTTCATAGGTGAATTTAGCAAAGCGGGGGTCAGGAGGGTCAAGACCTAACCAGAATTAGAAATCTAACTAACATGTAGTGTTATTCTGCCAACGTGTAAAATGTGGTTGTGGTTCTAAAGATTTGACCCCCCCCCCCCTAGAAAAGGTTGGACCCCTATATAGAAAAAAATTCTGGAACTGCCCCTGGTTTTAATCCTGTAACTTACTTAAACAAACACTCTTTCAAGAGGCTTTAAGATTATTGAAAATGACATGACATTGAATTGATGAATCTTAATGTATAGTATTTTATTATCTGATTTCAGGCTCACACAATTCTTTCTCCTCTCAGTTAGATTCAAACTCAGAAGTAGGTCCAGATGTTCCACCGATGATTCGTATGCTGGGATCACTAGCTAAAGCCATCACTTTTAAATGGAGTGTCACACAAACTCTTAGTTTTGAAGAACAATTAAAGTGTGGTATACGTTACTTTGATCTCAGAATAGCCTCACGTAAAAACTCATCTGACATACACTTCTTACATGGTTTGTACGGCAAGAAGGTTGCAGACGGCATTAAAGAGATTCTACATTTTTTAGATGAACATAAAAAAGAAATAGTGCTATTGGATTTTAATCATTTTTATGAAATGAACAAGAATCATCATAGAAATTTTCTTGATAATTTGATACATTTGTGTGGTGACAAATTATGTATATTTGTTGGTATGGAAAATTTGAATCTACGAATGATGTGGGAACATGGATTACAAATAATTATTCTATATCATCATCAGGTTAGACAACTCTGACAAACTTTGATAATTACAGAAAATATGGATTTATCTCCCTTTGATGCATTTTGAATAGATTATTACTACTGATCATACCTTTTTAGATACTAAGCAGTTACTTATCTGCATTCTCGTACCCAGAGGTTATCAAGATTCTTGACCTAACTGGTATCGAGAATCCTGCTAGCCTGTGGGAATGAGAATTGTGAATCTGTGGAATCAGAAATAAATTGAATTTTCTGTCTCATATGATTCTAACATTTCTTTGTTTAGGGATGTAAGACTAAAAAGGGAGTCAAAAACACTGATTTTTCACTCAGAAAAAAAGCAAATAGGGAGATGTTTAGATTTTAAATTCATGTACATATTAAAAAAGGGTCACCAAACATACATTAAATTCCTTAACGTTCGGCTTTTAGTCCATTTGAAACAATCCTAATAGACAAATAAAATAATTCATTCTGTGCTAATGTATAAAAGAGAATGTTTTTATGTGTTTTCAGATAGCTACAGATTATGTACAGATATGGCCAGGTTGTACAAGTATTGTATTCCCTTGGGCTGACACTAAAAGTGTACCTGAACTAATGTCATACCTTGATAGAACATTTACTGCCTCGTCTGATCAATGTCTACATGTATCACAAGGTGTTCTAACCCCGGATGCTGGTTATATACTAGGACATATGAATGGTTCATTAAAGAATGATATAGCCATGAAAACGATGCCAGAGTTAATTAAATGGTTTAAGAGTAAATCTAGAGGAAAAGGAAACAAAGGTGTTAATATAGTGACTGCTGATTTTATTGAATTAGATAATTTTGTGTCATCTTTAATTCAGCTGAATTATAAGTAGATAATGAATGTTTTAATACAGACATATGTATTGATGGTTCAGCACAAAAGTAGTCTACATCCTTCTTTATTTACATGTAGTTAGCATCGTTTTGCACTTACACATTGACATGTAATGTTGGTACCTCATTCCACCAAGAAAATATTGACAATTTTCAATGAATTTTATGTCTATTCTAACTTTAATATGTATTTGACTTTTGATGTTGGCTCATGTGTTATTGTTTTGTTATTGATTATGCTTGTTTTTTATGCATAATGCATGTACATGTATTTAGATATTTTTACATGTCTGTAATGTGTTGATATATTGTATACAAGATGCTAGTCAGTGACATTTTTTATTCAAATGTATTAAAACTGATATATTGCAAGTATATTTTGAATCTCCATGTAGTATGGTTCTTTTTCATCAACTGTACAAACATGAATAATTTCACAATGACTTCATGTTCTTTGTCCAGCATTCGTGATATTGTGATAGTGTGTTTTCAATCTCCATGAAATTATTCAAACTTTGACAGCTGAGAAAAATTGGACTATAAGATATCATAATTTAATACTGTGCTGTGCTATGATGACAGTAAAACTGTGTGCTGCTATGTCGCCGTAAGCTGTTTTGACCCAACATAATACAATATGGTAGACAATTCACCAGCCATTAAGAATATGGTTTTTTACCTCAAAAGGTAAAACAAGTCTTTACCATCTATATTCATCAAACCAGGGTCGGTAGGGCTGTTGGTAACATGTCTGGATTTTCGAATCTTGTGTCCTAAAGGGGGTACAGGTTCAAATCCCACATGGGTAAATCATACCCTTCCATGAAAAGTTGACAGTAATGTCAATTTTCCGTCATTGGAGAAGTTTCTAGCCTTGTGGAAGGGTAGTTAGGTGAATACTGGTTGTAGACAAGTGTCTCGGAAAGCTAGGTTAGGTGCACTGGATGCTATTAAATAATCTAAAGAATTGTGTTGACACGGCATTAATAATATAAATAAATAAATATATTCAGCAAGTTTGCTTGCCTCCGATTCCTAACATCTATAAGAATTAATTTTCTTGCTCATGGAAACCGCAAAGTTAATTTGGGAAGCAACAAGAATTATTGACAGCTGGCTAACCAATGATTACACTTCTCACATCAATACTGTCTGATCTAGCCTCACAGCTTCATTTACATCTTGTGAAGTTATGATTCAATTTAAGGGTTAAAGAATAATGCTAATCATGATACCATTGGTTTGAATTCTTGTTTTATCTATTGTTGGTCGTTTTAACCATAGACATATTGTGGTTTTAACATTGGTAATGATTGTGTCATTGTGCTCACAGATTAGTTCTGTTTTATCACCGATGTAAAGAACGAAGCTGATGATTTCAATCCACTGGCCGAGTTTTATGTTGAGAAAATCAAAAAAGTGTTGTAAAAGTGCGGTTTAAAGTCTGCTTCCTTGTACATTTTCAGCAGACTTTACAATCTTGCACGATAACTCCTGATCATTGAAATCACCTTCAGGCTAGCGATCCCTCACTGAACCCATTTACACCTGGATGGAGTGTATCAATAGGTTAATTTCTTGCTCAAGGAAATTAGAAGTGCCTCGAGTGGGATTGAACCCGGGACCTCTCAATCCCTAATCGCGCGTCCTACCACTTGACCACTGCTTCTACATTGTAACCACAGAAGCTTGACATTCTATATATCGTACTTAAGAACAAATATTCTTCCTTAAACAATAATTGTGAGAAGGAGGAATAGCACAAGTACAGACTCAAATGTCAAGCTCCTGTGATCTAACTAAAGGACTTCATATGCTTAAGGACATACTAATCTAAGCACATACTTTCGTCAGTGACTGACAACTGCCCTACATAATTAAGAATCATTGGTAGGAGGGAGAATGGCCGTAGAAATAATTTCATGACCAAACTCCACGAAAGTATGTCCCGCCTGAGAGTCGAACCCACAATCCCTCGATCAGTAGACTTATGTGCTACCAACTGAGCTAGCCAGGCGGCTTTCATATGCAAACGAGATAAAAATGCGACAAAGACGACATGATTCCAATCCACCAAATGAATTGTCTGGTTGATCAGGGCCGTACTGATCGCCTGTGGATCTTTGAGAACATAGGCTTCAAATTGTTGGTTTTGGACGAACTTGACAGAGACAGATTTTTAAGGTGATACGGCAATGTATGCCGGGAATGCGTTCTAGTGCTCACAGATGTAAACACGACATTTTCTTTGCAACAGCAGAATATGTTCATTTCTTTGACTGACCATATGATGGACATTCTGTATCGTGCTTTTAAAATATTCCTCCTTATAACAACGACACCTGTGCATTGAGCAGCAATTCAGACGATGATACTTAATAATGGGTAAACTCCATGCAGTGGTTTCTGGTTAAAATCAAATAGCAATTAAGGTGTGATGTAGCTGATTTGACGATTTTGCAAATTGTAGCACAATTTATTCTTCTAACATTATACCACATCTCGTCGATATTTGTGATACATTTGTATACATCGAAGTGGCTAGTTGCAATCATATTAAAGTGCTTGATATATTGATTGTTGTATTAAGATCGGGTAAAACTATCTACCAGTCTACGCCAATGAAGTAGCTTCTGTCTTGAAACAAATGCAATTGATCCTGATTTTTTTATCATTAGCTCTAAATCCTCTGTACAAAATTTAAGTTGTGTGGTAAGCTAGGTCAATTGCAAAAAATATATGTGCAGAGGATTATGAGTAAACAAGTACAACACACGTGCTAAGGTGGTAATTTTCAGACAAAGAAAAGTTGCGGTTATTTCATATACTACTGAAATATTTTCTGCTTCTTTTCTGCTGCAAGAATTTTACGATTGTTTATATTCCGATGTCACGTGACTATATATCCGGAATGCCCACGTAGTTAAGACTGAAGAGTAATTGCATTGCAATTTATATTCATTTGGTTCGCACTCCAGCATACTAAAAACGTACTTGCATTTTATAGATGCACGTTCACCGACTTGACAGCTATTACACCGTCATGGTCATGGGACTACTGACCAGTATCTTCCTAGGGATTTTTTTCTGTTTATGTGCAGACAACCTATCAGCACTACGGAATTTTAATTCCCCCTCGCAGGTACCCATTTATACCAGGTTGAAGCGAAGCATGCAGAGATTAAACCTTTCCTGGAACAGTAAGTAGGTTGACTGAACGCCGTAATATGACCTATACAAAGAATGTGTTGCTGTGGCTTGAAATCCTACCAAAGAAGATGAATTAGAGCAATCGCATATTTATATATATCTTGCGCAAAAAGTGGATAAAGACCATGGTGGTTATCGTGACTTACAACGCATTAAATGAAAGCACAAACTGTGACATGAGTGTGATAAAAGAACTTAGGCATTTGCATAAAAAAGGAATTAAAAATTAAAGATTCGTGATTGAATTTGTGTTAGAAGTAGGTGACCATGTATTCTAGAATCGTTTAAATGATAATAATAATGATAATAATGATGCGTTACATTTCAAAACGTTCCAGCAACGCAACTGTTGACGTATTGATTGTAGTATTTAGTACAAGTGAAACTATCTACAGCCATGCTATAATGACAAGTAGTTTCTATATAGCAACACGAATGATATAAATGGTTCCAATTTGTTATTATGAGCCAAAGTAATCATGTTTTCCAATTTCCGACTACAAACAATGATTTAACATAATATGAACAATAGAATGTGCCTAATCATTAGACTAATGATTATCTTTCATGTGAAATGTGCTGATAATTGGCTCATCTTTACATTATTTGACATCATTACTGAGGCAGTCAATAATTTGACAGATGTTTTATCCTGAGACATAGAAAACTGGTCGTTGAAAATTCCAATTGACTTTGTGCATTTTGATAGGCGACTATAAATCCTCCCTAAAAACTGTATCGAGCGATAAACAAGACTATCTGCATATATATATTAGGTGCAGTGGACTCAGAGTAAACAATTTGCAGGCTATTGTAGGCATTTTGTCTTTATCAACACAAGAAGTCGGTTTCCTTTTCACAAGACGCTGATAGATTTTCTGTAAACAGTGATTGCCCAGTTTACATGAGATGGCAAGACCTCTTATTAAAACATAATTAAATTTCATAGTTTAATGCTTATGGACCACACTGACTACAGCTATTACCCTTGTTCACATGGCAACTCGTCTTTGTCTATTTATGTCCTTGGGGAGGTTTTTACTTTGCTAAGTGCGACCGACACATTGGCGCAACGAAAATATACCACCCTCATAGGTACCCATTTCGACCTGGAGTGAAGAAAACACAGGTAATTTCTTGCACAAGGAAATGAGCAGTGCTCCTGGTGGAATTCAAACCAGGGACATCTCGATCTTAAGCGTGCGTATTAATTGATGTTTGTTTACAATGATGTTTACAAAAACAGTCATAGATCTATAAAACAGATGACATCTATTTCTTTCCAATAAATAAATAAAATACACATATACATTGTTTTATTATAAAATTATTTATTTAATAGTAGACATATATTAAAGTAAAGACATTGAAGCATACACGTATATTGTATAAGCACATATAAAAAGATGATGTAAAATAAATACATATGAACATTGTAACAATATAAATAATTTACTCCAGGAATTCTATGTAACAGGGATTTGTAACGAAGTGCTTTTTTTTTAATTTTCTCGGTCGTCACTGTCTATAACTGGCTGAAGCAGGCTGTACAAACTATTCCAGAGTTTAAAAAATTGATTTATGTTTTTGTACATGTCTTCCATGCAACTTGTGAATGTGTCTGAAGTTTTTGACAAAATGTGTTGCAATTATGACCGAAAATATTACTTTAGGTGATATAAAATGGGGCTAAAATGGCAGATCGGTGGGAAAATGCATTATTTTGTGAAATAGTCTGTGAGCGTAATTTACCTCAAAATCATCTAGAAACACATTTTTCCTAACATTTATGTCAATTTGAATGGTACTGGTACAAAATTTCATGTGAATATCTTTTTTTAAAACTTGTTATACTTGTTTTCCGTATTAGCCGAAATAATAGCGACGACAGTGAAAATTGATGAAAATCGATTACATTTACTTATCGTTACAAATCCCTGTTATATAAAATCCCTGTTCACTCCAGTCAGTCATTCTTGATAAATATAGTCAGTTTAGGATGATTGTCACATCTACCCATAGGTTCTAAACGTGTTACTTTTATATCCAACCACATTGGTACACCATGGCCTTTAATTCTATACTGAAATGGAAGTTTGAAAACAAAACTATACTATAGTTCGTATAAAAAAAAACCCGGTTTATGTAAACTGTAAAATTAAATAATCCACGACAGGGTATGCTCAGGATGACAATAAAATAATAATATACAATATTAATTTTGATATGTTTATATGAAAGTCTTTTTGATGCAATGGTAAATTGTTCTAGACACCATTGCGAGCTTGACTGGCTATGGGGTGGTGGTATATCCAGCTTACTTATAAACTATACTACATTTATTTTCATTTCTATGTTACCTTTGAAATGGATTGGTTTATTTTAATGTTTACACCAACACGTTATGTTTCTGTCATAGAGATTGGGCGCGGACTGAAGTCTGCACTCTTTATGAAATCGTCAGAAAAATACCCATTCGGAACACCTCGACCTTTCATGAATGAATAATTCAGTCGTAGCGAATGGCCGAGGAGTTCCGAATGAAAAATACCATGAAGGGAGCGGTTGTTATACTACATGTATACTTTGATTATATAATATAATGGTTATATATTTGTCTCGAAGCAAAAGTTTTGGCAAGTATTTGGTAAGTCCACGTATGTCCCAACCTCATATTACTTTTTATCCAAAGATCTAATGAGCCTAAATATCTCATGGGGTGGGTATGAGTAAATACTACGATGGATTGCTACCCGAACCACCCAGTGTATATGGGTTTCGTGTGAGTGGTGATTTACGGAATAAGGTCAAAATTCGAAATACAATGTATACTCTCATTTAATCTAATTTGCTGTTCACAAGGATACGCATTTCAATAGTGTAATAGAACATATATTGCTCAGTAAGTAGGATCATTAAATAAATTTCATTTTGGTTATCAATCTAAATTCACCATTTTCATCATTATTCCATCATCAGTCATAGTCAACTAACAGCATCACTTAAATTTCACAATATGTTATCATAATATATGCTTAACAAAACTTCTAAGTACACCGATTTCAATGTTGTCAGAAATTTTCATTTTTCATCATTTATGTCCGATCGTTAATGGAAACGCGATTAGGACTATACTGTCGTCTGCTTGCATGGTTTTTATGCTTCTTAATTGATGCAAAATTGGGTTTGTCGTGCACGTGCTGAAAAGCGGAAATGCGCATGTGCTTATCGTGCAAAAATTGCACGTTGTCAGTTTTAGTGAAAATTATTAGTGTGTTGATATGCACAACGAAAAATCAAGAAATGGCTCGAATGTCGCTTCAATAACGAGAAATCGTCATAGGTCTTTTGCCAGACGGTGCGTCACCAGCAGAATAAGACTTCTATTTTGCTTAATTTCTGTTCAATCAAAACAATTAGGAAATCTCCCATGTTCAACGCATGCGCGACAAAAATGGTTTTGCATTGATAAAGTAGCATGAAAACCATGAAAGCAAAGGTCAGTATGGTACAAAACACATTTCCATCATCGATCAGACTTTTATGTTGAAAAATAAGACTTCCTACAATACTGAAATCGGAGTACTTAGAAGTTTCGTTAAGTATATTAACGGCATTAACACAATGCTACTTTAAAAAGCCATAATATGGTCCAGAAGTCACTATTTGTGCAACACGTATATATTTAGACGATTCTCTATATAACAGAATAAGGCCTGTACCTTTAGTCACATTTCAGAATAGGTAACCATTTTGTAAAGTTGACTGTTAATCACTTGCACGTCCATATTGATTTTTTTCATATTGATACGGTTCATGCTCAAGGAGTAATCCCTTTTGGATAGAGTAAGAGGATGAAGTGACTTCCTATATTGAACCTGAGACATTGATTTTAATTCCCTGATTGAATCACTTTTTAGCTTCCAAAATTAATTGATACATAAATTATAAAATATACGACTAAAATGTATATAATAGCACAGTTCAGTCTAGTTTACTATATAAATATATATTATATAATGTATACATGAATATCACGTACAAATAATGTTTATACCTCTTCATTCTTGGTACTTTTGTTGCTTTTATTACTCTTTTGGGAATTTTCTGGGCTTGGTGTTCTTCTCAGTGGAATTTTTGGTCGTCTGCAGCAGAACATTTGTTTTACAAATGTTATGCATCGTCTTCGAAAACTAATGTTTAAAAAGCTATAGATTACTGGATTTATAGCGTTATTGAGGAAATAGAACTTGGAAAATAGTTTGCTTAACACTTGTTCTGCCAGAGTTTGTTTACTTTCAAGATCTTTAACCACTGACCTACTTATCATAATGACAATTGCGGGTAAGTAACTTATTACAAATGCCACTGTCACTGCAAATAACACAACTGTTGTTCTGCTTACGCGAAATCTCGTCATGGCTTCTGCTAAACTTTGAAGTCTCGGTCGAAGTGAGACTCTGGACGAGATTTCCTGCTGTGTATCTTCATCGCTGTACTCAGAACTGTATCGAACTCGGAGTTTCTTGGCTTTAAGACTACTGTTTGTTTGTGTCATTGGTACGAACTCTCGTTCCGGTGTTCTCACGTGATCTCCAATAACTAATTTCCTTCGTCGTTTAATCTCAATCCAGATTCTTATATACAAGCCAGTCAAAACAATAACTGTGGAGAGGAATACAATACCAAGTAAGTAATAATAAACTTTGGAGAAGGCTTGTTTTCTATACGTCTCTTCTATTGAACAGTCAAAACCTTGAATGTTTTGACCTGGTATTTGCATACGAGATATACCCAATAGGACAAGAGCTGGTATTGAAATAATGACTGCCACTACCCCAGCAAGAATACACATGACTTTTATTGTTCGTATGTCTATCATCTTCAAAGGGCGACAAATCTTGAAATACCTGTCGAAAGCTATTTCAATCAAAATGATTGCTGATCCATACACTACCACTGACTCAGTGTATCGAAATATTTTACAGACGGCAGAGTTATAGAACGTGTATGAATATCTCAGATCAAATAGTTCGGTTGGTAACCCAATTACGCACGCCAGTAAATCAAACACAGCCATGGCAACAATAAAATAGTTCGAAGAAGTTTTCCTGAACTTTTTGCAGTAGACTAACAGAACAAGTAAGTTTCCTAGTGTGCCCACGATCATTATAATGATGAGAAAAACGAACACAGGGAAATATCTCAGAGCTTGTGTGACGTTATATTGGTCAAGAATTTCTTCTAGTTCCACTGTGGACATTGTCGTCTGGTCGGACAGAATGTCGGTGGAGTTATAAGATGTGTCGTTTCCGGTCATCTCGTCTGAATCACTGCTTGAACTTGGTCTGAAAATACACAAAATTTAAACAATATTTTACTGACCATGGAATTTCTATGCAACGAAAAATAAAGGTGCATTATGACCTAAGAATTACAATACCAAACTGTCTGGTTTTAATACAATTTTGAAATTCATTTTGAATTTTGTTTATTACTGAAAAATGTGGCATAAAGTTCACTGAACTTTTAACATGATATCCAAAATCAAAATTAATTTGAAAACTTGGTTAAAATCTGACAGCTTTGTATTGTAAAATTAGCACATACTAATAAATGCATCGTTGAAACAGACAATGTTAAAAATCCAACCAATGAGTTATAAAAAGTTTATAGAGCGCACAGGGACCTTGTCAGCTAATAACATTTGGTCATTAAATCAAGAAGCCATGAATATACAGTAAAGTTCCGCTATTAAGACCAGCAAAATGGATGGTCTTAATAGCGAAACGGTATTATTATAGAGACCCTTTTTTCACAAATTAAGCAATTGGGTCTTAATAATTGTCAAATATCGCATGATTTTGAAATAACAAAAGTGGTCTTAATAGCGAAACTTTACTGTAATATGCAAAATTTCAACAGCTATGCAAAGCCTTACATCATAGTTATATTTTCATCCCTTTTTTATTATTCCATGCAATTATGGTTATAAAATTATGACTGCTTTTATTACAAAAATATCGAAGTGCGTTTCCATAAATGGAATGATAAAATCCATGTTCATAGACTATACATATGTAATATTACAAAGAAGAACATTGTATTGGACCATATTATTATTCTCAAGCTTTCATTCGGAGATATTAATTTAGATTAATAATCAAACCAATGTCATATCCAAACAATGAAAAATATATTAAACCTTTATCACAGTCGTTTACTCTCATTCTCTAAACACAAATATTTATACAATGGCGACATTATCGATAATATCTGCTTAATATAGTTTTCTAGACATTGTTGTAATGTTATGAAATGTATGGAGCTTTATGCAACAATTGTTCAGTAGAATCGTGGGTCACCCAGTCTTCCCACTTTTCCTATCGACAGGCTTAGATAGGATATATACTTTTAACCTACTATTATCAAATTATTTAACAGCAGCGTGTTCAGTTACCTTGAACGTTCCAAAACGTTCCGTAACGGAAGTGTCGGAACAACGACAACTCAACCTGAGACAACTCAATCTCCTACTAACGGATTGAGTTGTCCCAACTTTAAGTTGAGTATTGCACGGGTTGAGTTGTCTTCGTGTTGAGTTATCCCGTACCCGTAACGTTAGCTAACAGAAGTTACTGAACACAAGGCTGTTAACCCACTGTTTAAAAAAACTCGATATTAACACATTTTGTTTGATAACTCCAATATGATAAGAATAACTGTTTTTATCGATAGTGAGTACAAAACATCGATACTTTAGTAAGTATTTAAATCAGCAGTTTAAATATATGCGTCACTGACAGTAAGATTACTTAATATGGTTAGTAAACTTCATCCGAGAGAAAAATACAATTTGAATATTATTTGCATATATTAAGTAAAGTAATGTAATTACCAAAGTATGAAATAATCTTATCTTTTTCTTAGGTAAATTTTAATTTACTCTTAAAACTTTACCTTTTTTTCCGATAAAATTGCACTATTTATACTCAGCACATGCCATAGCCAGAGACTGGCCACAGTCCTACTTTGTACAAAGTAAGTCGGACTTGAAATTGAGATTAAGTATAATGATTTGATAGCCCAACATACTAGATATACTTAACATGACGTCATTTTAAGTGTTGGAAAATTCAATTAAAATTTAAGAATAGTGAAACTATGTCAAGAGCTCAATTAATAATCAATTAATATTATTCTAAATTCTTAATTGTTTTTTCCGGCTAATAAAGTATACGTGAAACATAATATTATCATCGGATACAGCGTAAGATAATATGGGTGTAACGGTTAACCGATATACCGGTTAATATTGCAATACGACTTCTGACGGTTTTTAACCGGTTCGTTTTTCTCTGAACCGGTTTTTCTAGAAATTTATGTTCCATACTGATTGTTCGGAAACTTAAAATATTTTTCGTAAAGTGAGAAAATAAATATCTTCGAAAGTCCATTCAAAACCTTTTTTTCTAACTTATTCAAACATTTGCGTAATACGTGTAGATCATTTGAAAATACAAATATCTATGTACAATGTTGATAAAATTAAGACGATACACGTGCATTAATTTATGCTATATGCATGTATGCGCAAAGAACAATATGTATTGCAATATATTGCAATACCGGTTTCGTGTAATTGCAATATATATACGGTTTTTACCGTATTGTTACACCCCTATTAGATATAATGGAGATGAACATTATTGATATTTCATATTTATTAACAAACAAACTAGTGAATTTATTTTAAAACTAGTAGTCTAAATATACATGTTCTTGCCATTATCATGCATTGACTATGCACCATAAAATATCTGTAACTTTAACCTGCGTTGCGATAATATTTTTAAACGTAGACATTGGAAAGGCATACATCTAAAACAATCAAATGTTCCAGCCCCTTTCTGACATTAGTCAAAGACATATCGAGAAGTCGGAGCAAAACTACGCTACACTCTTTCTTATTTACATGTACATGTTACACATGTATTATCACTCTTACATTAGTTTTACGCTGACTCGTCGATATAATTAGCAATGCATTTAAATGTAAAAACTTCAAAGCATCTGTCATCTGCGATTTCTTTTATTCAACAAAACTCGATACAATGTAGTAGAATTTTATTTTACTATTTCGAGTGACTTGTAATATACATAGTAATTCGTACCCCGAAACAATTAGCAATATTAAATAAATATAATTTCCAGGGTTAAGACTCGGGTATAACCAGAGTAATAATTTTGTATGAAGTCAAGCATTGACAATAAATCCATTAAAAAAATGAATAATAAATACATGTACTACATTTTAATAGAACAGTAATAACTATCATAATTATACAGTTTTTTACTAAGTTATTAATAACTTTCCATCACTATATAGACCATGAGCTGTTGTGACGATAAACTAAAAAAAACCAAACAAACGAACGAACAAACTAAAAAAACGAACAACCATAATAATTAAAATAATCTAATTAATAATTTACTCACGTCACTTACCCAAGTTATTATGTAAAATAATTAGTATATCTAATATCCATCATATTTATAATTACAGAGTAGGAACGCTGAATATTTGTCATAATAATTAATGTATCTATGAGCAATCTCTATAAATAAATGATTTAATTTTCTGATATAAATTCCAACAGTCCAAGATCAACATACTATGTCATATATGTGAGGTTATTAAAGATGACTATCACTTTATAGAGTGAGAGAGATAATCTGAGCTCTAATATAGCCTAGCTCGCTATGATGTTCAAAACCAATCCTATTTATCAATCAAGCCTCCCCCCCCTCTCTCTCTCTCTCTCTCTCTCTCTCTCTCTCTCCCTCTCTCTCTCTCTCTCTCTCTCTCTCTCTCTCTCTCTCTCTCTCTCTCTCTCTCTCTCTCTCTCTCTCTCTCGCTCTCTCTATGTTATCAGTGCTCTGTCGATCATCAACTTAACATACGATTTAGATATTACAGATCGGAGATGAATTAAAGAGACAATAATAATCATGTATTTCATTAAGGTATGGTGCTGTGTACGTGCCACCAATATCCTGAAGCATTGGCACAAAAATCGTGCGATAATATTTATCGTAAGTAATTTAAGTGGTAACATATCACGTGTAATTCCTTTCCCCAAAATTATTAGTACTATTGTACATTGTAATTTTATATTTCGCGGAATATTTATTTTTTACTCAAGATCAAACATGTAGATCATGTGTATTTCTTTTGAGAGTCTGCGATGAAAGAAAAATGACAAAGGCAATTTTGTCAAAGACCCTTACTGGACAAATACCACGCAAAATCCTTATTCTTATATTGGAATAGGTAATCAGAGCTGTATGAGTTAAAAATGTAGTTGACGTACTGTAATCAGTGGTCCTTCATTTAATTAGGTTAATATTGATTGAACTTTGAAATATTGTTTTCGATAGAATTTTAAAGTTTATCCGTTCTGGTTATTGGTATAACCACAGAATTATAAAGGTGATTTTTGTATTGATATAAATCGGTAGATAATTGAACTCGACACTGATTACATTTCATTGATTTCTTTTGTCTATTCTAATTACATATCATGTAAATAACTTGTACTAGTTTACTGAATGTATGTTTGTCAGAAGATGTAGTAACATATGCTTGCTTAGCTAGATGGATACACACGGTTTCTTTTTCAGGATTCCAATAAAATTCCATTGTATTTATAACACAGCAGTCAAGGCATTCAAATATAGATATATACGAATTAATGACATCAAAAATTGATGAAGTCATGATAAATGCTATTCGGAACACCTCGACCATTCATTGAAAGCATACTTTAAATACGCAGTTAGTGAATAGACGAGGAGCTCCGAATGAAATATTTTCGATGACAATTTTCACCATCTGTTTCCAGATAGACTTAATTTCATACCGCTAAAAAAATTTTGATATCACATATTTCCAGCAAATCAACGAATTAGCAACCATTTAATGTAATAGTACCCATTTCCTTATATCATATATTTTGTTACAGGATAGCATTGATCTACATTATGATGTAAATTTAAACCATATATGAATTCTGATTTGGTCAAACTGAGAAGGGGATAACAGCTGTAAAGTCAGTTATTGTGCATGAAACTTATACTATAGAGTGCAATTATCCTTTTTTACTAACATAGAAGGTGCCATCTGTTGTCGCATGACATAGTAGAACAAAGACAAGCTGTGAATATAAATAAGGTGAATATATATCGTTCATGTAATATAATAGCCTTGTTTACATCAAAGTGTTCACGTTGTAATCAATCAGCACTGGTATTTCCTTTAACAAGTAGCAAATAAAAAGCTTGTTTGTTTCACCATTTAGTCGATTCCAAGTAAGATTTATGCGACCTAGCAACTCTTCAATGAGAAGGAATTAGTAATTTTACAACTTCCGGTCACATGGCATTTACCGGAAGTGAACGTTAAACAATATCAACACGTGAAGACGCCATTTTTATCACTGATCGATCATTATAGTAATTATTGATTGTAAGTTTTTATTTGACAATTTTTCAACAATACAATGTATGTGTGGTCTGTTTAATTACAGACATGACAATAATTATTGGCTTTAAGATTTAATGTCAATGAAGGTTGTCAACAATTGGTTTCCGTATATTTACATTCTAGTGTGACCACTAGAGAACGAACTGATGAAATTTTCAGAACGTGATATTATACAAGGTTGATTAAAATCTCAACAGGCAGAGATTTTTTATTGGAAGCAATGAAATATTTCCGCCTACAGCTTGATTTCTGATTGGTGGAAAGTTATCATAAAGTTTGTAAAGGGTTGTTTTATTTCGTGCCACAAATCACAGGTGATTGTTAATTAACATGTACTACATGTATAAGAGCAAGGTTCACTGGTCAAATCATTCAGAATACAAACAAAAAAGGTTTACAAATGTAAAATATAAATAGTAATAATAATAAAAAAATAATGATAATAATAATGTTGATTATAATAGTAATAATAATATAAATTCTAGTATTTATTGCACCTGTTAAACTTTTCTCCCTGACATTGTCTCGTAAGAATGTGAACAATAACTAATCACTTATGAAGTTTCGAGTAAATAGTATAAAACTGTCAGTTTGAACAATACAACCATCAACTCATTTTACAATTGTTTTCTTACTTACAATATCATATAGTTCAGCTCATTGTTGAAGTCAACACTTATTGTTTGTGCTAACAGTAAATAAGATACCTGTATACTAATATAGATTCTAAATATGGTAAATAGGACTTAATGATTCCAAAAATGGAAATGACTGTACAAGGCTAATCATATATTCATTAATGTTATTAGTATTACGAGATGTGAGTAACGATGAAAAACATGTTGTTGTTGTTTTGAATGGTCTATATTTTTAAATAATATGTTTACATTATTAAAGCCTGTTCCATGACATAATCATTTTATATCGTATTATTATGTTTCTGTTGGCTATACATTGTATATTCGATGCCAAATAAAGAATATGTCATGTCATGCCATAACACCAAGATACGGGCATAATTATGTTGTTTTGTCAGCAAGCGCAAACAAACTGAGTAGATTATGCACTTGTAAGTTGTCTAAAACACAAAAAAGTCGACCTCTAGATTTACACATTACTTGTTACATTGAACGCACGATTGTTTTAAAGCAACAAAAATGTCCATATTTACCATCTTTTAAAATATGAAAAATGAAATGGTTAATACAATGCATAATTGGTCACAGAAAAACGTACATATAGCATGTACACATAGCGATGGTGAAATAAATTTATGGAACACCATAGTAGTTAGACATCATTCAGACAAGTCAACACCACATTTGGACATAATGAGAGACAGCGTACACAAGTCAACGATGCCGATTACAGCATCAGACAGTTGTGGCGTTCCATATGAAACATCGTATTCTCAATCGTAAATTGATGTTCCAATAATACTACTGAGTCACAAAGCAACAAACAAAAATGTTTTGCAAAGAAATAGTTCTGGTCGTACTTACTGCCCTAAAACAAACTTCAGTTCAGTTCAGTACACTTCAGTTCAGTTCAGTTCTCTTTCGTTTTGTGTTTACAAAGGTGATGGTCTGGTTATCAAATGATACCTCACAGTTAATGAAAACAATGAAATTAAATGAACTAAATGTTACTGTTAAACATGTATAAAAGGTACGTTTCCTTGCATCCAGATTTCCTTTAACTACTGACAGATACAAAACATTTTATCATATTCTAAATATTTGACGTGGCCATGTTGAAAACAAATCATTAATGATTTACATTTCAAAACATGTGCGCGCGTGCTGCACGTAAATGTGCTTCCTCACAAACTTGATTATTTTCGATTTTTTTTAATATTACCTGCCAATATCTGTATTTGTGTTCATATAATTAGTTCTTAGAGCTTAAAAACAACATGGCCTATAGATTGTGAGAAAAACATCAAGTCGCAAATCGCACTAAAATCATCCATACGGTTACTGATGGCAGTGACAGTGTAGGTTATTATATAAATCCATCATTTTATATAGTTGTATGTCAATTCGCACTGCAATTTTCATTATCAGAACACTGCCATGCTGCTTCCAAAATGTTTCCACACAATTTTGAGAAGTTTAGAAAAAGTTGATATGTACAGCTTTAATTGTACTGTTATTATATTAGAACTCGGGGTAAAGACAGTAAAACCTGGTACGGTATTGCAAATGGTAGCGCGTCTGGATTTCGAATCTAATGTCCCGAAGGGGGTACGGGTTCGACTCCCACCCGAGAAGGTTAAACCCTTCTATGAAAATTTGACAAAAATGTCAATTTTCCTACTTTACTAAAGGTATTTGGAGCAGTTTCCGGCCTTGTGGAAGGATAGGTGAGTACTGGTTATAGACAAGGGTCCAGGAAAGCTAGTTTAGGTGCGCTGGACGCCGTGAAATAACCTTAAACATTGTGTTGACACAGCGTTAAACCCAATATAAATTTAAAAAAAACCCTAAGACTATAAAATGACTCAAGTGCTAGAGTAAACTTCATGAAAAATTTGATTATCACATACATGTATTTGTTTTAGAGTTTCAGATTCACTAATCATATTTACATCAGGAGTGGTATAACATTCGTCAATATAAGTTAGACAATGAACATTTGTGACATTATGCAAATAGACCAATTATATTGCTTCATACATTTTGATACCTGATCACTCAGGGCAATTGTGCTAATTATTTTTTTGCAATATCAAACAGCGCGTTGGGATCGTTTTAATTAGCATAATAGGTCTACATGTATCGAACAAACCTAGCTAAGCTATATAATGATAACTGCTGACAGTATACATACAGAACTGAACAGAACAGAATAGAATAGAATAGAATAGAATAGAATTGAATTGAATTGAACTAAAATCGATCAGAATAGAATAGCTTAGCGAAGCAAAGCAAAGCATAGCACAGCAAAGCATAGCATAGATTAGAATAAAATAAAATAAAATAAAATAAAATAAAATAAAATAGAATAGAATAGAATAGAATAGAATAGAATAGAATAGAATAGAATAGAATAGAATAGAATAGAATAGAATAGAGTAGAATAGAGCTCAACAGAACAGAAAAGAAACACAATAGAACTTGTTACGTTATTTTACTGTAGCATGGATACTACTATAAAGATGTAACTAGAGAATCAAATAGACGTATATAGACTTATGAAAATAAACAATCTACATGTATTCTGTTCTGTTCATTAAGCCAAGGTACAACAGTGTGAACATTCCTTCAATTCCTTTCGTTTAAACTGACAGTTCAGCAAATTAATCGTGAATAGATTTATTCCATTATCTATGAATGAAGTTAGATTCTATGTCTAAGAGTTGGATACACACTTTAAAGACATTTTCTGTGAATGTAAAGTCAATAATCAAATGTTATGAGTTCTGTTCACATGTCGATATCAAGGTGTTAGATGATAGTAAACATTATACTTGTGTATCAATCAGGAACGAAGATGGTAAAACCAGGAATGGTTCTTAAGATAACACATACCAGAGTCTATGGTGAAATTGTCTATACATCATAAAACGTTAATACTTGTAAAGTTCATACAAAATAACTTTACGTATTTGTGTAAACATTAAAATAAACCAATTCATTCCAGGATAGTGTCCGTTATTTCTCAACTGTCAAAGCTTGAATAATTTCACGGTGCACATGACTGAATGCATTGTTTTTGTACTGGCGGCTTAATTGTTATTAAAAATATCTTGACTAAAACATATCATACGGCATAAGCAGCTTTACTCGATCCCAATACACACTTTCGGAGACTAATGGATGTATTACGACAATAATTTTAACAAACGTATTCACCGTGAAATTATTCATGTTTTGACAGTTGAGAAAAAACGAACTATAGCGCAGTATTGAAAGTAAAGCTTGTATAGTTTATAAGTAAGGCGGATAAAGCACCACCCCCTTAGTCAATTATGTTCGGAATGGTAGAACGCTATATACCATTATTGTCCGTTTTTTCTCAACTGTCAAAGCTTGAATAATTTCACGATGACTGAATGCATTGTTCTTGTAGGTGTGGCCTTATTGTCATTAAATATATCTTGACTAAAACATACCATTCGGCATAAGTAGATTTACTCGATCATAGTACACACTTTTGGAAACTCATGAATGTATCATGACAATTATTTTAACAAAAGCATTCACCGTGAAATTATTCATGTTTTGACAGTTGAGAAAAAACGAACAATACATCATCAAGACACTCAAAAACGTATTAGAATAATACAAAACGTGCTATATAATATTTTGTGTCATCCTGAGCATCCCCTGTCGTGGATTATTTCATTGTTCGGTTTATAGAATTAGCTATAAATATTGTGATAAGAAACTTTATAAAATCGAGTTGCGCATTCTGAAAACAGAACAGTGCACTTTGACATGAATTATGTCACAAGGTTAAAATAGTTCTACATTTGTAAAAGTAGTTACAATGATACGTCAGTCTGAAAGAACTTTTCGCATTACAAATGATGTTTGGCAAATTTGATCTTGCAATGATCATAATTTATCAAAATTATGATTTGGCAACCTCTTGTATAACAAGAATTTGACTTGGAATTCGAGGTTGGCTAATATTGTTACCTATTCTTTGGAGATGTGTGATTGAAATAGTGATAACAAATGAATACAATTATCACAATGCGCATCTCAAGTATAGGTAATTGTTAACTTGGCTTCCTGTTATAATAAATGGTACATAACCTCGCCTGCCATTTTATCTGCAACGGAAGTAAACAGTACATGCAGGCCTTCTGGTTCCGTATGTTACAGTAACATAACAACCGCGGGTCAATCTTCAAACTTCCGTTGCAAACAAAAAATGGCGGCTGAACTATCCGTAGCCGGTCTCAAGCCAGGTTGAGAAATGGTGAGGGCGACCAACAATGCTGGGAACTAAAGAAGACCAACAGAGAAAGAAGGGTTTTCCAATGGAATGTCTTACTTTACCCTTAAGTTCTAGCCAGTGTTTGTACATAGAGCATTTTAGGCGTGAACGGATCCTGGTGAAAAAAACAAACGACATCCATAAATTACCAACCCTGTATTTCTTGTTATAAAACGCAAAAAAAAAATGAAACCAAATATCTGTGGTCCAGCTCAGTATTTTAAAGTATTCAATCAATCCTGTCAAAAATCGTGATTTAACATAACCAATCAGTATTGATTAATTAAACTACCGGCTTGTAATGTATTGTTTTCATGATAATTAGGATATGGCACTCGGAAATGTTCTGATCTTATCATTACAAATAATAACAACTTTCTATACATGTTTGTTGTACCTTATCGGAATATCAATCATGATATTTATATAGATGATATCCTTCATGAACACCTGTACATAAAGTATGGTATGCAGGAGAGACATGTTTGATATTTGCCAACTTTGAAAACACCAGATTTACTTCCGCAATATTGAAAACGTATTTGGTTTACTTTTGTTCAATACACGCATTCTAGGTAGAAAAACGCTTGTGAAAAGCGTTCGCGTTGATGCATGCGGGGCAGTTTGTTGATTGCTGCCTTATTCGAAGATTTTTGCTAACTTCTTCGCAAATACACTAACTTTTATAGTACAATTTTGTTCATGGGTCAGTAAACTAGCCTTTGTTTAAATGTACTTAAAAAGCTTTGCTCTTACCTATCGGTATAGTTGCTTTAAAACAACCAATCAGTTCCGAATGCTTCGGCTCATATCAATCTGAACTCGATCATTTTGTTCAATGAAATAACGATGTTTCGTGTGACGAAATTAGCCGAGTAGATACAAATACTCTGTTTTATGTTATATCTACAGTTTTGAAGAATTTTAGTCAATTAAACCGAGATTTGCCGATTGAGGCTTTAACACGCAGTTGTTTCTGTTAAGATATGTTATTCCTGTTTCATAAAAATCAGCTTTATCAACCCTGATCGAGTTCAGAATGACATGGAACGCAGCATTCGGTACTTATCGTTTTACATGTAAATCGCTCATGTCAAAGTCAATAAATCAAAGAATGTTGAAATTGTAGCATGAATATGTGAGTGAAAAGACTTTGGAAATTGATATTGTTGGTTCATTTCCTGTTTTTGTCTTGAAGACTTCCACTTTCAGGCTTGATTTACGTGACAGTGCATATGTTGTTTGTTTGTTTGTTAGGTTGGACGTGTTGTTTCACATACGAAGGTATGTTGACAAATGCAACACTGTATATCGTAAAATAAACAATGCATGTTTATGTATTTGTCTCATTTATGTCGGTGTTACAGAGCAGACTAACATAATGTAAGTACCGTAGCGCCGCTAAACGTTGCAATTGGCACTGAAAGTCACAACACTAACGCTAAATGTCACAACCACCGCTAAACGTTGCAATTGACGCTATACGTCACAACACTAACGCTAGATGTCACAACCACCGCTAAACGTCGCAATTGCCCTGACATCAAACGTCGCACAAAAATCGACTCATGGATTTGTCTATTTGTCAACACCGGTTGAAGTATTTTGTTTGGTGACGCAAAGGTAGTTCTTAAATGACGTCTAAGTATATCGGAGGTTATTCATAGTGAATGACCGAGGAGTTTCGAATGATCTTGTCCAACACACAAGTATCTCATGTTTCTTATCTCAATTGGCAGCACAATGTTACAAAAATCTACTACAAAAATACGAATGTGAACGGTGAATAACATCAGCGATTTATTGACACTGATAGCAACGTGTTTGCGTTTCTATTACAGCGTATTAATTTAAAATAGTTCCGTCAAGTTTAAGAGCAAAATAAATACAGACATTTTATCAGACAAGTAATATTAATGTTACCTTTTATCCAACAATGGATATTCTTGACCTATATTTTGTACATCATATCTCTCTTTGACGAAGGAATTAAGGATTGGATATTGTATTACTAATTAAGCTAAGGAGATATTTCACTATTATTGAGCAGACGATAAGCGACTGATGGGAACATAAGTTGATGCTTCATGGTTGCGGTCATTTAAGTAAATTCTGTACATTAAAACAACGTTGTACGCGCTTTTCCACCTAGATTCCGACTATTGAACGAAAGTTGAACTAAAGGTGCTTATCACCGGATAACCTAGAGCACCAAGTAATTACATCACTACAAACGAATCAATTTACGGAATCACCCGAACAGTCTCCTAAATGTTTGTGCTGCGGCATATGTGTGGAAATAAGGAATTCTAACTTATGGGCTTTCACTGCGGTGCATACAAAATTTTACCATCACAACGAATTAAACGAACACATGTAACTTTATGAGTAATTTTGAGTCTCGTGCTTTTCAACAATAATGAGTAAAAATGTAGTTTGTATCTCGTCTAAGCGGTTTGGAAAAAACAATATTCTGATTTACGGATATCACCTCTTTCAATCAATGCTTGCAAATTTACCATTAATCAGTTAATATTATACTATAATGAAACTCGTGGCTATATTCCCTCATATTCAATCATTAATTAATATCTCTCTGTCAGAATAATGACACGGGAAAGTCTGTTATATAATATAGAGTAATGTGCAATTATTTCCTTCAATAATACACGCCTCTCTTGAGAATGTCTAAAAAGTTAACAAATATCACGCAATTTGTAGTTTACTTTCACTGAGTTGACTTTAATGGTATAAATATTTTTACTTGATAACTTTATTTTCAATTTATTAAGCAATTAACAAACCATGCATATTAATTAAAATGCTATTTGTTTTTGAACTATTCCTATACTTGTATTAAATATAGGTCAGTATTCAGAGATATTACACTTATATCACTGAGTGCACTAAGGATATAATTATCCATGCCAATGATCACATTATTATACTCAATTACAAATATCAAGGTTGGTAATGAGGTCAATTGTAGTATGTCAAAACAACAGTACAAGCGACGAACCCTGACCGGGTGTTAGGCCAATACATAGGATCATTATAGTACAGTAAAACTTGGTTAATACATATTCGACTTAATATATAGAAAAAGTGTGTTATAACCGAGTGGACAATATTCGAGTACGCTATTGCGGAGCTGACTTAGTATAGATATAAAAGGGATGAAAAGCGGGCCAGAAAGAAGGTATGTTATAACCGGTCGTCTGATATATTCGAGTATACTATAACCGAATTTTACCGTACTAGTTTGGACAGTTAATGTTAGAACCACGCAATTATGAATATTAATTAATATTCAAATGAATATTATCCAATTATAACTAATGACATATAGTAGGAGTTAGATTAAATATTTACAGAATACGTCGTGTATAAAAGACAAATAAAATCTTACAATCTATGTAGCAAGCTTAGACTCATTCCTAATTCAATACAGAGTTGAAATCTTTAACTACGAAATCCCGATCTTGCCATTTGAACTGTCGCGTAGCATCGCGTTGTTGCGAAGTCACTTCTTATTGCCGTGTGTCCCCCTCGTAAACGCGAGGGCGACATTTTGATAAAGTGGCACGACCTGTGTACCATACAAATGTTGCTACCGCGAAAGAGGTGTTCTAAAATTCGTAAATATATATAGATGTAAAGATTGTAAAGACAGGATGCATTATTGCGTTGGTGATTAATTTAAATGCTTTGTTTCCGAGTACACTTAAGTTGAACGGTATTTGTAGAATCAGTCTGGGCAGATGACCTATAATCAGAAATAAATGTATTTACATATTCTATTCTAAACATAAAATACAATTTAAATGCATGAGTCCAAATGTTCCTATCAACTAATTGTAATTTGAGATTAATCAATTCAACTATATTTTTCATATGACGTCATTAGCCAACGTATACTTTGTTTTATCTTTGTAAATTCTTCATTTATTATTATCTTAATAATGGTGCTTCATTAAATAAATGACAGCCATTATTGATGACGTCACGTGATTCTAATAAAACGTTATTTAAGATGACGAGATTTATCGCGAGATTTCATTATTTAAACGAGATTTTTTATATCAGGCTAGTATATGACACTGTTGTGATGGAGTTGAGTAGTATGACTAAAACACTAATGGTGAAAAGTTTTAATAAAAATGTATTGGAACAAGAATGACGATGATTTATCAAAATTGTTGTCAGACCCTTTGGGATCGTCTGGATCATAATAAGTTTTAGCTTTTATTACTGTTTGTTTTGTTGTGGCAATTTATAGCTGTGATAGAGAGGCAAACATAAAATGTGTTCTATATAGTTACCTGACTTGAATTAAAACATCGTGGCTGATGAAATGATGTAAAATGTGGGCGGTGTAGATTATGCAAAGGGTTTTAAGCGAAATTGGGCTCAATCATGCTTAGATTTGAATCTGAGTTGAACTAGATGCTAAACATACTTTGATTTTGGGTTGACATAGATAACCATCAATCAATCAGGCTAGCTCAATGCATGTATATTAAATATTAAAAATCTGGTTTTCATTAAAAATATAACAGACAGAAAGTATTAAATAATTGCCTAAATTTGTTTAATGACATATATTAGAAAAAATATACACATAGTACGTTTTAAATTAAAAACAATCTTAGGGTGATAAAATTTTCAAAGAAAAGTCATTGTCAATTAGAAATTCAAAAGACAACAATGAGAGCATTATAAACTGTCTACAGAAATTCAGACTAATTGCATGGCCAACATAGTAGTAATCTCACATGCACGCAAGACTTACTTCAATCTACAATGCCCTCCAAAAGTTCTTGGTCTAATGAATTTCTGAGAAAAAAATGATTATGCATATTGTAAATAATTCTACTACAATCAAAGCTGATTCGTGTAATAAGGAATCTTAGTCAGTTATTTCCCCGTGTATACTCTTCAAATAGGTAGGTCCAATCAGTTGGATTACTCGGATTTTACCCGTACTTTTCAATGTCAATTTACCACAATTAATCTTAAATAACCTTTTTTTTTAAAAAATCATTTAATTTGTATAAAAATCAAGCTAAGCATTGTAAGGGTAATGAACTATCTAAATTCCATCATTTCTGTTAATATCTTAATTAACAAGAAAGATATTAGATGAAATATTTTATTATTCTTACATAGGACTTCAATGATAAAATCCGCGGATTCCAACTGATAGGACCTACTTACCAATTGGATTGTTTCAGATTTTATCAAGGAAAGAAAACTGACAAAAGTCCCTCATACAGTTTGAATCCCACGTTGATCAAATAAGTATTGATTTTGGAATTTGACACTTTGTTTCTTGATATCATGGGTGAATGTGAATAGATTTTCCTAAAAAAATAATTTTGTGCAATGACCTTTGGAGAGCACTATGTAATACCTTTATTGTTCATCCATTCTTTTAGTCTATCGGCCCATGTGTCTTGGCTGAGGCAACTTTTAATTGCAGCTACTTAATTAAACCATGAATTATATTTAGTAAAATCGTGATAATGTCACCAATCTACGATACTTGATTTGTTTACTCAATTACTACTGAAACATTTGAGATTTCTAGAACACTGCCATATATGGTCAACAAGAAATCATCTATCATCGTCATGGCAACTTTATAATCTTAATTGAGAAACAACCGGTCATTTAATAGGACTATTGTACTAATCATACCGTAATGCGCAGAGTTCTTAAAATATTGGAACTCCCGATGAGGCATAATAAGGTATCGTGTCGCATAATGGGCGATCCTAAACATGTCTAATTAATCATATAGATATATCTAGAGGACATACATACATTTGACAGATGGTCAAGTTGTGAGTTGATATCGTTGCTTGTCAGTTAGCTTTTGAAACGCAGGATAGAAACATGTAGTTTATAAGAAATAATTATTAAGATGTTCGAGCGCTGTTAGCGGCTCGAACATATAAGTTAGGAACATTGCTTTGAATCTGGACTTTTAAGTTATGATATTAGATTTAGAACTTTATTAAATATGTTTGTAAACAGTAACGATCACGGACCATTATTAAACGTCATATACAAACTTGTGTTGTTATAAACTGTATCCGAAGTATTAATGTTGGTGTTTGTGTACCAAACACATGATTCACACAACAGTGTGGCAACGTAACAATCCGTAGCATCCGCTACGCCACAGTCGTATGTAATATCATATTGACTGGAGCCGGGCTAGCCTAAAAGCAAATTTACATTATTGCTGTGATGGATCATGGTAAGAAGTGGTCAGAGAACAAAATGATACCAAAACGACTTTAAATTGAGCTATTGTTCACTTTCCCCAATGCATTAGTTAGTTCACTGATAAGTATATTTGAACTGTTTAACAGGAACTTGAAAGTGTCGTGGGTTTACGTATAGAGACTTAATTCCACAAGGGCACGATGATCAGTAATCTGTCTACAGAAATAGATGACCCTGATAAACAACAAAGTGACATTACCAATATAGCTCAATATCAATTTATATAACAACAAAGCATTGTTTACATTTGTTCCTACGTGATAAAATGTGGCGTCAAAAACAAAAACGTACTTTTAAATAATGAAAGGTCTAGTAAAAAACATTATCGAATAAGTGGTTATCATCGTTATTGTCACGTCCACGTGAAATGACTGATGGAAATGTTTCATGTGTAGCGGTGATACGATCTAAAATGATCAGATATAGTTGATGTCAGAATACATTCTATAATCATTCCATTAAATGTATCAATTCTGCCATCAATTACTGTAGTGGTCGTAGTAATGTACTACTACTACTACTCAGAATTCTCGGAAGTTAGTTTAGAATTGGCGCACGTTGTTAGAATGTCATACAATATGTCAAATTGATCGACAAATATTACAATTATAGCTCGTTTAGGTTAACCAAACTCCCCGCAGCGGTTATTTCCCTTTATTAAATCAATAACAATAATAAAGTAGCAAAGCGTGACGTAAGCACGGTGAGGAGTTTTTAGGTTAACATGAGATATTTGGCCAGTTTCCTCAGCAAATTGCTAGCTAGCGCTTTGTCCGCTGGTACCCTCAATTTGATATCACATATTTAAGTCTTTTGGAGTAAAAATGGTACCTGAGGACAAACCGCTAGCTAGCGTTATGCTTAGAAAACTGGCCTATTGTTTACATAGGACATTGTTGAGATTTGTGTTAAGTTATCCTAAACGACATATATTATAAGTTTTATAAAAGGCAATGACGCTGCTTCATTTCTGAAAAAGTTCTGCATAGCTTTTATTGTGATACATATTGGGCTTTGACAATCTTTTCCCTGCACATTTTGATAAAGTGGGTTGGAAATTAGTTTTTCTTGTCATCGATATTTTGCACAAACTCAAAGATGAAACCATACATTTTCACAATATCTATTTGAATGCATAACGATTACATACATTATGTACATGAATAGTATATATAAGAAATGAAGTTGTTATAAAAAATATGTGTACTTTAAATCGTCATTTCCATGGAATTTCCAATGTTTCAAACTTTTGTACACGTGGGTGTAGGAGACGTTTCCCAGTAGTGGCATTCTGGCTTTGTAGGTGCTATTGTATACATAACATGTATTTTTATAACAAATATAGATTGTGCCTAAACGATTATGTTGTAGAGTAAAGTATCACCAATAGTGGCGTTCCAGAAATAACCTGCTTCCTCGTGAATGGTTATAATTGTACAAAATTTATATAGGGTGAGAAAAAGGATTTCGCCACGAAGGCTCCCAAAAATATGTATCCGGCACGCCTATCCCCTTTTCCTATATGCATTGAGAAAATATAAATAAAGAAAAAACGTCATATTTCACAACTAGGTCAAACAATGAACTGACAAATTGTTGAAATATGTAACTCTTAAAAACGGTATGTCATCTTGGCTTATATCTCTATTATCTATGTGATCTGTATGATATACGTCTATTGTCAAGTGTTTTTACTTACCGTGTGTACATGTATATGACATTATTTGTATGTTTTTCAGGATATCAATAGTCTAGTCATCATTAATTATTCACTTGGAACCCGCTCGAGATTGTCAGATCACGGAAATAGCCGAGTAATAACGATTTGTAAGTTCATGTACAGCCAAACTTGAGTCACCCTTAATAACCTGTCTCAAATAACGAGTCACTACACATTGAATTAGTTATGAGTTCTATAGATACAAAATTAGTGATTTAATGGACCTTAACAAATTGCTTACTGAGACAGACTTGCTAATAATCTGATGTCTAAATTTAATATTTGCATGGCAGTGAAAGCAGTTCGATATCTCATAAAATAATGATATTTTATCATTCATCACAGTATGCAATGGTAACACAATGTATTGTAAGACAGCACGTTTTAACACTGTTACCATTGCGAGATAGCAGTTGCCTTTCAGTGAAAGAAGTATACCCGTAGATGTAGCATATACTTCTAATTTTTGGGGTTAGGTTAACGCCGTAGCAACACTGTACAGGTTATATAACGGCGGTCAGTCAACCTACTCACTCATCGTTCCTGGAAAGGCTAAATCTCTGGACTTAGCTGTTAACCAGGGCTTAGGCACATACTTCCGTCAGTGACTTGACAACTGCCCTACATGTTTAGGAATCAGTGGAAGGAGGGAGGATGGTCATAGAAATCACGAAAGTATGCCCCGCCCGGGAATGTAGGCCCCCAAATGATGAATGTAAACTCTGGTCAGTTGATTTATTCATTTCTAATATTTTACTATAATTGATGTTCTTCTATCTATAGACTTTAGAAATATCTTTCAGACCAAATATTTTAACCGTACAAATAATAACATTCTTATCAAAGATTTCGTGTCGATAAGACATTAGAAAACATATGTGTGGGTATTTTATCGATCGCTATCCTGGTAGAAGTCTTAAATACAGTAAAGTTTTCCTGTAAGGACAATCAAATCGACGGTCTTAATAGTCGAACAAGTTACTATAGTGAGATTACGCACTAGACACAAAAGGCTCAATGCACATACGCCTTACAAACTGAACCCGTCTCGATCAGCATAATACTCCTGTGACACAGACATACAGAACACATTCTGCGAGGGTGTCCACACTTAGAACAGACATCAAAGGAACTTGCATGCGATTTTCGTTCTCAAACATATGTCATCGTTTACGTTTAAAACAAATTTATTTTTAATATTGAAATTGATATAAAGTGTCCATTATCAAACCAAAGACAATTTTTAAATCAATTAATTTAAATCAAAATTGGGTAACAAAATTATTAAGTGTCTAAGAATTTTTTTATTACTCTTCGGGGGCACAAATTTAAAGTTGATTGAAAATCGAGAGAATTATGCTATGTAATTCATGTTTTAACTGTTTTATGTCCCAACTCAGTGGGGGTTTCACTTATTTGGCTGAAATGTGCAATATAGGTGACACGCTATTATATTGACTTGAACCTGGATTTAAAGACCCACTGTCATATGTGACCGTGTTTGGATGTTCCGCCAGAAAGTCGCATATGACAGGTTTTACTGTATAACCAAATCAACTCCACCTGACCATAAACTATACCGAAATGGTGAGACAGAAAAACAGCGCATTTGTTATTGCGAGTGGTATTACAGAGTAAGACGAACGAAGAAAAAATAAGGAGCGGAATATCTTTAATATGGGGACTTTTCTTCTTAAAAATAAACATGCAGGGCTTAATAATCGTAAAAATAGTGCACTGTTTGCAATAACGAAGTGGTTGGTCAATACATTTTCTACATCAGAATCGTTTTACTCGCCAGTAGTTCAGCCCGTATCATACCGTCCAATTTACCGTGGACAAAGGGAGATAATTACGGACGATAAGTTTATATAGACTATAATAATCAAATCATTTAATAAATTGAACTTATTCTACAGACTTTCAGAGTCTGCAGTAAATATCAGAGTCATTATTTTACTATTATCATTATTTCAATATTAAACTGTACTAGTTAATGATGATGAATAGTGGATTGAAGCCGTGATGAAATAGAATATGAAAATATTGAAGTCATATATATATGATTGAAGTATCTAATTGTTGAATGGGTTTTATTACTGATTATACATGTATAGAGAAGAGCGTTAAAAAGTACAAAGACGATGAATGAACCGTCGTTTCTAAACAATCTATTTTCACGGAGTTATTATCCGCAGCGACCGGGATTCGAACCCGCAACCTATACCATGGACTCGAAATCATGCGTTCTATAATTGTCATGTGGTCGTGGCTGATTAATCCTTATACACACACACACAGGTTAAGTTAAAATACACATTTAATGATCTTACATACATAATAATCGTGCATGGACAAAGGTAATATTAACCCAAGTATCTAAGATTATCAAATATGTTTTCCCCGTGTTCTCATCAAATTCACCTCTGCTTTGATTAAATTCATCGATTGGTTCATCTTCTATAGAATATACAATGTATGCCATTAGTCTTTCACGACAAACTTTTATCAGCACTGGACATTCGGTCCTGCAAAATGGAATTTTTTACTGGACTGAATGAAAGTTTACTGGACCAAAAATAATCTTAGTGAATGGCAATATATTCAAATATGATGTCCGTATTAATAATTTAGCGTGTTATATCATAAAATTAAATGAACAAATTAACATTAAACGACGATTTTATTGAATGTGGAAAATATAAGTTGTAAAAAGTTGGCGGACCGTCGGGCCACTATTGGCACTAACATTCTAAAAGTCACTGGACCGACGGCGATTTCGATAGATTCCACGGTCCACCGGCTAAATTCGAAGACTGCATGCAATTCGTAAGTAAGACATTATTTCATACTAAAACTACGCGAAAGTTAAACACTGTATCCTCCACATTTACGTAAGGCCACAACAAGTTGATCATGTGTTCTATGGATTTTACTGGGGGAAAATGGGGCGAGCAAGCGAAGAAATGAAAATTAAAAAAATCTTAGTTTAGTTGCTTTATATAGCAGATTAACCACATTTTTATGAGCGATCGAGGAAATAAAAAAAATTGTGTAAAAACCGTCAAAATTTAGGTGCGAGCGAATCCATAGAACATATGATCAACTTGTTGAGATCTAAAAATCAATTAAAAATGAAATTTCACAATGACTTAACAAAGCACTACGTAATATTTTTCTACAATAGAAATTTACCAACCCTTCAGATAATAAACCACAGGAAGGTTGTAAGAAAACAATATTGTACGTAAAATAAACACTGCATTATAAATATGCTACATCACTCAGGTTACCTTCATTTCTATCATGTTTACGTTATAGTTACATCAAAGTATCATTTCATGAAAATTAGACATTGATGTTGATTTTCTTCTGCAAAGTTGTGTGGTACGTGTGAGTGTGGAAGGCTGGCGAGCACTGATAATAAACCACTCTAGAAAAACTGCTTAGGTGAGAAAGTTGGCGGTTAATAACCAAGTAAAATACGTGTAATTGACAAAGGCATAAACATCAAATAAAATTTATGGAACTACCGGTTAATGATTCGTTGATCGAAGGAAACCCTTAGATAATCTTAAAAATGCTTGATCCCTGATTTCACGGTAAATAACATTATTAATTTTAAAATACGCAAGAAAGCCGTACAGCTATGTTCTGAGTTTCAAAATCCTACCCCATTAGTTAGACCAATTTAACTTGTTTTTGTTACTGTTTTGTATATTTCTCACAAACTATAAGTCAGTTGGCTGAAAAAAAATTAACAAAATTACGGACAGCGGCAGAAATTTATAATAACAAAATTAACCGAATCAGTGAGATAGTCTCTTTAATTACAGATTTTCTCATATAAATTTTAATCTATATTTTCAAGACTCCCAGATACAAGAATTGTGCCATCCTAGGTTATCCTACAAGGGCTTCCGCTTGAGGAAATTGCTGCCAGGAATTTCAAGTACAGTTTAATGGGAAAATAATCATTTTTTGCAGTAAAATGAGATACAATTTTTGTACAATGAAAGTCTGTCAGATACATATCAGTAAACATAAAGTTTTTTTCTCTCAAAATATTTATCTAATTCAAATCTATGCAAAAGGTTGAAAATACGTAAAATTAAGAAGAAGTTTCTTACGTCATTGCGTAATCACATTCGTTATCCTTATAAGCGAAAGAAAATTATTGAATGTCTGCGACGTGGGTTAATGCACCCAAACCAGAGTTATAATATAATTTAGAGAGTTTTTGTCACTAGTTACGAACAAGTTGTAATAAAAGAAAAGAGGTGATATTAAAACTATGTGTAACTTATTATTATGAACATTGTCTGTCTTGATTTATAATCAAAGTACAAATGCTATATATTTAATCGGATTTAGTTTTTATTTTACACCCAGATATGCACAATTTGTCATAATCTTATTTACAATTACATTTAATCCAATTATTTATTTGTAATTATTGATGTAGAATCTATCCATTACGTCAGTGTGAAATTTACTTAAAGTACAAGAAAAAATGACAAAAATATGCCGAGCCGTAAATCATCCTGGAATGTCGAAAGAATATACATTTCTATTTGTGAATGAAATATTTTTGTGAATATATTATAAACCTAACCGTCTGTTGTACCCTGTTTATGTATAATACATAGTCACAGTAAATGGTTTACTATGAAGTATACTGCTTTTGTCGGGAAGTCAATAATTTCATACATCATAAATATGAATAATTAGTTTTTATAATTATGCAAATTTGTCTACATTCATATTATTTTTACTCCATACTAAGCTATTGTCCAAAATATAATAATATTAGAACAGAATATTCATTTTTTTCTTCATTTAATTATATTTACTCTTAAACAACGAAAGCACTCACATATAGAATCTATATTAATCTATGTACATGTATATGCATTTTCAATTCATATTCGCACAATTAAACGATTTTCTTTACTTTTCGTATGTTTCGTTTTCTTAAACGTGCGCATGTGCTTAAATAATTTTATTCTTTTCTTGCGGTCCATTTTTATTTTTAATTATTTTCTATTTATTTATCTATTTTCACAGCATCATAATATTGTTTTGACATTAAAATTAACAGTAAATTACATTGTATGTGCTAAATAAGATGTAGAGTTTGAATTAACTGTCGTTGCAACATTTTTTTTGAAGTTCATGTGTAAAAATTAACAATAAATAAATAAAATTCCAACCCTATTTTAAATGCTAATACATGTATTAATAGAAAGACTAGAGTCTTTATTTCAAAATATAATAAATTATATTTAATAACATAAAGAACTGAAATAAAGAAAAAAAATTGATAAGAAAAAATACCTTTCTCCTTCGATGAAAATTGAAATGGACTCCATCAATTAAATCGTTAATCCGAAGTTATTAAAAGTACACATTAAACTAGCACCATGTAGATAGTAATTTAGCACAACAAGCAACTTCTTGATCAGTTCTCACAAGTGATTTCTTATAAAACAAAGATCTACAACCCTAAATCTAAGTTTTATGAATGAGTTCAGATATGATCGGATGTACTTGGCTACTATCGCTACTTGTAATTACCATAAATATGATAAATAACGCGCCTACATATATCATTATCAATATTATTCATCTAAGTGTGGGCTGATCAATGAACACGATCAGTAAATCATGCATAACATTATATTAGTATATGGAGCAAGAAGTCTTTGATTTTGAAATAAGAAAATTAGGATACTTCTAGAATCTGGGTGTATATTTTTATTCCAACCGAATTTCTCGTTAATTGATAATTAATTGAGTAATTAATGAGGTAGACAGTGTGTAATTAGTTTACACTTTTGTTTTATATAGAAAGTGACTGGTACTTTAATGTATTCTACGTGAATTTTTAATTATAAAGACTCACTCCCTCTTTTACAGTTCAAGTACACCGGGTTCAGTACATGTTTACATTAAAATAGTATACTACAAAGTTAAATGGCCTCTAGGTTGTAAATACTACAATACAAGTTGAATACAAAGTATGCATATCAAAACATGCCAGAAACTTACCCAAATATGATATAACTATTTCATAAACTATTGTATTTTAATATACTTAAAATTTTAACACTCAAAATTTATACAAATATGATAACATTGTGACGAAAATTATTTCTCTGAGTCTATATGTTTCAATTTTAGACGTATAAATTACTTGTGTATTAAATAAATAACAGAACAGAACAGCACAGGGTTTTTATTTTGTAAACATATGTTACATTTCTACATGTTAACAACATTTGACATAATAAATAACAAAATAGTATCTTTTTATAGGATATAACGATAAAGCTTCATAATTATTAGTTGTAGAGCTGGAGTAATCCAGTGGTAAACACAAGCTGAAAAATCGAGACTTCCCAGGTTCGAGCCCCATCAGGTTTTCTTTATTTCATTGAGTATAAGACAATATTAAGCCATTGGTTCAATCCACTTAAGTGTAAATGGGCGCTATGAGAGTCTCCAGATTGTAATTGATCTTGCAATGACCGGGGGTTATCGTATTAGACTGTATAAACGGCTGGGCATATAAACAGAGACAAAGCAAGAGATTTAGCCTTTTCAGGAACGAGTAGTGGGTTGACTGACCGCCGTAATATGATCCATGCAATGTGTTGCCACAGCGTTGAACCCAACCAAAAAAGGAGACCACCAGAATTTTAAAAATGAAAATATGCCATAGGTCTGAAGAGCTAGACATTTACTTAAAATTCGAATTAAAATACATACAAGAACGAACTGAAAAACGAGCCATTTGGTGTTTCTTGTCTATCTCGGAGTTCAGTATCATAAAGTGAGTTTTGTGTCTAAGACTGTGTAAATATTTTTAAAATTACAATTAGAAAAGTTCCACAGTTAGGAAATTCAAATTTTTGGTCTTGATAGCGAAAAGGTCTTAATTAACATAGGTCTTTATAAGGAAAATTTAATGACACTAAAAAGTAAGTAAGGAAGTAAATTATTTATTTTCGTGACATGTGTTATGACAATATTACAAACAACATGAAGAGTATTTACAGATGAACACCCGACCCAGTGGGTCTATATGTCATCAACTGATTTACATGATAGGTACGTGTATTTTTATCTGGGTATTAATAAAAGTAACGAACAGTAAACGCAAGAATTTAGGAACTCGATGATGCATTTGAATTCAATTATAACTGGTCAATCAGATTGAATGTAAAAAGTTATTTTAATTGGCTTAGGTAAATTTTCATTTTTTAATAGGTTATCAACGATGAAACCACGCAAGACTCGGCATTCTTGTATTTCTAAGAGGTTTCGCCTATTTGAGATATCACAAGTACCTAAAGAAAAAAAACACATCAAAGTATAACATTTCAAGTTTAAATGGTAATAAATTTAAATATCACTTCATTCAATATCTCTAGTACTTCATATTCAATAACTTGAAAGTGATGCCAAGTCCCAATAAAAAACCTGATTCAAAATATCTGGATTTTTATCATTCCAGGAACCACTGCATCTGTTATCAGTTTCCAGGAAAGTTCCGAGTACCTGTGATAGAATATGTAACACCTGTTACCTACAGCTTATTGTTATTATATACCATGTTGTTGTTAAATGAATCTTGTATTTCGTGGTGTTATATCAAAAATCGGATTGTTTTTTATCAACACCACATTCGATTGCGTCATTTCAGGGTTTATCTATGACGTCATTTTATTGAAAATATAGGTGAGTGTACCAAAACAAGGAAATCTTTGTTTTTCTCAAGTACTCTGGTGGTATAAACATTTTAATGGATCATCTCGCTAATAAAGATTATCAGCATCATTAAGGTTATTTGGTGTTTTGTTACAAATATTTCTCACTATTTTGCGTACGTATGTATACATGTACGTTCATAGTGTCTACAGATCATTCTCGTACCTCATTCTCGTTCCCAGAGTCTAGTAAGATCCTACATACTAGCTAGTATGTAGGATCTTACTAGACTCTGGGAACGAGAATGTCGTACCTAGACGCTATTAAGATTCTCGATGTAGCTTAATAGCCTCTGTGTACGAGAATGGAATTTGTGTGTACAAGTTAAGGTTTCGGCATAAAAGAATTTCCTAGATCCCGCATAAAAACAATGTTTTTTTTTTAAATTATCATGAATCATATGAAATTTTGTTTGGGGCAGGCGTTGGGCTCTTCATACCAATTGCTCAAATATGTTTAAAAGTTCTTAGGACTAAAGGGGCCAATTGGCATTAAATTAAAATGAAAAATTTTCCCTGTAGGAAAGATTTGATGGAGCTACGATCTGAATTGTTAATTTGGAATCAAGCTTAAACTTTAAAGTATCACTATGTTGCTTTCAAAAGAAGTGGCAAAACAAATATCAAGCAAGATATTGCCTTAAATCAATGTGGATCTCTTCAGACTATATAGTCACGTGATAAAAACAACTAATTAGGTAAACAAATACTTGTTTTTTTTCTGCAGATAAGACAAATGATTGAATGTCATTAAACTTAGAATAGATTTTGAAATTTTAAGGGCCAAAGGGGCCAATTGGCATTTTTCTATATAACTTTAAAGGCCTGCAATGTTTTAACTTATTAAGGCATATTTAATGCCTCTTGAATGTTTGGGAAAAACAGTAATGGTGTAGTTTTCTATTAAGCCGACGAATTGTACTTGTACTTTCATGTTTTTTAGTAGAAGTGTTGTTTTATTGATAGCACGAACAACTGTTTTTTATGACACACAATCGTCTAACAAAAGTCGAAATATGAGTCAGTGTACTTACCTAAGCCATGCAAAGTTCAGGAAAGGTGATATTTTATGTGTAGATTATTCCCATCTGGAGAATTTCCTTTATAGAGAGATTCTACTGTGTATTGTCGAGTAGTTCAATTAATGATTAATTAAGTATAATAGCAATGCAGGTTGAGCAACGACAAATGGAATTATAACGTAATTGTAGGCATGACCTATTGATTAGTGATGTAGTTAGTTAGTCGTAGAACCTATATATTTAAACAATTAAATATCCATTTCGCCAATGTCTGCTTCATTTCACCCGAAATTGGCGAACATGAAAGTTGAATTTCAAGAATGACCTCTCGGATTCCAACATGAGATCTCGTGTGGTATTGCGAGTTTTCAGTAAAAAGAACATTCGGCTCACGTGACCACTGCAGCAGAAACCACTGTGAAAAGTACAAAATATACATGAACATGTACTTAAACCAACAGACTTCAGACGTATGCACCATAAATAAACACAGAACTTTGTTTGAATACAAAAATCTCTCATATGTTTAAATATTACCGTAAATATTGTAAAATATCCATGTTTCTTCTCTGATGTCTATATATTTTTTATTTGTTTTACCTCATTCCTATATTTCCTGTATCTTACATCTAGTACTAAACTTTTACACTCCCTTCAAGTGCTTCGATACTTTTTTTACTTTAATATATACTCATAGGAAAAAGTTTGAGTGTTTTGGTTTCAGAGAAAAAAGTCATAAATCAGTCATGACAACAATATAAAGATTAAAATATACAATCACAAATAAAATCAGAGTATTGAAGTATAGATGGGTTGGCTATTATTCAATTGATTAACTAAATTAACAAAAAGGTGCACTTTCTCGAAAAAGTAATTCAACAAAAAAAACCTCAACTGTCTAAAGCTCTTCTTATTGTAAAATAATATTTTAGAAGCAGCCATGCAGTGTTCAGTGTTTATCGATAGATTTATTAGTCCAAGGAGTTACCAGAAAAATCAAATCAACGGTTGAACGAAACATTATTGTAACTCCCATTATTTTCAAATGGAGTTACAATAGTGTTTCGTTCAGCCCTCGAAATACTTTCTCTCAAACCAAGTGCATCGTTTCTTTTTTCACTGAGTATATACATGAAGGTATGCACCCTCCTTTTCTAGTATGTATCTATATATACTCCAATGATGGGATGATTTAAAACAGTTCTCAATGAGTCTAAGTGTTTATTTGATACATTTATAATGTTACAACAAGTACTTAATGACCTCACACTTCAACAGTTTCTTAAAGAATACTAAAATCTTACTCAATGTATGCCCACATTGTATGCCCCATTGAAGTACGTGTGAAGTTAATGTTGTAATATGCAGTATTCCAAAATTTTACGAGCAGAACAGAACATTTTATGCAAATATTGATGTAAAACTGATGTACATGTACGTTTGTATGCTTTCATTGTTAGAAAGATTAAAGACAATAAATGATTTTTTTATTGGCATGAGTAATACTGATAGAAAAATCATTATGTATTACAGAGATGAGATGCATTACGAGCATGAGAAATAATAATTTGAACTTTTGTAGTTTACTTTTTTGCTGGGTTTAATGCTGTGGCAACTCATTGTATATGTCATATTACAGCAGTCAGTCAACCTACTCATCGTTCTGGAAAGGCTAAATATCTGGATTTAGTATTTAACCAGTTACAAAGCGCATACACAATGTACCTTCCTCAGTAACTAACAACTGTCCTACATGATTTGGAATCTGTTTAAATTAACTAAACAATGATGACTGTAAGGATGTCAATATGCCGATGTTCAAATGATGGAACCGACTATGTTGTCATACACACAATTCCATTGAAAAGTCGCAATTTAACAAATGCGGTCCACGGGCAATGTACTCAACTGTTCCTCTTGTTTAAAAATAAACAAAGCGTAGTGGGAATATTTTAAGTGAATATGGGAATAAAAATGCGTCATTGAAATTTACCATAATGATTTATTTTTAACTCTTAAGGTGAGGCTAAATGAAGACGATCACAGATTCGGAAGATCTCGGTGATAACCGCACTACAGACTTGATCATTGATCGTTAATTTACGGAAACATCCGAGTGGTTTTCTAAAAGTTGACAACATGATAAGAGCTATAATTGACTTGGTTTTGGACATCCAAGTGTAACCTCTTAAAACATGAGTAAAGTTTCAAGAGAACCCCTTCAGTGAATTGATAGAGATGAAATTTACATTCAATAGCTTATAGCCACGGACTTTCATTTTCATTTGTTAAATTATATTGAGTCTTCGTCCTTTTTTATGAGAAATCATGAACTTTTGATGTCACAAAACTGTTATAAAATAGCAAGTACATGTACCATGTCTAGTTTCTTTAGCATCTTACATTCATATCATATACGAAAAGCATATTGATTAGAATCTTTTAAAAAGTGACCTATTAACCTATTAGGCACTGACCTATTAACCTATTAGAAACTGACCTATTTACCTATTAGACTCTGACATATTGACCGACTAGACTATGACCTACTAGCACTGATCTATTGACCTATTAACACTGATCTATTGACCTATTAGCACTGACCTATTGACCTTAAATTCATGAATTACTTAATTATAGGTCATGGTTAATTCTCAATCAAGTTTCAAAAACATTGGCTAAATCATTCTCCACATACTGCCCAGACTAGTAATTCTGAACAGTCATACAGAGTAATGTACGTAAGGAAACTTGACAACAAAGCATTTACATACAGACAATCCTATGTCTAGTTAGAGACAAACAAATGAATGTAAACAAATATTATTGGTCATAACAAGGACACTTAATACTGGAACCCTTGTCTTAAGGTTAATCCTCAAACAAACATAATTATAATAATCTAATATTGTAATATGATCATAATTGTATACTTCATTCTCTCTCAGGTCTGAGATATACTGACCAATGGTCAACTACATTTACGTAGTTTATCTCCAGCGAGCATATTACATTATCTCTCTGGTCGTAGATACTGACCAATGGTCAACTAGTTCATGTCCTGTGAGGATTCAAATTTTGCCACAATTAGCATACAATACATACTCATATTAACTAGAATGAGGAAAATATCATTGTATAATGATTCAGTTCTACAAATACAGAAAAAGTGATGTTTGACATTCAAATTGCACATGTGTAAAGGGTCATCAGTAACTTTTGTTATACCCCCGCAAACGAAGTTTTCGGGGGTATACTGGAATCACCCTGGTGGTTGGTTGGTTGGTTGGTTGGTTGGTTGGTTGGTTGGTTGGTTTGTTGGTTGGTTTGTTGGTTGGTTGGTTTGTTGGTTGGTTGGTTGGATATGTGGTCTGTCCCAAAAAATTAATACATTCGTAGTATGTTTATTTCTTAATGTATTTGAATAGAAGCTGTTATATACCATGATTTAATGGTGTATACAAAACTCATGTAACTATGGAAACATATCTCACTTGTTTAAAATATTTAATTGTGTTATATATTTTAAATGTAATTAGATAACTGTATAGTTTGCTTTTTTTCTCAATAGATTTTTTTCTTATCTTATTTTATAGAATTTGCAAAGGCGTTTACAGTTGATGTTTATATGCATGTTATATCAATTCCTATTCAAAATGGCCGACTTGCGGCCATCTTGAATTCTTTTTAATTTAGTTTAATAACTGTATGCTTATTTCTCAACAGATTTTTCTTAACTAATTTAGATAGAATTTTGCACAGGCGTTCACAGTTGATGTGTACATACACTTTAACTCAATTCCAATTCAAAATGGCGGACTGGCTGTCATCCTTTTTTCAAAATTAATACAGTCTTATATTGACTTATTACCATACATATTTTGAAAAGAAATTGCATACAAGGTCTCACTGATACAGTTGATCAGTATGACTATTCTTCATCAATTTATATTCAAAATGGCTGACTGGCAGCCATTTTTGAATTATTATTTAAATATCTGTATAGTATGCTGTTTCTAACTCAATTTTAGCAAATGTTATAGTTGACTAGATTTTCAAAATTAATACAGTCTTATATTGACTTATTACCATACATATTTTGAAAAGAAATTGCATACAAGGTCTCACTGATACAGTTGATCAGTATGACTATTCTTCATCAATTTATATTCAAAATGGCTGACTGGCAGCCATTTTTGAATTATTATTTAAATATCTGTATAGTATGCTGTTTCTAACTCAATTTTAGCAAATGTTATAGTTGACTAGATTTATAGTATGCTTATTTCATTACCAATTTTGATAAAATTGTGTTGACAAATTCTTGTTGATGTATTTTTTCCTAAATTCAATTTCAAAATGACCAACTAATGACCATCTTGAATTTTCTATAATGTTGTGAAGAAAGCATCTTATTTTAAGTGATTTTGACCACTTATCGCGCATATATTTTTATGAATTCAAATCGATTATTTGTGGTGTATTTTTGTGTTCTGATGAGGAAATGCAATGATGGTGGAATAAAGTAAATAGCAACTTCAAGTGAGTACTTTTTATATTCTGTGTGACTTGAAGTGTGCTTTTATATTTTTTTGTGTTGTCTTTCCTTTTGTGTACATTGTTATGGTATTTCCTATGGCGACTCAACCCACGTCTAATGGCTGTTTATTGTAAAAAGTTCGGAACATTTTTTTTTTATAAAATGTTTTTCAAAATATTTTAATTTTTGTTCAAGAAATGTCAATTTACAATGCATTACACATGGGTTGAATGTGGCTAGGTCCTCGTTCCTGTCGCCGGACATCGTGCATCTAACATCACAATGTAATCTCATCTATCATCATTAACCTGTAGATTATAGTTTCTTTATCTGCATCATTTGCAATGTAATCACCTCATTCTTTACTTGTGTTGTCACTGTTTCTTTTTGGCATTATGATATATTTGTATTTTCTTCACTGTATTCAGTTTTTCTTTCGGCACGTAATGATTTAAATCATCAGGGCTCTCAATCTCCTATATTTAGTGCTTGTATTCAGCACCATTCTTCTTGCCAACAAATATTAATGTTCATTTTTAAATATATATATACATGTATATATATTATTATTATTATATATATATATATAATATATTTTACTTGTGTGTAAAATTTTTACGAGTAGACATTTTGTGTGTTTTTTTCCAGAAAATAAACTAGTATGTGCATGTGCAAAAACTGCCAAAATTCCCCCTACATGGTGAAACGCAATATAAATCCCCCTCCTTAAGGTTCAATAATTCCTCTACTTATATATAGAGAGAGAGAGCCCTGGTTATTTGTTTACATAACTTTTCTGCTTGGTTGGGCACACGATGACTAAAGCCACTTTTTGTTTTAACAACTTCTCTTATCATACCATTCAGTCTGCAAAATTAAGAGATGCCCCGTTGTTTCAAACAATCACTCTTTAGTTTAGACAACCAGACATTTCAATTTGCCAACCATTTATATGCAAGGAAATATGTATACTATTGAAAGCTGAATTGGCCGTTTTGGACAACCATTTTCGAATCTTGATTTTGTAGACTGTTATCTTCCTTTCTAACTATTTTGCATGCTTCTTTGTGGTATCAGGGTACTAATTTATTTTCAGATCATGAATCCTTCCACACCAAAATCTACTACAAGTACCATGGTGTCTCCAGATAAAGACATAAATATAGAAAATACTATTTGTTGCCTTGAAGGTTTTATTGAGGAGAATGATACCATCTTGAGAGCTGCCATGTATTCTGTTTCAGCCGGAAGTACTAAGGAGGCGATAGAGACTATCAATAAAGCAAATAGGAAGACTAAAGCTTTGATTCAAAAATCTATATACCAACTGCAAAAGATTAAAAGCCACCACAATGCCATTGTTGAAGAACTGAAAAGAGAGAGAAAGTCAACATCTGGTTTGAAGATCAAAGAAGAAGACTTGAAGAGGAGACTGTCAGCTACAACTGCCGAAAGAGACAGTTGTAAGAGAAGTCTGGACGCTGTATTAGGCGATTGCTCTGATGACGATGAACATGGAAAGAAGAGATTGAACGATGATTGTGATTCTGCCAGCAAAGACAACTAAACTTCATGAAAATACTTTTGCATCTCATCTTATTTTCTGCTTTTAATGTGATGTTGTTCTGTTATTATTATAAGCAGATGCATATTTCAATCATGGTGTATTATCCATTGATGTTTTCTGTGCAATTTGCATATCATATTTCTTTTGTTGCATGCAACTACATGCTTATGTACTTCACACACTGTACTCTCATTACTATAGTCCTTTTTGCATAAAATGTTCATCTTTTATTCTACTTATACCTTTTAGGTAATTGTATTGAATACTTTTGACTGGTTTTTATTCTAAATTATGATGTTGGTTACACCTTATAATGCTGAAGTGTATTCATTAACTTATAATACTTTTATATCAATGAACAGATATAATATGTAGTATATTTATACATTTAAAGTACTAGTCTGTAAGTACTTTGTAATGTTTAAAACTTACTATTACATTATGAATTATTGTAGTTAGAAATACTTACTTTGACAATCCATATAGTTTAATTTAAATCTGACTGAAATGTTCTTCTTGAAATAATGTTTGCTCAACAATTCAGAGCAAATTAGAGCTATTTACTAACATTGTCATCAGTGTTGATGTCGCAGCTTGGTAAATATTTTGCATGCACCCTCTATTTTTAACCACTCAAGGAATTGTCTTGAAATGTGGCACATATTTTCAGAGTGCCAAAAAACTTTGTATTACAAGTTCCTTAATTGTCCCTTGTACTCTTATTGAGTTATGACGTTCAGTGTGTTCATGTTATCAGCTGGCTGTAGAATAGTCAAGCGTGTAGTCCTGTAACTGCTCTTGTTCTATTGAGATATACTTTCTGTTTTATTGTAAGCTATGATGTAAATAACATTTTGAAATAAATCTATTTTCAGGATAATTGAACAGATCATCATTTCTTGAAACAATCACTCGGACTGTAATTAGTATTAAATGAAAAAAATTGTTGTGAACATAAAACACTGGTAAAAAGGATTAATATATTCCATTGTCAACCTATATCTTTGGTATAACATCAATATTTCCTGTTTACAGGTAATTAGCTGTTTCACTTTTATCTAAGCTATATATAACTTTGTGTTTATATATTAAGGCCAGTTGAAATTGATTTCAAACCTTTATATTTAGGACAAATTGATGATGCTGGACATGGATGCCTTGTCTAAACGTAATGCATCTCATTTTTATATATATGAAGGTTTATTGTTTTATTGCTTGCAATATGTATTGGACTGACAACTGAACAATATTTTGTCTGAGAAATTTGTATTAAAGTATTTAAATTGCCTATTCATATAAAGTATTATCAATATGCCGTTAATGTACTTTTAAAAATACTAACGAAACAAATTGTTGACTCTATGCTTTTAAGTGATATTCTTCATCTCTTCCATTGTACATGTACCTTGTAGGTTATTAATTATAATATCCTGGCATGATGAATATATATTTACAAACTTTCATGTTGAAACTCCTTTTAATTAGCATTTTAGGAATTAATCCTATTTGAAATCCACCTAATTTCTTATTAGTATCTTATGAAATATCAAATAACTAGTTCCGTAAAATATTTTGATTGCAAATTGTTCCTGCATATGTTTATAATGATTTTTTTTATGATTTCAGTGTATTTAACAACTAACAATGGATACTGGTGAAAGGAAAGAATACCTTGAACTTAAAAAAGAGTCTTCTGCCCAGAAAGAAACCAATAAGCTAGAAAGAAATACAGACAATGACATTGTACAGAAAATGAAGAGAATGACAAATGAAGAAAGTTCAGAACAAAAAAAACTTAATGAAATTGAACAAGTTGTTATCAGTAAGAAGAGAGATATAACTGTTGAAAGAAATAAAGACCATGTTCAAATGAATGCAGCAGAGAGGAAGAGAAATCAAAGACTTAATGAATCTGAAGTCCAAAAAGAAAAAAGACGAGAAGCTGATAGGTTATATAAACAATTGAAAAGACAAAATCCTGAGGAAAGGGAAAAAAGAAATGAACGTACAAGACTTAATCGACAACATAAACATGTAACCGTGGCTGAAAAATGTAAAAGAAATGATTACCTGAGAAAACGGCGGGAAAACAGTGTTGAGAGAAAAAAACATAATAAACAGGAAAGAGACGCTTTAAGAAAAAAGAGACAAAGTAGTGTTGAAAGAAAGAAACATAATGAACAGGAAAGAGACGCTTTAAGAAAGAAGAGACAAAGTAGTGCTGAAAGAAAGAAACATAATGAACAGGAAAGAGATGCTTTAAGAAAAAAGAGACAAAGTAGTGCTGAAAGAAAGAAACATAATGAACAGGAAAGAGATGCATTAAGAAAAAAGAGACAAAGTAGTGCTGAAAGAATAAGAAATAATGAAAGGGTAAGAGACACATTGCGAAGAAAAAGACAAAGTAGTGCTGAAAGGAAGAAACATAATGAACTTGAAAGAGATGCGTTAAGAAAAAAGAGACAAAGTAGTGCTGAAAGAAAGAAACATTGTGAACAGGAAAGAGATGCGTTAAGAACAAAGAGACAAAGTAGTGCTGAAAGAAAGAAACATAATGAACAGGAAAGAGATGCGTTACGAAAAAAGAGACAAAGTAGTACTGAAAGAAAAAGAAATAATGAAAGGGTAAGAGACACATTGCGAAGAAAAAGACAAAGTAGTGCTGAAAGGAAGAAACATAATGAAATTGAAAGAGATGCGTTAAGAAAAAAGAGACAAAGTAGTGCTGAAAGAAAGAAACATAATGAACAGGAAAGAGATGCGTTAAGAAAAAAGAGACAAAGTAGTGCTGAAAGAAAGAAACATTGTGAACAGGAAAGAGACACGTTAAGAAAAAAGAGACAAAGTAGTGCTGAAAGAAAGAAACATAATGAACAGGAAAGAGATGCGTTAAGAAAAAAGAGACAAAGTAGTGCTGAAAGAAAGAAACATTGTGAACAGGAAAGAGACACGTTAAGAAAAAAGAGACAAAGTAGTGCTGAAAGAAAGAAACATAATGAACAGGAAAGAGATGCTTTAAGAAAAAAGAGACAAAGTAGTGCTGAAAGAAAGAAACATAGTGAACTTGAAAGAGATGCTTTAAGAAAAAAGAGACAAAGTAGTGTTGAAAGAAAGAAACATAGTGAACTTGAAAGAGACGCTTTAAGAAAAAAGAGACAAAGTAGTGCTGAAAGAAAGAAACATAATGAACAGGAAAGAATATCCCGTAAGAGAAAAAGACAAGATTATGATGAAAGAAGAAGGATCAATGAGATTGAAAATGCTAGAAAGAAAATTAAACGCCAGGGAAGCAGTTGTTCTGAGATAGCTATTAAGAATTTCAAGAATGATCTACAATATGGTCCCTTCTTTATTTGTACTGTTTGTCACCAACTATGCTACAGAACTTCTGTCAATATTTTTAGTACAAATAATTATGTACATTCTGACACATACTCTACAAACAAGTTGTCATTTGACAATAGAGAATACATATGCACATCTTGTCATGTATCTGTCAAAAAACGTCGAATGCCTGCTACCGCTGTTGCCAATGGCTTACAGTTGGATGACATTCCTAATCAATTAGAAATTTTAAACTCATTGGAATGTGTATTCATTGCCCGTAGAATACCATTTATGAAAATTTTAGCTTTACCCCGTGGAAAACAGAAAGCAATACATGGTTGTGTGGTCAATGTTCCTATAGAACCTGATCAGATTGCTACCATACTTCCAAGAGTTCCAACTTCAGAAACATTTATTACTGTCAAAGTAAAAAGAAAACTCCAGTATAGAGGTCATTCATTCTATCAAAAAATACGACCTGACAAAATTCTTACTGCTTTGTATATTTTGAAGAATAATATCAAAAACCCATTGTACAATGACATACAAATTAATGATTATTGGAATGAAATAAATTTATCTGAACACGAAGACACATGGAATTATCTTACTGGTAATATGCAACATGGACAACCCACTGAAGTCCAAAATGAGGCTCCTGATCAGTTATCCAATGATGACAATGAAAATGATGATGAGTTGGAAGAAATTGAGGATGAGCGATCCCGTTTAAGTGGACTACCATTTGATACAGCATTACAGCCTAAAGACTTAGTTGAAAACCAATGTCAGGTGTTAGAAATTGCTCCTGGAGAAGGCAAAAAACCAAAATCATTCTATGATGATACAAAGGCAGAAGAATTAAGTTTTCCCCAACTATTTCCTTCTGGTAGATTTGGCTTTTCATGTACCAGAGAAAAGAAGATATCTTTAAAGAAGTATTTCCAATCTAGAGTTCTAAACTGCGATGGAAGATTTTCAAAAAATATTGACTATATCTTTTATGCCCAGTACAGAACTGAAGCCAAAGAAGTGATGGACAGTTTGAGTATAAGTTTAAGAAAAGGTAAGGACACAGAAGTGACTGCTGGACAACTGAAAGAGAATATAGCCGAAATAGTTAGAAGTGATTTGGGAACATATTTCCTCCAAAAGATTAGAGGGTCTCCATCGTATTTCAATAAGCTCTTTTATGACCTTTTAGGAATGATTCGCCAGCTAGGTCCGTGTACATGGTTTGTAACTTTATCTGCTGCTGATCTCAAGTGGACAGATACTATAAAAATTATTGCTAAGCAACAAGGAGCTAGCCTTACAGATGAAGATGTGAACAGTCTGACATGGGAAGACAAGTGTAAATACTTGCGATCAAATCCTGTCACAGCTGCTAGACATTTTGATACTAGGGTTCAGCTCTTTATGAAACATATTTTGTTGAATAAGGAATTAAATCCATTGGGAGAAATATCTGATTATAAGTACCGTATCGAATTTCAACACAGAGGATCACCTCATGTCCACATGTTAGCTTGGGCTAGAAATGCACCAAATTTTGAAGACAATGACTCTGATGAAATAAGAGACTTTATTTCTGGAAAAATATCATGTCACTTGCCTCTAAAAAATAATAAGCTGTATGATTTACTACATTTAGTTCAGAGGCATACACATTCAATTGCTTGTAGAAAACATGGCAAAAATTGTCGTTTTAATTTTCCACGACCTCCTGTGAATAAAACACTGGTTCTGAAACCTTTAGAAGAGCAACCATCTGCTGATGTTCAAAATAGTTATTGTGAAATATTAACATCTATATATGAAAATCTAGATAAGGTTACTCCTGAGACAACATTAGAAGAAATACTTGAGAAAGCCTCTGTGACAGAAAATGCATACTTGAAAGCTTTACATTGGATCAAGACAAAACATAATCAGCCAGCTATATTGTTGAAAAGAACACCATATGAGAGTTCAGTAAACAATTACAATCAAACCATGATGGAAGCATGGGAAGCTAATTTAGACGTACAGTTTGTCACCAATGTTTATTCTTGTGTCATGTATCTCGCTTCATATATTTCCAAACCAGAAAAAACATTAGGTGATGTTTTAAAGGCAGTTAGTGCAAGTTCCCAACATCTTGGTTCAAAGCAATCCATGAAAAATGTTGCATATAAGTTTCTAACCCATCGAGAAGTGAGTGCTCAGGAAGCTGTTTATCGTTTACTTTCACTTCCGTTAACAAGAGGCTCAAGACAGGTCATTTTCGTTCCAACTGACATGCCAGACAAGAGAACTAGATTGTTTAAACCAATGGCTGCTATATCAAGAATGGAAGATGATGATCCGGACGTTTTTGTGAAAGGCCTTCTTGATAAGTATGCTGCTAGACCAGATTGCTTAGAAAACATATGTTTGGCAGAATTTGCATCAGAATTCAAAATTTGCTACAAAAATACAAGTACAGTTGATGCTTCCAGAAATAATATACTTCCTCTTAAGAATGGCCTTGGTTATATTTGTAAAAAAAAAGAACCAGCCATCTTACGGTCGCATCAGTGGTCTTTGAATAAAAATCCCGAAAATTATTATCATGCTCAGCTCTTACTCTATTTTCCCTGGAGAAATGAGATTGACGATCTCTATGACAATTCTTACAAGGAAACTTTTGAAATCAATTATCAGGTGATCATTGAAAAACAACAGACATTTGACAGACATATAACCACATGCTGAAATTTTACAGCAAATTTTAGATGATATTCAAGAAAACGGAATTCCAGAAGACAGTTGGACAGTTGTTGCACCACAGACAGAACAGAGTCGTTTGGAAGAAGAAGCTGAAGGGATAGTAGAAGAGAATGTTATTCATTCAATATACCAGACTGACAAACACAATATGGTTTCCAGTGATCTTGGTCTAGTACCATACCGATATGACATCTCCAGTGAAGACATGAATTCTACAGAATGGTACAACATGATTATGACTCTTAATAAACAGCAATATAACCTTCATCAGTTTATTGTAAAATGGGCAACTGATATGATTTTATCACATACAGGTATTAAACTGAAACCATTCCATATTTTTCTTACTGGTGGAGCTGGAGTTGGAAAAAGTTTCCTTGTGAGAACCATTGTACAAACAGTGAAACGTTTATTTGCTAGGAATAACCAAGGTCTAGATAATCACATTCTTGTTTGTGCACCTACTGGAGCTGCAGCCTATAATGTTTCTGGTCATACATGCCATTCAGCCTTTCAGTTACGTGTGAATACCTCACGAGATGATGATTACTGTCCTGTGTCATCTGAAAAACTGGCAGCTATGAAGGAGTCATTTAGTGATGTCAAATTGATAGTAATTGATGAAATCTCCATGGTCGGTGCTGATATGTTGCTGACTATTCATAGACGTTTATGTGATATTAAGGGAACTAATAAACCATTTGGCGGCATCTCTATCTTAGCAGTTGGAGATCTAATGCAGCTGCCTCCTGTTGCACAATCTCCTGTGTACTCAAAACCATCAGATAAAATTGCTGCTATATATGGTTCATTGTGGACTTCACATTTCCAAATTTTTGAACTTACTGAACTACAGCGCCAAAAAGATGATGCGGATTTTGCTTCCCTCCTCAATAGAGTAAGAATTGGTCAACACACTGAAAATGACATTGAAGTTCTTCGATTGCGTCAAGTTTCAAAATCATCTGAAGAATATCCCATAGACTGTACCCACATGTTTACTTATAATCGATTACGAGATGCTCATAACGTATATATGTTACAGCAAACTGAGGGTCCAATTCTAATTCTTAAAGCTGTAGACTCTGAAAAAGATGATCAAACCCAGAGAGTGACCTCCTGCAACAACGTAACTGGTTCTGGTCTTCTTGAAGAATTAAAAATTGCAATCAATGCTCGTGTTGTGTTGACAAAGAATATTGATGTATCTGATGGATTGGTGAATTCTGCTGCTGGTATTGTAAAAGGGTTTATTCCACAATTGACTGAGGATGTTGATATTATGAAGTTCAATCCAAAATATGTATTAGTAAAGTTTGATGAAAAAAGAGTTGGAAAAAAGTGCCGTGAGGCTAGTAAAGGAATTCTTAGAAATACTACATGGACTCCCATTCCTAAAGTTGAAAGTCCAGTGTATTACAGTAATCGTTCAAAAAAAATAACTAAGAAGAGAGTACAGTTCCCATTGGATTTAGCTTGGGGAGTAACTATTCATAAGGAACAAGGAAAAACTGAAGATAAAGCAGTTGTATGTTGTGATGGAAGTTTCAATAAAGGCCAGTTTTATACTGCTATAAGTAGAACAAGGGATCTAAATGGTCTTTATTTCCTTGGAGATGTATGTTCCAAACAGATAAAGGTAAATTCAAATGCATTGAAAGAAATAAACCGAATGAAAGAGGAAGCTGTTTTCACTAAGCTTGTCATCAGTTCCCTGGAAAAGTGCCAACTGTTCTACCTGAAAATTCTAAGTCTTAACATAAATTCACTGAAACCTCATTTTAAGGCTTTTATGAAGGACAACTATCACAGTGGTATACATTTAGTGTGTTTCCAAGAAACATGGCTGCAATCTCGAGAGCTACACCCTCATATGGAAAATTTCCATGCCATCAGACAAGATGCTTCTTCAAGTATTTCACAACACAGACATGGTGGTTTATTAATGTACATCAGTGTTGATTTTAGACTAGTTAAACAATTTCAATATGAAGATATTCACATTCAATACCAAATGGTTTGTATATCACCAATACAAGATCCAAATTACAGGATTATTGTTGTAAATATATATAATGATCCCAAAACTCCTTACATGTATTTCCTTAAAAATTTGGACAAGCTCTTGCAACGAAAACCTGAAAATATACCTACAATTATAGTTGGCGATTTCAACATCAACATGAGAAAAAGTACTAAATGTTCCAATGAAATGAATTCCTTGACAAAGTACTACCAATATCATCAGTTAGTAAAGAATCCAACTCACCGTAGTGGAAGTACTCTGGACATTTTCCTGATCAACAGACAACCAGATGACATCGTATTGGATTATATTCCAACTTACTATAGTGACCATTTGATTATTACAGCAGCAGTCCCATTCCAGTCACTGAAAGACATCAGCTACGTGCGATATTAGATATTATTTCAACTTAGCAACTGTGAAAATAAAATACCTGATAGGTAATTTTGGCTTTCTTGTATTTATGGGGATATTTGTGATTTTTGATATTTTTTATTACATTTGTTTGATTTATATGTGTTTGCTGACTACCATCTTTACAAGTGCCTTAGTTTTAGTTATTTTTCATTAATTTCAAACACATTCTATGTTTTGTCATCTTGTTTGTCTCACTCTTCGCCTGTTATTCTACTTTACATTCATCATGACCAAATTTTGTTCATTTTCATATAAAAAATCATCCATTGTGAATTACACTGTAATTTGCAGTTTATTTCTAATTTTATTTGTGCATCCTGTTCTTTTTATGGTCTTTATGCTTATTACAATATTGACCCTTTTGTACCTCAACAATGTTGACTTGCTGTCATCTTGAAATGTTGCCGTTGCGGGGGTATTTTCGCCACTGGTGGCAGTTCTAGTTAAGTTTACTATGAGGTTCAACTGCAGTAAGGGCATTTTTATAAATACAGCCAATAGTGTTTACTATACAAGTAGAAAAGTTGTTGGCTTATGCACATCAACTGATCATGGGTCTTCGTGTTGAAAAGTTAGCACTAGTTTAAGGATGACCCAAGTCTATTACAAATGTACTATTGCATCTGGAGAATGATAGTTGGTGGAAATATCCATCATGTTTGACCCCAGACTACAGAAATCAAAACCAACCAAACTTTCCTCCCTCATGAAAACATGTATAGTCAGCATATTGTCATCAAGCTGCCCTTAGGACTTAGGCAAGGCAGGGAAGAATAACTAACACACATTCTTGGGTATGAATTGATTTATTTTGGTAAAAAATATAATATCTTGCAACAATACAACAATACATACAATGATTAAAGTGAGTTCTGACAGCAATGAGATTCTGCGATATAAGTACATATATATATAAAGAGTATTATGTACTTTGATAAAAACATAATTAAAATCATTACAAAAACTAGCTCTCTATCCAAAATAATAAAAACTACATTTTTGGGTATGCCTGCACATTTTATGGTCTAGCTGTTCAACAAGAGGAATGGGAATGACCGAATGGCTATGACTTGGAATGGTTGGGTTTAATGTTGTAGCATTACATAGTATAGGTCAAATTACAGCTGTCAGTCAACCTGCTCACCATATCTGGAAAGGCTAAATATCTGGATTTAGCTGTTTATCAGTTACTAGATGCACACCTGAGTCAGTAGCTGACAACTGCTCTACATGATTTAGAATCAGTGGTAGAAGGGAGAATGGCCATAAAAATAATTATTTCTTGACCAAACTCCAAGAAAGTATGCTTAGCCCAGAAATCAAACAAACAACCCCTTGATTAGCCCACTTGTTTGCTACCAACTGAGCTGGCCAGGCAAGATGATTGGGAATGGAAATCTCATTATAGACTGTTAATTACAAGTGTACAGTTAAAACCATTACCAGGACAGGTTGTATACAAAATAATAACTATTAATTATAGATTTGATGTTGAGAGTAATTCATTTATAGTCGCTATGACCACAATGGCTTTTCCCAACGTTAAGAGACACATTTATAACCCTAAAAAAGCTATTAATATTGCAATAACTAAAACTTTGTGTTGTGAAACTATGATTTAAACATATTATTTAAATAAACTTAAATCTTGATTCATAAATTGAAGACAATAATATATTGTCTCACTTTGGTACATTAAAAGGGAGGTAATCGTTTATAAACATTAAAAACATTTCATTCTTTCCAAGGGAGGTAATTCTAAGTAGCATGTCATTACTAATTAATACAGTAAGGTAAATAATAGACAAAAAGTAGTAAAAAGTTCTATAAATAAAGACACAAAGGGTAGATACAAACATGATTAAAAATGAGGTAATTCTTAGCATATGAACACAAAAAAAACAGGGCTTGACCATATGTCCTTGACCTATCCATGTACAATGGGCCTCAACTTCATTAGTATTTCATAGACGCTAGACCTATGTTAAATAAGAGAATTCCACAAGTTAAGAAAGACAATGAATAACTTGCTACACTAAAAAGCTACTAGACTCTAGAGTCACCACACTAGTAACATTAACGATTATAAAACACTTGATAAGACATTCTTCATTATGTAAGGGATATACCACAAGAGCCACTATGTCTTCTCAGACTAGCGTAGCATAATTTAAATCTGACAAGAAGTAAAAGACTTAAAGCTTATAAAAACTTTGAGTCAAGGCAGATTTTTCACAGTTTTCTTCTTCAAACTGTAGCATTTGTGATGTCAAAGTCATGTGATATTGCCACCGTGTAAGGGCTAAAGTAATAGTCTAGAATCAGACTTATAAGTGAGAATATTATGTTTCATGATATTGATCATGATCAAAACTGTATAACAGTTAAACATATTATCTGTGAATTTTATTCAATTCTCTGAGGCATATACATTTACCCTGTCCATTTAAATACTCAATTATCAATAACCAATATATAGAAAGACTGAAATTAGTATTTAAATCAGTAAGGTTTATGTAAGCTCCAATGACAGTTGAAAATAGTTGATCAATACCATATACAACAAACCATAAAAATGTCAAAATGAAAAACTAATTCTTAATGTTCGTAGAATCGTAGCTATAATTAAAGATGTGGAATTAGTTGAACAAGTTTGAATGTTGCTTTACTGTAGACGACTATGTGTTTGTATTGAAGGCTGGTTCAATTATTGAGTTACATACAAATGATATCACCATTTGAATAAACATTTAAAAGATTATCAGTCAAGTGTTCTGATTGGTTAATTTACTATAACTACATAATAAATCAACCAATCAAATGCATTATGACATGTTTGACAACAATTTTGTATAATATATCAATGGTGCTTTTCACAAAAATTCTTACGAAAAGATTTATCTTAAGTCAATTTCATATTATTAGCAGTTCAAAGTCAGATGGATAATAAGCATAACTATGATATGATATTCAAAAGGTATTCTATAATATTTGGAATTGATAAGCCAAAAAAAAGCACGCTTTTTAATGTTTCTTCCTTTTGACTTACGAAGATTTTTATTGTAAGAATTTTTGTGAAAAGCACCACTGATCTCCTGTATGATTTGTTTAATGAAATAACAAAGCAATGGAGGAATCAACTGAAGTCATGGTACACGTCCTCCCCTAAATATTAAGAATATTGATTCATGCCAAACATTCAAATGAAATATTAGATTCAAATTGAGTCTAGCCCAAATCTCAGTAAAAACTTTGATCCAGGAACCTGTTCCCCCCAAAAAACAATTTGAGAGTCACCCATGCATAGTAACAACATAATATGACACCAGTAAAACTATCACTTTGTAATAAAAGCACCATTTTTGCATAAAAACGAAACAACAGAAACAATATATCACACAGGCATGTATCATACAGCCTACAGCCTAACCTGTAACTAAAGACTTTTGGTTGGAATTACCAAATTAAGTCTTGACACACACAACTTTAACCTCTTAAAGTAAAATGAATATTAAAATCTCACAGAGTAAAATCAATGTTTTTATAGACAGAGTGACTAAACTTCAGAGGTGTGTTAATGCAGGTAAGACTGTACATACAGGGGTCAGCACAAAACTAGTCCTAAGTTCTTCTTTATTTACATGTAGTTAGACTAGTTTTGCAAAGACCCATCAAATTCTTTATTTATGAAAATATATCAAACATTCATAAATCTATTATTAAATAACAAATTCCTTCATCCAGACTCCACGAATCTTTTATAACATTATATACATATATATATATATATATATATATATATGTTCCTTTGTTTGTTTGTTCAAATGTTCATTCATTATTTCATTCATCCAGCGAGCTTAACATTCATAAGTCTATTATGATATCAATCTTTTATTTGTTCTTTGAGTCATTCTGTTGTTCATTCATTAGTTCATTTATTCATCATCTTCATCTATAGTAAATTTAACACTAGATGTTTTACTTGTTATTTTATCATCATTTGTTTTATTTCTATAACTTTCATTTGGTGTTGTTACATCACTCTCTGACTTATTCTCAACCTGAATTAGAAAGCACAAGATACAAACATAACATGTGTTTAATGTCAACAGAAAAACACATTGTATAGGTTATATAACAGCAGTCAGTCAATCTACTTTTAATACTGTTCCTGGAAAAGCTAAATCTCTGGATTTAGCTGTTGATGATTTACTAGGCACATACTTCTGTCAGTAACTGACAACTGCCCTACATGATATAGAATCAGTGGTAAGTAGAAGAATGGTGGTAGAAATTATTTCATGACCAAACTACAAGAAAGTAAGCCCAACCAAGAATGGAAACCACGACCCTTAGATCAATTGGTATATGAACTACCAACTGAGCTATTGGGGCAGTCTACATGACATCCATAGTCAGTAAATGACAAATATAGTAGAAAATCTAGATGTATAGCTTATAGGAAAAATATATATAACATTCCATTCACATCAAATATAAATGTTTACTATTTGACTGATTTGCAATAATAGGAATAATCATTGATTTACCAATTCAGTATCATATAAAAACTTTTTCTCATGTTTCAACAAAATGTTATATTAGATTATATTATTACATAATTGGACAGAAAAACAAGTAAATCTGTGAGCTAATGCTCACTAGTGATACCCCCGCAAAAATCTAAAAATATGCGACAAACAGGAAGTAGATAAGGAGCATGAAATCGCTTTACACCACATGGGACTATGGGATGAAGCAATATGCAAAGTATTAGGCTGCTGCATGTTAAAGTTGCTGAGAAACTGCGACGGAAATTTTGTAACGGACGGACGCACGGACAAGGGTAAAACAGTATACCCCCCTCTTCTTCGAAGCGGGGGTATAATTAAACAATAGTATATACCTGACTAGTGACAGCTGGTAGTTCTAGATGTATAGCATGTAATACAGCATCATGTACAGAGACATATATATTAGAATGATCAACAGTATCATAAAACTTGGTCTTCTCAAACATTTCACGTATACAACCTGTAATAAATTATGTAAAATATAATGCTGCTCAAACTTTTAAAATCTTTAATAAAACATAATCAATCAAAACTCTGATAATATTAAAAATTAAATGTAAATTTGTTATTTTGTGTTCCATTATGCTTTCAACAATTAGTCATATCAGCAAGACCAGTTCAACAAACCTTCTTTGTAACAACCAAATGAGTTCTTAGAACATCATCTAAAGTAGGCAACAGCTTAACAAAATTGTTACTTTGCAAGGACAAGCATTCACACTGGGATCACATAACATAAAGTACTAGATCAATGAATGATCCAGTTATAAATACCATTGCATTTTATTAAATAAAATGTTTCTTTAATAAAATGCATGTATATTTTAAGTGAAGGTATGACAAAAAATCTAACAAGTAAATCTGTGAGCTAATGCTCACTAGTGATACACCCGCCAAAATCTAAAAATATGCGACAAACAGGAAGTAGATGAGCAAGGAGCATGAAATCGCTTTACACCACATGGGACTATGGGATGAAGCAATATGCAAAGTATTAGGCTGCTGCATGTTATAGTTGCTGAGAAAACTGCGACGCAAATTTTGCAACGGACGGACGGACGGATGGACGGACGCACGGACAAGGGTAAAACAGTATACCCCCCTCTTCTTCGAAGCGGGGGTATAATTATGAAGCACCCAGGTTTTCATCAAATAGGTTAATACTAAGAACAAAATAGTTTACCTTTACAGTTTGCTAATATAACATTCACACCAACAGCTTTATAATCACATATTACCTGTAAATATATACACAATAAAATAAAATACAAAGTTCAAATATAAGTAATGTGTAAGTACAGAACAGGAGAAGTAATCTAGGGGTAGGAAGCATACTTAGGGATTGAGAGGTCCCAGGTTCTAACCCAACTAGGGATACTGTTTATTTCCTAGAGCAAGGAATTAACCTACAGTTGTTCCACTCCACCTTGGTGTTAAAGGGTATTGTGAGAGATCAACTGCTTGAAGGTGATTTCAATGATAAAGGGTTCTCATACAAAATTGTAAAGATAGCTGCACATGTACATGGAAACAGACTTTAAACACACTTTAACTTTTTAAGTGACCTCCAAAAGTCCTTGTACAAAATCCTGTTTTTAGGATAAACTGATTCACATGAAAAAAGAAACTTATTAAGAGTCATCTGAGCAAACTCCAAAATCAGGAATATTAATTAGTTTATCAATATATCATAAACATGCAATATACATGATGAGTTCTTATAAAATTTTTACATAATACAATGAACAAACAATGGACATCCAAATCCTGATAGCACACACTAGGCTAAGATCAGGTGAGCTAACAAAGTAGTAAGTACTTAAGAAGTTAATGCAATAAACCTTTCTCAATATGATGTTTTTATGCATTTTAGGTACATGTAGCCAATACATTGTAGGTACTTTATCTTGTTTTGCCTCAATACTGACTTATTACATATACATGTATTTAGTAATTTGTTGTTTGTGTGAAGAAACAATATAATGACTTGATAAAGAAATCAGTGTGTAAGCATTTGTACTTTTAAACCCCCCGAGTTAGAATGATAATATAGTGCATATGTCAGACTATAATTACATATTTAGAAGCTTTATCCGTCAGAGCCAGTACAAATCTGTGGTGCTTTTCACAAAAATTCTTACAAAAAAATTTATCTTAAGTCAATTTCATATTATTAGCAGTTCAAAGTCAGATGGATAATAAGCATAACTATGATATGATATTCAAAAGGTATACACTATTCTACACAATTCTATAATATTTGGAATTGCTAAGCCAAAAAAAGCATATTTTTTAATGTGTCTTCCTTTTGACTTACGAAGATTTTTTTCGTAAGAATTATTGTGAAAAGCACCACAGTTGTGAAACATCTGAACTCCATCTTTTAAATGACAGTGGTTAAAACCTGGTCCAGGTAGTACTAACATGATATTTTTTCATAAAATGAAATCTGAGTATCAATTACATATGTTTTTAAACATTTGTTTTTTACAATTAAAGTAAGCTTTAGTCTCAGCAAGTTCTCCATGAATAAAGTACTTACAGATGTTAATATTTTAACTCCCATAGAATCCACATAACTCCAAGGTGAACAATCCAGTATTATAGTATGAAAATCCACATCAGGTGGACATGGTTGTTGGTTGTCAATAACAACCATAACTTTAGATTCCTCAGATGGTGTTCTTATATCAACTTCTACAGGATGATCACCATTCTCTAATGTTTTATTATCACCATTTCTTACCTCCATTTCTATATCACCTGACTTAGTCTGAAATAATCAACTTGTTAATTAATGTAGAAATCTAGAGGGAGAGTAAGAGCTAAGAGCTTTTGGAGCTCCTAGAGAAGTCTATGGGAAAGGTTCTCTTCCTGAAAAAGCTTTTACTCTATTTCTAAAGAGTTGATGTGCATATTAACTGTGTTTGACTTTCATTAGTCAAATATCCAGTCTCTGAATTGTGCATTTTTTAAGTAGTTATCAAACCCAATAAGGGGCTAGTCACTAAAGCAAGAAATGTACCAACAATAACTTCTTTTGTATGTTCACTATGTGCTGTCAAGGGCAATATAATTCCATAAAGCTGTTTTGGTTAACTGTCAAAATTAATTGAGCGAGAACGTTCACCCAGCTATCATTCCTGGGATACATTAGACATGACTACAATTCTCAGTTACAAGTTACAGTGATATGAAGTCAGCAACTATTACCATGTATAGTATTGATTATATCATTTGATGATGGTCAACCTCCATTACAGTATACAAATCTACTGATCAATAGGTTGTAGGTTCCATTCCCGAGCAGGCATACTTTTGTGGAGCTTTGTCATGAAATAATTTCTTTGGCCATTCTACCTCCTACTACTGATTCAAAATCATGCAGGGCAGTTGTCAGTCATTGACAAAAGCATGAGCCTGATAACTGGTTAACAATACACCTCAACAATACATAAACACTCCTACCTTTTTCCTTTGTTTTTGTAGTTTAGCTAATCTTTTCTTTTGAGCAATTTTCAATGTTTTTGGATTAATAGTTTTCTTGTATAAAAGGGTTCGGAAATGTTCTGTATTTACAAAGAATAATGAATGTTCAAATCTGAATATCTTTATACCTGGAATCTCCTTTGCCTGAAATAATGACAGAAAAATAAATTATGTACATATTACATTACTACAGAAATTAGGGCTGCAGCGAGTATCCGAGTACTCTGATAATCGCGATCTCGACCAGAAAATCATGTACGAATATTCGTCACATCCGAAATCGTCGAACTAGTTTAGGAAAAAAAGAAAGAACATTTTCAGCTTAATTACCACTGAAAGCGAGTCACACTACTAATGAAATCTTTAATTCATGTAGGGACCGAATTATCTTGTGTCAAAATTTTGATTGATACACATTTGATGAAATATGTTATCCCTGAAAATGCCTATTAAACGTCTAATAGTAATGTTTGAAGTACATGGTTTCCCATGTAGTATTTAAAAGCTTCTGTAATTTTTCACTTATTTTGTTATTTCATGAATTCCTGTATGATTCGTGAATCGCTACACATGAATCGTGGTTCGGATCGCCACTTGCTCAACGATCCTCAGTCCTAACAAAAATACAAGTTAAAAGGCAGGGCGTGACATTAATTATTTAAGTAGGTTGCCTTATTGGAATCCTTACCAAATGCTTACTAGCAGTAATAAGTTGCCGGAACCCAAATACATATTGTCAGGGGCAATTGGACAACCTTAAATGCCAAACACTGAAAAAGGGACAGTTCAAAATTAAGAGTGTTTCAGATTTCTCCAGAGGGAGGGAGGGGGAATTTTTATCAAGGACTCACAAAATAAAATAGTGTTCATTGTAGGAGCAGTAAGCAAGTATTAGGACATGTGCTTAGGGATCGAAAATGCCCGGATTTGAACACTACTATTGGCACTGCTAATTTCCATGAACAATAAATTTACATACAGTTGTTCAACTTCACCTAGGTGTAAATGGGTAATGTAAGGGATCACCTGCCTTTACCTGATTTCAATGATCAAGGGTTATAATTAAAAATTTGTAAAGTTGGCTGAACATGTATATGGAAGCGGACTTTAAACTGCACAATAACTTATTACTTTTATTCAAGTTAAATAGAAAACAAGAGCAGTCCAAGGACAGCACGCTCGACTTTTCGAGTGTTTTGTTCATGGCAAGGCATATCTTTAAACAAAAATGATTTCAAGACAGGACTTAGTTTTTTAAAGGAAATAAATCAGTCAAACAATGATTACCAATTCATATTTTTAAAATATAAAAAGGGCATAACTGCTAAAACATTCATCCATAGTAACGTCCCTTCAAAGTTAAGTAGACATAGTATCAAAGAATAAGCATACCTACTTGCATTTAAAATTCTTTATAAGGAACTATTAATATTTCAATTTAAACATGTTTCATCATTTAAGTAAAGGGAAATAACTCCAAAAAATAATCAAAATTTATGTCCCTGTGTAGATTTAGTACTGATGAATAAGCATACCAACTGTCATTTAAATATCTTGGTTAGTATTGAAAATATTTCAGTTTAAAGTACTTCAACCCCAATTTAAAAGTTGAAAAGGGGCACAACTCCAAAAATAATTCATAAAGAGTTACATCCCTTTGTAGTCAAGTAGATGTAGTACTGATGAAAAAGCATACTCACTCTCTATCAAACAAAATATATTCAGTTTGAGCGCACTTTAATCTTAAATATTAAAGTATAATGGGAAATAACGCTGAAAGTAATTCATCCAGAGTTATGTCCCTTTATAGTCGGATAGATGAAGAACTTTTGAAAAAGCATTCCAACTTTTATTCAAATGCATTTGAAAGTACTAAATATCCCATTAGAACAAATTTTAATCTTAAATGTTTAAGTATAAAGGAGCATAACTCCAAAAATAATTCATCCACAGTTACCTCCCTTTAAAATTGTGTTGATATAGTAACGATAATTAATTATACAAACTTAAAGTCAAATATCTTGATTTGTTTTAAAGATATTCCACATAGGAACAATTTTAACCTTATAATTTGCCATTTTTTAAGTATAAAAGGGCAATTACTCCAAATATAATTCATCCACAGTTACGTCCCTTCATAGTCGTGTAGATATCGTACCAACAAATAAGTATACAAACTTTACGTCAAATATCTTGATCAGTATTGAAGTTATTCTACATAGGAAAACCTTTAACCTCATATTTTGCAATTTCTTAAGTATAAAAGGGCAATTACTCCAAAAATAATTCAGCCACAGTTACGTCCCTACATAATTGTGTAGATATTGTACCGACAAGTAAGTATACAAACTTTACGTCAAATATCTTGATCAGTATTGAAGTTATTCTACATAGGAAAAACTTTAACCTCATATTTTGCAATTTCTTAAGTATAAAAGGGCAATTACTCCAAAAATAATTCAGCCACAGTTACGTCCCTTCATAATTGTGTAGATATTGTACCGACAAGTAAGTATACAAACTTTAAGTCAAATATCTTGATCAGTATTGAAGTTATTCTACATAGGAAAAACTTTAACCTCATATTTTGCAATTTCTTAAGTATAAAAGGGCAATTACTCCAAAAATAATTCAGCCACAGTTACGTCCCTTCATAATTGTGTAGATATTGTACCGACAAGTAAGTATACAAACTTTAAGTCAAATATCTTGATCAGTATTGAAGATATTCTACATAGGAAAAACTTTAACCTCATATTTTGCAATTTTATAAGTATAAAAGGGCAATAACTCAAAAAATAATTAATCCAGAGTTATCCCCTTTCACAGTATGGTTAATATAGTCCCACTAAATAAGTATACCAACTTTCAATAAAATAACTTGGATAGTTTAAAGATATAAGAGTATAAAAAAACTTTAACCTGAAAACCAACGCCAACGCCGACGCCCAAGTGATAGCAATAGCTCTCATTTTCTTCGAAAAGTCGAGCTAAAAAACTCACCTCATGATATATTTGTATATCTCTATATAAATCTGTACCTGCTATTTGTCCTAATAAACATGCATATGGTCTGAAAACATAAATGTATATTAATTATACATCATTTTAGATACAGATCAACATTGTACAATTATTTCATATGTGATTAGGAAACAGATAAACTGTTGGCCCGAGGTGGAGAGAATAGTATTGTATATCAATGATAGGTCATTTAAGATACAGATTAAACATTAGAATTTAATTCTAAAAACAAAAATTAGAACGAAGGTTATTAAAACAAATGTGTATTAATGATATAACAAACAAAGAGAAATAACTCTTGGTATAAATATTTGAACCACGTAAGAGTTAATGAACCTGACAATATTTTTAAGACAATCATGTCTGGATTTCAACCTATTGTTAAAAAGAAAATGAAGTCATCTGAAGAGTGAAATGAAATCATGTTATAATTTTGCAAAAATATTTCTAGTAGAACACAGAAAAGGCAAGAAAGAAACTGAAAATGTGTCATTTTTGGAATAAGATCTTTAATACATCGATTTGTGAGCTAAAAAAGTTACTTTTACTTATGGCTATGCCTCCCTTAAAAATGTTTCCTACATGTAGTAGAAATGTGTTGACTTTAGTGTAAGATTGATTTTAGTTCTCTGGGTGTGCTTAGGAAAATCAATCTTACACTAAAGTCAACAAATCTCTACTACATGTATAATATACAGTACCCACCAAAAGTTTGGAGACATTTTCACTTTGTAAGCCTACTACATAGGTTTTATAAAAAATTTGATCACCGTTTATTTTGAAATGCTTTCTAGTTATTATTATTATTATTTTTGTGATGGTACTAATTGTAGTTGAAACAACCAAAGTAGCTTAAAAACCATGTTATAGAAAAAGAAGTAAACTAAATTTGTTTTTGGAGGCTTTGTGATATCAAATGTAAAATTTTATAAATGTGATGCATTAATATAATTTGTGATTATTTAATTATCAACCATCGTAAATATATCATTATAAGGGTTCTACCAACAGCAATCAATGATAATAAAATTTTCTTCGTCTCGGAACTTTTGGTGGGTACTATATATAGTATACCAACCTTTGACTTCTAATGACCACAGTTAATATATTAAATAACACAGCACATCCTAAACCCAGATCTACATCCAGTAATACTGTAGCAAAAAATGCTACAACCCATACACACTGTAATATAAAATATATCATTTAATTAAACATTGCCATCTAAAATTACCATTACGCTTGTAAAATACATCAAGGACCAAACAAGGACCCTATATAGGGTCCTTCAATACATGTAGCATTTTTTTAAAGACAATAAAATTTCATTTCAGATGTATTTACACATTGGGATAGTTATAATAGATTGTAACATTTAAAAATGGAAGAATACATTGTTTCATTCTAGATGTATGACCTAAAGACCAATATCACTAGAAATTGAATAAATCACTAAACTCTTTGTCATATAAAGAAGTTACGCAGTACTACACTTTGCTATGGATTTTGGTGATCCTGTAATTACAAGCAAACACTTTCTGAGTGATTGCAAATAAACCAAATAATAAGATTACTGGTTTTTTGTTAATAAAATTTGACACAAGACTATGTGTTCATAACAAATCTAACTAAGACGGAAAACTATTATTCAGAAATTGACAGAAATATTTATATAAATTTTCTATACAGAAGTTCTAAGGGTCTATACAAAAATTCTATGTAATATAGTACAAAACAAGTCTAACTAAACAAGTAAACATATAATAGCTGATCTAACAAGGGGGTCATGTGGACTATAGGTGCTCACCTAATTTAATAGGGCAAAACTTCTTAACATTCCATTATACAACATTATGGCACGCTGTTGACTGCTGTCACAAATATGGTAGCTATACATGTAGGCCTTACTGTATCTTACAAACATTTCATTTAGAAATTGTTGACAAGGGACTCTCAGATGGCTAACAAAGACCATTCAAAATAGCACACCCTAAGCATATGTTTGGGTGTACAAATAGTTCATATTTAAAACTAAAATTAGTGGGGTTTTCCAGCCGAATGAGGTTTGTTTGTATCTAATGCATCTATGCAGATTGAGATTTACAAATAATTGCTGAATATTATGTCACACAAATTATATAGATATGTTTGTTTGTTGGGTTTAACGCCATAGCAGCACATTTTATAGGTTATATCACAACTGTCAGTCAACCTACTCACTGTTCCTGAAAAGGCTAAATCTCTGGATTTAGCTGTTAACCAACTACTAGGTGCAAACTTCCGTCAGTGACTGACTACTGCCCTACATGATTTCAAATCAGTGGTAGGAGGGAGAATGGCTGTAGAAAATTATTTCAAAACCAAGCTCCACGAAAGTATGCCCTGCCCTGGAATCGAACCTACAACCCCTCGATCAGTTTTGAACAAAATCTATAAAAACTAGCTAGCATTTAGTAAGACTTAAGACATTTTATACTACAACAGTTTCTTTCTATTTTATTTATTTATTTATTTATTGGAGTTAACGCCGTATCAACACAATTTAGGTCATTTAACGGCGTCCAGCGCACCTAACCTACCTTTCCTGGACCATTGTCTAGAACCAGTACTCACCTACCCTTCCACAAGGCCGGAAACTTCTCCATATTATCTAATCAATGGAGGAAAATCGACATTATTGTCAAATTTTCATGGAAGGGTATAACCTCCCCGGGTGGGATTCGAACCCGCACCCCCTCGGGCACGAGTATCCAAATCCCGGTGCTCTACCAACTGCCCTATCGACCCGGGTTAAACAGTTTCTTTCAAACATAATATTAATCACACAGTTATCTTAGGATTCTCGTGGTTAAAATAAAATTATAATAAGTTAACAAAACAACAGAATTTAGTAAATAAAAGAAAAAAAGTAACAAGTTGAATTAGAAATACATGTACAGTAAAGTTCTGCTATTAAGACCACCAAAATCGATGGTCTTAATAGCGGACCGGTCATATTATAGACCCTTTTGTTCACAAATTAAGCATTTGGGTCTTAATAATTGTCAAAAATCGCATGATTTTGAAATAACAAAAGTGGTCTTAATTGCGGAACTTTACTGTAGTTTCTTAAATATTTTTATAGATACATTGTTAATTTTATGTTTCTTATCAAATAGAGATTCTGTGTTTTTTATAAATATTATATAATTCAGTGAATTATAAATGTTAATAAATAAATACAATGACACCGTGATGAGCAGAATTAACACAAATAGGATAATTGTTTTCAATATATATGTAAGGTCGTTAAGTTTGACTGTTTCAGTCTTTGCTTTTATATTGTCTTTGATAATCATTAGTCTAATTAGCTCAGCTGGGAGATACAAGCAGGAGGTAACAGGTTCAAGCCCTATATTGGGTACTTCAACTTCCCCAATTTCTATGAGTTTTGCTCCACATATATAAGATATCCCACACGCACATACATTTAACCAGGTAATGATAAATCATGGGTTAAAATATAAATATATACTTACTTATCCTTAATTATAATATACAAAAAATTATCATGCAGTAAGAAATATAAGCATCACAGTTTAATCATGAGCCTTCAAAAACTTTATCCAAAAAAAAACCAAGGAATCAATGAGCTATATGGATACACCCTACACAAGCAAAAATCAAAGAAAATAGCTACTAAGTAAAAGTTTGGAGACAAAAGAAATTTACTACAATTCTTGAAGTTTGATGATTATTTTTGTAGAATCATCATTTTTAATATATTTCAGTATGGTTTGTAATAAAATGAAAGCAAATTACAAGAATGCAACACATCTATAAGATTCAGCATCTGACATCCTGAAGCCTCCAAAACTATGCTAGTTGTAATTATTTTCCATAACATAGCTTTTATGCTAATTTGTAGTCTCAGTTACATTTATATTGATAATCAAAAAATAATTAAAAACTAAAAACCAGTTAGAAATAAACAGATATCAAATTTTAGATAAAAGCTATTCAATAGGCCTACACAGTGAAAATGTCTCCAAACTTTTGGTGGGTACTGTAGTATTAATAACTAAGTTAAAATTTCTTTATAAAAATAAAAGAAAATGTAGAAATTATACAATAACACATTCATATATGTAACTCACAATATTTAAAAATTTCAAAATCCTTACTGAACATCACTTCATCTAATTTTCTCCAAACTTATAAATCTATAGTGCATTCAACAATGGTTCATGGTAGGTACAAATACATACACTGTTGTGAAATCATGCCACAAGTGTCAACAGAACAGAATAGCCAGTTAGTCACTACCAGAAACTACTGACTGTCAAGGGCTGACGGATGTAAACAAAACACTTTATGACTCAAGATGGAAAAACACGTAGTGATAAAAGTAGAGGATTTCCAAATACAGTAAGGTTTCCCTATAAAGATCACCTTTGATATTTCAAAACCATTTGACTTTTTGAAATTTTTAATTTCCAAATGTTTAATTTGAGAATGAAAGGTTATTTAAGACCATTCTGCTTTTAAGACTTTGGTAGTCTTCACAGAAAAACTTTACTGTAGTTATATGGAAATTAGTAACAGGTTTCAGTTACCACAGCTCTTCTTTTACTTACAGAGCATTTACTTATGGCATAATCTACCATTACCTACTGTAAACCATTGTTGAATGTAACACTAGTATAATATAATTTAAAAAAAGTACCATGTACTTACAAAATCATTTATAGAAATATGCCAAAGTTTTTTAAGATCAAGAACTTGTAGAAACATTCCTCTCAAGGCAACTATGATGATTGATGCTAACACACACTAAAAATAGCAAAATATATAACTGAAGATACTTATACTGATACATATTTATGTAAAGGCTATTTTTCAGTTCAATATCACGGGTTAAGTGCAAAACGGTGGTAACTCACTCTTTTCTTATACTGAGTTATGACTGTTTTGCGCTTACCTCATGATATAGGTTTATTCTGTAGTTTAACACAATGGGTTAGCTCGATTAACTATTCTGCACAGTGAAATCAGTAAGAACATGAATCAAACATCTCAGAACAGTGGTAAGAACATGTTCTCACTTTTTGCATGTTTGAAATGTAGAACATGAGATGTTATGCGACAAATTAACCACATGTAGATTGTAGCTCGTTATAAAATATGACTAGCAGTCACTTCACACTCTATGCCACCATTTTGTACATTTGTGATAAAAAGTGTTTGATTCATAAATGAACAAAAACAAAATGTGTTGTCCAGAACAGAGAAATCAAGCACACCCATTGATGATATTAACATTGTGAGATAAATAATTGACCAATCATAGACCTTCATTCTAAATGTGCTGAAATATTAGCAATAAAGAGATTGGTTTACTGTTTGTTACTTTATCAGGGTTCATAGAAACCAGAATACCCGAAGTGGAATTGAAGTGTAAAGGAGGGAAAGTTAAGAAAAAACACTAAAACTAGCAATAAACACTAAAAGCAGGTTAATGCAGTCAAACAAAGTGAAAGCAGTAAAACATCAATGGATAATATAATACAGGGCCTCCACTAAGAGAACAAACGGAGAGCATCAGTCACAATTTTGAATTGCCACCTATTAATTGAAGAGCTTTTTTACTTTTTTTTATTCTGCCACAGTCAATTCCAAGACCCGAACCCCTTAGCTTCTCTGTATTGCTTTTTGTGAGTGGTGTCCTTTTATTAACAAAAGTTGAAAAATCTAAAACGTCTCCCTCTTTGTTTTTTGGCTAAGAGGAACGTCTGTGTTTTTTACTGTTGCTGTCCTGATATGTTTTCAGACTTCTTTTTAAAGAACATAAATTTCTGTAAAGGACTTCCAGCAATTATTCAAGTGGAAGCCCTGACTATATTAGAAACACTGTGAGTCAATCAAGAGAACAACAAACAAAATATAAAACCATGACAACTGGTTGACTAGAGAATTCTTACAAAGTCCCATCTTTGATTGTACCATAAATTAGGTACAGTAAATACTTGAGCAAATAAACCATCTAAAGCAACAATAACTGTTGATGCCATGACACACTGCAATAACATAAATATTAGATGAAACTTTAAAATTATTGATCATTATTTCAAAACCAAAATACACTATTGTGATATACATTGTTGTAAAAGACAAAACAAGAACAAAATCAACATCAAAATTGTTGAAGAAAAGCTTATGTATATAACAATTGAATACTTTAAATGTAAACTCTTTAGCTACAACATGGTAAACATGTCTTTTGAAAGTCTGGACAAAATCCTTTATTTGATAATTACAAGCCTGCTCATATTTACCCATGAATAATAGGAAAAAGAGTCATCAGAGCAAATTAAAAAATAAGTGTTAATTAGTTTATCAACATCTGATTTAAACTATGTTACAATGTATATGGATATAACTTTAGTTATGGTAAAATAATTTGCAGTTTGCATGGGAATTTTTCTCCTCAAAATTTTGGTTAAATTTTCAAGCACATAGGTGAAATATGGGATAATCAACCATAGGGAGAAGAACTCTGATAAACTATGAATTATTCCAAACAGTGAATGAAACATGGCAGAAATTTATTTCCATCAGTGAGTGACAACTGTCCTACATGATTTAGAATCAGTGGCAAGAGAGAGAATAGCCACAGAAATTTTTTTGTGAGCAAACTCCATAAAAGCATGACCCACCAAGGAATCCACCCCTCGTTCAGTAAACTTGTGTGCTAAGGAGTGAGCTAGCTGAGTGGTATGCTCTAATCAGGCCTTGTTTGAGTGAAACTGGATGTTGTTGATGCCAACACAGACTAATTCTTGTTAAGATATTACATTTTGCTTTATCAGATGACTGAACAATATTTCTTCAAAATTGTCATGCATTGTACGAAGACAGGGTTTATTAGAACTATCCTTATCTTTCATTTCCAGTTATTAAGACAATGTATTCAAACTTTTACCAAACAAATAGGATGCAGTCATATGATTGGTCAATATCTATCTGACAACTAATATGGCAATAAAATTTAACACCACAACACAGCCATATTAGACATCATTATACCATTATAGAACAAGAAATGTAATGTGGAAACCACAATTAAGCCGGATTTAAAAACTTTAACGAAAAAATTAGTAAGGGAAATAATCCATAATAAAGGCAGGTAGAGTTGTGGTTACTTTCTAATTCTGTTCATCACATAGTATGTTATCCCTGTATGAAGTTTCATAAAGATCTGACCATAAATGGCAGAAATATATGCTAAATTGAAAACTTTAACGCAATTGTAATGTCTCTATGTGAGAAAATAAATGCTACAGTGCATAGCTTGACTCAAACCAGTGACTCTTTTTCAGCCAAAAACAGTGATATGAAGACAACACCATTTACCACTTGACCATAGAAATGGTGAATCACAAACTTCATTTTTAATAAAATATAAATACTATCATTTGAAGATAATATTTTTTATTTGGATTTTACGTCAATTATAATTTATTAACATTTTTTATTAGGTTATGTACAGCAACCTACTCAATAACAACACTATCCTGGACACTTTTCTTTACCAGTATTGGCTTTTCCTTCAACAATGTATCGACAACTCTTTTTTTTTAAGGAAGAAAAGTTTTACTAATATTGAGTTTTTATACAACAAGAGCTGTCAGAGGAGACAGCATGCTCGACTTAGTAAGTGTTTGTCACAGGAGATGTGGTTGATGATAAGGAACATACATATTTTAAAATTTGAAAATATAACCTTAACAAATTCAAAGAAAAAAAAAAAGAAAAAAATAGAAAACTATAAGTTCAAGGGGGATAACTCTGAAAAAATGTATAAGGAGTTATGAATCTTGTCACATGAGATGTGGTTGATAATAAGGAACATATATCTAAAGTTTGAAATCAATACCTGAAGAAATAAAACAGTTGCAGTAAAAACAAACATTTTTTAAAGAAAACTCTAATTTCAAGGGGAGATAATTCTGAAAAAATATATTTGGAGTTACGAACCTTGTCACATGAGATGTGGTTGATAATAAGAAACATATATTTAAAGTCAATACCTAAAGAAATAAAACAGTTGCAGTAAAAACAAATATTTATTAAAGAAAACTATAAGTTCAAGGGGGGTAACTTTGAAAATAATGTATACGGAGTTATGAACCTTGTCACATGAGATGTGGTTGATAATAAGGAACATATATTTAAAGTTTGAAATCAATACCTAAAGAAATAAAACAGTTGCAGAAAAAACAAACATTTTTTAAAGAAAACTCTAAGTTCAAGGGGAGATAATTCTGAAAAAAATGCATTCAGAGTTATGGACCATGTCACATGAGATGTGGTTCATAGAAAGGAACATATATTTAAAGTTTGAAGTTAATATCTTAAGAAATAACAAAGATACAGAAGAAAGTATTCTACTGCACAAAAACTTTAATCTGTGCACAAAAACTTCAATCAGTTCAAGGGGAGATAATTCTTTAAAAAATGTGTTTGGAGTTATGGACCTTGTCACATGAGATGTGGTTGATAGTAAGGAACATATATTTAAAGTTTGAAGTTAATATCTTGAGAAATAACAAAGATATAGAAGAAAGTATTTTACTGCACAAAAACTTTAATCAGAAATGTGGACGCGGACGCCGACGCCGGGGCGAGTAGGAGAGCTCTACATTACTTCGTAAAGTCGAGCTAAAAATGATAAAGTAACAAAAAGACAAAGTAATATAAGATATATTTACATTAGGTAATGTTCTAAAGTATGGTCCAATAGCTAGAAGTACAACTAATAATAAACAACATGACACTAGACCTGCTACCTGAAAGTAAATCATAATGACAGTCTAATAATAAATTATGATTTTGTAACGGTTTGATATTTTTGTATGTTTTACTTTTCTTTTAGTTCTGTTAGACCTCATATATTTAGTGGTCTGACACCTTATATTTCAATTTAACTCATGACTGACTTGTACTTTACTGACCAATGACCCAACTGGTTTAACTACTTTTTGTTCTTGGTGTTACATTCTGATTGGTCAGTTATTTTGGTAATTAGTTGTAGTTTCACTTGATTGCTTTTTGGTGGGAAATCTCAGTAGAATATCAGTTATTGAAGAGTGAACACTCTTCATTGTATTTAGTTGATTTAGATTAATTGGAGGAATATAGGTGTGGTATCACTTTCATTTATTCATTTATTCATTGTGTCTCAATTATATTGTTTTAGTAATTGTTGCTTTTCATAATTGAATTAAATACTTATTTGGCAATTTCTTATTTAATTACATTTGTCTTTCAAAAACTATGAATGATTGATATTAAATTCAAGATGGCAGACTACCTTAATTACTTTAACTTTGTTTGTAACTGTTATTTAAAATGTCACTATCTTCTCTATTATATCACTTTTATTTTTAACCTTGTACAGGAGATGGTATATATTTATATGTAGTTAAGCTACTTATTAAATCACTGTGTGAGTGAATTGACAGGAATGGTTCAAATGTATTGATTGTATTGTATTGGTTGTGATTAGTACCTCATATTGGTGAGTTCACTATTTATGTAAATTGCTTTGTTTATTGTTTATACCAATTATACTGATGTAATAGATTGTATGATAATGTTTGAATGATTTATAAAGCCACTAGCTTTGTATTATATGTATTGATGTATTTGAGAATGGCTGAACCACCTTAACTTTATGTTAATAGTTTATAATTGATAACCTACCTTATATATTGTAAATCTTAGTGTATTATCATTATATTTTCAGATCACATATTGATAGATCATATTGATAACATATTGATCACATAGAGTTCATAGAATTCATAGAATTGTACCATAATATTAGATGTCATAAATTAATAAAGTCGTCCATTTACTGAAGAACCCAAGTTTAGTCTTATTTTCCATCCATACCGACAATAGACTAAAAGTTACAAATGGCGCCCAACGTGATAGGAACATACAGAAACATTTCAACAATTTAGGACCAGTGGTGGACATTGTTTTGATTGTGAACTTTCAACATTTTGACATTCTTTACACATCAACTGTGTTGTGATTCAGCTGATAGACATTGTGTATTGTAATTATTGTGCATTATTGGTGATGTCAGTGAGTATATTAGATTTTTTGTTCACTCTATAATTGCAGTAAATTGTTTATCAAAAAATATTTAATTCTATTTCCTTGAAGTACATGTATACTGTTTAGATATTCTTCATATTTCTTGAATTACTGCAGTTTTGGTGTTAACATATTTCTAAATAGTATGATATTGTAGTGAGAGTGAAATTTCACTGCATGCTTTAACTTAATATACCTTTAATAACTTTCATGGTTACGGGTTAATTAATCTTGCATTCTTACTATTCTTTAACTTAATACCCTAAGGTGAAGGTTTAATAATATTATAGCTGCCATTTTGAGTTTACATTTCATAATGCAATTTTTCCAAATTCATACATATTGATTTTATAAAGCTGAAACAATGTTCAAAGGGTTTATAGTGTCTTAGTTTATTGTATACTACATGTGTACTTTGTGTATTGTCTTAGCATCTTGGATATTGATATTTATAGTACTTTGATTTAAACTTGTTCTGTGGTAGAATCATTGACTTAGTTTACAGGTAGATTGGTAGTTATGTGTATTAAATGCTCTATTGGTTTTTTTTAAAACAACTGACAGTGGACATTGACTGATTACATTTATGAAAGATTTAATGTGACTTGTATAAACAATTCATGACTGTAAATTTATTTGATGGTCAAGGTTAGGTAATTTGACCTGATGACATACTGAATAATTATAATACATGTAAATACATTGAGATTGAAATTTAAATAATATTTGTTTAGTGGTTAGGTAACTTAAAGTTATTTAAATAAGTTATAATTATTTAATTTGTCTATAGATTAATTATATACAAAATAAACTAAATTTTCTTTAAATTAATTAGAAATAAAACACACTAATAATTAAAATAAACTGAACTGGTTTAAAAGTTAGAAATCATAACGGTAATAACTTTGATAGTAACAATTGGATACTTATTTTATTCAGTCATTTTAATTTGATGCTTTATAAGTTTTGTACTTTTGATTTGACAATTATTTAATTCAGATTTAAAATTATTAGTAATTTGATATAACCCTACAGATTAATTATTCAATAAATTAATTAGGTACATTTATTTACAATAAACATATTTATACTTGTACTTGTATTTATATTTTGAAAATTGTATTCATATTATTTGATATTTATGCTCATATACTTTGAAATTTTATATTTGAATTATGTAATTTATCATTTGTATTGAATGTACTTGTAAATTTATTTGACAGTTTAGTTGTAGTGTGAAATTGAACTTCAAGGATTTGATTTGAATTGAAATTTGAATTTGTACATTTGAATTGAATTGAAAGTTGACTTTGTTGATTTGATTTGAATTGAAATTTGACTTTGTAGATTTGAATTGAATTGAAATATGACTTCACAAATCTAATTTAATTGAAATTGAAGTTAATAGATCTGAATTGAATTGAAATTGAAGTTTATAGATCTGAATTAAAATGAAATTGAAATTTTTAGTTCTGAATTGAATTGAAATTGAAGTTAATGGATCTGAATTGAATTGAAATTGAAGTTTATAGATCTGAATTAAATTGAAAGTTTATGAATATAAACTGAACTGAAATTGAACTACACTGATCTGAACTGAACTGACATTGAACTAAATTGATTTGAACTGTATTGAAATTGAAATACATTGATCTTAACTGAATTGATCTGATTGATGTAAGAACTTGAACTGAATTGAACTTAATTCTGAAAGAAATTGAATTGAACTGAGTTTTGTAAAGACTTGAACTGAATTGAATAGAATTGTGTACAGAATTGAACTGAATTGAACTAAATTCTGAAAGGTATTGAATTGAACTGAGTTGTGTAAGGACTTGAACTGAATTGAAAAGCATTGTAAATAGAATTGAACTGAACTGAGTTGTGAAAGAAACTTAACTGAATTTAAGTGAATCAAATTTTGAATTGAAGTGAATTGAATTACTTGGTGACAGAAAGTATTATTGAGAATATTTACAAGTAATAAAACACCATGAGTAAGAAAGAATATGAAAAGCTAGGTTTAGCAACGGGAGGTGTTGAAGAGAAAGATTATAGGATATCAGAAGAGGATGAGAAATTGCTGAATGTTTTTCATAGTTTACCATTCAGTCCAAAAATTGAAAATCGTGATGACTTAGTAAAATTTATTCGTGATATGGGAAACTTAGGAATAGATAAACATGAAGATAGATCCACACACTATGAACATGAACATGAACAATCTACAAGAGTGTCATATCAGTTTCCTAAATTACCCGCATTCTACGGAGAAGCCAACAAGGGAGAAGTAAACTGGCCTACTTTCAAATATCATATAGACACATTAGTTAATGACAACATTTTCAACCAGGATCAGATTTTATATGGAATCAGAAGGTCATTGAAAGGTAAAGCTAGTGATCATTTAAGAAGAGCTGGTACTGGTCTAACATTAGATGCAGCAGTAAGAAAATTAGAAAGTGAATACGGTAGTATTGAAACACCAGAAAGTGTGCTTGAAAAACTTTATTCCATTGAACAAAAACAAAATGAGGATGTTTCAAGTTACGCAGCTAGACTGGAAGATTTATATGAATTAGCATTGAAACTTGGTGGTATAGATCATAGAAGTGATGAGAATTTAAAAAGATTATTATACAAAGGACTTAATACTAAATTGAAACAAATGGCTGGATACAAGTTTGACACTATTCATGTATATGACAAATTTAAAGTTGAACTTAGAATGATGGAGGCAGAATTAAAACCAATTGAGTCTGAATCTATAAAATGTCATGCTGTTAATCCTGATAAACAGAAGTCTGAATTTAGTGAACTGAAAGAACTCTTGACAAAAATGAATGATAGGATTGAACAATTAGAGAAAGAAAAAGAAAGTAATGATGAGACACCCAGTGGATATTATAGAGGCTATAGTAGAGGATGGGCCAGAGGTAGACCACATCAAGGTGGATATAGAGGAAGAGGAACTTACAATAGTGACAACCAAGGAGGCCGTGGTACTTATACTCCAAGAAGACCAACTGGATCTAATACTTTCAGACCACAGAGGACATGTTTTAACTGTGGAATGAGTGGACATTTTGCAAGGGATTGCCCAAAAGAATAAGTGCCTCTGTTAAAGGGTCATACAAAGGCACCACCTTAGATCAAGACCCAAAATTAGTTGGTGAAAGTAATGAAGTTAAAATACATATAAATGACATAGAAGCAAAGGCATTATTAGATACAGGCAGTTGTGTTAGTGTAATGGCAAAGAAATTTTATGATGAACATTTTGAAAACATCCCCATCAAACCTTTAGACGACATCTTGAAAGTTGAATGCGCTGATGGAAATAACTTACCTTATTTGGGCTATATAGAAATAGATATACATATAGAAAAAGGAATTCCAAAATCAACTAGCCACAGATGTTTACTTTTGATAGTACCAGACACAAAATATTCAGAAAATACACCAGTTATCATTGGAACCAATATTTTACTTGAACTTTTAGAAGAAGTTAAAATCAATCATGGAGATCAATGGATTCAAAAAGCAGAGCTACATACACCATGGTATTTCTCATTCAGAATAATGCATCTTCGGGATAAAGAACTCAAAAGGAATAACAATAGAATAGCTCTAATAAAATGTTCAGAAAACCAGAAAATTATTCTAAAACCTAATGAATCTAGACAAATAAATGGAGAAACAGACAAAGAAATAGATTATGGACAAACGTATGCTATTATTCAAGAAACAGATAAGACTTCACTACCAGATTACATAGATATTACTCCAGCAGTCATGAATTATACTCACAAGAGGAAACAGCAAATTATTGTCACAGCTTCAAACTTATCATCTAATACAATTGTCATATCTCCGAAAGCTATTCTTTGTGAACTACAACCCGTATCATTAGAAGAAAACACAGTGAATGATCCAACTATATACAATATTGAAAATGAAATTTTGAACAACATAGAAATTGAAAATAAGAATCTGAACAGACAACAAATTAACCAAATAAGATCATTACTCCAAAAACACATAGATATTTTTTCAAGAGATGATACTGATATAGGACATTGTGACAAAATTAAACACAGAATAGATCTATTACCAAATTGTGACACACCTTTTAAACAGCCACATAGAAGAATACCACCACAGATGATAAATGAAGTTAGAAAACACATTGAAGGTCTTTTAGAAGCAGGTATCATTAGGAAGTCAAAGTCACCATGGGCTAGTAATGTTGTTCTTGTCAGGAAGAAATCAGGAAAATTAAGAATGTGCATTGACTATCGGATGTTGAACCAAAGAAGCACCAAAGATTCTTACGCATTACCACGTATAGAAGAAATGTTCGATGCCTTAAGTGGAGCACAATACTTTACAGTTATTGATATGAAATCTGGATACCACCAAATACTTTTAGAAGAATCACATAAGGAACGTACTGCTTTTACTGTAGGCTCATTAGGGTTCTATGAATTTGAAAGAATGCCTATGGGGTTGTCTAATTCACCTGCAACATATCAAAGATTAATGGAGGAATGTTTAGGGGATTATAACATGGAAATTTGTATCATATATTTGGATGACTTAATAATCTTTGCCAACACTTTTGAAGAACATTTGGATAGAATTGATAAGGTTTTGACTAGACTACAGGAAAACAATTTGAAACTGTCTCCAGAAAAATGTGCATTCATGCAAGAAAAAGTTCACTTTCTAGGACATGTAGTCAGTAAACATGGGATAGAAACAGACCCAGCTAAAATTGAAAAGATCAAGAACTGGCCAACACCAAAGAATCATGATGAATTGAGATCATTCACCTGTTTTGCCGGATATTATAGAAGATTCATAAAAGACTTTTCGAAAATTACAAAGCCACTTACAGATTTATTGCCACCAACTTCACCAAAGAAAAGAAATAAGAAGAAAGCTAATATACCATGGAAATGGACTGAGACTGAAGATGACATATTTAACAAACTTAAGGAGATATTGACAAAACCACCAATATTAGCATATCCAGATTTTAATAAAAGCTTTGAATTACATACAGATGCAAGCACCAAAGGTTTAGGAGCTGTACTTTACCAAGATAATAAAGTTATTTCATATGCGTCAAGATCATTAACACCTTCAGAGAAAAATTACTCAGCTTTCAAACTTGAATTCTTAGCATTGAAATGGGCAATTACAGAGAAGTTTAAAGATTATTTGGCTCTTAATCATTTTACAGTTTATACAGACAACAATCCTCTCACTTACGTATTGACCTCTGCAAGACTTGATGCAACGGGACAAAGATGGGCCGCAGCAATAGGAGAATATAATTTTGATATTAAATACAGACCTGGGAAAAGGAATACCGATGCGGATGCCATGAGTAGATACCCATATGATAGTTATGATGACAACACTGAATACAAGACAATGGATGACAAGTCTGTGAAAACTGTATGTAGCAGTAGTATTCAACCTCCACCATACATTAAAACAATACATGTGAACAATATTAATGTTATTGATCTTACTGAAACACCTGGTACACCAATTAGACAGATAGAATATAGAGAAATTAGAAGAAAACAAAGAGAAGATGAGTTGATTGAAAGATGGAGAATAAATGTAATTGATAATTATTTACCAGACAAACATAAATGTAGAACAAAGGAAGATTTATTTATGAGGAAACATTTTGACAATTTAATTATGATTAGAGGAGTACTATATAGAAAATATTTAGAAAACCAGAAAGAACATTACCAATTAGTCTTACCAGAAGTTTACAGAGAAGATGTTTTACATGGATTACATAATGACATAGGACATCCTGGTAGGGAAAGAACAATGTCATTATTAAGAGAAAGATACTTTTGGCCAGGTATGGCTAAACAAGTGGAACACTGGATCTCATCATGTGACAGATGTACTAGAAGAAAATCTTCAACAAACATCAAAACAGAATTGGTGAATATTGTAACTACTTACCCACTAGAACTTGTATCTATGGATTATTTGACATTAGAACCATCTAAAGGATTTGGAAATATTTTAGTTATAACGGATCACTTCACAAAATATGCAATGGCTATACCAACAAAGAACCAAACAGCATTAACAACAGCAGAAGCATTTCACAACAATTTTATAATAAACTATGGAATACCAACAAAACTACATACTGATCAAGGAGCAAACTTTGAATCAGATTTAATAAAAGAACTATGCAACATTATGAAAATTAAGAAATCTAGAACCACCCCTTATCATCCAATGGGCAATGGTTGTACTGAGAGATGGAATAGAACTCTTTTGAACATGTTAGGAACTCTGAAACCTGAAGAAAAACCCAACTGGAAAAAGTTTATACCTTCATTAGTGTATGCTTACAACTGTACAAAACATGAAAGTACTAAACTATCACCATTTGAATTAATGTTTGGGAGAACTCCAAAATTACCCATAGATACAGTCTTTGAATCAGTAATTGAAGATAATAATGAAATCAATAAAACAGCTAAAGAATATTTGGCAGAACTGAAAGAAGTGCTTAAAACAACACATGATATTGCTAAACAACATAATGATAAATCCAGGATTAAACATAAAGCTAATTATGACAAGAAAGCTAAAGCAACAAAATTAATAGAAGGTGATACAGTATTAGTGAAGATATTATCACATGGAGAAGGAAAGCATAAACTAGCTGACAAATATGAAGAAGATACATACAAAGTCATTAAACAATTAGATGAAAACACTCCTGTGTACATAGTGAGATCAAAGGATGGAGTTGAAAAGACTTTACATCGAAATCATTTGTTTCCCATTAGAACTGATGATGATGAACAAACAGTAGATATAGACAGACCAATACCTAAACCAAGAAAGTTTTCTACAAAGGAAGAAAAAGAGAATGATGATGGTGCTCCATTAGTACCAGACAATAATAGTTTACATATAGTAGAAGAAGATGAAGTATTGGAAAATACTGAATACAGTATCAGTGAAGACAGTGAAGATAGTGATGAAGAAGGCTGTGACGTCACAACGTATTACTATAGGGACCAGATTGGAACCAATAATGAATATATAGGGAGTGAAGCTAAAGCTAGTAGCATAGAAAGGGATGCGCATCCGTGTACAGAAACTGTTAATAAAAATGATAGTGTTGAATTAGAACCTAATGAAAGAGAAGACAATGATAGTCAGGTTGATTATCATAATGGTGAGAATAAGAAAAGTGAAACTGATACTACAACATCACATGTGAATGATGAAAAGGGAACTGTGGAAAGAAAATCTGTTGAATCAGAGTGTGAAGAAAACAATGTAGAAATACTTAAACCTCAACCTAGGAAATCAAATAGAATAAGAAAACCTCCTGACAGGTACAAAGACTATCATATGAGTTTAATTACTCATTGTAGAGACAATAAAATATCCGCTTTACATAAACTTCTTACCTCGGATATTGTGAATGATATGGATTCGGACATGGTACATAAGATTATAAATTCAATAATGAAGTGATGAACTTATATATACTTATAGAATTATATATGATATGATATAATAATTATGATTATATTATGATGTATACATATATTATGATATTTTATAGAAAATTAGTTAAAATGTATATAAAAAAAAAATAGAAAAACTTTAAGAAAAATAAATAAATATATAAATAATGATATAAATAAGATCATACTTGTATATATGTTTATCATAATAAATATATACAATTTAAAATGATTATTGAATCATTAGCTGTGAAATATGGTTGATTTGTATCGGTGTAATGAATTGTGAAGACACAATTTAAAAGCAGGGGGAGAGAACTGTAAATTTCTATTAAATGATTTTAAATAACATTAACTTTATGTGTTTATTTACAAATTTGATATGAATAAATTTGATGTTGTAATGTAAATAAATAATACATAGTATAATGATATAAATTTAGGGAGTTATAAAACTTATCACTGACGTGATAGTTAAATAGATATTTACTGTAAGTATATATGTTAGCAAATAAATGACGAGACGTCATTTGACTTGCACGGGGAGTGTGTAACGGTTTGATATTTTTGTATGTTTTACTTTTCTTTTAGTTCTGTTAGACCTCATATATTTAGTGGTCTGACACCTTATATTTCAATTTAACTCATGACTGACTTGTACTTTACTGACCAATGACCCAACTGGTTTAACTACTTTTTGTTCTTGGTGTTACATTCTGATTGGTCAGTTATTTTGGTAATTAGTTGTAGTTTCACTTGATTGCTTTTTGGTGGGAAATCTCAGTAGAATATCAGTTATTGAAGAGTGAACACTCTTCATTGTATTTAGTTGATTTAGATTAATTGGAGGAATATAGGTGTGGTATCACTTTCATTTATTCATTTATTCATTGTGTCTCAATTATATTGTTTTAGTAATTGTTGCTTTTCATAATTGAATTAAATACTTATTTGGCAATTTCTTATTTAATTACATTTGTCTTTCAAAAACTATGAATGATTGATATTAAATTCAAGATGGCAGACTACCTTAATTACTTTAACTTTGTTTGTAACTGTTATTTAAAATGTCACTATCTTCTCTATTATATCACTTTTATTTTTAACCTTGTACAGGAGATGGTATATATTTATATGTAGTTAAGCTACTTATTAAATCACTGTGTGAGTGAATTGACAGGAATGGTTCAAATGTATTGATTGTATTGTATTGGTTGTGATTAGTACCTCATATTGGTGAGTTCACTATTTATGTAAATTGCTTTGTTTATTGTTTATACCAATTATACTGATGTAATAGATTGTATGATAATGTTTGAATGATTTATAAAGCCACTAGCTTTGTATTATATGTATTGATGTATTTGAGAATGGCTGAACCACCTTAACTTTATGTTAATAGTTTATAATTGATAACCTACCTTATATATTGTAAATCTTAGTGTATTATCATTATATTTTCAGATCACATATTGATAGATCATATTGATAACATATTGATCACATAGAGTTCATAGAATTCATAGAATTGTACCATAATATTAGATGTCATAAATTAATAAAGTCGTCCATTTACTGAAGAACCCAAGTTTAGTCTTATTTTCCATCCATACCGACAATAGACTAGAAGTTACAATTTATAAACTAAACATTAAAATTATGATACTTTCATGACAAGAAAGTTATGAGAAAATGAAAATTTTCTGACATAATGACATTTCTATTTAACAATTACATAGCTAGACCCTCAAAATGGATATTGTAGCAGCTGTTCATTCAAAGATCTAAACATACATATTTTTAGTTATACAGTGGCCATGTAAGGATAATCTTAAAGCATAACCTGAATATCTCTCATTGAACAATAAAGGAAACTACAACAAAGTGAAGTAAATCTGAATAAGAAATAACTTGATTTCATTATTAAAATTTAAATTACTTTAAAAATTATCTCAATAGAATTATGATCGTACATATGCAACAAAGATGTGGTTCAAATTTGAGATATTTTAGCATCATTAGAAGAAATTAAGGGGAGGATTCTGTGATCATACATATATCATCACCCAAAGCTTGATTAGATTCTGGAACTGTTCTATTTTTGTGGAATAGTGAATCGAACATGAAAATAATGTCATGTGACTTACAATTATCCTCTGATCCATTGAACCTACTAAAAGCAGAATATAAATAAAAATATGATATTTTTCCATCTTTAAAAGCAGACTTCACACAATCCCAAGGTCTTTATAAAACAGAGACCTTGAATGGTAAAATACAAAATAATATTGAAGTATTCATGAAGAAAATCTTGACCATATACAGCACAGCCATAAACAGTATCATAGTATAAATTATTATTTAAATATTACCTGAGTTTTACCACCAACTCTTTCTTGTACAAGACTTCTAGATAATGATGCTGATGGTGCACCAGATGATAGAAATGATGAAATTATTGTTGATATACCATATGCTACTAATTCCTGAAATACACCAATGTATGCATAACAATGTAAACATTTGTACACCTGTAGTTTGCAAACCAAAGTTATTAAAATATTTAATATCTATTTGTTATACATGTATCCATTCGTTATGAATGTGTGGTCTTTGCCATAAATATTGTAAATAGCCAAAGGCATAGATAATGCCATTTTATGTCAAATAAAAGAAAAAAGAATTTACTGGTAAGCATCACACTTAATACTAATAAATTATGCAAATTTTGCTGTTTTATTTATTACTGAATTTAGTTTGACTTGCTTGTTTTCTTCACTCCTTGGTCATAAATCTATGAATAGGTGAATAATCTTACTTTAAACTACATTGTATTAAACAGAATGAAAAATAATTATCAGCAAATTTTCAGTTCATTGTGCATAATTTGCATGACTTACACCAGTGACAAAATATTTTCACATGTTAGTTAAAGGGAGCAAATGTCTGCCTCATCAAAAACTGGGGCAAATATCAAAGAAGGGTGGCTAACGTCCGGGGGCAAATGTATGATTTCCAATTTGGTATTTGTCCTCCAACTACATTTGTATATCAATTTCCACTACATCTTTGGTTAGGGCTAGTAGGTTAAGGCAATGGCAGTATTTCTAAAAGTCAAGCTTAAGATTTACTAAAACCAGTATAATATAGATATAATATAGAAATGTTACCTGATTTGCATCTACTTCATAATCATGTTTTTTAGCTAAAAGTTTCCCCATAGATATAGATATAGCAAATATAACAATAGCAAGAGCTATAGCATCAGATATCACATGTGGTATTTGTTGTATACAGTTTAAATTAGGCATTGGTAATCTGAAAATATATACATTATTTACAAATAAAACATGGGTTTTAGGGCATTTTGGTCCTATTACCGGAGACCGAAATAAATGCCCCATTCCTAATGTAAGAATTTGAATGTTTTCCTGTTTGGGGAAATAATTCTCCCAACAGAAAGACTGGTAAATGTCCACAGAGTGGCTTGAGAGACAAAATGTAAGATAAGCAAAATGTATTGCTTTTCTCTTCTTAAATTAAGACAAATTGCTGGTATTTACCAAAAATGCAGCTTATGTTTTCCCAATTTAAGCCAAGGGCATTTCCCCAAAATAGCTTCAAAAGGCTGTGGGTTTGTGGGCTGCACATATAATAAAGTTCCTGGACTGGTCAGGTCAGCCATACCAAGGATTTCTCATAATTATTACAAAAACAAAATTACTATTTACAGAACTATCATTACTTTCTATAATCTCATTATGAGTAAAGTAAAATAAAACAAGTACAAACCCTGTAGGTATGTCTGATACAACAACTACATTATGATTTTCATTTAATTTGATTGCATAGGAAATAACAGTACCTAGAACAACCTGAAATATGGTAGAATATAATACATACATGTAAATCATATATACATGAATACAAACAATCTGACATAATGCTTTAACTTTTAACATAATATTATGGAAAACTGTGTTATTTTTAAATATATTTTATATGAGGAATGATTTCATTCGGAACGACCTCGGCGATCATCTACGAAGATACACCTCGGATATCAATCGTAGTAGAAATACAACAAAGTTATGAGGTCAGGCGATTAACCTCATAGATTAAGTAGTGCCGATGTAAACAACCAACATGGCAGATCATTTTGCAGAAAGTATCGAGTACACAAAAATGTTTGAGGATCAACTTTGATTTGAGTGAATATCAGTTACAGGCATTGAAGAGCTTTAACTGCCCATAATCGTCCGTCATTTTTGGTGTGTGCCAGCGTTCCAAACGTCGGGAACGAGGTTAGATTCTATGATGGAACTACTTTCGCTCCTCGTGATATCCGAGGTGTATTTGCGTGGAAAATCGCCGAGGTAGTTTCGAATGGAATGATTTATTTAAGCCTTCCATGGTGTTAAGCATCAATTTATAATGATAGTTTTGTTTTGCATTTACTTCAATTTATTAACAAGCTACAAATGTCGATTGATTTTGGCTGGTGTTGCAAAATTAGATTAGTTTTTCAAAACAAAATTATAACATAATTGCTGAAAATTGCCACCCTTGTCACTTTTTTGTTGGGTTTAATGCCATAGCAACACATTGTACAGGTCATATCACAGCGGTCAGTCAACCTACTCACCATTTTTTGAAAGGCTAAATGTGTAAATCTCTGGTTTTAGCAGTTAACCAATTTATTGACACATACTTCAATTAGTGACTGAAAACTGTCCTTCATAATTTAAATCAGTGGTAGGAGGGAGAATGGCAATAGAAATCATTTCATGACCAATGAAAGTATGCCCCTTCCAGAACCAGTGAAAGCAAGGTTTGAACTAATTATCCAATATCATTTACAAGTAACATTGATCAGATTTAAGTAACCTCAACCATCTAACCAAAGATAAGGCTAGATAAATAAAAATAAAATTTATAGTAACTTACCACAATGAGTTCTATAGGTACTGGCATAAACATTTTAGGTTTAAGTTTAGGATTTTGATTGATAAATCTAGATGTACAATACAGCAGTATAATACACACTATAGACAGTAGTACAGTAACATAGTTTGTCATCATAATATTGCTGAAAAAATCCCTGTATGTCTGAAATAGAGATATATTTTTAATAAAGTTTACTATTAAAATTAATGCTCACAACATTATTGATCTTAAGTTTGAGTTTGGATTAAAAACGATTATTTTCACTATGACATGATATGTTGAGAATAATTAAGTTCTGATTTTATCAATGCAATTTCTGTCTACTAAAGAGTCATATTGTTTAATGCATAATGCCTTCAGCATTTCTTGGTCATACATGTATGACAGTTCACATAATTTTTAAGACTTTTTGGACATATCTAGGATAACATTCTGCTATCCTGCCTTAGTACATACCCTTGCAGACAATTTCCCTAATTGATACAATAGCACAAAAGAGAGAATGACCATTAAAATAATTTCATAACTAAAGTTTCTACCAACAACCCTAGTAACAGCTCTGACGAGATGGATAATATTATTTATTAAAGCCAGCAATAAATCATCAAACAATATACTTACATAAACTAATTTAAAAGCTCCACTATATCTGCTTGTTTTTATACCAAATACATGTTTTATTTGAGATGTAAATACATGACAAGCTGCTCCAGTAGTAAACCCACTAATGAGAGGATCTGATAAATATACTGTGATAAAACCAAGACGAAATATACCCATCAATAACTGAAAAATAGAAAATAATTTCAATCTTCAGTCAGTTCTAATACAAAAATATTGTGTAAAAACTATCTAAAGTATATTTCATCATGCAAAACAACAAATGATTTTTTAATTGCATGGGTTAAAGGTGAAAGTTTAGAAACACTGAAAACCTACTTTAAAATGCGGAAATAGACAGTTTTCATATAAATTCATTGTTTGGGAACTATTATTCGACTATGTCAAATTTGTAAGAACATGTTCTTGACATTGTTCTTGTACATCATAATCAAGCGAACCTGTGAGTTTGCACTAGGCTGTGAAAAATAAGTGGCGATACTATGAGACTTTCTGGCTGATTTTGTATTTTTCCAACAAAGTATTGTCAACATTCATAAAGTAATTTAATCTATAAATGCTGAATTCAGTATAAATATTGAAAACTTTCACCCATGCAATTGTACAACACAAAATTACAAGTATTTGAATACTAATTCAAGATACATATTAATTTTGTCAATCTGAAAACATGATGATCTAAAATTCTCTCTAGAACAAGACCCACTTGAACAATAATAATCAAAGAACTGAAAGAAAGAATTATTGAAAGTGAGGAACAGAGCTTAGGACAAACAAAAATGTAGAAGAATGATAAGGGAGTGGGTTATCGAAATCAGGGGATTCAGTCAGTTATCTTTCCCTGATAAAATCTGAGGCAATCCAATTGGTAAGTAGGTCCTTACAGTTGGATTGCCTCGGGTTTTATCATTGAAGTCCTATGTAAGGATTACAGAATACTTCATCTAATATCTTTCCTGTTAGGTAAGATATCAACAAAAGTGATGAAATTTAGATAGTTCTTTACCCTAAAAATACTTAGCTTGAATTTCAAACAAAATAAATGATTTACAAAAAGTTATTTAAAATTAATTTTGGCAAATTGACATTGAAAAGTAAGGGTAAAATCCAAGTAGACCTACCTATGTGAAGAGTATACAAAGGGAAATAACTGACTGAGGTCCCTTATTGCTACATTAAACTCTTAAAATTGTACAAAAACAACAAATTTACCTGAATAACTCCAACAGCAAATGTGACAGACATAGCAAACTGAAGACGTAAATCTAATTCTTCTGCTGACATTGTGTCGTCTGCTACAACAGGAAGTGATGTGTTCATTGTAGACTGGTTCCCTTGTATAGATTCAATAATAATATTGCTACCAGAAGACAGGGTACCAGACATTGAATCTATTCCTTTAGATACAGCAGATCCTATCATCAAACATGCCACAGCAAATGTACCTGAAAATATAATTCAATAATTCATAATTGGATATTTCTTGTTGCAAAACATTAACCCATTACTGGTCAATGCCATGGTTTTAGGTGTCTGGACCCCCTTCAGAATAGCCCCTAGAGAGCTTTAAATTGAGTTAATTACGGTAAGTTGTCCCCCCAAAAGACTTTTTACGTGCCTCCTCATCAAAAGATGTCGGGGCGGGTCCTAGATGTGGATGTGACCCACTCTGTTGCTAGGATTCAAAGGGGGCACAGCACAAGGCCTCTTATGGCCAGAAAAACTGAGGTCTTCAAGTGCAGAAAAAGGGCAGAATATGGTGACAAGATAGCATGGCATTTTTAAGTCACTTGAACTGTTTCCTGGGCTATGTATATACCATATCTCGCTACAGCTGCTATGCTTGGATCAGTTCATCATTAGTCAACTACAATGGGTGACAATGACTCAATCTATATTTAGGACCTGTGATTAAATTTCTGATTTGATACTGACATTTGGAGTCTTTTTTAGGTAATGATAGAATCCAGAGTGCATATAGTAGGCAAAGCCTGTTTATTATATAATCTCTCCAGGTTAGCTCAGCTTGTCTATGAATACAAGTTTTATAGGAAAGACTCAAGTCTTGGACCTCTTCTGCCTATGAAAAGGTCAGCTGTTGAATATTTCCCAAGAATTTATTAGACCATGAAAAATGTTCTATGGTCATTTTCCTACCTACCTCAGTGAGGACATGTGTTCAGTATTTAGTTAAAATACTTGGGTTCAGATATCTCAGCTAATTCACCAGCAGAGAGAAGATTGGCTGACCACTGTTATGTGACAAAAACTGGTTAAAATTTGGCATAAAATACCATTTATATCCACAACCTTTGACAGAGTGATAAAACTGAGCTGAAGTGGTCAAGTCATTTTCAGCAGCTCGTTCTTGATGTAGCCAGTTTATGACAAAATATAAAATAAAACACATAGAATGACAAAGAGTGATGAGATTGAATATGTCATTTATTAAAATATAAATGACGATGGAGAAAGACAGTATATAACATATATACATTAAAACAGACAATAATATAAATAACACATGAGAAACATTATATACATCATCAAGAAGTTGGTGCACAATAGGCCATAAAGTATGTTTTACTGTTGAAGTGATCAACAGCAAAGCATGCTGCGCCAACCAATGAAAATGACCATCTGTTTACATAGCAATATTCATTTTGGCAACTGTAAGTGAATATTCAATGTGACAAAAACTGGTTAAAATCTGGCATAAAATACCATGCATTATATTACTTTATAATATTAAGTAAAACTTACCCATAGAGATATGTTTACTAGAACCAAAGAAAAAGTAAACAATAACAGGAAAGAATGACATATATAAACCATAAACTGGTGGTAATGTTGTTAACATACCATATGCCATACCTGCAATAAAACATAGGAACCATTAGAGAACAAAATAAGGATTTATTCACACCTAAGTAATGATATTTCATAACATGTTTTTTTGAAAACCTTTTTGGAAATTCAGAGAAATTTGTAATAAATCTGTTGTCTGGTCATTTCCTCTTTTATATCTAATGTTAAAATCATGCTATTTTTAGAAACACAAATTTTCAATATCTTGCTCATGAAAATAAATAGTGTACCGGTAGGGATATAAAACTGAGACTTCTGGCTTCTTAATGGTGCTTTTAACAACTAGATCACTGCTCTAATTTATTTTACATTCTAACTAAATACTCATTTATTTTACTTGATAGTGATATTAGTTCTTACAACTTAAACAAATTACTATCAAGTCTGCATTCTGGTCTTTCATTACTTAGTCAGTAAGAAAGTTCCCTGCTCAAGGAAACAGCAAGGAAGATATTGGATTTGATTAGAACAACAAGGAAATGAATTTCCAATGATAACCAATTTAATGTCATAACTGCTCAGCCATGCATACTCCTACATAAAAACACAAGCAGGTATACAGTATAACCTCTGCAGAACGAACCTCTACTGAACAAATCTTCTCCACAGCAACAGCTTTTGATATTTCCCATAGGTATAATTTTTACTGAGTTTAACCTCTGAAGAGCATCAACCTCTGAAAAGCAACACAATTTTAGTATCTCTCGGGGAGTTTTTTATAAAAAGATTGTATGGTACATTACCTTGAGGTATATGCATGATTCCTACAGTTAATCCAGACACTATGTCACCAACCAAGTCAGTCCGGGGGTTGTAATTTCCCATGATGGTAATAAATGGAAATAACGTAAACAGAAAGTCCTTCATACATTTTCCGGTACATTGACATTTTGATATTTTCTTACAGACAATTTCTTTTACTGACTGTGAAGATGGAAGGACTGCGTCGTAGTTCTCGTCAAATGATTTCTGGGAGAAAATGGAACGTTCTATCAATATTTTTGGTCGTTGTTTATCCTCGCTTGTTGTTTCGATTAGTTGATCTATCTCTTCTTGGGCTTGCTCTGAAATAAATATCATGATTGTTAGAGTTTAAGGCAGTCTTCATCTGAAAGTTCAGTGACAAAGTCGCCACCTTCTTTACTATTTTTATAAATCACATTACAGTTAAGTTCTGCTATTAAGACCACCTAAACTACTGCAAAATCATGCAATTTTTCGATGATTTGGAATCCCAACTGCTTAATTTGAGAAGAAAAAGGTCCCTATATTAGGACATTTTTGTTATTATAACCATCCATTCTGAGGGGTCCTGATAGTGGAACTTTACTGTAATTTAAATTTCAACAAGTAAATCTGTGAGCTAATGCTCACTAGTGATACCCCCGCAAAAATCTAAAAATATGCGACAAACAGGAAGTAGATGAGCAAGGAGCATGAAATCGCTTTACACCACATGGGACTATGGGATGAAGCAATATGCAAAGTATTAGGCTGCTGCATGTTATAGTTGCTAAGAAAACTGCGACGGAAATTTTGTAACAGACGGACGGACAAGGGTAAAACAGTATACCCCCCCTCTTCTTCGAAGCGGGGGTATAATTAATTTTGAATGTCAAAATGGGGTGCTAAACTTAGAAAATGATGTACATGTATATTCAATAGAGGTGTAAAAATATGGTTAAACAGTATTGCAATATATTCAGTTTTTTAGTAGACGTGCAAAGCATTAAGCAATGAACATGCATTGCATTCGTAACACATATTTTCAAATAATGTCTTATCCAAATATTCCAATGACTTAAGTAAAATGGATTATATGTTAGAAAATGCTTATTTTGAAAAGGACTTTCGAAGAAAATTATTCTCTTATTTGATGAAATGTTTATCATATTAAAGCACAATTAGATAATTTCAAATTTTCAATGCATTTTAACATTTATTCAAATATTTAGATTCAGCTTCTGATAAAAACAATCAGTACAGCACATAACTACAAAAAATGGTTCACGAAAAAATGAAGCGGTTGAAAACCGTCAGACATCGTATTGCAAAATTAACCGGTATATCGGTTAACATTTGTTAATATTCAACACCTTGTTCACTTATTGAACATGCAAGTTTATTTTTAAAGTATATGAATATGTATGGCCTAATTGCTTTATATTGTATGCATACAATGTCAGCTACATGACATGATATTTTGTGGATTTTTTACTTTTCTACATTGTCTAAAAGAAAAATACCAGCTAAAAGCAAAATACTGATTATACCAGCAAACACCTTTGTAACATTTACATCTCTTATCAATGCATATAACATATATTCACTTACCATTCATGGTGTTATCTTAACCTTAGTCTCATATAAAACAATAATCCTTATAATACACAATTTGATTGTACGAATAATTTACTCATTAAAATAATAACACCACCATGCACAAACAACACCATTGTTCAGTATGAATATATTAAATCAAAATTTATATCTTAGTTAAGCATGTCATATTGTGATGCTAACAACAATTCATAATTTCATACAGTGCTCTCCTAAAGTTTTTTTGGCATGAAAAAAATTGATCGAGCATATTTTATTCAACTGTCAGTGGTGCATACATGAACATTTACCCCGCATTCTGTACATGCAAACGGCTATCAAACGTGGGTACAGACCCAATGTTACTAGTATTTAAATCAGTGGGGTTATTGTATGTGCCACTGACAGTTGAGTAAACTTCAACAATACTACATGTATTTTTAATATAATTAAAGCTTACTCATATAACTTAGTTGGAATCATATGTTGATGGACAAATTAGTGCTGATTTTGGTATAAGCTCAAATAGGTCTTTTTTCACAGGAAAATGAAAATCATTTTATCCTTAATCCAGGATTTTATCCAAGGACATTAGGAGGGTACTGTATAATAATGATAAATTAAATGTAACTTAAAGTCACAGTTGAGATGACAGCAGTGACATGGTTGAAACATTTTTTTACATTTTTTTGTATACAATGTATGTTAAAATTTGTCCTAGATATCATCTACTAGCATATTATGATAATATTTAATTTTTAAACACATGAGTGAAAGTATGAAATTTTAAAAATGATGAAGTTCTCCATTTATCCATGAAAACATTTAGAAATAAAATATTCTTAAAAAATAAATTCAAGGAAATACATAGAGCATCATGCAAATTTTTCAGTCATATCGTGACAATTAGTTCATACAGTTTTATACTGTCCCATGATGGGCCTTATCTCTGGACCTGAGGTTTAAAGCATACAATACAATACTAAGGACACAAGTCATGTTGATGTGCTATTTGATGGCATTGTATAATGTGTCTGGAAAGAACAGAACAGAACAGAACAGAACAGAACAGAATTTTATTTAGAAAAGTACAAAGTACATATTCATAAATAAATACAATAATTAAAGCATAATTACACATAATCAATATAGTAACGTATATATGTGAATTTTACAAGAAGATGAACATATTTTCAAGTATATATATATTTAACTAGTAGTATCTCATGTATCAAAAATATATTTATGAAATTAAAACGATTAAATTACAAACTATTTAACTGAGTTTTCATTTTTAAAGCTTCTTTAACAAAAATTGAAACTTTGATTAATGTCGGAGCATACTGACAATTCAATAATTCGATAAATTTAAACATTGATGGCTTTTTGTAAAAATATGGTTTTAAGAATTTTTTACGTATATTAAGATAAAAAGGACATATACATATAACATGGAACTCGTCTTCAATTTCGTTTTTTGTACAAAATCTGCATATTCTTAAATTATGTGGAGTATTACTATTAAAATATCTACCAGAATTAATATGGAATTGATGCCCAGCAAGTCTTAATCTACAAAAATAAAATCTATACTTTCTGGGTAAAACGTTTAAGTATTCTTCATAATGAAACAATGTTTTACAATAAAAATAATTCTTCAACATATTACATTGTTCTAAATTATTAAACCACTCCTGCTTAAATGTATCTATTATTCTAGATTGAAATGTATATGGAAAAGTTTTTATATCAACACAATTATCATTATTAAAAACATTACAAAAACCATATTTATTCAATAATTTTTTAACATCAGATACCCAGTTGGACATGCCATTATTACAATCTTTTAAACTTTCATCGTACATAGTTTTCATAATAATATTATCAGAATGTTTCACTTTCAACCAGTATTTTATTATTCTAACATAACGTTTAATATATAGGGGATATCGCCCTAGCTCACCGTAGACAGCTATATTCGGTGTACTTCTAGGGACTTTTAATATAGATTTACAAAATTTTAAATGTATGCGTTCTATTTCAAGTGACTTTAAATGACCCCAAATCTCAGAAGAGTAGCTTAAAATGGATCCTACAAAAGAATCAAACAATTGACATAAAATATATGGCTTTAGATCAAATTTATTACAATAATGAGTAAAAGTATGTAATGCTTTTAAGGCTTTACCACATAAATGTTCTTTGTGTAGATTAAAATTACCAGTATAATTAAACACGGAACCTAAATAATTAAAACTGTCTACTACATCTAGACTTTCCCCACCATAAGTCCAAGATTCATCTTTTAATAATTTACCCCTTTTCCTAAAAACCATAACTTTTGTTTTTGATGTGTTCACCTTAAGACCCCAATTGTTGCAATAAGTATTTAACATGTTTAAATGGTTTTGAAGTTCTAGTGGACTTTTAGCTAAAAGAGCCATGTCGTCTGCAAATAAAAGAATAATAAGGACAATATCGTTAAAATGTAAACCCGATTCACAATCATTTTGCAAAAATAATTCCAGATCATTGACAAACAATGAAAATAAAATAGGTGATAAAACTTCACCTTGGCGTAAACCAACAGCATAATTAAAATAATCCGAATAATCAGAACATGATTTAACACAGGATTTAACTTTTACATACATATCTTTCATAATGCGCAATAATTTACCTTGGATGCCCTGTTTATACAATTTTAACCATAGAGCATTCCGATATATCGTATCAAAACATTTAGATAAGTCAACAAAAGCTACGTATAGTCATCTATTACGATTAAGATATGACTGAACAATAGACATAAGAATAAAAATAGCATCTACAGTAGAACAGTTTTTACGAAATCCAAATTGAGCATCAGATAAAACATGATATTTTTCACAAAAAGACTCAATTCGTTTATGTATAACAGTAGTAAATAACTTAGAAAAACAACTGACCAATGTGATCCCTCTAAAACAATTTACGTCATTAGAATTCGATTTCTTTGGGATCGGAATAATAATACCCTCAGTCCATTTATCGGGAAAAACTCCAGATTGTAAAATTGCATTAAAAATATCACATATATGAGACCCAATAATATCGAAACTATTGATAAAACATTCGTTTAATAAGCAGTCAGCGCCAAACGCTTTGTTGGTTTTAAGAGTATTCACAGCTTTTTTAATTTCTAACAATGACATCGGCTCGTCTAGTTCCTCAAATCTAGGATTAACAGTATCATTAAAATCATGCTCATGACAGAAAGACTCAGCTTCTGCATTATTGCATGGCGTTATACCTTCACTTACATTAGCAAAGAAATCACGAAAACTATTCAAAGAAATGTTATTGTTATTGTTTAATCTTTTATTTTTAAAGAACTTCCAAAATTGTTTCGGGTTTGAGTTTCTCAAATTTTCGATTTCTCGCATTTTAACGTTATAATATCGACGTTTCTTTTTACGAATTAATTGTTTATAAGATAATTTTGCGTCGCAGAAAATACGTCTATTTTCAGAAGAGTTACATTGATTAAGTACACGTAATGATCGTAAATACTCAAGTCGCGAATTAACGCATTCAAAATCAAACCATTCTTTGTGCTTAATTTTTGATGTATCGGTGAAACGTGGTGAATTTGAAAACTTTATTTCTTTGTTAAACAAAGGATCCGCAACGTTCCGTATAACATCGGTAAACCCGTTAAGAACATTATTTATTGAATCTCTACTCGAAATGTCTATACTAGTGACTAAAGAATTTAACTCAGGTAATCTGGCAAATATTCCAGCTCGAAAATCACGTAAACGAGATTTATCCCATTTATATGTAGTATCAATGTTTTCATGTGAATTATTATCATAGTGATTACAATATAAAGACAGTATTAACGGACAATGGTCACTCCATTCATTCGGTGCACAGACCGTGAAATCTTTAATTAACGTGAAATAGTTCTCATGTGTTAATAAGTAATCAATGGTTGATGCCCCATTATTAGATATATATGTGTAAGAGTTAGAATCACCTATTCTACCGTTGGCGATACGTATACACGATGCCTTGCATAATTCAATTAATTTTCTACCGTGAGTATTACATACTGTATCAATAGAGGCCCTGTCGAGGGTCAAATCTGGACAATAATCATCATCGTCTAAATGAACATTGGTAGAATCATTACATATATAATCATTTTTATTACCAATACGACTATTCCAGTCACCAATCAAAAATAGTGAGCCTTGGCTCTCAAAATCACAAATATCATTTTGAAGAACATCAAATAAATCAACATTTACAATATTATAAATAGGTGAGTTCTCACACCAAATATATACACCACACAAATATACATCATTGTGGAAGTGAAAAAACTGTTTATCTAATTTTAACCAAATTATAGCGTCATGATGAGATCGTACAATCTTAACACCATCCGCAATCGACTCTTTAATATACACCACAATACCACCACTATTGCGTAAAGCACGTCTATTTTGATACTTCCGGTAAAAATTATAACTTTTATAACCAGATATATCAATCTTACTATGTTTATTGGTCCAACTTTCCATTAGAAATATGATGTCATTTGATGTTAAAAGTTCAACAAATTCCGGAGAATCCTTCTTTTCGTCAGTTAATCCGTTAACGTTCCATGAAATCACATTAAGTTCACCTTCTACGCACCCCTAGTCACTACACGGCACCCTCTTTCCGTCAATGTACAGCGTGTCATACGCCAACCATGCACGTTTGTTTTGGGCCTTCGCTTCTTTAAGTTTCGGCAACAGTTTTCTACGTTTATCAATGACAGACTTTGGGAACTGTTCAGATACATAGAATTGTGTTCCTGAGAGCGCTTTCCATTGCTTCCTAACATGCTCACGTTCCTTAAATAAGGTGAATTTAGCGACGATCTTGCGACTTCTACCATCGTTGGAAAGTGGACCCATTCTATGGACCCTCTCAAACTGAATCTCTTTCACCAGCTCCTGAGCTAATTTAGAGAAGTTGGCAAAAACAAAATTGTTGTAGATCACATGACTAAAGACCATGCATTTCAAATAAGTAATTTTCACAAGCCTAAATCAATGCTGACCAGTCACTGGCTTGGGGCTAGTGGTCAATTATTCTTATTATTATTATTATTACCGGTATCATAATTATCATTATATTATTATTATCATATACCGCATTTGTATAGCTGTATTAGCGCTTTTTTCAGATTGAATGTATGTTCAAAAACGCTTCACAATCTTATGCATAATTAGGAAATATAAGTTTAAATGAAAAAGGTTAAGAGATGATAAAATAATAAAATGAAGACTATTATAAAACTAAGAATTAGTGATCAATGAAGTGCTCATGGTAGTTTAAAAGCAACAAAGTGGAATTTTAACTGTAAAAGATAGTGAATGAGTAATAATGGACTGTTGGTAGAACGGCAGCCAAATGGTCAATGGGAATCAGGCTAGATGTCCGAAAAATCCTTGATTGCAAGGTTATGGTAATGACTTTCATTGAGTGACCACTAAATTTACCTAATATGGTTAATTTTTACATGCGCAATTTATATTTTGCATGCACAATTGGTGAAAAAGAGAATCCTTAACATAACACCAAATGATTTCTTCAATATTATAAAGTATATCAACAACAGATATATAATAAAGTATAAAAACAATACTTCACCTTGTTCCAAGCAAACTTTCACATACTTGTAACTTTTCCTGGAACTTTTCTTAGTAATCCCCATAATGTTACAAAAATTGTGTGGTTTATTAACTACACAGCAGAAGAAGTATTATAAGAAAACATCAGTCCGTCACTAAATAGACAATGTTTCTAACCAATAATATACATTATCACATGCAACAGTTATGATAATTTCAATGTCTCATCTTTAATGTAAATATATTTTCAATTATTTCTATTGGCTATCACCATGGTAACCAAGTCAATATAGTCCATGTAATATACTGTATTATAGATGTAAGATATTTATCAAAACAATATAATAAAGTAACAAATCAATATAACAAGAAAGTTTATAGATACAGTACATGTATCTAGTACACACAGTGCCATACAAAGTCTGTGAACATTTGCATGTTTCCTAGGACAAAATCCTGTTTCTCAGTAGTCAGAGAAAATGATTTACATTAGAAAAGAAGCATAGAGTCATTTGACAGTATTCCAAAATAAGCATTTTTTTAGTTTATCAATATACGATTCAAGCTATGTAACATACAAGAAATGTAAATGTGGAAACCACATTAAAGCCAGAATTAAAACTTAAACGCAAAAATTACAAAGGGAAATAATCCATAATAAAGGCAGGTAGAGTTGTGGTTACTTTCTAATTCTGTTCATCACATGGTATGTTATCATTGTATAAAGTTTCATAAAGATCTGACAATAAATGGCAGAAATATATGGAAAAGAAAAACTTTAGCGCAATTGTAAACAACACCAGACACCCGCCCGCCCGAAATTTTTTCGTTGAAAAATCCTGCTAAAAATAGCTTTGATTGTCGTAAAAATAGTTTATAATTTGCATTATGCATGATCTGTTTTCATCAAAGTCTCATTTGTTCACACACTTTTGAAGTGCACTGTATGTTTTCATTGTAATGGTTTATAACATGAATGCATTCACTGTAACAAGCAAGAATCAATACTAAACTGATAGTGGCTAAAATATCTGGATCCCAGGACTCTTTATAAATCAACCCTTCACAGAACAAAACCTAACATGACAAAGCACAGCTAAATTCCCAGGAGTCAGTCCACAAACTGTTTTCAAATTGTATAAAATGTTTTAAAACAGTAGCATATTAAACTAGTATGAGTCACAACATTTTATTATGATTAACTCGAAATTGCAGTCATGAAAACAAGCATCTCACCTAACAGTGTTTGACATGAGATTTTTACCAAAAAACAGGGAAGTTGTAATATTTATAGTAAGCATGCATTAATTTTTTTCTTCATCAAATAATGTTACAAATTTCAATTTCTGAACTTTAAAACTTTTTTATAAAGAACTAATAAAAATCAATATAATTGACTACCCTTAAACATTAAGAAGTGCTAAGTCTAGTGTTTATTCTAAAGCAGGCCAATGCATCTTGCACCTTTTATCTCCTCTCAGCCTTTTTGCTCCACCCTATGCAAACTAATTACTCTAAAATATCAAACCTTTAATGAACCCTGCCCCTTATCTCTACCTCCCAGCCTGTTTTTGAATTCTTTAAAAATCACTTAGATCAAACGTTTAGAGAAATATACCAATACATGTACATTGTACTCCTAAATTCAAAATTTCATCAAATGGAAACCACAAAATGTTTAAATCCATAAATAATAGAAGTTTAAACAAAAAACAGCTATCATAAAACTTCACATACACTAAAATTGATCTTAAAATAAAATTCCAACACTATGATACAGATACTAAAACACTATATTCCATATCATGGTTCTAGAACACTTTTATAACACACGATCACACACCGAGAGATAGAAAACCCTCCCATCCGAAGTTAAAGCACTGATCATCATGTGAGTTTTGTTATACCCTAGTATTAAGTCTTGGAATTGCCGAGAGAAATCCAGAAATCAATAGATCAATAAACTACAAGTATTCTATGAGTAAAAGCATCACTGAAACCAATACTGAAGTCTAGTTTAGGGTGAATATACACTAGTCTTAAGATAAATAACACCTAATCATGAATTAATTACACAAACATTCAAATAACATAACACACAATTCTAGAAAGTTCCAGAATAAACCGGAATTGATTACCCCCCCTCCCCCTACACCACCATCTCATTCACAGACCAAACTTTAAGATGACCTCACAATGTCGATTCTACCAAAATTCTTTCAAACAAACATCAATATAAAGGCTCCTATTTTCTGACAAACAAATATATTAAGAATTCTCTGTGTTCAAATCAAACAATAAGAACTAACAACTGAATGCAAGGAAAACAAATTTATAATAATGAAGACAGCATCATGTTAAACATGAAAATTGATTACCAAATTAAAACATGAAATGAAGTTTCTGTGTGAACAGTGTGAACATTGTGTAGCTTGTTCAGATTTACCGGAAACAGATAGATGTGACTGAAGTCACAACACTTTGGCCTGAGACAAAGTATTATAATTTTTGTTGTTGTTTTTGTTGGGTTTAACCCAGTAGCAACACATTGTATAGGTCATATAACGGTGGTCAGTCAACCAACTCACTCTTCCTAGAAAGACTAAAGTTGGATTTAGTTGTTAACCTACTACTAAGCGCATACTTTTGTCAGTGAATGACAACTGCCCTCCATAATTAAGAATCATTGGTAGAAGGAAGAATGACCATAGAAATAATTTCATGAACCAAGCTCCACGAAAGTATACCTCGCCCAGGAATCAAACCCACCACCCATTGATCAGTAGACTTGCTTGCTACCAACTGAGCTAGCCGGGCAGCTCAAACTATCATGACACATGGTTCTGTGTCAGAACTTTACAGCAGATAATTTTCACAAGGTTTCAATTTTTGCTATATTGTCATTGAGAATAGCAGAGACCCTTAACACCACCCAGTATCATATAAACAACAGTTTGATCCAAAACCATAATAAGGGAGTTTATCAAGAAAGACATAGTCAGGGATAAAAGAAGGTCAATTTAGTAAATTGCAATTTTGCGCCCAAGGCATTTACTGCACAAATTCTAATCTCAATGAATTAAAATTGCTTAATACTATTCTTTATAGACACCACAAAATTAAAGCACTTAACAATAGGTGTTACAGACCTGTAAAACAATATTGACTATGAATGAAATGAGATGTTCTGGACCAATCAAATTCAAATTACACATTATTTGAAAATGGCGCCTAAGGGGCATGCATTTATCCAAAAGAATACTCCTCCTTATTCATTTTGTTTGTACAAAGACAATTTCTTTATTAGTAGGAACATTGAGTTGTAAATGTCTATGATTTTTCTGTAATATCACAGACATATCAAATAAAACTGAACTGCACATAAGGTCACATTAATGCATATGATATTTCTTTTGTTTAGATTTTAGAAAATACAAGATTTTTTGCCTCAAATTTTCAGAGGGGTTGCTCATAGGAGAAAGGGCGCTAAATAGAAATGATACGGTATTTCAGTAAGGCATGTGGAAATTTGTCGTATGTTGCAACAATAGAAGATAAGTAACAATAAAAAATTTCAATCATACATCAGTCTTTGAATTTAGCCAGTGGACTGTTGACCTAGTCAAACATCATCCCGGTCAATCCAGTGACTTTTAGAAAGTGAGTGATCCAATGGTACAACAACATTTTACAACCACAATTAATGATCCAGGGCTTTTTTTCAGTATGTGAGGAGGGAGCCTGGAGCCTTACTTTGTATAGAACAATGGGGGAAATTTTAACGCAATTTCATTGATAGGGGAATGAAAAATCAAAGGTTAACTCCAACTTTGGGGAAAATTGCATGATTTCAAACAAACTTCAGAAGGGGAAGGCGCCTGTAAATGGCCCCTGCTATATAAGGGGAAAAAGCCCTTTAATCTAATTAAATACACAAAAAATCATTATCTGATGTTATAACGTTAATTTAATTCAGAATATATTATTCTGAATGGTTTAAATGGTAAAAAATTCCATTTCACAGACACTTAACCAATTGTCTAATGCTGATGAAAGTTTGTTGTGAAGACTGATACATACATAATAATATAATACTTGACAATACCAAATGAAACATTGTGTCAATCATATCGTCGGTCGGCTGCCAAAAGGTCGTAACTACGCTTTTTGACAAAAATGACTTTTTGACTGCACGAAGTACACCAAAGTGATTCCTGCCTTGTCTCAACGTCATACCTGTAAGCCAATCAATACCCGAAATATTGTCATGAGATGAAATATCGTAACTCTGATCAAAAATTGGTTTTTTGAACAACGGTCAAAATATCGTATCTCACACTTAACACTCCATTGTTGATAAAAAATGATCATGCAGTTGGATTTTTCCTTTTAAGAGGTAAAATATGTTTTATTTTAACCACTTTATTCATTTAACTTTAATTTTGTACGTTTATCTTATAAGATTTGCATCTTGTGACTTTTAATTTCGTCTAAAGCGATTGAAAATAGTTTGTCATTTCTGTTCCACTAATGATGACAAGTATTCTACACTAGCAATTAAATTAAGAAGCAGAAATAATGCATTTATTACATTTTAAATGATTTTATTGTTTGCAAGCATGGGAAACAGTTATCTTTGACAAATGTTGCAATGAATGAAATTTATGTCTGTCAAATGCGAGTAACGACATTCTGAAACGAACATTATTATTTTAAGTTGGATAATTTTTGTGATACAACTTTTTGATAAAACAGTTTTTTCCTTCTCCTGAAAACTATGAAAAATTGAGATACGAGGTTTTGGCAGCTGACCGACAATATCCACATGTTTAAACTTTTTAGAGTAGGAATGTTATTTCTTATTATCATAATGTTAAGATCTGAATTTCTAATGAAATACACAATAATTAATTTGACAATGAAATATGATGCTAGGATAAAATGAAGTTTTACTATAATTAAATGTCACACTTAAATTTTGATAATTTGTTCTAAATAGTTTTAAAGTTGACAATGAGCCATAAGAACATGAAGTAAACTAAACATTCTAAAGTGAAAGATAATAATTATGCTTTTTCTGTAGAGGCAATAATCTGCGATTCAAAGGACGCTATATATACAAGGATATGTAACAGGGCATCCTTTAACGGGATTAAGGGGAACCTCCTTATTGATGTAATTTCACATGTTTAGAATCAAAGTTTTATAACTTAATCAAATAACTGATAAGAATCAATAAAACACCAAAAATCTCGTGCCCGACAATAGGTGGCATATTTTGTATAACACAGTACTTTACGTGATCCAGTATAAGACGGAAGTTTATTCCTTGATGTAGCCGACATGGCAAGGTTTGTTTTATGCAGTAGTGACCTCAACATTACACTTAATATGCAACAGAATTCCCATAATTGTTAAATTATCAGTGTATCACATCAGTTAAGATCAAACAAAGAGGGTCAATTAATGGATTTGCTAGCTGATTGGTTCTTACAATTGTGTTTGTGTTTTTCACAACTTTTCCAGATAAAATCTTTTTAATTTATTTTTGAAAAAGAATGGATTATAGATAAAATTGAAAAAATGCAAACAAAGGATGAATACCAGTCAACACTGCCATGTATTATTTCCCTTAAAATGCTTCTTTAAGTTAAATTGCCTTTACAAACCGCCAAAACAAATGTGTAAGTAAAATGACTCAACCACAAAAGTGGTTTTCAGCAGAAAATAGCTACCTTTAAAGGGTAAATTGATTATCAGTACCTGTTGATATTATAAGTAAATAAGTATAAAACATATTTTGTAGAACAGACTTGTCCATAAATCTATCTATTGGTCTCATTATTACTGTCTACCACCTTATCGTGGGCTATAGACAGGGTTGCGCGCCAGGATGTTAGTAAAGATAAAAAAGAATAAGAGTACATGTAGTACATGTATACAGACCCAGTTTAGAATCAGGAAATAAAAGAATGGTGCAAGGAGTTAGAACTTAGATATGTTAGTATGTTGTGCAACGAGTGCAGAGATAAAGTGAAAGAATGTTTAAAAGGAAAATGATCCATTATCATGACATCACAAATACACTACAATAAACTAAATTAAATATCAGTTTAATGTTTATTACAATAGCAAATTACCTGGACAGACAACCTACTGTTTGATTTACCGCCATTTTTCCCAGATATACCCACAAATAGGGTCTAAGAATACACATAAAAATAATCCAAACATTATTTTTATCATTAGAACATAAAATTTTATTCGATTGAATGAATTAAAGAGTATACTCTTTGCTGGTATTCTCGCGTTAATTTTAATGTCGCGGTAAATCAGTTTTTGGGTAGGAACAACTTGCAACGTCTGCTTTAAATTGAAAATATGACCTAATTTAACTGCAAGTGACTGTATCAAAGTAAAATAGACGTAAATATTAATGACAAATATGTTAATGAATTGACAAGCCCAGTTTATTTATAGTGATCATGTGACCTGTTAGTAACACGAAAATTGCAACAAACTGTATATAGACAGAAATTAAATTAGCTTTCATTTAGCTTCAGTCTTCGTGAAAATGGAGGGCTGATGCTCTCGCATTATCTCGCTACGGCCAAGAATTTCAACCGATATGTCCCCTTGTTGTACAGGGTTCTTGATCATATTCAACATGCGTCAAGAGATTGTGACAGTGAATCATGAAACTTAGAAAGCATTCAACTTTCAAGGTGGAACCTTGTAAAAGACTAACACTTGAGATAATCAAAGTTTACTGAGCTAAAATACTTACGTAATCCAACTTCTTCCATAAGTAAAATATCAAATGTTGAAATAAAACAAATAATAATTGAAATTAAAGTCAAATTAATCAATTAGTAAACCAAAACACAAGAAAAACAAATAAATTTCCTTTTCACTTAAGAGTGATCTCCCTGGATAATATCCGAGCATATCCGTATTAACCGTATCCGGTGTACATTTATTTCCCGCCAAATGTCAAACAGTGGTACGGGTAAACGCCGGAATTATAGAACTTTATCTATGCCCATCATTTATACTGGGCCCGTTGAAGTAATCAATTAGATTTGCATTAAATTATAATAAATGCAAATATTTTTGGCATTGTAATAGCAGAAAAAAACGTTTATAGATTCTATGTCAATGTAGATTATTAATCCTTCTCTAAATTTGATTCTTAAACTAACAACGTCGTTGTGCGCTTTTTAAGCAGATGTATGACATTCTCGTTCCCAGAGGTTATCAAGATTCTCGATCTAATATTAATAACACCTGGGTACGATAATGATTTTATTACTTATTTGCTGGCTTACTGATGTATTGCAAGAGCTTCATTCTACCATTAGTCCACCTGAAAGTTCTAGTATAGGCTTACTTCCACCCATGATGTTGCAAAATGCAATGAAAGATACAAGTATTAGCATTTCCAAAAATGCTTGAAATCGTTGTTTAGCCGTGTATTCACAGCGTATCCAAAGTTCCAAACCGTTCCAAGTATATTTATAGAAGACATGTATAAGCGTGCCCTGGTAATATGTAAAACCATTGAGTCTATTTTTAGAATTCCAGGAATAAGCGCGCTCTGGAAACAATATGTAAAACAAATAGGGACTATGAATCAGGAGGGCGTTCCCAATCTTGGACGTTAAGCTAACAGCGATGTTTATGAGGGGCGTGACTTAAACCTGTCTCAGTGGATACCGGTTACGCCTCTCGGCTGATTGGATACAGATAATCTTCTCCCGTATAAATAGATTCGCCCGTTAGAAGGGAAGATAGGTTTGCATTTTTTCAACAAATGGGAGTTTTTAAAGAAAAGCACATTTTATAATTAGCTGTGCATATTTTCTGGTGCTATTTTGCAACTTTCTTGAAACTGGTAATAGTTCATACATTAATAATGATATTTTCTTGTATTACAAACAGGTAACCGTATAATACACGCCGTGGACGATTCCATACACACACCCCTATTTTGACTGTATGACGTCAATTTTTTCATCACGTGACCTCAAATGCATTGTTCTGATTGGCTTACAGCAACCGGTGTCGACACAAAAATGCTCAAATCTTGATAATTGTTAATATCGTTGCCCCTCGGCAACGATAATTACTAAGAAGGTGAAAATGCAAATTCTTTGGAGCTTCCAGTGGTCTCTGTCCGCGGAAACTCTGACCCACAGGAACATATTTTACTTTATAACGTCTTGCTTGCTGTCTCCCAATCATACTCCAGTACTGGTAATGAAGTAACGCTATCCATGAGAACTACTCATTCATTTAAATATTACGATATTTTTGTTATAAATATTTAAGAATCATGTGTTCAGCCAAGTTTATTAGCTGTAGGCCTACTTTTAAGTTTGCCATAGGTCAACTTACCCCCATTCTCGTACCCCGAGGTTATCAAGATTCTCGATCTAACTAGTGTCGAGAATCTTGATAGCCACTGGGAACGAGAATGACTTACCCCATGTGACGCAACTTACCCCGGAGGATGGTTAAATGGACTCCTTTTATATCATCGTCGGCAACCATGGCAACGTGTTCGGTTTTACTTCATAAACTTAGTATACCTAGCAATTTAATCACCAGACAGCTGACACTTAATTAAACCAGAGCTAATTAATAATGAAATTGTACTAGCAAATGTCAAAACCGTACAATCAGGAGACATTTCAAAGTATAATAAAATATGGCATTTTACATAAGTATTTTGTGATTTGTGATAGTTTGCGACGTATTTTAATATCAACGCATATATTAATATTAATTTCTTTTCTTTTTTTATTTGTTTAAATTGTATATTGTGTTATATTGACATTTACATGTTTTGACACACAAAACATATATACAAGCATATACATGTAAAACTGAAACTGAAGCTATATTAATCATCAATATACACCATGTACTTCGAATAATACATATTCAAGAGTCGTATATTGTCCATTATATACAACGATATGTAAATGTGTTCAATTATATAGAAAAGTACACAAGATGTTTGTATGAAATAAAATAATCTATAACTTACTAGAAAGATGATCAGATTCCAGAACTGTATAATAATGGAACTTCTTCTTTACGTCTCCTATATAACTCTCAGGAATTTTTGGTATTAAACTTTGCTTACGTAGGAACTCTGTATTTAGCACACTTCTCCTTCTTGCCATGGGTGCTTTCTTTTTACTCTCTTCCAACAATTTCTCACCTACACCCAGTTCAAATCTTGTGGTATGATAATCTTTCACCCATATTCCGTGGCTCTGGGTCACGTGGTCTTCCCCTAAATCAGGGGACGTAAGTGCCCTCTTGATGCGACCAAGGGACCCAATGCTTGTCCCATCCTGCGCTGGTGTGACTGATTCTACTTCGTAAGATTTTTTATTCATCATTGATGTCTAAAACAAAAACATAAGGTCAATAAATATCATCTACCGATAGGAGCAGAGGTCCACTGAAAGAAGTGCGCTTAGAACATTCGGAACTACCATGGCGATCTTCTATATCTTCGTAAATGATCGCCGAAGTTATTCCGAATGGCGCTTAGGAATCAAGAAGTTACGGGTACCTGATTCGAATCCCTCAAACGCACAGAATGTTATGCGCTTGCTTCACTGCACCCATTGTAATGAGTACTTACGAGAGAAATATTTTCATTTGCGCTCATTTGTCCGAGTATAACACTACACACAAGAATATTGATGTATTAATTGGTGCCAGTATAGGACAAAGATCAAAAGTGATAGTTGTTAAGTCGGTGATCATGCTATAGCATGAAACTGAAAGACCTCATAATGCAAATTACTTGCTTTTCTAAACCATGCATGCTACAATAAATAATGTTTTACGTATATAAAAACATTCACGTAAAGTATCCAGTTGGATACTAAACATTCTACACACTGTATAAATGGAGAAATAATATACAGAGTGTAAAAACATTCAGTTTCGTTCAACAATATCTTACGAATGTTTTATATAATCCGTGACATTGAAAATAAAACAGTATAACATAAGAGATTAGAAAACAATTTTTAAAATCGTAAAAGCCCGAAATATATTTCTAAAAATTTACTCCATTAATACAAGTCAACGACTTACCTTTTCAGTCATCCCACTACAAATATCACAGTGACATATGCGTGATGACTTGTAATGTCAGAATAAAATATATTTTATATATATATACATATATATATCAAGAAACTATGATTTATTACTCATTTAAGTTGTATTAATATTTCCTCTAAATATAGGCCACGAGAAATTTCATTTTTAGCCAATGAAATTAACACTACATGTACAATGACTTGGTTCTAAAGCGAATATTACATAATACAAGATTTAAACACCGAAATAATTGTGCAAGGACGTAAAATAAAATTATTGAGTTCGTATATTATAAAAAACAATTGTGTACGAATATTATAATTTTGAGATAATTGTGTACGTGTATTTTACGAAATGTTTACGTATGTGTATTTTATCAAATAACAGTGCACGCACATCATGCAAAATAATTGTGAACGCATAGCATGCGAACTAATTGTGTACACATGCCATGCAAAATAATTGTGTAAACATACCATGCAAAATAATTGTGTAAACATACCATGCGGAATAATTGTGCACACATACCATGCAAAATAATTGTGTTCATATATCATGCAAAATAATTGTGTACACATACCATGCAAAATAATTGTGTACACATACCATGCAAAATAGTTGTGTACACATACCATGCAAAATAACGTATATCATAACTATGAAAACGTGTTTATGTATATTGTTTATCAGTATAATTAATTCATGTAAGCCGTATTTTAATAGTTATATATTTTGACGTGTAAACCATAAAAATCTGTTCTTTTGTTTACTTTATGTTAGTTGCCTCATAAAGTCGCCATATATTTAGGTTGCTATATAAGATTGGGCTGTCATCTACGATGAGTTACATGTGTCGGCGAGGTTGACATTGACATTACCACAATTTTTTTCTGAATTATTTTACTTAGTACTGTTGTATTTTAAAAATGACAAAAAACATTCAGTTGCCGATGGCCTATATACGTATTAAGGCCATGTAGCTGTACTCCATCATAATCCTGCTGTAAAAATAATCTTACATAGTATTTGTGAAGACAGCAGAGAGTGGTTACGTCAGTAAGCAGTTAACTTAATCGCTGTTATTAGATATCTACTAGCCAACCCGGCTTGCTCTGTCGATCGTGTAGCACACAAGTCTACTGGCCGAGGGTCGTGGGTTCGATTTCCGAACGGGCATATTTTCGTGGAGTTTTTGTCATAAAATGATTTCTACGGTCATTCCCCCCCCCACTGATTCTTAATCATGTATTGCAGTTGTCAGTTACTGACGGAAGTATGCGCTTTACGACTGGTTAACAGCTATATCCAGAGATTTAGCATTTCCAGGAATGGTGAGTTTGTTGACTGAAACTTAACCAAAATGATCGTTGATTTTAATAATGCTGATGAAAATAATATTATATGCATGTTAAATTTCAGTCGTAGCAGTAACAGCAGTTCATTGTCGTCAAATATTTACTGATAGCCGTTAAAAATCCCGACAGTTACACTGATGTAAATCAATTTTTTAGACTTTCAGCGAAAGTTATACAGTGTACCACAAATCGTGAACTATCGACGAAAATGCCTGACAAGTTTAACCTGTGTAGTGATACATGTGTCTCTGATTTACTACGCAGTCAATTTCTAGGCGATAAAAGTAGTTCCGTCGTCTGACTCGTTATTTCACTGATCAGTCACAGTTGTTTACTTAAATTGATAAGCGTGCGGAAGGGGCGTTGTCAAATCTCGTTAATACGCTAAGCAGTGTACATAGTTTAACAGTATTGTACCATATTTATCATATTTAACTACATTAATGAACCTACAGAATTTGTATGCAAAGTGTACAAGGGAAAACTGTACTTCAAGATTTTGTATGGCAAGAAGAGGAAAATAAAATCTTTATAGTATTTGCCAGTAATACAGGGTAGAATAAACACTTCGCCCGCATTTTTCCCTGCTCGATTCTTACGTGAATCTAATGTGTAAGGAGTAATCATTTCTATGGATTTGTAAGGTTTCAATGTGCACGAAAGCCTTTCTGTATTTCAATACTTTGATTGTTACCGTCACAAAAAATATCTGGTTGAATAAGAAAGCATAGGACAGGTATATTTAGCAGATCCTGACAAAGAGTGAGAAATTTCCAGGTTTCAACCGCTAAACACCGAGTCTGGGTTTCAGACCCTTACCTATACTTTATGTATAATATGTACATATGGTGATAACGTATTGATAATTGAGTATGGAGGTACATGCAAGAGATCACACATGGATGATTTTGACTTGGACAAGGAACCAGTAGCCTAGTAGTGGTTCCTAGCTTCAATGCAGCTCACCCGCTTAATATTCATAATCTATACCATGAACTCTTTGCTTCTTTGGTCCGTTGCTTCACCTTGTGTGTGTAACGACATGTGGTTGTAAATAATTTATTAAAATGCTGATAGCAAAGTTAGGTTCATTCTCGTACCCAGAGTCCAGTAGGATTCTCGATACTAGATCCGAGATCGAGAATCGTGATAACCTCGGGGGTACGAAAATAGGTTATGTTTTGCAAATATCTATGATGCTTTCGCTTGTAAAAAAGAACCGTGGTGCTTTTCACATAAAATTCTTACGAAAAAAATCTTCGTAAGTCAGTTTCATATAATTAGCACTTCAAAGTCAGACGATAATAAGCATAACTATGATATGATATTCAAAGGGTATACACACTTCTACACAATTTGTATAATATTTAGAATTGATAAGCCAAAAAATGAGCGTATTATTAATGTTTCTTGCTTTTGACTTACGAAGCTTTTTTCCCTAAGAATTTTTTGTGAAAAGCGCCACCGGACAACAATTTGCAACAATTTGATATTCATGAATTTAAACTAAGTATGGTATTTTGATCATGGATATGGCATCCTTTAGGTTATTGCTTCACAAATAATGTCACCCTAAAGATTTTGCCCATCTCCGAACAGTAGCGTTCACTGAGATGGTTGAAATAAATGCCAAAGGACTATAGTTTGTTTACAACTGTATCTTAAATTAAATAATCAGAGAGTTTCTCTGTTGTAGCCAATTATACGCTACGAAAATTTCTAACCTGTGATTTTTTTTGTTTTTGTTTTTACTTGGTTTAACGCCGTGTCAACACAGTTTTTGTCATTTTACGGCACCCAGCGCACCTTACCTAGCTTTCCTGGACCCTTGTCTATAACCAGTACTCACCTACCCTTCCACAAGGCCGGAAACTTCTCCATATTATCTAATCAATGGAGGGAAATTGACATTATTATCATATTTTCATGGAAGGGTTCTAACCTGTAAACAGTATAATTAAATTCTGACATATTATACAAACTAATAACAATGATGTTTCATTTTTAGCAATTTATCGTTATGCAATCATACTTTTCCATCAAAATGATCCTATGACCAACAAACACGCCCGCAATATCGATTTTAGTCTCATTCCTTCCTTTATTTATTCCAGCAGTTTAAATCGATATAGTTCTTCCTACTTCATGTTGTCAGTTAAGACTTCTACATTCGTATCGTCAGTTGGTTTGTCAGTATTTTAGGGCGATTCTGACTAAAATCGTCTACACAGTTCTTTAGAATTGGGCCATGCACAGAGTACTCTGTTAACAGATCTTTTTGGGTAGGTCGATGTTTTTGTATTGCTCTTATTTAATCGTGACACAGTTTTATACTCGTTGTGAGCTGTTGTAAAATGACTCATGAAAGTTTTGAGTGATTCAGTATGTGATCGTTTGATTGATTATTTTGTATTAGGATATCATTTGCAAAATCGATCTTTTATGCAATATATTGCAATGCTTGCTTGTGAATAATTATCTTCGCTCACTTGAAGTATTTGCATTGCGCTTTCAAGGCTAGTTGGCGCTTGCATTAATTATCCAAACTTTCGTATGTTGACCAGTGGCGATATTAACTTCATCAAGTTAAGATGTGTGCCTAGTTTTAAACCCTTAGAAGTCCATATCAACATTTATACATATATATTGTACATCATACATAAGCGGATCCAGGATTTTTAGTTAGAGGGGGCGGAAATTCTAGTTAGAGGGGGCGTAAAATGAAAAAACAGGATAGGATTTCAAGGGGCTGTAAGGGCCCTGAATGGTCCAGGGCTAAGCCCTGACCAGAGGTTTAAGTGACCGGCGACACCCAAAATTCCTGAGTTTTGGTTATTTCTAAGGGATTCAGGCACATTTTAAGAGCCTCAACTATCCCTTTTCCATGGTATACAATAGAAAGCATCTAGATATACATCAAATAATTTTCTAACAGCTGTTGGATCATGTTAAATACTTACAATAATGAGAAAGAATTGTTTTAAATTGTATGCTATGTCATTACATTTTCTATACTCCCAGTCTCGTAACTTATTGCATGCATAGCGTGCACATTATTTTACACATATTTTTCTATAATTATTATATTTATGATTGAAAAAGAAACCTCTGCTTGAGCAATTTTAGTGAGTGGGGGGGGGCGCATATGTCATGAATATCAGGAATAAAAGGATAAGTAAAATGTCTTATAACTGTAGTGCATCTTCGCGAGTGGGTGAGACACTGGCAAATGGTTTTTACTAAAGCTTAAAATATATAAGTATATGTTTTTTCCTGCATGAACGTTCAATAACATGTAACGTATACATCTTAAAATATTAAACGGGTCTTCAAAACGGACTATACACACGTATATAAAAAATTGTTTGTTTCACCCACTGGCACCAGAGTCCATAACTTATGATCATAAACTGGCTGGCTAAGTATTTATTTAGACTCGCCCATATGCTAAAAGCTTTGGGCAAGTGTTTACTATCATGTCGTCTGCTTACTAAATAATGTTAAGACTATTTAGAAATATATAATAAAAATCTATGTTTAAAAATATATCAATATTAATACAAAAGTAAACTCTTGGTTAAAAATCTATCTTATTAAACTGTGTTTAAAAATCTATTTTAAAAATCTGAATAGTATATCAACTTATAGAACTTTACTTTATTATAATAGGTTTTATTCTACTTGGAAGACTATTTGGTCGACTGTATAAATCAGGGGGAGGGCCTGTTCAACCGGTTAAAACAAAGGAGTAAAACAGTAAATATAAAATACATTTCATATATAATAATTTCATCCAACAGTGTACAACGACACTCTTATAGAGCCACGTAAAAATGGGTTTAAAATAGGTATAACAAATAAAAATATGGAATATTTACAAATTATATACAGGTTAAAATGGGTGATTGGTCGAACAGGGATTCCCTGATTTTACTTTATATTACACTATATAATTATATTGGGATAAATAGCCCTGAAAAGGGCCGTACATGTATATTTCAATAAGTCCTTGAAAGCCCTAAAAAGGGCTATACTTGTACTTATTTATCCCCTTGCTTTCTTAAGGTAATATAATCTGTTTTTACAGTTTACTGGCATAGTTGACTATGTTAGCATAAGTTATGACTACTACCTGATTTTATTTTGTCTCACTAGGTCTATACATAGTAGGGGTGGGGGAATCAGCAACGCTTGAGAGGAGGATGGAATTCTGGGAAGCCTCTGATTTTGATATTGTTAAGTTTTGTACTAACAATATAACTGGGTTTTTGTCTGTAATACCCGGTGGTCCTGGGAAGACACGACCCCCACAGGTACCACCGGACGAGACACACAAATATATATGAGATTTATTGCTGAGTGGTAGTATGATCATAAAATAATGTGTACGTCCCTATATGTACTCCCCCGTGTAGTATAGTTATAACTTGTATACGGTAATGTATACGGGACCGATTTTAATTGAGTTCGTGCATAAATATTATTATTAAAGTATATGTGTGCGTATTTAACAAATTTAAGGACTCTGGTGCCAGTATTTTCGCCTTCTTTCAATATAACGAGTTATCAGTTTCCAATAAGAATTAGGATATGTACACTGACCAGCAATAATCTTGTAATCAATTTATGAAATAGTTTGTGCCATTAAATCCGCATTCTCACTTCAGATTCTGAAGTTAGTTTAGTATTTTAAATTTTGTAAATCTGCCACTAAATTTCAATAAATCACTCTGCTAATTACGATAAAACTTTCTGATTTGTTTTGACGGTCAACGCTTCGCTTCCAAATGGTCCTCCTTTTATTTCAAAATTTCCATAAGTTGAAAAGTAGCCCATTTCAGTTCAGCCATAATATACTGAACTTGAGTATCATTAATTTTATTATGTCAGTTTCAGGTTGTTAACAGATTTCTCCCCTAGTATGAAGCTGATTGTGGTTTGTGTGGTTTTAATCAGTGTATTTACAATTATTTTAGCCAGTGGTAAGTGAAAATAATGCCTATTGAGATTTTTAATGTCAATTAATGTCAAGATATATGGAGAAATGTTCAGCCTTGTGGAAGGGTAGGCAAGTACTGGTTATATTCAAGGGTCCAGGAAAGCTAGATTTGGTGCGCTGGGCACCGTAAAATGACCAAATATTGTGTTGACACGGCGTTAAACCCAATTAGAAGTAAACATTCCAATTTGATAAGATAATCATGGTCATTAAATCTAATATGCCAGGTACAGAATGTTATTATTTTTAAGGGGTTCTTTAGAATTTAACATTCCATTCCATCACAGAATCTGTAATGGTTGTTAGATTTGCATGCACTGGCGTTGTTTCTTCGTGAACCGATCCACCTATGTATGGATCAAGTTATTCTACTAAATAAAATTTCCAATTACTCCAATATGCGAACCTAACTTCAACATCTTCCGTTATCAATGATCGGTTTTTTATCAACACTACTGGTTGTATGTAATAACGCAAAAGTCCACGTGAAAATATTGGCCAAATGTTTTAATACTCGCCAGAATCTCTAAACCGGCGTAGGTCGAAGAAAACAAAGACTGATACCACCCTTATTTCAGGTAACATGTGCATTAATACACTGTAAATTGTTCCAAGTTATTCTTTCAGATCGATACGATGTTGCCGAAAATTGTGGTAATTCAATTCACATGCATGATGACGATGATGTTGTACATTTGAGTTACAATGGGGCGTCGTTGTCAGAGAGATGTACCATTAAAATTATCGCTGATGATCACTTGAATGTTATATGTGCGGAACCTAAGAAATTTGACTTAGATTCGTGTATTACTGTTGTACTATATCGCATATTTGATGACGATTTCAAGGTAAGAATAGAGCGTGAATTTTCTATTTATTCTTTCCAATTACACGTTTCAGACACAGGCCTTTATCCATGGACACTTCTCTTTAAATCGACATTAAATTTAATAATTTTAACTTAATGATTAACTCTATGAGAAGTGTCTCAATGGATAAAGGCAGAAACATTGGGAAGAATAAGAGCAAATTCATTTATTATAAACGTTGTATTAGGAGTTGGATATTTCTATACATGAAGATATTACTTAAGTACAAAATATTGTTGAATTAGATAATTAGATCAGCATTTAATCGATTAAGACATAATTATAATTAACTTATATTCGCTTATATTGTGTGGTTAAATGTAATGAATGTAAGTGTGCTTAATCAAGAGAGATTTAACAAGTTTTTCCAAACGAGTGGACAACTATTTTCCACGAACAGACGTAGAAAAGTGTATACGAACTTGTAATTTCGATTCTAGCTAGTCAGAAATGAAATACCCGTAGTTATTTGAGATGAACAACTAAAACATCAATAGAAACAAAGTGATGACAAAAACAAGTTCATTTACACATTGAATTTATTTAGATATTCAGTACTTATCCTTTGTTCACGTTCATTTCTTTATTTGTTTTCGGCCCAGCTGTCTAAGCTATTTTTGGCCTATATTTTAACCAATACAATAATCTCTACCATACCCACTGCCGGTAATCACGTGATTTTGTTATGATCAGCTGTACTATTAAATGGCGGCCAGACTCGTCACCTCAGGTAGGTTTTTCACATTTTTTAATTAGAAAACCACGGAATCTTGTTATTTCATTACGTGCAGAGTACCCTCCATTGCAAGCGATTTATGACAATACAAAAATGTTTTTCCTACGTCCATAAATAAAAAAGTTATTGAGCGAATTATTTTGAAATCTTACGTACTTGTTGTGATCGGCTGTACTATATATATCTGTTTTTGCCTTTTTGTACTGAATGAAGCCATTTGCCACAAGAATTTACCCACCAGGAAACTCAAAACATTATTCTATGATACTTGTGTCATCTTTTCTGTCAAAGGTCAGGATGTAAATGTGAATTTTGACGGAAAACAAAAAAATGATAAGGTGTACTATTTGAATTTCAATGATAGGCTGTACTATCAGATTCCTGAGCCAACCGACAATGATGTTACACGTATCTTACTACATTAAATGTCGAATTCCTCGGTTGTAAATTTCAATTTTTTGGTAAGGATAAATGAAAGTAAACTATAATGTAAAGTTTGGTTAAATGTCACCGTCAAATTACGTCATTTTATGAACTTACAAAAATATATTTAACGGCTTTACTTACTGAAATACGATCATAGATAATCATTATATGATGACTTAAGTTTTTATGCAGAAGACGTTGTGTATATTCTCGAGTACCATTGCATGTCTCTGTCTAAATATCTATTTAGTGTCATTGAGTGAGACAAGTTGTGATTTGTTTCTCGCTTCCTGTTTTGTGTATTGATATATTCATCTTATTGGTCATTGTAATACGTTTTATTCGTTCCAGAATTATGGACACCGGTAAAGTTTTTACTGATACTGCGGAAAGTTCTTCAAACCACAAGGAAGTCTAAGTATCCACGAGAGAGGACACATTGGAAAGGCTCCGTATAATTGCTGAGGATGTTTTTCATTTTCTATTGTACAGTATGCATCGGTAAATGTCTAATTATTTGTAATTATTCGTGTGGTAAATAATGAGATGTTGCATTTCAATTAAATTGGTATCGAGAATTCCATTAAAAACGATAGACCAGTTTTATGTTACATTTTCGTTTTTTTAAACACACTGTTAAATAGTTATTTTGTCTTGGAATCGTTTAATCAATGTTAACCAAACATTCATATTATTCCTAAGCATGAAAAGATAATGGAATGCACATTTTAATGTTAAATAATTTAAAAAGTCATGAATTATAAATGTAGCAATTGTTTCAAGACATGTTTATGTCTCAATTGTAGAACAATTATTGATGAATGCAGTTTCCCCGCCTAACATGCAAATTCTGAATTGAGGAAGAAGACCTATCAGTCCTTTTAAACCGTTCTATACGAATAAAACTATTGATATCGACCAACTTATAAAAATGTTTCAAATAAAGAGTCTGTTCTTGTACTGGGTGCATTAACACGAGTCGTTTAAGCCAACTAGTTATTTTTCAATACGATAGCGGTTTCATTTGACATCATTCTGAAACTGGTCTGTACCGGGCACTGTTTCCTGAGGTGGACTTTATGACAAAAACTCAAGGAGTACATAATGTTTCTCATCTTAAACACCAGTTTTCTTTCACTTGAAAACAATTTTTTATACACTATTAAATATATAAAAGTTGATTTTTTCTATTATTTATCGTTGTAGTGGCAATAAGCATGATGATGAAAAACGGAATGTGTGCGACAACTGTGGAGAAAAGTTTGCGATTAAAGCTAGCCTTACCGACGATACGAAAGAAATACATGGGAATAATTCACGTGTGAAACGTGTAAACAACTGTTTACTAGAAGAGGACAATTGGTTGAGCATCAGAAAGCAGTACACGTGGGCAAGAAATCTCACTCTTGTGGAAAATGGTCTAGTAATCTAGTTTCTTCTTGTCTTTTCTTATTTGCTCACCTGAGAACTTTTATCACAATACGTCTATCGATTGTCCGTTATCATCATTTGTTAGTGACCACTGTAACACCTTCATTATTTGTCCGGCTCAGATCAGCTAGTCTTAGTGAAAATTGTAATTCTCTTTTTACTCCATTTGATTGGTTATATAGTCTGATTCACGTCTTCGGTGATACATTATAATGCAAATTGTGAAATCATTCAAAGCGCATTAACATAATAGCTCTAACTATGCTGTAACTTGAACAATTTACTTTGCAAGTTACCTGATATGGTTATTTCTTATGTCCAGAAACGTGTGCAATTTTTTTGCAAATGCTCCGAAAATAGTTTTCTCACATTCGATTTGTCAAGTTATTTCCGATCAACAGTTTAGCATGATGCCACACTGTGTTCATTGGCATTGTGTTTACCTCCAATTGAGGCTTAGTTGTTTTGTCGATGATGTGTATTTGAAATGCAAAAAGCAACATGTTTATTTTTACAATAAGTAAAAACTATACTCTATATTTTCGTCCTGTATTAACGTTTTCACTACAAGGCCTTATCAAACAAAGATTGAATTAATGCAGTTAAATTGTACTTTATTACTTCTTGTTACGCTTTCAAGACACGTATTGTTATTTGACTTCATATAACACTCATTTTCATATAAGAGTAACAAGACGTATACTGAAGTTGCATTTACCAATTTTCTGTTGAATGTGTACATTGCAGTCAAAACATAAATAAGACGAGAATTACAGAATGTTCAATATTTCGTGTTTATCTGGATACAAAGTTGAGATACTTAAGAGTATCCATATTAATGATTGTAGATTTTAATGATTTGTAAGTTTTTGTGATATTGTTGCTTTTTTTAAATTAAATTATGGTAAAATGGCATTGATTCTGTGGTAAGTTTTACATGATTACACTATTTTTGAAACATATTTATGTTGTTTTATTCATTTCTGAAATGATATTGTGTCACTAACTTAACATAATGAATATCATTAAAATGATAAGTGACATGCAATTATAGTAAACCACTGAACAAAAGTTCTAACCGATCACTTTTCAAATTTTGACTATTTCATAACTGGCCAATGGATCCTTTTTAAATTTTGCTGAGGTGATTTTTGAGTAATTTTCTACCGATTTGTGGGAAAAATATAATTTGATACGATCCGATGCACTCGATCGGCACACTTGGTGTGGTTTACTCATTTTGTCACGAAATGTTCGTGTACAGAATGATGAGTAAATAAATTTCACTTTGCATGAGTCCTTGTTAACTTTTTAAATGAAAAAAACATAAAACATTGCACGAATGTCGATCCTGTCGGCGAGTTGTAACCTTTGTTCTTGGTATTCGGCGTCAGTTAGAAACGAAAGTCCAAAGTCGCGATGGTCGAAAAGACCGGATTAAAGTGTCATGCAACTTGAAATAGGGATTAACACATTAAGAGTAATAAAATTATAGCATTTTTTCTATTTTAACAATACTTTTCGATATTTTTTAAAGATGTTTCCATGAACAGCCACTCACCTGTTTGATAGAGGCTCCGGTATTCAACACTCCATTGGCTACGCCACGATCCTGCATCAGCATTTGTGCAATGTTCAATGTTTTTTCACTTATAAAGTTAACAAGGATTCATGCAAAGTGAACTTTAATACTCACCACTCTCTGTCACGAACATTTCTAGTCAAAATGTGAAAACCACACCCTGTGTGCCGATCGAGTGCATTGGACCGTATGAAATTCATTTTCCCCATAAATCGGTAGAAAATGACCAAAAAATCACCTCTGCAAAATTTAATAAGGATCCATCAGTCCGTTCCTATCGGTCGCCGAATACCAAGAACAAAGGTTACAACTCGCCGACATGATCGACATTCGTGCAATCTTTTATGTTTTTTTTTTCATTTATAAAGTTAACAAGGATTCACCCAAAGTGTAAATTAATAATCACCACTCTCTATACAATACAATACAACAATACAATACAATATTTCTTTATTTAGCATAATCTATACAGATCATTGCCTTAAACAAGGCGAACATGAATATCAGAGAAGAACATGACAATACATGAAACACACAAATAAATACAATAAATAAAACAATCACAAAAAAGGAAGGAAAAAACAACATGCAATAAGAAAATGAATGGAATTAAATGAAATCAAAAATAATACTAAATACCTAATTTCGTTCTTTAAATGCTGCATGGATAAAATAAGCTAATTTTTTATAAGTACTTTCTTTATTAGACTGCATTAAAATATTAAACTTATTTATTGTTGGCCAACTGTGGAAATATTAACGAACATTCCGTGTGTAAATCACACCCTGTGTGCCGATTGAGTGCATCAGACCGTATCAAAGTATTTCCCCCTAAAAATCGGTAGAAAATGACACAAACATTCCCTCAGCAAAATTCTATAAGGATCCATTGGCCCGTTATAAAATGATCAAACTTTGAAAAGTGATCGGTTAGAACTTTTGTTTAGTGTATATATATACGCATATAATCTATCAAGGCATACAAGTTTCTGGAAAAATGTTTCATCAATTTATTCGTACATGCACAAACACATCCAAAAACATTACATTAAATCAATAATGACTACATAATTTTCGTCTCCATTGGTCATCTCGAGAGAAAATGTAGCAAAAAAAAATTAAACACATAATTTACACATAATTGGAAAACTAATTGAAATCTATACAAACAATGATTCTGATATCCAATTCTAAACATATTTTCAATGACGTCCCTTGACGATCATAACTTCAAATTTATCTGTTTACCTATTTATCTGAAGCTAAACAAGTTTCTTATCAATTGTTTCTGAGACCTGCTATATAGATCTACATGTACAGGAAACAATTCAGTAGAAAAAATTGATATCTTGCATGTAAGTACAACACTGTCACTGATGTCCACAATGTTTACTCAGATGAACTTATTTCAGACATTATGAAATCGTATATGTCACGGTATTTCACGGTTTGTTTCAGTTCCGTTCTATTTATCTGAGTATCCACATATCAAGTTAGAAAGTTTCAAGTGATGTGGTGTCAAGGAATTCAATCTTAAAACAATAAATCTATTAGTGTTCATGTTACTCCACATTTTATCGAACGAGAGCATTTTGGCTTCTTCCCCACAGGATTTTTCTCAACGGACGGTCGAAGATCTTTTATGAAGTGCTGTTTTAGATCTCGCAACAGTCTCCATCTTTTCCTTCCCATCCGACGGACACGTTCGATAGAGTCAAACTCGAGGTTCCTGGTAAAGAAACAAAAAAGTATATGGAAAACAGCATCTGCAATAACATGTTAAACACAAATCTTTTCAAACGGACATAAAGTGCTAGTGTAGCCAAAAGGCGGAACAGTGTGCTTAACCCAGTGCGTCTTAGAAGACACTGGTATAATAAAAGAATTTTAAACAGCCAAATTCGGAAGTACTTATTGTCCCCTTAATACGCCAATATATTCTTAAAATAATTGCATGTACCGACGTAATGTACGTAATTATTCGATGTGAATATAGATAGTAAATTCATGTGTGACCGACAATACTGTTTGCAAAAAATACATTGTACAAAACAAATTCCACTTGTTGAAGGGTCTATGTACCTCTTCAGAAAGTGTATTTTGGAAGCACACTTGTATTTCTGTAAATACATTGACCCGAAATCACATTAGTCTGGCGAATTTTCGTTTAAACTCATCGAGCTTTATCCACACTAAAACTCAAATCAGTAAATTTGTATCTATATTACAACGTCTTCTGCTTCAAAACTTAAGTCATCAGATAATGATTATCTATGAGCGTATTTCAGTAAGTAAAGTCGTTAAATACGTTTTTATAAGTTCATATTCATAAAATGACGTAATTTGACGGTGACATTTAACCAAACTTTACATTATAGTTTACTTTCATTTATCCTTACCAAAAAATTGAAATTTACAACCGAGGAATTTGACATTAAACGTAGATACGTGTAACATCATTGTCGGTTGGTTCAGGAGTCTGATAGTACAGCTTATCATTGAAATTCAAATAGTACACCTTATCATTTTTTGTTTTCCGTCAAAATTCACATTTACATCCTGACCTTTGACAGAAAAGATGACACAAGTATCATAGAATAATGTTTTGAGTTTCCTGGTGGGTAAATTCTTGTGGCAAATGGCTTCATTCAGTACAAAAAGGCAAAAACAGATATATATAGTACAGCCGATCACAACAAGTACGTAAGATTTCAAAATAATTCGCTCAATAACTTTTTTATTTATGGACGTAGGAAAAACATTTTTGTATTGTCATAAATCGCTTGCAATGGAGGGTACTCTGCACGTAATGAAATAACAAGATTCCGTGGTTTTCTAATTAAAAAATGTGAAAAACCTACCTGAGGTGACGAGTCCGGCCGCCATTTAATAGTACAGCTGATCATAACAAAATCACGTGATTACCGGCAGTGATACCTGTTTATCCAATGAAATTCTCTTCCGATAAAGAGAAAAACTGAGATAAAAGATGTGGTGTGAATGTGATACACATTAAACTTATGTATAACAACTACATTGAAAAGGTATAAAATACAAGTAAAAGACATCGATATTAAATCAGTACATATTTTTATAATTAAAAAGCATAATGCGCAACGTGAGAAAAGGGCCCTTATGGTCAAATGTTTCGAAATTTAGATTTTTACAGAAAGTGAAAGAGTATGCTTCGTAGTTTCCAAAAATGTATAATTTATTAAAATATCTCAATTAATGACGTTGCTATGGCGATTTGAAATTCGATACTCGGTCCAAGAAAAAAGCGACGTCACATTTAACGTCGCGTTTTTGTTGGACATTTGGCAACTGAATACCATAGTAAATTAACTGCAAAAAACATTTGGAATTAGTTTTATCAAGAAGGGTTTTTTTTAAAATTCAACATTCCTTACATTTATAATAAAAAAATCTCGAATTTACATGTATATATATACATATATATTTTTTTTCAGGAATATTCATGTTTCTCTAAGCAAGTAACTTCAGAATGTTCTCACACAAATAAAATGGAAGTCACCTTTATAGAAGAATTACCATTTGAGGGTGATAATGTTGAACTTACCATTTCTATACGTGAAGGTATTTTTTCAGAAGGTATTTTTTTAATTAATTTGGATAAATCTTTATTTGACTATATATTACAAGAGTTTGAAAAAACCTATTCTTTCAATAGATTAGAATAGAAACCATTTCTAATCGACAAGCAGATGCTATTTCTTGACCATTCTCATACCCAAACAGTATCAATATTCTGGATGACGAATCTTGACAACCTCTGGGTACGAGAATGTGCCTAAAAAGTTGCCTATAGCATAATTTGAGTTTCCTCGTAATAGGAAACAAAGACTATTCGGTTTTGAAGTATTTGTACGTATAAATATGTTAATGCGTACAAGCGTGGCCACATAAGCATGTTGCTACGAAGTATACCTTCTCACACCAAAAAGAAATAAGCATGCGGTATCCAATAGAGGGTACTAGGAGGCAAAACGCAGCAATATGCTTAGGAAACTCTACCTTGTTTTCATCGTAAAGACCATCAGCCTTAATTGATCTCATAAACTCACCAAGTCGAGTGTTATAACTTTGAATCTTATATATTACAGCTTATCGAGATAATTCAATGTTAGTGAAAGTGGTGGTGATGCCTATGATATTGATATTGTCGGTTATTCTTATTGCTATATGTGTAGTCATAGGAATATGTTGTTTTATGAGACGAAGAGATCGTCAAAACCGAGCAAGACTTGCAGTACAAGCCAAAACCACAACAGGTATGAATGACTCTCTTGCTAGGATATTAATATTTAAACAATCTACGCGGATATTCAATACCGTATTTGCCCTAAACCAACGATAATAATTGTGAAAGCTGAAACGTTCATTTTGATCATTCCGTGTGTGACGTTTTTTAATTGAATAACAGTACATACCCACAAATATAACCATGTGCTCTTTTGGTTACACTTTGTTTGTGTAACAAAATGTAACTGTAACCCTTTGTTAAATATGCTAATAGTTAAAGTCATGGAAAGGTCCCTTTGATTTAGAACATATTAAGATGTTTTCGACAGTGGTTAAATACATACAATGCACTCTTGGAGAATTAAATTTTGAGAACAACTGATCAGGCAAACTGAGAGATTGTACTATAGTAAAGCTAATGCATGCCACTTAGTTAGAATCAATGATAATTAACAAATTATCGCCGAGTATGGAATTTTCTCTGATGAACATTTGTCTGTTTTGTGTTATTGGTAAATGTTAATCAGCTGTTCTTTCTTTCTTCATTTTATGCAAGACTAGTGTGAAAGTGAAACGGCTTATCCTTAAACATTATTTGATTAATTACTTTAGAGGCTACTGCCGCTTATATTTGTCATTATTAGGATTACATTAACATAATGTGTTTAGTTTGCACTACCCGTTGTGAAACATGAAATGTGTTTATGTATAAAATTATTGAGAAATTAACACATGTACTAATATATCAAAATTTACAAATGAACATCTGACCTAGACGGTTTGAATATCACAACATTATTTGATATTATACTATACATTATCTATTAGCCATTATGATACTTACAATGGGTGCTATGTACCTAAACCATTCCCGGGACTGTTATCTAGTCAGTTCTTATGAACATTGCAACATCAGACATTTTATCATATGTTGAATATGTTTTCTTTGTCAGGTCATTTGTGGTTTTACATTTTGATTGTTGGTTTATTTCTACGACAACATAATTGTCTAGCTGTCTTCTTGAACCTTTTTTAAGCTTTATCAGAAGCTATAATAAGTTGATTTTTAATGTGGGAATAAAGCTTTTAATGGCAATTTGTCAAATGAAACTCTAAAAAACTACAAAAACAAAAACATTTCATTCGAAAATGCTGTTACCATTCTGCACGTGGTGTGGTTACTTATTCCTCTTAATTGTTTGGTTTTCATTATACTTTCTGATAAAGAATTAAATACTTACAGTTACCTATCCAATGCCTAACCAATCTGGATATCAGTCACAAGCAGGTTATGGACAATCTAGTTACCTGCAACCGTCTCAACAAGCAGGCTTTCAACAATCAACTGGATACAAACAACCTCCATCACCAATGGGATACCAGCAGCTACCGCCATCGCCAGGTTATCAACAACCTTTTTCAACAATGGACGGTCAGAGACCACTGTCATTTAGCAGTTATGAGAAGCCGCCATCTCCTACTAAATTCAATCTGCCGTCGGGTACTTTACCACGACCTGCACAACAATCTGCAAGTAGTACTTCTATAACAGAAACATCACCAGGTATGATCACAAGTAATTCAAAAAAATTAATAGTTCTTGTAAACAATTAAGATTGATTGATTTATCTTTGTCTAAATTTTCTGTAGACAAGCTAGAAGGTTTAATTTGACTACGGAACACCCGCAGCGGTTATTTCCGTTTATAGAAAGTTAAAGTAGCCATGTGTGACTTATCCGCGTAGTTCGATTTAGCTGGTGTCGATTAAAGTTTTCAATGTTCTTTTCTGCAAAATGATATGTTTATTATTTATGAAATTCTGTTTTATCTCTACTTACACCAATAAGGAGTAAAGTAATTGCAAATCCTTTATTTATTTTATCTTTATCTGTTTAATACTGTCTGTATTTTTTTCGACGCAGTTGCCTAAGCTAACTTTTCACCTGTATTTCTAACCAATACAATTAGCTTTATCATATACATTTGTCCAATGAAATTCTCTTCCGGTGTAGAAAAATGGATAAAAGATATGGTATCATTGGTTATGTGATAAACAGTTTATAGTTGCTGACAATTTACTCTTTGTGTCATGGGTGACTCACTATGATAATTGATTATACATTGTTTGTGGTATGCGCCTGGCGGTATGACTAAACAGCTTATATGACTACTTATATTTTAAACAAAATAAATCAAGCATAGTGCCTGATATCTTTTTAAAGATATTTCTAGTTTTGTTTTCGTTTTATCTTGTGACCGTTATATAATTGACATGATCAACAACTTTACATCTAATAAAAAGAAGATTTTCACTTTCTAAACATGCCATATACTAATTAAATATTTTTTAATTTGATTTTTTCAGCTCCGCTAGTTCAACCTCCACCATATTCCGGATAAACAGTGATGAAAAGTATTGAACAGAGAATAACGAATGCGTTTACATACAACTTGATTATCGGCATTATCGGGGACTCAAATAAACCATATTTGTTATGTTAACATTGTTAACAATGAAATGTATATTCATTCAAAATACATGGTGAAAATGTGAAATGTTATAATTTCATTGTAGAGAAAATAAGACGTCAAAATTGGGACATCTAAAAGGATAATAACTTAGCGTTAAATGTCTGTAAAATTTCTCTAACAAACACAGAAATAGACATAAAAGAAACAGACTATTGGTCTATTTTGAATAAGTAATTATTATATTAACTTGTATTGACATAAAATGACACTTTACTTGTTTTCTGGGGTCACTCAAAGTAATGATATATGCCAATGTCGACTAATATGCTCTTTGTATTGATAAACATATTTATACATGTATACATGTTGTTAATGTATATTTTTTTCAAAAACGTGTATATCATTTTAACTTTATCTCAATTTTGTCTTAATGTTTACTTACACTAAAATATTAACCATGTACATATGAATTTATCTGAAACTGAGTCTAATTCAACATTTGATCTAGTGTTGAATTCGATTTTACTATGCATATTTTAGCAATGTTCCCTCTAAAAGTCCTTTGACAAAGTCTTGTTATTTGGATAAACCTAATTTACATTCTGTCATTTACCCATGAGAAAAAGAATCAAAAGTGTCATCTGAGTTCAATCCAAAAATCAGTATTAATTGGTTCATCAACGTATTTTTCAAACTATATTTACCGAACAATTAATGTGTACTCATGTAACATATAGTTTTTTTTTGATAAACTAACTAATGTTGCATTTGAATTTTGCTTTAATGATATTGTCTAAATACTTTTGGAGCGCGCTTTAGTTTGTTTTCTATTCAATAAAACTAATGATGAAATTAAAGTAGCGTCTGAGCCGCGACCGTGGCGTAGTGGTTAGCATGTCTGACTTCGAATCCGGAGATCGCGGGTTCGAAACCCGGTCGCGGCAGGCCATACCCTATACATGAGCTGTCGGCCTCGTGGTAGGGTAAGTTAGTACTGGTGATAGAAAAGTGTCCAGGAAACCTATAGTAGGAAGAGCTGACCGTCGTATATATGACTTATATATGTGTTGAATACGACGTTAAAAAAACAACAACAAACAACAACATAAAGTAGCGTCTGCTTTTAACAAATCAGTTAGTCATACTATGTTGGCCGTGAGAAGTCACAGGTAACAGGTCACAAAACGACACTGCCCTATTTCAGTTTATTATACAAAACAATTGACTTACTTAAATGCAAACATGAAATGTTTATAGAGTCATATTTGTGGCTATTTTGATATTGTAAATGTTCTTTATATATATGTTTCTGTGTCAATAATTCCATATTCTTTAGAACAGCTTGCATTGCCGCGAGGTTTCGACGTTGCTCTGGTAATCACTAGATTCGAATCTCATTAGAAATCGATTGAAATAAGTTATTAGAACTTGTATTACGATTGAGATAAAATGAATTTGTATAGTAAACTCCATTTTTGTATATGCAATAAGCTCAGCTTATTTTTGTCGTTGTTTTTATATATCTTAGCAGCTAATTTTCTGAAGAAGCTAGTATAATTTAGTCAGCTACGGCCAGTGCCTTCGTAGTATCACAATTTTTATAATGGACAATTAAGACCAATACATGTTTTTATAGTAGTTGGTGCTTTTAATAGTACACGTACATGCATTAAGCGTATTACTATTGCCTTGTTGAATGTATCATTTTGTTTAAATATCCGCGCGTGTAAAAAAGCTTATGTGAATGTGTGATCATTCTATAAGATTGAATTCCCTAAGTTCTCAAATACCAATTTACAGTCATTAAATATTTGAAGACCTGAATGAATGTTTATTAAACATGATTCTTCTCACTCACCACGAGATTTGAATCATTTTGCTTGTATAAGATTGATAAGCAGCATTCAGTACCAAAATTATAAATGGTTAAACAGTAGAAATGCAAAGTACCACTCGATTCTAGTTTTCTGATAAGAAACACTTCGTAAATCGTGTGAAGGGGAAGTAGTTGTTCTAACTTGAAATCCTTTGAAATTGTGAATTTAATGAAATTTAATTTCAGTGGTGACATAATCTGAACTACTCAGATGTATAAAGTGTGAGACATTGTATTTCTCAGATTTTTCATGAACATTTTTTGATAATGCGTTTATTAAGTGTATGAACAAAATGGCGAGTTATTCGCAGGGCATTATAACTTGTATTAATTGTGTTTGATTTTAACGCCGTAGCAACACATTGTATAGGTTTTATAAGGGCGGTCACTCCATCTTCTCACCGTTCCTGAAAAGATAAATCCCTGGATTTAGCTGTTAACCAGTTACTAGGTGCATACTCCCGTTATTGACTGACAACAGTTCTGTCCTTCATGATTTAAGGTCAGTGGGAAAAGGGAGAATGGCCAAAGAAATTATTTCATGACCAAACTTCACTGAAGTATGCCACGGCCGGGGAATCGGACCAATGATCCATCAATCAGCATTATCATCTCTCCTGTTATTCAAGGCAAATATTCATAGAAGATGCTCAAGATGTTCCGAATGTAGTTTTTTGGGAAATGTTCTGTAGTCATCTACATAGTTTTGAAATAAGGGACTTCTACCTTAATTAAATTTTGATATTTATTGTGCCAAAGGCATTTCTTTTTTGACAGTACAATGTTTAACTATAATTATCATTCTCTTAATAAATATACATATATTAACTTAGAGTATTTTCTTATTCTTTGCAATACGACTTGAAGTTTTGAACCGTGTCTATGTTCAAAAGAACAATAACTCTCCACTTAATAATTTTCAAACACTGGTCGATGTTTTCTGTATGATACTGCAAAAATGGTGATTTGGAGTTAGGGCACCGTAACAACACATGAAGTCAATATGCTGTTGGAAACAAAAATAAAAACAAAGCTGCCACCCAAAATGGTATATCAGCGGAAGATTTTTAATCAACAAAGAAAAAAACCACTCATTATTGGCGACATCGTAAATAACAGTTTCAACAATCTAAAAGCACCCGCTTACCTCAAAGACGGTATACAGACTCCTGTTCATAAAAAGGGAAACTAAATAAAGCTTCCCAGTAATTACAGAGGTATTAATGTTACTTATCATAAAGATAATAGAACATATCTTAAAAACAGAATAATTGATTTTGTCTTCAACGGTCAACGGAGTCAAGCTCATCTTTTGACGCAGTCTTCAGAAAATATCAACAATACAAAGGACAGTAAGCAATAAATTATTCATTATGGTCAGTCTAGATGCTTAGATGACTTTTGACCCAATAGATTATAACATTTATTTCAATAAGCATTATTACCTGAGCATTAGACGGTATCTGGTAGATACGTACACCATCTCCGCCGATTACATGACCAGCGAACGATGAAAACAATATCAGCGCTTGCAAATCAAGCAGTCAAGCTTAGGGATTCTGAAATGAAGTGTAAAGCAAGGTTCAATAAAACCCTTTACTTACTTCTATCAATTCATTACATATAAAACATGCATAATTCATGTCATTCATTCAAGAACACAATTATGAATAAACATTGAACGAGTGTATACATTGAATAAATTAAAACATAATTATGAAACATTGTTATCTCTAACATTATAATACACGTTTTTGCATGTTTGCTAAAACATTCAAAGGTGAATAAGTAAATAATTAACTTACCCATGGTATACTTGTTTGTCTTATCCCAGGGATGGTTCAATGACGTGGAGCGGCCAGCTCGGGTAAAATATGTGATAAATTAATGCCCATTCAATACAGGGTCAATTTCATCATTCTTAGTTGAACGTTCTTTTCAATACTTTGTATACATGCATTATGTGGTTTTTATTCTCCTTATAATTAAATTACACCAACCATAATGAAGAATGTTCAGTTTTTCTAGAATTTGCTAGTAGTATTTCTGGCTTGGCTTTAATTGATATCACTTTTCTCATTTTTCTTAAACAAAAACATTTCTTAGAATCAAAGGCATCTTCAATCATTATTTTGGAATTATCTGAAACAGCTTTTATTCTAAACAATCCATCATTTCCCTCAACACAAAGTACAATGTCATCAGATGCAGCAACTGAAATTTTTACCAATAATTAATCAAGAAACAGTTGTCTTTTACGATGCATGAGTCTTTGTTCTTCATAGAATTGTACTCCAGATTGTGATAACATTCTTCATTCAATCCTCTGATGGTACAGGTATTTCCTTTAAAATTTGAGAGCCGAAGTCATTAGATGATATTTACACTTACTTGTTTTAAACGACCTAATAATTGTAATTTCACCCAAGTTGAAACTAGTCGAGCGCTCATGTCATTCAGAATGTGCAAATTGTCCCCTAGTTCTTTCTTCTAACTCGACAGCATCCCCTTGTAATTCTTGCAAAAAAAACCGTTCACAATTTGTATTTACCTGGATTTATGTCGTCACTTGCATATTATATTTGTTCCTCATAATCTCATAATCTAAACGACATTTCTGTAAGGACTGGGAAGTTTGCAATTTCCTTTTTTTCGTTTAAAAATGTTGGTAGGATTTTTTATGAATTTCTGTAATTAATATATTGATCAGTTCTTGACGTATAAGTACCAATAAATAGTAGACCTGTTATCATTCCAGTAGAATTTTCATAAACTTGAGGTGACTATACAGGACCTAATTATGTGCACAGTGCACGGTCATAACACCTGCTGTCACATGACCCTTTAAATGCTTCTTGTGCATTTTCCTTCTATCAAACTTGCATCTAAATGGCATTCAGGATTCCGCCAAATTGTTGATGAAGGTCCCTATTAACCTGTCTGATTTTTCAGGCATTCTGTTTAATATTGTATAAGGGTCTTAAACATATTTTCTAGAGTTTTGTCACATTTGGGAGGTTTACTACCACCTTTTTTATAGTTATATCGAAAGTCCTTTACATTTCAATCTATTGCAGTGGTTTTCCAATAATTTGTTTGTGAAATGATAACATCATCTATGTCAGTACATGTAGCATGTTTTAAACAGGGCCTCATAAAAAATCAAATTAACACCCCAGGCCGATATATTGCAATACGGTTTTACCGTATTGTTACACCCCTGATATACACATCAATAGAAAGCATTGCATTAAAACGCATTAAATTGTCGATTGTTGATTTACACTTGTGCATATCATCAAGTATTCATTTATTCAGAAACTATCAACGTGCGTGGTGTTTATTATCATCGATGATGCATTTGATATTCTAACAGAACCAATGCATCACAATGATACAGGCTTGTCTGAATGAAAGTGGAAATAAAATTAATTCAAACAATGTAAATACATATAAAGTATTCGCATGAAATAAATATGAGCATGCAAATAGTTACTTTTAAACAAGCAGCGTAAACTTTGGTCGCTGGACTCCTTCACTCGTCATCAGGCAGATTTAAGTAGTGAATGGCGTTCTACAGGTTGGACACTGGAATCAACATTTTTCATATACGTATACCCAGAGCATGAGTAAGTACATATTTGTTTATTTTCCTGTTTGAACTGATATTCAGTACAAGAGTAATTGTTCATCTTTCTCTTGCTATTTTTATGTATTTGTGAGTTTTGGGCGAATTTTCGCCATGCTAAAATTCTCAAGATTTAACCGAAGTTATTCAAATAGTTAGGAGCTGTAACTAGAACGTCTGACCATTTAGGCAAAACGTACATTTTCGCTGAATGGTTACGTATGTTTAAAATATACAATGTAAAATATCAAACTCTATGAAGTGTTCCTTATACAATTTTAGATGGTCAAATTCTTAGGTTGTAGAATATACGACTTAAATTGTAAAACTTTTTGAACTGGTGTCTATATGCAAGATAAAAGGTCAAACTCATAAGAATGTTGTCTACACAGAATTATTATTATTATTATCATGATTATTATTATAATTATTATTATTATTATCATTATTATTATTATTATTATTATTATTATTATTATTATTATTATTATTATTATTATTATTATTATTATTATTATTATTATTATTATTATTATTATTATTATTATTATTATTATTATCATCATCATCATCATCATCATCATCATCATCATCATCATCATCATCATCATCATCATCATCATCATCATCATCATCATCATCATCATCATCATCATCATCATCATCATTATTATTATTATTATTATTATTATTATTATTATTATTATTATTATTATTATTATTATTATTATTATTATTATTATTATTATTATTATTATTATTTTATTATTATTATCATTATTATCATTACATGTATGTACTCGTATATACCAAATTTGTACAGCGATCTTTCCACATTGAATATATGTTCAAAAGCGCTTCTCAATCATATGCATAATTAGGAAATAATTAAATGAAATTGAAAATAGTTAAGAGAGATAATAAAAAATAAAATACACAGTAATAAATAGTCAAACTCTTTCAACTATAGAATATACAATATGATATGGTTTACTAGTACAGTCACAAATTTGCTAAATTCCCCAAGTATCGTGACGGCGTGCCGCTCGGCTAGCTCGGTTGGTAGCACGCAAGTCTACTGATCGAGGGGTCGTGGTTTCGATTCCCGGCTTGGTCATGAAAAAAATTCTACGGCCACTATCCCTCCTACCAATGATTTTTAATTATGTAGGGCAGTTGTCAGTCACTGACGAAAGTATGAGCTTAATAGTTGGTTAACAGTTAATCTAAAGATTTAGCCCTTCCAGAAGGAGTGAGCAGGTTGACTGACCGCCGTTATATGACCTATACAAAGAGTTGCTACGGCGTTAAATCCAACAAACAAACAAACAAGCGTCAAACTCTTTTGAGTGTTACAAAAAGTACGATTCAAACTCTTTGGAATTTTAGCTTGACGGCGAATTCTGCCCAAAATGTCTTTAGTTGATAACCATAAATCGGTTTAATATCAACGGAAAAAGACTCACCTGTTCAACCGACGTAGTAATAATCAAATGGGGACAAGTACTAATGTCTTGTACTTGTGTACGATGTATTCATGGTCTAGCCAAATATTCGCGGGATTTCGAATCTCATGTCCCGAAGGGGGTACGGGTTCGAATCCCATTCGGGGAGGTAATACCCTTCCATGAAAATTTGACGATAATGTCAATTTAAAACCATTCATAAGGTCTCTGTCATTTTATACCTGGTTTAATACGGCTGAGTTACAGTTTAAATAAATTGTCCCTTTCAAAGTGATGGTTAGACACCTTTGGGGGATGTATTAAGGGCCCTTTAAAGGTGATGTTTCGACACCTTTGGGGAAAATGTCTGGTTTACTGTGGCGTTATGTTACACTGTTCAGGACATGTCCGGTTAACAGTAGTATCATGTTATACTGTCCAGGAAACCAATATTCAATATCAAATAAATAAAACCAAATGTAAAAGTAGTGATAAAAATGTAAAATTACGTCGAATCATGAGCTTTGAATGATATAGGTCCAAAAAATATGAAATATTAAAGCTCAATAAAAACAATACAAAAAAATTAAATACACTATATTACATCATGTGTGATAATTTTTATTTTGTTTTGTGTTATTGTACATACATTACACTTAAAAACCTTTCTAAGATACACATATATATTTGGTCATAACTGGGTTGATACGTAAGCTATTGATATAAAATTTGTAGAAAATGTTCATCAAATAGTATTTCATTTATCAGTAAAACGAAGAATAAATTGACAAATAAATGACTTCTTACAAGCAGTATAAATATTGGCACCAACTAAGTACAAATTAACATCAATAGCGAGTATGACCACCTTGCTCGCAATTAGATTATGTAGTTCTGAATGATAACCTAGGGTATCATAGCACATCCTAGCTGTCTTGTCGTCATACGACTTCTTCTCTTGCTTGGCAGGTTTTTAACACTTCCGGTTTGCTCAAACTTTCTTAAAAGTGTCATCACAGTCAAAGGGTAACGCTTGAAAGTATGAGCAACCTGAAAAATTGGTTCACTTTGTCACGATTGTTGAAGGTTTCTGCATTACAGCTATGCTTAGAATGTCTCAGTGATGAGTATGATGCGAGCAAGACATGAGATAGCAATTCAATTCAATTAACCTTTCGTACTGATGAGCCAGCATGTATCATTTCGATAGCCTGGCCTCTTCATTTCAAGTTTATTCGTTTCATACTCATGACTTGTGAAAGTTTAGGTGTTCTTTCTTAGTGCAAATCGCTATAGATATAAACATGTACAAAACAAACGTGAAAATGTAAACTGTTTGGCCCATATTAATAAAAAGCACGAAATGCACGTGCATCTTGGAAGTCGGTTACTACAAGGTGGATATTGACGTTTTTAGTGTCATATGAAAGATATAGTATCCCATAGTTGACTCACAAAATTTCGTTTAAATATTTTAACAACTGTTGAAATTATCTGCAGGGAAATGTGTATACTTAGAAAAGTTGTTAATTGTATGTACTTAGTGCGGACATATTGACCCCGACCTTACCTTTCTCATTTGCATCTTATTATCAGATACACATATCCCGGCGAAAATCAATACCACGCCTAATCTACACTTCGGCTCGTTACGTATTTAAAATAAGCAGTCGATTTACATTGATTGTAAATAGCATCGGCAGGTACTTAGTAGGGTTGCATGGGGCTTGTAGGTTTTGAGGGTGTAATGTCGGCTAATTACAAATTATAATAAAATGGGCGGGGATGGCGGTTGTGGGGCTAAAACCTACAACTTTTGATTTGGTAGCTAGCCTCATCGTATAATATTTTGGTCCGGCCTATGTGTAATAGAGACTCATTGTACACTTTAAATGTACTTTATAGTTCGAACAAAAAAACAAACAAAACACTGTTTATAATAACAATACAATGAACTAACCCACGACGAGGGATGCCCAGGATGACTTTCAAATAAACAATTGTGATATGTTTTACCTGTGTCTTAGTTGTTGGTGTAATGGAAAGCGTTCTACCATAACAAGCATGATATACCAAGTGGTGGTGGTTTTTCAACCATGCTAATTTTGTTAAAATGAATTACACAAATTTTATTTTCAATACTGCTTACCCCTGAAATGAGTTGTTTCATTTTTAATGTTTACCAAAACACGTTTTGTTTTTTTGGACGCACTATAAAATTAATCCCTGTGTTGTAATTACATTCGAGCCTTGACGGTATAATCCGATTGTTTTCGAACATTAATACTACCGTCGTATTCAATGTAATGAATATTCTTGCATAAAGGTCAGGTCGGGGTCAATTTGTCCGCACTATATTTATGGTGAAGGGTTTTTACTTATTTATTTTTTATAATTTATCCTTTTGTACAATGCCATTGAATATGTAATATAGAAATAGGCGTTTAATCAAAGGTATATGGAGAATGAAGTAGTTTCTGGCCTTGTGGAAGGGTAAGTGAGTACTGGGTATAGACAAGGATCCAGGAAAGCTAGGTTATGTGCTCTGGACTTCGTAAAATAAACTTAATTGCGTTGACATGGCGTTAAACCCCTGTTAGTATAAATATCTTCCCTACTGGAACGTTGAAATAATTATAAAGCGGAAAAACATTCACAAGAATCAAGACTTCAAGGATTCACAAAGATCAATTCAATTACCTGATACATAACCAATATTTCATACAAAAGTCAGTCTGTAATTTCAAGTGTAAACAAATAACTCGTATCAAAGGTATGACATATGCGAACTTAAATATTTGCTAAAGGTGGAAACTTGGTTGTTCTGTGAAATTCTGTTCAATTTTAATTATACAAGTGTCAATGATTGCAGTTTGATTTATTTCTCTGTTTCAGATAATGGTGAAATTAATTGTATTATTGATCAACATCTTTATTCAGTGTTGTTTTGGAGGTGGTAAGTGACGTTTACTGTTGAAATTTACCTTGACCCTGTGCCCATAAAACTAAATATCTCTATAACTATTAAATAGAATTAACTAAAATTTAGAATATGTGATCATAAATGACATATTCTATGGAGCCCGCTAAAGTGACATTTTGAAATACATAAATGTAAAAAAGGAAATGATAATACGCTTAAACGAAATAGTAGTGAAAATAAAAAAATGTATCTCAAAATGTAACTTTTGGGGCTCCGTAATATTCCTACTCATGTTCACAACTGTTTTATGACCAGCATATTGTCGTCATTATCATAATTCCTTTCGCCGGATATTTTGATAAAAGCTTCCAAATATTTTGCATTAATTCTTACAAAAAAGTTCCTTTTCTATTTATTTATCGAAAGTTCTGAAAACTGAACTAACGAAGATAAAGTTGAAATAAGATTGAGTGCAAAATCGAAGCAAAATCAATGTCGTAGTTTGATAGATATTTACGGCTTATAAGGACCCAGCATCGATTTTAATAGCTTATACGAATGTATCATAGTCTTGGTCCTAGCGCAGTTTCACCGTTTCGAGAATATATGTACGCACACTAAGGAATCGATAGATACACTGTTTAAATCCTTTAAGGAACACTGTGCATTGCTTATTTTCCTTGAGCAATGAATTATCTCTTAATCCTAGTGTATATGGATAAGCGCAGTTGGTAACAGCGTGTCATATTAACTTTTCAAGACAACCCATTTACAATGCCATCCAATGGTTATTGGGCAATGTCCTACATTAAGGATCAAAACATATCCTCATTTACACATGAAAAAAGAAAACGATGTGCTTAGTACATAGCATAATTCATATGTTGACAAACCAATAATTGCCGAGTTTGGAAATTGGTAATATGACTCACAATTTCTTTTTGGACTGGTTTATGTGAATCGCTTTATCATAAAAACAGGATTTTGTTCAAGAACTTTTGGGGATTACGCATGAAAATCTATATTACATACAAGATTAATTTGATTTGTTTACGTTTTAGAGTAAATGACAGAATAAGTTGTAAACCACGAATTTCATTTTAAACTTATCTCCTTCGTGAGCGTATTTTTTGGAAAACGACTTCATGAAAGTAAATGAATGGGCTTTATGCTAATACAAATACAAAATTTATTTCTTCAGATTCCACCTATCATGTATCATTTCTTGGTCGGACAACTTTTGTTAGAGGAATTGGAATGTTTCAAACATTAGATGATAAACTAGACATAACATCAGCTAGTTCGACCTGTACAGATGATATCTTGACAATGCCTGCAGAATTTGGTATAATGCTAAATGGTTTAACCAATCCGGATTGCTTTAACCTTGTTCCAAACGGAACAGAGCTTGCTGTAAAAGGTATTGCTGTGACTGTACCGGACGACTCTGCTCTACATGTTTACCAGACAAATGACTATGGGGGCTTCAGTGATGGCTTTATGGCAATACCAGACGATCAACTTGGCACTGAATATATTGTTGTTACTTATTGCACTGTAGGTGGTCTGTGTCAGTTTAGTATCACAGCAACGCAAGCCAACACATTCATAGCAGTTATTTTTCCAGAAACTATGCACAAAGTAACCAGTTGTGAATCCGGAATGCTGAAGTCTCATAATGTACAATCTGGGTCGGCTCTACCTTATATCATTCATGAATATGACACAATACATTTCGAAAGTGAACAGGATTTATCTGGAACGTATATAAAATCTAGTCTTGTGATCGGCGTTATTGTGGGTGCCAGAGATTTGCCTACGGCTGATGGCCAAACTACAGCCTCTGCTATGGAACAAATAATTCCTCTTAACAAATGGGGAACTGAATTCATAGTGGCACCAAATCTTAACCATGCAGGTGATATTATAAAGATCGTTTCCAAAGTCGACAGTACTGTTGTACATATTCAAGGCTTTTCACCTTTTATGATGCGATATGCTGGTGACGCTGTGGAGAGACGGCTAGACTGGAAATTGTATACACGCATACAAACATCAAATCCTGTAATGGTCATGCAAGTTTTGTCAGTACATTTATACAACAGCGCTGCTAATGTCATTGGTACCCCATCAATGGTCCTGGTTCCACATATAGGTCAACTAGTCGTTGATAAAGTAAATGTATACTATCTTTGCCCCAATGAGGGTCGTACGAGTAATCTAATCTCTGTACTTCTTGCTTCATCGGGCTGGGTTAAAGTAAAAGAACCTAGTGAATACATTATGCCTACAGAAGATGTGCCTGGAACAGATTTCAAAGTTTATACTCTGTGGACAGATTTACAAAATGTGCATCTAGAAGGCGAAGACTTTATTGGCTATGGCTCTTGTCAAGGCGTTTCCTCCTTTTTACTGGCATCTGATTGGTCAGCTGAGAACGAGGTTAGTGCAAATAATAGTTCAGTTGAATAATTATAGACACTTACTATAGTTAGATAATTTAAGTACGCTTGCACCAGTCGTGTTATTTTGATAATTTAAAATATAACTTAAATTATATTTTTGAAGCAAAAGAACTCTTTTAGCCGGATTTTTAAACGAAAATTTGGGCAAATAGTTTGGCGAAACACGGGCGGGCGTTTGGGTGGGTGGTAACAATTGTGTTAAAGTTTTCAATTTAGCATATATCCCCTCCATTTATTGTCAGATCTTTATGAAACTTCATACAATGATAACATACCATGTGATCATGTGATCAACAGAATAAGACAGTAACCGTATCTCTACCTGGCTTTATTATTGATTATTTCCCTTTGTACTTTTTGCGTCAAAGTTTTTAAATCCGGCTTTAATGTGGTTTCCACATAACATTTAGGACTGCGGATCATTGAGCATGGGGCGATCTGATCCGAACTACGATTCATGTCGAACGATTCACGAATCGAACCACGAATCACCGGTTAATGAAACAAACATACAGGAATTCATATAAACAACACATATAAGTATGAGTATACATATATACATAACAAAAGTGAAATCTTGCTATTAAGACCACCATGGTAGGTGAAAAATAATGCATTTTTTGTAAATTTTAAAGAGTTGAACAAAAAAGACTTGAGTACAGTGAATTGCTAAAATTATCAAACAGTAACTAACAATATCTCTATTTTACGATAAAAATATTATAAACCATGTTAAAACTAACTACAATAGCTAACCAAGTCTTTTGGCACAATAGAGACCCAAGTATAATTAGATGATTAGAAAGAAGTTAATGCAATGGGAAGTTCAATGCAATGTTGGATTAATGAAATGCTTGCCAGATTGAAAAGATGCACAGTTGTACGGTGTGGTGTGAGGTGTTTATACTGGGTACCAGCCAATATGTATTCTGTTGTTTTTTTTTAATTTCCCAGGAATGTGTTTTAACAACCCCAGTTCCAGGTGATAATGTTGATAATGATTGTAACGGTCAAATAGATGAAGTGCAGTGTACAGAAGTTGACTTGGGTATAATAATCTATGTTTATCTTTAATCTCGTTTTTCTTTACATTTGTTTTGAGTGTTCACATTATTCACTAATATTTAGTGTTTATATTCATATCACATACAAATGTTACATTTTAGTACATATAAGATGAGTTCTGGAAGTGAATCATAGTCCTTTAAAACGTCTACCTTTGGTGCAGTTAAATCTCTCGCTCGAATCCTGTGGTGCTTTTCACAAAAATTATAACGAAAAACATCTTCGTACGTCTAAAGCAAGAAACATTAATAATACGCTCAGTTTTTGGCTTATCAATTCTAAATATTTAACAATTTGTGTAGAATGGTAAATACCTTTTGAATATCATATCATAGTTACGCTTATTATCCGTCTGACTTTGAAGTGCTGATTATATTAAACTAAATTACGAAGATTTTTTTCGTAAGAATTTTTGTGAAAAGCACCACTGGATGCTAGACGATATATATCATTGCATGAAAACTTGATAAGAATATTGATTTTCGTCTAAAAAAAAGTAGTTGTCGGATTTTCATGACAGGTAATGCAGGTGCGGCAAGAATGAAACAATATATTATTCAAATATAAAACGTAGCATATAACTGGTTTTCATAATTAATGTATAATGTAGAAAAGCATTATCGATAGCTCTCTATACTTCATTTTCTAGATTTTTAATTAAATATCCAATTTATCATCACTTTCAATAAACATGTATTGAATTAAAAAACTATGAAATTTTATCCTAATTTTTTAGTTGCGTTTGTAAAACAAAATACACACCGGTCCAATCTCGGTTGACAAATAGACATTAACAACCTAATCCGATATGAAATCAAAGCACTGAAAGTACTGGGGTATTCATTGTGTTTAGATTTATTCAATTTTTGTTGGGTTTTATGCTGTGGCAACACCTTATTTAGATTATATCACAGCGGTCAGTCCACCTGCTCACTGTTCCTGAAGAAGCTTTATCTCAGGATTTAGCTGATAACAAACTACTGGGTGCATACTTCGTCAGTGTCTGACGACTGTCCTACATGACTTAGAATCAGGGGAAGGAGACAGAATGGCCGTAGAAATTATTAATGCTGGCGATTACATTTTTTTCAAACTCTCTTCACAATAAAAATCTGCTTGAGTCATTTACAATATTGAACGATTGAATTTACGTATGACTATGACTACTGTTGTAATTAGTCAAAGCTATTAACTGTTACAATATGACTATCACATTGTTTTATTAGTCTGTGTGTCAAAAAAAATCTAATATAGGAGAGATTTAAAACTATGTAATTGTTATCTGTTATGTGTGCTACGTAGTGCACATTTTTTAGTAATGTTGGACTAACACCCTGCTGCTGTTCTATGATTTATATAGTAACTGAATAGAAAGAAATGTATTTAAACCCCATTTCTGCTTATCATAAATGTCTTAGAAATTAATTTTACCTGCACTGATGGTGTTTAATGATGAAGGTTAAGATTTGCAGATATTATTAAGAATTAATTGTATGATAAATTTCTTTGTTTTCATTCGATGAACTGATTTAACAAAGAGGTGAATGTCGTCAAGTGAATGGGGTTATTTTTTGGAAAATAGTTGAAAGTGTTTTATATGCACAAATTATCTATATTATGTGAGAAAATAAACAAATGTTAAGATTCAAAGTGTTATGCTAAGATTTAATACCCGAGTTCATTAGTACACACAAACTAGAAAAGGTGATATATGTTCCAAACATCAATTATGTTGATGACTTCATCGAGTTCAAAGATACTATTTCGATATCACTCATTACCTTCTTATCATTCATAGTCAACTGTGTTTCATATTTCATTTTACAGGCCCATTATTCTACTGATCGAGGGGTCGTAGGTTTTATTCACGGGCGGGGCATACTTTCGTTGAGCTTAGTTATGAAATAATTTTTACGGTAATTCTCCCTCCTACCACTCAGTCATCGATGCGATTTTTTTTGGTTAACAGCTAGATCCAGAGATTTTGCCTTTTCAGGAACAGTGAGTGGATGGACTGATCTCCGTGATATAACCTATACAATATGTGTTGCTATGGCGTTAAGGCCTCAATGAATTAATCATATGTTCTATGAATTTTGTCTCAAAAAAAAGAGCGAGCCAGCGAAAAAAAAAATTTTGAGAAGCGATCGAAAGGCGAGGAATAAATGTGCGATATTTTCATGAGCATTTTTATACAAATGGAAAAATGCATGTTAAATATGAACTTTATACAGAAAATCACATTATAGCATGTAGTTCAGAAAAGCATAATAAGTAACTTTTTAGTGTTTATACCGTTTAATCATTTATTCAGCATATTGATGTGATACAATCATGTACATTCAAAGATGAAATATGTCAAAATCGTTCTTACTTGGACTTTATTATTTTGATATTGGGGTACAGGGTATATAGTTTTGATTATTTTGCAGGTTGTTGTAAGAAAGAGTATTTGCTGTTAACATACATAAATGCTTTTAATAAGGTACATACATCATAATTGACTGTATTTTGTTCCATTTGCATTTACTATACTGCATAGCTAATACACTAAGTGAATTCATTCATATTATCCTTTAATAAAATACTTCCAATATTTCTGTACAATTTAGAATCAGCTCGGCTAACATCATAATAGATCAAACCTGTTGATGTTGGTGTTTTAGTAAAGTCTTAATGTTATTGGGTAAATAAGAGAATGACTCAACAACATACAACTGCTCAATATAATTTAGTAATCCAGAATGAGTACCAGTTGAACACCCCCGTAAATATAAATGGACGAGTCTTGTTGACTTTTTGAGTATAAATAAAGTTATATTATTTGGATGATATGGGAACAACTAAACAACAAACAACTACTAAGATTACTTAAGCCATCATGTGTGAGGATTTTAGAGTCAGCATCTCTATAAAATAAAAATGGACCAAACTGGTAAACTTTAAAGTGGATAAATACAGGCTTGTCATTTATGCCAACTATGCTATATAGACTAAACAAGAAACATCTGCAACATGTAAATATACATAAATTATGTGAAAGAAAACAATTACATCAGAACCCTTCTAAAATAAAAATTGACAAAACCTTAAGGTATATAAATATAGTCTTGGGGTACGTTATGCAAAATTTATTTCAAAATAAGTCAGTCGAGTATTTTGGGGCATTAACAATTATAATGTTAAATATTCTACCCCGTCTTACCTGCTCGTCGTAAATAGTATTTTGAATTATTTTTACACAGCAGGGGGGACATGACGTCACATAACTAGAGCTGTTTAGAGTTGATGAAAACATCAAGTTTACGTCAGTGTTCAACTGATGATCATGTGTTAAGATAAAGTTTATGGTAAACATGCATTGCATTTATAATTGATGTTTTCATTTTATAAGTGAAAAGAAACTAGAGCAATTTTTTTTTCATTTTCTGAATTTTAAGTGCGTAAATCTGATGAACATGATCAAATTTTTGTAGCCTAAACCAAAAAAAAAAAACAACTCTACTCGAGCCTAGGATTCGAACTCGCAATCTCATGATCGGTAGTCTGTCATGCTAACCACTGCACCACAGCCGCTTCGTTAAAAATACAGCTACATTTATATACATATACATGACAGATAAAAATGCGCATTATCCAAAATAACTTTTCTCCGTACACAGATAGATTAAAGTTTGATTAAGGTGAAAATATTGTGTATTTAAGTATTTATTTAAATTTGTATTTTTTTCAACTGCAATTGATAGTATACACATTTTTCTGTTGCTTTATTATTTTCTGGGTCGCAACAGAGTTCAATTATGTGTTGACTGTTCGTAGAAAGGCATTGTTTGCAAACAATTCCTTCCAATAATGTGAATGACTGTAAACTGCATTTAGAGAAATTAAATAACTAGATGGTACAGGCTTCTTTTGACATTTTTCATTGCCGTAAACAGCATCCGTCGTTTTAAGCAGCCATTTTGATTAATTATGTTTGACTGCGTATCGATTTTTGACACGACCGTACCACACAATTATCGACAGCAGTAAACCAGTCAATTTTATCTAACGTAGTGATATTAGTCCAGGGAACCAGGTTAAATTAGGATGGTCGTCACGTGACTATAGTGCTTGATACGGGAACGTAGTTTCATTCATAATTTTTCATGAATGAAATCGATGTATACATCCGCGATTATCAGTAACGTAATTATTTGTCTACCATTGTCAATTGTTCACAAATTTGTTAATACTCGGTGTCACTTTGAAGAAAGGTTTGGGGTAGATCGAGTTAAATGCGTAATTAAATTGACGCGTAGGAATCGAAGATGATCGATGAAACAAAAGAACTATTTGCGAACTATTTTATTGTAGCGGAATTATCGGGATGCTGTTCGGTTTCGTTGATTAGATATATAGGTCAATAGGTCAGTATAGGACTCCGATCGGAATACTGCTATTAATCTATTGGTAACAGAGTATTCATTGTTTCACAATGAATACAAAAATAATCTGAAATCGTAAAATATTGGGGTTTTGTCAAACTAGGTCAGGACTAGCATCTAATATCACTTGGATTTCACATTGCACAAAACATAACGCATTTATAATGCAATTCACAAGTTTCATCTGTCACGGTTCAATTATCGTCCTAAGACATTTTCATTCTTTTATTATTCTTTGTCTGTTTGGATATCATTTTCGTTCCCAGAGTCTAGTAGTATTGACAATCCGACTAGACTCTGGGAGCGAGAATGTTTGGATATACGATATATGTGGAATAATTATTTTAATTATTTATTGTTTTGTGCAATAATAAACGCTTGAAGATACATATAAATAAATGATTATTTTAACAATCTATTTATTTCTAGCTAGTTTGACCAACGTGGGTTTAGTTCGAAAACACCACAAATATCACAAGAAATTATAGAAATGTTTTGAAAAGCTATATATCAGTATATCTTTTGTAACTACAATTAAAATAGTAAAATGCGAAACCAGGAAGCTTGGAACTAAAAGTTTTGCCTACTACATGTTATCTCTTTATTCGTTTACACAATTAATTAATTGTTTGTTTGTTTGGGTTTTACGGCGCACCAACACAAAAAGGTCATATCGCGCCGCAATTAATTAATTGTTTTTTTCCCTTTCTTTTAGACATAAACTTCAACGCAGTACAAAATATGGACGGCAGTGTCACATACAAAACTATTGTAGTACGTGGTACTAGTAAAGTAAGGTTTACGGTCAAAAGTTGTGATATTGCTATGGTGGTCTTTAGAACCTCAGACGGGAAATCATTAATCATATCGGTATTTACCAATTTTCATACTTCTTTCTTACAGAGATGCGTTCAACAATGCGAATGAGCGCTCGCGATTCAGCTCGAGAGGTGTTTCGCTTAGATAATAAAGACGACGGCTGGAAGAAACTAAGTTTCAAATTGTATTGACGCAAATGTATGACTGTGTTACTTGTTCCACATAACATATACACTTAACGCATAGAAAATCAGTTTTTGTTACAGTAAATTGTATCATAATGATTCATAATTATATGATGAAATATGTAAAAAATCTATAATATCAGCAGAAATAATATTTTATATCGTTGGTCATTTAAAATATTCATGACCTAAATCATACATTTATAACAGACTGATATAAAATAGTCAATATTGAATATCACAAAACTTGCATATCAATACTGTAATAAATCAATAAATGAAATAGAAGAGGTAGTCACGATTCGATTCAAATAGTCCTGGTGGATAATAATTATTTTATAAGTTCGGAAATATTAATGACATTCATTTTAGTATTAGTTTACATAGAATAAGTAAATTTATCAACAGAGGGATAGAAACTGTCACAAGAATCTACAAAGTTATGAAAACTTTTTCAGATCGAAAGTGAACGCATTTCCTTTTCATTCTGTCAACTAACCAACGACACCAACATCAACGACAACACCAACACCTACAAACCTTGTACGATACTGAAGACCGTTGATGACAATAATCTTTGTACAGGCACAAAAATGTATGAACTTAATTGGGAGTCATCTATTACCTTAGTGAGTATAAATGTGATTTTTTTTGTTCCCGTGTTCACTTCACTTTAATTCACATAGTCTAAGAGGTTACTGCATGAAAGCGGACGGTCTAATGGCGATTTTCATGTCGCTTGAAAAAAACTAATACCCCCAGACTTGTATACCCTTTGGAAAGGGGATTATTCGCCCATTGATGAACTCCTTAAATGGTATATTGGAGCAACACAATATACAAAAATTCTATTCGCTCCGGACACACTCTTCATTTTTCTCGTGACTTAAATATCACTTATAATACAGTCAAATCAGAGCGATTTTTGAATTGAGCTTACACGGAAGTCAATGTTGGACCGTCAGATCAAATAACGGAAACCTACATTATACATGTATAACGCCTTATAACTGTGACCATTCTTGGTGAATATTCTTACATTATAACCAATGGTCGTTGCTAAGTGACCTTATTTTTTATCTAAATTTCTATAATCGATACTAATGTAAATTATCATTTCTAATTCACAGACCTATGGCCAAACCTCGTTCACCCTACCAGTATTGCCAGTGGAATTTAATGAGATGATCGTATCAGCATTTTTAGGCATGGCAACTTATAAAATATGTAAGTTCTTGAAGTGATGTTTGTTTATATATCTTTTTACACAGTTTTCAATATTTTGTTTAGACTCAACGGCTTGCTCTCCCTACTTGTACCAAATGTCGTGGAGAAATCTTTCCCTTACCTATATTCACAGTTGATGCTAAATCATATTTTTTAAGGTAAAGAAGAGCTTTATATGTTTATTTATCCTATCTGCAACTGATCTATTAGGAGGCTAACATATTGATCTAATAAACATTGCTTTACATGTCAACGCTGCTTTAACTGTCATACACATGACTACATATTTTGGACTTCTTTTGTACTTAGTCATAAACATTGGCATTTGGAACATCTCGACCTTTCATTAATGAATAATCTCGGAAAGATTCGTGGGGGGTCTACCCTGGCGGTTTGGATTATTACTACCTACGCGAGGCGAAGCACAGGCGAAGCACGTAACAGTTATGCAAAACAGTTCTTGTAGTATACACACAGATCTTTGTCAAAACATATTTTTATGTTATGTATTAAACCAAATATTGTTCAGCGATATCATTGAACTGAGTTATTTCAAATTTACGGACTAAAAAAGAAATTTTACTCATCGTCTAAACAATCGTGTATTTGTTTACTTTAACACCGGTAGTTCCAAAATGGCGTCTAAATATGTCCTTGGTTTTTCGTAGCGAATGGCCGAGGCGTTCCGAATGAACCATTGGAGATCAAAAGCGGCTATGCGCTTTAATATGCTGATATATTGACAGAATTATTAGGGTTCCTTTACTAACACCATATACATATTGTACATCACAGTGGTGTTTATTTTTAAGCATGCATAATGTATTTATTTTAATAATATTGTCAATAATACCAAATTTTGTATAGATCTAATGTCACTCTAAATCAAAATTCAAATATCAATTAAATAAAATGTGTCTCATGAAAAGTGATAAAACTTGACATATATATACATCATGAAATTCAACACGAACTTTGTTTCTTTTCTGACAATAGTTCAACCAGAGAAGGATTGTGGAAAAGTTTACCGCGGAGGTATGTGGTACTTAAGTTTTATTATTATCAACCATTTTTATCATATTTGAAACTATATAAGTAATGTGTATACATTTAAGCAATGTAGCGAGAAAAAATGCCATATAGCAGAAATCAACGCTATGTTAGATTTACTATCTATTTCAAAGATATCTTAATTTGATCATCCTAGTATTACCCTAAGACTCATTTGATTTATCCATTCACTACATCGCTACTCACTATGTTTATATAATTGTTAAAAACTAAGAAAAAATCTGTGCAATGAGGCGCCCAGAATCTGTTTATAAAATTTTGTTAATTTAGAGATAATAGAAATACTTGTTTCTGTTTTATAAAATTATGTATCATATGTTTTATGTCAATACTAAGAATTAGGGCAACGTATAAGTATGAATTAGAAATTAATCAGGTGCTATTGTGATGACACATTATTCGGTGTAATTCTATGCAGGGATTTTATATAACATATGGATTTGTAACGATATGTAATAGATTTTCATCAAATTTCACTGTCGTCGCTATTATTTCGGCCAATACGGAAAACAAGTATAACAAGTTTAAATAAAGATATTCACGTGAACTTTTGTACCAGTACCATTCAAATTGACATAAATGTTAGGAAAAATGTGTTTCTAGATGATTTTAGGTAAATTACGCTCACAGACTGTCACAAAATAATGCATTTTCTCGCCGATCAGCCAGTGTTAGTCTCATTTGCAATACCTGAAGTCATATTTTCGGTCACAATTTAAACACTTTTTTGTCAGAACAGAACAGAACAGAACATATATTTTATTTATGATTTGTACATAGTACATCATCAGTATACAATATAAACAGTACAAGTAACATTTGTCAAAAACTTCAGAAACATTCACAAGTTGCATGGAAGACATGTACAAAAACATAAATCAAGTTTTTAAACTCTGGAATAGTTTGTACAGCCTTCTTCAGCCAGTTATTGACAGTGACGACCGAGAAAATTCAAAAAGCACTTCCATACAAATCCCTGTTATAAAGAATCCCTGTTCTATGTTAAGCATCGTAGGAAAATGTTTCTTGAAAGGCATGCTTTACGTGAAATAAGGTGTGATTCGATGAAAATACATATAGGCCTATACAATGGAAATATTGCACCTTATTGTTCATTGAAGTCAAAATATAACGAAGAAGATTTTTTTACGCCAAATTACTTAATCTTTACAAACTATAGGATTAAAAAAATCATTTACATTGTGGTAAAAATATATGTCAATTGACGTCTTAAAAAGACATCACAAAGTAGTTAGCAAGCATCACATATACTGTAATATATTGTACAATTTTATATTGACAGACGGAGTTGCAGATATGAACGGTGTAGAATTTTTTATACCAGTGTCGAACTCAGATAGTGGGTTTTCCATATATTTAACAAACAATGGACAGAATGTTGCAGAATTTTCTATGAAACAAACTCTTAGTATTGCACAGACAAGTATTAGACCAAGAAACACTGCACTGATTGTTAAAACAGATATCACCGAGTCAATATATACCGGGGTACGATAACATTACTGTAGATTTTCTGTCTCGATAAGCCTGTTGTAGATTGTTCGGAACTCAAGTTGATGGGGTTTCCATATGAAACACTTTGTTTGAACGGATTAAGTTAAAATATAATTATGTGAAGACAAAAACAGGATTTAATTTCAGTTGCACACTTTTCAGCAATAATATGTCAAATAACTTTGCTCTGCATGAATTTAATCGGTACAAACAAACTTTATTCGGCTGGAAAAAACGTAACGTCGAGTTTCGAATATGAACTGTATAGGGACAAATTGTGTCGGTCCAACTTTTCTACATCATGTGTAGCTACATCTTATGATTCTTGTTTCTAAATAGATCTAATTGTTTTTCAGCATTGTCTTAATGCGACTGTTATTCAAAATTACACTATTTTGATGAACAAGCGAGCGAAATTAACGTTATTGTTGCTTACTTCAAATGATTGAAACAAATCTCGAAGAGTTACTTGAAAATTATGCTGATTATAGCAGAAAATGAGACATAATTATGCATGTTTGGTTTAGATATAAGAAAGTTATTGCAATTTTTTCTAATAACTTATGTTATTCACCATCAAAGCATCGTCATTTCCACTCTTCTTGTACTAAGCTAGTGTTTTCCTCGAGAAACAACTAGGTAGTTGTTGGTGTGATTCAAACCTGCACATGTCTGTCCATTCGATTATCCCCGCTAAACATAGAGCAAATATTATTCCAAGTATCTACTTTCTCAGGTATTAATTTGAGGCCCACCATATCTTTTTGTTCATTTCATCTGACTAATTAGCTCAAAATATAATTATTATTCTTTTATCGTTTTCAGCTTAACCTTTTTGTTCATCAAGGAGAACTTTTAGTTTACGTCATAAGAGAACAGTTAACGGATATAAGATCTGGATTCAGTGTCATACCGTTGGATGTTTTGGGGCCTAACTATCACCTGATTCATCAAGGATTTGCTTCGACAGGTAAAACTGGTAAAATATTTTAACGTTGAATTCAGTATACTCAGCTTACAACATTTTCAGTACAACCTATTACAGTTAAAAACTCACTTGTTTCTTATCATTTCCATTATTTTGCACTTTACCATCTCTTAACCAATGCGTTTATTCATAATTACGCATATGGTAGTGAAGCGCTTTTGGACATATATTCAGTATGAAATGAGCGCTATACAAATTTGGTATATTATCATTTGGCATAATTTAACATATCAATGCATATCAAGAGTTTAATTTATATGGAAGGTCTAAGTTTTATTTTGGTTTGTCATTATGGGACAGGAACAAAATTCACATTTTAGTTGATTACTTACCAGTTTTGAATCATGGGGATAAATGTTTTTACAATTATACATCTAAATTTCAAATGGCATTTAAAGTGATGATTAAATGAATATCCATTTTTAAAATCTACACAAGTAATATTATTTTGTCAGCTATCAATATGCCTTTAGGTTGATAATTTATTTATTTATTTTTACTGGGTTTAATGCCGTGTCAACACAATTTAGGTCATTTTACAGCGTCCACTACCCCTAACCTAGCTTTCCTGGACCCTTGTCTATAACCAGTACTTACCTGTCCTTCCACAAGGCCGGAAACTTCTAAATGTGTCATATTAATGTAGAAAAATTGACATTATTGTCAATTTTTCATGAAAGGGTAAAACCTTCCCGGGTGAGATTCAAACCCGTACCCCCTTCGGGACACGAGATTCCAAATCCCGGCGGGCTATCAACTGCGCTATCGACCAGGCCCTTTATGTTGAACAAAATGGAATGTATAGTGAGTATAGCTAATTCCATGTTAAAAGAAACATTCCAGATCTAATAATATGGTATTGAAATAATTCATGAGTATTCAAATAAATATTTCATAAAAGGGTTTACACATATATCTTATAATATGTAATTGGTCAAGAAATTATACAAGAAATGACAAGAACGATTTCAAAGAGCTCAAAATGAGAAAAACACAATTTAATATGGACCACATACTTTGACTTTACGAAGCAAACATTTTCACACATGCAGCATTGTTTATGTTACATATATATATGAAAGAATAAATATCACTTGTTTGTAATCCATCTACATTTTTATACGGAAAGTGTGTAACCAGGGATTTCACGTAATCCCTAACCAAACCAGGGAATCCGCGTAATTCACAAACAAATAGTGATGAGTAAAATCAGGGAATACGTGAACTCCGGGTTTACATGTATTCCCAGAATTGTACGTAGTTGGGATTACATAAAATCCCTTAATTTCAAGGATTACGTGAAATCCCTGATTACACACATTCTCCGTAACATATATACAAATCATCGAGACATATTTTATCAAGTGGTAATTTGTAATTGAGACCAACATATATTATTAAAATTTGCGTGACCTAATTATTCAGTTATACTAGTATATTTATTACCAGTCACTTTCAGTTTATTGACATATCCATGCATTTTTCACTAAATGGCTATGTTGGCTATAATAAGTTTATTCCATGTTGTTACCAGACAGGTGCAACATTGTTGGGATTCTTAAACTTAAAGTCAAAGCAAAAGAGTCTCATAAGATTGTTTCGCAAATGTGGGAACTATTACAATATCAATAATTAAAAAATTCCATTAGTGAAATGTCGGATATCACACAATAGGAATAGCAGTAATTTATACACCTTCGTGGGCTAGGTAATAAATACTTCAAACGGCCTTTCTCTCGTCTACCCCTGTTCAAGGTCAGCTGTAAGCCACTGGATATTTGTTGTACAAGGTTAAAGATTGGTTCCAAGTATTTAGTCCTGAACGTATCCTATTGTCACATCACTGCTTTGAAAACATGATTTTATATACTATGAATGATACTATTAACTATTAGCTTTAATGTTTAAGGTTCATGTGACATTTTCGCCTTGAATGAAGCAACTAAACTTGGAAATGGAGAAATCCTCCAGAAAGGTTCATTATTTCCGGTGCCTTTTATAACAAGTAGGTATCATACTCATTGATATTAGTCCTCATTTTCATATTCCCTTTTTAATTTGATAACAGAACGACTACCAAGTCCTTAATTCTTATACATACTGTTTATGACGTCATCCAGTCTTCGAAGACCTATTTCTGTAAGACTACTGTATGGGAAGGGCACAAAATCTTTAAATTCCTTTGTAACTTGTACGGACAACGATACAAAAACGTTTTCCATCGAAATGTATAAACATGTGTATATAATTATATGTAAATAAAGTGTCGCATGAACATTCACTAAGACAATCATTATACGCATGAAAATATGGTAATTGAGACATCACTGTACTCGAGAAATGTACAGAATGATCCCATCGGACAGTTTTATGAAACTACACCGTTCACAAAGCGCGTTTTGACTACACGATACACCGGCGTCTGCACTCGCTAAAGTTACACTTATAAAATGTTTGTTTATGTCGAAGGATGAGGATTATCCTCCAAGGGAATATAGTGTGTACATTATGCACCGCAGTCTATGACTGGTTGAATACAACTAATTATACAGCAATAAATGTAGATTAAGTTTAAGAAGTCGAAAAAATATAATCTGGTTACCTTTTCGTTGGTCTTTCTGTCCGCCATCGTGGTTGACTAACACGTTCAATGCTATGCATGAAAATGAAACATAAACCATAAACTCTGAATAACAGCATCGAGGCGTTTGATATCTGCAAAAATATTTAGCTATATCTACATGATTGTCGCAACTTTTACATGCTATTAAGTACCTTTTAGATTCAGAAAACCAAAGATTGTTGCCAGCCAATCGTCCAATTGCTGTGTTTTGTGGGATTGGAGGAAACTATGCCCAAATGCCACCTACAGAAACACTAGGTTTGAAACATTACATACCACCGATAAATTTCGCTGTAACAAACATTAGTAGAGCCGTAATATACATTACTGCCACAGACGATGGTACTGTAGTTTTAATAAAAGGTGATTATGATAACATGGATGTGGTACAATTGTCCGGAGACAGTTTTCACAGAAATATGGACACTAACGTGGTAAGTATTCAGTTTACTCAATGATTTGAACTAATTTATTCATTCAAAAGACAGTTTTGAGTTCTTATGTTTTCAAAATGTAGACAATCACTGACTTGACTGAAATCACTACTAATGATACCTTATTAAATGAATGTTGAATTATGACATTTTTTTAAAACAAGTTATGTATGATTTATTATATACAAACGGCCTTTTACTTATATTCTTTTTTGATTGGGTATAACGCCATAGCAAAACATTGCAAGATTGTTAATCATAAAAATAGTTCAGCTGTTAGCACGATGGATAAAGAATCCAGGGGTTCATCTCAATATGGATTCATTTTAATGTGGGGCCGATGCAATATCATCGTCGTTATTCCACACCGACATGTGAGCACTAGCTTAGTTTGAACAAGCATCTGATGATTCAGACATTAACTATAAAGCATTACTTATGTCTTCGTAGAAATAAATGTTTTCTAAATAGAATATTTTTATTTTTTTCTGGGTTTAACGCCGTGTCACAACTATTTAGGTCATTTTACGGAATCAAGCGCACCTAACCTATGTCAATAACCAATACTCACCTACCCTTCCACGTGGCCGTAAACTTCTCCATATTATCTAATCAATGGAGGAAATTGACATTATTGTCAAATTTTCATGGAAGGGTATAACCTCCCCGGATGGGATTCGAACCCGTACCCCCTTCGGGACACGAGATTCCAATTGCGCTATCGACCCGGGTTTTCTATATAGAATAGTTCCACTAGGATATATCCCCGTCAGTCGTGTAGAGCTTTGAAAGAAAAAACAACGGTACCTAACACTCAAAATTGCCCATATAAAAGGACTTAAGCCTCTCCGGAATTATAAGGACGATACATAATTGTCAAAACTTAAGTGGCATTAACCCATTTGTACGGAACCCCTTGAGTTTCATTTTGAAATACTTATTTCACAATTATTTCGTTTAAAAGTAACATTATTTCGTAAAAACGAAATACAATCAGTAATGTTATTTCGTAAAATAAAATAATATCTCGTAAAAACAAAATAATGTCTCGTAAAAACGAAATACAAAATGAATAAAATTAGATTATACGTGTAAAGGAATTAATTAGAAAATAAAAATAAATATTTCAAAACGTAAATTTAGGGGCTTCGTATATTAGTTAAAGACTTATGCACTTTAAACACTCATGAGTTTATTGAAATGTTTTATTTTTTATAGTTGTATAATATAACAGCCAGTAAACCTATACAAGTTCTTATTGAATTACAATACCAAATCTATCCTGGACCTTTGAGTAGTTCTTTGGTAGTTGTCCCCCCTATACAACACTATACTTCAGAGTCTAAAATGGTTGATAACTTTCCCAGCACAAGTAGACTTGCATACCAGTAAGTATAAATTCTTTCCTATTATCAGTGTTTTCTATGTATTGTTCGTTTTTATTTGATGAACCAAAATTCAGACCCTTTTCTCACTTTGAAAATTTACCGAATCCAGAAGTAGTCCCTCAGTATATATGTATACAGCAATTCAAAATGATCGCCTGCTATGAATGGCGCAATAATTCCTGAAATACACCTGTTAATCCGTCTATACTGAAGCGTATGTATAATAGCTTATGAGTTAAGCGTCTCAATAGAGCTCTTTACGTCGTAATATGTAATAGAATGGTATCAACTGTTCAGTCACGACCCGTTGTTTGTGCCAGTTGTCAGTAGATATGTTACATCATCTTATGTAATAGAATGGTTCTATAGGAAAAGTTTAAAGATCGTAGTAAATGACTTTGAATGATGTCTGAATAGAGGACTTCATTTATTTTACATACAGATGGAGTAGAATAAATGTACATGAATGATAACTTATATGCGACAGTTATTGAATTGTTTTAAGAATGACCCCTTTGACTTGCGGTGATTGTGTGAAAAAAATCAGTAGTGAGTACGCCTGTCAGGTTTACCTGAAGTATTTTTAGGTCGATTGCATAAAGTGTTTTGAACCGGAACAGTGCTGGTCTACCTATCAAACTAATATCACTGAACTGTTCTTTGTGAACGAATGTTTTGTTGGAGCCGGAAATTGAATTCCACTTTTCAAACCCGAACAAATTCAGTGCCTTCAGCGCTTTGATTTTTTTTCTCAACTATCAAAACATGAATAATTTCACGTGACATCGTGTGTTAAATTTGCTCTTTGTCTAACAATCGTGATATTGCGAAAGCCTGTCAGTACTAATCAGTATAGACTGATGGGAAGTAACCAATAGACGTAGATAATTTTGAAATGTTGTTTTCATTAAATGAATAATGACATTAATTAATAATGATATTAATCATTCTATAACCTTGAACATGGAAATAAAATCAAAGTACAAAGTAGTGCATTGTTCCGTAACTTAACTTTTGGAGAGCAGTGTATGTACCACTTACTGTAAAAATCTTAATATATGTATATGAGAAGATGAAGTTTCCTGGTCCTCTTTACACAATAATAAGATCATCCTGGTTATGACTACTCTTCGGAAAAAAAGAAGATCAAAGTGCTGTTGGTACTGAATTTGTTTCGGTTTGATATGTTGGAGTGAACTTTATTGCATAAACAATAATTCTACACAATGTGATACTTGCTTGATGGGAAGAGAAATATTGAACATATAAGTACAAGTTCACAGATTTGGTTTATTTTTTCTACAATTTCAAAATACCGTTCAGTGTCTGCAATTGTGTAAAAAAATGTTATTTTTAAACAAACTGACCTAAATGTTGCAAGAACTATTACAACAAATGTATCAAAAATTCGCCATAAGTGTCTATACCGTGACATACGGGGTAGATATTTACTACATGAAACACCATCATTTGTAGTTTGTAGTAATTTGCACTAAAATTATGATTATCAGAACACTACTTTCCTGCTTCCAAAAATATTTCCATACAATTTTGATAGTTTTAGAAAAAGTTGGTTTTCAAGTTGAAATCTGTGAATGAGTACCTTTAAGGAAATATTTTTGTTGGCAATTTACGAATAGCCGTTTTTATCAGATAAATATATTGTGTGGCCAGTACATGTAACTACAATTCGGTTGTAGGTTGTAAACAGAAGGGTTCAGATGTATAAATACATGTACATGTTTTCAGAGTTGGTGTTAATAAATATGGAGACGTCAATAAAACAGTTACTCCCGGTTCTCTTTCATTTGAGACGTTTATCATGTCGTTTGTGATGAATGAAGCATCTATTTTTGTTTTTACTAATAATAGAAATTATACTGACATAAATAAGGTACATATACTATTTTATTTTTATATATTCTTCATTTTGTGTAAGTGCATAATTGGGAACCACAGTACTTTCTTCCGTTACACTGCATACGTGCCAAGGGCAATTTGACTGGCGAAATCTCGTTTTCACGATAATGCATGAGGCAGGGGAGACCAATCCTCTTCCAATGAAATCGCTTGAAACATTTAAGTACTCTTCATGCGATTTCTTGAAGAGTACTTAAATGGTATAAAGTTATACACATGTTTATGACAACCTATGTTGTATAATAAATAAAATATATATATATGTATGTGACTATAAATCAATTTAGTTAAATTGGCATGTTACCGACTTTAAGGTGGTATGGTACATCTGACTTTTTATAGATTTGCATATAATTTTTGGTACCGTTGTAAACTTGACAATATTTCCGATTCGGATCTACACTTTATTTGACGTCATTATTGTTAATAACGTTACCATGACGTCGTAAACATGACGACCGCGTGCACTTTTTACGTCAGTCGACAATGGTAAGAAAACGTCTATAATGTGTTGCTAAATCTTTATTTTCCGCGCCACAGCAACAAATTATACATCAATTTAAAGCTGACATCATTATCTACCACCTGAAAAGTGTAAATATACGTTTAATACTAAAATATTCGAAAGAGACAAAAACTTCCGAATTGGCAACAACAGAAAAAATCCAGAAAAATTGCTTTCAAACCGGTTTTATGAAAAATCTGCACGATAAATTTTTGCCAAGTTTTGATATGATGTAAAGCATGGTATAGACTTTCATACAGCAGAATTTGAGAAAAGTTGTCTGTACGATTTTTCCGCAATATGCGTTCAAGTATTATCGGTATGACGTCAAAAACGTCATTCTGACGTCAAGATAAAGGATTGTCTGTTTGTCATAACTACGAATACTTGGTCATATGTTTTATTTTTCTAGACAAAATGACCAGAACATGCAAATATATAAAGATTGTATAGTTTAACATACATATCAAAATCGAAAGATAAATTCAAACATAAAATTTTAAATAAAGTAAGCCTTTATACATCCCTAGATACATTTACACATACATTCAATAGACTTAATTTGGAACTTAAATTTGTGGGTGTTTCCGTCCATGCACAGGTGATCAAAACAAAGTTTGTTACACATTATTGCTGAAAAACACACACTACAGATTAAACAGTATTGTTCTTTGTGGTCTGACGATGCTCAACAAAATAGACAACTCCGTACATCTTAAATGATTTGCCGCTGTATTCCATATACTCGTATTCTTTAATATCGACTTGTCTTTGTGGTCGCCTTCAAAAAGAAATTATTTATACCTTGTATATTATATTAGTATTAAATCAGCATATTGATATTTCATATATATGCGTGCAAACTATTTTTAAAAGTTGAAAACACATAGAAAATGGTGATCGATTTTTCGCAACATGCGTTCAAGTGTTATCGGTACGACGTCAAAAACGTCATTTTGACGTCAAGATATAGTGCTTTAGTATAAAACTCGGCATTGGAAAAAAGACTTTCTCTTGAAATTTTACTATAATTGCAAACGTTCTAATAGCAAGCCAAATAAATGTCACCTAGATGAAATTAAAACTATTTATCTTGAAATCGAAACAAAACAAATTGGGTACAGTCCCGAATTTTTAAAAATAGGTGCATACGTAAATGACGATGCGTCTATCTGTAACTTTATTGTTCCAGACGGAAAAGTATTAGCGAATGCCACACAGGTAAATGGTTTGAATGTATATGTTCAAAATGGAACAAGGTTGCTTTGTAAATACGCTTACGAATTTGACGCATTTCACCCAAATGAATGACTTTCCTTGTTTATTGACTGAATAGACACATGACCAGGTAACATAAAAATCTGTATGCACACAACAGTCTCATATTTGACTTTCAATTCTGTATAACTAAACTGCATGATATTATTTGATTCATAAGTGATTGGTGATAACTTGTTGATGATTAAAGTCATATAGCGAGCTAAAATTCACGTACACTGACAGTTCGAGGATGATCTGACTAGAGGGGAACTATGCCTCGCTTGAAAACAACACTAACTAAAAAATGTTGAAATCGTCAATGAAAATGAGCTTTATGTGACACCAGGACCATAAAGACACTTCGGTTTTGTAAAACATCTGTAATTATGTGGCGAAAATAATGCAAATAGAGATAGAATTTGTTAGTTCTCTTTTATTAGTTATTGAGTAACTGTATAATATTTGTCTTTAAATTCAGGGCTGATATGTCGTTCACTACGGCTTATAACAAAATACTCAGCCACTATGGAAAAACACGAACTTGATAAAATACCTCGGCTATTATGAGATTCAGGCATATTGATTCATCTCATAATTGCCGAGTTTTCTCATAAAGGGTCTGTTTTTTACCGATAAAATGCCGCCGTTTTGAATTTTGGTAAAATCTTATGTGTTTTTGATTATTGACCCTTACGTAATATCCTTTATCTATTGTACTATTATTTCAGGCTAAAATGAGTGTCTTCAGCCAAATTAAAATGCCGTTATGAAAACAATTGATTATTAACATTATATTAACTACATTACTTTCTTTCATATTGCTGTATGAAGGAAGATTTTTTATGTTAAACTTATCATTCACCTTGCATTTTCCATGTGATTTTCATACTTTTGAATTAGAGTTTGTACTCAACAATATGTGTAAAAAATTAAAAATGCTGATTTAATACATTATTTATAATATTCAATACATAAACTATACAAATTTTATATATTTTCATGTTCTGGTCATTTTGTCTAGAAAAATAAAACATATGATCAAGTATTCGTGGTTATGACAAACAGACAATCCTTTATATTGACGTCAGAATGACGTTTTTGACGTCATACCGATAATACTTAAACGCATATTGCGGAAAAATCGTACAGACAACTTTTCTCAAATTCTGCTGTATGAAAGTCTATACCATGCTTTACTTCATATCAAAACTTGGCAAAAATTTATCGGGCAGATTTTTCATAAAACCGGTTTGAAGGCAATTTTTCTGGATTTTTTCTGATGTTGCCAATTCGGAAGTTTTTGTCTCTTTCGAATATTTTAGTATTAAACGTATATTTACACTTTTCAGGTGGTAGATAATGATGTCAGCTTTAAATTGATGTATAATTTGTTGCTGTGGCGCGGAAAATAAAGAATTAGCAACACATTATAGACGTTTTCTTACCATTGTCGACTGACGTAAAAAGTGCACGCGGTCGTCATGTTTACGACGTCATGGTAACGTTATTAACAATAATGACGTCAAATAATGTGTAGATCCGAATCGGAAATATCGTCAAATTTACAACGGTACCAAAAATTATATGCAAATCTAAAAAAAGTCAGATGTACCGTACCACCTTAAATTTAGGACACATTAGTTTTTGGTGAAACAAGTTACAGATCGTCCACGTAAACATTGCGTATGTAAACATTACCAGTTTCATTACTCACCAATTTTAGGGGTGAATTATTTTTACAATTTTATAGTTTAATTAGTTTACACATATTTTATAAACGTATCATAACATACAATTTGCTATGTGCATACACACTATTTAGAATAAATGTTACACATAAAAATGGCCTGTTTTAATCGGTAAAATGCTGTTCTGGCATTGCTTACTTCACCTATTTAGTGGGCAAGTCCATTGTTTAAAGTACAAAAACACGCATGACCTAGAATACGACCTGTAGTCCCCAATATTGAGGCACAGTTTCAAAGAATTTATTCTTATGAAAACAAAATTAATTGTTCAGTGCGTGTATTTTGCCGAAAGCTTCCGATAAAGCGCGATTTACAAACGAAAACCAAAATTGTAAATACTGAATTTAATATATTCTTGCATAAAGGTCAAACTCACGTTAATTTTGTTAGACTATACAAATAATTTTTGCACCTGACCTAGTTTACTACTCGGTTCAATTTTCATGTGAAATATTTAAACAAATAATCCGAGCAATGCAGTGTAGCATAGTGTCGGTTACAACCAGTTACGGCGCCGACTCAAAACATTATTTTGACTTTTGACTTGAACCTGGGTCAACCGCCTATGGTTACAACTTTTTGTTGATAACTATAGAATGAATGGAAAAAGAAGCCGTTGGTTACATTGTCATTTCTTTACTTTGTTTAAAAATGTGTTAAAAAACGCCGTAGCAACACGTTGTATCGGTCATATAACGGCGGTCAGTGAACTTACTAATTGTTCATGAAATGGCTAAATCTTTGGATTAAGCAGTTAACTTACCACCAGGCGAATACTTTCGTCATTGACTGACAACTGTCTTACATGGTTAAGAATTAGTGGCAAGAGGTAGAATGGCCATATAAATAATTTCAGAATCAAGCTCCACGAAAGTATGCCCCGCCCGGCAATCGAACTCACGACCCCTCGATCAGTAGACTTGCGTTCTACCAACTGGCTCTGTATTATAATATACTTCAGATATGTGAAATAACACCAAGTATGACAGGTGATAAGAAAGATAACGACTGTGATAACTTGGTTGATGAAGAAGAATGTATCGATGAGTTTTTACCTGGATATATAGGTTTGTTACACTTAACACATTGTTTCCCACTTCAATAGTCCTCTCAACCGTGGTGGAGTGCTTTATGTACTTGACCGCCAATTGCTTTACCTTTCACTGACAGAGGTTTCCAATTCGGGTTATGGTAAACGTAACATTGTCGAAACATAGACAAATTGGTCAAAACTGAAACGAATTGGCGGTTCATATTAAAAAATTAGGAACCTTCCTCGTATTAAATCTTCACCACCAAATATTCTTACAAAACTGTTTTACTAAATGGACTTATACATGTATCAAAATGCGGAAAGAAACTTGGCGTGAAATCAAATGCTTTCCCGATGTTCTTACAATTGAGTATTGAGCCGTTTATGTTTCATGCCAATTAGGGACTTTAGTCAGTTATATTTCTCTGATAAAATCTGAAGCAATCCAATTGGTAAGTAGGTCCTTACAGATGAAATCCTCGGATTTTATCATTGAATTCCTTTGTAAGGATAATAAAATATTTATTAAATCATCTAATATCTTTCTTGTTAATTAAGATATTAACAGAAGTGATGAAATGTAGATAGTTCTTTACCCTAAAAATACTTGAATTTCAAACAAATTAAATGATTTACAAAAACGTTATTTAAGATTAGTTTTGGCAATTTGACATTGCAAAGTAAGGGTAAAATCCGAGTAATCCAACTAATATGACTTACCTATTTGAAGAGTATACAAGCGGAACTGACTCAAGTTCCTTGTATTGATAAAGGAAACAGTAAGTAGCATGAATAAAACTTTATTCATTCTCATATCTAAGGTAATCAAGATTTTCAACCTAACTGTTAGATGGAGAATCTTGATAACTTCTAGGTACAAGATTGAACTTTAAAACACTTAAAGCCGTTTTGTTCGACAAAACGTCAAAATGTTCAGCCTTATCGTGGCGGTTACTTGTCATAATCATTGTCCCTGTATAGGCTTAGATCGAATGGTCTTGGCATGTAATCAGTACTAAGCACATCTTATAGCAGAAAAACAAATATTTTAACTGATACAGAGCTATGGGTGGATTATGACCGCAGAAAATATTCCATGAACAAATTGCATAAAATTTAATATATATTAATATAGGTATCAGTCTGGTATCAAACTGAAGATCACTTGTTTAGTAATCACGTGTCCAATATATTTACCACGTGACCATAATATGATCACATGATCATATTATTTACCACGTGACCATAATATTATCCCTTGATCATATTATTTACCACGTAGCCATAATATTATCACATGATCATATTATTTACCACGTGGCCATAATATGATCACATGATCATATTATTTACCACGTGGCCATAATATTATCACATGATCATATTATTTACCACGTGACCATAATATTATCACATGATCATATTATTTACCACGTGACCATAATATTATCACATGATCATATTATTTACCACGTGACCATAATATTTTCTTGGTGAACATAATATTTACTACGTGATCATAATATTCACCACGTGATCCAAATATTTACCACGTGACCATCATATTTACCACGTGATCATAATATTATCATGGGACCATAATATTTACCACTAGACTATATTAATTACTTTCAGATGATGACATCGATGGAGTAATTAATGGAGATTGTTCGCAATCGACTTCTGGTAAGTTATCATATAACTCAACATTTACATTCGTAACACCTTAACCATTCATTGAATCATCGTCAGCAACCACAGTACTTTATTCCATTACACTCCATACGTAAGTCTCGTTTTTCATGCTTATGCATGAGGCAGGGGAGACAAATCTTCTTCCAATGAAATCGCGTGTTACAATGAAATACTCTTCAATAACTTTGACTCAATACTGGGTTTTTTTCATTAAAATAGAAACCAACGCCCATGTTTATTTTCAAATAAAAATGGTAGCGTTATTTAATTGGCTAGTTTTCCGCCGTGGTTTATTTGCGGGACCAATGAAACTGCCACATTAATTATTCATGATAACGAGATTTTTCTAACCAAATGGCCCACGGTTCATAGCGCAGCATAGCGGGGAATTGTATGGTGGGATAACCGACGATGTCATTGAATGAGTACAAGGTAGTCTCTTGGAAGGATTCGTAGGGTTTCACAAAAATATAGGGGTTATGTACATACGCAAGGCGAAGCACGCAACAGCTTGTGCAAAGAAGTTCTTGTCATAAACCCTCATGGCTTCGTAAACACATTTATATATGTGACTAAATATTGTTCAGCAGTATCATTGAGCTGTGTATCTAAAATTAATGAACTAAATCGAGACATTAGTAATCGCCTAAACGATCGTGGATGTGTTCACTTTTTCGCCGGATGACGATTTTGTTTAATCACATGATTCATCGTGGTGTCTAAATGTGGCCGAGATTTTTCGTAGTAAATGGCCGAGGAGTTCTAAATGTCAAAATTTGAAGACCAACTATATTCTAAATATAGGTATTACTTTCACAGCGACCAATCGCAATACAAATAGAAGGGGCGTCTCAAGTCATTGGTAAAATATAGCTTCATGTATGGACGTATTAGCAATTAATTGTGCTATTTACTTCTTATAAAATTACACCCGTCAATTTAACCCGTCAAAGTTATTTCAGCTGATTATTCTTCAATCCATAATTAAAGTGCTAAAGGAAAAATTAAAGCGAACGCCATTCGAAACACTATCGCCCGGCTAGCTCAGTTGGTAGCACGCAAGTCTACTGATCAAGGGGTCGTGGGTTCGATTGCCGGGCGGGCACTTAATTATGTAGGGCAGTTGTCAGTCACTTATGAAAGTATGCGCTTAGTAGTTGGTTAACAGCTAAATCCAGAGATTTAGCTTTTCCAGGAGGAGTAAGTATGTTGACCGACCGCTGTTATATGATCTATACAATGTGTTGCTACGACGTTAAACCCAACAAACAAATAAACCACTATCTTATGCAAAGATATATGCGAGAAAATCACTGAGAAGCTCGGAATGTACGAACGCAGAAGTCATCAAAGCTTTTTATGAAGTATTTTACACAAATGTTAACAGACTGCAGTTAACAGATTCATTCGGCTGATGACAAATTAAGTAAAAGCACAAATTAACAGCAGTGTCCCATTATCGGCATTATCCAACATAACATATAAAATTTACCGTAGTCGAGTTTTTCCGCGCTTTAAACCAAGCACAAATCATAACTTTTGAAACTTCTTGCATTAAATACATAAAACAGTTTTGATTAGATTTTAAACTTACGTTTCACATTATAGATACCTCTTCATACTCGAGTTCTTTATCCAATTTTACAGTTTCTATATACAATGTACTAAAGTCCGACCTCGTTTTCAACTTGAGGCTTAACGCGAAGTATTGTGGGTAAGGTATTTCAATGTAGGCCTCAAATACATATATTTACGGCAGTGATCGTCCGGATAAAACACTATTTTGATACATGGAATTGCACCCATTACTGTATGAAGACACATTCTATTCTTTCTATTTTTATATTTGTGTTTGTTTCAGTACCTTCTCGAACAAACATAGAGTTACAAGGAATATATTATTACAAAACACAGTGTTACACTGACGGAGCATCAACTCCTCCAAATATTAATGACATTTCAGTAGAAGCCGGAAGTGACACTGGTATCACAGTGGGCGGTACCATCGCCGGTGAAATTGATTTTGGCAATATAACTTTCCCTGTTACTAATTATGAGAATATCCAACTTTTCTTGACTGAACCCAGCAGTCCATTTACATGTTTTAATCCTAACATCAATTCGTCATCTTCTTCTTCAAGTACTAACACAACCACAGGTACATACTTTTATTTACAGATATGGAGCTTTAGTTAGTCCAAATTGCAGCGCCATTAATTAGAGATGAACTTTATGTAATGCACAATATAGTGGATGTTTTTAACTTGGCGTGTCTATCTAATACATTTAGAGTACGTGCAACTGTCATAAACGTGGAGGAATGATTAAATTCGGATTTTTTCAATATCCATAAATATCCATTTAAATACAACTTTTCATAAAATTTGATGATAACTGGCAAAGTGTTGGAACAATTAATTTGTTTTCATAAAAATTAAATGCTATGAAACTGTACTATAAAATTTGGGCTTAGGTGTTACCCCCAAGAAGACGAATTCAGAAATGAAAGTATAAAACATACCATGTTTTCATAATTGATGCACTTGTTAATTTATAAGAGAGGTGTTGTTCAAACTGAGTAAATTATTATCTGCTTTATTACAATGTAAATGAGTTAAAAGTTTGAACTATAGCCGGCCTTGGTATTTAATTTCGACGATGTATTGCCAAACGTTTAAGAGCGCCTGTTAATGAAAGCATTGCATGCATCTTTGCAGCAGTAATAGTGAATAAGGTCATTTTGACGTTCAAGCCAAGTTTTCCAGCAATAAGTATTTCCTGTTATTTCAGTAATATAAGTGCAAAATGCAATACTTCCGTAATGCTTTTATGGTTCAAGCCCGGTCATGGTAGGTCATACCCTATTCATGAGTTGTCGGCCTCGTGGTAGGGTAAGTTAGTACTGGTGATAGAAAAGTGTCCAGGAAACTTATAGTAGGAAGAGCTGGCTGTCATATATGACCTAAATATGTGTGTATATATGACCTAAATATGTGTTGAATACGACGTTAAAAAGGTATAATGTTTTATATGATTAAAAGGGGGGGGGGCTAAATTTCGTCAAAACGTACGCTAGAGTTATAGGACTTTGGTATCTGTCCTTCAATATTAACCTTGTGTACGCATGTAAAGTTTCATGTGAATTCCTACAGTGTTTTTGTATAAAAATGTTGCATCAAAAACCTTACAAATATGTTCAACACCAATGCAGTGCACGAAATTAGTGGGTGTCCATTTGCCCCGGTCAACCATTTTAGTTCGGGCAACAAATAATTTATATTGGGCGACCAAAATCCGATAAACAAGATATAGTGTTTGCAACTTAAATGTTTTGTTTGGACAACCACTATTATGTCCTAATTTCGTAGGCTGTCAATGCGTCTCCTTATAGTGTAGCCTGGCTGTTCTCTGAAATGTTGAGCTAATAAAATGCTTTCTTAATCATGGCTTGCTGTATCATTTCTAGAATCAGAGAAAACCTGCTTAACATTTTGTCCATGTTACTGGATGAAGTCGCCGCAAAACTACACGGAAAAGGAAATTCAAGAACAAGTACGCAAATTGATTGAAAAGCTTACAATTGACAAAACTCAGCTCAGTGCTACGGTATGTATTAAATAATGTATAGTCCGACAATATTAACCTGAGCTTGAACTTTATGCAAAAATTATATTTAACTCAGTATTTACAGTCTATTATTGTCTTCGTTTGTAAATCGCGCTTTATCTGAAGCTTTCGGGAATAAAAACACGTACTGAACAATTAATTTCAGATCTATTTTTGTAGGATTAAATTCGTTGAAACTCAATATTGCGGAATTACGTGTTTCCCCCAAAACGAATGAGTCAAAATAAAAAGTACAATATCATGCCATGTTTTCATATTGATTTAATGTCGCATAGGTTGTTATAAACACGTGTATTATCGTATAACCGTATACTGAAACTTACGATTTAAAGTAAGCGAAGTGCGTAATTATAATAATAAGGTAGTTCAAGCTCGGGTTAACATTGTCGGACTATACCATTTGTTTGTAACCCGCGTCTTCATCCCTAATGAATAGCTGGGACGTTGACTTTGAACAAGACCGCACCATGCCTTGTTGGGACATTCAAATCGTCAAATTAAATAATGGTTATTGGCTCGAAAACAATTCTACCGCAGTCGCCTGGTAGTGCGGGGAGAACTGGCAGGTATAAACTATGTGGCTCTTTTTCCACTACTCCTCGCCCTTCCTAAGAAGTGCGGTGTGAGTTACAAATGGCGGCTGAAAATATTCATCAAGCAATTCCTTGTCAAAATTCTTCTCCAATTTACACTGTAGATTTTTATTTTCATGCTCAATCTGCAGCAGGGTAATTAAATATGTTAGAATATGTTGTTTGCTGAGCAATTACAATGTTCACTGATAGCATGTGTGAATTAATATATAGCATAAGTATTGCTATCTCGTGAAGTTCTTTTTATTAGGCATTAAACATAAGAGTAATTTCAAAGCATTTGTTTCCAAATAAATGACGTTCGGGTGGTACGAGTTTTGACGGATGGTCGAGAATGAGACTCTGTAAATTAGTTTGCTAATATCTCATGATTATAAATTACAGAAGAGGAAAAAGATCAGTGCTAAAGATGGCAGACGGCAAGCTAAAGGTGTTGGTATCGTTGCTATTATCTGGATGTCTATTATGTTTGGTGCACTTATAATGATGGATATACCATTATTGATCCGAGATTTCAAAGCGTTTGTGAGGAATTTGCGTAATTTGTTCAATAATTAAAGCCCCTGTACCGAGACTAACACTGTCCATAGACTATTAAAGCCCCTATATCAAGACTAACGCTGTCAAAAGACTGCAAAGAAAAGATTTATCTGGTTAAAATGTGTTTTATATTAATTTTAACGAAATGAGATTTTCACTTAAATATGTTTAAGCTATTTGTAGCATTTCAAAGTGAAAGTTGATCGAAATCGAAAGTAAAGTTCAGTTGTTATTCTTGAAACAATAGTTTTTAACACAATACGTATAGGATGAAGTATTGAGATAGACATAACGATTTTCTGAAGCATATACGTTAAATAAAATGAATATAAGTTTAGTGTACTTTTAAATAAGGACCATCCCATATTTAAGAAATGGGCTCTTGGTCAAACTTAAACTTAAAAAGCAAATTGGTTTGCGATGTTTATTGTGTCTTTAATGCATGTTACATTTTATTAACTTGTCGGTTGGCAGACAGCTTTCATGCCTGTCATGAACGAATATATCTTCATATAGTGGCTTTAATAAGAATTTGAAACTATGTTCATACACGAAGTACATTTTTTTAGTCTTTTTACAAATATCTTGGTCATACAGGTTATTTACATTGACCTGGGACAATGATTAATTATTTTCATTATCGCTTAGGGCTTGATAACATTGACCGAAGTCATGTTTGCTCTTTATTGTTTGTGCTTACGGATTTGTATAAATAAGTTCTGTTTTGTGAATATGTGTTTAACATTATGATGAACAAATTAGGAATTCATAAGACTTATATTCATTCATTCGGAACACCTCGACCATTCATTGAATGAATAATCTCGGAAGGATTCGTGGTGGCCACCAATTACCCAGGGTTTCTACTTCATACACGAGGCGAAGCACATAACGGTTATGCAAAATAGTTCCTGTCGTAAACACATTATGGCATCTAAATATGTCCGAGGTTATTCCAAGTGAATGACCGAGGAGCTTTGAATGCTATACATTTACAAGTTAGTGTATATATAGTTCGTTTTTTTTCTCAACTGTCAAAACATGCATAATTTCACGGTGACTTAGTGTTCTTTGTCAACACTCGAGATATTGCAATAGTGTGTATTCAATCACCGTGAAATTATTCAAACTTTGACAGTTGAGAAAATATGGACTGTACCAGGGGTTTACGGTTAAATTAACTTTGTTGAACTCATAATGTTTTTTTTTTATTTGTAGTTTTATTTGGCGTGTTGTCAACATTATTCTATTGTAGCTGTTTTTATATAACAAACCTTTCTATGGCAGCCCTCTTCAAATTTGGAAAAAAACGAACAACATCTAATTGAATTTGGTTTCAACTCAGTAGAAAACGAGTACATGTAATTATTGCGACCAAGAAAATAGTGCAGCAGAAAAATGTGTGTACTACCAAACGTAGATGATTTGAAAAATATCTAATCTAAATCAAAAGCCTAAAATTATGCTTTTTAATGTTAATTAACATCAATCAATCATTACTTTAAATGTGTTCCGAGAACCGTAATTTTATATAATTGCGCATTAGTATCTGCCACACGATTGTATATATACAACTTTATCAGACTAATATTCAAAGCTGTAGTTTACTCTCAGAAATAGAACAATGGAAAGGTTTTATAGTTAAGCAACAGATTGTATGGTTAGTGGTTGGATGGGTGACCATTATTGATTATTGTGAGTTCGATGTGCATAACAGTCAAAGTGCTGGAGGAACGATGACTTGAAAAAAATTATCATTTTGTTTCATTTCATTCAAAAGTTTAACAAAATGGGAATATTATTTGATCATTTCTTCAATACATTATTCTATTTGTTTAATATAATAATAATTTTCCATTTTGAAAAGGTGCGTGAAGTTAGCTGCCAGTTGCCAGTTGCCAGTTGCCAATTCAATCGGCAACTGGCAACTGGCAGCCAACTTCACACCCAGCTGCCGATTCAATTTTTTTTGTTAGCAAGCACTATGTACAGGCACTGCGACGAACGTTCCGCGCGGGTGTATTGAATCGGCAACTGGCAACTGGCAGCCAACTTTACACTCCAGCTGCCGATTCGATTTTTTTAGATTTCGGCGCAGATACGTCACCCTATGCACATGTACTACGATGAACGTCCTGCTCGTGTGTTTTGAATCGGCAACTGGCAACTGGCAGCCAACTTCACGCCTCAGCTGCCAATTCGATTTTTTTAGATTTCGGCGCAAATACGTCGCCCTATGCACAGGTACTGCGACGAACGTTCCGTGCGGGTGTTTTGAATCGGCAACTGGCAACTGGCAGCCAACTTCACGCCTCAGCTGCCAATTCGATTTTTTTAGATTTCGGCGCAGATACGTCGCCCTATGCACATGTACTACGATGAACGTCCTGCTCGGGTGTTTTGAATCGGCAACTGGCAACTGGCAGCCAACTTCACGCCTCAGCTGCCAATTCGATTTTTTTAGATTTCGGCGCAGATACGTCGCCCTATGCACATGTACTACGATGAATGTCCTGTTCGGGTGTTTTGAATCGGCAACTGGCAACTGGCAGCCAACTTCACGCCTCAGCTGCCAATTCGATTTTTTTAGATTTCGGCGCAAATACGTCGCCATATGCACAGGTACTGCGACGAACGTTCCGCGCGGGTGTTTTGAATCGGCAACTGGCAACTGGCAGCCAACTTCACGCCTCAGCTGCCAATTCGATTTTTTTAGATTTCGGCGCAGATACGTCGCCCTATGCACAGGTACTGCGACGAACGTTCCGCGCGGGTGTTTTGAATCGGCAACTGGCAACTGGCAGCCAACTTCACGCCTCAGCTGCCAATTCGATTTTTTTAGATTTCGGCGCAGATACGTCGCCATATGCACAGGTACTGCGACGAACGTTCCGCGCGGGTGTTTTGAATCGGCAACTGGCAACTGGCAGCCAACTTCACGCCTCAGCTGCCAATTCGATTTTTTTAGATTTCGGCGCAGATACGTCGCCCTATGCACAGGTACTACGATGAACGTTCCGCGCGGGTGTTTTGAATCGGCAACTGGCAACTGGCAGCCAACTTCACGCCTCAGCTGCCAATTCGATTTTTTTAGATTTCGGCGCAGATACGTCGCCTTATGCACAGGTAATGCCACGAACGTTCCGCGCGGGTGTTTTGAATCGGCAACTGGCAACTGGCAGCCAACTTCACGCCTCAGCTGCCAATTCGACTTTTTAGATTTCGGCGAAGATACGTCTCCCTTATGCACAGGTAATGCCACGAACTTTCCGCGCGGGTGTTTGGAATCGGCAACTGGCAACTGGCAGCCAACTTCACACCCAGCTGCCGATTCAATTTTTTTTGTTAGCAAGCACTATGTATAGGCACTGCGACGAACGTTCCGTGCGGGTGTTTTGAATCGGCAAATGGCAACTGGCAGCCAACTTCACACCCAGCTGCCGATTCGATATTTTTAGATATCAGCGCAGATACGTCGCCTTATGCACAGGTAGTGCGATGAACGTTCCGCATTAGTGTTTTGAATCGGCAACTGGCAATTGGCAGCCAACTTCACACTCCAGCTGCCAATTCGATTTTTTAGATATCAGCGCGGATACGTCGCCCGATGTTCAGGTAATGCGATGACGATAAGCGGCGACGATAAGTTACGAGGTGTTGCTGCACTCAACTACCCTCACAACTTAGCTGCCGATTTATTTTTTTTAGATTTCAGCGCGGATACCATGCGCTTTGTACAGGTACTGTGAGGAACGCACTATACAGGTACTATGACTAACGTACTATATACAGGCACTGAGAGGAGTGATTCATAAAGGTATTTTGAATCGACACCTGGCAACTGGCAGCTTACTTCATACCCCACTCCGATTCGATTTGTTTAGAATTCTGATCGGATACCACGCACAGGCACTGTGTTGTGCATCCCGGACGGGTGTTTTGAATTGGCGAGTGGCAGCTAGCTTCAGATTCGATCTCTGCTACATTTCAGCGCTGATCCTAAGCGATATGTGCAGATCTTCTGCAGAACGATACGAAATATCGTCTCTGTAAGATATTTTGTTTGGCATCAGTCAAATGGCTGCCAATACGTTGTACTGTTGAAATACTGCGTCAATACTTTCTTATTGTATAGGAGCTCGGTATTCTGGACAATCCGTTGGACAATTGGAATATAGCTTCATATTCACTGGAATACAGTACTAATACCAGGTCCAATGTGCAGACGCTATTGTGAACGTTAAGAAGCATCGTTTCTTGATGAATGCTTGAGTGATACAACGCCTAATGTGCAGGCACTCCGATAAAGGTTTTCATATAAATATTTAGGGGTAGGCAATTACTCATGCAGGATTTATTTCTGATACTTTACCCAGTATATAGGCATTCTCATGGTCTAATGGTCAGAGTCTGGAATACTTGGATAGAAAGATTTTCATCACTTTCGAATAATCTCTCAATACAGAGAAACAAGCTAAACTGCAAGTCTTACGTAAGTAGCCGAAGGAGCACATGTTCCTCATTGTACAAGGGCAGCACTGACACATAAATCAAAACAGGTTTTTAAATTAATATCATTTTAATCAACAAACAATTGATCTCTACCTGAGCAACTGGTAAAACACAAGGCAAAAAGTACAAGAAAGTTAGATAAACAATTATGTACGTACATCAGAGTCTAGGCACAGACCATAATGGGTAATTGGACGGACACACTTTTTGTGGTCTATACCACTGTATCATGGACGCTAGATCCAGAAATATTGCACTTAACCAAATTGCATGTTCATTGTGACTAGGACCTTGACTGGTTTCAAAACCTATTTATGAGACATAAATAATGGCAGCCAGGCAAAGTACAGCATATAACAACATTACAATGTATTAGCAAATGAGGGGAATCAAATTAATGGACCTATACTTTGTAGCCAAGCAAAGTTCAAAACAATGCTACATATTAAAATAACACTATTGTCATTATGGCGAGCATCCATTGAGTTGACATATATATGGCAGCCAGGTAATCATGAATTGTAATCTGCTATGCCATATCATAATGCTATTCACAAATGACAAACATCAAATGAGTTGGCACATAATTTGCTGCCAGGTTGTCACTGTATTTAGTCAGCTTCTATTTCAAGCCATCATAAAACACTCAACCATGTTTGCCTGTTTTCATTGCTCCGGTGTAATGTCCTGTTCTGTATAAAGTCCCTCCGAGCAATCGATATTGTTTATTCAAAATGTTAACATTTCCTTTGTATGCCCTGATGTCCTTAGGAAACCCTAATTTTTCCAATAAATCATAAGTTCGCAGGCATACTATTGGCGGGTGTCGTCCAATCAATTCCCGATGGATTTGTCAGATACCAATTCAGTAAGGCTGTTCCCTAATAAAAGAGTACAAATATTCAGACTTAAATTTTACATATTTGCTGAACTGTGTTGCTGGTAATTCAGGCCATTAAATAATGAGCCAAAATCACACTTTCACGCCTATTATGATAGGTAGTGCTGGACCTTTTCATCGATGCAACATTTAGATTGGTAACAGTAAAATGTTATCTGATAAATAATCAAGTGCGGATCAAATTGTTTGTATCACAAACTTTCAAAAAAGTCTGGTTAATGCGAACTTCCACTAAATAATGCCAGATGACTGTCCGGCCCCAAAACCACGTTTTGATCTTCCATAAGCTGTATCTTTCCACACAAAAATATGGCTAAAATTACACTACTTTTACCATAGGTAAATTTAGTAAGGAGACATGACGTCATGTTTCATCAATAGTTTTAGTTCCTTAGCAAATAAAAATATAAATAACACACTTTTAAAGTACCAAGTTAAAGTAGTCTTTCAGATAATGATATCCGATCAGTAATATGTACAAATAGCTTCCTTTGGTCATTGAGGTCAATATACAAGGCGCACCAGGCAGCCACAATCGACGGACCTGTTCCAACAAATGATAACTTGGAGCGCGTGATTAGCCTTCTGTGAATCAAACATTAGGCCTACACATTTAAGGCCTACTTTGCCAATGTAAATTACCTTCTATCCACAATTATTGGTTTCGGAATTTTCAAAATTGCCTATTAGATTTTTTGCATAGAATCTACCCATATTTGAAAAAATAGCTTTAGATCTAGGGGTTCGAATTTCTAGATATACAGGACATCCATTTCTTATGAACTGGATTCATTCATAAGGCTATCTTGAACACACCTTGGACCGACAGCATCGGGCTTATTCTGGACAGTCTCGCCAGCTTGTACACTCGCGAGGGTTAAATAATGGCTACACTATGGAGTGATCGAATTTGATTTAACCTGAGCAGTTATACTCACTATGTACAAAATGTTGTAAACATATTCTTACCTTACAGTAAACCACGCCAACATTACTTTTCTATCGAATTTATTCCACAACCAGCAGCCATATTTGGTAGTCAAAATGTCAAACGATGTCCACGATCAAAATTACCGTTTACAAGTTGTTCTCGTCCGAATGCATCTTAGTAGCTAAAGAGAAATATCGGCGTTCCTAAATGTACCTGCACATAGAGCGACATATCCGCGCTGAATCTAAAAAATCGAATGGGCAGCTGGGTGTAAAGTTGGCTGCCAGTTGCCAGTTGCCGATTCGAAACACCCGTGTAGGACGTTCATCGCAGTACCTGTGCGTAGGGCGACGTATCAGCGCTGAAATCTAAAAAAAATCGAATTGCCAGCTGGGGTGTGAAATTGGCTGCCAATTGCCAGTTGCCGATTCAAAACACACGAGCAGGACGTTCATCGTAGTACATGTCCATAGGGCGAAGTATCTGCGCCGAAATCTAAAAAAATCGAATTGGCAGCTGAGGCGTGAAGATGGCTGCCAGTTGCCAGTTGCCGATTCAAAACACCCGAGCAGGACGTTCATCGTAGTACATGTGCATAGGGCGAAGTATCTGCGCCGAAATCTAAAAAAATCGATTTGGCAGCTGAGGCGTGAAGTTGACTGCCAGTTGCCAGTTGCCGATTCAAAACACCCGCGCCGAACGTTCGTCGCAGTACCTGTGCATAGGGCGACGTATTTGCGCCGAAATCTAAAAAAATCGAATTGGCAGCTGAGGCGTGAAGTTGGCTGCCAGTTGCCAGTTGCCTATTCAAAACACCCGCGCGGAACGTTCGTGGCATTACCTGTGCATAGGGCGACGTATCTCAGCCGAAATCTAAAAAAATCGAATTGGCAGCTGAGGCGTGAAGTTGGCTGCCAGTTGCCAGTTGCCGATTCAAAACACACGCGCGGAACGTTCGTCGCAGTACCTGTGCATAGGGTGACGTATCTGCGCCGAAATCTAAAAAAAATCGAATTGGCAGCTGAGGCGTGAAGTTGGCTGCCAGTTGCCAGTTGCCGATTCAAAACACCCGCGCGGAACGTTCGTGGCATTACCTGTGCATAGGGCGACGTATCTCAGCCGAAATCTAAAAAAATCGAATTGGCAGCTGAGGCGTGAAGTTGGCTGCCAGTTGCCAGTTACCGATTCAAAACAAACGCGCGGAACGTTCGTCGCAGTACCTGTGCATAGGGCGACGTATCTGCGCCGAAATCTAAAAAAATCGAATTGGCAGCTGAGGCGATAAGTTGGCTGCCAGTTGCCAGTTGCTGATTCAAAACACCCGAGTAGGACGTTCATCGTAGTACATGTGCATAGGGCGACGTATCTGCGCCGAAATCTAAAAAAATAGAATTGGCAGCTGAGGCGTGAAGTTGGCTGCCAGTTGCCAGTTGCCGATTCAAAACACCCGAGCAGGACGTTCATCGTAGTACATGTGCATAGGGCGACGTATCTGCGCCGAAATCTAAAAAAATCGAATTGGCAGCTGAGGCGTGAAGTTGGCTGCCAGTTGCCAGTTGCCGATTCAAAACACCCGAGCAGGACGTTCATCGTAGAACATGTGCATAGGGCGACGTATCTGCGCCGAAATCTAAAAAAATCGAATTGGCAGCTGAGGCGTGAAGTTGGCTGCCAGTTGCCAGTTGCCGATTCAAAACACCCGAGCAGGACGTTCATCGTAGTACATGTGCATAGGGCGACGTATCTGCGCCGAAATCTAAAAAAATCGAATTGGCAGCTGAGGCGTGAAGTTGGCTGCCAGTTGCCAGTTGCCGATTCAAAACACCCGAGCAGGACGTTCATCGTAGTACATGTGCATAGGGCGACGTATCTGCGCCGAAATATTAAAAAATCGATTTGGCAGCTGAGGCGTGAAGTTGGCTGCCAGTTGCCAGTTGCCGATTCGAAACACCCGTGTAGGACGTTCATCGCAGTACCTGTGCGTAGGGCGACGTATCAGCGCTGAAATCTAAAAAAAATCGAATTGCCAGCTGGGGTGTGAAATTGGCTGCCAATTGCCAGTTGCCGATTCAAAACACCCGAGCAGGACGTTCATCGTAGTACATGTGCATAGGGCGACGTATCTGCGCCGAAATCTAAAAAAATCGAATTGGCAGCTGAGGCGTGAAGTTGGCTGCCAGTTGCCAGTTGCCGATTCAAAACACCCGAGCAGGACGTTCATCGTAGAACATGTGCATAGGGCGACGTATCTGCGCCGAAATCTAAAAAAATCGAATTGGCAGCTGAGGCGTGAAGTTGGCTGCCAGTTGCCAGTTGCCGATTCAAAACACCCGAGCAGGACGTTCATCGTAGTACATGTGCATAGGGCGACGTATCTGCGCCGAAATCTAAAAAAATCGAATTGGCAGCTGAGGCGTGAAGTTGGCTGCCAGTTGCCAGTTGCCGATTCAAAACACCCGAGCAGGACGTTCATCGTAGTACATGTGCATAGGGCGACGTATCTGCGCCGAAATATTAAAAAATCGATTTGGCAGCTGAGGCGTGAAGTTGGCTGCCAGTTGCCAGTTGCCGATTCAAAACACCAGCGCGGAACGTTCGTCGCAGTACCTATGCATAGGGCGACGTATTTGCGCCGAAATCTAAAAAAATCGAATTGGCAGCTGAGGCGTGAAGTTGGCTGCCAGTTGCCAGTTGCCAATTCAAAACACCCACACGGAACGTTCGTGGCATTTCCTGTGCATAGGGCGACGTATCTGCGCCGAAATCTAAAAAAATCGAATTGGCAGCTGAGGCGTGAAGTTGGCTGCCAGTTGCCAGTTGCCGATTCAAAACACCCGAGCAGGACCTTCATCGTAGAACATGTGCATAGGGCGACGTATCTGCGCCGAAATTAAAAAAATCGAATTGGCAGCTGAGGCGTGAAGTTGGCTGCCAGTTGCCAGTTGCCTATTCAAAACACACGAGCAGGACGTTCATCGTAGTACATGTGCATAAGGCGACGTATCTGTGCCGAAATCTAAAAAAATCGAATTGGCAGCTGAGGCGTGAAGTTGGCTGCCAGTTGCCAGTTGCCGATTCAAAACACACGCGCGGAACGTTCGTCGCAGTACCTGTGCATAGGGCGACGTATTTGCGCCGAAATCTAAAAAAATCGAATTGACAGCTGAGGCGTGAAGTTGGCTGCCAGTTGCCAGTTGCCGATTCAAAACACCCGAGCAGGACGTTCATCGAAGAACATGTGCATCGGGCGACGTATCTGCGCCGAAATCTAAAAAAATAGAATTGGCAGCTGAGGCGTGAAGTTGGCTGCCAGTTGCCAGTTGCCAATTCAAAACACACGAGCATGACGTTCATCGTAGTACATGTGCATAGGGTGACGTATCTGTGCCGAATCTAAAAAAAATCGAATCGGCAGCTGGAGTGTGAAGTTGGCTGCCAGTTGCCAGTTGCCGATTCAATACACCCGAGCAGGACGGTCATCGTAGAACATGTGCATAGGGCGACGTATCTGCGCCGAAATTTAAAAAAATCGAATTGGCAGCTGAGGCGAGAAGTTGGCTGCCAGTTGCCAGTTGCCTATTCAAAACACACGAGCAGGACGTTCATCGTAGTACATGTGCATAGGGCGACGTATCGTTGCCGAAATCTAAAAAAATCGAATTGGCAGCTGAGGCGTGAAGTTGGCTGCCAGTTGCCAGTTGCCGATTCAAAACACACGCGCGGAACGTTCGTCGCAGTACCTGTGCATAGGGCGACGTATTTGCGCCGAAATCTAAAAAAATCGAATTGGCAGCTGAGGCGTGAAATTGGCTGCCAGTTGCCAGTTGCCGATTCAAAACAACCGCGCGGAACGTTCGTGGCATTACCTGTGCATAGGGCGACGTATCTCAGCCGAAATCTAAAGAAATCGAATTGGCAGCTGAGGCGTGAAGTTGGCTGCCAGTTGCCAGTTGCCGATTCAAAACACCCGCGCGGAACGTTCGTGGCATTACCTGTGCATAGGGCGACGTATCTGCGCCGAAATCTAAAAAAATGAATTGGCAGCTGAGGCGTGAAGTTGGCTGCCAGTTGCCAATTGCCGATTCAAAACACCCGAGTAGGACGTTCATCGTAGTACATGTGCATAGGGCGACGTATCTGCGCCGAAATCTTAAAAAAATCGAATTGGCAGCTGAGGCGTGAAGTTGGCTGCCAGTTGCCAGTTGCCGATTCAAAACACCCGCGTTGATCGTTCGTCGCAGTACCTGTGCATAAGGCGACGTATTTGCGCCGAAAATTAAAAAAATCGAATTGGCAGCTGAGGCGTGAAGTTGGCTGCCAGTTGCCAGTTGCCGATTCAAAACACCCGAGCAGGACGTTCATCGTAGTACATGTGCATAGGGTGACGTATCTGCGCCGAAATCTAAAAAAATCGAATCGGCAGCTGGAGTGTGAAGTTGGCTGCCAGTTGCCAGTTGCCGATTCAATACACCCGCGCGGAACGTTCGTCGCAGTGCCTGTGCATAGTGCTTGCTAACAAAAAAAATTGAATCGGCAGCTGGGTGTGAAGTTGGCTGCCAGTTGCCAGTTGCCGATTCAAAACACCCGCGCGGAACGTTCGTCGCAGTGCCTGTACATAGTGCTTGCTAACAAAAAAAATTGAATCGGCAGCTGGGTGTGAAGTTGGCTGCCAGTTGCCAGTTGCCGATTGAATTGGCAACTGGCAACTGGCAACTGGCAGCTAACTTTACGCACCTATTTTGAAATAGTTTTTTCGGCAATGTTGTAATTTCCAAATTCAGTCATTAAAGTCGTTCAAAAATTCCTTCCAACAGTACTTTCAGTACTTTGATTGTTGCTGTTTATAACTGTTTATATCAATAAATAACACCTTAATATTACATGTATGTATGTGTGATGTGTGTGGGAATGAAGGGGTGTTGTGTGTTCGTATTTTTATCAGCTTATATAAATAAACTTGGAGTGTTAATCTGAAGTCTTGTTGATATTTGACCACTGAAGTTAGTATTGAAACAAACTGACATGAAGCTGCAGCGTGTTCAGTAACGACTGTTAGCGAACGTTGCGGGTTCGGGACAACTCAAACCGAAGACAACTTGACATGTGGATAGGAAATGTGTATACTATCAAACGTAAATGATTTGAAACAAAATCCAATATAAACAAATTCTTAAAATTATGCTGTTATAATGTGTTGGGACAACTCAACCCGTTAGTAGGGGATTGAGTTGTCTCGGGTTGAGTTGTCTTTGGGTTGAGTTGTTCCGACTATAACGTTACGGAACGTTTTGGAACGTTCTGGGTAATTGAGCAGGCTACAGTTTACATTATCGTTACTTCACTCGGTAGTGCATTCATTGCTTTTACCAAACTATCCGCTGCGGTTATTTCCCTTTATTAAATAAATTAGTAGCTGTAATATAATAGGTCCATTAATTTTATTATCTTTGGCAAACATTAAATATTTACTAAGTTATTGGTCACTTGAAGCAGTTCAGACAGAATCACGTTCTAGATGTTTCCAATTTTAGATGAATTTAGGTTGAAACATGTAGGCTTGAATTCGCGGGGCGTGGGTTCAAGCCGTATACACTGGGATCCAAAAGTTTCTTTACACGTGTATTTTTTCATATTTTCATTTTAATTTTTTATTGCAAAAATATTGCTGACACATTTGTTTAATTTAATATGTTTATTACAAATATTTAAATATTTTTAATGCATTAAAGAACATAATTGAGAATTCATTCGAAACTGCACATTAATTATGAAACTATTAGCGACATTTTAAGTATTTTGATGGTATTTCTCAATAACAACAAAATTTAAAATGTGTAAAGAAACTTTTGGACCCCAGTGTATAAGAGTTAGATTCGTTACAGTCTTCAGGCTTAGTGGAAGCCCATACTGAGTGGTCCACAACAGTTAGTGGCCTCAGTAGTAAGTCGCTGCTCAATGTCAGTACTACAGAGCTGAACGTAATATTTAAGGTAGAAGAAAGTTCAAGAAACAATTTTGGGAGTTAGTGATTATACGTATTACAGTAGCGAAGCGTGACGTTAGCATTAAGAGGAGTTTGTACTTTTATCAGTTAGGTAGTGAACGAAAAAGAAACATTTGGCCAATGCGCGGGAGTGTACATTCACTCCATTGATTAGATTTTAGCAAATTTAATTTTGCACAAATAACACATTGATAACCAAGACTCGCGCATTCATAACTTAATGAATGGGAAGAATCAAAGGGAGACAATTATGTTTAATAAAAAAATTTAATGAAATAGTTATCTCCCTTGTCAAATTCTCAAAATGTTAGATTCATAATAAAATAGGTCGAGTTATGTTGACGCATCAAGTTAGAATTTATATAACATAACATAACATCACATAACTTAATTGCATTAAATGAACAAACATTTATAGAAATACAATTGAACATAATATAAATACAATTACATATATGTAATCATTGCATAGCCAGCTTGGCGTTGTTTCGAATCCCATCCAAACCATGTCCCGTAGCTTCATTGAGCAAGAAACTTTATTCTATTAGATCTGTACTGGGGGACCAGAAAATGGACTCGAAAGTGATAAGTCTGTTAGTAATTCGTAAGAACGTGTTTGATAATTGAGCCAAATTAGATTAGTTTTATCTAAACTAGAGTATATAAGATGTTTATACTACTAGCCATTAAACAGCGTATATGAAGGGGATGGAAAAGAATAGAATAAAAACAAACATCTCACTCGCATTTTATATTACAACTCTTGTACAGTCTTGGCATAAACATTACTTTTATTCATACTTACTTTGAAGTCAACAAGGAGCAAACTTATCTATATACTGAGGACGTTAAAAGTTGGACTCCAAGTTAATCCTGATCACCACCACACCTTATACAAACAGAATATCCGAACAATGGTAAGATAAAGACACATATAAATGTAAAGGTCTAGGATTCAAGCCGTACAAGGAGGACGGTTAATTATGTCGAGCAAGTAATGGATTTATTTTATCCAGATGTAAACTATTACATATAAGTATACTTAACACTTAGTCAGGCATTCTGTACAGTCTTCATATGAACCAAGCCTAAAGTCATCACCTTAACCAATTAGCCTGAAGTTGTTACCTAAACCCATTAGCCTGAAGTATTACCTTAACCCAATAGCGTTAAGATTTCACCTTAACCAATTATCCTGAAGTTTTCACCTAAACCAATTAGCCTGAAGTTTTCACCTAAACCAATTAGCCTGAAGTTTTCACCTAAACCCATTAGCCTGAAGTTTTCACCTAAACCATTAGCCTGAAGTTTTCACCTAAACCCATTAGCCTGAAGTTTTCACCTAAACCAATTAGCCTGAAGTTTCACCTAAACCCATTATCCTGAAGTTTTCACCTAAACCCATTATCCTGAAGTTTTCACCTAAACCAATTAGCCTGAAGTTTTCACCTAAACCCATTAGCCTGAAGTTTTCACCTAAACCATTAGCCTGAAGTTTTCACCTAAACCCATTAGCCTGAAGTTTTCACCTAAACCATTAGCCTGAAGTTTTCACCTAAACCCATTAGCCTGAAGTTTTCACCTAAACCCATTAGCCTCAATTAATGGGAAAGATTGTTGGTGAAAATGTTATTAACCTTTATTTATTAAAATTATTTAAATGTTGGTTCTACACCATTCAATTATACAATTAATTATTCTGTAGTTAATTGCCTGATGTTTTATTTAATACAATCCGCTGCAACTTGACATTTTGTCGGATAATTAGAGCTTCGAACTTGTTTTGAATCACCAAGAGACGTTTTATAAAATATAAATGTTTGATTGATGTTACATTTGTTTGACATACCGGTATTATAAATCAATTATTAATAAACTGTACTATATTTAACTTCAAATTCAGGGTTGATGTGGCGTTAACTATGGCATTATAACCAAATACTCGGTCATTATGGAAAAACACGCCCTTTCATAAAATACCTCGGCTATTACGTAATTTAACTAAGCTTTTTAATATGATAAAACGCCTATTTTTATATAACATATTTAATTGGCGTTTTAAACAGGTTTGTCCTAAAATCGGCTTTATCTAAAGACTTCACGAGTGCACTGAATGAAAATATAACAAATGCAGGACAGAGAATCAAGGGTGTCCAAATCCCCCGTAGCTTTAAGCTTGGGCGACATGAAAGTTAAAGATGGTGAAAAACAAAAGAATAAATGTAACGACCACCAGTGTACCATATAATAATCGAAGCATTATAATGTTTTAAGAATGCATTTTATAGTTTACGTTTTATGAAAATGCACGTTCACCGACTCCTAATCATCGGGCTACCGGTATCTTTCTAGCAATTCCCCCCGCAGAGTCATTTTCTCCGCTTAGTGCAGCTTCGTTTCTAAATGTGTAGCTGTGCGCTTTAACGCTAAATTACGTACGTTTTTTGTGTGGCCCTCGACCATGGATTTGACTTTCATGTCCTGGGATTTCAATGGTATTTGGTCATTATTTGCGAATAAATATGAATGTTGAATATTGAGTATGGTTTACAAATACATGAACAGTGATCTTAAAATTTCTTTGGACAACTCCTATGTTACAAAGACACGCTTTTAATTGTAGGAAAATTACTCAATGTATGCATGATAAGATTTTCTCAAAATTTCATTTGGTTAAGAATGTTTGCACGGCGGCAATACCACGTGACTATAACATCTTACAAATGCTACGGCTTGAAGAAGAAAATGACATTGGAGATGTGATGTACAGCAAATTGTATATTCTCGTCTGTTTAGCCTCGAGTAGGTATCATGTAAATCTGACCAGAATTAAAATACTTCATTAAAACTCTGATTCGAGACCGTAGCATTTGTGATGTCATAGTCACGTGGTATTGCCTTCGTGGTTTGGTTTTGGAGGGCGCTATACACTAGTATTGCGCAAAGATAGGTCGATTAAGTTTTCATTTTATAGACTGAAACTAATTCAAAAATTCATATATATTAATCAGTACGGCAATTTTAATATGGAGTTAATTGATTCTGACATTAGTATGCATCATATAACTTGTGACAATTTGTCACTGTATGTCAACACAGACTTGGCGAGATGTTGCAAGCAGCACAGTTATACTTTCATAAATTACTGATGACACATTAAAATAGCTCGAGTGTTACATTTACTCATTCTATAATTTGTTTATGTTTTAGATATTTTGAAATAACCTATGAGTGCCCATAATTTTATTAAAAATTAAAAACTGGCGTGTCTGAGAAATATTAAAGTAATCTAGAACCACTATATATGTCTAACATTAATTTGCATGATCTGGATGCATAGTACTCTCCTATGCATCCCTCAAAAGTTTTACACGTTCACTTTTTCATATTCATAAGCCTTGTAATAAACAAATCACTCGAAAAGTCGAGCGCGTTGTTCTTGGACAACTCTTGTTATGTATAAATCACCTTATTTTATTAATTACCAGCTAATTTGCATTCCATTTGTGACCTGTCACCACCAGTGCTTTAGTGATTCCAAAAAAAAGTATCTGTACAATTACCATAGGGTTAAAAAACATTAATATTTGAGTTCACCGTTCAGTCTATGAACGAGCAGTTTCAAATTTCTCTCGAGCTTCTCTCACAGCACACGGTTTAGGTGTCAATACACTGCTTGACAAGATGAGAAGTGTTCTTCAAGTAATTTTATTTGTAATGTCTATTATAGCTTTAGGCTATGGGAAACAAACAAACGTTATTTTTAGAAAATTATCTGGCAGCGGTGGTACCGTGCAGTGTGCAGTAATGGCTATTTCAAATAGTTTTAATGGTGTACGAATTCAGGATCGGTCTAACCAGTGTGAACCATTGCCGTCAGCTTGGAATGATTCTTTAGGTTTATCTACTAGCTATACATATTACGAGAAAAAAGACACAGTTGTGATATTTCAGGTAAGCTGGTTTTGATATCTCATATTTTCCCGTCGTTTGTTATATCATTATTAATCATTAATTTGCTTTATTATAAGTAAATTGTAACAAGAAATGTAATGCGGCGACCACATTAAAGCCGAATTTATAATCATCAACGCAAAAATTACTACGGGAAATAACCATAATTAAGCCAGATAGAGTTGTGGTTACTGTCTTATTCTGTTTATCACATGGTATGTTATCATTGTATAAAGTTTCATAAAGATCTGACCATAAATGGCAGAGATATTTGCTAAATTGAAAACTTTAACGCAATTGTTAACGACACCGGACGCCCGCCAAACTATTTATAAGCCGAATTTGTTCGTTGCAAAATCCGGCAAAAAACCATACTGTGTCCTTCAAGACTTCAAAACTGATCATCCGTATACTGCAAGTAGATTGACTATAATAAAAGCATATGGTATAAAATCCTTTTACTTTTCAGCATAACCTGCATTAATGGCCACTTGCTATCAGCGGTCACCTGCTGTAAGTGGTCAATCTGACTTCCTCCCAAAAAAACACTCTATATTTCACCTGTCATAAGCAGCAACCTGCTCTGTGTGGCCAGTGGTCTCCTATTTCCTTACAAATTCACAAAAAATATCTGTATTTAGTGGTCACGGTCAATCAAATTTTGGAAATAACTATAATGTAAGAGTTATCATCATTTTATTATGGCACAGACGTGAGAAACCCATCCAGTTGAGTCTTTAAACAGTAAAAATATATCTACAAAGTGTCATCACATAAAGTGAGACTTCCAATTTACAACTGACATATTACCACTTGTGTGGCCTTCTTTAAGGTCATTAATAAGAAACTGCATGCATAAATAAAAACTATTCAGATTGGATTAATCAAATCACTTTATTCTGAACTTTGTTAAAGTGGTCACCTGCTGTAAGTCGACAGTCTAGTCCATTCTCTTCACTGACTGGCAGGTTAATGCAAATTGTATTTCAATCATGTATATACAATCATATTGTATTTGCATTTTAGGGCGTTTATTCACATGTTTCATCAGGGTATGTAAGGCTGCCGTCCCACTTAACTACAGTTCTATCATCATGAAATCTTGATTTTCCCTTAACTCGGCCTCGACATTTTTCGCTCTACGGAAGTAAAAGCGACTTAATTAGCATGGACGTTTTTTAACCGCCGCAGTCGGAATTCGAACCCTGGCAATTAGGATTCTGAATCCCTGGCTACTGCACCACCACCTCGATAATAAGTATTAATGGTAAGAACGCAATTGAACTTATGATACATTTGGTCGCAATAGATTTATAACATTAACTATGTTTTATTATCTTATTTAAGGATGATTGGATGGCAAATTTTATGGAAAAAATGCATTATAATTCATATGCAACCAATAGCTTTTATTGGACATTGCCTGGAAAATTTGAAATTGGAACACGAATGGAGATACATTTTCAAATACCAACTGATTCCTATTGGGAGTAAGTTTTTATCCCTTACGGTTTATTAACATTTCCCTTTTATGCTATCCTATAAGATGAAATATGTCCTATTGCAATAAATGTACTCTACTCACAGTATTTATAATTTATGTCTTTTCTGTTTTAATCAATTGTGTATGGAAGTATATTTCTGCCAACAGATAACCACATAACTAACACGTTATTTAAGTGGTTAACTATAGTTAGGGTAACTAATTAACCTCTTAACTAAATTAACTTAAGAGATTAACTAGTTATGTGTGTTAGTTAATCACTTAACTAACTAGTAAATTAAGATGTTAACTAGTTACAGTAACTAGTAAACCACTTGTTGCGTCTTTGTATACTTTGTGTTTTGTGTTGTTCTGTGTGTTTTTGTAATGGCCATTTTGCCATGGCTCCAAAAACTCATCGTCGGTAACCCACGGTACTCATACATTATGAATATTATCGTTGACGTAATACCCTGGGTTACCGAGGATGCAAAAACTTGACTTTTTCCACATTGTTTTACCACTTTGTTCTTTGAACATCTCTTCCATTTATATAATGACTTTTCATTTTTAGCTTTTCACTTCTGACTTATTTCTTGTGACTTTCATCTTGTGACTTTTGACTTTTATCTTGTGACCTTTGAGTTAAAACTATGCATTTTACTGTTACTCTTTGCCTTGGTAAAACCCTAATGTTTTTCTTGGCTTAGAGCAAGGGCTAAATGAACAAATTTGTGATTAAAACACCAAGCACAAAGCAGCAAAGCAGACGATGGTGGTATTTAGTCATATATTTTTCTTTCGTATAGCCACTGGTCTTGTGTTTGCTATATAGAATTATTGCTTTTATAATTGTGTTTATGTCATAGTTGGTCTTTGTCAGGTGAACATTAAACATCAACTGTTTATGTGAAATAAAATGTTTAGAAGTTTTAAAAATCCAGAGCAAACCTTTATAATTTCTTGGAATGAGTTCGTTTTACAAGACAACAAACACCAAACCGTATAAACCAAAAAATTAATCCACCAATGGATTCCATTTTGTCGTTATGTACACCACCACTTCTTAATGCGTTGGTTAGATGTGCTTTTTCCAACAACAATGCTTCGAGACCCAGCAAATGGGTCTGTAGAATCGTGTCGGAAGTATTGCTGCAATAGTAAAACTATAGTAGTAAACCTATGCAGTTTTCCGTGCCACCATCACAACGTAGGGATTCAAGGGGATTTTCTAGGCTCATTCAATGTCTATATAGTATCTTGCAATTAGGTGTGACTCGTTATTTGTGTCCGAAACCTCTAGCCATATTATTTTTCTGCTAAACCCATCCACAGCAACATGGATACAAAAACCATATGGTTTAAGTTGGTCGTAACAGTCAATATGCCATATAAAATTGGGTCCTTTGGCGTCATATACGCGCCGGCGTAGACGATGTGCTTTCCGCAGCTCAACACCAACTGGATCAAGCGCTCTCATTATTTCCAAGACGTCGTCCCTTTTGACGTACATGTGGTAATCCAGCATTAACCTATGCCACATTGTACTGTAACCTAAGCATTGTTTGTATTTCTCATTTTATAACATCAGACACAGTCTCAGGAGGAGTATATATTCTACATCCTCGGTAACCCAGGGTATTACGTCAACGATAATATTCATAATGTATGAGTACCGTGGGTTACCGACGATGATATTCTATTACGCCGTTTTAAATTTAAGCGTTTAAGACTTCTCTTCACTGTTCTCAATGACGTCGTAACGCCATGCCGTACAAGTAAAAATGCTACAATCTGTTATCGGTTATTTGACAAATTGTGTGCTGTTATTGTTTAAATTAGTTTCTAAACTTAACGTCATATGTTTCAGCCTTACTTATTGTTTTGGTGATGAGTTCGGAGAAAGGTGCCATGTTTACATGTATTTGGAAGTTAATAGAGAATTGGAAGTGAGATATGCGTTTTATCAACTAATAGGTGGACAGCGAGAAGATTTCAACGTCGATTTTCTGACTGACGTAACTTACATTGCTTCTGTCGAGGCATTGGAAACCGAGTACAATGTATACACTTTATTATTATTTTTTACTGGGTTTAAGGCCGTGTTAACACAAATTATGTCATTTTACGGCATCCAGTGCACCTAACCTAGCTTTCCTGGACCCTTGTCTATAACCAGTACTAACCTACCCTTCTATAAGGCTGGAAACTTCTCCATATTATCTAATCAATGGAGGAAAATTGACATAATTGTCAAATTTTCATGGAAAGGTATGACCTCCCTGGGTAGAATTCGAACCCGCACCCCCTTCAGGACACGAGATTCCAAATCCGGGCGCGCTACTCACACTTACATGTAATTATAAATGGGTAGTTTAAGTTACAACTGGACCCCTAAAAACAAAAACAAATATCTCAATAACTATTAGGTGGAATGAAATAAAATTCTGTATGTGATAAAAACTAGCATTTTCATTTCTAATCCGAAAAGTCTGAATGTTTCATTATTACTTTACATACTTTCCATAGACGTTCAAAGCAGATTTTGCGGCCAAAGAAAGAGTATTGTTAGATGGGTAATCAATCCGATAGGGGTTTCCAGCTAAAAACTTTGTTTATATCGGATGTACCCCTGTACCCGTTTGGAGAAAATGTGAAATATATATGTGAATACACAGAACAATAAGATTAATTTGTGTTGCATACTTTTCAGCAATACAACTGTAATATGTATAATAACTCCGTTCTGCACAGTTTCATCCAGTACAAACAGACTTTATTCAGCTGGAAAATTCCATAAATTCGAGTTATGAACAAGAACTAATGTTGAAAAACTAAACAATGCTGATTTAACAATTTACTCATTTGACTATTTGTTCCTTTTTCATTGGTTACTGTGAATCAGCGTTGGCGTCGATGAACTCCAAATATTATTGAATTATGTAGAATATTGTGAACCTTTTGAATATCATATCATACTTATGTTTATTATCCTTCTGACTTTAAAAGTTCTACAAAATTATGAATTTGACTTACGAAAACTTTTTTCGTAAGAATGTTTGTGAAACATGTTAAAAGGTGCACAGTTTATTTTTAAAACTGGGTTTTGTCCGAGAATTTTTGGAGGACTCTGCATGTAAATGTATTTGTGTAATTTAATGATTTTTATTATACTGTTTTCAGATCAGACTTACCGATGGAGAAGTCACTCATGGAGGCCTTTTTGAATATCACCATGATTTTCCTCGAAGTGATATAAGTGCATTATATATTTTCTCAGCTTACTATCACAACTTGAAGAAAATATCATTTATAAATATATAAACTTGTTGTTACATTTGGTTTGCATATCATGATAAATCAAAGCGCCGATAGCGCTGTCAGACATGGGGTTTTGGTTGAGTATATGGTTGTTTACAACTCATGGAAACGATACAAGGGACCTTTACCATACATAAACCAGATAAGATATACACGTGCTTCTTATCGTCTGCTTGTTAACGCGTAATGCGGACTATATTAATTGCAGTGGTAATTATCCCTTTATTTGCGCGCGCACAACCGAATGTAATCGTCCGCGACAAATTTTGTTGTGGATTTGCCACAGTCCACTTCTAAACATGGGGAAACCCCATGTAAAAATGAGGTAGAAAAATACTCAAAATGAAGTATGGGATCGCAATACCATACTTATTTTATTCTCACAGTCATCCCGAACGGTCGAGTGCACTGCCCATGGCATGACAATTGTACTGTTTTTTATAATGTCTATTTTTATTATCATGATGATTATCTTTATTATCATGATTAGTTTTATTATCATTATTACCATCATTATCATTATCACTATCAATACCAATATCAATACTGTCACTATTACTACAGTTATTATTACCATTGTTATTACCATTATTATAACTATTATCATTACTATTATTATTGCTATTATAATTTTTATTATGATGATTATTATCATAAATAATATTGATATTATCATTATCAATATTTTACCATACTCAAGGCGGTGAACGTTCTCCAGTGTATCAAAACAAGAAAAATGGCCGCCAAACCAAAAAAGGTAGGTTTTTCTTTAATATCTTCTTTAAATGACTTCCTCTGATAAAAAAAATATGTACCAGAACACGCTACTCACTTTCTGGAACACGACGATGTGTGATTTATTGTATAAAGTCAAATAGTTTTGAAGTTATGCGGAACCTAGGATTCGAATCGACGATATTCTCCCAACTTTTCCGAAGATAGACTGGAGATTTTTCTTTTAGTTTTCAATTTTCTCCTAAGACACAAGTCTTTGTCTGATTATTTTTTAGCAGTAGTTGTATTTTTGTATACAAAATTCGTCTTATTGCTGCCAGCTTCTACCAGAAATTTTTGAACACAAAACTTAATTTTATTTAAAAATGATAGACTGGAGTTACAAAAAAAGATGGATACACTGGAGACCCAATTTTGTACAACATCTGATTATCATGTTTTCTTGTTTCAGTATCCGTAGGAAGATGTTTTGGAAGACTTATTTGGTCATTTTTAGTTAAAATATAAAAAGAAATTGTGAAAAGTAAGATTGTTTTTACATGAGTTATAGTTTTACACAAACTACAATGCATATATAAGCTAATGTGATGGTTAATCCAGCGTCTGTTAATGCATGGATATGAGTGTGTGTGCATGCGTCCAATGTCTACAATTTATTAAAAGGTCTAGTTGAAATAACTAGCCTACAGTTACACGGTGGATGGTTACACACTATCTCAGTGTAAGGTTACATACCACTAAATAAAATCCTTCTTTGTTGTATATAAAAAGTCTCATTTTCAATGACAAATTACACTATGACCCAGGGGTGTGAGATACCCCAAACCATATATAGGCTGAAAGATCTATCTATTCCCCTCAAAATGATCAGTATTAGAAAAAAAGTTACGTTACTTATAAGAAAATAAATTTCGATTGAAAGTTCCTACCCTGAAAATGTCCTGGTTTTTAACTCTTCACCAGCCGTACAGAGTCATCTCCCCTTTTAACCAGTTTTCGCGACTAAACTAACCAGATCCATTGAATTTTTGCATACTTTCATAGGAAAAGCATTGTCAAAGACAAACATACTCTTCAATATAAAAAAGCACCACAAATGAGGTATCCATGCACTCTCAAAAAATAAATAAGGACCATGTCACACTTTCTACTTCCGGTAAATGCCTACTTCCGGTTACCATTTAGTGGTATGTAACCTGTAAGACAAGTCACCGTGGAATTATTCATGCTAACAGTTGAGAAAAACGAACTGTTCGCTTTTTTGTTGTTTTTTTTTTTCACTGGGTTTAACGACGTGTCGATACAATTTTAGGTCATTTTACGACGTCCAGTGCACCCCAGTTACACATATGGTCGGACTTAAATCGGTCTTTAATCGGTTTATAATTTCAGTAATCTGATCGGATGTAATCGGTAACTGCATTTCAGTCTCTGTGAGTAACCAGGTATCGGCGATGGAGATCGGTGATAGATCGGTTGTTCGTTTTTCCCCAATTTAGAACGGAACCGACGAACACCGATTTAGCACCGACATATCCTATTAGCTGCCGATTTATCACTTATCACAAGCTATAGGGGAAAGATGAGACTCATTGGTTAAAACTTACTGTCTTTTCCTACCGATGATTCATGAATATTTGTAAAACGGTAGCTTATCAGAGGCATATCGATCGGTGATATGGGTCATAGACAGCTTGTCAATCGGTAATCCGTTTGAAATTTTTTAACGATCGAGAATTTTAATCAATTCAAACATCCCGATCGTTTTTTTCACCAATAAAACTCATCTTTTCCCAATAAAATGTGTTAGTAAAATATTGACCGCTAGTGGAAGACGTCGGTACTAAATTGGTGCTCTTCGGTTCCTCTATTAACGGGGAAAAACAAAAATCGATCTTCCACCGATCACCATGTGTAACTGGGCCCATAGGGTCCGATTACACATGGGGATCGGGATAGATCGGTTTTTTCGTTTTTCCAGTAAAGAACGGAACCAAAGAACACGGATCTATCAACGACGTCTCCTACTTGTCGCCGATTTATAACTTATCACATGCTATTGGGAAAAGACGAGTTTCATCGGTGAAAACTAACCCTCATTTCCTATCGGTGATTCATATTTGTACATCGGTAGCTTATCAGAGGCATATCGGTGAAATCGATCATAGACAGCTTGTCAATCGGTAATTCGGTAATTTTCAACGATCGAGAATTTAAAAAAATAAACATCCCGATCGTTTTTTCACCAATGAAACTTATTTTTTCAATAGTATGTGATAAGTGATTTATAGGCCACTTATCGGAGATGTCAATGCTTAATCGTTGTTCGTCGGTTCCGCTATTAACGGGGAAAACAACAAACGATCTTTACGGCCCAATTACACATTGGGAATGGTAATAGATCGGTTGTTCGGTTTTTCCAGAGAGAACGGATCCGACGAACGCCGTTCTATCAACTATGTCTCTGATTAGCCACAGAATAATCACTCACCACGAGCTATTGGTAAAGCGAGTTTCATTGGTTAAAAACTTACTGATCGGATTTCAAAATGTTTAAAGAAATTTATCGGTGAAAATTCAAACAAATTAACGATTGGCAAGTTGTTTATGACCGATATCACCGATATATGCCCCTGATAAGCTGGAAAAAATAAACAACCATTCTATCTGCGATACCCGGTTACACAAAAAATCTGAAATGCTGTTACCGATGCCAACCGATTACAGTTAAAAGACATATTTTACCGATCGAGGACCAATTTAAGTCCGACCTATGTGTAACCGGGTAGTTAACTAATGAAGGGAAATAACTGAACCTCGGGCTGGTAATTGCATTGGAATAAAGTATCAGTTATCTTTTAATAACATTTTCATTTCTTCCAACTTATATGGATTACCATCAACACTGTGTTTGCTTTTTGCATACCCAAGTTTTCCTATCCTTTTCTTATCAATATTCTCAGTATTCTGTGATAAGTATATAAAAAGTGTTAATTTTTTAAATTTATTTTTTCAGGATATGAGCAAGACAATAACATCAAATAGCCGCTTCAGCTGAAAATATTCTGGAATCTTGATTAGCACTCTACCTGATAATTACAAACGTAAATTTGAAAGAACTCTTATAAAATCTTCCTACTATCATCTGCATGTAAACGACAGAAAACCCTATTTGAATCATCGCCATCGTTCAGATTTGATAAAGCAGAAAAACCTGACAATTCGGTAACTGATCAATGTGAAGCAGGGGATGATTTGAACAATATCAATTCTAGTACCGATTCTGTTGAAGACAACATGACAGATGTAGAATTACTATATGTAATACTGACACGGATTTTGATACTTTTAACATGGCAATCGAAAACAATATCTATTTTCCTCCATGTCGCCCTAAAAAAGAGAACATGCTTGAATTGATTCACTTTGAATTTCTTCCGTGGGAATATAAGTTAGTTCTCTATTCAATCCATCCGGGTAAAATCTGACTTTAATTTGGTTTTCACATTTGTTACTTGTTCATAATTATAAAAAAGACAGGTTTTGTTTTTACATTTTATTCATATAACAAAATATTTTTAAAATAATTATTTTAAGGATTTTTTATATTACATATGTGGATTCTATTTTTTTAATTTGAGCCATAATAGTTTATACCTTGATCTAAAAAATATTTATAACGTGGGACCTTTTGTGTGGAAAAGCCATGAACCATACTTAGTACTAAGTCTATAGACTCAATTTTCAACCACTATCTTAAAATCTGTCTTTAGTCTTAAAATATCGCATTACATTTGGACTGGACATCATTATTATGTTTCTTATTATGCCATTTTTGTATGCCTATTAACCCCAATAAATAAACACTATTTTAGCGTAAATAGATTTTTTTCATACATTTGAATTAGGGACCAAGTGTTTTCATTAATGTCTAGAACTTGACCTTATTATTTTGATATTGACTGTAAATGGTTTATAGTGAAATGATTTGTGTTCAGTGAGCTGAACAGTAAATACACGTAAAATAATAAGTACACTATAAGACTAGTTGGCCCACAATATTTGGAAGTACATTAGCTTCTCGGTGGCAATTCCACGTGATTATAATGTCAAAAATGCCACGGTGTCAAGAAGAAAATAGTAAAGAATCTGCAGCGGTTTGAGTCATATTTCCATTACACTTATTCAAGGCTAAGCAGAAAACTGTGTACTACTTGATGCACATCTCCAACGCCAGATTTATACTATCTGCAAACTTGCTGGATAACCTCTGTGCTTGTCTGAAACAAGAAACCATAATTATTAGTTGTTGTACAAAATTGTGTCTCCAGTCTATCCATCATTTTTTGCATCTCCAGTCTATCATTTTTAAATAAAAGTAAGTTTTGTGTTTAAAACTTCCTGTTAGATGCTTGCAGCTATAAGACAGATTTTGTATACAAACATGCAACTATTGCTTAAAAAATAATCATCCAAAACCATGAATTTAAAGAGAAAATTGAAAATTAAATTAAAAAACTCCAGTCTATCATAATGAATAGTTGGGAGAATTTCATCAACTCGAATCCTAGGTTCCGCATATTTTCAAAACTATTGGACTATATACAATAAACCACGTACCGCCGTGTTCCAGAAAGTGAGTAGCGTGTTCTGGTACATAAGTTTTTATCAGAGGAAGCCATTTAAAGAAGATATTAAAGAAAAACTTACATTTTTCGGTTTGGCGCCATTTTTTCTTGTTTTGATACACTGGAGAACGTTCACCACCTTGATACTTGTTAAGCGCTCTTTTCGTATTGAATTTATATTAAAAAGATAAGTGATCTTTAAATATTATAAGTTGCAAATGCATGTGTTTTCAATGACTTTAGATATTTATGTCGAACTTATAGTAGCTCTGGTATTTCATTCCATACAGTACATACTGAGACAGTTCTTATCCCCTTATGCTTTGGTAGCTTAGCGATCTCCCATCCACTGGGTTAAGTAGCGAGCTTGCAATATGTAATAACATTTGTCAGCCTATTAGTTAAGGCAGTGTCCATTCATTTGTTTTTTCATGGCTCGGCGACGGAGACAGTTGATTACCCGTCTACTGGTTATATCGACGACCAGGTTGTAGCTCGACTTCCTCAGTCTCTTTAGTATCATTCATGTTTGCTACCATCCACTTGCATTATATTTGCTATCATTATATTAATTAAAACCCGGGTCGATAGCGCAGCTGATAGCGCGCCAGGATTTGGAATCTCGTGTCCCGATGTGGTTACAGGTTCGAATCGCACCCGGGAAGGTTATACCCTTCCTTGAAAATTTGACAATAATGTCAATTTTCCTCCATTGATTAGATACTATGGAGAAGTTTCCGGCGTTGTGGAGGGTTTAGTGAGTACTGGTTATAGACAATGGTCCAGGAAAGCTAGGTTAGGTGCGCTTGACGCTGTAAAATGACCTAAATTGTGTTGACACGGCGTTAAACCCAGTAAAAATTATATTAATTAAAGATAGTTTGGTAACAGAGACGCTCAACTCTGATCGATAATGATCTAGATAACGAAGACAAGCTTAGTTGAAGCTCGGCTATTTTATTTACTCATGTCATTTTTTTTATTTGGTTATTATACTATTTATTCAATTGTTTTATCAGATCATCCTAATTGTGTTTGATGCCATTTGTCCATGCCATTCATTGAATAGTGTTCCTGTTTGTCTCATGTTTTTTTCTCTCATGTTTGTAACATTGGTATCAAACTTGTTATGATATATTATATATTCGTCGCTTTTCTTCAAATATCTTTTATGATGATTTTCTCAACTTTTCAAAAGAGTAAACAAATGTATTTTTAATACAGTGTATATAGTAACAACATTTTTGTCATTGTTTTTATATTTAAAACTTGGTTAAAATCCGTCTTATACGCGATACAATCGCGTAAACAGAAAACAGAAAACTTTTTCTTACAAGAAAATCTCCCTTATAATTATTTCCATTTCGAGTATACGAGATATTCACTCAAAGAATATTCGAAAATCTCGTACAAATTGCAAGATCGATAAAGAGAAAATTACGTATGTTCGTTTATATCAAATTAAAATGTTTAACTACTCATTTGCAGCATTTAACAAGGTGTTTACTTACTTGGTGTGTCTGATTTTTTATCACGAAGATTATGTCGTTGGTGTAAACAGTTTTGTTTAACTTCGAAATCTATACTAGGTTTTCGAAGGTAAAAAATTCGACCAATCACTGTACAAGATTTGTCACATGTTGATTTTGAAGTTATGCAATTGGCTATTGTGTACGATATTTAAACGGAATCTCGTCTTCCAATTTCTCAAATAAAAAACGCGCAAAAACGATCATACGAGGTTTTCGAAGAAAAGCGGCGATATCTGATACATGTATATAATATATATAAGTAATTTTATATGTATAGTTTTGTAATAATTACAGTTGCTTTTATTTATTGTGTATACATTCCATTACTTATAAATATACATTTTGTACATAGTTCTAACTTTGCTAACATTAAGTTTGGCAGCTTCAGGAACATATATCTTGTAATTATTCTGTTTCATTTTTAATAAACAATTTTAGAGCATTTATAGCCGGTACACGTTACAGTATCATAACTTGCACATTTGTATTAATAACTTTTATTAAAATTGGAGCGTCTTGTTGGTACTTTAGTTTGTGAAGTGATTTAACTAGTTGAGTCAAAGACATGTCAGTTATATATCCAGTACACACTGCATAGCTAAAAATGCTTCGTGCTATTCAAAAATGGCTTAGAGTTAAAATGTACACTCATGGACGGGTACATTTTGGAATTTGCAGGGAAGCGGATTCCCTGACCACCCCGCGAGATCCGCTTATGTTTGTATTCATATATTCATAAGAACTTGAGCACACCATCCACTGGAATACTAGTATTATGAGTCACTCTTACCACTACGCATACTAATATACTATAAGAATAGCCAGAATATGACTTTCGGACACAGCTTAAGTTATCAACACTACATACATAAGATTGATTTTGTTTTACTTGATTTTGCCAAGGCCTATATGACTAGGTACCCCACTAGACATTGGACCAGAACCCGGTAAGAGGTGCTGTCAGATTTTTTATTAAACTATTCCTAATAAATAAAACTGATTAATGTATATTTTAACAAGAAAGATAATGTGGGAGCCACATTAAAGCCGGATTTTTCTGTATATGGGAACATTGAGAACAAGTTTACTTTGTTACAAAAGAAAGTCATTTGATATATTGCTTATTAGAAGGAATACACAGGGCAATAATTAATCTTAAAGGAATAAATAGAGGATATTCGCCAATTTTGGTGTAAGATCGATTTATATTTCACCGAGTGAGCTTAGAAAACATATTTTCACGAGTGGCGTAGCCACGAGTGAAAATGTCATTTTCTGAGCTCACAAGGTGAAATATAAATCGATCTTACACCGAAATCGGCGAATTTTCTGTTTCTTTCATGCTGTTCACCTGAAAATGATGCAAGACCATCTAGATTCTACCTGTGCCAGTTCATGGACAGACCGTATGACTCATTATTAATGTGATAGAGCGAAAATAAGTAGTTCCAGTGTGCATAATTTATTGTAATATAATCGTTCATTTCTAAAGACACTACCCATCCAAATTTAATAAATCCATGCTTGTTGCGGTAAAGAAGTATGAGGGAAAACAATTTTAAACTCGAAAATCGTGTTCCTTACGCGGATGGAGACAGATGTGTACTGCATGAACAGTCAATGTCAAGGTAAGTGTGTTTACAGTACGTCTGAGTTGGACTACGCGAATTTTAAATCAATAGAGTGGGTGGACCAGTGCTCGGCGTATACCAGTGCTCGGCGTATCGCGTATTTTTCGCGGTATTATAAAAAATATCGACGTCTGACCTAAATTAAACCTGCTAAATTCAATTTGTTGTCATCTGACCTAAATTTCCGAGATAATGTCAACTTCCGGTTTGATCACGTGACGTCACCGGTTGCAGTTGTTATGGAGGACAACTCTTGTTGAAACTCTTTTCATAGTCGTTTAAACTTACTTTTCTTCAAGTAAACTTAAGATAAACGAATAAAAATGGTTTAATTATTCAACAAAAACATTCTTCTATTAAATTTAATAGTTTCTTGTGATATTTTGGCTGAAAAGTTTGTGAAAGACGCATTTAACTCACCCATGTCAACAACAGCCGATATTATCATTGGCTATGTTCACGTTACCGTAATTCATACAAGAGTAGTCGTTCTTGGATTAGAACAACGATTTCAATTTTTTATTCTATTTTTTTGTCGTGAATATCATCCTAACTTACATAATACTATTCGATTTATAATTATATCATATTATATTAGCATTTGACTTTAAAATGGTCATTTTTTAATGACCACAGATACCACTCATCATTACCCTCTATTATGGATGTGAAATAAGTCCCAGGGGAAATATTACAACAACACAATAATAATATCATACTTTTTATTATATGTAATAAATTATTCCATACATAGATATGTTCAAAATTTAATGCTTCCCTTCTGGTAAACAAACATGTGTTGATATCAGTCTTGTCTGCACTTCAGTTTGTTTATGCATTTCCTACAGATATATTGAAGAGAAGAATATATGTAATTACATATTTTTTTTGTATTTTCGTAGTCATAGACTACAAAGAAGTAGAGAATCATATATATCATAAATGTGATCAAGTATTGCTCTTGATATCAATATTTTTTTATTATTATACCATGTTTTCATTCATATATTGAAGAGTTTACAAGTGTGTAAACACGTATTTTAAATGAGATTGAAACGTAGCTTAATTTAGAATATATTTTTTTAATTTTCTACGTATTTATTCAAAATTGCATGCATTTTCAGAAAATGATGATCGATTCTTAAAAAATAGTTCGTACGCACGTGTTGCGTGCGCCGAGCATTGGTACCGGTCATCGGAACTATAGTCCAAAAATACAGTGTCTATTTTTAGCTCATTTTCGGAAAATTTGACGACTTATTTTCAATTTTCTTTACAATGGAATTTCTTTCTGGGATCGTTCTTCAATTTAAACTGCAAGAATAAAAGATAAGTTTAAACTTTGCAAAGATATGTTTTAGGCAAAGATAAATTTACGCCGAGCACTGAGGTGCGTTCAACAATGCGAGCGCTCGGGGCGACATCGAGCGCCCGCGTTCTGAACGCGGGCGCTCGCGCGTGCGCTCGCGTGCGCTCGCGATACAGCTCGAGAGGTGTTTCGCTTATAAATTGTTATATAAATTCCGGTAAATACCGTTTCGTTTTGGTACCGGTACTCAAATCGGTACATTGAAAAATATATAGCAGATTTAAAATAACCAAATTATGTATGGTAAAAAATATGAAAGATCTTGTGTATCAGCAGAAATAAATGATTCACCCACCCGCTTTTTTAATAATGTGCTGTTTGACTTCGTCTTGGATTTTATAGCGAGCGCTCGCCATTCTGTACACAAACGGTCTGACTGACCGATATCTTCACCTTCTTCTATTTATAGAATGAGAGCTCGCAGTCGTTCAATAACATAACAATTCGCGAGGCGAGCGCTCGAGCGAGCGCCCGCATTGTTGAACACACCTCTGGTCCACCCACTCTACAGTTTTTATTGTGATGTCATATTACGCGGTAAACGGAAGGATTTAAACGATATTATTAAGCGACTGGAAAGTACATGTTTCACAATTATGATATGGATATACTGATAATGTAAGGAAACACATAGAATCTAGATCTACGCACTGAAGGGATGTGTCATTGATTTGTCAAAATGGCGAAGACTCAAGAAAGCCGATGATTTTTAAGCCAGTTCATTATATCTAATTTATGCACAGATTGGCTTGGATTAATACTAGCCAACCTTTGTATTTACCGTATAATGACTGGATATTCGTCAAATGAATCAACGAATGGAATCCAATCGCAATGAACACGATGCAGCTTTGATACAGTCAACGTTCAGATATGTTTGAGTTTTTCCTCGCTGGATTTGAATGGTGACGTAAGTTATTCTAAGATTTGTAATGAATTTTCTCATGAAAACCTGTATTAAACTATTCATTAAAAGCACGAAACTCTCGCATTTGACCCCAATTATGTTAAAAAAATCTCCATGACGCAGTCGCGTGATTGCCGTGTAATCTGGACTGAAGCTGTGTCGACTAAATTTGTAGACTTTCGTTTTAAAAATTAGTTAGCAACAGGATATGTTGGATTTGTTTATATCATCTCCAGCATCATCTAATGCATTTTGTCACCATTGAACTTGCTTATATGATGTTTGAAATAGCTCTAGCTTGTCTGTCTCCCTTGAAAAAGTAGTCCGTCATTTTTTTATATTTTCACCGTAGTGAAAATATAAACCGATATTTTCATCGTTTATTTTCATCGTATAACACAGCATTTCACCGTAAAGCATGAAAGAAAGAGTTTCATTAACTATATAATTTTTTATATGTCCTATTGTATCTTTTCTGAGTATTTTGTTGGTATTTGACTAAGATGGCATAAGACATGAAAACTATGGATGAAAATAATGCAAAGCTAATGATATGAAATTGGCGAGAGAATTTTGTTAAAAAAGAACCTTGTATGGCAAATGGTGAAATTGTTGAAACAAAATGGCAGGAAAATATGACTGGAAAATGCCAGAATACTTGCTATTGGAGAGATCCAACATACTGAAAACTTTAACATAAAAAATACAAAGGGAAATAATCCATATTTAAGCCAAGTAGAGTTTCCGTTACTGTCTAATTCTTTCAACAGATGGTAAGTAATCATTGTATGAAATTTCATAATAATCTAACCATAAATGGCAGAGATACCCAACAATTTAAAAGCTTTAACACAAAAATAACAAAGGGAAATAATCCATTTTAAGCCAGGTAGAGTTGTTATTACTGTCTAATTCTTTTCAACAGATCATATGTAATCATTGTATGAAATTTCATAAACATCTAACCATAAATGGCAGAGATATCCAACAATTTGAAAACTTTAACACAAAAATAACAAAGGGAAATAATCCAATATTAAGCCAGGTAGAGTTGCGGTTACTGTCTAATTCTTTTCAACGGATGATATGTAATCATTGTATAAAACTTCGTAAACATCAAACCATAAATAACAGAGATATCCAACAATTTGAAAAATTTAACGCAAAAAACAAAGGGAAATAATCCATTATTAAGCCAGGTGGAGTTGCTGTTACTGTCTAATTCTTCTCAACAGATGGTATGTAATCATTGTATGAAATTTCATAAACATCTAACCATAAATGGCAGAGATATCCAACAATTTGAAAACTTTAACACAAAAATAACAAAGGGAAATAATCCCTTATTAAGCCAGGTAGAGTTGCGGTTACTGTCTAATTCTTTTCAACAGATGATATGTAATCATTGTATAAAACTTCGTAAACATCAAACCATAAATGGCAGAGATATCCAACAATTTGAAAAATTTAACGCAAAAAAACAAAGGGAAATAATCCATTATTAAGTCAGGTAGAGTTGTTGTTACTGTCTAATTCTTTTCAACATATCTTATGTAATCATTGTATGAAATTTCATAAACATATCTAACCATAAATGGCAGAGATATCCAACAATTAGAAAACTTTAACACAAAAATAACAAAGGGAAATAATCCATTATTAAGCCAGGTATAAGTTGCGGTTACTGTCTTATTCTTTTCAACAGATGATATGTAATCGCTGTATGAAACTTCGTAAACATCAAACCATAAATGGCAGAGATATCCAACAATTTGAAAACTTTAACGCAAAAAAACAAAGGGAAATAATCCATTTTTAAGCCAGGTAGAGTTGTGGTTACTGTCTTAATCTTTTCATCACAAGGTATGTTATCATTGTATGAAGTTTCATAAAAATCTAACAATAAATTGCAGAAATATATGCTAAATTAAAAACTTTAACGCAATTGTTAACGACACCAGACACCCGAAATTACAAAGGGCAATAATCCATAATTAAGCAAGGTAGAGTTGCGGTTACTGTCTAATTCTGTTCATCAAATGGTATGTTATCATTGTATAAAGTTTCGTAGAGATCTGACTTTAAATGGCAGAAATACATGGTACATTAAAAACTTTAACGCAATTGTTAACGACACGGACGCCCGCCCGCTGGCCATCCCGCCCGCCCGCCCGTGTTCGCCAACTATTAGCCGATTTTTTTCGTTGAAAAATCCGGCTAAAAAGGGCAGAACATCTCACACAGCAGATGTCCTTTTATAGCGTTTCCCACATGGCTAATGGACCTCAAGTAGATACCCTTTGAGATATGTAATATGACATGTAGGAGACGATCGGATGTTTAAGATACAAATCATCTTGTGGATACAACATGGATGAAATATCAATTAGGACTAAGAGACTCGTGTACGAGAGTGCAGTACAAGAATTTGTTGGAAAGAATAACAAATCCGATACTTGTCATTATACATTCTGATAAAGAACCGTAAAGGCTTGGATCCATGCAGCCACCAACTAGAGTTGTATCTGTTACATCTTTTGAAGCATTCAAAACTCTCTTTGCAAGCTGCTTGAGTATGCCAGCGATTTTATATAACAGGGATTTGCAACCATATTGATTTACATCAAATTTCACTGTCGTGGCTATATATTTCCGCTCTTACGGATAACAAGTTTAAATAAAGATAATCACATGAATTTTGTACCAGTACCTTTCAAATTAACACAAGGGTTAGGAAAAAATGCGTTTCTAGATGATTTTAAGGTAATTACGATCACAGACTGTTTCACAAAATATGCATTTTCCGCCGATCCGCCATTTTCAGCCCTATTTTACATTACCTACAATCAAATTTTAGGTCATCAGTGCAACAAATTTTTGTCAAAAACTTCAGAAACATTCACAAGCTGCATGAAAGACATATACAAAAACGTAACTCAAGTTTTTTAAACTTTGGAATAGTTTGTACAGCCAGTTATAGACAATTACTATCTCCCTGCAGTATGCAAAGCCTTAAAATGTCTTTTTTGAAGTGACAATGAATGTATAGTTTTGATGATATTACTTCTATAAATAGACGCTATATATAATGCATCGCCATCGTGAGTAGTTATTTAGGCATATAATAGCGATCTATAAAGTTTTGATGGAAATTAATAGCTAGAATAAGAAGATAAATCTAAGGAACTGCCCTTGCTTCAAACAATATTCAGAATTGTGAATTTTACAGCAAAAAAATACCCGTATATCTGTCTAAATTAGGGTTCCTAATTATTAATATACATTTGTATATTTATATACTGGTGTTCGTGACAAACGGCGGGGTCATAGGTGTAGATATAGATTGAAAGAATCATAGACATATTAATATGTCTATGGATAGAATGATTAGGCCTAGGTCTATGAGATTTTCTTAAAGAATCCGTCCACTCCATTGTGTCGCCGGTGGTAGGGGATCTTGATTTTTAAGTAAAGACTGAATGGCCTTTTTTATTTTAAAACTTAAAGCATAAACATATCTTTTGACTACCAGTACCAAGACTTCACTTCAATTAGAAGTCATAAATTAAGCTGTCATTACTTGCCAAAGATATTCTGTTCTTTATTTAGGCGGAGCCAAAAAATGGGAGGAGTTAAATGAAAGCGGTATTGCGGTACACTCCCGCTCAATGGGTTTATAATTTCTTCAAGAAAACATGGCCGAATTGCTGCTGGATTCTGACATTCGGCTTTGGGTATTTTTACCTATTGTTATCATCACATTCCTTGTTGGTATCATTAGACATTATGTTACTATTCTCCTTTCATCAGACAAGAAGACAGATCTTGATCAAGTGAAGGATAGGTGGGTATTTATCATTATCTTTGTGAAGTTTTTGGTTCGGCCCCGGAACAATTCGACCTGAGCTGGGTAGACCGGTAAAAATTGAGATGTATAATTTGTTATGCTTTTTTAATAAATCTGTTATGCTTTTTTAATATTTATGCTTATAAAGGTGTCTGTTGATAATATTTTACCTTTTTACTGGTTTCTAACCTCGGGCATTTGAAAACGAAGTATCATTTTGTGTTCAAATTAATGATTATTGAACTTTGAAGTTGTAAATAAATCTTAAATGGTAGAAATGAACGCATGAAAGATAAAAAGATATTTGGGAATGTTATCATATATTAAGCATAAAGTAAATGCTAATTAAGAACATTTTTGCATGCTGCAGTAAATCTTTGTAGGGCTCCAATGAAGATGCCAATGACTTCACCGCTTTTTATATTTTCCTGAATCTTTCAGATGCGCAGAATATTTCAAAATCAACTGCAGGCGATGAGTAAAAAACCACATTGTACTGAAGCTTTGCCTTAGTCAAATTTATGTATGGTCCTGTTCAGTAAATTTATTAGCTATTTTATTTTTTTTATACATTTCAGTCATGCATTAATAAGAAGTAGAATTTTGAGAGAGAATGGAAAATATATCCCAAAACATGTAAGTTCTTTTATTTGTGTATATATTCTTACAGATTTGAAGCTAATTTATATAAACATCTGAAGAGAATAGGCACGAGTGACTAATTTGACTTTTATTTATTATTAAGTCGGCATATAATATATACTGTACATTAAAACAAATTTCATTCATTTCAACAGGCCCCCTGCCTATAACATGTATGAGTTCCTTCTAAATAAATAGTTTGTATAAAACAATCACAAATACATGTGTATAGATCAATTTTCAAAATATGGCATGTTATTGTACTTATAACTTTGGATCCATCTGTTTACGGGGAAGCACATTAGTCCATGCTATTGTGTAACAGTTTCAAATTATTTATTCTCGTGAACATAATTATTCAGTATGTGTGGCTCAGTGAATAAGAGTGTTGATATTACTCACTTGTTTTTATATTAATAATAAAAGAATATTTCTGAATATATTAATTAATCCCTATTTTTGACTGTTCTTTCGTTAAATCGAGGAGCCAAGTCAAAAAATTCCTTTATAATGAGTTTACATCTCAATAAATATTTTGTATAAAAAAATTACCCTAAAGTTTTAGAAAAAGGACAGAACTATTATACTTTTTGTGTGAAAAGTTTAAATGATGCTAATGTTTTGAACTGACAATGAATAGTTGCCATTTGTGAGTTTTGCATTTTGTCTAGTATTTTAAGACTCGGAAGAAAAGTGGCGACATTTTATTATTAAATTTAAAATGAAAGTACACCATTTTTGTATTTCAGTCATTTTTGACAAGAAAATCATTTTTCAATCATGAACAAAATGGATATCTTACTAAAGCTAAAACAGAAAGAGAAGCCCCTGTAAAGAATCCTATGACAGGTTTGTATGTAGTTACACTTGACAATAGAGTGATACTTGCCCGGCTAGCTCAGTTGGTAGCATGCAAGTCTACTGATTGAGGGGTCGTGGGTTCGGGGCAGGGCATACTTTCAAGGAGCTTGTTCATGAAATTATTTCCATGGCCATTCTCCCTCCTACCTATAATTTTTAATTATGTAGGGCAGTTGTCAGTCACTGAAGAAAGTATGCACTTAGTAGTTGGTTAACAGCTAAATCCCCAGATTTAGCCTTTCCAGGAGGAGTAAGTAAGTTGACTGACCACCGTTATATGACCTATACAATGTGTTGCTATGGCGTAAAACCAGACAAACAAACAATAGAGTGATGAATATAAATAAACATCATTTCTTAACATTACCTGATTTTACATTCAATATTGTATGTACATGATGCTTAAATAGTCAGTCTGTCTCTGATCTAAAGGCATGAACATTCAATATTATTATTATTTATGTTAATAAGTGTAAGCCTCGACTTGAATTTACAAGAAAATCTATTTAAATTCTCAGGCCAGAAACTATATAGTACATTTTACCATATGAGGTATAAAATATAATCCACCAGAAATGTAGTACATTCTTTTCAACATACAATGCAATTATTTAAGTAAAATTATACTTACAAATAGTGATGGAATACTGAATCATCTTAAATTTCATCGAAATCTTGTTGTAGTCATTATTTACTTCTTTTCTGGTTAGCATATTTTGCATATAAATGTTTTACTTAAAGTTAAAGATGTACTATTCTTGTTGTTCAACCAATATATATATTGTTGTTGAGAGGTTCACAGGGAAAATTGGACTTTGCCTGTGTTACCTCTATAAATAATATCTTTATTATACCCCCGCTTCGAAGAAGAGGGGGGTATACTGTTTTACCCTTGTCCGTCCGTCCGTCCGTTACAAAATTTCTGTCGCAGTTTTCTCAGCAACTATATCATGCAGCAGCCTAATACTTTGCATATTGCTTCATCCCATAGTCCCATATGGTGTAAAGCGATTTCATGCTCCTTGCTCATCTACTTCCTGTTTGTCGCATATTTTTAGATTTTGGCGGGGTGTCACTAGTGAGCATTAGCTCACAGATTTACTTGTTTTATTCTATGTAAATATATGTTAGCAGAAAAATACTTGGTCTGAGCAAGTATCAAACCCACAACCTTCCAGATTGTATGCAGAGACTTTACTATGTCTCGATAATGACTGGTTTAAAGACAAGATAGTCCAAGTACCCTATATGTTTGCTACATTAATGTCTTTTTTCAACAATTAGAAATTTTAAATAATTTTAAGACCAAAATGTTCCTTTAGAAAATGTTAATCTGTTAGTGGATATTATCTATGATATTGAAAATGAAGTAAAAGTCCCCACCCATTTCATTTTTGTGGCCATTTTCCCTTCAAATAGAACCCTGCCACGTTTCACCTACAAGTGGACATAAACACTGTACATTTTATATTGATCATGTATATATTTTATATTATAGATCCCAGTATGATGACAGATATGTTAAAAGGAAATGTTACAAACATGTTACCTATGATTGTTATAGGTGGTTGGATTAATTGGGCTTTCTCTGGATTCTTAACAAGTATGTATATTATTATTTCATTTTTAGTTGTCAATAATACTTGCCTGGTTAGTTCTGTAAGTTGTGAGTTAAAAAATTTACTTCGCAATTCAATATTTGTACACTGTAGAGAAATTGATTAAAATTCACATGACCAATTGGAACTTTTTGGGTACACTACAGTTAAGTTGTAGTTAAAAAAAGAGAAAGAGTGAAAGCATAATTGTTTGTTTACCTTAACAGTTGAATTTGTAGATCACATGACTAAAGACCTTGTTATGCAGAGTTAAAGTTCCTGCTGGGGTTTAGATTTTAACAGAAATTAGATTGACATAAACACTACCTGATAAAACCTTATTGTGTTTGGTGTGCTGTTTAACTTGAATAAATGTTATATAATCAAGTTTTTGTTCATTTTTTTCAGCTAAAGTACCATTTCCTTTAACATTTCGTTTTAAACCTATGTTACAAAGAGGTGTAGAATTGATATCTTTAGATGCTTCATGGTAAGTGTTTGTTAGTGTTTGTTTAATTCATGGTCTCCAAAAATCTTAGGACATTGATAAATTGATTCACATTTACCCATAAAAAAATTATCAGAGTAAATAAAAAATCGCAGGATGAATCCCAATGATTCTAGTTTGAAATTTTATCAAGATTTTTAAAAATTACCCTTTGCTTACATGAAATTGAATTTCTATGAGTTGTTAATCACTAAGATATCCAAAATGTTCCTCTTTTATTCAAAGTATCATTAACATTCAGGAGAAATCACTGATTAATTAACTGATTACGGATTCCTTTGAGATACCTAGTAAAACAGTAAATGTCAAACTTTGAGTGATAAGTATTCTGTTTCTATTTAGTAAATGACTTTCATTAATTTATTGATTTTAGACATCGTGTTTTCTGCAATGATTTATAAGTTTTTATCAAGGAACACATTTCATTTATGCTTATAGTGAAACGTGGTATTATTCGATGAAGGTAATTGGTATTCAACAAAAACATAAAAATAACGTCACAATGTTGACTACTATTGTTTCTTTTATGTTTTTTTCTGTGTACTCAGAGATATTTTACACAAATGTTATGTAACATAATTTCTCCTCTAAAATGACATCAGTTGTCTTCTAAAATGACATCATTTAATTTTCTAAATTGATCTCAAACCAAAATCAACAATTATCTTTTTAACTTCAAACTTTTTCATTTGATTAAACGCCTATATTTGTATTACATTTTCAATGGCATTGCACAAAAAGATAAATCTTCTATGTATTATTTCAGGGTTAGCTCAGCTTCATGGTATTTTCTGAATGTATTTGGTTTAAGAAGTATGTATACATTGATACTTGGACAAGATAATGCTGCAGATCAAACTAAGGCCATGCAAGAACAATTTTCTGGTCAAGGAATGGCTGGTCCACAAGATCCACAGAAAGCCTTTAAAGCTGAATGGGAAGCTTTAGAGATCTGTAACCCACAATGGGCATTACAAGGTGTGGAAGAAGATGTTACTGGACAAATTATACCACCAGAAACTATTTATATCAAAGATAAATTTGCATAAATTTTTATGTATTAGATTTGTATTTATATATATTGTATATATGCCAATGTGCGGAGCCTTTTGTAGTGACATTTTGGAATTCTTATTATTTTTCATGAATATTTTGTTTAAGTGTTATAGTTATTTGTGTTCATGAAATAGAATTTTGTTTAAATAAAATAAAATTGTGTAATAATTAAGAAATAATTATTTCAAAAAAACATCATTATTTAGAAAATAATTGTTTGAAAAAAGAATATTTTGCAAAAAAAGCAGAGTAATTGTGACAATAAAGTAATATTTCAAAGTATTACTTGAAGGGCTTCACAACATGGGTCAGAACGAAACTAGTCAGTTTACTAAATTTACTGTGGTTAGACTAGTTTGTACTGACCAATCAATGTATTTGGAATATGAATGATGTGTTCAAGTTTGTACATTGGTGCATGTGTGTATAGTGCAATGCAATAAGTATGAGATATTTCTCAAGAATTGAATCTAGACTTATAACATCAAAAATGTGTGTGAGGTTATATTGTGTGTCAGTTTGTATTTATATTCATCTTTTTGTCCATTTTTCCATATCATGTATAGTTTGTTACAAAAGCTTGTATTTACTGTGTATATAAACAGCATGGGTGAAAGTTAAAATTTTTCAAAATTCTGATTTTCATGATTTCAGAATTTTTTCATTTGGAAAAATCCTATCTCGGGTCCCAAAAACCATGAACTTCTGAACAAGTCTCGATAAATTTCATCCATGTAAACTTTAAAATAAATTCATCCAACCCCGAGGCTATCACGAGTTTGACATAGTTTATTATCCTGCAAGTGTTATCATGTGAAATTCAAATTTTAATATTTTCAATCTGTGAGTCATATGCACTGCCCTCCAAAGGAGAAAATTCCTTCGCTGTACAATTTATTGAATTGCTACATATTCCAAGTTTGAAGAACTATTATATTATTGTTTATTTTATTCATTATTCATGCTTGGAAACTAAATTTCAATTGCTAGATTTAATTTTCTTGAGTTGCAGCAAGTTATCTATCAGCCTCAAAAACTCAACGTATCTCAATGAACCAGTATCAAGTTTGGGATATTTTTGTAATTTCATATCCAAATGAAAATTGTGCTGCTTTCAATATGCAAAATTGAAATCGATTAACAATGAACTGCTTTTACAACTTTTGAAACTCCATGTACATTTGTAGTACAATATAAATTGTAAATTTGTGAAGGAACTACAGGAGGTCAGTGTAGATGGATTTATTTTATTGTTGATGTCAATTCATACAGTCTTTGAATGAACTATACATACTTCACATTCTACTCAAAATAAACTTAAGCTGAGATATTTTGTTTCTTTATTATTCATCCTCCTTGTTATTATCTTTGAGATATACATGGTATGTTACAAAGGTATAAAACCTTTGGCAGCAGGAAGGGTACCGAGACAAAAAACAGTATATACAATCATATGAGATATATTACTCAGAAAATAGTACATTTTCTACCCTAGTTCACCTAGTCATCAGTTGTTCTCCATTATAATTAATTCCATTTCACAGGTTTATACATGCATACATAGTTATGGCTTTGTTCTTTTGAATGACGCCAACATCTACATACACTGTAAAATAAAATCATGGGCCAATTTCAAACGCCACAATCAATGCAAGCTTTGTTTAGTCTTCACAAAAGAGTAAAAATCCATGTACAAAAATTAAAGTAAATTTTGTACATTTATTTCGCAACTTTTTTGTTGTCTAAATTAAATGTGTTGATTGTGGAGTTTGAATTTGGATGCATTAGTTCGAACCTTCGAACATTGTTCATGGTAAAGACAAGACCACAATCCTACTTTTGGGTACTTAAAGTTGGTTCAGAATTTAGCATGGACCTACTGCCCTCTGTCAGTGAATAGTTAACGGTGCTTCAAAGCAGTGCAGTAAAAGGGCTAACAAGGTGTTTATACTTTTAGTATCCCTGTGCTTTGAAGCGCAAGCAATCTTCATATTCCTCTCACATACACAAGTATTTATATGTAGATTGTTAAGTCTGATTGCTGAAGATACTCTAATTTTTAAATATCGTATTCAACACATATTTAGGGGACGGTCTATTTTACTGACGCGAACACTGACACCATACACATAGAAGGAAATTACTGACGGATTTACTGACACCAAAGATAAAGAAGGTTTATCAGACCATGACTGATTATAATCCTATTATATATTGTATACAGGCGTTAGTATGATAATAGATATACATGTATTATGATAATAAACATATATATTACTACAATTAGCACCTAAGTATTCTGAAAAACTGTATATAAAATGAAAGAATACATTTGTTATATTTTATGATTTAAGAAATTAAATAAGATATGCATTAAATTAATAATTAGATAAGACGAATATTAGATAAAATATGTTGAATAAATGTTTAAGGAGTACAAATGAATACAATAAGCAGAGTACATTTTAAAATAATTATTAGAAAAATAGTTAATTTGCTTAATATGATATTTAAGTTATCTGTGTCTTTAATATAAGTTAGATACTTAATTTTGTAAACGCATAAATTACAGTAAGTAGTTCGGAATAAGCTGAAATTAAGAAACTAGTTGGCATGATACATAGCGTAATTTATATTTTACTTGCAAAGTATTTATCTAAGAACGAAAAATCGCTTAAACGAAGTTTTTTCTCTATTATTTGTTATATACAGCGAAAATCACTGACAAATCTACTGACGCCATAAACAAAGAGCGATCATCGACCGTGACTGATTAATTAGGATATATTTCTATATAAGATATGTTAGAAATTACTGACGACATACGCAAAGAGCGATCATAGACCGTGACTGATTAATTATAAAATATTCCACATAGAATATTTAAGAAAGTACTGACGACATACGCAAAGAGCGTTCATCGACCTTGACTGATTAATTAGGATAATATATTTCAATATAGGATATGTTAAAAATTACTGACGACATACGCAAAGAGCGTTCATCGACCGTGACTAATTAATTATAAAATATTCCATATAGAATTTACAACAATACATTCATTGTTCCAATTTCTAAGCATGAATGGACGTTTGTATTCTACAAATGAGTTTTCTCCTCTGGGTAATACTTCCGATATTACTACCTGGGTGCTGAAAATAAAGTTTAATAATCAAGACATCTTATCTACCTTATCGTGCAATCATTGTAAAATCACTTTTAAAATGAATAATCATAATAAGCATCAATAATGTTTCGTTATATTACATACATTGTATAAAAAATATATACAGATAAAGTTGTTTTTATAATTTTATTTTCCTGTACCGGTTTCTTAAAAAATGACTAACCGTTGTTAAAAAAATTGGTTATTTAACATTGCTTGGAAATAACAATGGATCAAAAGAAGTTTTTACTCGTAGGTTTTTTTCATTATTCTATAAACATATTTTATATAGAAATATATCCTAATTAATCAGTCACGGTCGATAAACGCTCTTTGCGTATGTCGTCAGTACTTTCTTAAATATTCTATATGGAATATTTTATAATTAATCAGTCACGGTCTATGATCGCTCTCTGTGTATGTCGTCAGTAATTTCTAACATGTTTTATATAGAAATATATCCTAATTAATCAGTCACGGTGGATGAACGCTCTTTGCGTATGTCGTCAGTACTTTCTTATAATATATTCTATTTGGAATCTTTTATAATTAATCAGTCACGGTCGATGAACGCTCTTTGTGTATGTCGTCAGTACTTTCTTATATATTCTATATGGAATATTTTATAATTAATTAGTCACGGTCGATGAACGCTCTATGCGTATGTCGTCAGTACTTTCTTATATATTCTATATGGAATATTTTATAATTAATTAGTCACGGTCGATGATCGCTCTCTGTGTATGTCGTCAGTAATTTCTAACATATCTTATATAGAAATATATCATAATCAATCAGTCAAGGTCGATGAACGCTCTTTGCGTATGTCGTCAGTACTTTCTTATATATTCTATATGGAATATTTTATAATTAATTAGTCACGGTCGATGAACGCTCTTTGCGTATGTCGTCAGTAATTTCTAACATATCTTATATAGAAATATATCCTAATTAATCAGTCACGGTCGATGATCGCTCTTTGCGTATGTCGTCAGTACTTTCTTATATATTCTATATGGAATATTTTATAATTAATTAGTCACGGTCGATGAACGCTCTTTGCGTATGTCGTCAGTAATTTCTAACATATTTTATTAAGAAATATATCCTAATTAATCATTCACGGTCTATGATCGCTCTTTGTGTATGTCGTCAGTACTTTCTTATATATTCTATATGGAATATTTTATAATTAATTAGTCACGGTCGATGAACGCTCTTTGCGTATGTCGTCAGTAATTTCTAACATATCTTATATAGAAATATATCCTAATTAATCAGTCAAGGTCGATGAACGCTCTTTGCGTATGTCGTCAGTACTTTCTTAAATATTCTATGTGGAATATTTTATAATTAATCAGTCACGGTCTATGATCGCTCTTTGCGTATGTCGTCAGTAATTTCTAACATATCTTATATAGAAATATATCCTAATTAATCAGTCACGGTCGATGATCGCTCTTTGTTTATGGCGTCAGTAGATTTGTCAGTGATTTTCGCTGTATATAACAAATAATAGAGAAAAAAACTTCGTTTAAGCGATTTTTCGTTCTTAGATAAATACTTTGTAAGTAAAATATAAATTACGCTATGTATCATGCCAACTAGTTTCTTAATTTCAGCTTATTCCGAACTACTTACTGTAATTTATGCGTTTACAAAATTAAGTATCTAACTTATATTAAAGACACAGATAACTTAAATATCATATTAAGCAAATTAACTATTTTTCTAATAATTATTTTAAAATGTACTCTGCTTATTGTATTCATTTGTACTCCTTAAACATTTATTCAACATATTTTATCTAATATTCGTCTTATCTAATTATTAATTTAATGCATATCTTATTTAATTTCTTAAATCATAAAATATAACAAATGTATTCTTTCATTTTATATACAGTTTTTCAGAATACTTAGGTGCTAATTGTAGTTATATATATGTTTATTATCATAATACATGTATATCTATTATCATACTAACGCCTGTATACAATATATAATAGGATTATAATCAGTCATGGTCTGATAAACCTTCTTTATCTTTGGTGTCAGTAAATCCGTCAGTAATTTCCTTCTTTGTGTATGGTGTCAGTGTTTGCGTCAGTAAAATAGACCGTCCCCATATTTAGGTCATATATACGACGGCCAGCTCTTCCTACTATAGGTTTCCTGGACAATTTCTATTACCAGTACTAACTTACCCTACCACGAGGTCGAAGTCAGACATGCTAACCACTACAACACAGCCCCGGCTGTGTTAAGTCTTATTGCTGATGATGCTCTCGGATATTGTTATTAACACATATCTGGGTATATGACCAACTGCACTAATCAGATGCTAGAGATCCTCACTACGGCACCAAGTCTGGAAGCATTCAAATGGGGACTTGAGAATTAACATTTATCAACCAACTGTATACGTGTATATGTATATAGTTTCAATAAATCTAACTAGTACCATCTTGAGCTTTTCTCACATCAATCATAGACCCATGTACAACAATGGCTAAAAGCGAGCCTGGTACACTAAAAGAAGATAAATATGTCTATTAAAATAAAACTGTAACAAAACATAAATATTTTATCTTCATTACAATTTATTTCAAGATTCAAACAGTAAAACATTAAGAAAACAAAATCAATCAACAGTGTCACAATCATTTAAGTATACATTTATAAACAATTTACAATTAATACTTTCGTCAGAAAATAGACATAATTAAAAGCACATGATTTTAGTATGATTACAAGAAGAACAGAACATAACTTAATTTTCTCCCACGTAATAAATTACAGGATGGGGTGTACAAAGTGTATAAACCTATATCCTGATGAAACGTAGTCTGATGAAATAGTTGTTGACTTAATAAGAACAGATTTCATTCGGAATTCAGGTTTATGGTTTCTTCCAGCAGAAAAACTTTGCATGATATACCTACGCAAATGAAAGATGAAACAAAAATGTGCGGACAGAGAGCCATCGGATTTAATCTATAATGCATGCATTTTGAATGTTATATGTACAATATTGTGGTCCGCACAGATCCACCCGGTACAAACAAACCTTTTTCAGCTGAAGAGAAACCCATAAACCTCGGTTTGCAATTTTGAAATTGGCGGCCATTACGTTTGGAATACGTTTTTGTGCTCCATTTTTTGAGACATTAATCCTTTCGTTATGCAACCAAAAATAATAGTCAGATTGGTTAATTTGATGTCCTATTTTAATGGTTTTTGATTTATTTAAGAGATATTTGCATTATGCAGCATAGGATGGCAATCGATTTTTTTTTTTGGTGAATTGCTCAGTGCGCGGTGTTTGTACATTCCGTTGGGCACGGAGCTAAAAGTGACCAAAACACGTGATATTAGATTGCATTTTGGGTTGAATAATTAGCGATTTAACTTTGATTTGTGGTGTTATGATTTTGAATTATATTGAACACGCACTTAATGTAATTTTGTTTGGGCGGTAAACACCGAAAACAAAAGTAAAGAGGGCGTAGCGAAATGAAAAATTGGATATCATTCAAGATACCTGTTGTAGATTCTATATTTAGCTAATACCTTGAGTCCTAGCACTGGCAGTGACTGATAGTTTTTATCTGTAAACTGGATAAGCTTTGAGAACTAATAATGGTTGTACAACAAACTGAACATAAAATTAGAAGTTTGGATTGAACAGTTCTTACGGTTCATACCAACTTGGTGGTACGTTATATTGCGGTCCCACAAGAGGACAGCGTTGATTGGTCATTCATCAGAAGCTATTGATACATTTTGGTAAGTTTTTATGCCATTTGTTGTGATGTTAATGCTATGTACATGATTGAGGGACAGGACTTACTTTGCAGAAAGTTTCACATTTCATAACTTGCTAAATCAATTACTTACTACGGGATAAACTTTTCCGGAAGTTGATTATCATATAGACCGGTTAAGAGGCCAGTTATTCCGGAAAGTACTTACCTTCAGTTAATTGAGCAAGTAACTTTTTCAGCTAATAGTTGGCACTGGGTTTCAAAGTTAGTTGGGTATTTGTACTTACGGAGGGAGTGATCTCAAATAAGATATGCAAGCATCAGGCTAGTACTGGGATCCCAGGAATATTACGGGTTTATACTTCCATAATAAAATAATTTGAATAATATATTTAAGCCTACGTCCAGGAACTTCGCATATTTATACTTATAATATTGAGTGTTATCAGTCGGAAGCTTATTTTGAAGTCTTGATTGAACTTAGAATTTTGAATATTAGTAACCATAAAAAACAAAACAAAAGAGAGCAAGTGTCACATATTTAGAGTTTGATATTGGCTATATTAGAGTACAGTTGTATTCTGGTACATATTGTTGCAATAATTGAGTAGTAATATCTTAACTGTATGTGTCCGCCACCTGTCCTTTGCTAGAGTAATAATAATGGCACATAGGAAAATGAATATCAATACTGCTTCAATTAATGAACTAACTTCATTACCTGGAATCGGGCCTAAAACGGCCAGAACCATCATTGAATCCAGGGAAAAATTTGGGCTGATTGACCAACATCAACTAGCAGCTATACCCCACATTAGAATGTCCTTTAAATTATTGGACATGTCTAGTGATCAGAATCACTAGACAATTCAGGCACCACCTGCTTGGAAAACCATTTAAAGTGAGAACGGATCACATCAGCTTGACCTGGTTGTTAAGATTTAAGGACCCCACGGGACAGCTGGCCAGGTGGCTGGAAGTACTCACTCAATACGACATGATTGTGGAACACAGACCAGGTAGTCACGGAAACGCGGATGCCTTATCAAGGGTGTCAGCTGATCTGACACTGTGTGCGGCTTACCAACCAGATACAGAACCAGCAGACTTACCTTGTGGGGGCTGCAAATACTGCACTAAGGCCCATACCAATTGGAGAGACTTTGAAGAGGTGGTAGATGATGTGGTGCCCTTGAGCAGAAAAGTGTGCAACGTGAAGGTCAGTAGGGAGGATGTATCCATGTTTAGATCGTGTGAGATCAACCAGACAGAAAGTGTGGATCCACCAGAAACGGGACACACAAGTCAAGTAATGTCAGCAAAAATCAATGTACAACAGGTTGGTGTCAATGAAGAAAAGACAGTCAAAGTATGGGACTTCTCAATTGACACAATCCAGAAATCTCAGTCAAGATCAGGATTTAAAGTTTTTGATTGGATGGCTGGTAAACCAACTTGTACCCATGGAAGGGGAGATATTTGTAGCTAGCCCAACAAGCAAGTTCTATTGGGTTAATCCGGAAAACTTCATCCTAAAAAAGGGATTGGTCTGGAGGGTCAAACCTGATTCTGAAGCACATCAGCTTGTGATCCCTGAGACGTTAAAGGCACAAGTAATGTTCCTATGTCATGACATTCCGATGTCTGGTCATCAAGGGGAGGACCGAACATTGAGTCGTACCAAGGATCGGTATTACTGGCACGGAATGACCAAGGACGTCAAAAGGTATGTTGGATCTTGCCCAGCCTGCAACAAATCGTCCCATTAGAGCAAAAAGGTACCAACTAACATTTTGGTCAAAATTGACTTTTTGGCATTTTCTGAACCGTTTTTAATCAATCTTTAATATATATAAAAATCTAGTTTGTACCTAGATGATTAAAAACGATATTGCATCGGGTACAAAGGTACCATGTGAAAATCAAGCTTTAAGTTTCTGCAAAAAGGTACCATGTGCACAGTGTTTCAGGCAAAAAGGTACCATATGTCAAATGGTACCTTTTTGTTCCAACGCTTTTTGTAACTTTGCTATAGTTGTATGCAAAAAGGAACCAAGTGACACATGGCTCCTTTTTGCACTTACTATTTTGTAAACTTGAGTGGCATTTATACATACAAAACAGTTCATATGGTACCTTTAGGCACAGAGTTGAATACACAAACCAGATGCTGGTTTACTGATAAGGTGTCGGACAATGTCCATTGTATTGCAGATAAGAGGGTGTGTATACAATGAAATTGTGATAATCAAGCTTAAAACCTTGCATTTTATGAGAGCCTTCCTCGAAAGTAAGATGGAAATAGACTGAGAATACAATCATGGAAAATATGGAAAACGTGAGTACATATTTATAATATTTCATACACATAAGACTATTAAAATTCAAATAATATCAGTAATGAGTAATAATATTGCTAATACTAGCTTTTTATGAAATACATGATAAATAATATTGAATGGTATCAACTTTTGTATGTATATACATGTACTCGTAGGTATATAAATACTTAGGCGAAAAACGATGTCTGGCAAAATAGTATGCCAACTGCTTTAAATTTATTATAATATTATTCATCTACATTTCAGGACGAGGCCACGGTGTGGTCAGATGAAGAGTTCTACCATTCCATTGATATAGACACAAAAGGCGACGGAAACACCAGTACAGATTCTGAAAATGTTCCATTGTCAAAGCTTGCAAGACAAAGGAGACCAGTGAAGAGAAAGTTGATACATTCAAGTGACAGTGAGTCGGAGAAGGATGACAGCTTTGATGACGAAACATACAATCCATCAAAAGCAGATATAAACTCAAGTGATTCAGAACAAGATGTGATTCCTGAGTTAGGTAAAAGACGCTCTGCTAAAGTGAAAGGACAAAGAATGAAAGGTTGGAAAAAGAAGCCAACCCGGATAAAAACTAGAAAAGTGCCTAAATTAAAAGAAAGGGGTAAATCAGAGGTTGCAAAAAGACTAAGTGAAACACTTAAGCTTTTAAGACAACGAAGGAAACGACACTGTGGAAGTGACTTAGAAAGGGCCAAAGAGAAAAGCAAGAGAATGCAGTCTGTTAGAGATTTTGTACGGCGGTCACATCTTGCAAGGTTGGATGCAATGTTAGCCAGCAATGAACTAAAAAGAGTCGGTGTATATGGTGACGGCAATTGTATTTTTGCGGCAATGAAGAAAAGAGGACAAATCAATGACAGCATTGACAACATACGGACAGCGGTGTGTGACCTTATGACAGAACAGGTAGAAAAATATGCTCCTTTCTGTCGAAGTGACAATCCAGCCAATGTTCAACCATTTCTGGATAAAATAGAGGTGCTCAAGTCAAGTGGAACATGGAATATGGACATAGCAGACGTGATACCGATGGCTCTATCAAATAAGTTTACATGCAACATTCGGATATACTCAAGTTCAATATCTGCTCCAGTTATTGATATAAAACCCGACCAACCAGCAGAAAACCTTGTGAACTTAGCATACCTTTCTGTTCAAGGACATGAACACTATGACGCCATTGTTAATATTGGGACTGACGACGACGAAGTCATTGATTTATCAAGGAATGAAAGACAAGATGAACTGCAAGAACAAGCATCTTTTGACAAAAGTAAAGAGTCAAATCAGGACCCCGTCCAAACAACGCCACATAAGAGGGCATCGTACCAAAGCCCTCAAAAGAAACACTCCAGCCGAAAAAGGAAACGTGATCCAGGGTCTTGGAAAAAAAATATCAGAAAGGCAAAACGAAGTAGTGGCAAGGCGTATACGTCTGCAACAGGTCGAACTGTTGATGCAAAACAAGTTCAACCTCATACTTGTTCAAAATGTAAATTCAAGTGTGGACAAAACTTTACAGAAGAGCAGAGGCAGAGTATATTTACGTGTTATTATGGTTTGGGGGAATTATGAGCGCCAGAGGCAGTTCATTTGTGAAATGGTGGAGAGAAAAGAGCCATCCAGAAAAGGCAAATGCAAGAAAAAAGTATCCCAAAAGTTCCACCTGGTGAATGAAGAAAAGAAAGTGCGTGTGTGCAGAGATTTCTTTTTGAAAACACTGGACATAGGGAGAAAGACTGTGGATTACTCTTTACAAAGAAAAACACATGGAACTTACGGTAGAAAAGATATGCGAGGGACAAGCTCTTCTGCAAACAAATTAGACCAAAGCCTTGTTGATTCTGTGAAGCGACACATAGAATCATTTCCCAAAATGGAGTCGCATTACGCAAGGAAACAATCTACAAAGGAATATCTTTCCCTCGAGTTAAATATAAAGAAAATGTGGCAGCTTTACAAAACAGAATGTGAGAAGAAAGACATTCCATATGTTACGCTATCAATGTACCGCACAATATTTTGTGAATGTTATAACCTTTCCTTCTACAAGCCCAAGAAAGACCAATGTTCTTTATGCACACTGTACATGCGAAAACGAGAAGCAGGATCACTGGATGAAACACTACAGAAACAATATGACGAGCATCAGATCAAGAAAGAACAAGCAACGAAGGAAAAGGAAAGCGACAAACTAAGGTCAAAAACTGACAAAAGTGTATATGTAGCTACATTTGATTTACAGGCCGTTCTGTCAACTCCCTGTACTTTAGTAAGTGAGCTATACTATTCAAGGAAGTTGTGCTGTTACAACCTAACAATCTACTCACTCGGCGACAAGAACGTAGTTTGTCATGTGTGGGATGAAAGTCAGGCTAAAAGAGGTTCATGTGAAATTGCTACTTGTTTAATGAAGAACACACTGTCGGTTTGTAAAACAAGCACTGTAAAAGAAATTGTGTACTTTTCGGACTCTTGTGGCGGGCAAAACAGGAATCAGTATGTTACAGCGTCACTGTTGTACACTTTGTCACAAGCGCCGCAACTGGAAAGAATAAGCCACAAATTCTTTGTGTCTGGACATTCACAGATGGAGTGTGACAGTGTCCATTCTACCATTGAAGGAGCAAAGAAGATAACACCAGTGTACGTACCGTCTCAGTGGTGTACACTTATTTCAATGGCTAGAAAAACACAACCTTATATCACAGTGCCTTTGAAATATAACCATGTAGTTGATTTCAAGGACTTTGTTTCCAAACATTGTAAAAATCTCAAAACAACCACTGATGGTCAAAAAGTCAATTGGCTGCAGGTGAAATGGATACAAGTGAGAAGAGAAAGCCCCAAATCCGTCTTTGTGAACTATTCGTTTGACACAAGTGCAGTTTTGGAGATTCAGGTTCAGAAAGCAACGAGGGTGAAAGGCAGAGACTCAAAATGGCCAGAAAATGAAAAAGACTTGAACTTCTGCTACAGTGAAAAGCTTCCAATATCAATTCTAAAAAAGAATGATTTGGTGAACTTGTGTAAGAAAGACATTATCCCGGAAGAATTTCACAGTTATTTCAGTTCCCTGCCAACTGACAGAAAACAGAAGGACTATGTACCATTGGATTCCGAGGAGGAGGACACGGATTAATTCTTAAACTCTGTAACAGTAGTCGAATGAACTCAAAATGAGAAAAGATGCTTATAGTTTACATTTAAGCAACAGGAATGTTTGATATTTGCTTATTATTATGCATAGTTTATTAATTTTCTTTTTAACGGTATTACAAATGGTACCTTTTTACTTTGTTTATGATAGATATTTCATTTATTAAGTCGTGCAAAAAGGTACCAAGTGATCAAATGGTACCTTTTTGCATTTTAAAATTCTAAAAAAGCTATCGTGCAAAAAGGGACCATGAACAAAATCAATAAAATATCAATAACTATTGGACATTTTGACTTCATTTTTTCTTAAAATCTAATTGGGTATACAACAAGTTTAACAAAGTATGTGTGATAATTTGATCATCAAAAGCTGATTTTATATGCAGGTTCAAACCTTTAAAGCCGTTTTTCTCAAAACTTGCAAAATGTCACTTGGTACCTTTTTGCTCTAATGGGACGAAATGGAAGAAACCATTGAGAAGAGCTAAGTGGGAGATGCAGAAATACCATGCAGGAGCGCCATTGGAAAGGGTCCATCTAGATTTCCTGGGACCTTTGCCAAAGACAGCGAGGGGAAACGAGTATGTTCTCGTGGTTGTCGACCAGTTCACAAAATGGGTCGAGTGCTATCCACTACCATCCCAGACAGCCGAGCAGACAGCCCAGGTGGTGGTGGACAATTTCAGCAGTCGGTTCGGATGTCCTTTACAGATTTTCACGGACAGGGAGAGCAACTTCGAAAGCAAGCTGTTCTTGGCGGTCAGTGATTTACTTCAAATTCACAAATCCCACACGACAGCGAACCGCCCATCAGCAAATGGTCAGGTTGAGAGGTATAACCGGACCTTAATGGCTGCAGTCAGGTGCTTTGTCGGGAGAAACCAGAGTTCGTGGGATAAACTACTACCTCAAATAGCAGGAGCTTTGAGATCAAGTGTCAATAGACACATAGGTTTTAACCTGCCGACCAACTTGGTGTTTCCAGATCCTTCGGAGAAGATGCCAACAGATGAGGAAGATTATGTTTCACTTTTGGAACGTGATATGAAGAAAGCCCACCAGACAGCTAGAGAGGTACTGAAGACGAGTGTGGAGCAAATGAAACGTCATCATGATGTTAAGCTATTTACTAGGCAGTACGAAGTGGGAGATCCGGTGTACATCCTCAACGCAGCTACAGTAAAAGGACAGAGTAGGAAACTTGGTCCACCCTGGAAAGGACCAGCTGTGGTGGAAAAACGGATTACCCCGTACCTCTACAAGGTACGTTTACAACGAGGGTCCACAACGACAAACCATGACCGTATGAAGCCCTGCAAAATTGCTGTGTTACCGGCTTGGATTAAGTCCATACAGTGGCAGCTTAAGCAGAATGAGGATGTACAGCAAGAGTTTGTCACAGAAGAGCTGTATTGTATTTGTAATGGGCCTGACACTGGCCAATTTATGATACAATGTCCTACCTGCTTGAGGGCCTAACGGTAAGTATATGGCCAGTTAAGGGACAGGTGGATTTACCAGTACGCAGTCCCCAATGTTAAATAAAATATATGGTTGTGTTTCAGATCATGGCGGAGGCTAATACGCCGACGTCATCCGGATCAAGTTCACCAGTGAAGAGCCCAAGGCGGAGTCGTTTCAGCCAGGAGAGAGCTCCGATACAGGTGTCAGATTCACTGAGACTGGTACCCCTAGTTTCTCCCTTGGAAGAGATTCGAACCTGGAATGAATCAGGGAAACTATGGGAGAGACCCAGGGAGTTGGTGGAAAAGCTACATGAGTTTCTACCCTCCACTAAGAATGAAAAAATCCAGGAGGCCCTTAAATCCCAATACAGGGTGGCCCAGAGCCATAAGAGGCCGAACTCGATTAAGGAATTTCGGGCCAGTGTTGCTCTACATCAGCCGGACAGGTGGATGGAGGAGAACATTGGCTACCGACTTTAAAGAAAAGGCACAAGGAAGCCTTCAGCCATGCCGGTGTCCACCTCTATCTGCAAGGACATCAGGTTATTGGCTGACCCATCCATGCCTGTCAGGTCGGAAAATGCTGCTAGTGTAAAGATAGAGCCGACAGACAGTAACCAAGATAGGTCGGTAAAGAGGGAAGTGATGTCGACCAACGTATCTGAAGCTATCATTATATCAGACGATGAGGCTACTGACAGTGCAGTAACAACACGATCAGAGCCTGGATCCATGTTGAGAGCCCAATGGAGGTCGACACAGTTGTGAACAGAAGTGGACAGCAACAGTCCAGTCATTCACCTTGGGTTGCAGTGTCACGGACTAGACACAGTCCCAAAGGTCAGGACTGTAACAGTCATAGACGGCCAGACCCTTCGCCAAGAGCTACAGCGACTAGAGCTAAGAGCCAACCCCAGGTGAAGTCAAGATGGTCCGACAGGTATCAGGACAGGGAATCTGGCATAACATAACATAACAAATCACCATGTACATCGGGAGTCTATAATTTAATTGTTTGCAGCAATTGAAATCAATACTTATCCCTTGTTTGGTGACAAACATGTGTTTGCAATTGTTAACGGAAATTTGTCTTAACAACCTAAGATAAGATGTGTGTCGTCATTTTTCACACTTTGTTGATGTTTGATAGCGTAACAAATCATTATTGCAATGTCTCATTGTGTTATAACAGAGTCTAATTAAATTGTTACTTAGAACGAATTCATAAAACAAGCGTGATCTAGTTTTTTAATTGTTGACTTAAGTAATGACTGGTTTTGAAAATACTTGATATCGGGGATCGCAGGAAATCGAATTTTCTTTGATTATTTTACAATGACTCTCGTTACAGGGATGAGCCGAGAGGGCGATTCGCCCTTTGCGTTAAATCTTCGCTCTATTAGCACATCAAAGCAAAAAACGAAGTCGCCGACATTTTCGGAAAATCAATGAAATAAATTATGACCCAATTATGACAGTCTTCGAGACCTCGATTTAATGACGGATGGAACGTATCTTACATCCGCATTTGGTAATGATTTTGATACTCCAAAGACACAGCAAGGTCACCAATACAACTGGGATCAGCAACCAGACCCAGTTGTGACACCAAGACAGAGTAGATGGAAAATGAAAACATTTCCTGAAGAACTTACAGTTCGTAGGAACAAGTAATTGGAGCGCATTCATACTCCCATTTAAAAGGCATAGTGTCACCCTTGGTTGGACAGAGGAGTAAAAGTTTAATCAGCTTCGCTTTAGTCACAAAAGTAAGGTAAGGCATTAGATCTCTATGCTGTAATTTGCGAATCGGATGATTATGTGACCTATGATCATCTGCGCCAACAATTAGAGGTGAGGTTTTGTAAACAGGAAGTACTTGTCACTGCTAAGGTGAAGTTTCAACAGGGTTCCTGGAATCCAGGGGAGTCTCTTGAAGACTGGGCAGATAGTGTCATAACTCTGGCAGCCAGAGCTTTTAAGAAGCTGCCGGAAGAATTCCGCACTGACCAAACCATTAATAGGTTTTGTCACGGTTTAACCGATAGAGAGCCTGACCATCATGTCTGTATACAGGAACCAGCATCAGTGCAGGGTGCAGTACAGCTGGTTAGAAAATATCAGCAGGTACACCCAGCCATGTATGGAAAAGGTAAGGGTAGAAAAAGGGTTGATGATGATGATGACCGCCCAAAAGTGAGCAAAGTAAGGACGTCAGAGTCAACCAGTAACCAGATGAGCTTAGTTTAGCTCTAAAGAAGTGAGGAATATCGTTAGAGAAGATGATTAACGACCTAAGTATAAGAGGTCAAGGTACGTGCTTATTTGGGCTAAACTAAAAGCGGTAAAAGGCAGGATCCTGTACCGCTACTCATTAAGAACAACAAACATGCTAAAACTCCCCTAGAAAAGGCACAATTTCAAGTAAGACATTATAAAAAAGTTTAAATTACTCAAATTTACCTTCAAAAACTTTGGAACATCAATCTAAATTTGAGTCCACCCATTAAATTTACATAAATAGCCGGGGGAAAGTAACATTCCAATTATTGAACATTTTACCCTTTTTGAGCTCAAACAGATAATAAATAGCAGAAAGAACCTCCCCCCCAGGGCCTTGACCAGATTTCCTACCTACGGTTTAAAAATATGCCAGATTCCCTTTTGGAAATCTGGCTACATTTGTACAACCAAATTTGGAAGGAGGGCCCCTATCCAACTGTATGGAAGCAGGCCTGTGTTATACCTATTCCAAAACCTCAAAAAGACAAAAATGACCCAAACTCCTATAGACCCATCAGCCTTACCTCCCATGCTGGGAAATTGCTTTAGGGGATGGTAAAGGCACGTTTAGAAACACATTTTGAAACTAATAACTACATCACCCCCTTTCAATCTGGCTTCAGAGAGGGGAGGAGCACTTTAGATCAATTAGATAGGCTCCAACATGATGTCATGGCGGCTAAAAACGATAACCAACATGTATTAGCTATCTTTTTAGACCACCAGCCTGCTTTTTATCTAACCTGGCACTTTGGAGTATGGTACAAACTCAAAAAATATGGTATAACTGGGTCCAGCTTCTCATACACAAGAGCATTCCTTGAGGATAAAAAAAACAAGTTAAAGTCGGGGATATCCTCTCAGACAGTGAAACCCTGTCTAGAGAAACACCACAGGGCGCGATACTTTCACCACTTCTCTTTAACATTCTCATTTATGACCTCCCTGAAACCTTTTCAAACTTAGGTATGACTCTAAGCCAATTTGCAGATGATTCAGGACCATGGGTTTCAGGAAAAAATATCTTGTGGTGAAAGTAGAAAAGAGCTTGGATTTGGTCTTAGAATGGGGTATCAAAATTTCAAAAGAAAAAAAAACAGTGAGTATGCTACTTGGTAATAGGATGAGGGGACAGGATAAAATTAAGCTCAATCTATGAGGTACATCCATAAACATGGCCAAACAGACCAAAATTTTAGGCATGCCTTTAGATCAGAGGCTAACTTTTGGCCCACATATAGATTATATAGTTTCATGGTGTATCTCTGATCTAAATCTAATGAAAATGCTAAAGCACACAGACTATGGTTCTGATGAAAAAAGTCTCTTGCTAATTTACAAATCATTAATAAGACTCAAAATTGATTATGGAGCTGAAATTTATTCTGAAGCCTGCCCTAGCCAACTCAAAAAATGGATATACATTGTAATACAAAACAAGGCCTTAAGGATTACTCTGAGGGCCCTCCCAACAACTCAAAAACACCTACTGGAAGCTGAGGCAGGGATCATGCCTCTACTATTTTAAAGATCTAGACAGATTGATAAATTCTGGGCCAGGGCTCAAACACAGAGGAATAAAAACCCTCTGAACTCCATCATTGGGACCAACAAAGACCAACCCAAGAGACAAAAATTCCCTTTCACCACATTTGGTACAAAGGCTGATCTCTTGAGGGAAAAATGGGTCTCAATGATGTAAAGGTGACAGATTTCAGACCAAAAACCCATTTCATTGGCTGCTTACCCCCCCCCTTCCTGTTCCTGACCCTTAGCTCCTCTGCAATATTGACCCCCCATTTTAAAAGCTAAATTACTAGAACATCTTCATATACATTTTAATGATTATTTGAAAATAAAATCTATAATGATGGATCCAAGTGTCCATCCACAGACAAAGTGTCCTGTGCTCTCCATGTTCCATAAAAACCCATAAACATATAGAAAGAATTACTAATAATTGTTGCATATACACTGCGGAAATGGTTGCCATAGATATCTCCAGGGACTGTTCTACAAAGAAACCTACAAAAACTGCTATCCTTTCAGACTCATTGTCATCTCTAATTACAATTAAAAACTCAAAAAGTCATTACAGACCAGATATTTTGGAATCCATTAATGATAAATACTAAGAAATTTTAACAAATTAAAAACAACAACGGTTCGTATAAAACGAGACTATGATCTCAGGTTATTAGAAAGACAATTTGAAGTTGGTGATCCAGTGTATATTCTGGACACTGCTGTCCTAAAGGGAAATAGAAAAAAATGTGTCCACCATGGAAAGGTCCGTGCATAATTGTAACGAAGTTGTCATCTTCAGTAATCTGGGTTCATTTAAAAAACTCTGTGTTTGTGGCCAACCATGACCGATCGAAACCTTTGATGGTACAAGCGTTTACCCCATTAATAGAACACTGGAAAAACAACCTGTGGAAGCAAAGACAGATAAAGGTGATGAAAGGGTTAATTATTTTTGCCGTAAATAGTGACAGGGAAGGTTAATGATACAGTGCGAGTGTAGAAATGGTATCACGGCTCATGTGCCAATGTATCACCAACAGACACATTGGACATAGATGTTTACAAATGCACTGAATGTAAAAAAAGAAGTGAATGCAACCTGCATTGGAAGGATTTCCTTACAGTTTCTGTTGTAATTAAAAGTCCTGTAACCAAGTATGGTAAAGAAGATAAGATAATGATGACAGCTATACTTGCTGATGAAACTGGATTCATTAAAGCCTTGATTTACGACCCTGATAAGATGGGTCTTCTTCAAGAGAATGCATCATGCATTGTGTCCAATTTGATTGCTAAAGATGGGCATGTTAATATAAATGATTACATAGCATTTCTATATTGTTATCTATGTATATGTCTAATCCCTAGGGTTGGCTCTGTATGCCAGAAGCTTATTACAATAAGCTGCTAAAAGCTGGCATCGCATAATGATTAGCATGTTTGACTTTAAATCCAGACATCACTTATTTGAGCCTGGTTGCAGTAGGTCATAACGTACACAGATTTTGGGATGCACAGTTAAGTTAGTTAGTACTGGTGATAGAAGTGTCCAGAAAAAACTATAATAGAAAGTACGGGTTTACGTATATATGACCTAAATATGTATTGATGGGGGTTAGAATTTTTTTTTGTGGAGTATTAGAAACTTTGTGCCTCTGCAAATTTTAACAAAAACAATGCGTATCTTACATGCAGCTATTGATAGAATTGAATCTCTGTACGTGTTAAACGGTTGTTTAGGCTGAGCAAGGCCTTAATCTTCAAAATACTCGTAACTTATGTTAGATGTTATAAAATACTAAAGAACTGTTGTATTGCTACTTTCGTTTTGCATAGGGAAGTAACTAATGAAATCAAGATATCGAGAAATACAAATATGTTATATCATTCAGTGGTACACATTGCTGCACCTGTGCATTGCAATATACCAGCGTAAATGTAAAGAGTGACAGCATTCGGAATACTTTGCGCTTTTCGTTGGAAACTGAAAGAAAAAAGTGTTAAAATGGGGAAACGAAAAATTTAACGCCCGACAGGCGAGGAATCGCCGGTAAAACGCATGAAATCATCACATAAGTTCCTATATTCTTACAGAGAACTGTGGCCTTGTCTCTTACCATCTCGTAAAGGAGCCCATTTTGTACACTGCTCCGTGTATGTGAGTGATTTTAGTTGCATGCAAGCTTCTTTCAAGTAGTGAGGGCCCTTTTGGTCTCCCCGAGACCTTTTCCAAGAGACTTTTGATAGAGCAGAATTCTAGCTTTAGTGCCAATACTGAAGAGAAAATGTTTGCTCCCTCGGGGGAAGAGTTGGACTTGTTATCAAAGCCAACCGAAGGATTTGACCAGGTAATGTCTTTAGGCCAACTTGAGCACGTCCAGTTTGAGAGACTTCCCCCGCCCAGGTCAAACCAAAGAAGTGTATTCCTGCCGTGTAGATAACCAGTGTGGTAGGAGTGTTGCGATCCAGACACATACCCAACAGAGCAGGGATGGGGCCAATTAATTGCTCCGAACAATTAATTGTCAATTAATTACTGTGTGAAAAACAATGGTAATTGTAATTAATTATTTTATCAAAAAATGGAAAACAATGGTAATTATAATTAATTACTTAGGAAATTTAGGCAATAATTAATTGATTTCAATTAGTTTTCAATTACTTCATGATACATTTGCATATGTTTCATTAAATGCGACTTAGTTTCCAAACTGGTCCCCTCTTTTCTGTTTTTCACACCTTTCACACCTGATGAATGGGTTCTTTACTGTCATAACAATAGTGCTTGTAATATGAAATCTATAGCTAATTGATTGATAACCCTGCATGGTGTTATAGTAAAAGATTAAATGGATCTTTCCATGAACTTACCTATTAGCATATTTAACAAAGGTTTACAGTTACATTTTGTCCCACAAACAAGGTGTTAACAAAAGAGCACATGGTTATATTTGTGGGTGAATGTATTGTTATTCAAATAAAAAGGTCGCACCCGGAAAAGTCCAATGGTCTGACTGGTCACTGACAGTTGAGCATTGAGGTGATCATCTGGAATACACTGAGTCATCATCTCTTTATGACTAAGGTTATAATATAATCCACTAATCAAGTACTACTGAATTCGCTAACCATGAAACCTTTCGGCCTGACAGATGTCGACTCAGCGACAGAGCATTTGAGGCTCTAATGATGATCAAAGCCAATGCCAATATTGAGTATTAAAATGTTTCACATTGTTTCTGTTGATATGATGTATATTGTATATATAAAACATAACTACGAATTATTGGGGGAAAAAAGTATCAAGTACATGTATACTGCAATATGAGTTATCTTCTATCTAGTGTTTTAAAGGTAAGGACAATAATTAATACATGTCAGTAAGTGGAATTTCATTTTTTGCCTAAATACGTCATTGAAATAATTAATTAAAAATTAATTGTTTATGTAAATAATGGTAATTGTAATTAATTATTGTCCTTACTCAGGGTAATTAACAATTAATTATAATTACTGAGGTTGAGAATAATGGTAATTATAATTAATTATTTGGCAAGTAATTTACCCCATCCCTGCAACAGAGCGACAATAAGAATCCTGAAAACTATTGATAAAGATTCCTCAGGTCTAGGTAATAACCAAATTGAAGATATCCAAAATTATGATGAAAATATATCACATGTCATAGAAATTTTAAATACTGATATCAGTGATATTGATTTAGATAATAATGATTATGAGTTTAATAACCATAACAAACAATCGGAATACATAAGATACTCGTCTATTCAGTTATCTGTAGCAGAAACAGAACTTATTCAGAATGGAAATGTCATAAAGACTACAAGATCAGCATCAATTGGGCATTCCAGTAATCTCTCCTCTCATGACATTGTGAACAATTTATCAGAATTTTTCTCTTATATTCACAACGAGTTCTTTGAATATACCCATCAGTACCAAATTAATTGACTGTTTATTTGTTTGTTTAAACATTTTTAAAGGATATATTTGTATATAACATTGTATTTGTCATACATTTATCAAAGTTTCCTTAAGGCAGGAATGTCGCAAATATTGCAAGTTTAATGTTTTTGTTAAACGAACCGTCCTTATGACGGATATTTCGAACCGTTTATCTGACGGTTCCCTTTATTGGCGTTCCTTGAACGGTTCCTATTCTAAGTATAATTGGTTTTTCTATAGAACAAGTTACATGTAGTTCCATTTTGTTGTTACCATAAGTTACATGAAATTGAAAGTAATAAAAATTCCGTTACTTCCGTTACTGTGGCACAAGGAAATGGATAGTTTTCTAAACCTTACGTAGAACAGAACCATCTGTACATACTAAATTTTCAGTAGACATCACATGGTACAATACTAGACTTGACGAGATAAATACTTTATTGATTACAGGTTTGAATCATACATCACATGGGCGTTGTAATTTATGGAAGAGGTCAACATCATCCAAAGAGACAAATTTTGCTGACCACGCCTGCCAACTCTGAATGTTCAGCAGAATAACATACAAAGTGAACAACCAGTGCAGGTTCCATCAGGGTCAAATAGGAACATGGAACCTAGGATTATTAGTGTACCACTAAAGAATATATCACTTTGGGAACTCCAGTAGGCCAACAAAATAACCAAACAGAAGAGGAAGAGTCAGACTCAGAATCAGGAGGAAGTGTTGCATCCCAGATGACATTTGATCAGATAGTGCTAAGGCACTTATAATATGTAATGCCAGGTAGTGGAGTACAATTTAATGAGCTAATTAGTACCCCCATATGTCCCAAGATTGATCTTGCAATTAGACGAAAGATTTGGGCTAACAAATTTGTTGATCAGGCCATATACTAATATTATAATCAAGATATTGCATTCATAGATGACTGTAACAAACAGCATCTATTTGCATCTTCTATTTGATAATACATGAAGGACAGTTGAAAACACTGATAACATTACAAGATTGATTAAGAATAGGCGAAGGCATTTGGAATAGAACAAGAATCAAAAGAAGATACAAAACCTTGTGCTTCTACAAATACATAATTTAGTGCTACATTTCATTATCCTAAATCAGCGACCTTTTATGGTGAAGATAATGATGGAGAAGTGAGTTGGCCGACATATTTGAGGTACAGTCTTTACCATTGGCTGGAGAACTCAATGAAGAGCAAATATTATTGGAAATAAGAAGAGCTTTGGAAGAAAATGCAAGCAAGTGATGTTAACAAGTGTAAAGAAACTTTTGGACCCAATTGTACATAAAAGTTATAATCCAGAGTTGATTTATTATGATATTGTGTCCACCCAAATTAGCATGTGGCAATGAAATTTATGGATTTCCAACATGAACATGGCGACTCTTAGACAAACAATAAGACACAATTTCAACAAAGCATTTAATCTATTACATGTAACATTCAGCCGCCCGGCTAGCTCAGTTGGTAGCACGCAAGTCTACTGATCACAGGGTCGTGTGTAGCTTAGTGATGCGCTTAGTAGCTTAACTTCAGCTCTTTGATAAATATAATAAGTTGAGCCAAACTTTCTGTCAGACAAACTGTGCAACCTCACAGGGAAGTGGGGGAAAAATGGTATTGCAAACCCTGAAAGATTGCATCATTTTGTTGTGTTTATCTCTGTTCATGTTCAACAAAACCTTCTTCTTCAGATGAGTGCTTTATCTAGTGTATTGAAGAATAAAAGTCCTGGTCCATACCAGAAAGGTGTAAAAGGTGGCGCCAGAGAAGAGCTAAAATACAAAGCCAAGGATGGAAAGGAAAAGTCCCTCATCAGTGTTGCCATCAGTGATGGTATAGAGGTTATCAAATGTGTAATGTTTGACCCTACAAATTTCTCAAGGTTCAAGGTATGCTATTAACATACGTGTAGTTAATAATGAACTGATCTTTTTTATACTATATGTTATTAAATATGTGATTTGAAATAGGCCCTGTTATTTTTCCAAGGGCCGTCATATCGGCCCGAGGGCCAATATACAGAAATGTTATTGGCCTTAGGGCCAATTGGTCCTATAATAATAAAGTTGTTAAATTATGTCCGTGCATTTACAATATCTGCAGTGTATTTTTGTTAATAGACATATTCATTATTTTTCATTTCAGGTTAGTAATACCCTTATATTGAGGGATATTATAAAAAAGGAAGATGAATCAATAGTAGTAACCAGTGCTACTAAGGTGTATATTACACCCCCTATAACAGTCCCTGAAGAACACTACTGCTGGACAGACAATATTGAACCCTGATCCAGCCGAACAGATAAACATAAAGGATGCCTTAAACTCACTACCTAGGAAAATGGTTTCCATAAAAGGAAAATTGTTCAGGTATGAATTACAATACATTCTACAGCCATGAAATTTTGTTTACCCGTTATATGAAATGAATAAGTTCTGGGACATCTACATTTTTTAGGATGACTGCTCTAATTTTTTTTTTAAATTTCATTGTTTTTTGTGAATGTTGTTGATGTAGGTCTTTTATCATTTTAGTAATTTGTACATGCACTTATGTTGTTAAATAACATTGTTGACAGGAGCAACCTATATGTATAAAATGCTTGCCAGAAACGATGAGTAGATTGACTGCCCGCCGTCATATGACCAATATGATGTGATGCTATGGCGTTATACCCAACCAAAACAATCACTTTCTGTGTACAAAATAATGTTTACAATAAAGTTGTTAAATTTTGTCCCTGCATTTACAATATCTGCAGTGTATTTTTGTTAATAGTCATACTCATTATTTTTTATTTCAGGATAGTAATACCCTTATATTGCGGGATATTATAAAAAAGGAAGATGAATCAAAAGTAGTAACCAGTGCTACTAAGGTATATATTACACCCCCTATAACAGTCCCTGAAGAACACTACTGCTGGACAGAGAATATTGAACCCTGATCCAGCCGAACAGATAAACATAAAGGATGCCTTAAACTCACTACCTAGGAAAATAGTTTCCATAAAAGGAAGACTGTTCAGGTATGAATTACAATACATTCTACAACCATGAAATTTTGTTTACCGGTTATATAAAATGAATAAATTCTGGGACATCTACATTTTTGAAGATGACTGCTCAAATTTTGTTTAAATTTCATTGTTTTTGATATGAATGTTGTTGATGTAGGTCTTTCATTGTTGTAGTAATTTGTACATGCACTTATGTTGTTAAATTACATTGTGGACAGGAGCAACCTATATGTATAAAATGCACATGTATAAAAATGGTAACAGTTGATGATTGACGATTTCTTATTTTGATGAGCTCCTGAGAGCCATTTGGTCCCCCTGTTTTCACTTTTCAGTCATAAAATAGAGTTTGTTCGGAAAAATAAATTCCAGTAGCTTCTTATCTCTAGATTGATCACAATATTGTTCTTATTTGATATGTGACCCTAGTATAAATTCTGAATGTAAGTTTTCCAAGTTAATTAGACATTTTATCAAAGAGAAGTCACTGATTAATCTTGAAGACTGACTAAAATGTGTTAACAAGATGCTTGTCTGAATTATGATTATTGCTTCAAACACTTAAAAACCAAATTGACAACAGTTGCAATGACAGACAGGTACTGGTATGGAAATATTATACACCACTCTTCATATTAACTACTCTTTTTATCACTGTAGCCAAAGTTCATAACTTGTATACATTCATGGTTGTTTTTTTTTTTGGGGGGGGGGGGTATCCTGATGTGAGCATTTTTAAACATTAAATTCTTACTTAGGACTGATCTTATGGTATTTGCCTATACTTCATTGTCCACTTACAGCCAAAATACAATATCACTCATCACAGACAAATTACAGTGTAATGATTTAAAACACGAATGAGTGGTATATTATTATTGTCTATTTTCCATATGCTACATAATGTTTGCCTTACCTGCAAATCTGCTATGACTTTCTATAACATTATGGAAGATGATAACCTACGATAAACAAGAAGTAGTCAGCTTTATCTATTGCACATATGTTTCTATTATTTCTCATATTCTTTATTCACAGAAACTTGACTGTCCTGAAGAACAATATCAATTGAAGCCATAGCTGTGTCTGAAGAAACAGCAGATTTACTGACCACAAGTGGGGAAACATTTTTCTGAGGGAACAGCAAGAGATTATGTAACCAAGCAGTTAAACAAGAAAGAATTACTGAGAAAATTGACAAGTGCCGTATTATACCTCTGCTACAGAACACTGTGAAGAATTGGCTTTTACAGGTATCTATTGTGGTTCCATTCGCCATAAAAACTGAGACCACATGTTCAGATACTAAGAACTGTTCACTTAATTCAGAAACATGCAGGAAAGTACTTCAGGGAGCTCATTGTCTTATACTCTTCATGGCGGGACGAAAACAAACTCAAAGATGAACAAGAGTCCTATGCTAATAGGAACAAAACTTTAAATCAACAAATAGAACAATGTCGACAACAATTTGATCCGTATGGACAATACCTTGGAGAGAATGAACTGCAAGAAGATGCATGAAATGAACTTGCACCCGAAACCCAACAGATAAAAGACGAAGATTTCAATCACACCGCCTCCAATTCTAACCAACACATGGAAATAGAAACTACGACATTGGTTTAGATTTAGGGTAACCTTCTACGATGACTCTTGATGACCTAGATCTCTACAATAAAATAAGCGATGAAGACTATAGAGCCAATATGTGGCACTTGATTCAAACTCAAAAACAATATGTGTGTGACACTTTAACTCTTATCAAAACGTCTACTGAACCATTCTACATATTCCTCAGGGGAGGTGCTGGTGTTGGAAAGGTTTGTTTCAAAAGCTTTTTATCAAGCTGCTTTATGGCTTCAGAATGCTCGAGCAGGAGATGATTACACTACACGCAAAATGGCTATCAAGCTTCACTTAAATTGGATAAAAAATTAGATATCTAGAGTGTTCACAATAATTTATTAAGATTAGGCCTGGTAAATTTGTTATTGACATTGGTACCAAACTGTGACTTCAGGAGTGTTCACAAGACAAAAGTTTCAACTAAATCAAAGACTGAAGAAGGACACAAAGCCATCACAAAAGCTCACATCGAGCACTTTGAGCCCATGAATGATACAAACTTCATTGCTTTTAAACAAAATTTTATTTAATTCCAGAATGCTATACCATCAGTCAGTGAAAGTGTTGTCCCAAAATTGTTTCCTAGCTTTAGACATACATCTGGAGGAAGAAATTAAAAAAAGAGTTCATGGTGGTAGCTGGACATCTCAGTTTTAAAGCCTTAGTTCAAAAGACCAGGAAAAAACTCCAACAACTAGTTGGGAAAATAAAACTTGGTAACAACATGACTGAGACCAAAGTTGTGAATCTTTTAGTTTTTCGAAATTAAAAGACTGTTATGCGGTGAAAATAATTGTATTTTTGTTTGAAAAATATTTTTTTTATAATTTTGTTTATTAAATGAATAAATTGATATTCTATATTTTTGAATTATATATTTTTATTATGAATATTTTGTTGAAGTATAAATTCTAAATGGGATTAAGGTAAAGATAAATGTGTCACTTAAGCTGGCAAAGTCTGACAAATCTATAGGGGGTTGGACAGTTAATTGCTGTCAAAACAGTCAAATTATGCGAATGCTTAGTCTAATACAGTGACCTGGTCAGTAAAGTAGAATGACAGAGCTGATAATAGTTAATGTACATTTGTATCTAAGTTCTGTTTATAGTAATTATTGTGTCTTAAAAGCTTGACATCATTTTCTTTTATAATTTAAGTATATTATCTGGCATTTATATTGAATTAGTAAATTTTCATGTATGAGGTCCAAGCTTTGGGACTCCGCCTAACCTAAAATACCATCAAGATATTGGTCGATTTCGCGTTATCCAATTGTAAGCGAGGAAGCAACATAAAAGGGTCCTTTTCCAGCAGGCAATTACCACATTGCTTTAGAAATTCGTTTAGAATATATCAATAATAAAGGAGCTAGAAAGGATCTAAGTCTTATTGTCTAATTATATATTTTTAGAGGTTCTGATCAAGAACGCCCAAGTTCTACCAGAATATGTGGTGGGTACATAATTCTTACATAAGCCAAGCATGACATGGTACCTACTTCAATACCATCGAATTACAATCTTAGATAATCACCTGAAGAGATACCAGTAGAAGAAGTCAATCCAGCAGAGATACCAGTACAGTCAACAGAGCAAAACTTAGAAATAATGGCAGAAGTGTTTATATTAGTCAAGCAATATGCAGCAAGGCATAATGGTCAAATTTCAGTACAAAGATTACAAAATTCCATTGCAACATGACTCCATCCCCTACTGTTACAAACCTTGAACGCACACAGGCTAATAATGCCTCTCCAAGTGGAGCTCATGTTAACATTAGTTGTTTTATTACGTTTGAATTCTATTTTAAAAAAGATACTGAATACAATTAAACAAAATATTCAGAAAATAAAATGTTATCATTCAAAGGTTAAAAAATGGCATATTTATATCCAAACTCACACCCTTCCATAAAAAGATGGTCTGTACTATTGCATTGACTGTTCAGCCAGATCATATATCGACCATTACACCTTGTATTTTTACAACAAAATTCTACATGCAAAACACAGAAATTAATATATACAGTGTGTGATAACCGTGTAATTATGTAATCAAACAGTTCAATATAATCATACAATAGTAATTAGAATAGGAGATTTAGCAATATTTTGAAATTATTGTGACAATCCATTAATACAGATATTGATTTAGACCCTTGAACGAAAATTACAATCATGTGAAAATTAACAAATGGCACATGTATACTATAAAGTTATTTGTTCATGAAATATCACACATGTATACTGAGTACATTGAAAAACCAAGCTATATTAATTGTCATTTTATCTTGTTGAATTTTATCCAACTAACAGTTACACATACATAAAACTCTACTAATTTTGATTAATCCATTAAACCCAAACGCTCAAATATAACACATTCAATCACCTATCTTTTAACACAATGCATGAACACATAAGCACAAATAGTTAATGGAAAGCTACGTTTCCATAAGTATCACAGTTTAGTTAAATATGAATTAAGAATTCTCAAATGTAAGACAAAACATTATGACATACAGAAAATAACTTACATACTTAAAATACCTAAACATTTCATCAACAAAAACACAATAATGGACACATATACTCAAAATGAATATAAATTTCAAACAACTGGATATTTTAGACATTGTAAGAGTGACACACTACAATATTATATAGTAAAAAAAACTTACAGACATTTTGTCTTTAAAAAAAAATGTTCTTGAGCCAGTTGCACATGGAAGCCACTACTTAGCATTATAAAATCCTTGTATATTTATATTCTATCACAAATAACTTAAAAAATAAAAGATTCAACAGTAAAGTTTCCCTGTGAAGACCTTGATTATTGCAAAACCATGTGATTTTGTTTAGGGCTGCAACATTGTACGGAAAGTTGATTTGATCCTATATGATCTTCTTCTTTCGGTTTGATTTTTTCAATTCTATTCGTTTAATATACCCAAACGAAAAAGAAACGCAGGGTAAAATGATATGGAATAACTTTTTATCCCCTTGGTGTAAGATGATGAAAATTGGTCAGATTATTATCAAGGCATCTATTTACTCAACTCATAATGAAAAGTTACTGAAGCATGAAACGTTCAGTGTCACGTAATACAAGCGAAGAAATGCAAAAAATTTCGTGCAGAATAAATTTGATAATTTCTTCAACACATCTTTTCATATCATCCAATACTCTAGACATTTATACACTGTTTTCCGTATTAAAACTCTGTTTTAACTTTCTACGTAAATGGCAATGCTTACTGACGTTCAGCGGGGTCAGGCCATTACGTTGCTAATGCAAGGTCAAACGCAACAGCAGGTGGCTATGCAGTTTGGCGTGAATGTTTCGGCCATAGTGCGACTTGTTCGTCGACTTAGGGAAACTGAAAGGCTTGCCGACCGGCCTCGGATAGGGCGTCCGCGCGTCACGACACGACGTCAGGACAGGGCTATACGTCTCGCACACCTGCGTAATCATTACGTTACTGCCACTGAAACTGCTAAGAATACAGTAAGCAATCATAACCGTCGTATTCACTCCCAAACTGTAAGGAACCGATTACGTGAGGCGGGTCTTCGTTGTAGACGTCCATGCATTGGTTTGCCTCTTACTCCTCCACGTCGCGCGCGTTGAATGACTTGGTTAGCGGCACATTCCCCTCGGGAATAACACAAAAAGTAAAGGTCAAAATCCAACGAAAATTTCCAAATTTAGTTCACGAAAGATAGTTCTTGATAAATCAATATCCCAATTTGAATATCATTCTTATAATTCACCATAAATCACCACTGAAGTTTACCCTGCGTTTCTTTTTCGTTTGAGTATAGTTCAGTACATTCCAAATTTACAGTAATACATTCAATTGAGCTGAAAACTAACTTGTATTGATAAAATAAAATAGTTACAAAAATTTTTAACATTTATTTCAGAACAACATCAAGAAAGCAAATAGATTTTCATACTAATTCATTTATCACTAGTTTATCACTGTAACAAAGTCTTAAACTCTTTTGAATTGAAAAAATTAGGGTTCAAAATCAAAAGTATATCAGCATTATATCGAGTCGAAATCATTGCAGCCCTAATTTTGATAGCATTAAATCCAAAATTCTGAATTCAAGAAGAAATAAGCCCCCCACAATAGTAGGACTATTATGCTACATATCGTCGTCTCCGTGCGAAAATGTCGTAAGTCGGTTTTAGCGCGAAAATATACTCCGCGTTCTTCACAATGATGATTGAAGCCCGCTCTCCGTGCGAATAATTCCAACCTCCTATCTAACCAGATTTCAAAGTTATTACCATGTGACGTTTTGCCATTTTTTTATTGGTTGACGTACCTTCCGGCCTTAAAGTCGTTTCTCAATTATAAACAACGGGGAAGAATTTGTATCATTTTGACTGGAATTTTTGTTAACAGAATTTGAAATGTAAGTATTATTCAGATAAAATAATCAGTTTGCGTGTTAAAAATGACGTTGTCTATGTTCAAGTTGAACTTACAATCAAAATAAACTAGAACTGCCACCAGTGGCGAAAATACCCCCGCAACAGCAACATTTCAAGATAAAAGCAAGTCAACATTGTGGAAGTCCAAAAGGGTAAATGTTGTAAGAAGCATAAAAACCATAAAAAGAATAGGATGCAAATATCAAATTGGAAATAAACAGCAAATTACAGTGTAATCCACTATAGATTTATAAAAAAGCAAAATGAACAGAGTTGTCATATTTCAAATGATTTTTTACATGAAAATGAACACCATTTGGTCATTATGAATGTAAAGTGGAACAACAGACAAAGAGTGATCACATTTAAACTCATCATGAGTATGTTGTAACCAGATGAACAAAATGTAGAATGTGTTTGTAATTTTTTGATAAATAAGTAAAAAATAAGGCAATTGTATAAATGGTAGTCAGCAATGTACACAATATAAATCAAACAATTAGTATTTACAATATCTTGTATCAAGAATTTCACAAATACCCCATAAGAAAGCTTAAATTACTGATCATTATTTTCACAGTAGAAAAGTTAAAATAATATCTAAAATCTCATGTAGCTATAACGAAATAAGATGTTTTCTTCTCAACATTACAGAAAAAATCAAGATGGCTATTAGTTGGTCCATTGAAATACATAAAAAAATAATACATATAAAAATTTCATAAACAAGAATTTGTCAGCACAATTTTATCAAAATGAGGTGAGAAAAAAAGATGTTTGCTGTACAAGATATTAGAAAATTCAACATGGCTGCCAGTCAGCCATTTTGAATTCCACTTAAGAAAATGCCAAGCACATCAACTTAAACAATTGCTAACTTTCTCAAAGTCTGTACAAAAATTATCAAATCATTTGCTTTTTAAAAAGAAAAACTCAGAATGGCTGCCAATCAGCCATTATGAATTTGATAAAATATCAATACATCAAAAAAAAGTTCAAAAATAAGAATTTGATAAAAATAGCAGTACATAATAGACTTCAGCAATTCAAAATGGCAAACAATGTGGAATAATGCTATATTCAATAAGTTACATGACATAAAGCCATAAACCCTTGATTCATCTTCGTCAATAATATTTGCTAATCAATGAGATAAATAGTTACTAAGAGATGTAGAATTGGTCATACTATATTAACACATTCATACCTTCTCAAAAGAAAGAAAGCACCTTGACTGCCAGGATCTTAAATACATCCGTGACAAACATTTTAAAGTTTTTGCATTAATAAGCCGTAAAATCCAATTAATCAATCAATAAATCAATCAGACTTCAGCAAGAAGAAATTGGTAATGAAATAAGCTTACTATACAGTTATTTAAACAAAGTCAAAATGGCTGCCAGTCTGCCATAATGAATTTGTATCCAGAGTAAATCCTTGTACGAGTCAACTACATCAATAAAGACTTTGGAGCGAAATTTGGCTAAAATTGATTAAAAATAAAACACATACACGTACTATACAGTAATTTAAATAAAAATTCAAAATGGCTGCCAGTCAGCCATATTGAACATAAATTGATGAAGAATAGTCATACTGATCAACTGTATCAGTGAGACCTTGTATGCAATTTCTTTTCAAAATATGTATGGTAATAAGTCAATATAAGACTGTATTAATTTTGAAAAAAGGATGACAGCCAGTCCGCCATTTTTAATTGGAATTGAGTTAAAGTGTATGTACACATCAACTGTGAACACCTGTGCAAAATTCTATCTAAATTAGTTAAGAAAAAATCTGTTGAGAAATAAGCATACAGTAATTAAACTAAATTAAAAAGAATTCAAGATGGCCGCAAGTCGGCCATTTTGAATTGGAATTGATATAACATGCATATAAACATCAACTGTAAACGCCTGAGCAAATTCTATAAAATAAGATAAGAAAAAAATCTATTGAGAAAAAAAGCAAACTATACAGTTATCTAATTAGATTTAAAATATATAACACAATTAAATATTTTAAAGAAGTGAGATATGTTTCCATAGTTACATGAGTTTTGTATACACCATTAAATCATGGTATATAACAGCTTCTATTCTAATACATTAAGAAATAAACATACTACAAATGTATTAATTTTTTGGGACAGACCACATATCCAACCAACCAACCAACCAACAAACCAACCAACCAACCAACCACCAGGGTGATTCCAGTATACCCCCGAAAACTTCGTTTGCGGGGGTATAATAAATTTATTTAAAACAATTAGAACCAACGACAGATCGGGAACTTTGCATAGTGTTTGTAATTTTGCAATGTTGCATATTAATTAGTTTCTGAGTTATACATTGGCTAAATATAGTTTCTTTACATTATTTACTCTGATTGAAGCAATGAGATTGAAATATTTATACAAACTGATAATTTTGAAAAATTCCAACCTCCATTTTTAATAAAAAACAGAGATACGATCTTTTCGCACAAAGCCGTTTTATAGCTGAAAGGTGGGCTGCTTCATTATAATTTCATTTGCTGTTTATATCTGTAAACACGGGATTTTTTATGTCAGTTTATGAATAGAGGTATTAAAGTTGTCTCTATATGATTGATAGCAAAACACTAGATTATGGTATCATCTGTTCATCTGTTCATCTATGATGGCACATTTTTAACACCAGATTACCTGATAATTAATAGTTAATTAAGCGGTTAAGTAGCTACGTAACAACGTATATAAATTCATCTGGTTATCTAGTTCACGTAATAAAATGGCCAATAACCAGTTGGATGTATTATGTATCAGTGGTTAACTAGATACGAGACTACATGTAGTTAACTAAATAATAACTAGTTTATTAAGTGTTGTTTAGGTACGTTAACTAGATAATTACTTGATTAACTAGGTAACTTAATTAACTAGTTAATTACCAGGTTAAGTAGTTACACCATTAGTTAACCACTTTATTAACTAGGTAATTATCTGATTATCTGATGGTTGAAATATGCCATCATATTATATGTTAGCATTTGTTCAACCAGCACTGCAGTTCTAGCTAAGTACTTTTTGTTTCAGACATATGATTGAAAGATTCCAATGGCTGGACTAGGTGACCTACCCGATCTCGCTCTTGTACAAATATTTAGCGCACTAGATCTCCCAGAGTTACTTACAAGTGTTGCGTTAATAAACAAAAGATTTTATCAAATTGTTCATCAGAACTCTACTTATGGCGACATTTTTCAACAGACCATCAGCTACAATTATCAAATAAAGACCTACGCTTAATTTCAAAGCATTCATCTGCATTCTTAGAATTTCTTATACCATGGGCAACACTACATTTCAGTTCTGCTGAGATAGACCTTCTGTTCATTAATGAATTTAGAAACGCCAAACGCTTGTATTCGTTAGATCTCACCGAGTGCAGATTGTCAACATTGTGTTTTCTTCCTTTTTTGACAAATATTGAAATACTTAATTTGTCTGGATGTAAAAATCTTGTAAATGAAGACTTTGAAGTAATTTTAACTTTGCAAACTTTAAACCATCTGTATCTATCTTTCACAAACATTACATCAGAAGCAATTGCAAGAGTATGTGAACCTTTAACATTAACAATTCTTGATGTTTCAGGGGTCACCTTAAATATTGAACATTGTCTAAGAATACTTAAACCCGAGTTGTCTTTCTTGTACTTGACATTAAATAATCAAATGGATGAAATAAGACTTAATAATGTAATAGCAAGACATTACAAAGATTTGTCTCTATATATTTACAGAAAATGATGCTATCAAGAGGCAAAGTCCTTGTCAATCTGGCTTTGAAAAAGTCATCTATTAATTTATCAGCTGCTGATGAAACCACTTTAGAGGGCAGAAAGTTTGTTATACAGGGTAAAAAAATTGAAGAACAACTTCCCATGAACTTAGAACAAGTTCCAGTGATAGATGCCATCAATTCCGCTTGTGATAATGTAATAGCTAAAAAAGATTATTTTGACGTTAGTCTTAGTACAGACGATGAAACATTCAGTGCCACTGCAATCGATGTTAACAACAATAAATTATTTGTAGATAATGATGATTGCTCAGATGCTTCTCTAGAATATGACGATGACGTGCAAGATCCTGACTGTAGAGAGCAAGATCCTCACAGCTCTGATACAGATGATCAGGACATATATAACATTGAAATTGATCATGAAGAAATAGAAGATACAGTTGAAAGTAAAACTAATAGTTCAAAGAGAAAGCAACTTGTGAAGTCTCATTTTATGAAAGAAATCCAAAAAAGAAAACGAATGAAAGGAGAACAATATCTAGGGGTTGTTAAAGATAAAGATTCAGGCGTGAAATCATACTGTGTTGAACGTGCTGGAAAAATATTATGTCCAAGAAATTGTGGAAGAAAATGCCAAAGAACCAGTAATACAACACAGTGTCCCAGAGTAGAAGATAATGACAGAATTGAAATATTTGAAAAATTCTGGAAAAACATGGACTGGAAAGAGAAAAAGTTGTTTGTGATAAACCATGTTGAAAAGGGCGGAGTGAATGAGAGAACAACAAGTACACCTACAAGTAGTAGACGTAAATTTTCTTGAATTTATCATTATGGCAACCTAAGAAGGATCAGTGCGATAAGTGTTGCGAGCACGAAGCAGGTAACCTTGCTGACGAAGTATATCAGGACCATTTGATGAAGAAAGAAGAAGCCAGAAAGAGCAAATTTAAAGACAAAGAGAGGGCAACAAATGATGCTAGTATCAAGGTGCTGTGTATGGATTTAAAGGGTTTGTTAATTTGCCCGCGTTTACAAGCCAGTAGTTTATACTATAAAATGAAACTTTCATGCCATAATTTTACATTATATGATATGGTAACTCACAAAGCAAAGAACTATTTTTGGCACGAAGGCGAGGGTGAATTGAACGCAAACATATTTGCTACATCTTTCATAGACTACCTAGATAACATTGATCTAACAATCGTTAAAGAAATAATTATTTACAGTGACGGTTGCACTTATCAAAACCGAAACACGAGTATGTCAAACGCTTTATTACTTTGGGCGGCTCAGAAAATTTTTACAATTTACCAAAAGTACCTCGAAAGAGGTCATACTCATATGGAGTGTGACAGTGTTCATTCGTGTATAGAGCGTAAAATAAGGAAGCAAGCCATTTATATCCCACAAATGTATGTTGATAATATTTTAACCGCCTGTAGCAAAACACCCTATATGGTTCATTATGTGGATCATACTTTCTTTAAGAGTTTCGATAACCTTGGCTATTATCCATCAATACGACCTGGTACTGGTGTAGGATCAGCTGTGGTGACAGATATCAGAGTGTTGAAGTACTTGCCTGAAGGCAAAATTCAGTATAAGTTAAAACATGATGATTCAGATTTCAAGGATATTCCTAAACCAAGAAGTATAAGAGCACGCATGCTTGATCTTTCTGACAGCAGTCTAGCAATAAAAAAAACAAAATACCAGCATTTGTTGCAACTGAAGTCTGTGATACCAAAGGATTATCATGGTTTTTATGACAATCTGTTGCATTCAAATTTATAACTTTGTGAAACATTTTGCATTACAATGTATTAAAATGCATTCTTTGCCATCTAATTTTGACAAGATGTGAATTTTAGCTCGTCTACTGATGCATAAAATTGACAATTTATTTTAATTTCTTGAAACATTAAAGTCTTGAAAATGTTAAATTAAGCTTTAAAGTGGACAGCATTTTGCATCAAAACATGATGTTTAGTGTGTATATTGAAACACAAAATCGACCTTGTGTTACCCAAGACAACACTTTTACTTTGTTGGTTTACAAATCATTATTTTTTAGGCTTGATTTATTTGTTATCATGTAGCCTCGTATCTAGCCATACTTTATAAAAGAATTAATGTTAACTTGTTTATAAATCATGATATGTTTAGATTATTTTGTTTTGTTGCATGAACCTTCTGTTTGAGCTGATCACCAGCCAGTTTCATCCATAAGTATGGAAACATAATAATGGTAAAAATAAAGTTTTTACAAAGTTGTATACTGTTTATACTTTTATCATTTTCAGTCCAAGTAATAAAATGTATTGCACATTGAATGTCAAAATGTTAAATTTATTCATTTATTCTAGGTTTATCGCCGTGTCAACACACTTTGGTTATTTTACAGCGTCTAGTACACCTAACCTAGCTTTCCTGCACTCTTGTCTATAACCAGTACTAACATACCCTTAAACAAGGCTGGAAACCTCTCCATATACCTAATTAATGGAGGAAAATTCGTATAAGGGTCACATTTTCGTTGAAAGGTACACTCTCCCGGGAGGGAATCCAACCTGTACCTTCTCGGGACACTAGACTGAAAATCCCAGTGCGCTACAAACTGCGCTACTGACCCTGTTTCAAAATAGTAATAGTAGACAATAACTAACTAGATGATATGTTTCAAGAATCATTCTGGGAAAATGCTGTATCTCGTGTATCACTAAGGAACGGATGATACAAGCACAAAGCTTGAGGAATTATGTTGTATCTCAACTTGCCATAAAACTAATGGTATGTGGTCTGTTTTTAGCATTTGAATATTACGATATTGCTGGACAGAATATCCAGTATCAACAACTGTCTTTATTTATAATTATTAAAAAAGATATTTATTTATTTTCATTCATACTGAAAAGTTTCGATTTTTGAGTTACAACATTTTCGCACGGAGTCGACGATATGTATAATAACCATCTATTTGAAGGTCCAAATAGGGGAAATTTACTGTATTTACTAATTAATCACATATAGATGTCAGCTATACTACACTAGAGGCACTTTTAATGGTTCTTCATCTGGTATAGGTCTAGGTAATCTAGATTTGATCACAGATGCTCTAAATACAGCTAGACTTCCTATAAATGTTAATATTATCATAAAATAAAACATTCCTGACCAACCATATGCTGTTGCTATAATACCAATGATAGGTCCTTCTAAAAATGTCCCAACACTTCCAAATCCTGAAAGTAAAACATCTAATAAATTAGATATATAAAATAGGACTGTAAAGATTTAAATCTGACACATGTACTTCAAATCAATTTATACACATGCATTAAAATCATTTACCATTTTACATTCTTTTTACTATATCCTGGGATCTAATATTCATTACTATATCCTGGGATCTAATATTCAGGAAACATTAACTGATTCCAGGAATTGAAATTGATTTCTCATTAAGTTTGATTTCTTACTGAAATTGATTTAGAATTGATGAACCAGACTGTCCAAATATTTTATATCTCAATACCATCAGAATTTCACCCACAAAGAAAAATAACAGTATTGCAGAGATTTATTATTTTCAATTTTTATGTAGATCTATTTATTTTTACCAATTAGTGACTGAAGAACAAAAATAAATAATAATCTAAATTAGTTCTGTATTGTCTGGACCTCCCTGAACAAGTTTACATCTTTAGTTGAACACCCTACCTGAACAAAAACTTTAGAGACCTCCCTACAATACATGATAATGATATAATTAAGTAGTACATATATATATATATATATATATATATATATATATATGTACTACTTAATTATATCATTATCATATATATATATTACCATTAACAAGTCCTACAGTAGCAGCAGCAGCATTACGTCCATCCATCTCACCTAACTCTGCTGGTATAGAACCACCTGTAAAACAAGTGAAAAGTGTCACTGATTTTCTAGCTAGTGATAAACATGTATACAGTACCCACCAAAAGTTTGGAGACAAAAGAAATTTACTACAATTCTTGAATTCTGACGATTCTTTTTGTAGAAACAATATTTTTAATATATTTAAGTATGTTTTGTTATAAAATGAAAACAAATTTCATGAATTCAACACTTTATAAGATTCAGCATCTGACATCATAAAGCCTCCAAAACCATGATTATTGTAATAATTTTCCAGAACAAAGTTTTTATGCTATTTTTGTTGTCTCTGTTATAATAATAATGATCACCAAAAAAAGAATGCAAAACTGCAAAGCATTTCAAAATAAACAGTCATCAAATGTTAGCTTAAAGCTATTCAACAGGCCTATAATCTAAAAATGTCTCCAAACTTTTGGTGGGTACTGTATGTTTTAATATCCCAGTGGAGACTTTTAATATATTAATGGCCAGCCACTAATAATGCAATCAAATTATACAACTCTCAAACGTACAGGTAATTAATACCTCCAGGTGAAGTGAAGCAATCCTATAAATTCTTGTTCATTATAACTTTAGAGTTGGTAATGAAAAAGTTTTCGCTAGGGCATTTGTTAAATTTGTTTGTTTGGGTTTACGGCGCATCAACACAGAAAGGTTATATCGCGCCGAAAGCAATGCATGTGTTAAGTATTTGGGTAAAAAACTTCAGTTCAGAAATCCAAGTCTGACCTAAAGCAGTCAGTGGGATGATTGACCACTGTGACAGACTATGAAATTTGTTGTTATTACATGTAGTAGTACTTATAGCGTCGTAAATTATATTATTCAAGAACTTACCAAGGATAGTATCAGGTCCACAGTTAAATGCTCCAGCAAGGAACAAAAATAAACAATTAAATATCATTCCCCAGTTACCAGTCAACATAAACAATAATAATGACACTCCTGAGAGACCAGTAGATAAACATGTACCATACAGTGAACGTCCTTTAAATAACCTGTAATACAAATAAAAAAATCGCAATCAACAAGTAAATCTGTGAGCTAATGCTCACTAGTGATACCCCCGCAGTGAGAAATATGACTATCATAATGTAACTTTCATTTAACGAAATCTAAAAAAATGCGACAAACAGGAAGTAGATGAGCAAGGAGCATGAAATCACTTTACACCACATGGGACTATGGGATGAAGCAATATGCAAAGTATTATGCTGCTGCATGTTATAGTTGCTGAGAAAACTGCGACAGAAATTTTGTAACGGACGGACGGACGGACAAGGGTAAAACAGTATACCCCCCTCTTCTTCGAAGCGGGGCATAAAAATCACAATCAATTAGGTAATTAAATTTAGGCCATATTTTTTTGCCAAGTATTGACTTATGGTTTCAAGGTCAAGGCTGATAAAAATGTAATCATTGGAAAGAAGGTTATAGGGCCTATTTACATATATGTCATGTTGGTCCAGTTTTTTGCGATATTGGTCATAATTAACCTTCTATTTATTCAGTTTGGTGAATGATTTTAAATGAGTTTGTATAGAAGGGGCTCACACAACTTGCAATGTTGAGTAAACTTCTTTTAAGCCCTCAGGGACCTCCATGTATACTTTGACAGATAAACATGTAAAAAAGGTACATTTTAGAAAAATTTCAATGACTGAAATCCATAAAATCACTAATTTCAAGTTCTGAAATGGCCTTTTTGAAGGGTGGGGGGGTCGAACATGTAAAACAAGGGATTGACCCGTTAATGTTTAATAACTAACGCTATATTTACCTATCTAATACAAATCCTATAACAGCACTTCCTACCACTCCTCCTATCTCAAATGTTGTAGAAAACATACCAGCTTCTGTTTTTGAATAATTTAACTGCAAAATAAGTATAAATACATTTAAATCTCGATAATTAAAATTTCAGGACCAAAAAAATAATTTGAATAATCCATGATTTCAGAGGACGTTGACAATGATTTTAAACATTTCTAGAAAATACTCAACATAATCAATAATTTGATGTTTATATCTTGTATTACTTGTTACTATAAGACACACTAAAGTCCACCCGGCTAGCTGAGTTAGAAGCACACAAGTCTACTGAGCCAGGGTTCATGGATTCGATTACAAGGCGGGGCAAACTTTAATTGAGTTTTGTCATGAAATAATTTCTATGACCATTCTCCTTCCTGCCATTAATGCTCAATCATGTAGTGTAGTTGTCAGTCACTGACAGAAGTAAGTGTCCAGTAATTGGTCAAGAGCTAAATCCAGAGATTTAGCCTTTTCACAAAAAGTGAGTAGGTAGACTGACCACTGTGCATCATTTTTTACCAAGTCATATGTAACAGACTGTTCACCTAACAATCCTTCTTGGGCTGAACCAGAACTAAAGTCCCATCGCCCATAAAAACTAGACCTATTACAGAAAGTAATAAAATATCCCAAACAGCTGTTTGTCAAGAAATAAGGAGCTGAGAAAATGAGCGATCAAGATTTTGAATCAAAGGGCAAAACTCGCCAAAAATCAGTGGACAGTAATGGATGGTAACCAAAATGGGATGTACAAGCCTGATATCTGGTAAATGTGTGAATTTGAAAAAAAATAGAATGAGTAAACAAGAAAATGTTACAGACCAACCAATCAACCAACCAACCAACCATATGATAAGCTAATTAAATTATTTTTAAGAGTAAAATTATTAGAACGTTTATATATATATATAGCTAATACTTATTGGAACGTTTATACACACATATATATATATATATATATAGCTAATACTTACAGAGTTTAATAAATACATAGGTAGCCACATATACATACAATATCTAACTGCTTTTAAACAAAATACAGCTATAGCAACCTCAGCTAACATTCTATAAATACAAAACAATATCAACTATTACATTTAATACATCAATATTCAGAAATACACTTGTACCTAAATATAGTCACAACATTTTAAGATTTTTTTGTATTTATCATGAGCATGAGACTAATTTATTGTTATTTAGCTCTTGGGGCAATTTTGGTAATAACACGACAATTAAGATTATGGCAACCTCAACCACTAAAGAACCAACATTTTCTCTTATTCAATTCATTGATAAAATATCCACAAAAATCATTAAGTTTTAAAACTCTGAATGCTGCTTCATGTTCCAGACATTTTGTTATACATTGTAGCTACTAATGATTAATTTGCATAAAATATTCTCTGATAACCGAAAGCCAAGCAACAATTTTCTGTGACATGTAACTGTTGGTAAATTATAATCATGAGTAGGTGTAAAAATGCAGATATGCAGTCATTTGTGATAGCTATAGTTCCTGCTATTCTCACAACAAAAACAATTTACCTGCGGGCACCCAGCATTGCAGAGTTGGGTGAAAGGTATGGCTCTTAACCCCCGCCGTCAATTTTCCACACAGCCCCAAATGACTGGTGCATTAAAACAAATAAAAACTTTTGTTTAAGTTACTTACGGTATTTTCCACAATTGAAACCAAGTTAAATCTGATTTTGTGGATGAACTAGATGATGTTGATGATGATGCTGTAAATAAAATATACATAAACAGTTCAGATAAGAAAGCAAGTAAAAAACAAAGTGTTTTCCAAAAGTTCTTGGACAAATACAGATTTTTGAAAAATTGACCATGCATTACACAAGTTATTTTACTACAATTCAAGTTTATTCATTTAACATAGTTTGAACTATTAGTTGATAAAACAATGGAGTTTTCCATGACTTTACCTATAAGCAACAAAAGAGCACATGGTTATATTTATGGGTAATGTATCATAATTCAAATACATTCAAGGATGCACACGGAATGGTCATTTAATCATGTTAAAAACTTTTCAAAATGTAAAAATCTGATACGCCACCACATATTTGAAACCAATTAATACACATGCATTTAAAGCACATAATGCATAAAATCATCAAGTCATACTTTATTCAGTGATCTTATATAAAGAATCAATTAACCCCATTCAAGGAATTGAAATCGATTTTTCATTTAAGTGGAAACAGTGTCAATTAATGGGACAATAGGAACAGTCCTAATTAGTTCATAACCTAACTCAATGAAGATATGTAGATCCTTCCCGAGATTAGTGCCCAGGACCCCTGGATTACCTTTAGTGCCATGATCCCTGGATTACTATTAGTACCCATGACCCCTGGATTACTATTAGTACCCATGACCCCTGGATTACAATCAGTGCCCATGACCCCTGGATTACTTTTAGTGCCCATGACCCCTGGATTACTGAGATAATGATATGCTGGCCAGGCAGATGACAATAACAATAACTTTATATAATTATTGAGATATTTATTATAATTACCTTTTCCAGGTACATCAATATTTAATTCATCTGGTTGATGATAACAAAGTAAAACTATTACACCTAAACATATCTACAATTATAAAACACAAAATCAACAGCTCAATCATAGGCAGATGGCATGGTAACAAGTCAAAAACACTGTATAAGAATACAGCATAAACATATAGTCATGTTAATGCCTTTATATTAAGTGATTAGGTGATTTTTTATGACATGAGAATGAGGATTGCCTCACTCTCTGTCATTGCATACCTTGTTTTATATGACTGCACTACAGCTAAAAATAAGAGGTCCCTTTAAAGGTGATGTTTAGTCACCTTTGGGATGTATTAAGGGCCCTTTAAAGGTGATGTTTCCACATCTTCTGGGAAATGTCTGGTTAACAGTGGCTTTAAGTCACACTGTTCAGGACAAGTCTGGTTAACAGTAGCATCATGTTATACTGTTCAGGACACCAACTTTCATAATCACATAAATAAAAACAAATGTAAAAATCAAGTCAAATTATGAACTGTGAATAATGTATGTTCAATAAACTTGAAATATAGAACAACTCAATAAAAACATACATAAACACACTATATAACATCATGAGTGATAAATTTTATTTTGTTTTGTGAAATGGTATACATTTATGGTGGAGGGTTTTTACTTATTTATTATTGTTATTTAATATTTATCTTTTTGTACAACGCCATTGAATATGTAATATAGAAATAGGTGTTTAATCAAATGAAGAAGTTTAAGTATAAAGTATTCTACAACTTGTTTGATGTCATCAGGACTTCAACAAAAATACAATATTCACATGTTTTCATTAAAATAATTTCTCAAGGAATGAAGAAGACAGCACACACTGTAATTGAAGTTTTGTTGGAAAAGATTTTATTTAAGTAAAGTAAACAACACTTGACGTTTTTAATGCTTGAAGTCAATACAAATGTAGCAACAAAATAGAGCTCAAATTAATGGAATTTTTTACCCCTGCACAGGCAGTATAAACCATATATACATGTAATTGCTGCAAGCACAAAACACAGATTAAATACAATTGTTCAATGTACTGCATATTTGAATTGTAACAGCAAGTTTGTTTTTAATGCAGGGGAAACCCCAAATATTTGAATTTCAAATATAGAGTATTGATGATAATGTCAATGATGATAGTGTTTTCCCTTTGCTAGCAAAGATGACTGTATGACAAGTGGATTAATTGAATCTTATAAGTCTATTAATAAGAAATTAAAATAAAATACTTACTACTAATACAGAAGGTATAAAGAAAACACTTCTCCAACCATATGATGTTTGTAGATATACCTAGAATTAAAAAAATATATATACAGTATGTACAAACAGTAATCACCCAAAGATATCTCAAGCATTAGCCTGATTTATTGTCTGACATATTACATGTAAAGAACATAATTATCAACAAGTCAGACTATATGCAATATATAAGTAATTTTTACAATTCTAAATTAGTATTGGCCATTGGGCTAGTGGGTCAAGGTGAAAGCTATCCAGAACCAGCTATAAAGAACTATTCTCAGCAATATTAAAATATATGCAGTCAATTCTAATGATATAGCATAATTTGTCTTAAAATTATATAAAAAATTTAAAAAACAAATAATAACTTTTACTAAATATGGAATAATGGTGGCAGTAAAAAGTTGGTGGATCACTGGACCGTTTGCATTCTAATAGTCACTGGGTCGACAGCATTTTTGTGGACTAAGCCCTACATCCACTGGCTAAATTCCAAGACTAGATATTGATAATGAAAACACTAGGAAAGTTAAATCTATATTTTAACAGCTGGATATTATTAGGAAGTAATGTTTAGTCATTATAACATTTAAGTAAACCCTGGTGGGTAGCAAAGTTAGTTGCACACCTGGATTTAGAATCTAGTGTCCCAAAGGGGTACAGGTTTAATCCCGCTCTGGGAGGTTGTACCCATCCATGGAAATTTTCCTCCACTAATAAGGTATATTGAGAAGTTTCAGGCCTGGTGGAAGGATAGGTGATTACTGGTTATAGACAAGGGTCCAGGAAAGTTCAGTTAGGTGCCCTTGATGTTGTAAATAACCTAAAAAATTGTGTTGTGCCCAGTATAAATAAATAGATAAACAGTTAAATAATAAAATGTTGTAATAGAATACTTACAGCTATAGCAGTACCTATGATGCCTCCAGCAAATGCACAAGTACCAAACATTCCAAATATTGTATTTCTTATATTATCTGAGAACCATAATCCTAATGTCTTCATTACATTAGGCCAACATTGTGCCTACAATTATAATACAAACATACGATGTAGAGTAACTTGCTAAAATGATCCCCTTCCAACAACAACTACCACTCAAGTTGAACCATCTCTCAACACCAAACATTTTTCAACAACAGTCATCTTTCAATAACAATTGCCTCTAAACAACAGCTATCTCTCAACAATAACCATTCCCCAACAAAAGTAACTTTTTTGTCGCTTTCAACACATATATAGGCTATATACACGATGGCAGGCTCTTCCTACTATGGGTTTCCTGGACACTTTTTCTATCACCAGTACTAACTTACCCTACCATGAGGCCGACAAATTGTGTATAGGGTATGACCTGCCGTGACCGGGTTTCGAACCCACGATCTCTGGATTCGAAGTCAGACATGCTAACCACTACGCCACAGCCGCGGTAACAACAGTAACCTTTCAATAACAGTAACCTCTCAACAACAGCCATCTATAAAACCAATATCTCCTTTCTTCAGCATAAGTCGTTTGCCAACACAAAAACAGTCCCTTGAACTATCAACAGTAATAACTCCTTACAACAGCCCCTTCATAATTTTAAGCAACTTAGTATGGGGCACATTTGATGGTTGCTGATGTTTCATTGTACATATAATACTAATAACTAAAAACTGCATGACATTAATAGATTTTATGATATAGAAAACATAGTGCAACTGTTTATCAGTAAGCCAAAATTTTGATAGTGTTTCACTAACTGGCATTAAGTCTTATCACAATAGGTTCACAATCAATGTGATTTACCAAGTACAAACCCTTTTAAAACAATGTATGAAATTTTTGGTCAAACAAAACAGTATGAACAAAAATCCTGACCCTAAATTTTCAGAAACTGAAAAAAAAATCTCGATTATTTTTTTTATTACTCACCATACTTATTTTTGCACCAAAAAAGGAACAAACCTAACCCATCTCAGTAGGAATAAGCTTAACATGTCAATAATCATAAAATTTGAGAAAAAGTCAATGACTTTCTAAGATAAATATCAATTTCACTCAGAGCTTGTATAAAATGGGTTTGAAAGTCGATTGTAATTGACATCTTATATCTTCTTATTTTTTTTTTCGACCTATCATACTCATTTTTAAAGAAAATTCTTGTAAGACTATAAATATCAAATGTGTGGTCTTACTTTAAGAATACTCAGAGAACACAATGTTAAATTTCAGAATTGATAGCCCGAATGCTACAAGACATTTGGTGATGTCATATCAAGTGCTTAAGAGAATTCTATAGTCCAACAGAATTAACCTGAGCTTGAACTACCTAATTATAATAATTACACACTTCACTGACATTAAATCGTGAGTTTCCGTATGTGTGTATACGGTTATACACATGTTTATAACAACCGATGTGACTATAAATCAATTCATTAAAAGTGGCATGTTATTGTACTTTTAATTTTGGACACATTAGTTTTTGGGTAACAAGTTAGTCAGCAGTATTATGGCACAGATTCTAAGTATTTATTCTTATGGAAACAACATTAATTGTTCAGTACGTGTATTTTGCTGAAAGCTTCCGATTTAGCCCGATTTACAAACTAAGACAAAAATAGACTATAAATACTGAGTTTAATATCTTGCATAAAGGTCAAGCTCAGGTTTATTCTGTTGGACTATACTTCAAAATTGAATAAAAGTACACTCACCTGTGCAGTACCATTTAGAAATAATAATAAACAAAACATATAAAAATTACTCCAGTATCCAAATGTGGCCTGAAAATATTGATAAGATAATATTAAACTATTAATAATAATTAGAACAAATAAAAGGGCAGGTAGACAAAAAAATGCACCAATCAATTTATGTTTCACCATTAGAGTTAGTTTTGGTAAGTCATGTTGGCATGAACAATCTATGGCTCAAAGTGGATTGAAACCTGGGTATTTTGAACCCTATTTTAACACTCCGCCTAGTCATTATTATAGCTAGCTTGAAACAAGGGAATACACAAGTTGTACTATATTTCTGATTATGTGTGGTCTTTAGAGTTTCAAAGTTAAGGTTAATTAGAATTAAAGATTTTAAAAATTGTGATAGGCTTCATTCCATTGGCTAAGAATTAGATGTATTTTTTTCCATTCCAAAATAGCACCTTAACATAATAACACCATGTTCAAGTAAAGCATCATCAAGCTTTTATAGAGGCTTTGCTTCAGCCATTTAACGGTCATCACCTTAATTTGTATCAAACACTAGCCCATTTTATTGTTTTATACAGCATAAAATAAAGGGTAACATCATCAACTAGTACAACTGTTTGAAATATGTAATGTTATATATTATATATTTATATATATATTTATATATTATTATAGCCCGATATAAGTTTCATTAGCCCAAGGCTTTATGCTAGTGGATGAAGGTGATAAATGTAATAATACTATGATAATTCCACTAGCGCCAAGCTTCAGGCTAGTGGGTTAAGGTGATAAATGTATTATAGCTATGATAATTCCACAAGCCCCAAGCTTCAGGCTAGTGGGTTAATGTAACGATTGTATTAATGCTATGATATTTCTACTAGCCCCAAGCTTCAGGCTAGTAGATGAAGGTGATAACTGTATTAATACTATGATAATTCCAGAAGCCCCAAGCTTCAGGCTAGTGGGTTAAGGTGATAACTGTATAAATACTATGATAATTTCACTAGCCCCAAGCTTTCGGCTAGTGGATGAAGGTGATGATTGTATTAATACTATGATAATTTCACTAGCCCCAAGCTTCAGGCCAGTGGATGAAAGGTGATGATTGTATTAATACTATGATAATTCCACTAGCCCCAGGATTCAGGCTAGTGGGTCAATGTAATGACTTATTGATTGTACTAAAGCTATGATAGCACTTACCATTGATAGACCAGATAGTATCATACATACACCAAATGTCTTCCGAGGACCTAACTTATCACCAACAGGTCCCAGTAACATCTAAAATATAATATATATACATTTCTCAGAGACACATTATTGTGTATGAATAAATACATATCGAAAAATGAAGTTGATTTATAAAATTAGTTTAATTACAGTCATCATGAAACTAAGCAGTTTATTTCTGGACCAAAGATATTTTAAACATTTTTATGAATTGAAATCTATAAGGGAATGGGAAAAGGAAAAATCTTGAAATTCCACATCACTGAGTCTGACCTGGCTTCCAGGAATATATATGAAAAACTAGGAGAGCTAACATCACAGATTTATGCCCACACACCAATCTAGCCAGCAGCTAGCCATGGGTGTTAATACAACAAAACCCATCTTCAACAAGTATTCAAAATAAGTTAGCAATTAATAAAACAAGTGAACATTTTATTTATTATACCTGCATAACAGCATATGGTAACAAAAGAGCAGTGTCTAACCATCCTAGTTGAGATTTACTGATATTTAAATCTGACTCTAAATCTGTTTTTATCTGAAATGGATAATCACAAATATACAGTATAACCTCTCCAGAGTGACCCTCTACTGAACATATCCTCTGCACAACAACATCTTTTGATGCTTCCCTTAGGCATAATTTGAATTGAATTTCACCTCTGCAGACAGCATCCTCTGAACAGCAACACACTTAAGTCTACCCCAGTGGGTGTTGCTCAAGAGAGGTTGTACTGTATACATGTAGTTGTAATACTTTTTTAAACAACCAAAGGGCATCAGTAATAAATGTTAAACAATGAATAGACCCTCAACCTAGACTCATCTATTACAAGCGTCATTAATCAAGTAGAACTTTCACTTGAACTGTGTTCATGATTATCCATTGCATTAAATTGCATTACTTTTTAGATCAGTTCTAAAACACAAAATGTACTTCAAACCAAAATATGGACTAAAGTACAAAATCATTCCTTTGCAAAAATTGACAAAATACATACCAAGACAATTTGAAATATAATTTCAAGCAGTTCTGTTTATAATAAATATCTAAGAAGTTCCAATAATACCTACCACACCTAGCGGTTTCCTCAAACAATATGTAGCTGCATAAGCTATCCATCCAACAACAAACACCAGAATTTGTCGTCTTTGTAGAACACTACATGTAAGCTTCATCTTTAATAACTTGTAGAAGATATGAGATCAAACTAAAATATAACAATATAAGAATACAGAACAACATTCTTTGTTTTTGTTTGGTTTAACACCATAGCAACACATTGTATAGGTCATATAATGGCAGTCAGTCAACCTACTCACTGTTCCTGGAAAGGCTAAATCTCTGGATTTAGCTGTTAACCAACTACTAAGCACATACTTTCATCAGTGACTGACAACTGCCCTACATAATTAAGAATCATTGGAAGGAGGGAGAATGGCCAATTGCCCATAGAAATAATTTCATGACCAAGCTCCACAAAAGTATTCCCGCCCAGGAATGGAACACGTGACCCCTCGATCAGTAGACTTGCATGCTACCAACTGAGCTAGTAAGGCCACTGCAACAACATTCTAACATGCATGGTAGAAGCAGAGGTCTAGTTGTAGGAGGCAAGCTTAAGGGATTTAGAGTTCCTTGTATGAATCCAACAAGGGCACTGTTAATTCCCTTAAGCAAGAAATTAACTAACAATAGCTTCAATACACCCTAGTGTAAATGTGTACCACTGTACTGAGATGGGATTCAAATTTATGCACTTTTTAAGACTGTGCAAACCCTGTGAGAGGATGATCTACTTGAAGGTGCCAAACAAGATGATGATATATCTTATAGAAGAAGATAAGCTGGAGTTTAGATTTTCAATTTTCCAATAACTCCCAACCTAGTTGGTCAAGCATAGATGATACACTGTTGGTGTTACATTAGCGGTTGAGAGAGAATCTAGCAGCTTTTTTTGTACCATCTGAATTCAGTAGTTGTCCCAAAGCATTGGGCTTTCTTGAATGCTCTCTTATTTCTTCTAGAGAGGCACTTGATCTTTGCTGTGACCCAAGGTTGGTTGTGCCTAGCCGTTGAAACCTTGGATGGGACAATGGTGTCTATGATCTGAAAGATTGCAGATGAGCAGTGGGCCCACATGTCATCTACAGCAGAGGTGGCAGTGTGGTCCTGTATGAAGTGGTTGGTGAAGTCTTGTAAGGCAGAGCCTTTTGTGGTCTTGTCAGCCCTTTTCCACAAAAATATCTTCCTCTATGGTGCTTTTGCTCGTGCTGCTTGAGTCCTGACTTAGACAAGGATCATGTCATGGTGGCTGAGACCTGGAAATGGGTTACTACCCCCGATGAGTGAAGGTCTGTTTGATATAAAGAAGGTCCAAGATGTTGTTGCCTCTAGTGGTAAAATCCACTCAAATGATGCTCAGATGAGGTGTCATATATTGTGTCAAGCATGCACTGGCTTACTAATACTCTTAGGATAGTTTGACCCAACCACAAAGTTTGAAGTCCAATCAATATCTGGTAGGTTCATGTCAACCACAACCCAGATAGTGGCATTCTTGTTCTCTGTATACATGTAGCTTCTTGATGCCTGTGCTTGTGAGGTCGCTGCTTCGTGGGCGGTATGCAGAACAGATGATTAGCCCAGTGTTGTCTAGTCAAATGAAAGAAGCTGCGACTATCTCTGAAGTTGAATCTGTATCTAGTTCTGTGTCACATATGTTGTCTTTCAAAGCAATGATGACACCACCATAACGGTTTGCCTCTCGGTCTTTGCTGGCCATTTTTAAAAAAATAAGCAAATCCACAATTGTTCAAACAATGATTAATGTCTTAATTTTAATCCATTAATTTGAAATACTGGATTCCATGATAACACTGAACAATATGTATAGTCCCTTAAATAAAATGCAAATTTGTTATAGCAAAGACTCGTGTGTATACGACAAGAACTTTTTTGCATAACCAGTGTGTGGTGATCGTAGGTGACTATATAGTCACTTCCAACAGCCTTGCTGTTGGGTTAACCCTTTAGCGACACGGTTGAGTGTCTCGCCTACCACCCGGGAGAACCAGGTTCGATTCCCAGTCAGGGCATATGGTTTTTACTCCCTCAATTTACTTTAATGGCGACGAGGATAATTCGGTGTGCGGGTATATTGCCACCGGAGCGGAAATGGCTAGAAATTGTATGTGCCTCGCCTACCACCCGGGAGAACCAGGTTCGATTCCCAGTCAGGGCATATGGTTTTTATTCCAGGCCTTTTTTTTATGTGTTGGGGAAGTAGCCTGTAGCCTTTTACAAGGGGAAAAATGGCGCGCGATAATTGGAAAATGGGGAAAAATAAAACAAGACTATTTAGATCTATACTTAATTCTTGTAATCATATTTCATTTAAACTGTTATTGTTTATGAGTGTTGGGTGGAGATTAAGTAGCTTTAGAGGTATCATCATCAATGGGTGTTGACTCAATTCCATGTTCAACCAAAAGGGCATCAAGTTCTTCATTCAAAGGTTCCTAGTTGTCACTGGCAGGGGTACTGTTAGTTCCTTGGTCATCGAAATCATTACTTGGCTTTTCAAACTAAATGTGCTGTGTTTTCAACTGATTAATACCTGACTAGGACTCATCTTGATGTTTTTAAGTTTTTAAGATAACAAATTCAGGGTACAAGTATTTCTTATGTCATTTTTTGTATTTTTTGTATAATTGCGCCAATTCCGTAAGTAACCCAACAATTGTAACATGCTCGGAAAGACATACCACGTGCGTCGGGAAAAAACACACAAAATTTTTTTAATTCGCTGCCGGTTTGGGTGCAAATAATGTAGGGGCGAATGTGATTGAGGACGAATTATTAGCAAGAAATTACCAAACTAATTTGAAGGACTCGCAAACTTGATTACTTATATTTTTGATAAACTTATTTAACGAAATGACCATGTTCCGTTCTGGTAAATAACCGTTTTGATAATTAAAACCTGCGAGATTTCCGGTTTCTCTTTTGCCGTATTTTCGATGTTTATACATAGTTTTAAGATATTTTGAAGGGAAAAATTGGTTGTTGAGGGGAAAAATTGGTTTGTTTTGGGGAAAAAAAGATACTTATTTTGCTTGGGGAAGACGCCGTTTAACGGCGTCTCGTAAAGAAGAAAAAAAAGGCCTGTTAAATCTCCCAATTTACTTTAGGTGTATGCTTCGCATGATGTACTTAGCCTCAACTGTGTAGCATAAACACAATATTCTTGGTGGACACCCACGAATCCTTCCCAGATTATTCATTCAATGAATAGTCGAGATGTATCGACTGCAGAAAATCTGGGTCTAGAGTTACAGTACCGTAACTCTAGCCACTGCCTATTAAGTATTTTTTTGACAAATGACCGAGGAGGGACATCGCGAAAACATATGACAATTTAGCATAACTGATTAAAAACGTAGTTATGCTACAATTTTGCAATTTAAAGTCAACGATTTTGTCATTATCATGCCTGAATTCTCCAATATCACAGCTAAAAGATAATTACACGGATTAAAGTTACCATAAACAAACGAATTTCAACTTGTCTTCTTCTGGGTCAGACTTAACAACTAATAACTAAAATGCGCAATAAAAAATTTTGGGCGAAATGGAGCCGACATTGGCGTAAGGGAAATTTATTTGTTCAAAAACTAAGTCATAGCAAGTAAACTACAAATTTAGATCACTTAGAATGAAAAATAATATAATATACTACACATACAAAAATACAGATTTTGAAAAAAAAGTTTTGTGGTATACAGTATATTACCTAAGTCCTACAAATTATCAAACCAAGCAAATGGATGACGAAATGGAAGCTTATAGTTCATTAAAAACTGTGTTATAGCAATTATGATAAAACATTTGTTTCCTGAGAATGAAAAGTAATATATAAAACTTTACAAATAATAATCAAGGTTAAAAAATATTCTAGTCACTGTGATATCTAAGTCTAAAACTAAGTCCAAACTTAATCACCCCCTAAGACTGCTTATCATCAAAAAATGGTTTGTGATCTTGAACATTTAAGTCCTCTCGGAAAAAGTGATCATTGTGTGCTATAATTTAAGTTTAAATGTTATGCAGAATTTAAAGTCACAAGAAGGACAATAAGGTGCTATGACAAGGGAAATTATGATGATCTTAATAAAGAAATTAAAGATACAAACTGGACAAAATTTCTAAGTCTGGAAAATGGCATTAATGTTAACTGGTCTAAGTTTCATGACAAACTTTCTGAACTGGAAAATAGGCATATCCCAACAAGAGTCATAAAGTCTTCTAACAAAAAGAAAGGTGAATTTCCAATTGATAAAAAAACTATAGAAAAAATAAGAGAGAAAGATAGACTGTGTAAGAAATCAATCGAGACAAGAGACCCACAAATAAGACAAAAATATAACAAAGTTAGAAATCAAGTAAGAACTTTAACAAAAAAACTTAAGAAAAAACATGAACAAAATCTTGCTGCAAATGCCAAGAAAAACCCTAAGGCTATATGGAATTACATAAAGTCAAAATCAAAAACAAAATCTGGAATCGGGGAATTACTTACTGATCAGACAGATCATAATTCTGAAAAGACTGATGATGATCAGAAGAAAGCTGAAATTCTTGCAAACGTCTTTACAAGAGTATTCACTCAAGAACCAGATGGAGATATACCTCAGATGTCCGATAGAAATATTCATATTGATACAAAACTTCCTGATTTATATATTAAAGAGAAATACATAACTAAAGCTCTTAAGCTAAAAACTGATAAATCTCCCGGCCCGTATAAGATTCATCCTAGACTGCTGAAAGAACTATCTACAACTATATCCAAACCCTTAGAAATAATTTTTAACCAGTCATTGAAGGTAAATACTGTACCAAATAGCTGGAAAGAAGCACAGATCAGTGCAATCTTCAAGAAAGGAAAAACTTACCTAGCAGGAAATTACAGACCAGTCAGTTTGACCTCAGTAGTATGTAAAGTGATGGAATCAATCATCTGAGACCACATAAACATATGAAAAATAATGAACTATTCACTGAAAAACAATATGGATTTATATCAGGGCGATCAACCTCTTTACAACTCTTAAATGTTTTGGACAAATGGACTGAAGCAATAGATGAGGGGAACTCCATTGATGTTATATATATGGACTACATGAAGGCATTCGACACAGTGCCACATAATAGACTAGTAAATAAATTAAAGAGCTATGGAATTGATGAATCCATACTAGGTTGGATAAAAAGCTTTTTGAAGGACAGAGTTCAACAAGTGTCAGTAAATGACAAGAAATCTACCTGGACCAAAGTGACATCTGGCATTCCACAAGGCTCGGTGCTGGGACCATTAATTTTTGTTATATTCATAAATGACCTGCCCAGTACTGTTAAATCTGAAGTATTCCTCTTTGCCGATGACAAAATTTTTCAATATTATTACTAAGAAAGAAGATACAGAACAACTTCAAACAGATTTAAATACACTGAGAAAATGGAGTGAAACTTGGCTTCTGAAATTCCACCCTGATAAATGTAAATATATGCACATAGGAAAACCAACCATCTCCAAGAGCTACAGCATGTACAGTCTAAAATAAACAACCTTACAAGAAACTTTTGAAGAAAAAGACATTGGTGTACTAATAGACGCAGGACTATCTTTTGAAAAACATATCTGCGAGAAAATAAACAAAACTATATGTTTGCACTTTTGAGGCGTACATTTCATCACATGGATGCACAGTTATTTACCTCACTATATAAGACACTTGTCAGGAGTCATCTTGAATTTGCAAGCTCGGTATGGCACCCATATAAGTTAAAACACATAGATATGATAGAAAGCGTTCAGCGTAGAGCAACCAAACAACTGCCTGGTTTTAAAGATTTACCCTACCATGAGAGATTAAAGAAATTAAAGCTACCATCACTTAACTACAGAAGAACAAGGGGAGATATGATTGAACCTTATAAAATCGTAAACAACATATATGATTCAAAATCTGCAACATTTATTAAACTTTGGAAAGATGTATCGCCAAGAACAGGAATTCGTGGGAACAGCTTGAAGATTTATCCTCAGGGAGCAAAAACTGAACTAAGGAAAAACTCATTCCTAATAAGATGTGCCAAACTTTGGAACAAACTACAAGACACCGTTGTCACAGCACCATCTGTTAACTCATTTAAAAATAGACTTGATAAAATCTGGCAGAGCCAAGACCAATTATACAACGACTATAGAGCTAACATCACCGGAAACATAGAGACTATTTTAGAGTCCGATATAGAGGAACAAAACGATCCTGAATCGGAAAATCTACCTAAGTATACCTAAGTAAGTATCAACTGCCAATTCTTTAAAGAACAAAAAAGCTGAACTACACACAATTATTGAATCAGCAAAACCTGATGTTATTTTTGGCAACGAATCTTGGCTATCTCCAGATATAGCCAACTTTGAAATCCCCCCCAAACTTTGATGCTTATCGCAAAGACAGAGCCAGTGACCCACATGGTGGTGTTTTCCTAGCATTCAGAAATGACCTTCTATGCATTGAAACACCAGAGCTACACACCGACTGTGAGCTTGTATGGGGAAAACTAGACATTGTTCGTTGTAAGTCATTATATCTTTATTCTTTTTACAGACCACCGAACAAAAACTCTATTCACTACTTTGACCAACTTAATGACTCTTTAAAAAGAATTATTAATATTAAAAATGCACATGTCCTTATTGGTGGAGATTTCAACTGTGGAGACGTAAATTGGACAAACATGACAGTCCCACCTGGTGCTCAAAAATCAGGCATTCAAAAACAACTCTTAGAGATATGCCAGGAACATAGTCTTACTCAGGTTGTAAATATACCCACTAGACTAGATAAAACTCTGGACTTACTTTTAACTAATAATCCCTCCCCTGTAAACAGAGTCAAAGGAATGCCCCCTATTGGAAAGTCTGATCATGATATTGTTTTTATTGAATATGATATAAAAGCAAAGAAGGTTCCACAGACACCAAGAAAAATTTATCTTTATGGCCGAGGGGATATGAGTGGTCTTAGGCAACATATGAGTCTTTTTAACATAAATTTTCACTCTAATTTGGGAAATAAAAGTGTAGAGGAACTGTGGACCGATTTTAAAACTGAACTGTTATCCGCCATAAATAAATTAATCCCTTCTAAAATGACCAAACCAAAATTCAGCTACCCTTGGATAGATTCTAAAATTAAACGTCTTATACATAAAAGAGAGAAATTATACCATCGTGCTCATCACTCTAGCAACCAAGATATCAAAAACAAATATAAGATTCTAAAATCTCAGGTTCAAAAAGCAATCAGAGACTCTTACTGGAAATACCTATCCGGCATTATCACTGACTCGGAAGAAAATTCAAGTCAAAATAAAACCAGTAAAAAATTTTCATCCTTCATAAAGAGTCATAAGAATGACTGCACTTCTATCTCATCATTGAGACACAATGGCAATCTGTACATGTAATCTGGCAGTGAAACAAAAGCAAACATCCTAAACAGCCAATTCCAGTCTGTTTTCACTTCAGAGACAGATGATAATTTTCCATCCAAAGGTCCCAGTCCTTATCCTGACATGCCAAATATCCAGGTTAGTGTTGAGGGAGTCAAAAAAAAGCTTAATAACCTCAATATGAACAAAGCCTGTGGACCGGACAACATTAACTATAGAATATTAAAAGAATGCAGTCAGGAAATTAGTCCCATCCTCACTACAATTTTTATTTTATCTATTATACAAGGACAGGTCCCTGGGGACTGGCTCCAGGCAAATGTTGCCCCTATATACAAAAAAGGAGAAAAATATAATGCCTCAAAGTACAGGCCGGTATCGCTTACATGTATTTGTTGTAAAACACTTGAGCATATTTTTTGTGAGTAACATAATGAAACACCTTGATAGCAATAAAATTTTATCTGAATCACAACATGGCTTTAGAAATAATCGTTCTTGTGAAACGCAACTTGTTCAATTTGTTTATGATTTACTTCAGAATCAAGACAGATCTTTTAATAAAAAACACAAACAAACTGATGTTATTAATTATGGCGTTCGCCAAAGCCTTCGATAAAGTTCCACACAAGAAACTAATGTACAAATTAGATTTTTATGGAATTAGAGGCGTTGCCAAGAATTGGATTTATGCCTTCTTGTGCTCCTGCCCAAGTAATATCTGGAGTTCCCCAGGGGTCTGTCATAGGCCCTGTCCTGTGTCTCCTATATATAAATGTGACTTACCAGACAATATCAATTAATCCGTCAGATTATTTGCAAATGACTGTGTTCTGTACAGGCATATTTATGACCAGTCAGACTGTGCTGCACTTCAAAATGATATTGATAAATTAGCAGCTTGGGAGGCAAGTTGGCTTATGAAATTTAATACAGATAAATGTAATTCGATGCGAGTTTCAAATCATAAACCATCAAATCAAATCATACATAACTATACTTTACATAATCACACCCTCCTCCATGTAACTTCAGCAAAATACCTTGTATGTACCTTGGTGTAACATTTAACAATTCACTCAACTGGAACGAACATATATATGCATTGTCTTCCTAGCTTGGAGCATTGCGTTCCAATCCATGGGAACGGGGACTTAGTTTGGAGCATACCTTGGTGGGAATCTATGAAGTGTTATAAAGGCCAGTGGCTTATATATGTTGAACGTTTGTGAAGCCAGTAGAGTACAGGTGAATGGTTTATCGACTTCCTAGTACCATCTCTCAGAGCAATGCGTTCCTGAGGATAAGAAAAGGGACGAGGTCATCACTTGGGACGTCTATGGCATATATGTATATATTATGTAGAAAAGCTGGCGACACTGTTGAATTGAGTTGATAGTTATAGTGATTTCGTGTCGGAGAGGCAGCAATAGAGATTAGCTATTGAATATAGCCTTGCTTATTTAAGAGAAGCTTATAGTAGCCCGGCGTATTTTATAGATCCCCACCCACTCTACATGTTTTATCCTGGTCATCGAATATATTGTTAATAGTCAGCGACAGAGATGATCCACTCTGGTCTCTCGTCCGCTTGATACATACACGAGCTTATGTAGATATTGTAGCTCGACTGCTTTGTCATTTGTTTAACAGCGTCCACCTCCTTGTAGTTCGTTAATATATTAGCGACGGAGACGGTTTATGAAGATCGCCCGTCCACTGGTTATTCATGACGAGCTGATAGCTCGGCTTCTGTAGTAAGTTTAGCATCATTTATGTTTGTCCCATCTACTTGTATGTTCTGTGCCATCATATATAATTATCAATTGCTAGGCGACGGAGACAGGCAACTCTGATCGCCAGTTCATTTGATAACAAGAACGAGCTTCAGAGAAGCTCGTCTATCATAGTTATCTAATCTATGTCATTTTGCAATGTATATAATTGTCCATGCATTTGTCATTATTTTATCATCTTATATCGATATATATATTTACAAGGCATCATATTTGGTTTATTTTATTAATAATGAAAAATTATAAAGTAAACTACACAAATAGCTATAAAGATAAGTTTACAAACTCTAGTAAAACTAGTATTTTTTCATATCTCATGTTTTTTTATTAAGTTACAAATTACATAGCCAGTCAATCAAATTTGCATTAATTCAAACAATTAATTTTTTTTATTCAGCGGTTTTTTTGCCTACGAAATGTAGAATTTGTTTATAAATGTGCTTAATTTTATTCTTATTAATTATAATATTTTTGTTATACATTTTATAGTGTTTTCTTGTAATCAGTTTACATTTACAAATTGTTTGTACACATATAATATATTTTTAAAACAATTTCGCCTACAAAATGGCGAATTAAATAATGATTTTAATAATATTTGAATAATGATATCGCCATTTTGTCGTCCGTTTTGGCAGCGTAATAGATATTAGTTTTAATAAATTATCTTACTTAATTATAATATTTTCTTTTTATAATGAAAAGTAATATAATAAATTACACAAATGGTTTATTTCGTTCATTTCGCCTAAAATTCTCCATTGCGTGTTTTAGTCTTACCGAACTTAGGCCAGACACCATAGAGGAAAGATACAATAATCTATAAATATTTGAAGATTAATAGCAGAAAATGGCACATTTAGATGTATTTAAAGTAAAAAATATTCTTAAGATCTTCAAATGAATAATTTAATGTTATTGTTTAATGTCATTTTTTAAAGAGTATCTTTTCGGTATATATCAGACCGTTGTGTCCAAATACTTAGAGCTCTTCCGTGTGAAGTCATTTCCGGCTTTGAAGAAATGTCAAAAATTTCATGAAAAAATAGAAATATTTAGAAAATTTAATAGACATATACGAAGCTGAAATGGTAAAGTATTGATTTGTTTGTATAAAGTACACATTAAATAACCTGTATGCAAAGTGGCGTGATGTTTAGTTGGGCGGTTACCTCAGAAGATCATTTTCTTATTTTGCTAAAAAAAATCTCGGACATTTAACTATTTAACCTAGAAAAATCTGGACAGCCTGAATGGTCTCATATTCTCGTTTTTATTACTGAAAAAGCAAGCGTTCCTATGACTTATTGTATTTATATCAGTTTATGTTATTAACTGTCATGATCAGCATTGTTTTTATAAACTTGGGTACTTTCTGTTATTGAGGCTGACAATGAATAGTGGATTTTGTTAACAGCTGATTAGTCCCAGGTATTTAAATGCAATAGAAAGTTAATCCAGGCTTGTTATAAATTATGTGTCAGATCTTGGTGACAATCATCTTTTTTACAAAGAACCGCCAAATAAAAACTATGTGTAAATAATGGACTGGTATTCAAACCAGGAACTTCTCTCTGGCTTGGTAGTAGGGATTATGGAGACTTCGGTAAATGACTATATTGGTAAATTGATTTTATATAGTAAATCGTTTGGAGAGATCAGTAAATTGCTATTGTATAGTGTAATTATTCTGAATGTGTGATAATCAATGTTCATTATGATTTGTTCGTATATTATTGTTTGAAATTGTTTGTTAAGTGTTGTTATCTTTAAAAATCATAATTTCTCAATATTGAATAATCTTTTCTTTTTTCTTGATATATACCAGGGATGAGCCGAGAGGGCGATTCGTCGCCCTTTCCGTTAAAACTTCGCTCTTATTAGCACATCAAAGCGAAAACGAAGTCGCCGACATTTTCGGAAAATCAATGAAACAAATTATGACCAAGATTATGACAGTCCTTGAGACCTTGATTTAACGACGGATGGAGCGTATGTTACATCCGCATTTCTTATGTAATCTACCAATCAACTACGCGGGGGTTGTGCTGTAAGTATACACGCTTCAAAAGCCGATAATTAGTGACTCGTTTGTTTATTGATGGCCCCTGTGTATATTGTCGCCTTTAAGACCTACCAGCGTCCGCTTAAAAATCAATAGTGCTATATGTTGGCCCGATAAGAGTGATATCATAATTAAACGGTTGCAATTAACGAACATGTGTCAAACTGTCAGAGGAACAGATAAGCTGCGTATCTGCGTAAATACGCAATTTAAAATCTCAAAAACCCTATAAGAATAAAACATTTGCGTATCATAACCCAATTAAAAACTCCTTTACTCATAAAGTCTCGAAATCGCCGTGTATCGAACGTAAATAAAAAAATCGAAACTGGTCAGATAAGAGATGCAAAAAATGAAACTTCACGCGACAATTACATGCCAATTACATCTCATTAAAACCCAATTGTCGTTCACACGCTGGGAGATTAACTTGCCGACATATGTATGCACAAGGATGTCACAAAATCGATAATAAAGTCGCCGACTTATGATTACACGCTCGATAACATCTGTATATACCTTTACCTATACACGTCAGAGTACATTGGAAATAGCGCATATATATTTTTTAATTGTTATCAGCAATTAAATCAATATTAATCCTTTGTTTGAGGACAAATATGTGTTTGCAGATTGAGCGGAAATTGAGGTAAACAATTTAAGATGTGTGTCGGCATTTTTTCACACTTTCTTTGTCGATGTTTGATAGCGTCACAATGACATAATTGCAATGTCTCATTATGTAATCATGGAGTCTAATATAAATTAATCGTCATGAAAAATGTATTCTTAAAACAAGCGTGACCTAATTTGTTAAATAGTATTATATATAAAACTTTATAAAAACGATATTGGCGATCCCAGGAAGTCATTTTTTCTTTGTTAAAATTACCGACGATAATTGTCAATAACACCGTCTTGTGTAATTTAATTTTATAGTGTTTTGTATTATTTTACAACAAAAATATTTTATAATATATAATTTAGTATTGTATTTCGTAAAAATAAAATCCCTTCTATCATGATGACTTATTGTCATATATTTTCGCGACCTACGCTATCGCAAATTAAGTAAAACATTCTTAAATCTTTATAATTAATGTAATAAGCTTATTATTTTTCATTTGTTTTTCCTAATTTAGCAAACAGTGCCCCAGGAACCGACAAATTCGAACTTACGTTCCCGTTTTCTGATGTTCGTTGATGAAACAAATGTCAAATTGCTAGACATTTTTTTTTACTTGCCAACATTTGTTTCGGTGTAATTTTAAAATGAAGCATAATTGTATGTTTTTTAAATTCAATTAAAATACTGAAGATGCTATCATAACTATACTGTGTTTATCATTATCATTATGTAATTATGGTAATCAATGACAAAGAGTTAGAATAACCAAAAAGTTAGTTGAATAAAACAGTTTGTTGATTAATCAGCATTTCAAATAACCAAATAACTGACAAGTTGTTATTTGATACAGAAAAGTCATTTTCAAATTAAGTCATTATTTTGTAGATTTCTCCACTCCTGTGAACTAAATTCTGGCGAGATCTTTGAAACATTTTCCTGCAATGTTCTGTCTGCTAGGTCAAAGCAAAATTCTTCCAAACAAAACAGCAAGCGTTGAAAGGGTTTTCAGTATTATGAATTCCATGTGAACTGTTTCATGCAATAGGATGCGACAGTCTCTTTTGGATCCTCTAAAGAGGACATGTTGTCATTATAAGTCATGAGACTATAACCAGATTGAGGCTGTTGTTAATTGCTTAAAGAACATGCATCTAATAGTAAGAGTCTAAATTAAAGATCTTGCTTTGTAAAGTTCTGACAATCAAATTTAATGGAGAATAAAAACTGAAGTCATTGTTTTGAATGCTATTGTTACCGATTGGCTTGACATTATATTTTCCCAATTTAAACCAAAATGCTGATAAAATTCCCAATTCTAGGGGTATGGGTCATATTCCTAAAATTGTGAAAAAACACTTGTGGTTGCTGTCCTAGTTACAATATCTTCAATAAATATTTATAAGTATATTTGTGCATACCTAGTTCCATGTTTTTTTATTAGTACTCAATTTATCGTCATATAAATTGAAAAAACTCAATCCAGCGAAATATCTTGGAGTAAAAAAAAAATTATGCACTCTATTGGAAATGGCATTACTCAATTGTCTGGAAAACTGGGAGTAAATACCCAATACACCCCAAACCTTATCTGTTCCTCTGAAACTGTGATACTACAATAATAAAAGTAGATAAAGCTTTTTGGATGCTTGCCGTTAAAATTGATAATTGTATTAAATTATGAGCATGTTGTGAGGCAGTTAGAATAGACGTAATTAGCAGTTTGTCAATGATTGCCATTAATTTTTTTTTTTAATCGTGATGTCGTATGTTTTCGCGACCCACCCTATCGCCAATCAAATGAAACAAGGTTAAATCTACATTAGTAATTTAATAATCTTATTATTTTGATTACTAGTTCTTCTTAATTAAGCAATAAGAAACGGGGAAATTCCCTCAATTTTTCGATTTCAATAATAAACAACGGTTGGTTCAATTGAATTTTTGAAAATTCGTCACATAATCTACCAGCTAAAGTCGTGTTGCAGACTCTAAAAAATCAACAATAATCATATATTGCTACATAATATGTTATATTTAAGAAAAGGTATGTTATTTACAGCAGAACTAATCTATACTATTAAATTTGCGAGTTTCCTGTTTTGTGGAAGAAACGGCGCAGCTTTGAATAAATCTTTTGTTTGTCGCTGGAGCACCTATATACCGGCATATCAAGTTGACAATTCTTTTTTGACAAAGCCTCTTGAAATTTGCAAAAACTGCCAAAAATCAACAAAAAAATGGGTTTTTTTGTGTCTAAAAATAGTTCTAGATAAAACTAAAAATAGACCAAACTCCCCGCAGCGGTTATTTCCCTTTATTAAATCAAGAGAACTGTCATTACCTAAAGCCCGTGCTTGCACGGGCTCCGATCTAGTTAAATAAAAATATTTAAACAAAGAAGGGTCAAAAACGAGGACACTGATAACATATTTCCCAAAAATGGCCTTTTATGCATTTTTAATATCTTTTGATGAACATATACTAGCAAGTTAAAATGCTAAACCAAAAAGAAAAACTTTTCATTGAAATGAAAATTAGATAATTTAAGTTTACAATTTGATACAAAATCAATGTGTTCTGTGAATTTTGTGTAAAACATAATACAAATAACTCAGTAACCAAACATTCAGGGACTGAGTATTTAATACTTGCACTACTTGTGAGTTACAGCAGACATATTATTTACTAAATGTAATAGTAATTACATGTATTTAAAGGATAGAAGTTCTAGAAAAGTTTGCATTTGAGAAGTCTGTGAATACTGTTCAAAACATTCCTTTCGGCTCATCGAACTTTTCCCGCTTGTCCATATATCGTCCCAACTTCTCCCTCACATCATTGCACTTCTCCCTAAATTACTGGGAGGGAGAAGTCACTTTTCCCTAAATTTGGAACCCAGGCTCATCCCTGATAAACAAGTGATTTATATGACTATATATAATATGAGTCATGGAGTTCAGATCAAATTGCATATTTAAAAAAGATATAAGAATAATAAAGAACAAACATTAATTCATCTATTTTATTGTTTATTCAAATATATCATGCACTAATATGTCATATTTACAAAAAAAAATAGATAACAGCTGTTGATAGCTCTCGTGAAACAATTAATTATAAAAAGATTACATTATATAAATAAATAATTTATTCCAATATTTTCAACGGGAATCTTACCAGACCTGAAATAAACGAAACAACATTAGATCAAAGTATAAAATAATACATATAATATACATTAACTTAAGTCATTATAAAAAGAACATTGTAAGTATTAATTAATAAATTGTTGTAATATATCGACGGGAATCTAACCATGCCTGAAAAAAAACGATAAAAAGGTAAATAAAATCATATTTTTCTAAAATATTAATGAAGTCAAAAGATATTTGAATGAATTTATTAATTAATTCACAGGATTCGAGCCTTAAAACAACATAAAAAATATAAGATAATACAGCATTTTTAGAAATACAGTCCAACCTGTGAACAACAGCCAGCCAAGGGAAAAGAGAAAAGTGGCCTTTGTTCACAGGTGGCCTTTGTTCGGAGGGAGGAACAAATGGGTCATGTTTCGTCATACTTGAGAGACAGAGTTCATAATTAACATGAATTAATTATAAAAAATTAAAAATGTATTTATTTTCAATTCATTATTCACATTATCATTATTGAAGTTGTGACTATAAATGAAGAAAGCAAAACTTTGAACAAAAAATGACTAAAACAAAGAAATCAGTGATTTTTTGTTTGCAGCTACATTTCATGCTATGCCCTCAACATTAACAAATGCACTCTACAAATTCTCATTACTCTGACCTTTTGTATAGTATTTCTATCTTATCCCAGTTGTCAAATTACCTGTATACAGCGGTCACAGTTGAACGAATTTAGGAATTAACAGCGTGTCACAAACATTCATCTAACTGCCGAACGTGTGAAAAACAAACCTAGAGGAGTCTCCAAACATTCAAAACTAATTAATAAAGTGTCATCACATGACGTAATTTACTCCCGATTTACAAATAAATTTAACAAAAAAAGGATACATTAACATATTTTTATAATAAGGTGACGAGAAAATTGTCTACAGCTTGATAATAACTAATAAAATTGTACTCGAGATGGTTTGTTTACGAAAAATCCGGAAAAAATCGGATTACGGGTTTTTAGCTTAACTTTAACAAAAATGGCGGCCTGCTTTCGAAAGACTGTCTTCAAACAATCGTCTGGCCGTTGTTCACAGTTTTAAACTGGCCGCGGGGATGGTTTTGACTGGTCGCAGTCGACAGGTGGCCGTTATTCACGGCCTTTTTAAGAGCAGTTTTGGTCGGGGGGAATCGAAATGGCTGCTGTCGGCAGGTGCCCGCTATTCGGAGGTGGCCGTTAGCACAAGTTGGACTGTATATTTATCAAACCATGTGAATGGAGCCTGAAACATAAAACAGTAAAAAAACTGGAGTCGAAAAACTATGATCACTCAGAAGATAAATTGCCATTGATGACTGCCACTAGTTAATAAAATACCGGTGCGTTTAAAACAATCATGATTGTTCATATTCGTTCATATTAAAGTTTGAATGGCTTAATTGTCATCAATTGGCTAATTAAAGTTTGGTCACAAACCAATCAGGTGTGCGCATAATTAGCACAATGTTTGTTGTACCTCCTTATTTCATATCAGCCATTAAGTTGATAAAAAGTCAACAATAAAATTGATTTATAAATTTTATTTACTATTTCATCTAAGTTAATACACATTCACAATGATACACTTTCTTTACTTTATCAAACGTGAAATTATCTTAATAAAATGAATAATAAATATATAGAAAAGAGAATATAAGATCAGACAAAACACATTCTTTTACATTTTCATCCATTCTTTTACTTCATATATGTACATCTTCAAAAGCGAACAAACAACGATAAATAAATGATATTATTATACTTTTTTCCTGTTGCTGCCAATGTATCTTCATTGTCTTCTGTAATAGTAAAATGAAAAACAACAACAGCGTGTAATTGTTATATTTACAATAGTAAATCGTAAATAAAATCTCTTAATTTCAAAATATAAACTGTCAAATAGGACAACTTAAATAATAAATATTTTTTTTTAATGTAAGTACATTTGTATATTAATTTATTTTTATTTAATCATTAGCCACAAGCACTTATACTGTTATTCACGCCTAATTAATTTACACTATACAATATCAATTTACCGATCTCTCCAAACGATTTCCTATATAAAATCAATTTACCAATTTAGTCATTTACCGAAGTCTTCAGATTGCGGTAGTAGTGTCGAAATACAAGATTTGATAGCCTTTGCAGAGGGAATTCATGATGCCAAACTCATGATGAATACTTGCCATCACTACTGGAACATTTTATACAATTTTCATCACTCATTAAGTTTGTTCTTTTAGTCAAAAGACAAAGTTAAGACAAATTGGTCATGAATATAACATTGTGGTGATTGTAGGTGACTATATAGTCACTTCCAACAGCCTTGCTGTTGGGTTAACCCTTTAGCGACGCGGTTGAGTGTCTCGCCTACCACCCGGGAGAACCAGGTTCAATTCCCAGTCAGGGCATATGGTTTTCATTCTCCCAATTTACTTTAATGGTGTCAGAAGTGTTTGACGAACTCATGCTAGGCCTCTGCATGGACAGTTCGTTTACTGAGAGCCAGGCCAGCTCTCTGGAAAGTAAAGAGAGGAAGAGTGCGGTGATCGTTGGTAAATATATAGTCACTTTCAACAGCCTTGCTGTTGGGTTAACCCTTTAGCGACGCAGTTGAGTGTCTCGCCTACCACCCGGGAGAACCAGGTTCAATTCCCAGACTGGGCATATGGTTTTTATTCTCCCAATTTACTTTAACATCTACAAATGGGTCAATTTGTGCTGATCGATACTTGAGCGTTAGTTATGAAGTTGGAACTTACGTAACTTTAGACCCTGGGTCTAGAGTTACAGTACCGTAACTGTAGCCACTGCCCTAAAAAACAAGCTAAGACAAATCAGTGTTTAAAACTTCTGCACATCATCTTTTTTTTAGAAAAGATGTGTGTACAAAAAGCCATAAAAGAATCAACAATAGTGTTACAGTAATTTAAAATGTGTATTACCTGATTTTGTTTATTTAGACTGTTGAACAAAAGTATATTGAATAGTCAAGATGAACTTAATTTACTAAGGGAGATAACTCTGTCAATTTCAATAGCCATATTTACATGCTAAAATTTTTGAATAAACTGAATTAAAATGAAAATGAAAAAAGGGTTATCATCCTCATTACTAATCTTTTACATATTCATGCAACAAAATGTATACTATACTACAGCATTGAAGCACTGAGGTTCTACATGTGAGGCAGGGATGGGGTACTCGTACTTGTACTCAAGTATTATGAGTACAAGTACCACTTTTTCCAGTACTCACCTGTACTCAGTACTCAGGAAAATAAATTGTACTCGTACTTGTACTTACTCAAGTACTGAGCTACCAGTACTCGATACTCATGAGTATTTCTGAGTACTGGCCACCTTATTTCTTTTTCTTTTTTATCACATTCTAATTATGTTTACATTGTATCTTGATTAAAATGATAGTGCATTTTTAATTGGCTATCTGATTATAAGTTTTATTGGTAGCTATTGTTATGAGATTATCATTATGTGATATTAATGTATCATACGCATAACAATAGGGTGTCTGACACCTTTTTTGCAATTTATAGCTATTCATAAATTGTAAAAACAATGTTTGTGACAGTTTGCTCCCCATATAGTTTGTAAATTATTAAAATCATAAGCTAGTTACAGGTATCAGTCATAAAATGAATGTTAAGATGAAACAATCCCTGAAACAATCTATTATCACTTTATATAAGTGATGAAAAAACTGCTCAATATTTTGGGTTGAATTGAGATTAAATGTCATGTAAATTTAATAACAGTAGCAGATTTCAGTAAATTTCTAGTTTCATTTTTCATTCAGTTAAATATTAGTTAAAAAGAAAGATTAATGGAATGTATAATCTTAAGCTGAAACATACTTACAGAGCTCTGTCTTTTTTCAAAAAACTTTTTTTCAAGTTAAATCTGGAGTTTTGAATTGATATTGATATGACCAGTCATTTCACTTAAACCTAAATAATTAGTTTGGGCCTAAATATTGAAAATCACCTTGATGCATAAATGTCATAATTAAGATATCCCCTTTGTAGAAAATATATCTGTATATTTTAGCTATATTGCTAGTTCTGTTGAAAACTTGAGAACAACTAAAAATAAACTGAACTCGATAAACAGAAATATCCAGTTGGCAACCCGATTTAATTCCTTCATGACTGATCCGTTACAATATGATCTTAGATTGAAAATATAGCCCAAAAATGGCTATAATATTGACCAAAAATTGACACTGCTGCATAAAATGTTTAAAATGTGACATTTTCACTGTTTGCTTAAATTGAATTTGAAGCTTAATTTGATGTTTAAATGAACAGATAAATAAAATTAGTCTCTTTTATTTCTACTAAAAATTGTTTACATGCTCAAACAAAACAATCTGGTACTCAAAAATACTCATGAGTACTTAAGTACTACTCAAGTACTACTCGAGTACCAAAGGGAAAACAGTACTCATTACTCATGAGTACGAGTACAAAATTTGAAATACTTAAGTACTACTCAAGTACTGGAATCCAGTACTCGACCCATCCCTGATGTGAGGTGTCTGTCCAAATGTAACTTTCTCCATGGGTACTAAACATTTATTTATTTATTTATTGGAGTTAACACCGTATCAACACAATTTAGGTCATTTCACGGCATCCAGCACACCTAACCTAGCTTTCCTGGACCATTGTCTATAACCAGTACTCACCTACCCTTCCACAAGGCCGGAAACTTCTCCATATTATCTAATCAATGGAGGAAAATCGACATTATTGTCAAATTTTCATGGAAGGGTATAACCTCCCCGGGTGGGATTCGAACCCGCACCCCCTCGGGCACGAGTATCCAAATCCCGGCGCGCTACCGACTGCGCTATCGACCTGGGTTAGGGTACTAAACATACGCCACTGACAGTTTTAAATTACTAAGAGTGACCCTTTGGGAGAACCTTCAATGGGAAAAACACTCACATGCCACACTTGCCTATGTCTCTAGAACCTTTGGATTTCTTAGTTGGGACACACTTTTTTATATTTTTAGTTTTACAAGAATTTTCTTGAAAATTGAGTATGTTAGGTCGAAATAAAAATAAAAAAAGATAAAAGATGACAATTACAATGAACTTTCAAACCCATTTTGTGCAAGTTCTGAGTGCAATTGATATTTATCTTAGAAATTCACTGACATTTTCATCAAAATGTGTGATGATCGATGCATTGAGCTCATTCTTACTGGGATGGGTTGGGGTTTTTTTTTGGTGCAAAAATAAGTACGGTGGTTAACAAAAAAATAATCAAGATTAACTTAACATGTTTTGAGACCAATTGCTAGACTCTAACTCTTTAAAATTTTTAGTAGGCTGTAGGTATTTATCGTCTAGACACAGGGCTCGGTATTAATTCTTAAACTAGGTTGCCCTGTTTGACAACCAGCTATATATTTTTCTTGCCTGAACCAAATATTTGCTAGCTAGCAGTAACAGGCTGTCTGAACCCAAAAATAGGTAGCCAGAGAAGATTGGAAATCTTTAATGTCAAGCCCTATAGAGATGATGCAATGTTATGCAGCTTGCTTCATCTGCAACTGCTACACTGGCAAAACTCCTTGTGTTGAGTAAATAATAAATGTACAAAAATAGCTGTTGTGATAGTTAATATCATGTTAATAGTAAACCTCACTATATTGTAAATATATTTTTATGTAATGACATTTAATTTGAAAGATTCCTGGCACATCTTGTCCTTGATAGCCATATGTCATTTCACAGGAATTTAACAAACAAATTTATTGTCAACATTGTTGTATTAATAAAGTGACATGAAATTAGTCAGTGATTGAAAATATGCCAAAAACTCAACATCATTCTACTAGAATTTCTAGGGTCAATATGAAAACAAAGCAAGAGTACAAGAGTTGTTAATATTTTTATTCATATAGAGTGCGCTTCCAAAATTCTTAAACAGAATGCTTTTTTAGCATGAATTGAGTTATGTTAGCCATGAATGATGAAATAAGAAATATGGAGTTGTTTGATCAAAGTCCAAAATCAGCAATAATTAGTTTATCAACATATGATCCAAATTATCATACAAAAGTGATTTAAAAAAAAATACATGTGTACTTATCATGGTATGCATGATCTTTTTTTACTCAAAATTTCATTTTTGGAACTTTTGGAGGGCACTGTTTATATAAACCATGTACTAATTTGTTGAAACATGAACTCAATTTTGAGATACTTTTTGATGGACTGAAGTTGATTTTGAGAAATGTCAAAGTGATAAAAAAAGCATCAACATTTTTCTAGTACTACGTACTAACATATGATGTTTATTGTGGTATACTGTAACATACATGTTCATGTTGTACTTGCATTATCTTGATAATTCTAGATTATCCCTCGTACCTCGTATTGTATAGTTGTAGCTGTTGTTGTTGTATTTAAATGATTAAGTCACACGACCACACTAGTATATATTCCATAGTAAGTTATATTATTAATGTTAATATTTGTTTCAGATTGACATATTTAATGGTTAAGGGAAGAATTTCAACGTTATGGCAACAGGAGCTCCTCTGTCTCTACGATACCACAGTGATCAGCTCAACAATAAGGTATAGTATGTTATTACACATGTTACTAAATATAGAAACAAATTTTGAGTATTTTGTGGGTGTAAATTAAGGCCATGCCAAATCGGAATTCTGTTAAGCGTCAACTCAAATTTGACAAACCTGGGTACCTTTTCACAAAAACAAACAAACCAAAAAGGAAAACACGAATACTTTTTACGACAAAAAAAACAACAATGCATTATATAATATATATATTTTTAAATGGAATAACATCCTCATAATATGAAATAATGGTCTGAAGTTAATATAAAATGACTAGTGTTTATTTCACGAAATATATATATTGTATTAATGACGCGGTTATGGAAAATTGCTTACGATGAATAACGTCGTTGCCAAACACAATTTTTTCCTGAATTAAATTGTCGTATTGAATCCCAGAACATCAGAATTATTTAAGAAAATTTTACCTACAATTTTTTTGTTTTTTGTTTGTTTGAGGACTCTTAAACCTACGCGCACACAGACGCTTAACAAAATTCTGATATGGCATGGCCCAACTGACAGATGTTTTTTACCTGCCTGGTCTTAAGGATGTTATTGTGCATTATCAAACTGATGCATGACATTGCATCAAAAACGATTTTAATATTTGTTATGCTTTATTAACTTTGAATTTGAATGAATGATAACAACCTGTTTTCATAATTTAATTTATAAGTTCGGCAATGTGCTGAAGCTCTGAGGGGCATTGTTTATTTAAGCAGGCTGATTGTCATCAGGCTTACAGGGATTCCAAGTGATCACCAACCATATATACCTTTAATATATACAAGGGGTCCAACATCAAAATAATGAAATTATATATTATAGGTATATATGGTTGGTGGTCGCTTGGAATCCCTGTGATCAGGCCCACCTCTGCTGTGTATCTACCTATAACTATTGTTGGGTATATAGAAAAAAACATCAAGATTAGGGATTCAGTTTTACTGATAATCTATTTTATTCATTTCAAACAATCTTTTATTGATTATATTTATAATGTTATATTTTATTACAGGTTGTATCTGTTATGAGAGAATTTTATCAGACAGGGGAGTTCTGTGATGTCATTATACATTGTGGAAATATAAAAATACATGCACATAGAATAGTTTTAGCTGCATTTAGTCCATACTTCAGGTAATATTATAATATTTTTTGTAGAATAATAAAAGCTTTTATCTATAGATATAGATAACACAGTTAGGAAAGGCTCAATGTTCCCTGTGAGTCTCTTAACAATAACAGTCTATGATATTAGGATACAAAAGTGGTTGTCCGAACATTTAAAGATCAAGCACATATCATTTGCTGAATTTTGGTTGCCCGAAAGAAATTTTTAGTTGCCTGAACTAAAATGTGGTTGCCCCGGGCAACCGGACAACCACTCATTTCGTAGACTGCAACATTATAATAAATTATGAATTACATTATATGTACAGAAAGTATTGTAAACGTTTAAGTAGGAAATTTTTTACACAAATTTATTCAACTCTTCCACCACACTGGCACCAGAGTCCTTAAACTCATTAAGTACGCACTTTTATAATGTAATATTAATATTTATAAACCAACGCAAATAAAAATTGGTTCCGTATACATTATCGTGTACAAGTTATGACTATACTTTCATTATAATATTATATATAAGGGAGTGTACATGTATACAAGGGGGGACTATATATATATTGCAACATAAGCATTATTTTATGATCATAAGTTAAGGACTCTGTTATAGTGCCAGTGTTCCACCACTAAGTATTTTTATGTTTCTTACTGTATTATGCTAAGCTCCCTCTAACTTAGTTTGGCAATCACATCTCTGTGACATAACTTGATCTAGTCTCCAATACTGAGAAGGAAGAGGTTCAACTTTAAGAAGTGCTTCCTGATGTTCAAGAATTTTGAGAAGGCTCTTTTCTTTTATAAAAACCTTTCAAAATAATGAAATGTCAGAACTTCAGAATTTTGAAAATTTTGAACTTTTGCCCATGATTTATTTATACTGGGTTCAACAAGGAGCCAACACAATTTTTTTAGGTTATTTTACGGCATCCAGACCACCTAACCTAGCTTTCCTGGACCACTGTCTTTAACCAGTACTCACCAACCCTTCCTAGATTTGAAATCAAGGCGCGCTACCAACTTCCCGACCCTGTTTTTTTTGCCCATGGATATCTAATGTAACAATACTCATAATAGAGTATGAACATGTTATGTTATAAAATATTTTATTTCTTTTATTGTAGAGACCTGTTTCATGAGCCAGACAATAAATTAAAGACAGATATAACGATAGGAAATCATGTAAGAGATGAATGTGTACGTCAATTAGTGGACTTTTGTTATTCAAGTAATATAACAGTAGATTCACAATCAGCTGATAAAATATTGACAGCTGCTAACTTTCTACAAATTAAAGAGATTGAGAAATTATGTATTACATTTCTGGCTGCACAGCAAGCTTTAAAGTCGGAGGTGAGTGTGTGCCATTTTTGTTGTTACTGTTTTATGTGTAGTTTGACAAATTCAACCATATATCTTACCTTTATTCAAGATATTTGCATTATTTCAATGAATATTTAAGCATGGTGTTTTTTTTCATGATGGTAAGATACACTAGTTTTATTTAGAGGTTATTAAACAGGATAAGTGTGCCTTAAGGAATATGAGGCCCGAATATGGGCCCCGTTCCCAATGCCAAATAACTACCACTTTTCCCAATTTCTGGAAAAAAAATCCCAATCTTGTTATATAATTCCCCTTGAACAGGATGTCTTTTGCCTTTACAAAAGAAACCACGAGATAACATGTAAGAATAATAATTACATGAGAATTTGCATTGAATGCCTCACTGAACTGTAAGAATAAACTCTTTAAGAGCACTGCAACACTTTCAAAGACACCAAAGCAAGGCATATAAAGGTTTAATGCAGAAAACTTAATGATGAAATTTCCCAACTGGGTTGATTTGTCGATATTTTTTTCCTAAGTCAGGCTATTTACAGCGTTAAAAATTCCCAATTTGGGCAGGGGCCTTTTTCCCAAACCCCTCTGAAAAAGCCCTGTTTAGTTAGAAGTTTGCATGTAAATTTTAACACTTCAAACAACTAAAGACGTTAAAGAGGATGAATTACATTTCACTTTAGTTTGTCCTCTATATAAAGATATAAGGTCTGCTTACATTAATGAAAAATTTTGGAAATCTCCAACACTAGATGACTTTATCCATTTGATGTCAAGTAAAAGTGTAACTGAAATTCGTACTCTAGCCATATATCTATACCATTCCTTCAAAATTAGAAGTGAATTTATTAAAAATGTTGATAATTAAACTAAATATCAAATTAATTGTTTATATTTAGCAACACAGTTATTATGTATATATGTATAAGCACATTTTGATGTTTTCTCTGAATATTTATTAAGGCTAATGTATAACATTATAACTACTAATTGGTTTTTTTTGCAGGCTGTCAACCAGTTCCTATATTCCTATATTATTCCTATATTTTGGGTTTCATTCCTATATTTTCAAAAGTGTCCTATATTTCCTATATTTATACTATATTTTGTCCATCATTCCTATATTTTTAGAATTCGTTCTAATTTGAACATGTCGAGTATGTTTAATTGTTTTTTTCCTTATATAATTGAGTATTTTTTATCTGTTTCCTCTTATACTGCCTATAAGTTGAATAATGCAAGTCAATGCCTATGATGAGTTGTTCTGGTAGGTGGCTGTCAAGTGTCAGTATTCAAGTTGCCCTAACACTTTGCTACATATATTACTCTTCAATAACCCCTCTTGAAAAATTAAGAAGAAATGTTCCTTGTTCAATTTTCAAAGTGTTCTGTTCAACTTAATTGTATTTGGTAGTCCATGTCAGTTATTACCCATTCACTGCAACCTATGAAATACATTGCTAAATTATACTTCACTTTGGTGGAGTTAAACAATTGCAAGGGTATAGCATAATATCCTACTCTACTTGTAGTTAATTAATGTCACCACTGGTGCGTTTATCAGTAGATCTCTCAATCTGTAGGCATGCATCCTTCCACTCATTGTATTTCGTCAGAAATAAAGTTACATAGTTATTGAAAGGAAATAAATCAATGAACCTGTTTTCATTACTGGCAGGGCTAGTAAATGTATAGTAGATCTGAAACATTGCCAAGTATTCCCCTTAAATGATTTTGAGTGACAAATTTTAGCCTCATGTTTAATTAAACTAGCTCTATTCGGGTGTATTTTTTCTTTCTCAATGTATATACATGTAGTACATTGTAGTTATTACTATAGTTAAACAGTTAAAAATATCTCCTGTAACCATTAAGTCAAGAACTTCCATATTTGGCATGCATATGTAGATCACTCAAATCACACATTTGATGCCAAATGTAACCTCTATTCAGGAGTATCAATTTTCATATAGAATTACTTATAGAAGTCTGAAAAAAACATTTTCTGAGTTTCTGATTATATTTACAACTTTCATGTAAGGCATGCATCATCTACTATGTTCAAAAAGTGAGAGCAAAATTGACAGGATTCACAATCTTAACAAAGAAAAATTGTTAAAATAATCCTGTCTGAAACCATGTGACCCAGAGCAAGTAGATTTTTTGGTAGCGTCATCTTGGGGTATTATGGACTACACTGATTATTTAAACATCTTCCCTTTGGGGTCACTAATAAAAAAGTTGAGAAAATTTGAAGTCCTCTTTTAGTTAGTTTGATGAGTAACTATCATGAATCTTTCATTCAGTTTGTTATGAATGTATGATGCATTACCAGTTGATACACTCTGATCATCAGCTCTGTGGATCAGAAAAGGCTACATCAGCTGCTGTATTAAACAGCAGGTTTGTGCTTGTATCAGATCAAATGATGGAAGAGTTTCAATATAGATTTAAAGCCCATAGTTCAGATACCAAAATACATTTGTATATTCATTTTCCATACCCGATATTTATAAAACCTGTATAAAAACAATGAAGTCATTAACATAGAGGGATTGGAGACACAATAAAATTTTCTTTTAAATTTTACTATTTCTTTAAAAGAGTTTTTTTGTATGAGATCATATTGTAATTATTATTTTGTAAAACACGAAAAATGCATTAATTCCAAGATATGCTGTAGATCTTAATTATTTCATTTAGAGGTACATGTAGTTTTGTGCATCATTTGTTTTGGTTAAGTCATTTGAAGTTATACACCGGTAATTGAAACTTGTAATTATTCAAAACATGTACTTATTCAGTCTATGAGCAAAGATAGTCTACGTAAAAGGACCTTAATGTATAGGAATACCGCTCAAAAGTTCCTATATTTCTACTTGGTTTTCTCTAAAAGTTCCTATATTTTGAAAATAAAATTCCTATATAAATTCCTATATTTTTATCAGTAGTTGGTTGACAGCCTGTTTTTGTATACAATTTGTTAAAAGTTTGCTATTTATCTTCTTATCATAATGTACATGTATTTTATTGTATATATATGTGTATGGGCCGGTGGCCTTTAATCACTTTGAAATAAAGTAAAGTAATTTGAATTTCACTTGTCTCAGTTTGATTGCATATTAATCATTGATTTTGGTTACACAAGCTCCCTGAATAGTCAAGTGGGCTGTCCATGGACTGCTCTTGTTGTTATGTGGTCTTAAGTACTATAACATTACATATTATGCTTTTTGTAAAATCTATTCTTTTTCTAGAGAATTAGACTTAAGTAGATTTTAATACATTTTAACCAAAAACTTAGATCCTCTAAAAATTCTGAATTGCTTTTGTGTTTCTTACAGGCTGTACAACAACAAGTATCGCCTATATTGGTACCAGCAACTATAACTACACAATCACCAACACAAGATAAATTACGTAGAGATGGTTTACGTGAGTTAGCGTGTGCTGATACTTCGGGTATAGGTAGTAGTAATACAAGCCCACGTCAGTCATCACGACCTAGTTCAGTACCTAGTGGTAATGGATCGGTTAATATACAACCGTTAGAAGATGTTGATATTGACCATGTTGAAGTAAAAAAAGAACAGGAGGATTCTTCTGCAGGTATAGTATAGGATTTTTAGAGTTTGTCACTAACAGTGCAGGGCACTCGTTTGGCATGTTTTGGGGCAGAATATGGGACCCATTCCCCTCTCAAAATCATATGTATTTTTCCCCTGTCTCAGATAAAAATTCCCCTCAAAATTTAGAAAAATGAAAATGACTCCCAAAACTATGTTTGTCATGAATATTACTTAGTTATAAACATTTTGGGGTACCAAGAGCAAAGAAAGTTTAGGAACAACTTAAGCCTTAAGGTCATTTGTTTTATTTGTCATTCCGTTGTCACAATCTATAATAACTATTCAAATCATTTAGTTTAGAGTAAATGTGATTGGTAAAAGTCACTATTGCACACATTTTTGAGTTAACTGAAATTTCCCATATTATTATTTTCAAACAATGAAAAATTCCCCTTCCTGAGGGTATATATGTCCCAAAACGTTGTCAAGTGCCTTGCAGTGCCCCAGGATCCTAAAAATCCCAAAACTTGGGAGGAATTCCTGTGATTCTTAGCTTAAGATTCCATCAGCATCCCTGAAAATTGCCTTGTTCTAATGTGAATATTGGTTTCTATGAAGTTGTTTATCACAATTTGCGACTGCAAATCTGTACCCAAATTTTGCCTTTTATTGAAATAAAACAATGAATTCATTACCATAATGGGTAAACTATAATATTTTTTTATACCAATGTTTTGGCAAAAACTTTCGCCTTTTTCTGTGTAAATATAAGTAATAATAATGGATACGACATTGTAATTGGTTTTTTTGTCTTGTATCGGAAGAATTACAATTATTAAGGAGAAATTCCTGACTAACTGATTAGGGATTCCATTCAGATCCCTTGTAAAAGCAGTTAGTGTCCAACCCAGTTGTTATGTTGGCTAAAACTCAAGAGTTTCGAAGTTTGTTAATTTTGTCCCAAAAGTCTCATCTGACCCTGGTTTCAAGCTAAACATGCATTAGAATATCACATAGATGAGCAAAAGTTGGTTAATTTCAATTGTTATCAAACAGAAATCAAATAGATATTTTGTTGGTGTCATAGTTACATGTATGAGTGTATTCACTCCATTACATAAAGGAAATTAGTATTATCCTGTACTGATAATCTGATAACATCAGAAATATGTTAGGTCCTTCAGACATTCATTATTACACTTCAGTTGTTAATCAGCTAAACAATCGCCTAAATTTTAAGTGTACAAATTTCAAATGAGGAATGTATAGTTAAAGTTTCATTTCCGATAACCTTCCATTCTTTAAGTGTACTGTGGTTTCAGTTAGTACAAATTTTACATTTGATTTTGAATCTTGTTGCACATTATGCTATTAAACCTAGATTATTTCATGATTGGTTCTGTATTATATAGTTGATATAACCATTTTTAGAAGTTTAAAATGTAAATTGAATTGGGAAAATTTTTATCCCCAGTAATTTCTATTAGTTAGACTTGATGTATTACACTTACAGTGGTGCGGAATTCCTATGTCCACCTTGTCGTACTAGAACATTTATGTCTGTGGACAAATCAATATTTCTATCCCACTGGTCTGTGGACTTGTAATATTTTTAGCTAGAATGTACTACATTGTACATGTAGTATAGCAATACTTAATGTGGATGTCTCCATGCTTCAAACATGTTAACAATGAACTGTTTGTCAATATTAAATTACTTTCAGTATGTATTTTATATCATAGTTTTCATTATTTAGTTATGAGTATTGAACATCTGGGCGAGTGCATCATTATCCTGGACTAGTTGATTTTTAGATTTCACTTGTTCATGTACAAGTGGAAAAAACTTGGAATTCTCTATCCCTGTGTATTATGTTAATAAATTAGAGTTCTACAGTACAAATAATTAAATGAAAATACTCATTGTTATTTCAGAGCAAACTTTTTTTGCACCAAGTAGTTCATACTCATGGAGCCGGCCAGAATACGACAATTTTCGATCAGGAATGCCAACTTTTCCAGGTTTTCTTTTTCCACCAATAGGAAGTGCCTTCTCCTTGCCCGTTACCACATCTGTACAACATCAATTACTTATGAAAGCTCTTACCACTAAACACTCTCCACCTAATACTGGAGACGTGAATGATGTCAGGGAAGGTATGTTGGCCAAGTTTGGAGCATCTTTACAACAGAGTAATAAAGATGACACTCCTCAGTCTGATGTCGATGAAAATAATACTGGAGACACACAGTTATCCCATCAATGTCACATTTGCCTTAAATTTTTTGCCAATCTGGTTACACTAAAGACTCACGTTATGTCAGATCACCGTGACATTTTGACCGCACCCACTTTGTCTCCGTACAAGATGATGTCACCAGTGAGAAAGCTGTCCACAGAGAGTAATAATCAAGGGAGAGAACTACAGAAAGAATCGGAAGATTACAGCGGTAGTAACATGTGTGGAACGTGCGGTAAATCGTTTCGCGACCCACAGTCCTTGAAGTTTCACCGATATAATCACGTCTTACGTTATCAGTGTAACTACTGCGGTAAGAGGTTCTCACGCAGCTGGAATCTACATCGCCACCGTAAGACACATTATCGTCAGCTTCAGGAGGCGGGACTTGGTAACGATGAGGTACATCCAATAGATGTTGACAATGAGAGCACGAATCAAACAACTACACCGACATACGACGTTGATAAAGATTTAATCCTTACCTCACCGTACGCTGACTACAGGAATCAGAGGCATGATATGATGCCGTTTGCATTTGACATGAGGAAGAGCACGCCCACTTGTACGTACAGTATTGATAACAGTAAAGATGGTGAGGATATGGCTAGTAATCAAAGTGAAGAGAAGGTCACGGAGAAAATTGATGAAAATGATGATATTGAACAAAACAAGAGTGACGCTTAGATTGTTAGTATTGATAATGATAGTTATAGTTATTTGTTATACATGGGAGTGTAATCTCAGTTCTTTATTACGATGATATATAAAATTACATTTGTTATCATTGTTTGTTAATGTTTTTAAAGAAATTTTATATGGTAGAAAATATTATATAGTATAGTTGAGACTTACATTGTTATGAATGCTTTAAGCTTTTTCTGTTAAAACACTTGTTTAATCATTAAGTTTTTGTTGAGGTAGATTTCCATTAAGATCATTTTAAAAAAAAATGTGGGTTGGATAAAAAAGTATGAAAAAAAAATCATTTTATTCGATCTTATGTTTTCGTCGTCATGCCACCTTGTTAATTCTATTCTTCAGTAACAATGTCTTGTATTACATTATAAATGCTTATATTCAGACTTATCATATTTATTTCTTATCCTCATCACAACTTTATGTGTCTAAAACTTAAACTTTTAAAAGATCATTTTTTCATATATATGGATCCTAGCTACTTGTTATCTCATCTTCTGAGTTTACTTGTAAAGACATATTTTATCATACTTTGTATTCAAATAACCAAGGAAGTAATTTCTTTATTTAACTATATTCACTTTTTCTGTAGCTTGATTTATTTAATCTTCATTATTGTACTAACTTCAACAGAAATATTTAGATTTGTCTATAAGTGTAAGAGTGGGATTTAGATCTATATTTAATTATACCCTCCAATAAACATTTTAGCGTGTATCTTGGAGTCAGCTTGTCAGTCAGTGGGTTTATCCGTCATACAGTAGGTCTGTAGCTTTTTCTTGTCTGCTCAATTTCTCAGCACCTATTTTATGGATTTGATACAAACTTCACACAAATACCAGTTATCAGGCAGACATGTGCTTATCCCATTTTGGTTATGGTCTATTGATTTTTTTTGCTGATGAAAAATCTTGTCCACTCATTTTTTAAGCTCCCAATTTCTTGACAAACACCTGTTGGGGGTATTTTATAACATTAGGTCTTTTTTTGGTGAATTTTCTGATTTCAGTCTTAATATTTCAAATTGTTAAACCAGAGGTCTGTTGAACTCTCATGTACTACTTAATTATTTGATTTTAATTATTTATAAATTTTATCTACTATTCAAGTCAACTTAAGTTAACATTAATAAGTTTTTTTTATATTTAAAGGTTCTAAAATAATTAAATATTATACTTACTAAATTGTTTATTTTTAAAGGTATAGGAATAAAGAAATGTTCAAATTATTCACAGTAAACTTGAGAAATGATGTTTTGATGCATATGGCGCTATTTTGTGATAAGACATGAGTCAATAGTTCTACAGAACAGAACATATATATTTTTTGTAACATACATAGTACCCACCAAAAGTTTGGAGACAAAAGGAAGTTTACTACAATTCTTGAATTTTGATGATTTTTGTAGAATCATTATTTTTAACATATTTAAGTATGATTAGTGATAAAATGGAAACAAGTTACATGAATGCTACACATTTATAAGATTTAGCATCTGACATCCTAAAGCCTCTAAAACAATGTTTAATTTACTTATTTTCCATAAAACAGCTTTGATGCTATTTTTGTAGTCTCAATTATAATTATAATAATAATAATAAAAATAACGACTTTATTTAAACAGGCTGCACATTTGGACAAGTCCAATCTTCCATTATAATGAAAACCAAAAAATAAAGCTAAACTAAAAGGCATTTCAAAATAAACAGTAATCAAATATTAGATAAAAGCTATTCAGTAGGCCTAAAAAGTGGAAAAAAAATAATGTCTCCATACTTTTGGTGGGCACTGTACAAATGATGTTCCTAGTTACACATAAATCAAAGTATAGAAAGTGAACTAAAGAGTGTAGTACTTGTTCTAACTCTAAGGTAATGACTGCAAGATGATGCATTGGCGCAGTAAGCATCAACAATAAGCATAAATAGTTAATGATATTTCTGCATACAAACATTTAACAAAATCAGAGAGACTAAATGAACTTGGTTGCCAGACCAAGTTGATATGTTTTAGAACATTTGCTATATAAAATAATGACATTATTGTAAAATAAATTAAATAAAGTATTGGCTGGTACAATACGTAACTTTATTGTTATTGTTAAGTATAGATTGTTTTTATTGGGAGAGTGAGAGTGAGGGAGATAGTTGAGTTGTTGAAATGTTGAGTAGTTGAAAGACTGGAGGGGGGGAGGGATGGCTGGGTTGAAAATGTAAGATGATATGCATTAAAATGTTATCAATGGTATTTATTAATTAATTGAGTGTGAAGTTTTATGATGGTTAAAAAAAAGCTGAAAAACTTTGATTTTTTATATTTTGAAAAAAGACTGTTTTTTTAATATTCGAAATAAAGTCACTAGAAACTTTAATATGTCAAATATTTAACTGAAAGATCTGTTTGCTAAATGAATTTTCATATTATTTATCTTTAAGTGGATATGTATAAGTACAGACAATTTTTTGTTTGTTTAATGTTTGCTTTACATAAAAAATACTATTGTATATCAAAGCAATTTATTTAGATTTTTTTTGTTAAGTTTTGGTGCATATAATCTTATCTCAATTCCATTTATAACTTTATTGTGTAAATTTACCTTACATTGTCAGTTTAACTTAAGTAATAAAACAGAAATAGAATAGAAAATGTGCCTCCTGGCATAAGATTTGAAAATATTATCAATAAAATAGCGATTTTTAATGCAATAATTTGCTAAAATGGTAGAAACTTTCTGACATTTTGAGAGGTCACTATTTTCTATCAATTTCTTGAAGTAAAACTGTTGCACAGTACTTGGATACACAAAACAAAAATAGATAGTCTCTTATTTACGCATCTGACCCCCTGGTTCTTACATGACTTTGTTTGTCAAATTTACACTTATGTTATAAATACAAGATTTTTTGAGTTGTTATTTGTTAGAAATGGGGGGAGAAGTAAGTGTGGTGATATTTATTTCTGTTTTAAAGTATTTAAAGTTAAAATCTTTGTGATACAAACTGTTTTAGTTATCATTATATTTTATATCGTGCAATTAACCTTGTTAAATATTTATTCTTTATTATTATTTTATTTGTTTTATTTTAAATAATTTTAAATAGTTTTAAACAAGCAAGTTTAACTTTGCTTCTATGGTATATTATTATCATATATATTTGTTATTGCTACTGTATAACAATTACTGACCTCTTTTGTTGTCAATTCTGTTTTTTGTACTCTAGCTAATGAAGCTATATTGTATGATTTAATACTTTTTTTGAGTATGGATCAATGAAGTGATTATTCTAGAGTTCAGAAAAGGGCAGGGAGGCAGAAGAAATGGCCAGACACTTCCGGAGACTGTATTTTTTAAAGTCCTACGACTGATTTAGTCGTAAATTGCCCTATATTGCACTGTTGTATAGTCCAACAGAATTAACCTTAGCTTGACCTTTATGCAAGAATATATTAAACTCAGTATTTACAGTCTATTTTTGGCTTTGTTTGTAAATCGCGCTTTATCGGAAGCTTTCGGCAAAATACACGTACTGAACAATTAATGTTGTTTTCATAAGAATAAATACGTTGAATCTGAGTCATTATATTGCCGACTTACTTGTTTACCCAAAAACTAATGTGTCCAAAATTAAAAGTACAATAACATGCCACTTTTAATTAATTTATTTATAGTTATAAACATGTGTAATACTGTATACACGCATACAGAAACTCACAATTTAATGTAAGTGAAGTGTGTAATTATTATAATTAGCTAGTTCAAGCTCAGGTTAATTCTGTTGGACTCTAAGAAGTTTGATAACATGCTGCCCAGAGGGTTAATTTTTCAAAGTTACTCTTTCTTTATAGGGAGGAGAGAGGAAAAGAGCAGAATGTAGCACCCTGTCACTCTACTTTAGAATAATCACTAGCCATACCAAGTAGACCATTCTGTTAGATTTTTAAAAGTTGATTAAGTTTGAAATAAATCTTGTGCTACTAAATAAAAGCTTACATAATAATGTGCTTTTATTTTATAGAATATAAACGGACAAAACTTTCTTGTTATTTAGTTTTTATAATTAATGAGTTTCTCTGGATGTCATAACTTTGTAACCTTCAATACAATAAGTGTCATTCTTTGTTAGATTTCTTTGTTAAACAAAATTAAATACATTTTTGATTACAATAGAATGAATGATTACAAATGTGATCAACTATTAACAAAAATATCACCAGTTGTGATCTGGTGGCACACTTTACTCTAAGGTATTAAAAGGTTCTATGTTCAAATCCAATCAGAGCACTGTTTAAAATGAAAGTACTTTTGTCTGATGGGATTAATGATACACCAAACAGGTTTATGTTATTCCATACTGGCTTAAAATCATTCATGTTTTCTTGTTTTACATGTTTTCTGTTACATTTGAATGATCTTATACATATTAATCAATCGTAATATGACTGTAATTAATTCATTGTATTTAAAAATCTATCTTCATTACCTCATTACCTCTGACGGACGAAAGATAACTTCAAGCCTCTGCTATGTGTCTGTTTATTTTAAGCTTATGAATTTTTTTCCACCTTTGAGCTGTTAAGTATACAAATTTCAAAAATACCTAGTGTCTTTTTGTTACTTGTTGATCTTTTTGTTGATTAAGAGACACTACATATCTTTGTGCTTCAAGTGTACTTTTTTGCCAGTTACAATTCTTTGGCTTACATTAGAGATTGGACAATGCATTGCATAGTGATAATTTTCTCTTGATTATTAGTGTGAATAGTTGGATATTTTTTTCTTGGAAAATTGACCTGAGACAAAAATACAGTTCCAAAATATCACTTGCATACATTAACTCTTAAGATAGTGATGTTACTTAAAGGGATATACAGGCAAATGACTGTGCCAAAAGTAAAGAATAAAGTTTAGTCTTTAAAACAGTATAAAGAACATAAGAAATCACTTACTAATAACATTTGTCACTTTTAACATTCAACTGAACGAGTTAAAACATATGGCATACACATTGTTGAAAACGAAATTAGGATACTGAGGGAATCACCAAGCTATTTATAGATTTATTATATGTCATACTTGCTGAAATTAAACATTTTTATTGGTCGCTTTATGCCTTTTCAACATTCTTAGGCGGCTCGGATATCTTTGTAATAGAATTATACTAATGTTGCACAATTACAAACTCTAGTATTTTCTCATCAGTTATTTCAGCATATTTTAACACTAATCTATATTTAATTAACTTGACCCACATGGGTCTAGTTAGGAAACACCCCAAATATTACGAGAAAATAAAGAAATATTTTGCCAAGTAATATATCAGTTTGTCTGTTTCAATCACAATTATAAAAATATAATGCAAAATAAGGAAAATTTTAACTGAAAATTTTGCCTACTAATTTCTTTAAGAGTAATGATATTATACTGAAGTGTGTAATGTATTTAAACTGTCTCGGGTCAGTTTGCACAGACTACACAGTAGAAACTGCTTAGAGGTTTATATTTGAATACTCTGTCTATATAATGATACAGTTTATTGTTTTGCATGCATCATATTTATAACTGTTGTTGTTATTTGTTTGTTTGTTTGTTGTTATTATTGTTATTACTGTGATAGCATTCTACATTTATAATGTAGGAATGTAGCACTGGGTATTTGTTTTAGACTTTTTATTCAAACTTACATTGTCTTTCTTTTCAGGTAATGATTGTAGCCGTTTTATTTTATAAAATGCATAATTTTTGGTTTAAAACCCTCAAGTTTTGATTAATTTTCTTATTAAATTATTTCCCCTACCTTATATTCTTTAAAAGCTTAATTGTGTTCTTTTTTTCCTGTTGTTTATTCTCCCTTTTTGTTATAATTTGCCATACTTAGAGTATTTTTACATGTCTGTCAAAGATGGGATAGAATTATAATATGAACCATAGCAGGGCCAAAACACCATTTTTAGGGAAGGGGCCTTGGCCTTTTTCATTAAGTTAATTGGTGCGGTTTTCACTTATTTGTGGAAAATGGACCTACTTCATTTCTGGTGAAAAAGAACTAAATTAATTAATTTATAGGTGTTACAAAATCAATGAGATAACCTAGTAAATTATTTGGTAAAAGAAACAACATAGACTGTGTTGTGAAGAAATCTGGAATATTTTCCCTTTCTATGTGAATTATGTATCAACACTCTTTGGGGGTTTTGTATTGCACTGGGGAGTTTTGAGGACAAAACTGGAGAGAAAGTGTTAGTTTTGTTTGTGGAAACAACCTGTATTGAGCTTCTTCTGAGAAGAGTGTTTTGGCCCTGCATAGTCTGTGACTAGGTGGCTTGAGGACTGGTTAAATGGCTAGGTGTTCAGGTATTGATGATGTCTGCTCTTAAAACATGCAGTTTCCATCCTTTCTTTGCCAAACTTGGTCCTAATGTTAGTTGACTGGGATGCTTTAGATGAGGTCAAAAATTCAAACCTAGCAATAATGGGTCAAGAGAGTTATGGTTCTTGAATTAAGTGATTGGGCATGTACTGTGACATTTTTGATGTCTTATTTTCTGGGATCTTTAGTGTATAAAATAACATCATTATAAACATCAGGTTACTCTAAATCAGGATATAACTGTTATTATGTTACCATGGTAACCCTTTGTTCAGGATATATTTTGTTGATGTGTGTAACCAATGGTAACCATTTAAACCAGAGACATTGTTTATACTTAAACCATCTTCTTCCATTACTTCTAATAACCATTTTCATTGTAACATAACTTTAAGGTATGGATTCTATTGTCAGTGAACATGTAATCAAGACTCTTTGTTTATTATAAAACCACTAAATACAACCATTTTTAGACCATTTTCATGTACCCTGATACATTACTTTACCTAATAGTGCATTATGGGTCTTCATAGTACATTGTGGGTCTTTATAATGCATTGTGGATCTTCAACCTTCTTAGTTGGTCTTCATAGTGCATTGTGGGTCTTCATAGTGCATTGTGGGTCTTTATAGTGCATTATGGGTTTTCAAAGTGCATTGTGGGTCTTCATAATGCATTATGGTCATAGTGCATTGTGGGTCTTCAAGATAGAAATATCATATAATTAATAAATTTAACTTTATTCTCTTGAAATTTCAGTCGGAGAAGGTGCCAATAAGAAAATGTTAAGTCAATATTTCTGCCCAATGTTTTAAATATGTTCTAAGCTAATATATTCAGATTTTATTATACCAACTATTTATTAAATACACTTTGTATTGTCTGCTTTTTAATAGCTCTGAAAAACCAATTCGTAATTATTACATAAAACCAATAAATTCAAACACCATCATTTATTTCTTTGACTATGCATCTGAAATCAACCTTGGTTTTTACTATTTCTCCATCCATTAATCAGGTCACGTCTTGATGCAGTAGTCCTTATTGTTATACTTAACCATAAAATTATGATTCAATCATTTTTAGTATCATCAAGTACTTCAACATAAAATGTAATACTGTACAGTAACTGTGAAATAGTTTCATCACTTTTTGTTATTTTGTAGATTGTTTGAAATGAATCATTATAACCAGTTCCTATGGTAACTTAGTATATTTAGAATTTAGAATTTTTTTCTATGATCCTTCAGAACATAATATTAATCAATCTCTTGATTAGTTTATACTTCTTGACCTTCATATCACATTGAACTAGTTAATGATGACCTTGGTGACCTTGATAGTGTCACTGACCTCATTATGGTAAATGTCTTTTTTTTTATCTTTCAGCAATCCTGTCCTTGACAGCTTAACTTATTGCATCTGATTTTGATGATGTCCTTGACCTTTTGAAAGGTTAATCCTGACCCTAAAATTTGTTTGACCTCTTGTTTGAATTTGACCTTGACCTTTTGACCTATATATCATTACTACCTTATGTAATCAGGTAATTACAGTTTTTGTTTCCTGTATGAAGTATACACTAATAATTATTTTCATATTTGTTATTATAGCATGTTTTCTAAAACAGCTGACATGTTATTAGTTTTTGAATATTGTTTATTAAATTATTATATTTGTTGAGTATCCATTGACATTTTATTTATCATAGTTTATTGTTAACTTATGTCACTCATTATTTGTTGGCTAGCATATTGAATATATTATATAAGAAAAATATATATAAATTATACACTTGTTAAATGTTTATTATTAGATATTTTGACCTATTTAACCATATAGAGAGAAACTCTTAGTTATCAGTTTGTATTTATATATTTAGTGTGAAATATTTAAATAGTTTAACTTTTATGTTGTTATATATACTTTTTCTTGCCTTAGTAGTGTATATATTGTATATAGAACTTATTGTTGTACAAAAAATATCTCATTATTTGTCAGAGATAAATGGAAGGAAAGGGAGATAATTATTGGTTGAGTCATAGAAGAGAGTGAGAGTCAAGGGAGATAATCCATTTTTCATAAATGGATAATAAATGTGGTACAGTATGGAGTTACATCCCTTTGTAAATAATAGTTTTATGACTGTTATTCAGTGTAAGACTTGTTTAAAAGTGTTAAGAAAAGTGCTATAAATATATTGATGTTACGGAATGAAATGATTACCCATGTATGGGGACTTCATTTGTTATTGCAGGGATGCTGTAGTTGGTGAAGATACTTTGTTCTGTGATTTGTTATATAGACTTGTTCATGAATAGTGATATTTATGATTTTATCATACCTCATTTTATAGAACCACTATTCTGAGAATAGTGTGAGTTATACTACTCTATTTTGTGTCGGCGTTTGCCAAACACTTGGTGAATGGGGGGATGCAAATCTTATTTCATCAGCTTCTGAAATTTTAGTTTTGTCAGTGTTGATGCAACACTTTGTGTAACTTAAGCGTGAACATACATGTATTACATTATCAACTGCCCAAACATTTATCTCTGAAACCTCTGAAAATATTCAATATTTTTTACTTGGGGTAATACTTTGGTACAGGTTTTGCATGCAAATTTGATCACCCTATCACTTTAATTTGGATTTCCCTTATTATTATTCCAAATTTATATAGCACTTTTATTCATGTATAGGCATGGTCAAAAGTGCTTTACAGATACAATGTAATTTAAAAAATAAAATGAAATGAAAATCATTATAAAATGATATTAACTCAGTGCATGGACTTAAAATATATTATAATTATATCTATGGGCTTGAAATTCAAAATTGGTTTTGATTCCGATAAAGAACTTGTAATAGTTGAGCATTATGTCTGTGTACAATTCTTATTATGGAATGATTTTTGTTTGTATTTGTTATATAATGAAGTATGTAGTATCAACTTGGCATTAGTTACTCTACCTTTAATCATGTTTGTATTTTATCATTTGAAAGAAATGATGATTTCTTGTTAGATTTCTTGTTTCTCGTAGATTTAAGAAGGTTATCTAAATGTATTGACATGATGTATATCAATTAAGGATTGTAGCTTAATGATGGTATCTGTGTTTCAATAAATTTTGAAGTCAAGTTTCTAGTACTTAATAAATTTATAATCTGAAATCCTTGTAATCAAATTAAGTATGGTAAGCCTTCAAGGTTCCATGTGCAAGAATTGTAGTTCTATTTCATTTGACAGGTTTTTTATTACTTTGTTTTTCGTCTAATATTTGGTTAAGCTATATTGTATCCAGGAAAAGTGGAAATGTTTCGAATGCTGATGATATTTTGAAATCATAATCTATAGATATTTACTGAAGTAATGCCTCTACAAAAATAATTAATTTACATGTTGTTTTTGTTTCTGTAACAAAATGTCAATGCGTAATCATGTGTTTTCATTAATTCTCTGTCTTTGTACAATTGTATGGATGAAAGTTTTCAGGAATAATTCTGATGTTCAGGATTTTGTGAACCTGAGAAATGGTTCTTTTCTTATGTAAAAGCTTTTGAATTGGTGAAAATCTGGAAATTCAGGATTTTGAAAATTCAAGAATTTCAGGATTTTAAAATTTTGAACTTTCATCCATGCAGTAGTTTTGTACCCTGTTACTAAATGTAACTTGTTACAAAATTAGGGGTCAGGTGGCTGTTCTCATCTCCCCCTAAATCAAGATTTACCATGACATGCTATATCAATATGTTTTATGAAATGATAAAAAATTGGAAGTAAGGTTTGCACGTAATGCTGAGCTCTGTTTGAGTGAGACGAATGTTAGATAAATTCTACACATACTTCTAAAATATATTTAAAAGGGCTGGCAATTAAATAGTTCGAATGAAAGTTCCAGAATATTGAAATTCAGAATATTGGAATCCAAAGACGAGATTTTTGTTTATAAAAAGCTTCTGATATATGACGAATTACAGAAATTCAAAAATTTTGTTGAACTTTCAGCTCTGATGGTATGTAACCCCCCCTTGCAGTGTTGTTTACTGGTTGACTGTTTGCTTTTATTGTGATATAATAAATTATTCACCAGTTACTAGTTACTGTAATGATTAACTTGTTTTCTTTGACATTTTGTGGTCTTGTTAATACTCACATAATGTGTAGTAGGGCTGTCATGATATACAGGTATATTGCAAAATGCAGCTGCGGCAATACATACCATGGTACGATATTAACATACCGGTATTTGGCGATATTTTTTATTTGACTGGAAAATCTTCTCTACGTGAAATAAAAGTGACGAAAACCTTAGTTTTTCCATTGTTCATTCAATTTAACCTTAAGTAACAAAAAATAACCAAGTTTGGCTTGTCACATTCCTAAATGACTGTAAATACTTAAAGAGGCTAGATTCTATCAGTAGCTGCATGTAAAATTTGCATTGTTTCTGTTAAATACAACGGAGGCACAACCAATCTAAAAGCCCACAATATAAATATATCATGGTATGTATCGCAATATGGTGCTAGCATATTGCAGTATATCGCAATACGCTTATGGCGTATTGTGACAGCCCTAATGTGTAGAGAGTTTTAGTTTGTTGTTTTTAGTTACTGAAATCATGTTTTTTTTCTAGTAAAATAGAATGGGGATCTAGTCACTTAGTTTTGAAACAATTTCTGCCTCTTGCAATAATACTTGTATGCTATATAATGAAACCTCAATTCTTAGAAGAATTCATTGTTTTCATTTGGTAAAATAATGAATTTATAATAACTAGTTGATTCTTTGTTTAAATTGTAATGTTGTTAACTTTTGTCGAGTAAAACTGAGTTATGTTTTATAAAAAATGTAGCTACTGTTTTTGTTTGATGTAGTTATCTATGTTTAATAACAAACTTTATTCTGTACGTTTCTATAATTTCAACCTTTTGTTATTTGGTCTATGGTTTTCAAAGCAAAATGGAAATACATGTAATTGAATGAAAGCTGTAACAATAAGTTAGTACAGTTGTATGTGAATGAAAACAAGTTTGTTTCTAGTTAGAAAATAATGGCAGTGTTAGCATTATACTCTTGATAATAATATTATAGTTTATAGCTGAATGTATGGAATAAGCAACTTTTGCTGTTATGAACAGTTAATAGAAATCATGTTTTATCAAATGAAATTTATAATAACTGTTTAGTATTTCTACTTACTAACCAATACCAGGGCACTGGACATCTTTTGGGGACTGGTACCCATACCCTCTGGAAGAGGAATTTTGCGTCATTTACATACAATATGGTGAATTTTCAGTCGCCTCATAAATGTGTACAGTTGAGACTTTTACCAGTCACATTTACTCCAAACACTTTTCTAACATTGATTTGAATAGATAGTATAGATAGTTACTGCAGAATGACAAAAAATTAATGATATTTTAAAGAGAAATTTTATCTGAGATAGGGGAAAAACATGATTTTGAGAGGGGAATGGGGTCCATATTCAGCCCCAAAATATGCCAAACCAGTGCCCTGAATACTAGTACATGTAATATGTTTCATGTTTGGTTCATCTATGGTTACATATTGTCACATATTAAGACATATAGAACGTTTTGTTATATAGTACTCTTAATACTTGTACTTTACTGAAATCATTTTGAGACAATGTCAACATGTACTGACACTTTACTTCAAATAATTCTATATTAGTAAGGGGCTAACTAATAGTTATTATGTGTGATTTAATTTTTGTATTTTACCAGAGGGAGGTAATCTAGAACTGAACCTTTCTCTACCTGGAGTTGTCATTCCTTAGTAACTGTCACTAGCAAGGGCTAGAAATTTTGTCATTTATAATCAGGTTGATTATATCCCAGAATCAGTCTGACCAGTCTTAAATGTTGCTACAGTCACAAACATTAATTTTGTGGTACCAGATATATATTTGCTTGTGGTAATTTGAGTAAAATAGATTATTACTTTGGTGCACATGACTAGGGTGCTAGTGACCCCAGTAGCTGGGATAAGGTGTTTAACATATCCAAATAAAGTGTATAATATATAAAGATGCTATTCAGACCAACCTGACTATTTTCCTTTCTTATGATTATGGCCATTTTGACTTACTTGATAAGCATTCAGATTTCCTTAATCACCCATGTTACCAAAGTCACTTCTGGTAAACTAGGTAGACAAATACAGAGTTTATACTGAATGTTTCCATTGTGCTTTTATGGCAGTAAGAACGACAACCCTTCTAGGAAATCATTAAATAATACTTTCTGTTCTATGTTGAATTACCTCCCTTTGTTATGAATACAACCATTGTTTATGTTTGTTTTGGTATAGAAATCACGTCATAGATCTGATTTGTTATAATTTGTTCTACATTTTCTGGTTTAATTTTGTGTCCCTTTAAAGTTACTTGTATTTAGTTGTGTCACTTATAGTTGGTTTCTTCTCTGGACTCTTGATGTAGAGGGATAAGTTATTCTCTACAGTACCCAGCAAAAGTTTTGAGACATTTTTACTTTGTAAGCCTACTACATGTGATTTATTCAAAATTTGATTACCATTTATTTTGAAAGGCTTTTTTGTTTTCCTTATTTTTTGTTCTGGTACTATTTTTAGTTGAGACTACCAAAGTTGCTTAAAATCTATGTTATAGAAAAGCATTACATTGAATTAGGTTTTGAAGGCTTAGGGATATCAGATGCTAAATCTTATAAATGCCATGCATTCAATAAATTATCAGCCATATTAAATAAATCAAAAATAATGGTTTTACCAAAAACAATAAAGGAAATTTTAAAATTTAAGTAAATATTCTTTTGTCTCCAAACTTTTTGTGGGTACTGTATATTTAGTATACCTGGTGTTAATGTTAGAATTCTAAAAGTTACATTTCTTCTCTTAATTTTTTATCAGTCTGGATTGAAAATTCTATTGTTTTAGGAGGTTTCTTAGGGACGTAAGCTATGAAAGTTAAGAATAAATGAATGATTTGATTTGGTATAACTTTGTTATTTTCACTGGAATGGTCCAAGTGCTGACAAAGTTAACAATTCTCAGGTTTTGAATGAGGCAATATCTTTAAAATTATTGGGTATTTTATGGCTAAAATTTGAAAAAAGTATTGAAATGATCCAAAGGAATGATTTGTTTTACCTGTATTCAATGACCGAAAGAATTTATATGTTTGACTAGTCTAAAGATATCAATCAATGTGAGTTGTTTGTTTTCGATTTTAGAGGAACGTTAAAGTGTTAGAACATGGATACATGTATAAGACAGTTGTATAATTGGCTTCAGGTTATGAACGTCACTCTTAGCTATAATCTACTTTTGTATTTCTCTGAATAACTAAAAGCATGCTGTTTGTTGATGGTTTATATATAAAGGGAGATAACTTTTTATTAGTCAATATAAAAGTTTGATTTTATACTAGGTTACTTCCCTTTAGAAATTGTTTACATATCTCTAATTATGGTGTTATCAAGAATGAATGATTTAAGTTGAATGTATTACAAGTATTGTCAGCTATGTTTAAAAGCAAGCAACAAATTGAGAAGAAAAATCAAAGAGTTTTAACATGCAAGGGATTTTTTAATCACTGTTAGTAATAGATATCTATTAGTATTATGAATTGAAGCCAAATGATTTTGTGCAACATGATGGGTCTGTCCCATAAGGCGGTCACTAGCTAGCACTTTTTAAAATCATTTTTTGCATAAGAGATCTACAGAACAGTTTGCTTCAAACAAGCAGAAAGTTTTCAACTTGCTTGATCGTAGCAGACCATTCTGTAGGAAATCACTAGCTAGGGATACAAAGCGATTGTCTTGTGAAATGGGCCCTATATATACTAATACTATGTTAATATACCTGATTATTATAATGTTAAAGATCTGTCAGATGAAAGTTTTATTGTATATTATATATATAATTGTTGATAATGATAATGATGAAGATGACGATGTTGATGATGTCTTTCAGGTGAATGGTTGCAATTTCTTGTTGTTTTATTTATTATTATATGAAATATAACAAGAATTGTATAGGAGAGTATATTTAGATAGCCATAATGTGATTTATAAATATTGATATTATCATGTTGGCGTTTTTATTTTCGATTTTTTCTTTAAGTTATTACAAATGTTTGAAAATACATGATATTTTGAAATGCTAGAACTTACTACATTGTATATTGTATTGCTAAGGTATTATTACACCATATATATTTATAGAAAAAATTCTTCATTGATTACTAATACAAATACATGTCATTAATATAATGCAAGTTATTGTATGAAATTTTCTATTCAACAATACAAATACTATTCACTGAATTATGCATGAAGTAAACTTCTTGTGCATTTTTTCCAGCTAGATTTTTAACAATTTGTACTAGTATTTGATATTATCTGTACAAAAAATCAATTGTTAAACTTTTCCTTAGAAACATTCATATTGATTAATATTTCTTTCTTTATTGTTTTATTTTGGAATATAGGACAACTAGTCTTGTAGCTTTATTTCTAGGCAGATGATTCACACAGTAGCCATGGTGTAGGTTAATAAAAGTGTAATATTGTTATAAATGTATTTTCAAACATTTGTTATAACAAAGATATATATATTATATATATCAAACATTAGTTTTAATGTTATTGCATGTGTTAATTATAAAACCTGTACAATAATTGTTGGATTATAAAGAAAGTTTATTATGGTGTTAAGTAATAAAGTTTACATGGTGTTACGGGATGATAGTGTTTATCTTGTTTCTTATTGATATACCGTCCCTTCCAAAAGTCCTATTTTTTATTGGGTTTAATGCCGTGTCAACACAATTGAGGTCATTTTACGGTGTCCAGCGCACCTAACCTAGCTTTCCTGGACCCTTGTCTTTAACCAGTACTGGCCTACCCTTCCACAAGGTCAGAAACTTCTCCATATACCTTAATTATGGTGAAAATTTGACATTATTGTCAAATTTGCATAGAAGGATATATCCTCCCTGGGTGGGATTTGAACTGGTATCCCCTTCGGGACACGAGATTCAAAATCCCAGCACGCTACCTACCCGGGTTCCCAAAAGTCCTATGACTGTAATTAAGTGGTCTTATATAAATCAGTTCAGATGGATTTTTCTACATCTTTTATTCTCTCTATGTATTCAAAGTTTCAGCCAAAGGCCTTTATTCCGTGTTTCTTATAACATCACATCCAGTTTCGACCATTATTTTGTGTTTGTTTTTGGTTTAAAAGTTGCAAATAAATCAAAAGAAGAGTTTGTCTTTTATAGTCTCAGGTATCATGTCTCAAAATAAAATGTGCCTGAATAATGTCAATTTGATGTGCGTGTAATTATGACTTTATACCAAATGACCAATGATTATACTTAGGCCAAAATGTTGAATACATAAAGCGTATAAAAGATGTTATTTAAGACACAAATCTCTAAATGTTTTAATTAAGTTTGTTTATAATACAAATTCTATGTTCATGAGTGCCAAACACCCAGCAGGGTCGCTGCCAACTTGGTGTTATAGTGTGTTACTCAGTGTATCAGGTACAAATATCCAATCTGACTGATAAACTACAAAAAAACTCCCACTCTATCAACCATGATAGTACAGTACCCACCAAAAGTTTGGAGACAAAAGAAATTCACAATATTTTTTTAATTTTGATGATTATTTTTGTTGAATCGTTATTTTTCATATATTTACGATTGGTGTGTGATGAATTAAAAACAAATTTCATGCAAGTTACGCATTTGTAAGATTCAGCATCTGACTTAAGCTTCCAAAACCATGTTAATTGTAATTATATTCTGTAACATAGCTTTTATGCTTTTTATGTAGTCTCAGTCATAATTATATTGAAAACCCAAAAAATTAAGCAAAATCTAAAAGCATTTTAAAAATAAACACTAATCAAATTTTTGATGAAAGATATTCATTAGGCCTAGAAAGTGAAAATGTCTCTAAACTTTTGGTGAGTACTGTAGTTATTGTTTACATGTTATAGTTTGACCATGGATAAGAGAGTACAGTAGAAGATAAGAATTTCACATATTGAAGAGCAGAAAGTTGAGGAAATGGTCTGAAACAATGAAATTCATATTAGTATACTTATTTATGGAAGGTAGTGTATTATTATTGACCCGAGTACAGAAATACTAGAGTGAATATTTTAATCATCGGAGGTAATGTATGCGCCATTGACAGTTGAAAAAAATTAAACTTATACCCATTTACACCTGGGTGGAGTAGAACTACTCTAAAGTGAATTTCTTGCTTATGGAAAATAGCAGTGCCCCAAGTGGGGTTCAAACCCAGATCCTCTTAATCTATAAGCATGCTTTCTACCACTGGACCACTGCTCCTACATGTATTATAGACTCTTATGTTGTATGACAGTTCTATAGAGATCTATACATTACCTATAACTAATACTTTAATATAGTAAAGCTTTTATGTGTTAAGACTTCACCACATGTAATGGAATAGTGCAAGCACATAAATAATCAACTTGTGTCATAACACAATAGAGTCTTTCTACAGAAATTTTCAATATAAAAGAAACTAAAAGCAATCTTTTTAACAGCACAATCTTTATTATAATATGCATGTATAAACAATCAAAATTAAACAAGAAATCCCTCACATTAAACTAGTCTAATTACATACACATATTTCTACAAATAATCTTTAATATTGTTACCTGATAAAATATCATTTGTTCTATATTAAAATCAAGAACATAGCTGTAAACAGTAACATATTTTATTAACTTTTATTCAACTGTCAGTGCAGCATACATTATCTCTGTTGATTGAAATACTATATATCCATCTTTCTTCATTGATAATGAGTACAGAAGTACTGTAGTAAGTACTCAAATCAGGAGGGTTAATATATATGAGCCAGTGACGGTTGATTAAATCTTTACAATACCTACATTGAACCATCTTTGTCTTTTCACAGCAAGTATGCACAAAAAATCCCACAACAAATCAAAGCTTATGAGATAGCTACTAAACAACAGATATGTAGACCTTTCTTAATATTTTAGTCCCTAACGAGTTCCTCCACATTGCTCCTAAAACCTGACAAGCAAATATTAGAACACATCAAACATGTAGAGTAATAACAGGTAGCCATTAAAATATTGTGAGAATGTACATGAATTTGAATGTTGATATAATACAATTACATACACTTTATATACAAACAATGGTATAGTCCAACAATATTAACCTGCACTTGACCTTTATGCAAGAATAATAATAATAATAATAAAGACTATATTTTAAGAGGCTATACACATTTGGATAAATCCAATCTTCCATGTGGGCCTCTATCAAACATATTACACAGTATATACAATATTTTCATAATGATGAATGCATAGAATAAATTAAACACAGTATTTACAGTCTTTTTTTTGTCTTTGTTTGTAAATCGCGCTTTGTCATAAGCTTTCCGTAAACTGCAAATACTGAACAATTAATTTAATTTTTATAAGTATAAATACTTTGAAACTGTGCCACAATATTGAAGACTTATGTGTTTACTCCAAAACTAATGTGTCCAGAATTAAAAGTTTAACAACATGCCATGTTTACAAAATTGATTTATAGGTTGTTATTACATGTGTATTACCATATACACGCAAACGGAATCTCACGATTTAATGTAAGTGAAGTGTGTTATAATTATAATTAGCAATTTCAAGCTCAGGTTAATATTATCGCTATACAGTACAGACATATATACATGTATATACAGTCCCCTCCAAATGTTCTAGGATGAATGAAATTTTGAGACAAATAATTGATCATTTATACTGGATGTAATTTTACTATAATTAAATTTCATTCATGTAATATAGTTTGAATCATACGATGATAAATTAATAAATGGAGATTTCCAAATTTGCTCTGATGACTTATTATACCCCCGCTTCGAAAAAGAGGGGGTATACTGTTTTACCCTTGTTCGTGCGTGCGTCCGTCCATTACAAAATTTCTGTCGCAATTTTCTCAGCAACTATATCATGCAGCAGCCTAATACTTTGCATATTGCTTCATCCCATAGTCCCATATGGTGTAAAGCGATTTCATTGTTTCTTATTTACATGAGTAAGGGTAAGGTGTTTTAACTTAAAGGTATTTGTCCAAGGATTTTTGAAGAGCACTATATGCACAAATACTAAAACTGTACAGGTATATACATGTATAAAATATGTGATAGTGAAAACTTGAGTTTGATACCAAGCAACAAAGAAATAGAGAATAACAATCAAGAAAATTTGTAACATTCTTAAATATTTAAAATCCCTTACCCATCACTGAATAATATATATCCTTATACAACAAAAAGAATAATCTAAAATTTCTTTAAACTGTTATCACCAAAGTTGAATAGTCTGGAATAATTACGACCAAATTGATCCCAACAAGAAATGTAATGTGGAAACCACATTAAAGCCTGATTTAAAAACTTTTAACCCAAAATTTACAAATGTAATTAATCCATAATAAAGGCAGGTAGAGTTACGGTTACTTTCTAATTCTGTTCATCACATGGTATGTTATCATTGTATGAAGTTTCATAAAGATCTGACAATAAATGGCAGAAATATATGGAAAAAAAAGAACTTGAACGCAATTGTTAACGACACCGGACGCCCGCCCACCCGTGTTTTTGCCAAACTGATAGCCCAATTTTTTTACGTTGAAAAATCCGACTAAAAATGTTAACACAACTATTATCCATTACTCAAGTCTGCTTCCTGGTTCCTCAGTACTATGCTAGTAGGAAAAAGTTACTAGCTCATAGAATGATAGTAACAACACGGTGGGTATACAATTCAATTTGATAGAGATGGCACTACAATAATAACTGGTACATGTACCAGAAATGATACCCAGTTTAACAGTAACCTATATTAGATCCATGAAATGATTCGTAATATGCAAAGCTAAATGAACACAGATATGAAAATGTACAAAAATGAACAAACATACAAAATAAAAATTCAAGTAGAAGACATTCCAGATAACACGTTCATACTATTTCTCACAACTTTATCAATATTAATACTGCAATTTATTCAATAAACTGAAAGCCCAATAAAAGAACAAAATCATATTGAACACAATCTATGAACTTCTAGACAGTTACCCTAAAATAATATCATACATTATCTGTAGTCAGTATTGTTTCAATCTGATTAAATCCCCATCTAAAATTTTCAGCTCGCCTACTCGCTATAATTTATATTTGGCCGTTTTCACGTTCAGGTGACCTTTTCTAATCATTATATTCATGACGAAATTGTTATGATTAGTAACTTGTTTTCATCGTCTATGTCACGCAATTTGAAATGAGACATCCAATCGCAGGCTGTGAATAATACCGCTGTTAAATTAGCTCCCAAACCTTGGTATAAAATTAATTACGAAATCAAAATGTTATTAATAGTGTTTCGTCTAGATGAAAGCTATGCATTGATTGGTCGACATAAAGGTCATCTCAACATGACCCTTCATTGAGATCTTAGAGATCCTGTAGGACAACGCTCTACAGGATATCTGTTTACTGAGATTGGTATTGTGTAAGTATAAAAGCTTAGACATTTCAATCCAAGTACTGACCAAAACCAAAGACTTCACTATTTACACATGGTTGCCACCTGGACCCCATTACCTACTCATTTATATCACCAGCTGGGACATCATTTTAACATCTTTGGTCACCCATTAAAAATTTTGATGGGCACCGTGGCCGTGGTCAACTTGATAAATGTCAATCAACACCCTGATGCGGACTTAATAATTATATAGTTTACAAACATTTTTATCAATAAGGGACTTTAGTCAGTTATTTCCCCTTGTATACTCTTCAAAACAGGTAGGTCTAATTAGTTGGATTACTCGGATTTTACCCTTACTTTTCAATGTTAGTTTGCCAAATTTAATCTTAAATAACTTTTTTGTATATCATTTAATTTGTTTGAAATTCAAGCTAATTATTTTTAAGTTAAAGAACTATCTAAATTTTATCACTTCTGTTAATATCTTTATTAACAAGAAAGATATTAGATGAAACATTTTGTTATCCTTACATAGGAATTCAATGATAAAATCCGAGGATTCCAACTGTAAGGACCTACTTACCAATTGGATTGCTTCAGATTTTATAAGGGAAAGATAACTGACTAAAGTCCCTAATTATCGTCTAAATATCAAAATATACTGTAAAGGTCCTGGAATGTTATATTTTTATCTACACAATGAAAATTATCCTGACATTAATTTTTTTAAAACAAAATATAAAAAAAAACATTGTACAAAAATAAATTGAAGATTGCCAACAAAACTATTATTAATGCTGTCTCTATAGAAAGAAGTGTTATTTCTGACAACCTGAGATACAGAATTTTTTACAGTGGCAATACCATGTGACAATGACATCACAAATGCTACGGTTTGAAGAAGACAACAGTGAAAAGTCAGCCTCTTCTTAGGATTATAAAGAGCTCTAAGTTTTCTAATTCTTGTCAGCTTTCAATGATATCCAACTCAAGCATTTGTGATGCCATAGTATTGCATGGTAATGCCACCGTGATTTTTACAAATATTGAATAATTTTTTGATAATTAAAATATTAATTTAAGTATTAACATAGTATATGAATGATGTAAAGAAAGCAGTCATTAGAAAATAATACAGTAAAGCTCTGCTGCTAAAACCATACAATCAATGGTCTTAATAGCAAAGTGGTCTGAATATAGGGACTCTTTTAGTCTCAAATTTAGCATTTAAGATTTAATAATCAACAAAACTTGCTTTATTTTGCAATAACGAAGGTGGTCATTATAGCAGATAGTGGAACTTTACTGTATGTAAATTTATGTTAAAAATCGCAGTAACAACAATTTGGCAGACAACCTTCTAACTAAAACAACTTATAGCACCATTTAAATCTACACATATATAACTGACAGCCTAATACAAAATATCTAATAAAACATAGCTCTCATACACAAAAATATAACATCAAAAATTTGTTCAAAAATAATATAAGATGCTTTTATATAACACTTAATGCATAGTGAATGTAAAAGTTGAACCAAACTTTCCAGAATTTCAATAGTCTTAAAAATATTGAATTAACAGGAAATGATAACACTAATGCAACCCCTCTCCCAAAAAAAAGAAAAAATCTATGATCCAAACTGGGGTCAAACCTGTGACCTTCAGTTATAAGCAGACACTCTATTACATGTCATAAAAGTGAGCTTGATAACAATGGAGAACCAGAGTCGTATTGTGGCTCTGCTCTCCTACATTAATATAAAAACTAACAACTGCCTTATTAATAAGATGTACATATAGAACAATATGACTAAACATACAAAAAAACTGTTTACTTCACTCAGATTTTACCAATAAAATGAAATTTATACAAGGTATATAGCAAACATCAATGCAAAACCAAATGGAACATAAGCTCCTGAAAATAGCTAAGCATCTTATTCCATAAAATATACTAGTAAATTATTTCTGTGAACATTTCCTTTACGTGAATGAATGAAATCAACAAAAACTCGTTCACATGGGATATAACTTTTAAAATCAATGCTCCAAAATAACTACAGTACACTTTAATAAAACACCATCATGTCAAACTCTACATTCATGTCTATGTTTACATTAACAGTTCATATTTCAATAATCTATAGCACTGGATTGAACAACAAAAATGAGGTTGCACACTTAATTGTTCCTTGCATAGCCACAGCCTTGTTTCAAGCACTAGCTCAATTTATATGTTAAATAACAGCAAATTGCAAAATTAACAACTAGCCCAAATCAATGTCATATCACTAGTCTCAAGCTTTAGTGAAACAGGTTAAGTTCACCACTCACCAACAATTTTGTCAACATTATCCACGTAGGAACAAATTAACTGAGATTTTGTAGATTAGGATTACATGCTTGCCATTAGCACATTCAACAGTCAGCATTTATTTTCACTTTTAGAGGAAAGGTGCAGAACCCTTTTTTAAAAAGAAATCAAGTAAATCTGTGAGCTAATGCTCACTAGTGATACCCCCGCCAAAACTAAAAATATGCGACAAACAGGAAGTAGACGAGCAAGGAGCATGAAATCGCTTTACACCATATGGGACTATGGGATGAAGCAATATGCAAAGTATTAGGCTGCTGCATGTTATAGTTGCTGAGAAAACTGCGACGGAAATTTCGTAACGGACGGACGGACGGATGCACGGACAAGGGTAAAACAGTATACCCCCCTCTTCTTCGAAGCGGGGGTATAAAAAGTGACAACAATGAAATTGGGGTAAGACAATATCCTTCATTAAAAGTTCATTTCAATTCTTTCGATTACATCCACTACCAGTGTACAGTCTACGAAATAAATAGGTGTCCGATTGCCCGGGACAACTAATTTCTAGTTTGGGCTGCAAAAACTCTTCTGGGCAACCGAATTTCCTGAGCAAGGTATATTGCTTGCTGCTAAAATGACCTGTTCAGGAAACCACTTCCATTTCCTAATTTCGTAGACTGCAAGAAGCATTTTGAACGGAATATTTCGGTTTTCTAATTAAAAATTTCTACTTTTGAAGCAATATTTTCCACTGAGATTTCTCAAGGGTACTTAAGAAATTGACAAAATGATATAAATAGAACAAAACTTTAAGAGCATGGGAATTTATTTCAGGGAAGGGAAAATAAATTATATTTGGGGGAGGGGAAATAGGACCCAATATCGGCCCTAAAATGGCCTGAAAAAATCACTGTCAGTTATCTTAAAATCAATTAAGAAGATATTAAAGTTCAATCCAGTACTATAGTTCATCATTTCAATATAAACAAACATTAGTGTACATGTATTCACATTCAGAGTTCATTTCTAACAACATCAGCAAGAGCTGCTTCAGCTTTTAAACTTTCCATGTTGATTTCTTCAAATGACGATGATGAATCATTACCATCAACGCCTTCCTTAGTACCAACACCATTATCAGTATCATTCTGATTGATAGAAGCTTGTCCAGAACATATACCAGAATCATGTACACCTCCATCTATACCACTTGTATCTTCAACATCACCAGAGATATCTTTAACTTCTTCTGTGATATCTTTAACATTCTCAGCCATATCGTCAACATCATCTTTCATGTCATCTTCTAGTAGATTAGTATGAGCTTTAGATGGTCTTACATCAATACTAGAAGTGATCTGACTATCTTGTACTTCTTCTGTAACATCATCAGTTACATTAACACTACTTTCAAAGTCTGATTCCTCATCGGAATACTCAACATCATCATCATCATCAAATCTACTGCTAATGTAACTACGACTGTATGTAGACACACTGCGTGAACTACGTTCTGATGCCGAGGGACTTGATCGAGCTGAAGAACTCAACAATGATTGATCGGCATCTACATTTTCTAAATATTCATCAGGCACACAGTCCAAAGCTTCATTGACAAAAAACTTTTCTTGTTGTGAAAGTGGAGCCATGAACTGTATACAATCTGGTTCATAGATTTCTAACATTGGATAGGCTGAAAGTTTATGACTCTGAAATATATGAGAAAAGTTCATAGAAATAGTATGAAACAATCTTCATACAGTCACCACCAAACATAGCTGGAGGATGGCAAAACCTGTAAAAAAATAGAAGGTTTGTCTAGATCTGCAGGTTTACAGAACAGACTGTCTGGCACAGAAATTGATCTCATTCACATAATTTTCAATTCATCGAAATATGTAAAATGTCTTCGGTCCTGTAAGAAATAGTTATGTCCTGTAAAATTTTTATTTTTACAGGACCTACTGTCCAGTTATCAACTGTTTAGTTTCACAGTAACATTCATAAGCCTCCGAAATGTTCAAACAAGTAGTTCAAATAGACAAGAAAATCTTTATACAAAATATGATAATAGAAAGTCAACTGAAAACATGTAAGCGAAATTGACAAGTCCAGTCCATTTGATTATAAGATTTGTTAGCAACATGAAAATAGATTTGATTCAGAACTTAAGTTAATGAAATATTCTAGCTGAAAAACTTTTCAGCAATAATAAGTCAAATAACTTCATTCTACACAGATGCATACGGTACAAACAAACATTATTCAGTTGGAAAAAAACATAAATTAAAATTCCAAATAAGAACTATTGCAGCAAACAGTACAAACAAAATATAAATGATATACTATACCTTTATATATTGATTTAATTTAGGATAGACTCTCCATACAGCTATAAGTATAGATACAGTATTAACAAATGGGAATGATGTAGTAACACAATGAGCAACCTCTGGTAGTTTTATAATCTTATAACCCTCAGATAACATTTTAGTTTCTATTTCTGGATCAACTTTAACTACACCCTCTGTTAGTATCACACCCACTGCATAACGTAACTTCTCTGAGGGTATCTGAAAATATATGTACATTATGTAAGTCCAGTATTAGTGAAAAATAATGACAGATAGTAAAAATCAGTTAGTTCACATTGTTTAGCTGGTTGAAAATATAATTCCCTTTACTACATAACATGATCCTATAAAAGACCAGCCATAACTTTTATCACATTAGGACATTATTCTGTTAAAGCATAACAGAATCAAAGTCCATAAAAAGCTAGGGCTGGTTATAGGGCAGCCTATATGCTGCTGTCAACCGTGTATAAGACATTCCAAAAAGTGCTGGTCAGACAGACATGACCCATAAAATTCCAGTTGGTCCAGGAAACAGTGCATTATATCAAGTCCAAAAGTCCTGTTAAATTTCATTTTTTAAATTAAAATGAGGATAAATATCGGCTATTTTATTGTATTTCTAAGTAAGTATTGAATATTTGTCTTCAGTTAAAGTTGAAATAGTGACTGAGAAGCAAATAGACATATTGATGATTTCTTCTGGTCCAGTGAAACCTGATTCAGTCCAGTGATTCTTCCAAGTTCACTGGACCGAATGTCTAGTGATGTCAAAACAATTCTCTGAATGTCTGCTATGTATATGACTAAACAAAATGGGTTATGCATTGAGATGGCTTAAGGTTTTCAGTGTTATTGTGTCTGTACTGTTAATGAATGTCAACCACATCTGATGAAAAACAAAATGTTTAACTAATACCTAAACTTTTTAACGGTTAGATGTCCTTGTTCTGGGCTTGTTTATTTTAAATTACAGTATGTAAATTAATACATTTGAGGTGGACTGAAAGAATAGCAGACCAGACCCTGGCCAATACCTTCATCCCAAGGACAGTAAAGGATTGGAACCAACTTCCATCTAGAGTCACATCTGCTACCTCTCTGGAAACATTCAGAACTCTCCTTGCAGGGTGCCTGAGTGACATTTCATGAAATATTTATACATTTGTATATAGTTTTAAAAGACATTTTTAATTGACACCATGCACCGCCACCATGAATATTTTTTCGGTGAGCAAATTACGATCTATAAAGATCCTGCTCAATATTGGAAGAAGGAAGAAGAAGACTGTATGTTTTGCAGCATAAGTGCGTCCAAACTAATGACACCAGGATACATGTACTTTTATAGAAGAATTAATCTAAATTTCTGAAGAATCAGGTTTTCTTTTAAAACTGCCAATCAAACTTGTATAAAAAAAACCTACCTCATTTGGATTGTCATAGTAAAGACCAATACATTTCATATCAGGACAAAGTAGGGCAGCTTCTGTAAAAATCTGACCAGAATTCTTGTATGGCCCCTTAGCAAACTTGTATGCAACAGTCACATTCTTTATTGGTGGGGCACCGGCTTTGACATCTATCGGTTTGGAGACCCCTAATAGATATAATAAATAATAAACAGTCAAACAAAGAATAGCAAACATAAAAATCAGCCCAATAACAATCACAGTTATCTCGTCCATATTTTTGTCTATTTTGTCCAAGCTCTCATCAGCTGGTTTCCGCTCTTGTGACAATTGCTGGGAACCAAAATCTTCTTTATGAAGAGTTACAAAAATAAATATGGCTGCGCCCATGAAAGGTAATGCGTTTCCTCTTGTGGTTATTATTAAACCTTAAATTCCATTTGTTTTACTTGCCAACCGGTTTTGTTAATTTAGTAGTTTAATAATGCATTTAGGCTCGCTCTATTTGGTCGTAAAATATTCAGATTCGTTCCATACTGAAATACGACCCATTCGTTCCAAAGCCGTTTCGCCCCATGCTGGACCACTTTTAAGAATTAAGAAGAGTCTGATTTTTGTTTGTCTGAACCCAAACATAACTTTCTTGGTAAGACAACGTAATGTCTTCATTGTCATGTGACTGGACCGTAAGGCTGGACCAAACTTGGTCTGTTCGTCTCCAGAGGCGAGCTATGGCCCCTGAATAACAATGTTTTGTTAAAAATAAAATGTACATGCAATTTGTTTTTATCTATTGTAACCCTTGAATAACTTTGTCTTAGTAAAATTGTAATTTGTGCTATCACTACTGACAGTCTAAATAATTTTCATCTAATCTACTACATTAATTGCCAGAATAACTCTTGAAAAGTAATTTATACTTACTAACCAACTGCTAGCTACTAGCGCAGAGGGATTAGGGACAAAACGGACCATGAGACGAAACAGACCATGACAAAACGGACCATAATCGGGACAAAACGGACCATATATTTTGGACTAAACGGACCATTGTCGGGACAAAACGGACCATTATAATATATATTTATATTATTAGATAATAAAGGTATTGATGTTTTCAATACAATGCAATAGTGTTGGTTTTTTTTGTTGTTATTTCATTGAGAACCTAATTTTTAATCAACGCCTAACTGATAATAATTATTGATAATTAGTATAGGTTAATTGAACAAGATTGTTTTTTCCATTAGAATATTACTATGTGTATTAGTAATTATATCTGGAAATACAAGTTCGTTATCATAAATCATTTTCCAGAGTTCTATGTGGCAGGCAGTATGTAGAGAGGACCCAGTGCTTGACTATAGTATTATAAGCAACTTTAACTCTCAGGCAAATACTCCAGTACCAATAAAGGTGTTAGTTCAAGGAATAACGAGGAGGACAATGAATAGCATTCGATAGGACATTATTTGTTGTTGATTTTTTACCGGTCCGTACATCAAATAATACAATTATCACATTTAATTTAGGTGACAACGCACAAGCAGTTAATCACTATTAGGACTATTATAATTACAATTGAATCATAATCTAATGATACCAAACATATGATGTTATTACTCACAGACTTAATAATAATAAAATATTTCTATTTTTTCTTAAATATTGTAAATGTCATACTTTATTCTTATGGTCCGTTTTGTCCCGAAAGTGGTCTGTTTTGTCCAAAATATATGGTCCGTTTTGTCCCAAGTGTGGTCCGTTTTGTCATGGTCCGTTTCGTCTTATGGTCCGTTTTGTTCCGGCACCGCGCAGAGCAGTTATAATCGGTAATCGATTGTTGGACTTATAATCATGTAGATGTAGATGTGAATATGAGTGTAACATTCGGTACTTACTAGTTCACATTTACTATGATTTAGGGTAAGGATTTGTCAGGGGCCTGATAGCTCTACCAGGGGAGCATTTTTCATGTGAATGAGGGGTTCCCAGTTCCAGTGCCAATTAGGGACTTTAGTTAGTTATCTTTCCCTGATAAAATCTGAAGCAATCCAGTTGGTAAGTAGGTCCTTACAGTTGGAATCCTCGGATTTTATCTATGAATTCCTATGTAAGGATAACAAAAAATTTCATCTGATAATAATATCTTTCTTGTTAATAAAGATATTCACAGAAGTGATGAAATTTAGATAGTTCTTTACCCTAAAAACACTTAGCTTGAATTTCAAATAAATTAAATGATTTACAAAACAGTTATTTAAGTTTTATTTTGACAAATTGACATTGAAAACTAAGGGTAAAATCTGAGTAATCCAACTAATTGGACCTACCTATTTGAAGAGTTCAGAAAGGGAAATAACTGACTAAGGTCCCTTATTAGGATGCATATTTTCCACCTTGTGACATTTTTCACTTAACATGGCCCGGACTTAATTACATAGTCACTTGAGAAACTTTTGTAATAGATAATTGCTCCTGAAATAGTCTGGGATTCTGAAATTTCATATGAATTTCCAGTCTGTGGGGAGTATGTCATACCTGTTCACATTTAGGGAGAATGATGTTTAAGTACTCAGATAGCTCATTCAAGAGCGAGTTTGTAACTAGCCAGATAGCTGTCAGGAGAGAGCTTGCCTTGTTGGCCTAGGTGAGAATTCCTGGGTTTGAGTCTCAGTCAGGCAGTATATTTTTTTCATTTTGTGACAAGAGGAAACTATAGTTTTTCAGCATCATAGGGCAATTATCTTGGAAGTGCCACTTATGGTACATTTTAGCTAGTTTTTCATTTGCCTATTAATTCTCACTTTTCAATTGAAACATGTATCATCTAAACAGCTTAAATCATGCAATACATTATTTCATGTCTATTCTGTATTTTTAGTTGATATTTCTAAGAAAAAGAAGAAATTTAAGAATAAGAAACACACTGATAATGTGAAGAAAACTTCTAACATGGTTTCAAAGGAACATGGATCTGGAACAATGAAGTTAACTAACGTTAAACCTGGACTCAACAACAAACATGTATCAAAAAAGGTTTCAAAACCATTAGCTGACTCCAAACAAGCAATAACGAATGTTAGTGATGACAAAAATGCTAAGTTGAAGGATCGTAAACAATTCAAAAAGAAAAAAGCAATGGAGAAAAAGAAAAGAAAATTGGAGAAAAATGCTAACCCTGATACTGTTACAGAAACATCCCAAAATGTAACTGAAAAATCCAGTGTGAAATCAATGAAACCTAATGTAAAACCAATCAGTAAAGATGGACAGCAAAATAAGAAGAGTTCCTGGTCTGTTAAAAAGAAAGAGAAACGTGAGAAATGGAAACAAAAACAAATGAGAGAAAAACTGACACGGTTAGGTAAGATTGGAAAACTTGAAGAGAAAACTGAAGATGAGGATGTGGCTAAAGTTCATGTTCCAAAAACTGTCAAGGAAGCAACTGCTAACTGGACCAAACTACAACAAGTAAGTTATTGTGAGAATATTTTTATGTTGTTTTAAAAATGTAAAATAGTTAAGTGCAGTTTAAAGTCTGCTTCATTTACACATGGGTGGAGTAGAACCACTGTTCGTAAATTTCTTGCTCAAGGAAATTAGCAGTGCCCCTAGTGGGGTTTGAACCTGGGACCTCTTGATCCCTGAGTGAGCATCCTACCACTGGACCTCCGCTCCTACTTTATGTACTTGAATATATTTACATAACTGTTGTTTAAGTGTCAATAAAAGTTTACTTTTTGATAATGTATTTTTATTTGCCTTATGTTTGATATTCATTTGACATTGTCACGTGTTCAGAATTTTAGAATCTTTGAAGTCTTGTTTGAAAATATACTCAACATTTGACATTGTCACATGTTCAGAAATTAAGAATCTTTGAAGTCTTGTTTGAAAATATACTCAATTAGTTTTAGAAGAATAATAATATGATACTTGTACTCCCTTGCTTCAACCTAACTTTTTGGGGACTTGTAAAGTGTTCACTTACAACTTGGACAGTTGAACTCATGGGTCCCTGTTAAGTGTTAGGACTATGGTTTTTTATTGAGTTACATTATTTATTCTTTTCACTTTCAAAATCAAAGTGAATGATGATATCGTAGGGAACAATAAGACATTGTAGACTTGTAGTTTGTTCAGTTATAGATGACATTATTAGACTCAGATTCCTAGTACAGGTGATAGTTTACCAGGACTTAAAATAAAGTTACCTGATTGAGTTATGGGTTTGAATTCCATCTAGAGTGGTTATTCTTTTCCATAAAAATTTGGCAAGAATAATGTTTATTTTTTCATTCATTATTGACATATTTAGACTTGCAGGCTTTGTGGAAGGGAAGCGAGTACTGGTAACAGACATGGGTCCAAGGAAGTGAGGTTAGGTGCACTGACCCCTGTAAAATAGCTGTTATTGTGCTTATTATAATTTTTTTCACTACTTTGCTCATTATAATGAGATCTATATCATTTTGTTTAATTATTGCCTTTATACCCTGTATAGTCATTTCTTTGATATGTTGTTTTTTCATACATTTATGTTCAGACATTATCAGAAAAAGCACCAAATTCTAGAAAGAGAAAAATTCCAGTTGATAAAATCATCAATCCTAAATTACAACGTATTGAGAAAGAACGAGAAGATGAGGCAAAGCAAGCAGAGTATGTAAAGTATACTGTACCTTGAATATCTTGAATCTTTTGGCCATAAAATTAGCTACCGTCCATGAAATTAGCTACCAGCCATGAAATTAGCCACCATCCATGAAATTAGCTACCAGCCATGAAATTAGCTACCGGCCATAAAATTAGCTCCCAGCCATAAAATTAGCTAAATGCTATCATGGTCTCTCCAGACCCCAGTCAAATCTTTGTGAACTTCCTCTAGTCTGAAAATAGAACTATTTTGTTAACTGTAGCCACATCATAACACCATCCTTTGGAGCTTTAGATTTCTGTACATAAGTTCACAATTTACATGATTTTTTTACCTTTTTAAGCTAAGTAGTCTAACATGTATGTAGCCTTTGCAAACTATATTTTTTCTCATATTTTGAATCAATGTTTTTTAATGAGAACTTAATTAGTTTTTACAATATATTGCATAAACAAGAAAAAATAGTTGAATTTCTGCTCATACAATCTGTTAACAGGGAACCAGACATTTGGTTTGATGATGTAGATGAGATATTATTGGACCGGAAACCAGGAACATCTGAGAGTTTAGTTGATACAGAAGATAATGATGATACTGGTGATAATACAACAGCTTCTGAGACACAGAATCCACTGGTAAAATCTGGAGCTTTTAAAGGGTGAGTATCGTAGTATATGCATGTGGTAGATCGTTTATCATTACGGTTTCATAATAGGAAAAATATTATAATCGATCATCAGAAATAATCGGACGACCCTTTTGGATCAATCATCGATTATATAATCGAATCATACATCAGGGTTTTCATTCAGGATTTCCGAAATTATGTGACATTAAGTTGCTATGGTTTAAGTGACTTCGTTTCATACAATAGAATATTAAATCATACATAATCAACCTATAATTAGGGGTTTGGTGGTTGTTTATGTTTAATAATAAAATTGATTTTCATACATTTTTGTATCAATGTAGTATAGAAATGGAGCTATATATTGTCCAATAGTTGTGAATTCCATGTCGCCTACCAAAAATATCAACACAGATCTCAATGATTTACAATAACAAAGAGGTAGTATAAATGTACCCATCATGGTTTAATCAGGAAGAGTTTTATCCCCATGAAATGTTTTTTCTTCGACGAAATTAATTAATTAAAACTAGTATGTCTCACTGTCAATAAAATGAATTTCACAGGAGTGATAATCAATTATTAAACTTCTTAATCGATTGTCTCCCACTTCTACTGAAATGATTGATTATTGATTTTCATTGATCATCATTAAATCCCTAAATCATTGTATGTTTTACATCCCCTTAAACATATATCATGTAGATTGTTGTCATAGGATCTCCTGACATAGCTTAGGTGGTCACATTCAGATGACCTTTGTGTTGACCAATCAATACATAGCTTTCATCTAGACAAAATACTATCAATAGTATCAGAATTTTGAATTTGCTATTTTAACATTTTATTGAGAAAAATAAAATAAACATAATGCATTGATTAACCAAATCATTACTATTATCAGTATTAACTTTTAGCTGAATTTTTCAATGAAAACAATTCGGCTAATAGTTTGGTGAAACACAGGCGGGCAGGAGATTGGGCAGGCATCGGGCTGGCTTCCAGTGTCATTAACAATTGGGTTAAAGTTTTCAATTTAGCATATATCTCTGCCATTTATTGTCAAATCTTTATGAAACTTCATACAATGATAACATACTATGTGATGAACAGAATAAGACAGTAACCACAACTCTACCTGTCTTTATTATGGATTATTTCCCTCTGTAATTTTTGTGTTAAAGTTTTTAAAACTGGCTTTAATGTGGTTTCCACATTACATTTCTTGTATTTATTATAATATGTGTGCTTGTGTGTATGTACTTTAGATTAACAAAGATAGTATGTATGGATTGTGAGATGGTTGGTGTTGGAACTGATGGTAATGAGAATATGTTAGCCAGAGTTTCTATAGTAAATCAACATGGTGAACCAATCTACGATAAATTTGTTAAACCTAAAGAAGATGTTGTAGATTATAGAACATATGTTAGTGGTGTTAGACCTACTGATTTGAAACATGGTAAGTTTTAGTGGTGTTAGACCTACTGATTTTAAGAATTTCAAGTGTTAGGGGTGTTAGATCTACTGATTTCCAACATAGCAAGTTTTAGTGGTGTTAGACCTACTGATTTAAAACATGGTAAGTTATAGTGGTGTTAGACCTACTGATTTTAAACATGGTAATTTTGAGTGATGTTAGACCAACTGATTCAAAGCATAGTAAGTTTTAGAGGTGTTTGACCTACTGATTAAAACATGGTAATTTTGAGTGATGTTAGACCAACTGATTCAAAGCACAGTAAGTTTTAGAGGTGTTTGACCCACTGATTAAAAACATGGTAAGTTTTAGTTGTGTTTGACCTGATGACTTAAAACATGGTAAGTTATAGTGGTGTTAGACCTACTGATGTAAAAGATAAATTAAACAAGTTTGAAATCATTTTCTTTTGTCTTATGTAACATTTCCTGTAGTAGGGTAGTCTGGAATGCGGATAACACAACCAATCCAATTTAATTAAAACCAACAGTTTCTTATTGGACCACAGTTGTGGCAGTTTATTTACTATCAGTATTACCTCCCCTGGTTGTCTTCCAACATAAAGTAAGGCTACTTTACATATTCTTCCTAATTTCTATTTTTATGGCATATGTTAGTAGATATACATAATATACATATTATATTATTTTTTATATCAGGTGAAAAGTTTGAAGATGTACAGAAAGATGTTGCTGAAATATTAAAAGGAAGAATATTAGTTGGTCATTCAATAAATAATGATCTTAAAGTAAGACCTTATAGTTCATTCTGAGAGGTTAAAAAACTTAATACCTTACAGACATTGAGTGAATGGCAATATTTGCCTTTTAGTTTTGTTCATACATCATAGAGCTCCATAGTCATAGAAGATCATTATTATACCCCCACTTCGAAGAAGAGGGGGGTATACTGTTTTACCCTTGTCCGTGCGTCCGTGTGTCCGTGCGTCCGTCCGTCCGTTACAAAATTTCCGTCGCAGTTTTCTCAGCAACTATAACATGCAGCAGCCTAATATTTTGCATATTGCTTCATCCCATAGTCCCATGTGGTGTAAAGCGATTTCATGCTCCTTGCTCATCTACTTCCTGTTTGTCGCATATTTTTAGATTTTGGCGGGAGTATCAGTAGTGAGCATTAGCTCACAGATTTACTTGTTTTATTATTTTTGTTATTATATACTTTTATCTTACCCATGTAGGGATAGTAAATAATATTCACTGTTGTATTTTAACTCTTATATTTTAAAACGTTTTGGCTGTAGGCCTTCTTCAGTTTATCAATATTGCTACAGCAAGTTTACATATTTATTTATTTAATCACTTCTCTCTCCTCCTAATCCTTCTTCTACTAGATTTATCTGTTCTTTGTGTAAAAATCTTTACAGCACATTTAGATAGAAAATACTTATTTAATAATTATAGGTGTGTAAATTTTCTATATAACCTATGTAAGATTATTTCAATATTTTCTTTCTTGCAACACAATGTTTATATATTACTTACATTATAGATCAAAATTAATATCCACTGTGTAAATAGTAAAATGACCTATCTTGTTCTAACTGTCTGACAAAGTGTTATAATCAGCCTGCATTTCCGTGTGGCATTATGTTTCGGTGGTTAGTGCAATTATTATACCTTGATTCATTTCACATTATGACAAGATTTATGAAAAAAAATGAGATTTTTATATATAATACTTTAGTGCTTTGTACTAAAAGTCTTCTAAACAATTAAAGTTTTATAACTATAGGGCTGAACATAAAAGGTCGTCTGATTGCCTCTTATGACCTATATTTTGGTTCAAGCAATTTGTTACTACTCGTAAACATTTAGCTTGGGCAAGTTGAATTTATATCAGCTTGTCCAATCAGAGAGCATACTAATGTGGAGCCCTGTAACCATATCATTATATTGTTCACAAAGAAATATATTATTGTCTTGTTTTGTTAGGTACTGTACATAAGTCATCCTAGAGACAAGATAAGAGATACCTCAAAGTTTAAAAGATTTAAACAATTAACTGGTGGACGTACACCATCTTTAAAGAAACTTACTGAAAAACTACTTGGTATTCAAATACAGACAGGAGAACATAACTCTGTAAGTAATATTGTTGAGTTGGGGCAAAACTAGGCTACATACTTCATTATTTACTTTTATTTAGCAAGTTAGACTTTTTTTCTTCTTTCTACCAATGATTCTCAATCATGTAGGACAGTTTGAGTTTCGGACAGAAAAATGTGCTGAGTAACTGGTTAACAGCTGAATTTAGAGATTTTACTTCTCTAGGAATGTTGCTATGGCGTTAAACCCAACTTAAAATGACTAGTTTTGTGCCGACATATCAATATGGTTTTATGACATTGCTTTATATTCATATTATACATACATGAATATACGAGAAAATGTCCAAATACTTGACTCATCACTCTGAATCTATTAAAAAATATTAACATACATGTTACGAAAAGCTAGGTTGAGGGTAAATGAGTAGAAATGACACCAGCTGCTAGGCTGGCTCAGTCAGTAGCGACCAAGCCTACTGATTGAGGGATTGTAAAATTGATTCCCTGGTGCAGCATACTCTTGTGGATTATGTCATGAAATAATTTCTACCACTATTCTCTCATCTACCACTGATTCTAAATCATGTAGGACAGTTGTCAGCCACTGACAGATGAATGCATCTAGTAACTGGTTTTCCAGGAATGGTGAGTAGGTTGACTGTCTGCCATTATATGACCTATACAAAGTATTGCTATGGTGTTAAATCCAACCAATAAGTAAAACAATAGATGTGTTGAGGGTATTTTATAATAGAACATCTTAGTTGTCAATAACTAGTTGTTGAGGTTAGTCCCAATGTAAGCAATTTACTGAAATCTGGTCCCAGCCAATTATATAATGTCAGTCTATACTAGCCACAACACAACTGTAATTGTTAAAAAGAACACTAACTCAATGTATGTATACAATAAATCATATATTTTACTATAATATATTATTCAGATACAAGATGCTCAAGCAACAATGAGGTTATTTACGATGTATATGTATAACAAAGAACGTGAAGATAAATTGTTGAAGAACAAGAAGTATAGACACACAAAGAAAGGCAAGAAAGACAAGAAAGAAAATACATGATGTGTTCTATAATGTTACAATGGTCATGATGGGGATATATATTGTATTGTATAGTAAATGAAATTTGTAATGTTACATACTGGTACTGATGTAAAAATAAATGTGGAAGTATCGTCGACGTACCTAAGTTCGCGACCAACCTTGATTTGCGGCCATTTTTGTTTATGTTCATACTCTCGCAAGATTTCAAAATCTAGGCTATAATCTGACGTCACGTTTACTACTTGGTTTACTCTACCGTATCGATCTATTAACTTAAACAGAATGTGTTTTAAATAGGTTTTTTGCAAAATTTGTTTGAGATTACACAATTACACACTTTTTCTTATTCCAAAATATGTTGATTTTAATATTAACAATTTATTTACCAAAAACATAAAAATTACTTAACCACAACGTTTGTCTGCAATGTTTTTCGTCAAATCTGTGATATGAGACACAAAAAAATATTTTTCATTGGCCTTATTTCAATGACGTCACAGCCCGCGAATCTAAAGTACATGTTTCAAGATGGCTGCCGTAATACAGTTGTAGTTTGTTTTTATGTGTTTCAACCGTTTTTTTGCACTTCGGACAGGATTATTGATTGATATTGGTGCAAAATAAAATGATAGTGTCAATAAAGCAGGTTAACAACAACATTAAATGTTTTAAGTGACATTTTATTGTTTTGAATGCTTAACACCGCGAATCAAGGTTAGTCCTGGATATAATATTCATATCCCTGGAATCATGGGTTGGTATTCAAAAAAGTGATTTATCAGAAACTTCAGTCATCACTTTAATCCAGAAATCTGGGACAAGTGATTAAGGCTACATTGGTTTGTTACTTAGGATTACTAGTACAGTAAAGCTCAGTGGTGCTTTTCACTGAAACTCTTACGAAAAAAATTGTCGTAAGTCAATAGCAAGAAACATCAATAATACCCTCATTTTTTGGCGTATCAATTCTAAATATTATACAAATTGTGTAAAATTGTGTATACCTTTGGAATATCATATCATAGTTATGCTAATTATCCATATAACTTTAAAGTACTTATTATATGAAACTGACTTACGAAGATTTTTTTTGTACGAATTTTTGTGAAAAGTGCTCTAAAGAAAAGTTTAGTTATTACAAAATCATGTGATTTTTGATGATTTTTGAGTTTCAAATGCTTAATTTGAAAAGAAAATAATCCCTATATAAATGTTAAGTTGTATTCTCATTCACAAAACACAATGTTAACTATAATATTTGTATGATCTACTATAATGAGAAATAAAATATAGAAAATGTTTATTGTGTTAGGATATTGTATAAAATGAAAAAAGAATGAAGTTGTGATATTTTTAGTGTGATAGAAGAGTTAATAAAATGTGTAGCTTTTACTCTGTAGAAGTATATGCATGTAAATGTACTATGTATAAATATCAAAAATAGAAATGTGTGTGTATGTATAACTTTTCACTTAAAATCAAATTTAATATACATTTCATTTAGATTTATTTAATCAGTTAGCTACAGTGTAGTAACTTTGAACTAACAAAAAGACTTTAACTAGATAAAATTTGGCTTATAGTATGGTGGAACTCGGACGGGCTGGCATCTGGTGTCGTTAACAATTGTGTTGAAGTTTTTTATTTACCATATTTTTCTGCTATTTATTGTCAGATCTTTATGAAACTTCATACAGTGATAACATACCATTTGAAGAAGAGAATTAGAAAGTAACCACAACTCTACCTGGCTTTATTATGGATTATTTCTCTTTGTAATTCTTTACAAATCTGGCTTTAATGTGGTTTTCACATTGTATTTCTTGTGTGATATATGAACTTTTAGGATTTGTCCTTAAGTTCAGGGGTTTTAGGAGCTAAGAAAGGGTACTTTTCATATATTTACCCTGCTGAAATGATGATAATCAGACATTTTAGGATTTTAAATTTTTGAACTTTCACATATATAAATACATCTCAGGTCTTCATGAACACAGTAACTAAACTTATATGGTAGTACTATGATATAGTCGTGTTTTATTAACTTGTCACAACTTGAATAATTACACGGTCACTGAATGTGTTAATATTCAACTTCTTTTTAACCATTGAGGCACCAACCCATATTAGTTATTGATGATCTAACTACATGTATATATGCAGTGATTTTGAATATCATGGAAATTACAAGTTTAAAAGGAGTAAAAAAACCCAGATTCATTGACTTTTTTCTTTACATTTAAGTTGTGACAGGTTAATAAAAGCAGAACTATAAAAGTTTAGTTAGCAGAAAGTTGACTTATTCTAAAGTTATCATTTTGTACTATAAGATCATCATGATCATACATTGAACTTTCTCTTCCCTTCTCATAGAGTTCTGCACCAGTAGAGTCACATACAATCACTGGAACATCTTCTTTAACTTCACCTATAACTGGAACTTTTAACTTGCCTCCATCAATCACAGGAACTTTCTCCTTGACTCCATCTGCCACTGAATTATCTCCCTTGACTTCACCTATCAGTGGAACCTCTTTCTCACCTTCATTTACCACTACTGGACTATCTCCCTTGTCATCAGTTTCATTACCAGCATCTTTTATTGCATCACCAGTGACCTTGCCATCTTCAGTTATATCAATTTCAAGTTTACCAGATTTCTCAACATCATCAGCTTTATCATTGTCTCTAGTACAGGCTTTATGACTTTCCTGTGCTTCCACCTTTACCGTTAAGACTTCTTTATCTTGTTCTACTTGACCATTGTCTGTGTCCAGTGATTTATCTACATCTTGGTCACCATTTGACTTCAATGTGTCAGTTCCTTCCAATTTTGACTTAATCTCCGTATTCGGATTTTTTTCACTTTTGTCTGACCGCTGAACTGATGCTTCAAGAGAGTCAGTTTCTTTACTCAGATCTGGTCTAGCATTTTTAATTTTACTCTCATCAGTGTTAGCATCATCATTATGTTTTTCTTCAGACTTTTCTAGATCAAGTTTATCATTACTAGTGGTTTTACCAGAATGTTTGCTGGAATCATCTAACTCATTTTTAACTTCCACACTTGATTCTAATTTCATACTTTTTTCTAAAGATGAACCTTGTTCTAATGTGTGTTTCTTTAATACCTGTAAGTTCAAAGATATTTTGATAAATTCTTAGTTACCATTCAATCTGATTCAAAATCATGTAGGGCCTTTTTCAGTCACTGATGGAATTATGTGCCTAGTAAGTAGTTAAGGCTGAATCCAGAGATTAAGCCTTTCCAGAAAGTTGCCTGACCGCCATTATCTAGCATAGACAATGTGTTGTTTCAGCATTAGACCCATTTAAAAGAAAAAAACAGCAACAAACAAACTGAATTGAAACAAAACCTTGAAAGGAAATCATTCTTTCAGTTATTCTTCATATTTTAACTAGTGAACTCCAAGCAGAGTTTATTTCATTCACTACATACAATTATTTCTCTTGAAATTAACTAGACGGTATCTTCTACAATTAGTGCCATATATTATTACCTCAACACTTGTAAGAAAGCTGTTTTTTTTATGAAAACAATGGTAATTACGAACTTCAAATTTATTTATACATTATGTTATAAACTACAGTTTATAACATTTGGAAAGGGATTAATAATTCTCCATACAAAAGTTACTGTAATAGATGAACATGTATCTAAAAATATGGTTTTTATTTCTCTAGAATTGGTAAAAATTTAAAAGCAAATCAAACATTTACAAAAGTATAGATAAAGTTATAGATGGCACTGTATAAGTTGTGTCATTAATAGGTTTAAAGTTATTCTATAGCAGGGCTCGAATTGAACAAAAAATGGGACTTGCAAATTTTTGCGAGTTGATTTTATTTCAATTTGCAAAAACAAAATAGCACTACACTTAGGCCACAACAAATTGATCATATGTTCTATGGATTCGCTCGCACCTTAATTTTGACAGTTTTTACAAAAAATATATTTTTATTTACTCGCTCGCTCATAAAAATTTAGTCAAACCGCTATATAAAGCAAGTAAATAAAGACTTTTTTATTTTTTTTCTTTGCTCCCTTGCCCCATTTTTTTCCAAGAAAAATCCGTAGAACATATGATCAACTTGTTGTGGCCTTAACTATGGATAGAACAAGAGCGTTATTGTGGGATAGACATAGAATACTAAGCATGTTTTTACGGTGAATGTTTGATTAAAACTGTCGATCTATCTGGCTGTTTCAACACTGATTTGAGCCTCATTAGTTATGACAATTATATAATGGCGTCGATTTCAACTCGTGAAAAATTGCGAGTTAGAATTAAAGTTACTTGGAATTTTCAAAATCCACTTGCATTTTGCGAGTATGCAAGCTTAAATTCGAGCACTGTTCTATTGTTATCTTTACCTGTATTGTAGCTCTTTGACTGGCACCTTCCCATTTCCCTTTAAATGGTTCCTCTTTCTCTTTAAAACACCTATAATACATTATATAAAAATAGGATCGATATGATATGAAAGCCATGTTTTTTTATTAGGTTAAATTTCTACCAAAAATAAGTTATCATATAAGGATAAAGATAGAATTATGTGGAAAAAACATCAGAAAGATGGAGATATTCCTGTAGCGTGTTCAATTACACAAAACGTTACTTAACAATACATTTGGAACTCCTCAGCCATTCGCTGCGAATAACCTAATCTAATACACAAATATGCGATCGTTAAGGCAATGAGTGATGTTTCAAAATTTACGGACTAAAACGAAACATCACTCAATGCCTAAACAATCATATATTTGTTTACTTTAACACCGGTAGTTTCAAAATAGCGTCTAAATATGTCCGAGATTATTCGCAGCGAATGGCCGAGGAGTTCCGAATGTATTGTTACGGAACGTTTTGTAACATTTGCGGTAACTGAACACAGAGCTGTTCTTTTTTCATTAGAAGATAATGAGAGTAATAAAAAACATAACATAGAAATCAGTTATGTGGGTCATTTTAACATTATGTAAGGGAATCCTTGTGAATACATTTGCATACCTGTTTTAATGAATAATTTCATGCCTTACATCAAAGTTTTTTTTGGTTATGTACCTTAGCCGCTTTAATAACGAGTTACTATGGACAATTGTTTACCAATAAGGGACTTTAGTCAGTTATTTCCCCTTGTATACTCTTCAAATAGGTAGGTCCTATTAGTAGGGTTACTGGAATTTTATCCTTACTTTTTAATGTCAATTTGCCAAATTTAATCTTAAATAACTTTTTTTTGTAAGCCATCAAATTTGATTGAAATTCAAGCTAAGTATTTTTAGGGTAAAGAATTATCTAAATTTCATCATTTTTGTTAATATCTTAATTAAGAAGAAAGATATTAGATGAAATATTTTGTTATCCTTACGTAGGAATTCAATGATAAAATCCCAGGATTCCAACTGTAAGGACCTACTCACTAATTGTATTGCTTAGGATTTTATGAGGGAAAGATAACTGACTAAATTTCCTAATTCTCTTACTCAAGGAGTGGACAACTCCGTCTTAGGAGGAAAATGAATAATTGGCATCAAACTTTAAAGAAAAGAAAAAACCTATCACATTTATGAACTGAACCATGGACCTCTGGACCTGAATCTTTCACTCTAACACAGTTCCATGCCTAGCTGTTAACTGTTGTCTTGCCTACATAGAAACTTACCATAGCTTTCTTTTCTTTAGTTTTCTTATGAAAATAACCATTATAACAGACAATATACCAGCTATATAACATAAACACGATGCTAATACTGTATATATAGTATTATGTCTACCTGTGTCTGAAACATATACCAAGTTAAGTCAAAATATTTTATTGGCATAAATTGAGTACAAAAATAATTTGGGTGGTATTTTACATATGAAATATAGTTTACAAAATTTTTAAGTACATGTACCTCGATTTCATTATTGTCGGATTTTTTTATTTTTTTCAACATTTACGTCTGTAGTTGGTACATACATCACACCACTATCATCAAATAAATAGACAAACTCTTTCTACAATATTAATGCTATGTAATGATCCAGTTTGTAAATAATGAATTTTATTCAAGTATCAGTGGCACATAGGCCTCCTGATTTAAATTCTTGATTATCAAAAGTGAATACAGAAATTATAAATTGAGTATTTAAATCAGCGGGTTTAATGTATTCACTACTGACAGTTGAATAAATATATCAATACAGAAATGAAACCATGATACAGTTTTAGGTTAAAATGTAGAGGATATTTGTTTATTTCGGAGTAAGTTCGATGTTTATTTCACGAGTGAGATAAGAGTGTAATATTTACACGAGTGGCATAGCCATGAGTGAAAATATAATATCCTTAGCTCATGAGTGAAATAAATTGATCTTACCTCGAAATAAACAAATTTTCTGTTCAATATATTATGTTTCAAACTGGCATAATTTATTGTTTCTATCTGGTATGCCATCAAAACGGCACATCCGAACAGTTAAATTTTCCATTGTTTAAAAACAGTGGAAAGTCGATTTTTCTTTCACCGATAATTCCCAGTATTTCACTTGAAAGCTTGTAATAATATACTCTAATTAAAGATAGTACTTACCTTGGTAACAGTTTATACAGAAATCTGTTAAATTTCCACATGACATGGCCTGAAAATATCGCAATGCAATTATGTTATTGTACTAAACTAAAGCATTAAATTGAAAATCAAAATAACTCAAATAATCCCAACTTCTGCATATGTTAAATTGTTTTTTTATTGATAGAACATTTGTCTACATGCTTATTTAAAACCCGCGTCGATAGCGCAGTTGGTAGCGCACCGGGATTTGGGTACTCATGCCCGAGGGGATGCGGGTTCGAATCCCACCCAGGAATACCCTTCCATGAAAATTTGACAATAATGTCAATTTTCCTCCATTGATTAGATAATATGGAGAAGTTTCCCGCCTTGTGGAAGGGTAGGTGAGTACTGGTTATAGACAATGGTCCAGGAAAGCTAGGTTAGGTGCACTGGACGCCGTAAAATGACCTAAAATTGTGTTGACACGGCGTTAACTTAAATAAATTAATAAACATGTTTATTAGGTAAATATTCATTTCAAATGGTCCACATCTACGTACATTGTAAGTTAGTTGATTGTGGCTGTGTCGTCTGACTATGATACAGAAAGTTATACAAGTTGTCAATCCATGGTCATATTTAGCCATCCATGTTTGCCAGTAAATCTACTTTACATCTGATTAGAAGTGATCTTTTTATAATTCAGTTTTAAAGAGATTATGAACGGAAGATACGAGCATAAGTAATTATATGGTCAGGTAAGTTCATACACGTCAGGTGAACCATACAAAGAGTTAAATTCTCGTCTATTAGATCTATACCAACTTTCAATAAAATACCTCGGATGATGTTGCAATTATATGACTTAAACAAACTTTTACCTCACTAGCAACGCCAACTGTCAGTGACACACACATTAACTCCACTGATTTAAATACTCACTACAGTACCCAATCTTAAATCACTATCAATAAAAATGGAACATTTTGTGTATTTAAATCAGCAGGGTTAGTGAATGAACCACTGGCAGTTTAAGTAAAGTTAACAAAAAGGGCCACCCCGATAAAGGGAACATTTTCAAAAGAACCAATAGTGATCCTATTAGAGGGGTTCTACTGTATGTATAAAATGATATACTTATGGTGTTTTGAAAACTTCCTGTATTATAATAAAGAATAATTAGTGCCAGTGGTCATATACATGTAAATGAATACTTATACTCTACCATACATTTAAGTACTTTGTTACAAGTCTGAGATCAGGATGAGGAAGAATAGTTGAGAAAATGTGGGCGGATTTTGATTGATTTTCCTAGGGGTCTTTATATTTTTCCTATATGATGGGGATGAAGGCAAACTTATACTAAAGGGCCTTTAGTCACGTGATCTACAACAACATCTAATGCCAATAAAAAAATTCTTCGCTATTTTCTCTATGCAAATAATTCGAGGGCATTTAGTTTAGATAGGGTGAAAAATAAGTACTACTTTTCTTTCACCGAAGAAATTCAATGGACCCTGTCAGTTTAGATAGTTAGCTTTTGCAAAAATGAGTGGAGTTGTGAACTAGGTCATTTGCTAAAAAAGTTATGTATAATAAACAATTACAACTCAGAGGCTAATGCAGTCATGTTTGAAAAAAGACGTGCAATATACATACAGTTATTTTTATGGACTTTTTAAATATTATTTACATTTGTCTGCTGCAGGAATTTGACGAAACACAAGTACATTGTATTAGCTAGTTTTACAAGTATTATATTTCATTCTGTAGATCACGTGACTATATAAACCTTGACCAGATAGAATTCTATTTTGCTTGAACTTTACTTTTATTTATTTTTTTCTGGGTTTAACGCCGTGTCAACACAATTTAGGTCATTTTACGGCGTCCAGCGTTTCTAACCTAGCTTTCCTGGACCCTTGCTTATAACCAGCACTCACCTACCCTTCCACAAGGCAGGAAACGTCTCCATATTCTTTATTATTGGATGAAAATAGTCATTATTGTCAAATTTTCATGGAAGGGTATAAGCTTCCCGGGTAGGATTCGAACCGGACATGAGATTCCAAATCCCGGCGCGCTACCAACTGTGCTATCGAACCGGGTTATTTTGCTTGTACATGTATGTATTTAGATAATTCCAACTGCATACCCAGAGGTTATCAAAATTCTCTATCTATTAAAAGTTATATCGAAAAAAATCTTGATATTACCCTCTGGGTACGGGAATGAGATAGATACAGATTGTGTCTAGACGCCATGTCCACCACTGTATCTGTCATCAGAAAACATGTGTTAAAGTGTTCTCACATGCATTCTTCTTGTTATGTTGAGTGATGTCAAGTGCACATATTACTTAACTTAAGTAACAATCAGTATACATGTATATATATCCTGGTTTGAATCATAGATCTTAAGTGTATACATTGGAGAGATAGTTCCAGGCAAAGCGTTTAATATTCTATAACTTTAAAGTCATTTTAAAAGAAACATTGGTAGGCATATTTTGTCTAATGTAAATGGAAACCGAATGTTGAATAATTACAAGTCTTATTAAAAATTTCGTTGTCATTGTTATGCAATAGGGAAACCACATGACTTCTAAGGCCCATTTGTTCAAAGGGATCTCACCATGGAGTTATGTAGGTTATGACACACTTATATTTTAGGAACAGAACATATATATTGAATTCTTTAAAACACAACAATGCTAAGCTGCAAGTCCTCCGAGATGTTCGTGTACTGCATGAACTTAGTTAAACGATTAAATATCATGTCAAAGAAAATGTAACATTCAACGTTCATATTAAGTACAATCTGATTAAAACCTGATCTAAAATTCTTTAGGATATCTATTTATAGAGATTGTATTAGACATTGTTAAGATGTGTTCTTACGTAGACTGTATTTGTTTTCACATATGCATTGTAATTTTATATCTAACTGATAAAACATAAGATCGCTATCTTTTACATTTGCATGACAAGTTGGCCTACAATTGTTATAATCAGAACACTGCTTCACTATTTGCAAAATGTATCTTTACTATTTTTAAACTTTTAAAAAGTTAATCATGATTGAAGTTAAATAAGCAAAGGACCTGCTTTAATTTTTAGCAGTGAAATATTAACTCAGTGACAGTGTGAGTTACTTTGCGAAATAGATACTTATATTTAAAGATATTTGTAAACAACGTATTGTATAACAAAACCGAGTCACGCCCTGTTATAATAAAGTGCATAATGAAGTCATTCAAGTCAAGTATAGACATATAAGTATAGTTTTTAATAGACTAGGGATGTTAAAATAGGGATAAGACGATATGGTGATATATCGATACAATATCGATACATATCGTGGCCTAGCACGATATGTCGCGATACGACAATGACATTTGTAATCAGGGGAAGTCAATGTATTTTCAGTATTAGACAGTGTTGCCGTATTCGGTCAAGATATAACCTCTCTGGCTGTTTGTATAGCGAGTCCGGTACAACTTAATCCGTGGACGTCTACATCCGAAGTTTGGACAACTCAACCCGCAGGTAGAGACTACTCAATCCTGGGACAACCCGTGATCATAAATTAAATAATGTGAATGTTTGTAATTTTAAAATATCAACACGCATCGTATCGTATCGTAAATAATCATATCGTCTCCTTGAGTATCGATACGCATCGTATCGTGTGATTACCTTATCGTCTCATCCCTAGTTAACAGTGAATCTTCATTGGTGGAGGACATTTTATTTTTTTATACTTGGTTTAACGCCGTGTCAACACATTTTAGGTTATTTTACAGCGTCCAGCGCACCTAACCTAACCTACCTGGATCATTGTCTATAACCAGTACTCACCTACCCTTTCACAAGACCTCGATCTTCTCAATATACCTAATTAATGGAGGAAAATTGACATAATCGTCTAATTTCATAGAAGGGTATAACCTCCCCGGCTGGAATTCGAATCCGTACTCCCTTCGCAACATTCGAAATCCAGGCGCGCTACCAACTGCGCTACGAACCCGGGTTGATAGATGACATAGCACTATCTAGTTTACGCTGTTTTAAATCTCGAAATAACTTTAATTTTTGTTCATAGTCTACTTCAGTTCATACAGTGGTTCAGTTCTAGAACGGACGCGCACTTACGAATCGAGAGGCCCAGGGTTCGAACTTCGAAACCCATTAGGGCCACTGCTAATTTCCCTGAACAAGAAATTTACATGCAGTTGTTCCACTTCACCAAGGTGTAAATAGGTACTATGAGGGATAACTTGCCTGACGTTTATTTCAATAATCATGGAATTATCATACACAATTGTGTCCTTACTTTAACGTAAACTTTTTAATCTAACTTGAATTTTGTTAAATAATATAAAAATATAAATAAGTTAATAATTATAAAAAAATGCATTTTATAGTCTAAGTTTCATGCTTACGCACGTTCACCGACTTTACAGCTATGTACGGAATAATGGGGAAACGGTTTGTTATTACATGAATATGGACCGGACATATTTATTAACTTATTTATATTTAACTTATATTTTTCACAAACACAATGATGAATGGTGAATCTATTCATATTCAAAGACAGTGTCACGTGACAGTTTTGGTTCTTTTAGACGCAACACTTAATACCCACCAGGAAGTAAACAGCTTAAAATACATTCATTTTATTAATAAATTAGCAATATCAGCTTAACTAAAACGTTTTTGTTAAGATTACGAAACCACAAATTAATTAGTTTAGGGAATTTTTGCACCCGGAAGAAAATGAATATATTAAATAAGGCGTATACTTTGGGTGTATACGTTTCACTTCGGTGACATTTTAAACGAGAAAAATCGCAGAAAAACATGAGAAATCATACGACTACGATTATATGCACATGTTAGTCTTGTTATATCGTTTTTTTAAGGGACTTTAGTCAGTTATTTCCCCTAGTATACTTTGGAAATAGGTAGGTCCAATTAGTTGGACTACTCGGATTTTACCCTTACTTTCAATGTCAATTTGCCAAAGTTAATCTTAAATAACTTTTTTGTAAATCATTTCATTTGTAAGAAAATTCAAGCTTAGTATTTTTAGGGTAAAGAACTATCTAAATTTCATCACTACTGTAAATATCTTCATTAACAGGACAGATATTAGATGAAATAGTTTGTTATCCTTACATAGGAATTCAGTGATAAAATCCGAGGATTCCAACTGTAAGAACCTACTTACCAATTGGATTGCTTCAGATTTTATCAGGGAAAGATAACTGACTAACGTTCCTAATTCTGGTCCCAGAAATTTATGTTTTCATTCATGGATATGCCGCTCTTGGAAATGTTTTCAGAGATCATCTGGTGAAATAACATTAACTTAATAATATGACTTTACACCAAAACTGACAAGAATGTCCTCTTCTTCATAGATAAACGTGTCAATTTAAATCCAGTCAAGGTCAGATCTAATGCTAATGTTATATACAATCTGGACGCTTTTTTAGAAGCTTTAATGTACAATTGTAAAACACATGTACATATAAGTTGATATAACATTATCGTTATTGAGTATTTCATTACCATATACCTAACATACTTGCATTTAAACTCTTATATTATTGAGAATAAAATTACTGAAATTAGTTCATACTTAGCCCTCATATTATGCTAGGACGAAATCTTATTACTTTATCAACAAAGTGATTCTAACATGTTACACGAATGAGTTTTTATCAAAGTTAAATTACTTGCATATGCATGATCATTTTCCTCGGAATTTCATTTGTCTATGAACGTACGGAGGGCACTGTAAAAGTACATGTACAAGCAGTACCAGACACTGTATCATAGGGCCTATAGTATAGATTTTTCAAAACAAGTGGTGCTTTTCACAAAAATTCTTACGAAAAAAATCTTCGTAAGTCAGAAGCAAGAAACAAATAATACGCTCATTTTTTGCTTATCCATTCTAAATATTATTCAGATTATGTAGAATTGTGTATACCTTTTGAATATCATATCATAATTATGCTTATTATCCGTCTGAGTTTGAAGTGCTAATTATATGAAACTGACTTACGAAATTTTTTTCGTAAGAATTTTTGTGAAAAACACCAAAGATCAGCAATATGTCTAACGTTCTACAACAATTCCGTACTTACATTGATGCATACCTTATATATATATATATATATACATATATATAATACTGATTTAAATAATCCAATTTAATAAACTTTAAAAGCCGAATAAATGATGTACAATTAATGTTTTCCTGAACATGTATTTAGATTTGAAAACAACAAAAATAATGTCACTTATGATATTAACTCTAATATTTTGTTAGACAAATTTTTGAAGAGGTCCATTTAAATGTAGAACTGCGATATATATATTTTTTAAACTCGGTTCATGTGTACTCCTGTAATCTAATATTTGGTAAAGTCTGAAAACTGGATAATACCAGCCATAGATTAAAATCTACATTTTTAAAATTATTTTTAACTATTTTTCTACTGAATAGAATATGACTTTACCAAATATACACAATTACTCAATAATGTACCGGTATATCTACGAAATTATATAGTTGAAATATAATATATCTAAAAATACAAAATATTAACATAAAAAAACTTACCTCCATCTTGAAATCACAATATTACGTTTTGTATGTTAACAGAAACCACAGTATTATAATGAATTTATATGTAACCAGAAACAGGAAGTTTAATTTGAAGTACTCTGTATGAATACATGTTTATAAGTATATTTAGACAGGCTATGTTATATAGTTTGTATTAATTCATCTTAACTGTTATCAATATGTGTTTTAAACCTACTTACGTTTACTCTCCTTTACGTCCCTCAAAAGTTTCACACGTCCCCTTTCTCGGTGAACTGAGCTGCGAGGGGAGTGCAACTTGAGTTATAAACTAAGGTCCTAAAGTTTCTTTACGAATTAAATTTTCGTGTTTTGATGTATACTTTGATACACTTTACAAGTAGTCATGTTACAATTTCATTGCTAATACATACAGTTAACATGAACTATCAATTGTGTTCTTTATGCTTGTTTGTTTGTTTTATTTTGTTGGGTTTAACGCCGTAGGAACACATTTTATAGGTCATATAACGGTGGCCAGTCAACTTACTCACTCCTCCTGGAAATGCTAAATCTCTGGATTTAGCTGTTAACCAACTACTAAGCACATACAGCACATACTTTCGTACTTTCTGACAACTGTCCTACATGATCAAAAATCATTGGTAGGAGGGAGAATGGCCGTAGAACTTATAATAATTTAATGACCAAACTCCACGAAAGTATGCCCCGACCGGGAATGTGTTCTTTATGTATTATAGAATTAAATATAAATTAAAATACTGAACAAAATCTGTCGGCAATATATTTTAAATTAAATATAAGAGAAAATATATGAAAATACATGTACAAAGAAACTTTTGGATCCCAGTGTACAACGTGAGTACGGCATAGTTATAAATGAATATATGGGTCATATAGATAATGAAAAGGAAATTTTAACAAAATACAATATATTCTCAAATCTCGAAATCTAACAGAGATTTGAACGATTTTATCTGGAGTTAGTGTCCTTTATTGATAATACATAAAAAGCGGCGTGAAAATGAATTTTGAAAATCAATTTCAAATTCGGTTATCAAAAAATAACCCTAAACTATCACAGGTGTATTAGGGTTTATATCAATACGGAAGAAAAAGGTGACATGTTAATCTTGAAGTAGCCACAGATTTATGTTTCGAACAATGATTAACAAACGTTTTATCCTGGGGTTTACGCCGTGAAAACACCGTTGAAATCAGGGGCGACAATGCAAATAATCTGATTATTCACAGTATTATCAGGAGTTATTATCCTTAAGGTATATTTATGCTTATAACTGTACCCAAACTCTTCACAGTGCTTACGTCACGCTTTTTTATTTTTACTAATAATCAATTAAAACTATTTTTTACTTAATTTACTACAAGAAGACTCAATTTGTAGAAAATATTGAATTGTAACAGAAAAGATGAAAAAAAATATATTCGGCTCTCTTAGGGACGAATTTACTTGCGGTGGCAGTGGTTATTGGTGTAATAAAGGGAAATAACCGCTGCGGGGAGTTTGAATTGTACCCAATTCTGATTCTAAGCCAATAGATTGATAAAAGATTCAGGTTATTTTACGGCGGCCAGGGCGCACTCAAGATTTCATTGACCCTTGTATATATTCAGTACTCACCTACCCTTTCACAAGGCCGACAATTTCTCCATACACCTTATTAATGGAGGAAAATTTGACATTATTGCCAAAATTTCAAAGTACTTTTGAAGTAAACAAATCCACGATCGTTTAGGCGATGATAAATGTCTCGTTATTTGTCCATATATATGAAATGCACGATCCAATATCTACTGTACAGCATGTACTCACATATATAGTATAAGAAATGTATTTACAAAGCCTTATGTGTTAACGAAAAGAACTTTTTGCATAAACGTTACGTGCTTCGCCTCCCGTATGTAGTAAAAACCCAGTATTATAGGTTGACCCACAGGCGACCGGTACGGACCCGAATCTAAAGCACTATAATACATGTATACATATTATTTTTTGATTACGGACCGTACCAGCCGCCTGTGGGTTGACTTCCGAATCCTTCTGAGATAATTTATTCAAGGAATGGTCGAGGTGTTCCGAATGACTGTATATATATATACTTTTATGCAAGGAATAAGACCGCATAAAGTTGTTTGTTGTCAACGTCGTATCATTACATCAATTCATTGTGTTATACATGTATTCATAATCACGACTCTGGGAGTCTAGACATGCTTAGTCGGAAGAGTGTCTGAATTCCAATCCAGGGACTGTGAGTTCGATTCCTAAGCAGGGCCTTCATACATTCGTTTGGTCATGAATTGTTTTTCTACGCATTCTTTATCCTACCATTATATCAAATAGAACTGTTGACAGCCTCTTACGAGGGTATTTTCTTAGTTATTTGGTCAAACGTTCAGCTCTTGTGTCCAATCAGACCTAAACCTATCCTAGAACAGTGAGTAGGCCGACGAACCGAAAGCCGAAATATATCTTAAACCTTAGAAAACGACAGTATAAAGTACCCCGTAAAATATTGACTGTAAAATTATGACTGTAAATCCACTTCATCCTCGCCAACCGATGAGACACGGGAAGTAACTTCTTCATTGATATCAAAAAAAGAAAACAGAGTTACTTCCCTTACATGTTCAGGTATGTAAAATTATAATGTTGCTCATTTTCGTAACTTGAATCACCATAGGCATTTACATGTATATGTCTATGTGAATCACCCCTTTTTATGGTTCTGATATACTATACATTCGCTTTCAGACCACCCTTATCAACTATTCAGACTTTTTGAATTTCCACTTGCCGGCATCAATACTCACTTATCCCGGGCATTGGTCTAATATGCCAAAGCAATGGCTGATCTATTGGGATTATAATATATAACAATGGATCATTAATATATTTTTTCTATCCAGGTTTGACAGAAGTATAATAAAATACAATACAATATGTTTTTTTCATGAAAATATTTTTTAATGTACAATGTATTATAAAATGCATGCATGTACAATAACATAAGTGATAGTATATAATGCGCATGTCAGAATGTAGAGTGTCTCCATTTCCGGTCACCATAGTTGTTAATACATAGCTTCCTATTCTTGTGAAAGAAGTCACTGGCACCAGGGTCCATAACTTATGATCATAAAATAATTCGTATGTCCCTTTATATAGTCCCTCGTGTATACATGTATACTACATTGAAACTTATTATATGATATATTAGACAATGAAAGTTTCCTTAATTTCCTTGTATACGATAATGTATACGGGACCGATTTTAATTGAGTTCGTGGATAAATATTATTATTAAAGTATATGTGTGCGTATTTAATAAGTTTAAGGACTCTGGTGCCTGTGAAAAAGTATACGATTCTCACAGACTTTTTAACTTTTACACTACAGATACTTCAATCGTTAGTTATAATTTTGTGCATAATTTAAATAACAAAATGATCATAACATGTATTCTACCTGTCTTAGGTAAAGTTGTAAACACATTTATTTATCTGAACGCGTCCGGGGAAGTTCGAAGACATAATAAACAGGACACTTTTGTCTTAAATACCAACTTATCAAGAACTAAATGATATAACTTAGAAGATAACTAAATGAAGAACTATTTTATCATTATATTAAATATGTATTTTTTCTAAGAATTTCTATAATACATGTGACGGTAAATTTTACTCAACTGTCAGTGGCCAATACATTACATCAACTGATTTTAATATATAATTTTATCAATCGTGAGTATTGAAGTGAATAATCAAATCGGCGAGGTTAATGTATGCGGCACTGACAATTGAATAACGTTTACCATCTTTCCATATACCTGCAGCGTATTCAGTAACGACTGTTAGCTTACGTAACGGATACAGGACAACTCAACCCATGGATATCTCAAACCAGTTTGGACATCTCAAACCGTTAGTGAGGTTTTGAATTTTCTCGGGTTGACTTGTCTTTGGGTTGAGTTGTCTTGTACCTAACGTTACGGAACGTTTCGGAACGTTTGGGGTAATTGAACACGCTGCTGTTCATAAAATACCGAGGGACATGGTTTGACATCAGGCAACTATATGTTATACGTTTATTTATATTTTGTAATACATAAAGATCCATCACCTAGTAAAATGTACAATATATATGTAAAAAAATAATTGTAGAACAATTTTTAATTTTTCAATATATGACTTATTCCATTATGTAATATATTTATATATTTTAAAGTATTCACTATTATATATTATGTACAATTCAAATAAACTGTATACATTTGTATATACAATGTATACACATACCATATGTACTGTTTATATTTTATATACAGTTATATATCCAAATTACTTAACACTTATACAGTTCTGTAAACTTTGTTCAAAATTAGATACTGCGTACAGTTCTAATGATTTTTCCAAGGCCCCTTTTGTGAGAGAGGACATTTCAGTGCAAATTTTGGACAAATCAAATTGTTTACCATTTTCAACGGTTTGTAGTTAACTACTTGTACTTGTAAAACAAACAAGTAAGTTAAGTAAGTTTATTCTTTACTCCCAAAACTGAGACAAAATAAACATTGTAAAATTTTATGCAACTGTCAGTGGTTCTTATATTAACCCCGCAGATTTAAATACTCTATATTTTTTTCATAATCTACATAATAAAATTATATAGATACGGGTTTCTTTTTCAATCGATAGAGAGAACAGAAGTACCGTAGTGAGTATCTAACTCAGTGGGGTTAATATATGCAGCACTTACTTTGCATATAATTTATCAATATTTCTATGGAGAGAAATTATTCAATCGGGAACTCATGCTGTAAAAGTTTTCTTCCTATTTTACTTAACAATAGGGCTGTCACGATATACCGGTTTACCGGTATATTGCAATACGCAGCTACAGCAATACGTACCAATACGGTACGATTTTAATGTACCGGTATTTGACGATATTTTTTATTTCATTGAAATATTCTTCCCTTTGCGAAATAATAGTAGCGAACCGTCAGTTTTTCCTGTGTTCATTCCATCTATTAACCTGAAGTTGCAAGAATTCAACCGATTGGGGCGCGGCTCGGTCCTAAATGACCGTAAATACTTAGAGGCTAGATTATATCAGTAGTTGCATAAAAGATTTGCAATTTTTCTGTTAAATACAGTGGGGTAACAACGAATCTAAAAGCCCGCAATATATCGTGGTACGTATCGCGATACGATGACAGCGTATTGCAATATATCGCGGTACGCTTCTGCCGTATCGTGACAGCCCTACTTAACAATAACAACACAGATTATGCGGGTAACAATAATATTTACGGAAGTATTCCGATCTGACCGTTTGATATTAATAAAAAAACATCAACCATTTTAGAAAAAAAATTCTCAGTACAAGTTGTACATCCTCAGCCACAACCATCAATAGTTTTCGCAGTTAGTCTCATACTTGTACGAAAAACACAATTATTCATTCATTAAGGGGACAAGAAAATTGTTTGTTTTGATACATAATTTACTAGGAATAATCAGCTGATCAATACTGACGGATATTCCCACAAACCATGCATCAACCTTTAAAGTATATGTTAAAAGTATTCATTCGTCCCCGGGCTTGTCCGAATCTTTCGCGTGATCTTCTATAACACTAGCTACCACTTTTAATGTTTTGGACCAAGCCGCGCATGTATTTTCATCAAACTTGGCAACTTCCTTCCCATAGGCTACAAACAAATCAAAGACTTTCTGAAATGGATAAAACGGATAAACTTATTATATTCATGAAGTACAATGCACTAGTACAAAGTTATGATTATGACCATACTAGGTGAACGGCTCGGTTCCGTGTCAAAAACACCATACACGAGTATATACCATTCGAAATTATCGCGGATATCTTCTACGCAGATAAACCTTAGTTCTAACATGGATTCCGTAGCAAATATGAATTTTATTGAATTTGGCTTCTCTGGTAACTAAGTCTAAACTACACAGAAATATGACGTGTGAGACGTGCCAATAACGGACTATCGGTATCGGTTCAAAAAGTAATGGTAAATATAGTTTCATATGGGTACCAGAATTTAAATCCGTATTATAAACAGTAGAAAATGGTAGAGAAATTACAATGCGATACTCTGTAACTCTTGTAGTTATTTATCTTTTAGAACAAAGATCTACAGGTCGTATTCTAGGTCATGCGTGTTATTGTACTTTAAAAAAATGGACTTGCCCACTAAATAGGTGAATAAGCTAATACATGAAAAGCATTCTAAAGATTAAAACATACCACTTTGATTTCTAACTTTTATTTCAAATAGTATTTATGCAGATTATAAATTTTATGCTATGGTGTGTTTGTAAAATAAGTGTAAACTAACTTAACCATAAAATTGTAAAAATAATTCACCCCTAAATATTGGTGAGTAATGAAACTGGCTATGTTTATATACGCAATGTTTACGTGCACGAGACGACCTGTAGATTAATTGTTGTATACTGACACGCAAAATAACTATATACTCACTAAAAGACAAATTTCATATACAAAGTTAAATTCATTTTAGTTATGTCTTGTATCATTCTTTAGCAAAATCTCTTTGCTATGTATCAATGAAAATTTAATTAAATTTCAGTTAATATCTTAAGCATAATTAACGTTTAAAAAGAGAGGGACGAAAAGTAAAAGTTGCAGACGTTATTAATTTAACATTGTATGTGAAATTTGTCTATTACTGAGTGTATAGTTTTTTGTGTGTGTCAGAATATCATTAGGCATTTCTTCGCTCACATTCGAGAGTTCTGATCTAATAAGGTACACATTTGGTTTGAAACATCATAATGATTGACGACAAAACATTAGTAATTGATTCTGTGGACTACATTTTCTTTTTGGAATCGGTATCAGTATCTTTGGACATACCATATCATTTCTTTGTAACCGGTTACGGTATATTTTAATGGTATTTAAATATGAGTCGTGCCACATGTAGAAAATCTCGATGAGTCTTGTTGCAGTCATTATGCAATTGTAACGAATCGCAGTGATTCTTTGTTAGTCGTGTTGCAGTAAAACAACTGGCTTACTAAAGCAATCGTTGTGTATTATTGGTTATTATTTGTACTTTATCAAGATTCACCACAAGTCTGACATTGTTAGCAGTCTTGATCAGTCTTACTCAATCATGGGAGATTAACCCCAGGGGCGGATCCAGGATTTTTTTCTAACGGGGGTCCGAACTTTTTCTATGGGGGGTCCAAACTTTCGAACCACAACCATATTATACACATATTGCAGAATAATGCAACATACATGTACTACTAATAAAAACTACATAACCATTAAATCTATGTTAAGCACCGAGAAAATTTTCTTCATGCTACTAAAAAATGACTTACTGTCAAGAAATACACTTATGGACAGATACATTTTGGAAATTCTAGAGGGGGGAGGGTCCGGAGCCCCCGACCCCAGCTAGATCCCCCTATGAACCCTGTAGGTGTGACAGTTTCCTTTAATAGTATATAAGATATAGATTATAGACCACTGAGTTAGAAATCTAAAAGTAAAAATCCCTAAACTATGGCATTACAGACTTTAAAATACATTGTTCGATAAAACGATATTATACCTGGAATGACTCGACTTGAATTCCTCTTCTAAAATGATTGTCTGCAAGTTTCTGTATAAGAATTTTTAGAACCTCTATGTCATCCAAATTTTTTACAAATGAACTAAGGCCACCTTTAAAGTTTATAATATGTGCGCGCAATTTTGTAGAAGCTCTAATCTCATCAGAGCTCATATTGTCAAATGATTTGAAATATTTCTGTATATTTGGATATGTCTCAAACAATCTGAAATACAAACATTAAAATGAAATTGAGGATACTCGTAATTTTTAGTTAGATAAAACGAAACACTGAAATTAGCATTAAGAATCGAGGATATCCGTCAATTTTATAAAAAAAATTCAAAACTAGAGATCAAAAAGGACATATTTACTCGTGTCTTAGCCACTCTTTAAAATATGTTTTTTAATCTCTGTCGGTAAATCAAAAATCGATCTTGCACTTAAGTCGGCGAATATTCATTACACTAGATTCGAAATCCCGGCGCGCTACCAACTGCGCTAACAACCAGGGTTGTCAAAGGTGCATCATACCAGAAAGCACACGAATACTGTAAAACTATGTAATATGAAAAGTTACTTGGTCATGCACGTTCACCGACTTTATAGCTTTTATCTCTGGTCATCGGGCAACTAGTTTCTATCAACCTGCCTCTCAAATGATCATTTAATGTGCTTGGTGAAGCCTGCATATTGGCGCAACGGCATTATACCGCCCTCACAGGTACCCATTTACACCTAGGCGGAGTGAAGCAATTGCAGCATATTTTTCTTGCTCAAGGAAATTAACAGTCCCCTTAGTGCGGTCGAATCTTGGACCTCTCGATCCCTAAGCGTGCGTCATACCCTGTACCACTGATCTGATATAGATAGTTTATGTGATGAAAATGATACATCCGTAGTGAAATAGTATAACAATGTATACGTATGTGGTTAGATTGATATTTACCGCATGAATACTTCGATCCCATGTACGTTCCAATCTGCCTTGATTAGGGCCCAACTTTGTCTGACCAATTCTTTCTCATTGTTCGACAAACCATTGTCTGGACAGACTTCATCACCCATTATGATGTCTCACTGTATATTACTGAAAAATAAATCAAATTGATAATTAATACAATGTTTGTACATGTATATTTCTACAGTTTTCTCCAAAAGTTATTTGACGGAGGAAATTTTGACCGAGTAGAACTGTTCGTTCACGATACAAGCAAGTTTAGACGTATGTTGAACCTCATTTTTCACAACCCGTGTTTTTCACAACTTGTGAAAAACGCGTACGCAATTTTCACAACTTGTGAAAAACACGTTAGTAATTTTCAAAACTTGTGAAAATTGCGTACGCGTTTTTCACAAATGAGCAATGTGAAAATTACGTTAGACATTTTTTTCGATTTTTAGTCCTAACGCAATTTTCACAACATGAGTCAATATCAAAGTATATTTTAAAGTATATTATGATAAACAAAATTAATGTTTTAGTTTTTTTAATATATCATTTTGATGGTTAACGTCGCACATGGAAGCAAGATGTCGCAACCACCCTAAGGTCTTCCACCAGCCAGATTCGTGCCTTATTTAACCACCTTTACGTGCAAGCAACCACTTACGCGCATAGAGTAACCATCTTATGGTACATAGTAAGCACACATGAAATTCGTAACAAAATTGCTGAGAAAGTGTGCCGATAAAACCTCGAGGCCGACAATATATTCCCGATCCTCGTTTTTCACAAACGTGCTCTTCACAGGTTGTGAAAAACGCGTTCTGTGAAAAATGAGGTTCAAACGTTGAACCTCATTTTTCACACACCGTGTTTTTCACAACCTGTAAAAATTACGCTCGTGTTTTTTCTCAACGTTTGCTTAAACCCGTTTTGTGATAAAACCCCGAATTGTAATAATTATTTATAATAAACGGGTTGGTAAGTTCAACCACTTTTTAAATACTCGTTTTGCAATATAATATGACAACTTGTTTTTCTGACGAAATCTTCAAATTAATATCACGAATGTAAGTAATTTGTCTATTTGAACATTTATGTTTGCTTGTTAAACATTATTTTCTTTCCTTACCAATAATTCAAAGTATCGTACTATATTTTATGATAAAATTAATATGAGTAGACATTTTATTACATTTCGGGATTTGATTACAAATTGCGTTTGTATGTTCAATTACTTTTGTAATAACCCGTTTTGTAATAATTAAAACAATTCGGGCTTTTATTACAAAACGGGTTGTAACAACTTTGAACCTCGTTTTTCACAAAAAAAAATCTTTTTGCAAGTGTGGTTCTTACACCCACTGGGTCTCGTGTTTATCTGTAAATACTTTTCATGTTGTTTTCATGTTTGTAATATTGTCATAAAACATGTCACAAAAATAAAAAAATACTTACTTACTTACTTACTAACTTACAGCTAGCAACTAAAAAAATCACATGTGTGAAAAACGCGTTAATACCAAAAAACTCAAAATTTTCAAAAACTTTTAACGTCACATTTGAAGTTGTGAAAAATGCGTTTCTATGCTCGTATGAAATTTGTATGCTAACGTGTTTTTCACACAAGTTGTGAAAAATGCGTACGCGTTTTTCACAAGTTGTGAAAAACACGGGTTGTGAAAAATGAGGTTCAACAGACGTAGCTTGAAATATTTGTGTTGATACACTATTTAATACTGATTTTAAAATTTGCTCACATGTCTTTTAAATAAACAGTAAATGTTAGAAACATTCCATATCATTAATTATTTATATCAACTCAACTTGCAATTAAAATCGCAATCATAAAAATAAATTATATACCCTTATTATTTAGATACTAATTATATATAATGACTTCAACTAGCCATTACTGTCAGAATGTGTTATGTTCCAGGCGTACCAGACACGACTAGTTTGTTTATATGACCTTGACCTTGATGTTTGACCTCCTGGCACTCGGTTAGCTTTCATCTAAATTATGTTTACTTTTACAATTTAAGATAAATAGAAAAATGATAAGAAATTAAGATTATCAAGTATGGTAGTAAATAACAGAATGATACAAACTTGTATAGTTTGTTTAATAGTGTAATTGTGGGACTTGAGATAATTGAGTTTAGTGTAAACAGAACTTGAGATCAAATAATTACGTTCTGTGTAAACATGGTTTGAGATCAAATATTAGAAGTTTCATTTTGTAATAGTTTCAATCAAATCATTAATTGTACTGATAGTGTGACAGGTGTTGATGGCTACTTGATAGAACTGAATCAATAAAAGTTAATAACTTGTACATGTAACATATGTATTTCTTTCAAATAATATATTCGACACTGTGCATGCATTCATAAATGTTTCCAGCAAATATGACTCTTCAAACTACTTAAAATATCAATTTCATAAAAGTGAAATGATACATAAAATCTTACAAAATATGAGACAGCATACTAAACGTTTTTTTTCGTACCCGCATCTTTAAAATTTGGGACCGTACACTGAACTCTATTTCTAGGCAGCCAATTGTATCATAGATTTTATTCCTTCACAATACTGGAAAAGATTTCCATTGGACGAACAGAAATTCTATTGGTTAAAAATATAGGTCAAAGTTTGCTTAGACAGCTGCTTCGAACAAGTGCATGTATATCTCAAACCCTCCTAGATCCTTCTAAACATGGTTAATTTTCAAAGCAATGTTACGACAACACGCCAAACGCTTAAATACTGGTTAAATGTTTGAATGAAAGCAAAGACTTTCACTTTCAATATAGTGTACCTAATCCAGACAACTAAGTGAAACAAATACTAAATGCCTTTTTATCTTAGGACCATTAATGAAATCCAAATAACAACAGGCATTTGACTGTTTCAGAAAAACAGAAAGTAACACCAAAGAGCATCAGTTTGCTGCCCAGAAATATCTAGACTAATAGCAATCTCCGTAAACAGATATTCTGTAGAGCATTGTCGTACAGGATCTCTACATTCTCAATGCAGGGACACGTCGAGATGACCTTTATGTCGACTAATCAATGCGTAGCTTTCATCTAGACGAAACACTATTAATAACATTTTTATTTCGTAATTGCTATTTTTAGACCAAGTTTTGCAAGCTAATTTAACAGCTGTATTATTCACAGTCTGCCATTGGACGTCTCATTTCAAATTGCGTGACGTAGACGATGTAAACAAGTTACGTATCATAACAATTTCGTCATTAATATTATGATGAGAAAAGGTCACCTGAACGTGACCCTCGTTTGAAAAAGGCCAGATCTAAATTAGCGAGTAGACGAGCGGAAAATATAAGACCGGGTTTTAATCAGATTGGACTAATAGCATTACCACTTTGCCACTCTGGTATGATAGTACAGTTTGGAAATATAACAAAACTTTAAGTTTTTTCAATACTTTAAACCCTCGAGCAAAACTTACAACTCTTAATCACTCATTGTAATCAACACCTCCAACAAAATTAATCTCTGTAAAAACGTTTCCAATGAAAATTTAATTTACATCCAGGCAATTGTACTGATTTCACACATTAAGGTAGTGATTACTCAATATGTTTTAGTTAATTTTCTGGAACGGCACGGAGCAAAGTTTTCCTATGGCGGTAAATGACTGATAGGAAAACCCGTTAAAACAGTTCAAATCTGTTCTCGAATAGATTAGAATACTACAATTTGACTTGGGGTAATCAAATAAACGTTTTGTAGAAAATGTGAAAACTTTACAAGAACACTTAATAATCGATCTTGTCGATATTCAGTAATTACACATCTCGAAACTTTCACTTGTAGTATTGATAAATTTTATTCAACTGCCTGTGGTGCATACATTAACCACCTGCCATAAATAAATACGAGCTTATTTTTGTACATACATAAATTAGTGATTTAAAAGTTTAAAGAAGTTGACATCGATTACAAAATGTTTTTTTTTGCTTGCAATGTTTTATTTTCAATATACATTATACCATAGTTATTAACAATGCACCGGCACCAGAGTCCATATCTTATTATCATAAAATAATGCGTACGTCCCTATATATAGTTCCCTGTGCATACATACATGTACACTACCTTATAAATAATAAACATTTTAATGAAAGTATAGTTAATATAACTCGTACACGGTAATGTATACGGGACCGATTTTTCATTGCGTTTGTTGACAAAATATAATGTGTGTGCGTATTTAACGAGTGTGAGGACTCTGGTGCCAGTGTAACAATGATACAAATTGTTCTAGAACAATTATTCATGGACAAGTCAAAAGTCAGACGTAACCATTTACAAGCACCAACAGATTGGGACGCACCTCTGGTTAGGGGTGTAACGGTTAACCGATATACCGGTTAATATTGCAATATGACTTCTAACGGTTTTTAACCGGTTCGTTTTTCTCTGAACCGGTTTTTCTAGTTATGTTACATACTGATTGTTTTTATCAGAGTCTGAAATTTAAAAGTTTGAATAAGTGTAAATTTGTGTTCGGAAACTTGAAATATTTTTCGTCAAGTGAGAAAATAATTATCTTCGAGAGTCCATTCAACATTTTTTTCTAACTCATTCAAACATTTGCATAATACGTTTTGATCATTTGAAAATACAACTATCTATGTACAATGTTGATCAAATTAAGACGATGCACGTGCATTAATTCATGCTATGCATGTATGTGCAAAGAACAATATGTATTGCTCTGGTTATCTAAACAAGCGAGGAAAAACACCGTAGACCAATTATAGTAATATTTAACTAGAAAACAGTGCTAAATGTTCCGTACGTATTCCCAGTCATAGAATCAACCTACTGGCCCGAAAACCAGAATGAATAGAAATTGATTCCAGGGTACCGAAAATTGCAAATTTATTACCGTCGGGTTTCTTGATAATTTCACCTTTTACTATGTAACAAAATAAATCGGACCACTGCTCGAGAATATGAGTTAAATAGGTGTGAGCTTCGCAAAATGAGATACTAATAACGAACATTATCATTAGAGTTTCGCTTTTCTTAGATTAACTGTTTTTGTTGTGTGGAACCTCCTAGAAACAAAGGTGTATAATAGGTATTAGTTACATTAGTCTGATGAAATAGTAGTGCAATGTATCATAGATGACGTGTGTTGTGTACCATAGTCTCTATAAAATATGTAATATGTATGATAGGTCATTAAGGATAACTTTAGACAAATTTTAAACGAATTTCTACGCAAATATAACCCATGTTATCCTAAACGAGTTATAATTTAAAAATAAGGATGACAACTTAAATACGCGAATAGAGGTTTTAACAGGTGAAATGATAAAATCCTAGCTGTAAAAGAGAATAACCTACTTAGAGTGCGTTAATTGTATTTGCGTTTATAATAATTCATTTGGTTTAGTTTGCCTTTATGGTGCCCTGCGTATTTTTCCGACATTTTATCAGTCATATCGCGATGGCCAATGTAATAAATGGATCAACTTTACAGGCATTGGGAACACTTAGATCTTTAAACCATATATTTTACACGGCGGCAAACCACGTGACTATTGCATCACTAATGCTATGGTTTCAAGAAGAAAACACCAAACATTCGCATCGACTCAGAGATTTAAAAAACTGAAAGTATTATAATTCTCGTCATATTTACATGATACAAACCCGAGGCTCAGCAAAAAAGTGTATACCATTTACTACGCATCACATCTCCAACGCCAGTTTTATACAATTTGCAAACACCCTGGAAAATCTATCAAAGTTTTTCCTATTCAAAAGGACGACGACCTGTCACTGTAGCGCGTCCAAAAAAATCGTAGCATTTGTGATGTCATAGTCACGTGATATTGCCGCCATGATTTTCGTCAGCATTAAGAACACTCATTCAACAGTCATTGACAACTGCGCGACACTGTTGTAGGAGAGGGATAACCACGTTTGTACACAAACGGTCTTACTGACCTTGTACGGAGACGCTAAGCATCATGGGTTATACTGTTTATTTACCTGAAAACACGTGGCAATGTTTACACTATAATAATTTCCCCGTTCAACTTAGGATTTACAAAACAATTGACTGAATCTAAAATACACGCATACGTTTCAGTAAGGGGTCCAAAAGTATCAATGGTCAAGATATTCCCGACGAAACGTGATCCTGACAATGTTATCATTAGACTAAACATAGAAGAGGATCAAAATTGTCATTTGGTGGAACAAGAATGGTTCTGGCCCGAGGACATTATATGTAAACCTTGGATGTCACGAGACATGCTTCAACGCAAACGTCAAAGTTTTAAGAATCGACCACGTGGTCGTGGTAACGTTAAACAAGCGAACAAAGATATAGCGCCAAGATTCCAACGCCATCCTGTCGGGTCACATGTTCCCGACTCGTCTTCATATCAAGACTTATCATACGTTAATAGATACGACTGCTTGAGCGGTACCGACTAACTTAACCTTATGTTTCATGAATTGTAATCTGAGTATTTTAACTTGGAATGTTTCGGGTTTGCTATCAAGCTGTAGTTATCTGTGTGAACTACTATCAGCCAGAAATGTAGATTTCTGTGGTCTGTCTGAACATTGGCTTTATAGCTATAATTTATACATCCTAGATACATTAGATGTAAACTATAAATGTTTTTCTGCTGCTGACAAATCTTTACAGCTTCCTAGTAACAGAAAAGTAGGCAAAGGTGGTGTAGCCATAATGTGGCATGTAAAACATGATAAATATGTGACGCCTTTATCTATAGACGATGATAGAATTGTAGGTGTACAATATCAATATGGTCCCAATGATTTCATGTACATTTTTCAAATTTACTTACCATGTAGAAATCATTGTATTCAAAATTACATAGACTATGTTGACAAATTGTACAACTTATATCATTACTACTCTCAAAGTGGTACTGTATGTATTATGGGTGACTATAATGCTTCTTATATCAAAACTGTTAAAGACAATAGAGATCATTATCTGTGTCAATTCATGCATGATTGTAACTTATTTCCTGTTAATTCCATAGAATCTTGTATTGGTGCCAAGATGTCATATGTTAGCTATGATGACAAATATTCGTCGCTTATAGACTACATTGTGATTCCATGTGAAAAATACTATTGTTTAAACCATACTGAAATCATAGATGATAACTGTTTAAATGTTTCAAGACATAGACCTGTTTTTTGCACATTGTCTCTATATTCATGTAATGCTGACCCAAACATGTACCAGTCTCATTCGGACGATAAAGTAAACTTTATAAACTGGCCTAAGTTAAACTCAGGGGTCATTAATTTGTATAGACAACGTATTGAGAATTCACAAGAACTGATATCTCTTCAGCTTACAACGGTGACAAGTATAAATGATATAGATGTTGTTTATGACACACTCGTAAATAATGACACCAAGATAACAAGGGAGATAATCCCTCCGAGGAATAACAAACGTCATTTAAAACCTTATTGGAATAAACATTTATCAGAACTGAATAAGAAAATGAAAGCTTTAAGATTGAAATGGATAAATGATGGTCGTCCTCGTACTTATGAATTCAATTCATATGCATTATACAAACAGTCAAAAAAAGAGTTCAGATTCTGGCATCGATATTATGTGAGCACATTTTTGAACACTAAGGATGCTGAAATATGTAACTTATCAGAAACAAACAGTAATTTATTCTGGAGTATCATAAATAGGCGTCGTAAGTCATCGAATTCACGAGCTGGATCCGAAATAATATTTGATAATAACGTATATCGCGATGCAAGGGCGATAACTGATCAATGGCAACTGTATTTTTCTAAACTGTACAGTCCACTTAGTGATCCCGAGTTCAATGATACGTGGAAATTGTATGTTGAAAAGACTATGAGTGAAATAAACCATTCTTATTTACAAGATAACGAACATACCCCGTTTGTATCACGTGATTGTGTTGAAACATCTTTAAAATCTTGTAATCGTGGAAAAAGCTGTGGTCACGACTACGTTTATTATGAACATTTGTTACATGGAGGTACTATAATTTTGAATATCCTCACACTACTTTTTAATGCCATGCTTTCATTAAGTCATATCCCATCTAATATGAATAAAGCTACAATTATTACTGTGCATAAAGGTGGGAAGAAACGAAGAGATGATCCCAATAGCTACCGAGCGATTTCTTTATCATCTTGTGTTCTAAAACTCTACGAATGTGTTCTTCTTGACAGATGCGAGAACCAATTATTATCAAAAATTAGCTGTCAACAAGGAGGTTTTCAAAAGCAACTAGGCTGTATCATGAATATATACAGGACGAAGTAATCCGTACCACTTTAATATACTTACACAAAATGTCTCATAAGTAAACAATTACAAATATCTTAATTAAACAGCAGATCATCGTGAATACTGCTAGACGATATTAAACTTTTCAACAACAAATTCAAACGTATGTGTCAATTTGTTAATACGCGTATATATACAATGCAGCTCAGTGCATTTATACAGACATGAGTGTGCTTTTTTTCTTAGTCTTAGTGATATGTGTTTTTCACATATGTTGTGAATTATATCACGCTATTTATATATTATTATGCTTTTCTCTGTAAATTTCTATGTATTTTGTATTATTATATGCTCTCCAGCTTGGAGGAAATAAAAGTAAAAGTAACTATGCACATTGAAAAAACCGTTTAAATCGGTATTTAAACCTCCATCTTAACGGGTTTACATCTGTCATTCTTTACTCTTTATTTGAAATCGAAAGTAGAACAGATGGTTTAACTATGCATCTATACCTTATAAGGTTTAAAAGTACTTTGTATCTATGGATTGATATTTCTGTAGTTATAATCAATCACTTATTTTACAATTTAATAATGGTTGTATAAAAAACCCATAAATATCAAACGATTTTGTCTTCATGCGCCGCACTATATTCTGTTGCGTACCAAATCGCCGAATACTGCGAATGGCTGTGCGTCTTAGAATAGAGGTAATATTATCACCCGCCTTTATAGAATGGGGATTGCCATACTCCATGTATAATGACCAATCCTACGATGATATGCACATTATACCAAGGAGTGGAGACCACATTTCTTAAAGTGACAGACTGACACACTACCAACTGAGCTACGTGCCCTAAACCGTACAGGTTTATCTTCGATAAAACCTCTCTGATAAAATGTACGAACGAATAAATAAATCGACTCACCTAAAGGTACAATATCAAAACACGAGTAGTAATGAGACAGTTTATAAAATTGATGTGAATAAATGTTAGACAATCATACAAATATTTTATCTCCTATCCAACATACTAGCTTTGCTAGTGTCCATCACCATGAGTGCAATAAAGATATTTATTATATACTATATTTTGTATAAGGAAGAAATGTGCTATGTGTTTAAATATAATCTCATTACAAAATATTAGAATGATTAATATAATTTACTAATTAATTGAATGTTATCAAATTAAAATATTCTAATTGTTGGTAAACCTCAAAACGTCATAAACTATAATGTGAAAATGAAAGATTCTTATGAATGATTTTATAAGTTAAGCACACGAAAGATTCTATTTAAAATAGATATCCTGTTATATAGGTCGTTTAGGTAAACTAATGACAAATCTAAACGATATTCTATGTTAACTTTGTATAATTTTATCTTTGACGAGTCATACTATATTAGTATAGTATTATACATGTATTAAAGGTACTCATTCACAGATTTCAACTTAAATATCAACATTTTCTGAAACCAGTTATATTGTATGGAGACATTTTTGGAAGCAGGGCATAAGCGTTTTGATAATAACAATTTTAGTGCAAAATGGACATACAACTACATAATTATGATGGTGTTTCAAGTACAAAAATGTAGTATAAAATCTAGCCAGTATGTCACGGTATAGACAATTTTAGTGCATTTTTTTGGCTTTAATTGTATATTTCTTGCAGTCTATGGGTCAGTTTGTCTAAAAATAGTAGGAATTAATTCTTGGACACAATTACAGACACTGAATGGTATTTTGAAATTATAGAAAAATAAATCAAATCTGTGAACTAGTACCTTTAAACAAAACGGAACTTGGTGATATCAAGTACATGTAAGGATTACGTACATCCTATTTTCTTTATCATACAAGAATCTATAAACTAAACTTAAACTTAAATTTTTTCATTTGATTAAACGCCTATTTCTATATTACATATTCAATGGCGTTGTACAAAAAGATAGATTCTAAAAAATAAATAAGTAAAAACCCTCCACCATAAATACATAATGTATATTATACAATAATACAAAACAAAATAAAATTTATCACACATTATGTAATATAGTGTGTAAGTGTATTTTTTATTATACCTACATCATTCAAAGTTCATGATCCTACTTAATTTTACATTTTTATCACTAATTTTACACTATTTATTAATTTGATATTAAAAGTTGGTGTCCTGAACAGTATTACATGATGCTACTGTTAACCGGACATGTCCTGAACAGTGTAACATAACGCCACTGTTAACCAGACATTTCCCTAAAGGTGTCGAAACATCACCTTTAAAGGGCCCTTAATACATCTCCAAAGGTGTCTAACCATCACCTTTAAAGGGACAATTTATTTTATACCTGTAATACAATCATATGAAACAAAGTAGAAAATGACTGAGAGCGAGGCAATCCTCACTCCACGTCATATTAGATGACATCACATTTAAAGCCACTATATGAAGATATATTCATTAACAGTAGACTTGAAAACTGATTTTCAACCATGAAGTTATCAAAATATAACATGTATTAAAGGCACAATAAACAATTCAAACCATTCTGCATTGTAAATTTAAGTGTGATCGAGTGTCCATTTGTTAAAAAAGTGGGATACTTTTATAAGAGCACATTATATTCATTCATATGCTATAATGTTCAATATACTTGTTCCAAAATAGTTTTAGAACTTCGTTATGTAACTCGGAGCACGTTTGTGCTCTATAATAAGTTTTCGTCTTAAACATATTGTGATCAAAACTATTGTTTCAAGTATTGACAACTAAATTCTACTTTCGGTTTCGATCTACTTTCACTTTGAAATGCAATAATTAACATAAACATATTTCAGCAATATTTGCTTTTATTAAAGAATCTTGTTCATTCGAGTTGTTTGAAATAGATAAATGTCAATTTTCTTTGCAGACCAAATTTACTTTTGATAATGGGGCTTTACACAAAACGGAACTTAGTGATACCAAACTACATGTGAGGATTACGTACATTCTAATTTATATATCATACAATAATCTACACAGATGACATCATTTAATATCTGACGTCATCAAGGTCTGTAGTCACGTGATCAACAAAAACAACAACAACTAATACGGTGAACAAATTTAGATTTTCGCCGATTTCTTGTAACAAATAAACGAATGACAAGAAATAGCACACAAAATAACTACTACCTGTTTTTTAACCAAATCCCAATTACTATTGCATAACACATAGATAATAAAATTATGTCCTGATATGAATTAAATAATGCTTTATCATGGTGCACTGTTTTATTCTGATATATCTCTATATGATTTATCAATGTAGGTACATATTTGACCGACATTTTACTTCATAATTTTAGAACACCGATCTTTGCAAGGGGTGTTCCGGGATTGTCAGACCAACCTAGTACGTATTTAATATTTGTGAGAGATTTCACAAAATGATATCATAATAATTGAGCCTTTAATCCTGTGCTCAATAAACGTCACAAATAATCTGTGCATGTTTAGCTGCGTTTTGCTCGTTAATAGTAAAAGGACCACCCTGCATACCTTTTGAGAGAATGCACTTAGATAAGTGGTTGGGGTCAGCTTGTAATTACACAAAATTGCTGATTAATTTTAACATTGTATAATTTCTGCTATGTCATTACTCTAAAATAAAATCTAACATGTGAGAATAGCTGTCAAAAAAAATTTTGTAAAACGTAATTGCATTGGATTTTATAGTCTAAGTTCATGCCTATGCACATTCACCGACTGAACAGTTGTCACGTCTGGTCATCAGGCCACATGTATCTATCTATCTATTTCCCTGGGGAGCCATTCTCTCAACTTCGTGCAGCCTTAACTTTGGCGCAAAGTGATTATACCACCCTCGCAAGTGCCCATTTACAACTGGAAGCAATTGAAGGTAAATTTCTTGCTGAAGGACATTAGTAGCGCCCCTGGTGGGGTTCGAACCTAGGACCGCTCGGATCCCTTAGCGCGCGTCCTATCACTGGTTTACTGCTTTTAAGAATAACACAGACAATGCAGGTATGGCATGGGTGAGACTATTCTTACAGAAATGTCTGGTTGCTTTTAAAACTACGAAATAAAACATGTAAACAGATAAACTATTTCAGTGTCGAACCACTGGTTAAGTAGCGAAAAAACCTTTTACGTATACAAGTTTGATACAAACAAATACATCAAAGTATAAAAAGTCAAGCTAACATCTTTGATCTTAAACATTTATGTAATACATGTACTTTAATTCATATGTTTATATTTTACATTTAAACTCGGAAAAAAAACATCAACAAACACGTGAGTATAATATCTTTGTACTGAATTTAAACGTTTTCTCATTCAAGTTTATTTAACACATTGACATTGACAGAACATGGTAATGTCACTCTACTGTGCGTACGCGAAAGCTAGCACATGCTTTATCCTGATAATGGTCATGTTTGGTATATTCCTCATCATGGAGTTATTCATCCTAAAAAACCAGATAAGCTTCGAGTGGTTTTTGATTGTAGTGCCTCCTTTCAAGGTCATTGTCTTAATTCCTACTTACTTCAGGGACCTGATCTAACTAACAGATTAATTGGAGTGCTGTCTAGGTTTAGAAAAGAGAGAGTAGCTATTATGTGTGATATAGAACAGATGTTCTACCAATTTAATGTTATATCTGAACATAGAGATTATTTAAGATTTGTTTGGTGGAGTGGTACTGACTATGATAAGCCCCCTGAAGATTATCGCATGACTGTGCACATTTTTGGAGCAACTTCATCCCCAGGTTGTGCAAATTTTGGTTTAAAGCGATTAGCTTCTGACAATGAGAAAGAATTTGGCCAAGACGTAACTAGATTTTTTCATCGTGATTTTTATGTTGACGATGGTCTTAAGTCTGTTCCATCTGTAAGTGAGGCTATTTCTTTGATAGATAGAAGCCAACAATTATGTAAAAGAGGTGGCTTAAGGCTACATAAATTTGTCTCTAATGAAAAGGACGTAATTTCCCTTGTTAACCCTGATGATCGTGGTAAAGTACTTAGCGACATTTTAGATGATAATTTACCTGTTGAGACAGCCCTTGGTATTCAGTGTTGTACAAATTCAGATACATTTCAGTTCAGAGTTGTTTTAAAGCCACATCCCCTCACTAGACGTGGCATTTTGTCATCTGTAGGTTCTTTATATGATTCTCTAGGTTTAATTTCTCCTGTAGTGTTGGTTGCTAAACAGTTACTTCAGCAACTATGTGCAGATAATTTTGGATGGGATGATCCATTACCTGAGGAAATCCTATGTAGGTGGCAGAAATGGTGTGGTGATTTACCTAATCTTGAGGTAGTAAAAATTTCAAGATGTTTGAAGCCAGAAAATTTTGGTGACGTCGCTTCTGTTGAGTTGCATCATTTTTCTGATGCTAGTACGACCGGATACGGTCAGTGTTCCTATATTCGTCTGATTAATACTTCTGGTTTAGTACATTGTTCTCTTGTAATGGGAAAATCGAGGGTTGTTCCACTTAAACCTGTTACTATTCCTCGGCTTGAGTTGACAGCGGCATTATTGTCTGTAAAAATTGCTTTAATGCTTGAGCAAGAATTTGAGTATGATAATATTAGTCATTTTTATTGGACTGATAGCCAAGTTGTTTTAAGGTATATTGCAAATGATGCAAAACGATTCCATGTTTTTGTTGCTAACAGGGTTCAACAAATAAGAGACCATTCAGAATTGTCTCAATGGAGATATATTGAGTCGGAAAATAATCCTGCTGATTATGCGTCACGTGGTGTTACTGCAAAGGAAATTCCTAAAAATTGTATTTGGTTCAATGGTCCCAAGTTTCTTTGGTCTTCTGATTTACCTAGCGTTACAACAGTTGATACAGAGGTGTGTGCTGAAATAGATCCAGAGGTAAAACGGGTGAGGAGTTTAGCAACAGTGTCAGATAAGGTTGTTCATGGTTCGTTGCTTGATCGCATTGATTACTTTTCAGATTGGCATCGGGCAAAGGTTGCTGTTGCTTTATGTTTTAGGTTCAGAAACATACTTTTTGACAGAGTTGTTTCTCGTGGCACAATTAAACAGTCTCATGGTAAAGAATTTTACAGCTCTCCTTCTGTATCTGAATTAAGGTCAGCTGAATGTGAATTTCTTAGACATGTTCAGCATTCTTTCTTTAAGTCTGAGTTGTTGTCCCTTACAAAGGCCACTATGGATCAAGATAACAGTTCATCTGAAAGTTCAAGTCTTGTTTGCCTTAAAGGTAGTTCAAAGTTGCAGCGACTTGATCCATTTATAGATAAAGATAATTTGCTTCGTGTTGGTGGTCGTCTGCATAAGTCAGATATGCCTGAAAAGTTGAAACATCCAATCATTTTGCCTCAAAGGTGTCATGTGACTAATTTGCTTGTCAGATACTTTCATGAAAGAGTTCACCATCAGGGACGTGGTTTAACAATGAATGAAATAAGAAATAACGGTTATTGGATAATTGGAGCTAGTTCTGTTGTGTCATCTGTCATATATATTTGGAACGTCCAGTTCATAAACTTATAGTTTTACTTGAGACCGAGGAATTCCCCGACGGGGAGCCATAAGTATGAAATTTGTACAAGGACATATATAAGTTTTTATATATTGTAGATGTATTGTGTATTTTGAAAGTATATAAACTTGAAAATACAGGTTATTGAATTGATGTTATGATTATATAGTCATGCATTTATATTGATGTTATTTAGTTGTGAAGTTTTTTTTTTTGGGGTGTTTTTTGAAATATGTATGTATTTTTGATATCATTGTTGTTGATATTATATGCAAATGATCAGTTAATGATGTTTGTACGTATTTACTACTTCCTTATAAAATTGTTGTGTCAATTTGGGGAGCCATGTAACAGCCTTTCAATTCTCTTTTGCAAATTTCGTTTTTTGTTAGTCACTTATATAATGATATGATTCGATATTTTTATACACGGAATTCAGGTGTACTTTCAGTACTTTGATTTTTGTACCTGCGAAGTTACTTCCCTTTTTTGCATGATAGATCCGTGCAGTTGTGTATACGTGGCAGTACGGCCATGATGACAAGAAATAATGTCTAAGTTGCGTTGCGTATTTTGCTTTTATTTGAGTATTCTACCATTCCCACTGAGGTATTTATCTTATATTATTAATCTATTCCATCATGTATTGCTGTATTGTTTTTCTATTTTTGTGTATTTTGAATTTGATACTTGATTTGATTTATTTGGATTTGTTAAATGCGTTAAGATGATATTATTTTTGTAAGATCTTTTTGTTGGAAATTAGTCTCATTTAGTAAGAATATTTTATGTCATTTATATTTTAGTTTGACGGTACAAGACGTATCTGTAATAAACTCTGGGAAAATATCTACCTGTTGTTGTTGCGTTCCTCAATAGTCAAACTCAGTGGGAATGGTAGAATACTCAAATAAAAGCAAAATACGCAACGCAACTTAGATATTGAGGAACGCAACAACAACAGGTAGATATTTTCCCAGAGTTTATTACAGATACGTCTTTATGTACCGTCAAACTAAAATATAAATGACATAAAATATTCTTACTAAATGAAACTAATTTCCTACAAAAAGGTCTTACAAAAATAATGTCATCTTAACGCATTTAACAAATCCAAATAAATCAAGTCAATTATCAAATTCAAAAAATCCAAAATACACAAAAATAGAAAAACAATACAGCAATACATGATGGAATAGATTAATAGTATAAGATAAATACCTCAGTGGGAATGGTAGAATACTCAAACAAAAGCAAAATACGCAACGCAACTTAGACATCATTTCTTGTCATCATGGCCGTACTGCCACGTATACACAACTGCACGGATCTATCATGCAAAAAAGGGAAGTAACTTCGCAGGTACAAAAATCAAAGTACTGAAAGTACACCTGAATTCCGTGTATAAAAATATCGAATCATATCATTATATAAGTGACTAACAAAAAACGAAATTTGCAAAAGAGAATTGAAAGGCTGTTACATGGCTCCCCAAATTGACACAACAATTTTATAAGGAAGTAGTAAATACGTACAAACATCATTAACTGATCATTTGCATATAATATCAACAACAATGATATCAAAAATACATACATATTTCAAAAAAAAAAAATGCTTCACTACTAAATAACATCAATATAAATGCATGACTATATAATCATAACATCAATTCAATACCCTGTATTTTCAAGTTTATATACTTTCAAAATACACAATGCATCTACAATATATAAAAACTAATATATGTTCTTGTACAAATTTCATACTTATGGCTCCCCGTCGGGGAATTCCTCGGTCTCAAGTAAAACTATAAGTTTATGAACTGGACGTTCCAAATATATATGACAGATGACACAACAGAACTAGCTCCAATTATCCAATAACCGTTATTTCTTATTTCATTCATTGTTAAACCACGTCCCTGATGGTGAACTCTTTCATGAAAGTATCTGACTAGCAAATTAGTCACATGACACCTTTGAGGCAAAATAATTGGATGTTTCAACCTTTCAGGCATATCTGACTTATGCAGACGACCACCAACACGAAGCAAATTATCTTTATCCGTAAATGGATCAAGTCGCTGCAACTTTGAACTACCTTTAAGGCAAACAAGACTTGAACTTTCAGATGAACTGTTATCTTGATCCATAGTGGCCTTTGTAAGGGACAACAACTCAGACTTAAAGAAAGAATGCTGAACATGTCTAAGAAATTCACATTCAGCTGACCTTAATTCAGATACAGAAGGAGAGCTGTAAATTTCTTTACCATGAGACTGTTTAATTGTGCCACGAGAAACAACTCTGTCAAAAAGTATGTTTCTGAACCTAAAACATAAAGCAACAGCAACCTTTGCCCGATGCCAATCTGAAAAGTAATCAATGCGATCAAGCAACGAACCATGAACAACCTTATCTGACACTGTTGCTAAACTCCTCACCCGTTTTACCTCTGGATCTATTTCAGCACACACCTCTGTATCAACTGTTGTAACGCTAGGTAAATCAGAAGACCAAAGAAACTTGGGACCATTGAACCAAATACAATTTTTAGGAATTTCCTTTGCAGTAACACCACGTGACGCATAATCAGCAGGATTATTTTCCGACTCAATATATCTCCATTGAGACAATTCTGAATGGTCTCTTATTTGTTGAACACTGTTAGCAACAAAAACATGGAATCGTTTTGCATCATTTGCAATATACCTTAAAACAACTTGGCTATCAGTCCAATAAAAATGACTAATATTATCATACTCAAATTCTTGCTCAAGCATTAAAGCAATTTTTACAGACAATAATGCCGCTGTCAACTCAAGCCGAGGAATAGTAACAGGTTTAAGTGGAACAACCCTCGATTTTCCCATTACAAGAGAACAATGTACTAAACCAGAAGTATTAATCAGACGAATATAGGAACACTGACCGTATCCGGTCGTACTAGCATCAGAAAAATGATGCAACTCAACAGAAGCGACGTCACCAAAATTTTCTGGCTTCAAACATCTTGAAATTTTTACTACCTCAAGATTAGGTAAATCACCACACCATTTCTGCCACCTACATAGGATTTCCTCAGGTAATGGATCATCCCATCCAAAATTATCTGCACATAGTTGCTGAAGTAACTGTTTAGCAACCAACACTACAGGAGAAATTAAACCTAGAGAATCATATAAAGAACCTACAGATGACAAAATGCCACGTCTAGTGAGGAGATGTGGCTTTAAAACAACTCTGAACTGAAATGTATCTGAATTTGTACAACACTGAATACCAAGGGCTGTCTCAACAGGTAAATTATCATCTAAAATGTCGCTAAGTACTTTACCACGATCATCAGGGTTAACAAGGGAAATTACGTCCTTTTCATTAGAGACAAATTTATGTAGCCTTAAGCCACCTCTTTTACATAATTGTTGGCTTCTATCTATCAAAGAAATAGCCTCACTTACAGATGGAACAGACTTAAGACCATCGTCAACATAAAAATCACGATGAAAAAATCTAGTTACGTCTTGGCCAAATTCTTTCTCATTGTCATAAGCTAATCGCTTTAAACCAAAATTTGCACAACCTGGGGATGAAGTTGCTCCAAAAATGTGCACAGTCATGCGATAATCTTCAGGGGGCTTATCATAGTCAGTACCACTCCACCAAACAAATCTTAAATAATCTCTATGTTCAGATATAACATTAAATTGGTAGAACATCTGTTCTATATCACACATAATAGCTACTCTCTCTTTTCTAAACCTAGACAGCACTCCAATTAATCTGTTAGTTAGATCAGGTCCCTGAAGTAAGTAGGAATTAAGACAATGACCTTGAAAGGAGGCACTACAATCAAAAACCACTCGAAGCTTATCTGGTTTTTTAGGATGAATAACTCCATGATGAGGAATATACCAAACATGACCATTATCAGGATAAATTTCAGACTGTGGAACTTTCTCTGCATGTCCATTCTTAATGAGACTTTGCATGAAATCAAAATACTTCTCATGAAAGCTAGCATCTCGCACGAAACGTTTCTTCAGTGAGGAAAGTCTATTAAGGGCTACCTGTCTGTTATTAGGTAAGAAAGGCATATCGTTCTGAAATGGAAGTGGCATCTCATAATGGTTATTTTTCAAAACAATATTTTGATCCAGAACAGAAAGAAAACGTTTATCTTCCTGAGAAAGAGATATTCCACAAGTAGATGCATCTCTAAAATCTTGCTCCAAAATCTTAATTATGTCATTGGGCATAACTTCCTTAGTTGAAGTCCTAACAGAAAAGGTAATACTAGAACTACTTGAATGTGAGAAAGGAGCCTCAAACGTTAAAATAGAATGACTTACACAAATGCTGTCTTCTTCAGGACAAGGTCGAACAATACCAACTATTCCCCAACCCAAATCAGTTTTTTGTGCATATGGGCCATCATCAACAGGAGGAATAACTTTTCGAGGTAACAAAGCCCTAGGACAATTATATCCAATAAGTAAACCAATTTCACAAGATTGTTTTGGTGAGAGACAATCTGCAATACATTGCAAGTGGGGCCACAACATTGCAGTATCAGGTGTAGGAATATGGGAGTGACTCGCAGGAATAATACCTCTTGTGTAAGTATCTGGCAATGGAATTTTCTTATCATTGTCAATAGCACGCACAATCAAACCTTTAACCTTACTGCTCTTAACTATCTTGTTTTCAGCATGCATAGTTGAAAGTGAAAGATTTACCTCCACACCTTTTAAACCTAAATTACGACATGTGCTATCTAAAATGAAAGTGGTGTCACTTTGTGTATCAAGTAATGCGTATACAAGCTTTTCCTCAAGAGGATTATCAATATGTGACACGAATACAGGAACAATCATAGAACATTTGCTACATTCAATTGAGCTAAAGGAATCATTTAGAAATACAGTACCTGACGGACTTGTTTTATAAAGTGCCATGTCCTTATTAGATCTAATATCACCGTGAAGGCATGTAGGGTGTAGTTTGTTACAATTCTTGCAGCGAAGTTTAGTTGTGCATGACTTAGAAATATGACCAGAACCAAGACAACCAAAACATAGTTTATTTTCAAACACAAAACGTTTTCGATCTTCAAGCGATCTTGCAAGAAATTGGGTACAACTATCTAGGGGGTGTTGGCCATTACAGAGAAGGCACAATAATGTATCAACATCAGAAGATGGTTGTGAAGAACAGTCATTAACTGAAGCTACAAACGACCGGGAATTGGTTTTCTGTTCTGATTTAAATTCTGACTTCTCACCTGAAGATTTAATCGATTGAACTGAAGTCAAAGGATTACATGCAATTTTTGCTTCCTTAGCTATGAAATTAACAAAGTCAACAAAGGGTGGGAAACGATTATGACAAGCCGTATAGTCAATGACAATTCTATTCCACCTAGAAATCAACCAGTCTGGAAGTTTGCACAAGATTTTTCTATTTTCATTACAGTCGTCCAACACAGACAAACCAGGAACAGATTTCATAGCCGTCAAACATTGTTTCAAGAAATCAGAAAGTTTTACTAAAGACTGTGAATCTTTGGGTGCAATCTTGGGCCAAGAATCAAGTTTTTTACGGAAGGCACAAGAAACCTTAAATGGATCACCGTAACGTTCATCAAGCAAACTTTTAGCCTGTTCATACGATTCTTCATTAGACAGCAAAAATAGATTTGCTACAACATCTCTTACAGAGTTACTCAGATATTTTCTTAGATAATGAAGTTTTTCGGATGGGGGTATACACCTCTGCTCAATAAGTGTTGAAAATGCAGATTTCCACCCTGGATATTGAAGGGGATCACCATCAAAGACAGTAGGTTCAGGGGGTGGAATACGACTAATCATAAGTTGCTCAGTAAGTGTTTTAGTAAGATCAACTATCTGTTTTGAAACAGTGTCATCTTGACGTGAAACATGACTTGAATACATTTGACTATGAGGTACAAATGATTCAACAGCAGGATTTAAAACAGAGACATTGGCCTCTTTAACAGATTGAGGTTGAAAAGTGGGATGTGAATTTACTTGCCTGGATTGAGATTTACAAAGTGAACCCTCTGGAGGAATTTGTGGTAAGTCATTTGGTTCAGGGTTGCAGTTACTTACAAAATTGCTAACAAGTACACTTTTAGGAACAGTGGGAACTGGAAGATCAACTCTTACATTAGAAACATCTGAAATAGAATTACAATTATCATTCAAAATTTCCAATTTCAATTGAGCAATTTCTAAATTCTTTTGAGTCACAATTTTATCATGTTCTGCCTTTAATTTTGCTTCAACATCAATATATTTCAATTTAGTTTTTAATAAGGCAGCTTCAATAGCAACATTTGAACGTTGAGTTTTATTTGATGAACTTGACTTGGCCTTGGACTTCGTAGCAGAATGTTTAGATGATCGTTTGGACACACTTGACTTTGCTGTACCACATTCAGACTTGATATCGTTTATTTTGTCAGCAATTTTACATAAGAACTGTTGATGTTCAATTTCCAAATTTTCAAGAATATTTGCTATATGAGTGTTCTCTGATTCATCACTATTTAAATCTTTCAAACGAAGAAATATTTCATAAACCTGACTCATAGCATTGTCTAAATCGTCTCTGGCTTCTCGAATTTCATCAATATCTTCACTGTCAGACAGTAACTTAGAAATTTGTCCAACCTTAGTTCTCCATTTAGAAACAGCAGATTTGAAATCTCTTTCACCCTTTTCAATTTCATATGATAATCCCTTCTCTGTTAATTTTCTTTCACGTGCCATACCGTTGAGTTTGACTATTGAGGAACGCAACAACAACAGGTAGATATTTTCCCAGAGTTTATTACAGATACGTCTTTATGTACCGTCAAACTAAAATATAAATGACATAAAATATTCTTACTAAATGAAACTAATTTCCTACAAAAAGGTCTTACAAAAATAATGTCATCTTAACGCATTTAACAAATCCAAATAAATCAAGTCAATTATCAAATTCAAAAAATCCAAAATACACAAAAATAGAAAAACAATACAGCAATACATGATGGAATAGATTAATAGTATAAGATAAATACCTCAGTGGGAATGGTAGAATACTCAAACAAAAGCAAAATACGCAACGCAACTTAGACATCATTTCTTGTCATCATGGCCGTACTGCCACGTATACACAACTGCACGGATCTATCATGCAAAAAAGGGAAGTAACTTCGCAGGTACAAAAATCAAAGTACTGAAAGTACACCTGAATTCCGTGTATAAAAATATCGAATCATATCATTATATAAGTGACTAACAAAAAACGAAATTTGCAAAAGAGAATTGAAAGGCTGTTACAGTATTTGAGAGCACTCAATTGCAATCATTCGCTACTTAAATAACTTTTAATTAATACAGAGTCTATAGTCACTTTAACTACAATAATTACTTATAAAGTAAAAAAGCACATGCTTTCACAAATTTCTCTTTATTAAATTGTGGAATGACTTCATGTAGCGTATGATAGAGCAATTGTCCTTATCCTAAAATTAGCAATTGGTTACGTGAATATTGAATAAACAATCACAATTTAAAGGTTAACATTGGCATTTCTGGACATTAAAATGCAAGACTTCATCGAAGAACTATTTTGGATAGTTTCTATTTTTGATAAGACTTTTATGAAAAAAAAACCAAGAATTTTATTTACATTCTGCAGATCACGTGACAACAAAAACTGAAAGAATTCAATTAAAACAACGCGATCTATTAATAAATCTAACATAAAGGTTCCACGTTCAGTTGACAAAAATTGGAGCTTCAACTTCCGTTTGAACATTTGTGTTGGGTTTAATATCGTAGCAAAACGTTGTATAGGTCATGTCAAGGCGGTCAGTCAACCTACTCACCGGTCCTGAAAAGGTTAAACATCTGGATTGAGCTGTTACAATGTACATGTAACCAGTTACTAAACGCATACAATTAAACAAACAATTTCCAGCATATTCTGACATTCAAACGTTCTGTCACCGTGGTTGATCGACAAGAGTCAAATATTGTTCAATAGGCCAACAAATCGGTCCATTATCAGTACAATATTATTAGGCTAAGTATTCCAATAGCGATACAAACGGTTAAAGCTACTCGTTCACATATTTTTGGTTTTTATGTTCTCAAAATTTCTCTCAGTGTCTGTAACACCTCGGTTACACATACATCTGACTTGAATCGGTCCTAAATCGGTTAATTTCTTCTCTCATCTGATCGGTTGTCATCAGTAACTGCATTTCAGACTTTATGTGTAACCGGATATCGGCAATTGGGATCGGTGATGCAGCGGTTGTTTATTTTTTCCAGTTAATAACGGAACCGACGAACACCGATTTAGCACCGACATCTCCAATAAGTCGCCGATGTATCATTTAATTCAAGCTATTGGGAGAAGATGAGTTTTATCGTTGAAAATTAATCGTCTTTTCCCATCGGTGATTCATATATGTACATTGGTCGCTTATCAGAGGCATGTCGGTGATATCGGTCATTGACAGCTAGTCAATCGGTAATTCGTTTAAAATTCTCACCGATTGAGAATTGTTAAACATTTCAAAAATCCCGATCGGTTAGTTTTCACCGATGAAACTCATCTTTTCCCAATATCTATGATAAGTGATAAATATGTGGCTAATCGGAGACGTCCGTGCTAGATCGGTGTTTGTCGGTTCCATTCTAACAGGAAAAATAAATAACCGATCTATCACCGATTCCCGTGTGTAAGAAAAATATTGATAAAAATGAAATCTTAATGTTTTAAGACAAATTTACCTAAAATTTAGAAAAATATCATATGATGTCCAAAACGAACTTAAATGATCTATACCGTTACTTACGGGCTAAAGTTTTTAAACATATACATGTAACGCATCTTATACAATCGTACGTCAACTAGCACTAAAATGGTCATTATCCGAACGCTTCTTCTTCTAAAATGTTTCAATACAATATTGAGGGTTTTAGAAAAGTTGATTTTCTTGTTGAAATATATGAACATTCGGATTTAAAGCATACTTTGGTTTATATGTCAAAAGTAACGTTTATTTTTGACCTTTGTATTTCAACAATAGACAAGTAACCTTAAGTTCTATTACGCTTATCAGTAAAATTGTATAATTGAATATTATATAGAAATATTTTTAATTAAATTCACTCGGTGTGGTTTAGACCATACTTGATAACCTTTCAGTTAATTTGTCTAAGAAATTATGACATTTAATATTTTCAACTTGAGGGCAGCCTTTAGAATAATATTTTATGTAAACAATTTCAATTATATGATAAAGATATTATGATACTTAAAGCAATATATATATATTTCAATTATATAAGGTCTATTAAACTATATCTAGAATTCAAAATTGAAAATATCTGACGTAAAATCTTATACGTACTTTTCTGCTTGTAAAAATACCAACATTATTGTATTCAAATAATATAAAAATATTTTTATTCTTAAATAAAATTTAACTAACCTTTCGTCACAATAGGATCTAATTGTTTAACACCTTACACGTTTATATCCCGAGTTGATATTAAAAACAATTAAGATAAAACTTCGCGGTTATCATTTATTTAATATCATATATTAAGATAATTTATCTTTTTTACCTTTGAAACTAATATATCACAGCGCACGGGAGGTACGTGTTCTCCGATCTTTATCCAAACCTTAATTAGAGACAACTTCTAATAATTTGTCTTTTTCTTAGAGTTGCAATGATGTATACGCGGCTGAGAATGTCACCACAAAGGTCATTGTAGAGGTTTCGTTTGACTGATGACACATGCATATACATTTCAACATTAAGAAATGCGCATTAAGTGCAGACTTTATCAATTAGGCTACAGAGACTACATTCTTTATTTAATTAAAACAACCACTATCATTCATATTTGACACACTGCACTGACAAGTAAAACAACATATTTTGCACCAAGTGTGGTTGGTTTTTTTATAAATTGCATTTTGATGTTATTTCATTAAAGGACAAAATACAGTGCCATCCAAAAAATTTACGAAAAAAATCTGTTCTTCGGATCAATCGATTCACATTAATCGATGAAATAAAGAACAGACACTCATCTGCGGAAATCTCAAAATCAACATAAATAAATTTAATAAAACATATGATTTAAACTATACTACATGAATACGCTTTTAGTGTTTTAAACATTCTCAAGTCCGGCACGATCAGTTTTTCTCAAACCTTTATTTGTCTTAGAACTTTTGGAGGCCACAGTTAATAGTTACGTCCGAGCAGCGAAAACATGGATTCGACTTGTCGTAAAACAAAACCGATATTACAAATGTATTAAGAAATGTTCCTCGTGGCCTTTTAACATTAAACTCTCGTACGTGACATTTTACAGGTAATATATAATTGTATATTTGAACTGCGGATAATTTTGATATATATTTCACAATGCAGATACGTACGTACGAAGAACAAAGGGCCTAGAGGTCAATGTTCGAATACATTCACGGGAGCAGCTTTTTTCAACATGTTCTTGCGAATGCATGTTCGAATCCATTCACGGGAGCAGCTTTTTTCAACATGTTCTTGCGAATGCATGTTCGAATCCATTCACGGGAGCAGCTTTTTTCAACATGTTCTTGCGAATGCCTTACTTCTCGCACATGGAGAATGATTTAGATTAACAATGACTCTTGCACAGGATGATATTTGATTTATGCTGTGCGGCTATTGTGCACTCTTTTTGTCAAATTTTCAGCCTTGTTGCGGTTGACAAGTAGTGCCCTGATCCTAAGCTTAAACCAACACTTTACAAATATGGTCGCCACTGACAGACAACTTAATTGCTTGAATAGCAAGTAGGGGTAAAGAATGGTCGTAGAACATATTTACTCGTAAAATCCACAAAAAGTTTGTGCGTCACGTCCGGGAATCAAACCCATGCCCTCGGGATTTGTACATAAGCGACTGATCTAAAATCTTCGATCTATTACATTGTCTAATGGAGACGAATAACTTAGTTTTATCCTCATTAATTTTCATGGAATGCAATAACAAGTGTTAACATATTTTTTCTGAATTTTGTACAAGTGTTATATAATTATCTTTATTACAATAAATGTTAAAATTGTATTATCTTTTCATATCTACATAGTTGTTTTATGACGCTATACGATTCTGTGCAGGTAACTGATTTTATACTGAACGTCAAAAGTAACGTGCTAAGTATATTTCAAATTTATGAACTAAAAACGAGACATTATGCGTTGTCTCAACGATCGCAGATTTCCATACTTCAACACCGGACAAAAATAATGCAATTTGGTGGTCATCATTCGGAACTCCTCAGTCATTCGCTACGAATAAGCTCGGACATATTTAGGCGACATTTTGAAAGTACCGGTGTTGATGTAAACAAATACACGATCATTTAGAAGATGAGTGATGTTTCGTTTTTAGTCTGTAAATTTGAAATAACACAGTTCATTGAAATCGCTGAACAATATTTGGTTCAATATATAACATAAAAGTGTTTTGACATAAATCTGTGAGTATACTACAAGAACTATATTTTGCATAACCGTTACGTGCTTCGCCTGTGCTTCGCTTCGCAGTAAAAACCCAAGCCGCCAGGGTAGACCCCCACGAATCCTTCCGAGATTATTCATTCATTAATTTTCGTAGTGTTCCGAATGATTTGGTCATGTGACACGAAAGTAGTTCCAAAATGGCGTCTAAATGTGTCCGAGTCTTTCGGTAATAAATGGCAAAGGAGTACATTGTAGTTATATCTGAAACTGTTTTGTTTCTTTTAAGTTTAGGTGATCGATGTTTAATCAATTCGTCACGCAACACTTTGTCACAATTTTAGAACAAGAAACAGTCAAATTTACTTTCTACACCGTTTGCTGCTTTTTATGACTTCGAAAGCATGACTATCTATATAGACAATATAACCTTTTAGGCATATGATTTACTTTGCTTTTTTGGTTTTGCTAAGTACCAAAAAAACGAGGCATTGTCTGTGGCAATGAGTATAGAAATCGTATAAAAACTGATATTTCCACTTTACACAAGGGCTACCCCTAAACCTTATTGCACATTTATATGTTTTCTTGCTATTAACTTAAGTTTGGGTGTTGCAGATAATTTCTGACAACAAGTATAAGAACTGGTTTTATTTGAGTTTTATATCTTCAAGTGTGAATCATTATGTGAGATGCATCAGTAACTTCGCTGCACGATTTCTATCGTGTTTATAGCTTTCAGAGTAAATATGTCATAAAAGAAACATTATGTATGAAGTACCAATAGCAACAATGCTCTAATTTTGAAGCAATTATTTTATAGGTAGTGCTTGTTTTTATAAGAATAATAATAATAAGTAGGTGACTGAAGGAGAATTGGCATAACTGAACACAATTTTGGGATTCCTTTATTGTGATAAGTGTCATATCTCAAGTTGAACACCAATACTGTACTTGAAAACTCTATAAGAAAACACGTTCCTGCAGCGTTGATTTACATGTAGGCAGCGGAATGATTGTCGCTTTGCGCAGAATGAGATGGAAAGTGCGCTTTGCAGCGCCTTGCCCTTTGGTTCTAAAATACGGGTACACATTCTATACAAGCAGGTGATAATATCATCTCTATACTAAGACGCACAATCATTCGCAGTATTCGGCGATTTGGTACGCAACAGAATGTAGTGCGGCGCATGAAGACAAAATCGTTGGATATTTTCGTTTTTGATACAATCATTATTAAATTGTTTGAGTAGACACAAAAACATACTCTATTTGTTCAGTACAGTTGAACGGGGAAATTATTAGAATGTAAACATTGCTGAGTGTTTTCAGATAATTAACAGTTTTACCCATGATGCTCAGCGTCTCCGTACAAAGACCGTTTGTGTACAAAAGACGGTTACGAGATGCCGAAGCGCTAAAAAGCACTCACTGTACAAAATGGCTTCGAAATCGGTAACTTGACAATTCCTAAGATTCCATCGGAATACTAATAATTTGCACTTTTTCTGCGCACGAGATTGCATTATGCCGCCTTGCTGAGCGTGGCATTTAACTTGTGAAATAAAGAAGTTAGATTAAAAATGTTTAAACTATTTATTCATGAATGGATAAATAATAATTAAAATAAAGTTAGATAATATTATGTTGTTTAAAGTGCATCAATTGGAGTTACGTCTTGTAGTCCCCTCTAGTTAAAAGTACATAAATATAGAACAGAACAGAATCACTCGTTTGTAAAAAGTTCAGAATAATAAATTGTTATGAAGGTATCAACTTTGTCAAGTGATATCGGTTAAAAGATTTAATGCAGCGTAATAATTATAATTAAAGGATGAAATAATACACTGTATGTATTATAAAATAAAGCTGTACTTTATAATATACAGTTCACTTCAAAAGTCATAGGACTAAACCCTGTTTTTAGAGAGATTCACAATTTCCTATATGAAAAAAGAAAAATGCCATTTAAGCAAAGTCCAAAAAAGCAATGATAAGTTATAAACATGTGATTCACACTACATAGTAATCTTAATAACCAACCAAAAGGGAGATAACAAGTACGACACAAAGGGAAGTAACATCGAAGAATTCGAACAAAATTCGGCCGCTCAAACACCAGGCTCGCTCGGACTACTTTTCATGTTTCCTCGAGTTCGAACCATCAAACGTTTAATACATATGTCCCATAAATAAGCTTTAATTATAGTAAAATGACTTGCAGTATGAAATGATAGATTTCATTTGCCCAAGAACTTTTGAAGGGCACTCTACAATGTATATAGGTAGATGAACAATAAATATCAAGTTCAATGACACTAGGACTCTTCAATTATCTAGTTTTATATTACATATAGTTTATTTACATTTTGTTTTCACACGGTCTCAAATGGCGACTCAAGATTGTTAACCGCTATAATTTATGCAAACTCAGCCATTTTGGAGTGTCACAGTTTCGTGAAGTAATCGTAAAGACGTACCCTACTACCCATACAAATTTTGCCAGTCATCGGTAATTGGTCGGAAAATGTTGATAAAGCATCAAGTTGATGATTAATTCGAGAACCCTGCTGGAGAGTTAAACTTAATACTGGTTAAAATAACTCCTGGAGTGATGTAAGTTAGGGCAAATCAATTTATGTTATATCTTATTATATATATAAATATTTATTCTATGAAATTGGATACCTACGTACAGTACAAAGTGGTTGACACTTGTCATTCTCATTAGCTTCAATTGTTTAATGACCACAATCAATAGTTATTGTTATATTAAGTTGAACGAGTTAGCATTGAGTAGGTACAAAGTAATCAGCGAAAGTTAGAGTGGCTGAGCGATAACGACATTGGACTGACTGGCAATGATCGTGTAAATAGTCATGAGCTGGTTCATACCCCGTAAACAGATATCCCGTTGACCGCTGTTGTATATTGACGAGGCAGCGAGCGGAGAATTTTTGAACGGGTTTTAATCAGATTTGTTTGCCGCATAACCATGACATATCTAGTTGTCTCCTTCAGCAAGACACATTATTTTACTCTCTAAATACTGGTAAGCTATCAAACGTTTTTCAGGTTATTCTGAGACCTTAACTCAGAATCGAACCAAAAGCATTTGTATTAACCAATTCATCATTCATGCCGATGTATAAATTATTTTGTACATTAATTATAAACAAATTATTATAACAATATCCAATATAATTTGATCTTCAATGATTATACAGTACACTCCAAATGTCCTTGCGGACAAAAGCTTTTTGTGGCCAAATCCATTCACACTACCCCATAAAAAGAAACAAAGAGCCATATCGTTGGACAAATCTTGATTGTTTTAGAATCAGTCGATTCATATTTACCCAATAAAAACAAGAGTCATGTGACCATAAAATCATACAAGCAGACGATAGTATGGTCCTATATACACATTTCCATTATTGATCAGACATAAATGTTGAAAAATAAAACGTTCCTACAATTTGGAAATCAGGGTACTTAGAACATATATATTAAGTATATATATGTTACATGAATTAATTTTAATTATAGTAAAACTACTATTGGTATGCCTGATAACTTTTGCTCCAAGAACTTTCGAAGGGTACTGTACTGTAAACAAGTTCCACCATGAAATGATGGATTGTTTATGGTATTCATAAACTAAGTGAAAGTACACTTAAGTCAGAAGTAAACCATCCATTCACTCTGATGATGTTTACAAATATGAATGTGTGCCAGTTACCAAATAAAACTTGTAAACATTGCCGGTGAATCATAGTGGGATCTTTGATTAAAGCCCTTGTAGTTAGAAACCCCAGGTGTCTAAATTTATAAAGAAATCACATATGGTGAAGAAATTGCCGTACAAGGCGGACTGTAATATTACCCCCACCTTATTAACGTCTATTTCAAATTAGTCAATCTACTTGACATACTTTCGAACGTACAGTACATTCGTCTAACAAGAGATAGTATTGTTTGAGGCAGTAGCTTTGATGTTTGTAAAAGTAGAAGTTGAAGTTCCCGCTGGTCGTTTCAAATATTTGTGTTGTTCTTTAACGAGCCCTGTTACAAGTTGATAAGTAAACTTTTTTGTAAATTGAACATACATGTAATTGATTTGAAACATAAACGAACCAGTCAAAATTGACGTCGAAATTTTATACAGCCTTGAATCCTTTGCCTATATTTTGATTTTTAAACTAAACATATCGTCAAATTCAATGTGTGTCAACCTTCTTAGTAAACTGATGAAAGTTGTAATGGAAATACTTCTCCCTCCGACCTCTGATTCAAAATCATGGATGGCATGTGTCAGTCACAGACGAATGTATGCAGTTCATGGCTAACAGCTTAATCAAGAGTGTTTGCCTTTCCAAGAACGGTGTTAATGTTGACTGACTGCCGTGATATGACCTAATTCAACGTGTTGCTACTGTGTTATACCCAACAAAAAATAAATCGGTAAATTATACTTATATGAATAAGAATATACGACTAAGTTTTCATTTTTGGTGTGCAACTTACATTGATACTGTAAATAACGATGACTTTATTTGTGATAGAAGACATCTAGAATAAAATTCATACAAATATGTTTTAATTACAGTTGCTGATAAAAGTTCTTCAGGAAATGAACTTTTCAGAAAATCTGTAGGGAGTTCAGTTACCGGTACATTTGGAGCTCCTCGGCCATTCGATGCGAAAAATCTCGGACATATTTAGACGATATTTGGAAACTATCGGTGTTGAAGTAAACAAATATATGATCGTTTAGGCAATGATTGATGTTTCGTTTTTAGTCCGTAAATTTTGAAACATCACTCATTGCCTTAACGATCGCATATTTGTTTATTATATAAGAGTATTGGCATCGAATGGCCAAGGAGTTCCGAATGTATCGTTATGTAACGTTCTGTAACGTTTTGTGTAATTGAACACGCTACAGATCATGAATACCCCAAATAACTTTCTATGGTTTTATCTTTATCATGAAACATTTATTAAATAATATGTTAATATACTAATAAATGCTGATTTTGGAAAACGCTAAGATGAGTTTTCTTTCTTGTTTTCACGAGTAAACTTGTATATGTTTATCTTTCAATATGGCGCTGTCAAAGAGCTATTGAAGGGCATTGTTTACTGCGAATAAAGACAACTAAATTGTAGAGACAGACTGTACTCAAAGATGATGATTAATTAAAAGCCCGCATTTTTAATTCTTTGTTCAATAGCAGGTAATTATGTGTAATTGCACCATGCATTGTTGAAACCTATAATTGTATTGAACTAACTATTTAGTACGTTTAGTGAACGTTGTTCAATAAATGCAGATCACTTGTTATTGCGTATTGTTAATGAGTACATGCAGTACTAGTTCAAAACAATTATATTACTCAATAAAATAGTCTTTAAGTGAGTTACACGAAGAGAAACATTTTATACTGTCTTTGAATAAATGCAAAAGACATAAAAATGAAAATTACAGAACATAAGATCGCGGGTTAAGCGCAAAACGGTCGTAACTCATTCTTTTCTTATATTGAGTTACGACCGTTTTGCGCTAAATCCGCGATATGTTAACTAATTAATGATTGCCTCACTTTAGTCATAGTGTACAGTGTTTAATATTCATTTCTCATCCACAGATAACCTATTTTATATCAGTAATCAGGGCACAAACGTGACTAAACATACCCCAGCGTCTAGAGTCCACACATGTACAAAAAGTCAGTATCGTAGCCGAAAATACATCGACTGCATAGTTCTTAGGGGCTCGAGAATAGGCTCTCATGATAAATCAAAACACTGATATCACTGAACAAATGGTGCAACTGAAATGGTTAAATAGCTGATCATGACACTGCATCCTGTTAAGAACTCTGTGTGTGTTAACAGGAGTGCGCGGATCTTACAACTAAAGTAAATTAAAAGTATTTGTATTTTTTAGACTACGTTTCATGCTTACGCACGTTCACCGATTTTACAACTAATACCTCTGATCATCAGGATACTAGTATCTATATATCAATCTCTGAGTCCTTTTCTCCTTTTAGTGCAGCCGACAAGTTGGTGCGCGATGGAATAATTCCACCCTCGCAGGTACCCATTTACACCTAGGTGGAGTGTAGCAATCGAAGGAAAATGTCTTGCACAAGGAAATTAGCAGTACCCCAAGTGGAACCCGGACCCAAGACCTCTCGATCATAATCTCGCATCCTACTACTGGACTTCTGCTTCTAAAAAAAGAGTGTGGTAAATCGTTTAGTCTTTATTGTCAACCTCTAATAGATGTATAGTTTGCTACAGTATCATTTTAGAAACAAAATCACGCTGACGGTGCTAATTATCTTGGACAGCGATAATAATGATATCATCCAAGTAGTCCGCGTGATATTTTGCATTATTTTGAACCGGACAGGCTCGGATTTGTACATAAGTGTCAATACAAATTGTTGTTACTACTGATATTAACTCTGTCCGGTACCCTGATGCAGCCTCGTCCATTCTTTAAAACTTCACTCTGTTTGCTCATGCTGCCTAAACTGATAAGTGCAGGAAAGCCCTCGGTTTGGCTCGATCTAAAATGTAAAATTTACTTATTCTATGTACATAAAATGGCCGTATTTGAGATTTTGTACTAATGGCTATTGCACATTGAACATTTTCTAAGTCATTATCAACAATAAATAAGTCAAATACCTTGTAAACTAATCCCCTTGATATCAAGCCAGAGTTCAACTAAACTGTGAACAATCTTGTATATAACTAAGTTAATTACATTAATATAACAAGCTACCCTCCTACCTTTGATAAGATAAAACAACACAACACGGGTCATCCAAAATATGTGAATGTCATTTAGGGTCATACTAGAAACTATGTAGTTGATACCGTAATGAAAGAGTATGGCTGAGCCCTGAGTTAAAATATCGAAGAATAATTTGAAATCGCTTATGACCCCAATGTTGGCTTCTGACCATTTAAAACTGAAGACAATCAGAAAGTAAAGGACATTTAAGTTGTCTCCATATATACATATCAAATTCCCAAGTTTCTCGATGTTTAACATTTTGGAATCCTGGAACGGAACCATACATATCACGTTGTCGTTTGTTTAAAATTCGGTGGTTCTATACCTGGTGCGGTGACAAATTTAAACCATGGGGCATGACGTGAACAAATTGTGTTATGGCGTAGTACATAATGTTATTACTTAAATTAAATAGCTCGTAACACTATGGTTTCATAAATGTAAGCTAAAAATCAAAAGGGATTTAACAGTTCTGACTGGCAATGAACATGAAAATATTAATCAACCTAAATTGTTCGACACCATCAATGTCTGTTGTCAATGAACACCCATCTCGAGCAAGTTTAATACATTTGTGCTCGAGTGGTTACAGAAAATGCCTTTGGAATTAAAGGTATTGGATACAGACAACTATAAATATAGCAACCATTGAGGCCTCTAAAACATCTTCCATTTACAATTATGCAGTTAGAAAATAGATTAGGATTTCATTCAGTGAATTGAATTGGCAATATATAACAAATTAATCATCGACACATTAATCGTCTAGTTTGCGTATTTGCAACTTGTCTGGAAAGGAATTCCTCAATTATTCCGAGAATTCATCAACACGTAGTTTCCCTTCAAATGATGCAGATTGACGCGATACGTTAAACTGCAATGAAGTTATACACTATTGTTGCACATAGCATACAAAAATACATATCTCTAGTTGCAATGAGAACCCAAGCATTATTTACAAAATGTAAGAAAATATATCATATAAGAGATGACAGACTGTGTGACATGTAGATAAATATACAATATAATGAGAAGCGGTACATCAAACAGTTTGTTATTATGTTTTATCTTGGCGGTAGATGACATAGAAACATAGAGAATGTCACATGTTAACCTTTTCATACTACCTACACTCACCTCGATGTAACAATATTAACATTAACCTCCTACCATTGAATATAATTTATGTAGAATCTTCCTATTACGAAATATATTTATCATATGAAAATAAGTCTATAGTCCTCGACATTATAAACGAGACACGAGTATAACAGCTTGAACTTTTTCTATACCTGGACGACGTAAACATCGCTATACTTAGACGCACAACTTCTCGCACAAATCGGGGATTTGGCTACGCACAGGAAATAGTGCGGCGCATGATTACAAAATCGTTGCTTTTTTCTGTTTAAATATAATCAGGTAAATAACCTTTTACCCATGATGCTTAGCTTAGTATCGCATAGACCTGTATGTGAACACATTGGACTTCAACTTGTATTTCGAACAGTTTTACTGTACGTACAGCGTTAACATTAATAGTGCTCCATAAAAGCACTAAGTTTTCTCAAATGAACCTCTACCAGTATGAATATAGTTTAAGACTGAATACTCGAGTTGAGGTTGAAACACAGATGTAAGGGAAAATACGAAGAAGAATAGTTAAAACCCAGTTTTCGGTGATGTGTGATTATATTCTATAATAGACGACTCGAAAATTACTGGACTTGTTTGCTGATCGATAACATTCAATGATTAGTGCAACACGAGTACAAGTACACACACAAGGCAGTAGAATCACCGTAGAAGATATTTCATGATCCTACTCCATTAATAACGTCGGTCTGGCTAAGGAATCGAACTCACAGTCCTTATATTCGAAGTTAGATGCACTACCAATTTTAGCCAACCTTGTGGTCTTTCTATATGATAGACCACCATATTAACGTATGTAACTATACCCATTGTTTATTTGTAATTCTTATCTGCATTAAATTATGTCGAGTCATAAAAGTTTATTTGCATAAAATAATTGTCCGAGATTGGTTTAGTGTTTATAAATGATATAAGTATATAACTGTATCAACTATAACATCGTATATTAAATAATACTGTATACATTATGTAGTGCAAAAGTGTACATGTTTTTTCGGCGAAGCTGTCTAAGCCAACTTTTGACCTATATTTCAACCAATACAATTTGCTCTACCATAGCTGCTTGTCAAATGAAAATCCTTTGCGGTATAAATAAATGGATAAAACACATGACACCATTGGCTATTTGTGGTAAACTGGTGTGTAGCACGTACAGTAGCTGCTGACTATTTACTCTGTATATAATGAGTGACTCACTATATGCTAATTGATCACACATTCGTCGTGTTACACCCCTTGCGGTATAACTAAACTGCGAATATGACTCAGCGCACGCTCGAAATTTTGTCATATGTAGGCCGCCATTGAGCATTTCTATCAAATTATTTTATGTTTGCCAGAAAAGTAACATAAATCGTTTGGTCATTCTGGGAAGAAGTGATTTTTAATCGAAAATCCATGGCATTGTTATTAAAGATGTTTTTAATTTTAGATTCGGACAGATTTCCAAATTGACAAATCAGCGAAGTGGCAATATATTCGGACAAAAATTGTCAGTTGAGGCTGAATTGCTTTTTCCGACAAACTACATTTGCCCATAGTTAATACATGTACGCCGTGCATGGCCAACATTTATACTTCAAACCGTTGAAAATGAACCCAGCAGAGCGCCGAATATCTTTTTAAAGATATTTCTTGTTTCTGATACAGTCTTTTATGCAGTGCCCTCCAGAAGTCATTGGGCAAGTGAACTTTCGGAAGATAACCTATCATGCATACCATAACGAGGGTTGCCTGCAAGACTGTAGTATGTGTATTGCGTAAAAGATCGAGTTACTACAGTCTTGCAGGCAACTTTCGTTCGATAAGTATTGTTCATTCCATTGACCTTAGTTTACCTATTAGCATTACAAAATTACATATTTTACAGAAGTTTACAGTTTTATTTGTATACAAACAAAATACAAACCAAAAAGCCCTATAGGTTATGTTTGCGGGCAAATGTATTCTAATAGCTATTCAAATAAAAAGGTCACGCTAGGAAATGTCCATATTACTATCACTGTTAAAACTTATAAACTTGACATAATTTAAATATTCACGTTGATTAACTTATCAATGCTAATTTTGTAATTGGTTCAGATGACCCCCATGTTTCTTATTTCATGGATATATGAGATTCGTTTTCATAAAATAAGATTTTGTCCCATGACTTTTTATGGCTCCTTTAGAATAAACATTTGTATGTCAATGCTAACCGATATCTTAACAGTGAAGTTTGAAAGTAATTTAATGACTTGAGTGACCTGTTTCTTCCAAATTTTTTCAAAGAACTATTTAGAAGGTTAATTTTCATCACGTAATGCAAACATTATATCAAAATTTGGTTTAGTGATACGGTGACTATATGATACATTTAATACAGGGCATTGTGAGAGTATCCGGTGACACGTGGGGTAAAGTTTCTAACAATGTGCACTCTACGCATTTTGCTATTACTATAAAGTATACTACCCGATAATTATAGCGAAAGAAAATACTTCCGTTTTTATGTAACGTCATCAACTGAGTGTAAGGTATGATCAATGGATGATATCCATCCAGGACTTAGTATGGTATTAGAAATTAGAATATTAGGTTAATGTCATAGTCAATCTGATAAAAAAACCTGATCTAAAATTATCCGCTCGTCTACCCGCGTATTTTGAATCTGGCTACTTCATAATAACGGGCGAGGTATTGCTGATCATTGATTTTATAATATTCATGACGAAATCATTGTGCTTAGTGACTTGATTTTATTGTCTATGTGACATAATTTGCAAAAACTGTCCAACCATAGCCCGTGAATAACACTACCATCAAATTAGTTAACAAAACTCGATCGAAAATAGAAATTACGAAATTACGATGATTAATAGTGTTTCGTCTAAATGAAAGCTACGCATTGATTGGTCGACACAAATGTCATCTCGACGTGACCCCCTGAGCGATGTCAGGAGATCCTTTTTAAAAGCGGGCTATAGGATATCTGTTTGCGGAGATTGGTGCAATGGCGTACTGAGTTTCCCGACAAGTTGGAGAAGGGTTTATTTAGTAAAGCTTGTCGAGCCGAATAATCCATTTTGTGACTAGTCTATTTAACTCGGTGAAAGTGACACTAACCTAGTATTCTACTCGCATATGCCAGAGGTATAGGTATTTAGATCTATTTTTTTTCCTGAAAAATCCGAGAACCTTTTTTGTAGCAGCAAACCTCTTTATCCTACTAGCACAGTACTGGGTGATCAGGAAGCAGACTCGAAAGCGATTAATCTATGTTATAAGAACTTATTTCACAATCGAGCTAGAATAAAATAGTATAGTATAGCAGATGTAAAACATAAAGACCGTCACACTATTACTTATTCATGCGATTGCACTCTCTCATCTCAGTCGTTTTTCTTGAATCAGTTGACCACTAAGAACACAATAAGACAATGATACTCGCATGTGTACATTACCACTAAACTTTTATGACTTTAACAGAACTTTATAGTAAGATGTGATCTGATAAAAAAGATATCCGAGAATGCCATATTTAAACTAGAGAACTTTCTTGGATACATTCTTGATGAAAGTCAACCTTGTCGAGCAGTCGATCATGGAACTAAATTACGCTTCGCAATAATCAAAATTAATACATACGTATACATTTAATATATTGTATTTGATTGTGTTACTACGCATATTGATTTAAAGTATTTAATTGCACTTATCATGCATATTATCATCTGTGACATGTCATTTTTGCACATGTATACTTTGCCGATTAGGCTTACGGCCTTATGGTATTTATTGAAATAAACTTTGAAACATTGTATGAATAGGAGCATAAGCACGATGCATTATAATACAAAATATGCAAAGTAGACACAGCAGATTGGTTACGATGTTAGACTGGTATTAAATCATTCCACAGTCAGGTCCGCCTTGTTCAAACTACGCTAAAAGCCAAATCCTAAGCAAGGAACATTTTCCTACTACCTCAGCATAAGGGACCATAAAGCGAATCGAAAGTGATTAATCTACATTGCAAGAACGTATATCACGATCGAACAAAAATAAAGTATGCTAGTATCATAATATATGTATTGTTTGTTTTATGTTAAAATTACGATCTTGTTGATCTAGTTTTATTTATTTGTTTATGTTATATGTACCAAATATTAAAGCTGTTTAGTCATAGATTTAGTCAAATTTATTTGATATCTTGAATAACCCGCCAGAGTCTGTATTTGTGCTGAGAAAGTTAACTTTTGATAAATATTCTAACACAGAATGTACTAAAGATAGTGAAAAATATATACATGTAATTGAAATCACCAAAATAACGCACTTAGTACATCTAAACTGTTATTACCAGGGTATAACTCGGGTCGATCGCGCAGTTGGTAGCCCGCCTGGATTTCGAATCTAGTGTCCTGAAGGGGGTACGGGAAGGTTATACCCTTCCATGAAAATTTTACAAAAGTGTCAATTTCCTCCATTAATAAAGTATATGGAGAAGTTTCCGGACTTGTGGAAGGGTAGGTGAGTACTGATTATTGACAAGGGTCCAGGAAAGCTAGGTTAGGTGCGCTGAACGCTGGCGTTAAACCCGACAAATTAACAGTTACAGGGTATGATTTTTGTACATAAACCCACCGTTTTTCACAGTTGTGTGTCAATTTGAATTAAAATGTCATTATCAAAACACTGCTGCTGTAATGCTACCATAATGTTTCTTTTAAGAAAAGTTGATATTCAAGATGAAAACTTCAGACTAGCAGCTTTAACATATGTCCCCAGGTTTTATATCAATGTGACCCACATAATATTTTATTGTTTGTTATCATACAATATCATCTATTATTATTTACTAAGATAACATCATATATAACAACACTAAGTGCAAACATGTTCATATTTTCCCCTGTACAATATGATGCAGTGGTTACATCCCATTAATTTCTTATACTGAATGAAATACACTCATATTGTTAATAGACAACATTCACGTAATGAGAAATGAACGGTGGTTGCTTTTTGCTAACCATAAAATTAAAACTGCAGTTTCGCGTCAGCACTTTTGTACAACTCTTTACATATTATAGCGGAATTTCTGAAAAAAATCGAAAAAAAAAATAATCTAAACGGTTACAAAAAGCTGCAAAATATGCATTAAATTCCGCAACAAAAATACTTCATTCAAAGATCAGTTTGTCGGTGGGTTAAACAATAAGATAAAAGTCAACAGATATTAAAATATTTCAAACTTGGAAATAAATATAGATTAATGGTATAATATTTATTCAAAACGTACATTTATTAAAAACTCCTTACCTTGTTTGTTTAATATCAACCCCTAAAATATTCTAAAATCCGTAAACACTTGAAGGAATAAAAATCCTCGTTTAGTCTAAATCCAAAAACAAATAGCACACTTTTCACCCGTATATCAAGTCCACTAGGAGCAATCTAATCTAACATCGGCAAATTTTTCTACCTATATATACAAGTTGTTTCACCGACTCTTTGATAAAGAAAATTTAGTTTGCGTTTGTACGTAGTAAACGAATTTCGTTTGGAGTCACATTTTTTTCAATGAGAAACAGTTAATTGGCTACTATTTGAAATCATTAGAATTGAAGTTCTCTGCGTGATTGTTAAACTCGTCAACCGCACCAGTTGGATATTTTTTATAACAATTGTAATTCACAGCGAGCGTTTAATCTATTTTTGCTAAACATATATCTCCGTTTTCATTGCCCCTCTATTATCATTCTTGAACTGTTTTATTTACTTTACTGTCTTCCACATACTCATATTTAATTTATGATTCCTTTCAAATTCGCTGAGACCTCACTTAAAGCAGAGAGCTCACTTAAAGAAGCTTGGTCACAGATTTCAACTTAAATATCAACTTTTCTAAAACTCTTTGATTTGTGAAGAAATATTTTAGAAGATGTAAAGAAGTGTTGTTATATTATGCTTAGTGAAAATTTACATCTAATGTACCACAATAAAAGATAGTGACTGCATGTATAGAAGCATACTCTGAAAGGAGAGTGCGTGGTCGAGTGGTTATGACGTTATACTGGTAATCTTTGGATAGCCAGATCCGCGTTGGTTCCAATCCCATCAAAAATCTACCTCATGGTTCCATTGAGCAAGAAGCTATAGTCATACTAATTTAGAACTGGAGGACCAGAAATCAGACTAGAAAGTTATTAATAAAAGTTGTAAGAAATTGTTTCACGATCAAGCTCAAATAAATTTGTAGGATAATAAAAAATAAATGGTATAGATGATTGCAGTGGGTTTTATGTTTTTATTTGATATTTCTTATATGCCATATGTCAGTCAGTTTGTCTTAAAATATTAAAAAATAATCTCGTAACTAGGACTGCAACGATTCGATTCGATACATTGAAAATCGATTGCGAGGGCACCGTTAAGATTTCGATTTGGAACCCGTCATATTTGATTAGATACCGGCCTTTAAACTTGTCAATAAAAGCTGTGAGTACCTAAGACTCTTAGTTACAATGATAAACTAGTGATAAAAAATCAGTATGAAAATTCATTTGCTTTATTGATCTTGTTCTGGAGTAGATGTTAAGAATTAAAGTAACAATTTTATTTTATCAATATAAGTTAGTTTTAAGCTCAAATAGATGTATTGCTGTAAAAAACCGAATAGCATCGAATCGATAGAAAAAATTGAATCGTTTCGAATCGATAGAAAAATCGAATCGCATCGAATCAACCTTCCAGTGAATCGTTGCAGCCCTACTCGTAACACAATTATAGACACTGACCGATAAATGTAAAATATGAAAAATATCTAATTCTGTGACCGAGTTGCTTTAATATGAAAGAGTCACATTTTGTACGAATTTTTTTGTCTATCATAGAATGAAAAAAACGCAATTGTATTTTTATCAGAGGGTATTAGAGATTAATTGAAAAAGTGATTACTGAGTCGCTTTGGAAATTGAAATGGAATTCTTTTGAAGCAAACAAATCTGAAAGCAATTTACGTTTTCATTCACAAAAGCACGAAAACGTTTTTGATAAAAAATTTTGAATAGAATAAGGTAAAACATAAAGTAGGTTTTTATCAAGTATATTTCGTCAACGCTTTATTTCAATATTTACAAAACCATTCAGCTTGGTCAAAACTATCACAATATAAGACAGTGACACACTAAACTACTTCATGCACTCAGAAGTGCCTTTAGAGCTATACATGTGTACGTAAAATCAAATAAAGCATATGCTTCTATAATATAGTTTATTTTATTCGTACTGCTTCCATATACATGTTCAGTCGACTTTTCAATCTTGTACAATAACCCCTGATCATTGAAATCACTTTCAGGCAGGCGATCCCTCACAGTACCTATTTACACCTGACTGGAGATGAACAACTGTACGTTAATTTAGGAAATTAGCAATGGCCCCAGTGGGGATCGAAAACGGGGCCTCTCGATCCCTAAGCGCGTTCTACCACTGGAGCACTGCGTCTATATAAGCAGTAAAACAGACGAGCAAAGCATGTGTTTTGTGCCTTATTTGTATCTACACAGTATCTTTTATATGGGACGGTAAGTCGTCCAGCTAACGTTTGAGGGAAAGTCTTAGTTCTTTTGATCTATGAATAGCCATAGGCAATGTTTCATTGCCAAACCCCTCACATGAAGGTCCCGGCAATCGAATCAGTACGCTACCTTAATTCGCAGCTCAGCGAGTACTAGCGTTTCTTCACAGAAAGTGAAACATGCGTCCGATGTGCAAGAGAGTATCAAATCTTTTATCTGTGTTCATAGTCAACCGTGACACTATGCTAATTGAGATAGCGTTTTTATGTATAAAGAAATGTGAGATTTCAACATCATAGAAACAATGGATAGTTTGTTGTAGTTATTGGAGACTAAAAATCATCCATTTTATTGACATTTGTAATGTTCTAATGTTGAAATAGACACATAGTATAATTAATTGTGCTAGGTAGTATCCTATACGTGTTGACCTTCGGAGATTGATCAAGAACATTGTCTTCAGTGTTATAATTGATATTGATATTGGGTTCCAGCGCATACTCACCAAAAGTTCTTGGTCAAATGAAACTATGAGAAAAAAAACTGAACATGCCTGCCAAAAGTAATTTTACTAGAATAAAACTTACTCATGTAACATTATTTGAAGCATATGATGATAAAGTAATAATTGCTGATTTTGAAAAAAGTCTATATACGGAAATATTTTGGCTTTCTCTACAGTACAAACAAACTTTCGCCGTTACAATGAAACCATGCTTACCAAGAACAATAGTAATTATCAGTGTCTCGTGCTTTTCAGCAATAATGTGTAAAAAACTATGTCTGTACCGCCTGTGCACGAATGGAAAAAAACATAAATTGGTGTTCCAAATTAGAGCAGCATATTATCAAATATTTTACAATAATTTTACAATACAGGATAGAAGGATTTACGACAAAAATAGATCGTACGACTGAGGATAATATTGACCCCAGGTCTATTTTCTCAGATGACATTTTAGTTGTTGTCGTATAGGTATAATATGTTTATCTTAAAACACGATTTTGTCGAAGAACTTTTGAAGTGCACTGTAGTTGTCTACCGAATAAATAATGTGATGAAATCTTCAGTGTTAAATAATCTATTTGACTGGTTTCTAAATTCAATTATCTTCGGACTGTTATAACAGACAGGAAATAAGTCTATAGGTATTATGGATATAACAGACTTGCTGGAAGGACGATGTACCAAAGATTTGACAACAGTGGCGAGGAAATACAGTTCAACTCAAATAATACGGACATCTTGATATGTAACCCGATAAAAATCTTAGGCTTAAACTGAGATTCGAACCAACGAGCTCTCGAGCGAGTCGTTTTTTCTGTTTTTTGTTGAGTTTAACGCCGTATCAACACATTGTATACGTCATATAACGAAGGTCAGTCAACCTACTCACTCCTCCTGGAAAGGCTAAATCTCTGGATTTAGCTGATAACCAACTACTAGGCGCATACTTCCGTCAGTGACTGACAACTGCCCTACATAATTAAAAATCATTGCGGTTGGAGGGAGAATGGCCGTAGAAATAAAACCATGACCAAGCTCCACGAAAATATGCCCCTCCCGAGAATCGAACCCACGACCCATCAATCAGTAGACTTACATGCTACCAACTGAGCTAGCCGGACGGCTTCGCGTGAGTCTTTATCAGTGGACTCTAACTCTTCAGCAAGAAGTCGAATACTTATTCAAATACAAGAGAGAAATTGACCCCATAGTCAAATCTAGGGGAACGATATAACCTGCCAAGACCAAAAGTGAATTCTAAATTCAAACCTAAGATCTCAAACTACCAACGACATTTGATGGACCGGGCCCATGCCGGTCACAATGGGGTCTGGTCAGTCGCAAAAAAAGAAAAATGCAAAAAGTGAAAATTCGTTTCAGATTAAATCATAGACAAATATATATAAACAAGTCCCAGCGGCTGTAATAAGATTGTTACTTGGTGTGCATTGATATTTTGAACATTTATAAATGATACTTAATAGATATGTCACTATTTCTGAACTTTAATAAGTCTTTAATACAGGAAACTTCAGTAATTTAATCATTGAGGTTTCGCTATAGCCTAAACACATGATGCATAATCATTTATCGGTGCAAGTTTTTATGTACAAACTAGTGATGGCAATCGGTTGGAAAATCCACAATCGATTAATCGGAGAAATCGGTTGGGCTTAACCGACTGACTTTCCGATTATAATCAGTTGGATGCCAAAATTTATATAGCTAAATTCTGGTCATTGTCTTACATAAACATGCAAAATATACATCTATTTCAATGATTTCAATGTTGTATACATTATTTTCTTATCTTGCTTCTTGGCTTAAAATGAACAATATGGCACCAGTTCACTCATCTGAGTGAAAAAATAAACAACATAAACTGTATTTTGCATGTCTTTAAGTTTATTTGTGTCAATGGATTGTCCCAGAAGGATATCATCATTCAGTCTGCGCTTTAGTTGCTTTACAGCACTAGTCCACTTGGGCTACCAGGTAGCGATTTTAACTAGCTCGAATCGAAATTCACTAGCCTGAGGCATTTTACAGAGAAATGCCCTTTACAATGTATATCTTATTTTTGTACATCTAAGGCATCAAACAATATAACTAATCTGGGTTTTTTATATTTCTGGGAAATGTCATTCAAAATAATTTAAGTCACATTATCTACTCTAGCTTTATGTAATTGTGTTCAAAGTAACCAGCAATTTATGATATAATGAAATCAAATGATATGGCATTACATAATTCACTTGAGGAGGCTACCAAAGATCCGTTCTGATCAATTAAATCACATAACATATTTTCAATTTTGAACTAAACAATGATTGTAAATTCGTTTAAATAGGGTCATTTTCCAACATTGAAAAAAATATTTGAAAAAAAATCCATAACGTGCCGAGTACGAAAATAATCGGGGACGAATGTTTTACATTTACTATGACGTTTTTAATACTTCAAATTACTGTTGTATGATTTCAACTATAACATTATTATTGAGAAATCATCGTGAAATGAACAGCTTTCAATCCCTATGCTTTATGGCAGCTAGTTTTATTTAAATGGTAGCCTAAAATCGCGCTCCGTGAAAAATGGATGCGTCTAAATTCGTTTATGCCAAATGACCTTGACCAAAAGTTAAGCTTTATCATTTAGAAGCGGTAAGACAAAAGTTTTCTGGTCAACATTAAATTTTTCATCTTTCATTTGATTACGAAACGGAACTATGACTGTGTAAAAGAGTAATTGCGCAAAACACTCAGATAAATGTTAACGTAAAAGTGCGTTCGAGTACACCTTTTTCGGATACAAACATGATTCGGATACGTAAAGAGGACTCGCCCGATCGAGCTACTTACAAAGATTTTTGCTCGCTCGTCGGCGAAATCACTCGTCTCGGGCGTCGGGCACATGGGTTACGTCGAAGAAAAGTTGTTCTTGAACACATTTTCTGCCGAATCCGCCATTATAGCGCGCACACGAACGTGAATTATCTCCCTTTGGTACGGGCTAGTTTTCCGCGACGCGTCGCCGTCCACAGAAATCGTAATCGATTAATCGTCGCTGAAATTTTTCTAACCGATTTCGGCGACGTCGGCGATAATCGGAACATCACTAGTACAAACGTCAGTCAACACATCAAACATGAAAACTTTCAGCCAAAAGGCGTTCATTGTAGACAATATGGAATCAATACGATATCTTTAAAGCCAAACCTCAACCACACTAATGTATTTCATTAAATCAGTAAAGTGCACCATCAGAAAGGAACGGTATCTAACAAAAATAAATATATAACCGCGACCTTGGTACATGTTGTTATATGCAATCTGAGTTCAAATTCCGGTGACTACGTATCATAGAATGTTCATTCGAATAGGAGATGCTGTCAAGTCATTGTGGAATATTTAGTAAGCATTATTATTTGGGATATTGCAATATCTATTCGAGTCAGGACTGGGCTTCTCTGCACAAAGGCATTGGTCTAGTGGTAGGACGCGCGGTCTGGTATCGAGATGTGAACCCTACCTGAGTTGATAAAAAAGATTGCGAGGGCGATCAAAACACCTGAGAAATCAAGAGGACCAAGGGCCCGCACATTTGAAGCTCTTGCGACCGATTTCGTAAACCGCACTACATGTGTATATTGTATTGCTATATTGGCGTGAGATTTTAGATAATATGATGCCCAGCAGGGGAAGAAAATTCTTTTGACGGAATGTATTTCTAGACACTTACGTTATGTTTACGTTCAAGCAATGGTCTACACAAAATTCACCCTTATGAGCGGAAGGAAAATGGAGGAAAAGAACGTAACCTTTGACAAAAGAAGGAAGAGAGATCTATAGTAAATCTGCCCATAAATGTTTGCATCATTTTCATGTGTAATACCAAAACCTGTCAATTAAGTAAATGTTACGTTGATCCTACCGGTATATCATTCCATGTAAGGCCATACCATATCGGAATTTTGTTAAGCGTCCGCGTGTGCGTAGGTTTTAGAGTCCTCAATCAAAATAAAAAACAAACTTTTCTTAAATAATACCGATGTTCCGGGATTCGATACGACAATTTAATTCAGGGGAAATTGTGTTCGGCAACAACGCTATTCATCGTAAGAAATTTATCATAACCGCGTCATAAATACAATATATTCAAGTCATTTTATACAAACCATTTAATCATATTATGAGGTTATTCCATTGAAAAAAATATATATAACGCTTTGTTTTTGTAGTAAAATTATTTGTGTTTTCGTTTTCGGTTTGTGTGTTTTTGTGAATAGGTACTTAGGTTTGTCAAATTTGAGTTGATGCTTAACAGAATTCCAATTTGGCACGGCCTAAACGATTATCTGTATGTATGTCTTAACCATGTTCCCACTTGTTTCTTTGGGCGAGAAGATGGATGTATTGATTATGTTCAAAAGTGACAAAACAATGGACAGAAATACTGCCTAAGTCATGGTCTTTCATAATATAATTGTGTTCAACTTTTCTTGACCGAAACAACCTTAAGCGTTTTGCAATAAAATATCAATGTTTATTGTTTAAACTACCAGCACAACCGGATCTGAATATCATAATCGTGTTGAAGGATAACATTGTCAACTTATTGTGAAGTCTTTAAACTGCGTCATTATTTAAAGACTCGAATAAATTTCAAAATGACTCGGTTACGTTATTTACAAAGAGAACTTTATATCGTAGTTTGGATTACCTGCTCCTTACCACTATCATTATTGGGTCAGACATAGACATGGTTCAGACGTTGACTATTTCTTGTTAGAATTTCGGATACTTTATTAGCATAAATGTGACCAAGCGACTAAAAATAAGGTATCCTCAGTAATTCTTGAAATAAGTTCCTTTGATTTAAAGGTACTAGTTCACATATTTGGTTAAGATTTTTCTATATTTTCAAAATACCATTCAGTGTCTGTAATTTTGTCAAAACATTAATTCTTGATATTTTAGGACAAAATGACCTATAGATTGCAAGAAATATATATATAAAGTCACAAAAAGTGCGCTAAAATTTTCTATACCGTGACATAGCCTACGGGGATAGATTTATTACTTGAAACGCCATCATTTGTAGTTGTATGACAATTCGCACTAAAAGTTTTATTATCAAATCACTAATTTCCTGCTTCAAAAATGTTTCCAAACAATGTTGATAGTTTCAGAAAAACTTGATATTTAATTTGAAATCTGTGATTGCGTACCTTTAAGCATATAGTGAGAACTTTTCATTTGTAAACAGAAATACTCGATACTTTGTATTATACAATACATCGTGAACCGCCATTATTCTGCTTGCCTGATGTACTTATACCATCAAAGTACGACTGGGAATCAGACAAGTATTATCGATGCCCTAGACTTTATACCAAATGGAAATATGGACTTAAATATTTCTTTTGTCAAAATGTCTATCAAGTCCACCATTAAAACCTTTGGGAAAATTCATTTTTGTAAATTTAAGAAATGAGACATTTATAAGCTACCAGTGTATGCCAAAAAGTGAAAGCGAAGCAAATCAACAACAATTATTTCAAAAATCTCATGTATTCGAGATCTTACTACGAGATTCGGCGAGATTGAACCAAGATTATCGGACAAACGCTCGCTATCAAATGTCAGAAACTCTGTTTATCATATCAATTTATTAGACCATGTGTGGTACATGGATACATCACGTATTTCCTGGTAAAATTAAGATAAAAATCACCATGTATTGTTGCACTAATTACATTAACAAATGTTTCTTTTCTATCAAGAACAAGTCAATAAGTATTGTACACAACATCAAAGCGCCGTCAATTCTGAGTAGAAAGATCAAAGTGCCGGCTAATTAAAACGTCAATTACAGTAATCTTTTGTCAGCAATTTTTAAAGAATCAACCGGAAGAAGTGTTCAATACATATTCAAGAGGACAGAAATTCTATAATTGCTCGATTAAAGGCTCCTATTGTTTTATTGTAAAAGTTAGCCGACAGAATTATGTAAGTCAATGTAAGCGACCTAATTAATATCGATTGATCTAATTTAACGAGGTTTATGAAGTGTAATATTTAAATAAGTCTAGACTAGTAAGCATATATTTGCGAGGTTCATTGTCAGACTGCATATTGTGCACATTGCAACCAGTGAGACCGGTCAGTTGGTCCATGTTACTTATAACAGCTGCTTGAAATAGTGCACACGTTTTTGTTTAATACAGTACAACCTCTCTTTAACAACACTCATTGGGAGGGACAAAATTGTGTCGCTGTTCATTAGTCGTTGCTCTGCAGAAGTTAATTTCAATAAAAATTAACCATAGGGGACATAGCAAATGCTGTTGTTATGCAGAGGGTTTGTTCTGTAGAGGGCCCCTCTGTAGAGGTTATACTGTATTATCAAAATTACATTTTGTAAATAATCCCATGTCGTAGGTAACCTGGGGTTAATCAAGAATATGTTCTGTTCGGCTCGGATCTGTTCTGCTATATTCTGACCAGTATTGTTCAGTTTCAATATGTTCTGTTCAATTTTGTTCTGTTCTGTTCAGTTCTGTTTACTATTGTTCTGTTCTGTTCAGTTTTGTTCTGTTCTTGTTTCGTTCTGTTCAGTTTTGTGCAGCTCTGTTTTGTTCTATTCAGTTTTGTTTTGTTCTGTTCAGTTTTGTGCAGCTCTGTTTTGTTCTGTTCAGTTTTGTTTTGTTCTGTTCAGTTTTGTGCAGCTCTGTTTTGTTCTGTTTAGTTTTGTGCAGCTCTGTTTTGTTCTGTTTAGTTTTGTTTTGTTCTGTTCAGTTTTGTGCAGCTCTGTTTTGTTCTGTTTAGTTTTGTGCAGCTCTGTTTTGTTCTATTCAGTTTTGTTTTGTTCTGTTCAGTTTTGTGCAGCTCTGTTTTGTTCTGTTCAGTTTTGTGCAGCTCTGTTTTGTTCTGGTCAGTTTTGTGCAGCTCTGTTTTGTTCTATTCAGTTTTGTGCAGCTCTGTTTTGTTCTGGTCAGTTTTGTGCAGCTCTGTTTTGTTCTGTTCAGTTTTGTTTTGTTCTGTTCAGTTTTGTGCAGCTCTGTTTCGTTCTGTTCAGTTTTGTGCAGCTCTGTTTTGTTCTATTCAGTTTTGTTTTGTTCTGTTCAGTTTTGTGCAGCTCTGTTTTGTTCTGTTCAGTTTTGTTTTGTTCTGTTCAGGTTTGTTTAGTTTTGTTTTGTTCTGTTCAGTTTTGTTTTGTTCTGTTTAGTTTTGTGCAGCTCTGTTTCGTTCTGTTCAGTTTTGTGCAGCTCTGTTTTGTTCTGTTCAGTTTTGTTTTGTTCTGTTCAGTTTTGTTTTGTTCTGTTCAGTTTTGTTTTGTTCTGGTCAGTTTTGTTTTGTTCTGTTCAGTTTTGTTTTGTTCTGTTCAGTTTTGTTTTGTTCTGGTCAGTTTTGTGCAGCTCTGTTTTATTCTGTTCAGTTTAGTTTTGTTTAGTTCAGTTTTGTGCAGCTCTGTTTTGTTAGGTTCTGTAATGATCTGCTCAGTTTAATTTTGTACAGTTTTATCTTGTTCTGTTCTATTCAGTTCTGTTTTGTTCTGGTCAAATTAATTCTGATAGATTGTTCAAGACAGACATACATGTATCTACTGACCGTGCTATAATCAAATACAAATGTACATTGTATATATCTCAATTAACTATATAATTAGTCCTAATTAGTACTTACTCATTATTAATGAGACTAATTAACTGCCTCACGTCATCTTGATTAGAACAACAAGAAACTGATTAGTTCTAATTAATTTCAGGAAACAGGTATGTCTTACAAAAGGCAATAAACTTTATCTTAATTGCAGTATTAATTAACAAGAAAGTTTTGTATTGTTCGTGAAGATAATTATTACATTGGATATTGGTTAATTTCCGCGCAAGATAATATTTCTGTTGTGCCAGACAAGACAAGCGTGTATGATTAAAAAAGTGGGTGTGCCACGAGTGAAAAAAATTATTTTCGTTGCTCACGAGTTAAAATAAGAAGAATCACTCTCAAAATCTACAAATATCGTATTTATTCCAAAATTTAAGGATATTTGTTTTGTTGCTCTAATTTTTATTTTAGATGTTGCTTGTTTTTCTAATACAGTTTTCTAACATATGTTAATACATTTACAAGACGTTGAACTGCTGCACTAAAACTGCTGAAAGTGAAAACGGAATAAAGTAAACAGTGATAATATCAGTTAAAATACAAAGTGTTATTTGGAGTCTGATTCTATATACATGTTCAGCCAATTTTACCCTTTTGTACGATAAACCTGATCATTGAAATCACATTCAGACAGGTGATCCCTCATAGTACCCATTTACACCTGGGTTGAGCGGAAAATGTAGGTAAATGTCTTGTTCAGGGAGTAAGTGGGGTGCAGTTCCGAACCCAGTACCTCTCGACCAATAGACGTCCTACATATCAGATTGATCCTGGTTTTGTATGTTATGGTAAATCCGGGCCTGGAGCTAATTGCATCAAATATTGACTTGACTTTTATAGTTTAAGACAGATGTTTAATTTACATTCTTGTTTGTTTGTTTGGGTTTGACGGCGCATCGACACAGAAAGGTTATACATTGTATCACGCTAATTAATATTCTTGTCCCGTATTAGTATATTTGATAATGCAATGTTAATTGTAATTTTAACCACAATGTCTTCAAAACCTAGTTTGTGACACAATGTCTACGTGTCGACTTTCAGATATGTAATGATTGGTCAGTTTTTTATATATAGTATTAAATTCTTGGAAATATAACTCGGTTATTTAACACCATATACAGTGCCCTCCAAATAACATTGGATAAATTCTGTTTTTCGGATAAACCCATTTACAATTATAGTCCGATTTTATACGGTGAGCCGTGACTGCACTTAAGTATTTTTAGAATTTTGGAATATTCTTACAAAAAAAGGTAACCCAATTTGTTTAACTAGCCAATATTGCATGGTACATATGTGACCGTATCGTTTACGGACTGAGCTATATCCAAAGATGTTAATTGGTGTATAGCTCGTTTAGGATAACTTGAGACAAAATACAACGATACCATTTTTATACGCAGGTGGATTTAAGTTTAGTACACGTAATTATCGACTATTATATGTGTGTTTTTGATGTATTAAATTTAGTACAAGAACACACGTTCCGGGCATTAAGACATTTTTAATACTTTAAATACTCAAAATAAGCTGACCTCCCTGTTTTATGTAATACCTGAGTCCCAAATATGTAAACAAACTGAGTAGTTTGTCTCAAGTTATCCTAAACGAGCTATACAATACTATGCATATGTATACAATAGATTGAACTTATTTTCAATGTAGTTTACTGGTTTTACCTATTGTCAATGTTATTCGATCCGACTCACATATCCAACTAAACACATAAAAGAGAAACCACGGCTCACATTAGCACATTCTAAAAAAAACATTAATTAGTTTGCAAATATTATAAACATTTAAAGTCTGTGCAAAATAATACTAGAACTACTCGCGGTATGATTAGTACAAGTGTACTTCTCAAAACGTCGTATGTCCAAGACATTTTTGAGGACACTGTACATTGGCTAACTTACCCTGTTATATAACACCATCATGTAATGTTATGTTCTAATAAATGCAGGTTTTAATTTACATAGAAGTAAATATTTTAAAGTTTTGTACAGCCTAATGTTAATTTTTAATGTAACATTATACAGTTATATAATATTTTATTATTTAAGAAGAGAAAAGATGATCTCATATATCTTTTTTATTTGATGAATTATATCCTTTAGTACACGTGCACTAGTAACCTTTCCAACACTTTATCATAAATCTACTATTTTAGTATTTTCTTCAACTACCAGGGCGCATACATTATCCTCACTGATTTAAATACTCACTACAGTATTTCTGTACTCACGATCGATATAATTAGATACCCGTATGTATATACGGGGATTATCGAACAAATATTAAGTACACTGGGGTCCAAAGTTTCTTTACACATATAACATTTTTACATGTTGAAGTATACTTTGATATACTTTACAAGTAGGTATTAGTGCCACAACCAATCAATGGTACCATATCTTTTATCCTTTTCTCTATACCGAAAGAGAATTTCATTGGACAAATATGTATGGTAGAGCAGAGCAAATGGTACAGGTAAGAAAATATAGGTCAAAGTTTAAACAGCTGTGCCGAAAAGTGTAATTTATTTGATCAAACGACTATTCCTTAATTTTTTTTCTAAACTTTCTGTTTTCAAATTTTATCTTACACAATCTGCAGGAAAACAAATTCTTAGTAAACTCCGTGACGTCATTTAAATGTAATCAATCACTCAGCAAGTGTTAATTTCTTGTAGGCGTTGTTCAAACTTAGATAATTGTTTATAGAAGTGTAAAATACTAATTATAAAAACGCCACATTTTGAAAATTGTTTCCCAAATGGTTGAAAATAAAACAGACCTCAACTAAATAATTAGAATTTCACACATTTTCTAAGGAATAAGTTAAATTTTGCCGTATCTACCCATCTCTTTTACATCGGCGATTTCGTTTTAAATTTTCATTAATGTATTTAATATTACGTAAGAATGTACCAAATACGATGCATTAAAGATGTACTAAATTTGTTCTTGAAAATAAAATTAGCAAGTACGAACGAAGAGGGTTTTTTTCACGTTTGAAGTAATGATTTTGCTTGGTCTCACTTAGTAACTAATTTCCTAAATTGTATTTTGGTGACTATTAAAGTACCTTACCGGTAAATCTTGCAGTTTAGTTCTAATGATTATCACATTCAAATAAACATCTTCGTTTTGTCGAAGTTTTACGTATTGTTCAGCTTGTCACTAAAGCTACAGTCCCATCAAACATAAAAACAACCGTGAGGGCACCATACTGGCGCCGTGCGATCAAGCTGCGCAAGGATCCGTACGAACTGTTACGTTTTAATCAGGGTCCGTGAGTTGAGCCAAGGGTACATGTATCAGTTTTAGAGTCAAATCGTGAACAAAATCGTGGCCGAGTATGGATCAAACATGCATATATTCCAGCTATGACTCCGTACGGGTGTGTTGTTTTGTACCATGTGCGTACCGTCACCTTAATACGCAAGGCTTCCCACGGCCTACGACTGTCTGAACGTACGGGTCAGCAACAAGCCACGATTTTATGGGACTGAGTCATTACTTAACACAATGGCGATTAGGCTAGTCATGATCGATTTAAAAAGTTTGAATTAAACGCAAAAAAGGGTTAAAACCATACAGACAGATTGTGAAGCCCATATCAATATTACTTCTCACTCTTTATTTACAAAACAGTGACTTTTGTCAATGCCCATGGGGCCATATTATGATCACGTGACTTTTGAAAGGTTTGAATTATCTACAAATTCTAGACCAGCTGTTATTGCAAGTTGCTCAAATATTTGTCGAAATTGCAAAATACTTTCCCAAAAATTACGATCAAAATTTATATACAAATATGCCATTTTGTCTAAATTGAGGTATTTAATTATCCCATCTTCAAATCATTCTTGACATAGATTTGACGTCCAGAATTATCATAACATTTGATACCAATTTCAAATATTTGTTCTGGAACGTCGTGTGACACATGACCTTTACATGAAGTACTAAAATACTGACTTTCCGTCATTTTATTATTGTAAATAATGAAGTATATTAACTTATTTTTACCACTATCAGTCCAAAGGATGAATCCCCTGAGATTATGGTTTCGTTATTTTTGTGGCGTTCTTTTCATCACAAAAGTTTAATCATTTTAAAGCATCGTCTTCTTTGACTTTTGCTGTATGAAAGGTATGTTCTTTTACTGTTGCTGCCCCTGATTTGTTTTCAGATTCATTTTAAATGGATTTACATTTTTCGTGCTATATAAGACGTGGATCAACATTTTGCCTCGTATGAATTCACATCTTTCTTGGTTCCAACATTCCTAGGTTATGGTTTTGTTATTTTGGGATTATTGCCGTAGCAACACATTGTATATGTCATATAACGGCGGTCAGTCAACCTACTCACTCCTCCTGGAAAGGCTAAATCTCTGTGGATTAGCTGTTAACCAACTACTAAGCGCATACTTTCGTCGAATTTTGCTTTAACTGTGTTGCTTATATCTGACGTTGCACTAATGAACTATCTACGACCATAGGTTAGCTTTTTAAATACTAGACAGTATCAGTGTATTCTGGCAAATCCTATAGAATGAACCAAGTAAATAGTATTTGCTAATACTGGCTAGTGTATTACAGTTATCAAATCTTCAATAAACCCCACGGCAACCCAAGACATTGTAGTGACAAAAGAGTATATATTAACACTTATATTATAAATGACTGCATCAAGTAAACACCTACATTAGACAGACTATTTGATTTACACTTCCAACTCTCACTATACAGTAACGTCTATGATACAATAGAACAATATATGTATGGTAACTTTGAACTTTGGCCACAACAAGTTTATTATGTGTTCTACGGATTTTTCTGGAAAAAAAATTAGGCGAGCCAGCGAGAAAAAAAATCTTAATTCAGTTGCTTTATAAAGCGATTTGACCCACTTTTTATCAGCGAAGGAGATAATAAAACATTTTTTGTTGTACAAACCGTCAAAATTAAGGTGCGAGCGAATCCATAGAACATGATATTATGACCACCTTGTTGGGGCCTAAGATAATACTATTATGTTGGTTTATTTGTGTAAGTATAAGAAAATCATCGGACAAGACCAATAATATGTGATTTAAGAACTTTACCATAGGCTATGGCGTTGAACATTTTATGAGTGCAATACATGGTATAAAATATACTTATACCATTCTTTAACCCTGTCTTCAGTCCTGCGTTAGCCCTTTGTGATACATTCTGTTATTTTCAAAATGAATGATGGATAAAGCAGGAAACGTTTTCTGGTGTTATGTGCGCAGTACAAATTGTAATTTCTTTGTTAAACACATCCTGAAACAGTTAGTTATTTTGTATTCCTTGATCAAAGTGTTTGATAGACACAATGGCATACGTGGTTGATAGATTAAAATAAACGATTTTACAAATGTAAGACAGGAAATTAATGATAATAAAAATAAACTCTACAAGGTAATTAATAAATGTAAAATTTATTGTCTATGAAGATAATCGATGCTATAGGCATAAAATACAATATCCGCTTTGTGTTTAGCAATAAAATATTCTCGCTTGGAGTTTGTGAGTTCTGAATACCTCAGTTATTTATATTTTGATTATAAATCATAAAATGACAGAAAAGATGTTGGTTTGATTAAAATATGACAGTTTGGAATTCAAGCATGTTATTGTACCAACTTTTTCTGTCGTAGTTTCATTATCTTATTGATTAATATGCAAATTTGAAATTCGGTAAATTGGCATGTAACAAATGTTATTGTTAAGATACATCCGACGGTTAACTTGAATAATTTGATAGGAATTGCGTCAACATTGGAGTGAGGCCGCTTGGTTAGATCAGTTGATGGTGCACTAGACCACGGATACTGGGGTTATGGGGATTTATTCACGAATGAGACATAAAAACAATTGTTTATTTTGGTAATTAAATATTTTCTGCTGTCTTTCTTTCTAGTAGAGCAATTATTGGTCGATAGATCTTGGCCTGTAAGGTGAGCGATAGAAGGGCGACTGACCGCCGCAATATGGCAATAATAAAATATGTTGAATAGCGTCGTAAACCGTAATACATATATAATGATACATTTGTTTAATATGGGGAGGGAGCTCTTGGTATGAGCACAGTGTAGGAAATATCATGCATTTCAATTGTAAAGCATTACGTATCATTAAATGTTTGGTAATATAAAAAGGCGTCTGAAAACATATCAGGTACAGCAACAGTAAAATTCAGACCTTCCACTCAGCCAATAAGCGAAGATGGTGATGTTAAAAGATATAAAAAGGAACGCCACAAACACATTTTGAAAACATGCGAAACTTAGGGTTTTCCGGCCCTGGAACGGACAATAGCAAACTAGAAAAAACTTCTCTGTATAATACCCTTCATTATTGTCGGTTGAATTTGGATTTCATGTAAACAAAGGACCATTCTCAACAGTTTCAACATATTTTGCGAGAAACAATATTTCTTTCATAGTTTTTACATACAAAATCTGTACATAATTCTACGAGTGTAATTTTATCAGTAAATAGTTGACAGTTATGTGGCTATATACGTCAGTCAGACTAAAGGTTTACCAACGAGTTGGTAAAAGATTAATTTGTTCTGTAAAACATACTAAGTTATTTATATATTTAATGTTTTCTAATCAGTAAGAAATAAGGTCAACCGTGATATTAAAACTCTCGTTCTCACGAGTCTTTGTTCCTATCTGCTAAAATAAATGAGTTTCCAATGATGGATAAACGTGTATAAAATTAGTTATGTCTATATTTATTTTGAAAGATTTATCTTTTTGTTTTCGGTTATGCTTCTCATGTACTCTCGGTCACGCTTCAGAACTGCTTCTCTAAGAAAATTACATGCTGTTATATGGTATTCGTTTAACAGTCAACATTAACTTAATAGTAATGCTGAAATAATAACCCCTAATTATGACCCTTCCGATATTTTACTTAGATAAAGCTATGCTAAGTAAATATACTTGAATAATTTATCCCGAAATACTTAAAAGAATTGACTTATGTATATACTAACAAATATAATATTACATCAACCTGATATGTTTATGTTAATGATATGATTATTACCACTAGATTAGTTGCCTCTTTGTTTTGTTCCCCATTCTACTTTTTGTATTCATTGTTTTTAACAATGAATACTCTGTTACCAATAGATTAATAGCGGTATTCCGATCGGAGTCCTATACTGACCTATTGACCTATATATCTAATCAACAAAACCGAACAGCATCCGGATAATTCCGCTACAATAAAATAGTTCGCAAATAGTTCTTTTGTTTCATCGATCATCTGTGTATTCCTACGCGTCAATTTAATTACGCATTTAACTCAATCTACATCAAACCTTTCTTCGAAGTGACACCGAGTATTGACAAATTTGTGAACAATTGAACAATGGTAGACAAATTATTACGTAACTGATAATCGCGGATGTATACATCGATTTCATTCATGAAAAATTATGAATGAAACTACGTTTCCGTATCAAGCGCTATAGTCACGTGACTACAAATATGCATTTGCTGACAGACATCGGAAGACAAAGGAATTGAAGGAAAGTACTCGAAACTAAATCAGTTTCTCTTAATGCAGTTTACAGTCATTCACATTATTGGAAGGAATTGTTTGCAAACAATTCCTTTCTATGTCAGCGCTCCCAGAAATGAGAAAAAGAACGAACAACACATAATTGAACTCTGTTGCGACCCAGAAAATAATATAGCAACAGAAAAATGTGTATACTCGAGTACTATCAATTGCAGACGAGTTGAAAAAAATACAAATTTAAACAAATAGTACTTAAAATTATGATATTCAATGTTTTCACATTAATAAAACTTTATTCTATCTGTGTACGGAGAAAAGTTATTTTGTGCATTGCGCATTTTTATATGTCATGCATTTGTATATGTATATAAATTTAGCACAATAATTAGCGTCGTGTCTGTGGCCTAGTGGTTAGCATGTCAGACTACCAATCATGAGGTCGCGAGTTCGAATCCTAGGCGCGTAACATTGATTTTTATTAATTTTTTTTGGTTTAGGCTACAAAAAATTGATCATGTTCGTCAGATTTACGCACTTAAAATTCAGAAAATGGAAAAAATTTTTTTGCTTTAGTTACTTTTCACTTATAAAATGAAAACATCAATAATAAATGCAACCATGTTTGATCATCAGTTGAACACTGACGTAAACTTGATGTTTTCATCAACTCTACACTGCTCTAGTTATGTGACGTCATGTCCCCCTGCTGTGTTATTTACGATAAGCAGGTAAGACGGGGTAGAATATTTAACATTATAATTGTTAATGCCCCAAAATACTCGACTGACTTATTTTGAAATAAATTTTGCATAACGTACCCCAAGACTATATTTATATACCCAAAGGTTTAGTCAATTTTTATTTTAGAAGGGTTCTGATGTAATTGTTTTCTTTCACATAATTTATGACAAGCCTCTATTTATTCACTTTAAAGTTTTCCAGTTTGGTCCATTTTCATTTTATAGGGATGCTGACTCTAAAATCCTCATACATGATGGCTTAAATAATCTTAGTAGTTGTTTGTTGTTTAGTTGTTCCCATATCATCCAAATAATATAACTTTATTTATACTCAAAAAGTCAACAAGACTCGTCCATTTATATTTACGGGGGTGCTCAAGTGGTACTCATTCTGGATTACTAAATTATATTGAGCAGTTGTTTGTTGTTGAGTCATTCTCTTATTTACCCAATAACATTAAGACTTTACTAAAACACCAACATCAACAGGTTTGATCTATCATGATGTTAGCCGAGCTTATTCTAAATTGTACAGAAATATTGGAAGTATTTAATTAAAGGTTAATATTGAATGAATTCACTTAGTGTATTAGCTATGCAGTATAGTAAATGCAAATGGAACAAAATACAGTTAATTATGACGTATGTACCTTATGAAAAGCATTTATGTATGTTAACAGCAAATAATCTGTCTTACAACAACCTGCAAAATAATCAAAACTATATGCCCTGTACCCCAATATCAAAATAATATGGTTCAAGTTAGAAAGATTTTGACATATTTCATCTTTGAATGTACATGATTGTATCATATCAATATGCTGAATAAATGACCAACTGGTATAAACACTAAAAAGTTACTTATTATGCTTTTTCTGAACTACATGCTATAATTTGATTTTCTGTATAATGTTCATATTTAACATGTATTTTTCCATTTGTATAAAAATTCTCATGAAAATATCACACATTTATTCCTCGCCTTTCGATCGCTTCTCAAAATGTTTTTTTTTCGCTGGCCAGCTCTATTTTTTGAGACAAAATTCATAGAACATATGATCAATTCATTGAGGCCTTAACGCCATAGCAACACATATTGTATAGGTTATATCACGGAGATCAGTCCATCCACTCACTGTTCCTGAAAAGGCAAAATCTCTGGATCTAGCTGTTAACCAAAAAGAAATCACATCGATGACTGAGTGGTAGGAGGGAGAATTACCGTAAAAATTATTTCATAACTAAGCTCAACGAAAGTATGCCCCGCCCATGAATAAAACCTACGACCCCTCGATCAGTAGAATAATGGGCCTGTAAAATGAAATATGAAACACAGTTGACTATGAATGATAAGAAGGTAATGAGTGATATCGAAATAGTATCTTTGAACTTGTTGAAGTCATCAACATAATTAATGTTTGGAACATATATCACCTTTTCTAGTTTGTGTGTACTAATGAACTCGGGTATTAAATCTTAGCATAACACTTTGAATCTTAACATTTGTTTATTTTCTTACATAATATAGATAATTTGTGCATATAAAACACTTTCAACTATTTTGCAAAAAATAACCCCATTCACTTGACGACATTAACCTCTTTGTTAAATCAGTTCATCGAATGAAAAAAAGAAATTTATCATACAATTAATTCTTAATAATATTTGTAAATCTTAACCTTCATCATTAAACACCATCAGTGCAGGTAAACTTAATTTCTAAGACCTTTATGATAAGCAGAAATGGGGGTTAAATACATTACTTTCTATTCAGTTACTATATAAATCATAGAATAGCAGCAGGGTGTTAGTCCAACTTTACTAAAAAATGTGCACTACGTAGCACACATAACAGATAACAATTACATAGTTTTAAATCTCTCCTATATTAGATTTTTTGACACACAGACTAATTAAATAATGTGATAGTCATATTGTAACAGTTAATAGCATTGACTAATTACAACAGTAGTCATAGTAATACGTAAATTCAATCGTTCAATATTGTAAATGACTCAAGCAGATTTTTATTGTGAAGAGAGTTTGATAAAAAATGTAATCACCAGCATTAATAATATCTACGGTCATTCTGTCCCCTTCCCCTGATTCTAAGTCATGTAGGACAGTCGTCAGTCACTGACAAAGTATGCACCCAGTAGTTTGTTAACAGCAAAATCCTGAGATAAAGCTTCTTCAGGAACAGTGAGTAGGTGGACTGACCGCTGTGATATAATCTATATAAGGTGTTGCCACAGCATAAAACCCAACAAAAATTGAATAAATCTAAACACAATGAATACCCCAGTACTTTCAGTGCTTTGATTTTCTCCAATTGTACACCCTTCCGAAACAAGCTTGCTATGTCAGATAACAATGTGAAGCCATACAGCTGGCTTAGTGATGAAAATCTTACGTCTAATGTGAATACATGCTATATATTGTACCATTGAAGAGCAAACATGAGACTTAGTGAACTAATTAGATAATGTAATGCTATAAGGTTGTTAAGAAAATCTTCAACCTGAGTTAATTACTTTAACGAATGTGAAAGTCTGGTTCACAGTGATTGTGAACGTCTTGTTAAAGCAATTAACAAGGGATATCTCGTGCCACAAACACCTTCATAATCATGGAATAGGTTATATAGAATTATAGACAATAGACACACAGAAAAAGAATGTATTTTTGTCGATGTTTATGTTCAAAGATGGGTTACATATATTATTTCAATTATGTAATTAGAATAGCAATGTTAAAATGTATCAATGCATTATTGGTATTAATGGATATCACACAAATGAACATTTCATGCTGAGGTTAACAAAAAGGAGATATTAGGTTTCTCTTATTTCCACTTTGATCCTCGTTTTATAGTACCTTTTGATAATGCTAAATAGAAAGTAAAATGTAAAATACAATGTACGTATCTACAAATAACAGCAATAAATTATGCATCCTTATTTAACATCAAAATAGTAGAAAATATATTGATATGACGAGAGTTACAATTTATAAATACAGAATTAAATATATTTTATATACGCTGATTTAGAAAGTAAATACATGTAGACAATACAATTATTGGCAAGACTGCAAGACTATATAAATCACAAAGCCCGGACTGTAGACTGGATAAAAGAATGCTGTAAATATATTTTATTCCAAACACCACCCATAAACAAGCTTAACGCCATAAGCCTTTGGTTGAGTTCTTAAATCGCATAAATGGATTTAGTCCAATGATTTTCTTATACTCGTTCAGACAAAAAAAACAAAACAATTGTATAACAAGTTTAAACGCCATAGCCTTTGGTAAAGTTCTTTAATCACATATTATTGGTCTAGTCCGATGACTTTCTTATACTTAGACAAATAAACCAACATAATAGTATTATCTAAGTTCAAAGTTACCATACATATATTATTCTATTGTATCAAAGATGTTACTGTATAGTGACAGTTGGAAGTGTAAATCAAATTGTCTGTCTGATATAGGTGCTTATTTGATGCATTCTTTTAAAATATAAGTGTTAATACATACTCTTTTGTCACTACAATGTCTTGGGTTGCCGTGGGGTTTATTGAAGATTAGTTAACTGCCAGCTAGAACTTGTAAATATGTTTTACTTGATTTGTTATTTACCGCCGGCCTGAAGGCCGGTGGTATATTGGGGTCGTCAGAATCTGATGACCATGGTAGGAGCAGTTTGTGATTTCTTTTACTGGCGTCCTCCTTTTTTATTTACTAATGTTGACAGTGCTAAATTATATTAATTTTCAGTTTAATAGTACTGCAATGAAATTTTGTGCTTTTTGGGGGCATTTTAAAGAACATTTTTTCCTTAATTTATATTTTAAGACATTGTAAAATAGCTGCTCTCCTAAATTGAGGTTTAGGCTAAAAAACCACACACCGTACGTATTTCACGCACGTCTCCGTGAACAGATTTGTTATAGGTCGTTTGCGGTAAAGCTGGACCCCTAAAATCATGATATATCTCAATAACTATCGGATGGAATTAACTCAAATTTTGTATGTGATCATAACTAGCATTTTCCTTCTCAAATCTAAAAATTCAGAATTTTTCTTCAATTACATAACATACTTCCCATAGACATGCAATGCAAATTTTAAGCCAAAAAGCGACTTTTGTTAAATAGGTATGTGCCATAATCAGAACAGCCACATAACAGTTGATACAAAATAATAGCTAAATATGAGGCCCGGTTAGAAATTTTATTTAATTACAAAGTATAACAGTATATACAAACTCAAATATCATCATCACTGTCGTCTGCATTCAAAATCTATACAAATTCTACACGTACGATTTTAAAGACGGGCCTCTGCTTTACAATTCAGTAGACCGTCGAGTGTTCATTTAAGCGACAAATTTACAGTAAACGCACGGGACTTTGTATAAATACACTGGAAGTATGACAATGTTATAATCAGAACAGCTTATTTTACCTCCCGCCGGATTTTTGATAAAAAATTCCAAATATTTTGCATTGTACCTTATGGAAAACTTTTTTATTTATCTATTAAAAATTCTGAAAATTTTAATCCTAGAAGGAAAAATTGAAATAAGATTGTATTAAAATTTTTAGCAAAATCGCTGTTATAGTTTAAAAGATATTTACGGCAAATAGGGGTCCAGCATTAACGCAAACGACCTACAGACTCGCGTTTATCGTATACGAAGCGCTAAATTCATGATGAAAAAGTTAATTAGTAATTTTGAACTGTCTGTAGTAAGTTTGATACTGTCTCTGCATGCTGAACTTTTCAGCTGTTCCTGTATAATAACTGTCTAACTCACTTTCTCATTGTGGCCACCATTAAGTCAAAATATGTTCCAAAAAACGGCAGGACAAGTATTAGATTACTGAATTGTAAATCTGGTGTGTCTTTGTATACATTTTATTTATTCTGTAAAGCATTTATATATAATGTTTAAAAGACGTTTCTCTAAGAAATTACTAATTATCTTTTCTTCTAAACCCTGCAGCGTGTTCAGTAACGACTGTTAGCGAACGTAATGGATACAGGACATCTCAACCCGAAGACAACTCAACCCGTGCATAACTCAAATCAAAGTTGGGACAACTCAACCCGTTAGTAGGGGATTGAGTTGGCTCGGGTTGAGTTGTCTTTGGGTTGAGTTATTCCTTATATATCTTTGTTTTCTCTTTTTGTATGTAAACATAATGTTATCACTATCCGGTGGTATTTAATGCTTTGCATTAATCTTTTCTTGTATATAGTGTTACGCTAGTATACTGATATGCAAGTATTTAAATTGACACTTGTAAAGCACTTCCTTAACTTTATTGATGTTAGTGATTGTATTTATTGTAATTTTGGAACTGCATGTTTTTATAGATTTTTTAGAGTTGTGCTTTGTTTTGTTCTGTTGTTATTACAGTTGTGTATCCGGAGATATTTATACAATTGTTATCAACAGATAATAGTTGAAATGCAGTGGTTATGCTAAGATACTTAGCATTATATTTACAAGGAGCAATCTAATATTCCATGAAATATAGATATGGGTTAGTAAGAACTAGAAACACACGACAGAGACAAGATATATGTATATGTGCCATTTAACTCACAGGATGCCAATAAGTTTAATTAAAAGAGCTCTGCTAACCTGTGAGTTTTTCTCACTACATCATTACATTAATTAGATATGTGAAATATTTACAATATAATCAGACATTGAATGGGTAAATCGTTGTGCAATGAGTTTTCTTCTTCAATGACAGATTTATGTTACAAGGTTTAACTGAAGCCATCTTTGTACATCAACACATACACAGATGTTATAATGACAGTTTTATAGATGCTTCCACATTCCTATGAATATGGCAACTATACTATACTATAAGGAAACTACATAGCTTGCTGTTTGATATGGTTAAATTATAATCAAAACATGTGATGTTTGTTGCTCAACCATTTAAACTATCTGTATGTGATATTTGAGTGTCAATGGCATTCATAGTGGTACTCGAAGCATTTGTTTGAACAAAAGTTGTATACTCGTCTTTTAAAAAAAATGTTGTTGTTTTTTAAATGAAAGACGAACGTCTGCATCGGCATTTATCATTTATAAGTAGAGATAATCGATCATTAATTTTAGTGTATAATTTTCAATAAGTCTTTACATGATAATAGAAAAATACAAGTACGGATTGATCTACAGTTTATCACAATATGGAGTGTGAAATAGCAACAGTTAAAACACAGGTCTCTCAAGCCGCCCGGGGGAGCATTTTTAGATTTTTAACTTTTTGATATAAAAAGGACAACACAAACACAAAATAAAATGAGAAACAATAATATATTCCTAAGATACAAACGCTTCAATCCATGGACCACAACGATCAGAATACCACTTTGACGACCAAGTCTGAATTGTCTTTATACTAAAATTCAATTGAAATTTAAATCTATATTTGTAACTTTGCATATATCAATAAAAGGAAAACGTCAAGATGGTCATACAATGTTTATAATGATCAAGCGTTAATTTCAATTATTTCTGAAAATGTACTTATAAAGGTATACGAACATCATTATAATATTGTTTAATAGATTCTTTTATCACATACTTACTAGTAAATAACTATTCATTTCAACAATACATTTTACGATATTTGTCAAACCATCCTCTACAAGATTTTCTGTAATACATAATTCCTTATTTATAAGAATGTCAGAAATGCTGATAGAATGTGGTAAAAATGTATCAGCAATTGTAAAGATGTATTATCTTTACATTCTTTCACTTCTTATCATCAGATACAAACATAAAACAGACAGTTCCTACATCAGTAACAATAAATCATTTGTTAACAGATTGTCTCTATCTTTCACTATCTTATATAAAAGTTCTGATCTATCTTCCACTGTTCTTTCATACTCATATTTCCATGTCTTACAATTGTGTTAACTTGGTCTACTTGCAAGACGGTATTGTTTATTTTGTTTCTGGGCCAACTTACATACAGTGAGAATGCAGATCACTGCTCCAATTTTTCCATACGCACGAGCGCTTAGAATAGCTTGCGTATTTGAGTGTATGTTTACCCTTGAATCTCTAGAAGAAGTCTAGCTTAAACATATTTGGAATGGAAAAAGGTTTTAATTGCAGCCATGCTCCTAGTTACGTTACTGCAAAGAAAGCAATCCAATCTAATTAATAAAAACGCTGAGATTTAACGTGATCTTAATACAATTAGTTTGTATTGGAAGCTGTTAGATTAGGGTTAACTTTCGTAAAGCCTTCAGGTTGAGCTAATTGTTAACATTAAATGAAAATTGAATTACAGGAAATTGACAAGAAGAGATTTAACTGTAAGCATTGCAATATTACGAAAGCTCAAAACTTTTAAAAATGTCAAACACAAATGTTTTCTGTTGGGAAAACCATACAAACGTCAAATATGACTTATGGACCATTTGTGTTTTGTGAACAAGAAACAATTTATGAACACGTAGGGAAGAAATACAATGGTCATTTACGTAAATTTAACATAGCTACAGAAATATTCTACTTCAAACACAATAGAATTATACAGGCTTAAATGAGATTTCTGGACAGACAAACGGGCAAACAGCGGCGGCACATTTTGAAAGCTTTAAAACTTTGCGTGAAAATTTAAGTAATTGCAAGTTTGCTTCTAATGGTCGAGGGACTGACATTTATAATTGATTATGTGTGCCCCAAGGTTAATTTATGTTGTGGTCACGTTATTTATGGGTCAGTTGTAGGTTAATTTGAATCTATTAATGTATCAGCTAAATAATTGAAATGATAACACAATGGAATCTTTTAGTAAGGTAGGAAAATGTTGTATATGAAAATCGTGATAAATAGAATACTAAAAGTACGTAAATCCATGAGGTATTATGGTTATCGTATAAGATGAAAACCTGGCATTGTTAAATCTATTAAAATGTTGACAATGTCATGAATAAGAACTTATAACAGATTTGATATACGACCGAAATAAAATCTAAAATTAATATCACAGTATATTTATATCTATATTAAATACGTAATGGATATTAAAGATAGCCAACACGGAGTTATGCTATGTAAGTTGTGTTTTTGGTAAACATTTTGATAAAAATAAAGATATATTATCAAGCTAAATTTCTTTACAACCAAGACTACGTCACGTCCAAGCTTGTCCTCACAGCTGGGTTTATAACTTTATTAAACTTATATCTTAATGTTTTGGTACATTTGCCAATCAACCAAGGCAACTTTAGTAAACATCTGCTGTTATTTAAAATAGTTTGCAAAAAATCAAAATGATAGATAGCAAGACTGTCTTATAATATTTGTAAATAAATATTGGTTTATTATTAAAGACATTATAAAAAAATTCCCTGTAATGAAAGTTTAATAAAGTTTATTAGGTCTGGTTGTCCAAATAGCCGATTTATTTCCTTCATATTTTAGCAAATTAACTGAAGTATAAGGGAATTCTGAATTAACACTACAATGTATTAGATTCAGTAAAAGAAATATCTCATTACATCGAAATAACTTTGTTCTTAAAATTTGCATGTAATTGTTTAGCGACTTAAATAGAATGAAAAACATTTGGTTTAAACGTTTGACGAGGTTAGTAAATTCGAGCTGAAATATGTCAAAGTGAGCACAATGAATTCCAGGTTTAATGATAAATACCACATTCAAATGATACGGTGATTTGAGTTCAGATTCAAATAAGTTTTTCAAGGTTAAATATTAAAGAAGTCAATACCTTATCTAATTAGTAATAGGACGCATGTTCTTTATTTGAATGATGTGTAATTGTATGGGGTCAGTTAAGTATCGTCCACTACGTGTGGTGTATGTACACAGACGTAGAGATCAAGTTTAATAGCGTATTGAATGTATGCCCACTGTTTGAAGTTGCATTACAAGACAAGAAAATGATTAAAGTTGTATTGACATAGGATAATATATAACCCTGTAGCCAACAGTGTGTTATCAGAATACAAATAGAAAGTAATACTTGGATCATATCAAAGTCTGTAGATGTGATCGTTATAATTGATAATTATTAGGAATAAGGGTTTGGTCAACAGAAGATATAACAATATCGATATAATCCAGTCTTACATCAGGGTTATGGGGAAGGTTACACTTAACAATTACACCAAGGAACCATAATTTACAATTTCGTGTGCAAACTTTTTTTTAAATTAAAACTTCATTTACCAATTATATAACGATGTGCACTTATATTAACACATTGTTTTATAACTGCAAACCTTCGTTAAATATGCTGATACATAAAGCTACGGAAAGGTCCATTATCATCAACGACCGTACGACCTATTTTAGAAGTTAACCTCGTATGATGTATTATTATATTACAGTAAGATTTGTGGTGACATGTAAATGCTTCACAGAAATGTGAAAACAGAAGTGTCCTTTATGTCATTATTGGTGTTATAACACTAATTTGAACCTAATTCACACCTACCACGACAAATATAATTATAATCAGAGGTTTTGTCGACTGCACTCTAAATAGATTTTGTTAAAATTATAATCATCAAACATCAAGATCACCATTTGAACTGGTTAATATCATATAAATCCCATGGCGCTAAAGCATCTGACACAGCACGTCTTTCTTCTATATTGGTACCGCATATTAGCAGATCGTTGGCCAGATCCCCATTGGATATTTTTTGAATAATTTTAGTCAAATATTCAGGACCAGCTCTAGTAAAACATAAAAGTACATATGTTTAGGTCGATTCTAGCTTTGACTAGTAACCAGTCAATGGGTACAAAACATCGTTCGAACTGCAAGCTTTTTTCAGTCATACGATAATGCACAATTAAATCCCAAAAGCAAAGCATTCGTTGATGTAATTTGTCTGTAAACACTTCATATTTATAGAAAATCATTTGTGCATTGGAATGATTCTTTAAAACTTGTCCATATGGAACTATCAGATTTGGTACAGCGTGTATTGGCTTTCAGCATGGTTAAACATGTAATAGAATCAGATTTCAAGAACAGTACCTGTATTATCTACAGTCAGTATAATATGTGCGTCAAAACATCTTATTTAACAAGTCTAGGCGTTTTGTGAGCGTATAATTGCGTTCCTATATTTTTTTAACGTATTTTCAGCTTAATCATGTAAGTGCATCTGTTATACAAATGAAAATTGTAAACTGATACAGAACATCAGTGGTTGTTTCAATACAATAGCTGTTAGTTTGAATATACCAAGTACGAAGTACGTTTGTATTACCCGTATGTCTTATTATCAATCACTATCGACAAAAGAGTGTTCTCATATGGGTTGAAACATTGAAGCTCGGATTATTTATTAGTTTCATCCAGAACAGTTGTAATAGTACTGTTACATAAAACCATCTACTACATTCTGTTGTGTGTGTCACGTTAACCTTAACACCAGGTATCAAACAACAACCAATATCCAATATATTTTACCATTTAGACAACTAAGAGTATTGACTTTGCCATTCCAAATAAAAATTCCACACACTACCCACGCCTTTCAGTTCAATCACTGGTTGATCTATACTCCATCTCAAAGTCCTATGCATGCAATGACTAGATGTCTCAAACAATACTGCACAATAACAAAACCTATGTATAAAATTTAGAAATAACTTGTTTGTTGCAAGATAGTATATGGTTTCAAATGACCTAAGAAACTTAACGATACGATCAAACAAAGCAATTGAAATAACTAAGTAGTCTGAACAAAAATTGTTATTCCATCACGAGTTAGTTCCCTTTTATAACAACTGTCTGAGGAAGACTGTTTCACAATCTGATCGAATCTGGGAAATATGACTTCTGGTATACCAGTGTTTGAGTGTAAGGTAGCAAGAATCATTGGTCGTGTCCCCTGACTCACAAAGTGGGTATAAGTAATGTAATGGGTACATCTACGGTACGAAACATCATGGTAATTTTGGTCTGTGTCCTCCGTTTAGCTAGAAGCTGCCACTGTTGATAGTGCACCATTGGTGTTACACTGGAGGTTTGTCTGTTGTCAGAATTTACAAAACGCGCTGATCCTTGTGGCACCATTTCCAATCTGTAAATATTTTCATTGATGAGCGAATCCCAGGTGACTGCACAGTGTTCCATGATGGGTCTGACAAAGGTGGTTTCCATTGGGTTATGTATTGTTTGCTTTCTTGTTTATACAATGTAGTATCAATATGATGGTTCCATTTTCAGTGATTTATGAATGTTAATACACAAATACATAGCTGATTCAACTTCTTCTAGTGTATGGCCATGAATAGTGTAATGGTTTTGGGTAGGTTTTTTTTATTGTTGGTTACATGTATGATTTCTTGGGATGAAACTCTATTAGCCAAGATGTTCCCATCTCTGTGAAGCATTAAGATCTTGTTGCAAGGCTTGTGTATCTTCTACTTTGTTTATTTTTTATACAGGACGCAGTCATCTGCAAACAGTCTAACAGTAGATTCCTGTGAGATGTAAGCAGGCAGGTCGATGATCAAAAGTAGAAATAGTGCGAAATCATTTTCCTGACATAAGATAGGTATACGGAAAATTATATTACTTCTTTATCAAACGTTTGGAAGATCCTGTCTTAGGTTACTGGTAAAGAATCTTAACATTTAGCCAAACGATACACGATACTTCCCTTTCCGCCATTAAATCAATTTAAATAAGATGTTCACCAGAAAATACCTGCATAAAATTCTGACGTAAAACTGAAATTATAACCTTGTTATCGTTATTTATATGGGTAGTTAATAATTTAACATTTGACGTTAATTACTCTTTAACGAATGTTATGTCTGCTCTTCTTCCATGCTTTCCATCGATATTATACAGATTTATTAGTTCAACTCAATATGTTGTTATCATCAATTAAAATATTTTCAAACAAACTTTCTGACTCAGTTTCCATATGTTGAGTCAGATCAACCTAGAAAAGCAGATACATTTTATAGAGTGCGATAGTGATTTATGTATGCATGTACATGTAGTTTTCACGCTTTTTAGAAGTTTGTATTAAATGATCTGGCCTAATGTCACATGTAATTGTATATGTATGTACTCGTATGCTTTATTTTTTTGGGTGATGAGTTTTGCATAAGCCCTGTTATAAAGTTTTTCGTTCTATTTTGTTCTTTAATTACTTAACTACAAAAGAGGGTTTTGAGTACATTTGCAATTCCACGAATAACTTGCCCACATAATCAAGATTGTATCAGGCAAATTGTTAGTTTTATAATGAAGGATGCAAATTGAGGCGACATCTTTAGATTAACCACCTTAAAGTTAAGTCTCAATTGTTGGAAAGTAGATCAACGACTCAGATTGTCAAATGCAACATTTATATTGCGTGCAAACAAATAGCACGGAACTAGAACATTTGAAATGCAATTAAAGGCCCATTACCAGAACAGAATAGATAGATGAGACTTGCGTATCTTCTTCTTTGTAGATTCTTCGATACAGGACGCAGTCATCTGCGAACAGTCTGACAGAAGATTCCTGTGAGATGTAAGTAAGAAGGTCGATGATCAAAAGTAGAAATAGTGCGAAATCATTTTCCTGACATAAGATAAGTAAACGTAAAATTTATATTCCTATTTAACCAAACGTCTGGAAAGATCATAGACCAGGTTCAAGTAAAAATTTTTCGTATTCAACTATACGATACACGATATTTCCCTTTCCTCATTAAATCAATTTAAATTAGATGTTTACCATGAATACCTGCATAAAATTCTGACGTAAAACTGAAATTATAACCTTGTTATCGTTATTTATATGGGTAGTTAATAATTTAATATTTGACGTTAATTACTCTTTAACGAATGTTATATCTGTTGTGATTCATGTTTCCATCAATAGAGAACAAATTTATGAGTTCAACTTGGTATGTTGTTATCAACAATTAAAATATTTTCAAACAAACTTTCTGACTCAGTTTTCATATGTTGAATCAGACTTACAAAGAAAAGCAGAATCATTTTATAAGAAGGAAATATTAAGTGATTTATGTATATAATTTATTTTGTAGTTTTCCCACTTTTTGTATGTTTGCATTGAATGATATGTTTTCATATCGCATTTTATTTTGTATGTATATTGTTTTTTTAGTGATGAGTTTTGCACAAGCCCAGAAATAAGCTATCTGTTCTGTTCTTAACAAAGAAAGAAGGTGTTAAGTAGAGTTGCAAATCTACAAATTACTCACCCACATAATCAAGATTTATTATTCAAGTTGTAAGTTTTATTATAAAGGGTGCAAATGGAGGCAACATCTTAAAAACAACCACCGTAAAGGTAAGTCTCAATTGTTGGAAAGCAGATCAACGACTCTGATAGTCAAACGCAACATATTGCGTGCAAACAGGTGACACGAAACTAGAACATTTGAAATACAATTAAAGGCCATATATCTAGAAATAATACATTCCACGGTAGAATTTAGTTTTTAACAATTGATTTTATACTATGTTTAAAATGAAGTCATATGGAAAAATACTTCTTCAAATTACAAAATTAAGCTTTAAAACTATTTTAGATAATAAATATATATTTAACATTAACAAAAATGAATATTATGTGTTTTTATAAAAGAAACTCTTGTTGGAGTTATGGGCACTCATCAAACTGTAAGTAAAAAAGTAAAATGGTTTGAAATTTTAAATGTGTCTAAAATGCATGTTCTGTTCTGTTATTGTAAATAACTTCACGGTTTTTAGACTGTTTTAATGTCTGTTGTCAATGAATGTATCTTTGCATGGTGGCTTTAAATGGCTTACCGATTACTGAGTCACGCTCATAATACATTGCATGCTGAGGTATAATAACTTTGTAGCTACCCGAACAAACAACTGTTTCACACAAACAGATTTAATTACAAATGCAAATTTACATGTATAGAAAAGAAAGATTATAAAAAAGATTATATACAAATGACACGTAATGGTGCACTAAAATAGCTAGATAAAATGAATCACTTTGTCCTGTTAGATAAAATGTTTCAACGTCTCGTCAAGATTTTGAATTCACTGCATGTCGTTAAACAGGTCCTATCGCAATTCAAACTAATTTTATTAAACCTTTTAATATTATTTTATTCATAAAGATGTGTAGCAGTGATAAAGATAAAATTAATATAAAACGTACACATGGTTATTTGTATAATACAATTTGAGATTAAATTTTGCTTTTTAATTGGAATTTACCCTGTTTATTAACCTTGTATACATACGTGTGTAGAATCACATACACATTTCACTTTTCATGAAAGTCAGCCCCCAACCATCTTGAAACAGCATACACATTCATATAATGTATGCCCTGTGGTGCTTTTCACAAAAAATCTTACGAAAAAAATCTTCGTAAGTCAAAAGCAAGAAACATTAATACATGTATCACGTTAATCTTTGGCTTATCAATACCAAATATTATAGAATTGCGTATAATAGTGTATACCTTTTGAAATATCATATCATAGTTATGTTTATTATCCATCTGACTTCGAACAGCTAATAATATGAAATTGACTTGGGATAACTTTTTTCGTAAGAATGTTTGTGAAAAGGAGCATAGGATGTTGAGTCACGTGATTTACAACAGCAGCCAATAAGATTAACAGACAATTCTTTTTCGTCGATTTCTCTTTTCAGACAAATAATTGAATGATATCTAATAGCGCATAAAATATTAAATTAACTAGTACTTTTTTCCTCCAAACAAAGTCCAATTTCTACTCTGAGTTTAAATCGTTAGCTAATCCTCCGCACAACAATTGTTTCGAGAGGTAAACTAGGCCATATGGAAATAAACTTGTGCACAAGATTCCGAGTCAACAATAAAAACTCCCAGCCTAATGTGGGCGTAAAAACATTTAACAATTATTTTATATGCCATTTAAACATTTTGACTACCGCAAAAACTTTAGGAAAAAATAAGTCCACGTGTACATACTAAAAACCAAGTGCCTGTGTACCATATTTACTAAGTTCAGCATCCAACCGTCTTGAAACATTGTGGTCGTGATAGCAATATTCTAATTACATTGTGAATATGGAAATAGGATACTTGGTGCTCGTCTTTACCTTATCACAAATCATTAGTGACATTAAATCTACATTAATTATCTGTATATAAAGGAAACATTAAACGATGTTGAGGTTGAACTAGAAGAAACTATATCTCTAGTACTTATGAAATATGTTTAAAGTAATTATCACCATGTAGTGTATTCAACATTCGTTGTCAGAGAATATTCAAATTAGGTATAACATTACAAACTTTTTGCTGATCTGATTTCACTATGTTGATATTTACAACCAACATAGAATTTGAGTTAGATTTATGTTCTTAATACTGTTTTAAAGACTAAACATGGTTCTATACTTTTGGCACAGTCATTTGCCTGTACATGTATATCCCTTTAACTACTAACACCATGCCGATATCTTTGCATCCGAACAACAGGTGCGAATATGAATTGAATGTATTTACGTCGTACAAAACGCTGCATAAATGATATGAATCAAAATTAACTGGTGTTTGTTTTCAATGCATTTATCAAATTTTATATTCATAAATCATAAATTTACTCCTGTTATCACATAAAATATCAAATGTAAACACTTATTTAATTATAATTATGTATGATACTTTTTAATATCATACCAGTATTGTACAGTGCTCTCCAAAAACTCTTGCACAATTGAAATTTTGAGAAAGCTATCATGCATACCACAATTTTTTTACTATAATTTAAGTTTGTTGATAAACGTATTATTGTATTTCTTATTATGGAATTTGCTCGATTGATTCTGTGTCTCTTTTTTTAATCAAATGTAAGTCGGTTTATCTTAAGAATAGGATTTCATCCAAGGACTACTCGGGTCAGTGAAATAAATTTCGAATCTAGTTTCCTAAAGGCGGTACGGTTCCAAATCCCACTCAGGGCACTTTCCGGCCTTGTCGCAGGGTATGTGGAGAAGTTTCCGGCCTTGTCGCAGGGTATGTGGAGAAGTTTCCGGCCTTGTCGCAGGGTATGTGGAGAAATTTCCGGCCTTGTCGCAGGGTAGGTGAGTACATTGTATTGTTAATCGACAATGATCCAGAACAACTTGGTTAATTGAGCTTGTCTGTGAAAAATAACCTAACATTTTGTTGACACGGCGTTGACCCAGTATAAATTAAAGCGCAATTAGCGCTTTCGGACTTAGAGTTTTGATAGAACATATAAACATTGGATTCTATAACAAACAGAAGCGATGGAAGGAAACTTCCCTTTACGCAAACAGCATATTGTCTGCTTGTTTACGCGTAGGGTGGACTATATTGATTGAAGTAGTAATTAGCCCTCAAACTGCACACGCGCAGCCGAATGTAATCGTCCGCGAAAATTTTAAATGAGGGTTTTGCCACAGTGCGCTGTTAAGAATGGGTAAACCACGTATTAACATTACATTATCCTATGACTTTTTAAGGCCACTGTATCTGAGATATAACTGAAATTAGCGTCAGAAGATTAATGTTGAAACCCTGATATATGAAACCATTCAATTAACCTGCTACATACTTACATCTAGAATTTCTTTTATTGTCGTTTTGTTTGTTAAACTGTTGTACTGTACATAATTTATCATTTTATTCAGACATTTGATAATTAGGTTCCTCAATTGACTTTCTTCTAGTTTTGTATGTTTGATGTAGACAAAAACAACAACAACAACCATTATTGCTCTAAACATACTACATGTTTGTGGCATACAAAATTCAATTTTCAAACATATTTCGAACTGAAAGTTTAACTGTTAAATTGCAAGACATTCGGAACAACCTCGGAGATATTCTACACAGCTATGCCTCGGATATCAGATGTGGTATGAATACAGCAAGATTTGAGGCTTAGCGAATACTTCGCTGGCAATTAGTGCTATTGTTGATCATATATGGACGTGGTAATATTAGCAAACACGTTACCTGCTATTTTGCTTATTAGCTACAAAACAACTTTAAGAAGTATTCCCCACCCACTGCAAATGGCCAAGGATTATCTAAATATACAATGAGACACGACCAACTGTCATTTTTTACGTATACTTGATAACTCAGATTTAGGCCTACATTGTTAAACACTTAGCAAAAAAGTTTTGTTTTCATAAGAATTGAATGCTTTGAACCTGTACCACTATATTTAGGACTGATGTTTAGTTTAGTTTAAACTTATTTTATTGCCCGTAATACATATTTACAATTACAGAAATTAACAAATATAATAATAACAAATAACTATGTACATACGGCAATCGGGTTGAGCCACAAGTTCTGTAACTTAGTTACGGCTCTCTCCTTAATGTATATACAATAAACATCTGCAAAAAATAAAGTAGTCGGGCAATAGGAGTGGTTACAAGATTGAATTACATGGAGGACTGATGTGTTTCCCCCACAAAAGGATAAGTCAAAAATTAACAATACAAAAATACCATGTTAAGAACACAGTTTTTTATGCGAATCGGTGTGTTCTAAAACTGTCTTAAATACTTTTGAAATACGCTGTATAAGGAAAACAAACGTCAGCGTTTGAATTAAAAATGATGAACACTTGAGTTACAATATAAGATTTTATGTGATATACTCAAAATTTGTTTCTAAATCTGGGGCTACTTATAGTTAACATTTGGGACATGCAGTTATATATTTCATCATATAATAGTTAAATGTGTGATATAATACGTCGTGTTTGTATTTTTAGAAATTCAAGTATTTGTTTAACTTTATAAAACAAATGTTGAAGTGAAAAATAAAGTCGGTCTTGAATCAGTTTGATAAATTTATTGAATTTCATGACGTCAAAGGAAGGAATAAATACGCAAATTAGGGGCCATAAATTCATTGAGTGTCTGTAAGATTTAATTCTTTATAGATTTGACACAAAGTACCATTCAACATTATAAAACTGTACATTATTGCTTAAATGAGAATGTATGTAAAAGTTCATGGACATGAACATTGGTTTACATGAAAGTTTGAACGAGTTCTGTCATAGAATTACTGAGGGTGGGGGGTGGGGATGGGATGGGTTGAGTGAAGTGGAGTAAAGTAGAGTGGAGTAGAGTCGAGTGAAGTCGAGTGAGGCGGAATGGAGTGGAGTGGAGTTGAGCGGAGTGGAGTGGAGTGGAGTGAGTCGGAGTGGAGTGAGTCGGAGTGGAGTGGAGTCGATTGAGGCGGAGTGGAGTGGAGTCGAGTCTAGTGAAGTGGAGTGGAGTGAGGCGGAGTGGAGTGGAGTCGAGTGAGGCGGAGTGGAGTCGAGTCGAGTCTAGTGAAGTGGAGTTGAGTGAGGCGGAGTGGAGTGGAGTCGAGTGAGGCGGAGTGGAGAGGAGTCGAGTCTAGTGAAGTGGAGTCGAGTGAGGCGGAGTGGAGTGGAGTCGAGTGAGGCGGAGTGGAGTGTAGTCGAGTCTAGTGAAGTGGAGTGGAGTGAGGCGGAGTGGAGTGGAGTCGAGTGAGGCGGAGTGGAGTGGATGGAGTTGGGCGGAGTGGAGTGAAGTCGGGTGGAGTCGAGTCGAGTCGAGTGAGGCGGAATGTAGTGGAGTGGAGTTGGGCGGAGTGGAGTGAAGTCGAGTGGAGTGGAGTCGAGTCGAGTGAGGCGGAGTGGAGTGGAGTCGAGTCTAGTGGAGTGGAGTCGAGTGAGGCGGAGTGGAGTGGAGTCGAGTCTAGTGGAGTGGAGTCGAGTGAGGCGGAGTGGAGTGGAGTCGAGTCTAGTGGAGTAAGGTCGAGTAGATCAAAGTTAGGTAGAGTACAGCAGAGTAAGGTCGGGTAGAGTAGAGTAAGGTCGAGTAGACCTGAGTAAGGTAGAGTAGAGCAGACCAGACCAGAACAGAGCACATCACAACACAGCACAGAACGAAACGGCACGTTACGGTACACTGGACAGGACAGGACAGGACGTGACAGAACAGAACAGAACGAAATATAGTATAGTTTGATATTATATAGAAGAATATAATAAAACAGAACATAACAATATAAACTGCAGCATAGCATTATGTTTTTAGAATGTCTTAAACGACTATTAGTAAGCAAAAATGTATGTTAAAAGTTAAAGTGCAGACTGAAGTCTACTTCCATTACGCATGTACATCCGACTTTACATTTTTGTAAGATAACCCCTGAGATCACCTTCAGACAGGTGATTCTTCAAAATATCATTTACACCTAGGGGAAAGTGGAACAACTGTAGGTAAATTTCTTGCTAAAGGAAATTAGCAGTGGTCCTAGTGGGGTTCAAGCACTAGACCTCTGAATCTCTAAGCGTGCGTCCTACCACTGAACCACTGCTTCTACTAAGTAAGTGCCAATCTCCATAAACAGATATCCCATAGTCCACTGTCAATTAGCGAGTAGGCGAACGGAGAATTTTAGATCGGGTTTAAATCACAAGTACAAGTGTATGTGAGTACTGGCCTGGGGTCTATGTAAATATTCTGTACTCTGGGAACGACTCTAGTAAAATTTTGTTATTTTATATTATTCGCAGCATGGCATATATAATTCACTTATCACTATGTCTTGGAATGTATAGATAAAATATATTGTTTACCAGCTCTCCACGCACGGACACACAAACAATATAATCTTAAAGATAATTCTTACTTCAAACAAATTATGCTGCAGTTATGTCGCACTTAAATTGATACATACAGTTTTCAAAGCACTTATCACAAGAAGGGTACCAACTTTTAAATGCCGTTTTGCACGTACACATTCTTACGTTTATTAAATGGAATGATTCAAGATAATATATCGGGTACATATACCCTGTAAGTTAGATGTGGGGTGTAGTGATCTATAGTGATAGGACGCGCTCTCAGGGATCGAGAGGTCCCGGGTTCGAACCCCACTAGCGGCACTGCTAATTTTCTTGCGCAAAAAATGTACCCAAGGTTGTTCCACTCCTCCTAAGTGTTAAATGGGTATTGTGGGAGATCACGTGTCCAATTGTGATTTCAATGATCCAGGATTATCGTACACGTCGACTGAACAAGTATTAGGAAGCATACTTTAAATCGCGCTATAATTTTACCAAATTTTGAGTATTTAAACAGGAGTGGTTCTTGTATACGCCACTGACAGTTGAATAAATTTAACACTGCATATGTTGAGACTAGGGGTGTAACGGTTAACCGATTTACCGGTTAATATTACAATACTACTTCTGACGGTTTTTAACCGGTTCGTTTTTCTCTGAACCGGTTTTTCTAATTATTTTCCGTACTGATTGTTTTAATCAGAGTCTGAAATTTATATGTTCGAATTAATGTGTTCGGAAACTTGAAATATTTTTCGTAAAGTGAGAGAATAATTTTCTTTGAAAGTCCATTCAAAACCTTTTTTCTAACTTTTTTAAATATTTGCATAATACGTGTAGATCATTTGAAAATACAAATATCTATGTACAATGTTGATAAAATTAAGACAATGCACGTGCATTAATTTATGCTATGCATGTATGCGCAAAGATTAATATGTATTGCAATATATTGCAGTACGGGTTTTGTGTATTGCAATATATTGCAATACGGGTTTTACTGTATTGTTACACCCCTTGTTGAGACAGTGCATCCTATCCTCAATGACTCTTGTTATAAAACATTTCTATAATTCATTTGAACCCAGAAGTTTCAATATACATGTCGTACTATCACATATTTGATAAGTATAATATAGTATTACATTCCTGCAGTGAACTGTACTTTGGTTTATATAAACTTACGTAAAGTTTCACATATTTACATATCGATGTACAATTCTCGGTGGGGGATGAAATTTTGTTCAACAAACTATTTACTAAGTTGTACGAGAACCTCTAAATACAGGACCCTCCAAAAGTTAAAGCATTTAGTGACTCTTTGTCTAAAGTTATGTTTAGAAAACAAAGGCCTCCAAAATTGCGAGGACTAATGAAATTTTGAGTCAAACAGATCATATCTACCTCAAGTAATATTACACTAATTGAAGCTTATCATGAAGCATTGCCTGAATCATATGTTGATAAATTGATCATTGCTGGTTTTTGAACATGCTTAGATGACCCTGTGTTTTTTAATGGTAATAAACATTTATTTATGCTGGGTTAAACGCCAAGTCAACACATTTTTTAAAGTTATTTACGGCGGCTAGCGCAAGCGCGTATAACCTAGCTTTCCTGGACCCTTGTCTATAACCAGTACTCACATACCCTTACCACAAGGCCGGAAACTTCTCCATAAACTTTATTAATGGATGAAAATTGGCATTATTGTCAAATTTTCATGTCAGGATATAACCTCCCCGGGTGGGATTCGAACCCGTTCCCCCTTCGGGACACTAGATTTAAATCTAGGCGCGCTACCAACTGCGCTACCGACCCAGGTTGATAAAATTATAAATGATGATCTTGGAATAGGCACAGATGACTCTTGGTTTTTCATTGGTAAATGTGAAACGACTAACTCTAGTACTAAAACAGGACACTGTCCAAGAACTTTTGGAGGGCACTGTACCTGTAACCTATTTGTTTTGCAGCTATCTAAATATCTCATTTATGTTTGGATTCCAAAATAGGCGTGAACGCACTTCATGTTCCTTTGAAAAATACTACAAAATAATTCCTATTTATTTAAATGTAAAATGAATTTTAAATAATGGCTTGTACGATATCCAGGTTTAATGCGTCTCAAATCATAAAAAAATAAGGAAAAGTATTTTAACTGATGTATTTGAAAGAGGGGGTAACATATTATTCAATTAACGAGCATTTTAAAACATTTTAATGGTATTTAACTGTAAGTGCTTTACGTGCGAGCGTAAATTTTGAAATATACAATTATAGAGGGAAAGAAAAATAGGGGCGGATACACCATTTTATAACTCTTTCTACACATGTTTACTTTAATTTTATTTTGCATCCATTACGCTTGTGGCAATTGGTACATGTTAATTGGAGGTCAAATACCAAGTTGCATTTCTCTAGCATGACTGACTGGATTATGGACATTTTATTCTTAGAATTTCTTGGTTAAGCTTTTTTCGTGCAACATAAGTGCTGTTGTTTACACGAAAACCCCGTATAGTCGCGTGCTGTCTGTGCACTGCTCTTGTTATTTCACCGAGTGAGATCAGATATGTCAAACGTAAGACATATCTTCAAGAGTGGTATAGCCGCAAGTAAAAATATCATATCTAAATTCAAGAGTTGAAATAAACAGATTTTATTAAAACATTAACCAATATTCTGTCTCCTCCATGCCCTTTCTACGCTCTGTAAGAGATAATTTGTCACAACGTGAATACCACGCAGTTTTTCAAACTACCATTTCAATACAAAGACCGATTGGAAAAGGCGATCGTCAAAACGTTGCGATCACTTAAAGCTATATAAGCATTCCACAAGCTTTTACGAGCAATCATGAATGGATTTCACTTACGGTGGAAGAAAAACCGTAAAAACTAGATAATTAAATTAAAATTGTGTATCAATTCTATTAAGAGTTTTTAATGTTTTGTGTACAACAATGGGTAGTGAACAAAGGTCACTGGCGTAGTGGTCATAACTTTTACATTTAAATTGTGACATCGTATACGTATTGTTATATCAAAGCATTTTGTGATCAGTTTAATCTAAATCTAGCCATTGAACCACAGGAGTTTGACATTCTATATCGTACTTTAAAAAGTATTCCTCCTTATAATACGCCGGTCATGATGGTGGTCCTAAATCACTAACATGACCAATCTTGGCAATTTGGCAATGATTTAAACAATCTTATAAGAGGTCCATTAGGCAGTGCTACGTACCAAATACCTAATTTCTAGGCCTTGCGGTTTCAAAAAAAGAAGATTTGACAGGGGGTTTCATTACAAAGGCTTTGCGAGCTAGTTTTGACCCCATACGACCTATATTCGAACTTGAGCTAGACATCATTAAAACAACTTTACTGACCTGTTTCCAGGATAAAAGGCGGCCAAGAGAATGAATATTTTCAAAGTACGATATAAAATTTGAAGCTCCTATGATTTAACATCAAAGAAAACACACTTCTAAAGACTAAAACAAGGTCACTGACATCTCCTGATAAACAATTGTAAATCATTATTTCATTTAAGTATTTAACTGGTAGATGTTTAAAGTTCAACCAGGGTTATACAGAGTCAACAGGGCTCCTTTGTTCTACATGTAGCGTTTAACTCTACATTTAAACAAAGCACTGAAGTGCTGGAAAAATATGACCTGAACTTATTTATCATTATGTTAAATATGAGGCATCAATGTCCCATTTAAAAATCTAAGTGAAATGGAAATTTTAGTCGTACACGTTGATCGTAGCGAAACTAGGTCAACGTTCCGGTCAGCCAAATTACAGTATGATATAAATGTTATGCTTTTACACAACCCAATTGCAAATTCGTTATTCTTATGTTATCTAAACAAATTTTCAATGTATATTCTATTAACATTTTCCTCAAATCTTCGAATCGACAAGCTCCGCCCAAGAGATCGGTACCAGACGGCGGAGCTATAGATGGATAGAAGGCGGGGTCGGTTGACAGCACCACGCAGTGAGTGTGTAATTGCTACATTCGCTGCGAATAATCTAATCTAATAAATAAATATACGATCGTTAAGGCAATGAGTGATGTTTCAAAATTTTCGGACTGAAAACTAAACATCACTCATTGCCAAAACGATCGTATGTGTTTACTTCAACACCGGTAGTTTCAAAATAACGTCTAAATATGTCCGAGATTATTCGCAGCGAATGGCCGAGGAGTTCCAAATGTATCGTTACGGAACTTTTTTGAACGTTTAGGTTAATTGAACATGCTACATATATTTAATTTAACTTGACTTTATTTAATTGTACGAACACCTTGGCATTGTGTTGATAATTTGGATACAATGTTTAACTTACACTTGTAAAACAGTTTTCTATTTAATACCACTTAGGTACAAGTAGTACTGACACGAGATCAATCTTAGCTTCATTGTACCCACACAGCTTGACTCCAAAAAATTAATTAAAAGTTGAATTTCTTAATATATTATGTACATTTAAATGACAAAATTATAAAACTGTAAGTATTACGTTACCATTCATTATTACTGTCTCTGACAGGAACAGTGATAGGTGGAGATAGGTAGATATAGGCGGAGAAAGGTGTGGTTGCGTGTCCTCTTTTAAAATTGAGTAACATTACGAGCTCGATGGCACCGGAGGGCTTTAATTCGTAAAATAACGCATAAATACGCTTTGATAGTGATAATTTGTCAACGAACAGAGATGAAAACGGACCTGTACATACAATCGTGTACGAGTTGTTACTAAACTTTCATTATATATTTATCAATAAGTGTGCATGTACAAATGTATATACATGTATAGAGGGGCTATATATGGACATTTTTATTTTTCGATCATAAGTTATGAACTCTGGTACCAGTGACCGAGATGTAATATTTTGCAATCTTTATATCAGTATTCCATAGTTCTGAATAAATTGTCTTTTGAAATAATGTATCATTTAAAACGATATACATGTAGATTTCACAATTTAAATACAATCCGATTATCTTTGTTTAACGCTTTTTTAAAAATGAAATATACATTTAACTCATTTTTCAAGTTTGCACATTATATTCTCGCAATCTTGAGATTATTTTTCCTAAAATACTTACAATTTATTTTATTAATACAATTACAGACACTGACAGATAAATATAAAAAATCAACCAAAACTGTGAGCGAGTAGCTTATTTTGTAGTCTAACTAGCATGACTAGTGGAAGTATTTAAAGGTACTAGTTTACAGATTAGGTTATTTTTTCTATAATTTCAAAATACCATTCACTGTCTGTTACTGTGTCAAAAGAATTAAGTCTTATCATTTTAAGACAAAATGGCCAATATGTTGCAAGAAATATACAATAATAGTCACAAAAATGCACTAAAATTGTCTATACCGTTACATATGGGGTAGATACTATTTACTACATAAAACACCAACATTTGTAGTTGTATGTCAATCTGCACTAAAATTGTCATTATCAGAACACTACTTTCCTGCTTCCAAAAATATTTCCATACAATTTTGATAGTTTTTAGAAAAAGTTGATATTTAAGTTGATATGAGTACCTTTAAAGGTTGTGTTCTGAAAGTGATAAGAAATGTTCAGTAAGTATATACATGTTCAAATGACTATGATATCAATAAAATAGACTTACCTTTAATTGATAGAGCATTCATTCAAAATGTCCAAGCGTCTCTTCTATGATTAAAACGATAACAAAATATTCACAAATAATCTAAATTTTAAAATTTCCACATGTTGTTAAATATCAGAAGAAAATATCAATAACAAAAATGTTAAACACTAGGAACTGTATAGTTTTTGAGAATAAATGTATGTTCTGTTCTGTTCTACTCTTTCAGAAGAATATATCACTTATTTATAAACACTGACTTGTGACATACAATGTTATATCAGTTCACAATAAGTTGATAACATATTATAAAATATTTAAAATACACAGTGTTAGTTTAGTTTATTCCAGAGAGGGATGTTAAATAGATTTAAGATAGAGTTTTAATAAAAGTCAAACAAAGATAAAACGTTAAGCTTACATAATCTTCCCCTCTCTCTCACATACTCTCTGTTGGATACATTATGACCCATTCAATATCTATACTCACCGTGATTATCTAAGACTTGCATTAAACAGCATGTGAAAATCATGTTAAATCAAAGTGAAATAATGTGATTCAATGTTAACCAAGAGAAATCAATGTGAAATCCATGTTAAATTATATGATTCAATGTGAAAGCATGTGATATCAATGTGAAATCAATGTTAAATTATGTGATTCAATGTGAAAGCATGTGATATCAATGTGAAATCAGTGTTAAATTATGTGATTCAATGTGAAATCATGTGATATCAATGTAAAAATCATGTGAAATCAATATTAAATTGTACAATCATGCGAAATTGATGTAAAATTGTGTGCATCAATATGAAATCATGTGAAATCAATGTAAAATCATGTGAATTGATATGAAATCGTGTGCAATCAATATGAAATTAGATACATGTACAATCATTGTGAAATCATGTGATTTAATGGGGGAAATCATGTGAAATCAATGCAAAATCATGTGGAACCAATGTAAACCAAGGAAAATCAATATGTATAATCAATGTTAAGTTATGTTAAATAATAATGTTAAATTGATGTGAAATTGTCTGAAATTAATTTGAAATCATGTGCAATCAATGTGAAATCATGTGAATCAATGAAAATCATGTGAAATCAATATCAAATTATGATAAATCATGCAAAAATTGGTGTGAAATCGTGTGCAATCATTATAAAGTCATGTAAATTAATAAAGATCACGAGATATCAATTTGAAATTAATGTAAAGGGAAATGAATTTATATAAAAAAAATCACATTTACTAATATTACGAAATCGCGTCAATAGCAAACAATATAATGAGAAATTACGAGAAATAGTTGTATTTCATAATGTAAATAATGTGATTTAGAATAAATCATGATTAAATCATGTTGAAAATATGCGAATACCTTTATGCAAGTTACATCACTTTTACGGGATAATTTACACTTATAATTTAAGGAAATTAATGTAATGTTTAAGATACTGATAGGCTGTTGGGTATTTTTTATTGCTAACATACCCGTTTGTGATAACAAGAATAATAATAAGGTTGATTCTAAAAACTTGTTTTCATAAAGTGTGGATTCATTTTATCATAGATGTAAACAGCTATATTATTCAATTTCAAGTCCGTCCTTTGTCTGGTGTCATTGTTATAAAGAAGTTTTGTATTTCATAGTTTAAGTTTCATGCTCATGTGTCTTCACCGACTTTACAGCTATTAGCATATTACCCCTGGTCACCGAGCTTCATGTTTCTAACATTCAATCTTCATTGGGAGTCTTTTACTCCGCTTAGTGCAGTCGACATCTATACTATTAAATTTGCGAGTTTCCTGTTTTGTGGAAGAAACTGCGCAGCTTTGAATAAATCTTTTGTTTGTCGCTGGAGCACCTATATACCGGCATATCAAGTTGACAATTCTTTTTTGACAAAGCCTCTTGATATTTGCAAAACTGCCAAAAATCAACAAAAATAGTGGGGTTTTTTGTGTCTAAAAATAGTTCTAGATAAAACTAAAAATAGACTCGTCAAACCGGAAAATCGAGTTTGATTCTCGACGTGAAGTAAAATATTTCTGATCTTTACTGAATCGATTGTAATGCCTCTGTCACTTGACTGTAACTGCTGTATTATCATGGGGAATCACCCAGAATACGTGCAACCTTCTTGCCATTTTTTGAATATTCACCAAGCATGCGTTTTTTGTTTTCGAAATAATACCCATAAGCGGCATATTCACCCAATTCTTATATTTTACATTATGCAGAATAAAACACTTCACGTACTTCACATTTATTTTCGAGAGATACTGCGATCTGTCTGCGCAATTCACAAGAACGGTGACAAATTGTTAGTTACAATAATTAGATTCTTATAGAAATTACTGCACCCCAAAGTATCACTTGAGAGCTATCAGAGACATAGGTAAAATTTATACGTGTCTGGTCACGCTATCTACCGAAGGTACGCTGACCGCTTCAAAGGGAGCTACGAAGCGGTGTAATATGGGAGAACATATTCTCGGTCCATTTTTTCACAAGCAAGCTCAATATGTACCAGTGAGCCCTGAGAAGCTTGCTGATGTTTTCTATACGCTGACCCAACGGTCTGTAATGATTGGACACATTTGTTAGACAGATCAATATTATTCATGTTATTATTTCAGGTTTCATGTTGAAAGGGATTAAATATCGAGAATTCACTTTTGAAATGAAAATACAAGCTCGGGTGACAAAGTTTCATAACTCCATGTTACATTTTCACAGTGTTCAGTCCTTTTAGAACTTGACAAATCCAGATTAAACTTATACTTGCAAAATCATATCTCCGATACTACACAATTATCAATTTCAAACTTCCTACAAATATTTTGCAATCTCTTATGATCAAGTTTCATATGGCTTTTAAACATGCCTGTTTCGAGGAACAGTTTCGAGAACTGTCATTACCTAAAGCCCGTGCTTGCACGGGCTCCCATCTAGTTATTATAAGAATTATACTACCCTCGCAAGTACCCATTTACACCTGGGTGGAGTGAAGCATTTGCAAAATAACTTCTTGCTCAAGGAAATAAGCAGTGTCCCTATAGTGGTTCGAACCCAGGACCTCCAGTTTAAACAGTGCCCTTCAAAAGTCCTTGGGAAAATTAAATACTTGTGCCAAAGAAACCAAAAGTCATCCGAGTATAGCCCAAAAATAGCATTTTTTGGTACATCAACATATGATGCAAACTATAATACTTAAATAAATATTTGGTAGCCACCCGATTAGCTCAGTCGGTAGCATGCAAGTTTACTAATCGAGGGGTCGTAGGTTCGATTCCTGGGCGGGCATAATTTCGTGGAGCTTAGTCATGATATTATTTCTACGGCCATTCTACCACCTACCAATGATATTTACTTATGTAGGGCAGATGTCAGTCACTGACGAACGTATGCGCTAAGTAGTTGGTTAACAGCTAAATCCAGAGATTAAGCCTTTCCAGGAGGAGTGAATAGGTTGACTGGCCGCCGTCATATGACCTATACAATGTGTTGCAGTACAATGTATGCATGATTAGTTTTCTCCTAAAATTTTATTTACCCAAGAAATGTTGGGAGGGCACCGAACTTTAAATGTAACATTAGACAAATTGTTCTAACAAATGTTATAAAGTATACACAACATAGGATATTTAAAAAAATCTATTTATAGAAATTTCAATGTCGTAAGTAAATTAAACTTTTACTTTTAATGTGTTCAATAGATTGTATTAAATAATTTATATCAGTTTAAATGAAGTAACTTGATACGAGTATTATATCAGTGAGATAAGCTGGTTTGTTTGATATTTAAACCATTCTTTGAGAAAGAAATTATGTGAAGGTCACCGTCAAATACTGCATGTGACAATCAGCATATCGTATTTTCCTCTGTATCACGTGGTCTTCTAAAGAATGTGTCACGTGACCCTACTTGATATTTTTGACATCGGTATGACGTCAGCACATTTTAAAGATTTACTACCACCAATTGGATTGTGCTGCTCTGAAATACAATACTTCAATGTACTCTACTTAGTTTCTTTGTTCAAGTCTACTGATCGAGGATTCGTGGGTTCGATACCCGGGCGAGGCATACTTCCGTAGAGTTTGGTCATGAACATTTTTTACGGCCATTCTTCCTGTTACCGCTTAAATCATGTAAGGGCATTGTCAGTCACTGATGGAAGTATGTATCGAGAAACTTGTTAAAAGCTAAATCCAGGGAGCCATTCCATGAACGGCGAGTAGGTTGACTGATTCCTGGTCTCATTTGTCATTGGTTTTAAAACATAAGAACAAAAGCAATGCTAAAATCTTTGGTCTGTTCTTAATCTTAATATCTTTTATCCGAAGTGTAGGAGTTAAATCGCTAACCTTTCTTCATATATAAATAAAGCCTTTTCTTTATAAAAGAATCCATTGCAGAAAATACATGCATTGACAAGTGATAAAGTGGAATTCCATTTCATTTTATTTAAAACTTGGTCATTAAAACGTGTCTTCTTTTCTTAGTCCCATAATAAATAACACGTATCTCGCATCATTCATTTGGGAAGGTGGGAAAGTGTGAACATGCGTTGTACACTGTGCAGAGCTTTGCTATGGGAGGTAACTTACTTTGTGTTTGGTCTTCTTTGTACACGAGTACTTTCCCTTTGTTAACAATACACGAACGCCAAATCTCTGACACGTGATTTACAAGGATGTATTAATATTATAATACTCCACTGACAATTTTCGGTTTATATTTGTAATGGAAATCCAAAAGGCAAATCAAGGTAAAAATGACTTTCTCTACCTCTCGATCATATCTTCAAATCATACACATACAACAGTGACCCTCAAAACAATCTGTTCCATTCTGAAACATGTATATTATGCCCAGTTATTGTCGTAAAGAAGTATCGTGGTGATTGTCTAGGAATGCTTACATCCTTTCCGATTTTAATAAATCATGGAAGCAGGTGTAGTCTGGATTGGGCATAAGTTTTCCACGAATACCGCAGCACTTTTTGTGGACCCATAAACAGCACTGGGTGCACTGGATGGCATTAGTCCTGACTGCATTATACAGATGCCTAAGGATGCTTACATCTTAATGGAATCAATGGAGCACGCTTGATATTGTGAATTGTAACGTGCTCGTAGATGCGTCATTCAGAATCTGACCCTAAATGTTCAATAATATTCTGTGAAGATTGACCAGAGACAGATAAATGCTTAATCACACGTATACTGAGTAGGGGTGTAACAATACGGTAAAAACCGTATTGCAATATATTGCAATACACAAAAGCCGTATTGCAATATATTGCAATATATTGCAATACATAATGTTCTTTGCTCATACATGCATATCATACATTAATGCATGTGCATCGTCTCAATTTTATCAACATTGTACATAGATATTTGTATTTTCAAATGATCTACACGTATTACGCACATGTTCGAATAAGTTAGAAAAAATGTTTTGATTGGACTTTCAAAGATAATGATTCTCTCACTTTACGAAAAATATTTCAAGTTTCCGAACACATTTATCATTAATGCAGACATTTAAATTTCAGACTCTGATAAAACAATCAGTATGGTACATAGAAACTAGAAAAACCGGTTCAGAGAAAAACGAACCGGTTAAAAACCGCCAGAAGTCGTATTGCAATATTAACTGGTATATCGGTTAACCGTTACACCCCTAATACTGAGTGAGTTCCGAATTCTATATTCCGTGGACTGAGTTCGTGTCCGCGTCTGTGTCCATATCCGCGATTTTCGCTGATCAAGAACGTCGTAGCATCTTTTCCATACTTTCAATCCTTGTCCGCGTCGCACGTTCTAAGAACTGCAAAACTTGAAGACACTTAATTTGCTTTCACGCATATAACTAGGGAAGTATGGAATATCTATACACGTAAATGAAAATAGCGGATGCGGACACTGACACGCATGCTGGCCGCGTTTACGGAACTATGGAATGACGGCTTTAATGCACGAAACTGTTATTTTTATTGCATTTTATCTCAGGTCCATCATCACAAGCCATATCATCGGAAGAAAACTATGACTCTTTGGACCAAAACTTGATAAAAAAGAAAAAAAGCTATAAGGCATGTATGTTCATATTTTTTATATGTTTAGAAATTATAATATCACAAATGCTACAAATAACTCAATATATCTTCTGTTATGTATTGACTAAGAAAATCAGAAGACGCATCCGAATCTCTTGAAGTGACGTCATCACTGTCGTCATCAACTTCCGGATTATTTTCACAAGTTTTACACTTTTTCACAACAATAATTTGACTTCCACGAAAGTTTCCTGAAATTCCGTTTCCGGTCGGTGTGTCTTTTTCCTCCTCCCCAGTTACGATATGTTCAACATGTAAAGACTTACTTCGAGGATGAAGAATAAAACTGGACCTGGCAAAATCACAGTAAAGACCGTTTTTAGTCCGGTAATCCCGTAAATCAGTCTCACTTTTGAACATCCGGGAATTAGACGGTCTCGATACATCACCATTGGCAACGGTGGACTGTGATTTAAGACCTATGTCGTCTTTAATGTCTGGTTTTAAATCAATGAAATGAGCACCATTAGAGCTGACGCCATCTTCTAAAATGACGTCAGTAGCAGTTACGTCCCTTTTTATGGCAGATGGGATAGTGTTTTGTTTTTGATTTGAACACTTTGTGAACATAATACATCTTAATTTGAAAATAAAATAAAACAACGTATGTATCAGAGGACAACCAATTAAAATCACACATGATAACAAAATGGCGGCGTCACGTGACTTTGTCCAATCAAGCACCAAGAATATTGAGGTTGTTATTTGACTTTGATAAATTGACAGAAAAATTGCGTAGATAAGTATGAATACCGCTGGTTGATAAAAGTGGAACAATTTTACTGGTATGGCTGTTACAAATGCTGAATTCAATATCACATAGACGCTTGTTATCAAATGTTTGCAAACGTTTGGATAAGATAGATCTGAAAGAAACAAAACCGAATTTAAATATAATTTGCCACATATTGAGTCTAACTTTCCACATAAATACTTATTTTGAAACAACTACTTGTTTTAAATAGTCATCGCCCAGCCGAAAGCAAAACCGTCTGGATGACAGAATAACTTGACGGATCCTTTTTTAAGAGATCCACTTTTGTCGAGTATTCTTTTTGGAAATTAAGCGTTCATGTAAATCGGAAGTTGACAATCAATTACAACACAATAAAGAGTATATGTACGTTAAAACATTGACCATGTTACTTTTGACAGTCCGGTAGTCTATATAGAACTTCCTTGATTATCTAGGTTTAAGCATGTAAGCAAATACCCGATCACAAACAATAATAATTTTCATTTGAAGAAATAAAACATATTCATTGTTCTTATTACATTTGTAACAAGCTTGTATTTTGTTAAGAATCAGGCTTGCTTATCGTTTTGCCATTTGGAACATGACGGCGATCTTCAACTAAAATATGCGAATATTTGCGTAGAAACCGCCGAATATTTCTAAATGGCGTATTTTTAATGTATTACACTCTTAAGAAACAAACAAAGTTAAATGTTTAATTCAATGTCTAACTTAAAAAAATGTCTGTAACCCGGGTCGATAGCGCAGTTGGTAGCGCGCCGGGATTCGGAATCTCGTGTCCCGAAGGGGGTACAGGTTCGAATTCCACCCGGGGAGGTTATACGCTTCCATGAAAATTTGACAATAATGTCAATTTTCCTCCTATGATTAGATAATATAGAGAAGTTTCCGGCCTTGTGGTAGGGTAGGTGAGTACTGGCTATAGACAAGGGTCCAGGAAAGCTAAGTTAGGTGCGCTGGACGCCGTAAAATGACCTGAATTGTGTTGATACGGCGTTAAATCCAAAAATAATAATAATAACAAACTGTACAAACAACATACTTACCTATAGAATGTAAACTAAAGTAAAGTATGGTTACTATAATTGTTACATCATTGTTTATATTGTATAGAATCCATTGTATTTTCTGATACCACGTTATGCCACATGGCAATTCCCCTAAAATATACAGAACTTAAATAAAAGCAAGTATCACAAGACTTAGTATGAAACATTAGGCCAGTTTCCTAACAAAATCACTATCTAGCGCTTTGTCCTCTGGTACCCTTCTTACCATTAAAAGTATGTGACATATACATATAAATGGTAGTGATATCAAATCGAGAGAACCAGGGGGGTGAAATACTATGTAGCGATATAATTAGGTAAGTGGCAACATCTATGTATAAAATAACTAACACGTGTTTTCCTGACATATTTAACAACTTAACTATGTTAACAAATTCGTACAAAAACACACGAGGCCATTGAAGTCCTCCGAAGATTGCAAGATTTTTCCTTTGGCAATATTTAAAATCGTAATTTTCTCCAAGAATGGCCCATTTTGTGGAAAAATGTTTATTACATTTTATTTTTTTTTGGCATTATGTGACAGTTACTTATCATATAATTGTTGTCTTTGAAAACCAAAGATGGGTACTCGTTTAATGTAATGTCGATAAATAGACAACACAAAACTGGTTCAAAGTCCGGATTTAAACGAAATTAGGGCGACCAACACTGCTGAGAACTAAAAAAGACCAGCAGAAAAAGAAATTCATTGAACGGCCAACGATTAAGTCTAGATATACTCTGGACACTTAACTTTTTTGAAGTTAAGTTATACTAGGGATGTGCACACAATGCATCGATATGAAGCAGACGACGTCTCGTAAAAACTAAACAGACGATAAGGGTAGGTAACTCACATTGCAACAATAAACTTTCTAAATACTATCATAAAACAATCATATCAAACTTACCCTGTATGTTATAATAGATGGCACAAAGTCTAGCACACGTGTCAGTAAATATAGTGACAACAATCAATATAAATGACCAATTAGACAATGGAATCATCCATACATTCTTTTTTGTAGATTCATAATAGAACACATCACACAATAAACTTGTTATAAAATACATCAACCATACTGTGTTCCAGACAAGAATCAATGTGGAACTACGACTAATGGATATCTGAAAGAATAAAAAAGATATATACATTATACATAATGTTGTTAACATACATTGTGCCCTCAAAAACTCGGGTCGGTAGCGCAGTTGGTAGCGCGCCTAGATTTCTAATAGTGTGCCTATGGGGGTACGGATTTGAATCCCACACAGGGAGGTTATACCCTTCCATGAAAGTTTGACAGTTATGTCAGTTTTCCTCCATTAATAAGGTATATGGAGAACTGTTCGGCCTTGTGAAAGGGTAGTTGAGTACTGGTTATAGACAAGGGTCCAGGAAAGCTAGGTTAGGTGTGCTGGACGCCGTAAAATAACATAAAAGTGTTTAACACGGCGTTAAACCCAGTACATATAAATCAAATTTCTTGAACAGAATCTTATTTCAGGAAAAACCGACTCACATTGACATGAAAAAATAGTTTATATGAGGAAACTCAAAAATATGCATTAATCAATTTATGGTCCGATTCATATTTTACCAGGAAAAGAAGAAACGGAGAGACATCTGAGCAAATTGCAAAACAGCAATTATTTGTTTTCCAACACAAGAATCTAACTATGTTACACTTATAAGCTTTATTTACGGTAAAGTAACATTTCAGTTTTTTATCAAAATTTCATTTGTCCGAGAACTTAAGCTACAGTCCCATAATCATAAAAATAGCCGTGAGGGCACCGTACGGGCGCCGTGCGATCAAACTCCGCAAGGACCCGTACGAACTCTTGCGTACCCGTACGGACTGTTAAGTTTTTACCAGGGTCCGCGATATGAGCCCAGGATACATGTATCAGTTTCAGAGTCAAATCGTGAACAAAATAGTGGCTAAGTATGGATTAAACATGCATATCTTCCAGCTATGGCTCTGTACGGGTGTGTTGTTTTGTACCATGTGCGTACAGTCACATTGAAATGCAAAGCTTCCTACGGCCTACGACTGTCTGCACGTACGGGTCCGTAACAAGCCACGATTTTATGGAACTAAGGCATTAGGGAAGGCAGTGATTACATTAGAAAAATGCCACATTTCGTCTAATATCAATTGAATCTGCCAAATGTGCAAGCCACAGACAAGTGATGGTGGAAAAATCACATTATTAATCTATGAGCCGCCTGGCTAGTTCAGCCTGTAGCATGCGAATCTGCCGACCGAGGGCGGCATTCTTCCGTAAAGTTAGGTCATGGAATGATTTCTACGGCCATTCTCACTCTCATAACTTATTCTTAATCATGTAGGGCAGTGGTCAGTCTCTGAAGGAAGTAGGTGCCCAGTAACTGGTTAACAGCTAAAACCATTGATTTAGCTTTTCTAGGAACGCTAAGTATAAGTTGACAGACCGCTGTTATATAACTTATACAATTTGTTGCTACGGCATTAAACCCACCAAAAACAAACATAATTTTAATCTAAACTTCTCTTCTTTACAGATTTTATGAATTGTCTGTTTTAACAAGCTGTACATTGTCTTCGAAGTACATAAATACATTTTTCCATGTACGAGTATATTTTGCTTTTTTACCAACGATTGTTTATTGTTTTGTTTTATGTCGATTTGACCTAAAAATCTTGAATAAAATTAAATTATCTTTCTAAAAATGTTACTTGTAACAAATGGCGGGATCATTGACCTATAACTATAAGTTCCTTTAATGTTTGTACTCTATCAAACGCACCTGCAATACTTATTCAACTAACGAATTTTTGTACTATTCAAAGTCAGCCAACTATGGTATCTGCATTGATCACCATAATCTGTAACTAATTAATTAGGACAATTGTATTGATTATGCACAAGGTAGCGAATACCCTGTATGTTTTATAATCACTGTAAATTGTTTTCTATACAAAACAAGTTTGGTTTAAATTACAAAATAACTCATAGGAATGTTAGCTTTCATTGACTTCTGGTGAACTAATACATAGATCTCGGTATATGATAAGATAAGATTTTATTTAGACTTGTACATGATAAAGTACATTGTCGCAATTTGATAATACAATATAAAAGTGAAATACGCTCACGCTCACTCATGCACTTCCACTCGCACATATTCATACAACACTCACTCGCACACACACACGCCCCACACACACGCACACTCTTACACATATATTTATTACAATTATCATAATGATACAATACATACAAAGTAAGTATAAATGGTGAATGAAAAACGATAGATGTTTTGTATTATTCGAGGATGTTAAAGAATATTACAAAATAACTATTTGTAAAATTATAGCAATACTGATGTCAAAACAAATATGAATAACATACATGTTACACATGTATTACAATGCAGCTGACATTATAACATTATTATTCATCTGTCAAAATACCATGTAAGTATTGACAATACAGATGTCAAAATATCATTACTATACAGCAGTAAAAATACCATGTAAGTATTAATATGACAGTACTGATGTCAAAATATCATTACTATACGGCTGTCAAAATATCATGTAAGTATTAATATGACAGTACTGATGTCAAAATATCATTACTATACGGCTGTCAAAATACCATGTAAGTATAAAATATGACAGAACTGATGTCAAAATATCAATGCGATACAGCTGTCAAAATACCATGTAAGTATTAAATATGACAGTACAGATGTCAAAATATCAGTACTATACAGCTGTCAAAATACCATGTAAGTATAAGATATGACAGTACAGATGCCAAAGTATCATAACTATATAGCTGTCAAAATACCATGTAAGTATAAGATAAGATAATATAGATGTCAAAATATCATTACTATACAGCTGTCAGAACACCATGTAAGTATTCAATATTACAATACAGTTGTCAAAATATCATTACTATACAGCTGTCAAAATACCATGTAAGTGTAAAAAATGACAATACAGATGTCAAAATATCCATATAAGTGTTATATATGACAGTACAGATGTCAAAATATCATTACTATGCAGCTGTCAAAATACCATGTAAGTATTAAATAAGACAATACAGTTATCAAAATATCATAACTATACAGCTGTCAAAATACCATGTAAGTATAAAATATTACAATACAGATGTCTAAAAATCATTACAATACAGCTGTCAACACAGCTGACAAAATATCATTGCAATACAGCAGTCAAAATACCATGAATTGATAAAATATTACAATACAGCTGTCAAAACACCATATATATACATATATCCATATTACAATACAAATGACAAAATGCTATATATGTATACCATATTGCAATACAAATAATTTCAACTAGTTTCAAATGACTTTAATCACGACAACAGTGAAGATTTTGTATGAGATACTTATTTTTATGATTTATGTAAATATATGTAAATAACGTCACTACATGTTAAAATTGGGTTCTAGGGATTTTCTTCTTTTGAAAGCAAGGTTTATAAAGTTGCCTAAATTTAACATTAATTTTCTATTTGTGGATTGAAGTAATTCAATGAATTTGTACATGCTTGGTTTTTTAAAATACTTTTTAGGGATGTGCTTATCGCGAATGTCGGTATATTGACTACACACCATAATGAAGTGGTATTCATCTTCAATATCATCTTTACAAAAGTAACAAATTCTTTCATTCCTAGGTTTTCTATTTCTGCCGTATCTTAGAGTTTCAATAAAAAGACTATGTGATGAAGTTCTTAATCTTGTAATACAGTTTCTCAATTTAAATGAATTTAAAACAACTAAATAGTTGGACATACCAAAGGTAGGCTTTAAATTGATATATAAAGACTTAAGAATTTCGTTTCTTTCTATATCACTAAAAAGTTTCTGAATCGAACAATCGATCACGGCTTTCTTGAACAAGTATATAAAAGATTTAATATCAGTATTATATGGATCTTCAAATACGTGACTAAATCCGTAATCGTCGAGCAGTTTCTTAACATCACTTATCCAGTTCTTTTTACCAGATCTATACTGAGACAAAGAATGCGTGTAAACAGATTTTAACAATACATTATCAGAATAAATGACTTTAAACCAGTATTTGATAACTTGGACAAAACGATTAACATACAAGGGATGCCGACCTAATTCTGCATATATTGCGACATTGCTAGTTGATTGTTTTACCCCCAAGATCGATTTGCAAAATTGAAGATGGACACGCTCTAATTCAGAAGATTTAGTTACACCCCATATAGGACAGCCATAATTCAATATTGACCCAACAAACGCATCAAAAAGTTGCAATGCAATATCTGGACGAAGATTGAATTTTTTTACATTATTAAGCAATGTGTACATAGCACGTAGCGCTTTACCTTTAATGCATTTGATATTTAAGACTAAGTTACCAGTATAGTTAAGAGTTACGCCAAGATAATTGAAGTTTTCAACTACTTCTAGTTTTTCATGATTATAATACCAAACTTCATTAATTCTTAAAGGTCCTCTTTTTCTAAATACTACAATTTTAGTTTTGGATGTGTTGACTTCTAAACCCCATTTATTACAATATTCGTAAAGGGACACAAGGCTTGATTGTAAGTCTTCAACAGAGTTACCACATATTACCATATCATCAGCAAATAACAATAATATAATACAAATTTCATCAATAGTTAAACCAGAATGAATATCACGTTGCATAAATAGTTCTATATCATTGATGAATAATGAGAAAAATGCCGGAGAATTGGTTTGGCCTTGCCTTAAGCCGATCGCTATTTCAAAAAAGTCGGAATATTTACCGCAGTATTTGACACTAGATTTTACAATGTTATACATACTTCTAAACATAGTCAAGATTTTACCATCTAAGCCTTGTTTAAATAATTTGAACCAAAGTGAATTTCTATTTACCGAATCGAACGCTTTCTTTAAGTCAACAAATGCGCAATATAAGCGTTTTTTATCGTGAATATGTTGATCAATTAAGTTTTGCAGAACAAAAACTGCGTCAACAGTACTATGATCTTTCCGAAAACCAAATTGTGCATCCGAAAGAATATTTTGTTCGTTATACCATTTTTCAACTCGTGCATCAAGAATACTGGTGAACAATTTGCCTAAGTTACTTAACAATGTGATTCCTCGATAGTTATTAACATCATTAATATTATTCTTTTTGTGAAGGGGTATTATAAAACCTTGCGCCCATTTTTCAGGAAAAATGCCTGAATTAAAAACAACATTAAATATATCAGTTAAATGACTAGCTAAAATATCGATAGTGTCTATAAAATATTCGTTCAACAGATCATCAGAAGGACAAGATGCTTTGTTACGTTTCAAGCGTTTAACTGCATTTTTCACCTCAGATATACATATAGGTTTGTTTAAATCTATTGATACATTGTCGTTGAGACATGTGTTTATTTCATTGGAGGAAAAAAGGCTTTCAACTTCGTCAATATCATTAGTTTGAATTTGATCGAACATAGAAGAAAAATACTGTTTAAAATCATCGATAGACAGATCGGACTTAGTGTTGTCATGACCTCTAAAAAGCCTCCAAAAGTCACGTGGGCGTCCATGCTTAAGTTTAGCTAACTTAGCGCTCATTTTTTGTTTATGTTGACGTTTCTTACGTTTTATATATTTTTTATATTTTGTTTTTGCGATATTCAGTGCTATATGATTTTCTAAGGTTTTATTTCTGTTAAAATTGTTCAATGCTTCACAGTACTTTGATTTGTGTAAACGACATTCATAGTCAAACCAATCTTTATGCGTATAATTAGAGTTTAATGATTTGTTACTACTACGAACTTGTTTGAATAATGGATTTGCGACCTCGCAAATAATATTGGTGAATTTAGAAACCAATTCATCAACTGAGTATATTTCATGGTTACAGCTATTTAAACAAATATCGTTTAAATCCGACAATCTAGCAATTAAACCGCTTCTAAAATTATCTTTTAAATCAACATTCCAACGGACGTACGAGTAATTAATATTAGGGTCGACAAAATCATCGCTTGCGTAATTGCAACAAATTGTGAAACTTAAAGGCGCGTGATCGCTATATATATTAAAATTACCAACGGTAAAATCTTTGATTATGCAAAAATCTAATTCACGTGACAACACATAATCAATCGTACTACATGTATTGTGACTAAAATATGTGAAATTCCCTGTGTTAAAATCGTTACCTAAACGGCCGTTCACTATTCTAAATGTGGTAGCTTTACATAAATCTAATAATTGTGTACCACGTTGATTACAGGTTAAATCTTTTGAGGCCCGGGACATAGTTTCATCAGGACAATAATATTCAGGGTCGATTTCGGACACAAAATTATCACATACTATGTAGTCAGGACATAAACCTGTTCTAGCGTTGAAATCACCCGCCAATAAAACTCTACCTAACTGCTCAAAATCAAATATATCATTTTGCAAGATATCAAACAAATTGGAATCGTGAATTCTGGTTGCCGGACTGTCGTCAGTCCACATATAAGTACAACATAAAAATATATCTGAAGAAACATTAAAATATGTTTTGTCAAATTTCAACCATATAATGGTATCATAATGATTCCTGATTATTTTAACACCAGGATTTATATTAGGTATATGATTAAATATGAAATGAAACTTGACACCTGACATTTAGCTTGTAGATATGTAAACGTCTATAAACGTAGATATGTAAACGTTATCAAGCTCTTAGGCTCTAAAGAATATTCTTGCCCAAATGAGTTGCTCCAATAAATAGTTGTTTTATTATCATTATTTTTTTATTCAATATTATAATATTTATGATAATGCTGGTGATTATAATGATGTTGATGTCGATGTCAATGACGATGAAAGTGATGATAATGTTGTTGATACAGATGCTGCTGCTGCTGATGATGGCGATGATAATGATGACAATGATGATGATGAATATAACTATTTTTATTATTTTTATCATTATTATAACTTATTTTTATTATTATAACTATTTTTTATTATTATCATCATTAATAGTACTTGGGTGATGTCATTATGATCGCCAACCAAGGGAATAAGCAACCTCATCGTGATCTTGTCTCACAAAAATAGAGTGTAGATGACTATAAATCTGTTATCAGCTGGTAGGTATGAGGATCGCACTATTTACCTAACACTTCTGTGAAAACCACCACATATTTGAAGTTGTTTTTTTTACAAAATAAAACGTCGTGATCAGCTGTTTTACAATAACAGTGTGATTGTTTGATTGGAGTTTAGTTTTTCATCGGGGTCAGTCCCGCTCCATATGGAAGCATTATGTGCAGACCCCGGCTAGAACTTAACTACAATAGTTAAATGTCTAAAAGTAGACTTAAGTTGAGAAGAATTCCTTCTATTGCTGGCTGTGCTTCTGACGGCAAGAGTTGCAGTGTTGACCGCTCTGCATTTCTCAACCTGGCTTGGAACAGGCTACGACTACACCGTCGTCCTTTGTATTAAATATAGAAAAAGAAAAAACTTGGGGCCAACGTTTGAACATTTGAAAAAAATCGTGAATTAACCAATGTGCTATTCCTTATACTATATCTTATCAAATAAGTGATTTGATATAGGCCCTGTTATTTTTCCAAGGGATGTCGTATTGGCCCGAGGCCGAAGGCCGAGGGCTTATACGACTGTCCCGAGGAAAAATAACAGGGCCTAAATCTTATCACCTATTTAATGTCAATTTTATTAAATAACTGCTGAAAGACATACGGGCATTGAACTAAAGCCGAATCTTCACAAAAACTACTGTTTGTTTACCTACTGGCGTTCGTCGGCATTTGCACCGTTTTTTCTTCTCTTCAAATAGTGACGAAAAAAAACCAGACTAAAAACGATCCATGCCGGGAACGTACCGTTATGTACTAGACTCCACATCGTCAAAGATGACTGCTACGGTTCTCTGTGGGAAGAGTCAATTATAAATTGGGTTTGAACTGCATAAAAAATGGCCATCATTATCAACGCACCTGTGCGTTGATATAAACAATTAGCAAGATTTGAGCATTTTGTAGTCGACACCGGTTGTCTTAAGCCAATCAAAACTATGCATTTGAGGTCACATGATAAGAAAATGGCCGTGAAAAAGTAAAAAAAAGGGTGTGATAATGGACTCGTCTAGTTGTTGACTAAAATCAAGCTGGCGCATAGTCAATAGCGGGCATTAGCGGATGTTTAGGAAGGCTGCACACTACTAAATATTTTAGCGGACGGCGGAACGATTTACCACATACTCCCCATACTTATTGTATGTTTAGGAAGGCTACACGCCACTAAATATTTTAGTGGACATAAACATTTTCACGCAAGTATTTTTGATCGGAAATAAGTAAAATTTACAAAGATAACTAATGAATAGTAAATAGAATTGTTCATCGAAATCAATATGTATTTTATATTCATAACATCCGCCCCGTTAGCAAATGAATATTAACCACAAAATATATACATCTATGGAGAAGAAATCAAACACGGCTGAGCGTTGATTTCAAGCATTTTTGGAAATGCTAATACTTGTTTTATGCAATAATCATAACTGATGTTGGCCCTGTTTTGTCAATCAAATCGGAGCGCAGAAATTTGTTATTGGCCCTAGGGCCAATAAGTGTTATTGGCCCTATAACAGATTTCGGCCTGGTTGTCAGTTTTATTAAACAGATTATGCCGTATTGCACAGTGAATTTGCCACTTTACAGGGCAAATAACAGTTAGTGATATAATAAATAATAATAATAATATAATTATTATAACTAACATAAAATCATCGATCAAAAGGAAATGTCTAAAGAAGTCATATAAAATGACCTCAAAATAAACTTATACAGTTTTAATGTCATTGTAATGTATGTATAATATTATATTGTCGCTATGTTATATTATGTATGTTTTGATACCAAATTGACAGTATTGAATTCTCTGATTATTTAGTCAGGTCACAATAATTATATTATACTGTAAAAGTACATTATATATAAATAGAGTGTCTATCAATATTTTTAAAGTACATATTGATCAGTTTACCATCGGTGTTTTGATACCTGGTTTAACCATAGGTGTTTGTATCAAAATAAAATAACCCTGTTATTGATGAATTCCATTCAACTGTCAGTGGTGCATACATTAACTCCGCTGTTTTAAATACTTACTGCAGTATGTTTGTACTCACTATCGATAATCGAGTAAGTATATAAGCATGATTTATGAATGCACCGCTTACCGTTGAACACAATTTACCAACATTATCTAATTATGAAATACTATTTAACATGTGAAAAGTTGGCCCTACGTATATTTGCTAAATAGTGTGAAACTCATCTTTTATAGAATCACCTTTAACAATCAAGTTTGATCTGGAAACTCTTTTTGAAGTTTTATTTACATGTATGTATGTAAAATTAACTTTAACAAGAAATATTTTTCAAAAAGATAATCGGAGCTATGCAGGGTTAATTTTGTTTGATGTATAATCAGTTAACATAGTGAGTCACCAATAATACACAGAGTAAATAGTCGGCATTTACTGTACGTGCTACGCACATGATTATCACAAATAACCAATGGTATCATATCTTTTACACAATTCTTTATACCAGAAGATTTTTTAACAAGTATGATAGAGCAGATTTATATTGGTTATAAAATGAAGGTCAAAAGTTGGCTTAAACAGCTGTGCCGAAAAAATGACGCATTCCTTTGTGATATACGATCGTGAACTCCGAATAGCGATTTTTTTTGATCATTTTTTAAATCAACATTAGCTATGTTTCTGTATGGAGTAAAATTCTGTACTTTACTGATGGAGAACTAAACATGTTAAGAAAATATCATCAAAAGCTTTGTTTTAATTGGGGAAATGTGTCGTACTGCCTTTTTGCGCATAGACATGAATACAGTTTCTTTTATCGTCACATGATGTATGATATCAAATTATGACGTTGTAGGTGGCCTTTTGTTATAAATGTACTATACTTTAACCTGTGGGTATAACATGATATACAGGTCGTATTCTAGGTCATGCGTGTTTTTGTACTTTTAACAATTGACTTGCCAACAAAATAGGTGAATAAGCTAATACATGAACAGCGTTTTACTGATTTAAACAGCTCATTTTTATGTGTAACATCTCTTTCAAATTGTGTGTACAATGTATGCACATTGTAAATTTTAAATGATGATGTGTTTATAAAATAAGTGTAAACTAACTAAACAATAAAATAGTAAAAATAATTCACCCCTTAATATTGGTGTGTATAGTGCGAACAAAAAAACAAAACACTGTTTATAATAACAATACAATGAAATTATATACCCACGACGAGGGATGCTCACTGACAGGGTGACTTTAAAATAAACAATCGTGATATGTTTTACTTTTGTCTTAGTTGTTGGTGTAATGGAAAGTGTACTACCATTACAAGCATGATTTCCCAAGTGGTGGTGGTTAATCAATTTTGTTAAAAGGAATTACACAAATTTTATTTTCATTACTGCCTACCCCTGAAATGAATGGTCTCATTTGTAATGTTAACCAAAACACGTTTTGTTTTTTTGTACGCACTATAATGAAACTGGCTATGTTTATATACGCAATGTTTACGTGGACGACCTGTATCTATTATAAATGTTAATCTATTTTCGTGTATCCTTACATTGGAGGCGTAAAAATAAAGTACACTATTTTTCGCACAAAGATTCATGTTTACGTATGCATAACGATGCACGTTTTAATTGAACGATCGAAGACCGTGGCTAATGGAGATGTAAACTTTAGCTGCAATATTCTAAATGAACGATGTTTAACGTACCCATGAAAAAGAAACTAAGACTTATCGATGCATATTCTAAAATCAGCATTGACTAGTTAATCAACATCATGATTCAAACTATACCACAATTATACTCGTAAAAGTTTTAATTACAGTTAATGATTGTTTGTTTTTTTGTTGGGTTTAACGCCGTAGCAACACATTGTATAGGTCACATAACGGCGATCAGTCAACCTACTCATTGTTCCTGGATAGGCTAAATCTCTCAATTTTAGCTGTTATCCAACTACGAAGCGCATAAACATTGCCCTACATAATTAATCAAAGCACAGAAGGCGCTGAATTTGTTTGGGTCTCGGAATATCAGAAAGGTGAAGGTTGTGTGGAAACAATGAGATATAAATTTAATATAGATGCTATAATTTATAAATTCGAGAAACAATGACACAGGGTTATAAATTTACATTTTAATGATCTGAAAATAATGTTATAAATTTACATTTTAATGATCTGAAAATAATGTAACATTTCAATATATTAAAACTTATCTAAACATACAAAAAGTATCCTATATCTAAACATGCAAAAATAACATTATTATATCCAACATATCTTACAACAAGTTTAACAATAATACTTATATAATATGGTCAACATGTTTTTTTCTAACTTTAAATAAGTAATATTATCATTGTCACAAACTTTTTTGTTATGTGAAATCAACTTTACATACATTTATTGTTTATATAATTACAACCTGAATGAAATAACACAATCTGATAGGTCAAAAGTGAACACGTGACCTAAAAAAATGTGCTTTTATTTTCGTATAAACAGCAGTTTTTGAATGAATGACGTCATGCCCGAACTACTTTCTTGACTCAAAAGCTATTTTTAGCGAGTTCCCACGCTATGATGTACATGTCAATAACGATAATGTCAATGGAAAGTAAATGATACACAAAACCCTTAAAAATGGTGTGATAAACTTTTATTGAAAAGAAATGAAAATGAGTTATAATGTACAATACATTTTGTGCATTAATATCGTTCTTTATCAATATTTCATAAGATGTAATGTTCCAGGAAGTTAATGATATGCTGGATGAAGAATTAAAAACAAATCTTTAGTTTTAACTAAAGCTTCCTACACAGCATTTAAAATCCATTAAAAGTTTATTTATATTTCTAGCGAATAAGTCTTCTTTTTCAAATGATTTTTATATCATTTCCCATCTGAGGTGCATGCCCTAATGGACTGGTATTCATTTATATAGATCTAAATCCTTTGGTTTCAGAGGCATCTAGTTTCACTTTCTTGTCTGAAAATAAAAAACAACAACAAATAAATGAGGATAAATAAATCATTCAATACTGTGAGTTCGACACATTTTAAATTGGTCAACAATAAAGTAAGTAATAAGTATTTGGGCTGGTCAACTTAGAAGAATGTCACAGTATACATTTCAAAATCACTCAAGTTGGCTTTCAACAAGTCAAATAAATATTTAAAAAAAAGATCTATTTTGTAAATAATTCATAAATGTATAACACAATAATATGTACGTTGGATAATATGGGTATCTGGTCATTATAATTTAGCATCCGAAGTGCAGGTGAATTCTATACTCCATGCAAATCCTTGCATGTGCATTCTACATTGAGTAGTGAACAAGGTCAATAATTATAACGGTTTTTATCAGACCGGAATGAAAATGCTTCCAGATTAATATGATCAGCATTTGAATCTATCCTAAGTACAGATAGTTTTAAAATGTACATGAGAACATAAAAACCAAAAAACCATGTTTTAATATAATCTCAGTAAATAATAAACATTCACTTACTCAGCACAGAAATAGCTAGTCATTCCATCCAATGTCTTGACATGTAAATTTCCTGACTCGGACTGACTGCTTAAGTTATCATCAAGTGATCCAAATTTCAGTAATAAACTTTCTCATTTTGATGAAATAACACAGCCTCAAAAGCTATTCAATCCGGAGAAATGTACATTTAACAACTAGCGTACAGCCTCTGGTGTGTTCTTTCATTTAAAATAAAATCCATGAACGTTAATATCTATGCATTATTTTGCTCCGTTATGTCCTAAAACACTGAAAAACTGTATCGAATCGAAGAGAAAAATGGCCGACGGTTGGCATTAAAAACCTGTTAACTGAAGGAAATAAATGCGCACTATTACGCATTATTGCGTAATTCGGCTCTACGCATTAAAAAATAGGTCTTTTTTCTAACGCATATTTCGCAAAAAATGGTTGTAATTATAAGGAATGAATGTATAGAAACTGACTTTCATCGAAAAATAAACGTCATTTTGGTGATAGCTAATTTCAGCATAAAGGCCTTCGGCCTTTGTGCAAATTAGCTATCACCAAAAGTGACGTTTATTTTTCGATGAAAGTCAGTTTCTATACAATCATTCCTTAAAAATAATACCAACAAACGATAATGTATAATAAATATTGCATGAAATTTTATTTACAAACCTTTCATCTCCGTGGGTTGTTCTGTTGACTCTTCAGCGTGGTTTGATCACGTGACAAATTGAATTTGTTATATAAACTGACCCATAAACGAACGCCTTTTAATTGAAGAGTTCAAAATTGACGTGCGTTTAATCAAAATTATTTCAATATATTACCAGTAATTTGCGGAAATGTTAGACTTGCACAATATTAGAAATCTTCGACCAATCGGGAACTATGTTTTCTTTCCTGAGCAGGTTTGAAAATTAATGCGCCTGTCATTTGACAATTAATCTGGTTCCCTGTCCTATTATGGTTCGCAGGGGACCAGTCCATTTGACAATCTTCACGCAGTGATCTCCCCTGAATTTTTCGGTGTTAATGTCCATGTAAAGGGAAGTAACCGCTTCAAAAAGCGGACTACTTTCGGCATTTGCAATTAACAGCATTCGGGTCTGAAATTTCGCTACCATTATTTGTTTGGTCTGACGACCCAAACAAATAAAAATCATTGGTAGAGGGGACAATGGCCGTAGAAATAATTTCATGACCAAGCTCCACGAAAGTATGTGCCACCCGGGAATCGAACCCACGACCCCTCCCTCGATCAGTAGACTTGCGTGCTACCAACTGAGCTAGCCGATGTACTAGCAATAGTTTTCTATCAAAAATTCATTTTCCAAGAACTTTTGTAGAGCACTGTATATATGATATCATATACTGTATATCTGCTATCCTATAGAATGCATTATAAGAAGGATGTTCATATCTTATACTTGACAAAGTAAAATAATCCTCTGATTTACAACTTGAGGGTTGCCCACAAGACTGTAGTATCTCGATCTTTAACGCAATCCACTTACTACAGCCTTGCGGACAACCCTCGCATTGTCCTCTTTGTATAGAATATATCATTAGAAATACAGCGAAACCTCTGTACAACAGACAGTGGAAGGATTATGATGATTTAACTGTAACAAAAAATGGGATTTTGTTCGGAAACATTTTATCATAGGGAGATGCTAAAAAAGCAATTATTTGAGGTGGCTGTTGTGAATGTTTTGTGTTTTAGAAGCGAGTGTTGTTTACAAGTGCTTGTTGTGGAGATGTTATCGGTTGTTCAGAGGTGACTGCTGTTCAAAGATTGTTGTTGTTAAGGGGGAAGTTGTTGTTGAGAGGTAATTGCCGTGGAGAGATGGTTGTTGTTGAGAGTTGACTGTTGTTTATAGTTATTGGTTATTGCTGTTGTAATATGATAATTGCTAAGAGATCGTAGTTGTATACAGGTGATTGTTGTTGAGTAGTGTTTTTGTTGAGAGATGATTATCTGTTAAAGAATGTTCTGGCTGAGAGGTAGTTATTGTTGTACGGTGTTTTTGTCAAGCGAGAACTATACGTATGGTTGAATGGGCACTGTTGTTGAGAAATGTCAATTGTTGTTAAAAAGTGGTTGTAGTTGCCAGTGATTGTTGAAAGGTGATTGTTACCGAAAGCTTTTTTTGGTTGAGAGATGATGGTTTTGTTGTTGTTCGGAGATGGCTGTTGTTCAAAGGGGACTGATGTTGTAATGTGGTAAATGTTAAAAGGTAATGGTTGCAGAGAGGAGATTGTTGTTGATAAGTGACTTTTAAGAGGGAAAAGTTGTTATTATGTGAATTTTGAGAGGCAATTGTTGTTAAGAGAGTGCTGTTATTGAGAGATGGTTCATAGGCGGATATAGCGGGGGAAGGGTCAGGGGGGTCGGGGGGGGGGGGTCTTGGAATTTCCAAAATGCATTTTTTCATAAGTGTATTTCTTGACTGTAAGTCTGTTTAAGTAGCAATAAGCAATTTTTCTCGGAGCTAAACATAGATTGAATGGTTATCTAGTTTTTATCATTATTATTTGCATTATTCTGGAAAATGTGTATAATGTGGTCGTGGTTCGAAAGTTTAGACTCCCCCCCCCCCCCTAGAAAAAGTTATGATCGCCCTAGAATAAAATCCTAGATCAGCCCCCGTAGTTGTTGTTGAAAGGTGATCGTTGTTAAGAGGTAAGTTATAGATGGCCTTCGGAAGGTTTTACTGTATTAAACAAGATTGCAATCAGTGCTGTTATTATCTATAGTCACATAAATCAATGATTATGATAAATTTAAACAATACATTGTAATTGTAGAGTTAATGCATTCATACACGGTATAGAAAATAAATCGTTCAAATGTCCCACGCTATGATTTCACAAGGCTTGACCGACGGTTTGGAATTTTGAACTATAGGTCTATACAATCCATACACATCAGCTGAATGCTGCACATGACATATTATTATCTTATTCTCAAAAACTCAAGTTCCATAGGCCTGTAAAAGACTATTCAAGACGCCAGTGATGATTTGAAGTCATGACATATTTAGAGTTCACTGTGGGAAACTGTTAAAAGTACTTCTAAGTATGGAGCGGGCGAGTTGTTACAACATTGAACTAGTAATGATTGTCTAGCCAGCCCTGCGTTGGATCGGATCACATTAAAAGCCAACGTTTCGTAGTTTCCTTATCCAAAATTAATTATCGATTCAGTACTTAGAGACCAGGAATTGAACTAGAAATTAACTAATCTTGCTTTTTTCAAAATTGACCTAAAGTAAATAATTACACCATACTCCATAGTAATATAGTGTACTATTGAAAAATTTGTGACCTGGTCCATGTGTCAGATATTTAACCTGGTCCATTTAATGATGTTTTCAACATGTTTAAATTTTACATCAAAATAAAAGGGTCAGATTTCTTAGACAAATGTTGGTCCTGTTATGAAGGACTTAATACATATCGTTATACGTTATGTACAGACAGTTATGATTTAACAAATTTGATAGTTTTCTCTTCTCTGAGGTCAAATGCGTTTTGCACAATCCCTAGCCACTAGGACGATTTACGTATACACAGAACACAATCCATGATACGTTCGCAAATAAAGAAATCTTGCAAATTTATTTTCCATATTTTTCATCTCATTCCGTTCAGATTTGCGACAAATATGGATCTCTATATAGGCATTAAACCAGTATTTTTTTATCTTGATATCTTAGCAAGAAGTATGTTCCATTTTATGTCGAAAGTAAACCTTACCATGGAAAAATCCTTCTTCCACAGGAATTTCCTACTATTGGAGAATTTTCACTTCTCTTGATTAAATGTTTTAGATATGTTTTTCAAATATAGATTGAAACATCATTTTTATGCAAAAATCCGCAATTATGTCTTGCTATGTGTACTTTTAATGAAATAAGGCATGGGAGAAAGTTACCATTCAATGTAAGCATGGCTTCAGGATTTGCAAACGCACTAAGCACTGTGTTATGGATATGCTAGTCGGTACCCAGGGGGTATACTGTGTATCGGGCAATGACTGATTCAAGTTTAAATCAAAAGAACATTGAAGATCTTAATGACCTACTTTGTATGTACTATGTAAAGATGTTTCGATAACAATGTTTCTAAATTAAGATAATACTATGAATGAAACAATTATGTATAACAAGTAATTTAAAACAAATCGGTGAGCTCACATGCCAAGCATTCATTGCAGTGTCATCTAAGTATACTGTCCTCCAAAAGTTCCGTAATTGAATTGCTACGATTTCCAAGCTTATTTTCATAAGAATTATTATATCATAGTTTATTTTATTCGTTGTTTAGGCAATGGAAACTAAATTGATTTTGGTACATTTCATTTATTTGAGTTGCAGTAAAAGTTATCTATCAGCTTCCTGGCTGGACAATTTGTCATATATCACAATGAATCAATATCAAGTTAGAGAATTTTTTGGGAATCCATATCCAAAATACAAATGCACTTACTAATAAGGGCAAAATTAAAAATCATTTAATTACTAGATCTAATTTCTTTTACAACTTTTTGAAACTCTATTGAGTACAACTTAAATTGTGAATGTGTGAAGGAACTTTTGGAGGGCAGTTTATATACGACATTCTTAATGACATGAAATATTTTTAATATTAAAACAGTAAACAATGACTCAAGGATTTTGATATTAATCAGGTAAAATTTGACCTTAGACAAAAATATAATTTAAATATCATTTGCATACATCACATCAATTAAAAGAAGTGTAGTAAGCGAAGTGTGTAACATATTTATCTGTTTCAGGTCAATTTGCACAGCCTATAAAAATAAAGTATAATATTAAGCTAAATACTCAATGAATAGATTTAGCTATAAATTTGATATTCGAATAGAATTTCTATAAAAAAATTATGTTATGTCAAATATATCCGAATAATGTTTCTATAAAATATTATATCAAGTATATAAATAAAGTCAAGAACTCAAAGGACATCGAACTAAAAAATTAATACGTCATGTAAATCAGGATCTTCTTTGATCGCATCTTTGAGAATATATAAAAACAATGTTGATGCTACTATTTTGTAGAAACAGTGGTCTAGCGGTAGGACACACACTTAGGGATCGGGAGGTCCCGGATTCAAACCCTAATGGGGAATTGCTAAAGGGGCACCTTGAGGACAAAATTTACTTACAGTTTTGACACTCTACCCAGGCGAAAATGAGAACTGTCCGTGATTGCTTGCTTGAAGAAGATTTCAATGATTGGGGGTTGTTATACAAAACTGTAAGGTCGACTGAAGCAGACTTTAAACCGAACATCAACTATTTTCGTTAAAACCCCTATATTTGATATCAAACTATTATTTGATCTAAATCATATGCGATGATTAAGATTGTTTATCTCAACACGCAGCACAAGTAAATAATTTACGCATGGAGCTTTGTGCGATGCAATCAGTTCCCCCTACTCACCTAACCTAGCTTTCCTTGACACTTGTCTATACCCAGTACTTACCTACCCTTCCACAAGAGTCCAAGACCGGCAACTTCTCCGTATACAATTATTAATAAAGGAAAATGACATTATCGTCAAATCTTCCTGGAAGGATAAAAACAACCCGAATAGGCTCGAACATGTACCCCCTTCGGAGAAATCATGGCCCGCTACCAACTATATAAACACAGTGCACTTTTTCACAAAAAAATCTTACGAAAAAAGTTATCGTAAGTCAAATTCATAATATTACAGTTCAAAGCCAGAAAGTTGATAAACATAACTATGATATGATATTCAAAAGGTATACAATATTTTACATAATTCAATTATATCTGGAATCGATTGGCCAAAAAATGACGGTAAAATAATGTTTCCTGCTTTTGACTTACGAAAATTTTTATCGCAAGATTTTTTGTGAAAAGCCCGCTAGTCAATGAGCTAACTATTAAAAGTAAATATGTAATATATATAAGTGTTCATAAGATTACATACCACTAAATGGTAACCAGAAGTGAGCATTTACCGGAAATAGAAAGTGTCTTTATTTATTTTTTGAGAGCGCATGGATGCCTCATTTGTGGTGCTTTTTAATATTGAAGAGTATGTATGTCTTTGACAATGCCTTTCCTATGAAAGTATGCAAAAATTCAATGGATCTGGTTTGTTTAGTCGCGAAAACTGGTTAAAAGGGGAGATGACTCTGTACGGCTGGTGAAGAGTTAAAAACCAGTACATTTTCAGGGTAGGAACTTTCAATCGAAATTTATTTTCTTATAAGTAACGTAACTTTTTTCTAATACTGTTCATTTTGTGAGGAATAGATAGATCTTTCAGCCTATATATGGTTTGGGGTATCTTACGTACCTTGGTCATAGTGTAATTTGTCATTGAAAATGAGACTTTTTATATACAACAAAGAAGGATTTTATTTAGTGGTATGTAACCTCATAAATTACCTGTGAGTCTATAAACATCCGGGGATTCTCTGATGTTAAATCTATATCTGAACATCTTGGTCGACGACAACATAGTTTCTCTGTGTATTTTGTCATATTCACACTATTAATGGCATCTTAGATGATAGTTATACATAAAACCCCACAGTTTCATTTGTTTGTCTCAATAAATAATGTTCAGTCATGGGTTGTTCCTAACTACTCCTACTTTTTAAAACACCATTGTCAATCAAAGAATATATTTATTCCTTATATGTAGCGTTAAGTTATGATCTATTCTGTTCTGTTTAATATTGATTCCTTAAAAATTGTATTTGCTGATAGTTGAATTAGAGTAAACTTCTTCTACGCTTCATGTATAAATCGAAAAGTTCTAGTTAAATGAATTTGTTGCACCAAGTAGGGAATCTATGAAGTTTTTTTCTGTTCATATAATTTTTAGAATTTCGTCTTAAAGTAGACACTCTCACTGAAATATCTTTAACTACTATTCACAGATACATATGTTCACTATAATGTTTTCCCTGTGTCCATGAAAAATTCATATACTAGTACTTGTTACATGCCTTCAAATGATAAATGCGTCACGTTCCATACAATCACCCAATTTTCAAAGTATACATATGTATTTATCTTGTCAGCTTTTCTACATTTTCTGTAAAACAATTCATAGATACAAACAATGCAATCTGATTAAAATCCGATCTAAAATTTTACCGCTCGCATACTCGCTAATTTAGATCTGGCCTTTTCCAAACAAAGGTCACGTTCAGGTGACCTTTTCTCATCATAATATTCATGACGAAATTGTTATGATACGTAACTTGTTTACATCGTCTACGTCACGCAATTTGAAATGAGCCACCCAATCGCAGACTGTGAATAATACCGCTGTTAAATTTGCATGCAAACCTTGGTCTAAAAATAGAAATTACGAAATAAAAATGTGATTAATAGTGTTTTCGTCTAGATGAAAGCTACGCATTGATTGGTCGACACAAAGTTCATCTCGACGTGACCTTGCATTGACTAAGTAGAGATCCAGTACGACAACGCGAGTAGAACAGGATCTCTGTTTACGGAGATTGCAAACAATGTTTCTAAGCGTTTCAACCAGTACAATTTGAAAATGAGATGGTCATCTTAAACCAATCTTTAAACTGGAAAAACTTTAGGTTTATTGACTATCTTCTTATTGCTCATTTTGTCATATAGATTTATTCAATGTAGGTTGTAGTTAAATAAATATGAACATTGCTTAAAGCTCGCTCTATAATAAATGTTCGTCCAACAAATGCTCTCTCTATTAGAATAAAATATTCGGACACTTGTGGTCAGCATATCGCTAGCTAGTGCTTCATTCTCTAATTTCCTAGATTTGGTATAAAATGATTATTACTATAAAACTGTTGTAGATTGTTCGCATTAAAACATTGATAAATCATAACCAGTGAATGCTGATTAAAGATGCAACAAATAACCTGATTTGTGAACGAGTAGCTTAAAAAAGGAACGAGCGTGGCCGAGTGGTTACGACGTTGGACTGGTACTCATTGCGTAGCCAGTCCCGCTTCAAATTCCATCTAAATGCTACTGCGTTGTTTACATGAACAAGAAATTTTAACCTGCTAGCTTAGTAATGGGGGACCAGGAAGCGGACTCGAAAGGGATATATCAAAGTTGTAATAACTTGTTTCACAATCAAGCTAAACTTAATTAGTATATACTCAACTTTTTAAAAAGGGTTTGAAACTTTGAATTTACATATTTAACTTATACATTTCTATTACAATATAAAGTAAACATAGCTGATTACCAACATAGCGAAAAGTCAAACTTAAAGACTTCGTGTAATCACCTCAAATTTATTGAAAGATATTTAAATACTATTTAAATATAAATAAACATAATGTAACCGCTGTTGAAATTTCCTTTTTCTTATCCTACCGGCTGATTACATGTAATACTTTGTATTAAACATACCCTTATACAAACATGTCTTAAACTTTAATCGTTAAACTGATATGTTCATTATATGCGTTAATCCATTCAACGTTTCAACGCATCAGTTTTACTTGCATGAAGTTTTACTTGCACGAATATATTGATATGTAATTAAGAACTGTCGCATCAAATTTATAATTTTACATAGAAATATTCAATACCCTATCGTTGAGAAAGATAATATTTAAAAATAAATGTTTTTTAATATTATAATTTCAACAAAACTATTGATTTTCAATTTTTTCTCTTATTATTTAAAAAAAAAATTAAAAAAATGGACGAACACTTTTTTCAGAATATATATTCTAAACATGCAGAGATTATCAAATTAGTTTAAAAAAATCAATGAAAACTACGATTCATAGCATTTTTACACCAATTAATGAATTTTTGTTTAAGTCAAGAGTTTCCAAGCTATTTCCAATTTATACATATGTCCGTCCTTATGAATAAAATCCTCTATTTTACACTAGTTACCATCGCACTTACTTCTTCACCCCCTTTATAAAAGTACATTCATCATTCGCACGGAGAACTACTAAAAATTTATAACTTTAAACTTAATAGTTTAAAATCCAAGGTTCGTACAGTAGGACACCTTTTCACAATTCAAATTTGTTTTTTAACAATCGTTATTTTTATAAAGAAGAAAATATTGAAAAGTATATGTTTACTACCTCAAAGTAATACAAAAATTGATCAGCTATTTTTGAAGTTATTTATTCTATATGTTAAGATATTATTTCCTGGACATCTGCCAAACTTTGGTCTACTTTTATAATAGGTAATATATTGTACGTATAACTGAACGGATTCTATTTAAATCGTTTTGTAAAAAAATATATACATACGATAAAGTTTACGCTCAAACTAGACGTACGCACATCTTAAAACCGATTGTAAGATAATATGTTTATTGTGATTGTTGGTTATTGATACCACGCTAAACACAACAATCAACTTACAAAATAACATAGTACTGTGCACTCCAAAAGTTCTTTAACAAATAAATTTTGAGAATAATTGATCATACATGCCGCAAGGAGATTTACTATAATTAAAGCTTAATTACCCATGTAACGTAGTTTGATTTACAGGCAGCCGGCACGGCCCCGAATCCTGAGTACTATACATGTACATGCAAAAGCAGCCCATTCGGAACTCATCGGCCATTCGCTGCGAATGACCTCTGACACATTGAGACGCCATTTTGGAACTGCCGCTGTTGAAGTTAACAAATACACGATCGTTCAGGCAATGGGTGATGTTTCGTTTTTAGTCCATAGATTTAAAATATCACAGTTCATTGATATCGCTAAACAATATCAAGTTAAATATTCAACATAGAAAACTGTTTTGACAAAGATCAGTGTGTTTACTAGTACTACAAGAACTATTTTGCATAACCGTTACGTGCTTCGCCTTTGCTTTGCCTCGCGTACATAGTAAACCCAAGCCGCCCGAATTGAACCCCCCCCCACAAACCCTTCCGAGATTATTCATTCATGAAAGGTCAAGGTGTTCCGAATGAAAAACAGCCCATTCCGGTTATTTCTGGATCACCCCTCGTACATATAAGATAGATTACTTCAAAATGGTAGTTTTTAACCAAGTTCATTAAGGGTTCATTTTCACGGATCTGATTTATACATGCACGCGTAGCTTAAGCCTTGGCTCTTTCGAATGACTCCAACATCTGATGTATACGCCGAGTAATAACGGCAGGTCGATTTGAAACACCACAATCTAAAATAGATTTGGTTTAAACAGTACACAATTGGCAAGAACAAAATCCCTGTATGGTACGTAAAACGGTGCCGATTTTCCGTAACGGTGCAGTCACAACAAGATAGCGGAAAGACAATAATCATAAAAGTACGTGTCTTTTTTATGGTGGCTGATTAACGCCATGTCGTATACGACTGTGGATTTGTCGGGCCTTCGTTTTTTTCTAATCTTCGCGGCGAGAAACGAAAATACGACATGGCGTAAATCAGACACCATAGTTTTTTGCATGATATTTTTAGAAATATTCTTACCAAAAGAGTTGAATAGTTGCATTTGATCATACAAAGTGATATGTGGAATATAGCTGATAAAGTTCCGAAGGATAATAGGATAAACAGTCACGTGACATTTGCAATGCAATCTAACACTTGGTCTATTTACAGCAACCAAAACATTAGAAAGATTCAATCAGTGCGTAAGATTACATTTTTTAGACCAAAATACCAACATTTGCACGTGAATCATAATTGTTTGCTCATAATCCTCTGCACCGAAAGTTTTTGCTTATGAATTAGTTTACCACTGAATCCAGTTCTGTGCGGAGGAGGATTTGAAAGTTACGATCAAAACTCAACTGGAAAACATTCTTGCACACTGAAGCTCGCGTATTATTTGAATAATTTTGCGTATTTTGCACGTATACCGTACATACATTTATCTTACCTCGTACAGAATACTCGTTTTTCATTGGCCGAGAGCGGTCACGTGCTGACCATGTATTATCCCATATTAAGTCAGTAGATTCTAATATCCAGTCAGTAACAAAATTTATAAATGATAGCGCTGACGAAACCTTATTTTTCTACTCCAAAATTAATTCGAACTAACTACATCGATAAGGGGAGTTCACTGTGTCAATATTGTGTGTCCTTTTCGTCAATAACAGTCGCGTTTCGGTTCCTTTCGGTCAATAAACAAGATGGCAGCCAAAATTCAGATGGGGGTACTCGGTAAGATAAATTCGTTACACAGTCAGTTACTGACCGGATACGGTGTGATACCGGGTCAGTGAATAAATATTGGGCTCGAGCTACGCTCTCACCCAATATTAATTTACTGACCCGGTATCACACCGTATCCGGTCAGTAACTAACTGTGTAACTAATAATATCGGGCGTGCGAATCGCATAAAAAATCCGACTTGCACATCGTTCGTATATCGCATCGAATCGCATCGTATAAAACCGACGTATCAAGCGTACGTATCGTATGCTAATACATTGTACTATCAAGGAATTTGGCGGATACTCAGTTGTTATCAAGTTTCTAGTTTCAGCAAATTAAAATTTGAATTTTAACCAGCCTTTAAAAGCTATTTTTCGACATTTACGCTGTTTAAGTGATACGCTCAAATGGTTACCATAAAATTTAATAAATATTTAGACATATTTACCCTCTTCATTTTAAAAATAGTTCAAGTCTACATTTGTTGTTTCGGGTTGCTAATCAGTGATTTAATAAGGGCAATAACCAGTGGAATTAATTTGGACGGCTATCAAGAGTTGTCAGTCTTTCATCTTCGTATAAGAATGTTAACAAAGATCGACTTGATACTGTGTTAAATCACAATATCATTTTAAAATGGAATGTATCACATAACATTGAATTCGCTGTTCTTATTTGACTATCGAAAGATCATTCCGATGGGTTTATTTCGATGGGAGATCTTAGATTGATTTTGACTATTCGGGACATGTACAAAATATACATTTATATATAGTTCATTATACTAGTTATTGTTCAATAAAGGTTATGAAACTTTATACGCTGCGAGTGAACAAGTTCATTATTTAAAGTACGTAAATATGCATTTATCTAATTTTTAGTTTAAGTGCGTTTGGAGCCTGTTTCCATTTAAATTTTCAGTCGACTTAACAATATTGTACACATTAAAATCATCTTCAGGCAGGCGATTTCTCACAAAACCTTTTTACACTTGTATGAAGTGGATTGTAGGTTAATTTCTTGATCTAGGAAATAAGCAGTGCCCCTATTGAGGATCGAACCCAGGCTCTCTCTATCCATAAGCGCGTCCTACCACTGGACCATTGCTCCTGGCTTATGTACGAACAACACAATACAATAATTTATTCATTGAATATTTCAAGGCCGCCGGCCCATAATACATAAAATGCACATTACAATTATGTCATATACATTTAAGTTATGTCAAACATAGAATACAAAGCAAAATAAAAATTATATAACGTACGATTGAACATATAGAGACAGTGTAGTTGGCTGGAACAACATTATGTGAATAGACTGCATGTAAATTACTGATAACAAGAATAAGAGTATTAGCTATTAATTTTTAATAATTATCAAATGCTTACATCAATTCATGAACAAATTTGGAAAGGTTTGTGATAGTTTGACTGTCATTAGTTCATATAAGGTTATAAAAGTCTATGAGGTTGGTTCTATGGTTGCACCAGTTGAAACTGTACACGTTTAATACATTTGTGGTATCTATATGTATCTAAATATGATTGTATTGTTTTTTCCACAAAAAAAGATTGAAAAGCTTTTAATTGTACGTAATAATGTGAATATAATGTTAAAGTTTATTCAAATGTCAGTGACGCATACATAAACCCGCCTATTTAAATACTAGATATTAGTTCGATAATCCCCGTACATACATACGAATAACTGTTTCAACTGATAGTGAGTACAGACGTACTGTACATTGTAATAGTACAATGTAATGAGTATTAATACAAGCGAGGTTAAGAAAACTAAGGTCGAAATGTGATGACTTAATTATCACGACTGACCTTAGATTGATAAAAGTTTTTATCTAAAAGTAAGTTCATGTTTAAATAGGATGTATCACTTATTGTTTACAAGTACAATCGACCATTGATTTTGACACGGAGAAATCTAGGCCGGATATGTTCAAATCTTTCAAACATGGGGCGTGTTCAGTTACCGCGAACGTTACAGAACGTTACATAACGATACATTCGGAACTCCTCGGAACTCATTTCCGCTTTTTCAGCACATGCACGACAAAAACAATTTTGCAAAATAGCATGAAAACTGTGCAAGCAGACGACATTATGGTCCTATACACATTTCCATTAAGATCGGACATAAATGTTAAAAATAAACATTTCCGTCAAAATTGAAATCGTGATACTTAGAAGTTTCGTTTAGTATACATGCTTTATGTGAAGCGCCTTACAGCTTATTTTAACATTTATATATTTATATTTTGTTCAGATGACTAATTTTTTATATTCAAATTAAGCTACATTTATAACCGACATTTTTATTGTGCAGAAGTTTTGCCTATTTCCTTTTTTGATTGCAAGTATATCAGGGTAAGTTGAAGGAGACACGTGCCCACTGTGCCCTGGTGAATCTGAGCCTGCATAATGATATCATTTAAAAAGTACTGTCATTTTTTTTGCAAACTCTCTATCTAGACATTTATACATCAAGTTTTGACGAATATCACGTGATTTGATACTGTCGATGTTTTTGTGACCTTAATTGATAACAGGAGATCGTTGTATAGGTCTAGTGCATAAGTGTACTTTAAATAATGGACTCGCCCACTTGATAGGTAAATAAGGCGATGTTCATTGTCATCTTACGGACTTAGACAGTCCAATTTGACTTTAGATATTCATTTTAGATTGTGCATATATGAAAAGTTAATTTCAAAAGTTAATATGTCCAGAAATATGTTTAAATTAATTAAACGTTAACATTGTCTTGATATTTTACCCGTAAATATTGATGCAAAATGAAATTGGCTATGCTGATATGCGCAATGCTTACATTAACGACCTGTATGTTCATTTAAATATGTAAGCGACATAAACTTCATACACCGCCAGACGTACTGAACAGGACTAAATATTACAACATAAAAATGGTTCTTTTATCAGTTTTAGATTATATCGGAGTTAATGCGTCGACATTCCTTATCCTTGTGATAGTAACTTTAATTGTACGTCTGTTGTTGAAGCAGAAACAATATACACCACCGCTGCCACCTTCGCCATCGTTTCGACTTCCGGTTATTGGACATTTACATTTATTGGACGCGGACGTCAGGAAAAATAACCAGAAGTTCCGTCGACAGCTTGGGGATGTGTATGGTGTATGGGTCGGTGAAAAACTAATGGTACATATTGCTGGTTTTGAGAACATCAGAGATGCCTTTCATAAAAATGCTGAGCAATTCAATGCACGACCATCCATCTATATTTCAGAGAAAATCAACAAGAATACTGGTAAGCTTATACTCATTTCATATCACAGGTAACTGTTAGATATGCTGAATACGAAAAGTCGCTTAGAACGTTATTACAGTCTACGAAATAAGTTTGTGTCTGGTTGCTCGGGACAACCAATTTCTTGTTCGGAAACAAACCGCGCAGTTTTCTACAAACACGTTATAACGCTAGCCGCTAAAATGACCTGTGTGGGCATCCACTTTCATACCTTAACTACTTAGAATGCGCTGTTTAGTACTACAGTTAAGTTCCCCTATTTGGTTCATTATTATCTATGGCGTTAATTATGATCCTAAATACCGAGGTAGTACTAAGTTCCTTGCTTACGGAATCGACGAGGTATGGTTTTGATTGTGATTTGAATCCAGGTTTAACTCGGTTCGGTAGCGCAGTTGATAGCGCGCCTGGATATCGATCTTGTGTCCCGACCGGGATCCGGGTTCAAATCCCACCTTGGAAGGTTAAACCTATCTACGAAAATTTGACAATAATTTCCATTTTCCTCCATTAATAAGGTAAATGGAGAAGTTTCCAGCCTTGTCGAATGTTTGGTGAGTACTGATAATAGATAAAGGGTGCAGGAAAGCTAGGTTAGGTGCGCTCCACGCCGTTATATGACCTATACAATGTGTTGCTACGGCGTTAAAACCCAACAAAAAAGAACCAAGGTGTAGATCGCTATCCGATGAAAACCAGTGCAATGTCGTAACAGCAATAAGTCTCATTGTTTTTTTTACTTACAAATATAATTCTTACTTCTATTGCACATTTCCTTGTAGAAAACTTATTCTTAAGTTCCAAAGTGTTCACATTTATTTAAATAAAAATAAGACATTCCTTATTAAAAGGTATCATTTGGACACAGAACGAAACATGGAAAGAACAACGAACGTTTGCATTCCATACGCTGAAAAGATTTGGAATGGGGAAAAGTGTTTTGGAGATCAAAGTACAAGAAGAGGCAAAAACATTGATTGAGGAAATGAAAAAGGAGATTGGAAAACCATTTGATCCACACACACTGTTATCAACCCATACTACAAACGTTATTGTATCGATAATTTTCAAAGGTCAATTCAAACACACTGATAAAAGACTTGCACAGATGCTTGACACATTCGAAAAATATGTTGAGTAAGTATCTAATATAACAACATAAACTTGTTAAACAATGTAAGAGTCATGATGGTTTTGAAAACAAATTTTGTCAGAGTCTCAAAGGCTATCACCAAGGACAGTATCACTAAAAGTAGCCTGCTCAATCATATTGTTCCAAGGTGATGTGATACGTGATTCACGCGTTCATGCTGTGTAGATACATGAACTAACAACCTTAAACATGTAATTTGACTTGTTTTTAGACTTTCGGCGATTTCACCGAAAGGCTAAAGTTATACCACAAATCGAAAACTATCGACGAAAATGCCTGACCAGTTTAACTTGCGGAGTGATACACGTGTCTCTGATTTATTACGCGGTCAAATTCTAGCCGATAAAAGTAGTTCCGTCATCTGACTCGTCTTTAATGCACTGATCAGTGACACGTGTTTAGCTATATTGATACGCGTTTCTTTAGCAGTTTAGTGTTATGAAACTGTGTTCATTCGTTGTATTACTTGAAGTTTAAGTTGTTTTACAGTATTGTACCATATTTATCATATCTAATTACACTAATGAACCTACAGAATTTGTATGATAAGTGTACAAGGGAAACTGTACTTCAAGATTTTGTATGGAAAGAAGAGGAAACTAAAATCTTAGACTTTAAACTGATAGTATTTGCCAATAATACAGGGTAGAATTAACATTTCGCCCGCATTTTTCCCTGCTCGAATCTTAAGTGTACGGAGTAATCATTAGTATGGTTTGGTAGGTTTCAATGTGCACGAGAGTCTTTTTGAATTTCAATACTTTGATTAATAACATAGATATGCATACAGGTACGAACTGAAAGGGGTACGGGTTCGAATCTCACCCGGGGAGGTTATACCCTTCCATGAAAATTTGACAATGATGTCAGTTTTCCCCCATTGATTAGATAATATGGTGAAGTTTCCGGCCTTGTGGAAGGGAAGGTGAGTACTGGTTATAGACAAGGGTCCAGGAAAGCTAGGTTAGGTGCGCTGGACCTACAACAAAATGACCTAAATTGTGTTGACACGGCGTTAAACCCAGTAAAAAATATCAATGTTATATCATTTATCTACAGAATTGGTGGCGGCGTATGTAACTTTTTACCATGGCTATCAAAGTTACCCGGTGACATAGGTCAGTTAAAATATCTTTTACGATGTTGGGAACAAGTTGAGGATTATGCAAAGGAAATCATTGCTGAGCACGAGAGAGATTTTGACGAGGATAAGATAGAAGATTTGACAAGTGCTTACATTGCAGAAATGAGACGTTTTAAAAACAAAGGAGAGCCAACAACCATGAATTGTAAGAAAGACAATCGACAAAATAATTAATAATTAACCCAATTAATTTCACGGATTAGTTATTTCTGCTGTTGCATTATTTGATAAGGTTTAAGAATTGTTAACTTAGTATTGAATTAAAATTTCATTTAGTTTAACAAGTATTTAGAATAAGACTCCTTTGTAACAGATACATGTCTTTTTTCTTTGTTGCCCTTTGACAGCGTTATAAATGATAAATGGACTTTAAAGGTACACATTCACAGATTTCAACTTAAATATCAACTTTTTCTAAAACTATCAAAATTGTATGGAAATATCTTTGGAAGCAGGAAAGTAGTGTTCTAATAATGACAATTTTAGTGCAAATCAATATACAACTACTAGTGATGGTGTTTTATGTAGTTCAGATATTTACCCCGTATGTAACGGTAGACACTAGTGCATTTTTGTGACTTTTATAGCATATTTCTTGCAACATATAGGTCAGTTTGTCTTAGAATGATTAGATTTTATTTTTGACACAATAACAGACACTTAACGGTATTTTGAAATTATAGAAAAAAATAAACCAAATCTGTGAACTAGTACCTTAAATTATGTACCTTTATTACAGACGATCAGCTGGTTGGTACCATTTGTGATTTATTTTTGGCTGGTTCCAGTACAACAGCGACTGCTTTACGTTGGTCAATTGTCTGTATGGTTCAGTATCCAGATATTCAAGAAAAATTATACAAAGAGGTGTCTAATGCTATCGGTAAAGAATTGCCATCGATGAAAGATAAAGCAGACTTGGTATATGTAGACCTTGAGCCAGTATATGACATTGCTCCCCCCCCAGGGGGAATTTTCAAGGGTATGATTTTCTTAACCCATATGGTGGTAGGCATTCACTGATGAAAGTTTGCAAAGTTCTGTTGGGGCTTTACAGAGTTATGGGACTTTGAAATATCACCCATTCTCATTTTCTGGTCAAATCCATAACAGACCTTGAGCCAGTATATACCCACACGGGGAATTTTCAAGGGTATGATTTTCTTAACCCATATTGTGGTAGGCATTCACTGATTAAAGTTTACAAAGATCTGTTGGGGCTTAACAGAGTTATGGGACTTTGAAATATCGCCCATTCTCATTTTCCAGTCAAATTCATCATATCTTTGAGCCAGTATATGACATTGCTCCCCACATGGGGAATTTTCAAGGATATGATTTTCTTAACCAATGTAACGGTAGGCATTCACTGATAAAAGTTAACAAAGTTCTGTTGGGGCAATACAGAGTTATGGGACTTTGAATTATCGCTCATTCTCATTTTCCAGTCAAATCCATAATAGACCATGAGCCAGTATATGACATTGCTCCCCACATGGGGAATTTTTAAGGTTATGATTTTCTTAACCCATATAATGTTAGGCATTCACTGATTTAAGTTTACAAAGTTGTGTTGGGGCTTTACAGAGTTATGGGACTTTGAAATATCGCCCATTCTCATTTTCTGGTCAAATCTTTAATAGACCTTGAGCCAGTATATAACATTGCTCCCCACATGGGGACTTTTCAAATGTATGATTTGCTTAACCCATTTAGTGGTAGGCATTCATTGATAAAAGTTTTTTAAGTTCTGTTTAGGCCTTACAGAGTTATGAGACTTTGAAATATCGCACATTCTCATTTATGGTTTAAACCATAAGTGCTTTTAAAGCAAGTTTAAGACATTGCTCCTTCCTGGGAGTAATTATCTATGGTATATTTTTTAAACCCACATGAAAGTAACAGTTCACTGATAAAAACTTTGCAAAGTTCTGTTGGGGCTTTATAGAGTTATGGGACTTTGAAATATCGCTCATTCTCATTTTCCGGTAAAAACCATAAGTGCTTTTAAAGCCAGTATATGACATCGCTCCTCCTGGAAGTAATTATCTATGGTATGATTATTAAACCCACATGGTAGTTGCAATTCACTTATAAAAGTTTGCAAAGTTTTGTAGGGGCTTTACAGAGTTCTAGGACTTTGAACTTCATGACCCCCTATGGCCATTTTCTATGCCAAAATGTTCTTATTACTGTCCTCCGGTATTCTATTTCGACGCATCTTAATTATGAAGCCATTTTGTTTTTGACAACGATTTGGATTTTGGGTTACCTTGTAACGTCATTCCTGTGCATTTCCGATAGTAAGCAGTGTGGTGATTTCTTAACACCAATATGTGAGGAGGCAGGGATTTTGAGGGACTCTTTTCATACCTCTTTTCAACACAAAAAATGGTGCTTTTCCTATTACGTTCTTAGTTTAGTTTTGAACATGCCATTTTTTTCTAAAACAATAAATATAACAGACAGATTGGCGTCCCTTATTTCTTGCTATTTCAAGAGAGTCACTTGACAGGTAGAGTACTTTCGTTTTGGCAAGACTAAAAATAGAAACAAATCAAATGCATCGTTTCTCTGCTCTCTTATGTCAGCCATATAGGAAATCTCCACTTTACATATTTTTATTTCTTGATTTTAATGATAACTTTCAGTTATTAATAAAAGTTTTACAAGATGGACAAATGAATAAAGTATTTACAGGAAGGGTCATTCGTTAGTCAGACTAAATAAATTTTACACATATTTGAATAAAAGCACCTATTTTCTATGGTAACGTATGTTTCTATACGGACCACACTAATAAAACTTTATTTTTTTCGTCTGTATTTGTATGTTTGTCTATGATTTAAGCACTTTAGGAAGGAAAAGGGTTGATACTGGAAATACATATACCACAAAATGATAAATTCAGAACGCCCCTTCGCTCAAATATGACTTAAATTTTAGATCAACTTAAGGAAAATTACAGAAATACATTTATAAACCTTGAAACAATGACTTTCAAACTTGGAAAAATCGAAAGAAACTTAAGTACCATAGCCGTGAACAGTCAAAATCAATGAATACATTTTAAAAGTTTATATACTTAACTCACCGAAAAGTTCATAATTATGAATGCCTAAAGAAAGAAATAGGTAGTAACGTATGTTACAACAACACTGTTTAAACTATCACATCCCAATTTTATCTGTCACACCCAGTACAACAGTTTAAATAATTTAATGGTAGCACAAACTATTTTCTATGTACTATGTCATATCTAAATACTGTTAATTACATCAATAAGGATTGCCTTCAAAATTAAGGGAAACATGTTAAAATTAAGAGTTTAAAAGGTTACAAATTAGTCTCGGAAAAGCATAACAGATCAATTGTGTTCAAAGTTCATGTAGTAATTCACTTTAAAGTAAAAATCAAAACGTTCTCCTAGATATTCCATTAGGTACTGGCACACTTATTTCATATAAAAAGTCATTTGTCACCCAAAAGTACATCCCCAAGGGTTTGCCATTGGATAAGAGATCGGCGTTGTTGCATGAACGATGTGTTTGCTTCCTTATCATTATCAATTTGTTGTACCATGCTTATGTACCATGTTCCCTTAAATATTTCTGCAACAAAATCTTCCGCGATGTATTATAGTTCATCTACGACAAAAAATAAATTTCGACATAAATTGTGCTGTTTTTGTTGTAAGGAATTACAACAACCTGTGGTTACGTGTGTTTATAAAAGTCCAACTACATTATTTCGCTGCTGTTAAATTCAACAGACATTTTGTGTTCCTTTACACTCAAAGACATGATATAAAAGAAACATTCAGAACTTAAACGTTTCAAGTTTCCAAAAAAGCGAAACATTGTGAAACAAGCAAACAAACAAGCATCAACTATGATACATTTCATATGAAACATACCTTACCAAACGTAACGTATGTTTCAATTCATAAAACCATGTTTTATTGAAAAAGAAGCGAACAAAGGACGCTTTGGTTACATTTGAGATTTGGTTACATCTAGTAAGAATTGAAGTAACAAATGAATTGCAAAAATATCGATTTGAGTATTGCTATGAAGGATTCTATGCTTATATTGCATGCAATGGTTAAAAAATCTTCATAGTTTAATTTATCAAAGCCATTGAGATGCACACAGTTTCATGTTTTTTTTAGTCTGGTTGAAGATGTCATATATTTTTCAATGAGATAATGACGACTTTATTCATTGTGGATAACATTTTTGGTGTAAACCAATTTTCAATATGTCATCGTTTAACCCTTCTCCGCATTGTAAGATCGGTATATCATTTTAACGGTAACGTATGTTACATCACGTATGTTACATTTGATACTTTAGACAGCATTATCTCTAGACGATCCTGAGGAATGGCAAAAGTAGTAATCATAAAATGAAGAGTTCATTAGAGAGACTAATTAGTAAACGTGAATTCAACTAAGATATTTAACATTAGTTGAAAAACCATGGTCACGTATGTTTCATGTTTAAATGTCTACCCGAAAATTTTGCTAAAATGTGAAATTTAATGAAATGTCATTGAATACTTAATGACAATCGTTTTTATTTCATATATATTCATATCTGATCTTATGTTTTAAAATATTTTACAAGTATGATATCTTTTCCAATTTGAAAAAAATGGATTTGTTATGGTTATGTATGTTTCAACACTCTTGGCGACAAAGTTTAAGAGCTGTGTGTAAGTTAATATTTCTGAGGAACAAGATAAAAATCGTATTCTTACATACAACAACATTGTATATCTTAAAAAGCAAGTGTATTATGACTACTTTATGTGGCTATGTTTCATAGTCTGCGCGCAAAGGCACAGTAACGTATGTTACATTTTAAGGTACTTATGAGGTCAGTATCAACAGCAATTTCCTTTATAAAACACAAAAGACACATTTTCTTTTTAATTGACAAACAATATCAAGAGAACTTGGTGTTGCAAACATGATTTAATGGTTTTTGCAAAAATAAATCGATAAAAATGGAACAAAAATTGCTATTTACCTATACAATTAAAAGTTGATTTTCTCAGCAATGCCCCACTGGAAACTTGCAAACTTTGTACTGTTGTACTCAGGACAGATAGGGGAATAAAAAAATATGGGTCTTGAAAATTCCCCATGGGGGGGGGAGCAAAAGTGTATCTGGCTCACGGCCTAATGTAGAAGCCTTCGCTCTGGAGGTTATGAGGTAATAGCCATTTATAAAAAAATATAATTATCGGGGTTTAAGATCAGCGTTCACACCGAATAGCGTGTCTGACTTAATAACATTTAAAATAACACAATGCGTTGGTCATTGATGTTTCTGCGCGTGAATTTCGCGATCACATTTTTATCCCAGAATTCCTTTCAGTAAGGATAAAATGCTCCTAGAACCGCCCAAGACCACTCCTAAAGTTAGAAGCGTTTTTGTCCTAGTACATTGTATTTCATTTTGGAATTTTAATGAAGCGCATTCATGATTTTTTCCTTGGTCCTAGGACCAATGATTATAAAACGCAGGTTCAGTGTTGGATCTGCTTCCTGACATCACAGATGAAACAATTTGCTACACGTACTATACCTAAGTGTGTCCCAATTTTCTCTTTCATCAAAAAAGACTTCCGTTTATAGCAGAGACTGACCTCCATTTTCTCCATTTTTGCAGGCGAAAATGACTGCTTGAACTGGATGTTTACTTTTAAGGCACCAAAGTTACATTCATTTAAAGAGGAGTTCCTATGATAACTTTCGTCTTCGGATTTTTTGTTGAAATGCACCGAACCGAAACCCTATGATTGTACTAGGACAAATGCTTGGAACATGTTCCAGATTTTTTAAATGAAACGCGGTCTATGTGTCTGTAGACCATATTAAGGCCTTGTTCAAATGCCCCGCTTCTACTTTATACCAACACTTTCAGGTACTGTGAAATGATTATATTTGTATTCCATGCTGCAAGTGAAGACTTGGTATTTAAAGGATTTACAATCCCAAAACAGACAGCTGTTATTCCTGATTTCGACTCGGTTCTGTCTGATGAAAAGATCTGGGGAGACCCCAAAGTGTTTAGACCAGAACGTTTTATAGATGATCAAGGGAATCTGATGAAAAGAGACGAAATGATCATATTCTTTATGGGTAAGAACTACTGTGTTCCTTTTAGTCAGTATGGGGTGAACTGTAGACCTAAAATGGATTCCGTAGAGAAAACGTTAGATTAATAGTTTCTTTGGCACAGAAATACGACGTGTGAGACATTGTACTAATTAAATGTTTTGATGTTTAAAGCGTGTACCAATGTTATTATTAAGTTATTTACATGAAAATGACAGGTGGTCGTGTTTCAATGTATATGTAGACAATCCGTGACCATTTGTTATGATTAAGACTTCTGAATGTTGTTTCGTAGCCAATTAGTAGAATAGCATGCACATATTTAGACAAAATTGACTTTACTTCCGAGGTATATTTTTATAGATGATCGCCGAGGTTGTTCTGAATGTAAACTGACAAGAAACTGTCTTGTCTTTCTTGTGATCAGTTTATTAACAATGATAATGGGTTGGTGGGATAGGTAAACTTTGACGCGTATAAAAAGGAAGTTTTAATTATGAACGCTTACTTAATTACTAACACTTCATAACGTACATCTAATAAAATGACTTAATAAGTGACACATTTTCAATCATCAATAGATTTTGAAAACAGTCCTGAGACACACACATGTCATACAATTTAGACATCATTTGAATCTCAGCTATCTCAGTTGGTAGCATACAAGTCTACTGATCCAGGGGTCGTCGGTTCAATTCCCTGGTGGGGCATACTCTCGTGGAGCTTGATCATGAAATTATTTCTACAGCCATGCACTCTCCCACCAATGATTCTTAATCATGTAGGACAGTTATCAGTTACTAACGGAAGTATGTGTCTATGAGATGGTTAATAGCTAAATTCAGAAATTTAGCCTTCAAGGAACAGTGAGTAGGTTGAATGACCGTCCTTACATGACCTATACACAGTGTTGCTACGGCGTTAACCCCCCCCCCATGATGTATTGAATTATTCAGGATTAGTTCATTTATAGGATTTTTGAATGTATTAATCTCTCCCATGTCAATTTGAAAAAAAACTAAACCTGTATCACTCTATCAACCAGAGCAGTGGCTGCAATAAAATACATCATAATCGGGCAAATCGAGCGAGTGAATTCTTTATTCAAATTTCTTCGCATGTCATATTGAAAAAAATATCATAAGCCAACGTAAAATTGTAGCTTAGGTAAAAACTGAAGTTGTACACCTTTGTCTTAAAGCTAGCTTTTTAGATGACGTGGCACAGTGACCGCTTAAGGCTCGAAAGGTCGTGTGTTCGAATCTTAGCTCTGACATGGATTTTAATTGGGTTACCAAAGTTCATAATATTGTTTTCTATCCTAAAGATACTAGAATGGTCTTCGCATTATGACCCATTGCGCTGGTTCTGCCTATCATATACTTAATAATTCAACTTGGTGTTTTCGGTTTAAAACGAGGTTGTACAAAATACAGAAGTCATTACAGCAGCTTTGCTTTGTATGTGCTCTTATCAATATAAAAGCAGTCCGACTATTCTTAACACAAAGCCGTTGTATTTACGCAGGGTCGGACACGTACTCTAGTACCCACGAAAAGTTTGAAAACATTTTCACCTTGTCGGCCTACTGAATAGCTTAAATCTAAAATTTGGCAACGATGTACTTTGAAATGTTGTATAGCTTTGCCTTATGTTTTGGTTGTCATTATATTTATAATTGAGATTATTGTACGATTTTATTGAACTGTCCGATTGCATAATTACATGGTTATCATGCACTGCATATATTAATTTCCGCGTTCTATTTATAAAATTTTGCAATAAAAATACAATTGGTAAGTTAATTTAGTGTCAATTTCTCACATGACTGAATAGTCGTGCGGTTAAAGTGAAACGCTACAGAACTTCTACTTTTGAAATGCCGGGTGCTAGTTTGAATCTAAGGATGCCATTTTCACTTGTTTTCTTCGCATTGTTAGCATCTTTTTTATTTCCTTAAATTTTTTATTTATTTTATTCGGTTTCTTTTAGAAATAGAAATATTAAAATACTATAAAACTAATTCTTAAAAAAACCATTCAGTTTCACTGGCAGAGTCAGTTCCGCAACTGTTATCGTCACTTGAAGGGGAATCGACAAAATTCATTATTTCAGTGTTAAAATAAACTTTTAAACATTATTGTGTTTCGCGCAATCCGACAAAGATAAAAGGGAGAAAAAAAAAGTTTCTATCGGAATTCGAACCCACGACAAAAAGGTTTGCTCACTGACCGTTTTACCACTCGACCACACAAACTGAGATAATCATAACAAGTCAAATATGATACATCTGTGTTATGAGCTCTACGTGAACTACCGACGATATCCGAGCATTAAATATACCGTGGTATGTGACGTTTTAATTTATGCAATCGGACAGTTCACTATAATCGTACAATACAAAAATAACATTAACGCTACGATGTGGAAAACAATTACTATAAAAATTGTTTGGAGGCTTTAGGATTTTCGATTCTGAATTTTATAAATGTGTTACATTCATGAAACTTGTTCTCATTTTGTCAAACCATTCTCAAATATATCAAAAATAATGATTTTCAAAACAAATCATCAAAACTCATGCATTGTAGTACATTTCTCCAATGTTTGGTGGATACTGTATAACATGGACCCTATTCATTATTAATCAATTCATTCTGCTTGCAGGAAAAAGACAGTGTGTTGGTGAAGCCCTTGCAAAAATGGAATTGTTAATCTTTCTAGGAGCTATTGTGCAGAACTTCAAGTTTGAAGCGGTACCTGATGAAACACTGACGGTAGATAAACTCGGTGGCAAAGTGGGACTTTTACATGAACCGGACAAGCATAATATTGTAATGACGCTGCGTTAGACTGTGTTGAGGTTGGAAAAAAACTAAATGTTTATTTCAAGCTCAGTTTGGTTGTACACTAACTTTATCTATTTACATTGAAATATAGCTTATTTTTTCAATTGAAAACAATTTGAATGCGTATTTGTTTTGAATTCTTGGTGGACATGAGGCATTTGCCTTCGTAGAGCATTATTGAAAACAGTATTGACTCAATTACATGATAACTTAATATAATATGATTTGTATCGCATTTTCACATTAAAATCTTAAGTAATAAATGTTTTAAAATGTGAGTTGTTTTAGTAGAAACGCACTTTTCACTTCACACCTGCAAATTAAGAGTTGATTTAACATCTTAGTCTTTCGCCAGTGTCTCAAGATTCGGCACATACGGTTTACCCTCTGTCCGTGAATACACAAAGGGCGGATTTAAAGGGAGCGGAAGCGGATTACAGCCCCCCTCGACCAGGCTGCGAGATTAAGTCCATTCAACAAAGACTTTAAAGTGCAAGGATAGTCTGGATTACCAGCCTCTTGTCATTATTGTAAATAGGTCAGATAAAGTACAATAATGGCGGCGCTCACCAGGGTTTCTTCTAATTACAAATTTTTCTCTTTATTTTTCATGAATATTTTCAGACAATTGTCATTTGGTAGGAGTTTGGTACAAATACGTACTTCAAAGTCTATTTTTCTCTGTGCACTTTAATTTAATGAACAATTAAGCAAAACCCATAACCCATGTCTTCAAAGTAGACACGATTCACACGTTGACGTTATTATGAATATTAATGCAGTTGCTAGGGATAAGAAAGTAACGTCGAGTACTGATGCATGCATGAGTCGATGTCTATATGACCTAATCGACTCATCTTTATAACATTTTCAATTACTTCCTTAATCAGTGTGGGGAATTACGCGACTTATATGGTTTCTAACACGACAAAAATGACGACCAGATCAACAGGTTTAGATGAAAAATACAAGGTTCTGACATTTATACGTGACCAATTTTTATCGGACATAGTGCAGTTTAAGCAGCACAAAATTCTCTTTTTAGTGGTAGTTCCCCCAACCCCACAACTGTTCTAGTTTTCTAGATTAGCTCGAGGTTCTGAACGAGTCGAGAGACTTAGAATCTAGAAATTAAGAACACTAAGTCTAATAAAAATTGGTTACATGTTAATGTCATTTACCTTGTCGTTTTCATCTAAACTTGTTGATCTGGTAGTCATTTTTTCCTTGTTAGGAATTATATAGCTCACGTGATTACCCACACTGTTATTTCTAAACCAACAAGTTTGGGTACGCAATTTCTACATTATATCTTATGGGCTTATTTTTAATCCTATTTCGAAAATAGTTGTTTTCATCAATTTTACTCCTAGTAAAATGATGACGTCATTTTGCATAATATATGCACAATAATACCCTTTAGACCGACCAGAAAAGAAACAATTCGTCACGTGACCGTTATAATCGACAACAAAATGCTCAAACGTCAAACAATAAGAAACCTTAATTAATACATATCTTCCCTGATAATGTCAGATTTTCACGTAGTCTACGTCCATTGTTTTTTTAGATTAAACAAACTTAAACAAACCATCCCTTCATTGATTACAACCACAGAATAAGAAAGTAACATCTGATCTTAAACATGGCAAAGTTATGGAATTATCTTATGGTATTTTATATTGGACTAATAGGTAGGCTGTGCAATATTTGAATTTTTATTCATTTAAAATATAGGATGTGAATGAATATATTTTTGAGAGAAAATGTCACATTTAAAAGAGTTTCTGTAAGGATATAAGTTATTTTATATGAGTAGTTTGGTTTTAAGGTAGGAAATATTGTCAAAGCTGTTCTATGTTAGAATTTTTTCTAATTCTAAATCATGAAAACACTGTGTTTAATATTTTTTTCAAAAATACCTGGATACTGTTTTTTATAGTTCAATAATATTAACACATAATCATGAGATTACAAAAAATATGAAACACCATACACAGTGGTTAGGGGGCGAAGATTGGCGAGAAATAAACAATGAAATCACATTTTTAAAAACAGTTTTATCAACGGAAGGGAGATGACCGAGAGAAACAATTTTGTATCGTAGAGATTTTAACAGATAATAATGGTGGGACAAGCCTGGAAAAAAGCCCTGGAAAAGATTGGAAGGGGGATAGATTGCTACATCGGGACCATACCATATTTAAACTGTATAAATATTATGTATTTAATAGCCCCCACCCGAGAATTGAAAATTCGGGACCTAGTGAATTATTTGGAGAAGCTTATCAACTAGACAATTCTCTTATCAAATAATTTAACATTTGATAAAATGTACAAAACTTGAAATTGATAGCTAACTCTTGACATGCTAATTTCGGTGTACAAATCAGTTTTCACGTACTTTTGAGATCGAACTCATTTTGTACAGACTGTGCAATCTAGAGAATTTTGAGAGGTATTGAATTTGACAGATTTTATTACACATTAAAATTTTTCGGGTTTTTTGTCTATAGACAAAAGGTAACAGTTGTACGGAGTACAAGAATGGCACTCTTCAGTAAAAGGTGCATAATATATTACACTTTCAGAAGTATGATTATCTTATTTATGGCGATATAAATGTCTGTCTATGGATTCAGGACGAAACTCTTTGTAAAAGCAATTGTAATTGAAATTTTGGAAAGTTTTCTAGATTCTATGAATACGAATAAACTAGTTCTCTTGACAATTTCTTGACAATTAAAGTCCTGTTAATAAAACATGCACCAATAATATCTTATATTGTACATTTCATACATGAAATACTGTTTGTTATTAAGTAATTTCAACCAGTATTTAAGAAGTAAAATTATCCTTAGAACAAATGGATGAACCCCCAAAATGCACCACTAACAAAATTACTCGTGGAATACTAACTACCTAGATTTCTCATTAGGTCTCTTGGTTAAATACGTATAATCTTTCAAAAAACAATGTGACACAATATGTTCAATAGAAGTATTTGTAAGTAATTTTACTCATTGTGCTAAAAGGAAACACACAATAAAGTTATCCGTAAGTGATTTGACTCATTGTGCTAAAAGAAAATACATAAAATAGTTAATCGTGAGTGATTTGACTCATTGTGCATAATGGAAACATATTTTTGTACTTAAGACGCTGTATGGAACTGTTGGTACTTAATTAACATGAATGTATTTTTTTACAGTTTTAAAAGTTGTTAGGAGTTCTAACTATGTGGGATGTTTTGATGATATGTCAGTTAAAAATGACATGAACGTATACGGCAATAATTTAATCATTGGTACTGGTAGATACTTACAATGCATCCTTATATGTGAACAATTTAGATATTTAGCTGTTCAGGTACTAGTATATTATATTTAAAATCAAATTCACAAAAATGATTGAAATTTTAATGGGAAGGGTACTTGTGTATGATACCATTTATAGTTTATTTCATTTATAGATACAGATATCATATTTGAACGTTGGATGTCCAAAAATTCAAGGAGAATACATTAACTTTCTACATGTTGGCTTAATACCAAATTTGCACTGGATATTTTAAGAGAGGGTCGCTCAATGTGCGTTCATCGTCCTAATATGCTTTAATTTGTAGCATAAATAAGTTGTCAATACATCTTACATTTAATACATGTTGTGTTAAAGTTATAGGCCTAAATTATACAATAGAATACGAATACATAAGTGCATACATATCCACATTCCAGTTTTATGATAAAACCGGATCATATTTACTTATGATACAAACGAAACAAATAGTCAATATTTATTTGGCATAGTGTACACATAGCATAATTACAAGAACATATATCACAGCATGTTACAAGTAATAAGCTATGACAAGCCCTTTATTTCCATTGTGGTCCCTATGTGTTGGTGGCGTGACATAGAGAGGCAATGCTAAAACAAAATTGAAATAAAATATGATTAAGACCAATACAACGAAAACAAAGAACATTAGACTTATTATTTTGGATAATTGAATATACACTTATAGACAAAAAAAACTGGACACTTACATTTTGTGTAATAATTTTATAATTAGGAAACCGTTTGAAACGAAATTTATACACAAGTTTCATATCATGTATTACTTATCACTCAACCGATTTCAATTTATTGCGCTTTTGTTGAAAAACGCGTTTTCCTCGAGCACGTCGAGAATATAAACATGTCATTGTATTGACGTCGTTTTTTGTTTACGCTTTTAACACGACCGTCGAAAAATCAAAACAATTTCATTGATTTATCCGAATGAAATTTGCAGAAGTTAAATGAAACTGATCGTATCCGAGGTCTGACGCTCTTGGCGTCTGGGCAAAGCGTAGTAGACGTTGCTCGTACGTTAAACTGCAACTAAATGAATACCATTGAGCTGTTTGACACTACGGGATCCATAAACGACGAAGCTATGTCTGGTCGACGTAGTTACGAACGTTAGAACTGATCGAGCTTTTACGTACGCTCACGTACGTTATCCATTCCGATCGACTGCAACTGCTCTACAATATGGGATCTTATACAAGATGGTACGACAATGTCTAAAAGTAATGCTCGGCCCATGCGTTATATGCGTTCATACATTGGGTGCGAATATTGTTTTGACGACGTCAATTGCGTAATAAATGTCAATCTTGACGAACACGAATATGTTGACCAAATTTTGCAACCTGTTCTAGAGACAGAAATTGCACGAAATGGACTGGCTGTGCTCTTGCGTCGTGTTGTTGGAAGAATGTGAACGTTTTTTAATTGCCTACGTTTTAAAGTACGAAAGGTCAGCGCGTCAACGTGTGGCCACGTTAAGACGTCAGCGAGGTTGTCACACTCGTTATTAGCACACAAAATAGCAATTTGGCTTTTAACTACTCGACTAGATTGAAAAATATATACCATTAAAATCAAAATCATCTATTGCAATTGATTTGCAACTTTTTAAAAAGCATTTCTTGTATTCAATAGACGTTTACGTTATACATAGAACGTATTTTCAAATAAAACTGTTATAAATGTAAAGTTTAGAATGTTCCCTTTAATTTGATACCGAATTTATATGGAGTTCTCTCTTCTTAAACATAAAAGTTTAGGTTTACACAGATGCCCCGTTTCCTATGTCTATTAGTATAGATGATATATGTATAAAATGCACCAGACAGTTGTTATACTGTATTTTAAAATTAATCACAGAAATATTAAAAAAGTATCACAGTTTAGTTGATAGTCCCAAAATTTATCACATGAAATAATCAGGTATCACAGTTAATTTGATAATCAAACAATTAATCACAGAAAATATTCATATCACAGTTTAGTTGAAAGTCATTTGATTTAATTCATTTATCACAGTTTGTTTAAGGATTACATTTAAGTGGTAAAATACATCTTATAATGTGTTCAAGTAAATAACAAACAACAATACGTGTATTACATAACGTGGAGTCGTGTCAGTTAATTCTTGGGAAGGTTGAACAGAAATAAAAAGCTTATGTGGACCATGCCAAAAAAATAAGAATCAATAAAACATGTAAAATATTGAAGACAAATTATCTAAAAAGTACTGTTGCACAGTTTGTTTAAATTTGGAGAGGTTTTGTATATATGTAATGTTGGATGGTTATGAGTTCCATAATGAACAGCTCAAGTAACAGAAAGATTTTAATCCAAAAATTTTGACTTTTGGTAAAGAAAATGAACCTTTATTTCTTAGTCTAATAGTATAAGTGTGTTTTGAGGAACACATTTATTTGACATATACGCTGTAGATTTACCAAGTTTAATTTTTAAAACATGACTCAAAATGATCTGATTTACCCTATGTTTAACTGGTAACCAATTTAAAAGTCTGAAATGTTCAGCACCCACATGAGCTCTAAAATCCTTATCAAATACAAATCTTATTAATTTATACTGTGTTGTTTGAAACTTATTTTTTAAAGCTTGGGTCAATCCGTGGTACTATATAGAACATAAATAATCAAAATGACATTGTATTAAAGACATAATTAGTATTTTTAGTGTGCTGAGTAAAATATCTTTTTCTGTATAAGAATTTAGCTTTTTGAAGAACATTACGAGCAATAATCTCATTTGATCAAATATAACACCAAACTATTTAACAGAAGATGTGGGTTGAATAGTTATTCCATTACATGTGGCATGAAAGTTGGGATCAGATTTAAGTTTTAACTTGGATCCAAAAAGTATAGACTCGGTTTTACCGAGATGCAAAGACAGCTTATTGGTAATTAACCATTCACTTATAAGATTAATATCAAGAGGAAGTTTATTTTAGGAAGTTTTATTCTATTTTTACCAGATACAGAAATGCAAGAATCATCGGCATATAAAAGAAGTTTACCATTGATGAAAGCAGACATGTCATTTACATATATTAAAAATAAAAGAGGACCTAGTATGGATCCCTGAGGGACACCACTTGTTATAGGAGCAGTAGTAGAATGTGAACTAACCCCATCTACTTACTGGTGTCTATCAGAAAGATATGATTTTAACCATAACAGTATATTAGCACCTAATTCGGATGCTTTAAATTTCATGTGCAAAATATCATGATCAACAGTGTCAAACGCTTTTTGTAAATCCAAAAGTATCATACCAACAAGATTACCTTTATCCATTTCAAGTCTAATGTAATCAGTAAGATGTATTAAGCATGCGTCAGTTGAAAAACCACTTCTGAAACCTGATTAAAATTTATAAGATAAGTTGTTCTTATTAAAAAAAGGTCAACTTGGTCATATACAACTTTTTCAACGATTTTAGAGATAATGGTTAAAATTGAGACTGGCCTTTAATTGCCTACATTAGTTATATCATTCTTTATGTAAAAGGGAACTACTCTAGCTAGTTTTAAATCCTCAGGTGCAACATTTTGTATTAATGACAGATTGATGACATGAGCCAACGGACAGGCTATGATGAAAGCACCATCTTTAACAAATCGAGATGGAATGTTATCTAAACCTGTGGATTTATTGATATTAAAGCTTGATAAATATTTATAACTTTCTTTTCTGACATTTATGAAAATGAAAAACTGTCTAAATCGACACCTTTGTTAGAATAAAATTCATTGACAAATTTCTTACCATATTTGCTAACACATGCAGGCAATGTTTTTACTAAACTTGCAGCAACAGTAGTATAAAAAGAATTAAATGCTTCTGCAATTATGTTTTTATCAAAACAAATACTTGTATCTAAACTAATATTAGCTTGAAATGATGATGAAGAACTTTTTTAAAGGGTAATCCTAGACTTTTAAGGGGATTCCAAAGTGATTTAGAGTCATGTTTGTTATGGTCAAGTGTATCAGAGAAATAGTTCATTTTTGCAGTGTGTATAGTTTCTTGTGTTTTCTTTCTTAAAGACTTAAAATGCTCATAGTTTTCTTCATTTTTATTTTTTCTTAAAACCATTATAGGATTTATCTCTCTGTTTTATCAAACATGATATTTCATATGTCATCCACGGCTCTGTTCTTTTCTTAATGCAAAAATTGTTTTACAGGAGCAATGTTATCAAACACAGAAACAAAATTACTTTTAAAACATCTAAAACATTGTCATTTAACATAACTGAACTCGAATTAGCTGATGATAAGTTAGCTTGTAAAGTATATTTAATATAATGTTTTAAAGAACGCAATTAACAGTATTATGAACACTAATAGGTGCTTTAGACTGTTTTCTAGTAAAATATGTTAAAGAATGGTCACTAAAACAAGTAAAAATTACTTTAGACTGACATGCTTTTCATGAACAGAAACAATAATCAAATCAATGGCAGTGGAACTCTTATTGCAAATTCGCGTATAATTACAAATAAGCTGTTTAAAATTAAACATATCAATGAAATTATTAACATACGAAAATAGAAAACACCTGTTATTTGATAAAACATCAGTGTTAAAATCTCCTAATATAAAGGATTCAAGAATGGTAAAATCACTACAAGATGAACACACAGTATCAAGAATATTATAAAAGTCCAATTGTTTTGGAGGTCTAAAATAACACTACATAATACTCGTATTGGTTTAGATTTTGGTACATGTATTTCAATCCATATAGCTTCTAGATTGTTGCGTTCAAGATCACATCGAGAGTTAAACGATAAGTCACTTCGAACATATACGCATACACCTCATCCATGCCGGTTTCTATCTTTACGTTGTAAGCAGTAGTTGTCAATTGATATTTCATTGTCAGGAACAGATAAGTCGAGCCATATTTTAGATATACAAATACAAGCAGCCTTTATTCTACGTGCAAGAAGACGCAGTTCATCAAGTTAAGAAGTCAAACTTCTATTGTTAACATGAATAAAATGTAGACCACGTTTGTTGAAAACTTTAAAATCATTATCTGAATATAATGACATTTATCTACATTCGATGGACCTGGCCCTGGGTGGGGTTGTACATCACAACACAATAAAATACATAAAGACATGAAGTTTTTTCTTCTTTCCACATTGGAATTTAACAGCTGTGTTTTCTTTGATATTGACATGTTCAGATTAATAAAAGATTGATAAAACATCACGTGACCATATGGTATATGTGCAAGTTCATTGCGAAAAAATCGGATAACTGGCAAGATCCGGATACTGGTACACTTTATGAGAATCTTCATTATAATTAATGGAGGCACGTAATAAATACTAAGACAATACAAGGTATATCAGCAACAGGACTTACTACATGAAGTAGATAAAGAGATGTATTGTATGAAAAAATAACAAATTGTTCTAAAATGTAAACAAAGCCTCCCCAGGTTCAACAGTCAATTTAGCAAAAAAAATCAACAAAAATAATGAAATCAACATATGATTTAAACTATATATTACATTAAAAAGCATTAACATTCTTTTGCATAGTTAGTTTTTATAATGTAGATTCACACTTTTCCAATTAATTTTCGACTTTCATACGATCTTGCTCAAATGACGTACACATGTCAATTAAAGATCCGTATTTCGGTTTTGGTGTTCAAAATGATTAAAACATTGCCTTGATGACGTCGTACCGCAAATTGGCGCGTGACGTATTTTGCAGACTACTTTTTTTAAATGCGTTTTAATATAAAATACTTCCATTTATGTGAGCTAACAAAATCACCCTCTCACGATGTTTAAAGCTATGAGAACACAATATATACTGTAATTCGTAAACACCGGACTTTGCATCGTTTTGCCATGTATAAGTGAAATATTTGCAAGTTTGTTTGATAAATTCTCGTCAACAATTGTCTTTTTTATGAACACTGAAACGCAAAAATCAGCGCAAAATACGCCACGTACCAATTCGCGGCACGGCGTCACCAAGGCAACGTTTTAAATCATTTTGAACATCAAAACCGATAAGGCGAATCTTGAATAGACATGTGTACTTAATTTGAGCAAGATCGGATAAAAGTCGTAAATTAACCGACAAAGTGTGGAGCTACCTTAAAATTTCATTTTCCAGGAATTGTTGTGAACATATTAATATGTTTGTATGTGTTTGTTTTACTCATCATTACAGAGACGTTGTTATTGTTTTAATAACATTCCCCATAGTAAGGCAGATTTAAGTTGTGATAACCAATGTCCTGATGTTAGCACTTTAAAATGTGGAGGTTCCGAAACAGTCTCCGTTTACAGAGTTGTACGTAAGTTTTCTTTACTTTTTAATAACAGTTGTATTTATGAAGCAGTAAACTTCTCAAGTAGAAAGGCACCATAAAGACGGTTAGTGATAATAGCTACAGCCTATACATTTATGCAGCATCATATAACTGACAACCAAGTGTGGAAAAAACTGACTTCAGGTAATATCACTTTAGCAAATATGGTTCTATTACATTTTATTGAGTTTACACTTGGTCATTGAATAACAGTATTCCTAACACTAACTATAGTCACTAAATCACCAAGTTAATATGTCACTAAGACAAAACGATTCTTAAAAAGGTATATGAATTGATTTGTATAAAATTTTAGAACAACAACTGATAACGAATTTAATATAGGGCTTTGTCAAACTCTTCTTTTTAGCTAGATTGTGAAACAATATCTTACAACTTAGATAATCACTTTCGAGTCTGCTTCCTGTTCTCCAAGTACTGAGCTAGATTGATAAAGGTTCTTGCTCAAGGAAAAAACGGGGTAGGTTTTGGGTGAGATTCGAACCAAAACGGAGCTGGTTATCCAATAATAACCATTCCAACGTCATAACTAGTTTGTCACTTAAAGTCAAACATTTCTGACCAACAAATTAGTATCAACCAATGAAATTAAATAAAAATTAGAGTTACAACTAATTAAAAGGTAAGGTATAAAACAACATTTTTTGTCTCGATAATAAACAATTATCTGATGGTTTAAGACAAAGTGCAGAAATTTAATTTGGACAATTGTTGGTAAAAATAGACAAATGTGATTGACATCAATAAGAATCGATTGCCATCAGGGGTTAAGTGTTAATTATAGAGGAATTTAAATCACCGAAGACAAATATTTAACTTTTCCTTTATAACAAATTTTGTTCTGTTCTGTTCTGATAAAATTACCTTTATTTCAACCACTCAAAAGTTTGCAGAAATGATAAATATATTACTTTTCTTTGATTATCAAGCCATTAACAAAGTCTTTAAAGATCCAGCCTTAATTTGATATCAAATAAGACACAAATAACACACCATGATAATTGTTAACATTTTATATGTTAGTATCAACACATGTTTATGTCAATGTCTTTTAAATATTGAAGAAGTAGCCCCAGATGTATATTGTGTATTTTCAGCGATAACAACAACCTTGTCAACTACAGCAATAGAAACGTCAACAACTACCACAGCATTATCAACGGCACAAAAGCAAAAAACAACCACTTCTTACAACGGTGAGTTACAATTTTAACATCTTAGAATAACATTTGATATCGACTATTATATAAAGCTTTCTCAAACACTTCAATTTAGCTGGATTTTAAAATAAGTTCTTACAACTTAGATAATCACTTTCGAGTCTGCTTCCTGGTCTAACAGTACTGAGCTAGATTGATAAAGTTTTTGCTCAAGGAAAAATCGAAGGAGGTTTTGGGTGAGATTCAAAACAAAGCGGAGATGGCTATCCGATGATTACCATTCCAACGTCGTAAATATTTTGCCCCTAAAGTCAAACATTTCTGACCAAAAATTAGTATCAACCAATGAAATTAAATAATAATAAGAGTTAAAACCAATTAAAAGGTAAGGCATAAACAGTACAACATTTTCTGTCTTGGTTAATAAACTCTTATCTGATCGTTTTAGACATAGTGCAGATGCATTTGAACAATTGTTGGTAAAATAGACAAATGTGATTGACATCAATAATAATCGATTGCCATCAGGGTTAAATATTTAAAAAAAAAATAGGAATGTTTCAATAAACAATAAACTTATATTAAACTTTCTTAATTAAAAAATTACATTTATTTTAATCACTTGCATCTGCTCAAGGTTTTGCAGATGTGATAGATATATTTACTTTTTATTTAACAACTATAAACGAAGTCTTTAAAAAACCAGCCATTAATTTGATATTAAATATGACACAAATAACACATCATAATAATTACGACATTTTGTAGTCAATATCAACACATGTTAAGGTCATTGTCACTCAAATAAAGAATAAGTAGCTCTAGATTTATATTGTGTATTTTCAGCTATAACAACAACCTTGTCAACTACAACAATGGAAACATCAACAGCCGCCACATCATTGTCAACGACACAAAAACAAGAAACAATCATGTCTTACAACGGTGAGTTACAATTTTAACATCGTGGTCATGAAATTATTTCTTCGGACATTCTCCCTCCTGCTAATGATTTTTAATTATTAATTATTTTGGGCAGTTGTCAGTCACTGACGAAAGTATGCGCTTTGTAGTTGGTTAACTGTTAAATCCAGATATTTAGCCTTTCCAAGAGGAGTGAGTAGGTTGACTGACCGCCGTTATATGACCTGTACAATGCGTTGTTTCGGTGTTAAACCTAACAAACAAATAAACAATTCTAATAAATTAATTCCTGTGATTTATATTTTGGTGCTTTTGATTTTATAGGAGACTTATAGATTTTATATAATGTTAATGTTTGAATGAAAATCCGACGCATTCTTCCTCAGTGGACAAACTTTTGACGTCATCCAATTTTACAATACAGATTACTTAGTTAACTTTCTTTACAAGAAGATTAATAACAGTTTACTTGTTTAATAAATATCTAAACATATATAGTGTAAGCAAAATGTTGACGTTGTCCTTTTGTAAACAAAATATAATAAACTTACAAGTTTCCGTAGAAGGCACTGGTAAGAACACACAAAAACTGTCCATGAAATAATGAAGATGGTGCTGGCATAAAACATGCATATGTTAAGATTACCGCCGTCCCGACAGATGTAGTTAAATAACTTTTGAAAATGTATTATATTAGCTCAAAAGTATGACAAACAGAGTCAAAGATGACATAAATGACGACATTTATATGCCCATGACAAAAAAAGCATAGCTTACATTTTTAAAAGTATATATATTTTCTGTTGCAGGAGGTTTACATAGTCATACATCTCATCTCCCTTATCTCCTTGTTCTGATTTTACTGGGCGTCATTCTCTGTGTTTTATTGGTACTTCTTGCATTAATGCTGTACAGGTAAGATTATGGCCGACTCAAGAGATTTCAGAGAGGCTTTAATCAAGATTCTACGAATGATCAGAAAACTGCGAAAACTGCTAAACTTTTCTACGTTAGGGCGTATGTTCTCTGTGTAAATCGTATCTAAGTTTTGTCTCTTCTAAAATAGGATAGTCACAACAATATAGTACAAGTTATCTTGAAATATTATGGTAATACCCGTATCTTAAAAATGTTAAGATAGGCTACATGACTTCATTTGATTCTGTTCTTATTCATAGTGTTTTACTCTATAGGTTTCTTTATGTTTTATAAATGATCAACTCGTTGACCTTTAGTGGATTTGTTCTGTCTATGAATCTATGTGCACAAACTGTTACCCTTCCGCCATGCTATTGTCAGTTTGTCTATGTAGCAAATCAATCACGAAATGAGCATATTGTATATTAAGTATTTTTTCTATTAGTTTAGGAAGACAACGTCGTCAGTCATACATAAAACAGCCTGTTGCAAGCTGTGATGATGCTTCGGTTGCAGAAATTGAAGATCAAAGAGTTGGCCAAAGAAAAGAACAAAAGAAATTAAAAAGAGCAGCTGTTAAAGACAGAACAAACGAATATGAGTCAATTGAAGACAATCCAAATGCCAATACTTTCTTACATCATTCTCGTAATGTAAGAGCTGAACTTGTAAACACCATTGCGGAAGTAGAAATGTATCTAGGCAATGATTATCTCACCCCAAAACATGATATTCGTCAAACTACACCAAACGATTATCTCACACCTATACACAATGTAGATGAAAACAAGCAAAGGCTAGTGGAAGAGACATCTCCTAAATGACATTATGATAATGTAAATTAAGAAACTTAGCTTGGCAATATTGAAACAGAGCAGGTATATCAAAATGCCAGGGACTATTCTAAATATTAGTACTTGAAAATAAAAATACACCATGGCCTCCAAAAGGCAGTATCAACCCATTTAGCAAATGTAAGGGGCTAATCCCACTATTTCACATGTATATGTACAAAATTGTGTGCTTAAAAGTTTGTTTAATGTTGCTTTGTCTTGCATATCGATATTTTTTAATGTTGTATGTACTATAGAATGTCCTATAATTTGCTGTCAGCTCCATTGTTACATAGATTCAAACAAGATTAAATGAACTTTTTCTTATATAACCTGCTATATTATGCATTGGATTTAAGTCTCAACTAATTTTAAGATCAAAATTTATAGCTCATTTCAATTTTAGTATTTTTTTTAAATTTCATTATTGTCTTTAATCCAGTACATTATGTTACCAGCTTGCCAATAATCTTATTTTTTATTCATTGTATTAAATTCTTGTCTATCTGAATTTTATATATAATCGTGTCTTCAGTTGAAACTCAACACTATATTGCAAGGAGTTAATGTTTTCACTTTTGTGTGCCATCCTTGATGTACATGTATACTGTTGTTTAATATGGCTATTCAGTTATTTATAGTGCGTACAAAAAACGTGTTTGGGTAAACATTAAAAATGAGCCAATTGATTTCAGGGGTAGGCAGTATTGAAAATAAAATTTGTGTAATTCATTTCAACAAAATTATCATAGAGGATAAACCTCCACCACTAAGTAAATCATTCCATTACACCAATAATTAAAACACTCGTTAGACATATCACAATAGTTTATCTTATTGTCATCTTGAGCATCCATCGTCGTGGAATAGTTCAATGTATTGTTATTATAAACGGTGTTTGTTTTTTGTTCGAACTTCATACATGTACAGTCACGTTGTTTATTATTGTTACTTGTTTGTATGTTTCATCATGTGTGCCATGTTGTAAAATTGTATATAAAAATCAATCTACATTTAAAATCTAAATATTATCACTTTTACCATTTGACCTTAACTCTGTATGAAACATTTTAACGTACCAGTCACTTGGTCATTTTGAAATTGTGTAAAAGGTGCAAAGGTTAAGTTTACGTTAGCTTTTAAAACTTTAAGTACAGAATCCTCAAATGTAATTAGAAAAAAATCCTGTTTTGATATTGACAAACTGATTCGCATTTATTCATTGAAAAACGAACAACGTAGTAATTTCAAGATATCTTATTTGATTTAATCATAATAATTTTTTCCGGTAATAATCAAATGAAGAAGTAAATCAAATAATATAGAAGTTTAAGTTTCTAGGGGGGTAACGCCGTAGCAACACGTTGTATTACAATGTCATATAACGGCGGTCAGTCGACCTACTCACTCCTCCTGGAAAGACTAAATCTCTGGATTTAACGGTTAACCAACTACTAAGCGCATACTTTTGTCTGTGACTGACAACTGCCCTACGTAATTAAAAAACATTAGAAGAAGGGAGAACGCCACTAGAAATTATTTCATGACCAAACTCCACAAAAGTATGCCCCGCCCGTGAATCGTACCCACGACTCCTCGATCATTAGATCAGTAGATTTTCGAGTTACCAACTGAGCTAGCCGGTCGCCTATTAAAGTTTTGACTCTATTGAAATACCATTTGTCTAAGAACGTTTTTATTGAAATAAGTATTAAATTCATGCTAGGATATATTGTTTTAGATAGAAAACAAGCCTAGAAGGACATTTAAATTATTTAGTTTCACATGTTGAATGGTTGCAGGAAACAAATTCACCATTGTTGTAACTATTACCATATAGGACATGGAGATTCAGTCGGTGTTTTAAACAATTAATGTTACAGCCAGCAGGGATGGGGCCAATTAATTGTTTAAATAATTAATTGTCAATTAATTACTGTGTGAAAAACAATGGTAATTGTGATTAATTATTTTATAAAAAAATGGAAAACAATGGTAATTATAATTAATTACTTAGGAAATTTAGGCAATAATTAATTGATTTCAATTATTTTTCAATTACTTCATGATACATTTACATATGTTTCATTAAATGCGACTTAGTTTCCAAACTGGTCCCCTCTTTTCTGTTTTTAACACCTTTCATACCTGATGAATGGGTTCTTTTCTATCATAACAATAGTGTTTATAATATGAAATCTATAGCTAATTGATTGATAACCCTGCATGGTGTTATAGTAAAAGATTGAATTGTCTGACTGGTCACTGACAGTTGAGCATTGAGGTGATCATCTTGAAGCCAATGCCCATAATTAGTAAATGTTTCACATTGTTTCTGTTGATATGATGTACATTGTATATATAAAACATAACTAAGAATTATTTGAAGAAAATAAAGTATCAAGTTCATGTATACTGCAATATGAATTTATATGAGTTATCTTATCTTCTATTTAGTGTTTTAAAGGTAAGGACAATAATAAACAATGATATTTTTAATTCGCTGCGGATGTAAGTTTCAAAATATAATGTGCATCTTTTGGATGCATACTTTTTCTGAGTAAGGAGTCCTGTCTGACAGGAATTTGGTTATGCATGTAAATACCAAATTGTGTTCAAGTTATGTCAATCATATTCTAGGTCTGTTAATCTTCTACAGATAGAAATAATAATGTGCTTTACTATAGAAAAGCGTAAAAATATTAAAGAAAAAGAAGTTTTGATTAATCTCCAACTTAATTAATGAAAATAAACTTATTAAACTTATTTGACAGTTTTGAATAATTTCAGTATCTGAAGCATTGTAATTAATGTAGAAATCAAATTCATATTTTTCTTCATTCCAGTTTTAATATACTTTTCATATCACCAACGCAACATTAAGCCTTGTAACTAGGATAAGTCGGCTAAGTTTTAAGCCCAGCAAGTCATAGGACCCACACTAATGAGTTGGTAAAAAAATCACTGAATTAATACATGTCATTAACTGGAATTTCATTTTTGCCAAAATACCTCATTGAAATAATTAATTAATAATTAATTGTTTATGTAAATAATGGTAATTGTAATTAATTATTGTCCTTACTAAGGGTAATTAACAATTAATTATAATTACTGAGGTTGAGAATAATGGTCATTATAATCAATTACTTTGCAAGTAATTGACCCCATCCCTGACAGCCAGGTCTCGATACAACAACATCGTTCGTTCACAGGAAAAGTGTCGTTAGAACGCATATGTCAGTGTATTGAATTTTTCCGACAATGTACATTTGGTATCACTACACGTAGGTGGTGACATAATGCATTATACTGTGTTCTGTCATTCTGTTGTTTTCATTATCTAAGTAGCAATATACTAAATAACTGTTACGACGAATTGAGTTATTGTTTCTTCCACATATAATGGGTCTACAAAACGCAACGCGAAGAAACTAACCACTGGAAGGGACCAACAAACCACAACTTGTTGTAACCTTTAATCCGTGTTGTAACCTTACAGAAGATTAATTGGTGCCGTGACTGGCAGATCTTGTGCCACTGGTAGAAATTTAGAACCACAAACGTCAAAAAAATTCTCATTTCTTAATGTATATTGGTACTTTTCCAACCATGACAGGGATATTAGAGGCTATTTTTAACAATGTGAAATTTATACTGCTCAAATTATTGAGCCAAACAGAATTTTACCGTTACCAAGAGCAGCTGGCTCAGAGGACATTCCTTCCTATAATAATTACTTACACTGGGGATCCCAAGACATTTGAAAAAAGAATAGACGACGTTGAGGCAAAGGCGCTAGTCGAAGGAGTCGCAACTCTATGGTTTGGTTAATTGCGTAGGGCAATTGCGAAGTTGCTTTTGCCGACTTTGTTAAACGGTACCTTAGTGAGGTCCCGAAGAGAACTTGTGCATATATGAAACCTGAGCACTCTTATCGCTTTGGGGAAGTAAACGACCACATGCATAAAATGACTTTATTAAGTAATTAAACAGAAATGAATCAGAACAAGTCTTTTGCGAGAAGTTAACAAAGCTCGCATCCGATGAAAATGAATGTCGACCGAGTGGCATGCCATTTACACTCTTACGCTTTAGATATTTTCATAGATGGTCTCTCTGATACATAATGTGGCATGAATACATAGTGGTGTATGGATACATAGTGGTGTATGGATACATAGTGGTGTATGGATACATAGTGGTGTATGGATACATAATGGTGTATGGATACATAGTGTTGCATGAATACATAGTGGTGTATGGATACATAGTGGTGTATTGATACATAATGGTGTATTGATACATAGTGTTGCATGAATACATAGTGGTGTATTGATACATAGTGGTGTATGGATGTAGTGGTGTAAGGATACATAATGGTGTATGGATACACAGTGTTGTATGGATGTAGTGGTGTAAGGATACATAATGGTGTATGGATACACAGTGTTGTATGGATGTAGTGGTGTATAGATACATAGGGAATCATATAGCTCACGTGATTCCCCACACTGATATGTCCGAACTAACAAGTATGGGTACGCAATTTCTCAATTATATCGTATGGGCATACTTTTAAATCATAGTTCGAAAATAGTTGTTTTCAATCACTTTACTCTTAGCAAAATGATGACGTCATTTTGCATAATATATGCACAATGATACCCTTTAGACCGACCAGAAATAAAACAATTTGTCACGTGACCGTAATAATCGTCAATAAAATGCTCAAACATCAAACAATACGAATCATCAATTGATAAATATCTTCCCTGATAATGATGTCAGATTGTCACGTAGTCTGTGTCCATTGAATTGAAGATTAATTAAACCATTCAATCATAGATCACAACTACAGCATAAGAAAGTAACCTCTGAGCTTAAACATGACAAAGTTATGGATTTATCTTATGGTATTATATATTGGACAATTAGGTAGGCTGTAAAATATTTGAATTTTTATTCATTTAATATATATGGTGCGAATGAATATATTATAGAGCGAAATGTCACATTTAAAGGAGTTTCTGCAAGGACAGATCTTTTATACGATTAGTTTGGTTTGAAGGTAGGAAATATTGTCAAAGTAATTCTATGTTAGAATTTTTTCTAATTCTTAATCATGAAAACACTGTGCTTAATATTCTTTTCAAAAATACCTGGATACAGCTTTTTATAGTTCGTATTTTAATAACGCGCTTCACTTACACATAATCATGAGATTACAAAAATGTGAAGCACCATACACATGGCAAACATGAACCCTGCTGATTTAAATATTCGCTATTTGCCCGAAATGGCAAATTTACAAAGGTTTATCGACGTGAAAATTGATTCGGTGGGCTAAGATTAGCGAAAAAGGAACTATGAAATAGCATAATAAGAACAGTTTTATCAACGGAAGGGAAATAACCAGGGAGTTTGGTCGAGAGAAACAATGCTGTATCGTAATAATGATGATGAAGTAGACCAAGGAAGAGAAAACTGCCCGGGCGGGGGATACACTGCTACATCGGGACAAAACCATATTTAAACTGTATATAATGCACTTCCGAGATTTGAAAATTCGGTACCTAGTAAATTATTTTTTAACGTCGTATTCAACACATATTTAGGTCATATATACGACGGCCGGCTCTTCCTACTTTAGTTTTCCTGGATACTTTTATATCACCAGTACTTACTTACCCTACCACGCGGCCGTCAACTCATGTATAGGGTTTTACTCACTGCGACCGGGCTAGAACCCGCGATTTCCGGATTGGAAGTCAGACATGCTAACCACAACGCCACGGCTGCGGCTAGAAAATAATTAGGAGAAGCTTATCAACTAGACACATCTCTAAACAAATAGTTTAACGTTTGGTAAAATTTATTTACAAAACTTGAAATTGATAGCTAACTCTTGACATGACAATTTCGGTGTACAAATCAGTTCTCACAAACTTTTGAGATGGTACTCATTTTGTACAGATTTTGCAATCGGGAGATTTTAAATTCAAATTACACTTTAAAATATTTCAATATGTTGAAAATAAATGTAAAATGAATTTAAATCTAATTTTGAGAGGTAATGAATGCTCATACATGGCACATTTTATGACACACTTAATATTAGTCGGGTTTTTTGTCTACAGACAAAAGGTCACAGTTGTTCGGAATTCAAAAAATGGTAATCTTCAGTATAAGGTACATAAAATATTACAATTTCAGCAGAATGATAATCTTATTTTAGGCAATATAGATGTCTAAACATGGCGTAAGGACGAAACTCTTTGTAAAAGCAATTGTAAATGAAATTTGGATAAAATGTCTACATTACATATAAATAAGAATAAACAAGTTCTCCTAACAATTTCTTGACAATTAAAGTCCTGTTAATAAAACATGCACCAAAAATATATTATACGCGCGTATTGTACATTTCATACATGAAAGACTGTTTGTCATAAAGTAATTTCCACCAGTATTTAAGATGTAAAATTATCCTTGTACAAATGGTAACCCTGTAACAAATGGGGGAACCCTCAAAATGCCCCACTAACTGACATTGCTAGCTGAAAACTTACTACCAAAATTCGTCATTTAGCCTCTTGATTAAACACGTATATTTTTTCAAAAATCAATGCGACTAAGTGTGCTTTAAGAAAATACACAATACAGTTATCCATTAGTGATATGATTAATTGAGATCACAGAAATACGCAATAAAGTTATCCGTAAGTGATTTTACTCATTGTGCTTAAAGAAAATACACAATAGAGTTATCCGTAAGTAATTTGACTCATTGTGCTTAAAGAAAATACACAATATAGTTATCCGTAATTAATTTGACTCAACTGCTCAAAGAAAACACGCATTAAAGTTATCCATGCGTAATGTGACTCATTGTGCGTAAAGAATACAACCAATAGAGCTATTTGTAAGTGATGTGCATCATTGTAGCACAGAAAAGATATTGGTACTAGATTAACATGTATGTATTTATTTTACAGTTTTACAAGGTTTTCCATATATGTCTTACTATATGGGATGTTTTGATGAATTTGAGATGTATAGGTACGGCGTTAATCTAATCACTGGTACTGATAGATACTTACAATGCAACCTTAGATGTAAAAATTTTAGATATTTAGCTGTTCAGGTACTAGTATGTTATATTTAAAATCGAATTCAAAAAAATGCTTGAACTTTTATAAGAAATTTTAAACTATTCGTGCAATAACTAATACTGTATTCAGTAGAGTTTTAAATGCAACACATTTAGGAATAAGTACAGAGACTTATAGAGTGTATTGTATATACTTGTATGTGGTTTATGGTTTATTACATATAATTTTCTCTCGGCTGTTAAGCCTTAAAGAAAGAAAGACAGACATATACATTGTGTACATACATGTATTTACATGTAACAGTCATTAACGTACGTACAAAATAAACACATGGGAAGGGTACTTGTGTATGATACCATATTTGAACATTGGATGTCCAAAAATACGTAAACTTTCTACACGTCCACATTCCACGTATATATAACATTATGTCTTTAAAATAAATTCTGTTTTATGATAAAACCGATTCATATTTACTTATGAAACAAACAAACAAATTGTAATTTTAGAAAACTAAAAAAATCTACATTTATAAGGATATCAACATATGATTTGAACTATATTACATAAAAACATTAAATATCGTAACAATTTTTGTATGGTAAGTTTTTCTTAAAATTTCATTTTACAAGGAATTGTTGTGAACATAATAATATGCTTGCATTTGTTTGTTTTACACATCCTTGCAGAGACGTTGTTACTGTTTTAATTACTATCCCGATAGTATAGGAAATTTAATTTGTGATCACTTATGTCCTGATGTTAGCACTTTAAAATGTGGTGGTGTCGACACATTCTCCGTTTACAGAGTTGTACGTAAGTTAGTTTATCTTTACTTTTTAATAACAGTTGCATTTATGAAGTAAACTTCCCAAATAGAAAGGCACCATAAAGCCATAAAGATTGTTTGTGATAATAGCTGCAGCCTATATATTTTTACTGTATCATATTATTGACAACCAAGTGTGGAAAAACAGACATGAAATAATATCTATTATTGTTTTGATTATACACTTAGTCATTAAATAACAGTATTCCTATAGCCCAACAGAATTAAACTGATCTTGAACTTTATGCAAGAATACATTAAACTCGGTACAATGTATTTATTTTCTATTTTGTCTTCGGTTGTAAATCGCTTTACCAGAAGCTTTCACATTGAACAATTATTTTTGTTTTTATATAAATAAATTCGTTGAAACAGTGCCAGAATATTGTGGACTTACGTGTTTCTTTATGTACGAAGGTATGCATACGGAAACTCAAGATTGTTTTAAAGAGAAACGTGTATTTATAATAAAGAGGTAGTTCAAGCTCAGGTTAATATTGTCGCACTATAACTCTAACTTAATCACTAAGTTAATATTTCACTAGGACAAAGTTATTCTTAAAAGGTATATGAATTTATTTGTATAAAATTTTAGAACAGCATCTGATAACGACTAAAATATAGGGCTTTACCAAACACATCATTTTAGCTGAATTGTGAAACAAGTTCTTACAAATTAGATAATCACTTTCGAGTCTGCTTCCTGGTCTTCAAGTACTGAGCTAGAATGATAAATTTCTTGCTCTTTAGAACAACTGGGTATGTTTTGTATGAGATTAGCCAAAACGGAGCTGGCTATACAATGATTACAATTCCAACATCGTAACTATTTTGCAACTTAAAGTCAAACATAATTGACCAATAAATAAGTATCAACCTATGAAATTAAATGATAATAAGAGTTTTAACCAATTAAAAGGTAAGGTATTTACAGAACAGCAGTTTTGTCTCGATTAATAAACAATTATCTGATGGTTTTTGACAAAGAGCAGAAATAAAATTTGGACAATTGTTGGTAAAAATAGACACATGTGATTGACATCAATAACAATCGACTGACATTAGGGTACAATATTTGAAATAAAAGGAATGTTTTAATAAACAATATACATGTACTAGTATTAAATTTGGTCGTGATAAAAATTACATTCATTTTAATCACTTGCATCTGCTCAAGAATTTGCAGATGTGATAAATATATTAATTTTCTTTTATATAACAACCATAAACAAAGTCTTTAAAGAACCAGCCATCAATTTGATATCAAATATGACACAAATAACATTATCATAATTATTGCGACATTTCATAGTCAATATCAACTCACGTTAAGGTCATTAACACTCAAATGTAGAATAAGTAGCTCTAGATTTATATATTATTTTTTCAGCTATAACAACAACCTTTTCAATAACCACCACATCATTATCAACGATACAAAAACAAGAAACAATCATGTCTAACAACGGTGAGTAACAATTGTAATATCGTGGTCATGAAATTATTTCTTCAGACATTTTCCCTCCTGCCAATGATTTTTGATTATCAATTATGCAGGGCATTTGTCAATCACTAACGAAAGTATTCACTAAGTATTGGTTTACTGTTAAATCCAGAAATTTAGCCTTTCCAGGAAGAGTGAGTAGGTTGACTGACCGACGTAATATGATCTAAGCAATGTGTGGTTACGGCGTTAAACCTTACAAACAAGCAAATAAACAATTCTAATGAATTAATTCATGTGATTTATATTTTGGTACTTTTAATTTAAAGGAGTCTTAGTGATTTTTTTTGGTGTTCATGTAAAAATGAAAATCTGACGTATTCCTTCTTAGTGGACAGACTTCAGAAGTCATCCAATTTTACAATACAGATTACTAAATTAACTTTCTTTTTAAGCGGATCAATAACAGTTTACTTGTTTAATAAACATAATCAGTGTAAGCAATATGTTAACTATAACTTCTTACTGCATCATATTATTGACAACCAAGTGTGGAAAAGACTGAACTAAGATAATATCACTTAAGCCAAATATGGTTCTTTTACAGTTTTATTGATTTTACATTTAGTCATTAAATAACAGTATTCCTTACATTAACTATAGTCACTAAATCAGTAAATTTATATGTTACTCAGAAAAAGTGAATCTTAAAAAGTCAAATGAATTTATCAGTAAAAACTTTAGAATAACATTTGATTTCTACTATAATATACAGCTTTGACAAACACTTCAATTTTGCTGAATTGTGAAAAAAAGTTCTTACAACTTAGATAATCACTTTCGAGTCTGCTTCTTGGTCACCCAGTACTTGCTATATTGATAATGTTCCTTGCTCAAGGAAACAACGGATCAGGTTTTGGGTGAGATTTGAACCAAAGCGGAGCTGGTAATTCAATGATTACCATTCCAACGTCGTGAATATTTTGCCCTCTGAAGTAAAACATTTCTTTACCAACAAATTGGTATATTAAATAATGATAAGAGTTACAACCAATTAAAAGGTATGGTATAAACAGAACAGCATTTTCTGTCTTGGTAAATAAACAAGTATTTGATGGTTTAAGACATACTGCAGAAATAAAATTTGTACAACTGCAATCGATTAAAACCCGATCTAAAATTTCTGCTCGTCTTCTCGCTAAATTAGATCTGGCCTTTTACAAACAAAGGTCGCGTTCAGGTGACCTTTTCTCATCATAATATTCATGACGGAATTGTTATGATACGTAACTTGTTTACATCGTCTACGTCACGCAATTTGAAATGAGCCGCCCAATCGCAGACTGTGAATGATACCGCTGTTATATTAGCTAACCTTGGTTTAAAAATAGAAATTACGAAAACAAAATGTTATTAATAGTGTTTTCGTCTAGATGAAAGGTACGCATTAATTGGTCAACACTAAGTTCATCTTGACGTGACCTTCCACGGAGTCAGAAGAGATCCTGTTCGACAATGCTCTACAGGATATCTGTTTACGGAGATTAGTACAACTGTTGGTAAAAATAGACAACTGTGATTGACATCAATAAGAATCGATTGCCATCAGGGTTAAAAATTTGAATATATAGGGATGTTTCAATAATCAAAAGACAAATATTTAACTTGTTCTTGATACAAATTTCTGTTTTGTTTTGATAAAATTACCTTTTTTAATCGCTCAAGAGTTTGCAGTTATGATAAATATAATTGATTTTCTATGCTAAAACAACCATAAACAAAGATTTTAAAGAACCAGCCATTCATTTGATATCAAATATGACACAAATAATACACCATCATAATTGTTAAAATTTTGTAGTCAATATCAACACATGTTTAGGTCAGTGTCTCGTCAATAGATAATAAGAAGCTTAAGGTTTCTATTGTGTATTTCCAGCGACAACAACAACTTTGTCAACAGCCACATCATTATCAACGACACAAAAACTAGAAGCAACTATGTCTTACAGCGGTGAGTTACAATTTTAAATGTTTAACTCCGCTAATTTATATTTATATGCTTTTATGTTTAAGGAGACTTATGAATTTTATGTAAAAATTAAAATCCAACGCATTCCTTCTTAGATGACAAACTTCGGATTTCATCCAATTTTACTATAGAAAATTTACTTTCCTTATAATGGGACCAATTACAATTCACTTATTTAATAACATAGGATCACAAACCGTGTAAGCAAAATGTTGACGTTTCTCCATTTTTTTAAACAAAAATAATAAACTCACAAGTTTCCGTAATAGACACTAGTCACACCAAAACTGCCCATAAAATAATGTGATGGAGCTGGCATTGAACGTGCGTATGGTAAGCTTACCGATCTCCTGACAGATGTAAATAACATAACTATTGATATTATCTGAGCTCAAATGTATAGCAAACAGAGTCAAAGATGACGTAAATGACGACATTTATATGTCCTTGAAAAAAACGCAAAGCTTACATTTTTATAAGTATATACTTATTTTGTTTCAGGAGGTTTACATAGTCATACATCTCATCTCCCTAATCTCCTTGTTCTAGTTTTACTGGGTGTCATTCTCTGTGTTTTATTGGTACTTCTTGCATTAATGCTGTACAGGTAAGATTATGGACGACTCAAGAAATTTCAGAGAGGCTTTAATCAAGATTCTACGAATGATCCGAAAACTGCGAAAACTGCTAAAACATTTTTACGTTATGGTGTAAATCGTATCTAAGTTTTGTCACTTCTGAAATAAGATAGTCACAACAATATAGTACAAGTTACTTTCAAATATTATTATAATAGCCGTATCTTAAAAAAGCTAAGGAAAGCTATATGACTTCATTTGATCCTGTTCTTATTTATAGTGTTTTACTCTATAGGTTTCGTTTCGATATGTTTTATAAATGATCAACTCATTGACTTTTACGAGATTTGTTCTGTTCAGAATCTTTTGCGCAAACTGTTACCTTCAGCCATGCTATTGTCAGTTTGTCTATGTAGCATTGAAATTAGCATATTGTATATTAAGTATTTTTTCTATTAGTTTAGGAAGACAACGTCGTCAGTCACACATAAAACAGCCTGTTACAAGCTGTGATGATGCTCCAGTTGCAGAAATTGAAGATCAAAGAGTTGGCCAAAGAAAGGAACAAAAGAAATTCAATAGAGCAGCTGTTAAAGACAGAACAAATGAATATGAGTTAATAGAAGGCAATCCCAATACTTTCTTACATCACTCCCATAATGTAAGAAATGAACTTGTAAATATCATTGCTGATGTAGAAGTGGGTCTAAGCAATGATTATCTCACCCCAAGAAATGATATTGCTCAAACTACTCCAAAACTAGTGGGAGACCACATGAAGACTTCTAAATCTCATTATGATACTGTGAATGAAGACAGTGAACTTCTAGACAACGATCTCACCCCAAGACATGATATTGGCCAAACTACACCAAACGATTATCTCACACCTATACACGATGTAGATGAAAATATACCAAGGCTAGTAGAAGCGTCATACCCTAAATGTCATTATGACAAAGTAAATTAAGACACTTAGCTTGGCAATATTGATACAGAGCAGGTATATCGAAATGCAAGGGACTATTCTTACTTGAAAATAAAAATACATCATGGCCTTCAAAAGGCAGTATCAACTCACTTAGCAAATTTAAGGGGCTAATCCCACTATTTCAAATGTATATGTACAAAAATTGTGTGCTTAATTTTTTTTGGATTATTCTTTGTTTTGCATATAGATATTTTTCAATGTTGTATGTACTTAATGGTTTATAGAATGTACTATATTTTGCTGTCAGCTCCATTGTTACATAGATTCAAACAAGATAAAATGAACTTCTTTTTTATATAACCAGCTATATTTTGCAAAGGATTCATTTCTCTTACTAATTTTAAGGTCAAAATTAAATGATATCTGTGAAGCTCATTTCAATTTTAGTAGTCTTATTTTCGGCGCAGTTGTCTAAGCCAACTTTTGACCTATATTTTAACCAATACAATTTGCTCTACCATAGCTGTTTGTCCAATGAAATTCTTTTACGGTATATAAAATTGGATAAAACACATTACACCATTGGCTATTTGTGATAAACAGGTGCGTAGCACTTACAGTAGCCGCTGAGTATTTATTCTGTGTATCATGAGTGACTCACTATGCTTATTAATCATACATTCGTCGTGGTACGCCCCTTGCGGTATAACTAAACTGCGAATACAGTTGAGTTGCCAATAACGGATCGTCGCCAGTAGCGGACCAACGTCTTTAATTTTATCTTGTACGATTTTTATAGATAAAAATATGAAATTCAAATATTACAGATAATTAAAGTAACCTTTTGCAGTAATAAAAACACTTAGTTTACTTAAGATGATGACCTTTTTACTCTCCTATCATGCTTTGTAAATAAGCAGGTACCCGACGGGTACACAATTGAAGCATCAGTGTCAAACGGTAAATTGAGAAACGTCATTATGTGCCAAACCTTCTTGATATATTTTTCCAAAAGTTTTATACCATAACAAAGTTATTTTATCATACATCAAATTAAAAACAAAACCAATTACTTTTTGTTTTGCTTGACATTGTTGTACGCACTAATGTATGCCCATGTGTAGTTGCTAATAATGGGTCACATCAAAGATGTGTGTTGCGGTGGCATTGTTTTACCCTGTATAATTACATATTTTCAAGTATTGATATTAATGTATGTTTTAGTAAACTTAAGGAATGTTTGGATACTGTAAATGAGGGCAAAATATGGAATTTATGTAAGAGAATTAAGAATGTTAGGATGTAGACAATTTGTTTAAATCACAAATACATGTCTTATTAACAAATACAGGGGATTATAACTATCTTATATTAAATGTTTAAAACCAAGATTTTTGTAATGTGTTGTTGCCAAAGTCAATTTGTATGTTGGTTTAAAAAAAACATGTTGTATTCAGTTAATATTGTCTGTTATAAGAAAGTCCATACATTCCAATGTCACGTGACTCTTTACTGGAGAAGTTGATCCGCGATTGGGTAATCAGCGATGATTAAAACTGAAACGAAATATTTTTTAACAAAAAACATTTTGGTTATTGTAACAGCTAGAGGTACTAATGACAATTACAAATATATATATATACATAATAAATATCTTTCATAAATCTAAAGAAATCTGTCTTTATTACCGAAGTGATCCGTTACTGACGACTCATCTGTATGACTCAGTGCACGCTCGGAATGGGTTTTCACTTTGTCATATGTAGGCCGCCATTGAGCATTTATATCATTTGTTTTATGTTTGCCAGAAAGTAACATATTAATCGTTTGGTCATTATGGGAAGAAGTGATTTTTTATTGAAAATCCATGGCATTGTTATTAAAGATGTTTTTAATTTTAGAATCGGACAGATTTTCATAATTGACAAATCAGCAAAGTGGCAATATATTCGGACAAAAATTGTCAGTTGAGACTGAATTGCAATTTCGGACAAATTACATTCGACCTATAGTTAATACATGTACACCGTACATGACCAACATTTATACTTCAAACCATTGAAAATAAACCAAGCAGAGCGCCGAATATCTTTTTTAAAGATATTTCTTGTTAATTTTACAATTGTCTTTAATCCAGTACATTATGTTACCAGCTTGTCAATAAGTTTACTTTTATTCATTGTATTTAATTCTTGTCTTTTTGATTTTCACATATAATCGTGTCTTCAGTTGAAACTCAACACTATATGGCAAGGAGTTAATGTTTTTACTTTTGTGTGCCATCCTTAATGTACATGTAAAATGTTGTTTAATATGGCTATTCAGTTTTTTTAGTGCGTACAAAAAACGTGCTTGGGTAAACATTAAAAATGAACCAATTGATTTCAGGGGTCGGCAGTATTGAAAATAAAATTTGTGTATTTCATTTCAACAAAATTAGCATAGAGGATAAACCACCACCACTAAGTTAATCATTCCATTACCAACAACTAAAACACTCGTTAGACATATCACAATAGTTTATGTTATTGTCATCCTGAGCATCGCTCGTCGTGGATTAGTTAAATGTACTGTTATTATAAACAGTGTTTGTTTTTTTTTGTTCGAACTATATACAGTCACGTCGTTTAAAATTGTAACTTGTTTGTATGTTTATCATGTGTGTCATGTGTTGTAAAGTTGTATATAAAAATCAATCTACATTTAACTCTGTATGTATCTTTTTCACGTACAAGTCACTTGGTCATTTTAAAATTGTTTAAAGGGAACAAAGTTTAAGTTTACGTTAACTTTTAAGTACAGTACCCTCAAATGTACTTAGAAAATATCCCGTTTTAATTTTGACAAACTGATTCGCATTTACTCATGCAAAAGGAACAACTAAGAAAATTCCAAGATATCTTACATTAGAAAGCTTTAATCATAGCAATTTGTTTCCGGTAATAATCAAATGAAGAAGTTTAAATAAAGAAGTAAATAAAAAAATATAGAAGTTTATGTTAAAGTTTCTTTTTTTTTTGGGGGGGGGGGGTTAACGCCGTAGCAACACATTGTATAGGTCATATAACGGCGGTCAGTCAACCTACTCACTCCTCCTGGAAAGGCTTAATCGCCGGATTTAGCAGCTAACCAACTACTAAGCGCATACTTCCGTTAGTGACTGACATCGAACCCACGACCCCTCGATCAATAGACTTTCGAGCTACCAACTGAGCTAGCCGGGCGGCTACTAAGGTTTATTGAAATACCGTTTGTCTAAGAACTTTTGGAGGTACCGGTATTTTGAAGTATGGACAATTTATTGATGATACATTTTCTACGCATTTAATAAAATAAGTAATATATTCATGCTAGGTTATATTGTGTTAGAAAAACAACAATCGTAGAAGGAAATTAAAATTCTTTTGTTTCATATGTTGAATGGTAGCAGGAAAACAAATGTACCATTGTTGTAACTTTAACCATTTATGACAGTGAGAATCAGTCGATGATTTAAACAATTAGTATTACAGTCAGATCTCGATACAACGATACCGTTCGTTCCCAGGAAAAGTGTCGTTATAACGCTATGTCAGTGTAATGAATTCTTCCAGCAATGTACCTGTTGGTATCAGTTTCACGTAGGGGGTGACTTCATGCATATCATCGTGGTCACTTGAAAATGCTGGAACTACAAAATTTCGATTTTCCTTTTTTTAATTTCTAAAACTACATGTCTTTCCGCGTCGTTCTGTCATACTTTCATCCCCGAGTAAGCCAATTAGAAGTAATATTTTTTTTAAATTATTAAAAATGCCGGAGGTTCATAGTTCAGCTTTTAAGATTAAATGATAAAGATAAAATGCCGTAACTACAATACTTACAGCTCCGGCATATATGTAACATAAAATCAATATCAGTCAAAAACAAGTTAGAGCAGTTCCGATATTTTATATTTCAGTGTTATACGGTTTGAGACTAATTTGCTTTTCATATCCGTCGGTATAATAATTGATTTGATGCGTCTGTTTACTTTAGACTTGTTTATTTCAAGTTGAACATAAAAATAGAATTATGCAATGGTCATTTGGCAGACGAAGCAACTTTAGCTGATGGTGGAACCGAGCATTTCTAAATATCAATTGTTATTCTATTCATATTAGTCTCTCCATTTGTGGCTAAGGTTTTCCCTTCATTGGCTAAGGGACAAGCCTTTTCAAAGCGGGTTGGAGTCTCTGCATCTCTGAAATTTTAGCAGGTTGATTGGTTTTTTCCCCCGGTTACTGCTTTGTAAAACCTGCGGGTAAGGTGTTCGTTGCCATACTGCCTTAATTGTGGTAAGCATGACTATGGTGCATTATTTAAGATATTGCGCAATATCTGTTTAAAGATACATGGTTAGTAATTATCTAGTAAAAGTAACTGGGTAACCTCTTAATTAAGACGTTATTTAAGAGGTTTACAAATTGCGGTAACTAATTAATCGTTTAACTTTAATACTAAATAGCAGTTGTATGCACTAACTTGCATTTATATCCTGTTAAGATAAACTATTTATTGAAGTTATAAAAAACTAGTTACGTAACTAGTTAACTACTAAATTGACATGTTAATATATGCCACCATAACTGATTGATAGGGCAGTATTTTGAAAGATCCACATACGCTGTAGTTTAGAACTAACTATAACAAAATATTATTTTTTAGTACATGAAAGTATTGACAGAAGGTACAAAACTTTAAATTTGTTTGATTTACTAAATTAAACGCGAATTGTTAGTTCTTCATTAAATGTCAAATAGTTTAGTTAGTAGAGGTGTGAACTTTTCATAACTGGCTATACTGGTGACTCGAGAAATACTGTAAAGTTCATGAATTAGGCAATGTTGTGTGTCTTTATTCAGATGACCTCTTTCAGCCATTTGAACGAATTGCTTATGAAATTACTTCGACATTTTTGTTAACTATCGCTTTACTGTCTGACTGGTTGATGCTTACTGTTTTTGAAATTTTAGTCAGAAGATGACAACTACTATAGAAATTTTGACAAAACGTATAAAAGTGATGTTTATCACATATTGTGCTATTGTCACATTGTTCAACTAGGCAAATAAGTATGTATTAATTTTACACCAAGAATTGATATTTACGTAACGTAACATCCGTTTTACCTCAGGGTAAGTATTATTTCACCATGAACATGCCCTGCGTAGTTCAGTGTCTTTAAATTTTAATGGTTTCTAAGTTCAGTTCGAGCCCTTTTTGTCACGGTTTTGTATGAGAGAATATTTCTATGCTGGAAATATTTAGTACTATTCATACGAAGGAATAAAGACTGGTAAATTGATTGCCTGACTAACTAAATGATGCGATTAACATAAAAAATTGTATGTTGATATTTCTATTTCTATTGTTCATGAAATGCTGTAAGGAGGATCGAGGGAATCTTGGCAAAAGCACTGTATGTTCCCGCTTTAAAACTAATGATTCGCCTATAGAATATGTTTCACACCAAGACCGTACTCTTATCGAGCTATACTTAATAATTAAGATACATTTTGTACTTAAACTTGCAGTTGTAAATTGCCGGAAATAAACCTTCCACACGAAGTCATGTACGTCAGGCTTTATATATTACAAATGATTTGCCAGAACTGCAAACATAAATTATCAAATGCCGAAACTACAGTTATTTCAGTAAATATTAAAAGTTTTGATACGAATGCATAACTGCACTTAACTATTACGAGGGACTTGTGTAATTGTTTCTTCCGCATTATTATCGGCCTGAAAAAACACAACGCGAAGGAATCAACCACTAGAAGGGACCAACGAACCACAACTTGTTGTAACCTCATAATCCCATAGGGTTACAGCCGATTAATTGGTGCCGTGACTGGCAGATCTTGTGCCACTGGTTGAAACCTGGAACCACAGACGTAAAAAAATACTGTAAGTTCTCTTTTCTTAGTGTATAGTGTTACTTTCCCAACCATGACAGAGGCATTAGAGGCTATTTTTAAACAGTGTGAGATTAATACTGCTCAAATTAATGAGCAAAACAAAAACTTGACCGTTACCAAGAGCAGCTGGCTCGGAGGACCTTCGTTCCTATAATAACGACTTACACTAGGGATCCCAAGACATTTGAAAAGAGAATAGACGACGTTGAGCGATAGGCTTTAGTCAAAGGAGTCGACGATTCCGTGGATAGGTTAATTGCGTTTGGCAGTTGCGATCATGCAGATGCCGACTTTGTTAAACAGTACCTTAGTGAGGTCCCAGAGGGAACTTGGGCAGATATGAAGGCCGAGCTCTCTAATCGCTTTGAGGAAGTAAGCGACCCCATGCATAAAATGACTTTACTAAGAAAAATTAAACAGAAACCCGATAAATCCGTACACGTCTTTTGCGAGAGGTTAACAAAGCTAGCAACCGAGGCCAATGATGGTCGGCCAGGTGGCAGAGCCATTATACATTCTCACGCTGTAGATTTTTTATTAGATGGTCTCTCAAGTGAGGCACTTAGGTATCTTGAAATCGCGCTGAGATAAAACAAATTTTTTGAGCGGAACCAATGGATGTTTCTTTGATACGTCCAACAAAAAACAATTACCAGTTGTGCGGTAAAGGAAGCCATACTGCATGTTACTGTCAAAACTTTAATGTTGACCGTAAGATAAACGCGGTTGAACACGACCGCACCGACAAAAAATTTTATGTTGGCGTTGCGGAAAGCAGGGACATTTTAAAGCAAATCTCCCCGACAATCGTAATTATCACCGCAATAAGAGCCGTTTAAACTAGGTAAGCATCGAGGTTATGCGACCGCATCGCTGATAATTGAAAATGTAGTAAATGCCTCAACTGATGAAAAATCGATTATCTACATCAATATATCAAATAAAAACCCAATTTTATGTCTGGTTTATTTAGGTAAAGATAATTTGAGAGCTCTCGTAGATACAGGTGCGGAGACGTCACTACTCCACAAACGTATATGCGACACACTAGATAACAAACCAAAAATAACAAAAAAATATGTAAGACTTTAATTTGTTAACGGTGACGACCTGAGTGTGTTAGGCTTCGTTAATATATCATATAAAATAGGAAAAGAGAAATTAAATCATGATTTTTTGCTTGTGGATGAAATAAATAAAAACTCTATTTTAGGTAAGGCTTATTATTTAAGTTTTGACTCGGACTGTATTGCGATCTTAAACGTATGCGTATCAATAATAGTTACGTACAACTAGAAGATGACTTACGCATACATTCTTTAGTTATGGTTAAACAGGAGGTTATCCTTAAGCCTGAAACTAAAATTGACTGTCCAGAAAAATATAGAGAAATGGTTGAATATTTGGTTAGAAAAAATAGGAATGTGTTTGCAAAATACGACTTTGAGTTAAGAAACTGAAAGACAGTCGAGATGGAGATCGACACCGGTGACGCCTCACCCGTTAAAAGTCGCCCCTACTACTTTACCACGTAGTGATAGACCCAAAGCCGAAAATGCGCTAAGCGATATGCTGGCTGCCGGTATAATTGAACGATATAGCTCCCCTTATTCAAGTCCTATAGTATTGGTTACAAAAAAGGACCAAAGTAAGAGTTTTGCGTGGACTAAAATATATAAAACAAGATAACGAAACCTAATGCTTGGCCTTCACCGCAAATTGACGAAATTCTCGTCCTGTTGGGAGTATGCAAATATTTTACCACTCTTGATTGTCGTAGCGGTTTTTGGCAGGTTTCTATAAACCCGGACCCTCCCAGCAAAAATAAAGTCTGCATTCTCCGCCCTTGGAGTCTTATACCAGTTCAAGAAAATGCCTTATGGTATGATAACAAGTCCGGCGTACTTCTGTTAATTAATGTCTATTGTATTAGAGACCTTGAGAAATTCACCTTTTGTTCCATAGACGACTGTTTGATAATGAGCAAAACTTTGGATAAGCATATTGAGCACATTCAAATAGTGATGGATCGAATGACCTGGCACTCAAACTTGAAAAATGCAGTTTTATGAAACCTGAGACAGCGTGTTTATGTTACATTATGAGTGAGAAAGGCATACGACCCGACCCACAAAAGATTGCTGTCATAAAAGTATACCAGTCCCGAAATCAGTCAAAGATGTAAGAAGCTTTCTAGGTACACGTGGTTACTTTAGACGGATATTACCTGGTTTTAGCCAAATGGCTAAGCCTTTTACTGAATTAATAAAAATAATGCTAGATTAAGGTAGTCACCCGCGTGCGAGAAAAGTTTTAATTATGTAAAAAACTTACTGACAGAGATTCCCTATTTAAGTCACCCAGACTTGACTAAAGCCTATATAATTTATACTGACGCGTCAGGCTACGCTATTGGCGCTGTAGTATGTCAAGAATGTGAGCCTGAGGACAGCGTAATGCCAAATGCAAGGAACGAAAAGCCGATACATTTTCTTTCTCATAAATTATCAAAAAACAAAACAGAAGCTGTCGACTATGGAACGCAAAGCCTTTGCTATTAAGTATGCATTATAAACATTCGACCCATATATTCACAAATCTCCAGTGATCGTAAGAACCGATCACGCCCTATTAAAATATTTGTTAGAGTCACCAATGCAGAATAAAAAGGTGCAACTCTGGGCGCTTGCTATATCTGCGTACAATGTGAAAATGGATGCATTAAGTTACGCTTAACTCGGTGGCCGACGCCCTTAGTCCAGCGATGCACGAGGATATCGTGCATGACGAACCGAATAATGATGACGTTGTTGTAGACATTCCGGATAACACGTTCAATATAAATGTTATCAACACAAACGCTGTAGATAATATAAACCTAGACGAAGAGCAAGGAAATGACGAAAGGTTATGCGAAATACGGAGGGCCCTTATGGGTGACAACCCATAAGAACTTACGTACTAAAGTGATACATACACATGACGTTTTTGTAGATGAGATGCTCTATTACATATCTGAACCTGATGGCGACGCAATCCTAAGATTGTGTATATCTACGCACCATTATTGAATCAGTTTATGACCTAGGTGACTCGGGTACAGAGAGGTTATATGACACATTGAAAAGAAAATATTTTGGTCTTATATGTATGAACACATTCTAAAATATGTGAGCGAGTGCCCAACCTGTCAGATGCGCGTCCCTAACCATACAAAGATACCTATTTCTGAGACCGATGTTCCAAATCACCCCTTTGCTAAAGTGTCAATGGACAAAACTGGCCCATTAAAAGAGACCTTAGCAGGAAATAAGTACATTTTAGCCTCTGTAGACCATTTAAATGGTTGGGCTGAATGTTTTGCAATTAAGAGGATAACTGCAATGATGAATGTCGCGCAAGTATAGTGTAACCGGGTCGTCGTGAGTAAAAGTGGTCCACATTGGTTAATAAGTAGAATAACTATATGGTTCTGTTCAATATTCAATTTCTGGAGAATAATTTCTTCAGTCATATAATATACAATTCTCTAAATAGTACTGTCTTCTATATAATGTACAACTATTCCTTCTATTCTCTATTCTATTTCTATCTGTTAGTATATTTCTATTTGTTTTATCATTCTGTAATGAACAATATACATAGTATAAGTATCAATAGTCTATTTGAGTCTTTAAGTCTCTTTATATTACTATAAAATATATAGATAAGTATATATCTAGATTCTAATATCAAGTGGCTAGTCTTGAAATTAGTATTACATACAAACAGTATCAATACAAAATAATACAGTATAATATAGTTACAAATTATACAAACTATGACAAAGTTAAAAATAATAATATAATCTGTTACCATCTATGATATAAACTATCTCTCTGAATAATCTCAGGTCTCTCACACTGTGATGTTAATATAATTGTAGTTAACTGAAAAGTTAGAGAAATGGAGGTAATTAGATAAAGTAAAAGGGCGTGGTAACGAATTACAAAGTACCATCCTGAAAACCATTCAATTACTTAATATGAATAATAAATTACTCTTTTAAATAGGAATTCTTGTTCTTATTAACGAAATAGATATATAATTAAGTTAGTTAGATAAACTCAAAGTATAATACTGACCTAACTAATCAAAAGAACCAATTCTAAATTTACATCTAGTTAAGGCGGCAAAATTACCAACTGATTTCTATGAAGACAAAGACTGGACTGACAAGAAAATGAGAGGATCAAATACCTTTACAGTTCAATGGTTTCAATAAAACCAGATAACTCTAATCAAATTGATTACTTAACATTTAAAAATAATGTAGAACAAGAGAGACAACTGCAGTAAACCTTAACACTAATTTTAACAAGATTGACAGATTTACCTCCCTTATACAAACAAACTATTTAACAGAATTTGACCCTGTTACATACTTCCCTGGCTCGTAAATGACGTCTCGTCATTTGTCCAACTTATTAATCAGTCAAATTCGTCGTCTTGTCATATCAGTCAAGCATAAATGGTCAAAAATAATAATTTAAAACATATCTACTAATCTATGTACATACATACTACTACTACTATTTCATCTTACTCATACCTCTTGTTTAAATTCTTTCAAACTTAAACCTTTTATATCTATACACATAATTTATATTTGTAACAACTTAATCAACTCCACCAAAATCATACTGACTGAAATAATACATTATTTCTCATTCCCATCCCTCCTAGGAAGTTTTAAATGTGATCTCACATTTAACAAAAAATAAAAACAAAAAATGTTATACTGTTACATTATATTTGTATAACATAAACAATGTTTTTATTTTAAAAAATACATGAAAGTAACCATACTTACTAACAGGATACAACACAAAAATTATCACACAAATATTTCATAATTTACAATATAATCTTTAAGCTGATCAGGGGGTTTCCTTTCGCGAGTTGACCGTCTAGGTAATGATGTGTCAGCTGACTGTAAATTAGACTGAACTTCAGAGATTTCGTCTATCTCTTGAACTTTTTCTGTCTCTTTATTTACCTTCTCTTCAGTCTTTTCTTCTTGAACTGTATTATCTTCTTTATCCCTATCACAATCTATATTCTTCTCTACTGTTTGATCATCATTAAGATGTCTTCTCTCCTCGTCTTCTTCCAAAGAACCATCATCTACTTCATCGTCATCTTTATCTTCGTCATCTTCTTCATCTGTTTCATCACTACTATCTGTTGAAGTTTCATCATGTTCAGAAGGAATGTAGGCGTCCCCACTTTCATTTGTAACTATTACAAAATGATTTTCCTCATCTGAATCTTCTGAATTTTCCTCTCCGACTTCGGATTATTCACTGTTACTATTTTCAACTAATTCTTCTCTTGTCTCTTGACAATCTTCTGTATTCTCACTTTCATCATTATCTTCCATTTTCTTTCGCTTTGGATACAGATGGTTTCTATGCAAAGTTTTCTCAATATGAGAATCCACAGATCTCAATTTAAATACAGGGATTTTTTCCCCAGGCTGGTCAATTATCTCAAAAATGTCTTCTTCGAATCTGTCTTCTATTTTGTGTTTCCCGTCAAACTTCATTATCTTGACTAAAACCTGGTCATCAATTTCTAATTTTGCTGCTTTGGCTTTAATATCATATACTTTCTTCTGTTTTATTCTTGCTTTGTCGTTAAAGTCTTTAACGATTTCATATGTTTTCACCATTCTTTCTTTTAAATTATAAGGTATTCTTGTTGGTCATGTGAAGTATCAGGGTCACTGTTAGCCTGCTGAAACATTGAGTCTATAGGTAATTTTGGTTTTCGTCCAAACATAAGTTCAAATGGCGATAGATTGGTAGATTCATGTGGTGTTGCATTTTATGCATACATTAAGGATGGGACATACTCTTTTCCATTGGTTTTCTGTGATTCTTCTAGTGTGCCTAGCATACTGAGTAATGTTCGATTAAACCTTTCAGGGGTAGCATTTCCCATAGGATGATACATTGTGGTGTGTCTTTTCTTGATATTTAATAAATTGCATAATCCTTTATTAATTTTGATTCAAAATTAGGTCCTTGGTCCGAATGTAGCCTAGTTGGTATTCCAATATACAATATGAAGTGATTATATATACATTCAGCAGTAGTCTTGGCTGTTTGATTTTTTGTAGGTATGGCTATGGAGTACTTGGTAAAGTGGTCAGTAATAACCAGTATATTTGAAATACCTCCTTTGGATGGTTCTAAGCATAAAAAGTCTGTGCAGATTAGTTCTAGCGGATATGAAGTATTAATATTCACAAGCTGCGCTTTGCTTAATTGACACTTCCTTCTAATACAACTGTCACAAGTACTAATAAAATTTCAACATCATTCTACATTCCAGGCCAGAAGAAACATTCCCTTAATAATCGCATTGTTCTGTCTCTACCAGGATGTCCTACATCTGTGTGCAATCCATTCAAAATATTTTGTCTAAATTTCTTCGGGATCACTAGTTGTTCAATTTAATTTCCATTTTCTTCAATTCTTCTGTAAAGTATACCTCTTTTCATTATGAAATTGTTAAAGTTTCTTTTCATTACTTCATCAATTCTGGTTAAATTCTTGGTTGTTATTTTCTGTCTATCACTGCTATTCTCCATCTATCAATAGTTTCATCCTCTCTTTGGCTTTTTCGCATTTCTCTAAATTCAATTTGGGACATAACTTGTCCTGGATTTTCTGTAGCTTCTATAATGTTGATATTGTTGCATGGTATTGTTTCTATAAATGGAGGTTGACTTGTAGTGTAACTGCAGATGACTTTCACTGTATTGTTATCCGCATCAGCGTTCTTAATTCCTGGTCTATAGAAGATATCAAAATTGTATTCGCCTAGTGCGTAAGCCCATCCTTGGCCTGTCGCATCAAGTTTCGCTGAGGTCAATACATATGTTAATGGGTTATTATCTGTAATAACAGTAAATTATTTCATCTTTAGGTAATCAGAACATTTCTCTGATATAGCCCATTTAAGAGCCAGAAATTCCAATTTGTAAGCACTATAATTATTTCTGATTTTCTGATCTACTGGCATAAGCAATAACTCTTTTGATCTTGTCTTCATTTTGATATAGGACTGCTCCTAGTCCTTTAGTGGATGCATCTGTATGTAGTTGAAAAGGTTTTGAGAAATCTTGGTATGCCAAGACAGGTGGGGAAGATAAACGTTGTTTTAGGTCTTCAAAAATAAGTTGTTCTTGTTCTGTCCATATCCATTCTTTGTGAACTCTTTTTAATTTCTTGCTTGATGTTGGAGGTAATAGGTCTGCTAATGGTCTAATAATTTTACTACAATCCTTAAAGAAACGACGATAGTATCCAGCAAACGCTAAAAATGATCTTAATTCATCAGAGTTAGATGGTGTAGGCCAGTTTAATATCTTAATAATCTTCTCTGGGTCAGTAGATACTCCTTCCTCTGAAACTATATGTCCTAAAAATGAACTCTTTGTTGAATGAAGAAACACTTTTCTGCTGATAGTTTAAGCTCATTTTCTCTTAATCTTGTAAGAACAAGGTCCAACCTATGTAGATGTTCTTCATAACTATTAGAAAAAATAATGAGATCATCTAGTTAAATAATACAAATTTTCATGTTGTAATCACCCAAGAATTCTTCCGTTAATCTTTGGTATGTTGCTGGGGAATTGCAGCGTCCGAATGTTAATTTCTCATATTCATAAAATCCGAGAGGTCCGACTGTAAATGCTGTTCTTTCTTGTTGGGATTCTTCTTTTTCCACTTGGTGATAGCCTACATTCATATCGATAACTGAGAAATATTTGCTTCCTCGTAGACAATCAAAGACTTATTCAATACGTGGTAAAGCATTTGCATCTTTAATACTTCTTTTATTCAGCATTCTGTAGTCGATACACATCCTTAGTTTGCCATTCTTCTTTCTGATTAAACTATGTTACTGGTCGATGAAGATTTCGACTTTCTAATTATTCCTGCATTTAATAATTGGTCTAAAAGTTGTCTAACTTCATCAACCATCATAGGTGGTATTCTCCTGTGACGCTGTTTAAATGGTGTTAAAGGGAGACAACTGCAGTTAACCTTAACACTAATTTTGACAAGATTGACAGATTTACCTCCCTTATACAAACAAACTATTTAACAGAATTTGACACTGTTACAATTGCTCTTTGAAATATTCTCCAGACATACCGCTATTACTCAGTTAGTTTCCGATAATAGTACTAATTTTTCGAATGAAATCATGGACAACGTCAATGAACAGTTAAATATTATGCATGTATGAACTTCATTTTACAATCCACAAGCCAACTAAAAGTTGAGCGGTATTTTAGAACACTTGAGTACATTTTGTCAAACATTGGCACCGAAGACGTGTGGGATGCAACCTTACCCCATGCAGTGTGCGCATATAATGTATCCGCATGTCAAACGACCGGTTACAGTCCATTTTTCGAATTGTATGGTAGAGAACCGTGCATACATATAGACAATATTCTCAAACCGAGACAAAAATATTCAGGTAAAGACCAGATAAAAAAAGTCTAACTTTACAGCACAAGGCATTTAAAGTAGCTATGTCGAACATTTTGAAAGCAAAAAGAAAGCGTAACGAACTAGCAAAAATAAAAATGCACCGTAAGAAAACTTCGAAGTTGGTCAAGAAGTCTACGTTAAAAATCACGCTAGATCGTCTAAGTTGTCTCACAGATATACTCCATAATACAGAATTGTCGAAAAGAAGTCACCTCTTACGTTTGTGCTACGTAATGTACTCGATGGTTTATTGCTGCACATTCATGCTAGAAACATGAAAAGAGCAACTCTAGACTGGGATGTTACATACGAAAACGGTAACTTCATTCTGTTTGAGAAAGTCCGGCAACCCCGTAAATCTACATATGAAGTAGCCCCTAGCGATAGCGAGTCTGAATCCAGTAGCTCAGACGATGATATCGTGCGTACCCCATGACACGTGAAAAGATGTAAGAGCGAAAGGTCAGACAGTTCAGACAGTGACGCAAGCAGAAACACAGCGAAACATATAGCGAAAACGTAGAGCAAACGACAGACTTACTAACAGACTAACAGTCTGTAAATTATATGTCATCTACTGATAATTGATGAACAGGACGGGTTTAATGTCATAAGTCATTATGCGTGATTAAAGCAGTACATACTTTACAAATGTAAATATTTATGTAAAATTATTATGTAATCACAATCATATAAATATACTCTCATTGTACATGACCTTATATTGACCTCATATCGCCCTGACATAGACTTAAATTGACCTCCTAATTTACAGGTGACCGACGGATGAGACATGATAATAATATCTTGGTTAGCTGTGATGCTAACGCTAAGTCATGCTTTCCTTATACGAGATAATGTTGTATTCGAGAAACAGAATACAACGAGCCTTACTCAAGATAAATGGAAACTTGCTCTTACACTGGACTTGACGCCCTACGATGACTTCATTTCTTAAGTGTCTGAAGATTCCAAGAACATTGAACGAATTGTACGAGATTCGTTGACTAACGTAATCAGGAAAACCAAAATTATTCCATTACTTTTAAAGGCTTAGAACAGGAAGTTTCAAGGCTAACACATTCATACTTGACCCTCAAATCTAAATTCATGATCAGTAAGTTTGTGCGACAAAAGCATTCTCCGATCCCATTCTTAGGAAAGGTTATGTCGTTGGTCACAGGCGTGTCGACCGAAGATGACGTCTACGCGGTCAAACATACCGTCAACCATATACCTTGAACCCAACAATCAATGTTACATGTTATCGAAGATAATTTAACTAGTCCGGCCAACACCAAGGATGACCTTGCACGAAATGATGTAGAAAATGTTATTCAATTTATTGGTAGACATGTTCTTACTGATTCCAAATCCGATTGATGCCACTTTGTCATCCTTGGGCAACTCTCAGAATCCAAGATGGCGACCAAGATGGCGGCTAGAGGCTAAATTATACATGCAAATTTTTTTTTTCACATAATGGTCTTAAAATGAAGGACAAAAGTGATTTCAACATTTACAGATCGAGTTGGTTAAATTTTGTTATTCTTATACAAACTTTTAAATTCAAAATGGCGGTCAAAATGGCGGTCAAAATGGCGGTCAAAATGGCGGGTTAAGGCTATTAGCCCAGTATCTAAAGAACAAACTGGCAGAAAGAGACTGAGTGGTGTAGAAATTTATTTACTTATAGAATAATTCATGTTATTAAAGAAACCGATTGATTTCACTAAGTTATAGTTTATTATTAACAATTATAAATCCAAAATGGCGGCTAAAATGGCCGATATAATCTAATAGTTCAGTATATAATATACGAGTACACACATGGACGGAAACAAACATATTTGGGTTTAAGTTTCAATGTTTGTTATATGATTTTTTGAATCTTTATAAACTCTCAAGTTTTTAAAACTAGTTAATCCCACCTGATCATCTATTAACAACTTAAGATTCAAGGTGGAGTCAAAGATTACGATTACGAAGCAAGTTCTATTTTTTTAGCAATAATGTATTGTAAATAATGAAGTGTTTTCATAATGGCCTAGTTATTTGACTGAAAACCGTCATATTAGCCTTCGCCTCTGGCCTCGGGCTGTCTTCAGCCAAATACAGGCCGTTATGAAAACACTTAATTCACCATTGTCGCAGATAGGGTCCCAATAAAAAACGCTCAGATTGTACCTACATTCAAAATGGTGGCATTTTTGTGGAAGAAAAAAAAACCCACGACCTTTATGAGAAAACTCGGTCACTATGAGATTCGGAAGCAATCAAAATGCCTGAATCTCATAAAAGCCGATGTTTAAATGAAATGAAAATTTGATAAATAATTCGAGGGTTGCCCGCAAGATACTCGCTCTTCAACGCAATGTACTAAATACAGTCTTGCTGGCAACCCTCCAATTGTGATGGACAAGCTAATTTAATTTCCAAAATGTAAGCCATTTAAATAAAGAAAAACGGGATAATAAAATTGGTTAATATACGGTTTACAGTAGACAATTTAATTTACGATTATTATGAAGTGCTATCATTTTGTTTAATATTGCAATATGTGTGGATATTTAAAAAGCTTATAATCCTTTTAGTTGAAATATTTCGATGCAGTGAAAATAAACTGAAACATATCATTAGCAAAAAGCATGTGCCAAAAAATGAGGAAGAAACTAATTGACTGAGCTCTATCAATATCATTACACAAACAATGATACAGTCTGACTTGACTAAACTTGACTCAATTAGAATATGTGCTTAAATGTTTAAGTTTGCTTCTGTCTAACAATATTACATGACGATAGCACAATTTCTCTGGTCGTTGTGTATGTTGATAACAACATGTTCAAGTGACGACACAAATTTTGTTGACAGAGTATTTTGCACTCAACAACTTAAGCATATGCAATGGTAAACTAAACATATAAATGATTATTATCTTTAGAAAGTATCCAAGCGGGTTCTAGCTTATGGCCAAAAGATATCATAAGTGTCTTCACTTTTAATGTAGAATTGGTGAACTAGCTTTAAAAGCATATTTTACACCCATGCAAACAGTGTACCTTCTTTACATTGTCAAAAACTGACTGACTTGTAACATTACATTTTGGACGAATGTCAGTTGACCCCATTGTTATAGTGTCACTCCTACAAGATAGATATCTCAAAAGAGTATCAGCACACCAATGTCGTCAGATATTTTTGGTACTCAGCAAATTGCAGCAAAAGTGATTATTTGTTGTACAATTTTGTTGTCTGTTCTTCTCGTACCAAGTCATAAAGGTTTATGCGATTAAGCATATATGTAATGTTACCGAAAAAAAGAAGAATCACCATATCATGCAATGCATCTATAATGTTTGGAGTGTAACATATTTAAATATTACATACGAGATCGACAAGTTGTCTCAGCGTACCATCCTTCTTTTGGGGAATCTTTGCAGTTGATAGTGAATATACTCCAAATGTGTTTAGTAATCAGACATGTTTAAACTTTTGGCACTGATGCATCAGATCTGTTATGTGTTCTTTCAAGATATTTAGTCTTAAGTGAAACAATACATTTTTAAATTTTCTATTTGGCCATGTTTTGTAATTAATGAATCCCTTAAAACCCCCATCTTGCACAGGGTAACACTATTTGCTAAATCATGAGCTAGACACTGGGTTCAAATAGCAGTGTATACGCTTATAATAGAAACTGGGATCTACGCCACGCAATTTCTCTCTATCCTTGTAAATAAAACCAAATTCTACTACAAACTTTTGATGGAAATGTGCTTTTGTTATTTCTCCATTTTTTATCAATGGCCAGAGTCATTTACAATGAAATAAAGAACATTCATGAATCAGTTGAGATATTTAATGTCTAGATCGGACTTGAAATGATCCTATTGCAATTTCTCTTATTTACTATCAAAATGTGTTACAATGTCAGCATAATTTCTATCAATTGCTTTGGCATAAATATACTCTTGAAAGATAATAGAACATGCACACAATACTTACAATATCATTAGTTTTTTTTCTTTTTTATAACCCCTTTAAATACATATTGATTATTATTGAAGTGGCAAACATATTGGAAAAGTGGTCGCTATTCTAAGGATATCACAACATATGTTGTTCAATGAATTAAATATTATCAGAATAGTGTCTCTAAATTGCCATCTTAGAAACAATTTGCTTCCAGGGTCAACTGACAAGCTAACAAGTATCAACGATTTAATATTCGCAAGACCAAGAGATATGAAAACCTAAACATAATGCTGTATACCCATTAGTTAGGAGTTATGTCTTTTAATGTGAATTGCAATTAATTTTCAAACTTTAATCATTCATTTTGACCACCATCTTGAATTCTTGAAGTTATCCAGGAATACCAATATGGCATCAATAGGTTACATAAGCAAAAAAAGATTAACTACGAAATAAAATGCATGGAAATTATTTGGTATACCCCAGTCTATGACTTAGCTCATTGTGGTTGATATATACCCGACAGCTAGTTATTTACGCCATTATAGCCGCCATTTTGGACTTTGGAAATTGCCCAATGATGCCAGTGTGGCATCAACCAATTTTATGAACTAAACTAAAGAGTAATTCCTACAAAAATGCATTAAAACTCTTTTGAACTTTTGAAATGCCTCTATGCACGATTCTGTTCATTGTGGTTGATATACCCGACTAGTGTAGTTTTTATCCGCCTTTTTGTCCGCAATCTTGGATTAGATATTAAACGAGGGGTACCAAAATTGCAAAAAAATAAAATTGCAGATAATATTAGAGTAATTTCAGCTATTTAAAATCAGACTGTGATAAGGATGGATTTATTATACATAAATCAGCTTTCATCCGCCATTTTGTCCGCCATCTTAAATTTTGGGAGTTGCCCAAGAGTGCCGAAGTGACATCATCCAGTTTCGTAAACTACGATGTCTTAGCTTCAAGAAAAAGCAAAAACATTTTTACATCCTTCCATGCACGGTTCAATTGATTTGTGTAGATTAGTTAGTTATTTACCCCATTCTAGCCGCCATCTTGGATTTTGGAAATTGCCCAACGATGCCAGTGTGGCATCAACCAGTTTTATAAACTAATCACAAATGTTATTACTTCAAAAATGCATTAAAACTTTTTTAAATGCCTCTATCTACGATTCTGCTCATTAGGGTTGATATTCCCGACAAATGTAGCTTTTATCCGCCATTTTGTCCGCCATCTTTGATTGGATAATAAACGAGGGGTACCAAAATTGCATGAAATAAAATTGCAGATAATGTTAGACTAATTTCAGCTATTTAAATGATCAGACTGTGGTAAAGATGGATTTATTATACATAAATCAGCTTTCATCCGCCATTTTGTCCGCCATCTTGAATTTTGGGAGTTGCCCAAGAGTGCCGAAGTGGCATCATCCAGTTTCGTAAACTACAATGTCTTAGCTTCTAGAAAATGCAAAAACATTTTCTACATCATTCCATGCACGGTTCAGTCGATTTTTGTAGTTTATATACCGGACTACACTATCCGATGGAAGTATCGACTCGTACTGTACACGTAACGATGTACACTTACAATGACGTATGGATACATAGTGGCGTATGGACATATAGTGACGTATGGATACATAGTGGTGTATGGATACATAGTGGTGTATGGATACATAGTGTCGTATGGATACATAGTGGCGTATGGATACATAGTGGCGTATGGATACATAGTGGCGTATGGATACATAGTGGCGTATGGAAATATAGTGACGTATGGATACATAGTGGCGTATGGATACATAGTGGTGTATGGTACTCACGATAACGCGAAAATAATGACATTCTAGACTTTAAATATAAACTGATTATTAAGAATCATGTAAGACAGTATTGTAAATGTGTTTAATGTGTTTAATTCACGAATACATGATCATGTTTTTATAAATACATTTATATTTAACGCCAAGAAGTGACCGAAAACGGAAAATAATTCCGAGAAATTATTTTCTTAAGGAGGGGTGTAATATTACAATTTGGTTATTGACATCGGTTAGAAGGTCATAATGTAATTAATGTATTTCTAGGTCAAAGTAAATATCTAAATGGACGACAATAAAATGTGAACTGACCGCTCGATGAACGACTGTTTTTCTAAATTTAGTAACTTTTAATGACATTTGAATCAATCATATGATAAGGGTAATTGCGCTTGGCTACAAACTGGGTACGGTCTCCAGACAAAATGACGTAGCTAGTCTTCCTGCAAAAGTTGCAGAATCGAACCAATGAGCGTACTCAGTGGTCATGTGACAACCCACGTGAGCCCGCACGGCGAGCTGAAAGCCTTTAAAAGGAGAGAACACAAGCTTGTTTCAGCAGACTCACGCTCTTTCACTAACTGAGTTGATCATAGTATCTTTCAGAGATTACCAGAGTTTCGTAGATAACAAACTCAGTAAAAAGTGTGGTTTTAGCATTGTAATAACTTGTGAAATTCAAGGACTTTAGCTTTTTGGTTATCTTGTTTAAGTTGAATATTAGTGATGATTTTATAAGTTCTGATTTGACGTTTTTCCTTTCATTACTATTAACAGTAACTACATGTATAACATTTATAATTAATATACAATAATAACATTAATTGCCTTAATAATAGAGCATAAACTGACTGTGTTTCTGTCATTCTGTTGTTTTCATAATCTAAGTAAGATAAACTAAATAACTGTTACGACGGACCTGTGTTATTGTTTCCTCCACATTATTATTGGTCTGAAAAAAACTTAACGCGAAGGAATCAACTACTAGAAGGGACCGACGAACCACAACTTGTTGTGACCTTAAATCCCATAGGGTTACAGATGTCTATATGAGCTTGCCAACTCATTTTTATTGTCTTTTTCTAGTCAAAACCTCGTAACTTCACAGTTTTGAATGGAAGTTACGAGGTTTTGATTAGACAACAACATTATAACCTTTTCAATTACTTCCTTATTCAGTGTGGGAAATCACGTGATCCATATGGTTTCTAACACGGTAAAAATGACAACCAGATCAACAGGTTTAGATGAAAAAGACAAGGTTCTGACATTTATACGTAACCAATTTTTATCGGACCTAGTGCTGTATAAGCAGCACAAAATTATCTTTTTAGCGGTAGTTCTCCCAACCCCACAACGGTTCAAGTTTTCTAGATTACCTCGAGGTTCTGAACGAGTCGAGAGACTTAGAATCTACAAAATTTAGAGCATTTATATATATAATAATATAATATATATATAAAAATTGGTGACGTATACATATCATTTACCTGTCTTTTTCATCTAAACTTGTTGATCTGGTTGTCATTTTTGCCGTGTTAGGAATTATATAGCTCACGTGATTCCCCACACTGTTATTTCTGAATCAAAAAGTATGGGTACGCAATTTCGAAATTATATCTTATGGGCTTATTTTTAATCCTAGTTCGAAAATAGTTGTTTTCAATCAATTTTACTCTTAGTAAAATGTTGATGTAATTTTGCATAATGTATGCACAATTACACCCTTTAGACCGACCAGAAGAGAAACAATTTGCCACGTGACCGTTATAATCGACAACAAAATGCTCAAACATCAAACAATAAGATTCCTTAATTAATAAATATCTTCCCTGTTAATGTCAGATTGTCACGTAGTCTGTGTCCATTGAATTTGAGATAATTTAAACAAACAATCCCTTCATAGATCACAACTACAGAATAAGAAAATAACCTCTGATCTTAAACATGACAAAGTTATGGATTTATCTTATGGTATTTTATATTGGACAATTAGGTAGGCTGTAAAATATTTGATTTTTATTCATTTCAAATATAGGGTGCGAATGAATATATTACTGAGAGAAAATGTCTCATTTAAAGTAGTTTCTGCAAGGATGTAAGTTATTTTTATACCAGTACTTTGTTTTTAGGTTGAAAATATTGTCAAAACAGTTCTATGTCAATTTTGTATATAGACGAACGCCTTTTAATTGAAGAGTTCAAAATTGACGTGCGTTTAATCAAAATTAAACTAACCCTAACCCTTGACAATTAATCTGGTTCCCTGTCCTATTATGGTTCGCAGGGGACCAGTCCATTTGACAATCTTTACGCAATGATCTCCCCTGAATTTTTCGGAGTTAATGTCCATGTAAAGGGAAGTAACCGCTTCAAAAAAAGCGGACTAATTTCGGCATTTGCAATTAACAGCATTCGGATCTGAAATTTCGCTACCATTATTTGTTTGGTCTGACAACCCAAACAAAAAAAAACTGCCCGGGCGGGGGATAGACTGCTACATCGGGACCAAACCATATTTAAACTGTGTATAATGTACTTCCGAGATTTGAAAATTCGGTACTTGGTTTATTATTAATTTTTTAACGTCGTATTCAACACATATTTAGGTCATATATATGACGGCCAGCTCCTCCTTCTTTAGTTTTCCTGGACACTTTTCTATCACCAGTACTAACTTACCCTACCACGCGGCCGTCAACTCATGTATAGGGTATGACCTACCGCAACCGAGCTCGAACCCGCGATTTTCAGATTCGAAGTCAGACATGCTAACCACTACGTCACGGCCGCGGCTAGAAAATTATTAGGAGAAGCTTATCAACTAGAAAAATCTCTGATCAGTTAGTTTAACATTTTATAAAATTTATGTGCAAAACTTGAAAGTGATAGCTTACTCTTGACATGAAAATTTCGGTGTACAAATCGGTTTTCACGTTTTGAGATCGTACTCATTTTGTACAGATTTTGCGATCGAGATATTTTGAATTCAAAATTCACTTTACAATGTTTCAATATGTTGTAAATAAATGTAAAATAATTTTAAGATATAATTTGGAAAGGTAATGAATGTTCAAATTTGGCAGATTTTATAGCACTTAAGCACTTTTAGCACTATAGCACTTAGTACTCAAGATTTTTTTGTCTATAAACAAAAGGTAACAGTTTACAGAGTACAAAAATGGTACTCTTCAGGTAAAGGTACATAGAATATTACACTTTCAGAAGTATGATTATCTTATTTCAAGCGATATAAATGTCTAACCATGGATTTAGGACGAAACTCTTTGTAATAGCAATTGTAATTGAAATTTTGGTTAAAATTTCTACATTCCATAAATACGGATAAACAAGTTCTCCTCACAATTTCTTGACAATTAAATTCCTGTTTATAAAACATGCACCAAAATATATTATATTGTACATTTCATACATGAAATACTGTTTGTTATTAAGTAATTTCAACCAGTATTTAAGAAGTAAAATTATCCTTTGAATAAATGGGGAAACCCTCAAAATGCATCACTGACAGATCCATTACTCATGGAATACTAACTACAAAGATTCCTCATTAAGTCTCTTGATTAAAAACGTATAATTTGTAAAAAAAACAATGCAACTCAATTATTTGTGTTCAAAGAAACAATATAGTTATCGGTTTGTGATTTGATTCATTGTGTAATATAAAGTTATCCGTAAGAAATGTAATCATCGTGCTAAAAACACACACAATATAGTCATCCGTTAGCGATATGACTCATTGTGCTCAAAGAAAATACACAATAGAGTTTTCCGTTAGTGATTTCACTCATTGTGCTCAAAGAAAATACACAATAAAGTTATCCGTTTGAGTAATGTAACTCATTGTGCTCAAAGAAATACAGATATCCGTAAGATATGTTATTCATTGAGTTCAAAGAAAATACACAAAATAGTTATCCGTGAGTGACTTATAAAGCTCAAAGAAAATATATTTTTGTACTTTAGACGTTGTATGGAACTGTTGGTACTAGATTAACTTGTTTGTATTTATTTTACAGTTTTAAAAGTTGCTAGGAGTTCTTACTATGTGGGATGTTTTGATGATACGTCAGTTAAACTTGATATGTACGTGTATGGCGATTATTTAATCACTGGTACTAATAGATACTTACAATGCAGCCTTATATGTGAAAGTTTTAGATATTTAGCTGTTCAGGTATTAGTATGTTATATCTTAAACCGGACTCACAAAAATGTTTGAACTGAAATGAAAGAATTTATGGGAACACACTCAAATTTAAAAGAAATTTTAAAACTAGTCGTTTAATAAATAACAGTAGATTTTTAAATACAACATTTTTAGGACTAATTGCTTGGACTTTTGGAGGGTGCTGCATACATGTCTTTAAAACAAATCCTGTTTCAAACCGGTTCATATTTACTTATAATACAACGAAACAAATAGTCATTTGAGCAAACTTGAAAACCAACATTAGTTAGTATATAAACCTGATTTAAACTATGTTACACTAAAATGTTTATTCATAGTAACATTTTTGTTTTCATATGTTTTTCTTATATAATAATATGTTATATGTGCTTTACACATATACTTACAGACTCGTTGTTATTGTTTTGATAACACTCCCGATAGTAGGGGAGATTTAATTTGTAATAACCAATGTCCTGATGTTAGCACATTAAGATGTGGAGGTTTCAAAACAGTCTCCGTTTACAGAGTTGTTCGTAAGTTTGTTTTTCTTTACTTTTTAATAACAGTTGTATAAAATTTATGAAGCGTTAAACTTTTCAAGTAGAAAGGCACCCTAAATAATAGCTGCAGCCTATATATTTATACTGCATCATATTATTGACAACTAAGTGTGGAAATGACTGAACTAAAAAGTATCACTTAAGCCAAATATGGTTCTATTACAGTTTTGATTATACACTTAGTCATTAAATAACTGTATTGATATAGTTCAACAGAATTAACCTGCGCTTGACCTTTATGCATGAATACATTAAACTCGGTATTTATTTTCTATTTTGTCTTCGGTTTTAAAATCGCGTTTTATCGGAAGCTTTCTGCAAACTACACGCATTGAACAATTAGTTTTGTTTTCATATGAATAAATACGTTGAAACAGTACCAGAATATTGTGGACGTACGTGTTTCTTTATGTACGAATGTGTCCAAAATTAAAAGTACAAAACATACCATTTTTACAAAATTGATTTATAGTCAAAAAGGCTGTTATAAACACGTGTACAATCGTATACACGCATACGGAAACTCAAGATGGTTTGAAGTGAAACGTGTAATTAAAATAAAAAGGTAGTTCAATATTAGTTAATATTGTCGCACTATAACACTAACTATAGTCACTAAATCACTAAGTTAATATGCCACTAAGACAAAGCAATACTTAAAAAAGGTATATGAATTGATTTGTATAAAATTTCAAAACAACATCTGATAACAACTACAATATAGGGCTTTCTCAAACACTTCAATTTAGCTGGATTGTAAAACACGTTCTTACAAGTTAGATAGTTTACTTTCGAGTCTGCTTCCTAGTCTCTAATTTCTATGCTAGAAATGTAAAAAAATTCCTTTCTCTAGGGACAAACGGGGAAGGTTTTGTTTGAGATTTAGCCAAAAACGGAGCTGGCTATCCAATGATTATTATAATTCCAAGGTCGTAACTATTTTGCCACTAAAAGTCAAATATTACTGACTAATAAATTAGTATCAACCAATGAAATTAAATAATAATAAGAGTTACAACCAATTAAAAGGTATAAACAGAAGAACATTTTCTGTCTCGATTAATAAACAATCATCTGATGGTCTTAGACAAAGTGCAGAAATAAAATTTGGACAATTTTTGGTAAAAACAGACAAATGTGATTGACATCAATTAGAATCGATTGCCATCAGGGTTAAATATTTGAATATAGAGGAATGTTTCAATCAACAAAAAACAAATATTAAACTTGTTCGTGATAAAAAATTCTTTATTTTAATCACTCAAGAGTTTGCAGTTGTGACAAATTTATCAACTTTCTTTGATAAACAGATAAAAAGAGTTTTATTGTGTATTTTAGCTTTTACAACAACCTTGCCAACTACAGCAATAGAAACGTCAACAGCTACCACATCATTATCACCGCCACAAGAACAAAAAACAACCACTTCTTACAACGGTGAGTTACAATTCTAATATCGTGATCATGAAATTATTTCTACGGACATTCTCCCTCCTACCAATGCTTTTTAATTCTTTATTATGTAGGGCAGTTGTCAGACACTGACAAAAGTATGCGGTTAGTAGTTGGTTAACTATTAAATCCAGAGATTTAGCCTTTCCAGGAGGAGTGATTAGGTTGACTGACCGCCGTTATATGACCTATACAATGTGTTGTTACGGCGTTAATCCTAACCAACAAACAAACAAACAATTCTAATGAATTAATTCCAGTGATTTATATTTTGGTACTTTTGATTTAGGAGACTTATAGATTTTATGTAATGTTATGTAAAAATGAAAATCCGACGCATTCCTTCTTAGTGGACAAACTTCTGACGTCATCCAATTTAACAATACAGATTACTTAGTTAACTTTCTAACCAATAAGATCAATAACAGTTTACTTGTTTAATAAACATAGAAACATATACAGTGTAAGCAAAATGTTGACGTTTCTCCATTTTTTTAACAAAAATAAATGAACTCCGTAGTAGACACTGGTAGGGACCACACAAACTGCCCATGAAATAATATAGATGGATCAGACATTGAACTTACATATGTTAGGCTTACCGCAGTCCTGACAGATGCAGTTAAAATCACGATTGAAAACATAATTTCTTAGCTCAACAGTATGACAAACTGAGTCAAAAATGACATAAATCAGGGCTCGAGAAGATTTTAAAAATTGCGAGTAACTTTTATTTTTACTTGCAAATTTTCGCAAGTTGAAATCACCGCAAAAATACTGTCTTACCTAATAAGGCTGTAATAAGCATTGATACGGCCAGATAAATCGAGTTGCTTTCATGTTGCATTTACGAATAGTTACTATGTATCTTATTAAGATTTGGAGAAAAAATGCGAGTGAAGTTTTTTATTTGGCAAGTTGAGGTAAAATAAACTCGCAAAATGTCGCGAGTCCAAATTTTTGTTAAATTTAAGCCCTGTATAAATGACATTTATATGTCCTTGACATAAACGCATATTTATCTTTGTGTCGCTTACATTTCAGGATGTTTTGATAGTCATACAACTCATCTCCCTTATCTGCTTATTCTAATTTTACTGCGTATCATTCTCTGTGTTTTATTGAAGAAATTATTAGGAGAATCTTATCAACTAGGCCAATCTCTGATCAAATAGTTAAACATTTGATAAAATTTATGTGCAAAACTTGAAATTGAAAGCTAACTCTTGACATGACAATTTCAGTGTACAAACCAGTTTTTACGAACTTTTGAGATCGTTCTCATTTTGTACAGATTTTGCGATTGGGAGATTTTAAATTCAAATTTCACTTTAAAATATTTCAACATGTTGTAAATAAATGTAAATAAATTTGAGACATAATTTTGAGAGGTAATGAATGTTCAAATATGGCAGATTTTAGACACATTTAAGATTTTTTGTCTGTAGACAAAAGGTAACAGTTTTACGGAGTAGAAAAGTGGTATTCTTCAGTAAAATAATATATTACACTTTCAGAAATATGATAATCTTTTTTATGCGATATAAATGTCTAACCATGGCTTCAGGACGAAACTCTTTGTAATAGCAATTGTAATTGAAATTTTGGATAAAATTTCTACATTCCATAAATACGAATAAAAACAAGTTCTCTTACCAATTTCTTGACAATTAAAGTCCTGATAATAAGACATACACCAATAATATCTTCTGTCTATGAAAGACTGTTTGTTATTAAGCAATTTCAACCAGTATTTAAGAAGTAAAATTATCCTTATAACAAATGGGGGGACACTCAAAATGCACCACAAACAGACGCATTACTCGTGGAATACTAACTACGCAACTTGTCTTAATAAACAATTATCTGATAGTTTTAGAGGTAGTGCAGATAAAATTTGGACAATTGTTGGTAAAAATAGACAAATGTGATTGACATCAATAAGAAATGATTGACAGGGTTAAATATTTGAATATAGAGGAAAGTTTCAATCATCAAAAGACAAATATTTAACTTGTTTTTGATAAAAATTACATTTATTTTAATCACGCAAGAGTTTGCAGTTGTGATAAATATATTAATTTTCTTTGATAAAACAGCCAGAAACAAATTCTTAAAGAACCAGCCTTTTATTTGATATCAAATATGACAAAAATAACACACCATCATAATTGTTGACATTTCGTAGTCAATATCAACGCATGTTTATGTCATTGTCTTATAAATAGAGAATAAGTAGCTCAAGATTTCTATTGTGTATTTTAGCTTTTACAACAACCTTGCCAACTACAACAATAGAAACGTCAACAACTACCACATTTTTATCAACGACACAAAACCAAAAGACAACCACTTCTTACAACGGTGAGTTACAATTCTAATATCGTGGTCATGAAATTATTTCTACGGACATACTCCCTCCTACCAATGATTTTAATTGTTTAATTATGTAGGGCAGTTGTTAAATCCAGAGATTTAGCCTTTCAAGGAGGAGTGAGTAGGTTGACTGACCGCCGTTATATGACCTATACAATGTGTTGTTACGGCGTTAAACCTAACAAACAAACAAACAAACAATTCTAATAAATTAATTCCTGTGATTTATATTTTGGTACTTTTGATTTTAAGGAGACTTAGAGATTTTATGTAATGTTAATGTAAAAATGAATATCCGACGCATTTCTCCTCAGTGGACAAACTTCTGACGTCATCCAATTTTACAATACAGATTACTTAGTTAACTTTCTTTACAAAACGATTAATAATAGTTTACTTGTTTAATAAACATAGAAACATATACAGTGTAAGCGAAATGTTGACGTTGTTCTTCTTTAAACAAAATATAGTAAACTAACAAGTTTCCGTAGTAGGCACTGGTAAGAACACACAAAAACTGTTCATGAAATAATGAAGATGGAGCTGGCATTAAACATGCATATGTTATGCTTACCGCCGTCCTGACAGATGTAGGTAAAATAACATTTGAAATATATTATTAGCTCAAAAGTATGACAAACAGAGTCAAAGATGACATAAATGACGACATGTATATGACCTTGACAAAAACGCATAGCTTACATTTTTATAAGTATATACTTATTTGTTTCAGGAGGTTTACATAGTAATACATCTTATCTACCAACTCTCCTTGTTATAATTTTACTGGGTGCCATTCTCTGTGTTTTATTGGTACTTCTTGCATTAAAACTCTACAGGTAAGATTATGGACGACTCAAGAAATTTCAGAGAGGCTTTAATCAAGATTCTACGAATGATCGGAAAACTGAGAAAGCTGCTCATACTTTTATACGTTATGGCGTATGTTCTCTGTGTAAATCCTATCTAAGTTTTGTCTCTTCTGAAATAAGATAGTCACAACAATATAGTACAAGTTATCTTGAAATATTATTATAATAGCCGTATCTTAAAAATGTAAAGGGAGGCTAACTGACTTTACTTGATTCTGTTCTTATTCATAGTGTTTTACTCTATAGGTTTCTATATGTTTTATAAATGACCAACTCGTTGACCTTTACGATATTTGTTCTGATTATGAATCTATGTGCGCAAACTGTTACCCTTCTGCCATGCTATTTTCAGTCTGTCTATATAGCAAATTAATCAGGAAATGAGGATATTGTACATAGATAATTGGTTTTTTTATTACTTTAAGGAGACAACGTCGTCCGTCACACATAAAACAGCCTGTTGCAAGCTGTGATGATGCCCCAGTTGCAAAAAATGAAGATCGAAGAGTTAGTCAAAGAAAAGAGCAGAAGAAATTCAAGAAGGCAGCTGTTAAAGACAGAACATATGAATATGAGTCAATTGAAGACAACCCCAATGCCAATACTTTCTTACATCATTCCCATAATGTAAAAATTGCTGAAGTAAAAATAGGTCTAGGCAATGATTATCTCACCCCAAGACATGATATTGGTCAAACTACACCAAAGCTAGCGGTGAACTACTCGTCGTCTTCTAAATCTCATTATGACACTGTAAATGAAGACACCGAACGTCTAGACAACGATTATCTCACCCCTAGAAATGCTAAAGATCAAACGACACCAAAGCTAGTGGGATACCACATGAAGACTTCTAAATCTCATTATGACAGTGTGAATGAAGACAGTGAACGTCTAGACAACGATTATCTCGCCCCTATACACGCTAAAGATCAAACTACACCAAAGCTAGTGGGGGACTACACGAAGTCTTCTAAATCTCATTATGACACTGTAAATGAAGACAGTGAACGTCTAGACAACGATTATCTCACCCCTAGAAATGCTAAAGATCAAACTACACCAAAGCTAGTAGAGGATCAAACTTCGTCTTCTACATCTTATTATGACTCTGTAAATAAACAAAACAATAATTTCACACCTATACATGATGTAGATAAAAACATACCAAAGCTAGTGGAAGAGTCATCTACTAAATGACATTATGATAATGTAATTTAAGACACTGAGCTTGGCAATATTGAAACATAGCAGGTATATCGAAATGCCAGGGACTATTCTAAATATTAATACTTGAAAATAAAAATACATAATGGCCTTCAAAAGGCAGTATCAACTCACTTAGCAAATTTAAGGGGCTAATCCTACTTTTCAAATGTATGTGCACATAAATTGAGTGCTTAAAATTTTGTTTATTGTTGCTTTGTTTTGCATATAGATATGTTTTAATGTTGTATGTACTTAATGGTATATAGAATGTCCTATATTTTGCTCTCAGCTCCATTGTTACATAGATTTATACAAGATAAAATGAACTTCTTTTTTATATTTCCTGCTTGTATTTTGCAATGGATTCAAATCTCTAACTAATTTTAAGGTTAAAATTAAATGATATCATTTCAATTTTAGTGTTTTTTTTTAAATTCACGATTGTCTTTAATCCAGTACATTATGTTACCAGCTTGTCAATAATTTTACTTTTTATTCATTGTATTTAATTCTTGTCTATTTGATTTTCACATATAATCGTGTCTTCAGTTGAAACTCAACACTATATCGCAAGGAGTTAATGTTTTCACTTTTTGTGCCATCCTTGATGTACATGTATAATGTTGTTTAATATGGGTATTCAGTTATTCATAGTGCGTACAAAAAACGTGTTTGGGTAAACATTAAAAATGAGCCAATCCATTTCAGGGGTCGGCAGTATTGAAAATAAAATTTGTGTATTTCATTTCAACAAAATTAGCATAGAGGATAAACCACTACCACTAAGTTAATCATTCCATAACCAACAACTAAAACACTCGTTAGACATATCACAATAGTGTATGTTATTGTCATCCAGAGCATCCATCGTCGTGGATTAGTTCAATGTACTGTTATTATAAACAGTGTTTGTTTTTTGATCGAACTATATACAGTCACGTTGTTTATAATTGTAACTTGTTTGTATGTTTATCATGTGTGCCATGTTGTAAAGTTGTATATAAAAATCAATCTACATTTAAAATCTAAATCTAGACACATATACCATTTGACCTTAACTCTGTATGTAACATTTTCACGTACCAAGTCACTTGGCCATTTAAAAATGTGTAAAAGGTACAAAGTTTAAGTTTACGTTAGCTTTTAAAACTTTAAGTACAGTATCCTCAAATGTACTTTGAAAAAAAATCCTGTTTTGATTTTATAAACTGATTCGCATTTACTCATGAAAAAGGAACAACTAAGAAAATTCCAGGATATCTTTCTTGAAAAAGCTTTAATCATAGTAATTGTTTCCGGAAATAATCAAATGAAGAAGTTTAAATGAAGAAGTAAATCAAATAATATAGAAGTTTATGTTAAAGTTTCTTGGGGGGGGTCACACCGTAGCAACACATTGTATAGGTCATATAACGGCGGTCAGTCAACCTACTCACGCCTCCTGGAAAGGCTTAATCTCTGGATTTAGCTGCTAACCAACTACTAAGCGCATACTTTCGTTAGTGACTGACAACTACCCCTCATAACTAAATATCATCGGTAGAATGGAGAATGGCCGTAGAAATAATTTCATGACCAAGCTCCACGAAAGTATGCTTCGCCCGTGAATCGAACACAAGACCCCTCGATCAGAAGACTTTTAAGCTACCAACTGAGCTAGCCGGGCGGCTATTAAAGTTTTAAATTTATTGAAATGCCATCTGTCTAAGAACTTTTGGAGGTACCAGTATTTTGATGTATGGACAATATATTGATGATACATTTTCTGCGTTATTATTAAAATAAGTATTATATTCATGCTAGGATATATTGTGTTAGATAGAAAACAATCATAGAAGGACATTAAAATAATTTACTTTTATATGTTGAATAGTAGCAGGAAATGCACCATTGTTGTAACTCTCTTAGGACAATGAGATTCAGTTTTAGTCAGATCTCGATACAACGACATCGTTTGTTCCCAGGAAAAGTGTCGTTAGAACGCATATGTCAGTGTAATTAATTCTTTCAACAATGTTCATGTTATTATCAGTTTCACGTAGGTGGTGACATCATACATTATACTGTGTTTCTGTCATTCTCTTGTTTTCATAATCTAAGTAACAGTATGCTAAATAACTGTTACGACGACTTGTGTTATTGTTTCTTCTACATTATTTTGGGTCTGAAAAAACACAACGCGAAGAAATCAACCAATTAAAGGGACCAACGAACCACAACTTGTTGTAACCTTATATCCCATAGGGTTACGATTAAATGAATGAGCAAAACAAAATTTGACCGTTACCAAGAGCAGCTGGCTCGGATGACCTTCGTTCCTATAATAACGACTTATACTGTGGATCCCAAGGCATTTGAAAAGTGGATAGACGACGTTGAGGCAAAGGCTCTAGTCAAAAAAGTCGACGACTCCGTGGTTAGGGTAATTGCCTATGGCAATTACGAAGATGCTGTTGCCGACTTTGTTACACGGTACCTCAGTGAGGTCCCAAAGGTAACTTGGGCAGATATGAAGGCTGAGCTCTCTAGTCGCTACATAGATACAGGTGAGGAGGCGTCACTACTCCACAAACGTATATGCGACACACTAGATAACAAACCCAAAATAACAAAAAGTTATGTAAGACTTAAATTCGTTAACGGTGACGACCTGAGTGCGTTAGGCTTCGTTAATATATCATTTAAAATAAGAAAAGAGAAATTAAATCATGATTTTGTGCTTGTGGATGACATAAATAAAAACTCTATTTTTGGTAAGGACTTCTTATTTAAGTATGGAGTCAGACTGTATTGCGATCTTAAACGTATGCGTATCAATATTACTTACGTACAACTAGAAGAAGACTTACGCATGCATTCATTAGTTATGGTTAAATAGGAGGTTAACCTTCAGCCTGAAATTAGTACAATTTGCCTCGGTAAGATAAAGCTTGACGAGAACTACCCCCGGACTGTTACGAGGTCTCGCAAGTGACTAGCGGGTTCATCGCTAGAACCGAATCTTGTAGTGACGCCAGGCATAGTTAATCTTTCCAGTGACCGGACGTTACCTTTACTGGTCATAAAGAAGACAGGTATGCACATTAGGTTAAAACGTGGCTGTGTCATTGCGCGTGTCTGTCAATATAATGATCAGACCAGTTTTGCGAGGATAAGGTTAAGTACTGCCAGAACGTCGAGGTGGACGATGAGTTTTTGTCCAAAATTGACTGTCCAGAGAAATATAGAGAATTGGTTGAAAATTTGGTTAGAAAAAATATGGATGTGTTTGCAAAAAGCGACTTTGAGTTAAGAAACTGCAAGACAGTCGAGATGGAGATCGAAACCGGTGACGCCCCACCCGTTAAAAGTCACCCCTACTAGTTTACCACGTAAAAATAGACCCAAAGTCTAAAAGGCGCTAAGCGATATGCTGGCTGCCGGTATAATTGAACGATCTAGCTCCCCTTATTCAAGCACTACAATATTGGTTACAAAAAATGACCAAAGCAAGAGATTTTGCCTAGACTATAGGAAATTAAACAAGATAACGAAACCTATTGCTTGGCCTCTACCGCGAATTGACGAAATTCTCGCCCAGTTGGGAGTTTGCAAATATTTCACCACTCTTGAGTGCCGTAGCGGGTTTTGGCAGGTTTCTATAAAACCCGGAGCCTCCCGGCAAAAGTCTGCATTCTCCGCCCTTGAAGTATTATACCAGTTCAAGAAAATGCCTTATGGTATGATAACAAGCCCGGCGTACTTCTGTAAATTAATGTCTATTGTATTAGAAGGCATTGAGAAATTCACTTTATGTTACATAGACGACTGTCTGATAATGAACAAAACTTTGGATAAGCATATTGAGCACATACAAATAGTGATGGACCGAATGCAAAAACATGACATGAAGCTCAAACTTGAAAAATGCTGTTTTATGAAACCTGAGACAGCGTGTTTAGGTTACATTATTAGTGAGAAAGGCATACGATCCGACCCACAAACGATTGCTGTCATAAAAAGTATACCAGTCCCGAAATCTGTTAAACATGTAAAAAGCTTTCTGGGTACATGTGGTTACTTTAGACGGATATTACCTGGTTTTAGCCAAATGGCTAAGCCTTTGACTGAATTAACGAAAAAACATGCTAGATTTAGGTAGTCACCCGCGTGCGAGAAAAGTTTTAATGATGTTAAAAAATTACTGACAGAGATTCCCTATTTAAGTCACCCAGACTTGACTAAAGCCTATATAATTTAAATTGACGCGTCAGACTACACTATTGGCGCCGTACTACAGTACCCACCAAACGTTTGGAGACAAAAGAAATTTACTACAATTCTTGAAGTTTGATGATTATTTTTGTAGAATCACTATTTTTAATATATTTAAGTATTGTTTGTAATAAAATGAAATCAAAATTCATGAATGCAACATATTCATAAGATTCAGCACCTGATATTCTAAAGCCCCCAAAACCATGTCAATGGTAATTATGTTCCATAACATTGCTTTTATGCTTATTTTGAGGTATTAGTTATATTTGTATTGTATTTGTATTTGTATTTGTATTAACTAAAAAATAACACGCATTTAAAAGTAGACAGTTATCAAATTTTAGATAAAAGCTATTCAATAGGCCTTCAAAGTGAAAATGTCTCCAAGCTTTTCGTGGGTACTGTATGTCAAGAATGTGAGCCTGAGGACAGCGTAATGCTAAATGCAAGGAACAAAAGCCGATACATTTTCCTTTTCATAAATTATCAAAAACAAAACAGAAGTGGTCGACTGTGGAACGCACGCAAAGCCTTTGCTATTAAGTATGCATTGGAAATATCGACCCATATATTCACAACTCTCCACTGATCGTAAGAATCGATCATGCCCTGTTAAAGTATTTGTTAGAGTCACCAATGCAGAATAAAAAGGTGCAACTCTGGGCGCTTGCTATATCTGCGTACAATGTGAAAATCGAATACATTAAAGTTACGCTTAACTCGGTGGCCGACGCCCTTAGTCGAGCGATGCACGAGGATATCGTGCATGACGAACCGAATAATGGTGACGTTGTTGTTGACATTCCGGATAACACGTTCAATGTAAATATTATCAACACAAACGCTGTAGATATGCAAAAAACAATAAACCCTGTACCAGATGAGCCGCCGTCGTCTGAAATTCCTACTTTGGACATACAGAATATAAACCTAGCCGAAGAGCAAGGAAATGACGAAAGGTTATGCGAAATACGGCGGGCCTTTATGGGTGACAACCCATAAGAACTTCCGTACTAAAGTGATACATACACATTACGTTTTGGTCGATGAGATTCTCTATTACTTATCTGAACCTGATGGCGACACCATCCTCAGATTGTGTATAACTACGCACCATTATTGAATCAGTTCATGACCTAGGTCACTCGGGTACAGACAGGTTACATGACACATTGAAAAGAAAATATTTTTGGTCTAATATGTATGAACAAATTCTAAAATATGTGAGCGAGTACGTAACCTGTCAAATGCGCGCCGCTAAGGGATTAAATTCCTTTTTTGTGCAATCCCTATTTTTCAATGTATTCGATATGGTCTTTAACAATGCAATCAAGTGCAATGATACTTCTTATAATTTTGAATTAAAATTTGCCTATCAACAATAAATACCTGTTTTAACCATTCTTATCTTACTGTACATGCAATTTTATGGACTGTTTTACATATATATTCAGTAATATTTTATGCATAAATCTTTATTTAACTTTATATTGTACCATCGTTTTTCTCACCATACATGTACCATGTCAATGTCATAAAATATAAATAAATATATATATATAAACATACAAAGGTACCTATTTCTGAGACCGATGTTCCAAATCACCCCTTTGCCAAAGTGTCAATGGACAAAACTGGTCCATTAATTTATGATTAGACTCACTGAGGGGTCGAAATGGTTGTATTTTTCCTAAATTGCTGACATTCAAAATGAAATATAATCGTCTCCAGATGCAATAAAATCCCATCTAGGGATTTCATTTTTTTTCGGGGGAGGTCCCCCAGAACCCCTTACGATAGGGGGGCACCCCTCTCGTACTCTCCCCCTTCACGATCAATGGCCGGACCACTTTTCAAAAGCTGGCGACGGCCCTGTTAAAAGAGACCTTAGCAGGAAATAAGTACATTTTAGCCTCTGTAGACCATTTATATGGTTGGGCTGAATGCTTTGCAATTAAGAAGAAAACTGCTATGAATGTCGCGCAAGTATTGCTCGATGAAATATTCCCCAGACATACCGCTATTACTCAGTTAGTTTCCGATAATGGTACTTTTCGAGTTCTTTTAATAAAATCATGGACTAAGTCAATAAAAAGGTAAATATTATGCAGGTAAGAACTTCATTTTACAATCCACAAGCCAATTCAAAAGTTGAGCGGTGTTTTAGAACACTTAAGTACATTTTGTCAAACATTAGCACCAAAGACGTCCATTTTTTTTATTGTATGGTAAAAAACCTTGCTTACCTATAGACACTATTCTTAAACCGAAACAAAAATATTCAGGTGAAGACCCGATAAGAATAAGTCTAACCTTAATAAGTCTACAGCACAGAGCATTTAAAGAAGCTAAGTCGAACTTTTTGAAAGCAAAAAGAAAGCGTAACGAACTAGCAAAAATAACAATGCACCGGATGTAAACTTACGCTAGATCGTCTAAGTTGTCTCACAGATAAGATATACTCTATAATACAGAATTCACGAAAAGAAGTCATATCTAACGTTTGTGCTACGTAATGTGCTCGATGGTTCATTGATGCACAGTCATGCTAGAAACATGAAAAGAGCAACTCTAAACTGGGATGTTACGAACGAAAACGGTAACTTCAATCTGTTTGAGAAAGTCCGGCAACCCCGTAAATCTACGTATGAAGTATCGCCTAGGGATGGCGAGTCTGAATCCAGTAGCTCAGACGATGATATCGTGCGTACTCAATTAAACGCGAAAGGTCAGACAGTTAAGACAGTGACGCAAGTCACGTGTCGGTAGCAGAAATACAGCGAAACGTATTGCGAAAACGTATAGCAAACGTCAACTCCGACACCGATACGCCGTTAGCTAAATTGACAAAAACAAGTAGTGCTAAAACGATATCACGAAAAAGAAGTCGCTTAAACAAACGACTAATAACAGTTTCGAGCCAATGTACATAAATTTCATTAAACAGCAATTGCCTGACCCTACCCCTCTCGATCTGTCCGTTAACGACAAACTACCGATTAACGACAGAAGCGAATTAATTGGACTGAGAAAGTCAGTAACTTCGCTTACATTAAACGCTTACAACTAACAGTCTGTAAATTATTAGTCATCTACTGATAATTGATGAACACTGCCACAGGACGGGTTTAATGTCCTTACTCATTATGCGTGATTAACGCAGTACAAATGTAAATATTTATGTAAAATTATTATGCAATCACAATCATATAAATATGCTCTCATTTACATGACTTTATATTGTCCTGACATAGACTTAAATTTACCTTCTATTTACAGAAGACCGACGGACGAGACATGATAATCACAGCTTGGTTAACTGTGACGTAACGTTAAGCCATGCGTTCCTTATACGAGATAATGTTGTATTCGAGAAACAGAATACAAAAAGCTTTCTCAAAATAAATGTGGAAACTTGCTCTTAACTGAACTTGACGTTCTCCGATGACGTCATTTCTCAAGTGTCTGAAGATTCCAAGAACATTGAACGAATCGTACGAGTTTCGTTGACTAGAATTGTCAGGAAACCCCAAATTATTCCATTACTTTTAAAAGCTTAGAACAGGAAGTTTCAAGGCTAACACATTCATACTTGACCCTCAAATCTAAATTCATAAACAGTAAGTTTGTGCGATAAAAGCGTTTCTCTGATCCCATTCTTAGGAAAGGTTATATCGTGGGTCACAGGCGTGTCGACCGAAGATGACGTCAACGCGGTCAAACATACCGTCAACCATATACCTTTAACCCAACAATCAATGCTACATGTTATCGAAGATAATTTAACGTATTGAATGTAACTCGCACCGCAACGTCCGAAAATCGAGAAACTATCAATAGCATAATACATAGCATAGAACAGTTCAAGGTAGATATATCTAAATATGAACAAGTCCTCCTACAGATAATGAAATTGTCCGAATTCTTACAATCTTACATACGTATTGATCATTTGATTATAAACTTTTGCGAACTTGTGAATCGCAGTTACCTGCTTTATGGACATTTGAATAATTAAATAAAATTAATTAAATGCTACTGCTATGTCACATATAGGTACCAACCTGAAGGAACCTGTAGAACTCGCGGCGATATTAAAATACATTGCGTTAGTGCTACCACCAACATTAAAATTACCATTCAAACAATCTAATGAACTTTGAGTTTACTATAAATATTTGCCTTGTTCAGGTGTTTTGCTCGAAAACAAAATTATTTTATTTGTATATACCCCTATTTTTGAGACGTATCAAACATACGATATTTACGAAATGGCCTCGGATCCTAAGACGTTTTATTGTACAGACAAACAAACCGGTTCGACACTGAAAGCAAATCACGACTTAAATAGCCGGTCTGGCTATTAATGCACAACGTACGCGTTACGCCCCGCTTACTTGAAACGAATTGAACAAATGTCAAATACAAGGTTTACCTTATTGCAAATTTAAGTCACCTTTATATACAATAGCTGACTCTAAACAATGTTTCATTTACTTATTCACCCAGAATAAAGATAAGACGAAACAGTTTTGTACCAAAATCGTCGAAATCGGAATATCATTTACTTACTGATATAGTTAGAATCCCTGCTGGCTGTACCGCCACAAGCGTTACGATGACGTTAACTAGTCAATATGTTCACAAATCTGACCAAAGTTTAGAAGACTCATTTGGGTTTTTTTTTATTTATTGGATTTAACGCCATGTCAACACAATTTGTAGGTTATTTTACGTCGTCCAGCGCACCTAACCTAGCTTTCAAGGACCATTGTCTGTAACCAGTACTCACCTATCCTTCCACAAGGCCGGAAACTTCTCCATATTATCTAATCAATGGAGGAAAATAGACATTATTGTCAAATTTTCATGGAAGGGTATAACTTCCCCGGTTGGAATTCAAACCCGCACCTCCTACGGCCACGAGATTTTAAATCCCGGCGCGCTACCAACTGCACTATCGACCCGGGTTATGACTCATTTGTAAATGGTCTTAAAGAAAGCTTAAATATGTCATACCCCCAAATCTGGTCCGAATTCTCGGTCAAGCTACCTGATCATAATGTAATGAATGTATTTCTAGGTCAAAGTAAATATCTAAATTGGCGACAATTAAAAGTGAACTGACCGCTCGATGAACGCCTGTTTTTCTAAATTTGGTAACTTTTAATGACATTTGAATCAATCATATGATAAGGCTAATTGCGCTTGGCTACAAACTGGGTACGGTCCCCAGCCAAAATGACGTAGCTAGTCTTCCTGCAGAATCGAACCAATGAGCCTGCTTAGTGGTCATGTGACAACCCACGTGAGCCCGCACGGCGAGCTGAGAGCCATTAAAAGGAGAGAACACAAGCTTGTTTCCGCAGACTCACGCTCTTTCACTAACCGAGTTGTTCATAGTATCTTTCAGAGATTACCAGAGTTTCGTGGTTAACGAACTCAGTAAATAGTGGGGTTTTAGCATTGTAATAACTTGTGAAATACAAGGACTTTAACTTTTTGGTTATCTTGTTTAAGTTAAATATTACTGATGATTTTATTTGTTCTGATCTGACGTTTTTCCTTTCATTACTTTTAACAGTAACTATAATTAATAAACAATAATAGCATTAATTGCCTTAATAATAGAGCATAAACTGTGTTTCTGTCATTCTGTTGTTTTCATAATTTAAGTAACAATATACTAAATAACTGTTACGACGGACCTGTGTTATAGTTTCCTCCACATTATTATTGGTCTGAAAAAAAAAATAACACGAAGAAATCAACCAAGAAGGGACCGACGAACCACAACTTGTTGTGACCTTAAATCCCATAGGGTTACAGATGTCTATATGAGCTTACCGACTCATTTTTATCGTTGTTGTCTAGTCAAAATATCGTAACTTCACCTTTATTTAATGGAAGCTACGAGGTTTTGACTAGACAACAAGTTTTAACCTTTTCAATCATTTCCTTATTTAGTGAGGGGAATCACGTGACCGATATGGTTCCTAACACGGTAAAAATGACAACCAGATCAACAGGTTTAGATGAAAAAGACAAGGTTCTGACATTTATACCTAACCAATTTTTATCGGACCTAGTGCAGTCTAAGCAGCACAAAATTCTCTTTTTAGCGGTAGTTCCCCTAACCCCACAACGATTCCAGTTTTCTAGATTACCTCGAGGTTTTGAACGAGTCGAGAGACTTAGTATCTAGAGATTTAGAGCATTAGCTCTGATAAAAATTGGTTACGTATACATATCATTTACCCTGTCTTTTTTTAAATTTAAGCTTGTCGAACTGGTCGTCATGTTTGCCGTGTTAGGAACCATATAGGTCACGTGATTCCCCACACTGTTATTTCTGAACCAACATTATGGGTACGCAATTTCTTAATTATACCTTATGGGCTTATTTTTAATCCTAGTTCGAAAATAGTTGTTTTCAATCACTTTACTCTTAGCAAAATGATGACGTCATTTTGCATAATATATGCACAATAATACCCTTTAGACCGACCAGAAACAAAACAATTTATCACGTGACCGTTATAATCGTCAATGAAATGCTCAAACATCAAACAATACGAATCATCAATTGATAAATATCTTCCCTGATAATGATGTCAGATTGTCACGTAGTCTGTGTCCATTGAATTAAAGATTAATTAAACCATTCAATCATAGATCACAAGTACAGAAGAAGACAGTAACATCTGAGCTTAAACATGACAAAGTTATGGATTTATCTTATGGTATTATATATTGGACAAATAGGTAGGCTGTAAAATATTTGAATTTTTATTCATTTAAAATATAGGGTGCGAATGAATATATTATTGAGCGAAATGTCACATTTAAAGGAGTTTCTGCAAGGATATAAGTTATTTTATACGAGTACCTTAGTTTTAAGGTAGGAAATATTGTCAAAGCAGTTCTATGTTAGATTTTTTTCTAATTCTAAATCATGAAAACGCTGTGTTTAATATTCTTTTCAAAAATACCTGGATACATTTTTTTATAGGTCAATAAACTTTAACTACCGTATTTTAATAACGCGCTTCACTTACACATAAACATGAGATTACAAAAAAATATGAAACACCATACACATGGCCATTGTCGGTAAATTTAATTCAACTCTCAGTGGCACAAATATTAACACTGCTGATTTAAATATTCACTATTTGCCCGAAATAGCAAAATTACAAGCGTTTTATCAACGGGGAAAATTGGTAAGGAGGCGAAGATTGGAGACAGAAGAACAATTAAATAACATTATAAAAACAGTTGTATCAACGGAAGGGAAATGACCGAGAGAAACAATGTTGTATCGTAGTAGGTACGAGATTTTTACAAATAATAATGATGTGAACCATATTAAACTGTATAAATTTTATATTATGTACTTGATAGCCCCCCCCCCCGAGAATTGAAAATTCGGTACCTAGTAAATTATTAGGTGAGACTTATCAACTAGACAAATCTCTGATCAAATAGTTTAACATTAGATAATGCGCAAAACTTGAAATTGATAGCTAACACTTGACATGACAATTTCGGTGTACAAATCAGTTTTCACGAACTTTTGAGATCGTACTCATTTTGAACATTTTGCGATCGAGATATTTTAGATTCTAATTTTACTTTTAAATATTTCAATTTGTTGTAAATAAATGTAAAATAAATTTGAGATATAATTTTGAGAGGTAATGAATGTTCAAATTTGAGAGATTTCAGACACATTTAATATTTTTCGGTTTTTTTTTTGTCTATAGACAAAAGGTATCAATTGTTCGGAATACAAAATATGGTACTCTTCAGTAAAAGGTACATAGAATATTACACTTTCAGAAGTATGGTAATCTTTTTTTAGGCGATATAAATGTCTAACCATGCATTCAGGACGAAACTCTTTGTAAAAGCAATTGTAATTGAAATTTTGGATAAAATGTCTACATTCCATAAATACGAAAAAACAAGTTCTCCTAACAATTTCTTGACAATTAAAGTCCTGTTAATAAAACATGCACCAATAATATCTTATATTGTACATTTCATACATGAAAAACTGTTTGTTATTAAGCAATTTCAACCAGTATTTAAGAAGTAAAATTATCCTTATAACAAATGGGGGAACCCTCAAAATGCACCACTAACAGACGCATTACTCGTGGAATACCAACTACCAAGATTCCTCATTTAGTCTCTTGCTTAAATACGTATAAATTTTAAAATAATAAACATGCGACACAATGTGCTCAAAGAAAATACACAATAGAGTTTACCGTAAGTGATTTGACTCATTGATTTCAAAGAAAATACACAATAGAATTATCCGTAAGTGATTTGACTCATTGAGTTCAAAGAAAAATACACAATAGAGTTTTGTAAGTTATTCGACTAATTGTGCTAAAAGAACATACACTAAAGAGTTATCCGTAAGTGATTTGCCTCATTGTGCTTAAAGAACATACACAAAAGAGTCATCCGTAAGTGATTTGCCACATTGTGCTTAAAGAAAATACATAAAAGAGTCATTCGTAAGTGATTTGACTCATTGTGCTCTCCGTAAGTAAGATGACTCATTGTGCGCAAAGAAAATTCCTTAATAAAGTTATCCGCAAGGGATGTGACTGAGTGTGACCAATGAAAATACACAACAGAGTTATCTATTAGTGATATGATTCATTGAGATCACAGAAATTTGCAATAAAGTTATTCGTAAATGATTTGACTCATTGTGCTTACAAAAATACACAATAGAGTTATCCGTAAGTAATTTTACTCATTCTGCTAAAAAATCACACAATACAGTTATCCGTTTAAGTGATGTGACTCATCGTGCTCAAAGAAAATACACAAAAGAGTTATTCGTGAGTGATTTGACTCATTGTGCTCAATGGAAACATATTTTTGTACTTTAGACGTTGTATAGAACTGTTGGTACTTGATTTACATGTTTGTATTTATTTTACAGTTTTAAAAGTTGTTAGGAGTTCTAACTGTGTGGGATGTTTTGATGATATGTCAGTTAAATTTGTCATGTACATGTCCGGCGTGAATTTAATCACTGGTACTGATAAATACTTACAATGCAACCTTATATGTGAAAATTTTAGATATTTAGCTGTTCAGGTACTAGTATGTTATATTTAAAATCGAATTCGCACAAATGTTTTTAAAAGAAATTTCATACTATTCGTTCAATAAATAATACTGAAGTCAGTAGAGTTTTAAATGCAACACTTTTAGGATTGAGTACAGGGACTTTTAGAGTGTATTGTATATATATGTGGTTTATGTTTTGTTATATATATTTTTTCTAGGCTGTTAAGCCTAAAAGAAAGGAAGACATGTACACTACTCAAAAAATCTAAACCGCCACTTAATAAAATCGAATAACTTGAACATCGTTTCATTTTCTATTATAATTTTTTTTCATGGTAGTCAATTACAAGTTACAGAATCGTATTTTGCAAATACCCACATCGGTTTTAGCAATGTGCGGTGAATCGGAACGGAAGTGGCTATTTCGATAAAATGAGCACAAAATTCCCATGCAATAGGCTGCACAGGTTTTTGTCTTCGTTTCATCCAGTATTCATGTTAATACATTAGAAAAACACAAAACATGACGAGAATGTAACTTGAAGAACGCGCTATTGCAGTTGGAATGATCGAACCAGGTACCTCTGTAAGGCAGGTAGGACAGTTATCAATCGTGCAGTCGCATTGTTATCATTAAAAAGTAGTCAAATTGATTTTTTAATGTTCTTGTGTGTTTGATTGAGTTTGCGAGGAGATACCACAGACATCAGGGGAGGATCCAGGATTTTATTTTTTTCTTTATCTAGGGGATCCAAAGTTTCGAACCACAATCACATTATACACTGTTTGCAGAATAACGCATCATATTCATAATAAATATTAGATGACTATTTTATCTATGTTAAACACGGTGAGGGAATCGAGGCCGAGAAAAATGCTTCATGCAACGTAAAACGGCTTACAGTTAAAAATACACTTATGAGTAGGTACATTTTGCTAGATCCCCCTATGAACAACATTCTTCAATCCAACAACTAATTGATAAATACCGACAGACTGGAATTCCCGACCTAAAACCGTTAAATTGTGTGGGACTGGTAAATAGGGAGATTGGACGCCAGTCACACCAGGCAATCTGTAAGAGCTTTCACGTCTGGTTGTCCGTGTATTGGACAGTGTTCTGCAGCATGCAGTAACTGTTTAACTGTGTCAGGTCCACGAGACGTCGCTGCCAGGCTGTCATTGAAGTTGCTGGTGGTCACATTCCGCATAAAATTGTGAATTCCCCATTTTGGGCTTGTTACGTTTACGTTAAGTTTTGTGAGTTATATTAATATGATATGTATAAATTGATGAAATAAACGCAAGAATATTATTGACTTGTATGTTAGAATAGAAAATAAAACATTCCCTAATATAATTATTCCACTATAAAACAAACCACGTATCTAGTGGCGGTTTAGAACTTTTGAGTAGTGTACATACATGTATTTACATGTTACAATCATTAAAGGACGTACAAAATCAACACATGGGAAGGGTACTTGTGAATGATACCATACTTGAACGTTGGAACTTGGATGTTCTAAACTTCAAGGAAAATACATTAACTTTCTACATGTTGGCTTAATACCACACTTGCACCACACATTAAAAGAGGGTTGCTCAATGTGCGTCCATCGTCCAAATGTGCTTTAATTTGTAGCATAAATAAGTAAGGATGTGGGTCATATCAGTAATTATAATCAATAAGCTTATGTGTATATAGCTAGCAATTATCAACGACAATTTCATCTTACATTTAATACAAGTATTGTTAAAGTTATAAATCTAAATTATACAATAGAATACAAATACATAAGTACATACATATCCACATTTCACGTATATATATAACATTATGTCTACAAAATAAATACTGTTTAATGATAAAACCGAATCATATTTACTTATGATACAAACGAAACAAATAGTCATTTTAGCAAGTTAAAAAATCAACATTAATATGGAAATCAACATATGATTTAAATTATATTACAGTAAAAAGCATTTAATATCGTAACATTTTTTTTTTGCATTGAGAGTTTTTCTTAAAATTTCATTTGTCCAGGAATTGTTGATGAACATAATAATATGTTTGTAAGTGCTTGTTTTACACATCCTTACAGGGAATTTGTTACTGTTTTGATAACATTCCTGATAGTAGGGGAGATTTAATTTGTGATAACCAATGTCCTGATGTTAGCACTTTAAAATGTGGTGGTGTCGGAACATTCTCCGTTTACAGAGTTCTTCGTAAGTTTGTTTTTCGTTACTTTTTAATAACAGTTGTATAAAATTTATGAAGCAGTAAACTTCTCAAGTAGAAAGGCACCATAAAGCCATAAAGATGGTTTGTGATAAAAGTTGCAGCCTATGTATATTTATACTGCATCATATTATTGACAACCAAGTGTGGAAAAACTGAACTAAGATAATATCACTTAAGCCAAATATGGTTCTATTACAGTTTTATTGAGTATACACTTAGTCATTAAATAACAGTATTCATAACACTAACTATAGTCACTAAATCGCAAGTTAATATGTCACAAAGACAAAGCGATTCTTAAGAAGGTATATGAATTGATTTGTACAAAATTTTAGAACAACATCTTACAACGACTAAAATATAGAGCTTTGTCAAACCCTTCATTTTAGCTGGATTGTGAATTAAGCTCTTACAACTTAGATAATTACTTTCGAGTCTGCTTCCTAGTCTTCCCGTTCTGAGCTAAAATGATACAATTTCTTGCGCTAGGGAACAACAAGGTATGTTTTGTATGATATTAAGCCAAACTTTTTTGCCACTCAAAGTCAAACATTACAGACCAATAAATTAGTATCAACCAATAAAATTAAATAATGATAAGAGTAACAACCAATTAAAAGGTAAGGTATAAAACAATATTGTTGTCTCGATTAATAAACAATTATCTGACAGTTATCGACAGATAGCAAAAATAAATTTTGGACAATTCTTGGTAAAAATAGACACATGTGATTAGAATCAATAAAAATCGATTGCCATCAGGGTTAAATATTTGAAATTAGAGGAATGTATCATTCACCAAAAGACAAATGTTAAAATTTTCTTGATAAAAAAACCATTATTTTACTTACCAAAGATTTTGAAGCTATGATAAATATATTAATTTTCTTTGATAAAACAACCATAAACAAGGTCTTTAAAAAACCAGCCATTAGTTTGATATCAAATATGACACAAATAACACATCATGATATTTGTTAACATTTTGTAGTCAATATCAACACATGTTTAGGTTATTGTCTTTTTTAAATAGAGAATAAGTAGCGCAAGATTTCTATTGTGTTTTTTTTCAGGTTTAACAACAACTTTGCCAACAATTACAGCAATAACAACAACTACCACATCATTATCAACGACACAAAAACAAAAAGCAACCATTTCTTACAACGGTGAGTTAAAATTTTATTATCGTGGTCATAAAATTAATTCTACGGCCATTCTCCCTTCTACCAATGCTTTTCAATTATCAATTATGTAGGGCATTTGTCCTTCAGTAACAAAAGTATGCACTAAGTAGTTGGTTACTGTTAAATCCACAGATTTAGCCTTTCCAGGAGGAGTGAGTAGGCTGACTGACCGCCGTTATATGACCTGTACAATGTGTTGTTACGGCGTTAAACATAACAAACAAACAAACAAACAATTCTAATAAATCAATTCCTGTGATTTATATTTTGGTATTTTTTATTTTAAAGGATACTAATAGATTTTTTGTAGTATTAATGTAAAAATGAAAATTGTCACTCAAATAGAGAATAAGAAGCTCAAGTTTCTATTGTGTATTTTCAGCGATGACAACAACTTTGTCAACAGCCACCACATCATTATCAAGGACACAAAAACAAGAAACAACCATGTCTTACAACGGTGAGTTACAATTTTAAATGATTAACTCCGCTGATTTATATGTATATGCTTTTATGTTTAAGCAAACTTATAAATTTTATGTAAAATTTATGTAAAAATTAAAATCCGACGCATTCCTTCTTAGTGGACAATCTTCTGACGTCATCTAATTTACTATACAGATTACTTAGTTAACTTTCTTTACAAGCGGACCAATAGCAGTTTACTTGTTTAATAAACATAGGAACACAAACAGTGTAAGCAAAATGTTGACGTTTCTCCTATTTTAAACAAAAATAACAAACTCACAAGTTTCCGTAATAGACACTAGTCAAGGACACACCAAAACTACCCATGAAAAAATGTGATGGAGCTGGCAATGAACATGCGTATGTTAAGCTTACCGATCTCCTGACAGATGTAGTTAACATAACTATTGATATTATCTGAGCTCAAAAATATGGCAAATAGAGTCAAAGATGACATAAATGACGACATTGATATGTCCTTGAAAAAAAAACGCAAAGCTTACATTTTTATAAGTATATACTTTTTTGTTTCAGGAGGTTTACATAGTCATACATCTCATCTCCCTAATCTCCTTGTTCTAGTTTTACTGGGTGTCATTCTCTGTGTTTTATTGGTACTTCTTGCATTAATGCTGTACAGGTAAGATTATGGACGACTCAAGAAATTTCAGAGAGGCTTTAATCAAGTTTCTACGAATGATCCGAAAACTGCTAAAACATTTCTACGTTATGGTGTAAATCGTATCTAAGTTTTGTCATTTCTGAAATAAGATAGTCACAACAATATAGTACAAGTTACTTTCAAATATTATTACAATAGCCGTATCTTAAAAAGCTAAAGAAAGCTAAATGACTTCATTTGATTCTGTTCCTATTCATACTGTTTTACTCTACAGGTTTCGATATGTTTTATAAATGATCAACTCATTGACTTTTACGAGATTTGTTCTGTTCAGAATCTATGTGCGCAAACTGTTACCTTCAGCCATGCTATTGTCAGTTTGTCTATGTAGCAAATCAATCACGAAATTAGCATATTGTATATTAAGTATTTTTTCTATTAGCTTAGGAAGACAACGTCGTCAGTCACACATAAAACAGCCTGTTACAAGCTGTGATGATGCTCCAGTTGCAGAAATTGAAGATCAAAGAGTTGGCCAAAGAAAAGAACAAAAGAAATTCAATAGATCAGCTGTTAAAGACAGAACAAATGAATATGAGTTAATAGAAGGCAATCCCAATGCTAATACTTTCTTGCATCATTCCCATAATGTAAGAAATGAACTTGTAAATATCATTGCTGATGTAGAAGTGGGTCTAAGCAATGATTATCTCACCCCAAGACATGATATTGCTCAAACTACCCCAAAACTAGTGGGAGACCACATGAAGACTTCTAAATCTCATTATGATACTGTGAATGAAGACAGTGAACGTCTAGACAACAATCTCACCCCAAGACATGATATTGGCCAAACTACACCAAACGATTATCTCACACCTATACACGATGTAGATGAAAATATACCAAGGCTAGTAGAAGCGTCATCTACTAAATGACATTATGACAATGTAAATCAAGACACTTAGCTTGGCAATATTGATACAGAGCAAGTATATCGAAATGCAAGGGGCTATTCTAAATATTAATATTTGAAAATAAAAATACATCATGGCCTTCAAAAGGCAGTATCAACTCACTTAGCAAATTTAAGGGGTTATCCCACTATTTCAAATGTATATGTACAAAAATTGTGTGCTTAAATTTTTTTTATTATTCTTTGTTTTGCATATAGATATTTTACAATGTTGTATGTACTTAATGGTTTATAGAATGTTCTATATTTTGCTGTCAGCTCCATTGTTACATAGATTCAAACAAGATAAAATGAACTTCTGTTTATATAACCTGCTATGTTTTGCAATGGATTCATTTCTCTTACTAATTTTAAGGTCAAAATTAAATGATATCTGTGAAGCTCATTTCAATTTTAGTAGTCCTATTTTTCGGAGCAGCTGTCTTGGCCAACTTTTGACCTATATTTTAATTAATACAATTTGCTCTACCATAGCTGTTTGTCCAATAAAATTCTTTTACGGTAAATGAAAATGGATAAAACACATTACACCATTGGCTATTTGCGATAAACAGGTGCGTAGCACTTACAGTAGCCGCTGAGTATTTACTCTGTGTATTATGAGTGACTCACTATGCTTATTAATCATACATTCGTCGTGGTACGCCCCTTGCGGTATAACTAAACTGCGAATACAGTTGAGTTGCCAATAACGGATCGTCGCCAGTAGTGGACCAACGTCTTTAATTTTATCTTGTACGATTTTTATAGATAAAAATATGAAATTCAAATATTACAGATAATTAAGTAACATTTTGCAGTAATAAACACACTAAGTTTACTTAAGATGATGACCTTTTTACCCTCCTATCATGCTTTGTAAATAAGCAGGTACAATGTACCCGACGGGTACACAATTGAAGCATCAGTGTGAAATGGTAAATTGAGAAACGTCATTATGTGCCAAACCTCCTTGTTATACTTTTCCAAAAGTTTTATACCATAACAAAGTTATTTTATCATATATCAAATTTAAAACAAAACTAATTACTTTTTGTTTTGTTTGACATTGTTGTAAGCACCAATGTATGCCCATGTGGGTCACATCAAAGATGTGTGTCGCGGTGGCATTGTTTTACCCTGTATAATTACATATTTTCAAGTATTGATATTAATGTATGTTTTAGTAAACTTAAGGAATGTTTGGATACTGTACATGAGGGCAAAATATAAAATTTATGTAAGAGAATTAAGAATGTTACGATGTAGACAATTTGTTTAAATCACAAATACATGTCTTATTAACAAATACAGGGGACCATAACTATCTTATATTAAATGTTTAAAACCAAGATTTTTGTAATGTGTTGTTGCCAAAGTCAATTTGTATGTTGGTTTTTATAAAAAAAACAAGTTGTATTCAGTTAATATTGTCTGTTATGAGAAAGCTTCTACATTTCAATGTCACGTGACTCTTTACTGGAGAAGTTGATCCGCTATTGGGTAATCAGCAATGATTAAAATGAAACGAAAGATTTTTCTACAAAAAACATTTTGGTTATTGTAACACTTATTAGCTAGAGGTACTAATGACAATTACAAATATATATTTACATAATAAATGTCTTTCATAAATCTAAAGAAATCTGTCTTTATTACCGAAGTGATCCGTTACTGACGACTCATCTGTATGACTCAGTGCACGCTCGGAATGTGTTTTCATTTTGTCATATGTAGGCCGCCATTGAGCATTTTTATCAATTTTTTTATGTTTGCCAGAAAGTAACATATTAATCGTTTGGTCAATATGGGAAAATATGATTTTAATTGAAAATCCATGGCATTGTTATTTAAGATGTTTTTAATTTTAGAATCGGACAGATTTTCATAATTGACAAATCAGCAAAATGGCAATATATTCGGACAAAAATTGTCAGTTGAGACTGAATTGCAATTTCGGATAAATTACATTCGACCTATAGTTAATACATGTACACCGTACATGACCAACATTTACACTTCAAACCATTGAAAATAAACCAAGCAGAGCGCCGAATATCTTTTTTAAAGATATTTCTTGTTAATTTTATAATTGTCTTTAATCCAGTACATTATGTTACCAGCTTGTCAATTAGTTTACTTTTTATTCATTGTATTTAATTCTTGTCTATTTGATTTTCACATATTATAGTGTTTTCAGTTGTAACTCAACACTATATCGCAAGGAGTTTATGTTTTCACTTTTTGTGCCATCCTTGATGTACATGAATAATGTTGTTTAATATGGGTATTCAGTTATTCATAGTGCGTACAAAAAACGTGTTTGGGTAAACATTAAAAATGAGCCAATCCATTTCAGGGGTCGGCAGTATTGAAAATAAAATGTGTGTAATTCATTTCAACAAAATTAGCATAGAGGATAAACCACCACCACTAAGTTAATCATTCCATAACCAACAACTAAAACACTCGTTAGACATATCACAATAGTTTATGTTATTGTCATCCTGAGCATCGCTCGTCGTGGATTAGTTCAATGTACTGTTATTATAAACATTGTTTGTTTTTTTGTTCGAACTATATACAGTCACGTCGTTTAAAATTGTAACTTGTTTGTATGTTTATCATGTGTGTCATGTGTTGTAAAGTTGTATATAAAACTCAATCTACATTTAACTCTGTATGTATCTTTTTCACGTACAAGTCACTTGGTCATTTTAAAATTGTTTAAAGGGAACAAAGTTTAAGTTTACGTTAACTTTTAAGTACAGTACCCTCAAATGTACTTAGAAAATATCCCGTTTTAATTTTGACAAACTGATTCGCATTTACTCATGCAAAAGGAACAACTAAGAAAATTCCAAGATATCTTACATGAGAAAGCTTTAATCATAGTAATTAGTTTCCGGTAATAATCAAATGAAGAAGTTTAAATGAAGAAGTAAATAAAAAATATAGAAGTTTATGTTAAAGGTTCTTTTTTGGGGGGGTTAACGCCGTAGCAACACATTGTATAGGTCATATAACGGCGGTCAGTCAACCTACTCACTCCTCCTGGAAAGGCTTAATCGCTGGATTTAGCAGCTAACCAACTACTAAGCGCATACTTCCGTTAGTGACTGACATCGAACCTACGACCCCTCGATCAATAGACTTTCGAGCTACCAACTGAGCTAGCCGGGCGGCTACTAAGGTTTTAAATTTATTGAAATACCGTTTGTCTAAGAACTTTTGGAGGTAACGGTATTTTGAAGTATGGACAATTTATTGATGATACATTTTCTACGCATTTAATAAAATAAGTAATATATTCATGCTAGGTTATATTGTGTTAGAAAAAAAAACAATCGTAGAAGGAAATTAAAATTATTTTGTTTCATATGTTGAATAGTAGCAGGAAAGCAAATGCACCATTGTTATAACTTTAACCATTTGTGACAGTGAACTTCAGTCGATGATTTAAACAATAAGTATGACAGTCAGATCTCGATACAACGACACCGTTCGTTCCCAGGAAAAGTGTCGTTATAACGCTATGTCAGTGTAATGAATTATTCCGACAATGTACATGTTGGTATCAGTTTCACGTAGGTGGTGACTTCATGCATATCGTCGTGGTCACTTAAAAATGCCGGAACTACAAAATTTCGATTTTCCTTCTTTTGATTTCTAAAACTACATGTCTTTCCGCGTCGTTCTGTCATACTTTCATCCTCATAAGCCAATTAGAAGTAAGATTTTTTAAATTATTAAAAATGCAGGAGGTTCATAGTTCAGCTTTTAAGATTTGTAAAATGCCGTAACTACAATACTTACAGCTCCGGCATTTATGTAACATAAAATCAATATCAGTCAAAAACAAGTTAGAGCAGTTCCGATATTTTATATTTCAGTGTTATACGATTTGAGACCAATTTGCTTTTCATATCCGTCGGTATAATACTTGATTTGATGCGTCTGTTTACTTTAGACTTGTTTATTTCAAGTAAAACATAAAAATAGAAGTATGCAATGGTCATTTGGCGGACGAAACAACTCAAACTGATGGTGGAACCGTGCATTTCTAAACATCAATTGCTATTCTATTCATATTAGTTTCTCTATTTGTGGCTAAGGTTTTCCCTTCATTGGCTAAGGGACAAACCTTTTCAAAGCGGGTTGGCGTCTCTGCATCTCTGAAATTTTAGCAGGTTGATTGGTTTTTCCCCCGGTTACTGCTTTGTAAAACCTGCGGGTAAGGTGTTCGTTGCCATACTGCCTTAATTGTGGTAAGCAATACTATGGTGCATTATTTAAGATATTGCGCAATATTTTAAGATGCGTGGTTAGTGATTCTCTAGTAAAAGTAACTAGGTAACCTCTTAATTAAGACGTTATTTAAGAGGTTTACTAATTACGGTAACTAATTAATCGTTTAACTTTAATACTAAATGGCAGTTGTATGCACTAACTTGCATTTATATCCTGTTAAGATAAACAATTTATTGAAATCAAAAAAATAGTTAGGTAACTAGTTAACTACTTAATTGACATGTTGATATATGCCACCATCACTGATTGATAGGGCAGTATTTTGAAAGATCCACATACGCTGAAGTTTAGAACTAACAATAACAAAATATTATTTTTTAATTCATGAAAGTATTGACAGAAGGTACAAAACTTTGAATTTGTTTGATTTACTAAACTAAACGCGAATTGTTATTCTTCATTAAATGTCAAATAGTTTAGTTGGTAGAGGTGTGAACTTTTCATAACTGGCTATACTGGTGACTCGAGAAATACTGTAAAGTTTATGAATTAGGCAATGTTGTGTCTCTTTATTCAGATGACCTCTTTCAGCTATATGCACGAATTGCTTATGAAATTACTTCGACATTTTTGTTAACTATTGCTTTACTGTCTGACTGGTTGATGCTTACTGTTTTTGAAATTTTAGTCAGAAGATGACAACTACTATAGAAATTTTGACAAAACGTATAAAAAGTGATGTTTATCACATATTGTGCTATTGTCACATGGTTCAACTAGTCAACTAAGTAGTTATTAATGTAACACCAAGAATTGTTCTTTACGTAACGTAACATCCGTTTTACCTCAGGGTAAGTATTATTTCACCATGAACATGCCCTGCGTAGTTCAGTGTCTTTAAATTTTAATGGTTCCTAAGTTAAGTTCGAGCCCTTTTTTCACATATGCACGATATATTTAGTACTAGCCATACGAAGGAACGAAGACTGGTAATTTGTCTGCCTGATTGACAGAAATGCTGTTGAAAATGTGCGTTTAACATAAATCAAAGTGCTGAAAGCACTGAAGTTTAGCGCTTTCAAATTTGGGTTTGACTGCATTTATCTAATATACTTGAATATATATAAAATAGTGCTGAGAATCAATTTGAATAAATATATATCACTAGCATAGTATTTGTTTGCCTAGCTAAATGTTCATATTACCCAACATGGAAATAACGAATAAGTATTTTTAATGGAAATATATTTGTTTGGATACAACACAACTCAAATGAAATAAATTAAAGTAAACTATATGAGGCATAGGCAGTTCTCTTAGTATATATGTTATCTTTGAAGAAAAGCATTTGCCACAAGATTGAGCATACTAAAAATAGATTCTTTATCAAGCAACAACATAAACATTTGTCACTTGTTTATAAGTTTGGATGTTTGATTGAATGTTACTTGTGATAGATGATTTGTTGAAATTGTGCATAATGCTCTGTCCAAGAGTTTTCATGTTCACTTTTGTAATCCATAAATATCATTGCCACATGTTAATTTGGATGGACAGAATACCATACTTATTAACTATAGATAAAAACCATTAATGTATATTTTATAAAAAAGCAAATATATATTAATATATATTTTAATAACTTGTTAAAAAGACAAACATTTGTATACAATATTATTGATAAACATCAACATAAAAAAGGAAACATACATACAATATCCAGCACCATCAAAATTTACCTTAACTTTATGTATAAGTGCGTTTTTATACCAATACTTAGGAAATGAGAATCATATCTTTATCTAAATGTACAGGTATAACAATTACAATTGTATTAAGTATCTCCCCATTTTCAAATGTTACATATATATTTTAACTATCCTAATGCCTAAATACGTATCAAAACAAATAACAAATATTATACACCTCAGCTAAACATAACTTATGATAAACAAGAAGTAATATTGTGACTCATATCTAAGTGTCTAGCATTACAACCAAGGTCATGTGACATTAAACAAAAAGTGTCTCATACAAATCCATTGTTGTTAGTTCTATTATACCAATTAAGAACAACCATATTTAACAGTCTGAAATATTGATTATATACATTGTGTTACAAATATGTTACAAATAGTGGTTAATAATTGCTTCTCACATGTTGAATACAAAAAAATCTATATTATATATACTTATTTCTATGAATAACCGTCTTAATCATCTTTTAATGATAAACAATAAAATAAAAGTAAGACACTTAATGGCAACTCCTTCAATAATAATTTTCTTGGATTCAACACGAGCATCTCTTTTTTCTGAAATTTAGAAAAAAATACAATTTAGAAGCATTCCTTAATTTCTATAGCTAGTCTGATACTAAACCTAATTTTGACATTAGGGTATAAGAGCATGAAAACATAAATTGGTGTTGGATAATGTGCTGGCTGATATCATGTATCAGTCAGATAATTGTAAATCGTGTATTGAGTTTTTCCACATTTCTATATTTCTTCTGACATATTATCTAAAGAAAATATTTCATGAATTAACTCCAGAAACATATGGGGTTACAAGCTAAGGTTATGCAACTAACTGAACTAAGAATGTTTGTTATGTTAAAATCCTTCTTCTAACAGATTGACTGAACAATCATCACCTGACATTCAAATAGATAATTACATCAAGATAATGGTACGATATAAATACACATAGAAATATATACATACCATAGGTCGCTCTATAAATGTTAACTGATAGTAATACACATTAGACTTAATGCCAAATATATTGACCAATTCTCATACATTCATGAATAATGTCCGTTTTTGCATTCAATTATTTACCTCCTGGATCGACATGCTTTGGCGCCTTTCAAGCATTAAATGCACTGATGACATACACATATTTCATAGATATGCATACAACAAAAGTACCTTTAAGAATTTGATTTCTGTGTTATCAAAACACATCAAGTTCATCACATAATCCTCATAAGAAGACAAAACCATTGTATTTTTTTCAGAATGACAGAAGTAAACACGTTACTAGTATTAGCATTTCCAAAAATTCTTGAAATCGACGTTTAGCCGTATATTCTCCTTAGAGTAAAAGATTCAAGTAACAATATGTAAAACCATTGAGTCTATTAATAGAATACCAGGAATAAGCATTATTATGGTATAATTTAAACTAAAAGAACTATTGGAGTGCCCTTGTCAAGATATGTAAAACATTGAGCGCTTTTGATTAATTCTACACACTGTAAGGCCAGATTAAAACCATGGAATGAACAGGTGCTGTCCAGAAATGTTCCGACTGCGCACGTACAAAAGCATTGTTATGGTAGACTTAACAATTCACCTGTTCATTTGGCATACTGTATAGAAACTATATTTTATTAATAAGCAAACCGAAATATTTGATTTAAGAACATGTTCTGCCCACATTCCGGCAGCTAATCGAACGTTCATATTTATTAATAAACTCGCTTGGAAGTAGGGAAGATAGGTTTGCTTTTTTAAACAAATGCGATTTTTTAAGAAATAAACATGTTACAATTAGTTATGCATGTCTTCTGGTCTTGCAACTTTCCTGAAATTGATACTCATTCATACATCGATAATGGTATTTTAGGTAATACAAACAGGTAACCCGACAACACACGGCGTCGACGAGTGCATACACGCACCCCTATTTTGATTACTCGACGTCATATTTTTCATCACGTGACCTCAAATGCATCCTTTTGATTGGCTTAAGGCAACCTGTGTCGACACAAAAATGCTCAAACCTTGATAATTGATTATATCATATTGATTATGATGGAGGTTTAACTGCCGGTTGAAAGGTTTAATTTAAAATGCATAGATGGTTAGATAATTGATTTTTATTGAGTAGACACAAAAAAACATACTCTATTTGTTCAGTACAGTTGAATGGGGAATTAATTCGAATGTAAACACTGCCACGTGTTTTCAGGTAAATAAATAGTTTTACTCATAATGCTGAGCGTCTCCGTACAATGGTCAGTAAGACCGTTTGTGTGCAAATGGTGAAACTATGCAGGGTTAAGGTTAGGGGACAAAATAAGATAAAGGAAAGCAACTCTTCCCACAATAAGGAAAGGCTGAAATACATATATTCCTTTCCAGTCAGTATTTAACACAAGCATCACGTACCCTAACCTAACAACTCGAATGACATTCAATTTAAGATGCCTAAAACTAAAGAACGTCGTGATACACCGACTTTTAGCAATGTTATAAATAAAACATCAAAACAACAAACAAACCAACAGCTCGACACCCCCTATCGGACAAAAGTAAACAAACAAAATAGTGATTAAGCTTCTGAATCTGTAGGACCTAATTTTTAATTTTGGTTATATGCTCTCTTTCGAAAACACATACATAACGAGACATATAAGATGAAACACATACAGCATAACAGCATCTTTAATTATTTTTTTAATTTTTCAATCATGGGTTAAGTTATTCTTAAAAACAATATTCAAAATTTTGAAAAATTTTATCATCAAAAATCACACCTTCTACAAAAGACAGCTTGTTCATTAAAGTATGACCGTGACCAATTATTGGATTTAGGTTTAAATGTGTACAGAAATCCTTGTTTATACAAAGTTGATACTGCCACATTAGGTGATATCAATTCACTCAAATTCGCTCCTTACGGATCACAAAAGAAAAACGGGTGTATTGTAAAGAGTTCAGTTAAAACTCCCCTAGGCATTAATAAAAACAACTAAATATACCCAAAATATAGACAAAGAGAATGTTGTGAGCAAATCTGTAAAATTTCGCAACCTCAAAAAAATCAATCATGAAAATTTTGCTTCTGATCTAAAAGACATTTCTATTGATTGTGAAGATGTTGATTCTTACGTGAATATTTTGGAGTCAAAACTTAAAACCACTCTTGACAAACATGCTCCAATAGTAGAAAAAAAACAAAGATTCATAGGGCTCCAAAACCATGGTTTACAGATAATCTAGTCTTACTTAAAAGTTCAATGAGAAAACATGAAAGATTATGGAGAAAATATGGAAAGCCTGAACAATTAGAAGCTTTCAAGGTTATGCGCAACCGTTATCATTATGAATTAAATGAAGAAAAGATTAAATCACTTAGTCAAAGAGTTCTTAATGCTAAAGGTGATACGAAACAATTATATAAATTTGTTGCTGAAATGACAGGCTGAAGATCTGAGAATCCAATGCTAAAAGGCGATTCTGATCACTCTGTAGCAGAAAAGTTTGCTGATTACTTCTTAAATAAAATTTCAAAAATAAGGGAATCCTTGCTTCAGTTTCCAACATTCTCACCCCACCAGAAGGATGTACCAAGTCTTGATCATTTTAAGGATTTCACAATAGAAGAGGTCAGAAATCATGTAAGTGATTTAAGTACCAAGTCATCTGATCTAGACATATTGCCAACAAAATTGCTAAAAGTTACCTACAAGAATTATTACCTCTAATTACTCATTTAATAGACATCTCATTGAAACATGGTGCATTCCCTTCCAAGTGGAAAGAGGCAATTGTTAAGCCTCTTCTGAAGAAGGTGGGTCTAGATCTAGAATATGCCAACTATAGACCGGTAAGCAATCTGTTCTTCTTATCTAAAGTAATTGAAAAGGCCGCTTTGAATAGATTGAATTATCATGTTGATAAAAATAATCTTCTACCAAAAAATCAGTCTACCTATAGACGTTTCACTCATGTGAGTCAGCCCTTCTTAGATTAGTTAATGACCTACTGTGTGGTATGGAGAAAAAAGAAGTGACGGAGTTAATAGCTATTGATCTGAGTGCTGCATTTGACACTGTTGATCACGACACTTTTTATTGGAAGTACTTGATAAACAATATGGTCTACAAAATAGTACACTTCATTGGATTGATTCATATCTTCGTCAACGTGCATGTCGAGTCAACGTCAATAATAGTTTATCGCCTTTACGTCCATTAGATTGCAGTGTTCCACAAGGTAGTTGTTTGGGTCCGTGGCTTTATCTTACCTATGCGGGAACCTTATTTGATGCCATTCCATCTGAAATATCAGTGCATGGTTTTGCAGATGACCACACTGCCAATAAAAGATTCTGTCCTAACAATCAGAATGAAGAAGCAAATGCCATTTCTTGAGGAGTGTGCCGTAACTATAAATTCATGGATGAATGAAAATAAGTTAAAAAATGAACAACTCAAAGACTGAGTTTATCATGTATGGAAGCAAAGCTCAGTTGAAAAAATGTTTAATCGAGTCAATCAATATTGCTGGTGAAACTATAAATTCTGTGAAGACCATTCGCTATTTAGGGGCCTTTCTTGATGAAACTTTAAGCTTTAAAGATCACATCAAAACGAAAAGTAGAACTGCCATGTTCAATTATTTACGTATCAAAAGTATAAGAAAATATCTGGACAAAGATGCAACAGAAACACTAGTCCTATCTTTGGTTATGTCCCACATTGATAACTGTAATCTGATCTTGTATGGAATCTCAAAATGTGATCTATGCAAATTTCAGCGAATTCAAAACATGTGTGCCAAACTAGTATTAAGGTTTAAGATATCAGACACCTCAAAGGAAGTTTTGTACTCACTGCACTGGTTACCAGTCAAAGCAAGAATCAACTAAAAAATATGTACTTTCATGTACAACTGTTTTACTGGAAATGCACCTGCATATCTGACTACAATTCTCCAAAGGCTTGTACAAAGGAGATCTGGTCTTAGATCTGCAAATCCAAAGACCTGAATTTTGTGGTACCAATTAATAAGAAAAAAACATTCAGCGACAGAAGCTTTAGTACAGTAGGCCCCATGCTATGGAATAGGCTACCAGATGATGTCAAATTATCTCCTACTTTGGATGTGTTCAAAAAAAACGATTGAAAACTCACTATTTTCTACTTTTTATGATCTATTCTAAAACTGACTTGACTAGTTTATGAAGTTAATAATTGCCTTAACAGTGGTAAATGTATTAAGTTAATTCATTATGACGTGGGATGAGAGGACTGCCTCTCTCTCTCTCTGTCAAAACATAATTTGTTTTTATATGATTGCGTAACTGCTTAAAATAAAGGGTCCCTTTAAAAGTGATGTTTCGACACTTTTGGGGAATTGTCTGGTAAACAGTGGCGTTATGTTACACTGTTCAGGACAAGTCCAGTTAACATTAGCATCATGTTATACTGTTCAGGACAACAACTTTAAATATCAAATTAATGAAAACAAATGTAAAAAGAAAGTCAAAACATGAACTAAGATTAATATAGGTCGTATAAACTTGATATATGAAAACCAAATGCATAATCACACTATATAATATCATGCGTAATGGATTTTATTTTGTTCTGTGTTATTGTATATATCTATGGTGGAGGGTTTTTACTTATTTAGTTTTTATAATTTATCTTTTGTACAACGCCATTGAATATGTAATATAGAAATAGGCGTTTAATCAAATGAAGAAGTTTAAGTTTCATAACAAATGTAAAATACAATGCAAATCAAGTACAAAGGCAAAAATACTTACAATTTAATTAAAAACAACGAGTTGTAACAATGAAATATCGATCAGCAAAATGGCGATGTACAGCGTGGGTTGATTGACGTCATAGAAAAAAGTTCGATATCGTTGCGCGTATATACACCCATGGGCACGTTCCACAAGGCTATCGCTAGCTAGCGCTTTTTGAAAGCGATTTGTGAAAAAAAATAGGGACAGAGTATCTTGAATGATTTTATGTTCCATATGATGCATTGATGTCTGTTATTTCGTAAAAGAAAGACAATTTGTACATACTATGAAAGAAAACTGCGTGGTTGTGGTAAAATAGAGTTCAACAGAACTACTTTGTCTTAGACTTCGGTTGGCTAAATCTAAAACGACTGTCGAGATGACCGTAATAAATTTACCGCCGCTTCGCAGCGCTAAACCACCCAGGACCGTACTCTTATCGAGCTATGCTTAACAATTGAGATACATTTTGTACTTTAACTTGCAGTTGTAAATTGCCGTAAGTAAACCTTCCATACGATGACATGTTCTTCAGGCTTTATATATTACAAATAATTTGCCGGAACTGCAAACATGAATTATCAAATACCGAAGCTACAGTTATTTTAGTAAATATTAATAGTTTTGATACAAATGCATAACTGCACTCTGATGTACAATTATGCAAAAAATGAGTTTCCTTTCATTTGTATTCTTTAAGAAATAATGGTTTTTTTTTTGTCTCCTGAAAACTTAACTTTTGGTAGTTCCGGCATTTTCAAGTGACCGCGACGATATACTGTGTTTCTGTCATTCTGCTGTTTTCATAATCTAAGTACAATATACTAAATAACTGTTACGACGAACTTGAGTTATTGTTTCTTCCACATTATTATTGGTCAAAACACAACGCGAAGGAATCAACCACTAGAAGGGACCAACGATCCACAACTTGTTGTAACCTTAAATCCCATAGGGTTACAAATGTCAATATGAGCTTACCGACTCATTTTTATCGTTGTTGTCTAGTCAAAATCTCGTAACTTTACCTTTTTTGAATGGAAGTTACGAGGTTTTGATTAGACAATAACGTTATAACCTATTCAATTACTTCCTTATTCAGTGTGGGAAATCACGTGATCCATATGGTTTTAAACACGGTAAAAATGACAACCAGATCAACAGGTTTAGATGAAAAAGACAAGGTTCTGATATTTATACGTAACCAATTTTTATCGGACCTATTGCAGTCTAAGCAGCACAAACTTCTCTTTTTAATGGTAGTTCTCCCAAACCCAGAACGGTTCTAGTTTTCTAGATTACCTCGAGGTTCTGAACGAGTCGAGAGACTTAGGAGTATTAGCTCTGATAAAAATTGGTTATGCATCACACCGTATAACCCGCTAAATCGGGCGCTCGAGGCTAATTCGGGCGATATCCAATACGCTATATTTTTGCATCACAACCAGTGTAAGTATTTTGGTTATTATTCTTTATATATTTAATCTTATGTTATAATAGTGGCACCTATACGTCGGGCTGGGTTTGGCGATTCAGCACATTGGTTTATATTTTCTAAAAGTGAAAAAATAAGAGATTTAAGGCGAGTTAAAGACACCCGAAGCCTAAAAAACCCGTTTTTCTAAGTTTAAAGTCATTTTTCATCTAAAATTTCGCATCGAAGGTGTAATGTTTGTGTTTGTCTTGTAGAGCTGTCCCTTTTCTATTAAAATGTCAATTTGTAACCGTTGAAACTGTATACTTTTCAAGAAATCGCCGTTTTACTTCACTGTACTCAAAAATTGAAGCTAAATCGGGCAAAGTCGCTCTGTATTTAGCGCTAAGTCGGGGAGCAGTGGTCTTTGGGATACATAGCTTACGGAATTATCTTCTAATTGACAAATTAAAGATTATATCCCACTAGAAAAAGACTTAACTACTAAATCTTGTATTCAGTTATTTATGGAAGTCATTGGATGATTGAATGTCACTCACTGTTTTTGGTAAGTACGTTGTACTCGAGTACAGTGAATACCCGACTATCCGATCTTTATAGGCAAGGTATTAGTAATCAATTAAGTCAGCTTTGTTCTAATCGAACATTTAAAAACTTATGGAGAAGCTACCTAGAATTTGTTTTAATGGCTGAAAAAAAGTAATTAAATTACATGGGATTTATCTGTGTCGTTTTAATCATACTAGCTCTTTTTCTTTGCTCTGTCCGGTACTCTGTTAGGGCATCGTATAAAACTGGATGTATTACCCCCCCCCCCTTATATTGTCAATAACATATTCATAGATTTACCTCCCTTTAAAGCTATAAACCAATAAAAAGTCCGTCGTATGCTCACACAACAAATGGAGATGTCCAAAATGAGTAATTTATGCTTGGGATATATCAAGATATTAACATAAAGACTTACCTGGTGTTACATGGTACGTACGATTTCATGTCACAATGGTGTTTATAACATTGCGGATAATTGGAAAGGAGATACTACTCGTACATGTATTGGAGTTTTGAAGTCGTGAAAACTAATGACAATGAATCAGACATCAACCCTGGTCATAACTACTATACATAAAGTGCTAATGTGTTTAGGTTTTTAACTAGAATATTGCGTGTTACTGATCTATGACTGGACAATTCAGCATTAATGGTAGGAATATAAAATGCATGAATTGTCAAAACCTTCACAAGCTTGTGTACATGGTAAACTTTAAATTACATTTCATCATATCATCAGAACATTTTGCACTGAATAAATGTTCTAGTACATTTAAAAACGCCACACACAATAGCCATTACCTTAGTTCACTAGCCCAAAGCCCCAGATTAGTGAAAACTGATTATGGCTAGTGAAAAATAAGTGAATTCATATTGCCAGATATAATTTTTAAATCTACCACTTTAGATATAATTATTTTTATTATTATTTTGATACAACAATGTTGAGCCAATCATTACTGCAGCAAGCCAGCTAAATATATTAAATGAAACATAATATTTTAGTATAAGCTGACCAATATGATTGTGACAGAGACACAACTTGACAAATATGATGGCTGGACAACTGTCTTTCAAATGATGTCTTTTTAACCTAGTTTAATGTTAGTTTGACAATGCAGGGATGTACAAATAAGACATACATACAAAATACATACATTTTTGCCCCTATTTTTAACCATAAATATGCATTTCAAATAATTGAAGACAGTGAATTTTCTCAAATGATACAAGGTGTGTAAATACTTCTCAGTGCATGAAATCATGCAATTGCATTCTTAAGTTGACATCATTTCCTTGCATTCAGAATACAATTTGCTGTAAAGTGCAAAAGAGGATATTTGCCAAAGTTTGCTTAATATCATCATAAGCTTTATAATATATACATGTAGCCTTTTTTGATAACAGATTTGATGATATAAATACTTATTTTTTTAATGAGGGTCTGTAAATCAGTTAACAGCCTGCCAAGATTCTCACTTTTCCTCCATTAATGAGGTAAATCAAGAAATTGCATGCCTTGTGGAAAGGTAGGTGAGTTCTGGTTATAGAAAGAGTCTAGGAAAGATAGATTAAGTGTGCTGGTTATTGCAAATTGAACTTAATTGTGTTGACAAAGCATTAAACATAGTATAAAATCTAACATTTCTTTATCAAGCTTCAGAAGTATGCATTTGCCAATAAAAAAAATAATTGGGTATTTTGTAACTATAGTCATCACATTTTCAAAGTCACTTCCTATTTACTTTATACACAAAGAGTAGGTACATGGTATGGAAAGGTTATTCTTAATCTGAATTTAGGTTTTGGTCATGTGACCACAATATTATTTTAAGCATTCAAAGTACCTTAAATACACCATTTTCACCTTTAATGATTTGTGTACAATTGATTAATTTTCTCTGTATGATCATGTTCATTTATCTATTATTTGAGTTAGTCTGTTTATTCTCCTTTAAACATACATGTACATCCCTGTCCCTCCTTTAATATATTTGAAAAAATGTAAGTATTGCGCTTATGTAGAAATCTAAGCCCCTCAAGAAAGTTTCAAAATGGGCAAACCTGATAACTAGTCAAATGTATGTATACAAATATTTATACTATAATTCATTGATAAGAACTTCTCATTTAATATATCTATTTTCATTTCAGGCTGATATCATGGATGATCTCTTTAATACCAATATTTCCCCAATAAAATCTACAGTAACAGATGTTTTACACTTCATAGATTCTGCAGAGGGTTCATTATTAAATGTATCAGCTGAACTTGAAGAACAGACTGAAACCAAAAATGTTTGTGAAGAATGTGGAAAATGCTTCAAGTTAGGTTGGCTACTTAGACGCCTTATAAAAACACATTCTCTAAATAGATGTAATCAGTGTAATAAAAACTTTTCTTCTGAACAAGAATATTAAATGCACAAAGATAGCCATTCAAATCATCTTTGCCCTAGTCTCCTTAACTTTTTTCGGGACCCGCATATTGAAAATATGGGACCGTTTACTAAACTTTTATCGGGACCCGCATATTGAAAATTTGGAATCATACACTAGACTTCATTTTGGGACGATCGATGGTATCATATTTTTATTCATTTCTCAATACTGGATGATGATATTATTGGACAAACAGGAATGGTAGAGCAAATTGCATTGGTTAAAATATTTATACTATAACAAATATATATAAATAGAATGTGTTTTTATATGGCGTCTAAGTAGCCAACCTAACTTGAAGCATTTTCCACATTCTTCACAACATTGTATTTAAAATTTATCCTGATGAAGACTTAAATGTCGAAACGTCGATTAAAATAAATATAGTGCAGAAGTTTGAATTCTTTTATTATTTATTATCTTATTGGTTAAAATATAAGTCAAAAGTTCGCTTAGTCAGCTGCACCAAAAACCGTATAAAAAACCCTGTTTCTCAGTCAATTTGTGGTCACTTTTAATCAAAACTTGATCTGATTTTTTTATAAAGCAACTGCTCCCCGACTTAGCGCTAAATACAAAGCAACTTCACCCGATTTAGCTTCAATTTTTGAGTACAGTGAAGTAAAACGGCAATTTCTTGAAAAATATACAGTTTAAACGGTTGCAAATTGATATAGATATTGATATAGAAAAGGGACAGCTCTACAAGACAAACACAAAAATTAACCTTTCGTTGCGAAAGTTTAGATGAAAAATGACTTTAAACTTAGAAAAACGGGTTTTTTAGGCTTCGGGTGTCTTTAACTCGCCTTAAATCTCTTATTTTTTCACTTTTAGAAAATAATATGCTGAATCGCCAAACCCAGCCTGACATATCGGTGCCACTTTTATAACATGAAATTAAATATATAAAGAATAATAACCAAAATACTTACACTGGTTGTGATGCAAAAATATAGCGTATTGGATATCGCCCGAATTAGCCTCGCGCGCCCGATTTAGCGGGTTATACGGTGTGTGTATACATATCATTTACCTTGTCTTTTTTCATCTAAACTTGTTGATCTGGTGGTCAATCATAAAGCTCGCGTGATTCCCCACACTGTTATTTCGGAACCAACAAGTATGGGTACGCAATTTCTAAATTAGATCATAGTTCGAAAATAGTTGTTTTCAATCACTTTACTCAAAGCAAAATGGTGACGTCATTTTGCATAATATATGCACAATAATACCCTTTAGACCGACCAGAAATGAAACAATTTGTCACGTGACCGTTACAATCGTCAACAAAATGCTCAAACATCAAACAATAAGAATCCTCAATTGATAAATATCTTCCCTGTTAATGATGTCAGATTGTCACTTGGTCTGTGTCCATGGAATTAAATATAAATTTAACTAATCAATCATAGATCACAACTACAGAATAAGAAAGTAACCTCAGTGACTAAACATGGCAAAGTTATGGATTTATCTTATGGTTTTTTATATTGGACTAATAGGTAGGCTGTAAAATATTTGAATTTTTATTCATTTAAAATAAAGGGTGCGAATGAATATATTATTGATAGAAAATGTCTCATTTAAAGGAGTTTCTGCAAGGATGTAAGTTATTATTTATACGAGTAGTTTGGTTTGGCGGTAGGAAATATTGTCAAAGCTGTTCTATGTTAGATTTGTTTCTAATTCTAAATCATGAAAACGCTGTGTTTAATATATTTTTCAAAAATACCTGGATACATTTTTTTATAGTACAATAAACTTTAACTACCGTATTTTAATAATGCGCTTCACTTACACATAGACATGAGATAACAAAAACAAAATATGAAACACCATACACATGGCCATTATCGGAAAATTTAATTCAACTCTCAGTAGCGCAAATATTAACCCCGCTAATTTAAATATTCGCTATTTGCCCGAAATAGCAAAATTACAAGAGTTTTATCAACGGGGAAAATTGGTAAGGGGGCGAAGATTGGAGACAGAAGAACAATTAAATAACATTATAAAAACAGTTGTATCAGCGGAAGGGAAATGACCGACATAAACAATGTTGTATCGTAGTAGGTACGAGATTTTTACAAATAATAATGATGGGAAAGGCATAGGGAAAGACAAACTGCCCGGGCCGATTTTACCCGGGTAAAAAAGGCTCTGGAAAAGATTGGTCGGGGGATAGACAGCTACATCGGGACCAAACATATTTAAACTGTATAAATTATATATTATTTACCTGATAGCACCCCCCCACCCCACCCGAGAATTGAAAATTCAGTACCTAGTAAATTATTAGGAGAAACTTATCAACTAGACAAATCTCTGATGAAATAGGTTTTTTTTTGTTTTTTTGGTTTTTTTTGGGGGGGTTAACGTCACATTCAACACATATATAGGTCATATACACGACGGTCAGCTCTTCCTACTATAGGTTTCCTGGACACTTATCTATTACCGGTACTAACTTGCCCTACCACGAGGCCGACAACTCGATCTCCGGATTCGAAGTCAGACATGCTTTTCAAATAGTTTAATATTAGATAAAATTTTTGTGCAAAACTTGAAATTGATAGCTAACTCTTGACATGACAATTTCAGTGTACAAATCAGTTTTTGAACTTTTGAGATCGTATTCATTTTGAACATTTTGCGATCGAGATATTTTAAATTCAAATTTCTCTTGAAAATATTTCAATATGTTGTTAATAAATGTAAAATAAATTTAGAGATATAATTTTGAGAGTTAATGCAAATATTATAGTTGCAATATATAGATCAAATATGGCAGATTTTATGACACATTTAAGACTTTTTGTCTATAGACAAAAGGTAACAGTTGACGGAGTACAAAAATGGTACTCTTCATTAAAAGGTACATAATATATTACACTTTCAGAAGTAGGATAAACTTATTTTAGGCGATATAAATGTCTAACCATGGCTTCAGGACGAAACTCTTTGTAAAAGCAATTGTAATTGAATTTTTGGATAAAATGTCTATATACCATAAATACGAATAAACAAGTTCTTTTAACAATTTCTTGACAATTAAAGTCCTGTTAATAAAACATGCACCGATAATATCTTATATTGTACATTTCATACATGAAATACTGTTTGTTATTAAGCATATCAATCAGTATTTAAGAAGTAAAATTATCCTTATAACAGATGGGGGAACCCTCAAAATGCCCCACTAACTGGCATATTACTAGCGGAATACTAACTACCAAAATTCGTCATTTAGCCTCTTGATTAAATACGTATAATTTTTCAAAAAACAACGCGACTCAGTGTGCTCAAAGAAAATACACAATACAGTTATCCATTAGTGATATGATTCATTGAGATCACAGAAATACGCAATAAAGTTATCCGTAAGTGACTTTACCCATTGTGCTTAAAGAAAATACACAATAGAGTTATCCGTAAGTAATTTGACTCATTGTGCTTAAAGAAAATACACAATAGAGTTATCCGTAAGTAATTTGACTCATTGTGCTCAAAGAAAACACGCATTAAAGATCCATGCGTGATGTGACTTATTGTGCGTAAAGAATACAACCAATAGAGTTATCTGTAAGTGATGTGCATCATTGCCGCACAGAAAATATATTTTTGTACATCAGCGGCCGATTGTATAAACGTTGGTTAAATTAACCCTGGGTTAAATGCTAACCCTGGGTTATCTTTAACCAGACTGGGTTAGCTAACCAATTGGGTTATCCGATTGTATAAAGCAATATAACCAAAAGGTTACTAAACCAAAATGGATAAATTTAACCAGACTTTAACTGTCCCATAATGCATCATTTCTTTAATACAGTTTTTTACCCTATTTTCTAACATTCTATCCAGAAATCAATGTGATATAACTAATGATGACTTGTCTCATTTGGGAAAAACAAACTTTTAGATTCCTAGACTGCATTAGGTGTAAATATTAAAAAAATATTATGCTTGAATTATAAAATAGTTTTTTACGGTGCACATATACTAACCAAACTGGAAATCACAAGCCAAACAACATCTCACATAAATATAAGTATTAAATGACACATTTCCATTGGCAACTAAGGCTCTATATTATTGACATTGTTGTATAGGGAAGCTTACTCAACTTTAAACTATTTGGTATGATACAAGTAGCTTGAATAGTTTAACTTGTAGTTGAATGGAAGAATTAACAACAGTCTTGTACTTCAGGCTTAAGTTTCAGTCATGCTAGCATGGACAGCAACCAAATATGACTGGAAACACCAGACTTTAGCCATTTTAATGAGAACACCTTCTTGATGATACCATCACTTTCAGGAAATAATTAAATTTCTCAGCTAAACCCCAGACACATTATGTGTTTATATAAGATAAATGAAAACAGAAAAAAAGAATTTAGTTTGAAACTCTGTACATATGAACTTTTTATTGTTTATCTATAACATGACAATTACAAATAGGAAAAACATTGTTGATGACAGGAATTTTCTAGGAATCATCTTTGTCTATGTCTTGTGAGCCAATGTCAGATTAGTTCTAATACTTGGTGATCATGTACTGAAATACCATATAAGAACTTGACCAGTCACTGAGTGATCATCTGCATCTAGACACACTTTTTACTGAGCATCTCCTGAAAAACACAAAATACACATGTTCATATTTAAAAAAAAAGATATCACTATGCTTGATATATATAATCGAAATAAATATATACCTGTATACTCCATTTCCCTCCAAACAAATTGGAATTACTGATGACAATTGATGTTGCAAACATGAATTCATAATCCAAATTTAATATTTTCTTAAAATTGTAAATAAATTTAAAGTATGTAGACATAGGTGACAGACCCAAATTTTCCTAATCAAAGTATACATTACTATAATAAGGAAAATTTGGGTCTGTCACCTGTACATAGGGTCCTTGAGGTATAACAATAGCTTTGCACAAGGTAAGTATTATTTTATCATAACTATATTTATTGAATTACCATATTTTTAATAACTGTTAGCCATAGTAACTACCAACTTCATTATTTCATCAATACATGGTGGTATTCCAATTCAATTGAATTCCATAGTGAATGTTCATGTTTCTTGGCTCTTGAAAACAGCATCCTGAAAAATCCATCACAAATGCATCAAAATAATATGATGGTAAAGACCAATGAAATAACAAGGCAACTTTCAAAGCAGAACATTGTCATAAAGATGTTGATAAAATCTATTAATTAATTTAATAGTCTTGATAAAATGCATTAGATTTATTATTACATTAGACTAGATCTCCGGGTACGAAATGGTCTGGGGACGCTTGCTAACTTGTCGTGAATTCTCTTTTTAGCACTTAATATTCAATACTTTATTATATTAAGAATCAAATAACATTTAAAAGATAAAAATCGGTTGGTGTTACGGACGAATGTTTGATATTTTCCAAAATATGAATGTCAACAGTGGATCAGACGATCTGTCATAATCATGAACGCTGGTTACAAGGCCAAATTACTAGTCCGTTGAAATCGTTGGAATTTCAGTGCATTGCAGTGTTCTTGCATTTATTTTGCAATAAAGTCAATATAGAATGATAGTCCACCTACCTTGTGAAGGCATTCCTTAAATAATCCAAGCAATCCTGCGACAAATGATTTAAAATTCTCTCAACTTTCTATCAATGTCGTTGGTTTCTACCTTTTCAAAGTAAAACTAGAAGGGTATGTTTAAAGTCCAGTACATTCAAGTGATAATAATTACTTCCCCTGAGATAGCACTTCTAATTTATCCTGTATTTTTGGGTCTCCAACATGAGAAAATTCGTCAAAAATTTGATTATATCGAGCGAAATGGCGGCCATTTTGTTTCATTTTTATTTTGGTTAAATGCTTAACCCAGCTACTGGAGGTGGGTTAAATCTAACCCAAAAATCACCTGAGTTAATTTTAACCAAACCTTTATACAATCACTAACCCAGTGTTTTACCAAAAGTTTTACCAATACATGATTTTAACCCTGCGGTTAAATTTAACCAATGTTTATACAATTGGCCGCAGACGTTGTATTGAACTGTTGGTACAAGATTAACATGTATGTATTTATTTTACGGCGTCTCAACGCCGTGATATTGTGATGGGTAGATTTTGGTAGCAATGGGCAAAAGTCACGTGACTTAAATCCTTTCGATTTCTACTGCCGACATTTTATTGTTTTAATGCAATCATTGTACAGCCCATTTCCGTTAATAGTTACATAGAAAAAAAAACATTTTTTTTGTAAATCATATAAACAATATTTCTATCAAGAGTGCAACACACGAAAAAACAGCGCTTTATATTGACACATTTCCGCAAATCCTTTCGACACACTTGAAGAGCTCGCCAGTTTTTAATTTGTTCGAATGGATTATGTTTTCTCGTGTCCGAGTAAATTTTTCACGTCTAAAAATGTCTTTTGAATCTTACATTTCTAAGTTTCTATATTTGCTGGTATGTTATTTTTTTAAATTATGATTTCTATTCGAAAAAGATTGCCTTTTGTGTGTTAAGCGCGATGTTTCGGAATTGAGATAAGTGTTAAATCCTTTCGTGTATCCAGCAACAAAATTCTTCCGTAACAAGTAAAGGTATGACATGGTCATGACATGTAAGTATGTTTTTCATTAGTTAGATAACGGAAAACATGGGCGGATCCGGTAAGGGGGACCGGACCCCCGCCCCTAAAATTTCAAAACGTACCTGTCTATTAGTGTAATTCTTCACTCTAAGTCATTTTTAAGTATCATGAAGCATTTTTTCTCGGTGATTAATATATTTTTAATGGTTATGTAGTTTCTATTATCAATATGTTGCATTATTCTGCAAATAATGTATGTTGTTAATGTGGTTCGAAAGTTAGCACCCCCCCCCCTAGAAAAGTTCGGACCCCCTCTAGAAACCCCTGGAAAATTAATAAAATGAAAGTAACCATTGATTTTTTAAACGTGCATCTCTGATCTTTCACCTATAAATATAGAGCAACTTATTGAACTTGAATACAAAGTGAAGCCACGCTATATATGACGTCATACGAGGTTGCATTCGTCACTAGTATGATAATACCATATAAGGCGTTGTTTACACAACCAATACAAATGCGTACAAGAAAAGATTACTGCAAAGCATTAAATACCGCCGGATAGTGGTACCATTATGTGTACATACGTCAAAAGGAAAGACAAAGATATATGCGGGAAAAAATACTTCCAGCTGTATTGTCAAACCTAGTTTTACTTGGCTTAATGGCGGTCCCCATGAGTGAGTTAGACAGTAATTACACAGTAATTAACAGCCGAAAAGTTCAGCATGCAGACAAGTACTACAGACAAGTACAAATAATTAATAACTTTCACATCGTGCATTTAGCGCTTTGTATACGATTATCTCAATCTAAAATTCTCAGCACTCGCCCTTGCTTATTTACCGCGAGGCTGTAGCAAATCTGGTCACGGAGATGTGCGTTAAATATGTACGGTACGTGTTTTTAGCCTGAACCTCAATTTAAGGGAGCAGATATTTTACATTTGTCTTAAGATATAAATTAAGCATAAAATGCTCTTTAAAATACTCGCAAAAAGCACGAAATTTAATTGCATTACTATAAAACTAAAATTAATACAATTTCTCGCTGTCAACATTTGTAAATAAAAAAGGAGGACACAATTAAAAGAAATCGTGAACTGCTCCTACCATAGTCTTCAGATTCTGGCGACTCCAATATACCACCGGCCTTCAGGCCGGCGGTAAATAAAGTTTTTCAGCTAAATTGGAATTTCGTAAACTTTCATTGGCCGTTTAAAGGTTCATAGTAAAGGTCAAGAACATTATCGCCGGTTCTATGACCAGCGAAATAGACAATTATCAAGATTTGAGCATTTTGTAGTCAACTCCGGTTGCCTAAAGCCTATCAAAACGATGCATTCGATGTCACATGATGAAATAATGGACCTCGAAAAGTCAAATTAGGGGTGCGTGAATGGACTCGTCGAAGCCATGTTTTGTCGAGCTACCTGCTTGAATTACCGAAAATACCATTATCAATATATAAACGTGTGCCAGTTAATAGAAAGTTGCAGTATTAGACAAAGAAAAATGCTAAACTAAATGTAACATGTTTTATTCTTTTAAAACTCGCATTTGTTGAAAAAATACAAACATAACTTCCCTACTTCGGTGCGAATCTAAATTAATGATTTTACATAGGGTGCGCTTATTCCTGATATTCTATAAATAGACTCACTGGTTTTACATATCTTTACCAACCCCTTGTTCAGTAACTACTGTTAGCTAACATAACGGATACGGGAGAACGCAACCCGAAGACAACTCAACCCGTGCAATACTCAAAACAAAGTTGGGACAACTCAATCCGTTAGTAGGATATCGAGTCGTCTAATGGTTGAGTTGTTCCGATTCTTCCGTTACGGAACGTTCAAGGTAACTGAACACGCTAATTATTGTATTCTATAAAAGACTTGAGACGGTATAAAACGCTAGCGCATATTGTTGAATGTTTTTACTCTAAGGAGTATACACGGCTAAACGGCGATTTCAAGTATTTTTGGAAATGCTAATACTTGTAATTCAACATGTTTTAAAGCAGCGGGTAAATGTAATGTATTCACTGAGCTGCGAGGGGAGCGTAAGGTATTACCTAGTGCAAGGGCTTTACACTAGTATACGATATATATCGAATACCGGTATTGTAGGTTCGATAGATATATCGGATCGATCGTTTCCGTATCGAACAAAATATCGATCAATGACAGTTATACTTTTGTATTATACAAACAAACAAATCCTGGCCTGCAAATCGGTTGATATCTGTTACTCACTGTTCCTGCCAAAACTATCTGTCAGGATCTTTTAACTTTTTCTTTATTTATCACTTTCCGACGTGCACTTAATCCCGCTTGTAACACTCGAGAGAGCGGTTGGCAGTATACAGAGTTTAAATATGTTTTATGGCCAAATCAACATCCTACTGCTTCTGGACAGTTCGGTATTGGCTAATCTGAGGACGAACTATCTAATATTATCATTCGGAACTCCTCGGCAATTCGCTACGTATAACCTCGGACATATTTAGACGCCATTTGGAAAAAACGGTGTTGAAGTAAACAAATACACGATCGTTTTGGCTATGACTGAAGTTTCGTTTTTAGTCCGTAAATTTGAAATTACACAGGTCAATGATATCGATGAACAATATTTGGTTCATTTTATAACAAAGAAATATGTTTAGACAAAGATCTGTGTGTAAACTACAAGAACTATTTTGCGTAACCGTTACGTGCTTCACCTCGCGTAGGTAGTAAAATCCCAAAAATCCAGGAAAGACCCCCCACGAATCCTTCCGAGATAATTCATTCATGAAAGGTCGAGGTGTTCCGAATGTAATATTATGACACACCTTTCCGCAAACGTCTTAAACCGGTTACGTCAAGATAGGGAAGTAGCTGTTGCGGCTAGAAGGTCTCTTTTTGAGTACTTTGATTTTCAATTTGCCCGGAGACCAACAACCGCCCCTTATTATACAGATCAATTCTGGGAACCAATAGTCACACGGATTGGTAAGGACAGGTCCTAAATGTAAAGAACACTTGATTGAACAGAAGCGACATGTCATGTAAATAGCTTCAGTTCTAAAAGAGTATGCTTTCCCTTTTGCCGATCTTTTTAAGCGTCATGCAAATATGAATTACTGGAAATAAATCCAACTGAAACCAAACATCCTGTCGGCATAAAGATGATGTCTAGATTCAGACCATTCTCGTACCCCGAGGTTATCAAGATTCTCGATCTAACTAGTATCGAGAATCTTACTAGTCTCTGGGAACGAGAATGTTTCATATGAACAGGAAACCCAAGTTACCTTTTTATTACTGAAAAACCTTCAGTTAACATGACAATTCAATATAATGCTTTTTGAGTTACCTTGAGATTATACTTAGCTGTTTCTTTTGTTTGCCGTGACAATCACATTGCTGCATTTCGCAGCAATTTTTTACTTGTTTTACAGTTTTACAAGGTGTACCATATAGTTCTTATTATATGGGATGTTTTGATGATACGTCAGTTAAATTTGACATGTATTGGTACGGCGTTAATCTAATCACTGGTACTGATGGATACATACTATGCAACTTTAGATGTAAAAATTTTAGATATTTAGCTGTTCAGGTACTAGTATGTTATATTTAAAATCGAATTCACAAAAATGCTTAAACTTTTAAAAGAAATTTTAAACTATTCGTACAATAAATAATACTGAAGTTAGTAGACTTTTAAATGCAACACTTTCATGATTAACTACAGGGACTTTTAGAGTGTATTGTATATATGTAGTTCATGGTTATTACATATAATTTCTTCTTGGCTGTTAAGCCTAAAAGAAAGAAAGACATATACATACATTGTATTTACATGTTACAATCATTAACGGACGTACAAAATAAACACATGGGAAGGGTACTTGTGAATGATACCATATTTGAACGTTGGATGTCCAAAGATTCAAGGAAAATACATTAACTTTCTACATGTTGGCTTAATACCACACTTGCTCTGGGTATTTTAAGAGAGGGTCGCTCAATGTGCGTCCATCGTCCAAATGTGCTTTAATTTGTAGCATAAAAAAGTTAAGATGTGGGTCATATCAGTAATTATAATCAATAAGCATATATGTATATAGCTAGCAATTATCAACGACAATTTCATCTTACATTTAATACAAGTATTGTTTAAGTTATAAATCTAAATTATACAATAGAATACAAATACATAAGTACATACATATCCACATTTCACGTATATATAACATTATGTCTTTAAAATAAATCCTGTTTTAAGATAAAACCGAATCATATTTACTTATGATACAAACGAAACAAACAGTCATTTTAGCAAATTAAAAAATCTACATTAATAAGGAAATCAACATATAATTTGAAGTATATCACAATAAAACGCATTTTAAATATCGTAACATTTTTTCTTAAGTTTTTCTTAAAATTTCATTTGTCCAGGAATTGTTGATGAACATAATAATATGTTTGTATGTGCTTGTTTTACACATCCTTACAGAGACAATGTTACTGTTTTGATAATGATCCCCATAGTAGGGGAGATTCAATTTGTGATAACCAATGTCCTGATGTTAGCACTTTAAAATGTGGTGGTGTCGGAACAGTCTCCGTTTACAGAGTTGTAGGTAAGTTAGTTTTTTTTCTTTCCTTTTTAATAACAGTTGTATTTATGAAGCGATTAACTATTCAAGTAGAGAAGCACCATAAAGCCTTGGCATACAGATGATTTGTGATGACAGCTGAAGACTATAGATTTATACTGCATCATATTATTGACAGCTAAGTGTGGAAATGTCTGAACTAAAATAATATCACTTAAGCCAAATATGGTTCTATTACAGTTTTATTCATTAGTCATTAAAAACAGTATTCCTAACACTGACTATAGTCACTAAGTTAATATGTCACAAAGACGAAGCGATTCTTAAGAAGGTATATGAATTGATTTGTATAAAATTTTAGAACAACATCTGATAACGACTATAATATAGGGCTTTGTCAAACACATCATTTTAGCTGGATTGTGAATTAAGCTCTTACAACTTAGATAATCGAGTCTGCTTCCTAGTCTCCCAGTTCTAAGCTAGAATGATAAAAATGTCTTGCTCCAGAGAACAGCGGGGTATGTTTTGTTTGAGATTTAGACAAAACGGAACTGGCTATCCAATGATTACAATTCCAAGGTCGTAACTATTTTGCCAATACAAGTCAAACATTACTGACCAATAGATTGGTATCAACCAATGAAATTAAATAATAATATGAATTACAACCAATAAAAAGGTAATGTATAAACAGAACAGCATTTTTGTCTCGATTAATAAACAATTATCTGATGGTCTTAGACAAAGTGCAGAAAATATAATTTGGACAATTGTTGGTAAAAATAGACAAACTGTGATTAACATCAATAAGAATCGATTGCCATCAGGGTTTAATATTTGAATATAGAGGAATGTTTCAATCATCAAAAGACAAATATTAAACTTGTTCGTGATAAAAATTGACTTTAATTTAATCACTCAAGAATTTGCAGTTGTGATAAACTTATCAACTTTCTTTGATATAACAACCATAAACAAAGTCTTTAAAGAACCAGCCATTAATTTGATATCAAATATGCCACAAATCACACATCATAATAATTGCGACATTTCGAAGTCAATATCAACGCATGTTTAGGTCATTGTCTCTTTACAAAAAAGTAGCTCTAGATTTCTATTGTGTATTTTTAGCTTTAACAACAACCTTGCCAATTACAGCAAAAGAAACGTCAACAACTACCACATCATTATCAACGACACAAAAACAAAAAACAACCACTTCTTACAACGGTGAGTTACAATTCTAATATCTTGGTCATGAAATTATTTCTACGGACATTCTCCCTCTTACCAATGATTTTTAATTAGTAATTATGTAAGGCAGTTTTCAGTCACTGACGAAAGTATGCGCTTAGTAGTTGGTTAACAGCTAAATCCAGTGATTTAGCCTTTCCAGGAGGAGTGAGTAGGTTGACTGACCGCCGTTATATGACCTGTCCAATGTGTTGTTACGGACTCAATCCCAATTAAGGTGGACATATGGGCATATTTTTTTTCATTTTTTTCATGTCATCAAATATGAGTTTTAAATCAATTAAAGGCATTGTAGACATGTTCTGTACGCAGTATAAAAATCTTTTCAGCTGGGCTAGTATACTTTTTTAGATATTGGCTGGTGAAAGGTCACACCTAGCATTAATAAATGTGCTTATGAAAATCGAACATGTGCTGTAAATTTCACTTATTTAAAAGTAGTAATGGTCAAACTGTTGAGAAATTCAATACGGTTGCATTCTATAAGGTATTATGTTTCGGAATAAATGATAAAGACTGAAGAGTAAGCCAGATACTTTCAGAAAAACATTAATATTGAATACGCTATTTTCATTAGTTTTATTTGTTTTAAAAATGTCATTCATATCAACTTTTCCAGAACGATACAAACAAGTTAAATATAGAATGAAACTGTTTAAAATAGTTAGATACCATTGTCTTAGTGATATAACAACACGGTGTGTGCATGTGAACCACCACAAAGCAACCAATAAAGAATATAATTGTTGTCCCGTACGTTAGCAAAATTGGCTCGTACGTTATATACTTCAGTTTGGTCATCTAAACTATTGATAACTAAGTTAAACTGCAAGAATACAACTTACATTGTTGTGTATTTTGTTTTACAATTCAATGTACTTGTGTTTTACATATAAAACTACAATAACATCTCTCAATTACAATAATTACGCGAACCATTTTCATTTTTCCAAGAGAACAACATTCAACAATTTTGTGACAAGTTTAACAAAGAAACATAGCAAACTAACGCATAAACTAATAAAAACTATTTAGTAGTGAGGTAACATGTGATTTACAACCATCAAATCATCCGGCAAATGCATGTTTAGACAATTCTACAGTGTCCCGTACGTTATTAAATAAGTAAGATAATGTAAGAAACTATCAAATTATTGCAGTGTGTGCTAAAATGATTCTAAAGTTATAATTTGATCAAACGAGGCATTGTTTTAATTTATTATTTCAAAACTAGATGGTATTCAATTAAGAACAATGCTAACTATACATCATTTATTGCAAATAATAAGTACTATAACTTATTTTCCCGTCACTCTTGTTAGTTACTTTTGAACATCATTAATTTCATTATAATTGCCGTTTCTATAATATTTTCGTCTGTGAAGATAAAATGCATGTTAAGGAACCTTACAAAAGCAATTTATCATAAATATTCAGACGATTATCAATTATTGTGTCACATTTTGTCCCGTACGTTACGGACTCGTACGTTATTTTTCATTTTGTTTTTGCTGTTTTTTTGTGTGTCACAAATATGCACTTTAAATGAATTATAAAAACACTTTATAAACTTTTTATTTAATCATTGAAGATCAGTTCAATGAAGAATTTATATATCTATTTGAAAAGGTTTGTTAGATAATTTGATTTTACTAATTGTCCCGTTCGTTACGTGGTGAAAATTACGATTCATTTTTTAATAAATGAGCTCATAAATTACCGATACCAATAAAATGTCAGCTAAAATGAATATCTTATCATTAGGATATAACTTTATGGACTTTACTTACACAAAAATAGTTTGTAAAGAGTGCAAAGCTGTGAGATTAATGAAGCCTTTAAATAAATGTCCCGTACGTTATCGGAGTTTGGAGACAACGTTTGTTGTATGAGGTGTGGAAAATTATTTTTGAATTTACATTATAATATGTGTTTTTCTTGAGGATTTAGTAATAATTGACATATTAAAGATATATTTAATTGGAAATCTGTCTGAATTTTTTAACAATTTGAAGCTAACTGTAAGAATTTGTTATTGGAGACATAGGGATTTTCTACCCTCTAGCTTAATTAAGAGACAATATTTTGAAAAAATCGAAATTTTCTTCACGAAATATGTCGTTTATACTTTTACTATAGCACTATCACTTGTAAATATGCATTTCATTTACATAAATTCTGTAAGTTAAATTCCTGGAAACATGATAAACGTTGGAGACATCAAATGTACATTCTAAGTAGGAATGAGTCTACGGCGTTAAACCTAACAAACAAACAATTCTAAGAAATTGATTCCTGTGATTTATATTTTGGTACTTATGATTTTTAAAGGAGTCTTATAGATTTTAAGTAATGTTAATGTAAAAATGAAAATCCGACGCATTTCTCCTCAGTGGACAAACTTCTGACGTCATCCAATTTTACAATACAGACTACTTAGTTAACTTTCTTTACAAGCGGATCAATAACAGTTTACTTGTTTAATAAACATAGAAGCATAAACTGTGTAAGCAAAATGTTTACTATAAATTTATTCTGCATCATATTATTGACAATCAAGTGTGGAAAAGACTGAACTAAAATAATATCACTTAAGCCAAATATTGATCTATTACAATTTTATTGATTATACACTTAGTCATTAAATAACAGTTTTCCTAACACTATCTATAGTAACTAAATCACTAAGTTAATATGTTACTCAGAAAAAGTGAATCGTAAAAAGTCAAATAAATTTATTTGTATTTTTTTAGAATAACATTAGATATCGACTATAATATAAAGCTTTCTCAAACACTTCAATTAAGCTGTATTGCGAAATAAGTTCTTACAACTTAGATAATCACTTTCGAGTCTGCTTCCTGATCTCCCAGTACTGAGCTAGATTGATAAAGTTTCTTGCTCAAGGAAACAACGAAGTAGGTTTTGGGTGAGATTCGAACCAAAGCGAAGCTGGCTATCCAATGATTACAATTCCAACGTCGTAAATATTTTGCCCCTAAAGTCAAACATTTCTGACCAATTAATTAGTATCAACCGATGAAATTAAATAATAATAAAAGTTACAACCAATTAAAATGTAAGGTTTAAACACAACAACATTTTCTGTCTTGGTTAATAAAACAATTAAACAGAAATAAAATTTAGACAATTGTTGGTAAAAACAGACAAATGTGATTGGCATCAATAAGAATCGATTGCCATCAGGGTTAAATATTTAAATATAGAGAAATGTTTCAATCATCAAAAGACAAATATTTAACTTTTCTTGATAAAAATACCTTTATTTTAATCACTCAAGAGTTTGCAGTTGTGATAAATATATTAATTTTCTTTGACAAAACAACCATAAACAAAGTCTTTAAAGAACCAGCCAATAATGTGATATCAAATATGACAAAAGTAACACATCATAATAATAATTGTGACTTTTCGTAGTCAATATCAACACATGTTTAGGTCATTGTCTCTAAAATAGAGAAAAGGCTCAAGATTTCTATTGTGTATTTTTAGCTTTAACAACAACCTTGCCAACTACAGCAAAAGAAACGTCAACAACTACCACTTCATCATCAACGACACAAAAACAAAAAACAATCATGTCTTACAATGGTGAGTTACAATTCTAATATCGTGGTCATGAAATTATTTCTAGGGACATTATCCCTCCTACCAATGATTTTTAATTATTAATTATGTAGGGTAGTTGTCAGTCATTGACGAAAGTATGCGCTTAGTAGTTGGTTAACTGTTATATCCAGAGATTTAGCCTTTCCAGGAGGAGTGAGTAAATTGACTGACCGCCGTTATATGACCTGTAAAATGTGTTGTTACGGCGTTAAATCCAACAAACAAACAAACAATTCTAATAAATTCCTTAGATTTATATTTTGGTACTTTTGATTTTAAAGGAGGCGCATTCCTTCTTAGTGGACAAACTTCTGACGTCATCCAATTTTACAATACAGATTACTATGTTAACTATCTTTACATGAAGATCAGTACCAGTTTACTTGTTTAATAAACATAGAAACATATACAGTGTAAGCAAAATGTTGACGTTGTCCTTTTTTAAACAAAATATAATAAACTAACAAGTTTCCGTAGTAGGCACTGGTAAGAACACACAACAACTGTCCATAAAATGATGAAGATGGAGCTGGCATTAAACATGCATATGTTAAGCCTACCGCCGTCCTGACAGATGTAGTTAAAATAACTATTGAAAATGTATTATCTTAGCTTAAAAGTATGACAAACAGAGTCAAAGATGACATAAATGACGACATTTATATATCCTTGACAAAAACACATTGCTTACATTTTTATAATTCTATACATGTTTTGTTTCAGGAGGTTCTGATAGTCATACATCTCAGCTTTCTAATCTCCCAATTCTGATTGTCATTCTTTGTGTTTTATTGGTACTTCTTGCATTAAAGCTGTACAGGTAAGCTTATGGACGACTCAAGAAATCTCGGAATGGTTTGAATCAAGATTTTACGAATGATCAGAACATCCCCATTTGAGTTGCTAAATCTTCTACGTTTGGTGTATGTTCTCTGTGTAAATCGTATCTAACGTTTGTCTCTTCTGGAATAAGATAGTAACAACAATATAGTATAAGTTATCTACAAATATATTTATAATAACCGTAACGTAAATAGCTAATGAAAGCTAAATGACTTCATTTGAGTCTGGTCTTATTTATTGTGTATAACCCTATAGGTTTCTATATGTTTTATAAATGATCAACTCGTTTGACTTTTGCTGGATTCGTTCTGTCTTTGATTCTATGTGCGCAAACTGTTACCCTTCTGCCATGCTATTGTCAGTTTGTCTATATAGCAAATCAATCACGAAATGGGCATATTGTATATTAAGTATTTCTTCTATTAGTTTAGGAATACAACGTCGTCAGACACACATAAAACAGCCTGTTGCAAGCTGTGATGATGCTCCGGTTGCAGAAATTGAAGATCAAAGAGTTGGCCAAAGAAAAGAACAAAAGGAATTCAATAGAGCATCTGTTAAAGACAGAACAAGTGAATATGAGTTAAAAGAAAGCAATCCCAATGCCAATACTTTCTTACATCATTCCCATAATGTAAGAAATGAACTTGTAAATATCATTGCTGAAGTAGAAGTGGACAATGACTATCTCACCCCAAGACATGATATTGAACAAACTACTCCAAAGCTAGTGAGAGACCACATGAAGACTTCTAAATCTCATTATGACATTGTGAATGAAGACAATGAACGTCTAGACAACGATTATCTCACCCCTAGACATGATATTGGTCAAACTACACCAAAGCTAGAGGGGGACCACACGAAGTCTACTAAATCTCATCATGATACTGTGAATGAATGCGGTGAACGTCTAGACAACGATTTTCTCACCCCTAGACATGCTAAAGATCAAACTACACCAAAGCTAGTAGAGGATCGAACTTCGTCTTCTACATCTTATTATGATTCTGTAAATTAACAAAACGATTATCTCACACCTATACATGATGTAGATAAAAAGATACCAAGACTAGTGAAAGAGTCATCTCCTAATTGACATTATGATAATGTAAATTAAGACACTGAGCTTGGCAATATTGAAACAGAGCAGGTATATCGAAATGCCAGAGACTATTCTAAATATTAGTACATAAAAATAAAAATAAACCATGGCCTCCAAAAGGCAGTATCAACTCACTTAGCAAATTTAAGGGGCTAATCCCACTTATCAAATGTATATGTACATTAATTGAGTGATTAAAAAAAATGTTTAATGTTGCTTTGGTTTGCATATAGATATTTTTAATGTTGTATGTACTATATAATGTCTTATATTTTGCTGTCAGATCCAATGTTACATAGATTCAAACAAGATAAAATGAACTTCTTTTTGATATAACCTGCTATATTTTGCAATGGATTCAATTCTCTAACTAATTTAAGGTCAAAATTGGATGTATTCAAAAAACGATTGAAAACTCATTATTTCTCTACTTTCTATGATCTATTCTAAAACTGACATGGCTTGTTGATGCCTCACCTTACAATTACGGTAAACATACTAAGTGATTGAGTGAGTGCATTATGACATGGGAATGAGGATTGCCTCGCTCTCAGTCATTTTATACCTTGTTTCATATGACTGCAATGACAACCTAAATAAATTGTCCCTTTAAAGGTGATGTTTCGACACCTTTGGGGATGTATTAAGGGCCCGTTAAAGGTGATGTTACGACACCTTTGGGGAAATGTCTGGTTAACAGTGGCGTTATGTTACACTGTTCAGGACATGTCCGGTTAACAGTAGCATCATGTTATACTGTTCAGGACACCAATTTGCAATATAAAATAAATAGAAATAAATAAGAAATTAGTGATAAAAATGTAAAATTAAGTCTTATCATGATCTATGAAGGATGTAGGTCCAAAAATATGAAATATAAAGGCTTTTTTTATTTTGTTTTGTGTTATTGTATATACATTATGTTTTTATGGTGGAGGGTTTTTACTTACCTGGATTTATTTTTTATAACATTTTTGTACAACGCCATTGAATATGTAATATAGAAATAGGCGTTTAATCAAATGAAAAAGTTTAAGTTTAAAATTAAATGATATCTGTTAAGCTCATTTCAATTTTAGTAGTTTTTTTTTAATTTCAAAATTGTCTTTAATCCAGTACATAATGTTATCAGCTTGCCAATAAGTTTACTTTTTATTCATTGTATTTAATTCTTGTCTATTTGATTTTCACATATAATCGTGTCTTCAGTTGTAACTCAACACTATATCGCAAGGAGTTTATGTTTTCACTTTTTGTGCCATCCTTGATGTACATGTATAATGTTGTTTAATATGGGTATTCAGTTATTCATAGTGCGTACAAAAAACGTGTTTGGGTAAACCTTAAAAATGAGCCAATCCATTTCAGGGGTAGGCAGTATTGAAAATAAAATGTGTGTAATTCATTTCAACAAAATTAGCATAGAGGATAAACCACCACCACTAAGTAAATCATTCAATTACACCAACAAATAAAACGCTCGTTAGACATATCACGACAGTTTATGTTATTGTCATCCTGAGCATCCCTCGTCGTGAATTAGTTCAATGTATTGTTATTTTAAACAGTGTTTGTTTTTTTTGTTCGAACTATATACAGTCACGTTGTTTATAATTGTAACTTGTTTGTATGTTTATCTTGTGTGCCATGTTGTAAAGTTGTATATAATCAAAGTACTGAAAGTACTGTTGGAAGGAATTTTTGAATGATTTTATCATTTTAGAGTTCAAAGATACTATTTCGATATCCCTCATTATCTCTTTATCATTAATAGTCAACTGTGTTTCATATTTCATTTTACATGCCAATTATTCTACTGATCGAGGGGTCGTAGGTTTGATTCCCGGGCGGGGCATCCTTATTTTAGTGGAGCTTATTTATGAAATAATTTCTACGGTAATTCTCCCTCCTACCACTCAGTCACTGATGCGCCTTGTAGTTGGTTAACAGCTAAATCCAGAAAGTTTGCCTTTTCAGGAACAGTGAATGGATGGACTGATCTTCGTGATATAACCATACAACATGTGTTGCTATGGCGTTAAGACCACAACAAATTGATTATATGTTTTATGAATTTTGTTTTTTTTTAAAATGGAGCGAGCCAGCGAATATTTTTTCTCCACTTTGGCATTTGTGAAGCAAGCGAAAGGCGAAGAATGAATGTGTGATATTTTCATGAACATTTATATACCAAATGTAAAAATATATGTTAAATATGAACTTTATACAGAAAACCACATTATAACGTATAGTTCAAAAAATCATTATAAATAACTTTTTAGTGTTTATACCATTTATTAAGCGTATTGATGTAATACAATCATGTACATTTAAAGATAAAATATGTCAAAATCTTTCTTACTTGAACTTTTTTTGATATTGGGGTACAGGGTATATAGTTCTGATTATTTTGCAGGTTTTCGGCGCGACATGACCTTTTTGTGTAAAACCCAAATAAACAAACAAGCAGGTTGTTATGAGAAAGATTACTTGCTGTTAACATGCGTAAATGCTTTTAATATGGTACATACATCATGAATGACTGTATTTTGTTCCTTTTCTATACTGCATAGCTAATACATTAAGTGAATTCATTCAATATTAACCTTCAATTAATATTCCAATATTTCTGTATAATTTAGAATCAGCTCGCCTAACACCATGACGGATCAAACCTGTTGATTTTGGTGTTTTAGTAAAGTCTTAATGTTATTGGGTAAATAAAAGATGGACTCAACAACATACAACTGCTCAATATGATTAAGTAATCCAGAATGAGTAACAGTTGAGCACCCCTGTAAAATATAAATGGACGAGTCCTGTTGACTTTTTGAGTATAAATAAAGTTTTATTATTTGGATAATATGGGAATGACTCAACAACAAACAACTACTCAGAGTACTTAAGTCATCATGTATGAGGATTTTAGAGTCAGCATCCCTATAAATTAAAAATGGACCAAAATGGTTAACTTTTAAGTGAATAAATACAGGCTTGTCATTTATGCCAACTATGCTATAGACTAAACAAGAAACAACTGCAACATGTAAATATACCTAAATTATGTGGAAGAAAACAATTACATCAGCACCCTTCTAAAATAAAAATTGACTAAACCTTTTGGTATATAAATATAGTCTTGGGGTACGTTATGCAAGATACAACTTTATTCAAAATAAGTATGTTGGGTATTTTGGGGCATTAACAATTATAATGGTAAATATTCTACCCTGTCTTACCAGCTTGTCACCGATAGTATTTTGAATTATTTTTACACAGCGGGGGAACATATGACGTCACATATCCAGAGCTGTGTACAGTTGATGGATACATCAAGTTTACGTCAGTGTTCAACTGATGATCATGTGTTAATAATAAGTTTATGGTAGACGTGCATTGCATTTATAATTGATGTATTCATTTTATAAGTGAATATTAACTAGAGCCAAAAAAAAGTTTTTTCATTTTCTGATTTTTAAGTGCGGTAAATCTGACGAACATATGATCAAATTTTCGTAGCCTAAACCAAAAAAAACAAACTCATATGACATACCGCGACCAGGAATCGAACCCGCAATCTCCGAATTCGTAGTCAGACTACGAAGCCTGCCAAATGTGTATACATATGCAAGTGCGTGGCAGATAGAAAATGCGCAATAATACAAAATAACTTCTCCGAACACAGAATGTTTGATTAATGTGAAAAAAACATTGAATGTCATAATTTTAAGTATTTGTTTATATTTCGGTTTTTTTTAATTCATCTGCGATTGATAGTATACACATTTTTCTATTGCACTATTTTCTGGGTCGCAACAGAATTCAATTATGTGTTGCTCGTTCTTTTTCAAATTTCTGAGAGCGCTGACATAGAAAGGAATTTTTGAAAAAATTCCTTCCAAAAATCAATCTTCATTTAAAATCTAAATCTATACACATACATGTATACTATTTGACCTTAACTCTGTATGTAACATTTTCACGTACTAGTCACTTGGTCATTTTGAAATTGTGTAAAAGGTACAAAGTTTAAGTTTACGTTAGCCTTTAAAACTCTAAGTGTAGTACCCTTAACTGTACTTTGAAAAATCCCGTTTTGATTTTGACAAACTGATTCGCATTTACTCATGAAAAGGAACAACTAAGAAAATTCCAGGATATCTTACTTGAAAAAGCTTTAATCATAGTAATTGTTTCCGGTAATAATCAAATGAAGAAGTTTAAATGAAGAAGTAAATCAAATAATATAGAAGTTAAAGTTTCTTGGGGGGTTAACGCCGTAGCAACACATTGTATAGGTCATATAACGGCGGTCAGTCAACCTACACACTCCTCCTGGAAAGGCTTAATCTCAGGATTTCGCTGCTAACCAACTACTAAGCGCATACTTTCGTTAGTGACTGACAACTGTCCCTCATATTAAAAATCATCGGTAGGAGGGAGAATTGCTGTAGAAATAATTTCATGACCAAGCTCCACGAAACTGACCCGCCCGGGAATCGAACCCACGACCCCTCGATCAGTGGACTTTCGAGCTACCAAATGAGCTAGCCGGGCGGCGACTAAGTTTTAAATTTATTGAAATACCGTTTGTCTAAGAACTTTTGGAGGAACCAGTATTTTGAAGTATGGACAATATATTGATGATACATTTTCTACGCATTTAATAAAATAAGTAATATATTCATGCTAGGTTATATTGTGTTAGAAAAAAAACAATCGTAGAAGGAAATTAAAATTTGTTTCATATGTTGAATGGTAGCAGGAAAACAAATGCACCATATTTTTACTCAAAAGTAACTATAACCACTTAGAACAATGAGCTACAGTCGGTGACTTATACAATTAACAATATACTTATTGATCAAACTTAGATCAAGTCATTGACATATCTTTGTATATATCATCATCTCAAGTGTTCACCATGACTGCATAATTGTCTTAATGTTAATGCAAACATGACAGCAGTAGCATTGTTTTGAAACAATGTATTACTACATTGTATATTTGAATGTTAATGTATGAATAAATAGTCTTTATATATCTTTCAAATTTATGTCGTCAATTGTTTAAAATGACATTCAAGTATGTTTTAACATAAACAATAGAAAGAGGAAAGGGAGAATGCGTTTGTTTTATGTGTTTACATCTTTTCCGACATTCTATGTATATTTGCTTGTTCACGACGGTCATCACACATAGCTTATCTGGAATAAGTTCTTTTTACAATAATAACAACAATTTCCATAGAACTAAAAAGTCATTGCAACTTAAGGAGGAATATCTTGTAATAGAGTTCCATCGCATGATTTAGATTTAGTTGAGCTTTAAGGTGGGTCGGTACCTTACTCGGAGAAAAAATCGAAAAAAATATTATGTACTCCAATTATGTTATAAGTTGGCAGGCATACACCTTCATGCTTCTTGTTTGTTTTTCTGGTAACCTTGGCGACGTTGTCGTTCTTTCACGACGTCATGGACGTCACAATGGTTCGCGCTATAAACAGGCACGCAAGTACATTAAACCCACATATTTAAAATAATGAATGTCCGAGCCCAATGATAATTATACCAAAATGTTTCTGAAATGTTGTTGCAAACAATTAATTTGTTCCGATTATCTAAATATCTCGTCAGGAGTAAAGATTCTACATTTCATCACTGAATGCCGGGTTTTTACGTCTATAGGTTTCTCCAATTGCCGAGTTTTAACGTTTATTTTCATATTAATGCAGAACGGTGGTCAAATTCTTATCACGATTTTTGAAAAGTACACACTTTATATGTCATTTTAATGCAATAAAAAGGGGAAGTGAACGTTCTCAGTTTTTCACAATTTCGCGTTCAAAGAAAAATTACCATCATTGCAACGACGTTGCGCTGACGTTATGATTAAAACATTTGTTGCAAAAATAAGTAAAAGCGGACTTCTATTGACTTATGTTAAATTAATTTTGAACAGATCAGATGCTGAGAGTCAAAAGAAATTAATTAATAACAGGAAAGAAACTACAAAATTTAATTTACAAGAAAATTACATACATAACCCAAAATCATAACGTCAGCGCAACGTAATATTAACGTCGTTGTTTTGAAGATAATTTTACTTTGAAAGCGATATTTTGAAAAACTGAGAACGTTCACTTTCTTTTTTTATTTCATTAAAATGACACAAAACGTGTGAAGTTTTCAAAAATTGCAATAAGAATTTGACCACCGTTCTGCATTAATTTGAAAATAAACGTTATAACTCGGCAATTGGTGAAATCTTTTAGACGTGAAAACCCTAAATTCAGTGATGAAATGTACAATCTTTACGACTGACGTGATATTTAGATAATCGGAACATAATATTCGTATGCAACAACATTTCAGAAACATTTTGGTATAATTATCTTTGTCCTCGGACATTCAATGCTTTAAATATATAGGTTTAATGTCCTTGCATGCCTGTTTTTAGCGCGAACCAATGTGACGTCCGTGACGTCGTGAAAAAAACGACAACGTCGCTAAGGTTACCAGAAAAACAAACAAGAAGCATGAAGGTATCTGCTAGCTAACTCTTATCATAATCAGTAAACATAATATTTTTTTCGTTTTTCCCTCCGAGTAAGGTACCGACCCACCTTAAGCTTAACAATCACCTAAACGTTACATGTAGATGTATTAGTCCGGCCAACACCAAGGATGACCTTGCACGAAATGATGTAGAAAATGTTATTCAATTTATTGGTAGACATGGTCTTACTGGTTCCAAATCCGATTGATGCCACTTTGTCATCCTTGGGCAACTCCCAGAATCCAAGATGGCGACCAAGATGGCGGCTAGAGGCTAAATTAAACATGCAAAATGTATTTTTGCACATCATGTTTTTAAAATGAAGGACAAAAGTGATTTCAACATTTGTAGATCCAGTTTGTTAAATTTTGTTATTCATGTACAAATTTTTAAATTCAAAATGGCGGTCAACATGGCGGACAAAGGCTTTTAGCCCAGTATATAAAGAACAAACTGCCAGAAAGAGACTTAGTGGTGTAGAAATTTATTTACTTATAGAATAGTTCATGTCATTAAAGAAACCGATTAATTTCACTAAGTTAAAAGTTATTATAAACAATTATAAATCTAAAATGGCGGCTAAAATGGCGGATATGATCTAATAGTGTAGTATATAATATACATATATGGACGGAAACAAACACGTGTGGGTTTAAGTTTCAATGTTTTGTTGTTGTTCTTTTTTAATCTTAAACTCTTCAGTTTGTAAAACTACCCACCTGATCATCTATTAGCAACTCAAGATTCAAGGTGGAGTCCAAGATTACGGTTACGAAGCAAATTCAACCAGTTCTATCTTTTAGCAATAATGTATTGTAAATAATGAAGTGTTTTCATAATGATAAAGTTATTTGGTTGAAGACAGTCATATTAGCCATCGGCTTGCGGCCTCAGGCTATAATGACTGTCTTCAGCCAAAAAAAGGCCATTATGAAAACACTTAATTCACTATGATCGCAAAAAGGGTCCCTATCAAAACACTCAGTACCAACATTCAAAATGGCAGCATTTTTTTGTGGAAGAAAAACACTGCCTTCATGAGAAAATTTGGCCATTTTTACATTCAGATCCAATCAAAATGCATGAATCTCATATTAGCCGAGGTATTTATGAAAGGCCTTTTTTCCATGATGGCCGAGTATTTAGTTATAATGCCGTAGTGAACGCCGTATGTATCAGCCCTGAATTTGAAGTCCAATATCATACAATTAATTAATAATGTTACTTATTTACTGGATTTAATGAAATGAAAATTTGATAAATAATTATGGACAAACTAATTTAATCTCCAAAATGTATGCCATTTAAATAAAGAAAACGGAAAAATAAAATGGGGTTATATGCAGTTTTCAAGACAATTTATTATAGGACCACTATGAAGGGCAATCATTTTGTTTAAGATTGCAATATGTGTGGATATTTAAAAAGCTTATAATCCTTTTAGTTGAAAATTTTTGATGCAGTAAAAATAAACTGAAACATATAAATTGCAAAATAAGCATGTGCTAATTAAAAATGAGGAAGAAACTAATTTATTGAGCTCTATTATTATCATTACACAAACAATGATTCAGTCTGACTTGACTAAACTAGACTAAATTAGAATACCCCCTAAGCACATTACATGCAATGGTAAACTTAACATATTAATGATTATTATCTTTAGAAAGTATCCAAGTGGGTAATAACTTATGGCCAAAAGATAGCATAACTTTCTTCACTTTTGATGTAGGATAGGTGAACCAGCTTTAAAAGCATATTTTACATCCATGCTAGCTATGTACTCTCTTTACATTGTCAATAACTGACTGACTTGTAACATTACTTTTTAAACGAATGTTAGTTGAACCCATTGTTATAGTGTCACTCTTACAAGATAGATATTTCAAAATGAATATCAGCACACCAATGTTGTCAGATATTTTTGGTGCTCAGCAAATTGCAGCAACAAAGATAGATCATTTGTTGTACAATTTTGCTGTCTGTGCTTCTCGTACCAAGTCTTAAAGGTTAATGCGATTAAACATATTTGTAATTCCGAAAAAAGGGGAGAATCACCATATCTTGCAATGCATCGTCTATAATGTTTGGAGGGGAACATATTTGAATATAACATACGAGATTGACAAATTGTCTCAGCGTACCATCCTTCTTTGGTAAGACTTTGCAGTTGATAATAAATATACTCCAATTGTGTTTACTTATCAGGCCTGTTTGAACTTTTGACACTGATGCATCAGATCTGTTATGTGTTCTTTCAAGATATTTAGACTTTTAAGTGAAACAAGACATTTCTAAGTTTTCTACTTGGCCATGTTTTGTAATTGGTGAATCCCTTAAAACCACCATCTTGCACAGAGTAAAACTATTGCTAAATCATGAGCTGGACACTGGGTTCAAATAGCAGTATATACGCTTATAGAATTGGCATCTTCGCGACTTAATTTCTCTCTGTCCTTGTAGTTAAAAACAAATTATACTACAAACTTATGATGAAAATTTGCTTTAGATATTTCCTGTTTTTGATCAATGGATAGATAGAGTCATTTACAGTAAAATAAAGAACACGTATGATACAGTTGTGATACCTGATGTCAAGATCGAACTTGAAATCCTATTGCAATTTCTCTTATTTACTATCAAAATGTGTTACAATGTCAACAGAATTTCTATCAATTGCTTTGGCATTAATATATTCTTAGAATACCTTGAAAGATAATCGAACATACACACAATATTTTCAATATCATTTGTCTTTTTCTTTGTTTATAACCTCTTTTTAGTACATATTGATTATTGAAGTGGCAAACATATATGTAAAAGTAGTCGTTACTCTAAGGATATTAAAACATCGTATTACAACCTATGTTGTTCAATGAATTAAATATTATAAGAATAGTGCCTCTAAATTGCCATCTTAGAAACAATTTGCTTCTAGAGTCAACTGACAAGCTATAGTATCAATGATTTAATATTCGCAAGACCAAGAGATATAAAGAACCTTAACATGTTGCTGTATACCCATTAGTGTGGAGTTATGTCTATTTATGTGACTTGAAATTAACTTTCCAGCTCTTATACTAGTAATTCATTTTGGTGGATTCTTGAAGATATCAAAGAATACCAGCATGGCATCAATTGGTTACATAAACAAAAGTGGATTAACTACGAAATAAAATGCATTGAAGTCATTTTGTATACCCCAGTCTATGACCTAGCTCATTGTGGTTGATATATACCCGACAGCTAGTTATTTACGCCATTCTAGCCGCCATCTTGGATTTTGGGAATTGCCAAATGATGCAAGTGTAGCATCAACCCGTTTTATAAACTAAACTAAAGAGTAATTACTACAAAAATGCATTAAACTTTTCTGATATGACTCAGTGTACGATTCTGCTCATTGTGTTTGATATTCCCGACAAATGTAGCTTTAAACCGCCATTTTGTCCGCCATCTTGGATTGGAAAAAAATGAAGGGTTCCAAAATTGCATGAAATAAAATTGCAGGTAATGTTAGACTAATTTTAGCTCTTTAAATTATCAGACTATGATAAAGATGGACTTATTATACATTAATCAGCTCTCATCCGCCATTTTGTCCGCCATCTTGAATTTTGAGAGTTGCCCAAGAGTGCCGAAGTGGCATCATCCTGTTTCGTAAACTACAGTGTCTTAGCTTCAAGAAAATGCAAAAACATTTTCTACATCATTCCATGCACGGTTCAGTCGATTTTTGTAGTTTATATACCGGACTATATTTTAAGCAACCAAATATTCGAAATGTAGTAATTAGCTTCAATAAATACAAACCACAAACGCTTGCACTACCCAAACACGACCACCCGCTTCCATTCTCATAGCCACACCCAATATCACTAAAGGCACTTCTAATTTTCTTGGAAAAAAACATTTACCTGCGATTGCTTCACTCCACGCTGATGAAAAGGTGTACCTACGAGGTTTGTGTAATTTTGTTGCGCCAATTCGTCGGATGTACTAAGCGGAGTAAAAGACTTCCAATGGAGACTGATAGATATATACCAGTAACCCGATGACCAGAGGTAATACCTATAAGTCGGTGAGCTTGCATGAAACGTAGACTATAAAATAATTTACCTTTTTACATCTAAAAGTGTGCCAGGTAGATGAAGTACTTAATCCCAGACACCCTTTTAAAGTCATAAAAGTGACGAGAAATAAGAACCATCATGATATCAAATAAAGCAAAAAAGTTGCATAATAGACATCTTTGGTCATTAAAATTACTAACTATGAATTAAAAATGCAGCGATAACCATCCATCTCACAGATGACGACGGATGAAATAAGCCAATTTTCCTTTCAGAGGCCATTTCACGGAAATGGCCGATAAGACCCGTACGTCATCGGAAAATTACGACAGTTGCTAATTTGCATATTAAACGGTGTTCCGTAAAAAAATCGTAATCATGATAAATGTCAAAGCTTGAAATATGCGGCACATACTTTGGTATACCTCATTAAAGACACAACTTATCGCAAATTTTGACATCTGTGTTGCACGCTTTTTTCGGGCTAGATATAACGGTAGTATTTCAATATGTTACGATTAATGAACATACTTTCTGAGGCCCTGCAATGACTACATGAATCTAGTTCAAATACAGTGTTGATAATGATCGTTTCATCACACACTTGAAAAATATTCATAATTGACAATGATATTTGCTGTTTTGGGTTTGAGTTAAAATCTTTGATGCAACTGAAGTGATTTTAATCTGTCAATACAAACGGCTAGCAATCGGGTACAGCCGCCCGATCAGCTAAGTTGGTAGCTCGCAAGTCTACTGATTGAGGGGTCGTAGGTTTCATTTTAGAGCGGGGCATACTCTCGTGGAGCTTGATTATGAAATTATTTCTACGGCCATTCTCCCTACTACCAATTTTTTTTAATAATGTAGCGCAGTTGTCAGTCCCTGACGAAAGTATGCGCTTAGTAGTTGGTTAAAAGCTAAATCTAGAGATTTAGCCTTTCCTGGAGTAGTGAGCCGGTTAGCTGACCGCCGTGATATAACTTATATAATGTGTGCAACGGCGTTAAACCCCAAAAAACAAGCAATCGAGTGCTGATACCACAGTGGATAAACTATTATGTTTTCCCGACTTGTTTTATCGCCATTTGTGACCCATATATGGACGGTTTAGAGGGTTTGGTAGCCAAGTTTTGCACTGTGCAAGTACGCACTCAGGTATCAGCTCACGTTGATGAAATCTGGGGTTGCCTCGTGCCAGTCTCGCAAATGCCCTCCTGTCTATGTATCTTGGATCCCTCCAAACTCCCCGATTGCATAACATAGCCAAGAAACACACTTAGAGGCATTATCTTTATCTTGAATTCAAGATATGTCTATCTTTATTCCCTTTAGGCCACCAGTCCTAAGTGCTCATTTGTTATACATGGTGAACAGAATCATTCAGGACAATCAATAAACCCCTTAAAATGCTGTGTTCTAGGTGGTGGAGGAAGTTTTACAACTTCAAAAACAACATCCCAATTTCTGTCACAAATGAAAGACCTTAGTACTTCATGTTGATCATTTGAGACAAACATAACTATCCTTCTTCTAGCCATTTTACTTGACTGTATTTTGTTTTATAGTTGGATAAAATGAGTTTATACAAGAGCAATGATTATTTCATAAAAATGTATAGTTTGCATAAACATGTATAATTTATATTTACCAAACAACCAAATTCAAAATTTACCTATGAACGGGCCTCAATTTATTTCACCTGCCAGCAAACACGAGAAAGTCATGAAACATGTAATACTTGAAATTTTCACGACTATTATGATATAACCACTATACTACAATTTTCCCTTGATGTCCAGAGGTGTGTTCAACAATGCGGGCGCTCGCTCGAGCGCCCGCCTCGCGAATTATTATGTTATTGAACGACTGCGAGCGCTCATTCTATAAATAGAAGAAGGTGAAGATATCGGTCAGTCAGACCGTTTGTGTACAGAATGGCGAGCGGTCGCTATAAAAATCCAAGACGAAGTCAAACAGCACATTATTAAAAAAGCGGGTGGGTGAATCAAAATTATTTCTGCTGATACACAAGATCTTTCATATTTTTTACCATACATAATTTGGTTATTTTAAATCTGCTATATTTTTTCAATGTACCGATTTGAGTACCCGTACAAAAACGAAACGGTATTTACCGGAATTTATATAACAATTTATAAGCGAAACACCTCTCGAGCTGTATCGCGAGCGCACGCGAGCGCACGCGCGAGCGCCCGCGTTCAGAACGCGGGCGCTCGATGTCGCCCCGAGCGCTCGCATTGTTGAACGCACCTCTGGATTTATAAGTTGTGTCTTTAAATATGCGAGTCACGTGACTTACGGAAACGACTGGTAATTTTCGGCGCAGATTTTAAATCTTTTAGGACATGGCATGTCTTAAAATATTTATGAAATTTCATAATTGAATTAAATCAAGAGGCGGATACTTTTTAATTTTTTTTAACATGTCAAAAACTATTTAGATATAAATACAATATGTCAATAATGTTTTTTTGCAAAATTAATTTTCTTTAATTTCGTCACTTATATATCTTTAAAATTACTTTTTATCGTTTTTATAAAATACTTTTTAGTTGTTGAGGTACATGAAGGAACTCAAATCTTCAAGCATGTGTATGACTGAGAAAGGTTTTAATAATTAAATTGTAATAAACACAATTTAACCAAACTCCACAAAAAGTGGATTTTGTAGTAAGCTTACTATACTGATTTCTCAAAAATTGACGTATATAGTTGTTCTTCGAACAATTAATGAAAACTCTGTATATCATAGGTTTGAAGAGTTGAGCCCCGTCGTGTACCTCAAAAAAGTAGAATCCGTAGTAAAGTTGCTACACTGATTTCTCAAATTGACGTATATAGTTGTTCGACAAGCGAACAACTAAAAACAGTTTATCAAAATTAAATACAAAACATAATTGCCCGATTGTTCATTACATGATCAACACTCGAAACAATCAATTTCACGCTAATTGGATGAATGGAATAGTGAGAGCGTGAAAACTCACGCCTCACGTTCAAATTTCACGCTGACGCTAAACGTTCACGTCGCGCTCCCGTATGAATGGAATACCGGCCTTGATACAAATATGTATCAAGCAGGACAGATTTCAGCCACTGATTAATGTTTGTGCTCAGTTTAAACACCGTTTCAACACATTCTTTAGATTATTTTATGGCGTCAAACGCAACTTACTTAGCTTGTCTGGACCCTTGTCGATAACTAGTACTCACCTACCAAGGCCAGAAACTTCTCCATTCATACCTTATCATTGGAGGAAAATTAACATTATTGACAACTTTTCATAGAAGAGTATAACCTCCCCGTTGGGATTCGAACCCTAACTCTCTTCGGGACATTAGATTCGACATCTAGGCGCCCTACCAACTGCGCTATCGACCGCTTAGTACTAGATTTAAATATTTGTTGAAGTTCTTAGCCTGAGTTAAAAGAGCTAAATATTTGTAGTGCCCTTTGGAATATGACGAAAGTTTATAGTAACTGTTTGAAGATATTGGGTTGATGTATCGGTCATCAAACCACTCAGAAAGATATATACAAATGCAGAGCTAGGCTAAATAAACAACAAATTAGAGATTATTAATATCCCAAACCAAGCTTGTAATTGAATACAGAAGAAACAGCGCAATGAATAATTGATATTAGTTGTTGTTCCACGGCAGCAGCTTACTTCAGCAAAAACCATTTGATTATTTCTTATTTATAACTAACTAACATCATAAATAATGTAAAAGGACATACGTGTACTTCCATTTCAACATTTTATAACTTTTACTAATTCTTGAAAATTATATTTATTCGTTTTACACTGAAATATTGTAAGATTTCATTTAAACACACAGGTGATCGGATAAAACATGTATAATCCTCTTGGAAATGTTGTCATTTTTGTGATTGTCTATCTTCGATGTCATATTACTGGGACGAACAGGCACTTTCATTTCAGCAAATGGGTAAATACACCAGAAAGAGAAGATCCTGGTGTTTACGTATTTGATTGGAGATTTCGTCAGAGTGCCACACAGTGTATGGAAGCTTGCAAAGTGACAAAAGGCTGTCAATTCTTCAATTATGAAACTGGGTCACATTTATGTGGTCTGATACGTACTGGTACATCATCAAAGGTTGAAGTTGAATTGAAACTTGGCTACATCTTCGGGAACAAGTCAGAATGGATTCAGGTAATATCGATATGCAATATAGTAACTATATGTATGAATGCAATATTGAATATTGCGTTTTTGTATTATGTGTACATGTAATTGCAGTCGCCCATTTCATTAATGATATAACAAAGATTGATTTGTTGTGTTCTTTGTGTGCGCACGCTCTTGTTAGATTATAGACATAAAAGGGTAGCGCTTGTGGCACAATGTATTGTTAATAGTTATCAACACATAATAATGGGTAATATTTTATAGTTTTGTTTTGATACAGTGCCACCTAAGGTTGTTTTACCTCCACCGATCCCGTATTTCGGACACGAACAAGTCTTTCAAATCATCAGGAATGGCTTGGAAATAATGTATGTTTTTCCTATGTACTTATAACAGAACTTGAATCTCACTCGAATTTTTGTGACCACGTTAGAGCAGTTTGGTTGGTAGAAAGAAATAGAAACATAAAAGTAAGATAAAATTACCCAATAAGGCAAGTCAGTAAATCGGGCTATCATTAATAATCACTTTTGAACTAAAATGCTTGAAATTTAATCAAACCTTCTTTTTATTCAGAGCGAGGCTAACTTATGCAACGAATGTGATGACACGGGAAGATGTAATAATGATGATTTCAATGACTTAAAGAATAATATTTGCACAAATTCAGGTGAAATATTTTGTTTTGTACTAATGACATTACTATGAAGATAATTGCTAATAATATTAACTCTGTGTTGAATGGAATGTAACAAAATTATGTACTGCAAAAGAAGTCTGAAACTTATTAAGAACAGCAGCAGACAAAATAAACATACCTTCCTCAAAGCCAAAAAACAGACACTGAGATTTTAAGATTTTGTAAAGCATTTTAGATATGTATCAACTTAATATAATACTCTGAATTTTGCCACACTCTTAATTATATGTAAACAATGAACTTCCATTTAACAAATCATAAGATGTAAATACGTCTGCAAGGGAAAACATATGCGGCAGCTTCGACGTGTAGAATAAGCATGAACCATTTCCGCTTTTTCGACGGTTACGCTTTTTACCGTTACGCAAGGCTTTAAGGCCCATATCGTTCCTCCAGATTGGAGAGCTTATTCTTAAAAAATGGATGCCTATAGGTTTGCGGAGCATGATCTGGTTGAAGTGAAAACAATCGAACTTGGGGGTGTTAGGCGAAGTGTTGTATTGTATTTATTGTGTATACCAATTGAACCGACATTGTCAGTTACACATAGACACCAGTTACCTTATCCACAACCTAATATTCAATATTCATATAAGAAATGTAATTTTTACAATAGTAAATACGAAAGCATCTTGACCCCATAAAATATGACATTGCAAAGTGAAACACCGTCTACCTTTATGCCATGAATGATATTATTATAAACCAGGTTGTGAGGTCCCGACAGTTGTTGACATCAAAGGAAACATGTTTTCTGTTGAAAGTAAAGTGAAATGTAAAGTCAGTCATCAAGAAATGCCATTCGATTTGAAGTATGAAGAAACGACATGTACAGAGAATGGCATATGGTCAGCCAATACCTGTCTTACTTTATATGATGGATCATACTATATATTACATAAAAGCTTAATGACATGGCACGAAGCAGAAGTATGCGGTAAAGTAGAATGAATAGTGACATGAGATTTGAATGTTAAGAAATTCTTGTTTTAGAATCATTTAATCAATCATTGCGCTAAGAGTAAACATGTTTTTGTAATAGCCAAATAATTATAGTTTATTATATATTTTACTGTACAATACGGAAATATATTTGGACTAGTACACAGCTTAAAAAGTCATATTGGACGAGGCGATTCTAATATGACTTTTCAAGCTGTGTACGAGTCCAAATATATTTTGTATTATACAGTAAAATGTATAATAACCTTTTTATTATACATGTATATATCATTCTTTTACTTTCGTCTTCAATTCGTAAAAGATTAAAATCGGAAACCAGACAAGCGTCGTTTAGTGCACATGTACCCAACCGTCCAATACGAAAATAATATATTTTTTTTTGGATCCAATACGGGAATACATTAGACGGTCACGTGGTGCAAATGCAGATTGTTGATTGGTTAGATTTATTAGATATATAATAATAGGACATATTAACAAAGAGAACCCTTCTGTGTTCGAAAATATCTACATAAGCCGGTGACTCATAATAGCTAGTAATGAATCCTCTGCACAAGTCAGTGTGCATGACTAAGTTTATATGGCTAGATTCAATATCTGTGGAAAAGATTTGGAGCTAACTATGAAATTCCACGTCGTCGGGATAAATTTGCATTTTTAAAGACTGAAAGATAACATTTATTTAATTCGCTATTTGAGGTCATTCAAATATTTGTATGGAAAGAGTAATCGCCGTAGAACCCGTCGTTGTACAGCTCAATAGAACGGTTGCTGCTGTTGATCACGTGACTTTAACTCTGAGAATATATAGTGCGACAATATTAACCTGAGCTTGAACTATCTATTTATAATAATTACACACTTCACTTACATTAATTCGTGAGTTTCTCTATGCGTGCATACGGTTATACACGTGTTTATAACAACCTATGTGACTTTAAATCAATTTTAAATACAAAGCATGTTATTCTACTTTAAGTTTTGGACCCCATTAATTTTGAGGAAAAACACATAAGTCCCAAATATTGTGGAACAGTTTCATGGTATTTATTCTTCTGAAAACAAAATTAATTGCTCAGTACGTGTATTTTGCCGAACTTTTCCGATAAAGCGCGATTTACGAACGAAGACAAAAATAGACTAAATACTGAGTTTAATTTATTCTTGCATAAAGGTCAAACTTAGGTTAATATTGTCGGACTACAGGTCGTCCACGTAAACATTGCGTATATAAACATATCCAGTTTCATTACACACTGATATTTAGGAGTGAACTATTTTTACACGTTTATAGTTTAATTAGTTTACACCTATTTTATAAACATATTATTATATAAAATTTAAAATGTTCATGTACACTATTTAAAATAAATGCTAAATATCAAAGTGGTATGTTTAAATCGGTAAAATGCAGTTCATGCATAAGCTTATTCACCTATTCAGTGGGCAAGTCCATTGTCTAAAGTACAAAAACACGCATGACCTAGAATACGACCTGTATACGAGTTATCACGCCATGAATCCAGTTTTAAAAGACACAAGAAAAATTGAGCGCGAGTTTAAACTCTGTTTTTCTTCTAGCACATGTACATTAATTTATGCTGCTATTTTTTCAGGAGTTTTGTGTAAGTTATAATGGACATTTGGTTTACATAAACTCGGATGAAGAAGGAGAAGTTGTTTCACAAATACTGTCAGGTGATACTATATAACTATCACATCCTACAGAGGGAAAACGGAATGTTCACCCGAGACAGGTAATGTCAGCCGGGGCTTTAGCTGATGTAGACATTACTTTTCAATGGTGAACACTCCGTTCTATCACCCTCTGTATAATGTGATATTTATTTTTTTATACCGAACAACAAAAGGTGTTGTCAATTTAATAGGCGCACGTTTAGGTTTATCTGTTGTATTTGCTTCTGAACTTGAAGTCATTTTCACACCTTTAATGTAGTCGTTTGGCAAAAAGCAAGCGTCTGGGCAAGGGAGGTAATTAAAATTGAATGGCTAAAACTAAAGTCCCGATTTTTAGCAAAATCAAATGCAGTGGTCTCCAAACGTTTTGAGTGAGCCGAAAGGTAATGTCAAGAGGGTGACATTACGGATTGTCACCCGTTGACGTCACATTAGGCTATTTAGTGAACAAATCACGCGAGGTATGATAATATTAAATATTAATCTATTTTATTATCTACAATGCACTCAAAAACTTGATGAACAAATGCACTTTGGAGAAAAATTGACCATACAAGTTATTGTTCAATAATTTAAACTTATTCGTGTAAGATATTGTTTGAATAGAATGCTGTTTTAGGATAAGCTCTGATGGCCATGTTTCTTTTTAATGAGTTTTGATTATCAAAATTAGCTTCTTCATAGGACTTTTGGCCTCTAAAAATGAATTAAATATTGTAAATTTGCCCAAAAAGTATTATGTAAAAGCAGTGGTCCAGTAAAAGGACGCGTGCTTGGGATTGAGAGGTCTTGGGTTCGAATTTTGCTAGAGTCACTCTTAATTTCCTTTAGCAAGAAATTTATCTACAATTGTTCCACTCCACCAAAGTGTAAATGGTGACTGTAAGGGATCACCTGCCCGAAGGCGATTTCAATGATCAGGGATTTCGTACAATATTGTAGTACATAGAAGCAGACTTGAACTTCTCATTGTCATAATATCGCGTTTAGATTTCGGAATACCATTTACTTAGTAGTCAGTACCCCGTCATTATCATAACAATTTTTGTGATCATCGCATTCTTCCATATGAACGCCATGTATTCTCTTTGTGCCAAGATTGTTTAAATGGTTCCAAATATGGCCAGTATCTTGCGAACGAGCATTTTTGAATTGCATAAATCATTATACACCAGTTAACACCGCATTGTTGTTAATTAAGTGTGTACTGTAATTAATCTCATCGCTTAGTTGTGCTTTGTCAGTTAAATCAAATGTAGTCTCTTTCAATTTCAAAGTTTCCCATTTATCCGGAAGATCATTGTTCCAGAATGCTGTTTTTTTATCTTCTTAATAAAATTCACTTTCTTTATTTTGCAATAATGTTAATAGGTCATTGTATGTTATGTCAATTTTTATGATGAAGTTGTTTTGTATACGTACATGTACATATTCTTTGCTCTCCGGTTCCCGAGGTAATAAAAGTAATGATAATTTAATAGGGATTGCCAGAAAATATTCAAACTCACGAAATCGACAGCAATTTTGATACTTGTACGTCTATATCCATCTAATGTTACAATTCTGGAAACAGTTTTCAGATAAGGAGTTTACTAATCGTGAAGAACAAAGCTCTAAAACAAACCACAAACAGTTAAACCCCCTAATCACTTTATGATTACGTACTATCTATTTGAGTCTGCAATTACGCAACCCAAGTAATTAGATTCAATTCTCGAACAGTTTTCTTACACTGGTACTCACTTGCCTTTCCACAATTTGCTGACAACCCCCTTTCATTGAAAATAACATGGACACCATTGTCAAATTATGTGCTAGACATAAGAATGGCTCCCGACACATTTTCACATTAATCAAAAGTGTACTGTTTTGTAGACTCAAACCTTCAAGATGTGTTCTTTTGGATTGGAGCAAATGATCTCGACGAAGAGGGTATTTGGCGTTGGTCAGATTCGTCATTAATTGAGAAATGGCCATGGGGCTATGCTGACAACAGTAATGGGATGGAACATTGTGCTGAGATTGTTTTAAGGGCAAGTAATATCTGTGAATGGAATGATAACAGATGCAATGTTACGCGTTTTAGTATTTGTGAATTCTATAATTAGCTGTCTTTTTACTTGGGGTTTCCACATGTTTTGTAGCGGATTGCAGTGAAAGCCTCGTTTAGTTTACCGCAGACCATAACATCAGGGTGTGCATAAGCAATTACAAATACAGATACAATGGGGAAAATTACAAATTATAGTTCGAACAAGAAAACACTCTTTATAATAACAATACAATGAACTAACCCACGTCGAGGGATGCCCAAGATGACTTTAAAAAAAACAATTGTGATATGTTTTACTTGTGTCTTAGTTGTTGGTGTAATGGAAAGCGTTTTACCATAACAAGTATGATTTACTAAGTGGTGGTGGTTTATCAACCATGCTAATTTTGTTATAATGAATTACACAAATTTTATTTTCAATACTGTCTACCCCTGAAATGAATTGTCTCATTTTTAATGTTTACCAAAACACGTTTTTTGTACGCACTATAATGGGATAATTACTACTTTTATTAATGTAGTACGCGTAAACAAGCAGACGATGTGCTGTTTGTGCAATTGAAGTACATGTATATCTAATCTGGGCTGCGTTCAGTTAGCAGTTAGCGTTAGCCAAACACAGTTATCGTTATGAACGGTTAATTGAACGACCCGTTGAAGTACGAACGTTTAAAGATGGCGGAAAAGAGAGTCGTTACTTCTATTTTATTAAAAGAATTCGGAGAGAAGGACTTGTTTTTCTTGTTTACTTGTTTTTTTTTGTAAATGTATTGATCTAAATCAACCGGAGTAACACCGCCGACTTCGTTAGACCTAATCCGGAATTCAAATTTATGGGTTTTTTCCGTCCGTGCACAGGCGGTACAAACAAAGTTGTCTACACATTATTGCTAAACAGCACGAACTATGAATTAATTACTACTGTTCTTTTTTACACACGTTTTCATTGAAACAGTGAAAGTGTGTTTGTACAGGAGGGGAAAACCCAAATATTTGAATTTCGGATATAGTCTATTCGCTATGGCAGTTACTAATTTGCAAAATGTACTGGAACTATTTTGTTTCAGGTTGTTTCATATACGCGTACCATATACTAAAACCGTTTGCTGTTGGTCTTAAACGTTTTCCGCTCACAGGCCGTTCAATTATGACTGTTAGCGAACGTTACAGAACGTTACAGAACGTTCGCGGTAACTGAACGCAGGGCTGGCGTATGTCAGACAGTTCCCTTATATCGCTACCGTTTTATTGTATTTTAATCACGTGTTTTGTGTACTCCATCAAACCCCATGCATACAGCGCTTTTGGCGCCTTGGTTATGTAAGTGAACACCTAGATATTTAAATAATTTGATAATTCTTATTTCATGTTTGTAAAAAAGTCAAAGTGTGTGTGTCGTCTATTTTCAAATATCATATTTTTATTTTGTTCGTAAGGAGCAGTGATCGAGTGATAAAACGCGTGCTTAGGAATCGAGAGGTCCCTGATTCGCACCCAACTAGGGGCACTGCTATTTTTCCTGAGCAAGAAATTATCCTACAATTGTTCCACTCCACCTAAGTGGAGTGTGAGGAATCGCCTGTCTGGAGAAGATTTCAATTATTAGAAGTTATCGTACAAAGTTGTAAAGTCGGCCGATTTATATGTATATAGTATAACCTGCATTAAGCAGCCAGCTAAGAGAAGTGTCTAATTTAGTGCTTACAGCAGGTGACCGCTTAAACCATGCAGGTTCAGATAAAAATGCTTTTATTAGTTCAGTCTTTAACAGTTAATTATTTATGCAGTTTCTTAATAATATTAAATAATCTTCAAAAAAGACACAAGTGACAATGCCATTTGAAAATTGGAAGTCTTACTTTATGTGATAACACTTCGTTGATAAATTTTGACTGTTTAATAACTCATAGAGTGGGTTTCACACATCTGTGCCATAACACAATGATGGTGACCCTTAGTTTATTCTGAAATTTGATTGACTGTGAATTTGTAAGGAAATAGGTAACCATTGGCCACAGACAGCATGTGGCTGCTTATGACAGGTGCAAAATAAAGTGATTTTCGTTGTGAGGAAGCCAGATTGGTAACTTACAGCAGGTGGCCGCTGATAGCAGGTGACTGTCAATGCAGATTATACTGTATTTAGAAGCAGACTTTAAACCTTACTTTAACTTTTACATACAAATCCCAAATGTTAAAAAACTGCAACGTCTGCAATTAGATCCATAATTGATTTTATGTTTACTATTAATTAATTCTTTACCAATTCGTTCATCGATGTGTGAGAAGTTTGGAACACGTGCTTGATATTGGGCAAATTGTGAATATTGGTTAAGTTCGGTATACCGGATTCCAGATCAAAGAGTTACCGGATACCACTGAGTATATATGCTCAGTTACCCGTGTGAACGTGGTTTGTCAGCTTAGACAAATGTTAGCTTTAGATATTTCGTAGATATTTTGTTATTTGGCAAGTTGAATTTATTTCTATGTTAATACAAAAAGGACTTCAAATAAAGTAATGTAAATTGTCAACTGTGTTAGTTAAATATTATTTTGGATGTACAAAAAATAGCAATATAATTATATTAGACGTCTAACCAGTAACAACTTAGAAGTCTAACACTATCAAGCATAGCCGCCCGGCTAGGTCAGTTAGTAGCACGCAAGTCTACTGATCGAGGGGTCGTGGGTTTGATTCCCGGGCGGGGCATACTTTCGTGGAGCTTGGTCATGAAATTATTTCTACGGCTATTCTCCCTCCTATCATAATGCTTTTTTAAATATGTGCTTAGTAGTTGGTTAACAGCAAATCCAGAGATTTAGCCTTTCCAGGAGGAGTGAGTAGGTTAACTGACCGCCGATATATGATCATTGTGTTGCTACGGCGTTAAACCCAACAAAAACAAACAATCACTATCAAGTGAGTACTGATAGAAATCAAAGTGATGTAAGAACAGATAGAAAGAATTATTGAAAGTAAGAAACAAAGCTGAGGACAAACAAATGTAGAAGTATACTTACATTGAACTTTTATAATCATTTAAGAAGCCGATACATGATGATTTTGTCTGCGGAAATATAACACTGAAAACATGCCGACTAAACCCAATAAAAAAACATTTGGGTCTCCGGTTGACATGCTTTTCAGAAGAAAATTACAATATAAGTCAAATGCTAAAATTTTATTCATATAAACTTCGTTTATTAAATAACAATAGAACTTTGAAAACAAAACAAATATTAAGTAATGATAATAAAAAATGATACATTCAACATGCAGTAAGCATCATACAAGAAAGCTGTTAGAAACATTTTCTTGGTTGGTTTATGATCAATTTAGTACGATGTACGATGCTTAACGCCATATTTCAACAGTTTTTATCGCGGCGGTCAGTTCTTCTTCTTTCTTTACTGTTCTGATTCCGTGTCCGGAAATTGTCGTACAATGATGACAGACAAGAAACAATGTCACTTTACCCAAGCTATCAACCAAGGACTGGGTACATAGGCAGATAGTGACTGGCATCTACGCTAATTGACACAAATCTAAGTTGAAGAGTGATCATAGAAATACTCACTTACTGAAATTAACTTAAATGTGTAGGTCCCAATCGGGTTCTAACCAACGATCCTTGGATTTTAAGTCAAAAACGCTACTAACTGAGCTATCCGTGCGGTTCAAGATCAGTTAAGGGATTGGAATAAGTTTTATCCAATTAATATGCAGCACCAAAGCATCATCTCACATAGGAATCAACTACTAAGATAACATTCTAGACGATCTATATCAAATACGTTCTATAAGTACACATTTGGTTTTTTTAACTTATTTAAACAATAATGCAAAATGACGATGACAACACAAGTAAAACTCGCTTCTTAAGCGAACGAATACAAAAACACAGCCAAGGAATGTAGCAAAAGCAAATAGCGATAAAACGCCAAGACAGCTCGCTTCTGAAGCGATTAAAGTCAATATCTGATAATAGAACTGAACTCTTAATTATTGGAGTCATAACTGCAAAACAAGCTTGCTTCTTAAGCGATTTGAGACGAAAACAACAGAAAAGCTAGAATGTTTATATACGCTATTTAGCTCTCTTATTCCTCATATTTTATAATTATATATTGTAGTGTTGAAGTAAAGGAAGAATTCTCCTTATGTCATAATGGCGTATTACTGTCACACATTACATTGATAAAACAACATTCTGCTACAAAAGTAATCTAGAAAACGCTTATTGAAAATGAGTCACATTGTATTTTCTATGAATATGGTATAACTTTTAATTTGTCTGAGCTAAATACATGCAAATGATAATATTATTTAACTTTCTAACATGTTAAAAAACATTGAAAATACAATGTATTACCTACCAGTTTTCTAAAATAGTTCTATGATTATAAACATAGTTTTTTTATCAGACGAATTCTACCTTATATGTAATGAAACAAAAACAACACATTAACTTGTTTTAAATCATCCAATGAATGATAATTTTCTACTCCTGTTAAATTATGGAATGGTGATGTAAAACACAATGTTTGGTTGTTTTCTACAGAGCATGGTTCTTAAAATTATCATACACTGAAGTTATCAAGATTCTCTTTTCCCAAACGAAATATGTCAGAACTGTAACGCACTTGTTCAGACCGATATCAACCAATTAAAACTCATTTGAGAAAAAACAAATAACAAGCGCCACCTGGCGATTTATTACCTGATAGCTGACCAATCAAATGTGCTCTTTCTGATGAATTGTGTTTTGTCTTTTAAATATACTATAATTGTTTCTGAGAAGCGATATACTCAGTAGGCAGATATATCGTGTTTAGATGGAACTATTTGTTGGCGAGTATTAATATATGATGGGTAGAGAAATGGACGATTTATTTTCGGCTCAGAAACGGAACACGGTTACTCTAGTATCGACAGTCTGATAGACTGTCTTGCTAAAAATAAAGCAATGTTATATTTCGTTTGATCAGAGACATGGAGTATCTATGTATCTAATTAGAAAAAAAAACGATGATTTGACATACAAAGATCGAAAAAATTTATATCCTCAGGGTATGAGAATATTATTTTTTTGAACCGCTAAATAATTGATCTCTCAATGTAGAAACTAAAAATCTTTAAACAAGAAAACAATTGAACAATTGTAAACAAATCACATCAACATTTCAATTTTCTTCTAGGCAGTAAATCTGGTCTTTCAATAAAAGTAGTCTCTTTCCGAGGATATTTGGCAGAATTTCTGTCTGCGTAGATATAGTTTATTTTGGTATATGTCACGTTATTAGCGCTTGATTTTCTGCTTGATATGGCTGGCAAATGTGAAGTTGTCGCTCTTGTTTTATCAAATGGACTGAACAGTTTCGATTGTTCTAAAAGTTTGGCCACTTGCGAAAATGGAGAAATATTAGTATGTGCACTGGCAGCTCTGACACGTCTCCGAGGAACACAAAATTTGGCACTCGAGGGCGCAGTTAAAGGCTTCCTAGGAGAGGAATCATGTACAAATGGAAGACCCATGTGAACTGAAGTGTCATTTAAACTTTCCATGGAGTAGTTCCGTATCTGTGGTGCAGATTTCGGTAAATGCCAGAATCTACTTTCATAACTATAACTCCCTACGGAGTCAATATGATTAGAAAGGTTCATTGGATAATCCGGTGATTCATTTCGCTTTATAACATTTAGTTTAGATTCAATGTGAGCCTTCTTTAAGTTACACGCACGTGTAGATCTTATGCTGACCGGTTCAATCACGTGATAATCGTGTCTGTTGCTACGCGACAGATCAGGCGACATTGTTTCATATCCTTCGTCTGGTCCGAAAACTTGACTTATATCATCGTCTGAACATGAATGTTTAGATTTTACTGTATTAAAACAATCGTCTAACAGTCCAGGATTATTTGCTGCAGCTTTCTTAAGCTTTTCAAGTCTCTGTTTTTCTTCAAGTTCAGCTGCAGCTATTCTAGCGCGTTCTTTAAGATCACGTTTATGAGATTTAAGTTGTTCATCCTGGTCCATGAATACCTCCTCTCTGATGCCTTCATCCAGAGGTACAGGAAAGAAAGGAATGATTGGTTGTCTTAAACGAGGCTCGCGTTCTTTAGGTACTATAAATGGGAACACATTGTCTGATTTACAATCCAGTATTTCAACAATGTCTAATAATTGTAAATCATATGCCATTTGTCTAGCTGTGATTTTATGAAGACTGATCTCACCTTCTTCGTTTACATCCTGTAAAAGTCAAAATGATAATTAAAATACAAAACTACAAGACTAAACAGCCATTGTCACATTCGGAACTACCTCGGCGATCTTCTACGCAGGCATTCGAAGATGGTCGCCGAGGTTGTTCCGAATATCATTGTCAATATCTATTGTTGTACTTTACCGTTTGCTGGTTTTATTACTATCAAGCCACGTGGCCACTTTTAGTAATATCACGTTATTTTTTAACTGAGTATGCTTTATATTTTCACTATTCATTTTGACCGACAATTCGATATCACTAGAAATTACGTGTATAATCAATTTTGTTCAGATTCAAACAAAATACATAGTTTCGCCATACGCTGTTGAACGGCACAAAAAGGCGAGAAGGAGAAAAAAACGTATTTCTAATGCCACACATAACGATGATGTTCATGGGTATAATCATGAGCTTGTGTATTTTATATTATTGCGACTGAAAAATTTTAAGCATATCAGTGAAGTCGACATTATTTCAGACAATTGAATTCGTGGTTTGCACTTCACCGAGTGACTATTAATTCCACTTTATATAACATGCTTTTAGAAATATACAAAATAAATATTGTTCAAGTTTATAGGTAATACTTCATGCTTAAGCAATCAACTTGATCAAAATTAGTTATTCAGATTAGCTTAATCACTCTCAAGTTCGCTTCCTGGTCTCCAAGTACCAGGGAAGTTGTAGGATAGAGTTTCTTGCTCATGGAAACAACAATGTAGGTAAATGTATGTCAATATATACTTACAACCAGTTTTGTTTCATATTCCCAATCTATACCATTATCTATTAGGAATTCACACATTTCTTCTTTCTTGGCACGTATGGCAACCATAAGTAAATTTTCACCGTACTGTAATGATAAAAATAATGAAAAAATATCATATACATGTACAAATGTATATTATGACCGGAACCTCTCAACAACAGCCAATGACCGGTTAAAGCAAAACTCATTACTACCCAGCTAGAGCGTTTTCCAAGGCGAAGGAAAACAAATACTAATTATGACATACGGGGAACTGTAGTCACGTGATTTTCAACAATTACTAGTTACAAGATAAATACTTGAAGCACATGCTTTAACAAACTTCTTGAAGACAAATAATTGAAGACAACTTTTATTCATATGTTATTAGTAAATACAAAATGTTTCAGGCGTTGTACAAGCTTATAATTTTTCAATGTAATTTTGCAAGTGTTTAATATTGTATTTGTAAGTTAAGATGGGTCTACCCAAGGGATATATACTGTTTGATATATTAGTACCTATGATGGATTGTTTAAAAAATTATCCGCAGCGGTTATTTTTCCTTTATAAAATCAATAACCACTGCTATCATAAGTAAATTCGCCCCTCAGAGAGCCGAGTACGATATATTTTGTTTTCATCTTTTCTTTTAGATTTCAATATTTACTGTACATTGAGTCTTTTTGTTGTAAATTATGATGATCAAAGTACATAAAGATAATCAAAGCGCTGAAGGCTCTGAATTTGTTCGGGTTTGAAAAGAAGAATTCAATTTCCGGCTCCAACAAATCATTCGTTCACAAAGAACAGTTCAGTGATATTAGTTTGATAGGAAGACCAACACTGTTCCGGTTCAAAACACTTTATACAATCGACCTATAAATACAACAGGTTAACCGGACAGGCGAACTCACTACTGATTTTTTTCACACACTTACCGCAAGTCAAAGGGGCCATTCTTAAAACAATTCAATAATTGCCGCTTATAAGCTATCATTAATGCACATTTATTTTACTGCATTTGAATGTAAAATAGATGAAGTCCTCTATTCAGACACCATTCAAACTCATTTACTACGATCTTTAAACTTTTATTATAGAACCATTATATTACATAAGATGATGTAACATCTCTACTGACAACTGGCACAAACAACAGGTCGTGACTGAATAGTTGATACCATTCTATTACATAGTATAGACCGATTAACAGGTGTATTTCAGGAATTATTGCGCCTGTCATAGCAGACGATCATTTTGAATTGCTCTATATATATATACTGAGGGACTACTTCTGGATTCGGTAAATTTTCAAAGTGGGAAAGGGTCTGAATTATGGTACTTATATTTTGTTCAGGACCGACGTCCCGAACAAATAAAAAATGGTTTTAATTACTATTTGTAAAAATAACGGTGTTTCCGCGGTGTTTTCATGGCGGTCGCCATTTTTGTCAAATGATATTACTAACGTTACGTCATTTACGCGTTGGCATTGGTTAAGTAGCAAAGCGTGACATAAGCACTGTGAGGAGTTTGGTTACCTCCCTTGGTATGATTAAAACCTCATATTCATACAAATAGTACAAGACCTTGAGTCACCAGCTCACCTATGTCTTAGATCTTAGTAGACTAGGTTAGTCTGGGATTAATATAAACTTGAAAACAGATTAATTAACCGATAATTGTCAGAGATTTAAACTTTAAGTTGTTTACTATTTGCCAGATTATACAAACAGTTTCTAAAGCTACTTGGTATGTTTATAAACATTTACATCACAGAGAAACTAGGAGCATAAATATATAATGATTTGGTGAGTCTCTTTACAAGGACAATCATGCTGTAAAATCATCATAAACGGTTTAAACAATTAGTAGTTGAAAATCTAAAAACTAATAATAACAATAATCATAATATATATAGAACATGTATTCAGGATGTTTTCAATATTCAACATAGTTTAACCCTATTTGGAATTGATAGAATAAAGTTTTCTGTGTAATGATTGATTTCCCTTTTGATTAAATTAAACATTTATTGTGAAAAGACCTTCTGCAACAAAATGAAAATAATTGATACTAAAAGCTTTACAAATCTCGACAGTATCGTGGTCTGTTTTCTATGCTTTAGCACAAAAAATACTCGACAATTAGGGACGTTAGTCAATTATTTCCCCTTGTATACTCTTCAAACGTTTCAATGTCAATTTGCCAAAGTTAATCTTAAATAACTTTTTTTAAATCATTTCATTTGTTTGAAAATCAAGCAAAGTATTTTTAGGATAAAGAACTATCTGAATTTAACCACTTGTAATATCTTCATTAAAAAGATAGATATTAGATGAAATATTTTTTATCCTTACATAGGACTTCAATGATACAATCCAAGGATTCCAAATGTAAGGACCTACCTACCAATTGGATTGCTTCATATTTTATCAGGGGAAGATAACTGACTAAAGTCCCTAATTAAGCACTAGCATACAACTATTATTTCTAATGAACTTGACTTTAAGATCATTATGATACCTAAACTATCACGACACAGTGAATGTTCAAATAAATTTCTTATTGGATTGTATCTTTAGATAAATAATTTGATTCTTGGATGTATTATGATATATGAAGCCATGTTTTGAGAAGTCGCATTTCAGCAGAAATTAATCATGCACATATTGTAACTGATTTGAATGAATATTCTAAAAGCCACCATTCTGTCAATCAACCTAACATTTTAACATTGTTGTTCATACAAAATTGTCAGAGAGCGGTCAATATACGTGTTTTCTTTAACTTGTCATATATCGTAAACTCTTAGAAATTCTCACTAACGGCTACATATTTACTTCGCGATCCCGACCAGAAAATCGAGTACGAATATTCTTCACGTCCGAAATTGTCGGATCGCGATCTATTTTTGGAAAAAAAATGAAAGAACATTTTCAGCTTTATTATTACTGAAAACGAGTCGCACTACTAATAAAAACTTTTATTTATCATGTAAGGACCGAATTATCTTTGGTCAAAATTTCGATTGATACACATTTAAACAAAAATGTTATCACTGAAAATGCCCATAAAACGTCTGGTAATAGAAATGTTTGAAGTACAATGTACATGGTTAGCCATATAAACTTCTGTAATTCTTCACTTTTTTGTTTTTACATGAATTCCTGTATGCTTCTCCAATAACAAGTTTGATTCCTGTATCGCTACACATGAATCGTGGTTCAGATCGGATTGCCACTTGCTGAACGATCCACAGCTCTAATAAATATAAACGTAAGTAGTGATAAATAAGATTACCTCCTCGTATATATGAGATAAGCCTTGTGTTTTAGAAATGTCCCATCTTTAAGTAAAGTTAATAGCATTAAAATTATCCTTTAATGGTACTAAAGCTACACTTACCCAAATCATGTTCATATCGGCATTTCTTTTTTCTAACAAATATTCCAGTTTATCAATATCTCCATGTCTGACAGCTAATACCATAGACTGGAATATAAATATTAATTAACTATATACCAATCTAGCTATAGTATATATTACATATCTATTAGGCAAACACTAGGGCTGTCACGATATACCGGTATACCAGTGAATTGCAATACGCAGCTGCAGCAATACGTACCGCAGTACGATTTTAACGTACCGGTATTTTGCAATATTTTTTATTTCATCGGAAAATTCTCCCCTTTGCGAAATAAAAGTAGCGAAACGTCAGTTTTTCCATTGTTCATTATATGTAACCCTATAAGTTACAAAAATTTAACCGATTGGGGCGCTCCACAGTCCTAAATGACCGTAAATACTTAAAGAGGCTAGATTCTACCAGTAGTTGCATGTAAGATTTGCAATGTTTCTGTTAAATTCATTGGAGGCCCAACGAATCTTAATGCCCACAATTTATTGTGGTACGTATCGCGATACGATGCTAGTGTATTGCAATATATCCCGATACATGTACGCTTCTGGCGTATCGTGACAGCCCTAGCAAACACATTTGTGATCTCGAAACTTGAAAATTTGGTAATATCAAATCATATGTTAATGAAATTATTACATTATTACGTATTTCACTTAATTTAGTGGCAATGGTATCCAAGAATTGCCAATTCAATGTCCTAACCACTCGGCCACGCCCGCAAGATTCGTTTCATTTAGTATATGTCAAGCTGGATAGAAACAGCATCAAGGAAAAGTATCAAATAAAACTGTAGAAATTTCATACTGTATATGTGGGAGGTTTAACCTGTTATAATAACTTTGGTGTAACCCCTTGTCCATATCAAGCAATCTATATCAATTGTTATTATATACAAAATTTATACAGCGTTCTTTTCATGTTGAATATAATCTGGTGGCCTTCAACTTGCTATGTATACTTAACAAGTATTAGCATTTCCAAAATGATTGAAATCGTCGTTTAGCCATGTATTCTCCATAGAGAATAAAGATTCAAGCAATATGCAGATCAAACAGTGCATGTCTTTACAGTAGAGGGCTTTAAATCAGACCTTCAGAAGCTCGACTACAGCCCCTCCATCCCCGTCGGATATAAATACCAGCAGTGGTCATCTGACGTATTACCACAGATTCAGGTATTCGTCAGTGCTTTAAACCGTTCCAAGTCTATTTATAGACTACAGAGCGTTTGATTAATTCTGCACACTGTAAGGCCAGATAAAAACCATCGAATTACCATGACATATTCCGACCGCGCTCGTTTCAAGAACATGTTCTGCCCTACATTCCGCCAGCTAATCGAACGTTCATAATTACTAATGAACTCGCTCGGAAATAGGGAAGATAGGTTGTTGTTTTTCAACAAAAGCGAGCTTTCTTCAATAAATGAACATGTTACGAATAGGTATAAATGTTTTTTTGGTTTTATATTGTTACTCCTTGAAATTGATACCCGTTCATATATCGATAATGATATTTTCTTGTATTACAAACAGGTAACCGTATAATACACGCCGTGGACGATTCCATACACGCACCCCTTTTTTTGCTACTCGACGTCATCATTTTGGTCACGTGACCTCTAATGCAATGTTCTGATTGGCTAAAGACAGCCGGTGTCGACACAAAAATGCTCAAATCTTGATAATTGTTATTATCGTCGGACAGGTTCCGACGATAAAAAGTCGGATATTTTCGGGTATGTTTAAAAGCGCGTATCAATCAAGCAATCAATCCCGACTTTATTTTTCATCTGCAGTTGGCATCCCACAACTGGGGTAGGCAGCAGGCTGCTAGATCTTCTGACATTTGATATCCACGAAACTCTGTTTAGAGGATCAGTTTCTACGAGGTTGTAACAATGGCGGCGCAGAATATTGCCAAACATTTCCCATATAGGCACATTTCACTAGGTTATTTAGTCAGATTTTTTTTTTATTTTGGAGGGGGGGGTAGACAAAATTGCTACTTTGATCATTTTGTTAATTATGGATATTTTAGGCAAACTTCAGCGATATGTAACATAGGTTAAGATAATGTTAATTATGTTTACTTTTTTCTGATGATGTGTCATACCACAACAGTTAGGTTCTTCAGGGTCGTCTATTTCTTCATCAAAATTCTCCCAGTCTTCATACCCATCCTCTACATCACCATCCTAATAAAATATAACATCAAACGTTAACATAGTTGTGTAGTGTAACCCAATTTAATCCATCGTACGAATTGAGATTCGAACTGACGACTTGACCGAGTCGTAAGCGGACACTCTACCACGTCACGATAAAAGTTAAAACCCAGCTTGAAAGCAAGCGAATACATGTGACTCCGAGTACAAACAAACATCTCTGCAATGACTAATAGCAGGGACATTTTACATTGAATTTGTTTTATATGACTACATGTATGTTAAAAAAACCCAGCCGTAGCCGGTCCCAATCCCGGTTAAGAAATGGTGAGAGCAATCAACACTGCTGCAAACTCAAGAAAACCATCAAAGGATGAAGATTCTTCCAACGGAATGTCTTTCTTGTTATGCTTAAAAGCCAGGGCTCGAATTTAAGCTCGCATACTCGTAAAATGCGATTGGAAGTTTGAAAACTACGAGTACTTCATTTCAACTTGCAAATTTTCGCGAGTTGAAATCGCAGGAAAAATATAACTGCCGAAGCTAATGAGGCTAAACTTAGCATGGAAACAGCCAGATAGATTGAAAGTACGATCTTTGGCTCTACTACTCATCTGTATCTCTACATGAGCGTCGGAAGAATACACGTTCGATATTCTTTGTCTATTCCACAATCACGCCTTCTATTGTTGAATATAGCACTCTGTTGTTTTTTGTATTGCATATGTGTTTAGTTACACCACTAACATTTGGAAATCAATGCGAGAGCTTCTTTCATTTGCGAGTTGAAAAAGTAAACTCGCAAAAATTTGCAAGTCCATTATTTTGTTAAATTCGAGTCCTGGCTTAAGCTCTAGCTTAGGTATGTACATAATGCATCCTTATGGAGTTAACAGAATCCGATGGAAAACTAACTCAAAACCAAAGCCATAACAGACGAAGTTGTATAAGATTTGTAGCGTTAAGTGACCATATTACATGTGTAATAGATAGAACTTATCTTGGTTTAGAGGAGTATTTTGTAAAAGAATCCTTAAAACGCGAAAACATTGGTTTTGGAAAGACTGTTGATAGTTGATCGTTATTTGTGGCGTTATTGTGATACAATAAGCTTTTAATTCTTACACCTAGTTCATTAAGTTACGAATCTCGAATATTTTATGTTCCAAAACAACAAATAATTATTAGTTTGTAAAATCCCCGAATGTCCATTGAACGAAGAAGGAACATTTTCTGATTTTTATGAAAATACGAACATATACATATGTAATATGTAGAAAAGAAGAAAATGGTTTAATTAATATATAGCTAAATGTTGCCAATGTAGAAGAAACAAGACTCGTACGGCACAGTGTTTTATCAAGTCCTTAAATTTATATGAACAACCCCCTCATGAAATGTTTCAAGCAAAGAATAATGAGTTTTTAACTTGGTGCGTCAATCTAGAAAAGAAAAGTTTAACTGCCCAAAATAGTAATGAATGAATACATTCGGGAGTGATCTATTATCATCGATTTCAAACCAATTTTTAAACAAGTTTATGATAAATAGCGTTGATTTGTACTGAACAATAACATTAAATTTTGTTTTCATAAGAATTCAATATTTTGAAATAGTACCATAATATTTAGAACATATGCTTTTCCCATAAAGGACAAATCCAAAGTTAAAGGTACAAAACACTCCAAATTTACATATACAAATTAGTATGATATGTTATGAGGAATATTTGTTTAGTTCAGTATATTTATTAGTTGAATTTTTGAAAACCCACTATTTAAGAAACTTGGCTTATCAGTAAAAGTGAAACCTACCAGGCTTTCCTCCTCAGAGCTAGATATTTCATCTAAATCCATAAAATCCATAACAGTATCATAATTAAATAATTCCATATTTGTATTAGTTGAATTGTGTACATCAAACTCCATTATTTTGTCTGATATAAAAATGTTCACTTATTCCGATTCCGCCGCACTAATTTATTTTAAATTTAATTATACTACTAGCATGTTACATAACTTAATGTAATTCTGACAGAGTATGGAATAATCTAACTACAAAATGCAAAGAGTTCAAGTGAAATTAATAATCCGAATTATGCGTAATACTTTTTATTAAGATTAAAATATGATTAAAACAATGTAATATGAATGGTAAGAAATGCTTAAGTCATGTGTCGGATCAACTTGATTTAGTACATTTTAGACACTGGTTTCAGTGCTGGCTAGCTTTCTCTTGGGAATTGTAATGTATATTTGAAACAAAACTTGACATAATACTTTAATCCCATTGTTACAAAAGTTCAATTTGCTTAATACAATCTAGTTATGTTTGGTAAGAGTCAGACATGTACAGTTGTATATAAAGAATATTCTGGTCACTAGGTTATCTCCCTTGTGTGTCATAAGGTAAACGATCACGTGACTTTTTCACCACATCGGAACACCTCGACCAATCACTGATTGTATAATCACGGAATGATTTGTGGGGTCCGCCAAGAATACAAGGGTTTTGCTACATACTCGTATCGTATCCTAGGCTATTCGTAGTGAATGACCGAGGAAATCCAAATACACTGTTCTGTTCTATTGGCGATCGTTTTGTTTACGTAAGAATACGGTTCTTTCGAGAAATGATTAATTATATATAAACAAAGCTTTAGCACCAAATAAAGATTATGATTAAAACTTGAGATGATTTTAAATTTGCTGGCAAGCGATGTCTATGACTATTTTCATTGAAGAAATCTTGGATAATTCATATGAACTGGTAATAAAACAAAGACATCACTATAACGTTATATTGTGCATGAGATTACAAAAGTTTTGTTTGTTTGTATGGTTGGTTTAACGCCGTAGTAACAGATTGTATAGGTCATATAACGGCGGTCAGTCAACCTACTCACAATTTCTGGAAAGGCTAAATCTCTGGATTTAGCTGTTAACCAACTACTAAGCGCATACTTTTGTCAGTGAGTGACAACTGCCCTACATAAAAATCATTGGTTGGAGGGAGAATAATGAAATAATTCTATGACCAAGCTCCACGAAAGTATGCCCGGCCCGGGAATCAAAGTTTACAATCCATGTTTCTTGATCAAAAAGCACAAATGCATATTTAAATTATTATACATGTGTTTACATATTAATTTCTGTCTGGGAAATATAGATACGATCGTAATAGAGGGATTAACATAAACTACTGTCCGTTAATAAGATAATCACTGAATAAATATTTACGTCTGCTCATTACGTCATAATTCAAAGTTTTTACTCATAATTAAAACAACCTTTATATGTACAAATACATTTAATGACACTTATTATTTACTATTTAAATTTAAAAATACATTTCACATTTTTTAAATCGCGATTTTTCGAAGTTATTATTAGTCCAATTCCACTTCGAAATCATTGTAATTCGACTGTATATTTTTTTGATGTCTAAATTTTATAATTAAAAATATTTTGATTCAACATTCTTTACGATTTATAATTAAAGGCCGTCGATATTTTGTTTCAACTTAAAAGAGAGGCGAAACATTGTGATTAGCCAATTAATTGACCAGGTAACCTGAGTGAGAGCCATCTGTGGTCTCAATATCGACGTTTTACTGTATAGTGTACTTATATAACAGGTTATTATTTCTTACTTCTATTTAATAAGTTTACATAGATCTTTATAAATCAACAATTAAACCATTAACATTAACATTAACATATTATATTACATGTGTTATATAGTTACAAGTGTTATATAGTCTACATCTAATTAAATTCAAACTTTTTTAACTCCCTCCTGACGGTTTGCAATTAAAACAGAAATATAGTCAGGTTAATTCAATATAAAGTATAAGTACAGTGTATATACTAATTTATTTTAGCTCGATTATGTCGGAAAATTGCCTATTAGCTTTACTTTATTTACCATAAAGTATTTGTAACTGAACTGAAGTAAATCTTCTTGTATCATGTAACAAGTTCTTACAACTTAAATTAATCATTATTGACTATTGAGTCTAATTCTTGCTTCCCCCCCCCCCCCCCAGTAACAATGAAACCAACGAGGTAGGTTTTTGATGTAATTTTAACGAAAGCAGAGCTGGTTATCCAATGATTACAGGACCATAGCCGTGACCACTCAGTCACGCCCGCTCCTCAATTCAATATTTCAAGTATACTGCCAAGCAATAATTCTTGGACATACAGTTTTGACTGCAACTGACCATGCATGCTACTAGTCATTTTACTATAATTAAAACTTATTCATGTATCATACATTTTGCATACGACCTATTGCAGATAATAAAATGAATTTTCGAACTTTTCGTGACTCTTCCACGACTGATGACGGCTATCAAAATTTCATTACAATTTCAATATTTCTGGTACAAGAGTCCATAACTTATAATCATGAAATAACGCGTTCCTATAAATAGTCCCTCGTATATATGCACACTATCTATTGTAATAAAAGAAAAGTCAAAGTAAAAAAAGTACACGATAATGTGCAAGGGTCTCTTTCAACTGTTTGTTGACAAAATTCACTAATAAAAGCTTAATTTATTTGTACGTTCTTTAACGAATTAAATGACTTTGATACCAGTGTTCAATACATCCGAAGACTGACCAACGTTGACTCAATCGTGCTCAGTGATGATGGGTCCAATGTTGAAGTTCAACCTCAGTCCAAGCCATGTTGCATACTCAACTAAATGGGGTCAGGATTTAAGCATACATATTATAACTTTTGCAACCACATTATTAGAATGTAATACGAGTGATGATCCAGAAATAACCGGTTTGGGAGCCTACATTAAACTCCTAAAAGAAAGAGCAAACACTCTCCATTCAATAGGATAAATGTCACACATTAATCGTAATTGATCAATCTCAGTCGTGCATACATTTACCTCACTGGTTTGAATACTCACTCCAGTTTGTCTGCACTCACTAGCGATATTCGAGTATTTAAAACAGTGGTGTTAATGTATGCGTCACTGACAACTGAATAAAATCTACCAATACATGTATTCATTTCACATCGTGTCTTTGGTTGCAAGTAATTGCAGTGGTTATTTCGAAATAATTAATTCAATAAACTTTTAACTGTTTAGCAATTTACCAATTTGATAGCCAATCCATATAAGGAAGTAGGTATGCTATAGAAGCTCTTTGATAGTATAGCATTCAGGTTATACAAACATGTCAACTTTGATACTATATACAGTTAGTGCTATATAGTCTAGATGACCCGAATAAACCTTTATAAATACTATAACATGCCCTTTAATGTACTGATAACATTTTGATTACAACAAAACTTTAATATACAGGACCGTCCAAATGTTAGACGAATATGAAAATGCAAAAAAATGGTCATGCCTACCACAAATAAGTTAACTATGGTTTAAAGCATATTCATATAACACAGTTTGCATGATACGTTGTGAAACTAAGTATTTGCTGATTTTAGAACTTGTTTTAATGGATCATAGTTCCGTTTATTTATTCGCATGTTGGTGCTGTGGTCAAGTGGTTAGACAGGCTAAGGAATCGAGAGGTCCCGGGTTCGATCCTAACTAGGGGCATAGCAAAACTCCTGACGCAAGATATTCCTCTACAGTTGTTTCACTCCATCCAGATGTAAATGGGTACTGCGAGGGATCACCAACCAGAAGTTATTTCAATGATCAGGTGTTATAGTACAAGATTGTAAAGTTGGCTGAACATGTATATGGAAGCAGACTTTAAACCACACTTTAATTTTGTTTAAACATTAATAGGTAAATTTGAATCCGTTTATCCAACACATGATTTTGTCGAATGACCTTTGGTGAGCACTGTATATGATATCATCAATGATATATTTGTTAGACATTGATCTTTTATACACCATTTGACATAATGTTATCATGTTCACATCATAAGTTAGCACATAGTTGGCTAACTACCACACGAAATGTTCAATCTTGCATATTTTAACAAAAACTAATTGCAAACTAATTGCTGATATTTTATTTATTTGCTCTGAAAACTGCCTATTTAAAACCATTAATGTTTGTTATACTAATAAAACACTCAAAAGCGTCTGATTTTAGATTCTATATATTTTATTTAAGTTATTTGAGTTATCAGATTTTCAATTGGGTTATGTTTAAAATGAGTTATTATGTGATTTATATACATGTTTATAACTTATAGAAATCGCTTATCAGAAATAAAGAAAAAACTGTTTATCGAATACAACAAAAAAGCGCCTTAAATTTGGAAATTAAATTATTTATAGCAAATGCTGAATAGTCGACATATCAAGCATTATTTATGTGAAATAGTAAAATGCATTGACGCAAAAAAACGCATTTTAAGTTTCATTCAATTGATTATAATTTAATGTTGGAGACATTTAGAACTTTGGTATTTTGGTAGGATGAATGATAAAGACATTAATTTGTTTATCTGTTGCATCATTGTATACAGTACCCACCAAAAGTTTGGAGACAGAAGAAACATACTACACTTTTTGAATCTGGATGATTATTTTTGCTGAATCATTACTTTTAATATATTCAAGTATGGTTTGTGATAAAATGAAAACAATGTTCATGAATGCAACTCATTAGAAAGATTCAGCATATGACATCCTTAAGCCACCAAAATCGTGCTCATCGTATTATTTTTCTATAACATAGCTTTTATGCTATTTTTGTAGTCTCAGTTAAGATTATGATGATAACCAGAAAATTAAAGCTTAGTTGGCCTGCAAAGTGAAAATGTCTCCAAACTTTTGGTGGGTACTGTATTTAGGATTTTTGTTGGGTTTTACGCCGTAGCAACACATTGTATAGGTCATATCACGGCAGTCGGTCAACCAACTTACTAATCGTGGAAAGACTTAGGCTTTGGATTCAGAAGTTAACCAGTTACTTGCCGCATACTTCGGTGAGTGACCGAAAATTGTCCTACATGATTTAGAATTAGTGGTAGGAGGGAGTATGGCCGTAGAAATTAATTCATAACAAGACTCCACGAAATTATACCCAGCCCGTGGATCAAACCTTCAACAGTAGAATAGTGCGCTACCGCTTGAGCTAGCCTGGCGGTTTTTTATTGTCAGAGAAGAGATGTCATTTTGAGTGTATTTTATGATGAAGGTTGACAAAGTCGACCATATCTATATCTCCACTTACCTTTTTCTCAGACTGTGCTTTAGATCGTCTACCAGAATCAATTTTATCAACATCAACATCATCTTTGCCATCATCATCATCATCACCATCATATTCCTGAAATATAGTATAGCATTATACATAAACTATAAAATTTTATAAGGAAATTTGATTTTAATATTATTAAAAAAACATTGACAAATAATTTAGAACTACTTAGCGTGTTCCTTATACTATTCTCGTACCCAGAGAATATCAAGAGTCTCGATGGAAAATCTTGAAGAGCTCTGGGTACGAGAACAATTTATACCGTAAAATTGGCATTTTTAGTCAAGCAAATAATGTGGTTACCTTTTTTAAACGTCGTAGCAAGACATTGCATACGTAATATAACGGCGCTCAGTCAACCTACTCACTGTTCCTGAAAAGGCTAAATCTCTAGATTTAGCTGTTAACCAACTACTAAGCGCATACTTTCGTCAGTGAGTGACAACTGCCCTACATAATAAATAATCATAGGTAGGAGGGCCGAAGAAATAATTTCATGACAAGCATCACGAAATTAAGCCCCGCCCGGAATTGGAATCCACGACCCCTCTATCAGTAGACTAGCGTGCTACCAACTGAGCTAGCCGGTCGGCTGATGTGATTATCCTTAAATGATCAGCGCCAGAAAAAAAAATATGATAGACTACTTTCTATTCACATTTATTTTTTCAAAAATTCGGAAAACCTTTACACAAATCTATAAAATATTCGAGCTTCGTATAACTAAAACATGACGAGATGGGGAATCGATGTTTATTTCACAAGCATAACAGCTATCCATATGACATACAAATAAAAACATAAAATATACATAACATTAGCAAAATTTATAGTTAAGCTACTCACCGCATCATCAACGACACCTTCGTCTATTTTATCATCGGTGTTTATTTTATCGCCAGTGTTTATTTTATCCACATTGTTTATTTTATCTTCAGTGTTTATTTTATTAGCATCAGCTACGTGATCTATAGTTAATTCATCATTGATGTGATTAGAACGTTCTATAACTAATTCAGCATCTTCATGTATTGTCTCTAGAACGTTATCATCAAAAGGTTCCATAACTCCTGGTGGCATCTCGTTGTTATTTTTATCACTTAGCTCCCGATCTGTAAAATGTTTCAAGTATTAGGTTAATAAAGCTGTACTATAAAGTCAATTGTAATTGTTATCGGTCTTTTCCCATTGTATTTATATGAGCTTTGAGCTGTTGACTTAACCTTCGTTAATGGTTGCATCAGTACCTTGAGCAGTTAGCTTATACTTTTCTCAATAAAAAACGACGCCCGCTATCCGAGCTCAAAACTACGACCCCGCGATTAAGATGAAGTAACTATAATTTAATGTCAGTGAAGTTAACCACTTGACCATAAAGGCGGATTTCTTATCATGGAGTCACAACATTTCATTTTTTTCATAAATTTGTAAGATGTTATGAAAAAGATAACATTAAATAATCATGTTCTTAAGCATTAAGAATGATGTGAAGATGGTGTTAATGATAACGATAATGAGAGTAATAATAATAATTGAAATAATAATGACGATGCTAACACCAAAATTTAAGTTTCATCATTGTAATGATCAAAAGAAATACATCAATTCTAATGATAAGTTTTAGTAAAAAAGAGATAATGCAATGCACTTAATATTTCTTAATTTCCTGGCAAAATGTAAAGCAAATGCATTGCGGCAATAAATGGCATAAAAGTCAACATTTATGATAATAAAAAATCTAACTCATATTAAAAACTATATTTACCAGAAGCAGGTCTCTGTGATTCAACTTTAACATAAGCGTCATCTCTATCCAGACCAGGATATCTTAATTCTTTATCTCTTTTAAAATGTTCTTCTTTGCCATCAAAAATTTCCGTGTCCGGTACTTCCTCTGGATCGGCTTTAGAACGTAGGAATTTATCAATTAAATAACTATCATAACCAGCATTATCTCTTCCATTAATCACACCATTATCATTAGGAAATAATGTCTTCTTTATATTAATGTCTCTATCTATATCGTCACCTTCCGTTTCATTTTCAACTTTATCACGATTATATATTTCATTTATTAAAAATGCTTCTTGTATAATATTATCCGCTAATGCGTCAGAAAATTTATAAATTGCTAATGTTTCATCCTCTGGAAGCACTTTATTAACATTTTCCACTAGTCCGTTTGTTTTACCAATTGTATCCACGGGTATTAATTCTCCGTCCAACTCATCAACGTCGTCCGCATTGTTATCTAAAGTTTCATCTTCTAACTTATCAGCGTCAGTAACAGTCAAATCATTACCTTCTTGTTGTCTAGTATGATAAGATCTTTTCTGTTGTTCAATGTTAGCTAACTTGTCACTTTCATCTGTAACATGTTCATTATTCAGTTTGTCACATCCTATAGACTTTATAGCATCTTCACTCTTGTCAACTTTAAGTTCTTCATGATCATCTGTCAGATGTTTTAATTCCGAGTCAGCGCTGAGGCTATCTATATCACCGTTAGAACTCATATCTCCGTTATTAATTAGAATTCTATATCCATTTAATACGTATTCCACAATCGTGCATAATGTGAATTCTTTATTTTCTAATTTCTAAATGAATTCTATTTTCTCGCTCTTATCTCTGCCCATTGTTACGTTGTATTATTATTGTCGGAGTTTAAAATCCCATAAGCAAACTGTCAGACAGTTGTGTGTTTCTATTGTGCCTTTCTTCAAATATTCATATTATAATGTATTCACCATGGGAGAAAAGTAAATAATCCTTATGAAAACAATTATCTCCGTCGGTTAAATCTTAGAATTTTTGTATCGTCATCGTTTCTTTATATAATATATATTCAAATATTCATAAATATTTGAATCAAAGTCAGTGTTTGTTTAGTTTACATTTTATTTATAATAAATTCCCACGATGTTAAACAATATGATAAAATGTTTATAGCTTCATGGTACATCGATCTGCGAGGATCTAAATTCCTGATAATAATTCCAATAGTTTATCCACGTAAATCCAATGACGTGACTGTCTGAAAACAAAAACGAAATACATGTATGTATATTAAATTTGTTTTATCAAACAAAATTTGCAAATATTGAATATTGTGCTAAAATAGACCAGGGGGATTTTATTAAATTAAATCTGTCTTTATACTGTACCCTCCAAAAGTTCATGGACAAAATCGTGATTTTAGGATAAACAGATAACCATTTTCAAGTGAATATAATAAACATAAAGAAGTCGGTGCAAATTCCAAAATGAGCATTAAATAGCCCATCAACAAATGATTCAAGCTATGTCGCATAAACAAGCTTTGATTATAATAAAAAATACTTGCAACTTCTATGAGCAATTTTCTCAAAAATCCAATTTGTTCCAGAACTTTTGGTTAGCACTGTACTTGCAATGGGATTCAATTATTGACGTATTGGTTGTAGTATTATAATGAAAGTTTCCACTTCAAAAACAGTTAATCTTTAAAATAAGGTGATTGTTGAACGTAACTTCTTGTCGGTTTAATTTTTGAACAATTTAAAGAATGGCAAGTCTATATTAATAAGATTAATATGCGGTAACTAAACCCTAACACTTTTTTAAGTAAATAAGTCTGTTTTACACTAATTTACAACAATAAAAACTACAAAGAAAGAACTAAACGTTGTAATAGTAAAGCCATTCGTACCATATGTGATTCGTACTGTGTTGAAATTAATGATAATATTATATATGTTTGTATCATCTTAATACTTATATAACACTGGTTATTATCAGATATAGTTTTGTTTTGTCAATAGATTTGTGATATAATCTTAGACAAGTTTAGTCTTAGAGTGTTCACTTTTTTTAATCTTGTTCTTTAGTGCAAGTTTGTTGTTGTTGTCTTACATTTCTTGTAATCTTGTTATTCTTATAAAATTTTGTTAATGTATTAAACCAATATTTAAGTCATTTCATATGAGCACCGGATATGAACGAGCTTAATTGTTACAATTTCAAACAGAAAGAGTGTCTGTTTTTTCGGACGTTATTCTGTTCCGCATCGCGACAATGTAAGGACTTATCATGTGCTGAAAAAACGACAGTATAATTGCACAGAAACAACATTTAAATTTTGAGGAGAAAAAATGCCTTGTGATAATGTCCCTAATTTAGAAACCGTTGCCACTCAACAAAATTACAAAAAATCAAGATAAAAATACTACTGATTTTTAATAATGTAAGGAAGACATCGACATAAATTGACGGTGATGGGCAATTGGTTTAATGTTATTTCTTACTTCTTACACTAACTTAAATTACCAAATAAGCTCGTAAAAAGTAACCTGAAAACTTTAAACCATTTATTAAATATATCGATGAAAAAACAACCTTTAGAATTCAACGTGAAATAGAGTAATTAAAATATATTTAATCCACTAGTATTTTTGAATGCCGTCGATAAAATGGTGTAAAATTAATCCAGCCTGAATATTATGAATGTATTTAATAGGAAATTATTTTTTATAGAGCGCTAGTTCGATAATAAGTGGTTCTACCATTTCAATAGAAAAAAATAATTCAATGTTTAATGTCATGCTTTTGATCGCGTTTTTTCAATCTTAACTGAATCATTATCGATCAGCATTCAAAATAATTAAATAGCAATTTGAAATTTATTAAATCGTTTAATATAAAAATTGTACCACTATAGCTAAGGTCGAGTTTCCATTATATATTTTTGCAAACTAAATATCCTTAATCGTTGGTCACTAGAAAGTATTTGACCGCGCTGTCCAAAAATGGTTTCAAAGAAATTTCATTTATTATAAAAGTTTCAAATGACCAAGGGTTCCAACTATATAAACGAGCTTGCAATAAATCCTACAAATTAATGGCTAAATGCTCTTAAATAAAGCGTATATGTGCATGTTTTACAATTGATTGAACTGAGATTCGATCCACGAGCTCCCGAGTTGTAAGCGGACACTACCGAGTAGCTGTGAAAGCTAGCTTAAAGGCAACGGAGTTTAATGCCCAAATTCTTTACTGGAGGATTAACTCCTGACAAATTCGGGGTTTGCTAATCCGCTATATAATCTTAGATTGTTTTGAATTCGGGGTTATTTCTATTGTGTTTCTTTTAAAAAATTAGCAAATCCTAGATTTGAGCCATCAAAAAGTCATGCACATTAATTAAAGTTTACGACATATCATACAACGATTTTCCAGATACACGGTAATGTTAGTTGCATCCATAAGAGACATCTATGTCGACACTCGAACCCGAAAATCCGCATTTGTAAGAAAATCCGTAAACGAGAAGGAAGCATAAGCAAAGTCAATGCACTCATACAATATTTCTAACACTTTTCTTTTCTCATAAAAAAGTCCATATTAGTCTAGTGAATTTAGATCATTTTCTCTCAATTCTCAACAAATCGAACGAATCAATATCGATTGTAAAATCTCAAAAAGGGGGACAACTTATGGCGGGTAATAACACTAAATTAGGTATGATAAGTTTGCGTTGCCCTTTTTATATCACGTGACCACATACCCTAGTCACTGCCAAAACAGCATACAGAGTGCAGATCTCAGATAATAACTGGTTAGTTATCACGTATCCTTGACCCGCTCTTGAAGAAATATGGAATCGACATTTTTGGTAAATAATTAAATGTGTACATTTCTGTTTCATTAAATTAAACTAATGACTGATTTATTCAAAAGGGGAAATCAAGTTTTGTCGTCTACGATTATGTAAATAAAAGGCACCTGTACTCGTGTTTTATCTTTTCAATGATTTTCAAATATATTAAATAAGGTCATATCCAATATTTCTACAAATATCAATTGAAAACAAATAAATCAGACGTATTCAAACTAGAAGTGGCCATGTACACTTGTCTAGGGTAAAATATAGCCTGTAAACTACCGACAATAAATTGAAATAAGTCAAGAATAACTCTACATTTTATATAACGTGGTACTTGATAAGTTGACAAATTGCCTCGTCGTGTTTGTTCAATGCAAACTGCTTTTAAGTTGCTTTTTGAAATCTTAAGCGGTTAAGAATAAAACCCAGCTTTTATCGCTTAACCGTCCTTGTACATTCCGTGTCAAAATAGAAACGGGATCAAAGTGTATTATGCATTAAAATATATTATAAATATTTAATTACATTTTCAATATTTTAATCAACACGTTTTTCATGATTCTATAGAAAATAGATTATCAGACTTGTACCTCCTGCACAGAATAAATCCTGGTTTCTGCTACAATTAACAGAAATGTTGGAACATTTTCATGTAACATGATAACACACTGGCATGCATGACATTGATCCAGTGAAACCCACAGGACTATAAATAATGAACTACAATCATCTGAAATTTAATACACTGACTTCGTTGTTACATAATAGCATATCAATACAACATGCTCGAATCAATTGATTTATTGTTAAAGTAAAACTGTCGAATTAGGCAAGGACCCAATATATACATATGTTTATATAGGGTCCATGGACTAGCTCAGTTGGTCACCTTAATCTAAGCTGGTAAAGGATAAATGTTCTTGCTCAAGGAAACAACGAAGTAGGTTTTTGGATGGGATTCGAACCAATCCGAAACTTAATATCCATATATTACTACAAGTCCAATGTTAGCCATTAAACCACAGGTATGTCACATAGTCTCTCGCTCATTCAAGTGATAATTTTGTTTATCATTAATAATTTAACGTCGGACAGAGCACCTAGCATAGCTTTCATTGACTCAGTATGTAACCAGTTTGTTTGTTTGCTTGGTTTAACACCGTAGCAACACATTAGTCATATAACGGCGGTCAGTCAACCTACATACTTCTCCTGGAAAGGCTAAATCTCTGGATTTAGCTGTTAACCAACTACTACACATACGTTCGTCAGTAACTGACAACTGCCCTACATAATTAAAAATCATTGGTAGGAGGGAGAATGGTTGTAGAAAAAATTTCCTGACCAAGCTCCACTGTAACCAGTACTCAACTACCCTTCCACAATGCAACCAACATCTCTATATACATTATAACTGGAGGAAAATTGACAATAATGTATAATCATATAATTTAGCCATCAATACCGGGTAGTAAGAAATCGCGGGCTGAGCGCAAAACGCTCGTAACTCATTCGTTTTTTAAATTGAGTTACGACCGTTTTGAGCTAAGCCCGCGAAATGAGCTGTCGTTCTTGATGAAATGATTCCATCGTCGTTGAAATATCATTTTAAAATCCCCGACGACAGAAAATCAATGTTTGTCATTACGTTCAACAACAAAACACTTAGAATCAAAGACTTTCTCATCACAATAGAACGATAATTGTCGGAGACATAGAGAAAAATATCTCAATACTTCAACGCTTGTACCAAAGTATTGACTTTGTGATCATTTTGCACAACAAAACTTGGAAAATAAATATTTAACTAATGTATTCGTATAGACTACGTTGTTGACGTACAGTTAAATGAGCGCATTGATTTGAACATAATAGAACTATTTTCTTTCAAGTTGTATATTGCATGACGTTATTTGCCTAACATTTACATTCGGAGTTCTTCTGTTTTCTTTATAGATAAATTATTGAGGTCTAACTTAGGTCAAATAATCTATATTCAATCAGAAATCAAACAAACATTATAGAACTATTATCAATGATTGAAATCTATCTATTTTTTTCATTTTCAATCCGTTGGTAAAATAATTGAACAATTTCATGGGTATATAACATATAATACACGTACTTCAGTATTAGTTTTAAAATGAAATAAAATGGAACATTATTGAAGTTCCTACATTCAGTTGGTCGCGACTAGTACCAAATATTGAATCAATGAACAATAAAAATTGTCCTGGGATCGAAAAGCAACTTAAATAAACATTAAATCAAATTCTTCACCAGTTCCATACGATTTTAAAACTGAATTATTTACAATGTAGACCTGTCTTAAAGATTTTCATAAGACAGTAACTTGACACTTAGGAGCCAGGATGGTCGAGCGGTTACGATGCAGCGATGGTAATATTTGAAACGCAAGTCTCGTCTTGGTTTGATTCTTATTCAAAATTAACTGTTTAGTTGTTTCTGTATTTGAGTAAATATAGAAGTTACGAAATCAAAATGCTGTTAATAGTGTTTCGTCTAGATGAAAGTTACGCATTGATTGGTCGACAGAAAGGTCATCTCGACGTGACCCCATGTGCAATGACGAGAGATTCTATACGACAGTGGTCTATAGGATAATTGTTTAAGGCAATTGCTACAAAATATAAGAGCAATTTTATTTTGATGCTATCTCTTGATGATTCCAGACTGATAGACATATAAATCATGCTCTTATATAACTTTTTTCATAATTTGACCTGACATTCCTGACAAACTAAATAAGGACCAAAAATATAGGCTTTAGATGTCCTTGATATGTCACGTGATCGAGCCATTGTCACCTTCAGTATAATGGAGGATTGTTATAAAATAACTAATGACAATATTTATTGAAATATCGAGTCCCTGGTAGACATATTCTTTACTGTCGTCTGTCGTAATTGTTGAAATATACAGTTCCCTTCAAAATCCATTAGACGAAAAAACATTTTAGGATATATCGATTCACATTTACCAATTAAAAAAGACAGGTTTAGTTAGAAATATCAGGAACAACAAAAGTAAATGAACACCGACCGACAGGACAGTCAAAAAGCAAAGAGGAAGATTTGTTCAGATATTTTATATTTTGTGTTTTAAAGGGACGCCATAAGCAAATAACAAAAACAAGAACCTTAGGGGTTTCTAAGAGTCACCTGAGCTAATTCCAAATCAACATTAATTAGTTTATTTCTGTTCTGTTCTGTTCTGTTCAACAAATGATTCAAATTGAATTACATAAATAAGCTTCAATCATTAGCTGTTTGGGTTGGTATGTTTTTATCAAAACTTTATGTATCTAAGAACTTTTGGATGACACTGTATACATCATAAACATTTCAACGTTTCTAGGATAACAAAATGACAGACAGGAATGATAAGTCCATTTATTTGATTAAATACCAATTTTATAACATGAACATTCAATATCATACTTTAACATAATAACACAACTCTAAACATAATGACTTGATATGACAGCAAGATGTTCAATATATAAAATCGTTAATTTTAAAATAATATTTTGGTTATCTAAAAGGTAAACTTTTCAGATAAAGTGAACATTGCTCATCGGTAAAATTTATCATTTCAACGAAGTCTTTGCCTAACATGCCTATTAAATATTGGAAAAAAGTTCTAAAGTTGTCATGTTCGTAAAATAGGAATAATCGGAATTGAATGAGCCACTTGGTTGATTTAGCCATCCCTCACAACGTTGTCAGCGATATGGCTCAAAGTTTCAAAGTCGCCAAAATTCAATTGAAAACAAGTTACGCCGAGAACAACATACGGGCATTAATACAATTAACACCATATACAATGTAAGTTTTGTATAAACAACAAAAATCTTATACATTTATATGTGTATGGATATATATTGTTTTTAGTGTTTGATGTCCATAAATATAATTAAACTACAGATCGTTCTTTTCATAAGTCAGGCGCGTAGCTACCAGTACGCAGAATACGCAGCTGCGTACACATTGGTCCAGAAAATCGTAAAAATACAAACACCAAAAATGCAATATAAACTTAGGTCTAAGGAGGGTAGGGGTGTGTGAATCAAAACTGCTCGATCGTTATTTTACTAACCTTATGTCAAGTTACGTTTCAGTGGGACTTGCAATGCCTTTTGGGAGTCGAATTTACGGTTTAAATACGTTGTTTGTCTTTGACTCCAGGCTATATAATTCTTTGAACGCTGGTTGGAATTAAATGATAATTGGTACAAATGTTGTCTTCCTATATTTGTGCCCGGAATGAATTACAACGTACCCTTTTAGAATAGTTGCCAAAATGCTCCTGAGATGATCTACAGAAAAACAAATTTGGGGGAGGGGCATGCCCTTGACCCCAAGCAAGGATTCTGCGTACACATTAAAAAGCCCTTGCTACGCCACTGTAAGTGTCCATTAATATATTTATATTTTTGTCGCTAAATGCACGCCATATCATATCACCTCAAATATCACTGAATAAAATCATCAGAAAATATAATGACAAAATCATTTCATTGATATATTACAGATAATCTAAATACTCATGTTTAATAATAAAAATGACAAAATATTCAGTAATAATACTGCTTTAATTAAAGATGATCCATCATATGTGTTGGTAATATCCTTTTGAATAAGTTGTTCACTACAATTTTGTAATACGACTTTTAAGGCTGACAGTTTACTGACATATAGGTCAATTCAATGATCACACTTAAACTCACTATTGACTAAGTGCGAGATTTTGTGTCGTAAGTAATTTTTAAAGAACTCACTTTTGACTTATTGTGACATTTTGTGTCGTAAGTCTTTTTTAAAGAACTCACAAAACTGGTTACGTCAATGAAAGAAAATAGCCACTGAGGTAAGTTGAGGTACTCTTTCTTTCATACACTTGGTCAGTTGACTAAGGTCAGTTATCATACATGTACATTAATGGCTAGACACACCTCTATAAGTACTGCCATTTATATATTATATTTACATTATTTATCAATTTTATTAAGTTGTAAATTCTAAATACAAGATAACACTTCAAAGATGATCATTAAAATAGGGTTCATGTGTTTAAACTGAACTTATTGACCCTCAAATGTTTAGTTAGAACTTACATTTAGCACGCCACCATGCTGCATTTAGAGAACTATAAAAGGCCAAATTTTTATTTTGGTTAAGAAACTGTATAAAAAATAACCATACTTTAGGTCTCTGCAAAATCAGTCTATGAATGAACTATCATTATGTTCTCAACATAGGTCTTTATTTAGAGTGATTGTAATGCCAAAGATATCAACTTTATTAATAAACTGGCGTTAAGTTCTTAACAAAGTTAAGGTCTCAAAAGTGGGGTGTTCGTTATACTAAAAGATAAGGTAAATATTGACTATTGGTCTCTAAAGCTGTTGGCTGTCTCGAACCAACCAAGCCAGTATAAAAGTATACATATTAGGTACATTTTCCCCAAATATGGTGATTTTTACCATAGGCGGCTGGTACGGTGGCCATTGATTTTTACCCAAGTTCAATAATTGGTTGGTTTGCATTCTATATATAGACGATGAACACGTACGTCTGGTCTGTGACGTCAATGGTTGGTTTGTGGTCTTAACAAATTGCAGGTAAGTGTTAATGGCATATGACTTTAAAATGTTGATTTTATTGAAGAAGAACTGAGTAAACATTACCGTGTGTTAAAAGACTGTCTTTGAACTGATATGGTAAAATATACGACACTTAGTATACTTTACACCTATATTTTCTTATATACAGTACCCTTCATAAGTCCTTTGACAAAATCCTGTTTTAAAGACAACCCGATTTACACTTCCACATAAAAACAAACAAAAAGCCAATTCATAAAATTCCAAAATCGGCATTAATCATTTTATCAACATATGATTCAAATTATGTTAAGGGAATAAGCTTTAATTAATATAGTAAAATTACTTGCAGAATGCGTAAGCAGTTTTTTTGCAAAATTCCATTTGACCAAGAACTTTTAAAAGGCACCGTAGCAACACTAAGAGTATTGTATTCAAATGTATGTTTGTTTCTTAAGTGAACAGCAATTATACTTCATACTTATATGAACAGTTTAATCTTAAAGTTATATATAAACATATGATAATTAATAGAGAATAAACACTTACTGGGAGGTTAACTTTAGGTTATAAAAACAAGAACATTAGGTTTGAAGAGCTTCTGAGATTTGTATATTTAACGATGATTCAATTCTACTGAATTGATAAGCACATTTATGAAAGTTGAGACAGTGATTTTGTAATCATGGACGACGCTAAAACATGTGCTAAATTAAATCCATGATAGATGATAATCAAACATAATTATTTTCATTCATCACATCATTATAATCATTTTACATGGATTAGATTTCGAGCACTGAACAAAACACTATTGTAACTTCCTTTGTTTTCAAATGGCGTTACAATAGTGTTTCGTTCAGACCTCGATTTATAAAAAGACAATCTGTTGAAAAAGTACTATTTTTTTAAAACAAACAGTTATAAGTTTTCTTTGCTATTGAAAATTTTGTGATTTTCGTCCTTATAAACAATAATTTACATGAGTCAAAAACTGTGACAGGTAAAAAAGGTTTCTGAGAATGTTTCTGTGGTCATTAACATTGTTTTGTATTGTGGGGATTCTACCTTAATGAGGGATGAGCGAATGGTGTTCGACGTATACATCCCGGCCTAATATTATTTATGCGCTGTCCATTACTAGAGTCTACTAGTATGACATGAGGCCAAAAACAACAGAAACTGATGTTGATTGAAAGTGGGCATTTTATTTTTAATGCCAAAAACAATATATACAAATCGAAATGGTATATCTGAACCACAATACCGCTAATTGTATAGTGTCTGTCGTAAAGCATCGATCATGCTCAGATCTGACTTACTGGTCAATGTTCTATCTATGCATTATGTAAGTTGCTCAACATGCAAGAAAGAATATTGTTTTAAAAAGCAAAAACAACATCTTATAAGTAAGGTAAGACTTGAAATATCGTAAAAATAAATTCTTATATGTTGTCAGGAAAGATGGATCTAAGAAGACGAATAAATTTAAGATATTATACTTAGAGACAATCAATAAAACATTTTTTTCAATCGCTTCAAAAGAAATTTTTAAAATAGAATGTCTTAACAATTGTAAAATATATAATTAAATATGTATATACTGTGTAGTATAGTATAAAGTTACATATATATGTTAAAATTGTCATTCTTATTTTATACAATATACAACTATGGCGGTACAGTAGTAATTTAATGGTAAAGTCAATATTGAAGTTAAATATTAAAAATCCAGAATATTCAACTTTGTACATATGTACATGTTATATGAATGTAGTCATGGTTTAGAACTATAATAGTTTAGAAAATTGATATTAATCTTATAGCAAACATGGTTCCTGTCACAAGGAGAATATCAAGTACAGTAAGACTTGTAACACTAGTAACTGTACAATTTTGGAAATAAATGTTTGTTCTGTTCTGCTATGTTCTTTATATATTATGAAAACACCCAATAACACTCAATTAAAATTGACCATCCAATAATACAATACGTGTAGTAACATTTTAAATCATAAATATATTTATAATAGTCACATCTTTATGAAATTCAATTTAAAATGTTCCCTGTAATGACTACATGCTGCCGGTATTGTCCCCCTTCCACCAAAGACACCATTTGCTTATGCATGTATATTTAGTCCTAGGTGGACAAGGACGATGCTGGCTGCCATAGTTATTTGGTGTTGAAGAGAGGTAATGTTATATGTAATTATAGCTAATGAAAATGGACTCAAAACAGTACGTACAAATTTAGATATAATTTGCATATATTAACTCATTTTAAACAATGTAGTTACCTAAGTGTGTAATGTATTTTTATGTCTCAGGTCATAGTGCACAGACTTTAATTAAGTCTGATATGTATTTTACTATGATATTTTGATGTTCAAAGTTAAGGAGAGTGATAATATTGATTTGTTAAGACTCAATAGTTTGATTTAAAGTTTAAAAGTAGGTCTTTTATTAATTGGCACCTCTATAGGCAATATTAAATGTAGTGACTTAGTTCTATTTAGATATTCATTCACTTTATCACACTGTAAACATAAAATACTTTGATAACATGAGATAGCAGGTTAAAATTGACCTTAGAATCAAAAATACAGTTTTAATATCATTTGCATACTTTATATCAGGTAAACTAAGAACTACTCTTGTATAGCAAACTATTGTTGTTCCTGTTGAAGAAACAACAACTTCTTTTACAACTAATGTCCATCTTAATTCCTTTATTCATATTATTTTTGTTTTGTATATTACTATTAAAATATGTTAGTTTCATATATTTATACATGTTGTTGTTGTTGTTGTAATACATACATGAATTTTAGCTTGTTATATGTCGCCTTTCTTTCATCCTGTTTAATACCTGTATGCTTTCTGTATTTATTTAATATTGTATATACGTTATTTGTTAAAATGCTGTCAAAGTTTTCTTGGCGATGAACATATTGTTTATGCAAATAAAATATTTTGACTTGACTTGTTAAATATACTGTTGTTACCGAAATGAGTAATGCATTAATCAGTCTCAGAACAAATCATATCATTGAGATAACATATTATCCATTTAAGCACAAATTCCAGTTGATAAATAATATAAACAAGTCTCTTTCGTCTAAATAAATGGAGCAATAGGCATTTACAGGTTGTAGAATCGTTTATTAGAAAACGCCAAAATTAGTATACATGGAATTTCTGCCCTGATATGTTGGTTATACATTTCAATATATTTTCTTATGACTGGTTTAATTTTTCACAATGCTGTATGTTATGACTTAATAAATAAAAACCCATAATTCAATTCAATAACTGTGTCTGTATTTTCTTATCCAACATACTAGCTTTGCCATTCTCCATCACCATGAGTACAATAAAAAGGAATTATATTATTTAAGCTCACGTTTCCATACCAACGATATTTTGACATATGGTAATGCAAGTACAATGTTTTATATAGCAATAATGCACTATTTGTTGATTCTTGTTTGTGATTATAAACACATTATCATTGTTTTATGGAATAAATCATATTTATTGTAATCAATATGTATTGTTCTATTTGAATATCATAACTTACATGTTTATGCAACCAGAATTTCTGTGAATTTGAAAACACATTAATATTTTAAAGATTTTACTTTGAAGTAGTTTGGCTGCAATATGAGTACTAAACATAGTTATAAATAAATTATCTATTATTGTACAAACCATTGTTCATACAGCGCAGGGAAAACTTCCTTATTGACAATACAATGTATTATGAAAACTTAAAACAGAAAATAAAAAGGAATGTTTTAACTTACCTTTAAAGTCAAGTATTTCGTTCAATCCACTGACTATATCGATTTCAACTCATAGATAGATGTCACTAAATGCTCAATATCCGTTATACATAATGATTTATAGAACTGTATAGGGTTTTTAAAAACACGTCTTATTTTCGAAATCAACTAGCTATTCTATGGGGTTTTTCTATGGCATTTAACTTTTACCGTATTATACCGTATACTATAAACTGAATAATTTCCCAATACATGAGTTCAATGTCAAACAGCTATAGAATTTCTATTTTCGAATTTTTAAATGAATTTTTGCCGCGGCTTAAAAATCAAGTTGCCACCATTTAAACTTAATAAAATATTATATTAAAAAATAAAGTGTTATATTACTAGCTTAAACTTCTGACTTGTAACCATTTTCTTTAATATACATTCGTCGATAACTGCGAGTAGTCTATGTTCTATTTGTTGGTCGAATTCATAATTATCGATAGATCGGACGAAAGCAAACCAATATAATGCCTGTAAGAATTAAGCCTTATGTCAATATGAGTACTGGTAGATATAAATCAAACGTCAGTGGCGCATATATTAAGCCCGCTGATTTAAATACTCTAAAACTTGATTATCATAAGTGAGTTCAAATAAACTGTATATCAATCTGATTAAAACCCGATCTAAAATTTTACACTCGCATACTCGCTAATTTAGATCTGGCCTTTTCCAAACGAAGGTCACGTTCAGGTGACCTTTTCTCATCATAATATTCATGACGAAATTGTTATGATACGTAACTTGTTTACGCAATTTGAAATGAGTCGCCCAATCGCAGACTGTGAATAATACTGCTGTTCAATAAGCATGCAAACCTTGGTCTAAAAATAGAAACTACGAAATCAAAATGTGTTTAATAGTGTTTTCGTCTAGATGAAAGCTACGCATTGATTGGTCGATACAAAGTTCATCTCGACGTGACCTTCCACGGAGAAAGTAGAGAGCCTGTACGACAACGCTCTACAGGATATCTGTTTACGGAGAGTGACTGTATATGTGACGCCCCATGGAAAAACCAGGCCAATGGCGAAAAAATCACAAATTTAGATTTTAACATTTTCTGAAACTATATATTTTCAAACATAAGTTGTGAAAATTTCAGATGATTTTGACCAGTGGTTAAAAAGTAACAGGGTTCTTAAGAATGTATGGTGCACGAAAATATTTTAGGGCAACCGGGACGAAATTTCATCAGCTTTTATGTATACTACGGATATATTCTACAACAAAAAACGAGACATCTTAGATGTGAATTCCCATTTAATCAATATTTACGTAATATCTTAAGACATAATGGCAAAAAAGTATATTAGGCTATTCAACTACACGAAGTTCACAATGTTTCCATGGCAACCATTAATTAGTGGCTTAAAGCACTATTTATGTGAAATTTGAATTATTTGTTGTGAAATCCAATGTCACTACTGCATATAACAGGATAGAGTGTATTAGAAAGATTTAAATACAATTGCACACAATCATTTTATCAAAAGATATTATCTAGTGAGTATTTTAATCAGCGGGGTTAATGTATGCTTGAAAATGTCTAATCTGGGTACATTGAGATGCTTGAATATATCAAACTTAAATTTAGATCATCAGCTATTTCAAATGATCGAATAATTGACTTCATAAACAATTTAACAGAAAAAATCGAGTAAATATCTCTTTGAGAGTACTAATGCCATGCCTTTTTATTCATATAGGCTACTTTTGTTGTCTTTCTAGGCAGGTGAGAAACATTGGCCCTCATGTGCCCCTGTGAAACCGGGCTTGGTATATGTGTGAAAAAAGAGCTAAATACATGAATTGTAAAAATGATAACACATAGAAGTCTTAGAGATTTTAGGTGTCACATATTCAGGTCAGAAGTTTAAACTAGTAAAAATCAAGTATTGGTATACCCGTGTTATCTGAAAGTATTTCTATTGGTACTTATGAGAACGTCGATTGAATAAATCAATTGATTTACATTACTTTACAGTTTAAAACTTATCACACTTCATGAAACATTGAACCTATTTCCTTAATTCCCAATAAAAATTAGTCACAGGTCATTGCAATTCTTCTATAATTATTTAATCGTACTTCTAATTAGTCCCGGGGTCGTTAGGGAAGAGTAGACAATAAAAAAGGTAAAACTTCAATTTATGATAATATCCGGTCGTTAAGTTTATCAATAAAATCAATGAGATTTTCAAAGAGTGTTTCAGACCATTTTTAGAACATAATTATTATAAACACAGCGTGAGGTTCCGGTTATAAAGGGGAATGTATTCCAACAATCAATGTATAAACAACCAACGTTTGACAACCAACAGTTGTATTGTAAGACTGTGTAAACAATAAACTTCATTCATTTTATGCATTGCAGAACTTTCCAATATCTAATTAAGCACCACGTATGTTTTGTTTACTGCCCCGCATTTAGTATCGTCTATAATTCGTTTTCTAATTGACTCAGGCAATCTATGATCAACACCACCCGTCTAGCTCAGTCGGTAGCCCACAAGATTACTGATCGAGGAGTCATGGGTTCGATTCCAGGGCGAGGGCATACTTTCGTGGAACTTGGTCATGAAATAACTTCTATTATACATAATATCAATCTCTCTCCTACCACTGATTCTAAATCATGCAGGGGTAAGTTACTGGTTAACAGCTAGATCCAGAGACTTAGCCTTTCCAGGAACAGAGTATGTTGACTGATCGCTATGATGACCAATACAATGTGTTGCTACGGCATTAAACCCAACAACAAAAACACTGGGAAGAACGCTGATCAATTGTATTCAAACAAATTATGAAGATTGTTTTGACCGTACCCTCTTCAATGAAAGTTATTATGCATATGTACCGTAGACAGTTGGCCAAGAATAAAGATCTAAATATTATCATACCATAGCATGTGAACTCAAATATATAAATAATATATCTGTATAACATTGACATATACATGTAGATTTTATTTCAAAATTAGGCAATATTCCACGTTTTTACAACATTTTTCATTAATATACAATGCAATCACAAGTTTCTATAATTGTATAATAGCACAGTGTGACGTAACGTAGATGACGTAATTCAATTTAACTCGTCTAAATTATATTTAAAATTTTCAATAAGTACATAATTAGTTCGAATTTCAACTTACTAACACTAAAAGTTACAATTAGTGGCCAGTGATAGAAACGATGAAAAAAAAGGCTTCTGACAGCAGCAAACCAATATCACCCATATTATTTAATATATATTATAACGTCATAATGAAAAAAAACTATTCCTAAAATATCGTCTTATATCATTGTTACTGCAATTCGTGCTAAATGAAAGTCCCACAGGTCAGTGCCGACAGTCCCCCAATTAGTTTGGTAGTTATTTTGAAATGCTATATAGAAACATGTCTTCCGAATAATTTAGCACCCTTACAAAAATGCTTCATATGGTCCTACATGGTACCAATGTTTTATTTCACAGGGTATTTGATGGTTGATATTGTTTTACCATTGACGTCAAGCCCCGCCTCTATAGTTTCACCACTAGCAACAGGCCCCGCCCCAGCAGGTGAGCCAGTCAATATAAGATCTCCAGGTTCCAGTGTAAAGTATTGACTGAGGTAACTTATAATCTGGGGTACGGTAAAAATCATATCCGAAGTGTTACTGTCTTGCTTTGTCGTCCCGTCTATCTTTAGCCAGATTCTGACGTCAGAGAGGTCCTTGATCTGATCCTTATCAATAAAATCACCAACCGGACATGCTGTATCAAAACCCTTAGCAAGAGCCCAAGGCTGACCGTCCGCTTTAGCAGCACATTGGAAATCCCAGCATGTCATGTCCAGACAACACGAGTAGCCAGCTACAAGATTCATAGCTTCACTCACTGGTACATTCTTCCCTTTAGAACCAATAACAATACCTAGTTCTACCTCGTGAAGGAATTCTTTACAACCAGGTGGAATCTGTGAATAAAACTATTCATATTTTAGCTTTTGTATTTTTATCATAATGGAAACATGTTTTAACATTTATGGTTCATGATAAAAAAGGAAATTTATTCAAACTCGTGTAGCTTACGACATGAATAAATCAATCAATAATTTCATTTTTCGCGTAGATTTAATGGGGGATAACTAAACATCAATATAATAGTGTTCAATACAGAATAATCTCCCTTCTATTAAAGACCTGTAAGTTGAGTATAACTATTTATATGTCGTTTTATGCAGATTTAATAAGAATCTGTGCCATAAACATGTTTATGATCTAATCTATGTGACGAGAACACATCCTCTCCCTAAATTCTAACAGTTTTTTGACTTACAATGTAATTTGTATACATGCAATCTATAAAGAAGCAGGTTATAATTTTGTGTACATAATGGTATACATGTAATCTATTCTAATATAATACAGTATTTAAGTTCCATTATTAAGGGTCTTAATAGTGGAACGGTCTTAATATAAGAACTGCCCCGTGTTCAGTAACTACTGTTAGCTAACGATACGGGTACGAGAGAACTCAACCCGATGACAACTCAACCCGTGCAATACTCAACTCAAAGTTGGGACAACTCAATCCGTTAACTAGTAAGAGATTGAGTTGTCTCGGGTTGAGTTGTCTATAGGTTGAGTAGTTCCGTCACTTCTGTTACGGAACGTTTTGGAACGCTCAAGGTAACTGAACACGCAGCTGTTTTCTTCTGAAACTTAAATATTGTAAAATTTGACATGGTAACGCAATAACCAAGGTGGTCTTTATTGCGGAATTTTACTGTACTACATAATTACCAAAATATGAAATTCGCATACCTTGATATCCTCACCTCGTGTGATATATGATGTTGTTGGTTTAAAGAATACTATAGGACTTTTAGGTATAGGATTTCCTTGTTCTGCTGCTAATGCTCTAGAAATAGATATATGTCCATACGTGTATAGATAATTCAATGTATGATGAAATTTGACGAATGTTATAAGGAGTTAATTATCTGATGCATCGGTCTAAAAATCTTGAAGCGGTTATTTCCTTCCATTAAATGAATAAGAAGCAACGCATGACAGAACCACTGTGAGGAGTTTGACATGAGTCTTACCAGCGACCTCATACTTGCAAGTCAACAGCTCGATTAACTGATATAGATCATCCTGTTAAAGGGATACGTAAGTGACACCAGACGTGGTGTGCACAATGCATTGGAGTGAGTGAACCTTAGTGAACAACTAAATTAACCATAACATAACAAGTACACTCAATGTAGCTCTAGATAACACTTGTGTATGCGCTGTTTTGATAAATTACAGGATGCAAAAACAACGAAATAAAATGTCAGAAAATGTCACCTACTTGTAATTTCTACCAATGCAGATAATTTTCTTGCCGAATTCTCTAAATTTAGAAATATCCATAGTATTTTATTTATGTGAAGCAAATATAGGGTCAACAGTGAGTCAGATACATGTATACATTATAAAATGAGGTTAATTATTGTAATCTAATTGTTATATCAGTAAAATAAGTCCATGATAACAACTGATTATAAATCCGTACTATCATCCAGATACAGTGTATCTCTTGATGTAACCACTGATAGACAGAACAACAAGGGGCAGTTCAAGGACAGCGCGTTCGACTATTCGGGATGCTCGTTTAAACAAAATAAATCATTCATATGCAATCTAATTGAGATGAATGAAATATTTAAATTAAATACTTTAATGGCTTGAAGTTATAAAATTTACATGCAAAACTTTTAACTTTAAAGTATAAAAGGGTCATTATTCAATTAAAATTCATTAAAGCTATACACCTATGTATTTGACCTCAAATGGTAGGCCTAACCCGGTAATCCTATGTGAAGTTTCAAGACAATTCCTCCTGGAGTAACAAAGTATAAACAATAGACGTCTTAATAAAAAACAAACGACGTAAAATTAGGAGACAAGCATGACATGTCAAAGTAAATTAACGAAATATCTGTATCAATAGCAGTTAATTATTGCATTTCACATTGCATTTCTAGTTTAACATTGAAATGTCCCAAAATAACTGGATCAATATCATTGTCATATATCTTTCTTACGTAATTTGAGAGTATAGTATACGTATTTACTGCAGTACTGACGGTGGGGATCGCTCAATGCGCCCGGTGCTTCACTTAATTTTCCGTTACGCTTATCCGGAGGTGTTCTCTGAGCCGCAGTTTGGTGATATAAACAAAAAGGTGGGCATGTTTAATCTTTATTTTCGAGACTTTTATATATTTTTTCGAAAATGTGCGGCTCTAGCACACCTCCGAAAAAGCTCAACGGAAAATTAATCGAAGCATCAAGCGTATTGTGACCCCCACCCCCACCGTGCGTAGGAGAAACTACTCTCAACAAAGTAATTTTATCTACCGTTCGTTTCACATGAAGGCCAGTCATTAAATTCCTGTGGTATGTGAAAAATATTCACAATAACCTGACACGCATTCATTATATTTATCAATTAAATTTCCAGTGTTCGAATAGAATAACACTTGCGGTTCATTACTTCATTTATAACGCATACGAAACGCCACCGATAGTTTTTAATTTTCAATATCTGACAAATACGGAGAAACGCTCTTTTCAGTTTTTTGGCCTATTTTTGTTTTTCAGCCGTTCTCCGGAAATGGTGACCATTTTGAAAAACACGTGTCTCCAGGTTATATACGACTATATACACAACGTGAAACAACACTTATGATTTTAATCATTTGGAAATGTTAACTTAGATTGTTGTTGCTAAAGTGGTACAAAAGAAACATTGAAAACTTACGCCATTTGGCAAAAGTTTGCTAAGCAAAAACTTCAATAAGCAGAAAAAGGCCGTGTCTCCAGCTCTATTTTTAATATTTGCTTTGAAAAATGATTAATCTGAGGTTTGTTATTGCTTGTAATATGTATTTATTTTTCATATATGGGTAGTGAATTGTATGATTTTAAAGATATTCTACTGATACGAATATGAAATTCTGAGATTTTCTACTTTTTAGGGTTGTCTCCAAAACAGTCCTATGTTACCGTAACTATTTTTGCATGGTTAAATTACTTTCCAAAAGGTGTTGTTGTTAATTGTTAAACCGTTTACTAATACTACAATGAGTCAAATATCGTGGGAAACAAAGTTTGAATCTTATCTGTCCTAAGGAGAATGAACAAATTAACCCTAAACTCAAATTTTTAAATGTCGCATTTAAGAAACTATGCTTCCATAACGAGCGTAGCACAGTTGCTAGCGACAATAGAGGTGTTTTTACATTGAATTGTTGTTTGCCACTGTACATTGGTGTGATCAAGTGCAAGTAACGCGTTCATTTATTGTTACTTCTATATTTATTGAGGGAATCTTTAACGGAACACAGGGATTCCGTAACGACTATTCTCCGTAACAAGTATTTGACATGCTATATGATATAATTTATGGAAGAAACAAGCTGTTATTGTTTTCGATATTCCTCTTTTGATCATTTGATCATGTTAAAAGCAAAATTAGGCCTTAGCACTAACAATTATGGTACATGTGTAAGAAAACATATTTTAGTGCAGGTACAGGATGAAGGATAAATATGAAATCTGTGTAATGGATGACTGCCATAGTATTAATATTACGATTATTAATACATTCATTGACATATTTCTTTAAGTGGAAAGAAAAAATGTTGATGTCTCTTTAATTGAGAATGAAAATTCATTTCGTTACGGAGTATAGAGGGCTTGTTACGGAACATAGATTGTAATAATAACGATTTATACGATCATTGAATTAAATTGAATGCATTTAACATTATCACAGTACTTTTACTACGTAAACAGACTAACTGAACGTTTTCCAGTCTTATATGATGAAAATTGATGAAAATAGTTGCGTCCGTGTAGAATTTCATATTTGACACACCTGTATGTGTTTCAAATTTGTAACAAAACAATATTTGTGTAACCAATTTATGCAAAATAATGGTCATAACAACAATAAAGAATATTTAACAAATTGGCAATGTCTGAATCGAATTAACAATGATTCTTACACATTAAAACAATGACCTAAAAATCATCATGTCTAAAGATTTGAGAATGTTGATATCATTCAAAAGTTTCATTTTATCTTGTGCGTTATCAGTTGAAATTTCCAGTTACTGCTTCGAAAAAATGTCTTCACCACTGATGACCAATATCAACATGAGCATCCATCAGAGACGTTGCACAAAGACAATTTTAAACGTCTCTTGCACCTACGACACATACATGTATATTCAAAATCCGAATAAAACAGCTAGGAATTTCGGAACGCAAAATATGATGGAATATCTTATCAAATTTCTTTACAGACCACATCTGCTAAGCTAACTTTAGATACCATACTATTTATTATTATTTAATGATATTCTTACTTTATTAACGTTTATCATGGGGTAAGAAACAAGTAAATACTTTAATAAGTGATTGCAGTATTTTAATGAAAATAAAATATATTACAAAATAAATTTAGCAATAACAAAGTGTTTGCCAGTTCAATTTTAGAAATACTTTGTAAATACACATATGACAAAACAGTTTCCTTTCATTTTAGGTATATATCAAATGCAATGTTTGACCAAAGTTAAATTTAAGCTAAACTATGCAAAAAAATTATAAAAAAAATGTTTCTGGATTTGATTTCATTCCAAAATGTGATTGTTAATATAAAAATGTTTCTCACTAGTTTAAGTCTAATCGCGTCCTCGAGTTTTAATTCGCCCGGATTTAAAATTACCCATTTTACTGCATAATAGTTATTTGGCCTACACGGTCACCAAAAATTGTAATGTCAAACCCAAACGAATGGGTTGTTAATATAATCATTTCCCATCGTGGTGCTAAGCATATGTTCCGTAACGCCGCCTAGCGTAGTAATTTTTCGCAAATAGCTAATTTATTGACTATTTATAATGTTCATCACGATCAGTGTCGTATATTTCATATATCTACATGGTACACACACTAGAACATATCAGTAAAATTGCATTTTAGTTAGGTTAATACCATCATACTTACTTCATATGTCTCATTTGTTATATTCAAAGCTCAGTGTTATTGTAATTTTGTAATATGGCAACACTTAAACTTAAATTTTCTTCAAAACATAAGGAAATACTCTGTGCTGTTAATAAATCATACTTTTGTATTGTTTAATCGATATTAAAATGCAGTTTTGTTCGAGTTGGCAAGACTTTCTAATTTTTACTATGTTCCGTAACTCCATGGCACATCAAATATGTCATTATGTATGAGCATACAGTGTCATTTTTCAAACTAATTTACATTTTATTTTGTGCCTTATATGTTGTAGTTTTCATCAATTTGGAAAAGAACGGTCCACATGTCTGTATGTGACAAATACACATGTTGACATAATTGTGTTACGTTAGCTTATCTTAACAACAAAAAATGATGATGACTTCTACATGCGCTATTCTGACAATCATGTATATATTGCGAAGTAGTTTGCTTAAATTTGTTTCACTACTCACCATTGAATGATATTCCATACTTACATGGACAGAAATACAGACTTGCATTTTAAAACTAGGTATCTACTACTTGAGCTCGTGATTCTATGCTCCGTAACGTAGGAGTTGACGTATACTTTTTGAACTCGTATATCTTTCTCAGTCTTAGAATGGTGTGCGTTATATTTTTGTTTCGAGACCACAAAGGTTTGAATTTTGCAATTATGTTAAAAAATAAATGTTTACAGTAAGTTCATTTTTCGACATTTCACTTTTCAAAATGGTAACGATTTCTGGAGAACGGCTGTTTTAACCAATATTAACCGATATTAGGGTTTTTCTCCTACGTTGCTAGACTTTTGCATTTGTGCAATAGAATGAAATTTTATAAATAGATTTGGGTATCCGAAAGTAAGCTTAGATAGCTACGACGAATAAACTGTATAAATCTTGCACCTAAAAACTTAACTGAGAAGTGTTACGCTGACACACAACTGAGTATGATAGTCCTGCCATTCTCCAAATAGTCGAGCTAAAAATGAGATAACTGTGTATGCAAGTATGAAGTATGCTGCAATATAGGTTGTGCAAAAATTCCTTTCTCCAGAAAATGTGCAAAAAGTACCGTTGTCTAACAGTAGGGAATACTTCCCGTTCGGGAAACAAGGGGATTCCCCTTCAGTGCTTCCCGATCGGGCAGCAAATGTCAAAATGTTTCCCGATCGGGAAGGATTTTGGCTTTTTTTGACGTACCTTACCAAAAATGGCCGCTGCATAAAAGTATTTAACCTACAAAAATATTAAAAGCACCATCTGATACAGGAAGTTGAACTGATATGACTTTTCTGAAAGATATTTGCCTAAGCAACTCCGAAAAGTTCCATATCTGACGCTTTTACAGCAGAGATGTAGTTTTCTCTATAGATAAGACCAGACAAAGGTCAGTTTGATTTTTCGGTCAGTTCCAAACTAGAAATGAGATAAACAAGTTTTATGTTGGAATTTCGTATATCCAGTTGAAAATAGACATCTGCACGTGCATGTTCTAGTAAGTGTCAACTAGTGGTAATATCTAATCAAGTGCAATGTTAGGAACATCATTCGGACAAATCGAACTCCACACCCAATCATCATTTTAACATACAGTACCCTCCAAAAGTCATTGGGCAAAATTATGCTTTTTTAAGATAAACCGATTCTCTCTTAACCATGAAAAAGAAAAGTTTTCTGATCCAAATACTACAATCAGCATTAATACGTGACCCGTACGTGCAGACAGTCGTCGGCCGTGGGAAGCCTTGCGTATTAAGGTGACGGTACGGACATGGTACAAAACAACACACCCATACGAAGCCGTAGCTGGACGACATGCTTGTTTAATCCTTACTCGGCCACGATTTTGTTCACGATTTGACTTTGAAACTGATACATGTACCCAGGGCCCATCTCACGGACCCTAGTAAAAACGTAACAGTCTGTACGGGTACGCACGAGTTCGTACGCATCCTTGCGGAGTTTGATCGCATGGCACCCGTACGGTGCCCTCACGGCTATTTTCATGTTTATGGGACTGTAGCTTTAAGTAAGATTACCTGCAACCATTCTCGTACTCAGACGTTATCAAGATTCTCGATCTAGAATCTTGAAAGCCTCTGGGTACGAGAATGAACTGCAGCATGCATGGTCTTTCTAATTTCCAGTTGTCCATAACCTTTTGGAGGCACAGTCGTAGAATGATTATAGAATGATTAATTTTTATCAATACTAGTTACTATATTTTGTAATCTACAATGCAATATCCCCATTTGATTGTACACATATTATCTTTAAAATATTTTATTATTATTACATTTTCCTAGTGACTTTGTTTGTTACATGTTGTCATGAATAAACAAACATGTTTACATTTCTGTTAATGATACTCGATCATATGTCATAATTCAGATAATGAAATCCCGTACGTACAGGACTTTAACGTGTTCAATTACACAAAACGTTACAGAACGTTACATAAAGATACATTCGGAACTCCTCGGCCATTCGCTACGAATAATCTAATCTAATACACAAATATGCGATCGTTAAGGCAATGAGTGATGTTTCAAAATTTACGGACTAAAAACGAAACATCACTCAATGCCTAAACGACCATATATTTGTTTACTTCAACACCGGTAGATTCAAAATAGCGTCTAAATATGTCCGAGATTATTCGCAGCAAATGACCGAGGAGTTCCGAATGTATCGTTACGGAACGTTCTGTAACGTTCGCGGTAACTGAACTCACTAAAGGCCTTGCATATTTATGCACTTAAAGTGATGGACTTGTTAGTCAAAAGTTAACATTCAAGGTGATGCACGTATATCATTTTACTAATTTTATCAGACCCCCTTTGACTTCAACAGTTATTATAAATAGTTCATATACGTGCACTGTAAATTGTATGTGATATGTCAATAAAATAAGTTTAAACCTGCTTAACTGAAATTGTTTCACTACTCACATGTTATAATGTTTTATGGGCCCGGTCATGGTTTACATAAATGTGTCGTATGTTAATATTTTCATGTTTTCAAATTGAAGAAAGTGTATTTTAGGGTTGTCACGATATACCGGTATATTACAATACGCAACTGCAGCAATACGTACCGCGGTACGATTTTAATGTACCGGTATTTGGCGATATTTTTTATTTCATTGGAAAATTCTTCCCTTCGCGAAATGAAAGTAGCGAAACGTCAGTTTTTCCATTGTTTATTCCATCTAACCTGAAGTTGCAAGAATTTAAGCGATTGGAATGTCCTAAATGACCGTAAATACTTAAAGAGGTTGGATTCTATTAGTAGCTGCATATCAGATTTGCAATTTTTCTGTTAAATACAGCGGAGATACAACGAATTTAAAATCCCGCAATATATCGTGGTACGCATCGCGATACGATGACAGCGTATTGCAATATACCACGGTACGCTTCTGGCGTATCGTGACAGCCCTAGTATATTTCTCTTTATACAAATGACTGAACCTTTAGAATATTTTATATGTTGACTAAGTACAATGAGTATAATGATACCATGACAAATGTCGCTGGATAACAAAACAAGTACATGTTTGTAACTCAATATAATGCTAAATAAATCCCTGCACGACCGCTCATATCAGACCAATGAGGATAAAGTTTTATGTTTATTATCTATAGAATCAACAAGATGACCACTTATATGAGGACGGGCTTCAAACTAACGGTACACAAGCTTCCATATACAGCAAAGTAATGGTATAATGACGACATTGGCTTATTGCAAAATCATGTTATTTTTGACGATTTCCAACGCCATTTTTTCATTTATTTATTTTTTGCAAACACCTTATAAACAAACCAGACCTACCGATATTCCTATTCAAAAAAGATAACGACTTGTCAATGTAGCACTCTGGAAAAAGTATAAAACTGACGTTGGAGATGTGGTATGCAGCAAATAGTGTCCACTTTTCAGCTTAAGTCTCGCGTAGGTATCATTGAAATCTAACCAGAATTAAAGACTTAAGCTCTTTAAAAATTTGAGTCAAGGCTGATATTTCCCTTTTTTCTTCTAGAAACCATTTGTGATGTCATAGGCATTGTCACCGTGATCATGGTAGCCTTTTGTTTCATGGAAGAACTAAAATAATACATGTATAGACATGAATTATGTATGAATTCATTTTGATATATAATTGTATCAAAGTAACAGTAGTAATTTTCGTAATCAAAGCTTATCAAATTCATGGATCTAACCGAATGCAGACAGTCAGCATATTATCATAATTTTATACGAGTCTATGGATGGATAAAAATCCGCTCATTGGATACTTTTATCTCCTCCAATTACTGAAGAGCATAAATTATGTTGACAATCATACATACATATACACGACAAAACTAAGATAATATACAGATACAAACAGATAATTAAAGTAGATCATGTAATAGCTATAAGGTAAAGTATTATCTATCTTTTACAAGATATTACAAGAATAGATCGAATACAAAATAAATATGTTCACGACCAAACCAATCTCACTCGGGGGCGAAAGCGAAAGGTGGATGAGATGGGCTAAATGAACTGTTAATCAAGTGTTCAAACAATATCAAATACAACCAAAAAGCGCTAAATGTCATACAAAGAGTTAATAATCTTAATGAGCACAAGGTAAGGCTCTGACCTTCCTAGCGCTAGTAAGAAGATATGTGAGCACAATGTACGAACAGAGATGAATTTACATGTATCAAAGTAAATAATAAGTCGATACAATATTTGTTATCAAAAAAAGGTCAGTTTATCAATTACGTTATAAGCGTTGAACTTGGTTATATGACTTACATGATAACAATAAAATGTGAAGAAATTTTCTCGTTATCATAATGAAATAGTTGCACGTATTGTTTTTATCTTAAGTCCCCACCGGGGGGATTTATAAACAAAAGTTTTACCTTTGATATTTAGATGTGTATTGGCATTTCATCGTCGAGTCAAAATTTAATAATCAGAAAAGAAAGAGTAATGAAGAAAATACTTATTTTAGGGTTATGTCTTTTAAGTTCATCGTTTGCTGAACAAGTGCCAGCTCACCGGAAGGATGATATCCCTATTGGAGATCCCCGACGATGTTCTGTCGGTGTAAACAACGCATTATTGCGTATTGAAGTTCTTCCGGGTGGCGGATGGGATAATTTACGAAATACTGATATGGGCATGGTATCTCAGCATAATTATTCAAAATGTAGAACAACCGACGACGGAAAATATCTGATTCCCGACGGCGTTCAAATAATATCTGTCAAAACTAGCAATGTTGATACATCTGCTGAGCTGTTTACGCATTGGGACAATTTTACAAGTTCGTTTTCGCGAGATATTAATGTTCATGCTGGGCTTAATTTAAAAAACGTCGGCGTCAGTGGAAAGTTTTCCCACGAATATCAAGATGTGAAATCAAGACAACATTTGGACAAGTCTGTTACTGCACGTGTACAGGTAAAAAAATTTCTTATAACATTTTATTTTACATTTTGTCAGGTGGCTTTGTCTAAGAGTAATCAAACGGTAAATAGAAATAATTGCCGTCATCTTATCACGACATTCGGAACATCTCAACCTATCATTGCATGAGTAATTATTCCTAATCATGACCAAGGAGGTCCGCATACTAATCACAAGTTACACCATTGTCTTTAACTTGAAGTCGATTTTATCCTTTTACAATATGATAGTATCGTTCACTTAATTCATAAAGGTACCATGCTGTTCTTTTAAAATCCTATATAAAAAGGATCCTTTTGACATCAAAAGGACGAATGTTTGTTATATTTGCCTGTGACTTATAAAATGTATAGGTTAGTGTATGTAAGAGTAAGTATGAATAATCTAGTCAACTAAACTTGTCGCCAAATATAAAAAAACATATAATTTGTCGTTTGTACTTCCATAGAATACAGTGCGCATTCTCTACTGTCAATCTGTGAAACCATAAGTCCATTACATGAATTAGCCACAGAAGATTGAAATAATTGTTTACCATATAACAATCAGAACGAATGCAATAGTTTACATACATTTCATGCGTGTTTGGAATTGATATGATGCAGTAAGCTAGAGCATATCATGACAATGCCAAACTTCCCGAGTGGTTACTTCTTTTTTTAAAGAATAAGTGGTGTCAAACCCAAACCTAACTCAAGTGAAAGTTTATTAGTGTGAGGACATTGTGGCGATGCAAACAAGAGTTTCTAAATTTCAATTATTTTATAATACACTTTCAGGCTAGATATGTACAATATACAATCAAACTTCAACCAGACACTCCTGTCAACGATGCTTTCCGATCAAGGCTGAACAAAATTGCTGCACATATAGCGCTAAACAACTCTGATCTCGCCAGATACGAGAGTCAACTTCTGGTACGAGATTTCGGATCTCACCAGCTTACAAGTATTGATGTTGGGGCAGCACTTATGAAGGTAATGCTATTACAAGAATGACTTATTAGTGTAACAATACATCACATGCTAATCTGGAGCAGACTTTTACCTAGATCTTTCTGTCTGCCTTTTTCAATATGGCGAACTTAGTTTTCAGAACGAGGCTGCACTCAACTTGGGTATGTAAATCTACTGTACACTTGCAATTATTTTGGTGATACATATTTAGGTAGTAAAGTCGTTTTATTTACATGTACATGTATAATTATGTACTCCTTAATTGTTGTTGTTTTTTCACATTAATTTTGGTTTCGCGGTAATTCGATTTTTCAGTAAAAACACCTCACAGCGCAATCTAGGAAAACAGATTATAATATTAAACTTTTTTTCATATTTTAGATTGATGAACTTTCAGCATCGTACCTAGCCACACAAGAGTTCAAGAAGACTGAAATAATGGCCTCAGCAAGTGCAAGCTTCTTTCATATTTTTAATTTTGGTACAGACTATTCGCAGTCAGCAACTGAAAAACAAGTTGATGCATATAAAGCACAGATAACTTCATCCAAAATTAGGACTTTGGGTGGGAAATTTTTCAAGTAAGTCACGATCAATTAATAAAACTAAATGTGTGTAGCACTATCTGAAACATATAAAACTTTGTGGAATATTTCTCAATCCAAATATAAATTTATTTGAAATACAATGCCCTTCAAAATTGTTATACAAAATACATGTAGCTTTTGAGAGAAAATTATCATGCATACTACATGTAATTTTACTAATATTAAAGCTTATCCATGTAACATAGTTTGAATCATATGTTGATATATTACTGAATGTTGATTTTAGAATTTGTTGAATTTAATGTTTGTATCTTTTACTGTGTATCAAAATTGTGAATCGGAGAATCCTAAAAACAGTATTTTGTCCAAGCACTTTTGGTGGGCAGTGTATGACAGTTATCCTAATCATGAACTAGCCAAGATATTTAAACATGTATTACTTAACCATTGAAATAATAAAATACATGTATCATGAGTTTAACAGGGGTGCATATGGTTTCTTAAAGTTTGATTCAACATTAAATGGTTTGCATAACGATAAATTCAAATCATAATACTAGTCAAGGACCCTATATGTTATATAGGGTCCTTGAACTAGCATAGGCGGATCCAGGCGGGGGCGGACCCGGCGTACGCCTCCCCTAAAATTGCCTAAGCAAAGCTTTTTTTTTCTATCATGAAATATGATATTTATAAGAAATATATATATACAAGTCAAAAAACATCATAAAACAATTCCTTTCCGATTATTGTGAAGTTTTAACATGATTCAGCGGCTTTTGGAAAATTATATGAAATAATTATTTAGATGCTTTATATTTTTTACTCTGGAAAAGGATAGTTGAGGCTCTGAAAATGTGCCTGAATCCCTTAGAAATAACCAAAACTAGGAAATTTCCGGGGCTGCCGGTCACCTGGTCCTCTGGTCAGGAGTTTGCCTTGGACCATTCGAGGCCCTTACGGCCCCTTGGAACCCCATTTTGCATATTCATTTTACGCCCCCTCTAACTAGAATTGTGCGCCAACTCTAACCAGAAATCCTGGATCCGCCTATGACTAGTACAGTACAGTTCCACTATTCAAACTATGTGTATGATTCAGAGCATCAAAATCATAGGCGGATCCAGTGGGGGGGTCAATAGCTCCGGACCCCCTAGAATTCGGAAAATGTACTTGTCAATTAGTGTATTTCTTGACTGTAAGTCATTTTTAAGTACCATGAAGCAATTTTTCTCGGTGATTAATATAGATTTAAAGGTTTGTAGTTTTGATTGTTAATCTATTGCATTTTTTCTGCAAAAAGTGTATTATGTGGTTGTGGTTCGAACGTTCGGATCCCCCTAGAAAAGTTTTAGTCTAGTCTAGTCTAGAAAAAAATCCTGGATCCGTCCCTGAAAATCGATGTTCTAAAAAGCGGAATGGTCTTACTCTTAACAAATAAGCATTTAGGATTAAAAACATCAAAACGCACCTGGCTTTGCGGTAACTGTGATAATAGTCTGTATCATGATCCATTTTCTTGTTGACTTTTACAGACCGAACGACACTGCCAGTACATGGATAGATTCTCTTCAGAACGAGTTAGTAGCTTTAGACAGATCAGGAGATCCCTTACACTATGCGGTGACAGACGTAAATCTACCAGAAGTCCCTCCATCAATCGTTCAAGAAGTGTTTGAATACGTCAAATATGCCGTAGAACTATATTATGAACAAAATACGTTTAGAGGCTGCACCAGCGAAGAATCACCAAATTTTAGTTTTGCTGCTAATGTTGACGACGGTTCGTGTAAACCAATCAAAACAAGTTTTACATTTGGAGGTGTTTATCAGACTTGTACCGGAAGTGGTTACACTGATTTATGTACAGATCTCACACTAAAGAATCCACAGACTGGAAGTATGGACTGTCCACCAGGTTACGAATCTATTCTGATACAATCTGACTCTGTCACAACACAACGACAACGAACAAGTTGCCACCATTGTTGGTTCATATTTGGTAAATGTTGCGACACATTTACAGATACAGCCAAGGCAAATTATCAAGCATATTGGTGTGCTGCTACAGGTCAAGTACAATCAAATAGTGGATTCTTGTTCGGTGGCCTGTATACATCAAAAACTCCTAATGTTTTAACTCAAAGTCAAAGCTGTCCTCCAACATATAATCCCTTGAAAGTGTTTGGTACAACTGACTATTTGGTTATATGTGTAAGTGATGACTATGAGTTAGGACAGCAATATTCTCTGCCCTTTGCTGGCTTCTTCTCCTGTAATACAGGTAACCCATTGTCTTTGAAAGAACGAGCAAACTTGCTGCAAAACAATAGTGAGACAGGTATGTTACGTTTATTCATGGCCTCATCTGGTGTACAAACATACCCCAAGAATTGTCCTGAAGGATACAGTCAACATTTAGCCATGGATCATGACGGTTGTAATATACATTTCTGCATCAGGGTTGGTTCTCTCCCACCTCAGAGTCTACCAGCAGTGAAGAGACCACCTTTTGTTGATGCACCAAAAGCGGCATATAAAAATGTCTCATTTGTTATTGGTGAAAATGGACAAATTTGGACAAGTATGGTTCCAGCAAGTCAGACCGCACCGAACACATACAATGCAACATTTGTCCTTCAGAACAGTGAAAGTAACCATGCAGCAAAGAGACCACCTTATATAACTGCACCAAAGACTGGGTATGAAAATGTCTCATTTGTTGTTGATGAAAATGGACAAATTTGGACAAGGATGGATCCAGCAAGTCAGACCGCACCAAACTCATATAATGCTGCACAAACTCTTCAGAATAATGACAGTAATCCTGGCAGTCTATCCGGTGGTATCATAGCAGTGATTGCAGTGGCTACTACATTGGTATGTAATCTAGCAGTAGTGGGAATTGTGTTGATCACCAGAAGAAGACGTCCTACAGTCTACAGGTCAACTGATTTATTAGTTGAAGACTCTGAAGGTCAGAGAATCAATACGCAACCTACCAGGGGCTATAATCATATTGACAATTCTTAAAACAACTTTATCAAAAAAACATAGTATATAGGCTTATATTTCGGACACCAAATTATCATTATACAATGTAGGCCTACTTATAGACTGTTAATTAATTCCTCAGTTTTGATTATGAGGTACAAATCATACACAAACTCGATCTGTTCATGATAAATTACTTGTATGAATGAACAATCTATTAGTTAATTTTATTCAACTGTCAGAGTGCATACATTAACCTGGCCGATTTAAAATTAATCATAAAACAGAAGTATTGAGAATTTAAAACAGTGGGGTAAATTTCGAATACATTTTAATAATGCATGGTTTGTACTACTGTTACTTTATTGCATTATAATTTTCATTCAAATGAAAATTTGAAATCATAATTGTATATAATGGCGGTCAGCACAACACAGTGCAAAACCAAATACACTACACAGTGTCATTATTTAGGACTCAAATATCTTAAAATCTGGACTAAGCTGACCATCTTTTATTACTACATGTATATCTGTTGTGCTGTGCAGACAAAATTGTTGGTATAGCAATGAGAGCGAGAGAGAGAGAGAAAGAGAGAGGGAGAGAGAGCTAACTATTTGTTAATTCAGTGATTGTAAGACCACTATATTGGTATGGATTATACTTATAATATCAACGAATAAGAATAAATATATATTAATATTTTAATTTTTTATTGATGACTCATACCTTTGTTTTGATGACTGTTCAGTAAAATCATAATTAAGATAACAAATAACTAATAAAATATGGATACACGTACATCAATGTTTTTTTCTTTTTATATGTAATGTACATGTATGTATCAGTGTAAATACATGTACATGTAGTATGAGAGGATATGAGACTATTGGCCAGTTTCATAAGAATATCTCTAGCTGGTACCCTTGATTTGATATCACATACTTATTCCTTTTCTTGTAAAAAGGGTATCATGGAACATAGCACTAGGAGGTGATATCCTAAGGAAACTTGCTATAGTTCTGATTGTTTTAAGGAACGATGGTTAGCTAAACTGACCAACTCTGATGCTGTAATACTAATGTAATGTTTGGTGCTTAACACAATAATTTCAATATTTCAACATCTTATCTGTCCTACTCATGGTTCCTGGAGATGTCCAGATCTCTGGACCTCAACTTTTAACCTAGCACTAGTAGCATACCCTATCAGTAACTGAAAACTGCTGTGTGAGTAGGTTTACTATCTACTGGTATAATATACAGTCATAAAATAACAAAACGACAAACTCTGGATATGAAATAAGAAATCTAATTTCTTAAATTTCATAATCCATACAGTCAGTAATAATGTATCACAGCAGCAAAAGGTACTATACACGTGGGAACCCTGCACAGCCGCTGAGACCTACACCTTAGAGTAAGTCCAAAGAAGAGCAGCAAGATTTGTCTGTAGACAGTTCACAGACCGCATTCCAGGCTGCATTACCAGAATGATTGAGATTGGCTAGGAGGCATTAATGATATCATGCTCCCCTCTATATACTGTTCAAGACACAGTACAACATGTTTATATACCTCTGTATCCAGTAAGAACCAACGAAAGCAGGACTAAAAGTATCAACTGACTTCACCAGCTTCAGTCATCTTATTCATCCTATAGACAGCCATTCTTCCGATTAAAGAAGCATCAGCGAGTTGGGTCAATATATATTTATAAAGCCTATGGACTGCCATTCACCAGGAAGGGTTTAGGGCCAGGACTAGAGCCCTACTTTCTCACCAGTATAACTCGAGGTCCTGATATATACATAGTTTTAATTATAATTTGTAATTATATATACAACTGATTTATTTGGACATGAGAAGCTTTTATCCTAGGTATTAAAACACTCCATACCAGGATTGATCACCCTTGCTTGGAAAAAGAAGATATATAACTAAGTATCAAAATTTCAAGTCTCATCATCCACATCTAACTTGGTGTCAGTATCCACATATTTCTCACTAACTGTTTGTATTTTTTCAGATTCAAATTGAGCACCAGCAGCACAAGATAACATAGATTGTATATTTCTTTCTTCTAAATCACCAAATACATAACCATTAGCTTTATCTATTGTCTGTAATACTCTTAACATACTTTCTTTTTCCTGCAAATATAAACAATAGCTTAAACATTTAAATGTAACTGGTTGGAATTTTAAAGCAACATGTAGTTTACTGACAGGTACAGCTTCAAATACCATCTAAGACGGTTATACTATTTCATGAAAGTTTGACAATAATGCCAATTTTTTCTCCATTAGTAAGGTATATGCAGAAGTTGGCTGCCTTGTGGAAAGGTAGACGAGTACTGGTTTTAGACAAAGGTCCAGGAAGCTATGTTAGGTTCACTGGCCGCCATAAATAACCTAAATTGTGTTGGCAGGGTGCCAAACTCAGTATAAAAAAACCAATAACATTTCTACGACATATCTGAAGTTATTCTTTCTTGGACATTACATAAAGCAAAACTAAAACAGCTAATAGTTTTACAAACAAATTGAGTTACTTCAAGTAGTGATTATTACAGAACTCAGAAAAGGGGAGGGAGGCAGAAAAAAGGGCAGGGCATATCGGAGAGTAAATGTCTCAAATGTACTGATACTGCACCAAAAGAGGCTAAAGGGGCAGGGAGGAGAGAAAAAGGGGCAGGGAGGCAGAAAAAAAGGCAAGGCATATCGGAGAGTAAATGTCACAAATGTACTAATACTTTAAGAAAAAGGCTCAAAAATGGCAGGGAAGAGAGAAAAATGTTTGTTTGTTTGTTTGTTTGGGTTTTACGGCGCACCAACACAATAAGGTCATATCGCGCCGAAAAGAGAGAGAAAAAGGGCATGGAGGAGAGAAAAAGGGCATGGAGGAGAGAAAAGGGGCATGGAGGTAAGAAAAGGGACATGGAGGAGAGAAAAGGGACATGGAGGAGAGAAAAAGGGCAAAGAGGAGCGAAAAGGGGCAGGGAGGAGCGAAAAGGGGGCAGGGAGGAGCGAAAAAGGACATGGAGAAGAGAGAGAGCAGGGAGGAGAGAAAAGGGGCAGGGAGGAGAGAAAAGGGGCAGGGAGGAGAGAAAAGGGGCAGGGAGGAGAGAAAAGGGGCAGAGAGGAGCGAAAAAGGACATGGAGGAGAGAAAAAGGGCAGCGAGGAAACAGGGCAGGGAGGAGAGACAAAGGGCAGGGTGCAGTGCCCTGCTATTTTGCTTTTTTGCTTTGGAATAATCACTACTTCAAGTTAACTTCTACAGTCTACTGCATTAACTTATTGAACATTAGGCAGACTTACTATGTTATAAGATAAATTACATGTATTGTATTCTACTGTCAGTAGAGCATACATTAAACCCACTGATTCAAATAAGAACTACAGTAGTTCTGTAATCAGGTTGAATAAAAATAGATAACCATATTTATGTACACAGATTATTTAACAAATATTGAGTATATAAATCAACAGGGTTATTGTAATGATCACTGACAGTGGAATAAAATTTAACATTATAAACTATATTACCTGTACAATTAATGGTATAAATGACACAAGACTGTAATCTTGTACTATATCTATTAATGCAGCATTTAATTTCTTATGTTTTTGTTGATCTGGATCATCCTGGAACAAACAATATACATAGAAATTTCCAACTTCACTGTTTTTGGGGGGTTTTTTCAAAGTAGCATTGACACCTGTGGTGCTTTTCTCAAAAAATCTTACGAAAAATAATCTTCGTAAGTCAAAAGCAAGAAACATTGATAATATGCTCATTTTTTGGCTTATCAATTCTAAATATTATAAAAATTGTGTAGAAATGTGTATACCTTTTGAATATCATATCATAGTTATGCTTATTAACCATCTGACTTTGAAGTGATAATTATATGAAACTGACTTACAAAGATTTTTTTCGTAAGAATTTTTGTTTAAAGCACCACTGTATCTTAGAGCCAAGTTAGAGTCTGTAAAAATTATCAAACTATAATTATCCAATTTTATAAAGCTATATCTGATAATGTATTATATAACATATAAATAAATTACAATTATATGTTTAGTTTTCAAGAGACTGAGTAAAAATTATTATAGTGAACAAGTGAGCATAAGTCATTTATTTAGGCCACTTGACCACAGAAACTATATCATTATTTTCAGGAAAACATTTTAACACATGCAAAAACACACAAACAAAAACACTGTTTCACTCAGTAAATATTTATAGTCTGTGCTAGGGTCCAACACAAAACATTTTGAGCTGTAAGTGGACACTCGTGTCAACATTTAAGCTGGTTTGAAGACAAGGAAGAATAAGTGCTGTATAATAACTCCGCTACATACACCCCTTTCTTATCAAAATTCTTCCTCAAAATTCTTGGAGCTTGAATATCAGTAAGACAATATGAAGATTCAATCTCACAGTATCTAGTGGATTATTTACATTGGGCACCATTTGTAACCATATAAAAGCCATGGTCCCAACTGGCATCCCGTGACCTTCTGTGTAGTAAGTGGGCCAACTACCAAGTGGTCATAAAATCTACCAATAAGGCAAGGGCATACAGCTGCCTAATTACATCTCTGCTGCATCACAAGGCAGAAATTATTCACAATTTCACAACATAAAAGAATACATTACCTTTAACTGATCCAGTATATAAGAGAGATCTAATACTTCTGTGTAAAAATCTAAGTTAAATGCTAGTTTACCAAACTTTTCTATAAGATCACATTTAGAGAGTACATTAACATGAGGTAATTCTATCTGTAACATGGTTGATAGTGATGTTAATAATACAGATATAAACTTGGATGCATCACTGAAATTATACATTTATATAGCATTGAAATAGGAAAAGTTAAAGTTCAGTTTTAAGTCACTTTCAGCCTACATTACTGACCTGTACAAACTCACCTGTTCTACCAAATCATTTAACGAGCAGCTGACATTTACAGTACCTATTCACTCCTGAGTGGAGTGAAACAATTGTCAGTCGAAAGGCTAGCTCAGTCGGTAGCACACAAGCCTGCCCATCAAAGTGTTGTGGGTTCCATTCCAGGGAAAGCATACTTTAGTGGAATTTGGTCATGAAATAATATCTATGGCTATTCTTCCTCCTATCACTGATTCTAAATCATGTAGGTTCGTCAGACACTGAGGGAAGTATGGGCCTAGTAACTGGTTAAGAGATAAATATAGAGTAGGTTGACTGACCACTGAGATATTACTGATACAAGTGGATCTAAACTTCTTCATTCAACAAGTTAAAACTCCGGTCCCTCTAGATCCAAGCATGAAATATTAACAGTACAATATTTACCTGCAATAATGTGAATCAACCAAATGCACAGCCACTAATCTGACATCTAATTGTGTCAATTTTGTTACTATATTCCGTACTGAATTATTATGTGTATATAATTCTACCTGACCAGGACAATCAATCAATATATACTTGTCTTTTACTTGTTCTAAATTATTCTGAAAAATAAAGCAAAAAGTTAATGCTTGGGTTAAACAGGTAACTTTCAGCGGGTTCACCATTCAAATGTTCACTATCACAATGCAGCAATCTTGGACTTTCTAGCTTGAAGTTAAACCTTTGCATAGTACCTGGCTAAAATTGAACCCTTACATAACTGAATGGCTATCTTGCTAAAGTGATTCAATAACAACAAAATTCAGACACATAGTTCAATGACAACACAAATATTACAAAGGGAAATAATCCGTAATTAAAGCAGGTAGAGTTGTGGTTACTTTCTAATTCTGTTCATCACATGGTATGTTATCATTGTATGAAGTTTCATAAATATCTGACCATAAATAGCAGAAATGTATGCTAAATTGAAACTTTCACGCAATTGTTAATGACACCAGATGCCCGCCTGCGTTTTCACTAAACTATAACCCGATTATTTTTGTAGAAAAATCCGGCTAAAAATCTTAATTTCTCTAACATTACAAGCATCTGGGTATGCAGTGCAGTAGGTAGAACACTGGAATATTGAATCTAATTTCTGAAGGGGGTAGGGATTGGAGTCCTACCCATGGAGGTTATACTCTTCCATGAAAATTTGACAATGATGTCAATTTTCCACCATTAATAAGGAATATGGAGAAGTTGCTGGCCTTGTGGAAGGGTAGGTGAGTACTGGTTATATACAAGGGTCCAGGAAAGCTAGGTTAAGAGCACTGGTTATCATAAAATTACCAAAATTGTGTTGAAACAGCTTTAAAACCAGTATAATTAAAGTTAAACATTACAACAATGAAATAATATGTTCAAATATTACCTGTAACCAATCAAAGTTTTTCTCTAGAAATTCCATACAATAAATAAGTCCACCATTAGGTCCTAGTTTTAAAGTATCCATAACATCAGATATAGTGATAAGATCAGAGATATCTATATCAGCTTTATATGGTAATATATCATTGGCTGGATCAAGATTTATAACCGATACCTGGTAATAGAATTGTAACAATAAAAAAGACAAGATCATGTGCTTGACTAATGTATACTAATGCAATACTTTTATAACATTTGACCTTCTTGATGGTCAGTTTCGGATACATAACGGCCAAATACTGAACATGTCATTAGGCCATGCCAAATTGAAATTTTGTTAAGCATCAACTCAAGTTTGACAAACCTAGGTACCTATTCACAAAAACACACAAAGCGAAAACACAAATATTTTACGACAAAAACAATGCATATATATATAAATATTTTTAATGGAAAAACATCACCATAATAATTATGATAATATAAATCACTTATGAAATGACTATAGTTTAAGCACAGACCTATAGTTGTAATGAAATTGTCTTTATCAAATCCAAGAACATTGGAATTATCAAAGAAAATTTTGATTTAGGACTCTAAAACCTACCTGCACCCGGAAGCTTAACAAATTCCAGTATGGCATGGCCTTGTTAGTTAACTGTGTTATTGCCCCAAGTGGCAAATTTGTTGAAAAATACTGGTTTCAGGTGAATTTCTTTGAACTTGCCATTTTTTGTTGATACTCAGAAACATTCATTAAGTAACAATATTGAGTAATAATATTGTCACAAAATAAGTGATTAGATATAGGCCCTGTTTATTTTTTACAGGGCATTCTTATTGATCAAAAGCTGAACATACATGTATGAGTTCTGCCGATGCGTAATCAGTAGGATAGCTAAACTTTTCTGAGAATCTCATTATTATCATGCTATAATCAATTCAATGATAGAAAGAATATAGAAAACTAAAAAAAATTGAACAAAGTCACCCTAGAGACTTTAAATCATTTAGCCAACATATATAAGCTGTAATAATGGAAAAGGAGTATTAAATATTCTGGTCACAATGTAATAAACTAAAACTCAGAAGTAGGAGTAATGAAACCTAAATTGTACTTTTCACCATATCAATTAAAGTTACCTCTCTTCCAAATCCAGCAAGAAACTGTACCATACCAGCACAGTATGTAGTTTTACCAGAGCCAGGAGGCCCTATCACCAACTGACCAAACATATCTTTTACTTTACAATTGGATTATTCTAAATTCTCACAGGAGTCACAATAAAACTGAAAATAAAATAATGGAAACTTGGAAATGACTGCAAGCAAGAGATTGAAACTTAAACCATTACACAATATTGTAAAATCCAAATCAGGGCTTGATATTAAAGTTGTTTGATCGCCCCTGAAGACCTATGCTATATACTCGAACCCCATTGTATCGATCTATACATTGTATCGTGCTATTTATTGATCTCGCGATATTTTGATTGCAACGCCACCTGCCGATTGTTTACAACATTAACTAGGTCAAATTTACTGTTGCATGGCTTTTGATAGAATTTTACGATGGAAACATGTCTATAGTAGCATTTTTTGCATGATTTCTCCATTTATCCTCGTTTTTCTGCATGTTTCTGAAAGTTTCTTGTGTAAGATCCTATAAAACCCATCTCTGATGTCTTAATCAGCTTCCCTTTAAATGATTAATAATATTTTAAGAGAGAGGGACTCTGTCAGTAAGTCAACAGTTGTAAGCACTAAAACAACTCTGGCCTTCCATATTTGTGAACTGTTTTCCCACAATGCATCGACACAATGGCGTGACGTAATATTTCCCTCAGACTTACCCCCCTTGTGTATATTGACAAGTTATTTGCCGAAATTAAAACTTATTGAAGAAACTTTGATATAACTGGATTAAATGGACATTAAAGACAATTGAAATGCAGAAATAACAAGATAAATGGTTTATTTTGTTTTGAAATTTGATGTTTACAATTAAGTAGATCGATACAATGGGGTTCCAGGCTAATTGGGTTCTGGCAACTTTTTGTATCAGTAAAGATTTGGTTCGGGTAATTGAAATATAAAGTTGTTGTTATCCAACCAGGCAACCCAATTAAAAAAATTATGTCAAGCCCTGCAAACTACAATGTTAAGTAAGTATTGAATGTAAATGAAGTTTTTAGAAATTATCTTAATTTTTACTAAATAATGTCTTCATACTGGCAGTCAGTCATTCAGTGGCTGCCTTCAGATAAAAATTAAGCATCGCGTAAACTGGTGACAAAAAGGAAAAACAACACATTAACTCAGAGATATGTAAAGATGAGTTAAATATGGAAAATTAAACAATAATTACAGTAAGTGAAATAATAAATGAATAATCATGACAAGACTCAAACCTAAGAGAAAGAAGAAATTATGTCAACAAACAGAAAAAGATATTTGCAGTGGTTATTTCCCTTGACCTATCGCTCAAGTAAAGGGAAGTAACAATGTATGGATTTTTCAAGCCATACAGTTATCTCCCTTGTTATAAAAAACAAAACCAAGGCTTTTTATATAAATTTATATTAAAAACATACTATGACCATGGAATAACTGGCCCGTAGAACCCCCCCCCCCCCCCAATATTTTAAGCAGTTATAGTGATTGCATTCTCGTACCCCTAGGTTAGGCTATCAAGATTCTCGATGAGAATCTTTATTTATTCTGTCACACCAGAGACATCTAAGATAAATTTATATGATATTTAATTCCCTGGTCACACTCAATACAATTGACAGATACATTATTTGCTTTTTCGGCAAAATCAAAATACACACACTTTTTATGGAGCAAGATGCTGTGTAAAAATGCAGTGTAAAATTAAACTTAAACATGTACATGTACTTAGTATACATTTCCCCCATAATTTTTAATAAAGCCCCTGTTCATACCGTTAGCCCCCATATGAAAATGCTTCCTACATGCCTGAATAAAATATGATTTTTGCATTAAAAGTGATTGATTATAGGGGTGCTAGACAAAAAATTTTCCTTATAACTTAGGATCATAAAATAATTAATACGTACGTCCCCGTATATATGTGCATTACCGTATATATGATGTACAGAAAGTATAGCTTTTACTCGTACACGATAAATGTATACGGGGCCGATTTTAATTGCGTTGGTTGATAAATATTTTTATTTAAGTACGTAAAGGTACGTCGCTGAAGTTAGCAAAAAAACTTTGCTAGCAAAAGGAGCAACAAGTTGCTATTTTGGCTCGCAAAACATTTTTTATACCGAATAGTAAAATATTAATTTAGTCCTAAAACCAGGTACCATAACCAGTTATTACTTTTTTTGCTAACTTCAGCGACGTTAAAATAATACATGTGCATCCCCTTGTTCACCTATTGAGTAGGTAAGGTCACCCTAAAATTCATTAATATGCATGACATAGTTAACAATCTTTACATGATTTTATATAATTTACTTAAATTATGACATACGAGTATCAACTAAAAAATGTAAGTATGTTAGTTTATTTATAACAACGTACACAATCAAAGTCACATGTAAAACTTATCAATATATACTTGTATAATAATTAATATCACAGGTCCGGACCCCCCCCCCCCCCAAAAAAATGTATCTGTCCATTAGTGTATTTCTTGACTGTAAGACATTTTTGAGTAGCATGAAGCTATATTTCTTGGTGCATATAAAACATAGATTTAATGGTTAAGTAGTTTTAATTATTAATATGTTGCATTAATTTGCAAAGTGTATATAATGTGGTTTTGGTTCGAAAGTTTGCCGCCCCCCCCCCCCTCCCAGAACGAGTTCGACCCCCCCCCCCCCCAGAAAAAACCCTGGATCCGCCCCTGAATATTAAAGATATTAAAGATAAAGAATGTATAATCAAGCGAAGATAATACTAGATGTGTATTACAAAACTAGATGTATATTACAAAACTAAGGATCGAGAGGTCTCAGGTTCGATCACCATTAGGAACACTGCTAATTTCCTTGAGCAAGAAATTAATCTACAGTTGTTCCACTTCACACAGGTGTAAATGGGTGCTGTAAGGATCGCCTGTATAAAAGTTATTTCATTTATCAGGGGGTATCTTACAAGAATGTAGCGGATATATGTTAAAATAATGGTCTGTGTGCGGGGGTAGATGAGTCATGACCCTTATATTTCTTGACAAATATTCCAAATTAGTTGACATGCACTTACTAGAGCAAGCACGTGAGGCTGTCCCTTTGAGCTTGATACAAACACCAAAATTCAATGTATAAAAAATTGTTAAAATTCTCATTTCGAGTTCGAGTTTTGACTTGACCTTAAATTAAATTAAATTGATCTTATGTCTGGTATAAAGACAATCCTATGTCTCTGCACTGTAAATGCATTGGAAACGAAACTTCCGAGAGGGCTACCTAGGCAATTTTTTCAGAATATGCCGAGTACAACTCTTGCAACGTTGACCAGTATCGAAAGAAGCATTTTAGATAATCGATAAGAATTTCATGATCAGACGAAAATTTCAAAATTCAGACAGTATGTCTGAATTTGAGAACTATGTGAAAGCGCAAATCCTATATTTTTTATATTTAATTTTCTTTTCTTTTTTGTCTAGCAAACTGAACGTCGCGTAATTTAACGAGTCGCAACAGAGCGTCGATAACAGATGATGATGTAAACAGTTAATTTAATGCAGTCAGCAGTTTAGTCATGTTCCTATTTTTTTTTTTAATTTGATAACCAGTCGAATGGAACACTGACTTTATCGTCCCAAGACATTTCGTTCTATTTTTTACCTAAATAAAAATAGTATAACAATTTCTAATCATCTCTCTATCAAAGTCGAAACATTTGTTTCTTTTAAACTTTTAATATGTAATCGTTTTTGATCCTTTTTATTAATACTTCCAACTTTATTTTAAAAATATTGAATAAGATAAAAAAATGATATGGTGCGAAAGAGCCTTTAGAACGAAAAGGTTGTATGCCGTTAGAATTCGTCAAAACAAAAATGGCTGCAGTATTTAATTTTGCACATGGGATTTATGATTTCTGCGTTTATTAAGAGATCACAACGTTGATTTTCTGTTATTTGTCAGGGACAGGTAAAACTCACAACCAAAGTTTATAAAATTCATCCTGATTTTTAGATCAGATGACTGTAGTGTTCGCCTTCTGTGTTGTAAAATTTCGACGATGTTCAAAATTGTCGACTGCTCGAAATTACAGACTTGTGATGCAATATATGTTATATTTTCTAATTAAAATGTACATGATCTGTGAATATTTTAGAAATTAAATGAAATGTTTATTTAGTCCAAAGCATTAATGTTACCTAGGATCGATGACAATATTTGGTCAATATAAAAATTCATCGATGATTGAGCAGTGTGAAAATGAAAGTGGAATGACTGATTAAAATTTAGTTTTGGCTTCCAAAACTTTATAAGCCGCCTTTTTACATTTTGATTTTCATCAGATGCGACATTATAGTTTAGAATCAGACCTGTTTGGCCGATACAAAACCTCACTAGAATGACACCCACGCGTTTTAGTCCTAAATATAAGACCATTCATACTCGGATTAAATTTGAATAATATGCCTGTAATTATTTCGATATTTTATGGATATCTCTACATATTAATAGTGTCAAAACCATGACAAAGTTTACTAAAACTGTCACTACAAGGTGCTAATTATAATACATGTCATCACCTGACCTTCTGTGTATGAATTAACTGCCAAGACTTTATCCTTTCAAAAGATTAAACAGTTGACACTTAAATTATGTGTATATAAAATTATTAATTCTTTTGTTCGCCAATTGATTTTCACACATGTATGTAATGTGCTGCATGGCAAGTAAAATTGAGTAATTTCACAATTCAAATTTGGTATTTTAAACAGACCGGTCGATTTTTGGTGATTGTTTACTATTTGATAAAAAGTTTAAACTCTTATACGTAAAACTAGATATACCAGCGAAGTATTCGCGTCGCAAGGACATACAATCTTGGAATTCATTGCGTCCTAAATGGCACGGAATAAAAACTTAACAACCAGACCAATCATGCGACAAGAAAAATTGCCGAACAGCCGGACTGATCCAGAATAAAAACTCGGCGGACCTCGTCAAAATTTCTCGGACATGTCCGTCGGACCAACGTATTTCGGGAAGTCTGTATATTAGAACAAAGGTTTAAGCAACAGGCGTTCATTAAATGCTTTAATTTTTAGTCCATCCTTTTCTCCATTTCTGTAAAATACATCGCCCTGAATAGCTAACAAGTTTGCGGCATTTGATGTCAGTTTTCATTGATCTTTGCACTACTTCAGAATGGTATTGTCGGCAATGTCTATGATGACGGTGGCTAAAACTGTAAGCGACCGTGATCAATTACATTTACCGACATTGCAGTACTAATATAAAGGTAGACTGCATCTTTTTATATTAATTTTTTAACGCCCCTGTTAGGAAGAATTATTTTGTGCGTCCAGTGTGTCGCAATATAAGTTCATTTTAGGGGTCATTTGCCGAAAATATGTGTCAAAACTAGTGATGTTCCGATTGTCGCCGAAATCGGTTAGAAAAATTTCAGCGACGATTAATCGATAACGATTTCTGTGGACGGCGACGTCGCGGAAAACTAGCCCGTACCAAAGGGAGATAATTCACTTTTGTGTGCGCGCTATAATGGCGGATTCGGCAGAAAATGTGTTCAAGAACAACTTTTCTTCGACGTAACCCACGTGCCCGATGCCCGAGACGAGGGATTTCGCCGACGAGTGAGCGAAAATCTTAGTCAGTAGCCCGATCGGGAGAGTCCTCTTTACGTATCCGAATCATGTTTGTATCCGAAAAAGGTGTACTTGAACGCACTTTTATGTTAACTTTTATCTGAGACTTTTTCGTAATTACATTTTTACACATTCATAGTTCCGTTTCGTAATCAAATTAAAGATGAAAAATTTAATGTTGACCAGCAAACTCTTTTGTCTTACCGCTTCTAAATGATAAAGCTTAACTTTTGGTCAAGGTCATTTGTCATAAACAAATTTTTCACGGAGCGCGATTTTAGGCTACCATTTAAATAAAACTAACTGCCATAAAGCATAGAGATTGAAAGCTGTTCATTTCACGATGATTTCTCAATAATGATGTTATGGTTGAAATCATACAACAGTAATTTAAAGTATTAAAAACGTCAGAGTAAATGTAAAACATTCGTCCCCAATAATTTTCGTACTCGGCACGTTTTGGATTTTTTTTCATTTTTTTTTCAATGTTGGAAAATGAGTCTATTTAAACGAATTTACAATAATTGTTTAGTTCAAAATTGAAAATATGTTATTTGATTTAATTGATCAGAACGGATCATTGGTGGCTCAGACCCTGAAATACTGGTAGCCTCCTCATTTGTAGATTATGTAATGCCCTATCATTTGATTTCATTATATCATAAATTGCTGGTTACTTTGAACACAATTGCATAAAGCTAGAGTAGATAATGTGACTTAAATTATTTTGAATGACATTTCCCAGAAATATAAAAAAAAACAGATTAGTTATTTTGTTTGATGCCTAGCTATACAAAAATAAGATATACAATGTAAAGGACGTACATTTCTCTGTAAAATGCCTTAGGCTAGTGAATTTCGATTCGAGCTAGTGAAAATTGCTACCCGGTAGCCCAACTAACCATTGACACAAATAAACTTAAAGAATGTAAAATACAGTTTATTTTTTTTTCACTCAGATGAGTGAACTGGTGCCATATTGTTCATATTAAGCTAAGAAGCAAGATAAGAAAATAATAAATAATGTATACAACATTGAAATCATTGAAATAGATGTATATTTTGCATGTTTATGTAAGACAATGACCAGAATTTAGCTATATAAATTTTGGCATCCAACCGATTATAATCGGAAAGTCAGTCGGTTGAGCCCAACCGATTCCTCCGATTAATCGATTGTGGATTTTCCAACCGATTGCCATCACTAGTCAAAACGCACAGGGCTTTTTCAGCCTATCTCACGGGGCCGAATATGGGCCCCATTCCCAATGCCAAATAATGACCATTTTTCCCAATTTCAAGAAAAAAATTCCCAATCTTGTTTAATAATTCTCTTTGAATGGGATGTCTTTTGCTTCTACAAAAGAGACCGTGTGATTTCATGTAAAAATAACAAATGTATGAGAATTGGCATTGTATGCCTTATTGAACTGTCAGAACAAACTCTTTAAAAGCACTGCAACACTTCAGAGACACCAAAGCAAGGCATAAAAAAAGATTTAATGCAGAAAAATTAATGATGGAATTTCCATATTGGGTTGATTTGTCGATATTTTTTTCCCAAATTGGACTATTTACAGCATTAAAAATTCCCAATTTTGGCAGGGGCCTTTTTCCCAAAACCCCCTGAAAAAGCCCTGATGCACAAATTTGTGCGTCAGGGAAAACCCTGGCTAATTGGCTAGGCATTGAGCTTGTGTCTAACTTTTCATGACATAGAATTAATAGACTAAGTATTTGTAGTGCTCCCTTGTCTTCTATCTAGATTTGGTGACTACATTTTAGTTTCCTCTAAAGACTTGGAAGGTGCAGGGTTCAGTCGCTGCTGGAACCATAAATGCCAAAATAATAAAATTTAAGCGAATATTCCAACTCTACTATTCACAAATATGCGAGCTGTTATATATCATAATAACAAACGTTTTTTTGGGGGTTTTTTGGTTTTTTTTACCAAAATGATGTCGGCAACACAGAGCATATTTTGTTGTTTTCATTGCTATTAAAGCAGCATGGGGTTGATAGTCTTCTGTTCTAAAATGTTGATGATGTGACGATTTGTGCCATAATTATGTCAAACAAAGGACTTCAACTCTATTTTGAGGATGATTCTTTCAAAGGCAAAAATGAGTGTGACTGGGGACGAATCCCTGTTCTCATTCAAGACAATCTACACATGTACTCATGTCAAAATAAAACTATTTTAACTGGTATACCCATTTTTATTTCCTCATACCCACATTTTTTCAACATTGGTGGGTACAATATCCGCTCTAAAAAATGTAATTTAACATGCTGATCCTAGTGAAATATCAACTAGTGAAATTAACAGGTAAGAAATCGGTCAGGGGAACCAAGATGGGGATGAAAAAAAGAAAGCCCAAAGTCAGAAGTACTAGTATATGTGACCTGTCCGGCTTGGGAGGCGTTACCAGGGGCAAGTCCCCATTGGCATATTGCTCAGTTACTTATAGGGATACAGACTACAGTAGCTGGAGAAAATCCCCTTGGATTTTTTTAGGGGGGAGGGGGGAAGACAACTCCTTTTTGAATTGTGCCAAAGAAGGAACTTAACAAGGCTTTCTGCTAGTGGTTAAGGTGATGACTTGCTCTTAACATAATTTATCATCAGCAGCTACTGGCTTGATAAGCCAACTACATGTATCTTAGGTTTGTACCCTTGTCCAAAATGTTTTTACCACCTGATACATGTCACATGTATAATATTTATCTCATTTTTCCTTCCAGACTTTGATAATTGCAAGTTACAATGGCAGCCTTGGATTCTTTAGCAGAATTCAACAGTATTTTAGAGGAATGGAATAATGAAAATTCTGTTACAGGATTTGCTACGTCCAATCCTGTACCTAAAATAACAAGGTATTTATTCTTGTATTATATATTACAATCAAGCTATGTTTTACTTGTTTAGTGCATGTTGTATGCACAATCGCTTACTTGTGTTAAATTGACTTAAGACTTAGATGTGTCTTTTAGCTCGACTTTACGAAGTAAATGGAGAGCTCTCCTACTCAGCCTAGCGTCGGCGTCCACATTCCTGATTAAAGTTTTTGTGCAGTAAAATATTTTTTACTATATTATTTTATTTCTTAAGGTATCAACTTCAAACTTACATATATGTTCCTTATTATCAATCACATCTCATGTGACAAGGCAGGCCTTTTTTTCCTTATATAACAGGGGCCGTTTACAGGCGCCTTCCCCTCTTGAAATGTCTTTAAAATCATGCAGTTTTCCCCAAATTTGGAGTTTACCTGGGATATTTTGTTCCCCTTTCTATGGAATTGCGATTAAATTTCCCCAAATGTTCTATATATAAAAAAGGCCCAAGGCCCCTTCCCCAAGTACTGAAAAAAAGCTCTGCAAGGTTGATAACTCCCAAGTACTTTTTTCAGAATTATCTCCCCTTGAACTTAGAGTTTTCTTTAAAAAATGTTTGTTTTTACTGCAACTGCTTTATTTCTTTAGGTATTGACTTCAAACTTTAAATGTATGTTCCTTATTATCAACCACATCTCATGTACATGTACATAACTCCAAATACAATTTTTTTTAATTATCTCCCCTTGAACTTAGAAATTTCTATATTTTTTTTATATTTTTTTTTTACTTTAAATTTGTTAAGGTTATGTTTTCAAATTTTAAAATGTGTTTGTCCCTTATTATCAACCACATCTCCTGTGACAAATACTTACTTAGTCGAGCATGCTGTCTCCTCTGACAGCTCTTGTTATGGATTCTTTTCATTAAGTTTATGTGCGGAATTAAGTTGTCTATTTTACAGAGGATTGGGTACTGATAGACATATACTATCCAGGGAAAGTTATCCCTCTTAAAACCAGTACTAGCACATTATATCAATGCTTCATACATTCCATCCTTACAGTATTGGTTATTGAAATCTTTCTTTTTTTGCTTACTGAGTACATTAATCACTAAATGTCATAATATAATTATGATTAATAAGATAACATTCAAAAAGTGAAAAGATTTAATTTACATGAAATGAATGGTTTAAGACTGGTGACAATTGATGTCAGACATCAACAATCAGAGTAAAGTTTGGAAATATTTTTCTTGACTGCTGTTGGAAGAATACTACTTAGTTACTTGTAGCAACTAACTTGGTTTTGATTGTACATCTAAATGTTACATTTGTATTTTATAGGTTAGCAGAACTTGTAGAGAAGGAAACAGAAGCATATTATAAGATGGACCCTGATCCATTTGATGATAGACATCCTGGTAAATTTTATATTGTTTATGATAAGTTTATGATAAGTTAATAGTAAGAATAACCAGTTATTTCATCTACATTACAGTAAACAGTTTTAAACGGTCTAACATTGTACACTTGCAACAATTTTTTTGCTTCTTTTTCAATAAAAATTACCATTTTTCATTCAAACAGTTAGTGATCAAATCACTATTTCTTATGATTATTTGAGTTTGAGTCTCTGAACTTATACTGTTTATCATTTTGTGCCAAAGACCTCTAAATCTATGAATAGGCCAAGCTGGTAAAAACAGAATGCCTGTCCGTCCAAATGTAAGTTTGCCAGTCTAAGTGTTAACAAAGTTTTCATTTGGATGTCATATATTAAACACAACTGTTATATAGGATTCAGTAAAGGAAATCACAATTCTCAAAAAGGGAGTTTTACACTTGTGAGTGGTTTATTTATAATGATGAGTGAATGTCTATGAACATTTATTGTAGATCATTTGTCACCCATAATTTTGTTTATTTAAGTCTAAATGTTTACTTGCTATGTCATTGTAATAGAGATTGGACTAGGTGAGAAAGTTCAGTATTTTAATTTATTAGTCACTTGACTTTATGATATTTATTGTCCATTTTTTCTCAACTGTCAAAGTTTGAATGATTTCATGGTGGATGATTACACACTATCTCAATATCACGAGTGTTAGACAAAGAGCACAAAGTCACCGTGAAATTATTCATGTTTTGACAGTTGAGAAAAAACGAACAATAGTAAAGTTGAATGTCCCATTGTTTGTAAATATATTATGTTTTGACTGAACTCTGTCATTTTTTTTCTTTGTTAAACTTTTAATATGTTAATTAAGAATTTTGTATTGTTATCCAACGTTTCAGTTTTATGTTTTAATAATTTTAAACATGTTGATGTTATTATTCAAATGATCATATCATTGATTTGGTCTCTGGCTACTCTCTGATTACTGTGACGCTGAAGGAAAATTTAGGGTGAAATATATTGAAGCTCGTACATAGTTATGATCTATGAGTTTACAGATATTTTATATTCTATTGTAACTTACGACGAGAGCAAGTTGGCATGTGACAATTGTTCTTGGTCCGGTGACATTTAGAATGTTAGTGATCCAACTTTCTACTAACTTTTGATGGCCACCATTTTCCTAATACAATAAATAATCATTTTATTAATAAGCAATTTCCCTTGTGGATAAAAGCAACATAATAATTTGTTAAAAGTCTGTTTACTTCAGATATTTTCAGCATGTATATTGTTTATACTAAACCAAATTTTGGGCTTAGGGCAAAACAGTTATAACCCAATATAAAGAAAGTGTGAGTTACAACTGATTTGCACTAAGCCTGTGACGCCAATTGCTAATCATGAAGACTAAAACAGTTTCATACTCATAGTGCTTATCATATCAGACTTAAGTAGAACTGTTAATGTCTTACAAGGAAATATTTATATTTTAGATAATAATGCTGTGTACAATGTATCATATTAACATTATTTAATGATGTTATTGTATTTTACATTATAGGGCGAGCTAATCCTACATGTACATTAGGTCATCTGTATAAATCTCTATTTAAAAATGAAGAATTTATGAACAAGGTAAGTGAAACCATTGATCATAGATTCCAGATCCAGATTGTTGCCCATTAAACTCAATGTGTGTAGTTATTCCCAGTAATTTTCATCAGACTGCCGCCCAGCCGGCTCAATTGGTAGTGCGCAAGTCTACTAATTGATGGATCGTGGGTTGATTCCAGGGCGGGGCACACTTTTGTGGAGTTTGGTCATGAAATTATTTCAGTGGCCATTCTCAATCTTACCACATATTCTTACTCAACTGTCCGGCACTGATGGAAGTATGCACCTAGTAACTGGTTTACAGCTCATCCAAAAGATCCAAAGATTTAGCCTTTCTTGAGCAGCAAGTGGGTTGACTGACCTATACAATGTGTTGCTACAATGAGTAAAATAATAAAATAAAAACGGATTTTGAGAAAATAATTTTCACTGATTCTTTCAGCTTATATGTGAATACTTCATAGACCCACATGGGAATAATGATCTAAGTACAGCTTGTGCCAGATTATTCTGTGCTGCAAGAGACGCTTTAAATAAAAGAGATTTTTATTTGGACACGGTATAAAATGTTCAAAATTTCCATGTTGATAATATTATCGTTACTATAATAATTGATGTGTGACTTATACATTTAGCTTTCATTTATCTCCTAAATGAACTATATGAACCCATGAACCCAGCCTGTTGTCAAGTGGTTATGGGTACTGAGTTAAAACTATTGTAATATCTCTCTGATAACCAGTCTACAAAATTAGGATATGAAAGTGGTTGCCCGCACCGAACATTTTAGCAGCTAGCACTGTATCTTCTTTGTAGAAATTTGGTTGCCCAACAGAAATTTTTGGTTGCCCGAATTAGAAATTGGTTGTCCTGGGCAACCTGACACCCACTAATTTTGTAGACTGTTAAGTGTCTTGAGTTCTAGCCCATATACTTGTCATGGCTCTCTAGATGTAAGAAAATGGACAGTTGATTTCAGAGGATAAGCATCTAGTACTTGTGTACCTCAGGAACAATGATTTAGTGAAATATCCTCTTATGACTCTGAATGGACAGAAGTTTCTCCTCCAATTTCTAAATCAAATTTATCTCCTCCAAAAGGACCCTGCCCTGTTTACCGTAAAAGTGAAAGTAAATGCTAAAGTCACTCATCAGTCAAGTTCAGTCTTAATGAACAAACTGCTTGATTGTCATCTTTCTTTTATTTCAAGTAAAACATGACTTCTTTTTTGAGTTGTCCTGATACCTGATAGACATATTTTATGATACCAAGTCATCTTATTTTGATGTAAGGCCACTACAAGTTGATGATGTGTTCTACAGATTTTTCTAGAAAAAATGGGGCGAGCAAGTGAAGAAATTTTTTTTAAAAAATCTTTATTCAGCTGCTTTATATAGAGGTTTGACCAAATTTTTATGAGTGAGCAAGGAAATATTTTTTTTGTTGTAAAAACGGTCAAAATTAAGGTGCGAACAAATCCATAGAACATATGATCAACTTGTTGTGGCCTAAAAGGGTGTTTGATAATCAAGCTGTTTATTTCTTATGAATTTAATTGTGTTAGTTTTATTTACTCATTGGTTGGTACAGTTATACAAAGTTATCTAAGACTTGCCTAAGGATGTTTTCCTGCTAAAACCATTCTAACAGTTGTATGTGATATAGACTGTAACTGGTACTCTAGTTTAAAGATCCCCCAAACACACTTACCATTAAAACAGTAAATGTTTGTTTGAATTGTAAAATTCATTCAACTGTCAATGGGGCATATATTAACCCCATTGATTTAAGTTCTCAGTACAGTTACTCTCCTGATTGATTTAAGTCAGCAAGGTTAATGTATGTGCCATTGGCAGTTGAATATAATTTTACAATACCACATTTGGGGGGACCCTAAACTTGAATGTGGGACTTTTGTCAGTTATCTTTCCTTGATAAAATTTGAAGCAATTCAATTGGTAAGTAGGTCAGTTAGAATCCTCAGATTTTATCATTAAAGTCCTATGTAAGGATAATAAAATATGATATCTATAATTGTTCTTGTTTATTAAGATGTTAACAGGAGTGATTTCAAACATTAAATGATTTGCAAAAAGGTTATTGATGATTAATTGTGGCAAATGACAGTTATAAGTAAGGGTAAAATCTGAGTAATCCAACTGATTGGACCTACATATTTGAAGAGTATACAAGGGGAATAACGGACTAAGGTTCCTTATTCTTGTTAAAGTCTATAGGTACAGTTTTGTTTGATGTTATAGTTCAGTATGTTTATTGTTTTAACATGTTAAAATATTTCAGCTTGTATCTAGTTATGTTCTACATCCACAGAGAGATATAAATATACAAACATTAGCTTGTAGATTGTTATATGGTATATTACCTGGACTTGAAACCTCAGTTGTTTATCAAGAAACAGTAGGTTATCTTATATTATTTTTTCAAGATATTTAAAAGTGTGTATGACCTGAATTTAAGTATTGTAATGTGTTAAAGGTTATCTTATATTGTTTTTTCTATCAAGATATTTAAAGCCTAATAACATGTTTATAAATATAATAAAAAAATAGTATTAGTAAAAGGCACAATTGATAACTAGTCCAACTGTATTAAATGAGTAGTTTTCACTCATCTGATTCAATTTTGTTTTAATTTTGGGCTTTAGGCTAGTGTATTACTGTATATTTAAAAAAATGTCCATATTCAAATTTATTATGGCTTTAATTATGGATTTTTTCCATTTATCATTTTGCGTTTTTAAAACCGGCTTTAATGTGGTTTCCACATTACATTTTTTATACCCCCGCTTCGAAGAAGAGGGGGGTATACTGTTTTACCCTTGTCCGTGCGTCCGTCCATCCGTCCGTGCGTCCGTTACAAAATTTCCGTCACAGTTTTCTCAGCAACTATATCATGTAGCAGCCTAATACTTTGCATATTGCTTCATCCCATAGTCCCATATGGTGTAAAGCGATTTCATGCTCCTTGCTCATCTACTTCCTGTTTGTCGCATATTTTTAGATTTTGGCGGGGGTATCATTTGTTATTATTTAAAGAGAATGATGGAATAATCACAATCTATGTGTAGTTGAACTTACTGCAGATCAGTAGAGAATGAAGAAACATAAGTTGTGTGGCTATTAATACCTAATAGACTTGTCACAGCCTTATCATTCTAATGAGATCAAGTGAGATCAAAATTGAATCATAGAGTGACTTGCATCTCCTCTATAAAGACATAAGCAAATGATTTTTTAAGTACATTTTGTGCAATAAAATTAAATAATCTTAATATATTTGCTATAGAAATATTAGCCATCTTTTCAGGTTTTCAATATAAGTGACTAACTGAGTGTATTTTTGTTTTAATTTGCTTTATATTATGTTGCTTAGTTTTGAAAACAGGTCCAGAAGGAAACTTTATTGTTTATAGCTAATATATTGCAGAACAGCAGGGTGATGCCCCCTGTCCTTATTCTCTCCTCTCAGCCAGTTTTTGCTCCTCCATTTGCAAAAAAAGTTACTCTGAAGCATCAACTTTGTGATGCACCCTGTCCAATTTTCTGCCTCTGTCTAAATCTGTGTTTCAAAATAATCACTACTTGATAAATATTATAAGTAAAGATTTGTGTCAAAACTATCATGATAGAATTTATAATATGTATACTAGTTCTAAGTTGTTTTTCTGTTGCTGTATTTTGCTGCAATAAAATACAATATTTTTTAAATAGCCCACCTTGACATCAAGTCAACTCCGCCTTTTATGATGTCATGAATGCTCAGTTGATTGTTTGTGAAAGATTTTAAATTGAATTTAAGATATTTTCAGAAAGCATTTGAACTGGATAAAATGTATGAATATTAGATAAGGCCCAAATTAAAATTAAGTTTGTTTGCCCTTGACTGACCAACCCGAAAAAATATGCCAACACAAAAAATCATTTGAAAAACATATAAAGATGTATGTTTATTGGTCAGGACTGTTCATCATATTTCTTTCCGGTAGTTTCTCTTATGCTAATAATTCTGCTTAAGGTTCTATGTGTAAATCTGAAAATAAAATATTTTACCTACCAATAGACCTATTCAAAAATTTAAGGTTTGCAAAAGGCAAACTAAGTATTTTTAAGTTAGGCCTAAATGAGTGTGTTAAAGATTTTAATTCACTACTAGGGATGGCTTGATGGCAATTATCAACTCTCAATGAATAGTAACCTCAAGCTGAAGCTCTTAGGGCTTTATTCATTCAAGCCAGCCGATAATTGCCATCAGGCCATCCACTGCCATTTATTAACCTCTAACTTACTCCAGTTTAAGATTGTGTTTTCTAAGATTATATAAACCTATTACAGGAAGGACTTGTAGAACAATTATTTAAATGGGCAGAGACAGGTGACGAACCTATAAGATCATATGCTACAGGATTGTTAGCTGGTGCTATGGATCTACAAGATGTCGCTTCTAACTTCAAGGAGAAAAACTCAGCTCTGGTATGTTTGTAAAAAATTAATAAGTTTGATGTTGTATTTGAAAATAATTTGTATGCATTGTAACCATTTAATAGTCTAAGGCATTCCATTACTAGCTTGTCATACCTACAGTAAAAGTTCATTCTCTCGAACACCACTAGCTCGAATTAATTGACTGAGTCGAACACATTGTCTGGCACCGATCAATTTCCCTTCTATATCTATATAAAACAACCTCTTCTGAGTCAAACAGGACAGGGTCGAACTCTCGAACCAATATCATGGTCCCGTGGTTTACAAATACACTATAATACTATTGTCTCTCTTGAACAATAGATTTAAATACATAAGTCGCGTACAATTTTAATCTTACTTACTAGAAAAGAGGTACATGTACTTCAGTTTAAATGAACAACAAAAATGTCAGAAAAGTTTTAGGTAAAGATATTTTATCCTTTGATTTGATAGTTTAATGCTAAGCCTAAAGCCATTCTGCTACTTAATTTCACTTAATAGTAAGCACCTCAGAATTAGATTTTTAAAGTTTGCTCTGCATATGGAAGCAGTGTTTTGTTGATACATTGATTCAGGTTTGACACTGACAGTGTCCTGGGATCCAAAAACTTGGGAAGGAACCCTGTGAATTTAGCTTAGAATTCCTTCAGGATCCCTGAAAAATTGCCATGTGCTGAAGTTAGAATTTGAGTTTCCAGGAATTGTAAGTCACAATTTACAACTGGAAACCTGTATCCATTATTTTTCTTTTAATTGTGGAATCCAAAATGCTAAGGAGGAATCACGGAATCCGGCCTTTTTTCCTTATACAACAGGGGCCGTTAACAGGCGCCTTCCCCTCTTGAAATTTCTTTAAAATCATGCAGTTTTCCCCAAATTTGGAGTTTACCTTGGGTATTTTGTTCCCCTTTCTATGAAATTGGAATAAAATTTCCCCAAATGTTCTATATATAAAAAGGCCCCAGGCTCCTTCCCCAAGTACTGAAAAAAAGCTCTGCTGAATAATTAACTAGGGATTCTGTCTTGATCCCAGGAAAAACAGTAAGTGTTAAACCCTGTTGATTCAGTTACCTACTAACTTCATTGATTCTTCTTATTTTACAGGTACCAATAATGTTACAACGTCTACATTCTCTACAGAGAGAAATGCATGAAGAATTTCTAAAAGCACAACATGGTAAGGAAGATGAAAATAAACGACATTTTGGAATGTTTGATTCTCCTTCTAAAAGTAACTCCGCTTTCTCTAATGTTGGTACACCTTTTAAATCACCTTCAAGATGTGACAAATCTGTCTCTCCTAACCTAGGTACTTCTAAATCTGAGACTAAAACAGATATTACTAACTCGGTTACAATATCACCAAGCAAAGAATGTAATGAACAGAGTACTTCAAAGGGAGACAACCCTAATGTTTGTGTAAAGGGAAGCAACTCTAGTGGTGGTATAAAGGGAGACAATTCAAGTGTTAGTGTAAATAATACCCCAGAGTCTGACAAAAAAGAGAATAGTGTTGTTAGTGCTGTTATTAAAGTTGTTAATGAAGCGAAGGAAGATATTAATAATCTTTTAAAACAAACTTCAAGCAGCAATGGAGAAACTAGTGAATGTAAGAATACTGGTAAAACTGATGCAAATATTGCAAGTGGTTCAAGCGAACAGTCAAGTAGCAGTGGGGAAACTGTGGAGAAATCATCGTCTAGTAAAGATGGTACAATTAATGGTGCTAGTGTTGATAATGAGGATAGTAAAGTGACTGATGGTGCTGACGACAATAATGAGTCTGATGTTGATGATCAGAAAGATGATCTAACTGTGGAAGATAGGAAAGCTAGGTTAAAGAGAACTTTATCCCCTAGTTTTTATAGTGAAGATGTTTATAGATTGAAAAGATATAAACCACATCATGAGAGCTTTATGGGTAAGATTGATTTATGAATTATCATTTTAAATAGGTTGAATTTTATAGGTTATGACATTTAATAACTGATATCTATCTCATACAATCATTGTGATAACTTACTTGCCAGAAGACCTTGAACAATTTATTTTGGCTATTAAAAACATTTTATGTGAGAAGCAGTGTTATAGCAGTGGTCTAGTGGTAGGATGCGCTTTTAGGGATTGAAAGGTCCTTGGTGTAATCCCCTTTAGGGTCATGGCTAATTTTCTAGGGCAAGAAATAAACCTACAGTTGTTCCACTCCACCCATGTATAAATTGGTACCTTTAAGGATCACTAGCATAAAGGTGATTTCAATGGTCAGGGTTTAACATATAAGATTGTAAAGTTGGCTGAACATGTATATGGAAGCAGACTTTAAACCACACTTTTAATTATAGCAAAACATAGGGAAAATGATGAACAATATATCTTAAGAATAAGATCTAAGTTCAATTTAGCCTTGCAATTTTTTAAGGAATTCCATTTTTCATGTAAGGAAAGTTTGTACAGATTTGGCAGTAACCTAGATTGGTAAAGGGCAAAGTTAGTACTAGTCTATGACTACCAAGGCATTTGTCTGTTAATACAACCAGAAACTTGTCTTCACAGTAGGAAAATTATACATAAAAACATAGGGATGGGGGATAATTTGATAATTTCAGAAAATTACCTTTCAAAACTTAATTTTATAGATTTGTAGCTTCAACTATTGTTTATTGTTGTTATTTATATTTACAGTGAGTGATGTCAGTAACAGTAGTTGGGCTGATATTCAACCATATGTTATAGGATCATATAAATTAGAACCATTAACTATTGGAATGAAACAAAGACTTATATTACAATATCTTACACCTATGGGAGAATACCAGGAAGTAAGTACCTTTTTATGTACATGCTTATTTGACCGCAAAGCATGGCAGATTGACAGACAAATGTTGTAAAAAAATAGGTCCATCTAGATCTGCATTTACAACTATCCTACATAATTTAGATTCAGTAGTAGTAGGGAGAATGGCTGTAAAAAAATATTTCGAGACCAATGATGCTCTTTTTGCTCCTGCCTATGCAGAAATTACTTTGATTGTCAAAAATCAAAAGAGATAATAGAGTGTTTTTAGTTTTGTTTTAATGAGTGTTAAGATGAATTTAAAGGATAATTTTGAGTGATTCCTGATAATGTATTATATATTTTCAGTTGATTCATGCCGCATTTGAACATAGGGCATTAGATCTTATATTTTATTATATTAATTTAAAATATAACAGAGATGTCAGGTTAGCCTTTGAAGCTTTGAAGGTAAATATAAGAGTTAATTTATTACCTTGTTTGTCTTGAATTATTTTATTTTCTTTGTATCTTGAAATCATGTATGTTTCTTCTGATAAAAACAGAGTTATCATAGAATATTTTGAACATGAATCTTTCAACTTGATTGCTATGGATAAATTTTGAATTTCTCTAAAAAAATTAGTGAACATCTATACATGCTTGAAGAGGTTACATGTTAAAAGATGGAAGCTTTGTTTGTATTGCTACTTTTCTTTAATGGGCAGTGTAAGTAGTTTGATAGTGTCGTAACATTTTCTTCTTGCTCTATGTAGAGTTGTTTTAGCACTGTTTATCAAGTTATAACAAGGCCTATGGTCAATTACTAAATTTGATGAATCATTGAATTACCATTGCTGATAATATTTTGGTAATTAAATTAACAATTAAATTACTCTTATTTTCCAAGAGTGATCATTTTATTACCAATTACATTTTCAATGGGATTAATATAACTATGGTTTAGTTATTTAAAGTATAATCATAAACTACCATGGAGTTTAACTATTGTGAACTAATAAAACATGTATGTATTTTATATTTCAGTATGTATCAGTATTAGTTTGTCACAAGAAGTTTGCTATAGAGTTTTTAAATCGTTCAGGTGTACAGAAATTATTAGATGTATATAGACCATCTATTGCTGCCACTGGTGTTTCACTTTGTTTCTATTATCTCTCATACTTTGAAGATGCCATGGAACGGGTATGTCCCTTCTAACTTTATATTCTATATTCCATAGTACAGCTTATTTGTGATCATTCAAAACCCTCTTATTTGAATTGCTGGGATTGCTCAATATAGCACTTAGGTCTCTAACAAACCAGGTCATTCTTTAGTTATCAAGAAGATCTTAATTTATGAACATTTGTCTCAATAGTGACTATAATGTAGTTTTAAAAAATACAATGACCAATTGAAGATACAACTGCTCAAAATTGCTATCAGTGAAATTTTTAAACAGTGTGATTTATTGCCTGTTCCCATGTACATGTTCAGCTAATTTTACAATCTTGTATGATAACCCCTGATCATTGACATCACCTTCAGACAGATGATCTCTCCTGGTACCTATTTACACTTGGGTAGAGTGCAACAACTGTTGGTATATTCCTTGCTCAAGGAAATTAGCAGTGCCCTTAGTGGGGTTCAACCCAGGACCTTTTGATCCAAGCATATGTCCTACCACTGGTTCTTTGCTCCTACTTTTAGAAAAAAAAGATATTGATGTACTCCTATCATACGCTTTAAATGGCCTTTATTTTTAAGCGATTAGTCAACATTATTCAGAGACAAGTTGTAAAATTATGTATTTATCAGTTTTATGATAAAATAATAATATGTTTATATTTATTAGGTATGTTTGGTATCAGAACATTTGTTGACAACTTTAGTGAAGTAAGTATTACATTCTAATTGGTTCAATGTTGATTTGTTTTCACTTAGCAACCAAATAATTGATACGCTAATGTCCTTGCTAAGTTAGTACTTAGACTACCAGTATGTATCGTTAAATTTTATTCAACATTCAGTTCTGTACAATGTATACATTAACTCTGCTGATTTGAATACTCAATATTTGTTCAATTTTCTAGGTACATAGACACAATACACTTATATGGTTTATTACTCTCAAAATCATATTTTTTTACGTAATTGCTATTTGTGGACAGTTTCTCCATGATTATAAAATATTCTATTTTACAGATTTATACCAAAACCTTTAGTTAAGGATTTGCTCTTAAAAGTGAGAACAATATCATTTGCGTATGCCAAAAAACAGTCATTGCCAAACATTGCAAACAGACGGACAAATGCAAGTCTGTCTAGGTCTGCAGGTTTACAAGACAATTTGATCTTATCCACACAGTCTCCAATTCATCAAAATATGTAAAATGTCTACAGTCCAGTAAGACTTGGTTTGGTTTCATTAAGTTTTGATCTTTAAAGGATCTACTTTCCTGTTATAAAATGTTGAGTTTTGCTATGACTGAAAAAATAATATGTCCATGATAGTGTCTCGCAACCATACCGGCCATCTATGGACTGTATCCTATGCACCAAATGTATTTGATATTTACGACTTTCTCATTTAAGTAAGTAACAATAGCTTGTAGTATTATATTGTATATTTCTATATTTCAGTTATATGTTATGGTTATTAGAATGTTCCCATGATTCTAGTAGAGCTCATGCTGCCATGTTTTTTACTCAGGCATTTCCATTTACTGTTATATTGAATAGATTTGATGCTCATGATGGATTGAGGAGACTTTACAATGTGGTAGGTACACTTGTTGAAATGAAAAGGTTAAAGCACAGTTTTAAGTCTGCTTCCATGTACATGTTTATTTAAGTAATTATGGTCTTTGAATACATTTACCAGGTGTGATAAATAGAAAATTCATCCCCGGGCCTATTGGCATGCGACCTGCTTTGCACCAGTGCCAATTTTTATGCAATATTCATACTTTTAAGCAAGAATATCTCAAAATCACACCCTCAGCAGAACACTGAATTGTTATCTCTCATGGTTCCCATGTACCCCTGGGTAGAGTGGAACAATTGTTGGTAAATTTCATGCTCAAGAAAATTAGCAGTGATCCCTAAGCAGCTGTCCTACCTGGATCACAGCTTCTACTTTTTTTACTGTGTTTTTGAAACATGAAGATGCTCACTCGCCTTTTACGTTGAGATGTACCAGTCAAAATAAGCATACTTTTCAATTACGATTTTTCATGACCAATTTTTTTAAATTCAGGGAAAATTCTAAGTAAATCATTGGTGTAGTAAAAATTCGATTTTGCTAGACCAAATGTACAGTTCTGATGAAAGTTTGTTGGGAAGGCTGATTAAGCTTCCAACTGCAAATGAAGATCAAATATCTGCATTCACATTATATCTTACACAAAAAATTTAGAAGTATTCTTCTTTACAATGTTAAAATGTACAGTAACTAGTATATATACATGTATTTGTTTTTCTTTCAGTTAAGTACATTACATATATTAAATGTTGAAAATGACTCAAATTTAAATGATGATCAAGTATTCACTATGAGACAATTAGCACGACATGTTTGTGTTGCTTTAAAAAAGTATTTTGAAGCTCATCTTATACTGAAAGTGAATGAATTAAAAAGATCTCATGCTAGAAATGAAGGAGGTTCACCACATCATGAAACTCCTGGTTATAAGGTAAGTTGACAGGTTTGATAGTAAAGTCGTGAGATCAGTGTTGTGCATTGGATTAAAAAATTGTGGGGCCCAAGAACCCCTTAGGATGAAATTGTTGGGGTCATTTAAAAATGATAGGGACCCTAAGGAAACAGACCTTTTTGCTTCTGCTTCAATTGATATTTTTTAATATTAATACATGTGGTTAAATTTTTTTTTTGGTATGCAAAAGCAAAGGTATGCACAGGAATTTTATTCTTAACTTTGTAAATGCAACCTTTTATTTGGTATTTTCTTCAAAATCAATACTTTGAATGATTTTTTATGACACGAATTTGACTGACTTCTATACATTGTCCTTATTAGCCCAAAAATAAGTATGCAAAATAGCCTAAGTACAAAATTATGCTGCTTTTTCAGTATATACAAGGCACAAAGAATGCATGAAGTTTTAACTTAATGATTGATTTCTAATATTATTATATTCCCATTGATATTGGGACATATTATGCTCTCATCCATGGCTAGCAGGTGTCTGGGTGATGAAGCCCGACATTAACGATCGTCCGATTGGCAGTTAGCACCTTGGTTTCCGCAAAAAAATTTGTCTCGAGTTATCTGATCAGGCAACCAGAATATATTTATAATCCATGTACCATTTGGTTTAGGGCAAGTAAACATTTGTTTTGCTGAGTAAAATTTCATAGTTAATCGTCCTATGGGGCATCCTTTTTGATAAGTTATTGTCTAGTCCTGGGTTGGGCTGGTGTCTTGTATGATAATGTGTATATGTATGTTGGCCGAGTGGTTACGACTTAGGACCCGTAATCATTTGATAGCCAGCTCTACATTGGTTCAAATCCCATCCAAAACCTGCCCTGTTGTTTCCATGAGCAAGAAACTTTATCCTACTAGCTCAGTATCGGGGGGACCAGTGAGTGGACTTGAAAGTGATTAATCTAAGTTGTATGAATCTATGTTATATTTTGTAGGCAATAAAGATAACACCAGAGTTAGTACAAGAGAATATAGAATTAATGATGGAATTAATGCCTGTAAGACAACAATGGCAACCAGAGGCTACATTCTATAAACTTGGTGGTGTCACATTGTTAGCACAGCTTGTTGGTATATCTCATGAATGGAATAATTATACTGGAAAGTAAGTACAACTTTGTTTCATTGGGTTTATTGTTGTAGCAACACATTTTATATGTAATATCACAGTGGTCAGTCAACCTACTCACTGTTCTTGAAAAGGCTAAATCTCTGGATTTAGCTATTAGAGATTAAGCTGTTTACCAGGTACTTGTACATATTTTGTCAGTGACTGACAACTGCCTTATATTATTTAGAATAAGTGGTAGGAAGGAGAGTGGTTGTAGATATTGTTTTATGACCAAACTCTACAAATTTAAGCATGGCCCAGGAATCAAACCTATGACCCCTTATTTTCAGTTGACATGAGCGCTACCGGTTGAGCTAGCTGGGCAACTGGAAGTACACTGCTCACTAAGTGTTTGTGGTATACTGGAATTAGGCTGTTTGTAGGATGGTTAGTTTGATTGAATGTACACTTGGTCTATCCTAATTTGATGTGTAATTAGGGATTTAGTCTAATCATGGGACTAATTTTTGTTGAACTAATTGATGTTTTTATGATTTAGTAATTTGTAGTCTAAAATATGTGGCTAGGACTGTAAAAGTAAGATGTCTTCATAGATTTTCTTTGTTCCAAGTTTAATTTGTGTGAATTTAAATAATACTAACATTTTTTTGTAAAATTAGTTGTTACAGTTTGGGCATCTTGATCTCACAGTTTTGAGCTCAGGATAAAGTTTCTTGTTCAAGGAAACTATAAAATTGTATTGTATGGGGTTTGCTGAATCTAATATAATAAAACCATGTTTAATGTATTTTCTAGACCAGAAACTATCAAGGCAGCATTAGATGTTATTGGTTTATGTTGTGTTACTCCAAAGTCACAGTTACAACTTCTTACTTCTATACCTTTACCTGATAACCATCTGACACCAGCAATCAGGTAAGATAATAGAATCTATCATTTAGAACTCTTTTGCCATTTACTATGAATAACCTTAAACATATTTAGACGTAATGTTGAAACTACTTCTGCTTCTCATTGCTTGACTTCTGCATTGAATTTTGGTTTGAATTTCTAAAACTCATGTCATCCATACATTAAATAGCTAGGAGGAAATTTTAGAACTGCAGATCTTCTTCAAATTTTCATGAATTTGAAAAATAATGTTTAGAGAAAACATAAATCGACTGTTTAGTTATTACATTTTGTAAATAGACTCTCAAGCTAACATATATAAATGTATATTTTCAGTATATTGATAGGACTAGCTGAAGGAGATATCTATCCTGATCCTGAAGTACAGAAATCTGCCTTACTTGTTATAATAAACTGTGTTTGTGGTCCATTAGAAAGAGTAAGTTTTAAAATATCAGTAATAATCATAATGATTATAATAACAACTTTGTTATATGAGGCTCATATTTGGATAACTCTAATCTTATGAATGGATCTCTTGTATAATTCTGTAAAATGTTATGATTCATAAGATTTGGTCTGATATATTGGAATTAAAGCTAATTAAATTAAGGTAAAAGATTTCAAACATCTACAATTCACCTTATGTCTTGAATAGATATTTTTTGTACAATTTGATTGTCAAATACTATGTTGGTGTTTTTGACAAAACACTGTTCGCACATAGTAATTACTTATTATATTAGTTATTCTTCTAAAGCAGAATACTAAGGCACTGCACCATTCTCTTTTCTGCCCCTTTTTTCTCCTCACTGTTGTGAAATAGGTACTTTCCAACATTAATCAGTTGATGGGCCTTGCCCCTCTTTCTGCCTCCCCACCCTTTTTGTAAGTTCAAGAAATATCACCTCTTAAATCTTAAATACATATATATTACAGCTTGGAGGAGGTGTAGGTAGATATATGGGTGGATATTCTAAGAAGAAAGTTAACTGGAGACTTGGTGAAGATATATTAGGTAAAATGTGGAATGGTATCAGAGAAAATAATGGAATTATGGTTTGTAATATGTTACATTGTTTTAGTTTGTTAATCACCTAGTCAAGAATTCATTATCTCTTCCCCAATTTGATAAAAAATTAATGAAACATTGCTCCAATCTTGCATTTTGTTTAAAAAAAGTTCATTGGAATAGATTTTATTCTGAATTTAAAATTGATGTACATATGCAGAACAATGTTGACAAAATGTGAATACACAGAACAATAGGATTTCTGTTTTGACTGCCTTTCAGCAACTATATAAAATAACTTCATTCAGCGTAGATGCATCTGGTTCTTAAAATCTATTTTCCACAGGAAAATAAATAAATTCAAGTTCCAAATATGAATTATTTCATATACTTAAGTATTCATTGTGAATTGATTAAATTATAAAGATACTGTTCTGTGGGATGGTAAATTGATATTTGCATTGATATTTGCTTGAGATGTTCTTAAACATTGCTTAGCTGAAAGTATTTATATTATATATTTTAGGCCTTGTTAAAGTTGTTGACTATTAAGGCACCAATTACAGATGCTGATTGTATTAGGGCATTAGCTTGTAAGGTATGTATTTTTAGTGTTTGTTTCATTTTGCTTTTTGCTAAGTTATTTTCCTCATTCATTTAATGTTTTTTTTGTCATTATTTTAGTGAAATCAAAATGAGAATTTTAGAATTCAGTAAATTTTGAATGATTCTCTGTTCTCATTTAATGTATGCATGTACTAAAAATCTTTAAAAAAAGTCTGAAGAATTACACTATTACTACACTACACTACACTACACTACTACACTATTATATACTTTGATATACTATATGATGCGCAACGTGAGAAAAGGGCCCTTATGGTCAAATTTTTCGAAATTGAGATTTTTACAGAAATGGAAAGTGTAGGCTTCGTTGTTTCCAAATATGTATAATTTATCAAAATATCTTAATTAATGACGTTGCTATGGCGATTTGAAATTCGATACTCGGTCCAAGAAAAAAGCGACGTCACGTTTAACGTCGCGTTTTTTTGTTGGACATTTGGCAACTTAATACCATAGTAAATTAACTGCAAAAAGCATTTAGAAAAAGTTTTATCAAGAAGGTATTTTTGTAAAATTCAACATTCCTTACATTTATACTTAAAAAAATCTCGAATTTAAAATGATTTTCAGTTTACAATAGGCTTAAAGAAAGTCTTCATGTATGAGTCCAAATAACTATTCTATACTGAGAGTTTACTGATAAACATATATTTGTGGTCCCAACAAATAACTTCAATCTCATTAGCATTATTTAGTCTGATTGTTAAACTAAAATGCATTGATACAAACGGCGTTGTTTTATCAATGATACAACAAAAATATGTTTCAATGTCAATTATGTGATGTTTAACACATATCAAGTCCAAATCCAGGTGAAAGATGGATAAAAATATTTAGTTTAACCCTTTACTGGTCAATCCCGTATTTTTACGTGGACTGCCTCAACCGCTCAATCCCGTATTTTTACGTGTACTGCCTGGACCGCTCAATCCCGCATTTTTACGTGTACTGCCTGGACCGCTCAATCCCGCATTTTTACGTGTCTGATATTCAATACGCTATAAAACTTATTATTTCCGATAAAACGTTTATTTTTTTTTCATTTTGGTTGAATGAACCTTTTATAGATAATATCCTTCAAAAAAATATATGTTTTAATTAATATTTATCGAGTTATTACAGTTTAAAAACAACAAGTACAACTCGCGAGCGCGCCCGGTAATTATCGGCTTTTTTTTAACTGTAATATATTTGTTTGTGTCTCATTTTCAATGCGCTATAACGCTATAATTTCCGATAAAATGTTTATTTATTTTTTCAGTTTGGTTGAATTAATCTTTAAATGATAATATACTTTTAACAAAAATATGTTTTAATTAATATTTATCGAGTAATTACAGTTTAAAAACAACAAGTACAACTCGCGAGCGCGCCCGGTAATTATCGGCTTTTTTCAACTGTTATATATTTGTATGTGTCTCATTTTCAATGCGCTATAACGCTATTATTTTCGATAAAACGTTTATTTTTTTTTCATTTTGGTTGAATTAATCTTTTATTGATAAAATACTTTAAAAAAAACTATGTTTAAATTAATATTTATCGAGTAATTACATTTTAAAAACAACAAGTACAACTAGCGAGCGCGCGGTAATTATCGGCTTTTTTCAACTGTAATGTATGTGCAGAAAAGCCGAGAATTAGTAGGCAAGTTTAGTATTTCTAGTTTCACTGTTTGTATTATTTTATTTAATTGTCTAAACTTTTAAAACGTGTGATAAAAAATTATTTGGCCATGAATTATCTGAAAGGGAAAAGATTATACACGCTGGGCGTATTTATAACAAAACAAAACAGCGGGTGTTATCAACTTTTCACACTCAATTAGCGACAATCAAGGGATTAAATTTAAAAGACTTAATACTTGTATCTAATTAATCAAAGGCACAATAAGTCCCCTAAGTTTTATGATGTGCAATAAAAATGTCAAACATACAGCACATAACTTGACCCCCAGACGATTTGTAATCAACATCGGTATATTGCCGACAGGAAATGATCCTTTGATCAAGACGACAATACGCATTGTAAGCATTGCATTTCAATGACGGGATTAATATTTATAAATATCTGTAGACACGTGTTTAAAACAAGACAAAGAAGCTTGGATTAAACAAAGAAATTACCGAAACATCAGCGATGTTAGCTAAAAAAAAATTGTTGAATTTTTTGAAAATGTGACAAAAAATATTTTAATGCATTTTATACATCTCATATTTTTAATATTTTTTGTACTAAGTCTTAAATAGTTACATTGTTAAAAAGGAAATTTAAAGACCAACATTTTTTACTTTTACACTATAATGATTAGATTAAAGATTAAACCAGTAATTGACTTTAAACTAACAGAGGTGTTAAATAATGAATGTGATGTAAAACCTTTATCTGCTGAGTGTACAAGTTTAACAATGTTAGTGTATGCACAGTGTTAGGTTTATCTCTATACACTATCTGTCCAGTATGAGATAAAGCGGATGGCTACAACCAGTAAAGGGTTAACATGAAATGGGAAATTAAAGTAATACGGAACCAGCTAACCTTTTCTTTGAAAGATCTATGAATGCCGACATAACAACGTTTTTGGAATGCAATATTATCAAAGAAATCTGGAGTACTGAAGTTCGGAGATGATAGTCGGTAATCCTTTGATATTTTAATTGGCCCAAGGAATGCATGAACAGTTATAGTTGTGGTAGAGTTAACGAAACTGAGCATAGATATGGAAATCCGGCTCTGAATCAAAGAAGTTTTATGTTATTTTAACTTTTGACTAAAGTTGTTGGGATCAACGATGACCTGTGTATAAGTTGCATGCTAGCTCTATCATTAACGAGGGTTAATGTCATTTTGTGACAAAATCAGATTGCATGGTAACGCTAATGGGTAAAACAGAAAACAACAGGAATTTTGCTTCTAAGACATCAGCCTACACTCATGTGTGGATCTGGTTTAAACATGTGGTAAGATAAAACATCACCGTAGTTCAAAATGTACACACACATAACACTTAATATAATGATATTGCCACCATTTTGTTGTCAATAAACTTTAGTAATTATTCTTAACGAAATAAAAAAGTATTTACAGTTTCGTATGACGAAAATGGTGTGTACTAACGAACTTGCGGTTAATTATAATTGTATTTAAGAAAGAACGATCTTTATCTTAAACCAATTTGGATTTTATTACAATGATGTAAAGGTAGATGGAAACATCATGTTTCGAATACTTTTATTTCATACGGCGATACGCCCTTAGAAAACTTATGCAGACAGTCTTATTAGCAACGGGTTCACATTGACTCACAAGTGTTATCTTGCTCGACAATTGTAATGGATTTCTAAAATCCAACTGATAGATGTGGTAATTAGACAGAGCTACAATTTGCTAACAGTAGATCTTAATTTTTTTTCGATCAATGATTTCAATCAAGCTTTATTTAGAGCTAGTCAAATTATGAAAAGAATAATGAATGCCGATATATAGCCAGACCAAATTTAGCCTACTCCTCACATTCCAATTACCAGACGTTTTTTGGACATTTTCAGTGATACCTTTTTGTTTAAACTTGTTTTAAACTGAATTTTTGACATCATATAATTCGGTCCCCGCTCAGTACATTTATATACCAGGAAAAACTTATTTCAAAATTCAAAATTGGGTCTAAATCTCATGAGGAAATCGTCCGTAAAATACAGACAAGCGACATATGAACTGGACGTTTGAGTCGGCTGAAATTGGAATCAAATTCCTTCTTAACTAAACACAATACGCTTACAATTATTTAGCAACTCGATGAAGTAACAATATATAGCATATTGTGCAAAACTTGAGTTAAAAACAACCATCACTTACTTCAAAATCTAACATTTTCGCCTCTTGTATATATGAAAATTGTGACAGCTGGGGCTGCTGTTCAAAGTAAGCCTACTGACTGGTAAACACTAATTTGGTAATAAATTCCATATTTCAATTTAAACGACCATTTTAGATATAACGACAGCAAAACAAGAGCAATATCATTAATACATGTTTGCATTCGATGCACATGTGTCTAAGAAAAAAAAGATCTAAACTAAAAGTCTATAAGTCCCAATGCCATTTCAGTTCAGAAAGAGACAACATTATTCTAATTTTGCATTGCGTATTCACAAAATTTCCAGATCAAGCTAAGATTTTAAGATGAACTGAATCAAAACTCGGAATAAAAAGTACAAGTCCGCATTTAACATTTTAGCGTGTGCTGTATTCAGGGGTGTGCATGTATACCCGTAGTTACGAGTAAACAATTCGATGGCGACGCGTGTAGAGGCTGTAGGATCCATCGTCAATTTCAATAAATGGTACCGAAATAATGCGTGTAGTTCTCCCTAAAAATCTAATTGTAGCTTATCTATTTAGCAATCCAATTTTAAAGCACAAATAAAACAGACTATTCTAAATATCAAGTAACAATTTAGCCTAGTTTTAAAAGAGTCAACACCACACGGGGGCTCGGCACGTTGACGAAAGTTGGAAGAAAAAACAACTCATGACGGTCAACAAACCTTCGTTTTTACGCTATTTGTTATCGATTTCTTGAAACATAGATTATAAGACATTCATATTTTGCAGAACATAGATTAATTCCTTTTAAAAAATGCAATAGAGCCAGTTAAATCGTGAGTATAAACAATGCAATAGTCACTGACATGACACATGTACGCTAAAATTGACCTCGATTACGTTTGTGACGTTTACCGCAAACGACGTCAAAGAGCTTAAGGGCCCTTTTCTCGCGTTGCGCATCATATTATGTTTCTATGATATACATGTATATTACATGGTATAACATCAAAGATATGTTCATGTCACTGTTGTAACTACTTTCAGGCATTAGTTGGTATGGCTAGATCAGAAACAGTTAGGCAAATTATTAGTAAACTACCTCTCTTTTCTAATGGTCAATTACAAAGTAAGTAAAATATTATCTTCTTACATAACAAGTATGTTTAGTATACGTATAAGTACCAGCTGATCATTTCCTATTTGAAATAGATAACACTTGAGGAGATTGAATGGCTTTGTGCTCTGCTTGCTCCATGTGTCTAAGATGATATTATTCAACCTGCATCAACACTCAATCTCCGTAAACAGATATCCTGTAGAGCGTTGTCGTACAGGATCTCATCTGTTTCCGTGGAAGGTCACGTTGAGATGAACTTTGTGTCGACCAATCAATGCGTAGCTTTCATCTAGACGAAAACACTATTGATCACATTTTGATTTTGTAATTTCTATTTTTAGACCAAGGTGTGCATGCTAATTTAACTGCGGTATTATTCACAGTCTGCGATTGGGCGGCTCATTTCAAATTGCGTGATGTAGACCATGTAAACAAAATATGTATCATAACAATTTCGTCATGAATATTATGATGAGAAAAGGTCACCTGAACGTGACCTTCATTTGAAAAAGGCCAGATCTAAATTAGCGAGGAGGCGAGTGGAAAATTTTAGATCGGGTTTTAATCAGATTGCATCAACACTATTACCAGCTTGAGGATCCCATGCCCCTGAAAACATTGGTGTCCAAGAAAGACATTGGTCTGAACAGAAATTCACAAAGATCAAATAAATGGTGATCTAGTCACAATCATGCTGCATTCCCTAATTTTTAGGATGCACACGGCAGACAAAAAGTAAAATCAAGATTTGTTTGATTGAATGATTAATGACCTGAAACCAAATCTAGAAATTCAATACCACTGGAAGCCAGTCTTCGCTCTAATATTGTATTTTTTTTTCAATTAGTGCAAAATGTGTCTGCATTCTTCCTGATGAACATTGAGTTAGGTTAGTTTTGCGCTGACCCATCAGAATGTTTCTATTTCAGTGTTAATGAAGGAACCAGTGTTACAAGATAAAAGAAGAGAACATGTTAAGTTTTGTAGATATTCTACAGAGTTAATAGAAAGAGTATCTGGTAAACAAACCAGGAAGTATAGTGATGCTACCTTAGATGATCTTAGAAAGGTTGGTTATTTTTTTTATATGCTCGACCTGAAACATGGTCTAGTTGTCCCTGACAACCAACATTTCGGTTTGGGCAACTTATTGCAAGTGAACATTAGGTTTGGTCAAGTAATATATACAGTTGGTTGTCCAACTGGGCAACATACTTTGAAAATAATGTCTAGTTCTGTTGATATACCAATTTAAAGAAGTTCTTACACTCTTGGGTGTAATCACTCTTGAGTCTTCATCCTGGTCCCCCATTGCTATGCAATAAGAATAGTCTCTTTCTTAGTAAATCTACTATGGTAGGTTTCGGTTTTGATTCAAATTAAAACAGATCTAGTTATCCAATGATTACCAGCTCAATATTGTAACCACTGGGCCATACCCATTCCTACTATAAGGTTTGTGTGTTTTATACATACACAGGGTTCTGCCAAGGATTTGACTGACTGGGGACAATGGCCCCATTAGTCTAAAAAAGTGGGGACAATTGTAAATTTTCTTGCGCCCAGTATAAAGAACCACAAAAAGAATGTCAATACTTTCTAATAGTAGATCTATTCATTATATAATGTATACTAACTTAATTTAAAACAAACATTTTTCATAGATAGAATCTATTTGATAGCATAATGGGTATTTAAACCTCTTTCACAGGCCTGTGAAAAAAACCCATGTCATGTATATTATCAGAAAGTAATCAAAATACAGCCGCTTTTGATCCTAATTTTTAGCATGCTTTGAGCTCTTTGATTTTGATGAAGTTCTAAAAATAGAACAAAGCTGTCAATGGCATGAAAAAATAAACTGACTTTATCGTGTAAACACCACACATTCAACATGGATTTCTGGTGTGATTTACTCGTGTACATGTTTATGTATACAACAATGTACATAATAGACCATAAAAATATATTTACATGCCAAAAATGCAAATGTAACGTATTTTTCGCGACCCTACGAAAATTACAGCAAATATGTAATGAAACTATCGAGAATCGCCGTACGTTCTGCGCGTCATCAAGCATTGAATTGAGTTGTTCTTATTGATTGGATAATTGTGCTGTTAACAACCAATCAGATTTGGCCTTTTTAGATTGTTTTGAAAGGTAAAACGCTGACGAATACGAATTTCGGCAACGTGGTTGTCAGAAATTTGATGCGCCGATGGCGCACCTGCGTGAGTCATTATGCGACATTCATCTTTTTTACGCGGCAATGACGCAAGGGCGCATCCTTGGCAGAACCCTGCATACATCGTACATCTAGAGATGGGGGGTCTCGTCACCAAAGATACCACTTGTGAAATAAGAAAATGACAACATGTTGCTGAGCTCACTTGGTAAAATAAAAATCGATCTTACACCAAAATTGATGAATACCTTCTATGACTCACATAGTTCTAGTTAATCTTCGTATTATCTGTGTTTAATAAGGCCGTGCAATATCGGAATTTTGTTAAGCGTCCGCATGCGCGTAGGTTTTAGAGTCCTCAATCAAAATAAAAAACAAATTGTTGGTAGAACTTTCTTAAATAATTCCGATGTTCCAGGATTTGATACGACAGTTCAATTCAGGGAATATTGTGTTTGGCTATGACGTTATTCATCGTAAGCAATTTATCATAACCGCGTCATAAATACAATATTTATATTTTACGTAAAAAAAACATTAGTCATTGTATATCAAATTCAGACCATAGTTTCATATTATGAGGTTATTCCATTGAAAAAATATATAATGCATTGTTTATTGTAGAATAAAATATTTGTGTTTTTGCTTTTCGGTTTGTGTGTTTTTGTGATTAGGTACCTAGGTTGGTCAAATTTGAGTTGACGCTTAACAGAATTCCAATTTGGCATGTCCTAATGTTATGTCTGATTTCAGGCTGATATAGTTGCTCAATCCCAGATAAAATATAATGGTAAAGAATTGATACAGTTAATATTTGAACATCTACACAAAGAAGGTAATAGAATATACATGTACTGTCACATGAATAAGATTTAATTATGTATCAAAATAATGGCAGTATGCATGATCTGTTTTTCTTTCATGCTTTACGGTGAAACGTCACATTATTTGATGAAAATAAACGATGAAAATATAAATTTTATATTTTCATCGCAGTGAAAATATAACCTTATATTTTCATTGTTCATGACATCATATTAGATGATAAATGACGTCATCTTGGAGTAGAAATGACATCACGTTATAATTTGCGTAAAATACATCAAATAAAATGCAAAACTAAGCATGAAAGAAACAGAATATTCGTCAACTTTGGTGTAAGATGATTTTTATTTCAACTCGTGAACTCAGAAAGTGACATTTTTACTCGTGGCTATGCCACTCGTGAAAATATGTTTTCTGAGCTCACTTGGTGAAATAAAAATCGATCTTACACCAAAGTTGACGAATATCCTCTATTTCGTTTTTTATTTGTCCTGAAACGTTTGAAGTACACTGCCTTGATATATTTATCTCTAATTGGGGCCAAAACTAGGCCTTTTCACTATGAATAAAATGACAAATATTAACAAAACATGACTTAAATTTTACAATTTGTAGCAAGATTATTTAGAAACCAAAAGTCTCAATGTAATAGCAACTATTCACTGACTGTTTTCTGTTTGCGACTGGGTCTGTGACATAAATGTCTAACTATAAGTTCTTTATATGACTATTAAGTGTTTAAAAGACATCAGTTGAAGTAAGGAAGCGTACATTTTGAAATTTTGCTTAATATGCTCCTACCAGGAGAAAGAAGCTTTCTTACAATTTTTGAGAATTAAGTGTAAAAATTCACATCTAGAAAGGCTGGAGTTGTTTAAGTATCAGTAAAAATAATCATTTACTGTAGGAACCAAGGTCCACATGGAAGATTGGATTTATCCAAATGTGTAGCCTCGTTAGATAAAGTCTTTATTATTATCATCATTATTATTATTATTACCATTCAATGTTTTTTTCCACAAATTTGGGAATATGACCCATACTCTTAGAATTGGGAATTCTATTGGTATTTTGGTTTAAATTGGGAAAAAATGTCATGCAAATTTAATAACTAAAACAGATTTAACAAAGTTTTCTGTTTCATTCTTCATTTATTTTGTTAGTTGAAAAGAAAGATTACTGGGATTAATAATTTTAAGCTTTTTTCAAAAAACAAAATTTTCAAGATAAATTGGGAATTTTGGATTGAAATTTGGGAAAAAAAGATATGATTTCAGATTGGGAATATAGCCCATAAACGGCTATAAAATTGACCAAAAATAAACACTGCCATTATATCATTTAATACAGGTTATTATGAAGCAGCTGATGTATTATTAAAGGAAGCCAGTTTACCAAGATGTACAACACCACCACCATCATCACATTTATCTAATTGTTTACATGTATTTCCTTCATCACATACTGCTAATACTAGTCTGTATTCACCTACTGGCTCGTCACATAACACTTTTAGACCAATGGTAAGCATTAGTCACAGATATATTTGTTACATATTCGTTACATATTTCTTGATTTTTATACCCCCGCTTCGAAGAAGAGGGGGGTATACTGTTTTACCCTTGTCCGTGCATGCGTTAGTCCATCCGTCCGTTACGAAATTTCCGTCGCAGTTTTCTCAGCAACTATAACATGCAGCAGCCTAATACTTTGCATATTGCTTCATCCCATAGTCCCATGTGGTGTAAAGCGATTTCATGCTCCTTGCTAACTTCTTCCTGTTTGTCGCATATTTTTAGATTTTTGTGGGGGTATCACTAGTGAGCATTAGCTCACAGATTTACTTGTTAATTTTTATGCCTCCAAAGCAAAGCTTTTTTAGGCACTTAGCAATCCAAGTGTCTATCTATTCATAGGTCTGTTCTGGTTTGTGTCTAAGGTATTATTCCTGGTTGCTCATTAGATTTTACTGAGACTTAGAACAAATATTGACATCTACCAGACTATGTGTGGCATGAAAACCCTGGCATCTAGCTCCAACATCAAATTCATATTTATACTTTTCTTTTTCCATAGTATTTCCTCTGTTAAGAGTTTGATAAGTGTGCTCTAGTGTATAATTGTAATATGTCCATTACTACAGTACTCATTAGACTTTAACAAATGTTGGCCAGAATGTTTAGTTACCAAAATAGCTTTGACAGTCAAATCCACCTGGCTAATCTACCATGGGGATTCAGAGTTATGGTCCTTTGTGTGATTACTTCATTTTGTGGCTGTTGGCCACTTTCCTAAGCATATCGCTAGCTAATTATTTACCCCTTGGTACCCTTGATTTAATATCACATACTTATTACTTTTGTTGTAAGAAGGGTACCAAAGGACTAAGTGCTAGGTAGCGCTTTGTATAGGATCTCCTGACTTCTCATAGGGGGTCACGTCAAGATGTCCTTTGTGTCGACCAGTCAATGGGTAGCATTCATCTAGACGAAACAGTATTTATAGCATAGTGATTTTGTTATTTCTATTTTAACACCAAGTTTTGATAGCTAATTTGACAGTAGTGTTATTCAAAGGCAGTGATTGGATAGTTCTCTGCAAATTACGTCACATAGTTAATGTAAACAAATCACCGAGCACAATGATTTTTCTCATGAATATCATCAAAGCAAAGATCAGTTGAATGTGACCCGTAATATTAAGTAGTTAGATCCAAAATAAGGGAGTGCGCAAGCCAATTATTTTTTATCAGGTTATAATCAATGTTTTTCTCAGATTGGACGTCATGGCAACATGTCATCTTGTTCTATTGTATTGCTATCCTGATGATGATATTATTTTCTATTTTTAGAATCGTCCACATATACTTCCAGAATCTGCTACAAATTTACCTTCAACTTTTCCTGCATTGTCTCCACAATCAGCATTCACATGTAGACCTTCTAACCATCACCTAGCAACTAGTCAACTCAGTCCACCCTCTGGGATATCATCTACTACAAGAGTACAGTCAGGACATAATGCTCTACAAAGTTCAGCTCAACATAATATAATACATAATCAATCATCTAACACATCTAATTCACCTAACATGCCTGTAGCACCTATAAAGTTTACTATAGGAAGACAAGCTCATCCATCACAGAGTACACCTACATCATCTAATCCAAGGGTATGTCTTCTTTATTATTGATATCACCCTGTATAGTGTCCCTGAAAGCTCTTGAAAAATTCTGTTTTAGAATATTGCTGATTCACAATAGACTATTTCTGGAATTAAAATATTTTGTTTTTTCCCTCAGTACAAATAAACTTTTAAAGTACTATGAAAGCATGTGTACAAAGAGCAAAAAGGATTGAGTCTATATTTTGTATTGTATTATATTATATTATATTATATTATATTATATTATATTATATTATATTATATTATATTATTTTCGTGCTTTTCAGCAATAATGTATAGAAACTTTTGTTTATACTGTCTGTGCACTGATGAAAAAACCCATAAATTAGAATTCAGAATTTGGTCTATTGACCATGAAAACATGGCAAAAACTGTCATCTAAGCAAATTTTAATTTTTAATATTTCATTTTATTATCATTTATTATACCCCCCGCTTCGAAGAAGAGGGGGTATACTGTTTTACCCTTGTCCGTCCGTCCGTCCGTTACAAAATTTCGGTCGCAGTTTTCTCAGCAACTATAACATGCAGCAGCCTAATACTTTGCATATTGCTTCATCCCATAGTCCCATGTGGTGTAAAGCGATTTCATGCTCCTTGCTCATCTACTTCCTGTTTGTCGCATATTTTTAGATTTTGGCGGGGATATCACTAGTGAGCATTAGCTCACAGATTTACTTGTTTTATTTCTTTCATGCTTTACGGTGAAATGCTGTGTTATACGATGAAAATAAACGATGAAAATATCGGTTTATATTTTCACTACGGTGAAAATATAAAAAAATGACGGACTACTTTTTCAAGGGAGACAGACAAGCTAGAGCTATTTCAAACATCATATAAGCAAGTTCAATGGTGACAAAATGCATTAGATGATGCTGGAGATGATATAAACAAATCCAACATATCCTGTTGCTAACTAATTTTTAAAACGAAAGTCTACAAATTTAGTCGACACAGCTTCAGTCCAGATTACACGGCAATCACGCGACTGCGTCATGGAGATTTTTTTGAACATAATTGGGGTCAAATGCGAGAGTTTCGTGCTTTTAATGAATAGTTTAATACAGGTTTTCATGAGAAAATTAATTACAAATCTTAGAATAACTTGCGTCACCATTCAAATCCAGCGAGGAAAAACTCAAACATATCTGAACGTTGACTGTATCAAAGCTGCATCGTGTTCATTGCGATTGGATTCCATTCGTTGATTCATTTGACGAATATCCAGTCATTATACGGTAAATACAAAGGTTGGCTAGTATTAATCCAAGCCAATCTGTGCATAAATTAGATATAATGAACTGGCTTAAAAATCATCGGCTTTCTTGAGTCTTCGCCATTTTGACAAATCAATGACACATCCGTTCAGTGCGTAGATCTAGATTCTATGTGTTTCCTTACATTATCAGTATATCCATATCATAATTGTGAAACATGTACTTTCCAGTCGCTTAATAATATCGTTTAAATCCTTCCGTTTACCGCGTAATATGACATCACAATAAAAACTGTATTGATTTAAAATTCGCGTAGTCCAACTCAGACGTACTGTAAACACACTTACCTTGACATTGACTGTTCATGCAGTACACATTTGTCTCCATCCGCGTAAGGAACACGATTTTCGAGTTTAAAATTGTTTTCCCTCATACTTCTTTACCGCAACAAGCATGGATTTATTAAATTTGGATGGGTAGTGTCTTTAGAAATGAACGATTATATTACAATAAATTATGCACACTGGAACTACTTATTTTCGCTCTATCACATTAATAATGAGTCATACGGTCTGTCCATGAACTGGCACAGGTAGAATCTAGATGGTCTTGCATCATTTTCAGGTGAACAGCATGAAAGAAACAGAAAATTCGCCGATTTCGGTGTAAGATCGATTTATATTTCACCTTGTGAGCTACGCCACTCGTGAAAATATGTTTTCTAAGCTCACTCGGTGAAATATAAATCGATCTTACACCAAAATTGGCGAATATCCTCTATTTATTTATTTTACAGTTGTCCATATTTTGTTGTTGAATTAAACATAGGCACAAGTTTTGAAGTGCCAAACTTATATATCCAGGGATGGGGTACTCGTACTTGTACTTGAGTATTATGAGTACAAGTACCTTTTTTTCCAGTACTCGCCTGTACTCAGTACTAAGGAAAATAAATTGTACTCGTACTCGTACTTACTCAAGTACTGAACTAGCAGTACTCGATACTCGTGAGTATTTCTGAGTACTGGCCATCTTATTTCTATCTAGTTACATTCTTGATTGAGTTTTCTTTAAAACTACTTTAGAAATGATAATGCATAGTACATGTAATTGGTTATCTGATTACAAGTTTTATAGGTAGCTATTGTTATGGGATTATGCATATCAATGGGATGTCTGACACCTTATTGCAGTTTATACCTCTTCATAAATTGTGAAAACAATGTTTGTCACAGTTTGTTCCTCATATAACTTATAAATTATTAAAATCATCAGCTAGTTATATGCATCAGTCATAAGAATTTTTTAAGTGAATGACGAGACATTACATTCTCTGAAACAGTCACTTTTGTGGTGAAAAAACCCTGCACAATGTTTTGATATAAATTGAGATGAAATGTCATGCAAATTTGTAACAATAGCTAATTCAACAAAGATTTTAGTTTTGTTTTTCATTAAGTTAGTTAGTTAACTAAAAAAAGATAACTCAATTATTTTAAGCTGAAACATACTATCAGCTGTCTTTTTTTCAAAAATCTTTTGTTTAAGTTTAATTTGGATTTAAACTTAATCTTAAATTTGTTCATTTGATTAAACACCTATTTCTATATTACATATTCAATGGCGTTATACAAAAGATAAATTATAAAATCTAAGTAAGTAAAAACCCTCCACCATAAATATATAAAATAACACAGAATAAAATAAAATTCATTCGCATGATTTTATATAGTGTGATTTTGCATTCAGTTTTCATATATCAAGTTTATAAGACATATATTAATCTTAGTTCATGATTTGACTTTATTCTTACATTTGTTTTTACTAATTTGATAAGTTTTTGTCCTGAAACTGAAATGTGGGAAAAAAGATTCGATTTTAGAATGAGAATATAGCCCTTAGACGGCAATAAAACTGACCAAAAATAAACACTGTTGTATAGAATATTTGCAGCAACATTTTGACTGTCTTGTTTAAAATTGAATTTGAAGCTTGATTTGATGTTTAATTGAATAGATAAATAAAATTCGACTCTTTTATTTCTACTAAAAATCTTTTATATGCTCATGCAAAACAATCTGGTACTCAAAAATACTCATGAGTACTTAAGTAATACTCGAGTACTACTCAAGTACTGAAGAAAAACCAGTACTCATTACTCATAAGTACGAGTACAAAATTTGAAATACTCAAGTACTACTCGAGTAGTGGAATCCAGTACTCGACCCATCCCTGTATATATCTTGTGCTTTAGCAAGACTTATTAAATAAGCACTTTAAAACAAGTGTCTATGTTTTATTCTAGGACAAACTAGAAAAAACTGTATGAAAATTTGATTCTAACATTGAAAAATGAGTAAGTTTCCCATTAATTCTATGAAAAACTGGGTAAATTGTAATAGTTGTGTATGTGTGCAGTATTGAAGTATAAATGACATCATATAGAGTAAAAACGCTCATGCCTATGTTAGAATTTTTTATACAATGTATATAATTCTATTTCAGACTACACCTAGATTTAAGTATCAGAAAGAAAGAGAGAATGCAATATTTAGTCCAGCTGTACGTAAAGGATTCTTGCAGAAAACACAGATAGACTATGAGATGAGTTTAGACAAGATCGTCACAGAATATTTACGTAAACAACATGCTTTATGTAGAAATCCTGTTGTGACATGTCCACCTATGTCATTGTTCAAGTAAGTTTACTTCTATATTACACCTGGTTTGCATAACATTTTATATATGTTTTAGTTTAAATGTGAAAGACCACCAGTAGCACACCAGATTTAGTTTCTGAAAATATGGGTTTAAATCCCTCCCAGGGCAGTTATACCATTCTATGAAAATTTGAAAATGGTTTCTATTTTCCTCCTTTGATAATAAGGAATATAGAGAATTTGCCGAGGAAAGGGTTTAGAAAAGCTAGGTGTGCTGGCTGCTGTAAAATAAGCTTAATTGTGTTGACACGGCATTAAACCAAGTATATTTTGGTCCATAAATCAATATAAAGCTCATAGTCAAGTAAATGGACCTGATGATGAAAAATCATAGTTTATTACTATGGTGACTGGGCTAACCTTACAGGGAATATTTGGGTATTTGCATATAATATTGATTAAAAATTCATGATCAAACTTGTATTTATAATATTTTTTAGACTGACCATTCCATAAACTTGCATTTAAAGCTAGAACATCGTAAATTTGTAGTATATGGTATTTAATGTTTTATATTTCAGTCCACATCAATGTCCAGAACCTCGTGGTAATACATGTGCTCCACTTAGTTTTACATCTAGAACTTATAGAAAATGTGTAAGTAGTTTGATAAATTTTGATAATGATAAAGACTTATTCAGAATATTTAATTAGATCAATTTAAAGTTAATTCAGAATTCATATGGATTACATATGGATTTTTATAACCTTGACCATAGTCATTGGTTAGAACTGGTCCTGGTGAACACTGTATGTCTGAAAAATTGTTGAATGTGGTATACAAAAGTACAGAGACAAAAAAAGGTATTGCTAGGGGTTTATTAAAATAAAAATGTTTTTCATGCTAGCTGATGTACTAAGAAAGAAAAATAATCTCTTTAACCCCACACTAGCCCAAAGCCCTGAACGAGTATTAATTGATTTGGGCTTGTGGGCTTTGCATATTTCATCCAATCAAGCTTGGTTGATAATTTTGGTGTTTTCATTATAACATTATGTTTTCATTATAAAATTATATATAAGGCTAGTGCTTAAGAAAATGCAAGGGATGACTGTGTTTGTATATTTACAAATAAGAATAACTTATGTTTTGTCTTAATTTCAGATAAAACCAAAATATGGAGGATTTGATGGTTGTAAATTAGATAGAAAATTTATTTATAGCAGGTAAGTGACTTTCTACATGACATTGTTCCATCGTTGGTTGGGATTAACACCATAGCAACACATTGTGTTGGTAACACCACAGTAGTCAGTCAGTTAGTCAACACACTCACAATTCCTGAAAATGGCTTAGTCTCTTGATTTATCAAATAACCAGTTACTATGCGCATTCTTCCATCAGTGACTGACAACTGATCTACATGATTTAGAATCAGTGGTATGATGGAGAATAGACATAGAAATCATTCCATGACTGAACTCCACTAAAGTATGCCCCATCTGGGAATCCAACCCACTGGGAATCCAACCCAAGACTCCTCAATCAGCAGACTTGTTTGCTACTGGCTGAGCTAGCTAGACGGGCTCACATTGTGTTATAATTATACCCCCGCTTCGAAGAAGAGGGGGGTATACTGTTTTACCATTGTCCGTGCGTGCGTTCGTGCGTCCGTCCGTCCGTTACAAAATTTCCGCCGCAGTTTTCTCAGCAACTATAACATGCAGCAGCCTAATACTTTGCATATTGCTTCATCCCATAGTCCCATGTGGCGTAAAGCGATTTCATGCTCCTTGCTCATCTACTTCCTGTTTGTCGCATATTTTTAGATTTCGTTAAATGAAAGTTACATTATGATAGTCATATTTCTCACTGCGGGGGTATCACTAGTGAGCATTAGCTCACAGATTTACTTGTTGATTTTATAGTTACCATGATAAAGTGATACAATCTGGAAACTTAAATATTGGGGTTTTTTCCACCAACTCTGATGTGATAGGGACAATGTTTTTACACAATATTACTCAAATTACATACATGTCACAAAATTAGTTCCATTTACCACACTTTGCATAATGGTGCATGTCTGTTTGTTATATTGGAAAGAGCCTATGAATTACAATTCAGGTTAAGCCTATTAGAGCCCCCTTAAGCAACATGTTAACGTCAATCATAAACAAAAAATATTGTATAACAGAGTAAAATCAAATTATAAAAAGTGATTTGATATAAATTCATTTATGGTTAAAATTTTCAGGACTGATCCTAGCATTTTGGAGCTTTTGAAATCGGTTTTTTTTCTACCTGTAAGCTGCAGATATTTTAAAATTCAGGAATTTTGAGAATTTTTAACTCCTACCCATGTTTATTGATGAACCAACGTTTTTTTGAGTCATTTATGCAGGAGGAGTGGTCCTGTGGTATGATACACCCTTTTGGATTGAGAGGTCCTGGGTTTGAACACCTGACAAATGCACTAGGGGCATTGCTAATTCCTTTGAGCAAGAAATTTACCTACAATTGTTTCACTCCACCCAAGTGAAAATAGGTACTGTGAAGGTCACCTGTCTGAAGATGATTTCAATTATCAGGGATTATTGTACAAAATTGTAAAGTCAGCTGAACAAGTATGTGGAAGCAGACTTTAAAACACACTTATACTTTTATGTATTATATATTATTATGTTTTATACAGGTTTAAGCCAATTAGAACTTTAAAGGCAAGTGAAGAAGATGGTTTCTCATGTTGTACATTTGCTGTAAGTATAACTGTTATTATATTGTATAGTGCTATCCATAATTACCTTTACACTATTGTAAATGTTGATTGGTTTTAAGATTTTAACCAGTACTTAGATTAAAAACATATCTTTGAATACATGTTCATGTATAACAATTGCTGTGGTATAAAGTATCATTACTCCCCTTTACAAATGTTACAATCGGTTATAAATATCATCTGAAATTAAATTTTAATGTATTAATGAAAAAACAGCTTTTTTACAAGTGTAAAAGTAATTTTGGATGGCACTGTATATTGATGGGTAAGAAGACAGCTAGTTTAACTACATCATATAGTCTGATTTGGTTTGGTGAGCTGTGACAAATTGAAATAGTTCTACATAACTTTGACTATACTTGGCTATAATCAGTGAATACTAATATGAAAAACAGTATAAACCTATTGTATCTCTAGTAAATAAGCATGGTATAGTAGACAAAAAAAGTATTGCATCTCAATTAAAGTGTCTTACCCCTTAACCATGTATTCATGTTAAGTAGATGTGGTCTATTGTAATAAAACAGTAATCATTTGGTTGGTTAAATAAGCTGTGTTACCTTTTTGTAGGAATGTTCCAAAATTCTAAAAATACAAAAGTGCAGTCACGGCTCACCAGATAAAATCGGACTAGAAATAAAGAAGGATCAAGACCTGTTTTATACTGACCTATTAATATACTTGTATACATTGCCTCCCTGTCATAGTCGGAATTGATTGTTCGGGAGTAACATGTAGATGTACATGTGACTGACATGCATGATTTTTTGCAAAAATGCTTATATTGTTGGGTCAGTACAAAACTAGTCTACATTCTCCTTTATATTCATATAGTTAGACTGGTTCTGCCCTGACCTTTCAATGTGTTTTAATTTGGCTACTGTTAGCTTTATATAACATTTCATGCCCCTTATCATGGCTGATCACTAAAATAGAGCTCATGTCTCATGTAATGGCTGATCACAAAGTTGCTGTTACTGTTGCATTATGGGAAATGAGTGTTTGTATGTTTAGAATCTAACAAAATTGACTTACTTTGATTATATGTTTTAATTTATGTGCGTATTCCATAATTGGTGAAGGTCTTCTTTTTGGCAAACATATTTTATGAAGACCCCATTTATCATACATCATAAAAATATTTCATGTCATTAGTTGTATTTCTGTTTAAACTTTATGTATGGTATAAATAATTACAAAAATAACCTCTCTGCCACATGTATTATCGAGGGTTGCCGGCAATATTGAGTAACTCGCTCTTTTATGCAATGCACTTACTACAGTCTTTCGGGCAACCCTCAATACAATCTCTGGAATATACGAGTAGGTACCAAAATAACTTGTTCTCTTCCATTAACATTTCTCTGGTAGCTCTAGCTTTGCTCTGGCTATAACTTTTTACAAATTTCCCTAATTTTTTTTATGTACTAGAGTATAGGAAATCTAACCTTAAAGTATGAAATCTAACTTATAGGAATAATTCTAACCCAAAGTAAATATTCTAGCCTGAAGAAAGTAATCTAGCCCAAAGTAAGATTTCTTACCTGAAGTAAGAAATCCAATCCTAAGAATTTTTCTAATGCAAATTGCGCAATGTATAGTTAGACATGATGAGATATCATTATTATTTGTATAAAATATCTTGTACTGATCAGTTTTTACCCACAGTAAGATATTTTCTTTACTAATCATTTTGCAAAACATTTTGTTCATGGGTTAAACTAGTGTGTTAATAGACATCACCATAACCCACTAACTTGAAGCCCAGGAATAGTATAAATTGATTTGGGCTTAAGAAAGCTACTTATTTCATATTGATAATTCTGCATTGGCTATCTTCAATATTTCTGATAATATAGTATAATGAATTTGATGAGACATCCCATATACTCTAACTGTTAGGGAGCCCATTTTACTGGTTTTTTGTGTAACTATTAAGGAGCCCATTTTACTGGTTTCACTGTAACTGTTAGGGAGCCCATTTTACTGGTGTCTGTGTTGAGAAACTGTTATTGTTTTCATACAATGTTTAAAGTTTTACAAATAATGATGTGTCTGTTTAAATGTGTTTATATAATTGTATGTGTTATACTCTGTTTATATCTAACTATGAGCCATTTGTATAAGGAATATGCTTCCTAGCACTTTCTATATACTATGGTTTTGTTTCAAGGTTGTTAAACCAATGACCAGTTTCCTGGGGATGGCACTAGCTAGGGCTTTGTTATTTGGTACCTTTTTGCATCAAAGGTAGAAAGTATGTGATATAACAAGGGTTCCAGGGGATGAAGATGCTAACTAGCAACATTCTTAGAAAACTGGCCACAAGATTACAGCCTCTGAGAATGTCAAGATTTTCCAAATGTATTCAGCTTGCAAAGAATTCATCAGTTATCCCCACATTGTAGCAAAATGCTTCATAAGAAATTTATGTAGCGCTTTGTAGCAATACCCTTACACTACTGGCTCCATGTGTTACTTACTAAATGTTACTATATATCGAGGGTTGCCTGCAAGATTGTAGTAAATGCATTGCATTAAAGAGTAAGTTTCTATGTACAGTCTTGCGGGCAACCCTTGATATGTGTAGATGTACACATATAATATAATATTTAGATTTTATGTCTTCTATTTCAGAATACTCAGGTTTGTATAAATATGCCATTATCTCTATAGTAACACCATTTACTAGACATATTATATAACTTTCTATAATTACCAGGGTATAATTATAGACACATGATCTACAAAATGGGAACAAACTCTTGTTTTCCATCAAATTTTTGCAGCAGTAAAAAAATGAAAAAGATTAAATGAGTGCCAAAATAACTACTATATTTTCATGTCAGAAAATTCTTTTGTTAATTTGTGCCTCTGCGCAAATTATTTTTTCTAATGACCTAGTTAACAGTTTTTTTCAATTTTTGTGTTTAGGATTTAAACCTGAAAGTCAATATTCAGTAATATCATAAGTCAATATTGGTAATTTTTGGGGGGAAAATAGGTAGTAGTTGTTTTATGCGCTATACAATTTCATTAAATTATTATCTTGAAAGGGAAATGGGGGCGAAAAGCATGTACTTGTTTGTTGTTGTAGATCATGTGACTATAGGCCCTGATAACACTACTTATCATACTAGAGAGATAGTTTCATCTATTATGAGATGGTCCTATTATTGAGATAGTTGTTAAGGGAGTTCGTCAGGAAAGAGGTTTCTAATGGAATTTTTTTAAAACTTCCATTAATTTGTTTATTTGTACATTTGAAGTAAATTTATCGAAAAAAAAAGATAGGTCACCGAACTTTTTAAAAAGTTAAAGCCATTTAAAGATGACCCCCAAAAACGTCTAAATTTCCCGCCAAAATACCTAAAAAATACCATATATCATGCAGATGCATAGGAAATAGTCTATATGTCATCAAATGGTGATTATTTTTGTGGTAAACAATACAAATTGGATATATTTTCCTATATCATGCAGTTTTACAGTATCTAATAAATTGAGTTTTGTAAAACTTTTCGTTAAAAATTGACAAATACCCCACGCACTTTTAAAAAAATGTTCAAATAAGTGAATGTTTGCATTTAAAATGAGAACGACCCTGTAATGGAATGTTTTATTTTTTGTGTTAGAAATGTCAAATAACGATTTATTTTTGGAAAAAAAAGAAAAAAACAATATGTCACCGAACTTTTTAAAAAGTTACAGCCATTTAAAGATGACCCTAAAAAATGTGAAAATTTCCCGCCAAAATATGTAAAAAATACCATGTATCGGTCAGATGCACAGGATTAATAACCTATTTGTCGTTAAATGATGATTATTATGGTGATAAACAATGTGAATATATAAATTACCCCCCCTAACCATGCTGTTTGACAATATTTTATCAATCGAGTTTCGCAAAATCTACTTTCAAAAATGATAAATACCCCACCCACTTTTAATTTTTTTCTCAAAATGTTGGTATTTTACAAACTAGTATTTTGTGACCTGGTTATGATTTAAAAAAAAAATTAGTGATACAATGTCTAATTATCAGATTAAAATGAAAAAAAAACACAATAGGTCTCCGAACTTTTTAAGAAATGCGACATCTTATAAATACAATCAAAACGCTAAACTGAGCAGATTATAACGTTCCAAAGTTTATTTGTAGTCAAATTTATTAGAACTTTTCAATACTATCTGCATGTTTTTCATAGTTTAAGACTAAAGTAAAGTAAATACTGATTACAAAATTGTCATTTTGTCAAAACATGATACGTTTTTAATACATTTTAGCCCAATAGGGGTTACCCCACCCACTCCTTAAAACCCATTCAAAATCTATGTTTTGTACTCACCATGGAATTATGAATCTGTTTGATTATAGACCTTCATAAAAAGGTGATGAATAAATCTTTACTCTACATATTTATTAAAAAACATTTTTTAATTCTTCATGGCAACCAAGTATTCTAAATGGTTGTGAAAAAGGGAAATTCACATGTTTTTAATTGTTCTATACTATATTTTGTTATTATGTTCATCCTTACAACTTCCATTAATAAACTAATACTAATGTATGAGTTAATCTAGTGAAAGTATTTCTGTTGCCATACTTACCATAATAACTACAATTGTATATATATTCAACCCTGTTTAAGTGTGTTGCAATGCTAATTATAGTAACTTCAACCTCATATATGGTATGTGTTGTATTAAATGATCATTCACTGAGGTTCTTACTAGGAACCATACATAGTCATAGTTTTCATTTCCAAGAAGTACTTCCTTAACCATGTCATGAAGATGGTTTGTTACTGAAAACTAGTTACTACACAGAACAGCAGACAGGCATTTACAACTGTGAATTACTGACTTCTGCATGCTTAGTAGAGAGAGCCATTTATATTGACATGGCTGTTAGAATTGTCAACAATAAAACTACTGATAACTGATTTTTTAATCAGTGCATGGGTTGTATTATTTGCTAGTGTCCTGTCAACATCAATCCAAACAAAACCAAGCATAAATAAGATAAAATGAACAAACAAAAAGTAGTTCTAAAATTCATTTTATTTAAATTTTTATAACATTTCATCAATCACTAGTGGCTTTGTGAAACAAATATTTTATTAGTAGTCCTAATTGATTTAAAGTCTGTTCCCTAACCATCTGAGTATCATCATTATGGCACACTTCAATATGTCAGCTACCTGAAAGTAAGAAACATGAAGGTGCAGGATGTAATAAATCATGTATACAGAAACTTCAGAATAAACTATCAAATTGCAATTGGCATATCAGCAGTAATTATTGACAAATATAACAAACAAAAGAATGAATATATATATTTACTTAAATATAATTTAACTTATTAATATAATACATAAAAGGAGACAAATGTTTTATCATATTTCTCTCATTGTTGGAGAAACCATATTTTTATTGTGCCATGATGTCTACTCAACAATATACTAGTCACAGTTTCTCTGTTTACATTTCAAGTTATAAATTGGCTAGCTGTAGTTAACCAAAAAAAGGAAAGGTCCATGGTGCACCCCCCTCTCCCCCGTTAAAATAACTAAGTTCAAGCAAAAAAACTTAAAATTACATCGTTGGTGAGCAAATCGTAGGTTTCACCCCCTTTAAAAAAAATATTGAGCTGCCCCTGAACAGCTTTAGCACATAGATGGTGGGTGGGATATGAAATGTAAACAAACCTTTTATTGTTGTGAATTGAGTTACAGCTAACTTATTTTCTTATATCAACAGGATGATCAAACTTCATGAAAAACAATCTGAAAATTTAAATAATAATGTCTCCTTGAATAGACTTTAAAAATAAAATAAAACTAAACATCAATGAATTTGTTCAACGCATTTTGTAGATCTACGATTTTGGCGACGTGTTGTCTAGACAAGTTGCCTCCGAATTGAAACCATCCACACCGAATAACACATGTCAGCATATAAATTTATCAAAATATCAACGTCACCAATGTTTTCAAATTAAACGTGTTATTAATTTTGTGAATCAAATATAAATCACCATGACCTTGGTTATTGTTTACATATTGCGTCATTCTACTTCCGCGTCATAAGTGAAGTTTAAAATACAGTCATGCAAATATTATCAACCAAAATGACACACGTATATTAAAAATACATAGAATGTTTAAGGATTTAACATACCTGCAAGCGTGGCCCATAATCGAATTTATTTGATGAAAACATGATCGCTCAATCTCCAAACATGACCATGTGTACTAACGTTGAAGCAAGTGCACGTAGACCTACGAACGACAACTCTTGATAAGAGTGTTGAAAGTGTATGCTACACGTCGATCGTCTAAATTGATTTTTTTTCTCGACTAAGATTATTTAAATTTCACACAGATGTGAGCGTTTAAGGTACATTATTTGATTTTTTTCGTATGTTTTTGTGACAAAAATGACGTTGGGAACATAGGATATTCTTAATTTAAAAAAGTCGACTATTAAGCAGTTAGCATACAAAATTGAAAATACGTTTAACGGTGACGACGTAACGTAGTTTATCCGTGTAAATCACGACAAATATTGGCGCATGCGCAGATTGGGTAGCGGACTGCCTTAACATTAACTATTATACTCTGTATATATAGTGTTTGACCAGAGTTACTAGTCTCATACAGGAACTTACTGGGTGTGGCTACAGTCATAAATATTGATGAATTTACTTAATGAATATTTAAATCACAATCACTAATCTCATACTGGAAGTTGTAGGATGTGGCTACAATCATGAATATTGATTTGATGAATTTACTTAATGAATATTTAAACCACAATCACTAATCTCATACTGGAAGTTGTAGGATGTGGCTACAATCATAGATATTGATGAATTTACTTAATGAATATTTAAACCACAATCACTAATCTCATACTGGAACATGTAGGATGTGGCTACAATCATAAATATTTACATATTGAATATTTAAACAACCGTCACTAATCTCATACAGGAGTTTGAACAAGTGTGAATTTTGACAAACTTACTTATGTAAAGGTGATAAGTTCTGGTTTTATTTGTTGATTAAACATGATTTATTTTAGAAGATTGTTGTTTTCAAGCTATAGACCTATTTTATATAAGAGAAGTCAGGTAGTTAGAATAGAATTACACTGTATTCACTCCTGTTAGTGCCTGTATGAGACTATGTGATGTTGTGTATAAGAATGTAGTGTATTAGAGGTATAATGCAGCACATACATATATAATCCCTTACCTTCAAGCTAGCTTCAGTTAAATTTGCTTATAACCTCTTAGGTCATGGGTTTGATCCTGACTGGAACCCTAGATTTTTATCAGGTTACAGTAGGTTAAAGAACTATAAATTAATTTATAAGGGAGACATTGTACTTGCATGGTTTATATATTGATGGGGTATGGTGTAAACTAGTCTACATCCTTCTATAATTACATGTAGTTAGACTAGTTTAGTACTGACCTATCATTGTTATGCTGTTGTTGTTGTTAGTTACTTTGCTTGTTATATAATTATTTCTATCAGTTTCTTATCTAATTGACTTTGTTCATTATCTTACACCAATGATCTTATTACACTTAGTTGAGTGGGGGGTGGAGCTAACCTGGAATAAATTTGGTCCCAAATATCTGTTAGCGTTTTCAACTACAGAGAGTTGCTGAAAATGGTCAGAGAGCATTGTAAAGAACCACACACTTTTTTCTTGGTTTTACATTCTGTTAATCATTTCTTTATCACAATTCATTATCACCTGAACTCACTAGCCCCAAGTATATAACATGATAAGTTGAGCTAGCGCTCCAGAAAATTTATGGCAATGGTTGGCTGAGTGGTTTTCAATAAAAGGACTGGTGGATCATATGTAGACCTCCATTCATACTACCTGTTACCAAAGTAATACTTATAGGTCAAATAACTAAATTGTCCAATTTTAGCTAATATATGCATATCTTGGTTTGGAAATGTTCAGAGTAAATGAATGATACGCTAGACAAACTTCTGATTAACCACACTACCTGGTCCAAAAATTAGATTTGGGGTTTTTTGTCTGATTTAGTACACAAGTATATTGCATGGGTTTATTTTAGAGTTCTAGTTGATACATGTACATTGTATTAATGATTGTATAAGTTGGGTTGTAATCTCTGCATGCTGTATTTGATTATATAACTTTTTTTACATTTCATTTATTTACACTTGTATAGCCTTTATCTTCACATTATAGCATGACTACCAGATGGTAAAAGTGGGTTTGGCTCAAAATGGTCGTAACTCAATTTAAAAAAAGAGTGAGTTACGACCGTTTGGTGCTAAGCCGGCAATATATCATGACTTGTAACCTTTCCAGTGTTTATTTTTACTCTAAGGGGAAAGGTGGCGGCCCTTTTTGAGGGGAGAATAGCGACAAAAACGAAATTAGGGGGAAATTATTTTCTTCATTTTCAATACTTGAGATAACATGGATCCTCTAACAGAGTAACATTTCTGTCTACCTATATAAAATTTCAATTATTGAACCCATATATTCATCTGTGATTTCTCTGTAATGCTTGATGAATGGCCAAAAATGCTATAAAAAAGTACAAAAGTTTTAGTTTTAGGACACTCTGACAGGGGAATTTTTTACCTTGGAAGGGGAAAAATATATACTTTTTGGAGAGGGGAATGGGGCCCAATTTCGGCCCCAAAATGGCCTGAAAAAAAAACCCTGCTTTCACTTCATTTATTTAATTTTCCTATTTAAGTTTTTTTGTTATGTATTTTAATTACTATGTATATCATCAGGTCAGATTTCATGTATATTAATTATTATTCTAGGAAGGGGGCTGCGCCCTTCATTAGCTTGACTTTTCTAAGAAAATGAGAGCTTATACTGTCACCCAAGCGTTGGCATTGCAAATCAGGGATTAAGTTTTTACAAATTTAAATCACTTCAATACTAGCAAAAATATTCAACTCTAACTTGGATACTTATTCATCATCACTACTTCCACCTTACTATCAAGGCCTATAACCCTGGCTCTACTGTTTTAGGAGATTTGCCCCTTTTTTACTTAGAAAACATCCAAAATCAAGGTTAAAGTTTTTACAAACTTCAATACTTTCAAAGATATTCAACTCAAACTTGGAATACTTATTCATCATCACTACTTTCACATTACTATCAACTTAAATTTCCTAAGTAATTAATTATAATTACCATTGTTTTCCATTTTTTGATAAATTAATTAATTACAATTACCATTGTTTTTCACACAGTAATTAATTGACAATTAATTGTTCAGAGCAATTAATTGGCCCCATCCCTGCTATCAAGGCCCATAACTCCCTCTCTATAATATTAATATGTCTATCAAAACCCATAACACTGATTCCTAAGAACTGAGAAAAGTCGAGTGTGCTGTCTTATGGACTGCTCTTGTTTTTTATGTTCCTCCCTATGCACAAATAGTTACTTAGATATACCAACCCTCTTATATGCCCTGCCCCTTTTTCCTGCCTGTCTGTTTTTTTTCTGAGTTGTAGAATAATCATCGCTCAAATTATATTTACTGTAAATTGCTTCTTTTGCTTTGTAGCATCACCTTAAGGTCCTTCATAAAGATTGTTTAAATTATGCCTCTGTGGTGAAATTTGGCCTCTCACTGGGGTCTCAGTTTTCATACATACCGATAAATATGCAAGTGTTCAAAGATTTTGTGTCAGGTGAGCAGTCCAGGGTCCTCAAGACTATCTTGTTATGAAATCACATGCCTTGTTACCGGAAATATGTTGCATGTTATTCTTCATTGATAAATGATAATTAAATGTAGCACTTTGTAAAGCTTTGTTGCTTGTTTACATCATTAGAGATATAGGAATATGTCCAGAATGTCCATATAGTATTAATTATGTCTTCTGTTTTAAAGATTTCAACTATAAAGCACTGCATCCCTGTTACTTTTCTATATGTTATGAAAGCAAAAATGCTATCAACATCACAAAACACAAACTTTTAAGGACAGCCCCTTGGGATTTTGCTACATAGGGGAAAAACATGGATGGAAGGTACACTACTAGTCTTCATCCTTCTTTAGATGTAGTTTGATTATTTTTTTACTCACCCACCAACATTCTTTGGAGAGGTGTGTTTTATATTAAAGGTGATCTGATTGCCCCATGACAACCTATATTTTGGTTTGGGCCTCAGATAGCACAGGTGTGGTTCAGGCAAATAAGAAATATAGCTTTTTGTCCTATTGGCATCCTAGTTTAAAAAATAATTTCAAGCCCTGGGATGGAAACGGGACCCAATTTCAGTCGCTAAATGGTCTTAAAAAACTAGCTGCTAGTAGAATACAAGTAAAAAGATAAGTTGTTGTACATGTTATTATTTGTTATGTGATAAATATTTTCAGTCAACACAACAGTATATTATGTTAGGAACCTATGGTGGTAATCTAAAATTGTTGAATACACAGAGTGGAGAGGTTAGTATACCTTTATATCTTTTATTGTATGTGATAGGGCTGTTATAGGAAAATGAAACTTAGAAACTATTTAAAGTAGATTGTTAATTTGGATACCTATCAAACTATAATGTTACTGATACACAGGATTTGTATTTTCTAATGGACCACAACTTGTTATGGTATTGTTTTAGAATAGTATTGACCATTTACTCATCAATTCTATGTTTTTACATGTCTGGACCCCCTCCCTTTCAAAATGGCTGCCTCAAAATTACTATTTTTAACTGGATTTAGTCAATTTGACTATAGGAAAGTTGCCTAAAAATGACATTTTTTATGTGCCATCCCATCAAAAGATGTCTGAGGTATTTATTGATTTATTACAGAGTTTGAATATAATATTTTCTATAGATCTGTGAGTGTTTAATGTGCTTCACCTACCTACTCATATCTTATATATGCATATAGCTCAATCTGATTAAACTCGATCTAAAATTTTCCGCTCGCCTACTCGCTAATTTAGATCTGGCCTTTTCCAAACAAAGGTCACGTTCAGGTGACCTTTTCTCATCATAATATTCATGACAAAATTGTTATGATACGTAACTTGTTTACATCGTCTACGTCACACAATTTAAAATGAGCCGTCCAATCGCAGACTGTGAATAATACTGCTGTTAAATTAGCTTGCAAACCTTGGTCTAAAAATAGAAATTACGAAATCTAAATGTTATTCATAGTGGTGTCTAGATGAAAGCTACCCATTGATTGGTTGACATAAAGGTCATCTCGACGTGACCTTCCACGGAGACAGTAGAGATCCTGTACAACAATGCTCTATAGGATATCTGTTTACGGAGATTGCATATAGCTATTATATCATTGTTTTATCACTTCTACTATTACAGGAGACAGGTAGTTTTAGATGTCATTCTTCACCTATCACACACTGTGAACACTCCAGGGTAATAATCATTTGCTAGATTTTCCCACTGAGGGTAGTTTAATCTCTAAAAAAAAATAAGAACCATTAATCTCTGATCTCACCAGGATTTGACACTTACTTGTATACCTGGGATCCCAAAGGAATCCCTGGTCAGTTATTCAAAGATTCCTCCTTATCATAAAGAATTCCTCATGTTATAGATAAAAATAGATACAGTTTTGCAGTCATAAAATGTGATGAACAGTTCATGGGAGCTCAAATTCATGTAATAACAGCAACTGAAATGGATCCTTAAAGAATCCCTAGCTAAGCATCCTGGGGATTCCTCCCAAGGTTTTGGAATCCCAGGACACTGTTAGTGTCCAACCCAAGTTCTCACAAATAATTATGGTATGCAGCTTAACATTGTATACAGTACATTATAAAACAAAAGAGTTTTTTTCTTTGTCTTTTAATATTGTAAATAACACATAATTTTTAGCCATACTCTGTATAAAACATTTGTACCTTATCTGATATCAGTGGAAGTTGGAAAACCCTTAATGCTATGAATTCTGGATTATATCTATTAACATCAATAGTTTTGATTTGGAATTCAAGTTGATAGGGTTTTCCTGCAGAAAAACTTAGCCCCAGATTTACCCATGCAGAACCAAGTTGAAATAAAAATGTGTGTATGCATAGTAATAAGATGTATTTTTTGTAGCAAAATTTTAGCAATACTATGTAAAATAACTTGGTTCTGCTGGGATGTATCCAAATGAACCTCATTTGGCTGGAAGAACACACTAATTTGATATTTTCTTTTTCTAGGATGGTAAACTTGTACTCACAGCTACTACATATGGTATAGCTTATGGTTCAGCATTATGGTCTTGGGGATCTGAAACTTTAGACAATGTGTAAGTTATATTGTCTTTCTTTTGTTGTTGAATTATTGGTGTTTATTTAATAATTTTCCCTCCCTTGTTAGCTCAGATAAAAGTGGATCTGATATTGAATCCAAGGACCATGGTTTCTATGGGACCTACACACCTTCATGGAGTTTGGTCATGAAATATTTTTCAGTGTCATTGTACCACTACCTTTGTACCAAGTAAGACAGTTGTCAGTCAGTGGCTAGGACATGTGCTTAGTAATAGGTTAAAAGCTTGGGTCCAGTGAACTAGGCCTTTACAGGGACTGCTGGTAAGACCACTAACTGCTGAACAATTTTGTAATGTGTCATAAAGCACCAAATATTTTATTAAACTGCCATATTATGATTTATTTCTGCTGTTGAATGTATACTTTGTTTTATGTAAATAAGAAATGATTTACATTTTTATATGTTTGTGTTTTTGGAATAAAATATTGGTATGAGTTTGGACAAGTAGGCAGTTTATCCCAACTTTAGCACAAGTGATGTTAGAATTATATAGACTTTATTTATGGGGGCAACTCTGATAGTCAATGCCCACTCATCCCTGTGGGCCTTTTAAATCATATTTATTATACCCCCGCTTCGAAGAAGAGGGGGGTATACTGTTTTACCCTTGTCCGTTCGTGCGTCCGTCCGTTACGAAATTTCCGTCGCAGTTTTCTCAGCAACTATATCATGCAGCAGCCTAATACTTTGCATATTGCTTCATCCCATAGTCCCATGTGGTGTAAAGAGATTTCATGCTCCTTGCTCATCTACTTCCTGTTTGTCGCATATTTTTAGATTTTGGCGGGGGTATCACTAGTGAGCATTAGCTCACAGATTTACTTGTTTATTCCTTGACAAAACATAAACAAATGTTATACAAAAATGTATATTCTATTTACAGATTTAATTTTGAAGATCATTATTTAGAATTTAGTCATCAAGTACAAGATAGATTGATTGGAACTAAAGAAGAAACTGCTAATGTAAGAATATTTAATGTTATAACATATAGATTTATATCATCATTTTTGTATAATATAGTATTGAGTATATGCTTAGGCACTTGCTTGGCATTACAATAACTTTAAAAGTTTCAATTTTAGTTTGATATAAGTATTTAAAGTTGAAAAAGAAATGTTTTATTGTAAAACAGCAAGGGTTTGCTAGTACTTCATAATGGTAAAATGTTCAATTTATAGATATAATGATGTTCTGTTGATAGATATATGCATATTCTTTTTATAGATTTACATTCTATTTATAGGTATATTTGCTATTTATAGGTAAATTGATGTTCTATTTATAGATATACATTCTAGATATACACAAATTTTCTATATTTATAGATATAGAGGATATTTGCCAATTTGGGTGTAAGATCGATTTATATTTCACCGAGTGAGCTTAGAAAACATATTTTCACGAGTGGCGTAGCCACGAGTGAAAATGTCATTTTCTGAGCTCACAAGGTGAAATATAAATCGATCTTACACCCAAATTGGCGAATTTTCTGTTTCTTTCATGCTTACACCTGGAAAATGATGCAATACTTTATTGATTCTACCTGTGCCAGTTCATGGACTAGCTGGCCGTATAACTCATTATAAATGTGATAAAGCGAAACCAAGTAGTTCCAATGTGCACTATTTATTGAAATAAGATCGTTCATTTATGAAGACATTACACATCCAAATCTAATTAATCCATGTTTATTACGGTAAACAAGTATATGGGAAAACAAATTTAAACTCGACAGTCGTTTAACAGTTTCCTAACGCGGAGGGAGACAAAATGTGTACTGTAGATTAACAGTCAAGGTCGAGGTAAATGTGTTTACGTCGGAGTTGGACTACGCCAGTTTTAAAATCAATACAGATTTTATTGTGATGACATATTACGCGGTTAAACGCAGGGATTTAAACGATATTATCAAGCGACTGAAAAGTGCATAGTTCTATTTCTAACACTGATTTGTAAATCACGAGATGGATAAAAGGATAAAGTAAGGAAACACAAAATCTACGCACTGAAAGGATGTGTTATGGATTTGCCAAAATGGCGAAGACTCGAGGAAACCGATGATTTTTTGAGCCAGTTCATTATATCTTATTTATGCACAGATTGGCTTGGATTTATACTAGTCAACCTTTGTATTTATCGTATAATGACTGGATATTCATCATTTGAATCACAGAATGGAATCCAATGCACATGATGCAGCTACAGTCATCGGTCGGACATGTTTGAGTTTTTCCTCGCTAGATTTGAATACGTAAGTTTTTTTAAAGATTTATAATGAATTTTCTTGCGAAAACATGTATTAGACTATTGTATGTTTTATTTTTACTTATATTAAAAGTACGAAACTCTCGCATTTGACCTTAATTATGTATTGTAGAAAAAAAACGCCGTCATAATCCCATACTGTATATAATAGTCGCGTGATTGCCGTGTAATCTGAACTGAAGCTGTGTCGACAAAATTTGTAGACTTTCGTTTTGAAAATTAGTTAGCAAGAGGATAAGATGGATTTGTTGATATCATCTTCTGCTTCAGCATTAACTGATGCATTTTGTCCATTTGGTATTTGCTCACATGATGTTTGAAATAGCTCTATCTTGTCTGTCTCCCTTGATAAAAGTAGTCCGTCATTTTTTATATTTTCACCGTAGTGAAAATATAAACCGATATTTTCATCGTTTATTTTCATCGAATAACACAGCATTTCACCGTAAAGCATGAAAGAAATATTTATATTTTATAGATATGCTGATATTTTATTGATAGGTGTACGTTCAATTTATAAGTATCTTGATGTTCTATAATAATTTATAGATAATATGTTAAATTCTATTTATAGATATATTGATGTTATATTTATAGATATATGTGTTATTTATAGATATGTTGATGTTCTATTTATAGATATATGATGTTATTTATAGAAATGTGTGTTATTTATAGGTATATTGATATTCTATTTATAGATATATGATGTTACAACTGGGGAGAGATTACTACAGCTATATGATGCTGATAAATCTAACAATTATAAAGCAAATAGAGCAACATTTAATCCAACAGATGACATAATATTAAATGATGGAGTGTTGTGGGATATTAGAACAGCTAAAAGTGTTCACAAATTTGATAAATTTAATCAATATGTTAGTGGTGTATTTCATCCTATGGGTCTGGAAATTATCATCAATTCAGAAGTTGTATCCTTTATTTATTTGTGAGTGTGTTATTTATGATTGTCAAATGTTACGTTTGTTTAGTTAAAAGTATTAACTTGGCACTTGGATCATATTTTAAAGTTTACAAAGATCTTAATTTAGAAGAAAAACAATGCTTACTTTGTGAAGCATGTAAATGATTAAAACCAATATCTTTGTCATCTCATATATGAGACAGGTATTGTTGAACGTTTGATTCTAAGGAGAAATTGATGGAGTGAGAGTTTAATATTTTTTAATATAGTAATGTATTGATATAAGATTTCAGGGATATTCCTGGTTGTATTACCTTATTTTTAAATGATAATAATTATGTAGCTAAATAAAATGTGAATTTAAGATATGAATTGCAGTGCCCTTACCCAAGGGCACTGTTTTTATACCCCCGCTTCGAAGAAGAGGGGGGTATACTGTTTTACCCTTGTCCGTGCGTGCGTCCGTCCGTTACAAAATTTCCGTCGCAGTTTTCTCAGCAACTATATCATGCAGCAGCCTAATACTTTGCATATTGCTTCATCCCATAGTCCCATGTGGTGTAAAGCGATTTCATGCTCCTTGCTCACCTACTTCCTGTTTGTCGCATATTTTTAGATTTTGGCGGGGATATCACTAGTGAGCATTAGCTCACAGATTTACTTGTTTATTTTCTGAATGAAAAATTTAATGTTGAGAGCAAAGTGTAAGCTATATATTAGAAAAATGTAACGATACAGACTAGTTTCTGTGATATGACGATATCATTGGTAGCTGGTTACAGTATGGACCAATGATGGCATGCCTGATCAACATGTGATCATGTTTAAACTGTTATGTAAATTTATTGGAAAGCTTGAGCAAAAAATGAACCCAAATTGACCTGTTTTCAGAAGTGATTGATTCTTTTGCTGATTTCATGAGTCCATATTGGCAGTCCTTCACAAACTGTGTAATCAATGTTTATTTATTTACCTTAACATTATATACAGTGGGATATACGAACATTTCGTTTATTACATACAGTACCATCATTAGATCAATGTCAAATTAGATTTAATTATCTTGGTGATGTCATGTATGGTAAGTATATTCTATTGTTTACTTTGTTCTTATGTTTTCATCAGGTCTATTATCCAATGAAAAGCAAAATTTAATACAATAATACAGTAAATGATAATTGATACTAACTTATTAAATGAAATTGTGAAACAAGTTGCTTCAATTTTATCAATCATTATTTAGCAGCAAAAATCAATATTTATTTAAAGCAGACAATATTTTTACATGTCACTAAGACATTTTTGGTCCTTTGAACTTTCATTCAGTCCATTAAAAATCCATTTTACTGGTCCAAATATCAAGTGCTGTATTCAGGACTGGCAAAATCAATTGTCCTTGTTGTCCCAAGACAAGTACATGCAAGTGGATGTTTCAATAATTTTATTCTATTATGTTCATACGGTCAAGTAGTATTAACCAGTTGGCAAGAATGGGCAAATAAACAATTTTAAGGTTTCGCCAGCCCTGACTGATAAAAAGATTGTCATGAAATCTGGTACATTGATATATGTCTTTCTAATGTACAGATATAAATATTTAGTATGTTTTATATTGTAGCTACACATATTGATGAAGAATTAGATAATGAAACAGAGAGACATAGTCCTTATGGTTCAACATTTAGAACATTTGATGCTACAAATTATGATCCTATAGGTAAATTTATTATATACTACATGTTTCTCATTATACAGTGCATTGGAACACCTCTATTAATCAACCATTCTTTCAGAAATGTCTTTTTAGTGGGATAGACTAAATAATGAATAAGTTGGTCTAGTATTATTCATAGTACAAATATTACAAAAATCTCTTTTGTGAGACAAAACATTGCAGAATGTTTGATAGAAGTTTAAACTGCAGACAAAAAATACTTTTATTATTATATGATTTATGACATTATTTGTTGTTCTGAAAATTGTTCAAACACATTTGCTGTTTTTTTGTTTGTTTTTTGTTGGGTTTTACACCGTAGCAACACATTGTATAGGTTATATCACGACGGTCAGTCCACTTGCTGTTCCTGGAAATGCTAAATCTCTGGATTTAACTGTTCACCATTGACCAGTTACTAGGTGCATACTTCCGTCAGTGACTGACTACTGTCCTACATGATTTAGAATCAGTGGTTGGAGGGTGAATGGCTGTAGAAAATTATTTCATGACCAAGCTCCATGAAAGTATGCCCCTCCAGAAATCGAAACCTACAACCCCTGGATCAGTAGACTTGTGGGCTAACACATTATCACTAGATGTTAGTATGTTACATTATTATATTTCAGCCACTGTTGATGTTAAATCTAGAAGTATATCTGATCTATGTACAGATATGACAGATTCTTATCTTGCTGTTGTTGAGGTAAGTTTATATTGGTATTAATTGGATAATAAAAGACTGAAGATGGTGGAATCTTAATAGTATGTCCGCTAGTTTGATACCCCTTCCCCTACTTTGTAGACTTAGCTGTGGTTTAATACACAAGCTTAACAAAGAAACGTAATTTTGTGTCACCTGACTAAGTCAGAATATACGTAGGTGTTACTTGCAGTGTTGGCAGCGTCAGGGTCCCATTGCATGTCCATGACAGTTACTGTAAAACTACAGGAAGTATTGACATGAAACTTTGTATGTAAATAGATTTTATCAAGTAGAAGTGAATGCATAAAATCTAACTGCCTTGCCTGATTTTGGAATTATTGCCCCTTCTTTTACCCTTTAAACTTTTTCTGGGGCATGACACTGAAACTATTAGAGGTATTGGCATGTCTCTTTTGCATAATTTTGGAGTAATTGCCCTTTGTGTAATTTTCATACTTAATTTTTGTCTAGAGCAGAATTTTAAGATATCAGCTTGAAACATCATAGCTGAATAGGTCTTGTAGATTTCACAAGTTAATTTTAGAATAAATGTAAAATCTTTAAATTGTATGTGTATCATAATTGTTTGAAGGAAATGATTATATTTGTTTATATTGCTAACTTATTTTAAACATACGTTTATTTTTTAACTAATGTATCATGTTATATATATATTACAGAATCAACAATCCATGGATATAGGTAGTGATGAAAATATATGTAAATTATATGAGATTGGTAAAATTAAAGATGAGGAGGATGATCAGGTATAACTAACAGTTGATAAAATTGTTTTAGTGTGGTTTAAAGTCTGCTTCCATGTACATGTTCAGCTGACTTTACAATCTTGTATGATAACCTCTGACCATTGAAATCATCTTCAAGCTGGCAACCCTTTGCAGTACGTTATAACACCAGGGTGTAGTTGAACAACTGTTGGTTGATTTCTTGCTGAAGGAATAAGCTTTGTCTCTAGTGAGGATCAAGCCGGGACTTCTTGATCCCTTAGCTTAGGTCCTACATTTAAACGTAGACAATAAAAAGTGCCCTCTATAAGTTCTTGGACAAATAAGAAAGATGTTCATGCATACTGCTTGTAATATTAATATAATTAAAGCTTACCTGAGAAAATGCTTACTTGTATTGTGAGAAAACTTGACAAGGAGAGAAAAACTGACTAGTCAGTACTTTCCCCAGGGGAAAAACTGACTTATCAGGAAAAGCTGGGTGAAAAAAAACAACTAACTATTACACCCTGAATCATAATGTTGATAAAATAATTTATGCAGTTTAATGTCTTTAAAATTATAAATGTATGAATTGTTGTATCCTAATAACTGGCTAATGGTCCAAAGACTTTTGGTGGACACTGTAATTTAATAAAGTTACTGACAGGGAATAGAGATTTATTGTGACTTTGTTTGTTTTCTCAGCAAAATGAAGAAGAAGAGGAACATGTTCAAGATGATGATGATGAAGATGATGATGATGACGACGATGATGATGATGATGATAACGATGTTGAAGACTTTTTACTAAATGTTGGTGATGACGACGATGATGATGATGATGGTAATATTTTATGTCTTTTACAAGTTTTTAATCATAAAGAAATGAGATATCCTTATAAAATAAAACTTTCTGTCCAAATTTTAACTAGGTCGGTTGTGCAGTTGGAAGGGAACCTGGATTTTGAATCTGAAGGGAGCATGGGTTCAAATCCTACCAGGGAGGTTATACCCTTCCACGAAAATTTGACAATTATGTCAATTTTCCTTCATTATTAAGGTATATGAAGAAGTTTCTGACCTTGTGGGAGGGTAGGTGAGTACTGGATATAGACAAGGGTCCAGGAAAGCTAGGTTAGGTGCGCTTGATGCCGTAAAATAACCTTAAAGATTGTGTTGACACGGCGTTAAACCCAGTATAATAATAATAAAAGAACAGTAATATATCAATTAAATAAACAAGTGTTATTTCAAAATTTTGACTGAAACCTTTAAAGGGTTTCCGAAAAAGTTTGACACGAACTTAAATTCACTTTGGATTTACATGATGTTTACATGTATATTGTATAGTAACATATCTGGGCATATTCCCAATCATGTGAATGACACAACATCAAACCAATCTCCAATTCAGTGTTCACATATTATCGAAGAAAAATTATTAAAAACAGCATGTCTGAATGTTTGTGGTTTAAAACGTAAAATATTGTATCCAGATTTTCAAACTTTCGTCTCTCAATATGATTTGTTGTTTGTTTGTGAAACCAAACTAGACTCTAGTGATATAATTTCAATACCTAATTATACGTTTCTTAGTAAACCTAGGAAGCAGAAATACGAACGAAAATCAGGTGGTCTAGCAGTTTTTGTATCTGACTATTTATTGAAACATGTTAATTTTATTGATACAATATCTGATTACGTTATGTGGATCAAACTCTGTAAGTCATATACCAGGACTCATGATATTATATTTGGTTTAGTTTATGTACCACCCATTCATTCCAGATTTTACAATCATATTGAATTTGAAATATTTGAATCTGAAATTAGACAAATGTCTTGTGACAATGAACATTTATACTTATGTGGAGACTTTAATGCTCAAACTGCTGAGCTGATAGATTATACCATTGGTGACACTTTTATAAATGACTATTTTGATATTGACTCAGATACTCAAATATATGTTAATAGTGTATCTTTACTGGAATCTAATAACATTAGACTTCATAGGAAATCCAGTGACTCTAAAACGAATAATATAGGTTATAAACTGATAGATATTTGTAAAAATAATAACCTGATTATTGTTAATGGAAGATTTAATCATACCTCTTCAAGCAATTTTACATTTAGAAATATTTCAGTATTAGATTACTACATAGCTAGCATTAATGCCTTTAAGTTAATTAAGCATTTTCAAATCTCTGAATTAGACAATTTATATTCTGATGGACATTCAATGCTAAATTGTAATATTGAAATTAACATGCCTATCCAGCATGGTAAAAACAATATTCAAAAACACACTAACAAAAAATGGGTACATTCTGAGCAAGAAAAATTTGTTCAAAACATTGACACTCAAGAAATTCAAACTATGCTATTTGCAGCAGAAACCAGACCATCACAAACACTGTTAGATGACATAGGTAACAAATTATCAACTACATTCAAAGCTAGTGCTCAGAAATCATTCAAAAATACAAGTAATTCTATTTACAAACCCACAAACAAGAGTAAACATAAATGGTTTGGTAAAGAATGTAAAAACGCTAGAAAAATATATAATAAGGCACGAAAAAGATATAGAAGGTACCCAAGTAATCATAATAAAATTAATTTAACAAATGCCTGTAAAAATTATAAGTCTACTATGAACAAATTTATAAATAAATATAACAAGGAAAATGAAAAGTATCTGCGTTCTTTAAATAGTAAAAACCCAAGAGAATATTGGAAAATCTTAAATAAATTTAAAAATAAATCTACAGTAGAACCCCCTGACCTGCAGGAATTGTATAATCACTTTAAAATGTTAAATAACGATAACTCGGAAAATGATCCTCAAATAAACATTGAACATATTATGACTAATGATAACCCAACCGAAAGCATAACATTGAATACACCGTTCACTGAAGCGGAAATTTTGAAGTGTATTGTAAAGCTAAAGAATAATAAATCTTCAGGCATTGATGAAATTATTAACGAATACATAAAAAGTACCAAAACTATAATGCTACCTATATATACGAGATTGTTTAACGTAATATTAAATACTGGAATTATCCCAAGTAACTGGTCACAGGGAATTATCATCCCAATTTACAAAAATAAGGGGAATACCCAGGACCCGGGTTGTTATCGCCCAATAACGCTTCTTTCGTGCGCCGGAAAATTATTTACTTCCGTTTTAAACGATCGGCTTAATAAATATTTGACTGAAAACTCTATCCTTGCAGAGAACCAAGCAGGCTTCCGGAAAAACTACTCTACGATGGACCATATTTTTACGCTTAGTTCTATTATCGAAATACTACAATACTTTAAAAAGAAGTTATTCTGTTGTTACATTGATTTTTCTAAAGCATTTGACTCTGTTTGGAGATACGGACTGTGGCAAAAACTACTTAAATACAATGTTAAAGGCAATTTTTTTCGAGTCATTCACAGTATGTACTCAAATATTAAATCTTGTGTACAAGTTTCTACTGATGGTAGTACTGAACGTTCTGATTTCTTTAATTGTTCTATAGGAGTAAGACAAGGTGAAAACTTATCACCAGTACTCTTCTCGCTTTTTCTGAATGACCTCGAAGAATCCCTCATTTTTAAAAATAATAATGGCATAAATTTAAATAACTATACGGATAACTTATTTGTTAACTTTAAGATATTAATTTTACTTTATGCAGACGATACAATCTTGCTAGCAGATGACCCGATCTCATTACAGAAAAGTTTAGATGACTTCATGGACTATTGCACACAATGGAAATTAAACGTTAATATCAAATATCAAACTCGCAACATTGTACCGGGGGTACCTTTAAATGGTTTGATGATAAACTGCAACCTTACATAGACATGTTTACTTTGAAATTTAATGAGATTAACGATGTATTAATCTCTCAATTACCACATGATATTAATCAGGTCGTTGCTATGCTGACATCTTTATATAAAACATGCGCTACACAGGTTGGCTTATTTACCAAGCATAGAGAATCTATCCCTATAACACAACCACAGTGGTGGAACGATATATGCGAACAAAAGAAACGCCGGAAATATCATATACTTAGACAATTTCGTATAAGTAATAGCGAATCTGACCTTTGTCTATACAAACATGCTAAATCGGAGTTTAAATCCTATACTAAACACAGAAAAATACTGTATGAATCTGAGAAAAGACGAGAGTTAACACGATTAAGCAATAATCCGAAGAAATTCTGGAACTTGCTTAAAAGCTCAAATTCTCAATCTTGCCAAGATACGTTCATAACAAGTGAAACCTGGGTTGAGCACTTTTCGTCTTTATTTTACGACAACGAGAATATGTCTCACGTTATTATGACCGACATCGAAGGCGGAGATGAAGCGTTAAATTCAGATTTTTCTGAACACGAAGTTTTAAGGGCTATCAATAAACTTAAAATAGGCAAAGCGCCTGGTCCTGATGGAGTATTAATTAATTATATAAAATGTACAAAACATATAACAATTAAAACACTTACGTTGTTATTCAACATTATTTTTACGTCTGGTGACTTTCCACAACAATGGTCGAAAAGCACTATATGTCCTATACATAAGTCAGGATCAAGACATGATCCGAACCAGTATCGTGGGATATCGCTTATTAATTCTCTTTGTAAAATATATTCATCTGTTCTCAATGAGAGACTATACAGATGGGCCGAGGATAATGGCAAAATAGATGAAGCCCAGGCAGGCTTCAGAGTAGGATACTCTACTATTGATAATCTGTTCACATTGAACGCTTTAGTACAGAAATACATAACGCGAAAACGTGGTAGAATTTACGTGTTATTCATTGACTTCGCCAAGGCGTTCGATAGTATTGTACATAGTAAACTTTTTGCTAGGTTAGAAGCTTGTGGAGTCAATGGTCATTTCCTCAATGCTATTAAAGCAATGTACCGTGATCTATCATCCTGTATCAACCTCGGTCAAGGTCGAACTACTGATTATTTCCGCTGCGGAAAAGGTACTCGCCAGGGAGATGTATGTAGTCCTATTTTATTTGTTCTATTTATAAATGAACTTAATTCATACATTAGAAATTATTGTAATGATGGTATTTTTGTAACAAATGATATCCCTGATATTTTTACATTAATGTTTGCTGATGATGTTGCTAGCCCGGCAGAGTCAGTCGTTCGATTACAACGACATCTAAATGCCATAAAATCATTTTGTGAGGATATGGGTTTAAACCTCAATGTTGAAAAAACACAAATTATTGTGTTTCGCAACGGTGGTCCACTAAAAGACTCTGAAAAATGGTCCTTTGGTGATATACCTATTAAAGTTACCTCTTTTTACAAATATATGGGACTAATCCTTACCCCTAAATTATGTTGGTCGATGACTCAACACAAACTTTTCACTCAGGCATGTAAATCTGTTCATTGTATTCGCGGTTTTGAGAGAAAATTTGGACATTTTAACTATGATGAATCATTTAAAATATTTGATATGATGGTTAAACCAATTCTATTATACGGGGCAGAAATTTGGGGGTTTAAATACTCAACAATTTTAGAACGATCCCAGATAATGTATTGTAAATCGTTTTTAGGGGTAAAAAAGTCTACTAATGACGATGTAGCACTAGGAGAGTGTGGCAGACTTCCTATATACTTAGATTGTACTATACGATTTATAAAGTATTGGTGTAAATTATTAAAAATGCCGAGTCATAGATACCCCAAATGTTGTTATCTCATGCTTAGAGATCTTGATAATTTGGGTCGTCGAACTTGGGCTTCCGAGGTCCGAGAAACATTATTTAAATTTGGATTTGGTTATGCATGGATTGCCCAAGAAATCGGTAACGAAAATGTATTTCTTTCGCAATTTAAATTACGTGTAACAGATATACTTAAACAAGAGTGGCACAATAGCATCTCAGAATCTTCAAGATGTAGTCACTACATAGGTTTTAAATCATTGCTTGAAGTAGAATTCTATTTAAAATCTGAACTGCCGTATTACCTCCGTAAAAGTTTTTCAAAATTCCGGTGTTCTAGTCATAGTTTAGGAATAGAAACTGGTCGACATTTTGGTACGCCTAGAGATGAACGATTATGCTCTTATTGCTTTGAACATGATATACATTACATTGAGGACGAGCAACATGCTTTATTAGTTTGTCAAAAATACAAAATCTTTAGAGAATTATGTTTAGGGATGTCTGACTCTGTCGGTGTTAGCAACCAATTGTTCAATAATATAATGTCTACTAAGAACACAGTAAAACTGATAAATGTCTGTAGATTGATACATCATATAATGTCACAGTAAAATAGTTCGTAATATATGTCTATGTCTGAATACTCATGTTCATGTATATACATTGTAAATTTGTTTGTGTTGGTTTGTATATATGTGCACATGTATATAGGTATGCATGCACATGTTTGTGTATTTATGTGCATGCATGTGTATACATGTGTATGTATAGAGCAGAAATGTATTTGTACGTATATCATTATTTAGACCGTAATACAGCATAAAACAGGTTGTCATTACTTACTGATACCTTACACGTTCACACTCAATTGTATCATTATTTTGAATTTATATGTTGTATATTAATGAAAATGTATTATGGGCCGGTGGCCTTCTTGTACTAATAAATAAACTTTGAAACTTTGAATAAAACGAAAGTGCAAATATTTGGCTCAAGAAAAAACAATAATTATAGTTTTAAAATAGGAAATAATGAGCTAGAAATAGTCGATCATTATAAGTACTTAGGTGTCTTTTTTTCGAGAACTAGGAATTTTAGTAAAGCCAAAAATTATTTAGTAGAACAAGCCAATAAAGCATTGCATGCACTATACTTAAAAATAAATAATATATCATTACCCCTAGATTTAATTTTTAAACTTTTTGACCATACGATTGTACCCATACTAACTTACTCATGTGAAATATTGGGAGGATTTGGTAACAACGATAATATTGAAAGAACTCATTACACTTTCATAAGAAATATCCTAAAACTGAAAAAATCAACACCAATTTACATGCTTATGGGTGAACTAGGCAGATATCCTATTAACATAACTGTGAAAACAAGAATGATTAATTTTTGGTACAACTTGTTGTCAGGAAATCAAAACAAAATTGCTTATAAGCTCTATCAATTAATGTTATCATTACCTAATTTTGAATCCAAATGGATAAACAAAATACAAGACATATTAATAGAAACAGGAAAAATGGATCTATGGTTCAATCAGTCCAATCTCCCTCAATACTCAATTAAACATACTATCAAACAGATACTCATTGATCAATACAAACAAAATTGGCACAGTTCACTTCAAAACTCCTCTAAAGGTATACAATATTCAATTTTCAAAAATGAGTGTGTATTCGAAAAATACTTCTTGACATTAAGTAAGTCCAATTATTCATACTTAGCAAAATTTAGAACAGGCAATCATTATCTACCAGTTGAAGTAGGACGCTGGCAAAATATCCCACTCAGTGACAGAAAATGCATGTTATGTAACACAAATGACACAGGTGATGAAATGCACTATTTGCTTCTATGTCCTTTTTTCAAACAAGAAAGACAAAAATTCTTAAAAAGATACTTTTACACCTACCCCAATATACTTAAATACAATGAACTAATGAACGAAACGTCTCCTAAAGTATTATGGAAACTGTGCAAATTTGTTAAATTGATAATTAATACATTCAAACCATAGTTAATGAACTAGCAAATTAATAGACTTACCAATTAGTTTAAACATCCAATTGATTTAAATATCCAACATAATTAATGACATGCCAGAATGATCAGATAACACAAAAACGCACCACTCCACGCACTAAATTAAACCACTGTAAAATTCCACGTGTTTTACATCCTTTACATAAATTTATTGTACCTGTCCATTCGTAAAGATAAAATTGACCAATCAAAAAACAGCTATTTTTTATTTTTTCTATTTTTACTTCATTAACACATTATACTATAGTCTGTTTCGAAACTACTACATAATAGGGATTACCCGCTTATAAAAACTGACCTCACGTATTCCGTACTTGTATTCATTCATTCATTAAAACCCCCCAAAAATATTCATGTAATAGTAATATAATACTACTAATTATGTTCTTTTTTATTAGCACTGTTGCGTACATGTCACGTGTACATTTACATTTATATCTATTATATAATTTTTGTACTGTATACTCTTATATTGTAAGACAATTAGAGTTAATAAAGTTTATGTTATGTTATGTTATGTTAGTATGCAAGTCTGACTTTGAAAAACAGATTTAACTTTTATAAACAATTGAAATTTCCTTTTTTAGCAGATGGAGGGGATGATGATGGAGATAATGATGGTGACAACGATGATGATGATGATGACGATGATGATGATGAAGACAATATTCTTTTTTCAACAGGAAGTGACGATGATGATGATGACGATGACGATGATGATGGTGATTTTGATCTTGATGGTGCATTCTTTGAACTAGGAGATTTATAAGAAATATAATAGTTTTATATTATATTAAATAGTTAGCTCTTAAAGGTACTAATTCACAGATTTTGATTATTTTTTCTATAATTTCAAAATATCCTTTAGTGTCTGTAATTGTGTCAAAACAATTAATTCTTATTATTTTATGACAAACTGACCTATATGTTGCAAGAAATATACAATAAAAGTCACAAAAATGCACTTAAAGTGTCTATACCTTGACATACGGGGTAGATATTTACTACATAAAACACCATCATTTGTAGTTGTATGTCAACTTTCACTAAAAATCGAAATATCAGAACACTACTTTCCTGTTCCAAAAATATTTCCATACAATTTTGATGGTTTTAGAAAATAGTTGATATTTAAGTTGAAATCTGTGAATGAGTACCTTTAAAGTATATATATTGTAAATACAAATGTAATGTATAATGAACTAGTCTATACCCTTCTTTATGTACATGATGTTAGACTAGTTATATACTGACCTATAGATTTGTCTTCTTTAAAGCAGATGATAATTATGCTGTCTTATGTTTACCTAAAAAGTTACTTTAATATACCCGTAGCAACAATTTGGAAGATATTTTGACATGGTGCTTGTCTATCTGTCTGTCTGTTCATTAACAATTTTGTGTCCAATTACTAACTATACTACTTTAAGGCCTGAAGTTCAACATACTTGGTTTGAAGGATCGCCATGGTCAGTGGATTGTACCAAATAATTTCAGGGTCACTGGATCTTACATTTTTTCATTGAGCCATTCATTTGAAACTTTTGATCTTGCAACTACACCAACTTAATGCTCTGACTACATAGTTCTTATTCTATTTTGATTTTTGTAATTATAAAGGATTATATTAATATTGATCTGCATGTTTTAATTATTTTAAAGTTGCATTCCTTGTCTTCTGTTTAAATCGCCATTTTCAGAAATCTAATCTTCATACACATTCGGAACTACCTCAGCGATTTTCCACGCAAATACACCTCGGATATCACGAGGAGCGAAAGAAGTTCCAACAAAGAATCTAGCCTTGTTCCCGATGTTTACTTAATAGAACGCTGGCACACACCAAAAAGACGGACGATTATGGGCAGTTAAAGCTCTTCAATGCCTGTAACTGATATTCGCTTAAATCAAAGTTGATCCTTAAACATTTTTTGTGTACTCGATACTTTCTGCAAAATGATCTGCCATGTTGGTTGTTTACATCGGCACTACTTAACCTATGAGGTTAACTGCCGGACCTCATAACTTGGTTGTATTCCTACTATGTTTAATATCCGAGGTATATCTTCGTAGATGATCGCCGAGGTCGTTCCGAATGCTTCATACAGTGTCCTCCAAAAGTTCTTGGACAAATAAAGTTGTGAGAAAAAATGATTCATGAAGAAAAATTAAAAAGTTATACAACAATTAAAGATTATTCATGTAAAACAGTATGAATCATATGTTGATAAACTAATTGATGTAGATTTTGGACTTTGCTCAGGTGACTCATTGTTTCCTTTTTTCATGGGTAAATTCTAAATATTGAATTTTGTCCCAAGGATTTGTGGAGGAAGCTGTATAATGCATGATTGTTTGAAATATATAATTTACTTGTTATATGTAGAATATCTCAATTTGGTTTAGCTGTTAGGTGTTAAATGTCTATTTTTTCACTTTAATTATTTACTTATGTACCATTGTTAATCTAAGTTGTGCTGATTACTATATACATGTATATAGTTGTAAATAAAAGAAACATATTTACTACAATATATTGTTTTATTATGGCATTAATTTTGTTTTATAGTTGAAGACAGAATGTATTACGGACACACCCATGGCATACCTCTGGGTCTGGATGGGACTCTTTTTGTCTTTATCATAACTTTGCCGTTTTTCAGATGGAATGACTTGAAACTTGGTGTACAGTATATTTTCTTTTAAACATTCCAGGGGCATTACATTTTCTGAACAGGAGGGGCGTTTTTACTAAATAATTTAGTACTAAATAATTATAGTGAAATTACTACATTAATTAAGGTAAAGTAAATTTACCCTTAGCAACCATTTCAGCCATGAAAAAATGTCTATCAAAGGCAATAACCGGCATTAAAGCCTTAACTGACAGCCAGAGCCATAAAAAATCATTATCAAAAGCGACTGCTGTTACTGAAGTAATGTCAGTGTGTGATCAAAAATCTGACACCAACATATAAACTGTGTGTTTATTAGGGAATATACGGTATGGCAATATAATGTGTCTATTCAAGGGTATAGTTATGGCAAATTGACCCGAGACAGATTAATACATTACACACATCTGTTATACACTACTTATACAGTAAAGTTCCGCTATTAAGACCAGCAAAATCGATGGTCTTAATAGCAAAATGGTCTTATTATATGGACCTTTTTCTTCACAAATTAGGCATTTGGGTCTTAATAATTGTCAATAGTCGAATGATTTTGAAATAACAAAAGTGGGCTTAATAGCGGAATTTTACTGTAACTGAATTAATATAGACAAATGATAATTAAATTGTATTTTTGTCTCGGGTCAATGTGTACAAGCTACTAGTATATAATTTCAGGTATTATAACATATGTGTTCATTATACCCCCGCTTCGAAGAAGAGGGGGGGTATACTGTTTTACCCTTGTCCGTGCGTTCGTCCGTCCGTTACAAAATTTCCGTCGCAGTTTTCTCAGCAACTATAACATGCAGCAGCCTAATACTTTGCATATTGCTTAATCCCATAGTCCCATGTGGTGTAAAGCGATTTCATGCACCTTGCTCATCTACTTCCTGTTTGTCGCATATTTTTAGATTTTTGCGGGGGTATCACTAGTGAGCATTAGCTCACAGATTTACTTGTTTTATGTTTACATTTATAATGCATTATAAATATTGATATTATTATTTCTGATTTTAGGTCATTGGTGCATACATTTAGCCTGCCATTGAACATAAATACAACTATCTATTTTAATGATCATGAGTCTAGAAACGCTGTAATAAGTATTCAAATCGGCCAGGTTAATGTATACACCACTGACAGTTGAATAATTTCAACAATAATAACAAATATATATAAACTCCTGAATGTGCTTGCCATGACTCTGTGTACTCTAACATTGAAAGACTGTAGATGTGTTGAATAAAGTGGTAGAAGGGAGAATGTCTATAGAAATTATTTTGTAACCAAGTTCCACAGTATTATACTCCACCTGTGAATCAAAGACTTGATCAGTGAACTTGCATACTACTAACTGAGCTAGCTGGGCGAGCTCCAGCTGTATAATTAATCTCATAAATATTCATAGGACAAAATGTCTTCCATATTCGATTCAATTGTTTAATTTGAGTGTTGATAACGTTGCCAATTAGTTGTCATGTAAGTTCTTGTATGAATTATTTTTTGACTTGACTTGTTAAAGGTATGACATGCTGGTTTTCCAAATGTTATCAATTGCTTTTCAATCTTCAAATTTTTGTCCAAGATTTAGAAAGTTATAAATGATGATATGTGACTTGGTGAGTGATATTAGAAGTCAAATATGTTGACTGATATAAATCAGGGCATTACTAATTGTCTTAGTATTCATTTGACTGTATCTGTCATGTCTATGCTAATGAACATTTCCATTAGTAAAATATTTCCACATGAAGCCAACAACCACTGTAGCCTATACATGTACCTTACTGACCAATTAAAATATGTCATGTTTACCACTATTGTTTAAACCATGTCATGATGTGCTTTCCAGTGCCATATTCTTGCTGTAATAAAGATATGCATATTTTTATATTCAACTTTCATCTAATATGAATTTGTGTTTTTTTTCTCAATCAAAAGAATGAATTAACATTTGTTAAAAGTGTATAAAGATATAACCAACAGATTTTGCAACATAAATTTAAAAATTTGAAACTTGTAAAAATGTAAATGTAAAAAATGTAATGGCATTTTATAGACTGAGTTTCATGCTTACGCAAGTTCGCCGACTTAACAACTATTGCTATCACTTCCTAAATTAATGACTACTGCATTTGTTTTTGTTAAAAACTATTTCTGCAATTTATATCACTCACTTTATATCATGATATTAGAACTGTCCCTTAGTGAAAATTTATTCTACCAGCCAAGACAACCAATATAGTCATAAATTAGAATTCTCCGTTTGAATCATTCTTTAATTATCAATATTTGATAATTGTCTTATAGCTTTATGTGAATATTGTTTGTAAATTTTGAGTTTTGTTTGTTTTTAGTTGTACATTCATTGACATTATTGAGGATTGTTTCACTTTTATAACTTGTCTTGTATATGTTTAGTTTTAGCTTGTACAGAAATGATAGGGTTTTATATTAACATGTATTTTGTCTTGTTTTGTCCCTTTTGAATTATTTGTTGTTTTAATAATGCAGCCTGTCTCTCCATTATAATATAAAATTGATAATGAAAGAAACACTTTAATTTTTGGAATTTATTATATTTACTATACTGTGCTCTTCAAAAAATCTAGGAAATTTAAATAAAATTTTAAGAAAAAGTGATCGGGCATACAGCAAATATTTTACTGTAATTAAAGCATGTACTTTTTATACCCCCGCTTCGAAGAAGAGGGGGGTATACTGTTTTACCCTTGTCCGTCCGTCCGTCCGTTACGAAATTTCCGTCGCAGTTTTCTCAGCAACTATAACATGCAGCAGCCTAATACTTTGCATATTGCTTCATCCCATAGTCCCATGTGGTGTAAAGCGATTTCATGATCCTTGCTCATCTACTTCCTGTTTGTCGCATATTTTTAGATTTTGGCGGGGGTATCACTAGTGAGCATTAGCTCACAGATTTACTTGTTTATGTTGATAAACTTATATAATTATAGGCACAGCCTATTCATGGAAAAGACATGCAACTTTTTAGCCAAAAATTCTCCTTTGCATGTTTTAGTCATACTGTCCCTCAATGCAACAAGTGGTAAGCTCAGCAACCAGAAGTGTTCTGAAGGTGCAAATTTAACTTGTAAAAATTAGAGTGTGTTATCTCCCTTTAGTTAATTTATAGAAGGACCAAAGGGAGGTAACTATGAAACTAAAACATGGACACTCAATTTAGTTCAGACTCTATACAGAAACTAATCCACCAAACTCATGTGATATCATAATGTGTCTTTTCCATAATAATGATTCCTTACATGCCTCTTTGCTTCTTATTTTCTTTCTATGGAGAAATGTGGTTCAGTTTATCAGTTAAACAGAAGATTTTGTCCAAGGACATTGGAAGGGTACGGTATAATATTTTAATTTAATTACTATATTGGAAAGGAATGGTTATGGGAAATATATTATATTTGCCATTCTATCATTTGTCACCCAATATTTATGCTTGTTCAAATAAGGTTTTTTAGTGCTCTTTGTTTTTTACTGCATAAACATGTGATGCTATTAATTGTTTATGTCATATCTAACCTTGGTGCATGCAGTTTGGTGCATGTAAAATTTGTGTTCATACCACTTACTATAGATACATACGATATGTATACATACATTGGTATGTAAAGTATAGTTTGTTCATAATGTTTTTATCTTATACATTTACAAGTATTCATTATCATTGATTCCATGTGTTGGTTTTAAGGTTGTATATAATGTAAATTGTTATCATTGGTCACCAAATCATTATACCCCCCCTCCCCAAAAAACATTTTTGAGGGGTATATTGGAGTCAGCTTGTTGGTCAGTATGTAGCTTTTCTTGTCTGCTCAATGTCTTAGCATCAGATTTGATTCAAACTTCACACATATACCAGATATCAGGCACACATGTGCATATCCCATTTTGGCAACGGTCCATTGCTTTTTTCGTTAAGTTATGGTCCTTTGATGAAACATCTTGTCCACTCATTTTCTCAGCACCTATTGTACTGACTCAATTCAGATTTTACACATAGAAAGGTTATCAAGCAAACATTTGCATATTTTACTTTAGTTACAATCCTTTGATTTTTTTGCTGAGTTATGGCCATTTGATGAAAAATAATGTCTGCTCATTTTCTCAGCAATTTCTTGACAAAGACCAGTGGTGGGGGAGGTGTTTTATCACATTCAGTGATAGATCTAGTAACATATTGATAGTCTTGTATGTATATGTAAAATATTGATGTATGATAATGTACATTGTATTATATGTGTGGAGATGTTAAATGTTCATGGCTGATTTGTTTTAAAGTTTGTAAATATTTATTCTACATTATATACATGTTTTTGTTGAATGGTCACATTGATCGTCTTATGTCGTTGTATTTATTGTTCTTATATAGAAAATAAAAAATGTTGATTTTTTTATTTGGGATATTTTTTATTTTTTTATTGTCACCACGACCGTCTTCACTTTAAATGTAAGGAGCGGGCATGGCCCAGAGGTTATGACCTTGGACTTGTAATCATTGGATAGCCAGCTCTGCGTTGGTTTGAATCCAATCCAAAGCCTACTCCGTTGTTTCCTTGAGCAAGAAATGTTATCCTACTAGCTCAGTACTGGGGGACCAGAAAGTAGACTTTGATGATTAGGAGTACAAGAAATGTGTTTTACCTCTGCTGCAGAATCAGGTTGTGATGGGTTTTTCATTATCTTTCTTTTTGGACCTATATCTTTTTAATGGGAAGTTATATTAAAGCATCATACAACTCTGGCTATAGGTTTCTGCTAGACATCCACTATTTCTGAATGGTTTTCTTAATTGGTTGCAACAAGGGAGACAACTAAGCATTTTAATTCAATTCTTTATCATAGTTGTCTCCCTTTAATTTTACCCTACATAGCTCTATGAATTGTATGTGTCTTGATTTACAGCAAGTTTTATGCAAATTTTTGCAAAAGATGTGATAGGTTTATATAAATGTCATCAATAACAGTGTGCAGAGTGAATGTTGAGCAACATCATGTCAGGATAAGTCAATATTTATATATGTTGTCAAATATCGTTTAATAGAGCTCTGACTCTTTGAGCTTTTAGTTTATGTTGACAATGTTACGGATTAACAGACCTATTTTGTTAATGCACAAGTTCTAGTGTGTGCAATTGTCTATGCTATATAAAAACTATAGTTCTGTTTAAAGTCTGCTTCCATACTCGGTTGCCAGACACAATTTTCCTTCTTATTGTATTTACAATAAGAAGGGTAATTGTGGCTGGTACCTGTGCTTCCTTATACATTTTGAGCCAACTTTCCAAACTTCTATGATAACCACTAATCATTGAAATCACATTTAGGCAGGCAGGCTTCACAGTACTCATTTACACCAGGGTTGAGTGGAACAAGTGTAGGTTAATTTCTTGGTCAAGAAAATAAGCAGTGCCCCTAGTGGGGATTGAACCTGGGACCTCTCACTTCCTAAGCGTGTCACATGGTGTCCTACCACTGTACTACAGCTCCTACTTATATTAGTGTATGTATTAATAAAGCAAAATTGACTTATTTGAGTATACATCTGTTTCGACGATCTTGGTGTCTACCTAGATTCAATCTTATCTCATTCAGTCATGCAGACGGTCTGTTTCTCTATTTTCTGATCTTTGCTAGGGTCAGTGTAATTCTGTCAGGATGATTTGGTTTATTTCTGAAGTATATATTTAAGACAAGAAAATATTGATGCAAAGCATTAAAGAGCATAAGATAAATATGAAAATGAAAGTGCAGTCAGTATCTTTACTTTGAATGTTTAAGTGAAAAAAAACTATTTCAGCAGCTAGAGTCATGCAGAATAGACAGCTCATGTAATTATTGTCTACGAGAAAGACATCAAGCTTCTTATAAAACTGTCTTACTAAGTAATTAGTATGTGAAATGTCATAATATATAGCTTTGCTTTCTATCTGCGAGTGGTTACCGCAATTTGAAGCCATCTTCCATGGCCGATCAATGGCTCATGTGTATATTTGGTAATGGGACACATAAATAAGCACACGTGAATAAAACTGTATCATTTTGTAAAATTAAATGATTCTTCTGATTGGTTTATAATTTAATCCATATGAAACCGAAAGTAGAAATGAAACTTTAGGTATTGAAAGAAAGTTTTTTTTTGTATACATAGACGATAAAAACTGGTATGTGAGCTTAATAGCCTTATTGGAGAAGTTACGTACGTGCTTTAATCTGGACATCTGTGGGGAATATATATTTATTCCGTCTTTTATTAATTGTAAGAAAAAGTATGGTAAAATGTTAATAATCAGTGTTTAAATTTATTAAGCTATTCCATAAACAAAATTTACAACATGATTAATTAACTCGCTCAAAATAAACGATGCCAAGGCACAACTATTTATATAAATATACAAGTACGAAGTACGAAAATAGAAAAGTTACGAGGATATAATATACATTGTAATACAGTGAAGTTGCACATCAAAATCATTATGTTCTTTATAGCTGAATGATCAGAATATAGGGACCTTTTCTACTCAATTTAAACATTTTTGGACTTAAACATCGTCAAAAATCCCATGAATTTGCTATGACCAACAGCGGAATGATAAAAATATGTGGGACTTTTTCTTCATAAATAAATCATTTTGGGAATTAAAACATCGCGAAAATTTGCCGCTAAACTCTAAATTCTGGCGTAAAGGGAACAAACCCAATCACAAATTTTGACTCCCTGCAAGGGGGAGTGAACTTCTATTTTGTACGTAATATTCTCCACATGATGAATTCACAATAACCAAGACGGTCGTTATATAGCGATACTTTACTGTATACATGTATGTTGCATTTAGTATGCAACCATGTTTAAACTGTAATTTATCAACGAGATTTTGTTCTACATTACTCACAAAACACATGATCTAGCGAAATTCATGCTGTGTAATTTAAGTGGGAAATGACAACTATTTCGAAAAGCTAAATTGATAACATAGTGAAATTCCTATCTAAAAACTTGTCGATCGGCATACATAGAAATACAGTGCCTTTCAGAAGTCATTGGAAGTATGACATTTTGAGAAAAACTGTTCATGCATACCTTGACCATTTAATATGATCAAAGCTTTTTTTAATATAATATAGTCTGAATCACATGTTGAAAAAATAATAAGTGAAGAGTTTGCAATATGTTCGGATGAATTCTATTTCCTTGTTTTTCATAGGTAAATGTAAATCAGTTTTTCCTAAAAACAGTATTTCGTCCATGGACTTTTGGACGTCCCTGTATAACTGACACAGCTACTTTTATACACCGCGTTAAATTTTGTCACAAAACGAGATCGCTATCTTCTTTACAGTGTTGTAAATATTTATTCAAGCTTAGTTATAAACCACAAAAATGCAATTTGAATTTCCGGTATTGAGTGGTGTAGCCCACACAAATAACTAACGAGGAGTGAAAAAAAGAAAAACCGCGAGCGGCGCCCTCTATGTAGGTCGACAACCAGCTGATCGGTGAAGTTTCCATTCATAAATAAATCTAGATAGCGTGGGAATTAGGTCACGACCCAACATAGTTGTGGTACTGTTTATGACAAAAGCGACTTCATTGAAAGTGGGGGCATGTAAAATTTAGAGATTTTCCTCTTAAATTTAGATTAATCACCGGACTTTTGAAGTGATTTTTAAATCAGACTATCATTTAGGTCGTCGTGTGAATTTCTGGTCAAGGTAGAAAAGTAGGAAGTGTTAGGTTTAAATAAAATACGTTTAGATAGTTGATTTTATATGCTAAAATAGTCGATGGCGAAAATTATTTTAATTGTATCTCATTAATTTGGACAGTCGCTATGTGTATTAATGTATGTTAAAGGAATACTTAGCGTGTATTAGTGAAATAAGTAACAAACACACATATGTTGTAGATCTATGATTGATTTGAAAATACAGTGAGAAAACTTCATAACAACGTGTGCTCGTGAAATAGTTTTGCATTTCATTTATTTCTATTTTTATGTATACATGATAGTTCTCTTATGTCGGACACTGAAGACAAAGGGGCTGCCGCAGCCCCTAAGGTAGAACCTAAAGAAACAAAACGTGGACGTGGAAGACCAAGAAAACCTAAACCAGATCAGGTTAATGTTTTATTTTCTATCATAATCTATTATAATCTAGGTTGGATAATTGTTTAATTATGTAAACATTTAGTTAGTTTAGTTTATTCTAACTTATTTTAGCTCGGTTGTGAAACAAGTTATTGCAATTTAGATTAATCTCTCTCGAGTCTGCTTCAACTCATCGTCCAGTATATGGTCCAGAGTCTATGTCCGACTGTAAATTTGACCACGTCCTGGTTCACATAGTATTGAGCTAGTAGGATAGTGTTTGACCAAGGGAACAAAGAGGTTGAGGTTTGTTTGATTTGACCCTATTTAATTATGAAACTGGCTATCCATTGATTACAAGCAAGTCCAACATCGTAACCACTCGACTACGACCGCTTCATTGACTTTTCTCATGTTCGTTTCTTATTCATTGAAAAAAAGTTATATTTTCACAAAATAGATACTAGTGTAAATCTGAACTGTTTTCTAACTAGAAATTGGTTTAAAATGCACCAAGAAACCATTTTGTTTAGCATTGGCCTACGTTTCGTGCACTAGCTGTTCTAGTTTTTGGATACAGATTACGGAATTGATCATATTATTCTGAATTTCGGGATCTTAAGTATTTCACATTAAGTTTAGATACATCTAATAGTTCTTGTTTGAATGTACATGTATATAGGCGTTTCACACTGACCACATAATGAGTTTTAAAATAAAAATTACATTGAACTATATTCATGTTTGGTCACGAAGCTGTATTGAATGTAGGTCCGTGGTTTTACTCATTATCTGTCCTGCAATTGTTCCACTCCGTCATCAAACAATCAATCATTGTCATAAATTGTGTACACAAGCTCACACGCATCTTCTATACGATTCTGTCTATCGCTCTATATTCTTGTGCGCATGCGCTGATTTTTTGGCGCGAATTGACTGGTAATATCGTGCACGAGCGTCCAGTCCGCGCTGCAATAGATTACTGTAGCATAAACGCAGTTTAGTGTATTTTAAGAATAACAAATGACTATCTCAACATGATATGTGTTTATTTGCTTCGCAGTTTATACGCTTTGTATGAAAATGATGAATTAATGTTTGTTTGAAAACACAGTTCCATTCAAAAGTTCTAAGATAAGTGAAATTTTGAGAAATAACTGAGCATGCACACAGTGCGTTTTTTTGTGAAAATCAAAGATTATTCATGTAACATTGTTTGAATCATATGTTGATGAACTAATTAATGCTAAATTTGGAATTTGTTCTATGACTGGCAACTGTGTTTTTTTTATTTTTGTTGGTAAATGTAGATCATTCGATCTAGATCGAGAATCTTGATAACCTATGGAGAATGGTGTAGACCGGTTTATCTTAAAACAAGATTTTGTCCATAGACGTTTGGAGGGCACTGTCGCTCTAGATTCACAAAGCTTGTAATTGTTCTCTTTAGTTTTTCAGTTCCAATGCCATGTGGTTTAACTTAATATCATGGTGTAACTATGTGTTTTAGTTTAAAACAATTTTACTGAATGCTTAAACGAGCAATGTCATAACGTATGAAATATGAAAGGGCAAATTCGTGTGAAACAAAATAGATTCAGACGTCTACAGCAATGTTTACAGTTTAACGTTTATATATGATCTCTGTATTTATCATTGATACAAACATATGAATATATAATTATATTATACGTATAATAAACTGAGTAATATAAACACCCTTCAGTTTGATTAAATAGCTTTTATTATACAGGTATTGAAGAACTGATGATTTCATTCAATTCAGACGACCAAAATAGTACATTCCGAGGATGTTGTTAGGAATTAAGATTTTTTAGGCACATTGTTTTCTATCGGCGGCCATCACGGTTTCGAGTCAAAACACCTTAATCATATATTTATATGGTGTTTTTGTCTCCGCGCCTGTCGCCTATGTTTTTATAGATGTACATGTATATGCCGTTATTACTTAGTTTGATTGCAATGAAAACATTCCAGTCGTCTGGCTAGCTTAGGTGGTAGCACGCAAGTCTACTGATCGAGGGATCGTGGGTTCGATTAATAGGCGGGGTTTTCTTTCGTAAAGTTTGGTCATTAAATAATTTCTTCGGCAATTCCCCCTTCTTTCACTAATTCTAAATCATATGTAGGACAGTTGTCAGTCACTGACGAAAGTATGTGCCTAGTTACTAGTTAACAGCTTAATCCAGTGACGTAGCCTTTCCATGAACGGCGAGTAGGTTGACTGACCAACGTGATAGGACATATACGTACAATGTGTTGCTACGGCGTAAAATCCAACAAAAAAGACAACATTCCATATTATATTATTTACATCGTTTAATAATAGTCAAACATGCACCCTCAAAACTAGCTCTATATCAACTATATGGTAAAAACTGTCTAATGTCTGAGCATACTAGACATAGTAAATATTACCGGCTAGAGTGTTGATTTTATGCGCGACTTCCAGTGTTCTATTGGCCGCCATATTGGAAGGCACGCTACTCGCATTAAAATGGCGTTTTAAAACTCTGTTTATATGTCTATGGTTCCAAGACGATATTTTAACGTTGTTTATGAACAGATCAAACAAGTGTTTAACTTCTCGATCATATTATACTTACCTATACAAAGAAATGTGATTTAACCACTAGATCTAGCAATCCAACCATAGGTAGTTTGCAGGGTTCAGAGACAAACGCTTTATATATACATTTTGTGTTGTTGATTTGAAATCGTGTCGACCGCCTATAGATGAATCCAAGTCAAAAACACTATAATAACAAACAGTGCACTAGTTACAATAATCAGTCGTTGTAGCATCTTTTTACTATAGTTGTGAAGAATGGAGTAGCTTTTAGAGAAAACTTTTAACCAGATTGCAGAAGCACGAATAAAAAAAGCATTTGATTTATATTGATTGATACAAAAAATTCAGGGTTTCAAAATGGGGAAAAATCATAATCGATCATCGGAAATAATCGGACAACCCTTTTCGATCAATCATCAATTATATAATCGAAACATTTACTCAGGGTTTTCATCGGGATTTCCGAAAATATATGACAATATGTTGCAATGGTTTAAAGGAGTTTGTTTCTTATATTATCACCATCATCACCCAGTTTAGTTTAAACAGGCCGTTAAGTATTCCTTTGGCAAGGGTGTGGCCTGTCTGTCTCTTTGGAGTTAATGATAGAATATTAAATCATGTATAATAAACCTATAATTAGTGGTTTAGATGTTGTTTATGTTTAATAACAATATCAATTTTCGGATATTTTCAGTACTCATAGTCATACAGTATAGAAAACATATGTATAATGGCGAATTCCATGTGCTGACCAAAAATATCAACACCGATCGCAAGGATTTACTATTACAAAGTACGTGTAGTAGTAAAAATGCAAACATCATGTTTTAATTAAGAAGAGTTTTGTTCCCATAAAATATTTCTTTTGTAATATAAATAAATTAAAACTAGAATGTCTCATTGTTAATAAAAATAAATAGCTGACATTAGCGATAATCGATTATTAAACTTAATAATCGATTGTCTTTCGATTCTGATGAAACGATCAATTATCGATTATAATCGATCATCGTTTAATCTCTATCAAACGACATTACCAGTGGCGCTTTTCACAAAAACTTCTTACGATAAAAATTATCGTAAGTCAAAACAAGAAACATTTAATAATTATGTTATGTCTTGGCTGATCAATTCCAAATATTATTGAATTTGTGTAGAATATTGTATACATTTTGAATAGCCTATCATAGCTATGCTTATTAGCCTTCTGACTTTGAACGGCAAAATTATGAATTTGACTTACGATAACTTTTTAGAATTTGTGTGAAAAGGTGCAAAAACAATAACAGAATATAGCGATGTTTTCAGTACTAGAAGTAAATTATTCATCGGTCGTCCTCGTATAACCTTATACATACGTACATGTACAATGTATATAGCATACACGCCAATACGTGATATCGTAAATTTATGGTATTTTCTTTTAATGACCAGAGTATTTTTTATGTATTCCTTATTTCGTTTTCCTTTTTTCGTAGACATAATGTTACTATTCAAGTTTCTAACCATCAGTCTTTATTGTATAACCCTTTATCGCCTTTACATAGCAAACACTCACAAATATGTCAGCCTTAAAAGTCTTATGTTCAGTACGTACGAACTTAATATTGAATTATTCTTTTACAAGAGACAATGTTTTCTAAATAGCTATGTCAAGACCTGAACACTTTCACTCGGGCATTTATATTTTGCATGATGCACCATTACGTTAACAATATCTAGGTCTCCGTGCAGACGTTCTTCGTATAAATCAAAGATGTCGTCTGCTTGTAGCGCGTTCTAATTCCATGTATAACGTTTTATTGCATTTTTTCGTGCTAATTTCGTGACGAATGTTTTATGAACAACATGTTTGGAATGCGATGAATGTTGAATTAATTAACATAATAATGTACCATTTAATACAGTGTCCTCCCTAAGTCTGTGGACATTTTTTAGGAGAAACTTATTCACGTTTGTTCACGAAGAAAGCAACAAAGAGTCACCCGGGCAAGTTTTTTTATTTGTAGGGTTAAACGCAGTAGCAACACAACGTATAGCACAGGCCAACGGCACGGTCCCGAATAAAAAATATATGCCGGCGCCTGTGATGTATAGTCATATATCGGCGGTCAGTCAACCTACTCACCGTTCCTGGAAAGGTTAACTGTTAACCAGTTACTGGGAACATACTTTGTCAGTGATTGATAACTTTCGTACACGATTTAGAATCAGTAGTTTGAGAGCCGTACAGACTATTTCATGACCAATTTCGACGAAAAAAGCCCTGCCTAGGAATCGAACCCACGACTCCTCGATCAGTAGACTTGCGAACTACCACCTTAGCTAGCTGTGCGGGCTGAGAAATTTTTGAAAGCAGTATAACTGAGTTTATCAAAATATGACCCAAACTATACTGAACCAAAAAAAAGAACGCACCACTTGGTGACTTGACTGATCCCATTATTTTTCAATCATATCAGGTCTTAAGACAATATCAAAGTGTATCATGTAAAATCAATTATTTTTCAATAATTTCACAAAATTGTTTCACATTTATTAATCAATTGTTAATTTTCTGGATCGTTTACAAACACAAGTGCAAAATTAGAATCACTGAATCAGTTTCGTATGTGTCCACTCCGGTTGGCATTGTTTGGTTCTGTATATGTAACATAAATCAGCTTTAGATGCAGAAAAAAAACTTGCGTCATGTATGATCAGTTTTCATTTCTCCAAAAACTTTTGGAGGGCACTGTAGTGAGACATGTTTAAAGTCTGAGATAATGTTGTACTCGGTGTATTGTCTTCATTGTTCGTTGGTCTACAGTTAACATGGCTTGATGAAAAACAAACATGGGTTATTTCTGGATCATCCCTCGTATTACTAATTCTTACTGATATACGCATTGTTTCATTTCTTTATAATTTCCATATTTGTGGAAGTTAAGGTGATATTAACTAGTATAATGTAATGTAATGTTATTCATGGTGTCTAAGCTTTATTTCAACATGTTTTTCATTTCACGGGAACTTGCCATTTTGTTGTTTGAAATTTCCCTCCTTATGATAAAAACTTCTTTTTATAATGAATAAGCTTTTTTAAAGGAGGGAATTGTCAACCTTAGAGAATGTCGAGCTCCTATGGTCATATTGCGGCAGTTTGTCGTCCTGCTCACGGCCCCAAGTTTAGGTCTCTGGGTCTAAGCATGTAACCCCCTTACCAATCACATAACCTTGACAATGGCACACAGGTTGACCTACTTGATACAAAGCTAGGCGGGAGAATAGTCGTAGAAAATATTTCTCCTTGACAAAACTCAACGACAGTACTTGTATGTAGGTTCCGCCCGAGTATTGAATCCACGACCTCTCGATTGAAAGTCATTCGCGCTACCCAGAAATCTGGGAAAGCTGGTTAAGTAAGCAAGCCACAGTAAATAACAATAGATGATTTTGATGAATGTTACGGTTATACCGTATATTGCAATACGCAGTATATTAAAAGTAGCGAAACGTCAGTTTTTCCATTGTTCATTCCATCTAACCTTAAGTTACAAGAATTTTACCGATTGGGGCGCGTCACAGTCCTACATGACCATATATACTTAAAGAGGTTAGATTCTATCAGTAGCTGCATGTAAAATCTGCAATATATCTGTTAAACACAGTGAAGGCACAATGAATCTAAAAGCCGACAATATATCGTGGTACGTATCGCGATACGAAACCAGCGTATTGCAATATATCGCGGTACGCTTCTGGCGTATCGTGACAGCCCTAGTTACGGTACTAAATATTATTGAACCTTAGATAGTATGAAATGTGTAATATTTTCTAGTTGTTCATTCTCTAACCTCTGGCTCCACACGACGAGAATATTGATAACCTCTGGGTACGAGAAGGCTAGTTGGCATGGTAGTCCTATCCAAATTCCTGCTCTAAACCAGATAACTATTTTGCAACTGACATCCATCATCATTTACGTATATAACGTATAGATCTAGATATTGTGGAATCAAAATAGATTCAAATCGTTAAATTATCAAAACTGTAGGGCTCGACATTAACTGTTGAAGTAAGTCACAGGGATTCCTAACGATAACCATTTATACCTATAATATATAAGATGGCTGCGCCCGGTTGCGACTTCGTCTCGGAAATTGAAAACAGACGATTAGCATCATTGAGAGACTAAGATTAGTCGGAATAGTTGAGGTTTGTTGAATAAAATAACTTATTTTTTTTCAACCAAGCTATAATTTGGCCGGTATTTCGCGGAAAAGACGGTTTTTACAGGGCAAGGCGAGGGGACGGACCCGTGTCGTGCTAACCATTTCCCGTGCGTTTTACGAGAAACTAGCTTGAATATGGTAAAAAGTTGTAAATTTGTTGTAAAAACTTAGGCTTTTTGGATGGATAAAATTCATGTCTTCTGTATCGAAACTTGAAGACCTGATGAAAATATTCGAATAAATAACGGAGTTATGCATTTTTTTGTGACGCAAGGGTTAATTTTCATAATTTTGATTTTGGACCCCTTGTATATTATTATAGGTATAATTGGTTATCGTTAGGAATTCCTATGAAGTAAGTAGCATGTAGAACATTCTCGTACCCAGAGATTATCTATATTATCGAGAATTTTGAAAACCTTTGGGTACGAGAATTGACTTTAAAATGACGACTAACCATATTATGTACTTGCCCAAACCAAGTATTTAGTTGCCCAACCAAAATGGTACCTTAAATTTGAGGGTTATTGATATATTCTGATAGTCATGGAGACGACTAGCATACGTGTACTTGATGCCCAATCTTAAAGGTAAGTCGTCACAGGCAATCAGACGACCGTTAATGTTTAGCCCTGAACAAGAAGTAATTTTAAAATAGCTCAATTTTTAGTTCATAACCATTCATACCTAAATTTCTCAATGTTTCTGTTTAAGCAGAACTGGTCGCCATAGCAAGGCATTACTTGTAACTATTGTAATATTTTGAAACTCTTTTTCACAAAAATCTTCCTAAAATGTTATCGTAAGTCAATTTCATAATTTTGCAGTTCAAAGTCAGAAGGATAATAAACTTACATTTGATATGATATTCAAAAGGTATACATTACTCTAAATAATTCAATTATATTTGGAATGATTGGCAATCAAATGACCGTATAATGAATGTTTCTTGCTTTTGACTTACGATTATTTTTATCGTAAGATTTTTGTGAAAGGGTGCACTGATCAATAAGAACATTAGTAAATGACCTTGAAAACAAAATAAAAAACAAACATTATCTCTCATCAAAATTTAAGTTCACCAAAAAAACACAGGAAGACGCGTTCTGACGCACTGAACCAATTTGTTTTCACAACACTGCAAAAGCCTGATCAAATTTCACTTCACTGAACCCCGGCCGATTATTTTCGAAATCCTTACCGGATCAACTAGGGATGTACGGGGTCAAGCTTCCCAAGTGCACATTTAATTTGTTTACAAAATGTCGGTGAATGGCAAGCGTTTGTGATGGAAATTAGAAACCGGTATCAGTAAATCAGTATCTGCGCATGCGTGAACAAGAAATGCAGTGCGGGTTTTATTTCTATGTCAGTCAGTCATTTGTGCAATTTCTTTGACCTGACGAGGTTGATAATGCGTGGTTTTGTGATGTTTAAACTTCTGAAAGTTTTAATAGTCCCAGATAACATTTAAACTACGCCTAATGACACGATTGAACTTTTCGCCCCTTCACTGCAATATAAAATTCTCAATAGATTGGCAGTAACGGGCGTTGAAATGAAACTAACGTCTTCATTTAATCTGTCACGTGTTTTATCGACTTGAGTCCCAGATTTCTTGAAAAAAAATCAAACTTTAAACTTCATTTTCGTGTTTGCAAGGAAATACGACTTTATACAGAAAGTAGCAGCGATGTATATATTTAATACCGTCACTACGTATACCGGATCAACGAAATTATGAACCATTGAATATACATATTGTCTTTGGTTCGAGACCGTGCCGGCTACTTTTGATCTAATTGCATCTCTCGACATCTCACAGGGGGGGGGGGGGGGGGGGGTTCACGTATAGATAACTTTTTGCCGGACAATCGAAACATAGCTTTTGTATAGACGAATCATCATTATTGACATCGGAATTTTGGGTCAGTTTTAGCGCGGGTTTTCCGTGCTACTCTGTAATGGTCAGTAATGCCACGCCCCCATGCTATCTAGCTAACCAATGGAATATCTGTTAGAGTTCTAGAATAAAGGTATCCATTTTGGGTCTGTTATTATATACAATCCCTATTCAGGGTCGGATAATTTCTAAGAACATTACATACTCTTTAATCTTATATACATGACCGTGACTCATGTTATGAGGACAATTACAGCTGTTTATTTAGCCGCTATTTAGGTTTGCCTGAAACCAAAAACGATTTGGGATGAATATTTTTTTTAAAGTATGTGAACAAGATGTTGGATCCATGCTAAAGCACATGTATATTTCCTTAACAATACATATTCAGCTCATGTTTACTCATTTCTTTCTTACTTAAAAAGTACATACATTGCCATCCAAAAATTCTTCGACAAATGAGAGAAAAACTGACCATGCTTACCACAAGTATATTACTATTATTAAAACTTATTAGTGTAGAATTAGTTTGAGCCAGGTTGATACACTAGTAATTGCTGATTTTGGTAACTATTGTTCAGTAGATTTTTTGTTTCCTTTTATGGACAAATGTGAATGGGTTTATCCTGAAAACAGCATGGGGTCACAGCCGTGGCCGTGGCGTAGTGGTTAGCATGTCTGACTTCGAATCCGGAGATCGCGGGTTCGAACCCGGTCGCGGCAGGTCATACCCTATACATGAGTTATCGGCCTCGTGGTAGGGTAAGTTAGTACTGATGATAGGTAAGTGTCCAGGAAACCTATAGTAGGAAGAGCTGGCCGTCGTGTATATGACTTGTTGAATGCGACGTTAAAACCAAAAAAAAGCATGGGGTCACGGCTTGTAGATTATGTTATAGCCTAGAGAAACTGACGTATCTACAATCAGTGCTATATGACTGTATCAAACAGTGAAAATCTTGATGGGTCTAAAAGTTGGGTATGCTCAGGGATTTTATATAACTTCCATGATTTGGTCAAAGGTCTTTTGAAGAGCACAGTGTTTATATGTGATATAATATTATCATTTCAGCCAGAAGAACCCAAACCAAAGAGACCACGTGGTCGACCTCTAGGAAGTAAGAAAAAACCAAAACAACCTGTAAGTTATAGTTTAAATTAATTAAGTTTTGTTATACAGAACTGTTACGTATCAAAGTAGATTGGCATTCTATAACGTACTTTGAAAAATATCCCTCCTTTTATCGACGAAAAATAGGAAATATTTCAATAGTGAATAAAATGACCACATTAATCTGTTAGTTGCAATGTTAAAATATTTACTTTGAATCCGCTGCACAAATTATTTTTTGCATATGAACTAGATTACTGCTCGTTTAAAAAGAGCACATAAGTTGGAGTTAATGATAAAAACTTACATGATCAAATCAAGTGAACTTTTGGGGAAAAGGAAAGTCGTACTAGTAGTTATTCATGTGCTTTTTGATGTCATTCAATTAATTGTCTGAGAAGAGAAATCAGCAAATATACAAATTGTTGTTTATCTTATTAGTAATTGGTGTAGATCGTATGACTACAGATGCTGTATACACCTAGAGGAAAAGCCTTTCTCATTAGCACATGACATATCACTGTATATCTTGCATTGCCACATGACATATCCCTGTGAATCTTGCATTGTCACATGACATATCTCCATGTATCTTGCATTGTCACATGACATTACCCTGTATATCTTGCATTGTCACATGACACGTCTCCATGTATCTTGCATTGTCACATGACATATTACTGTATATCTTGCATTGTCACATGACATGTCTCCATGTATCTTGCATTGTCACATGACATGTCTCCATGTATCTTGCATTGTCACATGACATATCCCCATGTATCTTGCATTGTCTCATGACATTTCCCTGTATATCTTGCATTGTCACATGCCATCACCCTATGTATCTTCCATTGTAACCTGACATATCTCCTCGTATCTTGCACTGCCACATGACATATCCCCATGTATCTTACATTGTTACATGACATATCCCTGTTTATCTTGCATTGTCACATGACATGTCTCTATGTATCTTGCATTGTCACATGACACGTCTCCATGTATCTTGCATTGTCACATGACATATTACTGTATATCTTGTATTGTCACATGACATTCCTTGTATATCTTGCACTGTCACATGACATATCTCCATGTATCTTGCACTGTCTCATGACATATCTCCATGAATCTTGCATTGTCACATGACATGTCCCCATGTATCTTGTATCTTGTCGCATGACATATCTATGTGTATCATGCATTGTCACATGACATATCTATGTGTATCATGCATTGTCACATGACATATCTCTGTGAATCATGCATTGTCACATGACATATCTATGTGTATCTTGCATTGCCTCATGACATATCCCCATGTATCTTGTAGTGCCACATGACATATCCCTGTGTACTGAAAAGGAGCTTTAAACATTTTACATAAAATTTTAAATCTTTTATAAATGATTATAAATTTCAATCCATTAATCTTATAAAAATAAAATTTAAATCTTGAACTAATGTATATAAGTTTATCATATTTAGTGCAAAGTAATTAGTCATAAAACATGTCATTATTATGTCTCCATTTAGTGAATTTTATACATTTTACTCTCATGTAAAAGTTTTTATATATTAAACTGACAGTGAAGGTATATCAAGCATAGTTTATTTAGACTGACTCGAATACTTAATGAAATATTTTTAACTTGAGTCACATATGATGATATATAACACACAAAGTATGATGGTACATTTTGTAATATCATCACATATATACCACATACCAATCCTTAAATGGTTTAGTAATCATATTTGAAATATAATAGATATTTACAGTACCTTACAAAAGTCATTAGAAACAATTCTGTTTTCGAAGTTTAAACAGTTATAAGTAATAATTCAAAGTGCAGTTTAAAAGTCTGCTTTGTATACATGTTCAGCCAACATTGCAATGTTGATAAACCATGATCATTGAAATCACCTTTAGGCAGGTGATCTTTTTAAAGTACCTTTTTACACCTTGATGGAATAAAACAACTGTAGGTAAATTTTAGCGCCAGGAAATTAGCAGTACCCTGAGTAGGACTCAATCCTGGAACCTGTTGATCTCAAAGCGTGCTTACTACTGCTGTATTTTTGCTTCTACATGCAGCATAAACTGGTTCACATTTACCTGTAAAAAGGAAACAAAGAGTTACATTTTGTATTTTACAAAACTTTAAAATTAGCATTTATAAGTTTATCAACGTATATTTTAGACTATGTTTCGGTTATCTGCCTATTTTGTTGTACATAAAGATTTTACGCTATGTTTCATGAATAAACTTTAATTCATAATACTAAAATAACTTGTACTTTGTAGTATGGATGATCATTGTTTCTCAAAATACACATGTATCATTTTTTGCAAGGACTTATAGAGAACACTATACATACAATGTTCTGTCATTGAGCGTTCATTTATTTTATTACCTTCAAAGGTTTATATCATCATTTAATACTTATTTTACCTCTAATATTTAATTGACGCAAGTTTGTTTGGTTATTAGATCACGTTAGCCACCCAGGAAGGTCATTGATGCACGGGACTATGGTATGTACATCACTGATTATTCAGAGCTGACCCATTTTATTAATAGACGGTGAAGACATCACCTCTATGCTAAGATGCACAACTCATTGCAGTATTTGGCGATTCAGTACGCAGCAGAATATAGCCCCACGTATATATAGACAAAATTGTTATATTTTTCTGTTTTTAATATAATCATTATTAAATTATAAAATAAATGATAGCTTATAACTCCATGTAAAGGTCAGTAAGACAGTTTGTGTACAAAACAGAACTGACCCTCTCATTCTTGTTGCCATGCCTACCAGCTATGTATATATTTCTGACTCATCAGAAACTGTATTTGGCTTGTATTGAGTTACATGTGACACAATGTTAATGCACCTTTAAATTAATCAGTGCAACACTTCGAGTGCAGGTGGGCGGTACACCTACAGTGACACTTGTTGCGATCCTGCCTCCCACGCAGGTACACTGTGCCCTGAAGTTCTTTACCATGGGTCTTGGCAGGAATGTTTACTTTGAATTAGTAACTCGTATCCTAAAATGCCACAATTATATTAGTAAGGTAAATTTAACTGTCATAGGTGGGTAACTGAACACTGCTGATTTAAATACTCAATTATCAAAAGTGAGTACAGAAATACTGTAATGAATATTTAAATTAGACGGGGTTATTATAATTATTTTTATTATTATATACCGCATTTGTATAGCGCTCTTTTCATATTGAATATATGTTCAAAAGCGCTTCACAATCATATGCATAATTAGGAAAAACAAGTTTAAATGAAAACGAAAATGAAAATGATTAAGAGATGATAAAATATAAAAAAACATAAACTGAAGAATAATATAAAACTAAGAATTTGTGATTATAAAGTGCTCATAGTACTTTAAAAACGACAACAACAACAAAACAAGTGAATTTTCAACTGTAAAAAAATAGTGAATGAGAGATAATAATGTATGTGCCACTTACAGATGAATAAATCTATCAATAATAAAATAACAAAAACTCTATCTGCCTTATACTGCTTAAATGCAGTTTAATTTATATATAAATATATCCCTGTTACAGTATGACTGCTACATTCTGGAACCCGGGTGGGTACGGCAGTTGGTGTTGCGCCTGGATTTCGAATATAGTGTCTTGAAGGGGGTATGGGTTAGAATCCCACCTGGGGAGGTTATACCCTTCAATGAAAATTTGACAATAATGTCAATTTTCAACCATTAATAAGATATATGGAGAAGTTTCCAGTCTTGTGGAAAGGTAGGTGAGTGCTGGTTACAGACAAGGGTCCAGGAAAGCTACCTGGTAGGTTAGGTGCTCTTGACGCCATAAAATAACCTTAAAAATTGCGTTGACCCAGTATAAAATAAAAATGCTACATGATCAACTTTATACATGAGTATATAATGTTGTAAATAAAGAGATATGAAACAACATGTTGTTTAAACCATGTTTATGACTTTTATACCTGTCACTAATTGCTTTTATAAATCTAAATTGTTGACAGAGTTTGTTGATGAACCTTTGATCTAAATATTTAGTGCAGAATTAATTTTACTCAAAGTACCAGTGATTCCCCTTTGATCAGTACCTTGTTTCAGTGATGTCCTTTAATCAGAATCTAGGATTAGTTCTTTTCCTTTCATCAGAACCAAGTACCAGTAATGTCCCTTTGATCATATTCAAGTACATTGTACTAGTAATGTCCCTTTTATCAGATCCAATTACCAGTAATGTCCCTTTAATCAAATTCAAGTACCGGTAATGTCCCTTTCATTAGATTCAGTTACCAGTAATGTCCCTTTCATCAGATTCGATTACCAATAATGCCCCTTTAATCAGATTCAAGTACTGGTAATGTCCCTTTAATCAGATTCAATTACCAGTAATGTCCCTTTCATCAGATTCAGTTACCAGTAATGTCCCTTTTATTAGATTCAATTACCAGTAATGTCCCTTTTATCAGATTCAGTTACCAGTAATCTCCCTTTTATCAGATTCAATTTCCAGTAATGTCCCTTTCATCAGATTCAGTTACCAGTAATGTCCCTTTCATCAGATTCAATCACCAATAATGTCCCTTTAATCAGATTCAAGTCTAGTAATGTCCTTTTCATCAGATTCAGTATCACTAAGCATCAGTTATATCCTTTTTTGTATTTACAATATACTTAGATACTTACCAAGAATTAGCTGTGCCCATTGACAAACACCCGTTATGTTTTTATCATAACAAATACATATTTTTGTCTTATTTCAGCCAACTCCAAAGACACCAAGAGGTAGACCCAGGAAAGCAGTATGTATATACATTTAAAACATTGTTACATTAGTAGGCCTTGTGTTGATAAATTCGAGTGAAAAAAAATTAAATATGCTAAACTTCAGTGCTTTCAGCTCAGATTGTTCTAAGTATAGAAAATTATTTTTTCACCATCATAAATTGTTGTTTTAAATTTGTCATAACGTAGTACAATGTAGAAATAGATTAATTACATAAGAAGTTTTCTAAGTAAAGAAGAAATGAGCACTTCAACTCTCCCAACTGTAAACAACGTTTCAGATTAAGTACTTCTAGATGCATCCTCTCTCAATGTATTCAAATCCTTCACATCCTTAACGAGGTTGATGAACCCTAGAACCTGGTTTAACCCCCCCTCATGGCAATTATTTTACCACTGTCCATTTCAATGTGGAAATCGCTAAAATCCTAGTTCTCATTATTTGTGGTGTCCATTTATAAAATTAAAAAAAAACCTAAAATCCTCCACCTCTATGTGTTTTGACTGTGTGAAAAATCTGTGGATTTTTTTACTGTTGTTATTCCTAATGTTTGCTTACACTTTTTCCTAGTTTCTGTAATTGCTTGCCTCTGTTTTCAAATCTCTTGCATGCTAAAGTTTATGTTCTTTTATTTCAGGCAGGTGATGTGATGCCACAGGACTCACAAGATTAACAATGTCTTCACCTACAAGATACAAATATCAGTACCAGGAAATATTGTGTTCAAATTGAATAGATCTAAAATTTTATCAAATACATTTTATATCATGTGTTTATACTTCACCAGACCATTTACAGTCGAGAAGTATTGAACTGGTACTGAATTCATGTCAGTTTAAAATCATATTGAGTAATTTAATTTACATCATTTCTATGAAATGACCAATATATTGTTTCTATCCATTTACGCTAGCTACAACATGAGTATTGTTCAAGTTCTAAATTTAGATCTCTGTGAACTTCTACATGTTAATTGAGGACCAGTTCAAATTTTTCGACTGAAACTGCTTATGGAATTGAAACCTGAATTATGATTATTTATAAACATTACAAACAAGTATAACAATTTCTTGCTGGTATAAAATTTCTATAGTTTACACGATATATAGAATATCTTACATTTTTTATCTAAGGGAGACAACTCAATGTAAAGTAGTGTAAATGTTTTACGAGGTTAGCTCCCTTTGATTTTTTTTTGTACATGTATATAGTTAATGTTGTTACAATGTTGTTTAAGTGAATTTTTCTCTGTTTTTTTTTCATATAAACATTTAATATACACCATACACTGTCTCTTTATAAGTTCAAACATCACATTTATTCTCATAAAACATTTTTTCATTATATACAGTGATATCATAATAATATGCTTTCAGCTTTATGTCCAATAAGCCAAGGTAATTGATAATAGTGTTTGTAGGCCTATATTGCTTAGCTTAATGATCAAATATATCTAGAACTAGCCAAGCTCTTTGAAGTGCTTGCTCCTGTCTAAACTCACTGCAGCAGTTATTTTCCTTAATTGAATGAAAGTAGCGCAGCATGATATAACTACCATGAGGAGTTTGGTTTGTGTTGGCTTTTATGATGCCATTAAGTGTAACATAGATTTATTTACTTAATTACTTGCTTAGTGATTATTTTAGAACATAGAAAAGGGTAACTGGCAGAAAAAGGGGCAAAGCAAATAAAAGGGTTGTTGTTTAAAAGTAACTTTTTCTGCAAAGTGGACTGTAAACAATTGATACATGTTAATTGTACTGAAATATAACAACAATAATAATAACATGAATGTTTTTCCCCTAGACAAGAAATATCAGATACATGTGTAGCAGATGTATAATATGGCACTTGTACTCCCTTGCCTTCAAGCTAGCTTTTATGGCCATGTGGTAGTGTTTGCTTATGACTGGAGAGGTCATGGGTTCGAGTCTCAGTTGGGACCATGGATTTTTATTGGGATACATTTGGTGCCCAACGTAATTAACCCACTAGGAATTGTGTGATTACACTCTTAGATAGTCCCACAGACAGTCAAGCTCTAAGACTTTGAGGACTAATTCTGTTATGGAGGAGGTGTGTGTAGCAGAGGTAAAATACGGCACATGTACTCCCTCGACATGGTAGAGTGTCTGCTTATGACTCGAGATGCTGTGGGTTCGAGTCTCAGTTCAGACCATTGGTTTTTTCGGGTTACATGCGTATTAACATTTTTATAAAAATGAGGCGCTATTATGATGACATTAATAACTGTTTTTGTTTTTTTTATATCAAGCAATGTTCCTTTAAAGATTTTCACGTCATATCATGTTCTAATGTAATGTTTTAATGTTTGTAAACTCTTTTCTAGATTTAAGCTACTACAATACATTTAACAAGTTTGCTTTCATGTTATGTTATGTGCTATATATAGTATGTTACTTTATGTGCTATGTTTGCTCATTTTTACTTTTATGTTATGTGCTTTGTATGGCCATGTATGAATTTGATGTTATGTGCTACATATGGCCATGTATGATTTGGATGTTATGTGCTACATATAACTATGTATGATTTTGATGTTATGTGCTATGTATGACCATGTATGATTATGATGTTATGTGCTATGTATGATTATGGAGTTATGTGCTATGTATGGCCATGTATGATTTTGATGTTATGTGCTATGTATGGCCATGTATGATTTTAATGTTATGTGCTATGTATGGCTATGGCCATGTATGATTTTAATGTTATGTGCTATGTATCATCATGCTATATATTGTAATGTTATGTGCTGTTTGGTTTTGTATGATCAATATGTTATGTGTTATTCAGGGCTCTACATTTCAGGTCACCCTATTGTCCCTGCTGACCAATATTTTGGTTTGGGCAAAATAAAAACACAGCTGGCTGTCCATTCAGGCAACCTAGTATAAAAATTGATGTCAAGCCCTGATATGTTTGACAATGACTTTGTTATGTTATGGGCTAAATGCAAAAGGACCAAGGCGTCAGAGAATATTCTTACATGTTATATAGTACATATGTATTGTATGTTTTTGTAAGTAACAAAAATGTTAACATTTTAGATGTATACACAATAATGTTGTATGTAAATTCTAGGGTGGTATTGACAAAACATCTGATGTATATTCATATGTTTTATTTTAGATAGAACTGAAATTTGTCATATATCATTCTTGTAACCAGATGTTATCAAGACTCTAGATCTAAGGTTCCAAATGACTCATTCTTTATCTAATTTTCATGGCAAGATGGCACTTGTAAAAGAAAGTCCTTAAAGTGTTTTGATTGGTCGATATTGGCCAAAATTATGTTGTTTCATTCCTGAAATTGGCCATGTGGTGCTAGAGGTTAGATTGAGAATCTTGATTATCTCTGGGTACAAGAATGGTCCTATATTTGCTATAAACTCACTCACTCCTTTAATATATAGACTAGGTACAAATATATAAGATCAGTTTTACTAATGAATAATGAATTATCCAGGAGAAATTCTTGGCCTAAATTTGGATCATATATGTATCCTAGTAAAACCTCCCAAGGTCTATGCAGACACATTGCCATAAAAGCTAGCTAAAAGGCAAGGGATACATGGAACAAACACTTTAGTTAGAAATAATTTTGTCATGAAAATTACCAAATTTACGATTTAGTTTAATTTCTTACTTTACATGTTTTGTGAATATCTCCCCTGCTTAGTTACACAGTAGTTATTTGTTGTAAAAAGTATATTCATCACTTTTTGTTTCTTCAAAATATTACCCTGTCATGATAACTCCAGGCCATGGAAATGTAAGAAAACTTTGATCCCCATTGATGTATCCAGTATGAACAAACCTTTTTGGCTGGAAACCCATAAATTTGAACTCTGAACATGAACTCTTCCTGATAATGTCTGTATTTTAGACAAAGTGTCGGAAGAAAATAAGAGTCTTTTGTTCATAACTTAACACTACGAGCTTGTTTTAGGTATTTTTTTCTCTATGTTAAAAAGATCTAGTTTTTAACTTCTACCATATAAAAGTGCCATTGACTTTAATGTATATAAATGATATATCTCTGATATAACCTGACAATATTAACCTGAGCTTGACCTTTAAGCAAGAATATATTAAACTTAGTATTTACTGTCTATTTTTGTCTTTGCTTGTACATTGCCATTAATTGGAAGCTTTCGAAAAAAAAAAACACATTCTGTTTGTTTTCATAGGAATAAATCCTATAAAACTGTGCCACAATATTGTGGACTTACGTTTTCCAGATTAATGAATGAATCCAAAATTAAAAGTACAATATCATGCAATGTTAACAAAATTGATTTATAGTCACATAGGTTGTTATAAACACGTGTTCAATAGTATATGGAAACCTACGATTTAATGTAAGTGAAGCATGTAATGATTATAATAAGGTAGTTGAAGCTCAGTACACCTTTTCACAAAAGTTCTTACGAAAAAAAGTTAGCATTAGTAAAACTCACAATTTTGCAGTTCAAAGTCAGAAGGATAAATAAACATAACTATATGATATTCAAAAGGTATACAGTACTCTACATAATTCTATAAAAATTTGGAATTGATTTGCCAAAAATTGACCATATAATTAATGTTTATTGCTTTTGACTTACGATGATTTTTATCATAAGATTTTTTGTGAAAAGTGTCACAGGTTAATATTGCCGGACTATACATGTATTATAATACTTGTTGTTATATTGTTTTCTGTATTATTGTTGTTGTTGTTTTTAGTTATTAGTCATTTATAAGTTAGAATGTTCTTGTGCGTAATAAAATATTATACATTCAAGATTTATCTTGTTTTCATTTATTTCCTTTTTTTATGGTTGGGTCAAACGCCATGGCAACATATTGTGTAGGTCATACCACAGCAATCAGTCAATCTACTCACCATTCCTAGGAAGATTAAATCTATGGATTGTGAACTCAGAAAATAATAATTTCACTCGTGGCTATGGCACTTGTGAAAATATTTTTTCTAAGCACACTCAGTAAAATAAAAAAAACCAATCTTACACCAAAGTTAGACGAATATCCTCTATTCCTTAATGAAATCCAATAGGATTTATAGACTATATCCTGAATTCAAATATTTGGATTTTCCCCTGCAGTGCAAATAAACTTTCACCATCACAATGAAGCTATGAGTTTAAAAACAATAGGATTCGGTGCTTTTCAGCCATAATGCATAACAAACTTAGTTTACACCTTCTGCGCATGGACGGAAGGCCCTGCATATTTGAGATCCTAATTAGGTCTATTTACTGGATCATCCTGACATAATACTGTTGACAGTGTAATGAGTAATAACAAAAATATTGATCAATTATATGAAACAAATATATTTAAACTGGTTTTTGTAGACAAAAGCAACAACATAAATAACAACATATATAATTATTGATAAGAAAAAAACCACAACATTTATCACAATATAAATGTATAAATATCTATAAGTAGAATAATATACAATAATTTAATCATACGTAAAATATGGAAATCATCAAGAGTACCTGAAAATTTGTCACTAATGGCAATATTGACATACAGCACCTAGTGATACAGTATCCACCATAAGTTTGGAGACATTTTCCCTTTTTAGGCCAACTGAATAGTTTATCTAAAACTTGATAACTATTTATTTTGAAATGCTTTTTAGTTTTGCTTTAATTTTTGGTTATCATTATAATTATAACTAAGACTAAAAAAATAGCACAAAAGCTATATTATGGAAAAAATTACAATGAGCACGATTTTGGTGGCTTTAGGATGTCAGATGCTGAACTTTCTTACCTGTTGCATTCATGAACTTTGTTTTCATTATATCACAAACCATACTTGAATATATAAAAAGTAATTATTCTACAAAAATAATCATCAAATTTCAAGAATTGTAGTGGATTTCTTTAGTCTCCAAACTTTTGGTGGGTACTGTACTTCGTCAACCATTTACAGTAAAGGTATAGTCCAACAATATTAACCTGAGTTTGAACTACCTTATTAAAATAATTACACACTTCACTTAATTAAATAGTGAGTTTCCATATGCGATTGTACATGTGTTTATAACAACCTTTACTAAGTAAATCAATTTTGTAAACATGGCATATAAATATAATTTGTACTTTAATTTTGAACTCATTACTTTATGGAAAAACATGTAAGTTCCCAAAATAGTGACACATTTCATAGCATTTATTCTTATGAAAACAAAATTAATTGTTCAGTATGTGTATTTAGCCGAAAAACTTCCATTAAAACACGATTCACAAACGAAGACAAAAATAGAAAGTAAATACTGAGTTTAATTTATTCTTGCATAAAGGTCAAGCTCAGGTTAATATTGTCAGACTATATACATGTACATGCTTACCACATCAAAATAAAACCCAATATTATCTTTATCTTGGTGACCATATTGGTAGGTAAATTTATTGGATATTTTTTTGAATCACAGAATTTTCAGTTTCTTACATATTCCTTATATTTCCTTCAAATTTCAAAATCACATCATAAAAAATTCTTGAAATTCATTTTTTTCCAAGTAATATTTAAAATTATTGGGATGGATAAAAAATCTAACTGGGAGATAAAGTTATGGATTCTGCTTAAAGAAAATTATTAGTGTAAGTAAACAATACATTAATATGATTTTATTTTAATATATCAAAATAATTTCTTCATTTCTAATACAAATAATAAATGCTTTTTAATATGACATAAAAGTCAGCAATACAGGGTGTTTCATAATATATGTTACACTTTCAACAGAAATAAAGTCGTATACAGTAATTGTTTAGATGGACATTTTATATCTCAAAAAAAAGATCAGACAACAATGTTTTATCCACCAACTTTTTATGGGAAAACGTGGACGTCATGACGTTATTTGTGACGTCATCTATGATGGTGTTTTCCAAGATGGCATTGTCCAGAGAAAGACGTCAGGATGTTAAAAAAGTCTGCTGGTAATAGAAAAATTCTAGCCAGCACTAGCCAACGCCTATCTAGAATCCAAGATGGCTGTCAAGAAAGATCTTGTCAGTAAATATGACATCATATGGGAAGTATGTAACTATAGAGTTTAAGGAAAACTGATATATATATTTTTATTGTCAGAGAACTATGAGAAGTTTCAGAGTCACTGATTTTAAGTTATGTTTGTTTTTCATGTCTCTTGTCAATAGCAATAATTATTGTCAGTAGAAAGATAAGGGAAGCTCATAATGATACTCTAGTAGCAGAAACATTAATAACAGTACAATTAGGTCCAATTGTGTACAAGTTTTAACCATGCTAAGCTCAATCATGTGGATACAGAATTCAAAAATATGTACATTGTGTAATTGAATATTATTTATCATCATTTTAACAAGCATTACTATATCAGGAAAAGACAAGGTTTTCTGGAACAAATGATTATATGGTGTAAACACTGTTGTATAATAATCACAGTACATGGTGCTTATAGGCTACTAGCAATGCTTCCATGACATATACAAGAAATAACATAATGATTATTAAACTTCTGAAGTTATCTGGAATGTATAAAATAATCATTGATACATTAATGTGATCTATGTCAGTCTTCGAATTTAGCAAATGGAATGAGACCGAGTCCACCAAAATTGCTGTTGCTCTGGTGACTTTTAGAATGTGGGTAGTCAAATGATCCACCCACTTTTTATCGCCACTATTTTTCTAATTCAATAAAAATCATAGAATTCAAAAGAAATTTCATGATTCAATGTAAAACAACAGATTCATAATTCATAAATGAGTAAATTGTTACACAATTTTATGACATACATGTATTATGCCTATGTTACTTAAATGGAATTTTCTAAGTAAATTGACATATTATATAAGTTTCAAAATAACAGTTAGAAGGTTTTGTTCACGAAGTCACATATTAGTTAATAGATATCATTTTGATGAGAAAATATGACTTTCTTAATTTGTAAACAAAACACAGATTTGGAATGACAATAAATAAATACATTAATACTGTTGAATACAACAACCCAAAAATATTATAGAAATGTATAATAAATAACAAAAAGTAGGAACGAAATAGGAATGAGATCAAAATGTAAAGGGCAATAACAAAATTGTGTCAGGAAAAATAACAAAAAATAAATAAATTAACAAATTTGAAAGTATCAAAAAAAATCTCATTGTCATATAAAAAATATTTGAATTAATGAACACAATTATATTGTTATAATAATATAAATGACTAGAAATAATAATACTTTTACAAAGAAATATAAATCAATAAAAAAACTACAGAATCTCATTGCATTAAACAAGGACCCTATAATATAGAGTCCATTGATTAAACAAGTCTTTGCCATTGACAATTTTAAGATACACATATGCAATTTGTTTACTTGATTTTATCGACGGTATGTCCAATCCATAAGGATGCATTCATTATATGCAGACCCTAGGATGTGACTCTTCATCCCTTAAAGATTGATTTTTGAGTCTCAATTGAGTCAAATTATGGAAAAACGTGATTTAATTCATATCAGGGTAGTTTCTTATTTGCCTAAATGTTTTTATCATTGCCAGTGGATGGTTATCTCCTAATTGCTAATTCAGCACTATAAAGTTTGAAACTTCCCTATGTAAGCAGTGTTTTTACTCTGCACTTCTTAATTGAGGCTTTAATAAACTAAATCATATGTCATCCAATGGTGTATTGTTACATTATATGTGAAACTAAAGTATACAGTATTTGTAAAAAAATACATAAATAAAAAGTAATACAGAGGTTTCAACAAATGAACAAAAAATAGCCCTAGTTAATTCATAATGTATTAATTTGATTATAAATGTATATTGCCAAAATAAAGCACTTTGTATATACATGTATAGTGTTTAGCATAATGCATTACTTACATTTCATTTGTGTTTACGGGCCGTAAACACAAATAAAGTTTTAAGTGAATCCCTCTAGTACTTTTAGATATAAAAGAAACAAAAATGTTGCACCAAAAAACTTAACCAAGAAGCGTTACGCTGACGCACAGCTGAGTAGGATAGCTCCACTATTCTTCGAATAGTCGAGCTAAAAATGCAAGTTTCATTATTGTGATTTCAACGTGCAAATCTTTGCCTGTGGACAAGTAATGCCTTTTAGCCGTAAATACACTAAATAGCAATACTAATTAAAGTAAAAGTTTCAATCATATTTAGCATTAAACTATTTCATTCAATTATTTATCATTGCACAAAATATCCATCTTATATCACTATATTTCTTTCGACTATTGAACCTCTTGACAAGCGCATTTTGATCCCGGACAAGTTGATTTTTTAATATTTGAAATTCTACACCCTTGATAACATATAACAATTACTATTTTGTTCAATTATACATCATCAAATATAGATTTATAAAATTCAATAATATAATAATGAACTATAGACATGTATATATAAAGTAAAGTTAAAATTGTATGTTCGACTATAAAGAAACAACTAGCCTACTGATACTTTAAAAGTTTGAACTGTGTACTTGGTATTTTAATTTGAAACTTAACAAATAAACATAATTACACTGAAGATTATTCTTTAAGTAATAATTAAATATCCTATAAACAGAATATAGCCTAGTCTCTAAGTGGAAAACATTATGTAGAAAAAAACACAACAAAATATAGAGTCAAAAATTGTACAAAAAAGGAATGGCTTATATAAAATATACATTTTGTGCTCAGACAATATAATACATTAGTTAGAATATAAATATATAAAATAAAATGTTTATACAGTGGTTTTATATACATATACTGATACACAATATTATTATTATACAAATTTATTATTTATTTCAGCTCAATTGTCAAACAAGCTGTTGCAACTAAAATTAATAACTCTACAGTCTGCTTTCTCGGTCCACAAGTACCGAGCTTGAATAATAACATTTTTACTCAAAGAAACATGAGGTTTATCTTGGATGTGATTCCAACCCAAAGCTAGCTATCCAATTAGTACCATCACTGCATTGCAACAAGTTAACCAGGTTCACTTCCACATCAATGTTTGAGTACAAAATGATGAAATGGAAAAAATCTTTTATTTTGTGATCAGTTAGTTTTGATAGTAGACAATTTTCTACAATTTGGCAGAAATAAACATGGAATTTATTGTGGAATTACATTGTAAACCAGGAACACAAATATCAGGATAGAAAATAATGATCAGCCATTTAAATATTCTCATACCCAGAGGACAACGAACTCTTCCAAAGATTGTGAATCTTGATAACCACTGGGTACAAGACAGGCTTAACCTACACTATTGCACTTTATATATTTATGACTTTAAACATGCATGATTGTAAAATGTGCATTTGGTTTTATGAATGCATGACAAAAAATGAATGGCAAATGAAAATCTATGACGTAAAATTTGGCACAAATTTAGCAGTTATGAAATTTTATCGAAAACTGGAGTATTCGTGGTTATTTGAAATAATATGTGAAGAGTGAATCAATTTTTCCTAAACACAGGATATTTTTCATCAAAGATTTTTGAAGAGTGCTGTATATTTTGTAAAATAAATGTAATACATTAATCTAATGGTTTTAATTTATAAACAATGTATATATAATATAGACTAATAAAGTATTGTACTATAAAGTTCTATCTTGATTTATCTTGTATATAATCTATGAAGTCTGTGTATATAACCATGCTAGGTATTAAATTGTAACTGTGGAGACGTTGAACTTGGGCTCTGAAAGACATTAAAATAAATAATAAGAATAAAGCAGTTTAGAAAATTTAATGAATTACATTATGTAAATAGTTCTAAATCAATAAGGGGAACAACATTATACAAATTAATACATCATGGTTTGTTACAAAGTTAACAAACAGCTAAGATGAAGCATTGGAAAACTTAACGATCCAATTTTGCAAAAGTTAGAAAGAAGTGTGTACTTGTTTGGTTATAACAAAATAAACAAGAGCAGACCACGGACAGCGCGCTCGACTATTCCCGGAATTTGTGTAAACGAAAGCAACAAACAATCAAAACTCATGCTGGAGTTATGCAACTTGGAATTCGACCTTCATTCCTAACCCCGTTGACATGTGTGAAGTTTCAAGTAAATCCCTTCAGTAGTTTCAAAAATAAAATGTTGCAACAGCAAAAATCACCAAAAATATTCTAATATAAGAGGGCCATAATCCAGTCAAAATTCATGCTAGAGTTATGCAACTTGGTATTTGACGTCAATTAGTACCCCCTAGACATGTGTGAAGTTTCAAGTGATTCCCTTCAGTAGTTGCAAAGATAAAATGTTGCACCTAAAAACTTAACCAAGAAATATCTAAGTATAAAAGGACCATAATTTAGTCCAAATTCATCCAAGAGTTATGTAACTTAGTATTTGAACTCCAATGGTAACCCTGTAGACATGTGTGAAGTTTCAAGTGAATCCCTTCTGTAGTTGCAAAGATAAAATGTTGCACCTAAAAACTTAACCAAGAAATTTCTAAGAATAAAAGGGTCATAATTCAGTCCAAATTCATCCAAGAGTTATGTTACTTGGTATTTGAACTCCAATGGTAACCCTGTAAACACAAATAAAGTTTTAAGTGAATCCCTCCGATACTTGCAAAGATATAAAAGAAACAAAAATGTTGCACTTAAAACCTTAACCAAGAAGTGTTATGCCAACACCGATGCACAGCTGAGTAGGATAGCCTCACTATTCTTTGAATAGTCGAGCTAAAAAGAACAATATATTCTTTTAATGATAAAGTACATGCATGTATCACAAAACACCACATTATTATGAAGTTGACAGAAGTACTCTCTTTTGGTAAAACAGATAAACTTATGAATTTCCAATATTTTTTACCAAATGAAAATATCAATAATGATTTCAACTATTTTTTTCAATATACCAGTAGTACAACGTATCATTACCATTTCTTTATTATACATTCTTCTTCCTCTGTCATCCAATAATTCACTCTCCCAGTCTTCTTCTTGTGGATCAAAATTATATAATGGCATTAAATGATGTCTTAATCTTTCTATCCTGCAATAAACAAAGATAAAAGGTATATATGTAATGGTATATTCTCATATGAAAAAGTTAAATTAAACAAAAAATTCACTTGATTTATTAAAAATGTATGATTATGTTATCATAATACAAATATATACAACAAAAATATTTCATTTGCAGACACAATCAAGGGATTTGGATCGAAAGATTCATCATTTAGTGATCTGGTACTAGTGATCAATCATTTTTATTTCAAGTTTTAGGCATGTCAAGTTTGGAACTGTCTATCTCAACAAAACTTGCAGAGATGTAAGAAGTTAATAATGGATTTTCTACCAACCTGTTTTTCCTTATCACAAAAATAATCTGAAAATAAAAAGAAACATATCCATAAACGAACACATTGAAAATGTAAGTCTACTTTGATGATTACTTGTTTTACTCAATCTGTATTTTTTCACATTGTCAAGAAAAGGAATTCAACAATGAAGACGTCTGACTGACAGTAAAACATTACCATATAATAAAGCATACAATCACCATGTAATAGGAAACAATTTTAACAGAAAAGACATCCGGCTATTTTGCCTTAATTAATCATTCATTAATCTGTTCTGATTATATAAATCTTCAACCCAAAACAATGTGAATATTTTGTATGATGTAATACTGAAATAGTGCCTCGAGATAGGTAAATGGTAAAAAAGTAGCCAAGGCCATAGGAACTGGGTTTATAATAGGAGCTTACCCCCCAATAATTTATTTTCTGAAAGTAATGTGATCTAAGCGCTTTAAAATTATTGGTTTTTTTTCACCAGACAAAATTGTGTTCCAAATCATAATCACAGGTGCCGGACTATAAATATAATGTAAATATATACTTTTATAATGAAAATTTGTGTCTGTCACATGTGATCATAAGTTACTAGAAATTTTGAAATTATCAGATAGCGCAGATTTATCTTAAAGGTTAAGAAATACTTACAACAAAAACCAAGATTAGAACCAAAGCTACTACACCAAGAGGTACAATGACATATGTAAGTGTATGACTTCCTACAGTTCCATCATCATTATGTACAACATTAACGTCACTAACAGTTGATATAATGTTTGTATCATTAGTGACATATGTTATCTCTCCCATCTTCAATATTTAGACATCAAATATGATAAACTCAATATTATGAAAGAACATGAAATCAATGAATATTGACACTCACTGAAAATTTACAAATAAACAAAATAAAGTTACACTGAATATTAAGTATACACTTTGACATGCACACTTTATCTCTGTAATCGACAAAAATGGAAATCTTAAGATTTTGGTCAACAGTCACACTTATCACAATTCACAATAATTTCCATATTGTGTTCAAGATATTACTAGCTCAACATGCGTAACACGTCATTTAGAGACAACAATTCAATAACCCAGTTAATTATTGATATTTGACCAAACACACGGAGTACGAGTATCTGTACAGCACATTTTAACACCGAAATAACGTGCAATAAAAATAATCTGACATTTGAGCGGAAGTGGTGAATGTATAAATTAGTCCGAAGTAACCCGAGTACACCAACCCGAATCTACAACTTCCGGTTGAAACTGGAATACGTTTCTTTACAAATGTTTAATTCATTGCAAGATTCTGACTCTGACAGCGATTCTGAGTGGGAAACCTTGCGTAATTCTGTGATTGCGTACTTGCACCATTCCATTGAAATCATTCTAGAAGTGATTTCATTCCTGTGGCAGGTGTTTTTAGCGTTCAATCTTTCCACCCAAATTTTAGTGTTATTGATTTTCTGTTTCGTGCTCAACATATTGTTGATTCTTATAGCTTGGAGATTTTATGGTACCACGATAAGAAATCCCGATATATCAGGTATTGATTATTTGTTATATATTTCTTAATTACCAAACAGTATTTTTGTGTGTTTCAATTAAACTTAAAAGCTGAATGCTGCATCGGCTTATCAGTAAAGATCATCTGATCATGTGTTCGTACACAGACCATTTCGTACCCAGTAGTCCTGGTCTTAGCTCTTTAATCTGTGTTCAAAGATGATTTTTTTGATCTCCATTAATAACTGTTTCATTTAATCCAATGGTCCTCATGTGTTTGTGTTAAAAGTAATTTATTTATATTTAAATATGACTCATTCTCATATTCTGATGAGCATATTCATGATATTGGATATTACCACACCGACACAAACATTGCACATTCCTTCTGCTTTTTCTTCTATCTGGTACTGACCAGATTTAAAAAATATTAGGGTAAACTGATCGAGTGTCGGACACGTTGAACTTTAGAGGCTTACAAAATCTATATTTAGAAACGTTCTGGGATGTCCCCGACGCCTGGGTTCCGCTATCTCATTGCTTTACCCTATAATCGCAATTTATGACGAGAACCAATAGTGATATAGTATAAAATTGACGCGAATGAAATTATTTTCATTTTGATATTGACTCGGACAGATTTGACTATGAGTCGGACATTTGTGATTTAAAGTCGGACCACGTAGGAAAGCAGCATTTTAGATCAAATTGCGGCTCAAGCTATAATTGCTATTGTTAAACTGTACAATAGATAAAAACTACCTTGATAAGATATTTTTGCATACCTGGTATATATATCAATATTATCCAATAAATAAGAGAAATAAGTACATGAACTGCTTTTGATTCCATCTAAGTACGCCATTTTGCCAAGTATTACATGGTATACGACTTCTTCACCGTCATTGTCATAATTGCAGGTTGTAATTTTCTTTTCCGTCTTAAAAAAATCACTGTGAAGAGTCCAATGTTGCTCACGAGAATTACACATGATGTTTAGATGATTCCCTGGTCTTGTGCTTTGCTTGAATTAGGGACAATACGGACCATGAGACGAAACGGTCAATGACAGAACGGACCATACTTCTGGACAAAACGAACCAAATTTTTGACAAAATGGACAATTGTCGGTTCAAAACGTACGGACCTTTATTTTATTGACATCATTATTTTAATTAACAACAAACTGATGACGATTATTGGCTTCAAGTATTGTCATTCATAGGCGGATTCAGCGGGGGTCCGGACCCCCCTAAAATTTGGAAAATGTACCTGTCCATTGGTGTATTTCTTGTCTGTAAGTCATTTTTAAGTTGCATAAAGCAATTTTTCTCGGTGCTTAACATAGATTTAATGGTAATGTAGTTTTTTTATTATCAATATGTTGCATTTTTTCTGCAAAATGTGTATAATATGGTTGTGGTTCGAGGTTCGGCTCCCCCTAGAAAAGTTCGGACACACCCGTAGAAAAAATCCTGGATCCGCCCCTGTCATCATGTGTTGTATATTGAAATATAGATGACGTTACGTAGTGTGGAAACGTGCCTCTGTTAGAATATCAAATATGTGCATCATGTAAACATATCAGTATAATAATGTTTTTGTTAAATTATTGATAGAAAATGTATAATAAAGTATATAATTATACCCATTTTTCTCAATTTTGTTGTTGCTTTTTTATACTTATCAATGCTAGCGAGAATCTTGATAACCTCTGGGTAAGAAAATGATATTGAGAATAGGCCTAACTGTGAGTATTAGTAATTATACATCGAAGAACAAGTTTGTTATTTTACAATCCTTTTCTATAGGTTTATGTGACGGGCAATACAAAGATAAGAACCAGTGCTTGACTATATATAGTCAAGCACTGGTTCTTATCTTTGTATTGCCCGTCACACGCTTGACTATATATGCAATTTCAAATTTAATCGCTCTCAGGCAAATTCTCCAGTACCAATTAAGGTATTAGCTCAAGGAAACAACAAGGAGGACATTGAATAGCATTCGAGAGGACATTATTTTGTGTTAATTTTTTTCGAATCCGTGTATTAGATATGACAGTTATCACATTTAATTAAATGACAAACAACAGTAAGTTTTTTATGATTATACTGCTCTATCTGAAATGTTTGTTAGAACATTGAACTGTATGTTCTAACAGAACTATAGACAGATTATATATTTATTGCCAACAATAATACTAAATCATATTTATGCAACTAAATAATCAAACTTTCGGAAGTAAAAGTACAGCTACCAAGTCCTTAAGAATGCATAGATTTCTATCATTTAAGTTCACTGCTTTTTTAAGTGTGCAACTTTAAGTTTTTTTACTTTCAATTGTTTTTTTCTCTCCCTTTCAACTTTGCGCATTTCTTTTTCAATTGCAATTTGTTTCTTTTTTTCTTCTTTTGATACCTTTTCCTGATAAACTTCATCGGCAGTAATAACGAAATATTGATTATTGATATTTTTCTTTGCTTTTGTGGACGTGTTTATTTTTGGTAAAGGGAAATGTTGATCCATTACATCTTTTGGTGAGGAGACAGTTGCAGTACATTTGTTCTTATACATATGCCAGGTTTTAAATATATTATCACGTATTGTTGTGCCACTTAAATAAGCAGCACAATACTTGGTTAATGTTTCTGGCGGTAGACTTGATTCGATAACTTCCAAGGCCTTTTGATTACTTACTTCAGAATTGGCAGCTTCAAAGGATACATCAATTATGCCATCATCTGTTATCTTAAATGGTAAGTCTACAGTTTCTTCAGTTGTTGGTACAAGAAAATCAAGAATTGGCAAACTGAAACTGTCATCTGTTGCTTCCTCCAATGGCATTATTATGGGAAGAGTTTGGTCGATTGAGGATGGTGTGTGGAGATCAAATTCATTATCTTCACTGGTGGGAGCAGCGACCGATAAACTGGCAGTTTCTGTAGCCTGTGATTGACTGGGAAAATTGTCATTGCTGGCCGGAGCGTATGCAACATCAGGAATGGATTTAGGATTAAATGGACGTTTTGCCCGCAACTATGAAATAAGGGGGGATTGAATGACCGACAGCGTTAGCGCACGCTATTACAGTGATAGTTTCTCGTGATATACTGGATCTACCATGAACAGTCTTGGCTCCTTTGGTTGCAATAACTTGCATTGGTTTATGAGATAATTGAATGCCAGTTTCGTCCATATTCCATACCCGTTCAGGATGCTGATGAAAGTTATTGGCATCTAGTACTTCTTTGAGTGAGTCAAAGTAGTTACCAATACGTTGTCTGCTCATTGCAGTATGACGATTAGCTGCTGTAGGCTCTGGACTCCTCAGTGAAAACTCAGGATTTCTGGTTTTAAGCCAACGCCACCACATGTCCGAAGGGCTCTTGTTTTTGAATTGTATTCCTTTTTGTTCAGCAAAAATCCCAACATATTTCAAAAAATTACATTTACTGAATCCTATACCTTTGTCAGCACGCTCAGTCGCAGCTTGTATCAGACCAATCTCGTCCGCAGCTGTAAGCTTGGGTCGTTTCCCCCAGACACTACCTGGCTTTACTCGGCCGGTCAACCTGTCTGACAATGTGGACCTTGGCACCCCATACTCTTCCGCTGCCTTCCGTATCGACATTCCCTCATTCACAGCAGTTACGGCATTAGCCATCTCTGTGTCTGTCCATTTAGACTTTGACACTGTAAAAGAACAAGATATTATAAATTGCAATAAAAAACGAAACAACGATAACGTTTTAAAGTAATCTGGATTTATTTAAAAAACACTGTATTATAAACAAGTTTAGCTGTCATCATTAGTAATCTTTAGAATATTGTGTATATAAAGACACCATTCAATAATTCAGCAAGGGCAGCAGCGTCTGAATCGTTGACTTTGAAACCAATGTTACAGTTTTGTTGGGGCCCCTTAAATCTGGAAAACTTTTCAGGACCAAATTTTGCCCTCAGATAACAGGGCCCTTGTGCATAATCAATCAATTCCTTTAACTTTGCAGCGTCCTCTCTGCGTAAATAGCACACTCGATGGCGTAGATTCTTGTCCTCATAAATAGCAATAGCATTAGGGTCCTTTGGGTTCCCCTCCTCTTTTCCACAGTAGTATACGGGACCAACATCAAGTTGTCTCACACCTGAATGGTGCATTCCAACAGCGTACACTTGTTTTATTATGAGGTTCTTCATCCTGTATTAAAAACATTTGTATAAAGATGACAGCATGAGAATTAAAATAAAACATGAAACGATTAACAGTTTAATTTTAACAATAACCGGAAATTAAAACAATCAACTTAAAATAGTCAACAGAATTCTGGAAAAAGGTCAACAAGGATTATATATAACATTGTGCAAAGTCCTTGTACATTAGAACGAAAATACGAGGAGCTAGTTGTTACTATTGTGTTCAGGGGACTACGATAATTTTTTAAACTAATGATTTTGTTAGGCCCTATTTAATTATAAATTCAACATCAATAATTCACGTTATATCGTATTTTATAGATTGGCAATAGTATTAAAACGTACAATGTACCTTGTATTGATATTGAGTCGGACTGTCCGACTTTATATCGAATCTACATTTTGAAGCGTCCGACTCAATATCAAATTACGTGGTTCATCAATATGACAAATAACGAACTTTAACAACAATATTCACTAAAAATGTGTTCTTAAATTAATTATTCGATAGACAAATTATTGTAAAATAGCAAAATAATGTAGAAAACTTTCCGTTAAAATCAAATTAAACCAGAAAACAAGAAGGCGATACTCACTTTTTTGGTGTATTATCAATTCAAAATTTCCCGCGTCGAGGTATTTACGACAACAATGCTCGGCAATACAGAAAGTGTGTCATACACGTAAGAACGACTACTCTGGCAGGTTTAATGGTTGTCTAAGGTCGCGGTACGCTAAATTTCTGATCGGAACCTATTATGGTTCAGCAGTGAGGGGTTAAAAATGTCCGACTCCGGATCATGTCCGACTCTCTGTCAGTTTACCCTATTGCCAGGTGGTCACACCTTTATGAAAGAATTTAATATTTGAAGGATATCTTTATTACCTTTACGTTTCGTATTTAAATTAGATAATTACTGACTGACCAGTTTATTCTGTGGCATCTTTTTTGAGGCACTTATATAGTGAGGTACTCTTATAGTGCAGAATTTGTTCTTTTTCAGAATCCCTATTTAAAAATTCAGAGATTTCTCTCAAGCATTTGGGATTCCTTCTATAAAAGGAAAAAAATGATTCAGGTTTTGCTGTCACAAATTGTGACAAATAATTCATAGAAACTCAAATTCACTTAAGTACAGTGCAAATTTTCAGGATTCATGATGGAATCAGCCAATAAAATCACAGGGGTTCCTCCCAAGTTTTTTTGATCTTTGGACTCCCTCGACTCTGTTAGTATTGCACCCTGCACAATCTACTCTATGTCTATTTTTGTATGAGCTTCACACTTATTTAATAATTAAGTAGCTCCTGCATGATAACATTTTTTCTATTTCAGACATGTTTTTTAATTTATCAACAAATATACTTATGTATAAAATTCAACTTTCTTATTTTCAGAATTGGTTGTAAAATATTCTAAACTGAATTTAAAAGAATCTAGACGTAGAACTAAAACAGAGTAAAGAAAATGGCCGCATTGCTTAAGTTCTTTCGGAAGAAAAAGTTAGATGTCAAGTTTAAGGTATTTGTATATTTATGCATTTATAAGATGACACCATGTTTCCTTGATTAATAAAGTTTTATTGTGTACTTATTTTAGATCTGACTACTTCATATCACTAGTCATGTTCAGGTGACTTTTGCTTTTATAGTATTCAAGACCAAATAATTTTGTTCAGTAACTTGTCTAAATTATCTATGCCACACAATTAGAAAAGGGCCGTCCAATCAAAGCCTGTGAATAACAAATTTGCTCACAAACCTCCATCTAAAAAAAGAAATTTCGAAATCAAGGTGCTATTAATAGTGTTTCATCTTGGTGAAAGCTACGCATTGATTGGTTGTATCAAAGGTCATCTCAATGTGACCCCCTGAGCAATGACAAGAGTTCCTATACGACAGCGGTCTATTGGATATCTGTTTATGAAGATTGGTTGTATCATATCCTAAACCTTATTGTTGATCACATTGTATGTGACAAGGAGCAGGCATGGATGGGTGGTTTTAAGATTGGACTGGATAGCTAGATCTGCATTGGTTCAAGTCACAAAGGCACATTATTTTCTTGAACAAGGAACTTTATCCTTACTGCTAAGCTCTGCTGTATGGAGGGAAACCAAGAAGTGTACTTAGTTTGCTTAAGCAAGAACTTGTTTTATTATTGTGCCAAAATAAATTTGTAAGATAATAAGAATCTAAGTTATGATTTTGTATGTATATTATACTGAAGTAGGAGCAGTTGTCCAGTGGTAGGACACGCTCTTAGGGATTGAGAGGTCCCACCAGGTTTGAATCCCACCAGGGACACTGCTAATTTCCTTGAGCAAGAACTTTACCTGTGATTGCTTCCCTTCACCCAGGCGTAAATGGGTACCTGCGAGGGTGGTAGAATTCCGTCGCGCCAAAGTGTTGGCTGCTCTAAGCAGAGTTAAAAGACTCCCCAGAGAGATTGATAGATAGAAACCAGTAGCCCAATGACCAGGGGTAATAGCTGTTAAGTCGGTGAACGTGTGTAAGCATGAAACTTTGACTATAAAATGCAATTACTTTAAATTACTTTATATTATGATTGTAGAAAGCTGGAGAAGGACATAAACTAAATGAAGAGAGACCATCAACATCATCCCATGGTTCTAGAAGTAGTGAACGTGCACAAAGAGATGTTGTATATAACCGTTCTACATCAGAAGAGAAACAAAGAGCTGCTGAGGCTGCGTTAGCTAGATGTCAAGGACAATCAAAATCTAGTAAATATTTACGTATCTAGTTATGCAGGAGTGTGGAATTCCCATGCCGGACTTGTCTGGCTCTTACATTTATGTCTGTAGACAAGATAATATTTCCAGTCCACTTGTCTGTGGACCAGTAAAATTATAAGCTGTAAATATACTTGATATTTTAGACGTCTCTATGTTTCAATCATATTCAAAATAGAACTATTCTATTCAATTATTTATAATACTTATAGTATGTGTTTTATACCATAGTTCACTTTATCTCCTTTTTTATAGTAAATTTGAACATGAAAATTAAAAGTGGACATTTTAGATAAGTGGGTGCTCTGATCAGGTTATCTTTTGCACTGTTTTTGAGACAATTTTTCATTTGTATTCAGTGATTTTTTGCACCAAATTAGGTCAGATATTCAGCATTTTCACTGTGGGAGAATAAGATAATGATAAAAAGTAGTCTCTTATTGAAGTGTATATAACATTGTATACATGAGTGATAGTTTTTGGGACTGGTCCTGAAATTACCAGATTTTTGGGACTTGGAAAATGATCTTTTTCCTTGTTCATAAGTGCTGAAGTAATGAATGTCTAGAATTTCCAGATTTTTTCTGATTTTTAACTTTCACCTATTGGTATTGTAAAATTTTATTCAACTGTCAGTGGCGTATTCATTAACTTTGCTGATTTAAATACATGTATATCTTTATCAATCGTAAGTACAGAAATACTGTAGTGTATATTTAAATCAGCTGAGTTAATGTTTGCACCACTCATGAGTTGACATTAAAGATCACCCTCTTGCTGCTGACAACCCATATTTGGGTTGGGGCAACCTGTTACTGCTATCAAAGATGTGATTTGGGCAAGTTAGAAATATAGCTGGTTGTCCATTCAGGCAACCTAGTTTAAAAATAAGTGTCAAGCCCTGTCACCACTGACATTTGATCAAAATTCATGTACGTGTATATGTAACATTGTTATATGTTTTTTTATTCAGCTCCTGACCCATCAATGGCCGCTAAAGCTCGTATGAGACGTGAATTAGAACAAGAGAAAAAGAAGGAACAAGAAGCCTTAGCTTTAGCACAGAAATATTCTGAACCCCAAGAGGTTGTTAAAGAGAGTGCTCCCATGGCAACTGTTTTATTTACATGTCCTGATATTGGACCTGCTGTGTTACCTAAGGAAGACATGGAAGTCCATATTAAAGAATTTCTGTTGAGTCAATTAGCAGAGGAACCAGAAATGGCTTCATCTTTGATGATACATACATTAAACAAAGACGCTGACCGTGTTAAAGTTTGTATTGACACATTATGTAAATATTTAGATAATATTATCAATAATCCCGGTGAGGAAAAGTTTCGAAAGATTCGAATGTCTAATAAAGCATTTTCTGAAAGAGTTGCCTGCCTTGAGGGTACTGAGGAGTTCTTACAAGCTGCTCGGTTTGAAATAAAACTTTTACCTTTTGAAGATCACGAAGAACAATTTTATGTTATGGATGAAAACAATGCTGGCGATATAGAAAGATTAAACAACTTAAAAGCTGTATTACATGCAGCTGAGCCTATACGACCTAAACTTGATCGTGCCATGAAGGTTTTCTACCCTACTAATAGTGCAGCTAAATTTTCAATTCCGACAGAATTTTACTCGATATCGCCGGAGGAGCTTAAAAAAGAACAACAACGTAAACAGGAGGCTGTGGAATCATTAGGAATGTTAAGAACAAAGGCAATGAGAGAACGTGAAGAAAGGCGGGAACTTTTAAAATACAAATACACTATCATTAGAGTTAGATTTCCTGACGGTAATTTACTTCAAGGTACTTTTAAAGCTACGGAAAAATTACCAGCTCTTATAGAATTTGTTAGAGAAAATCTAGAAAATGATTGGATGCCTTTTCATCTTGTTACGCAAGTTGGTGCCAAACTGGATGACGAGAATAAGATGTTAGCAGAGTATGGACTTACTCCTGCGGCTGTAGTTAACTTTGAATGGGATAAAACTGTGTTAAAAGAAGTTACAGCCCAACAGGGGTCATCACAGAGTAAATCACCATTAAAGCAACAAGTATTAGCTTGTATACAAGATCTTTAATTGATTGTAATATGTTAGAATAGCTTTATAGTAGAGCTGGACTGATACTTCTGCTATGTACAGAGCCCCTAAAGTGACATCTTGAAAAAATTATTTATTTTCATGATTATTTCATTTAAATGTAATATTTTGTTTTTACAAAATATTATTTCTTTAAAACAAAATAATTATTTTATCAAAACTAAATAATATTTCATAAAAACACAACTATTATTTCATAAAAATTAAATAATATTTCGTAAATATGAAATAATTTTTCGAAAAAATGTAATAATTATTTAGTATAAACAAAAAAATACTTCTTAAACAAAATAATAGTGAAAATAAAGACAGTATTTCAAAATGTCACTGTAGGGGCTCAGTAGTTATGGCTATGTTAATTTTCTTTTATTTTTAACTGTTACCTGTACCATTTTAGGTTAAGCATTTGTAGGCCTATAGCTTTTCAATTATTTCAACATTAATACGAACATTAAAAATACTTGAATGAAAGTTTTCAGTATTAATACTGAATCCAGTATTTTGTGAATAAATTACTCAATGTAGGTGAATTTATGTAAAATCTGTCTGCTTCAGTAGTTTAAAAGTAGGTTTTCAGTATTTTCAAAACTTTCAACTTCCACCCGTGAAATTATCATAAATAACACCTTAAAAACTCAAAGCAAGAGAGCATTTACTTGTATAATTATGTGCTCTTAGTCTTATATCAGTGCTAACCGTGACATAGACCCTTAGTCCTATATATAAGACCCACCATTACTCGAATAATGTCCAAATGTGAGTTCTAAGAGTTACGGCAGGTCTTATATATTGGACTAATGGACCCTATGTTGTCTCTGCTAAGAACTGAGAATATTACTCTATAGTGAAAAACATTTCAAAATTGCAGATCAGCAAAATTAACTTGCTAGGACTCTAAGTATTGCTCTGTGTATATAGACGTTTGCTGCTTGTTAGCCATGGTGATCCATTTTTAGCCGGAGTTTTCAACGAAAAAATTTGGCTTATAGTTTGGTGAAACATGGGTGGGCGGGTGGGCGTCTGATGTAGTTAACAATTGCATTTAAGTTTTTCTTTTCCATATATTTCTGTCATTTATTGTCAGATCTTAATGAAACTTTATACAATGATAACATGCCATGTGATGAACAGAATTAGAAAGTAACCACAACTCTATCTGGCTTTTTTATGGATTATTCCCCTTTGAAATTTTTGCATTAAATTTTTTAAATCCAGCTTAAATGTGGTTTCCACATTACATTTCTTGTTGATATTTGTTTAGTTATTTATTTGTTAGATGATGTTCTTGTTATGCTTTGTTCTAAAAGCTAATCATGCTGATTATTTTAGTTGCTTATTTTTTCAATTAATTTGTCCCTTGTAAACATTCAATAAGATGGAATCTTTCGTATATGTCAATATTTAAAGTTAAGTAAACTTATCATATTGATTATCCTATCAGTTCAGCTCTAATCAATATAATGAATGTTTTGTGCAGTTATTTTGCTACTTTAAAGCTTGATGAAATAATCTGGTCAGTTTTTTGCTTTATTTTGTTTTTTGAAGCTGGTTGATGTTTCTACATTATTTTAACCAAAATAATCAAGTTTTTACTAGGGTATGCCTTTAAATTGCCTTTAAATGGGACTTCATGTAGAATATAGACTATCTTGTAAATAACTTGATTTTCATACAATTTGCCTTGAAAATTACACATGTCTATTTACGCAGTGCATGTATTTAAATACCTCCTCTCAGTTGTGTATTGCTCCAATAATTGTAAATCTTTGCAATCAACAAACCTCACGCTTATGTAGGAGGTTACAGTTGAAAGTCATTTTAGTCAAATACCAAAATCTATAACTATAACATGAATTTTGACTTAATTATGTCCCCTCTTATACTTAGCAAAATCTAGGCCAAGGTTTTTCGTGAAACATTTTTAACGAATAATATACCATGTGATGAACAGAATAAGAAAGTAACCACAACTCTACCTGGCTTTATTATGGATTATTTCCCTTTGTAATTTTTGCGTTAAAGTTTTTTAATCTGGCTTTAATGTTGTTTCCACATTACATTTCTTGTTTAATTTCTATTACTGGATAAGTTTATATCACAGTAATGATTGTGTACTACATATATATCAGACATCATGTTTAGTGAATTACAAATTCCATTGAATGTTCTTGTTTTATTCTGCTTTTGTTTTGAAATAGCAAGTCAAGAGCTGGGAACCAACTCACATTCTGCCATGCAGCCACTTGGGAGCAGTGGTCCAGTGGTAGGATGTGTGCTTAGAGATCCTGAGGTCCTGGGTTCGACCCCCACTAGGTGCACTGCTAATTTCCTTGAGCAAGAAATTAATCAACAATTGTTCCACTCCACCCAGGTGTAAATGGGTACTGTGAGGGATCGCCCACCTGAGGGTGATTTCAATGATCAGGAGTTATCATACAAGATTATAAAGTGGGCTGAACATGTATATGGAAGGAGACTTTAAACTGCACTTTTAACTTTTTTAACTTTTAACTTGACTCTTTGTTTTGAAATAGTTAATATATCTTTCATCAACAGTTTGTAATGGCCAAAAGGCACAAAAACTAAAGTTTGTGTGACTGACATTCTAATTTTTTATATGCATTTTAGTTTAATTTGTGTATTTTAATTTCACTACACTCATGTATTGTTGTTCGTATATCTAGTCTGTGCAATATCACCCCACTAATATAAAAACTTTCTAATACAACTTATAGTAGTTCTGTCACATATACACCCACTATCACTGATGTATTACTACATTTGTTAGTTTACAAGTATGATTACATGTATAAGGCCTAATAGGATTGATTCGAATAGTTTTCAACTTGTTTTGGCTATTTCATGTTTTAGTCTGAAAAAACTGCAATGTTCCTTTAAATGAGTAGTTTGTTCAAGCAAGTCATTTATCCATAGAGTGATGTTAAAATTTGTTGGACTTGACAATAAATTATGAAATAGCATGGATAAAAGTCTTCTGGATTTTTTGGATATGAGAAAGGGTTCTTTTCCAATGTAAAAAAGCTGCTGAAATCATAAAAATTAGGGATGTCAGGATTTTGGAAATTCTGAACTTTTACCCATGAAATAGAAATTATTATGAATTAAGATAATTATTTTATGTTAACAGGTCTCAACATCAAAGGTCATCTTTTTGCCCGGAGCAGCATATTATAAAAAATCTTACAACAATTTAACATAACAATATAGAGTAATTTATGACTAAAATCGATCGTAAGATGCTTGATAATACCAACCCCGAGATTACGTATATATTCGGGTTCAGGCAACTTGTTACAACCTATAAACATTTTGTTTGGGGAAGTAAAATACAAGTGCATAGCTGGTAGTCCGTCATGGCAACCTACTTTAAAATTTATGTTGAGCCCAGATTTATAATCTATTTGATAAAAACATATAAGTTTCTTCTGTGTTATGGAGTTAACTACTAAATTTGACAATGCCAGAAGAGAACAACCTCTACAGTTTTTAAAAAAACAAATATACACGTACGGTGTTCTTTATACAGTTTAAGTATAAAAAAACATTCCAAGTTAAGTTATTGTCAAATTTTATTCAATTGTCAGTGGTGCATACATGAACCCATCTAATTTAAATACTTACTACTGTACTTCTGTACTCACAGTCGATTAAAATAGATACAGGCAGTATTGAATAGGGCTGTCACAGTATACCGGTATATTGCAATATGCAGCTGCGGCAATAGGTACCACGGTACGATTTTAACGTACTGGTATTTTGGCGATAATTTTTTTTTCATTGGAAAATTCTTCCCTTTGCGAAATAAAAGTAGCAAAGCGTCAGTTTTTCCATTGTTAATTCAATTTAACCTTAAGTTACAAAATTTTAACCAATTTTTGGTCACAGTCCTAAATGACCGTAAATACTTAAAGAGGCTAGATTCTTTCAGTAGCTGCATGTTAAATTTGCATTGTTTCTGTTAAATACAGCGGAGGCACAACAAATTTGAAAGCCCACAATATATCGTGGTATGTATCACGATACGTTGCCAGCGTATTGCAATATATCGCGATACGCTTATGGTGTATCGTGGCAGCCCTAGTAATGAACAATTAATGAATAGTTAAATCAGTGGGTTAATGTATGCATCACTGACAGTTAAATAAAATTTAAAATTATTCTGTTGAAAATATGAAATAATAATTGATATTTATGCATCTTTCATCTAGATTTGTTTACATATATGTATGATCAAGTTTGTATTAAATCATTTTAAGTTGCCATTTTTCTTGTACTTATTTGGATTAGATTTTATTTATATAAATTCATGTGTTGTGAAATTTTAAAATCCTATGTCAAGTTTAACAGGGTAAGCATTAATTATTTGATATTTGTTGAATTTTTTTTAACTGTCAGTCCCAAATACATTAACCACGCTAATTTATCTGCTTGATATTTGTTTGATAACCTCCATAATTTATATAAATTAGGATATCTATTCTTATCGACAATGAGTACAGAAGTACTTGATTGAGTATCAAAATCAGCAGGTCAATGTACATCATATTTGACAGTTGAATAAAATTTAACAATAACTAAGTTCTGATTGACGAATAAATATATATGGATTTTTTTATTTTGGGTAAAACACTCATGTATAAAAAAGTGCTTTATGAACTTTTCCCTTACCTAACATATTTATCTAATATTTACTATTTACCAGGGCAGCATAATATCAAAACTCTTATGAAAATTTAAAAATATAATATTTACGACTAAAATCTGCCTGAAGATGCTTGATAATACGGGCACCAGGTAATTGTTCCTGAAACAAGGTGTTTGAAATAGAGTACATGGTTATGTGTGTGATCAAATGTTTTGTTATTTAAATTGAAAGGGTACCACATTGAATAGGGAACAGTCATTTAACCCAGAAAAGGACAATGTTTTTATTTCTTTTATGGATATAATCGACAGACATAGATAACATACATATTTTAAAATGTCTCTGTATTACCCTAGTATGTTTGTATTATCACATAATGCTTATATGGAATATTGTTTTATGTTATATTTGTGTTTATTCTATTTCTTTGTCTTGAAATAAAATAAAATCATGATTGAATTTCTTGTTTTTACTAAATACCCTGGAAATTCATGTTTACAGTCAAAAAGTATTAGACTGGCAGTCAATCTCCATAAACAGAGATCCTGTAGAGCGTTGCCGTACTGGATCTCTACTTTCTCAATGCAAGGTCACGTCGAGATAAACTTTGTGTCGACCAATCAATGCGTAGCTTTCATCTAGACGAAAACACTTAATCGCATTTTGATTTCGTAATTTCTATTTTTAGACCAAGGTTTGCATGCTAATTTAACAGCCGTATTATTCACAGTCTGTGATTGGGTGGCTCATTTCAAATTGTGTGACGTAGACGATGTAAACAAGTTACGCATCATTATAATTTCGTCATGAATATTATGATGAGAAAAGGTCACCTGAATGTGACCTTCGTTTGGAAAAGGCCAGATCTAAATTAGCGAGTATATGCACACGGAAAATTTTAGATCGGGTTTTAATCAGATTGACTGGCACTTGGGTAACTTCCGTTTGAAATCAAAACAAGTTTATTGATACATACCAGTCACTTATATGATACAGTCTACAAAATAGGGATATGGAATTGGTTGCCCGAACTGGTCATTTCAGTAGCAAGCACTGTACATGTATATTCTTTGTAGCTTTTTGGTTGCCCAAACTAAAAAATTGTTGTCCTTGGAATCAGACACCCACTAATTTCATAGACTGTTATATGAAATATCCATGATAATTAAACATTCTCACAATTAACTCTGTGAGCTTTTTTAGCTCTAAATGAAGATCTACTAAATATGCATTGGCAGCCAGGTTAACACTTTAAACTGTATAAATATGTATACATTGTACGAGTTAACAGACTCTTTCGAGCATATAAAAATGTGAAAGATCTCGTGTATCAGCAGAAATAGTTGCTCCCCCCACCCACTATTTTCAATAATGTGCCGTTCGACACCATCTTGAGCTTGCTTGCAGGTTCAATAGCTTAACAATTAGCGAAGCAGGTGCTGGCTTGAGGACTCGCATTGTTGAACTCACCTTGGGTCTATGTTAGAAGTCTGAATCAAATCTGTAAATTAGGTGCCAAGAAATTGACCAGACAAGTTAAAGCTACAGATCAACCTACCAACAAGCTGACTCCTATATACCTCCCAGTTTTGGGGGTATAATGAGCTAAAATTCTAAAGTTTGAATCAAAAGTTTTTGTTTTCATTCCAAAAAGTTTAATGCCATTACAAATCTGACAGCAATTGCTAATCTTTATGTTAACCATTGTATAATATTATATATTTAAAATGTAATAACTATCCAGTGAAATGGTACATTTTTTGACATTCTACTGCTTCAAATTCTTCGGCAAGTCTTTCGAATTTTAGCTTAACATTCCACAACATAGTCGAGTATCCTTCGCAAATCTACTATGTATGGCAGGTTCAGTATGAATAACTAATCACATAATGATGAAATATTAACAAAGACATTGTACAAGTTTTTGTGAATTTTATTTTCTCTTAAAGAATTCCACAGATGAGATGATTAAGTTTATCAGTATTTTTATAGTCCAATGGTTTAATGTTAAATGTGTACAGTGTAAATCTATACCATAATCCCTCTGCATTTGCTCGGCCTCTTCAACAACTAGAATAAGTTTTTCTTGAAGAGACGTCAACCGGAGAAAGAACATGAAAAGATGCACACTGAAAGACGCACATCTACGTTGTATACATGTATCAGACCTGCTCAAAATCTGTACAGTATTATACAACATAGATAGGTCTTGGTGAATAGTGATATCAGAGTGTATGTATACTATAGACTTAACTTTGATGTCATCAAATTATCAAGAACAAAGAATTTAACATAAACTCTGACATGGTCAATGAAGAAGATTGGACATTGTATAGATTGGGAAAAAATGAAATAGATCGATGAATAAGAGATAATGATGACACACTTCAATGAAAATATATGACACAAAAAAAGTTATGAAAAAAACAAATGTGTAAAAAATGTGATCTTTAACAAAGAAACAGTCATGATTAAAAACAGAACAGTAGTCTTCCATAAATTTGTATAAAAAGATGAAAGTCTACACAGCAGAATAGAAAGTGGTATTAATAAATGGTCTTATAAAAGTTCTTATACAAGTACACTGCCCTCCAAAACTCTATACACAGTACAACTAATTAAATTTCTACAATTTTTATATTCAAATTTGAAGAATCATTATATGATTGTTCATTATTTATGTAGTGGAAATGGATTTTCTATAGGTACATTTTATTTTTGTAGTTGCAGCATAAGTTATCTATCAGCCTCCGAAACCATGGTCAATGAATCTCAATGAACCAATATCAAGATACTATTGTACTTTCACATCCATAAGACAAAAGTACCGTTTGAAAAAGCAAAATTGTAAATCATTTCACAATAAACTGCTTTTACAACTTTTTGAAATTCAATTTAGTGCAATATAAATTGTGAATGTGTGAAGAAACTTTTGGGGGCAGTGAATTACAACATAGAGATAGCAGCAGATCTTCCAGTAAAATTAATCACTTATAAAACACAGAATTGAAGAAACCAACATAATCATTCTAATTAATTAAGAACACCTTAGATTTGATATAACCCAACATAAATTTATTCTAGTTCATAAAAATCACTCAATGTCTATGATTTTATCCAAATTTTAAATTCAATTGAAGCCAAATAATTTATTGAGCAAAAAAACACTCAAAAGTCTAAGATTATATCAACATTTTAATTTAATTGAAACCAAACACAATATTTTGAAATGAAGGAATGTTTTATCTGTACAAACACACAGACAGACACAAAGAGAGAGATGTCTATGCACAGTGATGACGGAGATATTCTAATGGTGTCAGAGATTATCGGAGTAGTCAGGCTACCACAGTTCCCCTTCTCTATCTTTAGCTGGTACTTCTATAACTCTTGGTTTATCAATAATTCTGGCACTTCTATTACCTTTCTCTACAATACCTATAATCCAAGATTGATAACCTTCTTGTTTCTCTATATCTTTACAAAATGCTGCAGCTTGTTCTCTTGGTAAAGCAATTAGTAGACCACCTGCAGAGAAATATAACACAGAATTAAAACATTGAATAAAATTTTTATATTGGGTTGGACACCATGTCTGACTATGACTCAGACTGAATTGTAGATTGTTGTTTCCAAAATTGTTGGTGATTGTTGGTACTTGTTGAAGTTTGACTCTTATTCAAATGTTATACAATTATCATTTCACCAGAAAACTTAGATACCTTGAAAATCTTGGGAAAAAGCAAGTGTTTTACATTTTTCTTGACAATTTCAGACATAAATAAGATGTATTGCAAAGAAAAACAACAATTTTAATTGCAACTGTTGGATAAATAATTTTAAACAATGTAATAAAGGAAATTAAGTTGCTTCAAAATTACTCAATTGTTTCATGGCCGTGTTCATCAAACCATTGTATTTTAACTGTACAGTACTACATAAATGCAGCAAGATATCATATGGCATTTGTTCTCACATGCCTTCAAGCTAGCTTTATGGTGATGTGTCAGTCAGGGTTTGACACTGTTTTACCAGTGATCCCAAAGAAAACCCCTAGTCAGTTACTCAGGGATTTCTCCTTAACATTAGACATTCCCCCAATATAAGACAAAAATTTTGAATACAGATTTGCAGTCACTAATTGTATTAGACAATTCCTGGCTATTTTCAGGGATCCTTATGGAATCCCTAGCCAAGAATCACTTGGATTCCTACTAAGTTTTTAGGATCCTCGGAATCACAGGACAGTTAGAATTGAACCATGGTCAGTGTGTCAACTTATGTCTTGAAAACGTCGTGAGTTAGATTCCATCATGGACAATGGACTTTTATTAGGTTACATAAAACTACAACAAACCTGAAGTTTCAGCTGACTGTCCCTGTAATAAACCAAACATATTTCCACAGGCTTTACTTATAGCAGCCATCTTAGCTATGACAGGAAGATTATGTATGACAAATGAGACTTCATTCTTTTGTATAGAGGCTAGATTCTTGGCATGTCCTAATAAACCAAAACCAGTTACATCTGTGGCTCCATGGGCGTTAAACTTGTGCATCAATCTGGCAGCTAGAAGTATATAATAACAATATAAAACAAAAGTTGTAAAATAAGTTTTTATGATAAATGAATTACAGCCTATTAAAAAAGTTACACAATCAAAGAAATACTCCTTTGGTAGATACTGTACAGTGGTAAATGAGAGTAGTTACATATACCTATTGCTTATCAGAGCAACTTAAGTTTCGGCACTGATCTGTTAATTCACTGCAGTTAGCAACACATTCCCCTTAACACTTATTTTTCAACATCGACAAAAATGTTAGACAAAATTTCTTTTAACACAAAAGCAGGGTCTATAGTCAGGTGATCTATAAGTACAACTAATAAAGTAAAGATTTGTTCTTCGCAGATTTCTCTTCTAGGCAAATAATTGAATGGCATCAAATAGTGCATAAAATTACAACTGCTTTTTTCCATGAAAAATCCAAAGTAACTCTGCAGGTTTGATCATTGACTTCAAAACCTTCGCACAAAAATTGAATAAAGCAGTTAAGTAGGTCATGTGCCAGGGCCAAAACACCATTTTTTGGGAAGGGGCCACTTTTTCTTGGGGAAAAGAGTGGTTTTCACTTATTTGGGGAAAATGACCTACTTTGTTGCCAGTATAAGAAATATATTTATTCAATCATAAGTGTTACAAAATCAATGAGATAATCCACTAAATCATTTGGTTAAGGAAACAACATAGACTGTGTTGGGTAGGTATCTCAAATAGTTTCTCTTTCTATGTGAATTGTGGTTCAACATTCCTTGGGGAGTTTTGAGGACCAAACTGGGGAAAAAAGAGTCAGTTTTGTTTGGGGAAGCAGCCTGTATTCGGCTTCTGCTTAGAAGAGTGTTTTGGCCCTGTGTGCTAAGAATAGGAAAACAATTCTCACTGACAAGCTTATTTGGGTATTTTCTAACAAAGATATGAAATAATGGTTTTATGCACCAGCTCAGTTTTATGTTTTGGCTGCTGCAAGTTTGTTTACATTATAAGATTACTTGACTTTATATGCAAGTAATTTAGATCTCTATTTTGTAATTTTGTTTACAAGTTAATAACTTTCTTCTCACTTCCCTCTCCTCTTTTTTTCCATTCTCCCTATACAACTATATAAATCAATTTTACATTTTACATATGCATGCTATTTTGATCTCTTTTTTTACTTGTATTTCTGTTTATATTGTTGCACATGTATCATGATTTGAAAAATAAAGGTTTGTTCTGTTCTGTACCCAGATAAATAAAAAGGATAATTACCAGTTCTATTAAGTCTAGCCATACTGAACATAGCTCTCTGATAAGCTTTTCTTACATCATCTTCAGTAACAACTAACTTGATTCTATTCCATCTTTCTGGTTGATCTAACCATTGATAGGCATTTACTGCTACTTGTGTACCTAGTGGTTTTGTTAGAACTAACACATCACCAACAACAGCATTATCTGGCCTGAAATATCAAACAACAATATTGGACAATTTATTTAACTTTCAGCTGAGCATACATTAACACCACAGATTAAAATTGTTGATCAGATATTTGTTTGATAATCACAGTACATATATACTACAGTACTTCTGTACTCACAATCGATGGAAATAGATAAATCTTTATTTATGTTTAGGATTATCAAACAAACATTTGAGTATTCTAATCAGTGATGGTTAATATATAAGTCACAGACAGTGAATAAAGTTTACCATCCAACTTAATAGAAATATACAGCTGGAAATTTTAGTAATTTAGTAAGTTTTGCAACATAAGAATAACAAGAGCTCCGCTGGGCGGGGCATTATACGCCCGAGAGCAGTCCTTGCTGTGTTCTATCTCATATGAAGTCCTTGTGACCTTGATAAATGACCCCTGGATATCAGAATAAGTCCCATCCTTAACTGGAGGGCTATCCAAAGCAAAGATTTTGAGAACCTAGGTACAGCCATGGTTGAGTTATCACCAGCGCAAAGTTTTCCCATACAAATTTCCAGTGACCTTGCCCTGGGGCCTCAGAACCATAAGTTCTTACCTTTGACCCAAAGAGTATTGGTACATAAAATTTGGAGATATAAGATAAAGTTGGTTATTGGACAAGGTTTTTCCTCATGATTTCCTTATGACTTTGACCTTTGACCCAGGGGCCTAAAACCAAAGGGGCATATGCTAGACATTTAAACTACCCTTAAATAAAATTTGGTGAACACAGGTTCAATCATTATTGAGTTATTGTCCGGAAAATTTTCAATATAAAGTAAGTCCCAGTGACTTTGACTTAAGACTCTAGGGTCTCCAAATCAAAAGGGAACATCCGCTACCTAAGAGCTATCAACAAATTACTCCATGACAAATGGGCTGATCCACATAAAATTTGGTTAACCTAGGTACAAACATTGTTTAGTTATTGTCCTGACAATGTTTCTCCATATGATGCCCCTGTGACCTTGACCTTTGACCCAGGGGCCTCAAAACCAATAGGGCAAATCCTTGACACATGGGCTACTTGCACATAAAATTTGGTGAACCTAGGTACATAAGTGGTTCAGGTATTGTCTGGACAAAGTTATTCCATATAATGCCTCTGTGACCTTGACCTTTGAACACTTAGGTCACATCCTTGACACAAGGGCTACCTTCACATGAAATTTTGTGAACCTAGGTACAGCCGTTGTTGAGTTATTACCCGGACAAGGTTTTCAATATGATGCCCCTGTGACCTTGACCTTTGACCCAGGGGCCCCAAAACCAATAAGGCATACCCTTGATACATGGGCTACTCGCAAATAAAATTTGGTGAACCTAGGTACATTGGTGGTTCAGTTATTGACTGGACAAAGTTTTTCCATATGATGCCTCTGTGACCTTGACCTTTGAACCTGGGGCCCCAAAACCAATAGGGAACATCCTTGACACAAAGGCTACCTTCACATAAAATTTTGTGAACCTAGGTTCAGTCGTTGAGGAGTTATTGTCCGGACAAGGTTTTTCAATATGATGCCCCTGTGACCTTGACCTTTAACCCAGGGGCCCCAAAACCAATAGGTCATATCCTTGACACAAGGGCTACCCTCACATAATATTTGGTGAACCTAGGTACATTGGTGGTTCAGTAATTGTCAGGACAAGTTTTTCATTGTTTGCCATTTTGACTTTATTAACATATGGCATATATAGAGATATATGAAAGGGGAAGTAATTCAAAGTCGAATGAAAAAAATTGAATTATCTCCACTTTATGCACAACTAGACATCAATGTTTATCATCAGAGGGAGTTTGAAGAAAATTGGCCAAGAAATGAGGGAGGAGTTGTCCGCACAAGGAACACGGACAGACGGACAGACAGACGGACGGACGAGCGGCGCCATAACATAATACGACCCTTCGGGCGTATAAAAATGAGATACATACGTAAGGCTTGGTATTAAAGATGACCGTTACCCATATAAGCTAGAGGTTGTGTGTGTGTGTAACCCTAGCACAGTATATAGCAGTCATCACCTTAACCCACTAGCCCAAAGCCCTGGACTAGTGAAAATTTAGTCAGGCTAGAGAAAAATACTTATTCTATAATTCAGGCTAGTTGATAATTTGCCCTTCTCTATATACTGTAATTAATCAGGCTAGTGCTCCAGGAAAAGTTAAGATGATGACTGATAAAGTATGAGTAAATAAATACTTACATAATAAATTCATTAGGTTGACATACTGTAGTACCAACACCACCTATAGTTAACCATGGATTTAATACAGTTTGTCCTCCAGTCACAGAAGTACCTCCTTCTTCAGCTAGATCCTACAATGTAAGAAACAGTAGTTAGTCAACCGAGACCATGAACAATAATAATACTAGTTTCTACAATACTACAACATAGGACAGAGTTTGACCATAGGCAGATCTAGCGGGGGTCAGCCCCCCCCCCTCCTAGAATTTCCAAAATGTACCTTCCATTAGTGTATTTCTTGACTCTAAGTCATTTTTAAGTAGCATGAAGCAATTTTTCTCGGTGCTTAACATAGATTTAATGGTTATGTAGTTTTTATTATTAATATGTTGCATTATTCTGCAAACAGTGTATAATGTGGTTGTGATTTGAAAGTTTGGAGCCCCCAGAAAAAAATCCTGGATCCGCTCCGGTTGACACTAACAGTGTTCCGAGATTCTAAGGATCCCAAAAACTAGGGAGGAATCCCAGTGATATTTTCAGCTAAGGATTCCTTAATGATTCCTGAAAATTGCCATTAATTTTTTCAATACAAATAGTGATTGCAAATCTGTCATCAAAATTTGTGTCTTTATTGGAGAAACCCTTAATGTTAAAGAGGAATTCCCGAGTAACTGACCCCTGGTAAAAACAGGGTCAAACCCTGTATGTTACTTAACTAAGATCTTGTACAATATAAAATACTAAATTTCTCAACATTCTTTACATTGAGTCTAGTAAACACAGCAAATTTCCTTTCATATCAACAGTTATTCAGTTTATTTAAGGTTAGTATGTCATTTTTGGTAGTTACTTCTACAGTCAGGAGAATAAGTGGACGTCAGTCTTTTACTCAAAGTCTTACTGAGTTCAATCAACAAATATTTCACAAACAATTCATATAGACTGTGTACCTGGCTTAACAACAAATAAATTTATACACTGTATCCATAGCCATTGCCTTAATTTTTTGTAAGCAATAACTTCATGTTCATGGCAGCAAGTTCAGTTTTGAAAATACTGAAAATTTGCTTTCATAATACTGAAATAGGCAGATTTCACTTAATTTAGATAAGGCCACAACAAATTGATCAAATGATCTATGGATTCGCTCGCACCTTAATTTTGACGTTTTTTACAAAAAATATTTTTATTTCCTCGCTCGCTCATAAAAATTTGGTCAAACCGCTATATAAAGCAAGTGAATAAAGACTCTTTTGATTTTTTTTCTTCGCTCGCCCCATTTTTTTTCCAGAAAAATCCGTAGAACACATGATCAACTTGTTGTGGCCTAAGGATATTTTGCTCAAAATACTGAATCAGAAGTAATACTGAAAACTTCTGTTCTATACCAATGTGCCAAATCATTGACTAGCCCAATTTCAGGAATTGCGATATTTTCACAAGCCTAGATCAATTTTCACTAGTCTCCAGCTTAAGGCTTTTGGTTTTAAACATAGACTATCTACATCTTAACATTGCTACATCAAATTGTTAACTTACTTTAAATCCTCTCATCATCATTGGAACAACAACATCTCTTTCTTTCTCAGACATTTTCTGACTTACAGCAAGTAACATTAGCATATTGTCACAGTCTGTTACACCCATAGCATAGAGATCACTCAATACATTAGCACAAGCTATCTTGCCCTGAAATAAAACAAAATAATGAAGTTTCCAATATATACATAAAATGGCATTATTGGTTTTCGTATCATGAAATATTTTTTCATATATTTTAAATTCTCATACCATTATAAATATATCTAGTTACTAGTCAAAATAAATCTATCCATCTATCTGGAACACTAACTAGCGCATCAAATAAAATACATAAAATAAGTAACTTGACAAGCCAGAATCAATTTCACAAGTTCTTTGTTTAGGGCTAGAAGATCAAGACTAAGCTAACGATATTCAAACAAAACAAACACAAAGTCATTCAATATAGTTCTTCTTAACTGCCTACTAAAGGTAACAAAAAGCAGTAAATTGCAACTCAATTAAAATTCTTCTAAGTGCACCAATCAAGTACTATCAAATAGTGAAAAGTGTATACATTTAAAGGGTTGCCCTCGAGACTGTAGTAACTTGCTCTTTCACAAAATGCACTTACTACAGTCTTGCGGGCAACCCTTGATTTGTAGTTTGATTGTACAAAGTAAATTTTATTTAAGGCAGTGGCTAGAGTTACGGTACCGTAACTCTAGACCCAGGTTCTAGAGTTACGGAAGTTCCGTAACTGTAGACAACCCTGTCCGGGTTGTCCAGAGTTACGGAAGTCAAATATCATGCGTATGTTTCAACTTTTTAACATCGAAAAACTTGTTTATATTCAATATCACTCGAAATAAACAAATATTTACCGACGTGACCTATTCAATTGTTATTACATCCGCCATTTTGGATATGACTAATAAACTTACCGGATGTTTAATATACGGCGATATGTCGTTGTCGTCTTCAAAGTGTCACATAATAAGTTTACTTGAGCGAGAAGTTATAGAATGTGATTATAATTTGGACTGAATATGTATAATTGTGTACGGAATTTAAAGGAAATATTTATAGGAAATAGTCGAGTCTTAGAGTAATTTTAATTGTGAATAATTAGCAAGTGTCTAGTAAGAAAGTCGGCGATTTTCGAACGTTAAATTGACTTAAATTTCGTGAGCAAAAATGGGAATTTAGCTTGATAAAAAGAGCTTAGTACTTGGGGGAAAACGTTAAATGAATAGTTAGAAAGTTGATGTTTTTGTATAAAAATCCAGCTTGTCATTCCTCACCAAATCTTTAAAATTTTAACGAAAATATAAACGATCTCGTTAAAAAATACCCATTCATATTCATAACCAAAATTCAGCAATTTTACTAAAAACTCGGCAGTTATCCAGTAAAAAAATCATGTTTTCAATTAAATTCGCTAATTCCACCAAAAAAGCTCAGTATACTTATCGTACAATATATGTGTAAGTAAAACGCCATGATTCTTTAGTATGCAAATCTTGGGGAAAATTACCGAGATTTTAAATTTCAATGAATTGGTCAATGTTTTAGGTAAAGATCGCCGCTTTTATACGTGACAATGTAAAAATATATCATTTATCAACATTTTATTTTAAATTGAAGACATTTTGCTTTTGATTCTGTCCAAAAATATGGTCGATTTTGCATTCGAAAATCACCGTTTTTTCTTACAGGACAATCAAAAATGTTTGAAGACGACAACGTCATATCGCCGTATGTTAAACATGCGGTAAGTTTATTAGTCATATCCAAAATGGCGAATTGGATAAGTCACGTCGGTAAATATTTATTTATTTCGAGTAATAATGAATATAAACAAGTTTTTCGATGTTAAAAAGTTGCAACATACGCATGTTATTTGACTTCCGTAACTCTAGACAACACCTGACAGGGTTGTCTACAGTTACGGAACTTCCGTAACTCTAGAACCTGGGTCTAGAGTTACGGTACCGTAACTCTAGCCACTGCCTTTATTTAACTTACCATCATGTAGGGATCATCTACTAATGGATAAAAGAAATCTGTAGTCTGCACCAAAGATAATCCACCATGTCTAAGAGGAGTCACCGATGCATCCATACCAATACCTGAAGAAAAAATCAAAATAACTATTTAAGAGTTGTACCAGTGGAAAATTCATCAAATAATCCTTTCAGGAGTAAACAAGCACTTGAATCCTCTATAAACAATGGTATTCACCATATTTTTAGTTTATCTAACCTGATGAAAGTCCATGATCTGAACAGTTAAAAGTATAAAGACTCGTAGTCTGTAGCATGGCTTCAACAATCAATCTTCGTTGAATACTATTACTTGATTCAATTTCTTAAAATCTAATGACCTTATCAACAATGGAGGAGTTAAAGAATACTACAATGAAAGGTTGATAAATCATGTCTGAATGATGAATCTGATTACAGTTACACTGACAGAATCCACAAATGTCATATATCATATGTAAGACCAAGGACCCTAATTATGCAAGACATTTTTTTAGTGAAAAATCAAGACTTCATCAACACTACCTATATAATAAGTGTTCATGTAATAATAATGCCTGATGAAAGATTTGTCAACATTTTCACCAATTACAAGTCAAAGAAATCAAGGCATTGTTTACATCTATTTATAGACTCCACGTGATAAGCATAGATAAGTAGGTCAGACACCACGTGACACCGGCATAACTTGAATCCGCCATTGCCAGACTCTGCAAGTCGAAAGGATACGACAGAAAAACGCTAATATTGACAAAATAACCCAATAATCAAATGTAATTACGTCAGTATGTCATTATTTAACATCAAATGAAAAGGAAATAAGAAAGAACGATGGCTGTCCGATGAGAAATTGAGAAATAAAGCTGCACGAAAATGTAGGTCACCAATGTCATTTCCGACAAAGCAAAAATTATAAAATAAAGCTAAAAGCATCTTACCCATACGAGGAATCTGGGCGACATATTGAAAATGCGCCTGTTCCTGAGCCTGGGCATTGCTGTCCTGTTGGAGTCCCTCGAGAAGCTTGAGCAGTGCTTCCTGAGGGACTTTACACCCTCATCCCTTTAGGTCAGCAAACTTTGTGAGTCGGAAATTAGGATCCAACTCATGTGCCGCAGGATCAAACGGTCGGCGCAAAGCCACAGCGGGTGTTGCTTCCATTGTCAGTGTTCAAATAGTATCTGAAATAAATAAGCAAACATATAAATACAGTAATCACGTGGTTTTAAAGCCAAACGAACAATAAATGCAGAGATAAAATATAGCGCACGGAGCACACAGTAAGCACTGCTCTGTAAAATATGGCGACCTCTCAAACAGCGTGACGCGCACTTGTTAATGCCCGGATGTACTTATTATCATCGAGCGAATAATTTCAAAAAGTTGTCGTTCTTTTATATGGAAGAACTGGATAGGACAGATAACTCTGATTGTTTTTATCGAAAAGTAGATACTCAATGTAGCTTTTGTAAAGTCAATGCACAAGTCACGTTCACACTGTTGATTAAAAAAGACAGATGCATTCAGTGCTTATTCAAAATCAAAGTTAATGAAAGCATGAGTAATTAATTACAAATAATACAGGACTGTGGTAAAACTATATACTCGGTATATATAGATTTTTTCATCACAAAATAACATAATTTAATTATAGAATTTGTTATTAAATGTACACGTGTGCACTCATTCAGAGGCACAAGGACCCTATAGTGGCGGTTCCAGTGGATGAGGAAAGGGGTTTAGAGAAGCTTTACAAGAAGCAGCTACTAGCTGCAGAGACAAAGATAACATATAATCTTATTTCCTACTAGCTGCAAATCCTTTTTCATGAACCAAAATGACGACAATTTGATTAATTATTCATAGGCGGGTCTAGCGGGGGGGGGGGGGGGTTCAGGGGTCCCCCCCCCCCTGTAATTTCCAAAATGTACCAATAATGTACCCTTCCATCCTTCCATGAGTATATTTTTAACTGTAAGCCATTTTTAAGTAACATGAAGCAATTTTTCTCGGCTCGCCGTAATTTGTGCTTAGTTAATTGATATGTAGTTTCAGGGACGGATCCAGGAATTTTTCCTAGGGGGAGGGTTCGAACTTTTTCTAGGGGGGGGGGGGAGGGGTAAAAAATTTCGATTTTGCCACAACCACATTACAATACACATTTTGCAGTATAATGCAACATAACCATTAAGTTTAAGCACCGAGAAAAATTGCTCCATGCTACTTAAAAATGACTTGCTGTCAATAAATACAGTATAATGGAAAGGTACATTTCGGAAATTCTAGGAGGGTCCGGACCCCTGACCTCCCTCGCTAGATTCGCCCTTGAGTTTTCATATCAATATGTTAAATTATTCTGCAAACAGTGTATAGTGCGGACACATTGACCCCGACCTGACCTTTATGCAAGAGTATTCATTACATTGAATACGAATGTAGTATTAATGCTCGATAACAATCGGATTTTATCGACAAGGCTCGAATTTAATTTTAACACGGGGATTAATTTTAAAGTACATTTAAAGCGTACAACGAGTGTCTATTGCACATAGGCCGGACTAGAGGATTGTACTATGAGGCTAGCTACCAATTCAAAGGTTGTTGGTTTTAGCCCCACAATCACTATCCCCACACCCATTTTATTATTAATTGTTATCAAAAATGTAAGAACACGAGTTTCCCGTTTGAATGTATTTGAATCGTAAGTTGTTATTGTACGATTATATTGAACTGTCCGATTGCATAATTACACGGTAATCGCACACTGTATATATTATTTTCCGCGTTCTATATATAGAAATTCGCAGTAAAATTACAATGAATAGGTTAATTTAGTGTCGATATCTCATCTGGCTAAATGGTCGAGCGGTTAAAGTGCAATGCTACGATTAAACCATCTATTTTTGAAAGAAGTGCGAGTCTGAAACTAAATGTCATTTTTTTATTTTTTTGTTCTTCGTTTTGTATTTTTTTTTGTTTCACATCTATTTTATTCAGTAATTTTTGGACATAGAATTACAACTTTTCAAAACAAACAATGTAAAAATCACTCAAATTTATTGACTGAGTATGTTGTGCTACTGTCATCATCACTTAAAAAGATGCCACTAAATTTATAACAAAGGCGTCTTCAAGATTTATGATGCACGGGGATGGGCAATGTGTTTTATGCAATCCGCCCATGATTTAAATGAAAAAAAAAGATAAATTTAAGCGTCTATCGGGATTCGAACCCACGATAAAAAGATTTGTAGTCTGACCGTCCTACCACTCGGCCATACAAACTACGATTCATTTTGTAAATAAGATATAATACATAAGTGCTATGTGCTGACATACGCTCTACGTGAATTACCGGAATTAACCGACTATTAAATATACCGTGTAATGTGACGTTTTAATTTATGCAATCGGACAGTTCAATATAATCGTACAATATACATGCGGGCTGTGTATACTCTATACATGTTAAATTATATTTTAAATACGTAACGAGTCGAAGTGTAGAGTAGGCGTGGTATTGATTTTCACCGGGATGTGTGTAGGTGATAATTAGATGCAAATGTGAAAGGTGAGGTCGGGGTCAAATTGTACGCACTATACTGTATACATATAGTTGTGGCGCGAAAGTTTTGACCCCCCGAGATAGTTTAAATCCTAGAAAAAAATCCTGGGTGTCCCCCCCCCCCCCGTGATTTATGTCAGTTAATAATGTCTAGTACATGTATCAGTTCATTTAATTGTTCAAACGATTCCAATTTAAATAATGATGTGTATAAATCTATGCAAGGACCTTATATAACAATGTATACTAGGACGAAAAAGAAACGCCGGGTACATAAAATATGCAACACATGTCCGGCCGTGTTTCGCAAAACAAGAAGGGTCATCGTTAAAAGGGGGTATTTTTTCACATAATCAGCATCGGAAATCGATTGAAACTTCAACAGCTGGTTCCATACAGATGACATTTCATACAAAAATAAATATAATAATCCAATAATACAATTTATCCCTTAAAACAATCATTATAGGTTACCTGGCGTTTCTTTTTCGTCCTAGTATATATATAGGGTCCTTGATTTATGGCCTATATTTTTGTATAGAGCTCAAGACAAAATTAGCGTTTCGCTTTACAAAACTGTTTTCATGTAATTGTCAGTTTCTATAGAACTAAAACTTTAAAAAGTAGAATTTCTATTCAGCCTATAGTAAATTACTGACAGACAATACGATAATAAGTCTTCTCAATGATATATCATAGCAAGTTATAATATGTCGTTATTTGTTTTAATACTTGCCTATAGATTTCAATAGCGAGGTAAAGTCTACCTTTAAGGTTATTTGTAATATAATATTGATCACTCTCTCTTGCTATGAACAATACATGTATACATTTTATCAAACGTCTGACGTGTGCTTTTATTTAGGAAACCATACAAAAACTAATAAATATTACAAGAGCTCTGTGAAACGAAAAAACTCCACCTGATCATATAATGAAGTTTATTGATCGAATATACCTGGCGACATGTATTGTACGCACATGCGGATCTAGCGGGGGGGAGGGTTCGGAGGGGGGGAGGGTTCGGAGGGGGGGGGGGTCCGGACCCCCCCCCTTAGAATTTGGAAAATGTACCTGTCCATTAGTGTATTTCTTGACATGTAAGTCATTTTTAAGTAGCATGGAGCAATTTTTCTCGGTGCTTAACATATATTTAATGGTAATGCAGTTTTTATTATCAATATGATACCTTTTTTCTGCAAAATGTGTATATTGTGGTTGTGGTTCGAGGTTCGGACCCCTCCCCCTAGAAAAGTTCGGACCCCCTAGAAAAGTTCGGACCCCCCCCAGAAAAAATCCTGGATCCGCCCCTGGTACGTGCTCTATGTTCTAGATTATATTTCAACAATTCACCGCTATCTTATTTATAATTGTAAATCGAACTTGAAATATGATTTATGTCGTGGCACAAACTCGGCCTATATACCATTTTTGCACAGGTTGCTAGCTCGATGATACATATTATATATCTATATAACATCATACATAATGTATGTATGATAAATAAATTAGATTGATAGAGTAGATGGATTAATTATTAGACTAAATTTATCAAGCTATAGTGACATTATGCTATTTAACTTTGCACTAGTATCAAGATAACGCACAAATTAATATTAAAGATACATGATATAAAGTTTCTTTGTGCATTAAAATCGTGTATGGATACAAGTACAAAATACCTAATGGCAGGAACAAATGAGAAAAACGGAAAATAGACATAACTGACGCGACAAAATTATTCTAAAAGTAAAGTACATGCACTGGGAGCTGAACAAACAATATGTGAAATTGAATTACAAATTGTCAGAAACAGTATCTATCACACATTTGCACATCGATCTTATGAATGAAGACTGCGTGTCGGTCGAACGGTTGGACGGACGGACAAGTCTACAAGTCAATTATTGTTTTAAGGCAACTTGTTTACGACAGATAATTGAATCAATTCAGATCGACGTTTGGCAATCACATTTGAAATAATATATGTGCAATTTAACGCATATATAAATATACCTGTGTGTTCATTTAGATCATAAAACATACTTGATTACAAGTAAACCATTTTAAATTCATTTCTTAATACAGGCTTAAAACAAAATAAATACCAACCACGTGCGGATTATATCTTGATTCAAGGCTAAATTACTTATCCTGTCTCTAATTTACAATCTCATTAAATAAGATCTTTTATTTATTAAAGTAGCCTTTAAGTCTGAGTTTAATTACCGAGTTTGTCTGATTTAAAGTTATAATTAATAAAATATCAATAATTAGTATAAAATATGTATATGTAAGTAATATAATGTACATAGATTTACCTTTTTTACATGATATTATAATTTAAGAATCCAAATAAAATCGCTCGCTCGAGCACACTGAAAGTTTATGAAATAACACAATGAAAAAATACAATGCTGTACAAAATTATAGAGCTATGTTTAAACTTGTGCACAAATCGTCCATGCGTATAATTCTATTGTTTTTTTTATAATTTCACGTTAACTTTAATGAGCTATACTGTATACGTCTAAATTATACGGAGTAAAAATCAGTACGACGACGTAACGTGTACCGACAGGAAATGAAAGTATTATAAATCATATTTGTTTTACTTAAAGCTATTTGCTCGCAGATTTGGTTATTTTTCATATTTTAAAATTACCGGTCAGTGTCTGTTATTGAGTAAAGAAATAAATTCTTAATAATTTATTTCAAGCTCACCGATAAATTGTTAGAAGTGTATAATGAAACAAACGCACTATTTTGTTTTACAGTTCACCTCAGAGGTGTAGCCAGCTTTTTCAACTTGAAGGTCTATAAAAGGGCATGGAACAGTTGCTCCCTCGTAAGGGGCCAGGGGGGACATGTAGCAAAACAATAATTCTAAACCATTCGATACAAATTTTACTGAGCACGTTAAATCGTGCATAAGCCATGGGTGCAACACAGAGAAATGAAACATTTCCATACACGCAAAGAAATTATTAAGTTCCCTAAGAGGCAAATAAAATATTTGATTACACTTACACGTTTGAGCCACTATACCACCATATACGCCTCCTGTTTTTTATTGTATTACTGGGACTTTTGAAAATGTCCATTTCTTAACCAACTGGTAGTCTTGGGCCTACTGAGCCTAATATAGTAGCTACGCCCCTGGTTGTAAGACAAATGCACTAACATTGTTACACACTGTATTATCAGAACGTACACTACTTCACTGCCTCCAAAAATGTTTCTATACAGTTTTAAGAGTTTGAGAAAAGTTGATATTTAAATTGAAGTCTGTGAACGAGTTGCTTTAAACAAATATATACAGTAGGCACGTATATACTTTGCAATAAGTAGACCTTTAATTCCCTGAAGTCCCAAACTTGTCTTGAATGATTTATAGGGCACTCAGTCTATATATCTCAGTTGATACTACATTTGTATTTCTAGTAAGTCCTGTATTTTTCTACGAAATCAAAATGCAGTTGATTTTTTAAACGGATTGTCGAGATGTTATGGTGAGGTCTTAACTCTTATTAAAAATGGATTTTAGGTATATTCTTAGAGAAAAGAATGAAAATATTTCAGGAAATGTTTCGGTAAAATAACAGGAACATCGGCCGTCCATAGCATCATTAATCAGATAATTTTCAATGTACTCGCAAAGTTGAAGAGTCACCGATCAAACCTAGATACAACTACTGACACAAATTGCAGTTCCCTTACCAAAAACAGTCAATCATGACCTCTTTGACTGTATAAAATATGAGGCAACAAGATCGATGGGCGGGCTGCTGGAGAGCTATATAAGATCTTACAAATATCAAAAACTTTCTGTGATAAATATCTTGCTTTTGGTCGGAGACGTTCAAGATGCTTGTGATGAAGCTTAGCTAGGCTTTTACTGGCTCTGCAGTCATACATAGGACAAATCAATACACATGTACAGTAGTGAGATTTTAACTTTAACTTTTTAGTTTAACATGCTCACAGTGCTAATGATTTTATGCCAAATATTATATATGTCAATGTTTATTTATTTATTTTTGTACCTGTCCAAAATTTCCTAATCAAATATATATATATATATAAATTTTTACAACATTTTGTAAACATTTTTTTTAATGTAGCCATTCCTGTTGTTAAAGCGTTAAAATGTTCATAGGGCAGAGAGTATACATCGTGACGACAACGATGCACCTTTTGTTCATTAGCTTCTTCGTCAGCGTATTATAGATTCACAACAAAAACAAGTGGTTTTCGAATTCCTCTATTTACCTGCCTAAACACAGACTCACTGATGATTTTATTTAATTGAAACGGATACCAGGTTAATCAAACTCTAAGACTTTCGACATTGTGAGTTGACTACGTGTTATTTGACTTCCCTGACGTCAATTTCCCATGAAACTGATACTATTTTCGGATAATACCATATTTCGGATAATACCCTTATATTTTTAGCCAGATCAATCCTGCTTTTCAAGCTTCAGCTTTATATTAAAGTATACTGACTGTCTATATCTGTTTCATCTATAGTGAGATTTCAAAAGCTAACTGTAACCTCTAAAGGACATGTATTAATATTATTGATTCCAGTTTTTCAATGTTCAAGAGACTTTTTAAAAAGTGATACATTCAATGTTATTTTATAGTGATTATGTTGAAATTATGCAAAACTAATCCAAACATCTTTGTTTATATTGGACGTAGTAATTTATAACCGATTTTATCCGGTGAGCCGTGACTGCACTTTTGTATTTATAGATTTTTGGAATATTCCTACAAAAAGGTAACACAGCTTATTAACCAACCAACTGGTTACTGCCTTTATCATAATTATTCAAGTTTGATTTAAGTGACTCAATAGTTGTGGAGGTAAGACACTTGGATTGATAGACATTCCTTTTGCTACCCCGGGTTCGAATCCTGCTTAGTATCCTTTATTCTTTTTTATTATTTTTATTTTTTATTTTTTTTTGCAATCATGGAAACGTAAAACTCGAAATCTCTGTGCAGCACGAAGCCAAATGTATATAAAATAGAATATGCATATTCGCCTGAGTTTGTGCTTAGTTATTACTTTGTTGTCATACACTTAACTGTCTCGACCGTGTCTTATAGAAATGATTCTATGCACATGCATTTTATAAGAAAGAGAAGTGAAATGGGATGCATGTAATTTTGGCACATTCGTTCGATTGTATCCTAGTTTGGTTTCTAATCAGCCACTGCATTTGAAGCCGAATGTATAATATAAATGTATCATTATTCGGTACAATGTAAATTGCTGGATATGAAATATAAAGAACCAAGGAAATAAAGCAAATAGAAATTAAACAAAATCAAATTATAGCACAACAATCATTATATGATACGGACAACTATACATGTATTTAATAATAAATTAAAAAACGTGGAGGCGGTGAGGTTCGAAACACTGCAGCAAAATTTATGCATTGGCCACATGTTTCTGACTCGTTACCGACTGCGCTATTTTGAACAATGATTTTGAATTATTATATCATGCATATATACTTTAGATATTATAGTTTGTATTGATTTTTAGTGTAGTATTTACTGGTTATACCTATCGTCATGGTTATGATTAGACTCATCCAACCTGTCACGGCTCACCGAATAAAATCAGACTATACCCTCCCTTCTGTGGAAGACTATAACATAATGGGATCTTAGACCTAAAAATAAGACCCTACTTAATTCTTTTATCATTTGGGCATTACAATACAATACAATACAAACTTTATTTACTGTCGGACAACTTGTAACAAATACAAATTTTCTGTTACGTAGCAGAGAAATGTCCAAATGATAAAAAGTTATGTAGGGTCTTATATTTAGGACTAATTGGGATCTCAACTGGCCCTAAGAAAACATTTTTGGATTTGTCCCTGAATCATTATGGAGTTTCACTAAATGGACTTACTGATGTTTTCTACATCTTTTGTTTAACTGCAGACATCAGGTAGAGTGTTCTGTCTTGGCTTTTGTTAAAGTATTGGCTGTTTATATTTTCAGAGCTTGTATAACTTAACAATGAGTTTTTCAAACATTCGTGATAGATTTCATCGAAGGAAACACAGAAATAGGGATGATACTCATTCTTTAGTTGATGATGATCCGGTATTTATGATATACATGTTTATTTAATTTTATTATACAGAGGTTTGACACCTTGTCAACACAATTAGGGTTTGTTTATGGTGGCCAGCACTCCTAACCTTGCTTTCCTGGATCCTTGTCTATGATTAGTTCTTGTCTACCTCTCCATAAGACCACCAATTTCTCCATATACCATATAAATGGAGGAAAATTTATATTTTTATCAAATTTTCATGGAAGGGTATAACACACCCTGGTGTGATTCAAACCCATTTTAGAACACTTGATTCCGAATCTTTCTATGTAAAGCAAATGTGGTAAAGCTAGCCTATATTAATTGAATTTGTCATGATTTTATTGTAGGTATTTTATAAGGTAATTAGTATGATATTTTAAAAAAATTAAATACATTTTGGTAATCAAATTCTGGAGAGAATCACCAATTGAATAAATAGGCATCTGGTATGATAATATTAATTTTAATACATTATTAAATTTCTACTGAACTATCTGTGGGGCATACAATATCCCTGCTGATTTTAATACTTGATATTTGTTTGTGAATTTCCCAACAATTATTTTAAATATTTATTTTTAGTGATAGTGAGTACTGAAGTTCCATGGTGAGTATGCACGGGCATTATCAAACAAATTTCAAGTGTTTGAATAAACTAGGTTGACATATGCACCACTGACAGTTGAATAAAAAGAGTGTGGTGGAGCGGTTACAACATTTGACTGGTAATCATTGGATAGCCAGCTCTGTGTTGGTTCGAATGCCTTTGAATAAAAAACTTTCCCCCTTTTCTCCTGTAGCAAGGAACTTTATCCTTCTAGCTCAGTACTGGGGGACCAGGAAGCAGACTTGAAAGTGATTAATCTAAGTTGTGAGAACTTGTTTCACAACAAGGGACCTTACTTAGTCAGTTATTTCCCTTTGTATACTCTTCAAATAGGTAGGTCCAATTAGTTGGGTTACTCGGATTTTACCCTTACTGTTCTATGTCAATTTGCCAGAATTAATCTTGAATAACTTTTTGTGAATCATTTAATTTGTTTGAAATTATAGCTAAGTATTTAAGGGGGAATGAACTATCTAAATTTCATCACTTTTGTTAATATCTGAATTAACAAGAAAGATATTAGATGAAATAGTTTGTTATCCTTACATAGGACTTCAATGATATAATCCGAGGATTCCAACTGTAAGGACCTACTTACCAAATGGATTGCTTCTGACTTTATCAGGGGAAAATAACTGACAAAAGTCCCTAATTAAGCTTAAATGAATAAGTATAAACTGCTAACTTTACCAATACATTTGTAGTTTGTTGATACTGATGATAGTGATACAACTCACAAGAAATCTTATATAGATGTTGATAGAGAAAGTATAACAGATAGTTGTACATCTAGATTCACTAGTGAGGTTGAGAAACAAACTTATGAAGAACAACTAACTTTACTACAAGAACAACTTGTAGCTGCTATGATAGAAAACCAGAACTTGGGTTAGTCAGTGATTTTTTTTTGTTTTGTAAAAAACAACCCCTGCCTTTTTGACGGAGCTGTGGTCCAGTGTTGGGATGCACTTTTAGGGATCAAGAGGTCCTTGGTTCGAACCCTACTATGAGCACTGCTAATTTCCTTGAGCAATTTACCGAAAATTGTTCCACTCTACCCAGGTGTAAATGGGTACTGTGAAGGATCACCTGCCTGAAGGAGATTTCAATGATCAGGAGATATCGTACAAAATTGTGAAGTCGGCTGAATATGTATACAATGTTTAGAGGCTGACTTTTAACTGCACTTAAACTTTTTAACTTTAACTTTTTGTGCTTCATTCTCTAAAATTGTGAGACAATTATGGAAATAGTTTTTAAAAATGTACATTTACTCTCATAAAATGTACATGTACTTTCAGAAACACATTTATGGTTCTGACTTTGCAACAAACAAAAAGCAGACATTGAATGGTTGCTATGACATTTTGACTTTTTGGCTTAAAATAATCTGCTTAAAGGGTAGTAGATCTAGTCATATCAGATATGATACTTCAGATAATCTGAAGTCCAACATTTATGACTTTTTCTTCTCCTTCTTACCAAATTGATATCATTAACATTCATATTTAAAACCTAGGCTTTACAACAAATTAAGTGTCACATAGATTCAGCATTAATGTTTTACCTAAAATTCAGACATTTGGCAGTGCCTTTGCTACATCTTTTTGATAAAACTGTATCATGTCATATCTTAGGACTTGTAACCAAGTCTTGGTTTAGACAAACCTTACAGAACAGAACAGAACAGTAATTTTATTTAGAAGAGTACAAAGTACATATTCATAAATACATAAATACATAAAATATAATAACACACATAATCAATATAGTAATGCATACAGTACATTTGAATTTTGACAAGAAGATGAACATATTTTACTAGGAAATATAAATATAAACAGGTAGTATCTCACATAATCAAAATATAAATAAATATTTGGAAATTAAACCTATGATATCACACAATATTTAGTTGAGTTTTCATTTTAATAGCTTCTTTAACAAAAATTGAGACTTTAATTAACGTTGAAACATTTTGACAATTTAATAACAAGAGTCACATAGATTCAGCATTAATGTTTTACCTAAAATTCAGACATTTGGCAGTGCCTTTGCTACATCTTTTTGATAAAACTGTATCATGTCATATCTTAGGACTTGTAACCAAGTCTTGGTTTAGACAAACCTTACAGCTGTCGATGGAATGCAATCAAGGTGTATATCTCTCTTTACAGCTCAGGAATTAAAACAATGTAAAGAAAATGAAGTGAATGAAAGATTAAAAAACGAACTTGAAAGAGAGAAGAAACGAAACAGATTACTTCAAGATAAAGTGAATAATAGGTACCTAATTTATTTTGTTATTATATATATGCTTTCCATTGGAATACATGGATTTATCAGTGAAATAAGAACTAAAATTCAACTGTTTTGCAACAGTGAAATAAATCCATTTTCACTGTTTTGATGCGTCTATCTGAAGGCAAATCAGACTTAAACAAAAACTAATTTTAGTTTGACACATGTAAACATAGAATTTTCTCCATTTATTAGTTTGGACATGAAATAATTTCAAAGGTCATTCTCTCTCCTACCACTGAATCTAAATCATGTTGGGCAGTTGTCAGAAGTATGCCCCTAGTAATGGGTTAATGGCTATATTCAGATGTGTAGCCTTTCCAGGATCAGTGTGTAGCTTGACTGACTACCATTATATAACCTATGCAATGTGTTACTGCAGCATTATAACCCAACCAAAAAAGATACTTGTTAACTACAGTCTCAGTATTTACACCAAGGTTGATATGGTACACTTTGTTCAATTGACTATGTCACCTCTAGATATAAATGCTTTTTTACTATTGTTGCTATTTTTATCATTTTACAGTCTATAAAATTAGGGTATGAAAGTGTTTGCTCGAACAGGTCATTTAAGCAGCTAGAACTATATCTTGTTTGGAGGAAAGTTGGTTGCCCAAAAGAAATTTTTGGTTGTCTGAATTAGGAATTGGTTGCACCAGGCAACTGGACACCCACTAATTTCATAGACTGATTTTATATTATTATTATAACGCTGTTGGCTTTTGATGAAATTTTATTTTATGTTAGTAGGATTATGTCATTTTTTTTGTCAATTATAAATGAATGATATATTTATATACATGTATGTATATATTATAGTGATACTACTGTAAGAAGACGAGAAACTAGTAAAACAAGTAAAACAGTTACTGTAGACCCTGTACCCACAGACAATAGTGTAGAGAATTTAGGTATGTACTTTGTATTGTAACATTATCTTAGTACGAAAGTAAGTTCATTTTCATAAACAGATCTGATCCTGACTCATGCTGTTTCTCTGATCTGTCTCTATGTATGTGAACATATATAAGAAGGTTATTATCTATAGCTTATGATATGCCGGCCCGGCTAGCTTAGTCAGTAGCAAGCAAGTCTGCTGATTGAGGCGTCATCGGTTTGATTGGTATACTCATTTATTTTAGCTCAATTGTGAAACAAGTTCACACAACTTAGATTCATCACTTTCGATAAAAATTGATATGTTTGTTTGTGTATAAGGTTGTTTGTAAAGATGGCTTATTATGTACATAGAATCATAAGTGGCCGGTATGTTTCCGAGACAAAAACACTTTACATTATGTATTTAAAGATTGATTTCAGACACCACATTCAATGCAGATTTTGTCTAGTCAACTCAGTAGTTGAAATTTCAATACTTGCTAATATAGGTAAATTTTGTACACTGTTACCAGTGTATATTAACTGCATATTGATTTTGTGACGTTTATTTCCAGTGTTTTTGTCGCGAAACTGTGCAGGCTGCCATTGTGTAGGAGCAGTCTTCAAGGCCAAGTAAATGTTGTATTGTTAGGATGAGGATTATGTTATTTTATTTTTGTAGATGTACAGTTAACACCTGAAAATAATAATGTTGAACCACCTAAATCTCGTGTTGATACTTTATGGGAGAGAGTTGTAGAGTTCTTATATGATGTGATAGAAGATTTCAATGACATAACTCAGCCGGAGCATCATATGAAAGAACTGAAAGAACCATTAAGTGTTAAAACGTAACTTTTTCTATTTTATATCTCTTATAAAGTTGTTACTCTTTATCCAACTGATCATGGGGTTGTGGGACAAATTCCCAGGTTGGGCATACTTTTGTGGAGTTTGGTCATAAAATAATTTCAATGGCCCTTTTTTCTTATAATCATGTTGGGCAGTTTTCAGTCCTGACAGAAGTACATGTATATGTGCCTAGTAACTTGTAAATAGTGAAATCCAGATATTTAGCCATACCAGAAACCATACCAGAGTAGGTTGACTGCATGCTGTGATATGACCTATACAATGTGTTGCTACAGCATTTAACTCCCGCTAAAAAAAACATACAAAAAAAAGAAAATATTATTTTGAATATAGGCAATTGCTAACTGAGTATGTAAGTCAAATACTGGTAAATTTTGGAATGATGATTACCTTGTATGATGCTGACTGTTGAAAAGCTGAACTTTAAGATCAACTATTGATGTGGCAATTCCACATGATGAGGACATCACAAATGCTACGGCTTGAAGAAAAAAACTGTAAAAATCCAACTCAGAGTTTTAAAGAGCTGAAAGTATTTTAATTATTGTCAGATTCACATGATACCAACCCGAGGCTAAGCGGAAAAGTGTATACTATTTGCTGAGCATAAAATCTCTAACACTAGTTTTATACTTTTTGCAAACACCCTGGATAACTAACCTTCCAATTCAAAAACAGATGATGACTTGTCACAATAGCTCACTGAAAAGGAATAGTTTTCCAGGATGTTAGCAAAAAGTATAAAACAGGCATTGTAGATGTGTTTTCTTCATTGAATCGTACCATTTGTGATGTCATAGTCACATGGTATTGCCACAGTGTATTGATAACAATTTGAAAATACTATGTGAATAAACAATATGTTACTGACCATCTACATGTATTAGTGAATTTATGAACATTTTTTTATGTTTGTTTTGTTAATTTTTTATTCCAGTCTAAAGGAGAACTTGAAACGTTTCAGTAAGCATTTATGTTTTTATTTTATTTCAATTATAGTTCAAGTACAATGTTTGTTTTCTTTTTTAAAAGGGAGTGAACTCAGTATGGAATACAGTTCTATACTTCACTATATGGTGCTATGTTCCTTTTTCCCTTTAGAAAAGTTCTTTTTTCTATTTACTTTTTATATTCATTTTTTTAAGGGGGGATTAGGAAACTTACTGGTAATTTTCCCTCCTAAGCCCTCATTCAAACATTTTTTAGGCATTTCGAATGTATAACTATGTTGCCAAGCTCATACTTGAGCTCTTTAGCTTGTTTACAAGTTTTACAAGTTTATTTAATACAGGTATTAGTGCTTTGTGATGGCAACCAATGTCTTAACCATTCTCAACCAAGTCTGTGAAGACATTTGCGAGAGGAGACAACAAAAATCTCATTAAGTATCCCATTTTTAGCCGGATTTTTCAACAAAAATTCATACAATGATAACATACCTGGCATGCTCGATTGGGCTGTCGGAACTGTGCCAGAATCAAATTCCGACTCTTCCACAGAATCTGCCAATCGAGTGAAATTGGTTGTCTGAACTGAATCAAAAGGCAATATCCGTCGCAAATATACTCGCTTCTTACTTTATTTATAGCAAATAGTTAAAAAGTTATTGTAAACAATCGGTCAAAAGTATAATATAACAACATTCGCTTTCAAAACACCAAACTCAGATGTTTGCAGTGATGCCACCGCCATCTTGAGTGTGAATAAACCGCGACCGATTCCGTTCACATCACCTATTTCGATGAATGGGTAGAACGCTGCCAGAACACAGTTCCGACGCACTCGATTGGAGTTCTCCCAGTTCTAATATTCGGATTTTCTAATCGAGCACGCCCACCATGTAGTAAACAGAATTAGACAGTAACCACAACTCTACCTGGCTTTATTATGGAATATTTCCCATCGTAATTTTTGCATTAAAGTTTTTAAATTCGGTTTCCACATTACATTTCTTGTCATTGTTTTATGCCAGTGTAAATTTTAATTTCAGGTGTCCAAACCTCCAACAATATTCTTGTTAGACTCTATTCTTCCTGTATTTATTATTTATTCTTCCTATTTTGAACTTTTCTCAGTGGTAGCTCTGCCTTTGCCATTAAATAATGAGATGCTTATCTTTGAAGACAGTAGAGTGCCCTTTAGAAAGTTTTTGAACAAATGAAAAACAGATCATGCATACCATTAAATTTTACCAAAGCTCATTTATGTAATATAGTTTGAATCATATGTTGATAAACTAATTAATGCTGATTTTGGAATTTGCTCAGATGACCTTTTTGCAAAATTTTATTTAACTATCAGTGACACATACATTAACCCACTGACTTGTGACTACAGTACTTCTGTATTCACTGATGATAAATATAGTTATCTGTAAGTATGTTGGAGGAATATCAAGATATATTGAGTATTTAGATCACCAGGGTTAATGTATGCTCAACTGAGTGTTGAAATTTTTTTTACATGAAAAACAGAATTTAGTTCTAAGACTTTTCGAGGGAACTGTATATTATAATCCTATGATATTTTCTGTATAATTATAGAAGTAGCAGTTAAACCAGTTACAGATACTGTTAAAGGTATAAATAATTTGTTAACATGGAAGACTAGATCATATACACTCATCTTCTTTATAGTAAGTACAGGTTTTATTTCATCGTTAAATATTGTTACTTGAAATCATACTTTAGATAGTGATTATTCTAAAAAGCTTAGTAGATCCATATTTGCTCATACATATGTGTCAGCTGTGACAATTTAATACGAATGCTAGTTTCCATCATTATTTTGTAAAGTTGATGAGTTTTAACGCTAATTTCTTTCAGCCCATTCACAAAAAACAAGATCTTACTACTTGTGTTAATCTATTTCAAGTCTGCTTTTTTTTCGCTCATCACTGAGCTAGATAAAATTTCTTGCTCAAGGAAACGGCAGGATTGTTTTTGATGGGATTTGAATGAACATAACCCGGGTCTATAGCGCAGTTGGTAGCGTGCCGGGATTTGGATACTTGTGCCCGAGTGGGTGCGGGTTCAAATCCCACCCGGGGAGGTTATACCCTTCCATGAAAATTTGACAATAATGTTGATTTTCCTCCATTGATTAGATAATATGGAGAAGTTTCCGGCCTTGTGGAAGGGTAGGTGAGTACTGGTTATAGACAATGGTCCAGGAAAGCTAGGTTAGGTGCGCTGGACGCCGTAAAATAACCTAAAATTGTGTTGACACGGCTTTAACTCCAAACTCCAATAAATAAATAAATAAAATAAATTGAATGAACATGGAGCTGGCTATCTAATCATGACCAGTCCAACTTCATAACTACTTTGTCATGCACGGTCCTTGATGACTGCTAGCTTTGTTTAGCTTGCTTTAATCAGTGTGCATCATACAAGATCATGTTAGTAACATCATGATTTTAGAAAATCAATCTTGTATAAAACCTGTTAAACTTCAATGATAGTTGTGACATCATCTTACAATAATACATAATGTTATTTAAAATCATTGGAGGAATACTGATATAGTAATACAAGACTTTTCTAAAACTTAGCCAAGCTGCTGAGCGTGTCTCAAGCTGGATATATATAATTATGGCAAGAGAAAAGCTGATAACCATCACCAACACTCAGTGGCTGATCTCCTCTACAGGCCCATCTGCTTTCATAGTGTCCACTGATTGCACACTTGGCAATGACATACTCTGTGCCAAGGAAGTTGTATAAAGAGCTGTTGGAGATATATTTTGATGCATCAGTACAAAACTAGTGTAACAAAGTGTAAATATAGAAGGATGTAGACTAGTTTTGTGCTGAACCATATATTTGTGCCATCACAAAATATACATGAAACTTACATGATTATTTTAAATTATTACAGATCTACATGTATAGTGTATGGAAAGGATGGTTTTTACCTTTGGTGTTATTTATGTTAATACTTAGACTATTTGTTAACTTGTTACATTTCAAGTAAGTTTAATATAGCATGATATTTAATTAAATAATGTTATTCGACATTCACATGTATGCTTGTGAAAACTGACATAAGCAGCCAGCACTTCCACAACCATTGAAAAACCATTGAAATAACTAGTTATACCCCCGCTTCGAAGAAGAGGGGGGTATACTGTTTTACCCTTGTCCGTCCCTCCGTCCGTTACAAAATTTCCGTCGCAGTTTTCTCAGCAACTATAACATGCAGCAGCCTAATACTTTGCATATTGCTTCATCCCATAGTCCCATGTGGTGTAAAGCGATTTCATGCTCCTTGCTCATCTACTTCCTGTTTGACGCATATTTTTAGATTTTTGCGGGGGTATCACTAGTGAGCATTAGCTCACAGATTTACTTGTTCATGTACATTATATACATGTACACGTAGAAAACCATGTTACAAGAAAGATCAACAGATACCCGGTATTTTATTTTAGCCTGAACACATTTTTTTCTTTCATAGCTATATGATTAAAACTTGAGCTTACCTGTGTCAAATTTCATGGCTATACCAAGGCAGCAAATCTTGTCAGTTTTTTTTTCATAACCGAATTTGACCTTCAGGAATATTGACAAGAAGAGAAGGCTGGTAAGTGAAAACCACAATTAGCTCTGTACAGAAAAAACAACTACAAAACTTGTAGCCTACCCTACCTGACTTTTATCAGATCCTTGCCTTAAACGCAGAATTTTTGGCCTTGTATTCTTGTACTGTTTAACGATGAAAATACTAATTGTATCAAGTAGGAAATGGATTTGTACTATTAGCAGGTTGTATGTATGTGTTTAGATATGTTATACAATTGGTTATTTCTGATCTTTTATTTTTTCAGGGGATTCAAGTTTCATTTTAATTATTTTGATACTGGAGAACCAGAGCCGGTATGTTTTAAATTTTCAATCCATATAATATTTGTCTTACATTTTGAGTCTTGAAACTAAGCTAATGGACTTGATCCTTTAAGCTGGTGGACTAAGGACTGAGTCCATCAAAATTGCCATCTGTCCAGTGACATTTAAAGTGCATGGGGTCCCATGGTCCTCCAACTTTTTTACAGCCACCATTTTTTCTCATTCAATAGTATATAATTAATAAGAAATTTCAAGCATGAATAAAAAATCAAACAAAATATTTAGATTTTTTTTCTGCAAATACAGTTTAACCTCTACAGAACAAATCCTGTCCGCAACAACAGTGATTTGTTAAAGTATGCTGTCCATTTTAATGATTTAGCACAGTAGCCTGGAACCCCATTGTATCGATCTACTTAATTGCTAACATCAAACATTAAAATAAAATAAACCATTTATCTTGTTATTTCAGCATTTCAATGTTCTTTAATGTCTATTTAATCCAATTTTATCGGAAGTTTCTTCAATATGTTTTAATTTCAGCAAATAACTTGTCAATATACACAAGGGGGTAAGTCTAATGCAAATATTACGTCACCCCATTGTATCGATGCATTGTGGGAAAACAGCTCAAAATATGGAAGGCCAGATTTGTTTTAGTGTTCACAACTGTAGACATACTGACAGAGTTCCTCTCTGTTAAAATATTATAAATCATTCAGAGGGAAGCAGACGAAGACATCAGAGTTAGGTTTTATAGGATCTTACGCAAGAAACTTACAGAAACATGCAGAAAAACCATGATTAATGGAGAAATCATGCAAAAAACGCTACTTTAGAAATGTTTCCATCGTAAAATTCCATCAAAAGCCATGCCACAGTAAATCTGACCTAGTTAACGATGTCAACAATCAGCAGGTGGCGTTGCAAGCAAAACATCGCAAGATTAATAAATAGCACGATACAAAGGATAGATCGATACAATGGGGTTCACCTATATATCATAAAATTGAGTAAACAATATACAGTACAACTTCTCTTGAACAACACCAACTAGGTGGAACTAAGATGTGTTGCCATTCAGAGGTTGTTGCTCTCCTCATACTTTTAACAAATCACAAAGATTTTTCGGTCAAGTAAACTTGATTGGTCCAATAAAAAAATCCATTTTGCTATTAAGACTAAAACATGTCAGTCCACAAGCTAAAAGTATACATACATATACACATGCACATATTGTACATTTATATATCTATGTTTACAGGAATCAGATGATACTCTTGGTTTATCTGATAAATTTAATCTAGTATTGATGGTAGCAACTAAAGTACAGGTAATATTACTAGGTTTTTATCATTAATATTGACATTTTGTATTCACTTTTTGTACACGCATTTAAAAAACGGTCCCTACCTTTGGACGTATTTTGCCCCGCTCAGTGGAACTCTTGTTTATGGTTGCTGTGAGTATTCACTTTGTTCCAATAGTTGAAAGATTTGAGCAAACATATGTGTGTTTTTTTCTCTTTACATGAAAAAAACAATAACCGTGCTGCGAATTTTTATCTGATTTGAATTTTCTTTCATCAAAGCAACATTTTTAAACATGACAATTTTGTCACTGATTCTTCTTAAGTTTATGTAGACATTTGTCTAGAAGCCATTGACTTAGTTATAATGATAAAAGTGTTCTAAGCTACTTCAATAGCTCAGTCTATTGTGAACAAGTTACACTCCCCTCGCAGCTCAGTGAATACATTGCATTCACCCGCTGCCTTAAAACGTGTCGATTTTTGATATTGACCTTTACTATGAACCTTTGAAGGGCCAATGAAAGTTTACCAAATTCCAATTCTGCTTAAAAATTTTATGCGCATTTTCATTGGTTGAACGGGTAAACATTACCTTATATGGTATGATCATACTAGAGATGAATGCAACTTCGTATGACTTCATATATAGCGAGGCTACAATTTGTATTTAAGTTCAATAAGTTGCTCTATGTTTACAGTTAAAAGATCAGCATCTATTTTTAAAAAATCACATGACAGACATGCGATTTAAATGTTTATGTGTCTCTGTCTAAAAATAGAAATATCAGTTTGTACGTAGTATTTTAGCAGAGGAAGAAAGTGAGCGAGTGAATCTTTGGAACCGATGAATTGGAGAGTATGAACAAGTCTACTAATGAAGTGTTTGTGAGCTCAATTCCCTGGCTGTGCATACTTTTGTTGAGTTTGGTCATGAAATAATTACAATGACCTTCTCCCTCCTACCACTGATTCTTAATTAAATTATGTAGGGCAGTAGTCAGTCACTACTGGCGACTTGTTAATAGATATACATTGTATACAGAGGTTAAGCTATCCCAGGAACAGTGATTAGAATTCCTGACTGTCATATTTTGTTGCTATGGCGCTAAACCCAACCAAAATAAGATGATCACTCTATGCAAGTGTCTGATTTTTTGTGCTTGCAGATCAAATGTGGTTTGTTTATATTAATTGTTATTTATCTGTCTGTCTACCTGCCTCCTTGTATAATACTAAGCATTATGTATGATAACATGTCATGTTTTATATTCAAAGAATGGTCTAGGATCAGCTTCTGATCAACTGGAGAAACTGAAGAAGTAAGTTATAACAATTATCAGTTAATAAACATATAACTTATATATCATGACATATAAATTTCTGTAGATTTATAAAGTTTAAAACTAAAAATGTAAACTAGCTTGAACTTGTACACATGTAAGTTTGATTTTTTATGTTGACTTGATTTGCAGACTGTGTAAGGACATAGTAACTGTATATTTGTTTGTAATTCAAAAGTGATGGTAAAGTCTAGCAGATTTTACTAGTTAGGATTAATGATGTCTTGCATTTAATTAGCATTTTTAGGATTTTTCAAGAAAAAAATTCGGCTAATAGTTTGGCGAAACACGGAGGGGGGGGCAGTTGGGCGGGCGTCCAGTGTCGTTAACAATTGTGTTAAAGTTTTTCTTCTCCATATATTTCTGCCATTTATTGTTAGATCTTTATGAAACTTCATACAATGATAACATACCATGTAATGAACAGAATTAGATAGTAACCACAACTCTACCTGCTTTTCTTATGGACTATTTCCCTTTGCAATTTTTGCATTAAAGTTTTTAAATCCGGCTTTAATGTGGTTTCCATTACATTTCTTGTTTCTATTTTGAATATGAAAAGAGATTAACTTTGTTCACTTATGATTTATGCAAATAATGTCAACAACTATGATCAAGACCATCAAGTACTATTATCTATTAAGTAATTGTGAGTTGTCCTATTGTCCTACATGAATCTATAATATATAATTTTATGGTTTTTTTTATAGTTTACTGACTTGGAAACATGAAGGAACCAGAAGTGTTTTTACAATGCTGTGCCTTGCATTTCTTGCCACTATATTTCTACCTACCTCAATGTTATGGAGATTTATGGGTAAGTTTCGTCTTAAAAAGTTACAGTTTAAGTGCGGTTTAAAGTTTGCTTCCATATACATGTTCAGCTGACTTTAAAATCTTGTATGATAACTCCTCCTGATCATTGAAATCACTATCAGGTAGGCGATCTCTCACAGTACCCATTTACAACTGGATGGAGTGGAACTATTTTAGGTTAATGTCTTGCTCAAGTAAATTAGCAGTGCCCTTAGGAGATTGAACTGAGAACATCCTGAAGTCCACATCCTATCACTGGACTGCTGCTCTTACAATCTTGTCTGGTTAACAGTGGCGTTATGTTACACTGTTCAGGACACCAACTTTCAATATCAAATAAATAAAAAAATGTAAAATTAGTGATAAAAAATGTAAAATTAAGTAGAATCATGAACTGTGAATAATGTAGGTCCAAAAATATCAAATATAAAAGCTCAATAAAACAATAAAAAATACACTTACACACTATATTACATCATGTGTGATAAATTTTATTTTGTTTTGTGTTATTGTATATACATTATGTTTTTATGGTGGAGGGTTTTTACTTATTTACTTTTTATAATTTATCTTTTTGTACAACGCCATTGAATATGTAATATAGAAATAGGCGTTAAATCAAATGAAAAAGTTTAAGTTTATCTTACTGATACATTTGCTTAAACCCAAATCAATTCCTCAGTTTTCCCCATTCACCATGTCTGTGTGGAGGGTCTGTGTTTTTTACTGTTTCTGTTCCTGATATGTTTGCTAACATCTTTTTGTTTAGTATAGGGCTGGGTCGATACGGAAAGAAACCGATACGGTACGTATTGCGATACGCAAAAAGCAATACGCAATACGTATTGACGATACGATACATAGGTAAACATTTGGGGTCATTGAGAATTTATATTAACTTAGTTCAAAGCCTTGTTATAATCAATGTAGGGGGAAATAATTTCATAATAAAATAACACATTCATATTCTTTGATACAGTTTAATGATATATCATTAAGAAAACAAAACATCAAAAGAAAGGTCAGGAAGTTACAGGAACTTACTTCTTAGACGGGGGTAAATGTAAAAAATGTCTGAAATTGTAAAAACAACAACAGTACGTATCCCCATATGACTATTTTGGACAGTCCATGTTTTTTCTTTACGAACACGAGGCTATTGACTGCTTCGCATTTAAGGCATGACCTAGTTGCGGACACAATATCCCCAGAAGTACTAAAGACATGTTCTGAGGCAACCGACGTTGCTTGTACACAAAGGTATGTTTGTGCCATGAGGGACAAAAGAGGTAGGTCGTCATGACTTTTCCAAAACTCTAATGAATTAGAGGGCATTGAGAGTTTGCCCAGGTTCTTGTAGGACGTAATTTCGCGCTTGACCTGCTCTGTCAGGGAGAAAACTCTTTATTATTTTTTTCAAATTCTATGTTTGAGTTGCTTCCCTTTGTATCGATACGCCGCCAGACCGATAACCGAACCGTATCGAACTGCAAAATACCGGTACAAATCGGTTTATCGATATACGACACAGCCCTAGTTTAGTATAGTATCCAACATCATGACTACTCAGTCTAGTCTGCACCTTATTTTTGTTTCAAACATGATGAACAAAATAATTAAATAAATATATGTATATTTTATATTTGTGATTGTTTCAGGATTAGGGTTTGGCATAAAGATATTTATTATTGATTATATATACAATAGATATCCTAGGATAAAGAAACGTTATGATTCCACGTATCGTATGTGGCTAACATTACCTACAGATGCACAGTATGAGAGACAATGTGTCAAGACAGAGATGGACAAGGTGGGTGAATATTCAGTGCATTTGGAAATATTTTGAACTCAATCCTGGAACTTTTGCAATAAACCATTTCACAAATACTCATAAAAAATGAAAGAGAAAGTAAAATATTAATATAAAATTAGTTTATCAGCATATAATCAAAAGTATATTACAAGAGTTTTAGAGTTTACAAGACTTTATTTCAATCAAAATAAAATACAATATAATAGTTATGTTTAAGGTCAGAAATGACATATGAACATGGTATTAATGCTATTTATAATGAAGAGTTTAATATATAATCAACAATATGTTACATGTATAAGCTAGGTTAAGGTCTTCATTGAAAAAAGAATAAATTTGAAATTTAGAAATCAATATATGAATATGAATTGAGTTTTTATGATAATGATGACAAATCTGTTGCTGCTTCTGATGATAATGTTGATAGCAGTGATGATGATTTTGATTGTGAAAACAATAATGGTGATGATAGTGAAGATAAAATAATGATGATAATGATAATGATGATAATAATTGTGATGGTAATGATAGTGATGACGATGGCAATAAGGATATTAACGATAATTGTGATGATGATGATAAGAATGATGATGATGATAATAACGATGATGACCACGATGATTATGATGATGATGATGATGTAAATATTATGTACATGTGTATTTATATTACAGTATATAGTTATACCCAGAGATAGTTCAACATTAGATAGAAGTATAGACAGACATGTTATATCTTTATCAAGTAGTGGTGACGATGATAATGATGATGATGATGTTATATATTTATATTACAGTATATAGTTATACCAAGAGATTCAACATTAGATAGAAGTATAGACAGACATGTTATATCTTTATCAAGTAGTGGTGACGATGATGATGATATTGTTGTTGATGATGATGATAATGATTATATTATATATTACAGTATATAGTTATACCCAGAGATAGTTCAACATTAGATAGAAGTATAGACAGACATGTTATATCTATATCAAGTAGTGGTGACGATGATGATGATGATGATGATGATGTTATATATTTATATTACAGTATATAGTTATACCTAGAGATAGTTCAACATTAGATAGAAGTATAGACAGACATGTTATATCTATATCAAGTAGTGGTGACGATGATGATGATGATGATGATGATGTTATATATTTATATTACAGTATATAGTTATACCTAGAGATAGTTCAACATTAGATAGAAGTATAGACAGACATGTTATATCTATATCAAGTAGTGGTGACGATGATGATGATGATGATGATGATGTTATATATTTATATTACAGTATATAGTTATACCTAGAGATAGTTCAACATTAGATAGAAGTATAGACAGACATGTTATATCTTTATCAAGTAGTGGTGACGATGATGATGATGGCAGTGATGATGAAACTGCTGATTTTAGAAATATATTTTCATTACCTATAACAGAATGTCCTATAAGAGGTTTGTTACTTGTCTTTTAGCTTTTTATATGAGGAGTTTTTATCCAAAGCATTCTAGCCTCAATTTTTGAACTGGAGATTTAGTGACAAATCAAAATTCACTTGACCAATGGGGAAGGTTCAGGGATAGAGCAGAAGTAGATATTTTATACACTATTTGATTTCAATCATTTGTTTGTCTAGATGAAGAAATAAGTTTTACCTTAATAATTGTTCTTAATAATCACATAGGCTATAGACTCTGATGTCTCATTGATAAGCTTAAATTACAGTTAAATTACTTGTTGTATGCATGATCAAGGATTGTTCTAAGCGCATACTTTCATCAGTGACTGACAACTGCCCTACATAATTAAAAATCATTGGTAGGAGGGAGAATGGCCGTAGAAATAATTTCATGACCAAGTTCCATGAAAGTATGCTTCGCCAGGAATTGAACCCATGACCTCTCCATCAGTAGACTTGCATGCTACCAAATGCGGCTTTTGATTTGGTAAATAACTTATGGAGGGCATTGTTGTTTGGAAGCTATTATTCGACTTTGTCAAATTTGTGAGAACATGTTCTTGACAATTTACTGTATATTAATCAAGCAAACCTGAGAGTTCGCATGAGGCAGTGAAAAATAAAATGGCGATATATATTGAGACGTTCTTGTTGATTTTGTTTTTTCCAACAAAAAAATATAGTACAGTCTACAATTGTATATGTAAACAAGACATCTAATATAGTTGTATATATATTAAACTATTGATAGGTTGGTTACGTGGAAAGAGAACTGTATTGTTAGGCAAAGATAAATCATTGTTTACTTTACTATCAAGGAAAAGAGGAAAATTATATCTTACTAAAAGGTTCGTACTTGTTACTATAATTTATTTATAATCTTATTTTAGTGATTATTCTAAAGTAGAAAAGTAGCAAGTTGCATTCAGCACTTTTTCTCCTACATTTACAGCAATGCATTGAAATGTCAACCCCCTTATGCACCCTGCTATAGTTGCCTCTCTGCTCTTTTCTGACTTCTACATGAAATGCAAATAACAATGTCAAAAATAAGTGAAAAAAGTTTTTTTACCCCTTTTGCTCCACCCCAGCATTGCCATAGTAACCGGGAATGAGGTTCTAATGGATTTTTCTGAAAGACAATTACGAACGCAACAATTTGGCCTAGTTGGGTAACTGTGAGTCAATTAGTAATGAAATAAAAGCATCCTAAAGGTGAAAAAATGGCTATTGTTCACTCATGTCCTGACCAGTAAAGCGTTAAAATAAAATGTTTCATCATAATTGTACATGTTTTTTACTTAATTTTCATCTCCTTTGTATTAAAACCATTCAGGCCAGCATTCAACAGTGCCATGCTCTGTGTTCCGCATCCTTGTCTGTGTTTTTTTCACTTAACAAGAATGTCCTTGGGTCTATTCCATCTGTCCAATCCGTGTCTGCGTCGTTTTGCTTGGTGAGTGAAATGGAATAACCCTCACGGGCATAAACAATGTTTACGTTCACTCAGATGACAGATCAAGGAACTAGGAATTACTAGCCTAATTGTCTATTGTTCAATATTTGCAGTTTTCTATGTTTTGCTAGAGAAGATCATCCCTCACCTAGAAATATTGTGATTCCTTTACAAGATATTGTTTCTATAGATAAGGTAAGGAATTAAAAGATGTTATGCATTGGATACTTGTGTTAGGAATATTTTATGAACACCCATTGTAAGTGGTTGGCTGGTTAGTTAGGCAGGAGCGTCTTTGCTTTATCCATGGAGAGATATATTTGGAAGAAATTCTTCCTCTGCTAGTCTTCTTAGTTTGTAGCAGTGTTGATAGCCCTCACCATTGTTCAACCAAGCTTAGGACTGGCCCTGGCCGTTTTTTTATCAGTCTGGCAACTAGACCATATACATGTATACTACCCAGGTACTTGGGAGATATGGTTTTTAATCATTTGATCAGTGAATCTGGTGACATTTTGAAGCCTTGTCTATATGATAAAATGATTTTTTATGCTGTTATTTTGTGATTTAGCTGAGCATGATAAAGTTTGCATAGTCTCTTTTTTATACCCCCGCTTCGAAGAAGAGGGGGGTATACTGTTTTACCCTTGTCCGTGCCTGTGTGTGTGCGTGTGTGTGTCTGTCCGTTACAAAATTTCCGTCGCAGTTTTCTCAGCAACTATAACATGCAGCAGCCTAATACTTTGCATATTGCTTCATCTCATAGTCCCATGTGGTGTAAAGCGATTTCATGCTCCTTGCTCATCTACTTCTTGTTTGTCGCATATTTTTAGATTTTTGCGGGGGTATCACTAGTGAGCATTAGCTCACAGATTTACTTGTTATTCCTTCAATTATGTAAGACTTTTTTAATTTTCTTGTATCACGTGACTTAGTAAGGTTTAATACCTTTTGGTTGGATAGTCGCTAATTATGTACTAGTTGAATTTTGTTGTATATAAAGTGAAAAAAAATAGCTTATCAAATAATAACATACGTGTTTCCTTCCTAATAATGATGTCAAGTTGACATTATTTTCTTTATTATGTTATTTACTGGTAAAGGTATGTGCCTGAAATGTCTTTGTAATAAATAACATTATTTAAATATGTGCATTTGCTTAATGGTTTACTTAGTTCTCCAAACAAAGTCATGTTTGTTTGTATGTTGTATTTTAGGTTAAAATAAATCAAAGACTGCCTGGTAAAGGAATGACTATACAGATATTGGTAAAAAGTGATGGAACACAAAATGTAAGTTGTTTGATTATTGTTTATGATTATTATTTAAGAAATAACTTACATTTGTCTGTTTTATTCTTATAGCCACAAATTTTGATGCGTGTATGAATTATATCAAATTATATCGTGAGTGATTAAATAAGTGCATCAAAACAATTTTCGACATAGTTTATTAAAAGTAGGGGTAAATTATAACAGCTGCATGTTTTATGGTGAATTAATGTAAAGCATGTGCTTCTATGCTTATATAGTGAAAACATGAGTGACTGTTAAACTATATTATTTGAAAAAGCTTAATTATATTAAAATTAATTGCTATATACATTGATAAGTGTTTTTCAAAATTTCATTCTTCCAAGAACTTTTGGAGTGCACAGCAGTCTATGAAAAAAGGATACAAAAGTGGTTGCCTGAACAGATCATTTTAGTAGCAAGCACTTCATTAGTGTGTAGATTTTTGGTTGGCCAAAAGAACTTTTAGTTGCCCGAACTAAAAAGTAGTCGTCCATGGCAACCGGACATTCACTAATTTTGTAGACTGCACAGTATGATTAACATAATATTTTTATACATATATTTCTAGGTATTATTATTTAGTGGTATAATTGGAAGAGATGAGATTATCAGAGATATACAACAATGTAAAGAGAATATTATACAAGAAAGAAGAAATAGTCCAGCTAGACAATCTAGTGATAATATTAGTAGAATATCATCAGGCAGTATACAGTCTAGAATACAAAACTTCACTTTTGGTGCTTATTATGAAGACTCAGAGTAAATCTGTCAAGAACAAAAGTTTAAAAATCTGAAAAGTTTGTCTTCTTTGCTTTTTGGCTGTGTAGTACGTCTGTGATTTTTACTGTGGTTCAAATCCCCAGTGGCATTTATTTTGCCGCTGTTCACTCAAAGGTGGAAACCACTTAGGTTCTTGTACATGTTACTTGCTTGTAGCATCCCTTTAAAGTTCAAAATCTAAACAATTCTCATTCTTTGCTTTTTGGTTGTGTAGTATGTTCGTATTTTTCTACTGTGACTGTTTCTGTTTTGTTCACTTCCACCTTTTTATAGAAAGATGACTGTTTTAGTGTTTATTACAAAACATTCCGAATTTGCATGAGAATGTTATTTTAATGTAGCTGTTATTTAGAGTTATTAGTTAAGAGTGATTTCACTTTAATTCTGTTGTTTTATATCTCAAATACTCCTGGTAGTTTTTTATATTTACACATACATGTATGTTTTTGTTGTAGATATTTAAGTCTGTTACTGTATGTGTCCTACTAGTACCATTTTGGATTTTTATTTCCATTGCTTTTTAGAGTAGATTTTTTTATCCATTTATTGAAAATTATTACAATAAATTATCTGTGATATTTATTGATTTTTTTCATATATTTTATCCTGTTTTATTTTATATACCCGTAGTTGATTTTTTAATGCAATATTTACTCTTTGTACCTTAGACTTGGTCAGAATCATAAACAATACTAAGGTTGACAGCATATGTTGTATTTTTTTTACATAATTGTGTATTTGTATAACCACTTCAAGTATTTGTTTTTATTAGCCAGATTTTTCAGCGAAAAAATTCGGCTTATAATTTGGTGTAACTCGGGCGGGCATCTGGTGTTGTTAACAATTGCGTTAAAGTTTTTCTTTACCACATATTTCTGCCATTTATTGTCAGATCTTTATGAAACTTCATACAATGATAACATACCATGTGATGAACAGAATTAGAAGGTAACCACAACTTTGCCTGGCTTTATTATGCATTATTTCCCTTAATAATTTTTGCGTTAAAGTTTTTAAATCCGGCTTTAATGTGGTTTCCACATTACATTTCTTGTATTTGTATTTGTATGATTTGTTTCAATTATATTCATGTCTGTATATGTCTGTATTTGTATACAATGTAATGATTTAGTGCAAAATTAGTCTACATCCTCCATTATCATATGTAGTTAAAATTAGTTTTGCACTGACACATCAATGTTGTACTGGTTAATTAATGAATGTTATGTTCGGTTCTGTTCTGTAAGACTGTATAGAACATTATGACATTGAAGTAGAATAGACTGTGATTTATAGAAGCTGTTATAATAACTTGTTAACAGGTTCTTAGGATGTACTACTTAGAATTTCAAAAACAACTTATTCACATGATGGCGTGACAAGTGACCAAAATAATTCATAATGGTGGATTTCTTCCTTGTCTTAACCAGGCTTTTGAGATGTATTATGTAATGTCTTGGTTTTTGTTCCATGCTAAATGTACCCTATCACATTGTGGTTGGTTTTGTTTTGAATTTGACACATCTATCCTGTTTCTGCATTTTGTTGAGAACCCTTGTCACGTGTGTTTTTTTTATTGTTGATTATCACAAAGTTAGAGTTTTACAAATATATTCTGCTGTCAAAACATCTTTGCTAGCTACTGCTAAATTGTAGCAAACCATTGCACAAGAAAGCACTTAGTAGAGATTATCTTACATAACTGACTCATAGTTTAGATAAAAGTGGTAATAACCAAACTACTTAAGGTTATATAAACTAATTTCAGAATCACTTGTTACATTTTTACATGTATAACATTTAATGACACATTTTTATTTGTTTTCCAATATTGATTAACGTTAAGGGTCTATCAGTTTTTGAAATTGTAAATATCTATCAAGTGGGTGGGGTAACAATATCCTATATTAACATTTGTACTTTAAAAATGTGTTTGGACTGACGTACGGAAGGCTAATTCAAGGTTAGGATAAATGTTTTCATTTCTTTCTATATGTCTTTTTTGTTGAGTTTTTTTTATATTTCCACTGCCACGTCTATACACTTGATGCATCATTTACAAAATATATCAAAATTATTTGGAATTTATGAATATTTTTATATATTTAGTTACCCCACCCACTTGATAGATTTTTTTTCAATTTCAAAAACTGATAGTCCCTTAAATATTAAAATGCCCTTTAAAGTCTGCTTCCATATACATGTTCAGCGGACTTTTTGTACAACTGTGGGTAAATTTCTTGCTTAAGAAAATTAGCTGTAGTGGAGTTCAAACCCAAGACCTCTTGATCCCTAAGTGCAATTGCTACCCCTGGTGATATTAGTCCTTCTATTGGACCTTATTATTGTTGTTGTTTTTCTGAATCATTCCAAATGCTTAATATATTTATAGTGTATGTAGAAAACAATGTTTGATGACTAGATGGTACGGCTGTCACATTACGCTAAAAGCTTATGGCAATATTTGCTGTATTTAAAAGAAATATTGCAAATCTTACATACAGCTACTGATAGAATCTAGCCTCTTTAAGTATATATGGTCATTTAGGACTGTATTGTGCCCAAATCTGTTAAATTCTTGTAACTTAAGGTTAGATGGAATGAACAATTTATTTTGCAAAGGGAATAATTTTCCAATGAAATGAAAATATCGCCAAATACCGGTATGTTAAAATCGTACTGTGATATGTATTGCTTCCTCTGCGTATTGCAATATACTGGTATATCGTGACAGCCCTACTAGATGGGAAGCCTGGGAGCTCAGGCCCTATTGTTGACTGGACATACCTTAGACAACATGCACCCCACCCAAGCTTACTATATAGTAAGAAATAAATGTTAGAACAGTTTTTATATTACCGTATTTTATGGGTAAAATACGCACATGGCGGTAACTACAGTATATTACTAGTATATACTAGTATATACTGTATATTTATCATATGAAACATGATGAATGTAACATTTATATAATAGAGGTGAGTGTGGTTGATAATTAAAGACAATCAGTGTTGTTATTGACTAGAAAGAATAGTTTATACATTCATATTAATTTATGTTATACCATATATTTTATACAGAGGTTGGTCAATATATTGAATTGATAATCAAAAGTTATTATCGGATTTTGTTTATAAAAATTGTTATGCCTTCATATTTTATATACCGGATGGTCAATTTTTATCAATTATTAGATTTTGTATATAAACATCAGCCTATTTATCATCTGTATGATACTATTTTTTATTGTTCATGTTGAAATTCTACAGTGATATTGTTGTTTATGATGTTGTTGAAATATAGTACAGACTATTTGTGATTGTTCAGAGATTGTTAGAATCTTTGAGGGAACGTGATAATGAGTGGTTGTATTACCTGACATTTTTGGGCAGTTTACTTAACATACCGCTAGGTTATACTTCAACACTTTGCACCCTAGATTTGATATCATATACTTAATGCTTTTAGTGTTGGAAGGGTACCGGAGGACAAAGCCCTAGGTAGTGATTTCTTTAGGAAACTGAACATTAGATTTTCATTATTTCATTTTTTCATTATTCAACATTGTGATATTCTTTGCATGATGTTTAAGCTTTTTTTGTTATTGACAGGACTTGCAATTTAATTCAGGTTAATGCAATATTCAAGTTATCTCATTTTAATGTAGTGCATCTTTTTAAATAGAGTTTGAATTGAATTTGATCAGGACATTGGTATGACTTAAGTGAACTCATAATTACAATTGAGTGTATTTTGAGTAATCGCAAAAGAACTGTAGAAATGTTGATTACCCAGGTTGGTAGAGCAGTTGGTAGGGTGCCTAGATTCAAATCTAGTGTCCCAAAGGGGTATAGGTTTGAATTCCACTCGGGGAGGTTATACCCTTCCATGAAAATTTGAGGATAATGTCAATTTTCCTCCATTAATAAGATAAATGGAGAAGTTCCCGGTCTTGTGGAAAGGTAGGAAAGTACTGGTTATAGATCAGGGTCCTGGAAATCTAGGTTAGATGCCCTGGATGCTGTAAAATAAACAAAAAAATGTGTTGACACGGCGTTAAATCCAGTATACATAAAAAATGTTGATATTGTATTTCTGATGATACCTCATTATAATTTATAGCTGAGTAAATTTATTGTTTGTTTATAGATTTTTATTTAAGAAAATCTGGGTAGGTTTTTCTTTAGTACATTTGTATATGGATTTTTAACTGAAGTGAAGTCACTGTTTATTTGTCTATCTCCATATTTTAAATACTCATACACACATTCATATAAACAAGTTATTTATTTATATGAAGACAATTTGAACATTGCTTGTGTATACCATAGAACTTATTTACATGTACACGTAACTGGCTTATATTTATGATTAAGTTTTTCTTGGTATGAAAACAGTTGGTTCACGTTGACACATTAGTTTTATCATTACAATTGTAATCAAATAACTTGAGGCCTATTTCATTGATCCATTTTTAGTGACATAATATTGACAGGGTTAGGGATTTGTTATATGAAAGATAATATAATCTTTGATTATAAATGCCATCACAAATTGTGTTTCATGAAACTGTAACCAGCAATATTTATCATTTTTCATCCCCTTTGCAAATGTCTCACTCTTCAACTTTGAACCTGATAGAATAAATGGCGATCTAATCAAGAGCTTTTATTTGTAGAATTTTATTTTATAATCATATTCAACTTTGTGACTTTAATTGCTAAAGATAGATTTTTATAATTGGTGAAATGTATGTACTATGTTTTTGGCTAAGATTTATTGGTTGATCGCATATAGAATCTTACATCTAGCTATACGTGTCTTGCACTTTTTGTGTATTTTTATACCCCCGCTTCGAAGAAGAGGGGGGTATACTGTTTTACCCTTGTCCGTCCGTGCGTCCGTTACAAAATTTCCGTCGCAGTTTTCTCAGCAACTAAAACATGCAGCAGCCTAAAACTTTGCATATTGCTTCATCCTATAGTCCCATGTGGTGTAAAGCGATTTCATGCTCCTTGCTCATCTACTTCCTGTTTGTCGCATATTTTTAGATTTTGGCGGGGGTATCACTAGTGAGCATTAGCTCACAGATTTACTTGTTTTTATTAGTTTATGTACTCTTACTGGTTGTATTAATGTGTTATTTGTATATTGTTAAAATGATCATTAGTCTCATACAAGTACTTGTAGATGGGGCAACAATAGTATATTTTTCCTAAAGTATAAGATAATGACAAAATTATAACTCTGGGTTTAAAATGTGTAATATCTATATTATGGAGTTAAAGGCTTTGGATTAGATTAGATTTATTTTGATGCACAATGTCACAACATGGCACACATGATAAAACATACATACAAGTAACTGGAGTACTGGATAAATGGCTTTTGTGGAGGTCAATATTTGTTTTTAATTTTTAATGACCTGTAAAATGATATTGTCTTATGATGAATAAGGTCAATAACTTATATCTTATGATCAGAACTAAGAAGGTTATAGTCATTTTTCCGCTAGTGTTGCCATATGATGTCAAGTCTGTGTAAAAAGAATAGCAGTCAGTATTACTTTTACTTACCTCCAAATTGCATGTTCTTGACTATTCAAATTTGTGCATTTCAGTGTGGCTTGTAATATTAATAGTAAAATTTCACATCCTCAAATACCCTGATGAGACTACTGACGGTTGGTTGTTATATGGCTTCCATATATTACAATCTATTATAAAATATTGTATATATATATTAAACAACTCAGTTAATGTTTAACTGCTGCAACTAGGAGATTATCAAATAAAATTATATACTTCATTATCATAGTTTAGTTATTTATTAAATTTTTATTATAATGATGGTGATGATGATGATGATGATTGTGATGATGATGATGATGGTGGTGATGATGATGATAATCATAATGATGATTATGATGGTGGTGTTGATGATGGTGGTTATGATGGTGGTGATGATGGTAATTATAATGATGATGATGGTGGTGATGATGATAATTATAATGATGATGATGGTGGTTATGATGGTGGTGATGATGATAATTATAATGATGATGATGATGATAATTATAATGATGATGATGGTGGTGATGGTTATGATGCGGATGGTGATGATAAAAATTATGATAACCAATTTATTTCCAAAGGTAGTAGATAAATCTTATTTTAGTGTAGTCACTGGTTAGAATTTAACCACTCAGAAAGGGAAAGATGTCATAGAAGGGTTTTGTTACCTAAATGAAACAGGTTTTACGATAGTGAGTTGATGCTTGCATGTTAAATGTGAAATTATTATTATTCATGGATCTCATCCCCATCAAAAGAATTAACTTTATTTCATGCCTGACTACAACACTTGTGATCTTTACTGGTGCATTGAAAGGATAGGTTAACAGTGAAACATTGTAAGATGGTATTAACCATACCGTGAAATAACCAATGATTACCATGGATGGTTGAACTAATATTATTATAATTACTAAATACTTTTGTAAATATATAAACATACTTTAATGATTCAAGTGAATTGATTTATTAATACATGAATGATTAACTGTCTACATGTAACTTGTCAATTAGAAAAGTATCATGATATTAACCTGAACACCCAGTCTCAACACTCAGTCTCTGTGCACTTATAACTGGTCCATAGAAATATGGGGGTTGAGCCCATAAATAGTCAGCTACTACTGTCCGTGCTACGCACCTGTTCATCACAAATAATCAATGTTACCATATTTTTTATCCATTTTCTTTACCGGAAGAGAATTTCATTGGACAAACAGGAATGATAGAACAAAATGTATCGATTATTCCGTTAAAATATAGGTCAAAAGTTGGCTTAGACAGCTGTGCTGAAAATAACAGGTGGATACAGAAATTGTCTACAAAGGTACCCGACCTAAAGATTTTAGGGATTTCCTGGCACTATGGGTTATCATTGTTTAGGTGTTTTCCAACCATTTTAAAGTTTTTTGATATCACATCAATAGTTCAGATACCATGAACCAAACGCAGCTGGCAGGGCTACGAACCAAAGACACTATATACGATATACATGTACATGTATATACTGTTTATGGTTGGTGGACCGCGTCTGCCGTCTATGCTCCTAAATTCATGCTAGTTCCGACATTGTATAAAAAGAAACATGCTATTAATGGTGTGATTTTAAATGTATAAGGGTTTCATACGTAGTTGATCCTTTTTATGAATAAATGATAAATGACCATTCTACGATATCTGTCACTATCATTATAGTGTTTATAAAAATAAAATCTTGGCCATTGTGACTTTTATAAAAAACATTATACCCACGTAAAGTAATATTATAACGTGTTTACTGTTCGATATACAGTGCCTTTTAAAAGTTCTTGGACAATATCCTGTGTTTAGAATAATCTGAGTCGCATTTGCCCATGAAAAGAGTTATCTGAGCAAATTCCAAAATCAGTATTATTAAATAATGTTTTTTTTTCAACATACACTGCCCTCCAAAGTTCCTTCACACATTCACAATTTAAATTGTACTACATTTATATGGTGTTCTAAAATGTTGTAAAAAATATTGGTAATTGATTTCAATTTTGCTTTTTTGACAACAGCTACATTTTTCTTTTAGATACGAAATGACAAATAGCTAAAACTTGGTACTAGTTCATTGAGATATGTGCTGACCACATAGTTATTGAGGTTGTTAGATAATGTTGGCTGTAACTCAAAAAAGATATGTAACGATAAAATGTTGCTTCCATAGCATGAATAATGAATTAAATAAACAATGATGCTTCTAACTTGAATTTGAAAGTAACTGCAATTTAATCAACAGTACTGTGAATGAACGTTTGGAGTGCAGTTTCTATTGTGATTCAAACTAATTCATGGATAAGAATAATTTTTAAGGTTATTTTGCGGCGTCCAGCGCACCTAACCTAGCTTTCCTGGACCCCTGTCTATATACAGTAATCATCTACCCATCCACAAGACTGGAAACTTCTCCACATACATTATTAATGGTGGAAAATTGACATTATTGTCATATTTTTATAGAATGGTATAACCTCCCGGGTGGGATTCGAACCCGTACCCCCTTTGGGATTCTAGATTCGAAATTCAGGCGCGCTACCAACTGCGCTACCGACCCGGATTTGATTCAATAGTAATGAAAATTCTTCTGTATGCATGATCAGTTTTTCTTTCTTAAAGTTTTAATTGCCCAAAGCTTTTGGTGGGCACTGTATATAAAAGATTAATGTCCATCGTGTATAGATATAAGAGAGATCGTATGAATGTCTTTAAAATCTTGATATTTATGATTAATTATATGTATTTGATATAAACTTGATATATATTTATTTATAAAATAATAAAAGATATGTCAGGGTATACATTACTTATCCTTTTTTCGCTGCTTAATATTTTCAATGGTAAATATTTTAAATGTCATGAATTCTTCAGTTACTATATAATCGAAACTTCATATTAACATCACCTAGTATTTATCATTAGCTGATTCAAGCAAGTGATTGTAAAATGTATGCAATATTGAAGGTGGGAACAGAACAGAACAGAGTAGACAAGAAGGGTTTATCACAGGACTTGAGTTATACTCATCATTTATACATTTACACAATACATACACATATGGTATTTGGATTTGGCTTCGTAAGTTTCAAGACAAATTGTAACAAAGCACGAACATCACGTCACCATCATTAGTTTAAAAACTAGTTTCAAAGACATTTCAGTCTGTATTAGATGACTTGATTGAACCCTTCTCCTTAACCTTCTTTTTATATAACACATGTATGTATTGATGTTGCCAGCTTTAATCTTGTCTTATCATAGATCTGATTTGTATGTTTTTTTGAGATGATGTACATTTGTCGTACAAATACTGTGCTGTACCGTGAGTGTACTGTATTGTGTTCAGCTGTTCTGTGCTGTGCTGCATGGCACTGCTGTACACTGCACTGCACTGCTCTGCCCTGCTCTGCTCTGCTGTACACTGCACTGCTCTGCTGTACACTGCAATGCACTGCTCTGCTCTGCTGTACACTGCACTGCTCTGCTGTACACTGCACTGCACTGCTCTGCTGTACACTGCACTGCTCTGCTCTGCTGTACACTGCACTGCTCTGCTCTGCTGTACACTGCACTGCTCTGCTGTACACTGCACTGCACTGCTCTGCTGTACACTGCACTGCTCTACTCTGCTGTACACTGCACTGCTCTGCTGTACACTGCACTACTCTGCTGTACACTGCACTGCTCTGCTCTGCTGTACACTGCACTACTCTGCTGTACACTGCTCTGCTCTGCTGTACACTGCACTACTCTGCTGTACACTGCACTGCACTGCTCTGCTGTACACTGCAATGCACTGCTCTGCTCTGCTGTACACTGCTCTGCTCTGCTGTACACTGCACTGCTCTGCTCTGCTGTACACTGCTCTGCTCTGCTGTACACTGCACTGCACTGCACTGCTCTGCTGTACACTGCACTGCACTGCTCTGCTCTGCTGTACACTGCTCTGCTCTGCTGTATACTGCACTGCTCTGCTGTACACTGCTCTGCTCTGCTGTACACTGCTCTGCTCTGCTGTACACTGCACTGCACTGCACTGCTCTGCTGTACACTGCACTGCACTGCTCTGCTCTGCTGTACACTGCTCTGCTCTGCTGTATACTGCACTGCTCTGCTGTATACTGCACTGCTCTGCTGTACACTGCTCTGCTCTGCTGTACACTGCAATGCACTGCTCTGCGCTGCTGTACACTGCACTGCACTGCTCTGCTGTACACTGCACTGCTCTGCTCTGCTGTACACTGCACTGCTCTGCGCTGCTGTACATTGCACTGCACTGCACTGCACTGCTCTGCTCTGCTGTACACTGCACTGCTCTGCTCTGCTGTACACTGCTCTGCTCTGCTGTACACTGCACTGCTCTGCTGTACACTGCAATGCACTGCTCTGCTCTGCTGTACACTGCTCTGCTCTGCTGTACACTGCACTGCTCTGCTCTGCTGTACACTGCTCTGCTCTGCTGTACACTGCACTGCTCTGCTGTACACTGCACTGCTCTGCTGTACACTGCTCTGCTCTGCTGTATACTGCTCTGCTCTGCTGTACACTGCTCTGCTCTGCTGTACACTGCTCTGCTCTGCTGTACACTGCTCTGCTCTGCTGTACACTGCTCTGCTCTGCTGTATACTGCACTGCTCTGCTGTACACTGCTCTGCTCTGCTGTATACTGCTCTGCTCTGCTGTACACTGCTCTGCTCTGCTGTACACTGCACTGCTCTGCTGTACACTGCTCTGCTCTGCTGTACACTGCACTGCTCTGCTGTACATTGCACTGCACTGCACTGCACTGCTCTGCTCTGCTGTACACTGCTCTGCTCTGCTGTACACTGCACTGCTCTGCTGTATACTGCACTGCACTGCACTGCTCTGCTGTACACTGCACTGCTCTGCTCTGCTGTACACTGCACTTCTCTGCTCCTCTTTTGCTGTACACTGCACTGCTCTGCTGCGCTCTGCTCCGTTCCATTCTGTTATGCTCTTTTCTGCTCTGTTCCATTCTGTTCTGGTTGTTTTGTCTGTCTTGGTCTGTACTTTTCAGTGTTGTACTCTACTGTACAATTCTGCTCTGTTCTTCTCTGCTCTGTTTTACTCTATTCTGTGCTGTTTTGTTCTGTTCTGTTCTGTTCTCCAGCGGTCTCATTCATCTTCGTGGTATAAGAAATGTTTATATACTTTGATTGAAACACTTATGTCATTGAAGTAAACAAAAAACATAAATTGACACAAATAACACAAATAACTTATTTATGTCATTTTCTTTACTAATTAAACCAGGTGTGTACTTGAAATGATAAACAATTTTATCCTCTGGCTATAGTGTTGTTGTTTTAGATGATTACATTCTTTCTACTCTTAATTTATTATCAACATTTTTATACTTACGTATGTGACCTCATTCGTCCTTACATTAATTTACATCATTGCTTTCTTTTGAAATATAATTGTAATATATTTGTACTAGCTTTTGTGGTTGTTTTAAGATGTTTTGTTAGAGCAGTGGTCCAGTCGTGGGACGCGCACTTAGGGATCGAGATGTTCTAGTTTTCAGTTCCACTAGGAGCCGCTGCTAATTGCCTTGAGCATAATATTTACCTACATTTACCTATATTTGTTCCAGTCTACTCAGGTGTTTGTTTGTTTTTGTTGGGTTTAACGCCGTAGCATCACACTCACTGTCCGGGAATCGAACCCACGACCCCTCGATCAGTAGATTTGCATGCTACCAACTGAGCTAGCCGGACGGCTACAATTCAGGTCCAACTAGGTACTGTGTACTGACTGTTATCGTACGATTTTTTTGGTGAAAAGCGTCACTGCATTCTTACTGTAAGACAGCCAAATAAATAATATTATTCTATATGAATTCGTCACCATCATTTTAAGTGCTTCCTTTTCTTTACTCTTACATCTTCTAGATTATATATTTACATATTTTCCTTATATTATATAATATCATACATCGCAGGGTGACACAAATATGCCTGGTTGTTTATATTGTAATATTATTACATTCTAATATTTCTAGACTCATGGTGGTATAATTAAAATACTGTGTTGTTATAATCGAAATATAAAACTATAAAAATATGCGAATTTTCGCGGCCTGAACGCTTCACACAAAACTGTTGATGAGTCGAAAAAGTGCCATCTGTCTTTATTATTATTTTAAATTTTAAATTTGTTGCCATGGTAACGTCATGGTAGCATCCATTTCTAACCATTTATTATTCGTTTAATTATTATTGACAGCGATCGGCAATCTTGACATATTCCTTTACCAGTATACTCACCTAATTAACGAGTTAGTTATGTGGTTATCTGGTGGCAGAAATATGCCACCATACAATTTAAATCAATTTAAGCCAAACTTACGATGTATCATATTGTCACACTGCGATGTTGTAACGACTTATGCGAGTGGTTATGTTATGACATTTTATATATTTCTCGGTCTGTTGGTTTGTTACAATTCAAAGAATCTGAAGGTCACATAATCAAAATTCTTCCGATAATATATTAAGATTTACTACGAAAACCTGTCGTACGACTTAAATAAATGAGCAGTGTGGCCAGTAGAATTTACGAAGTCAATGTAGAATATGAAAATACAAATGTACCACTGGCACAAGAGTCCATATCTTATGATCGTACGTCCCCATATATTAGTTCCCTGTGCATACATACATGTACACTACCTTATATATAATACACTGAATATTATAATGAAAGTATAGTTATAACTCTTACACGGTAATGAACACGGGAGCGATTTTTAATTGTCAGATTGATTGTTGACAAAATAATATATGTGTGCGTATTTAAAGAATGTGAGGACTCTGGGGCCAGTGAAATGCACTGAATGCAATCGTAGAAACAGTATCGCAGATACAGAAATATTCGTATAGATAAATTTAATCAACTCTCAGTTGCTCATACATTAACTCTACTGATTTAGATACTCGATTATCGATAGTACAATTTAAGTTAAAAAAATCTGATGTGAGTATTTAAATAAGCGGGTTTAATGTATGTGCCACTGATAGTTTGATAATATTTTCTATATCTCTGGCAATGTAATCAGTTTTGTTTTGACAATAAATGAAATTCATTGATAATCTATACAGAGAAATATTGTCTATTTACATTGTAGCTTTTTCAAAAAGCCTGAATTGAATCCATAGATTGCAACTTCGATTAAAACAATGATTATATTTCAGGTTTTCGAATGAAATGCATCTAACAAATTACATTTTTTGGAACCCCACTGCGATTTTCTACGCAAAAACACAATGTATATGCATATCTTCGAATGTAATCGCCGTGGTGTTTCGTATGTATGGAAAGCCACAGTACACCCCCGACGTCGTTGTTATTTTCCCTATGTAAATGCATTGGAAAATAACTCCGTCGAATCTGTTAACATCGAAGTCGTTTTTATCATGTTGACGAAACTATTTACGAAACTATTTATAACAACTTCGTCTTAAAGCACCGACGTATTTATTTCAACGACACTATATTATTTTCGTCATATCTCAATTCAACAACTTCGCACCGACGCTACTAATTTCAACAAGTCTATAATATCTTCGTCGATAAAACAATTTCGATTTTTTAAATTAATTTCGTTCAATCGACGCCGAAGTTATTAAGATTGACGACGCTTTTATGAACAAATTCGATAGGTCATTTCTATAGTCGGTTTTCAGGCGTAAGTTATTGAAATAACGTCGGTCTAAAACCGAAGTTATTTTATTGTCGTATTCGGAGAAATAGCCCCGCTCGTGTAAGTATGGAAACCTACCGTTGCACAGTGTAAACTGTCAATCGTTTGAATTAGGTGTAGGTGTAAAATCTTCCTCAGCAAACTTGACCCCGACTCTCGCCAAATCTCGTTCGTTTTTATACACCCGTTTTGAAAAAATGGACGTATAATGTTATGATGTTGTCCGTCTGTCCGTCCGTCCGTCCGTCTGTCCGTCCGTGGACAATTGCTTGTCCGGATGATAACTCAAGAAAGGATGTACCTAGGTTCCTCAAGTTTTATGTGTGGATAGTCCTTGGATGGAGGAGGTTCCCTATTGATTTTGAGACCCCTGGGTCAAAGGTCAAGGTCACTGGGGCATCATATTGAAAAACATTGTCCGGGTAATAACTCAACAATGACTGCACCTAGGTTTACCAAATTTCATGTGAGAGTAGCCCATGTGTCAAGGATGTTCCCTATTGGTTTTGGGGCTCCTGGGTTAAGTTTAAACCTTCAACCATAAGATATCAAATTACCAAGCAGTGACTTCAAATGTTCAATCAATATGTTAATAAAGTCAAAATGGCAAACAATGCAAATAATGCTATATTTAATAAGTAACATGAAATAAGTTCACCAAATTTTATGTGAGGGTAGCCCATGTGTCAAGGATGTTCCCTATTGGTTTTGAGACCCCTGGGTCAAAGGTCAAGGTCACAGGGGCATCATATGGAAAAACCTTGTCAGGACAATAACTAAACAATGCTTGTAACTAGGTTAACCAAATTTTATGTGGATCAGCCCATTTGTCAAGGAGTAATGTGTTGATAGCTCTTTGATAGAGGATGTTCCCTTTTGATTTGGAGACCCTAGGGTCAAAAGTCAAAGTCACTGGGACTTAATTTATATTGAAACATTTTCCGGACAATAACTCAATAATGATTGTACCTAGGTTCACCGAGTTTTATTTAAGGGTAGCCTAAATGTCTAGCATATGCCTCTTTGGTTTTAGGCCCCTGGGTCAAAGGTCAAAGTCACAAGGAAATCATGAGGAAAAACCTTGTCCAACAACCAACTTTATCTAAGATCACCAAATTTTATGTATCAATACTCTTTGGGTCAAGGTGAGAACTTTTGGTTCTGAGGCCCCAGGGACAAGGTCACTGGAAGTTTGTATGGGAAAACTTTGTGCCGGTGATAACTCAACCATGGCTGTACCTAGGTTCTCAAAATCTTTGCTTTGGATAGCCCTCCAGTTAAGGATGGGACCTATTTTGAGATCCCGGGTCATTTATCAAGGTCACAGGGACTTCATATGAGATAGAACACAGCATGGACTGCACACGGGCGTATAATGCCCCGCCCAGCGGAGCTCTTGTTTAATTTCGTGAAATAATATCGGGCGAAATTATAATCTCGAAAGTTGCTAAAAATAGATTCTTCAATAACTCCGTCGCCAGTTGAATAATACCGTATCATGACAATTGTGCGTATGGACTGACGAAGTTGTTGATATAAGTACGTCGACTCGAGCAGTCGACGTCACCTAATAGTATCGTCGTATTTGTGCTGGCGAAGTTGTTATTTATTGAGGCGGTGAAGTTGATATTAGCCTTCGCTGAAATTAAATGATACGGTCGTCTTATGAAACGAAGTTGTTGATATTGATGATAATTTCGTCTTTTTAAGTAGCGATGAAGTTTAAATAATAACGTCGTGTGAATAATAACGTCGGCGCCTTGTATTAAAATCGACGTCGATGTTAACAGATTCGACGGAGTTATTTTCCAATGCATTTATATAGGGAAAATAACAACGACGTCGGGGGTGTACTGTGGCTTTCCATAGTTTCGAATGCCAATTATGATGTACGAAAATATACGATAACTGCCGAGTACACTTCGGTGCTTTCCACTGACTTTATCGAAGATGAATCGATCATCTGAAATTCAAAACTACAATGTAATATGAAATTTGTTGTAAAGTTAATACATTTACATGATACAGTTGATTTATTTGACCCTCAGGTTACGTAACTAATTGGTTGATATAAAACTTAAGTCAATATTCATAATCATTAAACCTCGGCGTTTGCGGATCGGCTATTAACGGAAACACACGAGCGGTTTTTCGAATGAGTACGCCTACACTGATTAATTCATTCGAAATATTTCTGTAATTATTGGCTAGCTTAGTTTATTCATTTGAGGTCGATTGTGGGATGAGTTCTCTCCTGAGTCCGCTTCCATGCCCTAGTAGAATAACATATCTTGTTCAGCATGACAAAGTTTGACGTATTTTGAAAAAAATCGTTCTTTTATTGTAATAGCATTGATTATAAAAGGTGTTTTTTTCAAACTACGATACAGAATGTCAAGCTCCTGTGAATAAAACAATGAGGTTTGTTTTGGGTGAATATAAAACACTGAGCTAGTCATCTAATATTTATCAGCCCGGCGTTGCAACCACCCAATACGTCTAAATCCTTTTGAAAGCTTCAAATCTGACGCACAAAAATCGAATCGAACGGTAAACTAGGTCGACTGCAAATATTTTTTTGCAGAGGATCCAGAATTAATTATTACAAATCACAGGTTGACACAGGCGTTTCCGGACTTAGAAAGTATAGTTATTTTATGCACTATTTAAATCTTTTCTATATTTTGGCTTTGCAAGAATTTGATGAATACCAAAGTTATTTTTTAATGGGGTTAACACCGTGTCATAACAATTTAGGTCATTTACGGCGTCCAGCGCACCTAACCAAGCTTTCCTAGACCCTTGTCTATAACCAGTACTAACCTGCCCTTCCACAAGACCGGATACTTCTCCATATATCTATTAATGGAGGAAAGAAGATTTTATTGTCAAATTTTCAAGGAAGGGTATAACCTCCCCGGATTGGATTCGAACCGGTACTCCCTTCGGGACATAACCAACTGCGCCACCGACCCAAAATTAAGTTTCGACGATCATGTGACTATACACCATGTTATTCTAAAGATAGTAGTTTTTGATGAACTTTTGAGGGGGGAGGGGAGGGCACTGTACTGTGAGTATATTTCAAAAGTTTTATAAACACAGTCACCTAGTTCTAAGGGATAAATTAGTTGTACAGTTGAATATATTAATTTTGACCCGAAGCTATAAAATGTTGACAAGTCAATTTGTCTCCTTTCACGTCTGAATAAAATATATGTCACATTTCTATGTATGTACTTGTTAAATATACAGGCTACCAAGTTAAAAATGTATTTTATGTTGTTTAACAGTCTTGAAGGAATATGGATCAAATCTGACAGCTTGTCCGTCGGGCAGAGTTTTTAAACTGTAAGGATTTTTTTCATGTCTTCTGATCTAATTAAACAGAACAAAATATGCATCACTAAAGGTTTAACATAATAAAATATATTACAAATAGACCTCATATGGTCAGTTCTGTCAGGCAAAAAGAATCTTGTGTTTCGGGTAACGGTCTGAAAAAAGTTAGATAGGGTAGGCTCACATTTTTAAACAGAGCCACTTGTGATTTTCACTGATCATCTTCTTGTCAATATTTTTGAAAGTATTTTAAAAACAAAATCTACGATCGGCGAGATTTGCTAGGTAGGGTCGGGTTGTCCTACACACATAATTTCAGGCCTTTTATAAGTTGAGAATGCATATGTAGAACTTTCGCTAGGAGATAAAATTATTACAGGTGTAAATCCTACCAGGACTAAACTAGTTTATTTAATATAAGAAATTTACTTTTTAAATACTATAAATACTACACTTTAAGTAGGTTTATACGGACCCCCTTAAGTGACCTTTTGAAATACTTTTTTTATTTTCACACTTATTTCTTTTTAACAAAATATTAATTCATTTTTAAGAAATATTATTTCGTTTTTACGAAATGATATTAGGTTTTAACGATAAATTGTAAACATAAAATATATTTCAAAATGTCACTTTAGGGGCTCCGTAGTTTTATATGTATATTGTGAGGGTTAATTGCTTCATGGTGATTTCAATTAATAGAGTAAATCTTGTAGATATATTCCCCACAGTTGTACATGTAGTATAATATCTGATGAATTTCGTTGAATCTCCTTATGGGCTACAGGTTCGAATCCTACGCAGGGTGGTCATACCTTTCATTAAATTTTACAAAATTTCAGTTTTCCTCCATAAATAAGGAATATATGCCTGTTATCTTATCCAATATTTTCATTAAAATATGTATAGAAATTAAATATGGAGAAGTTTCCGGTCTTGTGGAAGGGTATGTGAGTACTGATTATAGACAATGGTCCAAGAAAGTTCGGTAAGGTGCGCTGGACGCCGTATAATAACATAAATTGTGTTGAAACGACCGTAAACACAGTATAAAAATGAATCTCCTAATATGTTTAATAAAAATAAAAATGCCACAAAGCATATTTTGATTTCCCTTCTTGAATATGATTAATTTAAATACGAGCGTTCATAACTAAATACGTTCTATGGTCGATTATTAGAGCATCGAGTTTTGTTTACTTGTATATAGTAATATTGAATGTTCAATATTTATAAAATTTTACACCTCAAGGATTTTAACCGTAAAAGCCGGTCAATAAGAATTTCTGAATACAATATACTCTGTGACCACATAATTTTAATATTAACTATAAATATTTGCATAAAAACATGGCTTCCAGTTAGACGTTAATTTCATATTAAAACATTTTTAAATTTTTACTATAAAATCGATAGAGTTCTCGTTTATATTCACAACTATTGATCACTACTATAGACTTCATTATACGCGTAAACCTGTATTAGTGTCCGTCGGTGTGAACCATACCCTTACAGAACAGAACAGAACAGAACAGAACAGAACAGAACAGAACAGAACAGAACAGAACAGAACAGAACAGAACGGAACGGAACGGAACGGAACGGAACGGAACGGAACGGAACGGAACGGAACAGAACAGAACAGAACAGAACAGAACAGAACAGAACAGAACAACTTGATTCAATAAACGTGTACATAGTAGCCTGTTCAATTACCCTAAACGTTCCAAAACGTTCTGTAACGTTACATTTGGAACTCCTCGGCCATTCGCAGCAAAATAAAAGCTGTATAATTCAGTTTAACAAAATTGGTGTGACCTCTTAGTCAATCATGCTTGTAATGGTAGAACGCATAATCACTACTCCAACTATAGACTCATAAAACATATTAAAATCATATATTTATTGTCATCCTGAGCATCCCCTGTCGTGGATTAGTTCATTGTATTGTTTATATAAACAGTGTTTTTTTTCCTACGAACTATAACATACATGTATTATTATAAAAGTTAATAAATATCAATACATTTTATTAAGCAATAGTTGGAAGTCCTGCCATCAGTAGGCTTGCAAACATTACAAAAATTATCTATAAATCTGATATTTGCTCTATTTTACGTCTATATGTATCAGCAAAATGTCTAACGTTCTGTTCTGTTCTAATGCGACAATGAGTTGTGCTTCTCATAATTTGTATGAGGCAGGTTAACATTGGTCTAACTGTATATTTTTAAAATGTAAAAAACAACTATTTCACGGTCCCTTTATATGATACAATGTTATACTTGTTACTTTATATGAAGTAAACTAATAGTATATATAATAGCGGCTTTATTATTATCATTATTATTTTATAATAATGTTCATTTTTTGTCAAAATTGTGATCGTTAGGACTTCAAAATCATTGCCCTGTGGTTTACAACATTTTGTATTTGTAATGCATATTCATGAGAAAGGGTGAAATATAAAAATAAAAAGTCAGAGAATTTAAATTCTTTTATTTTAGACAAAAATGCTTATTTCAATAATTCAACTTAAGCAACGTATATGCATACACAACACCCTCCAAAAGTCATAAGACAAAATCCTGCTTTTTGTGGCGAAATCAATTAACATTTACCCATGAAAAAAAATCAACCACAAAGTCAATTCCAAAATAAGCATAAATTAGTTTATCAACAGCATTTATTAGTAAATCAGCATACGATTCAAACTACAAAGTTTGAACAAGCTTTAATTATATCAAAATTTCTAGTGCTATGCATGATCAGTTTGTTTTTTTAAATTTCAATCGTTCATGATAATTTGCAAGACACTGTATATCTAAAGTTTAAAGACATTCTTGTACTAACAGTTCATTTATTTTTATAATAAATCTCTACCTACTGTGAAGGGATTGTTAGTTGAACGCTTTATGGTAACTTAGTCAAGCGTATATATAAGCTTATACTAACTATGGACGGTATATACTCCCCTCTCGCATATTTTGTGACCATTGTAGTCTTTTAACTTAACGAAAACATTTCTCTGCAAACATCTGCTATAGTTTTAATCAATTTCCATTCCTAGATTACGTATATTGGAATTTGTTAATCTGTGAACGGATTCCATTCAACCGAAACGATACAGTATTAAACTATGTGGTTAAAATAATTGGAGTTTTTTATTATGTTTTCAAGTTTTTTGTGGCATGTGTTGACTATCTTTAAAATCGGATATTTGAAATTCTGTAAGTGAACTGGTTTTTCATAAACACCAGACATATTGTACCGATGTTAAGTGTGGTACGACGGGAACATTTTATTACAATTGTTGATTACGTGTGTCACAAAACAAGTTATATGTGTGTAATATACTCAGGGTAATTTATGCTAGAGAGGGCGGGGTGTGACATATTATATAAGACGTACTAAATATACTCACTTCTCTCTGTAAATGGTCGACATTTGTCAATGTGAAACTGTTCTCACATCGAGTTGATTTCATCGTTATGCAAACTCTACACCTGAGTATAATTTTGATGCAAAACGTAAGGATATAAATGGATATAACCGTGATTATGTGAAAACTTTGGATATGTTTGTGAAATTTTGGAATTTAACTTGTAATTCGATATTTAGGTGACTTCTAACATAATAGTTTTACAATGGATCCAAATCAAAATTTCTACCCTGGTTTGGGTAGTCCGAATTCTTCCAGTAATGGAGTATACCAAGGAATGACGGGAACACCAAATTACAATCCTAACTTTAGCAATCTTCAGAATATGACACCAGAGCAATTATACCAATTGCAACAATATAATCAGCAACAGATTCAGCAAATTCAAGCTCAGCTAGCACAAGTTCAACTTTCAAGTAGTGGTGGAATGAGCCCTGGGTATGGTACAACTTATCAACCAATGTCTCCAGCCACGCCTCCTGTAATGACGTCAGGTCAAATATTTCCTACGTCACCACATCACGTGCCAATAAGTCATACGTTTGATTCCATGTCACTATCAGGACCTAGTAGGTCTGTTCCACTTGGCACACCTCTAACAATGAACGTTAATCTACCTCCACAACAGAGAGTAAACAATGTGACGTCATATAACCAAGTTTCTTATCCTAACACAAGTGCGGGTGTAAATGGTCAGTTAACTAATCAAATACATGTAGATGTAGCTAATAACCCAACTAATGTACAAACGTCATCTAGATTAGTCAACACGCCTGATACCTTACAATTACAACATGTAAATCATCCTAGAGGAGCAAGTTTATCAGGAAGTAGTTATAGTTCGTCTGCTCCATCCACACCTCAAGATTCTCCAGCAACTAACAAGAAACCTGACCAACAACAACGTTCTGTAGATCAAACTGATGCACCAACTTACATGCAGAGACCAAGACAACAAGTGATGTCACCATCGACGCCACGCCCTCCTCTGGCTTCAGATCGTAGCAGTACATCGTCTGCTTCTATTCCTGGGTCACCATCGAGTTCAGGGAACCCTCCTTTCTCTCCAGAAGGCAGCTTATCAGATTCGTTTGGAGCGATATCTCCTGAAGGAACGCCGACTAAAAAGTACATGAATGGTGAAATCAAATCCCCAGGTGCACAAATAAAGAACAAACCGTTACAAATGGAGACTAAATATCCACAGGATAAATGTTACAGTTGTATGAAGAAAGTTTATCCTATGGAAAAGTTAGGTCCTGTTAGGGGTGTCGTGTTCCATAAGGGGTGTTTCAGATGTAAGACTTGTAAATCAACATTAAACATGAAAAACTTCTTCCATAATCAAGTAGACCAGTTTGACAAATCAGTTTACTGTAAATCGCATCAAACTATTGCTACTGATAAAGGTGGCAAGCTGGACACTGAAAGTTTTGAAATAAAATCGGCCTTGAATGTTCCGAAAAAAGGCGGGGTTACACCGGAATCAGAACGAGCACCTGTTCATAAGTACAGCTATGACGTCACTTCTCGAGAAATTGAGCATGCGCGACGTGTTCCAGTGGCTGACCTTCAGCCTGGGGTAAAAGTTCAAAGGACAAATGCATGGAGTAAATCAAAACGAGAAACCCACGAACAACCAGTGAATGTAGTAAGACATGATGAACAGTTACCTGAATATGACGTAGATGGTTACAACAGGCATATTATAGAAACACAACCAGATTATTAGACAATGACCTACATTGATCTACCCCAAGGTCAAGGTCATTTCTCTAAAGTTGCAGAGATATTGTAACAGTCGTGTGTTCAACAAATACTGCTGATCGCACTGCCAATGGGAAAGTTCATCAGCAATTTAAACATTTGGAACTTAAGTGACTTCCACGTACAAGTGTTTGGCGAGGCTAAGGGACTACTTTCCGTATGGATTGTAAGCGTTTTTGTACACTGTGAAAACTTCTGTGATTCTTATGTAAGGATTACCACCAGGTGATATTATAAAAATGTATATAATATATTTAAGCCACTTCTTAAAATTACGACTGATTAGTTCACTAAAACTTGCACCGTTCGGATTAAAATCGCATTATAGACGATTTAAGTGTAGTAACTTGGTAAGCAATAAGTGTAGATTTAATTTGTGGATGTAGAATTATATGACCTGGTATTGCTTGTAGGGGTTCCTTTAATAATGGGTAATATTTGAAGAGTTTATTATTTAGCTGTTGATTGTTTATTTTCAATTTAATTTATATTTATTTAAATCGGTTAAAATCACAGTTGACCGACTTTCTAAATGCTCATGGAAGTTCAAATTGCATTACTGTTTCGTGGTACTGTATGTGTCTTGGAACGCTTATTTGTGTTTGAGACGCGTTGCTGGTGTCTTGAGACGCTTGGTGGTGTCTTGAGACGCTTGATGGTGTCTTGAGACGCATTGCTGGTGTATTGAGACGCTTATTTGTGTTTGAGACGCGTTGCTGGTGTCTTGAGATGCTTACTGGTGTCTTGGGACGCTTGCTGGTGTCTTAGGACGTTTGATGGTCTTTGAGACGCTTGCTGGTGTCTTGGGACGCTTACTGGTGTTTTAAGACGCTTGCTTGTGTTTTAGACGCTGTGCTAGTTTGACATTTGATGTTACGGGGTATTTGTTGATATTTTAGACGATTGCAGGGGTATTGAGAGATTCGATTTAAATGGCTGTTAAATATACTAGAGCTATTGACGATTTTCTTCTTTATTTTCAGAAAATTTGAACTGGTATTCAATAAAGTTAAAGAATTTTTACGTATGACCATTCACTAAAATATGAATATTGGATAATAATATTATTGATAAAATATCGTATTTCCAAAAATGTTGAATATTTTATTTCATGTTAAAGGTACTAGGTCACAGATTTTGGTTAATTTTTGTCTATAATTTCAAAATACCATTCAGTGTCTGTAGTTGTATCAAAAATAATTTTCATTATTTTAAGACAAACTGACCTATGTGTTGCAAGAAATATACAATAAAAGTCACAAAAATGCACTAAAGTGTCTATACCGTGACATACGAGGTAGATATTCACTACATGAAACACCATCATTTGTAGTTGTATGTCAATTTGCACTAAAATTGTCATTATCAGAACACTACTTTCCTGCTTTCAAAAATATTTCCATACAAGTTTGATAGTTTCAGAAAAAGTTGATATTTAAGTTGAAATCTGTGAATGAGTACCTTTAAAATGGTCTACCTATCTGGTTGGAATCAATACCTTATTATAAGACCGTAGTAAAAGTTAAAACTTATTGTTATAGATCATTACTATCGTATTTAATCTAAGTGTTCACTCAACTATATATTTTATTTGCACAGCCTTTTATAGAAAAATCAATTCCTTTTCATGTCCTGTAATGAAATTCCGCAAACCTGTTTAAATGAAACCGAAATGTGAATTTCAAACGTAAATAGAGACTCGTACATTCCTAAGCTGTTGATTACTTGTATTTTGTGGGCGGTATTTTAATTAAAACTTCAAGTGTTTCAATGATTAACTCCTAACAACTCCAAACTATCTTGTCATCATATTTAATTACTTTGTAATTGGCTACTTTATTATACAATAGGGTAAAAATTGAAATTTTAAGGGGTTATATTCACCTAACGTATTAAACGAAACAGTATCCTTGTTATATAGGGTATAAAAAGAAATAGTCAGAAGTAACCTAGCATATTAAAAAAATCTTTCAATTATGATATTTTTCGTCTTATTCCTTATTGACTTAAATTTAAAAGACATGTAAGGAATTTATAATAAAGTGCTTTAAGAATTGTCGTAGAAAACACTGTCCCATTTAAAGAAATTATTAAAATACGGACAATATATTATAAATTAACCTATCCCCATATGAAGTTTATATAGATTGTGATAAGGCAAAAAAAAACTCTGTTTATGACAGCCCGGTCCTACTTAGCAAATCTCGCACACCCTAGATTTTTACCTTCAGGAATACTGAAACGGAAGTGAATTGTGGCTCTTTAAAACAAAACAAAAAAAAAACAAACAAAAAAACAACTACATAAAAACGGAACATACCCATCCTATTCTCGTTTCCAGAGGCTATCAAAAATTCCCGATCTAAATCGAGAATCTTGATTACCTCTGGGTGCGAGAATAGCCCCATCTAACCTTATTTCAGACAGTTTCCCTTATCACAGGATTTTTTACCTAAATGATATTTCATTTAAAACCCAGCAGCTATGGGCTATTCTGGCATAACAACTGACGGTTGCAATACTGTTTTTTTATTTCGCTATTCTTATTGTATGTACATGGATTTCATATCTAAAATATTGAAAAAATCGTAACTTCATAACCGAAGTACAACGTATTCGTGACTGCTTGCGAAATAGCGAACAGTTTGTATTTCAAACTTGTTGGTATGTAGTTAGTCAACGTTGATGAATGTTTTCAGTATTGAAAGCAAGGTTAGTTGTTGTTAATGTTGTTGTTGTTGATGGAGTGTGACCATATTGATGTATAGTAAGTTTATCAATGTTTTTTATTGATAGAAACTTTTCATGATTGATGATGTTAGACAAGTTTTATAGTTAAAATACTCACACCTATATACATAACGTACATTATACAGTACCCTCCAAAAGTCCAGGAACAAAATCCTGCTTGTAGGATAAACAGCAGCGTGTTCAATTACCCTGAACCTTCAGAAACGTTCCGTAACGTTAGGGTCGGGACAACTCTACCCAAAGACAACTCAACCCGTGAAAACTCAATAACTCACTAACGGTTTGAGTTGTCCCAACTTTGGGTTAAGTTATTCACGGGTTGAGCTGTCTTCGGGTTGAGTTGTCCCGTATCCATAACGTTCGCTAGCAGTCGTTACTGAACACGCTGCTGATTTACATTTACAGCATAACCTCTGCATAGAGACCTCTAAAGAGCAAATCCTCTGCACAACAACGCCTTTTGATATTTCCTTTAAGTGTAATCTTAGTTAACTTTAAGCTTTGCAAAGCAACAACCTCTTAGCAATAGCAACACACTTTAGTCCCTCCCAGTGGGTGTTGCTCAAGAGAGGTTGTACTGTAAATGGGTAAAAGTTTTCAGGACTGCTGCTGAAGTTAAGAACTTCAAGGAGAAGTGGAAAGCTCATTCATTTATGTGAAAATGTTGAAATTAAAAGAATTAAGAAACTTTCAGGATTCTTGGAACTATTGAATCCTCAACTATGCATATACCTATGAACATGAGAAAGAAATGGGAGCAAATTCCAAAATCAATATTAATTATTTTATCAGAGTATAGATTTCATGATTCAAACTATGTTACATGATTAAGCTATAATACATGTATATAAGGAAACTTATTTACAGTATGCGTGATCAGTGGTGCTTTTCACAATAACTCTTACGAAAAAAATCTTCGTCAGTTTCATATAATTAGCACTTCTAAGCCAGATGGATAATAAGCATAACTATGATATGATATTCAAAAGGTATACAATATTCTACACAATTCCATAATATTTAGAATTGATAAGCCAAAAATAAGCGTATTATTAGGATTTCTTGCTTTTGACTTACGACGATTTTCTTCGTAAGAATTTTTGTGAAAAAGCACACAGGTTTTCTTCTTAAAATGTCATTTGTTCACGAACTTTTGGCGGACACTGTAAACATATAGATATATATTATATAAATGTTAAAAGTTAAAAGTTTTGTGTACAATTTATCAACCATTACGTTGATTGATCAAATAGTTCAGATTTTGTTACTTTGATGTGTAATTTATTTTGTTGAACATTTCTAACTTAATGTTTTGTAATCAACTCAGTCAAAACTTACAATTTTATGTAAATTATTTACATCTTTATATATATATTTATTCATCGACTGATTGTTTCGATAAAATCGGGTATGTTTTTTAACTTGCTAATTTGAAGTAATTTACAATACAATACCAATGTACTTGTACATACTATATTGTTTTTTATTCACAACATTTGAGTGGTAACATTAACAACAATATATTAAGGGTGTTGGTCTCATGAACAAGGGTGGACAGCTCATCATAATTAATTATGTTATTCAAACCATCACGTACGCAATATGATCGCTTGACTGCTCTTCAATATTTGACAGTTCACATCTATTGCAATTACAACACTAACTTAATATCGCCGTACATAAATCAAAGCGCTGTAACACTGAATTTGTTGGGGTAACAAAATACGTAATTTTATAAGGCTGGAATATTTTCTTTTTTTTTTAATTTCAAAGAAATGATTTGACATTGACTCGTGGCAAACAGAAGCTAAAGGGAACATATTTTATCTCATTCAGTGGCCCCAGATTCAAAGTTACCATTCATGAATACTTATTCTACTTCATCTATCAATTGGCAAAATCTATTAAACAAAACTCTTATATATTTTAAAAACTATTATATATTTTACTTTTCGAAAACTCCAATTTTTAAAACGTATCCGATATGGGCGATTTTTCTAAGGCATTCTGTACACTGCTATCTAAACATCTCAATACACAACTCATCGCTCTTCTCGTCGATTTGGCTCCGCGAAGGAAATAATTCATTTTTCATTTGTCTCGAGGGAATTTAGAAATTTTGTTTGCATCGTCTATGTGACTTAATTTGAAAAGGACTGTCCAATCACAGCCTGTGAATAACACTACCGTCAAATCACATCACAAAACACGATCTAAAATAGAAATTACGAAATCAATATACTATTAATTATGTTTCGTCTAGATAAAAGCTACGTATTGATTACTCGACACAAAGGTCATCTCGACGTGACCCCCTGAGCGATGTCAGGAGATCCTACACGACAGCGGTCTATAGGGTATCTGTTTCGGAGATTAATATACACTATGAGTGCTATAAAAAGATATTTTCGTGCCAAAATTTACAATATTTCCATATACTCGTACTTGTTTATGCTCTTTTAATGTGTAGTTGTAGTGCAAGTAGATCGATTGTTAAATGACTCACTGCTTCCATTGTACGTCATTACGTGCAGAATCATCACCGTTTTATGACTCTAAATTTATTGTTTGATACAGTAAAACATCGATATTATGACATTATTTACCTTTTATGACGTAAAATGAGCTTCTTTGTTTACTGACGGTAAAAAAGTTCAGTATACGGTAACATACTTTTTAGTAAAAAGTTTAGTTTACGGTCAATATGTTTTGATATGCGGCCCAGAAAAAAATGTTAATTTTAATTGAATATCGATGTTATTTGATTAATGGATATGAATATATAGCGAGGTTTGACTGACACTTGTATTATCATTTTCATTGGTAGGAATCAGTTATTCAAGTACAGTCAATATAGCAACCAGAACTTTGTTTAATTAATTGTTTTAAGGGTGATTGTTTCTAGGGGACGCATTATCATTGCAAGTGGATGAGTGATTAACATTTTTTGAGGAGAGGTGGCTGGTTTTGAGATGTGACTATAATGCCTTCTTTGTTGTATGGTTTATATATGTAAAGCCGGTTTCTTGAGGGTATCTCTATCTTGTGCCTTTAAAAGCGCTTTTTGTATTCGCAAAGTTCAATGCAATGCAGTTTTGTTTTTAGCTACCAAATCCAAGATTGTGGGGACTGCAAATCACGAAGTATCTGAATGTATTCAGGCAGCCCCATTCTTAGTTTTGCTTACATAATAGTTACACGTTGCATAGAACTTTGCTTACAAAAAGCGCTTTTCAAAGCTTTAAAATGCTCGGTAGCGCTTCGGTGAAGCAAATTGTTGCAAACCGCTTTGAAGCGCTGGGTAGCTATATTCTTACGAGACAGGCTTCTGTTCAGCTATGTGGACTAGAGAATGCAGCAGTCTATTGTTCACAACAAGGTCATACTGTCTGTTTGTAATCAAACAAATAAACACAATGGCTTCTCATAATAAACTATACCTGTAGTAATCGTTATTATGAATATTTCAATAATCGCATTTTTCAATGTACAGCTTTTTTTGTTAAACTGACGACAGTTTATTTCTTATACCTCAGATTTTTTGTTTATACATAATACAAATATTATATATTTTACAATTATTTTTGTCTCCACGTACTATGGTTATATACAATACCATGTAACAATGATTACGTTTATTTAGCTCTCTTATGCTAACTATTCAAGTTTTGTGTGTGAATTTTTACAGTTTTTGTTTTTTGTCTCAATTTTTCAAAGTGAACTAGGGTATTTGTATCTATGTCTCTGGTTGTTAAAGCTACTCGTTCACAGATATGGTTAATTTTTAATATTTCAAAGTTACCTGTCATTGTTTGTTATTGTGTAAAAAAGTGAATTCTCAATACATGCATGTATATAATTATCTATATGTATATGGAAAATTGACTTGTAGATTATAAAAAATATAGAAATAAGTCACAAAAACGCTCACTACATTACCGTTTCTAACGGGGTAGGCTTTAAATACACACTTTTACTGACGAGTTTGTTCTTTGGGCCCGTTCTGCAAGGCGAGCGCTTTGAAACGCTACCTAGCGATTTCCTAATGAACGGTCAAGCAAATCAATCGCTAGCTAGCGATACGTTTAGAAAGTTTTTTAGCTAGCCGTAAAATTCGGAACGCTTTTGCTTTTCAAAATGGCAGCCCCCCCATGTGGGAAAGTTTTACTTTATAAGACTTACTTCATAGTGATAAATGATTTGAATAATTTTCATTTGTTACAATTATGAACTTTTTGTTTGAGAAAGTCGCCATCTTGGATTTGCTAGCTTGAAGCAAACATGTGCCGTAGACCTCATTTGCTACAAAAAGTCGTTTTCAAAAAAGCGCAAGCTAGCGATCGCCGTACAGAACACTCTATTTATGCACATCTTAACAGGCGGGTAGGTTTTTAAACACACAATCGCCATCTTTTACAGTTGTATGTCAATTTGTACTTGAGTTGAATAACTCATCACCAGAACTCTGTTTTACTGTTTATAAAATGTGTCTGTACAATGTTCAGATGAATAGAAAATTGATATTAAAGCTGAATCTGTATGCGGGCTGCTTTAACTATTTTAACAGTCAATTTATTTTTGTTTACATTGATCTGTAGTTGTATGTTAACTTTGAAGTCTTATCAAGATCTATCAAGTTTAGTTAAAAAACCTCGCAGTTCATAAGTTATCATAGTTGTTATCTGTTGAATATTAACACAAACATTTTACGAACAAAATCATCGTACGTCAAAAGAAGAACTAATTATACACTTGTTTTGTACCTTGTCCTATCAATATATTTTGGGCGTTGGGTTTAACGCCGTAACAACACAGTGTATAGGTCATTCATATCGTGGCGGTCCGTCAATATACTCACCGTTCCTGGAAACTTCATAGATTATATTAATATTATTATTCTTGTACATTGTGCTTACATTTAAGTTATAATGCATTGTGCTTACATTTAAGTTATAATGCATTGTAAGAACATTTAAGTTATAATGCATTGTAAGAACATTTAAGTTATAATGCATTGTAAGAACATTTAAGTTATAATGCATTGTAAGAACATTTAAGTTATAATGCATTGTAAGAACATTTAAGTTATAATGCATTGTAAGAACATTTAAGTTATAATGCATTGTAAGAACATTTAAGTTATAATGCATTGTAAGATTAAACTTCTCGTAGGTATCCAAACTGATAGCAATATTATACATTGTATAGTTCGTGCAAATTGACCTGAGATAGCTAAATACGTGCTTCCAGTCACTACACTGTGACCACCCGAATTAATGAATGAAAATGATATTAAATAGTGTAGTTATGTTAATATTCTTTTCAAATTTTATATAGATATGTTGCTATGTTGGTTATTTGTGTTATTTTACTAATGTTTGTATTTATGAATATGTACTTAGTACTTTTCTGAATAAAATTACTGTTCTGTTCTATGTTTCAGATCAAATTGTACAAGCTAAAATGTATGTTAAAGCTTTAAATGTCAAATGTATTAAATCACTGTTTTAAATATATACCTATTGTAGAGAACTTTTGTTATTTTTGCTGTAATTATTTTTTCTATCTTTGACATATATTTTATTGACTAGGTACAGTATATTACTGTCTTATTATTTGTAAATGTTTACTAATTTGACAAATTATTATTTAATCAAAATATTTATTTCATTTTTTTCAATAATAGACTCGTATATAATACTCAATTTATAGTTGCTAAGTATAATCCTGTGGTCATTAAAACTCATCGTAAGTTGAAAGCAGGAAACATTCATAATAACTTCATTTTTTGTCCAATCAATTTATATTATTCTTGAAATATGTAGAGTTATGAATAATTTCTGACATTCATATTATCATATAATATCATAGCTTTTTGGCTTTGAAGTTTTGATATTTTGAAATTGACTTACGATAATTATTTTCGTAAGTTTTTTGTGTGTGAAAATGACCACTGACGCTCAATGTATATTCGTAACTTTTCTCAGATCTAACCTTAGAACTAAAAAAATACTCATTTTGTAAATTGTGTACATAATTAAAACCAATATCTTGGAATCACATTGTTACGATTTGAAATAAAAATTAGTGTCAGTTCAATACTTATCTACCATATATCGTTAAATTTTGGTCAACTTTCATTGGCGCATATATTTACCCTGCTGATTTAAATACTCGACATTTGTTCGATATTCTCTGTACAGATATCGGTATTTATAGATCCTGAGTACAAACGTACTACAGTAAGTATTTAAATCAGTGCGATTATTGTATGAGCCAGTGACAGTTGTTAACAATATAAACCACATGCGGTCAGCACGGTACCGAATCAAAAACACTTTAATTGTAATACATAATTATACATGTATATATACATGTATATAGTGTTTCTGTTTCAGGACCGTGCCGGCCGCTTGTGATATAAATGTTGTTTTGTTACATAGTTGTCACTTGTTGAGATATTGAAATTCATGATTACATACTCCCAACGAGTGTTTACACTCATTTCTCGGGTACCCCGGGTGTATAAACCCTGACCATACTCATACCTCGTTGATATTAAAATCATTATTTAGTGTTAAATATATACAATGTACATATATTTATATTTTTACTGAATAATCTACATGTATAGTACAGGGAGAATGCACTTTACCGGTACGCGCCTACTGCGCATGCGTCATTTTGCATTCTTCATTGGGCACGTCCCGCAAGGAAATCGCTAGCTAGCGCTTCGTCCTCTGGTACCCTCGCTTTGGTGTCACATAGTAAATACCTTTGGTGCAAGAAAGGTACCAGAGGACGAATCGCTATCTAGCGATTTCCTTGCGGAACGTGCCCATTGAGTCGGTGCTGACGGTGACCGTTAAAAGCGGGGGTTCGGGGGCGGCAGCCCCTGATAAAAGACAGAAAATATCATGAAATTAAAATAAAACCACTTACCTTTCTATTCAAACAGGGTTAGGGTTATATTTCTACTTCCGGTGAATTACTACGTACCGGAAAAGTGCAGTAGCCCCACGATACGTTAAACTGTGTTTATATTTAGAAATTTAATATCAAACTACGAATTAGGATGAAATGACGTCGTAACCACTCGATTATATAGATTGACTAATCAGAAAGTATGATAATGCTTAGCTAACCAATTATATTGGATAAGGTACAACTCAACCTGCGAACAATTCAATCCGAATTTGTGACGTCTCTACCTGTGGGTTAAGTCCCTCCCTACGGGCAGAGTTGTTGTCGGGTTGAGAGGTCCTGAGCCCATTATATTTGGTCTTGCTATTTGATTGGCCAGTTAATTATAATCTTGCTTTCTGATTAGTCAATTTTATTTTATAATAGTAATCGATCACTTTTATTGTCAATGAACTGTTATGCAATGTTTTAAAATAAATTTATATTTTGTGTTTTGTTTTTATAATTATATATTATTATATCATATTTGTTATATATTATGTTTTTGTTATGCACAATATTATTATAAATATTTGTTTTAAATTATAAGTTGATCTTGGTGTCTTGTTTTCATACATGTAGATGATTTTCCAAGCTGATCGTTCAACTTCAATGAGAATAAGGGGTCTTAGTCAGTTATTTCCCTTTGTATACTCTTCAAATAGGTAGGTCCAATCAGTTGGATTACTCGGATTTTATCCATACTTTTCCATGTCAATTTGCCAAAATTAATTTTAAATAACTTTTTTGTAAATCATTTGATTTGTTTGAAATTCAAGCTAAGTATTTTCAAGGTAAGTAAAGAACTATCTAAATTTCATCACTTCTGTTACTATCTTCATTAACAAGAAAGATATTAGATGAAATATTTTGTTATCCTTACATAGGACTTCAATGATTAAATCCGAGTATTCCAACTGTAAGGACCTACTAACCAATTGAATCGCTTCAGATTTTATCAGGGAAAGATAACTGACTAAAGTTCCTAATTTTTTATAATCTCTCAAACCATTTGAAAGCAGTTACACAATGTTCTTAAAATGGCATTTATTTCACAGCGTCTTAACGCCGTGATATTGTGATGGGTAGTTTTTGGTAGCAATGGGCAAAGTCACGTGACAAAATCCTTTCGATTTCTACTGCCGACATTTTATTGGTTTTTTAATGCAATCATTGTACAGCCCATTTCCGTAAAAAGTTACATAGAAAATTTAAGAAAAGGCATTTTTTTTCAAAACCATATAAACAATATTTTTATCAACACAAAAAATATCAGCGTTTTATATTAACGCATTTCCGCAAATCCTTTCGGCACACTTGAAAAGCTCGCCAGTTTTTTTTGTTCGAATGGATTATGTTTTCTCGTCTACTCATTTTGATGGAGACTGACAAAGCTTGTATGTTGGATAAGAAAATACAGACTCAGCTATAGAATTCAAATATGGGCATTTATTTATCAAGCCGTAACATACAACAATGTGAAAATTAAACTTGTCAAAAGAAAAAAAATGACATGCATACTCTCAACATAACAGGACAGAAAAAGCGCCAAGGTCAAGTTCACTTGACAAAGCCCTGAATGTCCTTTTTAATGCAAATTGACATACAAGTGAAAAAGATCGCGATTCTATGCTTAAAACCCTACTTCGTTTGAAACAGTATAAATGATAGTATAATTAAGCCTGGTGGCGGCTTTTGTGACTTATTTAATTTTCGCATAGGTCAGTTTGCCACAATTTGAAGAATCCATTTTCTGAACAAAATTACAGACACTGGAATGTGATTTTAAAATATCAAGGAAAAACTATCAAATCATGAGCAAGTATCTTTGAAGCAAGGTCGCTAATCTTGTGAAATACTTTTGAGTAATTTATTGCATGATCGACAGACCGTTCTAAAATATGTGAACAAATATTCATTAAATTTTCCTGGTTCAATTTACAGAAGTAAAATGACGTTTAATTGAGTTGACATGATCAATGCATGCATTGTAGACATGTTTATCGTGGGTTTAACTAAAAAAGGTCGTAACTAACTCTTATCTTATTTTGAGTTACGACTGTTTAGCGCTAAACCCGCGATATGTTGCAATTATATGATTAAGTACAGGTGTAAATCAACTTTTAATTAAACAACCCGACTAAGCATACCAAACAGATTCTGAAACTAGCCATAAATCTATTAATTTTATGTAATTATACAAATATGTTGCATTCTATCTGCACTTTTCTTATTCAATGATAGTCAGCTAACTGTAAACAGATTTTACTTGATAACCGTCAGATACCAGTTTTAGATATCCTTCACATTTTTAAACTAGATTTAACGCCGTGTCAACACAATTTTAGGTCATTTTACGGCGTCCAGCGCACCTAAGCTGGCTTTCCTGGACCATTGTCTATTACCAGTACTGACATACCCTTCCTCAAGGCCGAAAACTTCTCCATATTATCTAATCAATGGAGGAAAATCGACATTATTGTCAGATTTTCATAGAAGGGTATAACCTCCCCGGGTGGGATTCGAACCCGTACCCCTCGGGCACGAGATTCCAAATCCCGGCGCGCTACCAACTGCGCTAACGACCCGGGTATCCTTTACAAGAAACACCTGAACAACTTCTCCTTATACGTTGGAAAATCGCAACTCTCGTATAAGTAGATTTTTGATGAAAGTTAAATGTTAAAGTGCGGTTTAAAGTCTACTTCAATACATGTATACATATTTTGACGACTTCACATTTCTAGCAGGCGGGCCATCACATTACCCATTTTTACCAGGGTGGAGTGGAACAATAGTAGGTAAATTTCTTGTTCAATGTAATTATCAGTGCCCCCAGTGGAATTTGAACCCAAAACAACAGTTACTCGGCAAGAATATACATGTACTTATAAACAGTGCCCTCCAAAAGTTCTTGGACTCGTGAAATTTTAGTAAAAACTGATCAGAAATACAACAAGTAATGAGGGACTTTTATCAGTTATCTTTCCTTGATAAAATCTGAAGTGATCCAATTGGTAAGTCCTACATGTATCAGTTGGAATACTCGGATTTTAACATTGAAGTCCTATGTAAGGATAATGAAATATTTAATCTAATAGCTTTCTTGTTAATGAAGATATTAACATGAGTGATAAAGTTTAGATAGTTTTTACTCTAACAATACTCTCCTTGATTTTCAAACAAATTTAATGATTTACAAAAAAGTTATTTAAGATTAGTTGTGACAAATTGACGTTGAAAAGTAAGGGTAAAATCCGAGTAACCCAACTGACTGGACCTACCTATTGGAAGAGTATACAAGGGGGAATAACTGACTAATACTACTTATTTACTACATGTATAGTTTAAGCTAATTTATGACATAACTTAGTTTGAATCACTTGTTTTAATGCTGATTTTGGAATTTGCTCAGATGACGCTTGGTTTCTTTAAGGGCTGGGAACGAATACAAATTCTGACGTTCGAATATTCGTTTTTTTTGTTATTCGAACATATTCGAATATTGCTTTATATAGAATTAATAATATGTGGAGTTTCAATGAAAAATTGTGAATAAATTTTAATTAACTATTTTTTTTCTAAATCGAACATTTTTCTCACAAATAATAAACGGCAATAAGTCGGTGATGATCCGAATATTCGAATATTTCTCTCGGCCCTAGTTTCTTTTTTGTAATGAATAAATGTAAATCGGTGTATCCTGAAAACATGATTTTGTCGAAGAACTTTTTGAGGGCACTGTACATGTAGTTAGAACCTATCGAGGTACTTATACCTTAATTTATATATAACTATACAGAACCCCTGATGCAATATATTGCAATACGTATCGTTGTTTTGCGTAGACAAGCAAAACAGGAATTGATGGACACTAATTGGATCAACCCCTCTTACATACAGGTACATTTTGAATAATCTCCTATACTAACCAATGAATGATTTGTGTAAAATGGACAACAGTACAATCTCTTTTAAACAAAACCCACTGGGATGGACTAAAGTATGTGCTGTTCAGAGATAGTTGCTCTGCACAGGTTAAATTTAACTAAAATTACATCTACAGCAAACATCAAAAGATGTTGTTGTGCCGAGGAATCGCTCTGCAGATGGTCGCTTTGCAAAGGTTGTGGTGTATATTTGTAGGAAATGCATATTTGGAAACAGACTTTCGAAGAGAATTGCTCTCTCATTTAACAAAATGTTTAACCTACAAAAGCACAATAAGATTATTTTCAAGTATTCAACATATTTTAACATTCTTTCAAACCCTCAAGTTTCAGATTCTGATAAAAAAATCAGCATGGCCAATACCTACTAAAAACCGGTTCTTGGAATATCAAACCGGTTAAAAACCGTCAGAATTCGTATTGCAATATTAACCGGTGAATCCGTTTAACTGTAATAGAAAATTACGGTTTTATTATTTGATTGCATCTCAGTTTTGTCCAAGGACGATTGGAGGGAACTGAATATAGATATATATACACTTATATTTATACTTAAAGGAATTGCAAGGCAAAAGTTCAACTTCATATTTCCTGATTTTGAATTTTATTGTTTTATAACTGAATGCAACAGACAGACTGTCATATTACCTGGCAAAATATTTATCTATTTTCTTGTAGTATTTGGGGTGTTTCCTAACTAGACCCACGTGGGTCAGGTTAGCTAAAATAGATTAGTGTTAAAGTATGCATTTACTGATGAGAAGGTACTAGAGCTTGTTATTGTGCAACATTAGTATAGTTTTATTAAAAAAGATATCCTAACTGCCTAAGAATGCTGACAATATATAAAGCGACCAATGAAAATGTATCATTTCAGCAATTACGACATATAACAAATCTATTAATAGCTTGGTGATTCCCTCAGTATCCTACTTTTGTTGTCAACAATGTGTATGTCTCATGTTTTTAATTCGTTCGGTTGAATGTAATAAGTAACAAATGTTATTAGTAAGTGATTTCTTACGTTGTTAATACTGTGTTAAAGACTAAACTTGGTTCTATACTTTTAGCACAGTCATTTGCCTGTATATCCCTTTAATGTTGGGCAATAATTGTCATTAAATATATCCAGATTCAGACTTGATTTTATTTAGATAAAAGATGGTAGATTGTCATTAGTTTTTTTTCTGTTTGATATCACGTCACTACATTTTTATATCCTGTCAGACGATGTGAGTGTATTCAACATTGAATTTAAATTGAATGATAAAAACTTCTGAACATAATTAATTTAATCTAGAAAACATCATCGCTGGCAAATTGAAGTTGAAAAAAAAGAAGACTTTCATCGAAAAAATATCAACATGTGCTCTGCAAACTCCTTGTAGTGGTTATTTCCCTTGATTGAATGGATAACTTGCAATGCTAGACGTAACCACTCTGATGTAAATTCTTCTTTGCGATTCCTACAAAGCACATAGACTTTAATCCTACTTAATTGTAAATAGCATCTTAATCAATCTAAATTCGAAACGAGTCGTCCATTCCATCCGATGAATATCACCACAGTAAAATTTGCTCGCAAACCTCCTTCTAGAAATAGATATTACGAAGTCAAGGTGCTATTAATAGTGATAGTCTAGAGGAAAGCTACGTATTGATTGGTTGACACTAAGGTCACATCGACGTGACCCCCTGACCCCCTGAGCGATGACAAGAGATCCTATACGACAGCGATCTATAATATATCTGTGGTGCTTTTCACAAAAATTCTTACGAAAAAAATCTTAGTAAGTCAAAAGCAAGAAACATTAATAATACGCTCATTTTTGGGGTTATCAATTCTAAATATAATACAAATTGCGTAGAATTGTGAATACCTTTTAAATATCATATCATAGTTATGCTTAGTATCCGTCTGACTTTAAAGTGCTAAGTATATGAAAATGACTTACCAGACTACTTTTTTCGTAAAATGTGTTTCAGTATGAAATAATTCCATTTGTATGAGATAATAAAATCACCGTCTCACGACGTTTAAAGCTATGAGAACACAATATATTCTGTAATTCGTTAACACCGACCTTTGCATCGCTTTGCCATGTGTATGCAGAATATTTACAAGTTTGTTTGATAAATTTCCGTCAACAATTGTCCATTTTATGAACGCCGAAACGCAAAAATAACCGCAAAATACGTCACGCGCCAATTCGCGGCACGACGTCACTAAGGCAACGTTTTAATCATTTTGAACACCAAAACCGAAAAGACGAAACTTTAATTGACAAGTGTACTTAATTTGAGCAAGATCGAAGGAAAGTCGAAAATTAATTTGTAAAGTGTGGAGCTACCTTAAGAAGCCAATCTATATTCATGGTGATGTTATGGTGAATCGGAGACATCACAGTTAAAGCAACCAATATTTAGCAACAATTTGGCAGCTAAGTAACTATCTTCATATGAATTATAATGGGAATTTTTCAAATTTTCAATTAGATCAGAACCAAACTGGTCTCTTGACGGAATAAAGGGTCATATTTCGGGGTCTGCAAATTATGAATACTAATGCAGCATAATTTAATTCTAAATAACAACAACACAAAAACAACAAAACTGATGAAGGATATTGAATAAACAGGAAATATAACTTTGTGTCTTCGTTACTACAAGAACTTAGTGTCGTAAATTGTTTTTTTACACAAAGACGATAGGGACTTATTTACATGAAATATATATATTAATGTGTTTTATTTGAGATTTATTGCCAATAACTGTCACTGTAATAAAAACACAGGATGGTTTAAATCATCGGACTTTAAATAGGATTTTTCTTATTAATTCTGTCTATTTAAAACATTTTAAGGCAACGTCCTCCCTTACTTAACTTAAAAGGGAAACGTCTACATATTATAATTGTTTGAAATTGTAGCATTTTTACGTATCCACTTATAGCAATACAACGTATTACACTTTTTCGTTTTTATTTAAGAAATAACTTAGTTGTCTATATTTTGTTGTCTAATAAAATATAGGCACGAGTTGTGATGCGCGTATGATTAAATCACGAGTGCTTTAGCACGAGTGATTTAATAAGCGCATCAAACGAGTGCCTATATTTTATTAGACAACAAAATATAGACAACTGTAAGTTATTTCGATTCTAACATCGTAAAATACATCCGTAGAAAAGATATATTTATAGAACTATTTTTAACTGTCAGAAACGTCATGCTGTTGAAATCCACCCCAGTGCAAAGGCCGAAAATAGCATTTATTTACACAATTATCACAGATAGGTGTTTCTTATTCCGAACAAAAAATATTAAAATCTTAATTATAGAATAGAAACCAAATTGTAAAAGTCAACCCTTATAAACTCGGGCGCCATTTTCGGCTTTGCGCATTTAACGTGGGGAGTAAAATTTCAACAGCCGTCACGAGCTATATTTTGTTGAATAATAAAGCATAGATGACGTCACATTAAATAAAGAGTGAAAACGCACGTGCCTATGTTAGAATATATAATAAATTGTAACGAAGCAGACGTCGTCGTATTTCGTTTAGTATAGTTTACACTAATTATTTTCTACTTGATTGTTAAACAAGTTCTTACAATTCAGATTCATCACTCTCGAGTCTGCTTCCTGGTGCGCAAGTACTGAGCTAGTCTTGCTCAAGGAAACAACGGGATATACTTTGGACGGGATTCGAACTAACGCTGAGTTAGCTATGATCGCCAGCGGTAAACAGTCGAACGTTGTTAACAGCTCTGTCACTCCTGTTCCCTAATCGTTGTCGTATTTGAAATAATATTACTTTATACATAGCTGAGTTATCAAATATTGTACAATTTGACCCAAAATAAAATATTTTAAGGTTAGATGATTACTATTTACAGGTCGTCCACGTAAACATTGCGTATATAAACATTGTCGGTTTCATTACACACTGATATTTAGGAGTGATTTATTTTTACAAATTTAAAGTTTAAGTTGGTTTACACTTATTTTATAAACATATCACCATATAAGATTCATAATGTGCATAAATACTATCTAAAATAAAAGTTAAATATCAAAATGGTATGTTAAAATCTTTAAATTGCTATTCATTATTAGCTTACTCACCTATTTAGTGGGCAAGTCCATTGATTAAAGTACAAAAACACGCATGACCTAGAATACGACCCGTACTTAAATTTCATTTTACAATAGGACATATCTTCAAGGCATTCAGCGTCGTGACACGGAACACTAAATTGAAAAAACTAACTCTAGTGACATAATTCTAATCTTGGTTAGTATTGTATAAAAGTTCAGATGTGAAACCTGATAGCAATATTATATTGAAAACCAATGTTGCTTAAAACATTGTTTTATATAACAGCTTTTTACATTCTCTTGTGAAATATTGCTACAATAATAGACGATTATTATGTTTTAAGTATCAACATTTTCATATCTTAAGTTTCAAGGTCAAATACAATGTATCTCTGATTGGTTTAAATATTTGATAGAACGGATGTAGTTAAATAATTGTTCAAATACTTTTGATTTTTATACTTTCCAACAAATAACCATCAAACATTTCAGTTAGAAACGGCCAACCCTACAACGGATCATTGAATAAAAGTCACCTTCATAAACGTAAAAGCTTATAATTGGTTAGTGAAAGACATTCAAACAAAGAATATTGGTTATCAACTTATCATCAGATCAATTGGTAACTGTAACTAGCTGATTATTTCAATCAATGACAGCACACGCATGGCTGCAATGTCCCGGGTTCGAACCCTACCAGAATTTGTATAGAAGCACTGCTAGTTTCCTTAAGCAATAAATACATGTGCTAGTTTTTTTGCACCCAGTCGTAAACTGGTACCTGCGAGGGTGGTATAATCATGGCAAGCCAAAGTGTTGGCTGAAAAGAAATACGGAGTAAAATACTTCCAAGGGTGATAAATAGATGGATAAATACATGCACCGTTGGCCCAACGACCAGGGGTAATAGCTGTGGAGCTGATTAAAGCATATGTGCATGAAACTTAGGCTATGAAATAAAATAACCTAATTACTTTACTTTCACACAATTAAAAAAGTAGACACATTATTTAACTTATAAACCAGTCCTGTGATCTACTACCTTTCTTTCTTCGAAAAGTCTCAACCGAGTCTGAGAATTTTGAATTTTAGCTCAAAAGCCTTCGCACAAAATTTTAATCGAGGGGTTAACTGGACCATGTGCAAAAAATAGTTTGTGCACAGGATTCAAAGTAAACAATTTACACTCACAGGCTCATGTTGGCATTTTCGGACAAGGTTATGTAACAGTTATTTTATGGACTATTGAAATCTCTCTAATATTTTGACTGTCGCAAGAATATGACGAAAAACAAGTTTGTTTACATATTGAAGATCACGTGACTATATACTCTGATAATGTACAACATTCGGAACTACCTCGGTGACCATCTACGAAGATATGATCTGTGTAGAAGATCGCCGAGGTAGTTCCGAATGAATGCACAACAAGCTTGAACAAGTAAAACAATACATTAATGTTTTACACTTAATGTCCGAGATGGTTAAACTCATTCTACCCCAAGTACCAATTATAAACTATTTATTCAAAATATTATTTGTTTAGACTAAGGTTCATCACATCTCAAAGTGATGTCACTAGCAACCAAGGAATGTCCTAACGTGACGTCATAGAAATGTTGGTACGTGAAGGGTCAAAATATCCCCTAAGATATCCGGCATACCGGAAGTGTCCAGTACATGAGTACAGTTAGTATAACAACCCTAATATGCAATGTTTACACAATAGTCAAATCAGTCAACATGTAAATCCCTTTATATAAAACAAATGAAAAACTGTCCCCTATCATATTATAGTGCACCTTTACAAGTTAGAAGCGAACTTCGATAACTTCTTAAAATTTAGCTTAAACTTTAACATTATAGATCAACTGGAAATTCTAAAAGTCTGTCTTAACATATTCGTTTTGGAATTATTAATTAAGAACAATTATTCAATACTGGACTGGACTCGATAATTATTTTTAATTCAATCGCGCATCGCATTTTCGTGTCCTCAGATCGTATTAGAGCGACCAAGCGACATTAGAAATTAGTTTGGTTATTTAATAAATTCGCAGTTCTGTAAAAACAATGGTCAAAGTGTTTTCAGTATGTCTGATGTTTTTGTGTATATTTGTGATGGTCGGAGAGTTAACAGCTTTTCTCAGCAAGCCTTCAACGATCATACTACAAAATAATGAATATAGAAATGTTGTAATAGCAATACATGAAAGTATTGCAGAGGATAAAACGTTCATTGATAAATTAAAGGTATGTTATATTCCTATTTTTGATTTTGTTTATACAAAGTTCATTTAACTGGATTGTACAGTAAGTTCTAACGACTTGGTTTAATCATTGCCGAATCCGCTGCCTGGGCCCCAAGTTCTGAGTATATGTAGTAAGAATTCAAGTAAGCAAGTTCAGGGGGCGGATCCAGGATTTTTTTCTAGGGGGGGGGGGGGTACAAACTTTCGAACCACTGCAACATTATACATATTTTGCAGAATATTGCAACACATTAATAATAAAAACTACATAACCATCTATGTTAATCTATGTTAAGCACCGAGAAAAATTGCTTCATGCTACTTAAAAATTACTTACGGTCAAGAAATACACTAATGGTCAGGTACATTTTGGAAATTCTAGAGAGAGGGGGGGTCTGGACCCCCTCGCCCCCGCAAGATCCGCCTACAAAGTTTATTTGCGCGATGAAACAAGGAGATATAGGTTTTGAAAGTGATTCAAACAAACGCTGGCCATTCTATTCATTGTAACAAGTCTAACGTTGTAACCATTCATTGACGCGCGCTCCTCATTCATATGTCTCAGGTCAATTTGCACTAACTATACTCATGCAGAACTCTTCGACAGTTTATTTGATGAACAATCTCGGAAGGCTTCGTGGGGGGTCCACCAAATATATTCGGCCTCTGCTACATGTACCAGGCGAAACAAAGGCGAAGCTCCCAGCAGTTAATTCAAAACAGTTCTTGTTGTGAACTCATAAAGCATCATAAGAGCATTTTATGTTATAACATTATACTAGTTTGTGACTAACTGTGTTTTTCAACTTGATGGACAAAGATCGCAGCAATAATCATCACCTAAATGATTGCTATTTTTCGTAAATGACCGAGGAACTCCGAGGTTTACTATAATACGTATAATTTGTATTGTACAATTTGCAGGATATTCTAACACAAGCCTCACAGAGTCTATATAAAGCTACAAGACGTAGAGCTTACTTTAAAGAAATCAAAATTCTTATTCCTTCCACGTGGTCTGATGATCCATTATACCAAGCTGCTACGACAGAAAACATCAATTTTGCTGACGTCATAATAACTAATCCAATCAGAGGCAAGAGAAGTCTCCCACAGACACGTTCATACGAAGGTTGTGGAAAACAGGGTATCCATATATTGTTGACTAAAGATTTTGTCGATGAACCTAGAGTCGATCCTTACATGAATAACCCAGGTATAGTACGTTTTTATAAACATTGTGTTTATGTATACTCTGTCTCTTTAGTACGTTTTTATAAATATTGTTTTATGTATACTCTGTTCTTTTATTACGTTTTTATAAATATTGTGTTTATGTATACTCTGTCCTTTTAGTACGTTTTTATAAATATTGTGTTTGTGTATACTCTGTTCTTTTAGTACGTTTTTATAAACATTGTGTTTATGTATACTCTGTCCTTTTGATACGTTTTTATGAACATTGTGTTTATGTATACTCTGGCCTATTAGTACGTTTTTATAAACATTGTATTTATGTATACTCTGTCCTTTTGATACGTTTTTATAAACATTGTGTTTATGTATACTCTGGCCTATTAGTACGTTTTTATCAATATTGTGTTTATGTATACTCTGTCCTTAACATACTTTGGACAAAATGCCGCTTTTAGAATTGATCGATTCACTTTAAACCATGAACACAAACAGAAGGATGTAAATTATTAATGCTATGTAACAAGAATAAGTTTTGACTGAAATAAAACATGAATTAATAAGATTTAATTAAATTAAATTTAACTTGTGCTATTCATGGTCAGTATTTCTTCATAATTCCATTTGTCCAGGAACTTTTGGAAAGCCCTGTATATCATTGTTTAGTCAACAATCGACGATCTTCATTTGTCAACATTGTTTTTACTTGAGCAAATTACATGCTGGCACAAAATTGATTTTAAGATATTTTGATGCAGGGGCGGATCCAGGATTTTTTTTCTACCGGGGGGGTCAGAACTTTTTTCTAGGGGGGAGGTCCAAAACTTTCGCACCACTACCACATTATACACACTTTGTAAAAGAATGCAACATATTGATAACACAAACAACAAAGTCATTAAATCTATGTTAAGCACCGTTAAAAGTTGCCCCGTGCTACTTAAAAATGACTTACAGTCAAGAAATACTCCAATGGACAGGTGCATTTTGGAAATTCCCTCGCTAGATCCGCCTTTTTTAATGAAATTTAAACTATATGTAAAACAACAACTCATCACAATCATCTAAATGCTATTTTAAACATGACGAAATCTTTAAAGACTTAAATGGATATGCTAACTCATAATTGTATCAATGGTTGAAAGTTTGAAACCTTGTAGGAAATGTACGCGAGAAATACGAAGCCGCCTGTTGACATCATTATGTCAGAAGTGTCTACAAGTCTACAAATGCACACTTGACTGTTTGTATTGTTAACAACTTTATGTAAACTCAGAAATATAAACTAAATGAAAAATAATTCCTTATATTACGTAAAATACATCTTTATTTGGCAAAAGAAACGGCATTGACATATGCCATTGATCATTGACAACTTCCAATGCGAATAACACACAATTATGACAAATATACATAACAAACACAATCTTTGACAGTATAAAAGAATTAAATTGATATAGTAATAAAACAATTCATAGTATATGAATCAGCTACTGAATGTTTAGACAACAATTCCTGATGGATAATAAAAAATTGATGTTTTTCCTTAATTGAAGGGAAATAACTGTCATGTTAGTTATTTCAGAAAATAAATCGAAGTTGTCTCCCTTGTCGTAATTTTGACCTACGAACTACAGCAACAGAATCACGTCACTGACTATAGAATGTATTATTTCTCACAAATGACATGGTAAGTTTTTGCACTACACATACGATAAAAAAATGTGGTAAACTCTATTTGCATATAAATACAATGAGCATTTTGTCTATTAGATAGAATACTCTGATACCACAAACCTTGATCTTCAGGAATTGTAATGTTGGTCGATGTCTTGTATTCTCTGATATTTGGTTCATTATTTCCATCGATCCAAAAATCAAAATACGACATACCTATAATAAATTACAAATTCAGATCCATAATTGGTTTACTACATTTTCCTTTCTGTGAACTTTAAATAAAGCTCAGTGGCGCTTTTCACAAAAAAATCTTACGATAATAATCATCGTAAGTAAAAAACAACAAACATTAATGATACTGAATCATGTAGAATATTAAATATCTTTTGAGTATCATTTCATAGTACGAGGGGTGTCCCAGTAAATCGTGTACTTTGTTCATAACTTTTTTTCCTTACGTCTCATGATGATCATAATTTACAAGACTGTTTGTTAGCCTTATTTTTATACAAATTAAGCATTTGGTCTATAAGTATTTGCATTAAAGGCGTCATTTTAATGTTCAGCTAATACAAGGTATGTGCATGCGGCGCAACCATTTTCACACTTGTATATTCGTTCATACTGAGTTCAAGCGTGCAGCAAAATTTAAACTTAAACTTTGTAATTGCATTTTATTTTTACATAGACATTCGCAGAAAATATCTATAATGTTTACTATCCTTCTGACTAGGGATTGGTATCGCCGGAAATTTCGTATTGCGATATATTGCGATACCTAACAGCGTATTGCAATACGTATTGCGATATATTGGGAACTTAGAACATAAGCTGTTTTCAGCACCCATGCTTGTATTTAACTGACAATATGAAGATTCAACACAATTATACATTGTGGAAGCTTTATTTAAGCTATTGCAAACATTTAAGACTCAACTTTTGTCCAGTAAAATAAGTATTATTACAAATCTTACTTTAAATTGAATGTTCCTTTCATATATTCTAATAAATGGCATTAGTTTAAGAGTCTATAAGTGCCACTTTTTTCATTTATTGTCATGTTACAAATTAAAGCTCTAATACATGTGTATATAGATTGACATCACTGATAAGTCTTAAAGGTGGACGCGTTAGGCAGACGATATAGATAAAAAGGCGGTCAACAAAGAATAAGAGCAAAAATGCCGACACATACAAATAAAAGAAAAAGTTGAGAACGAAATAAAATATTAATGATGCCAACTAAATTTTACGAAAACATATATTCGTTTCGTATCTAACTCAATGACAAGTCATAAAAAAATATTCATCATTTCCATACTAGACATTTATGCTAAAAATAGATTTAAAGGAAAACCAAAATTGAAATAGATTCCGATTCAAATGCGTCCACAAATAATGCAAAACAGGTTCGAATCTGCACTATTAGTCTATTATATCGCGATATATTGCGGGACCGTACCGGTACGTATTGTGTTTGAAACGTATTGCAATATACCGGTATACCGGTATTATCGCGCATCCCTAACTCTGACTTTAAACTGCAAAAGTATAAATTTGACTTTTTTTGAGAAAAATAATGTTTGTCAGAAGGTGCACAGAACGTTCGTTCAGCAGTTTTATATAGCCAGTAGTTTAATATATGTGAACGTTTTAAAGATGCTGCATCAAAGTATCTGACAGAGTTAACAATCAATAGTTTCAGTATTTTGCATTGGCTCCTAATAACAAAACAGAGGCATTCCGAGTAAGATTTATGTAAAAATCTCATGCGGAATACTTGGGCGATATTATTACGATCTCAGTCCACATTAGAATAAGCACCCTCAACGTGATATATAAAGACATAGATGGTTCTAAAATTGACAGTAGCAGACAAAAAATCGGCACCAGAGTCCTTAAACTTATTAAATACGCACACATACACTTTAATAATAAGATGTATCCACAAACTCAATTAAAGGTAGAGCACATGTATACACGGGGCACTACAAATAGGGACGTACGCATTATTTTATGATCATAAATTATGGACTCTGATGCCAGTGGTTGAATATAAGGATCGCACGATGTTTACTGCACAGTTCTGTAACAAAGTACGATTATAACTTAGTTTTATAAAGAATGTACCAGAGTGAATCATTATGAGCAGCTTTTTGGTACAGCTGTCTAAACTTTACTTTGACCTATATTTCAGCCAATACAATTTGCTCTACCATTCTTGTTAGTCCAGTGAAATTCACTTCCGGTATAGAGGAATGAAAAAATAATTTGGCATCCTATTCATCTAGGCGATGTTACCAGCTCTATACTTAGGGGCATAACTCATCCCACAACTAGGCGACTTGGTACGCACAATATATACTTCAGCGAATGAAGACAAAATTGTTGTATTTTTTTTTAGTTTTTGATTCAATCATTCTTAAATTGTAAAATACATGTATAACTATAGCATACCAATCTAGAGATAGTGATTCCCATGTGAAGTTAGGTACATTGTTAGTTTAAAGGCCTGATAAATATACATTGCACTAAAAACGAAACATCACTCATTGCAAAAACGAGCGTATATTTGTTTATTAGATTAGATTATTCGCAGCGAATGGCCGAGGAGTTCCGAATGTATCGTTACGGAACGTTGTGGAACGTTTAGGATAATTGAACTGGCATTAGGTCTTACACCAAACTCCTCGCAGCGGTTATTTGCCTTTATTAAATCAATTAAGTAGCAAAGCGTGACGTAAGCACTGTGAGGAGTTTGGTCTTACACATGCAGTTCGGAATAAATTCTTCCGGTTTAGGAGCTGTTCCACCATTTGGAAAAGGTGACAGAGAACTGCAGATCAGTAGAGCTACACGTATTAAGATTACCCCACCATCTAAAACAACAAATAAGCCATGCAATTACTATATTGGCTTCTAAAAGTGACCGACTAAAAACAGCCACCCGGCTAGCACAGTAGGTAGCACGCAAGTCTACTGATCGAGGGGTCGTGGGTTCGATTCCCGGGCGGGGCATACTTTCGTGGAGCTTGGTCATAAAATTATTTCTACGGCCATTCTCCATCAATGATTTATAATTATGTAGGGCATTTGTCAGTGACTGGCGAAAGTATGTTCTTAGTAGTTGGTTAACAACTAAATCAAGAGATCTAGCCTTTCCAGGAACAGTGAGTAGGCTGACTGACCACCGTTATATGACCTATGCAATGTGTTGCTACTGCGTTAAACCCAACAAAACAAACAAACAAACCTGCTAAAATGCATCGACGGTAGGCACTGTCCAGCCGCATGTTCAGTAACGACTGTTAGCGAACGTTACGGGTGCGGGACAACTCAACCCGTAGACAACTCATCCCATGGATAACTCAACACAAACTTGTAAAAGTTTTCTCTGGTTGAGTTGTCTTTGATTTGAGTTGTCTCGACCCTAACGTTACGGAATGTTTCGGAACGTTCGGGGTAACTGAACACGTTACCGGTTGCCTATGAAAAAAATGAAGTGAAATTTAAATAATAAAATATCAGTTTATGCACGACTAGAACAATAACGTACCTTTAAGACAAGGATTTACAAACATCTGTAGAAATGTCTCTTGTTTGTGTTTTGTTACAATGACAGGAAGACTTCCTCCTTCACTTTTACAAAATGTCTTGGCCTCTGGTTGCGTTAGACGTTTGTTCAAATATATTCTACAAAATATATGTATCAATAGTATAATTATATTTGATATGGGAACTTAAGTTGTACAGTCCTACAAATGAGACCCAAAATCTTCTCACTACGAGGGAGGTGATGTGTTTATTTGAAAAACGGCCATGAAAACATAAAATTCTAATCGGATATAGATAAATTTTACAGCTGATGGTAACTGATTGAAATTAGTTCAAAATACAAGTTACGTAACTAGTTAACCACTTAAATAACTAGTTAATTATCTGGTTAACTAGTGATGTAACTAGTTAACAACTAGAATAACGTGTTTCTTATGCGGTTATCTGGTGGCAGAAATATGCCACCATATCGATCGGACATAAATGTTGAAAAATAAAAAAATCTTACAATATCGAAATCGAGGTGCTTAGAAGTTTCGTTTAGTTGATGTTTTATTTTATACTTACTTGTAAAAATTTACAGAACCATCTGCAAAAATAATCTTGAACCAATCTCTACATGTTTGCCTAACTTGTCCTGTGAATAAACAATATATTGGTTTAAATAGACACCGATAAAAATTAATGACAATGTTTTCATTGGACAGGTTTTCGAACTGACAGAATGTGAAGATTTTTATTGCATTACTTGTTACATCTTTGTAACTATTCACTTTTTTTCTGCAACTATACGTGTTGCATTTTGCAATTTGAGTAAATACACTATTACGAAAGACCGAAGTGCCATTTCAACTTCATGATTTCCCGACTTCATCATCAAAATTCACTTTTTTACTTCGTGAATTGCGTTTTCAACATACGGACTTAACGAATTCACGATTTCAGCTTCATGAATTCAGCTTCATGAATTCACGATTTCAACTTCATGAATTCACGATTTCAACTTCACGAATTCGACTTTGTGAATTCACAATTTCAACTTCACGAATTCACGATTTCAACTCTATGAAACGCTGATATTCAATAAGATGGGACAATTCAGATTTGAAAAATGCAAAAAATAAAGTTTTGTTTATTTCTGTTTTGACTGATTTTACAAGTTGCTGTATGTATGAGGCTTGATACTGTGCAAGGGTTTGAACAATCTCGGACTGAATAAAATTTTACACTTACTTGAATACAAGCACCTATTTTCTATAGTAACGTATGTTTCTTTACGGACCACCCTAAAAAAACTTATATTCTTGGTCTGTATTTGTATGTTTGTCTATGATTTAAGCAATTTTTAGAAGGCAAGGGGTTGGTACTGGAAATACATACTACAAAATGATAAATTCAGAACACGAAATTGCTCAAATATGACTTAAATTTTAGATCAACGTATGCAAAATTACAGAAATACATTGATAATCCTTGATACAATGACTTTCCAAATTGGAACAAAGTTCAAATAGAACTAAAGTATAATAGCCGTTAACAGTAAACATTACTGAATACGTTTAAATAGTTTGTATACTTTACTCACTGAAAAATTCATAATCATGAACGTCTAAAGAAATAACTAGTTAGTAACGTATGTTACAACAACACTGTTTAAACTATCATATCCCAGTGTTATCAGTCACACCCAGTACAACAGTTTAAAACATTAAATGGTAGCATTAATTATTTTCTATGTACAATGTCATATCTACATAATGTTAAAAGGATTGCCTTCAAAATTAAGTGAAAACAAATTTAAAATTAAGAGGTAAAAAGGTTACGAATTAGTCTCAAAAATCTCAAATCAGTTAAATCGTATTCAACGTTCACATAGTAATTCACGTAAATATACAACTGAAGTAAAAATTGTAACATTCTCCCAGACATTCCATGAGGTACTGGCACACTTATTTAAAAAAACAAATCATTTGTCACCCAAATTAAATCCTCATGGGTTTGCCATTTGATAAGAGATTAGCGCTGTTTCATTAACGATGTGTTTGCGTCCTTATCATGATCGATTTGTATAGCTCCATGCTAATGTACCATGTTCCCATAAATAGTTCTGCAACAAAATCTTCCGCGACGTATTCTAGTTCATCTTCGACAAAAATGGATTCAGATATATGTTGTTTGTGTCGTCAGGAATTACAACAACCTGTGGTAACGTATGTTTATAAAAGTCGAACTAATTTTTTTCGCTTCTGTTAAATTTAACAGACGTGCTGTGTTCCTTTACACTTAAAGACAGGATATAAAAGAAACATTCAGGACTTGAACGTTTGGAGTTTCAAAAAATAAGCGAAATATTGTGAAACAAGCAAGCAAACAAGCATCAACTAAGATACATTTCATATGAAACATACGTTACCAAACGTAACGTATGTTTCAATTCATAAAACCATGTTTTATTAAATCAGAAGCGAAAAAGGACGAATAAATCAGATTTGTTAACATCTAGTAAGTATTGAAGTAGCAAATGAATTGCAAAAAACATCCATTTGAGTATTGCTATGTAGGGTTTTATGCTTACATTGCATGCAATGGTTAAAGAATCTTCAGACTCGTTAATTTGTCAACGCCATTGAGAGGCACACAATTTCAAGTTTATTTCAGCCTGGTTGATGATGTCGTATATTTTGCAATGAGATAATGTCATCGTTTAACCCTTTGCCGCATTGTAAGATCGGTATATCATTTTAACCGTAACGTATGTTACATCACGTATGTTACATTTGATACTTTAAACGGCAGTATCTCTAGACGATCCGGAGGAATGGCAAAAGTAGTTATCATAAAATGAAGAGTTCATTAGAGTGATTAATTAGAAAACATTAATTCAACTAAGATATTTACCATTAGTTGAAAAACCATGGTCACGTATGTTTCATTCTTAAAAGTCTACCCGAAAATTTTGGTAAAATGTGATGATTAATGAAATGCCTGTGAATACTTAATGACATTCGTTTTTATTTCATGTATATTCATATCTGATCTTATGTTTTAAAATATTTTACAATTATAACATCGTTTCGAATTTTAAAAAAAATGGATCTTTTTCACGGTCACGTATGTTTCCACACTCTTGGCGACAAAGGTTAAGAGCTTTGTGTAAGTTAATATTTCTGAAGAGCAAGATAAAAATCTTATTCTTACATACAGGAACAATGTATGTGTTAAAAACCAAGTGCATTAAGACTACCTTTTGTGCCTTTTTTTCGTAGTCTGCGCTCAAAGACAGAAAATTGAGATGGCGACAGTAACGTATGTTACATTTTGGGGTACTTATGAGATCAGTATGAACACATACTTGTGTATATTTCAAAAATCTTTTTTGTCTCAAATGCCCACACACAGCATACAACTTTTGCATACTAATTCAATTCACAGCCTATTTGTATTCACTCAGTAACTCATGGAACATCAAATGTTCCATCTTATTGAATATGAGCGAAATCATGATTTCAGCTACATGAATTCACGATTTCGACTTCCTGAAGTTGAAATCGTGATTCATAAAGTTGAAATCGTGATTTCGGGAAGGTGAAATCGTGAATTCGTGAATTCCGTATGTTGAGAATGTGAATTCATTAAGATGAAATCGGGAATTCCTGAAGTTGAAATGGCACTATCAGTATTTCGCACTCAATTGTATTAAGGTACTTACAGATATCGTAATTTTTTCTGTTATTTCAAAATATCATTACGTGTCTGTAATAGTTTCAAAACCTCTATTTTTAACCTGATAACCTGACCTATAAGTTGCAATATATATACAATAAAGGTCACAAACTGCACTAAAATAGTCTATACTGTTACGTACGGGGTAGATTTTTACTACATAAAACACCATTATTTGAAGTTATATGTATGATTACATTAGTTATAGGTATAGTTTATATGTATGTTGTAGGGGGTAGACGTGTTTTTGTGTCTGTGAATAAATTGGACTTATTTTTGGACTTATTGTGTTGTTTGTGGATATATTTATATGTGCATGTAGCTTAAGAATAGTGCTTTTGGATGGTGGTAACTATGAAACAATATACTTTCTAATTAACAATTAATTGAAGAAAACACTTTAGACAATAGCCATCTAGTATAATAACAATTGAGAGATTAGTGAATTTCGCTCACTCTATGTTATAATTGTATGTCATTTACCCCCAGGCAACGTATTATAAATGTATATATAGTGATGACTAGTGACTAAGAGATTATGGGATTAAAAGGTAAATCCAAAAAGCGAAAAAAGACTCAAAACAGCTCCGCGTCTGACTGTGAAAACTCACAAGATGACAGATCATATGAAGCGGATGTGTCAGTAACGATAGAGGATACTATCATAGAAGACGATGAAAGTGTCGATTTTGAATCCTTTGTCAAAAAAACATTGAATTCCATCAAGTTATCTCTAAGTAAAAACCATTCATCAATCACACAAGTTATTCAAGTACAACAAACTATACGTGGTGATATAAAGTCGATAAATAAAAGTATTAATGCTATTTCGACTAGGGTGTCTAAACTAGAGAATGTTACTTCATCAATACAAGAAAATGTTGAAAAAGTGCAAACTGTGTCTAGTACTCTCCAAACAGATGTCGAAAAATTAAACACGGCACATATAAAGCAAAACGAAATCATTACGTCATGCATGAGCCGTACGGACAATATTAACAAACGTATACAAACTATAGAACAATCATCATCAGAGGCATTCACTGCTGTTTCCTCTCAAAAAAACTCTATCAAAGCTCTTGACGAAGAAATGAATTCTGTGTACAAAAGAATCGCTGACATGGAAGATGATCTCTATAGTGCCAAAAATGAGCTGGAACAAGCCAGAGAATACATAAATAAACTTGAGAGGTTCTCTCGTGAAAACAATGTACGGATTTTAAACATTACCGAATCGCCAAACGAAAACTTGTGGAATATCGCTCAGCAGGTATTCGCTAAAGTAGGGTTACAAAATGCAGAAATAATGAAAGTTCACAGAACTGGTAAACAAATAGTTCGGAACGGTAGAACTGTGCCACGACACATCATCGTAAAATTGTTACGTCATACGGATAAACATTATTTGCTTCGTCATCAACGACAAAGTCTAGTAAATGAACACTGTTTCATCACAGAAGATATGACGGAGGCTGACTTACAAACCAAGCGTTCATTACAGCCTGTCATAGACAAAGCAACTGCTGATAATAAACGGTGGAAATTTCGTAATGGTAAATTAATCATAGACGGTCAATTATACAATAAACCTGCCCACTAGGACAGTACCCAGTCTGATAATAATCACATCAATGACTCATCATTGAATTTAACTGCTGCAACATGGAATGTCAACTCATGGACTAAAAATAATGGTAACTTTAGAGAAAGTATTATTCTTAAATTAAACTTCGATTTGTTTGCTGTCATAGAGACAAAATTAAAATCTGATCATGTTCTGACCTTAAATGGTTACACTTATTATGGACATAACAGACAGAACATTCACACAAACGACAACGGTTCCGGTGGGGTTGGACTGTTTGTAAAAAATGAATTACTGGAACAATTTAATGTAAACATTTTTGACAAATCTTTTAGAGATATTTTGAGTATTGAGTTTGTAGACAAGATTACGAATTATTGCTTCTTAATAAATGTATACTATTTACCGCCAGAAAATAACATTAACGGTAAATTTACACAAGAGTTTTTCGACCATTTAACAAACATTACGTATAGAGCGAGTGACCATGACCTTTGTATGTTTTTAGGAGATATCAACGGTAGATGTGGTGATGAATCGGATTTAATATCCGTCATTGACGATTGTGACTTACCAAAACGTGTTGTTTTAGATACTGTAAAAAACTCTCGAGGTTCAAGCTTCATAGAATTTCTTAAAAGTGTTCACTACTGTATATTAAATGGCAGATTTGATTCTGATTGTGATAATTTTACCTGTATTTCACACAGGGGAAAGTCTGTGGTGGACTATATTTTTCTTCCACATGAACATTTTGACTGTATCAAATATTTTTCAGTATTAACCGTTACAAATTTGTGTGAAGAATTAAATATACTTCCCACTAGAGCCATGCCGGATCACTCCATCTTATGTACTAATTTTAACCTTACTTATTGTCAAGACAATGTTAAACAAAGGGAGGTAATTCATCCCGAAATAAACGATCACGATGTTCCAAATAATAGATTGTACATTAAACATAACTATACAAATATTCCGAATCATTTTATGTTAAATGATGAAATGATTGAACAAATTAATCAAACAATTGTTAAAATAGAAAATTGTCAAAGAAATCAGGTTAATATTGACGCATTATATGAATCCATTTGTCAAACTTACTACAACGAAATGGACACAAAACTTCGATATTTTGATAAACGCTCAACTAAACTATCTAAACGTGTTCTTAAACCATGGTGGAACAATCACCTGGCACAACTTTTTGATGAGTATAGAGTCGCAGAAAAGGCTTACTTAAAATGTAAGTCTCACAACAATAAGCGTACGCTGCAATCGAATTTTAAACAAAAACGACAAATATTTGATCGTGAATACAGGAAATCAAAACGAAATTTTCAAACAAATGTTAAGATAGGTATAACCGAATCTGAGACCAAAAATCCTCGCGAATTTTGGAGTAAAATTAAAGAAGTAGGCAGATCAAATTGTCAGACCAAAAATGTAAACATCCCTAACCAAGTAATCTTAGATGACGGATCTATTTCCTCAGACACTAAAAGTGTGTTAAATAAATGGAAATCTGACTTCTCTTACATCTACAATTCAGATCAGGAACATATCCTAAACGAGAGTAATTTCGACAACAGTAAATTTTCTCCAAATTTTGAATTTGATTATTCAAACGAAATAAACGCACCGATTACGCAAGCTGAAACGTCAATTGCTATAAAAATGGCAAAACTCCGTAAAGCCGTTGGAATTGATTGTTTGCCAAATGAAGTTTTCAAAAATGAGGCATCCATCAACTTACTTACCTCGCTTTTCAATACATGCTTTAAATTTCATATTATTCCAAGTGTTTGGACTAAGTCAATAATCAAACCTATACCTAAAAGTAATAAAAACGACCCACGGGTTCCGTTAAATTACAGAGGGTTGAGTTTAATATCAACAGTTTGTAAACTGTACACAAACATTTTGAATAAAAGACTCGTAAAATACCTCGATGTTAACGATATTTTAGAAGACGAACAAAACGGTTTTAGAAAAGATCGATCTTGTGAAGATCAAATTTTTGCATTAACTTCGATAATCAGAAACCGTAAATCTGACAATTTAGATACATTTACCAGCTTTGTTGATATGGCTAAGGCCTTTGATCGAGTGAATAGAGATATTTTATACATTAAATTAGCAAACATAGGCCTTACAAGTGGCAATTTTATTGAATCATTAAAATCTCTATACAAGGAATGTAAAGCTACTGTTGACGTAAACGGAAAATACACTGACTTTATTGACATATTATCCGGTGTAAAACAAGGAGATGTTATTTCTCCAACTCTATTTTCAATATTTATTAACGATCTAGCTTATGAATTAAAACAACTTAATCTTGGTGTAAACCTGGAAGAAAATCTAACAGTCAGTTTACTTTTATTTGCTGATGACATTGTTTTAATAGCTCCAAGTGAAGCAAATCTCCAACTTATGTTAGATCATCTTTATAAATGGTGTACAAATAATATCATGTCAGTAAATGTTAATAAAACAAAAGTTATTCATTTTAGAAAGAAGTCTAAACCTAGGTCACATTTTAAATTTAGATTAGGTAGTTCTCAAATTGAAACATGTGAACAATACAAATACTTAGGTGTAATACTTAATGAGTTTGTCGATTTTACCGAAACTGCCAATGTACTTGGCGAATCCGCCAGTAGAGCATTTTCAATGTTAATTCATGCATTGTTCAATAAAACAGATGTAATGTTTTCATCTTTTACTAAAATATACAGTTCTAAAATAATACCTATCATGGATTATTCCTCTTCTGTTTGGGGGTTTAAAAACTATCCCAAAATCGAAAGTGCTCATAATAAAATTTTAAAATATTATCTTGGTGTTCATAAATGTACTTCTACACCAGTCATACAAGGTGACACAGGTTTATTAACACCTCACATTAGACGAAAATTGTCCATGTTAAGATTATGGAAACGTTTTATCAATATGCAAGATAGTAGACTTACAAAAAAGATTTTTAATTACGATTTTAAAAGGTGTAAAAATAATTGGTCTTACGATATAAAACAAATATTTCGTGAAATGAATAAGGGAGATAACTTTTTAAATAAATCTATTTTTGGTAGTAAAAGTTCATTCATCGAAATGGCTAAAACAATATTACTTGATAAATTTAATCCTAAATGGACAAACGATATATCATCTCAATCTAGACTAGATATTTACAAACAAATAAAAACCACATTTAAATGTGAATTATATATAAAAATGAATATGCAAAAACATATGAGATCTGTTCTTACACAATTACGATCGGGAACATTACCCCTAGAAATACAAACAGGACGTTATCATAATATTCCCAGAGATTCTAGACTATGTAGACAATGTAACTCTAAAACTGTTGAATCGGAAATACATTTTTTATTCATTTGTACAAAATATGAAAACCTAAGAATGATTCTTTTCCAAAAATTGTCTTCCGTAGGAATTCTTAGTACTGATAATTATTACTATACTTTAAATGAAATTTTTCAAAATCAACATGCTATTAAAGCCTTAGGTTCATATATCACAGAAAGTCTAAAGTGTAGGGGCTAGATATGATTGTGTTTAGCCACTGCATTTTAGTCTCTTCTCTTTTCGTGTTTCTGCAACATTAATCTATTTCGTGTATTATGTTTTATTTGTTTTGTTTTGTTTTTAAAATATATTATTATGGAATGTCTGAAGCGTGTGAGCTATATAAAATGGTATATAGCTCATACACTTCAGCCTCTCCTCTCTTTTCATGATATCAACTGTAACTGTTTTATAAATACTATGTATGCATGTATGAATTACTCCATATTATTGTGTGATTATTTGTGTGTGTGTTTTTTTTCTATGTGTTTTGTTGTTGTTGTTGTTTCTTTGTGTGTGTATGTGTGCTCGCTGTAATATTTAATCTAAAATAACTTAATATATGTTTCATATTTTTGGGTCTTAAGTGACTAGATAAACCTTATTAGGCTGGGTATGTTTGGAATGTTTGTTCTTTGTATTTATGTTGTATTATGTTATGTACCATGTCACTATAATAAATAAAATATATATATGTCAACTTGCACAATAAGAGTCATTATCAGAACACTACTTTCCTGCTTCCAAAAATGTTTCCATACAATTTTGATAGTTTTAGAGAAAGTAAATATTTAGGTTGAAATCTGTGAATGAGTACCTTAATGTTGTACAGCATTATATTAGAGATAATACACACTACTTGGGGCCTCCTTGTCTAATAGTTACCGACCAGTCAGTCCTATAACATAAAGTGGAACGAAGCCGAAAATGTTATGACTGGACGAAAGCTGTGCATTGATTGGTCGACACAAAGGTCATAGCGACGTGACCCACTGTGCGATGTAAGGGGATCTTATGATAGCGGTCGTGATGAATCGTGTTGGTCGCCTATGAGACTTTCCATTTGATATTTTAATTCAAGAATCATAACTGTAAATATCTGTAGGCGTGGTTGACAACGGAAACTCTGTGGTTTCTTCCACGTGTGCCTGACTTTCATTTTTATAGCTACCAAACTTGGCGTAAAACTCTGTGCCATTTTCTGGACGAAATGTGCTTCTATCGTACTTGCCAATTACATATTGACATTGTTTCTTGCTTGTTTTATATATAAATGCTTCACAGTCTTGTTTGTTGCTGCAATCAAAAGCACAATTCAACATTGACCTTGTAATGAATTGGTTATCAATGTTGTTCAGAATGGGTAGAACAAAATCATCATACTTGGCATCGTGTTCAAACTTGGTAAACTGACTATGTTCACTTGTTACCGACACAATACAAAACACTGAAATAAAAGAAACAACTCAAATTTATTTTATGATGTGATGCACATACATTATTGTTCTGATTAAAGCAGACCACTTTGACGTAAAACGATTATATTATAATAGTGCATATATACAGTTAATTGAGTTTCGAAATGAAATTCAATTTCCTTAATTTTTGTTAAGATACTGCCGAAAGTATACAAATATGTACGGAGCCCCTGAAGTGACTTTTTGAAAAACATTTTATGAAAAATTAAAGTGCCTATATCCTACATCACTGATAAGTGTAACGGAGTAGTGAAGAATCGCATATAGACCAGTTCATTGTTATTGTTATGAAGTCTATAAATAGTAATAAGTAGCTGATAAGAAATACAGGTAACCATTTGATGGTTGGCAAGAAATGATAGCGAGTAGATAAAATGTAAAACATAGTAATTTTAAAATTGCAATTACTAAGTCATTTTTCATCAAACAATTTAGTATCTTATATCATTAGAAAGGTCTTGAAATTCATATTTTGGATCTTCTAAAATTATTTGTCAAAACAGAATCGTTTTTTACTAGCGAGTGTTTAAACCTAGTACTTCAAACCGGCAAGAAGATTGTTCAAAAGACAGGTTTAAATCACCTAATATATCTTTTTTCAAATCAAAATTTTGTCAATCTACATTATTTCAAAAATATGAATTTTAAAAGCTTTCTATCAATATAAATATCATAAAAATCGGCCAACAAATAAAAAAGTTATCATGATTTAAAAATTCTGCTGCTATCAAATATATGTAAACATTGGTTTCTTTCTGCCAACCAGTAAATCAGCTAAATATAGGTAACAGGTGCTTGTGACGTCATCCGTGAACTGGTCTATAGGGAAAACGACTCCAAAAATGGCAAGAAGCAGTATAATGCTACGAGTATGAAGCCATTAACTATAATTATGAGCTATATGAACTATTTTATTTCACAATTATTTCGTTTAAAAGATATGATTATTCCGAAAATAAACCCGAAATAATATTCATCGATTAAACGTAATATTTATTTTTTCGTTTAAACGTATCATTTTTCGTAAAAACGAAATAATATTTCGTATAAACGTTAAGATGAACTAATCGTGTTAATAGTTAAAGTTATTTTAAAATGTCACTTTAGGGGAGCCGTAAATATGCTGTTTTCTTCGTGCTTTATGGTGAAATGTTGCGTTTATTCAATTACAGTGAAAATATACGATGAGATAAGAAAAATATTTTCCTCGTAGTAAAAAAATTAACGTACAAATGACATAATCTTTAAAGTTAAATGACGTCGCTCTATACTATTTGTGTAAAAAAGCATTAGCCATTACTAAACACACAAAAACATGAAAGAGACAGAACATTCGTCGAGTTTGACTAACAATCGTTTTATTTCAACTCATGAGCGCAGAAAATGAAACTTTAACTATTGGATATGCCACTCTTGAAAGCATTATAATTTTCTTCTAACAATTTAATAAAATAATATAAACTATTACCAATGTATGTATAAAGTTGAAGTAGTTTTATTCCGAACATTTTATCAACAAGCTACTTGGCAGATGTTTCAACTTGGTTCCAGTTACAATCTAGTACTTTGTGAGTTGTGTTCAGTTTATTATATAACAAGTTGACTGGTAGTCAGTCTAGATCATATACAGTTCCATCCAAAAGATCTTGGACAAATATCACGATGGCAATACCACGTTTCTATGAAGTCACCAATGTTGCGGTCTCAAGAAGAAAACAGTGAGCAATTCGCCTCGACTTACAAAAACTTGCTAAGAACTGTCCAGCCACAGTTTGTGAATAACACTACCGTCAAATCGGCTCACAAAACTCGTTCTAAAAAGAAATTTTAAAATCACGCCGCTATTAATAGTGTTTCGTCTACATGAAAATTACGCATTTATTGGTCGACATTATAAGGTCATCACGACTTGACCCCTTTTGTGTTGTCAGGAGAGCATACACGACAGCAGTATATTGTATATGTGTTAACTGAGATTGGTTTTAGGTATTGCAGGTTGATTCCAAGGACTTTTGCAGGGAACTGTGTCCTGACATCAATCAATGACTGTTTGTTCATATTTTGATTTTATTGTTTAACTTCCTGGTTAGGCTTGATCGGAGACTGGCCTTTTCTAACCCCTTACTTCAGGGAAAATTAAAAACGGTCTAATGTTGCTTCCGACAATGGTGCCACAAACGGAAATTAAAAGACTGTTCATTGGTTCATTGTAGTCAAAATGTCATTTGCACTCTAACCCTAGTTACCATGGCAACTATTCGGAACTACCTATGCGATATTCTACGCAGGTAAACCTCAGATGTCCATTCTCTGAGATTCTATTGAAATATTTTTGATGGAAGTTGTGTATATTATGATTTTATTTTATTTGCAGCTTCGAAAATCATTTCAAACTTGTTAAATAGGGTCGCTGAAGTTTAGAGGTTAATGTGTGTGAATGTGATATCATTTTCTGAATGTTAAAATCTTTTCTTTATCAAAATGACTACAAACGTAGCAACGAACAGTAGCCTCTTCAATTACCTTTCAAAACGTTCCGTTACGATACATTCGGAACTCCTCGGCCATTCGCTGCGAATAATCTAGTCTAATAAACAATTTTACGATTGTTAAGGCAATGAGTGATATTTCAAAATTTATGGACTAAAAATCACTCATTGCATAAACGATCGTATATTTGTTTACTTCAACACCGGTAGTTTCAAAATAGCGTCTAAATATGTTCGAGATTATTCGCAGCGAATGGCCGAGGAGTTCCGAATGTATCGTTACGGAACGTTTTGGAACGTTTATGGTATTTGAACAGGCTACTGTAACACTGATATATGATAAAACGAATTGACAAAAAGCTAGAATGACGTTTTCATAAGCTCTCTATTAAAGTTACATTTGTACGCATTGAAATTTCAAATTCAGAACTTTCCATATTTGTTCGCCCTTCATAGATCAAATAAAAGGAAGTGAAAGGAGAATTTTGAAATAGTGAAATTTTATTGAAATCATCGATAATGACTCCTTCCTTGTCAGACGTATTAATAATACGGTATTATATATTAATTTAGCATTGTTTACTTTTATTATGTACACATGTTTTTACAACGAATTTCCCTATTATAAATTGAAAACAAGATACTTAAAAATGTATTAACATTTGCGTTGTCTGGCTTCCATGGTATGTTTAACCGGACTTTCCTCAACTTTGGCGTCAGATTTATTATCATTTCACGAGCCTTGTTCGCAGAAAACATATTTTCAAGCAATGCATAGTTACAAATGAAAATGTCATTTTCTGAACTCACTAGTTGAAATATAAAATATTTAATGTAAAACTTACGGAAACAGTTTATTGATTATGACACATTTAATGAAAACTGACATACAAATGGAATAACGAAATGCGGTGATTTTGTGTATAAGAACTCATCCCATTATTAACGGTATAGAAGGTTTTAGTGCGTTTTTATGACATTTTTATGTATTTTTCATTATTTACATGTCAGTCTGCCTTAAAATAATACAAATTCATACTTAACAAAATTACTATCATTGACAAGTAATATAAATATCAATAAACATTGTAATTTAACCAAGCCTGTCAACTAGTATACAGTTATTCCATATGTGGTTTAGGTACAGCCGAACTGTTGGCCTGAGGTGGAGGGGATAGTGTTTTGAATTGTTTCCGAATGCTGAGGGGATCAGTTTAAATACTATCCCCGACACCGAGAGCCAATGGTTGGGCTGTTCCCAAATCACATATGGAATAACTGTTTTATTAACTGGTCAATTACATGTATTGTTTAAACAGTACTTGCAGAGGAAAAGACCAAGAAAATAGTTACTAATATAAATATAAAAAATATACTAGCTTGTATAAATAATTTTGTACTTTGATAGTTGATTTACTGAAATATAATACTATCTTTCTATTGTTTTCAGCAAAATATCTAGTACATGCATTTGCCCAGTTTCGTTGGGGAGTGTTCCAGGAATATCCCGAGGAAGGAGAAAGTTTATTTTATATGTCAGCTTACACAGGAAGACCAGAGGCCATTAGATGTAGTCTGATGATCAGAGGTCTTGTACAGAAAAATGACTCAGCACAAACTATATGTTATTTACGTAAGTATAAAATACAAATATGTGCCATCAGAGGTTAGCAACAAAAACAGATGTTTTGGAATCGTATCAGGAATATCACTATTCCAAACACGAATACCTTCCTCACAGACAGAAAGCAAAGGGTAGGGGACATTTTTAGTTTTTTTAAAAATAACATTTGTTATAAAAAGGAGGCCACTATATAAAAATGATGGAAACAAGAACCTCGGAGAAATTCCGCTTTGGAACGGATACTGACAAGATAATTGTCACTGGGATGGGGCTAAACCAATTTCCAGGGTGCACCTACCTCACCACTGTATATAGAGTTGTCGACTTCTTGCGAAAGAATTTAAAAGTACTGGTAACGAAAAGTGTCCAGAGAAGTTGGTTTTGGTTTCGAGGGCTGCCACTGAACATAACTTGTAAAATAGTTGATAAATAAAAATAATAGATTAACAACTGTTCTAGAAAAAGGGTTTCAAGGGAGACTAGTTCGACAAGAATGTTTTACCAACAACAAAATAACTATGTACCAGAAATATGTTCATGAGTCATACTTGACCAATTGTATAATCCTGTTGTTTTTTCCATCCTTCTTCTGTTTGGCGTTTAGTTGGTCGTCGGGTCCTCCCTCTCCGCATGAATGCAATATGTGCAGACTGAGGCTAGAATAATTTCAGCTTCGAACATAAAAGTTATGATTCCAGAGAGACACTTGTTTGGAAGAACCTTCTAAGTCCGCTAGTCTTCGTTAAGTTAGCTGTTAGTCTTGCCAAAACTATTTTCAACCGGACTTGGGACCATCTTCGGCTAGAATGCTGTTGTTTGAATAAATTTTCTGTATTTATATATTTGCAGAACAACAAGCTCAGTCACAAGGTGTTATAGCTTCGGTTGATCCCAACACTGGATTGTATGATTCTGAATGTCTATGGAGACCTTATCCTACGAGACAGAGAGCAACAGCTTCCATCATGGATCATCAATATATAGCAGAGGTAGAATAGATTACTGTTATTACTGATAATTGTTCTTATCGGAGCCCCCACCCAGCTAGCCCAGTCGGTAACGCCCAAGTATACTGATCGAGGAGTCGTGGGTTCATTTCCGGGGGGTGGGGGCATACTTTCGTGGAATTTACTCCAGGAATAGTTACACGACTTTTCTCCCTTCCTACCACTGATTGTTCATCATTAAGGACAGTTGATAGTCACTAATGATAGTGTGTGCCTAATAGTAGCTGGTTGACAAATGAATCCAGGGATTTATCATTTCCATGCAGGAACGGTGAGAAGGTTGACTAACCGCCGTGAAATAACCTATACAATCTGTTGATACGGGGTCAAACCCAACCCCACAAAAAGATTGAAATTGTCTTATTTATACAACAGCCTGTGATTTCAAGGGGATTTTTCATCTGAGATATAGGTAAGAACATGATTTTGATAGGGGAATGGAGCCCATATTCGAACTCAAAATATGCCAAACGAGTGCCCTGATTTCTTCTTTTCCTTTCAGTTGGAAACATTCTGCGATGATGATCCTTCTGACTATAGTACTTACCACAACTTTGAAGCTCCAAGCAAACATAACAGACTTTGTGGTCATAGAAGCACGTGGAATGTTATTAAAAATACGGATGATTTCGGTGGAGGTAAAAACCCAGCTGGCAGTCTTACAGACTCACAATTAACTCCTGATTTCATCCTTGTGAAAGCATCCTCGAGAAAACGTCGATCTGTACTAGTTGTAGATTCATCACTTTTAGCAGAGGTATGAAAAATTAATTATCATACAATGCTTTCTATACAGTTTTTAGGCAAGTCTTCTGATCGAGGGGTCGTGGGTTCGATTCCCGGGCGGGGCATATTTTCGTGGAGCTGGGTCATGGAATTGTTTCTACGGCCATTTTCCCTTCTATCAATGATTTTAATTATGCAGGACAATTTACAGTCACTTACGAAAATGTGTGCTTTGTAGTTGGTTAACAGCTAAATCCAGAGAGTTAGCCTTTCCAGGGTGGGTGAGTAGGTTGACTGACCGCCGTTATATGATCTTTACAATGTGTTGCTACGGCGTAAAACCAAAACAAAACAAACAAAACAAACTTAGGCAAAATTCTGTTTCAGGTTGCATAGATACATATTTACTCACGAATAAAAGAATTAAAGATACTCATTCACTGATTTCAACCCAAGTATCAACTTTTTTCTTAAACTATCACACTTGTGTGGAACTATTTTTGGAAGCAGGAAAATATTGTTCTGATAATGATAATTTTTATGCATGTTTGACATATAAATACAAATAATAGTGTTTCATGTAGTAAAATCTTCCCCGTACGTCACGGCAAATACAATTTCAGTGCATTTTTATGACTTTAATTGTATATTTCTTGATTGAATGATATTTGAAATTACAGAAAAAATAACCAAAATCTGTGAACAAGTACCTTTAAACAGTCATTATTTCAAAATTAACATTATCTAATTAATCAACATAGGATTCAAACTATGTTAAATGAAAAAAACTTTATTAACAGTTAAATTACATGTACTTGTGGTATGCATTGCTCAGTTTTTTTCCTGTTTCAACTGTTCAAAATCTTTTGGAGGACACAGTTCATATATCTCGCGTGATTTTCCTGTTTTTATTTATATATCTTCATATAATGAAGTAGTTTTTTTTAATTTTCCTGTTTTTATTTATATATCTACATATAATGAAGTAGTTTTTTGAATAATTTTCATAAATTAATTAATTTTTATGTTTAGGTCCATTGAGCTAGCTTTTAACACAATTCACATACAATGGTATAGATATATTTTATATCAGTTCTTATTTCATTTTTTATTTCTTTTTTATTTCATTTTTTGTATCATTATTATTATTATCATTATTATTTTTATTTCAATTTTATGTCATTTTTATTATTTTATTTTTTAATTTCATTTCTATTTCATATTCTATTCTATGAAGCCTACACAAGGAGACTACATCAAGACATCATTAAGGCATTATATGCATGAGCGGTTACCTAGCAACCAACAAGAGTTGTATATCTTAGCAACAAAGAAAGACAACCTCCATCTAGTACCAGCACGTACTGTAGCTGATTTAAATAATGTCTTTACTAAAGAAAACTTCTTGGAAGAACTTGACACAGATACGGTAAGGTTATTTGCGGTAGTTGTATTGTTTAATATTCAAATAACTTTCTTTGTTGGGCTAACATAGTACACGACGAAAATACCACGTAAGCCGCGGCCATCGCGTAGTGGCTGGCATGTCTGACTTCGAATCCAGAGATCACCGGTTCAAGCCCGGTCGCGGTAGGTCATACCCTATACATTAGTTGTCGGCCTCGTGGTAGGGTAAGTTAGTACTGGTGATAGAAAAGTGTCCAAGAAAACCTATAGTAGGAAAAGCTGACCGTCGTATATATGACCTAATTATGTGTTGAAAACGACGTTAAAAAAAGAAATGCCACGTGATAATGACGTCACAAGAGCTGCGGCTTAAAGAAAAAAATTGTAAAGAATTCGCCAAGTCTTACAAAATCAAAGCATTGTATTACAGTACATCCTCTCTCGAACAACATCCACTAGGAGAGCTATAAATTGCGTTGGTGTTAGGAGGTTGTTGCTCTGCAGCGGGTAAAGCAAATTAAAATTACGCCTAAGGAAATATCAAAAGTTGTTGTTGTGTAGAGGATTTGTTCTGTAGAAGGCTGCTCTGCAGAGGTTATACAGTTCTGGCATGTTATATAAGAATTTTCTGATATGTAATTCCATGAATGGTTATTTATTATTTTTCAGAGTCATCCTATGCATAACAGTCACGTGATAGCAATAACTGATGAACCATCAACCAATAGATTAATTGATTCACTTAAAGACAATAATAACGTGACTAAATTAACAACAATATATTTGAAAAACAATGGATCGTCGACTTACAGTACGTAGACAATATATCAGAGACATAGCATCATAGGAAACCCACGCAACTCATATGTTATGAGTACACATGTAATACCCTGGGTAACCGAGAATGGAGTCATAGATGAGACTCAGATTTATGTCACAAATAATACAAAGTCCATAAAAGAACTGGGACACACAATTCGGGGTTTATGGTATAAACGATTAAGAATCACACGCTAAAAAGAAATAGCGAGTGACCTGAGTTAATTTCAAAATCAGAATCAATCAATTTATTTACGTATGATTCAAGCCATGTTACATGAATAAACAGTTACTATACATTTAGGATTTTTTTTGCGGTATCAATACTTTGCTTTCAAAATTAATTTGTCTAAGAACTTTTGAAGGGGACTGTATACAATATCACAATTATAAAAGAAAAGGTGTAGAAATATCCGAATGTTGTAAATGAATAATGCTAATTGTAGCGTCATGGCAATTACAATTACAATAAGCGTCAATTACAATGTTGAGCATTTGTTGCGTCAATTACATTAAATGTCAATTGCAATGTTGAGCATTTGTTGCGTCAATTACATTAAATGTCAATTACAATGTTGAGCATTTGTTGCGACAATTACATTAAGCGTCAACTACAATGTTGAGCATTTGTTGCGACAATTACATTAAGCGTCAATTGCAATGTTGAGCATTTGTTGCGACAATTACATTAAGCGTCAATTGCAATGTTGAGCATTTGTTGCGACAATTACATTAAGCGTCAATTGCAATGTTGAGCATTTGTAGCGACAATTTCATTTGGCTTCAATTGCAATAATGAGCATTTGTTGCCAGAATTACATTAAGCGTCAATTGCCATGTTGAGTATTTGTTGCGACAATTACATTAAACGTCGATTGCAACGTTGAGCATTTGTAGCGACAATTACATTAAACGTCAATTGCAATGTTGAGCATTTGTTGCGACAATTACATTAAGCGTCAATTTTAATGTTGAGCATTTGATGCGACAATTACTGTTAGCTTTAATTGAATTGCAATATAACTAAAATACTTGTTTAAATACTGACAGGACATGGTGATTATTACATTGGTACTACACTCGGACATTCATTATTAGATAGAATACGTTATGTATTGATGGACGAACCAACAGATGATCTGATCGTAAGATATACTTATATTTCTGTTTGTTTTGTTTGATTTTATTGAGGGCCCGTCCGTCCACTCCTTAAGGATGCGTTACATGTATGTGTGGACCCCTGAGATGTGACATCCCTAAAATATTGCTTATTGAGTCTAAATTGAGTCAAATGTATAAACCAAATCCTAATATAATTAATATCAAGATAGTTTCTCATTTGCCACAGAGTGTTTTTGTCGTTGCCAAAAGTTGGTTATCTCCTAATTGCTTATTCAGCATTCTAAAGTTTGAGATTTCACAATATGCTTATATTTTCAATATTTATCAATCAAGAAGAGTTTACGACTACATCAACTTTCTCGGAACTAGGATCTAATTGTTTATCAGGGGCGGATTCAGGATTATTTTCTAGGGGGAGGGGGCGAACTTTTTCTGGGGGGGGGGGGTTCGAAACTTTCGAACCACAACCACATTATACACATTTTGCAGATTAATGCAACAAAAATTGTTTCATGCTACTTAAACATGAAAGAAAAACACTAATGGACAGGTACATTTTGGAAATTTTAGGGGGGCCCGACCCCCCTGACCTCTCCCCCCGCTAGACCCGCCTATGATTCTTGACAAATCTTCATACCAGAACCAGCTGACAATACGTAATAAAGTTTTCAACTAGGCATCACGGTATCAAAGGCGGAGTCTACACTGGTAAGAAGGTGGGTTTGTTGTTGGTCGAAAGCCCCACCTAGTGTGGCATTACTAGGCAATATGCCTGTGAACAAATTTAAAGGGAGATAACATATGCCGGCTTAGTTGTATTGCAATGGAGTGTCATGTTTTAACTACGCCTTTGTTGAAAATTGCTGAAGCATGGAAAGAGTAATCTTATACTTTCTTGTTTACCGCCGGCCTGAAGGCCGGTGGTATATTGGAGTCGTCAGAATCTGATGACCATGGTAGGAGCAGTCCATGATTTCTTTTACTTGCGTCCTCCTTTTTTTTATTTACAAATGTTGACCGTGCTAAATTGTATACATTTTTAGTTTTATAGTACTGCAATAAAATTTCGTGCTTTTTTGGGGGGGCATTTTGAAGAACAGTTTATCCTTAATCTATATTTTAAGACATTGTAAAATAGCTGCTCCCCTAAATTGAGGTTCAGGCTAAAAACAACCACGTACCGTACATATTTCACGCACTTCTCCGTGAACAGATTTGCTATAGACTCGTGGTAAATAAGCAAGTACGCGAGTTGAGAAATTTAGATCGGGTTTATCGTATACGAAGCGCTAAATGCATGATGTAAAATCTGGCGTGTTTTCGTATACATAAATTTCATTTATTATTTAAAACATTTTGTATCATGTTTAAAAGCAGTTTCTGAAGTTGCTACTTTGTAATTATCTTCTTTTCTAAACCCTGGTTTAGACTAAAACATGTAGACATGCGAGTACATGTATATTTAGTAAACATTAATTTCTTGCAGTAATTAGTGGCCAATAAGCCGTATTTTTTTAAGTTTGTAAAAAGGAATAATGTCTTAATTAAATAATGTAGTAAATATATAGATTTGTAAACTGTGCCATTTATCATGGAACACTTTACATGTTCTGTATTATACCTCAGAATACAGAATTTTGTACTCTTTTTGCCGCATATATCTTTGTTTTCTCTTTTGATTTATGTACACATAATATTACCTCTATCCGGTGGTATTTAATGCTTTGCATTAATCTTTTCTTGTAACAATTGGATTTGTATAAAGGCATCGTTCCAATAAGGTTTCAGTTAAATTTGTCGGTCCATCATAAAACTGAATATTGCCCAAGAGCATTTGCAGGGCATTGCATAAAATAAGGGTCGGTACAAAAATAGTTAATACATTCCAGGTATCACAGACACAATATCAACTACTGTCAGGACAACCCACATCTGATGTTATATTTATAGATGATACATTGTCTAGTCACGTGACATTTGTTATACATTATCAAGATGATCTGCCATTTATAGATCTAAAATCTCCATCTGGCGTCATTTATGGTACAGAAAGTGTCGTCTGCTTCATTGATCATGATAATAAAGTTATCAAGTTTTATTTTGATTTTATTGAGGTAAGTGACTCATTTCAACATGTAACAGTTTGCTATCACGGTATAGACTACGTTGAACACGTGTCTGTAGCGCTGTTGGGATATCTAAATGTCGAATCTTGTTTCCCTAAGGAGGTACGGGTTCTAATCTCGCCCAGGGAAGTTATACATTTCCATGAAAATAATGTCAATTTTCATCCATAAAGAAGGTATATGGTGAAGTTATGGGTACTGGTCTGAGACAAAGGTCAAGAAAAGCTTAGTTAGGTGCGCTGGTCTCTGTAAAATAACATAAATTGTGTTGACACGACGTTAAACTCGGTATAATAATGGTACTATTTTCATTTTGTCATGTAAGAGGACGTATTAAAAAAAGACACTTGCTTTCCTAATGTAATCAAAGCGCTGATAGCGCTGCCCGGACATAGATTCAACAAGACAACATCTTGTTACTATGTATGTCCAACTCTTCTGTGCATCCGCCGAATGTTTTACTCTCGATCACTTTCTGAGCTCAGGGGGAGCGTAGAAGTGTCAATATTTAACAATTTTTCAATATTCTTGTTTTCTATTCATAGGTCGGTTCATGGATGATAACCCTTCACCAGACGTCACTGTCAACACAGAAAGTCAATGTAACCGTTTTATCAAGGTCCGGAAATTCTCATACGGACCCGTTAAGTTTTAAACCATCCATAAAATTTGAAAACGAGGCTAGAAACATAATTTTGTTTCATATGGATGCCATGCAAGGTGTACATCCGGTGATTGGCTTAAATATAACTGCCAAAATAGAATTACCAGACGAATCTGTGTCGTCATTGAAATTATTGGATAACGAAGCAGGTAAGAAGAAATTGTCTTACATATTTAATTAGGTTCGATTATAAAATAATTTCAAGATAACAAAACTTTGATTTTCTACTCTATAGTCAATATTTTGCGTCCTAAGTAGCATATTATCAAAATCTTACGACGATTTCATATAACATTATAGAAGGATTTACGACTAAAATCAGTCAAAAGACGCTTAATAACACGGGCCCCTGATTCCGAGTTCTAAACTTGGTCAGAATTTAACAGACGTGTTAAGTCATGCACAAAAATAATGAAATTTGTCAGCCACTGTTGAGGGTATGTACTGAGCATATGGTTACAAGACAGGCCAATAGAGTTAGACATATCCATGCAGGGAACATACGACCACAAAAATGACTAAATAAAATAATGAAGTGCGACATAAAGCTTTATACAATACATTACTGATCTATTTATTCATCACAAAGTCGGTCTCAATGGGGAAATTATCACTCTTTTAGCTTTTTTTCAATTTCTGATTTTGCACACATTCTAAGATATTGTCAGAAAATTTCAGATTATTCTGTACATAACTAATAATGTGTACAGGATATGGCGGCTCTTACTCTGAGCTATAAGGACAAGTTGACTGTTCATTGTTTGTTTTCAACAGGGGCTGACATAACAAAGGATGATGGGATTTATTCGAAATATTTTATATTACCTGAACTACATGGATCATTTCATGTTACATTTCTTATTACTGGGAAATTTGGACAAGTCTTTAGAAAAGAAGAATCATTTACAATTGATACAGGTAATACATGATATTGAGTGTTTTTATCATAATCAGTAGTTTGATCTTTATATGAAGTGCATTCTTCATTATATTCGGTGGTTTAATCATAATAGTTGTATAGGAAGTGCATTCTTCACTATATTCGATGGTTTGTAATTATATGAAGTGCATTCTTCACTATATTCGGTGGTTTGTAATTATATAAAGTGCATTCTTCATTATATTCGGTGGTTTGTAATTATATGAAGTGCATTCTTCACTATATTCGATGGTTTGTAATTATATGAAGTGCATTCTTCATTATATTCGGTGGTTTGTAATTATATGAAGTGCATTCTTCACTATATTTGGTGGTTTGTAATTATATAAAGTGCATTCTTCATTATATTCGGTGGTTTGTAATTATATGAAGTGCATTCTTCACTATATTCGATGGTTTGTAATTATATGAAGTGCATTCTTCATTATATTCGGTGGTTTGTAATTATATGAAGTGCATTCTTCACTATATTTGGTGGTTTGTAATTATATAAAGTGCATTCTTCATTATATTCGGTGGTTTGTAATTATATGAAGTGCATCTTTCACTATATTCGGTGGTTTGTAATTATATGAAGTGCATTCTTCACTATATTCGGTGGTTTGTAATTATATGAAGTGCATTCTTCATTATATTCGGTGGTTTGTAATTATATGAAGTGCTTTCTTAATTATATTCAGTGGTTTGTAAATATATGTAGTGCATTCTTCATTATAATTAGTAGTTTGTTATTATATGAAGTGCATTATTCACTATATTCGGTGGTTTGTAATTATATGAAGTGCATTCTTCATTATAATCAGTAGTTTGTAATTATATGAAGTGCATTCTTCATTATATTCGGTGGTTTAATCATGACAGTTGTATATGAAGTGCATTCTTTACTATATTCGGTGATTTGTAATTATATGAAGTGCATTCTTCATTATATTCGGTGGTTTAATCATGACAGTTGTATATGAAGTGCATTCTTCATTATATTCGGTGATGTTTAATTATATGAAGTGCATTCTTCATTATATTCGGTGATTTGTAATTATATGAAGTGCATTCTTCACTATATGCGGTGGATTGTAATTATATAAAGTGCATTCTTCATTATAATCAGTAGTTTGTAATTATATGAAGTGCATTCTTCATTATATTCGGTGGTTTAATCATAATATGAAGTGCATTCTTAATTATACTCGGTGGTTTGATCATTATATAAAGTGCATTCTTCATTATATTCGGTGGTTTAATCATAATATGAAGTGCATTCTTCATTATACTCGGTGGTTTAATCATAATATTAAGTGCATTCTTCATTATATTCGGTTGTTTCGTCATAATATTAAGTGCATTCTTTATTATACTCGGTAGTATGTGAAAGCACTCAACATAATTTTCAAACGACCGAGCATGATGTAATCATATAATGAACAAACCACCGATTATAATGATGAATGCAGCTTATATAATTAAAAAACATACCAAATATAATGAACGAACTACTTTATATAGTGTAATTTTAACTCAACAACGTTCCTTTATGTAGTATTAGACAGTCAATGCTTTCCATAAAAAATAGCATTGATCATATTTTAACGCTCATACTACAAGAAGAAGAAATAAGTCCTCCCTGCTTGGAAAATATAGGCAATTTTGAATTTTTACAAAGAATCGAACCACTTACGATGAATTTCTAAGTGCCAAGTCACAAGCTAATCGATCAAGTGAGTGACTTTTAATTCTGAAATGACAAACCATGTATGTAACTGTTAACGCATAATGCGTACTACATTAATTGCAGAGGTAATTATACCTTTAATTGCGCGTGCGCAGCCTAATGTAATCGTTCGCGGTGGATTTAAATGAGAATTTGCCTTAGTCCGCTACTTGATATGGGGAAACCCTTGCAAAAAATAATTTATACATAACATCTCATTATTTTATCTTTGCAGAAATAAAGAAAACTGTACATAAAAGAGCTATAAATAGTAACATACAGCGACATATATATGGTGGAACATTTCATGTTGATAACAGGGAACATGGGAGTGTCCATCATGATAATGTTGCACCATCACGTATATTTGACCTCCATTTGTTGAAATATATTCCATACAGAAGAACCCTTGTATTATCATGGACAACACCAGGTGACAATTTGGACTTTGGAAAACGTAAGAAAGCATTTTTTATAGAATTTTATTGTCTGAGGAAATATTTTAATAAATTATTCGATCAGTGCTCTCAGCGCTTTGATGTCTACATTTTTGTCACAGAATTAAACAAAGGAAGTCAAAACTGATACATCAGTTTGGCTAGTTTTAATTAATCTGTTTGTCGAATTATTCTTTTGACAGGATATATTCTAGCAGTAGTTACACACGTGAAAAATATGTATAATTATTTGTATAGCCATTGGGTAATCGTTTGTCATTAAGCATCGGACAATTTATCGCTGGTTTATATTAACACAGTTGATTCTCACATACTATCAAATAAACAATGCCCTCAAAATGTCTATGTACAAAATCCCGTTTTAGGTAAACCGATTTACTTTTATTCACAACAAAAGAAATAGACATCTGAGAAAATTCGAAAGTCAACTATCATGAGTTTAACATGCTTTTAAATGGATCGTTTTATAATATGATGTTGTCCGTCTGTCCGTCGACGTCTGGTGACAAAGGTCGAGGTCACTGTGAGTTCAATTGATATATGGAAAACTTTATCCGGACAATTACTCAACAATGGCTGTACCTATGTTCACGAAATCTTTACTGTGGAAAACACTTGTGTCAAGGATGTGACCCAATGATTCTAAGGCCCAGGAATCAAAGGTCGTGGATGCTTGGACTTCATATGGGTGAAACTTGTACGGACTATAGATTAACATCGACTGTACCAAGGCTCGGCAAATTTTAGTTATGGATAGCCTAGAGGTCAATGATGTGGCCTATTGTTTTCTGAAGCTCTGTGTCAAAGGTCAATGACACTGTAATTCAACATTACGAAAAAGCTTACTGTCTGAATATTGTCCTTTTTCTCAACTGTCAAAGCTTGAATAATTTCACGGTGACTGAATGCATTGTTTTTGTACTGGCGGCCTAGTTTTCATTAATTTAAATATCTTGACTAAGACTAATAACATGTCATATGAAGTTTTACTCGATCATAAAACACACTTTCGGAAAGTCAAGGGTGTATAACAACAACAAAAGTTTAATAAACGCACTCACCGTGAAATTATTCATGTTTAGACAGCTTAGAAAAAAAGATTTTAACGTGATCCAACGGCTGTTAGAAAATTGTATAATGTTTCTAAATGCTTTATATTGTATACCCTGGAAAATAGTAGTTGAGGCTGTGGAGATGTGCCTTAATCCCTTAGAAATAACCGAAACACAGGACCTTACGGGGGCCACCGGTCACCTAATCCACTGGTCAGGGCTTTGTCCTGGACCATTCGGGGCCCTTACGCCCCCTGGAACCCCCATTCTGCTAGTCTATTTAACGTCCCCTTTAACTCGAATTTTCCACCCCCTCTCACTAGAAATTCTGGATCCGCCTATATATATGTGACTAAAATTGATAGATTGTATTAAATTCATTCCTCGAAAACCTCAATTTATTCAATGATGCGATGACTACGTGACATTTTACACATCATCAGTGAACCGCGATGTTGTTAAGTACCATATTCATCTCACAATGAGGAAGTTATTGTTTTTGCATGACATTTTTATGTTCTATTTTTAGCTTACAAATACGAAGTTTTCATTGGTCCAGGCGTTAAGGATGTACGGAAATTTTTACAAGAAATTAAAACTGGAGATTACAGTCAAAACCACAATATTATAAAACAAGATGTACTTGTAAAGAAAAAAGCTAGCGAGAAAGAACGTTTATTGTTACGTATATCAAAGACAATTAAGACATATATGTTTTCTATACGCGCTGTTGACAGAGCGGGAAACGTGGCTGACAATTCTAATATTGTAACTTTTACATTAAATGAAGAAAAATAAAATGTGTGTTTTCAGATATGTGCGTTTTAATCAATTTTGTGACTAGTTGGTCTTGTGGTGTGATATCAACATCCACAGACGGCAGGCACGGTCCCGTGTAAAAAACACTGATATATACATTTGTACATTTATGTATAAGATATATTACTTGAAGTGATCGTAGTTTTAACCAAATTCAATAAGAGGCAAGATAGACAGAGACCAATGTAATTAATCATCGAATGCTTTTCCTGCAATACAACTGTATGCAAATTCAAGAAAACACAAAACAAATCGTTACTTTTTCATCATTATCGGCGTGTTACATTCATGACATCAGATCTTGTGACTTTAGTTGACACGTTGGTGTAATTCGAAAAGACCTAGCATTAGCTATACGTAGGACCTACATGCCTCTGTGGAATATAAAACATTATATTTCTAAATAAACATGTTGTTGTTGTTGTGAAATAAAGTTACAATGTATTTATAATGGAGAAACTGGCGCCTGATTGAATTGTTTATAATTGAGCTACGATTTAAAGTAATTTACCTCATATGTATATTCAGAATGTACGTGTATAGGGTTTTTATTTGAACAGTGCTGGTCGCATGAGTCCAAATTACTTAGAGAATGGTTTGAAGGCTCTGATCTGCATTTTCACAAATCATTTTGAATGACAACGTAAATGCTGCGCCACATCATCTTCAAAAATATTCCAATTTGGCCAAGATGGACGTAACCTTTTACTGTTATATACGAGTTAATGTCACAACCATGATCTCATAAGCATATGTTTCATAGTAACATCAGCAGTAACAATCCACTACAAAGTACGACATTTACTACATCTCCGTTCCACTAGATCTATGACAAAAACGCAAAGATGCCACAAAATTAAAGCAAAAATGCGGAATAAAATGTGTCGTACATTTGAGAAAATTTATGTCGTATCAATATGTTTTTGTTATACATTTCCATCAGGCATTTTGTCGTATTTTCGTGTTTTCATGTGGCGCCCGCGGGACAACAATGCGACATGGCGTAGTTCAGTCACCGTAGATGTTAGTATATAATACGTATTGATTTCAAACCAGTAATAGTTAATTGTATATTATATATACATTTTGTATTGGCAAGTTGCCAAAACAATCTTATAAAAATAAATGTTGTTTGTTATTCAGTATCACAAGTTTGGAAACCCATGTTAAGATGACACGTAATTTTATTTATAATGATATTCAATTTATGTAAACAACAAAATCCTAGAAACCCATTTCGAAATTCCCAGCTGTTGTGTCATGATATCACCAGTTTCGGTTTTAAAATCGAATTGCGTAAAACAGTATTTATTTCCCATTTTGAACCTAAGCGGTACAGACGCGTTTTTCGCTAGATAAAGATTGAAAATGGAGAATATTGGTACAAAATTGAGAAGATGCTTAAATCAAGTCTGTAAGACGAATGAAAAAATAGAGGAGAAACTGTTTGAGAAAGGAAAACTGCTAGATCATTACATTGATAAGCAAACTCCAGGATGGAAATATATGTTAGAAATATTGTCCGTTGTTCCAATAGTATTTATTACACATCATTGGAGTCTAGTAGCACCATATTCTAACTACAAGATTGTCAACATCGTTTTACTGGTACTTTGGCTTGCAGGTAAGTGATTGAATTTTATATAATTATATTGACATTTTCAACTACTATAGTTTAACAGCTTGCAAAAACTATGCACCAGTCATGTGTAACTTGACCTCCAATAAGGGGGGGGGGTTACGAGGACTTTTACTATTTAGAGGCCAGCATCCCTTGGTAAAATCCCTAACCTGGAGGGACATTTGATAGGAAACTATAGATCTAGTAATGGTCCTTCCACGTCAATCGAACATGACTGTCTATGGCCCTTCTACTTTTGGTTCGGAAACAATTTCCCTGCAGTTGTCCTGCAATGGAGGTTAAAGCACACGGGTCATTTCCCCGCTTTCCCTCTAACTGTCCGGGGTGGGGTATGAGGGTGCAGTTTACATGTACACGTGATTAGTACATTAATTACTACTTAAATATTAATCTAATAATACATGTAAATCTATTGTGTCAGTATTTCGGCAGCCGACGTACTATTAAAAATACTGGTTACTTCGACAGGCAACTTTTTATATGGGCCAAAAATGAACAAAATTACAGTGACCAAGACCCTGGATCTATTGGTTTCAAAACTAATTTCATTTCATAAACTAATACAGCTCTACATATCATATATCGTATATTCATCATATTGGTCCAGGTTTCAGTCATATGAATTCAACGCTAGGCCATAACAAATTGATTATATGTGTTCCGTCCTATCACAATGTTTTCATGGCAGGAAAGAATGAAAGGTTTTGAACAACCAAAATACAATATCTGTGCTGTTTTAAAAATATAAATTACGATATCAAGATGCTATTAATTGTGTTTCGTCTCGATGAAAGTTACGCATTTATTGATTGACATATAGGTAATCCCTAAATGACGTTGTAGGCTTAGTCTAGAACCTAATACAGATCTAAAATGAACATGTATACAATCATGTACTCTTGCGAAATATTTAAAATATTTTGGTTTAAAAGTCTAAAACCTACTAATCTACGAACGCTAAACGTATTATCGAGTTCAGTTTGGCCGTATTGGGGAAAAACCCAAAAGAACATATCATTGGAATAAATATGGTATTCCCCAAATACACCTGACCAGTTTCACAAAAACTAACTGATTACATTACACGCTTCAATAATTAAAATTTATGTATTTAACTTCAGTGGGCTCCAAAAAACTTTGAACAAAATCTTGTTCTTAATATAAACCGATTCACGTTTATCCATAAACGAAACGAAGAGTCGTTTGAGCTATTTTTTTAAATCCGCATACAGTTCGTCAAAATAACATTACGTGTTTGAGTATGCATAAAAATAAACCAATTCATTACAAAGGTAGGGAGTATTGAAAATAAATGTTGTATAGTATTTTGTTACAAAATAAGTATAGCGGATATACCACCATCTCTTAGTCAATCGTACTTGTAATGGTGGTCTACCGCTTTTCCATTACACAAACAAGACATTTACAAAAACATATCAAATCAATACCATATTATATTTTACGAGTTGTTCAAAGTTTGGGAAAAAGACGGACAGGGGTGAGCAAGTATGAAATAGGTCACGACACGAACGCAGAATTGATTGATTGATAAGTATTTTTTTTTCATCCTGAGCATCCTCTGTCGTGGATTAGTTTATTGCATTTTTACATAAAGATATTTTTTATGAACGTTTTTTAATAAAAGTTTACCATTTAACATATTGACAAGTAACCATTGGTTGTTTTTATTCTTCTCGATAATTTGTGGTTCCCCGAAATGGTTTAAGTCAATTTGAAATAAATAAATAAACGTGAGCTTGACATGAATTTTGAATTATGAAATTAAAAATAACACAACACCATTTCAAGTTGAGAAATGACTACAATGATGGTGGTGGTGGTGATGATGATGATGGTGATGATAGTAATGATAATGATGGTGATGATGATGATTATTTGTAATGATAAAATGATAATATTACTTATAATGAAAATGATAATGAAAATAATGATATTGATAATAATGATATTGATAATAATGATAATTATATCAACGATAACAATGATAATAAAGATAGTGACAACAATAATAAAAACAATAATAATTACAATAATGATACCAATAATGATAATACTTGTAATAAAACGGATAATAATAAATAACGATGGCAGTGATGATTATAATACTTATAACAAAGGTTATTTGTTTTTTTTTTCTTGAATGTTTTTCAGGTAGTCTATTGTTGTTTAGTTTGACATTATCGAACATTCGTACAAAACTACGAGGGTATATTAACCTATCCATGGATCTATGTTTTGCTTGGATTACAAACATCAACTATTGGACGTATCAACAAGAAGTTTCAGAAACATGTGACGAAGTGAACGTCTTTATTTGGACTGACATTGTTGACAACTATACGATACCTGTTCTCATAACATTGGTTATACAATGGTTATACTTTATAGCCAGACTTGCTATCATTAGTAATAATGACTATGTCCTATATGATCGGTTTGTTATTATCGTATTTGCCACATTTTTACTCGTTGATTTAGCTCCCCTGGTTGGTATTTTTCCTGTAGTTTTGTCTGAGCTCTCTTATTGGTTTCATTTTATGATCCACACCTTAATTCTCTCTATGGAAATGCTTCAACTGACGGATTTAGATATCAAAATGCTCAGAAAAAAGATTAATGAAGTAAGAGAAATGGCTGAAACAGAGACAGATATGGAACACAAAAATAAACTTGTAGATAATCTTAGAAAATTGGTTGAACATTTGAGAGTCAAAGAGGCTGGAAACGCGGTGAATGCTCACCTCCCAGGACAATGGTTTATGCGAGATTGTTTATCATTTTGCGCTATTGTATACTACATATTTGCCTTACTTATAGAAATAATAGTAAATTATAGTTCAAATGGGAATAACACATTTAATGTGGAATTTATAGTTTTAATGTTAACGAAATGGACGACGTCTCTTATATCTCTGATTTTCTTTTCCTCATTGCTGTCTTGTATAGCAAATATATGTATTGGAGGATGCTTTTATTTTTTAACACACGAACTTAATGTGTTGACCGAAGTAATGAATTCTAATACAGGCGGTGTCCTTTATATAACAACATTGTCATTGTTCTTGGAGTCAAATTTTTTAGGACTGTCGTATACTGAAAGGGAACATGCCATGCAAATTGTTCTTGGTTTTTCTTTCTATATTATATGTGGTCAAATTCGGGACGTTGTAGAAAACAAAATTATGTACGTAGTTAATTCTGGTACTGTTCAAGAATTTTCATTCTTTTTAAGATTTGGAATTCTAGTTGGGTTATTTATCACTCTACCCTGTATAATGACTTACAAATTGTCACAGAGTTTAGACACAGACTTCTTTCCTCTCTTTATTGCTAGTTGCAATCTGAACTTAACTTTCCTTACACTGAGCTTGCTGGTTGAATGTTTATTAACTTCATTGAAATGGCATACGGTTCAATATAGAAATAAAATCGAAGATATTTTACAGAAAATGCGCTTCATCAAGTCTTGTATTTTTACCGTTCTTATTTTCAGTATGGGATATTTTAAGTACAACTGTGTATTTTTTAAAGCTTGGTGGCTTTATCGTCTTGTATTGGCAATTTTTAGTTCTTCTGTTACAGCTGGGCTAGTTGTGTATAATGAATGGCTTAGACACAAAAAACGACAACAGTTAAGTTTACTAATGAGCACTCTTGTTAATGTTCACTTCGATGACAATGATAAAGATACTGATTGTCCTATTTGTTTCTCTAAAATGTCACAAGGTGTGGTGTTGCCGTGTCGCCATTCTTTCCACAGAGATTGTGTCAGACATTGGTTTGAGATTCGCCAAGTTTGCCCAACTTGTAATATTAAAGTATGATACTACTTTGTTAACGTTTTACCCACTGAAGTAGATATGAATACATATACAACGCAATCCGAACTTTCTTGAAATAATTGTCGTCAAAATTTCAAACTGACAAATGAGCATTTTTATAGTGTTGAGATCACTTGAAATCATTAGAAATTTAGACAGTAGCTATTAAGCGTGCAATGCAACTTCGTGGGTTTTTTGTCCATACATGATGTTTCCACAACTAATTCAACGTTAACCAACACTCAAAATTGCTAAACATGCACTTACGTTTCCCTGAACATAGAGCGACGAACTGAAAGTCTGTAAATAATATCATTAATGCTGCAAGTAATTTACTATAGTTGACTTAAACTCTTGATACAAAGTTTTGAATCATATGCTGATCAACTAATTAATGTTGATGTAGTTTCGGGTCTTAAGGTGCGAACAGTACAAACGGTAATTCCTTTCTTTCTAAATATAGCAAACTGAATAAAGAGATCACGTATTAAATGAAAATAGTATATGCTCTCCCGTAGTAATATGTCGATTCTAAGACAGAGGATAGTATTTGGGTGCTAGAGGTATTGAATTATCTTTTAAACTTTTTTTGTAGTTTGGTCTATTTTACAAAATATTTTAATAAATGTCATACGAGATTAGTCGAGATTACAGCTTGTGTATAACTGCACTGTTTTATAATAAACTAATTTTTAATTTGTTACGTCCTCTATAATCTGTCCTAATTAACGTATGTTGCATTGTTTTATATAAGTATATGTACCAGTTTTGAATATGTTTCTTTTATTTATAATATCGTGTGAAAATTGATTTTATCTATACATTATCACATGTGTTTATTTGGATAATTATAATATGTATGATGCTTTAAAGATCTAATATAGTGGGAAATTTGATTTTATCAATACATTATCACATGTTTATTCGGATAATTATTATTGTATTTGATCCTTTTAGGATAGAGAGATATAGTTTATTTTCTAATACATATAAAATGCAAGTGGACATTACATAGCATGTTATGCGCATAATGAACATAAATAGTTTACACAAATCAAATGAGATGTAACCAAATACTAACAGGAATATATTACTATAACAATGACTATATGATAAAGAAAGAAAGAAAGAATAAATGAGAGAAAGAGAAGGAAAGGATAAGGTCACAATGACACATATAAAGTTAAATACAATTTCATAGAACAAAAACACAGGGTAAGACATCCAAGACAATATTTGAACAAACGTTTGATAAAAAATATCTTAGTTTCTAAACAAAATCCTATCACGTTTCTCAAAAGCTTTACTAATAAAATGCCAATATTTCTTATAGGTTTTTTTGTTATCTGAATTGATAAGATCAACAAATTTATGCATGCTTGGTCTTAACCAGTAATATTTAGGTATATATTGTTTTCTTAAATTATTATATATAGAGCATTCCAAGACAAAATGACATTCGTCTTCTAAAATATCACAACTAAAACATTGTCTATTATGTAAAGGAATTTTATTGGGTTTCACCCATCTACCTGATTCAATAGCTAAGTTATGAGAAGAGACTCTAAAACGACTTAATGATTGACAAAAATTTTCAATTGAAAAATATTCTAAATATGGTTGGAATTTGAATGAACTAATATTTCTATAAAATGATGCTCTATCTGAAGTATAAAGTCTAGCATTCCAATTCTGTATAAATTGATCATTTAATCTTTGCCTAACCATGCTTAAAAACAAAATATCATTTCCCATGCATTGGTTATGCCATGCATCCGAAAACCTAACGAAAATAATAAATGTCTTAATAGAGAACATAGTTAGACTTATTAGGGTATATATTTAAATCATGATAAAGTAACTTGTATATAATGTAGAATACTTATTCTGGCTCTTTTGAAGTAATGAAGTCCAGTATTTAATAATTCTAAACAAATGAGTAGTTTTAAAAGAGAATCTACCGAGTTCACCGTATACTAATTCATTCTGTGTTGTTTTCTTGACACCAAGAACTCATTTACAGTATTGCATATGTAACCTTTCTATAGATAAATTATTTGCAAATCCACATATTCACAACAATAATTTAGTATCGGAGATATTAATTTATCAAAGAGTTCTAGCTCATGATTTGGTGAGATGTATGTGAATTTGTACAAATATTTGTTTAAAGTATTAATAGCTTTATGAGCTTGTGATGATATGGTGCTTTGTGCTACCTGGAATGATCCCCCTGGAGTAAATACTATACCAAGATAAATAAATTTAGAGACAGATTCAATAGGTACTCCATTATAGTAAAATCTAAGATCATTAGGTACAGAACCACCCTTTTTAGAAACTATTATTTTTGTTTTTGTTACGTTCACCTGTATGTTCACTTAATAAATCGAGGCTTTTTTGTAACTCTGTTGGGGTATTAGCAAATAGCACGATATCATCTGCATATAGCAACATATATATTTTAAAATAATCGACGTCAATGCCGTCTAAACCTTTACTAACAAAAACATCTTCTAAATCATTTATATACATAGTGAACAAAAAGGGAGATAAACATTCTCCTTGTCTTACACCAAGTAAACATAAAAATTCATCACTCAACTTATTATTATATTTTACACGAGATTTTACAGAATCATAAATTGACTTAACTATATTAAACATTTCCCCTCTCAGTCCTAATTTTATTAATTTGTACCATAGATTATCCCTTACAACATAGTCGAAAGCTTTTGTAAAATCAACAAATACAGTATACAGTTTTTTACCCTGGTTAAGAACGTAAGAAATTAAACCATTCAGCACAAAGACGTTATCAACGGTGCTCATATTTGGCCTAAAGCCGGCTTGTGCTCCCACGTATACATTATATTTTTCAGCCCATGTAATTAACCTATTATTGATAATGCGAGTAAACAGTTTACCTAAACAAGATAATAACGTAATCCCACGAAAAGTTTCCTCGTTATTAATACTTGATTTCTTATGTAAAGGAATTACGTAACCCTCAGACCATCTGTCAGAAAAATAACCCATTTTAAAATTTTTATTAAAGAGTGTATACAGGATAGGTACTAAAACATTTTTTCCAACAATAAAAACTCGTTCAGTAACAAACCAGGTCCACTAGATCGATTATTTTTCATTTGGTTGATAGCAGAGATTATCTCATCACGTGACATTAGTGTATTAAGCTCATCGAACATAACTTTATATTCTTTACGTTCATAATTTTCACCAAAGTGAAGAACGTCTTCATCCGGTGAAAACCATCGATCAGCCGGATCATTAATAGATTTAAAATAATTTTGAAAAGAGTCAATTGAAATATTTGATTGTTTTATACCACATGTTTCTTTAAGCATTTTCCAATATTGGCGCGCGTTTTTTTTTGCTTATTACATAATAATTGATCAGTTCTATTTTTATCATATTCAAACCTAGACCGTCTTAAAACAAGATTTATATTCAGACCGAAATTTAACCATTTGTTTTCGATTGAAGTCATTTTTACAATCTCTATATTTATTTAAACAATTATAAAAAAATCTTCTTTCCTCGAAACATAGATCAGTGAACCATGGCTGAGATGATTCGATGTGCGGTTTATCCTACGTTGTATGAGAGCGTAATGTTTTCATGAATGGAGAAGACACAGTATCAAAACATCCTTTAAACTCGTGAATACAATCATTAATATCGGACTGGTTTACACTACTGTGTATATGTTCATTAAGATCGTGTAATAAAAGTGAACTTTCATCATTACCTAGATTTTGAATGTAGTTGGCCTTTTCGTCAGGTTTCCAAATATATTTAAAAGATATGCTATCATATTCAGCCGTAGACTGTTCAACATATTCTGGGTTTTGAGATACATTATTAAAATAAAATACAACATTCATTGAACAATGATCAGATACAATATTAGGATCACATATACTAAATTCTGAAATATTTTGAAACATTTCATATTTACATAATAAGTAATCAACAACGCTGCTATAGTGCGTACAAAAAACAAAACGTGTTTTGGTAAACATTAAAAATGAGACAATTCATTTCAGGGCTAGGCAGTAATGAAAATAAAATTTGTGTAATTCATTTTAACAAAATTAGCATGGTTGATAAACCACCGCCACTTGGTAAATAATGTTTGTTATGGTAGAACGCTTTTCATTACACCAACAACTAAGACACAAGTAAAACATATCACAGTTGTTTATTTTTAAGTCATCCTGGGCATCCCTCGTCAAGGTTTAGTTTACTGTATTGTTATTATAAACAGTGTTTTGTTTTTTTGTACGCACTATACCCTGCTTGTAACACATGTGTATTTACCTAGCTTAGAATCATTTTCGGTCCTGTCATTACTAATTCTAAGACCAGTCTACTTACACAAGTCTAACAGCAATCTACCGTTACTGTTTACATGCCCATCATCTTGGGAAAATCTAGGCAAAATCATAATCAGGGGTATAATCATCAGGCAATATATCATAATTATGGCAGTCGAATTCTACATAGTCTGGGAGGGTGGATGTACGGGCATTAAAATCGCCAAATAATAAACAATAATAATCATCTGATTTACTATCAATATGTACAATAGAATCGATTAATCTATCAAATATGTTACTGGTGTTTAAAGACTGGCGACTACTATCGTCAGGTATAACATAACATAATCCAATATATAAATCTTTGTCAATCTGCAGTCTACCAGCAGCTAGTTTTAACCATAAAATATCATCTTCGGACTTAAAAAACATGGTATCATCAGATATCAGGCTACTTTTAACATAATAATTCCGCCTGAATTCCGTCTAGCAGACGATTTTATTTTTACTCTGTTCAAGTCATAATATACAAAGCCATTAACATAAAGATTTGAGGAAGAGTCTGTATATAATGTAGTGTGCAACTTTGTTTTATTTATGCATAATTGCATGCGTTTATTTGGGTATAGTTCGTTTTTTCTCAACTGTCAAAACATGAATAATTTCACGGTGACTTATTTATTTTACACCCATTGTATTGTGAAAGTGTGTAATCAATCACCGTGAAAGTTATCAAACGTTTACAGTTGAGAAAAATAGACAATACAATGTGTTTAAATTTACATTGTTTGTTGCTTGCTTTATTTCATATATGTTGTTATTTTAAATGAATTAGTATAGCGCGGACATATTGACCCCGACCTTACCTTTCTCATTTGCATCTTATTATCAGATACACATATCCCGGCGAAAATCAATACCACGCCTAATCTACAATTCGGCTCGTTACGTATTTAAAATAAGCAGTCGATGTACATCGATTGTAAATAGCATCGGCGGGTACTTAGTAGGGTTGCATGGGGCTTGTAGGTTTTGATGGTGTAATGTAAAGTCGGTGAACGTGCGTAAGCATGAAACTTAGACTATAAAATGCAATTACTTTAAATGTCGGCTATGGCTTACATTATAAGTTTAACAAGACATGTATAGAGTATATTTGGCATTCAAGCGTGAAACTTGTTTTCTTTCATTTGTAATTACAAATTATAATAAAATGGGCGGGGATGGCGGTTGTGGGGCTAAAACCTGCAACTAGCCTCATCGTATAATATTCTGGTCCGGCCTATGTGTAATAGAGACTCATTGTACACTTTAAATGTACTTTAAAATTAATCCCTGTGTTATAATTACATTCGAGCCTTGACGGTATAATCCGATTGTTTTCGAACATTAATACTACCTTCGTATTCAATGTAATGAATATTCTTGCATAAAGGTTAGGTCGGGGTCAATGTGTCCGCACTATATATGGTTATCTATGCTAAGCTTTGTTTGCAAGAGTGAAATTGTCAAAACAGTGATAAACGAATATTTTCAGAAGTTTTCTGCTGTCATCGAATAAAATACATGTTTAAATGATAAGATGAAATATATTGATGAATGGTACTGAATCTTTTATTTGTTTTTTATAATTGAATACTTAGAAACTGTATCATAATATTACGAACTTACGTATTTACCCATAAACAGAGGAGTCCACTATCAAAAGTACATGCCATGTTTACAAGATTGATTTATAAAATGTTTATTTAAAAAACAACGGGTATGCGAGTGTATACGTATTGATTATAGTGCGTACAAATTGACCCCGACCTTACCTTTCACATTTGCATCGAATTATCATCTACACATATCCCGGCGAAAATCAATACCAAGCCTACTATACACTTCGACTCGTTACGTATTTAAAATATAATTAAACATGTATAGAGTATACACAGCCCGCATGTATATCAACTCACGATTCAAATGCATTCAAACGGGAAACTCGTGTTCCTACATTTTTGATTACAATTGATAATAAAATGGGTGTGGTGATGGCGGTTGTGGGGCTAAAACCCACAACCTTTGAATTGGTAGCTAGTCTCATCGTATAATCCCCTTGTCGGGTCTATGTGTAATAGACACTTTGTACGCTTTAAATGTACTTTAAAATTAACCCCTGTGTTATAATTACATTCGAGCCTTGACGATATCATCCGATTGTTATCGAGCATTAATACTACATTCGTATTCAATGTAATGAATATTCTTGCATAAAGGTCATGTCGGGGTCAATTTGTACGCACTATACAAACCAGTTATAGTATATTGTATAAATGATATAAATTTTGTATTGACGTTTTGCCAAAAAAAAATTCTAAACTTTATTTTGTTTGTACGGTGGCATAGAGGTGACATGGAGATATATTTAATTTTTTACGTGGCCACGTAAAAGCTTTACGTGGCACGCAGTAGCTATTACGTGCGCACGCAATAACGTTTACATGGCCACGTAATAGCTTCACATGGCCACGCAGTAGCTATTACGTGCGCACACAATAACGTTTACGTGGCCACGTAATAGCTTTACGTGCGCACGCAATAACTTTTACGTTGCCACGTAAATACGTGCGCACGCAATAACGTTTACGTAGCCACGTAATAGCCTTACGTGGTCACGCAATAGTTTTACGTGCGCACGTAATAATTGACCAATGAGAGTTGTCGAAAATGGCCGCCAATTTCGACAACTCTCATTGGTCAATTATTACGTGCGCACGTAAAGCTATTGCGTGGCCATGTAAAGCTATTACGTGGCCACGTAAACGTTATTGCGTGCGCACGTAATAGCTACTGCGTGGCCATATGAAGCTATTATGTGGCCACGTAAACTTTATTGCGTGCGCACGTAATAGCTACTGTGTGGCCACGTAAAGCTTTTACGTGGCCACGTAAAAAAATAAATATATCTCCATGTCACCTCTATGCCACCGTATGTTTGTCAGTTTCACAAGTTTGGATTACTACGCCAAGATGACATGTATTCTTTATTTAACATACATTTCTATATATGTTGACTACAAGTACCTATTTCCAGCTGTTATGTCACGATATCATAAGTTTCGGTTTTACATTGAATTGCGTAATACAAAGTTTATTTCCAATTTTGTACCAAAGCGATACACACGGGTTTCTCACTTGATAAAGGTTTAAAATGGAGAATATTGGTACAAAATTGAGAAGATGCTTAAATCAAGTCTGTAAGACGAATGAAAAAATAGAGGAGAAACTGTTTGAGAAAGGAAAACTGCTAGATCATTACATTGATAAGCAAACTCCAGGATGGAAATATATGTTAGAAATAGTATCCGTTGTTCCAATGGTATTTATTACACATCATTGGAGTCTAGTAGCTCCATATTCGAACTACAAGATTGTCAACATCGTTTTACTGGTACTTTGGCTTGCAGGTAAGTGAAATTATTTAGAGGTTAATGATTAGTTGCTACTCGCCATTATTCGATAATCACCCGATGACGTCCATAATAGCCTGAGGGCCTTTGGCCCGAAGGCCATTATGGATTCGAGGGTGATTATCGCATAATGGCGAGTAGCAACTAATCATTAACGTCTTTATTACGTTTGTTCAGAATCCGGTCTCGATTTTTAAGTAAACTATAAGAACAATTTACTTGGGGACGAATAAATCACCAGCGAATTTTCCATGGACGAATCAGTACTTGATGACGTATGTAAGGATGACGTAGAATAATAGTGTAAACTTTGTTGACAAATGGCGGTCGTGTTTTTAAACGTTTGTAACCAATTTACTTTCGTTTATCATGGATTAAAACGATATTATCAGGAGACTAGGACTTGTATAAGTGTTTTTCAAACTTTAAATTGACGATATAGATATAAGGATTATGTATGGAAACACATAGACTGCATGCAGCGGCGCTGAAGGGATGAGTCATTTATTGATTTTCCGAAAATGGCATGGACGTTGGTGATGATTTTTAGAAGCCAGTTCCATTATATTTAATTTATGCATGGCTTGGCTTTCATAAAAAAATAGTCAACCTACGCATTTACTGTGTAATGGCTGGATATTCGTCAAATTGAACACAGAAAGATATATATGATTTATGGGGGTTCTACAATATATTGCAGAATTTCAATTCAAAAATACACTCAGAACACCTATTTGAGCCTATATTTATTCATTAAATAAAATACATATTGCTTCTACAATATATTGCAGAATTTTCAATTAAAAAATACACTTAAAACACCTATTTGAGCCCATATTTATTAAGTAAAATACTGCAATATATATTGTGGACATAATATATATCGTAGTATACAGGATTTGTGTAAACATATAAAAATGATAATAAAACTTCACCCTGTGTCTATCACGAAGTGACTGATAACCGATTACACGTAATCATGTAAAGATTACAGTGTAATTGTCAACTAATTGTTTCAATATATGTCCATCTAATCAATCGAGATAACTGTCATATCAGATTACAAAAGGTACAAAACTGTTGCATTGTTTTGTAAAAACTGTTAAGCTTGAGTTATCTTCCCGAGTCTTACAATACAGCAATTGCATACCTTATTCTCAACGGTGAGACTAAGGTATTTGAAGAATGTTGGCGGGAAATTTAAACTTCATAATTTGGAGGAGGCTCAAATTCATAAACGTTAGAGAAACAATAAATCACACAGCTTTTAAACTTTTTTGTATGGTGTTCATGGCTTCTATCCGTCCCTCTTCTATTAGTTTCTTTTTTTCTGCCTCGCTTATTTCTGAGTTTTTTGACTGCTTAATTCCTTCTTTCAAACTATTATATTTCTCCATTTCATCAAGAACTGTCTTAAATTCACTTTCATTTATTTGTCCATCAGTCAATGCTTTTGAAATTAAATCTTTAACACTGTTTAACTTACTCTCTGCAATCATTTTAATTTCATCATGCTTCTTTGCTTTTGAATGCAATCGCCTTCTAATAAACTTTACACATACCCCCGCTACACCACACACTATTGCTGCAATTTCTAATGGCAACATTAAAGGCATTGCAATTCCAATGCCACCCATAATCACACTCCCAGAAATGAGAGTTGTATCAACTCCATCTGTAGCATTTATACTCCTTTTATATTTCTTATACAATGACTGCCTGTTGTCTCTTTCATTAATCAATATCTTCTCTATCTCTGATATCTTCTGTAATCTGTAATTCTGCCCATCTTCAAGCTCTGGGTATAAGTTCGGTGCTGTTGGTTGTTTCATTTATTATTATGATATAAAAAAAATTATACAACACTTTGTAGATCAAGTTGAATCAAAAGTGCTATCACACTTGCTGTTGCCTTATCTGAGTCTGTTTTTGTAACAAAATTAATAACAGAACCAGCCTTTATTTCCAGAGGGTTTTCAAATATCTTCACAGCGGAACGTTTTGTTAATGACTGAATTTCATATCCAGGTTGTTGAACCCTATTTACGGAAATGGCAACCTCGATATTAAAGCCAACGTTTGTAGTCAGCGACGCTGCTAAGATTTTCCCATCAGTTATCATAGTATACCCAGAAGACCGTCCCGTTGCTCCATTTCCAAAACTCCATTCGTATCTGTCCTTATTTAAAGGACCAGATTCCTCAGCCCATATTGTAATTAATGGTGGTCTGCTATCTACGTACGCTTTTGTTGCTGCATCTTGACGCTCTCTTGGATTACCAACATTGTGTATTATATTATAGTTCATATTTAAGTCTTCGCTAGGTCCGAAAATGCTCATCTTTTTATTTACTGTATATTTTTTTTAAATTCCAAGACAATATTTACAGGAAACACATCAATGTCACGGTTATGCTCATCTGTTATTTGTACGTTTAACTCTGTGATAGTTCCATTAATTAAGTCTTTGAATTCTGGGTTATCATAGTGTAGTGTAACAAACTTACCATAAGATTTATCAGACGCTGGAACAACAGCTATGACAGTGCTAGGAGCACCATTAACAATGTTGTTTTCTGTTTTCACCTGATTCAACTTAATATAGAGCGAATTAAAAGGCATAAAATTAACAGGTGTATCCCCAATATAAGTTCCAGACATTAAATGCTCAGTAGAGGTTAAACCTAATATTGATCTCAAACCTTTAGACAAGTTAATTTTCATATCTGAAGGTATGCGAAGTGTTACTATTCCATTAACTTTATTAATTTCTAACGTTAGACTAACGCCTGCATTCGTTAGAATGTGCTGTAAATCATAAAAACTATACAAACCAGGTGGAATTGTCAACCGTGTATCCTTCTTACTCTTTGGGATTATCTGCATGAATTCGTTCCTAATGTTATACCAACCAACCATATATGTTATAGAACGCAGGCCCACCTTTACATCAGATTGTCTGTTATCAATGTATTGTTGAAGTTGTGTTGATTTTTCAGATATTATTTGAAACATTTTTTTTATGTATATATAAAAAAATATGTCAGAATTTCAATACAATGCTGATGCTCACTATGATATCTCATTCCCTAAAAAGTCAATTGATATAATAAACCAATTAATTGTTATTACCTCAGCTGGAAAGGGATTTAATGTAAGCTTTCCAAACATATTCGAAAACTATGCATTACCACGAGTTTCTTCAAATGAAATTGTTGGTATGACAGGTTCTTTATTTATGTTTCATGTTTATTATCAAACACGAAGAATATTATTTGAACTAGGCATAGCCTTACCACAGAATAAAAGTTGGAATGCTTTTCAAAACAGTTATGATAGATCTGCCTATGAGAGAATCTGTAAGGAATTCAATGTAGATCCAAATACAGATTGGAGACAAAAATTATACACAAGTGGAGATGGACTAGGGGTGGTTCATACAACAAGTCACACTGCTTGGAAAAGAACAGATTTTAGACATGATAATTCATCTCAACACGTTTCAAGTACCACATCAGATACACTTGATCTTAATACAATGACATTTGGGCCTGAAGTTTCTGGTGGAAGAAAATGTGGTATCTCTTCATGAGAATACTTACCTCCTAAAAAAGTTCACATTGATTATCTTCAACAGATAGATGGTGTTAAAGATGCTTGGACAACATTTATTCTTAATACATCAAAAGGTTTTACAAAGGCTGGTGTTGAAAGGATCAATGAATCTATAAGAACCTACTGCTGGGCAATCCTTGGATCACAATCACAAACAAGAACAGACATACTTGGAACAGGAACGGCATTTGATGCACAAAAACAGTTTCTTGCAAATATTGAAGATGCAATCAATAGTCCTGTAGATATACCAAGTCAGATTTCTAGGTATCAAAGCACATTAAAATATGCTCGTAGTAAAGTTGATTATGTTTATGGTTTTGGATTGTATATGTCACCAAGTAATATGGAACTAAGAATTGGTACAATCAAAGACTATAACAATAAAATAATTATTGCAACAAGTGAGGATGGGCTAGGTTTGAATAATGATGTCAATAATACCCCAACACCTCCCAAACAAACTCCAAATCTGGAAAGAACACCAACAAAAATACAAAGAGTTCAAGTTAATGATGCAGATTATAAGAAAATTACAGATTATGCAAAAGAGCATTACTTACCAAAAGAATGGGTGCAAAAAGCTGTCAATGTTCCTGGCTTTTTTAATTCATATGTAAAACAACAACCTAGAATTTTATTGAATGCAGCTATTCCTCCGCCACATATCAATTTTAATTCAACACCACATGATACAACATCTAGTACTATTGTGCACAATAATCCTGTTAATCCAATTGTTCAACCAGAAAAAAAGAAGCAATTCAACATGAAGATAATAAGACAGCATTAATAGTCGGTAGTATAGCAGTTATTACACTATTTATCATTTATTAATATATTTTTTTGCTGCCTCATACAACAAACCTACAACAAGAATAAGCAATGTCCATAAGTTGTTTCCAAACCAATTAACAACCTTTCCAGTTGTTGATAACAACCAAGATACAATAGAACCAATCACACCAGGTAATGCAGCCGCAGCTTTACCAGCAAGACTAGCCAATAGCTTCCCAAGGTTGGAAAGTTGTTTTTTTACCCAGTCCTTTGCACTTGATTTACTTGGAGGTGTCGTTGAAGCACCACCGCTAGAAGGAAGAATAGTTTGAACAATAACACCAATAATCATACCAACAGCAGTTAAAATACTGACAATGGTAATACCTTGTTCTCTAAATAATGTTCTCAATCTCTCTCCAAGTGTAGTGTCTTCATTCAAAATCTTATTTATGGTGTCCTTAATCCTATTAACCTGGCTTCTCAGTGTTTCTTTATTTACATTTATCACTTCCAACCTTGCACTTCTCTCTGATTCTAAATCGGATATTCTTGATTGAATTTGTTTCTTTGTATTCTCATCTTCTGCATTAGCAAGTTTTTCTTTTTCCTCTGCTAACTCTTTATTTGTTTCAGTCAGTTTAGTCAACTCATTAGCAACTTCCTCTTTCACAGAAGTCATTGCTTTCAATATGCCATCCATTTCTCGCTTTGTCATGTCTGTTTGGGTTTGTCCATCACTGCGTTCCTCTACATCCCAGAAAGATGTATCAAGAGTTTTAACTGCTGTTTCAACTTCATCAACTGAGTTCGTTAAATCTTGTACTTCTTGTTGAGAAGAAAGGTCTTGCATAGGAATTTCCTCTGCTTCAATCTTGTCTCTTGTCTCAATTAATTGTTGAAATTCCTGTCTACCTTCCTTAATTCGAGTAGAAGGATGTTGATAGTCAACTACACCCAAATTCTCTCTAATAAAATCAACACCGTATTTCTTCTGAAGAGTATCAAATGAGTAAAATTGCAGTTTGTTTGATTTGTAGTATGAGAGGATGTACTCTTCATTCGTGTCAAATACACCTTGTACACCAAGTAAAGGTCTACCAAGTTTATCTTTTGTTAGAACCCAAATATATTCACTAGCATCACTAGGTAAAGGTTCTTGATTTCTTTCATAAAATCTTTTTGACAAGTTTTCGAGCAGTGTATTTTCTGCCTTATTCTTATCAGAACCTGTTAGATGGTCTAACGACTCATATTGGGTATTCAACATACTTTGAAACTGTTCCTCATCTGTAAAAGATGTGTCTGCTTTATCATCTTTGTCATATTCAGGGTTGTCATAGTCTACTTCAGCCATTTTTTATTTATAAAAAAAAATTATCTAGAAAAGAAAAATGTCAACGTATGGAGATAAACTCAACCCTTACAGAAAACTAAGAGAGCCACGAGGTGTGAAAGGAATTCGCCAGTGTGTTGTGATAACTGATAATCCTAGTACTATAGACCAGAATCAACAGCTGTTGGTTAGATTTCCCAATCTCAGTAATAATGATGTTATTGTACCAAGGTCTGCACGTCTTGCCTTTGAAATTGAAATTAAAAGTACAGACGCTAATGCAACTGTGTATCAAAACCTTGGCAGAGCCATCATCAAGAAAACAACAATACGAATATCAGGTAATGAAGTGATGTCAATTGACGATAGTGATATTTACCATTGCTATGTTGATTTATGGAAGTCTCCCTCTGAACGTGGTAATATGGCTTATCAAGGTATTGGTAAAGATAACATGTTGAAACACAGAGTTGGTTCTGGTAATGCCTCCGCAAATAAAGAAGACGAGGCTGTAGCAAATGTATATAAGAAAAGATTTTGTATCCCACTTGATTTTGAACTCCTAGAAACGCATATGCCATTCTATCAAGCAGGTCTTGGTGATAGACTTGAGTATGAACTTACTTTCAATGATTATGATAAAGTGATTAAATCAACAGACGACACGTCAACTTATAACATTAAGAATATATGTCTGGAATTTGATATGGTTTCTGATACTGAACTTGTCAGACAAATAAGACAGCAATATGATGGGAAAATGGTATTCCTCTACGACCGTATTCTAAGACACAGAAAGATAGCAAAAAATAAATCTGATACACTATGGAACATCAACTTGAATGTTCCTGCGAGAAGCATGAAAGGAATCCTAATGCTATTCGAAGACCCAGAAAGAACAAGTACTGAAACATATTACAACCCGAAGATAGAAAAAGTAGAGATGACAATAGAAGGTGTTCCAAATCAGCTCTACAGTCAAGGAATGAGAGCATATCAACAATGGGATGAGATTAACAAATTCTTTGCATTGACTTCAAAGAGAAACAAGGAAACAGATAAGATTGCAAAAGAATTGAACTTCACAAATACAACGTTAGAAAAGTATCTAACTGACAACTATGCATTGTGGCTTGATTTAAGAACGGTAGATGATAATACACTCCACGGTTCTGGAAGAAGAGTGGAGAATGCATCAGAGGGCATCACTATTCAAATAACCAAGGAACAGGGGGCAGATGAACTAATAAATGTGTATTTATATGTCATACAAGATGCACAGATTAACTTTGAAGATGGCAGATTTAAGGAAGTATTATATTAATTTTTATACCATATAAAAATGGAACTACCAAAATATCCTCATTGTGCTATTATTTGTGGTCAAACTGGCTGTGGTAAAACAGAATTTGTTTTAGACTTGCTTGAAAGTGAATACAGAGGTGTGTTTGAACATATTGTTATCCTTTGTCCAACTATACAATGGAACAAAGCATATAAAAACCGTGAGTGGATTGGTGATGTTAGGAAACCAAAGAACAAAAATGTTGTAATCGTAAATCCACTAATCAATGGTGAAGAGAAATTACAATAACTTTTAAGAATGTTTTTCAATAAATATGCTGGCTCACCTACTTTATATATCATTGATGATTGCAGTGCTACAAAAGAATTAACAAAGAAAAAAGACATGTTGTCAGAGTTGGCATTCTCTGGCAGACATGCGGAACAATCAGTGTGGGTGATTTCACAAAGATATAATTCAGTGTTGAAGGATTTGAGAGAGCAGACAAAGTGGTTATGCATGTTCTACACTAAAGACAGAGATAGTTTTGAAAATTGTCTTCGAGAGAATGATGTCATTCCAACATTGGAAGAAAGACAGAGAATAAAAGATGAATTGTCAAAAGTTAAGCATAGGAAATTAATATTGAAAACAGACCAGCCTACTGGTTACTGGCTTATTGATTAGTATTTTTAGCGTTGTTATTAGCAAAATCAACAATGCTATTAACAATGTTAAATCTGTGATAAATATCAAGAAAAAAATCAGCAATGCTGTAAGTAAATTAACAATGTTAAGCAATGCTGTTAGTAAAATCTGTGATAAATATCAAGAAAATTAGCAATGCTATTAACAAATTCAACAATGCTATTAGCAATTCTTATAAAACTTTAATAATGCTTATAGAAAAACATGTTAATTGAACTAATAGTAATCATATCAACATGTGTAAATATATCAGTTTGGTGTATGATATTATTTTATTATTTCAAATTAAAAAAAAAAATTCCATATTATAAAAATGAATGCTGAAGAATTATTGAACACTGAATTAAACGATGTAGAACAAAACGATGTAGAACAAGACACTAAACGAGAAAGATTATCTGCCATTGTTGCTGGAGGTAATAGTAAACAATATTTAGGTCGTGAATTACAACTCTCCAACATAGATGACATGTCTACCGATCAAATAAACAAGCTTTACTGTAGATATGAAGCACGGTTGGGTGCTAGCATGACAAAAACATTGGGGAACTCTTTCATTAGCTTGTATGTGATGGGTGTATCCAAGTACTTTAATGTAATTAATCCACCAAAGTTAATAGAAGATTTAGAGGAAGACCCATTTATCAACCACGCTTTAACTAATGTTTGTTGTGAAATGTATTATAAATATGGGATGTATTTAGCTCCTTTTACTGCTATGCTGACAACAGCAAGACATATTGATTTTAATAAAAAAGAAAATTTAGACCCTATTATAAAAGAAGATGAGTGACATTGAACAAGTTAAAACAGAAGAACCTATAATAAAGAATCCTAAACGTGTTGCAGCAGGAAAAAAAGGTGCAGAAGCAAGAAAGTTAAAAAAGATGCAAGTCATGGAAGTAACAAAACCTGAAAGTAGTACACCTGAAAAACCAGAAGAAAAAACGATGAATACAGATTATTTACCAGCATGCTTAGCTGTGGTTGGAATAACAGGATTGTTGTATGTTTATAATAAACCCGTTCAAAGGGTCAGTGAACCGGTTCAACAGGTCAGAGAACCTGATACAAAACAAGAAGAATATGACCTTTTTGAACTTTAATTTTTTTTTTAAATATTCCCATTATAAAAATGACAACTATTGATGGAAAACAAATCGCTAACATGTTATACCACGCAGGAGTGGAAACACTACTAACAGTTGGTTATTCAGAACTTGGTAGAAAGGTATTTAGAAGACCACCACCTAAAGTTGATTTTAATATGGGAGATATTGGAATGCTGTCCTTGGATATTTTGCTTGCAATGGCAACAAGAGACATGTTGATTAAACAGGGTATAATTCCTGCTGATATTATGAAGTAATTATTTTTTTGTCTTCTTAATAAAAATGGCAAGCGCAGTAGCTATGATGGTAGGTGGTGCAGTCGTTAATGCATTAGCTTTTACTGGAGGTAATTATTTGTTCTCTAAGATGGGGAGTAATAGCGATGAAGAACGAGAAAGACATGATAAAGCAGTGGAACAGTTAGAAGCAGCGCAAGTTGCATGGAATAAAAAAAGAACAGAGAGGTTAGACTTCATAAATGCACAGATGCAAAAGGAGCGACATGCAAAACAAACATTTAGCGATGTTGATCAGGCAATGAAGCAGTATTATTATGTAACTGGAAAACAGTTGGATCCATTGTCACCTGAGCCAAAGTTGAGTGATTTCTATACACCATCGTCAGACCAACAGAATAGAGAGATTGTTTTTGTTGTAATGGGAATGACAGTAACTGGATATGTTGCTTATAAGTTGTTGTAGGCAAAAAAAAAATTAGTTTGGAAACACCAAATCATATGCATGATATTTATTTTTTTGTTATTCTTGGAAGGTTTAAGTCCAAGAGGTCTAATGTAAAAGGGTGGTTCTTTACCACAAATCTTTTTAGAAAGATGAGAAGGACTCCATACTTCACCATTGTCCTTGAGAGTTAAAACTAAAGATTTCACCATTGCTTGTGTCGACTGTTTTGTACTCAGTATAAATTTTCTTGATTTCTAAATCTGTCCATTTCTTTGTATCATATTGACTCTGCTGTTCAAGCAGTTCATCGAATTCAGCTTCTGTGATTGTCTCATTTGCATACTTTGCTTGTTGTGACATTGTTGTTTTTTTATTATATAAAATATTCTTAAATATAAAGAATGGAGAAGATATACTACAGTCCTAAAGGTTTCTGGAGAGGACACTCGGCTGTTAATAAGTTGGCAAAGGAAGCTAAAGTTAGTAAAAAACAAGCATTAGACTTTTTGAAGAAACAAGCAGTGTGGCAAATTTACTTGCCTGCACCAAAGAAGATTATTAGACCGAGATTCGATATCACTGCAAAGAATGAAGTACATCAAGCAGACTTGTTGTTTCTACCACATGACAGAGTTGGAAACAAAACATACAAATATGCTTTGACGTTAGTTGATGTTGGGTCAAGATATAAAGAAGCAGAACCATTAACATCTAAAGATAGTAAAGAAGTAGCTAAAGCATTTGAGAAGATTTATAAGAGACATTTGAAATATCCGAAGCTATTACAAGTAGACCCAGGGAGAGAATTCATGGGTGCAGTCACACAGCTGTTGGAGAAGCATAAAGTGCGAATAAGGAGAGGTAGAAGGGATATACATAGAGACCAAGGTGTGGTTGAAAGGTTCAACAGAACTTTAGCAGAAAGGCTGTTTGGTTATCAGTATGCTAAAGAGATTGATACACAAAAAAGAAACAGAGAATGGGTAAAGAGGTTACCAGATGTTATTAAGGCGTTAAATAAGGAGACGAAAAAACCTCCTCCTGTTAAAATAAGAAAAGTTGATTCTCCAATTTGTCCTACAGCTAGTGTGAGGTATTTGTATCAACCAGGTGAACAAGAAGGTGGTAGTAGAAGACGAGCGACAGACCCGATATGGAGTGTTGATATACACAAGATTGATTATCATATTATTACGCAAGGTATAAGAATATATTATTTGAAACCACCTGCACCACAGAGAGGGTTTGTCAAAGAGGAATTGCTTATTGTTCCTCCTGATACCCATACGCGTATGTCGTAATTCCATCCGGTGCTATGTATCTTTTTGTGTCAAGTGGGGAGAGTGTTGTTTTGTTTATTTTTAATCCATAGATGTTGTGTTGCATGGAACGTATCATGTTCATTGAGTGTGTGTACTTTTGTTTGTTAAATAATGCATCTTTGTAATTTTCAAAGTTTATTTGCTTCTTGATTACATATTTTTTTACGCCTTTTGCTTTCTTGATTATCTGTTCATCTGCTCTTAGTACTGAGTATAATTTAGGACGCAAACCGATATATTCAGCTATTGCAACACCAGAACATTCATCTTTGAATTTACCGATTATTTTCTTGTTAGTTTCATTGTGTAGTGAATGTTCTTTTGGATAATCAGAGAAGTCATATTCGTCTTTCATCTCAGACATATCTTTATAAGCATCTTTTGTTTTAATGTCTACCAGTAGACTGTCAGTATCAGTGTAAAGCAGGGTGCAGTTCTCGCCGTACTTCTTTTTCAGAGTATTGTAATACCAATCATACATATGATGTTTTGACAGTTCTAAAACAGAGAACCCTACATAGATTGGTTTGTTCAATGTGAGTTTTGTTTTATGAACGTGTATTGCAGACAGTTCATCAGAGAACTTAACACGTCTGTTGAAATTTGGTTTTGCTATTATTTTACGAAGCTTTTCATTTTCACTGCCATCTGTTCTGACTAATTTAATATCCACTCTTTTACGTATATTTTCCATTGTTTTACCAAATACTGAGTTGTTCATAAGCTTAAAGAAATCTTTTTCAAATGAAGAATTTGCTTTTTTACGTAATTCTGTATTGAGACGAATGTAGGGTTCCATCCAAGGTTTTTCATTAAATTCTAATATTCTGTGGATTTTCTTTATCTTCATTCCCAGTTTCAGGTATAGCTGTAGATTTTTGTAATGAACTACATATTTCTTCTTATCCATTAGATTAGGAACAAGTTTTTCTACGTTCAACATGCTGTTGTTATCAAGCAGTTCATTCTGATAATCAGATAACCATTCTTTTTTAACTGCAAGTTTTTCAGGTGCAAGTGGGTAGTCATTGTGTAGTTTATGTAAATGTTTTGGATATTCTAAATCTACTTCATATATTCTTCCTTTGCCTTTTTGTAATGGAGGAAGTTTGCCATCTTTATTGGTTAGCCATTTAAATCCACCATATGGAAGCGGTTGACTCATTGAATGACCATACAGGTTGTTTGCATCTAAATACATGATGTAGTTGTTATCTTTGTCGGGATCGTAATCTGCAATGAATGGATTGTTCGCTTTGGCATGTCTTTTCGACACCATACTGATTCCACCTCTCATTCCTTTCTCAATGAATAGGTGCATGTCCAAATCTGTTAGAAGTTCTATTTGAGTGTATTTCAGAAGAGCATCCCATGATAGACCAGGTGCGGTGTAGTAGTGTAAAGGGTCAAGTTTATAGTTATTCATACATGTTTCTCTGAATTTTTGAAAGACATCTGCAAGTAAGAGAACATCTGTTTTGAGGTAAAGGTCGTGATAATCACCTAATGTTTTACATTTGAAGGTTTTCCGCACAGTTTGAGCGTGTTCATAGTCTTTTTGTGTAATGCTTTCATCTGTTAAGCTGCTGTAAAAATTTTCTATAGGAGGTAATTGTGTTTCGTCAAATCTTTCTTGACTGTCTATATATTCATATGGATAGACGCCTTTGCGTAGGATGGTATCGGTTTTGTTACCAAACACTTCCCTTGTTAGTTTGAAATCAGACTTGTCTGTTGCATCAACTAATTTCTCTAATGATGAAGCCATGAACTGAAAACTGTCTAAGAATTTCAGTTGATCAATGCTGAATGAGATGTATTTTTCTGCATTATTTGCAATACATGTAATGTTTCCACTTGCTTTATGTATCTTCTGCATGATAAGATGACTGTCGTATCCTTTTAGATTGTGAAAGACAACTGGAATCTTAGTTTTATTTGGTTTGATTGCAAGTTTGAGATTACAGGATTTATGTGCCGCACCTCTGTATTCACCAGTGAAGTGGCAGTGGTCTCTTACTTTATCTTTATTTTTTTCTTGTTTGCATATCCAACAGTCGGTAGCCTTCTCATAATCTTGTATGTTCTGTTCTGTCATTATTAGCGGTTTTGGATGTTTGAAGATGTTGTTGATGTTTTCTACTTCACATTCTAAATGGTTTAAGAATACTTCAGTAGCATCTTCACCTCTATATATCACTGGCTCTTCTGTTTTACCATCATATCTTACAACTTGATAACCAAAACCACAAGCTTCGTGTTCACTTGTTATTTCTGATTTTTCTCCTTTCTGTTCTGTTTTTGGTTTGATTATGCTTTCAAAATCAGCATAGATTACAAATGGAACAGACATTTGATTTTGATGGTTTTTAAACTTGATATGGTCATTTGATGGCATTTCAATTCGCATTGAAGATTTATTAATGCCTTCACAGTCTTCTTTGTGTTTGATCAGGAGTTCTTCACGTGAGAAGCCATAAAGACATCGGTCACAAAAGTGTGTTTTCTCTCTGTGTTTGTTTTGGTCGTACAGTAGTTTGTTCAGGTTCTTTATCCAACAGTAGTGGTATTTTAATTGGTTATTGTTGTTTTCAACTTCCACATCCTCTGATATAAGGAGTAGATTAATTCTTTGTAATTCTTTTGGTTGTTCTGATATGAAGTATGGCAGAACGGTTAGTGTTTGTAATTTCTTTGATAGCGTGTACCCGTAAACGTTGATTGCAAGATTGTTTTGTTGTTCCACCTTTGATATTTGTGAGATGGGTGTAGGACAATCTATTCCTGTCATGTTCAAATCTGGGCATTTGGTGTAACTGTATAAGTTATTCATGTTGGTTTTGGCTGGATATAGGGCTGATTTTAATGCCCATTCCAAGCATCTGTCATCTTTATTCTTCACGTTTATTATGGCTTTCTTCTTGGCTAGTGCTTCAGGCAATGGTAAGTAAGATGAACCCTTTAGTGGTTCGTACTTTGCAATATTCAGATAAAGCTTGATGCAATGGTCAACCTCCAAACCAGTAGCTGTATTGGTGAACTTATCAATCCACGTTTGTAGATATGCTACTTGTTCATCATAAAATTCATTCACTTTACCGTCATCTAAGACTGCACTCTGATCTCCATGTTTTTGACCTATGACTTCTTTTCGTTCACCATCAAGTTCATCGTGATAGAATTTTATAGACAAACCGACAGAGAACTTAATGCCGTTGTACTCTTTGATGTCGTTCTTGATTTGGTTTGTCATAATGGTCTTTTTATCACTGAACAAGATGTTGGGGTCTTTGTATTTTCGTGCATCCACCTCATATGTTTTGAAGTAGTTGCACAATGGTTTATCAACCAGTTTTAATTCAACTGGAGTATTATCTTCACTCTTTTTTTCAGTTCTCTTTCTCTTCTTCTTTTCTCTACGTCTCCTTCTAAGACTTTCTAAGGCTTTAAATGACTCAGGCTTTGTCTCTGGTTCATTCAAAGCATTCAGGGCTTTGTTCAAAGCAGTGTCATCAATTCTGCCCTCGCTATGCAATTTTAATAGTTTCTCTACATTGACACTCATTTTATTTCTTTTTTATATACCATATATTTTTTTTAAATATAAAATAAAAATAGTATATAAAAAAATAATATGGAATGTGCTATGTTACCACGAGGTTCAAATAAACCATGTAAAAATAAGTCAGTGAAAAATTCTGTTTACTGCAAAGTTCATAACTATATCATGAAACACAACAAAAGCAAGACAATCCCATGTCTACAATGTCGTAAAGGCACATCAGCTAAATACAAAATCTGCATCCAATGTGGTGGGCATGAAGTTAGGTTAAAACATAAATACATAGACGTGATTAAACCTTGGAGGCAAGAGATTGCAAGATTGAATAGGATACATGTATATGACTGAGATTTGTGTGTTTACACAAACCTCAGGATACTACGATATATATCGTAGAACTTCGGATACTACGATATATATTATGTCCACAATATATATTGCAGTATTTTACTTAATAAATATGGGCTCAAATAGGTGTTTTAAGTGTATTTTTTAATTGAAAATTCTGCAATATATTGTAGAAGCAATATGTATTTTATTTAATGAATAAATATAGGCTCAAATAGGTGTTCTGAGTGTATTTTTGAATTGAAATTCTGCAATATATTGTAGAACCCCCATAAATCATATATATGAAAGGAATTCAGTGCAAATTTCGGAGTTTGGTTTTTTACAGCGTCAACGGTTAAGTGTCTGCTGAATTTGATCGGTGAAGTAAGTGATTTATAATAAAATTATTTGTAAAATCTCAAATAAGACTTTTGTGTATTATATTTTTGTTGAAATCTAAAATTCTATTAGAGCTAGACAAAGACTCAATAATTCTTTCGGCCGCCATGTTTTAAGCAACTGCTGATTGATGACGTTAACAATGCGCGTGCATGCACTCAGCGCCTATCTACGCATAATGGGCCAGTTGAAGGCGGCCAAAATCGAATAATACGGGAAAAAGTCGCGTAATGGCCGTGTTGACTTGTCATTTTTGTTACTATATATAGTAACAAATGTATTGATATATATTTACTCCTTTTAGACTAGAATTTAGCAGTTGGAAAAAATTATGGGCCAGTCATTTGTATCAAGATCTCCCGCAAGGGGGAGATACAATTATTTTAGTGTATATAGTTATCAATATTATTGCAGAATATATCTGACAAATTTTGAATTAAAAACCGGAAAAAATGTACAAATAAATATTTAAAAATTCTCAAAAGTAAATACCGGGATTCATTTGATCCGAAATTTGTTTCCAAAATACGCCGAAATAGTTGAATTTTGCAGGAAAACAATCAATTCTAAAATAAACTCGTAAGCAGTGGATTTATGCTTGGGAAAATATGCCATATGTTATGTTCAAAATAACCAGAACATAGTCTAGATTACTTGCACTTACCACTGTCGTTAATGGGTCTGGCAAAGCACAATTATATTGGCACACACACAGGACATATTCAGGATACGCATTTTATTTTTATTTTATTTTGCATGAATATATTCAGACAAGGTCAATTTGGTAGGAATTCGGTACTATATTGGTCATTCGAAGTCGATTTTTTAACGATTAATCAAAAACCATGTCTGCAAACAAAGCGCGATCAAAGGTTGACTATTTCTCGTTAGAATTCCAGATAATTTATTTAGTGGATTTTTCTATGTGCACTTAGATTTAGCTAACGATTAACCAAAAACCATGTCTGCAAAGAATTCAAACGTTGAGTATTTCTCGTTAGAATTTCAGATACTTTATTTTCTTAAAACTTAAAATAAGATGTCCACTGTAATTCTTGCACTAAGTTTCTTTAATTAAAGCCTGTACAGTGAGAAATGTTCAATTAAAAACATAATTATGTGATATCTTGTACGATACATCGGACATCGCCATTATTCTGCTTTGCCCGACGTACTTGTACTCATCAAGATATGACGGGAAGCAGACAACAAAAAACATACCTTAGTCGAACGACCTACTTTCCATATATGGTAAATGATGCCCGGATGAAATCACATGGGTTCCCCACCGTGTTTTGTTTCTATGTGTGGCTGCTCGTGTTAAACTTAAACCTAAACTTCTTCATTTGATTAAACGCCTATTTCTATATTACATATTCGATGGCGTTGTACAAAAAGATAATTATAAAAAAGCAAATAAGAAAAAAAACCCTCCACCATAAATATATACAATAACACAAAACAAAATAAAATTCGCCACGCATGATGTTATTGTGATTGTGCATTTGGTTTTCATATATCAAGTTTATAGGACCTACTGTAACGTGTCCGCTGGGCGCGCGGCCGTCAAGCCGGCGCTCGCGTACGTGTTTTAAGTCGATGCTCGTCTTAACACCGACTGACTAGGTGTCCGAGCTTGCTGTAGGGACGGAGACAGAAGCAATCCCAGGACACTGACTCGTGTCCCGGGGTTAACAACAATGTGATATAATTATAGATAAATTTTCCTCAAGTTATTTGGCTTATATGATTAGAAAACTAAAATAAAATGCGTATAGTAATATGTACAGGCACAAAGCATAAAACAAAAACGCACTCCTGAGACAAAACCTCAGAATGAAAACCAATAGAAACAACAAAAGTTAAAGATACGACAGAATAAAAACTACAGTATAAAATTAAATGTACAAACTTAATGTTCCAGACACATTCTGGAGCAGAGACAAAAGTATAAACAAAACTAAAAGCTCGGAGACACGACCTCGGGTTATAAACCTTAACTTGTAACCAACAGACCCAAACTCCGACTAGTCGATGTCTCAGACACAACCCGGGACAAAAGCAAATGTAGAATCTAAAACTTATATCCTAAAAGCGCGATCTCGGGTTGTAAACCTTTGCTTGAAACAGAAAGACTCCGAGCCAGAACAAATCAATGTTCAAGGCACAACTCGGAGCTAAAGCAAAAGCCAAAGCCAATACTAATATCCCGAAACACAACCTCGGGTTATAAAACGTATGTTGAAACCAACAGACCCCGAGCCCGGACAAGTCAATGTACCAGGAACAACTCGGAGCTAAAACAAAAACCAAAACCAAAACTAAAACTCCGAACTCAACCTCGGGTTATAAAACGTAAGTTGAAACCAACAGACCCCGAGTCCGGACAAGTCAATGTCTCAGGAACAACTCGGAGTTAAAGCAAAACCAAAACTAAAACTAAAACTCCGAACACAACCTTAGGTTATAAAACGTATGTTGAAACCAACAGACCCCGAGTCCGGACAAGTCAAAGTCCCAGGAGCAACTCGGAGCTAATGCAAAAACCAAAATCAATACTTATATCTCGAAACACAACCTCGGGTTATAAAACGTATGTTGAAACCAACATATCCCGAGCCCGGACAAGTCTATGTTCCAGGAATAACCCGGAGCATAAGCAAAACAGAAACCAATCCCGAAACACTATCTCGGGTCATAGACTACTGCTTGGAACCAACAGACCAATAGTCCAAACACTCATATACCACAAGGACGACCCAGAGCAGAAACAAAACCTCAAAGGTTGGAGCAAAATCAGTCTGTCCACTTAAATAACCTCGGGTACGATACAAGGGATAGCCCAGGATAAGCACGCTTTACCCCGCAGGTTCTGCCGCCAACGTTAACGTGCAAGAAAGCGCTTCTACCTTTGAGACAACCTACTAATCGCAATGATGCTCGAGTGCCAGTACAGCAGATAGCTCATACCCCGCCTGCCAAGCGTCGGCGAATAATTAGAATATCCGGTTCTGCCACCAACGTCAACGAGCAAGAAGGTGCTTCCACTTAATCAACATACTAATCGCAATTATGCTCTGTTGTTAGTACAGTGGATAGAACTCACCTTGATCGAAAAGCGTCGGCAAATAAACAGTGGACCCACGACTATCTTCCACTCCAACCATCACCACGAGCAGTCACCAACTTTCTGCTGCCATATGAAGTCAACACGCATTTATATACCATTGGACGAGTCAATTTTACCGAACAGTCCATTTCCAATCCGGAAGGTAAAACAAGTTAATTTTCAAAAAGGGAGGTAATTTACACATTTTCCCTAGCTGACCTCACTCAATACTATAAGTAGATTTAAATTGATAAAACAAAGGTATGAATTTCACTTAAAGTTCTAAATAAATAGTTAAAAAGGCTTAATACTACATAGTTTCAGATAATAAAAACGTATTTCAATTATAAACATAACAGAGAAAGAAGAAAATTCACGTAAACATTCAATTTTAGTAAAGGGAGATATTTTGTCAATCTTTTGAAACAAAGAAATTGTACGAAGGCGATCTTGCATACAAAGAAAAATGCTCTCGACAAAGTCGCTGAACAAAACGACAATGCCGGTTCGTTTCACTACATTAATATTAGTTTATGATTCGACTTTATTCTTACATTTGTTTTTATTAATTTGATATTTAAAGTTGTTGTCCTAAAAATATAACATGATGCTACTGTTAACCGGACTTGTCCTGAACAGTGTAACATAACGCCACTGTTAACCAGACAATTCCCAAAAGGTGTCGAAACATCACCTTTAAAGGGCCCTTAATACATCCACAAAGGTGTCGAAACATCACCTTTAAAGGGACCCCTTATTTTAAGCAGTAATGCAATCATATAAAACAAATTATGTTTTGACAGAGAGAGAGAAAGTCCTCTCATCCCACGTCATAATGAATTCACTTAAAACGTTTACCATTGTTAAGGCATTAACTAGCCACTTAAATTTTAGAATAAGTCATACAAAGTAGAGAAATAGTGCGTTTTCAATCGTTTTATGAATACATCCAAAGTAGGAGATAATTTGACATCATCTGGTAGCTTATTCCATAGCATGGGGCCCACTGAACTAAAGCTTCTGTCACTGAATGTTTTTTTTCTTATTTATTGGTACCACAAAATTCAGGTCTTTGGATTTTGCAGATCTAAGACCAGATCTGCTTTGTACAGGTTTTTGGAGAATTTCAGTCAGATATGCAGGTGCATTTCCAGTAAACCAGTTGTACATGAAAGTACATATTTTATAATTGATTCTTGCTTTGACTGGTAACCAGTACAGTGAGTACAAAGCATTCTTTGAGCTGTCTGATTTTTAACCTTAATACTAGTTTGGCACACATGTTTTTAGATCACATTTTGAGATTCCATACAAGATCAGGTTACAGTAATCAATGTGGGACATAACCAAAGATAGGAATATTGTTTCTGTTGCATCTTTATTCAGATATTTTCTTATACTTTTGATACGTAAATAATTGAACATGGCAGTTCTACTTTTTGTTTTGATGTGATCTTTAAAGCTTAAAGTTTCATCAAGTAAGGCCCCTAAATAGCGAATAGTCTTCACAGATTTTAAAGTTTCACCAGCAATATTGATTGACTGCGTTAAACATTTTTTCAACTGTGCTTTGCTTCCATACATGATAAACTCAGTCTTTGAGTTGTTCATTTTAACTTATTTTCATTCATCCATGAATTTATTGTATCGGCACACTCCTAAAGATCAGAAATGGCATTTGCTTCTTCATTCTGATTGTTAGGACAGAATCTTTTATTGGCAGTGTAGTCATCTGCAAAACTATGCACTGATATATCAGATGGAATGCCATCAAATAAGGTTCCCGCATAGGTATGATAAAGCCATGGACCCAAACAACTACCTTGTGGAACACTGCAATCTAATGGACGTAAAGTTTATAATCTAGTATTGACGTTGACTTGACATGCACGTGGACGAAGATATGAATCAATCTAATGAAGTGTTCTATTTTGTAGGCCATATTGTTTATTAAGTACTTCCAATAAAATGTCATGATCAACAGTGTCAAATGCAGCACTCAGATCAATAGCTATAAACGCCGTCACTTCTTGTTTCTCTATACCACACAGTAGGTCGTCATCAACTACTATAAGAAGGGCTGACTCACATGAGTGAAAACGTCTATATGCAGACTGATTTTTTGGAAGAAGATTATTTTTATCATGAGAATTCAATCTATTCAAAGCGGCCTTTTCAATTACTTTAGATAAGAAGGACAGATTGCTTACCGGCCTATAGTTAGCATATTCTAGATCAAGACCCATCTTCTTCAGAAGAGGCTTAACAATTGCCTCTTTCCACTTGGAAGAGAATACATCATGTTTCAATGAGATATTTATTAAATGAGTAATTAGAGGTAATAATTCTTGTAGGTAACATTTTAGCAATTTTGTTGGCAATACGTCTATCTCAGATGACTTGGTATTTAAGTCACTTATAAGATTTCTGACCTCTTCTATTGTGAAATCCTTAAAATGTTCTAGAATAGGAACATCCTTCTGCTGGGGTGAGAAAGTTGGAAGCTGAAGCAAGAATTCCCTTATTTTTTTAATTTTATTTAAGAAGTAATTAGCAAACTTTTCTGCTACAGAGTGATCAGAATCGCGTTTTGGCATTGAATTCTAAGATCTTACGCCTATCATTTCAGCAACAAATTTATATAATTGTTTTGTATCGCCTTTAGCATCAAGAACTCTTTGCCTAAGTGATTTAACATTTTCTTCATTTAATTCATAATGATAACGGTTGCGCATAACCTTGAAAGCTTCTAATTGTTCAGGCTTTCCATATTTTCTCCATAATCTTTCTTGTCTTCTCATTGAACTTTTAAGTAAGACTAGATTATCTGTAAACCAAGGTTTTGGAGCCCTATGAAGCTTTGTTTTTTCTACTATTGGAGCATGTTTGTCAAGAGTGGTTTTAAGTTTTGACTCCAAAATATTCACGTAAGTATTAACATCTTCACAATCAATAGAAATGTCTCTTAGATCAGAAGCAAATTTTTCATGATTGATTTTTTGAGATTGCGAAGTTTTACAGATTTGTTCACAATATTCTCTTTTTCTACATTTATTAGTACTCTAACTACACAATGATCTGATAAAAAGGATCCCTGTTCACATTTCTTTATCTGTACACCATTTACTGCTTCAGTAAGTACACGATCTGTTACGACTTCTTACCACCAATATGTGTTTTAAAATTTACATGCTGTTCTAAACCAAAGGAATGAAGACAATTAAAAAATTCAGAAACAGCAGAGGATCTATCTTCTAGATGTAGATTAAAGTCTCCCATTATTAACAGATTAGAGTAGTTAGAAATTAAATCTTCAATAAATTTACTGAAGTCTTCTAAAAACTGATAGACAGTGGCTAATGCTGGGGGTCTGTAAATTCCAATACAATGAAGGAGAAACCAAGTTTCTGTTGATACAGCAAAATCTATTCGTTCTTCCCTCAGATATTGACCTATTGCGAAATCTTTGTTAACAGCTGCTCTACAATTCAAAGTCAAGCAATTCACATTTTCACTAATCTGACTAACAGTATTACATATTTTGGGGTATATTAAGTTTTTTTATTAATGCCTTGGGGAGTTTTAACTGAACTCTTTACAATACACCTGTTTTTCTTTTGTGATCTATAAGGAGCTAATTTGAGTGAATTAATAACTCCTAATGTGGAGGAATCAACTCTGTATAAACAAGGATTATTGTAAACATTTAAACCTAAATCCAATAATTGGTCGCGGTCATACTTTAATGAACAAGCTGTATTTTGTAAAAGGTGTGATTTTTGATGATGAAATTTTTCAAAATTTTGAATATTGTTTTTAAGAATAACTAAACCCATGTTTGAAAATATAAAAATATAATTAAAGATGCACTTAGCTGAAGTGTTCATGAACATATACATCTAAAAATTATCACAAAACACTGTTGTTAACTTGAATAAATATCCAAAAACATCAGAGCAAAATAAAGTGTGTCTAAAATTGATGTATAATGAAAATAATAATAATAATGATTAAATAATAATAATGATAAAAGTAAAAATAGTAATGATAATGATGAACGGCGTAGGCGACGACAACGAAGACGACGATGATGATAATAATAATGAAAACAATAAAAATGATAATGAAAATGATGATGCTAATAAAAAAGTAGAATAATATTTATCATCATCATAACAGTAATAATAAAAAAGATAATAATAATAATGATATTTTTATAATATTATAAATATAATATTAATGATAATGATTAAATAATTGTTTATAGATCATTACTTGAATGTTTTTCAGGTAGTCTATTGTTGTTGAGTTTGACATTATCTAACATTCGTACAAAACTACGAGGGTATATCAACCTATCCATGGATCTATGTTTTGCTTGGATAACAAACATCAACTATTGGACGTATCAACAAGAAGTTTCAGAAACATGTGACGAAGTGAACGTCTTTATTTGGACTGACATTGTTGACAACTATACGATACCTGTTCTCATAACATTGGTTATTCAATGGTTATACTTTATAGCAAGACTTGCTATCATTAGTAATAATGACTATGTCCTATATGATCGGTTTGTGATTATCGTATTTGTCACATTTTTACTCGTAGATTTAGTTCCCCTGGTTGGTATTTTTCCTGTTGTTTTGTCTGAGCTCTCTTATTGGTTTCATTTTATGATCCACACCTTGATTCTCTCCCTGGAAATGCTTCAACTGACGGATTTAGATATCAAAATGATCAGAAAAAAGATTAATGAAGTTAGAGAAATGTCTGAAACAGAGACAGATATGGAACAAAGAAACAAACTTGAAGATGATATCAGAAAGTTGGTCCAACATTTACGAGTCAGAGAGGCTGGAAAAGCAGTGAATGCTTACCTTCCAGGACAACAGTTTATACGAGATTGTTTGTCATTTTGCGCTATTGTATACTATATATTTGCGTTAATTATAGAAATAATTGTAAATTATGATCGAAATGGGATTAACATATTTAATATTGAATTTATAGTTGTAATATTAGCGAGATGGAGTACGTCTTTTATATCTTTGATTTTCATTTCATCACTGCTTTCTTGTATAGCAAATATATGTATCGGAGGATGTTTCTATTTTTTAACACTCGAACTTGGAGTGTTAGCAGAAATAATGAGTTCTAATACAGGCAATGTCATTTATTTTACAACATTGACATTTTTCTTTGAGTCAAATTTTTTAGGAGTGTTTTATATTGAAAGGGAGCATGCCATGAAAATTGTACTTGGTTTTTCTTTCTATAATATATGTGAACTAATCCTTGTTGTGATAAAAAACAAAGTAATGTACGTAGTTAATTCTGGTACTGTTCAAGAATTTTCATTCTTTTTAAGATTTGGTACTTTAATCGGGTTATTTATCACTGTACCGTGTATTATGGCGTACAAATTGTCGCAGAGTTTAGAAACAGACTTCATTCCTCTCTTATTTGCGAGTGGCTATATAAACCTGACTTTCGTTACACTGAGCTTGCTGCTTGAATGTTTATTAACTTCACTAAAATGGTATATGGTTCAATACAGAAATAAAATCGAAGATGTTTTACAGAAAATGCGTTTAATCCAAAGTTGCATATTAGTCGTCCTTATCTTCAATATGTCATATTTTAGGTACAACTGTGTATTTTTCAAAGCTTGGTGGCTTTATCGTCTTGTATTGGCAATTTTTAGTTCTTCTGTTACAGCTGGGCTAGTTGTGTATAATGAATGGCTTAGACACAAAAAACGACAACAGTTAAGTTTACTAATGAGCACTCTTGTTAATGTTCACTTCGATGACAATGATAAAGATACTGATTGTCCTATTTGTTTCTCTAAAATGTCACAAGGTGTGTTGTTGCCGTGTCGCCATTCTTTCCACAGAGATTGTGTTAGACTTTGGTTTGAGATTCGCCAAGTTTGCCCAACTTGTAATATTAAAGTATGATACTACTTTGTTAACGTTTTACCACTGAAGTTGATATGAATACATACAATGCCTCCTTTCTTGAACTAATAGACGCCAAATTTTAAACTGACTTATGAGCATTTTCATAGTTTTGAGAAAAATCATTTGAAATTTAGACAGTAACTATTAAGCATGAAATGCAACTACGTGTTTTTTTTGTCAATACATGATGTTTGCACAGAGATATAAGTCTTCAGTAGTGTAGAGCTTAAAAACTAACACATCGTTAACCAACACTTAAAATTGCCAAACATGGACTTACGTTTCTCTGAAATTAGAGCGACGAAATGAAAATCAGTAAATAATATCATTACTATAGTTGATTTAAACTCTTGATACATAGTTTTGAATCATATACTGATGAACTAATTAATGTTGATGTAGTTTCGGGTCTTAAGGTGCGAACAGTACAAACGGTAATTCTTTTCTTTCTAAATATAGCAAACTGAGTAAAGAGATCACGTATTAAATGAAAATAGTATATGTTCTCCCGTAGTTATATGTCGATTACAAGACAGAGGATTGTTTTGGGTGCTTGAGGTAGTGAATTGGATCACTCTAGAACGTGTAAATACATTCGTTTTTCATTATTTCGACTTGTTTAGGACCACTGAAAAGGTTCATTATCTCGAAATGTTTTAGGCCATAAAAATCGCGATTACGAAAAGTCAAGTTAAACTTTATTTCAAACACGCACCGAAATTCACAAACGGATCACTCTACTTACAAACTTACGGTAAAGGCGAATGAACATTCATATGGAAGCGAACTTAAACCGCACTTATTTTTTTAAACTTTTTTTTGTAGTTTGGTCCATTTTACAAAATATCTTAATAAATGTCAGACAATATTAGTCGAGATTTCAGCTTGTGTATAACTGTTTAATAATAAACGATTTTTTTTATTTGTTACGTCCTCTATAATCAGTCCTAATTAACGTATGTTGCATTGTTTTATATGTAAACAAGTATATGAACCATAATTGTATGTGTTTCTTTTATTTATAATATAGTGTGAAAATTTATTTAACTATATATTATCACATGTGTTTATTCGGATAATTATAATTGTATTTGATGCTTTTCAGATATAACGTAGTGTGCAACTTTATTTATTTATGCATTATTTGTATGTATTTATTCGGGTACAATGTATTCAAATATACCTCTGATTGTTTGTTGCTTTCTTTTTCATAATCTTTTTAATGTTGTAATTTTAAATGAATTATTATATGATTATATATGCTAAGTTTTGTTTGTAATGAAACAGGCTTCTGTATTAATGATATGACGGTATCATTAATAGTCGATTACTGTTTGAACCAATGAGAGCGCTCCTGATCAGCATTTGATCTTGCTTAGGTATTGTGACCCTCATAAAAGTGACATCAGGATAAAATTGTATTTCAGTTTTCATAGAAATTAGACGTATGTAACCTGTCACGCAGCTTAGTTAAATGTGTTTTGGATTTTGATATATGACATAGATTTTTTTTAGTTTGGACGTTACGATTAACCTGTACCGGTTCAGTTTTTTCTAATTTTATCAGAATCATTAATTTCAATGTTTGAATAAAAGGTAAAAGGTAAAATATGCTGAAAGCTTGAAATAATCCTACTATTGTGATTTAAAAGGTCAAAGTAAACAATCCGTCAAATGAGAGGGTTGCTCTCTTTGAACATATGTTTCGAAGCATGCATTTTTCTTACATAAAGTCCATTTACGCATGTCAATCAGACATTGGCATGAGATATCATATGAAAATACATCTACGTATGTGATGTTGTACGATGGTGTATGTGCATTAACTCTTGCTTTGCATGTTCACTTAAAATCAATATATTGCAATACGATTTTTTATCCAATTGTTACACCGCTAATTATGAGCATCTCTATTTCAGTGGCCAGTTGTGTGAGGTTGTACTTGTTGAAATACTTGAATTGTTTATACAAAATATACTTGTCGATATTATATTGAATAGTCTTGACTATAGTTCGTAACGTAGCGTGATGTGTGAGCATTGAAATTAACCAATCAATTTCAAACGAAGTGCAGAATTGTTTTATAGTTTATAGATAAGGTGGATAAACCACTACCACCTTAGCCAATCATGCTCTTAATGGTAGACCGCTTTACTATATCACCAACAGGACACTAATTAAGCGAACAGTACAGCAGCCTGATCAATTACCACGAACGTTCCTACCCGTTCCGTAACGTTTGGATCGGAACAACTCAACCAAAAGTCAACTCAACCCAAAGACAACTCAATCCCCTACTAACTGTTTAAGTTGCCCCAACTATGGGTTGAGTTATTCATGGGTTGAGTTGTCTTCGGATTGAGTTGTCCCGTATCCGTAACGTTCTCTAACAGTCGTTACTGAACACACTGCAGTTCGTAAAAAAGAGCCTTTGAAACAATACAATGAACTTATCCTCGACAGGGGATGCTCAGGATTATAATAAAATATGACACATAGGGATGCGCGATAATACCGGTATACCGGTATATCGCAATACTTCTCAAACACAATACGTACCGGTACGGTCCTGCAATATATCGCGATATTTTTATTTTAATCTAATAGACTAAAATTGCATACTCGAACCTGTTTTGCAGCATGATTTGTGGCCGTATTTGGCCAGAATCTATTACATTTCTGGTTTTCCTTTAATCTATTTTAGCATAAAGTACTAGAATAAAGTATTGACATATCACATTTCTACCTTTGACGACTTTAGTTTAACATTAAGAAGAGATGTTTGAACTGATGAATATTTTTATCATTTGACGAAAAGAATAAATGTTTTCGTAAAATTTAGTGGGCATCATTAATATTTTATTTCAATCTTAACCTTTTCTTATTTTGAACGCGTCCGCATTTTTACTCTTATCCTTTAAATTGTTGTCCGCATTTTCCCTCTTTATCTAATGCTCAATAGAGAAATGACATCATAGATAATTTCATATCTGAATTAATAGAAAAATGTTCTCCAATATTAGATCAATGGGACATACATAATCGAGTTCCCGAATAAATAAACGCTTTATTGTTGTCTTTTGAAGTCGCCTGAACATTTTCTAAACCTTTTGCGATTTTTAAAGCGTTCCTATAAAGCTTAACATCTCCAAACACTCTGGGACAAAAGAAGACATTTGAATTGCATTGTTGTAAATTGAATTTGAAGGGTTATCATTTAAAATATGACTTGAACGTTTAGGCTATATAGAATTTACTTTTATATTTTGCTTGTAGAACAATTCTGCCAAGAGCTTATAACATAACTAACAAGTTAATTAGGGATTTTGTCAGTTATCTTTCCCTGATAAAATCTGAAGCAATCGAATTGGTAAGTAGGTCCTTACAGTTGGAATCCTCGGATTTTATCATTGAATTCCTATGTAAGGATAACAAAATATTTCGTCCAATATCTTTCTTGTTGAATACGATATTAACAAAAGTGATGAAATTTAGATAGTTCTTACTCTCAAAATACTTAACTTGAATTTCAAACAAATTAAATGATTTACATAAAACGTTATTTAAGATTAATTCTGGCAGATTGACATTGCAAAGTAAGGGTAAAATCTGAGTAATCAAACTTATTGGACCTACATATTTGAAGAGTATGAAAGGGGAAATAACTGACTATGGTCCCTTATTACGTGTATAGATAATTACAAAATTAATTTGTTAGTTATGTCATGTTTTGTTGTGTTTTGTTTTTCACTCACTTTTTTGTTGTTTTCTTTTGCTTGGTTACACTGTTAAAACATTTTGACCAATCGCAAAACAAAGAATAAATTAGTATGGCCTTGTTATACAAAAGTAATAAAATACAAGTATCAGCATTTCCAAAAATGCTTGAAATCGTCGTTTAGCCGTGTATTCTCCATAGAGAATAAAGATTCAAGCAATATGCAGATCAAACAGTACATGCCTGTACAGTAGAGGGCTTTAAATCAGTCCTTCAGAAGCTCGACTAGAGCGCGTCCATCCCCGTCGGATACAAATACCAGCAGTGGTCATCTGACGTATTACTACAGATTCAGGTATTCGTCAGTGCTTTAAACCGTCCAAAGTCTATTTATAGACTACAGAGCGTTTGAATAATTCAACACACTGTAAGGCCAGATAAAACCATCGAATTACCATTGCTGTCCAAACATATTCCATCCGCGCACGTACAAAATCATTATTATGGTAGACTTCACAATTCACCTGTCCATTTGACATTTTGAAACTATATTTTATTGATATGCAAACCAGATTATTCTTTTCAAGAACATGTTCTGCCCTACATTCCGCCAGCTAATCGAACGTTCATATTTACTAATAAACTCGCTCGGAAGTAGGGAAGATAGGTTTGCTTTTTTCAACAAAAGCGAGTTTTTTCAATAAATGAACATGTTACGAATAGGCATGAATGTTTTTTTTTTGGTTTTATATTGTAACTCCTTGAAACTGATACTCGTTCATATATCGATAATGATATTTTCTTGTATTACAAACAGGTAACCGTATAATATACGCCGTGGACGATTCCATACACGCACCCCTTTTTTTGCTACTCTACGTCATCTTTTTCGTCACGTGACCTCGAATGCAACGTTCTGATTGGCTAAAGACAACCGGTGTCGACACAAAAATGCTCAAATCTTGATAATTGTTTAAATCGTCGGTACAGGACCGACGATAATAATTAACTCTGTGTCGAATAATTGGGTACAATTATTGGTTACGTCATAACTTTGTGCGTAGATTCGAATTGTTTTCTCGTACTTGGATCACTTCGGCGTTTTAATAATAAGCATGTACGTACATTTAGTCTGGGCAGTCTCATACTGCGCTTTGTCGAACTAGGTGCCCGTTCATAAAGAAAGTCGCAACGTAACGCTTTTTGAAATGCGCTTTTCGTAGCGTGTACACAAGTTTTACACAACGCGCAAAGGGGTTTACGTAAAGCTATCAAATTCAAGTTGGTGACTTCCACAAACAAAAGTTCTAAATTGTAACAAATGAAAAAAATAATCACCAATCTGTGACCACGTTTATCAACTTTAACTGCTCCGACAAAATATGTTCATTAAATGAAACAGACTTATTGAAAAAAGAAACCTGTTCACTATGGGGTGCAGCCATTTTAAAAGACGAGCAAAAAGAAAAATTGCTACGTATCGCTAGCTAGCGATTCAATTAAGTACTTCGTAGCAGACCGCTTCATAGGAAATTGCCACGAAGCGATACGGAGAACACGCATTGAGGAACGGGCTCTAGTTTAAAATGAATTTTAATTTGACAACGAGCTTTTAGACGGCAATATATTTAAAACAATGAATCTTTGAGTTAAAATAGAACGGTCATTATTTTTGGCTTTATAACAGGTTAATCTAATTTTTTCATCATTGGCGCGGTCCCTGATTAAACCTTTTTGAAATACGAAAATCTTTATATTATCATTTACGTCTTTCATCAAACTTGAAATACATTTCTTTTCACATGAGCCTAGATGTATTCAAATGCTTAAACTACTTTTACACAAAGAAATAAAAAAAGAGAAAATATCACTGTATATTCGTGTAACTACATATCGCTTTTCAAAAAACACCCCAACAAAAGATGGTTCAACTCAAACATGTTATTGAAATCGTCTATTATTCCCGTTATTTCAATAAACTTTAGATAATACATACCTTATAAAAATAAATTTACATCTGTGGTTTTTGAATTTTATTGAAATAAATCCAAGCTCTTTATATTGCGTACATTCATCCGTTCCGTTCCGATTTGTCAGGTTTTTATACAAAACCAAAATTGAAAGAAGACGCGCTATAGAAATTTTGATGACGATTAAAACGGGCACAAACGAGTTTAAATCATTAAATATTTTCAATAGATTAGATTAATGTATTCAAATAATATATGATTTTATTATACTTATAAACTTATCTGAATGATTAAGATGGAATTATTGTAAAATCATTAGTTTTTTGCGATTCGAGAGTTTTAAGGCAGTTAGTTTCGTTGTTTAAATGTACCCGTACATGCTTTTACGACGTTAATTCATCCTCAAACTTATAGCCAAATAACACCACAATAGCTCTTAGGCTTATCAGAATTCATTTACTATTCCAGTCAGGGAAGTATTTGCCGCTTTGGTGTAATTTTAGGAAAGATTTGGTTTACATCTTTGTAACTTTGCTATTGGTGTAACATTTTTCAATAAACTTGGTACGGGAATCAACCCAGGCTTCTCTGGTTTTTTGTTTAATATGCTAGCTGGACTATCCAGTTGCGAGCTTAAGATAAAAACTATCGTAAGTCAAATATGGGCAAGCGTTAAACATCGGGTATTTCCGTACCCTTTGTTAGATACAACTAAACAACTTTCGGAATTACTCGGCCATTCGCACAATAACTAAGGATTAATTTTCAATGAATGATCGATAAATGATCGATGACCATAAAGGTTACATACCACTAAATGGTAGGGATGGGTATCGCCGGAAATATGAAGATTCAACACAATTATACATTGTGAAAGCTTATTTAGTGGTAATATTATATCGTCTGGCTTACGCGTCTGCCTTTTGGACTTATCAGTGACGTCCATCTATTTAAACATGTATTAGAGCTTAACTTTATTATATGACAATAAATAAAAATAGTGGCACTTATAGTCTCTTAAACTAATGCCAGCTATTAGAATCTTTGAAATTCTGCAATGTCTTTAACACATCCTTTGAAATTCTGCAATGTCTTTAACACATCATTTAAAGTGTGTAAATTGTTTCAATAAGTTGTATAAGAAATATATGACGGAATAGGAAATTTTGTATCCTACATCTTTTGTCCTTATTGTATCATAAATAAATAGCTATAAATCATTCTAACCACTAAGAAACTAATTAGGGATCAAGTTTGTTGCAACACGTGCACACTTCCCAGTACACATCCATGCATACAGTATACTACAGTGGATGCTTTACCTATTATTTGGCAGTAGGCAAATCAGAGGAAGCTCTATATGGCAATGGGTTAATGTTTAATATGTAATTAACAATTGGCATGCTGACACTGTCAGTCTATCAGCAATGTGTCGCAAATGGACTTTCGATTTAAAGTAAGATTTGTAATAATGCTTATTTCACAAACAAAAGTTGAGTCTTAAATGTTGCATTGGGATAGATAAAGCTTTCACAATGTATAATTGTGTTGAATCTTCATATTGTCATTCAAATACAAGCATGGGTGCTGAAAAAAGCTTATGTTATGAACTCGCAATATATCGCAATACGTATTGCAATACGCTGTTTGATATCGCAATATATCGCAATACGAAATTTCCGGCGATACCCATCCCTAATGACACATGACTGATTTTAATATATTTTCATGAGTGTTAATTTGGAGTAGTGGTAATGCGTTCTACCATTACAATTATGATTGTACCCAAGGGGTAGTGGTTTATCCGCCACACTAACTTTGTTTAAATGTACTATACAACTTTTATTTTCAATTTTTTCCCACATCTTGAATGGATTGGTTCATTTTTAATGTTTACACAAACACGAAGTGTTATTTTGTACGAACTTAACATTTCAGCTTCTAGATCTGTTTCGTATGTATTTGTTGTATTACATGTTACCTGCATGACAATTCTGTGATAAATTAACGCTTGGTTTTATACACTATCCTCCGAAAGGTCTTGGACAAAATGTAAGTTTTAGAAAAATTGAAAATGCATATCAATAGTTATTGAAATATTATGAAAAGTTTCAATAATTTAAGGTAGTTGAACATATTTGCTGATTTAGAATTGCTATTTGGTGTTGTTTTTTTCAAAGATAAATGTGGAATTATTCTAAAACAGGATTTTGTCTAAAGACTTACGGAGGAAAATCTTTAAGTTTTATTACATAAAACATTGCTTGCAAACACCATATAGATATAAATGAAATATATTTTTTTCTTTGACGTTTTTCATTAGTTTTAATTAAAGAACAGGCGTGGTCGAGTGGTTATGACTTTTGACTGGTCACCATTGGTTAACAAACTCTGCGTTGTTCCGAATCCCATCCAAAACGTACACCGTTGTTTCCTTGAGCATGAACATTTATCCTACAGCTCCGTACTTGTAGGACCAGGAAGCGGACTCGAAAGCGATTTATCTAAGTTGTGAGAACTAGTTCCACAACCTAGCTAAATAAATTTGTATGAACTAAACTTTACTTTAAATATTACCCTTTATCTTCTAGCAACCAGGAACAGTTGAATTATCACATCACTAGAACTAAAATGGATCGCTTGTTTTTGTTCTCTGTAACAGCATACATGTATAAAAACATGAGATAAAAATAACAGCATAGCGCGTCTATCAAAATTAACTCTGGACGGTACCGTAAGGCACCATCCAAAAGGGTAAGATAAATATCTGTCATAAGACGGAGACTAAATACTTCGTGGTGTTTGGTCAAGTAAAGTGGTTGACTTCCACTGGCGAGGGTGTGTGCTGACAGCTTGGTTAAAACTTTTGATTAATACATCTAGGCTTAGCATAAGCCATATTTAAATGCGGCACAAGGTATCCAACATTACAGAAAATCACATAATGTTAGCCAATGTTGTTATTCACATAAATCAAAGACCTGATCACACGTCACTTATGTCTAAGAAGCACATAATTCACATATCTAACAAAACATCACCCGACTAGCTCAGTCGGTAGCACGCTAATCAACTAATTGATGGGTCTATGTTTGATTCCCGAGCGGAGCATTATTTCGTGGAGCATCGTCATGAAATAATTACTTCGACCATTCACCCCTCCTACCACATATTCTAAATCATGTAGAATAGTTATTAGACACTGACAGACATATGCGACTGGTAAATGTTTAACAGCTAAATCTGGAAACCTCGAGTAGGTTGACTGATCGCAGTTATTAGGACATCTAATGCGTTGCTACGCGGTTGAACCAAACGAAACCAACATCAAATGTTTATTTATTATACTATTTTATCATATATTCCAATAAAGTAGATAATGTGCTAACGATACAAACAGTGAACAAACTAAATAATCTAGTGTATTATGATTATGCATATTGTGTTTTAGGACTTGTAATTACTGTATATATTGTGCGTAAAGATTGACCCCGATCTGACCTTTAACATTTGCATCTGATAATTATCTACACATATCCCGACGAAAATCAGTACCACGCCTATATTACACTTAGGCAGCGATTGTAAAATTATAGAAGAATGTTGATGTGTTAAATTTCAACACATAATCCTCACGGGCACGGTGTTATCGAGGATTAATACATGTTTAACATTCGTATCCAATGTAATGAATATTCTTGCATAAAGGTCAGGTCGGGGTCAAACTTTACGCACAATACAATATAACTAATGCCCTTAACACTATCGATTGCTAAAAGTTTTACGATAAAACATTTTGACTTAAAATGTCATTGTCAAAATGCAATAAACCAAAACATATTCAGTCAAGCACATTTATATAGAGTTGCATGATTATATTTAAGCAATATATTGCATACCCAACTTATTGTGATAATCCGCCGAAAGTTGTCCCCCTTATGATAAACCCTCGCATATATTTAAAACGTTCTCAATAAAATTATATATTTTGTTTCCTTTTATTTCAGATATGTAATTCAGAGATAAAATATAAATATTAAAAATATACAAATTGACTTCTTAATGCAATTCTAAACTATACACGCGCACACAGTTTCTGTATTTTTTTCTAAGCAAAGGACATAAAAAGTTGACAGATGTGCAGTATTATTGCTTAAGTGATACAACGCACAAAATGCGATTTTTAATGCAATATCACTCACATAATAGCGATTTGACATGTTTTTCATTATGGTATCGTATCACATTTGTGGTATCGCACTAACGTGCATAGTATTGAATTGACGTGCATGATATCGCATTTTTGTAAATAGCCTTGCATTGACGTACATGATATCGCATTTTTGTACAGAGTATCGTGTTGACGTGCTTAGCATCCCATTTTTGTACATAAAATCGCATTGACGTGCATGACATCGCTTTTTTAATAAAACACGCTTTAATACACACAGCCATGCGAGTTGATGTCTTTTAATGGCTATATTAAATATATTGATAAAATATTCTCTTCTTTTCTGAAAGTTTCTTTACATTCGTCTAGCATCACGAATGAATTCTTCAAAGAATTGACAATGTATATCAACACTTGGTCTCTTATCAGGATCATAATCCCATGATCTCTCTATTAACTGTATCCAACTATCAGGTGCCTTACAATTTAACCTGGTCGATGGTCTAAGTCCATCTTTGACTGCCTTTTCTAATGGTCCAAATAATTGTTGTTGTATATAGTCGGCCGCATCTTTTCCATACCACATTTCCCATAATATGATTGCTAAACTATATATGTCTGCTTTGTGGTCGTAATTTTGTGACTGAAATTTAACAAACATACAAAATATCATGTTCACAGACTATTTTACAAAATACAACACCATAAATGGCAACAGTAATGCTTTTGTTATTACATTACGTGTATATTGTACGTGTATATTTGTCTGTTTTTATATCATATAATTCGTACTTATATATAATCATCTGAACATTATATTGTGTTATATAGTTTAGTAGGACAATATATAAATATCAAATCCTACAGAGTATTGATAAGTAATGTCGACCGAGGCTTTAGAACGGAATGTTCACCCCAGACAAGTAATGTCGACCGAGGCTGTAGCCGAGGTTGACATTACATGTACTTGTCAAGGGTGAACATTCCGTTCTATCACCCTTTGTAGGATGTGATATTCATTTTATTATACCGGACAATGAAATTCAGAAATTGTTGACAATTTTATAAGCACAAACCGTTTTTTTTTTTCATTTTGTTTTGTTTCAGAACTAAAAAAACAGCTTTACACCGTTATGTTTGTTTCGTAAAAAACAAGCGTCTGAGCTATTCTTATTAAAGGGGTTAGTATGCAAAATGACATTAATAGTTTTACCATTCTTATTAATCTAATGTGAAGAATCCCAATTTCTATTTGTTTTTGTGACTACATGTAATTGCGAATAACAGAACGAATAAATACATATATGTCATTCACATACAATATATGTTAACAAAACGCAATTATAAACGCTTGTAATACATAATCTATTTATGGCTAACTTGATCCACGTGGGTCAAGTTATCAAATATTGAAACAAATGATAGAAATATTTTGAAAAGCAATGTATCAGAGTGTCTGTTGCATCCGCAATTTTAATAATTAAATGCAAAAACTGAAATATTAGAACCGACAATGTTGACTACTTATCCCTTTAACACAAGAGCTAACATTTCTTTATAAAATTATATATCATGATATAAGGTTAAAGTGCGGTTTAAAGTCTGCTTCCATATACATGTTCAGCCGACTTTACAATCTTGTACGATAACTCCTGATCATTGAAATAACCCGCAGACAGACGATCCTTCACAGTATCCATTAACACCTGGTTGAAGTTGAACAATTGTATGTTAATTTCTTTCACAAGGAAGTAAGGAGTGCCTCTTGCAGGGATCGAACCCGAGACCTATCGACGCCTAAGCGTGCGTCCTACCACTGGACCACTACTCATGTATAGATGTAACCGTTTTAACTAAGGATGATTTTTGTTGTATGAATTTTATGAAAATGTTCACTTACCTGTAGCAACACTTCAGGTGCCATATAGACAGGACTTCCTACTATACTAAAAGCTATTTGTTTATCTCGTTTAGTCAAACCAACATCAGTCAGTTTAACAATATTCTTATCAGTCACCTGAAACATCATTTGTACAATATCAAACATATTTCTTGACATTTTTTACTATAAAAAAATCCAAAACTTGTTTTTAACTGTGACAGGAAAAAGCCGCACGATTAGCTAGGTCAATAGCGCAAAAGTCTATCGATAGAAGGGTCATAGGTTTGACTCCCAGTCTGGGCATACTTTTCTGAAGCTTAATAAATTCTACTGCAAACAGCTTCCTATCACTGTTTCTAAAACGTAAAAGGCGGTTATCAGTAACTGACGGACGTATACGCTTAGCAACTGGTTAATAGTTAAATTCAGAGATTTAGCCTTTCCAGGAATGGTGAGTAAGTTGAGTGACCGACATGGTACGTAATGACCTTTACAAAGGGTTCCTATAGCGTTTAACCAACAAAAACAAAATAATTCATTATTAACAACTAATAGAATTATAGAATAAAAAACAACGCTCACTTTGTAAATCAAGAAAATGTCTAAATTAATTTTTTGGTCATTTTATTTAAGCGATGGATATACAAAGGAACTTGGTACGATTTCAAACGAGTTCCAATTCAACAATAAAATTTATGAAATTGTTTTAATCAAGCGTAAATCATACTGTTATGTCAATAACATTGTAATTTTAGTATTGATATTTTTTTCAAACATTTACAAAAATGTTAACATCAGTATTAAGAACAAACTATCCTACCAGCACATTTTCCAGTTTCAAATCACGATGAACAAATCCTTTATGGTGAAGGTAACGCAGACCTAAACACAACTGTAGAGCAAATTCCGCCATGTATACCATAGAGCGCACTTGTGCCTTCGTACCAGGGCTCAATTTTCCAGCATTGTTTTCATCAGAACTTACAAACTTTTCTTTCAATGTATGTCGACACACTTCCATAATCATAATCCACTGGAAATCTTTTTTATGCTTCTGGTCTTTATATCGATATGTTGCTCCATAATACCGTACAATATTCTCGTGATCCAGCTCTCTGAAAGGAAGGTATTCAGAATACACCATAAGACCCTCGTTAATTATACCCCCATCACAAATAGTGATGAGGAACTAAATACCAGTCATTTTGTCCGTCTGTCCGTCCCGAATCTTGTCCGGGCAATAGCTTCACCATGGATTGATGAATTTTTAAATTACTTGGCAAAACTGACGCGACAAAGCGTTGCTTGCAAGAACTGCGTTAAAACCTCAAAGGGTGTGGCCATTAGATAAGGTCAAAGGTCAAATATTGTAAAAAATCGGTTTGTCCGGGCAATATCTCCATCATTGACCAATGGGTTTAAAAAAATTTTTGCACAAATATTAACCCTGACGAGACGATGTGTCGCGTGCATAAACTGAGTCGATACTTCAAAGGGCAAGGTCAGGTAATTTGGTAAATTTATCAACTCATGAATCAACCTATATTACATGAGCGATTGTTCTATATACTAAAATTACTTGTGGTAGAAAAGAGCAGTTTTTTCTCAAAATTTCATTGGTTCAAGATTTTTGCCGGGCACTGACAAATAAAATATTATACCTCATTGTGCGATCCTCCAACAATATGTCTGACACTGTGTTTTCCTTTAATGGATCTCGGCAAACTTTTAGTGCAACAGGTAGATTTCCTTTTCTGGAATTTGATTTTATTTCCGCTAAGTAAACATCAGCAAAGCTTCCACTACCAACAGGTGGATTATATTGATCCCAACGTAGGTCTTCAAGGTTATAATCAAATTCCATGACATAATTGACGAAAAATAGGTCAAGCTGACCTTGGAGAATGTGACTCGTATGTAGTAACCTTGGGAACAAGTCTCGTAGATTATTCTCAGTGTCACCCATTTGTTTTTGTAACATTTCCATAAGATCTAGATCAGCTTTCAGAAAATCAGGAATCATCTTAGCAACAGTGTCAATACCTTTAATAAATCTTTTGAAAAACGCATGTAGTTTAGTTGATAGATTTCGACTTTCAAAAAGGTTGTCAAGAAAGAGTTTAGTGGCGTCTTGCATTTTGGACACACATTTGTTAGGATCTCTCAATTTGTAATCAGAGAAAATTCGTTTTAGGGCTTTATCTACAGCTTTCAAAGAAGACGTGGACGCTACTGCTCCACCCAATCCTTTAAATGATCCAGATTCATCATCGCCTCCAGCTTCCTTAGCCTTCTTCCATATTTTATTAGGAGGAGCTGGTTTCTTTATAGATTTATGAAGATCTTGAACCACTTTCATATCTCCATCTAATAATGCTCCTGAAATATACAGCATTTACATTTTGTGGTTTATATTCCATTACACAGAAGAAAGCTTAGTATATACTTTCCAATATTTCGACCGTATTTAACAGTCTTCATCAGGGTTGTGATAAATGATCAGTTGGTATAATCTGTGTTATAGATTTTAACCCAGAAATTGACGATGTCAAAAAAGAGAACAATTGCAATGTTTACATTGGTTGGAGGCATTAGTTCCTATGATATGTGATACATCGTTTTCACTTGGTAGCAAGTGCGTGCATCTATGCAAGCATTTTTCTATCAATGTCGGGACTAACTATAAAATTTAGACATATAGCAGTAACTGGACAGCAGGAGCGGTGAGTAGGTTGACCAGCCGCCGTAACAGAAGACCACAATGGAAATAAGAGATTCATCTCTTTTTTTGTGTCATCCCGGATATTGATGTATGTGCATGACATACGGCATTATTCATACTTTGTTATTCACCATTTGTATGTCATGTATCATGTCATTGTTATCGAAATAAAACTATTATAATTAATATTAACAGGATCAATACGATGTATTGCTTTAGCATTAAACCCAACAAAACAAAACCCAAAAACTAAGACCATGTGTACATGTAACCTTACCTTCTAGTTTAGCAATCTGTTCTTCCATTAATTCAAAGTCTCGTTTACAAACACGTATTATTTTATCTTTTATTCCAGTGACAATGTTGTTTTCACGTTCCCAATAATTCATCTCTACAGCAACTCTATTGCCAATCTTCTCTAAGGCATCTGATATCACCTGAGCATACAAAATATTAATTATGTATAATTCAAGACCTTTTGTGGTGATATAGAAAGAAATATGATAACGTAAAGCTGCAACAGTTGATAATGCTAATAAATTTTGGAATTAACAAGTCTTTATTAGCATTATATCATTCTTAGGCCACAACAAGTTGATCATGTGTTCTACGGATTTTTCAGGAAAAAATGGGACGAGCGAGCAAAATAAATCTTAAGTCAGTTGCTTTAAATATAGTGGTTTGACCAAATTTTTATGAACGAGCGAGGAAATATTTTGTGTGTGTAAAAAACGTCAAAATTAAGGTGCGAGCGAATCCATAGAACAAATGGTCAACTTGTTGTGGCCTTATGGCTACAAACACCTTGAACACTCTTTGCTGCATGACTTAATGGACACAGTTGATGAAAACATAAATTCCACGGTTGGAGAGCAAAATGAGTGTGTATTGACAGACATATCATATAAATACATATATATTATACATGTATATAGAATGTGTAAATCAAACACTTAACACAACACACACCGCCATAGTTCAGTGTGTATCACTGTAAACTTCAGCAGCGTGTTCAATTACCCTGAACGTTTCAAAACGTTCCGTAAAGGAAGTGCCGGAACAACTCAACCCAAAAACAACTCAATCCGAGACAACTCAATCCCCTACTAACGGACTGAGTTGTCCTAACTTTGAGTTGAGTTATGCACGGATTGATAGGTCTTCGGATTGAGTTGTTCCGTACCCGTAACGTTAGCTTACAGTCGTTACTGAACTCATTGCTGGTATTATTTGTGAAGATTCATGGGTCGAATCCAAGCTACAGACAATTACTCTTCTATCTGAGAAAAAAATGTCACAAAATGGAATCAAGAGACAATTATAAAGTAGACTGCTTTTCTTTTATGACTCTGGCTGTTGCAAAAATGAATATAAAAACTCATAATCACTACTCACTAACTCAAACAACTATTTAACAAAACAGTCTTACCTTCTTACGGTCATCTTTAGGACAATCCACTATCCTCCAGTTAAACAATCTTTCAGCCATTTCTCTAGATTGCAATACATCTTGTACTTTGTTAGCAACAACTTCAGATTCTTGACTTATATTAGCTTTTAAAAAGTTGATACTGTCCTTAGAATTCTTCTCTAACATGACAATCTGACTTTTTATCTGAACAAAATAATCAACAATTTTAGCTTTACCAGGATAAATAATTAAAAATTAAATATTAACCTGAAGTTTTTACCAGGAGTTAAGAATAAAACACGCTTAATATACATCGAACTAAACATGTAAGACACACGCTCTGGGAGGATTAAAAGGACACAGGTTCAAATAATGATATAAATGCTAATTTATATGACCTAGAATTTGTTTTAAGGTTTGCTTTATCCACTGGGTTCTGTCAGGATCATATTCTTTTTGTGATTTCGATGATCCGTGTTAATCGTCTTTTTGGATGACAGTTGATAAAAAACTATCTCTCATATACATGTACACGTACATATACATGTACGTTTATGTATACAGTGTTTCCATCTACTTTCGTATTCGATTGTAAAACATTACACTTTTAAAATACAGAGATAATGAACTACCTGTGCAGCCTCTTCTTTGACTTTTTCCATTGATTTAGCAGCTGTCACTTTAGATACTTTTAAAATAAATATTGTTCTTTTAAGAACAGAAGACAACCAGCTGTAATATAAGATAACGATAAAATCATGTAACAAATAACCTGATACCATCACGAAGCGTGCTGGACTGTAGATGTGAGAGTTACCTGCTTAGAAAAGTTTGTTTTTAAAGTATTTTCGACTGCCATTCTATCGGTTCCCTTATAGCATCAAGTTAGGAAGATGTCAGTAACTTGGGAATAGGTATGCACATGAAAACCCCAGTTCTAAACATATACTAGTATGCATGCCTCAGAACAGTAAGTTGGTTGATTGAACTTCGCAATAGGACTTAAGATTTATCAGAAGATCAGCTATAAATAATTACATTTTATTAAACTGTCGGTGCTGCATACTTTAACCCCGTGATTGAAATACTTGATGAATGGTCGATATTACCTGTTCATAGATCTATACATATAACTATCTAAATCGAAAATGAGTATAGAAGAACTGAATTTAAGTCGGCGGGATTGATGTATGTGACATTTCCAGTTGACCTAACTGAAAATATCATGTAAGGGTTGAATTACCAATCACATACGCAAAACGTAAACATCTACCATGTTTAAACCATTACAAAATTAAAAATATGTGTGTTATTATACTATACCCATAATGATGATTCATCCTGGATCTAAGACTGTCAGGCAACAATTTCTCTACAAGATCCATTAGTTTGATATATTCTTGTGTTTGTGTGCCAAAACTTAAACCTTTTATAGCCTAAAACACAACAATAATTATAATACGTGTTATCAAGTTTTTATTTTTTTACCTAAAAAAGAACACAAATACATTTATTTTATTAGTACATGTATTTTAATGTGCCATCTTTTCAACACAATGAACACAAACTTAAGTCATCTGTGCCCATAGCGTATCTGACTACGGATACAAGATCGTTGGTTTGATTCCTAATAACAATCCCGAATTGGTATGCATAAATCTTTGAAATACCATGACCTGCCTTCATGTCGTGAGTTAAGGCCAATTACGTAGCTCCTGAGAACAATTAGGTAAGGCACGCCCGACAAACTCAGTAAGTAGCACGCAAGTCTACCGATCAAGTGGTCGTATGTTCAAGTCCGGAGCGGAACATACTTTCGTGGAGCTTGGTGATGAAATAATTTCTAAGCCCATTCCCTCTCCTGTCACTAATTCATGTAATCATTTAGAGCAGTTTTCAGGCAATGACGGAAGCATGCCCCTAGTAACTGGTTAACAGCGAAATCAGGAGAGTTTGCCTTTTTATGATTGGTTTGTAGTTTGACTGACTGCCGTGATAAACAGAATATTCATCTTTTTCAAGTTGTTGTCAAAAATGTTTGGTTTGTTTGGTTAAACGCCGTAGCAACACATTGCATAGGTCATATTACGGCAGTCAGTCAAGCAACGCATCGTTGATCCATGAATGCTTAGTAGTTTGACTGACTGCCGTGATATGCCTTTACCTGCTGTGTCTACAGCATTAAACATAACATAAAAAGAATAATTATTTTAGAGGACTTACTTCATTAATAGACATAAATAGGACATGTGACCGTCTTAAATCAGGATAGAATTTAGCTAGTTTGTCTATAGTGTCTTGTTTCACTGCTTCACGATCTCCTTGAGGTACCATATCCCATCTATTACATACAAACATGGTAGAGTTAGAGTTAAAACCTTCTTCACCGGCTGAATTAATCACTAATCTCATAAAATTTTGTAACTGAAAAAACAAATCATTTTACTGATACGTGTGTCCACGACGCATTTCAAGGACACTTTGGACTACGTCTGATTTGTCCAATAATCATTTAACATTGTGTAAATGAAACATAAGAAAACGTCGATTGTCATTGTAACCGATACTTGTGTTAATGGCGCATTTCTCATGCCATTGGAACTATGAGTTCGCAAATGTTCAGATGGCTTATTGCGGAGCATGATCATACAACCCAAGTGTGTACGGTACCCGCCTAGCGACTTCCATAATGTCTGTAAGAATGTTCATACTTTTTATTAAAAGTTGAAGAAATTATTGCTATGGCTTTAGGTTATGCAGTGGTCAGACACGCACGAATGACGGGTTGGAACGGATGGTACGGATGGTGCCGATTGTGCCGATTTTCGCTCTGGGTTTTAGAACGTGTGAAAACAGCTATACGATATGGAACCATAATCAGGTAAAATCGTAGACAAGCCTAGGGATCTTACTAATTACCACGAATATTACTCTTTAATAATAAAATGAAAGAACAAGCGAGGCGATACAAGTGTGGTAACAAATGAATTTGGTTTGAAAGAAATTAGAAAATGGCGTCGTTTCTGTAATTGATTACAACTGGCTTGGCAGTGTGTGTAGTCGGCGATAAACCTGAACCCCTAAAAGCATGAAATATCTCGATAACTAATCCCAGAAATCTTAACCCTAGAAGAAAAAGATGAAATAATAGTGTGTGCAAAATCTAAGCAAAACCAATACTGTATTTACTGCTGTATAGATTTTATGGTTTATAGTGGTCCAGGTTCAACGCAAACTACATTTACAGTCAGCATGCAGTAATATATTTTACTATAGATTGCATTGCAAAATACCAACATAGAAACGACTTAAGTATGGCATAATATAAACAAAAATAAAAATAATATTTAAGCGCTCACTAAATAAAGTTGTATTGAATGTATATTTTATTTACCCTTCCTTTCTGTACTCCTCCGGCGTTAGCACTATTGATGACATATATAAAACCATAAGATTTAGATAAATAACGTTCAGCATATTTAGCTATGTTACCTCCTCCTCCAATACCTGGTGTGTCCACTATAACCATACCTTCCTGAAATTATATACCACATACCAAGTTTGAACCATAATATATATAGAATATATACCACAAACCATGTAGAACTATAATATATATAAAATATATACAACATACCAAGTTTGAACCATAATAAATATAAAATATATATACCACATACCAAGTTTGAACCATATCATATATAAAATATATATACCACATACCAAGTTTGAACCATAATATATATAAAATATATACCACAAACCATGTAGAACTATAATATATATAAAATATATACCACATACCAAGTTTGAACCATAATATATATAAAATATATACCACATACCAAGTTTGAACCATAATATATATAAAATATATACCACAAACCATGTTTGAACCATAATATATATAGAATATATACCACAAACCATGTTTGAACCATAATATATATAGAATATATACCACAAACCATGTTTGAACCATAATATATATAGAATATATATACCACATACCAAGTTTGAACCATAATATATATAAAATATATACCACAAACCATGTTTGAACCATAATATATATAGAATATATACCACATACCAAGTTTGAACCATAATATATATAGAATATATACCACAAACCATGTTTGAACCATAATATATATAGAATATATACCACAAACCATGTTTGAACCATAATATATATAGAATATATATACCACATACCAAGTTTGAACCATAATATATATAAAATATATACCACAAACCATGTTTGAACCATAATATATATAGAATATATACCACATACCAAGTTTGAACCATAATATATATAAAATATATACCACAAACCATGTTTGAACCATAATATATATAGAATATATACCACATACCAAGTTTGAACCGTAATAATATATATGAAATACATGTATATACCATATACCTAGTTTAAACCATAATATGTATGAATATAAACCATATACAAAGTTTGAACCGTAATGTTTATGACATATAAACCATTTATACCAAACCGTAATGTATATGAAATATATACCATAAACCAAATTTAGAATCATTTATTAATACATGTAAACCAATTTGTGATGATTTAGGTATCTGTGTAGACCAATCTGTGTTTCTTTAGTAATAGGTAAAATTGAATCGCTTTTTTCTTCTAAGAAAAGTGTTTTGCCCAGAGCTTCAAAATTATAAAACCCCTATTTAGATGTTCTGGAAACTGTGATTCAATAAATGTATCATTAAAAGTGATAAATTCTTGTTGAAATTAAATAGCAAGAAAAGTAAATGTTGCTATTCCCTAGCAAATAACGTATTTCATATTAAAGTAATAAGGCGTTTTCACGAGAACTAACCTCAAGCATAGGAAATGGCCACGTGACTTCAATTCTATCAAATTCATTATCACCATCATCATCAGAACTAGCGATAGCATTCTGAAATTGTCGTAATCCATTTTCTGTACGTAGATCAAACATTACTGGTGGACTCTTTTTTATCTTCTTACGATCGTCGCTGGATGGTGATCTGTGAATTAATAAAAAACTTCAATAAGTTATTTCCCTTTATCCAGAATGTCGTGAAATATTTATTAGGTTATAACAGTAAATAAGTGCAACCTCTGCAAAGTGACCCTCTTCAGAACAAATCCTTAACACAACAACAGCTTTTGTTACTTCCCTTAGGTGTATTTTAAAACCAGGCTTTGTCCAAGAACTTTTAGAGGGAATTGTAAATTTAAAAAAAATTAAAGTGCAGTTTAAAGTCTGATTCCATATTCTTGTTCAGTCCACTTTACAACTTTGTATAATAACCCACTGATCATTGAAATCACCCTCAGACAGGCGATCACTCACAGTACCCATTTACATTTGAATGAAGTGAAACAATTGTAGGTTAATTTCTGCTCAAAGAAATTAGCAGTGCCCCAATTGGGGACCAAACCCGGGACATCTCGACCTCTACGCGCACGTCCTATCACTGACCCTTCACTCCCTTTATTATTTAGATGCCTAAAATCTTACCTATAATAACCTATAGCTTCCTTCTTGCCCTCTCTATTAGATCTGATCTCACAAATTGTTGACGTACAACCAAGTTGGCTTGTTGGAAAAAGATCTATACCACCTAACAGTAAGTTAATAAGACTACTTTTTCCTGATGCTGTTTCACCTGTACAATACAAACATATTTACTTATAGTGAAAATTCGATGGTTTAAACCTGGCTATCTCGAACTACCCTATAGGTGGAACTTTTAAACTGCGATCAATCTAACAAACACACATAAAAACTGTGAAAACTCGAAGATTCAAACGATGCTGGCTCGAACTGCCCTATGAGTGAAACATTTTAACTAGGACAAATATTACAAACATACAAAAATACAGGGAAAACTGGCATTCGGAACCCCTCGACCTTTCGTGAATAAATAATCTCGGAAGGATTCGTGGGGGTCTACCCTGGCGGCTTGGGATTTTACTACATACGCGAGGCGAAGCACAAAACGGATATGCAAAATAGTTCTTGTAGTATATACACAGATCTTTGTCAAAACATGTTTCAGTGTTATATATTCAACCCATTTTTGTTCACCGATATCATTGAAATATGTTATTTCAAATTTACGGACTAAAAACGAAACATCTCTCATAGCCTAAACGATCGTGTATTTGTTTACTTCAACACCGGTAGTTTCAAAATGGCGAGGTTATTCGTAGCGAATGGCCGAGGAGTTCCGAATGGGAAAACTGGATGTCTCAACTTAGCTAACTCGAACTACCTTGTGGGTCGAACATTAAAGCTGAAGCTAATTTTTCAACCATGTGTTTACAGTGGAAACTCGAAGGCTTAAGTTTGGCTAGTTTGAACTATCTTTTTGGTCAAACATTTAAACTGGGACGTGTCTAACAATCATTATTATGTTAATACAGTGAAAACTTAACAGGTCGAACTCTCGATTACCAAAATAGGTCGAACATTTAAACTGGGACCAATCTAAAAATGATAAATTAATACAGTGAAAAAAAAGACAGCTAAAACTTTGCTAACTCAACTACCCTGTTGGTCAAACAATTAAGCTGAAGCTTATCTTACAACAATATTTAAAAACAGTGAAAAATCCACGGCTCGAGTTTGGCTAGTTTGGACTACTTGTACCCAGTGAGTCGAATATTTTAACTGACACTGATCCATTGCCCCTTTTTACGTAACAAAAGCTTCTGCAAAATTGTAAGAAAGGGGGACTTCAATAATGTATCGAACGTACGTCAGTCAGACCACCACAATGGCATTTTGTGCTCTGGTGAGCTGAAAGCGTAAACACGGAGAAAAATAAATCAAAAAAGTTTTAATTGGTATTTTGGAGGTTATCCTTAGATACTTTTAGACTAATGACAATGTATTGTTGAAAGACTGGATTATTTACCTGCAACTAATATTGTACATTCACTCTTTATTATGTCTTGTCTTTTAATATCGAAATTTTCGCTGATACCTGAAATAAACAATATACAATGTACTTAGATATATAAGAAGTTTCATTTACAACAAATCCATGAGAGGGTGAGCTTATCAGGAATTCGTCCAAATATAGGAAAAAAGGATTGTAGTGACAATAAATTTATTTCTTTTGAAATATTTTTAAACGTTTTTAAAGGCAGTTTTGAATTCTATGAATCCAATTCAAGAACTGCATTTTCGTAATCTAGTTAAAACCCATTTCAATTAATAAAAAGCCCAGTCTGTTTAATAGGCTTACAAGTATAATAAAGATATCTGTTCAGGGTTGTGGAATTCCTATGAACGACTTGCCCGACTTGTCCGACTCGTACATTTATGTCCTCGGACAAGTAAATAAAACAATCCCACATGTCCGCTGACAAGTGATATTTTAGCTGTAAATATACTGAATAATGTAAGTGTCTGAATGTTTTAGTCAAATTCAAAAGTAAACTACACTATATAATATTGTCAATGGACCTTTCCATGACTTTACCTATAAGCATATTTAACAATGGTTTACAGTTATAATTTGTCCCACAAACAAGATGTTAACAAAAGAGCACATGGTTATATTTGTGGGTAAATGCATTGTTATTCAAATAAAAAGGTCGCACTCGGAATGGTCATATTACCTATGTATGTCTTCAATATCATAGTTCACAATAGATAAGATATCACTCCGATTACAAATTAAAAAAAAATATGAAATCCACACCCCTGATCTGACGATGATAAACTTTTCATACACATAAAAACATACCCGGAAAAACTTGATTCAAATCTTTTCGATATTTATCGGGTAGTTCATTAAATAGTTTTTGTACAGCGTCATACTTGGCTAGAATTTTCTCCCGATTTTGTTGATCACTTTGAAGTGCCTTCTGCAAGCCAGACGAACTTTCTCTCTGAAATACATAATATGACATAAGATTAGGTTTTTACACGTAATGTAATTTCTAATGTTTTTAAGCCCAGAAAATAAAACCCCAAGATTTGTTCATATTTACATGTTACAAACAGAGAAATGACGTCAAGTATGAACATAGGAAAGGTACATGTATAATTGTGTATTCTTTTTGACTCATTTAATTGCGTAGTTTATTCCAAATATACATTCATTTGAACTTAAAACTTATATTGATAAAATGAAATTTTCTGAAATCTATATACATGTACTATATAAAACAAATTTGGAAAAGATTTTCAGATACGCATTACTTCAAATCATGACGGAAACAAGAGAGAAATGTAACAACGTGAACAACAGTCACAACGCACATTGTCTATTAGGTGCTACTTGGCTTCAATCATTATAACTTTTATAGAGACATTTAAACGACGGTATCGAATCGAAAATCACGGGTTCCGAATCGAAATCGAATCGGTGCCCTCGCAATCGATTTTCGATGCATCTAATCGAATCGTTGCAGCCTTTGTAAATATGTTTGTACAAAACTACCAATCCATTGGCATATCACAATGCATATTAGTACTAATATATAATTTACTATTCTAGAGTTCAGATAAATGCCAGGGATTAATAAAATAAACAAATACCCTATTGTTAAGTAATAAAATGGATTTCATTCAAAACTAATACTCAGTACGTCAGATTCCAAACTTCCTGATTGTCAAAATTAACAAGATACAAACTGTTCAAGCGTATATTTGATTCATTAAGATAGTACTGATACTCATTTACAATATATATGTAAGTAACCAGTTTACAATTAAATTAAATAAATTGTGTTGAATTATGCATGCAAAACGTACAGCCTCTCATTTTATATAACTATTTATCCAACTGTGAAACGTCATCATCTGGCTACAGTTCTGAATGCACAAATGTAATACAAACAAAATGCAACAAAATATAAGATCTTAACATTAGAATATAATGAATAGATGGCAATATATGCTTTATTTGCATTTATGCTTTCCATTAAATGTTGCATTATTGAATGTAATTTAAATTCAAATTCATTATACCACGAAAATAGAAAATCTTATACTTTCACTGTCATACAAGTAACTAATGTATAATATGTACATGCTTTTTAAAAATAAGATAACTAGCTATTTGCAAACATTTTGCTCCAAGTTATTATATTTATTTATTGGAGTTAACGCCGTGTCAACACAATTTTAGGTCATTTTACGGCGTCCAGCGCACCTAACCCAGCTTTCCTGGACCATTGTCCATAACCAGTACTCACTTACCCTTCCACAAGGCCGGAAACTTCTCCATATTATCTAATCAATGGAGGAAAATCGACATTATTGTCAAATTTTCATGGAAGGGTATAACCTCCCCGATAGGGATTCGAACACGCACATCCTCGTGCACGAGTATCCAAATCCCGGCGCGCTACCAACTGCGCTATCGACCCGGGTTCCAAGTTATTATAACTCCTGCAACAAAAGCAAAGAACATTCTTGAAAGAAAACAGAATATTCATCTTTGTCAAGTTGTTGCCAAAAAAAGTTTGATTAGTTGGTATGGTTTAACGCCATAGCAATACATCCTGAAGATCAAATTACGGTAGTTAGATAAGCAACGCATCGTTCCTGGAAAGGTATTATCTTGGATTTAGATGTCATTAATTCATTATCACTTCTAACATTTCATTCTTTCTAAATTGTTCAAATTATCACTGGAAGGCAAGGTTACTGTGTCATTTAGCTTGCAGTTTTTATCCTGAGTTTTACGGGTAACTAATAATCTATGGTTGTCTGTCATTCAACTCGAATACTTACTGTTGCTAAAAGTATTACCAATTATAATGTAAATATGTGTAATTGAGTTCTGGAGATATAATAACTTGACTTTAAGTCTAACTGTTACATGTCCAATTACATATGTCACACATAAATACATGCTACTCTTATATATTAAGTGTCACTATCTTTATAAATGTCGTAATGTTGACAATTAAAGTTTCTACTTTCTTTTGCCCACCCCCTCCCCTATAGTTCTCTCTTTCCAATCAATGCTAAATACTTTTTTATATACATGTATATTTATTTAATTTTTGTTTGTTTATAAATTGTACATTATATTTGTTCATGTATTTTGATTTGAGATAATGAAGGTCTGTTCTCTTTTGTTCTGTTCTGTTCTGTTCAGGTGTGCAATGAATAATATTGAAGCAGATAACTCATAGGTTCTTTTTCATTGGGTAAATGTGAATTGATTTATCCTTGAATCAAGATTATTTATATGAGTTTGGAGACTGTTTAAGCTTTGAATAATATTGAGATGAATTTTATATAAACGTATATTGAACATACGCTATCTTGGTAATAATAAAATTTACCGAATTTAGAAGATACTTTCACGGACAATTAGACAATATCTTTATGCGCTTTAAAGCGTTAATCATTTAGATTATAGTTTTGCATGTACGTATGCGTGATAACAACTTGTTAATTATAGAATTACAAACTCCATTGGAAGTCTAATACGGGTGTTTGAAAAAGTGGATTCAGTTAAAACTCGATCATAGCTAATTCACAATATAATAATAAACACCCTTTGCTAGATTGCCGAGTTGTTCCTTTATTTGTCATTTTGGTCAATCGATAGGATTTTGTACCCTTATTATATACGTAAAGATGTGATAAGACTGATTTATATCAGATCTACATTGAAAACAATTATCTTCCGTCACATTCCAGTATCAGCCATTTTTTAAAAACAGCTACTTCAAATGCACTCTTCTCTGCTTGATTATAACCCTAGCTACAACAGTTGCCACACACTGGCACCAGAGTCCTCACACTCGATAAATACAAACACATATAATATTTGTCAACAAACGAAATTAAAAATCGGTCCCGTATACATTATCGTGTGCGAGTATAAACAATACTTTCATTATAATATTCATGTATTGTTCGTTTTTTCTCAACTGTCAAAGTTTGAATAATTTCACGGTGACTTCGTGCTCTTTGTCTAACACTATTGAGATAGTGTGTAATCATCCACCGTGGAATTATTCAAACTTTGACAGTTGAGAAAAAATGGACAATATGCACAGGGAACTATATACAGGGACGTACGCATTATTTTATTATCATAAGATATGAACTCTTGTGCCAGTGTTGCCACAGTATACATGTACCAGCCAATTAGACAGAGTAAAGAAGCTACGAAGCTAGATGTTGTACAGATTTCACTAAAATAAAAACTAGTAAAGTGCTGGTCTGTTGGAAAAAAATACTTGTTTAATTTAATTCCCAAAAGTGAGTGTCAGATTTGTTACTGTTATCTCTATGACGCAATCAAAACTTCCTAGTATAATAATTTTCTATAATTAACTTTCTAGAAAATACGTTTTATTAAGTTTCTGAAAATAAGTTTCTATTAATAACTTTCTATCAATAACATTCTAAATATAAAATTCAATGAAAGACTTTCAATCAATAATTTTCTATAAAAAATCTCTTTTTAAATATTTTTCAATAATTTTCTATAAAAATGTCCATAAATAATTTCCTATCAATAGATTTCTATAAATAACTTCCTATAAATAACTATTTTATAGTTAACTTTCTATAATACCAACTACAAATAGATTTCTATTAATAGATTTCTATTAATAACGTTCTATAAATAGATTTCTATAAATAACTTACTAATGTGGATTGTTGTACATTACGTCCACCTTTCTCTAATTCAGGTATTATAAGTCTTATAGCATCATCTTTAGTACGTATACCTCGTCCACGTGCATTGATTTCTAGAAATTTTAAAACATCAAACGCTGTTCTGATATCTGGGATCTGAAACAAGAAAAGTAAATTGGTGAAGAAGTACTCTCATGATACAGTTATATAAAATGTTTAAAACTGACAGTACCCATCAACTCGCTGGTGGATGAGTGCACGTGAGTGAGGCTGTGTGTTGTGTGTTGCGTGACAGATGTACTGTTAATATTCATTTGTTTGTAACAAGATACCTTTGTATATTTTACTGAAATAAAAAAGTATTTCCATGTACCTGAAATATTACGAAACGAGATATGGAAAAATAAAACAAGACTTAGAGGTTCATATACTCAATTTCCTCAATATTTATCGTGCCATTATTAATAGTATATTTTTATTCAATGTTATTTTTTCAATTAAAGAAGTAAATACTGTTAGAGCCAATATTCTTAAAAAGACAAATCTGTATTTAATATAATGCAGCTAACGGACGATTACCAAGTATACTTTTACATTGTATACAGTTATTGGTAAGAGCAATGATTGTATTTAGTAGTCTAACTTTAATGCTATTCACTGACTGTAGAGTTAATACACCTGATCACCGGGCTACCAGTACCTTTCAACTCATGATGCATGGTGATCTTTTGTTCCCGTCATTTGCAGCCGTTTAATAAAAGTTTATACTGCATGTTAGTAAGGCGCATACAGCAAGGCGTCCAATCTCAATTCTAGTGTTCATAACCCTTGTTCGAGACCCAACAATAGCTTTTAACCAGTTTATACTTGTTTATCTTAGCACGATTATGAAACAAGTTCTCACAACTTAGATTTAACACTTTCGAGTCCGCTTTTCAACTCACTATAATATATCTATAAGTCTACATTTTTTACTCATCAGCTACCTAATTTAATTGTCAGTATGACATAAGTGCGTGCGAACCTTTTCAATCCCCCAATCTCTGTAAAATTTCGCTACAATGGACATTAGTGTGTACTTAATAAACAAATTGAACATTGTACTTAAAATATATTTTGGGTAACCCAAATTTTTTGTTTAGTTTAATCGAAATAAAAATCACTTCTACTGTGATAAAGCAACCAAAACGTTATATAGATAGTGTATTTATAAAATACTCGTATTATATTCACCTGCTATTTAGAGAAATAATTTCTATACAATGAATGGGTAATATGTACATGAAAAGATTAATATGACTTGCTTGTTTGTTTGTTGGGCTTAACGCCGTAGCAACAGATTGTATAGGTCATATAACGGCGGTCAGTCAACCTACTCACTCCTCCTGGAAAGGCTAAATTTCTGGATTTAGGTGTTAACCAACTACTAAGCGCATACTTTCGTCAATGACTGACAACTGCCCTACATAATAAAAAATCATTGGTAGGAGGGAGAATGACCGTAGAAATAATTTCATGACCAAGCTCCACGAAAGTATTCCCGGGAATCGAACCCGCGACCACTCGATCAGTAGACTTGCGTGCTACCAACAGAGCTAGTCGTGCGGCATATTAATATGTCAAATGATTCAAATATGTTATGTTTTGTTGCAGAACATTCAAATGAAATATGATTGGCAGTTATCTTAGCTTTTTAGTTAACTCTTTAATCAGCAAACTATTCAGCAGCTATCGTGAACTGCAAATATAAAAAGTTAAAGTCCGGTTTAAAGTCTGCTTCCATATAATGTTCAGCTTACTTTTGCAATTTTGTACGATAACCCCTGATTATTGAAATCACCTACAGTCAGGCGATCCCTCATAATACCCATTCACACCTGGGTGGAGTGGTACAACTGTAAGTTAATTTCTTGCTCAAGGAAACTAGCAGTGCCCCTAGTGGGGATCGAACCCGGGAATTCTTAATATCAAGCACAGGTCCTATCACTGAACAACAGCTCCTACTATTTAATAAATTATAATGCGAGCAAAGGACCCTAGAGGGATTGTTAGATACTGGTAACCCAACCCAATCTCTGTAAACAGATATCCTTAAGATCGCTGTCGTAGAGGATCTCCTGAAATTGCTTAGGGGTCACGTTGAGATTACCTTTGTGTCGACCAATCAATGCGTAATTTTCATCTAGACGAAAACTTTTAATAGCATCGTGATTTCGTATTTTCTATTTTCAGACCTAGCTTTCTGAGCTAATATGATGTTAATGCTATTCACAGGCTTTGATTGGACAGTTCTTCGCAAATGACGTCAGATATATGATGTGAACAAGTCACTGAGCACAATGATTTAGTCATGAATATTATTAAAGTAAAGGTCAGCAGAGCGTGACCCGTAATATGAAGTAGCCAGGTCTAAAATAAGCGAACGAATAGTTTTAGATTGGGTTTAATTCAGATTGCTGGAAACACATTGACTAAGGAATAAGGACAAAAGCTTTACAAACATTTAACGCATAAAAGCATAAAGCATACACCAAAATACAATTATTGCACTTCTTTTTAACCTTTGTTCCAGCAATATATTGCATGCAGTTGTTATTTATTTTGTATGACACCGCTTTGAATAGAAATGTTAATTAATATGAAATTGAAGTTAAAACGACAGGAGATTTTTAGTTAAGATATAGTTCTAAATTAATATGTTCAACCATGTACCACTGAATGTATTGTCTTGTATTTCTATTGTTTTTTATGTAGCCTCATTCATGTGTATCATTGCACAAAGTGTAAGATAGACAATGACAAATGTTCCTAACAACTATGATTATATAACCCAAACTAGCCTTGAGAATATTGAATAAATCATATTCATAAATATATAATATATTATTCTTGTTTTTAACGGTACGAGCTGTTTTTATATACATTTAGTTAGAGCAAAATATAAAAATTCTTAGACGACAGTCATGCGTTTGTTAGTCCGCTACCGGTGTTTACACCGGAGGGGACTATAGGTTTGCACTCCGTCCGTCTGTTTGTCCGTCCTTCTGTCCCTCTGTCTGTCTGTCCGATTAAATCTGGATCCCGCGATATCGAAAAAAGTATCCAAGCTATTTTGCTGAAACTTGGTATGTGTATACATTGCATCGAGTAGATTATGCACGTCATTGTATTTTCTTTCTCTGTCCAAGAATCTGGTTGCTACGGATACGGAAATAGTCAAAATTTGATAAAAAACTTGTTATCAGGTGTAACTCAAAATCTATTCAAGCTATATTGATAAAACTAAGTATGTGAATATGTTGCAATGAGTAGATTTTGCTTATCATTGACTTATCTTTTTTTGTTAAAAAATCTGGTTGTTATGGATACGGATATAGTTAAGATTTCACCAAAACAGTTGTATCACAGTGTTACTTAAATTGCATGTCCGGATGATAACTCTACAAGGAATGTATCTAGGTTCACTAAATTTTATGTGTGGATAGCCTTTGGGTAAAAGGTATTTCCTTTAGGTTCTGAGGCCCCCAGGGTCAAATGTCAAGGTCACTGGGACTTCATATGGGAAAAATTTATCTGGACGATAACTCAATAAGGAATGCATCTAGGTTACATGCGGATAGTCCTTGGGTCAAGGGTGTGCCCCAATGATTTTGAGGCCCCGGGGTCAAAGGTCAAGGTCACTGGGACTTCATATGGGAAAACTTTGTCCTGTATATAATTCAACAAGAAGTGTACCTAGGTTCACCAAATCTGTTGTGTGGATAGCCCTTGGTTCAAGGGTGTGCCCTATTGGTTCTAAGGCCCTGGGGTCAAAGGTCACCGATCTTTACTGTGGATAGCCCTCCATCTCCTACAGTCCCAGGCTTTGACTGGGCACAGGCGTATAATGCCCGTTCAGTGTATTTCTTTTGGTCTGAGGTCAAGGTCATGCTGCCGTTCATAAATTAGTCATAGATTACCGATACGGGACTTCAGTATTGCCTGCAGTACAAACTGACCCTTGTTGTTTCTGTTTTTATATAATATAATTTGTATTTTTATAAGCATCTGTACATTACATTATGTATACTTTCGAGTTCATTTTGATTGATTGTGGGACCTTTTAAAAGGGTCAGGTTCGGCGAATTCCGGTAATATTTACTGATATTGACCTCATCTTTAAAACAATACTAGAATGATTATTCTTGTAGAAACGACATGTTTGAGATGTCAATCATCATCATGGCTTTTATTTATACAACTGAACAACCACTTTCTCATTCTAGTACGTACTTAACCAGAAAGCGATGCTCATTAAGAAACCATAGAGATTTATCATTGAACTAGAATCAGGAGGTGGTTTGACCATGTAACCACATTTAATTTGAGTACCTTTGTGTATATGAATATACATTGTGTTTGCGATTTTGTTCAGTTTAAGCAGCTTCGAGTATATGAATTTGTTATCGTTTTTTATTCGATCAGATTCAAGTATATGAGCATGTTTGCTCCATAGGCGGATCCAGCGGGGGGTCAGGGGAGTCCGGACCCCCCTAGAATTTCCAAAATGTACCTGTCCAGTAGTGTATTTTCTTGGTTTTAGGTCATTTTTTTAGTAGCATGAAGAAATTTTTCTCGGTGCTTAACATAGATTTAATGGTTATTTAGTTTGTATTATACATGTAAATATTTTGCATTTTTCTGCAAAAAGTTCGGACCCCCCCCCCCCTGGAAAAAATTCTTGGATCCGCCCCTGTGCTCATATAATGAAACAGATTACAATTGGTCTAAACAATTCAGAAGATTTCAACAATTGGTTTTATGAATTATTGTATATACACTTATAATGGTTGTATAGAATTTGTAGTTTATTTCAGCAATCAGAAAGTCAGATCAAGTCAATTATTTGACATGACAATGGTACATATTAATACAAGAACGGCAGATGTGGGTATTAATTTGCATTCATTTCATGTTATGGTCCTCCACATATCTGAATTGTAAATTATGAAGTTATCAGATGGCAGACACTGAATATGCCACAACAAAGAGGGTCAATGAAAAAGTCGGAGTCTTTGAGTGCAGAAAAAATGGCACAAAATGCTGATAAAAACATGCTATCCGTCTCTATCCGAAAAGCACGGGCTCTTTAGACCTTATTTTTGGAAAATCTTGGTACAGAATGAACTGCTAAGAGTGGAAATTGCATTTGATTATCATTTTAACTTCGCCCAAGCGTTGCCCTGGTAACTGGGATCTTGGCTTACCCTAGAAATAACTTGGCCAAGTTGCTTTTTGTAAGATGACAAGTAGCCTAATGGTGTCAAAGCGTCTTGAAATAGCCGTTTAGCGTAAAGGTAAAAATGGCTACTTTGACACATGTCGAACCCAGTAGCATTATGGAATGAACGAAAAGTAAGGGTTTTATAGGAAAATATTTTTCTCATATTTTTTGCAAATATCTCAGGTAACACTGTGTATACACACATGATATATCCTCAATAGTGTGACATAATAGTTCCTTATATTATATACCATAGTCTTATATTACACCATGTTACACTGTGTGTACACACATGATATATCCTCAATAGTGTGACATAATAGTTCCTTATACTATATACCATGGTCTTATATTACACCATGTTACACTGTGTATACACACATGATATATCCTAAACAGTGTGACATAGTAGTTCCTTATACTATATACCATGGTCTTATATTACACCATGTTACACTGTGTATACACACATGATGTATCCTCGACAGTGTGACATAATAGTTCCTTATACTATATACCATGGTCTTATATTACACCATGTTACACTGTGTATACACACAATGGTGTGTCCTTATTAGTGTGACATAATAGTTCATATACACCATGATCTTATATTACACCATGACTCTGTGTATACACACATGATATATCCTCAATAGTGTGACATAATAGTTCCTTATACTATATATCATGGTCTTATATTACACCATGTTACACTGTGTATACACACATGATGTGTCCTCAACAGTGTGACATAACAGTTCCTTATACTATATATCATGGTCTTATATTACACCAGGTTTTAGAGTGTATACACACATGATATATCCTCAACAGTGTGACATACTGCCATGGTCTTAGATTACACCAAGTTAAACTGTGTATACACACATAATGTGTTCTCAATAGCGTGACATAATAGTTCCTTATACTTTATACCCTGGTCTTATATTACACCATGTTACACTCTGTATTCACACTTGATATATCATCAACAGTGTGACATAACAGTTCCTTATACTATATATTATGGTCTTATATCACACCAGGTTTTAGAGTGTATACACTCATGATGTATCCTCAATTGTGTGACAGAGTAATTCCTTATACTATGTATTATTGTCTTATATTACACCATGTTACACTCTGTATACACACATGATATATCCTCAACAGTGTGATATAATAGTTCCTTATACTATATATCATGGTCTTATATCACACCATGTTACACTGTGTATACACACATAATATATCCTTATTAGTGTGACATAACAGTTCCTTATACTTTATACCCTGATTGTGTTAAAATTAATGCAACAAACCGCCAAAAACCTTGTTGCAAATAAGCATTTTCAACTTACACTATGCATGTAGATTTAATGCTTTGTTTTTTTAAGTAGCCAAAGTTCTACAGTTCATACTTAACAGTTCATCTTGTCTGCCATTAGATAGATAGAAAGATGCCAATACTTGACCCAATGCCTTTCAGGGTCCCACTTTGCATTGGAGATAAAACCAACCGAGTTGATTATAACGTTCAGACCCAATCTACCAATCAAGGAAGTTTTAACTATTTGCACTGAAGTCACCTATGACAATGTTACAATATACACCTAAGTAAAGTTAGTTTGGAAAGAAACGGAATGCAAAATTGTATCCGGAAAAAAATCAAAACATTGAGCGGTAGAAAAAACAGACTTACAGATATACTTGAAGTTCAAATACAAAATACTATTTGAATGTTATGGAGGAATTAGATTTTAAGAAAGACTGTTCAAGCATACCACATGTAATTATTGCTACATTTATAATCAAAATTTGCATATTAATGTAAAACAGCTTGAATCATATGTTGATAAAATGCTGAATAATAATAAATAATGTCAATAAATGCTGAATTTGAAATTTGCTCAGAAAACTCTTTTTTTTCAAAAAGTAAATGTGAGTGGGTTTCTTTAAAACATGATATTGTCCAAGGATTTTTGTAGAGCGATGTACATGTATGTATTAATCTCGTATACACAAACAATCTTTTCAAGAAAATTATTGTAACATACATCCTTGACCATTAAGCATGTTGATAAAGTATTCACATGCAGTCATAACCAATGTTTAATAAATACAATTATTCGTTATACAAATCGTACGAAGTCATTATTATGATATTTTAATTTCCTATTAATTTATCTAATCTATATAACATAACAAGGGCATATTGTCTTGAAATAATATTTCTAGTTTAGTTTAATGCCATAGCAGTACATTGTATAGGTCATATCACGGCGGCCAGTCAACCTATTCAACGTTCCAGAAAATGCCAAATCTCTGTGGATTTAGCATTTTACCAATTGATAGGCGCATACTTCTGTAAGTGCCTGACAACTGCCCTACACGATTAAGAATCATTGGCAGGGGGGAGAATGGCCTTACAATATCTTCCATGACCAAACATTACGAAAGAATGCTACGTCCGGGAATCGAACCTACGAGCCCTCGATCGGTAGACTTGAGCGCTACAAACTCATATAACTCGACGGCCATTCAATTTCTAATACCGTTTGAGTCGATAGAACACACAATGACATAAACTTTATACATTCAGTACAATTTAAATATCAAAAACTTAAATTCAAAGAAGTACGCAACATTTGGGTTTAATATAAAAAAATCGTACCTGTAAGGCATTTTCTTTGGATGCCACGTAGAAGCTAATATCTCGGTCACCCATTTTCACTTGTTAGAAACCCTCGTACGAAAAGCCTTCTGTCCTTCAATCCAGTCCTAATTTCTCACACAAAATCACTGAAAATACGTCTTTTTATATTATTATACATAAATATTAGTCTTGCACCTTTAAATAGTTCAGATTTTAAGTGTAAAATAGCGTCGCTAAATGTTTGCTAACTTGAGCATTCAACTATAATATTACTTTAAAAGTATACCAACCGAAACCGAGTCATATTTGAATAAGTAAACATACCCCTATAAACTTTGTATGTACCCGAGCATGCGTTTATAGGAAGTTAATATTCATTTAAAACTTATTAAGCATATTTGTAAACTAAACTTTGTATAATAGCTGCATGTTCTAAATTTATCAACGTCTATAGAATTTACCTAAGGACAAAATGCTAGACATGAATTGATTGTACTAAATAGTCCACCATGAATGGTCTTAACAATTTCATTTTTTTCCGTTTGAACAGTTAAGGCAAATGTTTAAAGGGATAAGTAGGCAGACTTTTCAGTTTCAATTTTCATGGTTCTGCATTATATTTTTATAATTATTGTGATTGAAACAGACAAACTTATTTATTACTTTGAAAAATATTTCTATATTTTCTCTTTATATTTGGGGTGTTTCCTAACTAGACCCACGTGGGTCCGGTAAGCTAAAAATAGATTAGTGTTAAAATACATTTACTGATGAGAAGATACTAGAGCTTGTTATTGTGCATCATTAGTATAATTCTATTAAAAAGATATCCTAACCGCCTAAGAATGTTGAAATGACAAGAAGCGACCAATGAAAATGTTTAATTTCAACAGGTACGACATATAACAAATCTATAAATAGCTTGGTGATTCCCTCAGTATCCTACTTCCGTTTTCAACAATGTGTATGCCACATTTTAATTCGTTCAATTGAATGTTATAAGTGACAAATGTTATTAGTAAGTGAAATCTTACGTTCTTGATACTGTTTTAAAGACTAAACTTGGTTCTATACTTTTGGCACAGTCATTTGCCTGTATATTCCTTTAATAGCTTCTGTCCTACGTATTAGATTTGCAATACAATTTATGTAATCGAATACTTGTGTTGTCGTTGTAATGTATGGCGTGGTGATATTTTGAATGCAAGCGTTTCGTGTATAAAAAATGTATTGAATTGTTAATAATAGAGTAGGTTCTCCTTTACGTCGGAATGCTTTGATTTGGCGCTTGGTTGGAGATATAGGCTAGATTTTATAAGGTTAACAAATTAACGTTTTGAGTCTTTGATTTCAAACTTTCTTTTCTATTGGTCTCCCTTATACCGACTCCAGTGCTACCTGTCTTTATATTTAGCATTATATGATTTCATTTTAGACTGAGGGCCAAGTTCTTATAACTTGCATTAATCTGGTTTAAAGTTGTTTAAAGTAGTTATTTGACTGTATATCAAACATTTATGTTCATGCATCACAAGCGTGGTCGAGTGGTTACGGCGTTGGATGCTAGCTCCGCATTGGTTCAAATCCCATCTACTACCTACAAAGTTGTTTCCATGAGCAAGAAACTTAGTTCTCAGTACTGGGGGACTAGAAAGCGGACGCGAATGCGATTTATTTAATAATTCGTTTCAAAATGGAGCTCGAATCGAAAATGAATCGAACCTACGACGCCTTGATCAGTAGACTTGCGTGTTATCGATTGAAATATCCTTGCAGGCGTTAGAAAATGTACGTATGACTTAAATTTAAACTGTGATCCATACAAAAAGTAAATGTTTGTTGTTCTAATGTTCCATTTGTATTCAATAAGAATTTACTTTTCAAATGGACTAAGCACACTTGACGGACCAATGAGGCGGAACATTTTGGTTTACAAATCACAATGTTATCAAATATTGTTAACAGGGTTAGCTTACACTAACTCATATATACTACCGGTATATTGTAATATAACAATACACATTTCGCGGGTTTAGCACAAAATGGTCGTAACTCACTCTTTTATTATATTGAGTTAAGACCATTTTGTCATAAACCCGCGATATAAAAGCAGGTAGGAATTCTTTACCGTTTTATGAAAAACAATCAATATTTGAGAAAAACAATATATTATATATATATATGCCGTTCAAACTAACCAATCAAAAATCGTCTTCCATAACGATTATACCATGCATGTGGCATTCTTTTGTATTTTTCTCATTTTTTAATTAAAAAATTGCATTTAAGGTGTGACCGTTTGAAAAGTGCCTCAATTCAGTGTAGAATAACTAAGCACTCATATATCCGATTAATAGGACCTGTTCTGTTTGCTTTAATAAGGTATGGCTATTCTATTTAAATGTTTTGTATTATAATTTATGATAAATGTATTCAATTTGTTGTTATATATTTTTCTTTATGTATGAATTATATGATTAATCCTAAACTTTTAATGGGATTGTTTTCCCCTATTTTCCTGTCATATGTAATAGTATAAGTTATGATTCGTACATATATATTTTCTTACCAAGAAAAACTATAAAAATAGAATCTGGAATTTTGATTTTTTATTGAGTCGGTAGCTTCTTACTGTATCAAACCCGGGTCGATAGCGCAGTTGGAAGAGCGCCGAGATTTAGATACTCGTGCCCGAGGGGGTGCGGGTTCGAATCCCACCCGGGGAGGTTATACCCTTCCATGAAAATTTGACAATAATGTCGATTTTCCTCCATTGATTAGATAATATGGAGAAGTTTCCGGCCTTGTGGAAGGGTAGGTGAGTTCTGGTTATAGACAAGGGTCCAGGAAAGCTAGGTTAGGTGCGCTGGACGCCGTGAAATGACCTAAATTGTGTTGATACGGCGTTAACTCCAAAAAAAAAACCAAAAAAAAACTGTATCAATGGACAGTTTATACTAAGTTCCAAAGATAACGTGACAGTTAAATTTACATTCTCATTTATACAATTTATAGATAGATCGGTTTCAGATAAATGATTGTATCACACAATCACAATTTTATGCCGCGGAAATCTATGAGAAATGGCGAGATTTATTCCAATTCAAGTGATTGCGATAATAATTGTGTAATAATGAATAATATATTAAGGATAAATACTTATTCATAGTTGGAACAATGATAAAACGGCTGCTGTTAAAGACTTGTTTGGTCTTATCATAAGAATACGTGGAGCAACTTATGATAAAAAACATGGTGAGCAAAAACCTTTGCGATCCTTTAAAGATGTAAGAACATGACAGCTGGCAGCAAAGCCGTCGAGGGAAGAATGCGCTATTCCTAACATTCATGTCATGAAAACATCGTGAAAAAAATATTATTGCAAAGTCTCGCGTTCTCATTCGCCGCTTCTCGTTCGCAAAGGAAATGTAAGCGGCGAGTAATGGCGAAATTTTTACAATGGTAAGCCCACCTAGTTAGCTCAGTTGGTAGCACACATTTCTACTCATAAAAGAATCGTGCGGTTGATCTTCAGACAGAGCATAACTTTCTGGATTTTGGTGATGAAAAAATGTCTATGGTTATTCTCCCTCCAAGCCATGTTTCTCAATCATATAAGACAGATGGCAGTCGCTGACGGACGTATGCACGTGGCAACTGGTTAATGCCTCAGTCCCAAAAAATCGTGGCTTGTTGCGGACCCGTACGTGCAGACAGTCGTAGGCCATGGGAAGCCTTGCGTATTAAGGTGACGGTACGCACATGTTACGGATCCGTAGCTGGAAGATATGCATGTTTAATCCATACTCAGCCACGATTTTGTTCACAGTTTGACATTGAAACAGATACGTGTATCCTGAGCTCATCTCACGGACCCTGGTAAAAACGTAACAGTCCGTACGGGTACGCAAGAATTCGTACGGGTCCTTGCGGAACTTGATCGCACGGCGCCCATACGGTGCCCTCACGGCTATTTTTATGTTTATGGGACTGTAGCATAACAGCTAAATCCAGAGATGAAGCCTTTCAAGAACGCTGAGTAGGTGAACTGACTGCTGTCATATAATTAATACTGAGTGTTTACACGGCCAGCCACACAAATACGATAGAAACACGAGTTGTTGCAACAAACACACGACAACATCAGTCAGAGATTAGCAATCGACCAGCTAGCGCGAGAATATGAACGGGGGAAAATTCTGGCCAAGATCAGTCGCCAAGATACTGAAACATAAGTTCTAGATATACGACAACGGAAAAGAGCGTGTTACATCTCGGCAAAACTAGTGGTTCAAACCCAGAACAGTGTGACGAGGTCTTAAGATTCGCGATTATTCAACATTATGCAAAAAGGTTATACATAGGAGTGTTGTGTTATTGGGGGAATGAAGTATACATTTTGTTTACATTTTCCGTTTCAGTTTCTCGTAATTTGATTTGTTTTTCTTGGTAAAACATTGTAAATGTATGTATGAATCATGTCTTTAAATAGATTGTATCAAATAAAAAACTCCGAGACCCCTCCTCGTTCTTTCATTTCAGTTTTAAATATCGTATGTTCTATTATACTATGATTAAGATAAGGTAGATATAAGTTGTATCGATTCGGGGCCCCTAAAGTGATTATTTGAATATCATTATTTTACGATGATTTTAATTTCTATAAAAAAAATTTTTCGTTTTTGAAAATAATAATTTCGAATTTTCGAAAAAAAAAATTCGTCTATTTTTCGAAATATTAGTTTTTTTTATATTTTGTATTATTATTCCGTATATATACGGAACGTTTTGTAAAAACGAAATACTATAACGTTTAAACAAAATAATTATAAATATAAAAAGCATTTCAAAATGTCACTTAAGGGGCTCCGTATATCGAGTCTAGGTTCAGTAATTATTTTGATAACATCATAGAACTTTATTTTAAAGTGCCTTCTAAACGCTTTTGGACAAATGAAGTTTTATGAAAATTATAAGGAGGAAAAAACATAAATATGCTTGCCAAATAATGGATCGTTCCACGACCTTACCTATTAGCATATTTAACAAAGGTGTACAGTTACATTTTGTCCCACAAACAAGGTGTTAACAAAAGAGCGCATGCTTACATTTGTGGGTAAATGTAATGTTATTCAAATAAAAAGGTAACACTCGGAATTGTCCATTAGTGACTATAGTATAAGTTTATTCATGTAAAATAGTTTCAACCTAATTAATGCCGATTTCGATTTTTACTCTTTGTATATTTTGTGTCATGAGTATAAATAGGAACTTTTTCATCATGTGCTGACGATTTTCCCAAGGACTTATGAAAGGCACTTGATATTCTATAACTGGATTCATTGTAGGTACTTTAAATTATTGAAATAATCTTTTGCGTCAATTCTTTTTTTTGAAGTCAATTTTTAGATTTTGTAAAAATGTTCTATTTCTTAGACTCTTCAGTATTTCATTTCTTTGATTAGATCCACGATAAATGAGAGAACAACATGAAAGATTGGATGTATTCAAATGTGGAGCCTCGTTGAATTAAAACTTAATTATCAATTTATTATTCTTTTTTGTTATTGAGATAGGCGGACTATATATCGCACATTATTTACATTTTATTTTGTATACATTTTGTTACTCAATATTGTAATGCAAATATTAGTTCATGTTTTGTGCTAATAACAAGTACTTTTTCTACAGTTATTTTCCAACATGTTTAGATTTCATACTTTTTATACCCAGACGTGTGGAATTCCAAGTTTTCTTCACTTGTCCACGGACGAGTGAAATCTAAAAATCAACTTTTTCGAGATCAAGATGAGCTTGCCTAGATGTTAAATACTAAATACTGATTAGAAATATCGAAAACTGTCATATAAAATGCATACTGTTAGTAATGATAAATAATGGACAAAAAGATTCATTGTTTATTGTTGAACATTTTTTGAAGCATTGAGATATCAACATTATCAAGCTTTGTTATGGTACATGTACAATGAAGCATGTGTTAGCTAAAAATATTACTTGTCCTCGGACAAGTGGAATAGAAATAATAACTAACCCGTTGACATACATGTACGAGTCGTACAAGTCGGGTATAGGAATTCCGCACCCCTGTTTGTAAAAATATCTAAACCATTACAAGATTCTAGATATCTCTCTTATTTCAGATAAATATAGATGACCTCTGAACTCTAGAATGACTTTTCACGATCGTAATGAATTCTCCTAGTCTTAGACGCCATACGAATTTAAGGTTTTATATTTTTTGTCTTAGAATTTTAATTCAAGTTTTAAATAAGGCTTCGTTGTATTTAAACAGTCTTGAATGTGATTAACCTAAGGTATAGATGCATTCGGAACAACCTCGGCGATCTTCTACAAAGATAAACTGTGTACAAGATCGCCAATGTTGTTCCGAATGGTATTCATAGGATGAAATCGCATGTGCATTTGTCAGACTGAATTTAGTTCGCCTGTCTATTTGCGCATGCACCGTTTTTCTGATTTTATCGAATTAACCAACGCTACGTCACTGATCGACGTTATGCCAATAGTGTCTGCTATTTGCATATTGTCGACTTTTAATTGAATTGTAATACTTAGATAGTACATCTCTGAATTTCGTATCTACGGAGCCCCTAAAGTGACATTTTGAAATACTTTTTTATTATCACTATTTCGTTTAAACGAAATAATATTACGTTTAAACGAAATAGTTGTGAAAATAAAAAAAAGTATTTCAAAATGTCACTTTAGGGGGCTCCGTACGTATCAATTGTATTAAAACTTATTTATAATTTCGAATCTAAAAATAAATATAAAAATATAGAAATAAATCTGACAATAACTAAAATTACGTTTTTTACTTTTTATAGTTATCATAGAAAACTTGTACATTCAAGAAGAAAACTGTTAAGAGGTAAAGAAGTGGAAGGATTAAAGATGGATGGGTATCCCACGCTTGACGAGATAGAACATATTGACGAGATTATGGACGCCATAGATCTATGTCAACAATACCACGTCACACCTGCTGATGACGACATTGAGGATATTAAAACAAGATTAAAGATGGAATATCATAGGAGACATGGTGTTAAACCTAAAAAAGAGGTAAAACTTAAGTTATTGTAATGCATGGTGTTCTTAATCTTTTTTTGGGGATTAAGGGCACTATACCAAGCTATTTTAAAGATTTGTTCGTCCCATTCAGATCTAGAGGTCGCTATTGACTTCGATCTCAAAGTGACAATAACTTTGTTATTATTCCTATGCGTCGAACTAAGATGGCAAACTGAACAATAGCAGTTGTTGCTCCAAAGTTGTGGAACGATTTACATAAGCTTTTAAAAAACATTGACCACGAGGCCAGGTTTTAATTAAAAGTCAAAACTTAAGACACATTTATATAGTTTATTTCATCGATAATCACATCAATCCGTAAACTGTGTAACGCGCAATAGAATATTTTATAGTTCGTTTTTTCTCAACTGTCAAAACATGAATAATTTCACGGTGAATGCGTTTGTTAAAATTATCATCATGATACATTCATAAGTTTTCAAAAGTGTGTACTTTGATTGAGTAAAGATGCTTATGTCGTATGGTATGTTTTAGTCAAGATATATTTAAAGTTCTGGAACTGTAACTAACTTCGGTAAACTTCGGCACTCGGTACAATCCGGTTTTTTTCCCGAATACCTATCTTCGTCAAATTTCGTAATTGCTATTTTTAGTAATTTTCACCACGTGACCTAGGTTTTTCCAGAAGTCATAGGGTAACACATTTTCCGAAAATGGCGAAACCAGACGCTCTACAGCGTGATCGTAGAGTTAGTTAGGCCGCCAGTACAAAAACAATGCATTCAGCCACCGTGAAATTAATCAAGCTTTGACAGTTGATAAAAAACGGACAATACAATATTTTTTGCGCCATATAAGTGACATGTATTTGTATTTGTATAGTTTGTATGAACTGTGTTGTTTTCATGCGTCAAGGTGGCAAGGCCAGGATCTCGGTGCTGTGGTTTACTCTCTTGACTATAACCGACGATCAAGGTTCAAATCTAATTCACGATAGATCATCCTGCATTCGGAACGCCTCGACCATTCATTGAATGAATAATATCGGAAGGATTCGTGGGGGGTCCATCAAGAATATTGGGTTGTTACTATATACGAGAGGTGAAGCGCATAACGGATATGCAAAATACAATGTAGTTCTTGTAGAATACACACATGTCTTTGTTAAAACATATTTCTATGTTATATATTTGACTAAATATTGTTCTGCGATTTCATTTTACTGTGTTATTTCAAATTTACTGACTAAAAATTAAATATTAATCTTCGCCTTAACGATCGTGGATTTTGTTTACTTCAACACGGGTCAAACATTTGTTTGGGCATGTGACACAAAATGTAGTTCAAAAATGGTGTCTAAATATGTCCGAGGTTATTTGTAGTGAATGGCCGAGAACTTCCGAATGATCATGTAGGTCTTATTGTCAATAGGAACATAAGTTGTGGCATTTATGTGAGGGTATGTAATAATTGGAAAAGTCATCTCCAATGAAAGCAGGTTAGGTGTGCTAACGTCCTCAAATAACCGATAATAAACGTCGCCTTTTCCGTTCCATCCCATTCCGTTCCGTTCCGTTCCACTCTGTTCTGTTCTGCTCTGTTTTATTTTGTTCTGTTCTGTTGTGTTCAGCTCTGTTCTGTTCTTTTAGGTTCTGTGCTGTTCTGCTATGTTCTATTTTTCTATTTTTTCTGTTCCGTTCTGCTCTGTTCTGTTCTGTTCTGCTTTGTTCTGTAATATTTTGTTTTGTTCTGTTCTGTTCGGTTCTGTTCTGCTCTGTTTTGCTCTGCGCTGTTCTATTTTATTGCATTTTATCGTTTGGTATCCCATCGTATTTTTGGCCTAAATTATGGATACCTTTATCATTCTAAATAAAGTATAAGTAAAGTTGAAAAACTAAAATTACCAAATACATTCTCATCAAAATTTAAAGCACGTCTATTCAACCACTATCAATATCATAATCGTTATACAGTTGAATTGGATGGGTATAATAATTAAAAAAGTCTGCATATATAATTATAGTATAGTACCAACACCCAGTTATTTATTCGTAGCCACACAATAGTATCTATTACTTTTAATAGATATGCATACATTTAATTTATTCATTGAGCATTCATTCATGACTAGATTTGAAAAGCAAGAACATAACTATAGGTGTATGGCGATCACTTCCTTGTTGGAGAGCCAATCAGATTCAAGCGGGGATTTTTTCTGTGGATTGTGCAACGTCACTTTACTCTGTATTCAGAATGCTAGATCAAACCTCATAGAATTTTTGTCAATAAGACATTTCCTTTGAAAATTCGCGGCTTCAAATTATGATTCAAAAGTATTGAATACATGTGTATAGATCTACGTTAGGAAAGAATGCGGAACATTTGAACCCATACAAGATATTGAACCTATCCTATTGTATGATGTGTTAATTATACAGAGAAAATTTCGCTTATGCTTTGATAGTTTTGACAAGTATTTTTGGTTGGGTTTAAAGCCATAGCGACACTTTGTTTAGGTCATGTTATGGGGGGTCTGTCAACCTACTCTTCGTTCTTCGTTCTAAATCTCTGAATTTAGGAGTAAACCATTTACTAGGCGCATACTTCCGTCAGTGCCTGGTAATTGTTCTAAATAATTTAGAATTGGTGGTATAGGGAGAAAGCAATCTGATTAAAACCCGATCTAAAATTTTCCGCTTGCCTACTCGCTATTTTAGATCTGGCCTTTTTCAAACGAAGGTCACGTTCAGGTGACTTTTTCTCATCATGATATTCATGACGAAATGGTTATAAAACGTGACTTGTTTACATCGTCTACGTCACGCAATTTGAAATGAGCCGCCCAATCACAGACTCTACGTCACACAATTTGAAATGAGCCGCCCAATCGCAGACTGTGCATAATACCGCTGTTGCATGCAAACCTTGGTCTAAAAATAAAAATTACGAAATCAAAATGTGATTAATAGTGTTTTCGTCTAGATGAAAGCTACGCATTAATTGGTCGACCCAAAGTTCATCTCGACATGACCTTCCACGGAGACAGTAGAGATCCTGTACGACAATGCTCTACAGGATATCTGTTTACGGAGATAAGGGGAGAATGGCGGGAGAAATTATTTCATGACCACGCACCACGAAGGTATATATGCCCCGCCCGCAATTGAAACCTACGACCCCTCGATCAGTAGACTTGTATGCTACTGGCTTCATTTTACTTATCAAATCTAGCTTTTGGCACACTCGTCCGGAGCCCCATTAATCATTCAAAATACTTGTGTTGCAATCTAATTATATTCGTCATAAAGTAGCTATCTCTGTAATTCTGAACTTCTGATATTCCGGACGCCGCCACATCCGTCCGGGTTTTTTGTATCAATAACGAACCTCTACACTAGTATGTTTACAATTGTTTGAATAAGCAGCATATTTGTAATACTAGTCCTGATTGGATTAAAATTTACAAAAATTCATATGTCCAAGTACATTTTCAGCCGGCTTACCATTTTTGTACGTAACCCCTGTATTTTAAAATCATTTTTAGGCAGGTGATTTCTCAGAGGAGCCATTTAACCTAGTTGGAGGAATAAGTAATTTTCTTGTTCAAAGAACTGTGCCCCTAGTGGCGTTCAAATCCAATACCTCAAACGCCCTAAGCGCGCGTCCTGCCACTGGACAACTGCTACACATTAAATGAACGGTGTTTCCGTAATGCGTTATGTTCAGTTAATGGGATATTGAAGTGTATACAACAATTTTGATTAAAAATGATTTCATTCAAATTTTTAATCTTTGTAGAATTTGTAGTGATTTTACCCCAGAAATTAAACCTTTCTATTCAGTACTTTTTACTTCAGAAAATGTTACGATGAATTAACCTAACTTATATAAAACATGACGTGTATGTATAGATAACATGAACTACGTCATTGGTTTCTGATTTCAATGAAAAATAATTAAAAAATATTGATATCGTCATATTTCATTATATTATACAATGGGAACTTTATGTGTCAATGAATTAAATATGAAACCTAATTTAAAGCTTCCATTGTAACGTATTATTCTTCATTATTACACACGTATAGTGCTCTTCAAAAGTGTCCTGACTTTAGAATAAACCGATCATGTCCAACTTTAAGGCCCATACATAATCCCAAGTCGATATTCGATTTTCAATAGAAAAGTATAGGGAAAAATTCTTTGAACGGTCATAACTCTTATTTTTTAAGATATCAATTTTGTGCAAATGATGCAAAAAAGTTCAAACTGTCTTCTTTCATTTGATTGTTTTTATTTTTTTGTAAAATTGTGAAGTTTTGGTCCCTTTTAAGGTAAATTACTTTTTACCAATATAAATATTAGGATATAAAAGCGGTTGTTCGAACAGATTATTTTAGTAGCAATCACTATATCTTGTTTATTTTGTAGATTTTTGGTTGTCTAAAAGAAACTTTTGGTTGCTCGAACTAAAAAGTAGTTTCCAAGGCAACCGGACACCCTCGAATTTCATAGACTGTTTTACCCATGGAAAAAACGTGTCATCTAAACAAATTCCAAAATCAGCATTAATTTTACTGGTCTAATGTACATATATATGATTCCAACTTTATGCATGTTATATCAAAAACTGAAATAATTACATTGGAATTACTTGCGGAATGCATGGTCAATTTTTCTCAGGAGCGGGCGTGGCCGAGCGGTTACAACATTGGACTGGTAGTCATTGGATAGCCAGATCCACGTTGGTTCGAATCCCATCTAAAACCTACCTCGTTAAATTGTTTCCTCGAGCAAGAAACTTTATGTTAATAGCTCAGTACTGGAGGACCAGGAATCGGACTCAAAAGTGATTAATGTAAGTTGTAAGAACTTGTTTCACAATCGATCTAAAATAACTTAGTATAAACTTATCCGTTTTTTCCCCAAAATGTATTTGTTCGAGAACTTTTGGTGTGCACTGTATAACAGAATAATTTATTATAAAATATTTTATAATATAGGAGCCATCCCATATTTTATATTATAATAGTAAGAATTCAAATTTCACAAGAATCCGGAAGTGTAGGGTTTTACCCGTGGAAGTTTAAAATGTTGAACAAATATTTAGGTTGTCCTGTTTTTGTTTGAGTACATGGTGGTACCGTACCGTCTACTATTTATTTTAAAACTGCGTGTTTTGCATATATTGTAAAATTATATGAACTTCAAAGTTTGTAGTATAGGTTCAGGTTTCACATAACCTTGGTAATGTTTAATTTCTTTATACATTTCGTCGATTTTACTCTCTCATGTTTTAAATAAATTGTTGTATACAGAAGTTATCAAGATTCCCGATCTTACTTCACAGGTTACTGGAAAGAAATTTCATAAAAGGTCGCTAACAACGCTTATATAAAATACTATGAAGGAAAACCGCTGTTTTCATGTCAACACGTATGTGCCAAAAATTGTGCAGCACAGTTTCCCTGATTTTTAAATTAAAAAGAAAATATGGCAAGAGTTTGCCATCAGATTCCTTTTTTAACATAAATATTACTAGTAGTTCCACTGGTGTAAAACACAGAACATAATTCCATGTTAAATGCAATGTGTTTTCTATACAGTATGTTCCTCTAGCATTCTCGATACCCGGGTCGGTAGCGCAGTTTGTATCCCGCCTGGATTTCGAATCTATTGTCCCGAAAGGGATACGGTTTAGAATCCCACTTGAGGATGATATACCCTTCCATGAAAGTTTGACAATTATGTCAATCTTTCTACATTACTAAGGTATATGGAGAAGTTTCCGGTTTTGGCGAAAGGGTAGGTGAGTACTGGATATAGACAAGGGTCCAGGAAAGCTAGGTTAGGTGCCTTAGACAACGTAAAATTACCTAAAAATGTGTTGACACGGCGTTAAACCCAGTATAAATAAAAAAACAGCATTTTCGTACCCAGAGGCTTTCAAGATTCACGGGTTAGATCGAGAATCTTGATAGCCTCTGGGTACGAGAATGCTTCTATAGGCCCAGAGTAGTTAAAATGTGACATGTGACATATAAATAGCATAGAGAAAAATTGTATTGATACTTCTCAGAGTTATGTTGAATTGGCATGGCTCCTTGGTTACTTGCAGTGCCACTGTCAATTGTTTATAAAAAGCTATTAATTATATAACAATGATTTATGTTTTATGGAGTGTAATTATTATCCAAAGTTCTTCCTGGTATAAAATACTTTGATCTGAAGGTGAACACAACGATATCCCCAGTTTGCTAAGGAGAAAATAATCACTTTAACAAAGAAAGAACATACACTAAAATATTACGTTATATCACAAGAACATGAGTGTGTTTTATTTAAATAGGAAAGTGCCGATTAGTTTTTTTATTTACATATGTATTTTACTATTAAATACATACTTTGATACATGTTTATTATACCATCTGTACTTTGTATAAGGAAGACTTCTGGTTTAAGAATTTACGCTTCAAATACCGCAGACTGTTAGCTTTTGATGAAAAAGAATTAAGTTATAATCATTATTGAAAGCGAGGCGAAATACTATCATTTTATAATAGGGTATAAAATATTTACAACAATTTAATGCGTTTCATCCATGACAAGTACATTCTAGTGATATTAGCGTGCATTTTTGTCATTCGTGCACCACGTGATTTAAACGTCGTTGATACCTGACGACTGGGTTTTATCCTCAGCGTAGTTATTCAGTAACTTATTAAAGAACAATTATGGCGCGCAGAAAGTCTTTAAGAGCTGTATATATTGAAAAATTAGAAGAAATAGATGATGCTCTAGATCTTTGTTTTCAATATAATGTTGAGTTTGATGGATTAGAAACATTAGATGATATAAAAAATAGATTAAGACTTCAATATAATCTCGTGAAATATGGAAATGTTAAAAAACAGGTATGTTTTATATATCAAATAACTTTCCTTTTTTTTTGCTGTGTGATACGTCTGTTTATTTGACTGTTTCCGCCGATGATGTATTTGCTTTCACATTTTTATTAAATAAATAATTTTAAGAATTAGACCTGATAGTACATGTATAAATAATTGTGAAATTAAATTTCCAATATGTATATATACATATATAATGTGGACTGTATTTTTATTTTAAAATATTATTCATTTATAAAAGTTTTTATAAAAAGTATTGTTTTAAACCCCAACCGATTTCATTTACGTCGTTTGGGATATGTTTTGATACAATCGGATAAATACCCAATCTAAAAAGTCTCTTATTTTAAATCTGACAAGCTTGCTGTCACAGGTCACATTCAGATGTCCTTTGCTATCTTAACATACATGACGCAACCTGCGGTCAAAAAGATATATAAAAGATGTAAAAGGGTATCTATTTACGGAGATTAAATTGTAATTAGAATTGTTACGACGAACATTATATATTTTTATAAATTATATTATTTCGCTTTATTCACTTTGAAAAATATCAAAGTTTAAAGGATACAAGAATTTATACAAGTAAAAATGAATCGAGTGGTATTTTAAGCCATGGCATGTGCAAAACATTTGTGCAGAGGATTCAAAGTAAACAATTTTAACTCTCAAGCCTATGTGGACAAATGAGGACAAAAAAAGCAATATCTATTTTATGCACTACTTGATTTTGTTCTATATTTTGGCCGATGCAAGACATTAACGAAGTTCTGAAGATCATTATTTACCCTGAAAATTTATTTATCATTACCCATTATGACTGAATGTTTAACCAATCGTTAGGAAGTGTCTGAAAAGATAATGTGATAATGTAACAAAATAACCCGCAATAAAATAATTTATATAATATGTTTAGCTCGGTAGAACAACAAAGAAATACACGATAGGATTTTATAATAATACATTTTTTTTGTAATTATATATAATTATTAGAAATAAGACCAATAAAGACGTATTTTATTGATTAAATATGAAAGTGTATATATAAGCATTTCAGGCTGTCAGCATGCCACTACATTTATTTGTTTGCTATTATGCTGAATACAATCATTTTAGTGCTTCTTTATATTTGTATTCACAGACAAAATTGCCATGTGCACGTTATAATTCAAAAACGATGTGCAATCATAAAACTCCCTTGACTGATCATTTTACGCAAATAAACGACGATGGGTCGTAAACAAATTTATCATGCATATATTTGAACACAAAATCAATACATACAAATGCGAAAAAAAATGCATTAACAAGTGTTAGAACAAAGCGCTTTTGAACATATATTCAATATGAAAAGAGCGCTATACAAATGCGGTATATAATAATAACAAGTATTAGCATTTCAAAAAATGCTTGAAATCGTCGTTTAGCCGTGTATTCTCCTACGAGTATAAAGATTCAAGCAATATGCAGACCAAACAGTGCATGCCTATACAGTAGAAGGCTTTAAATCAGCCCTTCAGAAGCTCGACTAGAGCGCCTCCATTCCCGTCGGATATAAATACCAGCAGTGGTCCTCTGACGTATTACCACAGATTCAGATATTCGTCAGTGCTTTAAACCGTCCCAAGTCTATTTATAGACTACAGAGCGTTTGATGAATTCGACACACTGTAAGGCCAGATAAAAACCATCGAATTACCATGTGCTGTCCAGACAAATTCCGATCGTGCACGTACAAAAGCATTATTATGGTAGACTTCACAATTCACTTGTCCATTTTACATTAAGAAACTATATTTTATTGATAAGCAAACCAGATTATTCGTTTCAAGAACATGTTCTGCCCCACATTCCGCCAGCTAATCGAACGTTCATATTTACTAATAAACTCGCTCGGAAGTAGGGAAGATAGGTTTGCTTTTTTTCAACAAATGCAATTATTTTCAAGAAATGAACATGTTACAGTTAGTTATGCATGTTTTTTGGTTTTATATTGCAACTTCCTTGAAAATAGTACTCGTTCATATATCGATAATGATATTTTCTGGTAATACAAACAGGTAACCGGATAGTACACGTCGTCGACGAGTCTATACACGCACCACTATTTTGACTACTTGACGTAATTTTTTTTCATCACGTGACCTCAAATGCATCGTTCTGATTGGCTAAAGGTAACCGGTGTCGACACAAAAATGCTCAAATCTTGATAATTGTATATATCGTCGGTCAGGTACCGACGATAATAATAAAAACATACATGTATAATTCACATCATATGTTCCTCTCCTGCACACCCGCGAATGTGTTCCTCTCGTCCACTTTCTAAAGTGAAGTTACGGTAGAGTATTCACCGAGCTGCGAGGGGAGCGTAATTATAAGCATCTTTTTATTACTGGGTTTAACGCCGTGTCAACACAATTTAGGTCATTGTACGGCGTCCAGCGCACCTAACCTAGCTTTCCCGGACCCTTGTCAATAGCCAGTTCTTACCTACCCTTCCACAAGACCGGAAACTTCTCCTTATTATCTAATCAATGGAAAATTGACATTATTGTCAAATTTTCATAGAATGGTATAACCTCCCCGGGTGGGATTCAAATCCGTCCCCCTTCGGGACACGAGATCCAAAATTCCGGCGCGCTACCAACTGCGTTATTGACCCGGGATTTAAGTATGTTACAATTTGCGTTATTTGACGTCATATTATGTTTAATTTTAGATTGAGAATGCAATGTTAAGAAGTGGAGAAGAAGATGTAAGAAAACGACAACGTCTGATACATATGTATGAAGAACTGATGGCTATAGTTGGTAGTAAAGATGACTCTAAACGTGAAGAGTTTGTTACTGACCTGTTACAAATAGATAATACATCGAATGATTTACTGGATGATTGCGAAACAAAAGTAGAAAATTTGCAACAAAGAGAATGTGTTATATTGATTGCAGGTATGTGTTCCCTTTTGCCTTTGATCGATGGACCTTTCAATGGATTTACCTATTAATATATTTATCAAATTTAAAACTTCGTTTCTTTGTCTAACAAAGTAGGACAATACTCAAGAGCACATGGTTTTATTTGAAGACAAATGCATTGTTATTCAAATGAAAAAGGTCGCACGAAGAATAGTCATTTTTTCAAGTTTTACCGAGACAGATTTGCCGACTAGTTTATCTCATGTCCTCCAATATTTTTGTCAAAGGTTGATGTCTTTTTCTTAACAGCCAACAGATGCAAATAAACATAATTGCCAATTCTAACGTAGGCACGTTCGTTTTCAGTCTATATTTAACGAGACGTCATCTATGTTTTAATATTGAACGCATACGTGGCTGTTATAATTTACCCCCTTGTTTATTAACGTAAAGGTAAAATTATTCATTTTCTATGTTAAAATAGAAATAACATACAGTTTTGTTCCATATTTTGAGGTAGAATTAAAAATAGACACTGGTGTTTTATATGCTTATTAAATAACTCGTACTAAAGCACTCGATATATTATTATATTGTTACAGCACAAAATACTCGTGCCTATGTTTTATGAAACTGCATGTTATTTCTAAAGTGTTTATGAAGAAATCGAACTAGGACATTTAAATCTGAAGGGCTTAGTACTTATCACTACGTGCATGATAGATAGACTGGAACGTTTTTAAGTCTGCATTTCTGAATAATAATTAGGAAAAAACATACAGATGTCTTTATTTTGTTTTATAAAAACATAGGCACGAGTTTTATGTGTTTTAATTATAAATCGACAGCTTTAGCACGAGTTATTTAATCAAAGTATTGAAATGCAGAAAGACTTTCGTGCACATTAACACCTAAAAAATCCATTTTAATGATCACTCCTTACACATTAGATTTAAGTACAAATCGAGCAGGGCAAAACAACAAGCGAAACGTTTATTCTATTCGGTATTACTGGCAAATACTACTGCTTAGTGTATTAACGAGATTTTACTGCGCCCATTCACACGCTTACCAATATAAGTAAACACCTGTCACTGACACTAAAACAAAGACGAGTCAGCTGGTTGACTTTTTATATTCATCGCCTAGAAATTGACTGCGTAGTATATCAGAGATACGTGTACCGCTCCGCAGGTTAAACTGGTCATGCATTTGAATCATCGATAGTTTTCGATTCGTGGTATAACTTAAGCCTTTCGGCGAAATCGCTGAAATGCTAATAACCTATCAAAACTAGTGTCTATACTTTATTTGATATGGAAAAATCTAACATAGAAAAAAATTGAGCTTGTAGTTAATAAATGAGCGGATATTTTATTACATTTGAATATGAGTTCAAGATTATAATAGATTATAATTAATTTCAATTCTCAAAGGCTCATGCATACAATAATGCCATTGATTTAGTTCTAATTTTACCGATCGCGACTACAGAAGAACTGCAGCAAATTTTCAATTCAACGAGATTTATGTATGCGCCACTGACAGTTGAAAAAATTGAACAATAGTATTCTATCACACTTTAGTAAATAAGATATGTCTAAGGTGTTCACACTTCCTACGCGTGATAATATCGCGTGTTATGAAATTTAACCTAAAATGACTCACGGTTTTTTGCTGTAGATCTTAATAAAAGTAACCCCGGAAGCGATCGTGTTCCGAATGAAATTGCACATGGTGCCTCCTAAGCTGAAATGGTTATTATTTATGAATTAAACGAACAATGAAAGCTTGTCACGAATAATAACTTTGATCCATATCGATACTGTAGTGAAACTTGACACTTGTGCTTGTTAGATTGATTAAACATTTATTTTTTAATATCACTGCAAGTGTAAAACGTTTATTATGTGCCATTGTGTTATTGTTTCGACTGAGTGAATTTTTTGAAGGCATATACTTAAGTATCTTAAATGCATTCCTGCTTTTGTTTTAAAAAATCAAAGCAAGACGTCAAAGACACTCAATTTTTCTATAATTTTGTGAACTTAATCTGTTTTGAAATGTCACATCCCATTAAGCTGCGTTCTTTATACATAGTCTTAGACAAAAACAGGAAAATGGCGATATCAATACCTATCTCATTAAGATACGATTACAACAAATAGTCTGAGACAAAAAAACCCAGGAAAATGGCGATATCAATACTTTAATAAATTAGAAAAACTTTTTAACTAGTCTTAGATTTAATCATTACCTTTCTGGTCTGTTTTACTACTATCATAAGTTTGTTGTACTATGAGTCCCATATAAGAAGGTGAGAACATAATTAAAATAGTGTTTAACTCATCTGTGTATCTACATGCTTTAAAGTGTAAACTCTAGTCCTATCCTATTTGTTTCGGTGTTTTGGAGCATGCCTTCATAATGTAATCGTAAAATATAAATATCTTGTTACGAACTGTTCCTTTAAGTTTGTTCGTTGGGTTCAACGCCGTAGCAACACATTATATAGGTCATATAACTGCGGTCAGTCAACCTACTCACTCCTCCTGGAAAGGCTTTGGATTTAGCTGTTAACCAACTACTAAGCGCATACTTTCGTCAGTGACAGACATCTGCCCTACATAATTAAACATCATTGGTAGGAGGGAGAATGGCCGTAGAAGAAATAATTTCATGACCAAGTTCAACGAAAGTATGCCCCGCCCGGGAATCGAACCCACGACCTCTCGATCAGTAGACTTGTGTGCTACCAACTGAGCTAGCCGGGCGGCACCTGTTCATTTAAGTAACTTACACATTGAAAATCGACAATGACCAGACCAAGTTATTCCAGAATTTCTAACAACATAACAAAGCATGGTTGTCTCTCCAACAACTCTTAATGTATATGTGAACGGATACTTTGTAAAGTTAGGGAAATTTGTAAATTGCCTAAAGTGTCTGGCATATTGTAAAATGCCTAAAAATATCTAGACATTTACATGTAAGAGGCAGTGGATCCTTAAATCTCATGACTATAAACTACATTTAGGCATTTTGTTAATTATTGGGTTAGTTTTTCAGGCCTTTTGTAAAATGCCAAGGAAATTTAGTCATTTTACAAAATGCATTAAGTGGCCAGGCAATTAATAAAATGGCTAATACTTTCAGGCATTTTACAAAAATTTGCCTAAATTTACGAATTGCCTGTGACATAAATTATACATGTACATATACTAATGTATTTTAGCTCGATTCTTTAAACAATTTTATTCTCGAGTCCGCTTCCTGGTCCCTTAATACATTTTCTTTTACTTAAAGCGAGTATCATCTTTCATCACAATTTGATTGGTCTATTAAAGGTACTCATTCACAGATTTCAACTTAAATATCAACTTTTTCTGAAACTATCTAAATCGTATGGAAACATATTTGGAGCAGGAAATGGTGTTTTGCTAATGACAATTTTAGTGCAAATGGACAAACAACTACTAATGGTGGTGTTTCAAGTAGTAAAAAACTAAAAATCTACCCCGTATGTCACGGCATAGACAATTTTGGTGCATTTTTTGTGACTTTGATTGTATATTTCTTGCTACCTATAGGTCAGTTTGTCTTAAAATATTAAGAATTACTTTTTGACACAATTGCAGTCACTGAATAGTATTTTCAAAATATAGAAAACTCTTAACCAAATCTATGGACTAGTACCTTTAAACTGACATTTTACTAAAATGTCTTTCATGTATTTCAGGTGAATCATCTGCAGGCAAGTCTTCTTTTCTGAATTTATTATTAGGATATGATATCCTACCTACACACACAGTGAGCTGCACATCTACCATAACAACTATTAGATATGACACTAAAAGTCATGCTAAAGTTATATTTGGGAGTGCTGATAAAGATGACAAACATATTGAAACACTAGATGAGATTGGAAGAAAAGAACTTCATGATATTGTGTTTATGAAAGGGAACGAGAGACACGAAGGACATGATATAAAAGAAGTACAGGTTTTTCTTCCATTAGATATTTTAAAGGTAAGTTTTCGCGGACATTTGTCTACTTTTCGTAAGATCAATTTATATTTCACCAAGTAAGATAAAAAAACATATTTTCAAGAGAGACATTACCACGAGCGAAAATATCATTTTCTAATGTCACGAATTGAAATATAGAGATCTTATTGAAGTAATTGACGAAACTTTTATACTTCTTTTATGTTTCTTTTATACTTATTACGTGTTTTTTTAAAGATTTTACAAAAATAAAACCAGACCTTAAATTCTATTATAACTACATGTATTAAATTTTCAACTGATTGGTCAACCTTATCACCGTTCATGGAAAGTTGAATCTCTTGATATAGCTTGATATATTTATTGTCTAGAAGCATACTTCCGTAGGTTACTGACAACTGCCCTACTTGAGTGAGAATCAATTGTTGGAGGGAGAATGACCGTAGGAAATATTTCATGACCGAATTCCACGAAAGTATGCCTCTCCCTGGAATCGAACTCATGACCCCGCGTAAGTAGGCTTTAGTGCAGCCGACTGAGCTTGTCGGGCGGCTCTATCATTACATATAGAATAAGTTAACCGTTTAGCTGAAACCATGTTTAGTAATTCACTGTATTTCATTTTGATTTTTATGTATTTCTTATTAGTGTGGACTTGTGTTAGCTGATACACCTGGTATCGGTGAGAATGAATTTCTTGAAGATTATTTGATGGAGTTTATATCTAATAATGAAATCCTTGGGTTTATATACTTAATATTTTCTGATTCTGCTGGCGGAGTCAAAGAAGACAGGGTAGGTTTATCATAATACAATTATATATAATAAGTTTGAATTTGAAACTCAAATTGATGTTTACTCCAGCAGAGAAATTTTGTTTGTACCAGATGTACCCGTACTAAACAAAGTTGAAATAAAAAATGTACGTACACAGAACAATAGGATTTAGTCTGTGTTGCATTCTATTTAGGAATAATGTGTAAAAATATATTCAGCACGCATACATCAAGTACAAACAAAACTTTTTTGCCGAAAAAAACCCAATAAATTCGAGATTCGAATGTGCACTATTAATCATTGTTGGAATTCTTGCATAATACTATGAAGTATCATTATTTGTATAAATAGAGCGTCGATAAATACTAGACTCCAATCATTTGACACGAATTTTGTCTTTTTCATGCCTGACTTACGTTTAACAGTATTTCAAGACATAAATTGTTAAGTTCAATTAAATAAAAATGTCTATTCTATCTTTAGATCGAGGTTTAAATGGCAGAAAGAAAAAATGTATTTTTGTACCTTATTTCGAGTAATTCATGATTTTCATCAATCAATGATAAACAATAAGTTTGGAAACATTGACTTGTTTGAAGTTAAAAAAAACATCCAAAAATACAATGTACGTATAGTGAAAACAAATGAGACGACTAGATTAGACCTTAATATGATATTTACTTTGTTCATGTTTTATTTCAGCTACTACTTCTTCTACAGCTGATCATTGAACAACAAAACAAGAGTACCTCTGGTATTCCATTTGATCCAAATTGTGCTCTCTTTATTGCTAACCGTTTTGATGCCGTACCAGAAGAAAGTCGTGAAAAAGTTAAACAACATATACTCTTACAACTAGGAAAGTTCTGGCCTCAGTTTGAATCCTCTATGACAGTATTTTTCTCTACGAAGAAAACACAGAAAGACATAGATGCTAACCCTGATTATGTTAATGATGAATACAAAGCTGTTCTAGAAGCACTTAGTAACCTTTTCTCTAAGTCCATTGATAAACGTATTCGAGCATCTTACAAGTAAGTACTATCTTATATTAATAGTTGAAAAATAATAAATTCATAATATTCCCACTTAACTTTATAATCATGTACATACATGTATGTGCAATATGTCAATACCACTATAAGATAGTAGAGTTAGTTCCTAAATCAAAATAAGTCTTGTATAATAACAGTTATAATATTAATTGAAAAACAAACAGGTGATACTTAATTGGCCATTCCTTGTGCGACCTTATTATTTGAATAACAATACATTTACCCACAAATATAATCATGTGTTTGTTTTTTTGTAAACCTTATTTGTGGGACAAAATGTAACTTTGAATCTTTGTTTAATATGCTAATAGGCAAAGTCGTGGAAAGATCTTTTTTGATTTTATACAGTTGTTTCATTTCTTAGTTAAACTGTTTTGAAACAGGAGTATTGATATCGTCAGAATACACTTTGGTGAAGTTAAAGGTTCTTTTTAGAGACACAAGAGTTAGTACAATGTCAGAAATTTATGTCAACACTTGTATAAATTATAGTTAAATTTAGTTTATACTATAACATAGTGATCAAATTCTCTCTTCAGATGGATGGAAAAAGTATTACAAAGAATAAGTCACTATTTGAAAACAACTGTAAAAAGACTTGGTTGCACTCAAAGAGAAAACACCGAACGATCAGCACAACAACGGCTTAAGTTAGAAAACTTGCAAGAAAAAGCCGACACAGTGGTAAGAGAATCAAGGGCTGATGTTGAAATCAAAAGTAGGCAAATATTTGATGATATTCATGACTATTTATCTACACCACAAGCCAAATTTCTGTTATGTTCAGCTTGGAGAGATAGTGAAATACCTGAAATCTCAGATGACATTAGAGATCCACAACATTGGCATTGGATAAAAAAGAGAATTGACGAAGCTTTCTACAACAGATTGTGTACAGCCATTGAACATTGGGAAGATGAAAGAAATAAGGTATCTGATGTAGAAGCCGCTATCGTTGATACTATTAAATTAAAGTTAGGAATTCTACAAGAGGATGTCAACAGTGTAGAACAAGATATCAGTACATCTAATAGTTCTGCGTCTAGTACAGGAACATCGAAAAGAAGCAGTATCAAAATTGTTGGAACATTATTTATGGATATACCCCTTCAGTTATCTCCTGCTGTACAACGTGGTGTCTCATCAAATCCTATACACAAGATAAAAGATGGGAGAGAAGCGAAGGCATTCTATAAAGATCCTAAAGCTTGGTCGAAATCAAGAGCTGAAAAATTGATCAAGAAACTTGTACGTAATGAGGTAGACAAAACCACCCACAAAAGACTGTTAACAAGCCTTGTTGAACAACTAATGAAACGTCCAAAGGATATTATTGACACTCTGGAATTGAAAATACCTAATATCATAGAAGCCAATCTTGAACTATTATCTAAACTTGAAGATTTGATTGTCACAGGAAATCGGCATTCAGCTCGTTATGAAGACATGATGGTACAGATCGAAGGTTTGAAGAAATCTTTGATGGAATATGGGGATGGTTATATATTTGTTAATGATTTCAAAGCTAACGAAATCAAAATTTGCCAAAGTGATGTTCTCTTTAGCAGAAGTGGGAACCTTGCAACTACTTTCCGTTTCAGTGAGTTGGTCACTGGGCAGTACTCAGGCTCAGGACAAGGACAAACTGACTCTGCTCCTAAAGGAATATGGACAAGACTTCAGTCTGGTATTTTAGAGAGAGATAATCAAATCACAAATATATCAGTCAAAATGTACATGCCTTCAGCTGCAGTCAGTCATACGTTTCAGGAAGTTGCTAAATTGAGGTAAGTTGAGTTAGTCAATTCACAACTTAATTACATTTTTTGATAGAACATCTAATATTTAGAATGTAATGCGTTGTATGTTTCTCATAAATACTATCGTTGACCTGGTGGCAGTTACTAAAATCATCAAGCTTAGTAAAATAGTTATCGACCTTTTACGTTCAATTTGCATGATCATGATATGCTATGGTCTGTGCTGAATAATGATACAGAAATTGTATTAATTGTTACAGGATACATTGAATAATATGTAAAGTGAATTTCCACTATTAGAAACATCAAAATCAATGGTCCTCATATATAGCAGATTGGTCTTAGTATAGAGACCTTTTTACTTCTCAAAAAAAGCATTTATGACTTAAACAAACGTCAGAATATCATGATTTTGCCATGGTGGTCTTTATAGCGGAACTTAAGGAACTGAATTTGTATTTCAAATCTAACATTGAGCGAAATCTTAAAAATTAAATTCATGACGATCCTTATCATTATTTACGTTTCTTAGTTGAATTACCAGATCAAACCATTGAATGATAAGTTTGTTCCATTTACAGGTGTTTGTTGAACCAGGATGTTTACTTAGCCAACTTTCTAGGCATTCATCATACAGATGCATCTATACCTGCGTATATATTTGAAGGGATGTTACAATCACTCAGTAGATATTGGAGAAGATGTAGGAGCCAATCTGAAGAATTGTTGAGATTACTACATGAGATCACAGAAGGTGTTTCATATATACATACAAAAGGATTAGTTCATATGGAATTAACTTCTTCAACTGTTACGGTAAGATTGTTTTTCGACGACTTGTTTTCTGCTTGTTTGTTTGTTTGTTTTGTTGGGTTTAACGCCGTAGCAACACATTTTATAACTCATATAACGGCAGTCAGTCAACCTACTCACTCCTCCTGGAAAGGCTAAATCTCTGGATTTAGTTGTTAACCAACTACTAAGCACATACTTTCGTCAGTGACTGACAACTGCCCTACATAATTAAAAATCATTGGTAGGAGGGAGAATGGACGTAGAAATAATTTCATGACCAAACTCCACGAAAGTATGCCCCGCCCGGGAATCGAACCCACGACCCCTCGATCAGTAGACTTGCGTGCTACCAACTGAGCTAGCCGGGCGGTCCGTTTTCTGCTTGTATTGAGCTAAATCCCATTTGGGCATCGTTGTGCAGGTTTTATACACTGGACAGAAGGAAGAGCACACTAGTAAAATTTCTTAAAGCTCTAGTAAAATCATTCATCGGAGTTGAAAACAGGATAAAAACATGTTCTCCTTTACAGTGTGTTGAAGAAAATTGAACACTCGTTCAGTTAGTTTACACACGATGAAATAAAGTCTTTCAGTCTCCCAGACTGCTTTTTCTTTTGGTTCTGTTATTTCTAGGTCATTTGATTTAACACGGTCTCAAAAGCGGTGATTCTGACACAAGTACCAAAGAAACTGCACCAAATAAATCAGAACGGAAAATGATCAAAAAGAGTCATTTTATAATGAATAGCAACAGAAAAAAACCACAGGTCTAAAAAGTCAAAAAAGCACAGAAATTTTAAAAATTTTAAACTTTTGTTACGACATGACGCCACAAACAGAATTAGAAAACAAGAACCTAAGGAATTTCCGCCTTTGTACTGAAGGTAGCTAAATAATTTCCACAGTGGGTATCATTCTGGCTTCAGGTGCACCAACCTTGTATGCAACATCTTTAAATCTATATTTCAGGTGTCTGATGATGGTAATGTTTTGTTGACTGGATCATGTATTCCACGTAATGCTACTTTCCCAATTGACAGAGATGTTAAAGTTGAAGATTTTGCATACCTTGCTCCAGAAGTTCTCAAAAACGATCTCTATCTATCATCAGCTGATATATACGGCCTAGGTCTACTTATATTTGAACTTGTAACAAATCGACAAGCCTTTGAGCAGCAAAGGACTACAGACAGTTTGGAAGCTTTCACAGAAAAGGTTCAACAAGATACATTATTGCAACTTGATCAAGTAGAAGACAAGAACATTCAAGATATTATAAAACAATGTATTGCTATCAAGGATGGTGATAGACCAAGTTCTTACGATGTTTCCATTATGTTGAAAGCACTAAAAGGCAATGATGTTGCATTACGAAGCCCAGCAGTTTCTTCCCCAAGGACTGGTAGATGTTCACCAGGGGATATTTTTAGACTTTCTAGAGGAAAGAATACACATTGATCAGAACGAAAACTATTCCATGCACACAATAATGGATATCATTTAATTGTTTTGTTACCATTGTGGTAATCTGATAGATGGGAGAATCGATGATGTGCAATAAAAGCCTGATTTGTCTCTAAAGCGCAAGAAAGTGATAATATAAAGCATAATGTCATTAATGTAAGGCGTAAGTCTATCATGTGTATTTATACAGTCTGATGTGCGTACGCAGTATTTATGTAGATACATTAGTTAAATGTCATGGGTTTTGGTCAATATATTGCTATACATTTTGAATTATATGTACATTTGAGTAATATGGACACATGATTATGTGCAACACCACTTTATTGTGTGTATATATTTGCAAAGGCTGGTGGCCAAACAACCTAGATAGTTTCTCAGACGATTTAAACAAATCATATTAGCTTTTATACTGTCTATTATATTGATACATGTAATTATGTTAATCTTTGATTAGATCAAATGTTTTGCTATGCACAACATTATTAATAGGCCTACACAATGTATTGTAAACCATATTTCGATGTTAACAATTATAATAATAGGCGGACTTGATTGGGCTACTCTTTTTACTCTTCTTGAACTTTTCCCTCCAAGTACAATAAAGCTAAGTAGACCAGGTACTCTCAGTGCACTCTGATCTCCCCTGCGCATAGGTAGGTAACTATGGAGCGTGACGTCATCAACAAACATGGCTGTGCCTACTGAAAGAAGAAAGCTCTTTAAATGTGAAACTAGTTTTTTACATGTCAATAGAAGTGTTCAATAGAGATAAATGTGTAGCAAATGATAAAGGTTCGCCCTCGCCTTCTGACGAACTGCTACTAGATTCGTCAACCAAGGCTCATGTCATGCCAGCTGTAATATTTTTCATGGAAGCAGCCATGTTTGTAATCTATTTAATTTGATGCATGGGTCTGAACGGAATACTCTGGGGGTATACTGAATTTACTTTGGAGTAAACAGAGTAATTGGAATCAAGTCCTCCCAATCTTGATTACAATGTAGTTGTGTGTATGTGTATGCAATCATATGTGGTAATTCATCGATCATTCATTTTTTCGATGACTTATTGTTATTTATTGATACACCTGCTTCATGTTTGAAGACAAACTATTTGTACAATGTACAATATTTGTTATTTATGATTATTTACCTTCATTCAAATTGTGCGAATGTTTTGTGAACATGTGTATAAAGACAAGTTGTTATGTTTATATATTTTAATAGAGCCAACGAGTGGCTTGTATCATGACAATTTGATCTGATATTTCTGTCGCTTAACTTTATTTGTATTTCGCTTTATAATTTATCGCCTACATTTGATGTATGGCGATGTATGTAAATAAGTAAAAGAGCACGCGTCTAAAATTAACGCATCACATGTGTATCTTAATATTTTTATGTTTTACTGATTTGAGTTATACATAGAATTTTGTCCCTGAGAAATTCAGAGTTTGCAATTGTTTCATGGTCTCATTGTAATTTGAATTGTCTGAAAAATCTAAAAAGTTTTCTTTATTACCAGTTTATACTGTAATTATCATAGATTGTTTTACTTCAAGATTGAATACGCCGGAAAGTCGATGATACATTGCAAAATTGTGTATTTTTAGTATGTACTACCCATGGTAGTATTTTTTAAATCTTAGTTTTATATTTTGAAAATAAATCTACACAAGTTTACCATTACAACTTCATTGAAGTTGTTTAATCGCATAAATTACACTGATTATAATTTTTCACAATATATTCACATGTCACTTGTACATGTTTACAGCAATTTAATTCATTTATTTGCCTGGTTCCCAATCGTACTTTGACGGGTAAAATTATGTCAGGCAAAGAGGAAAAATGACGGCCCCGATGTATTGTGCAAGGCATCGGGTAGTTCTGTTTTTAAAATAAACATTTCTCACTGTAGGCTAAAATCAAGGGAATTAAGTACACGAATTCCAGTGGATACCTTGATTTTAGTCGTTAGGTTACATTTATGTTGAATAAAGTGTACGAAATTCTAACGAGAAATAGTCTACTGTCCGAATCGTGTCTACTTTGTAGACATGGTTTTTTGTTAATCGCTAAATTTAAGTGCAAAAAGTATATCGACTTGAATGTCCTATATAGTATTAATCTCCTACCAAATTGACCATCGACAGAAAGTTTCTTCAAAAAGAAAGAGAAATAAAAGACAATTTTGTGACTCGAAGATGTTCTGGTGGGCGCCGCCATTATTGCGCTTTGCCTGGCTCAATAACGATAGTGATAAATGGCAGGTAATCAAAACTATTCGTTATTCTGTAAAAAAACATCATTTTGTCTATATTATATTTTTAAGACTAAAATGTTTTACTTGAGAGTACCTGTCATTTTTATTCATTTCTCAAACCGTTATATCAGTACTGTTTCATCAGAAACTGTTGACTCAACTGTGTTACTTAGCTTGTTTAGGCTGATTTATCTTTGTAATATTATTGCATATGGAAAAATTTGTCTTTCATCATGTGAATTCTCTTTCTGCTTTTGTCAAATAAAAGATCTATTCTGTTTTGTACTGTTCTGCTCTGTTTTGTACTGGTATGTTTTGTTCTATTCTGTTCTGTACTGTTTTGTTCTATTCTGTTCTGTACTGTTTTGTTCTATTCTGGTCTGTACTGTTCTGCTCTGTTTTGTACTGGTCTGTTTTGTTCTATTCTGTTCTGTACTGTTCTGTTCTGTACTGTTCTGCTCTGTTCTGTACTGTTCTGCTCTGTTTTGTACTGGTCTGTTTTGTTCTATTCTGCTCTGTTTTGTTCTGATCTGTTCTGTTCTGTTCTGCTCTGTTTTGTACTGGTCTGTTTTGTTTTGTACTGGTCTGTTTTGTTCTGTTCTGTAATTGCATTGTATGCTGTGTCATTTCAGGTGGTTGGAACATATCATGTTAATACACCAGTACAATATTTATAATATTATTATCCCATTTTATGTTATATTTGTATGCTATAAACTGAACAGAACAACTCTTAATGTCCTCAAATCATGTAGCATGATACATGAGCAAATCGTGAGCACATATTTTTTCCAAACTTTGTTTCACTCCACCCAGCTGTAAATGGGTCCTGTGGGGGATCACGTACCTACCTGAAGGGGATTTCAATGATCAGGGCTTATCATACAACATTGTAAAGTCAGCTAAACATGTATATGGAAGCAGACTTTAAACAACACTTTAACTTATATTATAAAATCTTACGAAAACATTATCGTAATTTCACAAATTTAAAGTTCAAAGCCTAAAAGATATGCAATCATATAATGATATGTATTCCAGAGAGTATTTATTTTTTACATAATTAAAGAATATTATAAATTGATTGGACAAAAGTGAAAGTATAATGAATGTCCCCTACTTTTAACTTACGATGATTTTTTACGTAAGATTTTTTGTGAAAATTACCAGTAGTCTCTAGCTTTTTTACTACTTTTTTGTTTGTTCAAGTTTTTTAATATCTATGTATCAATCATACAAATTGTTGTATAATCGTTTACAATATTTTTGTCACATTGTTAGTCGTACTGTGTGTGTTTTCGTTTTTTTCTACATTTTGTTTTTACGAAAATAAAAAATGCATTGATATTTTACTTTGTTCTGATATTTAGTTAGTTCAGTATGCAGTATTGCATCATGTAAGAAAGATAATTAGCCGCCCGGCTAGCTCAGTCGGTGGCGCACAAGTCTACTGATCGAGGGATCATAGCCTCGATTTCTGAAGGGGCATACCTTCGTGGGGCTTTTTCATGAAATGATTTCTTCGCAAATTCTCATTCTACCACTGATTCTTAATCATGTAGGACAGTTTGCAGTCACTGACGGAAAAATGGAAAAAGCAGAACAGTGAGTAGGTTGATTGGTCGAGTAATATAATCTAAAGAATGTGTAGCTTCGGAGCTTTACTTAACCCCCCAAAAAGAAGACGTCGGATGTACATGCAAAATAAAAATGTAGATATCATCATAAATGTACTGGTTACATAACAACAAATCCCTTCATGGTCGACAAGTTATAGCTGACTTAGAATCATTGTATCATCTTACTGGCATCGTCGGCAACCACAGTACTTTCTTCCGTTACACTCAATACGTACCGTGGGCAATTTGACTGACAAAATCTCGTTTTCATAAATATACATGAAGCAGGGAAGACCAATCTTCTTAAAATGAAATCGCGTATTACAATTAAATATTCGTCAATTACAATGACGACATACTGGGTTTTCCGTCAAAAGATAGAAACCAACGCACATGTTTATTTTCAAAAAAATGGTTGCGTAATTTCATTGGCTAGTTGTCCGCAGTGGTTTCCTTGCGAAACCAATGAAACTGTCTCATTAATTATTCATGATTACGAGACTTTCCTAACCAAATGGCCCACGGTACATAACGCAGCATAGCAGAGTAATGTGTAACCAAAGATGCTTACTGGCAGTTACGGGTCTATGGTTCGACCCAAATTATCAGCCATGGCACTTACGTTTGATGGTAGTCAAAACCTGGTAATCCATTTACAAACTGTTAGAGGAACTGTTCGCATCATACTACATGTATTCTAACATCTGAACAATAGGTTTAGATAATGCTGTTATATATCTTATTAAAAAGTCGGCACATCTAAATTAAACAAAACACTAACCTGTAGTATACTTAAATGCTGTTAGGAGCAGTGGTCGATCTAGTGGTAGGACGCGAGCATTAAGTATCAATATGTCCTAAGTACGAACCCTAAAAGGGGCTCAGCTAATTTCCTGGAGCAAAAAAATACCTACGGTTGTTCCACTCCACTCTGGTATTAAAGGGTACTGTTGGGGGGGGGGGGGGACGCCTAATTGAATGTGTTTTTGAATGAATAGAGATTATCGTACATTTATGTTATCTCGACTGAATATTGAATATGTATATAGAAGCAGACTTTAATCCGCGCTTTAACTTTCATGATGCTAAATACCATACGACCTGATAGTTGATGCCAATAGTCAGAGTGGAAATAGAAATAGCTTTGTTAAGCCAAGTCATGAGGTTACTATAATAGAATGATATGTCAACATTATTATAATTGATAGTATCAAATTATAGAGTATATAAAATTTACATTGTGTTATGTATAATAGATTTATATATATTTTTATGTCATTGTATATTTCTTTGTAATTTGATACACATCGCCTCTGACGTGAATTTATATATCAAGTACTTTAAAAGTAGATTAAATCAGTTATATATTTGTAATTTTCCTCCATTATTTAGATACATGTATATGGAGAAGTTGTCAGTATTTTGGAAGGGTAGATGAGTATTGGGTATAGACACGGGTCCAAGAATGATAGGTTAGGTGCTTTGGCCGCTGCAAAATAACTGAAATAGGGTTGTGATCATTTTCCCATGAAAGTCCCATGCACTGTAACTGATTGAAAAACTTGTAAATCTCATACGTCAATTTCTGCACAGGGCGCCCGTGCATTGTAACTGATTAGAAAGCTTGTTAATTTTGTGTGTCAATATTAACACCGGGCGCCCGTGCGTTTTAATATAAAGGATGAGCAAATATCAAAATCAACATTAGTTGGTTTATTAACACATGATTTAAACTAAAAATATTAGCTTAATTTACAGTAAAAATTCATGGGGTGGACAGCATAGCATATAATTTCAGAGTGCACTGAATACTTAACTTTTAAGTTCGAGGACTATTTACTTAAAAAGTTAGCCAGTGACAATATAGATACTTCAATCTGTCTTGATAAATGAAATAAACAAATGAAAAGCTTGAACGTAAAAAATTACTACCAAAGAGAAGATATTTGTGTTGCCTACATTAACAGGTCAAGACATTTTACTGATCATATTTAAACACCCCCAAACATTTTTATCCAGTCTATTGAAGCATTTAATAAACATAATAATGATACAAACACGGTCAATGAATAAACTAATGTATTTATTCATGCATCACATAAGAGTAAAATCAGGGACAGCCCCAGATTGTTTTCGAGGAGCTTATCTCTTTTAACAATTCACACAAAAATGATCATTATATAGCCCCCACATCAGTGTTTTATTGCAAACATGAGGGTAGGAGGTTCGTCACCCCCCTTCCCGACTTTTACGGTCGATAATGATGACCATTTGAAATCAATATGACTTCACGCTCTGGGACACAGACCAGACAATCTAGAATCTGAGCTAGCAAGTTCAGTTTATATACATGTACTTTATTTATCACAAACATAATACTTTTTGTCAATACAATACGGTTTGAATAAAAGAAACCAAAAAGACATACATAATAAAGGAAAAAACGAGAAAAAAGAAAAAAAGGGAAAAGACACAAGTATGTGTTAAATTAAGGAGAAAAGTGAGTTACATATAGATAAAAGTAAACAAGTTAATAACAATTTTATTTTTCTCTTCGCAAGTTAGCCAATTAAATAAATTTTGCAAGTGATTTTATAGATTTTAACGCTGTACTTATTATAATCTCATATTTGCTGTACATGTTTACCTTTATCTTTGATTTAAAATCCAAATATGACAAATGTCGGCAACGTGTATCATTTAATTTCTAAATATGATACTTAAAGCCCCATAATCAAAAGTAAACTGTTTTGGATTGCAATTAAAGTTTTATGTCTAATGTTAATAATATATATCAAGTTTATTTGTCATTTGTTTTATATAATGAAGCAATAAAATGATCTTATCTTATGTATTGATTACCCTTTATGATTTTAATTAACATTTTATTATTAAAGATTTCATGTCACTTACTTTTCTATCATCTGTTTCAGAGGTGTAATATACCTAACGAAACTTCTAAGTACCCCCGATTTCAATGTTGTTGGAAATATTTATTTTTCAACATTTTTTGTCCGATTGTTAATGGAAATGTGTATAGATCTATACTGTCGTCTGCTTGTATGTTTTTTTCATGTTTCTTTATTGCTCCAAATTTGGTTTTGTCGTGCATGTGCTTAAAAGCGGTAATGGGCAATTTCTTCTCGTGCAAACATCCCACGTGGCCAGTTTTGGTGAAAATCGTTAGTGCGTTGATATGCACAATGAAACATCAAGAAATGGCTCAAATGTCGCTTCAAGAACGAGAAATTGCCATAGGTCTTTGCAAGGCGGTGCGTCACGTGCAGGATAAGATTTCTAATTGCTAATTGTCCGCTAAATCAAAGCAATTGAAAATCTTCTCGTATTAACGCACGCACGACAAAACTGGTTTTGCATCAATAAAGTAGCACAAAAAGCATGCAAGCAAAGGTCAGTATGGTCCCATACTAATTTCCATCATCGATCGGACATAAATGTTGAAAAATAAACATTTCCTACAATATTGAAATAGGGGTACTTAGAAGTTTCGTAAAGTATAATTGCTCAACAAAATCATACATCTCCAAACCATGCAAACGGTGCAGAGTAGAGATGAACAAATTATGTTGTGCCATGTCCATAAAATGAACAATGGCATTGCAGCAGAGTATTTGAAACAACATTTTTTATCTCAATTTTTTGTGCACTCTTACAGCACAAGATTGAATACCAAGGGCGGATATTGTATACCTAGAGTGAAAAATTCAGGCACTAAATATTTCTGTTACATTGGCTCCAAGCTGTGGAATAACTTGCCTGCAGATATTTCTAATTTAATAGAGTATAAACCTTTTAAAGAGTCTGTAAAAAACTTTTTGCTTCCAAAAGTAGTCTAAATAATGTATTTCTGTGAAATTCATTAAATATTTTTTATAATTTGACATTAACTTTTAATCATTTCCTACATAAATAATGTGTTTTTATTTATTTTTCCTAGTCAGGTATTGGTCTATCAATTTTTAAGACCTCTGTCTTTGTACATTTGTGATTAACTTTACTATGTTACATGCAACCATATATTAAATACATTTAATTTTCTGTGATATGATATCTTAGGATTACTGTGAACATGATTTTATTGTAAACATTAATTTTGCCTCTCCGTGTCATACTACCACATGAGGGTCCAAAATGAAAACAAGAGTTCACTCTTTTTTGTGCTAACCCTGGTACTGGTATTTTAATATATGGTTTAATATATATATATATGGTATTTTAATATATGGTTTAATTACAGTATATATTAAAATACCATTATATATATATATGATGTGATTTAACAATAAAAATATGATTCTATAGTAATAAATAAATATATATTAAAAGGTACATATACATACATATATGTATGTATATTTAACTTTTAATATCTATTTATTTATTACTACAGTATCATATTTTTATTGTTAAATCACATATGCCATGTTGTATTTTGCCAATACCTAAATAAATCTACCTATCTATCTAACCAGGGTCAAGGTTTATACTTCTGACATCATTTCGTTTAAAACATAAAAAATAAATGTTCAAACGGTTGAATGGAGAAATTTGTAACTTACTTTTTATAAATAGTCAGTTTTTTATTGAAGTTAAAAAATATAAGTCAAATGATAATGATAGATCTATAAAATCTCTCAATGCAAACAAATCAAAGTATAACATAATTCAAATGTAGTTAAATTGTACCTGAAGTTTGATTTTGTTGAGTTGAAAATACGGATTTTCTCCAAGTAAGATTTATTTTGCATACGTTTGCACATTTCTGTATATTTTAATTGAGTATAATAATGCGAAACACGTTCGTTTCATAAGTGATAAAATTTCTAGCATTATTTTAGCCTCGGCCATATTCGAAACTGTTAACTGTTAATATCGTATTTCTGAATCAATTAGGTTGATACAAAGGCGTTTCTTGTAATGAACTATAAGCTTTCAACAAAACATTAGATCTTTTGTACCAATCGTATATTTTTCAATGCAACATATTGTTAAGGCCATTAGCCTGTTCAATTACACAAAACGTTACAGAACGTTCCGTAACGATACATTCGGAACTCCTCGGTCATTCACTGCAAATTATCTCATCTAATACACAAATATGTGATCGTTAAGACAATGAGTTATGTTTCAAAATTAACGGACTAAAAACGAAACATCGCTCAATGCCTAAACGACCATATATTTGTTTACTTCAACACCGGTAGTTTCAAAATAGCGTCTAAATATGTCCGAGATTATTTGCAGTGAATGGCCGATGAGTTCCGAGTGTATTGTTACGGAACGTTCTGTAACGTTCGCGGTAACTGAACGCAGGGCAGTTACTTGGCGCCAGTGACAGACAACAGTTACTATCCTACATGTTTAAGAATAAGTGGAAAGAGGAAGAATGGTTGTAAAATTATTGAATAGACTTCATGGAACCAAATATCTGACTATCTTTATATCTTTTATCATACAGATTCAAGTTGTTTTATATGAAACATATACAACGCGACACTAAGATCTTATGATTTATAGATAGATTACAAATTTTCCTTGTAATACTAGTCGATGTTTCATGTCTATTTTCTATGCACGTTTTATTATTTATTCAGTGTTTAAGCATTTAGTCACATCGTATGCTAGTATAGGAAAGCAGTGACCGGCTAATTGTTTAATAAGTTCAAATATTCTTCTTGCTTTATATACCAGTGGCTTTTAACTGATATTGCTGTTATCAAATATACATTATTAAAGAGTAAGTATTCTACATATAATTATTACCGCATTCAAACATGTTTTGATTAAAATTAGGTCAGTTCACTAGTCAAGTTCTTATGTTATCGAAACACAGATACTTTAAAAATCGAGATTCAGTATATTTTCTATATCGATGAAACCAATGTGACGAGGACTGACTGCAAGTTAAAAGTTTGACATTTTATAATGGTTGTTTTCTGCATTTAGCACGATGAGTCACTTAGAAATCTATATGAAGGTGATTAAAAGTTAGTGATCATTGTTTTCTAGTTTTCGCATTTTAAATAAAATGTTTCTTTATTGATTTATTGTGCTGTACTATAGATGTGATATTCACGTTACGGAAACGTATCAGGGCCTCCACGTATCTAAAAGTTTTACGTCATGTCAATTTCTTTTTTCTCGAGTTGACCAACAAATCCCAAGAAGACGTTATGATTAATGCGTAGAAGTTTTGATTATTTTTGTGGAAGAGCAAAAGAATCAACCATATCGAGAAAATCTTAGTTGCAATGCCTAAAAACTTCTCATCTTTGTCAATACATTTTATTAAGTATCCATGATCTGTTTTTCTCTAAATTTCATTTATCCAATAAATTTTGGGGACTCCTTATAAATGTGCTGACTGTAAAGTTGTTTTCTTAAAAGTGCATCAAGTTAGTTTTAACTCCAATATGATTCATTGAGTATATACACATATTATTATGATTTGATGACTGCGCAAATTTAGCCTAATAAAAACCATGAAAGCAAAAAAATACAAAAGTAAAGTACTTGTTATAACTTATCATATGAAATGATTTTATTGTATTTATAGTAATGACTTTACACACGGATAAACTTTCAAATCAAAACATTAATCTCGAGTTAAAGGAGGTACAAATTGATCAAAAATGGTGTAATTCTTTACCAAATCATAAAAAAACAGTTGAAAAATGAAATCAGCTTCAAGAAAGAACTTAAAACTTACCTATTCGGACATTTTTTAACTCAGAAATTAGAATCACTTCTTAAGGCACAATTTTGAGGGGAAAAAAATTAGGACTCTTATTACATGAACTGTATTATGAAGCTCAATTGAATATTTATCAATTGAGATATTGACTGATAAATATTTGCACTATTTGATGCCTAGAAGTCATATCAATAGAATAAGTTCTGCCTCTACTGGTCATATTTGATGTCGCAGCAGCGTTGATTAATTGCCCTCACCCTTTCCTACCTGGCTTTAGACTGGCTACGGTAGATTAGAGCGCAAATCAACCTGAGACATGTTATTTTCATAAATTTAAAAGTTAAAACTAAGTTTCCATTCATTTATTACATTGTTTATCCTATTGTTTTTGAACTTAAAAACGAATTGACTTTCATTATACATAATAGTCATATTTGTATTTATATACCTACTCTATCTTATTATACATTGTAATTCCCCGTAACTCTATAACTCTATATCAATATTGTATTCTGTTAACCATTACCAATTATCACACATGTTGTTACTCTATATAATGTAACCTGTGTTCAATATAATAAAGAATATGTTCTGTTCTGTTCTGTTCTGTTAAATTTGCACAAACATCTCATGCTTCGGTCCCTGTTTTTGGACTGCAAAGATAATAAACATATATCTGGTGCAAATGTTATAATATAATTTCAAGCACCTTTAATGAAAAAGAACTTTGTTCATAGATATTGTTCTCTAAATTATGTTGTTATTAATGCATTTCAAAGTGAAAGGAGATCGAAACCGAAAGTAAACTTAGGGTGCCAATACTAAAAGTTTAGATCATAGTATGTCAAAGATGAAGGTTGGCGATGAAAAATACTTCCTCCAAATATCAAACATAAACTCTTAAACAAGTTTTCATCATATATAACCAGCGCGAGCAAATTTGAATTCAGTGTCTACTTAAAAAGGGCCAATATTTAAAGAAATTGGCACTTCATGGTCCTGAGACAGTTTTTATACCTGTTGTCAATAAATTTGTCTTAATTCAGTGCCTTAAAAGGGGACTTTATATAAAAATTCTAATAGATGTTCAGCTATTATCAATTTATTACCCTGTCAGCTAGTTAAATTAATTTCATTTATATTCAAATTTTGTACAAACATTTCAAATGTATTCAAATTTAATAATCGTTAAAATATCAAATTCAATGCACTCATGCCTGCATTCTAGCATTATTGTCAACATTATTCATTAAAAAGTTAACATGATCTATTCAATTACTCGCAATGTGTATTGCGGTTTTATAAAACTTATACAAAACTTATTTGCATACTCGCCAGGCGAGGTATGGGACTATGCGATCGTTATTTTGTAATTTCCATTGAATGAAAAGCAACACGGAAGTAAAATTTCGAAATAATCGACCAATAAACGCTTAGATAACAAACGTATTCATTGTCAGGCGGGTGTCTGCAAACTTTATTGTAGAAATATAAGATTTGAATAGCCTTACAAATAAAGATCACGGGATAATGAGGGTTATTCAATTGAAACACAGACGTATTATATCTTTTGTAAAAATGGATTTTAAACAAAATCTATTTTTGAAGCAATATCATATTACCCCACGGTTTTTACGAATAATAACTCTAGGCTTGGTTTTAACGATCAAATTTCTTTAAGCAGTTAATTTTTTTTGAAGGCAAAAAATAATTTGAATTATTATCTGAATAGAGTGACATTGGTAAATGCTACGAGCAACAGGTCGTATTCTAGTTCATGCGTGTTTTTGTACTTTATACAATGGACTTGCCTTGACTAAGGTGAATAAGCTGATGCATGAACAACATTTTACAGATTTAAACATACCACTTTGATATTTAACATTTTTTTAGATAATGAATATGCACTTTGTAAACTTTATTATATAATTTGTTCATAAAATAAGTATAAACTAATTAAACTATAAAATTGTATAAATAAATCACCCCTAAATATTGGTTTGTAATTAAACTGGCTATGTTTATATACGCAATGTTTACGTGGACGACCTGTATAAGAAGTTAGGTTTTGTATGAAACATAAATTACAGCAACTCATCATTTTGCCCTTGAATTGTTCTTGTTATTACATTGGGCGTCAAGTGCACATATCCTAGCTTTCCTGGACTCTAGTCTATAACCAGTACTCACCTTCCCTTTAACAAGGTTGGCAACTTCTCCATATACCTTATTAATGGAGGAAAATTAACATTATTGTCAAAGTTTCATGGAAGGGTATAACCTCCCGGGGATTCGAACCCTTACCCCTCGAGATACTACCTTCGAAAAACCGATGGGCTACTAACTGTGCTACAGACTCGGGTGTCACAACAATTACTAATAAAGTAAACAAGCACATGCTCTTCGTCGATATCTCTTGCCTGACAAATATTTGAATGACATCACGCGGCGCATAAAAGAAGCACTTTTTCCCTTTTCCGAAAATTTCATAGCTTCGTTCGTAGCGTTCAATCTATCGCACAAAATTTTAATCGAACATAAACAAGGTTTTTTTTTCAAAAATAATTTGTCCACAGGAGTTACAATTCATGTGTTAACATTAACATTTTCTGGACATAGAGTTGTAATATAAATTTAATGCACTATTTAAATCTTTGAATCTGCCGCTTAGTTTCTCGTATTCACGTTCTACATCATATTCCACCGAAGTCAAATTTGCACCAGAGAAGTCATTTGTCTAAGATATTTATGAATGAACTATATTCTTCTAAGATGTACTTACTTAATTTAACAAACATCAAAGAACAGACCTGGGGACCATATCATCAATGGTCTTCCGATCAGTTTAGTCGTAAATTCTTCTAAAACTTGCCTTATGATTAAGACGTCATATTCAAGTGAATTCTTGTTCAATGATTAGAATGGTAAACCCTTTTTAATTAATCTAAAATACATGCCCCTCCAAAAGGTATTGGACAAATTAGTTTTTAAGAAAAATAAAACTATTTATGCATACCACAAATGATATTAATATAATTGTAGCTTACTCATATAACATAGTTTCAATTATATGGGGATAAACTAATTAATATTGATTTTGAAATTCGGCTAGATGACTTTAGGAAGTTTAACATGTGTAAATATAAACAGGATTTGTTTAAGGACCTTTGAAAGGGGACTGTATTAACATAACCAAATTTACTTGTATTTCTTTAAATATTCGGTAAAAAGTTCCTGGTTTATTGTGAACAAGATATAAAATTAAAATGATAATATGAATCGTATTTTGTATAAACTTTTTATACAGACACAGTTTCGATATTCATAATTGTAATACTATGTTTGCCTATTTGAATACATTATATCTCCACTACAGTATTGAATTTCTTTCCACAGGTATTTCATTATTGTTTGAATACAAACTTCAAGTTATTTGTGTATTGCATTTATAAAATATTGCGTGCACGACTTATATACGCTGTAAGAACTATATATGTTTACCCGGGTCAGTTTAGATTAATCAGTTATGTTAAACAAAATGTGGTCAGTAATTAGGAACTAATCGAAAACAGGTAAGTGTTTTAGATTCATGAATTATCTAATATAAATGTATAACAGTATATTTTACTTCTCGTTGTTTTCATTGCTTACTTATAATATGTATAACAGCAACATTTCATGTGACCTCTCCGCCATGTATCTATGCACTTATATTCGTTTCTATGTAAATGTCTTATGTTTGATGTTGTCCCTTATGGACCGAAAGGCTTGCAGGATATCAGCACAATAAAGTTATGTTATGTTATGTTTTATACAGACTTTTGTTTTAGTTTTTGCTAGTAAAAAAGCTGACACCAAATTAATATCCTTCAATGCAAATGTATTACAATATAATGCCATCTAGGCTGGACTGTTTCCTACGTTAGTTAACGTCTTGTTAAATAATATTAATATATTTGCCGTCAATTAAAGTGTACATTATACTAATAAACAAGTTGTTTACTAAATAGGCCATGTTTTTAAAAGTCGGTGAGTAAAGTTAATGATTAAAGGGAGATAATCGAAATATTCTTTATTCAATAGTGGTTCAAAGAAGACAAAAACAGAAATCCGGGTAAAAAAAGCAATGAAGGGTCTGGTCTGATCTGAAAGAATACGTTGAAGTGAGCAATTTTGGTTTTCATTAACTTTATTAATTCAATTATGCGTATCATGTTACGATAAGTAATGACAAGTAAAACACTTACTATTTCATAGTCTTAGTTTTATGGCGATGCATGTGCACCGACTTCTCTCACCCCTTGTCATCAGGCTACTGCATAGTAGCTTTCTATCGATCTCTATGGGAGTCTTGATCCTTGTATGTGCAGTCGACAAATTCATGCAACAAATTCATATATACCTCAAAGGAGCGAGAAGTGAACTGAAGCATTCATAATTCTTTCTCAAAGAAATAAGCAATGCCCCAGGTTGGGTCTGTAGCACTCAAGTCTACCGATCGGGAAATCGTGGTCACTTCCTTCTACCACTTATTCTAAATCATGTAAGGCAGTTGTCAGTCTCTGACGGACGTATATACCTAGTAACTGGTTTAAAGCTAAATCCAGAGATTTAGTCTATCCAGAGCGGTCAGTAGGTTAACTGACAGTAGTACTTTTACCTATACTTAGGACACGTTCCGCAAGGCGATCGCTAGCTAAAGTTTTTTGAAAGCGATTTTTGTATCATAAGAGGTCTACGGAACGGTTTGCACCAAGCTAGCAAAAACAAAATGGCGACTTTCTCAAACAAAAAGTTCAGAATTGTAACAAATGAAAAATATTCAAATCAATTATCCCCATGAATATTCTATTTTACCACTTTGACGAAATATATGCATTACATGAAATATATATCAGTATTCTTGAAAAAGAAACACGTTCCTACAGGGGGCAGCCATCTTGAAATAAGCAGAAGTGTTCCTAATGATACGGCTAGCAAGAAAAAAATCCGTGCTACGTTTCGCTAGCTAGCGATTCAGTTTGCTCGATCGTAGCAAACCGTTCCGTAGGAAATCGCTACAAAGCGCTAGCTAGCGATCGCCTTGCGGAACGTGCCCAATGTGTTGCTACGGCGAAATCCACACTAAAATGCTGTTCAAAGTTAGAACATTTGAAATCATTAAAATACAGATCGTTGTCTATTCCTGATTGATAAGTTTACCATCTGATATTAGTTCTATGAATTCGTACGTTATTATTTGTTTAGTTCTTTTGTTTATGTATATCTTAACTGCAAATAAATACAGTGTATGCATTTATCACTAATTAACCGTTAAGGGGTTTATAAGGCAGGAGTTTTTATGTTACCTTTTATATTATAGATGCAATGGTGTTAACGTATTGTACATATTTTGTATACAATGTCAAATAGTTATTCATAAAGATGATACTTTATAATACATGTACTTACTATATATTATATATTTCTGGTATGGCAACTTCCTTGAGTATGAGTATATCTAAAGTAATTAGAACCATACTGCTCGGTCAGTATCTACGAATGACCTACATACTCTCGTGGACTTAGATCATTAGACATTAAATTTATTATACGGTATTTCTCCTGTTTATCTATCTCTGAATCAAGAAGGAAAATACTCAGTCAAAGCATGGGTAGAGCTAATGCTAAGTACCATTCGGAACTTCTCGGCCGTTCGCTACGATTACACTCGGACATATTTAGACGCCATTTTAGAACTACCTTTTCGTCACATTCTCAAACAAAATGCCTTGATGATGTTAAGAAAACGAATCCACGATCGTTAGGCGATGCGTGATGTTCCGTTTTAGTCCATAAATTTGAAATAACACAGTTCAATTATATCGCTGAAAAATATTTAGTTAAATACATAGCAAAGAAATTTGTTTTGACAAAGATCTGTGTTTATACTACAAGAACTATTTTGCATAAGCGTTACGTGCTTCGCCTGTGCTTCGCCTCGTGTAGGTAGTAAAAACCCAAGCCGCCAGGGTAGACCCCCACGAATCCTTCCGAGAGTATTCATTAATGAAAGGTTGAGGCGTTCCGAATGGCTAAGTACGAGTACATGTACTAGATGAAAGGTTTAGGACAAGAGGTATTGGTCTATCAAGAGATCGTGTTTAGGACAACTGACCGCACTTATTTGTCTGCATTGTTTAAATGCGGGGTGAAGTATATGTCATAACATTAAAAATTACACCCACATGTGTCTTAAAGGTACTAGTTCACAGACTTGTCATGACATCAAGAATAACTCCTACGTGTGTCTTTATTCGAATTCAGTGTATTTTTGTGGTGATATAAATGTCATGTCTTTTCTAAGGCTTTCTATACAAACATTTTGTTATTTAATTTGATTTTGAAATAAGTGACTCAAACATTGCAGCAGTTTCAAAGATAAGTGATTGAGTATTTAGATTTAGGATGAACTAACGAGGAAGTATGAATTATTATGTGTATGGACATGTCTAACTTGTAAGATATCATCAATATTTGAATAACAAAACATTTTTGAATATGTTAACAGTAGTCGAGAGAGGTATTATTATGACAGGTTTTAAATATCATATTTATTCATCTTGAAGTTGTTTCGTATTTCAATAATAAAACCTTATGTTATTGGCACGTGTAAATTATGCATTGACCTTCAAACGTCCTTGGACAATTTCTTGTTTTAGGATAGAACAATTCACCGTGCTGAATAAACTTTAATTATATGTATAGTAAATTATTTATGGTATGCATGATAGGTTTTTCTCAAAACTCCAGTTTTCAAAGAACTTATAATCCAACTATAATATAAAACTTAATATAATTGCAACATACCAATTTGAACGGAATTGCAGACGCGTATCTAGGCTGTTTTTGGGGTTACGCACAAATGCTAGGGGGTCCGGGGGCATGCCCTTTCCACGGAAAAATGAGACAATTACTGTTCGTTTCAGAATGTGCACAAAGTGCCATAATGATTAATTTGTGTATTGCTCAGTATGACTCATTTTATATGACATTTTCGTGGAGTAAAGTTATCACAGTGGAGTCAAATAATGCCTTACCCGGGTTGGGCATCCAATTTCTCATGGTTTTTGGCACTTATAGATTTTTGATTTCTGGAATCGAGGTTACGCACCTGCGTAAAGTGCGTAATGGCAGCGGAATTGTGAAAATGCAAATATCTACATTTGTTAATAAAACAATTGCTGTCCTTACTTGAAGTATGTTTTTCTCTATATAACTCATATACAAAAAATACAAATGCTACCGTTGTATAATGTACAGTATTATATATAATTATAATAATATTATACATATGTATTATTATAAGGATCACCAGAATGACGACATGAACCGTACAATTTGTTTGTTCTGAATATATGTATTCAGATAATATATTATGCCACAACAAATTTATTATGTGTTCTATAGATTTTTTTAGAAAAGAATGGGGCGAGCGAGCGAAGGAATTAAAAAAAATCTTAATTCAGTTGCTTAATACAGTGGTTTAAACAAATTTTTATGAGCGAGCGAGGAAATTTTTGTTGTTGTTGTTGTAACAAAGTCAAAATAAAGGTGCGAGCGAATCCTTAGAACACATCATCAAATTGTTGTGGCCTTAGAATTAAAACGATATAAACTGTATTATATGCCATTTCATGGTTTACTATCAATTCCATCGCACCATACTTCCCACATCATTCTAGAACATACCACCTTTCACAAGTATATAAAATACCGTGACCTGCCCCGTGTTATATACATGTATTTATTTATATTTCATGACATTGACATGGTACATGTATGGTGAGCAAAACGATGGTACAATATAAAGATAAATAAAGATTTATGCATAAAATGTTACTTAATATATATAAAACAGTCTAAAAAATTGCATGTACAGTAAGATGAGAATAGATAAAACAGGTATTTATTGTTGATAAGCAAATTTTAATTCAGAAATATAAGAAGTATCATTGCACTTGATTGCATTGTTTAAGACCATATCGAATACATTGAAATACAGGGATGGCACAAAAAAGGAATTTAATCCTTATTTCCATTGTGGTCCCTCTTATTAAGTTGATGAATACACCAGAATTCACCAGCATGAATATTGCATTATATAGATATATCACAGATAAATATGATACTATCACAGTAGGTACACAAAAAGACAAATATCATAATAATAATAATAATAATAAGATATGGAAGTAAGAGCTTAATACATAATATTATATACATTGGTTATCTCAGATCTCTGACATAGGATGGGCGTTGACAAGGGCTTTAAAATGGGGGAAATTTCTAGCATGTCTAATGTGTCGTGGCATTTCATTCCACAGAAAACACCCATTAAAAGCAAAAGACTTTTTGCCAAAACCTTTGACGTTAGGTAGGCTGAACCTGCCTGTTTCTGAGAAAGTAGTTCCTTACCCATCACAAAAAAACTCTTTGCCTTGTGGGATAGCTGTGAATAGAACTAGTAGTAATGAAATGCTCTTTGAGGTAACCTGGTGCTATCCCACTTTGAATCTTAAATACATGACCTAAGATTATTTGATCCACCCTTTTTGATACGGGTAACCAGTTGAGTTTAACAAAATGATTCTGGTCAAGGTGAGTCCTTGCATCCAGTCCTAACACAAATCTTATCATTTTGTTCTGAGTGACCTGTAACCGTGCATAACTCAACTCAAAGTTGTGACAACTCAATCCGTTAGTAGGAGATTGAGTTGATCGGGTTGAGTTGTCTATGGGTTGAGTTGTTCCGACACTTCCGTTACGAAACGTTTTGGAACGTTCAGGGTAACTGAACACGCTGCAGCTTCAATGTAATCTACAAGTTGTAATCAACAGACTAACGTTATATAGCACATACGTCACACTTGCTTAAAGTACCGGATGCGGCCGAGAAGTTAGTCGTAAATCCTTCTATATTGTATTGTTAAACTATCGTTAGATATTTAATAATATTCTACCCTGTTTCACAATTGAACTGAAGTATATAAGTATAATCTTACTAACTTCTACATCGGTTAAATAATTTACAACACCATTGGTCCAGTGGTAACACGCGCGCTTATGGATTGAGGGGTCCAGGGTTAAACTAAACTATGCGAACTGCTAATTTCTTTGAGCAAGAAATTTACCTATAGGCGTTCCACTCGACACAGGTGTTTACTGGTACTATAGGTGATCACCTATTTAAAGATGATTTCAGTTATTATCGTAACCGGGTCGATAGCGCAGTTGGTAGCGCGCCGGGATTTGGAATCTCGTGCCCGAGGGAGGTTATTACCTTCCATGAAAATTTGACAATAATGTCGAATTTTCCTCCATTGATTAGATAATATGGAGAAGTTTTCGGCCTTGTGGAAGGGTAGGTGAGTACTGGTTATAGACAAATGTCCAGGAAAGCTAGGTTAGGTGCGCTGGACACCGTAAAATGACCTAAATTGTGTTGACACGGTGTTAACTCCAATAAATACAAGTTATTATCGTATAAAATTGTAAAGTCGGCTGAATATGTATATTTAGCAAATTTTAAACCACACTTTTTAACGTCAATTATAGATGTTAGCTGAACATTGTTGAAATAACAACATCGACATTATAATGGCTGAATACAGAAGACCTCAAGCACATAATGATGTAGACGATGAACCAATTAAAATGTCTATACCACAAGAAACAGCAGAGACTAGAACTAATCTAACAAAAGAAACAGTAGAGTCTTCAGCCAACCTAACTAAAGAAGCTATTGATAACATAGAAGATATATTAGATGGACTTACTCTGTTAGAAGATAACAAAGTCCCTACTGAACACTTAGACTCTATTGAAGATATACAGATGAGATTGAAATGTCATATGAACTTACATACAATTGGAAATGTGAAGGAAAAGGTTAGTTTATATTGTTTTACATGATGAAATCTGGTGCTTCGAATATCAAAATTGGTAACATACAGAATAACAGGACACTGTATCCAGTCCTAATTGCTCCAAACTGCTTAATTTGCCCCCTCCCAGATGAGCTGTAAGTTTCTTAAAGCCCTGTATCCCACTAGAACAGAATGTCTCTTTTTCTGCCTTACTGTACTTTTCTGAGTTCCAAAAATAACCACTCCTGTTTGGTTTATCAGCGATATAAAGTTGTACATTAATGTTCTAGGTAAAAGGTGCATCAAACACTGCATAGGAACAATTGTAAACAAAGACAAAAGGGGTGTTTAATTAGTAGTACATTTATTTTCAGACACCAGTAATGAAGTATCCACAATTGTACAGAATATTCTTACTTACAATATATCAAGCATGCAACAAAAATATTATCTCTAATCTTGTAGCATGGGTCATGATATATGTCATATTGAACATTGCATACACGATGCTTGGTATCAACATATCCCTTTTGTATATACTTGTATATATTTTTAGTTAAATTTTAATATTGATATTATTGCTGTTAAATTTGCCAAGGTGACTTTTATTCCGTAAGCCATGGAATCTAGAAGGGCGCCAGTCATTATTCCAACCAAAGACCATTTTGCTCTAACAACAGTTAATCGAAACAAACTGCAAAATGATTGTCATTTGAATGGTCCAAATTTTTAAAAGAATTGAAGTAAAATCATCTTGTATTGAACAAATTCAAACTGTATATCTATGCATAAAATTATATTATAATAGATCGTAAATTTGCATATGCATAATTTAATTTTAATGTAAAGAATTCATAATTAGAGTTTTTACATGACCGAGTATGTTATTACATTATGAAATTGGTTAAATTACAGAATGAGCATGGTCAAATGGTAACGGCATTGGACTGATAATCATTTAACAGCCAGCTCAGCATTGGCTCAAATCATGTCCAAAACCTACATATTTGTTATCTTGAGCACGAAACATGTTCCTTTGGCTCAGTACTGGAAAGCAAGGAATCGCACCTGAGGGAGATTAATATAAATAGTAAGAACTTGTTTCACAATCGAAATAAATTTAAATAATAGAAACTCTTATTTTATATAGATGGACATACAAATTAGAAGTCTTGGTACAAAAGACCAAAAGAAAAGAGATGTTTTATCAAACATTGTAAAAGCTGTTAGAAATATTTATCCTCCGGGACCATTATCAACCACAGCACGACGTCAAGTGTTAGTTGAAGATTTACTTAACAAGGACGGTACTACAGATGATATTAGAATAGACTGTGATCTACGTATAAACAGTCTTAAAGAAAAGGAATGTGTGATACTAGTTTCTGGTTAGTATACTATTAATCCAATCCTGCTGTTATGTTCCAGTTTCATCCACATTGTTCACCCATGGTTGGATAAATCATATCTTTTATTCCATGGTTGAAGCCGCAAGTCGCTAGCTGGATGATACTCGAATGCATACAAATGTATCAAGTAAGCGATGGATCAAACCATAGGCACTATATTTGACTACAATTTATATTGTTCTTTTTTTATCATCTGTGATTCGGAGCTAAAACAATATAAGTAACCTAGTTCAAACTATACCTTGTACGCTTAACGTTCAAGAAATTACTATCTTTTCATAAAAACGGTCATTAAATTGGTAAATTTTAGAACATTAAAGACAGGCTAAAACATTTTGCTCTAGAGTTACATGTTACTATTCCAACAGAGACCAAACGAGAGACGTGTAATGTACACTATATTTGTAGTGTAAACTATTTCGCTATATGGTGGTATACATGTTTTAAAGGAGCAGTAGTCCAGTGGTAGGACGCGCGCTTAGGGATCGAGAGGTCCTGGGTTCGAATCCCACTAGGGACACTGCTAATTTCCTTGAGCAAGAAATTTACCTGTAATTGCTTCTCTCCATCTAGGTGTAAATGGGTACCTGTAAGAGTCATGCACTGTATGCTGTGGCTGCATTCTGCGCCGTATGTTAACAGTTGGTGTGTGACTCGAAGATCGGGGAAGTTACTGTCAAGAGTCGATGAATAGTGATACTAATTGTAGACTCCAAAAACCATTGCTTTGCTTTAACTTTTTAAAAATGTTTTATCAACATTTACAGGTGAATCATCTGCCGGTAAATCAAGTTTATTAAATCTATTACTTGGAGAAGAGATATTACCTTCACATATGTTACCTTGTACCTCCTGTATCACCGTCATCAAGTATAACTCGTATAGATGTGCAAATGTCGTATATAAAGATGGCACTATGACTAAAATACCAAATTTAGATAAAGAAGGTTTAGAGATGTTACAACAGAGAGCATATTTCTCTAAATCTACGGATGGTGAAAATAGGCAAGAAATATATGAAAGAAGGAAAGAGTCACATAATGTTGCTGAGATACAAGTGTATTTACCGTTGAAAATGTTAAGTGTAAGTGTTTTTAAATGATTGCTGAATGTATAAAATGCCCTCCAAAAGTTTTTGGATGAATCATGGACCCTGTTCGCGTTATACTGTGTCCTTGGATGAATGCAATTTTGATATAAAATGATAGAAACTGATCATGTATACAGCTAGTGATTTCACTATGATTAAAGCTAAATTTGACGATGAGGTTGAATAGTTTCTATCATATGTTGATAAACACATTAATGCCGATTTTGGAATCCCCCAGACGACCGTTTGTTTCCTCTTTCATGGGTGACTGTGAATTATCGATCGTGTCATAAACAGTGGTTCATCTAGGCGCTTATTAGCAGGCAATACATGTGTACATACGTTTTGATATTCTTTAGGCAGCCCAAGTCTGATAACCCAAGCAGTCCTCAATTGGCTTTTTGTCGAGATCTGTATATAATATAACAATTGACCATTCCGAGTGTGACCTTTTTATTTGAACAACAATACTTTTACCCACAAATATAACCCAGTGCTCTTTTGTTAATACCGTGCCTGTGGGACAAAAACAAACAACAAAAATATACATTGGAATGTTGAGTAACTGCAGATCACATCACATTTCATGGCTGTGACTGGCATTATCGTGTAGGCAGAACAAAAGTGAAGTAACCACAGAAGCTTGACATTCTGTGTCGTAGTTTGAAAAATGCACGCCTTCTAATAAGAAGGAGGGAATTGTTCAAACTACAATACAGAATGTTAAGTTCTTGTGAAGTAGCTGTTCAAAATTTAAATCACAAGTTGTCACAATTTACATGTATATAATTTCTATATTTCAGTCAGGTTTGGTGCTTGTGGACACACCTGGTGTTGGTGAGAATGAATTCCTGGAGAATTATTTAATGGAATATATTAGATCACATCATATCTTAGGTTTTATGTATATTATAATGACAGACAGTGCTCTCGGTGTAGCTGAAGACAGGGTACGTATATTTTACTGTTTTACAAGTCTGCTTTAGAAAGTTTAATCCAAAGGCGGCTGACGCAGTTCTGAGACAAAAAAAGCAGTCTTTGAACCCAACTGTGCTAGCTGCCTATGACTTAATTTGTACATGTAAGATACATGTCACTACAAAGCCTGCCTTGGATTCTGTGTTCAATTCAATGTCCACTCTTATTCAGCGTCTTTACCAAGTGGCGCTGTTGTCAGCCATTGGCAAAGGTATACATGTGTTTAGTACTGATTAAAAGATCCAAGCCTGTTCCTTGACAGTGAATAGCATTTATCACAATGGCATGACCTTTAAATTATCAAAGGGGATATAAGCATTGAAAATCAGTTTGGAAGGTGAATTAGATTGCTATTTATTAGTTTTCTTATTTTTATGTGTAGCAATAGTATAATACAAGTCTTGCTGGGCACATTTACCCCCTTGCCTCCAAGTTTGATTTTTATAGTGTTTGCTTAAAGCTTGAAAGGTCAATGGTTTGTTTCCAGATACGAATAGGGATTTGAACTGAGTTTCATGTTTGTCATAATGTATAGAACTATATTCAGCAAATACAATTGTAAAAGTGTTTGTCTAACCTAAGCTTGATTAATATAGGAGAAAATATATCTTTCGAAACTCATTCTAAATGCTCTTTTTACATTCTAAGAGTGTTTTGGTCAAATTGGGCGAGGGAGTGAGTAAAGATACAACACTATGTTGTTGATATAACAATATAAATACTATAAAGTAATGTGTATAATCTATTTTCAGCTAGTAAACTTAATGACTTTAATTATAAAAAGTCAGAAGAGCAGTAATGATGTTATCAAATTCAACCCAAAAGCAGCATTATTTGTATGTAATAGATGGGACATGGTTCCTCCAGAATCTAAACAATCAGTCAGAGAAAATGCCATAAAACAATTACATAAAGCATGGCCAGAGTTTGATCCTACAAAGACAGTATTCTTCTCAACAGCCCAGGCTATGAGAGAAGTAAGAATAGACAAAGGTTATATAACTGATGAGTATGTTGCATTGTTACATGGTCTACATAAATTGATAGAAATTTCACTGGATAAAAGATTGAAAGCTTCTTATAGGTAAGTTAATTTATCATTTTTCCTTGCATATCACTTAAAACCAAACCCTTTATAGTTAAGTAATGTAACATTTGATTGCAAAAAAGGTTAAGTAGTCAAGTGGTATGAAACACGCTTATGGATCCAGAGTTCCCGGGTTCAAACCACATTGGGGGCACTGCTCATTTCCCTGAGCACAAATTTTATCTACATTTATTCTACTCCACACAGATGTAAATGGGTACTGTGAGGGATCACTTTCCTTATGGTGATTAAAATGATCAGTAGGTATCGTACCAAATTATAAGTCAGCTGAACATGTATGATATAATGTATACAGATGCAGACTTTAAACCACACTTATGTAACTTTAACTTAACTGTTTGTAAGATACAATGTATTTACAAACTAATGTATAATTTATTAGTGATATGTTAAAAAGAGTCCTATGTCTAGGGCAAACTGACCCTATCAGCATATCTCGCCCACGCTAGAGTTTTTTTTCTGTAAAATTGTTGACTTTCAGTTTAAATCACAATTGGCTCTTTTAAGTTTTTTTCAGACCGTTACACTCAACAAAAGTTTTTTGTCTCAAATTTATCAATCAAATCCAGATAGTTTTTTTTCGTCTGCTGCCAGTGTCCCGGGAATTGGAGAAGACCTTCCAGATTTTCCTTCATATGACCTCCACATAACCTTGTCTGGAGGACCACTGCTACATACAGGTTGTCTTCAAATCGATTTTCACACACCCTGACAAGGACGTTCTTACCCGCCCAAGTTTTCCAGGGGATGGGATGCTCAAACCTGTAATTGAGTTGATGTCCCCTGTAGAGCTCATCCCATGGCCATACCATTATTTTCATTATTATATACCGCATTTGTATAGCCCTCTTTTCATATTAAATATATGTTCAAAAGCGCTTAGCCTTCTTAGCAATCTTAGCCTTCTTGCATGAAGGGTATCAGTAACCACCTGTATACCTAGTTTGATGCAGTGTAGTTCTGTGGGAGTCTCATCATGTGTTTGGTCCCGCATATCAAGCATATTAACAAACGATTCTGTCATTTATTGTAGATGGTTAGGAAATGTCTTACAAAGAAGCGTACATTATTTAAGAACAATGGTAAAACGTTTAGACATGTCGGATAAACAAAGGCAGAAAAGGACAGAAATGGCAACACATAAGTTGAAAGTATTAAATCACAAAGCTGATGACGTCATCAAAGCATTGTATTCTGGGATGGAAGTAGCAGTGTCTGACGTTTGTAATCAGGTAATTCAATTGTTAATTTATATTCAGTACCCTCCAAAAGACAAAATATGCACGATAAAAAATCAGCATCGACTAGATTATCAATTTGAGTTAACTGTAAAATTAGAATATTTTACAGTACATTATTTGCAGTATACATGATGATGTTTTCTCAAAATCTCATTAATTTTAGAACTTTTGGAGAGTACAGTATATTATGATTTTACTACTATTAGTAGTAGTTGTAGTAGTAGTAGTAGTAGTAATAATAATGGTGATTATGATGATGATAATAATAATAATAACCTTCCAAAACATTTGACAATTACAATGTATGTCGATTTCATGTATTTGGGGGAAAAGTTGCTGGCTCCTTAGTAAAGATAAAGCAAGAATAGTAAATGTGGTTTGGTACGTCTGTCACTGTTTTAATTAACCGGAGTGGTTAGGAAGGTTAATTTAGTCCTTATACCAATTGAATCTTATACTAATTACTTATAGTTAGATATATTTCCCTATAGTTTAAAATAAGTGTTTTAAAATGCAATCCCCATGGGGCTTACTTAAGTGGGGCTTGGTCATAAAAACATTTCTACAACTATTCTCCCTCCTACCTCAGATTCTAAATTATGCAGGGCAGTTTTCAGTTACTGAGGTAAGTATGTGCCTAGTGACTGTTGTCAGCTAACTTCAGAGACAAAGCCTTTCCAGGAAGGGTGTGTAGACTGACTGCTGTAGTATGACTTTTACAATGTGCTGCTATGGAGTTAAAGCTTACCAAAATATTAACATACTGCTGTAGTCTAGTGGGAAATGACTTGTTTCCTTAATTTCTATGTTATGTTGTTTTTAGGTTTAATTTACTGGTTTACACAACAATTTCTGTTTCAGGTTTGTAACTACTTAAAAACTGGTCAAGCCAGAGACAAACTTACAAAGAACTGGGGAAAGAATCCAGAAGAACTGCCTGATATGGGACACGCTTCTGGTACTTGGCAATGGGTTAAACGTCATATTGATGCAGCATTTGATGATAGACTCTCAGATCTTCTAGACGATTGGGATCAACAAGCTCAGTATATCTCACAACTTGAGAAAAAACTGTTCAGAGATGCTAAATTACAACTGTGTGAGTTAGAAAGTGAACTAGCTGAAGTGGAGAAGGATGTCCAACAGGATGACTCAGTGTCAAGAGTTTCTAGTATTGGAATGTTAAATAACCTTTGTAGATCGCTAGAAGACTTCTCTGAAGAAGATCTTATAGACACTGAAATACCAAAGAAATTACTACATAGATTTAGACATTTTATGACAAAGAAAATCCGAAAGAAACAGGACGAGACAAAGTTGATAGAGTATATGAACAACCCTGGTTTGTATGCACAGAAACGAGCTCAGAAATTATTGGACAGCATTATAAAAGATAAAGATAGCCGACTTGAGATATTTGTTCGTGAACTTTTACAGCGGCCATTTAATTACATCAAACGTTTAGAAAATAAAATTCCCAACTTGATTAAATCTAACATGGCTCTGCTACAAACATTTGAACGTGAGATAATTGCTGAGATGAAGGGACGGAAACAGTACATTGAAATGATGGAAAGGATCGAAGGCGTTAGAAGAGATCTATTAGTGTATGGAGAAGGTACATTCTTTGTGAATGATTTCCAGGAAACAGATATTACACTCCTTACCAACATTTTGAAAGCTAAACCTTCTGATAGGCGAGAATCTATGCGTGACGTAATGAACAATGATTTTATAAATTCAAGACGAGGCAGTATATCTAATGATAAACCTTGTGGCTTGTTTCATACAGGTAAGATTGAGTTCTAATCTGAACCCTTTACTGGTAAAGTCTGTGTATGAACCTCCCTTCATAATGGTCGAAAATTAGTGTTTTTTTTTTATTGGAATTAGAAAAATTCACTTTAGGAAAGCTGCTTATCTTTCTTTTTGCGCATCCACCATCAAAACATGTCTAAGGGGATCCCAGAGGAAGATATACAGCCCTCTGATACTGGGGTTAAATAGTGGCACAGCATCCTTTTAGTATCTAAAAAGTACTAGCTATGTAGACCTCAAATTTGTAACTTCAGATAGGCCCGCCATTGGGCCGATGAGAAATGCTTGCAAGGCATAACTAAATTGAAATGCAAATTTTGCGTATGCCCTGGCCAGTGAAGGGTTTATTAATAAGTTATGAGATGGTTGCAAAGTATCTCAAATGTAATTGAAAAAGTTCACCAATGTTTACAAAAATACCCTGCCATACATCAATATTATCATTCAACCTCCCTGTTCTTCATACTTGTGTAAGTTTTATCCTCAGATTACAGTAGCTTAACATAGCTTGTACAGTAATGATCGCCCATAAAATATATAATAATTATATTAAAATAACATACATGTATTGGTAAATTTTATTCAACTGTCAGTGGGGCATACAATAACCCTGCTAGTTTTAATACTCAATATTTGTTTGATTGTCCAAATACATAAATAGTATAAAACTGTTACAGTTTCATTATGTAGTAAGTATCTAAATGTACAGGTCTTATCAAACAAAAATAAGTATTTAAATCAGCAGGGTTAGAGCACAGGAGCTTGACATTATGTATTGTAGTTTGAAAAACTCCCTTCTTCTTACATTAAAAACTACTGGAATGCAGCGCTTTAATCGCCCTACTGTGGTAGTAGTTGTCAAACTCGCTCCAAAACACCAACTATTAAAGACCAATAACAAAACCATATAGTAGCCATTACATACACAAGGCATTAATGTACATGTTACAATCACTAAATTTCATATCCACCTTTCTATGAAGCGGATAATCGTGAATTAGTTTTTCTTATAATGAGGGAATTTTTCAAACTATGATACGGAATGTCAAGCTCCTTTGGTTAGAGCTATTATATAATGATTCAATATTTCTATATATTCCAGTACATCTCGGTGAGATAACTAAAGGTAGTGAAGTACAACATGTTGTGGTAAAGATTTATCATTTTTATACAAAAGTTGACAGTATTTTACAAGAAGTTGCTAAACTTAGGTAAGTGAATACGAGTTATACTGATTAATAATAATAATAAAAATAATAAAGACTTTATTTATAGAGGCAACACAATTAAAGGCAAAGCCCAATCTTCCCTGTGAGCCTCTTATCAAGAGTATTCACATGATATATACAACAAGCAAGGTAAACCATTTGACAAGTGATTAAACATAATAAATATGTATAAAATAAAAGAAGTATTAATAATTTAAGATGATTTTGTATTCCACTACACATAATATTTCTGTTTGAAAGAATTTAGAATGCTAGCATTTTGTACCTCTTTTGGTAAAGCATTCCATACCTTTAGACCTGAGTGATTTTTAGATTTATTTGCAAATTCAAATCTAGGTTTGGGTAAATAAAGTAAATGGTTACTTTCTGAAGATCTTCAGTTGTGGGTTTGGTCTATATTACATTGTAAGAATTTTTCATTAAGGTATTGAGGGCATATATTGTTAATGGATTTGTACATTATTATAGATTTTTTTAAAATTGACCTTTTCTGGGAAGTTCATTCAGTTTAGTATTGAAAAAGTTCTTGTGATGTTTTGTCAAAATCATTTTCCAGAATAATTTCGGCTGCCCTTTTTTGAAATTTAATAAGAATTTCCATTTGACTTCTATTTCCGTTTCCCCCGTTTAATATAAACTCACCACACACTGTGGTTACGTCATGCATTGCTACTTAACCACTGCCATCATATAAATCATGTGACACTAGATGTATCATTAATTCACTAGTAGTAAGGCTAGTAGAAAACAGCATGGGTATTCATTCAATAAATGGAAATAACAGCTGTGGGAAAATCGAACTCAATAATGTGGAGTTCCCCTGATGCCAATTTTTAGTCATTAATTAAAATAATTATTTGAAACCCATGACAAATGATCACAAAATATATGTTCCATTCATTGCATCTTAGTTATCATTTTGAAAACATAAGATTTATAAAAGAACCCTCTTTTACAAAGTTATAAATGAAAACTTTCAATGAAAGTGAGTTATTATCTCTCTTTGATATAAAAATTGTGTAATTTTTATTTGTCAATACAAGATAATAGTTAAAATATGTATTTAAATATTTATAATAATAAACATATTTTTAACATAAGTTAAAAATATTTAATTATAATAAGTATATAATGAGTTAAAAATATTTAAATGTACAAGTAGATATCAGCCTTTTTAGAAATATTGTCGTTTGACCTTTAATATGCTTTTGTATCAGAGATTTAGTGACTTGAGCATAAGGCCAAATAAAAGTCCTGTGTTTAGAGTAAGGTCTGAAAAAGTTAAGTATGGTATGCTCCAAGTTTGTTCTAACAAAGTCATTTATGATTTTCTCTAATTTGAAATTTATTTTTTTTCAAAGTAATCACATGACTTGTAAGAAAGTTGTAGCAAACAGTAATACAATTCATTGAGAAACCCATTTATGGGTTTTCCATCCATGCACGAGAAAGAGTTTTCCACATTATTGCTGAAAAACACATAACATGGATTATATCAAATTGTTCTATGTACACACATTTTCTTTTAACAGTAAAAGCTTGCTTGGCTAGTTTCGTAAATCATGTTTGACTGTTTGGAAGTTTATGTGATAACCATACTAATGTTAATCAAGGGCAAGTTTATTAATGTTTAGTAATAATCTATTATATTTACTTTTAGATGTTTATTACATAATGATGTATGTATAGCAGAATTTCTTGGTATATATCAACAAGTAGAGACACCATATCCAGCTATGATCTTCTCAGGTAAACTCTACTCTGTCAGACATTACATGAAGGTTACACCAAGTGTTAACACAAATAAAATGCTTCAGGAGACAGCAGCTGGCTTACAGTACTTACATTCTAAAGGTCTGGTACATATGGAATTAAATAGAAACACTATTACAGTAAGATATTCTTTTTTTTATTCATCTACCTTTTTGACATGGATTGCGTTAGCAATTTAGGTCTTAGTAAGCGACATATTTTGAAACGCATCAAAAAATGTCGCGGACGATGACATTCGACGGTCATGCGCAGTTAGATCAGCACAGCAGTATGTCGTTAGGTTGAATTAATACCAACGCGTGAATAAATAGTCCCTTTGATAACAATATCTGAAAGTATCACACAGCCTTGTAATTTTTACTCACAATACATAAAAATATCCTTGTTAATTCCGTTTAAAAGTTTCAATAAGGAACCGACATTCTTCCGCTAAAAAACAAGTTATGTAACTTCTAAACCCTCGACTGTAACACCAATGCCCTAAAAATAGACACGCCTACAAATGTCCAGTGTCTAAAAATAGATCATATACATGTGTACTGATTTATTCTGTGGACAGTATCTATGTAGCTTCGTTGATCCTTCGTAATGCAGTTTGTTTGTAAATTTTAGAAGAAAAAGATCATTAGTCCAACCTCACTATATGTATTTGGATAAAATTGCCCTGTTTAATCTATGTCCTGAGGCTTGATTTATTCTTGGTTTATCGCCATGTCAACACAATTTATTTTAGATTATTTTACTGCAGCCAGCACACATAAGCTAGCTTTCCTGGATCAATGTCTGTAACCAACATGATATACCTGTCCTTCCACAAGGCTGACAACTTCTCCATATACTTATTAATGGAGGCAAATTGACATTATAGTCTAATTTTCATGGAACTAAATTTCTTAAAATTTTTAACCTTTGTCAAGCCAGGGCATGAAAATTTTTGAACAGATATTTTCCTAACCACCTCTTTATCAAGAATTAAAATGTTAGTAATTTGTATGGTACTGACAATTGTATGTTCTTAGTACTGAGTTAGAGGCTTTGGTCTAGAGATCTGCGCCTACTTGGGGACTGTTGGGCAACTGAATGCAACAACAGGATTGAACTATATGTTGAAATGGGTGGTAAAGAACCATACATTTAACTGATTTTAGTATAAAATATATTTATATTAATAATATATTTAGTATTTTTTATAACATTTAGGTGGTAAAGTGGTTAAAGTAAACAACTTTGTACATGTATACTTAACAAAACTTACATTTAGTTCCCGATTTCAATATTGTTGGAAATTATTATTTTTCAACATTTAAGTCCGATCGTTAATGGAAATGTGTATAGAACTATACTGTTGTCTGCTTGCACTACACTTAACTGCTGTAGCCAGTCTTATTTATGTAGAGATTCAAGCTTTGTACATTCATGTCTTAGCTACTAAATATATCTGTTGTCTGAGTTAGGAAAACTTTGTTATGACTTCATCAGTCAATGAAACATTGCTGATCATTCATCAGTTTTATTGACAATTATTGAACAAAATACCAAATATCGAAGTTCTTGGACTAATGGTTTCAGAGAAGAGAGTTAAAGGAAATTTCTGTATAACATAATTCAAGGGTTGAACGATAAAACATTGTAACTCCATTTGAAAATTAAGGGAGTTACAATAGTGATATGTTAGGCCCTTGATATGATATGCTCTAAAAACAGCCAATAGCAGAATGCTTATTATGCTTGATCAGGAAGAACGAACAATAAGTGAGGAATTAAAGAAAATTGTTCAAATATTTTGAGAAATTATACTAATATTTTCACGCAAGTGTCTGTTGCAATCACAAAAATGATAACAAACAAGAAATGTAACGTGGAAACCATATAAAAGTCGGATTTTCATCAAGATCTGACCATAAATGACAGAGATGTCCATCACATTAAAAACTTTAATGCAAAAATTACAAAGGGAAATAATCCATAATAAAGCCAGGTAGAGTTGTGGTTACTTTCTAATTTTGTTCATCACATGGTATATTATCATTGTATAAAGTTTCATAAAGATCTGACAATAAATAGCAGAAATACATGGTAAAGAAAAAACTTTAACGCAACCAGACACCAGACACCCGCCCGCCTGGGTTTCGCCAATCTATAAGCCTAATTTTTTCGTTGAAAAATCTAAAATGCATTATGAGGAAAAGGAGAGCTGAAAAAATTGTCTATTAATTTCTTCAATGGTATTTCAGGTATCCAATACAGGTGATGTTAAACTGACTGGTGAATGTATTCCTAGAAGTATACTTCCACCAGATGACGATACACACATACAAGAAGGTTATGGTTACCTAGCACCTGAAGTACTCATGGGAAACCTTTATATTGCATGTGCTGATATGTACGCATTTGCTTTGTTTGCATTGGAAATTAAACTACCAAATTTTGATGCACTTCTTGAACTTCCGAGTCGAAATGTTGGAGAATTTTTGAAGATTTCAGTTTGGCATTTCTTTGAGAAGAATGTAAGATCCTTATCATTGTCTCCAGATGCTGTAGAGAAAGTCTTGTGTTGTTTAGATGTGGATTCACAGAAAAGACCTGATGCAGCTTCACTAGTACATTCCTTAAAAGTAATGGAGAGAGCTGCTTCTTCCAAAAATGTAGTTACACCTAAAACAATATGGCGGACATTTTCAACTACCAAGAAAAAAAACAGATTTTAGATTACAATGTATTTGTTTATTAAGTCTGTTTTAATTACTTATCAATTGACCTACTTGGGTTTTTTCCATTTATGTGCAGGTGTTACAAACTAAGTTTGTTACAAACTATTGCTGAAAAACATGAACAACTGATAAAGTATTATTGTTCTTTGTAGGCTACATATGTTTCCATTGTAGCGGTGAAAGATTGTTTGTACTGCAGGGGATAACCCAAATACATGTATTGAAATTCGGATATAGACAGAGTTTTGTATTTATGATCTATAGGTTGACAATCTAGGATATAATGAATGGAAACAAGTTACAGAACACTGATTGCTAATGTTAAAAGTTTTTAAGCAATACATGTAACTATACATGTGCACAATTCAGTACATAAAATGTACCTTCATATATGACAATCAAAATTGTGACTATAGAAAAGTGTGTGTGTGTGCGTGTTAAAATCCTGTTAAATATTCTATGAAACCAGATGGCAAGGTGTAACACCTTAACTTCATTGTGAATGGTGAAGACAACAAGATCTAATAGTGTTTTTTTCTAGATTTTTTATAACACGTCTCGACGGGATGATTTCTAAGCTCCCACTGCTAAGCTGCACACAAGGCAGTCTGTCTACATCATATGCATGTGATAACCACGTAACTACCCATGTATCTACCTTGGTTACACCTAGCAACCAGCTGACCTATTTCACATGTGTATCAATGACACTATCATGCTACAATGTACAACGGGAAAATGGTTAACAATTTTAATCATAATGTTATTATTACCAATATATACAAATTCAGACAGTTTTTAACCAGTTTGTATTTCCCAGGATCAGTTTTGTAGTTATTTGCCTTGCAGATTGCTTGAATCAAAATAAATATTTTAAGGTTTGAAAAAAATATGTTAAAAACTTGAAATATCTCTTATTATTATTTAATTGGTCAAATGAAAGGATAATTCTCTTTAGAATAATGTTTCAAAAAATGTATTTTCTTACACAAAGTCCATTATGCGCAAATCATTCAACATTTCTATGAGATGACATTTGAAAGTATGAATATGTGGGCAATATTGATCCAATTAAGATGATGCGTGTGCATTAATTCCTGTTTCACTTGTCTACACAAAAATTATGATATGTGCTGCAACATACAATGTATTTGATGCAGGTTTTGAGTATTGCAAAACAGATTTTACCATATTGTTACACCCCTACTACATAATGTATGATAATGTAGTTTACAGTTATTAATGTGAATAAGTAGTTTACAGTTCAACAACTGACTGGGTTTAAGCCATTAAGCTTAGATCCTTTGTTAATTGGACATCCTTGACCAGAGTATATACACGCTCTTGATTTGCCATATGTGAGATATGAGTTGTAATTTACAGTATAGTTTAACCAGGGCTCGAATTAACAAAATTTTGGACTTGCAAATTTTTGCGAGTTGATTTTATTTCAACTCGCTAAATGAAAAAATCACTTGCATTTTTTCTCAAAATTTAATAGCATACATAATTTCTAATCTCATATGCTCTATAAAAACAACATACCACTATATTTAACTGTAAATAGAACAAGGGCTTTATTGTGAGAAAGACAAAAAATATGACCTTTTTTAGGATGAATCTTTTATAAATACTATCGATCTATCTTGCCGTTTCATTGCTGAATGGAGCCTCATTAGTTTAGACGGTAAATATAATATTTTGGGTCGATTTTAACTTGCGAAAATTTTCTGAGTTGAAATAAAAGTTACTCACAATTTTAATATCCACTCACATTTTGCGAGTATGCAAGCTTAAATTCGAGCCCTTGTTTAACACTTGTGTACATTGATACAAAAAAACCAAAATATTTATGAAGCAGAGAGACTTACTAGTCTTCAATTGTTAGGTTTGATGACTCGGCATCCTGAATAAAAACCTAATACGAGAAGTACAGTGGAAGGATGTGCGCTTAGGAATCGAGGTCCAGGATTCGAACTTAGTTTGGGCACTCCTAATTACTTGAGCAAGAAATTTCCTTATAAATGTGTCAATCCTCCCATGTGTTAATGGGCACCTGTGAGGGTGGTATAATTCCTTGGCGACAATGAATCGGCTACACTAAGCAGAGTAAAAAGACTCCACAGGAAGATTGATAGATAGATACCAGTAGCAGAATGAGCAGGGTAATAGCTGTAAAGTCGGTGAATGTGAATAAGTACGCAACTTGAACTATGAAATGTCTTCACTTTACTTAATAAAAAATTCTCCCGAAGTGTACTTGCTTATTTTATATTGAACATGCGCACAGAACAGGTCACATTCATCTAACCTTTTCTCTTATAAGTTATAACAACCACAATGCAACTTGCAATGAATCAACTAATCACATCCTATGAATAACATGCACCATCATAACAGCTTGGAAAACCCAATTAAAAAATGGAAATTACCAAATTTTGATGCTTCCTAAATTTTGATGCTTCCTAAGTGCTAAATAATAGATAAACATTGATTGGTCATTGCAAAGGTCATCTTGAGGTGACCCCAGCACAGTGTCAGGAGATCAATGACAGAAGTCTATAGATTACATGTTAACAAAGATTGGACGTCTTGATAGATGAATAAATCATACACTGTTTCCATTTTTTAACAATTTTATTCTGACACATAATGTTAGAACAATTTTCTAAATAAATCCTACTACTATATACATGTATAATGTCAGTCTGCGATTATTTCATAACAATTTTAAATGTATACTTGACAAGAGTAATAAATTCACCAAACTAATGACTGCCAACTATCTGTAACACAATAAAGTACCTTTATACATCAATAATCAGACCAAGCAACCACAGTTTTGACAGACATTATATGTAATACAAATCTGGTTTTTACATGATGAAAGTTGCTCGACTTTGTTAAAAGTCAGTAGCGCTGGTTAAAGTCATCTAGTATGTCAAAATATGCATCCAAACGAAAACGGAAAGACATTCTTTCCTTAGAAATAAATTTTACATTTTTTTTACTCATAGGTTTATGTGCTCCAGGTTACAACATGTATGCAAGTATAATAATCCTTAACCTTGTTGCGTAGCCTGACATAGCAAGTTGAACACAGCTACCTAAGTATGAGTAGACATGTGTACACTTTCTATCACTGCAGGCTTTAAGTTGAAAGTTATGTAAAAATCAAAGTACAGAAAATCAAACAAATAAAAATATCATAACAGAGGTCATGCATAGTAAATAACTTTGATTTTTCTTTAAACAAGCAAATTGAGGGTTTAGCGGAAAAGAGTTGTAACTCAATACAAGGAAAGAATGAGTTATGACCGTTTTGCACTAAACCCGCGAAATAGTATACAAAAAACAAGTATAAATCAATCAGCACTTTTTATAATATTATGTCAAAAACCAAAATATATAGCACTCACTATGCTGTCACAAATGAAAAGAAGCAGATCTCCAAGCAAAACTTAAACCAAAGTATTAACTGTAAGTTAGTCACTGATATCTGCATGACATCCACATCACACATTTATAATTGTCTTCGTCACAAAATAAAAATCAATCGTCAGAATAAATAATTTGAGATTAACACAGTCTTATTTTCAATTAAATCAGAAATTGATGGGTTTACCAGAATAAGCCATCAAGTTGGCTTCTCTTAAAGCTTCGGCAACAGTCTGAAAGTAGATATAAATAGAAATATTAGATTAATTAGGAACAAGAAATGTAATGTGGAAACCATATTAAAGCCAGATTTTCTTCAAGATCTGACCATAAATGACAGAGATATCCAACTTTAACGCAAAAATTACAAAGGGAAATAATCCATAATGAAGCCAGGTAGAGTTGTGGTTAAATTATAATTCTGTTCATCACATGGTATGTTATCGTTGTATTAAGTTTCATAAAAGTCTGACAATAAAAGGCAGAAACATATGGTAAATTAGAAACTTTAAGGCATTTGTTTACGACCGAGATGCCCGGGAAAGATTGGCCGGGGGAAAAAATAGACTGCTACGTTTGGCCAAACGATAAGCTGAATTTTTTCTTGAAAAATCAAGCTTAAAATTACCTAGGTGGCCATCATAAATCTGGAAATCTGGTATAATCTGGAAAGCTTTCACACGTGTTAAAAAAAATATGACATTCTTTTAATGTCTAGAGGACATTATACAAATGGTTGTTTGATGTTAGAAAATTGTTAAGAACAATTCAAAATGTTAAATTCTATTCAACAGGCAATGGAGCATACATTAACTCTGCTGATTTAAATACTCACTACAGTACTTCTGTAATCACAATGGTTTAAAAATAGATATCCATATTTATCTATGGAGGTTATCGAAAATAAATATTGAATATTTAAAGGGGGGGGGTGTATCAATGTATGTGCCACTGACAGTTGAATAAGATTTAAAAATACATTGGTAAACGGATCAAAAGTCTTCATAAAACATTTCTCATATCTGACTCTAAAGTAAACTTGAAATACAAGCCATTGTAGTGTTTTAATCATCAATGGCCCATATTATCTTACGACCCATTTTTGACCTAAACTACACTTATTAACTGTATTGCTTAATAATTGTAAGATTTTTGACAATTTGCAGCCATGGAGTCTACATTCTAGGCTGTCAGTATTGTTATAAGAATAAAGTATGTTGCTCAAGGTAAGGTATTTGATTTGACTCAGCAAGAAGCTACAAATGAAAATCAAACAAAAATCAGTTGACAATTTAATAATCACAAATCGTTAGATTTTATCAGTTTTATTTGCTTCTGAACTTGAAGAAATTTTCACACCGATCAGTTAGTTGTTTCATGTGCAAGGGAGGTAACTCAAATTGAATGGCTAAAACTTCGGGTCCCAGTATTAGCAAACTCAAATGCATTAGTCTCCCATTGCTTCAAAAGGACGGATAGGTGATAAGCGATCCAAGAGGTGATATCCAGAAGGTAACATAACGGATTGTCACTCAGTGACGTCACATTAGGCTATATTGTAAACAAGTCACTTGAGGTATAATATTTGATATGTAACTTACAGGATGAGCATGACATACTCTAGCTACATCTTCACATGAAGCACCATATTCCATAGCTAGTACAGCTTCATTTATAAGTTCACCAGCAACCTAGGATAGATTATATTAACAATATCATTTCATCACGTGTGTATATAATGAGTTCTTAGCTATAGTGCGACAATATTAACCTGAGCTTGAACTACCTTATTATAATAATTACATGTTTCACTAACAATTAATTGTGAGTTTCCATATGAGTGTATACGATTGTACATATGTTTATAACAGCCTATGTGACTATGAATCAATTTTGTAAAAATGGCATGTTATTGTACTTTTAATTTTAGACACATTAGTTCATGGAGAAACACGTGAGTCTGCAATGTTGTGGCACTGTTTCAAAGTATTTATTCAAAATGAAAACAAAATTAATTGTTCAATGTGTGTTTTTTGCCAATATGATTTACAGCCGCAGATGAAAATAGAAAATAAATACAGAGATAAAAGTATTCTTGCATAAAGGTTAATCTCAGGTTAATTCTGTCAGACTATATAATGCATTATCCGTACTATCTTTATAAATCATATTACTTCATTAAGTAGGTCAAATACTTTCTCCAGAATTTTTGATGAATATCTTATTTCTTGATTAAAGTACTGCACCTTAATTCTAAACCAAGAACAGGGAATAAAGTTCAACCTGCAAATCGACTTGGTTAGAACACTGAAGAACACCAAAATGTTGAGTTAAATAAACATATGTCTGTAAGTTTAAATTGTAGAAGAAATTGAAATAAAATTACACTTGGATTTTCTTAAAATATTGTTAGGTTTCATGGAGATCAAATGTCATAAGATCAAGGCATCTGTTGCCTACCCCAGTTTGTGGGAATGCCCACAGCTCAGACAAAAAAACAAACAAATCATGATGTGATAGATAAATTGATGTACCCACCAAAAGTTTGGAGACAAAGGAAATTAATTAAAATTCTTAAATTTCATTGATAGTTTTTGGTAGAACCATTATTTTTAATACATTTAGTATGGTTGCTGATAAAATAAAAACAAATTTTGAAAATGCATCGCATTTATAAGATTCAGCATCTGGTATCCCAAAGCCTCCAAAACCAAGTTCAAAATAATTCCTTTCTATAACAAACTTTTAAAGCTAATTTGGTTGTCTCAACTTTAAATAGTACCATAACAAAAGAAATAAGCTATTTAACTAATAATCATAACAAAATAAATGGTAATCAAATTATTGATAAAACCTATGCAGTAGGCTTACAAAGTGAAAATGTCTCCAAACTTTTGGTGGGTACCAGGGACCAGGAAATTCGCCGAAGTCAATCGGTCCAAAGCCGTCCGAGTACCGGATACGGGTTTTAACGTGTACCGTACGGACCCGACCGTTTACTGAACTTTATTCACGACCATGTTAGTACTTATTTTTTGCTCCCTTTTATTAGGAAGGCATACGATACATTGGCATTGTTTGTTTAATTTTTTACAAAACTTAACTTCTATCTAGCATAAAAGCGTGGTTTCCGAAATTACTCCCCGCAACCGTCGGTCGTTCAATAAACAGAACTTGAAAAAAGGCTGTTTCATCTAGTTCTAATGTTGTTGGAAAACACCGTCATGTGGGGAAATTATTTTAACTGCGCATGCGCAGAAAAACGGGTCCTAAGTAAATGTCTCGCATTTAAGCGTCGTTCGCTAAATTAAGAAAGAAAACGTAAAATAATGATAAGCTTTTTTAATTACACACGTATAAAACGTTTCTCATACGAAGTGACGATCTAGCGTGGGTCTCGAAAATGTATAACATCTCATCACAATGGTTCAAGCGGTTTCTTTTAACACAAAAGATTATCAAATCGTGCATAGTACACCATTTAGATAGTTTAATGACAAAACTGTTCGTTTGGAAAATTATTTTCGTTGAATTTGGAATTTAATAGTAATCATTAATTTTGTTTACCAAAGAAGGGAGAAGAGAGGGTTGAATTTTGATCACCAACAACTGTACCTTCGATCAATAAGAATTTGCGTAGATACATGTCCTAAGATAATTTCTTATTATTCACACCTCAATTTAAGACGTAAAAATAAATCATGAATCAAGTCAAACAAATTAAAGATTAAACGAATACATCAATCAGGAATTGACAACAAAAGCAGTTAAATTGTTTTCTTTAATTATTCATAAAACATTCTTTATAAAAGATTATTGTTTTTTACAAGTTTACAGGTTTCTAACAGACCGATTGAAAAACGTAATCGGTTCGATGGACACGATAAAGTAAGAACATATTCTTCTGCTGTTCTTCAAATTAATCGAGTGCAAATCAAGCGTACCTTGCTGTGCTCGATCAAAAAAAAATATCACTGCCTCAACCCCACATGATACCTGTAACCATGGATACGTTATACAGGGTCCTTGATGTGTAACCTGTGGACAATTAAGCAGGATATTACACCAGTAAACAGTGGGTTTTAGCAACTGATAGTTGTTTGATAATATTTTATCGATACGTTTTCTTGAAAATTATGGAAATTAATGGTTTGAGGTCAAAATTAGCGAATTTTTCCCGGACCGATTTTTTTAAGGATTTTGAAATCTCAATCGGTCCAAACTGAAAAAATCGGTCCGAAAACCGAAAAACCGGCGATTTCCTGGTCCCTGGTGGGTACTGTATATTAGCGTATAAGATCAATACAGAACAATACTTACAGATCCAATAAAGTGTACACCTAATATTCTATCAGTAGTTTTATGTCCAAGTACTTTAACAAATCCATCAGTATCATCAATTGTTTTAGCTCTACTGTTAGCAGCCAGAGGAAATTTACCAATGTTATATTCTACACCCTGTCAATACAACAGAAGATAAGGCTAGAAGGTTAAGACAATGACTGGAAATAAGTCCATCTTTATTTCTGTATTTCATTCTTTTCTTTTTTTTTAATTGGTCTTGACGTCGTATTCAACACATATTTAGGTTATATATACGACGGCCAGCTCTTCCTACAATAGGTTTCCTGGACACTTTTCTATCACCAGTATTAACTTACCCTACCACGAGGCCAACAACTCATGTATAGGGTATGACCTACCACAACCGGGCTCGAACCCGCGATTTCTAGATTCAAAGTCAGACATGCTAACCACTATGCCATGGCCGCGGCTTGTATTTTATTCAAGTTTACAAGTTTATATGATACACTCAGTATGTAAACATGTATTACATAATGGCCCAAAATTCATTTTTCAATTACTTATGAACAAGAGACAAAGGGATGACTGACCAAATTCTAAAATCAGCATTATTTATCAATATAGGATTCAAATTATGACACATGAATAAAATTTTATCATATCAAAATTACTCAAGGTATGCACAATTAGTTTCCCTTAAATAATTCACTTGTCCAATGACTTTGAGAGGGGATTGTATATTATTTCATAATATAATGAACAATAACTGGTTATTTAATTCATAGAAAGTTAGTTTCATTTATAGGAAGTTTTAAATGAATTTTGGATTAAAGTTAGAGAGTGAACTTTACACCAGATAATTTAGTGGAAAAAAAGAATGTTTGTCTCTGTTAACATACTAAACCGTCAGGTGTTCGACTAGCAATCCACCAGAAAAGTTCTTAAACAAATACAAAATTACACTTCTATAACATATCTATTGACAGAAAATAAAGACAGACATACCTCTTCTTTGAGTTGTTCCTCAGTTTTACCAACCCAAGCTACTTCAGGATGAGTATATATAACAGATGGTACACAGTTATAATCTATATGTACTGCTCCACCACACATGCCTTCTACACATATAATACCTTCATCCTCGGCTTTGTGGGCTAACATAGGTCCTTGTATACAATCACCTATAGCATATATACTGAAATAAAAATAACTTTATCAGTTACATGAGTCAAAATATTAACAAATAGAGGTTAAAAATCAATACTACACTAAATGAATACTTGATTATTGTAAACTGCACCTCCAAGTCATTCCAATAAGCACAAACACCAATTACTAAGTATGTGTAACCAAGTCTTACCAATAGACAATTGAAGGTGGGAAGGTCAGAGATTGATCATTAGTGTATATGGTTATTTGGTGTCATGTGAAGGCCACCACTTTGAATCTACAGCCATTAAATGGATTTTTTGAAGAATTTAAAAAGTTGTTTATATTATGACAAACAAACAAAGACATTTTAAACGGTAAAAAGAAGTTTAGTTGCTTTGGGGCCTTGATCCCCAGGCCCATGCTCAGAAACAACAACCATTTTGAATTTGAAAGTGGAAATCATGCTTTTCGTGAATGGTAGACCATGTAGATCATCTGTACCAAATTTGGTGCTTGTATCACCAAGTGTAGGATTGTTGCAGTTATCGACCCCACTATCAAAGACCATATTATATATGGATATGTAAGTCCAGACCAAGAATCAAGTCAACAACCGCTAAGTTGTCAACAGACTACGGTCTAAGCTTACTTTGCAGCCTAAGAAGTAAAATAGATGAAGAAAATGTCGTTTTAAACTAAAACCTACCTTGGCACTGATGTTTGAAATCTAGCATTGACAGGAATTCTACCTCTGTTGTCAGTTTGAATATTAAAGTCTTCTAAACCAAGATTAGAGGTGTATGGTCTTCTACCAATACAAACTAATAATGTGTCACAGTCCAGCTATGTAAAAAATATACAATGTACAATATTAACATTCAATATGAAAAGTTTGGTAGCCGCCCAGCTTGCTCAGTTGGTAGCACGAAAGTGTACAGATCAAGGTCTCACAGGTTTTATTCCCATAGAGCTAGCATACTTTCGAAAAGTTTGGTCATGAAATGATTTCCACATCCATTCTCCCTCCTATCACCAGACCATGTTTGGGACTAAAATTGGGTCCGATTCCAAAAAGTATTAACTATTCCCCTTTTCTGAAGCAAAATTACCCTGTCCTTACAGCTTGTATCATTTATTTCATTTTTTCTCATCAATATGGGCTGCGCCCTTTTTTCTCTAAAAATAAATGCTGATATTTCATCAATATACAAAAATATTTACCTCTTCTTTTTTACCATTTTTCACACCTTCAATGGCTACTTTAATGTTGGTACCATCCCTGGTAGCAGAAACAACTTTAGTGTCTAATTTGAAATTTAAACCTTGTTTCTTGAGAATTCTTTGAAAGTTTTTAGAGACTTCCATATCAATACCTACACCACCAACATGACTTAGAAATTCTACACAAGTGACATCGGCACCAAGTCTTTGCCATACTGAACCCTGAAATGCATGTGGTTAGCCAGGGCTCAAATTTAACAAAAAATTGGATTTGCAAAATTTGCGAGTTGATTTTATTTTAACACGCAAAATGAACAAAATCACTGGCATTAGTTCTCCAAATTTTATCAGCATACATAATTACTATTCACACATGTATATGCAATGTAAAAACAACATAGTGTTATATTTAACTGTAGATAGAACAACGGCGTTATAGAGGAATAGACAAAGAAACTTGATCATTTTCTTATAGTGAATCTTTAACTGATACTAAAGATCTATCTGGCCGTTTCAATGCTGACCTGGGGCTCATTAATTAGGACAGTAATGTTTTTTGTCGATTTCAACTCACGAAAATTTGCGAGTCAAAATATAAGATACTAACAATTTTCAAAATCAACTTGCATTTTGTGAGTATGCGAGCTTAAATTCGAGCTCTGTTAGCACAATAATTACTTTAACCATATCTTTAACTGTCAACCGATAGTCTAACAGACAGAGTCTTTATCCTATAATTTCAACTTTTGGATATTAAAACTGTAGTTGAAGACCTTAAACTATATGTTAAACTGATAAACGCTATGTTTAACTTTAAGACTCTTAAACTTATAAATTAAACTTTATTTCTCTTAAATACACAGATCAAGGCCTTAAACGGTAGGTTTTACTAATAATGTACAATAGGGATTGTTTGAAAACTCAAATTAGAGCAGGGCAAAAGAATCTTATTAAAATCAGATCACTTAATATACATATTTCTTCATATAAGATAGGAATATATTTTTTTGTTGAAGGGTCAATTCAGAAGAACTTATTTACAGTAATTCCACTCTTAGTTCACAACAAGTTGATCATATGTTCTATGGATTTGCTTGCACCTTATGCCTCAGTCCCGTATGATAGTGGCTTGTTGCGAACCCATATGAGCAGACAGCCGTAGGCCATGCGAAGCCTTGCCTATTTACTGACTGTACGCATATGGCACTAAACAACACACCCATATGGAGCCGTAGCTGGAAGATATGCAAGTTTAATCCATACTCGGCCATAATTTTGCTCACAATTTGACTTTAAAACTGATATAACAGAAAAATCCGTAGAACACATAATCAACTTGTTGTGGCCTAAAATAATGTTATATCCATCAAAAATGACAGCCTTTAGCTTAAACTAACTTCAATGATTTTGAGTCAGCAGAAGGAAACTTCATCACTGATTTGAAAAATCAAAAGTTAAATATGTACAGTGGAACCTTGGTATACTGGAACCTTAGGAAACTGGAATTTAATAAACTGGAATACTCACAATACCAAACTTTTCTCAAGGTGCCAAATTTACATGTTCCAATTTAAACAAGTTAAAAACCCTAATTATTTCCAACACTTTAAAGCAATGAATCCATTCAAGCAATATTTTTTATAATTCATTTGTTGTACAAGAGGCAAAAGAAAGTTTTGATAATCATTACTGAAAAGCAATTGCAACAAACAACAGGTAATGTTCACCTACAGTTTAAAAGGTTATTATAAATAACTTATACAAACCAATTCTACACCAATGACACCAGCTCCAATAACAATCATTTTTTCAGGAACTTTAGACAATGAGAGAGCTCCAGTAGATGATACAACTGTTTGTTCATCAATCTATAATAAAAATAACATGCAAACAACATTTGAAACAATTGTAACCACTTCTTAAATGAGCTTCAACACTTCTAACTATGAGCAATCAAATTGAGTGAAATATTTTGCTTTATTACCTGATTGCTTATATAAGTGTAATTCAATATTTTTAATTGTTTTTTTAGTGAACTGTTGACCGCTCAATAGTTTAGATTATTACCTAATGCTCTATATATTGTACGATTATATTGAACTGTCCGATTGCATAATTACACGGTTATCGCACACTGTATATATTATTTTCCGCGTTTTATAAATAGAAATTTGCAGTAAAAATTACGAAATGTAGGTTAATTTAGTGTCGATATCTCATCTGGCTGAATGGTCGTACAGTTGAAGCGCAATGGTACCAAACATTGTTTTCGAAAGAAGTGCCAGTCTGAAGCTAAATATGCCATTTTTATTTTTTTTGTTATTCGTTTTGTATTTTTTTTACATCTATTTTATTCAGTAATTTTGGACATAGAAATAAAACACCTTAAAACAAACAATGTAAAACTCACTCAATTTTACTGAATATGTCGGTTGTGCTACTGTCACCATCACTTAAAGAGATAGAGATGCCTCTAAATTTATAACAAAGGCTTCTACAAGTTTTATGATGCGCGGGGGACAATGAGTTTTACACAATCCGCCCATGATTTAAATAAGAAAAAATGAGATAAAAAAAGTTTCTGTCGGGATTCGAACCCGCAATAAAAAGATATGTAGTCTGACCGTCTCCCCACTCGGCCACACAAACTACGATACGTGTTGCAAATAAGATATAATACATAAGTGTTATGCGCTAACACTATGCTCTACGTGAACTACCGAAATTAACCGAGTATTAAATATACCGTGTAATGTGACGTTTTAATTTATGCAATCGGACAGTTCAATATAATCGTACAATAAAAGTCAATTTGCTATTTTTAACTGTTTTTCAACTATTCTGAGTGAAACCGGATTAAACCTGTTATGTTTTACTGCGCAACGCCACTGCGCATGAAACAGTTTTGACTGTTGCCCTCGCGTGCGAACTGTTTCCCTCACGTGCGAACTGTTTCATAGAGTGCAGTGCCAAGGGAAGTAACCGCATTAAAAAAACTCCAAGTGTCCAATGAGCGAGATCATTGCAAGCGTCTTTAGAGTTACCAAACGAAAAGTAGAAAATAGTTAATTCTGTTGAAAATATCTACGATATGTCGTGGTTTGAAGACATTGAAGAGAGGGATCTCGAACTTTTGCTGAGAATCGGGGCTCGCTAAGCACATGTAATGTCACCCGCTTCTGAAACTATCTTTATTGCCATGTTATATCTGTACTTGGCTACTTGCATTAGGTAATAAAACACTTATTGCATGGGTGTTTGGGGAACAGTCAAAACTATTATCCCTCGGTATCAGGGACAACATTAAAAACTGTTGCCCTCGGCCTAACGGCCTCGGGCAACAGTTCTTAAGTTGTCCCTGATACCTCGGGAAAATAGTTTTGACTGTTCCCCAAACACCCATGAAATAAGTGTATATTGTTTCCCGTGCATGCTCTGATGCCGCCTGATGTTATTCGAACTGTTACTGTACTGATAAAAGGGAAGTAACTGCTACAGGATTTTAGGATTTACTAGACACTTTCTAATGCATCAAGCGTCCATCGATCTTGATTAAGCAGACCTAAACATGTCAAGTACTGTTAAAATAGTAATTGATCAGGTAATAAAACAGTTATTTTATGTGTGATTTTAGTACAGTCAAACTGTTGTCCCAAGGTGTCAGGAATAGTGGTTTAAATTGTTCACAACACTATTCCTGACACCTTGGGCCAACAGTTTATATAATAACTGTATAATATTCAAAAGCATACTCTTTTTCTTACACAAACCTGCATCAGCTACCATCTGCTTATAAAAGTGGCCTTGAAATTTCAAATACATGTATATTATTTAACCTAGAGTTTATAGACCCCTCTCAGTCTGTAAAGACTTTATTCGGTAATTCTCTTAAAATACAGGCAAGATGATACAATAAATTATCGTTAAGTTCAAACCTGAAAGAAACATAAAAACATGCAAGAGGGCCCTGAAAACCCCGGACCACTCAAACTGCTCAAGGTGGGTTAACAATACAAGATGAAAACTTACATCAATTCCAGGAAATGGTGTCACTTCAGATCCAGTAGCTATAAGAATATTTTTAGCAGTAACAACTTCAGTGCTACCATCTTCCTTGATAGCTGTAACTTCATTAGGACCAGTTATTTTACCATGTCCACTTACATGTGTAACCTAGAAGTGAGGGTGATAAAATATTTTATATCATATGATGTTATGTAATGAACACTTCATACAGTGCCCTCTAAAAGTTCTTGGACAAATGAAATTTTGAGAAAAAATCATACCACAAGTAATTTTACTATAATTAAGTTTATATAATGTAACATAATTTGAATTATATAATTGTCAACCAGTGTACTCATTCACAGATTTCAACTTCAATATAAACTTTTTCTAAAACTATCAAAATTGAATGGAAATATTTTTGGAAGCAGGAAAGTAGTGTTCTGATAATGACAATTTTATTGCAAATTGACATACAACTACAAATGATGGTGCTTCATGTAGTAAATACCTACCCCTTATGTCACTGTATGGACAGTTTCGGTGCATTTTTGTGACTTTAACTGTATATTTCTTCCAACACATAGGTCAAACTGTCTTAAAGTATTAAGAATTATTTTTTGACACAATTACAGACACTGAATGGTATTTTGAAATTATAAAAATTAAACCAATGTTGATTTTGGAATTTGCTCAGAAGACTCTTCAGTTCCTTAACCAAGTATAAATGTGAATCAATTTATCCTATACATGTAAACAGGATATTGTCCATGGATTTTTGAAGAGCACTGTATGTACTACTTATCCATTAACAAGTTAGGTATAGTCTGACAATATTTACCTGAGCTTGACCTTTATGCAAGAATATATTAAACTCAGTATTTACTGTCTATTTTAGTCTTTGTTCGTGAATCATGCTTTCAGTGTTGCATCCAGGATAAACCCAGAGAGGGGGAGATCCCCCATCGATTTTCAAAAAGGGGGGAGTGAAAAGTTGGAATGCACAACAATGATTGTTTGATTCTAAATGTCTCGTGAGTGTTGATGTTCTTTAATAAGTACACCCAGCTGTAAACTATTTTTTTCTTACGCGATTTTAAACTAAGCTCACAAAACATACCCAAACCATGCTCGTAATTTAGCCAAGAGTAAGTCTTTTTTCACGATTCCTGAAAATTCGGTTCGAACATTTTGCGTTTTTTTCGTGACGGGCTGCTCTCACAAGGAGACGAAGATTCATGCATCCGCCATTCCATATTCGAAGAAGTACATGGCTGCGTGTCGATCTCTGTACCCGACTTGATAAAAGTCTGTTATCCGTTTATGTGACATAATCCAAAACAGAATTTATCTTACTTCAAAACTATACCGCGTTTGAAATTTTTACACGATATAAGCCACTTGTTCACATGGCCGGGATATTGCTCAATAGCACATATCCCTCTACCCGATAAATGACGTCATTTTACAGACTGAGTTACTTTCTCTAGATCTAGGGTATTTCCGTGAGTAAAGAAGGCAGTGAACCAGACTAGCTACAATTACGTCATTCGGGAATTTCCCAGGTAGACGGTAGAGATCGAAAGGAATTTCGGAACTGATCATTGGCAAGTATTTCCCACAGGATTTTTTTCTTCTGAAATGCAATTTAGTTGCGTACGAACCTATGCATAGCGGGAGATCATTTCTGATTGTGCGGGAGTTGCCACCCACGAAAATTTAAATTTGCGGGACTGAGATTAAAAACAGCGGGATTCGCGCGATCGCGCACCCTGGATGCAACACTGTGCAGCTTTATCGGAAACCTTTCGGCAAAATACACAAACTGAACATTTAATTTTTGTTTCCATAAGAATAAATGCTTTGAAACTTTGTCACAATATTGCGGATTAACATGTTTCCCATAAACTAATGAGTCCAAAATATAAGTGCATTAATATGCAATGTTTACAAAATTGATTTATAGGTTGTTATAAACACTTGAATAATTGAAATCATGCGTACCGAAACTCAGGATTTAATGTAAGTGAAGCGCGTAATTATTTAAAATATAAGGTAGTTCAAGCTCAGGTTAATATTGTCGCACTATAACTGTCGTAACCCAACATCTTACTGATATTTCCAAATCAGTAACTTAGGTCTGGATTTTCCTTGAAGTAACATTTCTTTGTCACATAGAATAAACTATATGCATAATTTTACTTTCAAAATATATCTAGTTATCCACCACTGTTTGCTTCTCAATAGAGCCTTTCCTTTGACATTTAATCTAAATCAATTTACTAAAAGTGGCAATAAGATATTTCCAAATAAATCAAAAGTAAATTATTATCAAAATTTTCACCCATATTCTATTTAGTAAAAAAATTCATTAAATTAAAAAATCAATTTAAAAAAGTGTACATTTTTTTCATTTTACAGTACCTATTAATAAATACCCTGGATTATATAGGATGCTTATCAAAACCAAAAGGTATTCAGTATAACCTGCATTAAGCAACCAGTAAAGAAAGTGGCTAGATTGGCCGCTTACAGCTGGCGAGCATTAATGCAGGTTATACTGTATTTTAGAGAGGTCAGTATTTTGTGCTATCATTTTTCTAGTAATCACAAATTCATTATGCCTACCTTATTTTGTTTAAAGAGATGAGCTATACCACCAGTGAGACCTTTAACTGCTTTACTTTTCTGTTCCATCATTTTTTCAAGATTTAATGTGACATTAGTGACTACAATAAATTGATAAAATAATTTAATTACATAACAATAACTACATGAAACTTCTAAATAAAATCATAGAAGATACTGTACATCTTTACCTCATTTGGGGACATAAACTCTCATAAGTATAATGACGATACATTCGTTTGTTTGTTTTTGTTGGGTTTAACGCCGTAGCAACACATTGTAAAGGTCATATAATGGCGGGTGGTCAACCTACTCACTGTTCCGGAAAAGGCTAAATCTCTGGATTTAGCTGTTAACCAACTACTAAGCGCATACTTTCGTCAGTGACTGACAACTGCCTTACATAATTAAGAATCATTGGTAGGAGGGATTGGCTGGAGAAATAATTTCATGACCAAGTTCCACGAAAGTATACCCCGCCTGGGAATTGAACCCACAACCCCTCGATCAGTAGACTTGCATGCTACCAACTGAGCTAGCCGGGCGGCTTATGACGATAAATGTATAACACTAGACAAAAAAACAAATGTTTCTTTCATGTTTTACAATAAAGTGTGATGTTATTCAATGAAAGAATTAATTTTACATTTTCATAGTAGTGAAAATATTTCATTTTATTTTCCTCGGTAAATGACATCATCTCAGAAGATAAATGATATCATACTGGAGAAGAAATGATGTCACAATAAAATTTGATTTATTTATTGGAGTTAACGCCGTGTCAACAAAATTTTAGATCATTTTACGGAGTCCAGCGCACCTAACCTAGCTTTCCTGGACCATTGTGTATATTCAGTACTCACCTACCCTTCCACGAGGCTGGAAACTTCTCCATATTATCTAATCAATGGAGGAAAATCAACATTATTGTCAAATTTTCATGGAAGGGTATAACCTCCCCGGGTGGGATTCGAACCCGTTCCCCCTTTGGCACGAGTATACAAATCCCGGGACGCTACCAACTGCGCTATCGAACCGGGTTACAATAAAATTTGAGTAACATACTAAAAAGTTAAGAATGGGAGAAAAAGAATATTAGTTAACTTTGTTATAGGATCTTTTACTATTAACTATTGAAGTCAGAAAAGGACATTTAAATGTGGTATAGGGCTTATGAGTGAAAATATGAAATGAAAATTGATCTAACACTAAAGTTGACAAATATTCTCTACATAATTATTAGAATAAGAAATTATGTCACTGACTAAAGGGCCAAAAATATAATAAAAATAACAATTAATTAAATGATATACACCATAAGATGGACAGTAAAATGTTATTTTAAGCTAGGGATTTAATGATGATTGATTATAATCGATAATCAATCGTTTCAGTAAAAGTGGAAGACAATCGATTATGAAGTTTAATAATCGATTATCGCTACTGTCTAAATTCATTTTATTGATAATGAGACATACTATGTTTAATTAATTAATATATCTGAAGAAAAACACCTGTGTGTATTAAATTACAGAGACATTGCCTCCCATTACTTACATTCAATACCACGATTTTGCAGATCTTTTCCAACAGCAAGGTGATAGAGATGTGAATTATTTAATAAAGCTTTAGATGGAATACAACCAACATTAAGACATGTTCCACCAAGAGTAGCATTCTTTTCTATACATACAGTCTGAAATAGATGTAATGGTTTATCTAATGTGAATTACATACAACTACATTGTAACACCAGTCTACGAAATTAGGATATGAAAGTGGTTGTTCAAACAGATCATTTTAAGAGCAAGCACAATATCTCATTTGCAGAATTTTGGTTGCCTAAAAGAAATTGTTGCTTGCCTAAAAGAAAATGTTCAGGGCTTTTTCAGCCTATCTCACTGGGCCGAATATGGGCCCCCATTCCCAATGCCAAATAAGGACCATTTTTTCCCAATTTAAAGAAAAAAATTCCCAATCTTGTTTAAGTAATTCCCTTTGAACAGGATATCATTTGCCTTTACAAAAGAAACGAGATTTCATGTAAAAAATAATAAATACATGAGAATTGCATTGAATGCCTCAATGAACAGTCAGAACAAACTCTTTAAGAGTACTGCAACACTTTCACATACACCAAAGCAAAGCATATAAAGATTGAATGCAGGAAAATAATGATGAAATTTCCAAATTGGTTTGATTTGTCGATATTTTTTCCCCAAATCAATCTAGATATTTACAGCGTGAAAAATTCCCAATTTGGACAGGGGCCTTTTTTCCCCAAAAAACCCTGAAAAAGCCCTGATGGTAGTCCCAGGCAACCAGACACCCACTAATTTTGTAGACTGAACATTAATAAATTAAATTTACAGCTATTTTGTCAAAATGAGATTTCCACTGACAGACATTTACTCCAACTGCTTTACTCTATTTTTCCAGCACTATCATTTTAAATGAAGAGTATCAAGCAAGTGAGCTACTTGTACTATGTTATGGTCTTTACTGGAGTGACATGGCATGAGATTGTTCCCCGGACCTCCCACAATACTTAGTTGTTTATAGCAGACTATAAAATATAAATAAACATGGTCGGAACATGAAAATCAAATTGAGGCAAATGTGGTAGTTCATTTCTAATTCAGTAGAAATACAGTTGCTCTTAACAAAAACAAGATTTGCTCTGTTCATTATAGTAACAAGTACTTAATTAGTAAGTTAAACATGAGATAACTGAAATCAATGCAACAATTATTTCAACAGCTATCATAAACTAAGATAAGTTTAGTACAGTAAGATAATATAATGCAGTCATCGCCTGAAATTTTCTCAAGCACTAGTATGATCAACTAGCCTGACTAATACCACTCTTTGAAAAGTTTTTTCTAGCCCAAATATTTTTTCAATACTTAAATCTGAGGCTTTTGGTGAGAGGGTTTAAGACAATAACCAGGGCATTTTTTCACTGTGTGGAAAAGGGGCCTGGGGCCTCACTTTATACAGAGCAATGGAAGAAATTTTATCCCAATTTCATTGATAGGGGAATGAAAAATCAAAAATAACTTTCAAATTTGGGGAAAACTGCATGATTTCAAAGAATATTGGGAAGAGGAAGGCACCTGTAAACAGCCCCTGTTATATAAAGAAAAAAATCCTTGAATGACTGATAGTGCCATTTATGTTATACTAACCTTCATACCAAGCTGAGCAGCTTTGATGGCAGCAACATAACCACCTGGCCCAGATCCTATTACTACCAAGTCATTCTCGGCTGAAAATATCCAAACAAATTTTAGTTAAATTAATAAAATCAATTATAATGCTACACCACTTTTCAATTGTTCAATTAATTGTGCAACTGCATATACGGTAGCTTTTATTACTTATATTATTATAGTCTTATTTAAGTCTGCTTTTGAGTCCTTAACTACTAACCAACTAGATTAAATTTTTACTCAAGCATCAGGGTTGGAGAGTCTTGAAATTCAGAGGATCCCAAAAACATGGGAGGAACCCCAGTGATTTTAGCTGGGGATTCTGTCAGGATCTCAGAAAATTGCCCAATTCAGACTTGAACATAAGACCACACATGTATACTGTTTATCACATTATAAGACTGAAAATATGTATCCACTATTTTCTTCAATTTGAAGAATCCTTGATGCAAAGGAGGAGTCCTTGAGCAACTGACTAGAAATTCCTTCTGTATCCAAGGTAAAACAGCAAGTGTAGAACCCTTAGCATAGAATCAGGTGGATTTGTTTGGAATGCATACCAGTTAGCATCTGGCTATCTAATTACTTTCAATGTTATGTTGAACTACATAGTCAAACCAAAATCTAGAAGTATGACCTGGTAAACAGAATTTTTTTTTCTCTCTCGAATGGATTGCCTCAAACCCATTTTGAATACTGGTAAGCCATGTTCTCGCTATCATTAGTATGTTTCACAATTAACATTTACTATGAACCCTTGGGGTAGATGTCTACCAGGAGGATTTTTCCAAGTATCACCATTGAGGTTGAAGTACATGTATAATACAATTATATTATAGTAAAAAATCCTGAGGAAGTTTTAGGAAACTAGGACAATAAAGTTTAGTAAAATATTTACATGTCCAGAAGCATGTTATAAGGCCACAACAAGTTGATCACATGTTCTACGGATTTTTCTGGGGGGAAATGGGGCGAGCGAGCGAAGAAAAAAAATTTAAAAAGTTTTTATTCACTTGCTTTATATAGCGGTTTGACCAAATTTTTATGAGCGAGCGAGGAAATAAAAATATACTTTTTTGTAAAAACCGTCAAAATTAAGGTGCGAGCGAATCCATAGAACATGCGATCAATTTGTTGTGGCCTAATATTTAAAAAAATGAAAAATGGGACAAAAACAAAAAAAAATTTTTTGACATTTTATTACTTACCTTCATTTGAGTAATGTCTGTGTGAAAAGTAAGTTGACCCAGTACATTTTACCAGATGTGCCAGTCCACTACACTGTAACAAAATAAATAAAGTAAATAATGAGGACAAAATATACACATTGTATATCTGAGCTAGAAATTCATTTTTTCTGAAGAGGAATCAGGAGTAAAGAAACTGGCATCAAGATATCGTAATTTTCTGCAGATATTTCTGCCTGCAAAATGAACATATCAATTTGAACAGGTAGTTTGCATTAAACCCGGACCTATAAAAACCTTACTAAAGGAAAGACATTTCAGGTATTAAGTTGATACCAAAAAAAAAGGCTGCCAAATTCTCCCTTGACTTGTATCATAACACAAGCAGTGTATCATCTAAGCTAGACAAACTAGGTTGGAAGTCATTGAAAAGTAGAAGAACTAAACTCCAACTTATCTTCTTCTATAAGATTCTTCATATTCTTGTTGACCTAAATATTTCAGACTACGCAGAGAGGTTGTTGACCAAAACTAGGTCAAAACATCACCTCCAGTACAGACGGTTCCCCCCTTCATCGGGCAAATTCAAGTTCAGCTTCTTCCTTCGGACCATCCCTTTATGGAATTCATTACCAGCATCTGTTGTGGAGGCTCCTTCTTTGGCACAATTCAAAGAGGAAAACTTAGTCTTTCCAATAATTAAGGGGGTTTCTCCAGTTACTGTATCCCTATGATTCACTGAGATAGTCCACCAGAACTTGTTGCAGGTAGCACTTCGTAACATGAACGGGTCACATGATCTACTGAATTTGTGATGAAATACTAGTAGCTGATTAGCTTTCTTTTTTTTCTTTCCTGCTTTCTTTTTTTTCTTTCTTATCTTAGTTCTCTTGATAGACTTATATATCTCTCCCTTTCCTATTAATTTTCTCTATATCATTATTTCAATAAGGGCACTGTGATATAAATGTCAAATATTTACAGGGTCATGAATCAAGTAGATTTGTAGGTTTTGTACCTCAATTAAATAAATGCAAGCATTAATTTAGCCCTTTGTACAGTCCTAAATATAAGACCCTACATAACTATTTTATCATTCATACGGACATTCTTCTGTTATGTAGGGTCTTAACAGATTGCTTCAAAAAGGCATAGCAAAATATTGTTTTCAAAAAGTAAATGAATATGGGTCAAATAAGCACCTATCAATAAATAAAAGTTTACTTTTATTCTTTTCATAAAGCAGAAGATAATAATCAAGTTTTTCGCTTACAAAAACACTTATAACTTTTCCTGCTATCCAGGGTTGTCGCCACTATCATTCATTTTGAACTGAATTCATGCCCGTAAATAAAGCTTCGCTTTGACGAATTTTTTTCTATCCAGAGTAGTTGTTCTTACTACCAACAGTCAATATTATACACGGAGCGGACTGGATACTGGCTTTTATACCTTATATATTCGTTCAAAATTAATTCTTACAAATGCACAACCCAATTTAAATTTGGATTGCCTCGCCTATTATTGCACGGTTATTGTGACAAACTGAAAGTACTCATCAATGAAGGAGTTTAAATGGATTAATTGACTGCCAAAGGTTAGAATTTGAAATAATTATACTTTTATCATGGGGACACATCTAGTTTAGCGGACCCTGGAAGTAAATATAAATATGCGTGCGCAGCGTTCTGTTTCTATCAGCAGACGCCCTAAGATAAATGCGGCTAATTTTCTGTTATTATGGGGGCTGCTGCCCCCACACCCCCACCGATATTAAAAATGGATAACAAAAGAATTATTTTTAAATAGTTATTAGAAATAATTCATTTAAATAATGAATAAAAAACTGCATCGGTAAAAACAAAATGGTGTCCAAAATTTGTAAACAACGCAACGTTCGAGCATGCGCAATAGCGGGTGTGCTAAACTAGATTCTATCCTTTATCATGTGTATTTTTCATTTATCTTTCCATTGGTGTACTGGTATGCGAGCAGTAGCCGTGATTTTTTAGAGGTTTTCTCAAATATCTAAAAAAAATCCATGACATATACAAATCAAAGTTGAAAATAACAAACCCGGGTTCAAAACGAGTCGGTCCGTCTAAAAATTGTGTCATGACGTCATCTATGATGTTAATACGAGGGGCTCAAAGGGGGTCAACTAATGATGAGAATATACATGGTAAGGCTAGTAGTAGCCGTTATTTTCTGTTTGAAGTATGTAAACTTTCTTTAAGTTAAACATATTAAATTTTATGCTGTCATATGTTGCTAAACATACTATAATGAGCATTTTGGCAAAGTTTAATGCAGATTTGTCGATTATTATTTAAGAAATACGAGAAAACACGGACACAGTCACACACGAAAAACTGCCATAAATAGGTTACGTGACTTCAAGCAGATATTCCGTAAACGACGGCTTAGTTGATAAAGTCACACTTTTTTATCGTCATTTTCTTTAAATAAAAGATTTCAATATACAGGCCTCCTAGCAGGCCAAAACAAAAATAAAGGTTTTTATAAAGACTCCAATGTATGAAAATAAAGGCCTTTTAGTGTAAAATATGAAAAAATAAAGAGTAAATAAAGGCTATTTTCGTCGAAGTTCTCATTTCTTTATTAAACCCACAGTCATGCCAAAGTCATTTTTTGATGTTATATACTGTTTGAATTATGCAATATAATACATACCTTATTTAATGTGTATACCTATTTTCTCTGCATATTTATATCATACACAGCTCCTGTTTTACAGTGTAGGGAAAATGCAGAACAAAATCCATTACTTGCTTTAAGCTAGCACGGCAACCAGTCAGAGCAAATATAAAGGTTTTGAGTGAGAATTACAGGCTATTTTGGTGTTTTAAAGGTTTTCTGGGGGAAATGTAAAGGTTTTAAAGGTTTGCTCTGAAATTAAAGGTTTTTAAAGGTTTTAAAGGTTTCACTAGGAGGCCTGAATATATGTTAAAATTTTCTTAAATAAATGGAGGAACACATACAGCATCATTTTATAAAAAAAATGAAAACAATAAGATAACCATCGAAGGAAAACCATGCATTAAAAATAATGCCTTTTACGGCCTTTAAAGTCGATCGCAAAATAGTGAATTAAATCGAGTAATTTACCAAATTAACTCCCCCTTTGTGAGCCCCTTTGTGTAAAGAGAACTAATTCAGAAGATATTTTGTCAATACGAGTTAATTCCCGTTGATTTATAAATAAAATGGAAAATCTAAAATTAGCGTACGCGCATTTACATGGACGGGATTCCCCCCGCGCGACGTCCTCAAGGTTTTTTAAGTTTGTTGACATAAAAGTAAATATCTTCCGTCATACTTATGAGATTGTTGTAATTTTTTGTACACAGTTGAATTTTGTCTTATTGAATATCACACAAACTCTAATTTTCTTCTTGAAAGCATATAAACGCGTAAAATCAAAATCAGGGGTACTACTCGTTCATGGCTACTGCTCGCATACCTAGTTTTATTGCAATTTTTTTTAATTTAAACTAGTAGAACATTCACACCTGAATCGATGTCTGTACAATGAAATTTTTGCTATGCGTTTTTGAAGTAATCTGTTTAGACCCTTTTTTAATAGAAAAATGTCCAAATGATAAAAAAGTTATGTAGGGTTTTAGTTTTAGGACTATGCTTTGTAGAGATTGCTTCAAAATTTTGATTCTATAAAAACTATTTTTGTCGGCAGGTCTGGACAATAGTAACATACAGAATCTAAATTGATGCAGAGAATAACTGTGTGCCCTACCAATCACTTCAATAAGTTAAAACAATGGTCTTGACTTAAGTCGTAAAAGTCATGGCAAATCATCATCCGGCTGTTTGACATTTAAATAAAATGAGACAAGTTATGTGACTATATTTGGATGTTTACACCAATATTACATCATACTATCACGTGGCAATATTTTCTACATTGATTAAATGTGGGTTGGATGAGGATTCGTGTCAACTTACCCGAGAAAGTGAAGTTTTGTAGACAGCAGAGGCCAGCATGATTTTCGGTCTGCAAAAGTTACATCAACACCGGCCAGCAGAGGACGCAATGACCTTGACTTCCGCTTTCAGAATCACAGAAACGCTTAACTTAAAATGTTATATTGATTGTCTCCCCTGGCGTGTAAAAATTACCAATAGTTATTGTCCATTTTTTCTCAACAGTCAAAGTTTGAATAATTTGACGGTGGATGATTACACACAATCTCAATATCACGAGTGTCAGACAAAGAGCATGAAGTCACCGTGAAATTATTCATGTTTTGACAGTTGGGAAAAGACGAACAATACCTTAGATATATTATGTTTTACAAGACAAATGCTTTTATACTATTTTTAAACACAGGAATAAATATATAAGTGTTAGATGAATTCCGCATTTTATTCAACTATTGTTTCCTATGAACATTTTCCTTATAGATTGATTTTAATAGATCTACTGTATAATATACATTTTGCACTCGGTAAATTAGTATAATTCACATAAATGTATGATTTGTTAAATTAACCATGTTATCACGTTTACAGTTGATTAATTATTTAAATTTGAGAATATCGATGATTAATAAGCTATTCTACCCTCCCGGGAACGTAAAAAAGATTTGTCCCTCAAGGGAAAAAGAGAAGACTTGAATTTTTGGAGGTGAATAGTTTGTAAATAAGGATTTTAAAGTGTTTCAAACTAGGGGTGTAACAATACGGTAAAAACCGTATTGCAATATATTGCTATATGCAGAACCCGTATTGCAATATATTGCAATACGTACCGGTTTTTCGCTTAGACATGCAAAGCATTAATTAATTCATGTACCTCGTCCTAATTGGGTCAGCATAGCACGCATATGGGTATTTTCAAATGATCTCTGATCCAAATGTTTGATTTACAAATGTAAAATTGCCTATATGTTAGAAAAATGCGTGGTTTGAAACAGACTCTTGAATATATTTTTCTTTCAATTGACTAAATATTTAACCTTTAAAAACACAGTAAGAGCGTTTCAAGTATTCAATTCATTTTAACATTTGTTTAAACATTTAACTATCAGAATACTGATTCTGATAAAAACAAGCAGTATGCTACTTAACTGCAAAAACCGGTTCTATGAAAAACGAACCGGTTAAAAACCGTTAGAACTCGTATTGCAATATTAACCGGTATATCGGTTAACCGTTACACCCCTATTCCAAACACAAAACTTTTACAAATATATGGCCCCTTTTGACTGCTTCATGTATATTTTATCGCGATATGACCTTTCTGTGTTGGTGCGCCTTAAAACCCAAACGTATATTTTATGTAGTTATTTAATCACACTAACATTGTAAATAATTCGTCACATACACCACTTTCATATACAAGTTTATATTGATCACCTAAGAATATTCTGAAGAATAGTCCCCCTTTTACATGTAAATGTTCCTTCTCAGACCGGTCGCCATCTTAAACTAATTTCCTCAAATTCTCTTCATTCCTTAAATTGATTATATCAACACCTGATTAATTACGGTAGCGCACCGGGATTACTAATCTAGCATCTCGAAGGTGGTTCATGTTCGAATCACACGTATGTTAAATGGCCTTTATGTAAAATAATCTTTATGTTTTTAAGATTGAAACAAATAGCAAGTTGTGTGAAATATTCACACCCAAGGCAAAGTCATGAGTTTTAACCTTACTATTTAACATAACAAATAATAATAAAGTATAAATATATTATGGTTAACTGCGTCAGAATAATTATATAGTGAGACAAATGCTCGCTGAAAGAGGCAATCGTGAATTTATATTTACAGTACATGTGTATCAAAACCTCCAAAATGTTCGAAAACAAAGAAAATAAATATTCTCTAAGCTATGTATCTAACGCAGTAGATGTGGATAAAGAATTGAAGACTTTTCCAGAGTGTCTGCGATATTATGCTGATACTCGTCCAGATTATGAAGCATATGTCTTTGTTGGAGATAATGGGGAACGTCTGGCTATAACTTGGAGTGAACTCTACGTGAAATCTTGTAACATGGCGACTGGTTTTATTAAACTAGGATTGAAACTTGGAGATGTTGTTTGTGTATGTATAAAGATATGTCCACAGAATGTATATTCTATATTTGGTGTCATCCTTGCTGGTGGTATATGCTGTCCTGTACCATCGTCTCTGGTTGATAATAAAGGTGATCAACTTATAGAATATATACAACAACTTGAGAACTGTGTAGGTCTGGTAATAGATCCTACAATTAATGATAATGCTGCAGCTGTCACTGATAGAATGGTTAAGAGTTTAGAATCATCAGATAATAGTCTACAGTTTGTTGTAGTACCAGAAAGCTACAATAAAGTTGATCATCGTGAGAATGTTGATGCCATAGAAAAGATGATTGAAGGTGTTGATGCAGGTATTCCTCTACCAGACTTGGATGAAGAAGATATAGCGTATTTGTTAGGATCCAACAATAATGCTGATCCTAAGAAACTGTGTGGCCAAATACACGCATTTAATGGGACAATATTCTCATATAGCAAGACAAGTGCAATGTTTGTTTATGGAGAAATGCTGTTTACCTTAAACTACGGCTTTCCTCATCATGTTCGAGGTGGATTGAAAATTGTGACCTTGTTGGAAACCAGTAATGGTACTACAGATACGTTAACACGTATCATTAATGCTGTGGTAGAAGAGAACTGTGTGATGGTGTCAATATCTGAATCTTTAACATATGAGCTTATATCACGTAAGGTAAGATATAAATATGTATACAAAAATGTAACTTGAATCTGTAACATATGAGCTTTTATCACGATAGGTAATATATAAATATGTTTAACTTCAATCTTTAACATATGAGCTTTTATCACGTACAGTAAGATACAATAATGTATAACTTGAACCTTTAACATGCAGTGCCATCGAATACTTCCTTCACACTTTAGTGAATTTGTGATTTTTTTTACCAATACGTTGGAAATTTAAAACATATCTTAAAAGCATTTACATGCATAACAATTACAACTGCATGATGTATCGTCATTCCCTCTTTCAAATGTAACGACCTTTTAAAACTATCCTCTTGCATAACACATCCGAAATAAAGCTTAATTACATAAATGAAAACCAATCTTTTTTACAAATATAAAGGTTATTTTGGATGGCACTTGATAAAACACGAATCTTAAACATATGAGTTTTATCACGTACTGTATAATATACAAATACGTATAACTTTAACATATATCAGCTTATATCTCGTAAGGTTAGGTGCAAAGCTTGAAATGATTATATGTTATATAATTAGTTATAACCTGACATTCAATGCATGATCAGAATTTACATACATCTAGTTTTAGAACTTAAACGATTGTAAATGTTTAAAAACAATGTCTTCGTTCTTACAGTTTTTTATAAGCGACGGGTAAACAAAGAAGCATGGTAAGATTTTAAATCAAACTTTTATTGAGTGCCAGTTCAATTCTTGACAACTGCATTACCCTTCAAAAGTTCCATGACACATTCACAAGTTACATTGTACTAAATGGATTTTCAAAAGATGTAAAAGCAGTAAAAAATGTTAATTGATTGTTTTTAAGTAAATTGTTTTTTTTGCAGGCAGAAATTCCAAATAAATGGCCCATGAAGATATTTCTTTCAGGCGGAAGATTAAATAATAACACCCATCGTGAGTTATTTGGTAAAATATCATATTTTGTAGAAACTCCTTATTTCAATAAAGAACTCGGAGGAGTAACATATGATGCTACTACATCGTTGACATATAAAGAATTTAGTGTTGGTTATCTTCGTGAAGGTCTACAATTAAAAATAGTAGACAAGGATGGTACTATCCAACCTATTGGCTGTCGTGGGGAACTCTACCTTCAGTCAACTCGATCATTTCCACTGTATTATATTGATAGAGAGAGAAACAAACGTATACGAGATAACAATGGGTGGATAAAAACTGGTGATGATGCTCTGATGGAGGAAGATGGAAGGATATTTGTGTATGGAAAAATATAATGACTTATTCATATTATTGACATATTTGTGACATTGACTGTTATAATTATATAATATTTTTGTTAAAGCAAATTTGTTCGCTTACTTTACTGAAGGTAAGGACATTGGTGCCAGTGCACGATATATAGTGTTTTGTAAGTGTACATACGTTTTACCAATTATTTATAGCAAGTGTTATCTCCATTTCTTTGTTGTGAATAAGTGTACATTAAATAACATACATAACATTACGTGCATTGCACTTCAACAGTTCTCCAAATGTAATAGAGAGACTCTTATACAGTATACTCTTCTACGCATCAATTGGCCGAATGATTCACTTTCTAACGTGAAGCAACAGTAGTGTATTCATTGAGCTTCACAGGGACATGGACCCAAGGGTCCTTGACAGGGAGTGTATTTGGCTATGCCATACCGGAATTTTGTAAAGCTTGCGCGTAGGTTTTCCCAATCCAGTCCTGAGTAAAAACAAATTGTTGGTGAAATTTTCTTAAATAATTCTGTTGTTCCGGGATTCGATAACTGCTTTTTCTCAGGAAATACTGATAGTTCATTGTTTCTATGTACATGTGTATGCTGTATACCTTTTTTACAGAATTACTTAATCTCACATTAATGTCATAAACATTCATGAACTATCAAGTACTTATTTGTGCGAATACTAGCTAGAATGGACATGCGATTTCGTTTTCGGTTTTTGTGAAAAGGTACCTAGGTTTGTCAAACTTGAGTTGACGCTTAACAAAATTTTAATTTGGCATGGCCTATCATGCATACTGCTTGTAAATTTACTATAATTGAGGCATATTCATGTAACTGGACCTAGACATTCTGTATAATACTCTGAAAAATCCATTCTTCTCATATTTTTGTAAGGAGTGATTTTTTCAAAGTACGATACAGAATGTCATCCTGCTGGACATAGTCTGAATAATATGTTGATAATTACATGTAATTAACACAGATTATGGAATTTGCGCATCTGACTTTGTTTCTTTTTTCACTAGTATTTGTGAATCGGATTTTCAAAGTCATTTGGAGGGGGCTGCATATCATTTGAAGACAAACATCGATTCAAAATAAAACTAACAACAAAGTTGAGTGTATAAATACTTTGTTATTGCCAGCATATATTTTCTGGAGTATGATAACAGAAGTAATATTGCACATATTGATATTATATTTATATACATATAATAATCTATTATCATTAAAATAACTAGACATCAAGGGGCGTTTCATAAGTCATTGAAGATAAAGTATAATCTCTGCAGAGTGGCACTCTACTGGACAAATCCTCTGCACAACAACAGCTTTTGATATTTCTCGTAGGAGTAATTTTAGATGAATTTAACCTCTGTAGAGCAACAACCTCTGCACAGCAGCACAATTAGTTCTTCCCAGTGGGTGTTGTTCAAGAGAGGTTGTACTGTATCTTGTTTTAAAATTTGGCAGCAGACAATTTTCGTCTGAGTTAGTTTAAGTTCTTCATAGCCCAGCAAGTCAGAGGTTATACATCGAGAAGAAACATGTTCCTCAAAACTTAGTTATAACCAATCTGTATTTTATTGATAGCATACACTATGAAATGATTGTCACTACTATAGAATATTGGGAGTATATTTAAAATATATAAAATTATTGTATACATATGTGTACATGTATATAACTAAAATAGATGGCAGTCATAAAAAATCTAAGACTGTCTATCAGTAAAGTTTTAATAATAAACCTAGTATTCAAATAAAATGTACACTTGAGTCGATTACGAGAAAACTTGAGTTTTGAGCATCGAGTCTTTTGTGAAATTGTACAACCTCAGGTCAAAACAACATAACTTCGGTGGCAATATAAGGCCTACATGGCAATATAGTACCACATTCAATTGTACAACCTCGGGTTTAAATAAAACTTTGGTGGTAACTAGGGCTGTCACAATATATGGGTATACCAGTATATTTGCAATACGGAGCTGCGGCAATACACATTGAGGTACGATATTAAGGTACCAGTATTTGGCGATTTTTTTATTTCATTGATAAATTCTTCCCTTCGTGAAATAAAAGAAGTGAAATGTCAGTTTTTCCAATGTTCATTCCATCTAATCTTAACTTACAAGAATTTAACTGAATGGGGCGCATCACATTCCTAAATGACCATATATACTTAAAGAGGCTAGATTCTTTCAGTAGCAGCATGTAAGATTTGCAATGTTTCTGTTTAATACAGCAAAGGCACAACAAATCTAAAAACCCACAATATATTGTGATACTATGCTAGCGTATTGCAGTACATTGCAATACGCTTCTGGTGTATCGTGACAGCCCTAGTGGTAACATTACATGGCAATAAAGTACCATGTTCTATTAAGCCAATTCCTCGATGTTGTGTTAATATTTATGTAATTCTTTGAAACATTTCTTGCAGATTCTTACAGGTTCCTTTGCAGTAGCAAGTTGAGCTTTCTTATCAGAACATTCTTTACAGAATATGTTTCCACAGTTCCTACAATGATGCTGAAATATAGTACGATAAAATAATGCATAATTTCAATTCTAAAAAAATATTTATTTATTTATTTTATACTGGGTGTAACGCTGTGTCAACACACTTTTTTAGGTTATTTGACGGCGTCCAGTGCACCTAACATCGCTTTCCTGGACCCTTGTCTTTAACCAGTACATTATTGACAAATTTTCATAGAATGGTATAACCTGCTTGGATGGGAACATATCCAATTTGGGACACCAGATTGGAAATCCAGGCGCCCGACCAACTGCGCTAACTGCAACCTAGGTTCTTAATCAAATTAACAGTTTATACTTTTTTGTTGGGTCTAAGGCCACTCCTTTTTTATTTTTTGATTTACAAAAATTGTCCAGAAAAAGATCCACTGGGTGGTCGAAATTAAAAAGAAGGAAAAAATCATTTCATTTCTTAAACATAGTATTTGGGCATAGCAACCGTTGGTTCCCCTACCTTTCCAGATGAGGTAAGACTTAAAGGTCAAAAATCTTATTTTTACGGAAAAAATACTAAACTTGTTATGATATGTGCCTTATATAGTTAATATTCATTCCATTGATTTTAACCAGGTTAGAACCACCCTTTTTTAGGAGTTTCAATGTACAGCGGAAAGGTAGTTACCAGGACAATACCATTTTTATATATTTTTTGAGGCTCAATATATGTGGGGCCCAGGGTTCTCATGAGGTAGGATTTAACAAAGGGGAATCCAGTTCTGCCAATGGCATCATATATCATCGGAGCAGTAGCCCAGTGGTAGGACGTGGGCTTAGAGATTAGTGGTCCTGGGTTCGAACTCCACCAGGGGCACTGCTTATTTCCTGGAAACAAGAAATTTACCTATGATTGCTTCACTTCACCCAGTTGTAATTGGGTACCTACGAGGGTGATATTATTCTGTTGCGCCAATATGTGGGCTGCACTAAGCAAAGTAAAAGACTCCCAAGGGAGATTGATAGATAGATTCCACTAGTCAGATCACCAATCGGCGAATGTATATAAGCATGAAACTTAGACTATAAAATGCCAACTATTATATAAAAACATTAACTTTATAGTTTCTGTCATTGTTGGGAAATAAGGCCATCCTCGGAAATTGCCATATCGATGTATCACTGATTCTATGTTTTCTATTTAATAAGTATTAAAAACAAGAAATTACAGTTTAAACTGTTTTACTTTGTTTTATGTCTGTTACAACTTTTAACATCACGCATAACATCATTATAGGACATCATACAGAATATGACTGGAGTACTAGCAGCTTCTATTACACTCCTTGTCTGACTCCATATTTTGATGTATCACCAATAACTACCTTTCAATATATTGCTACAAAATTTTATATCAGGCCCATGTATAAAATTACATACACATTGGTAATGCCTATGTTGTTACTCAAATCTTGTTTTACATGTTATCCAGCTGACAAAATGACACCCGAGTTCCAAGACTCACAATATTAGAAATTTTGAATGTAAACTTTGTCTATTTAATCTATACATTTGCTGTTCATACAATATGAGCATTCATTTTAAAACTTCCAAGAATACTGTATAAATTTAGAATGAGTTCTGCTCACATCATCATGGACCAAACCTGTTAACTTTGGTGTATAAGTAAAGTCTCAATGTTATTGGGTAAATTAGAGATCGGCTCAACAACATACAACTGCTCAATATAATTAAGTCATCCAAAATGTGCACCAGCTCTCCTATAAGATATTAATGAACCAGTCTTGTTGACTTTTTGGAGTATAGATAAAGTTAAAACATTATTTGTAAAATAAGGGATTGACTCAACAACTACTCAGAGTACTTAGGTCATCATGAATGAGGATTTTATAGTCAGCACCCCTATAAAATAATAATGGACTAAATCTGATGACTTTTGAGTGGATAAATACAAGCTTGTCATTTGGGCAAATTATGCTATAGACTAAACAAGATACAACTGCAACATGCTAATATACCTAAGTTATCCAGAAGAACGCAATTTGAATCTGCACACCCCTTAAACGAAAATGGACTTAACCTTTTGATGTTATGCAAAATACAGCTTTAATTTAAATGAGACTGTTTGAGTATTTTGGTGTATTAACAGTAGAGTGTAAAATCTTCTACCCTGTCTTAATTGCCTGTTTGTCACCAGTAGTAGTGTTAACACAGCAGGGGAACATATGACATGACGTATCCAGAGCATCCCTCATTCTGTACACAAACGGTCAAAAACCGAAAAAATCCAACGATTTTGTCTTCATGCGCCGCACTATATTCTGTTGTGTACCAAACGCCGAATTTGGAGAGCGTTGTGCGTCTTAGTATAGAGGTGATATCTTCACCTTCTATTTATAGCCTTTAGTTAATTTATGTGCAACGTATTAGTGCTGATGATTTCATCATTGATAGAACTGATTCCACATATATACTGTATATATGTGGAATCAGTTCTGTCAATGATGAAATCATCAGCACTATCCGGCCCCGATACATTTACGTTAACTTTAATTTTCACAGATATATATTCCATGATATGAAATGGAATTTTGGTGATGGTGAGGATCCATCAGTTCAACGCTTACGTTGTACTGGCGAAAATTCTAACAGTAAGGGTTTACTGCTGTACTGGCGAAAATTCTAACAGTAAGGGTTTACTGCTGTACTGGCGAAAATTCTAACAGTAAGGGTATACTATTTTACTGCTGTACTGTCGTTACTGTTAGTATTACACACATTGAATTGTATTTTTGGAGTTATGACTTATGGCAGCTGTACTGACTAACAAGACTTAGTGTTTTACTGATCATTGTTGTTTAGGTGAAAATGAGAGTCTAATAGCCTACTTGTGCTATCTATGAACATTGAAAATATATCAGTTAAGTATCTTTGTCTTTTTATGCTGACTGTTAAAAAGGGACATAAAACAACGAATGGTATCAGGGCAGATCCAGGATTTTTCGGGGGGTCTGAACTTTTCTAGGGGGGGGGGTCCGACCTTTTCTAGGGGGGGCGTCCGAACCTCAAACTACAACAAATTATTCACATTTTGCAGAAAAATTTGCAACATTTTGATAATAAAAACTACATTACCATTAAATCTATGTTAAGCACCGAGAAAAATTGCTTCATGCTACTTAAAAATGACTTACATGCAAGAAATACACTAATGGACAGGTACATTTTCCAAATTATAGGGAGGGGTTCGGACCCCCTGACCCCCCCACTGGATGCGCCTTTGGGTATGAGGATTAATTCATCTAAAGGGTTGTGGAATTTCAGATTTTATTTCCTCTCGTTCACGGACAAGTGAAATCTGAAAACTAAAATGCATTTGTCGAGATGTTCAATACTCAAAATCAAATATTGTAAGCTATGATATTAGATATAAGAGTTTAAATCATTGATGCAACTGATGTGATTAAAGTCTGTTGGCACAAACGGCGAGACATCGGATGCTGACACCGGAGTGAAAGCAATAAGCTCTCACTCTTTTCGAAAAGCCGGATTTAACTGTTCTTTATGAATTCCCGAGTTGTATTTATCGCCATTAAGGTGATTTGGTATGTACACTAAGACACTTGATGACAATTTTTTTGAAATTAAAGACACAACTTATAAATCGGGGATAACAATAGAAAATCATAGTATAGTGGTTACATTATAATAGAGGTGAAATTTTCAAGTATTACATGTTTCATGACTTTTGTTTATGCTGGCAAGGGAAATAAAGGCCAATGCATCTATAGGTGTATTGATAATGTTACTATTACATGTACTGCATTTATGAATATTTTTCAAGATTAAATAAGTAAATTGTTTGTTTATTTATTTTCGTGTTTTTATTCGAAAACCGGTAATATTCAGAACAAGAACTGACCCATACAGCATATTTGTTAACCAGGTATTCCGAATGGCCATTTGTTTTTTTAACTTTTTTCCTGGGCATTGCGACCATAACAGCCTTAGCAAACAGCTTGGAAAAAGACCAAACGCCGAGTAACTCCCTTCAGGTTCAAACTATTTGAAATTCAGATGTACAGTATTTCCACCAATGTTTTTAAAAATGGATAAAAAATAATTTAGCAGGCAACATTTAATTGAGCATACGACACCTTTCCAAGCTAGTCAATGGTAAGACAAATGTAATATATAGGGAAATATTTTTCTGTGCACAATCCAACCTACATTTCTCAACAGCATCCGGTGTTTCGCCGTGGTTGTTGGCAGACTTCACTTCAGTTGTATCAACGATTTTTAACTCAAAACAGCAAACATCGAGGTCAGTTAGGGAAATGTTAAATTTTCTGCTGTTCCATACAAAGATCCACTATAAACACTGCATTTGAGCTCTGTTCTCGAGGGCTTCTGTGATTATGTCCATTCATCGTAACATACTGAAATGCTACTACATGTAGTCCGACAGAATCATGGCCGAACCTGGATTTGAAGAGCATAGAAAAATGTTTTGGTGTTATGAATGCTGGGATGTAGTAGATATGAAAACTGGCAGGTGCCACCCTGTAACCCTTGAGCATTTTCAAGCATTCAAGATGGCGTCCAAGATGGCGGAAAATCTTACGAAATTTCAAAATACGTGTTCAGAAATGATTGTTTATGCACCAAATTGTCCAAAAGTGTATAGTCCAACAGATTTAACCTGAGCTTGACCTTTGCACAAGAATATATTAAACTCAGTATTTTCTGTCTAGTTTTGTCTTTGTTTGTAAATCGCGCTTTATCGGAAGCTTTCGGCAAAATACACGTACTGGACAATTAATGTTGTTTTCATAAGAATAAATACTTTGAATCTGTGCCACAATATTGCTGACTTACTTTTTACCCCCAAAACTAATGTGTCCAAAATTAAAAGTACAAAAACATGTTAATTGATTTATATAGTGCGTACAAAAAACAAAACGTCTTTTGGAAAACATTTAAAATGAGACAATTCATTTCAGGGGTAGGCAGTGATGAAAATAAAATTTGTGTAATTCATTTTAACAAAATTAGCATGGTTGATAAACCACCACCACTTGGTAAATCATGCGTGTTATGGTAGAACGTTTTCCATTACACCAACAACTAAGACACAAGTAAAACATATCACAATTGTTTATTTTAAAGTCATCCTGGGCATCCCTCGTCGCGGGTTAGTTCATTGTATTGTTATTATAAACAGTGCTTTGTTTTTTTGTTCGTTTATAGTCACATCGGTTGTTATAAACACGTGTGTAACCGTATACACGCATACGGAAACTCGTGATTTAAAGTAATTGAAGTGTGTAATTATTATAATAAGGTAGTTCAAGCTCGGGTTAATTCTGGTGGACTATACATAAATGGTAATTAGGTATTGTTCGTTTTTTCTCAACTGTCAAAACATGAATAATTTCACGGTGAATGCGTTTTTTAAAATTATTGTTGTAATACACCCGAAAGTGTGTGTTATGATCGAGTAAAGCTGCTTATGCCATTTAATATGTTTTAGTCAAGATATTTTTAATAACAATTAGGCCACCAGTACAAAAACAATGCATTTAGACACCGTGAAATTATTCAAGCTTTGACAGTTGTGAAAAAACTAACAATAATGATAGTAAAATAAAATGTAATGAACAACATTTGATTATGTTATTTTTTTAAAATGGCGTCCAAAATGGCTGCCGTTTGTACAAGTACTGTTGTAAGAGGTGATATTTAAGGAGAACCTTGTACTGTTATATGTTCTTTCTATTGCTTGCAGTACAAATATTTTCAAAATGTGTTGTTTGAGTACCAAAGTAACATCCAGTAGTCATTCGCAGCCATTATGCGACCTAAAAATGGTGGCCTAAAATTTAAACCATCCAATTAACGCCTGGTGCTTCTCTATCAATCATTTGAATGAATTAAAATTGCGAGACAACCTTCTCCCTGGGCCAACCACTCCCAGGGCCAAACCCCTCCCAGGGCCAATTCCCTCCAGGGCCAACCACCTCCCAGGGTCTCTCCCCTGGATCACCGTCCCCAGGACCATCCTCCCTGGACCAACACCCTCCCAGGGAGATCCACCTCAGGACCAACCTCTTTCCAGGGCCAACCACTTCCAAGGACCCTTTCCCGGATTACCGTCCCTAGGGTCATCTCCCAAGGACCAACCCCCCAGGGGAAACCCTTTCCTGGACCAACCCCTTCCAAGGTCGAAGCCCCAGAGCCAACCCAACCAAATTCCTTCCAGGGAATTGTAATTTTCCCTTAGCAATCGGGGTAAATACAAGTATCTTTCCCACATTATCCCACACATGGGACCGGAGATCCCCAATCCTGTTAGCAACAAAGTTGAGAAGCTCAGGGGAGCTGATCTTCCCCAGCAAGGGGAGAGAACTACTCGACCGTTCTTTTCCAACCCATGGGAACGGATATTCAACTCGCGAGAGCCGAACACAAAAAAAACGCTTTAACTCTGTGGAAAACAGAGTTAAAACGGTTCGAAAAGCAGATACCTAATAAAAGGGAGACTACTCTTCCAAAATTGTCCCAAAATGAGACTGGGTATTCAACTGTGAAGAGTCAAACACAAAAATGTGCCTCAATACCGTAAAAAACGGAACCGAAGCACTTAGGTTTACACCGAACTTCAACATGAAAACCTTGAAATCTTATACACATTATTAATGACAATAACTTGGTATGTAGAATAAAGCACACGTCTGAAGTTTTAAACATGTCAAGTAAATGAAACGAACATTTTCTATTTTCAAAACTTCTCTGGAAACTTGAATATGTATTATACTGTATAAAATATATTAAAATTTTCTATATTTAAATACTTATTGTCATAACAAAGATTTAAATATCAATCACACAAGAAAAAGAAATGTGTGTAGAAATAATCTTCTCATGTCTATATAATTTGTGTACAATAGAGTGATAAATATGGATCCTAAGGGCTTTTACAGGTATCGCAATACATATTTTCAACATTTTCCTACTTAATAATATGAACAAGAAATATAAAAGTTAGTATTACTAATTTTATTGCATTTATACATTTTATTTTTGTTACACCAATTAAGTGCATAGCGTTGCATTATCAAACTAGATATATTAATTAAAGCCTCATTATCAAAAGTAACACTGCTTTGGACTGTTAAGAAAATAATCATATGTATATTTAAAAAACCTTTAATGAACAAGATTTTTTTAATTGTGAATATTGCTTAAACATTTTTATGTTATTTATTGCATTTCAAAGTGAAAGTAGATCAATACCGAAAGTAGAATTTGGTTGTAAATACTTGAAACAATAGTTTCGATCACAGTATGAAGTCATATAATAGAAAAAAAACTTGAATTATATAATTAAGTTCTGAAACTATCATTCTCTTTAAACTTTTTCATTCGATTAAACGCTTATTTCTATATTACATATTCAATGACGTTGTACAAAAAGATAAATTGTTTTTCTTTTTGTCTTCTGTTGGAAACGCTGTCATTGTTCATTTGATAAAATGGGAAAACTAGAAATTTTGGTTCCGTTATTGAGCATCTGTCTAAATGTCCGCCTACTTTAAGTTTTCTTACTGTAGGGTCTCGTACGTGCTGTCTATGAACAGTCATTCTTTTTCTAAGGTCATTTGTTTCACCAATATATTCTTCTTGACAGCCGTTGCAGATAATGGCATAGACAATATTCTTGGCATCGCATGTAATATTTTGTTGTACGAACAAACTTTTTTTTTCGTTCTTAAACTATACTTTTCACCTTCTATTAAATAGGGACACAGACCACAGTTGGATCTATTACAACGTTTTACAGAGCTTGTTGTGTTAATTGTAGAAAATTTGGCTTTTGTTAATAAAAGTTTGAGGTTTAGTGGTTGTCTTTTGCTTTTTATTATTTTTAAAACATAGAGAACATTATCCATATGTGTATATTCAATATTCAATATTTTGATATCGTCTAGAAGATCCGAAAATATTTCAGTGTTCTTTGGGTTATGTGTACCTAAAAATGAGATTGATTTCCATTGGTTTTGTTTGGTTCTTCAATAAGTTCTTTTCTATCTAGTTGTTTGGCCTTTTCAATACTTGCTGTTATAAGTTCTTTAGTAGTTCGTTCCACAAATCTCATTTCATTTGAAATAATTGTTCTAAGTCTTCTTGTTAGGAAGAATGATATACTGGTTTTGGTATGTCTTGGATGGCATGAGTCAAATAAAAGGTATGACTTGCTGTCGGTTGGTTTATAGAATATATCTGTTTTTATCTTATTTCCTGACTTTAGTATTAGGCAGTCCAAGAATGGTACATGTAACACATTGGCATCAATAGTAAATTTTATAGCGTCATGTAAATTGTTTAGTATGTTGTGAAATGTTAGTAATTCATTTCTCGATTTTGTCCAACAAATGAAGCAATCATCAAGAAATCTTTTCCAAAAGGATTTAAATTCTTCAGCATATTCGGATCCAAAATTATTTCTTACGTCAAAAAGAGTTTTTGTTCTAGATATCCTATAACTAATGTAGCATATGTTGGTGCTACTTTTGTCCCCATTGCTGTTCTTTTTATTTTGCGGTAGATATATCTTTGAATTCAAATGTGTTATTTTTTAGTACAAATTCTAACGATTGTATGATGAATTCAGTATTAAATCGATCAGGTATTTCTTCTATATATTTGTCAATCCAAAATTTGATGGCTTCTAATCCTAATTGCTTGTTTCCTATTGTTGTTTTATTTCATTACTTTTGTGAACTTTTGGTTAACCATAAAACTGACTTGTCCTAACTTCAAACTCTTTGAGATATGTGTATTCTTTTGTACGAAGGCAATCATTGCATTGTTCTAAGTGTCTGTTGTAATTGATTCTATCTGTTTTCATTGGATTATTTGGTAATAGTTCATAATAGGTTTTGTCATCCAGAATTGAATTTGCCATGGTTTTATAATGTTCATTTGTCATAATAACTACATCACACATTTGTCAGCTTCTTTTATGATCATAGTTGCTTTTATTCCAACCTAAATTCAATCCGGACGTTGATTCATTTTTTAACGGGATATTTTCCACATTTTTTTACAAATTATTGTTAAATTGTATTCAAAGCTGTGTTTCTGTTCAATGGTGGTGTAAATGTACTTTTGTTCTTCACAAGAGAGTCATCTGGGTCTTCTTGACCATGAAAGAATTCTGCCAATCTTATTTTTCGAGTAAATTCACCTAAATCGACTTTTATTTCATTTGTATTTGATGTACTTGGTGTTGGTGTAAATTTGGGTCCTTTATTTAATTTTTTTTTTCTTCTTTGCCGAGTATTACGTTTGATAGATTAATGATCTTTATATCTTTCTTTTCTTCTTTATTTGTTGTGTCATTTATGTGATTCGCTTTTGTATTTTGAATTTTCTAAAACAATATTGTCGTTTTGTCGATGATTTCTTCTTTCACTAAAAGTGTGTGTGTTTGTATAGTTTGTTTCATGAAAAGGAGCACATTCTGTTTCGTTTTGGGAAAGTTGTTCTGACAAATCATTGCTTGTAGATGTGTAGGGTCTTCTGTGCCAGTTTTGCTCTTGTTTTGTTCGTAATTTATTAGGTGGAATATCTATAAGTGAATGCTGTTGAAAGTATTGGTCTCCGTTTCTATAATTACATGTATGGTTGTAACGAGTCGGTATTGTAGATAATATAGGCTGCCTTTGTATATCAGATAAGTGTTCCATATTTTGATTAAACCGTCCTTAATTCATATCATATATTTGTTTGTTTCTTGAATGATTGCGAAAATTTGAGAAACGTGATTCTACATTTCTATTTCTATTTTCAAAATCTTTAAAGTATGGGTTATTTTCAGTACAGCGAAATTTTGCAATACATTCTTGTTCGTAGTTTGCAAGGAAATGGTTATTTTTTCTGTTAAGGATTTTGTTTGGGATCTCTTCATTTTTGGTAACTTCATTTTCCCACATTTTCAGAGGCATTCGGAACATCCTCGGCCATTCGCTACGAATATTCATTTATGAAAGGTAGAGGGTGTTCCGAATGTCTCTAGCATATGAGCTTATATCACGTAAGGTAAGATGCCTATTTATTTATTTTTTCTTTAAAGACACAACTTATTCTAAATCTTTATACATGTATTACACGCATTTTGTGGCTAGACATAACAGTATACATGTAGTCCGGCAGAATTTGGGGCAAAGTTAGCCGAACCTAGATTTGAATAGCATAGAAAATGTTTTTGGTGTTTTTGAAGGTTTACAGTCAACTCGTCAAACGTACAAATCGTCAAACTTAATTTAACGCACAACCATTAGACCAACTCGTCAAACTGATAATATAGAGTGCAAAAATGTGTGAAAACAGTTATATAAATTGTATTTGATTGATTTAATACGATACTGTTATGGAAATGTTACTTTTATCAGACAAAATATAATATTTTGATATTAAATCGTTGGGTTTTTTTTAATTAAAATAAATATTATTTTGTAAAGAAATTAAGTGTATTTATTATGCTATTTTAGTACTATATTGTGAGAGTATATATTATTTTTATATCAATTATTTTATTTTAATAAGTTTAAAATGAAGAAAATGCAGTTATAAAGTCTTGATAGTAGTTAAGTGTAATGGAAATAAATAAATTAATTAATTATCAAGTATTTTTCATGTTTAAACAGCATATTTGGAATGAGTTTTAGTTTGTTATCAGTGATTTATTAGCTTGAATCCCATATGACGATATGATAACATACGCTAGCTCTACTCATCACCAAAGCAGATAGGTCACAATTATAATACCATAGAATGTACAGTTTGTTACAAATTAGTTAAATGTTTGTTCTAATTCCAATTACCAAGCAACATTCTTGCTAAAAATCGTTTATTAGTGAATGTGATGGAAGTGTAGCAGAGGCTGCTAGTTGATTAATATCAGAGTGATGGTTCGAATCCCACAAGATAGTATATGTGGTGCTATTTAATATATAATTATATATAACAGTATGATTTTACAATCCGAATTATTACTACCAATGGATAATCAGCATAATCAAATTGATAATTGCAATTTGTAAAAACTATTGATCTTCTTAATTTGTTTGTAATACAATATAACAGTGTAAACCAAACCTTTCTTCATATTTTTTTTATGTATTACTTATACTATTAATACACAAAGAATATAATTATTTTCAACATTTTATTCATTATGTATAAAGCAGGGGTTGCGAAAGGGGTAAAAAAAACTGCCAGTCATCCGGTCTGGCATTTACAAAAAATTGCCAGACCGGAAACAGTTCCGCCAGACCAAAAAAAACCCCAATATTTTCCTTAACTACTGTCCGACAGCAATCATTCAGGGATATTCCTAGGTCATATTCTCAGTGAGAGATTTTCTTCCATTTACAAGTAAATGATGAAATTTTTTATTTCAGTGGGAGAAATTCTCCCATTCGCAAAAAAATAACGAGATTTTTCATTGTGGCATCAAAATTTAAAATTTCTCAAATCATATCTATAAAAAGATTTTAACCCTTTAACCAGTAATATACCCCGTTTGTGATTCTACATGATGTAACGTACCAATTTTACTAATCCGAATTACAAATTTAATGTTGGTGTTTTTGTTTCATTATTCCTGAATAAAACATATGATACTGAGAGTTTCATTTGTTTTTTGCGAATGAACACATATTTGATTTCAGTGACTTAGTGTATTTTCATAAGCAAATTTTTATTGTGAAATAATTTTATAGGTAAACATAATTAACACTTATTGCTTGAATTGTTATCTGTTCCAGTGAAAAATATCAGTTCAATGATCAGGGATTAAGCTAGTCCAAACTTTTTGAAAGGATGTCACTTCTCTTTTCAGCTCATATATTAACATATTAAGACGAAATTAAAGAATTATGTAGAAATCAAGTTACAATAAGTAAATGTGTTGTATTCTACCTATGAACTTATAAATCATGTATCCGAAATTTTGCATATCCGAAAATATGTTAACTTTTGTAATGTTAAATGACCAAAACAAACTACTTAATATAAATAATAACTAAGCTGATCTATTATTTCTTTCAAATATCTAAATTAATTTAATCACGCCTCATTAGTTATGTGTATACGATTTAAGTGATCCAAGAAAAAATAAAAACGTAAAAAAATGTGACAATCATGTTGTCGTACATGTATTGACAAATACCGCCAATTTACGTAATGTTATGTTAAATATTTGACCATTAATTATCAATTTTTTAATAGATATAATTTTTATTGCAATTCAGAGTCATTCAACTTTGCTTAAAAATTACATTTTTTTCCAAAAAATATTACGATCGGACCCGGCAGGGGTCTAGTTACATAGATCTATTTTTATTTTATTATTAAATTAGTTCTGAAACTTGTGAGTGAAAAACAAGAAATTATCTCTGAACATTTCATAGACATGATATTCCATTAAATGTAAGTAAAATCGTTGGGCAAAATCTTGGATTAACCAACAAAACTTCATTTTAACGAAGACGAAAATTTCCAGAAAATTTTCTTTAATAAACGTCAAAACGAACAATTGTGTTACAGCTTATCTCTATAAAAGATGAAATATGCATGATTTAATGTTATTTAATATGTAACGAAATCGCTTTAACCATTACCATGTGTTGTCATATATTTTCGCGACCACGCTAAATTGCAATTTCATATCTATCTTCAATCGTGATTGAAAGGCTTATTGTTTTTTATGCTTTCATCTTAATTCAACAGACGATGCTACATGATACGACATTAAGTGTAATTTTAACTTGTTTTCGCGGACGTGCTGTTAAAATAAATCGCCCAATATCGCCGACCGTCTTAAAATAAAATGACTTGCTCGTGGCGCTAATAACGATATACTCGGGGACGAATATAGGTAATATAGGTAACTTATATGCATATGCAAATTTATGCAAATATGTTATATTATAAAAAGTAGATATATACACAAGTTGTAGATTTTGTATCACAATGGAATTCTACATAAATTATAGATATGCAATTCTAGTTTATTGAACTGTATAAGTAAGAAATAATATAAACCTTAGTATTAACTAGTAAATGAGATATCTAAAACATTACATTAATCAAAGAACTGGAAGCACAAAATGACTTTCGTGAGCAATAAAACATAAAATATCCCAGAAGGCTTACAATCAATGCGACAACTATGTTAAATGACATGTAAATAACATTGATATACAAGTTAGCATTAAATAAAAGATATAAATAAACTGTCTAGTTTGCGAAATTCACCCATAAGTTTCAACATTGTATATCTTGTCAAAACAAATACTTGGTACAATTGTATACATGTATTATTACTTTTCTGGCATTCATATGCGACCCATATTATGATTTTTCCTGTCTGTATGACGATTTAGTAATGGAACACTTTCATAAGTATTAAGTTTGTTTATCAACTGCAATATGTAAATCTGCCATTACATAGTTACGACAGTGCAATGCTAACCATAATTATGTATGTACATGATTTAAAGATCTTGATCACACGCCTCTCACACGATTTTAGCTTGCTTTGGGGTTTCTAGATGTATTACATAATCAAATGCAGTATCTTGTACATGTGTATATAGTAACATATGGTGTTCTTCTTCCTGCAATTGATCTTATAATCTGGTAATGCCTCGCACTTTAAATAATGACATGATGATGCTAGCTCCATGTAGCAACAAAGTGTGCCATTACAAAGACATTTTGAAACTTTGTCGAACTGTTTCGTAAATAGTACATTAATCTCACCGAATTCTGCGAATAATCTGATATTTCCTTGTTAAACAAGACTACAAACTTTAAAAGAAATGTAATAAGAATGGTCAGATTATTCATTTTTATTTTATTTATATACCTGTAGTCGTTATATTCATTTAAATTATGATATGCACATCTGACAGTATTCTTTTAAATTCGGCAAAAGTGATATTTGTTCCATTTTGACATGTACATGTATTTCAATATTTATTTATTTCATTTATTCATTCATTCTTTTCTCCGAAGTGTTTGTTCTGAACTAAAATTTTGCTAATACAAGAAATTATCGAGTATTAGTTCATTGTAGTTTCGTGTTGAGTATTCGTGCTGCCGTTCACCTGTACTGCTGCTGGTTGTTTAAACGACCTCTAATTTGTTAACATTTATGGTGAATTGTAATGACAGATCGATAATGATAAGATATTGTCACTATAGCCAGGTAGAATCCGACAAGCAAGTCACAAAGACGTCCATTTTGATGCAGTTATTGAATAACTCATGCTAAAGGATTCATTATTAAATTTTAGCACAGTAAAGCTCGTTCCTATGAATTATTTTGCACCAAAACAAAGACGACATCTCATGATATTTTTTAATTAATAATGGTAACTTTTTACGTCGAATTTGTGCTGGTATTTCTAATAGTTTTGATGTAGATACTTGTTCATACATTATGCACAATTATAAACTATCTGTATAATCTTTGCATAGTGTTGTTGATTTTATCGATAACAATGTATTTGTTGTAAAACAGTATAACCTTTGCAGAGCGGGCCTCTACAAAACAAATCCTCTGCTTGACTACAAGCTTTTGATATTCCCTTAGGCGAAATTTTAATTGAATTTAACTTCTGCAGAACGACTAGTTCTGAACAGCAACACACTTTACAGCCGTTTCACGTATAGTATTGTTAGTAAGAATATAGCATGGTTTATTACCAAAATTGTACTTTTACCTAGGAGACATATGTCCTTACCAAAAACATATACATTTATAAGCATAACCAGTACTAGATGATATTTTACTCAACAGGAATGATGCATATTGATCAAAAACACCTGTCCCACTGTTGGGGTCATTTGATTATCATACTTACTGTTAGGACTGAGGATCGTTGAGCAAGTGGCGATCCGATCCGAACCACGATCCATGAGATGCGATTCACGAATCGATTCGTGAACCACGAACCACTTGTTAATGAAGAAGCATACATAATTCATGTAATATAAAGTGTTAGTGAAGAATTACAAGAGTTTTAACATTAAGGAAAACCATATACTCCAAACATGTCCATTACCAGACGTTTTTCTGGCCATTTTCAGTGATACCATTTTTGTTTTAATGTGTATCAATCGAATTTTGACACAATATTGTTCGGTCCCTACAAAAATTTAAGTTTACACTAGAAGTGCGACTTGTTTCAGTTGTAATTAAGCTGAAAATGTTCTTTATTTTTCCCCAGAAATAGATCGCGATCCGACGATTTCGGACGTGACGAATATTCGTACTTGATTTTCTGGTCTTGATGGCGAGTATCCTAGTACTCGGATACTCGCCGCAGCCCTACTTACTGTTGTCCGGTTCTGCTCAAGGAATGAGACTTCTGGCTTTCATCATAAAGCATACACACAGACCAAACAACTGCAATAGTTTGAACTTCCACAGAAAACATGATAAAATATTTACACCTGGATTTGCTGTCCTATCAATTCACGTGAATTATGTTACCATTTTCAACAGGCAAGCTGGCATGATTATATATACAAGTATTAGCATTTCCAAAAATGCTTGAAATCGCTGTTTAGCCGTGCATTATCAGCGTATCAAATAGTCCCAAGTATATTTATAGAATACAAGAATTAGCGTGCCCTGGTCAAGATATAAAAAAACATTGAGGCTATTTATAGAGTTCTAGGAATCAGCGTGACCTGCTGCGTGTTCAGTCACCTTGAACGTTCTGTAACAGAAGTGCCGGAACAACTCAACCCATAGACAACTCAACCCGAGACAACTCCTATTAACAGGCTGAGTTTTCCCAACTTTGAGTTGAAAATTGTATGGATTGAGTTGTCTTCGGATTTAGTTCTCCCGTACCCGTAACGTTAGCTAACAGTAGGCACTGAACACGGTGCTAGTAAATATTATGTAAAACCACTGATTTAGAATCGCCCCACAGTAGGGATGATAGGTTTTCATTTTTTCAACAAATGCAAGTTTTAAAAAGAAAATCACATTTTATAATTAGCTATGCATATTTTATGGTGTTGTATTGCAAAGAAACTGGTTCTAGTTCATACATTTTAATGATATTTTCTGGCAATACAAAGAGGTAACCCGACAAAACATTGCGTGGACGAGTTCATAAACGCACCCCTATTTTGACTGTTCGACGTCCATTTTTTCATCATGTGACCTCAAATGCATTGGTGTGATTGGCTTACGGCAACCGGTGTCGACACAAAAATGCTCAAATCTTGATAATTGTTATTATCGCTGCCTAGCGATAACCTAGGCAGCGATAATGACGCGCGTCATGACAAAACCTGCATTAATACATTAATTAAGCCAAAGGCCATCAGGCTATTATGGACGTCATCGGGTGATTATCGCATAATGGCGAGTAGCAGCTAATCATTAATTAGAGGTTAATGATTAGTTGCTACTCGCCATTATGCGATAATCACCCGATGACGTCCATAATAGCCTGAGGGCCTTTGGCCCGAAGGCTATTATGGACTCGAGGGTGATTATCGTGTAATGGTTCGATTTCTTGGTTATTCTGTCCTGGCGGTAGAGTTGTAGTAGTTGAGTGATTATGATTCACAAGTTGTATTAATATTCTGTAGACCTTTAGATGGTGCTAGGTCTAAGACCTGGTGGTACTGGTCTGGATCGTATAGTGGTTTTTTTGTACAAATTAATAAATGAATAAACAACAAAGATTTAGATAAACTTATACTATCTATTGAATAGTGAATTTATAACTTTACATACATATATATATATATATATATATATATATATATATATATATATATATATATATATATATATATATATATATATATATATATATATATATATATATATATATATAAACACATACAGGTACAAATGATATTTAGATCAAATTATATTTATTTAAGTTTAATTTATATTTGGATATTTTAATTATCAATTTATATATTATTTTATACAGTAGAGCTTGAAATTAAGGATCTAAGGTATATTCTTAGACTAAATATAGACTAAAGCATATTATGCTTTATGAAGCGACAGAAGCATTGTGCTTCTATGTACTGACCTATGCAGCCAGTACCCAAGCTAATGGGACTAGCTGATACATGTGCTTTTATAGCTAAATATAAGGTCACATGACCAAAAATACAGGTGAGTTAAACTCAGGTTTAAATAAAGAAAATCAATTATACTATTGTATACTGTACTATACCACGGTGTATAAACGACTGTACGACATCAGTGATTGCGATTGGTAGTGAATCTATACAGAAGTACAATTTATAAGTTTTTATGGATCAACAAATCTTTTGGTACATAGACAGATTTTCAAAATAAACCTTAGCTCGTGATAAACTATTTGCACCAGTTTTGCTGATTCCATATCGTTCTTTTATAGAAAAAACGTTAACAATCACTTCCAAATCACGAACTATTTTGCTTTGTTGACATCCATAGCTAGTCTTGTAAACTCGATTTCGAGAAAACAAATCACATTCATTATATTGTATGAAGACTTTTTGGTATAAAATAAATTATTTATTGTATTATATCAATAATTTATCAGAATGTTGAATGCTACTATGTGTGAACTTGACGTTTATGTCGTGTGCATTCGCCGACATACTGTACGACTTCGACAAATGATTGTGTACGACTACTAACGATTTTATGTAAAGCCCGTGTCACACAGGCAAAAAATTTGACTGCGAGTTGCGGCGAGTTGTAACTCGCAGCAACTCGGCTGGTAGCGTGTAGATATCGTACTGATGTCGATGCATCTCTCCACATGTCGCAGCGTCTTGGCTTGTCGCGGCGACAATTTTAAACCGTTTAAAATTCTCGCGGTGGATCGCCGAACTTTTTATCTCCTGTAGATATCGAGAGGATGTCGTATGCATGTCATGAAAACTCGTACTCGTGTCGTAGTAATGTCGTCACATTTCGCCGTGAAATCTACCACCGCGAGATGTGCGCGAGTCTTTGCGAGTTTTTGCAACATCTTCACGAGTTTGCGCGACCTCCTTGCGACAATCACACGACATTATCGCGAGTTGAATATACTTCGGAAGAAATCTGTCAACATTCATTTCGATGAACATCTCTGGATGTAAACACAGAAAGTTGGTAAACGATTTTTTGTCATTCATTTCAAGCTCACGCATCAGACGGTCATAATGTCCAAAGTCAACCCTTCTTGTAATCCATGGTCTAACCCAACACTGTCGGCGCGCTGTGCCAATACTATCTCTTGTTAAACGAATTTAAATCAATCTTGATATTTCAAGTTCATCATCGGCATCTTCTTTATCAACATGCGCCATCAATGCCACCAGTCTGATCATCCTGCATGTCTTTCACCTTTTGGTGCTCATGCGCTTTGTTTGCTATTTATACAGCCTACGCAAGATGTCGTGTCATCAAAAATGTGTGTCGCACTACTCTCTCCACAGATCGTAATGAACTCGTTAACATGTCGTGTTTAAATCGGGATAAATCGTCGAAACTCGTAGTAGCTCGTATGAATGTCGTAAGATGTCGAGAGAATATCATGTACATGTCGCTCGTATGTCGATCGCTATAAATCGTCGCTGACCGTCGATGATCGTGGACGTCTCGTGTGAGTGTCGTACAACACTCGAGCAGATGTCGTGCAAGACTCTTTATAACCAAATGTCGTGACAACTCTTTCATTTTGGCCACGAGATTAAACTCGCCCGTCGTCGCGGAAACTCGCAGTACCAACTGGCGAATATGTGACACGGGCTTTAAAGTATTGTACGACTTCGTTTGATTTAATTGTGTGATTTAATATGATATTATTGCGTTTTAAGAGTTTAGTCATGTACCACTATCTTAAGCAATGCATAATTCATAAAACAGGTTATATTTAACTTAATTGTACTTTCGTACCCTTTGTTTGTGCCCACCTAATTAAAGTATACAGTGTCTAAAACTTATTTTACAGACAAAATATGACCAAACATCAGTTTTTCTGCATGGGAAGGCCGAAACATTACATTTTAAGACGGGAGATAACTGTCCATTAAAGGAGAATATTAAATTTAAAAAAAAGGGTAAATCCTTACGGTACACAATTTCATAGGTTGGAAGGAATTTTTTTTCAGTATTCTGCTATGAGGGGGAATTAAAATTTTGTTTACTTTGGTTCACATCAAATGAATGAAATGCCTTAAGATAATGGTATTGGTACATGTAGTTATTAACTTTTCCTGACACTTATTTTCAAGAAGAAAAGTGATAATGTGACTAACAATTGAACAGAGGGTTGAGTGTGCGGCCAAGTTCCAGCAAAGGGAGCTTGTTGTCAAGTTTGCCGAAGAAAGGGAGTAACAAGGTGAGGTTTTGCGTAGTATTTTCTTTCTTCTTTCACTTTAATTGTTGTTTTGACCTTTAAAAATCTTCGTAAACAGATATCCAGTAGGGCGTTGTTGTCCAGGATAAGCGAGTATGCAAGCGGAAATTTGATTGGGGTTATTATCAGATTGAACCTGAAACCAAGTGCATTACACTTTTTGCCTATTTGACCAAAGTTAAACATTTTTTCTATTGCAGAATGAGCAGTGAAGAAACCACTCCTGACAGCTGTTCATCGTGCAAAACGGAGGGAATTTGCCAACAATCATGCAGACTGGACCAGGGTAGACTGAAGTGATGTTCTGTGTACAGATGAGTCAAGATTCACTCCCTTCCAGAATGATTGTGGGTTTTGCGTTCGCAGGAGAATGAATGAACAAATAAACAGAAAGAGAATAATGACATCATGGAACTGATATGTTGGCCCCGAAGAGCCCAGACTTAAACCCTATTGAACACTTGTGGTTTAAGTTAAAAAAGCTGTGCGACAGTATCGCTCACGTAACCTTACAGAGCTGGAAGCTAATTTTTAATCGGACTAGTCCAGAACCACTGTGGAGAAGTACCAGAAGCTGGTTAGAGGTATGCCACGCAGGATTGTTGTAGGGGGTTACACCAAATTCTAACTGTGTTTAAGTGTTATTTGTATTGCCGTCGTGGACCTCTCCTGTAATTTTGATTGAATTTGTTGTTATTGTATTGAAATATAAATAAATGTTAAGCTTGTTTTTTCCACTATGTAAAATAAAATTACAAAATTACAAAATTTGCAAAAGTGAAGATAATAAAATACTATATAATGCAGAAAAAATAAAATTTAATGGACTGTATACTTTTTTGTGGTCAGTGTATGAAAATTTTTGCGTATCTATTGCTCTCAAGCTTACAATTGTTGTACAAACATTATTGTACAAAATTAAAGTGAAATATCTCCCTTATCTAAAATTCTACCAGAGGTTATATTCTTTATGCACATCTTCACAACATGGTCTGCTTGTTTACTTCGGTGGCGGAAATGATAAAGAAACAAGTATATTATCATAAATTAATATCAATAGACATTGTACAGAATGTAACAAATAAAAAATTTGCATCAACAGTAGTCGGACAAGCACATCAACAGACGTCGTACACATCATTTTACATCACATCAACAGACATCGTACAGAATTTAATCTTATTTTACTTCAGTTTTCAGTGTTTAGGTTGGGTATAGAGGAAAATCATAAAATACCGATCAACAGCGATCGTACAGTTTCGTTTTCGTTTATACACCGTGTATACTATATGTATGTATAAAACCAATGACAGTGACAGTAGTTTATAAAATAAGAAATGAAAAACAGATGAAAATTTATAATTTGATTAGTTCTTTACAATTTGGTAACAATAATTAATTTATTTTAAGTAATTATGAATATAAACTATTGATTTGGATTCTACACTATTACAATCGCATAATGGCGAGTAGCAACTAATCATTAACGTCTTTAATACGTTTGTTCAGAGTCCGGTCTCGAATTTTAAGTAAACTAAGAACTGTTATTTTGGGACGAATAGATCACTAGCGAATTTTCCGAGGACGAATCAGTACTTTGATGACGTAATGTAACAATGACGTAGAATATAATGTAAACTTTGTTGTCAAATGGCGGTCGTGTTTTTAAACGTTTGTAACCAGTTTACTTTCATTTATCATGGATTAAAACGATATTATCAGGAGACTGGAACCAGTATATGTGTTTTTCAAACTTGAAATTGAGAATATGGAGATAAGGATTATGTATGGAAACACATACATTCAGCGGGAGGAGTCATTCATTGATTTACCGAAAATGGCATGGACGTTCATGATGATTTTAGAAGCCAGTTACATTATATTTAATTTATGCATGGCTTGACTTTGGTAAAACAATAGTCAACCTACGCATATACTTTATAATTGCTGGATATTCGTCAAATTAAACACGGAAAGGAATTGAGTGCAAATTTCGGAGTTTGGTATTTTACAGCGTCAACGACAACGGTTGAGTCTGCTGAATTTGAATGGTGAAGTAAGTGATTTATAATGAAATTACATGTATTTGTAAAATTACAAATAAGACTTTTTATGCATTATAGTTTTGTTGAATATGTGCGTCAAAATCTAAAATTCTATTTGACAAAGTCAAAGACTCAAGAATTCTTTCGGCCGCCATGTTTGAAGAAACTGCTGCTTGATGACGTAAACAATGCGCGTGCAAGCATTCGGCGCCTATTATGCATAATGGCATTCGGAACAACCTCGGCGATCATCTACGAAGATACACCTCGGATATCAATCGTAGTAGAAATACAACAAAGTTATGAGGTCAGGTGATTTACTCTAGGTTAAGTAGTGCCGATGTAAACAACCAACATGGCAGATCATTTTGAAGAAAGTATCGAGTACACAAAAATGTTTCAGGATCAACTTTGATTTAAGTGAATATTAGTTACAGGCATTAAAGAGCTTTAACTGCCCATCATCGTCCGTCATTTTTGGTGTGTAAACGTCGGGAACGTGGCTAGATTCTATGTTGGAACTACTTTCGCTCCTCGTGATATCCGAGGTGTATTTGCGTGGAAAATCGCCGAGGTAGTTCCGAATGGCATAATGGGCGAGTTGCAGGCGGCCAAAATCGCATAATACGGGAAAAAGTCGCGTAATGTCCGTGTAGACTTGTCACATTTGTTACTATATATAGTAACAAACGTATTAACCTCTAATTAATGACGTTGATTACGTTGTCGGGAAAATCCACTTAAAAATTACGTCATATAAATTTTGTCACGCATGTTTACGAGCGGACAGTTTAAGCTCGGCGTAGATTTGAATTTCTATCTTCATAGAATTTTTAGTTTACTCGTACTCGAATTGTTTTTGAAATGGGAGAGGAAATTGTCGTTAAGTTAAAAATCCTAATATATTATGTTATATGTTAGAGTTAAAATAATTAATTTGATCGGATGATTTCAGTACTCTTACAATCCTATTACCAGTCAGTTTTGAACATTTTCAGTGATAACATTTTCGGTTTTTTTCATGTAACAAATAAAATTTTGGATCTTGTATTTCGATCCCTGCTTAATCAATGCATATATAAAGAAAATGGATATTAACTCAAAATTTTTGTGCTCCAAATACGTGTCTCAAACGCAAGATGAAGTTGTCCAAAATAAAACGGACGAGTATTCATTTGCCGTATTTTCGTTTTTTTTTTCGTTTCTTCGGCACTAAGTATAACCACATTATATATGACGTCATTTTCGGTGAAATAAGAATTTGGTAAACTTTTCTTGTTCAAAGTAGAGGACAATATCATAAATCAACACGTTTTATGGCAGCGGGTGAATGTAATGTATTCACTGAGCGGCGTGGGGAATATTTTCATATATAATTTATGGACACTTAGACAAAACGTATGTATGTCTTTTCAAGTGAAGTATCAATATAACAATAAATGTATATCTCAAGTATCGAAGTTAGGCCAACATTTTTATATTTTTTGATTTACGGGAGCGCCGACCCTAATTTCTGGTGAAATGAAATAAAAATAAAAGAAACAAAATTTTCTTTTATTTTTCTTCTCGCCGCCGAGTTGATGAATTCCCTCCCTTGCAACAAAAATTACCCGCGATCTGTCAGAGAAATCGGGCGCGTTACCTAACGATTTCGCTACGTATCGCTATGAAAAAATTAGCGATAATCAATACCTATTGGACAACTCAATAAGTATTGAATATCAAAATCGCCCGTGCGTCAATTTGACCCGCGTATATTTTGCCTTTAAGAGTCATAGTTGAATCAAGATCTCGGATCGACAACAAGTGGAGCGTATGTTACGTCCGCCTTTTTGATGTAATCGACCAATCAGGGATGCGCGCTACGCGGGGGTTGCAGTTAGTAAACACGCTTCAAAAGCCGATAACAAGTAACTCCTTTGTTTATCAATCACCCCTGTGTTTTTTGTCGCCCAATAAGACCAATGGACGTCCGCTCAAAAAATCAATAGTGCTACATGTCGGCCCGATAAGATTGTTTACGTAATCAAACTGTTGCAATTAACAAACATGCGACAAACTGTGATATTGCATTGATTAAAGTAGACAAGCTTTTGGATTCTACATGTAGCCGTTAAATTGATAATTGTATTTAATTATGAGCATGTTGTGACGCAGTTTAAATAGACGTAATAGCCAGTTAGCAAATTTTTTAAAAAGACTATTGAAATTGACAACAATGATAAACTCTGATTAAATGATAATAATAATCGTTAAATTCCACGTCAAAATAATCATTTATACAAATCATTTTACTACGAATTAAGTTTTTTATTTTGTACTGTCATACATTTTCGCGATCGACGCTATCGCCAATAAAGTGAAACATCGTTCAAATTACGTTGTGATTAAATCATATTTTATCATTTTGATTTTTAGATTTTCTTAATTTAGCAATAAGTAAGGGGAAATTCCCTCATTTTATCGATTTCAAGAATAAACATCGGTTGAATATATGAAAATTTTAAAATATTCGTCACATAATCTATCTGTGTTTTAGACTCTAAAAACAATAAATAGCATCTATTGCTACATGAAAAGCATATTTTAACAAAAGGTATGATTTTATACATGGGTCTGTTTGTCAAATGTGACAGAAACTATAATGTAACTGTTAATTTATAAAATCTCATGCAGAAAATATGGGACTCCAACTTTTGTCTGTGGGACTACTTTTCTTAGTATTAAAGAGAGTCTTGGACTCCTTGTAAAATCCTAGTGAGAACCCTGAAATCTAGGTAATTGAAGTTATTGCTTAAAGCTACAACAACGACATTAAAATCAATGGACAAAAACGTATGAAGTATAGTTTGACCCCTGAAAATTTGATTTTGACCCCTGAACATTTGATTTTGACCCCTGAAAATTTGATTTTGACCTCTGAAAATTTTGACCGAAGGGTCATTGACCCTTGAGTCAGATACTAGGTCACCTGGTCAAATCTTGAAAACCCTTGAGAACATTAAAGAGATAACTTCATATACTTTTTATAGCTTTTTATATTTGAACTGAAAAAAAAAACAATAACAAAAAATCTTCCTTTAGATTTATTCTTTGATATATGATATAAAATGCATATTATAACAATAATGATTATACTTACTGAACTTATGTCAATAATATTTGTGATCATAGCAATAAATGTTATCAAAAATAAGTTTTCGGAAAAATAAAAAAATGCTGACCTTTTTTCAATTTTATTTTGTCGACTCGACCAAAAAGTGGATTTTATTTTTATTTTTATTTAGCCCCCCGACTCAATTTTTTTGAAAAAATTCCCGTAAAACAAACAATAAAAAAATGTTGGCCTTAGATCATAAATAGTCATAAATTAATAACTGACACGTACCATAGTCTCCGATTTTATCTCTCAGTGATTTACAAGTATGTTTATTGTGGTTTCAAAAGTTTGTTGGCGTTCTTATTTGTATTCTGATCGTAAAGTATTTCTAAAATTGATAATCGATATTAAAGATAAGTACTCTCATACACCTCGGTGGAATGTTTCACTCTAATGCCCAATTTCTTTACATTACCCAAGTGTTATATCGTGAATTAACACGAGATATAACACCTGGGCCCGGTTTCACGAAAGCTCTCATAACTTAAATAAATTTAAGATTGTCTTAAATATTTTGGCCGTAACTATGAGTATCTTATAAAATATTTTAAGTGGATTTCACGAAGCCTTTCTTACATAAGTATAAATTTAGGGTTGATATAAGCGACCAAAACTTAAACCAACAAAATTACCTTAAAGTACTAAATGTCCAATGCGTTCTATTGATCGACTCTATTGCGTAAACGGTTAGACTATTGACCTAGAAACATCGTTTTTGTCTGGCATAGGTTCGAACCCTGAATGTTTATTTTCTTTCACTTTTGGTCCATTTTTTTTATTTTTGTAAATCATTTGTGTTTTCCTATTATGCACAATTATCTTGCCTTTACTTTATTGCCGTACTTGTGGAGTATAGTATTTTTCGAAATACAATATTGTGCATCAGTGAAGATTGAATAATAGGGCTGGGATCGTTGAGCGAGTGGCGATCCAAACCACGATTCATGTGTAGCGATTCATAAATCGAACCACGAATCACTTGTTAATGGAGAAGCATACATAATTCATGTAATAACAAAAATAAGTGAAGAATTACAGAAGCTCTTGCTATAAGAAAACCATATACTCCAAACATTTCAATTACCAGGCGTTTTACGGGAATTTGAAGTGATAACGATTTGTTTAAATCAAAGTGCATCAATCGAAATTTTGACTCAAACCCTGCATAAATTAAAGTTTTCATTAGTAGTACGACTAGATTTCAGTGGTAATTAAGCTGAAAATGTTTCTTTTTTCCAAAAATAGATCGCGATCCGACGATTTCTGACATGACGAATATTCGTACTCGATTTTCTGGTCGAGATCGCGAATACCCGAGTACTCGGATACTCGCCGCAGCCCTATTGAATAATAAGTGATAAGTAGGTAATTAGTGGAGGATATCAGGGTATAGTTATAAGATTCATACGAAATTTCATATCTTTTGGGCCATTATCTAAGTTTAGAGACGAGCTAATTTGGATAACAAAAACTGCAAAATGCATCGCATTATGATGCCCGTCTTGGCTAACTAAAAATAAAATGGTATGTCAAGTTTATTACTAGTGGCAGATAAAAGAACCCTTTGTTAAATATTTGGTTTAAACTTTTTGAATGTGAGTAAATGTTCCAGATAGTTACAAAAAACATTTCTTGAATTGTAGTGCACGGATCAGTCAGTTATTGTCCGTTTGGTCGAGTGACAACAATTACTACATTAAACAGATCGAATATTGCTTAAGGTTACATACCACTAAATGGTTACCGGAAGTAGGCATTTACCGGAAGTAGAAAGTGTGACATGGTCGTTATTTATTTTTTGAGAGTGCATGGATACCTCATTTGTGGTGCTTTTTAATATTGAAGAGTATGTATGTCTTTGACAATGCTTTTCCTATGAAATTATGCAAAAATTCAATGGATCCGGTAAGTTTAGTCGCGAAAACTGGTTAAAAGGGGAGATGACTCTCTACGGCTGGTGAAGAGTTAAAAACCAGGACATTTTCAGGGTAGTAACTTTCAATCGAAATTTATTTTCTTATAAGTAACGTAACTTTTTTTCTAATACTGATCATTTTGAGGGGAATAGATAGATCTTTCAGCCTATATATGGTTTTGGGTATCTCACACCCCTGGGTCATAGTGTAATTTTTCATTGAAAATGAGACTTTTTATATACAACAAAGAAGGATTTTATTTAGTGGTATGTAACCTTTAAGAGATAACGTCGTCTGCCAGATTTATGATTTTTGATGGATTGCACATAAAGATTCTGGACAAAATCATTAATATATGTCATTTAGATGTAGAAAATGGATGTTTGGTGTTGAATGGTGCATGTTGTGGTGCTGGACTGTCCAAATATGGGATAATTAGGGTAAAATGCCCATCCGAGACCCCATCCACAACCAGTTTGTGCACAGATTGATGTATCAATTCCCATGCAATGTGATTTTTTAGCCATTATGCATGCCTATCACATCTGTGCTATAATAGTTAATGTTGTAATGATCTCCATTGGATTATTAAGCCTCTAACTGTCAATGATGAAGGGAAAACTGGTGTCAGAGTTGGGCTGTAGGCCGGTCATGGAGATCAGCAGAACTGCATTCTCATCTGATTTAATGTCATATGATGTATAAATGATGTTATATTTAGTTATTTTCTTGTAAAAGCACTAATTTTTGTCATATTTATCAATTCTAACCCAATAAATTCTCATATGCACTCAACATAAGATATAAAAAAGCAAGAAAAAATGAATGAACTGCTCAAAAATCACTTCCGCGGTATCATCACTGGTCATACACACCATCAAGATGACTGCTAGGGGGCTGTATTAGCATTTCTTATTTACATGAACACATAAAATCACACAAAGCTGTGACCTAGCACTTGTTTTTGCCTATTTTAGTAAGGGGGCGATGTGTCAGATTTGTTGAATAGAGCTTCTTTTCATGAAGCTAATAGTTTTGTCTCCGTTAGGCGGTAGGGCACAAATTTCCTTTCGGCCGCAAACTGGGAGTCCCGCTTTCTGCAAGTTATTTTGTCAGTTGCATGAATCTGATTGATAATTTAGACTGCCAAGAATAGGAGGTTACATAAATTGAATTTTGAAAGAAAAAGGATCCTGTGAGCCCATTATTTAGGTTGTGGATCTGGAAGTGAACACAGCTCCATACCAAACCCATTTGTTTGAGAATTTTTTGAGTCAAAAGTTAATTTACCATCACATTTTTTAACATAAAACCTGTTTATTCTGTTGCAACTGACACTAAAATCCTCAATTTTTGTGGTATTCATTATTTTACTGGTTTGCCTTTCAGGCTTTGAGTTACTTAGGGACAATTAGGGATCATTGATATCATCATCCGACTAAGGTCTGAAAAGGCCGTGAATTAGTACTGAACCCATCCCCATTACCGAAGGTCAGGTTACCATTATGTTCATTTATTCTATTGTCAAAGACTTTTTTTCAGTCTAGGATATTTTACATCCACAGAACAACAATTTATGTAATTTTTGTGCCTTTAAATGGGAATTTTACACCTTTTTTGAAATCCCACCCACCTACTCAGTGCTTTTCTTCTCCGAAGGGTCATGATCATTACACGCAGTCAAATTATCAGCAAGTGTGATATAAAAAAATTGGAAAAACAAGAAATATACATTCACAGACTCAAAATATCCTCATATAGACACCACTGGTGAGAACATTTTTCTCAGGAAGTAAGATCAGTGGTCTTCCAGAAATGGAGCGGATAATCCAGATTTTGAAGAGCCCCCCTCGGCCAGCTGATTGATAAGTCATAAAGTCACCTTGGTGACATCCATGTTTAAAAAATCTGATTTGATTCATTTGAATTGACTGTGGTCTGCATAGAAACATGTCATCTGGTTATCTGATGTGACATTAAAAAGTTTTTAAACCAGAAAAAGCTTGAAAATTGGTTCATTTTTTGCTATTTTTGGTCATTTTTTCTCTAAAAATCACTCTACAAACATAGAAAAGGTGAAAATAATGCTTGAAAAATGTTGCTTTTGTCTTTTCTATCATGAATATACAGAAAAACATCAAGATATTGTCAGTTATAACACTAATTTATGTGAAAAAGCTTTAATTTCAAGGATATGTAATTTTAAAAAAAATGCCTGAAATTTGACCAATTTCTTGAGAATGGGTGATGTCAGCTAAAATGCTCTAACTGCTTAGATAATCAAATTTTTTTTATGAAACTGCACAGAATAGCTCAGAAGTGATTGGTCTTTCACTTTATGAATTGATTTTTAAGAGCCAAAAAACTTTTTGTCCCTTAAAGGTTACATACCACTAAATGGTTACCGGAAGTAGGCATTTACCGGAAGTAGAAAGTGTGACATGGTCGTTATTTATTTTTTGAGAGTGCATGGATACCTCATTTGTGGTGCTTTTTAATATTGAAGAGTATGTATGTCTTTGACAATGCTTTTCCTATGAAATTATGCAAAAATTCAATGGATCCGGTAAGTTTAGTCGCGAAAACTGGTTAAAAGGGGAGATGACTCTCTACGGCTGGTGAAGAGTTAAAAACCAGGACATTTTCAGGGTAGTAACTTTCAATCGAAATTTATTTTCTTATAAGTAACGTAACTTTTTTTCTAATACTGATCATTTTGAGGGGAATAGATAGATCTTTCAGCCTATATATGGTTTTGGGTATCTCACACCCCTGGGTCATAGTGTAATTTTTCATTGAAAATGAGACTTTTTATATACAACAAAGAAGGATTTTATTTAGTGGTATGTAACCTTTAAGAGATAACGTCGTCTGCCAGATTTATGATTTTTGATGGATTGCACATAAAGATTCTGGACAAAATCATTAATATATGTCATTTAGATGTAGAAAATGGATGTTTGGTGTTGAATGGTGCATGTTGTGGTGCTGGACTGTCCAAATATGGGATAATTAGGGTAAAATGCCCATCCGAGACCCCATCCACAACCAGTTTGTGCACAGATTGATGTATCAATTCCCATGCAATGTGATTTTTTAGCCATTATGCATGCCTATCACATCTGTGCTATAATAGTTAATGTTGTAATGATCTCCATTGGATTATTAAGCCTCTAACTGTCAATGATGAAGGGAAAACTGGTGTCAGAGTTGGGCTGTAGGCCGGTCATGGAGATCAGCAGAACTGCATTCTCATCTGATTTAATGTCATATGATGTATAAATGATGTTATATTTAGTTATTTTCTTGTAAAAGCACTAATTTTTGTCATATTTATCAATTCTAACCCAATAAATTCTCATATGCACTCAACATAAGATATAAAAAAGCAAGAAAAAATGAATGAACTGCTCAAAAATCACTTCCGCGGTATCATCACTGGTCATACACACCATCAAGATGACTGCTAGGGGGCTGTATTAGCATTTCTTATTTACATGAACACATAAAATCACACAAAGCTGTGACCTAGCACTTGTTTTTGCCTATTTTAGTAAGGGGGCGATGTGTCAGATTTGTTGAATAGAGCTTCTTTTCATGAAGCTAATAGTTTTGTCTCCGTTAGGCGGTAGGGCACAAATTTCCTTTCGGCCGCAAACTGGGAGTCCCGCTTTCTGCAAGTTATTTTGTCAGTTGCATGAATCTGATTGATAATTTAGACTGCCAAGAATAGGAGGTTACATAAATTGAATTTTGAAAGAAAAAGGATCCTGTGAGCCCATTATTTAGGTTGTGGATCTGGAAGTGAACACAGCTCCATACCAAACCCATTTGTTTGAGAATTTTTTGAGTCAAAAGTTAATTTACCATCACATTTTTTAACATAAAACCTGTTTATTCTGTTGCAACTGACACTAAAATCCTCAATTTTTGTGGTATTCATTATTTTACTGGTTTGCCTTTCAGGCTTTGAGTTACTTAGGGACAATTAGGGATCATTGATATCATCATCCGACTAAGGTCTGAAAAGGCCGTGAATTAGTACTGAACCCATCCCCATTACCGAAGGTCAGGTTACCATTATGTTCATTTATTCTATTGTCAAAGACTTTTTTTCAGTCTAGGATATTTTACATCCACAGAACAACAATTTATGTAATTTTTGTGCCTTTAAATGGGAATTTTACACCTTTTTTGAAATCCCACCCACCTACTCAGTGCTTTTCTTCTCCGAAGGGTCATGATCATTACACGCAGTCAAATTATCAGCAAGTGTGATATAAAAAAATTGGAAAAACAAGAAATATACATTCACAGACTCAAAATATCCTCATATAGACACCACTGGTGAGAACATTTTTCTCAGGAAGTAAGATCAGTGGTCTTCCAGAAATGGAGCGGATAATCCAGATTTTGAAGAGCCCCCCTCGGCCAGCTGATTGATAAGTCATAAAGTCACCTTGGTGACATCCATGTTTAAAAAATCTGATTTGATTCATTTGAATTGACTGTGGTCTGCATAGAAACATGTCATCTGGTTATCTGATGTGACATTAAAAAGTTTTTAAACCAGAAAAAGCTTGAAAATTGGTTCATTTTTTGCTATTTTTGGTCATTTTTTCTCTAAAAATCACTCTACAAACATAGAAAAGGTGAAAATAATGCTTGAAAAATGTTGCTTTTGTCTTTTCTATCATGAATATACAGAAAAACATCAAGATATTGTCAGTTATAACACTAATTTATGTGAAAAAGCTTTAATTTCAAGGATATGTAATTTTAAAAAAAATGCCTGAAATTTGACCAATTTCTTGAGAATGGGTGATGTCAGCTAAAATGCTCTAACTGCTTAGATAATCAAATTTTTTTTATGAAACTGCACAGAATAGCTCAGAAGTGATTGGTCTTTCACTTTATGAATTGATTTTTAAGAGCCAAAAAACTTTTTGTCCCTTAAAGGTTACATACCACTAAATGGTTACCGGAAGTAGGCATTTACCGGAAGTAGAAAGTGTGACATGGTCGTTATTTATTTTTTGAGAGTGCATGGATACCTCATTTGTGGTGCTTTTTAATATTGAAGAGTATGTATGTCTTTGACAATGCTTTTCCTATGAAATTATGCAAAAATTCAATGGATCCGGTAAGTTTAGTCGCGAAAACTGGTTAAAAGGGGAGATGACTCTCTACGGCTGGTGAAGAGTTAAAAACCAGGACATTTTCAGGGTAGTAACTTTCAATCGAAATTTATTTTCTTATAAGTAACGTAACTTTTTTTCTAATACTGATCATTTTGAGGGGAATAGATAGATCTTTCAGCCTATATATGGTTTTGGGTATCTCACACCCCTGGGTCATAGTGTAATTTTTCATTGAAAATGAGACTTTTTATATACAACAAAGAAGGATTTTATTTAGTGGTATGTAACCTTTAAGAGATAACGTCGTCTGCCAGATTTATGATTTTTGATGGATTGCACATAAAGATTCTGGACAAAATCATTAATATATGTCATTTAGATGTAGAAAATGGATGTTTGGTGTTGAATGGTGCATGTTGTGGTGCTGGACTGTCCAAATATGGGATAATTAGGGTAAAATGCCCATCCGAGACCCCATCCACAACCAGTTTGTGCACAGATTGATGTATCAATTCCCATGCAATGTGATTTTTTAGCCATTATGCATGCCTATCACATCTGTGCTATAATAGTTAATGTTGTAATGATCTCCATTGGATTATTAAGCCTCTAACTGTCAATGATGAAGGGAAAACTGGTGTCAGAGTTGGGCTGTAGGCCGGTCATGGAGATCAGCAGAACTGCATTCTCATCTGATTTAATGTCATATGATGTATAAATGATGTTATATTTAGTTATTTTCTTGTAAAAGCACTAATTTTTGTCATATTTATCAATTCTAACCCAATAAATTCTCATATGCACTCAACATAAGATATAAAAAAGCAAGAAAAAATGAATGAACTGCTCAAAAATCACTTCCGCGGTATCATCACTGGTCATACACACCATCAAGATGACTGCTAGGGGGCTGTATTAGCATTTCTTATTTACATGAACACATAAAATCACACAAAGCTGTGACCTAGCACTTGTTTTTGCCTATTTTAGTAAGGGGGCGATGTGTCAGATTTGTTGAATAGAGCTTCTTTTCATGAAGCTAATAGTTTTGTCTCCGTTAGGCGGTAGGGCACAAATTTCCTTTCGGCCGCAAACTGGGAGTCCCGCTTTCTGCAAGTTATTTTGTCAGTTGCATGAATCTGATTGATAATTTAGACTGCCAAGAATAGGAGGTTACATAAATTGAATTTTGAAAGAAAAAGGATCCTGTGAGCCCATTATTTAGGTTGTGGATCTGGAAGTGAACACAGCTCCATACCAAACCCATTTGTTTGAGAATTTTTTGAGTCAAAAGTTAATTTACCATCACATTTTTTAACATAAAACCTGTTTATTCTGTTGCAACTGACACTAAAATCCTCAATTTTTGTGGTATTCATTATTTTACTGGTTTGCCTTTCAGGCTTTGAGTTACTTAGGGACAATTAGGGATCATTGATATCATCATCCGACTAAGGTCTGAAAAGGCCGTGAATTAGTACTGAACCCATCCCCATTACCGAAGGTCAGGTTACCATTATGTTCATTTATTCTATTGTCAAAGACTTTTTTTCAGTCTAGGATATTTTACATCCACAGAACAACAATTTATGTAATTTTTGTGCCTTTAAATGGGAATTTTACACCTTTTTTGAAATCCCACCCACCTACTCAGTGCTTTTCTTCTCCGAAGGGTCATGATCATTACACGCAGTCAAATTATCAGCAAGTGTGATATAAAAAAATTGGAAAAACAAGAAATATACATTCACAGACTCAAAATATCCTCATATAGACACCACTGGTGAGAACATTTTTCTCAGGAAGTAAGATCAGTGGTCTTCCAGAAATGGAGCGGATAATCCAGATTTTGAAGAGCCCCCCTCGGCCAGCTGATTGATAAGTCATAAAGTCACCTTGGTGACATCCATGTTTAAAAAATCTGATTTGATTCATTTGAATTGACTGTGGTCTGCATAGAAACATGTCATCTGGTTATCTGATGTGACATTAAAAAGTTTTTAAACCAGAAAAAGCTTGAAAATTGGTTCATTTTTTGCTATTTTTGGTCATTTTTTCTCTAAAAATCACTCTACAAACATAGAAAAGGTGAAAATAATGCTTGAAAAATGTTGCTTTTGTCTTTTCTATCATGAATATACAGAAAAACATCAAGATATTGTCAGTTATAACACTAATTTATGTGAAAAAGCTTTAATTTCAAGGATATGTAATTTTTAAAAAAATGCCTGAAATTTGACCAATTTCTTGAGAATGGGTGATGTCAGCTAAAATGCTCTAACTGCTTAGATAATCAAATTTTTTTTATGAAACTGCACAGAATAGCTCAGAAGTGATTGGTCTTTCACTTTATGAATTGATTTTTAAGAGCCAAAAAACTTTTTGTCCCTTAAAGGTTACATACCACTAAATGGTTACCGGAAGTAGGCATTTACCGGAAGTAGAAAGTGTGACATGGTCGTTATTTATTTTTTGAGAGTGCATGGATACCTCATTTGTGGTGCTTTTTAATATTGAAGAGTATGTATGTCTTTGACAATGCTTTTCCTATGAAATTATGCAAAAATTCAATGGATCCGGTAAGTTTAGTCGCGAAAACTGGTTAAAAGGGGAGATGACTCTCTACGGCTGGTGAAGAGTTAAAAACCAGGACATTTTCAGGGTAGTAACTTTCAATCGAAATTTATTTTCTTATAAGTAACGTAACTTTTTTTCTAATACTGATCATTTTGAGGGGAATAGATAGATCTTTCAGCCTATATATGGTTTTGGGTATCTCACACCCCTGGGTCATAGTGTAATTTTTCATTGAAAATGAGACTTTTTATATACAACAAAGAAGGATTTTATTTAGTGGTATGTAACCTTAAAATGGCTTTTGACGATTGATGTCCGCCTTACAATATGCTTGACATGTTATTACTGTCTTATACAATAGGTTTTGCATCCAATGCTTGCCGGGACAGTGTGTTTAAAATGTATGGCATGTCTTGCACGAATATGGTGGTTAGAAACGTTTACATTATCTATGTTTAAAATGGTTCGACTTTCATTACTAGCATTTGAAAATATTGAACTGTTCATAATACAATTTTTGTTAAAATCTACATGCTATGATTCTTAAATAAAAACACAACGAATGAATTTAGCATACTTAATAAGTCATGCCTCGTAAACAAAAAATACGATGCGATTTGGTGACGAATGTGTATTAAAATTAGAATTAATGAAATTGATAAAACTAATTAATCAATTTTCTGTTGGAATGATTGTCATCTCTAAAATCTTAGCAGAAAGACAATCGATCTAGATATTAAAGAATTTATTCGGTTTAATCTGCTAGTAATACAACAGAAACTCAACTCCGCCAACACTTGAGTCTTGAAGTAGTGCAGAAACTGTCATACTCCGTCTTATACATGAGAAGACGAATAAATTCAACTATGAAATAAATTGTTGCAGGTGAAAATCTGTAACTCTGATATATACTATCTTCCGACATATTTCCTAAATCACACTAAGTGTCCCATCGTCGGAATTCTGGTCGTTTAGGGACTCTAGAGCCAGTCAAACATACATCTAAACGCACGTTAACCATTTGTTTATATTTAAGTAATGTTTACATTCGGTTTAATCTACCCATTCACTCGATTAAATTTTGACTCATAACTTAGACTATTTAAGAACGGATTAAATTGAAAAATGTTTGTGAAACGCACTTAAACTTAAAAATGCTAAAAATAGCAAATTTAAGGTTAATCTAGAAATTTAAGATAGGAATGCGTTCGTGAAACCGGGCCCTGGTGTGTTTCTTTACCTTCGAAATAGTTTAATCCTCAATTATAATCCCGTTAGGAAATGATCTGAGTGTATTTGGTAAAGTGCGTTTCTTTAAAAATTCTCAGAGTAACTCTGGGTTATTTGCCTATTGTTAAAATAATCCTACTATAGGGGTGGTTTAATTCGAGTGTAGATTGGAATCTGAACTAATATACTGATTAATTTAATGAATGCCGCTGCTGTGGACCATAGAATGATATGTTATCAACTGTTGAATTAGGGATGTTATTACTAAATTATCTTTGAAGCTTTAAAATTGAGTTTGTTAGATGGGTATGGTCATGTTGTGGAAGGGGGGGGGGCGCTTTATATGCTAGCGTTCTCTGGTAAAAGAATAAAAATTCAGGCTCCGAGCCGCGTAAATGTACAGCCATACCAAATGTTATCTAGTCGGTAATTTGTAAAATGAACACAACCATATTAAAACTAACTTTGTATATTGACTACAAAATATATTTATCCAATGGAATTGATGCAAAGTGTTTTGTATAATTTCAAGTTAAAATTTAATTGTGACTGAAAGTCTGTTAATGTTGTTTCTTGCATTAAAAATGATCGAAACCGAAAGCAGAATTTAATCGTCGGTGCTAAAAATTAAAATTCGACCATAAGACAATTAATCTTGTCGTAGATACTACCTACATATGGTTTAATGTAATTCTAAAAATAGTTTAGATAATGAATTCTTGAATTTTATCAAAAGAACGGGTATAATTCTCTTTTTTGAAAAGACACCATTAGAAACCAAGAAAAACAATTATTTTAGTGCGAAGTAATTAAGATCGTATCTGTATACCTCAGATTTCCTAAATTGCAATATATCCATAGGTTCACAAGGAGCACCAGCGACCTTTAAAAATGTGCGTCGACTTTTCAGTAAACGTTTCCACGAGAGCATTAAAATATTGTAAGAAAATTGATTTATAAAGTGAGGATCAAATATATTTCATTTAGATAGAATATCATTTTAAGTTAAATGTATATACATGATAGATAGTTTATTTGTGTTTTTATATTGATGATATTTATCAATGTATGAGGGCAAAACTATTTAATAAAAGATGACAAAATATGCGTATCAGAAGAATACATATTGAATTAAAACAATTTACTGTATTATGACAAAATAAATTATAATCTTAATTATTAAATTGATTTTCCATTAACACATCAATACATTCTTGTGATGTCATCAACGTTTGTATTGACAACATAGTCACATGGTCACCTAAGGGGACCATTTTTAACTAATTCACGTGAACTTTGGTGAGTAAATCCGTACTCGTGTCAATTATTTTCCACACTCGAATTAATCTCGGATTTGTTAATTTTTTAAAAGAAACGCAATAGAAATAACCCCGAATTCAAAGCAATCTAAGATTATATAGCGGGTTAGCAAACCCCGAATTTGTCAGGAGTTAATCCTCCAGTAAAGAAATTGGGCATAACGGTATCGAGGATCTTGATGACCTCTGGGTACTGCTGGCGTCACACTGTCCCTAAATTGACACTAGATGTGCATACAAATGAGGATTTTCGAATCGCGCACGTATTTCGATCCCTGCTAAGTCAATGCATAAACAAAGAAAAGTGATAATAAACTCGAAGTTCTGTGCTCCAATTATGTGCCTCATACGCTAGAAGAAGTTGTCCAAAATAAAACGAACGAGCGACATATAAGCCGAACGTTTGAGTCGGCGGGAATAGCAATACAAATCCTTCTTAAATCAACACAATGCACCTTAAATCATTTAACAAATCGCTTTAGTACCAACATATCGTTAAATGTGCAAAATTTAGTTAAAAATAACTATCACTCACTTCAAAATCTAAACGTTTCTCCTCCCAGTTGTGGTGAATGTACGTGATAATAAAGCAGACATTTTTTGAAATCATAATGACGTTAATAAGCCAAAAATGAATACACGACTGTTCAAAAGTTAAGAGCCATAAGTGATTGAAACAATATGTATTCAGTTAATGTAAAATTATAATTTAATTTTGTTTCATAATGTCTGCTATAACATGCTTTAATTTGAGAATCTACGTGTACGTAACTTTAAAGGAGTCTAGATCTAAAACTTACGCAGATCAAGTTTATGACAACATTAATTTATGTTTAGACAACTGTTTCTTCTGTTCTAAATTCCGATTTCCACAACACTCCTTCCAATCTTGATTAACAAAAATGATGAAAAAATTAAAGCATAACTACCTTCAAATCTAACAATAAGGCAACCAATTTACCTAAAATGTTTTACTTATGCATAATTCAATGCTCTAGTTTGTATAACGAAATTGTTTGAACCATATTGATGTCTTGTCATACATTTTCACGACCCACGCTAGATCTTAAATTCACATGGAACACTTTTAAATGTACATTTGTAAACAAAAACATGTGATTTTTTAATGCTTTGGGTCTTAATTTAGCTAACAATGCCCAAAGAGGCGACTCATCAAAAGTTTTGAACCTGTTTCAGTGCGCTTCCATAGTTTAAATAAATCCCCCGAATGTCAAAGAATTTCATTTTGTAACAGTGTAAAAACCTGTCCTATTTAAAACATTTACATCCTTTACTAGGCATGAAAATCGTTGTTTATACATTTTACCATCACTGAATGTATTAGAATAATTAAGATACAAAAAGAAAACGAGCAGCAACCTCCGACGAGCGGCATATTAGAATCCCCCCCCCCCCCGTTGCATTTGCTCTATGTTTTACCTTTAACAAACGACACCTCAGCAGAGTGGTAAACGGCCGTTATAATAAATCTCCTTTGTTCATAATTTACCTCCGTACAGCGACACTAAGGCTTTTCGGCGTAGCTGTCTAAGCTGGATTTTGATCTACATTTCTGTATAATGACGTCTCTGGGATTTCGGAAATCCGCCGTTCTATTGGATGATTTTATAAGCACTGAGAATGACGTACGGGGAAAACAGAGAAAACCCCCTCTTCGATTGGATGGCCCTGACACGTGCGAAAAAATAAAGGCCACACTATTGTAATGCAGTGTTTTACGAAATTTTGCTTCGTTCGTAGATTTTTTTTTTTTGGGTAGACTTCTATTGCTTTCCAAAGTGTTTTTTTTTATTTTGTAACAATAAAAAGTTACGTGTGAAACACAATATTTTATGGGTAAAATGAATTATGTCTCCAGATGTGAACCGGTTTCTAGTAAAAAGTCTGACATATTACCCAATAATTATTAAATTAGCCTCACTACGTCCAGTTTCCGGGGTTTACACTTTGAGAGTCACAGCTCCACATATAGACCAGTTCATTGTTACCGAGGTTTTCATCGGGGTAACACCTACTTAACATTCAAATTCAATCTTATATAATGTTTTTAGGGTAATTAAGTTATATTTTCTGACCCAAAGAACATGTCCCATTTACATGTGTGATTATTTCACAGACACGTCTGGACGAAATCCGTATATGTCTGATATTTCGAGGAATAATCTGAGAAATATACCGATCATCGGTATGTTTCGTGCATGCTACGGATACACGGTTCCTCTCATCGAGGGGTTTGACGTGGGCGGCCAGTATTCCGTTGACAAATATTCAGTCAATTATTAACATTATCATCAAACGTAAAAAAATTTATTTTCCTTTCTACGAGGCTTAATAATTGACTGGGACGTGTAGGCTTACTCATTAAATATATTTGATATAGTATTATACCTTAATTAACGGTTAGCTTCACGGATACAATAGTGATACTACAATTTAAATAAAATTTACATATTGTTTTCTGTTGAAAATAACAACGTCACAACTGATTCACAACTGTCAATATTAATCTGTTTTATAATGTAACAGACATATTACGTTAGTAATTTTATCTGTGCTTGTATGTAATACACTCATTGTTAATCCCAATATATTTATATCATAAATCAACACGTTTTATGGCAGCGGGTGAATGTAATGTATTCACTGAGCGGCGTGGGGAATATTTTCATATATAATTTATGGACACTTAGACAAAACGTATGTATGTCTTTTCAAGTGAAGTATCAATATAACAATAAATGTATATCTCAAGTATCGAAGTTAGATCATAAATAGTCATAAATTAATAACTGACACGTACCATAGTCTCCGATTTTATCTCTCAGTGATTTACAAGTATGTTTATTGTGGTTTCAAAAGTTTGTTGGCGTTCTTATTTGTATTCTGATCGTAAAGTATTTCTAAAATTGATAATCGATATTAAAGATAAGTACTCTCATACACCTCGGTGGAATGTTTCACTCTAATGCCCAATTTCTTTACATTACCCAAGTGTTATATCGTGAATTAACACGAGATATAACACCTGGTGTGTTTCTTTACCTTCGAAATAGTTTAATCCTCAATTATAATCCCGTTAGGAAATGATCTGAGTGTATTTGGTAAAGTGCGTTTCTTTAAAAATTCTCAGAGTAACTCTGGGTTATTTGCCTATTGTTAAAATAATCCTACTATAGGGGTGGTTTAATTCGAGTGTAGATTGGAATCTGAACTAATATACTGATTAATTTAATGAATGCCGCTGCTGTGGACCATAGAATGATATGTTATCAACTGTTGAATTAGGGATGTTATTACTAAATTATCTTTGAAGCTTTAAAATTGAGTTTGTTAGATGGGTATGGTCATGTTGTGGAAGGGGGGGGCGCTTTATATGCTAGCGTTCTCTGGTAAAAGAATAAAAATTCAGGCTCCGAGCCGCGTAAATGTACAGCCATACCAAATGTTATCTAGTCGGTAATTTGTAAAATGAACACAACCATATTAAAACTAACTTTGTATATTGACTACAAAATATATTTATCCAATGGAATTGATGCAAAGTGTTTTGTATAATTTCAAGTTAAAATTTAATTGTGACTGAAAGTCTGTTAATGTTGTTTCTTGCATTAAAAATGATCGAAACCGAAAGCAGAATTTAATCGTCGGTGCTAAAAATTAAAATTCGACCATAAGACAATTAATCTTGTCGTAGATACTACCTACATATGGTTTAATGTAATTCTAAAAATAGTTTAGATAATGAATTCTTGAATTTTATCAAAAGAACGGGTATAATTCTCTTTTTTGAAAAGACACCATTAGCAACCAAGAAAAACAATTATTTTAGTGCGAAGTAATTAAGATCGTATCTGTATACCTCAGATTTCCTAAATTGCAATATATCCATAGGTTCACAAGGAGCACCAGCGACCTTTAAAAATGTGCGTCGACTTTTCAGTAAACGTTTCCACGAGAGCATTAAAATATTGTAAGAAAATTGATTTATAAAGTGAGGATCAAATATATTTCATTTAGATAGAATATCATTTTAAGTTAAATGTATATACATGATAGATAGTTTATTTGTGTTTTTATATTGATGATATTTATCAATGTATGAGGGCAAAACTATATAATAAAAGATGACAAAATATGCGTATCAGAAGAATACATATTGAATTAAAACAATTTACTGTATTATGACAAAATAAATTATAATCTTAATTATTAAATTGATTTTCCATTAACACATCAATACATTCTTGTGATGTCATCAACGTTTGTATTGACAACATAGTCACATGGTCACCTAAGGGGACCATTTTTAACTAATTCACGTGAACTTTGGTGAGTAAATCCGTACTCGTGTCAATTATTTTCCACACTCGAATTAATCTCGGATTTGTTAATTTTTTAAAAGAAACGCAATAGAAATAACCCCGAATTCAAAGCAATCTAAGATTATATAGCGGGTTAGCAAACCCCGAATTTGTCAGGAGTTAATCCTCCAGTAAAGAAATTGGGCATAACGGTATCGAGGATCTTGATGACCTCTGGGTACTGCTGGCGTCACACTGTCCCTAAATTGACACTAGATGTGCATACAAATGAGGATTTTCGAATCGCGCACGTATTTCGATCCCTGCTAAGTCAATGCATAAACAAAGAAAAGTGATAATAAACTCGAAGTTCTGTGCTCCAATTATGTGCCTCATACGCTAGAAGAAGTTGTCCAAAATAAAACGAACGAGCGACATATAAGCCGAACGTTTGAGTCGGCGGGAATAGCAATACAAATCCTTCTTAAATCAACACAATGCACCTTAAATCATTTAACAAATCGCTTTAGTACCAACATATCGTTAAATGTGCAAAATTTAGTTAAAAATAACTATCACTCACTTCAAAATCTAAACGTTTCTCCTCCCAGTTGTGGTGAATGTACGTGATAATAAAGCAGACATTTTTTTGAAATCATAATGACGTTAATAAGCCAAAAATGAATATACGACTGTTCAAAAGTTAAGAGCCATAAGTGATTGAAACAATATGTATTCAGTTAATGTAAAATTATAATTTAATTTTGTTTCATAATGTCTGCTATAACATGCTTTAATTTGAGAATCTACGTGTACGTAACTTTAAAGGAGTCTAGATCTAAAACTTACGCAGATCAAGTTTATGACAACATTAATTTATGTTTAGACAACTGTTTCTTCTGTTCTAAATTCCGATTTCCACAACACTCCTTCCAATCTTGATTAACAAAAATGATGAAAAAATTAAAGCATAACTACCTTCAAATCTAACAATAAGGCAACCAATTTACCTAAAATGTTTTACTTATGCATAATTCAATGCTCTAGTTTGTATAACGAAATTGTTTGAACCATATTGATGTCTTGTCATACATTTTCACGACCCACGCTAGATCTTAAATTCACATGGAACACTTTTAAATGTACATTTGTAAACAAAAACATGTGATTTTTTAATGCTTTGGGTCTTAATTTAGCTAACAATGCCCAAAGAGGCGACTCATCAAAAGTTTTGAACCTGTTTCAGTGCGCTTCCATAGTTTAAATAAATCCCCCGAATGTCAAAGAATTTCATTTTGTAACAGTGTAAAAACCTGTCCTATTTAAAACATTTACATCCTTTACTAGGCATGAAAATCGTTGTTTATACATTTTACCATCACTGAATGTATTAGAATAATTAAGATACAAAAAGAAAACGAGCAGCAACCTCCGACGAGCGGCATATTAGAATCCCCCCCCCCGTTGCATTTGCTCTATGTTTTACCTTTAACAAACGACACCTCAGCAGAGTGGTAAACGGCCGTTATAATAAATCTCCTTTGTTCATAATTTACCTCCGTACAGCGACACTAAGGTTTTTCGGCGTAGCTGTCTAAGCTGGATTTTGATCTACATTTCTGTATAATGACGTCTCTGGGATTTCGGAAATCCGCCGTTCTATTGGATGATTTTATAAGCACTGAGAATGACGTACGGGGGAAACAGAGAAAACCCCCTCTTCGATTGGATGGCCCTGACACGTGCGAAAAAATAAAGGCCACACTATTGTAATGCAGTGTTTTACGAAATTTTGCTTCGTTCGTAGATTTTTTTTTTTGGGTAGACTTCTATTGCTTTCCAAAGTGTTTTTTTTTATTTTGTAACAATAAAAAGTTACGTGTGAAACACAATATTTTATGGGTAAAATGAATTATGTCTCCAGATGTGAACCGGTTTCTAGTAAAAAGTCTGACATATTACCCAATAATTATTAAATTAGCCTCACTACGTCCAGTTTCCGGGGTTTACACTTTGAGAGTCACAGCTCCACATATAGACCAGTTCATTGTTATTGTTATGATGTCTATAAATAGTAACAAGGAGCTGATAAAGACTACAGGTAACCGTTCGCTGGTTGGCAAGAAATGATAGCGAGTAAATACAATGAAAACACAGTAATTTTAAAATTGCAATTACTAAGTCATTTTTCATCAAACAATTTTGCATTTTATATCACTAGAAAGGTCTTGAAATTCATATTTTGAATATCTAAAAACTATTTGTCAAAAAGAATTGTATTTTGTTGGCGAGTGTTTTAATGATCTGCCCTATGAAACATTTAATATTCATAGCTCGAAGAGTTATGTTTAATCAATTTAATCGTGCGGTTAAAGTGCTACTAGGGTATCAGTATTTTTTGTGAGCCACAAAATAAGAAATCTAGATGAATCGGTCTAGTAAACGCAGTTGTACCCCTTGTATATAAGTATATTAAAGGTATGTTGGAAAAATCAAAGGGAGGTAACTTGACAATTCCCTGTGGTTATCAGTGTACTGCAATTGCATTGGCTGTCATATTGTTTACGGTAGGCAATCATGTGCCAAGTCTGCGAAACTGGTCTGCAAATGTTGTTGATGAAGTGATGATGCGTGGTCACAACTTGTATGAGCAAATACTAACGGAATCTGGCAATCCATCACCACGTCAAAAACTAGGTTTTAACATTAGTGGTCCTATGTAAATGGCTCTTCTGTGACCTTTGACCTTTTCCTCAGGTGAGCACCCAGGGCCCTTTGGGCCCTCTTGTTTTTAAATCGACGCCGTTTGTCTTTTTTAAAGACATTTCTTGTTTATCAATCATCGATGATTTTCTTAGACCGGAAGATTTCACTCTCCGTAAACAGATATCCTGTAGAGCGTTGTCGTACAGGCTATCTACTTTCTCCATTGAAGGTCACGTCGATATGAACTTTGTGTCGACCAATCAATGCGTAGCTTTCATCTAGACGAAAACACTATTAAACACATTTTGATTTCGTAATTTCTATTTTTAGACCAAGGTTTGCATGCTTATTTAACAGCAGTATTATTCACAGTCTGTGATTGGGCGGCTCATTTCAAATTGCGTGACGTAGACGATGTAAACAAGTTACGTATCATAACAATTTCGTCATGAATATTATGATGAGAAAAGGTCACCTGAACGTGACCTTCGTTTGGAAAAGGCCAGATCTAAATTAGCGAGTATGCAATTGTAAAATTTTAGATCGGGTTTTAATCAGATTGGGAAGATTTTAACAATAAGCGATACCTTTAATCGTATAATACTACCCTAAGGTGTTATTTAATCATTTGACTAACAGGGGCTAATAAACAAGTGACATGTGGTTTCCATGCCGCCAACGAACGTTAAGATGAAGAGCGCTTTGTTTGGTAGGCTGACGTCATCAAATATCAGTCGTACACACGCTTAGCTAGTTGACGACAATAAATGAAAACTAATTTGTTATTTTACTGATAATAGATTATAATAAGCTTGTATTCTGAATTCAACTGGAAAATTTTGGCTGAAGAGATTGGCTGATTGAAGATTGATTGATGTAAACAACATAAATATAGAACGTACATTTATGAAAGTGTGACATTTTCTTGTGTAGTATTCCCATAATACACATATCAAGGAATAAGCTTTTTTGTAATTTTATCACCAGAATTAAAGTTTAAATCACTAACAACTTTAAGTGATTACGAATTTGTTTGTGCACGAATTTTTAGAGAACGAATCCATGCCTCCATCGTTTAGATTGGATTTATAAACTTTTGGTTTAAAATTTAAACAAGAACTCTATCATGGAGTTAACACTTAAAAAACTAGGTCACGCTTGTTTTAATAATTTATTCTGAATAACAATTTAATCAAATTAGACTCACATGATCACGCAATAAAGCATACGCTATCACATCGATTAAGTGTGAAAACTTGCTGACAACGTGTTCGTTATCACACAAAGGATTAATATTGATTTCAATTGCTACTTGTAAACAATTAAAATATAGACTCCCCCGATATGCATTTGACAATTTGTTACGTAATAAGTCAAGACTACTTCTTGAAATAAATATTATTATTACTAAAATACGCATGACATTCATAAATTGAATTTCCCGATCAATCACTTTATTGAAATTGAAGACTGCCGTTAATTCGTCTACTTTACCTTATCGCCGTATAAACGACTATTTAGCTCGGAGATTGCTACGAAGCACGTCTATTTACAACTTCAACCACGTATTTACAACTAAAAAGAATAAAAACCAGCTACTAAAAAATCGGAAATCGGCGAAAAAAAACAATCCTATTTTTTTAGACCTTAGAGCTGTATCTCACCCTAATATCAAACGATAAGCATCGAAATGCTCTCACCAGATTCCGCGTTTCCTCGCACAGATTATTAATAGAGACTGGCAGACACAATAATATTCCTAAACAAGACCGATTATGTAGGTTTTGCAACATGAATAAAATAGAAACTGGGTATCATTTCTTGTTGGTATGTCCGTTTAACCGAGAACTAAGACGCAAATCTTTCAATCCGTGCTATTGTCACTGGCCGAACATAAACAAATTTATGTCGTTACTATCATCTACGTCAGGAAAAACGTTAAATAAATTAGCCAAACTCTTATATTTCGGTTTCCAAAATGAGAAAAACGTAACTTACTGGTATGCAAACTATAGACATTCATTTTCCTTATTTTTATGTAGTCGATGATTCAAACTTATGAGTTGTCTCCACACCAGGTCTTTTCTTTATAACTTTCTAATTTTCATTCCTATTACATATCAATTTGACATAATTTTCTTGTTGTAAAATGTATTTTACTATAAAATTTATGTCTTAATATTTTCATAGTGTGTAAAATTGACCCCTATCTGACCTTTCACATATGCTTCTAATAATTATCTACACATTTTCCGACGAAAATATGTACCACATACAGTGTAAACTATATAAACAAAAGAATAAATGAAATGCATTCAGTGATATGTACAAAATATCTACATAAGAACTAATTCTAAGGGTTTTTGATTATTATGATATAATCATATTACTATTACATGTGATGTATTCAATTTTTACAGTTGTAAGTGTTGATACAGTCATGTATAAACTTACATGATCGCCTTAAAAATTCGTTATACTCATTGTTTCCAGTAGGTTTAAGTGCTATGATGAATTTTGGATTCAATAGAGAGTTTGTATTGAAATTGTTTTTATCATTGACTATAAAATTATACACATTTATGCCACATGATATACGTATATCATTGAGAAATATATTTTTAAGTAATGGTATGCTAGTTTATATCACGTATGTGTACATGACACAGTTTACAGGTATATACTTCTTGAAATTGTCTAAATTCAAGAACATTTATACTGCTTATATATATTTTATCTATTATAGTGACATGGTACATAACATAGTACAACATAAATATACAGCAACTATACAACATAACTATAAATACGATGATATACATGACCATGAATCAAACGGTTAACCACTACATAACTTAACAAAAGCGTCACAACGCATGAGATGAATAAAAGGGCAAAATTAATACACGTTGACAGCATCACCAAATGTATACATCGAACAACGAAACCACGAGTGATGCTATAGTAAACAATATCATACAACGTGATCAACTATGAATCACAAACAAGCATGGACAAAATATACACACACAAGTAACGCCAAACTAAGTATGATGCAATATATATCGATATAAGACAATAATAATAAAAAAAAGACTTCACGAAAACAATTAGATCTACCTATAGCTGTTTAGCTCTCGTACGAAAACAACTTAACAAACCTTAAATAAATATTTCATGTGTTTTAAATTAAGTTCTTTTTACATTAACATCATTTCTGTAGACATTTGAAGGTAATTAATTAACGTTAATTTCACGAAAACAACATTATGCCTGACTAACGAAAACAACTTTTCAGTACGAAAACAACTTAGAAAATTAATATTTTTCGTTCAAAATTGTTTTGTTGATAAACATTATGATACTGTAGAGTAATTATATAATTAAGATATGTTGAAAATAAAATGCTTATTTAATCGATTCTTTTCACTTTTTTTCTACGAATACAACTATTTCTACGAAAACAACTATTTCTACGAAAACAACAATCAGTCAATCTTACGAAAACAACTTTTTTACTAAAACAACTACACACGTATTTCTGAAGCATGGATTTTATATGAAATATCGGGTAAAAAGAAATATGATTGTCATTTTGGTTATGTTTCTTTTGGAAGGGGTTTGCATATATTGCCTCTTCGAGGCGGCTGGACCGAAATTTTAAAATCTAAACAACAAACACACGAAGGAGAAACACGAATGTTAGTGTGGATCATTTCGTGCTTCAATCACCCAGACCACAATCAAAGCAAGAACGTATAATAGTTTTGTGCTTTTCAAATCAATCATAAATGAAAATATACAATAATGTTACTTAGGGAAAAATATGTCACACTGAACATTATGACCTTTTTTACTTACAAGCAAATCAATAATTTGTGATTATCACACATTTTTTACATGCCTAGTTATTTTCATCGAAATGTAATCTTAAAATACGAAGAGCTGTCGTATTTCGTTCATACAAATATTATTAAATTGAAGGAATGGACCAATTATTTCAAATAATAGTTACAACGTCAGTTAGCTGAGTTAGCTAACTTCCACTTATATGTAACTTTTCTTGGTTATGACTATTTTTGTTTTTACACTGATACTTAATATTGGTATTACCATAAGTGTTAATATTTCATAAGAAGTAAACCCCAATTCTTCCTACAACAACTCTACGACAAATTGGACACCTCCCATTCATTCTGTTGTAAAAACATCTCTCGCATACACAAGCATGTTTGCACGGATAAAACACACACAGGTTTGAGCTTCGGCAAATAATACAACAATGTCGCAGGTAATCAGTTTCTGTATTAGCAGCATCAAGTTGTCTTATCGGTTCACCAACCTGCGTTCGTAATTCTGCAATTTCTGAAATAAATGAATACATGAAGTATGCATGAATCCCTGTGTACACATAACCTTGGATGACTGGCCATTACACGTGCAAGTAGTGCAAACAAGGTGACCCTGTATTTTGATAGTCTTTATTAGACATAGCATACACATTCCGACACATGTAGGGTGTTCATTCTTCATTTTCCATTGCAATATTGAACATTTAAGATTGAATAATGGCGGATGCAAATGTCATTTATCAGAAGAAGAATTGTGGCAGGCAGTAGGTACATGTATAGAGGAGCAGGGTGCTCAACATCGTGAGATTGGTGATGTGTTTGGTGTGGACCATACGGTTATCACCTAAGCCTAGGCGAGGTTCCAATAGCATGGTGTATACACCTGTTAGAAGACATGGTGGTGGCAGAACAAGGTTGACTACTGAGGCAAACGATCGTTTTCTGGTCAAACAAACACGAACAAATCGTTTTGCAACTGCAACCCAACTTAATTCTGACCTTCAAAATGCTTCAGGGGTGCGTGTGTTAACACATACCATACGTACATGTTTGCATTAAAAAGGTCTGCGATCGAGAAGACCATGTGTACGGATCCCGCTATCTAGAGACCACTGCCTGCTCCGATATGATTGGGCCATGGACCATGATGGTTGGAGCAGGATTGAATGGCGACCTGTCCTCTTCACCGAATACAGCAAACATTGCAGAACACGGCGGATAAAGTATGGTCTTGGTGGAATCGGCTGGGATGGACGTACTGACCTGAGCATTGTCCTCGACAGAGGCTAATTGACTGTCCAGCTTTATCAAGCGGTATCGAGATGAGATCCTCAACAACCAGGTAAGGCTTTATGCTGGTGCAATTGGTAATGAGTTCATATTGATGGATGATAATGCCCGCCCCCATACAGCCATTGTCGCCCAAGAGTACTCGGAAAGACAGAGTATAACACGTTTGGACTGACCAGCCCGATCCCTGAATCTAAATCCCATTCAGCATGAAGGGGGTGAGCTATAGGTCTGTATTTCAGACATTCAGGTCCAGCCAAGAAGCACACAGGAGCTTTGTGTCGCCCTTGTCGACGAGTGAAATACCACCCACAAGCCCTCATAAGAAATCTGATAGAGGGTATGCCACGTCAATGCCAAACTGTCATTGACAACACTGGGTCACATACTTGCTATTAAATGAAAATCAGTTCTTTGCAAAGATTTTTAGGGACAAAAGAGAGTTTTTTGCAAATTCCACCATAACCGTCTAAAGCACAATTTCATTACAATCAAAATAAATCAACAAAAATGCATTACAACGGGTAACAAATTGCTTAATGGTGTTTATGAATCACTATATGTCATACATTTGTATATAAGAACAGAAATAAATCTAACTTCCGACATAAAACATAAGATAGGTACAAAATACTCCTGGTGCTTAGCAATTTTTGAGAAGTATATGTTCATGTATGCTTACCCCTGGCTTGCTTAGTCTCCCTGGATTCTCTGACTGTTTGTGTCTCAATATATTCTCTGAGTAGTTGTTCAAACCTGGCCATTATTCTGTTAATCATTTCTCTATTAGAGTCCAATCTATATAAATTTGGCCAAGGTAAATTTAATTCTGAAACAAAAACAAAAATATATCAAAATTGGCGAAACAGAGAAATTCTGGTCCCTTGTTACCTTACTTTGAACAGGATCCACAATCATTTCAATCATCTTATTGCATTCAGGGTATTAAGTGTATATTCTGAAAATTTAACATAAGTAAAAACATATGAAGCTGAAAGTTAGAAAACTTTTAATACATACTAATGCACTTCATAAACTTTTTAGGTGTTGAAACAAAGAAATCAAAGCGCCAAAGGCACTGGAGTTGTTCGACATAGAAATCATGTTGTGCTTCGGTCACTTAATGTGCTAAAAATGTGAAAAAAATATGTGGAAAAAATTTCGTTGCTTGAAACATAGACTGCAGAGCTTTCGTTGTATGAAATGTACAAATTGAATATGCATACAAATTAATAGTATATACTACTAAAATGTAACAGAACCACACCACCTGTTTTCATTCAATAGTGTCACACACGGTGTAAGATCTACAACTTTTGTTAATATTTGTTCCATTAAACATACAATGAGTAATTATCAGGTTATGATATTTTTTAATTTGCAACATAATTTTTTACTTCAATTCAATACCATATCAGAGCTATGAGAAAAATACTACGCGGAACTATTTGACCAATAATCCTAATTGATTATTTAATTTCCCATCTATTGATCTATATTAAAGTTCAACATTATGCTCACAAACTAAAAATATCTAAATACCCGAATCCACGCGACAATTTTTACAAGTAATAGATAAATTCAGTATGTTTTTGTGACTTCGCAATTTAATATTACTATCCAAAATAAAGTATGAACGTTAAATGAAACTTTTATCTATGGATTGATATTCCTGTAGTTATAAACCAGCATTGTCTTACAATTTTATCATGATGAATAAAAAACATACAACGATTTTTTATGTTTATGCATACACCGCACTATTTTCTGTGCGTAGCCGATTTGTGCGATGAGTGAAGCGTCTTAGCCAAGATATGTTTCATCGTTTACGTATAGGCTGGGATCAATGCATCACGTCCTTCCTAATTGGGGTTCACCACAGGGAATCTTTACTGTTGTATATATTTCAGTGTTTGATTTTATGTGATTATTACGATATTCCTATACATGTTAGTTTTTTTCTCAGTAATACACATGCTTGAAGAGCTGAGTTCCTTCATGTACCTCAAAAAGTAGTTTTTGTAGTTAAGCTATACTGATTTCTCAAAAGTGGTGTATATATAATTGTCCAACAAAGTCGAACAATTAAAAACTACAGCAACTATCTTATTCGGGGACCACAATGGAAATAAGAGATTTATCTATGTTTTGTGTTATCCCCGATATTGATGTGCATGACATGGCATTTTACATACTGTGATATTTCACCATTTGTATGCCGTGTGTCATGTCATTGTTACCGAAATAAAATTGTTGATTATTATAACAAGTGATAAGAGATTTTATATTTATATATCTTCTTGTTTGTTATCATTATTTTGTTTCATGTGATTTCGTTGTTTACATTTACAAATAAGTGAAAGCATTTTTAAAATACTTTTTTCGTTCCCTTTAAATGATACAAACATTCTTGAAACAATGATCAGTAATTAACGAGATTAATATGCTTTGATCTTGTTAAAGTTTAGTAAAACTGGAACTTGCTAAGTTAGCGGAACCATCTGATTAAAAATGTCTAGTTCGGTTAAATACTTTAGTGTAGTCTTATCATTACTTGATACAGTAGTACATGAGATACCAATTGTAGAAAATACTTCATGACAAACTCCACCAAAGTGTTAGAAGCCCCCGGAATCAAATTCATGACCGCAGGATTCAGAGGAACTATCTCAAATACAAAGAAGCTAAACGTAACTTAAGAAAAGTTCATAGAAAATGTGTTGCAAATTTTATGCAGAAACGAGACAATGAATTGATTTCTGAGGCTGAAATGGGTAGTAAGCGATTTTGGAAATTATTGAATAATAGAAAGAAGGGTATAAACAATAAAACATGTGAGCAAATGAACTTTATGCAATAACTGAACAATGGGGAAAATATTTTCAAGAACTTTATACATCCAGCACATATGATCAGTTTGATGGAGAATGGAAGAATAAGGTTGATCATCAATTGGGTGAATATATTAAACAAACAGAATTGAACAGTGCAAAAGTATCAGTGATTGTAAATACAGATGATATCTCAAGTGCAATTAAGCAATGTAAGCGTGGTAAATGTTGTGGTGAGGATGGTGTATATTATGAGCATACCATTCATGGAACTCAAACTCTTACAATCAGTCTCAGTAAATTATACACTGCCATGCTGCAGTATGGGTCTGTACCTACAGAATTGAATAAGGCCAAGATAGTAACCATTTACAAAGGGGGTAAGAAGCGCACATAAGATCCGAATAGTTATAGAGCTATATCGCTATCGTTATGTATATTAAAATTCTGTGAACAAGTCGTAATACGAACAATTTTACCAAAATTATTAAAGACTACAGTAGAGTCTCACCTAACGACCGGTCCGATAATGAGACCAACTACATAATACGGGCAGTTTTTGAAAGACCGGAATTATTTTCTATAGTCGTGAGGTCCGATAATAAAACCGGTCCGCTATTCCGTAATACGACCGCTTTTTAGACCCAACCAGTCTAATTGCACTAATTTGGGGTCCAATATTACGACCAGTCTACAGCAGTCGTTGACACGTTGTGTAACAACTTTTTATCGAGTATATATACAACTTAATTGATTTTTGACTTGTATACAATTACGTAATAGGTATGACAAGATACCCATAGTAACCACAAAATAAGTGATAAAAACATCGTTAACATTGATCAATAACAAAAGAATTGTTTGTAAAATGTAATTATCAATGATTGCAAATGTTTGGTGAAGTGAAACGCCGATTAGTCGCTCAAATCAACTAAACTTCGTCGCGAATTAATTTTTTGATAATTTTAGATTAATTAAAAACAAAGTTAAACAGACGGACTGCGATAATTTATATTTTTGTTTGATGTATCAAACTTAAATTAGTTAAGAATGCGTTTCGTCTGCTTACGTAAGCGTTCTTACAGAGCGTTCTAAACAAAGAAAACGAAAGTAGCATTTCCTTTACAACTATGTGAAAAGTCGTCTGTCTCATTAATTTGCATACGGTTTTTAGCAAATATGTTCCAGTTATCTGATTATTTTGCGTACAAATCTAATTTTAATTTGTTAAAATTAAAATAACTGCCAAAATTAAAATTAAACATAGCATCGTGTCGGACAGGTATAAACTCCAGTATACGGAACAGCACGATGGGTATAAAGTCTTGGGACGGTACGGACTTGGTGAATTTTGCGGTGACGGAATTATATTGTCAGTCAGTTTCTTGGTTAGATTATTAATTCACAAAATATCATTAAAAGCATAGGCAGATCTAGCGGGGGGGGGGGGGGTCAGGGGGGTCTGGATCATCCCCTAGAATTTCCTTAATGGACTTGTCCATAAGTATTTATTGACTTTAAGTCATGAAGCAGTTTTTCTCAATGCTTAAAATAGATTTAATGGTTATGTAGTTTTTTATTATTTATATGCTGCATTATTCTGCAGAAAGTGTATAATGTGGTTGTGGTTCGAAAGTTTTGACCCCCCAGAAAAAGACAAGAACCTCCCCCCTTAGAAAAAAATTCTGGATCTGCCCCTGAAAGGACTGTGATTTAAACAATGTCTGAAATTAACGAGTTAAATGCAGATGTTTGGAAAAAATAGCATGAGTATTCTTACTTTCTATTTGTACATTGTAAGACATTTTAACTATATGAAAAGTCACTGCCAACGTTAATAATTTTTGATACCTGTTATACTCAATATATAAATAGGTGGGTTCGCTATTAAGACCGGCTCGCTATTAAGACCATAATAGTATAAGTAATCAATGGTAAACTAACATAATATTGAACAAAAACAATAAGACAGGTAATAAAAGAGCTACATAAAAGCAAATTGCAGTAAGGCAAAGGACGTTTAAGCCCCTTTCAGCTTCTTCCTGAATACATGTAACTTAGTTACTGCATCCAAATTCTTCAGATATAACCATATTTTTAGAGAAAGATGTTAACAAGAATAATAAAGATACTCATAATATTAAAAACCAATAAAATACCCAAAATAATGGAAGAAACTGCCTTAGCATTCATTTATTTTGCTTCCTACTGTTTCACCAACATTCTTCTCTTACTAAATTCCCTGACTTTTCCCTTAATTTTGCTTATTTTTCAAATTTCCCTGACTAATTTCAGAATTCCCTGACTTTTCACGGACCTTGAAAAAAAATTACTCCCTGACTTTTCCCTGACCGTGGGAACCCTGAGTATAATAAAAAAAAGTCCGCTTTATCGTAAATGGGTCATCCATATATCATGGATTATCGAAACTAAAATTTTGGTCCCTAAGAAATGATAACTTTTGATTTTCACACCATTTATCCGAAGATGGTCAACTCTGACGATTGTCAAGATAACTTGTTATGGAGTCAGACAAAATAAGGGAACAACATAAGTACATGTATAATGTATATTTCAATGATGCGCCAAAATCGATTTAATATTAAGATTTAAACTGGTACGCGTAAATTGACTTTAAATTGTAAGACATACAATTTTAATTATCGATTAGAGTAATTTACCTAAACTTGTGTTCACAATTAATTTGACTTTAATAAAATTAAGGTTTTCATGGTTCGCACAGGTCTTTAAAAGTCATTGAATTTTGCGTCATAAAAATCACCAATTTTCAAGAAAAGCGGAAAAAGTCCTTCAATTATGGAAAATATTTATTAATCTGTGAATTCCTCATAAAAACATACAAAACTACGCAAGATTTAAGAATTTGTATCGCTCGCTTGGTTTATAATATGTATATCGATTTTTCTCCTGAATCTTGGAAGTACACTATAATGTGTACAGTATAATTGGCAAATAACGGCAAAAATTAGAAAAATTACATTGATTCAAGTAAATTCTATAATTGAATGAACATTCTTACCCTGTTCATCACCGTCTGCCATTTCTTTCTGTGTGATATAGGCTTTGTCTGAAACAAGAATAATGTGATGTTACAATTTATCCATATGCGGGCACGTTGTAATCTACATGGTTTAGAGCCACAGGATCTGCAGCGATAACCTGTATTATATGCAAGCAGATGTTTTGCCCTGTACACAAACGGTCTTACTGACCTTTGTACGGAGACGCTAAGCATTATGGGTAAACATGTTTATTTACATGAAAACACGTGACAATGTTCACGTTATAATAATTTCCCCGTTCAAATTGACTTAAAATTAAGTATGTTTTTGAGGCTACTCAATAAAATTCACAAATCAAACAAATTATGCACAACATATAAAACTTATAAAGCGGCAGTTTAGCCTCCGCCATGATGTGTTTACATTTGTCATTCTCTACACAGACATCCGAAAACGAAGGTAGAATACACGGTGTTCTTATCATTGGCACCAGAGTCCATATCTTAATAAAAGAGAGACAATTCGTACATACTATGAAGGAAAACTTAATGGTTGTGGTAAAATAGAGTTCAACAGAACTACTTTTTATATGACTTATAGTGGTGAAACTTGAAAACGGCTGTCGAATGCTGGTAATAAGTTTAGCGCAAGCGCTAAACTTAAAAAATGATCATAAAAAATGCGTACGTCACTATTTATAGTTCCCAACTTCCCTGTGCATACATGTACACTACCTTATATATAATGAAAGTATCGTTATAACTCGTACACGGTAATGCATACGTAACCGATTTTTGTGTTCGTTGACAAAATATATTAACGATTGCGAGAACTCCGGTGCCAGTGGTTCTTATGCATCTATAACTAAGTATTATAGTTCTCCGCGTTACATCGTATAGCGGAGAACATATGTCTCAACCTAGCGTGACCAAAACCGGTTTTGGTCATTTTTTGGTCTATATTGTACATCTACGTGTAGAAGTCATTCCTACCGAGGTTTTCATCGGGGTAACACCTACTTAACATTCAAATTCAATCTTATATAATGTTTTTTAGGGTAATTAAGTTATATTTTCTGACCCAAAGAACATGTCCCATTTACATGTGTGATTATTTCACAGACACGTCTGGACGAAATCCGTATATGTCTGATATTTCGAGGAATAATCTGAGAAATATAGCGATCATCGGTATGTTTCGTGCATGCTACGGATACACGGTTCCTCTCATCGAGGGGTTTGACGTGGGCGGCCAGTATTCCGTTGACAAATATTCAGTCAATTATTAACATTATCATCAAACGTAAAAAAAATTATTTTCCTTTCTACGAGGCTTAATAATTGACTGGGACGTGTAGGCTTACTCATTAAACATATTTGATATAGTATTATACCTTAATTAACGGTTAGCTTCACGGATACAATAGTGATACTACAATTTAAATAAAATTTACATATTGTTTTCTGTTGAAAATAACAACGTCACAACTGATTCACAACTGTCAATATTAATCTGTTTTATAATGTAACAGACATATTACGTTAGTAATTTTATCTGTGCTTGTATGTAATACACTCATTGTTACTCCCAATAAATACGCCTCGAAACGCAAAACTTACTAGTAGTTGTTGTGTTTTGGTTTAGATAGAAGTGGAGACTGGTGATTTAACAGTACTGTATATATATATGGATCGATATTCCTGTAGTTTTTGTCTTCATAAGCCGCAATATATTCTGTTGCGTACCAAATCGCCGAATACTGCGAATGGTAGCGCGTCTTAACTTATACAGGTGATACTTAGTTTTCATGCACTTGTGAATCTTTTGTATTTTTGACTGCTACAAGAATTTTACGAAAAACAAGAGGTTGTTTCACGTCCATCAGTAAAGCATAAAATGTCATTAAATGTAAAGCATAAGCCAACGTGAATGCAGAAATATACATGTAAATGTATAGTTTATTCATACATCAATAGAGTGAAAATCAGCTTTGAAATAATGACGAACTATCAGTAATCATAAATACATTAAGTGTTTTATTAATAAAATGATATCTAAGCATAATAAGTGATACACATATAATAAATATAATTGTATAAAACAAGAACTATATTTAAAAAAGATAACTGGTGCAGCTTTGTGGTTGCAAAGGAAGTTATTATATAGCTTGTTATAAGATTTGACCATGTGACTTAGTATTTGACCGAACATGAGTCAGACTCGAACTTGGCGTAGGTATTATTGATCTATATATTGATATGACTATAAATATTGTTTTTTAAGTTGTACTTAGTCAAAATGAATATATAAATGATATATTTAAACCCAATGGGGTAATTTAAACTCTTAAATTATGTAAAGTTTAACTTTACATGTTGATTTTTGTCTTATTGGGTTTAAGTTACCTACTGATGGTAATGTAGGTATTGATGTGTAGATAAACAGCTTAAAAATAGATTTGGACTACATTTTAACAATAAAATGTAGATTATGAGGTTACTCATTTGGTGTTTACACTGTATTGGGGGGAATAAATGAAATAGACTGAGAATGGGGACTCTAGATCTTATCAGTCATCTGACAGTCAACTATATAAGTTTCAAGAGCCCTATAGACTGATCTCCTGACTGCCTTGCTAGGGTCTAGGAGGTTCTGGATGTCAAATGGGACACCCAGATCCTGCAAGGCAGCCCTGAGAGTAGCCCGGGGAGAGCTATAAATGCTGTAGGTAAGCAGAAAATGATCAGTGGTGTAGTCAACCCCACACTGAGTGCAAGTTGGATCAATATTCTTTATATATTTACCAAGTGATCCAGGTAGTAAGTTTGCACCCAGTCTCAGGCGGGTTATGCACCTATCCATAACTCTGTTGTCAGAATAGGGAGCAGGCCACTTGAGCCCCACTGAATACTGAAATGAGCTGAAAGGCCTCATCACTTGCTGTTGAAGAAGCTTATGGTGGTCCCTCCAGCCCTGAACAGTTTTAGATCTTACTATAGAGTAGATCTCAGTGGGGGCAAGGCTGACCTCACCACTGACCTCATTGTAATTTAGACCCTCCTTGGCTGCTTTGTCTGCTTTTTCATTGCCATTGATGTCTACATGAGCTGGACACCACATAATTGATAAGGATAGACCAGATTTAAGAAAATTGTTATACTTAGTTATAATTGAATTTAAAAGGTCTGGTCTAGAGTGGCTTTTTAGATTTTGTATAGATACAAGTGATGAGAGGGAATCTGATAGAATAACAGATTTCTCTGGTTTGTTTTTTAGAATCCAGCTCATGGAGGCATCAATGGCATACATCTCAGCTGTATAAATTGAACAGAAGTTGGAAATTCTGTCTGTGTGAGTATAATTATAAGCTGGGACATGGAAGGCACTGGCAACTTTACCAGTAGAGGGGCATTTTGACCCATCTGTATAAATTTTGGTATGATGTTTAAAATTGGAATCTAAGTGTTCCAAAAATCTGTTTCTCAATATGGGTGGGTCAATCTCCCCCTTAGCAGTGTTGCCAAGTGTGAGATCCACAGGTGGTGGTATAAGCAGCCAAGGATGGGGTAATTTAGGCCTAAAGTCTGCTACCTGCACATCATTGAGACCTAGTTTGCGTTAAGGAGTTCAACTTTGGCTCCAAATGGAGTTGGGGGAGGGTTTGAATCTCCTGTTGCAAAATGAACCAGTCCCAATGAATGCATTCAAGGGATTTTTAGTTTTTTGGGTTTGTGCCCTGGCCCAGAATTTAACAGTCTGCCCTGATCTCCTAAAAATGAGTGGCATTACCCCTGCCTCTGCTTCTATAAGATGTTGCGGGGTGGTTGGTAGGGCCCTAAGAGCTATCCTTAAGGCTTTGTTTTGAATGAAGTTTAATTTTTTGAGATGGGATGGACAAGCTACAGAGTAAATTTCAGCTCCATATTTAATTTTTGATCTTATGAGTGATTTGTATAGTAATAGGAGACTTTTCTTATCAGAACCATAGTCTGTATGTTTTAGAATTTTCATGAGGTTTAAGTCAGAGGTACACCTTTTAACTATGTAATCAATATGTGGGTCAAAAGTGAGTCTCTTATCTAAAATCATGCCTAAGAATTTGGTCTGCTTGACCATATTAATTGGTGTACCTCCCAGATGGAGCTGGGGCCACTTTCACGAAACAACTTAAGTTCATTTTTAAACTTAAGTTCTTGCTTAAGTCTAGTTTTTATCTTATCACTGTTTCACAAAAAAACTTAAGTCAATTTTGAAACATAAACGAACATGAGTCAGACTCGAACTTGGCGTAGGTATTATTGATCTATATATTGATATGACTATAAATATTGTTTTTTAAGTTGTACTTAGTCAAAATTTAAAACTAATCAATGTATTAATATAAAATGAATGTTTATAATGTATTACCGTGTGGCCTACGCACATGGGTGCTTTCAGCTCAATATAACATCTTGAAGTAGTGTGCCTTCACACCAGATCCAAAAAGAAAGGAAGAACAATAAATTAATTTGAATAGTACATCGTTAAATTGATTGTAAAATTAAAGCTACAGAATTCAATAGCGTTTCCTTATCATAAAAAACATCCTGTCATTGACATAATTTGAGCATCTATTTGATTGATATACATGTACTTCATGGCAATAGTAGTAGCTGGAAAGTCTTTCTTATTTTCGTACAGATTTGATCCCTCAACAATGTTTACTGTGGAAAGAAATTCATGACACTACATGTGTCAACTTTATTCATTTGCTCATCGTTTCCATTAATTAATTTACTCAAGATTATATAGAACGTTCTAGGCATGTATATAATTATAATAACAATGCCAGCATTAAGGAATGTCGTATACATAAATCTATTGCTAGCATGTTCAATAATATTTGTTGCTTTTCAAGTTTTCAGAATCATAAATATAACAATGAGACCTTGCATGCATGTTTGATAACTAGATTTTGTATGAATGTTTATAGCATAATTGGTTATTGCAAGGTGAGCAGGAATCTCAATTCTGTAACGCCATGATAATCAGACTTACCGGGTATTTTGGACTATCACGGAAGGTCATGATATGCAAGAATTGAATTGGGATATCCAAACTCGGAGTGTGCTGTACATGGTCATGGCTACACACACTTAATTTGTCTTTGTATGGCTAAATTTTCGACTTTGATTTGACTAAAAGTTGTTTTGCATAGTATGTTCTTACAATCATTTGAATGCATACATACTTATCTTCCTCATAATATATTAAAAATTGATTACAGAACATATTCTTAGTAGGGGCAATAAGTCATTGGAGAAATTACGGGCACAAAAACAATATTCTTTACAATCTAATGACCGTAAGGACCACGTATCTTAATTATCTAAAATTTATATATAATAAGCAATGCATGTTCTTAGTTTATGTAGAATACCTTAGTTCTATGCACTGACTTTAACTTAGATAGAGACAAGGGTTATCACTTTACTTTATGCACATAATTTGCATTGGTATACATGTCCAAATCATCTGATCCTTATAATATAAGTATATGTTCTTCGACATAAAACGAAACAAATTTATGCCATGGAAGCATATATATAGGTAAAACATACTGTTTATGTTTGTCATAAATTGTTATTGAGATATTATGATTTTTTTTCAAGTGTGTCGTCACACTTAATATACTAAGTAAATGCTTTGTCTTTAATTATTTGTTAATTATCGTTAATCTGTACATAACAACTCGAAATTTGGTACATGATCTTTATTTTATGTAGTGAAAATAACAACACTTTCCCATACTTAAAGACCTAATTTGCATACATCTGCATTTGCAAATCATCTCTGATAATGCTTAAGGTTGTATCATATGAAAGCTAGACCCTACAAACATGTATGCAGACACTTAAGGTAAATTTTAATCATGATTGGTAATTTCGGGAATGGCGGACTAAATTTGCATATTCTATAATTGCTCATGGGTGTCAGGATGTCCTAACTAAATTTCTTAGCCAGCTCTGTCCACAAAAACAGAGTCAAAATTATCCAGACCTACACAGAATGCTAGGCAACGGCATAAATTTGCATATTATGCTAATTGTTCAAAGAAGACTGGATGTCATCACTAAATTTCTGAGTTAGCTCTGTTCAAAGGTAAAGAAGCTGAATCAAAATTATCAAGGCATCAACAGAATGCTAGACAATGGCATAAATTTACATGACACCATGTAATGTTTGAGGCAAAATCATACAAGTTTTAACGTTATTTGAATATTTTGAATATCTTTATAGTATCATTAACTGATTTAATGTAATCATTTGATAAATTTGTATTTAATATATACAAAAGATAAATTATATTTCCTGGAAAATTTCCTTTTTGAAGTACTTAAATTTGAACAAAATAAATTCACTTGAAAAACAGTTCATTTGCAAAACCTTATTTGCATATATTTGCATATGCAAATCATCTGATCATACTGAATGTGGTATCATATGATAGCTAGACCCTATAAATATGGGTGCAGACACATATTTTAAAATCTTATCATGATTGGTTATCGTGTTATTAGCGAAAAACGGAATTTCGATTATGGCGGACCAAATTTGCATATTATGCTAATTGTTCAAAGAAGACTGGATGTCATCACTAAATTTCTGAGTCAGCTCTGTCCTAAGGTAAAGAAGCTGAATCAAAATTACCGAGGCATCAACAGAATGCTAGACAATTGCATAAATATTCATAACACCATGTAAAGTTTGAGGCAAAATCCTACAAATTTTAACGCAATTTTAGTACTTTGCCTATCTTTAGAGCATCATTAACTGATTAAATGTAATTATTTGATATATTTGTATTTAATATATATACAAAATTAGCATGACATAAACATATTTTACTCAAAATCTCAATGTAAAAACTACAGACGTTGATTTGTATAGCAAAACCGAATATTGTATTTCGTAAAATACCAAATTTGCATAAATTTGCATATTTAAATGATCTGATCAAGCTGAAATTAGTACCATGTGATAGATAGACCCTGAAAACATGGGTATGGATACATATTTTAATTTTGTATCTTAGTTGGTTATTGAGTTATTACCGAAAAACGGAATTTCTGTAATGGCGGACTTAATTTGCATATTATGCAAATTGCTCAAGGATGACAGGGTGTCATCACTCGGATTCTTATTCAGCACCTTTCAAAGATATAGAAACTGCAAAAAAACTTTGTGGGGACTCAAGTGCACGGTTCACCTCAAATATGGCATTTTACTGCAGGACTATAATGCATCACTTACAAAATAAATTAAAATTATTTAGAATTTATGGATATTTTGATATAATTAGTTACCCCACCCACTTGATAGATTTTTTTCAATTTGAACAAATGATAGATCCTTAAGTTTTTCAATATTGTCTGGACAAGGGTTCTTTTTAGTTTTAGCCAAAATTTTCTTTCTTTCCTGTTCCGCCTTATAGCAGAGTTCATTCCACCAAAGGGGACTTTTTCCTGGTTTTGTTTGAAGCTTCAGCAGGGGCGTTGTTACATGCCTTAGCCACCTGGAGGGAAACATTGGTTAGGTTTTCTAGATAAGATTCAATATCATCACTGTAAACTTGATCTTTTGTAATATATTTGCAGGAATTTTTGAATTTTTGCCAATCAACTTTGCCAAATGAACATTTTTTATGTTCAGTGAATGAAATAGGGTTGCTTTTGCCAAAATCACAACTTATTAGGATAGGATAGTGATCAGATCCCAGGGTATCTTTGTGGACATCCCAGAGTGGAAGGGCTGCAGTCTTTTCATCACAGTAAGTTAGATCAATATGTGATTGGACCCCAGTTGATTTATCAATTCTAGTTGAAGTACCATCATTTAGTAAGATTAAATTTTGCTCATCTGCCCATTCAAAAACTGTTTCCCCTGATGGTCCTCCTTTTCTTTTTCAGATCCCCAAGAAAAGTGGTGGGCATTAAAGTCTCCTGTTTTGATTAAACCTTGCCTCCTTTCCTTTGGGATGGATGTTATAAATTGATCTAGAGCATATTTTTCTATTCCTCTAGAATACAAATTAGCCAAATAGAAGATACCTTTATCCAAAAGTAACTTCAGTGACTGGACTTCAGTTTTGACATTTCCATCCTGATCCCTGGGATTGTCTACAGTGATGTATTGGTAATTGATAAAATTGTAAAAGTTTTGTTTTCCAAAATGAATCCAGGAATGCTTTTGATGGTCCTATCATTAAATTTAGTTTCCTGGATGCAGAGAATGTCAACATGTGGGTTCCTATCTAAAATGTTCTGAAATTTTGGCTGCAGTTAATCCTGCAGCATTAAATGATACTATATTTAAGTTAGAGTCCATGTCTCCCTCCTAGAGGCCAAAAAGTTTTTGCAACTTTATTCTATTCAGGGTATACTGTTGCCTTCTAGAAGACTGAGATGGAATTTTTGACAGTCTCCTACCTATTTTCAGTTTTCCCAGGGTCTTTTCCACTCTCTTAGACCTTGGGGCTAGAGGTGCTCTCTTGTTTTGTTGTATCTCCCTAGTCTCCCTGGTTCCAGCAGTGCTTTTTTCTGTTTGGTTGCTTTTTAGTTGTTGTTTTTTGCTGGTGTAATGCAAATTTTTTGAGTGATGCAGTTATAAATGGCTTTAAGTTGTTGCGCGCAGGGCGTGCTTAGTCCAAAATGATGTTTTCTACCAATGAAACCAAATCCTGCGTGCCAATTTTGGTGATGCTGTTGTTGTCTGTGATTTCAAAATGACTGCTGGTGATGTTATTGGTGATGTTTGTAGTGTATTTTGCTGTGTTCCCAGGTTGACTTTTAATAGGAGTGACCTCTTTGTTAGCCACCCCAGATATTGATAGCTCCTCGTACGATTCACCAGAATAACTGGAGTGGATGGAAACCACTGAGTCCCCCCCCCCTGTGGTGTTGAAATCGCTACAGTCACTGACCGCTGATATCGAGCTTAGCTCTGAGATCTTGGTCAGTGACATGTTTGCGGCATCCACAGCAGGTTTGTCCTCGGGGCCCCCAGATACGTTGAAGAGGTTGCAAACTTGTTTTATTGTGCTAGAGGTGGAATCTGCCAATAAACTGCACCCGCTGACATTTAAGTCTGTGGGTGTCTTTTTTGTACCCGATCCCTTTTTTAAGGGGACCGGGGAAGTGTCAGCACTTGTATCTTTTGTCCTGACACTTGGAGAGCATGGCATACTACCGGCCAGATTCTCAACGTTTGCAACTCTTTGTCCTCCTTGACGGGACAGCTTTAGTTTTCTGTCCGCCTCGTCCACAATGGCCCCCGCCCCGGCCCACGAGATACCCTCCCTCTTCAGAACCTCAGTTATACACTGGGCTCTGATGTACTGAGGGCACCCCGGGAACCAAGCCGGGTGTGGTCCCCTGCAATTCGGGCAATTAAAGGCCCTACTGTTGCAGGTTTCCGGCCTGTGGTGTTTTGAGCACCTCGAGCATGTCTGGTTTTTTACACATGTTTTGGCCCTGTGGCCGAACCCCTGGCATTTGAAACATCTCATAGGGGGATATATAAATTTTTCTGTAGCAAATTTAATTTTTGAATCCCCAATTGAAACATAGAGAGGTAGTTGCCCCCTAAAAGTCAGTTTGACAGCCCCCCGTTTGTCCTGTCTTGTTTTTTATCCTCTCTATTTTTATTAGCTCCACCCCGTTAGATGGCTCAAAATTTAAATTGGGACGGAGCTATTCTAAATCCAAATCTAGGGGGACCTCATGGATGACAAGTCTGTAACTGGGTCACCCCTTGGGAGACTAGCTTCCACAGGGCACTCTCCCAGCCACAGATTCTTGTCATTTATCAGTTTAACCAGGGGTTCGTGACCAGGTAGCTCTACGATCACTGAACCAGAGGCCAGGGGAGTTACTCTCTTGACATTTGGTAATTTAACTGAAATAAATTTACAAAGCTGAATGACATTATAATGTTTCAGAAGAGGCTTAGGGCCTCTGGATTTTAAAACAGCTGTAAATCTATCAGCGTTAGTAAGTCTGTGGGCATCTTGTCTACACAAAGGAGTGCCCACATATCTACTGATGTCAAGAGGGTGTTTCCCTGGCCTCAAAACGGGGGGGGGGGGTGTCGTATCCTGTCGGCCTATAAGCTTTACTGCTAGCCATATCTGGAGACGAACTTCCAGACATAACTTACAGCTGCTAGTAGCAAAAAGACTTAGGTCTAGTTGTTGTTCCACAAAGAAGAACTATGTTGCAGCCACAATTATTTATTTGTATTACGTAAAGGATATTAACTGAGTGCGAGGGTTTTCTGAGTTAGAACAACCTGGCCGCGAACTTCTCGTGAAAATCCGAAAACGCGAAGAGGAGGATTTTGAGAAGTCCAAGGCCATGTTGTTTTAACACAGAAAATCCGTAGCACGAGGTTAATATCCGACTTACACAACGATTCGAGTGATTAGTTATACAGGTACATTGATTGGGCATGGACCACATTTTTACAAACGAATTTGAATTGAGGGCATCTTTTCTCTCACAAGCGTTTAGCGGATCTGAAAATATCTACATTGTATTAACAAAAAGCGTAATTTGATTACATGTTTTAGGATCCGTGACGGTAAATATTATTTTACAAGTTAATAAACAATTAATGCATGAATAAGTTTCTGTATTCATTGTACTGCTTAATTTTTATTCAAGCTGATTTTTTGTTCTTATTCAATTTTTCATCTTCTCAATTTCGGTAAATTACCCTATTTTACGCCTTACATGTTGGATATAGTTATGAACAGTATTATCTTACATACTGATCATATTTAGTTTGGTTGTAATATCGTAAGTCAATGAGTTTGAATTTGAAATGTTTAGGTGGTTAACGTCGCTACTAAATTATTACATGAAAGTAGTAGAGAATGCCCTGTAAACCCCCCGTTTCGTCCTAAGTCCTAAGCTCATTATATATTCAAAATGGCCGCCATCTACGCGGGTGGTCAAAATTGACACGTCATTAATATTCAGCGCGAAGGCTCTAATTACCATTTTTTTGTCACGAACTACGACATTGATTGATTATCATGTCGTTTTAAAGACGTTTACCATCGCCTTGATGGATCGGTTTGAACTAATTTCCTCGACAAGCTGACGGATAAGAAGGCGTTGATTAATTGCTATAATGTAATAAAAAAATATTTATTTGACGCGATGGGCGGTGATCGTGACTATGAAAAGACGTTTATTAGCTCCTTGATGGTTCGGTTTATTTTTCTACCGGACGGATGAAGGGGCGATGATTAATTGCTAATGCTACCATTGGTTCGGACCGAAAGCGTAGGACGATATGTTCCTGATCGAGAAATAGTATAAATGCGTCGCGACTTCACTAACGTTTTCATCATACATTTTGCTCACAACAGGAATACATCTTGTTTTGAGGTTGATTCTCGAGGTAAGAACTTGTTTATTCTCTTCGTTTAAAAATTAAAATATTATTTTACTTTGTATATTTGTTAGTAAAAATATTTACCGCGTTTTAGCTATTCTAATTTTAGTACCATTGTTCGTATGTGTTTTCTTTTTATAGATAACGATTTTCATTACATTTTTTAGAATAAATGACTAGTTTCAACCAAGTCACCAAAAGTAAGAAAAGAAAGCTTCCGCAAAATCCCAAACAGACGTCTTCAAAAGCTATTAAAATGAACAAGGATTGTAACAGATTTGAGGAGCACTTAGGTAAAGACATATTTGTCGTAGTTAATACCTTTCAACACGAGCCTTTAATCCACATTAGAAAATACGATGTGGATGGAGATAAAAAATTTCCAACAAAAAACGGGGCTTGTCTTACCCCCTCTAGGTGGAAACAGTTCGTCATTCAATTAGATGAGATAGACGCCAGTCTGAAGAAAGCTTGTAATAACGAAGATGTTGAGTATCAGTTTCATCTCGGTGGAAACTGGCACGTTTCAGTGTCTAGAGGATATTACTGCGTGGATATTCGCAAATTCTGGTTACCAGAAAATGAAAAAGAGATCGTGCCTTCTCGGAAAGGGATAGCTCTAGGACCTAGTGAGTTCCGGGAATTAAAACGTCTGACGGGATCAATCGAAGATCAGTTGCCCGAACTAGCGGAGATCGTCCCATGCAAGATGAGAGAAGATCACCAGAATCAGCTCGGAGCCTTACAATGTTCCGAATGCAATCCTAATGACTTTCAACACTGGTGATTTCATCATCGAGATGAAATTGAATAAATACTACGAGTTATTATATCAAACATTCATTTTACTTTTTACCGAACACCGGTTCACATCGTATAAACAACTATGAATTCTGTACTCAACGAAGAGCGCGAAGAAAATGACGGAACTTTAAGCATGATTTGTGAGCCTGACGTTATCGACAGGATGGAGACTTACGGGGATTTTATTCGTCAGCATTTGAACGCCATAAAAGTAATAAGCGTTCTTATCATCTGTGTCGTAACATGCGCTACTCCGGGGATTATTATATTAGTTCAAGGACACGCTGATCATTGCACTACGCAATCTATCAATGAACAACAGAGAATTGATACAAACGCCACCGCGTGCATGTACATCAAGCAGTTTTCACTACGTAACGAAATATTCGCTACAGTGTGCAACCGCCAGGGATACATTTTCTTAGATGTGAGAAAGTTTATCAACGGAACGGCCTCTATCATCGGACTACAATTAACCCATACCCAGTGGCTTACTCTTAAGCAAATATCATCGTCGATCGATACTGCGTTCGCCGAGGCCACAGTTTATTGGAGAAAACCCAAAACGTTTATACCTTAAATTCCGTGGTTTTCTAGACTCTTAATTATTCGTTAAAAGACAACCATGGAGGTAACACTATTGGATTCCTATTTCGATTTCATTTATGCCCAAGCCATAAAAAACGTGATGACGGATGTTTTTAGAGAAAAGTGTCGAGGATGTTCGATCGAAAGTTTATCGCAGAATGATCATTCTTGTTTCAAACTCTCTCAAAAGGAAAATCTCGAACTATACTTCGATGACATAGTTCAAAGAGTGAACGAAGCGGAAGTACTCCGTCAATGGGAAAAATCGGTTGCTTCGATGGACGATATAGAACCGTTACTCAACATGTACAGATTAAAAGTGTATTGTCGCGATTGGCGAGAAACTGACATGAAAACTCGTTCGTGGAAAACGAAAATGATTCGAATGACTATGCAAATTATACGACTGTCTTCCAGATATGAAAAATGAATGTTTTGTATAGTAATAATCTTTATTGTGTAGCATTAATCTTTACTGGCATCATAATGTTGTATACCTCTTATCGTCTTAATAAACGTATCTTGAAGACGAACGTCTCTTTGTTTCAAATATAACCCCATACTGAGTCTGAGTTTCGTACTCCGATCCTCCAAAAACTGTTTGAATCAGTCCGCACTCGTATTTGTGCAAATCATCAGTCAGGTGTAGATTATTCACGATGTACCATTTGAAAGAAGATACGATCTGTAGATCAATCTGATGATTTCTACGGACTAGTAGAATAAAAAGCCGGTTACGATAAAATCCCGCTATTAGGACCATCAAAATTATCGTTTTACTAGCCCATTCGGTTTTAATAAAGGGTCTAGTCAACTTCGCATGATATTGCGACAACTAAGTTGGTCTTAATAACGGAATTTTACTCTTACGTCCTAGTCTCTTTCGTGGACGAACCAGTACTAAAGGCAAACCTATCGTCGTAGTCTACAATTAGAGTTTTACTAGTCATATCAAATGTTTATTATTAGACCGTTGTAGCCACGTAGATACTATACAGTTGGATCGGCTTAGTCTCTTTCCTGGACGCGCCAGTACTTACATTATAAATCATCGTAGATAACTGAAACCCGCAAGAAAAAAAAAATGGAAGAAACAACAACGCCTTTTTTTTTACACTACATTTTTTTATTATTTTTACAAATATTTATACGAATATACGTACATAAGCATATACAAATCATTAATGCGTAGTAAAATACGTCGTAAGAAAGTCATGATGTTAAAGAACAACAAGTTTGATTTACACCAAAAACTTCGTGTTTGACACATTGCGAATAAATAGAAGATGTTACGTGATATACAAAATGATCATTTACGGTAAAGTGAGTAAAATCAAACCCGTTTTGAAAGTCATATAATGTATCGCCTAAAAGCCTTTTCCTGAGATATAAAATACAATATAGTCCGCAGACGTTAGACGTCTCACTTTGAAGTTGACGAATGTTGATATCGTAACGTTTGGAGCTTTTATCTAACCATAATTTGAAATATGAGCTGTTTTGCGAGGGCGTTCTTCCGTAAGAATCGAAGAATTCTAACTTTCCCCTCTTATCTCTGAAAAACGCGCACCAATGAGTTCCTCGTTCGGAATGAATATCCGTATTGGCTATAAATCCACGCGCTAAAGGTAAGTCTTGAGGAAGTCTGTCTGCAGCGTAAACCCCTACCACTCCTTCTTTTAATATCGGATCGCAATCGATCATGCATTTGAGTTGCCACGTCTCCATTTCAACCGACGATAATGTCTCTTTCTCGATTTATCTCGAAATAACCGGGTCCCTCGCTGTAAGCGATACAACTTACAGGCTCTGAAAGATTAAAAAAAAAACCGTTAAGAAATATATCTAAATAAAGTTCTTACTCTACTTACCTGAGGCAACGATGATTTAGGTTATATTTAAACTAAAACGAAATTACATCAAAAGTATCAAAAGATCGTATTTTTAACAAAAGTATTGGAATAACTTACCCGCTAGCGGTGTCTTGAATACCACGTCCAGACGAACGTTTCCTGTCTTTACCAACGATAGGTATTCTCCGTGCTGCGGAAAGTCTGGTTCCAACTGGAAGACGAACAGGGTGGATCCCTTTATATAGTGTTCTCTATCCATTAAATTGCCTTCGTCTTGTCTCCATTTCCCGCTCGACGAGAGTAAATTGGTGTAGGCACGCACGAATGTCGCGCCCGTCGCAGCATCGAAATCCAATTTCAGAGGACTCCCGCCCACGGGTAATCCGTCGCAGTACACGGCAATTTGCTGAATGGCGCAGTTCTCGAAATTAAACGGGTTGGTTTTGTAATCGCCGCTCACGGCTTTGCTTTTCACAAATCCCAAGACGATTTTGTTGGGTCTTCTGCCTTGAAACATGTTTTCCCAGGTGTAATTGGTCGACCCCGTTGCGATGCTCACCGATTTCACCTCCACTTTATTATACGGGTAGAGCGCATTTTGTTTCTCCAGAATTTTTGAATGACCGTAAATGACGGCGGGATTCACTCGTATCTTCTTAGCCAGAATGTAGATATCTTCGATGTTCACTTTATATTCATCGGCGTCCGCCGTTAACAAACAGAAATTCGCGGAACTCCTGTACATCTTGATTTTTACGTCCACTTGATTCAGCAGATATCTGGACATGGAAAACAAGTCGTGGAAGATGGGTCCTTGTAAATCGATCCGTTTAGATTCGGCGATACGCGCGGCTCGTATGTACAAGCCGTTGTTATTGCTTTGCGGATCAGTTACCCCCGGACTGTCGGCGTCATCTCGGACGAAAAACTGAGTATCTAGTTGACTTTGAACGGCATCCGACCCGTAGTTCAAAAGAGTGTGCATGTAAGCTCGGTACGGATTGTAGTTACAGGTTATGGTGGCTTTATTTTGTAACGTCACCTCCGTCGTCGAAAACAACGCTTGTAGGAACAAGTTGGCCGGCCCTACTTTTATATCCTTATGTAACGGTAGAGCCGTTCCGTCCGTTTTTTCCACTTTACATCTGACGTATATTTGCGAATTCTTCAAGTCGAGATAATCCATCGAATTCTGGCCGCTGATCTTAAACTCGAACGGACTATCACCCGACACTTGAGATAGCGGTCGAATTTCGTCGTAGTAAACATCAGTGACGCTAGTTTGTGTGCTGGGCAAATCGAACAATGCCAACTCCGACACCAGCCCTTCCTTAAAGGTCTCCTCACTAAAGATTGACATTTTATTTTATTTCAAAAATGTCTTTTTTCTTATTCCCTGTCTTCTTCTCTTCACTTTTTCGTTGTCGTTTCCCTCCTCGAGTTTTATTCGTCTTGCGTTTCGTCCCGCGTCCGGCAGAAGAATGAATCATATTCGCGACGTTCGCCGGATTTATATCTTCCCTCTGTAGCTCCGACTTAGCTCTGGCAGTCGTTTGTTCGGCCGGTAAAACCGCTTTGATGGGGTACTGCTTATCGCACGCTCCTTTCGATCCGTCTACCGGTATTATAGTTGCTCGTTTTCCATCGCCACTTTGGTTGAGAGACCAACTACTCGCTCTTTCGAAAAAATCCACCCACTTTTGCGGATTAGGCACGTATAATTTCATCTTAATAAAACGGATATTGTTTTAAGTGAAGTGTGAGGTTCAACGGTGATTTTATATCTGACGCTAATTCGCCGTCTTCGCGCGTTATATAGATCAGAAATTCTCTCACTTCTTTCCTCTTCATCGGTAGATAATATGGAGCATCGAACGTGTAATCCCATCCATTCCTATTGTTTTTATCCATTCGTCGCAGTAACGGACGCTCTGAACCGTGTACTATGCTTTCTTTGCATAAATCCGTGTAGACGTACAGAGCGTCGCTCGATGTCAGTCTCGATTTGACATCCTTCGAAGCGCAAAATTCTACCAAACCCACTTTCCAAATTCCGTTTAATGTCAACGGTAGATTCAAATGTACTTTAAATCGACTCGCTCTGTTGTCAGAAAAATAGGCGTCGCTTTCGTCGCTTCGCACGTAAATGTATCTTTCCGTAGTCATGATTTTCTGAACATATCCACTACGGGTTTCAGCAACGCCGGTAGAATGCGTTGGTATTTATTTAGCAAACGCCGTTTTTGCGGCAATGTGAGGTCTTTAGACACCATACGTCGAATGACTTCGCTCTCTGATCCTAACGCTTTTTTATCCTTATTGGCGATAGGACAAGTTCCGTATAAGACGTTGTAAATAGATTCCAAAATCGCCTTTAATTGATTTTCAGATAACGTTTTCAATATAGCCGCGCGCTGGTCATCGCTCGCCGTAACGAGAAACTCGAGCAGCGCTAGATGTTTCTTGACCGTCATGTTTCGTCCTTATGACGACCCTAAGGCATCGTCACCGGTATTTAACCCTTTTAAATCGTCGTCGTCGATCCACGTGTCGTATTTCGGTGGCCACCCGCGCCAACGTACCAGATGTTGTTTTCTCCCGCCTCGTTTTCTCGTCCTAAGGACTTTTTCCACCAGATAGGTCTCTTGTTCGTAAGCTTTCCTCAGTTGATTCTGGTAAAATGTACCGATAACGATTTCTCCGGCGTAGTCTTTAAGACGATATAACGGGATGTTTTCTCTCATGAATCGTGTATTTATCACGTAAAGTTCTCTCGACCAACGTTCGTCGTATTCTCTTTGAAAGGGGCGGCGCAGATAAGATACTCTAACTAGGTCACCGACTTTGTATTTGTACTCGGTCGTTTTATTTCTCGTTGTCGAGTCACGGCGGTATTGAAGTTTCCACAATGCTGCAGAGTCCGATCTCTTCACGCTGGCCGGAGTTCGTTTGATTGAACGATGGTGCGTATGGTTATAACTCTCCGTAATCTTCGACAGGACGTCGATCCAGCGGTGAGACTGATGGCGTGTCATGTATCTAGCGATTCGACTCTTGATAGTTTTAATGGCTCTTTTCGCGTAAGAGGCTTTCACTACATTTTGCGTCACGAAATAATTGACATTCTGAGTTTTCAAGTATCGGTTTACGTCCTTGTTGACAAATTCCGTCCCTTTGTCGCTTCTTATATTGGTAGGTTTTCTCCCTGCGGCGAAGATCCGTTTCAGAGCTAGTACCATTTCTTTGCCAGTTCTAGTTCTCAGGGGCGCGGTCCACACGTATTTTGAAAGAATGTCCACCGCCAGTAAAAGAAGGCGTAGTCATCGTTCTTTTTCCTATAATATTCCATGTTGGCGGTATCGACGTCCCATTGATAATCCACGTAAGGAGCAATAACTCGCCTTCGCTTGAATTTTCCGCGCTCCTGACTGTGAACGGCGTAATCCTCTTGTTTTAAAAGCCATTCGCGTATTTTGGGTCTTCCAATCACGAATTTTCCCTCCTTTCTTACGGCTCTATATAATTTCTCGATACCGCCGTAGGCACCAGCGTGCGTAGGGTCGTAATAAATACTTTTCAGGTAATCTTCGTACTTCATAGTCTTAGCCATTTGATCGTTTTAGTCGTCTCGTCGCTTTTCCGCTTCCGAATCGGAGCACCCGGAGGGGGTGGAATGTTCGATCCACCTATTTGATTTCGTCTAGAAGAGGAGAGCAAAGTTTGCGGCACATTTATCGTTGATAACAATTTTTCGAATTCTGATAATCCCACGGGTCGAAAATCCTTGTATTCCCTCAGCTGTATTTTCACGAGATCTACGATATTAGAGTCCTCTATTCTGCGACCGGATATTATTATTTCTCCTTTCTGATTCCAATCGATGTGGGGACGAATGTAAGTCAGCAAAGCTCGCGCGCGACTCTGTAATGAGTTTGGGAAAAAATCAACGAAGCGTTCAATCGACGCTGTTTTTTCTAAAGCCCCGTCTTCTACCGGCGTTCTCTCCTCGGAAGATCCTTCTGAGAATATGTTTGTAATATCCCTTTCTACATTCTTTTCTTCGTAAGTATCGTTCGCTTCTTCTGATTGGCTACGATTTTTTTCACTGTCTCTATCCTTTTGAATAGATATTAAACGTTGATATCTGTCAAACGGGACCAGTATCATTTTCTGCATGTTTACTCCGCACGTACTGAGATAAAAATGTCAACTACGAGACAGTATATCTCATTTTTGTTTGTAAACGACGGTGTCTTCTCCCGGAAATACTTTTGTACGCACGCGATATTCTTCTTTCGCGGAGGGCGAGAAATCCAAAACCAAGTAACCGTAAGACTCTCGCGTGGCGTCTTTATAGACCTCCATAATGAATGAACTTTTGCCACAAAACGCTTGTTTCGCTAGGCATTGAAGTTGCGAGACATCCCTCGGGTTTTTCATTAGCACTAGTATATGCGTGTTCAAGTTGATCGTTCGGCTGTTTTTTCCTTTACAGTAGAGATTCTGGTTTAAATACAGAACGCTCAGATGACGATGGTGCGTGCCTTTTACGAACAAATTTTCCATGTCTGCCGATGACGTCACGCTTTCCATCAAATCGTCTAAAATCACGAGATTGCACACTCGATCGTCCGCCAAGAGCTTAAGTTCCTCCTCAGAAGGTAACCCCTCGTGAAACTCGATGAAAGGTAGCTCTCTCGACACAGAATCGTACAATGGTTGATAAATGCCGTAGCAATAAAGAACTTTTACAGGTGGTTTGGTGAACATAACGTCTTTGTTTCGCAGCAACCGATATACCCAAGTCGTCTTGCCGCTACACGTCGCTCCAGTCACCGATATAGACGTACATTCCGGAAAGGGATACATGATGATAATGAACTTTCTTACGACGATGTTATCAATATATAGATTTCACTCCTATTGGCGCCCGCCGTCCGCAGACTCTTCGTCTTTTTGCAAAGGACACAGCGTGATGTCTAAAGGCGCAGTATGTATACCGTCTTTTAAAACTTTTCTCTTGCAATAAAAATAAGAGAACCCCCTTCTGTCTTGACTGTAGGTAAATACGGCGTTATTTCTGACTCTGAAACCGCGGTTATTCCCGCTTTGCGATCTGGTCGTAGCCATAACCTTGCGAAATTTCGTCATAGGAGCAATCACGGATCTTTTGCTGACGCCTTTAGAACTAAATTTGTATTCGTTGAAAAGTCTCGGTTGGATTGGACAACGCTTTCGTTTCAATTTTAGGCTTCGTCTCAATAACTTGTACGCCGCTATCCTACAGCCCGAGGCTTTAATGATTTTCGTTTTGCGTACGATATACGTCTTACTGCACAAACCGATCATCTCATCACCCCGATATTCGAGTTTGAACAAACCGGGCGTTCTTTTATCGTACTTGGCGTGTTTTGAACAACACGTTCTTGGAAACCAATGATGCGTGGCATCTGCTTCGATAGTTTCGTCGCTACAAAACCCCTGGAGTGAATTTTGATATTGACTGAACATGTCGGGTTTGATGACGTCCTCCAAGCGCGTACCAGAAATAGCCATATAGGCGCTATCTGTGTCCATTTCGCAATACTCGAAGTCCGATCTATCCACGTAGACATCCATAAAATCGTAGTAAAACTCTAACATACGAAGTTTGGCGTATTGTAAAATGAAATAACCTAGTTGGATGGGTAAATCCAATTTAATCTTTCGTTTGGCCATCTCTATTTCGTAATACTGCTGCTCCTGATCGATACAGTCGATGTTTCGAAAAAGCGGATCATTCACTTTCAGTGATGTCTCATTTTCCCCTTGTACGTACTTTATGTCACGATGTTTCGTCTTATCCATGATGAGCGAACCGTATCCCGAATTACCGATAACTTTCATGGTATCGGCGATGATGGCGGTGTCGGGGTCATTATCTCCGTGACGTCGAGCGTCGCTCACTTCTTGAACAAACTCTTCGAAACACCGTCGTTTTTGAAACTCTACCACTTGATACATTTTTGTGACGATCATGCCGTGATTCAGGTACCATCGAAGGAGGGGCGTCGCCAGCAAAATTTGACGCGCTTTCATGCCTCCGACCAACAAACGCCTGGGTTTATCGGATAGTTGATGCGTCCTGACGTGGGCTTGCATATGCTCGCCGATGGCTTCGAAAGGAATGTCAGTCGAGCAGAACAAAGGGGACATTTCGTGAAAGTAGTCGTAAGGCGTCAGTTTCGGGTGATTGAAACACGAAGGCCACTGTTCGGGAACCTCGATATCCACTTCGACCATACCAAACAAATCTCCGCTAACAACCCCTTGCAGAATGGTATCTTCCGTAATTTTTCCCTTATGTTGGCGAAAAAACCCAGGACGCGAAGTATTTATAAAGTCGTAGATGGCCGGAGTCTGACGACAAAACTGTCGGAATTCGCATTCCCACATTTCTACCACGCGGTGCTCTCGCTTTAAAAAGGCAGTGGTCTCTCGAGTGCGGTTATATTTCTGCTCTCTCGATGCGCGCCATTTTACGTCGTTGATCCCTTTCGTGACGTCGCAGTCGTGTCCGTGATAATAACACCCTTGAAATTGATACACGATGGCTTTACTTTCATGACTGCCTGCGGGGGTATATCCGTCTACCGGGTACTTGCCGATCCGAACTTCGCGACCAGTGTTCAACTTGTGCTGAATATGAATGTCGTTGGTGTGGGCGAGCCAATCCATCCAGTGGTAGGCGGACATGTACTTGTCCCTTAGTTCGGGGCGAAAGTCATTTTCTTTCCGTCGACGAATAAAAGGACCTACGGGCATAAAGTTGCCGATCGATTGCAGGTACAGCGCGTTTGCGTCGAATCCCAGGATGGCTCCGCACTTCTTCTTGCCTCTGATCCGAGTTTTACCCGCGCGGTGATGACGGGTGAAAATGATACTCGGGCCACCGACGATGTTTTGCTTGATGGTTTGATACAGGTCCTCGTTGTATCTGTCAAACAAAGCGAAGTTAACGTTCTGTCGTCGAGCCGTTCGAAACAGGAGTTGTCTGGCTATCCCGGGGACTGAAATGGCCACCTTGAACACGTCGATGTCTTTGTCAAAGTAGAAGGCTTGGAATTTCTGCACGGCTTCAACGAAGGGTACAACGTCGAGGTTATTGTACCATATTAAAAAATCGCGAAATTTCGACATGCCGTAATTTTTCCATACCTCTTGACAATACTGATATTCCTCGGCCGTTATATTAGTTCTTTTCAACGAGCTGTAGAAGGCTTCGTGGGGAGGTAAACTGGTAACATCGAGTTTGTCGAAGTTATCGAACCACTCGTAAGGGAAGAAACCTTTCCGCTCTTGGACGTGGTAAGCTTTTAGAAAACTCGCGTATGAAGATCCAGCGGCCAAAAACTGACTCATATCCAAGAATTTTAAAGATTCCGCCGAGATACAAGCGTAGGCGTTGTTCTTTTTAACGACAAAGATGGCTTTCTGTTCCGGGTCGTGCATGTTCAAATGTTTGGTCAAACAACGTTTGATCAGATTCAAATCGTACTTGGCCGAATTGAATCCGAGTACCGGAACTTGGGACATGTACATTCGCATTTGACCGTAGATTTTGTAAAGAGGATGTTGTTGTTTCCTCTTACCTCCATCATCATCATCATCTTCTCCTTCCGATTCTGTATTCGACTCGTATTCTTCAGCTTTCGCGAGTTTTTGATCGATGGCTTCGAGTATCCAGCCCCACTTTTCTTCGGCCAGTTCGTTGACTCTGTTTGCGATACCGTTCATCGTCGACACCATCTCACTGACTAATCGATCTTGGTCTTTATCCACTAAACACACTGCATCCGTATACCCCTTCACGTTACTACAAACGGAAACACTAACTGGAACGTGTTTATGCGTCCACATTAGATACGGGCTCGGCTGATCGTGAGTTTTTTCTAACATGGCCTCGAAGTCGAAGCATATAAACCACGGAAATGCACGTTCGTGCATCGGTACGTCGATGTCGAAATCGCTCAACCTGTCAAAAATGGAGTCCTGAGCCTTATGAAATCCGCCCGGGTAAACGCATTTTGTCTTGTTAACGCAAATCTTTTGATGTCGATGGAGATCCCGCGAGTGCTTAAAATGGCGATCGCACGTTATACATCTGTACTTCCGAGCATAGCTTTGGAAATCTTTAATGTACGACAAATGATTTTCGTACATGTTGAGATACATAGTAGTTTCTTGTAGACCTCTCGACTTGTAAATGGACTGGGCGAATCCGTCTTCTTGAAGGCTGTATACTTCTAAATTGACCTGAAATAAGTTTTCGAAGGCGGGGAAATCTTCGAAACAGATTCCTTCGTCACGATTGTTAGAAGTTGTCTGCCAATTCCGGTGAAATTCTTTAGCGGGTCCGTTTACGTGTCGAATATCGTAACCTCGATGTAGCGCCAATGCCCTAAAGGCACATAGTTGATCGTGATAGCGTTTCCCACTATGCTGACATTTGGTCAAAGGGTAGATACTATCCATCTTCATAAGAAATTCGGGAAGGTCTCCGTTTCCAAGCGGATAGAAAGTACTGTACACCATAAAATGCACATTTGTCACCAAAACCGGAATCCATTTAGTGTCGGGTCGATGACGCAACATATCGCCCAATATGTCTCTTTGATGCAAACGAAGACGAAGTCGATCTATATCTCCCGGCCTGGACAGGTAGAGAGGGCGTTCAAAAATAGCGGTGTTGTTGTAGGGCACAAAGTAGCGGTACTCTCTCGTTTCTCGGTTTTGAAGTATGGTTCCAAACGCAATGTTAAGTCGAAAGGAACGTTGTTCTTGTCGGTATATATCGTTTGCGTACCGCATGAGCTGGTCCACGCTCAAGTCATTGTCCAGCGGAAAATTATACACGGACATAATTGGACCCCTTCTATGAGCCTCTAGTATTAATGGGGCATTCGCTTCGTATACTTGACGCAAATCGTCATTAGGACCATTTCGGTTCCAGGGGGCAGTATCTTTATCCCAGGGTGTTTGTTGTAATGCCCCACCGACTTGATAATGTTGTCTTATGCCGTGTAAATAAAGTTCTCTTCGACTATGAAAGCACTCAGTACAACGTCGACAGCGGTATTGTTGGGAGCTATCATTGGAGCGGTGATTGGATCCGCTAGGGCTTGAATTTCGATGACTCATACTGTGCGTAAACAAATCCTTTTTAGATTTGAAACACTCCGCGCACTGGCGACAGCGAAATTGTTGAGACTTTTTGTTAATAGAACCCCTTGCGGAATTGTTAGACGAAGTTGTGGCGTTGTTGTCTACGGTAGCTGATCGTTTTTTGTGCGAATCGAGGTGCTTTTTAAGTCCATGAGACGTGAAACATCTTTTTCCACACAACGAGCAAACGTGTTCACCCGAACCCTGACATGTCTTCTCATGATGTATTTTGTGTTTATGGTATTTAAATTCTTTTTTACAATTTAAACAATAGAACTTGCCATTGGTATGGGCAGCAATGACGTGTTGATTCAACGACTGCTTAAAACGATATGATTTGGCACACTGACCACACTTAAATGTCTTATTGGTCTCAGTAACCTACAAGAAAAAAAAATGTAATTTGTCAAAAGATTAAAATATTTTTTTATTTTTTTTAAACAATAACAGTAAGATATGACAGAAGAAAGACTTAGAAATCAGTTCAAAATTACACTAGATTTTCGTAACAAAATTAAACATTTTCTAATACTTACAGGTTCATCAATCACTTGAATCACTTGGTTTTCGTGGGTCAACTGTTTTTCTGATACATGCTATAAAAGAGAGATAAAGAATGTTTTTTATAAATGTCAAAACTTTTGTTTTAAATGATTGCGGAAAGACAAAAGTGACTTTGGAAACGGTTAAACGTATATTTTTCGAGAAGATGTTTTTCTAAAACTTACCGTATGACTTGATGATGGTTTTATATTTTCTTCGCCAGCCTGTCTTTGCTGAAATATATATATAAACCAACATTATTTCTTGAATGGTGTTCGACGCTATTGTTTAAGTAGTGGAAACAAAACACGAGCTTAATATTAATTAGTTAAAACACTTATAGCTTGAACGAAAAAGTTAAACTAATAATAAAAACTTACGGTAAGATGACCTCCCAATCCGTCTAATAATGTATGTATTTCTTCATGCTGAGATAATTGCGTGTCATCATTAAAACTAGCTCCGCACCATCGACATGCAACCATTCTGTAAAGTAAAACATTAAATTAATGTTATACCATGTATGAAATTTCCAATCATACCAACCGATGCGGAGAGAAAAACTGTCGCAAACGGATGCAGCGGACTCCAGAGGGCACATACATACCAAAAATAAAGTTTTCTACATTGGCACCAAAAATTCCTGAAAGTCTGCGAGAGTGTCAGAAATAGTCGCAGACCGATTCAATCGACTCGGGAGGGTCCACAAACGTCAAAAATAAAGTTTTCTCCATTGGCACCAAAAATTCCTGAAAGTCTGCGAGAGTGTCAGAAATAGTCGCAGACCGATTCAATCGACTCGAGAGGGTCCACAAACGTCAAAAATAAAGTTTTCTACATTGGCACCGAAAATTCCTGAAAGTCTGCGAGAGTGTCAGAAATAGTCGCAGACCGATTCAATCGACTCGAGAGGGTCCACAAACGTCAAAAATAAAGTTTTCTACATTGGCACCAACAATTCCTGAAAGTCTGCGAGAGTGTCAGAAATAGTCGCAGACCGATTCAATCGACTCGAGAGGGTCCACAAACGTCAAAAATAAAGTTTTCTACATTGGCACCGAAAATTCCTGAAAGTCTGCGAGAGTGTCAGAAATAGTCGCAGACCGATTCAATCAACTCAAGAGGGTCCACAAACGTCAAAAATAAAGTTTTCTACATTGGCACCAACGATTCCTGAAAGTCTTAGAGAGTGTCAGAAATAGTCGCAGACCGATTCAATCGACTCGGGAGGGTCCACAAACGTCAAAAATAAAGTTTCCTCCATTGGCACCAAAAATTCCTGAAAGTCTGCGAGAGTGTCAGAAACAGTCGCAGACCGATTCAATCGACGTTGGAGGGTCCACAAACGTCAAAAATAAAGTTTTCTACATTGGCACCGAAAATTCCTGAAAGTCTGCGAGAGTGTCAGAAACAGTCGCAGAATCATAAATTCATCCTACAGTTAAGTTAAATATCACGAGCCTTAGAAAGTTATAAGCTGGCCAAACTAAATACTTTCTAAGTTTATGTTTAAAAAAAATATATAATTAAAAGTTGAAATTTTAGTATTAAACGACTTACCTTTTTAAATATCCTTTCGCTAAACCAAAATTCTATTTCACTAGTTGTTTCCGACAAACTTCAGATAAGCGAGTTGACTATTGTCAATTTTATATTGCACACCTTGCGTATGTATTCCGTTACGAGCAATACGAATGGTGAAAGTATGGTAAAGTCGGGACGTATTTATACTATTTCTAGATCAGGAACATATCGTCCTACGCATTCGGTCCGAACCAATGGTAGCATTAGCAATTAATCATCGCCCCTTCATCCGTCCAGTAGAAAAATAAACCGACCCATCAAGGAGCTTATAAACGTCTTTTCATAGTCACGATCACCGCCCATCGCGTCAAATAAATATTTTTTTATACATTATAGCAATTAATCAACGCCTTCTTATCCGTCAGCTTGTCGAGGAAATTAGTTCAAACCGATCCATCAAGGGGAAGGTAAACGTCTTTTAAACGACACGGTAATCAATCAATGTCGTAGTTCGTGCGTCTTTTAAACGACACGGTAATCAATCAATGTCGTAGTTCGTGACAAAAAATGGTAGTTAGAGCCTTCGCGCTGAATATTAATGACGTGTCAATTTTGACCACCCGCGTAGATGGCGGCCATTTTGAATATATAATGAGCTTAGGACTTAGGACGAAACGGGGGGTTTACAGGGCATTCTCTACTACTCATGAATAAATACAACATATTAATTTTCATTTCTTTTGAAGACATCCTGAGTTCTGTACATATTTTCAAAATGATTAAAGTTTTGTAGTAAACATTTCATGGAAATACAATAAGTTTTTTAAGTAAAAACAATAATTCAAAATTAAACGGTTCGGGTTTATTTTAAATCCTAAATTAAAACGAAGACTGCGTTCGATTGAATACACGAATTACAATTTCACGAGGGCAGGTTTTTCTTTTTCACGTGGCCGGGTTGATATCTAAATATCAACTCGCTCACGTGAAAAAGAACAACTCGCTCATGTGAAATCTTTTGTTTTACTAGGTGTTTCCGAAATATATAAACCTATGTTAAACAAAGGAAGTGGTGTGTAAACATGTATATTTCAAATCTTACGAGACGTGCAACTATATGGCCAGACACATTGGGATAAGGGAAGGGAATATATTTGATAATAGAAGGTGAATACTACTGGAGTGTGTTGATGATTTATTTTTATTTTTATTTTTTACACAAAGCTCCAGAGTAGACTCCTTGACCTTAAATAAGACACAATTTAAATACAAACATAGATTTAAAAGGGGAGTTCAGTAGCTAACTAACTTGAGCTTCGATACTAAATTAAAGTAGACAATAGCTGTATGATGTACATACACTTTATAAATAATTTCAATTAATCGTTCAGCCGTAGACCATAAAGTATGAAAGGCGGTGAATGAAATAGACAACACAGTTGACAAAGGGTAGGTGGGTGGGTGGGGTATGTTTAGAAAAATGTAAACAATTAAAATGTAATCATAAAACTATAAAGTGGGTCTTCCTAATGCAAAAGAAGAATAAAATAAAAATAAGTGAAGTACACCGTGTAAAAATGATGAAAATCACTGAAAAAATTTAAACTACTTCCTATCTCTAATCTAAAACAAAAATTTAAATAAAATTTTACAAATGGACAAAAATTTAATAAAAGAATCAACCTAATGCAAATAAAAACAAATAAAAATCTCACCCAAGGTGTCTGTCACAAATCCAATCAAAATACACAAGATGCGGCTTTCCATAAACCAGCAAGAACTATTCAACAATATAACACACACACTATTGTCGATAAGTCTACACGTAGTCCAGTCAATACAGCTAAAAAATAGGCTAACCTAGACAAAATTGCAACAGAATTTATTTTTGTACCATGTGAAAGTTCGTATTCATAGTAATATCCAAAATAAAGTTGCACTCAAAACTTCGAGGGGAAAGTCCTTTTTTGGACAAAAACGTTAAACATGAACAAAAATGTGGATTAGCTCCCTTTACAACTATCTTTTACCATACACAACATTCGGAAAACCGCTCGGGTGATTCCGTAAACTGACGATCAACCCTCGGATATATTTGGTGGATGAATATGTCGAAAATCACAGCATTATTGTTCGGTTTTAAGCCTACGCTAAAAAGTAATCCCTACGGAGATGAACGAAGTTGCCGGAAAGTGTCGAACGCTATTAAAGATGGCTGCCGAGAAGATAAAGAATGTCAACACATTGAAATTATGGAGGTATTTTGTGTAGTTAGACGGATAGATGGATTTGTTTTCGATTGTAATTGATTTGAATATGATCAAAGAAGTGTTTAAGCGATCTAAAAGTGTTTGATCGATTCTGCATGGCTTTATAATGATGACGGTAAGCCGGTTTTTTTGCATCATTTCATTGTATTAATTGTAAAGTGAAACTGAAAGTAGAATTGACGCGTTCCATACATTGGTGCACGGATGCACTGAACCTTGAGGCTTAAAAAATAATGAAATATGCATGAGTCGTATCAAGTTTTCACCTGATATTCTGGTAAATAATGAAACAAATGTATCGTCTTAATAGGCAAATACTATTGCTTGGTGAAGTCTCATGGGAACAGGTAATTTCTCCACTAAGTCATTTCTCCCCTGGTCATTTCTCCACGTTTTAGTAGTCATTTCTCCACTTTTTAGTAGTCATTTCTCCAATTTAACGGTTTGTTTTAATGTTGTTGTTTTTTTATTTTCAACCCGACTGTTAAACAAGTACTTACAACTTGTATTAATCACTTTTGAGTGCTTCCTGGTACTAAGCCAGTAGGATATAGTTTCTTGTTCATGGAAACAACATGAAAGGTTTTAGATTAGATTCTAACCAACATGGAGCTAACTATCGACTGATAACCAGTCCAATGTTGTAACTGCTGGGTCATGCCAGCTCCACTCTAATGAGTTATGATAAAAGTTAAAACCAATGTGTAATGCAAATAATCGGGCAGTTATGCAGGGATGCGGAATTCCAATTTTTTCCTACTAATCAACAAGCAAGGGAATTCTAAAACTCAACATGTCTTGGATCATAATGCAAGTAGAAATTCAAGATTCAAGAAGAAATATTGAAAAATAATATCTTAAAGACCTACTGTTAAATATTAATTGACAATGAAAATGTCACTGTTGAAAATAATTGATCATTAAAAATTTCTCTTGAATAAGTATTGCTTTACATTCTATTTTGTATATTTATAGCTCAAACTATTACACATATACAGGCAAGTTGGATAGAAATATTTACTTATACTTGTCCACTGATATGGATGTACATGTCAGATTTGTTGGGTGTGAGGATTCAAAATGCTTAGATATCAATAACTAAGGCACAAAGGTAAGTCTTCCTAATTGACAGCCTATGACTTTATTACAATTAACCCTCTTGCCCTACGGCTGTTCTCCTGATTGTGAAGTGGAGATTGATCAAGCAAAGTGACTCCTAGTTTAACTGACTGAACCATTTTCTGTTTAACCACAGATATACATGTACTAAAGACTCTAAGCTAGACTGAACCAATCATGCTGATGATTATCACAAAAATATTTAACTATTAAGAGCTAGTCACTAAGTAATCTAAGTGATAAGAACTTAGGTCCTGAATCAGCATCAGATTTTTAGCATCAAATGTCATAAAAGGAGAACTGGTCAGGTACTAAATTGAACTGATGGCTTCTAAGTTGCCTATTTGATACTTTGTTGATAATAATGTTCACATTGGTCGAAATTAAAGATTTGTGTATATCCAAATATGTAGCCTTGTTTAAGCCTTATTACTTTGTGATATTATTTTGATTACTTAGAAGTTAGACTTGTTATATTTCATGACTTGCATCTTTTTCAGGTCACAAAAGAGTAACTGAACCATAAGTCATTAAATGGTGTCAACAATTGTTGTTAATGAAAATAAATGAAAAATAATAAGAGTATAAAGCTGGTGATGAAAAAACTAGCTGTAACACAGTTAGCAACAATACTATCTTAAGATATTGGCAAAGGTAAAAGATTCATTTATATTTGTCAATCTCCCATTACACATTTTTGCATCCGTGATTTTACTTTTTTTATTTAACATTTTGATTCATCGATGTTTCACTTTGACAAAATTTACAATCTTGACTAATTTGTGCCATAGTCAGAAATGAATACCGGTATATCTTATTCATTATTATTTTATTCATTATTTAGAAAATTAGAACACCATCAAATTTATCCAAAATCAAAGAGCACAAAACATGCTGATAGTGGAGATCAAAAGCTGCTGTATTATCAGATTTTTTCTATGGCATTTGGCTTTCAACAGACATGTGGAAGTAGCCCAAAATGCTATAAAACATCTAGAAATATGCTGTCCTAAATAGACAATAGAAAATAATTGACAAAGTCATTGCAATTGAACATGTATCTTTGTAGAGCACTAGGTCTGTTAAGCTATTCATATCATCATCAAATGAGGCAAGAAAAAGCATCCATTCAAGTTCTTTGTTGCGACTTCTTTTTTTTAGGTGACTTTTTTAGTTGCGACTGCATTTTTGTCATGAAATTGACTCAAAGACAAGAAAGCCAGAGCTAGCCCTGATCCCCACATCATTGGATTAAGACACTGAAATTTATGCAAGTTAAGGTTGTAATGCACAAGTAGAATTACTAATAGTAACTAGGGATTTCATATTTAGTGTATTTGGATTGTATTCCAGGTCATAACTGGTTCCTACCTTCTATATAATAAATATTTATTGTATCGAGGGAGAAGGTGTCTGCTCCTTGTAGAAAGATAAGGAAAACCAGGTAAATCTAGGATTCAAGGGAAGTTGATAAGTTGAGCTAGCAGCTTTCCATAACTCAATAACAAGCCTTAAAAATATGTCAACTTCAATACTTATACCAAAGCAAATGTCTTATAGTGAAACCAAAACTACTGATTGCATTTATGATAGTTTACTTAATACGAAGCTTTAGGTTTGAGCTTTCAATATTCAATGCATATAAATGAACTTGTTGAAATGAAATAATGGTATGTGTGATGAAAGTTTTACCCGACTAATACAATTGATATTTCAGATGCTGTATAACACCATAGATGGATATTCTACATTCAACAATGCATACTACATTTGGTGAAGATTGAGGAGTTCAGTGATTTAATAACAATAAGTAAGTAATTTGATTGACAAATTATTTATATTTATGTGATAGTATCATTTTTAACATATTTTTATTTCTAATTTAATAATAAGAATTACCAAGAGTATTAAAACACTACTTAATGAATACACATATATATGTTTCAAGTACATGTTTGTATAATTAAATTTTGTGTTCTATAAGTGTTTGATTCTGTGGCTTCAGATGGTGGAAAAAAACTCTTTTGGTTGTAAGTATAGTGATGAATTATAGATATTGATGACAAGCGGTAATTGAATTATATCACATTGTTTAAAGCAATATATATCTAGTAGTTCTAGTTGAAAAAATAGCCTTTATGAAAGATTTCTGTATGGTAGTACTGTTTTAATTCAATTCCACCTGCCAAGTCTTATTCTTTTGATATTTGATGATCTTTTCTGCTAATGTTTTTTTTAAATTCGGATGCATACTGATAATTCTGTCACTAAAAATATTGAAATAAATGGGTCTCCTGTTGTGAGTTTTCATTTGTACTTTTTAACATTTTCAGGTGCCAGCATATTGTAAGATCAACAAGGATATAGGCTATTTGTTTTATCATACTGATTGTAACAGACATGACAGTTTAGGAACATTAGATGTTTTAAAGATATTATCATACATGACTTCAAAGAATTCAAGACAGTGCTTATTAATCTGTAGTTTGAAGAAAACATTGATCAATTATGAAGAATCATCCATGTGAAAATGAACCCTCTGGAGAAGAAAAGTGGTTATTTGACGCTAAAAAAGTTCATTGTTTTGAGAAATTGAAAAATGAATATGCATGTAATAAATGTGACAATTAAAAGATCTAGAGCTGTCATTGATGGGCTTGAAATGTATTGACGATATCAATATATTGAGAAATTAATATTGACAATACATGGATATATATCCATTCCCTCCTTGCTGTACTATTCAGACCATTTATGTTGTCTTTTACTCATTTTAGATGTATAATTGTCATGAATGTCTGTGGTCTAGTGCTTTTTCCTCAATTTGGATGCTGTCAGTGTTTTAGACCTATCAGTTAATATCATGACAGCGCCCTGTTTTTGCTTACAATTGAAGGTTTGTCTCACAAATTTGACCCTTAAGAGTGACTTTTATTTGTTTACCTATATGTTTTTTTATTGATATTTCAAAATGCTTTTCAATTATTGATTGAAAATTGATCAAATTGATTGACAATACAGCAATGGAATCAATGACAGCTCTAGAAAGAAGAAGTTGACACTAGATGTCTTAAATTCATGATAACAATACATAAAAAATAGGTCATTTTTAGTGGAACATGCCTAGAGCAAAATCATTCCGAATAAAGTTGACTGTAAACTATAATTGCATGTATATCATTATGGTTTTGATTTTATTATTTGAAAAGAAATGTTAGGATATGTTTCCATACTTTAAATACTTCTAATCATTCACTTTTTGTTCAACTTATGTACAATCTATTCAGGGCTAGACAATGCTCAGTAATTTGCCCAGTTAGACAATCAGATTTATTATTAACTTGGTCAAACCCAATGTCTTCTAGTAGTAACAAGTTGTCAGAACCCAAATATAAGTTGTCAGGGTTAATAGTATGCCCTTAAATGTTGAGTCTGGGTATCTGCTAAATTATTGATTTGTGTTTTATTTATTTATTGTTTGACTACAATGGCTAGTTTCACTAGATGATCTATTTATTCAAATTAGTTTATTAATATGGTATTATTTAAAAAAACTATTCACTTGAGCTTAGAGTGTTTGACTAAATAACTATTCAACTGTAAACCATTTTGAATTGATGGTCAGGAAAGATAATGTCATTAGTTGGCAGAATAGTGATACTAGAAGTAGACTTCAAAAACCTAGCTTTAACTTTATTCAAATTAAACAGTGTAAAATTTATTTGGTTCAAGCAGACTTTCAAATTTGATTGATCATTGCTGAATTTACTGTTTAACAAAGCATGATTTTCAATGCCAATAATAAATTGTTAATTTGAATTATGTCATAATTTGTATTATAGTTAATATTTTTGTATTTTACACCATTTCTTTCTATTCGTAATTAGCAATTTTGTCACTATTCACTTGGACAGAATCATAGATGTTTTTACTGTAAAATGTTCCTTTAACAGCTGGATATAGGTTTGAATAGACTTGACGAATGGCATAAAAGACTGCATTTTATTTTGTCTACTGAAGCCCGCTAGTAATTTTACTACTAGTGTTTCAATTCATATAACCCCAAGACTTTAAAAGTAATTTTAATTTCATTCAAAGTTTTTTTCTATATTTCAAACTAAGCATTCAAGAGTAATTGTTCATAGTTAAAAAATCTTTCTTGATGAATAATTAGTTGATTTTTTAATATAACAATAAAAATTAGACATTAAATTTAAAAAAATCTAACTTTTACCTTTTATGTATTCATTTAGTTTATGTTATTACTTATCTAATTAGAAAAATATTAATAAAAAGGTTGTTCAGAAATTTATTCATTTTCAAGACTTTGGTCTGCACCCCTATTTTGTATAGTGCTAACAGATCTGTGTGTTATGACTAGCAAAGCCATGTAAGTTAGGTGTTTGATTCTCATGCTGCAGATTTTCGGAAGTAAATGGTTCATTGGGGCTCTTGATTTTGTATTTTAGTGCAATGAAAAATTGTAGTAAACACTAGAGTCTTGTTTTAAAAAGGAGTTATTTATCTGTCAAAAATTTTGCTAGAATCTTAAGTAAATTATAATTGGATGCTGGCTTTTAGGAGGAGTTGGTCATGCGTGAGAATCAATCAATTAACTAGCCATTTACTTTGTAGATATATTACAGACAAACATCCTACATAGGATAACTGACTGCCAGTAGGTACATAAAGACTTGAGACATGTCTTTATACAATATTGAGATTCTTCATTAATGTTTACAAGTTACATCAACTTGGCAAGCAGTATGTGGGACATGTAAATATGCAGTTGTTTACAATCTTAGACACCAGACTGAATGAGGCCTTAATAAAAGGTAGCTAGTAGTCAAGCACTCAATGGCAATCATTTGCCATGTAACTACCTGATATCTATCTTATAGATAGAGCTAAAATATGCTTTGGCTAAAGCTTACCGTAAGCTCACAAACCCTCTGTGAGAGGTTTACATCAATTTGAATGTGGTTTAGTAAAAGGTGGTTTATATGTTCAACAGAAAATAGTTAAGTTATATTGCAACAAGGAATTAGATATTATTGTATGTTATCTACAGGTATGTCTATGACTCTAATTACTCATCATCCTAATCCAATGTCACTGGAGAGGCTTAATTAGATCTTGGCCTTGAGGCTTCAATCGATACTTAGTAAAACCATGGACCCCATTTACACATTTAAATAGGGTCCTTGGTATAACCTTTACTTGTGGCCGACAACTGCCCTGCTTGATAGGCAGAGTTATAATGGCCATAGAAGTCTTTTAGGAACAAACTAGAGCATGTAGAACATACAATGATTATGAACATTGTAATAGTTCAGTCTCCTTTGCTTTCAGTCCTGATGGTTGAGTGGTAAAAATGACTCTCAGTATATATTTCAGTGATAATACATGTAATCAAGTCTTTTTTATGATGTGATTGGTCTAACACCCTGATGGTACAAATCTAGTGACTGAGAGGCTTTATAATGTAGCAGAGTTATAATACAGCACTAGTATGCCCTTAACTAAAAACTAGATTTTATGAATACAAGGTAGAGTGACCACTTGCAACTCAAGAGGTTGTTGGTTCGAATCTCAACTTGGACCGTGGACTTTTACTGGGTTACATTTGGCACCAAATGTAAACAACCCGGCTAGGAATAATGTAATGGCACCCTTAAATAGTCACAAAGGCAATCAAACTCCAAGAATTTGATAACAATTCTGAAAGGAGTAGGTGTATGTCGCCAAGTTATGATACAGCACTTGTTTGCCTTCAAGCTAGTTTTTAAGGCGACAAGGACAGGTGTCTGCTTATATCTCTAGACTACCTGGGTTCGACTATGAGAATCATGGAATTTGCATGGGTTATAATAACAAAGAATGCAAACATAAATAAACAACAGAGATTGATATCAATTTTAACTGTATTTATTTATATATAATTAGATTCTATATTTTAGATTTACATACAATATTATATCTAATATTTAATTATTGAATTAAATGTTCTTTTCTAAAACATATTTTTCATAGCAACTTGATTACAAAGCTTAAGTTTTTAAATCCTCATGATAATTATTTTCCTGGATGTGTCCGAAATTGCACTAATGACAGTTTATCCGAATATATATCCACTTTGAAGATTTTGTCGAATAAGAAAATCCGACCGATTCTAAAGTTAAAATCAATTTGAATCAATTAAATGGCATCACTTTCCGTCCAAATATATCACTCCTTTCCGGAATAATCACGCTTTTTCCAAATTTTTAACTAAACATCAATATTTTTAACGAATTGTTTACAATCACCGCCATTTTGTCGATCATGTGATACCGAAAGTAGTGCCATTTCTTCAATGGCGGCCTCCTAGATATATCCGAGAGTATGTTACGCAGTAATATCCGAGGTAGTTCCGAATGATTACACGGTATATTTAATAGTCGGTGAATTTCGGTAGTTCACGTAGAGCGTATGTCAGCACATAGCACTTATGTATTATATCTTATTTACAAAATGAATCGTAGTTTGTATGGCCGAGTGGTAGGACGGTCAGACTACAAATCTTTTTATCGTGGGTTCGAATCCCGATAGACACTTAAATTTATCCTTTTTTTCATTTAAATCATGGGCGGATTGCATAAAACACATTGCCCATCCCCGTGCATCATAAATCTTGAAGACGCCTTTGTTATAAATTTAGTGGCATCTTTTTAAGTGATGATGACAGTAGCACAACATACTCAGTCATTAAATTTGAGTGATTTTTACATTGTTTGTTTTGAAAAGTTGTAATTCTATGTCCAAAAATTACTGAATAAAATAGATAAAAAAATGACATATTTAGTTTCAGACTCGCACTTCTTTCAAAAATAGATGTTTTGTAGCTTTGCACTTTAACCGTTCGACCATTTAGCCAGATGAGATATCGACACTAAATTAACCTACTCATTGTAATTTTACTGCGAATTTCTATATATAGAACGCGGAAAATAATATATACAGTGTGCGATTACCGTGTAATTATGCAATCGGACAGTTCAATATAATCGTACAATATGGTCGCAATGCCCGGGAAAAGAGTTTAAAAACAAATAGCCATTCGGAAAACCTGGCAAACAAATGTGCTGTATGGGACAGTTCTTGTACTGAATATTATCGGTTTTTCGAATAAAAACATGAAAACATGGATCCTATATTAGATGGATTCGTAACGGAAGGAAACTCACGGAAGTTCACGGTCGTGGCGAGACGAAGCGAGAGCGCTAATCCGTCTCATTCACCATTTTCACGAAAAGGCAAGCTACTTCTATCCACGAATATCCACTTTAAACTAATCCATCGAAAGATGTTTTATGTACTCATTAAGAAAATTATGTCCAACAGTCATAAATAAGTTGGTCGGTTATGACTAAATTGTCCAACTTTGATAAATTTCATGTTTATTCTAATACATTAATTATCGATCCAAGCGTGACACATGTGTGAAATGGCGACCAATCGAAAATGTAGGCTGCGCTCTAGCGCAGTATATGAGTGAAATAGTCACTAAATATGTGTTATAGTTGGATTTGTCGATAGATCTGTGATGTATGAAGTGATTTGGTAACTTAATAAATCGAAATTAGCTAGCTTTGATAATCAATTTCATCTTCAAATATGGCCATTTTCGGCTATTAAAAACAACGATTTTCCTGGATTGAAGTCCTTTACGGGCATTTTTATTTAGCAGTGTTCACATACAACGCGCGTTTGAGCAGCATTTTGTTTTTACTAATGTGGAAAAAAGACATTGAAAATTGGTATCCAATAAACCATTTCCTTGCATATGCAGGATTAAACCTATAACGCAACTTAAAAAACACCCCATTTCCTGGCTGATTTTTACATTGATTTTAGAACTATTGAACAATGGACCCAGTTAATGTTGTATCCTCAATTAAAGGTGTTCTATTGCCCTATTTTAATAACCAAAAAGCGATCGGTTCATTGTGTTTTAAAGGATAATGACTAGTAGTCTGTATTACTTGCCCCTTACTACTATCGTTATCGGGTCAGGAAAGCCGTAATTATGGCGGCCTCCTCAGTTATTATTCATGTATTACGTTTTCTTGATTTTGCATGATCATTTGCTGACGATAGTTACTTTAGACGAGTTTGATACTATTTAGGTCATTCGATTTCGATTTTTTCTTTATTTTATTCTTTGTTTTTTCGAACGCATGGACGAAACGTTCTCGTACTTTCGCCTTGGTTGGAAAAGACGCTGTTCAGTGTTTCATGACAATGACTTCCGGCAGAGAAATTTTAACATGGAAAGTTTGTGTAACAGTAGCGAAGTGGTTAGTGTACAAGACTTACTTATCATATAATCAAAATATTGCATTATTAAGGAATCATCTGTACTTTTATAAAAAAGTGACCCGGAATTGTCGATGACTCGGAACTGTCGAGTTCACTGTACTCAAAAAGATCAATTACTATTAAGATTTTTTTACATTTAACTTTAGTCATAATTGAGCGGGAAGAATTTCAAATAAAAAGACAACTCACAATCAAACGCGATCGCGCAATTAATCGAACCTTTCGCCGATTACCGCCACTTTGGATTAAAAAAACCCGCTCTTTCCCCCAATTAATACACTTTATACGATGAATTAGCAGACGACACTGAAACGACAGTGAAAATCGATAGAATCTAGTTAATAAGCGTTAGGGTTTACATTAGCGTTACATATCCTTCTAATATAGGATCCTTGATGAAAATAAATAAACAAACAATTTACTTACTTAATCCTGTAAGATATTCATAAATGCAGTACATGTAATACATGTACAGGTCGTATTCTAGGTCATGCGTGTTTTTGTACTCTGAAGATTGGACTTGCCCACTGAATAGGTGGTAAAGTTGATGCATGAACAACATTTTACGGATTTTAACATAAAACTTTGATATTTAACAATTATTTTAAATACTGTATAGGCACCTTGTAAATTTTTTATAGTGATATGTTTATAAAATAAGTGTCAAATAACTAAACTATAAAACTGAACAAGAAATGTCTTTAAAAAAGACAAACGGCGTCGATTTAAAAACAAGAGGGCCCAAAGGGCCCTGGGTGCTCACCTGAGGAAAAGGTCACAGAAGAGCCATTTACATAGGACCACTAATGTTAAAACCTATTTTTTGACGTGGTGATGGATTGCCAGATTCCGTTAGTATTTGCTCATACAAGTTGTGACCACGCATCATCACTTCATCAACAACATTTGCAGACCAGTTTCGCAGACTTGGCACATGATTGCCTACCGTATACAATATGACAGCCAATGCAATTGCCGTACACTGATAACCACAGGGAATTGTCAAGTTACCTCCCTTTGATTTTTCCAACATACCTTTAATATACTTATATACAAGGGGTACATCTGCGTTTACTAGACCGATTCATCTAGATTTCTTATTTTGTGGCTCACAAAAAATACTGATACCCTAGTAGCACTTAAACCGCACGATTAAATTGATTAAACATAACTCTTCGAGCTATGAATATTAAATGTTTCATAGGGCAGATCATTAAAACACTCACCAACAAAAAACAATTCTTTTTGACAAATATTTTTTAGATATTCAAAATATGAATTTCAAGACCTTTCTAGTGATATAAAATGCAAAATTGTTTGATGAAAAATGACTTAGTAATTGCAATTTTAAAATTACTGTGTTTTCATTGTATTTACTCGCTATCATTTCTTGCCAACCAGCGAATGGTTACCTGTAGTCTTTATCAGCTCCTTGTTACTATTTATAGACATCATAACAATAACAATGAACTGGTCTATATGTGGAGCTGTGACTCTCAAAGTGTAAACCCCGGAAACTGGACGTAGTGAGGCTAATTTAATAATTATTGGGTAATATGTCAGACTTTTTACTGGAAACCGGTTCACATCTGGAGACGTAATTCATTTTACCCATAAAATATTGTGTTTGACACGTAACTTTTTATTGTTACAAAATAAAAAAACACTTTGGAAAGCAATAGAAGTCTACCCCAAAAAAAAAATCTACGAACGAAGCAAAATTTCGTAAAACATTGCATTACAATAGTGTGGCCTTTATTTTTTCGCGCGTGTCAGGGCCATCCAATCGAAGAGGGGATTTTCTCTGTTTCCCCCGTACGTCATTTTCAGTGCTTATAAATTCATCCAATAGAACGGCGGATTTCCGAAATTCCCAGACATACGTCATTATACAGAAATGTAGGTCAAAATCCAGCTTAGACAGCTACGCCGAAAAAATGATAAACCCCTAAATATTGGTGTGTAATGAAACTGGCTATGTTTATATACGCAATGTTTACGTGGACGACCTGTAGTAACATTATCAATACACCTATGCATTGGCCTCTGTTTATTTCACTTGCCAGCAAACACGAACATTTCATGAAACATGTATTACTTGAAAATTTCACCTCTATTATAATGTGACCACTATACTATAATTTTCTATTGTTATCCCCGATTTATAAGTTGTGTCTTTAAATTCGGAAGTATTGTCACCAAGTACCTTAGTGTACCAAATCATCTTAATCGCCCTTACACGTATGGGTCACATATGGCAATAAATACAACTCGGGAAAACGGAACAGTTAACTCCGGGTTTTCGAAAAGAATGATAGCTTATTACTGTCACTCCGGTGTCTGCATCCGATTGCTCGGCGTTTGTGCCGACAGACTTTAATCACTTCAGTTGTATCAATGATTTAAACTCTTATATCTAATGTCATAGTTTACAATATTTGTTTTTGAGTATTGAACATCTCGACAAATGCATTTTAGTTTTCAGATTTCACGAGAGGAAATAAAATCTGAAATTCCACAACCCTGTAGATGAGTTAATCCTCATACCCATAGGCGGATCCAGCGGGGTGGGGGGGGGGGGTCTGGGGGGGGGGGGTCCGGATCCCTCCCTAGAATTTGGAAAATGTACCTTTCCATTAGTGTATTTCTTGCAAGTCATTTTTAAGTAGCATGAAACAATTTTTCTCGGTGCTTAACATAGATTTAATGGTAATGTAGTTTTTATTATCAAAATGTTGCAAATTTTTCTGCAAAATGTGAATAATTGGTTGTGGTTTGAGGTTCCGACCCCCCTAGAAAAGTTCGGACCCCCCCCCCTAGAAAAGTTCGGACCCCTCGAAAAATCCTGGATCCGTCCCTGATACCATTCGTTGTTTTATGTCCCTTTTTAACAGTCAGCACAAAAAGACAGGGATACTTTACTGATATATTTTCAATGTTCATAGGTAACGCAAGCAGGCTATTAGACTCTCATTTTAACCTAAACAACAATGATCAGTAATAGCACTAAGTCTTGTAAGTCAGTACAGCTGCCATAAGTCATAACTCCAAAAATACAATTTGGAATCACATAAGCTTTATTTTTCAATGTTTGTAAAGCTAGCAGTAACGACAGTACAGCAGTAAAATAATAAATAAACCCTTACTGTTAGAAATTTCGCCAGTACAGCAGTAAACCCTTACTGTTAGAATTTTCGGCAGTACAACAGTACTGCAGTACAACAGTAAACCCTTACCGTGCCAAAAATTCTAACAGTAAGGGATTACTGTTGTACTGATGTACAGCCGTTACTGCTGTCTTCACATACATTATACTGGTGAAAATTCTATCAGTAAGGTTTTACTGCTGTACTGGTGAAAATTCTATTGATATGGGCTTACTGTTGTTCTGCCGAAAATTCTAACAGCAAGGGTATACTGTTGTACTGCTGTACTGCCGAAAATTCTAACAGTAAGGCTTTACTGTGGTACTGCTGTACTGCCGAAAATTCTAACAGTAAGGCTTTACTGTTGTACTGGTGAAAATTCTATCAGTAAGGCTTTACTGTTGTACTGCTGTACTGCGAAAATTCTAACAGTAAGGGTTTACTGTTGTACTGCCGAAATTCCAACATTAAGGATTTACTGTTGTACTGCTGTTCTACTGTACTGCCGTTACTGCTAGCTTCACATACATTATTTTTCATTTAATTTGAAATTGTAAAAGTTTGGACTTTACACAATGTACAAATTGTTTATTTTTTGCAGGCAGAAATTCCAGATAGATGGCCTATGAAGATATTTCTATCAGGCGGAAGATTAAATGATAACACCCATCGTGAGTTATTTGGTAAAGTGTCATATTTTGTAGAAACTCCTTATTTCAATAAGGAATTCGGAGGAGTCACATATGATGCTACTACATCGTTGACATATAAAGAATTTAGTGTCGGTTATCTTCGTGAAGGTCTACAATTAAAAATAGTAGACACGGATGGTAATATCCAACCTATTGGCTGTCGTGGAGAACTCTACCTTCAGTCAACTCGATCATTTCCACTTTATTACATTGATAGAGAGAGAAACAAACGTATACGAGATAACAATGGCTGGATAAAAACTGGTGATGATGCTCTGATGGAGGAAGATGGAAGAATATTTGTGTATGGAAAAATATAATGGCTTATTCATATTATTGACATATTTGTGTAATTGACTATTATAATTATATAATATTTTGTGAAAGCATATTTGTTGGCATACTTTAATGAATTTAAGGAAATTGGTGCCAGTGCACGATATATAGTGTTTTTGTAAGTATGTACGTTTTACCAATTATTTATTGCAAGTGTTATCTCCATTTCTTTGTTGTGAATAAGTATACATTAAATGCATTAATTACATTGAATGAATTGCACTTCAACAGTTCTCCAAATGTAATAGAGAAACACTTATACTCTTCTACACATTGGCCGAATGTTTCACTCTTGTTCACTTTCTAACGTGAAGCAGGGGTAGTGTATTCATTGAGCTTCACAGGGACATGGACCCAAGGGTCCTTGACAGAGAGCGTATTAGGCCATGCCAAACCGGAATTTTGTAAAGCGTCCACGTAGGTTTTCTCAATCCAGTCCTGAATAAAAAAAAATGTTGGTGAATTTTTCTTAAATAATTCTGTTGTTCCGCGATTCGATAACTGATTTTTCTCACGAAATACTGATAGTTCATTGTTTCTATGTACATGTGTATGTTGTATTATACTTTTTTTACAGAATTACTTTAATCTCATATTAATGTCATAAACATTCATGTACTATCAAGTACTAATTATTTGTGCGAATACTAGCTAGATTTGACATGTGATTTCGTTTTCGGTTTTTGTGAATAGGTACCTAGGTTTGTCAAACTAGAGTTGACGCTTAACAAAATTTCAATTTGGCATGGCCTATCATGCATACTGCTTGTAAATTTACTATAATTGAGGCATATTCATGTAACTGGACCTAGACATTCTGTATAATACTCTGAAAAATCCATTCTTCTCATATTTTTGTAAGGAGTGATTTTTTCAAAGTACGATACAGAATGTCATCCTGCTGGACATAGTCTGAATAATATGTTGATAATTACATGTAATTAACACAGATTATGGAATTTGTGCATCCGACTCTTAGTTTCTTTTTTTCACTAGTATTTGTGAATCGGGTTTTCAAAGTCATTTGGAGGGCGCTGCATATCATTTGAAGACAAACATCGATTCAAAATAAAACTAACAACAAAGTTGAGTGTATAAATACTTTGTTTTTGCCAGCATATATTTTCTGGAGTATGATAACAGAAGTAATATTGCACATATTGATATTATATTTATATACATATAATAATCTATTATCATTAAAATAACTAGACATCAAGGGGCGTTTCATGAGTCATTGAATATAAAGTATAACCTCTGCAGAGTGGCACTCTACTGGTCAAATCCTCTGCACAACAACAGCTTTTGCTATTTCTCGTAGGAGTAATTTTAGATGAATTTAACCTCTGCAGAGCAACAACCTCTGCACAGCAGCACAATTAGTTCTTCCCAGTGGGTGTTGTTCAAGAGAGGTTGTACTGTATCTTGTTTTAAAGTTTGGCCACAGACAATTTTCGTCTAAGTTAGTTAAAGTTCTTCATAGCCCAGCAAGTCAGAGGTTATACATCGAGGAGAAACATGTTCCTCAAAACACAGTTATAAAGCTGTATTTATTGATAGCATACACTATGAAATAATTGTCACTACATGAGAAAATTGGGAGTATATTTGAAATATATAAAAGTCATGTATACATGTCTGTATAAAACTAAAATAGATGATATCATAGTGTCATAAAAAACTAAGACTGTCTTTCAGTAAAGTTTTAATAATAAACCTAGTATTCAAATAAAATGTACACTTGAGTCCATTATAAACAAGAAAAACTTGAGTTTTGAGCATGGAGTCTTCCGTGAAATTGTACAACCTCAGGTCAAAACAACATAACTTCGGTGGCAATATAAGGCCTACATGGCAATATAGTACCATATTCATTTGTACAACCTCGGGTTCAAATATGACTTTGGCGGTAACATTACATGGCAATGAAGTACCATGTTCAATTAAGCCAATTCCTCGATGTTGTGTTAATATTTATGTAATTCTTTGAAACATTTCTTGCAGACTCTTACAGGTTCCTTTGCAGTAGCAAGTTGAGCTTTCTTATCAGAACATTCTTTACAAAATATATTTCCACAGTTCCTACAATGATGCTGAAATATAGTACAATAAAATAAAGCTGGATTTCAATTCTAAAAAAATATTTATTTTATACTGGGTGTAACAATGTGTCAACACACGTTTTTAGGTTATTTACGGCATCCAGGGCACCCAACATAGCTTTTATGGACCCTTGTTTTTAACCAGTACTCACCAACCCTTCCACAGGGCGGGAAACTTCTCCATATACCTTATTATTGGAGGAAAATTGACATGGACAAATTTTCCTGAAAAGGTATAGCCTGCCATGGTGGGATTTGAAACACATAGTCCCTTCTGGACACTAGGTTCAAAATCTAGGCATGCTATCAACTACGCTACTTACCGGGGTTCTCTATCATATTAACATTTTTTGTGTACTGTATAATGCTGTAGCAACACATTGTACAGGTCTTGTTGGAACAATCAACTAACTCACCATTCCTGGCAAGGCTAAATTTCTGGATATAGTTGCTAACTGTGCACATACTTCTGTCAGTGACTGACAGTTGCACAACATGATCTACAATCAGTGGTGGACCAGTCCTACGTGGTAATAACATGAACTATAGAACTTCTTGCTCAAGAAAGCAGTAGTATAATCTACCAGTCAGTCATTAAAAACCTATGTAATCAAAGCACTGATAGCACTTCCTGGACATGTATCCAACAGGACAAAACAATACTGCTGAATACTGTCCACTTTGTAAACAGGGAGACTATTATTTTCACTCATAGATGTTAACCTAACTTCATATCTTTAGGCTTAATCTGACAGCGCATAATGGAATGTATTTTGTCTGTGACACTATTGTAATACATTTCAAAAGTTGAGATTACTTAGACCTGCAAGCAACATATGTCAAAATCTGCTACGCTGGAACTATTACTTCATGGTCAAGATCAACTAGGTTGTGTGAGAAATTATAGTTCTATTACATTAACCTGTCACAACTTAAATAATTACACGGTCACTGAATCTGTTATGTTTAACCCCTTTTGAACTTGTTATTTCCCCGAAATTCAAAATTGTTGCATATATAGTTAGATTATCAATAATTAATACGGATTGGTGGCTCAATGGTTAAAATGAGGTTAAATAATAACACATTCAGTGACCGTGTAATTATTCAAGTTGTGACAGGTAAATGTAATAGAACTATATCATATAAAAAGAACATGCTGAAAATAAAGTGTCCAAGAGAAAACTATGTGTGTGAATACCGGTATACAGAGAAAGTTGCAAACATATGCATGTATATGGGAAAGATGTGCATGAGTATTGAAATATACATTAGGATGCATATAAATAGTTTCACTATGCATATTGAGGGTTGCATGCAAGACTGTAGTAACTTGCTCTTTACGGCAATGCACTTATTACAGTTTTGCAGGCAACCCTCAAATTATTATTATGTACATGCATAATCTGATATAGATTTATGCACTTTATAAGATGATGGAACAAGTTTAATATTGTTAATAAAAAACAATTTTGTTTTATCTCCCTTTATTTCATTTATATATAAACATGTAGATTAAAAACAAATAAAATCTTATGTCCATGTAAAAAAACAGTAGTTAAAGATATATATAATTCCACTAAATAATAGAAATTAACCCTTAACTGTTTGGGAAAATGGCAGAAAAAACACAGCAACAGAGAGGGCACATTCCTGCTCTAGGAACCTTCCTGAGACATCATTTGATAGAAGGCCTGAGAAAAATTCATTTTTTAGGCAACCTTGAGCGAAATTTACTTAATCCAGTTAAACACTATTTTCAAGTCCTGTCGCAGCAATTTTAAAGGGGGGGGGGAGAGGCACATAAAAACTTAGGATTGACCAGTAAAAGATTAAAATATGATATGTGATTTATAATAAAATAAGAACAAATGTCAACTTCTTTATAAAAAAATACATAAGCTGAATATATTTTCACTTCCCTCAAAGTATTGCCTTGTCCTTTACTTCTCAGTAAAATATTTTGGCACTTGAAAGATTTTATCTTTGGTTGATAAAGGACTTACAGAAGGTGAAATTTACCATATTATAATTCAACACATGCATATTGTTAAATTTTATTAAATTATCATTAGCACATACATAACTCCACTGATTTGAATACTCTAAACCCTACTTTCGTATTCACTATTGATAAAAATAGATACCCAGAATAACCAAACAAATATCAAGTGTTTAGATCAGAGGGGTTAATGTATGCACAACTGATAGTTGAATAAAATTAAACCATGATAGATGAAGGAAGATTTGTAACTTATTAACATAAAAGCACCTATGATTTGACTTATTCAGAGAGATGTTAGACAGTCCTAATTTTCTCTATGAACAAATAACAATATCACAAGACACTATTCCACAACCAAACCTAATTTACCAAAAATATATATTTCATATACAATTACAAGTACATGTATAGATAACCACATTATAATCTATAATCAATACATATAATGATAAACAGAAGCAAAGGTAGGAGCAATGGTCCACTGGTAGGATGTAGGCTTAGGGGTAGAGAGGTCCTGGGTTTGAATCCCACTAGGGGCACTGCTAATTTCCTTGAGCAAGGAGTTTATCTACCATTGCTTCACTCCACTCAGGTACAAATGGGTACCTGCAAAGGTGGTATAATTCAGTTGCGCCAATTTGTCTGCTGCACTAAGTGGTGTAAAAGACTCCCTAGGAAGATTGATAGATAGATACCAGTAGCCTGATGCCCAGGGATAGTTGAAAGTCAGTGAATATGCATTAGCATGAAACTTAGACTATAAAATACCATTTACTAACCAGTAAATAATGACTGTCATGATAAATAGTTTAATTCAGTAATAAATTTTAATTTTTGCAAAACTACAACTTTTTAATTTTTTAGATCAAACATGCTTATTTTCAGAAGAAAAGGGACCCTATATTATCCCTATTCCCCCTATTAATACCATCAAGTCAGGTATTCCTTTAAGTGGACCTTAACTGTATAAAACTATATTGGACATATATAATTCAAAGTTGATAAATCTCATTCTAATTAAGTCTTGATCATACAGAAATGGGATGGAAATTTTCTTAACAGCAAGCAAACTGAAATTAATCGAAATGTCTAGAAAGGTAATTTTTCAAATACATGTACTGGGTTTAACACTGTGTCAACACAATTTACGTTATTTATAGCAGCCAGTGCATCTAACCATGCTTTCCTGGACTCTTGTCTATAACCATTACAAACCTATCCTTCGACAATGTCTGCAACTCCTCCATACACCTTATTAATGGAGGAATATTGACAAAATTATCAAATTTTTATTTAAGGGTATAACGGCATGAGTGCGATTTAAACCCATACCACCTTCCGAAAACGAGATTTGACATCCAGACATGCTACCAAAGTCCGGGCTACAGACAGTATCTCTAAGAGAATAATAACACTAAAACTTCTACATGAAAATATAACACCACCATTGATACTGTGATTTATATGTAAATATGAGATTCATTTTCTTTATATCAATCTACATAATCATACAGAAAAATACATTCTGGTATATCAAGCACATATAAGCATATACAACAAGTAAATCTGTGAGCTAATGCTCACTAGTGATACCCCCGCCAAAATCTAAAAATATGCGACAAACAGGAAGTAGATGAGCAAGGAGCATGAAATCGCTTTACACCACATGGGACTATGGGATGAAGCAATATGCAAAGTATTAGGCTGCTGCATGGTATAGTTGCTGAGAAAACTGCGATGGAAATTTTGTAACGGACGGACGGACAAGGGTAAAACAGTATACCCCCCTCTTCTTCGAAGCGGGGGTATAATAAGCCTGAATTTTTGCATAAACATTTAGCAAGAGTCTAAATATAGAACAAATATAATATAGGCCCTTTAGGATAATTTAAGACAGATATTCTGGGTAAACAATGCCTCATAATATCCTTTATTGAGCTCGTAACTTTTGCCCATCTTTTATTTTTGTTAATCAATATAGAATTAATAAAACATACATCTGAAACCTTGGCTATCAATCACACTGGAATGTTACAAATTACTTGCATTATTAAACAATAATTTATCAGTTCAAACATTCTCTTTCTTTTGAGTCAGAAAAAAGATGAAAATAATCATAAGAGTAATAATGAACAAAACAAGAGCAAGAATATTATAGTCCAACAATATTAACCAGAGCTTGAGCTTTATGCCAGAATATAATAAACTCGGTATTTACAGTCTTTTGTTGTTTTTGTTTGTAAATCACACTTTGTTGGAAGCTTTCTACAAAATACACATTCTAAACAATTAACTTTGTTTTCGTGGAATAAATACTTTAAAACTGTGCCACAATATTGCGACTTACATTTCCCCCCCCCTTAAACTAATGAGTCCAACTTTATAAGTACAATAACATGATCTGTTAACAAAATTGATTTACAGTCGAAAAGGTCGTTATAAACACATGTATAACCGTATACACACATACGGAAACTCACGATTTAATGTAAGTAAAAGTAAAGTTTGTCATTTTAAAAACTAGGTAGTTCAAGCTCAGGTTAACATTGTCTCACTATATCACTACATAACAAACTAAACAAAGTGTCACAGCTTCATGTCCTCACCTTTGTAACTTTAAATTCAATTCAGCTCAGTTGAGTTTTGACAGATTAATGACAGAAGAATGATACGGCACTTGTGATCCCTCGGCTTCAAGCTTGCTTTTATGGTAACATGGTCATAAGTTGTGGGTTTGAATCTCAGTTTGGATCATGGATTTTTATCAGCTAACATTTGGCACCCAATGTAATAAAAAACGCTAAGAATTGTGTGCTTGAATTCCAAGATTGTCCAGACATTCAAGCTCCAAAATTTCAAGGACAAATTCAACTAAGGGTTAAGAAGTATATGAAGCAAAGGCATGACACAGCGTTTGTCCTTCCCTACCTACACGCTAACTTTTATGGCAATGTGGTAGAGAGTCAGTCCACTTACAACTCTTGAGGTCATGGGTTTAAATCTTAGTTTGGACTTTGGATTTTTAGAGGGTTACACTAAAGTTTCAATACATCAATGATTGTATAAGGATGAATCAACAAAGATTCTTTAACACTTTTAAACACATACATCAACTTTTGGCTGCCGTAAAATCAACTCTAATTACTAGGGGTTTAACAATACGACCAAAAACGTTTTGCAATATATTGCAATACTTATCAGTTTTGTTTGTAGACGTGCGAAGCATGAATTAATGCACATGCATTGCATTCGCTACACTTACATGTGTATTTCAAACGACCTCTTATCCAAATATTTGAACGACTTGTACAAAATTGAATATGTGTTAGAAAATGCATACTCTAAAACAGAATTCCGAAGGGAGTTATTTGTTTATTTGACGAAATGTTTTACATTTTAAAGCACAATAAGATTATTACTAGTTTTTAACATTCATTCAAGTATTTAAATTTTAGATTCTAATAAAATCAATCAGTAAGAGTAACGACACACAACTACAGAAACCGGTTCAGGAAAGAAAACCAGTTAAAAACTGTCTGAATTCATATTGCAATATAAACCATTATATCGGTTAACTGTTACACCCCTACTAATTACACTAGGCAGGTGGTTTTATAAAAATCAATCTATCACAGAAATAAGCATATCATACATCAGCATACACAGTACACACCAAAAGTTTGGAGACAAAGAAAATTCATTAAAAAAAATAAGTTTCATTCATTGTTTTCGGTAGAGTCATTATTTTTTAATATATATTTGATATGGTTGATGATGAAATGGAAATAAATTTCTTGAATGCATCGTATTTATACAATTCAACATTTCAAATCTCAAAGCCTCCAAAACCAAATTCAATGTCATTTTTTTCTATAACATAGATTTAAAGCTTTATTGGCAATCTCAACTACAAATAGCACCATAACAAAGAAAATACGCAAAACTAACAAGTATTTAAAATATATGACAGCCATCCGGCTAGCTCAGTTGGTAGCATGCAAGTCTACTGATCGAGGGGTTGTGAGTTGGATTCTCAAGCGGGGCATACTTTCGTGGAGCTTGGTCATGAAATTATTTCTAGGGCCATTCTCCCTCCTACTTATGATTTTTAATTATGTAGGGCAGTTGTCAGTCACTGACCAAAGTATGTGCTTAGTAGTTGTTTAACAGCTAAATCCAGAGATTTAGTCTTTCCAGGAACAGTGATTAGGTTGACTGACCGCCATTATATAACCTGTACAATGTGTTCCTATGGCATTAAACCCAACAAACAAACAAACAAAATAAATGATAATACAATTTCTGTTAAAACCAATGTAGTTGGCTTATAAAATGAAAATGTCTCCAAACTTTCGGTGGGTACTGTATATAATTATAAACATGCAAAAATATAATATAGGTTTACAATAAGCTGCCTATAGTTCTCAATGTACACTATATACAGATAGCCTTCACCTTAACTCAATACAGCACCAGCCTGATTTACTATGTTATAATAGTAAAATGTATTGGCATAATGAACATCTAGCTCAATTATATAGATTGATTGAAATAATTTCACTAGCGAAATAATTTCATCTCGGTATGAATAGCTATTCATAGCTAATGTTAATATGTATCTTGTTACAAAATGTCCGACAATAAATAAAGTTTGTATTGTATTGTACTAGCCCAAATCATTTTTTACACTGCCAAGTAATTATCAACCCCAATTATGAAGATTAAATATCTTCACTAGCCTAAATCATTTTTACTAGCCCTAGGCTTTGTTTTTTTTATTAAGGTGAAGACTTTACAAAGTTAGGAATGTAAACACAACCATGTTTGGTCGCTTGTTGGCTCAAACAATAATATATTTCCACTATTGTCACTGAACCAATTAGACACAACCCTTACTTTAGACTGATATCTGTTAACAGATTTATCTCTTCCATCTATTGAACAAACACATATGTATGCAATCACTCACAAGTAACACACAGCTATATTCATCATAATACATGATATAAAGCTATTTCCCAGAGTCCCTCTATAAAATAAATCTGGTTCCTGGACTCTATGAAATAAAAAGCTGGTTTCCAAACTTAATCTTCGATTCAAAACCAGTTTCTGGACTAAATCGTTAATATAAACCTAGTCCCCAGTCCATCTATAATATAAAGCTGGTTCCTGTGTTCCATCTATCACAAAGCTGGTCCCCTGGACTCATTCTATTGTTGTAATATGGCATCAGCGTAGCACGGTTCACAAACACGTACAGGTTTTCTTGCCATTGCTAATTTAACTTCTTTAGCTGAACATTCATTACAGAAGATATTTCCACAACTTCTACAATGGTGCTATATATGAGGAATGGAAAATAAGGTTTGATATATACATGGTCATAGTATAATATAAGCATGAGAGTGTGCCAGAGTGTATCAGTGTATCTATAGGCAGATTTTACACAGTGAGCTTTCATTATGTTTATAGTTAGTTGGAAAATAGTGAAAATGTAACATTTATTGTTACAAACAAGGGTTGCCTGCAAGACAGTAGTAACTCGCTCTTTAACTCAATGCATTTACTGCACTCTTGCAGTCAACCCTCTCTGTATTTTCATTACCAGAACAAAACAGAACAAACCTTTATTATCTCAAATCATGAAACATGATGCAGGATGCTCGTATGAGCAACTTAAATGTACAATTTGTAAAGAAATAAAATCATTATTATAAATATTATATTGTTAAGCATTATTGTTTTAGCAGAGGACATAATAACTGTAGGAGCAGTGGTCCAGTGGTAAGACGCGCGCTTAGGGATCGAGAAGTCCCGGGTACGATCCCCACTAGGGGAACTGCTAATTTCCTTGAGCAAGAAATTAACCTACAATTATTCCACTCCACCCAGGTGTAAATGGGTACTGTGAGGGATGGTCTGCCTGAGGGTGATCAGGTGATTTCAGTGATCAGGAGTTATTGTACAAGATTGTAAAGTCGGCTGACCATGTACAAGTATATGGAAGCAGACTTTATACCGCACTTTAATCTTTAACTTTAACAAGCTCACTTTATAAAATTCACCTATAGATAATAGAATAGCTTATAGCAATAAGACAATTTTGTATACTTGTATGATTATATCCAGGGATTTTCATTGCTTTTAACATAATGGTAAAACAGTTTGAGGATTGGGAAATATATAATAATAGACAGGAAACAAGATCTATGGCAGTTGTAGTGAGGTCAAATCAGGCACATAGGAAGGATCTAAATATTGGGGCAGCATATGAGGTGGGTACGGGAGGAGTGACCCCTCCTGCCGGTTGAAATTTTTTCTGGAAGTAAGCCTCTGAAACTTGATTTCCAGCACCTTCATTACCCCCTTTTTAAGAACAAATCTTCGTATTATAACAAGACCTCAAGATGTTAAATATGTGTCATGAAAAATAAACTTGCGCCCGCTTGCCGCTACTGCCAGAATATTGGGGTCACGGCCCCTGCTTCTATGCACCTGGGTCAAATAAATAGAAATCTCAAACAAAGAATGTAGAAATACAAAACATTACATTAATCATGTAATACAAGTAAATCTGTGAGCTAATGCTCACTAGTGATACCCCCGCTGTGAGAAATATGACTACAAACAGGAAGTAGATGAGCAAGGAGCATGAAATCGCTTTACACCACATGGGACTATGGGATGAAGCAATATGCAAAGTATAAGGCTGCTGCATGTTATAGTTGCTGAGAAAACTGCGACGGAAATTTTGTAACGGACGGACGCACGGACGCACGCACGCACGGACAAGGGTAAAACAGTATACCCCCCTCTTCTTCGAAGCGGGGGTATAATGATTATAATCAACAATAAATGTAATATAAAGCATAGCCATAGAAATGGGTTGAGGGTAATTTCTGTGTTAGGTTCTAGATGAAAGGAAGAGGAAGATAATATTTCATCCAAGGTCTATGCTACCATTATGCCATGTACAATGTATGATCAATTACCAGTAACAGCTTGAGACATGATGGTGCATTTATGCATTTTCTTATTGGAAATATTTATGAGTGAACATTCATGTTTTATAACAAGCAGGATTTTGCTACATGCTGCATGTTTGTTTCAAATTTGCATTCTACTTAACAGAGGATTGAGCACAGAATGCTCACATACTCTAAATAAGGCAAACAGAAAACTGTCCATTTTCATTATTTCAAATGAATCATGCTTATGTCAACAAATTGAAATACATACATGTTTTGTAAAAAGGTCATAATAAAATAAACCCACCTTTCTAACTGTAACAGAGAATTTCTTGTTACAACTCATACATTCCTTCACTTCACTATCATCAGCCCATTTTCTACTTTGTACTTTAGTTGTGGTAATCTATACATGAAGACAGAATAAAATCATTTGACAAAATGTTATGAATTCAACAGACAGACTAACCATTGTATACATGTACAGTAATGTATAATTTTTACCAATGTATAATAACTACAGTATATACTCAATATACACATAGGTGGATTTCCTTTTAAGACCACTTTCTGTAAGACAGCCAGGTCTTATTAGCAGAACTATACTGTACATGTACAAACACAATTAACAGATAATTGACAATTTTGGTGATACACTCAGTTCAAACTTCACTGTGTAAAAGGTAAAAGTTATAAGTTATTTCTATATTGAGCTGTGAAGTCATACTATTGTTTAAGGTAGTAAGTTAATAGTATAAGAATTCAAATAATTGACAAAAAATTGCATTTTAATAATACCTATTAAAATAATGATTTCTCTGACGTAGATAATGTAATGATATGGGATGACCATAATGTTGTCAGTTTTATAGAGCTCTATCTTGCTGACAACAATCATTTAGTAATATCATGACAAGCATCTGCTTTCCTTAGATTTTCTTTTATCCAATTTATATAATCTACTTCTTATTTAAAGAAATTGACAACTTTGCTCCATGTAGAAGAAAATTACCCTTCTGATAGATTTTCAAGGTAATGTATAACCTATGGTCAGAAAAAGAACCTTGTTCCCCAGATTTGAAGTCCAGTGTGTAAACAACTCTGCGACATAACTCTTCCAATCCAGAACTATCACACCCATACCACATTGTCAAACCATATTTGAATTTTTTACTTTACATTAAAAATATTTAGTCAGTCAATTAATCAAATAAAGATCTCACCTGTAAAGATTGATTTTCACGTCCCATCTCATGTAAAGCTGTAGTCATATCATCTATCTTACGTTTTAATTCTACTGATTTCTCTTGTAATTTCTCACTGTCTGCTTCACTCTTTAAACATCTGAAAATATTTACCATAAATAAAAATACATAAATATACACATTTTTAAATGAATCTATCATAACAAGCTCCGTAAACAGACATCCTATAGATCCCTGTCATATAGGATCTCTTGTGGTGGTTCCGAGGTTCACGTCAAGATGACCTTTGTGTCAACCAATCAATGTGTAGCTTACATCAAAACGAAACACTATTAATAGCATCTTGATTGTGTAATTTCTATTTTTAGACCGAGATTTGTGAGCTAATTTGACAGCGGTGTTATTCAAAGGCTGTGATTGGACAGCTAGTTTCCAATTGCATGACATAGACAATGTAAACAAGTTACTAAACAGAATCATTGCGTCATGAATATTACACTGAGAAAAAGTAACCAAAATGTGACCCTCATAACGAAACAGCCAGATCATAAATAAGCAAGAAGGCAATAAGTAGAGAATTTTAGATCAGGTTTTAATCAGATTGCTATTGTTCATATGTTGCAAGGAACCATTATGTACTAAGGTGACAATCATTATCGTACCCAGAGGTTATCAACATTCACGATCTAACTAGTATTAAGAATCTTGATAGCCTCTGGGTACAAGAATGGGAGACAATATACTCATGTCATTATATATCATACTCATGCTTTCTCTACCTACCATGTTATAACATAGATGTTTAAACAATACACATTGCTTTTAAGCTAACTTTTATGACAATATGGTAATATATTCTTTTTTTTATTCAACAAGAAATGTAATGTGGAAACCACATTAAAGCCGCATTTAAAAACTTTAATGCAAAAATTACAAAGGGAAATAATCCATAATAAAGGCAGGTAGAGTTGTGGTTACTGTCTAATTCTGTTTATGGCAAGGTTTGTTATCAATGTATGAAGTTTCATAAAGATCTGACAATAAATGGCAGAAATATATGGTATAGAAAAAATTTAACGCAATTGTTAATGACACCGGATGACCACCGGAATTTTTTTCATAAATTCCTGCCAAAAAAGGGTTTGGATTTATCTTGATTCAATATACTTTAAAGATAAAACATGACTAACTGACAGGATAAGTTTGTAAATTTCCTAACATTCATTTGATTTAATAAAACATAAATAGTCTTACTTTCAGTCAATCCGAATAGGTTAAACTAATCTTAACTCAATGATTCTTGATGGAAAATATATCAAGCCTACTGTATTTACTCTACCCTATTACTGATATAAAACAACACAAACCTATCTAACAATAATCTTCTTTCATCATTGTTGTTTTCTAGTTTGGCTTCAAGTTCTGAAATAAAAATTTCTCAAAATTATTTCCATTAAGTTTTATTTCTTAAGACAGTTTCTTTTATATAGACAATACTTTTTCAAATAGTCATCATTTAACTACTCATAGTTGCCAAGTTTCATTAGGACATCAAATAGAAAATATTATTTGAAAGGCTTTAATAGAGTAATGCATCCAGGCCAAACAGACTAATGTGTCATACAAAAGACAAAAAAGTTGTGAGATAACTGTTTCAAAAGCAAAGATTCTGAGGCAGGCTGGCTTAGAAACTTCGAAAAAGCAATGGTTCAAATGGTCAGTATAAACTAAAATACAATATAATCATCTCACCTAATTTTTCACCTTTAAGATCATCAGCTAATTTAGTTTGTTCTATTAATTGTTCTTGTACAGTAACAAGATCAGCTCTAACTGTACCAAGGTTCTCATTCAATACTGACATCTGTATCTCTGTACGAGCTGTATCCTCTTCTAGTTGACGTTGTAAATCATCACACGTTTTCTTCATTGTTTCCTATAATAATGATAATGATAATGATGATGATGTTGATGACGACGACGGCAACAACAACAATGAAGACAACGACAATAATAATAACAATAACAACCACCATATGAGCAAGCATTTAAGTGTATTAAATAATTACAAATTATGAAACATTAATTAAAAAAATTATAAGTGTATAATATTATGGGCAGGTTTCCTAAGAATATCACTAGCTAGCGCTTTGTGCCCTAGTACCCTTCTTACACCGTTGGAAATGGTTTGTGATATCAAATTAAGGGAACCAGGGGGCAAAACACTAGCTAGCAGTATGCTTAGGAAACTTGCCCTTCATGTCTCATCACAGATGCATAAATAATTTTGCAAAATCTGTCAAACCCACTAGACGTCTACAGGCATTTGACACTTTGCATGACCCTATTACTTATTTTAAACAAATATATTTTTTTCCTTTCATACACTATATAGATTCTAAAGAATGTTTTTTAAAATTCAAGACATTTTCGTTATATTCAAGGGCACTTTTTTCAAGGTTATATTCATTTCAAGGACTTTTCAAGTTGAAACTAAATTCAAGGATTTTTCAAGGACTGTATGAACCCTGTATAATAGAGGGAATATTAACAGAAAGTATTAAAGATAATTTACCAATGATTTCTGTAATGTAATATTTTCATCTTTCAACATTTGTCTTTCATTATCTGAGTTTAATCTCATTTCTTCAAGTTTACTTTCAGCCTGAAATATAAGATATTCACTAGATTGAGATAAAATTACTACAAGATATCATCTCACATACTGTAAGTAAGTATTTTATTTTTTTATAATTGGTTTTATAATGTAGTATTGAACACATATTTAGGTATATATGACGGACAGCTTTTCCTACAATAGGTTTCCTGGACACTTTTTATTACCAGGACTAACTTACCCTACCCTGAGGCCGACAACTCATGTATGACCTACGGGTACGACCAAGCTCGAACCTGCAATCTCTGGATTCAAAGTCAGACATGCCAACCACTGCGCCATAGCTGCGGCTTCTGTAAGTAAGTATCTTAATACATTCAGGTAAGTCAAACATGTTATGGTTTTATCAACCTTACAGCTCACTGATTGCTTGTGATTAAAACAATAAATACAAGTATAAACAGAGTACAAAGTAAAAAAGAGGCAGTAGTCTAGAGGTAGGACACATGCTTATGGATGGAGATGTCCTGAGCTCAAACCCTAGGTGTAAATGGGTTCTGTGAGTGGTCATCTGTCTGAAGGTGGTTTTAATGATCGGAGGTTATTGTACAAAACTGAGCAGTCAGCTGAACATAAACATGGAAGTAGACTTTAAACCTCATTTTTTTAACATGGAGGTGTAAAACATGTTTAAATTTAGATAGATTCATAGAATCCAATAGAAATAATTATATGATAAACTAAAATCAAACCTGTTTCACTTTATCTTCCATGCCATCAAATGTATTCTGTAATTCTAATTTCTGAGATATCAGTATTCCTTTAGCATCTTCTAAAACTTTTATTTCCTAAAATATAATCAATCTGTTGTATTAAATCAAAGTAAAAAGTAAAGTTCTGCTATTAAGACCATCTTGGCTTTTGCAAAATCATACATTTTTTGATAATTTTTAAGTCCCAAGTGCTTAAAATTGAGAAGAAAAAAGGTTACTGTATCAAAACAATAGTGCTAGGAGTTTCTTTTTACTTTCTATATATGGAACAGTAAAGCTCACTGAGATGTCAAATTGAAAATACAACCTAATTCAATACACTCCTATTTACAGTTAAGTATTTTTCTGTCAATGGTATAGCTTGTGCACACTATCCTGAGAAATCTTGTACACTTTTAACATCATTTACATTAATTTAAACTGTATGCCCCAGTGTACCTACAATGTATATAATCATGTGAAATATGCTATAGTTTTTGTACAAGTGACTGATAACTACACTGTTAACCACTTATCAAACAGACAAGTAAAGTCAAAGCTAAATGGCATTCTTCATCATCCAGTCATGTAGAGAATAATTTGTTCATAACTAACTAACCCCATTCTCTGCGAGGTTCACTGGCTTGAAGATGATTTCAATATTCAGGGGGTTTTCATACAAAATTGTAAAATCCACTAAACATGTATATGGAAGCAGACTTTAAACAGCACTTTTACTTATAACTTTTATCGTTACTATTTACCTGTATTTTATCTTTTCTTTCTTGTTCTAATTTAGCTTTAAGTTGTTTAATTTCATCAGAGAAAGATTCATTAGCAGCAGTCAGTTCAACATTTTGTTTTCTTAAATCATTTACTTCTGGTTCTGTAGTTTCCTAGAAACAAAATACATTTACAATATATCTACAAGTCTAAGAATTGAGAGATGATACATGGCAGTATGACTAAACTACATTTCTATATGTATAATGATGAATAAAAACAAAATAGGCTTTATACAATATTTTCATCAATATGTGAGCAAATTATTGTGTAACAAATAATACACACACTAACATATTATTTACATGTAGTATATTGCTTTAGAAATGCCCTCTACTATGCTACCAGAGCTACTGTAGCTGTAAAGGTATTTTACAAAACATACATATTTTCCAACAACATACATAATTATAATCTGGTTGAGATAATTAAACTTTCCCTATGTTTGTAGATATACTAGTCTGTTATTATGGACTCCAGTGCAAGGCAATAAGAATACAGTTTCATCCTCAAGGAAATAAGGTGAATTTTGGGCAAGATTCAAACAAATACACAGCTTACTATCCAATATTTTTTATTTCAATGAAGTAAGTGATCATCTAAGTTCACAGGTTAAAAGTCTATAAAATAAAATGTACATGTAACAACAAGTAAATCTGTGAGCTAATGCTCACTAGTGATACCCCCGCAAAAATCTAAAAATATGGGACAAACAGGAAGTAGATGAGCAAGGAGCATGAAATCGCTTTACACCACATGGGACTATGGGATGAAGCAATATGCAAAGTATTAGGCTGCTGCATGTTATAGTTGCTGAGAAAACTGCGACGGAAATTTTGTAATGGACGGACGCACGCACGAACACACGCACGCACGGACAAGGGTAAAACAGTATATCCCCTCTTCTTCGAAGCGGGGGTATAATAAACTAAATACCTTGTATTTTTTCAGTTCATCACATGTACCCTTTACTTCCTGCAATTCTTCGTCTAGTTTTACCATTTGTGCATTCATTGCATTTCTTACCTAGGATTACAATAAAATACAAACAGAATTATAAAACTTGACAAACTTAATTGTTTACAAGAAGCTGGCAACTTCTCTTTATTTGGAGGAAAATCAGTATAAAATTACATGAAATTTTCACGGAAGGGTATAATCTGCTACAACAGATTTATATTAGAACCCAAAAAAACCGATTTCAATTCCTAAGCTATACAATATTGCCATGCATGAAGAAGGTTTTAAATCTACTGTAATAAGCCAATGAGGTAACTGCAATATTAGATTTCTTATTGTCATGATAACAGCACATGAGTGATGTTAGGTATGGCATTTATACATGTTTGTGTGTGGAAGGGTACATGTACTGGCTTATCAATATGCCTCAAGAAAACTTCTATATACTGGTAAATGCCAAACCCCTGCTTTAAGGGTTTACTATAATATAGCAGGACATGAACTGAAACACTAAATAAATACTTTAATCAAACATTCCGATAAAATCCTTAAAGTGACATCAATTAAAGTGAAATAAAAAGAAACTGGGTAAATAAAGCAAGTGAAAACTGGCCAAAAATAATTCAAACTTTATAGGAAAAAATATACCATAAGTCTGTCAACATACATTGATGTATACTTAAATTTTGAATTATAGTGTTGTTAATTTTTATTCAACTTGTCTGTGGCACATACATAACCCCACTGATTTAGAAACCCAGTTATATTCAATAATCCCCATAAATAGAAAGGGATACATATTGTTTGACCATGAGTACACAAATACATAATAAGTATTCAAAATGGCAAATAAATGTATGTGTCACTGACAGTCAAATAAACCTTAATAATATTTTTGCATAAAAATGTAAAATTTTACAATCAATTGAAACATATCAAATATTTTACACACCTCACTAATTTCATCAAATGAATTATTCAATTCTCTTTCTCTTTCATTAGCTGTATTCAACTCTTCAGCCAGTTTAGATTGTTTTTCTTGAAGCATAGTAAACTGTGCTGTTATTTCTTCTAACTCTTTATTACTAGTCTTCAATTTCTCCTCTGTACTATCAAGTTCACATTTACAAATTCTAAGTTGTTCTTCAACATTTGTTAGATGTTCCCCAGTTTCATCTAACGATTTACTTTTCTGGTCGAGTTCATTTTCTCTTTCTTTTAACAAATCATCTTTTTCTTTAATACCTTTCTCCAATTCTACTATCTTAGACTCTTTCTCAGTAGTTTTAACAGTTAAAGCTTGTAGTTCATTCTTCACAGAGCTCAATTCTGAATTAGCTGTATCTAGTTTAGATCTAGTTTCACTTAAATCTTGTTCCGTTTTAGCAAGTAAACTTTTGGTATCATCAAACTTACTACCTGTTTCTTGTAAGGCACTTCTCTTTTCTTCAGCTTCTTTCAGAGTAATTGATAATTTCTCATCAACTTTAGCCTTCTCTTTCTCAAGAGATGCTATACTTGTTTTCAAAGATTCAACTTCTTGTGTCAGTTTATTAACTTCATCTTTAGATTGTTTTAACTCAGAACTAGTAGTTTTATATTCAGTTTGTAAGGCAGCTAAATCATTATCAGTTTGTTGTTTTTCTTGTTTTAAATCTTCCAGTTCCTTTAATGTACTAGACATTTCTTTATCTGTTTTACTTTGTTTATCTGTAATCTGTGCTAAACTATCTGACTTTTCCTGAAAATAAAAGAAGATACAATAAACAAGAGACCATTTAATACAGCATAAACACTAACAGCTGATTATCTCCCCATGCTTAGTAGTGGACTGTAGCAAATCCTCATTGTAATCTGCTGCAGACAGTTATGTTAGGCAGCTCATGCACAATTAAAGAGATGGTTACTACTTAAATTAAAATAGTCTGCTTTGTTATCAAGCAGTCGTATGATGCAGTTTGTATACATGTAATTGAAGGAAATGCTTAATCTAGTTGAGTATTCTTATGATCGGTAAATGTAAGGGAAATTCCCTTCTATCACTTCAGTTTGTTATTTATTATAATTAGTGTTTATAAAATACTCAATAAAAACCCTGGGTCTGACAACGCTACTAGAGCTTTTTCTTTGTTTGGTTTAATGCTGTACATGTAGCAACACATAGTTCAGGTTATAAGTATAACATTCCTTAGTCAATCTTCTCACCCTTCCTGGAAAAGTTAAATCCCTAGATTTAGCTATTAACCAGTTACTAAGCACATACTTTTGTTGTATTAAAATCAAATCATACTATACAAAAGTGTAAAGATAATTGACATTACCCTGAGGCTACTATAACCAGACAAGTGGCTAATTTGTTTAATAAAGTAATCATTTGTGTCCATGAGACTATGTTTGCCCAAGTATACACTAACCCTTTCATTGGTGAACAGATTATGAATATTTAGAAATGGGAGGTCTGGAATAATGTCAATTAAGGAATGCACTGTATATTTTTCAATTAAAGTACTAATCAATCTTATTTCTATGCATTTATAAAGCAAGAAGTCTCATTTCAAGACATTGTTGCTTAAGCCCCAGTCACATTAGAGCTTACGACCACTTAAGACCAGCTGACGATCACCAGTGACCTCTGGTCGTGAAGAATCTTTAAAAAGTCTTATGACGGTCATCGGTGATCTTCGACAGTCGCAGGTTATCTTATTTAGGTCTGACGACCAATTTCAGTCGCAGAGAGGTTTTTGAGCTTGCACAAAAACCTCCTTGTGATCAAACAGGTCGCTAATGATCTTATAAGGTCTTAGGCTGTTGCACGATCGTCGTTCGAAAGTCTGTAATAATCTTCAACTGGTTGGCGCCGATGTCCTTGTCACTCGGTCGCAGGTAGTCTTTCCAAAGTCATAAGATCATCGTGCGACTGGTAGTGACTTGTCTTACGACCACCCACAATTACAAATGACAACTAGCGACTTCTCTACGATTAATTGCAACCATCGTACGATCGTCAGAGACTAGTTAAAGATTTCCTGTGACAAGACACTGACCACGTGGTCTAACATTATATATAGCAGTCACTTTAACGGTTCATTCCTCATATGCACTTTTTCTTTCGTTTGAGTAACACCGTCATGCCACCCAAAAAGTCAAAGTGTAAAGGAAAATTTTAGAAAAGGACCAAACATGACTCTGACTCTGAGGGTGAAACTGAAGAGCTAGTTGTAACCCAGCATGAAAATGCATTACCTCAAGATGTCCCTGATGCTCAGCCCATTCGGCAGATCCAGGAGCTGGTATTTCAGGATGCCAAGGACGGTGACGGTGAAGATGATGGCGATTTACCACCCAAGGCCAAGCGTGCTAAGGTCTCTGAAAATATCTCTGCACAGCAAGAGCAAATTCTTGTAGACTGGTTTAGTGAAAATCCACTATTTGACTGTAAAGTCCTTATTTATACCTCCAATCCATCAGTCTTTTTCGGATTTTTGTTAATCGCAAAACTGTCGTGCAACAATCTTAAGACAGTCTTTACAAATTGTCACTAGTCACTGATAGTCTTGAGTAGTCTTTAGTAATCGTGGGATGGTCGTACGACAAGTTGTAGGTGATCGCATGACAGGTCACGGGTAGTCGTAAGTAATCCCAGACAATCTTGAGACAATCGTACGTTTTCTGATGACCTGTCGTACGATTGTCAATGACTGGTCGTACGATAATCGCGGTAGTAAATTTTTCTGCGCAAAGAGGGTTTGGTCGCAGACAATCGCCGATGATCGTCGGTTTTACGCCTCGCCGGTGGTCGCAAGTAATCGTGAGCTCCAGTGTGACTGGGGTCTTACATTCTTAAGTGTTCTATTATTGGCGTGTACTTTCATTTCTAGATGAAAATACAATATTTTTCTGTCCTAGCCAAGTTTTGACCAATAATTTTAAGCAATGGATACAGTAAAACTCGGATATAACATACTCGCTGGGCCATAGAAAAAAGGTATGTTATAACCGAGGTATGTTATATCCATATAGCATACTAAGTATATTATATATCAGGATGAAAAATGGGCCAGAAAAAATGGTATGTTGTAACTGAGTATTTTATATCCAAGTTTTACTGTACAATTTTCTCTACCATATCCATTTGGTCCAATGAAATTCTCTTCCAGTACAGAGAAATGGATATGTGATAAACAGGTGCGTAGCACAGACGGTAGTTGCTGACTACTAACTCTGTGTATTATGGGTGAGTCACGATGCTAATTGATTATACATTTGTTGTGTTACGCTCCTAGCGGTATGACTGAACAGCTAATTTGACTATTTATACTTCAAACAAAAAGAACTCTGCATAACGCAAAATATATTTTTAAACTTAAGATATCTCTTGTTAATATTTACCTTAAGTTCAGCTTTAAGTTGTTGGCATTCAGTTTGAGATTGTTGTAATGTTTGTTTTAGTGACTGAGTCTCTTTCTTCCATTTCTCATTCTACAAATATACATATGTACATTGTAAATAGTAATAGTGCAAGTAAGAATTGTCTGAGTTTGACACTTTATGACTTCACAAGGTATTCTACTGGAATCCCTAATCATTTATGTAAAGATCCCTTCTTTCTATTAGGGGTTCCTCCAACAAAAGACAAAGATGTTAATACATATTTGCAGCTACAAATTGAGATAAACAATTCATGGAAACTCAATTTCACATAACAACAGGGCTAATTTTCAGGGATACTGACAAAAACCTAGCTAAGAATCACTAGGATTACATTTAGGATTCTCAGAATCCTGGGACACTATTAGAGTCAAACCCTAAATTGTTTGTTTTTTTCTCAACTGTTAAAACAAAATAAATTCACAGTGACTTTGTGTGTTCATCGTCTTACAATCTGATACAAATATTCTGATAGCCTGTTTTAAGATATGGTAGAAGAAATAAAAAGCTTAATGCTTTCAGACCTGCTTGAGTCAACATGGCCTTCATATCTATACATTGTATAAGAGAATGTTTTCAGCCACCGTAAAATGTATAAAACTTTGACAGTTGAGAAAAATCCGCAATATACTGAAAAAAAATATGATAGAGTACATAATCAGTTTGGCATAATTAATAATAATAATTTGTTGAAAATACTTTCCCAGGGAATGTAATATTATAGTTAATTTAATGAGGAGTTATAACAGATGAGCAGTTTACATGATGAACATATGTGAACAATTAAGGGGAGTAACTGATGCAAAATGAACAAATTGCCAATAATTGTTATCTCCCTTTCATACCACAGATTTACTGGCCACTTTTCTAAGCATATCCCTAGCTAGAGCTTTGCCCCTTGTGCCCTCATTTTGATAACACATACTTATAACTTTTGATATAAGAAGGGTACCAGAGGACAAAGCGCTAAATAGTGATTTCTTAAGGAAACTGACCCAATGTCTGGCATCATTATAAATGAGTTAAAACTCACTAATGTAAAAACAAAACAAAATTGTTCAAACAATAAATGAAATAATACTGTAATGTAACGTACCTCTGAATTATGGTTCTGTTTTAATTTCTCTATATCAGATTTAATCTTCATATTTTCTTCATCTTTTAAAGATAATGTTTTCTTGTATTGTTCTACAGATTTATGTAGATTACTTTCACTGTTGGCTTTCTCCTCTAATTGTTTCTGTAAAAAGTATTATGAAATCACAATGTAATGACATACCATCTAGGCTTGGCAAAAAATACTTTTTTGGGGGGGGGTATGTTTAATGCCACAGCAACACATTTGTACAGGTCACATCATGGCAATCAGTCAATCATATGACTGTTCTCTAGATTAGGCAGTTAACCAGTTACTATGCACATTCTTCCATGTGACCGACAACTGCTCTACATGGCAAACAATGGCAACAGCAAATGTTCCATGACCAAGGTCCATGAAAGTAGGCCCTGCCCAGGTATCAAACCCACAACCTCTCAATCAGTAGACTTGCATGCTACTGACTAAGCAAACAAGGCAGGCTCATAATGGTTTAAAGTTATATAAATCAAAACTGACATAATAATAAAAACACATGTACAAAACTGATTAGCTTGGCCATGATTTTAGCACTGGGTTTACTACAATGTCGAAACAAATTAAAGTCATTTCACAGTGACCAGCTCATCTTACCTAGCTTCCCAGAACTCTTTACATTATTGTCAAAATTTCCATGGAAGGTTTTAACCTCAGCCGGTGAGATTTGCACCAGTGCTCCCTTTGGGCGACTAGATTCATGTAAGTACTGCCCCAGAATCAAACTCACAATCCCTAGATTTGTCAACAGAGGCACTACACATTAAGCCGACAATGTAAATTTATTTATTTATTTATTGGGTTTAACGCCGTATCAACACAATTTAGGTCATTTCACGGCGTCCAGCGCACCTAACCTAGCTTTCCTGGACTCTTGTCTATAACCAGTACTCACCTACCCTTCCACAAGGCCGGAAACTTCTCCATATTATCTAATCAATGGAGGAAAATCGACATTATTGTCAAATTTTCATGGAAGGGTATAACCTCCCCGGGTGGGATTCGAACCCGCACCCCCTCGGGCACGAGTATCCAAATCCCGGCGCGCTACCAACTGCGCTATCGACCCGGGTTGTAACAATGTAAAAGGATGATACAAACAATACAATCTCACCTTGACATCTTGTAAAGTTTTTTTGATATTATCATTTTCTTGTATAGATGTCTGTAGTTTATTTTCTGTATCTTTTAATGTTTCCATCGTTCTTGTCTAGAATAAAAAAATATACACTTTAAAAATTTAATAAATTAAGTTACACACATTTAGTTGAACCATGTGGCGGCCAGTGGGAGGGCCGCTGTGGTGAGCACTGAAGCCTGGGGTGTGAGCCTGGATGGAGCCGCCACAGGTGCAGATCTTGGTAGTAGTAGCAAATTTCAAAATATTAAACAACTGAGAAAAATACAGGACAAAGGTACACTATGCTATCAAATTACAAGTTACAAGACAATATTTTTCCTTGGACTCATAATCGAAGATATTATCATCTGACATCCAAAAGCCTATAAAAACATGACCAATATAATTATTTTCCATAGCACAATTTTTAATCTACTTTTGTAGTCTCAACTATAAGTAGAACCATAACAAAAGAAACAATAGTAGTCATTAAAGACAGCATGTTCTACTAAGTAAGTATTTAATAGTGAGTAGGAGAGCTCTCCATATACTTTGTATAGTCAAGCTAAAAATCAAAAAAAAAAAAACATTTCAAAATAAACAGTCATCATATTTTTAATACAAGTAATAGGACTACAAGGTGAAAATGCCTCCAAACTATGGGCCAGGGCTGTCCAAAACGTCCTCAAACTTTTGAAGGGCACGGTACAGTATAATTTACCTTCTCATCTTGTAAAGATTTCAATGTCGTTTCATATTCCTCTGTCTTCTCCTGTAGTTCATCTTTTAATGTTGATATATCAACTTCTAATTGATCTTTACAAGATTGTAACTCTAATTTCTCTTTCTTTATATCCGATAACTGTCAAAAAAGTGAGTAACATTATATAAGCCAATCCTAATAAAAGCAGTATGTCTATATGCATTTATACAAGTATTTTATGGGGAAACCATAAACAACAAGTAAATCTGTGAGCTAATGCTCACTAGTGATACCCCCGCCAAAATCTAAAAATATGCGACAAACAGGAAGTAGATGAGCGAGGAGCATGAAATCGCTTTACACCACATGGGACTATAGGATGAAGCAATATGCAAAGTTTCAGGCTGCTGCATGGTATAGTTGCTGAGAAAACTGTGACGGAAATTTTGTAACGGACGGACGGACGGACGCACGCACGGACAAGGGTAAAACAGTATACCCCCCTCTTCTTCGAAGCGGGGGTATAATAAAACAAGTTTGTTCTATCTTGAAGGTATAACAAGCATTACAGTTTGTTTGTTTGTTTTATTGGGTTTAACGCCGTTGCAACACATTGTACGGGTCATGTAACGGCGGTCAGTCAACCTACATGCTCCTCCTGGAAATATGACCTATACAATGTGTTGTTATAGTGATAAACCCAACCAAAGAAAATCTCTATTATAACATTATAAATAAGCCTCACTTACTTTACTCATTAATTCTTCCTCTTGTTTACTCGTACTGGACTGTAGATTAGTTATTTGTTCTTGTAATTTAGTTTTCTTAATTTTATAATCATTCTTTGTCTGAAATTAAATAAAATACATATATGTATATAGTACATGTATGTATAGTCTAGTTTAGTTTAAACCACTAGCTCAAGTGTGAAACAAGTTCTTAGATTAATCACTTTTGTTACTCCTTTTTGGTCCTCTTGTGCTGTACTTAAAAAATAAAGTTTCTGGCTAAAATTTACAAGGTACAAGCAAGCTATTATAGAAAAGGTAGAAATGAAGTGCTGATAAATAGTAAACATTACTTCTACTTCTTAATAAGTACTGACACATCTAAATAACAGACAAATCTCATTAATTATCCAACCACAATAACTGCCACATCTCAATAAACTTCGTATTTCAATTCTAGGGGAGATTAATCTTACTAAAACAGTTTTCTCTGTCAACTAACACACAATGATCATACAAATATAGTACCTTTTCTAGCAAGGTCTGTTTCTCATCTAGTTGTTGTTTTAAATCAACAATTTCTTCTTGTTTTTGTGATAACATTGTATTAGTATCCTCTATATGTTTCTTCTGATCGTTACATTCCACAAACTGGAAAATAAATATACAAGAATGAATATATGTAAGCTTTGGTTTTCACAGAACTACTCTGTTCCAAAGTAGGTATTCAGGTGGTTACCGATGCCCTCTGTGCAAGAAGACTAAAGTGGTATGGACATGTGATGCACTCTACGGGGTGCATCAACTCAATTACAAACTTGAGCATCCCATCCTCTGGTAAACGTGGACGGCCAAAAAAAGTCCTGGTTAGAATGTGTGAAAGCAGATTTGAAGACAAGCAATCTGCATTAAGGAATATTCTGTTTCGTTCATGTTACATGTAGTTCTGTGTAGTTCACAACCATGGAGTCCTGACATTTTTTTTAACAATCACACACTGGCGTTTCTTGGGTTGAAGTTCATAACAGTAGTTAAAATCACCAAGTTTATGAATTTCATGATTTCAGCAAATGGGCAAATATACATTCAAGCCAGCTTTTGTGAAAACTTCAATTATAGTATGCACTTCCACAAGGAGTCAATAACTTCAACATCAAAAGAAGAAAAGTTTAATTAAATATCTCATTTTCACAGTACAGATTAAACTACTGGAGTCTGGAACCAAACCTGGGATCTCTAAACCGTCATTAGTAAAACATGTGAATATAATATACATTGTACCTTGTCTTTTAATTTTTGTTTCATATTTTCAACATTTTTCTCCAGACTATTTATCTTTTCATTTAATGAACTACATTCACTTTCTTTATTTTCTTTTAACTGAAATATAGAACATATATAGACACCAATAACAATCTATTGCTTTAAATTTAAAAGAAGCTCATAGAAGTAACATAAATCAAAACAGTTTAATACCCAGTAGCTATTCCTACTACAAGTAAACATTTATCTTAAGCAATTAATTACTTACTGTAATGATAAACTAAAGTAAATAATCAACAATATTGAAAAAATATATATATCTAATACTTAATTAATACTTAGCCAGGGCTCGAATTTAAGCACGCATATGCGCAAAATGCCAGTTGATTTTGAAAATTGCGAGTAACTTTTATTTCAACTCGCCAATTTTGCCAGTTGAAATTGATGCAAAGTATTACTGTCTGAATTAATGAGGCTCAAATCAGCATTGAAACAGCCAGATAGATCAGTATTATTGATTAAAGATTGACAATAAAAATGTTGTTTTTTATTTTGCATATAAGAATAGAAATTATGTATGCAACTAAAATTTTGAGAAAAAATTAAAGTGATTTTTTCATTTTGCGAGTTGAAATAAACTTGCAAAAATTTGCAACTCCATTTTTTATTAAATTCAAGCCCTTTACTTAGCTGAACAATCTGGAGTTCCACAGTCACTCAAAATAAGATTAGTTACATATGAAACTTTAGACACTTAAATCAACCTTTAATTTTATCACTGGCAACTAAGATAAAAAAGTCTGTCTGCTAGATAACAATAAAGTATAAGACAAATCAAAACTAACAAATCATACACTTTAAGGAAGTTGATCAAAGCATGTAGATCACCCTTAACACATCTTTAACTCAGACGGTCAAAGTCTGTCTTGTTAATCTGCAGGCTTCCCATGTTTTGTTTGTTGAGTCAATAACTTCACATTGTTTAGTTTCTGGGTAGAAAACTAATACTATACATGTATAAAGTTAGGGTAACAAGTAAATCTGTGAGCTAATGCTCACTAGTGATACCCCCGCAAAAATCTAAAAATATGCAACAAACAGGAAGTAGATGAGCAAGGAGCATGAAATCGCTTTACACCACATGGGACTATAGGATGAAGCAATATGCAAAGTATTAGGCTGCTGCATGTTATAGTTGCTGAGAAAACTGCGACGGAAATTTGTAATGGACGGACGGATGGACAAGGGTTAAACAGTATACCCCCCTCTTCTTCGAAGCGGGGGTATAAAAATGAATGTATATTACAGGTATAAACTTACTAGAGTATAATCTAATTGTAATTTAACAATTTCTAATCTCCTATCTTCAGCAGTTGTTTGTGAAGATTTTAAATCTTCTATTATACTAGAATGTTGTGACTTTAAATCTTCTAACTGGGAAACCTACAAATATATATTAGACACTTATATATCATATATTACAATATATTACCATTATATCATGAATAACAATGTATAAATCTTGATTATTATAATTACGAGGGTTGATAAAAAATAAACCAGATTTTTACTCTCAAATAATAAGTATTACTTCAAATGAACATTTCTATACATCAATTAAAATTTCAATGTACATACAAAATGTTGATCTAACATTTCTATGATAAAGCTTACGTTTTTCTTCAAAATTATGTTTCCAAAAACCATGGTAACGCTGCCACGGCGCAGCAAATTTTTTTAATGTTTTATTATATGTTAAAAGATACTTTGTGTTGTTTCCAATAATGCAGCGTACATAAAAATCTAGGAAAACGTTGTGTCTTCATTTATTGACGTATTTGCAAAACTTGACGTCATTTGATCAGCACATATTAAAACAATCACAGTTTGAATAACGTTGGCACAATAAAACCTAATGTGAAAATAGCGTCCACGAAAAAGCTTGAAATAAGAGCCATTATTAACTTTTTTCGGGACAAAGCCAAAACTCTCTCGAGAACTTGTAAAAAATTGGAGCTAAGCTCGAGAAGCATGCAGATAGCAGAAAAGTGGTTTTCGATTGCCACAGGCAATTTGGAGAAGTAAATATTGACGCCATCATCAAAGAAGGAAGATCGAGAAAGAAGATAAAACACAACGACGTTGGTAACGTCAGTGGCAAACACACTGGTTGTCCATTCGGGAGTTAATGGCAAAATTGATTTGAGCTACGGTATCATACAGACTTTTCTTACAAGGCATTCAAAATAAAAAATATTTTCACACATTAATTTTCGTTTACTACGCGATATATTTAATAATGATAATGAACACGAAAAAATATAACATTTTCTTTTTTATAATGAGACAATTTCAGTTGATGTTAAATTCTAATTATTCAACTAAATATATCTAAATATTATCAATAAATGATATTTATCTTATATGTATATCTTATATGTTATTCATTTCAATGTTTCTGGCTCATAAAGGCAAATTTACTTTAATCAAACTTGTTTATTGACAACAGGTGCATGTGCACTTGTTCCCACACCTCTTAAAAGACCATGAGTTGGACCGCCAAGTGCAGGAATCACGAGCCTACCTTCTAGAGTGAATCAAGAAAAGGGATTAGTTCCTTAGACGTATCATAACTACAGACGAAACCTGGTTATAGTCATTCATTCCCAAAACCAAGTCACAATCGACAGTAAGTAAGCAAAGGAGATGATGTGATAAAGCGCAACGTCAACGACGTTATCAGTGTCGATTTACCATGCTCCGTGACTTAAGACATATACTAACTCAAATTACTATATCTATATTGTTTGTTAATATTTTTCAGTACCGATTTCAGTATTCTGTTGCAGATGAACTCACCAAACTTTTATATACATTTTTATTCAACTTATCTCACAATGCAGCTTAAGGTTCAAACAATCCGGTTTATTTTTGATCAACCCTCGTATATGGTTTGTAGTATACTTGAAATATCAAAAATAAAAACTATAACTAAATTAAATTATGAGTTTTTCTATGAAAAAATTCTACGGATAGTTGTAAATAAGACTTTTATCATTTCACATATGCTTACCAAAAGTTCTAGGACAAAATCAAATTTTGAGAATATTTGATCATGCATACAAGTAATTTACTCTAATTAATCCTTATTTATACAGTCCATTCGCGTTCGCTCGAAATCGTACGGGACTTCAAAAAATGCTCGAGCGAACGCGATCTTGAGTTAACGTATAACAGATCCGCCATCTTGTTTTTTTGTAATTTTCCCACATCGTGATATTCACTTTAAAGGCGTCGTCTCATTCGGAACAACCTCGGCGATCTTCTACGCATATAAACCTCGAATAACATAAGGTGAAAAAGTAGATCTGATTTCCGAGGTATATCTTCGTAGTTTGAATCATACGTTGACAAACTTATGAATGTTGATTTTGGAAATTACTAAGACGACTCTATGTCTCTTTTCCTGGTAAATATGGGTCAATTTATCAAAAAAAAACAGAATATTGTCTGGTGACTTTTTGAAGGCATTGCATGATACACTAAATACCTTATCTTGTACTTGTCTTTCATTCACACTATATTTCTGTTGTAATTCAGCATATTCATCATTTTTAGACTTCAATGATTTTTCTAGTTCTCCACATTTCTTCTTTAAATTACTTAAATCATTTTGAGTCTGAAAATTTTAATTTGGTTTTTATATTCAATTTTATATTCAATTAGGTTTTTGTAATACATGGACAATCATACATTTGTACCAAGAGGATTAACAAGAAAGAATGAAACATATATTTTAACTAATTCAGGTTACCCGGTAATTATTTCAGCTTGATTAAGAAAACAATTTTTTTTAAAGTTCACTTACTGCCCCATGTACTAAGCATTAAGGATACATTTTCTCTGTCCAGGAAACAACAAGGTTAATTTGAAATGCATATGAATCAACATGAAGCTACCTCTCCTATGATAACTGATCCACAAAAATTCTTCCAATAAAAATCACAGTAAGTCCAAAGCAGGAAATATTAAAATATATGGTCACTTCTTCAGTCAATAGAATCTGATTTTTAATTGATTTATCAGCAAATAAGAGTCAATCTGAAAATTGCTATTATATTTGAAAGCCATGAAACAGGTTCATAAATAACGGTCACAAGTAAAACTGAATTTCTATTGCTATAATTATGGACAGTGGCTAACCATTACACCCCTATTTACGGATGCTTGAAAAATATAGACAATAAGTTAATTAATATAATTTACCTTTTCTAATTGTTGTTGTGTTTTATTCAATTCTGATTTTTTCTCTTCTAAACTATTTTGTGTAGTTTTTATATGATCTTCTAAATCAGCTCTCTGGGTTACTTTAGCTGCCTCTGATAACATTAATAACTCATTCTGTAAATATATACAATATATAGACTGATCCTTTGAAAACAATTTGTATCCTTTATTTACAAGTAGTTAAGCTACAGTCCCATAAACATAAAAATAGCCGTGAGGGCATCGTACGGATGCCATGCGATTAAGCTCCACAAGGACCCGTACAAACTTGTGTATCCCTACAGACTGTTATGTTTTTACCAGGGTCCATGAGATGAGCCCAGAATACACCTATCAGTTTCAAGTCAAATCGTTAACAAAATTGTGATCAAGTATGGATTAAACATGCATATCTTCTAGCTATGGCTCCAAATGGGTGTGTTGTTTTGTACCATGTGCGTACCTTCGTCTTTATACACAAGGCTTTTCATGGCCTACGACTGTCTGCATGTACGGGTCCGCAACAAGCCACATTTATTTGGGACAGAGGCATTAGCCTGTCCAACTAACTCAGTTAATAGCACACAATTCTACAGATAGAGAGGTCATGGGTTCTATTCTCCAGGAGGGGGATATATTTGTGGTGTTTGGTCATGAAATAATTCTACTGCTATTCTCTCTCTTAACACTATTTCTAAATCATGTAGTGCAATTGTCAGCCATTGACTGTAGTATGTGCCAAGTAACTGGTTTAGCCTTTCCAGGAACAGTGAGTAGTTTGGCAGACTGCTACCTGGTGTAGCTGCGGCAATAAACCTTATCCCCCCAAAAATACAAATAGTTTTAGACTAGTCCAAAAATACATATTATAAATACTCAACTTATATTCAGCATAGGAAATCTACATCTATATAATCAGATAATACAAATAATAAAGTTACTAAGTTTTAATTGCTACAATAACCAAATAAATAAAAGAAACATTTAATAAACTACATAAGAGTTTAAATGTACAATCTCACATGGAAGATTCCCTACCAACAGATCCATCAAAGCATGTCACATTCAGAAGAGACAAGACAACAAAATAATATCAAATATTGAAATTCGTTCATTCATAAAAAACCAACTAACCTTGGATGAAAGAGAAGATTCCAGTTCTTGTATTTTCTGATTAGCTGATGTTAATTTCTCCATATTTTCATCTAAATTATTACGTAATGTCACACATTGACCTTCAGCAACCTGTCTTTGACCTTTAACCTCTTGTAATTTCTTATATAATTCATCATTAGATTTCTTATGTTCATCTTCTTGGTTCTTTAATGTTGTCTCTAATGATGTCACTTTATCTCTCAGTGCAGTCTGGTGTATATATAATATGATATATTATAATGATATTGAAAACTATCGCTCAAACTTTTTTTGTTTGTTTGCCAGTACAGTGAATTGGTCAAGGATTGCAGTGCTAAGATTTATTTGTTCAAATTATCCATCAAGTAGTATCTCCCCCTTACAGCTTTTGGCAGGTTAACCATTAAAAAACTTCAAGTCAGGTCTTAATCATGAAAACTAAGCATGACTAATAATTCCATTTTTGAAATTACATTGTATTACCAACATATTTGTTGTTAGAAATTATTCATAAGAATATGTTTGCCAAATAAAATAAAATGATATTAAAGCTTGGTTTTACTTTTAGTAATTCTTAAATATTTGTCATGTAATATTGTTACATGAAGGTGTGTTCATTTCAGCACTTCATGTAATACTATACATGTCACAGATGTTTCTACAGTTAAACAGGCAGTTTTAATCATAAATATTATATAACACTTGAATGACTTTGTGGATGGATGATTTTCTACTCATTATTCTAACATAGGCACGTGCGTTTTCACTCTTTATTTAATGTGACGTCATCTATGCTTTATTATTCAACAAAATATAGCTCGTGACGGCTGTTGAAATTTTACTCCCCACGTTAAATGCGCAAAGCCGAAAATGACGCCCGAGTTTATAAGGGTTGACTTTTACAATTTGGTTTCTATTCTATAATTAAGATTTTAATATTTTTTGTTCGGAATAAGAAACACCTATCTGTGAAAATTGTGTAAATAAATGATATTTTCGTACTTTGCACTGGGGTGGATTTCAACAGCATGACGTTTCTGACAGTTAAAAATAGTTCTATAAATATATCTTTTCTACGGATGTATTTTACGATGTTAGAATCGAAATAACTTACAGTTGTCTATATTTTGTTGTCTAATAAAATATAGGCACTCGTTTGATGCGCTTATTAAATCACTCGTGCTAAAGCACTCGTGATTTAATCATACGCGCATCACAACTCGTGGCTATATTTTATAAGACAACAAAATATAGACAACTGTAAGTTATTTCTTAAATAGACCTAATTCAGAACTCAAATTAAGAGGTTTTTCCATTCGTGTGCAGTTGTAACACATTATTGCTTAAAAGCACAAAATACAGATTAAATACAGATTGTACTGTGTACCCATATTTTCATTGTGACAATATAAGTTTCTAAGTAGGGCATGGGGAAAAACCCAAATATTAGAATTCCAGATATAGTGTATTGGATATCATATTTCCATAATCATTGATTAGAAATACAGGGCTATATGACAAACAGTCAAATACATGTATAGACGTGTTCACCAGAAACAGGGAAGCTAGACATGTCTAAATTGTTCTGATAAGTTTCACATAGTCAAGTTAACAGTTAAAATATTTGGATTTGAACATTTTTGCTATCATTCTAAGGTTGAGTTCTTTGAAAAAATAGTTTTACCTTTTCATCTTTAAGTTGATTGATAGCTGTTTCAACACCTTCGCCAGCCTCAATCTATAATATAAAATATATCAGATATATGCAGGGATAATGAAATCTCAAGAACAATGACTTGTTCATGGACATGTGATTGGAAAAATGACTTGTCTTTAACAAACTACAACAAGTCTGCTCTTTGAGTACTTGAATTACTAGAAAATCAACAAAACTGTTTTATCCAACAAATTGAATGTTTCTCATCATGTTCATCATACATCTAGGTTTACGTTATTTTAACTGAAAGTCATCGTCTACCATAATGATAGAATGTGAAAATTGAAAAATGACTTGTCCACACATAAATGTATGACTCCGACTCTGACAGTTGATTTCGCTACATCTGATGATATATGGATAATACTTCTTTAGAAATTATATTATCATACTTAACAAATTCTTAATATTAGAAGTTCATCTAGTTTTAAGAAATTTACCTTAGCAATAAGGTCAGTTCTTTCATTTCCTAAATGTTGTATCTCACTTTGAGCAGATGTGAGTTTATTCTCTAATTCTGTAACCTTTTCATCTCTAAAAATACAAAGTAAATACTTTTCATACTATACAGAATGCATCAGTAAGCAGTACCCATATACATTATGTAACCATAGGTGACTAACTTGGTTCCAAGTCAAAATCATTATATGTATATAATACATTATATATATATAAACTATGTTACTAACATAATGGTAATTTTTCCAAATAATGGCCAGTTTCTCAAAAATAAACTATACCTACCACTGAACGTGATGAATACCCCCAATGGGTCTTTAAAAAGAATTTTATTCAAGTCTGTACAACAGTTGCTGAGAAATTGAGCAGACAAGACTTTTCATCAAAGAGCCATAACTCAGCAAAATATCTATTGACCATAACCAAAATAGAATATGCAAATGTCTACATGATTACCATATGTTTGAAGTTTAAATCAAATCTGTACAATAGGTGCTGAGAAATTGAATGGACAAGTAAAATCTACAGGCTTTCACACACTCTGATCAGAACTTTCTTGGCCGCTCATTTTTCCAGGGGATAGGATGCTCAAACTTGTAATTGAGTTGATGAATCCCATAGAGCACATCACATGACCATACCATCTTAGCCTTCTTGCACGAAGGGCATCAGTAACCACCAGTCCTGTATACCTAGTTTGGTACAGAGTAGCTCAGTGGTTCTCTCACCATGCAGCTTGGTCCCACGTATCCAGCGTATACAATAAATAAATACCTTTGTTTAAGTTGTCTTGTACTTTCATCAATGTTAGATTGTAAACCTTGTATATCTAACTTCAGTTGTTCATTTAATCCATTCAATGATTGACATTGTTCATTTAATGATTGTAACTTCTTATCTAATCCTTCAACCTCTGATTTAGATATTTCTATTTGTGCTTGACACTAAAATATAGACGGTACATTCATTGACTTGATGTATGATTGGTTTTTACTAGGGCTGTCATTGATAGAAAATTTTGTATCGATTTATCGAAAGGCAAGTATCTGTGATATATCGATATAGCGAGTCAGACAAGGAATGTAATAGAAGCCACTAGAACTCCAGGATATATATACTGGTATAATATACAATGTACTATATAATGCTCTCATGATGTTATGCATGATGTTAAAAGTTGTTTCAGACATCAAAACAAACTAAAACAAACTGTATTTTCTTGTTCTTGATCCTTAACTGGAAAAATGAAAACTCAGAAATATGTAAAAGTCTTTAAGTTATGGCTTTATGAAATACTAGATTGAATACATATTCCAAATTGTGAATCAATATCGGGTCGTCTGTCAAGAATCGGTGATAAATTGATATCGCAATTTTTGATGACGGCCCTTGTTTTAACTGTACACAATGAACTCAGAGAATGTATTTTCAGAACAGCATAGCCACAAGTGATAATATCAATTCTTAAGAACACGAGTTGAAATAAAAAGATCTTAAGCCTAAATTGATAAAACAAATTCTGTATTTGAGATATTTTTATGGCAATTATAACATGACATCATTTTTTCTCAAAGATGACATCATTTTGATGATATATTTTCACTACATATTTTCATCACATTTCACTGTACATGGGTGAAAGTTTAGAAAGTTGAAAATACTGAAAACCTACTTTCGAAATACTAAAATAAACAGTTTTTGAAGTGGACTATAAAGTAATCTTTGTTTTAAAAACTTGTTTCACAATCAAGCTAAAATAAATTAGTATTAAAGCTATAGATACCTTCTCTTGTTCCAGTTTAACTTCATTTATTTGTAATTCTTTACTATGTAGTTGACTTTGGAACTCTATCTTTGTTTCCATACTAGATTTCTCTAAGGCAGCAATGGTTTCCTCTTTTTGTTCAATTATTGTTTGCAACTAAAGCAGGACATAGAACAATTAATTTACAGATAATTAATAGGTTAGTGAATGAAAATGTTCAAACAAATTACATCCTATAGAAATAAATCATTATTTCAATTTTAAAACTAAAAACAAGAAATGTAATGAAGAAGCCACATTAAAGCCGGATTTAAAAACTTTAATGCAAAAATTACAAAGGGAAATAATCCATAATAAAGCCAGGTAGAGTTGTGGTTACTGTCTTATTCTGTTCATCACATGGTATGTTATCATTGTATGAAATTTCATAAAAATCTGACAATAAATGGCTGAGATATATGCTAAATTGAAAACTTAAACAAAATTGTTAACGACACCAGACGCCTGCCTGACCGCCCGCCCGCCCGCCCGCCCACCTGACTGCCTGCCTGCCCACCCACCTGACTGCCTGCCTGCCCACCCACCCGTGTTTTGTCAAACTATTAGCAGAATTTTTTCATAGAAAAATTGGCTAAAAATAATAAAAAACTCAGCAGCAAAATGACATGTACTTAAAACTGTAAACTTAGTTTATGTTTAATTGATGAATTTCTAAAACATTTGTGTCAGTAAAAGTGAGTTATTTATGTTACATTTTCTCATGTATTATAACATACTGATTTATCAACTTGTTGAATTACAACAAAGCATCTCAATATTTGATTCTGTCGACAGCAGTTTTTTATCTATAAAGCTATCTCGTCTTTCAGCTGATGGTTTCAGAGAGATATCATTAAGGTATATTTACTCATAGATTTAGCCAGGCCAGCCAGCTCAGTTAGATTTCTACAGTCATTCTCCCTTCTACAAGTGATTCTAAATAATTTAGGGCATTTACATGTATCAGTCACTGACTAAGGTATGCCCTTAGTAACTGGTTAACAACTAAATCCAGAGAAATAGCCTTTCCAGGAACGCTTAATAAGCTGACTGACTGCCATGATATGAACTATGCAATGTGTTGCAATAGTGTTAAACCCAACAAAAAAGTTTTTTTACTTACAGATTTCAATTCTTCAGCAGAACCAGTCATTTTATAATCTGTATCTTTAAGTTGTCTATTTAATACCATCACATCATTTTCTAATTTATCAATAGTTGTAGTTAATTCTGTGACCTTCACTGATTTATCTTGTAGTTGTTGATATAATGAATCACTTTTCTCTTGACCCTGAAAGGTCAAGGTCACATACATGAACAAAGGTCAATGTTACATAAATGCACAAAGGTCAAGGTCACATACATGAACAAAGGTCAATGTTACATAAATGCACAAAGGTCAAGGTCACATACATGAACAAAGGTCAATGTCACATACCTGCATGAAGGTCAAGGTCACATACATGAACAAAGGTCAAAGTTACATATGAGTACAAAGGTCAAGGTCGAATACTTGCTCAAAGGTCAAGGTTTTAATCAATTGTCAATGTGAAAAACAAAGGTCAAATAGTCATAAACTGAAACATTTATTTATGGAACTATCTAGTAACAACAACCTTTTATGAGCAGTCACCTAAAATCAATTCCACTATAATTCAAAAAATGACCCCCATCTACAACTGTGATATATTTATTGTTGTTTTTGTAATAAGAAACAATCATAATAGTGTCACAATAGTTTTTTTACTACATCTATAGCACTACTATTATGATAGAATTTTTTGGCCTTAATAGTCACCCCTAGACATATTGGTGTAAATGTGAACAATTTAAAAAAGATTTCTATATAAAATCTTCATCAGTTAAACTAGAAGACAACTAACTTACCTTTAACACTGTATTCTGTAGATGTATAAGTTGTTCATCTTTCATTACAAGTTGTCCTTGTGTTTGTTTTAATTCACTAACTGTTTGTTCCAACTCAGACTTTATACTTGTGATTACATCATCTTTCTGTTTTAGTTCTGATAACTTTGTGTCTACCTCAGTACATTTTAAACTTATTTGACTGTAAAAAAGTACAAAATCTCAATATATTATAATACATGTATACAGTGTTCTTCAAAAGTTAATGGACAAATAAAATTTTGAGAAAAACTTTTTATATATACCAGTTTAACTACAATTAAAGCTTTCTTAGAATTTGCTCAGATGACTCTTTGTTTCCATTATTCATAGGTAAATATGATTTTTTAATCCTAAAGCAGGATTTTGTCAAAGGACTTTTGGAGGGCACTGAATATAAATAACATTAAATGCAATTTGAAAACAAAGTTAGGATACCTGTTAACAGGTTCCCAGGATTTTGAGAATTCATAAACATTTGGAATACCTGTGATTCTAATCTGGGATTTTATCAGGGATCCATGTTCTTATGCGAATATGGGGTTTCATGAATTTTTTATCAAAATTGGTGATGGCAAGTCTTTATCTAAAATCATAGTATATTATTGGAGGAATCTCTAATGTTAAGAAAGAATCTCTGAATAACTGACTAGGGTTTCCTTGGGACTCCTGGTAAAAAACAGCAAGTATTGAACCCTAGCTGTACCTGTTTTCTGAAATTCTAAAAACTATCCTGTTTGCAAAGTGTTGACTGGTTGAAAGTTCTGACTTTTTCCTGATTGCAGCCTTTAGAAACAGTTCAAAACACTATCTCCTGCTCCTGGAACCAACAATTTAACCGTTCCTAAATCACAAATGGAATAACTGTATATATAAATTAACTATGAAAATACCTTTCCAATTCTTTTTTCTCTTTCTCCAACTTGGAAACAGTGGATTCTAAGTTTTTTATGGCTGTTTCCTTTTCTTTCATTTGTTTTTGTGTCGTGCCCATTGATTGGCTGATTCCTTCTTCTTTAGATTGATATTCTTGTATCTGATTGGTCAATTCATCTATCTCTGATCTTAGTTTATTCTTTTCTCTTTCTCCTTCGTTTATTTTCTGTTGTTTCTCGTCAATCTGTAAATTTAGTTCTTTCTCTTTCTGTGTAAATGTTGCTTGTAGAGTTTTATAATCTTGTCCCCCCTTTTCAATCTTTGACTTCAATTTTGTTATTTGGGTTTCTTTTTCTGTCACATATCTCTGTGTGTCTTCAAGTTTTTGTGTCATCTGAATTAATTTTATACATGTATATAGTTTATTTATTATAGTAACATGGTACAAATACAAATACTGCACATTACATAATATTTACGTAAATTACCTGTATTAAATAAACAAACAAACATACCCAGCCTAATAAGGCTTATATTGTCACTTAAAACAAGCTTAAAACATTTATAATATGTTAATTTATAATAAATAATACAACCCAAGATGATAAAAAGTATCGGGTTATTACAGTCTTCACATAAAAATGATTTAACTAGACCAAACACTGAATGTAATGGTATACCCCCATCAAACAGGTCTTTATCTAGAAGTTTGAATCAAATCCGTACAATAGATACTCACTCCTGAGAAATTGAGCAGACAATTAAAAGGTACAGACTGACCAATCAACCGACAGACCAATTGACAGATAACCGACAAGCTGATTCCTATATACCCACCAACATTATTTTGGGGGTATAATGAAAACATAGAAACAAATCTTGACTATAACATTCAGCAAAATACTCAGTTTGACGGTATCACATTGAACTATGAAGCCTGCATGATTGGACTTTGTCCTGGGCAGGATCCACATGAAATATTTTCTATGACCATTCTCCTATCTACATCTGTATCATATAGGACATTTGTAGTCTACTGGCCTGAGTATAAGTTGAACTAAATTAAATACTTGGGTTCAGAGATCTAGGCCTGACAAACATTGATGAGGATGACTGCTGTTATATGACTGAATAAGTGTTGAAATGCAGAATATAGTAGGGGTGTAACAATACAGTAAAACCCGTATTGCAATATATTGCAATACACGAAACCCGTATTGCAATATATTGCAATACATATTGTTCTTTGCGCGTACATGCATAGCAAAAATTAATGCACATGCATTGTCTTACTTTTATCAACATTGTACATAGATATTTGTATTTTCAAATGATCTACATGTATTATGCAAATGCTTGAAAAAGTTAGAAAAAAGGTTTTGAATGGACTTTCAAAGATAATTATTCTCTCACTTTACGAAAAATATTTCAAGTTTCCGAACACATTTTAACATTAATTGAAACATTTATATTTCAGACTCTGATAAAAACAATCAGTATGGAACATAACTAGAAAACCGGTTCAGAGAAAAACGAACCGGTTAAAAACCGTCAGAAGTCCTATTGCAATATTAACCGGTATATCGGTTAACCGTTACACCCCTAGAATATAGTGTCCCACATTACAATAACAGAGAATGCAACATTATTTAATATCAACCACATAAGTACAAATGTACCTGTCCTTGTTTGTCATACATTATATTAACAGAGAACAAGAACATATAAAATAGCAACTATACAAATACCTGTCCTAACTTCTCAGATAAAGTTTTAGCTTCAGAATCTTTAGTATTTGTTGTTGTTTCATAATGTTTTAATTGTTCTTGAGATTTTAGTAATGATGTTTCTAATCTGAAAATAGCATATACATGTAAATTATATGTATACATAACTCATGTAAATGAGTATATCAATGAATGGAAATTCATCAAAAGTCCAACAAACCACATGTTTATGTGTTCATCACATCTGGCTCAAAACTATGTGAAACTAATGTAGTTATAACAGTAAACTAACAACATACATCAATAACTGGTTAGCAAAATTACACATTTATTATACCATGACATTTGCTAAACAACAACTTTGCCAATTAATTCAGGACCAATTTCAAAGATCACAGTGTAATATTATTATTACCTTGTCCTTTATATACATGTATTGTGTCTTACACATGTCACTTAAATAAAAACTTTACTTACTTACTATTATTTTATTTTGTTATCTTTATCTCAAACACAGGATTCAAATAACATTTTTTTGTAAATTTTGCAAAAGTTGTTTGAATAATAACCAATGTTCATAAAAGAACATTCTTTTTTTTCATTTTGTTTCTATCCAGAGTTCATTGTAACAGGGATAGGGTGCAATCAACTCCCTGAGAGACAGTTGTCCATGAAATACATTAGACTGAATTGAGAGACTGGCACACTAGTAGCGATAAAATGAAATAATTAACAGGAAGAAAGGTAAATATCTGACCACATCAAATATAGTTAAGATATACAGGTATAAATGTAATTAAATCAGAAGAAATGTAAACAAACACAAAATATTATTTGCACAACAGCATATAAAACAATGAATTCACAACAATAACATGCAAACTAATATTTGTTTATACCAACATTTTGGCAAAATCTTTTTTTTTTACAACAACATGTATAATTGTTTCTCATTTACCTATAGAATGTCAGTACAATAAAAAGTAGTGGTCTTTATAGCAGAATGGTCTTGGCAAAGTGACCCTTTTTATTCTCAAATTAAGCAATTGGAACTTAAAATTTATCAAAATTGCATGATTTAATAATAACCATGATGTTTTTTATAGCGTAACTTTACTGTATCTATGTTTTATCATACATTGTGTAATTTATAATCGTTAACATAATAACTATTCTGCAGACATTCTGAAAAGTGCCGGTCCAACAGACCTGACCAGTAAAATTCCATTCGGTCCAATAAAAAGTCTGTTGTAGCTGGTCCGAATGTCTGGTAAAATTTGATTATTTTTTTAATTAAAATGAGGACAACTATCAGCTTTTTATTGTATGAGAAGGTCAGTATAGAACTAATTTTGATGTTTGTCTTCAGTTAAAAGTCAAAATAATGACTGAGTAGCAACTAGAAAAAAATAATGACAAGTAAGATGTTTTGACTTTCTCTTAGTATTCCAATTAGTAATAAAAAAATGTTGTTATGAAAGATGTAAAAATCTGTCATTTTGATGATTTCTTCAGGTCCAGTGAAACCTGATTGGGTCCAGTGATTGGGTCCAAGTTCACTTTACTGAATGTCCAGTAATGTCAAAACACCTTTGAATGTCTGGTTCTGCTGATATAATATTGTTACCTTGCTATATCTTCAGGTTTTGGTGAACTATCAAGATCAGCTTCAAGTTTCTTTATTTGATCTTGCAACCTGTTCATACATAAGAAATAGCAATCCTACAAATTTCACTTACATTTGCATCATAGTCAAATTGGGAAAATGTATACTTAATGAAACTTTTAAGTACCCTGATTCCCTTTTTGTAGAAAAATTTTATTTTTCAACATTTATGTTAAAAATAATGTTTATATTAACGGAAATGTGTATAGGACCATACTGTCATCTGCTTGCACGGTTTTCAAGCTTCTTTATTGAAGCAAAACCTGTTTTGTCATGAATGTGTTGAAAAGCGGAATCAGTGTACTTAGAAGTTTTGTTAAGCATATATATGCCTGATATTCAATCCTTTACTTCAAATAAAATATGTGTAAAATCAAAGTCAAATTTACATCAGTGTCAAGTTGCTCTCCACTTATGTAGCTGATTGTTTTCATGAATTTTATTTCACTGTTTATCAACATTCTATATTTATTTATGGTATGGTGGTTCATCTATCCAGCTTTTCTGGACTTTTCTGATTTACCAGACTTCAATTACCCTTCCACATAAAGTCAACAGATTCTACATATGCTGAGAAACAAGAATATAACCTGTAGCAACAGGAATTCAATCCAGTTTTTGCTTTTCAAAACAAATCTTATGGAAAAAAAAAATCATCGCAAGACAACAGCAAGAAACATTATTAATATAGTCATTTTTGGCCAATCAATTCCAAATATTATTAAATTATTTAGAATATTGTACACCTTTTGAATATCATATCACACTTCTTTTTATTATTCTTCTGATTTTGAACTGCAAAATTATGAAATTGACTTACGATAATTTTATTGTATGAATTTTTGTGAAAAGGTGCGCAGATCACTTAGTTTAAAGTTCAGTATACAAGCACTACACCTTTGCTACACATTATTCATAAAAGTATAGATAAATGTAAACTCAATCATACATCAATATTTACTATCCAAGAAATAAAACCCACCATTATTGAAGAAATTGAAATGTTGTAGGACCATTGTATAACTATGCATCAATAAACTTTTATATAATTATATATCTTACCTTACAATATCTTCATGTTTTGGTGCATTAGATAATTCTTCTTTTAATTTGTTGATTTCATCTTCATCTCTAATATAAACATAATAAAATAAATTAATACAAGTACTGAACATAGTAAACCATTATTTGAAGTACCATCCATTGGAGTAAAATGTGGAAACCATTATCTTAAGTGTCATACAATGATTATGAAGTAAAATTAGACTTTTACGGTAAAAGCATTTGCAGTTGGCATGAGAGAATCCCCCCCCCCACCAAAAAATGTGTTATATATACTGTATGTATATATAAGTAGGTCTATAGATTTTGTTTTGGCAAGCAGCCAGTGTATAACAGTTGATAATATATAGACAAGTTTGATTCTATTTATGGAGTGGCGAACAGTATAAGGAATTACTCTATCTAATATAGATATAAAATTGACAATGTTTTAGACAAAGTGCAGGACACTCAAGCTTAATGACTTCTGGTCAGTTTTCTTTAAGATAAGATCATTATATCATATGTATATTGTTCGTTTTTTCTTAACTGTCAAAGCATGAATAATTTCACGGTGACTTCGTGCTCTTTGTCTAACACTCGTGATATTGAGATAGTGTGTAATCATTCACCGTGAAATTATTCATGCTTTGACAGTTTAGAAAAAACGAACAATACAATAAGCCTTTAAAATAATCATAATACAATACTAATTTACAAAAGGGGTAATATAGGTAAAAGTGGGTCTTATAAAACAACTACAAGGTGCACAAAATGAATACAAAGAAGCGTCAGTGGAATGTATAACTGAATTTCTAGTGTTGTCCACACGACTGTAGTAAGTGCATTGCGTTAAAGAGCAAGTTACTACAGTCTTGTGGGCAACCCTTGATTTGCGAAGTATTATTACATAACCTACATTTTTATTCGTTGTTTTAATTGATTACATTCTTGTTGTACAGTTTCTTTCTCTTTCTCCTGTTCTAAAGCTGCTTTATCCATCAATGTTTGTACTTGTATTAATTCTTTCTTTAATACAACCACATCTTCTGTACCAGGTCTATATATAGATAGTGCATGAGGAAAACAAAGGGAGATAATTTTGGTAAAAATATTGATACAAGGAAGGGAGACAATTGTAGTGTAAAATAAGGTATGATGAGTTTAAAGTGCATGTAGGACATTATAGCTTATAGTGCTGATATAATAAACTCTAAAACATCAATTTTATCACCAAAAGAACCTATAAGCCTAGTGAAAAAGGATTCAAATAATAATAGGAAATAAAAAAAATCCTTTCTGATAAGTTTGCATACACCTAAATCAGGACAAATAAAGTTCTGTAAAATATCATGTAAACTGTTCATCAAATTGTTCTTGGGATGAACCAGTTCCCTCCTTAAGTAACTCCTTTCATTGTAGAAAATAGATTTCTAGGTGGTAGCTAGCAGGGCTCAACCTAAATGGTTGTCTGATTGCTTGCAATGGCCTAACTTTAGGTTCTGGCAACAATATTTGGCTTCAATGCATCTGATTGGGCAGCCAGAATATGTTTATAACCCCCAAATTTTATATAATGTACCATTTGTTAAGGCAAGTAAACACTGTATGAGCAAGTAAAATTTTTACTTGATTTACCTACTGGGCAACCTATTTCAAAAGTATATATTGAGCCTAAGCTAGGCTAGACCATAGCACAATTCATCAACGAAAGGGCACATAGATGTATAGACTATAATGACCACTAGACATGTAGAACAACAATGGAAATATCAACTGGGTAAATACTAGGGCTCTATATCGGTCAGAATGATCAATACGATATTCGTATCAATACAAAATGATCGATATTCGATAAATCATATGACATTTTAATGTTAAATAGAATTTTTATAAAACTGAAAAACAGTGAAGTTTTATTCATTTATTTTGATTATTGTAACACCATACTACTAAATACACTGTCTTATTTTATATTTTAAATGTTAAAGTCTTTGACGTTTGCATTTTAAAGAAATATCATTGTATTCAGTGATTCTCATTCTCGTACCCAGAGGTTATATTCTCGATCTGACTCGAGAATCTTGTCTTGACATGATCTTTCTGCTGACAGGGGGACATACACGGCCAAGTTGGTTGTATTGTCTCCTTTGCTTACAATATTTTTGCAGCATATTGTACATTCTGGTCCCTCTATTCTTTTTTACAATTTAATAAATAACCCCAAACTTAATTTTTCGAAGGCGGCATATTCTCGGACAAATGATATGTTGCAGACAGGTTTTCGTGACACAATTAGTATGTGTATTAACATCATCTTTGATTGAGTGCGTGCGATAAAATAAAAACATTTTGTTGATGTTCGGTTTTAGTCAGAATTATTTTCAGTAGTTTATATTTACATGACACTAAACAAAGATCAGCAAACGGAAAAGCATACTCTTTCAGAACTTAGCTATTAACATGACTAATCAAGTGCTCTTTACATTGCGGATCTAACTGAACAAATCCAAGAGACTTCTGTCTCCTATAACTGATCTGTATTTTAAGTACAGATCGTTGGTTCCCGAACTAATTGAAAACTAAAGTACATATAATGGACATTCTAACCACAACAATTACTTCCCTTTGATTGAAAAAGGACATAACATGACGTACCCGGTGTAAGACCTTTGCTTAAAATAATGTCATATTGTGATATTGTTCGTCCATATATTGTTTAATACCGAATTGGAATCAGTAAAATGTTGATTTGGCGATAAAAAATATCCACTGATTTGCAGACCATGGGTTTTATTTGTATGACCGTCATTGATCGATATTTTGTTCGATACGGAAACGTTCGATCCGATATATCTATCGAACATACAATACCGGTATTCGATATATATCGTATACCGGTGTAGAGCCCTAGTAAATACATGAACAAAGTATAACAGTACACCAAACATACCTTTGAGATAATTGTGTCTCTAAGCTTGTAGCATATCTTTCTTTAGCTTCAATTTGTTCCTGAAATATTTTCAACAAAATACAATCATAGCACTGAGAGCACTGAACAAACAATTTATTGATAGTCACCCAATCTGTAAAAATGTTCAAGGAAAGGGGCCAAGGAACAAATGTAGCTTATTGATTAGGGTGTAATTATATGAGTAGTGAAATTGAACTCTTTCAATAGTTCAATAAAATCGTGTAGAAAATAAATATTTAAATATAAAATTGGCTGCCAATGAATCTATTAATTAACTATTAATGTATAGTGAAAAGCATCTTTACAGCAGTTTTCTCCTAAAATGTTCTCAATTACAAACTTGTTTTATAGTTATGTAGTGAAGGGAAATAAACAATCAACTAGCCTGACTATATGAAATATAAGTCAGAATATACAGGGATTTTTCAGCCTATCTCAAGGGGCCGAATATGGGCCCTGTTCCCAATGCCAAATAACGACCATTTTTCCCAATTTCAAGAAAAAAAATCTTGTTAATTAATTCCCTTTGAACGGGATGTCTTTTGCCTTTACAAAAGAAACCATGAGATTTCATGTAAAAATAATAAATACATGAGAATTTGCATTGAATGCCTCACTGATTTGTCAGAACAAACTCCTAAAGAGGACTGCAACACTTCCAGAGACACTAAAGCAAAGCATAAAAAGATTTAATGCAGAAAAATAAATGATGAAATTTCCAAATCGGGTTGATTTGTTGATATTTTATTCCCAAATTGGACTATTTACAGCGATAAAAATTCCCAATTTGGGCAGGGGCCTTTTTCCCAAAATCCACTGAAAAAGCCCTGATATATTTTCATTGGTCTCAGGCTTTGTACTGGAAGGTAAAGGGAATCACTACTCTTGGAGGGGGGTGAAGTATTAGAACTAAATGAAGAAAAAAGAAGTCCGAATGAAAACGAAAAAACACAAATGAGCATTGTCATTATTAATTGCTACAAAGTAAAAATTTACTAACTTACCTTTAATGATTTGAGATGATCTTCTAAAGCCAGTTTTTGACCTTCATATTCGTCAGCCTTGGCTCTAGCATTAACAGCAGCAGTAGACTGTAATATATTATAATGATGCAAGTCAAGATATATTTGTTTTGTTTTTGTTGGGTTCTAGCCCTAGCAACACTGTAATAGGTCATATAACAGTGGTCAGTCAACCTACTCACTGTTCATGGAAAGGCTAAATCTCTGGATTTAGCTGTTAACCAACTACTAAGCGCACACTTTCGTCAGTGACTGACAACTGCCCTACATAATCAAAAATCATTGGTAGGAGGGAGAATGGCCGTAGAAATAATTTCATAGCCAAGCTCCACGAAAGTATGCCTCGCCCAGGAATCAAACCCACGACCTCTCAATCAGTAGACTTGCGTGCTACCAACTGAGCTAGCCGGGCGCCTTAAGATATATTTGTGACATGATAAAACATAATTTATAACAGACTAAAACAGACTTAACAAATGAGTCATAACCTAGGACAAACTTCACAATTTTTTTTAATCAGGTTATTTATTGTGGCTGAAAAGCCTAACTAGCTTTCTTTGACATTTTTTTTAAAGCAATTCCCTTCCTTTCAAAACTTATCTGTTTACTGTAAACCAGTGGCTAGACTAGAGTTACAGTATCGTATTTCTAGCCACTGCCTAACATTTGTCTATTCAAAGGAAAATCAACATAACTGTCCTATATACTAGTATATGTAAGGATATGACGAGTCAAAATGAGACCGATAGTTGGATAGTCAGATCTAAACTAAATGAGTTAACCACATCATGGGAGACACTAAAAATTAATATAATTACATAGAATAAACAATACTCCTCTCTATGACAAAACTATCATTTAGAGCTTAATTCTATACTAAAGCTTCAGTCCCATATACATAAAAATAGCCGTGAGGGCACCATACGGGCGCCGTGCGATCAAGCACTGCAAGGACCCGTACAAACACTTGCGTACCCATACGGACTGTTACGTTTATGCCAGAGTCCGTGAGATGAGTTTAGGATACAAGTATCGGTTTCAAAGTTAAATCGTGAACAAATTCATGACAGACTATGAATTAAACTTGCATATCTTCCAGCTACAGCTTCGTACAGGTAAGTTGTTTTGTGCCACTTCGTACCGTCACCTTAATACGCAAGGCTTTCCACGATCTACTGCTGTCTGCACGTACGGGTCCGCAACAAGCCACGATTTTATAGGACTGAGGCATAACTTATACAATATAAAATCATACCAATTCAGCAGCTTTGTTTTGATATTGTGTTTTTTCTTCTTTTATGTTATCTATTTCTGATGACAATTCAGCAACTTTAGTTTGTAAATGATGAACTTCTGATCCCACTGTTATAAGTAAACATATTATACAAAACAATGAAGATACAAATCAGTAACATGGTACAAAAATATTAGTATGAAATTTTATGGTCTAATATAAAAAAATCCAGTTTTTTTCTAGGTAGAGTCTAGAGTTAAAGAGTTGTAGCTGTATGCAATCATACTGATTTGTACTGTACTGTTGTACTACAGTCTTAGGTAAATCATCATATCCATGAGTATTCATCAAAACTGACTACAATTCTGACTCATTTAGCAGTCATGGCCAATTGTACACACATATGGTTTCCATGGTGTAGGTTTGACTAGGCCCTAATGAACTAAAATAAAACATCAAAGAAGCAATGTTGTGTTTTAAGATTTACAAGAATCTTTAGAAGTCAGTATGCAAGTACAATGTAATTAAATAATGTAAATATGAAACTATTTTTTTGGAAGTAGTGAGTACAAGATAGTCCATGGTATTACTGATTGTTACTGAAAGGTAGCACCACAGACATTGTGACTGTTTATATATGTGTAGTACATGACAGTGGTTAGAAGACTGAGCATGTGGACTTCTTAAATTATGATTCAACTGGCATTTAAACTTAAACTTTTTCATTTGATTAAACGCCTATTTCTATATTACATATTCAATGGCGTTGTACAAAAGATAGATTATAAAAAATAAATAAGTAAAAACCCTCCACCATAAATACATAATGTATATACAATAACACAAAACAAAATAAAATTTATCACACATGATGTAATATAGTGAGTACGTGTATTTTTTCATTGTTTTATTGAGCTTTTATATTTCATAATTTTGGACCTACATCATTCAAAGTTCATGAGCCTACTTAATTTTACATTTTTTTTATTTATTTGATATTAAAAGTTGGTGTCCTGAACAGTATAGCATGATGCTACTGTTAACCGGACATGTCCTGAACAGTGTAACATAACGCCACTGTTAACCAGACATTTCCCTAAAGGTGTCGAAACATCACCCTTAAAGGGCCCTTAATACATCCCCAAAGGTGTCTGCTGTAATAGTACAGTCCTATGAAACAAGGTAGAAAATGACAGAGAGTGAGCAAAATAGTTTAAAGGAATAGAAGTTTATCAATTTTCACTGGGAAGATTAACATAAAAACATCAGAAAACCTATTAAGGCACACACTTATTAAATCATTCGGAACTCCTCGGCCATTCACTAAGAATAACCTCGGCCATATTTAGATGCCATTTTGGAAAAACCGGTGTTGAAGTAAACAAATACACGATCGTTAAGGCGATGACTGAAGATTTGTTTTTAGTCCGTAAATTTGAAATTACACATTTCAATGATACCGATGAAGAATACTTGGTTCAATTTAACACAAATAAATATGTTTAGACAAAGATCTGTGTGTATACTACAAGAACTATTTTGTGTAACCATTACGTGCTTCGCTTTGCGTAGGTAGTAAAATCACAAAAATCCAGTGAAGACCCCCCACGAATCCTTCCGAGATTATTCATTTATGAAAGGTCGAGGTGTTCCGAATGTTATTAAATATTGGATTAATAAAGTGAAGTAATTCTAAATACAATGTATTATATAATGTTACATACATAATGTTCTAGCTTCTTCTGAACCTCTAAGTTGTAATCTCATCATTTCTAGTTCATCTATATCCTATAATATATATATTATAAATATATGGTATAACATTTATAACATAGTGTAAAATGTACCGGTACTTATATTGATATAATAGACAATCACTTTACAGTACAACCTCTTTAGAACAACACCCACTGGGAGGAACTTAAGTGTGTTGCCGTTCAAAGATTGTTACTCTGCAAAGGTTAAATTAAATAACATGTATTTGCACCTAAGGGAAATATAAAAAAGATGTTGTCATTGAGAGGATTTTTCCTTATATGGCTGCTATGCAGAGGTTAAACTGTAAAAATTTTATGTTTTATATAGTAACCATGTATCATGGCCATAACCTGTATACATGCATAGTAAAAAAACTACAGTACAGTCTTGTGACAGTTGAAAATTGTAAATACTTTTTAAAAGACAGGTACTGATTATATTCATGTTAGTAATGCTAAAACATCACAATTTATATAAAGTTAAAAAATCCATTATCACTATCATCCATTAATAAACACTACATTGTAACATTTTTCACAACTTGCAATCACATCTACCATCAAGATTGTTCTATTGATTCTGACTATCTCTATTGGTGTTCAGGCAACTTGTTACACCTAGTAAACATATGGTTCAGGCAAGTAAAATATATAGCTGGTAGTCCAGTCACACAAGATATTTTAAAAATCAATAATGAGCCCTGAACATACATTTTCTAATGAAAGTGACTCTACAAACACCAATCACCTTTCTATTTTCTAATTATGCTAAGCTCTGATTGCTCGGCTCTAATGGGCAAATCCTGTTGGTTTTCTGTATTTATATGACATATTAATATTAATAATAATAATAATAATCTAATATAATAATAATAATAATAATAATCTAATTACAGTAGCAGCATTGTCTTTTGATGCAAAAACGTGTGTATTTTTGCCACTTACTAAAGCACCCTGCCCCCTTTCTGCATTCTCACCATCTTTTTAAAGCTACAGTCCCATAAACATAAAAATAGCCATGAGGGCACTGTATGGGCACCGTGCGATCAAGCTCCGCAAGGACCCGTACGAAGTCTTGCGTACCCGTATGGATTGTTACGTTATTACCAGGGTCCGTGAGATGAGTCCAGGATACACATATCAGTTTCAAAGTCAAATCGTGAACACAATCGTGGCCGAGTATGGATTAAACATGCATAACTTCCAACTACGGCTCCGTACAGTTGTGTTGTTTTGTACCATGTGCGTACCATCACCTTAATACACAAGGCTTTCCACGGCCTATGACTGTCTGCACGTACGGGTCCGTAACAAGCCACGATTTTATGGGACTGAGGCATAAGACTTCTAGAATAATCACTAATCTAATGGTCAGTGATATTATTTTCAAATATTTTCCAGACATAGCTGCTAACCAAGTGACCCTCATTAAAATAATTACATACATGTACAAATGTAATTTAATACAGCTTATTTATCAACTTTAAAAAAAATGTTACATATGCAGTCAATGAAGGGCATAAACAAACAATGAAACCATCAAAACTGAATTAATGCTTGCATCTTCCTTTATTAACAAAAAATTGCCAAGAATATTATAAATAATACACATGATAACTTATATAAAATCACAGAATTTGATGAGAAAGTTTGCCAATACTATATCTGAAAGTTGCCACTTTTAAATACCTTTTTGTTTGTTCAATGGTTTCATTTATTGATTTGATGGAGGGATTTATTAAAATCAGAGCTTGTGTTTTTTATTGAATTTACAAAATAGTTGCTGGGACACTTCAAAATGAGGAAATCTACCAATCTGCGACAGAATCACACAAGTTATAACAAGTTATTAAAGATTCGATTTTCATTAACCCATGAGAATGTTGTCAGATGAAACTAGAACACAATCATTGTCTGACTAAGTATGTTCCGTCAAAAATTCTGTCAAAAACTGATGTGCAAATACAACTGCAGCTTTTTATTAACAATCTCTGCAGGAAAGCTGTGACAAAATTGCTGCCATGAAATAAAGCAATGGAAATAAAAGCTAATGATGGTTGTTATGTATATGATTTACCTGTTCTGAATGTTTCTGTAAATAATATTAGACATTGACAACACAAGATGTAAATACCCAAATAGATTATAACTAGATATGAATATACTATATAAAGCTATTTTATACATACAACAATTACAAGTGTTACAATTGATAATTTAGTGTTTTATTGCCTCAAAATGGGTCTGGAATTAGGCCTTTGCACAATAAAAAAAAATTGATAATTTTTTTTAAAAAAAAACATGACCAAAATTCCCAAATAATATACAGCTTATTTTCAGCCAAATAGTCAATAGCAACAATTGAACATAAGTACTAGGTACGTTTCTGCAAGTACATTCATTGAAGTGTTTAATAGAAAATTCAGAAAATCACCATTGTTTTTATAAGATCAGGTTATTTAACTTTATTTCATTGATTAAAGACTGACACTATATAGCATTTTACAGACATACTATCTATCAAATATGGATTAAGAACATATATTTGCCAGAGTTTGATTACAATTTACTAATTAAAACAGCCTATTAGATTACACTTTGAAAAATAGAGACAAGTTTAAAACACATTAATATCAAAGAAACAAATTCTCACTAGCCCAGTCACCTGATGTAAAAAGATTTTCACCTATGCAACTTGAATGATCATTAGACAGACCCAGACAGAACACAACAATTGTAAAATAATATTACCTCAGGAGATAATTGTTTAGATGATTTTTTATCATTTCCTTGATTTAATGCTTTTCTTAATTTCTCGTTTTCTTTACGCAATGTGAGAACGTCACCATCTCTGTAATGCAATATAGATAAATATATAAAGCCTCTTAACTAGCTCAGTTGGTAACACACATTGAGGTATCTACCGGTAGTAGGTTTGATTCCCAGATAGGGCATACCTTCATGGAGCATGATCATGAAATAATTTCTTCAGCCATTCCCTCTCCTTTTACTGTTTCTAAAAGCACTGTTCTATGCTGAAGTCTTTGAATAAAGTAAAGTAGAGTCTAAAATAAGTCAGACAGTTGTGCATCACTGATGGAGGTATGCACCTCGTTACTGTTTAACAGCCTAATTCAGAGATTTAGGGTGCATTGCCTAAGTAAATCGCTAGGTATCGCTACGAAGCAAAATACTAGGAAACGGCTTGCTACAAGATATCGCTTCATTTCGCTACATAGCGAATGCTAGCGAAAAAATTCTTCGTTACCCGAAAGCCCTTTAACAAATCAAAATGGCTGCCTCCGCAATAATGTGACTTCCTGTTTGCCGACAATTTGTTTTTTATGTTTGACTGACTATAGATGAATTGAAATTAATTGATATTTGTAATTGTTCAAATAAACATGTGTTTTTGCAGTGATTTTATATTTGTTAAAGCCTTATTTAGTTTGAAATCGCCCCAAAAACATGCAATTGCAATAAGCGCAAAAGTTTTACTCGGCAAAGGCTGCCATCTTGGTTTGTGACATAAATAGCTAACCGTTTCCTAAGATGAATTGCTACAAGAAAGCGCTTTGTCATAGCGATACCTAGCGAACTTCATAAGGCAACGCGCCCTTAGTCTTTCCAAGAACAGTGAGAACTGTATACAGCCCTATTACAATCAGATACATGTACATAAATATTCATGCTTTAGCCTTAGTATTCAATGTCTATATTAACAAATTAGACGAGCAATAATAATAGGATCATCTTTAGAATTACAATGATATTCCATTATAAAGACCATGAAAATTTATAGTTTTAATACTAATAGCAGACTGGTCTTAAAATTTAGGGACCATTTTTCTACTCAAATTAACTATTTGGGACTTAAACAAGAGCTGTCAGAGGAGACAGCATGCTCGACTTAGTAAGTGTTTGTCACAGGAGATGTGGTTGATGATAAGGAACATACATATTTTAAAATTTGAAAATATAACCTTAACAAATTCAAAGAAAAAATAAAATAAAAAAATAGAAAACTAAAAGTTCAAGGTGGATAACTCTGAAAAAATTTATAAGGAGTTATGAACCTTGTCACATGAGATGTGGTTGATAATAGGTAACATATATTTAAAGTTTGAAATCAATACCTAGAGAAATAAAACAGTTGCAGTAAAAACAAACATTTTTTAAAGAAAACTCTAAGTTCAAGGGGAGATAATTCTGAAAAAAATGCATTTGGAGTTATGGACCATGTCACATGAGATGTGGTTGATAGAAAGGAACATATATTTAGAGTTTGAAGTAAATATCTTAAGAAATAACAAAGATACAGTAGAAAGTATTTTACTGCACAAAAACATTAATCTGTGCACAAAAACTTCAATCAGTTCAAGGGGAGATAATTCTGAAAAAAATGTGTTTGGAGTTATGGACCTTGTCACATGAGATGTGGTTGATAGTAAGGAACATATATTTAAAGTTTGAAGTTAATATCTTAAGAAATAACAAAGATATAGAAGAAAGTATTTTACTGCACAAAAACTTTAATCAGAAATGTGGACGCGGACGCCGACGCTGGGGCGAGTAGGAGAGCTCTACATTACTTCGTAAAGTCGAGCTAAAAATTGTCAAAAACCATTTGAATTTTTAATAACCAAGGTGGACTTTATAGTGGTACTTAACAGTATAAATAAATTAAACCAATCTCCGTGAACAGATATCCGGTAGAGCATTGTCGTACAGGATCTCTACTGTCTCCGTGGAAGGTCACGTCGAGATGAACTTTGTGTTGACCAATCAATGCGTAGCTTTCATCTAGACGAAACACTATTAATAGCATTTTTATTTCGTAATTTCTATTTTTAGACCAAGGTTTGCAAGCTAATTTAACAGCGGTCTGCGATTGGACGGCTCATTTCAAATAGCGTGACATAGACGATGTAAACAAGTTACGTATCATAACAATTTGATCATTAATATTATGATGAGAAAAGTTCACCTGAAAGTGACCCTCGTTTGAAAAAGGCCAGATCTAAATTAGTGAGTAGGAGAGCAGAAAAATTAAGATCGGGTTTTAATCAGATTGAAATAAAACAACCAACCTATTTTCTGATACATTATCATGTACTTGACTGTAATGTTTCTGTAATTCATCAGCTGATGTTAATGATTTGTGACAAATTGGACACAGAAACCCTTCCTGAAATATGAAAATAATATAAGTCATTCTATTGCTATTAATATAAACAGTCTAGCCTGGCTCTATACTGATGACAAAGAATAAGCTATCAAAATTGAAGGCCAAGATTAACAATGTGTTGACATACAGGTAAGAAAACAGTGTAAAAGCATGACACACTTTTCTCCTCTAAATTATGCTATAATTTTATACTCACCCTCAGTCAGTACCATGTATAACGCATAATAATAATGATAACAATAATAATGACTCAATTTATTGTGATAAGCATATTCCATGGAACCAATTTTCAATATGGTGCATAAACTGCATGTGTACTTCCTTGCCTTCAAACTAGCTTTTGTGACAATGTGGTAGAGTGTTTGCTTATGATTCCTAAGGTCCTGGCTTCAATTTCAGCTCAGACAATGGTGTTCATCAAGTCACACCTATGGAACAGCTAAACATAAAAACACCAGTATGAACATAGTTATATTCTATATAATCTAACACAATTTTAAGTATATTTTGATATACTTACCCCAGCATCAGATGATGGTTCAGATGGAACATTATGATCTGTATCAAAATGTTTCTGTAAGGCTTCGGCTGATGGTAAACTTTTCATACATTGTGGACAAATAAAACCCTGAAATATAGAAAGATTTATGCAAAAAAAATCAAGAACTGCAACAATTGAAATATATTACAAAGATATAATATAGGCTACAATATTAACCTGAGCTTGACCTTTATGCTAGAATATATTAAACTAAGTATTTACAGTCTATTTTTGTTTCTGTTTATAAATTGCATTTCATTGTCCCAAAAGGTTTCAGTAAAATACACATATTGAACAAATAATTTTGTTTTCATAAAAATGAATACTTTGAATCAGTACCTGAATAGCGTGGACTTACTTGTTTCCTCATAAATAAATGAGTCCAAAATTAACATTACAATAACATGCCATGTTTACAACATTGATTTATGCTAAAAATTATGGTCACATAGGTTTTATAAACACATGTATATAATCGTATACAGGCATATGATAACTCAAGATTTAATTTAAGTGAAATACAATGTATGTAATTTCATAATTAGGTAGTTCAAGCTCAGGTTAATATTGTCCGACTATACCACAGCCAAAAAGCAAAGAATGAAACTGTTTTCATCTGTCAAATCTAATTGAAATAATTTCAATACTAAATAATTTAATCACTTATTCTTTCATTCATAGATCAATAATGATAAAAAGTTGAAAATAACATTTCTTCTCTATCTAAGAATGTATATGGAATGTAGCTAAAACGTTTGATTTTTCTGTAACAATGTCGCAAGCCCTTAAAGAAGGAGAGGGAAGGACATTCAAAGCAAAACATATAAAAAATCGGTATAGTTTTATTCTTGAATTCAATAATTGGTCTTCTGACTTAAACCTATGATGCATGCAGCATATCAGAGATTCATACTCTCATACTAAGCACATTAACTTAATAGTTTACCTGAGCTTCTGTGGTATCATGAAGAGAACTTGATGACTGAGGTGGAGGCTAAAAGGTGAAATAAGAGGATAGTCAATACATAATAAATGCTTATATATATGAGGTCAAGTATAACAAGTATAACAGGAATATATAAAATAGTGTAAAAAAGTGAAAGGTAAGATATTGTGACAGGAAGCTGAAAATAGTGCAAGAGTTCCGTGTTGTAAAGTGAACCATTGAAGGCAAGTATGTAACACTGGCTTACATAGATTATAGACTTAAAGGTCTGTGTTTAAGAATAACAAGTAATTAATTGATTGATTTCCTAATATAAAAAACAGTATGCAGACATAATACCTAGTAAAATAGAATGCACAGTAATAGAATCACATACAAGCAAAAAAATATACAAACAGGCAATATACAAGTATGCCATTAAGTTATTAATCAGCTTTGACACCAAATATGAGGTATAAATTATATCGGAAATTCAGAACAAGGTTTCTGTTAGTCCTAAATATAAGACCCTACATAACTTTTTTATCATACGAACGTTTTTCTGTTATGTAGGGTCTTAACCGATTGCTTCAAAAATGCATAGCAAAGAATTTTTTTCAAAATATTAATGAATATGGATCAAATTAGCACCAATCGATAGATAAAAGTTTACTTCTATTCTTTCCATGAAGCAAAAGATAATAATCAGGTTTTTCGCTTATGAAAACACATATTACTTTTCCTGCTATCCAGGGTTGTCGCCACTCACATCCATTTTGAACTAAATTCGTGCCAGTAAATGAAGTTTCGCTTTGCTTAACGAAATTTTTTTCTCTCCAGAGTAGTCGTTCTTACTGCCAACAGTCAATAGTATACACGGAAAGGTCCAGATACTGGCTTTGATACTGTGCCTAATATATTCGTTCAAAATCAATTCTTACAAATGATGTGACCCAATTAAATTCGTATTGCCTTGGCTATTATTGCACGGCCATTGTGACAAACTGAAAGTACTCGCTAATGAAGGAGTTTAAATGGATTAATTGACTGTCTTAGGTTAGAATTTGAAATAATTATACTTTTATCATGTTTATTTTTCATTTATCTTTCTATTGGTGTATTATTTCATTGCAAAATTTTTTAATTTTAAACGAGTAGAACGTTCAGACCTGAATCGATGTCTGTACATTAAAATTTTTGCTACTGGTTGGCGACCTACAAACTCGGACGTCCTACAAATCCGGACACCTGCGTAGACGCTATATTTTGTTGATTACTTTGATCATTTGTTGTCGATCACTCGAGCGCTTGGTTTTGTAACAGCCCGTACCAACAAAGTCACCACTATGTACGTATGATTGTTGAAAATACAATATTTACATTTGCGTGTCATTTGACCTGTTTCCTGTTCGCGGAGGGAAGTTACATGTAATGTATCGCGCATGCGCAATTATTTTACAGAGGCCCGGACAATTAAAAAGGGGTCAAGTGTAAGAACATTTAAGTAAAGTGTTTAATCAATTGATGTTTGACAGTAAAATGTCAACTACAGTATAAATTTCAACTGAAATGAATGTTGGCAGAACGTCCGAAACATGGTACAGTTTGGTGCAAAATTAACACAATTTATTGACCCTCTGCCAGGGCCTCAAAACATGCGTTCTATTTTTAGAAAGTAGAAAACCCGATAACATTAGAGAGACCTTGAACCTAACTTCTTCCAGGTAAAAAATCTAGCGTGTAGTATAAACAGTTTTAAAGTTATTGTAAAAAAAGTTCTAAAAACGTCCGGTTGTAGGACGCCAACCAGGACGCGTTTTTGAAGCAATCCGTTAAGACCCTACTTAACAGAAAAATGACCAAATGATAAAAGTTACATAGGTTTCTTTATTAACATTGTCACAGTCCTTATGAATGGAAAAGACAGTATTCTTATCAGTTATAAAGTATACAATGTTGAAACGAACAAAGTAATTTAATCAAATCATAAATGTCAAACAATTAGGATCTTGAACAGTAACTTACAATAAGTTAAACCATCCGAAAAACCTACATCCGAAATATGTGCAACTTAAAGTTTGGTCAATTTGCTTGGAGATTACAGAATGCATAACAAATATTATACCTTCTCTGAATCTTTCTTGAGAAGTCGTTTAAACATCTTGGAAACACTTTCCCGAAAGATTAACTGATTAAGACATAAACTAAATATTCATCACTTTACGCCCACTTTACAAAATTTTAGTCATCCAGAGTTGTCGTTCCTTTCTAGACTCAAGTGTATTCTGCGGCGCTCGTCTAGAAACTAACTCCCTAATTCCCCGAATCAGTTATATCCCTTTGTTGAATGAATGTTATCATACAAGTAACAATAATAATTATTGCGAGACGTAACCAATGTAAGGATTTAGAAAAGAAAACATTTCAACCCAAACTTTGCCTTAGACGCTTCGACCACAGATTCGAGACACGTAGATCCCATTTTATATGATATGACCAGGTATGATAGTCTTCTTCTTCTTCTTCCTTTGTAAGGTCAGGAGTCGTTGCCGACTGCATACATTTGACCATGATATTCTACATGACTTTAAATGCATATTTTTAGAAACATCATATTCGTTATGGTTGTCATTTAGAGGAATAAAGGTTATATAAAGAAAGGACAGATTTTTTTTAAACTAAGCATTTTTGTCTAAAAAACTGCAAAACTTCGCATGGTTTTACAATTATCAGGGGATCTGATATCCAAACTTTACTGTATATAGAAATGAAACATAACGTACTTGATATTTTTAGTTTGCTCTTTGTATGCATACAGAAACATGCCTGCCTATTCGTTAGGGCCATGATATTTTGTATCTGTTTATGCTGGTATACGTCAGTTCAATGTCATTACATACAAGAGAATGAAGTCAGATTTATTTACATACGACACACATTGTATACATTGTATTTTATCTATATCTTGATTATTTGCGGATATTGTTCACCCTTATGTCGTGTATTTATTCATGACCTCAATTGAGTAATGATCTACAATTCGCACAAAAGCAGTGTCCTGTATTTCACAAAGTCCAAGACACCGAAGAAGCACCAAGTAAAAAGCCATCTAGCTCAGACATGAAACTGCAAGCACAATTATTACATATTTATACTTTTCCAAGTGCTCGACATAGGAGAATTGCCCCGGGTTGAAGTTTTACATAGAGAAAAATTTTATTGGCAAATCTTCCAAAATCTCTCTGGAACCATATGTCGCCTACAGTTACCATATTAGGTACATATTATCAACTTAAAAACCTCTTTGAAGATTGTTCATATTATGGTCCTGGGGTAAAAAAATTGGCCCCGCACAAGGTGTTACATGTTTTACATAGGGTTATAGATAAATCTTCGAAGATTGTTCGCATTATGGTCCTGGGTCAAAACTGGTCCATTCCAAGGGGTTACACAGCTTACATAGGGTTATCGGTTGATCTTCACAAACCTTCTAATTGAAACCTTTCAGTCCGGAGGTTTCATATTTGGCATATAGTGCCATCTTTATGTTATTTAAACGATTTTTTAATTCTAACCCTGGTGTAAAAACTAGCTCAACCCCGGAATCTCAATTCAAACAAAGAATTCTTGTTAAATGTTGAAAAAGACTTAGTGTATTCCCTAAACTATAAGACATAAAGCTCCTTTATCTAATTAGGTTTAGCACAACATTTGATCATTAAGATTGTTCAAATTTTGCCGCTATAGGGTAAAACAGTTTTCATTGAGTTGCACTTAAAAGTGTTATAAATCTTCTGTTAGATATCCTTCCGATGTAGGTCTCAGTTGGGCGGCTCAAGATCATAATGACCCTCTTGTTTTATAGATTGATACTCATTTGCTTAAAAACAACGTAGATCGAGTCAAGATGGCAAAAATCAACGTATCATACTATCAATCATTTTGGAGCTATATTTGTTACAATATCTTATAAAACTTGAAAAAGTACAACTCTATTGGATACTAAGCCATATCTGAATTCATAATAACGAAAAAGTCGACAATTTAGTCATAAAATCTTAAAACTACAACCAGCATAACATCACATTGTCAAACATAGAATGTCCAATGTTCAGTGGCGTAGGAAACATTTTCAGATGGGGGCTACCGTTTTTAAGGCATATTTGTTCAGTTGGAAAAATACAAGTGATTGTCATAGTCGGGTTTAGTGTAATTCACGCTACTTTCAAGGGGACTTAGCCCCCTCTTGTACCTGTGCGTTTCTTGTCAAAGACGGCACGTCCTAGCACGAGGTATACATCCAGTTTATCTAATCGTAAAAGAATCAGTGCCACCAGAGCTTTGATTGTAGAGATTAATACTGGAATACCAAATGGTTGACATACTCTCCAGTGCATCGCTCAAAAGTTTACTCGTTCACATTCTAGTGTGAAGTAACGTAGAATATTCACTTTTTAGATGGGTTTATCGCCATAGCAACACATTGTACGAGTATAAGTTATCAGTCCACCTACTCACTGTTCCTGGAAAGGCAAAATCTCTGAATTTAGCTGTTAACCAACTTAATAGGCGCATACTTCTGTCAGTGACTGACTACTGCCCTACATGATTTAGAATCAGTGATAGGAGAGAGAATGGTCGTAGAAAATTATTTCATGACCAAGCTCCATGAATGTATGCCCCGCCCGGGAATCGAACCTACGACCCCTCGATCAGTAGACTTGTGCGCTACCGACTAAGCTAGCCGGGCGGGCTAGAGTATCCACTGAACTGCTATAGGAGCGTATTGTTGACATTACCAGTAATATGATTTTCTATTGATATATACATTTTATGTATAATTCATACTTTAGCTATAAACGTTCAAATTCAAAAGTTAAACTTCTTTTTGTAGACTGTTTGCATTTGATATAATAGATAATATTGATACTTTTATACAAAATCAAAATAATATTTAAACAAAAAATTACTCTGATAAATATAACACTAAGTTTAATAGATTAAAATAATTTAAACACTATATAATAAGTTAAATACTACTGAAAACCACAGTTTACTTATTTAATACATTAGACATATGAATACCAATCTTTAATTTGTTTTAAACTACCATATTAGGATTATATATTACACTGGTTGAATTAATTTTTCAAGGTGCTTAATCATTAAAGATTTGTATACAATCATTGTGGGCACACAGTAACAAATAGTATCAATACAAACTTAAAGAGATTATATCGATTGCAAAGATCTTTAAATTCAAATATACTAAAAGAATTAAAGATACTTGGCAAGCGATTGCAGTTGGAACACTAATCGGTAAAAATGTAATACTCGAGTTGATAACCGGATTGGATAAAGTTTGTGTTAGCCGTAAATACGTGACAGAGGGCGATACCGTTTTATAGCCTTTATCTGGGCTCGATTCCGGGCGGTTTGAGAAAAACTGAACCTTAGACATAAAGGAATATTGATGAGAGATAAAGAAACTAACGGATTGGAACTGAATATGTTAAATAAGATGATTGAACGAGCTGATAAGGGATAATATTCATGTATCATTGAATAGTTTTAATATAATAGTGTGACAACTACCAAAGTACGTAGATGTGTTAGGCTTACATAGTTAGTGTTAATTTAAATCTCCATGAAACTAAAAAATACACTCTTAACAATAATGAGGAAATAAACGATATTTAATTTCACATTTTAGCGACATTTTTGGATTTTATTGAATAAAAAGTCGCATTTTAAAATGAGTGGGATTTCTTTGCCGCCGGTACGAGGTGCGATGCCCTCATCGTACAGTGTGCCGGCCAATCTTGCCAGAATGGGAGATTCACGACCAGGTAGTGCCAACAGCGGCACAGGATCCAGTGTCTCAACTCTTTTACCACAAATGTATTATGGTGAGTAATTGAAAATATATAGCAGATAGAATCACTAGCATTTTGTAATGTACATTAATATTCTTTTAACTATTCACTTTATTTGGTTCTTACAATAATTATTATTATATTGTTCGATTTTATTTCAACTGTCAGTGGCGCATACATTAACTCCACTGATTTAAATACTGACAAAAGTATTTCTATACTCCCGATCGATAAAAAACATATCTAAATCAGCGGAGTAAATGTATGCGCCACTGACAGTTGAATAAAAATTGAAAAATAATTGGAGTTGCTTTATGAACGAAATACTTGCTTGTGAAATTATCTATTTAAATCTGTTTGACTACTCTGTGAAAATTATTTGTCTAAATTAAGATTCCATAAATGAACCAACCAATGTTGTATTCAACTCCACATGGAACATGCTGCAGCAGTTTGACAATAATATTTATTTATTACCTTTCGTTTCCGATACCTCTTCTTGCAACCAGTCGAACTTTGTTGGTATTTCTTACATGTTAAAATATTATAACTTTGAATAATTAAATACGTCACGCTAGATTTTATATCAAAATTACATAGTTGAGTTTATCGGTATGTACTAAGAATGTATGTAATATCCATAACATGCAATTTAAAATATTTGATATTCTGTGAACATAATGGTTTGAAACGATAATACAAGATCTAGGCCTAAAATTGTGTAAAATTCTGATTGAAACCCACATCTTCGAAATTTAGTTTATTTGACTCACTGAGCTGATTTATAAAAAAATATTACTGTTTATAGAATATTTTTATTCAATTATTACTATTCTAACTACGCTGGTACATTTGAATGAACCAATCTTCGAAACTTGCTGGCGCCGATTTATTAACATTCTCGTACCCCGAGGTAAACAAGATTCTCGATCTAACGATAGTATTGAGAATCCTACTAGACTCTGGGTACGAGAATGATTTATTAAAAAGTAGTTACGTTGAAAGTAGTGACTTTTATGTAAATAGACGTATTATATTGAACATTAACTTTAAATAAACTATACAAAGTTTTAAAATGAACATTAAATTTGTTGGTATGCGAGTGGTTTAGAGCTTTTAAAAGTATTGCGTTATTTACTTTTATTGAACTGCATGTTATATAGTTTTAAATGTAAAAATATCTTAAAGGTTTTACTCAATGTTATTTCATTAATCAAAATGATAAATATTATAAAATGAATGGTAACATGGAAGGTAAAGAGTATAATGAATTATATCTATACAAAATACATGTATATACAGTACCCTCCAAATGTTTGGAGACATTCTCCCTTCGTAGGCCTACTGAATAGCTTTTATCTAAAATTTGATAACTGTTATTTTGATATGCTTTTTAGTTTTGCTTTATTTTTTTGGTTATCATTATATACTTATGAATAAGACTACAAAAATAGCATACAACTATGTTATGGGCAATAATTACAATAAAAATGGTTTTGGAGGTTTAGGATGTCAGATGCTGAATGTTATAAAATGTGCTGCAGTAATGACTCGTGTTTTTATTTTTATCACAAACCAAACGTAAATATATTGAAAATAATTATTCTACACAATTAATCATCAAAATTCAAGAATTGTTGTAAATTTCTTTAGTCTACAAACTTTTGGTGGGTACTGTATCTATGATGTATATTAGAAAAGATTATATATGAAAAATGTCTATTGATTACTTAATATGTTTTTATCTTTTAAATTAGTTATATATCTAGATTAGACGATTAACTTGACCTCATTATACAGTGATTTCTGTTCATTATGGTCATGTACAACAGTGAGTAACCCGGGTCGGTAGCTGTTGGTAGCGCGCCTGGATTCGAATCTAGCGTCCCGAGGGGTTCGAATCCCACCCGGGGAGGAAATACATGTCCATGAAAATTTGACAATAATGCCAATTTTCCTCTGTACTGGTTATAGACAAGTGTCTAGGAAAGCTAGGTTAGTTGTGATGGACGCCGTAAAATAACCTGAACAAATGTGTTGAGGCACAGCGTTAAACCTAGTAGGCCTACGTGTATAACTTATGTGAGTTTTATAAAAAAAGAAATAAAAACAACCCTGTCTTTCTATATGTGAATGTTTGCGCTTTATTCCCCTAAATTTTTGTTCAAGTCTTATTCACCATAATAGTAAATAATATTGTGTACAGTAATTTACAAAACATAAAAGAAATTAAATGCTGCACTTATAGATATAGTACAAGATTACAGTCTCATTTATACCATTAATTTGTACTGTTAAAATACAGTGATTTTTTAGTGTTCATTTCTAAAGCAAACTATGTCTTTGTATATTATGTGTTTTTTGCGCTTTATTCTCCAACATAGTGAACAATTTTGTGGTACATTCATTGAACAAAGTTTGAAGAAAATGTACATTTATTTTCCAAAATCAAAATTTTTTATACACTTTTCCTAGAGAAACAAGTACTTGCAGAAACATAATTATATTTATGATTCTGATCCTGTCTCTAACCAATAAACAGGCATTAAATGGTTGCTGATACATTTAGTCTTATTTTAATTGTAACGTTTGATAATGGTTTTGTGAATTTTGTGTTTTAATCATTGTAAAAGGCTTAAGTTCGACCCTATTTTGAAGCAAAACATCACTGTACAGGAAAAGTTTGTAAGTTCAGATTCGAAGGTTAATGCCCAGGAAATTCGCACGAAGCGGATGTTCGACTCTTCTAAATTCCACATAATTGCATTTTGTTTCCTATTAATTCTTCTAGAAGCCTTTTCACATAAATAGATACGAGAAAACATTGTTAAGTAAATATTCGCCCAATCCAGATGGTTCAACCTAGCCGAGTTTTGGGTCTTCGTATTTTCACTATGTCTTTGTGGACCCCCCCCCTTACCACTGATTCTAAATAAAGTCTGACTGTTGTCAGTCACGGACGGAAGCATGCGTTTAGTAAATAGAAATAGTTCACAGCTAAATTCAAAGAATAAGCCTTTCCAGTAGGTTGACTGACCGCCGTGGTATAAGTTTATTAACCTTTACATTGATGTGTTGCTACGGCATTAAACCTAACCAAAAATTGTAGGAAATATTTAGTATCTTTATGTAAGATTTCTTATTTTTAATTCCGATTTATGTCTGGGTATTGTGATATAACAGTTTTTTAAGTAAAAAAGATTAAGAAAAAAAAAAGATTTTAACACTAAGCGCCAGTACGTTGACATTTTACCTAGTGACCTAAATCTTTCAGTATAATATTGACATTGCCAAGGTCACTCAGTCAAAACAAGTTGTTAGGAGTAAAATAATGCTATGTTCAAATACTGGTGAATCTATTTTTTAAAGACAAACAAAAGATGTTTCACAATGTTAACATATCGAAAACTTTTGGTCAGTTTCCGAAATATATCAATAGCTAGCGCTTAGCTCAGCTGGTACCCTCGAATTGATACTTATAACTTGAAGTGTACAAAGGGTATCAGGGGACAAATAGCTAGTTAACGATATCCGTAAGAAACTGGCGAATAGTGAAATGGTTTGTACAATAAATACTGGAATTTATATCCAAAGTCCGATTTCCAATATCGCCATGTTAATTGTATAACAATTTGACGACACTATACTTTCTATGTACATGTAGTAGAAGTTATCCGCTGATTGTATGAGAGTAACAAAGATTTGTAAAATAAAATTCTAGGATAGCTGGTTAGTCGAACTAGTCGCTACATAAGCAATGTTGATAGACGGCTTTACAAACACTATCTGAGAGTCTAAAGCCATACAACTAAAGCGTATAAACATTGATGACATGACACTAGCTGTGATTTTGCAAAGTAATTCACTTAAGCCCGACTGTGAAAAAAGTTCTTACAACTAATTCTTGTCACTTTCTAGTTCGAGACCGGGTATCCCAATACTAAACGGTTAGTATAAAGTTTCTTGCTCTAGGAAACTACGTGGTAGGTATTTGATGTGATGCTTACCAACGCGACGCTGACTATACAAAACATTCCGTTCTCTTCAAAATCAGACTTGTTAGCGGGGTGGTCTTTGAATCGGGGTGGTCGTTAAGCGAGGTTCCACTGTACGATGATTTCCAGTCCAACGTCGTAATCACACCACCATGTCCGATTTATATTTGGCTAGATGTATTGATAAATTTCATTTGACTGTCAGCGGCGCATAGATGAACCCCGCTGATTTAAATACTTACTCCATTAATTATGCACTCATTATCGATAATCGAGTGTTAAAATCAGCGGACTTAATGTTACCACTGGGAATTGAATAAAATTTACCAATAACATTTTATTAACAGCTTATTAATGCTTGTATAAAAACCTTCGAAAACATCACAAGATGCTATTTATGTTTATTATAAACTAGTCCTTACTCAATAAGTTCTAAACATTTGATCATGCATGCTAAATGACGTATTTATAAATAATATACATGACAGAGATCTAGACCTGTGTACTTCATATTTAATTATATATAAATATACAAACATCTTGTATAGATCTTTATAAATAGAAATAAGACTTAAGTATAGTGTGAAATATTCACCATTTAGATATTTATTAATTCTGCTCATCTATGTGATCATAGTATACCGCCCTTGATGTAGTACGCTTGGTAAATAAAACCTACAGTACCCACCAAAAGTTGGAGACAAATAAATTTACAACAATTCTTGAATTTTGATGAATTTTGGAGAATCATTATTTTTATTATATTTAAGTAATGGTTGAATGATTTGTGATAAAATGAAAACAAATTTCATGAATGCAACACATTTATTAGATTCAGAACCGGTCATCAAAAAGCCTCCAAAACCATGTTTATTGTTATAATTTTCATTATGCTAGTTCTGTAGTCTCAGTTATAATTATAACGATAACTAAAAAAATTATAATAAAACTGAAAGACATTTCAAAATGAACAATAAAAAACAGTTAAAACAAATTTTAGATGAAAGCTATTTAATAGGCCTACAAAGTGAGAATGTCTCGAAACTTTTGATGGGTTCTATACAGTCAGTTTTTTATTCAACTTTTGCTCTTTACTACATCTATATGTAATGGGTATGGCATTTTAAATCGGTTTTCATCGTCATTTAATCATTTTTTAAGAAATCAAGCAAACTAAGTAAATATCTCGAAAACTTTTTGCGTAAATGTGTTTTTTGTGTAAATCGTGGCCATCAATATCTTATATAAGACTCTACCGCTCATTCAAGGCACCTGTGCAAGATCTATAAAATAACTATTATGTTTCTAGTTATATTTTGTAATATTGTGTTTACTTATGAAGATGTAAAAAGATCTTTGACGTTTCTTATATTTGTTAAACTCTTCATGGTAGACTATCTTGTTAATATCTTTATATTTTAGTTGATACATTCATGTTTCCTGTACTCGTTACCTAGGTTGAAAAAATGAGAAAATCAATGTTTATAGTTTGCGAATGATATCAAAAAATGTCATATAGAAAATATTAAACTTGTTAATCTTATATACAATGATATGAAGTTTGCACCACATGAAGAAAATGTTGATAAAATAAACAAAGGCACTAGTTTCAATATGGAGAAAGACCACGGTGTCTGCTTAGCATGAGTATTTTTTATGTCCTTGGCCGTAAAACTTGCTAGTTGTCCCTAATGTACTGAAATCAGTATAGCATTTCAAAGCTTTTTCTCATTAAAACAGTTATGTTTGAATTGTAAATATTTCACGCTGATATCGCAGTAGGAAAGCATATTATTAAAATTCTTATGATAACATTATACTATAATAAATTATAGTAGGCCTACGTATTTAGTACGAACTTCAGTCGTTAGACCGTTAACAGTATGTCGTCCTCTTTACTCTACAAAAATATGACTGCCGTTGTAAAAATTGTACAGTAATCTTATACTTCTCGAAGTCAACTCAATAATAGAATCAACCAAATAATGAGTTCAGATTTTGATATCCCTAGTACTCCGTCACAAGACCTTATACAAAATGTTAGCTATCTTTACAAACAATTCCATCCCTGACCATCAAGTTGTATTTTGCTTTATGGTATGTTTTATTCTATATTTCTACTCGAAAAAGTAAAACTTACGACAAGTTTTCGTAAATTCTAAATAGATTTCGTTTATGCAAAACAGTGTATACCTTCTTAACATTACATATCAGTCGCATTTCAATTAAGGAGACCTCGAGTTTAATCCCAGTCGCGGATCGGTAGCGCAGTTGGTAGCGCACCTAGATTTCGAACCTAGTGTCCTGAAGGGGCTATGGGTTCGAATTCCACATGGTTATGCCCTTCCATGAAAATTTGACTTTAAGTTCAATTTTCCTCCATTAATTAGGTATATGGAGAAGTTTCCGGTCTTGTGAAAGGGTAGGTGAGTACTGGTTATAGACAATGGTAAAGGAAAACTAGGTTGGTGAGCTGGACGCCGTAAAATAATCTAAACAATTGTGTTGACTTGGCGTTAAACACAATATAAGTAAATGTTTAACATAAAATTAGGGCAAATTAGATCGTAAAACAATTTGAAGACAAGTCAGTAGAAATGTTACGTAAAATATATGCACTATTTCACACACTCATAAATTTAAAACAAGTCAGTAGAAATGTTACGTAAAATATATGCACTATTTCACACACTCATAAATTTAAAACAATCTCATTGCACATTAAACCATTTTCTAGTATTTTTGTAACATCTGTACAAGTTTACACTAAAGTCAAGTAGTTGTGACTTGAAGTTTGTTTGATGAACGGCAAAAGCAAATAAAAAATAACTCTTAAAGGCGGCTATAATTCCATAAATTAAAATCACTTTGAGAAATACAAATTTCTTGATCCAGACCAGCTTTATAGGATCATTCTAGCCTTATAAAAACTTTGGTAAATAGACGTAATTGAATGAGATTTTAAATGGTTTTTATTCTTTCGACAAAAGAAATCCGTCAACAACGTTGTTTTTTGTATTTACATTAGTTGTATTGAAAGAATCGTGGTTTTATTGACGGCTTGAGTTTCGTGAAGGAATTCAATGTCACAGTAAATGTTTACAAGTACAGTTGTTGTAATTATTTATATTTTTTTCTTTCACAATTGAACTGTTATCTTGCACGTTATTCAATGTTATTGTTCCTAGGCTTAAAGTTACTTTTTTACGTAAAAGGTCCGGCTTCAGACCGTTTTTTCCCACACCTTTGTGAATATTCGTACCCACGTACATTTGTACATAAATAAAGTAGTGTCTATGCAATAATAGACATGGAAAATTTGATTAAAGAAATTAATTAAGTTTCTTATACGAATATTTGAACGAGTAATTTTGTTTAGTGTCAAACAATTATTTGACACTATGTCAAATTGAAATAAAATGAGTAATAATGATAAAGACACCGGTTGAAGGTCGTTATTTTATGACAAAAACAACGCCCTTTATAAGTTCTTAGAAACTCTATTTGTTTGGAATAAACCGATCTATGAAATGGAAACAAATAGTTACATGTATCTAAGAAAATTTAAAAAAAAGCGTTTATAAGTTTATTAATATATATAGTACATGTACATGTATAGATCGTTTTTTCTCAGCTGTCAAAATATGAATAATTTTACGATGACTTCGTGTTCTTTGTCTAACACTCGTGATATTGCGATAGTATTCAATCACCGAGAAACTATTCAAACATTGGCAGTTTAGACAAATGAATCTTATTATTAGGGCTGGGACGAGTACTCGAGTACCCGGGTATCGGGTCGGGTAAAGCTACTACCCGGGTACAAAGTTATTACCCGGTACCCGTAATGTAAAACACTTTAATAGTAAACTAGTTTCGATTTTTCAGCAATTAAAAAATCAGCCTCGATCAGTACTAATTGGAAATGTTCATCTAGCGTAAATCTCTATTGGCACTACTTTACGGCAATATGGCCGACGTCAATTTAGAACATTTATTTACCAACTAATATGAATGCTGCTTCTTGAAAAAAATCACTTGAGCAGTGGCATTTTGACTTATTTTGTTGTAATTGCAAAATATCAACACTGAAGAGTTTGTCTCAATTTATTTGCAAATAAAACATGAAAACTAAACGTATTCCACTTTTAACTGACATCGTCAATATACGTTCTCCACTATCAGTATAAAAAATGTTCGCATTTCCACTACTGGTCGGAAGACTTGGAAGTGGATGAAGTGGAAGGCTCAGAACTACGTGTGGGTACGTTTAGACCTACTTCTGGCTCGGACTTAATAAACGTAGGTGGTGGCAAACAGACCTTGAAAGGCTCGGTGGCATGTAACCTGGATTTGTTATATTTATTCATAAATATAACTGCGTCTGCGACACTCGGGTCAAGATTTGCTTTCTGCTTTGCGATTGTAAGCACTGTGACGCTGAACACTTTCTGACGAGACAGAAATTGCCAGAATGCACTATGAAAGGGGTTGAATGATGTCGATTTAATCAGCTCTGATATATACTGTAGCGGATCGTTTACGAAGTCTCATAGGCTGTTTAACTCGAGGAGTTTCTTCATGGAAGAGGTAGGTCTACCGCCACCACGGTAAATCAATTCAAGGTCACAAATTTTTGTTTTGTGTTTTTCACCGAGAAGTTTGAAAAATTGCCAAGCTTGTCTCTATGGTGTAGCTTGGTTCGTTGTCATTTTATAAGCAAGTGCCAGGATGCAGGAAAAATAACTCTTTCATGATAACAGCGGGTACCCGGGTATCCGCGGGTAATACGGCCTCGGGTACCCGGGTACCAATTTTCTACCCGTCCCAGCCCTACTTATTATTTAAGTTACGGAAATATACATTATTTACACTAAAATCACTTGTGGTGTACATGCCCATTTTTTGGTATCAAAATTTAACGTTTTCAACAACTTTTGGAGTGCACTGCATAAGGGCTAGAGTTTCCGTATTTTTTAGTACATTCGTCCTTGAAGGAAGATCAGGGGCCCTTTGTTTAGCAATAGTGTAAACGTTCTAGTGTTACTCCACTCAGGACTCGACACTATAACAATTTACAGCAGACCCCAAACTCATCTAATTCTCCAGCTTTTGGCTCTTACCTTTCAAAACACCATACTTTGCAATCAAACAAGTATCATACAAACAACCTAGCCAGGCTAGTATGTGAGTCCATTTTTGTAAGACATATATAAATACAGCATATCGAGCCGCAAGTATTGTGAGTTTCAATGTAATTGTTTTATTTAATGACGAAATCAAACGGCAACTCACAATATCATCAAATGATGAATATCATATTAACACAAAGATGGAGGGTGAAATCGGCCACAAGCAATGCAAATTGCGCGCCCCGAACACCAGCTTTTTCTCAATACATAACAATACATCATTTTTAGAAACTTAAAAGTATCACCAGATTCTATGTTATTTTTTAAAAGAGTCGATGAATTATTGATACAACCGTTGAGGAAGAAAACATTTTTAACAGAGCCAGTCAGTAAAAATAACTTGTAATATACATGTAGTAAATTTTCCTATTAAGGAAGTTTCAATACAAAAAACATGTCAACAGGGATACAATATAGGTAGTATTAACACTTGAACTTATATTTATGTCATAATTTACAAATGTCATAAGTATAAGACTGTTGAAATATATTTTAGAGCACTTTAAAATATTTATGTCATATAAATTCTAAATTATTTCGGTTCGATTGGGCAAACAGTTCTTATAACTTAGATTAGTCACTTTTGAATCCACTTCCTGGTCCCCAAGTACTGAGCTGCAAAGATAAAGTTTCTTGCTCAAGGAAACAACGTAATATTATAACGATATGTTTCCTTAGAAACAGTATCATTTATACAAAATTTGCATATACAACAGTGTCCCTTAAAAGTTTCAAAATACTGGTAAAATAGAAATGATATTCTACATTGTATATGAAAGTTGTGGTATTCTAATTTCCCTCCTCGAACCCGGGTCGGTGGCGCAGTTAGTAGCGCGCCGGGATTTGGAATCTCGTGTCTCAAAGGGGGTACGGGTTCCAATCCCATCCGGGAGGTTATACCCTTCCATGAAAATTTGACAATAATGTCAATATTCCTCCATTAATAAGGTATATGGAGAAGTTTCCGGCCTTGTAGAATGGTAGATGAGTTCTGGTTATAGACAAGCGTCCTGGAAAGCTAGGTTAGGTGCGCTGGATGCTGTAAAAGACCTAAATTGTGTTGACACGGCATTAAACCCAATAAAAAAAATAATTTCCACCCTCGTCTTCCCTTCCAAATCACTAGGGCTGCGGCGAGTATCCGATTCATGACTCGGACATTCCCGATCCCGACAAGAGTATCGAGTACGAATATCCGTCACGTCTGAAATCGTCCGATCGCGATCTATTTTTTGGAAAAAAAATAAAGAACAATATCAGCCTAATGACCACTGGAAACGAGCCGCACTACTTATGAAAACCGAACAGTAGGGACCGAATTAACTTTTCACAAAATTTTGATTGATACACATTTAAACAAAAATGGTTATCACTGAAAATTTCCATAAAACGTCTGGTAATAGAAATGTTTGGAGTACATGGATTTCCATGTAGTAAAAGCTTCTGTATTTTTCACTTATTTTTGTTACTACATGAATTCTGTATGCTTCTCCATTAACAAGTGATTCGTTGGTAATTTCGTGAATCGCTACACTTGAATCGTAGTTCGAATTGGATCGCGACTTGCTCAACGATCCACAGCCCTACAAATCACCCTACCTTTCAAACAAGTTTCAAACAATAAACCTATAGTATGTGAGTTCGTTTGTGTTAGACATATATAGAAGGGTAACAAACTTATAGGTCGAAGAAGAGACACTTTTCTTGACTCGCACTGATAAAATACATGTACTTATATCATTTAAGAAAGGGGTATATCTATAGTTACTAAGGACATCTTATAGTGTCTATATCAATTTCAACATTAAGGACATTTATGTCATAAAAATTTAAAATATCACCGAGACTTTAACTACATAATATTATATTGGCTAATAGGTCTAATTAACATTGTAAAGTATTTTGATAAAATTGATGATCACGGTGAATTAGACGTTTATTGACAATTTGAATAACGGCAATGAAAGATAAAACTCTAAAATGATTTTTATCAACATTTCACCTTGTAGTGAAGATTGAAGATCGGCTAAAGTTTGTCTTGACATTTTCAATGGGATTTATTTTATGTTCATATATAATCATTAGTATCAAAGTTAGGTTTAATTAATTACGTACTTCACTTAAACAAGATCGAGTAACCAAACTATTTAGATCAGTTGACGTTTATTTAAATGTTTCTACGTGCATTATCACTCATCAATCAAGATAAAACGATACAATATAATATCTGTTGTAAAAAAATAACAGTTCTTTCTATCTGAGGTTATCAAAGAAAAAATACGAAACCGTGTGGTAACTTCAAACAATTAATGAGTTTATGTCGGGCAGTTGTCAGTCATTGGCGGAAGTATGCGCGTATTAACTGGTTAACAGCTAAATCCAAATATTTAGCCTTTCCAGGAATGGTTGAAATGGTGATAGGCCGCCAGAATATGAACAAAACAATGTGTTGTCTCGGCGCTGAACTCAACTAAAAAAATCATCATTAATTTTAGCATTAAATGCATTCACCGACTTTACTACTATGTCTTGTAATCATTTAATTCTGGTGTCTTCCTCTCAGTCTTCCTCTTCTATATTAGTCTCCTTTTTTCGTTTGTTTAGCAGCTAGCATTTTTAATATATGATTTAATTTCTTGTGTCATTGTATGCATACTATGCGGAAATAAATCTTTTTATTTCTATCTAGCAATGTATATATGAATATACAGTAAACATCTACTATAAGGAACATTAAACTTGATTTCCTGGATAGTGGAATGGTCAAAATATAGGGACTTTTTCTTCTCTTAAGCATTTTGGACTTAAAAATTATCGAAACTTCGCATGATTTGCAATAACCAGAATGTTATTTACGGTGGAAATTCACTATGGCTATGCAGTATTATACTTTAATTGGGACCAATTTAAGCTTACAGTACAACCATCACAAATGGGTAGCGGGTGTGGTCGAGTGGTTACGACGTTATACTGATATCCATAGAAAAGCTAGCTCTGCGTTGGTTCGAATCCCATCTAAAACCACTGGCACTAGAGTTCTCACATTCTTTAAAATGCACGCACATATAATATTTTGTCAACAAACACAATTAAAAATCGCTCCCGTATTCATCACCGTGTACGAGTTATGACTATATCTATACAATTATTATAATTATTATATATGTATGTACAGAGAACTATATATATGTAGGGGCGTACGCATTATAATCATAAGATATGGACTCTGGTGCCAGTGTCTAAAACCTACCCTGTTGTTTCCTTGAGCAAGAAACTTTATTCTACTAGCTCAGTACTGGGGACCAGAAATGGGACTTGCAAGTGATTAATCTAAATTGTGAGAACTTGTTTCACAACTTAGCTAAAATAAATTAGACAATTAAACAATCCCAAACCTGCTTTATAAAGTATTCCTTGTAACAACCAAACAATTAATCACTGAACTGGTTAGATATGCTATTTATAAGAATATACTGCCGCAATTTTAGCGTGAGGCGACATAGTAGAGATAGTGTACGTTGAAATATTGTAATTCTAAACAGAAATGAACCCTGCGTTGCGGTTAATCGTTGGTTTATTTACCAATTTATAAATATTTCATTTTCTATATTTACAATAAATTTGTTTATTTCTAACCAATTAGGCCATTTAACTATACATTAAAGGATACGACACGTCACGTGTTAGACTAACAAAAGTGCGGGTTGCATGTATTTAGACCTCGTTGTTCACCTTTTACAAAGCCATTTTCTTCTTTTTCTTGTGGGAATTTGTACAATTTTGGCTACCTTCACTATTTTAAGCTTATAAAATTAATATTATTATAAGATTATGAAATAAGCATGTCGTATGTTTCACTTATGTTATAAAATAATTACCCGGTGTTACAACCAGATATTGTAAATCTATACAAAATTGTTTTAATGTAATTAAATATCCAAAAATATCTAAAAGTGATCTTGAAAAACAAATAAAATTGAATAGCTACCAAGGACGTCCTAATGTTCATTTAAAGATTACGTTGACAGGCAATTGAACTTTGTATTAAGGTTCAAACATTGCATTGAATCGTAATTTGGCGCCAACCAGTATGCTAATATTACCAGAGGTCAGTGGCCTTCAATAAATGTGCGATATTTTAGACACTTGTATGGTTGAAGATGATAGCGGTCTCCTTCGCTTGCTTGGCGCTTAGTGTTGTTTGGGTACGTTCGCTCCATCAAACTCCTCACAGCGGTTTCGTTACGCGTTGCTACGGATTCAACAATGAGGAATAACCGCTGCGGAGAGTTTTCCGCTCCATATGGACGCATTATGTGCAGATTCTCGTCTAAAATTTAACCACCGTAATATTGTTTGATGAAAATTCTAACAAAATTATTTACAAGATGTAATGCATGAAACTTTGTCAGGGGCAGATCCAGGTTTATTTTCTAAGGGGGGGGGGGTCCGAACTTTTCTAGGGGGGGGGGTCGAACTTTCGAACCGCAACTACATTATACATATTTTCATACAAAATGCAACATAATGATAATAAAAACTACATAACCATTAAATCTATGTTAAGCATCGAGAAAATTGCTTCATGTTTCTTAAAAATGACTCACAGTCACGAATAACACTAATGGACAGGTACATTTTCCAAATTCTTGGGGGTCCGGACCCCCCTGATCCCCGCTGGATCCGCCTATAATTGTAATACTTTGTAATCATTTATCACGATTTTCAAATAGCCTCTTTATATAATATCAAGCTCCTGTGGTAAAATAAATCAGAAATCAAAGTTTTAATCCGTATATTGCAAACTTTGATAAGTTAAGATAATGTTAGTCAATACACGAACTATAAACGTTGATTATTATTGAACATATAATAACAGGATGACATAACTCAAGACATAATTGACATTTTATGACGTCATTTGCACGTGAATTCTTGACAAGACTTTTATTTGTCGCTTTAAATAAAGGGATATACAGGCAAATGACTGTGCCAAAAGTATAGAGCCAAGTTTAGTCTTTAAAACAGTATTAAGAACGTAAGAAATCAGTTACTAATAACATTTGTCACTTATAACATCCAACTGAACTAATTAAAACACGTTGTTGAAAACAAAAGTAGGATACTGAGGGAATCACCAAGCTATTTATAGATTTGTAATTTGTCGTACTAGCTGAAATTAAACATTTTCATTGGTCGCTTCTTGTCTTTTCAACATTCTTAGGCGGTTAGGATATCGTTTTAATATAATTATTCTAATGTTGCACAATAACAAGCTATCGTATCTTCTCATCAGTAAATGCATATTTTAACACTAATCTATTTTTAGCTAATCTGACCCACGGGGGTCTAGTTAGGAAACACCCCAAATATTACGAGAAAAAAGAGAAATATTTTGCAATATATTAAGTAATATAACAGTGTGTCTGTTGCATTCACAGTTATAAAAATATAATTCAAAATCAGGAAATATGAAGTTGAACTTTTGCCTTGCAATTCCTTTTAAGTTACATTGCTCAATCAACCATTTTCAACTTTTTGAGGAAATCGCTTTCAAAGTTTCAATTGTCATTATCTCACTAACTTTTGGACGAATTCAGAAAAAAATTATAATGAAGAGCTTAATAAACACTTATATGTAATATGTAAAAAATATAGTTTTGTCCCACAGCGTTAATATTTTTGCTGTTTTGTGTTTAAAGATATAGAATTTTGTTCCATTTTCTTTCAAAATTTGTTATTTCAGTACTGCTCTATCGGGAGTAAGAGCAATACCATATTCCTCCATGTTCAGGACACAGAGCAGTTAAGATGTTTTATTGCTGTAAACAATAAGGGACTTTAGTCAGTTATTTCCCCTTGTATACTTGTCAAATAGATAGGTCCTATTAGTTGATTTACTCGGATTTTACCCTTACTTTTTAATGTCAATTTGACAAAATTAATCTAAAAAAACGTTTTTGCAAATCATTTAATTTGTTTGATATTCAAGCTTAGTATTTTTAGGGTAAAGAACTATCTAAGTTTCATCACTTCTGTTAATATCGTAATTAACAAGAAAGATATAGGATATTATATTTTGTTATCCTTACACAGAAATTCTATGAAAAAAAAGCCGAGAATTTCAACTGTAAGGACCTACTTACCAATTGGATTGCTTCAGATTTGACCAGGGAAAGATAAATGACCAAAGTCCCCAATTGGGAGAGTAAAATGGAACTGAAAAACGTTTTTCTTTAACGTCAGAATCTATATATAGATGATCTATAAATATAGAGCTTGTGCTTGTGATACTAGTGATATAAAAATCTCATTTTTTGGAAAAAATGCAAGAACGGAGATAGAGCACTTGGGTTTTACAGCGACGAAGTATTTGAATGACATCATGTAGCGAATAAAGTAACTACAATGTGCGAACTGTCTTCCCACGAAAATTTACAATTGGTCCCGTGAATGTTGTCCGTTAAGCCTCGAATCCTTTCCAAAAATTTTTTAAATCGAACAACAAACTAGGTCACTTGAAAAAACCCTGTGCAAAGAATTTAAAGTATAACGTATAGATTAATGTGGGCTTTTTCGGACAAAATGTAAAAGGTATTTCATGCGCTATTTGAATATTTCACATTGTTTGTCTGCGCAAGAATTTGACGAAAACAGTGTGTTTACAATCTGGTGATTACGTGACTTAATACCCTGAAAATGTTCCTGATGTAAACAACTTGAAACAAGTTATAGAAGAGGTCAACATCTCTCAAACGGTTATTAATGAACTGTTTTAAATTGAAAAAGCGTTTGTCAACACTAGAGAGGGTTGACGACTGAAGAAATATTTTGAAAATTAACCGATATTCAATTAAGTTTTGCGCGCATTTTGATCTACATTAAGATTTTAAAATGGTATGCACGTAAATACCTCTTATAAGTAATTAACATCAATCATACTCGTTTAATTGTATATAATTATGATCAATTTATTGTATAATATCAATTTCATTTTTTCAGTAATTTTAATTATATCATTTATATAAAATATATTAGATTTTAGATGTTAACATTGAAGTAATTATATGTACACCTGTAATTTAATTAAGGTTACACTTTTACGCCATCTAGGTAAAACATACATTACCCTCCAAAGCCCTTTGATCAAATCCTGATTTCAGAATAAAAAGATAAAAACAAAGAGTAATCGGGCCATTTTCCAAAATCAGCATTTATTAGGGTTATTATTATTTTGTTTTTGTTGGATCTAAGGGCGTATCAACACATTTTAGGTCATTTTACGGCGTCCAGCACACCTAACCTAGCTTTCCTGGACCCTTGTCTATAACCAGTACTCACTTACCCTTCAACAAGGTCGGAAACTTCTCCATATTATCTAAACAATGGAGGAAAATTGACATTATTGTCAAATTTTCATGGAAAAGTATAACTTCCCGGGTGGAATTCAAACCCGTACCCCCTTCGGGACACAAGATTCCAAAATTCCGGCGCGCTACCAACATTAGTTTATCAACATATTATTTAAATAATGTTAGGCCTATATGAACAAACTTTATCTATAGTAAAATTGCTTGCAGTGTTCATGCGCAGTTTTTATGCAAAATTTCATTTGTCCACAAAGTTTTGGTGGGTACTGTATACACAATTATAAAATAAGTTAAAAAATATCAATATATAAAGTGATAAAATGTAATTGCAGTCCATAGTTCATTGTAAATGCACGTTCACCGACTTTACAGTTATAATTATTGTCATTGAACTACAGTGTACTTATATTATATCAATCAATCTTCATAATGAGTCCTTTTACTCCGTTTTTTTTGTGCGACAAATTTGCACAACGAAATTACATGTTCACCACCTTTGAAGGTACCCATTTACAATTATTTACACCTGTGTGAGGTAACTGCAGGTAAATTTCTTGTTCAAAGAAATTAGCAGTGCCCCTGTTGGGATTCGAAGCCGGGACCTCTCCATTCCACTTTTTTCTTCGGAGGTAACTCTGTGATCTAAATGTACACTAAGTATGACGTTGTGGGCAGGTCAGATAGCTAATTGGTAGTCTGTTTTTGAATTATGATTAATTGGGTTCTCTGCGATTCTTTGCCTGCAACTCTATATCTATTGTATTATATGTGTATGATACATATATCTATTGGTAAATTGATTCCATTAGAATATGTCAATATAAACCTAAAACGCATTATGTTAGGGAGCCCATAAGAAGTCAAAGAGGAGGAGAGTAACGGTTAGTGTTGTGTGGGCGACCTTGCGGACTGCTCGTACCAAAATTATCATTATTCAATATTGTATTATAATTATAAAGTTTTGACACAGAACTTACGAACTTATGTAAATTACGAATATTAAAGTATATCACGGACCTGTAATAAATGTCATGTAAAGACGTAGTGTTGGTGACAAAGCCAAACTATATTTGACGTGCATGTAGCCACTGTTATGCCACACATGTTTAAAGGGATATACAGGCAAATGAAGTACATAATCAAGTAAAGTCTTTAAAACAGTATTAAGAACGTAAGAAATAACTTCCTAATAACATTTGTCACTTCCAACATTCAACTGAACAAATACAAACATGTGGCATACACACTGTTGAAAACGAAAGTAGGATACTGAGGGATTCACCAAACTATTTATAGATTTGTTATATGTCGTACTTGCTGAAATAAAACATTTTCATTGGTCGCTTCTTGTCTTTTCAAACACCCCAAATATAAAGAAAACATATAGAACTATTTTGCCAAGTAATATATCAGTTTGTCTGTTACAATCACAATTATAAAAATATATTGCAGAACCAAGAAAATTGGAACTGAAAAATTCTAGTCCCTTTAAAGTGGCTATGTTACATAAGTCAGTTCTCAGTTTCCAAGTAAAATACACCATCCCTATACAGTATATCCAGAAGTACGAGTACATGTAGATCTTTAACTGGTACGAGTAACTTTTGTGACCTTTTGGTATGACATTTAAGGTCACAAGAACATTATCATTTGATTCATTGCGAGGGATTGATGAACCGATTAAATAAATTCTGAATAGACACTTATAAAACTATAAGTCGGTCATCAATTAAATTTTATGCGGCCTCATTGTTCATTGATTGTTAATTATCTGGCATCAACATTATTTCATGCGGTCCCTTTAATTTCAAACATTATAAAACATTTTATATGATATTTCAGCTATAAATCTTGCTACGTTCATTGATACAATGTATAGGGTTTTAATGAATGCGGTAATTCTTTATAAAGTATTTAATATACATGGAATCAAAACGTATCGTTTTAATGTTTGAAATGATGCCAAATCAATCGAACCTTTGTACGTAAAACTGATAGTGTAACACCCCACAAGTTGACTGTTAACAAAAACACCTCTTTTATTTCATGAATATTGTTTTACAATTAGGTAAGAAAATCTATTGAGAATAAATGTACTAATCATATATAAAATGTGTCAATATAATCACAATTTAAGTTTAATTATGTCATGTGTCACTGGATTTTATTATGAACCGGTGATAACATAAATAATACCATGAATAATTAGGTACATATTACGATAATCAAGTCAATAATATGCATGTAAACTAGTAAATAATGATAAGAGGATTAGACATTTTGTTTGATTTAATTCACTCCATCCCATTTATGGACATGTTTACTTTTTCTTAATTCTATTTATTAGAAAAACTCATATTCATACATTATAACATACTAAAAAAGAAGAAAAAAGAACATTCATTATTACATTCAGTAATTAATACTTAATATACATAAACTATTACAATTACACTTATCTGAAAATAAAGATACAATGAATTATGTATACTCTTGAATGCTTTTATAAACCCTTTATTTTTTAATTAAATCATTGTTTGTATCTAAAATTTAGCATTAGAGACTTCAAAATCGTCACAAATTGCTATGATTTGCAATTACCAAGTATTCGTTACAGCAGAACCTTGCTGTATAAAAATTAAGCTGAAGTGTCGAAGCGTACAACAGTCCGTAAGCACGTCTGCGAAATTTTATGACTTTATGTCAATCAAATGTAAAAATGATACCACTATTAATACATTTTATATGCATGTAATTTATTCTCTAATTTTGTATTTTTGTTTATAAACTGTACACACGATTGCTCATGTATCGTGATTTGAGAAATAAAGGTTTGTTCTGTTCTGTTCTATAATGAAATATTGAAATATATTATAGTAAAAAGTAACATTTATGTTTTCAGATAATTGTGTATTTAATACTCCAAGAAACGCTGCAACCTCAAGATCTTACACTAAACTACCTTCATTACGTAATACAAGTCGTGCTGTAAGTATAGTTTATAATGTTTTATTTTAGCTCAATTCTTTCAACGTACAGTATTCACTCTCTATTTCACAGATTATAGTTCTTTCAACTAAGATTAATCTCTTATTTTGTCCGCTTCCTGGTACCTCAATACTGAGCAACTAGAATGAAGTTTCTTGCTCAATGAAACTATGGGGTAAATTTTTGATGTGATGACCCTAACCTAGCTGGTTATCCAATGATTGCTAGTCCAACTTTGAAACCACTCGACCTTTAGTATTAGTATCATTTGTGATAATCTATGTAAAAGGGTTCCAACAAGTTCTTGAAGTCTTAGTTGTTTTATAAAATAGAGGTACAATGAAGTTTTCAAATTAGAACCACCATCCGTGGATTTTATAGCAAAATAATTTATATATAAGGATTCCCTCTCTACGTACATTAGGCATTTTGGGACTTAAAATAGTATGGATTTGCAATAACTAAACATTTCTTTCCGGCAACCAGGTATTTACTAACAATATATCGTGCTTGCTACAAAAATGACCTGTTTGGGCAACCACTTTCATATCCTAATTTGGTAGGTTGTTTAAAGCATACAGTTATACAATTGTAGTTATAATATTTAAGACATAATCATATCATTGATTGAATACATGTATGGTATTGTCATAATTGACAGAAGAAAGGCACATATATCCCAGCTGACGTCTACAATTTAATATAGCATTTAGATCTTGCATAGAAACATAGGAATGTATTGATACCAATCATTGATAGGCAGTGATTATGGTATTAAGGTTTGTCAGTGTGTATCAGTATTGTAACGATACGTTAAAACAATGATCGATACATTTGATCACGTGATGCGCCATCTAGTATCAGGGTACATTAAGGTCAATCTATAGTCACTATTTATCTGGTGTATTTAAGCTGGGACTTCCTCATGTCTTTATTCTAATACCCAGAGATTATCAAGATTCTCGATCTCCTGAAGCCTCTGGGTACGAGAATGGGTGTCTTTGATAAAGTGAAATGTCACTTACAGTCAAGTCTGTTTTATGCGACCACCCTACGGAGTATGGAAATGAGGTACTAATCTGATAAATTGAAGCTCGGACTTGCTGTAGTCTTTGATAAATGGCAGTCTCACATACATGATATAAAATATGAGTATACTGTATGACAGGAAAAATTGACATTTGTTTATATAAATATGTATATGACATATTAAAGGTACTAGTTCACATATTTGGTTAAGTTTTTTTCTATATTTTCAAAATACCATTCAGTGTCTATAATTGTGTCAAAGAAAAGATTCTTAATATTTTAGGACAAACTGACTTATTATAGATTGTAAGAAATATACATCTAATAATAACAAAAAATGCACTAAAAGTGTCTATACGGTATACCGTGGCATACGGGGTAGTTTGTTTTACTTGAAACACCATCTTTTGTGGTTGTTTACACAAAAATTGTCATTATCAAATCACTAATTTCCTGCCTCAAAAATGTTTCCAAACAATTTTGATAGTTTCAGAAAATGTTGATGTTTAAGTTAAAATCTGTGAATATGCACCTTTAAGAACCACAATTGAAATTATGGCTTGCCCTTTTGTGCTATCGCTAGTGTTGGTGTCCTATCGTAAATATAGTTCTGAATAGACCTACGAATGGACAACTGTGGGCGTTTAGCGAATAGACTTTCGAATATACATGTATTCATAAATGTATATAATAGCTATGTATACAATGTACGCGAATAGACTTAATTCAGAATATATTTTCAATAAACATTGTTTTTTGTTTCGCGAAAAGAACTTTTGAATAGTTAACAGAAAATAGATATAGCTAACTTCATGGACCTCAAAAATACGCAATAAATTCATCTACCCGTATACCATAGAAACATTTAGATTATTAGAATGTCTATGACCTATACCGTCACAAACGGGATAGTACAGATTTTTATACAAAACTCGCTCTTTTTTTAAACTTGTTTGCCAAATTGCACTAAAAGTGCACATGTCATTATTTAAACACTACTTAACTGCTTCAAAATGTTTCTTTACAATTTTTAGAGTTTTGGAAAAGTTGACATTTAAGTTGAGATCATAATTATGTGAACGATCAGTGTTAATGTGGAAATAAAGTTTCAATTTTGTATCTTAAAGCCCCATTATCAAAAAATAACACCTGTTTTGGACTGCAAAAATAGATCTTACATACACCTCTAATGAACAAGATTTTCTAATTAAATGCAAATATTGCTAAAATATGTTTATGGTACTTTATTTTTTGTACACCACTTTTCAATTCAAATTTAGAAAGTAGAATGGTTTGAACTGTTTATTGTGTCTCTAATAAATGTTATGTTTTGAAAACTTTGTGTAAAAGACTTTTTAAGTCTTCTGTTAATGAATGTAACTTCATATAGTGGCTTTAAAATTCATATAACATTCAATTTTATAACACAGAAAAAATGAGCGAAAAGTTAGATAAAAAACACCAAACAAAAACTTGAAACTTATATTTATTGAAGAATTAAAACATTACAAAAACACTTATATATCGCTAGTCAACTACTGACGACATTTCAATGATTCTATTTATCGTTTTATTTATATATACAACACCCTGCTGTTGGATAATATTATTTAAAATCTTTTCCACTTGTCGTATAAGTTAAAACAAAAATATGTGACTAGTGCATTATAATTTATCTATTTTGTTATCAAACATATTTTTATAAACAAACGGTTAATGTGTCTAAGTCTATACTGAATGTAAGCCAAATACAGTTCCTTTCAAAATTTCTCGGACAAAATCCTGTTTTAGGATAATTCCATTAGCATCTACTAAGGATTAAATGATGATTGATTATAATCGTTTTATTAGAAGTGGGAGACCATCGATTCTAAAGTTTAATAATCGATTATCGCTTATGTCGGTTATTCATTTTTATTGACAATAAGACAAGTTTTAATTAATTAATATTGCTAAAGAAAAAAGTTTATGGGAATAAAACTCTTCGGAAATTCCGAATGAAATACCTGAGTGAATGTTTTGATTATATAATCTATGATTGATCCAAAAGGGTTGTTCGATTATTTCCGATGATCGATTATGATTTTTTCGATTTTGAAACCTTAGCATCTACCCATTCAGATACACTAAGAGTCACCTGAGCAAGCAAATTCCACTTTCTCATCAATTAGTGTATCAAAGATTCAACATATGATTCAATAAGAGACTTTAGTCAGTTATTTCCCCTTGTATACTCTTCAAATAGGTAGATCCAATCAGTTGGATTACTCGGAGTTTACCCTACTTTTCAATGTTAATTAGCCTAAATTAATCTTATATAACTTTTTTTGTAAATAATTTAATTTGTTTGAAATTCAAGTTAAATATTTTAGTGGGTAAAGACCTATCTAAATTTCATCACTTCTGTTAATATCTTCATTAACAAGAAAGATATGTGATGAAATTTTTTGTTAACCTTACATAGGACTTCAATGATAAAATCCGATTCCAACTATAAGGACCTACTTACCAATTGGATTGCTTCAGATTTTATCAGAGGAAGATAACTGACAAAAGTCTCTAATGAAACCAATGTTATATGAATAATCTTGAATCTTACATGTAGTAAAATGACTTCAGTATGTATCATCAATTTTCTCGAAATTTCATTTGGACTTAAGTTTTATATATAATGCATAGGGGGAATCCAGCGGGGGGGGGTGTCAGGTCAGGGAGGTCCGGACTCCCCTATAATTTGGAAAATGTACACGTCTTTTAGTTTATTTCTTGCTTGTAAGTCATTTTTAAGTAGAATGAAGCAATTTTTCTCGGTGCTTAACATAGATTTAATGGTTATGTAGTTTTAATAATCAATATGTTGCATTTTTTCTGCAAAATGTGTATAATGTGGTTGTGGTTCGAGGTTCGGATCCCCCTAGAAAAGTTTGGACCCCCTCCCTAGAAAAAATCCTAGATCCGCCCCTGTAATGTATCGAATCAGATTGCCTACAGTTACGACACTTCCGTACCCCTAAACACTAAGTAGATTTAAACAATGTTAAATTAATAATCTTTAACTCTGTTGCTGTGTGCATGATTAGTTTTACTCAAAATGTCCTTGCATAAGAACTTTTGGAGGGCACTGTATTGAAGGTAATACAAACTACTTGAAGTAAACTTTATGTTTATATATCAGCAGATTCTATAGTCTTTGTTTTATAGTAAGTATAAACATCTTGTCTGCAGATTTTAATCAGATAAACTTTAAACAAATATATCACTATAACTTAGATACCAAGATAGATAGAAAATATTCATAACAAAACAATGTAATTGATCATCCAAAATTGTATCATGCCTAGCGAATACAAATTTATGTTAGATTTTATTCAACTGTCAGTGGTGAATACTTTAACCCCACTTATTTAAATATTCACTACAGTACTTCTGTACTCATAATCGAGCTAAATCAGCGGGGTTAAAATGCACCATTGACAGGTAAATATAATTTTACAATATTAAAGTAGAAAGAAATGCATCATATTTAAGAACATTTGAAGTCTATAACTTCACTGATTGATAAATTTTATTTAACCGTCAATAGTGCTTACATACATTTCTCTTGGTTTTATACTCGTTACACTACTTCTGAATTCACTAATGATAGATATGTATATCAGTACTTATGTCGAGTATTTAAATCTGCGGGGTTATAGTATGCGCCATTGGCTGTTAAACTGAATTTACTAGTACAAACATACTTTTGGTAGAATTATATACAGTTATAACCACACATTTTTATGCATTTTAACGTGTTAAGATATATGAAAATAGTAATTTTAATAATGATTAAATGATAATTGTTAGGATTTAACGAAATTGATATCTAACGAGCGGGATTGGCCGAGCCGTTACGACATTGGACTGGTAATCATTTGATAGCCAGCTCCGCGTTGGTTCCTATTCCATTTAAAACATACCCCGTCGTTTCTGTGAGTACGAAACTTTTATGCTATCAGCTCAGTACTGGGGGACCAAGCAGCGGACTCAATAGTGATTAATATAAGTTTTGAGAACTTGTATCACAATCGAGCTAAAAGAATCAGTTTAAAATAACTAATCTTATATTCATCTTTACTATTGATGTAACTGCTTCTTTTTTTGTAAAACATTAAACAATTTCATAAAGAGAGAAACTTGTCGAAATGCACCGATCATCGATCATAATTATAGCAGATAGATTAATAAAGGTCCCTCAAAAACAAACAAACAAAAGAGCATTTTAAGACTTCCAACATGTAAAGAAACAGTTAACCCTTTCAAGGTTGTACTTCTTGGTACCTTTTTAAAAAATCTAGATTATATGTAATATCAACAAGTAAGACAACAGCACCATGAATTAATCAATATTAATCTGATTTTAAAGATCAGAAATTTAAATCTTAGATTATTAAGGTCGAAATATTTAAGTTCTTACATTCAAAGGTCAATGTCGTTACTCTACACGTCTGTTCGGATTTTAGAAGTTAGTTTCGATAGAGTTGTCGTTCTTAGTCTACTATAAAATTTTGTTAGAGTCTGAATTTTACAAACAAACTAAGAGTTTTTCTATATAATCTATAACGGAAATAAATTAATATATAATAGAATTACAGCGAAAACTGGTCGTTTGGCCTTTAATGACATAGATAAGCATATGCGGAGCTGACTTGGGCTTCTTTAAAATTGTCTAGTACCTATTTGTGGTTCCACCATTCATTTGTTGGTGATGTTTTTTCTGTACAATATGCGCTGTTTAACTTCTTGAATGAATACAAATCTGCATTATTTTCCTGATTTTCTAAGAATATTATTTGGAGACATAATAGAGATACATCATGAAGGTTGAAACAAATGAAAACTTTTATTTCACAATGCCTAGTGTTCATTACCAATCGGATTAAGACCCGATCTAAAATTCTCCACTCGTTTACTCGCGATTTTAGATCTGGATCTGGCTGTTTCGTTATTAGAGTCATTATAGTATTCATACGACAGCGGTCCATAAGATATATTTTTATATACGGAGATTGGTACAATACTGATGTTCCTGCTTAAAAGAAACGTTGCTACCTCATTATTTATAAATTTGATTGTACTTCAAAGCATTCTATACATAGGCGATGTTAACAGTCTATGAGCATAATGTCGTCAGAGCTGTTGGGGGTATTTATCTATTGTTAATTATTTCCAAATTCCGTGTGAGCTACGTTTCAATATGCTAGTATATTATAAAATATTTTATTTCAATTATGTTATGACGTTTATATTCAACAAACTGTATAATGATACACTTGGTATTTGACCTAATAACATAAACAACAATACAATTTTTATAACAAATAATGTACAGGTCGTACACGTAAACATTGCCAGTTTTATTACACACCAATATTAAGGGGTGAGCTATTTTTACAATTTTATAGTTCAATTAGTTTACACTTATTTAATAAACACATGATTATATAAAATTACAATGTGCATACACACTATTAAAAATAAATGTTACACATAAAAATGGTCTGTTTAAATCAGTAAAATGCTGTTCATGCATTAGCTTATTCACCTATTTAGTGGGCAAATCCATTATTTAAAGAACAAAAACACGCATGACCTAGAATACGGCCTGTGCCTGTATATTATTTACATCTTACGTATCCGATGGTGAATTTTCAATCAATCAATTACAAATTACTTCGTATTCAAATACATAGTCGCGTGAAATATTTCTACAGCAAAACTCGAATCTATGTAACTATGGCATACATTTGAAAATATAGGATTTCATTTGATATGGAATTCATTACAAGTTACATTGTCTTAAACAATACTTAGGGATTTTATATCATCAAATATGTTCAAATTTTGTAATTTGTTTAAGATATCCAAACTTTAGTTATATATATATAATATGTTTTGTAAGATTGAGTCGCTAACTGTGTGTTGCCACGGAGTTAAACATTGAAGGCAAACTTAGTGTTTTTGTAACATGTTCAAAATGGATTTTTAAATGGCATAGCATTTATCAAGCTAAATAATTCTAAAAATGGATTTATAAAATGTTAATTAACCAAAAAGCATTTTAAAAATGGATATAAGTGACAGAACCTTGCAACTATAGAGAAACTATAATTTCTATAACGTTATATAATTTTGTAGAAAAATAGAACTTAATTGTTAAGATAAAAATCTAAGGTTTTAATCAAAGTGTGGTTTTTTTTTATAAAATCAATCTTATTAAATAATGTGGTATAAATGTTTCATTTTAATTCAAACATAAATTGCTTGTCAGAGATTAAAAAATATATATTATAAAAGATCTGAAGCAATTAGAATAATATTATAATAGCGAAGGTTTTCGACAAACGTATGATATAACCATAGTGTATACATAGAGTATTAATTTGTATTTCAAGGCTATATACATTTATTTTCATTATAAATTATATCACAATGTCTACTATGAAGCAATTGCAGAATATATCGCGATCGGAAATCAGTGAAGACATAATGTATAAAATAGCTAAAACTTCACCAGTGGCATTGAAAAGTTCTAATATTGATTTGTCAACATGTGTGCCGAGGTATTCTTATACAATGCCAGCAAGACCATTAAGTGAAATATCTGATATAATTAGTAAACGACGAGAATGGTTTAACTCAGCAAAGAGGAGTGAAAACAATGTGATCCCTAGGAGGCAATTGAATGTTAGAATTCCTTTAGGAACAGACATTGATGAAGGACTTCATACTGGACAAAGAGAGAGACCAATATCTGAGATCACTGCCCCGCGTGACTGGAATATTTTACCATTGGATCCATTACCTAAACCGCCAGCATTCGATAAACCAACTCAACACTACCAAAGACCTTTTGCTAGCAATACAGATATTGATCATCGAGAAGGTGACTGTGATAGAAATAGTAAAAGACATAAAAAGGATGTTAAAGATATAAAAGAAACACGGACTCCACGACATGATAAATGTAACTCAACTAACTCAGCATCCAGTTTTATATCTCAATATACTTACAAATCAGACTCAGCCAAATATAGTGTAAGACTTCCTACAACCGATTCCATGACAACGGATACCATGGCAACCGATGCCATGGCAACGACAGAGTCACGTGATAGCAGTTCCAAGAAATCATCTAAAAGACATAAGAGAAAACAGTCATCTAAACATTCACATGTTAATGTTGATAGTGGTAACGCCACGTGGACCGCCAATACTGTGGTACGGTCGGAGTTATCTGCCCCTGGATGGGGCTCTAGAACTTTAGATAAACGTTTTCTGGAACAAGCTGCTCGTGATATTTTAAATTTGAATGATATGGTACGTCTATATGTACTAAAACTGGTTGAATATAATAGTAATGAAAATATTAACATTTTTCTATATAATACATTTAGTTTGTTGTATCAGGTTTATTTGGTTAATTGAGTGATAACTTAGTTACGTAACATAACCATTTACCAATAAGCGGCTTTAGATTAGTAATAACCGGTTAAATAGTTACGTAACTAAATAACCACTTAATTAATTTGCTAGAAAAATGCCACCATAATACATACGATTTTTGTTTTTTTATTTATACAAAAACTATATTTACTATGTGTATACCATAGAGATTGTTTTACAGTTTATATTACGAGGAATTATTTACTATAAGAATTTGCCTAAACATTGTCGACATTAAAATGGCAATACAAAAAGGTGATGGTGGTGTTAAGAATGGGATGCCATTGTTAAATTGTTTTAAGAACAAAAAAAGAATGTTGAATTAATTGTTCTGGGTATGATACATGTTTTTCTATCTATTTTCAGAGTCGTGCCCATTCAGAAATTCATTCCAAATATTCAGCCAAGTACAGAAGTACTCCAGATCTTAGAACGAGGCTTAGTGCTAACTCACCATTCTTACCAAAGGTAGAATACACAGTTTTAGTTTTATTTTTATCATCAATATTTACTTAAATCATTGATCAGTCAAAGCTGTACGAAGATATATTCATTTATCTCGGATATGAAAACTGTCTTAAAACTGTGAAGTCATTAATATATAACATATATTAGAGACATATTGCATTATGTCAAATCACTGCCATTCTCGTGCCCAGAGTCTAGTAGGATTCTCAATACTAGCTAGTATTGAGAATCCTACTGGGAACGAGAATGATCACTGCTTGCTAAGTTTAAGTTTGAAAAAGATTCCACATCTTCAATAGGAGTCCTTTTATAAGTGTGCAGTTTATGCTTATCCATTTCTTCCTAAAAGTCGAATATGCATGATCCAAAATAGTTTTAAGAGCTAAAATAAATACTTTTGAGAACGTTTCTTTTATCACAAGACTTCATCTTTAACGTTTTAAAGATCTTTTGTTTTTCGTATTTGCCTTCAGATTCTACTTTCGGTTTCGGTCTACTTTCACTTTAAACGCATGCAGTAAACAGAGTGAGTGAGATTTACATTTAAGATATTTTTCGGTTACCAGTCATTTGAGATACTATGAACATACTTGTCCAAGTTAATAAGTTTAGTTTAGTTTGGTGCCTATGGGCAGTGTGAGTCTTAAAATAGGGACATTTAATGTAAGTGTAAGTTAAGGTTTGATGACGTAACTAAAGAACTAACATACTTTAAGGCCATGCTTTTATTGCTAACTCAAGTTGGTAATCACAATTACCGACACGATTTTAATCCCGATAAGATTTTATTTGTAAAAATTAATCTTTTGAATTCTAGCCAAAATACTGTTATACAATGAATCTGGATTTAACGTTGAATGACACTTTAAAACTTGTATTATACAATACATAACAGAAAATATACTTAAAATTAGAAACATTGTTTTAAGATTGTATAAGAGTTTCCACATTAATAATTTGAACAAAAATCGCCCTATAATGTTAAAGAACAGGCTTCAGGCATTAAAAAGCCCCCACCCCCAAAACTCATAAAATCCACAGATAAATAGTATAAATGGGCATAATTACTTTTTGGGGATTTTAAATATTCATGTTCACAGCCTGTGTATTGGTGTCTCGGGTTCGATATCCTTTTTTTTTTTTTTTTTTTTACATATATAAACTTGTAGCAAGTCATTTGATAGAATATTTGTCAGTTATGTCGATTTTCTCCATATAAGGAGATGTTTTAGGCTCTTCTTATGAAGGTCAAAACTGGTTATAGGCAAAATAACTGGGAATGTTCGTTTGGTGAAACATAGCTGTAAATTAAAAATGTTGATCATCGACATAAATTAAAATTGTCATTTCATATTAGTTACTAATACTAACAATATTGTTTCATCGACCACAGCATCAGTCTGTATGTATATGAGTAAAAATGTCTGAAAGCTAACGAAATAAATTCCAGTATTTGATGACTCTAAAAGTGTGTCACCAAATTGATGTATTGACGACATGAAATTATTTCTACGGCCAGTCTCTCTCCTACAAATGATTTTTAATTATGTTGAGCAGTTATCAGTCACTGACGAAAGCATGCGCTTAGTAGTTGGTTAACAGCTAAATCCAGAGATTTAGCCTTTCCAGGAGGAGTGAGTAGGTTGACTGACCGCCGTCATATGACATATACAATGTGTTGCTTCGGCGTAAAAACCCAACATACAAACGACTCCAGTCAGAATCTAACAATCACTTTCGTGAAATAATAATGTTATCGAGGGGTTTTACGCTTCTCTGTAATATGAGAATAGCCATCTTCACCTTGATTCAAACTCCAACAGTAATCTACATTGCTGTATAAATATTAATAAACCTTAGTGATAGTTGTTTAATTGAACTCGAGAACAAGAAAATCAGGCATGCACGTGATTAATAAGTTGTAATATTGTGTTATATTACATATACATTTTTGTTTCCCTTTAAATCGAAACTCCAGTATAACTTGATCATTTGTAGTTTAGCTAAAACTTATAAATCATTTGTTGTATGTTTTGTATTGTTTCAGGCATCCAGTGAAGAGTGTTTGAAATGTTTACTGAAAATTCCACACAAGAAATGTGAATCAGTAAGTTAAATTATGTTAATGTAAATAGTCAAACAGAAATGCATTTATCGCTAAGTACAACAATTCTTTGTTTGAAATCCCAAGCTGTGCATTACCTGGGCTAAATAAAAAGAAAGTTCTATCAGTGTGGGGAATCACGCGACCTATATTGTTCCTAACACGGCAAAAATGACGACCAGATTAACAAATTTCGATGAGAAAATGGTTTTGAACGAGTCGAGAGATTTTTGGAGTAACTTCGAGGTATGTAGAAAACTAGAACCGTTGTGGAGATGGCAGAACTACCGCTAGAAAGAATTTTTTGCTGCTTATACTGCACTAGGTCTGATAAAAATCGGTTACGTATAAATTTAATTTATCTTGTATTTTTTTCATCTGAATTTGTTGAGTTGGTCGTCATTTTTTGCTGTGTTAGGAACCATATAGGTCACGTGATTCCCACACTATCTATACTTATTAAACAAAGATAAAATAACAACAATGTATCGAGTAAAGTAAATAGTGATGTCTATTCTATCACATGTTTTAGAATTATGAAATTATGAAATTCTTGTTTATGTTACATTTAATGAGTGCTACATTTCTACACATTGTAATAATTTACAATTGTTTTATTAAGTTTTAATGCTGTTAAATTACCGCTATGATACGGTGCTCTCCAAAAGTCATTTGACAAAATCTTGGTTTTAGGTTAAACCTATTACGCCTAAAAAGAGACACATAATTATGAGTAGATTTCAAAATCAGCATTAACTAGTTATTCAACGTATGATTCAAACTATTATCCCAAGTAAACTTTAATTATAGTAAAATTACTTGCAGAATGCATAATCAGATTTTCTCAAAATTTCATTTGCTAAAAAATATTTGAAGGGCAGTGTATAGGTCGTTTGCGTTAAAGCTGGACCCCTAAAATCATGATATATCTCAATAACTATCGGATGGAATTAACTCAAATTTTGTATGTGATCATAACTAGCATTTTCCTTCTCAAATCCAAAAATTCAGAATTTTTCTTTCATTACATAACATACTTCCCATAGACATGCAATGCAAATTTTGAAGCCAAAAAGCGACTTTTGTTAAATAGGTATGTGCCATAATCAGAACAGCCACATAACAGTAGATACAAAATAATAACTAAATATGAGGCCCGGTTAGAAATTTTATTTGATAACAAAGTATAACAGTATATACAAACTCAAATATCATCATCACTGTCGTCTGTATCGTCAAAATCTATACAAATTTTACACGTACGATTTTAAAGATGGGCCTCTGCTTTACAATTCAGTAGACCGTCGAGTGTTTATTTAAGCCACAAATTTACAGTAAACGCACGGGACTTTGTATAAATACACTGGAAGTATGACAATGTTATAATCAGAACAGCTTATTTTACCTCCCGCCGGATTTTTGATAAAAAATTTCAAATATTTTGCATTATACCTTATGGAAAACTTTTTTATTTATCTATTAAAAATTCTGAAAATTTGAATCCTAGAAGGAAAAATTAAAATATGATTGTATTAAAATTTTTAGCAAAATCGCTGTTATAGTTTAAAAGATATTTACGGCAAATAGGGGTCCAGCATTACCTCAAACGACCTATACATGTATTTTTTATAGATTCAATACACGAAGTAACTTGTGTCAATTTATTCATTGAATACTTAAAACTATGAAATATAAGATATCAAATAATATTTATATCTAAGATGAATATTCATTACAAACTATTTGACTTTAATTAACAATACACCATTGTTCAAATGATTTATAGAAACTTTAAACTACTACATTCCAATACAATTAATCTAGGTTAATTAATCGATTGATTATTTAAATTATTATAATAATAGTACGAGTACATGTTTTATTTTTGTACAGTTAAATTAGCATTTATAAATTACCCCTAATTCATCTAATTGAGCTGTGGTGCTTTTCACAAAAATTCATACGAAAAAAATCTTCGTGTTCACATAAATGTAGTATCAATAGTTCATCTTAATGTTAAAATAACCTCTAGCAACCTCTCTAGAAAGAAAAACAGAAATTATAAGTGCAGTGATCCTGTGATAGGACGCGCGCAATTTGTTATCGAGAGGTCCCGAGTTTGAACTCCACTAGGGCCACTTCTATTTTTCATGAGCAAGGAATATGTCTACAATTGTTCCACTGCACCTAGGTGTTATTGGGTACTGCGAGGTATCTTTCTCTAGATTTTAATGACCAGAGTAAATCGTACTAAATTGTAATGTTGGCTGAACATGTAAATGAAAGCAGACTTTAAACCGCACTTTAACTTTTTTAACTTTCTTGTTCACTGTCTGTCTCAGTTGACACTTTTCCATGATTGAGTGATAAATGTCGCTTACATCAAATCTTCATATATTAATGATACATGACCTAGTTGGTTATATGTGTTCTAACCATAATCTAGCTACATAAAAATGTTTGCTAAAAAATGAAAACAATTTATATGATTATATTTGATAAACTTTTTTTTATTTTTTTTTCAGCATAAATATATCCGAGTAGGCGGTGGTTACAGACATGGTTATTGGTATGTTAAATGTCTTCTAGAAGAATTGGAACTTCAGGTTTGTTCTTTTAATTATATACTAACATTCAATTATCCTAGTGAAAATGAGAAACAATGAAATACAACTATAGAAGTTGTTTTCTCATTCTGTCAGCGATGGTCAATACCATAACACAAACTTTATTAACTTATTATGAAAGTGGTTCATTCGGAGCTAACAAATTCTCCGTTTACGGAACATTTATTTATTTTGTTGGGTTTAACTCCGAGACAACACATTGTATAGGTTATATAACGGCGTCCAGCGCACCTAACATAGCTTTCCACGGAAGAAATCAATCTGAATTGCATGGGTATACCCTGCCGCGGCCACCAATCGAAGTTGAGACCTTTGGATTCGAAATCATGCTTTCTAATACGCCACCACAGTCGTCAAAGATATACATGTATACTTGAAACATTGTAAAGCTATTAAATAAGTAAAGACAACTAACTTGAAGTTTGTATCAAAGCGAATATTTGTTAGAAGATACATGGATTTTTTCATAAATATTTATCGTTTTTTGTTATTCCTGTTTTTCAGAGACAGAGAGAACTGATAGCTAAACAAAGACTTGAAGCTATTAAAGAGAAAAGTAAGCATGCTTATATTTCTATTTATTGTTGATGACATGATAAGAGATTGTACATGTTGGTTGACAGAAATGTCATAATTTACAATGAAATATAGTGCATAACGTTATCAACGTTTGAATACTCCATACTATTTGCCGTACTCACGTTTGATAACCTTCTAACAAAATGTTGAATGCAAAAATTGTGTCAAATGGTATCCAAATGTATTTTTAACTGGCCCAGTTATCTATTTTATTGTTCTTTTACTTTTATAAAGACTATTCATTATCACAAAATATCGAGGCTACAAATATTTATGCTTCTTTACATATGGTAATGTTTCGCTGTAAAGACCAGTTTGGTTTTTGCAAAATCATATTTGATTGCGTTGTTAAGCCCAAAGTGTTAATTTAAGAAGGAGAAGAAAGTTATCATAATATAAATACCATTATTGCTATTAACTCCATTGATTTGATTATAATAATAGAAGACTTTACCACGCACGTATTCCTAAGTTAAGAAACATGTTCACTATAAGCAGATAGTAACAAGAATTTCAATGTATTTTCCAGCTGTCAAAGCAATCAAAACATACATCCGAACAAAGAGTGGTCGACTTGTTGAGAGAATTATCTTCATGTCCGAGGAAGATTATGAAGCTTTCAAAGCCGGCAAAGGAGCAGCTGACATATTGAAGAAATATCTGTCCAAGGAAGAAGCCGAGGGTCTTGAATCCTGGGACAAAGATGAGGTTAAAGCAATTAAAACATATGTCAGAACCAAGAGTGGACGATTGATAGAGAAAGTTGTTTATGTATCTAAGGAAGACTACGATGCCATAACATCAGGCAAAGTTGATGCTAAAGATCTGCTGAAAAAGTATGTTAAGGAAGGCGAAACGGTAGAAGGTTGGGATGAAGCCAAGATGAAAACTATCAAGACTTATGTCAGAACAAAAAGTGGTCGGTTAATTGAAAAGACAATTATGATATCACAAGAAGACTATGACAGAATGATAAAAGAAGGCATTGATCCTAATGAAATTATTAAAAAGTACTTACCTTTAGAAGAAGGTGAAACTGTGGAAGGATGGGAAAGCCAAGAACCCATGAAAGCCATTAAAATGAAAGTTCGAACAAAGAGTGGTAGAATAATTGAGAAAACTATAATGGTTCGAGCTGATGAATATGATCGTCTAATGGCAGGCGGTGCTGATGCTAATGAAATATTGGGTAAATATCTCGGTGAAGAAGGTGGTACAATAGAAGGATGGGAGAAGACAGAAGGTAAACCAATGAAAGTGATTAAAACATTAGTTAGAACAAAGAGTGGTCGCTTAATAGAAAAGACAATATTACTTACGGAAGAAGAATATCAAGCATTTCAAGATGCCGGTGGAGATCCTGAGTTTCTGAAAAAGTTTATAAAATTAGAGAAAGGTGAAGTAATTGAAGACTGGGAGAAAGCATCAACAGTATTTGATGACGATGATCCTGAGTTACAAGCAGGTACACTATTTTATGTTATAATTATTTAAACTAGAAAGTATAGCTTCAGTTGTTTTATTTTATAGTTTTGCAATGGATGATAAACGTATGTTTATCATTGTAGTAAATACACAAGCATAAACATCAAATCTTTTTTAAAGAATTTATATTTCTTTGAGTTAAGTTAAAACTATTCTGTTTTTAATATTACAGTACAACCTCTCTACAGCAACATCCACTGGAAGAGACTTAAGTGTGTTGCTGTTCAGTAGTTGTTGCTCAGCAGAGGTTAAATTCAATTAAATTTACACTTGAGGGAAATATCAAAAGCTGTTTTTCTGCAGAGGTTTTTTTCTGTAGAGGGCCTCTCTGTAAAGGTTATACTGTAAAAGTTTCAGAACTACCGTGGTGTGTTGAGTATTCTTTTTTCCGTTTGTACAAAAAATGTTTACATGTGGTTTATTTCGTTTCAGCTGAAGCAGGACAAAGAATCGTAGGGAAAGACGGGGCCATATATGAAGTTGTCGTCGATCCTCTTACTGGAAAGAAATATAAAAAGTGAGTTTTCTATCAGCTTCGAAATTCATGTTTTAAAATGCGATTCGCACTAAGTAATTGAAGTTAATATAATAAACTGTATGAATATGTGAAATATGTCCATCAAATAGTAAGAAAATACCAGGGGTTAATTATTGTCTATAATATAGTTTCATATTTAAATTTATGAAAGAGAACAATGCTTATGATTATGCTAATTGTTTTTAATTTAACTTCAAAATATGTATATCAATTTTCTAAGCCGTTTAAAAAGTTTGGTATTTTGCACAAAAAAACGTTTTTGTATTTTAGGAAAATTGGTGGTCCTGATTCCGACATTGATAGTGGTATAGCTTCCATGAAGAAAGGAAAGAAAGGAAGAAAGGGCATGGGTGGTGTTGACGAAGAGGAAACTCCTGAAGAACGTCAACGTCGTAAAGCTGGAAAACGTGACCCTGATAGTGACAGTGACTATAGTTATAAAAGTTATGTAAGTGCTGGCGGTACAAGACACGTCCAACGTCGTCGTAAACGTGCTGATGGTACCTACAGTGATGCTGAATCTTATCATAGTAGTCAGGATGAAGACGGTGCGGCTAGACGTCGACGTAGACGTCGTGAAAGAGATCATGTAAATAGTGCTCATAGTTATTACAGTGTTGTAAGTGAAGGCGGTACTAGACATGTTAGACGTCGTAGAAAACGTGAAGACGGAACATATAGTGACAGTGAGAGTTATCATAGTGCTGATAGTGATAAACCCGGTGGTAGGCTTGCCGAGAAAAAACGAAAAGAAAAAGAAGCAAAGATGGGAAAAACTAAGATTGGTAAAGATGGTAAAGTACGAAAAGCACGAGGAGGAAGTGGCAGTGATTATAGTTACACCAGTGAAATCAGCGAAGGTGGAACGAGACATGTTTATAGAAAGAAAAAGATTAAAGATGCTCAAGGAAATGTTATTGGATATGGTAAACAAGAAAGCTTTGAAGAATCGGACGATGAAAGGTATTTTATCCTAAAGTTTTATTGTTTATTACATTTTTGTTTACCAAATATAAGTTCAATCACATAATAGGAAACCCTAGGTTTACGAATAACTTGTTGATGATCTCTTATATTGTTATGATTTGTTACCTATTTTCCCAACAACCCGATTTTTCATCCCGAATTTAATCCATTATCTAGTTACTCATATTATTCTTTTGTAATCTTGAAAAGTAATATTTCTATATTACCGGGCTATAAAAGGTAGTAATAAATTGTTTGCAGCATTTCAATAGATAAAACATAGACCTAGTACCTATACATGGAATATAAAATTTAGATCAATTTGTTATGTTAAAACTAGTGTGTACACAGAAGTATCCGACGGAAAAGGAGGAAAGATGAAAGTAAAGAAACCAAAATTAACTAGTAAACAAAAGATAGAAGCTAAGATAAAGGCTAAGGCAGAAGCTAAAGCAAAAGAACAAATTGGAAAAATCAAAGGAGGGAAATTTGCTGATGTTGGCGACTTTAGTGATGCGTCTACAGTGTCTGATGATGTTGATCTTGAAAATATGACTGAAGAAGAGAAAGCGGCATATTTCAAAGCTAAAGCTGAACGTAAAGCTGCCAGAGAAGCACGTCGAAGAGAGAAATATGGAGATAAATATGATCTGATGGTGGAAAAACAGAAAGAGTTTGTATTTAAATCTTTGCATCACTTCGTGCACTTAACAACTTGCTTACAACTACTGGATGTGGATCTTGTCTTAACCCAACACTGTTCTTGCTTTGTTGTACTTTTAACAAATCTAAGTATGAAATTCTCTTTTCAGATCTAGCTTTTTATTTCTATTTCATCACTAAACATTTGTATATATTTATAAATTTTTGCCTGCTTGTTTCTTTTACTAGAAATTGGCTGTTGAAATAACTGTTGTAGTCTTATAAAAGTAACACTATTCTAGATTTGATAGTAATCAATGATTCATCTAAAACGTATTTTATTAATTCGTATATCCTTTTAAGAAGCCAAATTGTCATTTCATTTTTAAATGCAAAATTCCTGCATGCATACGTCGTCTAGCTGATTTTCAAACTCGAATGGAACGTGTAATTCTTACAATCAGGTTTTGTCTATTTTGCATCAGCAGTTGTACGTACAGTGTAACGTAATACATTGTTTGTTTCATTTTAACTAATGACCAATATAATTTGCATCGGGTATGCTAATTGAGTTTTCATCAAAAACGTAATCGCACATCGCTATCTCTGTTTTGCTTTTTTTTGCTTTGACTCTTCTGACTATTTTCACTTTTTGAACATTTTTCTGTATTTAGATATGTTTGTGTATTTAGTTCACGTTAGACAATTAGCAAGATATGTAATATATATATAGTCTAGTTTTTCTCAACTGCCAAAGCTCGAATAATTTCACGGTTATGTACGAGTTGTATTTAGACTCGTGTACTCATTGTAAATAAAATATGTTGATCAAGGCTTAAAACACAACACCAACAGTTATATCCCGATCATAAAACACACTTTTGAAAAATCACAAACGTAATATAACAAACATTTTAACAAAGTATATATGTGTGAAATAATTCATGTTTTGACAGTTGAAAAAAATAAACAATACATAACATAGACGAATAATAGTCATAATTTGCATTGTCTTGTTTCTAACTTCATTTACGCAACATGTTGTGTGCTTTTCACGTCATTTCTCATTTAATCTAGATAATTTGTGTTTTTCTTGATACACATAAAAATTATTTGTATAATTTAGTACACTTACGTTTAACAGGTTGTATTATAACTGAAGCCTTTCCTTGAATTTTATACAATGACGAGTATTGTTATTTTCATTTTTCGTATCAGTTTTGTCTATACTCATACACGCAGCAAGTTGTTAGACTGATTTTATTAATAAATATGATTAACATTGTTTAATTGTGTACAATACGTTTAAAGGAATGTATTATAAGTGAAGCCGTACCTTTGTTTACAATAACCAGTATTGTTAATTTCATTTTTAGGCATACGTGTTCGTTTCGTCTATACTCATATACACATCAATATATTGAAATAAATTATATTTTGATTGTATGGAACAAATTAAAACACATAATAAAATTAATGTTAAAATGAAAAATAAAGTATGTATTAACAGTGTTATGTACCGAAACAGAGAAATATACTAATGGTTTGCTAAAACAAAAACAGAACCATTTAACATGATGCTATATAATACGTTCATGATTACTTACAGACTGAAGAAGTTAAAGAAACTACAAGAGTTGAGAGAGAAAGGTCTAATAAGTCCATCCAGTGATTGGTCAATAGATTCAGACACAGGAGAACCAGTTAGAAAATCTGTTAAGAAAGAGTAAGTATTTATCATTATTGAATTTATTATTTTTCTCATACGGCTCAGTTAAGTGAAAACATAGTGTTGTTTAGGCTTAAAACAGTTTATCATTTCGGCAAGAGAAAAAGCATTTTTGTTATGCAATTTAGGGGTAACAAGCGGAAGGTTACCTCGAAGACTAAAGATTACAATCTGAAAAATAAATTTGCTAGATTAGATCAAACATAATTCTTGGTCAATTATTTAAGTTTTAGACAATCTAACACAAGTTATCAACATTACATATATCGTATTACAGAGCCAAGAAACAGAAAATATTACAAGATCTTCGAGAGAAAGGTTTAATTAGTCCTTCAAGTGATTGGACAGTGGATAGTGAGGGTAATCCAGTTAGAATAAGTGACCTTGTGTAAGTACTACTGTTTCTAAAATAATAATGTTTATACATTAAATCAGAGAATTTGATTAGTACATGATTTATGTACAATTTATTATTTATGTATTTGTTGGAAGTACTTTAACCATTGACTGTGGTAACAAACTATCTGATACAATAGTATAGGTATATGAACTTGCTACTAAAACAGAAGCATTTGTTTCCATGGTATAAAATAAAAATGTTTATATCTATAATCACTCTTTGCTGTATCAATTTTGCTGATCTTTTTGGGTCGTATAATTCAGTGCTCAAAGAAAACCAAAATCACAAATTGTTTAATCATATTTGTTGATCGTGAGTGCTTTATAATTCAGTGCAAAAGGAAAACCAAACAAAATCTTGTTAAATCATATTTGTTGGTCTGTGTGATTCATAATTCAGTGCTCAAGGAAAACCAAATTAATTTCTTGTTAAATCATTTTTGTTGATCGTGTGTGCTTTATAATTCAGGGCTCAAGGTAAACGTAAGAAGAAGGGTAAGAAAGACGGTAACGAAGGTGATGATGAAAGTGACGAAAGTAAGTGTTTTATAATAATTGATTGTATATACATGTACATGTAAATGTAGGTAGCTAGTCAACTAACTTGTAGATATTACATCTTAGATTGGTCTTACTATTGATGGTGTCTTTTTTATTGGTTAAATAGTTGTTGCTTTGCTTTTATGTAACCTATTCATAACACCGTACATTTAGTAAATTTAACCTGAAAGAGATTGTACTTTGTATACACATATATGAAGTAAATAACTTTTAAATATTTTGGCCGACGCCCTTATCAACAAATCTTTTACCTGATCTTTCTCACACTGCACTTGTTAAAATGCTTAAATGATGGTTTGATATTCAAAATGAACAATAATTAGATATTTGTAATTCTATAAAGTGTTGTCTGATATACATTAAAAGACAGCGGTATAGTTTAACAAACCATTTATGATTGTTAACATCTCTTTTTTCTTCATTTATATTTTCTCTATTATCATCAATAATATTTGCTTCCATCGATTTTGTATTTCCTAAAATAAACATGAAGTGTGGCATTATGTTATATGAAGTACTGATTTCACGGTGAAACCTCGAACAGTTATTGATAAGATTACCATAAATGATATACAACCTAATTTTGTATATATAAAATTTGTTATAAATATATTGAATAATTATGGATATGATCCCAAATCAAACATAATTACTATTTCCTCTTTGCTTTTAACACTAGTCAAACATTGTCACCCTCATAATTTATTAGATATACAACAAACTAACAATGCAAAACTATATTTATGTACATGCAATTCATTAAAATGTTTGTTAAATATGAACATATTTTAACATGCTTCGTCTAATAGCTGTAGAATTCTTTACTTATGCTTAGCTTATATTCCAGCTGTATGCTTATTAACCATAGTTTATACTCGCTGCTAACCCACGCTTTATTTGTTCTTCGTCGTGTTTTGTTGCTGCTTTGCTAGTTAACTGCTGTCTGCAGAATAGTGTACAAACGGTAAGATGATTTCAGTTTTCCTATCAATAGTAAATTTACATTGCTAACAACATACAATAACATAGTTAAATGTAGTCAGTTATAAATGCTTTTTAATACATGTATATTATATTTTCAAGTTTGCTTACCCATGCATCTGACTATATTACTTTAAGTAAAAAGTATTGTTGTCATCCTTGTTCTTATTTTTATACATTGTAGTAAACATATTAAAATTTGTCTTATTACCTGAATTTGTTTAATCAAACTTTAAGAAATATTTGTTGAAGTAACAACGTTGATTTTATAATAATGTTCTACAAATATCATAGAAGTATACTTGACTGGTTTGCATTTTTATCATTATAATTTTATTACAACTTGCATCATTTGTAGGTGAATACGACCCAGTAACTGGACAGAAAATAAAGAAAGGAGATAAGAAAAAGACAACCAGACCAGGTGACGCAGGACCCGATGATTATGAATATGTAAATACAGATTTTTGGTTATGTTTTTACATATAATTGACGTGCATTTGTTTAAAAAATATTTTAAAACACTTTTTACAAAAACAGTCTTAAAAGTAATAGAAAACGCACCATGTTTTTAATTAAAAGTAAACAGTTGTTATATCTTTCGGAAGTGCATTATTATACTTTAGGCGAAGGAAGTGCTTCAGGAACCGAGAGAATTTAGATTTGGCTAACACCTAGAGCACTGATTATTTCCTTGATCATATGCTTAAATGTTCATGCAATAACTTCACTTTTCGGTTGTAGTAAATAGTAATTGCGTAGATAGTATAATACCGTCAAACCATATGTCACTACACAAAAACAGTGTGAAGACCCACACAGAGAATAATATATGAAACAGAAAAGGAATAGATAATTTAAGCTATTATTATTTTTGAAAACAAAACCGCATACTCATATAAATACTGTAATAATGGCATGTGTATACCAAAACAATATATAATATTGATCATTAAAAATGATTTGTTTTAAACAAAACAATTTCTTCGTGATGTAAATGTTTATAAATATCATTTTACACTTTTCAGGAATATGACGACCAAGGTCGAGTTATAAAAAAGAAGAAGAAGGGACTTGTAAGTTTCTTTGCCCTTTTTCTATTTATTCAAAATTATTTGTTCAATTATGTATATAGTGCACATTTGATTTTTGCCAGGACGTAATATCAACGTATTTTTTTGTAACAGCAATAATTAAGAAATGATTTTATATCATTATTTAGCATACTTAAGGTTTCGAGGACTTTATTCTAATATGTGCTAAATTATTGTGCCAAGTAGGCAACTTGTTTTGCAAATATGGTATAAAGCGCCCAAACTGTAACTGTTAATATTTTTGTATAATTTCAGGGCGATGACAGTGGGTCAGAGTATGAATACGAATATGGTAAGAAACGATTTGTTTCGTTACAGTAAAAAAAAAACAATTAAAATATAATACATAAGATAAGATTCTGTATAGTGCTGCTTTAATTGAAATTCCTTGAACATAGAAATTCTGATAAAATGATAACATATTTGACATGCGGGCTCTCTTTTGATATTTGAGGTGTACTTCTAATTAAATCAATGTTAATGCATTAAGAGCTCCTCAATACGATGTTAAGTTTTTACCCTATTCATCTATCAAGCTGATACTTTACTTTATTCAGATGAAGATGGAAATGTCAGGGTAGTGAAAAAAGAAAAACCACCTAAGCAATTTGGTAAGTTCTATTCTCGTACATTAAAAAAATATACACATTTATAAATTAATGCGCGTAAAAGTTTAATATATTTTTATAAAGTCTTACACATAATTTATTTATGTTGTTTCCATACAAAATCTTAGATGTCACGTTTACCGTTACCTGCACTTTTATAAAAAGCCAGAATATAGCGAATTGAAATTTATTTTTCAACAATTTTTAGTTATGGTGAATAACATTATGGTTAAAACCAAATAGCCAGTTAAATACCCATTTAATTCGCCATTTAAAGAGTGTTAGCGTATGATAAAACTGTAGTTACAATATGTAAACTAGGGCCTTTACTTGTATTTTATTAGGAGGAGAGGATGATGATGCTCAGTTTGAAGTTGGGGCTGATGGTAAAATCAGACTTCGAGATGGCAAAAAGAAGATAGATCTCTCAAAATTAACCGACGATGATCTTAGAAAGCTTGGCATAGATCCGACATTAGATAAGAAAGAAATAGCAAGATTACTCAAGGAAAGATTTGGTAACGATATATCAATAACTGATAATGATAGAATTATTCCAACTAAACGTGCCAGTGAATATGGTAGTGATGCTAATACTGATGATCTTGCTAATGACGAGGATCTAGATATCAGCACATGTAAGTGCTTATTTTAGTATTGTATCAATTATTATCCGACAGCGATACGAACAGCATTGTCATACATGTAACTAGGTAGAAACAAGCATGTTTCGAAATGGTAAAATACTAATACGAGTACTGATGATTTTGCTAATGGTCAAGATCTAGATATCAGCACATGTGTTACCTTTAGTTGTTATGTTAATCATTAGTAGACAGCGGTATTTAAAACATTGTCATCACTAGGTAGAAACAAACAAATTGTTATGATAAAATATCTTCATTTTCTAACTCTGAATGGGCATGTATAACCTAATATCTAAATTTATATTATAGAGAATAACATGAAATGTGTATACCTATATTATCATATTTGCAAGACTTTAGCTTGTGCTTGATCGAAATTAACGACACTTTTCATCGACATACTCACAGAAAAAAAACATAATTGTAAGGGTAGAATAAATAAAAATAATCAACATTTGTATGTTACAGTACGAGGAATAAAGAAAGTAAACGTAGTATGGAAGAGAGGTGGTGTTAAACTACAAAATCATATGAAGTTGTTACTTGAACAATGTAAACTTAAGGAAGATGACTACGCTAAAGATTTAGATGAAAAGGGTTAGTTTGTTATATCATTTTTTGACAGATAAGTTGAATATACTTAATATACAAATGTATATGGATTGACCAAATAGAATAAATGGTGACATTTTTTTTTTAAATTAAGGTCATTTTACGGCGTCCAGCGCACCTAACCTAGCTTTCCCGGACCATTGTCTATAACCAGTACTCACCTACCTTTCCACAAGGCCGGAAACTTCTCCATATTATCTAATCAATGGAGGAAAATCGACATTATTGTATTCATGGAAGGGTATAACCTCCTCGGGTGGGATTCGAATCCGTACCCCTCGGGCACGAGATTCCAAATCCCGGCGCGCTTCCAACTGCGGTATCGACCCGGGTTGGTGACTGTTTAAAAATGTGATTGAATATTAACTGTGTTTATGGCTCAAATGATTTGCTGAAGTGCGAATCAAGTTTTGTCTTTGGAAGCTGTATTGGTAACTTTTGGTCAAAATTACAGTCTGAAACGGCTCCTGGCCATATACTGGAATGTAAAGGCGATGATGGAAGCAAAAATCGAATGCATCAACATATTGCAACCACATTGTTATGATAATATCTATACTTGTTGGATTAAGGGAATTTCAAATTCAATTTCTCACCTATATTTACATGGAGTATTAATTGCCTTTGCTATTTTTTTTCAGATGCTGATATTGATTTTCTAACACATTATAAACTTGTTGACCCAGGGTTGTTAGAATCCTATGCTCGAGCTTTTGTTGTTGAGGATGATGATTTTGACACTGTGATCTCTGCACGTGTAAGTAAATTTTAAAGCAACAAGTGTTACTAGAATGCAGCACAAACCTTAAATATGCTTTAGTTTAAGATTGGGTCGTCACCTTTTAAAGAAACATTTCATGATTCTATAATCTACTATATGTTTAAGATAAGTGTTAGTGGCAAGTACATTCAGCATTATGTTATAACTGCGTGCGTTTTGAAGAATTAGATTAAAGGATAAAATAATATGCATAGCACAGAAATGATTACACACAGAAAATTTATAGAATATAAATACTGTGAATATAGTGTATTTATTGTACAATATATTTTCATCTATTACTGATAGCACAAAAAAATTCTTGTTTATCATATGATCATCCTGAAATCTTTTACTCGATCTATATATTTATCTCTGTATTGTAGGAAACTAAAACAGCTTTAGAAGGAGTACCAAGTGTACAGCAACTAACAAAGAAACAGTTTGATTACGTTTTTAAGGTATCTTTATTATATCTTGTTCAAATTGGACGTTTCTTTCCTTTCATAATTATCAATCAAAACACATCAATTCTTTATTATTATATACTCACAACCTGACTTATAACATCATCCTAAATTATTTGAACTACGCTTTTATACATGGTTTTAAAAAAGAGTATGAAAACATCGGAAACGGCTACAGTTAAAATGCACAGACCAACACACAGACAGAAAGCAAAAATGATTTAAAATTCTGTTGAAAAGATTCTTTATATTTTACTGCTTACTTCCCTTGGTATTAAGCATTGTACATTTATTGTAGATCATTTTATTACATAATCATAATAGAATCTCAAAATTTATAATTAATAAATATAATGAGATAATACATAGACCTATCATTAATTATGTTGTTATTCAGGTTTTGAAAATAGATGATGCTTCACAAGTTACATTTAGAATGTTTGCTGTTATAACAGCACTATGTGAACGTGTCACCAAAATGGAGTAAGTAGAAAATTAGTACTACTAACCTTTTTAAACGATACTGACATCTTTCTTGCTAACTGAATACTAGTATTGGATTTATTCATTGGATCATTCCATATTTCACACATTTAATGCGTCAACTTAAAAAAATCAGAGTCGTTAATTATACAATACATCATGTGACTTAAAATGAATAGTAGTCAGGAGTATTTATTATCATAATAATTTCTTGGGCTTTAAAATCTAAATAATTATTGTATCATAATATTAAATTTATGTTGTTACTTTTTTATAATTGTTAAAGCTGTATCTAAATCGATTAAGAGTCTGATAATCTCTCTTTCATTGAAAGCTTTAATATGTTTATCAGTATGACTATCCGTGGAGTAATAAAACTTCCCATTCATTTCAGTCCACTTAGCAAGTACCTGTTAGAAATTAGTGACTTATTAGACATACAAAGAAAGATGGATTTATACAGAGCTATGTTTTATTGTAATACTGAATCAGACAGAGATTCTAATTTTATAAAGTGTGAATCTCTTCGAATTGAACTAATAGCTGGAGGGCTGAACTGGAAGCAACAAGATTTTGTCATGGATAGGCTACAACCTAATGCTTTTCTTGAGGTAAATTGAACCATGGACTATTCCGTTTTACCAGAGTTGAATTTATAATAATGTTGCGATAATTAACCCTTGATGTTAGTTGTATAATTTTAACTTGTTAAACACACTACATTGAAAAGCACGGATATTAAAGAAAACAAATGTTTCATGTATTAAGTATATCAGCTAACATTATATCTCCATTGTGTCATATATATTATATTATAAACTTAAGTAAAACTTAGTTGGTCACTTAATGCTACTGATTTAACCACTTGTCTATATATATCATTCTGACCGATTGCTTCTTCAATAAATCTATACTTCCACGCATATATTTTGATAAGATATCTAAATTCCTTTGTTTGATATTAATTTCAATATTTGTAATATTTCAGATATCATTCTTGGATTATCTATGTTACGTACCATTATTTTTATCAATGCATGATACAATAGTTGATAACCCCTTAGATATGTCGGATGATAAGTATGATCATATGATGCGTAAGGCTTCTGGTGGTCATAGACAAAGGGACATGAATCCATTAGGTAAGAGTTTGTAAAATGTTTTGCAGTCCTTTTACTCGCTTTTTTCTACTGGGTAAATGAAAAGATATGACGGGAATAGTATTATGCTGAGGTAGTAAAAGTAATGCGTTCATGGTACAGACTTAATAAGTTCAAAAGCAAAACTAAATAATGCATTTGAAGCTTAATCTATAAATGTCTATATAAATTCGTTTAACCATTTTTGTATTACTTTTAGGGCTTTTAAATTCTATCATTGTTATGAATATCGTCAGATATGGTCTTTTTTCTAGCGTTCGTAATTTAACTCGCAATATGATAGTGTTTATCAGCAACATTTTCTTTGTTTTTAAATATAGTATATGAAACTACTTGAATGAACGATAATTAATATATTTAATTAATTAAGTTACGTTTCTTATATCATAATAATACACTATTTGAACAACAACATAATTATCTTTTCTTACAGGAAGTAGTTTGAAAAAGCATTCAGTATTTCAATTACGTAGTCAAGCTCAAGATCTACTAGATGGGAAAACTGATCCTAAAGATTTAACTGATGAGCGAAGGAAACTGTTAGAAAAAGTTGCAAAGTACGTATGACTTAGTCTTAATTAATCTTTTATTCTGAATTGCTAGTTTTATACAAAATTTTGGTTTTTAAGATTTAAATATTGCGACTTTTTGTACCAACAGTACCAATAACATTTTTCCTTTTTACTGTTGCTGTTTTTAATACGCTTTTAAACGTTTTAATATCTAAGTATACACAATATTTTAGTTTGTTTAAATTGGCTCGTCGTTCTAAAAATGATTAATACCTTTTGGCATGTCTGTGATACGTCGTACATGATTTATTTGTATATTTATTAATAATTCTATTACAATGAAATGTCTGTTACATCTTCAGATTACCAAAACTTCTCGAGGAAAAACCTGTAGAATTGAAATCCGACAGTCCGCCTCCAATGATATGGTCATGACAAGTGCTCGATATAGAAACCTTATACTAATAACTTTTGTACAGATATACAGCCATGTGTCACTACGCTGGTCAACATGTACTAATTGTTGCCATAGACTTTGTCTTTCATTTTGTTACCATTTTTGTAGTCAAATCAGTTACTTGAATGTCTGAATCATGTTTATTTTGTTATGTTTTATGTTTGTATATGGTTATATTTAGCTGAATAGTGTTGTCGTTTTGTAACATTTGTCTTATTATGTATTTGATACAAAGCCTTATTGTCGGATGTTTTACATGAAGTATTACATTTATGCAATGAAGTAGTTATGGCTAATATCTGTTCAACAATTTGGTTAGAGTAGTTATTATGGTAACATTTGAGAAAATACAAGACCATGAATTTGAACCTTTTACAATTCTCCTATCGGACAATTACTTACACATATTGCTGAGATATGTGAAATCGTTATTCATAACATCTCGGAATTAATTTGAGACATAAGTGAATTATCATATTTCAATATGCAAAGCTGGTCATGAAAGCATGACGCTTAATGGAAATGGTAATAAATTTATCAAAGTGTAAATTATTGTTGTTAAAGTATGCAACTGTATATATTTGTACATATTTTTAAATGTATCTATACATGGACAAATTATATTACTAATTAACTTCAAATATTTAAAATATATGTAAGAAAAACGATTTCAGTTGAGCATTATGAACCAGTATTAAAACAAATTTAATATTCCAAACACCTACACATTTGTTTTAATCATTTCAGACTGAATATTATTTATTTAATTCGCAAAACACTCTTGGTTGATTGATGCGTGTTTGTGTATTATTCATTTTGTATTTATGTATGTAAATGGACTATTGACTGATATTTAAAATGCAATTCATCATTTCACTGTTATAAAGAAAAGGATAATCACAAGCTAGCTAGTTAGTGTTGTTTTAAGTTGTAAAATAGATAATTTAAGGCTTTTTGAAACATAGCCGTGTATCTTGTCGCCCATCATGTGCCAACAAAATGTAAAGAAAATATTTGTGATATATGTGTGTACCTTATATATATATATTTATATAATTTATCTATGTTTTAATGTATAATTTAATTACTGACCGTGTGTGAATAAAGAATAAGAAGTTTGCGTATGTTTCTTTTTTTTCAACCTGTTAATCAAAAGTAATGACTACTTTTTTTGCTCGTTACGTGCATATTTGATAATATGTTACGGTTCACTCAAAAGTATGATCTATGCATACCCAACTTTTAGACCCATCAAGATTTTCGCTGTTTGATACAGCCATATAACACTGACTGTAAGTACATCAGTTTTGCGATAGCATAATCTACAAGCCTTGACCCCATGTTGTGATCGATAATGTAAGATAAGGATCATTGATCACGATCATAACTATATAGATTTCACTTTATCATTGGGGGATTAAATCCATTGTAGATAAAATTAAAGTTTTATATGTGTATTATGGTCCATTGTGCATGAGGTGTAAATTAACAGATGAAGATGCCACCACTTTGGTGACATTTTGTATACATGAAAGTTAATTGAAACAGGGATTTTATATAACAAATGTTTATACATGCATATAAGATTTTGATATGCCCTAAGTTCATTGTAACAAAAGTAAAATGATAACATTAAATTGCAACAACTATTTTTTGTTTCGTCGGTCCGGACTCCGTTGCGATATTTTACTTTGACTGAAATGCATGCATTCATTAGTTTAACTAATTTCACTTTAATGAAATTGTTATACACGAACATACTACTCAATAAAATAGTTTTCAATGTATCTTCGTTAAAAGAATTAATATTTGTAGTGGTGAAAGTTAAACAATTACATGACCTTCTTTCAGTTATTATTATGCCGCCAATATAAACTACAACACTTAATTATGTGTGAAAGTATTCATTTATCAGAGAGATATATTAAAACGCAAAAAAATCATACGCATATTAATATATTATAAGCAACGAAGGAGTATTTTTTTTTCAAAAGAAAAACATATTTTAAAGTAATATTATTTTCATAATATCGATTTCAGTAGTTCGTTTAGTCCAGTAAATCTACTAAAAATTAAATTTTCTTAACAGTGTAGAATAATATTTTTTCTTAATCTTTTTTGCTAGACCATATGACAGATACAACTAATTATCAATGATACAAAGACAGGAAGGTTATCCTGTCATAAACGTGTACCCGCTGCGCCTTTCTATACACAGTGTATAAACAATCACACCAGGGGATCCTATATCCGATAGCGCACATTATAAAATTAAGAAAAAATACATTAAAAATCCAAAACTTTTGGAAAAAAGTGCAAAACAGACCAAAACTTCATATAGATATTTTAAAAATAAAAGATGCTACGGAAACTAGAAACATTTAGCTTTCTCATGTCGTTAGCACAAAACTGATCAAAGAAACGGAGAGGCTTTATTTTTCAATTTATATTAACATGGGTATTTATTTTCCTTCTTAGTTTATAGTAACGTGAGTAATCAAATAAAACCTTAAAACAGACCAAAACTTTACAATTTTACAAAAATAAAAAAACAACTTTATGAAAGAAGAAAGTTTTAACTTTTTAGCATCATTTGCACAAAATTGATATCTTAAAAAATAAAAGAGATATGGCCGTATAAAGAATGTTTCCCTATACTTTTCTATTGAAAATCAAGCATCGACTTGAGATCATGTATGGGTCTAAAAGTTGGACATATTTAAATGCGCTTTGTCTTCATCATTACCTTGAAGGTGATTTTGATAAGGATCTATTTATACACATGGAATAGGTATTGTCAAGCACTTTGCGTATTATTTTGGTCTTAAATCTTTCTTTATTTTATTGCTAAAATCGTATGTTTTTTTGATGATATACTGTCCGGATTCAATTTCTGAAGCGTTATATTTACATGATTGTCCAATCGTTTAATGTACAATATCAAATCTGGTTGATGTACAAAACGTTCATAAAAACCGGTCTCTTAAAATGATTGCATTTAATACATTTATAGCGAAAAGCTGCATTTGTGTATATGTTCGAAATTATTTGAAACACAGTCTTCACGTTTCTTTTAAATAATTTAAATAATTTGAAATTCATTCCAACTGTAAGGCCGAATTGAAAATACAAGTTGTATATTATATTTAAATCAGTGAGGCGGATAAACCATCACCCCCTCAGTCAATTATTCTTGTAATGGTAGAACGCTCTAGCATTACACCCGCAAGACACTGATTAAAAACTATTTAAATAACACTATTTCATTATCATCCTGAGCAATCAATGGCATGAATTACTTTATTTTATTGTTTTGTATTGTTTACATAGACAGGTTTTTGTACGAACTGTAGATTATTGTTTACTACTTTTTATATTTTTGTTTTATAGAAAAGGGAGGCGGAAAACAAAAGTAAGGTTATTTATTTAACTTTCACTATCCATTATGGTCTTGTATTCTATGGTTTACTGCACTTAACGCACAATTTATTATATTGTGAAGACCATCACTAATTTATAACTCTCTTTTATGTGCTAACATAAATTAATTTCATATTATATTGTTGATTTAATACCACACTTATTCCTTTCGTTGTTGCGCAATTTACCTGTTCCGTTTTAAAATATGTCTTTTAACTTGCATAGTTTATTTTTATTTTATGCAAATAACGTTTTAAAATTAATAATTAACTATTCCGTTCGTTATACAAACTTTTATTCTTCAGAGAATTGCTTTAAATTCCACCAGTCATCTAGAACGGCATATGATATTTATTGCAATATACCCATATCAATACATTGTTTCGCTTTATCATTTCAATAGATCATGCAAATTAAGTCAGCACTAAAACAAAACATGCGTGTTGGATATGAATTAATTATAGATATTGATGAAAACAATCTAACCAACAGATAAAAGAAATGAAGGAAGACTTTTTTGCACTATTGAACACATCGGATCCAGCAAAAAAAACGTTCAAAGCGAAAATGGATGTTTAATATATTCCTTTCCTATACTTTTACATACATTTTAGTGTCTGGAAAAAGATTATTGCAAATGCTGTATAATTCATGAAAGTGTTTCTAAATTACAAAAGGCGCGTAAAACTCGCACACCGAATTTGATTAAAAATTATTTCAAAGCGGTTTATTTTAGCTATATGAGAATGATCTCACAAAACTATTTTTATCGATTTCAAATTTCACGAAAATGTGTTAGAAAATACAGAAGTCATTAAGTGAAAAGTAAAAAACAACACAGCAACTGTACATACTATGTGGTCAGTCGACTGTTAATTTTCAAGGTGAAGGCAATGAAATTACGATGTTGAGGACTACTTGGAAATCTATTTCTTATGAACTATGTATCTTGGTGTCAGCAAATAAATTGTATGTTCTGTTCTTTTCCGTTCAGAAGTTTTTAATGCATTGACAGTCTTGATATTTTCAAAGGCACATAAGTACATTCTTTTGCATATAGAACATAACCGAAAAATACCGTTTATAACGTCCGTAAGCACGCACCAACATTATAAGTGGCATTATCCAACTTCGAACACATGTTAGTTAACACACTAAAATCTTTCACTCATTAATCCCACATCTTCACCAAAACAATTAAACAGACTTTTTAGATTTAGAGTGTTACTTGGTTATACACAGTTTATGAACAAATTTCATTACAGTATATACGTTGACTAACTCCCCTTACATTCCGTTATACTTTTCTTACTAGTTTAAGCTTACCTTACAACAAGTGATCGACATCTATGTCATCCCCTGAGAAAAGTTTTAACTTAGTATCGAAGTTAAATGAAAGAATGCCGCGGCTGGGAATCGAATCCTCAGCACTATAACTGCGCCACAGTTATCACTTATTCTGATATAAACAATCATGTTAAAATGGACACTGTATTCTTATAAAATCACCTATAGATCTGTAATGTTTCAGTTTGGGGAGATTCTCTTGTTTCATTGGTATAGTCCTACAGAATTAACCTGAGCTTGACCTTTATGCAAGAATATCTTAAACTCAGTATTAAGAGTCTAGTTTGGTTTTCGTTTGTAAATCGCGCTTTATCGGATGCTTTCGACAAAATACATGTACTGAACATAAGTTTTCGTAAGAATAAATACTTCAAAAATGTGCCATTTATTGCGGACTTACTTGTTTCCTCAAAAACTAATATGTCCAAAATTAAAAGTTAAATAACATGCTACTTTTACTAAATTGATTTTGTTGTTATTAACACGTGCATAGCCGTATACACGCATACGGAAACTCAAGTAAGTGAAGTGTGTAATTATTATAATTAGGTAGTTCAAGCTCAGGATAATATTGTCGCACTATAAATATCTCGAGTGAGAACAGGCTAAATGATATTATTCCTTTATCTTTATTTGTAAACTACAATATATGTTCTCTGTCAGTTAGCAAATTGAGTTAATCAACCAAAACTTTGACGACTAAACCAAGCCATTGAGTTGGACTACAACTATAATAGTGTTTCAGAAGCAATAAAATGCTAATGAATTGTACTTAGAAATTTCATTTTTCAATTAAAAATCATCATATTTACAGTAACTTTTTGTTAGATTTTTTTCTCGATAAATTATTTTTGAGACCTTAGCTTCATTCAGGTTCAAATACTGAAATATCTTAAGTTTATAATATCAAAAAAAAAGATCTATGTTATGTCGTTTTGAAAATGTCAAAAAGGTGCCTAAACAAATTGAGTAGTTACATATGTTTCTAAAATATAACTGAGTTAGATCTATATAAAATCCCACATATTTATAATAAACAGAGGCAAGAAATTAACTACAAAAGGCAAAAGAGATGCAGTTGCCAAGGCTGCGAAGAAAGCTCTTTTGAAAGAAAAATTATCAAAGATGACTAAAGAACAAAAGGAAAAATACAAGAAAGGAAAACGTGATCCTGACAGTGACAGTGACTTCAGTTACAGAAGTTTCGTTAGTGAAGGTGGTACAAGACATGTTAAACGTCGTAGAAAACGTGAAGATGGTACTTACAGTGATGAACACTCTTATCATAGCAGTCAGGTTGGTTTTCTTTTTCCCTCTTTGCCTTTTGAATTTATTGTCGGTCTGTGCTTTTTTACTGTTGCTTTTTCTGAAATGTTTATATAAGCCTCATTTGGTCTACTTGATTTGTTTTAAGGCGAACCAACACATAGTTGTTAATATCGAGATGCGAAGAAATCGACGATTGACTTAGATAAAGTTGTACTGCCGTTTTCAATGATTTTTAAGTCCTTTATAGTAATCGGTTCATACAGTCGTATTTTTAGACTTTTCTATTTATTGTACTCTTAGTCTGTCACATTTTGTACTTATATTCTCTACAATATTATATACGAGTAAATTACCATTATGCTTCGTTGTCATTAAGCCCCATCCGCATTTGTAGTTGAAACAAAATTAAAGATGATAAATATAAAACGTACATTAAAGCAATCGTTTTTATATAAACACTTGCTCTTATCTGTGCATGCCAGCTCTTATGTTATCTAAATAAAACATATCAATGACCAAACTTTCAATAGGATTATCGTAACTGCAGTGCAATTCACTACGAATAGTCTCTGACAATTTAAGAAGCTATTCTGGAACTACATTTACGTCACATGCCCTTACTAATTTCGTCCACCGGTGTTGAAGTTAACAAATTCATGATCGTCGGCGATGATTTATGTCTCGTTTTAGTCTATAATTTAAAATGCGCGATTCAATGATATCATATACATTTTTGAGTTACTTACATGACGTACAAAATTGCCTTTACAATGCCTTACACTGCTTTGATTTTATGTTAAGTAACCTTTGGCATAACCGTTACGTACGTAGCCTATGTGTGTGTGGCGCAAATCCAATATTCTTGGTGGAACCCAACCCAAATCCTTCCGATATAATTCATTCATTGAATGGTCGAGGTGTTCCGAAAGGCAATAATGCTCACAAAATATGGAAACAACGTTCTTATCTTGTAAGTCAATTTTAACCGTTTGTTACTCTAGGATGAAGACGGTGAGGCTAGACGTCGAAGAAGACGTAGAGACAGAGAACATGGATCAGATAGTGAACACAGTTATTATAGTTTTATAAGTGAAGGTGGTACACGTCACGTTAGACGTAGAAAAAGACATGAAGATGGAACATACAGTAGAAGTGAATCTTATAAAAGTAAACACTCTGATGACCCAGATTTTGATATTAATAGAGGTAACACTGATCTAACTGATGCAAATAATAACAGTGAGGATTCTGACGTTAGTATATATAGTGTAGTTAGTGAAGGTGGAACACGGACACAGATGCAGAAGAAAAGAATACGTGACGCTGATGGTAATATTATAGGATATGGTGATCCTGAACCAGCAAAAGAAAAAGGATTGACAAGTAAGTAACAGTTTATATACTTATCTGAAACTTTGAAGTTATTGCCTTGTTCTCTTAAGATTTAATAGAGATGATAAAATTTCTTTAACAATTAATATTGCAATACCTTAATGTCTTCGTTCTTTGAAGGAACATACTTGATATTATGTAGCATTAATTATAAAAATCTCAGCAAAGTATACCAACACTTTTGGCAACACGAAGAACTGTTTTCATTTCAATTTTCATGCAGATCAATGACAATTATTTTTTCTATAAAATTATTTATATGATATTATGCTCACTTTTATATCAAAATTTTAATTTCCATTTTTGTAGGAGCACAAAGGTAATTGTGTGAACTAACTTTATCATCATAAAGCATTGAATAATTCTCTAATTGTCATTTTCATAGTAATCTGAATAAACATTGACTTTGAAACATTTAACTCTGTTATACTTAACCAAACACACAACATCTTTTTGTTTATTGTAAATATGATCACATACTTATTTGTTAGATTACTTATTGTTAGCTGATGTAACTATATATTGGTTCTACTTTAACAATCATAGAGAAAAAAGTTAGTGTAGTTTAAAGTCTGCATCCATGTACATGTTCAGCCGACTTTACAATCTTGTACGATAACCCCTTATCATTGAAATCCCCTTCAGGCAGGTGATCGCTTACAGTATCCATATATATTCTTGCTCAAGGAAATTAACAGTGCCCCTAGTCGGGATCGAACCCGGGACATCTCGATCCCTAAGCGCGCTTTCTACCACTGGTCAACTGCTCTTACAGAAACTAAATATCACTATCACTGTTGAATAAATGTTGATAAGTAAAGAAGATTTAAATAATTAAAGCTTACACAAGTTCTATCATTTTACCGTTCTCTGCTTTAAGGTACTAGTTCACAGATTTGGTTAAATTGTTCTATATTTTCCAAATACCATTCAGTGTCTGTAATTGTTTCAAAACTTAATTCTTAATATTTTAAGACAATTGACCTATTGGATGCAAGAAATATACAATAAAAGTGAAAGAAAATGCACTAAAATTTTCTATAGCTATATACGAGGTTGATATTTACTGCGTAAAACATCATCATTTGAAGTTGTATGTCAGTTTGCACAAAAATTGCAATTATCAGAACACTACTTTCCTGCTTCCAAAATATTTCCATACAATTTTGAGAGTTTAAGAAAAAGTTGATATTTAAGTTGAAATCTGTAAATGAGTACCTTTAACACGTTTTGCTCTATATTTGCATTTAACTAATTTGTAAACACTATCAGGGAAGCTAAAGAAGCTTTGGACAGTTTACAACAAAAACGTAATGGAGAGGTACTAAGAGAAAATACAGTTGACAGTTTACGACACCTCAGAGATGATGGTGAAAATATTATCAGTTCTAATGCCGAATGGCCAGGTAATACAGTTTACACTTTGCTCTCGTACGGTATACTTAGATGTGTGTTGTAAAAAGAAATATGGTGATATTTTAAGTAACAAATTCATTTAACACAAATTTTGTATCAAATGTAGTATCCACTTAGAAATTTATTTGTATTCAAAACTGTTTGTACATGATGTATCAGCAAAAAAAAAGTTCTTTTAAACATTATCGCTAAAATGTATGCAACACGAATTGAATCCCACTGCTATATGTACACACACTGTTATTTTTATTTTTGTTCCACGCGGGAACTATCGGTACAAAAAACTCTTTCAGATGGAAAACCCATCAACTTGAGTTCTGAATCAGATCTATAGGAAACGTACTTTATTTCCTTTTAAAATATTTATCCAACAATTCAGGGTCTGAAGGTGCTGAAAAAGAAGAAGAGATTCTTAAGAAACTTGAAGAAGAAGGTAAAATACCATCAGATTTTAGTGACGCAACCACGGAGGATGATATTGATCTATCTAAACTAACACCTGCACAGAGAAGACAATATCTAGCTGAAAAAGAAAGAAGAAGAAAAGAACGAGAGAAACGACGAAGAGAAAAGTATGGTGACAAGTATGATGAGATTATGAAAAAGAAAAATGCGTAAGTGAATTGAATTCAACTTGGGTCAATGTCGTTTCAACACAATTATAGTAAATTTACGGAGGTCAGCGCATCTAACCTAGCTTTCCAAAACTCTTGTCTATAACCAGTACACAACTAACAACTACTAGGTCTGCAACTTTTTCATAAACCTCACTAATAGAGGGAAATATAATTTTTGTCATTTTTCCATGGAAAAGGTATAACCTCCCCAGGTTCGGATTCGAACTCGTAACTACTTTAGGAAACTAGATTCGAATTCCTTGCGCGCTACCAATTGCACTACAGGCCCTGGTGAGTTAAACGAATGAATATAAACATTTTGTCCAGCTGATTAATGATAACTGCTTGTTCATTTTATATGATGTCTGTCCACATTAAGCATATTTAGTACTAAATGTGCATGTAAGTGACATGCGAACTGAGCACTTGCTTAATGTCACTCTTTTTTTTTCTTTTAGTAAGAAATATGAAGAACTTGCAAAGAAAATTGCCGAGAGAGAAGCGGAGGAGAAAAAGGGTGGAGAGAAAGATACATTAAATATCAAAGATATCACATCATCCAGAAGAAGATCAAGTAATGCTTCAAGTTTAAGTAAGTTCTTAAGCCTTTAAATAGATCTAAAATAATTACATTGTATCATCACTTTATAACTATGATGAATAATATTTCAGTTAATAATGACATGAAACTGTCATTTAGCGTTATTTAATATAATAAAATGCATGAAATAATTAGTTCTAGGTGCGTTAATCGCACGTTGAAGCAATGTACACATTATTATACTTGAAAAAACCGGAACATAGCTGTAGTTACGTCAATTTTTCTGAAATGTTTCATTTAAATATATTACAAAATACGTAAACAAATCTGTTTATTTATACGATAGTTATTATTGTCAAGGTTTTTTCTTTCAGGAGGAGGTGGTGGCAGACCAAAATCAATGGTCACATACGATAAAGGCCCACCGAGAGATTTGGGCCATGACAATAAGATGGATAAAAGAGAAATTGGAATGAGCCACGAGGAGTAAGTAGGTCTTACATGTTATTGTAGTGTTTACGTACACCAGATGTATACAGTTATACTTATGTTTTATTCATTTTTACATTTTGGTCATTTTACGGCGTCCAGCGTACCTAACCTAGTTTTCCCCTCGTCTATAACTAATACTCACATACCCTTCCACGAGGCAGGAAACTTCTCTATATACCTAATTAATGGAGGAAATTTGACATTAGTGTCAAATTTTCATGGAAGGGTATAACTTCCCCAGGTGGGATTCGAATCTGTGCCCCTTTCGAAACACGAAATTCCAAATCCCAGCGCGCTACTAACTACGCTACCGACCCGGGTTTTATACTTATGCAAAACAAGTGGTAGCTATTTGACAACAGTCCGTTCCAAGACGGGAACCCCTTTAGTGTTTTTTTCGTTATTTTCTTGCGGTGTTTTTCAATGACAAAAGTTTAAAGTTGTATAAACAACTTCTCTCTGCTTTTTTCTGCGTGGAAGATCTTCTTGTTTTGACTATAGTTGTTTCTGATGTTTTTAACTCTTATATATTTAAAATATATCTGCATACGTGAATAATACGTTGAACTGAAAGATATCACTGAATACTTTATTACCATTTATATGGCACTGTATTTCAGATGGGGTCCTCGTGAACGAAGAGGCAGAAAAGGAAGCGATAGTAATTACTTTTCTTCTATTTATCTGAATCAACATTGTAATGTGTTTTGTTTAGTTTTTATATCCGCTGTAAATACTAAATACTGAATAATTACATCTAATATTTCTATTACCGTATTAAATGAAACGAAAGTGTGCTTAGAAAATTGTGTAGCTTGTTTAATTGTAAAATTAACGTTAATTGAACGTTTTAACCGTTAATTACTACTTACGTTTGTTTTAAATATGCGTAATTTAACTATATTTTTATTCCAGCAAGTGAAGGAAGTGATGTTCCACCTAAACTACACAGAGAAACTACAATGTTGAAAACACTGCCTACTATACCACAAGGAAAAGTATATGAAGGTTTGCAAAAATTTGAATTTGTACAAAATACATCTTCGTAAACTTGCACTTGGTCATAATAAGATTTGTACTTTAAATTTATGTGATACGAATACAGAAAGTGTTTAAAGCAAATTCAGCAACATTTTGATGTAATAAATTTATGTAATATGTTTGTGCATGTAACCAATCCAGCTGTTGATCCAATGCTTCCAATACAAGAACGTTTTATTTGATTTGTTTACAATTCCAATCACGCAAATCATCAACATTTCGTTCAAATGAAATGTTGTGAGATATTTGGTTTAATAAGTGTGATAATAATGTATTATAACGGTTAGTCAATTAATTTCAACCAAACAAGATTCAAACATAAAATGCAACTGAAGATAAATTTCAAACAGTTCAGCCCACAATTAATTTTATCTTTTAATTTTGCAGAAGAAAAAGGCAAGCCTAGAAGAAGGGTAACGTAACATTAAATTAATTTTTTCTACTGCTAAAAACACAAGATGGTCTATAGTTTTTTTGGAATCTTTTAGATTTTTTAATGCTCATTTTCTTAGTATTTTGTTACATGCCACATTGTATTAAATAGGATTTGGATTACATGTACATTTAGATTTTAGTTTATAATATCAAAGTTTAGCTCGATTGTGGAGCAAGTTCCTACAACTTAGATTAATCACATTCGAGTCTGCTTCCTAGTCCCCCAGTACTGAGCTAGTTTGATAAAGTTTTTGCTCAAGAAAACAACGTGGCGGGTTTTGGATGGAATTCGAACCAACGCGGAGCTGGTTATTCAAAGATTACTAGTCCAAAGTCGTTACTTCTCGGCCACGCCCGCTCCTTCCGATTACATATATACATAAATAAGGGATTTGTTCTTATTTGTTTCGGTCGACAACCAGATGCAATTCTTCAATCTTTCTGTAGATATAGCACTGGAATAAGATAGGTATGTACGTTTGATAAAGTTATTAATAAAGTGAAAAGTCGTACACAAATTGATATAATGTTTTTTCGGCGTAGCTGTCTAAGCTGGATTTTGACCTACATTTCTGTATAATGACGTCTGTCTGGGGATTTCGGAAATCCGCCGTTCTATTGGATGATTTTATAAGCACTGATAATGACGTACGGGGGAAACAGAGAAAATCCCCTCTTCGATTGGATGGCCCTGACACGCGCGAAAAAATAAAGGCCACACTATTGTAATGCAGTGTTTTACGAAATTTTGCTTCGTTCGTAGATTATTTTTTTTGGGTAGACTTCTATTGCTTTCCAAAGTGTTTTTTTATATTGTAACAATAAAAAGTTACGTGTCAAACACAATATTTTATGGGTAAAATGAATTACGTCTCCAGATGTGAACCGGTTTCTAGTAAAAAAATAATGGTTTATCGACATAAAAACAATGAAAAGCCGTAGTGGATCATAACTTTTGCGTTGATTCTGTTTGTACAGGTGTAAAATACATTTTTTTTCATCTTTTTTTGCGATGAAAATTGGGTATGACTGAAACACGAAATGGAGATTTTGAGGCGAAATGGACGAAATGGAGAATTTGGGGCAAAATGGGGTTTTGATTGTTTAATCTATTTTGTGTACTGAAAATGAACAAAGGTAAAATAAACTACATGTACACAAATATCGATAAACTGGGGAGAATGTTTAACTTATATTGATTTATTGCCGAATTCCCACAAATAATCGTACCAAAGTCAGCATATAAAGACAAAATCGTTGCACATTTTCTGTTTTTAATATCATCATATTCTAATTATAAAAAAAACAATACAATAAACAGCATAATTTGAAAGCTAAGGCACATAATATGCCAACATTACTAACTCTAGTGTCCAACTGTTAGTGCAAAAAAACGACAACAGCAGAAAACATAGCTGGTACAAGTTTAATCCCCAAGTAGTCCCCTCAAGCTTGCCAAAAAGCAATGGAGAGAAGGTTTTTATATGATAATGCAGAGTTTAACATACATTTTCCATCTCAAATACCAATTTTAGATGATATAGAACAGAACAGAACAGAACATTAGTTTATTCAAGAAACGTGTACATAGTACATAGTTTTGATTATAAATATAATCTACATTGTCACGGGAATGGATCCCTAAATAAGGCAATAAACATTTACAAACATATATAAACAGTTATATCAATATTTGGAACAAATAGGAAAACATATAAGAATATATACATGATAATTAACCTATATTTATTTGTATAAAGTAGTATTATTTGTAATTGACCATTTTGACGTTATTTTTCTCTATAAAATCTCTTGCAGTTTCAGTACAGTAATCTAATACAAATTCTTATAAAAATTTTTAGAAACGGTAAAATTTCTTAAATTTTTTATTATATGGGCAGTTAATACTGCAGAAAATTTTAAAACTAGTTGCATGTGTCTAACTAACTTCTAACTTGAGATATTTGCTTTTAAAGATAGGGTAAATTTTTTAACATTCTCAAAAACTCGGATTTTTGCTTGGGGGTACATGTATGCAAATCTCTGTATTTTTATATGTATTTGTCCAAAGTGTAACCTGGTTGCTCTGATTTGTCATTACATGACTGTATAACAAGAAAATGGATTAAAACTTGGAAATAAAACAGCAGAATTTGAAAAAAAAAGTTCTTTCACTTTTTGTCCCAGCACAATTTACGGTCTTTCTGAAAATGAAGGGTCACGTTATAAAAATGCACATAACTTAAGTTACAGACGGTAAATTTCTTTAAAATTTCAGCATTCAATGTCTTTAATAGTACAGATTCAAGAAACAATATCAGTATAAGAATTGTGGAAGGTCACCATTACAGTTCCAGAACCTTAAGAATAAATTCATAATTTTTGTTTTGTAGCATTAATGAATAGGTTTTCACAATGCAATTCTCAAAAATCTTCTTGTCTGAAACTACAAGGCCTAGAGCTTTCATATTTGGTATATAACATCATCTAGAGGTCCTCCATCACAGTTGTTCAAATTATGCCCCTGGGTCAAAATTGACCCCACCCCATGAATCACAATATTACATTGAATTATATAAGGAAAAGTTCAAACAACATCTTCTCTTGAACCGCTTATGATAATTTGCCCAAACTCAACAGGAATGGTCCGTGGGTGGTTCCCTACCAAAATTGTTCAAATAGGTCTGATTGGTTGGATAAGTAGGTCACTGGGTCAAAAAATAGGTTTTAACATTAGTGGTCCTCTGTAAATGGCTCTTCTGTGACCTTTGACCTTTTCCTCAGGTGAGCACCCAGGGCCCTTTGGGCCCTCTTGTTTTTAAATCGACGCCGTTTGTCTTTTTTAAAGACATTTCTTGTTACAAATTAATACATTCAAATAATGTATATTCTATTACAGTTCAGTTCTTGTGATTCTGATACTGAAGTCGCGAATGAAAAAACATCAGAGCAGGATGAAGAAAAGCCTGAAATTGAAAGTATGTACAATTAAATGTATTAATAAGTCATCTAAACAATAAGATCTGTATTTGTAATTGAATGTCAAATTTAATGATTAGCAACTTGATCACGTCATCTGAATTTTATTACGGCAAGTGGAGCATTTCCTTAAAATTTATTTGATTATATTTCATACTTCTACTATGATAGACTGCCAGTTAATAACATATATAAATCAGGTAATGGTACAGAAGTAATCAAAAAGATTTCATGGGAACCGATCATCGCTTATACTAAATAAATGTTGAAACACGACTTTGAGTCGATGTTATACAGATAACGTTAAGCAATCTCTGGTCTCGTGTTCATATTTTACATTATTTGTTCTTTAAAAACAGAACAAAGATCCAAGTGGAAATTGTTTGACGTCGGTAAAGATGGTAAAATAAGATTAAATGGGAAGAAGATTGATTTAAGTAAACTAACAGATGATGATCTGAGAGCGTTAGGAATTGATCCTAACTTATCTGCTAAAGAAATTGCAAAACGATTAAAGGTAATAATTTTATTGTTTCATATTAGTGTTCTCAGTATGTTGATTTGATAATTTATTAGTTCAATTTCCTTTCGAATATGCATGTACAAATACTTTGAGTGACAGCACGCGTGCCCGGTTTTTAAAAAAGACAAACAGTTATTGTTTGTTAAATTGTTATAATTTGAAGATTAAAACATACAAACCTTCTAAGGTCTTAGCACTTTCTACTTATACAGGTATTTGAGTTAAGAGTGTTGTTTAAAATACACTATTTTCTAGCAAAATTATGCTTGTCTAATTTGAAAAGATTTAAACTTCTTATAAGTTTGATAAGGACACCGAAATGAAAATTGTTAGTGCGGTTTTATCCAGTAAAAAGTATTAGTAGGGTAAAATGTATTATTTTACAGTCAATGTTTGGTCAAGACATACAGATAACTCAAGGTGAAAAAGTTATAGGAACTAAAGGTCTTGGTGAATATGATGCTGATGTAACTGATGAAATGTTAGCAAATGACCCTGACTTTGATGTAGATACTTGTAAGTTATCTTATGTTTTAAAATCATGCGGTTATATTTTTTTCAAATCGTTTCTTATTGTATTTCTCAAATTTAGGTGATTTCCCTGGACTACATTTCGCCTACTAGATTTTGCATGATGTAGAATGTTTTCATTAAGTTTTCGCTCATAGTTTGCGCCTGTGATAAAATCTTCTGTAAGTGCATGATACCTTTTGCTGTACTTTATATTAATTTGGAATCTCGTCTGTACGAAGATATGTTTTATTGTCATGTTTACATTATGCTTAACATTTCTTACAAATAATAGAATTTTTGCACATGAAAAGAAAGTTATTTTATTTCATAGTTTTTCTTATTGTGAGATATTATAATAAATTAAATGCAGCGTATATGTAATTACTATCATGTATGAGCACCAAAGCTGTCAAGATGTCATAAATGCAATTTTATTCGTGTAGGTCAAAAAGTGAACATAGTTGTAGTAGTAGTTCTCAATGGTCAAAACACAAATAATTTTACTGGGAGTTTATGCTCTTTGTCTAACTCTCTTGGAATTGGGATAGTGTGTATTAAATAACCGTAAAATTATTCAAACAGTTGAGAAAAAATGAACTACAGAGTAATGGAGGCACTGTTTATATTGTATATATTTCAGTGACTGGTATAAGACGAGTTAATGTAATGATGAGAAGAGGAGGAGCTGTTCTACAAAAACATTTAGAAAAAGTTATTAATTTAAGTAAATTGGTAGATAAATATGCTAAAGACCTGGACGAAAGAGGTAAAACCATAGTTCAGTTCTTAAATAACTTAAATTCAAATTAAGTAACATATAGACTTTATTGTAAGCAATAGATACTTGACAATTTCATTTGATACATGTATGCAACTGTCACAGATCTTAACTTTACTTACACTGAAATTCTTCTTAAAACAGTTTTTCGACTTTAGTCTTACCAAACATTAAACATTGCTAATATTAGTTAATTAAGTGGTATTTGTTATTTTATCAGATGCAGATATAGACTTTCTCTCGCATTATCGATTGGTGGAACAATCAAAGATTGAAAACTATGCACGTGCTTTTGTTGTAGAGGACAGTAATGACTTAGATACTGTTTTGAATTGTCAGGTAAGAAAATAATAGAATCTTTTGTAAAATAAATGTCAAAACGTTTCGACCAATAATTTCATATTTGCGACTGTAAGGTTTGATTTCATTTAAGAATTGATTGACATTTTTAATTTGAACTGAGGGAGCAGTAGTCAAGTGGTAGGGCGTTTGCTAAGGTATCATATTGTTATCTTTTAGCAAGAATTTTCATTACATTTGTCCACCTCCTCATAGATGTAAATGGGTACTTTAGGGTCAATAGCTCACAGACGATTTCAATGATCAGAGGTTATCGTACAAAATTGTACATTCAGTTGAACGTGTACATATGGAACTTTTTAACGTGAGTGTCTAAAGTATATTTCATATTATATTGAAATGACATTGCATGTATCAGATGATTTCAGGGAAATAAAATAATGTATTGGAGTATTATGTTTTAGGAAGCGAGAAGTGCATTAGATGGAGTACCTTCAGTGCAACATTTGACCAACAAACAAATGGAATATGTTTTGAAAGTATTAAAAATAGATGAAGCAACATTAGTAACATTCAGAATGTTTGCTGTGGTAACAGCGTTATGTGAGCGAGTAACACATATGGAGTAAGTGTACTTTATCCTTTTTGTTTGTATGTTTTGTTGAGTTTAGCAACATACTACATATGGATTAAAAAGTTCATAACGCACTGAAGCACTTTATCTTTCAACATGTGTAATTGATGACACGTTCGTTTATATGTTTGTTTTTAATAAACTAGGTTATTTTGATGCCCAAAAGATACACATACATTGTATTTAATATAAGAAAGAATAGGTAAGCCGTCCGGCTAGCTCAGTTTGTAGCACGCAAGTCTACTGACCGATTGGTCCCGGCTTCGATTCCTGGGCCGAGCATACTTTCGTGAAGTTTGGTAATGGAATTATGTCTACGGCCATTATTCCTCCTTTCAGTGATTTTTTGTAGGGAAGTTGTCAGTCACTGACGAAGTATGCGACTGAACATTTTCAGGAACAGTAAGTAGGTTGACTGACTGCCTTTAAATGACCTGTACAATGTGTTTCAACGGCATTAAACCCAACAAAAAGGAAAAGATACAGGGAATAGCCAACTTGTCTATATCTATTAGAGAAAGTCTATATATCCAATTCTTTCAGTTCACTCAGTCAGAAATTGCTCGAGATTTGCAACTTAGCAGACATAGAAAGAAAATTAGATCTATACAAGAGTATGTTTTACACCAATACTCCATCCGATAGAAATGGCAACTTTATTACATCTGATTCATTGAAAATAGAACTGATTGCTGGAGGCCTCAACTGGAAGCAACAACAATACATCATGCAGAAGATGGAACCTAATGATTTTGGAGAGGTAATTTATCATTTAATGTACTACAAAGCTCTTTTTTGAATTTACTCAATCATTTAACTGTTGCAGATAATAGTAAAATACCAGGTTAAAGGACACTACAGTTTATTTAATAATGATTGACACCACTGTCCCATAACATTGTTTGTTTGTTTGGGTTTTACGTCGCATCAACACAGAAATGTTATATCGCGCCGAAAGCAATTGATGATACTATTAATGCAACCGAACTATAGTGGTTTTAAGTCCTATATGTTATGATAAATGTTTATTTCCTTCAAATAGTTTAGTATCGCATATGATGGTGCTGACTGAAAAAGTTCTTTAAGTGAGTTAACCTTAAATGGTTTGTCACGGATTGATCCTGACAGTCAAGTAGAGCGTGTTTTACATTGAAATGCTCGTCACATGGTACACATGGCTCATAACATGATACATATATTTGTTAAAACATTTGCATATACTTTTGCATGTTATTATGCTAAAAGACGAATATATAATTATTATTGAAAATATGACATTAATGTTTACAATGTTTTAATATACATATGTACATATGTTATATTGTATTATGCTTGTATATCTGCTAGCATTTGACATCTCAGCTTCCAAGCTAATATGACTGTCTTCAGCCAAATAACATTGCCGTTATGAAAACAATTATTAACATTATAGTATCGACTCGGTTAGATTATTTGAATCTACCGATAATGTCTTACACCAGCACTGAAGTAAAGTATTATTATAAGCTTTGAATATTACTGTTTTCTCTATTTCAGATTTGTATTACGATGTGTTTTTACTACTATTTCTCTATTTCAGATATCGTTTTTAGATTATATGTGTTATATTCCACTATTTCTATCAATGCATGATAATATATGTTTTAATCCTTTGGATATGAGTAATCAGAAATATCAACAACCACCAAGAGAACGCCCACCTTCTGTTCAAAGAGATATGAATCCTCTTGGTAAGATCAGTGGCTCTTTTCACAAAAATACTTACGATAAAAATCATCGTGAGTCAAAAGCAAGAAACTTTAATAACACGGTCAAATTTTCGTATACATTTTGAATATCATAATTATCACACACATGCAAAATGTATTAAATTGACTTACGATAACCTTTTTTCGTAAGATTTTTGTGCAAAGGGGCACTGGTTTTTTACATACATAGAGTGATCAAAACAATTATATACTAGAGTCCTCTGTGATTCAAACTTTTAGGGAACCCTTCGATTTGGTTCTTGCTTATTACCATTGGAAAGATTTCGAGTACCAATTACTATTTTGTATGATAATATTCTTATAAGGTACAATGTACAAATGTATATAAATTAGATTCATGAAAATAGAATGTTTTTCTTTTTAATTTTGAACTCTCCGTTTATGGAGAAAACACATAAGTCTGCGATATTTGGGTGCAGTTTCAAGTATTTACTCTGATGATTTAGCCTATCCAAAAGATTGACTGGCCATCGTGTTGCAACGGCGTTAAACTGAACCAAACAAAATGGCACATAATAATATAAATGTTGCTATTATAATTATAGGTAGTTCATTAACAAAACAATCGGCATATTGGACTCGTAAAAAGATGATGGACATGATGCAAGCACCACCTAATGCCGCAGTTCAAGTCTCTAAAAGATACATGGACATATTAAATAAATATAAGACAGATAGATTTACAAGGTAAACATCTATACTTATTATGTATTTTTTTATGTTTAAAGTGTAAAATGTTTATTTCATACAAATCGAAATTGTAATTATTGCGACTATAAGAATGACCTGCTTCATAAAAATCCTAAATTGTTTAGGATAAAAATATAATACCGCTTCAATATTCACAGGCTGCCGGCAATAGTAGAAACAAGGATCAAATTCCTTTTTGTGTCATCCCTATATGTCATTATATTGGTCATGGTCTTTATATAAATTAATAACGTGCAATGATAACTCGTACAGTTTCGTCTTAAGTTTGGTTATCAACAATTGATAACTGCATTTTTCAATTTCATCTCACTAAACATGCACTTTTTTATTATAAACTACTTTTAGGTAAAATATTGCTGTATACACGTATTGTATCATTGCTTTGCTCACTGTACTTGTTATTTCCATATCTGAAATAGAATCAAACAAATATAATATTTAAAACACATGATAGTTGGATGAATCCGTTAACAAATTTGAAATTGAATACACTACTATTAAATATGGTCTCTCCCATGAAGAGCATTGAAGATAAAAACAACGGTCAATTAAATGTATACTACTCTGAGTTTAAACGGTAACACTTAGTTGATTGCCTCATGTTGTATCTATTAATGACATGTGCTCTATCTTATACAGGTTAAAGAAGTTCGAAGATCAACGTTTGGCCAGTATGACAAAGAAAGAAGATTCATCTTCATCAATGAACACAAGTTCTAATGATATGATTTATTGATACACCAAGTATAATAAACGTTTTGTCTCATAGGACTTGCTACAGTTTTACAAAATTGCAATCGAACTTTCTTATGACTTTAATGCTACAGTGCTACAAACTTCCTAAAAAAACTTTAGTTGTTACTTTAAAGTAACTGTGTTACAAAATAACAGTTGTCTAATTACTTAAATGCATGTGTTACAAAATTGCAGTTGTCTAATGACTTGATTGCTACAGTGTTACGAAGTGCAGTTGTCTAATGACTTGAATGCAAGTGTTACAAAATTGCAGTTGTCAAATATCTTGAAAGCTAGTGTTACAAAATTGCAGCTGTCATATATGTTGAAAACTAGTGTTACAAAATTGCAGTTGTCATGTATCTTGAAAACTAGTGTTACAAAATTACAGTTGGTGTATGACTTGAATGCAAGTGTTACAAAATTGCAGCTGTCATATATCTTGAAAGCTAGTGTTACAAAATTACAGTTGGTGTATGACTTGAATGCAAGTATTACAAAATTGCAGTAGTCATATATCTTGAAAGCTAGTGTTACAAAATTACAGTTGGTGTATGACTTGAATGCAAGTGTTACAAAATTGCAGCTGACATATATCTTGAAAACTAGTGTTACAAATTTACTGTTGGTGTATGACTTGAATGCAAGTGTTACAAAATTGCAGCTGTCATATATCTTGAAAGCTAGTGTTACAAAATTACAGTTGGTGTATGACTTGAATGCAAGTGTTACAAAATTGCAGTTGTCATATATCTTGAAAGCTAGTGTTACAAAATTGCAGCTGTCATATATGTTGAAAACTAGTGTTACAAAATTGCAGTTGTCATGTATCTTGAAAACTAGTTATACAAAATTACAGTTGGTGTATGACTTGAATGCAAGTGTTACAAAATTGCAGCTGTCATATATCTTGAATGCTACAGTGTTACAAAATTACAGTTGTCTAATAACTTGAATGCAAGTGTTACAAAATTGCAGCTGTCATATATCTTGAAAGCTAGTGTTACAAAATTGCAGTTGTCATATATCTTAAAAGCTAGTGTTACAAAATTGCAGTTGTCATATATCTTGAATGCTACAGTGTTACAAAATTACAGTTGTTGTATGACTTGATTGCTACAGCATTACAAAATTACAGTAGTTGTATGACTTGATTGCTACAGTGTTACAAAATTACAGTTGTTGTATGACTTGATTGCTACAGTGTTACAAAATTACAGTTGTTGTATGACTGGATTGCTACAGTGTTACAAAATTACAGTTGTTGTATGACTTGAATGTAACTGTGTTACAAAATTACAGTTTGCATATGTCTTGAAAGCTAGTGTTACAAAATTTCAATTGTCTTATGACTTGAATGCTACAGTGTTACAACATTACAGTTCTTGTATGACTTGCACTTTTCACTGTTACAAAATTGCAGTTGTCTTTAAGATAGAATGGTACAATGTAACAGAAATGCAGTTGTCTTGAATGCGGTTGTGTTATAACTTAAGTAAATATACGGCGCTACAGAATTCCAGTCGTTTAAAAAGGCTTGAATGCTGCAATTTTACACAATTGCAGTTGTCTGCAGACTTGAATAAAATGAGTTGAAATTAAATTATACTTTTTAAAGCTACATGAAGTATATACTTGTACTATTGAAGTGCATTCTTGTTTAGCGTAGTTTATGGTGTTAGTTTTACTCCTAATTAAATAATAACAATAAAAGACGTATAAATAATCTTAAGAAAATTATGAGAAATTGTTATGAATTTTTGTTTTATCTTAACATAAAAAATCGTAAAATAAAGCAGTGTATTTGTTTGGGTATAATTTCGTTTAATGTTCATAAACATGCTATATTCACTTTTAATGTATTTCGAATGTCTTCATTTATGAAGAATGGACAGGGATATTAAATGTTTAGTTTTCAAATAAATGGACTGAAGTGTAACTTAGCTGCTATTATTTAAGATTGTGGTAGCCGAGGTTTTGTGTGTCATTGAGCTAACTTTTTAGTACATATTTTGTCAAGTAGTTAGCAGAATTTTGAACGAAAGATTATATCTTTTTTTGTTTGAAATACAGACATTAGCTGTTAAACAAATTATACATGTATGTATGATAAATACATTAATAATTGAATATTGTGGAAGCTTAAATAAGCATTATTTGTTTATTTTAGTTGCAAAAATCATTTATTATTGTATTCACGTTGTCAGTTAATGTTTTACCATGACGGGCAGTAAAATAATGCACTTGTGATTTTTTGTTTGCTTTATTGTGAATCAGAAAGGAATAAAAATATACTTATACACTTATAAACTCAGTTTCAATTATTTGTAATTGTCTTCTCTTCCATCCAAAGTAACACGCATGTTACAATCCGTATTGTAATAAACAAGAAATATCTTGAAAGAGGTATTGGGCGCTATGCAGTGTTCATTTTGCTAAAAGAGATAATAGTCATTTTCGCCGTCATACTACCAGGAGCGTACCGGGACGGATGTAAAATTAATCGACAGAGTGTGTGACTCAAATTACACAGAGTGAAAAATCAGCAACTACCGTCCGCACTACACACCTGTTTATCACAAATAAACAATATTACCATAACATTTATCCATTTCAACACCGGGAAACCTGCTAAATCGGTCTTGCGAGGATAATTAGGACGATATCCAATACGGTAATGACATAGTGTTTTTGATTAGGGACCGTGCTGGCAGCCTGTGGATATAACGGGTAAAAATCTTATTGAGTCATTAGTAGGGGCACATGTGGTGTCGGATCAATATTGACTTTACTTCTTTGTTTAAGTTAGGAGCAGTAGTCCAGTGGTAGGACGCGCGCTTAGGGATTGAGAGGTCTCGGGTTCGAATCCCACTAGGGGCTCTGCTAATTTCCTTGAGCAAGAAATTTACCTGCAATTGCTTCACTCCACCCAGGTGTAAATGGGTACCTGTAAGAGTCATGCACAGTATGCTGTGGCTGCGATCTGCGCCGTATGTTAACAGTTGGTGTGTGACTCGATGATCGGGGAAGTTACTGTCAAGAGTCGACTGAATAGTTATACTAATTGTAGACTCCAAAAAACCTTGCTTTAACTTTAACTTTAATAGCAGCATTATATCGGGGTACAAGAGATGGGAGAATCGAAGTCAATACATGAACATAATAAATTTGTATCTTTTGAATCTATTTTACATGCATTTGATACATGTACATACATGTATATACATGTACTTTTCAAGTGTTGATTTTCATTGCACTCATCGGCAGGATATTCGGCAATGCAGATCATGTGACGATAGATCCCTTAACGGTAATTTACTCATAATTTCTAACTTGATGAATAAGGGACTTTAGTTAGTTATTTCCCCTTGTATTCTCTTCAAATTGATCAACATTCGTCAACGAAAGAGTCAACAAGTAATACAAGTGGGTCTGATAAACCAACAATTATATATCCTGTGAGTACTGGACTCTCAAATCAGTTTCAATACGTTCAGTTACCTGCTGGTGTCACCCCACCCACATCTTCGTTGAAACAAAACATCGTACCTGCTGATATTTCTGCAAAAATTGACATTATCCTGAGTAAAGTTTCTAAGCTTGATCAAATTGAAGCACAGCAAGCCACTATTGTATCTAGGTTAAACCTTATTGAAGCAAAAATATCCGATAATAAACAACTTATTGACTCTGCAAGCACTAAAATTAATGAATTAGAATCCAGTCAAAAATTCCTGAGTGAGAACTATGACAATCTTAACACATCTACATGTGTAAACAAGGATTCAATAGAATCAATACAGGGTGTGCTCAAAAGCTTAAAAATTGAAAATAAAAATTTGAAAAAGAAGAACACAGATCTTCAAGATGATATAACTGATCTACGTTGTCGCTCTATGCGAGATAATCTAGTGATACTAGGTGTCTCTGAACACCCACAATTACTTAATGATACTGTACCCATTCCCAGTAGAACAACGTCACAACAACTAAGTCCTGAAAGACAAATGGAAGCCAGTGGACCTTCACAGAATCCACCAAATGATAGATCCTATGCTGATGTTTCTACTCCAGAAGATTGTGTTTCCAAAGTTTATATGTTTTGTGAACAAATATTAAATATTCCTGATGCTCGATCCATAATCAACATAAACCGTGCTCATCGTTCTCCAGCTCGACCAATAAGTGGTAAAATTATACCAATAATTATTAACTTTAAAGATTCAAATTCAAAAATGGTTATAAAAAATGCTCTAAAACATGTTAATTTAAAGAATTCTCCTTTTTCTGTGTTTGACCAGCTACCACGTGAAGTACAAGAACGTAGACGTGAACTTTTACCTATTATGCAAGATGCAAAAAAGCGTGGACAGAGGGCATACATGGTCAGAGACAAACTGTACATTAATGGTGTTCTATATTCACAAGATACAGACTAGGACAAGCGAGGAGAGTTTGATTTATCTTGCTTGTCTTGGAACGTTGAAGGGCTGAAATCTTGTTTAAATGACAGTGATTTTGTTAACTTTGTTTCTAATTTTGATCTGATATTTTGTTGTGAAACTTGGCAAGGTCCAAATGATTGTTATACATTAGATGGTTATAAAACCATAAGTGTTCCAAGAACTGAGAGTGTTTCTATAAATAGAAAAAGTGTCAGAGGTCATGGAGGTGTATGTTTATTTATAAAAGACACTGTATATGATGGTATATGTATTTTAGAGAGAGATGTTAATGGTTTTATTTGGGCCAAAATTGATAAGGTTTTCTTTAACTTAGAATATGATATATATATTTGTTTTGTCTATATACCTCCAAATGATTCTTTTTATTTTAAATCTCATGAAGTAGGATTTTTTGAACAATTAGAGTACGGGGTTAGACAATATTGTGACCTGGGTGAGGTGTGTATTATGGGTGACCTTAATGCCAGAACTGCCACTCGCGAAGATACTGCCGAACCTTCTTCTTTATTTCATAATTTCATCCATACAATGTTTACCGATGATGATACCGATGATTCTGTCAATAATATTCATAATTCTATTTGCGATCGCACTAGCGAAGACAAAATATGCAATTCGTCTGGTTTAAAACTTATTGACCTGTGTAAAAGTTCTAATTTAAGAATTATCAATGGTCGTATAGGCGATGATGAAGGTATTGGTCGATACACATTTCTATCTCATACCGGATGTAGCGTCATTGACTATGCAATAGCATCTACCCGTTTGTTTTCTTATATTAAAAATTTTATAGTACATGATTCTTTTTCTAATTCGTCGCATGTACCAATACAATTAAGTTTTCGTATTAATAACATGAAACGACAAGTGCCGAACGAAAACGTTTTTGTTCATAAACTTGTATGGGATTTAAATAAAGTTAACCTATACAAGGAGCTTATTACTGATGAATGTGCTCATTTAGAAAATATTGTCTCAGATATTGTATCGTCTGCTATACCTTTAAATGAGGGTATAATAACTTTTGGCAACAAACTGTATGACACAGCTGATTGTGTATTCGGTGTAAATAAAACAATACGTTCAATGAATGATATTAAAAGTACAAGTCCGTGGTTCACGCCCGCGTGTCTAAATGCCAAACGGGAATTAAACCGTGCTAATAAAAACTATCGTAAATGTAATTCGAATGATAATCATCGTGTTGTTATTAGTAAACGGCGATTTTATAGAAAAGTTAAACGTAAAGCAAAATTTGATTACAGTGTAAAACAAAAGCAAGAGTTACATAATGCTGCGAAGAAACAACCAAAACAGTTTTGGAATTTTATTAAAAAGTTTAAGAAAAAATGTAAAACGAACAGTAATTTGACATTAGACGATTTTCTTAATCACTTTAAAACTATGTTTTCTGATCCAAATGTCTTTTCTGATCATGACGTCGAAAATGTAATTGACGAAACCAGTGCACCCAACCATGTCGAAATTTTAGATAATGATTTTACTGTTAATGATGTTTTAAAAGCAATAGATCAGCTTAAGCGTGATAAAAGCCCTGGGGTGGATCTTATATTAGCTGAAATTTTTATTGATGCTAAATTTCTTCTTGCCCCCATATTATGTAAATTGTTTAACCATGTATATAATACTGGAATCTATCCCGAAGAATGGACTAAGGGTGTGCTGGTCCCCGTCCCTAAAAAGGGAGACCCTAATAATGTGGATAATTTCAGAGGGATAATGCTTACTAGTATATTTTCAAAACTATTTTCTATACTGTTGGACGTAAGAGCCCGTTTATTTGTTGAAAACAATAATATTTTAACTGACTATCAGTTTGGATTCCGCCATAACCGCAGTACTGTAGACTGTATTTTTGTTTTACAATCTATTATTAATCGTATAGTACATCATGAAAGAAAAAGCCTCTATTGCGCTTTCGTCGACTTTAAAAAAGCATTTGACATGGTATACAGAAATGGTATATGGTTTAAACTAATGAATTATAACATGTCCACTAAGTTTTTAACTATGTTACGTAGTATGTATCAATCTGTAAAAATATGCGTTAAACTTAACAATAACTTAACTGAATACTTTGATAGTTATATGGGGGTTAAACAGGGTGAGACATTGTCACCTCTTCTTTTTTTACTTTTTATAAATGACATGGAGTCTTGTCTTTTCGATAATGATGCAGACTTAGTCAGTTTAGACCAATTACAAATATTTATACTGCTTTTTGCTGATGATACCGTCCTTTTTTCATATTCTCTCACGGGCTTACAGTTACTGTTGAATAATTTGCATACTTATCGTTCTAAGTGGAATATTATTGTTAATACATCAAAAACTGTTGTGATGTGTTGCAAATTGGGCAATAAACGCAAAAACTTTGATATCTATTATGGAAATATCAAATTGAATATTGTTGATAAATTTTGTTACTTAGGTGTTGTACTATCATCAAATGGTAAATTTTACAATACACAGAAATCATTATCTGAACAAGCATTGCGTTCTATATTTTGTATTAAATCAATTTTTCAGGTTGTCTCCCTTGGTGTACTTGAAAAAATTAAACTATTTGATAGTATGGTATTACCAATTCTTAACTACGGTTGTGAAATTTGGGGGTTTCATAAAAGTCCTGACATTGAAAAAGTATATATCAAATTTTTAAAATATGTATTAAATGTGAGATACCAGACAACTAATGTTACTGTATTTGGCGAACTTGGTAAAGTACCCTTAGATGTTGTAAGGAAAGAACGTATTTTAAAGTATTTTTTTAAAATAGTAAATGCCAAGAACTCACTTATGTATAAAACATTTATGTATGATAAAGCAAATAATGTTACAAATTCTTGGGCAGGTGATGTTAAGAACTTGTTGAACGATCTAGGATACTCATACATATGGGATACTATCGATTTTTCACGTTCCCAGTTGAACAATATCATACAATGTTTATACAGTCAATATTATCAACTATTTTTCTCTTTTTTAGACAACATGCCTAAATTGAATACCTACAAACTATTTAAAAATAATTTTGAATCTGAAAAATATTTATCTTGTATCAAAAATGATAATCATAGAATTGCTTTAACTCGTATTCGTTGCTCTGCTCATAAACTTGCCGTAGAAGAAGGGCGTTATAGAAATATTGACAGAGCCGATAGAAAATGCATTTTTTGCGATATGAACGTAATTGAAGATGAATACCATTTTATTTTAATCTGTCCTATGTACCGTAATATTCGCAAAGAATGCCTACCCAATCATTATAACCATTGGCCAACTATTCAAAAATTACGAAATTTAATGTCCTCAACAAGTACCAGTCTAATTTGTAAATTAGAAAAATATATATATCTTGCTAATAAAAAACGATCTTCTTTACTAAACCAAGTGAATACATAATAAGTTTACAATTTAATTTTGTTGATAATTTGTTTTGCTTGGAGTTTTTTTTTGTCTACCTTTTTGTCTAACTTTCTAACGATTCTTTGTTTTTTCAATTAAAAGTACTGCTTTAAGATTCACATTCTGTACTCATACTCTTCTCAGTGATGTATCATTATTCAAATATTACTTTATTCTTATACATGTTTGTTCATATATATTCCTTATGATGTATGGTCATAAATATTAATTTACATGTATGTATGTATGGTGTTGCCGCCAACTGACGGCATAAAAGCACGTATGTGCTTAATTGCTGAAATAAATATATTTGTATTGTATTGTATTGGTAGTCCTTTTAGTTGGATTACTCGGATTTTACCCTTACTTTTTAATGTCAATTTGCCATTATTAATCTTGAATAACTTTTTTGTAAATCATTTAATTTGTTTGAAATTCTAGCTTCGTATTTTTAGGGTAAAGACCTATCTAAATTTCATCACTTCTGGTAATATATTAATTAACAAGAAAATATTAGATGAAATATTTTGTTATCTTTATATAGAAATTCAATGATAAAATCCGAGGATTTCAACTATAAGGACCTACTTACCAATTGGATTGCTTCAGATTTTATCGGGGAAAGATAACTGACTAAAGTCCTTAATTTGGATTATGTCAAGCCGACATTTTTTACATATTTGGGCAGAAAAATTGCGGTTCGACATCGAAAAGGATAAAAAAATTAATGTAGTGATACATTGTTTTGAACTGTCGATATGCTTTTATGTTGAATAAAAAAAGAATATGAATGGAATATATTGAATTCCAAGTTAAATGATACATTTCATTTTCAAATAATATATTTTTCATGAAAATATATATTATATACACTTAAGTAATCCAGGTACAAATAGATATATCATACCAACAAAAGTTCCATTGAATGGATATATCACTAACTGTAAATGCAACAAAAGATTCCCACAGAGGCGATTTGTCTTAACCTGAACGGACATGCATTGATCAAACAATTATAATTGTCCTGAAGTCAATAACTTGAATTTTTAATCAGTTAGAAGAGATGAATAAAACATCTTAATGAAGAAAAGGAATACTTCAAAGATAAATACTTAAAACACGGTAAGAAAGGAGTCTCGATGCACGGAAGCACGAAGGTGACATGCTCGATATTTTTCTAACTTATACTTACGAGAGGTGATTTTTTTCGTACTAAAAAAATCTATCTCGTTCCCACAACCAATAAGAGGTGATAAAAAATCTATCTCGTTCTCACAACTAATAAGAGGTGATAACAAAATCTATCTCGTTCTCACAACTAATAAGAGGTGATAAAAAAATCTATCTCGTTCTCACAACTAATAAGAGGTGATAAATATCGTTTTCACAACTAATAAGAGGTGATACAAAATCTATCTCGTTCCCACAACTAATAAGAGGTGATAACAAAATCTATCTTGTTCCCACAACTAATAAGAGGTGATAACAAATCTAACTCGTTCCCACAATTAAGGAGAAAAGGGTAAGTGTTTTTGTAACTCGTTCCAACAACTTACGAGAGGTGATACTTTTTCTAACTTGTTCCTATAAGGTTAGAGAGAAGGTATTTTTTACAATTTGTTCCCCTAACTTAGTAAGTTATTCCGTCAAGATAAATTAACCAATCGCTGCTTTGCTTCTGTCATCCATGTTATCCGTAAAAATTGCATTCGAAACGAAACAATGGTGACTGGATTAAACAAAGCCCCTCTCCCCTAATTGGTCAATTTATCTTGAGGGAGCGACGTACTAAGTTGAGGCCACAACTTAAAATGAAATTTATCATCTCTCGTAAGTTGTGGGAACAAGTCAGAATTAATATCGACCATGTCACCTCCATGCTTACCGTATTTTCCCAATATTCTAGATATAACGTGCGTGAATGGTTGCACATGAAGCATTTGTATTTAATCTGTGATGGGATAGGACTATTCGGTTGACGTATATGTCACAGAAAAAGTGCAAAGTTTAAAGAAAACGCACTTCCATTTTTATCTTCAATTATTCTGAAATCAGCACAACTGACTTTTTCTTCTAAAGAAGGTGACCAAAATTTAAAAAAAATGCTGATGTTTTGTATCATTCTTAAAGTTTTAGTCACAGCGTCGCTTGGGTACAAAGTTTCTACAATATATAAACTTACTTCGGGTGAAAAGTTAAACAACATAATTCTTGACGTGGCTAGAGAAACTTCTAAATCGGGATCAGTTGGTTTAAGATTATTATCAGCTGATAAAGATGTAAATGAACCACTTACTTTCACTTGGATGGAAAACAGAAATTATGAAGATGGATACAGTTACTACGAGAAAATTTACGTAGATGAAGAATTTGATGAGACATTTTCTGTAAGTTTGAACTCTTTCTACTTTTAATTAGGTTTGAATTTAGACGGGGGTGAATTCAATAATTTTGGACCAAAACACGGATGCGTCAATCTAAAAATCGAATTGTCCGGAATAACGATGGACTTACGTGAAATGCATTACTAAAACAATGTGTTATCAATAACAACTGTCCACTTAGAGATTTTGATAATAAGTATAGTCCAACAGAATTTACCTGAGCTTGACCTTTATGCAAGAATATATTAAACTCAATATTTACAGTCTATTTTTGTCTTCGTTTGTAAATCGCGCTTTATTGGGAGCTTTCGGCAAAATACACGTACTGAACAATTAATGTTGTTTTCATAAGAATAAATACTTTGAAACTGTGCCATAATTTTGCTGACTTACCTGTTTCCCCAAAAACTAAAGTACGTGTCCAAAATTAAAAGTACAATAACATGCCACTTTTAATAAATTGAACTATAGTGCGTACAAAAAAACAAAGCACTGTTTATAATAACAATACAGTGAACTAACCCTTGTCGAGGGATGCCCAGGATGACTTAAAAATATAGAAAAAAACTGTGATACGTTATACTTGTGTCTTAGTTGTTGGTGTAATGGAAAGCGTATTACCATAACAAGCATGATTTACAGTGGTGGTGGTTTATCAACCATGCTTATTTTGTTAAAATGAATTACACAAATTTTGTTTTCAATACTGCCTACCCCTGATATGAATTGTCTCAATTTTAATGTTTACCAAAACACGTTTCTTTCATGCTCACGGTTATATATTCACAATGGTTGTTATAAACACGTGTATTACCGTATATATCGTAGTGAAAATATAACCTTATATTTTCATCGTTCATGACGTTATATTAGAAGATAAATGACGTCATCTTGTGTCTTAGTTGTGTAAAATACATCAAATAAAACACAGAATATTCGTCAACTTTGATGTAAGATCTTTTTTATTTCAACTCGTGAACTCAGAAAATGTTATTTTCACTCGTGGCTATGCCACTCGTGAAAATATGTTTTCTGAGCTCACTCGATGAAATAAAAATCGATCTTGCACCAAAGTTGACGAATATTCTCTATTAGTTAGATCAAGCTAAAGGTAATTATGTTGGACTATAAATTGATAACTTGTAACGTGCCTTATATTCACGAAATTTACTACCTAATCATTCTGTTTGGGGTTATATAAGATAATATGAATTCTAACATAGGCACGTGCGTTTACACTCTTTATTTAATGTGACGTCATCTATGCTTTATTATTCAACAAAATATAGCGCGTGACGGCTGTTGAAATTTTACTCCCTACGTTAAATGCGCAAAGCCGAAAATGGCGCCCGAGTTTATTAGGGTTGACTTTTACAATTTGGTTTCTATTCTATAATTAAGATTTTAATATTTTTTGTTCGGAATAAGAAACACCTATCTGTGAGAATTGTGTAAATAAATGCTATTTTCGGTCTTTGCACTGGGGTGGATTTCAACTGCATGACGTTTCTGACAGTTAAAAATAGTTCTATAAATATATCGTTTTTACGGATGTATTTTACAATGTTAGAATCGAAATAACTTACAGTTGTCTATATTTTGTTGTCTAATAAAATATAGGCACTCGTTTGATGCGCTTATTAAATCACTCGTGCTAAAGCACTCGTGATTTAATCATACGCGCATCACAACTCGTGCCTATATTTTATTAGACAACAAAATATAGACAACTGTAAGTTATTTCTTAAGTAAAAAGATAAATGCCTCAGCAATATGAGATGATAAAGTGGTAAGAAATAACTAGTTATATAACAAGTTAATGACATGATTCATTTGTAAATTATATAGTTACTTAAGCAGTTTTCACAATAATGAAGACAGAGCGTTAGATAGGGGACATAGAACACATTTTATTCAACATATGATTTCAGAAATGTACCACTTAACATGGAATACACTTTGCTTTTTGAAACAAAGCAGACATTGAATCATAGTCGCTACTTCAATTTTCCATTCGATTTAATCTATGAAAATTACCCTTAATAACATCCATGCGGAAAAAATGAAAAAATAAAAAAATATTGTCTCTTTTGAAGACTGGTAAAAAAGAATGTTAATTTTGTTTATCTCCTGTATGAACAACATTTAAAGTCTGAGTCCTGTAAATGAGTCGTGTTTTAATAGAAGTCGTAATTCGACTGAGGTCTCGTCTACGAGTATGCAGTACGTCAGTCTAAATTTAATCAATTCAAACTCCATGAAAGTACTATTTAGCATTGGTCGTAGACATGCAAATAATTTTTATTTTATGTATAATTCTATTAACATATTTACAGGAACAGTAAATTCTTATTTTATAGTGCATATTCAAATATAGAGGATATTCGTCAACTTTGGTGTAAGATCGATTTTTATTCCACCGAGTGAGCTCAGAAAACATATTTTCACGAGTGGCATAGCCACGAGTGAAAATGACACTTTCTGAGTTCACGAGTTGCACCAAAGTTGACGAATATTCTGTTTCTTTCATGCTTAGTTTTGCGTTTTATTTGATGTATTTTACACAAACTATAACGTGACGTCATTTCTACTCCAAGATGACGTCATTTATTATCTATTATGACGTCATTTATCTTATAATATGACGTCATGAACGATGAAAATATAAGGTTATATTTTCACTGCGATGAAAATATAAAATTTATATTTTCATCGTTTACTTTCATCGAATAATGTGACGTTTTACCGTAAAGCATGAAAGAAATTGTATTAGTTAGGAGATTTCAACTGGGGATAAGAATGGCAGTTGTCGTTATATTATGCACTGTTATAACCTACATGTATTTGTTTAGAAAGGGAAATAGGCGCTAAACAGAATTGGGTTTACATTGATAGCTGTTTTTGTAGACAATGTAACTATAGGTTTTGATTGTAGTGTCCTTACATGTAGAATTCTTGTTAATTATTAATATACTATTTACTTTCAGGTAAAGAGAGTTAAACGAAAAATTCAAGGTCCACTAACTGTGGGCTCAAAAGTGACCGTGATTTATTCTGCCACCGAACCTTTTACAATCCCAAGGTATAATTATTGTCAAATACCGTATTTTAGCTTTAATTTATTTTAACGTAGATATTTTCTCTCGACTTATTCCATTTTTAATTTGTTTGTTTTTGATTGGTTGGGTTCAACACCGAAGCAACACATTTTATAGGTCTAATCACGGTGGTCAGTCATCCAAACTCAACCATCCTGCAAGACACAATCTCTGGATTTAGCTGTAAATGAGTATCTAGGCGAAAACTTCTGCCAGTAACTGACGACTCCCCTACATAATGATGAATCCATGATATGCAGGCCAATTGTCGAATAATAATTTTAATGACCAAAAATAAAACGTAACTGCAAATTGCATGATACTATGGTGGCTGATTTATGCCATGTCGTATTTTCGTGGCGAAGAAACGAAAATACGACATGGCACAAATCAGCCACCATATGATACAGCTGTGGTATATATTTACACTAGAACTTGTGACAGAATCAAGTTTATATCATCACTACATCCTTATACCATAACAGTCCCATTTGTTAAGCACATGTCTCCAATTGAGTATTGAGGTCGGATAATATGCACGTACAAGTGACCTGTGGCCCTATGATTGTGCCATTTAAATATAGACACCATCAAATAAATTCTTACAATGATACGTGTTGTGTACTTAGCATTAGAATGTTCAATAATGCCATGCTATATTGGAATTTTGTTAAGCGACAACTCAAGTTTGGCAAATCTAGGTACCTATTTGTGACGTCGGCTGCGAAAACCAGGCCAATTGCGCAAATGACGTAACGTTAAAAACGTGTTTTTTCAAACACCACGTGAAATTAAGATTTTAAAAACTAATCTCGAAAATTCAACTCGTTTTCTTATATAAAATGTGCATTCTTCTCATTAAAACTCGGCAAAATCTTAGATCGAACATACCCAAATATTTAAATAGTAAGGGGAATAACTGTCACGACAGTGTTTTTAATTTAGTGTCCTTTAACCACAAAGACGCAGTAGCGAAAAGGGACGACATCTTAATTCTTGTCAAGCAAGGTGAGTTGTATTTTCTGTAAATTTGGCCCAATTATCCGACTTGTAGGCTATACGATTTTGATTATGTAAACGTTTAAAAATGTTTTGACGACGATTTAATTGAAGAAAACAGTAAAAATTCGAAAACAAACAGCATTTGTTGAAAACTTTTACAGGGCGAAATCGAAAGTAAAATTTTTCGTCTGCAATTTGTTTACTGTCAAAAACTATCTTTTTGGAATGTAATATGCTCATGGCTGAATTATTTAGTCACTAAGATTTATGAGAACAGAAACATCAACTTCGTTTGTAAATTTATGTCGTGAATAGAACAACAATCGTGTTTTATTCATGGTTTCTATGCCGATGTGAAATGCTGCTGGACATTGATCACGTCTGTCAGTTGGGGACTGTCATTTTTAGGTGGATCAAGAGGCATGCAATCTTATTTCAATGAAAATTAAGATTATACGAATGTATAAGAATCCAAATCTTTAAGAATTAATGAGTTTGCTACGATATATCATTAATTTTTAATGACATAATCGTATTTCGTTTTTAAGCTCCGCCCACATCGCTCCTCCCACTACACTCCGCCCACCACACTCCCCCCAACTTTATTTTTCTATATGGATTTTAAACTTAAATTTTCTGAATAGGAGGTATTTTCCCTAAAGACAATATTAATACATTTTGATTTTTCTTTTTTCTTTTGCTTAGGAGAAGCACAACAACTTGATACTTTATAAAGACGTTACACAACACTAATGGGACTTACTTCAGCAGTGTTTTGACCATAGGTCTACCAGTCATGATTCAGTAGTAATAGGGTAGGTATAAATTTGATGCATTTTTCTGGCAAATGAGAAAAGGTTAATTATTAAATATAATTAACCGATTGTTTTACAAAGGTATCTTAATTTGACAGATCTATTTGTAGTTTAATGTCATAATGAGTGCTTAAATGTTTACTCTTCACTGAGGAAAGTAAGAAGACGATGGATATAGTGCTGTTATTATCAAAAAATTATACTTTGATTATGAGGGTACTCAGTACATGTTATGGCTTATGATTTTTGTTTCTAATTAGTTCTGTTGGTTTGCTTAATGTCTTTCAAAACTTCCTGTTGAAATAAAGAAAAATTATTGCTGTTAGGACATGGTTAGTAATTCATAATTTACATATGCCTTCTATATATTTTGGTTCTTATCTAATCATTCATGTGTATACAAATGTGTAATATCATTCACTGGTCATTAAAATTATTCAAACTTTGCATATTTGTATGACCACTCACATTCATAAGTTCTGCAATACACAAACAGAAGAGCCAATACATTGATGCACTTGTATTTCTTATGACTGATTTAGTGATTGATGTGCTTTATCCTTTTTGCGTCAAACTATTGAGTATTATTTTATTTTTTTACAGATAGAGGTGATATACCTAGTTGAGTACAGCCTTGAACCCTGCTGTGATGTGAACACAAGCACCAGAATAGCTTACTTCAGCATGTGTTAAATGAAGAAGAAATTTACTCAATGTCACATTCACCACCATGAGAGATGATACAAAAATCATTTACAAAACTGTATTGCAATGCATAATATTTGACTTTCATGAAAATGAGATAATATTAAATGAATATTAATTAATATCTAAATGAATGGAATATGAAATAAACAACATAATAAATATTGAAAATATACATTTTGTTCTAATTATTCTATGTTCAGGCAATGTTTAAAAACATAATTTTATGCTCAGTCAACAATCAAACGTGTAGACATAGGTAGTACATTGATATTTGATGTAGCATGCGCATACCCATTAACATTTAATATATATACATCTACGTATAGTAATGGAAAAACAACATTTCAAATTATCATGTGAATTATCCTAGTTGCAATGCTTTCTCAAGAAATGTACATGTATTGCTACAGCTACAATAATTTTGACTGCAAAAATTATTCACCATTCTGTTCATTCCAATCTTCCAAAGCTTGAAACTTAACAACTTAAAGCATGTTAAAATGATCATGTGCATTCTAACTGTTTTTAAGTTGATACATTTCAAATTTTAACTTTATTTAAGTTTATTTGTTGTAATTTATTGTTTAAAAAATCACAAAAGTTCACATTTCTTGATGAAAAAAAATATTTTAGCCTAGCTAAATATGTCCAGTATGGTTGCTATGGTAACGTTTTTGTTCTGAAAAATAATGATGGGTAGATATGTGAACATGTTTAATTTGATAATTGAAAAAAATTACATAGCAGTTATGTGAAGCGTTCTAAGATTTACTAAAACTATGAGCATGACAAAAAGCAGCAACAACCTGTCCTCTCTATTCTGACTTGTTTTCCATATATACATAGTGGTTTCTTTAGAACACTAACAATTTATGTCCTATCATTATCATTTTGATAAATTGTGTGCAATTGTACTTAGTTCTTTCCAATACACTCTATCCTGTTATATGCAGTAGTGACATTGAATTTCACAACAAATAATTCAAATTTCACATAAACAGTGCTATAAACCACTAATAAATGGTTGCCATGGAAACATTGTGAACTTAGTGTAGTTGAATAATATACCTTTTTGTCACTATGTCTTAAGATATTATGTAAATATTGATAAAAAGGGAATTCACATCTAAGATGTCTTGTTTTTTGTTGTAGAATATATCCGTAATATACATAAAAACTGATGAAATTTCGTCCTGGTAGAACCCTGTAACTTTTTAACCACTGGTCAAAATCATGTGAAATTTTCACAACTTATGTTTGAAAATATATAGTTTCAGAAAATGTTAAAACCTAAATTTGTGATTTTTTCGCCATTGGCCTGGTTTTTCCGTGGGGCGTCACAATTTGTATTCATAAACCACACAAACCGAAATAGAAAACTGAAATATTTTACGACCAAAAACCAATGCGTTATGTGATTATTTTTAATGGAAAAACACAAACATATTATGAAGTAATTGTCAAAATCACTTATGAAATGATTAGTTTAAGCCCATACTTTTTTATACTATAATGATAAGTGTTATTCTTTAAATATCAAGCATCTGCATGATTGTGGTTATAATAATTTGCTAACGAAGAATAACATCGTTGCTGAATACATTTTTTCACATTTTAAGAAAATTTCACTAACTACTTTTTTTCGGTTTGGGGATTCTGAAACCTTCGCGCATGCGGACGCTAAACAAAATACCGGTATTACATGGCCTTAACGTGCGTTCGACCAACAATATAACATTCGGAACATTTCGACCAGTCGATGACCGAGAAGTTCCGAATGACGAATTTACATGTACATGTATATGCTTTTTAACAAAATCTTAGTGTCTTACTGATCGTGATAAACAAAGATTAAAATGAAAATTGTCCGATATTGTACCGAGGGGAATGTAACTCGATATCATGCGATATAGATTAGGACAATTGATCAATAATTCGATGTGCTGCCTAAGGCCACAACAAATTGATCATATGTTCCATGGATTCGTTCGCACCTTAATTTTGACGTTTTTTACACACAAAAAAATATTTTTATTTCCTCGCTCGCTCATAAATATTTGGTCAAACCGCTATATAAAGCAAGTGAATAAAGACTTTATTTTTTTTCTTCGCTCGCTCGCCACATTTTTTTCAGAAAAATCTATAGAACATATGATCAACTTGTTGTGGCCTAATTTAAAAAATGAGCAGATGGAAGATCGACGATTAAAATGATAATCGTCATATGAATGGACCAATTTGAAGCCGGTATGTTATTTGCCCAATAGAAACTGATATATATGGGCCAGATGTCATTTACAGTGTTTTTCTGATGTCTTTATTACGTAGATATCCGTTCAATTATAGTGGGCTATATACTTGCTTGCTTGGCAGGGCCTGCAAAATTTGCATATACATTGTATGGTATGCACAGTATAATCAAAGTTGTTGGTCCTTAGAATAAAAATCAACTCGAATCTGAAGAAAAGCACTTAATATCATATATATGCTTATGAATTAAAAAGAGACAATTAGCTTGTTTAATCTTCTTTTCTGTCCGTTCATCTGTGATTTTACTATCTTATAGACATATATTAACACATTTTTATAAGTTCATTTCACGTACCATTTTTAAAAGACTATTGCCAACGATATGACCATTATTAATGCCAATTATAGTCAAATAAAGAAGAAAAACAAGGATCGGCATCGTGTTATTACTTTCTCTTCCGTACCTTCGGTATATGTTAACGCCTTCATCAGCACTCTTTATAAGACTATGTAAGACGACCGCATCCTTGACAGGTTTCATGGGAGATTTTCTTGTAAACTACTCACCGTTTCACAACGAGCCAACGGCTTATCATTTAACAGAGAAATATCTGTTTTTTTTTAATACTCACATTCCATATTTTCTATACTTGCTACAAATGGAACAAAGTACCTTCGGATTCAAAACCTCTTATTCAAAACTGTGCCGCTGCCGGTTAAAAAAATAAGCTTTATAAATGGATGACGTATATCTGTGCTTATGCTAAATTAAAAGTTCTAAATTAGTTTAAATTGAATACAGCTGACATTAGAAAAGAAAATAATCGTCAGAGCTAGTTCATGACACTGAGAGAATGGCAATCCTGATAATGAGTAAATTTTATTATGTGTAAAATTTCATAGAGTAAACATATTCATTTTATTTACTTATTTGGGTTTAACGCCGTGTCAACACATTTTGATAATTCTATAGCGTCGAGCGCATTTAATCTATATTTCCTTGACCCTTATCTTTAACCAGTACTCACCAACCCATCCACACGCCAGGAAACATCTCCATATACCTTATTAATGGAGGAAAATTGACATAATTGTCAAATTTTCATGGAAGGGTATAACCTCCCTGGGTTGGATTCGAACCCCTACCTCGAGGCTCGAGATTCGTAATCCCGTCGCGCTACCAACTGCGCTATTGACCCGGGCTGATTTAGTGTAAACTGTTGAACCTCGAGAAGGTATGAATGTGTTAATCTGGTATGTTGGTCGGTTTTTAGTTTTTGACTTGAGGATGTTTAAAACATTAAAAACGGACGAACAAACTTCCGAACACATACAAAATCAATTGATAGTCAAATACTTGCATCAATAGATCACATTAAGCATACTTTGATGAAAGAGAGTAAATAAAAATATGTTTTTTTTTATTTTAGTATCCAATTTAATATCATCGATCAGATATACATGGGGCAAGCTTGGACTATTTATGAAATACGATATAATGTGGGATTTAGGTCGGGAGGTACATACGTAATCAATTCGAGGAAAAATGGTGCTTGGCAAAATGAAACTAGACATCTAACGGACGTCTATAATTTTCATCAAGTGATCACATCTACTTTGGAAGTATTTACTGATCATTTACAAGTAAGTATTACATCTGTCTGGTACCAGCAATGAGATATGTTCAAGAAAAAACTCTTTTTTTTCATAAAAATTTAGCACGTCGTAGAATTTTCTCAAACAGCGAGGGTCAACTAGCTGCCTTTATTGTTTGAATGAATATGATTTGATTGCACAATGCGCATTAACTAGTGGATTGATATCGGGTTGTTCACTACCATTGTCTTGTGTGAATATTTAAGTAAATACTTAGCCAGCACATTCGCTTTCTCATAATTATTTTTGTGACACAGCCCTTGTTGTGTAAAAATCAAATATTGAAGTTTTAGTTTTTGTCTTGTTTTGAATATAATTCCAGAATGACTTTGGGATTACTCTTAGATATCCCAGCAATTCTTTTCTGGTGCAATTTAACCATTTTACCAATATTTAAATTCCTAATTTGGTTCCTAATCCTCTTACAATGTATAATCTTTGTATAACTGATCATCTCATTCTTTACATATCTATTCGATAACATTGCATTTCATTCTGACATGTCATATTTAACAAACTATTACCACTGGGTGGCCTGCACTCATGGAGATTAAAGCAAACTTTTATAAAAGCATGATTACTTTTCCCAAGTGGAGCTTCGATATTCAAGTCTGAAACATTCCATCCTCATTACTGTATAACAAATTAATTACAGTAGGATTGCCTTTCCTCCTTACGCGTCTATTTTCCCGAAAATGTTAGTGCAGGCCATCCTCATTACTGTATAACAAATGTATTACAGAAAGATTATCATTTCTCCTTACGCGTCTATTTTCCCGTAACTTTTAGTACAGGAAGCAAACATTGAATCTTTCAATAAATGCATGTTCCATATCACCAGGGCCATGTGTTGTAAATGTTTAATTCCATGAAAAACCTGGATAATTGAAATCACTATATATAATTACATGCGTAAAATTCTTAAAAAATATTCCTTTGAATAATTGGTTAAGTTTCATATTATTTGTCTGATCCTGTAAGTTGTAGAGTACAATAGTTTCCCCAGTTTATTCAGTATTTCTTCAATACAAATTAATTCAGAAAAGTCCACTTTAAATTCCGTTAAGTTGAACTTCAAGTTTTCATGAATATATAATCATATCCCCCTTTCGAGATCTTTCTTGAATATTGTATTCCAAAAAATGTTCTTCAAACTTGAAATTATCAGCTATACTTTCACTATTGATATGATCGCAGGTTTTTCCTGCATAAGTGCAATCCTAGCACGGAGTTCATGAATTTTGTTATCATTCAGCGTGTCTGCGTTTTTGAACTTAACAAATAACCTCTTAACTTATTTTATAGTTCTTTTACTACTGTCACCTTCTTCTGAATGCCCCCTACCCACACTTCTCCTTTTTTCCTCATTTTTACAATTTTTATCCCCCAGAGCAACCTCCTTACAACGTACATAAATTGTCCTTGTCAGTTGTAGACTTTCTTAAGCTTCCTTTTCAATTCTTTATCTCAAGATTTTTCCTCTTTAGTCAAATCATTAATTCTAATAGATTTGAATCTGAATCTGAACTTGAAAGGGATAACTTATGTTTTATTATTTATAACGGCCTTAATCTCTAGTTTAAAAGTCGCTTTTGTAGCGCTTTGAACATCAATTTGACTAGTTTTATATTCTTTGTTCATTACTGTCGTCTTTTGACCCCTTTTCCCGAACTTCCTCCTCATTTAACTATACTCCAATTTCTGAACGATGATCATGATTTTTCTCTGTATCTAGCCTTATACAATTCTCTATCAAATACTAGAGTTTCCCTTTAATTCATAGAAAACAACATTGTTGCGTCTATTGTTTTACAATAGTTTCATTAGTTTCTAATTCACTGGCCTTACAGATTCTTGTATTTGTACTAACATTAAAATTAGCCTCCGATTGCTTAACCAGTGCCACTTTATTTTCAGTTGTTTATAACCTAGCTGTATTCAACTTTTCCCTCGAATTCATTACATCTGTCTCCAATAGACTTACTTGTTTTCACACACTCTATTGCTTTTATTGATAAATAATATTGCAATGTTTTGAAATTGCCAATCGATTCGTGGAATTTCCAAATGCGAGTCCTGAATGCTCTGAATTCTTATTGGTTTGACAGAATATATGTGGTTCTCTTGTTTGTACATTCAAGTCAGGTAAATCCTGAGTAAAACAATGCTCGGTCATTAATTTTGTAGATTTATGGTCTTTTATCGACTGACTACATGCGGATGTTATAAACCAAAATAGAGTAAATATAACTACATTTCTGAAGAGATTTTCGACCAAACTAAAAGAAATAATCACCGAACCTATCTACTTCGTTTGTTATTTTACATTTTTTCTCAATTAATAAACCATTAATTGTATTTCTTTATTTTAGGGAATTACTTTCGATGATGTGGTTACAAATGTTAACCATATTTCAACACCTGGAGATACGCAATTTGTGTAGTATTAACGAATCCAGATGAACAGCCAATTTTACATAGGCTGATCTATATAAAGGGAAATTAATTCAAAACATTTTAAAATTTGAACGTGAAATGTATCACAAAACATGGAATTCACTGTACTTACTATCCGCATAATCTCCTTAGTGGCGAACTTATTTACATTATAAAAATCTAGACATATCCAAGACATCGGAAATCTATCTAAGGCAACACACATGTTTTAATGTATATTGTCTTAATTCCATTCTTTATGAAGCTTTCATATATCTATACATATATATGAACAAAACAATAAACTAAAGAAATCTGGCCCAGTTAAAATCAAAGCGCTGAAGGCACTGAATTTGTTCGGGTTTGAAAAGTGGAATTAGTTTTACGGCTCCAACAAAACATTCGTTCACAAAGAACAGTTCAGTGATATAAGTTTGATAGGTAGACCAGCACTGTTCCGGTTCAAAACACTTTATTCAATCGACCTATAAATACAACAGGTAAACCGGACAGGCGAACACTACTGATTGTTTTCCCACACAATCACTTTAAGTCAAATGGGTCATTCTTAAATCAATTCAATAACTGTCGCTTAAAGTTAATTTTCATGCACATTTATTCTACTGCATCTGTATGTAAAATAAATGAAGTTCACTTTTCAGACATCATTCAAAGTCATTTACTACGATCTTTAAACTTTTCCTATAGAACCATTCTATTACATAAGATAATGTAACATCTCTACTGACAACTTGCACAAACGACGGGTCGTGACTGAATCGTTAATACCACTACATTACATAAGATGACGAAATCATCCCTACTGAGACGCACAACAAAGCAGCAAATATTCCTAAGCTTGAGATATAGTTCGGATTACAAGTGTATTAAAGCGCCCGTCGTAGCCGACGATCTTTCTGAATTGCTCTATACATATATAATGAGGGACTACTTCTGGATTCGGTAAATTTTCAAAGTGGGAAAGGGTCTGAAATACGGTAAATATATTTTTAGGACTGAAGTCCCGAACAAATAAAAACGGAGTTCTATAGTATTATGAGCTCCACCAGAGCATGATATTAAAGTAGGTTCCGCCGGAGCAAATCAATGTTTAATCAGCAATTTTCCAATTAATGATACCATTTTGAAAAGTAAAATGTCGAAAATGAACCAACTGTAAACATTTAATTTTTAACATAATTGCAAAGTTGAAACCTTTGTGTCTTGAAACCAAAATATATTGCACACCATTCCTAGACCCAGAAAGATGTACAAGGTCAAGCACCAACTCAAATAAAATCAATAAATTACTAGTTTTGAAATGAAAACCAGTATTTCTGTCCAGTAATTGTGGGAAATCATTCAATGGTGAGCAGTGAGACAAAGTTAAGCAATGTATTTTGCAATAATTTATAAACGTGCTTTTCAGAATAACGCATGCAGAATTCAAGTTTATTTTTGTTGTTAACGGATTAGATAACGTAACACATATATGTCAATATGTGTATTAGTCTCATACAGACATGTTGAACATTCTGTTCCTAATTGATGAAAACGTAAACATATAAAGTACAAAATGAAATTAGTTTGAAACATGATTCCGTATTTTCATACCTTATGACATACATGTATTTGATATGTGAAAGTGAACTCTGTTTTGTCATATGTCTTTTAACGAAGTGTTTCTAAAATTGAACTTGCACACACTTTGGAAGTGCTAGATTCATTTTGTTTAAGATTTATATTCATTTAAATACAGCAATCACTTAATGACATATTAATTTGTTTTTACCCCTTGATAGTTATTAAAGTAAGAATATTATTAAACGATAAAAAATATAATGGTATCTATCTGTAGTTTAGCAAATATGATCTATGCAAAATTCAATAAGATATTCCATCATATTTAGTGCAAAAGCATAAGCAAATCCTAGATTACTTATTTTTCAAAGCAAAAATTAAAAATTAAACTGAAGACTTGGCATTTTTCAACTTATTGAAGTTTTTATAAGCATAATTTTGCCAAATGGCGTAAGTTTTCAATGTTTCTTTTGTAATAGCTTAGCAACATCAATTTTAGTTAGCATTTCAAAGTGATTATAAAGACTAGTATTGTTTCACGTTGTGTAAATAGTCGTATAGAACTCAGAGACACGATATTTTCAAAATTGAGAATGGCTGTAATATGTATATTTATCAGGTTATATGAGCTGTGCTGGACAGAAATAATACAAAGCTCCACCGGAGCCAAGTTAATGTACATCGTGAATCTACGACATACATTGTTTAACATAATAGCTTATCCATAGTTCATTAGTATTTTTTAAGTTTATTTTCAGAGCGCAAAACCAAAATTTATGTTCACCATTTTTAAACTAAAGTATACTGACACGTAAAAACCTATATCGCTGAACTGTCTAGTCAAAACCTCGTAATTTCACCTTTTTAAATGGAAGCTTTGAGGTTTTGACTAGACAACAATGTAACTTGAACAATGTAGATATGTTTGGTATCATTCTTTAGCAAAATCTATTTGCCATCTATCTATGTAAATTTTATTTAATTTTAGTCAACATCTTAAGCTTATATAACGTTTGAAAAGAGAAGGAGAAAAGAAAAGAAAGTTGCAGAAATTGGAAAACATCCAAATATATCAAAATGCATTGAACTATTTCAGCCAGTTTGACTATTATCCAATTCCTGGCTGTTTATTTAACACAAGTTTTAAGTTACGAGATAGGCCTATACTTGTTTTGTTATGCTTTATAAAATATTCTTTATTATTGCTGACACATGTTTTTATATTCCTCACAATTACTGTATGCATATTTAATCGCCATAATTCAATGTAATCTATAGTGTTTTCATTATATATTTCTATATTAGTGTTGTAAATTGTATGAAGTTATGTTCTATTCATGTGTAAAACTAGTAAACCAACCTCAAAACATTAAAGATTGATAACTCATTCTACTATTTTTATAAACGAGCAAAATTTATAACAAATATTGTAGATTGATTATTCATTTCTAGTAATTTACTACAACGGAGCTTACCCATAACTCATAAACATATCAGTGAATAAGCAGTAACTTCCCTTTGTTTAAAAACAAGTTTAGGTTTTGCTACACACACATTGCAATCGATCATGTGTATCAATATACACAAACATAGCATAATGATATAAACCTTCAAACAAAAATGACATACTACAAAATGTATAAAACAGAATATACCTTCGAAAAATATATTGACTTAATTAAAAATGAATGTATTAGAAAAGAACTTACTAGATTCAGACTTGGTTCACATAATTTAGAAATTGAAGAAGGACGTCATAATGGAATAATCAGACAACAAAGAATTTGTAAATTATGCTCACAGAATGCCATAGAAACTAAATACCATTTTCTAATGTGTTGCCAATTATTAAAAGAAACCAGAACTAAATATTTTAAACAAACATCTTGGCCTTCACTAATAAAATTTTACTGTTTAATGGCGAATACAAATGAACATGTTCTGGACAAATTGTCAAAATTTATTTACTTTTCTATGAAATTAAGGAAAGATAAGTTGTCATCCATACTTAATGTCTAATAATTTTATTGTATCTCTTATATACGTACAACATGTTTTAAAAATATGTTTATTTTCTGCTATTCAAATTTATTAAAACGTACAAACACAAACTAGCTATGAGTTCCATGTTTAAATTATTGAAACATAAACTGTTGAATGTGCTGCTTAGATATTTGTATATTGCATTGTTTATTGAAATACCTTACCTGTGTTCTTATCACTGTGTTTATATATTTTAATGTTTAAATTATATGTATGTATGTTATATAGCCATAAGTACTATGTACTCTTGAAACTCTTGTACTGATATGCTGTTGAAATAAACTGTAAACTGTATCATTTGTTCTTTTCCCATATTTCTATTGATCAGTGTTTTATTATTTTGCCACAATGAATTTTGTCCATTAATTCAAGAGACATGTCTCCAATTATTTACACCAGATCAGATTAACAGATAAAGCTTGGCATTTTTAATAGATAAATGTTGGTTTTTTATTTTACAAAAACAAAGCTTTTGATGAACGAACTAGGATTTTGTTTAAAAGACTAGTGATATTTTTGTTTAAATATTGGAATGTATGTCTTACTGTGTATGTATAATTAAACTTTTTCCTTGTATATACATGTGTATAAATTTTGGATCTTCTCTTTTCTGTTCTTATTTCTTTATTATACATTCATATTTATTATATATGCATGTACATGTAGCTTGTTAAGATGAAATTATTTGATTTGTATCAGTAACGTTTGATCATTATGCACATAACGGCCTACAGTACCCATCACAAGTTTTGAGACAAAAGAAATATACTCCAATTCTTGAACTTTGATGATTATTTTTGTAGAATATTTTTTTTTAATATATTTAAGTTTGGTTTGTGATAAAATGAAAACAAAGTTTATGAATGCAACACATCTGCAAAAATCAGCATCTTACACCCTAAAGCTTTTAAAATGTTTATTGTAATTTTTTTCTGTAACATAGCGTTTATGCTTTTGTAGTCTCAGTTATAATTAAAATTATAACCAAAAGAAAAAGCAAAGTTAAAGGCCTTTAAAAATAAACAGTTATAACATTTTAGATAAAAGCTATTCAGTAGGCCTGCGAAGTGAAATATCTCCAAACTTTTTGCGGGTACTGTATGTAATGTCCACATTCGTTTAATATGTTGTTTTTTTTTAGAAAAAAACATTTATCTAACTTTTTGAACTTATGATATAATAAATATTTGTACTTTTTTTGATGAATTAAGTTGTTCTAAGTATGTAAAATCGAAAACAGTACAACCTCTCTTGAACAAAACCCAATAGGAGAGACTTAGGTATGTTGCAGTTCTATATACGTTCAGAGATTAAATTCTATAAAAACGCCTAAGGGGTTATACATGTATCAAAAGTTACTGTTTTGCTTCGGACTTATTGTATTTATCATTTTGTTTCAAAATTCCCCTAATACAGTAATTTAAGAAGACAATTCATACCTAAATATTTTGTTCAGACCAAAGATGAATGAAGTTTTTATTTCACCAAATCAGATATATCTTACTGTGTATGTATAATTTAACTTTTTCCTTGTATGTATGTCTTTTGGATCTTCTCTTTTCCGTTCTTTTTTCTTTATTTTATATTCATATTATTATATATGCATGTACATGTAGCTTGTTAAAATGAAATTATTTGAATTGTATCAGGTACGTTTGATCATGCGCATTACATACTAAAGTACCCACCACAAGTTTGGAGATAAAAGAAATTTTACTGCAATTTTTGAACTTTCATTAAAATATTGGAAACACGATCTTAAAATGAAAGTACTCTGGTAAAGCTATGTAAATGTATGTTTTATCATCACTAAAATATGTTTGTAATTGTGTCATTATACTAAACTCTCTGTATTTACTCCATACTAAACTTGTACAACGCATTGGTATATATCACTTTCCAAATAAGAACTTTGTATGAGTATACACTTAACAAAACTTATAAGTATACATATTTCAATTGCGTAAAACTCTTTTATTAACCAGTATTTTTCTAACGAAATTTTGTACATCTGCTATTGCCTATATATCATTATCATTATTACTGCGTAGTCATTTCATTTTCCGAAAGTAATCTAACCAGCGCGTTGGGCCGTGAATCGATGAAAGTCATTAAATGCACGATGAAATCGTGACTGGCGCGAATCAAAATTGCACATAAACGCTGTGTATAATATTACGCCTCACACATACAAAAAACACAAAATGGGCCTGCTAACGATGGAACAGCGAGGAAACGTTATTGGGTTGTTCAAATGGATGGCGCACCAGCCCGCACCACCAGTGCGACAACATAATTACTACATGACAACAACATCACGCTGATGTGCATACCGCCGAAATGTGTAGCCCAACATAAAATAACACGTGTGGGATCAATTGAACCGCCGTGTACGTCATGGTGTTGCAGCCAAACCCCTAGCTGAGCCACGCGGGAGGATTGAGCGCGAGTGGGCAGGTATACGTCAGAATCTTTTCCATCAGTATGTGAGATCTATGAGAACGCGATACCAAGCGGTTCTTATCAGCCTTAGAGGCCAAACTTGTTATTAGAGAGAGAATCGTTGACATAATATCCGGATTCCACTATTATTTTACTACATTCACTGAGACGTGCGAATCGCAATCCTCATTTTGTTAATTTGCCATTTTCACACACTGTGATGTTTTTAGTATTACTTGTTAATTTGCCATTTTCACCTACTGTGATGTTTTTAGTATTACTTGTTAAATAATTTGTTTTATATAATGTTATAAACCTAATAATAATGTTCCGTCTTTAAACTATATTTGTTGAAAATTTGACTTAAATCGGACAAACACTTAATTAGATACGAGCCCAAATATACATGACTTGTATACTTATACGTTTTGTTAAGCGTATAATTCAAATGAAATGATAAATTCACATAATTTCATTCTGGTTTATATATGATACTAAGTTATCACATCTTGTATGTTTATATAATTGTACACTAATTTACTTGTTAAATTTTAGTATGTATTATTCGACAACATTTAACATGCAGTTCATTAGTAACCGTATCGATTCCCGCACTGGTTGTTATTTTTTGTAATTTCGCAAACACCAGTAACATATTAACGCTATGACTTACTTATTTCTTTTAACTAATTGACTGAATGTAAATTATATGTATATATTTAAATCATTTTACAACATATGTTGCCTCTTTATTAACATATTTTTTTCTTTATTCATATTTTCATTTTATTTTTGTGACATGATTAAAGACTGAATGACTTTCTTAAACGAAAACGCCCATTCCGTGTGTAATGCACTTTCGCAGCATGTGTTCTTTTTAAATCATGGAATTCGTAAGCCGTCGTGTTAACAAGTATTTGTAAAGCATGTACCAATTATGTTTAAATCGCAAAAATAAGGTTTTATATGAGATCGAACCCGTAGCCTCTTAAATGCGAGACGGTACGTTTTACCACTATACCAAGTCGTTACTTGCCTCTTCGTGTCCTGATACTAAACATTAAAGTAATACATTCGTGAATTTACGGAGATTTCATACCGAAATTAACGACTATGCACACAGTGCATGTTTAATGTTGCCGAATAATATATTATTGGACATTAATTTGTCTCTCTTTGTTATAATTAGTATGTATGTACACTGTAAATATTCATGTCTTTGTTGTTTTTCTTTGGGGGAGATAAAACGCCATGTCAACACAATGTAGGTCATTTCACGGCGTCCAACACACATAGGCTGGCTTTCCTGGACCCTTATTTATAACCAGTACTCACCTACCCTTCTACAAGTCTGGAAGCATATACATTATTAATTGAGGAAAATTTACGTTATTTTCATGGAAGGGTGTATCCTCCCAGGGTGGGATTCGAACCCGTACCCCTTTTAGGACACGAGATTCCATATCCCGGCGCGCTACCAAGTGCGCTATCGACCAGAGGTGTGTTCAACAATGTGAGCGCTCGAGCGAGCGCCCGCCTCGCGAATTGTTAGGCTATTGAACCACTGCGAGCGCTCGCTGTAAATCCAAGATGACGTCAAACAGCACATTATAGAAAAAGCGGGTGGGGAAAACTATTATTTCTGCTGATACACGAGATCTATCATAGTTTTTACCATACATAAATCATAGTGATACAATTTACTGTACCAAATAAAGGGTACATTTAGTGTATCACATGCATTGCGTGGATATGTTATGTGGAACAATAACACACAAGTTTGCGTCCCACTTTTCAGAAAAATTCGTTGGTATAAAAAAAATATTTTTTCCTTCCACCATCTTTAGTACCGGTTATAATATATATTTCCAATGATATATTAGTACAGTACCCACCAAAAGATTGGAGACAAAAGAAATTTACTACAACTCATGAATTTTGATGATTTTCTTTTGTAGAATAATTTTTTTTTTATATTTAAATATGGTTGTGATAAAATGAAAACAAATTTCATTAATGCAGCACATGTACGACCCATAATATTCAGCATCTGACACCCTAGATTAAGCCTGTTTATTGTAATTATTTTCTATAATGTATTTTGTTTGGTATTTTTGTAGACTTAGTTATTATATAAGAAAGTGATAAACAAAAAATAAAACTTAAGAACTTTTTAGATGGTCAGTTTTCAAATTTTAGACGAAAGCTATTTAGTAGGCCTGCAAATCGAAAAGGTCTCCGCCATAGACATAGTAAAGATTTATATGTCTATGGTCTCCGCACTTTTGGTGGGTATTGTATATAAAATGTAAAACAACATTATCTGAATAGACATTAATAATATTAAATTAACTAATGAGTTATCACCAATGAACCGTATGGCGAAATATGTTTGAATAAGTCAAGAAAATAAAATTAATTTGCATGTGAAGTCACATCTGCTTAATTTGTGTTATATATAATATATATATAAGTTTTATTCTTTACGATATATAAGTTAAAATTCATTATAAAATAGTATTTTAGATCAAGGGAGTAAACTCATATAAACTGAAATCTATTTATATAACAAGTTTTAAGCGTAACATCTCTCGAGCTGTATCGCGAGCGCTCGCGAGCACTCGCGCGAGCGCCCGCGTTCAGAACGCGTGCGCTCGATGGCGCTCCGAACGCTCGCATTGTTGAACGCACCTCTGGGTATTAGTTTAGTGTAAAACTCGTATAGTCAAGTGTATTCGGCAAAACTGCATCTAGGATCGGTCAATGTTCACTTACCCCACAAAATACTGAACAATTGTCTGAAGATTCTAGTGTCAAGAAAACAAAATTGAACCATTGCCACCTTTAATATCTCCACCAACACTGACAATACACATGGTAGTATACCGCGAAAAGTAAAATCGAGGAAAAGGGGAGATGGAAGATTAACAGCTTTAATAACTAATCGGCAAATGGTCTGTCACAGTTGAGTCAAGTAAGGATGTTCGGGGAAAATTGTCTGAGAATCCGAGATGATTCAGGCTGTAGAGAATCCTCACATGACTAATTGGAATTTACTAAAATAATCTATGCATATTTCCATTCACCAAGACCTGTTGCAGGACTACTCAAGGAAATGCCACGATAATTTGTTGTATTATGTTATTGGATCCAAATGCGTACGATGATAGGTAGCCATGCAACAAACCCAGTTACAATAGAAACCAACTTGTAAATCTTATAAGCTCTATGCATTGATTGTGCCAGGGATTTGATATAATAGAGATTTGTAACGAAGTTGAAGTTCTTTTTTGAATATTCACGGTCGTCATTGACTATAACTGATTAAAGCAGGCTGTACAAGCTATTTTAGATTTTAAAAACTTGATTTATGTTTTTGTACATGTCTTCCATGCAACTTGTGAATGTGTCTGAAGTTTTTGACAACAAATTTGTTGCAATTAAGACCAAAAATATGACTATAGGTGATATAAAATAAGGCTGAAAATGACGGATTAGCAGAAAAATGCATAATTTTGTGGAACTGTCTGTGAGCCTTGTTTATATCAAAAACACATTTTTCCTAACCTTTATGTTAATTTGAATGGTACAGGTACAACATTTCATGTGAATATCTTTATTCAAACTTGTAATACTTGTTATCTGTAAGAGCTGAAATAATAGCCACGACAGTTTCGATGTTATAGTTCGTTTTTTCTCAACAGTTATTGTTAAAACAGGAATAAATTCACGGTGTCTTCGTGCTCTTTGTCTTACACTCGTGATATTGAGATAGTGTGTAATCATTCACCGTAAAATTATTCAAACTTTGACAGATGAGAAAAAATGGACGATAATTTGATGTTAATCTTTGTGGTTACAAATCCCTGTTATATAAAATCCCTGATTGTGCTTACCTGTCACTGTTCTTATAATCAGAGTGTTCGAATACGCGTGTATGAATACAATGTACATGTATATAGAATGCTTTTCCTTCAACAATATTCGGTTTGTACGCACACACATTGATACTGGTCGTTACCTCGTTAATAATTCTTGTATAGTCAGTTTGTATATATTAAAACTTCAACATGTTATACAGTTAATAATAGTTGCTTCACTACTAATTTTAATGTGATTAATTTGCATGCAGAAACAGATCAATATAGTTTAATAGAATTATAGCTAACTTAATAGCTTACTTCATGGACCTTTTATCATCACATTAAAAATTCATGAATTGATTTATAGTTGCCAAAACATGTATCCATATGATTCAAAACTATGAAAATCACCCATAAAGTTTGTTCCTTTGGCACAAAAACGAAATTTACTTTTGTCGCTACTTATTGATAACTAGTGTAATAAACTATAAATGAAAAATGTTCATTTTCAAATACATTGTAATATGGTGTTTTGAGAAAACATTATAAATTATGCACTTGAAACGGACCAGGTTTTTTTTACCTTTAACTAGAATATTTGATTAAATTGATTAATGAGACAAATCTAATGCAATAATTATTGCCCCCGCGATATATTCCAACCGAACTCAATCACTAACTTGAATATCTGATTAGATACAATGTCAGTCAGAGGCAATGCACAAACTATCTTAATGGAAAATGAATAATTTATATAAACCATTATTTTCATAAAATTATGTACATTTAAATAATATAATTAAAACATAAGCAAGTAATCTGTCAGAGTCTGTCAAGATACTCGAACTGACGTACGTAAATGCTAGCACATAATATGAAGTTGAATATTATACTTTCTTCAGATGGCATTTTAGTATTAGCGATAAAGGTAGTAAATATCTAAAGAAAACACACGATACATGTTTAATTTGGATTATTTGAAATTTCAATAAAATTTAAATACTTTTGACTATTTCATATACGTTTATTTCATTTGGTTAACAAAGGTATCAAAACTTAAACATAAAAAACATGTTGATGTTTTGTATCATTCTTAAAGTGTTAGTCACAGCGTCACTTGCGTCTAAAGTTTCTACAATATATAAACTTACTTCTGGTGAAAAGTTAAACGACATAATTCTTGACGTGGCTAGAGAAACTTCTACTTCAGAATCAGTTGGTTTAAGATTATTATCAGCTGATAAAGATGTAAATGAACCTCTTACTTACACTTGGATGGAAAACAGAAATTATGTTGACGGATACAGTTACTACGAGAAAATTTATGTAGATGGAGAATTTGATGAGACATTGTCTGTAAGTTTGAACTTTTTTTCTATTTTTTTTTCATTTAAGTTAAGAATTAGAGGGATATTGAAATTCAAGAAATTCCGGATAATACACGGATGCGTCAATCTAAAAACCAACTTGTCCGGAATAAAAATGAACTTGAGTAAAAGTTCATCATTCAAAACAAAATTTTGACAACATAACTATATGTCAAAACTGTCAAAACATGAATAATTTCACAGTAAAATTATCGTCGTGATATATTCGCGAGTTTCCAAAAGTGTGCACTATGATCGACTAAAGCTGCTTAATGCCGAATGATATGTTTTAGTCAAGATATATTTAATAACACTTAGGCCGCCAGTACAAAAACAATGCATTCAGTCACCGTGAAATTATTCAAGCTTTGACAGTTGAGGAAAAACGGACTATAGCAATAACAACCTACCAGTTCAAGATTTTAGATAAGAAGTAAATTATTAACTAATAACGGGACTGGATATTCACTCAATTAACAAGTTAGTTATGCTGTTGAGTAGTGAAGTAAGAAGTGGAGTACTTATTTGTCAGCAATGTGAGATAAAGCGTTGAGTAAATAACTAGTGAACTACATGTAGTTATATAGCTAGTTAACGATGTGATTTCTTTTGATCATCATAAACATTTTTTGAAAGCATTAATTTTTAGGTATATAATTTTGAATTTAACGTTGCATCATCGTTTTTATAAAAGTTGTATGCAACATTTTATTGTCATCTTTAGCAACACCCAGGACGTGGATTAGTTAACTGCATGTTTACATACAAAGGGTCTTGTTTGTGTGAACTGTACACTAATACCTGTTCTTGTTGGCAAAATGACGATAGGTATTGTCTATAGTGTTCTTTCGTGAGGAATGATAGTTTGTTTATTACATTCTTTCAGGTAGGGAACGTTATGAGGAAGATTCAAGGTCCACTAACAGTGGGCTCCAAAGTGATTGCAATGTTTGCTGCGTCAGATCCGTTTACAAGGTATTAATTTTTTCTTAAACTTTTGTTTTTGTTTACTTTACTTCGAAGATAATATTTTCTCTAGAATTGGTGTTACATTCTTTTTATTTATTTGTTTGATTAGGTTTAACGCCGCAACAACACATTGTATAGGTCATATAACGGCGTCAGTCATCCCACTCACTGTTCCCAACAAAACAAAACAAAAACGAGCAAATAAAGAGGTACAGACACGTATCGGCATCCTGATAATGCTTTATCTCCGATGCATTTGTTATAAGGTAATGACCTTGATGTGCACTTTTGTATAAGGCTTTGCATAACGACCACATCCTTGATAGGTTTTGCTTGAGAGATTTTCTTTTACACTACTCACTTATCCTTTCACAAGGACCGACAACAACGCTCAAATTTCATACTTTCTTTAAAGGCCAGAAATGGAACCCAGTACCTTCGGATTCAGCATTCTCAAATCCAACACTGCCTCAGGTTCAGTTCAGAAATATCATAGTTATTAATAAATATAAATTGAATAAAACAAACATCGAAAAAGAAATGGATCGTTAGAACTAGTTCATACTATTGCATAATTGTATGTTTTTACAGGAGTAGATTTTGTGTAAGATTTCATAATGTAAACTGTTGACCATATAATTATTGTCATTAAAAACGATCTTTGTAGATATATCTCAGATGTATTTCAGTTGATTCCACAAGCCAAAGTTTGTATTTGAGTATGTTGAAGGAATTATTTAAAACGGACGGACAGATGTCCGACACATGCAAAACGATCGAAAGACAAAACCCTGCATCAAAAGTTCACCTTTAGCGTACACTGTAAAAAAGGGTGTTTTGCTTTTAAACACTTTTTAAAACACTTTTCTGTTACACTTTTAAAACATATTACCAATTTAAACATGTAACATGTTTTGCTTTAAAACATGCTCGTGTTTTGATATAAAACATTACACATATCAAAATAACACACCAGAACGCATTGAAAACATGTCAAAGTGTTTTAAATTAAAACACTTGACGCGTTTAAAATCAAAACACTTTCTTGTTACACTTTTTGCACACGTAACGCCATATGAAAACACTTCATGTGTTTTCTTGATAAACACTGAACATGTTTGTATTATTCACATGTTTTGTTGCAAAGCTGAAACTTATTGCTTCAAGAGCACTGTTTGCTAAGTCTTTCTAAAATGAAACCTTGACTAATTAACAATGTTATTTAATCAAAGTCACGGCTGAAAAAATATGCAAATAAATAAAAAACATAATTTGAAAAGATTAAATTATCATTTATTTGTCATAAAAATGCAACCATAATTCAACTATTAAATCTAACTGTACATGTAAGTTCATTCTTAATCATAAAACACATTCCTAAAATCTTGGTAGGTTATAACTAGAGAATCTTCAGAAATAGCCAAACTAAGTATGAAAGTCTATTTTTTAGTACAATGTATTTTATTTTGTGTCACAAAAATACTTCAACAAAAGGCTATTCCCTTGGTAATTTCTTAGGAGCTTAGAAATCATTCAATAATTGTAAAATGCTTTAAGATCCTAACAACATTCTAACATTATATTTACACAAAAAAAATACAATGTACTATAGACCAAAATGTAGTGATGAATCAGTATGGAAAAAATTCTAGCAATTTATATCCTTATTGTTCTTAATATGAAATATATAATCCAAGGCTCTTTATATATCATTTATCTGGTGATAAAGTAATAGTTCAATTGTTTTGGGATTAACTTTTGTATTCTACATCCTCTTTCTTCTTTCCCTCTATCTTATATCATCATGTACCATCTCTAAGACATATTTCAATTTCTATCGAACTTTAGTGATGGATGTTTGATTGTTTCTGAAATATATACATTAGAATTTACAATTGTAAAAAAACTTTAAGGGCTACTTTGTTGATAATTCTATATTATAGATAAACTTTACATGTGCAGTATAATTGTAAAGCAATTTCTATACAGTTTAAAAGATATATACCGGTATGAGTTACTCTCACTAATAGTAATACATGTATATTTAAAAATTTGCTGTTATCAAAATTTTAATAGGCAAAGTAAGCTGTAACATTCCGAGGTCTTAAAAGTTAAAACTCTAGTACCGGGTTATAAATAGGACTTCTGCACTATGCTAGGTTGAACCAACCAAAAATTGGTATAATACTGAAGTGAATACCTGTCAATATATTCAATTAGAGTAAAAGTGCACTTGAATTTCAAAATTCTGATAAAACTGTTCTATTTGTTTACTCACGCAGCTTAAGCTAGAAAGTCATACATGTAATCAAACATCATAAGATATGAAAGTACAATTTAAAGCAAGATAAACATTTGCTCATATTATAATTACTAACTTTCAGTGATTAACTTACTTTATAAGACGAGTACATTTCTTTTTGCCAAAAGCTCCATTACTTTCCCCAAACACTAGATATATACAAAACTCATATATACACAACTCATTCAACAATATGGTTCCATTTCTCAGTTATTAGCATTGTCTCTGCCTTTCCTTCAAAAAGGTGTATGTATAGTAAATAACCAACCTGAATAAAAATGAAAATAACAATATTTCAATAAATTCAAGGATTCATGATAATATGGTGACACACTCAAACTCAATCACATTCTAGTCTTAAATTAATAAAATTATAACAGGATAAAACTTGCATGCAAAATTCAGCTTAACCAAGGCCTAAAATAAGAATAGCTGTGCTTAGGGCACCCGACTACCTAAAAAAAGTTGCCGACCTTAAGAGTTTTTATTTCAAAGTCAGCAAACTTTGGTGTTTTTTGTGTTCATAACTTTTGGCGAAATTTACGACTGCAAATAAAATTGTGATTTCGTGAGTAAAAAACAAAACAAAAAACTACCTACCCCACCTCTCTTTTCTCAGGCTATTTCCCTAAACACAGAATTTTATCTTGGCCTAACCACCATGGAAAAGAGCCTGTCATGTATGTATAATGTATCATTAAATAACTTGTCTCACAGTCTGAGTATTATTTTCATATCATTTCTTCCAGCATCTGTTCTTTTTCCCTAAAATACATTGTATAAAGTAACAAAATTGAAAATTCAAAACAATTTGTCATCTGCAGTGTGTAATTACAACCCTTCCATTAGAAATAGAGCTATTTTAAATGTATAATTTATAATTACTATATGCTGTTTGTAATAAAGGTTGGGTGACGAAATTAGGACAGAAACGAAATTAGGACCCCATAAATGCTTTAAGTGTATAAGGTGGGGTGACGAAGTTAGGACAGGGACGAAATTAGGTACTAGCTATTGAATTAGACCAACAACAAACGCACAAACTAACAGTGTATAAATGCAGAAGAGAATGCACAAATTGATACAAAAAAGTTAACATTTTTTATAACAAATAGCTGTATTAGCGCCACTGATCCTAAATGACCCCAGATAATACCAACGAAATTCAAAGAATGTCGCGAAAACTGATGACAAAATGTATCCCACATCAGAAAGCTCTTCCCTTTTATGTCATTGAATAAATGTTATTACTAAATTTCAAAACATGAGACTGAAAACACGACAGGTGATAGAGCGACACAAGAAATATTAAAGTAATACATTACTTACACTTATGTTCCGAGGATTTTCTAGGCGCGAGCAGACAGCGCTTCAACCTTGAATTCGAACATTCCATAATCTCTAAACAAATTACTTGGTGATCGGGACTACCCGGTATATAGTTTCCACACTAACAATGTTAAATTACTATTAAAGAATACTTACGCATTCCATTCTTAATATATTTAAATATCTGTGTGTTTATAAAAAGTAAAAGCTTCGCTAAGAGACTATAAAGTGTGTTCGTTTTGCACACTGAGAAAACGCACGTGTTTTACGTTTCCGTTTCTGGTAAAAAAATACGCAAAAATCCGTATTTTGATGAAGTTGTTGGGTCTAATATATCGTTTTGTAGTTACATTTGTTTCTCCACTGCAATTATTAATTTTTCAGACGAACAGATTTAAACGATTGAAAATGGTGCCGTTTTAAAGTAAAACACTGCCGATTTTTTTAAATCACTAAAACGCCAAGTGTTACTATATTAAACGGATGTGTTACGAAAGTAAATTGCAGTGTTTTCGTTTTAAACGCTTATAAAACATGTAACGTGTTCCAATTTTTTACAGTGTACTTTACTGAAAGTAATTCAATTAACAAATTAACATTTTCTACTTTAGGTTCCATTTTAATATCATCGATCAGATTTTCATGACGAACGCCTGGCCCTTTTATGAAATACGTTTTAACCTTGGAATAAGGTTGGGAGGTACATACGCAATTAATTCGAGGAAAAATGGTGGTTGGCAAGATATGGTTACACTTCAAACAGACGAAAATAATTTTAATGAGATGATCATCTCCACTTTTGAAGTATTTACTGATCAATTACAAATAAGTGTTACATTCTTTCTGCTACTAGCATGGTCATATGTACAAGTAAAAACTCCCTTTTTATCGACATTCAGCAAGACTTTCAAGCTTTTCAAATATATTAATACGTTATTAGCTGTTATTGTTGTTATCTTGTTTATAAGAATAGAATAGGAAAGTCAGTTAGAATTCATAAAAATGTTAAGCTCATCTAAATGATAATAAAATAAAATGCATTTTCTTTCAAATGTCGATTTCTGAATGGTAACAGCAGCATGTGATGTACAGGAAACGAGGAACGTCTTTCTTGGTTGATTTGAAATCATTAAATTGTACAATACGCACATAGTCCACCTCCTAATACTTATCAGCTCATACAGGGAATCACCACGCGTGATTTTACTTAGTTAAATAAACCAATGGATATTTAGTGCATGTACGCTTTGGTTATATTGTAATAGCGATAAAAAATTAACAGCACTTGGTGATCAGTTTTTTTTCAAATTTCTTATCGATTTGGTGATATTTTGATGAACAGTCTTGTATGCGATGAATTTGTTTTCGTTCGATAAAAAAAACGGTGGTTTCCGTGTTTTCCTGAATGGGACAATGCTCGGTCAGTATTTTCATATATTTGTGGTAGGTTATCACCTGCGGATGTTATAAACAAAATTAGAGTTTGAAATATAACTACTAAAGATTTTTGACCAATCTAATTATAAGTGTTCACCAAACTTATTTAGTATTTTACTTTTTTTAGTTAAAACTATTAATTGTATATTTATATTTAAGGGAATTATTTTCGATGGTGTTGCAACAAATAGAAGTCATACAACAAGTCTTGGTGATACGCCGACTTGTGTAGCATTAATGAGAGAATATGAACAGCCGATTTTACATAGGCTGGTCTATATAAAGGGACATTAATTAAACACATCTTATTATTTAAATATGTCCCAAAATATTATTATATAACATGGAATTAACTATACCAACTATATGTATAATCATCGTTGTTCAATACGGTGAAGTATCGATAGTTTACAATGTATCGTGGTACCATACTTTAAAGTACATTGGGAAAACTATTTTCAAGAATTGTAAACAATAGACTCGTTAACTGGGCTGAAAATTAATCCGTTTATATAGAAGCACAAGATGGATTTAGAACTAATATGTGTACAGTAGACAACATTTTTGGTCAACAGGGGTTAATTATTCAATTTACAAATCAGGGAAAGCAGCTGTACTGTGCTTTTGTAGATTTCACAAAAAAGCTTATGATTATATCGTAAGTGGTAATCTTTGGACAAAACTTATAAACTTTGGTTTAAGGGGTAAAATCTTGAATATAGTTAAGACCATGTATGAAAATATATAAACTCTAGAGCTAAATATTGTAATCAAATAAGTGAAAGTAATTATTGTTTTTAGGTGAAAGACAAGGTGAATGTTTATCAACATTTTTATTTTCATTGTTTGTAAATGAGATAGAAAATATTTATATTGAAAAACGTTTACCGGTATTATTATAGACATGTTTAAAGTATATTTAATCCTTTATGCTGACGACATTGTTTTATTTTCTAATAGTAGTATTGAATTGCAATCATGTTTAGATAGCTTATTTTGCTTATTGTCAGCGTTTGAAGTAAATTGTTAATACGGACAAGACTAAAATAAAGCTTTTAAAATAATTTGAGATAAAAAAAAACTTAACAATTGTTATATGTATTTCTGTAAAATTCCAAATTTATCAAAATGTATAGAACTATTTCTGCCATTTTGACGTTTATCAAATACCTGAAAGTTCATATTTACAAAGTTTTAAATTACGAGATAGATTGGTAAATGTATAGATATGCTATGCTCTATTAGATATTCTTCCTTATCTCGTTAATGTAACTACGTGTTTGTAGTTTCCTCATCACAGCTGTAGACATATTGGTTCACCATTAATTATTTAATCTTTAGCTTTTTAATTATATATTTATAAAACATTACTTTAAATTGTATTTATGTTCTATTTGTATGCATGTCTTGTAAACCAACCCCAAAACATTAAAGAATGGTTCATTTATGTCTTATTATTTTTATACAACGGAGTACATTCATACTCTATTTACATAACAATGATTACGCAGTTACTTCCCTTCGTTTAAAACCAGTTCAGGTTTAGCTTCACACACAATTCAACTATGAAGTGTAATTTTATCATTTTTTTTCTGCTAAATTCATATTTATTGTTTTATTGTGTTGTCACACTATTATACTCCGAATAGGAATTTATCATCGGTGCATCCAATGAGCAAAGTTTATGTGAACTGTCTGCGTCATCTGACTCCAAAAATGACATGAATGTATAACAACAAGTTTAAAAACTTAAAGTACTGTTTAAAGTCTGCTTACATGTACATTGTCATTCGACATTAAAATCTTGTATGAAAACTCCTGATCATTAAAATCACCCTCAGACTGGTGATCCCTCACAGCACCCATTTACACCTGGTTGAAGTGGAACAACTGTATGTTAATTTCATGCTCAAAGAAATCATCAGTGCCCTAGTGAGGATCGAACCCAGGACATCTCGATCCGTAAGCGCGCGTTATACCCCTGGATCACTTCTCCTACACAATAAAAAACATTTGGTATGTATCATTAAAACATTAGATCGCAAATTAAATTTCTTCATTAACGATGAGAGATTTACATACGAGTATTCATTACATTACCTTCGAAGTCAACTGAGAACTTGATAATAACGCATTTATACGTACTTGTATCATTATTTGTTTGGCTGGTTTTTTAACGCCGTAGCAACACATCGTATAAGTCATATCACGGCGGTCAGATAACCTAATCACCGTGCCTGGAAAGGCTGAATTTCTGCATTTAGCTGTTAACCAGTTACTAGGTACATGTACATACTTCTGTCTGTGTGTGACAACAACTGCCTCAAAATGATTTAGAATCAGCGGTAGGAGGTGAATGACCGTAGAAATTATTTCATGACAAAACTCCACAAAAGCATGCCCCGTCGCGTCTGAACTCGAACCGACGACCTTTCAATCAGTAGAACTGTGTGCTACCGACTGAGCTAGGCAGGTGGGTGTACCACCAACTAACATTGTACACTCAATAACATAACAGGCTAGATGTATTTGTGGATGTTTTTATGTATTCTATGAATTTCCTTTAAAATTACACTTTTTTACATGTTTTGATTTTTATTAATATACAATATACATATACATCAAAGCATTAACCAACGAATGTAGTATCACCTGTAACAAAAAACATATAAAAACTAACATTTAAGATGTCATGTTTAAAATTATTATTACGATCGCATTGTACGGTATGTCGGGGCTTATCAAACAAATGAAGATGACAAATGTATGTACAGTCGTATTTGGCATAAGATTTAAATAAATGCAATGCAAAGATATCTACCTGAAGATTAAAACAAACCAGATCGCCAGGTTTCAACCAGTGTGCTCGTTATGTTTAACTTGGGAATTAAATGTATGAAGTAAATAATACTTCTGCATACTTTTTATGCAGTATTTTCATGCGCAGATATTGGACTCGTTTGTAACCTATTAGGGATGGTTGAAGGATATTTTACGATTTTTAACTAATTTGACTTTCATACAAAATTAATTTTAGACATATAGGGACCGAAATATCATTCTAGGAAAATAGGGTCCAAAATATGATTGTTGCTTTTCAAGTTTATTCAGAAATATTAATTAAGACGTGGGTGCTTTGAAGTTAATGAAATTCTGATATTAACATCATGTATCATGTCACAGTTGAGGAAAAGTAAAGAATGTTGACAATAGAGCCTGATCCGATGGATAGACACTCAGTGGGTTATTCATTTGAACTATTCCTACATTCGGAGCTCATCGGCAATCCACCAAGAATAGCCGGGGACATATTGAAACGCCATTTTTGATCTACTTTTGCGTCACATGCCCAACCAAAAACTTTGGATGGTATCAAATTGAACAAATTCACGATGATTTAGGCGATCAATAATGTCTCCTTTTTAATCAGTAAATTTGAAATATGGGATTCAATGATATTGCTAAACAGTAATAAGTCAATACAAACGTGTTTACAAAAGCTTGTGTTGGTGCGCCGTAAAACCCAGACAAACAAACAAACAAAACATCGTGAGTACACGGCAAGAACTATTTTGCATAACCGTAACGTGCTTCGTCTTTGTTTTGTCATGTGTATGTAGCAAAAACCCAATATATTCTTGATGAATCCCCACGGACCTTTCGAGATTGTTCATTCAATTAATGGTCGAGGTGTTCCGAATGCAAATCAAATCTTTGAGTTTGATAAATATTTAAATGGTCAACCTTACTTACCTCCGCAAGCGGCCTGTGTTGAGCAATCTCTAGTTTCATCAATTTCTCCAACACAATAGGTACCACCATATTGAGGTTTAGGATTTGAACATGTTCGTATTCTAGATTGTGTACCATTTCCACAGGATGCTGAACATGCAAACCAGTCTCTCCATGATGACCAACCACCAGGTACTGAAATAAATGAAAGATCGATTTTTTCATATGGTGATGTTCTGAACATTAGCTGCGCTCTGAAATTGTCTTGTGGAAAATGTCTCCTACTTATTTGATTGATTCAGACAACATGTAATCCCCCTTGTCATTTTGTTTCACGTTATACTGAATATGATAAAAACAACGTTAACAGAAAAGTTACCTTTATAAATATACAGCATTATACAAAAAGAGTTTTCGTGAAGTGCTTTGTATGCTTTTAATGCACTGTTAACTACACATAATTTCAAGATAAGGGCTTATATGACAGCGCAAATTGCACATTTACCAACAATCGTTAAGATAAAGTGCTATTTAGCATGGATGTTTTTTTTGTCGGCCAAGCTGGCTTAGCCAACTTTTGGCCAATATTTTAACCAATACAAATGCTCTACCACACTTGTTTTTCCAATGAAATTCTCTTCAGGTATAGAGAAATGGATAAAACATTTGGTACCATTGGTTGTTTGTGATAAATAGGTACGTAGCCCAGACAGTATTTTCTAACTATTTCTCTGTGTATTACGGGTGACTCACTTTGCTAATTGATAATGTATTTTTGCGTAGTATTCTTCTTGCAGTATGGCTGAACAACAAATACGACTATTTATACCTCAAACAAATTAAACCCTGCATAGTGCCAAATATCTTTTTAAAGATATTTCTTTTAAACAAGAAACTATATCGATAATCTGCAAATTTGGTCAAGTGCGTGCTAAAACTGATTTTAAATCACTATGAATCACTACTAGTATTCCTGCCTAATCAGGAGGTTTTAAGCATTTGACCGGAAACTAAACATAAAATCCGTCTGGCAAAGCTATATTTCAATACAAAAGAATGCCAAACATCAACAATGATCAATTGTAATGTATGACTTACTAGGACAATTAACTGATGCCGCACATGTTTGAGTATCAGTAGGACTTCCTGCACATGGTTTACCATCGCCGTGAGGTACCGGATTAGTACAACTTCGAGACCGTGTTATTGTTCCATTTCCACAAGTTGCCTGACAGCTGTTCCATGGACCCCAATTACTCCAACCTCCGTCCACTATAAATTAAATATAACAAGTTTTATCTTTGTCTGTAAGGTAAAGCAAAGTCTAAGATGTTAGTACAAATGTCTCCTTTTATTTATAACATGATAAATATATCGTTAGTTTACGGTTTACGGGATCGTTGAGAATGCGATACCAAATGAAGTTTAACTACTGCTTTTTATCGATCAAAGGGTTTGTGTTTGATTTTTAGTGAGGGCATACTGTTGTGAAGTTTGGTCATGATATTATTTCTTCTGCAATTATTCCTCCTACCGCTGATTCTAAATAACGTAAGGAAGTTGTCAGCCACTGACGGATATGTGCGCCAAAACACTGAATAGCAGCTAAATCCAGAGATTTAGTCTTTACAGGAGCAGTGAGTAGGTAGACTGACCGCCGTGATATGACCTATATAATGTGTTGCTACGGCGTCTAACCCAGCCAACTATTATTCTTTTAAAATTGGATTTTACACCATTTAACCACTCGGAACTCCTCGGCCATTTACTTGAATTAACCCCGAATATATTCAGACGCTATTTTGGAACTACCTTTGTGTCACTTGCCGAAACAAAATACTTTTCTACGATCGTTTAAGTGGTGTCTAAAATGTTCAGTTTTTGTCCATAAATATGAAATGCACGTTTCAATGATAACCACTGAACAATAACAGTCACAAATATGGCATAAGAAATGTATGTACGAAGCCTTATAATTATGTTTAGGACAAGAAATATTTTGCATAACCGTTTCGTGCTTCGCCTGGGCTTCGCCTCGCTTTTGTAGTTAAAAGTAAACACCCAGTATTATTGTTGGACCCCCACAAATCCTTACAACGAATCTTTCCGAGATTATTCATTCAATGAATAGTAGCGTTGTTCTGAATGCCGTTTAGTTCAACAACACTTAGTAAAGTTTTATATAGTTTCCAACGCCACCGCGACACTATGACCTCAGCTATTAACAACAATTAAAGCCACATTTTAAAATACTACAACTTACATGGGCAATTGGTTAGATCTGGTGATACTGTACATGATTCTATATCTTCTAAGTCACCGACACAGTAGGTACCTCCATTAGCAGGTTTAGGGTTTGAACATGTTCGTATTCTAGATCTGGTTCCAGTACCACATGTAATAGAGCATGAGCTCCACGGGAACCACTCACCCCATGAACCATTGACTGTAAAAATGAATATAGTTAAGGTATACAACCTCTGACTAATGGTACACAATGAAATGAAACCAGCAACAAACTATGATTAACAATAATCATAATAGTGCAATATATTGTCTTACAATAGAATTTTTTAACATAGAATCTCAATTAAGTATTATATTCTTAATTTTTTTAAAAAATAGTATTTAATATAGAACAAATTTTTATATAGTGGGCATTGAGGTATAGTTAATACTCGCCCAAAGCTATTATGGCATAAGGGCGAGTATTACGTTCATAATGCTGCTATCCTTTTGTTCATATTTCATTGAATCATGAAAAATTGAATATTTATGAGCTAGAATGGATTTTGAACTTTGTCCTGCCACTGGAACGATTCATTTAATCAAAATTTGTAACAAAAGCTAATTCCTTGATATGTGTATTATGGGAATTCTACATTGTTTCTAAAAACTATAAACAAGATAGTTTGTCATTGTAAACCATCAACTTATCCAATGATTTTTAACATATTGAATAAATTTATGAACTTTTTAATCCTCTCGAAAAATAATACTGTAAAATATGACATAATCATCTAGAAACTTTGTCTGGTTCTCAGAAACGATATCAGAGCTGTTGAAGATTAGAAAAGAAACAGAGAACATTGAATTATAACAGCAAAGATCGGCTATTTATCATGTGTTTGAACTTGAATTTTGAATAATTTATTTTACAAAAAGTACATTGAAAGAATCACGATCTTTGAGGGTGATTTCTTTCAGGGTGGTTAAATTTTATAAATTTTGTAATTTATGTGACTAAATCCTATATTTTTCTATTTAAACCCTTTTGTAATATGATGTTTGATCAATTGGAGTAAGAAAATAATTAATGTGTATGTTTCTATAGATTAGTAGCCCACTTATCTGAACAGGGGCTCATTATAACAGGGATTCTATATATAACAGGGATTTGTAACGAAGTGCTTTTGTTGAATTTTCACGGTCGTCCTTGTCTATAACTGACTGAAGCAGGTTGTACAAACTATTCCAGAGATTAAATACTTGATTTATGTTTTTGTACATGTCTTCCATGTAACTTGTGAATGTTTCTGAAGTTTTTGACAAAAAAAAAATTTGCAATTATGACCGAAAATATGACTTTAGGTGATGTAAAATAGGGTTAAAAATGGCAGATCAGCGGGAAAATGCATTATTTTGTGAAACAGTCTGTGAGCGTCATTTACCTCAAAATCATATAGAAACACATTTTTCCTAACATTTATGTCAATTTGAATGGTACTGGTACAAACTTTGTGAATATCTTTATTTAAACTTGTTATACTTGTTTTCCGTATGGGTCGAAATAATAGCGACGACAGTGAAATTTGATGAAAATCTATAACATTTACCTATCGTTACAAATCCCTGTTATATAAAATCCTTGATTATAATCACAGGTCATCTGGCACAAGTTAATATTGTACCAGATAATTACTGGTAACCGAGTATAAAAGTATACTCTATATACACCTAATTGCCTTAATTAGACACATGTATTTGATCACATGATTATGGGCCCTGGTAGCAGTTTGAGCGTTAGTTAGCTCATTCTTTAAAACACCATGGTATTTGTATATGGAACTAATCATATAACATAAGACACAGTATACATGTACTCACCGTATAATCGCTTTTGTTCAAAATAATAGCATGCCAACAGCTCATTAGGTATATTACCTTTCATAGTTTTATAAACATCCATGTTAACTTTATATAAAAGTATAAGTACACTGCACAATGGAAATAAGAGTTTCTCTTTCTTCTGTTATCCTTGGCAGCGGTGTGCGTATCATGTTTTTATGCGGCGCATGAACAAAATTCATTTGTTTCATTGACTAATAACTTGTATAATGAACTAAGATGTGAATTTTGCTTATTACCCGTACGATCTTTGACCTACATACAAGTATATCATCGAATGAATTGTAGATATGATATTTCGCTAAACAACAAAGCAGAGAATTTCATGTTATGTGATACATTCCATATTCAGATGATATGGTGTTTTAACATGAATAAATATAAACTTCGCAGCAGTTACTCCATCTGAATAAACAAAGACAAAGGAGTATAGCTTAATGCAATTGTTTTCAGAAGTTTGAAGTAAAATGGTGGAAAATTTCCGTAAACAGACATCCTATTGACCGATGTCGTATAGGATCTCTTGTGGTCGTTCCGAGGGTCAAGTCGAGATGACTTTTGCGTCGACCAGTAAATGTTTTCATCTAGATGAAACACTATTAATAGCATCTTGATTTCGTAATTTCTATTTTTAGACCGAGGTTTTCGAGCAAATTTGACGGTGGTGTTATTCACAGGCTTTAACTGGACGGCTTTTTTTCAAATTGCGTGACGTAGACGATGTAAACAAGTAAATAAACATAACGATGGTGTCATGAATATAATAATGAGAACAACCCACACGAAAATGACGCTCATAACAAAACAGTCTTAAATCAGCGAGTAGGTGATGGGATAATTATATATCGGGATTTAACCAGATTGAATGGCGGATGAATACATTTAGATAATAAAAATAGTACCTGGGCATAAGAATGTGTTACAAGGTTCCGCCTCGATATCTTGCCCTTCACACACTTTACCATTATAAAGAGGTGGTGGGTTTGAACATCTACGTAATCTCACATGGTAACCTCCTCCACAGGGGGCGTCACATTCATACCAGCTACTCCACGTTGTCCAGTCTCCATCAACTAGTAAGTAATAATAAAATCAAAGCACTGAAGGAACTGAATCTTTTCGGGTATGTCCAGTCTCCATCAACTAGTTTATTTAGATTAAAACTGAAGTTGCAAACAAAAAATAACTGTTAACATCTGTTTCCATATAGATGTTCAGCCGACTTTTACAATTTTGTACGATAACTTCTAGATAATTAACATCTCCTTCAAGCAGGTGATCCTCACAGTACTCATTTACATCTGTATGAAGTTGAACAACTGTAAGTATTTCTTACTAAAGGAAATAAGTGCTGCTTCTAATGGGATTCGAACCCAGGACCTCTCGATCCCAGAGGTAATGTCCTACCACTTGACCACTGGTCCTATTATAGTATAGACATTGAGAAATCTTGAAACATCTGTGATTCGGAAAAATGTATGGATTTTATAGATTCACTACACAACAAGATCTTTTGGTATTTCCTTTACGCATTATTTTATTTGTATCTAACCTCTGTAGAGCAACCATCTCTATACAGCAACACTTTTGGTTCTCTCCCGGTGATAGTTGTTTGGGAGAGGTTGTAGTATATTAGCTAGTTTATCAACATGTGAATCAATCTATTTAGCATATGTATGTATCAACTTTACTTAAAGCAGGGATTAATTTTACATAACAGGGATCTGTAACCACATAGATTTACATCAAATTTCACTGTCGAGACTATTAGTTTGGCTCACACGGATAACAAGTATGACAAGTTTAAATAAAGATATTCGCATGAAATGTTTGCACCAGTACCATTCAAATTAATATAACGGTTAGGAAAAATGTGTTTCTAGATTATTTTGAGGTTAACAGACAGTTTCACAAAATTATTCATTTTTCCGCAGACCCACCATTATCAGCCCTATTTTATATCACCTAGAGTCATATTTTCAGTCATAATTGCAACAGATATTCGTAAAAAACTTCAGAAAAATTCACAAATTGCGTGGAAGACATGTACAAAAAACATAAATCAAGTTTTTTAAACTTTGGAATAGTTTGAACAGCCGGCTTCCGCTAGTTATAGGCAGTGACGACCGTAAATATTCAAAATAGCACTTCGTTACAAATCCCTGTTATTTAAAATCCCTGCTTATGGTTAAATGACTTGTGGTATGCATACTAAGATCATCCCATGCGTCATATGTCCAAAAACATTTTGAGGGCAATGTAGTTATGTGACTTTTATGTCTACTCACTAGGACAAGGTGTGGGGTCAATACATTTCTTGGTTTGCGAGCTTTCACCTACACAATCTGATCCGTTGTATTTTGGGGCTGGGTTAGCACATAAACGAGTACGTGTGGCTGTACCATTCTCACAAGACGCTGAACATTGTGACCATGTCTCCCAGTTTGCCCATTCACCATCCACTGTAATACATATTACACAGCATAATTGATTAATATAAAGTTAGGAAAATGATTCACCTTTGCTTGACAAAATATATATCCCGATTTTATAGTTTTAAACATCAAATAGTATCAAAACATACATTTACTCGTATATCTGTATTAGTTTCCGATGGAATATGTATGAAAATACACTTTCAAAGTTAATATAATGTTTTTGGGACAGACTGTCGGCAAGATAGACCCCCTCTAAAAAATACACATGTATATATGATAAAGGTATATATAACTCAAACATATCAGAAACCCTAAACGATGGCCTATCTCATTTAACAGGTTACATGTATTGTGTTTTATATCTGGGTCGATTTTCAAAAACTTGATCTTATTTATGAAAACATGGTATATCGTTTGATTGCATGTGGAAGTTTATTAATGAAACGCCAATGAAGAATGTGACGTGACGTTGAACAATAAAAAAGTAGGTCGCCACGATGTGACCTAAGTTTGTTGAGTATTCATCCCAAACGTAACTCAAAGGCATGTTAGTAGAAGCAAATAAAAATGAATTGAAACAGAGAAAACATCATTTAAAGACTAGTGCCCCTCTTACAATCGTCTAGCACAAAAATTAATCTTCATCGAATGGTAAAAGCATAATAACTTTCATTGTATTACAAATTTCTCAGAAAGTAAAATTCTAACCAACCTGGACAAGGTGTTTCACAATTACTAAATTGGAAATCATTGCCTGAACATGTTCCATTGTTTGCTGATATAGAACAATTTCTGAACCGGAAGTGTACAGATTTACCACAAGTTGCACTACATTCTCCCCAAGCTTCCCAGTTATCCCAGGTACCATCTGTTGATAATAAATACTCGAGTATATTAATAATAGTAGTAATAGCAAAAATAAAAAATAAATGATGATAATTATAATGTTAATAATAATGATAAATAATAATTATTATAATTACTATAATTGCAAAATAATTGTCACTGGAGGTGTCAATCAGGTTCGATGGGGCACCTACCACACTCTTGCTTAAACGGGTCCAAAAACAAACTTTTAACAAATTGTCTTTACTTAAGCCTTCATTTGACAAAGTTGTGTGCAAGACACATTAACACATAGAAAACACCAAAACACAAATACCAGATTAAAACAGTCATACCTTCTCAAAAGAGAGAAAGCACCTAAATGTATACCATGTGACGAGCATTTCAATGTAAAATACGTTCTACTTTACTGTCAGGATCTTAAATACATCCGTGACAAACATTGTTAACTCACTTAAAGAACTTTTTAGTCAGTACCATCATATGCGATACTTAACTATCTGAAGGAAATGTATCATATAATATAGGACTTAAAACTATTATAATTCGGTTGCATTAATAGTATCATCAATTGCTTTCGGTGCGATATAACCTTTCTGTGTTGATGCGACAAACAAACAAACAAACAAACAAACAAACAAACAAACAAACAAACAAACAAACAAACAAACAAACAAACAAACAAACAAACAAACAAACAAACAAACAAACAAACAAACAAACAAACAAACAAACAAACAAACAAACAAACAAACAAACAAACAAACAAACAAACAAACAAACAAACAAACAAACAAACAAACAAACAAACAAACAAACAAACAAACAAACAAACAAACAAACAAACAAACAAACAAACAAACAAACAAACAAACAAACAAACAAACAAACAAACAAACAAACAAACAAACCAAAAACACAGCATTTCCTCACCTTTACAGTCTACGTACTTGCACCGATCCATGTCTATTCCATCTCCGACACAATTAGAACCACCGTAAGCTGGAGCAGGATTTGTACAATTTCTTTCTCTGTAACAAGTAACTGATTCATTTTATTATACTTCACGTGATTTGTCGACTATAAAGCCTAATGTGACGTCAGTCACCGGGAGACAATCCGTAATGTCACCCTCTTGACATCATCTAACAGCCCACTTAAAGCGATGAGAGAACACTTCGTAGGAGTCAGCTAAAATGAATGACACAAACTCGGGTCCCGGATTTTAATGAGGCAGGGATTGAATGAGGTGACAACATATACGTCACGGAGAAAACTTGGCTGCGCCGCGATTTCGATACTTCATCTTTTGATGTCGTCATATAAAGATGAAAAATGCAATTGATGTTCAAAATTTGGTCAATTTATAAAAATAAACATTGATTCATTAAATTTGAACAGATTGGCACGGTAGGACGTCACGTTATGGAGATACATAGTTACATTGTCCACGAATTTCTAGATCACCCCTCGTATATCTCATTTTATTTATGTTAAGTAATATTAGCCTCATGATGCCGGTACGGAAAACGACCCTATACGGTTCAATGGATGTATTGATGAGTAGAGTTACAAACAAGAATTCATTATCATAATCATAGATAAATGAAAAAATAAATAGTATTAGAACTAGTAATCTCAGTCTGATGAAATGAGAACATTTAGTAGCTAATTCAGATGTGTGGAATTCCAAAATATTTACAATTGTCCTCCCATGAACAGGTAAATCTAAAACTTAACTTTTCAGGGGTCATAATGCACTTGTCAAGAGGTTCTATATTAGTTTTCAATATATCTTTCTATCAACTAAAATGAATAATAGTGTGAACTGTAATATGAAATCATTATTTAAATCATTGACTAGAATATGTCATTTCCGAAAACATAATTTCTAGGTCAGTATATTTATCAGATAAAAATATATATTGTCTACGGACAATGGAAATATATCCTTGTCGACAGACATATAAAAACGAGTCGGACAAGTCGGGCATGGGAATTCCACACCCCTGAAGACTAATACCTTGCTCTATATATGTCGTAACCACATGTCTTGCTGCATTTGCTATATTCCGCCCAATTTGTCCATCCACCATCAACTAAAACATATTCCAAAAGTTATATAATCATTAAAGTTTTTTTAACTTCTAGGAGCATGAAATTAACACGTGGTTGCTTTATATTTACTTGGTAATAGAGTGTCTGCCATGATGGAATAATCCCGTTGCGTCTTTTGCCTACTACATTTTAATCAAGTATGAGTATCACAACTTATGGAGTATATCAAGTTCCTCACGCAGGATTTATGGCAAACGTCGATGCTAAATTAATTTAATAAAGGGAAATAAACCCTGTGGTGAGTAAGGTAGTTAGTGATATCCAATTATTATCAAAATGTCTACTAACCAGGACAATTACGTTGAAAACATTTATCAAAATGTTAACTAACCTGGATAATTACGTTGAAAACATTTATCAAAATGTTAACTAACCTGGATAATTACGTTGAAAACATTTATCAAAATGTTAACTAACCTGGATAATTACGTTGAAAACATTTATCAAAATGTTAACTAACCTGGATAATTACGTTGAAAACATTTATCAAAATGTTAATTTACCTGGACAATTACGTTGAAAACATTTATCAAAATGTCTATTTACCTGGACAATTACGTTGAAAACATTTATCAAAATGTCTACTTACCTGGACAATTACGTTGAAAACATTTATCAAAATGTCTACTTACCTGGACAATTACGTTGAAAACATTTATCAAAATGTTAACTTACCTGGACAATTACGTTGAAAACATTTATCAAAATCTTAACTTACCTGGACAATTACGTTGAAAACATTTATCGAAAAGTCTACTATCTCCTTCACAATATGAACCGTTATACTGTGGTGCAGGGTTATCACATTTTCTAGTTCTATATGTTACACCAACCCCACAGGTTACTGTACAACCTTTCCATGCTTCCCAGCTTCCCCATTCTCCGTCAACTGGTAAAATTAATAGACTTTACATTTTAGAGGAATTAGTAGGCAATTGGCAATACAACGTTTTTATTCATTATGAAATCTTTAGAATAAACTAGTTTCTAAATAGTCTTGGTGACTGATCACACAATTTAACGTATGATATAGCTAAACACCAAAAGACCAAAAAGCATTTCAAAATAAATGTTTATTAAATTTTTGACAAGACTTCTGAAGTGGCCTTACTAAATGAAAATGTCTTCTAACGTTTGGTTGGGACACACAATCTCTTAATAAATTAGCTGTGCTTTAATAAAAAAGTTATTTTCTCTGTAGATTCAATATTCTATTACAATATCTTTAGTACTTAAAATAATTTGTTTTCAACGAAATTGATATATTAAATTGCATGTAAACAATGTATATTTATTTTTTCATTTGACTTATAAGATGTCTTTAATTTTTTATATATGTTTATTTATTCATTTATTGATAACATAGTTGTGTGAATTATTTATTTGTAAATAAGATTTACGACTAAGAGCACACTCGGAACCACTCAGCCATTCATTACGAATAACTTCGGACATATTTAGACGCCATTTGAAGCTACCGGTGTTGAAGTAAACAAATACACGATCGTCAAGGCGATTAGTGATGTTTCGTTTTAGTCCATAAATTTGAAATAACACAGTTCAATGATATCGCTGAACAATATTTGGTTCAATATATAACATAGAAATATGCTTTGACTAAGATCGATGTGTATACTACAAGAACTAGTTTGCACAACCGTTACGTGCTTCGCCTGTGCTTCGCCTTGCGTAGGTAATATAAACCTAAGTTGCCTGGGTAGACCCCCACGAATCCTTCCGATATTATTCATTCATGAAAGGTCGAGGTGTTCCGAATGCCAAAAGCACTGTTTTGTGCTGAAGTCTAAAAATAAACTGTTGAACTGTTGTATTTAAGCTTACGTTTGGTTTAAAAATTGAGACCTTTTTCACGAAAGATAACTTATAATTACTTGGGCAATTATCCATGTCACATGGTTTGGTATCATAATCCAAGCCAGTACAATTAGCACCATTTCCTTCTGGTTCGGGACTATCACATATTCTAGATCTTACATGATAACCACTTCCACACGTCACTGAACATGTTGTCCATTCCATCCAAGAATTCCAGGAACCATCAACTAGGTAAATAAAATATGAAACAGCATAGAATTTTGTATTTGTTGTGTCTGTTCGTCTCAAATCGGTTTTAATTGACATAAAATGATAGTTAATTGTTTTAGTTGAGAAAGTTGTACCACTATGTTCAATATTAATCTCAAGAAACAGATATACTTAAGACCGCTGTCGTATAGGATCTCTTTTCATCGCACAGGGGGTCGAGATACGATGACCTTTATGTCGGTCAATTAATACGCGGCTTTCATCTGGACGAAACTCTAAAAATATCAAATTGAGTTCGTAATTTCTATTTCTAGACGGAGGTTTGCGATCAAATTCAACAGTTGTGTTATTTACTGGCTGTGATTGGGCGGCTCTGGGGAACATGACCCATGATATGAAGTGTCCAGATCTGAAATTAGCGAGAGCTGGCTTTTAATCAGATTGTTTCAATATAAGGTGACACTATTAAATCACAACTTACTATCAGCGCTGGAGACAAGTGACAGTGTATGACTCAATACAAAAAGTTCAAGAATCCATACCAACTTTATCATCTTGGCAACTGAAAATAACACACGATTTTTACAATCCCTTTTAAAGGGTGGCATATTTCTGCCAACAGAAATAACTAATTAATTAAGAGGTTAACTAGTTACAGTTAACTTCTTAAGTCAATTTACTTAAGTGGTTAACTAGTTATCGTAACTAGTTAACCTCCTAATTAACTAGTTAGTTAAGTGGCTAACTAGTTACCGCAACTAGTTAACCTCTTAACTAACTAGTTAGTTAAGTGGCTAACTAGATACCGTAACTAGTTAATCTCTTAATTAACTAGATAATTAAGTGGCTAACTAGTTACCACAACTAGTTATTTTCTTAAATTAATGTAGTTCAGTGGTTAAGTAGTTACAGTAACTAATTAACCTTTTAATTAATTAGTTAGTTCCGTGGCTTACTTGTTACCACAACTAGTTAACTTCTTAAGTTTAATAAGTTGAGTGGTCAACTAGTTACTGTAACTAGTTACCGAAACTAGTTAGCCACTTAAGAAACGTGTTTGTTATGTGGTTATCTGTTGGCAGAAATATGCCACCATACTTTTTCGTGTGTCAGAACGATTCTGAAAACATATCTGGAAAAGCAGCAATAAAAACGCAGGTATTCTACACTGCCCATATACAAAAGTGATTATTATTTTTTTGATTTTTAACTTTGGATATAAAAAGACACCACAAATAAATAAAATCAAAGTACTGAAAGTACTGTTGGAAGGAATTTTTGAAGGATTTTATCATTTTAGAGTTCAGAGATACTATTTCGATATCACTCATTCATTACCTTCTTTTCTTTCATGCTTTACGGTGAAACGTCACGTTATTCGATGAAAATAAACGATGAAAATATAAATTTTATATTTTCATCGCAGTGAAAATATAACCTTATATTTTCATCGTTCATGACGTCATATTAGATGATAAATGACGTCATCTTGGAGTAGAAATGACGTCACGTTATAATTTGTGTAAAATACATCAAATAAAACGCAAAACTAAGCATGAAAGAAACAGAATATTCGTCAACTTTGGTGTAAGATGATTTTTATTTCAACTCGTGAGCTCAGAAAGTGACATTTTCACTCGTGGCTATGCCACTCGTGAAAATATGTTTTCTGAGCTCACTCGGTGAAATAAAAATCGATCTTACACCAAAGTTGACGAATATCCTCTATATCATTCATAGTCAACTAAACCTTTAGGTAGGCCTATATAAATATAGTCTTGGGGTACGTTATGCAAAATACAACTTTATTTCATAATGAGTCGGTTGAGTATTTTGGGGCATTAACAATTATAATGTTAAATAATCTACCCCGTCTTACCTGCTTGCCGTAAATAGTATTTTGAATTATTTTTACACAGCAGGAGGGGGACATATGACGTCACATAATCAGAGCTGTGTAGAGTTGATGAAAAGATCAAGTTTACGTCAGTGTTCAACTGATGATCATGCGTTAATATAAAGTTTATGGTGAACGTGCATTGCATTTATAATTGATGTATTCATTTGATAAGTGAAAAGTAACTAGAGAATTTTTTTTTCATTTTCTGAAATTTAAGTGCGTAAATCTGACGAACATAATCAAATTTTTGTATCCTAAATAAAAAAAAAACAACTCTAAATATTCTTAGGTTAGGATTCGAACCCGCAGTCACATGATTAGAAGACAGAAGTGCTAACCACTACGCCACTGCCGCTACAATGGTAATCAACGCTAAATTAATATACATATACAAAAGCGTGGCACAGAGAAAATGCGCAAAGATACAAAATAACTTTTCTCCGTACACAGATAGAATAAAGTTTGATTAGTGTGAAAAAACATTGAATATCATAATTTTAAGTATTTGATTAAATTTGTATTTTTCAACTCGTCTGCAATTGATAATATACACATGTTTCTGTTGCTCTATTTTCTGGGTCGCAACAGAGTTCAATTATGTGGTGTTCGTTCTTTTTCAAATTCCCATGAGCGCTGACATAGAAAGGAATTCAAAAGAATTCCTTCCAAAAATAACAAAAACAACACAACAACAAGAGGTTTACGCTTTGTAACGGACAGAGGGAAAGTAATTGACACTGGATGTTTAACCATGGTCTATGATAAACTAAGCTCAAATGTATTCCAACAGGTTCTTGCAATGCGTCAGTCCCTTAAAATCGGGGCTTGTTGCGGACCCGTACGTGCAGACAGCCGTAGCACGTGGAAAGCCTTGCGTATTAAGGTGACGGTCCGCACATGGAACAAAACAACACACCCGTACGGAGCCGTAGCTGGGAGATATGCAAGTTTAATCCATACTCGGCCACGATTTTGTTCACGATTTGACTTTGAAACTAATACGTGTATCCACGGCTCATCTCACGGACCCTCATAACAGTCCGTTCGTGTACGCAAGAGTTCGTAGGTGTCCTTACGGAGCTTGATCGCTCGGCGCCCATACGGTGCCCTCACGGCTATTTTTATATTTATGGGACTGTAGCTTAAGAACAAATTGTCCTGGTTAAAAAAAACTTTTTTCGACATTGTTGCGAATAAAAAAGCTCGAACACATGGGGACAACGATGGAAATATGAGATTTCTCTTTTTTGTGGCATCTCCGATATTGATGTGCATGACATATGGCATTTTACATACTGTGATATTCACCATTTGTATGCCATGTGTCATGTCATTGTTACCGAAATAAAATTATTATTTATAACAAACAAAAATCAATTATTATGCCATGGTAAAGGGAAGGCAAGTAATCAATGGACTTACAAAAACCAGAGCAGATGAAATAAAATCAGCAAGAGAACGACGATCGGAGTAAAAGAAAACATGTCCACTGTAGCCCAATCTCCGTAAACAGATATCCTGTAGAGCGTCGGCGTACAGGACCTCTAAGGTCTCAATGGAGGGTCACGTCGAGATGACCTTTATGTTGACAAATCAAACCGTATCTTTCCTCTAGACGAAACACTATTAATAGCATTTTGATTTCGTAATTTCTATTTTTATAGCAAGGTTTGCGAGCTAATTTGACAGCGGTTTTATTCAGTCTGCGATTGGATGGCTCATTTAAAATTGCGTGACGTAAATGATGTAAACAAGTTACTTAACAAATATTTCCTTATGAATATTATAATAAGAAAAAGTTCACCAGAACGTGACCCTCATTAGAAAACGGCCAGATCTAAATTAGCGAGTAGGCGAGCGGAAAATTTTAGATCGGGGTTTAATCAAATTGACTATAGCCTAAACGAATATGTTTATGCTGGCAGTTTTGATTATCATTTTGTCCCTGATTTCTTATGTTTTGATAAACCTAGGTCTTTTCAAATCTTATTTAACAACAAAATGGTTTAAGTATTATCTTTTTATGATAATTTCATTGTTTCTTATCATAGTTTTATGCGTTTAAAATGTATTTTCCAACATGGTGTAGTTTCATGTTTCAACAATTCAATAAAATTGTATTTTAACATGTCAATGTATCAACTAGGCCTACATGTATATGGTGTTATATAATTATTTGTAAGTTTACAGTGATTTATTTACTTTGATTGTTCTTAAACCTATCGGAGCGAGAGTGACGTTGGTGCACTCTTAAATTTGGTTTCAGACCCCAAATGTCAATTATTTACCATTGTCTTTTCACATGCGTAAACCCCTTAAGTTCTTGTTTCGTAATTTCTTTCATGCGTCCCTTATACAACCAAATATAGATCTATAAAAATACCTATCTATGCTTTTTGGCTTTGTGGTCAAGCTAATTCAGGATAACATTCGACATTGTTAGTATAAAATATCGTATAAATGTGTCTTATGATATCGCAAACGACCTATAGGTCTGTGTAATTTTGAACGGTTGCTGTTAGTGATATGTTTACTTACACTTTTTCAGTACAGATATTTCAGACATTAATTAACTGGCACTCAATTAATTTCCGATTGAAATCGATTGAAGTTCGTTTATACCCGTCGCTCATATGTAAGTGGTTTTTTTGTTCTAAATTTAAATCTACGCAAACGTTTTACACATTATCGCTGAAAAACGTTAGGATCGGAACAACTCAATTCAATGACAACTCAACCCAAGACAACTCATTCCCTACTATCGGATTGAGTTGTCCCAACTTTGGGTTGAGTTATCTACGGGTTGTCACTACCTGTCCGCTAACAGTCATTACTGAACACGCTGCTGATATATCGATAGAGTGTATTCAATCATCGTGGAATTATTCAAACTTTGACAGAACAACCCCGTGTTCAGTAACTACTGTTATCTAATGTTACGGGTGCGGAACAACTCAGCCCGAAGACAACTCAACCCGTGCAATACTCAACTCAAAGTTGGTACAACTCAATCCGTTGAGGAGATTGAGTTGTCTCGGGTTGAGTTATCTATGGGTTGAGTGTTCCGACACTTCCGTTACGGAACGTTTTGGAACGTCCAAGGTAACTGAACACGCTGCTGTTGTGACAAAGGGTTATTTAAGAGATCTAGAATCATATAAAAATTTAAAATGTACTAATGTCAGTGCAAGCTATTAAATTTTTTACAAAAGCGTATTGAATTTTATTATCTGCTTAAATCGAGATTGACTTTAATCATACATCGGCATTTAACATGCAATACGTGTTAAAATTGTGTTACATTTTTAGAACAAAGTGCTCCAGTTTATAAACATTGAGACATTTTCTGACCTAATTTACAGAAACAAAGAAACTTACAGTTCGCATTTTAGATAATGCATATTTATGTACTTACGTGCTAACTTAGCACAAAAAATAGTGTAGGAGCAGTAGTCCAGTGGAAGACCGCGCGCTTAGGGATCGTGAGGTCCAGGATTCGATGCTAATTTCCTTGAGCAAGTAATTAACTTACAATTGTTCCACTACACCCAGGTGTAAATGGGTACTGTGAGGGATCGCCTGCCTGAGGGTGATTTCAATGATCAGGAGTTATCATACAAGATTGTAGAGTCGGCTGAACATGTATAGGGAAGCAGACTGTAAATCGCACTTCAACTTTTTTTTTAATCGACTAAAGTTTAACGCCACAGCCATGACGCTAAACGTCACACTTAGTAGAAAATGTATAGTATCGAGTATCAACTCACAAGTATTAAAAAGAAAAAAATATGACTTCATAGCAATAATCAACATAAGCTTGGCAACCACCCTGAAGTCCATAGCGACGTAGTTTGTGTGACGTTTGCGTCAGCTTTGCGACGTTTAAAATCTGGGCGATTGTAATAGTGTTGCAAAGATTGACGTCAGATGCGGCGTTTAGCGTCAGTAACGACGTCTTACGGCGTTGCGACATTTAGCGGCGCCACACCATTTCTAACTTGTCTTTATATTTACGTAACGTTTGTTCATTAAAGAGTGCTTATAGTACATATGACTTTTTATGTTAAAATTATGGCACCATTTGTTAGGATATCCCGACCACTGGCACTGGAGTCCCTACATTCGATACAATATTCATACTTTTAAATTAGAAACAAATAATGTTGTTGAAAAAGGTCCATTTTAACTATCGCTTTTGAGTCATGCCACAGCTTATTATAATGTATATATCTATATGGTATTGAACCGTTTTTGGAGTGATCCACGGACGAACTGATTTTTTTATATTTCGGAAAATTACTACACATAAAAACCGCTTCTGATTTAAAGCTGACACATATTTTTACAAAACTAGCAAGTATCAGCTTCATATCTTGTATAGTTATCATAGAATTAAGCGTTATTTCAGTAATTTCATTTTTCAGCGATTGAGAGACACTGCTAACTTCCGGTATGATTAACGGTTTTGTAACATACGTTCTGATTGGTCTAAAACTCCGCGAAACTTTTCCCGTAATCTGTCACCGTTATGCTGCGATTGACTAAATTACAAAAGGAAAATCAACAAATCGTATTCTATTGGTCTCTTTATTACACGGACATTTTATAAGTTACACAATTGATGTATTGACGGCGAAACTATTACGCGAGTGGAAAAGAAATTGCCTGTGTAATGTCTTCACGTTTCGATTTTGGTATTGTAAACACGCCATTTCTGTCTTTTTATTTCTTCAAAATATATTTCAATGTCTTGCCATTGTCTGTTTGACCAAAAATTATTATGTCCACATGCAGTGGCCCTTAGTGCCACAGCAGATTGATCAAAATTCAGCATGACGCTTTGTGGATGTTTGCACTGGCTTCGTTTCAATGACAGATTACTGGAAAAGTTTCGCGGAGTTTTAGACCAATCAGAACGTATGTTACAAAACTGTTAATTATACCGGAAGAAAGCAGTGTCTATCAATCGCTGAAAATGAATTTACTGAAATAACGCTTAATTCTATGATAACTACATAATATATGAAGTTGATACTTTTTAATTTTGTAAAAACATATGTCAGCTATAAATTAGAACCGGTTTTTATGCCCATTCATATTCCTAAATGTAAAAATTCAGTTCGACGGAGGATCACTGCATAAAAGGTTCAATACCATGTGTATATTATAATAAACCGTGGCACGGCTCAAAAGCTATAGTTAACATGTGTCGTTTTTTTCTATTTTTCTTCACTAATGTTTTTTTAAACATAAGTATGAATATTTTATCCGATATAGGGACTCAAGTGCCAGTGATCCCGACATGTAAGATAAGCGTGTATCAAAATGGTGTCAAGATTTTTGCAGGATTGTGTCAACAGTGGTGTTTATTTTGCCGCTTTTTGTATGCATACAGTACCCCGGTCACGCTCTCGTGAAAACTGGATCAGATACGTAGTCTCACCACTGACGATCCAGACGTAATGCTCTGTATTTCATTTAACTTTGGCATCTTGAAGTCTCAACTCAAATGCTAAACCTAACCCAGGTCGATAGCGCAGTTGTAGCACGCCGGGATTTGGAATCTCGTGTCCCAAAGGAGGTACTGGTTCGAATCCCACCCGGGAAGGCTATACCCTTCCATGAAAATTTGACAATGATGTTGATTTTCCTCCATTGCTTAGATAATATGGAGAAGTTTCCGGCCTTGTGGAAATGTAGGTGAGTACTGGTTATAGACAAGGGTCCAGAAAAGCTAGGTAAGGTGAACTAAACGCCGTAAAATGACCTAAATTGTGCTGACACGGCGTTAAACACAGTAAAAAAGTTTAACTAAACTTATTAAAGGAAAATGAACATGTAACTAGATCTCTATCCAGTGAAATATAGTTAATACATATAATCAAGGCAAAACAACACCCAAATATTGAGGCTTACTGAAAGCTTTAACTATACTTAAGTATCTTAAATGTTACAATTTCCATAAAAAACCAAGCAATACAATGTATTGTTAGATTTAATTCAACTGTCAGTAGTGCATATATAAACCCCGCTGATTTACATCGATTGTAAGTACAGAAGTAATGTAGTGAGTATTTAAATCAATGGAGTGAATGTATGCACCACTGATGGTTGAATAAAATTTAATAACAAAATGTGACAATATTCAAGTTCACATTATTGTTGAGTCAGCGGTTTGTGTAATAAGAAATATATAATTTACCTAATTGTGTATATGATCACAACTGTTAAAACGAATCACAAATCTGAGATTTGTCCTGGTTATGATAAGGAATATTCATTTATGATCTATATTAAGTTTATGTCCCCTCGTTATCAGAATATATATGTCATACATCTACATATACATTGTAGATTTAACGTGTGTATTTACTAAAGTTTGATTTAATATTCCTCATATAAATAGAAAAACTTTACCATGGACTTTTGAACGTTCAAATACACTGTGCACTTTAAACGGTTTTGGACCAATAAAATTTCGAGAAAACACTTATCTTGCCACTACCACAAGTGTGTAACTATAATATAAGCTCCTTCGCGTGTAACATAGTTTGAATTATGATCTCATATTCATAAATGCTAATTTTTGGAATGGTTTAGACCAATCTGATTAAAACCCGATCTAAAATTTTCCGCTCGCCTACTCGCTAATTTAGATCTGGCTTTTTTCAAACGAAGGTCACGTTCAGGTGACCTTTTCTCATCATAATATTCATGACGAAATTGTTATGATACGTTACTTGTTTACATCGTCTACGTCACGCAATTTGTAATGAGCCGTCCAATCGCAGACTGTGAATAATACCGCTGTTAAATTTGCTTGCAAACCTTTGTCTAAAAATAGAAATTACGAAATCAAAATGTTATTAATAGTGTTTCGTCTAGATGAAAGCTACGCTTTTATTGGTCGACACAAAGTTCATCTCGACGTGACCTTCCACGGAGACAGTAGAGATCCTGTACGACAATGCTCTACAGGATATCTGTTTACGGAGATTGGGTTTAGACGAGTCTTTGTTTTATTCATATGTGCATATTTTATTCTTTAGTCTAAGAGCAGTATTTCGCCCATAGAATTTGAATGGCGTTGTCTTTCTTTAGAACGTCTTTAAGTGTTATTTTATTATACATCGATTCATGATTTGTATGCCAATATCGCAGCAATACTTGTCATAGAGTATTAGGGTAGTACATAGGAAATAAATAAGTATTGAATTACCTTTGACCGTCGCTCTTAATTTTGAATCATTATCGCCGTTCTTTAACGCAATCATCAAGATTTGAGCATTTTGTAGTCGACACCGGTTGCCTTAAGCCAATCAAAACGATGCATTTTTATGTGACATGATAAGAAAATGGCCGTCCAAAAGTAATAAAGAGGTGCGTAAATGGACTCGTCTCCGCCATAAACAAGTCGTTGACTGAAATCAAGCTGGTGCACAGTCAAGTGCGGGCATGCAGCAGAGGTTTAGGAAGGCTACACACCATATTAACATTTCACGCCACTATTTTCGATCGGAAAAAGTTAACATTGACAAAGCTAACTAATTAATTGTACAAAGACTTGTTGATTGGAAAGCAATATTTTTTTCTATTTATAACCTCCTCCACGTTAGCAAATGGATAAAAACCACAAAATATATACCTCAATGAAGAAGACTTCAAACACGGCTGAACGGCGATTTCAGGCACTTTTGCTAATGCTAATACTTATACATGTATATAGTATACTATGTATTGTTCGCACAGATCGTGTTATAGGTCATGCGTGGTTTGTATTTTAAACAATAGGTGAATAAGCTAATACATGGATTAAACCATGCCACTTTGGTATACAACATTTATTGTAGATACTTCATCTAAACATTGTAAAACGTTTTATGATGATATGCTAATTTGCTATGATTGTCTTTGTACTGAGTGAATATTTGTTTACTGCTTGTAGCGCCGTTAAACGTCGCAACGCCGCTAAACGTCGCAACTGACGTTAAACGTCGCTACACTAACGCTAAACGTCGCAACCGCCGCTAAACGTCGCAATCGCCCTGCCGTTATACGTCGCAACGTTGACGGTAAACGTCGCAAAAAAATCGACTGCCGTTAAACGTCGCAACCTTGCCGCTAAACGTCGCACTTAGTAGGAAGGTATAGTACCGAGCCTAATCAACACACAAATATTACATAGGACAAATATGACTTCAAAACAGCCACTCTAAGACTCATAGCAACCATCAATATATCCTTAGTAACCACCCCTTGGTCCATAGCAACCACTTTTACACCGTATGCCAATCGCCTTAAGGCCAAAAGTATCCATTATACTTTAATATCCATTTAAATATCGAATGGAATAACTCTCGCGGCCATAAACTTTATCTCAGTGTCTATTTTGATCATCTTCAGATCAACTTTCAAACTTGGTCAAGTTATTCCATAGTTATTCCATTTGATATTTAAATGGATATTAAAGGTGCAATTACGGTTGCTATGGAACTCAAATCGGTTGCTATGGACAGTATAGTGGATACTTTTGGCCTTAAGGCGATTGGCATACGGTGTAAGTGTAATTGCTATGGACCAAGGGGTGGTTGCTAAGGATATGTTGATGGTTGCTATGAGTCTAAGAGTGGCTGCTTTGGAGTCATATTTGTCCTATGTAATATTTGTGTTTTGATTAGGCTCGATACTATACCTTCCTACTAAGTGCGACGTTTAGCGGCAAGGTTGCGACGTTTAACGGCATTCGATTTTTTTGCGACGTTTACCGTCAGCGTTGCGACGTTTAACGGCAGGGCGATTGCGACGTTTAGCGGCGGTTGCGACGTTTAGCGTTGCGACGTTTAACGTCAGTTACGACGTTTAGCGGCGTTGCGACGTTTAACGGCGCTACAACGTTTCTGGGAATATAGTTCAGGTGAACTGTCCTCTGTAAAATGACCATTACTTGTGTTGACACGGCATTAAACACAATTAAATCATATCAATACATAATTTGTGTTGATCCAAATGGAAGAGATATCGGTCGTAAACATACAACTTTATAACAAACACGCCAAAGCTAAACACGAAATGCACGAGTTCAGTGTGAGTCTAAACCGGTTTCAAAATCATGAACTCGATGATAGGGATTACTTTTCTACCATGCCGTGTTATTTAAACGTGTTTTAAATTAAGTGAAGGGGAAATTAGACTGTTTGGACTATTCTCTTTCGGTTCTAAGAAGTTTTCTTTGCTTCTAGAGAGTTTTTATTGATTGAACAATCTTATTCCGTTGTGTTGCTAATTGATAGTTGATTTAATTAAAGAAGATGACAATGTTAAATAGTGTTTAAAGTACAAGTACGCGTGTGAACAGGTTGATAATTTCGTACTATGGACACGTGGAATATAAATGTGAATACCAAGGAGCGGTGAGTGTTTACAATTTTTCATTGTTGCATGTTTTGTTATTCAATTTGGATGTGCTAGCATATGACCTTTTAGTGACCTATATTGGGACACATATGACATTTTTGTCTCTGTAGAATGGACAATTTTAATTCCACAAAGTTTGTATGAGACAAGATTGGCTCGAAAACTCACAGGAGCAAACTCCCTTCTTCTTATAATACTTACGGGAAGGTATGCCGTTTTCAAATTGTGATAAGAAGGAGGGATGTTTTATTTCAAACTACGGATTAACTTAGGTATAATAAAGTTCACATTTCTAAGGTTTATTTGACCAAAGGGATTCGTTTAGGTGGTGAATAATAAGCTCAGTTTAATCACTCTACTGTACCCTTACGGAACGCCTTGGCGATAGTTGATCGTCAGCTAACGGAATCATCCGAGGTGTTCCGAATGTACCGTACCTCAACTATGAACTTTAACCTCTGGCTATTCTTATTCAAATCAACACCAATTTTATATCCAATCAAACATCGCCAAAACATCTAACCGCCATCTTAAAATTTGAAAAGTGTAATAACAGTGTTAGTATTGGAAAAAATGGAATATATAAAAGATTTTATTGTATTGTTCAAGGTAATACATGTTTTATTTTGTTCCGTATACCTTTAGACACCGTTTGGATAAGTTTTCCTAAAGTTATATTGAAAATCTATCAGTTGTTGAAAATGAAAAACATCCATCAAGTGAGTAGGGTAACTAAATACATTAAAATATCCATAAATTCCGGATAATTTTGATATATTTTGTAAGAAATACATTTTACTGCCGACCAATCGGAGATATTTTTCAAGGTTGACCCAGTGTCTATGACGGGTTCGAACCCAGGACCTCTCGAATCCAAAGAATGTGCCATACTATATAGAGATATAGAGTTATATAGATAAGTTATCGGTATTAGGTCAAGGAATCAGAAGTTATGTGAACTAGCCGTTGTAAAATGACCTTAAGGTTCAAGTAAAGTCTTTGTTTGCATTAAAAATAGTAAAATGAAAAATGCTCTAACTCTTTCATATTTCCATCAAGAGCAGTGTATTATACATCAAAATGTTCCTTATGAAACACACAATGTTATGCTGGTAGTTTAGATGAAAACGTTTACCGAAAGATGCATACATTGCAAAATTGATGCTGTAAAACTGAAAATACTAAAAGACATTAAGATTTTTTTACAAACTAATTTAACATTAAATCATTTATATAACATTATAGTTCATGTTCCAATGAAGGTAATCAAATATTTATAACCTAAATAAATGTTAAAACAAAACTAAGGTAAATGAAAAACATTTTGACAGATACAAGTGTAATGGGTTTTCACGACGCTGTTTCTACTTTCACTTTAGTTTTTCAATTGCCTTAGTTTTGTTTTAATATTTATTGAGGTTATAAATATTGCAGTACATGTACCTTCATTGGAATGTGTACTATAAGGTTTTGTAAAGGAATTAATGTAAAATTTTGTTGTGAGAAAATTTTAATGTAATTTAGTATTTTTATTTATGCAGCATCAATTTTGCAAATACATCTTTTGTTAAGTATTTTTTGTAATTGATGACCAGCATCACTTTGTATGTTTCATAAGAAACATTTTGATGTATAAAACACTACTGTTGGTGGAAATATGACAGAATTAGAGCTATTTCTGTTTGAGGTTCATGTCAAGTCTTTGTTTGCAAAATAATTCAGTGAAAATAAAAATGCTCTAATTCTGTCACATCTCCACTCAGAGTAGTGTTTTATACATCAAAATGTTCCTTAGTCCTTTACATACTCTTAAAATAATTGGGTCCAATTAGTTGGATTACTCGGATTTTACCCTTATTTTAATGACAATTTGACACAATCAATTTAAATACCCTTTTTGTAAATCATTTAATTTGTTTGAAAATTAAACAAAGAACAAGAAAGATATTTGATGAAATATTGTATTATCCTTACACAGGACTTCAATGATAAAGTCCGAGGATTCCAACTGATAGGACCTACTTGCCAATTGGATGGCTTCAGATTTTGTCAAGGAAGGATAACTGACTAATATTCCTCATTAGCCTGTATTTACATACATTGTAGTAGTAAGCTGTTGTGTAGTGACTACAGCGTGAAATGAATTCTTACATGTACAGTACCCATCAAAAGTATGGAGACAAAAAGAAACATAATTCTGAATTTTGATGGTTATTTCTAAGTATATATATTTTAATTTTTATTTATATTTAAGTATGGTTGGTGATAAAATGAAAAACAGTTTTCATGAATGCAACACATTTATAAGATTCAGCATCTGACATCCTAAAGCCTCCAAAACCATGCTAATAAGCAATTGTAATAATTTTCCATAACATAGCTTATATGCTTTTTTGTAGTCTCAGTTGTAATTATAATGATAACAAAAAAATAAAGCAAAACTTTGAAGAGTTTCTGAATAAACAGTTATCAAATTTTAGATTAAGTCTATTCAGCAGGCCTACTAAGTGAAAATGTCTCCAAACTTTTGGTGGGTACCGTGTGTCTCAGTTCAATTTGCTCAACTATTTATATTGTTAAAGTTTATTTATTTGTCAGTGGCGCACACATTAACCCCGCTGATTTAAATACTCACTACAGTCCTTATTTTCTCAGGATCGATGAAAATATTTATGTATTTTGTACAAGGATTATGGATCACATTTCAAGTATTTGAATCAGCGGGATAAATGTATGCCTCATTGTTTTATAAAATAATTTATCTGACATGATAGAACAATGCTGAAACTGTGCTATATTTATAGGTTATTTTTACCACTGTCTTAAATGAAACAATCACATGTAAATGTCCTTGTATTGGAACAAGTGCCTCCGGTGGGTATTCAAACCAGAGACCACTCGATCTCTAAACATTTGGTTTTTTTATATATTTTTTTTATATTTTCCCTCACCATTGTACTGTAAAATTACAATATAAAAACATCAAAGTATATGGTCTGACTAGCGAAATGGTCATAATAAAAAAGGACACTTTCTTCTCTAAGTATTTGGTAATTAAAACCTGTCCACAATTATATGATATTGCATCTACAATGATTGCTTTATAGAGGAACTTTCCTGCATTACTGTCCCAGTTTTCATGTATTTATAAATTATATTGACCACATCTTGTTTTCAGATTGTATGAATTTATGGAGTGGATCAACGTTATAGACGTATAGCTGTGATATGATTTACTGTTTGTGTACAAACTGGTTTGATGACAATGATCAACTACTTTGATCAAGGAAGTATATTTTCAAACAATATTACGTTTAAATATATAAGTAGTATTTTCTATTAAACCTGCCTTTAAATATTTATACACATTTAGTCGACTTAATAATCCTGTAAGACACCCCCCTCACCATTGTGTTAATGACCTTTAGAGTACTAGTTTACATCTGAATTGAGTCAATCATTCGCCGATTGTTTTTGCTCAAGAAAACTTACATGTGTCCTTTGTGGGATTCGAACCCGATATCTTACAATAAAAACGTTCTAGCCTTGGACTACTTCCTGTAATTGATATTTGGCTGGATCAGTTCAATTCGCTTATTGAGTATAATTCTCATTTTTTGTGGAGAAATATAACATTATGTCAATTATGTTTACTTAATATATGGTATAAATTTATATTACAATACGTTGTTGCAAAATTATAAATGAAAGTCTTTAATGGACGTGAGTTATTATTTCCCTTGGGTATGAACATTATCAAAGGGAGATAATAGCTCATACTTATTTAAGGCAAAATTTATTGATCTTGTCCATGGATACAAAATAAAATTCAAAGTGGTTTAATAATATTCAATATCATTTTAAAAATTGTTATATCGACTACATTAAAAATACGATGTTTAATTAGATACTAGTTTTTCTGAGAAATGTTCTGTGTTCATATATATAGTTTTGTATTAGGAAAATTATACTTTAAAATTAAGTACTATTGTACAGACATCATGTTTTTATAATGTGTGTGCTTAAAGTAATTGTACATAGACTAGACTTTAATAAATAAAATACTACATTATTTTCTGACCTACTGTTTCTTCTTCCTTTTCAGATAAAGGTAGTTGAGGCGTTGATGTTTTATTAAGTTAAGTATATATTAAAGCTTAGATATTAAAGATCTATCATTAAATGACTTCCTTAAGATGAAGCGTTTATTATAAACACATTGGTTATGATTCACCATGGTGAAAGACATTTTGACAGTGACACTAAATAGTTGGTAAGTATAAGTTAATTCTATTTTCTAGATATGTCATTTGTTTATAAACTGAAGTACATGTTTACTATACATAGCACATACATTGGCTATTTACGGAGCACCTAGAGTGACATTTTGAAATACTTTTTTATTATCACAACTATTTCGTTTAAACGTAATATTATTTCGTTTTTTTTTCAAATAATCATTTCGTTTTTTCGAAATAGTTGTGATAATAAAACAATGTCACTTTAGGAGCTCCGTAGCTATTGAAAAATTCAATCTCCTTTGGTGTCTGAGCAATCTGATTAAAAACCTGATCAAAAATTCTCCGCTCGCCTACTCGCGGTCTATAAGATATCTGTTTATAGAGATTGATCTGTGTGCATTAACTGCCTTAATCATTATCCAATGTATGTACATGTACAGCTAACATATATTTGTTTTTAACAAATGGTATTTTTATTTCCTTTACATCGTACATTGTGTTATTGTTTGATTGTATTTCAAATTTTGATTGTTTTGTTTTTTTTGTTTTTTGGCCTTTAGGTTATCTGTGTCTGGCCTGAGATTTGCACCGATATCTCAGGTCCCTGCCTGCATGTCCCATCCCATCTGTCCCAACCCCCATGGTGAGGGTTCGGTCTGTTGGGGTTTTTAAGAGTCGTTGGCTTCATAACCCCCAGCACCAGGGTTCGGAACGCTTTGGTCACTATTATTAGTATTCTTGCTGGCTTATAGTGTTTTATATTAGTTTTATCTAGTGAAGGCATATATGTTTAGAGCAATGGGAGATGTTCCGTGGGATTTGATTAGGGTAATTGGAATATGATTTGGGGTTTTACTTATGGCAATAATGGGGTGGATAGAGTTTAATTTCAGAATCGAAACAGTTAGTGCAATTTTCTAGGTTTGATGCATTTTTCTATAGAAATGAGAGTAAAGGGTTGAGGTTTATTGAATCAAAATCTACTTAGGAACGACAGAAGATGTTTGAAGCTAATTCAAGGAGTTAAGGATGATTATTAAGTCTTACTTTGGTTTTTTAGGCTGAATCTGGCATAAGTTGGGAATAGTGAAAATAACTACTAAACATAGGAACGCTGGTAGGATTTCACCAGAAAGTGTTTGTGACAATCAGTTTTTTCTTTTAAATAATAAATATATTAATGAAACTTCTAAATTATTAATCGTGATATCAAAATAACTGTTAAGCAGTAATTTTAAGCAGATAGTATTCAATAAAACATACTGAAATACGTCATGTTGTAAAATATGGATGAAATGTAATTGATCTTGTATAACGTACTTAGTACTACATTTGTCTTTGACCTTAACTTGTGTTTGATTTTTATTTCTTATCACAGCTTTTATCGAATGTTTAAGGTTTATAATCACTGAATATTTTTGAATTCGTGTTTTGTTCGAAATAGTAACAAATGATTAACTTAAAAGTTAGGCGTTCAAAGGTGATAGCATCTTCATAATTTTAAAACAAACCAATTAAAGGGAGACATATATATATGTAGGAGAATTTTAATACTATTTTGCATTGAAAGTCAAATCATTTTAAGTACTGGCTAGTGCCAGTTACAATGTAAAATTGGAGGTGTCACCAACACTGCCTCATTATGTTTTATGTGCAAAAAGTAAGAGATGTGCACAATGTCATGCCATTATATTATTTTTCTCCTGTAGTTTTCTGTCTTTAGTTAAGCTAAAACACACTATATCGCGTCCCATTCTATCTTTTTTCTCCTGTAGGCTTCTATCTTAAATTAAGATTTCACACAAAGTATGGCATGCCATTTTATCATTTTTGCTCAGGTAAATATCTTTCCTCAGTTAAAAAAACATACACTCAATAAGGCTTGCCTTTCTATCAATATTCCATGAAGGTGTATGTTTTAAATAAATATAACAAAACATGCATTGATATGCCATTCTATCATTATTCTCCTGTAGGATTCTGTTTTCAATAAAGAAAACACACACACAGTATGGCATTCAATTCTATCATTATTCTAAGGTAAGTATCTTTCTTCTTTAAGAAAACATGCAATTTACTCAATTTTTTCAGGTATCTTATTTTTCAATCAAGAACACATACACACAATTTGCATGTTTTCTATCAAAATTTCCATTTAAGTATCTATCTACAAATGAGATAACACCTACAATATCATATACCTTGCTTCTATTTTTCTCGGTTAAGTGTCTGATTCAAGTAAGAAAACACGCAAACAATATGACATGTCCTCCTATCAATATCCCTAATTAGATATATCTTCAAATAAGATAACAAACACAATATGACATACTATTCTATCTCACCTCTATCCTGTAGGCTTCTATCTTAAATTCAGATTACAAACACAATATGGCATGTTATTCAGGTAAGTATTTTACGTCAGTAAAAATCATGCCAACAATACAGCATGCCTTTCTATCAATAGTCCTATGTAGGTTTATGTCTACAATTTAGACAACAAACATACATTGACATGCCATTCTTCATTTTTCTCCTGCAGGTTACTTCTCAATTTATGTAAGACACACAATATGGCATGCTATTCTGTTAAAATTCCATTGTAGCTTTATGTCTTTAATTGAGATAACACACAAAATGGCATGCCATCCTGTTAAAATTCATTTGTAGTTTTATGTCTTCAACTGATGTTACACACACAATATGGCATGCAAATCTGTCAATACTTCATTGTAGTTTTCGGTCTTCAATTAACATAATACACACCATACCGCATGCAATTTTATCATTTATCAGGTAAGTATCTGTTTTCAATTAAGAAAACATACAAATACTATGCATAATATATCTTTTTTCTGCGGTAGGATTCTATCTTCAATTAAGATATCACAAACTGTACTGCATGTCATTCTATCTTTTTTCTTCTGTAGGTTTCTTTCTTAAATTCAGATTACCCTCACAAAATGGCATATCATTTTATCATTATTCTCATGTAAGTAACTGTCTTCAGTTAGGAAAAATACACAAAATACGGCTTTCATTTTTATCAACATTCCAATTCAGATATATTTCTTCAAATAAGATATCACACACAAAATGACAACCACACAAAAATTAAGATAACACACACCACAACTCATGTATTTCTAGAATTTAATCCAGGTAAGTATCTTTCTTCATTGAATCAAAACATACGAACACTATGTCATGCCATCCTATCATTATTCTCCTGTAGGTTTCTGTCTTCAATTAAGATAACATGCACCATATCTCATGCCATTCTATCATTTAATTCAGGTAAGTATCTGTCTTCAATTTAAAATGTACACATACTCACAAACGCTATGACATATCATTCTCTCATTACTCTTCTGTAGGTTTCTGTCTTCAATTAACTTAATGATAACACACACCATTACTCATGCCATTCTATCATTTAATTCGGGTAAGTATATCTCTTCAATTACAGAAACATACAAACATTACCTGGCATTTTATTCTATCATTACTGTCATGTAGGTTTTAGTCTTTAAGAATGAAAACATTTCCAAATTATAGCATGACATTCTTTCCAAATTGTCGTGCTGATATCTCTCCAAGAAGCTAACATGCACACTACATCGCATGCCTATTACCATTATTTACATGTAGGATTCTTTCCTCAAATATGATAACACACATACTATGGCATGTCGTACTATCAATATTTCCTTGTAGGTTTCTGTCTTCAATTAAGATAATACACATAATATCGCATGCCATTCTATCATTTTGTGTCAGGTAAGTATCTTTCTTTAATCAAGAAAACATGCAAACATTACATGTAATGTTATTCTATCATAATGATTAAGTAGATTTTATTCTTTAAAAAGAATTTCAGACTCAAAATGTGGCATGTCATTCTATCTAAATTGTCCAACAAGTCTCTATCTCTTATAAATATAACATGCATACTATATCTCATGCCTTTCTACCACTATTTTAATATAGGTTTCTATCTTTTCCTCAAATAAGATCACACACATAATATGGCATCCATTTCTATCATTTTTCTCCAGTAGGTTCTTGTCCTCAATTAAGATTGCACACGCAATATGGCATGCCATTCTATCATTTAATTGAGGTAAGTATCTATCTTCAATCAAGATAACATACACACAATATGACATGTCTTTTTATCAATAATCATATCAATAAGGTTTCTATCTTGAATTAAGGTAACACACACAATACGGCATGCTAATCTCATGTTTTCTCAGGTAAGTATCTTTCCTCAATAAAAACATACTTACAATACGGCTTGCATTTCTATCGGTATTCCCATGTAGGTTTTATGACGTCAATTAAGATAGCTCACACCATATCTCATGCCATTCTGTCATTTAACTCAGGTAGGTATTTGTCTCCAATAATAATACACCATACCATGACATACTTTTCTATCATCATTCTCCTGTAGGTTTCTCTCTTCAATGATGATAACTAGCACCTTATCTTATGTCATTCTTTCATTTAATTCATGCACGTATCTTTCTTCAATTAAGACAACATGTATACACACACCATAGCATATCATTCTATCATTATTCTCCTGTAGGTTTCTATTTTCAATTAAGATAACACACACAATATCGCATGCCATTCTATCATCTAATTCAGGTACGTATTTGTCTCCCCTAAGAATACACATCAACACAATAACTAACTATTCTATCATAATTCTCCTGTAGGATTCTATCTTCAATAAAGATAATCCAAGCACCATATCGCCTGACATTCTGTCATTTTTGTTGAGGTAAGTATCTTTCTTCAATTTCTGCATTCTATTATTATCATCATGTAGGTTTTGGTCTTTTAAAACAGACTTAGAATATGACATGACATTCTATCCAAATCGTCGTGCTGGTTTCTATCTCTACTAAAGATAACATACACACACAATGTCTTTCCTCCATTATTCGCATGAAGGTTTCTGTCTTTGCTTACTTAACAACATGTCTATTGATTCGCATATATACAAATGCGTTTGCTTTTAATTGCGACTGCCCAGCTACATTATGGGGTAGCTTTGTCTTCATGTATTTTTCTTCCTCTGATGAAGTTTTTATATAATAAGAGTTTATAACAGAATGTTCACTGATATTTTGAAAAAAAGTACAAATAATGATAATAAACGAGTGTTTTACTAATTAATCATGCTTATCAATGCATAAAAAAACATTGGACAAAATTAAAAACAAACGTTGTTCTGCTAAAGTGAATATGCTAATTCAATGGTAATTATTTTCGAGATAAGTAAAGAAATTCATTATTTTTGTAATATTTTTGGTATTTTTATTTACAAGTTTGCTTTAATTGTTATATTCAGTTTCAAACATATTGAGTTTAGTCTTGTTGAAAAATTCCTGCCTTTTAAGCGATTGACTTATATGTCATACCAATTGAATCAACTCTCTGTCATATTAAAACTTATAACAAGCTATGTAAAATAATTAATGGTGCAATAATGTTTGAACATACAAAAATGATTTATACTCATACCTACACATTTATTTATCTAATAACATGGTCATTATACATTGTCAAGATTTTTAATAAATAATTTGATAGTATTTTTAAATACATGTAATTAGCTCTAATGATGTTTGATAATGATGTTCTATAAATACATGCCGAGAATATATTTATTTTTTAAGTAACAAAATAAGGAAAATATTAATACTTCTGAGCAATCTAGTGAAAGGCCCATTTTATGGGAGGATAACTAGATCGGAAGTATTCCTTGCATTGAAGTATAATTCTGAGAAATCTAGTGAAGGACCCATTTATGGGAGGATAGCTAGATCGGAATTATACATTGAAACAAGACATAAATCCGAGCAATCTAGAGAAGGGCCCACTTTATGGGAGGATATCTAGATCGGTAATAATTCTGAGCAATCTAGTGAAGGGCCCGTTTTATGGGAGGATAGCTAGATCGGAATTATTCAATGCACTTCAATATGATTCTGAGCAATCTGGTGAATGGTCCGTTTAATGGGAGAATAGCTAGATCAGAATCAATAATTAATTAACAAAACAATTAAGAAGCACCATTCGCTGAAGGTCTTAAAAGGTCTAAAGTACCATATACCTAAACAGCATGTTACGACATGCAAAATATTGGACATGGAGTAAATAGAGCTAAGTCAAACTAAGGAGCTATTTACATGTATACGTTTAAATCTAATTTGGAAAAGAAAACTTCAAATGGATGAATAATGACTGTATAATGATCTGTGTTGTTATATACATGGATGTGGAAGGTACTTTGTACATTTCATTTACACGTGTTATTTTGATTATTAATGTCCTTTTTATAAAATACTAAACTTGCCAATTGGGATTTGATTATAAAACCCAATATTTTGTTATGATTTTTACTGTAGACAGAGGTTGTCAATTGGTACAAATCTACATGTTACATGGTTAGGTTGTTGATTTAATAGAACATGACTTTATATTTTTAATACTATTATGATATTGTTGCTATATTATCGTTCAGAATGTTAATGTAATAACATTTTTGTTTTTGAAAAAGGTAATAAACTATGCATAGAATCGGTTTATATGAACAGATAATTGTGACTCATTACTACTTAAAGTATTTTTTTTAATTAACATATTTTTTCAATCCGTTTTTTGAAAATAATTTATATAAAGTATAGTGTATAAGATACACTTCTTTAGTAATGATGTATTTATCATTCTGAGGACTTATAAATGTGCATTTTTTCTGTACAGCGAATAGTTTCATTAGAGTACAATATAGAACCGTTTGTTTGATTATTCCAATGTTTTCTTATCGAACTTTGTTCAGCTACATTATTTATAATAGTCTAAATTGCAAACACTGCTATCAATTAATGTTTTACTCGCATATTATTTTACGTTGTTCAATAACGCGATATGAACATACTAATCAGTTAATATTCTGTTTCAAACAAACGAACTATTATTACGAGATGGTTGTGAATAGTTATAGATTCTTTGCAGATACCCTTATAATCTGAGTTCAATCTCAGCTACAATAGATTACAAACTGTATACCCTTTCTTGTATATTCGTCAAAACCTCAATTTATCTCATCTTGTCAAAGGAACAAGACTATACTGATAATAATACTGTCCAGAAACAAACATTAACTAAACTTGCTTTCTTGGCATAAATGAAGTTCTGTACTGAAAGAGACACATACAACATTGACAGAACTAATTCCTTTACTAAAGAATTGTCACTGTCGTCCTTATACACAGAACAGTGTGAGTACATAATATAGCATTTGTATAATACTTGCTTTGTTCACCATTCAAGTTTCGCCCGATTTATGCCTTATTGAACATATACAAATCCAATTTACATATACATTGTTGCAAACCTGTATCTGTCAATAAAACACATATTTTCTCACAAAATGGTGTGATGACATTCACATTCATTTGGAGACAAATGATTCTATCCCAGTCAGACTAATTACAAATAACAATCTTGAATGCAGACAGTTTTTAGTCCCCAAGCTTTCGGCATGAAAAAGTCCCCTTTCAAAATTATTATTTATACCACACCCAAAATATGTTTACTATATAACACAAACACAGTAAAGTTATATAACTCATAACCTCAGAAAACACGAACACATCTATCTCATTCAACAGGCTTTTGTGCTCTCATTTCTTGACGGATTTGGATTATAAAAGCTATGTATTTATGGTAGATAACATGTCATTATGTTGTAATCAATGTTTTAAAATAATTTTGTTTTCATGCAAAATAGGGGGGGGGGACTATTATCCATTTTAAAAGATCTTACAAAACAATGTAATCGGTCAAAATCTTTATCTAAATTTGTGTTTACTATGATTTTGCTGTCACCTTACGCACAAGATATTAAAAACTATTTTCCTTACTTAATAGTTGTCCCTATCGCACATAATACAGCATTTGTTTAACTCTTGATCTGTTCACCATTCAAATTCTTCGTTTCGCCAGATTGTTGACCACCTGAACATATACAAATCCAATGAACATAAACATTGTTGCAAACCCTGTATCAATCAGTACAACCCATACTTACTCTTTGCATAATGGTGTAATGACATTCACATTCATTTGGAGACAAATGGTTCCATCTCAGCCAGACTAATTACGAACAGAAAACACGAACACATCTATCTCATTCAATAGGTTACCGATTTAGAAAAAAAATCAAACAGAAAAAATACAAACAATCTAACCTTTCTCCCAATCGTCTATAGCAAATCAATTGATCGCTATCGCAAAAAGTACATCTTGATCTGGTTCATTTTAAGTTGCAATACTTTCAAAATAATTTGAGGCCATATACCCCCTCCAAATGTTCGTACGGACATAGTCTTATATCTTGCCTTTTTAAGTACTGTTTGCGTGTTATCTTAACTGTTTTTCTGGTGTCTAAGATTCAATATAATAACAATAAGCAACGTATGAAAGGTATATATTTGCGGTAGAGACATGTCATTATGTCGTAATTGATATTTTAAAATCATTTTGTAAGTGATTGAGAATTTCATACATTAAAAACTAACGCAGGTCAGCCTAGGTTTTTTTAAATCTAAATACTTTTACCAGAATATGTGTACATGTAATTAAATATATCAAAGCTTTCGTGTATTATCAATAAAACAACGTTTTTAATAATGTTGGAACTATAATGAATACACATGGTTTAGTCTCGTGGCATTGCTTATAAATTTCACAAGACGTTGATTACAAGTGTGGCGATCATGGAACAACCTGCATGGGGTACTCTTTTACTTAGTAAAGGAGGATATTTTTGGTAAGGGTAATTTGATCCATATGGTAAGTTTGAAAGGGAATATAAAAATTCTGAAGAGTTTATATATAGGTAAAATGCCTGTCTAGATTTAGTGTTTGTTGTATTTTATATTAGGGGCTAAGAATGTAATGATAACTGGAAGGGGATGTTTCAGGATACAGGTCGGTTTGGAAGTACGTGTATACATAAATTTGTCTAAACTAGATAAAACTAATTTTCATGTAAGCCAGCCAGCCAACTTGTAATAATGGTGATCAGAGACTTCCTATAGCCCTGGTGAATAGGTGGGAATGGTAGCGGAAATGACCGCCCTAAACGGACCACATAACCCCATGGAGTAAAAATCCCTGCCCGTGCCCCTCCTTGTACCTCATGCATGCTTGTCCGTGCTCCGTATCTCCCTAGATTATGCCATTACTCCTTAGTTCTTTTTCAGCGTTTCTTTGGTTATCTTTTTATAATTTATCTTCAATATACTATACATGTTTTGTTACATATATTTTTTCGGGTTTCTCTTTTCTTGTTTTGTCTATTTCAGGTTGTGAGTGATGTCTATGGAACAATAACATTGGACAAGGCAAAAAGGTTTTACAAGATGGACACATATTTAGCAACGGGCTTCATTTATAAAGTCTTACGACTAAAAATATCGTAAACCAACAGAAGGAAATCTTCGTAAAATGTTAACGATGTATTACTACTACTAAATTTAAACAGCATTTATTATTTAAATAGCGTATACTTTCCTTTTATTGCTTCATAAAAACGAGGGGAAAATCTGCCATTTTGAATTATTTTGGTCACATGTCACACAACTCTACTCTGGTCCTTGTATGTTATATATTCTAGGTATGTACTGGTGTCTTTGGATGAAGATGGGTTAAAGGTGACTGAATTTGTTCCATGTTGAGTTAATTCTACGATTAAATGGAAAACTGACCTTTGGATATACATTCTAGCGGTAAGTTTATTGGAATTATTCCTCAATTATTTTGATTGTATAATGTTATAGTCAGAATTTCAAGGAAGCATAATCACTTGTTGATTGGATAAAATATATTCTGTAAATTTTCCTAGTGTCACGTGTGTTTGGCTAATTTGCTTATTAGATGATTAGAATTTGTACTGATTTTAACAAAATTCAGGAACTGCTGACATACCCAAATCATTAGAAGCACGTTCCCACTTTAGCTCAAACTCGATGTATACATACAGCGACAGTTGTCTATTCGTCACTTTACCAACTCTTCTGAAGAGACGTCTGCATTTACCGAATAAAAAAACATACCAGAAGTGCGTAAATTTACGCCCTATCCAAAAATAAGACAGCATCAATATTTTGAAGCGTGTGAGTTTATGCACTATCAGAAATTAGAAAAATAATATCTTGAAGAACCTAAATTTGGATTTGTCATATCAGACCTGAATCAATACCTACAGCTGTTACTTACATGCCTACAATACAATCTAGGTTGCTAGAGACGCGTACAATAAGATATAGGATGCTAGAGACACCCATGCGTTTGGTTTGATTTAGTCAGGAACGTGTGAGCAGGATAGTTTACCTATTAATCTATCGTTCCTATAGGATGCACCAGTACTAAATTTTCTTCCTTTAAGGAACAGCATTCATTCTCAGATAACATGTTGGGTTACTTATGCTACATCATTTATCAGTGAGAGGATTTAGCAAATAAAAATCAGTGGTTATTTTCACACAAAAAATAGCTTACGATAAAAATCATCAAGTTAAAAGCAGGAAACATTCATTATACCTTCATGCATTGTCAAACCAATTTATGATATTCTTCAATTTTGTAGGATAATGAACTCTTTCTGAAAAACATATCATTATATGATATCATATCTTTTAGGCTTTGAATGTAATTTTTTGAAATTGACTTAAAATATTTATCATGAGATTTTTGTGAAAATGACCTCTGAGGTTTTAATGCTCAACACAAACTTTCTGTTTGATAAAGTCAGATATGCAAACTTTCGAAGCAACTTATCAAATTGTCTTACTTTCATCATTTATTTAAACTAAACTTTTGTTTTATGTTTTTGTAGAATGTTTAAATTACACCCAACAACAGAATGTAGTAATCACCGCACAATTTATTCAACACGAATCAACTTAAGATGATCAGGATCTTGATAAGGTAAATATTTAATCTTGTAATATTTATATGTTAAATTTAAGTTTTTCATTATAGTGTAACTCGAACTAAAATGTAATAATAACTGTTTAGTTCTTCGATCAAAAATCGGGAAAATCGCCATGCAGAAGTGGTAGGCCTACTAAGAAATGAAATGTCTTGATGTATGGCTATTATTTGTGCATAGACAATTGAATACAACAAACAATATCTAAAAAGAAAACAATTTTATGAAAGCATATAGCTATTTTTGTCGAATCAGGCTATACGACAGGTTATATCTTTCCATGATCGTGATGTTTTACCATATATAGAGGTTGTCGTCTCATTGTGCTGTATTTAAATAATAAGCATGTCAGGTGACATTATAACAGTAGTAAATGACCAAATAAAGTATTGATTAAATCCAAATAAAGTAGTATCAAATGCTTATATCATTACAATACCAAATAATTTGGATATTAAATGTATCATATAACATGTAATTTACTCTTTTTCTGTTCAACATAAGTTTAAGCATATTAACCAATTCATTAGCTATATAACTTTTACAAGCTTTTAAAGGAATGGACACATTTTATTACCACTTATGAAAATACAGATTTTGAATCACGACTTCCAAATTTCATTTTCTAATATAAGCGTTTACGGTATCATTACATCGGTGCTATAATGGAAAGAAAGTCATAGTTTGTAAACATGTACATTGAACTTAGTATTATCTTTTAAATTGAACACCAATGTTATCATTACTTTTGATAATACATGACGTATTGAATCACAGTTAGCCGCGGCCGTGGCGTAATGGTTAGCATGTCTGACTTCGAATCCGGAGATCGCGGGTTCGAAACCCGGTTGTCGGCCTTGGTAGGGTAAGTTAGTACTGGTGATAGAAAAAAATGTCCAGGAAACCTATAGTAGGAAGAGCTGACTGTCATGTATATAACCTTTATATGTGTTGAATGCGACGTTAAAAAAGGAAAAAATCACAGTTGCTAGAACATTAAACTACTTGATTCAAAACTTTGACATTCAACCCTAATTTAGCTCATGTGGTGCAGAAACGAAATTCACTTTCATAACGAATAACTGGTATAATGAAATATTATCTCTTACAATGAATAACTGATAGATAAAATGAATTTGAATTCTTTATATGTTCCATAAGAGCACAATTGTAAATCTGTGACCTCCCATACGTACTGGCGATATGCTTTCATGTTGAATAAAACAAAAATATATTGTGAGTATAGTGAATTCGATGTTAAATTATGTTTCCTTTTTTCAAATAATACGGTTTTCTTAGTTTTAGTATAGTTTCTAATTGAGATCCACGTTATGGGAATTCTTCCTTTATACGAGTACATTGTGCTTTAACCTAATGGTAGTTAATGTATTTTTTTGGTATTTTTCTGCAGATCTATTAACAGTAAGATCTTCGTATTGAAGCAAGCTTGATAGAAAATGTCAGTGTATGTATTCAAATGAAGGAACAAAACAAAAGTCACAGACATTAACAATGAACATATACATACGACTACAAGATCAGAAGGATATTTATGTATTTTATATCTATTAAACTACAACTGCATGGTCTTTAAGCACACCAGGGCATGAAATGCTCTATGACAAGGTGTGCTTTCAAAATGTTTGTTTTTTCTACCTAGGTAGATATTTTACTGTATCATGTTCAGCTTATTGTACTAAGCGAGGATTGGTTTCCCTAAATATTCTTATAGGACTGGGAACTCTAAAAATAATATTCAAAGGTAGATCCCAACATTTAGCAGATGTAATTGTTAAATTTAATTCAACTGCCAGTGGTGCATGTTTTTTTTCTATGACTTTAAATACTCAGTACAGTTCTTCTTTGCTCATCTATTTAAATCAGGGAGGTTAATGTATGCACTACTGACAGTTGAATGAAACTTAATAGAATTTTACTCAGCGTACCTATACTTTTACTTAAAATATCTCAGCGGTTGCCCCTCCCCCTTTTTTAAAGGATGAAAAACGAGGGAAGTAACCGATGTGAAAAGTTATAATTTGTTCTTGCTATAAGTTTTTATCTATTCTGTACGACAAATCGTTTGAAATATTGTCAAATCCGATGAAAAAAAGCGCAAAAAGAGTTAAAACTCTCGCCTTGTACATTGACTTGAAGATGTTACAGTAAATATCTATCAATAATCCTACTGGTATACAGTTCGTACTAAAAACATAGCAATGTTTATGTAAACAATACAATGAACTAATCCACGACATGGGGTGATCAGCATGACAATAAAATATTATTTAGTATTGAATTTAATATGTTTTACGAGTGTTTTGTTGGTGTAATGGAAAAGATTTCGTCCATGACAAGCATTATTGAGTGGTGGTTTATCAACCACACTAATTTTGTTAAAATGATCTATACAACTTTTAGTTTCAATTATTTGCTACCTTTGGAATGGATAAGTTTATTTTAATGTTTACACAAACACGTAATGTTATTTTTACGAACTATAATTGTTGATATTGGCCTGGTACAGATGTACATAATTATGTTGTTGGGCTAACTATCTAATCTATATGTCTACACAGCCATCATGTTGATTAATCTTTATTTAGTGGATTAATTTACATCAACTCTTGGGCATATTGCTTTCAAACAAATAATTTTAGTTCTTCTCTGGCAATTATATGTAACCACTAGACCACGATACAGATTTGCTTGAAAAAAACATTGAAGATCTATACCAGGTAAATATCAACATTTAATACAGGAATGGATGGGTGAATAAAGGACTTTAGTCAGATATTTCCCCTTGTATACTCCTCAAATAGGTAGGTCCAATCAGTTGAATTACTCGGATTTTGTCCTTACTGTTCAATGCAAATTTGCCAAAATTAGTCTGTAATAACTTTTTGGAAATAATTCTATTTGTTTGAAAATCAAGCTAAGTATTTTTAAGGTAAAGAACTATCTGAATTCATCACTTCTGCTAATATCTTCATTAACAAGAAAGATATTAGATGAAGTATTTTATTATCCTTACATAGGACTTCAATGATAAAACCCAAGGATTCCAACTGATAGGACATACTTACCAATTGGATTGCTTCAGGTTTTATCAGGGAAAAATAACTGACTAAAGTCCCTAATTATGAACATACCGCGAAGTCGGAATCCACTTGATCCGGGATCGATGCTATAAAACTTGACAATGGACTCCATGCTCAAGGGATCAATTTTTTGCTACATGTGTAGAGTACTCATGCATGTCTCTATGATATGATTGATATAATTGAATAATGCAATACATATTTATTCAGGGTTTCTAAGATGCTAACTTATTCGGAACTGAATTGTTCTTTGAGTAGGGAGCTCTCGATCAAGTATTATAACATTTGGTCCTGTTATCATTTTGATTTCCTATTTCAATGTTATGGGTATGGTATGATTGAGTATTCCAGAACCCCGTATCATTATGAACTAATGCTTTCATCATTATGTGAAGCACACACTCCTTACAATAAATAATGTCGAGACTACATTGCCATCACATAGATCACGTGATGCTAGAAGTACCAAGTGACTTATGTTTAACGCACAACATCGGCGTCCCATAGTAAATGTGGCGTAATGAAGCAGAATGTAGCGTAAAGGAATATTAAATGGTCTGGTTTCTAATAAAAACCTTGCCAGAGAAATAAGGCACATGTATATTGTACCGGGGCATATAATCACGTAATTGTGAGCATTTAAACAAGCTTTTAAATTCGTCAAGATAAAGAAATCAAGATATGAAAGATTAGTTTAGTGCATATAATTAATTACAACGTTCCATAGTTCCAAAATGCCTATACAAGTATTAGAATGACAGTTGTATTCTCTAATTTCACGGCACAATATATTTGCGCATGACTAGTTTATCGCTCGATTCAATATTTGTGCAATTTTTATCTCACTACAGCCGTTTCGCGTTAAGTTAAGCAATTGCAAAAATATCATGTCACATAGTATTTTTACTAAGAATATAGCATGGTTTATTACCAAATTTGTCCTTTACCTAGGAGACATATGTCTTTACCGAAAACATATACATTTATAAACATAACCATTAATTGATGATAATTTTACTCAGCGGGAATGTTGCATATTCATCAAAATACCTTGTCCCACTGTTTGGGTCAATTGATATTCAGATTTATTGTCGCCCTATTCTGCTCAAGGAATGAGAATTCTGACTTTCATCATAAAGCATACACATAGGCCAAACAACTGCAATAGTCTGAACTTCCACAACTTACATCATAAAAATATTTACGCGTTGACTTAGCTGTCCCACAAATTCACGTGAATTACGTTACCATTTTCCACAGGTTTGCTGGCATGATGTTCATTGCATTATATATATGTATTTATCTTCTGGGAATTACTCAATGTATGTAGCACACAATTGACAAATGAGATTGGTTGTTAATTAATTGTATAATCCACACATCTCCTCAGAACGGTATTCACTCAATAAAACCTAGGTTTAGTGAATTACGTTACTAGCTGTTTTCATACACACTAACATTACCTATATCCACTTACTAAATTCCATCTAAACTACCCTCTTATAAACTTAAGTACATAATGTAATAACCAAATGAATTAACATTGCCTTGATGCAATTAAAAAACAGCCCAATAAACAATCGATTCGTGAATTACGTTATTGTGAATTACGTTACCGCAAATATCAGTTAGTCGCCGAAATTAGGACCCAGGGTCAATTATAACAGGTGAAATTTACAGCAACACCTAAGAACGTTGAGGTGTCAATATTTTGAAAGTTTTTGAAGAAGGAAATTGCATAAGTAAGAGACTTTTACGAATATTTTATGATGAATGTGAGTCATGTATGTTTCTTAAATAGTTTCATCATACAAGTGCATAATAGATAAATCAGTTTTGTATCAGTTGTTTTTTCTGGGGCATTATTTTACGTTACCATTAGTACATATAAATACACACTATTGTACTACACTATCCTTTCAGTATTTTGACACCGTAGTTTGAATACTTTTAGCAAAGGGTATGACATTTTGTATCGATATTTCAATGTTAAAGTATGTCATGCTTATCATTATCTATACTTTTTGACAAGGAAAGGACTTTTTCTAAAAGAAAAAAGCCAATAAAATAGTCTATAATCTATTTGTTTCGTCCTTATTATGTTTGATATACATACTTGTATACTTGTTCTTGTTATGTGTTGGTTGTTTGATAGGTAGAAATGATCAATGAATTGAAAAAAACTCATCATTGGTGTCACACATGGTTTGTATTTTAATTTTAGACATTGTTAATAATTGATTCACTACAGTAACGTAATTCACGGATAAGAATTACCAGGTAAAACTCATCACAAATATTTACTTATTAACGAACTTGTTATTAAAAAATCTTCTGATTTTGAGTCCGTGAAAGGTTGAAGTTTACATTTTTAAACAAACTTTTTGAGTGCTGCAACATAAATTTCATGTGACATATTTTCTCAATAATTGCTTAACTTAACGCGAAACGGCTGACTAACGATCAAACCGTACAGGACCGATTGTGAATTTTCGAGAAGGAAAAGTTTAACATGCAGTTATTTTATGCGCTTTGGGATTTCACATTTTTTTGTCTGGAAAGAGAAATCGGTGAAAACAAATTTGTGTACTTTAATAGTTGTTTTTATAGATCACGTGACTGTAGACCCTGAGTGCATTGTAAGTGACATTAGTCAGATATTTCCCCTTGCATACTCTTCAAATAAGTCATCCGGAACTCCTCGGCCATTCGCTACGAATAACCTCGGACATATTGAGACGCCATCTTGGAACTACCTTTTCGTCACATTCCCAAACAAAATGCTTTGACCGCAGTTGAAGTAAACAAATCCACGAATATACAATATTTAGTTAAATATATAACATAGAAAATGTTTTGACAAAGATCTGTGTGTATACTATAAGAACTTTTTTCATGGTCGTTACATGCTTCGCCTGCGCTTCTCTTCGCGTAGGTAGTAAAAACCCTTGTCACCAGGATAAACCCCCAACAATCATTCCTAGATTATTCATTCATGAAAAGTCGAGGAGTTCCGAATGCAAATAAGTAGGTCCAATTAGGTGGACTACTCGGTTTTTGCCCAGCTATTTTCATTAGCCTTATAATCGTGCCTTATAACTGTAGTATAGCTATTACATCTTGACTTTCGTGGCTTACACCTTACTACTAAACGCGACGTTTAGTAGCGTTGCGACGTTTAGTGTCAAGGTTGCGACGTTTAGTGTCAAGGCTGCGACGTTTAGTGTCAAGGTTGCGACGTTTTGTAGCGTTACGACCTTTAGTGTCAAGGTTGCGACGTTTAGTGTCAAGGTTGAGACGTTTAGTAGCGTTGCGACGTTTAGCAGCCCTACATCGTGTATATATAAAAAATACTTTCAAAGTCTACTATATTTTTATTTCCGAGATTTCTATAAACACGTTGGTGAGATTTGATTCCAATTAAAGTCAGTCGATTATGAATAGTCATTACTTAATAGTTACCACTCTCTTACAACAGAATCATTTCAAGTAGCTGAGGAAAGCTAAGCATAAACTAAACAAGAGGGTCGTTATGGCCCTTTATCGCTAACCGGGGTACCACTGAAATAATTATACATAATCAGACTAAATAAAAATTTCCAACCAATTTCCATGGTATTTGTATAAAAATATAGCCACAAAACTGTTAACAATATGTTTCTATTTAAAGCTCCGGTGACCTAGTTTTTTTTACGCAGATGACCCATGTTCGAACTCATCCGATCAAATACGTAGACAATCATCCTCACAAAGTTTGATGATAATTGAGGTAAAAATGTTTCCACTAGAATGTTCGCAAACAGTAGTCAGACGGGCGACAAACGATGGACGCCGGACGTCCAACGAACCTAAAAGCTCACCCTGAGCTTGCTCAGGTGAGCTAATAAAGAAAAATACAGAATTTAGGGTCTACAATTTTTGACACACGATTTATGGCCCCTGCTTTTTACAAACAAAAAATGACCAAGTTGAAAAGTTGATCCTAAGATGATTAAAATAGACACTGAGATAAAGTTTATGGCCGCGAGAGTTATTCCATTTGATATTTAAATGGATATTAAAGGTGCAATTACGGTTGCTATGGAACTCAAATCGGTTGCTATGGACAGTATAGTGGATACTTTTGGCCTTAAGGCGATTGTCATAAGGTGTAAGAGTGGTTGCTATGGACCAAGGGGTGGTTGCTAAGGACATGTTGATGGTTGCTATGAGTCTAAGAGTGGCTGCTTTGAAGTCATATTTGCTCTATGTAATATTTGTGTGTTGATCAGGCTCGACACTATACCTTCCTACTAAGTGCGACGTTTAGCGGCAAGGTTGCGACGTTTAACGGCATTCGATTTTTTGCGGCGTTTACCGTCAGCGTTGCGACGTTTAACGGCAGGGCGATTGCGACGTTTATCAGCGGTTGCGACGTTTAGCGTTAGTGTTGCGACGTTTAACGTCAGTTGCGACGTTTAGCGGCGTTGCGACGTTTAACGGCGCTACACTGCTTCCTAGTTATATTTTGTAACGATTGTTTGCTCTTCTGTACATTGGAGAAATAAAAGTATTATTATTTTTATTGTCATTGTGTAGATTAGTCTCTGGTTCACAATACCAGTAATATTTGGTTCAACATTTAACATAGAAATATATTTTGACAAAGATCTGTGTGTATACTACAAGAACTATTTTGCATAGCAGTTACGTGCTTCGCCTGTGCTTCGCCTCGCGTAGATTGTAAAAACCCAAGCCGCCAGGGTAGACCCCCTACGAATCCTTCAGAGATAAATCATTCATGAAAGGTCGAGGTGTTCCGAATGTTGTATATGAGAGTCTACCTCCTTATATGGCACTGCCTCTGTCAATACTATTTTAGATAATGAAGGTATAACAAAATCACAAGCTTTTAAAAGTTCCGACTATCTTTCCTTAGAAACTCAGAAAAGACCAGATAATTATATGCTTTTACATGTACTCTATATAAAAATCACTATTGTAGCAATACACAAAGTATTACACTAACAAGTATATAGGGAAGTGAATAAATATATACTTCAAGTACAATTACCATTTTTATGTCTTCTTAATGCAGAGCTTTTGCCACTACAAGTTGAATATATGATCTATGGATTCGTTCGCACCTTGATTTTGACGTTTTTTTTACAAAAAAAGATAATTATTTTCTCGCTCGCTCATGAAAAATTGATCAAACCGCTATATAAAGCAACTAAATTAAGATTTTTTTCTTCGAAACGAAAAGACGAAGATACGACAAACTATGGATTTGTCGTATTTTCGCCTTATATCTGTCGTATCTTTGTCTTCTCGTTTCTTCGCCACAAAGAAACAAAAGACGAAGATACGACAGATCTAAGGCGAAAACACGACACATTTTATCTGTCGTATTGTTGTATTTATTATGTCGTGTATTCGTTTCTTCGTGGCGAAGAAACGAAAAAACGAAAAGACGAAAATACGACAAGTTATGGATTTGTCGTGTCTTCGTGTTTTCGTTTTTCCGTTTCTTTGCGGCGAAGAAACGAAAATACGACATGGCATAAATCAGCCACCATAATAAAAGGATATCTTAATGTTTAGCTATGTTTTCGTGTAAAACTTTCTGAATTGACATTTATTCTGCACTTCACATACAGATTTCTAAAAAGAGTTGATAGCTATTTGTTTACGAATAGACTTCCGAATAGATTTCTGAATATATTTTTCAATAAACCATTGTTTATTCTGCGCATTAACTTTTGAATAGTTAAGATACTAGAAAGATAAAGTTAAAAAGCCGCCCGGAGAGCTCAGTTGGCCGCACGCAAGTCTTCTGATCGAGGGGTCGTGGGTTCGATTCCCGTGCGGGGCATACTTTCATGGAGCTTGGTCAAGAAATTATTTCTACGGCCATTCTTCCTCCTACCAATGATTCTTAATTATGTAGGGAAGTTGTCCGTCACTGACGAAAGTAAGCGCTTAGTAGGTGGTTAACAGCTAAATCCAGAGATTTAGCCTTTCCAGGAGGAATTAGTAGGTTGACTGACTGCCGTTATATGACATTTTCAATTTGTTGCTACATGTACGGCGTTAAACGCAACAAACACAAAACAAAACAAACAGAAAGATAACTTCACGTGCTTTTTTCTACGGTAATAAAGGAATATTCTTAACACGTAACAGTTGATAACTAGAACTGCCACCAGTGGCGAAAATACCCCCGCAACAGCAACATTTCAAGATAAAAGCAAGTCAACATTGTGGAAGTCCAAAAGGGTAAATGTTGTAAGAAGCATAAAAACCATGAAAAGAATAGGATGCAAAAATCAAATTGGAAATAAACAGCAAATTACAGTGTAATTCACTATAGATTTATGAAAAAGCAAAATGAACAGAGTTGTCATATGTCAAATGATTTTTTACATGAAAATGAACACCATTTGGTCATTATGAATGTAAAGTGGAACAACAGACAAAGAGTGATCACATTTAAACTCATCATGAGTATGTTGTAACCAGAAGAGCAAAATGTAGAATGTGTTTGTAATTTTTGATAAATAAGTAAAAAATAAGGCAATTGCAAAAATGGTAGTCAGCAATGTACACAATTTAAATCAAACAATTAGTATTTACAATATCTTGTATCAAGAATTTCACAAATACCCCATAAGAAAGCTTAAATTACCAATCATTATTTTCACAGAAGTAAAGTTAAAATAATATCTAAAATCTCATGTAGCTATAACGCCAATCAGCCATTATGAATTTGATAAAATATCAATACATCAAAAAAAAAAAGTTCAACAATAAGAATTTGATAAAAATAGCAGTACATAATAGACTTCAGCAAGTCAAAATGGCAAACAATGTGGAATAATGCTATATTTAATAAGTTACATGACTTAAAGCCATAAACCCTTGATTCATCTTCGTCAATAATTTTTGCTAATCAATGAGATAAATAGTTACTATGAGATGTAAAATTGGTCATACTATATTAACACATTCATACCTTCTCAAAAGAAAGAAAGCACCTAAATGTATACCATGTGACGAGCATTTCAATGTCAAATACGTTCTCCTTGACTGCCAGGATCTTAAATACATCCATGACAAACATTTTAAAGTTAACTCACTTAAAGAACTTTTTGAGTCTGTACCATCATATGCGATACTTAACTTTTTGAAGGAAATAAATGTATATAATAAGATACAGAGCTTTACATCATTAATATTGATTTAATAAATAGTATCATTGATTGCTTTCGACGCGATATGACCTTTTTGTGTTGGTGCACCGTAAAACCAAAATAAAACCAAACAATACTTGACAGAAATAAATGTTTATCATAAAATATAGGACGTAAAATCTTCATTATCTATTGAAGTAATAGTATCATCAATTGTTTTCGGCGTAATATGACTTTATGCATTAATAAGCCGTAAAATCCAATAAATCAATCAATAAATCAATCAGACTTCAGCAAGAAGAAATTGGTGATGAAATAAGCTTACTATACAGTTATTTAAACAAAGTCAAAATGGCTGCCAGTCTGCCATAATGAATTTGTATCCTAAGTAAATCCATGTACAAGTCAACTACATCAATAAAGACTTTGGAGCGAAATTTGGATAAAATTGAGTAAAAAAACACATACATGTACTATACAGTAATTTAAATAAAAATTCAAGATGGCTGCCAGTCAGCCATATTGAATATAAATTGATGAAGAATGGTCATCCTGATCAACTGTATTAGTGAGACCTTGTATGCAATTTCTTTTCAAAATATGTATGGTAATAAGTCAAAATAAGACTGTATTAATTTAGAAAAAGGACGACAGCCAGTCCGCCATTTTGAATTGGAATTGAGTTAAAGTGTATGTACACATCAACTGTGAACGCCTGTGCAAAATTCTATCTAAATTAGTTGAGAAATAAGCATACAGTAATTAAACGAAATTAAAAAGAATTCAAGATGGCCGCAAGTCGGCCATTTTGAATTTGGAATTGATATAAAGTGTATGTACACATCAAATGTAAACGCCTGTGCAAAATTCTATAAAATAAAAAAATAAAAAGTCTGTTCAGAAATAAGCATGCAGTTATTAAATTAAATTAAAAAAATCAAGATGGCCGCAAGTCGGCCATTTTGAATTGGAATTGATATAACATGCATATAACATCAACTGTAAACGCCTGTGCAAATTCTATAAAATAAAATAAGACAAGAAAAAAATCTATTCAGAAAAAAGCATACTATACAGTTATCAAATTAGATTTAAAATATATAACACCATTAAATATTTTAAACAAGTGAGATATGTTTCCATAGTTACATGAGTTTTGTATACACCATTAAGTCATGGTATATAACAGCTTCTATTAAAATACATTAAGAAATAAACATACTACTAATGTATTAATTTTTTGGGACAGACCACATATCCAACCAACCAACCAACCAACCAACCAACCAACCAACCAACAAACCAACCAACCAACCAACCAACCAACCAACCACCAGGGTGATTCCAGTATACCCCCGAAAACTTCGTTTGCGGGGGTATAATAAATGTCGTATTATGATTTCGTAATACTTCCTCTTAAACTAGTAATCATGATTTATGAAAACTGTGCCCTAGATGACTAGAAATTGTCTAACATAGATATGAACTATGGTGTAACATTCCAAAATCAAGGATGAATCATTTGTTGAAATTGGGAAAAATACATCAAGTGGGTGGGGTAACCAAGTGTACTAAAATATAAAAAAAATCCGGATAATTTTGATATTTTTGTAAGAGATGCATCAAATGTACAGACACAACAGTGAAAATATAAAACACTGAACGAAATAGACATTTAGAATGAAATGAAAACATTTATCACAACCTTGAAATAGCCTTCCTTACGTCAGTCCAAACACATCATTAAAGTACTTTTTTCTTAAATACAAAAGTTAATATAGAAGTTTTATAACATATCAAGACAAAGACATGGTAACTTTATTCTTTCACTTTATGATCAAATTTGAAAAATAAAACCATGGTTGCAGTATTCTGCTTCTAGATAACTACGATGACTATCGCGAAAAAAGACGGCTACAGTCACAGCTTGTAAAAGTGCGGTTTAAAGTGTGCTTCCATATTCATATTCAGCCGACTTTACAATCTTGTGCGATAACTCCTGGTCATTGAAATCACCTTCATACAGGTGATCTCTCACAGTACTCATTTACACCTGGGTGGAGTGGAACAATTGTAGGGTTATTTCTTGTTCAAGGAAATTAGCAGTACCCTAGTGGGAATCGAACCCGGGACCTCTCGATCATTAAGTGCGCGTCCTACCACTGAAGCACTGCTCCTACACTGCTTATAGAATAAATAATGTATGTGTTTGGTGTGTTCATGCAGTGTTTAATGCCGCGTCAATCTAATTTTATGACGGCAAGCTTAATATAACCTAGCTTCCCTGGATCCTTTTCTGTAACCAGTACTCACCCACCCACCTTTCTATGAAACCGGCGATTTCTCCATATACCTTATTATTAGAGGAAACTTGCCATTATCATCATTTTTTTATGAATGGGTAAATGATTTCCCTGGTTGGATTCGAACCCGTGACCTCTTCGGGAAACTGAATTTAAAACCCACCAACTGCACTACAGGTGATACGGAATGCTGCTTATCATTAACTACACTTAACAAAATTAATGGGGCGGAAATATTACCATCTAAATATTGTGTGAGAAAAAACATATATTCGATTGAACAACACATACAACAGTGTAAAGTAACCAGGGAACATCGTATTTTAATGTTTGTTAAAGTTTGAAGGTTTAAAACAAAAACACAGTAAAAGTTCAAAGCAACCCACTCATAAAATATCCATTGTTCGGCCTAGATGGGTGGGGTAATGCAAAATATAAACTCTCGCTATTTGCGCAAAGTCATTTTCCAAATTAAAGTTTATTGTACGTATGAGCACCTCTAATAGAAATTACTTCCCTATATCGTTGTTTGAAGCTGCTAATGAGTTTCCAGAAGTCTGACTGAGGAACTTAGTTCCATCCGTCTATGTGCACATTAGCTACGCCATGAGAGGTTTCCAGTGTGTGTTTTGGCGCTGAAATGCATTCTCTATTGCATTGAGATCATGTGATATGGCCGTTCAGTCCACACTTACAATCCCCAGTACCTCAAGGCAACGTTCTATATCTCTTCTTCTGTGTGTTAGTGCGTTTTTTATCCATAAGAACAAAATTATTGTCCGTTTTTTCTCAACTGTCAAAGCTTGAATAATTACACGATGACTGAATGCATTGTTTTTGTACTGGCGGCCTAATTGTTATTAAAAGTATCGTGACTTAAACATATTATACGGCGTAACAGCTTTACTCGATCATAATACACACTTTCGGAAACTCATGGATGAATTACAACAATGATTTTAACAAAGGCATGCACCGTGAAATTATTCATGTGTTGACAGTTGAGAAAAAAAACGAACAATACACCTAGTGCACCAGGGTAATGACGCACAAAGGGATTAAAAATATTGTCCCTATACCTTGCAACCTTTTGAGTTTCATTCCTAATTGCTTAAAGTTTGGTACGACCGCCATATACATGTATTAGCATTATTATATTCCTCCGCAAACCAACTTCGAGCCCTCGCCAAACCTGCAATGCTCTAGTCTTATTCAACCGTGAAAAAAAACCAGTTAAACTGCTCCCTTGACCGAATTTATTTGTTTGATGCATCACGTGCTTTTAATCATGAACAATAAAAAATCTTTTTGTCAAGGCATTTATCTGTACATATCTAATTTACAGACATACCAATTTTCATAATGTCATTCACCCTTGTATTCCAGCCCCTTTAATATTTTTGTTGAGTATATGCTATTTCAACATATGGAAATTCGTTTTTAATAATATTATATATTAATTAGCTGGGTTTTTTATTAAAAATAGAAATGTCATAAATTCTCTTAAAATAAACACATGTATATATTTAATTAAACTTAGTGTATTATTTCATGCCGTCATTTCTTTTTTTGTGGAGCATTATAAAAATGAAGTTGATAATACATCGTAACAAAGGACTAAGTTATTTATAATTTATCACCAACGAGGTTCGGATTTCAGCTTATAAATTTGATATACGCGTTAAAATCGTGATTATATCAGACAATGAATAAAACTAATGACTTGTTAGTGGAGATGTTTTAATCCCTGGAATACAGTCTATCAAGATATGATGTTCTACTCTACTCTCCGAAAGTTCCTTCACACATTCATAATTAACAATGTATTGAATAGAGTTTCAAAGATTTGAAAAAGCTTTTTATAAAATATTTTCAGTTTGCTCATTGAAATCAGTACTCAGTTCTTCTTCTCTTGAATGTAAAATAAAAAAAAAATAGAGATACATTGATTATAGTTTCGGAGGCTGATACAAAAATGTTTCAGCAACTCAATAGAATATAATGTACATGTACCAATAAAGTTTGTTTTCATTGCATAAATAATGAATAAAATAAACAGTAACATAATAAACGGGTAAGGGATATTTGTACATTTGTAAACTTTGTATATTCTTGTAATTTTGTGATATTCTGAGAATAAAAATGTTTAAACTAAACGGGTAAGGGACAACTCAACCAAAAGACAAGTTAATCCATGGATAACTCAACCAAAAGTTTGGACAACTCAACCCGTTAGTAGGGGATTGAGTTGTCTAGGGTTGAGTTGTCTTAAGATATAGTTGTTCTGAATTATGCCATCATTTTATGTTCTTATATGATCAATTAGGAATAGTCTACATCGCTCTTTGTGTTGGGAAACAATATCGTGTCCAAGGACGTTTGGAGGGTATTTTATGTTTGTTTGTTGTGCTTGTTTTATTAGGTTATTTAATTAACGCCGTGTCAATACGTTTTGGTCATTTTATGGCGTCCAGCGCACCTAACCTAGCTTTCCTCTTTCCTGGACCCTTGTCTATAACCAGTATTAACCTACCCTTCCACAAGACACGGAACTTCTCTATATACCTTATTATTTGAGGAAAATTGACAATATTGTCAAATTTTCAAGGAAGGGTATGACCTCCCCGGGTGGGATTGGAACCGTCCCCCCAGGACACAAGAATCGAAACCCCGTCGTTCTACCAACTGCGCTACCGACCAGGTTACATTTTATGTACATAAACTGAGTATCAATATGTATTATGACAAGCAGAAAATCTGACAAAACAAATTGTCATTCACGCCCCACAGTATTTCCCGACAACAATTCAGTAATTAAAACAATCATTATAATTATATTGATAAAACAATGCTTTTTAATAGTGCACTAATATCAATTATACAATTTGCATTGAACTTTCACATTTACAGAACATGTCTTGATGTACGTTTAACGTATAGATACACTTTATTTAATAGACATTTAATTTCGACACCTGCTTTCAATATAATTGTCCAATTTACTAGTTGAACTAAACATACTATTATTTTTTATTGCCTAACATTTTATCAAATGTTGTTCTTCGGCGCTATTATGGTAATTCAAATCTAATAGTGAACAGTGAACACAAATAGCGTACGTGTTTAGAAAATCTCTTTATTGTAGCTATTATAATTTGTTGTATCACCCTAATCATTTAAAAACAAGCCTCATTACGGTAGAAGTATCTCGGAATTGAACGTCTATATATTTCTGGTCCTTAATTAAATACCAACGCATGTACTGTCCATGTTTTAGTTTACATCTACGTATGATATTAGCACATTCTTAACAACGTGGTTATATCGTATAATCTATTTCTGAATGTCCTCATGCCAAATGTGTAACAAGAATGTCGACGGCAAGACGGGAAAAAAAACTACAATATTTCAAATTCTTTCGTCAGTAACAAAATTTTGAACAGTTATTTCTCAGAACAGGAAGAAAATTTCATTAATACTCAAAGTTTTCCTGTTGTAGATGAAAACAAAACACACACTGAAGATTTACTTTTTTATTTATTTTTTTTGTTTTGGGGTTTAACGCCGTAGCAACACATGTATAGATCACATAACGGCGGTCATTCAACCTACTCACTGTTCCTGCATAGAAAGGCTTGATCTCTGGATTCAGCTGTTAACCAACTACAAATAGTATATGTCAAGTGACTGACAACTGCCTTACATAATGAAGAATCATTGGTAGGAGGGAGAATGGCCGGTAGAAATAATGTCATGACCAAGCTCCGCGAATGTATGCCCCGCCCGGGAATCTAACCCACGACCCCTCGATCAGTAGACTTGCGTACTACATGTACCAACCGAGCTAGCCGGGCGGCTTTACCTTTTATTTACGGAGATGCCTCAGGGCTTTGATTATCTTATTGTTACATCCCTACTTGTATATGACAAAACACATGTGTTTGTTATTCATAAGCCTATGAATGATACATCGAACTGCATATTCAATCGTAAATGAAACGTTGCAAAATTAAAAAAATAAATTTATATACGATAATTTTATATTTATGTTCTATAATTTAACATTCATGTGGTAAAAAATAAAAGTATGGTAGAAAATTATTAACATTCGAAAAATATATTTATGTGTTATAATTTCACATTTATATTCTGGTTTTTTTTTATATTTTTGTTGTAAAAAAATGTGGTATAATATCATTCATATTTTTTTTTATTTTCAAAACGAATATATATATATATGTGTAGTAAAAATAAATATTTACGTTCAATAATCGTAAGGCATTATGGATACTGACAACATTTGTAACGAACGATTTCATTGGACGTCATTACAACATAAATAAAAATAGAATATAAATGTGAAATTATAGCACATAAATATTTTTTTTTTCGAATATAAATAATTTTATTCTATATAAATTTTATTTTTTACCACATAGATATGAAATTATCGCATATAAATTAATTTTTGAATTTTGCAACGTTTCACACGCCATAGAAAAGAGAGAATGTTTTTTACTCATTGTATTTCCATCATTAATCTTAGAGTTTACAACTGTAGTTTATAAATATAATAATTTGACAAAAGTCGTGTATGTAGGACATGTATAAATTTATAATTTCCAATACCAAATATAATAAAAGTGTTTTTTAATATGAAAGTGATATTTTAGCGTCAAGCCCTTGTTACATGTAAACGCATTCTAATTTGTATGAAGTAAATTAGCAATATTGTTCTAACTAAAAGAAATCATACAAAATTCCATCATAAAGCATAAATTTATGTCTGTCTGAATTGTAAACTATTAGTGGACAATAAAACAGTCGCAACATTAATTATGTTTATATCATTTATTTTCGAGGCTTGTCACGACCACTAGTTACACTATGTCGGTTATTGTTTTGTAATTATAACACTAAATTAAACAAGAGGGCGATGGGGGTACTTTATCGCTCACCTGAGCACCAGTGATATATATTCGTTCGTTCTTTCTTTCATTATTATGAAGTCATAGCTATAGTAATATATACCCGTTAGTAGTTGGTCACAGTTCATTTGATTTGTCTAAGCTATTTATGATCATAACATCATATGCGCAAAACATGCTATGTAATATCCACTTGCATTTTTTAGGTATTAGAAATAAACTAAAGTCTCTCTATACATGAATCTGAGCTAAATAACAATCAAGTAATAAATTGTATAGTGCGCACAAAATAATAAAACATTAAAAATGAGACAATTTCAGAGGTAGGCAGAATCGAAAATAAAATTTGTGTAATTCATTTTAACAAAATTAACTTGGCGGATAAACCACCACCACTTAGTAAATCATGCTTGTAATGATAGAACGCTTTTCCATTACACCAACAACTAAGACACTCGTAAAACATATCACAATTGTTTAAGTTATTGTCATCCTGAGCATCCCTCGTCGTGGATAAGTTCATTGTATTGTTATTAAAACAGTGTTTGTTTTTTTGCTCGAACTATACTATGTATGTATTATCTGAGCAGATGTCTTTTCCTCGTTTTTCTCTTTTTTGTACATTTTCTTTTCATCTTTTCTACATGTTCTTTTTCATATATGTTTTTCATTTACTCATGTCTAAATGGTATTGTATGCTTGCATATATTTCCAATATAAACTGTAGTGTACATGGTAACTGTGACCGAGTGTTTCATCTGAGATGGCCCACGCTCGAACTTATCCGAGCAATTACCAATACTAGCATGCTGACAAAATTTGATGACAAATGAGGCAAAAATGTGACTGCTTGAGTGTTTACAGACTAATGTGGACACGACGGACATCGGACATTCAACGATCCAAAAAGCTCACACTGGGCTATCAGGTAAGCTAAAAACTAAATTGTCAATTATTATGTTTTATTTCTGTTGTAATTTTGTTATTGTAAGCTATATTTAAAGGTAAGTTTGCGTCCCACTTTTCAGGAATAATTCTTTGAGATAAAACATTAAATTTTTACAGCCAACATCTTTGATATCTAAGCGAAACACCTCTCGAGCTGAATCGAAAAGACGAAAACGCTTGCGAGCACTCGCGCAGGCGCCCGCGTTCAGAACGAGAAGGGATCACAATGGAAATAAGGATTAGATTCCTTTTTTGTGCCATCCCTGTATTTCAATGTATTCGACATGGTCTTTAATAATTCAATCAAGTGCAATGATAATTCTTATATTTCGTTTTAAACTTTGCCTTTCAACAATAAATGCATGTTTTAACCATTCTCATTCTTCCATTCTTACTGAACATGCAATTTTGTAGACCGTTTTATATATATTATGTATTTCGTTATGTATATAAATCTTTATTCATCTTTATATTTTACCATCATTTTGCTAACTATACATGTAACATGTCAATGTCATGAAATATGAAAAAATATATACATACATCCTGTCCAGTGTTGGCAGGTGTGAGATTGGTGCACGCTAGAACCCAGTGGCTAATGTTTATAACTGTTTGGTCCAGGGCGGACATCATACAGGTTTTTGTATTTGGTTATGTGTTTATGGTGTCTATTTTACAGCAAAACGTTTAAAAATCTGAAAATATATGTTTCAGTTATTTATGACTGTGTGGAAAGTCTACTTCCGCGGTCTCTGATATGTTTTAGATTCCATTTTAAATGCATGCCAACATTCATGTGATAGTGGCTATAGAAACATGCCCATTAATAAATTTAGGCTTTCGAATCTCAAGATCATCTGGCATCTGAGAAGCGTTCAAGGTCATCTGAGCGCACGTCAGTTTTCAGTCACGTATATTCGTGTTCAATAGCAATCAAGTTTCATCTGTTCTGTTGGTGGAATTTAATCTTGAAATTTTATAATAGTTCTAATGCTGATTTACACCTGGTTGCACAGTTTGACATTGAATGTCCCAAGATGTTATTGACATATTTTACTATATGTATAAAACAGTGGTGATTAAGCAGCTGGAATAAAAAAATATATAGAAGAAGACAATCTCTTACATCTACAGCATGTACTATAAGTTGGAACTGATATTGAGGACAATGGCACTTGAATCACCACATACTGTTTGCCAAACAGCTAACTTCAAATGAGAATCGCTATTGCAAAGGTCAATGATAGGGACTGTATGAGCTGTATTCACTTTAATACACTATACAGCTACTTACCATAAATTGATTTTTACCAGGTTTAACGCCGTATCAACACAATTTAGGTCATTTTACGGCGTCCAGCGCACCTAACATAGCTTTCCTGGACCCTTGTCTATAACCAGTACTCACCTACCCTTCCACAAGGCCGAAAACTTCTCCATATCATCTAATCAATGGAGGAAAAATGACATTATTGCCAAATTTTCATAGAAGGGTATAACCTTCCCGGGTGATAAATTGAATTAATAAGGAAAATAAGTACAGAAAGTCTATTTACTTTTCCCTCAAAAATCGTTATATTTAGTGACCTTTAATACCAAAAACAGAATTTTCTTTCAACAGGTGATAGTTATATGATAGGACTTTAGCGTTAAAAATAAAATAGGCCCAAAAATAAACTGGATCATAAATATCCAATCATGTACACTGGGGTCCAAAAGTTTCTTTACACATTGTTAAATTTTGATGTTTTGGAATACACTTAGGTATACTTTACATGTCATTATTATATTTACAACTAATATACAGTTCATAATGAACTGTCAATTTCGTTTCACCATTCTTATTTTATCATAAATAAACAAGAATAATATGAAACAAATTGGGTCTGGATTAATATTTGCAATAAAAAAAGAAAAGACAATATTAAACAAATTACATGTGTAAAGAAACTTTTGGACTCCAGTGTATTTGTAGATTATGTCATATGTTTACAGGGCTCGAATTTAACAAAAAAAATGCACTTGCAAAATTTTGCGAGTTGATTTTACTTCAACTCGCAAAATGAGAAAAGAATCAGTCGCATTTTTTCTCCATTTTTTACTAGCAAACATATTTACTATTCATATAAGCAATAAACAAAACAGCACCATATCTGACTATGGATAGAACAAGGGCGCTATTGTGGAATAGACAAAGATTATCAAACCTGTTTTACTATGAATCTTTAATTCATACTATTGATCTATATGTCTGTTTCAACTCTGATTTAAGCCTCATTAGTTATGACAGTAATATTATTGCATCGATTTAAACTCGCGAATATTTGCGAGTTAGATTAAAAGTTACTCGCAATTTTCAAAATCCACTCGCATTTTGCGAATATGCGAGTTTAAATTCGAACCCTGTTGTTTATCTATTACCATGTAGTCATTTTACTCAATCTGATTATAATTTATCCACTAAATGCTGGTCACGTACTGTAAATATAGCTTCTCCCAAGGAGAATGCTCTCTTTGAGCATGTCAATATGTCATGAAATGTTTCCTGTATTTATATAATTAGATATGTGTGTGAGTGTATGTATATGTGCTAGGAAGAGTGATAGAATGAGTGTGACATTAGGACATCAGGGTGTGTGTTTGCATGTGTTGTAAGTATGTGAATAGGGGATTATGAGTGAATGTGTGAGTGAGTGAATGTGTGAGTGAGTAAGAGTGTGAGAGACAGGAGTGATAGGGTGAGTGTAAGAGTGATATATTGTATGATATTTGTAATTGTACATTGTATCTCAAAGGCCAAATGACCTAATTGATTTGTAAATAATCTATCTATGTACAATCACACTAGACTTAATGATTCTACTCAATATAACAAATGATACATGTATTTGGACATTTAATACCAAAAGTATGGTGGCATATTTCTGCCATCAAATAAACACATAACTAACTAGTTAGTTATGTGGTTTACTAGTTACGGTAACTAGTTAACCACTTAACTTAATAAACTTAAGAGGTTAACTAGTTACCGTAACTAGTTAACTACCTAATTAACTAGTTAATTAAGAGGTTAACTTGTTACGGTAACTGGTTAACTACTTAACTTAAGTGGTTAACTAGTTATCGTATCTAGTTAACCTCTTAATTAACTAGTTAATTATGTGGTTATCTGGTGGCAGAAATATGCCACCATACAAAAGCTTACATGTACTTCATAATTTAAGAAAATATTAGATTTTTCTGTTTTCTGTTACTCCCACTAATACTTATCTGGGTTAATAACGATCAGAATATCACTGTAATCGGTGTGTGGATGTTCCTGCTCTGATATATTTATGTAAAATATGCTTTTCTATAGATTTAAAAATTTGAATTTGAATTTAACATTTTTTTCTGAAACACTCAAAATTTGATAGAAAGACGTGTAAAAACTTATCGCTAACAGTAAAGTTATTTAACTACAGACATTCCTCACAGCCAAGAATAAAAAAGAGAGATGTTTTAGATATTGAAAAGAACGTTACAACCAAATAATTAAAACAAGAACCTGATGGGTTTCTTCCTGGAAAACACATTGGCATGATAATTGCTATTTTTTGTATGGAAATATTACAAAGTAATGAAGCATTGTACCCTAATATGACAATTCTAGTGCAAAGTAAGTAACGCATAGGCTGATCTAGCGGGGGTCAGGTGGGTCCGGACCCCCCCCCCCCCCTAGAATTTCCAAAATGCACCTTTTCATTGGTGTATTTTCATATAAGTAGCATAGAACAATTTTTCTCGGTTCTTAACATAGATTTAATGGTTATGTAGTTTTTAATATTAATATGTTGCTTTATTCTGCAAATTGTGCATAATGTGGTTGTGGTTCCAAAGTGTGGACCCCCCCCCCCCCTAGAAAAAGCCCCCCCCCTAGTTAAAAAACTGTGGATCCGCCGCTGTAACGATATATTTGATCTTAGATTTTTATCTCAGTTTTAATTTACGTAGCACAATTTTTCCGTCAGCTTTCCTTACAAATTTATCAAATTACTTTATAACATTAATTTTGTTTATTACATTTATACCCACTGAAAAGTAATTTAAAATTTTAACAATTCTGTGAGCGAGTAGCTTTCATTAAATATCAACAACAAAAACGTGAATCTCTGCTAATTGCAAATATCCAAAAATAGGAACATTCACTTACTGTCAAATCATAAACATAATGTATTTTAGTAATTTTGGTGATTATCCATCCCATGAGTAATAATTAGCGAAATTATGAGTAATTTTACATAATTTTACAAGACAATATTTAATGCCAAAGGTATCTAGGCACAAGTCCTTGTTAATTCAGAAATGACATTGTTATAAGTTTTTACCATGTTGTTAAAATTCTCTGATACCATAAGCTTAGACAATTTTGAATCAAGAGTATACATGTCATTACAAAATTTACTAAACAAATTCCATGTCACATACATGCTCTACGCTTTACGGGTTTCAAGAACATATGTCTTAAGGTTTAGCTGACCACATTTATACATTTTAAGGAAGTTCCCATTTCGCCGGACGGGAACATTTGGACATCATGATAGGGTTCTATTGTCAATATTATGCAAACTAAGCAAATTTCAGCCCTTGTGTTTTTTGACAAATTTTGTTTTCGTTTGCCAATGCAACTAGATTCATGCTAATTGATTATACATTCGTCTCGGTACGCTCCTGACGGTATGACTAAACAGCGAATATGACTATTTTTAAACAACAATCGCCCCGCATAGCGCCGAAAATCTTTCAAATATATGTCTTGTTTATGATTGTTAATAATTCCTATTTTTATAGTAACATAATTATTATCAACTGCACAGTTGAATTTTGTATTTTTTTTACTAATACAAAATATAAATATGTACAATATAAATAAACAACCAAATAAATAAACAAACAAACCAATTGTCATTATTTCCTTATTGTATATCAGATCTGATATTGGGACTTTTATTACATCATAACTTACAAGAATGTCACACATTTCTCGCCTTACTCCCACTAACACTGATCATAATAAATTGCGACGAGAATATCAATGATGTTGAAGCGTAAATGTTCCTGAACTGAAAACATTCATGTAAAGCAACTTGTGGTTAGATTTAAAGGTACTCATTCACAGATTTCAACTTAAATATCAACTTTTTCTGAAAGTATCCAAATTGTTTGGAAACATTTTTAAGCAGAAAATTAGTGATTTGATCATGACAATTTTAATGCAAATTGAAATATAAGTACAAATGATGGTGTTTCAAGTTGTAAAAATCTACCCCGTAAGTCACGGTATAGACAATTTTAGTGCATTTTTGTGATTTTTATTGTATATTTCTTGCAATCTATTGGTCAATTTGTTTTAAAATATTAAGACTTAATTTTTGACACAATTACAGACAACGAATGGTATTTTGAAAATATTGAAAAGTCTTCACCAGATCTGTGAACTAGTACCTTTAACTTAAATATCAACTTTTCAAAGACACTTAAAATCGCATAGCAACATTTCGGAGGGAAAGCAGTGTTCTGATAATAAAAAAATAGTGCAAAATGACAAAAATGATGGTAATCTGATGTGTAAGTAACAGCATAGTTGATTTTAGCATTTTTCACTTTTACTTTATTTGTCTCACAACCTATAAATCAGCTTGCATCCAAATATTAAGAAATTACTTCATAACCATTATTACACCCGCTGAACGGTAATTGTTAAGTAATAAAACAATTAAACCACATCTGTGAGCGAGTAGCTTTCATTAATTATCAACAACAAAAATGTGAATCTCTGTTAATTGCAAATATCCATAAATAGGAACTTTTCACTTACTGTCAAATCATAAACATAATGTACAGTAATTTTGGTGATTATCCATCCTATGAGCAATAATTATCGAAATTATGAGTAATTTTATATAATTTTACAAGACAATATTTAATGCCAAAGGTATCTAGGCACAAGTCCTAGTTAATTCAGAAATGACATTGTTTTACGTTTTACTTGTTGTTAAAATACTCGTATTCCGTAAAAAAGACGATGCCTTATCACTGTTGCACTGTTGAAAAATGAATATTTTTTTCAGGGCGTAAGCGAAAAATATAAAACTGACGTTAAAAATGTGATGCGCATTGTTGATCAAGGATTTTTTTCAAGGGGAGAGGGTTCCGAACTTTTTGTTGGGGGTCCAAACTTTCGAACCTTTACCACATTATACATATTTTGCAGAATATTGCAACATATTAATAATAAAAACTACATTACCAATGAATCTATGTTAAGCACCGAGAAAAATTGCATCATGTTACTTAAAAATGACTTACAGTCAAGAAATACACTAATGGTCAGGTACATTTGGAAATTCCAATGGGGGGGGGCGGGGTCCGGACACCCTGAAACCCCCCTCCCGCTAGATCCGCCTTAACACTGATAGGGAATGTAACAATACAGACTTATGTATCAATGATCAATGAAGGTGTCTGGTCAACATGTAATCATGTTACGGTCTGAAACCCCACAGGGGAGGGACATGAAAAGCGGAGTTGAATTCTGACTTTCATAGACATAATATTAGACGAGTGTCACCTTTAATTTACTTTAGTTAAATATGCTTAAAAACAACTTGATTAAATAGAACAATTTGTTATTTTCTATGCACATAGTCAAGAGACAGAAGACTGACATAGGATGGAACAGGAAATCTGTATTGCCTGCAATTACATTCTGTTCCATACACTCAGAATGTTATCATTGAATGAACTTTCATCCAGATCTTACCCTAAATGACAGAGATATTCAACATATTGAATTTTAACACAAAAATTACAAAGAGAAGTTATCCATTACTAAGCCAGGTAGAGTTGTGGTTACTTTCTAATTCAGTTCATCACATGGTATATAATCATTGTATGCATCTTCATAAAGAATTGACCATTAATGGTAAAGCTATACAAAAAATTGAAAACTTTAATGCAAAACTTACAAAGGGAAATAATCCATAATTAAGCCAGGACACTTCTGAATAAAACATGAACAATTATATCAAGACTATTGTCATAGAATCCAATCCTGTGTATGTATCTATATTTAATTGTTCCATTGTCAAAGGCATGTGAGCATGCTGACTAAATGTTCATAAAATGTTTTGTCATATAATAAGATAAGTAGGATAGTAAATATATTTATCATTATTTGCGGGAATTATGAAGAGAGAAAGGCTTTCGGTGGTTATTTTGTTAGGTGCTGTAAATATTGTCTTTATAAATAGATAGTTTATTTATTTCCATAACATTTACAAATGTATGAGGACAATAATGCATGATAGTGGATGGCAAAACAATGTGTATAGAAATCAATAAAATGAACATAATCATATATTCATCTGAATTCTTCTAATCGCACTCGTACGTGGAGATATTACGGTGGCATAGAGGTACGGTGGCATAGAAGTGACATGGAGAAATATTTAAAATACCGCTACTATTACGTGGCCACGCAGTAGCTTTTACGTGCGCACACAATAACGTTTACGTGGCCAAGTAATAGCTGTACGTGCGCACGCAATAACTTTTACGTGACCACGTAATAGCTTTACATGCGCACGCAATAGCTTTTACGTGCGCACCCAATAACATTTACGTGGCCACGCAATAGCTTTACGTGGCCACGCAGTAGCTTTCACGTGCGCACGCAATAACTTTTACGTGACCACGTAATAGCTTTACGTGCGCACGCAATAGCTTCTACGTGCGCACGCAATAACGTTTATGTGGCCACGCAAAAGCTTCACGTGCGTACGTAATAATTGTTCAATGAAAAATGGCCGCCAATTTCAACAACTCTAATTGGTCAATTATAACGTGCGCACGTAAAGCTATTGCGTGTCCACGTAAACGTTATTGCGTGCGCACGTAAAAGCTATTGCTCTATAACGTTTGCTCTCATCAGTCTGGATAGAAATAAGCCACTCAAATGTATAATCTTGAAAACTATAATTTGTAATACCATCTTTAAGAAATAACTTGTTAATACAAATATTTATGTCAGAAAAATGATTAAGATCAAAATGAAACAGTTTCTGTTTAACAACATAAGACAAATTTTTAAACCTGGAACTACCAGAGATTGCGGCCCAGAGTGCAATCAGTTTATTTATTCTTGTATGATCTAGTGAACTAAGTTCACTCCATAAATTTGAGATACATTTCCATTGTCGGACAATAGGAGGAAACCAACCCATATCACCAATGATAGCTGCGTTTGGTGTATACTTTCCAACACCAAGATAGAAACGCATTGCTCTATTATGAATTGTTTCAGTACAAGAGTATGTTTTAAAACCCAAAATCGCAGCACCATAAAAAATGACAGGCCACACAATAGAATCAAAAAGTTTTGTATAAACGTTATAAGGAACTCCTCCCAAAGATTTACTCATTAGCTATTACCAAACCTAAAGCACGGCTTGCACTCTGAGCTACAGTCTTTGTCATAATATCAAAATTTAGATGTTCAGTCAATACAAGACCAAGATACGTATATTTATCAACAATATTTAACACAGTATTGCCACATTTAAACCTATAATCAGTTTTTGTATGAGATAAGGACCTATCAAAATCATACTTATACTCTGTAACCTATTTATCGGTGAATACCAAATATCAGTGATACGGTAATATCCCGATTATAATATGCATGCGCAGCTAACGGATGTCTTTGTCTGCTACGTTCTGTTTAATTTGGTTTCTGCCATTTGTCCGAAGTGAAAGTGGTTTAAACATGTAACTTTTTCGCGAGAATCAATACAATCATTTTTGACTCTCCATTTTGATTTAAATCTGGCGGAAAATTGAAAATATTAACAGGCTTATGTATCAGAAACAGTATTATAACAATTTATTAACAGTTTGAACCTTTAAGATTTCGATTGATTAAAATGGGTAGGTTGGGAACATTAAAATTGCTGTTTACGCACGACGACACTGACTTTGGGATATTTCATATCTGTCACCGATCATATGTATATGGAAACAAAGATTGCGGCCTCTATTTTCGATACAAAATGGCGATATTTGACCTAGTTCTGTCAGGATTATCCTTAACTAGAGATAGTGATATGGTAAAAAGGTATGAACAGATAATAACTAAAAATAAAAGTGTTTTAGTTTGCCGACAGATAATTCGGTCTTTAAAGCATCACCGATATATAGTATCACCAGTATACAAAGAACTATTTTCTGTCAAATCGTCACTAACATAAGCGCGGGGACAAGACTGTGGTATGTTAAAGAGAGAAACGAATAAAAAGTCGATGGAAAATTTGCCATCAATAGATTGAGTGCTAACACTCGCTATGGAATGTTTTCAATCTGATAATGTATATGTAGACACAGGTAACAATATTTTCCAGGGTTCCAAATTGCAAAAAGTGGTTTGAACATACATCTATACCAGGTACAGTAACAGTCAAAAACACACATATTTCTCTCACAGCAAATGAGCAAATAGGTGGATCAACAAATATCTTTATAGATTTTTAAACTTTTGTCAAAAAACATTTAACAAACAAATGACGGAAACAAAATCCTAAGGAGTTTCCAGCTTGGAACGGACAGTGTCAAAACAATTTAAACCAGGTTCTAGGGCGCATCAACCTTATACTTGCCCAAACAGGTTAATATACGAACAAACGATAACAAATTTTTAGTGGAAAAATTTCGACACACCCTTCAACTCACAATATTACGTGTAAAAGCACACCTAGAAACATAAAACATTAAAACGACAGTCCTCGTTGCAGACGATATTTTTTCATAAACAAAACGTCAAACATGTGACAACTGTTTTTGCACCTATGTTAATGTAAACAGTAACATTATAACAGCTCATTTATACTGATCTAATTACATGTATTATGTCTATATCACAACCGCTTATGACTAATGCTGTTGACACTGTCTGAACTATGGTTACAATGTGAACTGTAGGCATCGCAGGTCTTAATATTGCGCTACTCACACACGTGTCCGAGAAGACATACGGCCAGACCATGTTGTCTATATATCAAACGTGACCCATACTTAAGTTAACGCTTGAAGTATAGGCAACTCAATGTCTAACTGAATAATACAATGGTCATATTATATTACAATAATTGATGTTAAATCGATAATAAGGTATGATCTGCTATCTTTGGCAAATCAAAGTGTCTAAACACGATCTTACGTAAACAACAACTAATAAAGTCAGCAAAATCACCCCTATTTATCTGTCCAGACAAACGATTGAATGAAATTTGGTTTTCTTATAAAACTACCTTTTAAAAAACTACCACTGTCAAATTCAAATTTAGAAAACAGAATGGTTTGAACAGTTTAATGTGTCTCTATTGCACGTTATATTTTGATAACTTTATGGTTGTAAAACAGTTTTCAAGTGTATTGTTGATTAATATACTTTCATATAGTGGCTTTAATACTAATGTACCAAGCAATTAGGATATTGTACACGTATTAAAACAATCTATTTAGACATGATTTACAAGTAGGATACAATATTAATGTTTCTCTTCTATTCATATCTCCTATATCAGTTAACATGCTTCATAAAGCGCGTGATGAGATAATTGATTGTCTAAGTATGACATCACTCTCAATAACGAACGACACCCAATGTACTCGTAATGAACAAAATAACCATATCGTATTTGCAGGACTATTATACGGAGCCCCTAACGTGACATGTTGAAATGCTGCTTTTTTACGATTATTTCGCTTTAACGAAATAATTTCGAAACAATTATTTCAGTTTGTTCAAATTCATGTATATGATATGGTGTTATTCTAAAAAGATGCCACGTAATTTTCGATATAATTATTTCCCTTTTTTTCGTAAGGGTTTTTTCGGGTTTTTTTTCCTATTTTGCAAAATAATAATACGTTTAAACAAAATAACGGTTTCGAAAAACCAAATGGTATTTCGTAATTACGAAATATCTTTTAAAAAAGAACTAACTGCTATTTAAAAAAAAAAGAAAACTGTCAAGTAATCAAGTAATTATACCGTAAAAAATGAAAACTATAACGTTTAAACGAAAACTATTAGGTTTGAATTAAGAAAAGCCGAAATAATATTTCGGGGAAAAACGAAACAAATTTCGTAAAAACTAAATACAGGTAATTGTGAAAATGAAAAAAAAAATCTTAATGTCACTTTAGGGGCATCGTATATAGTGAACAAAATAACTATATTATATTTATAGGACGATTTATAACACAGTAACACACCTAGTGATAGTATGTAGAAAGTTCCACGTTGGGCGTGATTATCGTTACCGCTATAAATTATTGTCTCGTAATAAACAATAGTTATTGTGTGAAACTTGTTAATTATAAAGTGTTATTAAACAGTAATACTTTCATCTCATTTCCAATGAAAACAACATTGAATATTGATATGTAACTAAAAGTGTTTGGAATGTCCTTGGTAACCTTGTATATGACATTTTCAAATTTTACGTCAGTGTATGTTATTGCGTTAAAAATAAATTATATTCATATTTATCATATGTTTTCAACTAGAAAAACGAGATTTATCGGTGAAATTAAAAACTCGATATTCCACTGTTTTAAAACAACTTTTAAAACGGCACACCCAAACAGTGAAAATGAATTTGTTATTTTCAGTGCTTGGCTGTGCCGTTTTAAAAGTATACCAGTCTGAAACAATAAAAAAGCCATTTTGAAGCATACAAATAAACAGAAAACTTGTTCATTTTGTTGTAAGATCTATTTATTTCACTCTTGAGCTAAAGATATTATATTTGCACTTGTAGCCACGCCACTCGTGAAAACATTTTGCATCCTCAGCTCACTTGTGAACTAAATATCGATAAAAAACGAAATAAACAAATTTTGAATATACATTTATTCAAAGATCAGTTGAGCGTACATGAACCCAACTGATCGATCTAAATATTCACTAAGTTACTTCTGTACTTATTAATAAAACAGCTTTCCGTATCTATGTATTCATATTATCGAACAAATCTACATCATTTCATATGTGCCTTTGAGGAAAATAAGCATGACTCTGAGTCTTTGTGGAAATATTTAAAATATCTCGGTCTATGGCATCAAAACAGTCTTCATCATCTAATAGCATCATTCATCTGAAACTCAATGGTGACATTTGTTTTGATAAATTAAAAGTTGCTCAGAGTTTTAATGATTTTAAGTTTTTAACTGTTGCAGCTTAACATTTTTTTAAACTTCCTACACCAGTAAAACAATTTGGAAAATCTAATGTTACTACTTTTACCGTATAAGGATGTATCTCAAAATAGTTGCCCTTTTTGATAAGTAACTGAGAAAAAGGTAGACAAGCTCTTAAACGGTCTTGGTGTTAACCAATCCACTGGCTTAGATGGTATTCCGTCTAGATGTTTAAAAGATGGGGCTACATGCATTGCATGTCAGTTAACACATGTAATAAAACTCTCTTTAATACAAGGTGTGATTCCAGACGAATTAAAATCTGCCTGGGTGGTTCATTTATTTAAAAAGAATGATAAATCAAACAGTGAAATGCAACGTTTCCCTTGGAGTAATGAACGTCGCTTATCAACACCCACAAATTCTCAAATGTATGATTTATTAAATAAAACACAGGGTGTCAGGTGCGTGGTCCCAAAATATAGAAATTATATTTCCTCATTTAAAGAAATGTTTCTCTCCCTCTCTCTCTTTATCACTCAACGTTAACAATTCTTGTAAATATCTAATTATAAGCATTAATGTTTCGTTCAATATGTTATTATCGTCATATTTGGTTAACTTAATTTGACAAATCTACTCATGTAAATGGAAGTATAGGATTGTTTCTAGAGATTAAGATTTTTTATATTTCATTAGGTATTCTCAAATAATAGCTTTTATTAATATTTGCAGTTGTATGAATAGTTCTGCATGAGAAGTTGATGCGTCTCTATAGACGAATAGGACGTTTAATTTTTGAAAGAATGGTTATCAAATAATATTCATTGTGTTGTTAGACCTGGAGTTTTCAATTTGATGGTAGCGCTGTGCATGTCGAATCTTGTAGGACTTTTAGTGTATAGTTATAATAAAGGCGACCGGCACGGCTGAGAAATAGCCGACAGCCTTCGAGTTTTAAAGTGAACTTTCCACGTAATTCTAGTAATATGATGAATTCAATCTACCTGAAAACATTGATTTTAAAACATATACAAAGCACTAAAAGGCATTAAATGTGTTTGAGTTAGATAATTCTGGGCTTGAAATAAAGCTAAACATCCGATCACTACACCGCTAGTGAGGCTGAATAAATCTGGAATCGTTGTAAAAACATCTTTGACTTTAGGAGTACATAAGTTATTAAGACCATAGTTTAGATTTTTCGTGCGAGGATTCCGCATTTTGTTTCATGTTTAAGGTATTTGAACACCTATTCCCATACGAAAAACATCCTATATATCAAGTTGAAGTTATGTTATAAAAAACAAATGATTGAACCACAAGTATTTCTTATTTAAACTTCTTCTTCAAAAGCTTTAAAAACAAAAAAAACAATACTTTGAAAGTTCTTGTTGTAAAAATGACATATGAAAATATCGTCACTAACATGTACATTCTATACATGATTGCATGAGAGTGGGTAATATAAAAAGTGTAAATTTATTACATGAAACATGACCCTCAAGTTTAAACCCTCAGTCATTGTTTGAAACAAGTTCAAATATATTTTTTTGAATATTGATAAAACAGTCGTACATAATGCAAATGTAACGTAACTAACTGCCTTAAATTTTGCAATTTACGTTTATATGCCTTCTGATGCATTTTCAACTTTAGAAAATACATTAGCTTTGTTCTCTTAAATGATTTTCAAATGGTAAAAATGTAATTGTAGAAATAGCAATACACAGTTGTTGAAAGTTTTAACCATAAAACTAGGAGCGTGCTGTGATTAATAATGTGTTTTACTTGTTTATACGTCAAAAAGATTTAATAAACTCATATAAATTGAAAACAAGATATCTTTACCAAAACAATGAATGTTATTTTGATGTGATAGTATCTCATAAAAGTTTTAGTGTATAAGAGAAGCAATTATGTACATAAACCATTATTTTCATATAGAAACATACACGTTCATGCCAGTAGAAACATTGAATTTTGTATCCATAAGATATAAGAAAAGCATTTTTCCATAAGGAAATATTTATCTACACGTTTCTGTATTTCTTTGGTGGGAAATGCACATGAGCATTAAAGCACATAGATACGATATCACTTGTCATTCACAACTAGTGTTATTTAGGCTTTAAAAAAGAATGAATAACACAAAAAGAGCTAAAGCATTGAATACACACATTTTTTGTACGCCATCAGTTTACCTCAATTACAAGCGACCGACTTGGTCCTTATCCACCTTGGATAATGCAAATGGTGAATCGGAAATATGTTGGTCATCTGTTTTAGTCTCAATTCTACAAATCGGATTAAAACTGGGTCTAAACTCCCTTTTAGATCACGCAATTTCGTTATGAGGGACACGTTCAGCTGACCTTTTCTCATTATAAAATTTATGACGCAATCATTATGTTTAGTAACTTCGTCGACACAAAGGTTATCTCGACGTGACCATCGGAGCGACCATAAGAGATTCTATACGACAGCGGTCTTTTGGATATATGTTTATTGAGATTGCAACTCTGTCAAAAAGGCAAACCTAGCTCTATATACTTCTGCATGTTCTGTTATGAAATTGATCTGATGTACACGAATTTGTCTATTTCTAAACCCATTTTACCAAGCAACTTACTTTACTATTGCTTCATATTATTATCAATTTCATTCTCTCTTCAAACATTAATGTTTTTATATATATACTTACATTGGTTCTGAATGAAGATATTACTTTCCCAACAGAGTTGTCTCGTTATTTTTAAATATTATTAATGGCGTTTTTGTCGTAATGCCATCGTTCGTTGTCGTTATGCCATCTTAATTATCGTCGTTGCGGTTGTCGTGTCCTCTCTGAAATTAGTATCATTGTCGTAAAGGCAATGTGGTAGTCATTGTTTTTGTTATAATAATTTCCATTTGTGTGTAATATAAAAGAACCAACCAACTCAATAAATCTAAGGCGGAGTGCCTGCGATACATTAATGTTGCAAAATATTTTTAAACGTACTTCACACCAATACAGATTGATGTAATGGTTCACGACATGCCATTGCCATATAAATAGGATCATGTTTCCATTCTTTGCTGTTACAGTAAAGTAAAGTGCTTTGTTTAATACTGTATCCAGTACTTATATACATAAAACTATTAACAGCAGCAAATTTTGACCCATAACATCTATCCACAAACGGTAACACTGGTTCACAACAGTCTGTAGGATTTACAGTGCAATACTGTTTATTATATGCTTTCCGTGGAATACCGAGATTTATCGGTGAAATAAAAATAGATATTCCACTGTTTTGAAACAATGAAAATGAATTTGTTGTTTTGGGGTTGCTTTGATGTGCCATTCTAATGATATATTTGACTTAAACAATAAATAACGCCAGTTTGAAGCATATAAATAAACAGAAAATGTATTTATTTCGGTGTTAGATCTATTTATTTCACTCGTGAGCAAAGAATCTGATATTTGTATTCGTGGCTACGCCACACGTAAAAAATATTGCATTCTTGGCTCACTCGTGAATCAAAAATCGATCTAACGCAGAAATAAACGTCTGTATATTCGAGCGGTTGCTGTTATTAAACTATGATCTATGCACTTACGCAATGTATACTTTTATGTGTTTCTTCGCAAGATTTATAGTTGTATACATTGCAGTTAGATATGTAGATATGTTGTCCTCATGAGCAGAAATATTTACAGTATATACGACCAATATAAATGTATATATAATAAGAAAATGTTAAGTTGATGTTTCGGTCATCAATACATAACGTCATGTGTAAATCCCAGATGATTTTGTGTCTATGTCACTTCAATGTACTCAGGTGTTTTAAAACATCCAAATTTTATACAGACAGCATCAGAGTGTTTTGTAACAGCAAAATAGCTATCATAAAAACTAGGATATTCCTATTAGCGTAGGTTTTGTTTGACTTTGTGATATAAATTTTGGTCAAAATACCTCGAGAGATCTATTATTATAAATAAAACACTTTACTGTCTGGAACAAGCATACATTTTGCCTCACTGTTTCGACCAAATTAGTCTTTGTTTAAAATGCTCCGTACGAACATAGACCTGAAAATAAGTTATTTATGTTTTTGTAACATTTCGTCCGTATTATAAGTACGGATAAATTCTAAACATTTCATTATGTTTAATCTAATAGTTTATTTTTATAGTAAGTTTTTCGGTAATTATAAAAAATGGAACGCTTTGACAAATAGTAAAATTCATCGCCGAGCTCATTACATATTGAACATTTACGTTCGGAAATAAGAATATTTTGCCAGCGACAAATTTCTATAGGTAACAGATAATTTCGAGAAAAAAGGTAATAATTTCTAAAAATAATACGTAGGCAGTTGTGTGGTGTAAATACGCTGTTCAAAGTTGTTTATGAAGGGTTTATAAAGACTGTAGCACGGTAACTAACTTGTTTTACAAAACAGAACACAGATTTGTAACACATAAATTAGAGCATATTATTAGTAATATACAGTCGACTGTGAATGTAAATACTCATTGTGATAATGATGATACTATAAGGCCGGTATTCCATTCACACGGGAACGCGAGCGTGAAACCGATCACGTTCAAGCAAGGCTTTCACGAAAGAAAAGCCACTAAAGGTCCTCTGCCAATGCAAGATGCAGCAGAAAAACTTATTGGAGCAATTAGAAAATGTCCTATTCTGTGAGACCAGTCCTTAAAAAAGTAACAGGGACACGGACATCAAAGACCGGGCGTAGCAGAACAGAACACGCTGCAGATAATTGCTGACCCTTAACATTCTTGACTTGACAGGTACACCTAATCAATTTCAGTTGCAAAACAATGTAAATTTAAGTGTGTGAAGTTTTTGCAAGCATTCTTATGACTATTGTGTTGTAATAACAAAATTCAACTATTAAATTATAATGCCATAACGTGTAACTAGACATACCATTGTTTTCACGCTAACCGTATGAATGGAATAGTGTGAGCGTGAAAACGCACGCCTCACGTTCAAGTTTCACGCTTACGCTAAACGTTCACGTCGCGCTCCCGTATGAATGGAATACCGGCCTTAATACTAATGTACTAAGCAATCAAGATATTCTACATATATTAAAACAATCGTATTTAGACATGATCTACAAGTAGGATACAATATTAATGTTTCTCTTCCATTCATATCTCCTATATCAATTAACATGCTTCATAAAGCACGTGATGAGATAATTGATTGTCTTAGTATGACATCATTCTCAATAACGACACCCAATGTACTCGTAATGGACAAAATAACCATATCGTATTGATTAAAAGTCTATACGGATTACCTAAAGTGACATTTTTAAAAACTGTTTTTCACGATTATTTCGTTTTAATGATATTGTTTTGTTTTACGAAACAATTATTTTCTTTTTGTATGCATCTACATGTACATAATATTATGTTGCTTTTCTAATAATATACCGCGTATTTTTTCAAATAAATATTTCGGGGTTTTTTTTTTCATAAGGATTATTTTGTCTTTAACTTTTATGAAATGATATAACGTTTAAGCGAAATAATAATTTCGTAAAAACCAAATAATGCCTCTTTATTACGAATTATTATTTAGAAAACTAATAGCTATTTCGAAAAAATGTTTTAAAAAATTAAAATGATAATACCGTAAAAACGAAACACTATTGAGTTTAAACGAAATAATGTTCCGTGGAAAAAACGAAATAATATTTTGAAAAAAAAATCGAAACAAAATTTCGTAAGAAATGAAATAATTGCAAAATGGAAATACATGTAATATGTCTAAATGTCACTTTAAGGGCTTCGTATGTATTGAACTAAATTACATGTCATATTTAAAGGACGATTTTAACACGTATACGCACTGAGTGTTAGTATGTAGAAAGCTCCACGTTGAATGTCATTATTTTTGTTACCGCTATAAATTATTTTCTCGTAATAAACAATAGTTATTGTGGGAAACTTGTTAATTATAAATGTTATTACACAATGTTACTTTGATTACATTTGCATTGAAAACAACATTGAATATCGATATGTAACTAAGCATGTTTGGGATGTTCTTTGTAACCTTGAACAGTTCGAACAAAAAACTAAACCCGGTTTATGTAAACAAGACAATGAACTAATCCAAAACATAGGGTGCTCAGAATGTCAATTAAAATATTAATTTTGATATGTTTTCACTTGTTAGTGTAATGGTTAAGCGTTCTACCATTACAAACATGATAAGCTAAGGGTTGGTGGTTTATATGTCACACTAATTGTGTTGAAATAAACTATGCAAACTTTTTGTTGAATACTATCCTACCACTGAAATGAATTGGTTTATTTTAATGTTTGCACAAACACATAATGTTTTTGTACCAACTATATAATTATGATTTATTCAAATTTCATGCCAGTGTATGTCATTGAGTTGAAAAAATAAATTCTCCACATATTTTTATATACTGGCCAATACATCTTAGGCAAAATATAAAATAAAAAAGAAATTAAAAACTTACTGAAAGTATCAATACCAGTTACCAGAATTTGTTATTTTAGCTGAACTTTTTGAACGGACAGCTTAAAAGTAATATATGGTGTTTTAGGCTTTTTATTGTGTATGCATGTTTTGAAAACAATATTTATGGTTCACTATCATCCCTATGTTATTAAAATTTATATACATACCGATGCTAAAACATAATATTAGTATAGTTTATGTAATGAAATATAACATATGTATATGGTGTTTTACGCAGTACGTTTTTAAAACAACCTGTTTTAGTTCACTTTCATTTCATTAACCCCACTGATTTAAATACTCACAACAGTTCTTCTATACTTACTGTCTCAAAAGTTGTTTTCCGTATGTTTTCCGTATGTTTTCTATGTATTGGAAGTAATTATTGAGTTTTTAAATGAGCGGCATCTTTATCTGTACCACTGATAGTTAATTATAATGAACTATATCAATGTTACAGAACATTGTATGGAACGTTTTCCTTGTAATAATGGACGTCGCTTATAAACAACAACAAAAATAAAACACCGAGTGCCAGGTGCGTGGTCCCAAAATATAGCAATAACATGTCATCATTACAAGAAACATCTCTCCCTCTTTATCACTCAACGTTAACAATCCTTATATAATATCTAATTATAAACATTAATGTTTCGTTCAATATGTTATTATCGTCATATTTGGTTAACTTTACGTTTATATGCCTTCTGATTCATTTTCAACTTTAGAAAATACATTAGCTTTGTTCTCTTAAATAATTTTTAAATGGTAAAATGTAATTGTAGAAATAGAAATAGCAAATTGTTGAACTTTTTAACCATAAAACTAGGACCGTGTTGTGATTAATAATGTATTTTACATGTTTATACGTCAAAAAGATTTAATAAACTCATATAAAATGAAAACAAGATATCTTTACCAAGACAATGAATGTTATTTTGATGTGATAGTATCTCATAAAAGTATTATTGTATAAGAGAAGCAATTATGTACATAAACCATTATTTTCATATAGAAACATACTTATTCATGCCAGTAGAAAAGATTTCTGTATCAATAAATATAAGAAAAGCATTTTACCATAAGGAAATATTTATCTACACGTTTCTGTATTTCTTTGGTGGAAAATTAAAGCATTAAAGCACATAGACACAATACCACTTGTCATTCACAACTAGTGTTATTTAGGCTATAAAAAAGAATGAATAACACAAAAAGAGCTAAAGCATTGAATACACACATCTTTTAACCCGGGTCGATAGCGCAGTTGGTAGCGCGCCGGGATTTGGATACTCGTGCCCGAGGGGGTGCGGGTTCGAATACCACCCGGAGAGGTTATACCCTTCCATGAAAATTTGACAATAATGTCGATTTTCCTCCATTGATTAGATAATATGGAGACGTTTCCGGCCTTGTGGAAGGGTAGGTGAGTACTGGTTATAGACAATGGTCCAGGAAAGCTAGGTAAGGTGCGCTGGACGCCGTGAAATGACCTAATTTGTGTTGATACGGCGTTAACTCCGATAAATAAATAAATAAAATAAAATAAAACACACATCTTTTTGTACGCCATCAGTTTGCCTCAATCACAAGCGACCGACTTGGTCCTTATCCACTAAAGCACTTTGAACAATGCAAATGGTGAATCGGAAATATGCTGGTCATCTGGTTTAGTCTTAATGCTACAAATCGGATTAAAACTGGGTCTAAACTCGCTTTTAGATCACGCAATTTCGTTATGAGGGTCACGTTCAGCTGACCTTTGCTCATTATAAAATATATGACGCAATCATTATGTTTAGTAACTTCGTCGACACAAGCGACCATAAGAGATTCTATACGACATAGGTCTTTTGGATATCTGTTTATTGAGATTGCAACTCTGTCAAAAAGGCAGGTTCTGTTATGAAATTGATCTGATGTACACGAATTTGTCTATTTCTAAACACATTTTACCTACCAACTTACTTTACTATGCTTCATATTATTATCAATTTTATTCTCTTTAAACATCAATGTTTTCTTTTCTATATATTTACACTGGTTCTAAATGAAGATATAACTTCCCCCAACAGAGTTGTCTCGTTATTTGCGTTTTTGTCGTAATACTATCGTTCGTTGTCGTTATGCCATCTTAATTATCGTCGTCGCGGTTGTCGTGTCCTCGCCGAAATTAGTATTCGTTGTTGTCCCGTTGCAGTTGTCGTGTCTTCGCCGAAATTAGTATTTGTTGTTGTCCCGTTGCAGTTGTCATGACGTCGTCGTTGTCGTAAAGGCAATGTGGTAGTCATTGTTTTTGTTATAATAATTTCCATTTGTGTGTTATATAAAGGCACCAACCAACTCTATTAATCTAGGGCGGAATGCCTGCATTACATTTATGGTACAAAATATGATTAAAGGTACTTCACAACAATACTGAATATTTACAGTATATACGACAAATATAAATGTATATATAATAAGAAAATATTAAATTGATGTTTCGGTCATCAATACATAACGTCATCTGTAAATCCCAGGTGATTTTGTGTCTATGTCACTTCAATGTACTCAGGTGTTTTAAAACATACAAATTTTATACAGACAGCATCAGAGTGTTTTGTAACAGCAGAATTACTATCATAAAAACTAGGATATTCCTATTAGCGTAGGTTTTGTTTGACTTTGTGATATAAATTTTGGCCATAATTCCACGAGAGATCTATTATTATAAATAAAACACTTTACTGTCTGGAACAAGCATATATTTTTACTGACTGTTTCGAAGAAATTAACCATTGTTTGAAATGCTCCGTACGAAGACAGTCATGGAAATTAGTTATTTATGGCATTTCTTGAACCCATTCGGAAAATCTCTCGTGTGATTCCGTAAAATAGTGAGCATTTAGCTGCTGCCAAAGTGTTCCAAATGACCTTGGAACCTGAAAGAAAACACGATTACATGTACAAAACTAAGCTAACCGCAGGCTCACACCTACAGAACACCAAAATTTTCCATTTATATTATAATCTTTTTATCATAATAAAAATAGTTAGTTTTTAGCTCGACTATTCGAAGAACAGTAAGAGCTATCCTACTCACCCCGGCGTCGGCGTCGGCGTCGGAGTCTGCGTCTGCGTCGGCGTCGGCAAAAGTTTTTTAAAAAGGCTATTATCGTGTATACCGTCAAAGATATTTGCTTCAAACCTCACATACTTACTTACTGTGACACAGGGCATATCCCTGACAAGTTACATAACTCTGTCAACAGTAATTTCAGAGTTATGTCCCTTTTCCACTTAGAAATTTGGTTAAAGTATGCATGCAAGCCCTTATCTCCAAAACTAATTCAGATATCAGTTTCAAAATTCTCACAAATATTAACGATGATAATGAGAGCTTGTATTAACAAGTGGCATAACTCTATAAAGCTTTCTGGCAAAATTATGCCCCTTTTTGGACTTGGAAAATCTTTGTTACACTTCTGCATGACAGTTGCTATCTCCAAAACTAACTCACGTATCAAGTTGAAACCTCACACAGATACTTAGTATAAAAATATGAGGTCGTATCACTAGGTCCCATAACTCTATTTAGTTTTTTTCAACAGAATTATGCCCCCTTTTGGACTTAGAAAATCTTGGTTAAAGTTCTTCAAGTAAGTTCTTATCTCAAAAACTAACTAACATATCACTTTGAAACTTCTCACAAACATTTAGGCTAAATATCCAAGCTTGTATCAACAAGTGCCATAACTATATGAAGCTTTATTACAAAATTATTCTCCTTTATCGACTTACAAAATGTTGCTTTAACTTTCCAATGTAAGTTGCTTTCTCCAAAAGTAACTCAGATATCGGGTTGAAACTTCACACAAATACTAACTATGAACATAAGCTTCTATCACTAGGTCCCATAACTCTATGTACTTTTTGGAAAGAATTATGCCCCTTTGTGGACTTAGGGACTTACATGCAATACTTTTTGGACTTATATGTTTTAAGTTTTGAATGCAACTTCGTTCTGCAAAGCTTTCACAGATGACAGATTCTTACTGCCTATCACATTGCTTTCTTCTAGCATTATTCGAATTGTCAAGCATTGGCTGTCTTACGGACAGCTTTTGTTCTTTAATGCCAACAGCCTGAAAACTAAGTGAGTAATTCGTGATTGTTTTAATTGTGCAGGCACTATACAATAAATTTCATGATTGAGATCATGTGTAAGGAATTATTTTTATTTATTTTAATTCCCAAATGAATATAAATGTGGTTATATCTGCCAAATTATTGAATAATAATGTAAGACAGATAATATTTAAAACACTTTCCCAATATTGCACTATCTTTTAATAATAATGCAACATTCACTGAACAGCATTGATTAAATGATAATTGTTTACAGTGAAAAACTGCCATTTATTTGTTTCAGGTCCATGTATATTGGGAAGTTTTTGTGGTTGACAACATTATGAACATATTATTAATTGACTAAATCTTAACATGCGAATACATTTGTACTTACGGATCTACTTTTTCTCGTTCTTCTACTAGATGTCTCAGCCGGTTTTTTTTTCTATGGTTGGACCTATCTCCCGTTCCCTCATTGTTAATATTGTCGCACTTGGGGCTGGGATATTCAGCACGGAAATGTGGTCTTTACTGCGGAACTTTATTGTATTAGTACTCAAGTTATGGTTACCTTTAAATTTTCTTTGTGTTTAAGCAAACTAATTATATTTCGCAAATGTAATTACAACAAGTTGAATATCGTCATGTTTTTAATTATGCCTATATTATTTTACATTACAGGTCGTATTATAGGTCATGCACGTAGTATATGTTAGATGAAGTTTTCGCCAGTCATTTCTTGACATGTGCACTTCGCGATATCATTTTGGAAGTACTTATAGGAACCTCATCATAACTTGTTATTGATAGTACAAATCAAATAGAACTATTTTGCGTGGCAGACAAGACAGACGCACATTGAGCTATGCGCACTTTCAGATAACCATTGCTAGTATGGTATTACGCCAACATTCAAGAACGTAATTTTCCTGCATTCTTGTGCATCCATCATTCAAATATAATACGACATATATGTATTTTGAAGTACCTATACTGTTCAACATTAGCGTCTTATATGTTTATTTTTATCATGAATATAATGAATATGTCTTTTTTTCTTTTAGTCTTAATAGCCTAAGAAATTATATTTGATAAAAACATATGTATGTATATATATTCACACATACCGAGTATACATATAGTTTATATTTTAATAGTTATTTTTTCTCATTGTTATTAATGCAGTTTACCTTTTCTTTACGTATTTTAAAACACATTCAATTTACGCGACGTCGCCTACGACGTCAGAGAAAAACTGTATTTATTTCATACAATTACTTCTCTAAAACGTTGAATTACGGAAAAAGTAGCTCGAAGACATATATTTTTTATTTTATAATATCTTTACATGTACATCTGAGAATAACATATGAAATTTTCAGGGTATGTCACCGGACGATTTTTTTCGTAAAATGCATTTCAATATGAAATAATTCCATTTGTATGAGGTAACAAAATCGCCGTCTCACGACGTTTAAAGCTATGTGGACACAATATATAATGTAAATTGTTAACACCGAACTTTGCATCGCTTTGCCATGTGTATGTGGAATATTTAAAAGTTTGTTTGATAAATTTCCGTCAATTATTGTCCATTTTATGAACGCTGAAACGCAGAAATAACCGCAAAATACGTCACGCGCCAATTCGCGGCACGACGTCACCAAGGCAACGTTTTAATCATTTTGAACACCAAAACCGAAAAGACGAAACTTTAATTGACAAGTGTACTTAATTTGAGCAAGATCGAAGGAAAGTCGAAAATTCGTTTGTAAAGTGTGGAGCTACCTTAAAATTTGGTACAGTATACTAAAACTTTATTACGGGACCACCATTGTTGTCATATATTTCATTCATTTCTAAATACCGGAAGAGAATTCCATTGGACAAATAGAAATTATTGTGCCAATTTTAATGGCTAAAAATATGGGTTAAAAGTTGGCTTAGACAGCTGCGCCGAAAAAGAATCAAATATGCGACCGAAAAGTTAGATACAAAACCTAGCAGACCAAATGTATCACCGAGATATAAAGTTATTTCCAGTCAGGCTAGCTTACAACAACTTGCTTTCAATAACATGTTTTTAAACGATATAGTATGATTACCGCTGATATTTCCATGCATAGAGATTTGCTCATTTAAGTCATGGAACAAAACTGTATTGTCCCTATGAAATAACTGCTTTCTATTGTCATTAAAGAAACTTGCTCAAATATTTGGTTATTCTTTTTGTATTTCAAAATCACCTGTCAGTGTCAATTACTATAACTGTAATGAGAAATTAAACTCATTTCATTTAGGAAATAACATAAAGGGGGCAATATTACCAAGGCAAATGATGGTAATAACTTAAATTAGGAGGCATAAAATGAGTAGACCGCATACGGCCCTTTTTAGGGCCTCTCAACCCTTTTTGCAGGGCCACTCATCTTTATGCCCTTTCATTTTTTCATCAGGCAGAAAATAGTAAATGCTCGCCCGAAGCCCGTAGTGGCATATGGACGAGGGTAAAGCACCACTACTCATCATCAATATTACCAAGCGTCTTACGACCGATAGACTTTTGTCTTAAATCCTATATTGCACTGTTAAATTATCGTAAGATTTGATCATATGCTGTCTATGTGTATATATTTTGTTGTATAATATAACATAGGCACGAGTTTTGTGTTCTATTATTTAATATCGAGAGCTTCAGCATGAGTTATTTAACAAACACATCAAAACGTGTCCCTATGTTTCATTCTACAACAAGCTTTAAAAAAACTGTATGTGCGTATTTGGTTCAGTCTACTCGGAGTACTCCGGTGTACTCTTGGAGCACTGACAAATACAAGTAAATGTCCCAAATCTGTAGCAGAAACACGGAATGTGTGAAAAAGTCATAGGATTGATTTTGTTAGATTACGGCAGTTTATCAAGAGAGTCTGACGATCTGACTCAAAAATGTTTTACTATCACTTCCATGGTCACCTAGGTGCGTTGATAACAAACGTGCATATGTTAGAATTCAAAACATATTGACTTATACATTTAAATCCACTTAAAGGGTCCAAACCGTTACTAACGGGGTAAATTTTATACATAAAATCACCATTTTGTACATTGTATGTCCAATTTGCACTAAAAATTGCCATTAAAGAAACACAGACCTACTGCTTCCAAACTGTTTCTATACAATTCTAAAAGTTTCAGAAAAAATTATTTTTAAACTGCAATCTGTGGACGATCACCTTCAAAAGAAAATCTAATCTTGCATAAAACATAATGTAGTCACTTTAATCTTTATTATATATATTTATTTATTATTACGTGACGGTCCATGGACAACTAATGTCTTGATTAACATATTAGTGAACGTCATTAAAATGAGTTAAATAAAACGAATAATGAACAACTATTCAAAATGAGTGTGAATATGAACGTAGTTTTATTGTTTGGAAAATTGTCGCTTTCTCTTTTGGACAGTTCTTTATAATTGCTGTTCACAAAACACAAAGCTTGCTATTTACGTATAAAGTCATACGAGAACGTCATGTGCGACTGTGCGTCAATAATGTATTAGCTTTGGAGTTGAACGTATAAAAGGTATTGCTAAATGTCTCACTACCATGAACTTGTATTTGCCGCTTGAGTCTAAGAACTTCCCGAGTTTAAATGAATCAACTTGTAAACTAGTGTCACCTACTTTGTTGTTTTCTATATACTCTATATACATTTTCTTTGTATGATCTCTCACCAAATCAAGTTAAACAAGTGCAGTTTGTATTGATATAGCATGGCATAGAAAACGCTTCCTGTATGCGTGAACGCCATGTGCATCAGCAATGGACAAAGATACTAACGAGACTTAACAATTACAAATCACGATTTTCTATTCAACTAGTTAGATATGATGGTACCTTTAGAAAGGTTCTATTCAGCCATTTATTGGTACATTTGGCTATTTAATATTTATTGAGTGTGAGTTTTCTTTTTAATATATTCCATTCATCAACGAAGTTTTGTATACGCATTATAACAGTTTGTTGTTATAAGTAACATTTTATGTCTACGCATTGCGATTGGTCAAGTACAGTTTTTTTACAGTACTTATGTTCTCTTATAATCAGTGCCAACTTACTTAGTATCAGCTCTATGTCATTTATTAGGACGTGCATATCTATGTATTTGAATGATAGACTTGCCCAATAAATAGTTTTGTAAACATCTATTTTTTTTTCAAAAGTAACTGACTGCAATGTACAATATGTAATATGTCTTTTTATTCTTTTTTATTATAAAAATTAAGGTTTCAAGTAATTAAAATAAAATTCTACTTTCACTTTGTAATGCTGAAAATTACATAAACATATTTAATTAAGAGTTGTTTGTTTAAAAAATCAATTTCATTAGAGGTATTTGAAGTAAGATAAAAATACATTTGTACCAGAAAAATGCACATTTTCATGGACAGTGTTCATTTTAAATAGTAACTTTAAAGGTACTCATTCACATATTTCAATTTAAATATTAACTTTTTCTAAATCTTGTAAAAAATGTATGTAAATATTTTTGGGAGCAGGAAAGTAGTGTTCTGATAATGACAATTTTAGTGCAAATTGACATACAACTACAAATGATGGTGTTTCATGTAGTAAATATTTACCCCGTATGTCACAGTATAGACAATTTAAGTGCATTTTCTTTCACTTTTATTGTATATTTCTTGCAACCAATAGGTCAGTTTGTCTTAAAATATTAAGAATTAGGGTTTTTTTCACGATTACAGACACTGAAAGGTATTTTGAAAATATAGAAAAATTTAACCAAATCTGTGAACTAGTACCTTTAAATTAACTAAACTACTGTATATTGAATTTCATAATACTTTAACCCCTTGCTGTTGGATTTTAATTGAACCGATGATGTTCATAGTTCTATTGATTACATAAACGAACTGTTCTTTTTCTGTATTCAGTCACTAGGCAATTATCTACCAATACAGTGAGGGCTACAAAACAGCCTTCATAATAAATTCTATCGCTTTTTTTCTTACGTACAACTTATCTGATCGGCTCTGACATATTTAAGCAGAGAATCACTGATACAAAATTCATTTACTCTTTGGCATTGAACATTTTAACATAGTGAATTATAGTTGTTGAAAAAAAGGAACGCAAAAGTGACTTGAGTGTAGTTTTTTTCTATAGAAATAGTAAAACATCGTAGTTGATTTCAACAGCGGCTTTAGTTTGCACAAGTGATTGAATTTTTTTATTGGTTGTTAAGTTTTGTTAACAAAGTAAGTGCTCATATGTGCATATTATAGTTAATATTTTTTGTAAGAGTATTCATTAATACTCTGAAATTTGTTCACTTATTGCCAAAAATGTGAAAAATTAGATATTAATGATATTTTCTCTAAAGGAATAAAATGTATGTACTTTATGTGTTAATATTTGACAGAAAGGCTTGTCAGTCGGGATAAATACATTATATACAATACTTATTTCGTTCATTCGTTTAACTAAAATGAGAATATATGTATGTATAAAAATTATCTACACTTTTTTCAGGAAACAATGCGTAACTATTTTGTAATATGGATTGTAATATGTGCTGAATTAGCCCAATCAAACGAAGCCGCAAATAAAGGTAAATATATTCATACGTTTTTGTCACTGATTCTTCCACATTTGTTTTGCAAAAAAATGCTATATTTTGAATTATTATCATTTTAATCATTTTGCAACCATAAGTAATTTGAACATGGATTGAATAATTCAACATAGAATTCACTATACTCATCTTTTTGTCCAACTTTAAAGGTACTTATTGATAGATTTCAACTTAGATATCAAGTTCGTTCTGAAATTATCTAAATTGTATGGAAACATTTTTGATAATGACAATTTTAGTGCAAATGGACATACAACTACAAATAAAAGTCTTTCAAGAAGTAAAAATTTACTCCGTATGTTACGGTATAGACAATATTAGTGCATTTCTGTGACTTTTGCTGTATATTCATTGCAACCTATAGGTCAGTTTGTCTTAAAATGTGAAGAATTATTTTTGACACTATTACAGACACTGAATGGTATTTTCAAATTATAGCAAAATCTTAATCAAATCTGTGAACTAGTACCTTTAAAACTTATTGAAAGCTCAAATGTTATATGACCATTTCTAGATTCTTAAATTGAATAATAATTTTATCATTTCCTTTTAACAATACAGATATTGAATAGCAGTTGCCAGATTGTCTTACTACAACATTAAAATTATTAAATTCAACCTTAATTTAGATTTATTGTCTAGTCTGACCAATAACTTGTATAATGAATTATAAAAGAGAACTTAATTCACACCCCGAATCGACAAAATTTTAAATATGAAACCTCCAATACGAATTAACTGTCGATATAGCATTTATTTGAGCAAAGGAGACTGCACAGCCAGTGAAGTGAATTCCATTCTATACAGCATTTCGTAGTCAGTTAATTATGATGGCTGATTTACGCCATGTCGTATTTTCGTTTCTTCGCCGCGAAGATTAGAAAAAACAAAGGCACGACAAATCCACAGTTTGACAGATAAAATGTGTCGTGTTTTCGCCTTACATATGTCGTATCTCCGGTGTTTTTTTTTCCGTTTCTGTGTGGCGTATCTTGATATTTTCGTTTTTTCTAATCTGTCGTATTGTTGCATTTATTTTATCTTGAGTTCGTTTCTTCGTCACAAAGATTAGAAAACACGAAAATACGAAGATACGACAAACTGTGGGTTTTTTCGTGCCTTCGTTTTTTTCTAATCTTCGCGACGAAATCAGCCATCATAAAAAATAATTATGGTGTTTCACACTCAGGTTTTCTCGCTCAATAAAATTAGCCGTATACGTAGTAGGAATCTAGCTTGAACGTTTTCATCTTAGGTGTGCGACTTTCCTTTTCATCATTCTGCCAATATATAAAAGAGTGAAATTCTTTATCAACTAGAATATTTCCACAAACTGTATAAAGCGATATCTGATGATATAAAATGGTTATCCACGGACATTTTATTGATCAGAATCATTTTAAAAATCAAAATCGAGAAAAAGCAATAAAAATTAACGTGGATATTGACAACTGTTTTAAGCACGTCGTTCATTTTCTATAATACTTATACATACATTATTAAGAAACAACTATTAACCTTTATTTTGTTATTTTGCTACTAACAACTGTGTCACATAAACATAAATCTACATTTTTCGGACAATAAAATATGAGATAACGATGTCTATACTCTATGTGACAAAAGCTATCAGTTTTAGATTCACAACTTTCTGTACCTTCAAGTGTAAGAGACACTCCGAACTTAGGGAAATATTCTAGGACTGGAAACGAAGACAAATTTTGATATTGGAATATTCGTTTTTGATACTCGAATATATTCGGATGTTCGTTTTTATAAAGCTAAAAAAGATTCCTAGTATGTCCATGCCTCATATTGCGATTTTCGTGTCTAGTTTTGTTTGTCTGAATACTATACCACTTCGGTTCATATAGAATTAACAATATCTAGAGTTTCTTGAATGGACCCTTAATAATCTGTCTATAACAAAGGTTTTGTACAGTTAATTGGGAATCATAACAATTACTTAATTGACACATGTTAAACAAATATGTCAACTATAAACATGCTTCTCAAACTACGATTTTAATTGCAACTTGGTTCGGCAAAATTGAAAAAGCCCATTTTTGTGCTAAGAATTTCGTTTTTCAATATTCGAATATTCGGTGACGATCCGAATAATCGAATATTCGAATAGTTTTCCCGGCCCTAAAATATTCCATGACACTATAGGTCTTTATCTATATCATTGAATGAAAATAAGTAATAGCATATATAGTCTTTAGTGTCAATTTCTAAATATTACCTTTTACTTGACACTACATCAATTGCATTGTCTAATAATAATAATTTGTGTTAAAGTTTCATTTTTGATCAAAATTAGTTATGAAAGGTTTCATTAATAAAGTTTGGCATTGTTAGTATCACGTACGCTTTATTAAATGATCGCCACGATATATTAACGATATATTTGCCATGTATCACAGCACGTTTTGCAAGTAGGGAATTTTGTCAGTTATCTTTCCCTGATAAAATCTGAAGCAATTCAATTTGTTAGTAGGCCCTTACAGTTGGAAACCTCGGATTTTATCATTGAGGTCATATGTAAGGATAACAAAATATTTCATCTAATATCTTTCCTGTTAATTAAGACATTAACAGATGTTGTAAAATTTCGGTAGTTCTTTAACATTAAAAATACGTAGCTAGATTTTCAAACAGTTTTAAAAATGATTTACAAAATTGTTATTTAAGATTATTTTTTGCAAATTTACATTGAAAAGTAAGGGTAATATCCGACTAATCCAACTAATTGGACCTACCTATTTGAAGAGTATATAAGGGGAAATAACTCACTAAGGTCCCTTATCTATTGTACCTTAAAGTTCGAAATGGCATAAAGCAAAACTTTTTCCTCTCAAAGTCATCATTTTGACCTTAGTTAAAATCGTCAAAAAATACATTAATTTGCAATTATCTGTTTTATTTTTTTACTGGGTTTAACGCCGTGTCTACACAATTAAGGTCATTTAACGGCGCCCAGCGCACCTAACCTAGTTTTCCTGGACCCTTGTCTATATCCAGTACTTACATACCCTTTCACAAGGCCGAAAACTTTTCCATATTATCTAATCAATGGGGGGAAAATGACATTTATTTTCAAATTTTCATGGAAGGGTATAACCTCCCCGGGTGGGATTCGAACCCGTAGCCCCTTTGAGACACGAGATTCCAAATCTCGGCGCGCTACCAACTGCGCTAACGACCCGGGTTTGGCAATTATCAACGTGGTCGTTACAGCGGGACTAAAACTATTTCGTCATGTACTTTGTATTTGATGAGATATCAATAATGTATGTTTAACTAACCAAATTATTAACTCCTAAATATATGTTATAATTAGTTCGGTCATGTATATATTATACACAGTTTTCATAAACAAGATTGTGTCAAAAAAATCTTATTATTTTAAAAACAAACTGCCCTATATGTAGCAAGAAATATACAATAAAAGTCACAAATGCGCTAAAATTGTCTATAATGTGACATACGGGGTAGATATTTACTACATGAAACACCATCATTTGTAGTTATATGTCAATTTGCACTAAAATTGTCATTATCAGAACACTACTTTCCTGCTTTCAAAAATATTTCCATACAATTTTGATAGTTTTAGAAAAAGTTGACATTTACGTTTGTGAATGAGTACATGTACCTTTAAAAAGTTATAAGCTATGTCTTTATTTGGTTTAATAATAGCGGTTAAATAATAGTAAACATTATAGCTGCTCGTTCATACATTTGGAATTAAATATCATTTTTATATGACTCTTGAAATTGTACTGTTACATTTTGAAAGCAGTTAAGCGGTGTTCTAATAATGACAACTTTAGTGCAAAATTGCCAACAGCTGAAATTGGTGGTAGTTTTATGTAATAAAACCTTCCCCGTTGGCACATACATGTATTTCAATACAGATGAATTGAGTGCATATTTGTGATTTTCATATTCTATATCTCATAATCTAAAGGTCAGTTTGTCTTAAAATATCAAAAATTCATTTTGGTTAAGCAATTACAAATACTGTGAGGTAAATATAAAAATATAAATATAAAAAAAAATCTGCGAGCAAGTAAGTTTAATATCTATGTTCCGCATTCAGCTCTATTGTTAACCAACATGTTGTAATATTGTAGTATTGTAATATTCTGTATGATTTACACGATCATTTAAAAAGTTTTAATACTCGAAATTCGCAGTAACGAAAATATAAATTCTTTATGAATAAGTGAATCATTACACTGTAAATGTGAATGACAATTTTGTCCCATAATCAGAGACTGGTGTAACTTGCTTCATAAAGTAGTAATTTTGTCAGTAAATTAACTTTAAGTTTTCTAGGAAAGATTACATTCGTTTCATGTACATAATTATAATGCCTTGGATATGAGAGATTCAAATCAATGCAACGAGATTTAAGAATGAGCATCTCATGCTCTAAAACTGCTTTGGCGCGTGTGAGTTTGGTGCACTCTATAGCCTGGTTGAAACTCCGGTTAGCTATCATTTTGATTATTGTTCGTTCCAAAGTGGACACCTCTTAGGTTATTGTCTTTGTAATATGTTTGTGGTACCCCTTTTAAAGGTACTAGTTCACAGATTTGTTATAAGTTTTCATTATTTCAAAATACCATTCAATGTCTGTAAGTGTTTTAATGTATTAACTCTTAATACTTTAAGACAAGCTGGCCAATATGTAGCAAGAAATATACAATAAAAGTGAAAGAAAATGCACTTAAATTGTCTCTACCGTGACATACGGGGTAAATATTTACCACATGAAACACCATCTTTTGTAGAAATATACCAATTTGCACTAAACTTGTCATTATCAGAACACTACTTTCCTGCTTCGGAATAAGTTTCCATACAATTTTGATAGTTATGGAAAAAATTGATATTTTAGTTGAAATCTATGAATGAGTTCCTTTAAAACTCTATAACACAAGTCTCACTTTTTGTTTCTCAGCTTTCTTGCTATGTTTGTTTACACCTTTTATAAAGAAAGGCTTCTGTTCACGTTTATATTGATAATAAGTTATTATGATATAGAATTTATTTTTCATTATGTACAGTTTTTTATTTTCTAGGAAAAATGAACTTTTGGAGACGAAAATAATTATTCATACCGCAAGTACGGAACTCTATATCCGTAATTACCCGTCACACTACTTGCCCGTTGTTCCTTATGTAAGACAGATAAACATTCAGCATCAAGCACCGAGTACTCATTTTGCTTGAGAGCATTTTAATAAGAATCCGTTTCAATCAAATACAAGTTTAGTTGACAAAATGAATTCTTGGCAACTTTTCTCTTGTCAGAAGACTTAATCCATTTCTTCCCATTCTGTTTTATAAATCATACCACGAATACAGGCCAGGGACAATTCAATTACATGGGAGGGGTTGTCTTATTAGATCTAAAATAATAATTAACTCTATTCCATTAATTAATACATGTAAATATTTAATAAATTGAATTTAAATTCTGACTGAAAATAGATAGACTTATAAATTTCCTGTTTATTTTGTTTTTGTTTTAAACCTTGGTGAATTTTTTTTGATCTTATCGCATTATTAATTGAACGAACCTTGTATTTACTTTCCTGAACGGCGATATATACAATTATCAAGATTTTAGCATTTTGTAGTCGACACCAGTTGCCTAAAGCTAATCAAAACGATGCATTTGAGGTCATATAATGAAAACATGGACGTCGTTGTCGAATAGTCAAATAAGGAGTGTGTGAATGGACTCGTCGACGCCATGTTTTGTCGGGTTATCTGTTGTATTACCAGAAAATACCATTATCAATATATGAACGAGTACCAGTCTCAAAAATGTTTCAATGTAATACCAGGAAAAATGCAAAACTAATTGTAACATGTTTTTTTCTTTTTAAAACTCGCATTTTTTAAAAATCTAAATATACCACAGGAGATTGACATTCTGTATCGTAGTTTGAAAATTCCCTCCTTCTTATAATAAAAACTACTATTATATAACACGAAGGTAAGTTTTCAAACTACGATACAGAATGTCAAGCTCCTGTGAATATACATATCGGCGAACGTTCGAATAGCTGCCGGAATTTGGGCAGAATATGTTCTTCAATCGAATATTTCGGTTTGCTAATATATTAAATATACTTCCTGTATGCCAAATAGACAGAAAATAATCTAAAGTCTACCATAATAATGTTGTTTTACGTGCGCAGTCGGAACATGTCCCGGACAGCGCCTGTTCATTTGATGTACATGTATTTTTATCAGCCTGGAAGGTTTCGCACAATGAATCAAATGCCAAACCCGGTACTCTATAAAAAGACATGAGACGGTCTAAAATGGTGACACAAAGTACTTGAATGTTTTTACTCAAAGGAAAAATTGTAATACATGGCTAAACGGCTACTTCAAGCATTTTTTGGAAAAGCTAATACTTCTATTTGTATTAACATTCACTGACACTCTATTCACTGTCAAAGTTTGTCCAAAGCCAGGTTTAGAAAAGAGAGAATCGCTGCTAAAAAAACAGTATATGAAGAGTCACTAAATTAAACGTCACTTTTTTAACCCGGATATGATTGACTCGCCCGAAAATCAGTGTGCATTTTTTCAATAAAGTGCGAGTTTTATTTAGAAAACAAACTTATAAATAAATGACATGTAAAAATTAGTTTTGCAATTTGCCGTACTTTTATTTGCTGACAGAGACGAGTCCTTCACGCACCCCTTTTTGATTTTTTGACGGCCATTTTCTTATCATGTGACTTAATATGAATCGTTTTGATTGGCTTAAGGCAACCGATGTCGACTACAAAATGCTCAAATCTTGATGATTGTGTATATCGCCGTTCAGAAACGGCGATAATAATGTACCCATAGGAGCAGACGGACCTCTGAGCATAACTTAAACATAAGGTGGAAAAAATAAACCAGCTCAATTCATACGACAAAAAGCTTTATGATGAAAAGCTACAGATGTGTATATGACAAAAAGATAAAAAAAAACTATTTAATAAAAAGATATAATTTTTTATATACAATGTTATTTAATAAAAGCTGTATGTATAAAGTATGTACATGTATTCTTATATTGTTAGAAAACTTTTTGAAAGTCATAGCTTTTTTTTGATAACAGCAAATACAATGTATCAGCCTCATAACGATGAAAACTTTTTTCCTGATATAAGATATATCTTAGTTTGTTCTGTGATGCTTTTCACAAAAATTCATACGAAAAACATCTTCGTAAGTCAGTTTCATATAATTAGCACTTTAAAGTCAGACGGATAATAAGCATAACTATAATATGATATTCAAAAGGTATACACAATTATACACAATTTGTATAATATTTATTATTGATAAGCCAAAAAATGAGCGTATTATTAATGTTTCTTGCTTTTGTCTTACGAAGATATTTTTTGTAAGAATTTTTGTGAAAAGCACCACTGGACTTTTATTATCAGACTCTATTTATTACAGTATATTGAATATAAAATACTACCCAAACATAATACGTTTATTATTGTTTACTTAGTTTTACAACGTTTCGCCATACGAGGCTTCTTTATGTTTTTGTTTTTTTTGTTTTTTGGTTTTTTACTCTATTTATGATGAATCATAAACCATATTATATGGTAGCATATTTCTGTCATTAGATAACCACATAACTAACTAGTTAATTAAAAGGTTATCTAGTTACGGTAACTATTAAACCTCTTAAATTAATTAAGTTAAGTGGTTAACTAGTTACAGAAACTAGTTAATCTCTTAATTTGCTGGTTAGTTATGTGGTTATCTGATGGCAGAAATATGCCACCATACATATCACCATGGTGTGATTTACATATTAGATGCCTTTTGTGTGACATTTTCTTTATCATTTCCCTTTATAAGACTTTCGGCGATTTCCCGCCGAAAGGCTTAAGACGATTTAATGCCTGGCCAATTTAACCTGCGGAGTGATACATGTGTCTCGGATGTACTACGCAGTACGCAGTTTATTTCTAGGCGATAAAATTAGTTCCGTCAATCAACTGACGCGTCTTTGTTTCAGTGTCAGTGACAGGTATTTACTTAATATATACTGATAAGTGTGTGAATGGGCGGAGTCAAATCTCGTTAATACACTTTCTTAGCAGTAGTATTTGCTAGTTATGCAGGATAGAATAAACCCTTTGCCCGCTTTTTTGCCCTGTTCGGTTCGTACTTGAATCTAACATGTAAGGAGTAATCATTGGTATGGATTCGTTAGGTTTCTATGTGCACGAAAGTCTTTCTGTATTTCCATACTTTTATTAATTTACATGCAATACTTTATTGTACGAGGTAAACTCTGGCAGTAAACAATGTCATAATTACGGAAATTTAATAATGAGAATTAATGTTTTTCCTCTATTTGAATGATTCCTCATGACTTTTCGTTTTGCTCGTCAAACATGTACTGGAGAAATTGAATTCCTAAGAAATTTGATAATTTCTAGAAGTTAGCATATAGTTAAATCAGAAGTAACTGACGACAATTGTATTTCTATTGCATGTAAAATTACTCCCTTTCAAAATTAATTTCTGCAATTATTGTAATAATGGTAAAATTACAATCTATAAGAGGACTAAGAATGTGACCTGCCGGCGTATCTACGTCTTTCATTTGTACAAACGTCTGGATTTTTCTACATTTGTAATTCTATTACCTGTCATGGCTGTGTACAGATATGGTAACAATCGTCAACTTTCCTTTTAAATAACTTGATGCTACCACCAGGTTAAGCAGTAATATTGAAAGCAAGTAGAGGTGACTTGGTTTTTTTGTTGTTGTTTTTTTACATAACGGATTGTTGTTGTTTTTTCACCAATAATATCATTTTTTGTCAATCTTCACATCTGGTCTGAGAGACAACAATTTCAAAAGTAGGAAACTTACTCAAGCTTTTTGCATCGTCGGTTATTTCAGTATACATTACTCTACTATACTGCGTTTGTACCTTGGGTCATTTGGTTCGAAAAATCGCGTAATCATGAATAATGAATGAGGCAGTTTCATTGGTTCCACAAGGAAACCACTGCGGAAAATTAGCCAATGAAATAACGTTTTATATCTAAGGTTTAGTTTACCGTTCGAAATGACAAAATAAACATGTGCGCTGGTTTTTAAAGTAACAAAATCCCATGACGTCATTGTTATTTAAAAGTATTTTTAATTGTAACATGCGATTTCTTTGGAAAATGATTGGTCTCCCCTGACTCATGCATATTCATAAAAACGAAATTTTGCCATTCAAATTTTCCACGGTACGTATGGAGTGTAACGGACTAACGGTCGAATGTACTGTACTGAAGACGACGAGACTAGTGTAAAATTTGCTTATTGAACAAGCGACTTCTTAACAAGTGATGGGGTTTTTGAATCGGTTAAACCGCTATGTTGCCTTCACCTGAATGTAAACCATTCTCATACCTATATCGTTCTAGGATCCGTGATAACGTCTGTGCACGAGACTGTTTGTGAAAAAAATCCCATTCACTGTAACCCACCTTTCCCTATTGGTTCTAACTCGAGCAAACTATGTAGTCACGTGATACGCAAAAGGTTAATCAAACATCGCTCTACTTTAAAAAGAGACTATTCAAGGATAAACGGGTAAACTAGTAAGAAGTTTATTCCGAACGTATAGGCGGAAATATAAGCGGTCTAGATTTGTGATAACTTCATTTTTTATATCACTAAGGATGATTCCTCTATATGCTATTAGATTCAATTGTAGTTAAATTCAATGTTTAAAATATTCGGTTTATAAGTCTTGCTTTGACAAAAAAGATACCTCCGTCGGTTCTTAAATTGTCCACTTTTCGCGATATATAAGCAAATATGGTTCTTCTTCGAAATAAACTAGACTTTAATATCGACGTGCATAGCAATATTGTTTGTAGTTATTTGTAATGTAGTACTCATTCAGCAGTGATATATTTTAACAATCTCCAAAAGTTTTCTCTAATGACTATATAAATCCCATTCTTCACCATGGCTGATTGACACGTGATTATAAAGAAAGGATATTTTAGTGTAAGGATTGGCGCTTTTGTCTAATAGGTACATGTATATATTATTATCGTCGGCGATTTATTGCATGAAAATATGTTAAATCTCCATACCTTACATGACGTAATAGCAACTACAATTTCTGCAAAATAGCTGGAATAAGTCATGATAAGTACGATCGTTTATTAGCACGTGAATATTTCACATCATGTAAGCACCGTATAATATGATTTATGAGCTTTACACAAATATTGAGAGATATATTTCCATCAACACTTATATACCGAATGAATCAATTAATTTACCGTGGTACAGTGATATTATACTGCGGTAGACTAAGTACTTCAAAATCAAAATGAAAGTCAACGTGCGGTTTATAGTCTGCTTTCATAAAAATGTTCAGTCGACTTCACAATTGTGCGCGATATCCCTGGTCATTTTAATCCCCTTCGGGCAGATGACCACTTACAGTAACCATTTACATCTGGGTGAAGTTGAACAACTGTAAGTAAATGTTTCGCTCAGTGGTACTAGCAGTGTCCTTAGTGGCGTCAAAACTATGGATCTTTCTATCTATGAATGCCGGTCCTACTACTAGAGCGCTGCTACTAATTCTTTGTTTATATAGAGGACAATGCGGTATGGATCAAAGTGATCAGATATGACAATGTCTTAAATGAATTGACACGCCAAAAACAATTTAGATAAATGCTTGTCAAATTCATTCAACTCAAATGCACATGAGCAGGTAAACAAAAATATTTTACTAGGCTTCTATGATTGAAAAAACATGATTATGAAATGTGATGAAAGCCAATAGGTAATTACAATAAATATGTTTCCATGTTATATATTCAACTGTTACTTTATTTAGAGACCACCATAGACCACGTTGTGTCCAATTAACGTTTGTGGTTTTAGACCAAAATGATCTTTTCTAATATATTGCCCTATTAAATTTAGCCTTATCGTCGTTTAAGTAACAGTTAAATGTTATAGTAAGACATATAAATTAAATACTGCATCATTATTTAAAGATCGCAAGGGGTCAAATTTAATTTTAAAAAATATCAAACATATCTATCTGTTCTAAATACAAGTCATCATGAATTATATTACATTAACTTGAAACTCATATAGGCCGACGCCCTTTAGATATTAAAATACATTTGATGTAATGTCAGGCCCAGCGTTTGTAAAATAAATGTATTAAAGGTGTTGCAATTGTACGTACTTGTGTGACTGTTTCAATCTTTGCTTTTAATTTAAAATCTCAAAATATCTTTGCTTAATTCAAGATACTATTGCATCATTTAAAAAAATACGATAATTTAACCGTATGATATAAAAGAATCTACGACAAAATATATCGTACGACAGTTGATAATACGGACCCTAGGTATTTAAATTATGTTTATATGTGACCAAAACCAGATTGGCCCGTAACTTGCGATCGTGAAAACATTTCTAGCTGTGGAAAGAGGTCATATTCGCTGCAGAGTGTTTCAAGCCAACGACGAAGTGGCAATCTTTAACAAATCATCACATGGCCATGACTAGTACAAATAAAATTAACCATAATTTGTGAATATTTATATTATAATGTAGCAAATAGGAAATGATGATAATATTGTCATTTATAATAATACAAAAGTTAATAAAATATGTATAACAAACGTGACAGTTTCTCTTATCAAGTTACTAAAAGACAATTTAGCAATTAACAAGATAATTACCCATACATCATTGAGATGCTACCATTTGGTCTGTGTATCCCTTTTTGTTTAAAATTAACATATACCTTTCAAAAAAGTCAAGAAAACAATTATATTCATTATCGTTTTGATCAGTGTTTAAAATTGTGACATTTGACTATATAATTATTAACAATTGTATATTTCATTTTCCTAGATCGATCCCGAACATTTAATCATTTAATTAGCAGGCACAGCTAGTTTCTAAAGAAGCATCGTCGATCAAACCATTATGTGAAATTTCTCAAAAAAGTAATAAACGTTCAAAGTACACGACATCTTAAATGTTAACATTTATAATAAATTTAAAACAGAGATTATATTTTTCTCTCGACAATTAATGTAATTTTTCTAGTAATGTAATTATAGAGCAATTTTCAATAACCTTTTTATAATTAATTGTGACAATCACCTTTATATATAATGTAATAATATATAATATATATAATCGTGACATTAATGTACAACATTCGATACCAGTGAATTAAGATAACATTAATCCCAACTGGTAGTTTTCCGCGGGTGTGGGTCATGTCTCAGAATCCAAGAGTCGAGGGTTCGACTACCAGACGGAACCTACATACATTTGAAGAGTTTGGTTTAATCCGGGTCGGTAGCGCAGTTGGTAGCGCGCCTAGATTTCGAATGTAGTGTCCCGAAGGGGTACGGGTTCGAATCCTACCCGGGGAGGTTATACCCTTCCATGAAAATTTGACAATAATTAATAAGTTATATTGAGAAGTTTCCAGCCTTGTGGAAGTGTATGTGAGTACTGGTTATAGACAAGGGTCCAGGAAAGCTAGGTTAGGTGCGCTGGACGCCGTTATATGACCTATACAATGTATTGCTACGGCGTTTAACCCAACAAAATAAATAAGAGTTTGGTCATGAAATCATCTTATTGTCATTTTCCTGTTCATTTCTGAATCAAGTAGGACAGTTTAGCCACTGGCCGCGAGAATATGTGCTCAGTATTTTGCTAAAACTTTGGGTTCAGACGTCTAAATTTATCAAACGTAAAGAATGATAGCTGCTCGCCGCAATATGCATGAACTTATGTTGAATTGCGACGTAAAGCACTACACATTACATTTTTTGCTTCTACCATAGTTAGATCTTCTATCAGTGTCATGGTGTAAGTTCAATGCTGGGATGATTATATTCAGATTAGCTCATTAGTCTCTCATTCAGTGAATAAATCACAGATATTTCTTGTCTCCAACTTTAGCCTTCAAAGGAAATTAGTGTAATCACTAACTTGCACATTAATTTGAAAAAGGAACTTGAAGATAATTGGCCAATGAATAAGTGACTTGATGTCTAGATAGCCTTGCATATATCTGCATAATGATACGTTTGAATAAAGTACATTTACTATTTCAGGATAGGTCTTACTAGGATCCGTCTTGTTCAGTCTGAGAAAAAAAAGACATGGACATTTTAATAAAAATTGGTTGAAAGCTTCTAAAAGAACATGGGCTTGCTTTTTTAACATTTGGAATTGCATTGTTTTCTTGTTCGTTGGTTTAAGGCGTACTCTATGCATCACCAAGTTGTGCTAAAAGTTTACGCAATTTGACATAATATCTATCTAATGCAAATAAGTCTACCGTCATCATCAATTAAATGTTTCGGTCGGATTCAAAGAAAATGCCTTAAAGATGTAATTCAAGGTTTCATCAATCAAAACTCAATACTAGTCATTTGATTCCATTGCAGTTTATTTAACATTCTACTCTTGATTAACCGTCGTCTGTAATTCCAGTCGTTTAAGTTCAAGTAATTGGCAATAAATATAAATGCATTTGTAAGGAGTTACTGACAGACGGCGGCCATGTAATGTTTCTTCTGAATGAAATAATGTCAGTATTCCTGCATTTTTTTTGTAATCAAATATCTTCGCCGTACATTCGTATTCTCGTGATTTAATTCGTTGAGACTGAAATTGCCGACTAATTTATATTATAATGAACTAGATACTAGCTTAATTTGAAACAAATACGGGGATGGAAAGAAAAGGAGTGTGCCCTAATGTTTATGTGCTTACCAATAATTAAGAAAACTACTTAAATTACTAATTAAACAATAAAATTTAATTTATTGTAATTACAAACTAACAAATGTAAAACAAGCCCCCCATGGGTCTACTGATTATTACTAAAACGCAAATGTTTCTCCTTACTTTAATGATAAAATATTAGTGGCCGTGGAATGGTTTATTCAAATAGCTTATGTCAGAAAATTCCGCTCTTATCGTAATCGCTGGTTTTTACTTATTTATTTTTTATAATATATCTTTTTGTACAACGCCATTGAATATGTAATATAGAAATAGGCGTTTAATCAAATGATTAAATGAAATCAAAAGTTTAAGTTTAAGATGGTCTTTATAGCAGATTGGTTTAAATATAGAGGCATTTTTCTGTTTAAGGTTAACACTTCCCGATGGCTTTCTGGATTTTGCTGTTAACCAACTACTAGGCGCATACTTCCGTCAGTGACTAACTACTGTCCTACATGATTTAGAATCAGTGGTAGGAGGAAAAATGGCCATAGAAAATTATGTAATGACCAAGCTCCACGAAAATATGCCCGCCCGGGAATCGAACCTACGTCCCCTCGATCAGTAGACTTGTGCGCTAGCCGTGCGGGCTGAAAATATGTTCATAAAACAAACTTAAACAATCTGACTCGGTGAAAAACTTATGTGCATGTTAAAAATGTAAAAAGTTGAAGAAAACTTTAGCAGGCATAAAACATAGTTTCTAGTTTGGTATTGAATACCTCAACTTTTATTAAATGTAAGATTTAATTCCACAGTAGGAGTAATCATCAATTGTTCCATGCTACTTCTTGTAAACAATTATTGAAGGTAAGCGTCCAAACTTACAGAAAATGAGTGTCTCTTGGTAAATTTTAGTCAGCAATTTTAGTCAGTGACGTATACATTAGCCCCGCTTATTTAGATACTCACTATAGCGTTTCTGTACTTACTATCGATAATCGAATATTTAAATCAGTAGGGTTAATTTTGACGCTATTTGAATTTATCAATACTTTTGGGCAGTTAAAGATTCTGGTTTAAACTTGTAAAGTGCGAACATAACATCTTAAAATGTTAAAAAATTGTTTCATGATCTGATCTAAGAAGTCTATCAGTAAAAGTTTTGCTTTACTATAAGTCCTTTAGATTTTATCAATGTATCAATTTCTCATTGATATTGTAAATGTTTTAACTGTCAGTGACCTATACATTAACCCAGCTGATTTAAATACTCGATACCCCGTTCATTAATACTCACAACAGTACTCCTGTACTCACTATCGAGAAAAATAAAATTCGAATTTACATACGAGCATTATCGAACGAATATGGAGTATTTTAATCAGCGGGGTAAAATGTATACGCCACTGACAGTTAAATGAAAATTAACAAAATTTGATGTTCACATGTTTTCAACATAATAATTAATAAAACTTCATACAGGGAAAATGAGGCTAGGGATGCTTAGTCCCCTCCCCTAATACGTCGGAAAGTTATGCAATTTAGACCGGACAAATCTCCTGTACAAAAATATTTACGCCCCACCCCTCCAAACTGATTGCAAACTGAAAATACAACCTATGTTCCTCTGACTTATACACATCTACAAATTGACTTAAATGGATTTTTTACCAATTGTATTTGTCGTCACAATACATTTTTTTTACTAAAACTAGAAGGTTACTGTTAAAAATGATGCAGGGAGACAATACCTATGTCATGTCATGTCATCTACGTCATTATTAAGACTGGGCATTGTTATAAAGGTGTCTTTCTAAGAGTAAGCATTAAAATCGCACACTTTAGATTAACACTTTCATACACATGTAACATGTTAACTATGACAATTCACGATTTTATTCTAAATTTTTTCAACCTTTGTTACAGGAATCACGAAATAACACCTTTAGTATTTTCACAATTCCGACATTTCAACACGAGTTCTATGAACTGCTAGTTTACCAATTACACAATGTGGTATTCTCGTCACTTTGAGTTTAACGTATATTAAACACTTAATTTTACACCATAATGATGTTTCAGTTTACAAAATCACGAGTATGTCCATCACGTGACCACTCTTCTTTGTCGGCACCATTGAACGTATATATGCAACGGCGTAAGCAAACATATAAGGGGCAGCAAGAGTAAAAAAGTAAAATTGGGACGCCACACACACAAATAACGAACATATGAACATAGGGGGTTTCCGCTTTGAAACAGACAGTAGGGAAACACACAAGTATATGTAATTCTACCAAGATTAATTATCTTTTTTCAGTAAAATGATACTATGTCTATATTTTTCCAGAAATGATGAGTAGGTTGACTGACCACCGTGATATAACCTATACAATTTGTTGCTAAAACGTTAAATAGAACAAAAAACAAACTTTAATAATAAAAAACGAGCGTTTTCATCATGCCATAACCAGATACTAGATTGCATATGTCCGCCAGTGACTGACAACTGCCCTACATAAGTTAGAATCAGTGACAGTCAAGAGAATGGTCGTAGAAATAATTCAAAGACCAATTTCTACGAATGTATGTCCCTTTACCTTTACACATGAACATGCACATAAAAAATATATGTATCATGTAAACTCTGCGTCATTATCTCTCTAGGATGGTTAGAAACGAAAATAACTTCTTCCAGACAAAAATGTACAGAAACAAATTGTAACATGGTCAATGAAATGTCTTTTTTTACCTATCGTCGGTTTTTTACAATATTTTCTACAATACATCATGGTTGAATTCACGTCGACACTTAAAGAACATAAATGTCCGCAAAATTCAAGTATGCAAAACGTAATTAGTTCATTAATTGATTATAAAATGTTCCTTGTAGCTTATTATAGTGAAAGAAATCTATTCCGATATTTTCTTCTTCTCGATAAGTCATTTATTTATAACCTGTGTGTAGATCAATTCAACTCTCGTCTGAACTCATTAGGCGGCACGTTGATAAGACAGCGACGTTGTTTGATTAATTACATGTCCTGTATGGGCTATCCCAAACCAATAAATACTATCTCTATGGAAATTACTAATATGACATATGTGTCAGAATATATCCATGACGAAGGTGGCAGGATCAAAATATACGCGAGTGCTTTAATGAAATTTTCTCTTAAAATGAACCAAGCATTGTTCTCGCCGAGAGCACTCCAACGGAGTGGCGCCCGAAATGAACAAGACTGATTTTGTTGATTGGAGCGACGCCCCCCATTTCCAGTGATATTGCATATTTGCTGCTTTATTTATTTCATATATGGTAAAAACCAGCTTGGTTATTGTTTTATATAGTAAAAAAATTGTATGACATTTATGTTTTGATTAAATGTGAGCTTACTAAACATAGTGGGCATCATTTCTAATTAACTATATGAGACCGTATCAGGAATATATCACAAGAAAAACAAACTTCATCTGATCTGCATAGAATTATGAGACTTTTGTAAAACGCACATTTTGTTATTTTTCTTAACTTTCTTGAAAATTAAGTCTTGAAATTAAGAGCATATTTCTTATTCTTTGTAGTATATCCTAATCACGTCATAGGTGTTCTAAATGAACAGTTCATTAATTAAATACACATCATTGATACATTCAATTTATTTTTTGTATTAATGTTACTATAAAAATATATATAATAAGATGACCGCACGCATAAAAATGAACACACCTAACTTATTTATAGCATTCATGAACAGAATGTGCATGCACCTTCACTAATGAATGATTACTTTTTTACCAACGCCAGTGCATACTTTTTGTGAACATCCTAAAAACCTACCAATGTTTTTTTCCTACTCAAAAAGGACTTGTCAATGGAAGCACTCTGAACAGAAATAGTTTTCTTGGGTGTAAGCAAAAAGTATAAAACTGGCGTTCGGTATATGATGCGCAAGAATTAGTATACGATTTTCTGTTTAGACTTGAGTAGGTATCATTGAAATATGACGAGAATCATAAGACTTTTAGCCCTTTAAAACTTTGAGTCGAGGCGGATTTTTCACTGTTGTCTTCCTGAAACTGTAGATTTGTGATGTCATAGTGACGTGGTATTGGTACCGTGACCCTTTATTGCAGTTATGACGGTTATGTGGCCAATTATTGCAAAGTCTTGTCTAAAAGTGATTATATCTAATATGCGCACTAATGAATGAACGCACGTGCCAACAGCGTGTTCAGTTACCCTGAACGTCCCAAAACGTTCCGTAACGGAAGTGTCGGATCAACTCAACCCAACGACAACTCAATCCGAGAAAACTCAATCCCCTACTAACGGACTGAGTTGTCCCAACTTAGAGTTGAGCTATGCACGGGTTGAGTTGTCTTCGGGTTGAGTTGTCCCGTACAAGTGACGTTAGCTAACAGTAGTCACTGAACATGCAGCTGATAGCGGTTATCAAATCTGTATCAATAAATAATGTATCGATGTATTATTCATTCTAGAGAGCTGATGGCCGACACCAGGACCTACTCTGTCCTATAGAAACAGTTAATTAATACTTTTACTTTATTATATATACTTGTCATACTCCATGTTTTATTTAATTCATGTTACATGTATTGTGACGTAAGATTGGAACTGTGTATTAATTAAGAGAGTGATAAATCAAGTTTGACTTGACTAATAATAATGGAAGTTCTGATAAACTAATGTCAACTATTGAAAGTCTATAGCTTAAAAAGCTTATGAAAGTGTTATTTAAAATTGTAAAAAATCATAATACGTTAAGTGAAAATTGTATACGTACGTCTGTGAGAATTATGGGATATCTTATTAATTGTTTGCCCTAGTTACGACAATATTGTGAATTAGTAGTAATTGCATTTTTATAGTCAAAGTTATATGCGTATGCAGATTCAACGACTTTACTTTTTTATTACATTTGGTCCTCGGGCTACTGATATCTATCAACCTCCATATGGAGTCTTTTACTCCGCTTAATGCTGTCGAAATATTAGCTCGAAGTAATTATACCATCCCCACAGGTAACCATTTACGCCTAGGTGAAGTAAAGCAATTGCAGATAATTTCCTTGCTTAAGGAAATTAGCAGCGCCTCTTGTGAAGTTCTAACCTTGGACCTCTCGATCCCTAATAGCGCGTCCTACCACAAGACCACCGCTCCTTCTATGACAGCTGCATAAACTCCCGTGATAATGTATATGTATTTGTTCTAGACTTGTTGCCATAAGATAATGTTGCGATGATCATGTGTTTATATCGCTACCATAAAACAATGTTTTTTTCTTGGGATTACCAACCTAGGAAATTATATATAATCATAACATAACATAACATAACATAACTTTATTGCATAAAATGAAAAAAACATTTATAGCAATACAATCAATTGACAATAATATAAATATAAATACAATTACATTATACAAAGACATGAAAATACAAAAGTTATCAGAGAAGCAGTGTAGCAGTGTATGATTAATTTCTTAATTTAAATGAGTAGTAGATAAATTTTGAAATATTTTCTTGTGTTTTGTGATTTTTTGAATTTAATAGTTGTTGAAATTTGTTGATGTTAGGCCAATGACATAAATATGGTTTGAAATATGTTTTTCTGAGTTCTCTATATTTAGGACATACTAGTAAAAAATGGTATTCGCATTCAGGGAGATTCATATTACAATTTAGACAAATACGCTGGTTTCTCGGGGTGTTATTATATCGACCTTCTTCAATTTTTAAATTATGTGACGATATACGGAATTTAGTATATGCTATTCGAAATTTCTTGTTTTTTATGTTGTTAAGATAAGGTTCAAGGATAAAATTATGTTTGAAAATACAATAAGTTTCTAGCTTTGTGGTGTTATTAATGTTGGCATACCAAGTTTGATAATAATTATCAAGTATTCTGTTTTTTATTATTCTTATGATACCCGGTGTGTTTTCTTGTAATATCCAAATATATGACATGCCAATGTGATCTAATATGTATTTAATCTGATATGCCCAATTATTGGTATTGGTACATCCAGTATCGACTTCGTCTTTTAACATCAAAGCGCTAATAGCACTGTCAAACATGACACTAAATTATACGACAAACGGAAACGATAATGGGGAATTTTTCCTTAAATTTATTGACTTTCAAAATACTCAACCGGATAATATATACTTCAATTGCAGAAACTGCATCGACTTTGTATTAACGCTTGAAGCGGACTACTTTAATTGTCGTTAAAATTATCACTTTAATTGCGCATGCGTGACCTAATGTAATCGTCCGTGGCGGATTTACATAAGGGGCTAGTTTTCTAAGCATATTGCTAGCTAGTGCTTCGCCCCCTGATACCCTCGATTTGATATCACATACATGTACTAATTACTTTTGGTGACTGAAAGTTACTTTTTTAACGTCGTATTCAACACATATTTAGGTCATATATACGACGGCCAGCTCTTCCTACAATAGGTTTCCTGGACACTTTTCTATCATCAGTACTAACTTACCCTACTACGAGGCCGACAGCTCATGTATAGTGTATGACCTACCGCGACCGGGCTCGAACCCGCGATCTCCGGATTTGAAGTCAGACATGCTAACCACTACGCCTCGGCCGCAGCGACTGTAGTTAAAAGAAGATACATTGTTATATGCAGTGAATTTGCTACCATCCCCTAGTCTAAACAATGGGAAACATAATCCAACACCATAATATCAGTATAATACTAATAGGATGACTGTTTCATCCCCCTAGTTAGGTCAAAATTACAGTCTATAAAGACGCCTGACCTTACGTGGACGAAGAACAGAAAGCGTATGCGTATTTGATTTGAATATAATTGTAATTTCAAGAAAGACTGCATACTAATCGACTCTTTTAATAAGATATATGGATAGTTTCCAGCCTGTTGAAGGGTATGTGAGAACTGATTATCGACAAAGGTCTAGGAAAGCTAGGGTAGGTGCACTGGACGCCGTTATATAACCTATACAATGAGTTGCTACGGCGTTAAACCCAACACAATAAACTAAATGTACTAATCGACTCTTTTCTTTTTTTCCAGAAACAGATAACCATATCGTACAAACGTACCAAACTATTAACCCAACAGTAGCCAAAAGGTTTTGGTGGCATATACAGACACCGGAAGATGACCCTTACAAAAGAGGGAGCCGACCAGACAGATTCCGATTTTTTCATCAAGGTTTGGGTAAACGAACAAATGAAAAAAGTACGTTAAAGGACATTTCATATAATGAACGACAATTAAAGAAATCTGGATTATTTGAATCACTAAAGAATATACTAAAAGAAAGTGCACGTGGTGGCCTTAATGAACATATTTCATACACTGCTACCAATCAGGTGTCAGCCAATCCCTTCTTAGAAAGAACACCGACCTACAGAGCGCTTAAAGATATGAATACTTTGTACGACAACAAAAGGACCCCAGAGGTATTCTCCGAGTCGTTGTATCCTATACAAGCCGGTAAACAGCAACTTGAAGTTACCATTGATCGATCTCTTAACGATAAAGACAGCCATTTTGATTATAACATGAATGTCGGCGGTGATGACACAATGGACGATTATAAAACGGACGTTCCTGATGTTATTGATAGTGTACAGGAAGTTTCAGAAGAGCACAAAGTTACTAAGACACCGTTTGATCTGATCTTTGGCTCCCCAGATTTGAGTCAATATCATATATATGAAACATTCGAAAATAACAATGATGACGAGAAAGAACTTAACAATGATGACGTCATAAATGACGCAACAGTTTCGTCTGATTTAAATGATGAAAGAACTAAGCGCTGGTGGGCTGCTGAAAAATTTCGAAGATTCCGATCGGCCAGTTCTTGGGATCAGTATGGAGGGCGAGGCAAGCATATTGATCCTGCGCTTTATTTTATCGGTCTAGGGAAATGACCGTAATAATTTTAATAAAATGTTTCCCTTTTACTAAACCCGTTTTCATCTTAATATCATTTTGTTCAATAAACATTTTCATATATCGGCAAAGATAATTAATATTAAAAAACAATTTTTACTGAATCTGTTAAGGACATTTATGTACAATAAAAATAATGATAGACTCATGAAAAATGTTAATGGGGACATTAAGACGCCAATTTTAGAATGTCGCGGTTCATTAAAGGAATGAATAATGAGTTACAACCACACCTGTATCATGTTTCCTTCGACAGTCTGATTATATTATTGAGCTATTGGAAAGATTCGGAAGTTAGATATGAATAGAAACTGGAATATTTACTCTCGTAAATTTGATTAAATCGGGCGACACCAGTTTTGTACAGCAGAGAATGTATTTAATAAACGTCACGAAAATTACTAGACCAGCAAGAAATTTCTTAATTATCATACTTAGAAGGTACATAAGTTTACATGTATTAAAAGTACTCGATTTTCAAGTCCGAATGAATTCTATAGATCTTGCATTTCTTAGTTTTGGTTACCTTCATTTATAGGAAAATAATTCAAAGAAGTCCATATTTTTGTTGCGTTTTTCTTTCAATTCTTCTCCAGCAGAACGGCCTTTAAGGTGGCGTAACACGTGACCAAAATTATTCAAAATGGCGGATTTTTTCTCGTCTTAACCAGGTTTTTCAGGTATTTTTTTGTAATTTCTTAATGTTTGTTCCAAAGGAAATGTAATGTACCCAATCATATGACGATTGGTTCGGGGTTGAATTTCAAACCTTTATTTTGTTTCTGGGTTTTGTTGATCATCAGAACCCTTTAGTTTGTTTATTTTTCAACCGTTGGTATGTTAATGCTCACAGACTACGAACTTAAAGGGTTCTTAGAATCTTCCGCATTAATTAACAAACCAAATATACCAAAAATCGTCTGAAACAAATAAGCATATGATAGGCTATATAAATAATTTTGGAAAAATATGACAATTGTAATAAGTATCTAAAAATATGGGTTCAGACAAATAAAAAATCCGCTATTTGTTTTCGTTTTTGGTCACGTATTACTTGCCACCGTGGCACTGGCAACTTTACCAAAGGTTTATATACATGTATTCGTCATGTTTGTCCAGAGGTCTATTTGGCCCCTGACTGGTTGATTTCAGCCATAAACTAAGGAGCACAACCATACCGTATAAAACGGTTAATCAATGCAGCGATGTTTTTAAATGGTATTAATAAATGTTATTGAACTGTCAGTGGTGCATACATTAACCCCGAGTATTTAAATACTTATTGGGATACTATTGTACTCACTATCAAAATAGTAATTAGAATCCATGTAAATTAACGGTGTCAATGCATGAGCTACTGAAAGATGAATAAAATTTAACAGTATAAACTGATTTATTCGAGTACTGATGCAACTATACATTTCATGGTGAGATTTATAACATCGAATGGATTTAAAATGCATAGAAGCAATTGGTATGTCGTGAAGAGCTATGTCGACGCCACATGGATATGTCATGTGACCATTCTTTTATTTTTCAAACATTATGTATATATACAAGGGATACAACCGCGTTTGGTAGACCACTTCATGTAGATTTATTATTATGTGACACACAAAATACTGATACACTGATGGCACACCACATCATTAAATATATTAAATATAACTCTTCTATCTACGAAGGTCCTGGTTTTAAAGCGCAGACCCTAAATATGATTTATTTATAAAAAGTATCAAACAGTACAAAAATGCCAACTCGGACAAATTTGTTAACAGAGGAAGTGAGCCTTGTCCTGGAGCTTTCAGAAACTTCGTCAGTTGTGTATTCCACATTCCACTGATTGTTAAATACTTTCCTAAATTGTACACACAATAAAGGTATAAACATAAATGCGTACAAGTTTTATCACATTTTGTAAATCATTTAGTGGTTTTATTTTTCAAGAAGAATTGACTACTTTATGCTTTCCAACAATTATAAAAAAGTATCGACACTTAACCATCTGACTTTATGTCATAGCAATAGCCATGTTGTCTGGATCCCAGTCGTACTTTGGCAGGTAAAAGTACGTCAGGCAAACCATGATCATTGGATAATTATGTTTTCAAATGAGCATTTCTCACTACACAAACTTAAATCAAAGGATCATTGTACAAGAATTGTAGTGGATACCTTTTTTAGTTGTTTGGTTACACTAATTTATGCAAAATGAAGTATCCGAAATTCTCACGAGACTAATCCACGTCCGAATTGTGTTCACTTAAGAGAGGTTTTTGTTAATCGTCGGCTTAATATACGTGTAATCTGAAAAATCGAAATCGAATGTCTTATATAGAACCGAACTCCTACTAAAGTATCTATCGTCAGCACATGATCATGCAAGATTAAGATAACGTTATACCTGTATAATAACTGAGGAGGCCGCCATGATTCCCGTTTGCCTGGCCCGATAACGATAGTGGTAAGGGGCAGGTAATCCAGGCTAATAGCCATGATGCACAGTTGATTCATTTTGCGCACACAATGCAAATTATATTAGCACGATCGTCAAACAATTCCTGACTATTCAGATTAATCACACACGGGCCCTTTTCTAGCCCCTCAGTAGTAGGAATGTGAATGACCGTAGAATTTTTTCATGACCAAAGTCCACGAAAGTATGCCCCACCTGGGTATCGAACCAACGACCCCTCCACGGTGGTGAACCCACGTGACAGCATCTAGTTATCTTTAACCATATAATATTATCAGACTCTTAAAATTGTGTTTGAGCGACGGTATATTCAGATTTAATCGAATGATTAATAGTTGCAAGCTAAGCAAAGAGAGAAAGACTGCGACATTTTGTTCCATATTAATCGATCAAATAAACTTTAAACAATGCCAGTAGAGTGCTATTTTAAAATGAGATTAATTGTTTCTGAAATGTCATAGAGGGTCTTTACTACTTAATTATCATTGAGGTTTTAGATTTCCCAAGGAAAGGCATACGGCACGTTGATTGTCTGGCCAATTATAATAACATTACTTTCACATGTATGTCAATAATTCCAAGTATAGTGACTTTCAATAATCAGAATGATTTAGTGCTTTACAAACATGAAGTTATCAGAATATAACAAGTTTAGAGCCCCTATAGACAATTCAAACCACGAGATGCATTCTAAATTTGAATTTGACAAAGTGTCCATGTTTTAAAAAAAAATGGGGTACTATTTTAAGAGCACTCTAAATTTATTTATACACTAGTGTTCAATATACCTGATCAACAATAGTTTTAGAGCGTAATTTGGAGCCGATTTTTCTGTAACAAGACTTTATCGTTAACATTCTGTGACCAAAACTATTGTTTCAAGTATTGTCAACCAAATTCTACTTTTGGTTTTGATCTACTTTCACTTTGAAATGCAATAAATAACAAAAACATGTTTAAGCAATATTTGCATTTAATAAAAAAAAATCGTGTTGATTTGAGGTGTTTAACATAGATAAATATTGTTTTTTTCATTGCAGTCAAAAAAATTTACTTTTGATAATTGTGCTTTAAGATATATAAGCCTTGATGCCCCTCATAATTAAACAAGAAATGTCTTTAAAAAAGACAAACGGGGTAGAATTAGGAGTCAAGCACGATATGTCAAAATGCACCACGTGCAGTTGAATATTGCATTACACATTGCATTTGCGGTTTACCATTGATGTGTTTCAAAATAAAGGGTTCAATATCTTTGTCATATATTTTTCTTATGCAATTTGAGAGTGTGCTTTTACGTACTTACTGTAGTGTTGTTAATACAAAAGTTAAATAAATTACATGTATTTACATGATATCCTTTGTGTATTATTAAATATAATTCAACTGTCAGTGGCGCTGATTTTAATTTTCACTTTAGAAATTCGGTACTCCCTATCGATAAAATTAAATTTAACTCAGTGGAGGTAATGTATGCGCACCACTATCATGTAAATAAATTAAACATCATGTATTGTCGACTCCAGTACATCCATAATAACTATAAACAAGAAAATATTGATGCAAAGCATCAAAGAGCGCAAATAATTAATAACATGAAAGTACTCCTTAAGCCTGTGATTCTCTATAAGTGATACGTTAAAATTAAAATGGTGCTTAATAACCGCTAATTAAAGCAATTAAGCATAGTTATTAAAACGTAAACACCTATAGTTTATTCATGTACAATATATAATAGAATTAATATCAGTGATGGTCTAATAATCCTTCCTTGTTTATAGTGTCAGTGCCGAGCGTGCTTTGTATAAATAGACGACGGAGACTATGAAAGTCAAGTGCTAAATAAGAGTACTATTTATTTCAGATCTTACTCAACTTTACGTATGCATTATAAAGCAAATACAAAACCATTGCTTATAATCTAAATACAAAATAGATTGTCTTATAGAATTTACCCTAAATGATTTCTAATAATTAAAAAACATAGAACGATAAAAACATGTCCAAAATACTAGATAATTTACAAAAAAATTATCAAAGGGCGATAATTTGTATGCTCATGTATACTGATTAATAAAGAAATTGTTCCGAAGCGATTTAGCATACGAAGGGGAAACTACTCTCAACAAATTCATTTATCTACCGTTTGTTTCATATAAAGACCAGTCATAAAATACTTGTGGTATGTGAAAAAAAAAACATTTACTATAACCTGACACACATTCATTAAATTTAACAACATCAAATGTCCGAATAGAATATCCTTGGCGGGGCTTTACTTCATTCAGTTTAACGCTTACGAAAACACCAACAATTGTTTTATTTTAAAATCTGACGAACACGGAGAAACGCTCTTTTCAGTTCTTGTGGCCTATTTTACTTTTTTTACCGATATTAGGTTTTTTTCCTACGTTGCCATAGAAAATTTTGTATTTCTCCAATAGAGGGGGATTTAATATATAGATTTGGGTTTTCCGAAAGTCAGCTTTAGACAGCTTCGCGGAAAACTGCTATTGAAAAGTATGGTACGTTCTTACAAAACAAGATATTTGTTGTTTATCACAATATATTTATCATATTGTATTACAATGTAATGCTAATTTGATTTAGCTCGCTGGTGAAGCAAGTTCTTACAACATTGACTGGTCACTTTCGAATCCGCTTCCTGGTTCCCCCAGTTTGAGCTAGTAGGATAAAGTATCCTGCTCAAAGAAACGACCGAGTAGTTCTTAGATGGTATTGAACCAATGCGGAGCTGACCATCTAATGATTACCCGTCCAACGTCGTAACCGCTCGGGCACGCCCACATCTTTATTGATTATGTTAAATACGTTGAAACAAGATTAATGACACCTGTGTCAGGTGATTTATTGTTGTATCAGGATACTTTGACACTTAGATTTGATTTCACTTAACTCTCAATGTTAGATTGTTATCAATTAAAACCAGAAATTTATACACTGAACATATTATGCAATATAAATAAAAAAGTCTAAGAAAAATAAATTTAATAAGGGACCTTAGTCAGTTATTTCCCTTGTAAACTCTTTAAATAGGTAGGTCCAATTAGTTGGATTACTCGGATTTTACCCTTACTTTTAAATGTCAATTTGCCAAAATCAATCATCAACATATCCTTAGCAACCATCCCTTGGTCCATAGCAACCACTCTTACACCTTATGCCAATCGCCTTAAGGCCAAAAGTATCCACTATACTGTCCATAGCAACCGATTCAAGTTCCATAGCAACCGTAATTACACCTTTAATATCCATTTAGATATCAAATGGAATAACTCTCGCGGCCATAAACTTTATCTCAGTGTCTATTTTAATCATCTTATGATCAACTTTTAAACTTGGTCATTTTTTGTTTGTAAAAAGCAGGGGCCATAAATTGTGTGGCAAAAATTGTTATCTATATACACGATGTAGGGCTGCTAAACGTCGCAACGCTACTAAACGTCTCAACCTTGACACTAAACGTTGCGACCTTGACACTAAACGTCGAAACGCTACAAAACGTCGCAACCTTGACACTAAACGTCGCAACCTTGACACAAAACGTCGCAACTTTGACACTAAACGTCGCAACGCTACTAAACGTCGCAACCTTGACACTAAACGTCGCGTTTAGTAGTAAGGTGTAAGCCACGGAAGTCAAGATGTAATAGCTATACTACAGTTATTAGGCACGATTATAAGGCTAATGAAAATAGCTGGTCTAAATCCGAGTAGTCCACCTAATCGGACCTACTTATTTGCATTCGGAACACCTCGACTTTTCATGAATGAATAATCTAGGAATGATTGTTGGGGGGTCTATCCTGGCGACAAGGGTTTTTACTACCTACTTGAGGAGAAGCGCAGGCGAAGCATGTAACGACCATGAAAGAAGTTCTTATAGTATACACACAGATCTTTGTCAAAACATTTTCTATGTTATATTATTTAACTAAATATCGTTTATTCGTGGATTTGTTTACTTCAACTCCGGTCAAAGCATTTTGTTTGGGAATGTGACGAAAAGGTAGTTTTAAGATGGCGTCTCAATATGTCCGAGGTTATTCGTAGCGAATGGCCGAGGAGTTCCGGATGACTTATTTGAAGAGTATGCAAGGGGATAATCTGACTAATGTCACTTGCAATACACTTAGGGTCTACAGTCTCGTGATCTATAAAAACAACTATTAAAGTACACAAATTTGTTTTCACCGATTTCTCTTTCCAGACAAAAAAATGTGAAATCACAAAGCGCATAAAATAACTTCATGTTAAACTTTTCCTTCTCGAAAAATCACAATCGGTCCTGTACGGTTTGATCGTTAGTGAGATATAAATTGCACAAATATTGAATCGAGCGATAAACTAGTCACGCGCAAATATATTGTGCCGTGAAATTAGAGAAAACAAATACATCTGTCATTCTAATACTTGTATAGGCATTTTGGAACTATGGAACGTTGTAATTAATTATATGCACTTAATTAATCTTTCTTATCTTGATTTCTTTATCTTGACGAATTCAAAAGCTTGTTTAAATGCTCACAATTACGTGATTATATGCCCTGGTACAATATACATGCGCCTTATTTCTCTGGCAAGGCTTTTTATTAGAAACCAGACCATTTAATATTCCTTTACGCTACATTCTGCTTCATTACGCCACATTTACTATGGGACGCCGATGTTGTGCGTTAAACATAAGTCACTAGGTACTTCTAGCATCACGTGATCGATGTGATGGCAATGTAGTCTCGACATTATTTATTGTAAGGAATGTGTGCTTCACATAATGATGAAAGCATTAGTTCATAATGATACGGGGTTCTGGAATACTCAATCATAACATACCCATAACATTGAAATAGGAACTCAAAATGACAACAGGACCAAATGTCATAATACTTGATCGAGAGCTCCCTTCTCAAAGAACAATTCAGTTCATAATAAGTAAGCATCTTAGAAACCCCGAAAAAATATGTATTGCATTATTCGATTATATCAATCATATCATAGAGACATGCATGAGTACTCTACAAATGTAACAAAAAATTGAGCTCTTGAGCATGGAGTCCATTGTCAAGTTTTATAGCATCGATCCCGGATCAAGTGGATTCCGACTTCGCAGTATGTTCATAATAAGGGACTTTAGTCAGTTATCTTTCCCTGACAAAACTTGAAGCAATCCAATTGGTAAGTGTGTCCTATCAGTTGGAATCCTTGGATTTTATCATTGAAGTCCTATGTAAGGATAATAAAATATTTCATCTAATATCTTTCTTGTTAATGAAGATATTACCAGAAGTGATGAATTCAGATAGTTCTTTACCTTAAAGATACTTAGCTTGAATTTCAAACAAATAAAATGATTTCCAAAAAGTTATTAAAGACTAATTTTGGCAAATTTGCATTGAACAGTAAGGATAAAATCCGAGTAATCCAACTAATTTGACCTACCTATTTGAAGAGTATGCAAGGGGAAATATCTGACTAAAGTCCCTTATTCATCCATCCATTCTTGTATTAAATGTTGATATTTACCTGGTATAGATCTTCAATGTTTTTTTTCAAGCAAATCTGTAGCGTGGTCTAGTGGTTACATATAATAGCCAGAGAAGAACTAAAATAATTTGTTTGAAAGCAATATGCCCAAGAGTTGATGTAAATTAATCCACTAAATAAAAATTAATCAACATGATGGCTGTGCAGACATATAGATTAGATAGTTAGCCCAACAACATAATTATGTAGATCTGTACCAGGCCAATATCAACAATTATAGTTCGTAAAAATAACATTACGTGTTTGTGTAAACATTAAAATAAACTAACCCATTCCAAAGATAGGAAATAATTGAAAATAAAAGTTGTATAGATCATTTTAACAAAATTAGTGTGGTTGATAAACCACCACTCAATAATGCTTGTCATGGACGAAATCTTTTTCATTACACCAGCAAAACACTCGTAAAACATATTAAATTCAATACTAAATAATATTTTATTGTCATGCTGATCACGCCATGTGGATTAGTTCATTGTATTGTTTACATAAACATTGTTATGTTTTTAGTACGAACTGTATTCTAGTAGGGTTATTGATAGATATTTACTGTAACATCTTCAAGTCAATGTACAAGGCGAGTTTTAGCTCTTTTTGTGCTTTTTTCATCGGATTTGACAATATTTCAAACGATTTGTCGTACAGACTAGATAAAAACTTATAGCATGAACAAATTATAACTTTTCATATCGGTTACTTCCCTCGTTTTTCATCCTTCAAAAAAGGGGGAGTGGCAACCGCTGAGATATTTTAAGTAAAGGTATAGGTACGCTGAGTAAAATTCTATTGTTAAGTTTCATTCAACTGTCAGTAGTGCATACATTAACCTCCCTGATTTAAATAGATGAGCAAAGAAGAATTGTACTGAGTATTTAAAGTCATAGAGAAAAACATGCGCCACTGGCAGTTGAATTAAATTTAACAATCACATCTACTAAATGTTGGGATCTACCTTTGAATATTATTTTTAGAGTTCCCAGTCCTATGAGAATATTTAGGGAAACAAATCCTCGCTTAGTACAATAAGCTGAACATGATACAGTAAAATATCTACCTAGGTAGAAAAAAACAAACACTTTGAAAGCACACCTTGTCATAGAGCATTTCATGCCCTGGTGTGCTTAAAGACCATGCAGTTGTAGTTTAATAGATATAAAATACATAAATATCCTTCTGATCTTGTAGTCGTATATGTATATGTTCATAAATAAAGTCTGTGACTGTTGTTTTGTTCCTTCATTTGAATACATACACTGACATTTTCTATCAAGCTTGCTTCACTACGAAGATCCTACTGTTAATAGATCTGCAGAAAAATAAAAAAATATACATTAACTACCATTAGGTTAAAGCACAATGTACTCGTATAAAGGAAGAATTCCCATAACGTGGATCTCAATTAGAATCTATACTAAAACCAAGAAAACCGTATTATTTGAAAAAAGGAAACATAATTTAACATCGAATTCACTATACTCACAATATATTTTTGTTTTATTCAACATGAAAGCATATCGCCAGTACGTATGGGAGGTCACAGATTTACAATTGTGCTCATAAGGAACATATAAAGAATTCAAATTCATTTTATCTATCAGTTATTCATTGTAAGAGATAATATTTCATTATACCAGTTATTCGTTATGAAAGTGAATTTCGTTTCTGCACCACATGAACTAAAGTAGGGTTGAATGTCAAAGTTTTGAATCAAGTAGTTAAATGTTCTAGCAACTGTGATTTTTTTCTTTTTTTAACGTCGCATTCAACACATATATAGGTTATATACACGACGGCCAGCTCTTCCTACTATAGGTTTCCTGGACATTTTTTTCTATCACCAGTACTAACTTACCCTACCAAGGCCGACAACTCATGTATAGGGTATGACCTGCCGCGACCGGGTTTCGAACCCGCAATCTCCGGATTCGAAATCAGACATGCTAACCATTACGCCACGGCCGCGGCTAACTGTGATTCAATACGTCATGTATTATCAAAAGTAATGATAACATTGGTGTTCAATTTAAAAGATAATACTAAGTTCAATGTACATGTTTACAAACTATGACTTTCTTTCCATTATAGCACCGATGTAATGATACCGTAAACGCTTAGAAAATGACATTTGGAAGTCGTGAATCAAAATCTCTATTTTCATAAGTGGTAATAAAATGTGTTCATTCCTTTAAAAGCTTGTAAAAGTTACATAGATAATGAATTGGTTAATATGCTTAAAAGTATGTTGAACAGAAAAAGAGTAAATTACATGTTATATGATACATTTAATATCCAAATTACTTGGTATTGTAATGATATAAGCATTTGATACTACTTTATTTGGATTTAATCAATACTTTATTTGGTCATTTACTACTGTTATAATGTCACCTGGCATGCTTATTATTTAAATACAGCACAATGAGACGACAACCTCAATATATGGTAAAACATCACGATCATGGAAAGATATAACCTGTCGCATAGCCTTATTCGACTAAAATAGCTATATGCTTTCATAAAATTGTTTTCTTTTTAGATATTGTTTGTTGTATTCAGTTGTCTATGCATAAATAATAGCCATACATCAAGACATTTCATTTCTTAGTAGGCCTACCACTTCTGCATGGCGATTTTCCCGATTTTTGATCGAAGAACTAAACAGCTATTATTACATTTTAGTTCGAGTTACACTATAATGAAAAACTTCAATTTAACATATAAATATTACAAGATTAAATATTTACCTTATCAAGATCCTGATCATCTTAAGTTGATTCGTGTTGAATAAATTGTGCGATGATTACTACATTCTGTTGTTGGGTGTAATCAAAACATTCTACAAAAACATAAAACAAAAGTTTAGTTTAAATAAATGAAAGTAAGACAATTTGATAAGTTGCTTTGAAAGTTTACATATCTGACTTTATCAATCAGAAAGTTTGTGTTGAGCATTAAAACCTCAGAGGTCATTTTCACAAAAATCTCATGAAAAATATTTTAAATCAATTTCAAAAATTTACATTCAAAGCCTAAAAGATATGATATCATATAATGATATGTTTTTCAGAAAGTGTTCATTATCCTACAAAATTGAAGAATATCATAAATTGGTTTGACAATGCATGAAGGTATAATGAATGTTTCCTGCTTTTAACTTGATGATTTTTATCGTAAGCTATTTTTTGTGTGAAAATAACCACTGATTTTTATTTTCTAAATCCTCTCACTGATAGATAATGTAGCATAAGTAACCCAACATGTTATCTGAGAATGAATGCTGTTCCTTAAAAGGAAGAAAATTTAGTACTGATGCATCTTATAGGAACGATAGATTAATAGGTAAACTATCCTGCTCACACGTTCCTTACTAAATCAAACCAAACGCATGGGTGTCTCTAGCATCCTATATCTTATTGTACGCGTCTCTAGCAACCTAGATTGTATTGTAGACATGTAAGTAACAGCTGTAGGTATTGATTCAGGTCTGATATGACAAATCCAAATTTAGCTTCTTCAAGAACTCATTTTTCTAATTTATGATAGTGCATAACTCACACGCTTCAAAATATTGATGCTTTCTTATTTTTGGAAAGGGCGTAAATTTACGCACTTCTGATATGTTTTTATTCGGTAAATGCAGACGTCTCTTCAGAAGAGTTGGTAAAGTGACGAATAGACAACTGTCGCTGTATGTATACATCGAGTTTGTAGCTAAAGTGGGAACGTGCTTCTAATGATTTGGGTATGTCAGCAGTTCCTGAATTTTGTTAAAATCAGTACAAATTCTAATCATCTAATAAGCAAATTAGCCAAACACACGTGACACTAGGAAAATTTACAGAATATATTTTATCAAATCAACAAGTCATTATGCTTCCTTGAAATTCTGACTATAACATTATACTATCAAAATAATTGAGGAATAATTCCATTAAACTTACCGCTAGAACGTATATCCAAAGGTCAGTTTCCATTTAATCGTAGAATTAACTCAACATGGAACAAATTCAGTCACCTTTAACCCATCTTCATCCAAAGGCACCAGTACATACCTAGAATATATAACATACAAGGACCAGAGTTGTGTGACATGTGACCAAAATAATTCTAAATGGCAGATTTTCCCCGCGTTTTTATGGAGCAATAAAAGGAAAGTATACGCTATTTAAATAATAAATGCTGTTTGAATTTAGTAGTAGTAATACATCGTTAACATTTTACGAAGATTTCCTGCTGTTGGTTTACGATATTTTTAGTCGTAAGACTTTATAAATGAAGCCCGTTGCTAAATATGTGTCCATCTTGTAAAACCTTTTCGTCTTGTCCAATGTTATTGTTCCATAGACATCACTCACAACCTGAAATAGACAAAACAAGAAAAGAGAAACCCGAAAAAATATATGTAACAAAACATGTATAGTATATTGAAGATAAATTATAAAAAGATAACCAAAGAAACGCTGAAAAAGAACTAAGGAGTAATGGCATAAGAAGGAGATACGGAGCACGGACAAGCATGCATGCGGTACAAGGAGGGGCATGGGCAGGGATGTTTACTCCATGGGGGTTATGTGGTCCGTTTAGGGCGGTCCTTTCCGCTACCATTCCCACCTATTCGCCAGGGCTATAGGAAGTCTCTGATCACCATTATTACAAGTTGGCTAGCTGGCTTACATGACAATTAGTTTTATCTAGTTTAGACAAACTTATGAATACACGTACTTCCAAACCGACCTTTATCCTGAAACAACCCCTTCCAGTTATCATTACATTCTTAGCCCCTAATAAAAATACAACAAACATAAATCTAGACACTAGGCATTTTACCTATATATAAACTTTTCAGAACTTTTATATTCCCTTTCAAACTTACTATATGGATCAAATTACCCTTACCAAAAATATCCACCTTAACTATATAAAAGAGTACCCCATGCAGGTTGTTCCATGATCGCCACACTTGTAATCAACGCCTTGTGAAATTTATAAGCAATACCACGAGACTAAACCATGTGTATTCATTATAGTTCCAACATTATTAAAAAGTTGTTTTCATTGGTAATACACGAGAGTTTTGTTATATTAAATTACATGTACACATATTCTCGTAAAAGTATTTATATTTTCAAAAACCTAGGCTGGCCTGCGTTAGTTTTTAATGTATGAAATTCTCAATCACTTACAAAATGATTTTAAAATATCAATTACGACATAATGACATGTCATCTACCACAAATATATACCTTTCATACGTTGCTTATTGTTAATATATTGAATCTTAGAGGCCAGAAAAACAGTTAAGATAACAAGCAAACAGTACTTAAAAAGACAAGACAAACATTTGGAGGGGGTATATGGCCTCAAATTATTTTGAAAGTATAACTTAAAATGAACCAGATGAGGATGTTCTTTTTGCGATAGCGATCAATTGATTTGCTATAGACGATTGGGAGAAAGGTTAGATTGTTTGTATTTTTTTCTGTTTGATTTTTTTTCTAAATCGGTAAAAAAATAAGAGCACAGAAACCTGTTGAATAAAATAGATGTGTTCGTGTTTTTTGAGGTTATGAGTTATATGACTTTACTGTATTTGTGTGTATATAGTAAACATATTTTGGGGTGTGGTACAGATAATAAGTTTGAAAGGGGACTTGCCGATAGCTGGGGGACTAGAGAACTGTCTGCATTCATGGATTGTTATTTGTAATTAGTCTGGCTGAGACGGAACCATTTGTCTCCAAATGAATGTGAATGTCATTACACCATTATGCAAAGAGTAAGTATGGGTTTTACTGATTGATACAGGGTTTGCAACAATGTTTATGTACATTGGATTTGTATATGTTCAGGTGGGCAACAATCTGGCGAAACGAAGAATTTGAATGGTTAACAGATCAAGAATTATACAAATGCTGTATTATGTGCGATAGGGTCAACTATTAAGTAAGGAAATTAGTTCTTAATATCTTGTGCGTAAGGTGACAGCAAAATCATAGTAAACACAAATTTAGATAAAGTTTTTGACCGATTACATTGTTTTGTAAGATCTTTTAAAATGGATAATAGCCCCCCCCCCCCCTATTTTGCATGAAACAAAATGATTTTAAAACATTAATTACAACATAATGACATGTTATCTACCATAAATACATAGCTTTGATAATCCAAATCCGTCAAGAAATAAGAGCACAAAAGCCTGTTGAATGAGATAGATGTGTTCGTGTTTTCTGAGGTTATGAGTTATATAACTTTACTGTATTTGTGTGTATATAGTAAACATATTTTGGGATGTGGTATAAATAATAAGTTTGAAAGGGGACTTTTTCATGCCGAAAGCTTGGGGACTAGAAAACTGTCTGCATTCAAAGATTGTTATTTGTAATTAGTCTGACTGGGATAGAATCATTTGTCTCCAAATGAATGTGAATGTCATCACACCATTTTGCGAGAAAATATGTGTTTTATTGACAGATACGGGTTTGCAACAATGTATATGTAAATTGGATTTGTACATGTTCAAGTGGGCATAAATCGGGCGTAACTTGAATGGTGAACAAAGCAAGTATTATACAAATGCTATATTATTTACTCACACTGTTCAGTGTATAAGGACGACAGTGACAATTCTTTAGTAAGGGAATTAGTTCTGTCAATGTTGTATGTGTCTCTTTCAGTACAGAACTTCATTTATGCCAAGAAAGCAAGTTTAGTTAATGTTTGTTTCTGGACAGTATTATTATCAGTATAGTCTTGTTTCTTTGACAAGATGAGATAAATTGAGGTTTTGACGAATATTCAAGTAAGGGTATACAATTTGTAATCTATTGTAGCTGAGATTGAACTCAGATTATAAGGGTATCTGCAATAGAATCTATAACTATTCACAACCATCTCGTAATAATAGTTCGTTTGTTTGAAACAGAATATTAACTGATTAGTATGTTCATATCTCGTTATTGAACAACGTAAAATAACATGCGAGTAAAACATTAATTGATAGCAGTGTTTGCAATTTAGACTATTATAAATAATGTAGCTGAACAAAGTTCGATAAGAAAACATTGGGATAATCAAACAAACGGTTCTTTATAATTGTACTCTTAATGAAACTATTTGCTGTACAGAAAAAAACAACGAGATATTGGAAACAATTTACAATGCACATTTATAAGTCCTCAGAATGATAAAATATATCATTACTAAAGAAGTGTATCTTATACACTATACTTTATATAAATTATTTTCAAAAACGGGTCGAAAAAATATGTTTATTAAAATAAATACTTTACGTAGTAATGAGTCACAATTATCTGTTCATATAAACCGATTCTATGCATAGTTTATTACCAATTTCAAAAAACAAAATTTTTATTACATTTACATTCTGAACGATAATATAGCAACAATATCATAATAGTATTAAAAATATAAAGTCATGTTCTTAAATCAACAACCAAACCATGTAACATGTAGATTTGTACCAATTGACAACCTCTGTCTACAGTAAAAATCATAGCAAAATATTGGGTTTTATAATCAAATCCCAATTGGCAAGTTTGGTATTTTATAAAAAGGACATTAATAATCAAAATAACACGTGAAAATGAAATGTACAAAGTACCTTCCACATCCATGTACATAACAACACAGTTCACTATACAGTCATTACTCATACAATCATTCCATTAGCCAAAAATGTTTCAAAAATCCATTTGAAGTTTTCTTTTCCAAATTTGATTTAAACGTGTACATGTAAATAGCTCCTTAGTTTGACTTAGCTCTATTTTCTCCATGTCCAATATTTTGCATGTCGTAACATGCTTTTTAGGTATATGGTACTTTAGACCTTTTAAGACCTTCAGCGAATGGTGCTTCTTAATTGTTTTGTTAATTAATTAATGATTCTGATCTAGCTATCCTCCCATAAAACGGGCCCTTCACCAGATTGCTCAGAATCATATTGAAGTGCATTGAATAATTCCGATCTAGCTATCCTCCCATAAAACGGGCCCTTCACTAGATTACTCAGAATTATATTAAAGTACATTGAATAATTCCGATCTAGCTATCCTCCCATAAGTGGGCCCTTCACTAGATTGCTCAGAATTATTACCGATCTAGATATCCTCCCATAAAGTGGGCCCTTCTCTAGATTGCTCGGATTTATGTCTTATTTCAATGTATAATTCCGATCTAGCTATCCTCCCATAAATGGGTCCTTTACTAGATTTCTCAGAATTATACTTCAATGCAAGTAATACTTCCGATCTAGTTATCCTCCCATAAAATGGGCCCTTCACTAGATTGCTCAGAAGTATTAATATTTTTCTTATTTTGTTACTTAAAAATAAATATATTCTCGGCATGTATTTATAGAACATCATTATCAAACATCATTAGAGCTAATTACTTGTATTTAAAAATACTATCAAATTATTTATTAAAATCTTGACAATGTATAATGACCATGTTATTAGATAAATAAATGTGTAGGTATGAGTATAAATCATTTTTGTATGTTCAAACATTATTGCACCATATTAATTATTTTACATAGCTTGTTATAACTTTTAATATGACAGAGAGTTGATTCAATTGGTATGACATGTAAGTCAATCGCTTAAAAGGCAGGAATTTTTCAACAAGACTAAACTCAATATGTTTGAAACTGAATATAACAATTAAAGCAAACTTGTAAATAAAAATACCAAAAATATTACAAAATAATTAATTTCTTTACTTATCTCGAAAAATAATTATCCATTGAATTAGCATATTCATTTAGCAGAACAACGTTTGTTTTTAATTTTGTCCAATGTTTTTTATGCATTCATAAGCATGATTAATTAGTAAAACACTTGTTTATTATCATTATTTGTACTTTTTTTCAAAATATCAGTGAACATTCTGTTATAAACTCTTATTATATAAAAACTTCATCAGAGGAAGAAATATACATGAAGACAAAGCTACCCCATAATGTAGTTGGGCAGTCGCAATTGAAAGCAAACGCCATTGTATAAATGAGAATCAATAGACAAGTTGTTAAGTAAGCAAAGACAGAAACCTTCATGCGAATAATGGAGGAAAGACATTCGATAGTGTGTGTATGTTATCTTTAGTAGAGATAGAAACCAGCACGACGATTTGGATAGAATGTCATGTCATATTCTAAGTCTGTTTTTAAAGACCGAAACCTACATGATGATAATAATAGAATGCAGAAATTGAAGAAAGATACTTACCTCAACAAAACTGAAAGAATGTCAGGCGATATGGTGCTTGGATTATCTTTATTGAAGATAGAATCCTACAGGAGAATTATGATAGAATAGTTAGTTATTGTGTTTATGTGTATTCTTATGGGAGACAAATACTTACCTGAATTAGATGATAGAATGGCATGCGATATTGTGTGTGTTATCTTAATTGAAGATAGAAGATAAAAACACTGCAAAACGTTTCACAAGTTTATTTCGACATCTTGACTCTTCTAGAACAACATACTGACGGCGGGAAAAGCTGTGCTTGATTTATGTCAATAATAAGTTCTGATATTTAATCGAGCGACAGGACTATAATATTACGAGCACGATTACCTCCCCTGAATTATCTCCCGAACAAGGAGAATAATGATAGAATGAAATGCTATGGTGTGTGTATACATGTTGTCTTAATTGAAGAAAGATACGTACATGAATTAAATGAAAGAATGACATACGATAAGGTGCTAGTTATTGAAGAGAGAAACCTACAGGAGAATGATGATAGAAAAGTATGTCATGGTATTGTGTATTATTATTGGAGACAAATACCTACCTGAGTTAAATGACAGAATGGCATGAGATATGGTGTGAGTTATCTTAATTGACGTCATAAAACCTACATGGGAATACCGATAGAAAAGCAAGCCGTATTGTAAGTATGTTTTTATTGAGGAAAGATACTTACCTGAGAAAACATGAGATTAGCATGCCGTATTGTGTGTGTTACCTTAATTCAAGATAGAAACCTACTGAAGATTATTGATAAAAAGACATGTCATATTGTGTGTAAGTTATCTTGATTGAAGATAGATACTTACCTCAATTAAATGATAGAATGGCATGCCATATTGCGTGTGCAATCTTAATTGAGGACAAGAACCTACTGGAGAAAAATGATAGAAATGGATGCCATATTATGTGTGTGATCTTATTTGAGGATAAGATAGAAACCTATATTAGAATAGTGGTAGAAAGGCATGAGATATAGTATGCATGTTATCTTTATAAGAGATAGAGACTTGTTGGACAATTTAGAAAGAATGACATGCGACATTTTGAGTCTGAAATTTTAAATAATAAAATCTACTTAATCATAATGATAGAATAACATTACATGTAATGTTTGCATGTTTTCTTGATTAAAGAAAGATACTTACCTGACACAAAATGATAGAATGGTATGCGATATGATGTGTATTATCTTAATTGAAGACAGAAACCTACAAGGAAATATTGATAGTACGACATGCCATAGTATGTGTGTTATCATATTTGAGGATAGAATCCTACATGTAAATAATGGTAATAGGCATGCGATGTAGTGTGTATGTTAGCTTCTTGGAGAAATATCAGCACAACAATTCGGAAAGAATGCCATGCTATAATTTGGGAATGTTTTCATTCTTAAAGACTAAAATCTACATGACAGTAATGATAGAATAAAATGACAGGTAATGTTTGTATGTTTCTGTAATTGAAGAGGTATTCTTACCCGAATTAAATGATAGAATGGCATGAGTAATGGTGTGTGTTATCATTAAGTTAATTGAAGACAGAAACCTACAGAAGAGTAATGAGAGAAAGATATGTCATAGCGTTTGTGAGTATGTGTACATTTAAATTGAAGACAGATACTCACCTGAATTAAATGATAGAATAGCATGAGATATGGTGCTTGTTATCTTAATTGAAGACAGAAACCTACAGGAGAATAATGATAGGATGGCATGACATAGTGTTTGTATGTTTTGTTTCATTAAAGAAAGATACTTACCTGGATTAAATTCTAGAAAATACATGAGTTGTGGTGTGTGTTATCTTAATTTAAGACAGAAGTTTACATGACAATAATGATAGAATAGCATGCTAATGCGTGGCTGTTATATTAATTGAAAACTTAAACCTATAAGGGATTATTGATAGAAAAGCAAGCCGTATAGTGTGTATGGTTTTTTAACTGACTAAAGATACTTACTTGGGAAAAATGATAGAATGGCATGCCATATTGTGTGTGTTACCTTATTTTAAGACAAAACCTACAGGAGAATAATGATGGAATGGGTTGTCATTTTGTGTGTGATATCTTATTTGAAGAAATATATCTGAATTGGAATGTTGATAGAAAGGAAAGCCGTATTTCGTGTATTTTTCCTAATTGAAGACAGTTACTTACATGAGAATAATGATAAAATGATATACCATTTTGTGAGGATAATTAGAATTTAAGAAAGAAATCTACAGGAGAAAAAAGATAGAATGACATGCAATATAGTTTGTGATATCTTAATTGAAGATAGAATCCTACCGCAGAAAAAAGATATATTATGCATAGTATTTGTATGTTTTCTTAATAGAAAACAGATACTTACCTGAATAAATGATAAAATTGCATGCGGTATGGTGTGTATTATGTTAATTGAAGACAGAAAACTACAATGGAGTATTAACAGATTTGCATGCCATATTGTGTGTGAAACCTTAGTTGAAGACATAAAACTACAATGGAATTTTAACAGAATGGCATGCCATTTTGTGTGTGTTATCTCAATTAAAGTCATAAAGCTACAATGGAATTTTAACAGAATGACATGCCATATTGTGTGTCATACATAAATTGAGAAGTAACCTGCAGGAGAAAAAAGAAGAATGGCATGTCAATGTATGTATGTTGTCTAAATTGTAGACATAAACCTACATAGGACTATTGATAGAAAGGCATGCCGTATTGTTGGCATGATTTTTTACTGACGTAAGATACTTACCTGAATAACATGCCATATTGTGTTTGTAATCTGAATTTAAGATAGAAGCCTACAGGATAGAGGTGAGATAGAATAGTATGTCATATTGTGTTTGTTATCTTATTTTAAGATATATCTAATTGGGGATATTGATAGGAGGGCATGTCATATTGTTTGCGTGTTTTCTTACTTGAATCAGAAACTTAACCGAGAAAAAAAGAAGCAAGGTATGCGATATTATAGGTGTTATCTCAGTTGTAGATAGATACTTAAATGGAAATTTTGATAGAAATCATGCCAAATTGTGTGTATGTGTTCTTAATTAAAAAAAGAGATACCTGAAAAAATTGAGTAAATTGCATGTTTTCTTAAAGAAGAGAGATACTTACCTTAGAATAATGATAGAATTGAATGCCATACTGTGTGTGTGTTATCTTTATTGAAGACAGAATCCTACAGGAGAATAATGATAGAATGGCATATCAATGTATGTTTTGTTATATTTATTTAAAACATACACCTTCATGGAATATTGATAGAAAGGCAAGCCTTATTGAGTGTATGTTTTTTAACTGAGGAAAAATATTTACCTGAGCAAAAATGATAAAATGGCATGCCATACTTTGTGTGAAATCTTAATTTAAGATAGAAGCCTACAGGAGAAGAAAGATAGAATGGGACGCAATATAGTGTGTTTTATCTTAACTAAAGACAGAAAACTACAGGAGAATAATAATATAATGGCATGACATTGTGCACATCTCTTACTTTTTGCACATAAAACATAATGAGGCAGTGTTGGTGACACCTCTAATTTTACATTGTAACTGGCACTAGCCAGTACTTAAAATGATTTGACTTTCAATGCAAAATAGTATTAAAATTCTCCTACATATATATATGTCTCCCTTTAATTGGTTTGTTTTAAAATTATGAAGATGATATCACCTTTGAACGCCTAACTTTTATGTTAATTATTTGTTACTATTTCGAACAAAACACGAATCCAGTGATTATAAACCTTAAACATTCGATAAAAGCTGTGATAAGAAATAAAAATCAAACACAAGTTAAGGTCAAAGACAAATGTAGTACTAAGTACGTTATACAAGATCAATTACATTTCATCCATATTTTACAACATGACGTATTTCAGTATGTTTTATTGAATACTATCTGCTTAAAATTACTGCTTAACAGTTATTTTGATATCACGATTAATAATTTAGAAGTTTCATTAATATATTTATTATTTAAAAGAAAAAACTGATTGTCACAAACACTTTCTGGTGAAACCCTACCAGCGTTCCTATGTTTAGTAGTTATTTTCACTATTCCCAACTTATGCCAGATTCAGCCTAAAAAACCAAAGTAAGACTTAATAATCATCCTTAACTCCACGAATTAGCTTCAAACATCTTCTGTCGTTCCTAAGTAGATTTTGTTTCAATAAACCTCAACTCTTTACTCTCATTTCCATAGAAAAATGCATCAAACCTAGAAAAATGCACTAACTGTTTCGATTCTGAAATTAAACTCTATCCACCCCATTATTGCCATAAGTAAAACCCCAAATCATATTCAAATTACCCTAATCAAATCCCACGGAACATCTCTCATTGCTCTAAACATATATGCCTTCACTAGATAAAACTAATATAAAACACTATAAGCCAGCAAGAATACTAATAATAGTGACCAAAGCGTTCCGAACCCTGGTGCTGGGGGTTATGAAGCCAACGACTCTTAAAAACCCCAACAGACCTAACCCTCACCATGGGGGGTTGGGACAGATGGGATGGGACATGCATGCAGGGACCTGAGATATCGGTGCAAATCTCAGGCCAGACACAGACAACCTAAAGACCAAAAACAAAACAAACAACAACAAAAAAACAATCAAAATATGAAATACAATAAATCAAACAATAACACAATATACGATGTAAATGAAATAAAAATACCCTTTGTTAAAAACCAAAATATATGTTAGCTGTACATGTACATACATTGGATAATGATTAAGTCAGTTAATGCACAAAGATCAATCTCTATAAACAGATATCTTAAAGACCGCGAGTAGGCGAGCGGAGAATTTTTGATCAGGTTTTTAATCAGATTGCTCAGACACCAAAGGAGATTGAATTTTTCAATAGCTACGGAGCCCCTAAAGTGACATTGTTTTATTATCAAAACTATTTCGAAAAAACGTAATGATTATTTCGAAAAAAAAACGAAATAATATTACGTTTAAACGAAATAGTTGTGATAATAAAAAAGTATTTCAAAATGTCACTTTAGGTGCTCCGTAAATAGCCAATGTATGTGCTATGTATAGTAAACATGTACTTCAGTTTATAAACAAATGACATATCTAGAATATAGAATTAACTTAAACTTACCAACTATTTAGTGTCACTGTCAAAATGTCTTTCACTATGTTGAATCATAACCAATGTGTTTATAATAAACGCTTCATCTTAAGGAAGTCATTTAATGATAGATCTTTAATATCTAAGCTTTAATATATACTTAACTTAATAAAACATCAACGCCTCAACTACCTTTATCTGAAAAGGAAAAAGAAACAGTTGGTCAGAAAATAATGTAGTATTTATTTATTAAAGTCTAGTCTATGTACAATTACATTAAGCACACACATTATAAAAACATGATGTCTGTACAATAGTACAATATAATGTAAGTACCTAAGTTTTCAAGTAAAAAAAGAAAACAATTCCCTAACTTAATTTTAAAGTAGAATTTTCCTAATACAAAACTATATATATGACCACAGAACATTTCTCAGAAAAACTAGTATCTAATTAAACATCGTATTTTTAATGTAGTCGAGATAACAATTTTTAAAATGATATTGAATATTGTTAGTAGTGTAGGGCGTTAGCGTGGTACCAATTTTTTAGAAAAAAAACCGTTATGGTACCGCGATTTTAAAAATAAAACCGTTATGGTACCGCAAATTTTAGAAAAAAACCTTTATAGTACCAAAACGAAAAAACGAATTTTGGGAGAGAAAACGAACAAAATTTGGGGGAGAGAAGAGGTACCACGCAAAAAGTAAAACTTTTTTTGTACCGCCCTGTGTGTTTGTGTTGTTCTGTTGTGAAATGTCAAGTGATCAGAAAAATAGGATTGACCTACATTAAAACGGATTGACCTACATTTAAACGTATATCCAATGGAAAGTCAGTTTACATATTTTGAGTTCGTGTTGGTTTGTGTATGGACTTTGTTTTTGTTTATTAGACTGAATTGTAGATTATACGATATGATGTGAATTTTATTGACATGATGAGAATATATTCTTTCGAAAAAGATGGGTGGCCCTGAAAAGGGCCGTTGGTTTATAACTTCAGAGTTATTTAGACATCGCTGGTGCTTTCGGGTTTGATGTCTGGTCTTTCATTCGGCGTGCTGACTGTTGCGGGTTCATTGAATTGTTGTCTAACCCGTTGCTGTAGTTCTTCTAGTTGTCTAGCCTGCTGCTGTAGTTGTTCTTGTCTAGCCTGCTGCTGCTGTTGTTGTCTAGCCTGCTGGCGTTGTTTTTTAAATTGTCCAAGACAATATTCACAGCCACATTCATTATTTTGCACACGCTGCATCCACCATTGAAAGTCTAGATCTTGTTGTCTTTCTACAAGACGACTAGCTCTCTCTTCCTCCTGTTTCATGCTTTCTAATTCCATTACGGCTAAAGCCACATTTTGTTCACGCTTTTCTTTTTCACAGGTTTGTTGATCCACCCAACGGCGGACACTATACCAAGTTCTAGCTTCTTTAGCTCTCAACATTCTAATTTTTCTAAGTTGGTTCACAAGGCTGTCCATGATGATCACTGTTCGGTGTCGAAAAGTGGTGTGAAGTGACCTACTCAGAGCGCGACGTTATATAGCGTCAGCGCGAACGTGAGAGAGAGCACGTCTTTGGACGTTCGGTCGAGTGATTAATTTGTGTTTGTTGGTAGGTCTTTATGGACTGATTGCCACTTAAGTATACATACAAATCAACTCAAAATCACAACAACACATCTTTAGGTTTATTATTTTTATTTTATAACATCAAACAAGATAGAACACATGTAACAGATACATAGAACAAGAAATAAAGCAAAAACAGAGATGAAACACAACAACAACATATTATTTACATACATCTATCCATAATACCAACCAAAATGAACTCTGTTTCTACATCGCATTATCTCATGAAACCAGTCTTTATCGTAACTGCCTACTTCACAACAACATATTTGTCCTGTTTTATTCAATTGATAGGCTTGATTATAATAGCTCCAGTAATGTTGAGCAAACCAATCGCGAACATACACATCGTTTTTATCAAATCTCATGTCAAATCGTGTTTGAATCACTTCATTTAAATCACAACCACGAGATAAAAAGTCTAAAGCAAAAATACAATATAATCCACACACGGGTTTAAAAACACCTTGTAGTCTAACTTTATTCCAATAGTAAATTTTGAAATGTTTCTTTAAGAAACATAGAATATCTTCTAACGGCGGAAGTCCGTACGAATCAAAGTAAATAGCTGTAGATCCTTTCAAGTAGATAGCAACCCAATGTTCACCAGGTTGATCTGAATTATGTGTATTCACGATGAAAGCTCTCACACCATTCTCTAGAGATAATTCATCTTTAGCACATACACGTCCATGTAATGTTTTTAATAAGGGTGAATGGTCCAACACATATTGAAGTTCATTAGTCTCCATAACACCACACTTTCTTCACACGTTCTGACCATAAAGTCACCCAGTCACAAGATAATTCTGACCGATGGCTTTCAAATTCAGATACAAACTGAACCCACAAACGTCGGGCATCTCCCTTTTCTTCTTTGGATAAAGAATGAAGATGAGGATACCATTTTTCTAGCACTCTGTAAATGTTTAATTCAAGTAGAGCTTTTTCAATATACAGATCTGTCCATTCATCTGTTGTAGAATACAAGCATAACGGATGGTTGATCTGACTTGGGTGATCTACAATGCACCCGTAGCAATCCTCTTTCACTTTTTGATATATCAATGATTGTAATTCTTCTACGACATGATGATTTAAATTGTCCTTTAAAAACTCAGTCCGTGAACTTTCACAACACGGAAAAGTAAACAGTTCTATTTCAAATTGTTGTCCTTCACTGATTTCAATTTCATCACACATCATGTCTTCACTCATCTTCAATAGTCTAGAATCACTTCTCTGTACGAATTGATTTCAATCTGATTGTCGTACTCAGCATACACAATAACGTTGATAGCTGCATCAAGGGCTCGAGAGAAATGAAACTCTAAACGTAGATTTCCTGTCTTTATAGGATGAAGCTGTCCTTCTTCTGCACCTTGATCCGCCGTCAAATCTATACCCCACAGTGTATAGCCGTTTCTGTAATCGTTCAAACTAATACCCATGGATCTATTGACACCAAGGGAGCCCGTGGCTTGATACAAGGACATGTAGGAACGTAAACATTCTCCGCTCGCAAAGTTGGGTTGAAAGGCTTTGTTGTGTATACTTTTACCATCAATACTGACTTCCAGCTGATTCAAATTAAAATGTTGGAAATTGAAAGGGTTGCTTTCAGGATTTCCATTCATATCTCCATTGCTCACCATACCAATGATCAATCGTTTTGGCAGTTGTCCTTGAAAAAGATGATCTTCAATCTTGGATCGTTGACCTCCAGGAATCGTGAATGTTTTGACTTCAGCTCGTTTGATCGGAATTTTCATATTATGTTGAGCAATCTGCTGATTGAGCTGTGTAGCTACGATGGGTAGTAAATCCACGGTTCGCACATTGAATCCAGCTTGTGTAAACTGAACTTTGCCAGCAGATGTGCCAATCAAACAAAAGTTGGCTGAAGCTCTGTTTAAGCGTAAACGTATTTCAACACCATTGGGAATATATTTTTCTTGCATGACCAAATCTAAATGAAGTCGTCCACAGAGTTCTAACGTACGACTTTGATGTATCTGTAGTCTTCGGTGAACATAGCCTTTGTTATCTCCATTATGTACTCGGGTATTCATCTGGCCTGCCGTATCTTCAGCCCATAGCTCCAATCCTTGTAATTGAGTTTGTTTACATCCTTTGGTGTAGGAAAGTAAGTTTTCAATGTACGCGCGATACGCATACGTATCGGCATTACTGGTAATCAGTTTATTGTTCAAGTAGACATCAATACTGCTGAATAAACTGTGAAAGAAATTGTTGACAGGAGCCACTTCTGCATCATTTTCTAAATTATCTCCATTTTCTTGTACCACTTTGACTTTTAAATACAAGTACGATTGATTTAAATCTGTCCACTTTTCTGTCTGTGCAGGAATCACAAATTCAATAGGTGCGTTGTTATCCAAAGTAGATATAGGGTAATGTTCAGTCCATTGACCCTCTTGCATGGCTGTCATGGTAGGTGGAACAAATCCTACATCCAATTCTGTCTTACTGCATTCGCATGAACCGTGTTGCATCATTTTTGATCAAATATGTCGTGAGGTCTTGACTTCTTGACACTTGAACGTCTAGGTTTAGAATGAACTCTTTTCTTTGGGTGTGTGGGTTTTGTACGTTTGGCAGGAACAACAGCTTTGAGTAATTGTTCACCCATGTTTTTAAGCATGTTAGCCCCACGTTTTCTCACCACTTCTTTAGGTTTGGAGCCTGTCATTAAATCTTGCACAGCCCCTTTTCCTTGACGAACCGCTTCATGTTTTAACGTTTTCATTCCAGTTTTGAACAAGGGTTGTAGTAGAGGCATGACATTTTTCATAGCTTTTTTAAACACGGATCCTAAACCATGTCCATATTGACGAGCTTGACCTTTGTAAATGGGTATCATTGTTTCTGTCGAATATGAACTTTTACCATCGACTTCCCGTGCACAAAATGAATGTGTTTGCCTGTGTCTCCCCTTATATTTATATGAATGGTGTCAAAATCGGCTTTGGCAAGAGGAACATAGTGTAAATTTAAAAATTCGAAATGAATGTGGGGATTACTCCCTGCTTTAGTCACCGATTCAAATGGAACCACCCGTAGAATGGGGGCTTCTATATTTCCTAACAAAGTGTAAGAGGCAAGATCAGAATACACAAATAAATGATTATGTCCCATATGCACATCTACACCATAAGGAAATGGATTTTTATTGTCTTTCAAATACACAGTAGTAGAATCATTTGGATCTCCCCCTAGTTTTATGAACAGATCAGGATGAAATTGAATACCCAATTCATCCGAACTAGCCATTTTCACTGTTTTACTAATATTGGAAAAACTCATCACCAATGTAAGATTGTGTTTTTTTAAAATACCTCCAATATAATTTCTTATCGTTTCATCAATCGTTTGAATGAGATGTTGTGGTGTTACATAAGTTGCAGGCGGAATAGATAAACATAAACCTTGAGCACAATGTTCAGGAAGTTCGCTCAATGCTCTGCGAACATTTTCATCTTGACTAACAATGTAAAATGTTCCTTCCTCTTGTGTAATATTTATGACTTGGCTTGGTACAATTAATTCGACTAGAGCAATTTCCCAATCTTGTTTATTTAAATGTACAGGTTTGATCAATTTTGTACGAAAACAACATTGTATATTATCAGGAAACAAATCTGTAGAACTATCACTCATTAATGTAATGTAAAAAGAACTCATGTTGATTTAGGTTTATTAAATTTCAAAGAAGGATTTGGTAAAATATAACCCAAAGAGCTACTTAATAATAAAAGCCACAATTCACGATCAGGACGTTGAAAACATAAATTAAATAAAGACACAGAGATAATAATAAATACCACCACAATTTGTGAGATAAACGTAACTTTGTTTTTGGGTTCACAAGGTTTAATGACGGTGGGGTCCACTTGAATACTGGCACTATCTGTCTGAGACATGATGTATTTATACAAGATAAGATTCTGGTATCCAACTATCAAATTTTGAAGGGTAGCCTTTCCAATGTACTTTTATTTCCCAAATCTTTTTTCCACCTACACTCCTCTGACGTCGATCAAGCACTGATTCAATTTCGTAAATGTCACTATCAAATATAGGTTGAATTTCCGAAACATAAAAAGAGCCTAATATTTTCTCACCCTCTAAATCTTCTAATTTAAAAGTGGGAGGTTGGGTTTTGGACACACGCACTACTTTAAATATTTCAGTGGTCCAATTGGGTAAATAACCTTTGTCAAATGTACGTTTTGTTTTATTCAAACGTACTCGATCTCCCACCTGAATGGTGTGGGATGAACTTTGTTTTTTCTTACCGTACAAGGCGTTAGAGACTTGGGCTTCATTTTGTGCATTGACAGAAGCTGGTGTTCTTTGAATGCTACGATGAAACCGATGATTATAACTATGAACCAGTTTAGGCAATATGTCTACATAGCGCCGTGTATTTTCATGAGTGAAATATTTCCACATACGTGTTTTCAATGTACGTTGAAACCGTTCAACAACACTTGCTTTGGTTTCTGGATTTTCAGTGGTGAAAAAATGAATACCCGATTTTTTAAGAAACTGTTGAAATGCATGATTTTTAAATTCTGTTCCTTTATCGGTTTGCAGAGCTTTAGGTTTTCTTGGAATAGAACTAAATGCTTGAATAAGTGTATTGCCTGTTTTATTTTCAATAGGAATGACCCAAGCATATTTTGAAAAAACATCAATAACACAAAGTAAATAACGATAAGGTTTATTAAAGTGTGCCAATGATTGCATATCAGCTAAATCAGCTTGCCATTGATGATCAATCCCTGCTACTACGGTTGCTCTTCTGGAAAATTTACGTCGTATAGGTTTATGCAGAGTGTAGGTGTTTTCTCCTTTTAACCAGGATTTCACTTGATTCAAAGTGATAGATTTTAATTGGCGTCTTGCAGCTTTGTACAGAGCTTGTATTCCACCAAATGCTGCTGGATTTGCAGGATTGTAATAGATGGAACGTAACACTTTCTTTAATAAGGATCCCATTTTTCAGTCTTGAGATCTGCAGGACTGGAAAAACTTTCATAAAATTGATCTTCTTCGTCCTCGTCTTCCACGTTGTCATCTAACTGTTGAATCCAATTCCAACGTCTTTTATTTCCTACCACTTCTTGAGGCACGTTCACTTCTCTCAATCCACGTGAAAACTGTTCCCAACCACGAGGGTTGGAGCTTTTTCTTTGACGTAATACATCATTGACTAAATCAATAATGTTGGATCCTGCTACAGGTTTTCCATCATATTCTAAAACACCTTGTTCATTCCATGACATATGAGGATGTTGTTTTAACATGTTGATTAAAAGTTCAGCTTTACGCCGCATAGTGCGTGGTACACTTTCTACAATTTGTTCTTTCAATGTCGTTGTTGTTGGTGGCGGTGGTGTTGGTGCTGCTGAAGGCATTACCGTTGCTTTTGGTGTACGAGCTCTTTCATGCGATTGTTGAAATTTATGTAACACTTCACCATATTGTCTAGCTTTTTCTGAGGGTGATAAAGCATCTTCATTTAACACATGATTCATTTCATTTTCTAATTGAGCTGTTTGGGTGACTTGAGGAGAAGGTGGTAAACGAGGTCGTTGTTGTGTTTTCCATCGTTGCATCTCTTCCAACACTTTGAAAGGAACAATAGCCATTTTCTTCATAATTTCTTGACTAATTGAGCAACTCCACCACTTAATGCACCGGCAGCAACTGCTTTTGCAATGACAGGAGCTAATGCTAACAAGGGTAATATACCTCCCTTTTGATTCAGTACACGTTTCTTCTTTTGAATAGATGTTTTCTTATCAGCTAATAATCGGAGATGTTGACACTTTGGCCTCAACTTGCGTTTTTGAGCTGGAGTCAATGTCACATTCCCTTTTAAAATGTTACTACAACATTCTGAGATACAATTGATCAGTTCTGAAGGTGCATGGTGAATCATCTGTTTTCGATAGGCTTCTGGAGCTTGAGCTAAACCTAGCATCACATGCCCATACTTTTTCACAAGTGGTTGCTTTCGTGTCATGATGATAACTAAATCAAGTGTTGTATTGTTCATGACTTATATAACATTTCTAAAGCTTTTAAAGCCTCTGCTGTGGATGGATCTTTGGGAGGAGACTGAGATAATAAACGTTGTATTCCTCTTCGCATTAAATCTTGCATGCCATCTACAGGTGTAGCAGATGTTGGCATCATTCTTCTTAATCCTTGTCTCATTAATTCTTGTTTCACCATATCTGTATCAATGGTTTGGGTTAAAGGTGAAAATCGTGCTATCAAAGTAGAGGGTTCACTTCTTGAACTGTTTCTCGAACTATTTCTCGAACTGTTTCTTGATGGAGTAGAATTAAAACTATTTCTTGAACTAAAACTTCTTGATGGTGTATAACTGTTTCTTGATGGTGTAGAATTAAAACTTCTCGCTGGCGTATGACTTGCTGAACTTCTTGGTGAATTAAAACTTCTTGATGGAGTAGAATTAAAACGATTTCTTGGTGAACTGAAACTTCCAATTGGCGTATGACTTACTGAACTTCTTGCTGGTGTAGAATTAAAACTTCTTGTTGGTGTATGACTTGATGACCTTCTTGATGAACTACTGGTTGAGGGTGGTGTTTTATGAGCAATATATCCCGTTGTTTTCTTTTTAGTTGTTTTCTTGGCAGTGGTCTTTTTAGTAGTTTTCTTGGCAGTGGTCTTTTTCGCAGTTGTCTTTTTAGCTGTTTTCTTAGGACCAAATTTGCGTATTGTCTTTTGGCCATTCCATCGTAATAAACTGCGTATCATCACTCCACCCAGAAATCCACTCCCGCCTGGTTTTAAAATCAATTGACGTTTTGTGTCTAAATCAATGGTGTCATCTTGTAACTGCTCTAATTCATGGCGATGTTTTTCCATGAAATTAAGAGTTTGTTTAGGAAGTTTTACTTTCTTTTGTAAAATAATTTGTGCAGCAAGTGTAAACCATTTCACCATTTCCTTTAATCCCGAGCGTAATAATTGTTCACGGGTGTCAGGATTCTTTTCCCGACTCAAATGAACAAGAGACTGAGCTATAGCTTCCATGATGGATAATGAACCAATGATCCTCAAGTGAACCTATATATACACAACTGAAGCCCGATCTTCTCCTGTTAACCAATGATGAAATATATCAGTTCTTAACCGATACGTGTCTGGGGTATGAGGATGAAAATCAATCAGTAAATACCCATGAGGTGTTGATACAGCATCTTGATAAGCTGCTATCAGATGAGGAAGTTGAATCTGGTTGGCTAACACTTTAATTTGACCTTTATCTCTCGTGTTTTGAAACAAGATCATGTAATGTGCATTTAAACTCAAAGTGCGACTTGCTTTGGATGATTGAAATAAATTTTGTGTAATATAAATAACACTTGCATTGCGATGATGACCTTTACGTGTAAACCATAATTTGATTTTTTCTTCATCCTTTTCTCCCAACATGTCATCAAACACAATCAAATGAGGGATGGTTATATCATCCACAATGTCTTCATCATTCTCAGGAATACCCTGAATAAATTGAATCTGGGTTTCTTGCTCTTTTAACTGCGCATAAGCTGACTGCCATTCTTTGTAGCACCAAACAATACGTTCAGGTACTATATGAAATAAATCGGTTTTGTATTCCAACAGCTTTTTTACAAACTGTGTTTTTCCTGAGCCACTAGGACCCGAAATAAAAATATTGCATGGATGCTTAAAAAGTAAACTCTCTTCCATGACTGTACATGAACAACTAACACATGAGTCAAAGAAACATTTTTATTTAAACATTTTTCAAAACATGTTTTTATGAAATAACAAAAGTCAATGATAAAACATCAATGATAAACAGTTTTATAAACATGACAAACATTAATGACAAAGTTTAATCTAACAATTCATAGTCATGTTTCAATTGTTCCATCACTTCGCGAGCTTCCCGTCTTATTTGATAAGTGTTTATCCAAAACTCTAAATCGTTCACACACGATAACAACGTGAATATCAAAGCAAACATGTTTACTCATTAGAAATGGTTTCAACAATGAACACAATACTTTTGTTCAAGAGTTTTTAATATTTGACATAAGAATGTCAGCGATATGGTTTAGTTTGTTTTGTAGGAGAGCCTCTATGAATATTCCGAAAGCACGAGGTCCTCGTCTCTGTAAAATGTAAAATAATTTCCTGTTTCTGCTGATGTTTGATCGTTCACACTCTATTTCTTCCCGCATACCAATAGTTAAAATACTGTTTTCCATGAGGTAGTCCATGATATTTAAAGTTTGTTCTGATGTTAGCAAACGAATCAGAGATGTCCAACTTTTTCTAATGGCTCTTTTATGTATCTCATCCATAATTAGAATGTCAACAATGAACACAATACTTTTGTTCAAGAGCATTTAAAACACAATCTAAATTAACAATCTCTTTCCAATTTACTCCGTACACATGAGTATGATGTATTTGATTCACTACAAAAAGTGCCATGTCCAATTCTTCCAACATTAAAGGTGAATTCATAAACTGCTGAATCCAGTCCCTATTATATACACCTTTGGGTATTTTCAAACGACATGCTAGCAATAATGCTTTGGTAATGATTCTATTGCGCATTTTCCCACAAGGTCAAATTCCCTGCGGCAAAAGAATTGACTCTCGCTAAACCAGTGTATTCTATATCAGAAGTGTCCAACTCGACATTTTCTCTGAACTGTCTCAAATCAGAAGAATCCTGTTTATATATGTGGGCTCGATCTCCAAGGATAAGAAATACGTGTTCAAACGTAACGTCGTATGGAAAAAGCATGAAACCATGTATATGCACCCCGTACATTGTGTCCAGATAGTAATACCACACAAAAACACAACTTTGATGAAACCGTTGTGCTAAAAGTTCAGTTTCTTTCATTTCTGCATCAGTGAAACTAAAACCCCAAATACGTGATACCATATGATACACTTTTTGCTGCACCATGTTAAATTTTCTTAACACGGGTTGTCTTTGATGAATCGTCAAATCATCTCTTCCCAAAACATCCAACACCATAGATTCTAATCGAAAGTCCTTCTTTTGTAAACTATGCAAAGCATTGTGACTTGCCCAGGCTATCACCAATTCCGTTTTCCAGCGTTTTGCATTGGCCCATACCACGTAACGATAAATTTTCTCTCTCAATTCAATCGGTAAGTATGGAATCAAGTCCATCATGTCAATGAAGTGTAACCAAAGGGCACCGTCATATAATTGTCAATGATGATACGTTTTGTATACACCGAACGAAATGTCTTGGTTTGTTTCTCACTGGTGACTTTACGATCCCGATGTCGTTTTATTCTAGATTCATACTCTACGACTGTAGAATACTGATCACGATTTTTGACACATTCTACCATGGAATTAAAATTGACTTTCTGTGAAGCATTGAAATCTAAAGTAATGCCTTTGACTTTGCAAGTCTGATGCACTTCTCCGTTTTCTATATATTCATAACCATAATTCTTTGGACCTAAAGCTACATATTTTACAATACGACCCTGAGGCACTTCATCGGTCCACATTCCTAAACGACTGGAGTGGATAGGAACATTGTACCCGTTGGGATCATAAATAAACATGCAAGAGTCCGTGTCAAAATAAAGGACTCTTTTTCCTAAAGGTTCAAGCACTTTGTAAAGTTCTAATCTTGCATAGGCAGTAACATACGAGGCCACTACAGGATTGGATGAAGAGTGGGGTTCTACTTTATCGTTTTCATCTGTATAATTCACTAACATGAATTCATCATGATCAAAGGTTTCTGTATATTTAACAGACTTTCTAGGATCAGACAAAATCTCATATAAACGATCTAATTTGTGCACATACTCTGTTTTAGGTAGAATATTGTTCTGGGCATTTTTACCCCATAAACAATTGAGCATAGTTTTAGCAAATGCTCTTTTTCCAGGGTTTTTCTCTACATGCTCCAACACAATGCCTTCTGCTTTATAGTAGTCTTCTTTAAACTGGTTTTGTTCTGCTTCTGTAGTCACACCACTTGGATAACCACTAGCTTCTTGTTTTATTTTCAAATATTTGTCTATGTATCGACGGTACACATCTGAACTCCAATCCTCCCAATGCCATACATGATACACATTCAATACACGATAACCCAACTCTATAGCTTTAGCCAGTTCAACATGAGTCCATGTGCCAAACAAACTACGTTCCCTTATCGTATGAGTGCATGGCTTTCCCATTTGTACCTCTTCAGCACATGTGCGACATAATGTAAACACCATCTTTTTATTACAATGCATAGGAAGTACTGGCATCCATAAATCTTGAGGGGGTAAAACGCAACATTTAATCAGTCCTTTGTAGAGATCTAGTTGAGTGAGGTCAATCTGTTCTTGACTTAATATTGTAGGATGGCCAATAGGGTAAGCTCTATACTTGTTCACAAAGGGATACAAGGAGCAAATGTCTACATATTTTATTTCTTGACCTTCTTCACATTCATGAAACAATTTGACAGCATTGGTGCGACCTCCAAATAAAGCTTCACGAGGGATGATAGGATCTTGACCAAAATAAAATCGTTCTACTCTGGTTTTATAGGCCTTGTCTGCTTTACATTTTTTCTCAAATTCACATTCCCACATGACCACTAACGTGTAGCCTTGATCTTTCAATTCTTCGAGACGACATTTTGTGTGGGCATACAACAAACCCATGGTTTTCAAGGAATACGGATGGATCAGATCTCTATTGGGAAAACACTCGGGGCATCCATGATACCAACATCCCATAAATTCATACACGGTATTCGTGTCTTTACAAAATCCATCTACATAATATGGCCCAATCTTGACTTCACCATGATGGTTCAAGGCATGTTGAATATGAATACCTTCTGTCAAAGCCATCATTTGTAGCCAACGCACGCCTTTCATGGAATATTTCGTTTTGTTGGGATATCCAGCATCAGAAATAACACCTAAACTCAGTTCTGGCATAGAGTTTTTTCTCCATGCTTTATTACAAACTTGTGCTAATGTTGTCGCTTCCAAGAATGGATCGATTTGATCACTCTCTAATAACTGTTTACGAAATTCCCCGCACCCTCGTCGTAAAATGTCAACATCTGATCTACAATATTTCTCCATTTCCAATTGAAAGTCAAACACTTTGTCTTTTTGTTCATTGTACCAAGCCAGAAATTGTTCACGTTGAGCTGGTTTCATACTATTAGGTCTATAGTAATACAAAGATAAATAGGGTCCAACATAATCTTGAAACTCCAACTTGTTGGCATAGAATGGAAACCATCCTTTAGCTAATTCATCCAATCCAAATGTTTTTGGAAATGCAGAGAGGGGCATGCTCAGAAAACTGAGAGAGTCAATCAAACGCACTCCATGTATTTTCATCATAATAATTTTAGACCCATTCATGATTAACTCGGGTTTGGCACTTCCATGTGTAATAGCATGTCGTAGAATAAACTGCACATCATATCCACCAGCATTATGAGCAATCACTGTTGATCCACGGTGGGTTGATTGAAATAGCCATGAAAAGAACTGTTTTAAAGTATCTTCTCCGCGAAACACCATTTCACGAGCTCCTTCAACACCATCACATGTTGTACAGGGTTCTTGAACAGACTGACACATACAATTCCCACACGCTCTTTGAGCTACACAGAAATTTGGAATATGTTCACCCGAATCAAAGCGACATTCAAAATCAAAGAAGATAAAGGGTACTTTTGCTGGCTTCTTGTCTGGTGATTCATACGTAGGAATAAAGCACTCATGACCTGGTCCAACGGTTGTTTTACAATAACGACACTTTTTCGTACCTGTACATTGATGATTGCGTTTCGTTTCAACAATAATCTGCCCACATGTTTTACATTTACACACAGACTGACATATGGTCTTTTTTTGTTTTCCTTGAGTAGATTTATGATTCTCATAACATTGTTCACTCTTGAACATTCGACGACACTCAAAACAATAATGAGGTTTACCAAACTCACATGGGGTGGGTGAATAACATACACAAATATGTATACATTTATGACCTTCACGATGACTATATCCTACATCACAATATTCACAGAAATATGGTTTTGCTAGGAATCCAGTGATAGATACAATACAGTCATAATGATTATCATGATGATAAATGTGTATCACTCGACTCTTTTTAGTCACTTCTGGAGGGGTGAATAATAAATCTTTTCCATGTTGTGTACGTATTTTAATGACATACTCTGGGTACAAATGATCTTGTAGTTTCTTGTATTCTTCTATACCACAAGATTGATGCATCCCAATACCAACTTGATCTAATAACGCTTTTGCTTCTAATGTTTGTAGATTTTTCTTGGATTGACGAATAAGATTCCATCGTTTTTTCCATTCAGGTGTTGAAGTCTGGTTTGCTTTACATCGCCCGACCACAATAGATCTGGCCAAGCACATAGAATCTGAACTGTTGTCAATACGTACAATACTTCTTTTGGTTTGAATAAGATGACTGACATCTACGGATTTAAATGGTAGAGGCTTCCCAGAGCCTTGCGGCATCTCAATATGCGTAATTTCTAGCTGGGTTTCTCCATCATGAATTCTAAAGGCTTGATTACTCTGTGCCACTTTCTCGATTTCATCTAATAAGGATTCTCCCATGACGCTGGATGCTTGATTAAAAGGTATATGAATACCAAAATCTAGCTCTGGATGTTGAATGGAGAATCGAACTTGATCGGTTGATTTCACTTGACATGTGTCGTAGAGTTGTTCAATCATATCGTTGAATAAACGACTGGTAAATTCATACGATTGATCATACTGGTGTAGTGTGACATCGTAGACTTGAGCTTTGGTTCTAAACTTTCTTGATTTTCTTTCCGACCTCCGTTGTATATTATAAAACTGACGTACATTGTCTGTTTTTAATCTCTTGGTAGGAGGTGGTTGCTCGTCTTCGTGAGACATGGTTATGATGACTGAATGTAGAAACAGCGGTCGTTTTTATACCCAACGGTGAGCGGTTGTGTATAAAAGGGGAGATGTTCAGATCTCAGATCATTTCGAAACACGTCTTCGAACTGTGAACAATTATGGCTCAGAGTACATTGATCTACGAGTTAAAGAAAAAACTTGCTGAAGTACATGCCATTGTTGTTAAGTTGAATACTGAGGATTTAAGTCATATTGAATGTTATCGTTGTCATGAAAAAGGACATTATGCGAATAGTTGTTTGAATCAACCAAGGTACACAGAGGGATGTTATTACTGTCATGACAAAACACATTATATAAACAAATGTCCATTGAAAACAAAAGAAGAAGATGTGAATGAGAATAAGTTGGTGATCGACATGCCGGAGGAAAACAGAATCAACATGCCGGAGGTAAACAAGATAGACATGCCGGAGAAAATCAACACTGAAATACCGGAGGAAAAAAAGAAAGAAAAGAAACGTAAACGGGCAAAGAACATGGACTTATAATAATTTGTAAGTGTTTAAACTGACTTTTAATATTCAGTGAACACAGTGACTCAATGTGACTTATGTGAACACAGTGACTGAACGTAGTGAGTGTACACAGTGACAGAACACAGTGAGTGAAATGATTTGTTATATTTAAAAAATAAATATATTGACATAAATGTTGTTTGTTATTCTTCGTAAGTAAATGGTGTGGCCCTGAAAAGGGCCATTGGTTTTAGTTATTAGATTTTAGCAGCAGTAATGAAGGCCTTCCATCTTAGGACTGGGTCCTTCGATTGACATTCTGCCAAGTAGATGTAGTACCAGTAGTTTTTGTACAGCTCATCATCATAATACTCAGATAAATCTGGGTACAAATTACCCATTTTGATGTTGCACTCATCTGACTGGAACTCTGACAAATCTGGGTACAAATTACCCATCTTGATGTTGGATTTATCAGTCTGAAATTCTGACAAATTAGGGTACAGGTTACCCATTTTGATGTAAGAGGGTGTATCATCACACAGAGAAGGTTTTAAGCAGTTGCCCATCTTGAATGCTCAAGCACAAATGAACTGGGACACCACACAATACAAGAGAACAAAAACTAAGAACCAATCAAAACTCGTACTTGAAGAACCAATCAAAACCGTACTTTAAGAACCAATCACAGACTTTCAGGATGTAGGTCAATCCTATTCCTGTAGGTCAATCCAGAGTATATAAGTCGTTGGAATCGCTGCACACATTCATATCTCAACATGTCTCAGAAAATTACTTTCGCCGAGATTAGAAAAAGATTGCCACCTCCAGAAGTGGAAGACTGGGGTGATAATGTAAAATTATCACCTCCGCCGCCAGAGGACTGGCATAAGGAGCTGATGGTAGTACCATGCATGGCTCCAAAACGTGAATGGGATCACGAATTAGATCTCATAAACAATTGGAGTGGAGGCAAAACGGAGACGTTCTCTTTAGCCACAGGTACCACCAAGAAGGCTTGGGCTAAATGGTGCGTGGTGTGTATGGGGAAGTGTGGTTGCCGTTGAATGCAACCAAAAACAACGGCCCTTCTCAGGGCCAACCATATCATTTCGAAAGAATCTATTCTCAACATGTCACAATTGATCACTCAGTACATTTTTGACTTAATCCGTGTTTTTAGATCTAACCCCTATTTTGTTAAAAAAATCTAGTATGATAGATGTATAACAATTATTTTAATTTGTATGTATCTATAACGTTATTATTACCACTTATGCACGTATTCCTGCCTATATTATAATCAATAAATGCGTTTTTAATTGAAGTATGGAAAGAAACACAGGTTGAAAATCGCCTAAAATCGTTCATTGAATAAAATCTAGAAATAGAATCGCTCCGAAACTGACATGATATTAATCTATGTTACTGACAGAATAAGGATCAATCATTGAAAAAAGTCTTACATAAACCGTTTTTAAATAACAGCTATTTTAAATTTTAAAAGAAACACAACTGAGCGTAAATTCATAAATATTAAACATGCCATATGGATGACGTGACGTCATCAGACTTAAAATTCTTGGAAGTGCGCTATTTATAGCACCGCGCTTCGAGAACGTTCATTTCTTGTTTAACCAGCAACGATGTCGGATCAAGATTTATTAAGAGAAGTTATGCAGACTGCAGAGTTGATGGACTATACTACCATGTATCAGCCTGTCTATCAACAACCTCAACAACAAATGATGCAACCACAATCAACTCAACAACAAATAATTCAACCAACTCAACAATCCGTGATTCAACCAACAACTCAACAACAATCAGGTGGGTGCAGTTTTAGTCAAGATCGTCAAATTTCACTTGCCATTTTGAAAGAACTGAGAGAAATTAAAACGCTGCTGTACCCGCTGAAAGATGTACGTGAAATGATCGAGAAGAGACAGAGCTGTGCTGTACAATTCATACCTCAAGAATTGAAAATACCTGTACGCTTTTCAACGGAGAGCCGTCATGAACAACATGGACAAGGCAAGCACAGTAAGAAAATGCCGGAGGAACCTGCACTGAAGAAAAAGAAAGATGATGTGAAACGAAAACATTAAAACAGATGGATTTATACAACCAACGGCCCTTTTCAGGGCCAACCATCTATGCCGGAAGAATGAATTCTCAATTTGTCAAAATAAAATCTAGTCCTACACTCACACACACAAACACACAGGGCGGTACAAAAAAAGTTTTACTTTTTGCGTGGTACCTCTTCTCTCCCCCAAATTTTGTTCGTTTTCTCTCCCAAAATTCGTTTTTTCGTTTTGGTACTATAAAGGTTTTTTTCTAAAATTTGCGGTACCATAACGGTTTTATTTTTAAAATCGCGGTACCATAACGGTTTTTTTTCTAAAAAATTGGTACCACGCTAACGCCCTACACTACTATTGTTGAACCACTTTGAATTTTATTTTGTATCCATGGACAAGATCAATAAATTTTGCCTTAAATAAGTATGAGCTATAATCTCCCTTTGATAATGTTCATATCAAAGGGAAATAATAACTCACGTCCATTAAAGACTTTCATTTATAATTTTGCAACAACGTATTGTAATATAAATTTTTACCATATATTAACACAATTGACATAGTGTTATATTTCTCCACAAAAAAATGAGAACTATACTCAATAAGCGAATTGAACTGATCCAGCCAAATGTCAATTACAGGAAGTAGTCCAAGGCTAGAACTTTTTTACTGTAAGATATCGGGTTCGAATCCCACAAAGGACACAAGTAAGTTTTCTTGAGCAAAAACAATCGGCGAATGATTCACTTAATTCAGATGTAAACTAGTACTCTAAAGGTCATTAACACAATGGTAAGGGGGTTGTCTTACAGGATTATTAAGTCGACTAAATGTGTATAAATATTTAAAGGCAGATTTAATCTAAAATACTATTTATATATTTAAACGTAATATTGTTTGAAAATATACTTCCTTGATCAAAGCAGTTGATCATTGTCATCAAACCAGTTTGTACACTAACAGTAAATTATATCACAGCTATACGTCTATAACGTTAATCCACTCCATAAATTCATACAATTTGAAAACAAGATGTGGTCAATATAATTTATAAATACATGAAAACTGGGACAGTAATGCAGGAAAGCTCCTCTATAAAGCAATCATTGTAGATGCAATATCATATAATTGTGGACAAGTTTTAATTACCAAATACTTAGAGAAGAAAATGTCCTTTTTATTATGACCATTTCGCTAGTTAGACCATATACTTTGATGTTTTTTATATTGTAATTTTACAGTACAATGGTGAGGGAAAATATACAAAAAAAATATATAAAAAAACAAATGTTTAGAGATCGAGACAGTGGGAAAATAACCTATAAATATAGCACAGTTTCAGCATTGTTCTATCATGTCAGATAAATTATTTTATAAAACAATGAGGCATACATTTACCCCGCTGATTCAAATACTTGAAATGTGTTCCATAATCCTTGTACAAAATACATAAATATTTTCATCGATCCTGAGAAAAAAAGAACTGTAGTGAGTATTTAAATCAGCGGGGTTAATGTGTGCGCCACTGACAAATGAATACAATTTAACAATATAAATAGTTGAGCAAATTGAACTGAGACATACGGTTCCCACCAAAAGTTTGAAGACATTTTCACTTAGTAGGCCTGCTGAATAGACTTAATCGAAAATTTGATAACTGTTTATTCAGAAACTCTTCAAAGTTTTGCTTTAATTTTTTGTTATCACTATAATTACAACTAAGACTACAAAAAAGCATATAACACTGTCTAGATCGTGAAACGGTGGCGATTTTCCGTGTCACGGCGTAGCCACATCAAGATGGCGGAAAAACAACCATCCAAAAGGTACGTGTCGTTTTTTGCATGAATATTTTGAGAAATATTCGGGCCCAAACGCGTTAAATAGTTTTATTTGATCCGTAAATTTATAAACTAAAGGGCGGGTATACTCACCTGACATGTCACGAAGGATTTATGTGAATTAAAAGCCAACAAAGTTGACGAATGACCGTCTGTCAAATTTGAACCGAGAGAAGTGTATGACTTTTGATAAAATCGCTGTTATTACGGCACTTACCGTGTTATAATTACGATTGTGGGATAATGTATATGCATGCAATTATACCTTAAAATTGTACAAGTTCTAATTTATTTTGTTATGTCAAAACATGCCTACTTTCGGTTTTGTCTAAGCAACGGTTGAGATATTAGCTCCGGTGAAGATTTTCCGTAAGAAATGACTCGGTGTTGCCATAAAAAGTGGACACGGTGTATACATTTGCGTGAAAGAGAACACGGTTCGGACACCCATTTAAACGCTAAACGCAACCATATCATTTGAAGTAAACCACATTGGCATTATACTTCGTAATTTGCTATACAGAAAAGCCAAATGTTTTCAATAAGTAAATCTTGGCAGAAGCAACGCCTAATTATGAATCAGTTAGTATTATTTTATTCCCACTATTCCAGATCGTCACCTTTCGTATTGATACGTAAAGAAATAATGTAGTATAGAAATACGAAACTGATACTTATATAGGCCCTTTTGTAATAAGACTAAACGTATATATTTCATTATTTTGTTTTTCAAGTGTCAAAATGGAAAAAGGCTATAAATGCTACTACTGTAAGTTTTCGAAATCTGATCTCCTAGCATGCATTAATCATTCAGTAGAAAAGCATGCCAAATTGCAGCTAAAATGACGGATGAGATTAGGGCTGTGGATCGTTGAGAAAGTTGCGATCCGAACCACGATTCATGTGTAGCGATTCACGAATCGAACCACGAATCACTTGTTTATGGAGACGCATACTGGAATTCATGTTATAACAAAACAAGAGCTCCGCTGGGCGGGGCATTATACGCCCGTGTGCAGTCCATGCTGTGTTCTATCTCATATGAAGTCCCTGTGACCTTGACCAATGACCCTGGGATCTCAGAATAGGTCCCATCCTTAACTGGAGGGCTATCCAAAGCAAAGATTTTGAGAACCTAGGTACAGCCATGGTTGAGTTATCACCGACACAAAGTTTTCCCATACAAACTTCCAGTGATCTTGACCCTGGGGCCTCAGAACCAAAAGTTCTCGCCCTTGACCCAAAGAGTATTGATACATAAAATTTGGTGATCTTAGGTAAAGTTGGTTGTTGGACAAGGTTTTTCCTCATGATTTTTCTTGTGACTTTGACCTTTAACCCAGGGACCTAAAACCAAAGGGGCATATGCTAGACATTAAGGCTCCCCTTAAATAAAATTTGGAAAACCTACAATGTAGGTACAATCATTATTGAGTTATGTCCCGAAAATGTTTCAATATGAATTAAGTCTTTTTGACCTTGACTTTTGACCCTGGGGTCTCCAAGTCAAAAGAGAACATCCAATACCAAAGAGCTATCAACACATTACATATTAAGTTATTGTCTGGACAAGGATTGTCCACATGATGCCCCTGTGACCTCAATCTTTGACCCAGTTTTGACCCAAAACCAATTGGGAACATCCTTGACACATGGGCTACCCTCACATAAAATTTGGTGAACTAAATTCATGTTACTTATTAAATATAGCATTATTTCCATGGTTTGCCATTTTGACTTTGTTAACATATTGATTGAACATTTGAAGTCACTGCTTGGTAATTTGATATCTTCTGGATGATGGTTTAAACTTGACCTAGGGGCCCCAAAACCAATAGGGAACATTCTTGACACATGGGCTACTCTCACATGAAATTTTGTGAACTTAGGTGCAGTCATTGTTGATTTACTACACGGACAATGTTTTTCAATATGATGCCCCTGTGACCTTGACCTTTGACCCAGGGGCCCCAAAACCAATAGGACATAACCATGACACATGGGCTACTCTCACATAAAATTTAGTGAACCTAGGTACATTGGTTGTTCAGTTATTGTCTGGACAAGGTTTTTCCATATGATGCCTCTGTGACCTTGACCTTTGACCCAGGGGCCTAGAAACCTATTGGGAACATCCTTGACACAAGGGCTACATTCACATAAAATTTTGTGAACTTAGGTACAGTCGTTGATGAGTTATTGTCCAAACAAGGTTTTTCAATATGATGCCCCTGTGACCTTGACCTTTGACCCAGGAGCCCCAAAACCAATAGGGCATAACCTTTACCCAAGGGCTACCCTCACATAAAATTTGGAGAACCTAGGTACATTGGTGGTTCAGTTATTGTCTGGACAAGTGTTTCATTGTTTGCCATTTTGACTTTATAAACATATTGATAGAACATTTGAAGTCACAGCTTGGTAATTTCAATTTGATATCTTCTGGTTTAAGATTTAAATTTAACCCTGTTTTCCCAAAACTGATAAGGTACATCCTTGACACATGGGCTACTCTCACATGAAATTTGGTGAACCTAGGTACAGTCATTAGTGAGTTATTACCCGGACAATGTTTTTCAATTTGATGCCACTGTGACCTTGACCTTTGACCCAGGGGTCCCAAAATCAAGAGTGCATATCCTTGACACATGGGCTACTCTCACATGAAATTTGGTGAACCTAGGTACATTGGTGTTTCATTTATTGTCCGGACAAAGTTTTTCCATATAATGCCCCTGTGACCTTGACCTTTAAACCTGGGGCCCCATAAACCTGTAGGGCGCATCTTTGACACATGGGCTACTCTTACATAAAATTTGGTGAACCTAGGTACAGGCGTTGTTGAGTTATGGTCCGGACAAGGTTTTTCAATTTGATGTCCCTGTGACCTTGACCTTTGACCCAGGGGCCCCAAAACCGATTGGGAACATCCTTGACACATGGGCTTCTCTCACATAAAATTTGGTGATCCTAGGTAGATTGGTTGTTAAGTTATTGTCAGGACAAGTTTTTTTCCCCTATGATGCCACTGTGACCTTGACCTTTGACGCAGGGGCCCCAAAACCTATAGGGAACATCTTTGACACATGGGCTACTCTTACATTAAATTTGGTGAACTTAGGTACATTGGTGGTTCAGATATTGTCCGGACAAGTTTTACCTATTTTAAGTCCCAGTGACCTTGACCTTTAACCCTGGGGTCTCAAAATCAATAGGGAACCTCCTCCACCCAAGGGCTATCAACACATAAAATTTGAGGAACCTAGGTTCATCCTTTCTTGAGTTATCATCCGGACAAGCAATTGTCCACGGACGGACAGACGGACAGACGGACAGACGGACAACAGCATAACATAATACGACCGTTTTTTCAAAACGGGCGTATAAAAAGAATTACAGACGCTTTTACTATATAGAAAACCATATACTTCAAACATTTTTATTAACAGCCGTTTTATGGGCATTTTCAGTGATAACATTTTGATTTGATGTGTATCAAACGAATTTTTGACACAAGATAACTCGGTTCTTACATAAATTAAAGTTTTCATAAGATTTTTCTGTTGATATTGATACAATAACGTCCATGTCCAGATGTTAAAAACGTACAAAACGTCAGACCCAATAAAAGCACTCGGCAGTGTAACTTTTGCAGGTCCCTCTCAGCAAACGTTACTTCCATGTACGTGGAACATGATGAACAGTTAGAAGATTTGAACTTGTCTACGATTTGACCAAACCCGTATCTGTTTTTAACAAATACTGCTACGTTTTGCCTTGCCTTCATTTCGACCTTATTCCAAATAGTCTGGTCGCATTTCAAGCGTTTAAATGGGTGTCATAACCGTGTTCTCTTTCACGAAAATGTATACACCGTGTCCACTTTTTATGGCAACACCGAGTCATTTCTTACGGAAAATCTTCACCGGGGCTAATATCTCAACCGTTGCTTAGACAAAACCGAAAGTAGGCATGTTTTGACATAACAAAATAAATTAGAACTTGTACAATTTTAAGGTATAATTGCATGCATATACATTATCCCACAATCGTAATTATAACACGGTAAGTGCCGTAATAACGGCGATTTTATCAAAAGTCATACACTTCTCTCGGTTCAAATTTGACAGACGGTCATTCGTCAACTTGGTGGCTTTAATTCACACAAATCCTTTGTGACAAGTCAGATGAGTATACCCGCCCTTTAGTTTATACATTTACGGATCAAATAAAACTATTTAATGCGTTTGGGCCCGAATATTTCTCAAAATATCATGCAAAAAACGACACGTACCTTTATGATGGTTGTTTTTTCCGCCATCTTGATGTGGCTACGCCGTGACACGGAAAATCGCCACCGTTTCACGATCTAGACAGTGTATAAGCTATGTTATGGAAAATTATTACAATTGCTTATTAGCATGGTTTTGGAGGCTTTAGGATGTCAGATGCTGAATCTTATAAATGTGTTGCATTCATGAAAACTGTTTTTTTCATTTTATCACCAACCATACTTAAATATATATATTAAACTTAATGATTCAACAAAAATAATCATCAAAATTCAGAATTATGGTATTTTTGTCTCCATACTTTTGATGGGTACTGTACATGTAAGAATTCATTTCACGCTGTGGTCACTACACAACAGCTTACTATTACAATGTACTATTACAGGCTAGTGAGGAATATTAGTCAGTTATCCTTCCTTGACAAAGTCTGAAACCATCCAATTGGCAAGTAGGTCCTATCAGTTGGAATCCTCGGACTTTATTCATTGAAGTCCTGTGTAAGGATAATAAAATATTTCATCAAATATCTTTCTTGTTAATTAAGATAACAACAATACACTTCTTTGCTTAATTTTCAAACAAATTAAATGATTTACAAAAAGGGTATTTAAAATTGATTGTGTCAAATTGTCATTGAAAATAAGGGTAAAATCCGAGTAATCCAACTAAATGGACCCAATTATTTCAAGAGTATGTAAAGGAGAATAACTGACTAAAGTCCCTTATTGAAGTCTCAGGTAATTTTGTGCAAGCCAAGATGTTAATAAAAACTTACGTTGCGTCCAGAGTAATCACGTTCCATCACAAATATGTACCAGTACTGACTTCAGAATGTGTGTTTGGTAAACTGTAAAAGGCAAGACATAAGATGAATATAGAACATAATTAGAAGTAAGTGTTAAAAAATAGAAAAGAAAAAGGGGTGGCTTACTGTCCATTAAACAACGACCGGAAGTAAGGTTCGATGAAATTTCCATGAAGACCCTAGCCCTGAGTGAATTTTAACAATTACGAAAACGACTGATCACATGTATAATGAACAGTTTACAACTGTAAGTCCGATTTTAACTAAGGCATGAAACAAAACAATAAATGCATGAGTACTCGAAAACAAAATTTATCATTTTTATTTCACATATTTTTGTTGTCACAAGCGAAGCTATTTTTGTACCAGCATAAATATACAATATATATTTAGGAAAAAGAATGTCTTTTGTTGAATTTAACGCCATGTCAAAACAAATTAAGGTCATTTTACAACGGCTTGTTCACATAACTTCGGATTCCTTGACCCTAATACCGATAACTTATCTATATAACTCTATATCTCTATATAGTATGGCACATTCTTTGGATTCGAGAGGTCCTGGGTTCGAACCCGTCATAGACACTGGGTCAACCTTGAAAAATATCTCCGATTGGTTCGCTTTACCAATGTTAATAATTAGATGGGTGTGTATAAGTGAAATTTTAGTCGGCAGTACAATGTATTTGTTACAAAATATATCAAAATTATCCGGAATTTATGGATAGTTTAATGTATTTAGTTACCCTACCCCCTTGATGGATGTTTTTCAATTTCAACAACTGATAGATTTTCAATATAATTTTAGGAAACTTATCCAAACTGTGTCTAAAGGTATACGGAACAAAATAAAACATGAATTACCTTGAACAATACAATAAAATCTTTTATATATTCCATTTTTCCAATACTAACACTATCATTACACCTTTCAAATTTTAAGATGGCGGTTAGATGTTTTGGCGATGTTTGCTTGGATATAAAATTGGTGTTGATTTGAATAAGAATAGCCAGAGGTTAAAGTTCATAGTTGAGGTACGGTACATTCGGAACACCTCGGATGATTCCGTTAGCTGACGATCAACTATCGCCTAGGCGTACCGTAAGGGTACAGTAGAGTGATTAAACTGAGCTTATTATTCACCACCTAAACGAATCCCTTTGGTCAAATAAACCTTAGAAATGTGAACTTTATTATACCTAAGTTAATCCAAGGAGCTTGATACTCCGCTTCGTAGTTTGAAATAAAACATCCCTCCTTCTTATCACAATTTGAAAAAGGCATACCTTCCCGTAAGTATTATAAGAAAATGGGAGTTTGCTACTGTGAGTTTTCGAGCCAATCTAATTTCATGCAAATTTTGTGGAATTAAAATTGTCCATTCTACAGCGACAAAAATGTCATATGTGTCCCAATATGGGTCACTAATAGGTCATATGCTAGCACATCCAAACTGAATAACAAAACATGCAACAATGAAAAATTGTAAACACTCACCGCTCCTTGGTATTCACATTTTAATTCCACGTGTCCATAGTACGAAAATTATCAACCTGTCCACACGCGTACTTGTACTTTAAACACTATTTAACATTGTCATCTTCTTTAATTAAATCAACTATCATTTAGCAACACAACGGAACCGAAAGAGAATTGTCCAAACAGTCCAATTTCCCCTTCACTTAATTTAAAACACGTTTAAATAACACGGCATGGTAGAAAAGTAATCCCTATCATCGAGTTCATGATTTTAAAACCGGTTTAGACTCACACTGAACTCGTGCATTTCGTGTTTAGCTTTGGCGTGTTTGTTAAAAAGTTGTATGTTTACGACCGATATCTCTTCCATTTGGATCAACACAAATTATGTATTTATATGATTTAATTGTGTTTAATGCCGTGTCAACACAAGTAATGGTCATTTTACAGAGGACAGTTCACCTGACCTATAGTCCCAGAAACATTGTAGCGCCGTTAAACGTCGCAACGCCGCTAAACGTCGTAACTGAATAAGGTCTCTATAGCGCTTGCCTATCTAGATCAACTCAACTTGACCAAGTTTGAAAGTTGATCCGAAGATGATCAAAAAAGACACTGAGATAAAGTTTATGGCCGCGAGAGTTATTCCATTTGATATTTAAATGGATATTAAAGGTGCAATTACGGTTGCTATGGAACTCGAATCGGTCGCTATGGACAGTATAGTGGATACTTTTGGCCTTAAGGCGATTGGCATAAGGGTGTAAGAGTGGTTGCTGTGGACCAAGGGGTGGTTGCTAAGGATATGTTGATGGTTGCTATGAGTCTAAGAGTGGCTGCTTTGAAGTCATATTTGTCCTATGTAATATTTGTGTGTTGATTAGGCTCGATACTATACCTTCCTACTAAGTGCGACGTTTAGCGGCAAGGTTGCGACGTTTAACGGCAGTCGATTTTTTTGCTACGTTTACCGTCAGCGTTGCAACGTTTAACGGCAGGGCGATTGCGACGTTTAGCGCGGTTGCGACGTTTAGCGTTAGTGTTGCGACGTTTAACGTCAGTTGCGACGTTTAGCGGCGTTGCGACGTTTAACGGCGCTACAGTCATCTCAACAGTATAAAACTCTTACAAGTTTTGCATCTTTGTTCAGTTTTGTGCCCAAGCAATGAGTGAGTATTTGAAAAAAAGAGAAATATTTGTTGAGTCGTGGACTGTATCGAAGACACAGGCGACCGGCACGGTCACTAATCAAAAGCCCTATATATACATGTATATATATATGTTTTTGATTCGGGACCGTGCCGGCCGCCTGTGGTCGAAGATAAACTACTTTACCAATTATATGCTTGATGTTGAATTAAATTGTAATATTGCAAATCTGTTTATAGATTGTTTAAAACCTGGTGTAAAATGCGACCATTTTTGTTTGTACCGTACTACAACTGGAAACCAAAAATAAGAATTTTGCATGAAGTAGATATTTTACTTCTAAAATCTAGAAAGGTGTAAATAAACATATCAGAAATAGCAACAGTCAAACAACACAGACCTATCACACGACCATAAAGCAAAGAGGGGCACTTTTAGACAATGTGAATACCGTTTTAATTATTACAAAAGTATCAGTTTCCGTTATTTGATCTATATTGTATTGTTTTCCTATAATAATTCAACTATTTAGTAAACTAGAACTTCATGTTTACAAGAGTTTGTCTACTTTTTTAATTGCTCACCTAAGCACTTAGCTATTGTGATGTGTCTTTTCCGTCGTTCTTATACATGTACTGTATGGCCCAGGGCTTTCATATTTGGCATGTAGCATCACTTCAAGTTCCTCTTCAACGATTGTTCAAATTTTGCCTCTGTGTTCAAACTTGGCACCGCCCTATTGGTCACACGATAAGTTGAAATAAAGAAATGTTGAAAAACATTTTCCTTAAATGCCGAAAGGCCAAGAGCTTACATACAAAGATTGTGACCTTTAGGTCATTGTTTTTAAACAGCTAAAAATGTTTGAAGAGTTTGTGTCAGATGCTCACAAAATCGAGTTCTCAGGTGAGCGATCCAGGGTTCTCAGGTGAGCTATCCAGGGTTCTCAGGTGAGCGATCCAGGGTTCTCAGGTGAGCGATCCAGATTTCTTAGGTGAGCGATCCAGGGTTCTCAGGTAAGCGATCCAGGGTTCTCAGGTGAGCGATCCAGGGTTCTCAGGTGAGCGATCCAGGGCTCTCAGGTGAGCGATCCAGGGTTCTCAGGTGAGCGATCCAGGGTTCTCAGGTGAGCGATCCAAGGTTCTCAGGTGAGCGATCCAGGGTTCTCAGGTGAGCGATCCAGGGTTCTCAGGTGAGCGATCCAGGGTTCTCAGGTGAGCGATCCAGGGTTCTCAGGTGAGCGATCCAGGGTTCTCAGGTGAGCGATCCAGGGTTCTCAGGTGAGCGATCCAGGGCTCTCAGGTGAGCGATCCAGGGCTCTCAGGTAAGCTATCCAGGGTTCTCAGGTGAGCGATCCAGGGTTCTCAGGTGAGCGATCCAGGGTTCTCAGGTGAGCGATCCAGGGTTCTCAGGTGAGCGATCCAGGGTTCTCAGGTGAGCGATCCAGGGTTCTCAGGTGAGCGATCAAGGGTTCTCAGGTGAGCGATCCAGGGTTCTCAGGTGAGCGATCCAGAGTTCTCAGGTGAGCGATCCAGGGTTCTCAGGTGAGCGATTCAGGGTTCTCAGGTGAGCGATCCAGGGTTTTCAGGAATCTCTTGTTTGTTATGTAGTTACCACATGTTGCATCAAAGGTCAGAAGGATTTGATCTGCTTCTGATCTGGTTAAGTCTTGATGGAACCAGGTTTGATATTTGTTTGCGACATTTAAAAAATAATAGAAAATAATGAGGACCTTTTAATTAACATTTAATATTGACACAATAAGTATAAAATTTCATCACATGATATTCACTCAAGTAATCAAATACAATTCAATATATTACGGTGGCTGTTTAACGCCATGTTGTACATTGTTGTCCCCTACGGGGCGCCACATAAAACACGAAATAATGACAAACATTTATCTTGTCTTTGTCCCGCAGGGTGCATGCAAAAAACACAATCATACAACAATGTATCAAATTATCAATTGTTGTGTGTGGGTGTTTTTGCCTGAGGAAACTTAATGCGAATATCTATATATGTGACAACCTTTTTACAAAAGTACGACACTTTTTCATGTCGTGCTTTTTGCATTAATTTTGTCGCATCTTAGTGATTTCTTCTCAGACCCCGCGGCATGAAGATGCGACTAAAAGGCATTTTTCGTACTTTCGTGTTTTATGTGGCGCCCCACGGGGCGACAATGCGACATGGCGTAAATCAGCCAACATTCTGTATTTATTTGTATATATTACATATATTTCATTATTTACATCATGATAACCATTTTGCATGGATTCGGGTTATAAAACAACACTTTGTTGTTAAATTTCCAATTAAAGCATCTCATGAGAATAAGTTGTTATTTTCCTGTGATTTTAGAATAGTTAGATTTTATTTACTCGTTAACCAAAATTAAAACAACACTTTAACACTTTCGCTTAAGTACATCAAAACCCGTCTAATGTGATACATGTATTTATAATGTTCTGAATGAAAAACGGTTCCTACTTTGATAGATTTGCATACGAAATGTCTGTATTTATCTATAAAATATTTTATAAAAATCATGAAGAACTGCCTACGTTGAAGTGCAAACTTATTGTTTTCTGTTTATATTTTGTGCTTATTTGGGCCGATAAATATTCACGAGTACATATGCTTTATTTTGAAGAAAACATTTTCAAATTTTTTCTAGTCTGAGATATTGTATACTGTGCAATCAAACTCAAATTGAAATAAATGTCACGTGTGGTTTCTTGCATAGTAATAAGAAAAAGTAAGGCGGTTGTATTAAATGTTACGATAAAAGTAACTGAACTTTTAGTTGGGCTAATTTTCGATACGAGGTAAAATCATTGGCGGATCTAGCGGGGGTCAGGGGATCCGGACCCCAACTGTAATTTCCCATATATACCTGTCAATTAGTGCATTTCTGTTAGTCATTTTTCTCGATGGGTAACATAGAGATAATGGTCATGTAGTTTTTATGATTAATATGTTGCATTTTTCTGCAAAATGTGTATAATGTGGTTGTGGTTCGAAAGTTTGCACTCCCCTTCCCTAGAAAAGGTTCGGACCTCTCCTAGAAAAAAATCCTAAATCCGCCCCGGAAAATGCTTTGTGTTGTGTAGGAACAAAGTACAATTGATTTTGTCAAATCATTACACTACGAGGGGGTGATTGGAAAGTTCACAGAACTTATTATTAATATCACATGAAACAATATACGAAACAGTACAATGTACGTAGTTATTAAAATTATGATGTATGACTGGTTGCCTACACCACTTGACATTTGTAATCAATGTGGAACATAATGTTAAACGTACCTTCTATGTAGGCGTTTCTCTCATAATTTTTAATATTTCACAATTTTTATGGTATAGCGTGGATTGTCCTCTTCTTCTAATTTGTTCAAGGTTTATTGAAAAACAGTAATAGTTCAGTTAAGTGATACTTCATTTTTCACTGTTTCAACACTTCTTTAAGGGTGTATTTTTTATAAACATGAATTATCCCACACCGTTTACAAAATGTCAAAAAAAGTATAAATCAAATTTGTAAACATGGCATGTTATTGTACTTAAAATTTTGGACTTGTTCGTTTATGCGGGAAACAATTAAGTCAACACAATTTTGGTGCAGTTTCAAAGTATTATTATTATGAAAACAAAACAATTATGTTCTGTGAGTATGGTTCTTGAAACAAAAGTGTAGATACTACTCACTTGTTTTTATATGAACAATAATAGAAAGAATCTGAAATATTCATTAGTTCCCGTTTTTGACAATTGGACACTTTTTAGACTGACGCGCCAATCTAAAAAAATCAGCTATGCGTATGTTTGCCGACTAAGACTTTTAATTTCAACAAAAATTTAATTTTGTCCATTTATTGTCCCCGTCAACACATTGGAGGGTGGGGTCGGGGAGACCATCCCCACTACCCCTTACAAACAAGTATAATTTTGATACATGAAAGTGTTATACAGTATAACATAGACAAGATTAAACATTGATATTGATTTATTTGAACAATTGAACTTCAATACATTTTCTGCCATAAGGGGTTTTTGTTGTTTTTTACTTGAAACTATATCTGGAGTGTGGGGTTCTATACTGCTCACAGAACGCCTCAAGAGAAAAATAAGTAAAAGGGAAAAATCCTTACATAGTGTTAAAGAATACACACTTGCAGCAACTAACTTCAGTATGATTGTTGAACAAAAATAGTTCATGAAGAGATCGGTTACCACAGTTTCTGATATTGTGCGACAAATGGGAGAAGATGGTACATTTGTAATAACGAGAACGGTAGTCAACTTTGATTGTCAGTCTAAAATATTGATATTATATATCGGGTTATTTCATCTTTAAAAGTCATAAATATTGTAGAATAAGGGTTATTGAGGTATTTAAACGCGTTAAGGCCCCTTATAAATCAGCTTGATCACCGATGAAACAGTGAACAAAAATAGCGGCAGTAAGTATCAATCAAAATGTCCCACAAATCAATTTCAAACAAACGATTTAACGATTATAGTTTGTATAGTCTAAAAGGGAAGTAACTCTATTTGACATCTGATTAATAAACTAGTACGAGTTAATTCCCATTTTTAAAGCGATTTTATTTAATAGGCTTGATTGACGTGACATTGTCTTCAATTGTGACTTCCTGTAAAATATTCGGCGATTTTTTTTCTAAAAGTGCGCTTCAACATGTTCATTTTATTATCTTGACATTCCATACTATTTTTATCCATGCATTGACAATCTCTTTAAATCTAGCTTGATAAAACCCAATAAAACCGCAAGCATTGTCTAAAACACTTGAAACGTAGCTGTCGAGTGGATGATAAAAATTTAGATATGATATAGGGATTACCTTTGCTCCACACTTCATTAAAATGCAGTTTAACACAAGGAAGTACAGTTTTTCAAGTACATGTTCATGTGATAATAAGCAATAAACTGCAAATGCAAACCTATCCTAATGCTAATTACAACATGCAGGTTTTTGTTTTATATCATTAATTTTCAAGACTTATGATTCACAAAAGCAATATAACAAAATTTCATAAATGAGAATAAGACCAACAAAACAAAAGTATAATTTTTGTACTCCCTTTTTTCAATCATTCATTTACGGTCGTACCTCGCGCACGTGTACTCTCGCATAAACCATTCTCATGCACACTTTGACCTACAAAGACACACATTCAAGGTTTTTATCCATTTTCCTGCAAGTTTGATAAAGTCAGTACAATGTATTAACAATCATAGTATTGAAATACAGAAAGACTTTCGTAAAAACCTAACAAATACATACCAATGATAACTCCTAACACAGTATTTTCAAGCACAAATCGAGCAAGACAAAAATATGGGCGAAGTGTTTATTCTACCCTGTATTACTAGAAAAAATAATTTATTTTCCTCTTCTTGTCATACAAAATCTTGAAGTACAGTTTTCCCCTGTACACTTTGCATACAAATTCTGCAGGTTAATTTGTGTAGTTAAATATGAAAAATATTGTACAATACTGTAAAACAACTTAAACTTCAAGTAATACAATGAATGACCGCAGTATCATTACATTAAACAGACGAGTCAGATGACGGAACTACTTTATCGCCAAGAATTGACTGTGAGGTAAATCAGAGACACATGTATCACTCCGCAGGTTAATCTGGTCAGGCATTTCGTCAATAGTTTTCGATTTGTGGTATAACTTAAGCCTACCGGCGAAATCCCCGAAAGTCTAAAAAATGTAACAAAATCGTAGTAACGAACGTAATCTAATGTGTATGTTTCGATGACAATATTGACACCCCCTGTAACAATATTAGTAGTGCATCATAATGCCTTGTTCACACTTTCACGAATGTTAATACATGCTGCATATGGTCGAAATTGTTCAAATAGTACTGGAAGAGTTTTAAAAATTCAAGTGCAGTTTAAAGTCTGCGTTCATCTTCATGTTCAGCTTGACTTGACAGTTTTTGAACGATAAGCCCTGATCATTGAAATTACTTTCAGACAGGTGGTCCCAAGCATTACCCATTTACACTCTAGTGGAGTGGAACAATTATAGGTAAATGTCTTGCTCAATAAAATTAGCAGTGCCCCTAGTAGGGTTCTGTAGTGAGGCCTGTCTATCCGTGCGCATGCGCCCTACCACTGGACCAATGCTCCCGCTAATGCCTAGCTCACACATTTAAAATCTCTGTAAACAAATATCCTATAGAATCTCATAGGGTCGCTCCGAATGTCACGTCGAGATGATCTTTGTGTTGACCAATCAATGCGTAGCATTCATCTAGACAAAACACTGTTTTAGATCGGGTTTTAATCAGATTAACACATTTAAAGATGCTAGTAACCCGGGTCGGTAGCGCAGTTGGTAGCCCGCCGGGATTTGGAATCTCGTGTCCTGAATGGGGTACGGGGTCGAATCCCATCCGTGGAGGTTATACCCTACCATGAAAATTTGACAGTTATGTCAATTTTCCTGCATTATAAGGTAAATGGAGAAGTTTCCGGCCTTATGGTTGGGTAGGTGAGTACTGGTTATAGACAAGGGTCCAGGAAAGCTAGGTTGGGTGCGCTGGACGCCGTTATATGACCTATACAATGTGTTCATTCGGCGTTAAATCCAGCAAAAATAAAAAAGATGCTAGTACCTGGTGGGTCAAGTCGCTATTATACGAAAAGAGCTGGAAAAGAAAATGAAGTGAGATGAGATCACAACCACGCACCTTCACGGATGATTGCGGTTTTATGACAGATTTATTAAGATAACAAGGTCGTGGTTAGATTCACTCGAGTGTGGTACGAGGCGATTATATGTGAATGTTTCACCTAGATATTTTATACAATGTATAAATCAAATTAAAAATACGACACATTATGTTTAACAGAGAAGGTCGGTTGGTGTGCAAAATAAATCACAGGCTTGGTATAAATACAAACGATATAATATATAATGTCACCATGTACACCCACTAAAGTTATCATAAAAACTGGCTGGAGTAAAAAAAGTTATAATTATATTTTTATATATTATTAAAGGGATATACAGGCAAAAGTTCAACCCCATATTTCCTGATTTTGCATTATATTTTTAAAACTGTGAATGCAACAGACACACTGTAATATTACTTGGCAAAATATTCTTTATTTTTTCGTAATATTTTGGGTGTTTCCAAACTAAACCCACGTGGGTTAGGTTAGCTAATATTAGAATAGTGTTAGAATATGTATTTACTGATGAGAAGATACTAGAGCTTGTTATTGTGCAAAATTAGTATAATTTTATTAAAAAGTTATCCTAACCGCCTAAGAATGTTGAAAAGACAAGAAGCGACCAATGAAAATGTTTAATTTCAGCAAGTACGACATATAACAAATCTATGAATAGCTTGGTGATTCCTTCAGTATCCTACTTTCGTTTTCAACAATGTGTATGCCACAAGTTTTAATTCGTTCAGTTGAATGTTATGAGTGACAAATGTTATTAGTGAGTGATTTCTTATGTTGTTAGTATAAGGTCGTTTGCGTTAATGCTGGATCCCTATTTGCCGTAAATATCTTTTAAACTATAACAGCGATTTTGCTAAACATTTTAATACTATCTTAGTTCAATTTTTCCTTCTAGGATTTAAATTTTCAGATTTTTTAATAGATAAATAAAAAAGTTTTCCATAAGGTATAATTCAAAATATTTGGAATTTTTTATCAAAATTCCGGCGGGAGGTAAATAAGATGTTCTGATTATAACATTGTCATACTTCCAGTGTATTTATACTAAGTCCCGTGCGTTTACTGAAAATTTGTCGCTTAAATAAACACTCGACGGTCTACTGAATTGTAAAGCAGAGGCCCGTCTTTAGAATCGTACATGTAGAATATGTATAGATGTTGACGATACCGACGACAGTGATGATGATATTTGAGTGTGTGTATATACTGTTATACTTTGTTGGGTATAGATATTGTAAGATTATATTGAACTGTCCGATTGCATAAATTAAAACGTCACATTACACGGTATATTTAATTCTCGGTTAATTTCGGTTGTTCACGTAGAGTACATTGTTGTCCCATCACACTGATGTTTTATATCTCATTTGCTAAATGCATCGTCGTGTGTGGCCGAGTGGTGAGACGGTTAGTCTACAAAAAATTTTATCGTGGGTTCGAATCCCGATAGAAACTTTTTTATTTATTTTTTTCTCGTTCAAATCATGGACGTTTTGCGTAAAACACATTGCCCCCATGCATCATGAAACTTTTGTTATAGATTTGGTGGCATCTATTTAAGTGATTATGACAGTAGCACAACGATACTGCCAGAAAAAAACAAAATTATTTTTTACATTGTTTTGACTTGTTTTATTTCTCTTACCAAAAATTGCTGAATTAGATAGATCTAAAACAAATATTAAAAAATCTTATAATTTAAAGGACAAAAAATAAAAATTGACATACATGTATCTAGATTTAAATTCGCACTCCTTTTATTGATAGTTTGGTAGCATTACACTTTAACCGTACGGCTATTCAACCAGATGAGATATCGACACTAAATTAACTTACACATTGCTATTTCTACTGCCAATTTCTATATATAGAAAGCGGAATTTAATATATTCAGTACTCGATAACCATGTAATTATGCAATCGGACAGTTCAATATAATCATACAATAGATAGCGAAAATAGCTCGTTTTCGCGAAAAAAAAATTTTTTACGAAAACAACTTGTTAAATTAATATTATACATTATTTCAAGTATAACTTGATATTTTATGAATGTATATGATAAAATACGTTAAATGAGCAAGTTTTGGTACAAAATCCGAAATTAATGATTTTATAGCATTGCTCGTGAAACCATTTTGTTTTGCAAGTTTTATTTTCACACTGTATTAAATTGTCAACTATATCCGGTAATCTGCATGAACAATACAACTTTAAAATAAATTTTTTGGTGCACTCTTTCGCATTTTGGGCATTTTTGAAATTTTTGGGAAATGTACTAAGGCATTATTAACAAGACATTGCAATAAATGGTCACACCCCTTATCTAGTTACGTCTAAAATGACACACCTTTACAATCAAACTTGTGATCTTAATCTCACGCGAGATAAAGTTTCTACTCGGAAGTTTTTGTTCTGGTCTAAACAACCATATCTACAGGATTGAGAACAATGGAGTCACGAACGCAAAATTTTCATCACGCAAACTGGCTTTTGTTCACTGCTTGAAAGTTATTTTTCTTTTAAGTTATTTTTTCTTTCCTGTTTTATAAACATAGAATTAACAAGTCATAGTTGCTGACAAACCGTTTTCTTTATGAATCTGAAATATTCAAATAAAGTGGGTCTTTTTTCAAAATCTTAAAATACACTCATCATCAGTGAACAAAACCATGGCCAAGTATGGATTAAACATGCGTACTTCCAGCTACGGCTCGGTACAGGTGTGTTGTTTTGTACCATGTGCGTACCGTCACCTTAATACACAAGGCTTCTCACGGCCCACGACTGTCTGCACGTACGGGTCCGTAACTAGTCATGATTGTATGGGACTGAGGCATTAGATTTAAAATCAACTTTTGAGAGAAAAAGGCAATAGATATTATTTCATGACAATCTACATGAAAGTTTGCTCCACCCAGGAATAACACCGACAATTCATCGATCAGTAGACAAGTGCGCTACCCACTGAGCTTGCCGTACAGCTTTTGAAGTAAACAGCATGTTTTGAGAAATAAGATAAATTCGAATATCCCTTGCATTTAAATTGAAAACAATATGACTCTGCATGTCGTCAGGATGTGATTGTTTGCATAAATAAATTAGATAACAGATAAAACTATTTGCTGACTGTCTGCGGTTTATAAGATACAAATAAAATAGTTTTTCTGGTAAACCATATTCATGAGAGGTGCACTTATCTAATCTACTCGTATGAAACCTTTTTTATACAAGGAAGGAATTGATAACATAATGTCTAAACACAGGAATGGTTTAACATTTTTATAAAATTAAGTACACGAGCAAACATGCCGTGCTCTGCACATGTGTAAATTGAATTTTTGGACCTATTCCTTAATGCAAGAAACACGCTAGTATTGAACATTGAATTTTTGGCACATTCATTAATGGCATTGAATTTTTGTAGGACTGGGTACCGCCAGGAATTTTTTACCACGGTATACCGTGGTTTTTTACTAAATACCACGGTAAATACCACGGTTTACCTCAATATAATTAAAATACACTTTTAAGAAGATCATTGATTAACTTTAAAAAAAACACACACAAAACCTAATTTTTCCACATCTTGGAGTCATTTTAAAATACAACCTTAACAACACAGAAAACATAGTACATCGCATACAGAAGGCTACTTCATCGTTATATAGTGTTCTGTCAATAGAAAAATACGACGGTTATGTCAATCCAATAAATATGGCTTCACTTGTAAGAAAAGTTAGTCTACCATCTGCATTATACGGGGCTGAACTATGGTGCAATATATCAAAACAAACGATGCTTCGTTTAGAAAGATTTAAACGCCTGGCTGCCAAACGAATTCAACATCTACCAAAATCAACTAGAACCGACATGGCTTTGAGTCTAATTGGTTGGCAGCCAATAGAATTTGACATAAATAAGCAAAAACTTATGTTTTTACAAAAACTGTGTTCTATGCCTTCGTCAATACTCTGTCGTCAAATATTTAATTATAGACTAAATTTATATGTTGTGAAAGGTGGGAAGAGTCAAACTGGCTTCATACCGGATATAATGTCATTATTAAATAAGTACAATCTTCATCAATATGTTACAGACTATTTACAAACTTCTACATTTCCAAAGAAAGAATCATGGAAACGAATTGTAAATAAAACGTTAATCACATATCATAATGCAGAGTGGCAAAGAAGAATTCAACCAGACCATGAATTTAGAAGATTTATTCAAGTTCACGAGAACATATCGCCTTCTATCATTTGGGACAGTGCAAAATCACGCACGGAAATAATTTATGCTATGAGCAGTATTAATGTTCTTGTATTCAGACAATTTCAAGAAGTATATACCTGTAAACTGTGCCATGTACATATACGTGATATCAACCAGCATATTGTTACAGAATGTTTTCGAACACAGACACTTAAAAATATATTTCTCAATGATATACGTATATCATGTGGCATAAATGTGTATAATTTCATAGCCAATAATATAAACAATTTCAATATAGAGTCCCTATTGAATCCGAAATTCATCATAGCGCTCAAACCTACTGAAAACAATGAGTATAACGACTTTTTAAGGCGATCATGTAAGTTTATAAATGACTGTATCAATACTTACAACAATAAAAATTGAACACATGTAATAGTAATATGATTATAGTATAATAATCAAAAACCCTTAGAATTAGTTCTTATGTAAATATTTTTGTACATATCATTGTATGCATTTCATTCATTCTATTGTTTATGCAGTTTATATGTCAATGTTTATATAGTTTATATGTTCTATTGTAACTATGTATTTATCACTGAAAAGTGGAAATAAAGTGAATAATAATATCATTGATTTTGTTAATGTTTTTTGCTCAAATTCATTGAAAATTTGATAATGTTTCCTAATCCAAGTTGAAAATAACAAACCTAGGTTAAAACCAATCAGTCTTTCTATTAATTGTGCCATGACGCCATACGTGTTGTTAATGCAAGGCATTCAAAATGGGTTTATGCTAAAACTTACTGAGGTCAATCGGGGAATTAATGCGGCAATTTTGTGGAAAAACTTGAATGAAAATGAATAAAACAATCTTTGAAGGAAACTCATGCATACAAAAATTGCGTTCCACTGCCTTTAGAACCGATCCCGAAATCAAGAATTAAATCGAATTTTTTTTATTTATATATAACAGAAAATGACGACTGTCGTAAATTAGTCAACGTTTCTTTCTCACAGAATACAAGACAATAGCTAGGCGATTGCTACTATACATGGGATTGCATGTCTATGTATAACTTCCACAGCGTTATGCAGTGGTGAAACTATTTTAACTAACTAAAGCAGAACTTTTCACTTTTACACGGGCAAGTCAAAATTAAAAAAAACTCAATGTACGACTTGGACAACCATTGATTTTGCCAACCCGGACATATATAACATGTAAAACCTTAATCACGGGTACAACTCGTTCACGTGTCCTGTAATACCGGTATTTCCAAAAAATACCGCGGTACCGTACCGCGAGATAAAAAACCACGGTTACCGGTTTACCGGTAATACCGCGTACCTCTAAATTTTTGACACATTCATTAATGTATAAACACGTAAAAACGAAATGATATTATTTTGAAAATTCGAAATATTTATTTCGTAAGTACAAAATAGTAGTGAAAATAAAACAAAATGTTTCAAAATGTCACTTTAGAGATTCCGTACTGAAATCTAGCTTGTCAATATATCGCCATATGCAGACTGTCTACGTGACAATTCAATGCCTGATAATTTTGTATCTACTCTAAACAAAATCGAATTATCGATATATAAATCAATGTTTAAATCTTTTTTTGATTAAGCTGACTTGTTGATATAAATCAAGAATAATGGAGGTCCTAGATCAGAGTACTGTGATACAATTGTTTGAGTGCTTCGGTTTTACCCTACCTGTATGCAGGGATTCTATATAACAGGGATTTGTAACGAAGTGCTTTTTTTAATTTTCTCGGTCGTCACTATCTATAATTGGCTGAATCAGGATGTACAAACTATTCCAGAGTTTAAAAACTTGATTCATGTTTTTGTACATGTCTTCGATGCAACTTGTGAATGTTTCTAAAGTTTTTGACAAAAAATTGTTGCAATTATGACCGAAAATATGACTTTAGGTGATGTAAAATGGGGCTAAAAATGGCAGATCGGCGGAAAAATGCATTAATTTGTGAAACAGTCTGTGAGCGTAATTTACCTCAAAATGATCTAGAAACACATGTTTCCTTACATTTATGTCAATATGAATCGTAATGGTACAAAATTTCATGTGAATATCTTTTTTAAACTTGTTATACTTGTTTTCCGTATTGGCCGAAATAATAGCGACGACAGTAAAATTTGATAAAAATCTATTACATTTACTTATCGTTACAAATCCCTGTTATATAAAATCCCTGTTGTATGTCATGTTTTTTGTTGTTTTTTTTTCTTTTTTGGAGGGGGGGGGAGGGGTCGGGGCATCTGTCTCACCTAACTTTTTACCTATGTTTTAACCAATGCAGTTTGCTCTACCATTCATGTTTGCCTAAATGAAATTATTTTTCTGGTATAAAGAAATCGATAAATGATATGGTGCCATTGGTAGTTTATGATGAATAAGTACGTAACACAGACAGTAGTTGTTGACTATTTACTCAGTGTCTTATGGTTGACTCTCTAGGCTAATTGATTAGACATTCGTCGTGGTACGCTCCTGGTGGTATCTTCACAGCAAACATGACCCTTATCGCGAATATGAAATTCAGTGTGAGATTATGTCTTTATTTTTCAAATTACTCTTTATCTATGAGACTTTCTTTATTTATTTACAATTGCAATGTTAAAAATGGTAACAAATTGTTATGACTTTTGACCAAATTTAAGGTACTCGTTCACATATTTCAACTTAAATATAAACTTCTCTTAAAACTATCCAAGTTGAATGGAAATATTTTTGGAAGCAGGAAAGTAGTGTTCTCATAATGTCTCTTTTTGTGCAAATTGACATACAACTACAAATGATGGTGTTTTATGTAGTAAATATCTACCCCATGTGTAATGGTATAGACAATTTTAGTGCATTTTTGTGACTTGTATTGTATATTTCTCGCATTTTTGACACAATTACAGGCACTGAACGGTATTTTGAAATTATAGAAAAAATAAAGCAAATCTGTGAACTAGTATCTTTAATACATGTTATGATCATGTTGGTCGTAAATGCCAAAATTTATACTTCAAACAAATGAACCCTGCATTATCAAATATATTTTAACCTTTTTCTTGTTTTGTTTGGGTTAAGCACCTTACTCATAAATTGAATTACTGATATAACGGCGTTCAGTCAACGTACACACTGTTCCTGGGAAAAATAAATTTCTGGGTTTAGCTGTCAACCAGTTACTTTGTACGTATTTCCGTCAGTGACTGACGACTGACGCACATAATATATAATCACACATGCCATAGCCAGTTAACGTTGATATAAGCTTATCGATCTCTTCTAAAAGATTATTTGTTAACAGTGGCGTAAGATATTGGCATCAATAAAACTGCAGTGGCTGTATTACGGCAATAAGGGTTGCTTACGCTAAATGAAGTATTTCTTAGTGAGAATGAAGTACTAAAATGATTAAACTATTTGGTCATGTTTTTCATTTAAAATGTAAATTAAATTTTTACAATGAATAAACAATTGTTTGTGGGTAAAACATTACAAGGCTATGAGATTACATTGATTAATTATTTAATAAAAAAGATAAATGTTAAAGCCTCCATTATTATCAGCCCTGGCTTTTGTTGATTTAATGTTAAGTAATTCTGCACGAATTTGGGAGAAATAATCATTACAGAAAATGGATGTATGCGTCTTAAATTTTAAAAGAAAACGCTTTAAGTTTAATTATTGTGACATGGCTATATATGGCGAACTTGCACGTTATCCACTATATGTATCTAAATTTGGAAAAATAATTCAATATTGGTTAAAGCAGATGATATTGTAAGTCTAACGATTGTTTACGAGGGAAAATGAGGAAGCAAATAACGGTTAAGGTTGTGTGAGCAACGTTGCAAGCTGCTCGTACCAGATTTATCATTATTGTGTTATTATTATAATTAAGTATTGACAGTTTGACACTGGACTTACAAAATAATGTAATCATCAATGTTGAACTTCATTATCATGGACCGTTGATAATGGAGATAACCCGGGATGGTGGCCCAGTTGGTAGCCCCGGATTTGGATTCTCGTGTCCCGAAGGGGGTACGGATTCGAATCACACCCGGCGTGGTTATACCCTTCCATGAAAATTAAACAATAATGTCAATTTTCCTCCATTAATAAGACATATGGAGAATTTTCAGGCCTTGTGTTATGGTATAGGTAAGTACTGGTCATAGACAAGGGTCCAAGAAAGCTAGGTAAAATGACCTAAAATGTGTTAAAACGGCGTTAAACCTAAAAAAAAAGTAATGGAGATATGTAGACAAAGTGTTGTATGAGTTATATCCTTTAGTAGTGATGGTGACAATGCCACACCGTATTTGAACACTGTTACACACCGTGTATTCAGTTACCATGTGAAAAAAGCCATTAATCGTGTTGTTCGGTATGAATGGCGAGAAAGAGTGTCACGTGATACTAGTTTATCGAAGTATTTTGACCTTAATCCAGCGTTTGAAATATATATATTATACTACTATAGTAAACTGTATGATAAACTACAAACACACTGTTCGTCAGCATTTATTGTGATGTGTAAATACTTCGGACGTAAATATGACGTTCGATGTCCAAAATGCTCGCTGATTACAAGTGAAATTAGCAAGCATCTAATTCTATTTTGCTCAGAATTGATACTATAAGTCGCAACAATGTGGTCAAGATTTATTAAAGTCTTTGATAATCACGGATAACAAACATTCTTCTGTCAGGATGCTGACAGTCAAATTATTGAGATGTTTTCGGGTTTCCCGTCACTAAATCTTTCCGACAATGATCGAACTGCACTATTTGAAATATTTGTGAGAACATTGAACTTTATGTGCTAAGAAAACTAAAGTCAGCCTCTATTGAACAAACAGTGACATTTAAATAAATATATGTAATGTTGTTACCGAAATTCGGAAAGTTATTTTGAACTCTTATTCGGGGTGTAAGTCGTAGTATTCCCCAATGTACATATTTCATGTTTTCTATGACGTTCTATTATCTCTTATATTCATTTTATTCATGTTTGTATCTATATTTCATGTACATTGTGTGTTATAACTTTCCACCTTGGAGGAAATAAAGAAATACATGTATATACCATTATTCAAACAAAGTACAATGTATTGTTGATTTTTACAAGAATTGACGTTCTACTGTAAATGAATGCATAGTGGTATAGGGGCTTTAAAACTGTATTTTTTATATACAAAAATAAGAGAAAATTTCCTTATCATAATTTCTCAATTTAATCTAAAGAAGTTTGGCCTTGATGTCTATTATCTTAAAATGTATTATTTACATATACAAGAAGACTGTCGTTTTAAGCAGATATCACTTGAAACATGAGTTGAACTTTTAAATAGTTACACAATTTTATAGACATCTGCGGAATGTTATACATTGAGTGTAGTTTTAAGTATACAAGTATTAGCATTTCCAAAAATGCTTGAAATCGCTGTTTAGCCGTGTATTCACAGCGTATCCAAACCGTCCCAAGTCTTTTATAGAAGACAAGAATAAGCGTTCCCTGGTAAAGATGTAAAACGATTGAGTCTATTTTTAGAATTCCAGGAATTAGTGCGCTCTGGTAACGATATGTAAAACCATTGATTTAGATTCGCCCCACAGTAGGGAAGATAGGTTTGCATTTTTTCAACAAATGCGAGTTTTAAAAAGAAAAACACATTTTATAATTAGCTATGCATATTTTCTGAGGTTATATTGCAACTTTCTTGAAACTGGTTATGGTTCATACATTAATAATGGTATTTTCTGGTAATACAAGCAGATAACCCGACAAAACATTGCGTGGTAGAGTTCATACACGCACCCCTATTTTGACTGTCCGACGTCCATTTTTTTATCATGTGACCTCAAATGCATCGCTCTGATTGGCTTACGGCAATCGGTGTCGACACAAAAATGCTCAAATCTTGATAATTGTTATTATCGCTGCCTCGACAGCGGATAATCATAGATCTATGTCACTAGAATGTGAAACCGGTAGTTAAAGTACTCAATACAATTGAGGAAATTTATGGAAACAATGGATCTCGTGACTGAGTCTCTACTCAAAGGTCATATAAGTTTGGATATAGTAAAACACAGTATAACGGTGTGAAGTATCAACAGAAACAGCAGTTTGATCAATTTTACTGCTATACAGCCAGCAGTAAGACCAACATTGCAGCAGTAAAGATCTATCTTTCTGGTGTACCTGATAGAAGTAATATCGAAAGTAGCAGTAAAATAGTATATAATGTTAATACGAGGGGTGTCCCAGTAAATCGTGGACTCTGTTCGTTGCAAAAAAAAGTACGCACAACTTTAGCTCCAACTTTTATCTGCCGTTAAATACATTTGTTGTAAGTAAGTATGCTTAATTTGTAGACGGTTAATTAAAAGATAAATATTTTGCTTCAATTTTTAAGACATTAGGTATGAAAACGCGGCGCAAGTCAGCGTCGTATTAAGACGTCAGGTCTATGAAATTATTTTTATTCACTCTCCAATTTCGCCTTGTCGTGAACAGTGACATATACATATTTCATGATTTGAGATTTAGTGTGTTAATATATTGATAATTTCTGCAAATGTCTATGTAAAAATAAAATGCAATCAAAATGTTAAAGTTTAAATTTTGCTGTTCACTTGAACTCAGTATGAACGAATATACAAGTGTAAAAGTTGTTGCGCCGCATGCACATACCTTGTATTAGTTTAACATTAAAATGACGCCTTTAATACTATTTCTTTTTGGTCAAATGCCTAATTTGTATAACAATATGACTAACAAACAGTCTTGTAAATTATGATCATCATGTGACGTTAGGAAAAAAAGTTATGGACAAAGTAAACGATTTACTGGGACACCCCTCGTAATTAAGTGTTTTCATAATGACCTTATAATTTGGCTGAAGACAGTCAGTACTTTAACTTCCGGTTTCACAATCTCAAAACTCTTATGGTTGTCAATGTTCTAAAAACAGCGTGTAATTCAAACAATTAAAGAATACGTAGTTTATAAGTGTTTTGCTAGAATGTTTTATCATAGATAAAATAAATACGAACTGTACGGATATGTGCATCATATCTATCAATTATATCAGTAAGTATTTCAAAGCTTTCATTTTAGTGACATAAGCTAACAAGATAAGTACAATCAATGTATAGGAAACAAATAACAAGTACATCCGACCGTATAGCCGCATTAATTCCTATAACAACACAGGCGAATCTAGCGGGTGTCAGGGGGCTTGGACCAACCCCCCCCCTCCCTTTGAAAATTCAAAATTTATCTGTCCATAAGTGTATTTTGTGAACTGTAAGCCAATATCAAGTATCATGAAGCAATTTTTCTCGGGCTCGCTGCGCTCGCCTTTTGTTTAACGTAGACCTAATGCCTATGTAGTTTTTATTATTTATATGTTGATATTTATATGCAAACAGTGTCGTATGTTGTTGAGGTTCAAAAGTTTGGACCCCCTAGAAAAAGTTTGGATCCCATAGAAAAAAAATCCTAGATCCGCCTCTGAACAATTTAGGTTATAACAAAATATAACTACAAGTCGCAATAACAATAAAAGTAAAACAAATTCCTGACTTTAAGAACTTACAAGTCGCAATGACAATTTAAGTGTAACAAAATACATTCGGCTTTAAGAACCTTCAAGTCGCAATGACATCTATTGTTAATCAAAGTTCATCCGACTCTTTGAACCTACAAGTCGCGGTGAGAAATGTAATATATGTATAACAAAATACACCCGACTTCATGAACTTACAAGTCGCGATGAGAAATGCAATACATGTATAACAAAATACAGCCGACTTCATGAACGCGATGATAACAGCTCTGCGTTGGTTCGAATCCCATCAAACGCCTTCCCTGTTGTTTCCTTTAGCAAGAAACTTTATCCTTCTAGCTTATAAATTGGGGACCAGGAAGCGGACACGAAAGTGCTTAATCAAATTTGTACGATTTTGTTTCACAATCGAGCTAAAAAATCAGAATAAGAATAAATACGCCCGACCCGATAGAAATTTACAAGTCACTACAGCAACTTTATTACAAACAAATACAACAGAATTGATTTTGTTGGTAACCTTTAATTTATTCTAATAAATTGATCGTGGTAACGATCAGTAAACATTTATTTACATATTTATGTCCGTCAGAAATTTCAACTAACATTTTTTTTAGAGACGCATATCTTAACAATTTAAACTAAAACCGTAAAACTGCATTTGTCTCGTACCGTGATGAATCCGTGTCTAATCGTTATAATAAAATATCATATTTAACAATTAGTATAAAGTAAGAAGACTAGTGCTTACACAAGGGCAACAAGAATGGTGAATTCGGACAGGACAAACATTCGGCTCGCTCGATTTATTTTGTAATAAACTATCGAGATCGACGTTCAATTTTTTGGTAATAAACTACTGACATTGAGTCGTCGAACTTATACGTTAGATACCCTTGTGTATTATGAACATGCCTCTGTCTTTTAAAATATGCCTTTACTAAGTAGACTACGAGTATTTTGTTACTTTGTGATGCTATTTTATTAGAGTTAAAGTTAAAGTGCGGTTTAAAGTCTGCTTCCATACACATGTTCAGCCGACTTTACAATCTTGTACAATAACTCCAGGGCTTATCCTTATCTTTTTCCTTAAGTGTATTTTTCCCCTTAAATATATAGAAAAATCTTAAGTTCTGAGGATAAAGATAAGTTGTATTACAGAAACTTCTTTCCTTAAGATTTTCCTTAAATAGCCCAATTTTCTCCTAACTTTTTAAGGAAGGTTTTATAATGTAGGAAACAACATTTCTTGTATATATTTATCTATTTATGTTGTATTTCTGTTTTAATAATGATTACTGGTGTCTGGACACTATAAGAAACATTCTGAATCTACCGCATTATAGGTTTGAATACTCCATAATTTACAGTTTAATATACCCTTGTTGATTTATTTTATTTATTTATTGGAGTTAACGCCGTATCAACACAATTTAGGTCATTTCACGGCGTCCAGCGCACCTAACATAGAATTCATGAATTCAGAGACCTATAACCAGTACTCACCTACCCTTCCACAAGGCCGGAAACTTCTCCATATTATCTAATAAATGGAGGAAAATCGACATTATTGTCAAATTTTCATGGAAGGCTATAACCTCCCCGGGTGGGATTCGAACCCGCACCCCCTCGGGCACGAGTATCCAAATCCCGGCGCTATAATGTCTCTTCTACATGATGTGATATGTAAAAAAATTCTTCTTCACACATTTTTCAGTTGAACCCTCAATCATATGAGTAGTTTGGCATTTTTTATTGTCTTTTGTATACAACCGCATTAAGGTCCATGACAACCACTCTAGTGCCCATAACAACCACTTTAAAGTCCATAGCAACCAACAATACTTCTCTACCAACCACATGAATGTACAATGCAACCACTCATTGTGTTAAAAATGATTTCATTCATGCATGCAGAAAATCCGCATCTATTAATTTTGACCTCTGTTGTAAGTAGGACCTCAGCAGCGACCACCCATTACGAACGTTGTAAGATTATAGTTCCAACAAAAAAAAACATTGTTTATAATAACATAACAATGAACTAACCCACGACGAGGGATGCCCAGGATGACTTTAAAATAAACATTTGTGATATGTTTTACTTGTGTCTTAGTTGTTGGTGTAATGGAAAGCGTTCCTCCATTACAAGCATGATTTACCAAGTGGTGGTGGTTTATCAACCATGCTAATTTTGTTAAAATGAATTACACAAATTTTATTTTCATTTCTGCCTACCCCTGAAATGAATTGTCTCATTTTTTATGTTTACCAAAACACGTTTTGGTTTTTTGTACGCACTATAGACATCTAATTATTATTGAAAAAAATTGTAAACACAACTAAAAAAATTATACTACTTAAAACGATTTTACTCGCCGTTGTCATGGAAACCAATTTTCACATACTATATACATGTAGATAATATGACCTTTTATTATTCAAACGATTTAACTATATATACAGCGTCCAGCAAAAGTTTGTAGAGAAGGGATGTTAATCAAAATTCTTAAATTTCAACGATTCTTTTGTAAAACCACATTTCTAATATATTTCGTATAGTAAGGGACAAAATCAAAACAAATTTCATGAATGCATCACTCATTTATAAGATTAAACGTAAGATATCCAAAAGCCTCCAAAACCATAATCAATGTAATTCTGTTTTTCATACATGTTATATAGTTTACGAGCTACTTTTGTGGCCTCAACTAAAAATAGAACCATAACATAACTTATACAATCCAATAAACAATACTAAAAAGCATTTTAAAATACAAAATGTAAACGGTTAAAAAATTAATGGTAAAAACTATTCAGTGGGTCCACCAAGTGAAATTGTCTCCAAACTTTTGATGGGCACTGTGTAGCCTAAGGACAGACCTATAATATGATCATGGAGATTTCCGCTCTCATTCGTACGTTAAATTATAGATGTTTGATAAAAAAGTTACTAGACTGTAAAGTCACTGTATTATGGTGGCTGATTTATGCCATGTCGTATTTTCGTTTCTTCGCCACAAAGAAACGAAAAAACGAAAACACGAAGACACAACAAATCGTATAGTTTGTCGTATCTTTGTCTTTTCGTTTCTTTGCCACGAAGAAACAAAAGGACGAAGATACGACAGATGTAAGGCGAAAACACGACACATTGTATCTGTCGTATTGTTGTATTTATTTTGTCGTGTGTTCGTTTCTTTGTGTCGAAGAAACGAAAATACGAAGATACGACAAACTATGGATTTGTCGTGTCTTCGTGTTTTCGTTTTTTCGTTTCTTCGTGGCGAAGAAACGAAAATACGACATGGCATAAATCAGCCACCATACTGTATGGAGTAAAAAAGAACAAATCGAATGAATATTTACATTTTTATACGCTTCATCAAAACATTTCATATGTAGCGTGTTCAGTTACCCCTAACGTTCCAATACGTTCTGTAACGTTACATTTGGAATTCCTAAGCCATTCGCTGCAAAAAATCTCGGACATATTTAGACGCTATTTTGTAACTACCGGTGTTGAAGTAAACAAATATACGATCGTTTAGGCAATGAGTGATGTTTCGTTTTTAGTCCGTAAATTTTGAAACACCACTCATTGCCTTAACGATCGTATGTCTGTTTATTAGATAATATTATTCGCAATGAATGACCGAGGAGTTCCGAATGTAACGTTACGGAACGTTTTGGAACGTTTAGGGTAATTGAACAGGCTACAGTTCAATGTCTCACACGTCGTTTTTCTGTGTAATTCAAACTATATTACCACAGAAACAAAATTCCATCGAATTCGCGTTTTCTACTGAATCCATGTTCGATCTACTTTTTCATCTTATAATATCCTAGGTCGGTCTGTGTGGAAGATCACCGTATAGTTCGGAATGCCGCCCCGGTGTGTAGTGGTTCATTTAAGTTAAAACGGAGATCAATATGAACGGAGATAACTCTTAGATGTCACTCTTCAGAGGTAGCCGCTCTTCAGAGGTGAATAGATATATTTATCTCATGATAAACTGTTGTAGATGGCAAGTAATTTAAAACATACACACACAGTTAGGGACTTTAGTCAGTTATCTTTCGCTGACAAAATCTGAAGCAATCCAATTAAGTAGGTTCTTACAGTTGGAATCCTCGGCTTTTATCATTGAATTCCTATGTAAGGATAACAAAATATTGCATATAATATCTTTCTTGTTAATTAAGATATTTACAGAAGTGATGAAATTTAGATAGTTCTTTACCCTAAAAATACTTAGCTTGAATTCAAACAAATTTAAAGATTTACAAAAAAGTTATTTAAGATTAACTTTGGCAAATTGATGATTGAAAAGTAAGAGTAAAATCTGAGTAATCCAACTAATTGGACCTACCTATTTGAAGAGTATACAAGGGGAAATAACTGACTAAGGTCCCTAATTAAAAACATAAGGATTTTATTAAAGTGACATGTGAAAGATACAATACATATACAAAATACTGAGTAATATAAATACAAATAAATATGGAACTATGGACCTTAAATAAAGGGTGTAACATTTAACCTATATACCGGTTAATATTGCAACATGAATTCTTATGGTTTTTCACCGGTTCGCTTTTCCTTGAACCGTATATTGTAGTAATTTGCATGCTGGTTGCTTTTTATCTGAAACTGAAATTTAAAGGTTTATTTTTTAATCTGTAGAAATCTTTGGGTCTATTTAAACTATGCATTTTCTACATATAGTTCATTTTACACAATCAAATCTTTTAAAAATTCACATGTGTGCGTGATGTTGATCCTATAAGGACATTAAATGTGCATTAATTCCTGCTTCACTGGTCTACGGAAGAAAAACGATACCGTATTGTTACATCCCTACCTATAAGCCACTATGTTAATTAATATACACAATTTAGAGCAAATACAGAAAATTATCTATTGTAACTAATCTCCGTCTCTTTGAGTATGCTTGACACAATGCTTCGAGCAGATCTTAGGCGGATCTTGCGGGGGGGGGGGTCAGGGGGTCGGGACCCCCCCCCCCCGCAGAATTTCCAAAATGTACTTGTCTAATAGTGTATTTCTTGACTGTAAGTCATTTTTTCAGTAGCGTTAAGCATTTTTTCTCGGTGCGTAACATAGATTTAATGGTTACGTAGTTTTTATTATTAATAAGTTGCAATTTTCTGCAAAATATGTATAATGTGGTTGTAGTTCCAAATTGTGGACCCCCAAGAAAAAATCCTGGATCCGCCCCTGCAGATGAGTTGAAAGTAAGGTTTTATTCTTGTTTTCATCTTTTAAATTTAAAAAGTCATTTTATGTAAATCTTATTACATATTTCGTCTCAAATGTTGTAATAACATTTAAAACTTAATAAGGAATGTGTACAAGTTTAAACCCAGTTTGTATTACAGAATAAACACAATCTCTATTCAAATGTTGTAACATAATAACGAACAGTTTCAATTCTCGTATAGCAAGTTTAGGATAACTTGAGCCATTGCTTTACAAAAAACATCCTTTAAGATTTGTCTCAAGTTATTTTAAACGAGCTACAGGTAAATACATGGTGTCCAAAAAGAAAGTTTACAGTTTCACACCTTCGTCATTTTATTAATTGTTATGTTATATCAATGAAAAATATATCATTTTAAAGTGCAAATGCTCAAGTTTTAATGCACCTTAACTTGACTCGCCAAAATGTTTGACATCGCCATATAATGACATCAGGTAAAAACTTGTTATTTTCAAGATGGCGCGTCTGACGTCTACTCAGCGTGTTTTTATCATAAAACATTGTATATACAGTACCCAACAAAAGTTTGGAGACATTTTCAATTAGTAGGCCTGCTTTTAGAAGCATCGGAATATAAGATGCTGAACCTATTAATTGTGATGCATTCATGTTATGTGCTTTCATTTATCATCAACTATACTAAATGTACAGAAACTAATAGCTTTCCAAAAAGCAATCATTGGAATTTAAAATTTTGATAAATTCCCGTTGTCTCCAAACTGTTGGTGGTTACTGTACATAGGTACAGGTATACATTGCTACTTATTATACATTCAATTTTAAATTCAGAAAACTTTGGTCAATGTTCGCTCATGTATAAGTTGTTTATGCTTAAAGCATAGATCTGTAATATATTTGCATTAATTTTGTATGTTTGTTTTGTTATATAGAGTATCCATGTTGAACAAATCTATTTTAGAATGCATGTTCTATTCAACTCTTATCAAAATGGGACAAAATGTCGCAATTAGTGGTTAACAGTTATTGCTAAAACTTGATTAACATACTCGATAATGCAACAAGTCTCGGCGCGATATATCATATAACCTTTCTGTGTTGATGCGCCGTAAAACCCGAACAAACAAACAAGCAAGCAACAAGTTCTTAAAAATTAGATTAATCACTCCCGATTCCACAGCTTCCTGGTTCTCCAGCACTAAGCAAGTAGAATAACGTTTCTTCGACTCTATGAAACATCAAGGTAGGTAATTGACGACTCGATGAAACATCAAGGTAGGTTATTAACGACTCAATGAAACATCAAGGTAGGTTATTAACGACTCGATGAAACATCAAGGTAGGTTATTAACGACTCAATGAAACATCAAGGTAGATTATTGACGACTCAATGAAACATCAAGGTAGGTTATTAACGACTCAATGAAACATCAAGGTAGGTTATTGACGACTCAATGAAACATCAAGGTAGGTTATTGACGACTCAATGAAACATCAAGGTAGGTTATTGACGACTCAATAAAACATCAAGGTAGGTTATTGACGACTCGATGAAACATCAAGGTAGGTTATTAACGACTCGATGAAACATCAAGGTAGGTTATTGACGACTCGATGAAACATCAAGGTAGGTTATTGACGACTCGATGAAACATCAAGGTAGGTTATTGACGACTCAAGGAAACATCAATGTAGGTTATTGACGACTCAATGAAACATCAAGGTAGGTTATTGACGACTCAATGAAACATCAAGATAGGTTATTAACGACTCAATGAAACATCAATGTAGGTTATTAACGACTCAATGAAACATCAAGATAGGTTATTAACGACTCAATAAAACATCAAGGTAGGTTATTGACGACTCGAGGAAACATTAAGATAGGTTATTAATGTTATGTTATTATACGGGACTAGCTAACCAAGTATTACCAAACCAAAGTCGTAACCACTCAAGACGCTATAAGCGCTCTATTAAGAAATTTCTTTTGAGGGAGGTTAGCTTGATGTCATGTCATGCCATAACTAGAAAGTGTAGCAAAATGTGTCTTTTTGTGAAAAAATGAGAAGAATTGGTGTCTGTCTTTTTCAATTTCAAACTTTTATCGGGAACATACTTTGTCACAGTATGTTCCAAAATACATGTCATAAATGCATCTACTTATTGAAAAGTTGTCAGATAAATGCTCTAGTGACAGTCGACAATTTTTTCAGAATCCTTCCAGAAATTGGTTCTATCGACCCCATACCCTTATAGAATTATGGATATATCCCCTGAAACTGCATCTTTTAAAAACACAACAATTAAGATCTGTAGACGCTTCGGTGTACAAATAGAAAACTTCTTTATTTCATTCTTTAGAAGTAAAAAGGAGCAAAAAATAAAGTATTACCCTTGTCCACAAAATGACTAAAACCAAGTTGTATGACGAATTCATGTAACAACCCTCCTGATTAAAGCACTGAAATGCATGGGGGAACAAAGCAAACATAAATAATTATGTTCATTTTAATACGCTTTATAATAATAACCACAGATTTAATTCTACATTACGTGTATTTATTCCATAAACATGATACAGTTATGATGAAAAATGAGATCAAAAATACCAAACAATGCTTTAATTTCCTACGTGTGTCATCTTTCAGTTTTACAAACCACGTATCTGGCTCTCTAAACCGTTGTACATCTGGTGATTTCAGCCAGGTGGAAAAACAGAGATAGTTTATTTCTAGATATTAGGCCGTTGGCCTATGAATCTACAAACATAAATACATATAGATACATAATATGCAGAGAATTACAAATTAGAGTAATTATACATGTAATACATTTTAAAATGCATAGAAAGTGAAAATATATCTATATACATATCAAAATTATACATTCCGGTGAGTAAGATGTGAGTGGAAAATAAATCAAAGCACTGGAGTGCTGGAGGAACGATGTCCTGAACTTATTTTTTGATTAAAGAATATATAATTATGTATATCATCTATAAAATAATGTATTAAGTATCAATTAACAGAATTTAACAAAAGCATAGCACTAGACTTCTCAAGTGGTTTGCTCATGGCAAGGTTTATCTTACTTTATCAAACAAAATAAACCAGTCAAAGAATTAATTTTCATCAACACATTTTAGGGTCATGTACAGCAGCCATCTCACCAAACCAAAGATTATTCTGGACTATTTTCTTTAACCACAAGGAGCTGACAACTTCTCATTTTTGGTTATCAATGGGTATTTTTTAACGAGATCGTTAATATTTTCGTTAAAATTTTAAATATTTGGTGTGGAATGACAAGCTGCATTTTTTCACAAAAACATCGACTTTCTAACAATTCATTTAAGGTTTTCCCTCAAGTACTAAGCTCTTTTGCATCAAGCTACATTCCCATTTTTGTTCACAAAATTTAAGTCAAATTAACGTTTTGCACTTGCAATTTATTCACAATTAAAATTACTCTAAGAATCGTCTATTTCCTATAAATATTTGCTTAAAATTCCGTACAAAATTATACATATTCATTCCAAATTATAATCAAACTCTATAACTTAAAATCGCTCAAGTAAACTTTTAATGTGACACTTTGAAGACGACAACGTCATATCGCCGTATATTAAACACCCGGTAAGAGTATTAGTCATATCCAAAATGGCGGGTGTAATAACAATTGGATAAGTCACGTCGGTAAATATTTGTTTATTTCGAGTAATTAAATGAATTTAAACAAGTTTTTCGACGTTTTAAAGTTGAAACATACGCATGTTATTTGACTTCCGTAACTCTAGCCAACCCTGACTGGGTTGTCTACAGTTACGGAACTTCCGTAACTCTAGAACCTGGGCCTAGAGTTACGGTACCGTAACTCTAGCCACTGCCTTATTTGTAACGTTGACGTCGTGTTTTAGATCTGCAGAACGGTGCGCACAAAAACTACCAAAATCGTCCTTAATGTATTGACATAAGTATCATAATATAATACGATCATTTAATATTGTTTATAACTATCGAATGATGTAATTATGCTACGCATATAACAGGCATTGTCAAAAACATCGTAGGCCCTTTTTACTCCAACAAGTAATCTTTGCAGTTGTCACGGTCTGAGTTGTCTACGGGTTGAGTTGTCCCGTCTCCATTGCAAAATTTGTATGTCCTGAGAGTAACCTCCCTTTTCCTGAAGAGTTTCAAGAACGACAACACAAGCCAGCGTTGTATTACATTTAAATGAGATGTTAATGAGTTTCACGCTTGAACTACGCCTCTTTGTCTATGTTGAAAATTGTTGAAGCGTGAAAAGAGTAATCTTATACTTTTTTGTTACCATTGGAACGATGTCTTAGGGCATCGTTCCAATAAAGTATCAATGTCTTACCTAACAGTATATATACGAGTGATAGTAAGTATCTACGTTAAAGTTGTTAAAAAGCATATTTATAAGTGAGGTAGAGAAATCTAATTTGAAAAATATAAATTATCTCTTCTTTCAAAACTTTTGAAAATGTATGTTCCTAACTTATTTAAAATGGATTGATTTGTCGATGATATAAGGTCTAAAACTTTGGGAATGTTTGGTCTTTTCCAATAAAATTGTTTAATAAGATCTCTTCTTAAGTCATGATATAATGGACATTCTAGTAAAAAATGGAATTCGTCCTCAAGTCTGTTACACAGTTGACATTTTCTTTCATTTCTTGGAATTTCATTAGGTTTATGCCATCTCCCCATTTCAATTTCTAATCTATGTGATGAGAAACGTAATTTTGAAATAACAATTCTAAACTTTTTAATTTTAACTAAAGAGATATAAATGTCACACAATATTCAAAGGTTATTATACATTTTATTGTACAATACGGAAATATATTTGAGTGAGCGCACAGCTTGAAAAGTTATATAGCACGAGCCGATGGGTGAGTCCAATTAAGACTTTTCAAGCTTTGTATGAGTTCAAATATATTCCGTATTGTATAGTAAAATGTAAAATAACATTTTTATTATAAAACTTTCGTTTTGAAATAATCACCATCACCATAATCCCCAACAAAGCAATCACAGCCATTCATTTTCTGAGTTCACGAGTTGTTATTAAAGAGATTTTACACCAAAGTTGACGAACATTCTGTTTCTTTCTTGCTTAGTTTTGTGTTTCATTTGATGGTTTGTTTTACAAAATTGTATAACGTGACGTCATCTATTCTCTAAGATGACTTCATTGACGATTAAAATATATACCATGTATCAAACCGTCCAATACGAAAATAAAAAATATTTTTATGGATCCAATACGGGAATATATTGGACGGTCACGTGGTACAAATGCAAATTGTCGATTGGTTAGATTTATTAGATATATAAAACATTATTGTTCCATAAATTCATCCTTATTTAGTTGCACAAATCACGTTCCTAAAAGAACTAGTAGTTACTTATGGACAGGAAGCACACTGAGATCATGGATGTCATACAATGAAACTATTTTCATAGATATTCTATTCACTTACGTATCTTATGTCGTCAGATTGCCACTTTTGGTGTTTCTAGTCGAGTAGTAGTTTTCAAGGTATGAAGTCAAAGTTTTATTCCCATTATTTAATAATTCTTTTAATAATTCCTCATGGTCAAAGTTCACGTTATATCGTGTTCCATGCTTTATTGTATGTATAACTTGCCATTCTGTCAACTTTTTAGACCACATGGGTTGATACACACGGGTAATCCAATCGTCTGCCCACCAATTGTCTAACTGAGGAGGATAATAGAAACCAAATATTTTAAAATGTGTAACATGTACAAAATCAGTAGTCAATATAACTATGTTACCTTGGTTACACGTAGGTCCTACCACGCCCACATTGGGTGGGTCATTATTTTTTAGCGTTTCAATACTTAGACTAATCCAGTCACATGTGATAATTTTTAAATCGTCATTCATTCTTATTAAATAATCCATACCGTCACTAACTGCTTTTTCTGCGATAGCATTAACCGCTTTGGTAAAAGAACTTCCATTTACTTCGACAACAGTGATATGCTCGCTTAGTTTTTCCAACGTAGTTTTATATGAGAGCAGGGTATCGTTGAAGTCAATCCCTAGGTATATCGTATACATATAATTATTGCCAATCGTTTTATTCAATGACGGTAGCGCAAATTCATTTAGACTGAAATTATGAATATCGAAACCTTTCAGACCACGTGCAGTGGATGGTATCAACACTCCGATCTTATTTTTTCTAATTCCAGTATAAGCAAGCGTTTCATTGTACATTTCACAATCTGGAATTATTTCATCTTTTGCCAAGTTTATTCTCATGGATTTTACCTTAATCTTAAATGAATGAAAGAGAATTCCAAATGGTATTAAATAAAATGTTAAAACCGTTGACGTGATAATTAAAACATAGAAATATTTTTTCGGCGTCATTTTACACTAGACATATACAAAAAAAAATTCACTCGTGCGGAAGTTATATACTTATGTTATAATAATGTATGAACGCATGACGTGGCTATCGCTAGATTTAAAAGAAAAATGAGCTGTTAGCGATAAAAGCAGTGTGAGATACATGTGAACCTCTCTACCATGACCATCAACCGGTCTTTAGAAAATTGGTTTTATAAACGATGTGGTCAGTAGCCTGTTCAATTACTCTAAACGTTCCAAAACGTTCCGTAACGATACATTCGAAACTCCTCGGTCATTCGCTGCGAATAATTTAATGTAATAAACAAATATACGATCGTTAAGGCAATAAGTGGTGTTTCAAAATTTACGGACTAAAAACGAAACATCACTCATTGCCTAAACGATCGTATATTTGTTTACTTCAACACCGGTAGTTTCAAAATAGCGTCAAAATATGTCCTAGATTATTCGCAGCAAATGACCGAGGAGTTCCGAATGTATCGTTACGGAACGTTTTGGAACGTTTAAGGTAATTGAACAGGCTACTGATAGTGAAATGAATTGATAAAGGAGACATTTAGGGCTTGGTAAATTTAAGTATAGAAATTCAACAGGGGCGGATCCAGGATTTTTTTCTAGAGGGGGTCCAAACTTTTCTAGGGGTGTCCGAACTATTTCGTTTTCAAAAATACGGAGCGCCAAAAGTGACATATACAGTGTTTTTTCTCGATTAAGTCGTTTTACGAAATAATACATGTATTTCATAAAATAAAGGAGCAATGCTCAGTAAGAACGTATTATTTTATCAAAAGGAGTTAATCTAGAAAATCAATATTGCAAGTGTCACTTTGCATCATCCGTAAAATCACTGTCTTATTTGAATATGGAATGTATCCTTTACCGCCGGCCTGAAGGCCGGTGGTATATTGGAGTCGTCAGAATCTAGATATTAGGCCGTTGGCCTATGAATCTACAAACATAAATACATATAGATACATAATATGCAGAGAATTACAAATTAGAGTAATTATACATGTAATACATTTTAAAATGCATAGAAAGTGAAAATATATCTATATACATATCAAAATTATACATTCCGGTGAGTAAGATGTGAGTGGAAAATAAATCAAAGCACTGGAGTGCTGGAGGAACGATGTCCTGAACTTATTTTTTGATTAAAGAATATATAATTATGTATATCATCTATAAAATAATGTATTAAGTATCAATTAACAGAATTTAACAAAAGCATAGCACTAGACTTCTCAAGTGGTTTGCTCATGGCAAGGTTTATCTTACTTTATCAAACAAAATAAACCAGTCAAAGAATTAATTTTCATCAACACATTTTAGGGTCATGTACAGCAGCCATCTCACCAAACCAAAGATTATTCTGGACTATTTTCTTTAACCACAAGGAGCTGACAACTTCTCATTTTTGGTTATCAATGGGTATTTTTTAACGAGATCGTTAATATTTTCGTTAAAATTTTAAATATTTGGTGTGGAATGACAAGCTGCATTTTTTCACAAAAACATCGACTTTCTAACAATTCATTTAAGGTTTTCCCTCAAGTACTAAGCTCTTTTGCATCAAGCTACATTCCCATTTTTGTTCACAAAATTTAAGTCAAATTAACGTTTTGCACTTGCAATTTATTCACAATTAAAATTACTCTAAGAATCGTCTATTTCCTATAAATATTTGCTTAAAATTCCGTACAAAATTATACATATTCATTCCAAATTATAATCAAACTCTATAACTTAAAATCGCTCAAGTAAACTTTTAATGTGACACTTTGAAGACGACAACGTCATATCGCCGTATATTAAACACCCGGTAAGAGTATTAGTCATATCCAAAATGGCGGGTGTAATAACAATTGGATAAGTCACGTCGGTAAATATTTGTTTATTTCGAGTAATTAAATGAATTTAAACAAGTTTTTCGACGTTTTAAAGTTGAAACATACGCATGTTATTTGACTTCCGTAACTCTAGCCAACCCTGACTGGGTTGTCTACAGTTACGGAACTTCCGTAACTCTAGAACCTGGGCCTAGAGTTACGGTACCGTAACTCTAGCCACTGCCTTATTTGTAACGTTGACGTCGTGTTTTAGATCTGCAGAACGGTGCGCACAAAAACTACCAAAATCGTCCTTAATGTATTGACATAAGTATCATAATATAATACGATCATTTAATATTGTTTATAACTATCGAATGATGTAATTATGCTACGCATATAACAGGCATTGTCAAAAACATCGTAGGCCCTTTTTACTCCAACAAGTAATCTTTGCAGTTGTCACGGTCTGAGTTGTCTACGGGTTGAGTTGTCCCGTCTCCATTGCAAAATTTGTATGTCCTGAGAGTAACCTCCCTTTTCCTGAAGAGTTTCAAGAACGACAACACAAGCCAGCGTTGTATTACATTTAAATGAGATGTTAATGAGTTTCACGCTTGAACTACGCCTCTTTGTCTATGTTGAAAATTGTTGAAGCGTGAAAAGAGTAATCTTATACTTTTTTGTTACCATTGGAACGATGTCTTAGGGCATCGTTCCAATAAAGTATCAATGTCTTACCTAACAGTATATATACGAGTGATAGTAAGTATCTACGTTAAAGTTGTTAAAAAGCATATTTATAAGTGAGGTAGAGAAATCTAATTTGAAAAATATAAATTATCTCTTCTTTCAAAACTTTTGAAAATGTATGTTCCTAACTTATTTAAAATGGATTGATTTGTCGATGATATAAGGTCTAAAACTTTGGGAATGTTTGGTCTTTTCCAATAAAATTGTTTAATAAGATCTCTTCTTAAGTCATGATATAATGGACATTCTAGTAAAAAATGGAATTCGTCCTCAAGTCTGTTACACAGTTGACATTTTCTTTCATTTCTTGGAATTTCATTAGGTTTATGCCATCTCCCCATTTCAATTTCTAATCTATGTGATGAGAAACGTAATTTTGAAATAACAATTCTAAACTTTTTAATTTTAACTAAAGAGATATAAATGTCACACAATATTCAAAGGTTATTATACATTTTATTGTACAATACGGAAATATATTTGAGTGAGCGCACAGCTTGAAAAGTTATATAGCACGAGCCGATGGGTGAGTCCAATTAAGACTTTTCAAGCTTTGTATGAGTTCAAATATATTCCGTATTGTATAGTAAAATGTAAAATAACATTTTTATTATAAAACTTTCGTTTTGAAATAATCACCATCACCATAATCCCCAACAAAGCAATCACAGCCATTCATTTTCTGAGTTCACGAGTTGTTATTAAAGAGATTTTACACCAAAGTTGACGAACATTCTGTTTCTTTCTTGCTTAGTTTTGTGTTTCATTTGATGGTTTGTTTTACAAAATTGTATAACGTGACGTCATCTATTCTCTAAGATGACTTCATTGACGATTAAAATATATACCATGTATCAAACCGTCCAATACGAAAATAAAAAATATTTTTATGGATCCAATACGGGAATATATTGGACGGTCACGTGGTACAAATGCAAATTGTCGATTGGTTAGATTTATTAGATATATAAAACATTATTGTTCCATAAATTCATCCTTATTTAGTTGCACAAATCACGTTCCTAAAAGAACTAGTAGTTACTTATGGACAGGAAGCACACTGAGATCATGGATGTCATACAATGAAACTATTTTCATAGATATTCTATTCACTTACGTATCTTATGTCGTCAGATTGCCACTTTTGGTGTTTCTAGTCGAGTAGTAGTTTTCAAGGTATGAAGTCAAAGTTTTATTCCCATTATTTAATAATTCTTTTAATAATTCCTCATGGTCAAAGTTCACGTTATATCGTGTTCCATGCTTTATTGTATGTATAACTTGCCATTCTGTCAACTTTTTAGACCACATGGGTTGATACACACGGGTAATCCAATCGTCTGCCCACCAATTGTCTAACTGAGGAGGATAATAGAAACCAAATATTTTAAAATGTGTAACATGTACAAAATCAGTAGTCAATATAACTATGTTACCTTGGTTACACGTAGGTCCTACCACGCCCACATTGGGTGGGTCATTATTTTTTAGCGTTTCAATACTTAGACTAATCCAGTCACATGTGATAATTTTTAAATCGTCATTCATTCTTATTAAATAATCCATACCGTCACTAACTGCTTTTTCTGCGATAGCATTAACCGCTTTGGTAAAAGAACTTCCATTTACTTCGACAACAGTGATATGCTCGCTTAGTTTTTCCAACGTAGTTTTATATGAGAGCAGGGTATCGTTGAAGTCAATCCCTAGGTATATCGTATACATATAATTATTGCCAATCGTTTTATTCAATGACGGTAGCGCAAATTCATTTAGACTGAAATTATGAATATCGAAACCTTTCAGACCACGTGCAGTGGATGGTATCAACACTCCGATCTTATTTTTTCTAATTCCAGTATAAGCAAGCGTTTCATTGTACATTTCACAATCTGGAATTATTTCATCTTTTGCCAAGTTTATTCTCATGGATTTTACCTTAATCTTAAATGAATGAAAGAGAATTCCAAATGGTATTAAATAAAATGTTAAAACCGTTGACGTGATAATTAAAACATAGAAATATTTTTTCGGCGTCATTTTACACTAGACATATACAAAAAAAATTCACTCGTGCGGAAGTTATATACTTATGTTATAATAATGTATGAACGCATGACGTGGCTATCGCTAGATTTAAAAGAAAAATGAGCTGTTAGCGATAAAAGCAGTGTGAGATACATGTGAACCTCTCTACCATGACCATCAACCGGTCTTTAGAAAATTGGTTTTATAAACGATGTGGTCAGTAGCCTGTTCAATTACTCTAAACGTTCCAAAACGTTCCGTAACGATACATTCGAAACTCCTCGGTCATTCGCTGCGAATAATTTAATGTAATAAACAAATATACGATCGTTAAGGCAATAAGTGGTGTTTCAAAATTTACGGACTAAAAACGAAACATCACTCATTGCCTAAACGATCGTATATTTGTTTACTTCAACACCGGTAGTTTCAAAATAGCGTCAAAATATGTCCTAGATTATTCGCAGCAAATGACCGAGGAGTTCCGAATGTATCGTTACGGAACGTTTTGGAACGTTTAAGGTAATTGAACAGGCTACTGATAGTGAAATGAATTGATAAAGGAGACATTTAGGGCTTGGTAAATTTAAGTATAGAAATTCAACAGGGGCGGATCCAGGATTTTTTTCTAGAGGGGGTCCAAACTTTTCTAGGGGTGTCCGAACTATTTCGTTTTCAAAAATACGGAGCGCCAAAAGTGACATATACAGTGTTTTTTCTCGATTAAGTCGTTTTACGAAATAATACATGTATTTCATAAAATAAAGGAGCAATGCTCAGTAAGAACGTATTATTTTATCAAAAGGAGTTAATCTAGATAATCAATATTGCAAGTGTCACTTTGCATCATCCGTAAAATCACTGTCTTATTTGAATATGGAATGTATCCTTTACCGCCGGCCTGAAGGCCGGTGGTATATTGGAGTCGTCAGAATCTGATGAACATGGTAGGAGCAGTTCATGATTTCTTTTAATTGTGTCCTCCTTATTTATTTACAAATGTTGACAGTGAGAAATTGTATTAATTTTAGTTTCATATAACATGGAATTCACTATACTCACTGTACAGTTCATTTTGTTCAACAAAATAGACTGTATGTAGCCTATTCGTACTGTAGTTTTCAAATTTTGTTCTTGCATGTTAACTTTGTTATTTAGCTAGAAAAGTATGAATTGCATGTGTGAGTGTATATTCATGTGACTGTGAGTGTTTATGTTTGTGGGTATTTGTTTTTTACGCATGTAAGCGTGTGAGCAGATTGTAAGAGAATGTGGGGTGAATGTGTGGGGTGTATTTCATGTAATAGTTATAATTTACCAATCTATGTGACTATCTATGTGTTTTGTAGTACTAATTTTCGACACCACTGAATAAAGAAATCAATTGTTGTTTTTATTGTAATTGCTATAACATAGTCTGTAGAACTAAGTATCGTTTAGTAAACCATGGGTGCAATCGACATAAAAAACCATCAAATTTATAATTAGTTTGTGGCAAGCTCGACTATTGATGAAAAAAATACACAAAAGTTTTGTCAACTAACACTCGATTTTTACATTATACGTGTCTGACTTTATGTATGGCCTTCAATTAATCCACTTACTAAGAACCTAAAAAACTAAAATCATGGTGAAATTTGTCGCTTGCACTCTTAGGTCAAATAAACTCTTTGGTGTCGTGCGGGCGAGGTATGTAGGTGACGTTAGTCCGACTCTTCTCGCATAAGCGCCTGGATATTGACTTGAAGGGAAACGCCTCATCTTTTCAGACTATAACAATTTGGAATCGTTGGGTGTTTGCCGGGCAAGGCTCCGCTACCACTTGTGCCCGTCGCATTATATTCGTGACACTGTGCCTCCTGGTAGTTGCGGGTCGACCATTTCTGAGTCTGCCAAACATCTACAATTTCAAATTCATCGACACCAAGGTAGTAACCCCTTTAACCTCTATAAAGATGAGACTACATGCAGGCCCTTTAACCTTTATAAACACGAGACTACATGCAGCCCCTTTAACCTTTATAAACACGAGACTTCATGTAGCCCCTTTAACCCTTATAAACATGAGACTTCATGTAGCCCCTTTACAAATATGAGACTAAATGTATCACATGTGTTGGGACATACGGTCTATTTTGTAAAAAAGATAAATAATGTTAAATCATCTTTTTTAAACATTTATAAGAAATAAAAACAAGTGTAACAAGAACTGTTCTGTTTGGAATTTTGCACTTACATTATATTGTACTTGTAGTTTACATGGCGCTAACAAATGTGTCCAGTCACTCAAAAAATATCATTTATATGATTAACACCTTATAATCACTATAAAACATCAATATTAACATATCACCACAGCATTAAATATTTCAAACATGTACAGTAGCTGATTGAGGCCAGCGGCCAGGTGGTCAATGTGACCCCTATCTCAATAGCACTGACATTAAGCAAATCACAACTCAACACTTTCAAAAAAAGACTGCGGCATACTTTTTGAATATTCCGTCTATAGTCTGTGACTCTGTTATTTGCCACAGTCTTCCTGAATTTAAACAGTTAGGGATGAATTCAGATGATATTATGAAATGTTTTCAACAGTTTGTACATCTTCACGACATGGCCAGCAGAAATGGAAATGACCACAATCCTTTTTTGTGCTATCCCTGGTGTTGGTGAGCCTGTCATAGCTTATTACTTGTAACGTGCTGTGATATGTTATTGTAATTATGCTATGTGTACACCATGCCAAATAAATATTATTATTATTATTAAATATCAATTTTGCTGGTCTTAATAGTCCGGCCAACACCAAGGATGACCTTGCACGAAAGGATGTAGAAAATGTTATTCAATTTATTGGTAGACATGGTCTTACTGGTTCCAAATCCGATTGATGCCACTTTGTCATTCTTTGGCAACTCCCAGAATCTAAGATGGCGACCAAGATGGCGGCTAGAGGCTAAATTATACATGCAAAATGTATTTTTACACATTATGTTCTTAAAATGAAAGACAAAGGTGATTTCAACATCTGCGGATCCAGTTGGCTAAAATTTGTTATTCATATACAAATTTTTAAATTCAAAATGGCGGTCAAAATGGACGATAAAGGGCAATTAGCCCAGTATATAAAGAACAAACTGGCAGAAAGAGACTGAGTGATGTAGAAATGTATTTACTTAAAGAATAGGTTATGTAATTAAAGAAAACGATTGATTTAATTATGTTTTAAGTTATAATAAACAATTATAAATCCAAAAAGGCGGCTGAAATGGCGGATATGATCTTATAGTTCAGTATATAATATACATACATGGACAAAAACAAACACGTGTGGGTTTAAGTTTTAATGTTGTTGTTTTTTTAGCTTTTGAATCTTTCTCCAGTTCGAAAACTAGTTAATCCCACCTGATCATCTATTAGCAACTCAAGATTCAAGGTGGAGTCCAAGATTACGGTTACGAAGCAAATTCAACCAGTTCTAATTTTTTGAGCAATAATGTAATGTAAATAATGAAGTGTTTTCATAATGGCATTGTTATTTGGTTACAATGCCGTAGTGAACGCCATATCAGCCCTGAATTTGAAGTCCAATATCATACAGTTAATTAATAATGTTACTTATTTACTGGATAACAAATAACAGGCCATTATGAAAACACTTAAGTCACCATCGTCGCAGAAAGGGACCCTATGAAAACACTCAGATTTGTACCAACATTCAAAATGGTGGCATTTTTGTGGAAGAAAAAAACACGGCCTTCATGAGAAAACTCGGCCATTATGAGATTCGTAACCTATCAAAATGCCTGAATCTCATAATAGTCGAGATATTTATTAAAGGCCGTGTTTTTCCATAATGGCCGATTATTTGGTTATAATGCCGTAGTAAACGCCATATCAGCCCTGAATTTGAAGTCCAATATTATACAGTTTATTAACAATGTTACTTAATTACTAGATTTAATGAAATAAAAATTTGATAAATAATTGGAATGGACAAACTAATTTAATTTCCAAAATGTAAGCCATTTAGATAAAAAAAACGGGAAAATAAAATTGGGGTAATATACAGTTAACAGTAGACAATTTATTATAGGATCATTATGAGTTCTATCCTTTTGTTTAAGATTGCAACATGTGTGGATATTTGAAAAGCTAATATACCTTTTTAGTTGAAATTTTTCGATGCAGTAAAAATAATCTGAAACATATAAATATCAAAATAAGCATGTGCCAAACAAAATGTGGAAGAAACTAATTGAGCTCTATTATTATCATTACACAAACAATTATACAGTCTGACTTGACTAAACTAGACTAAATTAGAATATGTGCTTAAATGTTCAAGTTTGCTTCAGTCTATTATTGCATAACGATAGCACAATTCCTCTGGTCGTTTTTTATGTTGATAACAACATGTTCAAGTGACGACACAAATTACTATTTTGCACTCAACATCCCAAGCACATCACATGTAATGGTAAATTTTACATATTAATGCTTATTGTCTTTAGAAAGTATCCAAGTGGATACTATATTATGGCCAAAAGATATCATAACTGTCTTCACTTTTGATGTGGGATAGGTGAACCAGATTTAAAAGCATATTTTACACCCATGCTAATAGTATACTCTCTTTATGTTGTCAATAACTGACTGACCTGTAACATTACATTTTGGACGAATGACAGTTGAACCTATTGTTATAGTGTTACAAGATAGATATTCCAAAATGAGTATCAGCACACCAATGTAGTCAGATAATTTTGGTACTCAGCGAATTGCAGCAACAGTTATAATTTGTTGTACAATTTTGTTGTCTGTGCTTCTCGTACCAAGTATTAAAGGTTAATGCGATTAAACATATAATTTATGTAATGTTACCGAAAACATGAAGAATCATCATATCTTGCAATGCATCGTCTATAATGTTTGGAATGAAACATATTTGAATATTACGAATAAGATCGACAAGTTATCTCAGCGTACCATTCTTTTTTGGGGAGTCTTTGCAGTTGGTAGTGAAATACTCCAAATGTGTTTAGTTATTAGGCCTGTTTAAACTTTTGACACTGATGCATCAGATCTGTTATTTGTTCTTTCAAGATATTTAGACTTAAGTAAAACAAGACACTTCTAAATTTTCTACTTTGCCATATTTTTGTAATTAAAGCCATCGTCTTGCACATGGTAACACTATTTGCTAAATCATGAGCACATGAATTGTGAGTCCTGTGCACAAATTATTTTTTGAAAAAAAAATACCTTGTTTATCGTTCGATTAAAATTTTGTACGAAAGATTGAACGCTACGAACGAAGCTAGGGAATTTTCGGGAAAAGAAAAAAGTGCATGTTTTATGCGCCGCGTGATGTCATTCAAATATTTGTCAGGCAAGAGATATCGACGAAGAGCATGTGCTTGTTTATTTTATTAGTAATTGTTGTGACACCCGAGTCTGTAGCACAGTTGGTAGAGCACCGGTACTTCGAATCTAGTGTCTCGAAGGAATAAGGGTTCGAATCCCACCCGGGGAGGTTATACCTTTCCATGAAAATTTGACAATTATGTCAATTATCCTCCATTAATAAGGTATATGGTGAAGTTGCTAACCTTGTTGAAGGGTAGTTGAGTACTGGTTATAGACAAGGGTCCAGGAAAGCTAGGCTAGGTGTCACTTATGTTTCATACAAAAATCAATCTAATTTCTTATAGCTAATAGCATTTACCAGTGTCACTCTATTCAGATAATAATTCAAATTGGTTTTTTTGCATTCAAAATTAAATTAACTACTTAAAGAAATTTGATCGTTATACATGTAACCAAGCCTACAGTTATTATTCGTAAAAACCGTGTGGTAATATGATATTGCTTCAAAATAGATTTTGTTTAAAATCCAAATAAAAGATATAATACGTCTGTGTTTCAATTGAATAACCCACATTATCACGTGGTCTTTATTTGTAAGGCTATTCGAAACTTATGTTTCTACTTAAAAGTTTGCAGACACCCTCCTAACAATGAAAAAGTTTGTTATCTAAGCGTTTATTGGTCGATTCTTTCGAAATTTTACTTCCTCGTTGCTTTTTATTCAATGGAAATTTTAAAATAACGATTGCATAGTCCCATACTTCGTCTGGCGAGTATGCAAACAAGTAAAAAAAGCTGCGAAATGCAGTTAAGTATAATCTTAATGTAACTCAAAATAGCATTGTGTTGAATTTGTCATGTTAACTGTTAAAGTTTTTCAGTATTATAATTCAACTTGTTATAAAACGTTTTTCTGTTCATATGTAAAGGAAACTAAGAATTTTACTCACAACAATGAGACATGACTTCTGGACGAAGTTTGATGTTGTGGTAAACACTAATTCTTACTGACCAAATCAAATTATTGTACAAACTGGCATGGTGAATGTTTAACGTCGCTGAAGTTAGCAAAAAATTGGGATAGCAAAAGTGGCCAAAAGTTGCTATTTTGGCTAGCATTTTTTTTTAAAGCGAATTGTAAAATATTAATTTATTCCCGAAACCAGGTACCATAACCAGTTATTAAACATAGCAAGTCCATTTTTCGGGCCTAAGGCCTCTAAATACTGTACATCTTATACAATAAGGGACTTTAGTCAATTATTTCCCCTTGTTTACTCTTCAAACAGGTAGGTCTTACTAGTTGGATTACTCGGATTTTACCCTTACTTTTTAATGTCAATTAGCCAAAATTGATCTTTAATAACTTTTTTTGTAAATCATTTAATTTGTTTGAAATTCAAGCTAAGTATTTTCAGGGTAAAGAACTATCTAAATTTCATCCCTTCTGTTAATATCTTAATTAACAAAAAGATATCAGATGAAATATTTTGTTACCCTTACATAAAAATTCAATGATAAAATCTGAGGATTCCAACTGTAAGGACCTACTTATCAATTGGATTGCTTCAGATCTTATCAGGGAAAGATAACTGTCTAAAGTCCCTGATTCAGATGGGTCATGTTACAGGGCTGATATCTAGAGCTAAACAAATTTGGTCCGATATTGGCGTATACCGCGCGAGAGGTTTGACCTAGGACTATCACATTGGCATAGTGGCTACCCTTGGAAAAGTCCGTGGGCTTGGGCTACAGACCAGTATAAAGGTCGGTACTCTGTGTATTCTGATTTAATACACAAAACGTAAAGTACCGAAATTTAGTGGTCTCTGGCCCAAGCTCAGGGATTTGTCCCAGGCTAGCCACATGCCGCGTAATAGCCCTATCGCTTTAACTCGAGATTCGCTTACGGAAACATGGCCCATATGAGTGCTGATTAAAATTCTCAAAAGGCAAAGTATTGACATTTAGTGGTCACTGGCCCAAGCCCAGGGAATTTTCCCAGGGTAGCCACTATGCCAACGTGACAGCCCTAGGTCAGACCTCTCGCGCGGTATACGCCAGTACCCGGCCAAATCGCTTTAACTCGAAATTCGATCCCTGAAACATGGCCCATCTGAGTGCTGATTTTATACACAAAACGTAAAGTACCGATATTTAGTGGTATATGGCCCATGCCCACGGAATTTTCCCAGGGTAGCCACTATGCCCATGGGATAGCCCTAGGTCAGACCTCTCGCGTGGTATACGCCAGTACCCGTCCAAATCGCGTGAACTCGAGATTTGAGCCCTGAAACATCGCCCATGTAAATTGTATAATACCTTTTAGAGGCATAATGCTCGGAAAATGGACTTGCCCTGTTTAATAACTCGTTGTGATACCTCGTTTTAGGACTAAATTTCTATTTCGCTATTCGTTAAAAATTTGCTAGCCAAAATAGCAACTTGTAGCCACTTTTGCTAGCAAAAAAATTTTTGCAAACTTCAGCATTGTAATTTGTATTTTATGCATACCCAAATCGTTGATTAAAACTGACCCCGAATTTTACGAAGCCCCTAATGTGACATTTTTTTATTTTTAAATTTATTTCGTTTAATCGTACAATGTAATATCATTTAAAAATCTAAGTATTTCGAAATTTCACTTCAGGGATTCCGTAGTATTTATAAATTTATTAAAATTATAAACGAATATAAAATCCATATAATAATATATACAATAGCGTACCTTGAGTACTTTGAGTTCAGGAAAACTAAAACATTGTTATCTTCCCAGATATAAGGTGAATCTAGCTATGGCTTTAACCTGCAAGAAATCTCGGTAGGTAGCCCATCTGGCTGGGAATCTGGTGCGTCTAACATTCTTGTACTTATATTGATTAAGTTCATAAATAGTTCAACGGTCTTCTTCAGATTTTTTAAATACATTATATATTTTATGCACTCCTTTCGTTATGAAAATAACCTTTCTTGGAAAATGTCGGCTTTTCCTTTTATTTTCAAAGTGACACACTTGATCCACACTTATAGTTATGCAAGTGAGTAGATAACAACTGTTTCAAATTGATTTCTACTGAAACCAATTGACCTGATTTCTCAAGAGGTTGTCTTGGACAAATATTTTCAATAAATCGTCCGAGGCTATTTGTGCATAGTTTTAGTTAGAAAGCCTGATGACTAGAAGTAATGTTTATTGTGGTCCAGTAAACTTTCATAAGGTCCAGTAAAATATTTCATTTTGCTGAACCGAATGTCCAATGTCGATGAAAGTTTGTCGTGAAAACTGAAAGTTACGCTACTATTGACTTGTTTTTGGATAAATTTACTGTCATCACAGACGTACAAAAAGCGTATTTTTAAAAAAATACCTGAATTAAAATTGTTATTTATTATTTTTGACATGAAAATAAAGTAAAGACGCTATAGACGAGATACAATGTACTCGTATGTGTGTAAATGGACATATTGACTTCATCAGTAAGTGCAAGTTAATTGAACCCCATTCGAACTGTATTGAAAGACTCACATGTGACATTTTTTGCAAGTCTGTTCGAGGATCACATATGACAGCCTCGACTGTACTATAATGCAATCCTTTCAGGACAGACATTATTTTTCTTGGAAACGGTCAACTTTTCCTTTAATTTCAAACGGTGACCTAAGTCAAGTAGAAGGAAAGTTAAAACTAATGTACATGAATAGATAACAATAGTTTCAGTTTCCGTTCTTATCTAATAAACAAATATGCGATCGTTAAGGCAATGAGTGATGTTTCAAAATTTACGGACTAAAAACAAAACATCACCCATTGCCTAAATGATCATATATTTGTTTACTTCAACACCGGTAGTTTCCAAATAGCGTCTAAATATGTCCGAGATTATTCGCAGCGAATGGCCGAGGAGTTCCGAATGTATCGTTATGTAACGTTCTGTAACGTTCGCGGTAACTGAACACGCTACAGGTCTTTCTTTTTCAGGTGGCCGGGTTGATAACTAAATATCAACTCGCCCACATGAAAAAGAACAACTCGCTTACGATGAATCTTTTGTTTTACAAGGGGGTTCCGAAATATATCAGCCCATGTTAAACAAAGGAAGCGGCGTGTAAACATTTGAACAGCTATTTCAGCTTTTATTGAGTGAATAGCGATTATTTAGTCGAAAAACACTCTTATCAAGACAAAAATTGCTTATTTTTTGAAAATATGCATTTGTCAAATGATCAACGTTTACGCGTTATTGGGCAACTTGAAGCAGGTGTCCGAGCAACAGATGTTGCACTTCACTTTGGCGTTCCTGAACGTACAGTAAGACGTTTAAGACAAAACTTTGCTACTTCAGGGTCTGTAACTGATCTACCAAGGCCAGGACGTCCTAAAGTGACGACTTGGCGTCAAGACCGTCAAATCGTTTTAACACATTAACGGAATCGTTTTACCGTACCAGCTGACACTGCAAGACAAACACCTGGCAGAAACGGACCTATGGTAAGCCCAGATACTGTTAGGCGACGTTTAAAAGCCATAGGTATACAAAGCAAGAAGAACATTTGAACTTATTAAACAATTAGCCGGTCACTGCCTTCCTATACTAGTATACAATGTGACTAAATGCTTAAACAATGAATAAAAATTAAAACGGGCATAGAAAAATAGACATGAAACATTGACTAGTATACAAGGAAAATTTGTAATCTATCTATAAATCATAAGATCTTAGTGTCGCGTTGTATATGTTTCATATAAAACAACTTGAATCTGTATGATAAAAGATATAAAGATAGTCAGATATTTGGTTCCATGAAGTCTATTCAATAATTTTACAACAAATTTTCCTCCTTCCACTAATTCTTAAACTTGTAGGGCAGTTGTCTGTCACTGACGGAAGTATGCGCCAAGTAACTGGACATTAGCTAAATCCAAAGATTTAGCCTTGCATCTCTCAGCCAATATACCTTGAAAAATCACAGCTTCTTAGGGCTGTAAGGAGAAGCCCAATTATCGTAAAATCAATTTACCAAATTGCTGAACATTAAGAAACATTCTTCGAGATTTTTGGCTGAAAAGTAAGGGGCCCTATGATTATATGATCAATGGACCAAAGAAAATTGCTTCTACAGTTAGGATCCATCAAGATGTCTGGCTACAAAGTTTTAGACGGTGTGGCATTGCCTGGTCTTGCACACTTATTACCGGACTGTATATAATATTAGTTCTAAAGGTTCGAGCATACAGCAAAGTCATTTACAAGTACATAGTTTATTTCAACACCAAGCATACATGTTAAATCTACGATTTGTATTAGATAACCAAACATACTATCACTATCTTTATAATCATCATCGTGGTCGTCGTCATCATCATCATCGTCATCTGCATCGTCGTGATCATCATCATCGCCATCACAATCACCACCATCACCAGCACCACCATCACCACCACCATCACAACCATAACCATCATCATCATCACCACCACCACCACCACCATCATCATATACCACATTTGTATAGCACTCTTTCCATGTTGTAAATTTGTTCAAAAGCCAGTTCAAATACAATGTACTACAGACAACAGCTCGACAGTTCTTCTGTCTCGGCCCGAGCAAGACCCTGTAACTGAACGCCCAAAACTTAGTGACAATACAAGATTAATTCGTTCTAATTTATATAGCAGTTTTATTAACCTGGGCAGTATATTATCAAAAAAAACTTGATGATATGACAATACAAGATAGAAGGGTTAACGACCTAAATAGATCGCAAGGCCGTTGATAGTATAGTCTGATTTTATCCGGTGAGCCGTGACTGCACTTTTGTATTTATAGATTTTTGGAATATTCCTACAAAAAGGTAACACAGCTTATTTAACAAACCATCTGATTACTGTCTTTATTATGATTATTCAACATTGATTAAAGTGACTCAGTGGTCGTGGCGCTAAGACACTTGGATTGATAGACATTGCTTTTGCTACCCCGGGTTCGAACCCTGCTTAGTATCCTTTATTCTTTTTTTATCATCTTTATTTTTTTTATTTTTTGCAATCATGGAAACGTACAACTCGAAATCTCTGTGCAGCACGAAGCCAAATGTATATAAAATAGAATATGCATATTTGTCTGAGTTTGTGCTTAGTTATTACTTTGATGTCATACACATAACTGTCTCGACCGTGTCTTATAAAAATGATTCTAAGCACATGCATTTTATAAGAAAGAGAATTGAAATGGAATGCATGTAACTTTGGCACGTTCGTTCGATTGTATCTAGTTTGATTTCTATTCAGCCACAGCATTTGAAGCCGAATGTATAATATAAATGTATTATTATTCGGTACAATGTAAATTGCTGGATATAAAAAATAAGAACCAAGGAAATAAAACAAATAGAAATTTAAAAAAATCAAATTATAACACAACAAGCATTATATGATACGGACAACTATACGTGAATTTAATAATAAATTAAAAAATGTGGAGGCGGTGAGGTTCGAACCACTGCAGTAAAATTAAAGCATTGGTCATATGTTTCTGACTCGTTACCGACTGCGCTATTTTGAACAATAATGTTGAATTATTATATCATGTATATATACTTGAAATATTATAGTTTGTATTGATTTTTAGTGTAGTATTTACTGGTTTTACCTATCGTCATGGTTATGATTGGACTCATCCAACCTGTCACGGCTCACAGAATAAAATCAGACTATACGGGCCACTGGTGTCTAAAAATACTTTATTCGATCGCACTTGACATCCGTACTATATTTTTATTGAAATCCTACACAATTTAATAACAGCAACAGAAAAGTTGTATATGTTTGTAGATTTGATTACCTGATTACAATATCAAACCTAATTTAAAACTGATAATATATTCGTAAACATCATAATACAAGTATAAACTAATAAACATTCCTGTACAGGGAAAAGCACTGATATACCATGAAAGGACACGTCACAGGTTTTTACCTAGAAAAAGCTAATACTTCACAATCCTTTATTTATTGACCGAATTTCGTGGGGAAATTTCAAAATGTGTATTATTACAGCAACTATGGCACGCCGTTATGTTTTCAAATTGAATGACCTCAGAGAAAAGGTAGAAAAAAGTTATCTCGATAAAAACGCACATTATCTCCATGAAGCTATCAATAGACATAAGCAAACATTAAAGAATTAGCTGTCCTATGATATATATTGGTTATGTTTTTTTCTTCAAGTCACAACAGTTTACTATTATGTCATTATGCAGCCTGTAATATCAATTGTAGTTCGATAATACTTAACTGTTTTGTTCGAAATTGATATTTGTTTATGTATTTTATATCATAAGTACATGTTCATTTTTTGTTTATGTAATTTTAGTCATTTCGCATAAATAATCTGGGAAACGCATTAATTTCTAAAATTTTGTTATACCGACCTTAAATCCTAAGTTGTTACAAACCTGATATACCATACCACACCACATCACCCCAGGCCACACCATGCAATACCACACAACATCACCCCACGCCACACCATGCAATACCATACCACATCACCCCACGCCACACCACGCAATACCGCACCACATCACCCCACGCCACACCATGCAATACCACACCACATCAACCCACGCCACACCATGCAATACCACACCACATCACCCCACGCCACACCACCCCACACCACAATATGCCACACCACAATATGCCACATCACCCCACGCCACACCATGCAATACCATACCACATCACCCCACGCCACACCACGCAATACCACACCACATCACCCCACGCCACACCATGCAATACCACACCACATCAACCCACGCCACACCACCCCACACCACAATATGCCACACCACAATATGCCACACCACCCTACGCCCAATCTGCGTAAACACATATCCTGTAGACCACGGTCGTACTGGATCTGTACTTTTTCCCTTTGAGGTCACGTCGAGATGAACTTTGTGTCGACCAATCAATGCGTAGCTTTCATCTAGACGAAAACACTATTAATCACATTTTGATTTCGTAATTTCTATTTTTAGACCAAGTTTTGCTTGCTAATTTAACCGCGGTAATATTCACAGGCTGCGATTGGGCGGCTCATTTCAAATTTCGTGACGTAGACGATGTAAACAAGTTACGTATCATAACAATTTCGTCATGAATATTATGATGAGAAAAGGTCACTTGAACGTGACCTTCGTTTGGAAAAGGCCAGATCTACATTAGCGAGTATGCGAGCGGTAAAATTGTAGATCGGGTTTTAATCAGATTGCCCTACGCCACACCACCTCTAACCACACCACGCAATTCCACACCACAATACGCCACACCACCCTATGCCACACCACCCCAAACCACACCACGCATATCCCCACCACAATACGCCACTCAAACCCACACCACACCACCTCACGCAATTACATACCACAATACGCTACACCACCCCACGGCACATCGTCACGCCTTACCATTCAAAATAACGCAACGCCACACCACACCAACAAAACCCACGCACGCCACATCCCACAACCCCATCAAAACCCACGCAACACCACAACACACCATCTAAACCCACGCACACATCACCATCAAAACCCACGCAACGCCACCACACACCATCCAAACCCACGCACACAACACCATCTAAACCCACGCAACGCCACACCACACCATCCAAACCCACGCAACGCCATGCCACATAACACCATCCAAACCCTCGCAACGCGACATCACACCATTCAAACCCACGCCACACCCCGCCATCCAAACCCACACAACGCCACTACACACCATTTAAACCAACGTCACACCACACCATCCTAACCCACGCAACACAACACCACGCCTCACCGTCAGAAACCTACTCAACGCAACGCCACGCCACACTACACTATCCAAACCCACGCAACGCAACACCACACCATGCACATCATACCATGCTATCCCATACTATATCTTATCATACCACACCACTCCTCTCCATTCGACTCCACACTACATCACACCACTCCACACCACTTCATGATAAACCACATCACTCAAAACCATTTCACTTCACACCACATCATGCCATGCTACACCAACTCCACCATACACCACTCCACTCTACACCACGCCACTCCACATCCTACCACTTCATTCCACCCTACACCACACCGAACCACTCCACTCTATACCACTACACACCACACCACCCTACACCACATTACTCCACTTTTTACCACTACACACCACTCCACTCCACTTCACACCACTCCACTTCACACCACTCCACTCTATACCACTCCACACCACTCCACTTCACACCACTCCACTTCACATCACTCCACTCTATACCACTCCACACCACTCCACTTCACACCACTCCACTTCACACTACACACTGCTTTCCTCACAACTCCACACCATATCACTCCACACTCCACCACACCACTCCACTCCAAACCACACAACTCCACCCCTCACTTCAACGCACCACACAACTCCCCTCAAAACCACAACACTCCACCACTACACATCACTCCACACCATACCACTCCACCCTTCACCACTCCACACCATACCACTCCACCTACACCACTACACACCACACCACTTCACCCCTACAACTAGAACAAACATTTCCAATCATGTTATATACATAGATCAATATGAGTACATACGAGAAAATTCAAGGAATTCAATAAAATATATAACATGCATTAGAGACACTATAAGCTTGTAAACTCATTAACTTTCAAAGTTAAAGTATTAAAAGTGTCCATTTCTTTTATATGGGGGTATTTATAAGAGCACAAAATGTCAATATTGTGAACGCTGACTATAGACTAAATAATATTTAATTCATAAAATTTGAAGGAAATTCTTTCTATCACAATACTTTATTTCAAACGAACTGTGATCTAAACTATAGTAACGTTTTAGTAATTGACAACCGAATTCTACCTTGGGTTTCGATTTTTGATATGTATAATTGATGAGTTTTCATTTTTAACCGAAAAGTTCATTAATCATCAAGTCATTTTGCTTCAGAGATGTATGAAATAATATTTCTACTGGATAAATGTCTATTTTATTTGCAGTCTTGAGATGATGGGGCAGTCGGCTTCAAACTATATCAAATAACTGATGAGTATTTGAAAATAAATGTTAGCTATTTCACAGTCTCTGTTAGCGCAAGGACCCTATATAAAATGTATAGATAGGATCCTTTGTTTGCGCAATGGTCGTAAACTAGGGGCAGATCATCCGGACTTAGATTGGACGTAAAACTTTTCTTTAGACCTAACCATAAATGATGTAAGGGACATTTTTCTCAACCACGGAAGCGATCTGCGCAGAACGTATGCGCATCTATTTGTTTACATCGGCAACAGAAAATGGCATTGGTGGTAGATTTAACTAAAGGAGAAATCACTGAATTCTCTGGATCTCCTATTGAAGATGTCAGTTACGCAACCAACTTCTGGCAGTCTATACAACTTCATCCTCCAATGGAATCTCGACTTGTGTCAAGCGACATAAAACAAAGACTGAAAGTCGCTCCCCCAAGTTCTCAAGGTTTATCATGTTATTGAACTCTTACACTAAAGTTTATGTCGATAAATATCTGATATCAATTATACTCTGTGCCCTAATTATTAGTGAATACTATTCATGATTGATAACAAAGATATTTCAATTTGACAAGTATGTGCAGCTATAATGCAGTAACTGATATCTTTGTCTGTTACGTTCTGTATACTTTGGTTTCTAACATTTGTCAGAAGTAAAAGTTGTTTAGTATTTATATTTATTTATTGACATTTAAGATTATTAGCACATTATAACACAATATCACAGAAATATTCAATAAAATCACAGATAAAAGTTTAACATCAGTATATATGATTGATAAGACAAAGATGAACTAAAAACTATTGACTAGCATATTATGACTTAAAACAGTGTACAACCATAGCTCGACATACTTTTAATAATATATTAGAGTAGACATGTGTTGTAATCAAGTACTAAGAACCTATGGATAGTATTCTCAGATAATTAGGTTACAGAGTATATATCTATATATCATTTAGACTTTTAATGTAGGCGGTCTATATATTTACCCAATCCCCGAAATACTATGGAAATAGAGTCATTTACCTACGCTCGGTCACCCCATGTAAATTTTACTATATAAGAAAGGAAGCCTTGAGCTATGTGTGTTTTTTAGCTATCTGTCACAAGCTCACAGAAACCCCCAAATCATGATCATCTAGATGCTTGATTGTTTCTGCAGACAAAAGTTGCAGATAGTTTTTTAACAGCTACATCTTGTTCACTGATAAATAATAAAATAGGCAGTGGCTAGAGTTACTGTTCCGTAACTCTAGACCCAGGTTCTAGAGTTACCGAACTTCCGTAACTGTAGACAACCCTGTGAGGGTTGGGTAGAGTTACGGAAGTCTAATAACATGCGTATGTTTCAACATTAATATGTAACTTATCGCTTAAGTAAACTTAGTATGTGACACTTTGAAGACAACAATGTCGATCATATCGCCGTTTATTAAACATCCGGTAATTAGAAAATCCAAAATGCCGCATGTAATAACAATAGAATTAGTCACGTCGGTAAATATTTGTTTATTTTGAGTAATAATGAATATAAACAAGTTTTCCGATGTTTAAAAGTTGAAACATACGCATGTTATTTGACTTCCGTAATTCTAGCCAACCCTCACGGGGTTGTCGACAGATACGGAATTTCCGGTACTGTAACTCTAGCCACTACCAAGAAAATAATTCCAAAAATATTATAATTTACATAAATTCATAATATGTTATCAATAATTTACCCATTTACAACAAAATTTTCACATATTTACTTCTATTTGACTAAAAAACAAGATGACCGAGCACTGGTCCAATTCTTTTAAATATGCCATCTTTTACTTGTGGTATCTGCGCCAATTTTATTCAACATCCAGGTTCTTTGGATGCTTGTTTTTGGAAACAGAAGTTGGCAAAACATTAGGATGCTTTTACTGGAGCAACTTTACCTGAATTATCAGAAATTTTTTAACCCAAAGCAAATTTGATATAAAAGTGACCGAGCATAGGTAAAGTCACTCTACACTTTTCAAATTGATGGAAGTGCTATTAAATCTTAAAAGCAATAAAATTTCCTAGTACTATAACTGGTATGAAATTTATACCTTTCCAAACCAGTGTGACCATAAACAATGAGTTTTCACAAGCCTTCATGGCAGTGGGCCAAAAAATATCTCAAATAGCTTCCAGAGTGGAATACTCAGTTTCCCATATCGTCAGAATAAAAATTAGGATCATTGCATGGGTGCAGGTAAATGGTTTTTTTCTGGAAGCAAAATGGTCTTGTAACACTCTGACAAAATTGTGAATTATTTGCTGATCAGACATTTTTTATCTGTTTTACACCCAGAGGCACATATTTGTTATAAAATAATGTTGCTAAGGTTCTCCTATATTATTGAAAACATCATACCAATACATAATGCAAGATTTTAAAACTGCCATTATTATTTTACATCTGAACTTTTTCAGGCACTGACATCTATATTTCATTTATATTAATATTTATTTCATTTTCAGCTCGTAATGTGTTAATATCAAGACAGGAAGAGCCTTCAGGTATGTTCTTTAATTATTTTGCAGTACATGTGTAGCATAGGTAAAATATGGCACTTGTACTACCTTGAAAGCTTTTATGGTTGAGCTTTTTATGCAATAATTCAGTTTTCATTTGGGTCCATCATACCTCCAAGTCATATAAAATCCCTGTTTTGTGGGGACTTTCCCATCAATACCTATTTTTAAAAAAACTGAATCCTACCCTTCAATCTTGATTTACTCAATAACATAGGTTACAATGATTAAATTGTCGTATAATTGTGTTTTCGCATGGCGCCCCACGGGGTGAAAATACAACAAAAAGACCATGTTGTTGTACTTTCGTGTTTTCATGCGGCGCCCCGCGGGACAGCAATGGCGTAATTCAGCCACCAAATAAGTGAATTTACTTTGGCCAAGATACTTGTATTTCTACACTATAAAACACTTAACAAATAAATGGAATTATTGTTTACTTGACCTAAGTATTCCTACAGTGTTAAAGTAAATAATTCTTAAGCTCATCATTGTTTGTTATATGTTTTGTTCTTCTCTTATAATTCCAGTGTTACAAGATTTTATGTCAAGAGCAAAAACAATGGAGCACCTTGAAGAGTTTGCCAGATTTCAGAAATTTGCTGAAGCCAAAGTAGAAGATAAAACATTATTAGCCAAACACAGAGAAATTAGAGAAAAGGTTCAAACAATTCTTCACTTATTTTATTTATTCTTTATAAATACACATTGTCCGACCACTCACATCTAAGCTATCACTTGTTATATAGCCCGCCAAGCTAGCTCAGTTTCAGCACACAAGTTTACTTATCAATGGGTCGTGGGTTTCATTCCCACGCAGGGACTTTGGTCTTAAAATAATTATAACTGGTTTAACAACTAAATCCAGAGATTTAGCGTTTCTAGGTACAGTAAGTAAGTTGAATGACTGGGGTAAAATGGCCTATACAAAAGTCAATGTGTTGCTAGGACGTCCAACACAACCAAAACATAACCAAACCAAGATACTAGCTCGAAAATGTATGAACATGAGATTTTTAATTACAATGCTGCAAAGTGCATCTTGTTGAACAGAAGTGCATAATATTTTCATTTATTTAAATTATCATGATTAACAAAATTTAACTTCATGAATAAAAGTTAATCTGATTAAAACCTGATACTAAAGTCTGCTCTTGCACTCTCACTTAGTCCATATATGACAAGCTAGCAGTAGGCCCTACCTCTGTAGGTCATGTTCAGCTGACTTCTTATTATAGTGGGCTGACTTGATTTGTCCGGGCGGCTTACGAACTGGCTCGCCCCAGTGTGACATATGAATCAAGCGATCCGGCTAACTAATAACTGTTGCAGACGGTCGCATTTCAAGCATTGTGGTAAATAAATCCATATCAGTAGTTAAAATTTTAAATTCGTGTCTGGCAAGTAAAATGTGTACTTGTAATATAACCCTTACACAAATGACGCGTAAGAAAGTTTAATTGAACACATCAATTAGTATTTTGTCCATCATCGTAGTAAATTTTTGTAATAATGGTTTCACCTGTATCTATTTTTAGCCATATTTGTCACACGCTCGGCGCTAGCCGCTCTAACGAAACCGGCGCATTCGGCATGCGCCGGTTGTTGACCTGGCTCAATCTCGGAGCAATTAAAGCGAATCGCCGGTACCCGTTTCTGAATCGGCGTACGCCAGTTTAAGCCGCCCAGGCAAATCAAGTCGGCCTAATATGTATAATGCCATCATTCTTCACAGTTGATTACTTAGTCTTTGCATATAGAATGTAACCCAATTTTCAAAGAATTGTTCAATCTCAGTCCATGGATTACATGTAACGTCCAATCTCCATAAACAGATATCCTGTAGAGCATTGTCGTACAGGATCTCTACTATCTCAATGGAGGGTCACGTCAAGATGATCTTTATGTCCTCTAATCAATGCATAGCTTTCATCTAAACGAAACACTATTAATCACATTTTGATTTTGTAATTTCTATTCTTAGACCAAGGTTTGCAAGCTAATTTAACAGGGGTATTATTCACAGTCTGTGATTGGATGGCTCATTTCAAATTGTGTGATGTAAACGATGTAAACAAGTTACATAACAATTTCGTCATTAGTATTATGATGTGAAAAGGTCACCTGAACGTGACCCTTGTTTGAAAAAGGCCAGATCTAAATTAGCAAGTAGGTGAGGGAAAATTTTAGATAGGGTTTTAATCAGATTGATGTAAGGTTCAATTTAGTTGTAACATTCAATCTAAACATAGAAAATATGATGCTATTAAATGTAATAGTGTTTGGTCTAGGTGAAAGCTAAGCATTGATTGGTTGGCCCAAAGGTCATCTGAACATGACCCCTGGTGTGATGTTTGGAGATCCTATGATATCAGTTAACAAAAATCGAATTAAAAGTACATAATAACTCTATTTTACAGAAAGAATCAATATCAAGAAATAAAGGTGTGAGACCTATAGAGAAGAAAATAGAAAAAATACCAAAGGAAGATTATATATGCGACGAAGAAGATGAAAAAGATGTTTTACAACAATTAGATGAATTTGATATTGATAAAAATGGTTTAAATGATTCAGATTCAGACTGAAAATATCCTGGATTGTTGAAATTGAGTGTTTTTATTTGTTTATAGTGTCTATTCATCTGACAGTGGCATATACATTAACCCTTTTGGTTCAAATACTCGCTACAGGACTTCTTTACTCCCAAAAGATTAAAATTTACAACCATCGGTCCAAGTATTAAAATCCGTTAAATTAAATTGATTTTATATTTATGCAATTAAAAACAAAGTATTCTTTGAGAACAAAACTTGACGTTTTCAATATGATATGCATTCTAATTAATTAATGCACCACTGTCAGTTGAATGAAATTTGGTCAAAACATAATCTGTGATATTGTTTGATAAGTATGACTAGTTCAAATTGATCTGAGACTGTTTAAAACATAATACACAGTCTAGTCTCGGAACATTGCTATCTTGTATGCCTAATGTTTGTTGGTACCACTATGTTGAAAAGCGTCCTAAGGGAGACAACTCAAGTTAACATCAAATGTAATTACAACAGTCACAACTAGATTATCCTTCTTGGTTGTCAAAACTTGCATATAAGCACTTGGATAAAAATTAAATAAATAAACTTGACTAACTAGAGTACTTGATGTGTTTAACATTCATTTCTAAGGTTCATTAAACTCTGATACAGTTACTTGGAATAAAACAATCACAAGTTGCTATTATCCAAAAGAGATAAACTGTGACACTATACATGTATTTTAAAAAAATATAGCGGACACTTAATTTTATATAATAAACTCCATGTTAGTCATTTATTTTTTGGGGGGAAAGTCTCGTAAACGTTATATTTTAGTATGTGATTTATTGTTATTGTATGCAGTTGTTGACATAATTAAATGTATTATTTTCACTGATCGAGTTATTTCTTCCTTTATATCATTTAAGGCATTTCCTAGACTAAGTTTTGAACTGTACTGTACTAGATGTAGTACTGTGTATGTTTGTTGATGTTAAATAATGTACGACCATTCACTCACTAGTTTTTCTTCCAAGCAACCAATATTTCAACATATGACCCAGGAGGCAAGCACAAGTTAATAGTCTGTCACAGTGAAATTTACTATTTGTATGTTGTATGATCACATCAGAGCCTCTTTGAAAGGCATGTTATTATTGATTAGAGGGCTCCAATTATTAACTCAATATAATTAAAACCTGATCTAAAATTCTCTGCTCGCTAATTGACATGGTTGTTTAGTTGTGAGGGTCACAAATATTGTATCGATCATTCTGACCAATATAGAGCCCTAGCACACACTAGTTTGAAGTTTGGACACACATAAGGATAAAAAAGGTCCTTTGTTTAAACACCATCAAGAAATTCTTATTTCATTGAGCAAGAAAACTACCTACAATTGCTTCACTTCACATAGATGTAAAAATGTATCAATAAGTCAGCTGTTAATGTTATTTAAGTATCCAGAGAGCAAAAATGAATTTGCCAGTTTCATAGAAGTGTTCTGAGCTTGACCCAAACAAAATTGGTTCCACTATATGAACTGTACACACTTGATGAAGGCAATTATAGCCGAAAACTTGGGCAAATAAACTTAAATAAACTCATTTGTATTATTTGGCAACATTTAACATGCACTTCATTAGTTACCGTATTCACTTACGGCTTAGTTTGTATACATTCGTCAAGCTTCGTCGGTTCAATGAGTGACACAATAAGATATGTATGGAAAGGTAACGATGATATTATAACGAACAGTGTGTAGAGCAGAGGTAAAGTACTGACTGGTCAATCGAAATAGCCTGGGTTCGATTCCCGCACTGGTTATTTTTTGTAATTTCGCTCACACCAGTAACATACACAATCTAACTACATTTAAGTAATTGACTGAATATCAATTATGCAATGTAGATCGTTTAACAACATTTTTGTCTCTTCATTATCATACTTTTGTGTATTCATATTTTGTGACATGGTTTAAGACTGAATGACTTTCATAATAAAAAAGGCCTATTATATGTGTAATACACTGTTGCGGCAGCTACTTTTTTATATCATTGAATCCATGCGCCGTCGTGTACAAAATTATTTGTAAAAATGTACCAATTATGTTTAAATTGTAAAAAATAAGGTAGTATGTGGGATTGAAACCGTAGCCGCTTGTTTGTGAGTTGGTACGTTTTACCACTACACCAAGTCCTTACATGCCTCTTAGTGTCCTATTGCTTAACCTTGAACAAATATATTTGTAATTTTACGGAAATTTCATACGGAAATTCACGACTATGCATACAGTGCACGTTTAATGTTGTCAAATAATAGACTATTTTTCTATATTTACACTTGAAAGTGGGAATTTATAAATCTTTCATTTTGAATAACATTTTCAATATATATCACTATGCATGAACAGTTTTAGTGCAACAATGCTCAATTTTGCTAAGTAGAACTTGTCTAAAAAAAGTTCATGTAGAATGCATGGGTGAATTCTTAAATATCATATATTGTGACAAGCTTCACAAAGCGCTTCAAAAAAGCAAGAAGTCAAGGCATCAACTTTGTATTAAGCACTAGACAACAGTCCTACACCTCCAGTATTCAGTTATAAAAGATCTCAAGTGCTATAAATGTCATAATTTTGCCTTTAAAAAGACTAAAGACCAATCTCAGTTCGAGCTTTTATGGACATGCTCAGGTCCAAGATATTGCCAATTTTGAGATCAGAGGTGTGTTCAACAATGCGGGCGCTCGCTCGAGCGCCCACCTCGCGAATTGTTATGTTATTGAACGACTGCGAGCGCTCATTCTATAAATAGAAGGAGGTGAAGATATCGGTCAGTCAGACCGTTTGTGTACAGAATGGCGAGCGCTCGTTATAAAAATCCAAGACGAAGTCAAACAGCACATTATTAAAAACGGGTGGGTGAATCAAAATTATTTCTGCTGATACACAAGATCTTTCATATTTTTTACCATACATAAATCATAGTGAATCAATTTATTGTACCAAATAAAGGGTACATTTAGTGTATCACATGCATTGCGTGGGAAGTATATGTGGAACAAGTAACACACAAGTTTGCGTCCACTTTTCAGAAAAATTCTTTGATACATTTTTTTATATTTAGATATAGTCGTAATAAAATGAAAACAAATTTCATTTATGCGGCACATGTATAATATTCGGCATCTGACACCCTAGCTTAAGCCTGTTTATTGTAATCATTTTCTATAATGGATTTTGTTTCGTATTTTTGAAGACTCATGCAGCTATAAGTAAAATGATAAACAAAAATAAAACTGGATATTTCGTATTTGGTTATTTTAAATCTGCTATATTTTTTTTCAATGTAATGATTTGAGTACCGGTACCAAAACGAAACGGTATTTACCGGAATTTATATAACAATTTATAAGCGAAACACCTCTCGAGCTGTATCGCGAGCGCACGCGCGAACGCCCGCGTTCAGAACGATGTCGCCCCGAACGCTCGCATTATTGAACGCACCTCTGTATTCCTGTTAATTATAGAAATTAAAACTATACTCCATTGAAAAAAACAACTCTAGAAAATTGAAACTTCAAAATGCCTAACTAAGGCATACTGATGTTCAGATTTAATCTGAGTGTAAAGCTAGACACTGTTAAGTTGTAAAATCTTGGGCATCATATTTGACATAAATGTCAGTATGGTCATTTTGTGTAGTCTAAAATCTCTTAACTGTCTAAGCTTGAATAATTTCATGGTGACAGAATACACACTAGTGAAATACTTTGATTGTAAGACAAGGGACACAATGTCACTGTGAAATTATACATGTTTAGACAGTTGAGAAAAAATGTACAATATACATTGCAGCATATTATCAAGAATCTTACAATAATTTAACACTACATAATAGAAGGATTTACAACTAATATCTGTCGTAAGATGCTTGATAATACGGGCCCAAGATTATTAAGTGCCTAAGACCAATTTTAGATGTAAATCCTTATATAATTTTATGATAATTTATCTATGATTTTGGTAACTTGATGCCCAGGGACAATAAACTTAGTAGAACTAAAGTTGATAGGGTTTTGCCACTAAAACAAGTAAATCTGCGAGCTAATGCTCACTAGTGATACCCCCGCAAAAATCTAAAAATATGCGACAAACAGGAAGTAGATGAGCAAGGAGCATGAAATCACTTTACACCACATGGGACAATATGCAAAGTATTAGGCTGCTGCATGTTATAGTTGCTGAGAAAACTGCAACGGAAATTTTGTAACGGACGGACGCACTCACAGACAAGGGTAAAACAGTATACCCCCCTCTTCTTCAAAGCGGGTGTATAAAAATTTGTTTGTACCAGACGTACCCATGCAGAAAGTTGAAGCACCATTGTGTATTAACGGAACAATAAGATAAATGTTCTGAAAATCAGCAAAATAGCTTTGTAGATGCATCACATACAAACAAACCTTATCAAGTTGGAAATTAAGAGTTCTGAATAAGAAATATGACAAAGGAACATCTCTTGTTTTTTTTCTTCAACTGACAGAAAACTTTCAGTGACAGAACATGCTCTCTTATATTAATAGGAAGACCTCATTGACTCAGATATGAGATTTGCCCGTGGCACTCAGATGAAACAGGTTATAAGACCACAAACATTTTGACATGTGCCATGAAATAATTCATGTTCTGACAGTTGACAAAAAACAACATACATAACAAATAATTTAATTCAAACAGTATTATAATAAACAAATGACTAACAAGTGACATTATTTTTTCATTTCTTTATTGCACAATTTTCTTCAATTTTAAAAAAATAATTTTGAAAAAAAAATCCAAATTTGAAGAACAGAAGTAACTAAGTCAAAAATGTCCAAAATGTCTAAAAGTAAAAATGTTAGTTTGTAAAACTTGTATTTATCAGTTCTTTGTTCACTGGCCTCCTCTAAGACGAAGTACAAGATGGAGGGTTGACTCTTTCTGGATATTGTAGTCCGACAATGTACGACCATCTTCCAACTGTTTACCAGCAAAGATCAATCTCTGTTGATCTGGGGGAATTCCTTCTTTGTCTTGAATCTTAGCTTTGACATTTTCAATGGAGTCAGATGGTTCGACCTCAAGTGTGATGGTCTTACCAGTTAAAGTTTTCACAAAGATTTGCATACCTCCTCTCAAACGTAGTACAAGATGAAGTGTGGATTCTTTTTGGATGTTGTAGTCCGACAATGTACGACCATCTTCCAATTGTTTACCAGCAAAGATCAATCTCTGTTGATCTGGAGGAATTCCTTCTTTGTCTTGAATCTTAGCTTTGACATTTTCAATGGAGTCAGATGGTTCGACCTCAAGTGTGATGGTCTTACCAGTTAAAGTTTTCACAAAGATTTGCATACCTCCTCTAAGACGAAGTACAAGATGAAGTGTGGATTCTTTTTGGATATTGTAGTCTGACAATGTGCGACCATCTTCCAATTGTTTACCAGCAAAGATCAATCTCTGTTGATCTGGAGGAATCCCTTCTTTGTCTTGGATCTTGGCTTTAACATTTTCAATGGAGTCTGATGGTTCAACTTCCAAAGTGATTGTCTTTCCAGTTAAAGTTTTGACAAAGATTTGCATACCTGAAATCAACAAATGAGGTAGGTTAGCATACTGAAATTGTTATGAAAATTATCCTTATATTAATTCTAGTCTCATTTGCTTTTATTTTTTTTTAACAAAATGAAAACAAAGCTCATTTAGAATTTATGAAATACTTTTTAATTACTTTAGTATTAATTAAGATATCTTTTTTAGAAACGAATCAGATAAGTTGTTTTCCAATCATTGCCAAGTCATTCAGTTTATATCAATAGAAAGGTAAATTTAAAAAATGAATAAAGAATTTTAAAAGAGACGGAGAGTCTTGTCATTCAATCTGCTACATTTTTCTTGCAGTATTAGACAAGCACAAGTTTAATATTTGGTTATCAAAACCAACAGGAGGTTAACTAGGACACCCAGACAATTTTGATCATGCCAAGTATTCAACCCATTATCTAACACATCAAGTTAGAACTCTATGTAAAGTTTTAATCATGAGAAATTTTAGTAATAAAGATACCCACCTCCTCTAAGACGAAGTACAAGATGAAGTGTGGATTCTTTTTGGATATTGTAGTCTGACAATGTACGACCATCTTCCAACTGTTTACCAGCAAAGATTAATCTCTGTTGATCTGGAGGAATTCCTTCTTTGTCTTGAATCTTGGCTTTGACATTTTCAATGGAGTCAGATGGTTCAACCTCAAGTGTGATGGTCTTACCAGTCAATGTTTTGACGAAAATTTGCATACCTGAAAAATAAGCAAATTGCAACAGTTATAACAATAGTTAAAAAAAGGAAAGATGAATATTTTTATCAACTACAGCATTTCATGTAGAAAAAAATACAAAATGGAGAACCAATAATTATCTAAGAAAGCTGAACAGTCTAGTCTTCCATTCACAAAATTTAATTTAAATGATATTAATACGCTCATGAAAAACCTTACATCTCTGGAGACTGAACCTTACATGGTAATAAGAATTAATCTTAACTGACTGGCAAGAAGTAATTGATCAAAGAAAAGCTTAAAACGTTGAAGTTAAATAAATATCAAGATACCTACCTCCTCTAAGACGAAGTACAAGATGGAGTGTAGATTCTTTCTGGATATTGTAGTCAGACAATGTACGACCATCTTCCAATTGTTTACCAGCGAAGATCAATCTCTGTTGATCTGGAGGAATTCCTTCTTTGTCTTGAATCTTGGCTTTGACATTTTCAATGGAGTCTGATGGCTCAACTTCCAAAGTGATTGTCTTTCCAGTCAAAGTTTTGACAAAGATTTGCATACCTCCTCTAAGACGAAGTACAAGATGAAGTGTAGATTCTTTCTGGATGTTGTAGTCAGACAATGTACGACCATCTTCCAATTGTTTACCAGCAAAGATCAATCTCTGTTGATCTGGAGGAATTCCTTCTTTGTCTTGAATCTTAGCTTTGACATTTTCAATTGAGTCAGATGGTTCGACCTCAAGAGTAATGGTCTTACCAGTCAAAGTTTTGACAAAGATTTGCATACCTGAAAATAAAAGAACTCACACCATAAGTATACAGTTTTAACGAGAGTATTGGGACAATTGCAGTTTACCGGTACGTAATAAATCTGCAAAATTGTAGTGTTTATTAGTTACTAAGCCTTGTAATACTCAATCATATTTTTTCTACATAAAAAGGATGGATCAAGAATGTTGACCAGTGGGTTCATGTTAAAATTATAATTGGGTATTTGGAGAGTACCATCAATCAGTATGTTTAGGATTGAATTTTTCACAACTTCTTTAACAAAAAGATATTAACTTAAAGGCTTCTTTCCAACAAGCATATTCTTGAATACAAAATTATTTGGTAGATCTAGAGATACTATAAGTACTACATAAAATTACTCATTTTCTGTTTTTCAAGTAACTTAATTACATTGTTCAATTTGAAGACCTTGTTCAACCTCAGCAAAATTGATAATGAAATAAAATAATAAACATTCAAGTAAAATATCAAGTGAAATTACCTCCTCTAAGACGAAGTACAAGATGGAGTGTCGACTCTTTCTGGATATTGTAGTCTGACAACGTACGACCATCTTCCAATTGTTTACCAGCAAAGATCAATCTCTGTTGATCTGGAGGAATTCCTTCTTTGTCTTGAATCTTGGCTTTGACATTTTCAATTGAGTCAGAGGGTTCGACCTCAAGTGTGATGGTCTTACCAGTTAAAGTTTTCACAAAGATCTGCATGATTGCTGAAAAAAAAAACAAGAAATAATATAAGTTTAACCTTCACTTCCAATTTTTTCATCGATCGTCATTTACAAAACGTAGAAGTAATTCAAGGCCGCCATCTTGAAAATTTACAAAACTGGTTTAAACCACCGTTTTCCCTATAATTTAACAACTGATCGTGAAGTTATCACTGATAGAAATACTTTTTTATTAATTTGAACAATAAAATTTTAACATTTGCCTTCGAAAATTACACTTACAGAAAATGAACGTTAGATCTAGTTCCTGGACATGTTTGGTTTTCACAAGCGCCAAGTGTATCGGACGATTTTTAGACCTCAAAATTTAATTCAGAAATTTCACGGCTACAGCGAAAATCAGATGAACCAAGATCATATTAACTTCAGAAATTTAATTTAAATTATTAAACATAAATGTCTTACCTTTTTTACAGCAAGTATTCTCAATATACTCGTGTTTATCGTAATGTATTCGCGTCTGTTCTTAATGCGCAACCGTTGTTCATGGGTTTATATAGCCGTCTGGTCATGTGATATTATGCAAGCTAGCGATTGGAAGTTTCTAGCAAGTGCTCAATACAAAACAACTACGTCATTCTAAAAATAGATTCGAGACGCACCTGACACTATAGGCCACGTAATTTATTGAGCGGTTTATGTCATCATTCAATACATTGATCTGTGATATAGATCAATGATTCAAAATATCTAACAAAGACAAAGGAAGTCGAGTCGCGATAAAATCTCTGTAACGTTACAAACTAACTGTCAAAATATATTTGTGTCATAAAATTTAATCGATAAACTATTAACAAACCAGTTATTGATAGGATAGCTACATTAGGCCTTCAGCTATACCGGAAATTATTGTCTCAAGCTGGAAATTAATGACTCTAGAATAAAGATCTACATAGATATTTTAATTGTACATGGTTGTAGGCACACTACTATAATTATACCTAATGGTGTAAAAAAAGAAATTTCTCTTTAATTATCATTTCATATTTTTTGTAAAGATAAGAAGGCGTATACCTGGGAGTGACATATTCTCAATTGTAATAATAATAATTAATAAATCAGACACCATTGTTATAAATACTTGTTAGTATTTTTATACTGACGGTGATATAGAACTACATTATATATAGGTCTATGACATTCATTAACCGGGATTAAGGAAACGGAATCTTCATGGAATGTTCATCATCATATTTAGTCTTACGTGAGATAAAAATCTTAGTGAAGAACAATTGATCTAGCTCTACTTCAATGTCAGGAAAAACATTGACCCAACGTGAAATTCTTAAGCCGCACTGCTTAGAAAGGACCATCTCAACCCATGGATATCTCAACTAGGGTATTTTCATAAGTACAATATTATAATATAAACACATACGTTCATTGGCCGACACATGTCACGATATTGTAAGGAACATTGCGAAAACATGTTTTAGACAAGTAGTGACCTGTTTTATTAACATGACATTCAATAACATGTTTATTAATTGTAAAAATTGGTTAATGCATACGTAAGAATAAATGTATGCCCAAATAGAATTGTTTAAACACAGTATATTATAAAAGTATAGTTGTATATTCGCACTACATGATATCTTGTTATCGGCCAAATAGCCTGTAATATAATACAATATAAATAATACAATAACGATTATATAATCTAGCTGTATCTCACATATGTTAACTTTCAGTATCACTGTTACAATATATAGGCTTTAATGCATTGTAAGCCGATAAAACGAATATCATATATACATACAATTACATAATATTTTATTCATAACACCACGTGGCAATCTACGAAGATGTGCAAGTGAAAATTGCTGATTTCACACAATCGGACTAGTTATTTGCCCATTACTTGAGCTTGTGAAAATAAAGGGCGATGACTGTTAATCAGGGAATTAGATATCTATGTGTCTGCTGTTAATGATTTATATTGCATGCATTATTTTACACGATATAAGACGTATAGTACATACATGTTAATACATTCCATCTCTCATTTCCATACATCCATCATTCTCGTTCCCAGAGTGTAGTAGGATTCTCAATACTAGCTAGTATTGAGAATCCTACTAGACTCTGGGAACGAGAATGCATAATTGTACATCCATACGCAGAATGAAATTTTCAGCTTATTAACGCAAAAAAATAATATCAAAAACACTCATAAGATTAGTTTTTTTTTGTCGACAAAGATTCTATAGTTGAAATTTAGCGAAAACAAAAACAAATCATTTGATAAGAAAGTAAAGTAATTAGGCACTTATAATACACAAAAAACTTAGTTTTGATAGCTAATGCAATTATGAGGATTTTCATTAATTATTAAAAAGCTTTTGAAACATCAAATATTAAAAAAAGTGATTTCAACAAAATTGACACTGTAGCAAAAAATGAAATGAACTAAACGAAAAAAATAAGATTAAAACAAAATGTTCGTATTTTGTATAAGTGGTCATTGTTCTGGCCCTGGGAAACATTTTGTATAACATGTACTTTATTCATGTTAATAATGTTGAACGGTCTGGTCCGGATGGTTGAGACTAAAGTCCACATCACCACTAAGCACAGAACAGAACAGAACAGGACAGAACTAGTAGTGGAATAATAATGGAATAATTTTGACAATTAGTGATAATTTTGTACATATGAAATTTGGATGGTTAAATTAAACAATCATTGTTAGATTAAGTGCGACTTTTTTAAAATACATGCATGAAAATGGCTAATACATGTATTTTCACTTTTTCGATCTGTAAGACAGATATTAGTGTTACGGGATTAATTATTCTGCACCTCTGAGTTGTCGACTAGATGATTAATATGAAATAAAGAACTACAGAAAACACGTAAAAGGTTTTCAAAACTATCTCAGACTTGACGCTCAACTTTTTCGCTATATACGGAATATCACGAACACTTTCGGAATAAAATTAATGAACTGTCCATGAGTAGTGAAGTTCTGTGAACTATTTTGTAGCAAAGATTATATATATAGCTTATCTGAAGTCAGACAGATCGGAATCAGCTACACACTATATGAGACATTGTTAAAATGAAGTTATTTGATACGCAGACGTCACTGGATTAGTTTTGGATTGTGCTAAAAGCCACACTTTGTCCGGACAAAATCGTATATATAGCAAGCAGGATGCTACAAACATATTACAAGGCAATTAAAGCGCTACTGCTATTAATATTAATCTCAGTAAGTAAACATAATTATACTTGTACAGAAAACATTATACATGTAGATATCATTATCTGCCTAAATAACATCAGGGATTCTATATAACAGGGATTTGTAACGAAGTGCTTTTTTGAATTTTCACGGTCGTCACTGTCTATAACTGGCTGAAGCAGGCTGTACAAACTATTCCAGAGTTTAAAAACTTGATTTATGTTTTTGTACATGTCTTCCATGCAACTTGTGAATGTTTCTAAAGTTTTTAACAAAAAATATTGCAATTATGACCGAAAATATGACTTTAGGTAATGTAAAATTGGGCTTAAAATGGCATCGGCGGTAAAAATGCATTTTTTTGTGAAACAGTCTGTGAGCGTAGTTTACCTCAAAATCATCTAGAGACACATTTTTCCAAACATTTAGGTCAATTTGAATGGTATTGGTACAAAATTTCATGTGAATATCTTTATTTGAACTTGTTATACTTGTTTTCCGTACTGGCCGAAATAATAGCGACGACAGTTAACCCAGCAGGCACACGACGTTGATTCAACGTTGTTACAACGTTAAAAATGAGACAGTACGTTGATCAACCAATTTTAAACCACAAATAAATATTTTATCATCGGATGTTGATAACCGACATTGAAACAACGTTGATAATGGTTGTAGTATATTTTAAATTCTTTTTATATTTTTTTATAATATTGCGATTACTTAGATGGTATATTATCTTCACTTTAAGTATGCCCAAAATATTTTCTATTGACTATGAAACATAGAAACTGTTACTCTTCACTATTTTGAATATTCTCTAACGAACATTCTAGAAAGTGCTTTTCGCGCGTTTAGAAACTGCGCATGCGTGCGTGACGCATTCAGAAACGCACAGTGCAGACCTTGACTTTCTAAAGCGCTGACGCAGATCTAGTCTAGAAAACATTAGTTTGAAGGTATGTACAACGATATTATACTAACATACTATACTTGTCATTGTTCTGTTTATAGATATCATTTGTTTTTAACACCCACGACTGGTTTAAGAGTTGAAAATTATGTGTGTGTTCAAGAAAACCTTGTCGGCGCCATTATTCAAATCAAATATTCTATTTTCTTTGTCTTACGCCTGCAAATAACATTCTATTAAATGCATTCTGTGTTTAAAAATTAACAGAAACTTATCCATTGTATAATGTAAACTTCAAGTAGGTGGGTTTCAGACGTTTCGTCCTGATGTCATTCGACCCAATATGCCAATTTGCACGGAAACGATTCGACCCCATGCTGATTTAACCTTGGCGTATTTTGTAGAACAGAGTTCTTTTTGTATTCTTATGATTCATATTTTTGATTTCAGAGTCAGTTTTACAGAATCACTAGGGAGCCACGAAGTGCAAAGTCAATGGAACCATAATGAAGTTTTTAAAATATGCCCCAGAAAGGTCTGGAGGTAGGGGCAGAAGAGACCAAGCTGAATATTTGTTACTTATAGTTTTATACAGTTTTTAGTTAAGTGTTTGCTTATTTGTATGGGTTAATGACCCATTATCATTGACATAGTAATTAAATTGTAAAATTATTGGATCTTTTCTCATGTTTTTTATTTGTCCTTGTTATACAGTTTTTCAGTCGGCAGATATCTAGATCAAATATATATCTAGATCAAACTCTGAAAAAGGGCTAAATACAGCTTATATTCAACCTCCTTCAACTATAGTTCAACTAAAACCAACCTTAGATCAACATGGAATCGACTATAAATCACCCTAATAACAACCAATTATCAACCAGATTTCAACCATCAACCAACCTAATGAGCGTTGAAGTAACGTTGAATTAACCTCGTATCAACGTTGAACACAACGTTGAATCAACGTTGATATTTCAACGTTGGCACAACTTTCAAATCCTAAAATAAATCCAACGTAAAAACAACGTTGTGGTTCAATGTTGAAACAACGTTGTTTCAACGTCGGTTTGCCTGCTGGGAAGTTTGATGAAAATCTATTCAATTTACTTATCGTTACAAATCCCTGTTATATAAAATCCATGATAACATGAATAAGCTTTGAGTGTAGTAAATTACATTCGGTTTATGCGTGATCTTTTTTATTTCAAATTTCAAGATTTTTTTTAATTTATCTAAAAAGCTATACATTGTTTATATTCTAGAATGTGAGAAGTTCGGGTAAAGTAGAAATACGACTAATTGAGTATACAAACCCCAATGGCCAGACAGCCTATGGTAGATGTTGTGACCCCGGACCAGATCGTACGTGTGACAAAGGATGTGATCACCGGTTTATACTGTGTTTGGATACACGCAATGGGTAACGTGTCCATTTATCTTATAATAGACTTTGTCCGGAATTCAAATACATTTGTATTTGGCTTTTTCCCATGGTACAAACAAACAAACCTTCGTCGTTACCGTGAATGAAACTACATGTGTACATGTATACTAACAACAATTATGTACATGTTTAAGTCAGATTCGCAATTTAGGGAAGACGATAAATAAATTCTGTAGGAAACGTTATTTGATATGTCCCCAAAATAACAAAATGTCGATAAAATATAACACTTTCGACATGTGCTAGTAAAAAGGGTACGCAAGTAGAATGAATTAAATCAATTAATGGCCACTTCTACTATGGTGAATTACAACCACCGTGATCATTAAACTCTGGTAATTCCAATATACCACAGGCCTTCTGGCCTTTGGACCCGGTAAATAAGTTTTAACCTGTGTTTCGTGCTTTTTAGCCATAATGAGTAAATCTTTGGAAAAATGATTAAAGATGGAAAAACGCAAAATTGGAGTTCAGAACTGGGTCTATTATCACTTGTTTCAAATGTATAATATTGAAACAACTTTTAAATTGATTGAAAAATCAACTAAGTAAGTTTGATTTCATTTCTGATATCTCCGATATGGCGAGTTTCGTGCTTTTTTTGAGCCAACATTGAGCGAAGAACGCTGCATGTGACCACATCGAACGGCATCGCATTACATACAGTTTTAAACATTTTTTATTTAAAGTACGAAATGAAATTAAAAGAACTAACACTTTGGAACCCCTCTATTTCAGACCCACAAGTACATGGGCGTGTCCGTTTGGACGTATTACGACCGGGACTATTGAAGACGCTAACAAAATCATTTTTAACAACACTATTGGGTCTACTGAAAATCCAATGATTTTTACATTTAAGATATGGCCGGTAAGTTATTGTATATCAGTACTTTTTTCCTCAAATATCTTCAGTTTTTAAGTCATTATCAATTGAGTCGATCCTTTCTCACCTTACTGTTCTTCAAAAGCCAACAGGGAAGTAACATAAACAACTGTTACCATGGTTACAAAGACAGCGGTTACCATAGTTACAAAGACAGCGATTACCATAGTTACAAAGACAGCGGTTACCATAGTTACAAAGACAGCGATCATTACCATAGTTACAAAGACAACGGTTACCATAGTCACAAAGACAGCGATTGCTATAGTTACAAAAACAACGGTTACCATAGTTACAAAGACAGCGGTTACCATAGTTACAAAGACAGCGGTTACCATAGTTACAAAGACAGCGATTACCATACTTGTTCTCAGCGTAGGTCAAGATTTTCAAGGATAACATAACAACATATTTTCAATGATAAGAATTTGTTTTTGTTTAGAAATTATTGAGCCTGTCATAGCAGAGGATCGGTTTCATCTTTACTATTTATATACTGACGAAACTATTTGCAGATTCCGAACTTTAAGATTGAGAAATTCTGAAATTAAGATAACTATATTTGTTCAGACTGATAGCTGATAGCCCCAGACAAATAAAAGTGAATAAAGTTTGTGCCTTAAAAGATAATTAAAATATACTTAGATCTAACTGCTAGTCTGCTTTCATTTCAATTCAGCATCTATTTAAAACGAAATCACTTGCACGCCTCAATGTCAAATCTAGCGGGTTCGGTTCCCTTTCTTTTACGTCAATGCTTCGCCAAGAGTAAATATTCCAAATTTTCCTAAATACAATCTAAAGGTAAAAAATATACCCTCACATGTGACTTTAAATCTTATTTGATGATTTTCAGCAATCAATGAAGTTAAAGATTCGTGTTGAAGATATGGACCCTAGAAATAATGACTTTGTTGAATCATTACGAACGTTTATAGAAACAGCCCCTGCCCCTAGTGAAACAGAAGCTACCGAGATCAAAGATACAATACAGAAACGTACACAGTAAGTGATAATGATGTTATGGGTTTAGTTTTTCACTAGGGTCCTTTTGCTCCATATGGATATATTATAAGCAGACACTATGATGATGATGATGATGATGATTATGATGATGATGATGGTGGTGGTGGTGGTGATGATGATGATGATGATGATGATGATAACAAACAATAATGATAATAGTGATGATAATAATGACAATAATAATAATGATAATAATAAAGACTTTTTAAGGAGGCTAAACATTTGGATAAATGCAATCTTCCACGTGGACCTCAGGTAAAACATGTACAAGTTATTTACAATATTCAACATAGTGAAATACATATAATGAACTAACAAATTGAAAGATAGGTAAAGTGATTCATAGTCGCACTAGCCTGAAATGAACTACACTGAATTGATCTTAATCATAGGTCATAACAAAGGTTTGATACAACGATAGGCGGGAAATGGCCTTAAAAATAGTAAATGACCACCAAACTCAAATGAATGTACGACCTATTCGTATGTAGGTCTAGTCCAGGAATCAAACCCAATTTCAAAGCCCTGGTTTGATGTCAGAATGACACACACAAATCTTATTAAAAAGACGGCACAAAACTAGTATACGTATATAAGAAAGAAAGAAAGAAATGGACTGGTCTTGTTTAATGTTACTTTAGAAAGTACTTAAACCTGCCGATGATACGGAACAATAGAGGTGACATAGTCAATATTTTTTCTAACTTGTTTCCCACAAGTTAGGAGAGTTGGTAAGGCACCTCCATGATTCCGTACGATGATACCAGTACCTGTATTCTTGTGATTAAATATTTTCAATATTGCCTTATGAACATACATATGGTGTACATGTACTTATATTGCCAAATTTTATCCAACTGTCAGTGGCGCATACATTAACCCCGCTGATTTAGATACTCACTACAGTACTTCTGTACTCGTTATTGATAAACTTAGCTATCCGTATATCTATGTTCGTGGATTATCGAGCAAATATCGAGAATTTAAATTGGCGGGGTTAATGTATGCGCAACTAACAGTTGAAAACAATTCAACAATACTGTATATACATGTACATTTTATATAATTACACTATTTTAAAGGTTGGATATATCAGTAAAGACCTATTGTGATCCATCATATTACGGTCCTGATTGTGCCATTCAATGTCAGACAGGAGGAGAAGATGTACATTTTACTTGTGATCCCGTAACTGGAGAGAAAAGGTGCATAGAAGGTAATGTATACTTTCCTCATCATTCGCAACACCTCGACCATTCTTTGAATGAATATTTTTTAATACTGAATGTCCGAGGAGTTCCGAATGCTTTCTTTATCGGCGTAGTTGAGTTAATTTTTTACTATCAAATTATTCCGATGTAACTCGCGCGTGTTACCTTACAATTTGATTATGAGCAGAAACACGTACATTGAAAAAAGTTGATTGGGAAGAACGTTTACAATTTGTCTTAACAGCACCATAAAAGTATTTTAAGATCAAGTGGGTTCTAGATATTTTTAGAGCGCATATTCGTCCTGTTGACAGAAAATAATTTCCTAAGCCTTCTTTTGATTAAATCACATTGTTTTCAAAATTTTCGGAGCCTTGTTTATTCAGTCGTCATTTTATGACAATATGTAAAGTGATTAAATGATAAGTAAAGTGGCAATGCCTTAATGGTACGGAATAGAAACAACGCTTTAAAACATAATAAATAGTACGAAACATTACTTTTGTATAAATATCATTATATCAAAAACATACACTTCATAAGACTTAACTGTATAAGATTAATTTTACAGAAACCTTTATGAAATTTGGTCATGATTTCTTTCACTGCTATTACTAGTACCTTGCCTACCTCTGTTTAAAGTAGGCAGTTTCAGTCACTGGCGCTGTAATGTACATAATTTTATATGTGCTTGGTGCTAGGTTGAAATCTTGGAATTAAAGGTCTTTAACTAATCAGAGATCGTGAGTAACTGTTGTGCAAATGGTGCCGTGATATGATTGAAATAATGCTAAGTACTGCGTGTAAGACCATGAATTACACTACACTACATTTGTAGGCTGGTCTGGGCCAAAGTGTGATGAGAAACTAAGTCTTTGTGCTGTTAATAAATGTAAAAATGGTGGATTCTGCGTAGACAAAATAGATAGTTATTCGTGTAAATGTCCACCAGGGTATAAAGGTAAGTCTTTGTAACATGTATACTAAATGTAGTGCGATTTATAATTACCTTGTGTTATTTATTGTTAACTTAGTTTATCGATCTTGAGTACAGAAGTACTGTAGTGAGTATTTAAATCAGCCGGGTCAATCTGTGCACAGATGAATAAAAATTAACAATAATCAAGTTTCATAACATTGTGTAGTTTATTGATATTGTGTTCATAATACAACTAATAATATTGTAATCACTATGTTTCTTCTATACTTGCCCTACTCAATTGCAAACAACACCCATTCTCTATATAAAATTATATGTATGTACATGTACAATTAAGTAGATGTCTTATAAATATGTATTTAAATCATATTTATTACATCTGCTTTTTTCAAACTGAATACATTTTCATTGCAATCTTCCGCGCATACAAACAATGCAAGTAAGCTTTAGCTATTGTAGTGTAAGCTTTTTCAAGTCCACTGCAATTATAAATACTATTCTATTGCCAAATAAAACGATGTCGATCTTCTTTTGTCAGGCAAACACTGCGAAGAATACAGCGACGTATGCGAGAGTGCTCCTTGCAAACACAATGGTGTTTGTGCTGATGTTGGAGGCGGGGCATATAAATGCGCATGCGCACAAGGCTTCACTGGAGTCACATGTGAAATTGACGTAAATGAATGCGACACTGTTCCATGTCACAATGATGGAGTTTGTCACAACACAGAAGGAAGTTACTCGTGTGAATGCATTGGTTTTACCAGTCCACAATGTGAAAAAGACATTGATGAGTGCGAGCAAAGCCCTTGTCAAAATGACGGCACTTGTGAGAATCTAGCTGGCTCATTTAAATGTGAATGTTTGGAAGGATGGCACGGGTCCGGATGTGAGGAAGATCTCAATGAGTGTAAAACTACACCATGTCTTAATCGAGGAACATGCAAGAACTATCTAGGAACATTTGCATGTCTCTGTGAGAGAGGTTATAAAGGAGACTTATGTGCTATAGATGAGGATGAATGTGAGAGCTCACCATGCGGAGGTCTTGGTACATGTCTGAATACACACGGTTCGTACGAATGTAAATGTAGTGAAGGATTTAGAGGTAATGCATGTAATTTGGACGTAAATGAATGTTCTAGCAAACCATGTGAAAATGGTGCTGAGTGTCAAAACATGCCAGGATCGTATTTATGTAAATGTAACAAAGGCTTTGATGGCAAACATTGTGAAACAGATATTGACGAATGCGAAACAATAAAATGTCAAAATGGCGGAACTTGTAAAAACACGTATGGGTCATTTTACTGCATGTGCACAAGCAATTTTACTGGAGATTTGTGCGAGCAAGATATTCACGAATGTAGAATGTCTCCGTGTAAAAATGATGCTGACTGTATCGAGATGATAGGTAGTTTCGAGTGCAGGTGTCAACCGGGTTGGAAAGGTAGCCTATGTGAAATCGATATCAACGAATGTGAATTTGAATCATGCAAAAACAATGCAACTTGTATAAATTCTCACGGATCGTTTAGCTGTTTTTGTCATGAAGGCTTTCATGGACAAACCTGTTCAAATGACATTAATGAATGCGAATTTGACACATGTAAAAATGGCGGGACTTGTATCAACACATTTGGATCATTTCAATGTACATGCTATCCCGGATATATTGGTCGCGCATGCGTACAAGATATAGATGAATGTGTTGATAATCCGTGTAACAATAACGCTTTATGTCACAATACATTCGGATCATTTTCGTGTGGATGTACCGCTGGATGGCAAGGTGCACTTTGTGAAGTTGATATGAATGAATGTGCCAAGCATCCATGCAGAAATAATGGTACTTGCACAAACACATATGGTTCATTTGCATGTCAATGTTCATTAGGCTTTTCTGGAGCACTGTGTGATAAAGATGTAAATGAGTGCGAAGCTCATCCATGCAATAACAATGGTACATGCTATAACAACTATGGGTCATATACCTGTGAGTGTGTTCGGGGATGGAAGGGCAAAGACTGTAATAAAGATGAAAATGAATGCATCAGCAACCCATGTAACAACAATGGAACATGTATCAACTACTCAGGTTCCTATCTCTGTGAATGTACAACAGGCTACCAGGACAAACATTGCGATATTGACATCGACGAATGTGTAACATTGCCTTGCGGGTACTATGGCAAATGTGAGAATGTTCATGGATCATTTGTATGTAAATGTGACTCCGGCTTTTATGGTCCTTTATGTAACACTGATGTAGACGAATGCGAACAAAATCCATGTGAAAACAAAGCAATTTGTGATAACATTCCAGGGACCTATGCTTGTCTATGTAAAGAAGGATTCTGGGGCAAAAATTGTTCAATGGATACGAATGAGTGTGAAAATGTAGAATGTCATAATGCAGGGACATGTGTGAATGCTTTCGGATCTTGGTACTGTGAATGTACTAAATATTTCACTGGTAAATTTTGTGAGTCTGATGTTTTAGAATGCTTAGAACAGCCATGTAAAAATGGCGCTACATGTAATGAACGGATTGGTTCATTTGAGTGTAAATGTGTAAACGGATGGATTGGAGCATTGTGTGACGAGGATGAAGACGAGTGTAACTCCAGTTACTGTGAAAATAATGCTACATGCATAAATACGCTTGGTTCATTTACATGTTCATGTACAAATGGTTTCCATGGAGAGCAATGTTCTGTTGATATCGACGAATGCGACAATGTAAACATATGTGAAAACAATGGTACTTGTACTAACACCTATGGATCGTTTTTGTGCAAATGTGAGTTTGGATTTACTGGTGCAACATGCAAGGAGGACATCGATGAGTGTTTGAACTCGCCATGTAGTAGCTACTCAAAATGTAGAAACTCCATTGGCTCGTACAGTTGCGAATGCTTTGATGGTTGGATTGGAAAACATTGTGAAATAGATATCGATGAATGCAATGAAATGCCATGTCAAAACAATGGAACATGTCAGAATCTCGTTGGATCTTACCAGTGTGAGTGTACGCGCGGTTGGGAAGGCAAGCTATGTCAGCACGACGTAAACGAGTGCGATTTTTATGCTTGCGAAAATTCCGCCATTTGCACCAATACGCTAGGTTCATTTTCGTGTATTTGCATGTCTGGTTTCGTGGGAGCTACGTGTGCTGAGGATGTAAACGAATGCGATTTAGGAGTTTGTGAACATAATGGGACATGTACAAACACATTTGGATCATTCAAATGTGGCTGTGCTGGTGGGTTTTATGGAAATGTATGTGAAAGGGATGTCAATGAATGTTCTGAGAAACCATGTAGAAATCTAGGTACTTGTCACAATATGATTGGTTCTTATTTTTGTGAATGTAAGGAAGGATGGCAGAGTCATCATTGTGAGATTGATGTCAATGAATGCATTGTAGGACAACCATGTGCCAATGACGGAAGGTGTAAAAATCTTGTTGGCTCTTTTGAATGTATTTGTGAGTTAGGTTGGTTTGGCTCACTCTGTGAAAAAGATCTTGACGAATGTGAACATGGCGAGTGTAAAAATAGAGCAACATGCCAAAACACTCATGGTTCGTTTAACTGTTTCTGTGCTGAAGGATTTCAAGGTAAGACCTGCTCTGACGATCTAAATGAATGTGATTACGGTATTTGTGAGAACAATGGTAACTGTACCAACACATATGGGTCTTTTAGTTGTAAATGTGCTGATGGGTTTGAAGGATTCACATGCGACGAAGAGATTGATGAATGTCTATCGGAGCCATGCAACAATGGAGCAACATGTAAAAACACAGTTGGTTCGTACTATTGTGAATGCAGCGATGGCTGGCAAGGAATGAAATGTGAAATTGACACAAATGAGTGTCTGAAGAACCCATGTAAGAATGAAGGAACGTGCGTCAACTTGGTTGGATCGTTTGAATGTCGATGCACTGAGGCATGGATTGGACGACTTTGCGATATCGATGTGGACGAATGTGAACTTAACAAATGTAAAAACAATGCAACATGTAGCAATATTCTAGGATCATACACTTGTTATTGTTTTGATGGTTTCTATGGCAACAATTGTTCTAACGATGTTGATGAGTGTGAGTATAATGTGTGTGAAAATGGTGGGACATGCACTAACACCTATGGATCATTTTCATGCCATTGTTTGAACGGGTATGACGGAGAAACATGTGACGAGGAGGTCAATGAATGTCTTGAAATTCCTTGTAGAAATGGTGCTCCTTGTCATAATAATGATGGATCATATATGTGTAAGTGTACTGGTGGTTGGCAGGGTCAGCATTGTGAACTTGATGTAGATGAATGTCTGAACGGAGAATTATGTAGCCAGAATGGTTTATGTAAAAATTTGGTTGGTACGTATGAATGTGTTTGTGAGGCAGGGTGGACTGGGACTAGTTGTGAGATTGATGTTGACGAGTGTGAACAAGGACAATGCAAAAATCAGGCAACCTGTATAAACACACAAGGTTCGTTTGATTGTTTTTGCGCTGAGGGATTTCAAGGGGACTTCTGCACTAAAGATGTTAATGAATGTCGATACGATATTTGTGAAAACAACGGAACATGTGTTAATACTTACGGTTCTTTTACTTGTCGTTGTGATGGTGGGTTCATGGGTGTTACTTGTAGTGAAGACACGGATGAATGCACAAGCACGCCATGTAAACATGACGGAACATGTCTAAATGCTTTTGGTTCCTATCACTGTGAATGTACTGATAGTTGGCAAGGAAACCAGTGTGAGATAGACGTGGACGAGTGTGAAGAGAATATTTGTGAAAACAAAGGAGTTTGTGTCAATTATCTAGGTGCGTTTGTATGTCATTGCGCTGATGGTTTTAGTGGTGAATACTGTTACCACGACATTGACGAATGTAAGGAAAATCCATGCGGGGATTTTGGTAAATGTGAGAATACACTTGGATCATTTAATTGTAATTGTATGGACGGGTTCTATGGAAAGCTTTGTAACTCTGAGTATGATGAATGCTTGGATCAACCTTGTAAGAACAAAGGCACGTGTATTAATACTCCTGGATCATTTTCATGTCGGTGCACCTCTGGATATATGGGTGAAGACTGTTCATTGGATAAAAACGAATGTGATAAAATAGGTTGTGAAAATAATGGAACTTGTGTAAATGCTTTAGGATCATTTCGATGCGACTGTTTGAAAGAATTTACTGGAAAATTTTGTGGCGACGATGTCAATGAATGCAATCTTTCGCCGTGTAAAAATAGCGGTAAATGTTTGAATTTCATGGGATCTTTTGCTTGTACTTGTGATGTAGGATTTACAGGTGTGCTGTGTGAAGATGATATAGATGAATGTATTGATAAACCTTGTGGGAACTCCGGTGTATGTGAAAACAAACCGGGATCATTTAAATGCGCTTGTCAGGGAGGGTACACGGGCGATCTATGTCAAACTGATATTAACGAATGTGACACTAACCCATGTTACAATGAGGCGGATTGCATCAACACACCTGGTTCATTTTCATGTAACTGTAATACAAGATTCACTGGTCCTTATTGCAAGGAAGATATCGATGAATGCATTAGCTCAGTTTGTGTAAATGGTACCTGCCAGAACACCTATGGTAATTTTACATGCCAATGTAATGAAGGCTACAAGGGTATGGTTTGTGACGAGGAAGATCCTCAAATGTTAAAACAGGTACATATATGGGGGTCCAAATGTTTTCTTTACATATTAAAGTTTGATGTTTTGAAGTATACTTTGATATAAATGTAGTTATTAGGTCCACATCTAATATACAGTGAAACATGAACCATGAAGTATGTTTTTCATTTATTATATTAAATATAAACATAAATTTCTAAACGAAATGTGTCTGCAATAATATTTCAATTAAATAAAACAACTTGTAGAAACCACCATAGAACGTATTTCTAGAATCAACATTGGTCCAAAATTTTCTCTTCACGTGCAATTTTATAATACGATCTCTTGTTGTTAAAAATAACAGATTCACATCTTTGTAGAAATGCGGTAGATATTTCAAGGTCCTACATGGTATTCAATACATATAACTTCCGTTGCTTGGGGTAATTTTATGAATTTGGGTGACAATACAGGTGTACAGCTGTCTAGAAGTAATTTAAAGAGCATTTTCTTGGGGGATAAGATTGTCCGTTGTCTAGAGGTGACAGTTATCGAGAGGTGTCCGTAGCTCAAGTTAGACTGTAACCATAAAGAATAATTGTAGATTTTTTTTAATGAAAATTTTGTTAACAAAGGACGTAATTTCTTTATGTTTAGTGTCTATAAAGGATCTCTTTCTTAACTGTGGTTTAAAAATGAACGCAGAAACCGTTCTGTTGTTTCACCACATCATGAAATATGAATCAGCAGATAATGTGAACATAAAAAAGTATTCAGTACTTAACGTATGTAAACCAAATGTTACCTAGCCTAATCTTACTATATACATATAGACATAATTTAAAAGAGTACGTGTTATGAATCAGTACGTCTATGAATAACATCACGTGATTATTAAAGTTTACTTATATATAAGTGTATTATATTTACATAATATATTATATTGTATATTAATCTTGTTTTACGTCATATTTGTATAAAGTTCCCATTTAAATTTTATATCTATATGTATATGTATAGGCTCATCAGGGTATCATATGATATTTTAATGTACATTATACTGTCATCTATTGATATAATAAATTATGTAGCTGCATGTATATAGCTATATACGATGTTCGTTGTGAAATAAAACTGTGTAGTCATGTTTTGGCAACAAACTGTTTAGTTTAATTTCATCACATCATGAAGTATTGCATGTACTCATAAATCTTGGTGTGACAGTTTGAGTTTTATTTTTAACTTTTATGAATATTGTACATACGTGTGGTTGGTCTTCTCACATCTCAACAACTAGATTAACCTCAGAACATTTATCAGAACATTTCTAAAGTTCTCGAATATCAATATATTTTTTAGAACATGTATGTTCTACTATTGGCCTTTACTAATATTCTTGTCGATTGACGCGCCTAAGTCTTACGTTTCTACTTAATTAGGGTTTGTCCAAATGGAAGACGGATGTGAACAGTCTCCACATTCAATCCTTTATGTTTATGTCAATTATGAATTTCTATACTTATTTGACTGTGAAATGAACGTGTATGACCTTACTGTAACTGCTTATTAAGATCATTTGTTTATAGAGACGTACGGCCAAGTTACATGTGGGAACTAGCCATGGCCTGGTCATTTATGTTTTACAGCAATATCTATTCAAACAGTGGTCACTGTTCTTAATTGATATTACATTGAAACCTTTGTATTGACAACTGTAGCGTGTTCAGTAACGAATGTTAGCCAACGTTATGGATAGGGGACAACTCAATCCGTAGACAACTCAACCTATGGATAAATCAACCCAAAGTTGGGACAACTCAAACCGTTATAGTGAGGTATTGAGTTTTCTCGGGTTGAGTTGTCTTTGGGTTGAGTTGTCCCGAACTTAACGTTACGGAACGTTTCGAAACGTTCAGGGTAACTGAACACGCTGCTGATCTTTAATAAATTGTCTGTTATAACGAGTTGACCATTGGGAACATTTTTCATTGAAGGTGGATGGCTAATATGATTTTGCTGGGTTTTAAGAAATTTTTGTTCTTGATAAATGTCCTTTATTTTTAGATGATTGCTATCAATTGTAAGACATAGGATATCTCACTGTAGCAGTCTATGAAATTAGGATATGAAAGTGGTTGTCCAGACAGGTCATTTAAGCAGCTATCACTATATCGAGCTTGGAGAATTTGGTTTCCCAAAGGATATTTTTGATAGCCCGAACAAAAAGGATTGACCCGGGCAATCGGACACCCACTTATTTTTAGACTGTTGTAGTTTCGATGTGTTATATTATTTTCTGTCACCTATAGTGTACGGGTTTCCTTCATCGTGATTGACTAAAAGATATGAACACGTATATTGTCTTATTATTCTGGACGATCGATGGTCTTAAGATATTCAATATTACTTGAATTAGCTTGAGTAACTCGTACAAACGACAATAATATATGGCATATATTTTATTTTATGATTCTTTGTTTTAAGTCTTACTTTTTTCTTTGTTATGAAGACTTAAAATGTATTAATTAGTGAACTGTGTCTTCATTAAATCTATTCAGATTGAATTAAATATGGGGGTCACATTTTGATGTCTTATACATGAAACTAGATTTAAATATCTCAACCTGATATAAGTAAACAAGTGTATGTAATACCATAAACAATGTGATACTAGTAAATTATGCTTTGTCAGGTATATAGGTTACATATACTGATATCAAAATATATATACATGTATGTAAGGCCTAGTTTATACTCGAGTCCAATTTAGATTAATGTTTAGAAGTATTTTGAAGCATACATAAACTTTTTAATATAATATTATATGTACGTATTATAAACTGGCTGTAACTTTGTTTTCCTTTTATAAGTGCAAAATACACAAAATGTAAATTTTATAATTTACATGACGCACAAAAAGAGCCACCAGTTTAGTCGTAGAGGATATATTCATGTTTTGTACAGATAGCTATCGTCGCTTGAGAGACAGGTTTTAATAGGAAATGCTACAACACTTTAATAACGGCAGGAAAATAATTATATTTATTATTATTATTCCAAATTTATATAGCAATTTTATTCATGTATAACCATGTTCAAAAGTGCATTACAGAAACAATGTAATTTAAAGATAATAAGAAATGAAAAACATTATAAAAATAATATTACCATAGCGTATGGACATGAAACAGTCAACAAATTATGCACCTACTGCACATCTGTAGATCATGAGATAATTATCAAATGAAAAGATAAAACGATTTAGCTGTTATATATTCAAAAAACCTTAAAACTAAAACAAATCTTAATAATAAATGTACTGTAAAATAATAACTGCTCCCTTATGTTGGTGGGCCTCTTTGCGGTCATGATTTAATCAAACATTAAGGGTTTAGTCTGACTCAGTGTACTTTCGACGGCAAAATTGTGATAGGCGTGCTTGTCGTTCAAACTTCTTATTGTATAATAACACACTACATATCCAAAGTTACCTAGATCTAGATATCGTGAGAATCGTTCAGTTCAAATATAGAACAGTGAACACTCACAATGTCATCGACCTTAACAAATACAATCAATTCGTATCTTAGAGATTTTTGTCAGTAAAACAATCAACTCTTACTATATAAAATTAATGCTTGTCAAAAATTTGACGTTTTAAAAGCTTCAATATGATTTAGTCAATGTTTTGTCGTAGTTTGTAAAAACTCTTCGGTGTTACTTATAAAGCCTCGTGTTGTTTAATCTTATATGTAAACGTAAAGTGTTTTTACTTTTACTTGTTCTGAAACATTATTTAGAGCATGCAGCAGTCGAGTTCAGCTTTGAACGTGGATACTGTTTGCATGTTCGATGAAACAAAGATTTTTCTTTATTGAAGGGAGCTAACTGTATTTTTGTCTGTGTTAATACCATACAGAGTTGTCTTTCTGTTTTATTTCCAGCTTGATAATACATTTTACAATTATTGCTTTAGCCAGACGTATTTAACTTGTAATGATTTGTGTATGTAAATAGTTTTTCTGAACGACTATTTTATTCTTTATATGAGCTTTAAAATATGATCATGCCCTTGTCGAGGATTAGATTACGGTACTGTTTACATAAACAGGGTTTTGTTGGGTTTTTTTGTGGGAACTGTAACTGTATATGTACTGTGATCAATTTAAGCTATTGTTTTAAATATTCACAGCCAAATTCTTTTTTATTTCAAACTTATTTCAATGTGAAATGCGATAAATAACATAAATATTTGTTCACTTACAAGTAATATATTCATTTATTAAAAAGTTTTTTTTTCATCACAGTTGTTTCAAATATTAATCTGTACCACCACATGTCTTTTTTCTTTGCAGTTCATAGACCAAAGTTACAGTCTTGATTTTGAGGCTTCAACGACATAAAAACGTTACATGAACATTGTATAGCTATTTTCGTTTCAGGCTGACTCATGGTTTGTACAAAACTGGTATGTAGTTTTGGTAGCAGTTTTAGCTGCAGTGATCCTTTCTCTGGCTGCTACAACGGTCTGCATATGTAGAAAAAGGTTAGTAACTACAGTAAAGTTCAGCTATTAAGACCACTTTTGTTATTTCAAAATCATGAGGTTTTTTTACAATTATTCAGACCCAAATGCTTAATTTGTGAACGAAAGGGTCTCTATAATAAGATCGTTTTGCTATTAAGACCATCGATTTTGCTGGTCTTAATAGCGAAACTTTACTGTAACTAGTATGTTTTATAGATTTTTATATATTTTAAAATTTCGCACTTAGCCAATTTGAAAACAACATGGTCTTAGAGTACATGGAATGTTATGTAATATAAGTCTGAACTTGAATTTTTTATGAATTGACGAAAAATATTTTTAAAACAAAAACTAAATAAAGTTGATCATATAAAAATGGTATGCATGTATTCAATTTATTCTCTTAAACGTCATCATTAACATGCAGAAATTATTTTTTCGTTAGGAAGAAAGAATAATAACCAGAATACAGCATTTAATTTTATCCTTTAAGTGTATCCTAAAGTGCTCAAATTTGCTCCTTTGACATACCTGTACAAAACATCAATGCTTTCCAACATGAAAGCACTCGGATACTTTTCCATATACCACCACAACGAGCTCCCCCTGTACACACACACACCAACGAATCTTCGGGGTCGGTCCTGTCAAAATAAGGATTTGAACGATTCGGAAGCATGAGTATTGGATAGTTGAAGTAATGTGATATTTAATGTATATTTCAGGAATCGTAATCGTAAGAAAAGAGAACGTGCTAAGAAATTAATGAACTCTAAGAAGGCTAATACACATGAATACAGTCAAAATGTATACGAAGATACATTCTATCATCATACAGGACCTATGAGACGACAAAATGTTTCATACAGACATGCCCCTCTACCGATGTGAAAATTAATATCTTAATTGATACGTGTTACCAATATGTTCACATAGTTCACCTAGTTCACATAGTATAGAAGCTAAATCTGACAATATCACACAACACTTGTTTTTTAGCTCATTTAAATACGTTTTCATTTCTATCATCAAAAGATGAATATATAGAGATTTAGATGCATACGCTTGAAATCTATGTGTCCAGAGAGAGTATACATGTATAGATCTAGACTACGTGACTGAATATTGTAAAGATCAAATGACTACTTTGACTAGATGAGTTGTGTCAATTTATTCCATACTTATATTTCACCTTTTAACATATTAGACTTACTGTAGCAGTGTATATATTGTGACTATGACTTGACACCCACTTGTCTTTCAGAATATATGAGTCTGATAATGATTAGATCTACTGTTATATAAGAATTATGTATTTCTATGGGCCTACGTGTTGTGTAGATATTTTTTTTTAATTTCGCTAATGAAAATGGCAATATTTTATTGATTTAATGTAATTGTTGTTTTGGTATAATAGAGCCATAACACTAGTGCTAAGGTAAATAAATAGGCCTTTAATTTTAATCTACCCTAATCACATTTCGGTAAATTCGACACAAATCCTGGTTTAACGAGTTATTGTCACGTCAAGTACATTCTTATGGTAACACCGTTTACATGTGCTCAAGCAAGATGGCGGCGCAAGTGTTTCGTAAACTCTTGTTAACAAAGTCACCGATACAGTGCAAGTTCACATTTGATTTCTACAGATATGGGTGCATCAGGAACATTTCAATATCATCTCACCTTACAGCAGCCAAGCCAGGACCGCCAACGGGTGGGAAAGAAACATACAAACGTGATAAACCTCATCTCAACATTGGAACAATCGGTCATGTTGATCATGGTAAAACGACCTTGACGTCTGCTATTACTAAAGTGATGGCAGACAAAAAGATGGCATCATTTTTGAAGTATGAAGACATTGACAAAGATCCTCACGAGAAGGCACGTGGTATTACTATCAATGCTGCTGTCATTAGTTATGAAACAGAGAACCGACATTACGGACATGTGGACTGTCCGGGACATCATGATTACATAAAAAATATGATAACTGGTTAGTATGGGTATTTGACATTAATATAAATATGGGCAAAGTCTATTGATGGAAATAATATTTTTATGTGACAGAGCCTCTTAGTGAGTTTGACAAACAAACAATCGTTTGAGCTCCTAGACCTAGTCCTATCAAATCCAGTGCTCCAGCTAGACTTTGGGGAGGGCAGGGCGTTTCTAGGAAATCAGGGCACTTTTTAACGCGTGGTCGGAGTAGTTTATTTCTGTGTTTAAAAAAACATTACAACAAAGTGTTTGTTAGTTTGTTATTAATTCCCTTTTATAATAATTCATACCTTACCAATCTTTATGTAATTTAGATGAAACAGAGTCTAACTCTAAGTTCTAGTCTGTGTACATGCATGACAGTCACAGAAAAATTCAAAAGTGTCCTTTGTGGACAGGTGTTCTCTATGAACAGATTCGAGTGGACCTGTGTCATAAAATGTTTACTGTGGTAAGTGCTTCCTAGGCATTAGCCAGTACAAACTCAAAAAATATAAACAATTGTTCTAAGTTCATAATAAGCTTTGCAATGGCTTTTCTACTTGTACCACTTTTACTTTATCAAATAACATAACTCATTGTGCTTATGTAAACAAATTGTGTTCCTTTGGCATTTTGGACAACTCAATTAAGGTTTTAATGTGCATATCAGGGTTCTATATTAACCAAATTTTTGGAAGACATCGCTTTTTTTCTGCTCATTGTAAGTTCAAGTTTGATGTCTTGAAGTTATTGGTTGCATTCTACCTATGAACTCATGTGTCCGAAATTATGCATATCCGAAAATGTGTCTACTTTTGTAAAAGTTAGATGATCAAAATAAATTAATTTATGATAGTAGTGGGCTATTATTACATTCAAATAATCAAATTGTTTTATTCACACATTAGTAAGGTGTATATGATTCAAAGTGATCCAGGAAAATTAAGAACAAAAATCGTCAGTCACATACGAAAATTATTGAGGACGAATGCAAACACTGTGGACATTTAAAACTTCTAATGAACAGTCTTTTCAACTAAATAATGAAAAAATAATCATCAAATGAACAGTAATTTAATTTCTTTGTATAATGACCCCATGATTTGGAAATTAAATGTAAAATTTAATATATTTAACTCAATATATTTATGCACGGAAAAGTCCGGAATTGGACTTCATCATATACTCCGACGAATTAAGAGAGTTGATTGTTGACTTAAATTTAAGTAACGTTTCATTGATTAGCTGCTGATAAGTAACAATAAATGTGTGAAAGACTAATTACACGCACCTCTGATGTTATCAGATGACTGTTATACAGGATGACACTAATCCCCTCGTTTAACAGATTAAAATTAACAAAGTCTATTGTCATCGACAATGACGTAAACAACAGACGAATTTATTCGTGTATGCATGATAATAACTGATGATGATCTTTAATTTTATGGTTTTCGATTTTCTCGGGTCAAAAATACAGCAGGGCGCATTGAAAAAGGGCAGGGCGCCAGGTTTCAAGGGCAGGGCGCGGCGCCCTGCTAAAAAGGGCTAGCTGAAGCACTGAAATCTGTAATTATCTTAGTCCTAAATATAAGACCCTTCATAACTATTTTATCATACGGACGTTCTTCTGTTATGCAGGGTCTTAACGGATTGCTTCAAAAACGCATAGCAAAATATTTTTTTCAAAAAGTAAATGAATGTGGGTCAAATTAGCACCAATCGATAGATAAAAGTTTACTTTTATTCTTTCCATAAAGCAAAAGATAAAAATCAGTTTTTTCCCATATGAAAACACCAATTACTTTTCCTGCTATCCAGGATTGTCGCCGCTTGCCTCCATTTTGAACTGAATTCGTGTCGGTAAATAAAGTTTCGAATCGCTTACAGTTTACTTAAACGAATTTTAATCTCTCAAGAGTAGTCGTTCTTACTGTCAACAGTCACAAGTATGCACGGAACGGTCCGGATACTGGCTTTTATACTGTACCTAATATATTCGTTCAAAATCATTTCTTACAAATGGCGTGACCAAATTTAAATTCGGATTGCTTTGGCTATTATTGCACGATTATTGTGACAAACTGAAAGTACTCGTTAATAAAGGATTTTAAATGGATTTTTCGACTGTCTAAGGTTAGCATTTGAAATTATTTTACTTTCATCATGTGTATTTTTCGTTTATCTTTCTATTGGTGTATCATTTTATTGCAAATTTTTCGAATTAAAACGAGTAGAACGTTCAGACCTGATTCGATGTCTGTACACTAAAATTTTTGCTATGCGTTTTTGAAGCTATCCGTTAAGACCCTACGTAACAGAGAAATGTCAAAATGATAAAAAAGTTACGTAGGGTCTTATATTTAGGACTATAATTATCTGTTCAATGTTTTCTATTTCAAAAATATTTTCAATAACTTGGAGCAGGCTTGCCCGAGTTGTTACAACATTGGACTAGTACTTTTTCAATTCATTGGATAGCCAGTCCGCGTTGGTTCAAATCCCATTCGAAATCCAGCCGATGTTTCCTTGTGCAAGAAATATCACAAACTCCCCGCAGCGGTTATTTCCCTTCATTAAATCAATAACCACTGCCACCACAAGTAAATTCCTCCCTCAGAGAGCCGAATATTGTTTTCATCTTTTTCTTTTACATTTCAATATTTTCTACAAATTGAGTCTTCTTATTTTAAGTACATAAAGATAAAAAATATGTTTAATTAATTATTTAATAATTTGTAAACTTAACAAAGCATGACGTAAGCACTGTGAGACTTTTTGATATTCTATAAATAGATGGTATTACTAGCGTCATGTGATTTACGTGTTGGCAGTGGTTAAAGTAGCAAAGCGTGATGTAAGCACTGTGAGGAGTTTTGAAATATCATCAAACTCAATAATGGACTCAAGTGATTAATCTAAGTTATAAGAACTTGTTTCACAATTGCACTGGGAAAAAAACAAGTGTAAAGTTAAAGTGATTATTGGTTTGATTGTGAGTTTTAGGTCATGATGAACATTTTATTGTTGTTGTGATTGTTAGAGGCTATCAACTGTAATAGTCTCTTCCAACTGCATTGCTGTTTTGGTAAGCCTTTAGGAACACGATTAAATGTCTCGCCCACCACCCAGAAGAACCAGGTTCGATTCCCTGTCAGGACATACAGTTATTCTCATAATTTACTTTAATGGTGTCAAAAGTGTTTGACGAACCCATTTGAGGCCTTGCAAGGTCGGTTTATTTACCTAGAGTCAGCCTGGCTCTCTGGAAAAGTAAAGAGGGGAGAGTATGGTTATCGTAAGGGGCAAGAAACAGCCACATTACTTTTGATAGCAACATAACGATTTAAACTATGTATCCTTAGGAAAATGACGATGTATCTGAAACAAAAACACAGCTAGCTAACCAGATTTTATAGTGCGGACACATTGACACCGACCTGACCTTTATGCAAGAATATTCATTACATTGAATACGAATGTAGTATTAATGCTCGATAACAATCGGATTTTATCGACAAGACTCGAATTTAATTTTAACACAGGGATTAATTATTAAGTACATTTAAAGCGTACAACGAGTGTCTATTTCACATTGGCCGGACTAGAGGATTGTACGATGAGGCTAGCTACCAATTCAAAGGTTGTTGGTTTTAGCCCCACAATCACTATCCCCACACCCATTTATTATTAATTGTTATCAAAAATGTAAGAACATGAGTTTCCCGTTTGAATGCATTTGAATCGTAAGTTGTTATACACGCGGGCTGTGTATACTCTATACATGTTAAATTATATTTTAAATATGTAACGAGTCGAAGTGTAAAGTAGGCGTGGTATTGATTTTCACCGGGATATGTGTAGGTGATAATTAGATGCAAATGTGAAAGGTGAGGTCGGGGTCAAATTGTACGCACTATACCTAAGTCTAAAGTTGCAGCAATTTATGATTATTGAAGCTTCATGAGTTAGGTGATGTAATTGTCAGAATCTAACTAATTAAAATGCATTTATTAATTTCAGGAGCTGCTCAGATGGATGGCTGTATTTTGGTAGTTGCTGCTACAGATGGAACTATGCCACAGACAAGAGAACATCTTATTCTAGCCAAACAAATTGGTATCGAGAAAATTGTTGTTTTTATAAATAAGGTAGATGTAGCTGATGCCGAGATGGTTGACCTGGTAGAAATGGAAATTCGTGATTTATTAACTGAAATAGGTTTTGATGGTGTCAATACACCTATAGTGGCTGGATCAGCTCTAAGTGCTCTGAATGGTGAAAAAGATGAGATTGGAAAAGACAAAGTAACTGAACTTTTAGCTATTGCTGATGAATACATACCACTCCCTGTAAGAGATCTAGATAAACCATTCAGTTTACCCATAGAATCAGCCATTACAATCACTGGTAGAGGGCTTGTTGTTACTGGAAAATTAGATCAAGGTGTCATTAAAAAGGGAGACGAAGCAGAGCTTGTAGGTTTTGGTAAAAAACAGAAAGTTAACATTACTGGTATTGAAATGTTCCGTCAGATGTTGGACCGAGGTGAAGCCGGTGACCAGATGGGATGTTTACTGCGTGGCTTGAAGAAAGATGACGTGCGACGTGGAATGGTTTTAGCAAAACCTGGACTGTATGATTTACGTAACAAATTTGATGCCCAAGTATATTTATTGAAGCCTGAAGAAGGGGGTAGAAACAAGCCATTTTTACCCTACTTTCAATGTCTTATGTTTAACAGAAGCTTTTCTGTATCGACAAGTATAGAAATTCCTGACCGTGATATGGTGATGCCTGGTGAGGATACACGTGTAACATTTAATCTTTATAGTGAGATGGCTTTAAATAAAGGAGATCGTTTTACTCTAAGAGATGGTTCTCGTACCATTGGTTATGGTGTAATTACAGAGTTCCATAAGAATATTGACATTCATAAGTTCTTAGAAGAAGTTAAAAAAGAGAAGAAAGCTGCCAAGAAAGCAGCTGAAGCTACCCAGGAGGGATAACTCTTGTCAATAACAAATTACTATGAAAAATTAATGTACCTAAATTTATGTTTAATTTTCCAATATGAATTATTCTTGTATACTGCTATCACTTTAACCTGCTGGGTTTTCCCAGACTGGGAACGATAGATTTGGACATTTAAAATATAGAATTTGCTAATGAAAATTGCTTAATTCATAAAGTAGGGCTTATTGATAATTTTGTCTGTCTCTTTAAAAGATTATCAATTGTGGTAGCGTTAAAGAAAAGCTGAAGCGCTGTGATTAGATTTCATCATAATTTTACATCCTGGAATTTTTATGGACAAAAGAAATAGTATTGAATTGCAAATAACTATGCAAAATTATGTATTACATTATACCTAAAATGTACAGAATAAGGATGTTTTATTTAACATTGACATGTATATGCATTTAGTTTCATCATGTTTGAATGACTGTATGTAAAACTATGCATGTTTATTTTTCCAGGTATTTATGTTGAAATTGTAACTATGAAGCTAAATCAAAACGATTCTTATACATGATGACCTTTCACTGAAAACTTTGCTCTTAACAAAAATTTGATTGCCAAGTTAGTTTAGGTTAAATTTTAAATAATTGTTCTTGTTTCAACTTACTGATATTTATGCAAAAAATATTAATATGATGAAAAAACTAAACCTTACGATGTATTCAATCTTTCATGTGGGCCTTGAGAACAAATTTAGAATAACCTGTGTGAATGCATTTGTAAAATCTTTTTCACATCACTGGATATTCTTGTTTATTGTGAATATACAGTTGCAGAAATGTCTAATGTTTATTGAGTTCATAGAATTTGAAGAAAAAATAATTACCTTATTGCTGAGAATTTTTGCTACCAGGTATAGAATAATAATTTCATATGTTTGGGAATACAGAATTTACTTGTACACTATGTGATGATGTGAAATAGTTAGTCAAATTATGTAAAAAAACCTTAAAGTTTGTTTTTTAAAGTATGAAATTAGATACTTAATTTTCAATTGAAAGGGAGGTAATAAATGAACTAGAAGGTTTTTATTTAGAAACTAGCAGTTATACACGTAGCTTGATTTTTTATTCTGAACAATTTTCTTGGATAAAAGTTAAGTCATTGAAGTATGTGAAATCTTGAAATGATGTAAACTGTGATGTCTAATTTTATTTGAACTAATGTTAGGAGTCATATAATATCTTTAATTGTAAGTTATGGTATTGAATGATTATATGTTGACATGGGTGAAATTTTTCACAAGTTGACCTAAAGTTCAGGAGTTTTTGTTCCTGAGAAAGTGTTGTTTTCTTATGTAAAAGCTGTTGTTATGGTAGAAATCAGGGTTTTGAAAATTTAAACTTTCACCCATGAGTTGAGATCTATGTTATAAAATATTGTGTGATTGTGCTATGTTTTGTTTGATATTTTATACTAGAAGAATAATTGTTTAGTTTAATAATAGATTGACCAAATTGTGTTGATGCATGTTTCATCTACAATAAAATCATGCGTTATTTAATATAGTGTTCTTATATTGATTTGGGAACCTAGTTTATCTAATTTATTTTAGCTTAGATTAATCACTCACTGAGCTAGAAGGATTAAGTTTCTTGCCCAAGGAAACAACAGGGTAGGTTTTAGTAGGAGTTCGAACCAATGCGGAGCTGGCTATCAAATGATTGCCAGTCAAACAGCTTAACTGCTGGGCCACACCCTGTTAGCTCAGCTGGTAGGCCTTCTGATTTATGGACTTTAATCATGAAATATGTTCTACAACTATTCTCATGCCTTTGTCTGTTTCGGGTACAGGAGTTGTCAGCCACTTGCAAGGGTGTAGGCTTAGTACTAGATTAAACTGTTTCACAGTGGGATTAATTCCAAACCACGCTCTCTCTCCTGTTGCATTTATGCTGAAAAGGCCCTGAGGCATACTCATCCAGATCCAGATATGTGTATTGTTGATAAGATTTATAATGTTATAAATTATCAGATAGCCTGACTGTACAAAATAGGCTTCAAGCTAGTGGGCAAAGGTAATTAATGCATTAGATATTGATATACATGTAAATATACATATAAAATGATATAAAAATTTAACAAATCTCTCTGATATTAACTTAGATCAATCAGTACAAGTACTTGGCAAACTGAGTTATGTTTATTACTCAAAGAAAAAAAGAAATGCTGTATGATTGCTATTGAAAGAATACCAGTCTCAAAGCTTTAATCACAAGACAATAATTTGTCAAACGAGGTAGCTAAAATCTAGAATCAACTGGAAGTTGTCTAAAATTGCTGGAACATTACACTTAAGACACTGCTAACCATATTTCACACACGTTCTATTCATGAACCTACTGACAAATGGGACACCAGTACTATATCCAAGTCATACAAAGGTTAGCTTGTCTTATTATTTGTGTTCTGTAGCAAGTTGGTTTGTACATAGACGGGTTTGTACGTATCCCTCATATGCTATAATATTTGAATTGTCTCCCTTGTTCCTAGTAAAGCAACTAACAGAGGGTTATCTCAGTTCAGTTAAGTCATACAATATTAGATACATGAGTATTTTGTACGAAGTTATTTAACTCTAACTCTGACATCCTTATTTTTTTATTGTCTCCCTTGTGCTAAGCAAAACGACAGCCAGATTAGTATTTTGAAATTTGAATGTCACTGAGCACATTTTGCTGTAGCTTAGAAGTCTGATATACTTTTAATATAAAAGGTACACGTTGTTGATTATTTTATTTAACTTTCGAACCATTCATTTCCTATAAGTGCAAGTTTTGAACAGTTTGTGAATGCTAAATGGTGAACCTTTATGGATTTCCTGAATTAAGGCGTTCTAAAGTAGAGGAGATAATTTTATAAAAGAGTTATCACTATTGAAACATAGATATTTCTCTTTCATAAAGAAGGCAACAGTTTACTTAAGAGATAGAAATTATTCAAAGTTGTTAGATATACATTTGTAGCTCTTTTGGTAAAATAGATATACTGGTGATAGGGTAAAATATATGTGTGAACAATTATACGTGTATCTATTGTGGCCAGAACGTAGAACTCTGTCTTACCTACTATCTCCCGTGGCCATGTCTCTGGACGAAACTTCTTGGAGAGAAGATAACGAGACAGTTATGGTATATATACAAATTCTTCAGTCTGGCTGTGGATGCCGATTTTTACGATCTGAACGTACAATGTTGAACAGAAGTCATAGCTAGCATTAGACAGTGGTGACTACAGAGATTCCCATTTAGCTCAGTGGACGTTTCACATATATCGTATATCAGTCTACAAAATATTGCTATTGCTCTCGCGCTCTCTCTCCCACTCTTTTTATCGTCTATGTACACTGTATATAGATTTACTTCGATATTAAATGTCCTTCTTTGATTGTTTTCTTTTAAAACAATGAAGGTTTAAATGTAATAATAATTATAAGGACTATCTATTCATTCACTTACATGTATAACATATTGTTCTAAAACAATACTATTTCAATGTAAATATTAACAAAAAAGACAATAATATAATCACGACGTATACTTGTACTTGAGATGATGATAAACCAAACGATTACTTGTAAAATACTTGCTATAAGCTTGACCAGTAAGTAGGTACAATATAAGTTGTTTAATTCACCCACTGAATCTCATTGTCCTTAAGACGTTGTAATTACCGTTGAGTGTAAGCAATTGTGTATTTGTTTTCCTGCTACCATTCAACATATGAAACTTAATCAATTTAATGTCCTTTTATAATCGTTTTCTATTCAACACAATAGCTCATACTCTCACAGCATGAATATACATGTAATAATTGTTTTAAAAAAAGTAGAAAATTAACATCTTTTTATTGTTTATACAACAGTACAAGGCCCTCCAAATATTCTTTGTCCAATGAAATTTTGATAATCTTGCAATGCACATCGCAAGTATTTATAATACACTTTTAAAAAGCTTATTCAGTTGGTAGTGCGCCTGAATTTAGTATCTAGTGCCGAAGGGGGTACGGGTTCGAATCCCACCCGGGTTATACCCTTCCTTGAAAATTTGAATAATGTCAATTTTCCTCCATTAATAATGTACATGGAGAAGTTTCCGGCCATGTGGAAGGGTTAATAAGTAATGGTTATACACAAGGGTCCAGGAAAGCTAGGTTAGGTGCGTTGGATGCCGTAAAAACACAGCGTTAAACCCAGTATAAATAAATAAATAAAAGCTTAATCATAATAACATGTGACTTAGTTTGAATAATATAATGGTGAACTACTCAATGTTTTTTTTTTCGGTTTTTACTAGGATAACTCTCTGTTCCTTTTTTAATGGGCAAACTTGAGTCAGTTTATCCTAAAAGTAAAAGTTTGTCCGAGTACCTTTGGAGAGCACTGTATAATAACTGTACATTTTTGTATTGTTGCATTAGCTGCCGATGACAACGCAAGAGTTTATCTAACTTTAATATTCATCGTGTGGCTAGACTGTATTGACGAATTTCAGGAGTTGCATGTTTAGTATTTTACTTACGTTATAATGCAGATTATTTAAATACATGCATGTACATTTTAAGTATGAATACTTTCATAAGTATTGAGTATTGAACAAGCAATTGGTGAGCTAAGTCATTGTATATAATAATTATTATTTCGCCCGAAAAATGAGCATGCTATATATTATTCAAGTGTGTTCAGTTAGTATATTTTGTAAACAATCGTATTATATACATGTATGTTGTATATTTCTTGGGTTAAATAAGTACCTCTGATCTGCTCTATAATGTTCGGCTCCGTTCTGACCTTTTTTGTAATGCTATGCCCTGTTCTATTCGGTATAACTCCACCCCCTTTGTTCTGTTCTTCTCTGAACTGCTCTGCTCTGATCTGTACTGCTGTTCAGTTTTGCTCAGCAATGTCCTGTTCCGCTATGTTCTGTTCTGTTCTGTTCTGTTCTGTTCTGTTCTGGTTTGCTCTGCTCTGCTCTCCTCTGTTCTGCTCTGCTCTGCTCTCCTCTGTTCTGTTCTGCTCTGCTCTGCTCTGCTCTGTTCTGCTCTGCTCTGCTCTGCTCTGCTCTGCTCTGCTCTGCTCTGCTCTGCTTTGCTCTACTCTGCTCTGCTCTGCTCTGCTTTGCTCTGCTCTGCTCTGCTCTGATCCACTTTGTTCTGTTTTTCTTCGCTATGTTCTGTTATGTTCCATTCTGCTCAGTTCTGACAAATCACACTCAGATATGAAATTTACTTCATGCTATTTGATTGTCTATCTTAATTCTCATTGAGATTTCAATTTTATAGAAGGTACGCATATTTGTAGATAGATTTTTACCTTGATGGATTAAACTATTAGTGGTTATTCATAGCTTTTACATAACATACACATAGACACGTAGCAATTATAGTTTTTGTTTAATTAATGTTCTATACAAGTTAATAATTGAGAAAAACTTTTGTAAACGACATTTTTTTATAATCTTGCAAGATTAAACAATAAAAGTGCGAACTCTTTAAAATGAATTATGTTCGAGTTATAAATACTTCATGTCAATTAACATGTTATTTATCGTAGTGCAAGCCAATTGAAATTTTCATACATGTGTTGGATACAACGAATTGTTGAAACCGTGATTATTTCAACAATTTTGGATGCTAGCCACCGTGCATGTGATTTACTATTCAACTTGGAACACACGTGGACACTTACAAGAGCATGCGCGTTATGAAAGTGAAAAATATACATGGATACTTATGCTTCATGGCGCGAGTTTATGAAAGTACATAAAAATTTGGATTGCTCGGTGGTTGTTTCTCCAATGGAGTGAATTCGTACAGATTAAGCATACAGCCACACCATTATTAAATAAATACGGATGTTCTTAATAACGTTGTCTTTGATTGGTCGATTCTGAGTGATAATTTTGAATCCACCAATCAAATAGTTAGACTTAACGCAATTGTATTATTGAGCATTGTTTCTTAAAGGAACATAAATATAAGTGATACTTAGATACTTTTAGCATTGTCAATTAAGAGCATTGACGTTTACAAGTTAAACATGATACAAATATACACGAGGGACTTAGATCAAGTGGTTTAAGACAATTAGAGGATGAAATCCACTTGAACCGGAATTGTTTGGCCTATATGGTGCACTTTCAAATGTCTATAATGTACATGTATGACTGAAGAGGGTACTAAGTCAATGTTTTGATCAAAGCAACAGTATAGTCAACTTATCGCTCTATTCATTATAGTTCTTCTGGCCCTGGACAATTTCTTGGTGCTAGATTTATGAATATAAGAATGAAACTACAAGAAATAGTGTTTTATATTGGACTTTTTATTTGTCTTCAACTACATGTAAGTACATTGTAATTTTCTTCTGGGATTGTGCATTATTTAGATTCAATCATTTTGGTTACTTTTACACCGGTTAGGAGCATAAAGGCAACCTGCACGATTCGAATCAAAACACTATACAAGAGTTTCAAGAGTTTATTTCAATCAAAACATATTACAATATAATAATTATGTATTAGGTCAGAAATGACCCATGAACATAGTGAGTTCAATGTATATGTACATGTATATATGTAGTGCATTTTACACTGAACTGTTAACAAATGTTTTATACATACATGTATAATAATGTTCAATTCTGGGGTCTGCACATAATGCATCCTTACGAAGCGGGCGGACTCTCAATTAAATCAAACAAAACAAATAATGTACAATTCTCTGGATTCAAAGAATTGAAATACAAATTGTATTTATATAATGATATTTCATTATCATATCAGTATCATGCTGCCATTGGTGCGAGAACTATACATGTACTATATATCTTTTATGTGTCATTTAACTCGCAACCAATTACGTGCAAGCTTATTTTAAGCTAGTGATGTTCCAAAACGTATGGGTTCAATTTCATTTTGTGCCATCCACGTGAACATTGCATAACCATTTGTTGGGCTGTTTACAAAGTACTTTGTTTTGTTTATTTACAATTGCTAGATATCGATAATAATAGAACATTTTCGAATATATACATCACTTCCTGCTTTTGAATGTTATACTCGTCTCTTGTTAGATTGACACGCTAAGTCGAAAAATAAACCAACATTTTTTATTTTGAATTTGTCAATTTACGATGAGTGTACATAAAGCTACAGTCCCATAAACATAAAAATAGCCGTGAGGACACCGTATGGGCGCCGTGCGTTCAAGCTCCGCAAGGACCCGTACGAACTATTGCGTACCCGTACGGACTGTTACGTTTTTACCAGGGTCCGTGAGATAAGCCCAGGATACACGTATCAGTTTCATAGTCGATTCGTGAACTAAACCGTGGGCGATTATGGATTAAACATGCATATCTTCCGTCTACGGCTCCGTACGGGTGTGTTGTTTTGTACCATGTGCGTACCGTCACCTTAAAACGCAAGGCTTCCCACGGCCTACGACTGTCTGCACGTACGGGTCCATAACAAGCCACGATTTTATTGGACCGAGTCATAATAATATATCTCAAAAAAAAGGAGAAGATGTATAACAAATATAATGATTATAATACAAATATACATGTATAAAAAGGACTTTTTCATACTTGTAAGTCTAACATAAAATTCGCGTCTCATACAATTTCATTCAAGTAGAATACATATCTATACATGTATAAAACATGTATTATATAAAATTAAACATTTAGAAATGTGTTGTGGATCACTGCATGCCGCAATTATTGTTGATAGATTAGCACAGTCTTAATTATGATAATTGTGTTTTAACCACCAAATTAATAGCCTTTTCATTATGACGTACTGTCTCGTACATGAATATTTGTAAAAGTGCAATAACTCTTGCATGATAATGATCAATTTATAGACACGTTGAGTTATATAGCACTATATATACAGTAAAGTTCCACTATAAGCACTATTAGAATAGATGGTCTTAAAGCCACTATGTGAAGATATATTCATTAACAGTAGACTTGAAAACTGTTTTACAAACAAAAAGTTATCATAATATAACATGCAATAAGAGACACAATAAACAGTTCAAACCATTCTGCTTTCTAAATTTGAGTTTGAATATAAGTGTCCATTTCTTAATTAAGCCTTGGGGTACCTTTATAAGAGCACACTATATTCATTTATATGTAATGTTTAAAATATTTAATCCAAAATAGTTTTAGAGCCTAATTATGTATTTTGGAGCTGTTTTTCTATATCAATACTTCATAGCCGCCCGGCTAGCTCAGTTAGTAGCACGCAAGTCTACTGATCGAGGGGTCGCGGGTTCGATTCCCGGGCGGGGCATACTATCGTGGAGTTCGGTCATGAAATTATTTCTACGGCCATTCTCCCTCCTACCAATGATTTTTTAATTATGTAGGGCAGTTGTCAGTCACTGACGAAAGTATGTGCTTAGTAGTTGGTTAACAGCTAAATCCAGAGATTTAGCCTTTCCAGGAGGAGTGAGTAGGCTGACTGACCGCCGTTATATGACCTATAAAATGTGTTGCTACGGCGTTAAACCCAACAAAACAAACAATCAATACTTCATCTTAAACATACTGTGATCAAAACTATTGTTTCAAGTATGGCCAATCAAATTAAATTTTCCGTTTCGATCTACTTTCACTTTGAAACACAATAAATACCATAAACATATTTAAGCAATATCTGTATTTAATTAAGTCTTGTTCATTAGAGGTATTGAAATAGAAATGTCTATTGTCTTTGCAGTCTAAAACAGTGTTAACTACTTTTGATGATAGGGCTTTAATAGTGGAACGGTCCAAACATGTAAATGAGACATTTTTCTTCTCAAGGTTAGAGATTAGGACTTAAATATATAGAGGATATTTGTTTACGCCACTCGTGAAAATTTAATATCATTAGCTCACGAGTGAAATAAATAGATCTTACACCTAAATAAACACATTTTCTGTTTACTATATGCTTCAAACTGGCTTTTTTAAGTTTAAGTATGATATGTCATCAGAACGGCACATCCAAACAGTGAAAAATAAATTTTTCACTGTTTCAATACTTTTTTTCTGATCAAATTTCAAGTCGAAATGTAATTTCCAAATGATATTAACATTATTATTAAGAGCAATAAAATCAATTATCTGGTCAACTCTATGTACAGTTCAATTCTTGACAATATGAAGATGTCGCTGAAAATTTTCGGGATGTTATCTAAATCAGACTTAACTGTCATTGTGTCAGTGTTAACAAAAAACGAATTTTCAAAAATGAAAATACACTCTCGAAGTTTGGTCATGAAATATTTTCTTCCTTCATATTCCGCTTACCTCCGTATCAAGTGCGACAGCGTTCGGAACTCCTCGGTCATTCAATAGAAATAACTTCAGACGTATTTAGACGTCATTTTGGAACTACCTTTGCATCACATGCTTAAGCAAATATTTCAACCGGTGTTGAAGTAAACAAATCCACGATCGTTTAGGTGGTGATAATATTATTGTCTCGTTCTTAGTCCATAAATTTGAAATGCAAGATTACTTGATATCCTCTGCGAACAATACAAAAATAAAATTTTACTATATACATGAATGTGACTTTAATTAGAAAAATGTATTTACAAAGCCTTATGTGTTTACGAAAAGATCTATTTTGCATAACCGTAACGTGCCCTGTCTGGGCTTTGTCTCGCTTATACAGTAGAAAACCCTGGGTTATAGGTGAAACCCCCCCCACGAATCGTTCCAATATCATTCATTCAGTGAATGATTGAGGTGTTCCGAATGTTGCGACAGTTATCAGTAAATGCCGAGAGTACATGTATATGTGCAAGGGTGCGGAATTCCTTTGCCCGACTTGTTCGACTCGTATATTTATGTTTGCAGACAAGTTAATACTTCTATCCCACTTGTCCGTGGATAAGTAATATTTTTTGGCTATAATATACTTTGTACCTGTAACATACCAAACCTTGATAATGTTTACGACTCAATGATACCAAAATGTTAAAAAATGAACCATCTTTTTATCAATCATTTGTCATAACTTACAGTATGTATTTATATCACAGTTTTCGAATTTTCTTTTTGACTATTCTTGGCGAGTGCACTTTGATCCAGGACACACGTAGATCTTCTGTAGATTTCACTCGTTCGTGGACAAGTGGATAAAACTTGGAATTCCACACCTCTGAAGTACTTTGTATTATAATAAAGCTTTGGTCCAGAGATCAAAGTATATCCAGAGAACGAGAGTAGAACGACTGACCTCTGCAATAAGACTTAAAAAAATGTTGCAATTCGACGTAAATCACGACACATTACAGCAGTAGAAGCAGTGGTCCAGTGGTGTGACGCACGCTTGGAAATCGAGAGGTCCCGATATCGATCCACACTAGGGGCAATACTAATTTCCTTGAGCAAGAAATTAAGCTACAGTTGTTTCATTCAACTCAGGTATAAATGGGTACTGAGAGGGATTACCTGCCTCACGGTGATTTCAATGACCAGGGGATATTGTACAATACGGTCAAGTCGACTGATCATGAATATGGAGGCTGACTTCATATACGGATCTAGCGGGGGGTCAGGGGAGTCCGGACCTCCCCCTGAAATTTCCAAAATGTACCTGTCCATGAGTGTATTTTTATCTGTAAGCTATTTTTCAGTCAATTCTCTCGCCTTTGTGCTTATCAGATCAAATGTTTGTATTATACTGCAAACAGTGTATAATGGGGTCGAGGTTGAAAGTTTGAACCCCCCCCCCCCCCCCTAGAAAAAGATTACCCCTCTCCTAGAAAAAAAATCCTGGACCCGCCCCTGAGACTTTAAACTACACTTAAATTTCTTTTTAACTTAACATTATAAGAATGTAAAAGCATTCAAAGATATAAATAAAAATCATCATTAATCGACTATTGTCTCTAAATACTTTATTCACTAATTATGATAAATAATCACGATCGAAATTCGTTGAAGAGTAAATTATCAATCTATAATTCTTTGCTTAAATTTTTAAATGTAAAGATTCGTATTTTGTTTTAAGTTTAAGATCAAATTAATCACTCGAATTCCTCTATCAAAATTGATTCTCAGCACTCCACAAAATAGAACAATCGTTGCCGATCGAAAATCAACCGATATAATTTCCATCTTCGACATAAATAACGGCAATGACGATGATGATAATGATAATAATAATAATAACAATACATGTAATAGTAATAATAAAGACTTTTTTTAACGAGGCTACACATTTGGATAAATACAATCTTCCATGTAGATCTCTGGTTTTGTCGTGGAAACCGGTTGAAACGCTATATTATATTAATATGAAATGCCGTATATATTTACGAACTTTTTAAAGCACGGGTTCCACATTATACCATATCGACAGTTCGACAGTTCAACAGTTTGGGGGTCTCATATTCTGTAATTTTGTCTATACGTGACACGAACAAAAATTCGCCTTTATAGTTCATTACGGCAATTAGGCCACAACAAGTTGATCATATGTTCTACGGATTTTTCTGGGGAAAAAATAGGGCGATCGAGCGAAGAAAAAAATAAAAAAAGTCTTTATTCACTTGCTTTATATAGCGGTTTGACCAAATTTTTATGAGCGAGCGAGGAAATGAAAATATTTTTTTTGTAAAAACCGTCAAAATTAAGGTGCGACCGAATCCATAGAACAAATGATCAATTTGTTGTGGCCTTATTGGTCAAAAGAGACTGTATAGTGCGTACAAAAAATACAAAGCGTGTTTTGGTAAACATTAAAAATGAGACAATTCATTTAAGGGGTAGGCAGTATTGAAAATAAAATTTGTGTAATTCATTTTAACAAAATTAGCATGGTTTATAAACCACCACCACTTGGTAAATCATGCTTGTTATGGTAGAACGCTTATCATTACACCAACAACTAAGACACAAGTAAAACATATCACAATTGTTTATTTTAAAGTCACCCTGGGCACCCTCTTCGTGGGTTAGTCCATTGTATTGTTATTATAAACAGTGTTTTGATTTTTTGTTCGAACTATAGTAAACTGTCTATATTTAAATACGATTGGTATTGTACAAAAGACTTTATATACTGAGAATATAATAAAAAAATCCATGTTAGACGATACATCTCATATTCAAATGATATGGTGTTACAACCTATTTTTATTTGTTTGGGTCGTCAGACCAAACAAATAATGGTAGCGAAATTTCAGACCCGAATGCTGTTAATTGCAAATACCGAAAGTAGTCCGCTTTTTTGAAGCGGTTACTTCCCTTTACATGGACATTAACGCCGAAAAATTCAGGGGAGATCACTGCGTGAAGATTGTCAAATGGACTGGTCCCCTGCGAACTATAATAGGACAGGGAACCAGATTAATTGTCAAATAACAGGCGCATTAATTTTCAAACCTGATCATGGAAGACAATATAGTTCCCGATTGGTCGAAGATTTCTAATATTGTGCAATTCTGTAACATTTCCGCAAATTACTGGTAATATATTGAAATAATTTTGATTAAACGCACGTCAATTTTGAACTCTTCAATTAAAAGGTGTTCGCCTATGGGTTAGTTTATATAACAAATTCAATTTGTCACGTGATCAAACCACGCTGAAGAGTCAACAGAACAACCCACGGAGAAGAAAGAAAGAAGATTTGTAAATAAAATTTCATGCAATATTTATTATACATTATCGTTTGTTGGTATTATTTATAAACAAGAAATATATGTAAAGTTGATTTCACATAACAAACCAATTAGTGACAGTGATAATATTGATTAAAGCGCATACAGATTCAATTTTTTGTTGGGCACAGACACAGGTCCTTTGTTTACTTAAATAGGCCTATCATTATAAAGCGACGCCAAATAATTTGGATCGTGTGGATGTGATTTTCAGTTTAAGAAGCTGCCTGAATAATTTTTCCACAAAACGAACAGGTTTGTGACAGTGACAACTTTGATTAAAGCGCATATATTTTAAGTAGGTCACAGTTCCTCTGTTTATTTACGTTTTAAGCGACGCCATATTGGATATTTAATGTGGATGAGATTTTCATTTGAAGAAGTTATAAGATGCTGCGGTAATGTTGTAACTTTTTTTAAATGAAATATGACCGTAGAATTCATTTGCAACAAACACTAGTATGTGACAGTAATAAATGTGCGCGAAATCACACAGAAGTCGGAATAAGGTCACGGCTCCTTTGTTCTCGCCTAAAATTGCAAAATCATGAATTGAGGGCAACTCAATTGAGGCACCCCACTGATCGGGGACCACATTATTTTCAGTTCATTAAAATATAAATTTATAACCCTGTGGCATTGTTCTTTGAATTCATAGCATCTGTAGTATCTGTACTACATTTATATCTCATTGTTTCCACACAACCTTCACCTTTCTTATATTCCGTGACCCAAACAAATTCAGCGCCTTCTGTGCTTTGATTTTCATATGTTGAGAGTCACAGTTTAGGAAGAGTGAGTTGAAACTATCAGATTACTAGCATAGTCTAAGAAAATAAGCTTGAAAAACTGATCATGAAAAAAACATTGAAATGCATTTCGAGTGGTCGACGCAAAGTCTGCATTGTTTATTTACATGTAGTTATGCACTGACCCATTGATTTGCTTGACATTTGGATGCATTGAAGAAAATACAAACTTCGCCATGTTAAGCGGTCAACGCAAAGTCTGCACCATTCTTTATTTACATGTAGTTAGACTACACACAATCTCCGTAAACAGATATCCTGTAGAGCATTGTCGTACAGGATCTCTACTGTCTCCGTGGAAGGTCATGTCGAGATGAACTTTGTGTCGACCAATCAATGCGTAGCTTTCATCTAGACGAAACACTATTAATAACATTTTGATTTCGTAATTTCTATTTTTAGACCAAGGTTTGCAAGCTAATTTGGACGGCTCAGTTCAAATTGCGTGACGTATCATAACAATTTCGTCATGAATATTATGATGAGAAAAGGTCACCTGAACGTGACCTTCGTTTGAAAAAGGCCAGATCTAAATTAGCGAGTTGGCGAGCAGAAAAATTTAGTTCGGGTTTTAATCAGATTGGACAACACATTGTGTAGTCTTGTACTGACCTATTGATTTGCTTGCCATTTTGATGCTTATATTTCAGCAAGTAAGATGTGGAGGGAAAGTAGAAGTTAGATTGATTAAATATGTCAACCCTGACGGTGAAGGAGACAATGGCCATTGTTGCGATGGTAAATTTATATTCTGTGATGGTGCGTGTGATCATTACTTTATACTTTGTATGGATAAACCAGACGGGTAAGCAATATTTCGAGGGCTTGACGGAAAACTTTCGTATACATATTTTCAAAATTTTTTAGAAGAAGCAAAAATAAAACTGTTCAACATTTTTCTCTCATGTTATTCTGTTACTATTTTTTTACATATAATAGGTAAGAAATAACATGTCTTATGTAATTAGACTGTGCTAAAATACTAATTACATGTATTGTGAATTTACAAGCTTTTTGACTAACAACAGTTTTCCACTGAAATTGGGAGTTATTCTGAACATGGAACTAAGTAAATTTATGTACTAAATAAATTGAATATTTTGATGAAATTTGGTAGGGACATGTATTTGGCATTTCTAAAGCCAAATTTATCAAAATGTCATTTTTGAAAAAAATGTTAGTAAAGACAGTTTTCCGTCAAGCCCTCGATTTACACTGAAGTGGTCAACCCCTTGTCTTCTGTTATTCTGGTCGCAACAGGAAAGTCCGAGGTATTCTGATTGCTAACAGAAGTTGGTTGTATTCATATAGTGTGAATTGTGGCCACCTTTGGAATTTCATCTTTATGTATAAATACATTGTACATTTTATGCACCTCAAAACCTTGGACAATTTAATTACAAGCGTTCACATATCAAGAGTGCAATGTATCTAACTTGATTCAATCTGATCAGCATCTATCACTTGAATATCGAAGCGGACATTAAAATATCGAAACTGGTATTAAGATTTAAGTAGTTTTGAAGTTAACTATTTCAATTATTAAAATAAAGTTATTATAGTACTTGCACTTACCGATAAAGTCAATATGTCCATTTACACACATACATTGTATTTCGTCTATAGCGTCTTTACTTTATAACTACCTTATTTTCATGTCAAAAATAATAAATAACAATTTTAATTCAGGTATTTTTTTAAAAATACGCTTTTTGTACGTCTGTGATGACAGTAAATTTATCCAAAAACAAGTCAATAGTAGCGTAACTTTCAGTTTTCACGACAAACTTTCATCGACATTGGACATTCGGTTCAGCAAAATGAAATATTTTACTGGACCTTATGAAAGTTTACTGGACCACAATAAACATTACTTCTAGTCATCGGGCTTTCTAACTAAAACTATGCACAAATAGCCTCGGACGATTTATTGAAAATATTTGTCCAAGATAACCTCTTGAGAAATCAGGTCAATTGGTTTCAGTAGAAATCAATATGAAACAGTTGTTATCTACTCACTTGCATAACTATAAGTGTGGATCAAGTGTGTCACTTTTTGCTATCCCATAATTTGATTTGGTCAGTAAGTTAGTGTTTACCACAACATCAAACTTCGTTCAGAAGTCATGTCTCATTGTTGTGAGTAAAATTCTTAGTTTCCTTTACATTTGAACAGGAAAACGTTTTATAACAAGTTGCATTATACTATTGAAAATCCTTAATAGTTAACATGACAATTCAACACAATGCTATTTTGAGTTACATTAAGATTATACTTAACTGTTTTTTCGTTTGCCGTGACAATCACATTGCTGCATTTCGCAGCAATTTTTTACTTGTTGTCTATAGTATGGCAAAATCCTGGTAGACAGATGGGCTGGCGTTCGTGAAGGCAGGCCCCAGTGTCATTGACAATTGTGTTTAGGTTTTTATCTTAATTATCTGCCATTTGTGGCCAGAACTTAAGGAAACTGTATACAATGATAGCATACCATGTGAAAAGCAGAATTATGAAATAACCATACCCCCACCTTGCTTCATTATAAGATTGTTGCCCATTGTAATTTTTGCTATAAAGTTTTATTAGTATATTTTAGTGCTAATTTTCGTCAGGCATTTACGAAGCTTTACACCATGAATGTTTATACCATGAAAGGATAATAATATCACAAATATGCAATAACTTTGTCTGCTTCTTGCTTAATGTTTGATTATTGCCATTTATCTATCTTTCCATGAACAATTCATGTTATAATTTTTTCCTCTATGCTAATTTGGTTGCTGTAAAAACCAAAAGAGAACTGTATTCTTACATAATTTTTTCTCAATTTACCTTCACAGGGTAAATCTGGCTTGAATGTGGTTTCCACTTAACTGTCTAAACCATGATCATTTTGGTGAAATCATATAATTGATTTTAGTAATGATAAATTTCACATATGATTTCATATAACCAAATATACCATCAGTTTGGGGTAAAAAATGGAATATTATTCTGATGTGCACCATATAAACTTTGCATTTAGAACAATTGTACTATACAAAAATGTTTAAAAAAACTACTCTGGAATACCAACAATCCCTTAGCTGTAACAATATGACAATGACATGGCCTGTGGCATACATTATATCCTTAATGCGCCTAGTAACTTTATGCAGAATTTAGTGGCAGATATTAAACCTTTAAATTCTGATAAAATGAAAGGACCCAGATAAGTCATGTCTTGTATACATACATGTATAAACATTTCATAATATTTCCAACTTGAACTTCGTGTCACAGTTTGAGTAATTAAACCACAGTAAGATTATTTTAATTACATGTTTTCAATACATTTTAACTTTTATTTAAACATTTAATTTTCATATTGTGATAAAAACGAATAGTATGACACATAACTAAAAAAACGGTTCAAGTAAAAACGAACCGGTTACACACATAAAATTCACTCGATAAAATCATTGTTTTTTAACTATGGCGGCCATTTTGAATAATAGAAAATGGTGTTATATACCCACAATAGGTATAATATCATTGAAAAATGTTCTAAACATGATTTAACTTCTATAATAATTGATTTGCATTCAAAATCATCAATAAATACAACCATGAAGTCGTCTATTATGGATAAGTGCAGTCAAAATGCGCGCGCATATGTCACCAACGTCCGATCTAAATTTCTCTCCTCTGAAAACTTTATTTTCTACTGATTTCCGAAGGCTGCTTATGGGAGACTTGTCCATTCCACGAACCCATTGTATCTGAGTAATTTTCCCATTCATGATTTGAGTCAAAATTTAATTTTTATTGAAATTAATCGATTTTCTCTATTGCTTGTCAAATTTGACAAGGTCAAGGTCGTCCAAATCACCTACTTCCTGTTTGAATTTCTATTTCCGGAATAACTTTCGAAACAGTTATCAGGTAAAATCTATGATATTTATTGAGCTGAAGTCATGTTTATTGGACCTATTATCCTTTCATTGGCTTTCATTAGCTTCATGAAGGTCGGTGATAGTATATACAGTAGTATCTCTTGTAAGTTGACACTAGACCGAAGTATTACTAGTGAAAGAAACAAAATCTTAATGGTCTGCTGTAGTGTGAAACTTAAGAAACTTCTCAAACCAAAAAATATGCACAAATGCTCGTATAAAACTGTCTTATTTCTTAGTATGCTCCTGTTGATTCTGTCTCTGGACATAGAGCTAAACCCAGGCCCCACTACCATACCTGAAGTTGTTGGAGACACACCCACTGTCTTCCCCTGTGGTAGCTGTGAACAACCAGTAACATGGTCTTGCAAGGTAGTTGAATGTGAATTCTGTTTTATATGGTACCATGCTAACTGTCAAAATATTTCTGATAGCATGTACAACAGACTTGGATGTGATTCTCATGTTGGGGCCTGGAAATGCCTCCAATGTGAAAACATGAACATCACATTACCCAGTTCTGCTTGTCTCAGAACTTTTGAGTCACCAAACAAATTCAGTCGTCTAAATAACAGTATGGACTCTAACATAACAAGCCCAGGAATCCAAATACCCCAGACTGACAAATCAGCCGTCCCAATCACTTCTACTCCAAAACAAAAACACAAGACACCACCAAAGACCAAAAAACATCTAAAGGAAAATAAAATTAAAAGATCTCTTAAAGTATTAATTGTTAACTGTAGGTCTATTGTTGATAAAAAGCAAGAATATGAAAACATGGTAATGTCAACAAAGCCAGATATCATTATTGGGACTGAGTCTTGGCTGAAGCCAAAACATTTTGATAATGAAATCTACAACCCAGATCTTGGTTACACACCATTCAGAAGAGATAGAATAAAGCAAGCTGGGGGTGGGGTGTTCATTGCTGTAAGCAACTGCCTGATTGCTCAGGAGGCCACCTACCTTCACACCGATTGTGAAATCGTATGGGTCAAAATAGAAATTCAGGGAACCAAGCCCCTTCTGATTGGCTCCTATTATAAGCCAAAGGAAATTGACCCTCATAGCCTAAATGAATTCAACAAATCTATTTCTATGGCATCTAAGTCAAATGCAAACGTCTGGGTTGGTGGAGACTTTAACATGCCAAATATGGACTGGTCATGCAATGCCCCCTCTTCTGACTGCAAAAACCCCTCATACTACAGGGAATTTAATAATATACTTTTTGACAATAACCTAACTCAAATAGTCCAAGACCCTACGCGTGGGCATCACATCCTTGACCTCTTCCTCACTTCCAATCCTACCACTGTAAACAGATCGAATATCATACCCGGTATTAGCGACCATGATGCTGTACTGGTTGACACAAACGTCTCAGCCAGAATTAAGCCAGAGAAGCCAAGAAAAATCCACCTATTCAGCAAAGCTGACTGGAATGGTCTTAAATCACATGTCCGAAACCTTCATGAGACATTAAAAACTACAAATATGTATGCCACAAGCTCTGTTGAACAGATGTGGCTAATCATCTCCAAATCAATTGAAGAAGGTGTAAACATTTACATTCCTTCAAAATGGACCTCTAGAAATAACAAACTACCCCGGGTCGATTTCTCGCTGAAGCGCTTGTTCCGAAGACGAAACAAAGCATACAAAAAGTATAAAAAGCAAAACACAAATGAGCATAAGAAACGATATCTTGCACTGAAACACCTCTGTAGAAAAGAAATAAAAATTGCTTATCAAAAATATCTTGAAGACATCCTTAATATTAACAACGAAAATACAACTGAAAACGAACACACAAAACACAGACCAAATAGTAAAAAACTCTATTCACTCCTTAAACACTCAAAACAAGACTCAAATGGCATTGACTCATTAAAGAAAAACAACATACTTTACACCGATGAACAGGACAAAGCGAATGTCTTAAATGAACAATTTAAATCTGTTTTCACCCCTAAATCCCCTATCTCACCTTCATCTCTGGCTCAAATGAAAGTGCAGGATACCACAGATACAGGCAGAGAGATACCAAATCCCCAGCCAAGCCCCCACAACCGTATGCCTGACATTGACATCTCTGAACAGGGTATAGAAAAATTATTAAAAGACCTAAATCCCCACAAGGCGGCCGGCCCTGATCAGATACGTCCAATAGTTCTAAAACATCTAAGTAAAGAACTTGCCCCCATCCTGAAGGAACTTTTTACTAAATCCCTTCAGACAGGTTGCTTGCCGAATATCTGGAAAATGGCAAATGTATCCCCAATTTTCAAAAAAGGCTCTAGGTCTGACCCAGCCAACTATCGTCCAATCTCTCTGACTTGTATCCTGTGTAAGACCCTGGAGCACATCGTAGCATCCAGTATTACAAAACACTTTACTAAGTCAAATATATTCTATGATTTACAGCATGGATTCCGAGAGAAGAGGTCATGTCAAACCCAACTCCTCATGCTCGTTGAAGACATACTCCAAGCTGTAAACCTGAAAAGTCAAGTTGATCTAGTTCTCCTTGACTTTTCAAAAGCCTTTGATATGGTCAATCACGAGAAACTTCTTTATAAATTACACCACTATGGAGTTAGAGGCCGTAACCTAAAGTGGATAAAGAGTTTTCTTGATAACAGGTCACAGTCAGTAGTTGTAAATGGCTACAACTCAAGCACCATACCAGTCTCTTCCGGTGTGCCCCAGGGCTCGGTTCTTGGACCGCTCCTATTCCTAATATATATTAATGATCTCCCAAACCATGTACAGTTCTCCAAGGTACGTCTTTTTGCAGATGACACTGCACTTTATATAACTCTATCTGTGTCTTCACATTCCAGCTTACTACAACAAGACCTCAGTAATCTGGAACACTGGGAAAAAAGTGGGACATGAAATTCAACCCATCTAAGTACCAGGTTATCCAAATTACTAAAAGAAAATCCACTATACCAACACAATATAAACTTCATGACACAATATTAGAAACGGTGTCTTCTGCAAAATACCTTGGAGTTACATTATCTAATGACCTCTCCTTTAATAAACATATTGATCTTGTAACCCTCAAAGCAAACAGGACTTTGTCTTTCCTCCGCAGAAACCTAAAAATCCACTCAGAAAAGTTAAAATCTACTGCATACAAGACCCTGGTCAGGCCTCAGTTAGAGTACAGTGCTACTGTCTGGTCCACAGGGATTCCGAACGATTATCATTTATACCTATAATATATACAAGGGGTCCAACATCAAAATTATGAAAATTAACCCTTGCGTCACAGAAACATGCATCATTCCGTTATTTTTTCGAATATTCTCATCAGGTCTTCAGGTTTCGATACAGAAGACATTTGTCTATCCAAAAAGCCTAAGTTTTTTACAACAAATTTACAACTTTTTACATCATTCAAGCTAGTTTCTCGTAAAACGCACTGAAAAAGGTTATTACGACACAGGTCCGTCCCCTAGTCTTACCCCTGTAAAAAACGTCTTTTCCGCGAAATACCGGTCAAATTATGTATTGGTTCGATGGAATATGTTATTTTATTCAACAATCCTCAACTAACCCTACTAATCTTCGTCTTTAATTGATGATAATCGTCCTTTTTTCATTTCCGAGACGAAGTCGCTACGGAACAGCCATCTTACGTATCACATGAATATTATGTATCGCGATCGTTCATTGGTTCTTGCTGATAATATTGGTTGGTTCCCCGCTTATCGTATGTCGTTAAGTACATACGTATATAAAACAGAAAACCAGTCAATAGTAACCGTTGTCGTACATTCTATAAATAGAAACAAACTCCGCAGTGGTTATCTCCCTTTATCAAATCAATTACGTAGCATAGCGTGACGTAAGCACTGTGAGGAGTTAGAAGGTGAAGTCAGACCGTTTACGTAAATTTTGTTGACAAGGTGTTAAATCCAGATAAAAATGGATGAACCATAAGCCACCCTTTCCTTCAGGCCTGATATGATATATGGATTCACAGGGCTTATAGAGTATTCATCGAATAATTCAATGAAAATAAAATTTGGCCTTATAGTTTCTAATTGTAAATCATTACATGATCTTAGCTCACCAGTTCATTCTCATTTTGGTTAATGGGCAACAAATGTTTTCATGAATAATATCCATATATAGTTTGTTTTATATAAAATCTATAAATAAATTCAATATGTTTGAAGGTTTGTGGTATTTTTCTTGTTTACAATGTACTTTGTCCCGACGTTGAAGCCATTTATATATATTAAACGTATCGAAAATCGAGAACCACCACCGTTTTGACGTCATCCAATCAGATCGCTCGTTAGTACAGCAGCATGGCAAGTAGTCACGTGACTCGTAGATGATTTAAGATGGCTGTGCGGTAGCGACTCCGTCTCGGAAATTGAAAACAGACAATTATCATCATTGAAAGACGAAGATTAGTAGGGTTAGTTGAGGATTGTTGAATAAAATAACATATTTCATCGAACCAATACATAATTTGGCCGGTATTTCGCGGAAAAGACGGTTTTTACAGGGGTAAGACTTGGGGACGGACCCGTGTCGTACTAACCTTTTTCAGTGCGTTTAACGAGAAACTAGCTTGAATAATGTAAAAAGTTGTAAATTTGTTGTAAAAAACTTAGGCTTTTTGGATAGATAAATGTTTTCTGTATCGAAACCTGAAGACCTGATGAGAATATTCGAAAAAATAACGGAATGATGCATGTTTCTGTGACGCAAGGATTAATTTTCATAATTTTGATGTTGGACCCCTTGTATATATTATAGGTATAAATGATTATCTCTAGGAATCCCTGTGGTCTGGTCCCCACTAACAGCGGTCCACCTCGACCAGCTTGAGTCTGTACAGCGTAGAGCTGCCCGCTGGGCTAAACATGACTTCAACAGAACCTCAAGTGTTACTGATATGCTCTCTTCACTAGAGTGGAGACGCCTTGACCTTCGTCGTATTGACCAACGACTCATCATGCTCCATAATATTGTAAACAATAAAGTTGCCATCCCACTTCCCCCCTATGTCAAACCCCTAGAAAGGACCTCAAGAAAATCTCACCCAAATGCTTTCCAAAATATAGCAACAAAAACCGATTATCACAAATACTCCTTCTTTCCAAGAACAATATTCCATTGGAACAACCTACCCCCTGATGTTGTCACCTTACCAGGTCCCAGGTTCAGTCTGGCTGTTAGCCAGATTAAACATGTCTCCCCATAATTATGCCTGCCCTGTTTTTAAACTGTTTTTAACCTTACTTATTTACTTCATACTTTTATTATCTTTTACTCATTTCTTACTAATATTCTTGTTGGTTGACGCGCCAAAAGTCTAAGTCCCCAATAGGGGTTTGACTTAATGGAAGATAGATAGAAAATTGGCGGCCATTTTAAAATTCAAGATGGCTGCCAAACCGGAAGTGTGAAAATTTGAGGATGATACTTTTTTACTCAGCACAAATCACTCTTTGAAAAAAAACATACTTTATAAAAGTAAAGTATAATTTTTTTTAATTCACCATTCGCCATAATTATGCTATTTCTTCAATGTTTTACAATTAAATGTGTTTTATTCATCGAAAATTTATGTACATTTACACACAATTTAATTCACACTGCGTTAAGTACGTATGCCCACCCGGCTAACTCAGTCGGTAGCGCACAAGTCTACTGATCGGAGGGTGGTAGGTTCGATTCTCGGGCGGGGCATACTTTCGCGTAGCTTGGTCATGAAATAATTTTCTACGGTCATTCTCCCTCCTACTACTGATTCTGAATCATGTAAGGCAGTGGTTAGTCACTGACGGAAGTATGCGCCTAGTAGTGAGTAAGTGGACTGACCGCTGTGATATACAGTGTGTTGCTATGTCGTTAAACCCAACAACAACAAAAAAGTACGTATAGTTCTTCAGTTCCATCTAAAGTTGTTTATTGTGTTATTAGCGAAAATCGGAATTTCGATAATGGCGGAATTAATTTGCATATTATGCAAATTACTCCAGGATGAAAGGATGTCATCACTCGGATTCTCATTCAGCACCGTTCGAAGATATAGATACTGCAAAAAACTTTATGGGAACTCAAGCCTACCGTTCACCTAAAATATAGCATTTACTGGGGGTTTACACGTACTTAACGCAATGTGAAATAAAATGTGTATAAAATGTACATGTATATACGAGTAAGTGCATATTTAAAATATCTATTTATAATGCTCAAATATTTAATGGAAAACAAAATGGTTGTGCAAATACTAAGGCATATTTCAGTACTTTTATAATGAATGATTATTAATGATAATGAGTCTACAGGTTTCGAATCAATGCATACAGAATACACATTGCTCAAACCAGTTTTAATTTGTCTTAAAATTAAAATTTAAAATTAATGTATAATGTGAATTTATAACAAATTAGATGAATGGTTATTTTACAGTCAAGATTATAATGTTATCGTCCCATCAATCAACGTTAATATCTTCTTGTTGACATCACCTTTTTTGTTGTTTTTGAGATTTCCGCTCCATTTTATACTTTCTTTAAGTTTTACTTGTCTTTTTGTTTTTCACTTATAAAATCTCTGGTTTTGCAAGAAAACTTAGAAAGGTCAGCGTTATTGGCATACGAAGTTGAGTGGTTTACATGTTTTTGTTTTATTTTAGCTATTGAAATTTTATAAGGCATATACTGTATACATACATTAATTTTTATTAGGCAAAAACTGCATTAAATACACCTTTGACTATTTGCCATTTACAATACACATGGCAAAGACCACACACTCATTGTCAAGCAGATATACAATACAATACAATACAATACAATACAATACAATGCAACGCAACGCAACGCAACGCAACGCAACGCAACGCAACGCAACGCAACGCAACGCAACGCAACGCAACGCAACGCAACGCAACGCAACGCAACGCAACGCAACGCAACGCAACACAACACAACACAACACAACACAACACAATACAATACAATACAATACTTTTATTAAATGCTGGAAATTTCAGACTTCTTATGAACCCGAGGCCCATGCATCGAGGCTAAAAGTTAAGCATACATAGCGATATTCAATACGGTTCGGGATAATGATATGTAGGACACATTCCACGAGGAACTTTGATTCATATACTCGTATACATCTTCTTGTCATTTTTCAAGTGCATAATTAATTGGTTCTTCAAAAGTCGCAGGCAAGGGTGACACCGCACGTTTTAACACGATATTTCATTGATCTTTTCTGTAGTAATTTAAGTAAATACTTTAGTTTAACAATGAGATAAGTTTCATTTAATCAGTAAAGTTAATTATGAAATGTGAGAATTGCTTGGAAACACCCAATACCTCTTAACGACAAGATTTTGTAAAATGAACTTGTTACAAAATCAAACGGAAATTAATTGAGTGCCAATTTAATACTGTTCGACAATAGCTTAGGATTTTAGCTACATAAACATTCAATAAAATAAGAATATTTCAAAATAATACTTCCAAGAATCAAGGAAAATGTATTAAAACATGTTTGTCTATATTATTTATAACAGGCCAAGCAGCACATGGAGATGTCCGTATGGAAGGGTACAGACGGGAGCTATACAAAATGCTAACACTATAATATTTGGTGGAAATATCAGAGGAACAAGAAATCCTATAGTCTTCTCTTTCTGGACATGGCCTGTAAGTAACTAGGCATATACAGTCTGTACGAAGTTAGTGGGGGTCCGGTTGACCGGGACAACTGATTTCTAGTTTGGGCAACCAAACATTTTTTAGGGGTGGGGCAACCAAATTGCTACAAAAAGATATAGTGCTAGCTGCTAAGATGACCCGTATGGGCAAACGAAAATTTCTTTTGGGCAACCAAATTTCTACAAACAAGATACAGCTTTAGCTTTTAAAATGACCCCTACGGGCAACCACTTTCATATCCTAATTTCGTAGACTGCATACAGTACCCACCAAAAGTTTGGAGACAAAAATCTACAATTCTAAGATTACGATAATTTCTTTTGAAGAATCGTTTTTTAACATATTGAAGTATGGTTTGTAATAAGCTAAAAAATCATGAATGCTGCACGATTATAAAATTCAACATCTGACCTCCTAAAGCCTATAAAACCAAGTCCGATGTATTTCTTTCAATGCTATGGTTTTTGTGCTATTTTTGTAGTCACGGTTATGAATATAATAATAACCAAGAAATAAAGCAAAACCAAAAAGCATTTCAAAATATAAAAAAATATTCAGTAGGCCTACATAGTGTAAATGTCTCCAAACTTTGGTGGGTACCGTATTATTTAATCTTATACTGTCTTAATTGACATTACGTCTGACTTTCCATTTTAAAATATTCATATCTGTTTTACCATTTTCTGATGCTTTTTGTTTTTGTCTTTTTATGAAATATCATGTTGTATACTTACTTATGGAGGGAAGTGTACATTAATTCTGCGTTCTATAATTTGCGATAAAGTTTTTAATTTTTCTCTTTATTTTTTGTAATTAAATAAAAATGACGCATTGAAAGAAATATGACAAAATCCTGTACATATGTATATGTATATCATTCATTTTAGAAAAAGATTTATCAAAACGCACATTTCTTGAATATATGAATATAAATGAGTTTCAAAATGTGCGTGTGTACAGAAGCATGGGGGATTATTCAAAATGATAATTTTATAGTTTTATCTGTTTAGTAATTGATGATTGTTTAATGTCCTACGTCACCGCTGATTAGCATGGCCATATTAAAACCATTGTAACGCTTTTCACAAAAAATCTTACGATAAAAATCATCGTAAGTCAAAAAGCAAGAAACATTAATAATATCGTCATTTTTTGGGGCAAATCAAATCCAAATATTATTGAATATTGTATACCTTTTGAATATCATATCATAGTTATGTTTATTATCATCCTGACTTTGAACTGTAAATTATGAATTTGACTTAAGATAATATTTTTGTAAGAATTATGTGCAAAGGTCAACTGGTTTGGCCAATTTGGTCGCCGATCACACGACCTTAGTAACCATTTGCACTAAGCGACCACTCTGAATTTCCCCGATCTAATCGATTTTAATAATTATGTAATTTAACTTAGCCTTAACAAATTTTGTTGAACCTAATTAACCGGAGACCGTCGATGTGTTGCAAAAACATATTTCATTTTTGTTATATATCCCACCCGGGACGGTTACACCCTTCTAGATTTGTCTGTAAGATTTGACAATAACGTTAACTTGCTTTTCTAACTTGTGGAAGGGTTGTTTAGTACTGGTTATAGACAATAATCCAAAAAAGCTAGATTATAGGTGTGCACTGGCCGGCTTAATATAACCCAAATTGTGATGACACGGAGTTAAACCCAGTATACTAAAGTTTTTTTTGAGGTATGTGGACAAAGAAGCAACTATTTATCACTTGATTGAGCACCATTTTTTGTGCTCTACAGGTAAAAATGCATAACGTATTTCACTTTCAGAAGTATAGAAAAATTCTATACTTTAGAAATAATATTTGAGGAAATATAGGTGTCTAAACACGACCTCGGGACGAAATTCAAAAACTACAAAATTACCCCCATTTAATTACAAAGCCATATTTTCCAAAGTACTGACGATATTGACATGATATTTCATGTTTGTTCATGAATTAGATGTACAAATACATGTTCAAAGTTTCAAGCAGATCTGAGCGGGTGACCTTGGAAAATTTCCAAAAACTGTTGACTTGAGATGGAATGACCATCTTTGCTTTTTGACAGTGTGGTAGGTCCATGTTTTTTACTGTGTTTGAACCGTGTATGTTTGTTTATACATTGTACCTTTTGTTATATGGTTACTACCAATCTCTCATACAGAGTTGTCGATCCTTACAGTGATCTTTATCTCTGTTAACGTCTCGAAAGTAGTCTCAAACACGTGATCGTTTAAAACGATCATGTGACAATTTTTGAATTTTGTCCAAACGCAACAGACAAACTAAATAACAGATCACCTTTATTGTCTTGTAGATGTTCAAAGGCTTGTCGTTGACAGTCCCTTAGCACTAAATTTTTGTCATAATTTTTAGCAATATCATCTATTGTTGACATTTTTGCGGATGAGTAAAAAAGCCAAATTACTCAGAATAGGAAGACGTTTCACAAGAAAATAGTTCTTGTAAATATAACTCTTTAAAAATTGGATTTCGCCTGTAATAAAATTATATTTCACGTAAAAATTTGAGATAATATATATAAAAGACGAATTACGCTTTAGATACAAAATCTAAGTTATATTACTATTTTACAAGAATCTTGTAAAACCCGAGACGTTTACAGAGATATAGATCACTGTAAGGATCGACAACTCTGTATGAGAGATTGGGTTACTACCAGAGGCGGCCGGCACGGTCTCGAATCCAAACATTGTATCAACATATATATAGCGCTTTTGATTCGGGACCGTGCCGACCTCCTGTGGTTACTACAAAGATGATCTCTTCCACATTTTCTGTAACTTAACAGGGAAGTATGCAGCTAAAAGTTCGTGTAGAAGATGAAGATGATGTCAATAGTCATGACTTTGTAGAACAACTATCAACATCCTTACATATAAATCCTGCACAATCAAGAACAGTTGCTAAAGAGAATCCATACACACTGAAGCGAAGAACAACGTGAGTGATGTTACTACTGTCATACAGTTTTTATAGTCTGTGAACGTGCATATGCATGAAACTAAAACTACTAAGTACAGCTTACTTTACTGTAATGTTTCGCTATAAAGTCCATCTTGGGTTTTTTCAAAAGCATGCATTATTGACGATTTTTTGTACATGTACCAAATCGTCGCCTCAATCTAGCAATGTCCTAACTAGCAAATTTTATTTTTGGGAAACATCAATCTGATTAAAACCCGATTTACAATTTTACCGCTCGCATACTCGCTAATGTAGATCTGGCCTTTTCCAAACGAAGGTCACGTTCAGGTGACCTTTTCTCATCATAATATTCATGACGAAATTGTTATGATACGTAACTTGTTTACATCGTCTACGTCACGAAATTTGAAATGAGCCGCCCAATCGCAGACTGTGAATAATAACGCTGTTAAAGCAGCATGCAAACATATAGGTCTAAAAATAGAAATTACGAAAATCAAAATGTGATTAATAGTGTTTTCGTCTAGATGAAAGCTACGCATTGATTGGTCGACACAAAGTTCATTTCGACGTGACCTTGCATTGACTAAGTAGAGATCCAGTACGACAACGCTCTACAGGATCTCTGTTTACGGAGATTGGGGAAACATCTTCATTGTTACAATACATGTATCTATAGACATGAGACTTGGCAGACATATCAACAATGTATTTTAACACACACACATGAGAAATATAAATGTAATAAATAATAATATCAAAAATTGCAATTATGTGTTTGGAGATAAATCGAAATACGCTTAGTTTCGTTGATGCATCTCGTTCTAACGTTGCATTATCTCCAAGGTGTTAATTCAATGGTATTTGGGCACATTTTCTGTAATTATGAGTTTGTAACACTGCCTATATAATAATAATAGGTATATTATGTTTGGTGACCGCTTGGAATCCCTGTGGTATAAAAACACCAGAATTCAGTATAAGTTATGCAAGAATGAGACATGTAAATTGCAGTTTGGTGTAAGACTTCAAGTAGTAACATCAAAGACAAGCATGAAGTTTTCAGTGAATACATTCAAATATTTTCAAAGATATTACACTACTGCACCTTAAAAACTTAAATACTCAATTTCACCTCTACGCCAAAAGGAGAACTGAGAATATTTCTTCTAGCTATCCTTCAAAAGTCGAGTTAAGAAGGTTTTTTCACTAGCTTTTCACCACAAAACGGTGGTCATATTAATATATCATCTTATACTATGAAGCACAGCACGCCGCCGATTACGGCGAAATGACACTCTACCAGCCTGAAATACTGCTGTTTCCCTGAACAGCATTGACTTTACTTATTTTGACTTTTAACTCGGAGAAATTAATACTACATGTATACTAATTTATATTAGCTCGATTGTGAAACAAGTTGTTACAACCTAAACTTATCATTTTCAAGTCCCTTTCCGGGTTTCCAATACTGAGCTGGTAGGATAAAGTTTCTTTCTCAAGGAAACAACGGGGTAGGGTTTGGATGGAATTCGAACCAACGCGGGACTGGCTATCCAATTATTACCAGTCCAACGCCGTAACCGCTCGACCAAAAATAGTTGATGAATCGCTTTAAAACATAGGTGGACATTCATTTTTTCCGCGCATTATTTTCCAGGCTAACAATTGGTGTAAAAGTATATTGTAATAATCTATACTATGGTACAACATGCTCGGTATACTGTAAACCAAGAAATGATAATCTTGGACATTATACTTGTAACAGACAGACTGGAGAGAAACTATGTTTGGAAGGTAAGAATTCTTATATATCACTGTACAGTAAAGTTCCTAGAAGCATCACAATCATTGATTGGTGGAGCCAGAGGTGTGGAACTCCTAGTTTTTGACATGGATTTCGTTAGCAATTCAGGTCTTAGTAAGCGACATATTTTGAAACGCATCAAAACATGACGCGGACGTAGACATTCGACGGTCATGCGCAGTAAGATTCAGCAGAGCGGTATGTTGTTAGGTTGAATTAATACCAACGCGTGAATAAATAGTCCCTTGATAACAATATCTGACAGTATCAAGCAGTCTTTTTGTTTACTCAAAATACATAAAATATCCTTGTTAATTCCGTTTAAACGGTTTCAATAAGGAACCGACATTCTTCAGCTAAAATATTGATACTGACAAGTTATATACTTCTAACCTGTTTCTGTTCTTGTCGACTGTATCACCAATGCGCTAAAAATAGACACGCCTACAAATTCCCAGGGTCTAAAAATAGATCATATACATGTATGTGTACTGATTTCTTCTGTGGACAGTACCAATGTAGCTTCGCTGATCCTTCGTAATGAAGTTTGTAAATTTTAGAAGAAAAAGATCATTAGTCCAACCTCTCTATAATGTATTTGGATAAAATTTGCCCTGTTTTATCCATGTCCGGACAGCGCCATCGGCGCTTTGATTTCCACTTGTCCTCGGACAAGTGATATCTTGAAATATACTTGTCCGGAGTCAAAATGCTCATGTTCAGAAGTTCAATATTCAAATAGACATATTGAGAACTATGTTATTAAATACATGCAATAAGTAATAATAAATAGTTGAAAATATAAACAGTGTAGTTCATTGTTGAATATGACTAAAAATAGACATTTACATTATTTAGTATATTTGCTGCTAAAATATCATTTGTACGCGGACAAATAAGGTTTATTTATTTACTTGTCCGCAGACATAAATGTACGAGTCAGACAAGTCGGGCAAAGGAATTCCAAACCCCCCGCTGGAGTAATTGAAAAAGCGAACAATGGCTGTTTTTGCCATTATATTGGTACTATGAATAAAAAAACTCGGTAAAGATAATAAGCAGCAATTTGCACTGTTAATTGAATGCATATTGAATACTCATGCGATTTAATTGAAAGAAAACATTTATTGAACGATCACATGGTTCGAACCTTCTTTCTTCGATTTCGCCGTACAAAATTTGTCATCAACATTGTATGGGGCATAATCTTACGATTTTTTGTCGACTTTTTTGAAACTTTGATAAAAACTTGCATTTTCGGAGAAATATACTTTTATTTGTATATTTAATGATTTGGAACCGTGTCGGCCTCCTTTCATACTAGGTAATCAAAATTCGTGACGTGTATAAAGCATGATTAACTGTAAGTGCTTCAAATATTTTAACAAATGTGAAAGTAATTCGTTTGTTACCTTTTAATTTGAGATATTAAAAGTATTTTAATGCTTTTATAGTCTTGTTATAAATTCCGTCAACCATTTTGATGAATGCGATGTCTCTAAAACTATTTCATCAATTAAACATTTGATAATTGTACACACTAATCATTCTAGTTCATGAAGAATGCAATTTGTCATAATTGTACCGGTATTCAAAATTAATCTATATGCCATTTTCAATTTTGCCCTATGCTCGATGTAATTTAGCTTAGCGAGAGCCGTGCATGTTTTTTTTGTTAGCGTGAGTCCATTCCCCTATAATTAATGGGGGTTAATTGGAGTGCTATTATATAATTTCTTTTAAAAGGAAGATGGATTTGTAGTGAAAGTTGAAAATGTATTTGTTATTATTTTGGATGATTTTCGTTACAGGTAATTATTTTTTAACAAAATTGAATACGGCTGATGTGCCATAGCATGTTAACATCGCATTTAGGCCATGGCATAATATAGTAAAATCTAAGAACTGCATGCAATCATTTTCTAAGCACAAGCACTTGCTCGGTTTTTTTTCTGAAGTATAACATAGTGACCTCATAAATGTATTTTGTTTAATATACGAGTATATTTATTTTCTCTTTTATTTGAAATGCAAATATCGGAAGGTTGTGACAAGTATAAGTTTTAAAATAAACCGAATTAAACATACGCATACATTTTGGCTCTGAAGCAAATCAACAACCTCCTGGCCCCACAGATGTCGCTGAGTTGTTTACAAAACAGAGCATTTATATATCGTTATTGTTTGGACATGTCATGACAAACCATGTCACAATATTTAAGTATTTTGCATCAAAATTGGCAGTTAGTACAAACATTTTATCTGAAAATTGGCATGGTCCAATATAATTTTGGCACTAGTTACGTGGGAACTGTCTAAAACATGATTTGTTAAAGTTATATTGACTGGTCTAAATAAGATGTTAATGTCAATTTCATTGGTTTATTTAGGCAACGCCTTACTTGTCACATCATTTCAACATTGTCAATAAAACTAAATTTTTCAAAAGAGACAGAATGGGTTTGAACGGGTCTGAGTGGGACCGAATGAGTAACTAAGTTAACGTCTAGAATTTATTTTATTTATTGTTAAATACTATGAGATCACACATGTTTTAAACTTTTATTAAATTTAATAAATTGAAAAGGTTGCTTGTTTACAATAATCACATGACAGGCCACAGCGTTAAATGTTGAAGTTAATGTGCGGTTTAAAGTATGCGTCCATATACATGTTCAGCCGACTTAACATTCTTTTACGATAACTCCTGATCAATGAAATCACCCATCAGGCAGGTGATCTCTCACAGTTGCCATTTACACCTGGGTGGAATGGAACAATTTTACGTTAATTTCTTGCTAAATGAGATTAGCAGTGTCACTAGTGGGGATCGATCCCGGGACCTCTCATTAGCGCGCGACCTACCACTGGACCACTGTTCCTTATTCAAGTATCAAAACACGAAAAACAAAATGTTCGTGGTCTAAAATATTTGTTTGTTTATTTATATTTTGCCTTTAATACCATGTATGGCTGTAACGCCAAACTATTGTCATGGCGACGAAAATCAACGTGCCCTGCCTACAATACGTTTGTCTTCTGTTCTAAGAATCATGATATTCCGGTGGTTTATTTTAATTTCGGATGAGACAGTCGACAAGCTTAACGGTGTAATGCCTGCTTGTAGAGTCAGCATCGCCGTCGTATGAGAGAGCGAATTCAGTCACCGTGAAATTATTCAAATTTCGACAGTTGAGAAAACGGACTACATCAGCTGGAATGTTTTCGTAATAAGCGTACCTTAATTATATATCTTCTGAATACTCTCTTGCAGTCAACATAATATGAACATCATTTGGTCCCAATCTGATTAGAACTAGATTTATAAATATCCGCACCAACGAAATGTGACACAGCTGTCTAAACAAACTTTTGACCTAAATAAACCAATACAATTTCTTCTACCATTCCTGTTTGTCCAATGAAATTCACTTCCAATATTGAGAACTGAATAAAATGTATGATACCATTGGTTGTCAAAAATATTTTAGTATACCGTCCCAAATTTCTATATGGGGTTTCCGGTAAAAAAAAATTAGCATACGGTTCCAAATTTTCAATATGCGGGTCGTGATAAAAAGTTTAATATACGGTCCAATATTTTTTAATATGCGGGCCCCGAAAAACGTTAAGTATGCGTCCCATATTTTCAATATGCCGGTCCCGAAAATATTTAGTATGCGGTCCCATATTTTCAATACGCGTGTCCTGATAAAGTTTAGTATACGGTAAAAAAATTCAATATGCGAGTCCCGAAACAATGTTAAGCCAAGTTTACTGTCCTGAATTTTCCATAATTTGATGTTGTGAAAAATGTGAAATTGAGATTATATGGTACATGTAGTTTGAAGCTGGCTAACATTTATACTTCAAACAAAGTGATCCCTGCACATCAACAAATATCTTTTTTTAAGGATTATTTTTGCTTAACAGTTTGTTCTTTATTTGAAGCAGCATTAACAGGCACAGGTTCGCTGAAGACCTTAAGTCAGTCGTTGCTATAATCATATTTATGTCTTCAAATGCCCACATGCGACAACTGATTGTCGTCGCATTATTCATTTGTTAATCAGTAGCCTGTTCAATTACCCTAAACGTTCCAAAACGTTCCGTAACGATACATCCGGAACTCCTCGGCCATTCGCTGCGAATAATCTCGGACTTATTTTGACGCTATTTTGAAACTATCGGTGTTGAAGTAAACAAATATACGATCGTTTAGGCAATGAGTGATGTTTCGTTTTTAGTCCATAAATTTTGAAACATCACTTTCCATGCCTTAACGATCGTATATTTGTTTATAATTAGAATAGATCATTTGGAACGAATGGCCAAGGAGTTCATAATGTATCGTTACGGAACGTTTTGGACCGTTTAGGGTAATTGAACAGGCTACAGTTGTATACACAGATAATTAGATGACGTATCAAATGTATTTTTTGTGACTTATTAATTGAAATACATTTGTACATGTAATGTCTAGAAATACAAGTTATAACTTTTATAATAACGTCATCAACATTTGATGTTTCATTATTTACTCATTTGATCGTTCGACTGTTCAGAAATTAAAAGCAAACTAATAAGTTACTGACATGCTGAATGCATGAAAAACAGTAGTTAACGTTTAATGAATGGAATTTGGTTAAGTCTTGTTGATTTATTATAAAAAAATATTAGTCATACACTACATACTAAAATGTGCTAAGCTATGAAGGCACGATTGTAAAAAACTGATGAATAATTATGTCATTTATTCTACGGCCATCCTCCCACTGACAACTGATTCTAAATCATGTAGGGCAGTTGTCAGTCACTGAGTGAAGTATCCCCCAAGTAACTGGTTAAAAGCTAAATCAAGAGATTTAGCCTTTCCAGGAATGTTTAGCGGGTTGACTGACCGCCGTGAGATGACTTATACAACGTGTTGTTACGGCGTTAAACCTATCCAAAAAATTAAGTTTATTTAAAAAAAATGCGTATGTTTACTTGCATTTAAATTAACTAAATGTCAACTTAATGTTACAGTCAATAAATTTATTACAATTATTCAAAATTCCGCCTTTTATCAAGCTGCGATAGGAAAGACCAAACTAAAAAAATGGGAGTGGTTTGTTTAATTTTAAAACACGTCTGGTTAATAACGTATAATGCATCAACAATTTTAATGTTGTTTTGCATGATGTAGTATTTGTGTACATCTGTCTTCACAACAGCTTTTGAATATGACATTTTCTTGTTTTAAAATATGCTTTTATCAAGTAAGTTTTTGTGTGATCCGCAATGCATGCAAAAGTCAATGTTCTAAATAAAACAAACTAGTTTTTTATTTGTAATCTCCGCGTGTGGTTTAACAACAATATATTATTATGTAATCTGTTATAGGATAACAAGAAACTTGTCAATGTGTCAATGCATACTAATTGAGTTACAAACAAGAATGAAAAATATTAATTTTATATACAAAAATGTATACCGAACAGACGGACTTTTCACAAAAAATCTTACGATAAAGATTATCGTAAGTCAAAAGCAAGAAACATTCATACTACAAACATTATTTGGTCAATCAATTTCAAATACTATTGAAATATGTAGAATATTGTAAGAAATGATAGTCGCCCTAAATCTAAGATACTCCATCTGCAAGTAGTTATAGAGGCCGGAAGTCAGCTATCTTAGTTAACCACTCGTTCATGAACTTTAATTTTGTACCATAATTAACAACTAACCTACATGAAGGAAGTTACAGAAAAGGCGGAACACCTTATTTCCATTGTTGTCATTATATATTTAAAGGTACAAGTTCACAGATTTGGTTAAGATTTTCAATATTTTCATAATATCATACAGTGTCTGTTATTGTGTCAAAAATTAGTCTAAATATTTAAGGACAAACTGACCTATTGATTGCAGGAAATGTACAGTAAAAGTCACAAAAATGCACTAAAATTGTCTATACCGTGACATACGGGGTAGATTTTTACTACTTAAAAGTTAAAACACCATCATTTGTAGTTGTATGTCAATTGAACGACAATTGACATTATCAGAACACGAAATGTTTGCTTAATAAGGTTTCGGAACAATTTTGATAATTTCAGAAAAAAGTTGATGTTTGAGTTGAAATCTGTGAATGAGTACCTTTAACAGTAGCATAACATATGATTTATTATGATTTGAAAAGTTACTTAAATAAACATTAAATTTATTTCAATCTATCTATCAGGGTGCGATATCTATCCTATTATTTAAACATAAATAATGAGTTATTAGTTTTGTTATATATTTGATGAATTGTCTTTATGAGCATGACACGCGGCGTCGCAAGCTTTACACTTCATTCATTTTAAGTTACTAAAACATTTTCTCACGAACTAGCAAACTTGATATCGTCGTACTGGATTCATTCTACTTCAGTCATAAACCTATGCCTGTATTTCCGTATTTACTCGTCGGGATTTCGAATCTAGTTTCCACGAAGGATACGGGTTCGAATCCTATATTGGACGATTATACGCTTCCATGAAAATTTGAAACTAATGTCGATTTTCCTCCATCAATAAGGTATATAGAGAACTTGTCGGCTTTGTGGAAGGATAGGTGAGCACTGGTTATAGATAATGGTCATTTTATACATTTGAAAGCTAGTTGATTTATTCATTTATTTATTGGAGTTAACGCCGTATCAACACAATTTAGGTCATTTCACGGCGTCCAGCCACCTAACCTAGCTTTCCTGGACCATTGTCTATAACCAGTACTCACCTACCCTTCCACAAGGCCGGAAACTTCTCCATATTATCTAATCAATGGAGGTAAATCGTCATTATTGTCAAATTTTCATGGAAGGGTATAACCTCCCCGGGTGGGATTCGGACCTGCACCCCCTCGGGCACGAGATTCCAAATCCCGGCGCGCTACCAACTGCGATATCGACCCGGGTTCGAAAGCTAGTTGAGGTGCGCTCCCTGGTGGTCGAAAAAATAACCTAATTGTGTTGACAATAAAGGCGTTAAACCCAGTATAAAACACAGTCATTGTACAAGGATTTGTACACCATCCTCGCACCCACCAAGATACCTTATGCAAACTCATCTGCAAGGCTTCAATATGAACGTGCATGAAGCCATTTTATATTTATTATACCGTTCTTTCCTCCGAAGTTAGTATTTCACTACCAACTATTTACGATCAGTAGTTTCAATCGTATCACGACTTAAGTTCACATACGTGGATGCCCTTTCAGAAAACCACTAGGGTGTTCACTTAACCCTTACGTAGTGCAACAACCACCAAAGTGTTTCAAACGGCGAATGTCGAACGTTTTTTCCTTTCAACTGTTTTGTACTTTATTCTCAACCGGTTACGATACGCGCTGCTATTTTGTTGTTTCAATAAAACGAATAAACCGCTGTTTGTCTTTTTCTTACCCCTCATATTGTGTCAACAGAAAGCTTGCAAGAATATTTTTATTGAAAGCTGCATCTTACTGACCGATACATCATTTCCATTCGCTCTTCTTAAATCAGATATGGTGTACGCTGTCGCAGTTTACGATTATGACACAAAAGAAAACAGTTCAGAGTGAAACAAACGACCACGGATGAACGCGTACTAATCATGAATTTATACGGATTGCTACGAACGCTGACAAATAAAATCAGTGTCAGCCCGAGATGATTTTCCATAAAAGTGACCAAAGCATACACAATTCTTTATATTTTACAGGTTGGACTGGTAGTGACTGTACAAACAGTTTTAATGATTGTGACACAAATAATTGTGCAGCTGGTTCAACTTGTGTTGATGGATTTTTGTCTTATGTCTGTGCATGTCCTGTAGGATTGACTGGTAACGTATTTTATAATTATGACTTCCTATTCCTCTTTAGTTACTTAGGCGGATCTAGCGGGAGAGTTAGGGGTCCGGACCCCCCCCCCTTATGAAAAGTACAAAACGTACCCGTCCATAACCGTATTTTAACAGTACGACAATTTTTAAGGAATATGAAGCATTTTTTTCTCAGGCTCGCTTTGCTCACCTTTTTGCTTAACATAGATCAAATGGTTATATAGTTTTATTATGAATATGTTGCGTTATTCTGCAAACAGTGTATGATAATGTGGTTGTGGTTCGAAAGCTCAGATCCCCCCAAAACCTAGATCCACCCCTGAGTTATGTAATGGACATGTCATATGGTGTAGATTCGGCTGACAATGGTCTTACTTGATACAGCTGTAGTACAATGAATGACAGTAGAAAAAATTTTATGACCAAACTCTTTGCTAGTGTAAGAGATTACTCACGGATATCGCACTCACAAACAATGTATCTACAACCAGACACGCTAACGATTGAGCTGTCCGGAGGGTTTTAAATGATGTCGCCTAACTGTTTCAAAACTTCAAGAATATTTTTTTCGAAAACTGCCACGTTGCATATTAATCTTTTGAATAGAGCTGTCATTATTTTTGCAACAATTGAATGCAAATGTCAAGTACAGTCTTCACTCTTCACATACTAGTATAAAAATACGCACAATATATTTGTATATGACTTTTGTATCATTATTGTCATTCTATTATATATCCTGGATTTACTATGAACAGTGTCAAGTACTGTATGTTATGAAGCCAATTACGGAAGTCAATACTTCACAATACATCTTATTAATGAACTTTTAAACTCTTTGACTAGCTTTTGAAGTAGATGTTTGTATGTGTTAAATATGTCTTTACCAAATTATCTCAAAGTAGACCGACCGTTTGACAATAACAAGCGTCACAAGTTCCATGAATCCTTATCATATCCGTTGACTGGTCATTCAGTACTTAGAAAACTTTCATGCTCAGTAATATATAACAGAACGGACTTTGCACAGCTTTAAGGACGCTGAACTTCAATCAATTGCGTCTAACTCGACTTTGTTTTGAACCATAAAACAGACCAGTATTAAACGACTACCGAAATAGATAACTATAGCCAGTTTCTTAAGGTGATCGCCAACTAGCTCTACCCCTTCAATGGTACCCTTGATTTGATATTACATAGGTATAACCTTTGGCGTAAGGAGGTTGCCAGAAGACAACGCATTAGCTATTTATATCCTTAGGAAACTAGCCACTAGTTATCATCAGAAATAGTTAAATAATCCAGCTACACAAAATGAAAGTACATTCAGTGTGAATGGTGTGAGATATGCCCTATAATATCCATTTTGATGTTATAAGATGTATACAGCAAATATGATATAATGGGATCTAATTGCTGCTGCCTATAATTTTGTACTTATACAAATTGTACATGCCATCTCTTTAAGGGGGAGCTCAATTTTCTAAGAAAAAACATTTACTATACAAAATGTAAATGTGCTCTTCGAATATCGTCTTGATACTGTCTTATAAAGAGTTCTTTTTCCTAAGAATGCATCATTTCGACATCGATATGCAAGTGCAAGACAAGTCTCAGAAACAAACATTTTGGTCAGAAATTTATGATCGAGATATCGAAAAAGTCGAGAGAAAAAAATAAAGATAAACATGCATTTTTTATATAGATAAAGGATGGAAAAATTGGGAATTTCGATCGAGATAATGAAAAGTCGACGTAAGGGATGTCGAGATAATGCGAATTGACTGTATATCATTTCTAACTTACTTGCATAACAACCGTCGGGTTATATACTCTGCTATAAATATACTCTGAAAACTCATTTGATTAAGAAGAAAGTAGACTAGTTTTGCACTGACCCATTGATATGATTTAAACATCACCCTTATTTTACTGCAGTATAGGGCAGAAGTATTTCTTTTGTTTTGTTGGAAAGAACCTGTAAATTCCGTAATTTTAATGTAATAGAAGATGAGTATCATTCTGTTCTTGTTTATACGTGTTTATTAGATATTAGAAAAAATATTGATACATTTTATTATACTCAGCCCAACATGATTAAATGTATACAATTGTTAATAAAAATATCCTGATCAATTTAAGTTTTTACATAAAGAATGATCCAAACTACAGAAATACTCTGAATATGAATATTGATGTATTGTTTAACTAGTAGAACAAATTATACACATGTATTATAACCCTACTATACTTACCTTTACATATACAGAACTGTATTTTATATCCTCTTTTCTTGTTTCTTGATTTATCCTCTGAACTTATTCATGTATATAAATATATATATATTCTAACCTTGGTTATGTGACAATTGTCATTTGTATTGTTTAAAATGTATATTGATGATGTACTATGTACAAATCGTAAATGAAATATATATTCTGTTCTGTTTTGTTCAGGTACATATTGCGAAGAAGATATAGACGAATGCTTGGACTCACCTTGTCAAAATAATGGCACGTGTTCCAACTTTCATGGTGGATTTGAATGTAAATGTCCGATACAATGGGAAGGTGACCTCTGTGAGAGACCAGTAGATTTTTGTGCTGGAAATCCATGTAAAAGTAACTCTACGTGTGTAGCAGAAGAAACAAGTTATTGGTGTAATTGTACATCAGGATGGATTGGTGAACATTGTGATACTAACAGAGACGAATGTTCAGAGAATGTTTGTCTAAATGGAGCAACATGTACTGATTCTATTGGTGGTTACAGTTGTTCTTGTGCAACTGGATTCACTGGTGGGTATTTTTTATGTTGGCTATACACCGATTATCTATTAACTTGTATGCAATACATTTAAGAAGCAGACGTCCAATGGTAGGACGCGTGCTTAAGGATCTAGAAACCCTGCGTTCTAATCCCACTAGGGGCATTGCTAATTTCCTTGAGCAAAAAATTTACCTGCGATTTCTTTACTCTACCAATGTGTAAATGGGTACCTGCTAGATTGGTACAATTCCGATGAAAATCCGATATAATTTGTCGGTTGCACTAAGTAGAGTAAAGATTCCACAGGGAGATTGATAGATAGATATCAGTAGCCCGATGGCCCGGGGTAATAGCTGTTAAAAGTGTTAAGTCGCCGAACTTGTGTAAGCATAAATTTTAGACTATAAAATACAATTACTTACACTACTTACTTACCTACATGGCCGCTCTCCTAACCAGGTTTCATAGACACACTTCCACAAGATGCAGACAATTCAAAAACTATTTTTTTCATGACAGGCTATAACCTCCCATGGCTGAAATCAAACTTGGGACCACGTCTTATAGCCCTAGCTCTAGCATGACCACGACTAAGTTTGTTAAGGTCCCTCTTAATACTACAATGAATGCGTTTATTAAAATTATTATTATTGGGATTCGTTTTTCACCACTCTGTTTCTAATCATCATTATTGAATTTAGATAACTTTATTTCAAAGTCTAAAGTTTCAAGCAACAAGTAAACTTTTTGATTATAAAGATTCAGCTCATGTAACTTTTAAGCCAATGTTTAAGTCAATTTTACCACTCTAATTGGTGATACAAGCAGTAATCTTTATAAAATTGCAAGAATATTGCTAAATGAACGTAATCTTAAACTGCCTATGCCACTGATATTGTAACAGACGATTGCCACTATTTTGTCGCTAACGGAGTTTTTCAGATAAATATTCGAAAGTTTACTGCATTTAAGATCCCAATTTTAGAAAACGCATGAACTGCTGTTTTTAATAGATGAATGAGAATGACATGACATAATGATACATAAATAAATTTCTGTTATTTAAAACAGGTACAGACTGCGAGATTAATATCGACGACTGTGGAGGCCATCTGTGCAAAAACAATGGTACGTGTGTTGATCTTATAAATGGCTACGAATGCGCATGCCCAGACACCTTTTCAAATAAGTATTGTGAAAACGATGTGGATGAATGCGAACTATCACCTTGTATGTACAATGGTACATGTACCAACTTTTTCGGTGGATTTAGCTGTCAGTGTATATCAGGAATCACTGGGGATAAATGTGAGATAGATATGATTGATTGTATGGAAGATTCATGTGCAAATGGTGGGACATGTATTGATAAGATTGAAGCATACCAATGTATTTGTGTAGAAGGATTTACAGGTTTACAATGTGCTGATGACATTGATGAATGCCAATCTGTGGATACTTGTTTGAATGGTGCTACATGTTTAAATAATATAGGATCATTCACTTGCTCATGTGCTAAAGGATATTGCGGCTACAATTGTGAAACCGACATCAACGAATGCGAATCTAACCCTTGTGTCAATAATGGAACGTGTTCCGACTTAATTGGTGAATACGCATGCGCGTGTGTGAACGGTTACACTGGTGAACGATGTGAGACTGAGATCAACGAATGTGACTCTAACCCTTGTCAAAATAATGCAACATGTCACGATTTACTAGGTAAGTTTGCATGTGAATGTAATGAATACTGGATAGGTGAGACGTGTGATACTGATATTAATGAATGCGATTTGAATATTTGTGAAAATAATAGCACGTGCACGAACCTGAATGGCTCTTTCTCCTGTGAATGTTTAGATGGCTTTGTTGGTAGAAAATGTTCTGAAGATTTAGATGAATGCTCTTTAAATATTTGTCAAAATAATGCTGCATGTCATAATACGCATGGTTCATTTAAATGTGCATGTCTCGAAGGTTTTACTGGGGAATTATGTTCTGAAAATATTGACGACTGTGCCAGTGACCCCTGTGTAAATAATGCTACATGTATTGACAGGGTTGCAGACTTTAACTGTAGATGCGTACTTGGATATGAGGGAAAAACATGTGAAAATGAAATAAATGAATGTCTAAGCAATCCTTGTCTACGTGGTGGCACATGCACTGATTTATTGGGTGCATTTGAATGCACTTGCACTGAGGGCTACGAAGGATATCGCTGTCAAAGAGAAATTAATGAGTGTATTCCCAATCAATGCAAAAATAATGCAATATGCATAGACAAACTAGCTGCTTTCGAATGTAGCTGTCGAAAAGGTTTTTCTGGCGAACTTTGCGAAACAGATATCAACGAATGCTTACCTGAGCCCTGTATAAATAATGCTACATGTGTGAATCTTATTGGGGACTATAGATGCATTTGTCGCAGAGGATACACAGGCAAAAACTGCGAGGAAGAAATAAATGAATGCGATTTTAGACCTTGTCGAAATAATGGGACCTGTACGGACTTATTAGCTGACTTTAGTTGTGAGTGTATCAATGGATTCAGAGGTAAAAGATGTGAAGTTAATATTAATGATTGCGCTAACGACCCTTGTTTAAACAATGGTAGATGCATCGATGGTATTGCCGAATTCAAGTGTGTTTGCAGACGAGGATTTGAAGGCACAATTTGTGAAACAGATATAAATGAATGTGAAAATATCACGTGCTCACACAATGGAACGTGTATTGATTTAATTGGCAATTATAGATGTGACTGTGCTCTTGGATATACTGGCAATACTTGTGAACTTGATATAAATGAATGTGCAATAGAACCTTGTTTGAATGGTGCTACATGCATAGATTTGATTGGAAAATACGAATGTGAATGTGCAATTGGATTTACAGGTGAGCGATGTCATATCAATATTGATGATTGTAAAAATATCACTTGTCAAAATGGAGGTCGTTGTCAAGATCTAATCGCAGACTTTCAATGTATTTGTCAGAGAGGATATGAAGGGGAATTCTGTGAGACTGACATTAATGAATGCGAAAATATCACATGTGAAAATGGTGGTACGTGTAGAGACTTGATAGGGAGTTTTAAATGTGACTGTATACCTGGAATAGAAGGGACACTGTGTGATAAGGAGATAAATGAATGCAATGTTAAACCATGTTATAATAATGCAACATGTGTTGATCGGTTTGCTGACTATGATTGTATTTGTGTTGAAGGGTTTGAGGGTAAAAACTGTAATATCAATATTGATGACTGTAAAGATAATCTATGTCAAAACAATGCTACATGTATAGATCGCATAAATGGATATGATTGTCATTGCACTCAAGGTTCTACTGGAGATTTGTGTGAAAATGATATCGATGAATGTCTTGAGGATCCTTGTCAAAACAATGGAACCTGTGTGAATACTAAAGGTGGTTTTCATTGTGACTGTATAAATGGTTTTGAAGGCAAACTTTGTACAATTGATGTTAATGAATGTGCAAACAGGCCATGTGCAAATGGTGGTACTTGCTTGGATTTGATTGGAAAGTTTTCATGCATTTGTGCTATAGGTTTTAATGGTACTTCATGCGAAGAAGATATTAACGAATGTGAAAATGTTTTGTGTGAAAACAATGGTACTTGTATTGATCTGGTTGGTACTTACAATTGTCAATGTGGAAATGGATACACTGGCAAAAATTGTGAAAATGAAATTGATGAATGTGAATTTCAGCCATGTATGAATAATGCCACTTGTACTGACTTACTTGCTGACTTTAATTGTACCTGTGTAAATGGATTTAAAGGTAAAAGATGTGAAGTTAATATTGATGATTGCGCTAGCGACCCCTGTTTTAACAATGGTAGATGTGTTGATGGCATTGCCGAGTTTTCGTGTGTTTGCAGACAAGGATTTGAAGGTACACTTTGTGAAACAGATATAAATGAATGTGAAAGTATCACGTGCTCACATAATGGTACATGTATTGATTTAATTGGCAATTATAGATGCGATTGTGCTCTTGGATATACTGGCAATACTTGTGAACTTGATATAAATGAATGTGCAATAAAACCTTGTTTGAATGGTGCTACATGCATAGATTTGATTGGAAAATACGAATGTGAATGTGCAATTGGATTTACAGGTGAACGATGTCATATCAATATTGATGATTGTAAAAATATCACTTGTCAAAATGGAGGACGTTGTCGAGATCTTATTGCAGACTTTCAATGTATTTGTCAGAAAGGATATGAAGGGGAATTCTGTGAGACAGACATCAATGAATGCGAGCCTATTACATGTGAAAATAGTGGTACGTGTAGAGACTTGATAGGAAGTTTTAAATGTGATTGTATACCTGGAATAGAAGGGACACTGTGTGATAAGGAGATAAATGAATGCGATGTTAAACCATGTCAGAATAATGCTACATGTGTTGATCGGTTTGCTGACTATGACTGTATTTGTGTTGAAGGATTTGAGGGTAAAAACTGTCAAATCAATATTGATGACTGTAAAAATAATCTATGTCAAAATAATGCTACATGTATTGATCGTATAAATGGATATGATTGCCATTGCACTCAAGGTTTTACTGGAGACTTGTGTGAAAATGATGTCGATGAATGTGTTCAAGATCCATGTCAAAACAATGGAACCTGTGTAAATACTAAAGGTGATTTTCATTGTGACTGTAAAAATGGTTTTGAAGGCAAACTTTGTACAATTGATGTTAATGAATGTGCAAACAGGACATGTGCAAATGGTGGTACTTGCTTAGATTTGATTGGAAAGTTTTCATGCATTTGTGCTAAAGGTTTTAATGGTACTACATGCGAAGAAGATATCAACGAATGTGAAAATGTTTTGTGTGAGAACAATGGTACTTGTGTTGATCAGATTGGTAGTTACAATTGTCAATGTGGGAATGGATACACTGGCAAACATTGTGAAAATGAAATGGATGAATGTGAATTTCAGCCATGTATGAATAATGCTACTTGTACTGACCTACTTGCTGACTTTAATTGTACTTGTGTAAATGGATTTACAGGTAAAAGATGTAAAATTAACATAGATGATTGCGCTAACGATCCCTGTTTAAACAATGGTAGATGTATTGATGGCATTGCCGAGTTTTCGTGTGTTTGCATACGAGGATATGAAGGAACACTTTGTGAAACAGATATTAATGAATGTGAAAATATCACGTGCTCACATAATGGTACATGTATTGATTTAATTGGCAATTATAGATGTGACTGTGCTCTTGGATATACTGGCAATACTTGCGAACTTGATATAAATGAATGTGCGATAGAACCTTGTTTGAATGGTGCTACATGCATAGATTTGATTGGAAAATACGAATGTGAATGTGCAATTGGATTTACAGGTGAACGATGTCAAATCAATATTGATGATTGTAAAAATATCACTTGTCAAAATGGTGGACGTTGTCGAGATCTAATCGCAGACTTTCAATGTATTTGTCAGAGAGGATATGAAGGGGAATTTTGTGAGACGGATATAAATGAATGCGAACCTATCACATGTGAAAATGGTGGTACGTGTAGAGACTTGATAGGAAGTTTTAAATGTGACTGTATACCTGGAATAGAGGGGACTCTGTGTGATAAGGAGACAAATGAATGCGCTGTTAAACCATGTTATAATAATGCTACATGTGTTGATCGGTTTGCTGACTTTGATTGTATCTGTGTTGAAGGATTTGAGGGTAAAAACTGTCAAATCAATATTGATGACTGTAAAGAAAATTTATGTCAAAATAATGCTACATGTATTGATCGTATAAATGGATATGATTGCCATTGCACTCAAGGTTTTACTGGGGACTTGTGTGAAAATGATGTCGATGAATGTGTTGAAGATCCATGTCAAAACAATGGAACCTGTGTAAATACTAAAGGTGATTTTCATTGTGACTGTAAAAAAGGTTTTGGTGGCAAACTTTGTAGTATTGATGTTAATGAATGTGCAAACAGGCCATGTGCAAATGGTGGTACTTGCTTAGATTTGATTGGAAAGTTTTCATGCATTTGTGCTAAAGGTTTTAATGGTACTACATGCGAAGAAGATATCAACGAATGTGAAAATGTTTTGTGTGAGAACAATGGTACTTGTGTTGATCAGATTGGTAGTTACAATTGTCAGTGTGGAAATGGATACACTGGCAAACATTGTGAAAATGAAATTGATGAATGTGAATTTCAGCCATGTATGAATAATGCCTCTTGTACTGACCTACTTGCTGACTTTAATTGTACCTGTGTAAATGGATTTAAAGGTAAAAGATGTGAAGTTAATATTGATGATTGCGCTAGCGACCCCTGTTTTAAAAATGGTAGATGTGTTGATGGTATTGCCGAGTTTTCGTGTGTTTGCAGACAAGGATTTGAAGGTACACTTTGTGAAACAGATATAAATGAATGTGAAAATATCACGTGCTCACACAATGGTACATGTATTGATTTAATTGGCAAGTATAGATGTGATTGTGCTCTTGGATATACTGGCAATACTTGTGAACTTGATATAAATGAATGTGAAATAGAAGTTTGTTTGAATGGTGCTACATGCATAGACTTGATTGGAAAATACGAATGTGAATGTGCAATTGGATTTACAGGTGAACGATGTCATATCAATATTGATGATTGTAAAAATATCACTTGTCAAAATGGTGGACGTTGTCGAGATCTAATCGCAGACTTTCAATGTATTTGTCAAAAAGGATATGAAGGGGAATTCTGTGAGTTTGATATAAATGAATGCGAACCTATTACATGTGAAAATGGTGGTACGTGTAGAGATTTAATAGGAAGTTTTAAATGTGAGTGTATACCTGGAATAGAAGGGACACTGTGTGATAAGGAGATAAATGAATGCGATGTTAAACCATGTCAGAATAATGCTACATGTGTTGATCGGTTTGCTGACTATGATTGTATCTGTGTTGAAGGATTTGAGGGTAAAAACTGTCAAATCAATATTGATGACTGTAAAGATAATCTATGTCAAAATAATGCTACATGTATTGATCGTATAAATGGATATGATTGTCATTGCTCTCAAGGTTCTACTGGAGATCTGTGTGAAAATGATATCGATGAATGTCTTGAAGATCCATGTCAAAACAATGGAACCTGTGTGAATACTAAAGGTGATTTTCATTGTGACTGTAAAAATGGTTTTGAAGGCAAACTTTGTTCACTTGATGTTAATGAATGTGCAAACAGGCCATGTGTAAATGGTGGTACTTGCTTAGATTTGATTGGAGAGTTTTCATGCATTTGTGCTAAAGGTTTTAATGGTACAACGTGCGAAGAAGATATAAACGAATGTGAAAATGTTTTGTGTGAAAACAATGGTACTTGTGTTGATCAGATTGGTAATTACAATTGTCAATGTGGGAATGGATACACTGGCAAACATTGTGAAAATGAAATTGATGAATGTGAATTTCAACCATGTATGAATAATGCCACTTGTACTGACCTACTTGCTGACTTTAATTGTACTTGTGTAAATGGATTTACAGGTAAAAGATGTAAAATTAACATAGATGATTGCGCTAACGATCCCTGTTTAAACAATGGTAGATGTATTGATGGCATTGCCGAGTTTTCGTGTGTTTGCATACGAGGATATGAAGGAACACTTTGTGAAACAGATATTAATGAATGTGAAAATATCACGTGCTCACATAATGGTACATGTATTGATTTAATGGGCAATTATAGATGTGACTGTGCTCTCGGATATACTGGCAATACTTGCGAACTTGATATAAATGAATGTGCGATAGAACCTTGTTTGAATGGTGCTACATGCATAGATTTGATTGGAAAATACGAATGTGAATGTGCAATTGGATTTACAGGTGAACGATGTCAAATCAATATTGATGATTGTAAAAATATCACTTGTCAAAATGGTGGACGTTGTCGAGATCTAATCGCAGACTTTCAATGTATTTGTCAGAGAGGATATGAAGGGGAATTTTGTGAGACGGATATAAATGAATGCGAACCTATCACATGTGAAAATGGTGGTACGTGTAGAGACTTGATAGGAAGTTTTAAATGTGACTGTATACCTGGAATAGAGGGGACTCTGTGTGATAAGGAGACAAATGAATGCGCTGTTAAACCATGTTATAATAATGCTACATGTGTTGATCGGTTTGCTGACTTTGATTGTATCTGTGTTGAAGGATTTGAGGGTAAAAACTGTCAAATCAATATTGATGACTGTAAAGAAAATTTATGTCAAAATAATGCTACATGTATTGATCGTATAAATGGATATGATTGCCATTGCACTCAAGGTTTTACTGGGGACTTGTGTGAAAATGATGTCGATGAATGTGTTGAAGATCCATGTCAAAACAATGGAACCTGTGTAAATACTAAAGGTGATTTTCATTGTGACTGTAAAAAAGGTTTTGGTGGCAAACTTTGTAGTATTGATGTTAATGAATGTGCAAACAGGCCATGTGCAAATGGTGGTACTTGCTTAGATTTGATTGGAAAGTTTTCATGCATTTGTGCTAAAGGTTTTAATGGTACAACGTGCGAAGAAGATATAAACGAATGTGAAAATGTTTTGTGTGAAAACAATGGTACTTGTGTTGATCAGATTGGTAGTTACATTTGTCAATGTGGGAATGGATACACTGGCAAACATTGTGAAAATGAAATGGATGAATGTGAATTTCGACCATGTATGAATAATGCCTCTTGTACTGACCTACTTGCTGACTTTAATTGTACTTGTGTAAATGGATTTACAGGTAAAAGATGTGAAATTAACATTGATGATTGTGCTAACAATCCCTGTTTAAACAATGGTAGATGTATTGATGGTATTGCCGAATATTCGTGTGTTTGCAGACAAGGATTTAAAGGTACACTTTGTGACACAGATATAAATGAATGTGAAAATATCACGTGCTCACATAATGGTACATGTATTGATTTAATTGGCAATTATAGATGTGACTGTGCTCTTGGATATACTGGCAATACTTGTGAATTTGATATAAATGAATGTGCAATAGAACCTTGTTTAAATGGTGCTACATGCATAGACTTGATTGGAAAATACGAATGTGAATGTGCAATTGGATTTACAGGTGAACGATGTCAAATCAATATCGATGATTGTAAAAATATCACTTGTCAAAATGGTGGACGTTGTCGAGATCTAATCGCAGACTTTCAATGTATTTGTCAGAAAGGATATGAAGGGGAATTTTGCGAGACTGATATAAATGAATGCGAACCTATCACATGTGAAAATAGTGGTACGTGTAGAGACTTGATAGGAAGTTTTAAATGTGACTGTATAACCGGGATAGAGGGGACTCTGTGTGATAAGGAGATAAATGAATGCGATGTTAAACCATGTTATAATAATGCTACATGTGTTGATCGGTTTGCTGACTATGACTGTATTTGTGTTGAAGGATTTGAGGGTAAAAACTGTCAAATCAATATTGATGACTGTAAAGATAATCAATGTCAAAATAATGCTATATGTATTGATCGTATAAATGGATATGATTGCCATTGCATGGAAGGATATACTGGTCCCTTATGCAAAAGTGATATCGATGAATGTCTTTCGGAGCCATGTTCTAACAATGGTACTTGTGTTAATATGGAAGGTGATTTTATGTGCAACTGCGTAAATGGTTTCAATGGTAAAACTTGTCACACAAATATTAATGAATGTAAAAATATACCGTGTGTAAACAATGGGACTTGTTTAGATTTGATAGGTGAATTTTCATGCATTTGTGTCCAAGGATTTACTGGTAAAACATGTGAGACTAATGTCAATGAGTGTATTGATTCTTTATGTTTTAACAATGGAACTTGCATAGACCTTATTAATGACTATTATTGCAAATGTGCGAATGGGTACACTGGTAAAGATTGTGAAAATGAAATAGATGAATGTGATAGCATGCCGTGTCTAAATAATGCTACTTGTACAGATCTATTTGCCGACTTTAATTGTTCATGTCCAGATGGATTTGATGGAAAGAGATGTGAAATTGATATTGATCACTGCAATGACGGTCCATGTTTCAATGGTGCAAGATGTGTAGACGGGGTTGCAGAATTCCAATGCGTCTGTAAAGATGGTTTTGATGGATATTTGTGCGAAAATGATATTGACGATTGTCAAAATATTACCTGCATGCACAACGGTACTTGCACAGATTTGGTGGCAAACTTTAAATGTCAATGTAACCCCGGATACACTGGTGAAATATGTGATCAAGTGTTGGAAACAATTGAAGCGAGTACATTAAACTGTGAGACAAACCATTGTCATAATAATGGAACATGTGTTGCTGAAGATGAAAGTTTTAAATGTTCTTGCACTACTGAGTATACAGGTGAATTGTGTGAATTATTTATTAAAGGATGTAAATTTCACTATTGTGAACATAGTGGTACCTGCATAGACACTACAGATGGTTTTAAATGTAATTGTATTCCGGGTTTTAGTGGTGATACGTGCAACATAAACATTAATGAATGCTTACCTAATCCATGCAAGAATGGTGGAACTTGTTTAGATGATTTAAACTTATTTATCTGTATTTGTCCAATTGGATTCCATGGTGATACTTGCAGTATTGAAACTGATGAATGTGAAAATGTAGTTTGTGAACATAATGGAACTTGTATTGATTTAGTTGGTGATTTTGTCTGTAAATGTACAGATGGCTTTGAAGGAAAATTGTGCAAAGATTTGATCAACGCATGTAAAAGTAACCCATGTGAAAACAATGGAACGTGTTTAGGGGAATCTGCATCTTTTACATGTGATTGTACAATAGGTTTTACTGGAGAAACTTGTGAAACAAGATATGACCCATGCTTAAAATACCGTTGTTTAAATAATGGTACGTGCAGTGTTGAAAATGGAATTATTGGTTGTATTTGTCAAGATGGGTTTCAAGGAAATTTATGTGATGAAAACATTGATGATTGTTTGATTGGCCCTTGTATGAACAATGGAGAGTGTGTTGATATGATAAATGATTATAAGTGTATATGCACAGAAGGCTTTAATGGAAAATCATGTGAAATAGATATAAATGAATGTGATGAAATTCCGTGTAAACACAATGGTACCTGTACCAATGTAAATGGCGACTTTCTTTGCGACTGCATCAATGGTTTTTCTGGCAAAACTTGTGAAAATCTTGTCGATAATTGTGTAAGAAACCCTTGCAAGAATAATGGTAAATGTTACAGCCTTATTGGCGGTAAATTCTTGTGTGAATGTTCAACAGGATTTACTGGAGATATTTGTGAATCAGAAATAAATGAATGCTTATCTAATCCATGTTATAATAATGCTACATGTGTCGACAAAATTGGACAATATATGTGTAGCTGCATAGCTGGATTTGTAGGTGACAATTGCGAACTTGAAATCAATGAATGTGCCACCGATCCATGCGAAAACAATGGCAAATGCACAGACGCCATTGGTGAATTTACTTGTACCTGCAATACTGGATATTTTGGATATAGGTGTGAAAACGATATAAATGAGTGTGAACACGACCCATGTAAGCATAAAGGGATTTGTATTAACAATGATGGCAATTTTACCTGCATTTGCAGAGACGGTTACACTGGAAATCTTTGTGAAAATGATATAGATGAATGCGAAAGTGCTCCATGTGAGAACAGAGGTATTTGTCATAATTTTGATGGTTCTTTTGAATGTGGATGTAGCCCTGGTTGGACCGGAAAGTATTGTACTACAGACGTTAATGAGTGCAACTTTGCATTGTGCGAAAATAACGCAACTTGCAACAATGTCGATGGTTCATTTAGCTGCATTTGTCCTTCTGGGTTTGAAGGAAACACATGTTCACATGATATAAACGAATGTTACCAACATATTTGTGTGAACGGAGGAACTTGCTCCAATACGTACGGATCTTTTAATTGCGATTGCGTCGAGGGATTAACAGGAAGTACTTGTGAATTAGACATTGAAGAGTGTGAAATGAATGCTTGCAAAAACAATGCGACATGTTCCAATAGCTTTGGGTCATATGCTTGTGAATGTCAAGATGGCTGGCTTAGTCGCAATTGTGATGTAGATGTGAACGAATGTGAAAACGACCCGTGTGAACACAATGGACTATGTATCAACACCCCTGGTTCTTACAAGTGTCAATGTTTAAAAGGATATGTAGGTGACAGGTGTGAAATAAACATTGATGAATGTGAGTCGAAACCTTGTCAGAATAACGGTACTTGCATTGATGGTGTGAATGAGTATACTTGCAACTGTTCTCGAGGTTTTATTGGTCAAGTTTGCAATATAGAAGTTAATGAATGCGATCAAAACCTTTGTCAAAATAGCGGAATATGTATTGATCTGATAGGCAATTTTAAATGTATCTGCAATTCCGGTTTCACCGGATTAACTTGCGAAACAAATGTTAATGAATGCGAGCTCCAACCTTGTCAAAACGACGGGATTTGTAATGATCTAGAAGGAACTTATGAATGCGAATGCAAACCTGGTTGGACTGGACACGTTTGTGCTTCTGATGTCAATGAATGTACGTTCAATATGTGTCAAAACAATGCCACGTGTACTAACACTGAAGGATCTTTTAGCTGTAGTTGTGCCACTGGGTTTGATGGTATATTCTGTTCAGAAGATGTTAATGAATGTGATCGCAATGTTTGTAAGAATGATGGTTTATGTACAAATATATTCGGTGGATTTAACTGTGCATGTGAACGTGGATTTACTGGACTAACTTGTGAAACTGATATTGATGAATGCAATAATAGCCCATGTCTAAATGGGGCTATTTGCAACAATACTAAAGGATCCTATAAATGCGAGTGTACGGTTGGATGGACAGGAGAGAATTGTGAAGTTGATATAGATGAATGTAACAATAATCCATGTGAAAATGACGGTATATGTATGAATTTACGTGGGTCATTTTACTGTCAGTGCCTACATGGATTCGAAGGCGAAATTTGTTCAACAAATATAGACGAGTGTGAATCATCTCCTTGTTATAATAATGGGTCTTGCACTGATGGAATTGGAGAATTTAACTGTAGCTGTACACCTGGATATACCGGTGACCAATGTGAAAGTGAAATAAATGAATGTGAATTAGCGCCTTGTAAAAATGGTGGTGTATGCTTAGACAACATCAATGATTATAAATGTGTCTGTAATCCGGGATTCACCGGTAAAGCGTGTGACAAAAATATAAATGAATGCATCTCTGATCCATGCAAAAACGATGGTTTGTGCAATGATTTGGATGGTACTTTTGAATGCCGTTGTAAACCTGGATGGACAGGCCGATATTGCACTACTGATGTGGATGAATGTCTGTTTGATATGTGCGAAAATAACGGAACGTGCACAAATACTAATGGATCTTATTTCTGTACGTGCCGTATTGGATTCACTGGTAAAACATGTACATATGACATTGATGAATGCGAATTTGATATATGTAAACATAATGGTACATGTACAAATTCATATGGTTCGTTTACTTGCCAATGCGTGCCGGGCTTTATAGGTAATACATGCAGTGAAAATTTAAACGAGTGTTTACAACATCCATGTCAGAACAATGGCCTATGCAATGATACAATTGGCTCGTACAGATGCGAATGTGAAGATGGGTGGACAGGGACTAATTGTGATGAAGATATCAATGAGTGTAAAGATATTCCTTGTTTTAACAACGGAACTTGTATTAACCTTAATGGATCATATTCATGTCAATGTATGGAAGGATTTAGTGGAGAAATGTGCTTTCAAGACATCAATGAATGTGAACCTAATCCTTGCAAAAATAACGGAAACTGTACTGATGGAGTGGCCGGTTTCAAATGCAGTTGTTCTCGTGGTTTTATTGGTGAAACTTGTGAAACTGAGGTAAATGAATGCGACAATAACCCTTGTTACAATAATGGTATATGTATTGATCTGGCTGGAGAATTCAGGTGCATTTGTGACTCAGGGTTCACTGGTAACGTATGTGAAAACAATGTAGACGAATGCATGCTTAGTCCTTGTAACAATGGGGGAACTTGCTATGACCAAGTAGGAACGTTTGAATGTAAATGCATGCCTGGTTGGATGGGAAAGTTATGCTCCATAGATGTGAATGAATGCATGTATGACATGTGTATAAATAATTCAACTTGTGTAAATTTAGACGGTTCATTTAGATGCAACTGTCCTTCTGGGTTCACTGGTAAATTTTGTTCATATGATATCAATGAATGCGATTTAGATGTTTGCATGAATGACGGTGCATGTACAAATACTTATGGTTCTTATCACTGTCAATGTAAATCTGGCTTTATAGGTAACACCTGTGAAGATGACCTGGACGAGTGTGAAGCCAACCCATGTTATGGAAATGCTGCTTGTACAAACAACGTTGGATCGTACTATTGTGAGTGTTCAAGTGGATGGACTGGTGTTAATTGTGATACTGATATCGATGAATGTCTCACAAGACCTTGTGCAAATAATGGCTCATGTTCCAACTCAGATGGTTCGTTTCTTTGTACATGTGCCCCTGGATTTCTTGGCGAAAAATGTTTTGAGGAAATTGATGAATGTCAGTCTGGACCATGTATAAACAATGGAACATGCACTGATGCAATCGCAGACTTTAATTGTGAATGCTCCCATGGTTACACAGGAAAGACATGCGATATTGAAATAAACGAATGCGCATCTGTTCCATGTCTGAACGAGGGTGCATGTGTTGATCAGATTGGAGGATTTTCGTGTGTTTGTACGGCAGGTTTTACTGGTTCTATATGCGAAAACAACGTTGACGAATGTGTACAAAGCCCATGTCATAATGGTGGAAAGTGTAAAGATTTGTTTGGAACATTTGAATGTGAATGTGTACCTGGATGGACAGGTATGTTTTGCACACGTGATGTGAACGAATGTAAATTTGACACTTGTAAAAACAATGCTACATGTATAAATACAGACGGGTCTTTTATTTGTCATTGCACGGATGGGTACGAAGGGAATGTTTGCTCACGTGACAAGAATGAATGTGATGTTGAAATATGTAATAACAACGGTACATGTACAAATACTTACGGGTCTTTTGAATGTTTCTGTCAACCTGGGTTCAGTGGAATAACTTGCAGCAATGATATTGATGAGTGCAATGAAAATATATGTTTAAATAATGCCACTTGCTTAAACTCAATTGGGTCTTTTAAGTGTGAATGCTCGAAAGGTTGGACAGGGGATACTTGTAATATTGATGTAGATGAATGTATTGATGTTACCTGTGAAAATAACGGCACTTGTATTAATCTCGACGGGAGCTTTAGGTGTGATTGTACGGAGGGTTTTACTGGAGATAGATGTGCAGATGACGTAAATGAATGTCTTACTTCACCTTGTGTAAACGCTGGTACTTGTGAAAATTTGGACGGCTCCTACAAGTGTGAATGTCCGTTAGGCTTCAAGGGTATAAACTGTGAGATTGACATTGATGAATGTTTAGATAATCCTTGTTCAAACAATGCCACTTGTAATAACACTTATGGGTCATTCACCTGTCTTTGTCAGAATGGTTTTATTGGAGAGAACTGTGCTGATGATATCGATGAATGCCAATCTTCATTATGTCAGAACAACGGCACGTGCCTCAATACTCATGGTTCGTATGAATGCGAGTGCTCTGAAGCTTACACTGGAAAAAAATGCGAGGAAGATATTGACGAATGTCTATCCATGCCATGTCAGAATGATGCAACTTGTGAAAATACAGATGGTGGTTTTCGATGTCTTTGTTCGGACGGATTCACCGGAGAGTTGTGTAATGTTGACGTTGATGAATGCCTTGAAAATATTTGTGGGGTAAATGGATTGTGTACTAATAAATTTGGTACTTACACGTGCTGGTGTAACACTGGGTACACGGGAAATAATTGTGAGTCTGATACTAATGAATGTCTAGACAACCCATGTATGAATAATGCCACTTGTGAAAACAGCGATGGTGATTATAAATGTACCTGTCAGCAAGGCTTCCACGGGGGTAAATGTGAAAATGATGTAAATGAGTGTAACGATGTATCGTGTGGAAATGGAACTTGTATCAATACATTTGGCTCGTATTCTTGTGAGTGTATGTCAGGTTTTGAAGGCAAGTTTTGTGAAAATGTTATTGATCCTTGTTCACATGACCCTTGCGAAAATAATGGAACGTGCAAAAACATTGGAAATACGTTTGTCTGTAAATGTCCTTCAGGAATTCAAGGAAAACGCTGCGAGTTTGATATTGACGAATGTGACTATCAACCATGTGAGAATGGAAAATGTATAAATACTTTAGGATCGTTTTCATGTCAATGCAGTGATGGATACGAGGGAAAACTTTGTGACATATACAATGACCCATGTGAAAGGTCACCTTGTTTAAACGGTGGTGAATGTAAGAGCAAAAGTGGATTATTTAAATGTGTATGTGCGGAAGGATACAAAGGTGACACGTGTGCAGAGATAAGCGAGCTATGTCCTGATCAGCCATGCCAGAACGATGGTACTTGCGTTGTATTGAATGGACATCTTACATGTCAATGTGTCCTCGGGTTCAGTGGCAGCTTTTGTGAGAAAGCTACAGACGACTGTTGGAATACTAGCTGTCAAAATGGCGGGAAATGTATTGTTGCAGAAAAACAATTTGTCTGTGATTGTCCAGCTAACTCTACGGGTAGGTTTTGTGAGGTAAAGGTCAAAGTTGAAATTGAAGATAATACTGAAGATGTGAAAAAGACAAATGGTAAGAATACTGGAGATGAGAAAAATACAAATGGTAAGAATACTGGAGATGAGAAAAATACAAATGGTAAGTTTTTAATTATTGCAATACCGGTCTTTATGGACTTTATAAGTTTAACTTCTCTTTAAATCCTTTAGTGTTTATACTGTTATTTCACTTTAGATGTAGTTATATAGTGCACGTCTTATTTGTGCTGTGCGGTACATAGATTCTAGATAGTGTGTTAAATATGACCTTTATTTCGTAATGGCTTTCTATAGAATCAAACATGACTTAAATATATTTGACGTAGCTTTAATAAAGCATCTTACGGTTATCGTGTATTCTTTCTCTGCAAAATATTTATGTAGCATTACTGATATAATTGATCAACTTCATCTCTCACATGTATACTATAGTAATACAAATTTAGTTTTTTTTTCATGAATGTCTTTAAATTAAATTATTTATGTTTCTTCATTTGTATGTCTTTATAATACACTCGTATATGTATATAGCTCTTGGCTAAACAAGTGTAGAGATGGCTTTAAAGTTATTTGTTATCAGTTCTTAGCGTCTATTATTCTGTATCTCGCTTCGAAAAACCAGCAATGTTGGCATGGTAGTATACATAGCTGATTGTTTTAAGAAATTAGATGCAGTAGATATCTCAAGTAGTCCTGCCTGAGTAGATCGTATTTGGAAAGTTTTTCCAAGCACATGTGACTTAACTATTTAAAATGAAATGTCACGGCACTTACCTGTTCACATTATGGGAAGGAGGATATGTAATCGGCCGGATAGCTCAGTCGGGAGAGCACTCGCCCTGTAAGCGAGAGATCCTGGGTTCGAGTCCCGGTCAGGCTGCATATTTTTCTTTCCCTGTGACATTTGGCGCCCAACATGGGACCGTGACAATTATAGTTGGTCAGTTGAGAAACGCTTGTTATAAAATATATGCTCCTTAAGCAGCCTGGAATTCTGAAATTCGAGACGAATTTCCAGTTCGTGGGGGAGTATGTCACGGCACTTACCTGTTCACATTATGGGAAGAAGGATATGTAATCGGCCGGATAGCTCAGTCGGGAGAGCACTCGCCCTGTAAGCGAGAGATCCTGGGTTCGAGTCCCGGTCAGGCTGCATATTTTTCTTTCCCTGTGACAGAAATTACCGTGTTCCAGTTATATACGCTATACTGTATACGGTTATCAGCGGCCTTTCATGTAAACGTTCCTTTCCATGTGTTTGATTGTAGATTATTTCTCAAATAGAGCTAGTGTTAATTGTACATTCAAATGCTAAACATTACAAAATATATTTATTTTATCATTTGCATTTAAAATGTGATTCTTCGGAGGTTTAACTAATTTCATCATTAGAAGAATAGAATAATTAATTAAGCGATTATAGAATCATAATATTTCGGGTTTGTGCCAATATAGTGATTAAACTTCAGTATTTTTTTTTAATTTTGACAACTTTGTAATGGAGGCGCAGGTGGCTGGCACGACCTCGATCCATAAAATACAAATAATTATACTAAAAGCACTCAACTCTCTTTTATATTACAAATGTCACGACAGTGTTTAAGCTCTATCAATCAGATTTATATTAATTTCGTAGCAAGGACATAAGAAAACTTTTCCCGCCAATAATTTTAATGACATTCAACATTACACAGTTCTTTGAAAATAATAGTTATCAGAAGTGTATTAATGTTTTATTGTCTTAATTGTTTAAACTATGTTCCTATTTTAAAACTTTTAGGTACTAAAGCCAATGAGGAAATTAAAGAGGAAAATAAAGAGGAAAATAAAGAGGAAAGTAAAGTAACCGGAGCAGATGAACGTCAAGATATGCCTGAACCTGCGGCACAAAGTGTAGAAAAGGTTAGTGGATACTTTAGTTTACACACAAATGGTTAAAGTAATATTAACAGTTTTAGTTTGTGTACAAAATGGTCTAGACGTGTGAACGAAACTTGTAAATATGAAATCAAAACATGTTTAAAAAGTTAAGCCTCTTTTTGAACTTATAATTATTTCAAAACTTCACACAGCAGTTACGGTATTTTCATTTGCTAATAAAGTATATTCGCGTGACGTAACCGCTTTGAGGAGTTTGAATCTGAATCATTTGATGTAATACCATTTTTTTATTCTCATACATTATTTTATTGAGTTTTATCCCCCGCTTGGGTAGTTTACACAATACTCATAACTTATCAAGTACAATTTTGCAAATGTTGTTATCTCCCTTTAATATGAATAAACATGTTTTAATATCATTTTTATTCTAATTTCAGCAAGCATGGGAGGAGAGATATTGGTATGCAGTATTAACAATTGTTGCCTTTGGTGGTCTTTTATTGTTTATACCTGTGGCTATATGTATCAAAAAGTCGAGGTATGTTACCAATTATATTTCTTTAGACATTTTGCAGTAAACTACTGCCAAAGTCCATAGACAAAATGAAAATCCAGTAACTGAATAAAATTGCATGCTTGACTAGAAAATACAGAGAAGAGCAACATCTTAGATAATGCCAAAATTACCATCTACTAGTATTTGTTTTTTGGAATAAGAGTTAAACTTGTTTTGTTTTCAGCTTTAAGCTCTAAAGTTATCATTGATTGTCTTGTTTTAATACCAATTGTTAATTATAGCTGACTATTATACTATAAAAAAAGGGCTCAAAACGAGAACTCTCCTCCATCAGAGAGGTATGGCTGCTATTTGATCATATCCAACAAAAAGACAAGTCTGCAGGTCACTAGCTCGATGATACTCTTATATATGAAAACGAGAGTTATGAGTATAACAAAACTAGCGCCTGCAAACTAGCAAACTGCATACAAATCTTTCAAATTTACATAAACTTTAAAACATATTGATGACTTATTTTAATTTCTCAATATTCAGGGAACACAGAATGAAGACGATAGACATGGTACAATATTGGCCCTCAGATCATGCTCTATCTGTACATGGTTTTGATAATGTAGTCTATGGATTAGAAGCTTTACCCTTATATGGTCAAACAGCTGATTATCAACCACATCAACAGTATTCACAGTCAGAGATAGATAAATCAAGATAACATTTTTATATAAACACAGCATTGTAATAACCACAGGTTACAGTACATCATAAAGAAGTTGCTACACTATAATCTTTTTAAAACTTCTTTATTATTAACTTTAATAGTCAGCCAAATAGTCAGCCAGCACTGTTCCGAGTCAAAAACTATAAATCTTATACATATTGTGGGCTTAGCGCAAAACAGTCGTAACTCACTCTTTTATAACTTGAGTTACAGCTGTTTTGCGCTTAGGCTGCAATATAAGGTATATTACTATAAAATGATAGATTTTTACCCAAAATCAATTAGGAGCCAGTTTCTCCATTTCATATTATTCCATTTCACAGATTTATACATGCATACATAGTTAAGGCTATGAATATGCTGAATAATTATATATAATATTTTTTGCAAATGCTGAAAAATAATTCATTAGCTGATTTCAAACACAAGTACATGTGTTTTTGACTGGGAACCATGCCAGCCACCAATTGAATTTCTTATTTTATAGTGTTTAAAGTAGCACATGTAACAGCATCAAATAAGGCCATGCCATATCGGAATTTTGTTAAGCGTCTGCGTGTGCGTAGGTTTTAGCGTCCTCGATCAAAATAAAAAACAAAATTGTTGGTAAAGTTTTCATAAATATTTCCGGTGTTTCGGGATTCAATCCGACAATTTAATTCAGGGAAAATTGTGATCGGCAATGACGTTATTCATCGTAAGCAATATATCATAATTTATTATCACCGCCTCATTAATACAATATATATTTCAAGTAAAAAAGAAACACTATTCATTTTATATTAGATTCAGACCATTGTTTCATATTATGAGGACACTATTCCATTGAAAAATATATATATATTATAATGCATTGTTTTTGCTGTAAAAAATATTTGTGTTTCGTTTTCGGTTTGTGTGATTTTGTGAATAGGTACCTAGGTTTGTCAAATTTGAGTTGACACTTAACAGAATTCCAATTTGGCATGGCCTAAAGTGGTCACGCTTCATTCTTATTAAAATTTATACATGTACTACATTGTGTTGTATTTTAAAATGCCAAAAACAACACTTTGTATACACATTCTTAACAAGTACCTGTAGTATTTACCAGTTGTTTTTCTTTCATTTTTTATTCTTCTTATGTTGTATTCTTATACAATTTGACCTGGTAACATTATTCATAATTTCATAGTGTTTGAAAAAGCTCATTTCATCATGATACATGACAATCAATTTTGACCTGGTTACCTGAGTAACTATATCTTACCACCAGAGTTGAAATCATTCAAAACATCCATATATGATTTCATACTTGCTCAAGTATAGTGTCATACAATGTACTTGTAATATTGAAGTATGCATTTATCATAACAAAGGGTCCGAGTTGTATCAGATTAATGTTCACACACTATAACTACATAGGTATATCAAATCATTGATTGCTCAGCTCCAAACCAGTCCACATTCTTTTTCGGCGCAGCTGTCTAAGCTAACTCTTGATGTATATTTTTAACCAATACAATTTGCTCTACCATACCCGTTTGTCCAATGAAATTCTCTTCCACTATAGAGAAATGGATAAAAGACATGGTACTATTGGTTATTTGTGATAAACAGGTGCATAGCATGAACAGTAGTTGCAGACTACTTACTCCGTGTATTATGGGTGACTCACTATGCAAATTGATTATACATGTGTCGTGGTACCTTCCTGATGGTATGTTTGAACAGCGAATATGACTTTTTATACTTCAATTAAAATGTACCCTGCATAGCAACGACTATCTTTCTTGTTTATATACCCTACATGTAGTTGTGCAATGACCCACAACAAGTTATTAGGCTCTTGTGATGTTCAACTGGTCTCAATCTTAAAACTATCAGGGTTAGAAGATTATTAAATGCTGAGTGACTGTGTATTATATATGTTGTAAATATTTGTATACATGTTGTGTGGCTACCACTAAAATGGATATTTCTGCTTATTCTGCCGTTCATTTACTCAAAGATGACAAAAATGAGCACACTTGATCAAACTACCCTATGTTTGTCACTCATAAGTTAACAATGCCCTATGAGAATTGTTAAGTCATAAAAAACAATGCTGTATTGTATTGCCTGTTTGAGATGTTCAAACTAATTTGGCATGTTATAAAATGGTATAAAACAAGGACCCTATATACATGTTTACATAGGGTCCTTGTATAAAACAACTAAAACAATCAAGAACTTTTCTTATTTGAACAAACTCCAAAATTTTTGTTCACAGAAATAAACATACCTCTTCTTCGAAAAATCAAAGAAATTTCCTCTTATGTGGTTTTAGACATTAAATGTACAGAATTTGGTGGTTTCCAAACCATTTTATATGTGTATGTTATGTGTATAAATTTACATTTTTGCTCATGAATAATCACATAATTATTGTTTTGTTTTAGTAAAAAACAATAAGGTTTTCTAAAGGTGTGTATGGGGGTGTAGTTAACATATATAAAGATATTCCCAATCCAGTCATTATAAATTAGTCCAGTCTATGGATACAAATACTATTATATAGTATTTAATTATAACATAATATGCCCCTTAAAGTATCCAGTCCCGATAGATCAGATACTATGTATAATGAGGTTCCGCTATTAAGACCACATTTTGTTATTTCAAAGTCATGCAATTTTTGACAATTATAAAGATTAAAGACCCAAATACTTGTGAACAAAGGAGTCTCATTAATAAGACCGTTTCGCTATTAAGACCATCGATTTTGCTGATCTTAATAGCGGAACTTCACAGTATATACATACAGTCTTCAAATAAAGCCACTTGACCGTGTCCCGAAATTGCCGTTGGTCAGTGACATTTAGAAAGTGATCGGTCCAATGGTCCACAAACATTTTACAACCACACAATTATTCTGATTTAATAAAAAGATATCATTATCTGTTGATTTTTGTTAATTTAATTCAGAATATATTATTCTAAATTGTTAAAATGGACTGCATATTTAAACATATCATTTGCTCCAGTAAACTTTTATTTGGTTCAGTAAAAATTCCATTTAGCAGGACCAAATGTCTGATGCTGATAAAAGATTGTTGTGAAGACTGTAAACACATGTATAGTGTCTGATGAATCTGGACGGTGCTGGCTAGGGCTGCGGCGAGTATCCGAGTACTCGGATATTCACAATCCCGGCCAGAAAATTGAGAACAAATATTCGTCACGTCCGAAATCGTCAGATTGCGATCTATTTTTTGGAAAAAAAGATAGAACATTTTCAGCTTAATTACAACTGAAAATGAGTCGCACTTCTAATGTAAACTTAAATTTATGTAGGGACCAAACAATCTTGTGTCAAAATTTGATTGATACTGATTTAAACAAAAATGTTATCACTGAAAATGCCCATAAAATGTCTGGTAATAGACATGTTTGGAGTACATGATTTTCCTTAGGCCCTATAGTAAATTTCATGTAATTCTTCACTAACTCTAAATTTGTTACATGAATTCTGTATGCTTTTCCATTAACAAGTGATTTGTGGTTTGATTTGCGAATCGCTACACATGAAACGTGGTTTGGATGGGATCGCCACTTGCTCAACGATCCACAGCCCTAGTGCTGGCTACCTGTGATCTACAGTACATCATCATTAAGGCAGTGGATCGTCGAGCTAGTGGCAATCCGATCGGAACCACGATTCATGTGTAGCGATTCACAAATCGAACCATGAATCACTTGTTAATGGAGAAGCATACGGGAATTCATGTATTAACAAAAGTGAAGAATTATCGAGATCGCAAATATCCGAGTACTTGGATACTCTCAGCAGCCCTAATCATCATAGAATACATGGCTCTCATAAAGTTTCTTCACACATTTACAATTTACATAGTACTCAACAGAGTTTCAAAAAGTTGCAAAAGCAATCTATTGTTAAGTAATTTTTAATTTTGCTTTTTTGCTATCGATACATTTTCCTTTTTTAAATGAAATTACAAAAATATCTCCAACTTAATTTTGGATCAATTCTATACATTTATCAAAGCTTTGTAGGCAGATAGATAACTTTTGCTGCAACTCATAGAATAAAATGTACCAATATAAATTTCATTTCCAGTACATGAAAATAAATAAAACTAGAATAATATTTCTTTAAATTTGAACAATTAATGTTACTGTGAAGGAACTTTTGGAGGGCAGTGTATAAAATTCCCAAGGTTAACATACTGTCTATGTATATAACATATTGTAACATTCTGTATATAATTATAGTCATTTAAATGTATTATATCATAATTATAAATGTACCTTAGTTATATAAAATTATATGTACTAGATTGTTTTTTTATTTCACATATACATGTATATATTTTTAAATAAATATTTTTTTAGAATGAAAATTAGTTTGTATTCATTGATTTTTATAATAGTCAAAAATGTTTAAATGTGGTTTAAATCATTTCCAAATACATGTTCAGCACAACCTTAACTTGTGAGTGACATTTAAACCTCATTCAGAAAATATAGAATTAAATATAAAAGAAATGCTTAAGTGTGGTTAAAAGTCCGCTTCCATATACATGTTTAACCGATTTTACAATTTTGTACAATAATCTCTAATTAATGAAATCACCTCCAGGAAGGTGATCCCTCATAGTACCCATTTACACATTGGTAGACAACTGTAGATAAATTTTATGCTGGAGGAAATTAGCAGAGTTCCTAGTGAGGATAAAACCCAGTGGTGCTTTTCACAAATATCTTATGACAAAAATCATTGTAAATCAAAAGCAAGAAACATTAATAATACAGTCATTTTTGGTCAATCAGTTTCAAACATTATAAAACCCGGGTCGATAGGGCAGTTGGTAGCGCGCCGGGATTTGGAATCTTGTGCCCGAGGGGGTGTGGGTTCGAATCCCACCAGGGGAGGTTATACCCTTCCATGAAAATTTGACAATAATGTCGATTTTCCTCCATTGATTAGAAGTTATGGAGAAGTTTCTGGCCTTGTGGAAGGGTAGGTGAATACTGGTTATAGACAATGGTCCAGGAAAGCTAGGTTAGGTGCGCTGGACGCCGTAAAATGACCTACAATTGTGTTGACACGGCATTAACTCCAATAAATAAATATTATCCCTCTGTCTCTGAACTACAAAATCATGGAGTTAACTTACAATTTATTTTTTTTAAAAGAATTTTTGTGAAAAGGTGCACTTAACTTCATGATTTCTAAGCATGTCCTACCACTGAGCCACTATTCCTACTAAGATTGTGAAAATACAGAATGGTATTCAGTTAAGAGAAACATCTGTATTTAATCAATAATTAATATTTTATTGTCAAAAACATTATTACAAGAATGAAATACATTTTATAGTACAGAATACATTGCAGATACAGTATAGCAATGTGCCAGTGCAAAACTAGCGTATATTTGTATATTTACATGAAGTTAGACCAGTTTTGAACTTACATGTAACCCATTGCTAAAGTATTGTAATGAACACACATTTAACATCAAAACTAAACAAGGTTAAACTTCTTATAAAGAAGATTGATAGGATTATTTACATCAAATTAATGATCAAACATTACAGCTTTTTTGTATACAGTGCAAGGTCATCTATGAATTCAAGTTCCAATGAATTGTTCATCACAATTTGTGATTTCACAACTGTATCCAAACTTCTTGTCTTTTACTGGAGGAATCCCTAATGTTAAGAAAGAATCTATTAATAACAGACTCGAGATACCTTCAAGATTCCTTGTTAAAACAGTACCGGGGTAAGGGTCTAACCCTAGAATATACAGGTGTCAAGGTCATTTTGATGCGTAAAATAAAGTTCTAATTCTAGTTGTATGAGTGCTATGAGACTCAAAAACCAAAATATGAAGTATAATGCTTTAGAAGTTTTCAGAAACAATAAATAATCTACAATTTTTACTTATACAAAATTTACAAACTAAAAAAAAATGATATTATTTCATCACAGTTTACAACAAATGAAATACAACTGTTTTGATTAAATGAATGAAAAAATGGCTCAAATCCTAAATATTAAGAATATGTTCAATTTGCCTTACAGTCAAAAGACTGAAAAACAAATCAAAATTTGATTGAGAAGATGATTCTGTTTCTTAGTCAATGTTAATCAGTAAGGAATATAAACTTTAACAGATCATTAGTATACATTGTATGCAGTCATAAATCTCTCATACAGAGTAGTCGATCCTTACAGTGCTCTCAATCTCTGTTAACGTCTCGTTTTTTTCAAGATTCTTGTAAAAAAAGTAATATAATTTAGATTTTGTATCGAAGATGTAATTCGTCTTTTATATATATCATTTTAAAGTCTTACGTGAAATAGGATTTTATTATAGGCAAAATCCAATTTTTAAAAAGCTATATTTACAGGAACTATTTTTGTGTGAAACGTCTTCCTATTCTGAGTAATTAGGCTTATTTACTCATCCGCTAAAAATGTCAACATTAGATGCTATTGCTAAAAATTATGACAAAAATACCGACCTAAGGGACTGTCAGCGACAAGCCTTTGAACATCTACAAGACAAGAAAGGTGATCTGTTAGTTAGTTTGCCTGTTGGGTATGGTAAGAATTCAAAAATTGTCACATGATTGTTTTAAACCGTCACATGTTTGGGACTACTTTTGAGACGTTAACAGAGATTGAGAGCACTGTAAGGATCAACAACTCTGTATGAGAGATTGTGCAGTCATGTGATCTTCAGAGTGTGAAAAAGAAACATTAGGCCTAAATTAAAATTAAGTTTGTTTGCCCTTTACCAACCGACCAGAAAAAATGCTGCCGACTCAAATAAATGTTTTTTTATTGGTCACGACAGTTCATCATATTTCTTTCTGGTAGTTTCTTTACGCTAATAATACTGCTTTAGGAAAAAATAAAACATTTTTTCTACCAACCAACCCAAAAATTTAGGGTCGGAAAAGGCAAACAAAATATTTTTTAGTTTAGGCCTTACTTCTTTATCAAATTCTGTCACCAGCCAAAAAAGAAAATAGAATCAATAAAAAAGCTTATAGAATAACTATTACTGTTGTTTTCCTAAAATGCCCACATTTACCCGTGAATTGTAATTGTTTACAATCTACTGCACAAATCTTTCAATAAAAAATAAAGCTCAAAATTTGAAAAAAAATATCAATAATATTACATATCAAACACACAAGTCTATAAAACAGCTGCAATAATCATCTTATCCTTAGTACCAAATTCATTCAAGCAGCACCAAACTTAATACATAAATGCCAATGAACTCCCTTACAGACTAGTATATGTTGGTATCATATCAAATTAATTACAGGAACAAAATAAATCTGTGAGGTAATGCTCACTAGTGATACCCCCGCAAAAATCTAAAAATATGCGACAAACAGGAAGTAGATGAGCAAGGAGCATGAAATCGCTTTACACCACATGGGACTATGGGATGAAGCAATATGCAAAGTATTAGGCTGCTGCATGTTATAGTTGCTGAGAAAACTGCGACGGAAATTTTGTAACGAACGGACGGACGGACAAGGGTAAAACTAGGGGTGTAACGGTTAACCGATATACCGGTTAATATTGCAATACGAGTTCTAACGGTTTTTAACTGGTTCGTTTTTCATTGAACCGGTTTTTGTAGTTAAGTGTCATACTGCTTGTTTTTATCAGAATCTGATAGCTCTTCGAAGCGGGGGTATAATAACCCTTTCTATATTGTGTGATATGTGAAGCTGTTTACTAAATTTTTTGACTTTCTTAACAATACATTAGGTTAATAGACAAACAATAAGCGTGGGTCCAAAAGTTTCATTATAAATGTTAAATTGTGTATACCTATTCATGCTTACATGTTTTTATCAGTTTTACAACTAATACAGTTTAACATAAACTGTCAATTACGTTTAAAAATATACATGTATAACAAAATGCATCTGCAGTATTTTTTTCAATAAAAATAGAAGAAAAAATTAACAAAAATACTTGTGTAAAGAAACTTTTAGTTTCCAGTGAATAAAAATAACTTATTTTGGAAACTAATAGCAGCTAATAGCAAATACTTACAGAAAAAATAATACTGTGTCATACATGTGAAGCTATTTACTTAATAGTACTTATTCACAGATTTCAACTTAATTATCAAGTTTTTCTAAAACTACCAAAATTGTAAGGAAATATTTTTGGAAGCAGGAAAGTAGTGTTCTGAAATAACAATTTAAGTGCAAATTGACAAACAACTACAAATGATGGTGTTTCATGTAGTAAATATTTACCCCGTATGTCACAGTATAGACACTTTTAGTGCATTTTGTGGCTTTTATTGCATATTTCTTGCACCAGGTCAGTTTGTCTTAAAATAATAAGGATTATTTTTTGACACAATTACAGACACTGAAAGGTATCATGAAATTATCGAAAAAATAAACCAAATCTGTGAACAAGTACCTTTAATTATTTTATTTTTAATCTTATATTGAATACTTACTAAAACATCAGGCATAATTTTAGTTATTGTTTAACAAGTTTAATCAAGCTAATTTTGTCATTGTAAGATATGAGATATGTTACATTTTAAAGATATGTTTCCTTATCTGTGTTATGACACCATTATTTTACTGGCACATGCAGTTTGTAAGTCTATAAGAAACTACACTTGGAACACCTTGACCATTCATTTAATAATGTTGTAAGAAATTGTGGGGGGTCCTAAGAATATTGGTTTTTTGCTGCACACATCAGGCGAAGTACGCAATGATTATGAAAAATAGTTTTTGTCATAAACACACAATGCTTGGTAAAAACAAAAGTAGTTAAAATGGCCTCTTAACATGTCCAAGGTTATTCATAGCAAATGGCCGAGGAGCTCTGAAAGTAGCTGACTGAGTTGAGATTGATCTTAATGTAGTTGAAATGCATACAGTCAATATTGCCCGACTTTAACATTTACAATCTATTCCAATATACTTAAAACAACAACAAATAAATTATAAAGTTAAACAACTTTGAGTACAACAACCCTTATAATTTTATCATATAGGGCATGTAAAGAAACAAAACATCAGAAAAATATTAACAATAAATGTATCACATTACTCTGCCACTTTGTTGTCACTCTACCATACATAAGATGGCATCAACAATTCAATGTATGTAAAATGGCGCCGTACTTAAGAAGGCATCAACTCCTCACCATACTAAAGACGACACCAACACTTCACTGTACTTAAGTCCGCAACATCACTGCACCGTACTTTAGACGGCACCAAAACTTCACCATACATAAAACCCCACCAACACTCGTACATAAGATGACCTAACCATTTCACTACACTACTGATGATTCAAACGCTGTATGATAAAATATTGCATACACACTCTGCCATTCTTAAGATGGCTCACATTCTCAACCGTATTAAATTAAATGATAGTACTAACATTTCCACTCTACTATTAACATTTTTAATGCTAAACACAACCAGTGCATCAAGCTTGTAGATAGACAACAACTGTAATCAATATCCAACGTATGGAGTGTCCGAGATCATCCATTCAGCTAACAAAGAGGTATTAGGTCAACTAGGTTACCCTTTGGTTGTGTCATATTCTCAGGAAAGAATTCAACAAGAAGATCAAATAACTCTGTTCTTTTATCATAGTGAGTTCTTGATCCTGTACCTGTATGAAAATAACATCAGTAGATAATTTAAAAAAGCACACTGATCATATTTGTATATAACATATTATAAATAGTGCCAGAGTGTATTTTCATGTTCATTTTAAATTTGCAGTAAATATGTTTGAGAAAAACAACAACTTGCAGCATTAACTTTAAGATTAAAAAATTGACCAAGTTTTATCTGTAGAAAATTTAGGGCATTTCTTATAATGTTGTTATGTGATTTAGGTGTGCATGATTGATTCTTAACATGAAACATATAAAATATAATAGAATGCAACAGTTACTTAATTAAACAATAAATATAAATACATATTCCCTTTAACAAGCAGTCAATAAGCTATTTTCAGTGAAAATAAGGAAATTTAATTCTGAAGAAATTTTTCAATTAAAATGCTATCTTACCATAATTTTGAGCATCATAAGAGTCATCTTCTTCAATACCAGTTCTAAATATTGTAGATGCCAATAAATGGAACTATAAAACACAAAATGATCACAAATATTATTTTAATCAAATATGGGTATGAACAAGAATACAGTACAACCTTTCTTGAACAACATCCACTGGGAGGGACTGAAAAGTGTTGCTGTTCATACATTGTTGGTCTAAAGGTTAATTTAATAAAAATTACACCTAATAGAAATATCAAAAGATGTAGTTGGGCAGAAGATTGTTCTCCCTGCACTGGATTCTTATTTTTCACCATACATTATAAAATTCTTTTTCTAGCAGTGGTGGTCTAGAAGATCACAGAATACCTGATAACATTAATTATGTCTGTTACATATCAGTGGTATTTTTCACAAAAATTCTTACGAAAAAAATCTTCCTAAGTCAATAGCAAGAAACATTAATAATATGCTCATTATTTGGCTTATCCAGTGTTCAATCTAGAATGGTCCAAGAGGGGGCCCGTTGGGCCCATGGACTTCAAAATAGGGGGCCCAAGATGAAAAACGAAAGTCATGAATAAAATATCAAAGTATTACCCTTTTAATTGTTAATTTCTGTCATTAACAGTATCATTTTGACAAATTGAGCAAGGCACACCATATCTTCTGTGTTGCTATATATGTTTTCCATGCATCACCAATGAACTGTACGAACAGCACTTATCATTATTTTTTTTAAATATTTTTTTCATTAAATTGGTTCTGTTATCGTACTTTTTCGTAAAAATTGATTAACATTTGCCAGTGCATGCTGATAATTGATTTTTAGTCTGAAACACGGCATTAGCTGAAAGATTACGCGGCGACTACTCTTCCATTTTCACAATTTCAATTTGGTTGAACCAATCAGTAGTTATTCTGGAATTCGGAAAAGATAGAGGATTTCCCCTTACTTTTTGCTAAATCAAGAAGAACTTATTGGCAAATTAAAATGGATATCAAATAACTAAGTAGTTTAAAGAATGTTTCAATTCAAATTGCGATAGCGTGGGTCGCGAAAATGTATGACATAACGAACTAATGATTGAAGGAATTTTGTTTTTACGAAATAGAATACCATGCTATGAATGATTAAAATACAAATAACTTTAATTGTTGTAAAATTGTGTCAAAGTTGTTTGTTTCTTGAGGAATTTAACAAATTAGTTCATTATCTAATTGGAGATTACTGTTTTTCTCATCTTTACTTGTCTTTAAAAAATCAACTAATTATGTCTATATAAACTGCCTCACAATACGCTAGTAATTCATTACAATTATCAGCTTATGGGCAAACATAAAAGAAAGTTTTATCTACCTCAATCAATGTACACCAAAGTTTGTCACGTGTTTGTTAATTGCAACCGTTAGATTATGTAATCAATTTTACCGAGCCGTCATACATTATATATATATATGTAGCACTATTGATTTTTTAGAGGACGCCTATTAATTGAGCATAGGTTTGTTTTACACATAAGTCTTAATTGTCAATGATTGATAAAAGCGTGGCTAAAAATTTAATGCGTGTCGCGGACTCTTGGCTGGATTTTAGCGTCCAAATAAATGCTTGACGTTGGCGCCGTTATGTAAATCACTGAGATAATACGACGTAATTATTAAATATGGGAGTAAATTGTGTGTAATTTAAGAAGACTGATATACCTGTTTAATTTAGCAAAATGGATGTAACAAAACTAAATGGCATAGAATAAACGAAAAATTGTCAAATTCGCGATATAGCCATATTTTCGGCAAGTTGGCCCGACGGGCCCAATAGACGATTGTTATTGCGCCATTTCCGTTCATAAGGGGTCAATGGCGCAATGGCGCACTCTAGATTGAACACTGCTTATCAATTCAAAATATTATACAAATTGTGTCAAATTGTGTATACCTTTTGAATATCATATCATAGTAATAATTATTATCCATCTGACTTTGAAATACTAATTATATGAAACTGACTTACGAAGCTTTTTTCCGTAAGAATTTTTGTGAAAAGCACCATGGATGTTTGACAGCATATTGTGATGAACTCAATACATTTAGCTGGTTGTACTAATGCATACTGTAATTTGTCTTGCCGACTTAAAATAAAACTTATCTTATGAATCACAGGCTTTTGTTGTATAGCCTATGAAAGATAGCCTTACATGTCAAGCTGGTTTTTAAATAACCTCATTTATACTCAGCAACAGTTAAAGATTGCATAGCTACAGTAAATCATGCACAACAACCTTGAGAAGATTTGTCTTGTTTGTTGAGTGAGTACTGGCATTAGACCAAGGTCCAGGAAAGCTTGGTTAGGTGAGCTGGCATCCATCAAATGTTGACACCACATTAAACCCAAAGAAAAAATAACTTAAGTAATCCTACCTCTTGAGTTTCTCTAGAATCATTATGATCAATAACAGCAGCTAGATCTTTCTGTAGATATATCATTGCTGATTGTGGATTTACTTCTGATAATTCTTGAAATCTATATTTCCTCAACAAATATTTACATCTACGTAATAAATTAACAGGAGAAGGTCTACATAACTGAAATAATTACAAGTTTTCTTTAGTTTATACTAATTTATTTTAGCTCTATTGTGAAACATGTTCTTACAACTTAGATTAATTACTTTCCAATCTGCTGCCTGGTCCCCAAGTACTGAGCTAGTAGGATAAAGTTTCTTGCTCAAGGACACAACAGGGTAGGTTTCGGATGGGACTCGAACAAACCTAGTGCTGGCTGTCCAATGATTACCCGTCCAAAGTTATAACCACTTGTTCAAGCCTGCTATTAGGATCAAGTTTTCTACATTACTAAGTATTTTGAAACAAACAACATCAGGCCAAAACAATGCTGTGTAATTAGGGCAACAGCCTGAAAAATTAGGTAGGGTAGTCTACAGTTAACAGTCTATTTAACTAGCATAAAAGTACATAGTACTAATAGTACTTACAATAAAGATAAAAAGATAGACAAGTCACAAAATTTGCTTGAAAAACAAGTGTTTTTTTAACATTTGGTTCATTGAACTATGTACAGAACATGTATGCAAGGACAAGAGACAAGACAAAACACTGAGTGATTAATTATAAATTAGTCAGAAATCAGTAATCTAAACAGACAGTAAGTTACTATATACAGGTTTCAAATTAATTGAAACAATAATCGCATCACAATACACTAGAACCCTCCTTGGTCCCTCCAAAAACCAGATCCCTCTCCAAACCCAACAAATCGTCTGGTCTGGTTTTCTTCCATATATATTAACCCAAACAAACCGGTCATCATAGTCAAGGTAATTACCTTTAAGCACCAGAAATCATCTAATCTCACTTTAGGAAGGCTTTCTTTACCAGGATTTCCTCCAAATAAAAAATGTATCTGAAATAATACATGAAAATAGGGCATTAAAGTGTTACAATATACATCTAACAAATAGTTACTGATATGCCTTCACAGTATCAACGGCATGGAACAAAAGACATCTGAAGCTCAACACCAAAATACAAAAATTTAACTCTACTGTAGAATCAGTCTTAGTCTTACATCTGGAGCTCAGAATCATAACACACATATATATCTCCACTGTGGAATCAGTCTTAGTCTTACATCTGGAGCTCAGAATCATAATGCAAATATATATCTCCACTGTGGAATCAGTCTTATCACATGATTATGAGATATGAAAACAAACAAAAGCACTTGAGGACAAGATTCAAATGTTCATTGACCACTGAAGAGGAAGACCTACTATAACTTAGCAAAGATCCTTAAATGCAAAGCTAAATCAGATCCATCTATCTATCTCAGAATGAGACAAAAACACAGTGCATAAAACAGAGCCAAGAAGAAGCTGGAAGTACAGGTCCTATGCCAAGAAATTGGTGAAAACGATTAGTAAGTAAATATTATCTGAAATGGGATGCTATTTTACTAAGAATTTTTACTAAGACGTTGCTTGATTCAAGGCTCATAGCAATAGTGTTCCTGCAAAGACTGTTCAAATTTTCTAACACATTTCAGCTATTCAGGTGATAGAGAGAGGCAAGTGGAAGAGAAAAGAGCAACAAATACCTTTCTAACATGATCATATACTAGTTGATGAGCAAATCTTGGTACAGGTTCTATATGTTGCATTTTTGTCCAATATTGTTGACCAGAATTCTCATTTTTATATATACAGGACCTATACAATACAAATATATAGCATTTTACAAACATGTGACAGGGTTCATACAGATATTCACTCACAAAATTCAAGGTCTTTCTAAGCTCTAAACAAACTCTAGGTGATCATATAATTTAATTTTTTTTATGATGCAGTCTCTGGTCTCATTCAGCTGATCTTTGCTATTATAATATTCATTCAGCTGACCTTTGCTATTATCATATTCATTCAGCTGACCTTTGCTATTATAATATTCATTCAGCTGACCTTTGCTATTATAATATTCATTCAGCTGACCTTTGCTATTATAATATTCATTCAGCTGACCTTTGCTATTATAATATTTATTCAGCTGACCTTTGCTATTATAATATTCATTCAGCTGATCTTTGCTATTATAATATTAGTTATAAAGATTTTTGACGGTGTATATGGGTCCTTATACCCCGAGAACACATATACCCCGAGGCGTCAGCCGAGGGGTTATATGTAGCTTCGAGGGGTATAAGGATCCATATACAACGTCAGAAATCTTTATTACGATTTTATAATACTTCAAATCCCTTTAAATGCGGTCGGGAGCTCTAAAATGTACAAAAAAAACTAATGCAGTATTTTAGTTCAATTTCCCCGTGGCGCACCCCAATTGCTTTTTACTACGTTTGATCATGACGTCATACTGGCGACCGTGTTATGAAGTTGATAGTATTTACTATTTGACAAGTTAAGTTTAAAGCATAAATTTTTTGTGGATTTAAGGATCGGAAGTACTAGGATCTATTTAAAAAGAACAAAAATGCACACGGAAGATAGGGATATATGGACTTTATTATGGAAACACTCGCTGACGGGATAAACTGTTAGGGCAAGATGGAAATGGTTTTCCGAAAATAGAGCAAAGAAAATCTACGTGGATTCGTATGTGAGAAAGATCTTTGACAGCCAGTTTCATTATTTATTCTTAATGCATAGCTTGGCTTGCTCTAATGAATGAAATGCAAGTCAACCTTTGTATTTACTTTATAATGACTGGAAAATTCGTGGTATTGAACATGGAAGAATGGTAATGAAAGAAGCACAATCCATTGGGATGTTGGAGTTGTGAAGCGTCAAATTTTGAACCCTATGTTTACAGTATTGTGAGTAATAGATTTGTTATTATGTTGAAATTCTGCTGTACAACGTTATTTTATTAAGAACTGGACATCGATATGTCTTATTTGCTTACAAATGTTAAGATTACAAAGAAAAACATTTTCGAATCGATGAACAAAATGGCGGACATTTGACAAGAATTTATGTTGCATTATTTTGAGAGGCTACCCGAGGGGACACGGTATATATGAACTCACACACGGTGTATATGGATTTTTTTCTCACACCCGATCAGCCAATCAAAAGCCGTCAATTTTATTTGAAGTATTATAATATTTATTCAGCTGACCTTTGCTATCATAATATTCATTCAGCTTCTTTTTAATGAACTTCAACTAAAATACCAACAATTCTAAAACTCTCAAGGGTATAGAAATATTTTGAAAGCAGTGAAGCAGCTTTCTAATAGTGACAAATTTGATAAAGATGATGTATGATGATTTCAAGTATAAAAAGACCCCTTTTAGTAATGGTACAGATGATTTAAGTGTGTTTATATATAACTTTTATTATATACTTCTCACAATCCATAAGTCCAGAGTTTGACATTAATTGTGTCCTGTGTTTCCAAGGATCCCAAAAACTAGGGAGTAACCCCTGTGATTTAAGCTTGGGATTTCATCAGGATCCCCAATAAATTGCACTGTGCTTATATGAATTTGAGTTTTCATGTATTGCATCTGCAAACCTGTATCCATTTCTTTCTTTTTTTATTGGAGGAATCCCTAATGTTAAAAAGGAATCTCTGAATTACTGACAAGGAATTCCTTTAGGATCCCTGATAAAATTAAGAGTTAAACCATGTAGGTCAGTTTCCCTTGCAATATTAAACATATTTTCTTATCATAATTACTAACACTGACTTTGTTATCTTACCATTTACTTTTTGATATATCATAAACCCAAAATGAATTTTTCACATTATCTCTTTTATCTTTGTCTTTACTTAAACCCTGAAAGTAAAATACAAAATATGTGTCACAGGGTGAGAATGATATCCAGTCTGACTGGGATTCAAAACTGGGACCTATTATATAAATATTTAACATAGTTATTACTGGGTGACTACATGTATGTTAGTAATTAGTATTAGTATTAGTAATTGAGAAAGAAAAACCACGACAATTATCCAAAATTTTAAATAATCACATTTAAAGACTTCACTGTCATAAAAAGTACTCCAAGATTCAATACAAACAGAACAGAACATATCATATCTATTTTTGTCACAGTTTACATGGTAAAGACATGTGAACAAATTAAATATAAATGCAACATGACAGTACAATTTTTGATAGTAAAATATTAACTGTCAAATTTGCAGAAAACAGAGAGTACAGTTACACTTTGTAACTAAAAGATCAAGCTGATTGTGAAAGTAATATTTTGTAAATATTCATCATTTTTTTACTAAGAAAAGACCGACTACTGGCCTCATTTAATCTAAAATCACTAAATACTTACAGATAATACATGTATCTCATCTGTTAGTGGATCTAATGTAGCTCTTTGTGTAAAACCAGCACTTGGTACTATAGATAGAAATATATACATTCATTTTGTTTGTTTTTTGTGGTTTTTATTATACTAGATTTAATGCAGTGTTGAAACAATTTATGTTATTTTACAGCTTCCAGCTATCCTAACCTAGCTTTCCTGGACCATTCTCTACAACCAGTATTTACCTATCCTTCAACAAGGCAGAAAACTTCTTCATTTACCTCGTCAATGGAGGAAAATTAATATAATTGTCAAATTTTCATGGAAGGGTTTAAACCTCCCCAAGTAAATTTGATTCCGTACCCCCTTCAGAATGAGATTCGAAACCCCAGGGCACTACTACATGCAATACTGAAGCCCAAATTTATTTTGATGTACGATGTGGCAATCGGCATATGCTTTAAAGCTTAAAGTTAAAGCACGGGTTTTTGGAGTCTACAATTAGTATCACTATTCAGTCGACTCTTGACAGTAACTTCCCCGATCATCAAGTCACACACCAACTGTTAACATATGGCGCAGATTGCAGCCACAGCATACAGTGCATGACTCTTACAGGTACCCATTTACACCTGGGTGGAGTGAAGCAATCACAGGTAAATTTCTTGCTCAAGGAAATTAGCAGTGCCCCTAGTGGGATTTGAACCCAGGACCTCTCGATCCCTAAGCAGGCGTCCTACCACTGAACTACTGCTCCTTTAAAACATACATACAAGTTACAACCAAAAAGAACATCTATGAATAGCTGAATAGCCAAATATAGAATTACATGTAAAAAGTCAAAGCATCAAGAATTAAATACAATGAATAAAAAGTTAAATTATTTATTAGCTAGTGACATAAAACACAGAAGACTATTGGGATTAAAAGAATTCCTAAAATGAAACTGAGCTTAAAATGTATTTTGTTGATACTTAATATCTCAAATATCATAATACAAACTCAATCTATCAAACAACAATGTTTAACTCATGGACCTACATCATTGGTGCTTAAACCGTTTAAACATTAAAATACAGCATCTTGCCAATCTTATGTATTTTCTTCAAAAAGTCGAGCTAAAAATCAACGGCATATTTCAATTTATCCAGTAAACTTTCATTCAGACCAAATGTCCATTGCTAAAGAAAGTTTGCCGTGAAGATGGCATACATACCTGATCTTTTACTAAAATCTTTAAGGAAATGCCTAATAGTATTGATACCAGCTGTAGGTCCAGGATGTAACAAACCCTGTGATCTACCCTCACAACCTGTCATCTCCTTCTTTGTACCATCAGATATAATCTCTATTCTTCCATCATCAACATGATACATCAAGAAATCATTTAAATATTCCTTTGATCTTTGTCCAGCAAATATAAACAATATTCGTTTTTTCTGAAATGTATTATATGTACATATGTTTTATAGCCAGCTAGCCAAATGATCCAAGAAGGGACACGGAAAATGATAAGTTTAAATTGTAAAAGGAACTAAAGTGTATTGCTGTTCAGAAGTTGTTGTTAAGCAGAGGTTTAATTCAATTAAAATTATGTCTAACGAAAATATCAAAAGCTGTTGTTGTACAGAGGATTAGTTCTGTAGAAGGCTGCTCTGTAGAGGTTATACTAAATATAACTTATTTGGATTTTACACTGTTTATAAAGATCATTTAGTAAAGAGTTTATAATTATGTCTATAACACAAATATTCTTTTTGTGGTCAAAACTAAAGAAGTTAACCGTCAGAACAACCAAACAAATGGGGATTTCAGAGACTGGGTACATGAAGTACGACTATTTTCACCACAAAAACAGGGTTTTGGGGGTATAAATATTCACACTATATTTAGAGCCATTAGGCCATGCCAAATTGGAAGTTTGTTAAGCATCAACTCAAGTTTGACAAACCAAGGTACCTACTCACAAAAGCAAACAAACAGATGATGTTGTTATAGAATCCTGGAATATCGGAATTATTTAAGAAACTTTCACCAACATTTTTTTTTTTTGGAATAAGGACTACAAAACCGACGGCCACACAGACGCTTAGAAAAATTCCCATATGACTTGGCCTTATAATGTTGATGAGATTAAAATATCAGATGTTGTTTGATGCACATAGTGACCATCAGCTACTTCGATAGCATATTAGAATTATAGCAACAACTACTATAGACTATAACTTACTGGATGAAATAACATAGAATGTCCAATTCTAGATCTAAGTTCACTACAATCATCCCGTAACTTTGTCCATGTATTGGTAGGTATATGATAGGAGAATAATCCACTAAACTGTGGTGTACTGTTTCTTTCTCCTTCTGTTGAACTTTGTAAATATAAGAAAACATTACATCATAAATGTGTGGTCTTTGCCATGAATTTTGTAAATGGCCAAAGGCATAGGTTTTATGCCAAATAAAGATGTATGTAAGTAGTTTGTACATATAAAACAATGCATAAACATTCATGGGATAAGGTCACAACAAATTGATCATATGTTCTATGGATTTTGTCCGAAAAAAATTGGAGCGAGCGAAAAATAAAAAAAAGTTCTATTTTTATGAATATTCATTTACTTAAAGTCAAAATGCACTTAAAATATGGACTTCTTGCAGAAAAAAACTTTAATAAATAGCATTCTGTATTATTTCAAAGTGCATATAAGCCACAATAATCTCTTAAATTATAGTTGTGGATATAGACATGCTTATTAAATATAAAACATGGATTGATGCTGTACTACTATGGATTTATTCTATTTAACTTACATGATACAATTTTAAAAGCACTCCATGTATTTAATATTTTTCCCTTCATTATAGTTTCATATTTAGTCTTTTTTCCTTGGGTTTTATTATCTTGACCTTGAATGACGAGGAAATGTCAGTTTAGCTCTGATTATCTTGTAGTTTGTTGTAAGAAAGATTACTTGTTGTTAATATTCATAAAATTAATGCTTTTAATATGATACATACAAAATAAATGCCTGTATTTTGTTCCATTTGCATTTAGATGAACTGTACTATATTATCATACTGTAAAATATACTGATTTCATTCAATATTGAACTTCAAAACTTCCTTAAACATTGTAAAAATTTAGAACCAGCACTGCTAAAATTATAAAGGACCAAACCTGGTGACTTTTTATGTAAAATAAATCCCTATATTAACCAAATAAATAAGAGATGGAATCAACAACAAACAGCTACTCAGCAAATTTAAATCTTCCCGAATGAAAATTTTAGTTCCTGCACCCCTATAAAATGATGGACCAAACCTGTTGACTTTTGGTGTATAAATAAAGTCTTAATATTATTCCAGTAAATAAAGGATGGGCTCAAAAACATAAAAGTTATATATAATTATATTCATATATTCCTGAATGAGAATTTTAGAATCAGCAACCCTATAAAATGATAATGAACAAAACCTGTTAACTTTTAAGTGCATAAATACAGTCTTATTAATTAGGAAGAATAAGAAGATTATTAATTAACCAAATTATGCTACAGACTAAACAACATACAACTGTAAGTATACCTAAGTAATCCTGAAGGAAAAATCAGCACCCCTATAAAATTAAATGGACTATACGTTTTGGTGTCGAAAGTATAGCCTTTTGGTAAATAATACAAAATACAACTTCATTTTAAATCAGTCTGTTCGAATATCTCCCCAGCATGAACATAATTAGAAAAGGAAATCTTCTATCCTGTCCTACCTCAATTCATAAGACATGAGTCGACCTCTATTGTAAATTATTTTTACACAGAAGGTGAACATATGACGTCACACATCCAGATCATATTTGTAGGGTTGATGTAGCCGCTCTGTCTACGTCACTGTTCAACTTCTGTGTGTATCAAGAGTTAAAGTTTATGGAAGTTAAGCATTGCATTTATTAGGTATAAATTTAGTTTACATGTGTTAAAACGTGTACTAAATATAATTTAGGATTTAGAAAAACAAAGGAACAAAGGATCGACACGATCATCATAGTGACGTATGTAAACGTGAATACTTTACTGTTTTGTTACAAATATAGCAATGTCATGGTGATAAGCTTTGATATTTAGACAAAAAATTATTGATTTTCTCCGTAAAACTTCTTGGTTGAGTGCCAAAAAAAATTGACTTCAAAAAAATCTTGATGCGGTAAAAATTTTATAGTGCGGGAGCAAAAAAAAAATAAAAATTTTTTTTTTCCATTTTCGGATTTTTAGGTGCGGGAAATCCGACGAACAAAAGATCAATTTGTTGTGGCCAAACTTGTGAATTTTAAAATATGGAAATGTCAAAATTTCATTATTTCAGCTGTTTAACAAAGAAAAAGAATCCTTACTCAATACCCTCAAATCCTGAATTGTATGACCAACTCTAAAAACTTTCACCCAAAACCATAAGCTTAAAAGACTAAACATTAAACAATAGATTACAGAGATGACTTGAATTCACATCCCTTATCATATTTTTCTACAATTCAAACAAAGTCAAGATAATCAGACTTTCACTCTACCTACTTAAGCTCTTTCTTTGTAAAAACAATTTACGACTGGAACGCCCTAGAAGAAAACAACATTATACTAGTAGTGGTTTCAGCATTGTACATATACAGATACAGCTCTTTCTTTCCTTCAAAAATAATTCACAAAATATAAACTATAGTTTGTACAAAAAAAACATGTTTTAAGAATTAAAAAATCCATTTCAGAGGAAGGCAGCATTGTAAATCTAAGTTGTATAATTTATTTTAATAAAATTAGTGCAACGGATAAACCACCGTCCCTTGGCCAATCATGCTTGTAATGGTAGACGGCTTTACCATTACACCAACAAGACACTCATTAAAATAAAAAAATATAGATTTTATTGTCATCCTGAGCACCCCTTGTCATGGATTAGTTCATTGTATTGTTTATGTAAACAGTGTTTTTTAACAAAATATAAACTACATCAAAACTTACCAGGCAAGAACTCTTCCACCAAATACAAACAATGTTTGTTGTTCTATATCTATAACTACTTGATGATCAAATATTAATTTAGGACCACCCATTGCTGCAGTGTCCTCAGTAATTAATGTCCATTTATTGTTTTCTATATCATACATGTAAAAATCACTCTGAAATCAGATAACAGTGTATATTCTATAATAATGGATCATGTCTCATACTTCCACAGGCTCACGGCATCTCCACAAAAAAAATTCTAAACACATATATACTATATATATGTGTGAGGAAAAAAGTTTGTGGGGACACCATCAGCCTGTGATATTACAAGATTTGTATTTTTAATATCACACATTAAAATGTTTGAAGCATACACATTTTTCGTAAAAATATGACTGTGAATTAATTGACCATTCTGTGTGCAACCTATTTATTTGACTAACCCTTCATTTACCCACAAATATAATCATGCTCTCTATTTTAAAAACTTGTTTGTGGGACAAAATGAAACTGTAAACATTTGTTAAATATGTTAATAGGTAATGTCATGGGAAGCTCCTTTCATGCAGTTGGACATGGTATACTATAATCATATAACATTGGCAAACAGAAACTATGTATTGAAGGACATGAAAATGTGCTACACATTTAAATTATATATGAAAATATGTTGAAGTACAAGGTGTGTATCAAGTTGAATTTGTTGTTTAAAGGACTATTAAACACTGTATCTGTATAGCATGTGGTTAGACTTACAAATGCCTTCATTCTACACACATTATTTTCATATGCAAAAAGTATCATGGTAAACTGGTCTGTAAAGATTATAATAGTAATATTAACGTCGTTGTTATGAAGGTAATTTTACTTTGAACGCGATATTGTGAAAAACTGAGAACGTTCACTTTCTTTTTTTATTTCATTAAAATGGCACAAAAAGGGTGTACTTTTCAAAAATCGCGATGAGAATTTGACCACCGTTCTGCATTTATATGAAAATAAACATTATAACTCGGCAATTGGCAAAACCTTTTAGACTTGAAAACGCTGAATTCAGTGATGAAATGTAAAATCTTTACGACTGACGTGATATTTAGATAATCGGAACAAAATAATTGTATGCAACAACATTTAAGAAACATTTTGGTGTAATTATCATTGGCCACAGACGTTAAATACTTTAAATATGTGGGTTCAATGTACTTGCATGCCTGTTTATAGCGCGAAACATTGTGATGTCCATGACGTCGTGAAAAAAATGACAACGTCTCTAAGGTTACCAGAAAAACAAACAAGAAGCATGAAAGTATCTGCCTGCCAACTTTTATCATAATCGGTGAACATAATATTTTTGTTCCGTTTTTTCTCCGAGTAAGGTACCGACCCACCTTAAAACAATAACTTACCTTCAAATTACATTCAGTTCTCATAGATGAATCTAAATATCTTCCTAATGTAAATATCTGTTTTCTTTCATAATCAAGGCACATTTTATGGCAAGATCTAGCACATGGACCACCCTGTAATACAAATAGTAACAACCATAAGAAACCTATAGTAACTTAGTAAGTGAAGAACAGTAATCACTGTGCATGGTCCAATGATAAGTTAGCCTATTAGCATAAATAACTGAAAAAAATATCAATAAATGGCACAAAATATATAATAAAAACACAAACATTACAACAGTGATACAAAATCTTGATGATAAAAAAAACGTAGTATGTATATATTGTCTTGTTTTCTATTGAGAATTAACAGCCTATGTGATATACTAGGCTTGATATACAAATATCTTTTTAATTTTATCAACTATCAGTGGTGCATACATTTTTACCACTGATTTAAATACTCGATATTTAATTGATAATCCACCTTTATAAATGAGTATCAATTTTTATTTATAATGAATACAGAAGTACTGTAGTGAACATTTAAACCAGTAGAGTTAATGTTTGCACCACTGACAGTTGAACCAAATTTAACAATACTCATACACTAACCTCTTCAGCAGTATCTCTAGATATACAAGTCCATTGTCTAGAAGGAGAATGATAAGACCATAAATCAGCTAAATCTTGATTTCCATCCCAACCACCATATAAGTATAAAGTTTCTGAAAAAAATAAGTTGATTTTTTATGTTTAATTCATTTCCCTGCTTTCCAAGAATAAAATAGTAAAGGTGAATAGCCAACATAAATTACCAGTGAATAATTGATAGAGATAACCAAAATGGGATAAGCACATGTCTGCATGATATATGGTATATGTGTGAAGTTTAAAACAAATAAGTAAAATAGGTGCTGAGAAATTGAGTGGACAAGTAGTAATACATACCAGTATGTAAATCTATGGCCATTTGATGTCCACCTCTCATTCCAGGTCTGTTATCAAATGACTCTGAACCTGAAAATTACAGCAATATGGGTAAATAGTTAATAGTGTGCGAGTAGATGGGTGTGAATGAGTGCGTGCATGCTTAGTTGTAGTCACATGACAAATTGCTTTATATTCTTTGATTTATGTGTAATACAATACATTATATGTATAAGTTACAAAATGAAAGATACATTCTGTTCTGTTAAAGTTCAAAATTTTCAAAATCTTGAAATTCCTGAATTTCATAAATTCAACAGCTTTTTCATAGTAAAATTACCATTTTTCAAGTACCAAAAATCCTAAAATTTCAGGACCAGTCCTGAAAACTGTTACTACGAACCAATGAATTAACCAGACAAATATCATCTTATATATTACATTCAGCAATCTAGAGGATGGGTTTAAGATTTCTCATTCATGTGTAGTGATATTTGAAATGCTTATAACTTAAACTATGAAATAGTCTTCAATGGTTTACAGTAAATCAGACAATGGACAATTCATAAGCACCAGTATACTCTACTACTAGCAACACAAGGCAAAAGGGTAATACTGAGCAAACGTCAAGCAAATGCATATCAACTGACCCATGTGAAACATATCAATTGGTCCGTGTTTGACTATCAATATCATTTCCTCATAATCATTCTCAATCCATAATGGTTCTTATAAACATTCATTACTAAATTATTGATAAAGAGACACACATAATCTTGATAAAGAACATACAATATATTAAATAGCTCCAGGGAAATATCAATCTAAACTTTTTAAACATGTACTTAATAGAACAGTAAAATATCTTAATCAAAGAAAAGTGTTGAATGTTTTACCTGCACTGACTGGTTCTATGGGTGTCCATTTTGGTTTATATTCTTGATCACTTATATATTGCTCAAATAAACCTTCTGTAATACAAAGAAGAAAATTTTATTTTTGAAATCAATAGGTACAAATAAACCCATACAAGTAAGTCATCAAATAACACATAAATAACATCCATGATACAGTACAACCTCTCTTGAGCAACATCCACTGGAAGGGATGAAAGTGTGTTGCTGTTTAAAGGTTGCTGCTCTGCAGAGATTAAATTCAATTAAAATTACGCGTAAGGGAAATATGAAAAGTTGTTGTTGAGCAGAGGAATTGCTCTGAAGAGGGCCACTCTGCAGAGGTTATACTGTATAAGAAATAAGACTGATATATTGCACCAATGATATCTTTTTTTTTCTGTGTCAAAGACTTTAAAATACTTGGGTAATCCAATCCTAGACCCAACGCTTTATGGCCTCCTTAACCTTAGAGCTTTTTTCGACAAAAAATGATGAACACTAATGATAGGAATTACTTGTTTTAATTAAGGTCAAAAAATAAAAAATAAAATCTCAATATCTACATTACCAAGCTTTATGAGATTGTTGCCCAAAATACACTTTCCTTGCATTTAAGGCAGAGTAAGATTAATTGGGAGCCTCTTCCATCAACAATGTTTTAGAAGAAAAACATAACAAAACAAATCTAGGGCAAAATTAGTCTAACTATATGTAAATAAAGAAGGATATAGACTAGCTTTTTACTGATTGATTTTGAAATGAAATCAGAAGTTTTACAGACATTCATGCCTAAATCTTTCCAATTACAAAGACATATCACATAAAACAGGCAATATGGTTAACCTAAAAGCCTGTCTATCATCTACACCCAAACATAAAACTTCATCGACCAACTAAACTAGAATTTGTAACTGACCTTCACAAGCTCTTGTAATAAGATTTTCACAAGCATCATAGTTTCCTTGTGTGACTAGAAGATTATGTAACTCAGTTAATATTGGATGTTCTAAATCAACTCTTGTCTTCTTCTGTAATGCTTCATATGCCTCAACATATTGTCTTTGTCGAAAATGTTTCAAACATAATCTTATAGCTTCCTTTTCTCTGTACTAAAATTATTATGAACACTTTAATTGTATAGTGTATTCAAATTGACAGATTAATAAATCACATGCTTCAGTAAATACAAAAATCTCCAGTTACTTAATGTATGTAAATGTCATTTGAATAAAATATTTTGTCCCAAGTCAATTTTCATAAACTATACCACCAATAGCAATGTTCATTATCTACAAATACCATAAAACTTTCATAGAAAAAATGGAATGAGAAAAGTATAAATTTGCCACACAAAATAAGACAGGTCAATAATTATGGCATAGCACACTCAATTTTACATGGCCAAAATATCCAACAAGACCACCGAATGAAGATATCATCTATAATTGATTCCATATTTTGATAAGCTATATTGCAGTATCAATCATTTTACCTTATTTATAAGAAAAAAAAACCTTAATATTGTAACAATGCATGAACAATTTGCACATGTAAACAAAGGCAATTTAAAGCTGATCAGCTAGAATTATGCAGAGTAAAAAAACCTTAATGTAGTCAAAATTCATTGAAATGCTAAATCTCTGGATTTAGCATTTAACCAGTTTATACTAGGTTCATACTTCTGTCAGCGAGTGACAACTGTCCAACGTGATTTAGAATCAGTTGTAGGAGGGATTATGGCCATAGTACATGCATGTTTAACTAGTAACTCTAAATTCTATACAAATGTACTTACATTAGTGTACCAGTTCATACAAGGTCTAACTACATCATTATCATCAACACCATGTAACTGTACATGCCATATACTAAAATTAAAACTAGGTCCCCATGTCTGTATAGGAACTGTAATTACATAATGTAAGTATAACATAAGAGAAGAGCATCTACAATTTCTTCATATTTTATATCTTCACCGGGAAACAATTTTCTGAGATGTAGAATAAGTAAACAACCTATGTATTTACTGATTGTTCAAAACTAGAACTTTACATAGCATGTTTTGGTAATCTGCAGTCATCAACATAACAGACTACCATGAAAATGTGAAAACTGATTTTGGCAAGTGAAAATTACTTATTTTATACAACAAGGCCAGTTGATAATTTTGTCCTTTACTGTAGAACATATAAGTCACGCTAGTGCGGAAGAAAATTTAAAGGCGATGGCAGAATCAGTATAACAACAACAATCTAGCCAATTAAAATTGTTAACCTGCTCAAGTACATTGCTTACAGAAAAACCTTTTAAAAACTACAGGTACATTTAACAGTATCATATTCATGAATATATTCATATAAAACATCACAGAATAAACAATAACAGTAACCAATTAAAGACATGAAACTATAATTAAAATTTACTTACCTATTTTTATAAATCTACAAGGAAAATGATGACTATCTATTTCATTTTTAAGAGGAAACGTTTCTGGAACATGATCATTCTTCAATCCACTGAAATATACAAAATATTTCATCAACATATCAATGTACTTTAATAACTAAATAATTCAGATCATCAAATTTGAATTAATCTTTACATCAGTGCTTGGGCTTTTATTAAAGACTTCCAGAATCAACATGTTATGTTTGATACTCTCATGATAATCCTTTGAAGATTTAATCAGGGTCTGCCCAATTAATAAGGATGCAATATGTGCAGAACCCAGGATGTCACTCTTCATCTAGTGTCACTAACAGATAAGATTTAAACTGTACATAAAAAACAAGAATCAAATTGAAAACCAGCTAAACTTTAATGTACCTGTTTATCCTGCAGGGTTGTCAAAACTCAAGTCTAAGTTTCAAAGAGTTAAAATGACAAAATAAGTTTATACATGCAGAGGTGTGGAATTCCTAGTTTTGTTTCACTTGTCCTCGAGCAAGTAATATTTTAAAATATACTTGTCCGGGGTCAAAATGCACTTGTCCAGCAGTTCAATATTGATACTATAAGTAATAATAAATAATTGATAACACATTGTAGCTCACAGTTTAATTTGACAAAAACATTAAGACATCTACTTTATTTAGTATATTTACAGCTAAAAAACCACTTGTCCACGGACAAATGGGATTGATTAATTTACTTGTTCACAGACATAAATGTTGAGTCGGACAAGTCAAGCATAGAAATTCCACACCCCTGTCTACATGCCTTGAGTATAAGGGAATAAGGGAACAAGATAAGAACAACTACCTACCTTTCAAGCAGTTCAATCATGTGATCATCAGTCAGTCCTCCATAAACTTTAAATTTCTTCAAGTTACAAACATGTGTTTTCTCATATTTTCCAAAAGTGACGGATTCAACTATTGCTGGTTGTTCAAGTTTTAATATTAAAAACTGCAATACAGAAGCAAACTATGCATTTTATCATTAACCATACATTAATTTACATTGAAACAGTCATCACATTAAAAATTTACAAGCCTGAAGCTCAGGAAAGTGAAAATTAATTAGAGCTAGTGAAAATTAGTGACTTCATACAGGTGACCTAGTTGATAATTTTACAATAAAACATAATAACTGGGGTTAGTGCTCAAGAAAATTTAACCTGATGCAGGCTTCAACACTAACTGTTTTATCAGGTATCAAGAAGGACTTCCTGGTTAGTTATTCAAATATTTCTGATAGCTCCAAAAATAGGCATAAATAGACACAAATTTGCAGTCAAAATTGTTTTAACAATTCATGGAGACTCAATTTATATAAGATCATGGCAATTTAAGGGAATCCTGATGATATATCCCGAGCTAAGCACCACAGAGATTCCTCTTAAGTTTCTGGGATCATCAGAATCACTGGACACTGTTAGTGTCGTTATAAAACATAACTGTTTGTCCTATCTTACCAAGATCTAAAATTATGATATATCAAAACATAAAACTTTCTGACTCTGAATATAAAATTCAGCTGATAATTGTATGTATATCTATCAAGGAAGATAATACAATATAAACACATTAATGAAGGTTACATCTAAGATTGTAGTTTTGCAAGAGCAAGAAATAATACAACAATAAAGCAGTTAGTATACTCCTTTTACCTGAGGAGGATGATTGGAGTCTGAGGACCATCTTGATGATTGATCAGTTGGTTTATCAACATGGATGTTTCTATAAAACAAAAACAAATATTTGATCATAGTACTAAAGTGAAATAATCATTTCTATACTTTGTTTACAATCAAATGTTTTATATTACGTATCTGCAGACTTTACAAAATACAATGTCAAGTCAAGTAAACTTTAATTTAAGTTGGTCAACAATAACATTACAGCACAAGCTCTGTGCAGCTTAAAAATCCAAAATGTTTATGTAGTGAAATATACTGAAGTCTGTATAACAAATGTATTCAGCAATGTGAAAGAACTGAGAAAAGAAGTATGACATCAACACATTATGGTAGGTAATTGTGTTGAACACTATAAACATAGAAAACTATGTTTACAGGAATGTTCGGTAGCAGCTAACATTTACAATGTTAAATGTTGTCCACACTACTCTATATTTATCCCTACAACCATTTTGAATCTTTATGAAGCTAATTCCAATCAGCTTGTGGTAGTAGATAAAAAACTTTAAAAATCCTTTTGCCAAAGCAATATGTAACAAATTTTATCAATACAACTCCAAGTTGAATATGTATTTATTTATGTGTTACATTCATCAGCCGATATGCTCAGCTGTGAGAGTATCTGACTTGCAAGCAGGAGGTTGTATGTTTGATACCGCATCAGGCACTTAACTTTACCTCCTCTTGTTACATTGGTACCGCGTGATACTAGCCTTGAAATACTAGACCCAGGGTGAAGCAAAGGCTGGGTTAAAAAATAATATGCAGTTCAGTCAAAAGAAAAGGGTTGTTGCTTTCTATTGTTTAGACCGGGAGGATGTATGTAGCAGGGCTGTATATAGTACATGTTTAAATTAAATGAGTCACATTTATCAGCCTGATTAGCTCATTTTGGAGCGTCTGCCGTCTTGGGTGCAAGCAAAAGGATGTAGGTTCAATCCTGCTCCTAAATTTTACTGGTACAAATACAGATCTTGTCTTATTCATAGGCTTTCAGTAAGTAAAAGAGAACATGATAATTGATAAATTGTGTCTGCTGGCATTTTCAAGTTAATTTTGATAGTGCAGTATCTGTTTTAAAAAAGACAACTTTCAGCAATCAGCATTGGGATGATACCAGGATTTGGGGCGAAATCCAAATATTAGACACAGCCGTTGGGTCAATTGTGTATGCCTGCTTGGAAGAGTTCTCTTTCTGTTAGGTCTTGGAGCAACAGAGAGGCGTTCTGGAAAGTATATTTTATTTCGAGATATGTTATTGTTTGCCCTAACTATCAGTGCAGAAAGCCATCGTGATTGGTCCAGTTTCAATACCCCGTAAAACACAACAGAATAGTGATAATGAAATTTATGTTCTATGCTTTCATAATTTCAATGCTTTAGCTTCAGGTTCCCTTTAAGTATTAAAGAGATTTCAGTTAAAGCATGTACTTCCAAGTTCTTAAAATGATATCTTTTTACAAATTCATGGCAAGACAAAATTAAAACAAGACAATACAAAGCAGTAACAAAACTAGGGCATCAACAAATCGCGAAAACATATGACACTTCGAAATATTTTAATTCCTGGACACAATTGACATGACAACTCAACAAAACAATTGAAAAAACATTATGTTTTTATTCTAGCATAAAACTTACTCTGGTGCATAATTGTATGAGTAACTGGAGCATTTAAATATACTATAATTTAACGCAGTTATCTTGTAAGCCATTTTCTAACGAATGCAGCATCCTCTCTGTCCCGGAAAGGGAATGTCGTCTACGAAAATCAGCACTGAGTAGCTTACTGCAAAATAAGAATACTGAGTGTGATAATTGTAGAAAAAAAGTGTTTGTGTATGTGTATCTATATCAATTAATTCTTTACTGTGTTTGTTTAAAGTGTTATATTTAGAATTTAGGCATACTTTTCATTAGTTTCCCCTTAATAGCGTCTGTGAGACTCGGACGGAGGTCATTATCAAGCGTCTGTAAGAGACTGACGAATTTATAAACAGCAAGCATGGGTGTAATTGATTTTACTAAAAGTCTGTGGAATGATCCATACAGATGGTAAGGATGTCAATTAGATCAAATCTACGTTATTGAAGCTGCTGAATTTATAACAGTATCAAAAATTGAGGTGATTACTCTTGAATTTTTCAAGACAGGACTGATCACTGACTCAATGATTGTTGACATTGAATCTGAAAGTCACATCTAATACAAAAACTTATCAATTGTGTTAAATTTGCTGGGCTTGATCCTAGACCTTTGACTTACTAGTATGTTCATGTAACCCGATAAAAATCCATGGTCCAAACTGAGATTGGAACCCACAGGCCTTGACCCCTAGTTGTAGGTGGACACTAACACATCACCAAAAAACCTAGCTTGAAGATATGGGAGTACAAGTGTCATATTACACCTCGGTAACAGCATGTCAGACGATCCAACCCCAGTTACATTCGTCTTTGGACCATCCGTCCAAATTGGGGACAGATTGTCTAAACAAAGATTGTTAATCAATTGTTATTCCACATAGGATGGCATGCAGAATGTCACATATTGAGATATGAATGTATTAATGGAAAAGGAATGTACTAATGAGATTGATGAGAGCTTATTTCATAATTTATAAGTCATGTTTGTGTCTTTCAGGTCACTGGTTAAAGGTCTTTCCATATTTGCATTTGCTATATACGTTGCTCATGAATTTGAAGCAGCAGAAAGAGAAGCTATAGCAGAAACAGCAGCACAACTTGCTGCATCAAGATGATAGGATCTAGAATCTATTTTTGTTACAGGTAGTGTTTTAATGTCTACACTTGTTACATTTACCTTATTTTCTGAAATATCTCAATTAATAAACTTTTTTTACATTTATTTCAGACATTTCTTGTCTCCAAGTATTGAATTTGATTCTACTGTCAGTTGTTCATACATAAACCCCACTGATTTAAATACTTGATATTTGTTTAATAATGATAATAAATTTTGTTTTTACCACAAGAGCTTTGAACCTGACTCTCATACCATTTATATGATTGATGAATGTTCTATTTATGTAGCAGAGTAATAATACAGCACTTGTACTCCCTTGCTTTTATGGTGACTTGGTAGTGTCCGCTTACGACTTGAATCTCAGTTCAGTCCATGGTTTTTTATCAGGTTACATTTAAGCAATCACATGAGATCAAACTCACTTTTAATTTTGTTTATGATCATGGGGTAATAAATTACTAGGCATGTTCATTTTTGTTATGATTCTTTACTTTCAGATATTTCATCTTTTCACAGTTGTGTTTGATTCAACTTTGTATCTGGTAGAATGCAGCTGTCCATTGTCTTGTCATGTAGTACTTCATTAATAAATTTATTGTAATGTAACATTTGTTTCAGACTTTTTGTGTACTATCATTGAATTAAATGAGGTATTATTAAATTTTATTCAACTGTTAGGAATGCATACATTAACCCCATTGGTTTTAACACTCACTACATTACTTCTATGAAAATGTACTATACTAATGATTCATGATTGATTTAAATCAGTGGTCTCATATGTATGTGCCACTTACAGTAGAATAAAATTAACATTATACATGTATACATGTATATCATACAATATTATTATACCCCCGCTTCGAAGAAGAGGGGGGTATACTGTTTTACCCTTGTCCGTGCGTCCGTTACAAAATTTCCGTCGCAGTTTTCTCAGCAACTATAACATGCAGCAGCCTAATACTTTGCATATTGCTTCATCCCATAGTCCATGTGGTGTAAAGCGATTTCATTATACCCCCGCTTCGAAGAAGAGGGGGGTATACTGTTTTACCCTTGTCCGTGCGTGCGTGTGTCCGTCCGTGCGACCGAAACGAAATTGAGGGCCTTTTTAGTTGTGTAAAGAATAATAAAGGGCCATTTTACGGCAAGGGGCCATGGCCCCCTGTTTATTCGCTAAAATTGTTATAGAGGGCCATCAAAATGTGTCCAAATAAAAATTACAGAAGGCCCCTTGTTAATTGTGTCCATGTCCATAAGTGATATACTTTGGACTGTCACTAATGATCAGAAATTGACAGTAAGAGTTACCGTTCTTGAAAGTAAATCACGAAATCTGATTGGATGTTTGCCAGTGTGGTCAGAGTGATCTAATTACCACTAGAGTAACCTCCCTTACTGAAACAGTTTTCGCGAGTTTGTGCTACTTACTAGAAGTATTTCACACTGGATTTTTTGCAATTGTACTCTAGTTTTAAGCAAGCATGTGAATTTTAAGTATTGGAACAGATGATTTTTAGGCACACATTCTTTATAAAAAAGATTTGAAAGTATGCTAATGTTTTTTTCAACCAAAATATTTAAGAAATTCAGCGGTTCTGGAAGGTAAATAAAAGTTATAATTGCACTTTGAAACATTTCTGAAAATATAATTTATTACTTTTGTTTGTCATGCCTTGAAAATAACTTGTTTCTTATGTCATTTGACCCTTTTATTATAGAACTCTGTTTGCCATCTTCATTTATTCCTTCTCAGTACTGTGTTTTGAATATGTTAGATACTTACCCTGTAATACCAGCATTTAGTGGGGGTCATTCATTTACCTGTAACCTGGTTTTGACTTTGTGTTAATTAATAATTATGATTGGGATGATTACCTAAAATTTCATAAACTGTCATTATGCAATAAAGTTGGGGGGATGTTGTTTATGCTGTTGTTTTTTTTTAATTACCAATGGAAAAAAAATGATCCTTTGGAAAACAATTTGATTAGATAATCCAATAATAAAAAATTAATGATTGACAGGTCTGATTGTCTACTGGTAAATTATTAATTTCGGAATGGATCATTGCACTTCAGGAAAGATAAATCATGCATGTATCGTCAGTATAGCAATATTCATTGACCATAGTCTTTGCAGTGAGGCGTTGTCGTGTATATAGGTTTTACCTGCCACCCATATGGACTTTTAAATTTGAGATTGTCCATTCTCAATCATATTTAAATTTATAATATATTTTTACACCACTTGAACATGTGAAAAACAATCATCACAGGTCATAAATTAGACATGTAACATTTTACTCAACAGTAGGTCAGATCCTTTTGTTCACACTTCATATCAATAGTAATTTCCAAATATCTACACTTATCCAGTCATAGGGGGCCATTTAACTTTAAACAGAACAAAAGAGAACAATAGAGTTCATTTTGAAACAATATAATACGGGGCCATTGGCCCTCTATTAAAAATTAAAAACAAAAACAAAAAATGGCCCATTATTCCAATTACGGTCAAAATCACTTATCACTGGTCCATAAATGAAGATTTAAGGTCAAAATTGCCTGTGAAGTTTATAAAGGGTTAAGAAACAAAATTTTGTCATTTCGGGTGACCAAAAAGGAATTGTGGGCCATCAGTAGTATTCTGGGATAAGGGGCCGCAAAGCCCTCATTTCACAATTTCTTTCTGGTAAAATTACGTTCCTGTTCCTCTCCCCATTGAATATACATTTTTCCCCTATTTTAAAAAAAATCCCCACCCCCATTTATTTTAGTATGAAACCATTTGCATCATCCTGCTGAAATTTGCTTATTGCAAAATGAAATATATACTACCTAACATCACAAGTATTATTTTTACAGGCAAAGTCCCCATATATCCCAACATTCCCCTACCTTAGGGCACTGGCCCAAGTCCCCATAAGGTAATTAAGACCTTGGATATGGCCATGACTTAGTTATATAGATAAACATAATTTGTCAACTTGCCCTTTACAAATGGCATGTAAAACATCTTTCATACATGTAACTTTGCATGAAGTGTAAGAGAAGGTTGTTCTTGGAGTGAATGGACTAAGGGGCCATTTCATTTCTCTTTTGTTAAATAGAGGGCCATTGGCCCCTTATTTGTCAACTTGCCCTGTAAAACATCTTTCATACATGTAACTTTGCAAGTTCTTTCTTGGAGTGAATGGACTAAGTAAGGGGCCATTTCTTTTTGTTAAAGATAGAGGGCCAATTGGCCCCTTATCTGTCAACTTGCCCTGTAAAACATCTTTCATGACTAACTTTGCAAGTTCTTTCTTGGAGTGAATGGACTAAGGGGCCATTTCTTTTTGTTAAAGATAGAGGGCCATTGGCCCCTTATTTGTCAACTTGCCCTGTAAAACATTTTTCATGACTGTAACTTTGCAAGTTCTTTCTTGGAGTGAATGGACTAAGGGGCCATTTCTTTTTGTTAAAGATAGAGGGCCATTGGCCCCTTATTTGTCAACTTGCCCTGTAAAACATCTTTCATGACGGTAACTTTGCAAGTTCTTTCTTGGAGTGAATGGACTAAGGGGCCATTTCTTTTTGTTAAAGATAGAGGGCCATTGGCCCCTTATTTGTCAACTTGCCCTGAAAAACATCTTTCATACCTGTAACTTTGCAAGTTCTTTCTTGGAGTGAATGAACTAAGGGGCCATTTCTTTTTTTCTTTTTAATTTTATTTTGTTAAATAAAGGGCCATTGGCCCCTTATTTATTATTATGAAATGAACTCTTGTTCTATTTATGCAATTAGATACTTATATATTTATTTTTGGTAGTGCACATTTACACCTTTCTTAGAGTGATCTGTCTCAATCATACATGTTTTCAACTAGGAGTCACTCTTGTTTTAAACATTCTTGTTTCGCTGTATTCAGCGGCCCTGTATGTCTTTATCGTCGTCCTCTTATCCTTAAATGTGGCCCCTTGCCCGGCGCCTCTTTATTCCTTATCGGTAGAACATAGCTTGATGGCCCTCTATTAAGTGGCCCTTTATTTAATGGCCCTCAATTTCGTTTCGGTCGTGCGTCCGTCCGTTACTAAATTTCCGTCGCAGTTTTCTCAGCAACTATAACATGCAGCAGCCTAATACTTTGCATATTGCTTCATCCCATAGTCCCATGTGGTGTAAAGCGATTTCATGCTCCTTGCTCATCTACTTCCTGTTTGTTGCATATTTTTGCGGGGGTATCACTAGTGAGCATTAGCTCACAGATTTACTTGTTTATTCTCCTTGCTCATCTACTTCCTGTTTGTCACATATTTTTAGATTTTGCAGGGGTATCACTAGTGAGCATTAGCTCACAGATTTACTTGTTTCATACTTTTTAAGGGTATTAAAAGGTTTAATATACATAATTACCTGTAATGGGGCATGAAAAAAATGTGTTTTTCATTAACTTGTTTCGTTGCCGTTTGGTTCAAATCACTGTTCTAGCTGTCAAACAAACTAGTCAGTAACTACTAGACAGCAAGTTGAAGGTTTTTTCAAACTGTGTTTTCTTCAATCTTGTTGGAAAGGTCCAATTAGATCAGTATGCAGATGAAAATGTCAGAATTATGAGGTTGATTCCACAAGGATTTTGTTCTTTTTTACACTTATACTGTATTTGAATTAAGAAGGATGAAGACTAGCTAGTTTTGGACTGTTTTTGATGAAAGTTCTGGAATTGAATATTGAATCCCTACATTATGCTGATGAAGTCCAAGTTACATGGTTGAAAAACTTTTGAGTTAGCTTTATAAAATACTTTAGGTTGGATATCAGAAACATTAATGTTAGACTGACTCATTGATTTACAATTTACATATAAAACAGACTAAAAATACAATACAATGTACAACAAATCATAGATTATGATTCAAACTTTATTATCTACAACATAAAAACAAAATGTAATACATTTACAATGACGATGTTATAAAAACAACAATGTATTGGACCTGATTGGATGATGATGATGTGAGCATGGACTTTTTATACAGATCTACTGTAGTAATACAATACACTATTTAGAACAGTGAGATATAAATCTGTAACTGACAGATTATGTCACGTAAATTTTAAAACTTATCAATTAATTCTTCATTGGTCTTACATTCAAATTACCGCAACAAAGAATTTTTGTAAACATGCTTCCTATTAATTAATGAACATGAATTTTTGCTGCATATAAAAAACATAAAATATAGTGTTAAGACAATATACACAGCATGGTGTTTATAAGTGATCATGTTTTTCTTGTTTCAATTTTGGCCTTCTGAATTGATTCATTTCATTATAAAGATACCCATTTACTTATTTTGGAAAATGGAAAAGTATAATTAAATCTCTTTGAACAAAAATGAAATTCTAACCTTATAGTTGAAGTTTTGATTTTAGGAATGAATGTACAAATGCAATACACTTCATTACATGTATTATCGTAATATGTAAAAGACAACACTTCTATTTTGAAACATTATTTAAAACTCATTATCCTGACTCCCTGAATGGTCAATTGAAACCTACTTTACAGTAACCTTAAATGTCCAACACAGAGAATATTTCCACTGTTCCTTGACTCGTACAAAAGATGCACACTATATACAAATATATTCCATCAAAGTTAATATCAGAATGTTTTAATCAGTCTTTCATTTCACCCTCTTCATCTTCCTCTTCTACACCTCGGACATATAAAACATTATTGCACCTGTAATAGAGAAGACAAGTATATACACAACAACAGGGTTCTACACTAACAGTGTTCACCAGGAACTTTAAAGGAACCCTTAGTCAATACTCAGGGATTCCTTCTTATCATCAGAGATACAGATTTGTATTAAACAAGAAATGTAATTTGGAAACCACTTAAAAGCTAGATTTAAAAACTTTAACGCAAAAATTTCAAAGGGAAAAAAATAAATAAAAAAGCCAGATAGAGTTGCAGTTACTTTTTAATTCTGTTCAGCACATATTATTGTAATCATTGTATGAATTTTCGTCAAGATCTGATAATAAATGGCAGAAATATATGCTAAATTGACACCCAACCGTGTTTCGCCAAAGTATAAGCCAAATTTTTTTGCTGAAAAATTCGGCAAAAATGTTTTAATACACAATTCATGGAAATTTAAATTCACATTGAGAACATGGCAACTATTCAAGATCCAGACAGAATCATATGTTAAGGTATTCCTCCCAATCAAAAACAAATAAACTTTTTTTCAAAACATTCTTTTACTGAAAACATTAAACAAGGACTTATATAATACCTGATTAAAACTTCACCAAGATTTCCTGTTAATGCACCATCTATTAATTCTTCTGTGTTAGCCAACTGAAATAGCAAAAAGTAAACTTGGTCAATAATAGTGAAATAACATCAATAACAAATCAAGCAAGGGCAGCTGCCAATTTAATTTCATAAATCATTTCTCACAAAACTTTGACTCATTTAATTCAACGCCTATTTCTATATTACATATTCAATGGTGTTGTACAAAATTTAAATAATAATATAAATAAACAAGTAAAAACCCTGCACCATAAATATATACAATTTCACAAAACAAAATAAAACTTATCACACATGATGTTATAGTGTGTTCGTGTATTTTGTGGGTTTTTTATATATTTATTGAGTTTTTTATATTTCAAGTTTATTGGACCTATATTAATCACAGTTCATGGTTCAACATTTTACATTTTTGTTTTTATCCATGTGATTATGACAGTTGTTAACCAGACTTGTCCTGAACAGTATAACATAACGCCACTTAACCAGACATTTCCCTGTGTTGAAACATAACCTTTAAAGGGCCCTGAATACATCCCCAACGGTGTTAAGTTCACATATACCTTTTTTCAGCTGAAAGGTGAGACAATGATTCTCGCTTTTATAATGTAAAATTATGATCACAATACTATATCAAATGCAGAATATGTTCTATCCAAATTACAATGAAACAACCAATTGTGAAAGGATTGATTTTGTCTGAAAAATGAATACTTAGTCAATCACAGTTTTTCATCAAAAAATGTTTTTTTTATCTGATAACATTTCTAAGAAAGATATTGCATTCGAGAGTGTTATGTAAGATGTATTTTATTGACCATATCATAGCTAGATAGATGGCTAAGAACATCAGTAAGGCAAGAAAGGTGTCCACTGTTTCCATCTTCATTTTTTTTTAATGACTCACCTGTAAGTTCATGTAACCATCCACTGACACAAGATATCCTTTATATTCCATTCCCCATTTTAGTTTTACAAGGACAGGTTTACCAGTAAGACCATTTAAAAATGGTTTTGGATTCATAGGAAGAGACTGAAAAACAAGAAAAATTGTATAAGCTCTTGATATCACCACTAAGATTCTTCTTACTTACCACTTAAGTTTGTCAGCCAATGGAAGCCTATAGTAGCGATTTAGTTAATTGCTGTGCAATAATAGCCGAGGCAAGCCGAATTTAAATTGGGTCGCGTCATTTGTAAGAATTGATTTTGAACGAATATATAAGGTATAAAAGCCAATACCCCAACCGCTCCAGGTATAATATTAACTGTTGGTAGTAAGAACGACTACTCTGGTTACTAAACTTTATTTACCAGCACGAATTCAGTTCAAAATGGACGATGGTGGCGACAACCCTGGATAGCAGGAAAAGAAATAAGTGTTTTCGTAAGCCAAAAAAACTGATTATTATCTTCTGCTTTATGGAAAGAATAAAAGTAAACTTTTATTTATCGATTGGTGCTAATTTGACCCATATTCATTCACTTTTAGAAATAAGAATTTTGCTATGCGTTTTTGAAGCAATCTGTTAAGACCCTACATAACAGAAGAACGTCCATATGATAAATAAGGTATGAAGGGTCTTATGTTTAGGACTACTCTGTGAAAGAACATCTCCAAATTAAGGCATTTTTTTTGTTGTAGTGCCCGATTTTAAGAGTTATACATAGAACCACAAAAACAACAACAGCAAGTACATCTAAGACAAAGAAATAAATAACATAAGTTCGACCAAAATCAATGAAATTGTTTCAAATTAGACAAGTAGTCCTATATATAAGACCCTCCGTAACTCATTTCACATTGGGACATTATTCTGTTACGGCAGGGTCTTATCGGCTTCTGTATATATTGATGTAGCAAAACGTGCACAGATTTAAGTGTGCGATTTAAACGAGTATAATTCGTTATTATTACGCAATTTTCTTAACAAACTCTATTAGGCGGCTAGTATATACAATAATTAATCACATTATCATATAAGAATTACAATAGGTCATCTCAGCAAGTAGAAATATTCCATTTGTTTCCGTTAAGTCCAAAAAATCCTGTCTTTCATTTAATAACAACGCTAAATTCCAGTCACACGGTACCATTTCCCCAAATTAGACATACCAAATCCAGATGACAAATTTGATAATTTTTGGGCAGGGCTTTAGCCACGTCCAGAGTTAACAAACCGTAATTTCAGCTCCGAGCATTGAATTTAAGCAAAAAACCCGATCCACTCCGCATATTTTACTGCAAAAATTGATTCGGATATTTCGGGTAAGTATGTTATCATGATAATCACCTGCGACTTATTTCCATAGATTAGATTTTTCATCCGGCAATAGAGCAACATGATATGACTAAAACACGCAATGGAGAATTGGCAAGTCGACCTAATTCGGTTAATTACAGTTTCGCATAATGGATTGCCGCTCAACATAAGAATTCGTCTCGTATTAGAGGCCGTTATCGTGGTTATGTAGGAGTTTTGTTGCGTCCTTGGTTGCAACAATTCAAGGAGTAAATGTGCTCGTGAAATCAGAGACATAGATAATAGAGATTAGAAGATATTGGAAAAATCGCCGATTTCATCCATAACGTTATCGGGTTGGATTTAAAGTTCGGTCGAACCGTACCTGATTATTCCGGATCGTTTGTACAGACTTGTCCCTCTTTTTTTCATTGAAATATTACAGTTAGATTTAAGTTAATAACCATATTTTTATCTTAAGGCACATAACATTAGGAATTTTTAATCAACAAAATGTAGTCACAAATGTCACTTATGGTGTATATAACTCCTCCTCTCAGACATTCAATCTAATTAACAAAGCAATAAAAGTGTCATAATCTAAGGAAACAATACTGTCTTATCAGTGAGAGGGTATTGCAATAAGCAACTTGGAAATTGCACCCTGGTGTTTTATGACCCATGACATGCTTGTACAATGGTCTTCTTTAAATTATTGTAATATGAAGTTAGATGGTTGATTACTTATCATTTGTGAAAATGAACCAAATCTGAACAAATAAAATACTATAAGCTATTCTACTATTTAATTTCTTCGTGATGAATGACAGTTACTAATAAATTTGAAAAATACAATGTTTGTTAATTTTCTAAACAATTGAATCTGATTTTTAATAAAATTATTTTATTCAATTAATTATTAAAATTCCTTTAACAAAAAATGCATGAGTCAATTTGAAAAAATACACAATATCAGAGACACATCTAATTCACTGACAATATACTTACTTATACATGAATGATAATATTGTTTATTATGTCATGTACCAGGGCTTTTTCAGCCTATCTCACGGGGCCGATATTCGGCCCCGTTCCCAATGCCAAATAACGACCATTTTTCCCAATTTCAAGAAAAAAATTCCCAATCTCGTTGAATAATTCCCCTTCGAATAAGATGCCTTTGGACTTAACAAAAGAAATCACGAAACTTCAACTTTCGCGGATCGTTTGTTTACTTTTGATCGGTGACCCGTGAAATCCGCTGTCCGTGAAAATCATCATTCTGTACACAAACGGTCGACTGACCTCTGTACGGAGACGCCGCGCATCACGGGTAAAACTGTTTATTTACCTGAAAACACGTGGCAATGTTTACATTCTGTCAATTTCCCCCCTTCATGTGTACTGAACAAAAATAGAATGAATTTTGTGTCTACTCAATAAAATTTGACTATCCAACCAACTAACCTCATTAAATTAAACTTTTATACCGGTTGTTAAACCTTCGTCATAACGTGTTTACATCTGTCATTCTTTACACAGTAATTTGAATTCGAAACTAGGTTACACGGTTTAACTATGCACCTATACCTACAGAGGTTTAAAAGTACTTTGCATTGATAGATTTATGATCCTGTAGCTATGAGTGATCATTTATTTTACATTTCAACAACGAGTCTGTCAAAAAACGAAAAAATGCAACGATTTTGTCTTCATCCGCCGCACTTTATTCTGATGCGTACCAAACGACGAATTTTTAGACGGTTGCGCGTCTTAGTATAGAGGTGATATCTTCACCGTCTATTTATAGAATGGAAAATCATAAGTAAAATTTATCAAACTCCCCGCAGCGGTAATCTCCCTTTATCAAATCAATAACAAGTAGCAAAGCGTGACGTAAGCACTGTGAGGAGTTTGGAAATTTATTCGTAGCACTGCGGGTTATTCAATGTAAAATAACAGTTAAAACTAACAATTTTGTCATCAATTTACCTTTTAATAGCCTTTATTAAGTTTATAACGCACAAACTTATGTTCTATTGTTTGAAACGAAATCACACGAACCATTACGATGTATTGTCATATATTTTCGCGACCACCGCAAGATCGCAAATTCGTTTGAAACATTTTTGATCCGCGTTTGTTATAAAATAAATATTTGTTTATATTTTTCATCTTGATTAAACAATAGTTGCCTCAGGGAGCGACTTAAACAAAAAATTGATTCTGTTTCCGTATGTGTGCTCTCAAAATAAACCCTAAATAACAGTGATTTTCTTCTTTGTCAACAATATCTTAACTGGTTTAGTTTTAAGAATTTTCGTCTGACATATCTGCTTGTGTTTTAAAACAAACAGTTACAAAATTATTTGATTTAACACCTATACACCTTGGCAGAACCCATTGTGAAGTGTAGTTCAATACTGTAACTTTCATTGGTTACCAACTTACCAGGGATGCACAAAAATGTTTTTGATAATTCAAGGTCTCAGACATATTTCATTATGTTTGAAAATAAAAATAACTTATCATTTATTTCATATTATTTACTTGTAAAGAGAGCATGGAATTTAAGAAATAAGGAAGTAATCAAGTACAATCAAAATAAGAATCATAAAAATTATGGATACATGAGAATTTGCAATGAATACTTTACTGAATTGTCAGAACAAACTCTTGAATGGCACTGCAACACCTTCAGAGACACCAAAGCAATTGTTTATGCATACTGTATAAAGATTTATTGCAGAAAAATTAAATTATGAAATATCCAAATTGGTTTGATTTGTCAATATTTTTTCCCAAATCTGACTATTTACCGCGTTAAAAATTCCCAATTTGGGCAGGGGCCTTTTTCCCAAAACCCCCTGAAAAAGCCCTGTGTACGTCAAATATAATATACATTATGATCTCAATAAGTGCTAAACACCTGATACTTGTCCCCTAACACCAACAATGAAGCCACCCATAGTGCATACTAAGTATAGTATGTAATTACTTATGTCCAAAATGAAGCAAGACAATTAAGACTATATCAGGGTTTCGAGGTCATATGACTAAATAAAATGAAAACCCTTTAAAATTAATCTGTGACTTAACTTGCAAACAATTACAAGAGACAAAAAAACATCTTTAAGTATATGTTAATTTATTATATAATTTGAATAAATAAAGTTAATACATTACTTGCCTATATTTTAAAGTACTAAAGTACTTTCTTTTTGAAGAAAGAAACTTGGAATCTGCATATTAAATAAAATAACATATTGAATTTTGTTAAACGTTACAAGACTGAATTCCTTTTAAAAAGGATATAGATAAATTCTATGACCATCAAGGAGGGAAGTTGGTAACAGCAATAAAGTCAGACACTATAGACTACTATTCACAACTCTTTCCTTTTTTGTTTTAAAATTATTTTTTGATTATATAGAATCCAATACTGAATAGAACATCATGACGATAAACAATGATTCAATTTATCTGACACAATCATTATGAGAAAAGTTGAAAATTCATCTGTCCAATTGGAAAAGGGCAACTTTAAGGCTAGGTTCTCATAACGTCATAGTCATGATCAGTGGTTTAAATTTTCAAGAGCCCCGCCCCATCAGTACTTTCAGTGCTTTGATTAATTTTCAGGAGACGAAAAATGTAGCTTAATAACTATTATTGTGTTAATTGAATTGTTAGAGAGTAATTTTGTTTCAACGACGGAAAAAATGTTTAGTACAAATGTTTTGAATTTGTAATCCGAATTAAAAACAGATTGTGTGGCGTTTATCATGACCAATCTGGTATCGGTTACGGCCTAGCCGGACTTTAGTGTTAGAAGTATTCAAAACAAAACTTTGGATTTTTGAGTTACGGAAACAATGGATTAATTCTACAAAATAAGGTTGGTTATTTTATATCTTATGTTATAACACCTTAGATAAATGTGTCTTTTAGTGTTAGGAATGGGTAAAACAAAATTATTTTCGAAAAATATTGAATTATGCTCGCTTTTGTTGCGCAAGGGAATCCTAGTCCTAAATATAAGACCCTACGTATGTTTTTTATCATTTGGACATTTCTCTGTTACGTAGGGTCTTAACGGATAGCTTCAAAAACCCATAGCAAAAATTTTAGTGTACAGACATCGAATCAGGTCTGAACGTTCTACTCGTTTTAATTCGAAAAATTTGCAATAAAACGATACACCAATAGAAAGATAAACAAAAAATACACATGATAATAGTAAAATTATTTCAAATTCTAACCTTAGACAGTCAAATAATCCATTTAAAATCCTTAATTAACGAGTACTTTCAGTTTGTCACAATAACTGTGCGATAATAGCCAAAGCAATCCGAATTCAAATTGGGTCACGTGATTTGTAAGAATTGATTTTGAACGAATTTTTAAGGTATGCTATTGAGAGCAAGAACGACAACTCTGTAAAAAAAATTCGTTTAACCGAAGCGACACTTTATTTAGCGCTAAGAATTCAGTTCAAAATGGCGGCGAACGGCGACAACCCTGGATAGCAGTAAAAGTAATTAGTGTTTTTGTAAGCGAAAAACCTGATTAATACCTTTTGATTTATGGAAAGAATAAAAGTAAACTTTTATCTATCGTTTGGTGCTAATTTGACCCATATTCATTTACTTTTTGAAAAAAATATTTTGCTATGCGTTTTTGAAGCAATCCGTTAAGACCCTACATAACAGAAAAACGTCCGTATGATAAAATAGTTATGTAGGGTCTTATATTTAGGACTAAAGGGAATCCCTGCGCATTTTGCTACATCAACTTGTATGGAAGTCGACAAGACCCTACGTAACAGAAGCAATGTCCAAATGAAAAATAAGTTACGGAGGGTTTTATATATAGGACTAATTAGACAAGAACTTCAAGAAGTGCATTCGACTAGACAATAGAAAGCATAATAGAAACGTAAGCATCGCGAAAACTGGTTACAAACTAAAACCATAACAATAATAGATTTTAAGATATTATATATTGTCGCAAATGAATTGAAATAATATCAGGCATATCATACTGAACTACTTACCGCCATGACTGTGTAGTTGACTGTAATTTGCCTAAAACTTAAAAAATTAACTTCAGCGGTAAGCGTGTGATTCGCGCATGCGTAGAAATCTCGCACTGACTATATACAGTCATTAAAAGTAAAGAAGAGTAAAGTAAAGTGAAGTAAAGTGAAGTATTTACATTTGTGTAAGTGAATTTGAATGTCATTACATTGTAAGTGATGAAAAAAAAATATTCTTTTCAAGTTTAACCAAACATTGTTCTTGAATATATGCAGTATGAATGTTTACCTAATCTTTTTTAAAAATATTAGGCCATGCCAAATAGGAACTTTGTCTTCCCAATGATATTACATCAGTCGGCTCTGTTGATGCTTTTAAAGCTCAACTAGCCAAACTCTTTATCTAGTCTCATCCTTGCATCATTGTTTTTATCCTTTTTAACTTGTATATACTCTTACTTTTAACTCTTTTTCTTTCTCTTTTTGCGCAACCACCTGGCAGTTATATTCAGTCCGTTGAATTTGGCCAGTAACTGGTAGAAGTAGAAGTAGAAGTAGAAGTGTTAAGTGTCAACTCAAGTTTGACAAATCTAGGTACCTATTCATAATAACACACAAACCGAAAACACATGTCCATTCTAGTTAGTATTTACACAAATAAGTACTAGGTAGTACATGAATGTTTATGACATTAATGTCAGATTACAGTAATTATATAAATAAAAGTATGTACAACATACACATACATGTAAATTTTCATTAATCAAATACACAGAAACAAGGGACAATCAGTATTTCCTGAGAATAATCAGTTATCGAATCCTAGAACAACAGAATTATTTAAGAAAATTTCACCAACAATTTTGTTGTTTGTTTAAATTAAAGTCTCTAAAATCTACGCGCATGTGGACACTTAAAAAAATTCCGGTATGGAAGGCCTTAAGAACCCTATAGGGTCCATGAACAAGGTAACTGTCTAATTAAGTAACCATTTACAATTGAATGTATGCAGTATGATTTGTAACTAATCTTTTTTCTTAAATATATTAAGGACCCTATCATGTATATACATGAATTGTATATGTAGGGTCCTAGCTACATGAACAAAGTTACTCTCCGAGTAATCATATATACAATGGAACCGAATGAAGCAATGGCTGGTGGGAGTTTGAACCTTGACCTTCTTGATTCTCACGTGCACATCTTGTCAGGGCATTGCATTTACCAAGGACATAATAATATAACATAAGTATATAGGGTCCATGCTTTTACCTTTAAGGCATTCTTGTACCCAGAAGCTACCAAGATTCTCAAGAATCTTGATAACCTCTGGGTACGAGAGTGCCTCTAATGTAGAATACAAATTAATTTTTTAAGTGTTTACCTAGTGGTAAATCTTATATTGTCACATGTATAAAGTTTTTAATAGCCAGTATTTTATAACACAACTACAATCTACTGTTCCATGGTTGCCCATATTACCATAGGTTTATTTAAGATAATTTAATGTGTAAGTCATTCCACCTCAATGTATATAGTTATCTAGTACTAACAATAGGCGTCCACTCAGCTAGCTCAGTTGGTAGCTCACAAGTCTACTGATCGAGGGTCGTAGGTTTGATTCTCAGGCGGAGCATACTTTCATGGAGCTTGGTCATGAAATAATTTTTATGGTCATTCTCCCTCCTACCACTGATTCTAAATCATGTAGGGCAGTAGTCAGTCACTGACAAAAGTATGTGTCTAGTAGTTGGTTAACAGCTAAATCAAGATATTTAGCCTTTCCAGGAACAGTGAGTACCAGGTAGGTGGACTGGCCGCCTTTATATGACCTATTCAATGTGTTGCTACTGCGTAAAACCCAACAAAACAAACAAACAAACTAACAATAGCCTGGTTCCAGCTCCTATTGACATATTGTAAACATAATATAATTATTTTTGTATATAAAGGGGCAGGTAATCCAGACAAGTATTAACAATATCACTGTTACAAAACAAACTAGATAGTCCGATTTCATCAGATTTAATCATTTTCATTCAACAAAAATAAAATTTATTAATGACAACAAATATAATAAAACATATACATGTATAAAATGTAGATTTTTAATCATCATTCCATGTTTGTGCATGTATTATGTCACTGAAAGTATTTTTCTGCACAACTATTTCATACTTGTACTCAGAAATGTGTAGATTAGAAGAGATAAATACAAATACATGTATCATATACAAACATACAATCGAAATACTAGCTGAAGCCTGAAATGTAGAAAATCATTATTTGTTTCTTTTGTGTTTTATCTTATTAATATTAATTTTCTCCTTAGCAAAGTATATCAAAAACTTTCTACACAAGACTTTAATCACTGCATATAAATAAACTCTAATCTCTTCATATACATGTACAATAATCATGGAGTTAGTGCATGGTTATTGTGAAAAGGTTACCAGTTTTTGCTGGCTTGCTTTTATATATGCCCAAATTCCAAATGTCTGGTTACATTTTCTTATGAAGTTCCAAGTCTTAAATATAATTGTTTTTATTGGATTTTTGCCATTAACGGTTTGTATGTGATAGGTGTAAGAAGGATTTTAAATACAAAAATAGACACATGAAAGAGAAGTACGACACTGGGAACGTACACTCAGAAGAGGACTGTTCATCAAAGATTATCAGAAGAAGTTATTTAAGCAAGCACCTCCAGATTTGTCACCAGTTCAACAGATATGCTGCAAAAAGACTGCCATTAATGCTAGAAATGCAGGATGCGTTCAAGATAACTCCTTATATGAATGTATCAGTGAAGATGAGTCTTTATCAGACATGTTAAATATAAAAAACATCTCGGATTATACCCATAAATGACACTTTAGGATTGCATAGTGATAGTAAACAAGAAGTGAATGACTCTATTGGATCTGATTTGTAGCTGTAAAAAAATACTTTAGTGAACAGATGTGCAATGTCGAGAAATCAGATTTTATATACATGTATTCATAATCTTGTCATTGTTTTTATATATACACATGTACTACTGTTGATGTTTCTAATTATTTATTACTTTATTCTAGGTAGATATATTTGTGCGTTTTAAGATTTAAAAGATTTCGGGCAAAGGACGTACCCATTGGAGACTCAATCCCAATTAAGGTGGACATATATGGGCATATTTTTTTTCATTTTTTTCATGTCGTCAAATATGAGTTTTAAATCAATTAAGGGCATTGTAGACATGTTCTGTACATGGTATAAAAATCTTTTCAGCTGAGCTAGTATACTTTTTTAGATATAGGCTGGTGAAAGGTCTCACCTAGCATTAATAAATGTGCTCATGAAAATCGAATATGTGCTGCAAATCTCACTTATTTAAAAGTAGTAATGGTCAAACTGTTGAGAAATTCAATACGGTTGCATTCTATAACGTATTATGTTTCGGAATAAATGATAAAGACTGAAGAGTAAGATACTGTCAGAAAAACATAAATATTGAATATGCTATTTTCATTAGTTTAATTTGTTTTAAAAATGTCATTCATATCAATTGTTCCAGAACAATACAAACAAGTTTAATATAGAATAAAACTGTTTAAAATAGTTAGATACCATTGTCTTTGTGTTATAACAAAACGCTGTGTGCATGTGAACCACCACAAAGCAACCAATAAAGAATATAATTGTTGTCCCGTACGTTATCAAAATTGACTCATACGTAGTATACTTCAGTTTGGTCATCCTAACTATTGATAACTAAGTTAAACTGCAAGAATACAACTTACATTGTTGCGAAATTTGTTTTATAATTCAATGTACTTGTGTTTTACATGTAAAACTGCGATAATATCTTTAAATTACAATGATTACGCGAACCATTATCATTTTTCCAAGAGAACAACATTCAACAATTTTGTGACAAGTTTAACAAAGAAACATAGCAATCTAACGCATAAACTAATAGAAACTATTTAGTAGTGGGGTAACATGTGATTTAAAACCATCAAATCATCCGGCAAATGCATGTTTAGACAATTCTACAGTGTCCCGTACGTTATTAAATAAGTAAGATAATGTATGAACTTGATCAAATTATTGCAGTGTGTGCTAAAATGATTCTAAAGTTATAATTTGATCAAACGATGCATTGTTTTAGTTTATCATTTCAAAGCTAGATGGTATTCAATTGAGAACAATGCAAACTATTCATCATTTTTGGCAAATAACAAGTACTACACCTTATTTTCCCGTAACTCTTGTTAGTTACTTTTGAACATCATCAATTTCATTATAATTGCCGTTCCGATAATAGTTTCGTCTGTGAAGATTAAATGCATGTTAAGGAACCTTACAAAAGCAATTTATCATAGATATTCAGACGATTATCAATTATTGTGTCACATTTTGTCCCGTACGTTACGGACTCGTACGTTATTTTTCATTTTGTATTTACTGGTTTTTTGTGTGTCACAAATATGCACCTTAAATGAATTATAAAAACACTTTATAAACTTTTTATTTAATCATTGAAGATAAGTTCAATGAAGAATTTATATATCTATTTGAAAAGGTTTGTTAGATAATTTGATTTTACTAATTGTCCCGTTCGTTACGTGGTGAAAATTACGATTCATTTTTTAATGAATGAGCTCACAAATTACCGATACCAATAAAATGTCAGCTAAAATGTATATCTTATCATTAGGATATAACATTATTGACTTTAATTACACAAAAAAGTGTGTAAAGAGTGCAAAGCTGTGAGCTTAATGAAGCCATTAAATGAATGTCCCGTACGTTATCGGAGTTTGGAGACGTTTGTTGTATGAGGTGTGAAAAATTATTTTTGAATTTACATTATAATATGTGTTTTTCTGAAGGATTTAGTTATAATTGACATAATAAATATATATTTAATTGGAAATCTATCTGAATTTTTTAACAATTTGAAGCTAACTTTAAGAATTTGTCATTGGAGACATAGGGATTTTATACACCCTAGCTTAATTAGGAGACAATATTTTGAAAAAATAGAAGTTTTCTTCACGAAATATGTCGCTTATACTTTTACTATAGCATTATCACTTGTAAATATGCATTTCATTTACATAAATTCTGTACGTTAAATTCCTGGAAACATGATAAACGTTGGAGACATCAAATGTACATTCTAAGCGGGAATGAGTCTGGAAATAAGTCTTAGGACTTAATGGGCTATCATGTGATGCTATTTTTTGTACTTTTGGATTTAATCTATAGCCTGCATCAATAGTTAATTGGATTAGTGCTCGAGAAAATTTAAGGCAATGAACTCATATATCCACAATTTATTAAGTAGCAAGCTTACCTAACCATCCTTCCTAAACACCTTTTTTTTAACAGTATAGTGTGTACAAATTGACCCCGACCTTACCTTTTCGCATTTGCATCTAATTATCATCTACACATATCCCGGCGAAAATCAATACCACGCCTACTCTACACTTCGACTCGTTACGTATTTAAAATATAATTAGACATGTATAGAGTATACGTACACAGCCCACATGTATAACAACTCACAATTCAAATGCATTCAAACGGGAAACTCGCGTTCTTACATTTTTGATTACAATTAATAATAAAATGGGTGCGGGGATGGCGATTGTGGGGCTAAAACCCACAACATTAGAATTGGTAGCTAGCCTCATCGTATAATCATCTGGTCCGGTCTATGTGTAATAAACACTCATTGTACGCTTTGAATGAACTTTAAAATTAGTCCCTGTGTTATAATTACATTCGAGCCTCGACGATATAATCCGATTGTTATCGAGATTTAATACTACATTCGTATTCAATGTAATGAATATTCTTGCATAAAGGTCAGGTCGGGGTCAATTTGTACGCACTATACTTAGCTATCTTTCCACAAGAAGCTAACTACTTCTCCTCCAATAGAAGAAAATTGATAAAATTCATCAAATATTCATGAAAGGCTTTAAACATGCCACAGCTGAGAATCTAACCTAGGACCTCTGAATTCAAAATTTCATTCTATACAAATGCAGCTAGACCTATCACTGAATAAGATGAATACCCACCCAAACGGGTCTTTGTCAAGAAATTGTTATTGGTTACTGAGCAAAGAGCTGGAAAAAAAACCTTAATAAGTTGTGCTTGTTTTTACCAACTGTAGACTCATCAAAATTGAAAGCATAAGCAGACAAGAAAGCAAAATTCTACAAGAAATATAACGTGGAAACTACATTTAAGCCAGATTTTCATCAAGATCTGACCATAAATGACAGAGATATCCTACATATTAAAAACTTTAGCCCAAAAATTTCAAAGGTAAATAATCCATAATAAAACCATGTAGAGTTGTGGTTACTTTCTAATTCTGTTCATCACATGGTATGTAATCATTGTATGAAGTTTCATAAAGATCTGACAATAAATGGAAAAAATATAATTATGGTAAATAAAAACTTTAACACAATTATTAACAACACTGTATGCCCGCCTGCCCAACCACCTGCCTGTGTTTCCCCAAACTATAAATAATAAAAAAATTCGTTAAAAAATCTTGCTAAAAATCTATCCAGTAGTAGATGTCAATGAGAAATTCAAACTCCAAGCAGCGATGATGTCCCTTTATCAAATCAATAACCACTCCCACCACAAGTAAATTCGTCCCTCAGAGTCGAATATTTTTTTTCATATTTCCTTTAACATTTAATTTTTTCAGGGAATTAGATATCTACATGTATATCTAATATGACTAAGGCAAAGCCTCAAAGCGAGCTCGACGAATCAAAACTTATATGTGGAGACGTTACCACATTTTTTTACTTGTAAGCTTGTAGACCCCTAAAACTTAAAAGTCTGAAATTAATGGAGATTAAAAAGAGAGAAAAGAACCTTCTAAAGGAAATCAATTTTCAAGACCAATCATCGAAACACTAATTATACACTATGATCACTCTATATGTTTTGCTGTACTTAAAAGCGTCACATCACAGAGAAATGGAAGGTAGGACTACACCTGCATCCTCACAAAAACATCATGTTCTCCAAGATGCAAATAAAACATTTGATTAGACTATATATACGGCTTCAACCCACAAAACATATCCCCTGTTTCTATTGTATTTTTTTTTACTTTTAAAAATGTCACTTTTATGAACTTGCAGATCCACGCTTGCAAACATGGCCTTATTGTAGTTGCTTCAGTGATATATTTATTCGAGGGCCTATAAATCAAACAAGCTAGGGGAGATAACTGCGTAATTAATTGTATTCAAAAAAATCTGACAACATCTCATTCTTTTATGTCAGAATCATATTTCAATTCTGAAAGAAATGTATTGTACATTATTATTTATCTTTTGAATAGATGAAAAAAACGCAATAAAACATTTTTTTTTATGATAGATATATTTTTCCTCTTTAAACAATGCCCGGTACCGTTAAGTTACGGAAACGTGCTGGTTTTATCATAAACGTCTCTTAGCGACGTCATAAACGGTGCGTTGGTAAGTATATTCGATGTAAAAAAGTCATTAATAAATAGAGTAAAAGAACGAATAAAACGACGAAATATATTTTGAATTGTTATTATGGAATAAGCATCGTAAAAAAACACTTTTGAAATTATTCTGTAAGTGAAAAAGGCCATGAGGCAGCTGTTAATCTTTTAAGCCAATGAAAAGACGCCACTTGCTTTGCCGCGTTGACTCTCTTCCGGATGCGCAGGGCGGGTTCAAAAATCAACTTCCGGTACATTGTCAAAATACAATACTGTATAGAAACATATTCGCGTTACCGTAAAGCTCGCTTTTCGAGCTCGCTATAATTTTTTCTATTAATTGAGTCTTCTGGTAATAAGTTATGATGTTCAAAGTACTTAGAAAATAATACATGTAGTTTCAATCAATAATTTGTAAAACTAACGAAATTAATTTCACATGCAACACATTAGTGTCACATGGTATTACTAGCATCACATGATTTACGTGTTGGCAGTGGTTAAGTTGCAAAGCGTGACGTAATCACTGTAAGGAGTTTGTGAGAAATTAAGTGGGCAAGAATTTTTATCAAAGGACCATAACTCTGCAAGAAATCAATGGACCATAACCAAAATAAAATATGCACATCATGTCTATGTGTGAAAGTTCAATCAATTCCGTACAATTGCTGCTGAAAATATGAGCGGACAAGTGAAAACTACAGACTGACCGATCAACAAGCTGACTCCTATATACCCCCAACAATGGATGTAATAATTTGAACTCTCCAGAAAATGTCATAGATGTTAAATAACAAGTCAATATATTTATTGTAATGGTTACTGAATAAAGGCAATTATAAATCTAATGAAGTAGGTGGTATATGACATCCTCTGTATACATATAGGTTATTATAAATCTGAAGACGTCGGAGGTAGATCACATCCTCTGTATACATATAGGTTATTATAAATCTAAAGACGTCGGAGGTAGATCACATCCTCTGTATACATATAGGTTATTATAAATCTGAAGACGTCGGAGGTAGATCACATCCTCTGTATACATATAGGTTATTATAAATCTAAAGAAGTCGGTGGTAGATCACATCCTCTGTATACATATTGGTTATTATAAATCTGAAGAAGTCGGAGGTAGATCACATCCTCTGTATACATATAGGTTATTATAAATCTGAAGACGTCGGAGGTAGATCACACCCTCTGTATACATATAGGTTATTATAACTCTGAAGACGTCGGAGGTAGATCACACCCTCTGTATACATATAGGTTATTATAAATCTAAAGAAGTAGGTGGTAGATCACAACCTCTGTAAGCTCCAAGTTCTACACAATATGTTATCAATGCTCTCCAATATTCATCCTGAAATATAACATACAAATTAAAATGAGTAAAATAAAACACAACCAGGGGAACACTTGAATACTTATCTTAGAACTAGGGGCTAATATTATCAACAGTCTTACGACCCAATTTAGTTATAAATCCTATATTGTATCATTATACAGTGTAACCTCTGATAGCGACACTTTTTTCAAACTCCACCGAAAGTCGCTCTGCAGAGGTGTCGTTCTGCAGAGACTTTTTCTAACGATCACGAAAAATGCCCGTTTTCGTTACGGAAAACTGGCCGTTATACGTTCCGTAATGAAAATACAGTTATTAGCGGGCGCTGATCGACAAAAGTAAAAAGTTTTAATACGATTACAAATTTTTTTTAAATAAATCATTATAACCGTTAAAAATTCCTAACATGATGGTTAGTTTTACGCAAAAGAAAGCAATACACTAGAAAAATCGTTTCTGATACAGTAAAAATTGTTTTATACCAGTCTAATGGCGAATAATATTTAGCATGAATTACCGTCATCTTTTTGGGAGTAAATATCTGATTCGGCTCTTAAACCTCAACTTAACTTAAAAACTGAATTCATTCGATCGAAGCTTTTAATAATAAGTACAATAACAAATAAGTTTCATTTACTATCGTCAACTAGCTGGGCGTATGTACAACTGATACTTGATGACGTCAGCCTACCAAACAAAGCGCTCCTCATCTTAGATCCCTTCATTGGTGTCATGGAACCATATGTCACTTGTTTATTAACCCCTGTTAGTCAAATGATTTAACAACATTACACTTTAGGGTAGTATTATACGCTTCAAGGGTATCGCTTATTGTTTAAATCTTCCGGTCATAGATAATTATAGATTATTGATATTAAACTTGCTAGACTTAGTGTCGCTGTACGGAGGTTAAGAATGAATTATGGGAATTTATCTCAACGGCCGTTTACCGCTCTGCGGAGGTGTCGTTCATTAGAGGTAAAACATAGTGCAAAATCAACGGGGGGAATTCGAACATGCCGCTCGTCGGAGGTTGCCGCTCGTTAGAGGTGCCGTTAGCAGAGGTTATACTGTATTATCATAAGATTTTTAATATGCTGCTTAAAGCCCAAGATCCTTACAGTTTCTGACACAATATTTTTTTACCTCTTTTATGCTCAACTCCATGAAAACTTTGTGACCTCTGGGCAGAGCCTATTCTGACCCCAGACACATATTTTGAACAGACTATTGATGTCATGACAAATTACTATAGAAATAAATAAATCGGACTAGGGGAAACTTAAGGCGAGAAATTGAGAATGCACTATTCAACAAAGGTAAAATCAGAGCTAATATTTATACAGAAATTAGTAAAACAAGTGCAAGATTCATGCTCAATTAAAAACCTTAATCTATTTAGTCTTGTTACTAAATAAATGTATAACAACAAAATCTGTCCCAGTATGGATAATGGTCTTGAAAAATTTTTGAGTCATTATTTGTATTACCAGTTCAATTATTGCCATCCTGCACTTTAATTCCCAGTATAAACCTCCTATCATTACTACTATCATTTTAGCAGGCCCACCAGATTTTAATGGAACAAGAATAGCATAAAACCTAGTTCCTACCTGTGTTAATATAAAAGGATTTCCTATGACAATGAGTAATGCTTGAGCTCTAGTGATGGCAACATTAAATCTTTTAGGGTTACTTAGAAATCCCAGAGTGTGATGTTCATCAAATCCTATCATCTCTTCATTAGACCTAACCTGTTAAAACATGAAACAATGGAAAATATAAGGTTAAAATTTTAATAATTCCAAAATTGAAGCCAATAAAATGGACAAAAGATACTCTTTAAAAGGATTTTTTGTTACATTCTCTAAAATATCATCTTCCATACACGATTTTTACCAAGACATCGCCCAAAACCAATGGTCTTAAAATATAATAGCCAAATGTACGAGGGGTGTCCCAGTAAATCGTGGACTCGGTTTATGGCGGAAAAAATACGCGCAACTTTAGCACCAAATTTTAACTGCCATTAAATGCATGTGTTGTGAGTAAGTATGCTTAATTTGTAGACGGTTAATTAAAAATAAAAAGTTTTGCTTCAATAAATAAGACACTAGGTATGACAACGCGGCGCAAGCCAACGTCATTTTTAAACGTCAGGTCTATGAAATCATTTTTATTCACTCTCCAAGTTTGTCTTGTTGTGAACAGTGACAAATACTGGCAATGTATTTACTTCTACAAATTCTAAACAAATTTGTTTTTGTCTTACTTTTGTTACAAATGTGTGACACCAGCCTCAAAATATTAGTATGGTCAATGATATAATGGTCCACGGATTAAGTATCCAACTTAGTTTTGAATAACACTTTCAGCAGTTTTTGGTACGATAAATTCAGTGGATATATTACACAATGAATAACTACTCTCCCATATGTAGTATGCACAATGTATACTTAATGATTCATTTTGTCTGTCTATGTGTTTAAATTCAAATTTATACCCATCCATGTTGTGCCAGGCTGATTATGAAACTGGGTTGCAGTTACATAGATTCAATCTTGTCCTGACGTCACCTTATCTCGTTGATGTCACAATTTTTGTGTTTCGGTGCAAACGCGTATAGCACTCTTTTATACGTATTTTATGATCTGAGATTTGGTGTGATAATATGTAGATAATTTCTGCGAATGTCTATGTAAAAATAAAATGCTATTAAAAGTTTAAGTTTAATTTTTGCTGTTCACTTGAACTCAGTATGAACGAATATACAAGTGTGAAAGTGGTTGCGCCGCATGCACGTACCTTGTATTAGCAAAACATTAAAATGACGCCTTTAATGCAAATACTTATAGGTCAAATGTCTAATTTGTATAAAAATAAGGCTAACAAACAGTCTTGTAAATTATGATCATCATGTGACTAAAGGAAAGAAAGTTATGGACAAAGTACACGATTTACAGGGACACCCCTCGTATACAGTATAACCTCTGCAGAGCGCCTCTCTACATAACAAATCCTCTGCTTTTCAACAAGTTTTTGATATTTCCTTTAGGCCTAATTTTGATTGAATTTAACCTCTGTAGAGCAAAACCTGTGAACAGCTACATATTTTAGTCTCTCCCAGTGGGTGTTGTTCAAGAGAGGTTGTACTGTATAGGGACGTTTTCGTCTCAAATTAAGCATTTGGGACAAAAAAATTGTCAAAAATTGCATGATTTTGCAGTGCAATTTTTGTATTGTTTCATTAGATGTATTTTACACAAATTATAATGTTAAGTAATTTTTTCTCTATGATGATGTCATTGGTCTTCTAAGATGAAGTCATTGACAATGAAAATATAAGATTATATTTCATCGTATATTTTCATCAAATAACATGATGTTTCACCATCAAGTAAAAAAGAATGTCTATACATACAGTTGATATAATAATAACTTGTCTTTCTTGACCTTGAAATTCTTCTACTGAACCAACTTTTACTTCATCCATACCTAACTTATCTATAAGAAGACGAATCTTTTCTACCTACAAATATACAGCAGACATGATATTAACCCTGCTGACTTAAAAACTTAATATTTGTTCTCTTATTTATTTATTGGAGTTAACGCCGTGTCAACACAATTTAGGTCATTTTACGGCGTTACTTGTTCTCTAATCTACATACTGTAACATTAATAAGGATATCTATTTTCATCCATAGAGAGTAAAGAAGTACTGAAGTCAGTGTTTAAATCAGTGGGGTTAATGTATGCACCACTGACAGTTGAAAAAATTTACAATATGCATTAACTATGTTAACAGTTGATGTGTGACTCAGTGATAAGGATGGTTAATGTCAAGAGCCCACTCAGTAGTGATACTAGACGTAGACTTCAAAAACCTTGCTTTAACTTTGAACTTTAGGAAGTGAACTGGCTTCTCAGAGGAAGCCTCAACTGGGCTGACATATTATTATCATCACGTAATATACATATAGATTGTAAATTACCTGTTTTCTATAATAAGGTGTTATCACTCTTATTATCACATGATAATTGTATATTATCTTTTTTTTTTTAATTGGGTTTAACAGTGTGTCAACACAATTTAGGTCATTTTATGGTGTCCAGCGCACCTAACCTAGCTTTCCTGGACCCTTGTCTAGAACCAGTACTCACCTACCCTTCCACAAGGCCAGAAACTTCCCCATATTATCTTATCAATGGAGGAAAATTGACATTATTGTCAAAATTTTCATGGAAAAGTATAACCTCCCCTGGTAGGATTGGAACCCCTACCCCCTTCAGGACACGAGATTCCAAATCTTGGCGCACTACCAACTGCACTACCGACTCAGGTTTTGTATATTATCATCATGTAATATAGATTGTAAATTACCTGTTTTCTATAAGGAGTTATCACACCTATATCATCACAAGATAGTTGTATATTATCATCATGTAATATAGATTGTAAATTACCTGTTTTCTATAAGGAGTTATCACACCTATATCATCACAAGATAGTTGTATATTATCATCATGTAATATAGATTGTAAATTCAAAAATTTTATTAAAATTAAAATTTTATGAATGAAGTTATCTTACCAAATTATTGTTTACAATAAGGATTTTCTCTCTCAGTTAAACCAGACTCGCTGGACGCTTTATATCAATATAAACAAAGCGCCCGGATGACACCGATCCGGTGTCATGCGTGTAATCTCCTACATCGTCAGTTTCTATACTGAAGCGTGAGGAGAACCCAGACACCTTAAACAAAGAATCTAGGGGTGGTGGTGGGTTAGTTATAATTTGGTAAGATAACTTCATTCATAAAATTTTAATTTTAATAAAATTTTTGAATTTCATTTCATTCTGTTATCTTACCAAATTATTGTTTACAATAAGGATGATTTCAAAGCAGTACTTACCTACCAAGGAGGTGTCAAGATTCTTTCTTGCTTTGATTCTGTTATCAACTACTTGGTTGTTCCATACCAACTATGTACATAATCAACCTTTTATGGTTTAATAACAAAGCATGTTAAAAACATATTTACACGTTCAGCAACTTGCTGAGGTTAATTTTCCTTTAAAACATTACAATTTAAATCACGGAGATAAAACCTGGTAAAGGTTGACTCCGTTGACCAATCTGCAGCATTCATAATGGATTCAACTGAAGCTCCTCTGTATAAGGCTAAGGAAGGTCCTAAAGCTCTAGTGCTGTGAGCTTTCACTTTTAAAGAATTGTCATTAAGAGTGATTTTTAACACTTGAACAATCCAATTTGAAATTGTTTGTGCTGTTACTGGTCTATGTGGTTCATTTAGACTAAGGAAAACTTTAGTTTCATCCTTACCAGATTCTTCAGGTGATTTTCTAAAACGTTCTGTTGCTTTTAAATAGTAGTATATACACCTTTTAGGGTCCAGTTTCTTGTTTTCTGGATAACTTGGAACAAAGACTAAAGCCTTCCTATGCGACTGTCTGTCTTGTTTGGCTAAGCCTTGTCTAATAAAAGTAATACCTTTACTTTGAATATTTACATTTCCTTCCCCAATATGGAATGATTGTATATCACTGGATCTCCTGAAACAAGTAATAGCAATTATGAAGACAGTCTTTAATGTTAACATTTTCAAAGACACTTTACCAAGTGGTTCAAAAGGTTTCTTTTGTAATGCAGATAACACCTTTAATAGATCCCACTCAGGTACTAATTTGACTACTGGGGGTCTAGAATTAAATACACCTTTCAATATTTGAATGATATAAGGATGTTGGCCAACTTTTTGCCCTTCTATACATGGTAAAACTGCTGATAACATAGAACGGTAACCATTAATTGTACTATATTGCAAACCTTTTTGATATAAATATGCAAGGAAATCAGCAATCTGCGTTAAAGTGGCACAGTATGGATCAATTTGTTCTGAACTACACCAGCTACAAAACATTTTGAACTTGTTGGTGTAATCTTTTTTAGTTCCATTTCTCCATGCTGCCATGAGAAGTTTTCTAGATTTTTCAGAAAATCCAATCTCTTGGAAACGTCTGTTGATAGGAGCCAAGCTGTTAGATTGAAAATTTCTGGGTTTGGGTGAACAATCTGTGTTTTGGGCTGTGTCAGGAGGTTTGGACACAGGGGAAGACTGATTGGATTTGCTATGAGGAGTTCCAACAGTTCTGGGAACCAATGTCTCCTCTGCCACAGTGGTGCAATCAGTATAATTTGACAATGGTATTGCCGTATATGTCTCAGGACCTTGGGAATCAGACACAGAGGTGGGTATGCATATGCAAACATGTTTGTCCACGGTATGCTTAAAGCATCTATTGCAAATGCTTGGTTGCTTGGCATCCAAGAACAGTATATTGGTGTTTGATGGTTGTGTGGGGATGCAAACAAGTCCATCATTGGACTGCCCCACTTCTGAAACACTTTTTGGACTATGGATTGGTTCAAAGTCCATTCTGTAGGTAACACTTTGTGTCGACTCAATTGGTCTGCTAAAATATTGTGAATGCCCGATAGATGTACAGCCTTCATAGTTATCTTGTTTTTGATTGCAAACTGCCAAAGGTTCCAGACTTCCATGCATAGTTTGCTTGATTTGGTCCCCCCTTGTTTGTTTATGTATTGGACTACTGTGGTATTGTCTGATTTTATCAATACTACTTTCCCCTGAAGGATTGGTGCAAAATGTTCTAAACAAAGATACACAGCTTTCATCTCTAACAGATTGATGTGCATCTTTGCTTGAAATTTGTCCCATGTTCCTTGATACCAACTGTTCTCCACATGTCCCCCATACATGGTTTTTGAGGCATCTGTGGTGAGGGTAATTTCTCCCACTGGTTGATGTAACGATCGACCCATCATAATGTTGGCTGGATTTTGCCACCATTGAAGGTGTTTTACCAGATGTTGTGTAACAGGAATTTCTTTCTCTAGGCTGTGTTTTGTTGGACGCCAAAAACTCAGAAGATGTAATTGGATTGGACGCATAAAAAGGCGTGCATGAGGAATGAGTTCTATGCATGAAGCCATTAAGCCTAACAGATGGAGAAAGTCTATTGCTTTGGGAGTTTTTTGGGTTAAAAGATTCACTGCTAATTGAATCTTTTCCAGCCTCTCTATTGAAGGGAGAACAATTGCTTTGTCTAGTTTGAACCAAGCTCCTATGTACACTAAACTTTGTTGTGGTATTAAGCTGGATTTTTCCAGGTTTATCACAAAGCCCAATGATAGCATTACTTCTATGCTTTGTTGTAAGTTTTGGATCAAAAGGTTTTTGACTTGATTCAGGAAAAGCCAATCGTCTAGGTATGATGCTAGTCTGATATTCATTGTTCTTAAATAAGCAGTTACTACACTGCAAATTTTGGTGAAAACCCGTGGGGCAACTGTTGGACCGTAACACATTGTTTTGAATTGGTAATATTTGTCTTTGAAACAAAACCTCAGATATTTCCTGTGAGCTGGGAAAATTGGTATATGGAGATATGCATCGCTTAAATCTATCGAAACTGCCCAATCTTTTGGTCTGACTAGATTTATTATTTTTGTCAGAGTGTCCATTTTGAAATGCTTTTTTACTAAATACTTGTTTAATGGTCTTAGATTTATAACGGGTCTCATTTTGCCATTTTTCTTTTTTACTAGAAAAAAGGTACTGTAAAAACCTTGATGAATTTGGTTCAAAGGAACTTCTTCTATAGCGTTTTTTGCTAAAAGAGAATCTATTTCTTCCAAAATTAAAGATTCTTGAACATGTGGAACCCTTGTTTTCACAATTCCTGAAAAATTTGGTATTTGGCTGAATTCCATTTTGTAGCCTTCTTTTATGATTGACAAGACCCACTGATCTGTGGTAATTTTCTCCCATGCTGACAGGAAATATTTGAGTCTTCCTCCGACTGGATAATGGGGAAGAAGAGATAAAGTTTGACTTACTAAATTGTCATTGTTTCTTGGGTATCCGAAAGGAAGGAGGCTTGTTCTCCACATCTTTCTTCTCAGTTCTATTATATGAATCATTTTTCTTGTATCTGAAATTAGACTCTTTTAAATCATTAGATTTAGGCCTTGACTTACTATATGTGTCAGTTTTAGCCATTTTGTACTGAGGGGTTGAGAGCCTATTTTCATAACTGTTAGGCAATTTTCTTTTAAAACTAGGCTTATTAAAAAACTCTGGAACAAGGTCTGATAATTGGTCCTTGTGTTCCTTTCTATCTTTAAGTTTGTCATGTAAGCCAGGTCCAAATACACCCTCACTACTTAATGGTAGAAACATAACTTTGGAGGTTATATCTTTCAGAGTTATTAACCCTGAATCTGACAAGGCAGCTTTCCTCCTGATCATGTGATGAAAAGCCCCTGAACGCCCAGCTTGGTCCAGAGCTTTATTAGAAATATCAAACATATCTCTTACATTTTGAACTGCTCTGTCAAGATTTGGTTCTGTATTGTTTAAATTATTTAATAGATTGCCTAGACCTTGTTGTAAGTACGCCATAGCTATTATGTTCATTCTTGAAGCCAATTGTCCTTGATAAGCTAGAGTTTCAATTGATTTCAAAGGCTGAGTACATAAACTCTTGTTTTTACCCCATGGTTTAAAACTCTTGGGTCCATGTCTTTTAAGAAGCATAGGCTCTAGTAATTCATCAAGTCCAGGGACTTGTAGAGCTTCAACCGACTTTTGGTTGATAGGGAAACAGCGACGATATTCCTCTTTGTAAGAAGACATACGGTCTGGAGCGTCACAACGCCAAGATTTTTTGAGGATATCTAACTGGTACGGGTCTAGCACTAGCCCGTTTTCAGACGTTTCTTCCTCATTATGAGCAAAACCAAAAATTTCCCTTAGTTCAGGTTGCTTAGAAAGTTCAAAATTTCTACTTTTGCCTGACAGAGAATTTGTGCTGGCATTTGAAAAGGAACCTTCAGACTTGTCAGAACAAACTGAACCTGACCTGCACAAGTTCCTAACTTCATTCTCACTGGGATGAAGGGACACAATATCAGGGTCTATCCCATTGTTAAGACTAATAAGAGGTCTGTGCCTCCCAGAGGGAGCACTATTCTCACTTGTAAGAGGTCTGTGCCTCCCCGAAGGAGCACTATCCCCAGTAAAATTGTGATCAGATATCGGCGCGGCCGAACCGCCCGTCTTCTGAACACTTTCTTTCAAAGAGTCAAGAGACTGAATTATAGCCGAGAGGCTATTGTTCATATTAGTCTCCATCAGAGAAATACGTTTATCCATGCCAGATAAACTTAACTTATTCTTAGAAGTAGAGGAAGACTTCGAAACGTTGCGAGTCGGACTCGATGTGATTGTCGTAGCACGTGCTCCCGGACTAGCGCAACGTTTCGAGGTATTATCTACTTCAATTATAGGAAAAGACGATAAATCGTCGTTCTCCATACTTACAATACACAAATTCAACTAATAATTGAAAAAAAAAATATTCTCAATTTACCTGTGAAGTTGTAAAAACTTCAGACAAAAATCGCGTCTGGTTCTCCTCACGCTGAAAGTGAAACTGACGATGTAGGAGATTACACGCATGACACCGGATCGGTGTCATCCGGGCGCTTTGTTTATATTGATATAAAGCGTCCAGCGAGTCTGGTTTAACTGAGAGAGAAAATCCTTATTGTAAACAATAATTTGGTAAGATAACAGAATGAAATGAAATTACCTGTTTTCTATAAGGAGTTATCACACCTATATCATCACAAGATAGTTGTATATTATTACCATATAATATAGATTGTAAATTACCTGTTTTCTATAAGGAGTTATCACACCTATATCATCACAAGATAGTTGTATATTATCATCATGTAATATAGATTGTAAATTACCTGTTTTCTATAAGGAGTTATCACACCTATATCATCACAAGATAGTTGTATATTATCATCATGTAATATAGATTGTAAATTACCTGTTTTCTATAAGGAGTTATCACACCTATATCATCACAAGATAATTGTATATTTTCATCATGTAATATAGATTGTAAATTACCTGTTTTCTATAAGGAGTTATCACACCTATACCATCACAAGATAGTTGTATATTATCATCATGTAATATAGATTGTAAATTACCTGTTTTCTATAAGGAGTTATCACACATATATCATCACAAGATAGTTGAATATTATCATGTAATATAGATTGTAAATTACCTGTTTTCTATAAGGAGTTATCACACCTATATCATCACAAGATAGTTGTATATTATCATCATGTAATATAGATTGTAAATTACCTGTTTTCTATAAGGAGTTATCACACCTATATCATCACAAGATAATTGTATATTATCATCATGTAATATAGATTGTAAATTACCTGTTTTCTATAAGGAGTTATCACACCTATATCATCACAAGATAATTGTATATTATCATCATGTAATATAGATTGTAAATATTTAACAACTTCTACTGTTTCCATAGGATTAAACCATGATGGACTGTTACCTTCTCTATAGTCTTCACCCTGCACAACAAATATAACTTCTAAATATATTGACATTTACATGTACTAACAATCATTCAAGGACCCTATATAGGGTCTTTGTAACAATCAAATGATATAAACGATATTCCATGACTTTCGAGTAAGATCAATATTTTTTTCCACTGAGTGAATTCAAAAAACATATTTCACAGAGTAAAAAATGTTGTTTTCTGTGCTCACAAATGTAGATATGAGATCTGCTGGCTATTAATGGGCTAATCCTTCACCAATTTGGTGAATAGTTTTAACTTGGGTCTATTCATTAATATAGATGCATAATGAGCCTGGCCACCAAGGTTCTATCCATTAGATATTAACTTCAAACTTCGTGTAAAGTGTCAAGAATAGATATATCTGTTGTAAGATTTTCTTTCTTTGCTGGTCTTCAGTAAGTTTCCAGTCAGTGTTGCCAACTCCATTTTTCAAGGAGGCTTGGAACCAGCATTGGCTGGTTTGATTGCTATTAAGTTCTTCTATAGCTTTTAATATATGCCAAAATGGGTAGGGGGATATTTGACCCCTAGTTGACCCTTAAGTATAAAGGAAGAGTATGATATAATGAGTTATGGAACTGTGGAAAGGAATACATAAATCAAAATTAACAACTCAAATTCCAATATTTGTGCCAAAACCTACATCAAGAAAACTCCATTAGTCTAAAACAACCAAGCTTGATATTACAAATGCTAACCAACAGTTTCAAAAGCAGTCAGAAACTTGTGGTGGAAAACTTGACCCCTTTTTGACCTTTATTTTTATGGAAGAATATGAAATTGGTGTGGTAAGAATACATAACAATATCACTTACCCTGACACCATGAAATACAACTGGTGTATGTTTGACTGGTAGTCCGTTCCAATCACAGAATGTATGAGTAAGTCTGGGATCTGCTTGTACTAGTAATTCATCATCATAAAACAACCGTGATGGTAAACTTAGTATATCTTTATGAGATCTGTAATTGTCAACTAGTTTAGTTACCTGAAATAATAATAATCCACGATGCTGCTTGATGATAAGATTTTTACCCGAGTGTGTCCGCTCCATGTGGATGCATTATGTACAGACCAAGGCTAGAAACTTCACTACAAGTCAAGTGTCTAAAAGTAACATGATTTCCTTAGAAGAACTTTCTTCCTTTGCTGATATTCTACTTCAGCAATGATGATCGCCCTCACCATTTCTTGACCAGGCCTGGAACCAGCTACAGCTGCATTATAATTATCCAGATTCATTCATTCTTTGTAAAGTTGTTTATTGACACTTTAACTATGGGTGCGTTGCTTAAGCAAATCACTACGCATCGCTTTGTGTCCTGGTACCAAAAATTTGATGTCACACACTCATTTCTTTTGTTGTAAAAAGGGTACCAGGACACAAAGCGATACGTAGCGATTTGCTTAAGCAAGGCACCCTATGTATTCAGAATAGCAAACACACCTAAACTGGACAAACTACATTTATACACATGATGGTGGTTTAAGTATAACATCACAATATCATTGCTTCAATTGGAGTGAAGGCATAACATTCATACTAAGTTGCCAGTTTTAAATAGTCATTTGTACAGATGCTCAACTAGAACTGCCACCAGTGGCGAAAATACCCCCGCAACAGCAACATTTCAAGATAAAAGCAAGTCAACATTGTGGAAGTCCAAAAGGGTAAATGTTGTAAAAAGCATAAAAAGCATAAAAAGAATAGGATGCAAATATGAAATTGGAAATAAACAGCAAATTACAGTGTAATTCACTATAGATTTATGAAAGTGGAACAACAGACAAAGAGTGATCACATTTAAACTCATCATGAGTATGTTGTAACCAGAAGAGCAAAATGTAGAATGTGTTTGTAATTTTTTGATAAATAAGTAAAAAATAAGGCAATTGTAAAAATGGTAGTCAGCAATGTACACAATTTAAATCAAACAATTAGTATTTACAATATCTTGTATCAAGAATTTCACAAATACCCCATAAGAAAGCTTAAATTACCGATCATTATTTTCACAGAAGTAAAGTTAAAATAATATCTAAAATCTCATGTAGCTATAATGAAATAAGATGTTTTCTTCACAACATTACAGAAAAAATCAAGGTGGCTATTAGTTGGTCCATTGAAATACATAAAAAATAAATACATATAAAAATTTCATCAACAAGAATTTGTCAGCACAATTTTATCAAAATGAGGTGAGAAAAAAAGATGTTTGCTGTACAAGATATTAGAAAATTCAACATGGCTGCCAGTCAGCCATTTTGAATTCCACTTAAGAAAATGCCAAGCACATTAACTGAAACAATTGCTAACTTTCTCAAAGTCAGTACAAAAATTATCAAATCATTTGCTTTTTGAAAAGAAAAACTCCGAATGGCAGCCAATCAGCCATTATGAATTTGATAAAATATCAATACATCAAAAAAAAAAAGTTCAACAATAAGAATTTGATAATAGCAGTACATAATAGACTTCAGCAAGTCAAAATGGCAAACAATGTGGAATAATGCTATATTTGATAAGTTACATGACATAAAGCCATAAACCCATGATTCATCTTCGTCAATAATGTTAGCTAATCAATGAGATAAATAGTTACTATGAGATGTAGAATTGGTCATACTATATTAACACATTCATACCTTCTCAAAAGAAAGAAAGCACCTAAATGTATATCATAGGACGAGCATTTCAATGTCAAATATGTTCTCCTTGACTGCCAGGATGGCTGCCAGTCAGCCATATTGAATATAAATTGATAAAAAAAATAGTCATCCTGATCAACTGTATTAGTGAGACCTTGTATGCAATTTCTTTTCAAAATATGTATGGTAATAAGTCAATATAAGACTGAATTAATTTTGAAAAAAAGGATGACAGCCAGTCCGCCATTTTGAATTTGAATTGAGTTAAAGTGTATGTACACATCAACTGTGAACGCCGATGCAAAATTCTATCTAAATCAGTTAAGAAAAAAATCTGTTGAGAAATAAGCATACAGTAATTAAACGAAATTAAAAAGAATTCAAGATGGCCGCAAGTCTGCCATTTTGAATTTGGAATTGATATAAAGTGTATGTACACATCAACTGTAAACGCCTGTGCAAAATTCTATAAAATAAAAAAAATAAAAATCTGTTGAGAAATAAGCATGCAGTTATTTAATTAAATTTTAAAAAATCAAGATGGCCGCAAGTCGGCCATTTTGAATTGGAATTGATATAACATGCATATAAACATCAACTGTAAACGCCTGTGCAAATTCTATAAAATAAGATAAGATAAAAATCTATTGAGAAAAAAGCATACTATACAGTTATCAAATTAGATTTATAATATATAACACCATTAAATATTTTAAACAAGTGAGATATGTTTCCATAGTTACATGAGTTTTGTATACACCATTAAATCATGGTATATAACAGCTTCTATTCAAATACATTAAGAAATAAACATACTACAAATGTATTAATTTTTTGGGACAGACCACATATCCAACCAACCAACCAACAAACCAACCAACCAACCAACCAACCACCAGGGTGATTCCAGTATACCCCCGAAAACTTCGTTTGCGGGGGTATAACAAAGATAAAATAAGTGTATGCTACAAATTTGAAGTGTAGTAAAGTAGGAATACACAGTGAGTACATGTAATAAACTGTGTATGTTTTTCTGTGTTATGAAAATATCCATGTCATTTTATAAATGTATCAATATACATTAGGACTGTCACAATACGCCAGAAGCATACCGCAATATATTGCAATACGCTAGCACCGTATCGCGATACATACCGCGATATATTGTGGGTTTTAGATTTGTAGTGCCTAGCTGCAGAACATCTTAGCAATCAAGCTCCTGGACACCATGCTTGTTTCGCAACTTCCTGACCCGAAGTATTCGATTCAAGATCATGTTTTGCACAAGTTCCTTACAACCGATCGGACAAACACTATCAGTTATTTTTTTGTAATATAAGCTTAAATTGAATGAACAATGAAAAAATGAAATTTAGCTACTTTCATTTTGCGAAGGGAAACAAAACATATCGCCAAATACCTGTATGTTAAATTCGTACCACAGTACATATTGCCGCAGCGGTGTATTGCAATATACCGGTATATCCTGACAGCCCTAATATACATCATCCATTATAGCTTTATATTGTCTGTAATGTTAAGAACAGTATATATATACATACCAACAAAGGATCATATGCTCCATGATCAGAGAATTTCCTTTCATCTCTGCAGTATAATGATGTATTTATCAATCTTTCTAACAATGAATACTGTAAACCATACGTTTTAGAGAACTTGGACATTAATACTGGTCCTAATTGTTGTGGATCACCAGCAAGAATTATCTGAAATTATATTTAGTATACAACATTTATAATTATACATGTACATCAAGTACTTTAATACAAGTTTAACATGGCACAGACTGGCCGGATGGCAATGTTTGGATAATTGTCCAATTAGTAAATTGGGTATAAAATATACTAATTGCTGCAATTTTTGTGTTACTGACAAGTCATACTATATTAACTAGGCTTTTTGATTCACTAATACATTTTCCGTCTATTGTTTAGTTTATAATTATCACTTCCATACAGTAACAGGCAATAAAAAAAAAAACAAGGTCAAATTTCATTTTAAATGCAATATTGTAAGACTTGTAAGTTATAGTTATTCAAAAACAATTTTCTCCCAGAAAATACCAGTAGACACCATGATATAACACCTGGTAATAAAAATATAAAACATTTTTTTTTAAAGCATGATAAAATGAACAATGAACATAAAATTATGTACCTGTCCTTGTGTTTGAGATACCAGACATGATGAAATCAAAGCTTCTGGTTCTGTAGCTTGACCAGCCTGTAATATGAAAATGTATAATATACCCTGTTTGCATCTATTTCCGTGTTACTAAGCGCTATAATAAATAAATATAATACAAAGTCTCTTTTATTTGTTTTCTTTTCTGCTCAATACATACACCAATCTTTTATTTTTAGAGCAGCAAAAAGAAATTACATCAATTGTTTACATGTTTACATTTTACCGCCATTATTCAAGTCACATGACAACCACCATTACGTAAGGGAAGTAAATCTGGATCCGCGGTATAAAATGTCTATACCATACTGTCGTAATAGGTTCAATAATATCAAAAAATTAACTGTTCAAATTTTTTAACGAGTTCAGTCAGCACACAATCATAGCAATAGTTATCTAAAAAAGTTAACAATAACAAGATCATTTACACAAACATTCATACAGGTTTGTTATTTTTGTTTGTATTACTCGTCTTTTTTAGAATGGGGGCATTTAAAGACAGTTGCCCTCCTGAACGGTTCATTCTGCAATATTAGGCGAAAATATCTTTCTGTGCGAAAGTAGGTCACTTTTATTTACGTATAGGTGTCGCTTCAAGTGAAATTACCGAAAAGTGAAAATAACGCGAACGGGATTTAACGCGGAAATAGATGCAACGAGTATACTGTACAGCTAACTCTTGTTAGAAAAGGCGAGCTCAATTAGGCTGTCGGAACTGTGCCAGAATCAAAAGGCAATATCCTTAGCAAATATACTCACTTTTTACTTTATTTATAGCAAGTTATCAACAATAGACTGACAAATTTTAACTTTATAGATACTCGGTAGGTTAGACTGTAACTGAACACAAACGAGGCATTACTTCAACATCAACATTTTTTAAATTAGATAAGTTCTTATGTCTAGTTTTTTACTTCTAAGAATTTTAAAAACATTATTAATAGGTAAACTATAGTCTTTTACTATAAAATAACACATGGAAAGTAACAAAAGAAAATTAAAAAAATACTGCCGTAGTACATTCAAAATTGAATCAAACAATCCATTGTAAGCAACTTTTTGAAGGTATGTAAGAATTGACAAAGGAATTTGTCCAAGAAAGAAAATTATATAAGCTAACAGCTAAAAATATGCACATAAAAGTCTTGATATATACATGTGTAGTACCAAAATGAAAAGAGAGCACCGATAGGCTAAAAAAATTAAGTCCATCAATTTTAAAGCAAATTAAATGCAACTTGCATCATAATTGATATACATATTAAGAAAAGGGGATTGGCCCAAACTGTACAAACTCAAGTTGTAGTTCTTATTCACTGTACTTCCACTAATTGCAACAAACAAATGTACCAAGAATTAAGACATTCTGCCTTAACATGACAGAGTTATGATCCAGACAAAAAATGCACTATCAGTACCAAACAAAGGGAAATAACTCCCAAACTGCACTAGGTTGAGTTACCATTCTTGCACTCTAAATTGCACATTTTACAGAGTTTTAAGTCATTCTGCTTTTAAGAGTAGTGACAAATTTATGTTCCAGAGAAAGGAGCAACAAACACCCTTCAAACAAGCCATACACCTACCATGGGTGATCCTATAATACCTCCAATCATTGACAAGCGTATAAAGATAGAAGTATACAGATAAACTAACCTCATCAACAAATACATGTGTAAAATGTCCAGGTTTTATACCCAATGTATATATAATACCAGCACTAACACATGTAGATATTATAATTCTATATCTTGATGCTATATCTGTATTATCACCTGCTGTACAATATTCTAATATATTCTCTGGTACAGCCTATATAATAATAAATAGAGGATATTCTTCAACTTTGGTGTAAGATTTATTTTATTATATCAAATTAATTTCTGATTGAGCTCAGAAAACATATTTTCACCAGTGGCGTAACCACAAGTGAAAATGTTTCTTTGTGAGCTCTTAAGTTGAAATAAAAAAATCTTGATACGAAATTGAGGAATTTAATCTGTTTCTTTCATGCTTAGATCTGTGTTTTGTTAAAGGCATTCTAGGCAAGATACATGTATAATGTGACATCATTTTTCACTATGATGAGTGGGTGGACAAGCAGTTTCAACATTGCACTGGTAATCATTGGATAGCCAGCTCCACATTGCTTTGAATCCCAGCCAAAACCTACCCTGATGTTTCCTTGAGCAAGAAACATTATCCTACTAGCTCAGCACTGGGGACTAGGAAGCAGACACAAAAGTTATTAATCTAAGTTGTAAGAGCTTGTTTCACAATCCAGCTAAAATAAATAAGTACAAACTAAACTAAATATCATTACTTATCTTCTAAGATGAAATCATTTAGACAATGAACATGTAAAGTAATATTTTTACTACAATGAAAAATGGAGATATGCTAAAGTGTTTGCTTTCAACTCAGAAGGTAGTAGGACCTAGCTTCCACTAGAGATTTTAATCTGGTTACATAACAATTGAATAAATGTATACTAACTTCCATAGATCTTTGTGCAGCATTTAACCTAACCATATCAGCTACAGAAACCAAGCCACTTTGATGTAATCTTTCAGCCTAAAGAAACAATAAAATGTTCTCACATCATTATAAGTACAGAAAATAATCTTGTAAGAATTGATGGTCCAAAAACAGAGTAAACATAATTATTAACTTTATCACAACAAAATTCACTATATAAAATTTTTTAGACAGTTTTTATATATTTTATTTATTTCTTTAGGTGGGAAAACTCCTGCTATTTGGTGGTTGCCTAAAGATGAAAGTTTTGAAGTCTTAATATGGCCAATCAACTGAGCAAACAGGTGGAAGTCATTGCCTTAACCCACTAGCCCAAAACCTGATTGATTTAGTCAAGTGAAAATTAGATACTTCATGTAATCAGGCTAGCTGAAAATTCTCACCTAAGTCTTACCTATTCTCACAATAAATTGGGCTAGTGCTCAAGAAGATTTAAGGAAATGACCAAGGTGTTGGCAAGAAGACTAGATTATCATATAATACCTGGAGGGACATGGTGTATATGAACTCTTAGGATGTGTATATGGATTATTTTCCTCCCAGACTTGATCAGCCAATCAAAAGCAGGCAAATTTATTTGAAGTATTATAATACTTTGTATACATACTATTAAATCAGCAGCACTATTAGATGGGGCACAGGCTATAATTCTACTATGTGGTAGTTTAGTAAACACTTGTAATATAGCTTCAACAACAGTGATTGTCTTACCAGTACCTATAATATATAATAGAATATTATACCTTACATAAAAATTGCTTCCTCCCAGTCAGCCCACTAACATACATGTATAGCCTTCGGTTTTTGTCTACTATATGTTTTAGGGTTGACTGGTTGGTCACTATTAGACCAGGTGGCCCTCAGTGGTGTGTACTATTTCTTTAATACTTTTACAAATCCAATCTAAACAAACTAAGATTTTATTCTTATTTCAGGGCCAAATCTGAACAGAATACAAGCATAGGGCCAAATCTGAAAAGAATTCAAGCATAGGGCAAAATCTGAACAGAATTCAAGCATAGGGCAAAATCTGAACAGAATTCAAGCATAGGGCAAAATCTGAACAGAATTCAAGCTCATGGACAAATCGGGCTAGAATTCAAGCTCAGGGCCAAATCTGGCTAGAATTCAAACTCAGGGCCAAATCTCAACAGAATTCAAGCATAGGGTCAAATCTGAACAGAATTCAAGCTCAGAGCCAAATCTGGCTAGAATTCAAACTCAGGGCCAAATCTGAACAGAATTCAAGCTCAGAGCCAAATCTGGCTAGAATTCAAACTCAGGGTCAAATCTGAACAGAATTCAAGCTCAGAGCCAAATCTGGCTAAAATTCAAACTCAGGGCCAAATCTGAACAGAATTCAAGCTCAGAGCCAAATCTGGCTAGAATTCAAACTCAGGGCCAAATCTGAACAGAATTCAAGCTCAGAGCCAAATCTGGCTAGAATTCAAACTCAGGGCCAAACTGAACAGAATTCAAGCATAGGTCCAAACTGAACAGAATTCAAGCATAGGTCCAAACTGAACAGAATTCAAGCTCAGGGCCAAATCTGAACAGAAATTGGGCTATCAGAGTTCAACACTACTTTTAATTTTAATAGAGTCATATGCATTTTTATTAAATATTTAATGTTAAAATTGAATTAACATCATTTTGTTGTAAAATAAAACAGTCACTTGTTTTGATGCTAAATTACTTGTGCTAAATAATATTTTTGGCACATCAAAGCTTGAGTCTGTGTCTAATTCTAAATATATCGACAATTGTACGTTATTTCTTAAACAATAAAAAAATCTTCAAAATTCTGGTGTTTTATGAAGGTTTTTATTAAGTATCGGAATGGTGAGTAACTTCAGCGACTAAATAAACTTTACTTACCTGGTGGACCAAATAAAATGTATGGTAAAGGTCGACCTTGACCTTGAACAATACGTATAACAGCTGATTTCTGTCTAACATTTAAATTAGGATTAATGAATTCACAATTGTTACGTGCACCATGAGATCTCTGGTTTGTCCCAGCCTTAGTTTTAGTTAACATAGATAGTTGCTTCTTGAAACATTGTGCTGGCTTGGGTTCTAACTCTGTAGGAAACAAAACTGAAAGAAATAAAGTTGAAGTTAAAGTGCGCTTTAAAGTCTGCTTCCATATACATGTTCAGCCGACTTTACAATCTTGAACAATAACTCCTGATCATTGAAATCACCAGACAGACGATCCCTCACAATACCCATTTACATCTGGGTGGAGTGGAACAATTGTAGGTAAATTTCTTGCTCAAGGAAATTAGCAGTGCCCCTAGTAAAAATTGAACCTGGGAATTCTTGATTCCTAAGTGCCTGTCTTACCACTGGACCACTGCTCCTACTAAATAGGAGTAAATATCATATTATATATAATACTTGGTCAATATAACTTCATGTACACAAAGGTTAAAAGGTGCTTACATTTTACATAAAACATGATGATGCTTTTATAATAATATCATCTATTTTCACAACTTCCCAAAAGCCTACATGGCTAGCTCAGTATGTATAGCACCTAAGTTTACTGGTGGAAGGGTCATGGGTTCAATTCCATTGGGGTTAACTTTCGTGGAGTTTGGTCATTAAATAATTTCTACCACCATCCCCCCTCCTAACTACTGATTCTAAATCATGTAGGACAGTTGTCATCACTGACACATGTATGCCCCTAGTAGATGGTAAACAGCTAAATCCACAGAGATTTGGCATTTCTAGGAACAGTGAGTAGGTTGACTGACCACTGTAATATGACCTATACAATGTGTAGCTACAGCAGTATACCCAACTAAAAGAAAAAAACCTTGCTTTGCTTTTTATAGCACAATGCTTCAACAATGCCCTCTAAAAGTTTGTGAACAATTGAAATTTTGAGAAAAACTGATCACACATCCTGCAAGTAATTTTAATACAATTAGAACTAGTTCATGAAACATAGCTTAAATGATATGTTAATAAACTTATTAATTAGGGCTGTGGATTGTTGAGCAAGTGGCAATCCGATCCGAGCCACGATTCATGTTTAGCATTTCTCGAATCCAACCATGATTCACTAGTTAATGGAGAAGCATATAGGAATTCATGTAATAACAAAAATAAGTGAAGAATTGCAAAACCTTTTACTAAATGGAAAACCATAATTATATTCCAATCTTTTCTATTACCAGGCATTGTATGGATTTTTTTGTGATAACATTTTTGTTTAAATGTGTATCAATCAAAATTTTGAATTAAATCAAATTTTCATAGTAGTGCGACTCATTTTTAGTGGTAATTAAGTTGAAAATGTTCATTCATTATTTCAAAAAATAGATCGCGATCCGCCGATTTCAGACGTGACAAATATTCGTACTCAATTTTCTGGTCAGGATCGCGAATATCTGAGTACTCTTATACTCGCAGCAGCCCTATAATTAATGCTGATTTTGGAATTTGATAACATGAATCTTTGTTATTTTATAATGAACCGTACAGAACATTCACTATTTGTTTGTTATACCAGATTAAAACAACAAGTGACTATAAGAGTTCATGAAAACAAGTGAAATTTAATACCATGAAAACATACCATAATAAGTAAGCTTACAAACCTTTTTCTCCTAGCTTTAAAGCCATTTCTGTTGCTCGGTGACATTTTCTTAAAGAACCTCTGAAATAAAAAAACAAAAGCAAATACAAACTTTTCTGTGAATAAACAACATATAGGTTAATGTGTCACAAAAAAAGAACAAATCCAGACTAGTTTCTAGCATACATATAAAAGTTCTGAAAATCCTTGCATTAAAAAGTCATCCTTTATTTAAGGCCATTCTTTAAGATCAACTAACATGCAATATGCTAAAGCAATACAGACCCAGTAGATTGGCCTAGTTGTTGAACACTTTCATGCTATTTAGACAACAATCATTAAAATGATAACAGTCTTTGAATTTAGTCAGTGGACCTAGGACTGAGTCCACTGAAATCACCGTCGGTCATGTGACTTTGGGAATGTGAGTGGTCCGACGGTCCACCAACTTTTCAAAACCACCATTTTCCATATTCAATAAATCAATCATTAATTGTTGTCATATTGTTTACCTAATTCTATGATATTTATCCTAAATCATTAAAATGGACGTCATATTTTCACATAGAGCTTAGATTTGTTTGGTCCAGTAAACTTTCTTTTGGTCCAGTAAAAAATCTATTATGCTGGAGCTAATGTCCAGGCCTGATAAAAGTTTGCCGAAAAGACTGTGATAATAGTCTGTGCAAACTGACCTGAGACAGATTATCACACACTTAGGTGACTAAGCTATTTATAACTGATTTAAGGTATGAAAATGATTATTGTAAGTTTTGTCTCTGGTCAATTCTAACAAGCTAAACTCACCTGTTAAATGTAAACTGTACATTGTAATCTTTACCAGTATATGTACGATGAAAGTCTGGATTGAATTTAACAAGTACTTCTTCTCTTAACACCTGTCAATGTAAAACAGTACAATATGTTCATTCTTACTGTATAGTGTATAGATTAAATCAAATAAGAAAATAAAATACAGACACAGATTTGGATGTGTAGTCATTAAATAACAAGTGTGTTGCACATCCAGATCAGTACCTATTCTCTTTGATTGGTCCTCAACAATGTTCATGTTTCATCAATTTTTGCAAAACTTTAACAAACAAAAGCAGCTAGTAACTGTTTAGAAGTAAAACAAATTATTCTACATGTTACAAAACTGCTTTCATTGATTATTTTACATGTAGTAGTAAGGCAAAAACATGCACAAAAAGATATTGATAGAGAAATGGTAAAAAGAAAGAAAAATATCACAAAAGTAGAAAACTAGAGTTTACAGACAGTTACAGTAACTCAAAATTTGACAAATCCCAATAGTATAGCACACAATTGGATTCAACAAACCAGCATAGCTCAAACTTTCATTGCATTCCATAACAGTCAGAACTGATAATTGGTTCACACTAAGCAAAATTTGAAAAGTTTCACATGATATAAAAATTCAGATAATAATGACTTACTTCATGAACATATCCCTCAAAACAGGGTCCATCAGGGTCAGTAGGGTCTGAAAGTATAACTAAATCCCCAATGAGAACTGATGGACGACCTTCAGCAAGACCAGGTACGCCAACCCCTAAATACTCTCCAACATGACGTAAACATATCTACAATAAAAATTGATAGAAAAATATCTCATAAGGATTAAATGATTTAGCTGCCTGCTGCCTACCCAAGTTTGTGGAATGCTCGCAGCAGATGAAAAATAAAACCCAGGTTTGATTGATTGATGATTTGAAGTTCATATATTTGTTCATATCCATGTAAGATCTATATATGACACTTAAGCAGGATATTGGAACTGCTTTGTCTAACTTGTCTGACTTGAACCTTTTTTGGCTGCAGACAGATATTTCATCCCAGCTGTCTATGGATAAGCAATATTTTTTTAATTGTGTTTGTATGGGGATGCCAATATTAATATCAGATGCTGTTTTCTGCAATTTTACTTTTAAATAACAATAAACATATGCTATTTCCTGTTAACTAAAATGTATTGTACTTTTAACTACAAGCAATGAAGTTCAAGTGCCATATTATACCTCTGCTACAAGGTAATGTAGAATCTTGAAAAGATGTGTCTGGCAATCTTTGGTAAATAGATAACAGTAATAAGTTCAACAAGTGCTAGAGAAAATTAAAGGTTACAATTGTATATTCTATACTTACTCTATATAAATCAAATTCCCTGATATCAATATCCATCTGTATTTCTTCTAAATATAACAACAATTTAAACTTTTCTCTATAATTTTCATATGACAAATCCTGAAAGAAAAGGAGGGACAAGAAACAGATTTAATTAACTATATCACACAAATAACACTTGATCTAATACTGAATGTGACAATATTACCATAACGGTTCTTTGTCCAGAAGTTTGAATCAATTCCATACAATAAGTGCTGAGAAAATGAGCGGACAAGATTTTTCATCAAAGGGCCATAACTCTGAAAAAAAATCAAAGGACTGTGACCAAAATAAAAAATGCACATGCTTGCTTGATTACCAGTCTATGTGTGAAGTTTGAATCAAATCCATGCAATAAGTGCTGAGAGATTGAGCAGACAAGAAAAAGCAACAGATCGACTGACAAACCAACTGACCAACCAACATTTTTTAATTAGAGAAGAAAACGATCTATATATATTAAGGTCATTCCCATATTAAGATCATCAAAATTGACTGTCTTAATGGTCCTTATATCTACAATTCAGACTACATTTTGAATACTCTGTCTCCATCATCATTATACAGTCATTTCTCGTTATCTCGACTTTGTTGGGACAGTTGAAAAATAGTCGAGATAACGAATAGTCGAGATAAACAAAACTTAAGAAGGGAGGTAAGTTTGAGGTCTTCAGTAGCACGTTTTACCTCTTCAGAGCGTGTAGTTTAAAATAATTGCTTTATTACAACTGTAAATAGGGTTTAGCCCACGATGCTCAATTAATTTAATTATGACACCTGTCAATCAAAAAGCTGTCATTTTGTAAATTCACTATTGTTAAATGACATGTTGATTAAAATTGACCCCTATGTATCAGTTTCAGTGTAACCGCTAATTGATTGGCACACCTCGTCAGATTGCCAATGATATCTTTGACTAGTCTAGGTAAACAATATGATTATAGCGTGAAACAAACGTTTTGGTCCGAAATTTATGGTGAGATATGGAAAAAGTCGAGAGAAAAAAATCGAGATAAACATGCATTTTTCATATAGATAAAGAAGGAAAAAAATCGGGACTTTTGATTTTCAATCGAGACAACGAAAAGTCGACTCAAGAGTAGTCGAGATAATGCGAATTGACTGTACTATAAATAAAATATATCATACCTCCAATAGTACAGGAGCAAAATCTATGAGATTTTCATGATTTAATACTAACTGTCTAAGATTGTCAGGAACATTATATTTTGGTAATCTGTTAGGATATTGTACTGTCTGCTTGTTTCTGAAACTATAAATATACATCAACACAACATTAACAACACCATACATTTCTATTAAATTTTAAGTTAAGCTAAATTTTTAGCTCAATTGTGAAACAAGTTCTTACTATGTATTTAGAATTAACTCACTCAAGTATGCTTTCTGGTCACCAAGTACTAAGTTAACAGAATAAAATGTCTTGCTCTTGGAAGATTTTGGCTGCAATTTGAACCAAAAGGACTGGTTCACATATTGCTACAATAACATATTTTTAAGAAAGAACCATGTTAACACCATGTCATTGCAGCTTCTGCTAATTTGTATGACATCATAAATATGTTGGTTACATTGTATGTTAGAAAAAGAGAAGTTAAGAAAAACATATGAACCAGATTGTCAAATTGTCAATGGTGCATACAATAACCCTGCTGACTTAAATACTCTATATTCATTCAATTAGGGACTTTAGTCAGTTATCTTTCCCTAATAAAATCTGAAGCAATCCAATTGGTATATAAGTCCTTACAGTTGGAATCCTCGGATTTTATCATTGAATTCCTATGTAAGGATAACAAAATATTTCATCTAATACCTTTCTTGTTAATGAAGATATTTACAGAAGTGATAGAACTTAGATAGTTCTTTATTCTAAAAATACCTAGCTTAAATTTCAAACAATTTAAATGATTTACAATAAAGATATTTAAGATTAGTTTTGGCAAATTGACATAAAAAAGTAATGGTAAAATCCGAGTAATCCAACTAATTGGACCTACCTTTTTGAAGACTATACAAGGGGAAATAACTGACTAAAGTCCCTAATAATCCAGGTGCATAAATGAAGACATTTATTTTATCCTAGGTACAGAAGTACTGTAGTGAGTATTTTAATCAGCAGGATAAAATTTAACAATATAATTATGAGATAAAAATAAAATAAAAATTTCAGAGTATATTTATTAATATAAGCAAAAATAGTGATTTTTTCAGTTATATACTTTTATCAATCATGGGTACACAAGTACTGTAGTGAGTATTCAAATCAGCAGGGTTACTGTATGCACAACTAAACTGAATAAAGTTTAACAATACATACTTTGTTGGTCTTTCACCAGGAACCATCCAAGGAGTGTTGTTACGTTCCACATTGTTTCTGTATCTATTGTAACCATGGCGATGACCTTGAACATAAGGGTCATTCTTTTCAACCATTGATAAATATGGGTCAGATATATTAGCAGTTATATATCGTCCAACTTTAAAACCTTCAAATGTGATGACCATTAGGTGCCTTTCTTGACCCTGTAAACTGAAGGAATATCACCATGAAATAAACTTTATAAAAAAATGTATACCTTCAGATTGACGCTTGGTCATGAACTATAGGGGCCATCCTCCTTCCTACCACTGATTCTAACTAACTATGTAGGGCAGTTGTCAGTCACTGATAAAAGTATGCACCTAGTTACTGGTGAACAGCTAAATCCAGAAATTTGACTGTGCCAGGAAAGGTAAGTAGGTTGGGTTACTGCAGGGCTCGAATTTAACAAAACATTGAACTTGCAAATTTTTGCGAGTTGATTTTATTTCGACTCGCAAAAATGCAGAAGATCGCCTGCATTTTATTCTCTAAATTTTAATGGCATACATGGTAACTTTTCATATGCCATATGAAAACAACATTGTACTTTATCTAAGTATGGATAGAACAATGCCACTTTATTGTGGGATAAACAAAGAATGTGGAACAAGTTTGTACTGCGGTTCTTTAATTAATGCTATCGATATTGACTGTTTCAATGCTAATTTGAGCCTCATTAATTTAGACAAAAATATTTTTTGCAGCCATTCCAACTCGCGGAAATTTGCGAGTTAAAATAAAAGTTACTCGCAATTTTCAAAATCCACTCGCATTTTGCGAGTATGCGAGCTTAAATTCGAGCCCTGGTTACTGTCATGATTATTATGACTAAAACAATCTGTTGCTATGGCATTAAACCCAACAAAAATAATATATTAAAAAATTACCTTCCTAAATTACACAGAAATGAAAGCTTATTTATTAAGGATTGAAAAACTACCCTACAACAGTCATCCTTCTTACCCATCAGTGGAAAGTTCTAAACTTAAAGAGTTAAAATTTTGGCTCAATTTTATTTCAAATCACTTTATCAAAGTAAAATCATATAATAATAATTATGATAATGTGAATCAACACCCCAGTTAACTTAAAGGGATCACTTGAGTTGTCAGTAACATGATAATTACAGTAAACAGTATAGTTACTAGTGGTGGGACATCGGCTGAAAATTGTAATCGATCATCAGTTGGAATCAGTTTCTGTTGTCGATGCGATTCTTCCGATTATAATCGGTTCCTGGTAAGTTTGTTTTTGCATGCATGTTTTACTGTGAATCCAGAGACATAGTATCTAATTCCCTGGTGAATTCTTATAAAATTCATGTACTATGGATTAGGAAATATTTTTCTCTAGTCAAATGTGTCAAAAACCTAATAAAAAATTAAAAATCGAAGAAACCAATAAAAATAAATGATCGATTGCCTAGTTCCCTTGACTAGTATAGTAGCTGTATTTTTGGAACTTGAACTAGATATATCAGTGTCCAATACAAGTCAGACACAAATGACATGTATTTAAAACATTTTTGATAACAGTTCAGTTACGTAAAAATATGTTATTGTCCTTAAATAACCTATCCTCCTTTCTAACCGATGATCGCTTTATGATAAAGTTTAATCGATTATCAGAATCGGAAGCTTCCAACTAGTCGTTTATTGATTATTCCCGATCATCGGTACAACACTAATAGTTACCTAGCTTTAAGCATTAAAGTAACACATATAGACGTATTTGAAGTCAAGACAACATTTTCTCCTACTTGTACTGATTTACAACACTTGTTGTTGGCACCATTGTCCTACAATAAACATAAATGAAAGTTCATTATATAGTGAATACATGTATATTGATATTTTACATCATGGCAGAGGTAGACTGAACAGAGATAATCAACCGCGGAGACCAATTGTTTAAAACTTGGATTATAGTACAGTTTTTAACTCTTGATTATCTCCCATTTTAGATAAGTTTTCTGAGAGTGGTTGTACAAAATAAAGTTGATCTTAAACAGTGATTGGTTTGGATAAATTATCAATACTATATTTTTGTGTACAATGATTTATCCAGATTGGCTAACTACAAAGAAAACTAGTAAAAGATATTTATGCAATCAGGTCTATGAGATCCGACAGGCCTGAAAACAATATTCAAATTAAACTGATAATTTCTTTCTTGTCCATCAGTGCTGTGAAACAGCATTAACTTAGTTCAATTGTTCCTCAACTTAAAACTTGTTAGTTTTATCCCAGCAGTTTAATTAAATATACCTCTAACGTATGTGTTGACATGTCAACAATAACATCTGAAAATAATAATTAAAATCAATTAATGATTTTACCTCACATAACTCAATATTTCTAATTTGTATCTGAGAACTTGAAGCAGCTAAATGACATCTGAGGAAAGTTCTATTTTCTCTTCCAGTATTTTTCACCCATACTTTTAATTCTCGTATACTACCAACTGGCAATGTTCCAAAGTCTGTTTCCTCGGTAACCACTATATCTTCTTTGTTAGCCAATAATTCCTGAGTAAATGACTTCTGTAGAGGTCCATGAAGAACTTTCAGGCTAGGTAGAATGTAATATACATGTAATTCATTTCATTATATGTATAACTATAAAATGTACTGAACCATAACTGAAACCAATGTCATGGTACCATTAAGATATCCAATATCTTCTGAGTTGCATTCATTCATTTCCTAATTTTCAGCCAGAATTACAGTCATATAGTGCAAAATTTGAGCTACAATAAGTAGTTGGGGTTTTTTTACATTTGAAGTGTGATTTGAAAACAGTTTCATGAAGTGTTTGTGGTAGATGCCAACCTGTATGGTCAATTGTTCCATCAAGAAAATAATGTGTCCTTCTGAAACACTCGAAGTTTTCATGTTGAAAAAAGTAAAAGTATTGTAATGTATGCTGCACAAGAGCAAATTTCAACATTTTTTTTAGTCCTATTGCAGTGGTCAGATGTCTTTCTCATGATCCCAGGACCATGTAGATCTCAAGATCCAGGATTTTAACCTACTAGATAGCACATACCCTGGTCAGAGGCTTAAGTTACAACTGTCTTACTTGATACAAAAGGTAGGCAGGAGAAATGCCATAGTAAACATTTCATGACCAAACTCCACAATGATGTGTAGGTTTCGCTTGGAAATAATATTTAATAATTTATTTAAACCCATGAATCATAGTAAGACCAGCTACAAACTGAGCTAACCAGGTGGGTTAACATCAATAATGTCATGTCCTTCAACAGATTGATTGAAGGGTGTGTAGCCTAACTGTTACAACATTGTACTGGTAATATTTGGATAGCCGGCTACATTGGTTCAAGTCTCTTTCTAAACCTTCCCTTGAGCAAGAAAACTTTATCCTCCTAGCTCAGTACTTTGGCCCAGGAAGGGGACACAAAAGCGATTAATCCAAGTTGTAAGAACTTGTTTCACAATCAGTCTAAAGTAAATTAGTATAAACTAACAGAATGTAAGTAATCTTCAAAGTAAGATTACTATACATACTTAGTAAGTTGTGGTTGTTGAGAACGTTCAACTGATATAGCTCTCCATGATGATCTCCCTTGTTCACTCTCTACAGCAGTATAACATACAGCATCCCATTTTCTAGGTTTATATCCATCAGTTACTACATCAGCAGCATAGAATATATCACTATCAATGTAACCATGGCTACCAAGTTCTCCCGTTATTATACCTTCTCCTGTTTTCTCACGAAGTGGTTCCATCTCAGTGACAGTTGAGCTCATTCTAGAACCATCAGTATAACTTACATTAACCTTGACCCAGTCACCTTTCTGAGGTATATAATCACCATGGTTACAAGTCATACAATCATATTTAATATATTGATCGACATAGCCAGTATCACCATCAGAATGTGTCACCTGACCAATAACATTAGCAGGCAAGTCTGAACTCTTAGGTTCTTCTTCAACTGTGTCATCATCTTCCCAGTTATCACAAGCTATGACCTTTTCAGCATGCCAGCCACCACCCACATGATGTTGAATGGCAACTACTCTTACTTCATCAGAAACATTAGGTTTTACACCACCTAAAACATTTTCAAAGGAGAAGTAAACCTCATTGTCAATAAAACCATGGCCACTGAAAAGATGAGTGACCTTGCCATCAAATTCTCTCCTTTGAGTTGAAGTAGAATCACCATCTTCATGAGATTCATCTACAAAATAGGTAAAAAATAAATTATATTATTTAAGAAATAACACACAGTTCCGAGGCTCAACATTATAATTAGATATAGTCCCATTGCCCTTGACAACCTATATTTTGGTTTTAGGCAACTTGATACTGCTAGTAAACATTTGTTTTTGCTGACCGACCTGTTTATATGTGACACATTTCTTATCTTTTCTCTTCTACTGTACTTACCTAGAAATCAAGAGTGTGCAACGTTTCTTTCTATTCTCATACCAGGCTGTTTTTTTTGTTTCTGTTTTTCAGCTTTTTGTGTTTTATTTTTTATCATCCATAAATTATGACCAGTTACAACTGGTACAAATATATGTATTTTAAAGGGAAACTTTTGGTGTTAAGATCGCATATGCAATTTTAGACCCATAAGTATCTCTTTGCCAAGAAAATGTTTGAGGAGATAAGTTTAAAATTAGCTATGCTATCTCTTCAAACCTCTTAATTTTTATGTTCATACTACTGTATATGTACATGTTTGTTAACAAATAAAATATTGTTTAAACTAAGCATTTGGTTTGGGTAAGTGAAATATATAGCAGCTGGTCAAACACGGGTTTAAGTCAGCTTTAAAAGCTTATGTCAGCTTTTCAGAGCTTGTGTTTTGTATCATGTTATGCTCCCCGACTTAATAAATAAATAAATATTGCTTACTTTTAAAATCATAATAAAACTTTCAGTATTTATGTATTTAAAAACCCATCCCCAAGCCTATGACTTGATAGTGAAATTAGATAGAATAAATTACCATCATTGTGGTCGTCTCCTTGACTGTCTTCATTCCAAAAATAAGAAACAAACTTTCCAACTGCAGAAAACATGTTCTGAAAAGATAGATTTATAAATAGCAAAAACCATCAAAGTAGCTAGATTAGATAACTAAGACAAATGTAAAATCTGTGAATCTTGATCTAGATTAATCGAGACAGGAAAACTCAGAGATAGCTCAACTTAGTACATCTTAATCCATAAGGAGCGACAAGGCAACCCATGTACAACGCAACCCATGGACAACACAACCAATTAATGCCCATGGACAACACAACCAATTAATGCCCATGGACAACACAACCAATTTATGCCCATGGACAACACAACCAATTAATGCCCATGGACAACACAACACTAGTCAAATGACAATTTCATGGAATGCACTTTCATTACATTCTGAAACAATAAACTGTACAATGTAATAGTTACAGTATATAATTGAATATAAGATGAATAAAAGGATATCATGTAGTGTAAACCGAAAGTAGACAGAGATCTTAGGGTCGCGAAATCTGATAACAATTAATCAGGTCACTACAGTTGACGATATCTGAAAATATCTATAAATAGAACATTTGAACAGCCAAAACATATAATGAAAAACATTCAGGTAAATGAAAATAATGAGTTGGTTTATATACCTTAAATTATTAAAATTTCAAAACAATCTCTGCTAAATTTAGCGCATTATGATCACGTGCGATCACGTGACCTTCCAATATTTTTAGTGATCACGTGACTTTTTAATTTCACGAAGGGCCGACTTGAATTGCCCGGGCCGCTTACTTAAATTATGAGTTTGGGACACGGGCCTTTAAAAAGGAAGTTAGTACATAAAAATCTGAACTAAGAAAACAAATAAAGATGTACTGTATAAAAAAACTCTTCACAAATGAAATTTCAAAAAACGAAATAGTTTTTGTTCATGTCTTTTCAGTGGACAAAAAAACTTTAGATCTTCTGAGTTTAATGTCTTTCTGGGCCTTAAATGACGTGTTTGGGACACGGGCACTAAAAATGTACTTAGAAACCTAATGAAGATGTTTAAAAAACGCTTTACAAAATAGACTATATCCGGAATTCAAATATTTGGGTTTTCCCCTGCGGTACAAACGAATTTCACTGTTACAATGAAAACACGTGTAAAAAAACAATAGGATTTAATCCATAGTTCGTGCTGTTAAGCACTAATGCGTAGAAAACATTGTTTGTACCGCCTGTGCACGGACGGAAAACCCCATAAATTTGAATTCCGGATTATAGGTCTATTTCAACTGAAATTGCAAAAAACGACCGCTTAAGGTTAATTCTGTGAAGAGTTTTTGTTCATGTATACAGTGTTTTCAGTGGACAAAAAACTTTAGATCTTTTGAGTTTAATGTCTTTCTGGGCCTTAAATGATATATATGGAAGACAGGTGCTTAAAATGTCTGTAGGCTACATGCAGAAAATTAGAAATTATATAGAACCTTATAATGTGATGTGTAAGAATTTACAAGTTATAACTATGCTTTCATCATAATTATATATAAGGTATTGTTCATTTATACACGGGGACTACATATAGGAACATATACACATTAGTTTATGATCATAATTTAAGTTATGGACTAGTGAACACAAAACTTTAACATATACAAACAGGCATTCCGTTTAAACAACTGGTACCCCTATATCACTCATTTGTTGACGAATTTGTCTCTTTTCAGGTTTTTAAATTTATTGAAATGTTTAATTATGGGGTAAACATTTGTCACTAAGTATTTAAAACTTATTTCTACTTTTTACACAAAGAATAACCATGACAATCATACTTTACTTTCTACTAATTTTCGTTACTTAACCTTTCAATTTATTACAGTTTTTAGTAACTGTCATTTCGTTTTTGATTGGTCAATATATTGCAATCCAATGATAAACAAATATGGCGGACAAATGCATATTTTACAATAAAAATGAAATAGTTTTTCGAAATTGCTCAATCACTAAGATTGAAATCGGCAATGGTCTGGCATAAAAAAATTTGAAAACAAAACCAGAACCATGATATCCAGTTAATGAAGTGGTTGTCGTGAAATCTTTGTTTATTTTGCAAGGAACTTGTGATTTTTAAACGTGCTTAGTTTTTGAAGACATTTTCAACATAACACTCATTATGTTTAAGGACAAATATCAGGTTTGTTGAGGAAAAGACATTACATATATTATGTATCTTCATGGTTAAACCATGTAATAGCATGTACTATAAATAATGAAATCAATGATTTGAGCTTGGATCAAACCCACAACCTTCCACAAGAACAGAATCATTAGTCAATTTAGTGGACACTACGGTGACTACCATGTAGAGCTGTCATTGATTCTATATATATATCGGTGTATCGTCCATATTCATTTCTCGATATATAAAAATCGTTGATACGCTTTGAGCCTTATCAATTACAGCTCTACTACCTAGTCCTAAATATAATCTTGACCCTACGTAACTTTTTAATCATTTGGACATTTTTCTGTTATGTAGGGTCTTAACGGATTGCTTCAAAAACGCATAGCAAAAATTTCAGTGTACAGACATTCACCTGATTATTATCTTTTGCTTTATGGAAAGAATAAAAGTAAACTTTTATCTATTGATTGGTGCAAATTTGACCCACATTCATTTACTTTTTAAAAAAAATATTTTGCTATGCGTTTTTGAAGCAATCCGTTAAGACCCTACATAACAGAAGAACGTCAGTATGATAAAATAGTTATGTAGGGTCTTATATTTAGGACTACTCGACTACCATGAGGCATGTTGCCATATAAGTATCAGACGATCCTTCCCAATTCATATTCATCTCTGGAAGATCAGTCTCTTACAAGTATAGCCCTATGATTATTATTTATAAGAGTCGTATATGATATTTGTATTTAAAATGCTTAATTCTTAATATGCAATATATAAACCTAGTAAAAATATGTTTTTTACTTTGGTTAGTTAAACCCGATAAATATCTATGGTTTAAAAATGAGATTCGGACCCGCAACCTCTGGAGTCATACGCAGGCACTCCACCACATTGCCATAAAAGCTAGCTTGAAGGCAAGGGAGTACAAGTGCTGTTTTATATCTCTGCTACATACACCCTCTCCTTAGCAGAATAGTCCTCAAATTCTTGGAGCTTGATTGTCTGCGGGACTATCAATGGGATACAATCACGCAATTCTTTGTGGGTTATTTATGTTGGGCGCCAAATGTAGCCGGATAAAATCCATGGTCTGATCGAACCCACAACCTCTTGGGGTGTAAGCAGATACTCTACTAAGTTGCCTAAAAAGCTAGCTTTAAGGCAAAGGGAGTACAAGTGCCGTGTTTTACCTGGAGCTGCTACATTAGTCCCTTAGAACTAAGGGTGTTCCATACATGAACTTATGCTATAGAAAAAATTTCGCCCCAAAATGAGATTCTGTCTCTTACCCGACACTAAAAAATTAACTTGGCTGAAAAAAAAATACTGTTCATTATTAGAATACAATTTATTAAAGTTTCAGTTAGAGTTACTAAGTTTTGTGCTAAGCCATTCAAAATTTATAAAGTAGGTTCCACTGTGATCCTATTTGATAAGAAATTCTATTTCAATACAATTATATAGCATTTCATAACAATGAAATACATGTATATACTACATTGACCAAAAGAATACAAAAATAAATATCAGTTGTGAGAATAAAAATCCTTTTCAAAAATTATTTCTCCTGTACAATTACATGGATCTTTAAACCTCTATTTATTTTTGGGACAGATTGTCTAAAGACGATTTGACTTTGGATGAATCATCTGGAGGGAGAATAGTAGCTAGTTTAGAGTACAAGTGCCTTATTATACCTCTGCTTCATAACCTCTTTCCTATCAAAATTGGTCTATGAATTCATGGAGCTTGAATGTCTTTAGATGTACAATCAAACATTTGCCAGTGGGTTATTTACATAAAATTTGCTAAAACTCTATGGTCCTGATTTGGATCAAAGTAATGAACTTCAAAGTTGTAAGTGAACACTCTACCACATTGCCGTAAGGCCACAACAAGTTGATGATATGTTCTATGGATTTTTCTAGAAAAAAATGGGATGAGCGAGCGAAGAAAAAAAAAATTCTTAATTCAGTTGCTTTATATAGCGGTTTGACCAAACTTTTATGAGCGAGCGAGGAAATAAAAATATTTTTTTTTGTAAAAAAATGTCAAAATTGAGGTGCGAGCGAATCCATAGAACATATGAACAATTTGTTGTGGCCTAAAAGCTAGCTGAAATCAAAGGAGTATAAATGCTGTATTGTACAGAGTATGAAGTCATGTGATCTTTAGAATTTAGACTAAAACTTCTGTTATGTGCATGAAGGAGACAGTTCTTTTATAAATTATTTGCTGAACTGATTATTCATGAAACTTTTATTTTTAAAATTTCAGGGTGGTTCATACTTTGAGATCTTTTCTCCCCAGCAGAAGGAATCAACTTCTCAATGGAAAATTTCTGGATCTGTGTCAAAGGTTTGTTTTCATAAACTTATTATCACTGTACTTGGTCCAAGGGTGTGATAAATTTGGAGCTAGCCAGATTGGTTCGATTCCGTACAAATGAGGCGGTCTGAATACTATCAATTGATTTTTTTGATGGAGCTTCTTTATTTAATTAATTCATTGATACTGATATTTTTCATGCATACTTTGCCTTTCTACTTTGTAAAGCATATGTGTCGGATAGATGAGAGACAATTTGTGACATATGTATGCAGTATATGTACTTCAGATGTTACATTGCAATACATTCATTTATGTTTGTGTATACATTATATGTGCCTGATGTTACTGTTCTGTATCAAATAATTATGTCCGCTTCCATAGTTGTGAATGCAGGACATTTATCTGAATCACATAGTGTACTAATTTATAATATTTTACTGGATCATAACTTATAAAAATGTTAAACTATTTTTATTTCCATCTTTCATTATACTCATGCATAATTTACGATACATATGACATTTACTTTGTGTTTTATGTTCTTACAGAACTATGATAAAGAAATTAAAAGTTTTTCCTTCACACTTGATGGACCTACAGCCACCACTAAAATGCAGCTTCCCAAAGATTCCAGGAACACATGTAAGTTTGTTTCTTGATATATATTTATTAAAGCCCCATTATCATGAAATATTCATTTCTTGCAAATATGGCCACTATCTTAAACTTGTTAAATGTTAACTTATTGACTTACATTGTAATATTGAATTTTATGCAGTCTATCAACACTTAAGATAAGATTATACATGGCTGCTGCTCACTTAACCATTTTGCCTTTACTTTTTGTAAACCAGTACTCAATAATTCTCAAGGAGCTGACAATTTCCATCTCAACAGAGGAAAATCAGTATTAAATGTCAAATTTCAATGATAATCTTGCCATAGAAGGAAATACACCCTAGTACATGTGTCTCTGAATACAAAATTCTGTGTTCTACTTCTGACAAACGGCTTCAGCTACTGTGGCTACTATTTGTTAATATATCACTTGTTGAATGATTTTATTACAGTACATTTAGTACAAAGATACCTTATTGTTCAGATTTCATTGAAGAAAGGTCTAGATTTCAGCATGGAATTAGGGTAAATATCTTTAATATTAAAATACTATTTCAAAGGAAAGAGCTGAAAAAAAATCATAATAATTAATAATACCTAGTATAATAATTATGTTGCCCTGAATGATTGTTATTTTTGCCTTGATATACTTGTACTGAAATGAAAATAATTTGACATTTTTCTGCTGTATTCTATACACAATATATTATATATAAAAGTTGTTTATTTGTGTATGGATCTTGCTTCATAGAGATGTCCTATGCAACAATTTGCTACTATGGTGTGGTAGCTAACAAAATGAAAATATTTTTGCACACTTCTACCTTTGGAATTTACTGTCATTTTTAGACAACATTCTAGTACTTGCTAATTTGAAGCAAAACTTTTGCATAGAACTTGGTCAGTACCAAGCACACTCTTTAAAAGCACTATGTAGTGATACCCTTATGCAACTATTTTCTGTTGTAAATTTAACTGTCTGGCTGTGTAATCAAGGGACCAAGTTTGAAAAATGAATTGACCTTGTTGTGATTTGACACATTTTTATAAGCAAACAGAGAAACTACCATGATTTCAATCGATATCTGACATGAATGAATTAAGATGAAATGCAAGAATCAAGCGTGACTCTTTATTACTTTAGAAATAACCCTGAAAGATGTTAGATCCATGTATGACCTCTAGCACAGGTGCTAGAATTTTTTTTACCCTACTTTATTCTTATATAGAGTTCTGCCTGGTTCCTGTGGTGTCTGGCAGATTAAAACTATTTTTTAGATGTCTGTAAATTTACATTAGTTCCTGATACGTTTAACTTACAGTCTATCTGATTTGAAGAATAATAAAAGACGTCTAATGTTATCAACGTCACAGAAAGATATACACATAACACCATTACATGCTAAAGTTCCTTTAAGAATCGTCAAGAATGCAATGGTAAGTATATTAGTTTGATTTTTATCAATGTTAATCCGACCATAAAATACTGGATTTATTTTTAATACGCATGACTGATAACTGCCTGATTTTATTCTTTTGAAATGTTTCTTATCAATTTTTCAGTGTTCGCGTTTACGCCGTAAACATATCCATTTACGCATAAAAATCGCCAGGGACGAAAAAAAATCAGGGACGTTTCGTCCCTGGGACGAAACGTTTTTCCACGGGAAATATAACACTTTTAGCTGTGGATTTTTTCGTTCCATAAAAATGACCTGTTCGATGTTTAAGTGCATTAACATTGGTTAAATCAATTTATTCCTCATTGGGCGAAGTTTATCGTTCATGAAAATTAACTGGAAGCAAGTGCGATGAAGCCGCGTTTCTACAACGCATCTTGCGTAGCAACCACAAAATGGCCGCGCCGCCAATCAAGAAAGTAAAACACTGTCTCAATTTCCAAGAATCTTGGCTATTAGATAAAGAATTTAAAGACTGTTCCTTATCAAGACATAAAAATGCAATTTTGATTTTCAATCTCATGTTTCGATGCACATTTATTCAATGCCATCTTGTTTTGATCATACTAATGATGAATGCAATCTAGTATGACGTCACTGATAGCGTGGCTACACTGTGCAATTAAGATGAAAGTGCTTTATGTTTGAAATTTAAGAAAAGAGATGCACTTATAAAAATATCAATGTTTACTTCTATTAATTGTGGTTAATTTTCCATTATTTTACCTATGCAAAACTGCCCAACATCTTTGCAAGTAGATTTTTTGCAATTATAAGCATGGGAATATTTTTCATATTAAGTCGATTAAACACACGTCTATTTTTAGAAACCATGCAATAGGCATGCGGAAAAAATGTTACAAGGTTAAAAATCAGCATTTAGTTAGCTGTACTCGTTGTATTGTCCGTGAACGCTACTCAGATTTTAATTGCTTGTCCGTCATATGTATGTTCATTTGATTCAATGCTTCAAATATTATGTTATTCAAAATTTTATTTTATTAAAGCCATATGTGTGATAATGTCTTTAGACATGGGAGATTTTGATTATACAAAAAATTTACTTAATTATCTTGTAGAATGTAGGGGTAATTATTTTGTTACCTGATTTTGATATGTGCCGGGTTCGTTTTTTTCAGAAGGAAAAAATATTGACATGATCATTTTTTCATTTGTCTGAAAAATAGTACTAAGATACTTTTTTGCATCATGTAACAGACTGAGTGCTCACAGTAATAATTTTGCTTTGTCCATGTTTTATTACAGTTGATTTTTTAGTACATGGATGCTGCCACGGCCCTTGGCGACAATCAAAATTTAACCATTTTTGACTAGTGTTAAGTCCTTGAAAACGTTCTATATTGTTCAAATGGAATGAAATAACCGATTTTTAGATGTAATTTCTGTCTTCTCTTCTTAAATCACATGATATACATGTTTTGTTGCTTAAGCCTTAAGTGCGTCAAAACTAATGACACCAGGATATACATCAACATTTTTATAATTCTGGACTCATCAAATTTGAATTGGGACTCAATATATTTTACACCACTGAGTCCCGGGGACTTGGTGAAATTAGGAAAAATCGCGAACACTGATTTTTTTTCTAATTATTTATCATCAGATATAAATTTATACAATTTGATAATATAATGTTGTTAACAATTTCAAGGCTTATTTAAGTGTTGATGAATCAATACTTGTAGAACTCCATCTTTCTGATTTTCTTTTTTATGCATTGTTATCATAATCAATTTTCTTTCTGTTGATAAGTGTTAAATTAGCACTTAATTTATTTCTGTTTAAAAAAGCTATTTTTAATCATTTGCTTATAAGAAATGTACAAGATATTGACATTAGCATTTTGAAACTACATGTATACTAATGGACAAAAGTCATGTCCGGTCTACAAAAACCATAATATCTTTTTTGTTTGATATTGCACACTCATACATTTGGTATCGTTAGAAAGAGAAACTTCACAATTCTTTTTTTACTCAATGCATAATAACATTCTCTTTCTAACGATACCAAATGTACGAGTGTGTAATAACAAACAAAAAAGATATAATGGTTTTTGTAGACCGGACAAGACTTTTGTCCATTAGTATATTTAAAAAGAGAGCTTTGTTTTTAGTTCTTAATTTAGATCTACATAATCTTCAGAACATGCATTTGAGTGTAAGGTTAATTATTATCCACTGTATTTATAGTTCAATTTTTTTATCAACTGTCAAAACATGAATAATTTCATGGTGACTTAGTGTTTTTTGTCTTACACTTGTGGTATTGTGATAGTGTGTATTCTATCACCATGAAAGGTTTAAAACTTTGACAGTAGAGAAAATATGGACTACAGGTCGTCCACGTAAACATTGCGTATATAAACATAGCCTGTTTCATTACACACTAATATTTAGGGATGAATTATTTTTACAATTTTATATTTTTGTTGGTTACCACTTATTTAAAACAAACATATATATCTTGATATAAATTTACAATGTGCTAATATGTTATTTAAAATGAATATTAAATGTCAAAGTGGTATGTTTAAATAAGTAAATGCTGTTCATGCATCTGCTTATCCACCTATTTAGTGGGCAAGTCCATTGGTTAAAGTACAAAAACACGCATGACCTAGAATACGACCTGTATAATTTTTGTCTCAATGTTTGGGTATTTTATTTCAGTGGTTAAACTTATGTTTAGATTTAGTATCTATGGTAGGTGAAACTTGGAGAGGAGAGACATATAAAATGTTAGATAGTATTACAGTATCAGCTAACTGTAAAATACGTAGAATATTTACTATGAAATGTCAACCACCAGATACTGTTGATGATGATGGTAGGTATATTTGTTAATGCATTAAATTAGAAGTTAAAAAAGTTGGAAGTGCGGTTTAAAATCTTTTTCTATATACAAGTTCAGGCCACTTAACAATTTTGTATGATAGTGGGGTTTGAACTAGGGACCTCTCGATCTTTAATTGTGGGTCCTACTTAATTTAGATACTTTTATCATGTAGTAAAATTATGCAAGCAAGACATATTAGCGATCAGAATAAAATGTCTACTAATCACTTAAGATGTTATGGTACTGTAACTATGATCATGTTAGTGAGTCAAACAAAAGTCGAATGCTATTTGTATGAGTGTTTGGTTGCTAGTATGTTCTCTAGGCAACCAAAAATTTAATCATTACTGGACTGTACTGGGACCATGCATTAATTGTTCGCCTTTTACCCTGTGCATTGATGCCCCAAGGGGGATTTTGCACAACACTGGGAGAAGAAGAAGAAGATGTCAGCCTCTATAATGCACACATGATGCAGATTTTAAGTAGAATCAGAGGGAGGGAGATAAATTGCTGGTGGTTTATAATGAAATTATCCTAGATTTTATTTTGCATTAAAAAGTGTTATATTAAAATTTCTGGTGGAAAATGATTCCTTCAATTATTATAGTAAAAATTTCTTTTGTGTTTTGTACAAATGTTAAATAATTTTGTATTATTTTTTGTAGAGTTATATGGTTGTGCACCAAGTAACAGTGGTGAACTAGATCAAATACCTAAACAATGTCAGTTTGCTACTGAAGTCAATCATCAAACACAAGTAAGTTTCTTTTCCAATATTTGTATATGTAGTGTTTTATTATATGTCATGAATTCTTTGTTGAAATAATAATTATGAAACATTATTTAGTTTCTATTTGCACATTTAGCGCAATTGATAATTGATTTGAATAATTTTCATTTGTTACAATTCTGACGTATTACTTTTGTATGTGGAAGTTGCCATACTTATTGGATTTGCTAGATTGAATCAAACTGTTATGCTATGAAGAATCACTTTCAAAAAGTGCTAGCTAGGGATCTCCTTACAAAACTGGCCTTATCTGTTGAGAAGGCAAGTATTTGTGGTTTCTGACTAGGAGAAGAATCTACATTAAAGTTATCACTTTCAGTAAAGTTATGCCAAAGGTCATTGGTTGAATGTAGATTTTTTGTCACTAATTTGATTCTATTATCTATTTAGTTTCAAGCATTGTCAACATGGTTTGATTGTAGTTTAGATGATACAGTCATTTTTTGTACCTCACTTAATACCATATTTTTTATTTCAGCTGTTAACTATTGATAAGATAAAACATGCTGAGAGATTAAGAGTTGGTAGTGACATGCGTGGATCTGTCAGTAGTGCTTTAGATTTAGGTAATATTGTATTTTATTAAGTAAACTTTGTAATTAGACTTACTTGTACATGTGTTGGTGTATAGCTGCATTTCATGACTTGAAAAAAGATGCCTTGTTTTTATTTTATTTTATGCTTTTAGCATTCTTATTAGGAATTAAAACTGATGAATTTCAATCATGTTTAATTGCATGTTGATGGGTCAGAGCAAAGCTAATCTTAATATGTGTAATAAAAAAGGATGTAGACTAGTTTTGCCCTGACCCATCAATATGTATTTTACATTGACACATATGTGCTAATGTTGAAAAATTCTACTGTTTTGTGTATAAAAATATCTTTATTTACTGTATACATATATGACAAAATTATGATCTTGTTAATAGAATTTGTTAATCTTACCATATCGGTTATCACTACCTCGGCATACATACTGATTCCCTATGCAGCAGCTTGCCACAATGTAGCCTTAGCTAGAAAACTTCTTCACAGATGAATACATTCAGAACACATTTCAAATATCTGAAGTGCACCGCAAAAACTTAGCAAAGATTATCTCGAACACAAAAATTATTTTTTAAAAGTGTTAGATATTGACTGCCTTACACAACTGGTATCAGGCCTAGCTTTATGTGAACTTGTTCAAACAGATTATTTGTACTTGAATGAATTTATTGATAAGTTACGCTCACTCTAGTTAATTAATCCATGGATTAATCTAAATTTTTATATTTAGGACTTGATATTTAAGGATGTCCTGGAACCTATATTTGGGTTCAGGCAACTTATTACTGCTAGTAAACGTTTGTTTCGGGCAAGTATATGTATACCTGGTTGTCTAACTGGGAAATCTAATTCAAAAATTAATGTTGATATCTGTATATATATATTACATGTTTATATTACTATTTCAGATTTAAGTGCAAGTGGTAGAAGATCATCAACTAATTCAGAGTTTCATATTGCGTTTGGATCTAAAGTATCTGGTGTTAGAACCTCACAAAATTCTGCCAAGAAATCTTCTAGAGATGTAAGTTTTATATAGAGTAATAAGTCTTTGTTACCTAAGTTTTTAGGATTGTTTAGTCAAATTTTAGAAGTATAAAAGTTATACATGAATTTTTGTGCCAAATTTATTTATACCATTAACATAGTCTGGCTGATTTAAGACTTTTCACAGAGCAGAGGTGGCCATCACTGTCACAACCCAACAAATGCACTATATGTACATACAAGGCATAGTTCTCAGATAATGGTATTTTTTTTTACCTTACTAAGCTAAGTACTTGGCATATTTGTAGTTTACCTGCAGTATGTTTTCAGAAGTTAGTCATTCTTGAATAAAGTATTTTTTATAGTTGATGATGGAAAATATAAAACAATGTTTAGCAATCTTGAAAGTTCTTACAAAGTCAATATTGTTTGTGAATAATATCTCAAGCAACTTAAATATTTACTCTCTTTTTAATATTGGACTATGAATGTATCATATATTTTATTAGAATCTTAACTCAACATTAACCAGAAGAAATACTCTAGGGAGATGTACACAACTAGAAACATCTAGTAATAACAAATATAATATTGTAAGATATATCTATTGATTACATATTGATGGATCAGGACAAAACTAGCCTACATCCTGTATCTATATGTAGTTACACTAGTTTTGTACTGACCGATTGATATATCAGGTGTGATGGGATGTATGGTATATTATTAATTTGTTTGACTTGGGTTAAGCTTTAATTACATTGAGATTGCTGAATATTTTTATCATTGGTTCATGTGGTAATACATTTATAGTAGAATTCTTCTGATGTCACCATTGTCATTAGTAGGTGTGTAACGGTTAACCGATATATCGGTTTATATTGCAATACGAATTATTTCGTCAAATAAGCAAATAACTCCCTGCGGAAATCTGTTGTAGAATATGCCTTTTCTAACTCATTCAATTTTGTACAAGTTGTTCAAATATTTGGATAAGAGGTCATTTGAAATACACAAAGTGTAGCGAATGCAATGCACGTGCATTAATTCATGCTTCGCACGTCTACTAACAAAACCGATAAGTATTGCAGTATATTGTAATACGGGTTTTGAATATTGCAATGTATTGCAATATGGTTTTGGTCGTATTGTTACACCCCTAGTCATTAGGCAGGTGTCAGAATAAGGTGATATTTCCAAAATTAAGTTGACAGTGAAAGAACAAAATAATTGGTTAGTGCAAAACTGTTCTAACTGCCTGTAAATATAGAAGTATGTGGAATAGTTTTCCCTTTTGTCATGTCTTCTGATATTATGTGTATACAGCATTGGACAATGTCACGTCATGAAGATTAGGGAATTCTACGTTAACCCTACATGAATTCATCATTTATGTCTTCTTTGAATAAAATATAATCATATATTTTGTCATACAATTCATTGGTGGTAGACCATATGTTTGTTTGTCATTTGGCTTTACTCCCTTTTTCAAGTTGTTGTGAGTTTATTTTAATTTCACACTGCTTTTTTATTTTAATAAACTATAAGCATTTCATTGGTGAGGAGAAGTCATTGATAAATGATGCATTATGAATTCTGAATTACTTGCTGTGCTAAAATTTGATTTTGTTTTGTTTTTGTTTTTGATTTCTTTCTGGATGCATTATAATGTTGATAAATTATGCATTCTTGGTAAGATACAGTAATGTCTATATATCCCTGTTAAAAACTGGTTGTATTATGTGAATACCATGAAAAGACATCTGGCTGGACAGGTATCGTCTATGACTGCTGTCTGTCTTACTCATTTGCTCTTCACCTAACCCAGTCATGATGTTTGTCTACAAAATATCAGACATGAGTTTGACAACTGAGTCCATTTACCAAATGAATCTAAATCTATCTATCCTGAATCATTACTTTGCATATTAGATGGCATTTTGATGCTTTTCAAAATAAAACTGTATGTAGTGTATGGAAAATCAATTTATTTCTTAGTTCCTATGTTATTTTATTAATATTGTATGGCAGTTGTGTTTCTTTAAGCTTGGTATTCATCTACTTTGTTAATGTTTGTGGTTTTTGCTTAGTGAGAAATAAAATATGGTTTAATTGAAATTTGAAAATGTATATCTGTGTATAGAAATATTTTATATATTTACTAGTCCATGTTATTTATAGAAAATATTCTGATTATCTAGTATGTTGCATTTAGGGTTGTTGTTTTTTTTCTTACAGAATGGTGGAAATTTAACCAATAGAAGTATTAGAAGTATTTCTAGAGCTGAAGGTAAAATTACTTGAATTGTTTTACTATTAAATCTATATTTTGAATTAGAAATAATATATTAGAGTGCCTATTTGTGTATTACACTATGTCTGATGATATGCAATAGACCTAATCCTGAATTCAAATTTATGGGTTTTTCCATCCGTGCACAGGCGGTACAAACAAAGTTTTCTACACATTATTGCAAAATAGCACAAACTATGGATTAAATCTTATTGTTCTTTGTACACATGTTTTCATTGTAATGGTGAAAGTTTGTTTGTACCAGAGGGGAAAACCCAAATATTTGAATTCTGGATGTAGTCTATTTGACTAAGTGGTTATTTGTGATAAAAGCAATTTTATACTCCAGTGCACTCCTATGTTACTGCGCAAACTTGTTTAACATGTAGCAAATATGCTGTTCTATATATAAAAATGTACATGTTATTGTTTAATTTCTATTGGCCATAGTTTTATTGTTCTGTCATAATCAAGTGTGTCTACTGAAACACAGGAACATATTTTTACAAAATGCCAGGGTCATCTTTTCTACCTATAAACATATAAAGAGGACCACTTTGGAAGTAATAGATTGTTGTCTTTTTTGTGTCATCTCTGATATTTATTGTACATGACATATGGCATTTTACACGCTGTGATATTCACCATAAGTATGTATCCCATGTGGCATATCATTGCTACCTAATTAAATTTTATTATTATTACATTTATGCACTCTGCTTTACTGGTACTTTGAGAAAGTTTTTATATCATTTTGTTTATTCTATTGGAAACCTATAATTTATAATTTTTTGTCTTATAGATGGTGTCACTAGTTCAGGGTATCAAGATATGTCAGTAAGCAGAGATAGTTTGTATACAGGGCGTGACCCAGGTGGAGGGGGAGGTACTAAGGAATCAGTGGGTGTGACCATGAAGGATGGACATCACATGGTACCAAACCCTCCAGATAAACCTGCTATGGTACGTAAAGGACATCAAAGACAATATTCTGATCCTTCTACTGCTGTGGATAAGGAACCTGGTGCAAGTAAGTGAAAGATCTTATATAGTGATTGTTTATTTTATAATTCCATTGATATCAGTGCATTCTTTCCCATTTTAGGTTGAATCACCTATTGTGTTTTGTGTTATGGAACCAGTTGTGCAAAAAAGGCACTATCTAGGGGCAAGTTCTGCAAATCTGGTGCATCGTATTGCTATAAAGGGATTTCCTATGAAATGTTTTGCTACAAAGTAGCAAATTGAATCGCTGCATTGTGATAAGCAGCTAGTTGTTTTTCTTGCTCACCAAACATTTGGAACACTTCTACTGTTTTAAAAATGGCTGCCCCCATGGTGAACAGGTTTCTTTTTCAAGAATACTGACTTATTTCTTTATTGCATGCATAGATTTTGTCAGAACAGACTCTAGCTTTTTTAAAAAGTGCTATTCTTTGTTTAATAGCTAAGTATTTTATCAACTATTTTGCTTCAAGGTTGCAAAACCAAGATTGTGGGTCTGGAAATTTTTAGTGTTTTTAATGTACTTATTAGGAGCTACATTGTTGCAAACTATTGTATAGGAAATCAGTATGTATTGCTAGGTAACAATTAGCATTGAAATTTGACAAATAATAACTTAAATATCTAAAATAGATGTAATTTGACTTTTTACTTATGCTTTTCAATACAATGTGATGTTATTCTATTATGAAAAATTACTTTGAAAATTTGAAACAACAAAATGATGTAAAGAAACACTGACAAATTTGAAATGATTTATAATCATCTATTAATAATTATTTATAATGTTTTACAGAATGTTTACATGGTGATGGTGCTATTGTTCAACCACATCCACCACGTGAACCTTCACATGAGAGAGTTAGAAGACGGCCTGCTAGATTTAAAAATAATAGCGCTGGCAAAGATAAGATTAACAGTGCTAGTTCACAAAAAGGTACATGAATATACTTGTCTCAGTAGTTTTATTTGTACTTCTGAGTTCTGTTGCTTACTTTAAGATTTATCTTGACAAATACTCATGAATGCATTTTTACTTTGACTGTACAAAGAATAGAGGGACTATTATACTCGGCAGAAATTTCACACATGTTAATTGGGTAACCATTGGTTGTCAAAACCAAGTTGCATTTGTTTGGTATTTTGGCACCTTTCTATTCTCAGGATAATCTTGGTTAAGTTTTTGATACATCACCTTATATTGTTGAAACTACTGAATAGATTCACTAGAAACTTTAATCATGCCTATGGGGTTGTCATTGAAGGTCAAGTGCAAAGTTTAATTACTCTGGAATGAAATTTGACTGAATTTGGATTCTTTTACATTAAAAAATTCTTCATGTGGAATTGCATGAAACTCATCTCAACAGTCTTGTATGTCAATCTTGATTTTGTTTACAAGAGTTCCCAGATAGTTAAGCCCCTTGTTCATTTACTACTCTTGTTATTTTACATATTATATTTTATATATCAGATGAAGGTGTAGGTACAAGTGCATCATCAGTATCTTCTAATCAACAAAGTCCGTATAATGAACAAAGACGTGGTAGAGTAGTATCTGAAGGTGAATTAAATACAAGTAATAGTAGTACAGAGTCTGGTCCGAGACAAAAATCTGCTGAATATGTTAGACGTCCTCCTGTTGATACTAATAGAAAACTTAAACCACCTCAAAGAAAAGGTAACTCTGTCTATATTCTTATTTGTATTTCCATCATATAAAGTAGAGTTCCACTATTATTTTCTTGAGCTAGAAACTTTATCTTTCTAGCTTAGGACCATGAAGTGGACTCAAAATTGATTTATCTAAGTAAGAATTGATTTCACAGTCAAGCCAATATAAATGAGTATAACTTTTGTTGGGCACTCTATGGTGATACTTGGGGTTCAAATTTAAGCTGGCATACTCACAAAATTGGTGTGGATTTAGGAAATTGCAAGTAACTTTTATTTTAACTCCCAAATTTTTGCGAGTTGAAATCGCAGCAAAAGAACTAATGGGGCATTGAAACAGCTAGATAGATTGATAGTATTAATTAAAAAATCACAGTAAATACATGTTTAATACTCTTTGCATATCCCACAATAACGCCCTTGTTCTATCTATAGTTAATTAAATGTAGTAGTATGTTGCATAGATTAATAATTACTACGACCTATTATGCTATTAAAATTTATAGAAAAATTGCGAGTGATTTTTTTACATTTGGCGAGTTGAACAAAATCAACTCGCAAAACTTTGCAAGTCCAATGTTTTGTTAAATTTGAGCCCTGATACTGATATGTTATATATATATTTGTAGAGTATAAACCATCAAACTATCAACCAGATGGAGCAGACAGAGATGAATCTGTAGCTGATGTTATAGAATTGTTACGTAATAATATGGGTCTAGGAAATCCTGATAGTTCTGATGAAGATATTGAAGATCACAATGATGATGGTAGTGATAGGTTAGTATTGTACAACTAAATAGGTGTACAACTTAACCCCTTGTCTGCAGGCTGTGTTAACCATGGTTTGAATTGTCTCCACTTTAGGGAGAAGTTTTCCTTATGCAAGGATTAAGTTGTCCCAGGTTGAGTTGCCTAACCCTGTTAATGTATATTACATAAGTCACACAACACCTTCCCATGAGCCATTTGAGAATAGTGTTGGAGAGTTGTGTTCTTACCTTTAAGCTTTCCCTATATTGCACTTTGACTGCAGGGGAATTGATTAAAAAATAGCTGGAACTATAGCATTGGTTATAGCTTATAAGTACCAAGTTTTTATTGTGATTGATAGGGATTTCAACCCTTTTCTTGGAGTTAAGAAAGTTATCTAAAGAAATAGTGTAAATATTGATGTGTCCAGTCTTTGAAATATGCATTGGCTGTGACGTTACTGCTTGGCATTTAACAAAGATCAAACCAGGAGTTTGTTTCACTAAAAGTTAAAGTCCCCTCTATACCCTAGGGGTTAGGCTAAGTAGTAAATTAATTGGCTAACTTTGTGTTGACTAAACAAAATCGAATTGTTTTTGGTGTTTGAAATCAGCATGTTTATTTTTGAGCATATGCTAAAGATGCTGGTTTCTTTGAATGAAGCAAAGCATTTGCTATATGTTGATGTATGAATTTTGGAATAAAATAATTTATATTATTGTACCTCAAATGATTTGTTTACTATATAGCCTAATGTGACGTCTGTAGGATGTGATATTCATATAATAGAGAAACTGATTAAAAAGTGAACTTGAAAAAACCATTAATGTCCAGAGTAATTTACTATGTATTTATATATACATGTATAGCGTTTTTTACTAGGAACACTTCCAGCCACCATTGTATATGTGTATACACTTGTATTGTATGATAAATAATGATAAATTTTACTGTTTTCAGGGAAGATCAGGATGGTACTTATTTATTTGTTTCTCAACCTAAACCTGCTCCTAGACAGAAAAATGCCTCACCATCTCAGTATTTAACAGAATCGACTGTAAATAAGGTAATAACTTAATAAATAAGCCATACATGCTTTAGGTGTTACACACCATGAAAAAAAAAATATTTTCTATTACTGATTTATATTCATTTATTAACCAGGTTTTCAACGAAAACCGGGTTATTGTAATGCCGAAGTCGGCGGGCAGTTGGGCTGGCGGGTGGGTGGGCGGACAGGCCTCAACTTTTGGTATCCACTCAGTAACTTTAGTTTGCTTTGACCTATTGACACCACACTTGGTGTATGGGTAGCTTTTATCAAGAGGCAGCTTGGGATTGCTACCCAGGTGTCTGTGATCAAGGTCAAGGACACTAAAAATAGAAATTCAGTTTCCACTCAATAACTTTAGTTTGCTTTGACCTATTGACACCAAACTTGGTGTATGGGTAGCTTATATCAAGAGGCAGCTTGGGATTGCTACCCAGGTGTCTGTGATCAAGGAAGGTCACAGACACTAAGAATAAAAATTCAGTTTCCGCTCAATAACTTTAGTTTGCTTTGACATATTGACACAAGACTTGGTGTATGGGTAGTTTATATCAAGAGGCAGCTTGGGATTGCTACCCAATTGTCTGTGATCAAGGTCAAGGTTACTGACACTAAAAATAGAAATTCAGTTTCCAAGTAATTGCTTCATTTTGCATGTACTGATTTTGTTGCTTTCAAATGAATCATTCCTGTCACATAAAAACTTGGTCATTGAAAACCTGGTTTCGTCGCATTGCGGCGCTTCTTGTCTATCAGATTTATATTCATTTATCTATCAGATCTCATGACCTGAATATTTTACAACAATATAGCTTATATTAGTTTTACAAGTAGGCCAGTCTATCTTGAGACACAGGAGTTATGATACTTGAATTGCATGACTCCTGTATTTTGGAAAACTTTGATTTCATATGTTTATGTACATTCTGAACTGATACATAAAAACTAGCCAAAATTAAGTAAGTTGACATGATTAAAAATTTTAAAGACTTGTCCAAAATTTCAGTTTTTTCAGGACCTTAGAAAAAGGTTTTTTTCCTTATATGTAAAAGTTGCCAAAAGCTAGATATTCAGGATTTTAAAAACTTTCATTTATGTATTTATTTGTGAAGGATTTACATATTTCAGGGTACAAATATCACACTATGACTAAAAGTTTACAAGGTTTTATGAGATATTGATATAAATCCCATGTTTTTGTTACTTTTTCAGACTACTAATTCAGCTGGTAGTAGAAATAAGAAAAAAGAAAGTTCTTCTAAGTCTAGAGGTCCGAGACCAGAGGAAGATTTTATAAATGATGATTCATCTTCAGATAGTGCTGATGATAAACATTGGAATCTAAATAGACAAGGGTCAAGGCCTAATAGTGGTAGTAGACCTAATAGTGGTACCCGGCCCAATAGTGGTACGAGGCCTAACAGTGGGACCAGGCCTAATAGTGGTACTCGTCCTGGTTCAGGAAGTCGACCTAATAGTGGTAACAGATTAACTTCTAATGTGAAGGTCAATGCAGGGTCAAGGTCACATTCTAAAAATAGCTCCTCTCAAGGTCAAGGTGTAAAAAACAGTCTTCCATCATCTTCTAGTGTATTTTCTAGTGACAACAAACATATCAGTGCAAAAATGGAGAACGGTATTCCAGTACCTAAATTAAGTGGACTTCCAAATGGTGATAATGATGATGACATTGTATCAGGTAGTCCTACTACCTCACGTGGTATAACAGATCGTAGTTTTGTATCTAGAATGAGTAAAACTATGTTAAAAGAAATACCTCTTACAGATGCTAGATTCTCACATACACCAAATGATCATAATGTAAGTTTTGTTATTTTTACTTTGAATCAAGGAATATTTCTTAACATTTCTTATCTTTTGTCACAACCTTTTTTCAGTTGATTGCAAAATTGTATTAGTAATAGTATTACACTTAGAAGTGTTAACTTCTGGCAGTGTTTGATGTGCTGTATTTGTTTCCTCTTATTGTGGACGTTATTAATGTTCAAAAACAGAAATAAGAAGATAGTAAGGGTAAAGAAAAAATGCACTCATTGCAAACCTTGTAAAGTCAGTTATGTAGCTGTACATATTCTCATGATAAATGTATGTATGATCTTTAAGCTGGCATTTATTCTTAACCTAAGGGAGTCAAAAATGGCAAGACACATCAGAGAGTTGATGATCCAAAGTAACTATTTTGGCTTAGGGAGAAACAAAAAAAAGAAAATGAAAGGACAGAATGCAGCTTCCTGCTATTTTGCTTCAGAATAAATGAAACAATCAATGTAAAAACAGTCAGTGTTATGACTATAAACTTCTTTGTTTAATTTTTATTCATTGTTTTTGTTGTAAATTTCAGGAAAATTACGATTTTTCAAAGTATGCCTATCAAGACCTTACTGCATCAGATGAAATGGAAATGCTTGCAGCTATACAGGGTGCCAGAAGTGCCGAGTTTGAGCCTGAAAATTTTATGGAAGTAAACAAAACTTCTGGGAAAGCTTCTGACCCTCAAACTGTCCCTTCAGATAAGGTAGAAACATCAAGGGGCCATGATATTCAGTCACCTAATGGTATAGTTAAAATAAACAATACAATAAATGGTAACCAAGCGTTACTAGGTGCTAGTAATGACTCACCTACTATGATCAGTGATGATGATGATACCAGTTTTAGTACATGGAAAGCTCCGGTAAGATATTACTGATTTTTATTAGTTTGACTTTTCTGAGAATTTTGGGGCTATCCTACTCTGTACATCGGTGTTGGCGTAATTTATTTTGGTATTTTCATATTTTTGATACCACTTAAGGAACTCACTTGAAGCCTCATACATGCTCATGTGGCTACCATTGGAAGACAAATATCAGGTTGCATAACTTTAGCATGAATTTGGATGATTTGTTGCCCTTTCTTAGAACTTTCCCAAGCAAATATAACTTCAATCAATGAAAGTATCCACTTAAGATCTCATTTATCTCAATGCATATCAATGATTGATTTTTAATTTCGCCTGTGACAATTTCTGTACTAACCTTGGCACAACAAAATGCAGATAATATGTATATTATTTAATTTTACATTGTAATGCCTCAGTCCCATAAAATCGTGGCTTGTTGCGGACCCATATGTGCTGACAGCCGTAGATCGTGGGAAGCCTTGCGTAATAAGGTGACGGTACGCACATGGCACAGAACAACACACCCGTACAGAGACGTAACTGGAAGATATGCAAATTTAATTCATACTCGGTCACGATTTTGTTCACGATTTGACTTTGAAACCAATAAGTGTATCCTGAGCTCATCTCACAGACTCTGGCAAAAACGTAACAGTCCGTACGGGTACACAAGAGTTTTTACGGGTCCTTGCCGAGTTTGATCGCACAGTGCCTGTACGGTGCCCTCACGGCTATTTTTATGTTTATGGGACTGTAGCTTAAGACTTATTTTATGATCATGTAAGGTAGCCAGTTATATCAATAATAACTAACTATTTGTACCCTTTTATATTTTTTCAGCCTAGAAAAACACATAATTATCATCCAGAGATGCAAATAAGATTAAGTTCTGATACATTTACTGATCCTAGGTAAGTCTACTTAGTTTTATTTACAAGTATGAATTTCCTTCTCGTGCTTCAGGTTCTATGCTTGTACTGACTCTTTTCAGGGCTTTTTCAGGGGGTTTTGGGAAAAAGGCCCCTGTCCAAATTGGGAATTTTTAACGTTGTATATAGTCCAATTTGGGGAAAGAATATTGACTAATCAACCCAATTGGGAAATTTCATTATTAATTTTTCTGCATTAAATCTTTTTATGCTTTGCTTTGGTGTCTCTTAAAGTGTTGCAGTGCTCTTAAAGTGTTTGTTCTGACAGTTCAGTAAGGCATTCAATGCAAAATCTCATGTATTTATTATTTTTACATGAAATCTTGTGGTTTCTTTTTTAAAGGCAAAAGACATCCTTTCAGAGGCAATTGTTTAACAAAATTGGGATTTTTTTTCTTGAAATTGGGAAAAATGGTCATTATTTGGCATTGGGAATGGGGCCCATATTGGGCCCCGTGAGATAGGCTGAAAAAGCCCTGCTTTTGTTAAGCTGATTGAAAAGTTATAAGTTTGACTGGGTATAATTGGATAGCCAGCTCAGCATTAGTTCAAATCACATCTAAAACATTCCCTGTTTATAAGAAAAAACTTTATCCTACTAGCTCAGTACTGGGGGACCAGAAAGTGGACCAGAAATGGATTAATCCAAGTTGTAAGAACTTGTTTCACAATCAAGCTGAAATAAATTTGTATAAACTAAACTAGCTAGTCTCATGCAGCTGTGGTGCAGTGATTGAGTTCAGAATTTGGATTTTGGAGGTCCCAGGTTTGATTTCTGGCTGTGTGAGGTTATAGCCTTCCATGAACATTAGATACTTAGTATCATTGTCCTTCATTGTGGGAGAAGTTACCAGCTCCTTGTGGAAGGGTAAACTGTTTGAAATAAATGATTATCAGAAAAATTTAATTTAAAAAGTAGCTACATGTAGTCCCTGTGGTCACTAGTATAAAAATGACAATATTGTAGCCTACTACTTAGATTGAACTTTACAGAACTGAAAATAAAATTCTGGATTTTTGACACCTGTGAAAGGGTTTTACGTCCTGTATAAAGAGTGAAAAATTAGTGGTATAATTTTGTTACTCTTATATGTCAACTGCCATAGCCAGAGAAAAAGACTCCTCAGGAAGATTGATAGATAGATATTAGGAGCTCGATGACCAGGAGTAATAACTGCGAAGTTGGTGAGTATTTAGTAGACTATATTATATTGCAATTACTTTACTTATAACTATATTACAGAGAATGGAGTGGTGTATGTAGTCCTCCAGTACTTCATGGTGTTCCTATATCTAACTCACTGGATGATGTCTCTACATTTAGTAATCCATCTCCTAGGAAACCAATCAATCCTACAGGTATATAATTCTACTTGCTTCTATATCTAGCTTATTGATAAACATTGAATGGCTTATTCTTTACATTTTTTGGTTGGGCTAAATGCCATAGCAACACATTGTAGAAGTCATAATCACAACGGTTAATCAGTCTTCTCACGGTTCCTGGAAAGGCTAAGTCTCTGGATTTAGCTGTTAACCAATTACTAGGAGCATGAATATTTCTGTCATGCCCTACATGAATAAGAATCAGTGGAAGGAGGAAAATGGACATACAAGTTATTTCATGACCAAACTCCACCAGAGTGCTCAGCCTGGGAATTGATAACACGGCCCCTTGATCAGTACTTGCATGCTACATCAATGGCGTAAAAGATAGTAGTATTTTATAAGCATAATTTTTCAACGAAAATATTCGGCTTATAGTTTGGCAAAACCTGGGTGGGCGATGGTTTTTACAATTGCGTTTAATTTTTTTTATTTACCATATATTCCTGCCATTTATTGTCAGATCTTTATGAAACTTCATACAATGATAACATACCCTGTGATGAAGAGAATTAGAAAGTAACTGCAACTCAACCTGGCATTATTATGAATTATTTCCCTTTGTAATTTTTGCATTATTTGCAGAAAAACGCAGCATTATTGTGGTTTTTATATTATATTTCTTGTTTTATATATTTTTAGGAGACTCACCAAAGAATACAGATGATGAGGAAGAACTAGATCTTTTATTTGATTCACAATTAAATTGTTATTATGATCCTAAAACTTGTAAATATTATGAATTGAGTTAAACTCTTAATAATATTGTTAATTTATTTTTTGTTATTGTTTGATTTATGTAATTAGGATAATGATACAAGTTCATTGTTTTATGCAAACAAGAAAAATGATTGTACTGCTACATATGTAATACATTATATTTTTTCTTTACATATTGCATTTGTTATGCAATTTAAATTGCTTGTCTTTGGGCATTTTCTATGAAATATTGTCTTAGTACAGTTTTCATGCCATTTTGGGGCTCAATTTTGACCCCTTTCCCTTCCACAAAAAAGTATTATAATTTTTCTCTTCCTTGTAGAAAAATTCCATTGCTCTTGAACTTTTTTACTTTTTGTATCATTATTGCGAGTTTTTGAAGTTTCATGGAGAAATCTAAGAGATATATATTCTTTCTATTGTTGAATTTTTCAAACTTAAAAAGAAAGTATTCCTTTGTATTTAAAATAAAGAAGAAATATCCCTATTAAATTTCATTTTTTGTTGTAATTTTCATTTGTGAAAAGATTCTGCCTTAATTCCCCTATAATAAACACTAGATCTGAAGGTGTAATGATGTAATGCGTTCATCTTCCATTGTTATATTTTAGGAATAAGACGATATGGCAATATATTAAGGCTGTGGATTGTTGAGCAAGTGGCGATCCGATCCGAACCACGATTCACTTGTATTGATTGGAACCACGAATCACTTGTTAATGGAGAAGCATACAGAAATTCATGTAATAACAAAAATAAGTAAGGAATTACAGAAGCTTTTACTATATGGAAAAACATGTACTCCAAACATTCCTATTATTATTGTTTATTTACCAATTTATTCTGTAGTCGAGTGGTGTGCATAGTAAGTAAATAAAAGTTTTGAGTTTTCATTTGTGATGCGGTATCTTGACTAGAAAATCTAGTATGAATATTCGGCACTTCTGAAATGGTCTGATCCCGATCTATTTTTACAAAACATGAAGAAAATTATCTGCTAAATTACCATAAAAAATGAGCTGCACTACGCATGAAAACATGAATCAACATAATTTGTGCACCACGCATTTTCAGCACATGGAAAAACCCTCCTTTGAATCTCTAATATGACGCTGCAGATGGTTGTGTTGAAAATGGAATAAAAGTTTCTGTAATTCTTCACTAATTTTTGTTATGTTTATATGTATATTCATGTATATAATGTGTATATATATTGTATGTATGAATTCCTGTATGCTTTTTCATTAACTGGTGATTCGTGGTTCGATTTGTGAATAGTTCTACATGAATCTTGGTTCAGATTGGATTGCCACTTGCTCAACAATCCACAGCCACTAGTATCGATAGGTATTGTATCGTTCAATGACCATAATCATCTCATCCCTATTATTGATATTTATTATGTAAGTAATTCATGGGTGTCTGTATGAGTGTCTTATCTAGCATTAATGTTTGAAATATTTTAAGATAGCAATACAATTCAATTAAAATATTGATGCAATTTAAAAACTGTGGATTGTTTACTTATGCATTTTATCATACCTGTAATTTTCCTTATGGTAAAAATGTGATATGTTGATCATTAAATGCAAGTACAAATATATATTTATATAGTGTGAATGTTAAGTGAATCATGTTTAGCTTGTTAATATTTAATATTTGTTATTACACAGTTTTAAAATTGTGTCAGTATATTTATTTATTAAAAGACTTACCTTTTATGTAATGTAACTTGGTCAAATTGACCCGAGACTGATTTAATCATTACTATATACATATCCAAGTAATTACATAATGGCTTACTGATTCATTGTGTTGAAATAATATTTGAATAAACTTCATCCAGGAATTCAAATTTATAGGTTTTTACGAACAAACATTTACCCTTCCAAGGTAAAGTATGTGTACAAAGAACAATGGAATTAATAAAGTAATTCATGAGTTTTAGTCATGATGCGTAAAAATTGTTTGTACTTAACTGTAAAGGTTATTCTCTTCCTCTGGCATTGTTATTTTGTGGGTGAAATTCCATAACACAAAAGATAACTTATTGGAAATCTAATATTTGAGAATTTCAATACAATATTGATTTTTGTCTTGACATACACTTAATATGTTATCCTTGTAGATCTAAAGTATATAGAAGTGTATCATATAATGCCATATAATTATATTCTAAACAAACAGTACCAAAGTTTAGAACCACGAACAGTGTAAGCTTCTGCAGGGTTATTGTAAAAATGACATCACTAAGGGTGTGAAAAGATATAGATTCGGTGTAATATAACAAATAAAACATGGCCTTTAGGGCAATTTTTTATTTATAAATATAAAATATATGTAAAACATTGCCCAAAAGGCCATGTTTTATATGATTTTTATTATGTAAGTTTTCTTCTGTGTTACGGAATTTCACTCGCTCAATTATTTGAGTTTCAGATTGCATCTTGTATGTCATTTTGAATAGATTAAAAATATAAATGTATTCAGTACTTTAAAAACATTGTAATGCAATTAGATAAAATTATTATACCCCCAAAACTATGCTTGGATGGTATATAGGAGTTAGCTTGTTGGTCAGTTGGTTGGTCGGTCTGTAACTTTTACTTGTCTGCTCAATTTCTCAGCACGTATTGTATGAATTTGATTTAAACTTCCCACATAGACTGGGTACTAAGCAGGCATGTGCATATCCCACTTTGGTTACAGTCCATTGATTTTTTTGCGGAGTTATGGCCCTTTGATGAAAAATTTTGTCCACACATTTTCTCCACACCTATTGTATGGATTTGATTCTAACTTCTTCACACACACACCCGTTGGGGGTATATCATCACATTCAGCGATAGGTCTTGTTATCTTTGTGTTATATGTATGTGATTTTGACTCTGTGATATATTTTTAAAGTACATGTATTGTTTGTTTTTTCTCAACTGTCAAAGCATGAATAATTTCACGGTGAATGATTACACACTATCTCAATATCACGAGTGTTAGACAAAGAGCATGAAGTCACCGTGAAATTATTCATGCTTTGACAGTTGAGAAAAAACGAACAATATACAATAGAATATTTCAATGTTGGCTGGTACATTATCATTATTGTTTGTTGTTTTGATTCATATTGTAAATATCTTCATACATTGTATTCACTGATATGTTTTATTTTTGTCTGACCACAGTTGTTATTGAGTGAAATCATACTGAAAATGAATAAAAAATATGAATAATAAACTATTAGTTGTTTTATTTTTTGATCTGATGGTTCATACATTAAGTACATGTAGTTATCATCCTGGTCTCATGAAATGTGACAGACCATAGGTGGAGGTCAGCTCCATACAGTTTATCATTAAGCTTTGACTTCGGTCAAACCTACTATGTGTAACAATTGTGTATTTCTTAACATAAAGCATTGATTTTTCATTGTAGAGGGAGAATATGTGGGCTCTTCATGGAAGGATAATTATACCCCCGCAAACGAAGTTTTCGGGGGTATACTGGAATCACCCTGGTGGTTGGTTGGTTGGTTGGTTGGTTGGTTTGTTGGTTGGTTGGTTGGATATGTGGTCTGTCCCAAAAAATTGAAACATTTGTAGTATGCTTATATCTTAATGTATTTGAATAGAAGCTGTTATATACCATGATTTAATGGTGTATACAAAGCTCATGTAACTATGGAAACATATCTCACTTGTTTAAAATATTTAATTGTGTTACATATTTTAAATCTAATTAGATAACTGTATAGTTTGCTTTTTTTCTCAATAGATTTTTTTCTTATCTTATTTTATAGAATTTGCACAGGCGTTTACAGTTGATGTTTATATGCATGTTATATCAATTCCAATTCAAAATGGCCGACTTGCGGCCATCTTGAATTCTTTTTAATTTAGTTTAATTACTGTATGCTTATTTCTCAACCGATTTTTTCCTAATTTAGATAGAATTTTGCACAGGCGTTCACAGTTGATGTGTACATACACTTTAACTCAATTCCAATTCAAAATGGTGGACTGGCTGTCATTTTTTTTCAAAATTAATGCAGTCTTTTATTGACTTATTACCATACATATTTTGAAAAGAAATTGCATACAAGGTCTCACTGATACAGTTGATCAGTATGACTATTCTTCATCAATTTATATTCAATATGGCTGACTTGCAGCCATTTTGATTTTTTATTTAAATTACTGTATAGTACATGTATGTGTTTTTTTACTCAATTTTAGCCAAATTCGCTCCAATGTCTCTGATGTAGTTGACTCGTTCATGGATTTACTCTGGATACAAAATCATAATGGCAGACTGGCATATTGATTGATAAATTGGATTTTACGGCTTATTAATGCAAAAAGGTCATATTACGCTGAAAACATTTGATGATACTATTACTTCAAAAGATAATGAAGATTTTAAGTCCTTTATTTTTTGATAAACATTTATTTCCTTCAGGTTTGGTTTTGTTTTGGTTTTACGGCGCACCAACACAAAAAGGTCATATCGCGCCGAAAGCAATCAATGACACTATTTATTAAAACGATATTAATGATGTAAAGCTCTATATCTTATTACAAACATTTATTTCCTTCAAAAAGTTAAGTATCGCATATGATGGTACAGACTCAAAAAGTTCTTTACGTGAGTTAACTTTAAAATGTTTGTCACGGATGTCTTTAAGATCCTGACAGTCAAGGAGAACGTGTTTGACATAGAAATGCTCGTCACAGGGTTTACATTTAGGTGCTTCCTCTCTTTTGAGAAGTTATGAATGTGTTAAACTGGTATGACCAATTCTACATCGCAAATCACTATTTGATCTCAGCGATTAGAAAATATGATGGTAAAGACTCAATAAGTTCTTTAAGTGAGTTAACTTTAAAATGTATGTCACGGATGTATTTAAGATCCTGGCAGTCAAGGAGAACGTATTTGACATTGAAATGCTCGTCACATGGTATACATTTAGGTGCTTTCTTTCTTTTGAGAAGGTATGAATGTGTTAATATAGTATGGCCAATTCTACATCTCGAAGTAACTATTTATCTCATTGATTAGCAAATATTATTGACGAAGATGAATCAAGGGTTTATGGCTTTATGTCATGTACCTTATTAAATATAGCATTATTCCACATTGTTTGCCAGTTTGAATTGCTGAAGTCTATTATGTACTGCTATTTTTATCCAATTCTTATTTTTGAACTTTTTTTTGATGTATTGATATTTTATCAAATACATAATGGCTGATTGGCAGCCATTCTGAGTTTTTCTTTTTAAAAAGAAAATGATTTGATAATTTTTGTACAGACTTTGAGAAAGTAAGCAATTGTTTAAGTTGATGTGCTTGGCATTTTCTTAAGTGGAATTCAAAATGGCTGACTGGCAGCCATGTTGAATTTTCTAATATCTTGTACAGCAAACATCTTTTTTTTCTCACCTTATTTTGATAAAATTGTGCTGACAAATTCTTGTTGATGAAATTTTTATATGTATTATTTTTTATGTATTTCAATGGACCAACTAATTTTTCTGTAATGTTGAGAAGAAAACATCTTATTTCGTTATAGCTACATGAGATTTTAGATATTATTTTAACTTTACTACTGTGAAAATAATGATCGGTAATTTAAGCTTTCTTATGGGGTATTTGTGATTCTTGATACAAGATATTGTAAATACTAATTGTTTGATTTATATTGTGTACATTGCTGACTACCATTTTTACAATTGCCTTATTTTTTACTTATTTATCAAAAAATTACAAACACATTCTACATTTTGCTCATCTGGTTACAACATACTCATGATGAGTTTAAATGTGATCACTCTTTGTCTGTTGTTCCACTTTACATTTATAATGACCAAATGGTGTTCATTTTCATGTAAAAAAATCATTTGAAATATGACAACTCTGTTCGTTTTGCTTTTTCATAAATCTATAGTGAATTACACTGTAATTTGCTGTTTATTTCCAATTTGATATTTGCATCCTATTCTTTTTATGGTTTTTATGCTTCTTACAACATTTACCCTTTTGGACTTCCACAATGTTGACTTGCTTTTATCTTGAAATGTTGCTGTTGCGGGGGTATTTTCGCCAATGGTGGCAGTTCTAGTTTAGTACTGGCTAGTGATAAATTTATTTATTTGTACTGGGTTTAATGCCGTGTCAACACAATTTTTTGGGTCATTTTATGGCGTCCAGCTCATCTAACCTAGCTTTTCTGGACCCTTGTCTATAACCAGTACTTGCCTACCCCTTCCACAAGGCTCTTCTCCATATACCTTATTGATGGAGGAAAATTGACATTATTGTCAAATTTTCATGGAGGGATAACCTCCCCAGCTTGGATTTGAACCTGTACCCCCAACATGGTAAAAACATGTTCTGTAAGGATGGTTAGGGGAGTCAACTGTCATGCATAATTTTGGAGTCAATCAAGTATGTTATTAACTTGTAATAGGAAGATGAAAATATAAGTGCTTGATATAGGGATTGAACCCACAACTTCAGGCTGGCAAGTCGAACACTTCCAACTGAGCTAATCAGGCCAATGAATATAACATAAAAATAATGTTAACATATGCTATGTATACAGCCCTGCAAGTGCTACATACCTATTTTCTTTTTAAATAATTTTGAAGTGACAACCCCAGATTCTCTCGACTAACCCAGCCTTTGTTTCATCCTAGCTCAAGGATTCCAAAGATTGCTAGTAATAGGAAGCAGAAAAGTTAAGTGCCTGATGTGGGATAGAACCCATGACCTCCTGCTTGCAACTCAGGCACTCTCACAACTGAACTAATTGGGTCAATGAATATATCATACAAATAATTAAACTATATATACACCCCTGCTACAAATTATTTATATTTTGCACAGACCCATCAATTTTGTTTCAAGTTATTTGTTAATCATTCATTTCATATATGATTGTGTCTAACATCAGAAAATTATGTTCCTATGAAGGTTGAATCTCTGGCTTTAGCTGGGTACTGTCAGAGACAACTGCCTTACATGACTAAGAATTCAGTGGTAGAAGGGAGAACCTGCTACCCCTTGATCAGTACTTACATGCTACAGACAAAGCTGATTAGACAGCTTGCTTTTACTAAGACAATGCTTGGTGCATTTTGATTTAATCAAAACAAAACAAAAAATCATTTATATAAGCAATATTTATTTGATTTTAGGATACATAACATAGTACAGTACATATAATGACTTGAATATGAATAGTTGAAACAAAAATAACAACCATTGACCACAACAGTGACATGTTGAATGAGCAACATTATATCCAAGTACAAAATAACCCATGGGAATTATTAATACATTATTTATTTATATTAATCACTGCATATAAAAAAACACAGTGTGAACTTCAATAATTGTGAGTTGTGATAATTGTCATTACACCGGACCTCCCATGTCTAAATAATCTGTGATATATATGTATAAATCTGTAAAATAATCAGTCACAGTCTCACTGTGAAATTACCTTGAATCATGATAAGAGTATCAAGTTAAATAAGTTAGACTTTAACAACACAATAATAAAGCCTGGTCAGTCAAAAATATATAACATTATCAATAATGTAAAATGAACAACATACTGCATGTAATCTCTAGATTTCAAGATTTTATAGTTCTGGACATGAAATATGGCATTGTAATTTTGTCAGAATCTGGTATAAAAATTCATTTTATAATGATGGCATCATGCAACAATGCGAGAGTTCTAGACATAAAAAATACAGCATTAATATGTAATTTTGTCAGAATCTAGTTTAAAAAATTTATTTTTAAATGATTGCATCATGCTACAACAATGAATACTTGACAAGTTGGCAATCATGGATTAGTACACAAAATGTTCACAAGACATAGAGTAATAATTGCCAATAAGAGATATGTCTTATAAATAAAATACAATGACAACAAATACCGGTACATAGCATTTATTGCTCGTTGTCATACATACGTAACAAAGTATTAACATATTACTAATGCATACATTATAACGTAAATAAAAAGCAAAACGTTCTTTAAATGTTCGAAAACATAATTGCAATTGAATAACAAGAAATGTAATGTTGAAACCACATTAAAGCCAGATTTAAAAACTTTATTGCAACAATTTAAAAGGGAAATAATCCATAATAAAGCCAGATAGAGTTGTGGTTACTTTCTAATTTGGTGAAGATCTGACATTAAATGGCAGAAATATACGGTAAATTGAAAACTTTAACACAGTTGTTAACAACACAGGACGCCCCTCTGCCCATGTTTCGCCAAACTGTTAGCCGAATTTTGTTGTTGAAAAATCCGGCAAATCATAAGTTGATGGGTCAAAAACTAACCTAATTACATGTAAATACAGAAGGATGTAGACTAGTTTTGCACTGACCAATCAAAATGTTTTATTGACTTCAGATATTCGAATGATATTAAAATTGTACGAAGAGTCTCAGGTCAATCACAAATCTTCAGTTATTCTCAAAAAGCTCAGATAAACACAAAAGCTCTATGATAGAACATAAAACTGTGCTTTAAAACAACACATCCCATCTATTTTTATCATTATTAAGAATTTTAGGCAGCAGTAACAGAAGTGCACATGGACTGAAGCCAACAATACTTAAAGCTTTAAATGTTTATTGGCCCCTATTTCTTATTATAGCCATAAAGTTGTCACAACTCCCTCATTTATCATTTCCAAACTTGCTAGCCGTGGCAGATTCAAGTGCTGGCTTCAAGATCTGAAAAATGTAAACAATAAAATTAACAAAAGCAACAAATACAACTAAAAGTTCATTGACAGTAAAAGTAGTCATATGCTATAAGAAGTTCATCATTGCTAACCACTAAAAAATCAAAATGTGTTACTAAGGAACAAAAGCAGTTAAATGTCCATAGATACATTAAAGCCCATAACAAGTATTTTTCATTAATCCACTTCAAGGGAGGGTTAATTCAATAAGATTCTGGACTTATGATTTCCAATTCAATACCAGCCATTGAAGGTGTATATTTAAGTTATAATGATAGAAGCCAAAGAGCATCCAATGTTAAATGTACATTGAAAGAAATGATCCGATTGGCTTAAGTTGCCTCAAATAACCAATAATAATACTCCTTACAGTCAACATAGTATTATATTTTATAGTTAATGTTGTTGCTTCTGAGAAGGGAAGTGAAGGTGATTTGACCCTTTGAACAAAAAATTGAAATCCAAAGTCTTGTCGTACTTCTTAGAAACACTGAATGCTATGATAAGGCACCATGTATTTTTGCTGTCATAAGCAATTTAATGTAGTTAGGAATAAAATGAATGCAGTGCAAAACTAATCTACATTCTTCTTTACTTACATGTACTGTGACTTTGTTATTAATATTCAATGAATCAAATACAATATTATAAGATCACTGCAGTCCTAATACAGACGAATAACGGCTTACAATAGCCCATCAAGTGGTTGAGTTTAACACCATAGCAACACAATGTAAAGGTCATATCATAGTCAGTCAACCACTCACAGCCTCCTGATAGGGCTAAATATCTAGATTTAGCTGTTAACCCTTTACAAGATGCAAACTTCCGTCAGTGACTGACAAATGCCCCACTTGACTTAGAAGCAGTGGTAGGAGGGAGAAAGGTCAAAGTCATCATCAAGTGAAGTAAACAGAGACAAGTTATAATATAAAATCTTACTTCATTATCCAGATAATTATCACATTCATAACACCATACTGATAAATCAGCATAACTTAATACAATAGGATGTTTACTGTCTGCACCATGTTTTACCATGTGTTCTTTTACATATCTACTACAATATACCTATAATACAAAAAAGTAAAGTCAATTAATAATGGTTCTAGTTTGTTTTGGTTGCATTTTCAACGCTGTGTCAACATAAATAATGGTCATTTTATGGAGGTCAGCTCACCTTATCCAGTTCTGCTGGACCATTGTCTCCAGAACTCACCTACCCTACCATAAGGGTGCTGATTTTCCATACACATTATTAATGGAGGAAAGATGTTCAAATAGTTGTCAGTATTAATAATCAGTCTGTTGTATTTTGAACCAGCAATCTCTTCAGAACACTGGACTTGAAATCTTTCAGGAAGCCTACAGCGCCACAGACCTGGGTGGAAAATGTTTCCAATAGCCCACTTTTTAAACAATTTTTCAGTCAAATCGCAGTTGTCAGACAGTGGTGATACTCGTGTAAATTAATGAAAGTTATTTTATAATGCACAATTCCAAATTTCAAATAAATGATACATACTACCCTCTCATAAAAACTATAATTTTTGTTTGTATCAATACTGTATTTAACATAATGGGGGCTGGTGGCCTACATCAATGAACAATGTTGTTGTTGAACAAATTAATAAATGAAACATACAAAACCAATATACAGGGTTTGTCACTAACATTGTCTCGGGATATCATGGATCCCAAAACTTGGGAAGATACCCTGTGATTTTAGCTGAGGATTCTGTCCAGATTCCTGAAAAATTACCCTGTGTTTATGCAAATTTGAATTTCCATGTAATCCATTATTTAGCCCTATTTATTTGCAAATACCAACCTAAATTCCTTTTTTTCCTTTTATTTGAGGGATCCCTGCTAGGGAGGAATTTCTGAATAACTGGCTATGGATTCCTTTGTAACTACTGCTAAAGTAGTAAGTGTCAAACCCTGAATATATATCAAGTACTTGAGTTGAAAGACAGAAAATACACATAATTTCTAAAATTAAACAACCAGATAAACAGGAAAGATAACTCTTACCTTATAACAAACCAAACACACCCAGTTCTCTCCCTCGTTCTTACAATCTTCACATGGATCTTTTACATTAAGTCCACCCTCTGGTAAAGGTTTAACTTGTTCTAAATGTGCACACCATTTCAATGGTTCTACTGCATACATTGCTTCAACACCCTGTAATATATAAAAGTACATTTTGTATATAGAATTATACCAGACATTAAAATATCATAAGGACAACTTTAATGCAACAGGCTAGATATATTTTTCTCAACCACTAGCCTATTTTATTGTTTACATGATAGTAAAGGGCAAAATTATTAACTACTCCAATGGTATAAATCAGTATGTTGCCCTGCTAGCTCAACACTTAAATCTACTGATCTAGGGGTCCTTGGTATGAAACCTGGATGGGGCATATTTTTGTGGAGTTTAGTAAAGAAATAATTCCTATGGTCACTCTCATTCCTACCATTGATTCTAAATGTAGGGCAGTAATCATCCATTGAGGAAAGAAAATATGCGCCTAGTAATTGGTTTACAGCTAAATCTAGAGATTTAGTCTTTCCAGAAAAGATATGAGTAGACTGATTATCGTAATATGATATATACAATGTGTTGCTAGGGCGTTAAACCCAACCCCCAAAAAAACATTTATAATTTGATAAGCCCAATTTTAACACGGACGAGAGCAACCAAACATTGCCAGACAAGCCTTGGAATGGAATCCACAAGGAAAATGAGGGAGGACCCTTGACATTGAGCTGCGCAAGAGCAAGATATCGTGGGGAGAGGTCAAAGCCCAAGCTACATACCGAACAGATGTGGTGGAGGCCCTATGCTCCAACTTGGAGTAAAGAGGACTTAGTAAGTAACTTTGACACAATCATTTGATTGGTTGAAAATTAGTCATTTGAAGGTCTAAAAAGTGATTTGACTAGCAATTTTCAAGGAAGGTATAATTTTCAGTTAACATTGAGCTTAAAACATTTCAGTAAGGTGTATAATATAACACTCAGACATTGTCCTTGATCAATAACTAAACAGTTGGATACAAGAAAATAATGTGGAAACCACATCGAAGCAGGCTTTTTACCCTGATGCAATCAATAGAGAACAGTTTTATGTTCCCTCAAAAGAAAAAAAATATATGTAGACATAAGTAGTAAAACAATTCAAGCATGCTCTCTATTGGTTTTACTGCTATGGCAGCATGGAAGAAATCAATACTATTGTCAATTGTTTATGGAAAGGTAAACAGTGGACAATATTCCAAAATAAGCTTAGTTTTTTTTAATCTGGCTAATTAAACCAGGTAGAGTTATGTTTATATCATAATTTTGTTTTTCACATGGTATGTTATCATTATATCAAGTTTAACAAAGATTTGACCACATATGGCAGAGATAATAGGTAAATGAAAATCTTTAACCAATAAAGGCAAATATCATAAAAATTGTTAACCCAATTATTTACGACAACAGACACCTGCCTGACCACCCTTCCCACCTGGGTTTTGCAAAACTATAAGAACTAAAAGTTGATTCATTTTGTTGAAAACTTTGACTAAAATATATATATATGGATGGAATGTCAAAGTTGATTCTGATAACTGATGTTCACAGCCAGCTGATCATATATGTTAAATATTTGATGATACAGACAGTAGACATTACATATAATCATCAGTAATATAATAGTGTTGTCTAGATAGAGATCTATATAATATAATTTATTATACCTCACATGATTTGTTTACTATATAGCCTAATGTAACGTCACTGGGTGACAATTCGTAATGGCCCCCTCTTGACATCCCTAAGCTATGGGAGACCACTGCGCTGGAGTTTGCAGAATACCAGGACATGAGTTTTAGCCATTCAGTTTGAATTACCTCCCTTGCACAGTCACTTGCTTTTTATCAAATGACAAACTTAAACTTTGTCAAAATGTCTTTAAGTTCAGAAGCAAATAAAACAGATAAAATTAAAGGGTTTGTGTCTATTAACTTGTAAACAATTTCTGATTTTTGTTGTTTGGTATATTCTAATAAATATCACATCCTACAGAGGGTGATAGAAGCTTATGTTCAACCTTGACAAGTAATGTCAACCTCAGCTAAAGTCTCGATTGACATTACTGGTCTTGGGTGAACATTCCTTTCTATCACACTCTGTAGGATGTGATATTTATATAATATCTATCACACGCCAACCATTAGAATGAATTATAAAACTAGTACTCAGATGTGTCCCCCGACAGAAGCTATGCTTCTTGGACACTGAACTACTCTTCTGAGGTCTATCCACTTGTTTAGTCCTAAGCCAGTAGGTTGAATAGAATTGATCTTATGCTCTGGCAAAAAAATGCATGAAAGGGCAGTAACTCTAAATTTTCCAAAAGTATGAAGCTTAAGTACTGGGCTTCTCCACCAATATGCTTCATTTTCAGGCGACACAAAAACTATCTTCTTGTTTTTGACCTTTTATATGTCAAAAACATGTTTATACTAGAATATACAATTTATGCCCAATTCAGACATTTTTTAAAATCATTTTGAGGCTGTCAGTCATCTTATTCCAGGTCCCTGGATCTTTGGATGCAAGTGAGAGTAGATTAACAGTTTTGATACATTTTGTATCTTTGTAACTTCGTCTTGATCACAAAACCATTACTTCAAAACTGAAACATCATTACAGCCATGATAACTAGAAAAATTTAAGTTCGTCCACAACAGTTTTAATACCAAACCATTGGATTTCCGATTATAAAAGAAAAATATGGTTATATTGTATATCAAGGGTTGCCTGCAAGACAGTAGTAAGTGCATTGCATAAAATAGAAAGTTACTACAGTCTTGCGGGCAACCCTCGATATCCATTTTAGTTGGCTAACAAGGAAATAATTATAATAAACTAACATACCTGTTGTTCATAATGTTTCAGTAATTCTTTATTAGAACTAAATTTATCAGATCCACCTTCAGCCCCGCTGCTTGTACCTTGTTCAGCCATATTGTCTGTGTTGATAGATTGATCTGTACAAGAACCTCCTGTAGTTGTTGTTGTTTCAGTCTCGGCTTTATTGACTGGAAAATAGAAATCAATACATTGCTATACAATCATGCATCTCATTTATTGATATCAACTCACACGTCTGTTTGTATCTATATCTATCATGACTTTTAGCTCTTTTATAACAAACAGCCTAGAGCAGTTTAAAGGCTATTTCTCTTCTAATATGTCTTTAAGCTCAGTGAATTTGGAGTTAATTTTCTTTTGCCTAACAATTGAATTACAATAAAAATTCCCAAAATGACCCCCATTGTAGTCTGAGAAATCAGCAGTTATCCAATTGTCTTTCTTGTTCAGCCTCAAAAAAATTTTGCTAGGACAACCAAAACATTACTTAGTACATGTATACAATGTATATAGAGCAGACTACTATAGTGACTCATTTGAAGAAAATCACTATCAGCAGTCATTGTAACCAGTTATGTCACTTCATTCTTTATAGGAGCAGTAGTCCACTGGTAGTATGGACCCTTAAGAATCAAGAGCGCCTAGATTTAAACCTACAATCAGCACTTATTTCCTAGCGCAAGAAACTTTTCTAAGATTGCTTCACTCCATAAGGTGAAAATTGGAAACTGTAAGGGTTGAATAATTTCCTTGCCTGTCTCCAATGAGCCAGCTGCATATAAGTGATGTAAAAGACTCTCCAGATAAATGGGTGGACAGATGGACAAAAGGACTAACAGACAGATACTAGTGACCTAATGACAAGGGTAATAGCTGTTAAGTTGATAAACATGCATCAGCATGAAACTTAAATGATTGAATTATATAAATGCAATTACATGTACTTAATTTACAGTACTCTAAATCTTAAATTACAAGAACAGACACTGATCTGTAAGGTCTACGTCAAGTTGACCTGCTGTTAGATTATTGATTAGTTACAACAGTTTTAAATCAGTACATGCATGTCTGAATCATCAGACATAATATTGATCTTACAGTAGAAACATCTCCAAGTGAGCTACTCTCTCAGACTGATAGATATGCACATGTTTACTGCATCAATGCATGCTGCATCACAAAACAACAACATTGAAAGGTATTGAATGTTGTCTAGTAAATACATGTAAATGAATAATACACAGACATGCACATCATTAATGTCATGGAAAAATCAATGTTATATCACATCCAGTCTTTCAAAACATATTGTTTAGAGGTAATGCATGCCATCTAGCAAACTTTCACAATTATAGTTCAAATCGAGTTCAAACTGATTGCCAATCTCTAAACGCTTAAGTGCTAGGGGTGACTATTGCGACCAAAAACACTATCGCGATAGTATTGCGATAATAAAAGTACTATTGCAATAGTATTGCAATAGTCAAAAAACTATTGCGATACTATCACGATAGTTTTTTTATTATAAAAACAACGGTAAACAGTCTCAAGTCTTTTACAATAAACAATTAATGTTCTTGGTCAAAGACAGAACTCAGACAGAACATTGCAGGAAAATGTTTCAAAGATTTGGCCAGAATTTAGTTCACAGGAGTGGAGAAATCTACAAAATAATGACTTAATTTGAAAATAACTTTTCTGTATCAAATAACAACTTGTCAGTTATTTGGTTATTTGAAATGCTGATTAATCAACAAACTGTTTTATTCAACTAACTTTTTGGTTATTCTAACTCTTTGTCATCGATTACCATAATTACATAAGGATAATGATAAACACAGTATAGTTATGATAGCATCTTCAGTATTTTAATTGAATTTAAGAAACATATGATTATGCTTCATTTTTAAAATTACACCGAAACAAATGTTGGCAAGTAAAAAAAAATGTCTGGCATTTTGACATTTGTTTTCCTGTTTGTTCGAATTTGTCGGTTCCTTGGGCACTGTTTGCTAATTTAAGAAAAACAAATGAAAAATAATAAGCTTATTACATTAATTATGAAGATTTAAGAATGTTTTACTTAATTTGCGATAGCGTGGGTCGCGAAAATATATGACAATAAGTCATCATTGAAGGGATTGTATTTTTACGAAATACAATACTAAATTACATATTATAAAATATTTTTGTTGTAAAATAATACAAAACACTATTTATAAAATTTAATTACACAAGACGGTGTTATTGACAATTATCGTCAGTAATTTTAACAAAGAAAAAATGACTTCCTGGGATCGCCGATATCGTTTTTATATTATTAAGTTTTATATATAATACAATTTAACAAATTAGGTCACGCTAGTTTAAGAATACATTTTTCATGACGATTAATTTATATTAGACTCCATGATTACATTATGAGACATTGCAATTATGTCATTGTTATGCTATCAAACGTCGACAAAGTAAGTGTGAAAAAATGCCGACACATATCTTAAATTGTTTACCTCAATTTCTGCTCAAACTGCAACACATATTTGTCCTCAAACAAAGGATTAATATTGATTTAATTGCTGCAAACAATTAAAAAATATATATGCGCTATTTCCAATGTACTCTGACGTGTATAGGTAAAGGTATATACAGATGTTATCGAGCGTGTAATCATAAGTCGGCGACTTTATTATGATTTTGTGACATCCTTGTGCATTTATATGTCGGCGAGTTAAACTCCCAGCGTGTGAACGACAATTGGGTTTTAATGAGATGTAATTGGCATGTAATTGTCGCGTGAAGTTTCATTTTTTGCATCTCTTATCTGACCAGTTTCGATTTTTTATTTACGTTCGATACGCGGCGATTTCGAGACTTAATGAGTAAAGGAGTTTTTAATTGGGTTATGATACGCAAATTGTTTATTCTTATAGGGTTTTTGAGATTTTTAATTGCGTATTTACGCAGATACCCAGCTTATCTGTTCCTCTGTCGGCTTCTAAATAGATTTATTTTGATCCGTATCAATGTGGAGTTCTCTCATTAAAAAAAGATGAAAGTAAAGCGTTTATGGGGCTCAACTCTCGTTTTCAAGAAAACTATCGAAAAAAGTCGATAGTCAGAAAAACTATCGCGATATTTATCGACTTGAAAAAGTTCTATCGACCTATTGCTATTGCAAGGTAAACTATCGCAATACAGCGATAAGTCGACCTATTGTTACACCCCTATTAAGTGCCATACACAAATTTGGTCAGGGCTTTTCATCCTTCAGGGCATTTTCAGTAAGGGGCCTTAATACTTTATAAAGAACAAAGGGAAAAAATTATCACAATTACATTGAAGGGAGAATGAAAAATCAAAGGTTATATGATGAACTTATATCCAAGCTTGGGCAAAAAAAAATATGTAAAATTTTTTTAAGAAGAGTAAGTGCCTGTAAACAGTCCCTGTTACAAAAGGGAAATAAAGCCCTGTCCTTATATAATTGTGGCTCATTATAGATCCCTGGCCCTTCCTATCATCAAATTCCTTTGACAACATGCAATTTACCCAAATTTGGATTTTCCTTCCCCTAACAAATGAAATTGTGATAAAATGTCCCCAAATATTCTATATAAGGGAAAATATTATACTTGACTACTTTCCCAAAATTAAAAAAAATAGAGTATACTCTATATAACAAATGAGAAGAATACATGTATACCTACATACACAGATTTATAATTAAATTAATATAAACTATATACAAAAAGCATAAAAGAAATAAAATACATTCTATACTGACAAGCTTATAAAAAACATACACTCTGGCTCAAGCAACAACAAAAAATCCTTAAATATTATTTTTGTCCAGATAGAGAAAATTAAGCACAGCAGTGAAATTTAACTGATCGAGACAAATTCAAGTTTTGCTTTATATATGCTCAGTTAAGCAAACTAGAATATTCTTGGGACAATTTTAGAAATGACATTGTGTGAAGAGTACTATATAGGCTTACAATTGTATGTATGTTAATAACTATATACACATATAGAAGTGACCAATCTAGGCTATATTATAATATTATTTACCAATTTACATGTTACAACGTAATACTAACAAAAAACTAATCTTGGGTTTCCATGTATATAAATACATGTACATGTATATAAATATGCTTGACCTAATTAGTAATTAATATTTAGACAGATATTAATTTTCTATTTTTATTGCCCAAGACGTAAATTTATAACAAACTGGGTTGCATAAATACATTATGTTATTCATAATACTTTTGAAGCTTAGGTCATTTACTGTACATTTTTGACAATTCATTCAATTATTGATTTTAAACTAATCCAATAATACTTACACAAGTCACAAACCTGTTCACAAATTATAACAAAATAAAATCCCTGGTTTTTTTTTTTTTCAATTTAACCTTCAATACTAACACCTAGTTTAACAATAACAGCAGTAATGTGAATATTCAAATTGAAAATCAATAATCATGATAATGTTTTCTGGCAAATTCTGCATCAGACCACTTCTCTCAGTCACAGCTAAAATGCTAATTAAGTCGTACAATTTTCAGTCATAGCTATGCCTAGCACGAGAGACAATGACTTAGTTTACAACCAACCATGATATTTAATACTTAAACAGTAAAGACTATCTATCAAAAACATAAAAATACACTAAAATTTTACAAAATAAATTCTACAAACCGGCTCTGATATCTACTTTCGTTTTCAATAAATGAAAGTATGTTAAATAAATTCTAATTGGTCTATTTATTAACAACTTGTAACAAGAAATTTCATTGGATCAAAGAATATATGTCTATTCATCGGCAGTGATATTAAATATGCGGGTCTTATTTCATTCTTTTCACAAGTGCAAATAACATTGTTTAGGAATAAGAATTACAATTCATTCAATATATGAGAATAATTTATACATAACACAAGAATGTTTTTTAAAAAAGTAAAAACAAAAAATATAAATACTATAAGTATAGTATAATAGTATTTTCATTTTGCTAGTACATATTTTCATCTATTCAGGATAGCTGAAAAAGGTAATGTGAATAACCTTGTTCCCATACATAACTGGCTACAATAAAGTCCACAAAATATACATTTAACAAAAAAATTTTCCCAGTCAAACATAATTTTTAATCGAACATTTCCAGTATCAGGGGCAAAACTTATCACTCCTCCAATTGTCAATGGAGACCAAAATTTCAAATGAGGCACTAAAGATTTGAAAATGATGACTCAGTCTGTGATAAAAAAATGGCAAGCATTTATATGGGTCCTCACTAGTAGATGTCAGATTCTGACACTTATATCTTATATTCTTTATCTGGAATCATGCAAAAAAGACAAATTGACCATTGGAATAAAATGTCCATAAATCAACTACAAGTATATAACACAAGAATTTTATGGTACTGTTACCATTTTTAACTCATTTTTTTAAATTCAATACTACTGGTACAAGAGAAGGGTCACTAGTAAATTTCTGGGGATGACAAAAAATTATATGTTAAGGTTCATGTTGAACCATGGATAATTAGTTAAACTTTGGACTCGTCAAAGATTTTATAAATGTTTTCAATAGAAAATGGAGAGTTATGACTATGGTTCAATATATAATGTAATTAAATGAACCATGTATAACAATGTTATAACATTGTATATAATTATTTATTGCATATGTTACTATAAATAGTAACAAAATCGACAAGAAAGTGCGCCAATATAGCCACAATGTGGGCAATACATTCCGGTATTGAGCAAGTGTGCCAAAATATCGATATTTGGCTCACTTCCTAGTGTGCCAAAAATTGATATTGAGGCAACTTCCGGTCATTACGCACCTGCAGTTTAACAACGGCAGACTTTCCGCACGTGAAATTTGTACGTAATTAGCAACAAGAAGCTATTCAATTTTACGACGTGTGTTTTTTTCATATAAAAAATTAATAAGATAATCAACAAGCAGACTTAAGTTTTATAACAAGCGTTCATTAGATTCCAACGTTTCGGCGTTGACAACAAAATACATGTGACGTAACATCAACGTGCAAAATAGCCCATTACGTCGAGAAAAAGTGTACTTTTGTTGAAGAAAAATCATCATTACATGCATTGGTCAACATATGCAATAAAAACGTTATGAAACAGGGCAAGTAGGCCTTAAGTCGATATCGGCACACTTTCCTCGGCATTAGCCCTCGGGCTAAAGCCCTCGGGCCAATACCTAAGCAAGTGTGCCGATATCTTCCTAAGGCACACTTGCCCTCTTTAATAACCTCTACATAATGTATAAAGGGTGAGCATAAAATAAACATAAAATTGAGTACTTACTAGTCACATTACTAAGCTGTCCAGCCAAGTTGTCAATATCAGATGAACTGTAAAAAAAGTTTTAAAATACATAAAGTTGTATACAAATTAACAATGTAGACAATAATATATGTATTGAAACTAGACTTAAAACATTTTATTTCAGTAGGTAACTTTCCTTTCAAAGAAAACAGATATAGTTTCAAAACTTTCATTAAAGAAATTTTAAATTTTTATATTGCTGATTTCAATTTTTTAGAGTGTTACTTTGCCCCGCCCCCTCTGTGCTGAAACTGTGATTAAACAAAGTTAGTTTTACACACAAAAAAGTAGCTAAAATGATGTTTTTACCAGGCATTGACTATATACAATATTGATCTAATAAACAATAAAATTTGACAAAAACAAACAGATTTAAGTATACATGTACCTGGCAGAATTATCTTCAGGTTTCTCGGACTTCACTTTCTCTGTTTTTGGACGTTTATCAGGAATACTGACTGTAACAAGAATGAGCAAATTATAAATTCATAAACCATTGTCAGTAGCCCAGTAGGGTGCCTGGATTTCAAATCTAGTGTTCTGAAGAGAGTACAGGTTTGAATTGTGTTGACAAGGCATTATACCCAGTATAAATAAATAAATTCATAGACAAATATCTCTATATACATACACGAAAATATATTGAAGCTAATCTTAATTTTAACTAAAAGCTTATGCAAATTTTACCTTACACTACACTCGTGGCAAGAACAATTTGTTAGTCATATTTAATTTGCACTTAATATTTGTTTGACATGTCATGCCCAGAAGACAGAACCCTTTACCCAGAATAAGAAAGTAAAACTTCTATTGAAGAGTGACATATGCTGTCATGTGTTTAGAATGTTGCTGCTGTCAGCAAAAACAAATAATAACAAGTAAATCTACTATACTTCAGTGTCCATATTTCGTCACCCTAAGGATTTAAAAGGAAATACATGTAAGTAAAAACATAAGGAATAGATAATTGCAACTGCTTATTTGCACTTGAAATCACTTGAGTGTTAAATGCTATGCATAGAATCATTTTTCCCACGGCAACTCACGCACACATGTTGAAATCCCACAGTATCTCAACCGAAATAAAAAACGGTGACGAAATTAGGACAGGGACGAAAATAGGACCTCGGAGGATAAATGTTGTTACCTCTAAATTTCAAACATTTCCAATATTGTTTGTGGACATCAATTACATCACAGATAGTTTGTACAGCTCTAAAATAGAGAATATACATTTTATGTTTGAGTCAATAAACATAACCTACCATATGCTATAACATAATTATTCAAGCACCATCATCATGATAAGTTTAACAAAACAAGGCCTGGGGTGGAGTGGAACATTTGTAGGTAAATTTCTTGCTTAAGGAAGTTAGCAGTGTCCCTGGTGGGGTTCTAATCTAGGACATCTCAATCCCTAAGCCTGGGCCCTAGACAACATTTAGGGACAGGTACCCATACCTACAACAAGGAGAATTTTGCATCCTTTCAAGACAACATGGGGAATTAACAGTCATCTCATAAATATAAACATTTGTGAATTTTACTAGGCAGGTTTACACTAAACTCTTTTCTACCATTAATTTGGATAGCTAGTAAAGATAGTAACAGTATATTGAGAAATAAAACAAATGACCTGAAGCAGATTCTAAACTATCTTCATTCTTTGTACTCAAAAATGTTCATGAACACGTAATATTATTTACATAGTTTGGGGAGTCATTTTTATTTTGTCTAAAATTTCAAGGGGAATTTTCATCTGAGTTAGGGGAAAAAACATATGATTTTGAGAGAGGAATGGGGCCATATTTTGCCTCAAAATAAGCCAACAAGTGCCATGTACGCATGACACACCACTCCTACATTATACTGTGTATTGAAAGATATTGTATAACAGGCAAGGTATTATTGGTAACACACAAAGGGTGACTGGCACAGGTTTTTTTCAATATTATACAATAATAAACTCACATATTTTGAGGTTGTTCATATTTCCATTGAGGTACAGAATCCCCCAGTAATACAGAGGTACATGTAGCCATACAATTAGATATAGACACTAGATTATAACCTCCCTGAAATATACAACATTTATATAATAGTTATGGCCAGACCTTTTATATTTTTTGTCTTACAAAAATCGGACCTTAATTCAGAAATTGAAAAAAATAAAATCTTGATTATTGATTTTTACTACCCACTGTACTTTTTCTTGCACCAAAAAAGAAAAAAACCAGAACCAAGCCAAGTATGAATAAGCCCAACATGTCAATTATCACAAAATTTGAGAAAATGTCAGTGAATTTCTTAGAAAAATATAAATTTCACTCAGAGCTTGTGCAAAATGGGTTTGAAAGTCTATTGTAATTGATATCTTGTATCTTTTTTATTTTTTTTATTTTGACCTACCATACTCATTTTTTAAAGAAAATTCTCAGAAGACTAGAAATATAAAAAGTGTGGCCTAATATAATAGCTTCATTTTATACAACTATCAGAGGCACACACATTAACCTTGCTGATTTTAATAAGATATCTTTAAAAATAGTATGGCTTCAAGATACATGTATAAATGTGAGAAAGTTCATATAAAAAATTACTTGATAAAGGCTTTGGCCAAAACATTAAAATAAAAGTTGTTTAATATAATTATCTGCACGGCTTATTGATGAAAAAGACATGCAACTTTAATGATGCAGTTAGTTAGATGTAGAGCCTATATTTTTTAACAATTAAATCTCCTTTTGCAAATGTCTTCTTCATTTCACACAAAATTCTCTATTGCAGGTTTTAGTCATACCATCCCACAATGCAATGTGTGGTTACATGTAGCACAGGAACCAGAGCGTTTCAATGTGCAAATTCAGTTTAAAAAATTGAGGGTATCTTCCTTTTAGTTGATTTATAAAAGGACCAAAGGGAGGTAACTAGAAAACTAAAACATTGAAACTCAATTCAGTTTGGACAATATACAGAAATAAATCAACAAATACTCAAGCAATACCTTAAAGTTGAAGAGACATTTGTCTTTTCAATATTATGTATAAACAAGTAAATCTGTGAGCTAATGCTCACTAGTAATACCCCCGCAAAAATCTAAAAATATGCGACAAACAGGAAGTAGATGAGCAAGGAGCATGAAATCGCTTTAAACCACATGGGACTATGGGATGAAGCAATATGCAAAGTATTAGGCTGCTGCATGTTATAGTTGCTGAGAAAACTGCGACGGAAATTTTGTAACGGACGGACGGACGGACGGACAGATGGACATACGCACGGACAAGGGTAAAACAGTATACCCCCCTCTTCTTCGAAGCGGGGGTATAAAAACATAAAAAAACAACAATAGAAACAAACGTTGTAAACCAAGGTTTACAACATTGGTTTCTATCATTGTTTTTTTTTTAAAATTATAAATATTATAGAAATTAATTGTATCTATATGATCTGTCTGTAGACCTTGGTTTCAGTATACATGTTTTATATGCTTTCATTGTATTATAATCAACATGTCTTGTATTTCGTTATTGTTCATCTGTGCATTTTGCTGACGTAACGTCCATTCGTGCTACCATGCTTTTTTGTAATGTTTGATGTTACGTCATTTCCTGATGAAGCCGCAAGGCGAAACGTTGAAAATTAAAGAGAGTTAAACATATTCATTGCATTTGGTGATCTATTTAACAGTATAAAAACATAGAAATAAACATTCATAATATAAAGAATCATACCTCAAGTACGACAACCACTCTTCCATTTGCCACACTACTTAACATATGTGTCATGTGACCATAGCCAGCTGGGGTCACTTTACATCCTCCCTACAGATATACATGTAATATTTCTTATCAAAATAGCAATGAATAGTAGGAAAATACTAGTGGGTGCAGTGAAATACAGAGTACAAGTAGAAATTTATGAAAGCATGCAGTAATTATGAAATTAAAAAAACAGCATGACTAGGTTTTCTCTACAGTCAATATGAATTACATGTATTACACAATTATACTTATAATAATGTAGTGATCAATTAAGGTTTTTAATATTACAGATTTTAACTAGTTATCCACACTTGTATGAGTATATGTTTAGAGGCTGATTAACAGAAATAGTTTTTCTGGACACTTATTTACTACCAGAACTTGCCTGCCCTTTAAAAAGGAGCTGAAAATTTCCCTCTAAATACAGAAAATGAACATAAATGTCAAATTCAAGGAGTCAGCAGTTCATTGTCATTAATTTGGTACAATAAAACTAAGGAATAATTTTATTTTCTTAATTCAACTAGAGCTATCACAGAATGTGATGATATAACCCCAAAGGATCTTTTCCAAAAAGTTTGAATCAAATCTGTACAACAGGTGCTGAGAAAATGAGCAGACAAGATTTTTTCTTAAAGGGCCACAACTCTGCAAAAACTCAATGGACCCTCACCAAAAATGGGATATGTCTGATTGATATCCAGTCTATGTGTGAAGTGTGAAGTTTGAATCAAATTCTTAAAAAAGGTGCTGAGAAATTGAGCAGCCAAGTAAAAGCTACAGACTGACAGACCGACCGATAAGCTGACTCCTATAAAAAGTATCAATACTGTTTTATGAAGAGTAAATAGCCTAATTACATAAGATAAAATATTATACCAGAGGATCTCCTATGGCAGCATCAAAACCAGCTGATATTAGAACTAAATCTGGTGCAAACTGAAAAAAAGTTAAAGCACAGTTTAAAGTCCCCTGCCATTACATGTTCAGCCAACTTTACAATGCTGCATGATAACCTCTGATCAATGAAATAACATTCAGACAGGTGATCCCTCACAGTACCTATATACCCCCGGGGTATATCTGGAACATCTGTGGGTAAATTTCTTGCTCAGGGAAATTAGCAGTTCAACTAGTGTTGAATCCTACCACTAGACCACTACTCCTAACAAGTGAGTGAAAATTTGTAATCAAAACATTCTTTATAAATACAAATGTACCAAACATTGCTTCTTTCAATAAGACCTTATCTTTGGTGTTCAACATGACACATGATAAAGGGTTGGTTACTTGACTTCATACAACAATATTTATTTAAGTTTAGAACTTTTTACTAGGAACAGACAGATGTTAATCAGTAATCCAAACGTAGGATATGCACTAAAGAATTAAGAGGTTCAAGGTTACAAAAATTTCAGTGTAATTTCATTGTGTATTAAGATTCCCAAGGGAGATAACAAATAGACCACCGGACTTAGTGTAAGCAGGTTCAGTCAATGCCTTCAAGGCTAGACTAGCCAACAACTTTTTCTAACACTATTACCTTGTTTTAACCAGCACTGTACATATTTCTCCCTTTTCTTTCTCACTTCCTTCTTTTTATCCTTTCATGCGTAACCCCTGGCATTAATACTCAATGTAATGAGTGTGGCCAGTATACGGTAGAAGTAGAAGATGCTAATAGCTTGATGGCCATAGGCAATGGTTTATTGAGCATGCACCAACATGAAACTATAAAATGCAATTACTTTGCTTTTTTGACTAGATCTAACAATTACATAATTACCCATACAAGGAAAATTGCCACTGTTTTATATAGTATTATTAATATTTTATAGTAGTAATATTCATTATCATTCTCATATTCCATCTACATACTTCAAGCAAACAAAGACAATAATAGTACATGCACAGATGCCAGACACAAATTTTCCTTATTATGGTATAAAAAGAATACTATAATAAGGAAAATTTGTGTCTGGCACTGTGAGTACATGTATTAAAATGATACATACTTCATATGCTATAGGCATTATAATTTGTTGAAAGGCAGCTAGATATTCAGCATCTCCCTTACCACCCTGTAATACAAATATAAACTTGATTAGATAATGGTTTACTTCTTATTGAGATTATGTAAATTAATTCAAAGAGTAAGATACTTAATTCTGCTACATTGTCTTTATAAGTTGGATATAACATGTTTTCTTGAATTTTTTTATGAAGTTATGTATAAGGGCCTATTTTGAAGTTTTAACACTGATAGTTATAACTTTTTATAAGATATGTATGGCTGCCAACTCAACTTATCAACTTTCCCAGGCAGTTTTCATGTACCCTTCTACAAAGAGCTTACAACTTCCTGTCTAAGGAATAAAATCAAATACATAAAATTTTCATGGAAGAGTAAAACCCACATCAAACCCAAGACTTTCAAATCTGAAATCCTTTTCTCTAACACTGTGTCACAACCACAGCTAATAAATACTAATTTCATTTTAGCTGGATTGAGAAACAAGTTCTTACAACTTAGATTTATCACTTTCAAGTCTGCTTCCTGATCCCCCAGTACTGAGCTGGGATAGGATAGTTCCTTGCTCAAGGAAACAAAGGGGTAGGTTTTGGATAAAATTTGAACCACTGCGGAACTGGCTATCCAATGATAACCAGTCTGTGGTAAAGACTCAGCTACGCCCACTCCACAGCTGAACTCTGCAACAAAATTATAACTTAAAATATTAAATAATACATACATATTCCCATGGTATATTCACATTATAACCAGCACCATCTTTAACACCCACTCTATCATAGTTACCATCCATTGATGTAGGATAGAAAAATCCACCATCAAATCTATGTAGTGATACATATAATATACTGGAATAAAGCAATACAAGTATACTAGTAGTTAGTCACATGGCTAGTGCAGTTGGTAGCACACAAGTATACAGAACGAAGGGTTGTAGGGATAAAAAAATCAACATCTAATCTTGGCAGTAAATATATATATATATATATATCTTCTAATTCCATTAACTCAATAGTAATCAGCAACCTGTCCTAACTAGTATGGTGGGCCCTGTAGCTGATAAAGATGTTATAGGTTTAGTTTGTCACCAGGGTCCGTCTGCTCCATATGGATGCATTATGTGCATTATGTGCAGACTCAGGCTAGAACTTATGTGACTATGAGGCATTTTGTTGATAAAAACCTCTTTTACTGGGCTGTGATTATTTCTACAGCATCTTCTGTTGTGTTGTTTAACCTTATCATTTCACATCATGCTTGGGACCAGCTACAACTGGTGTGAGGTCTTGTAGCTTAACTTGGGCTCATTTTAATGCTGCCCATACACAACAAGTGCAAGCATGTACTTGAATAATCAAATAACAACTTAACATATAAGAACATATAGGGCAGAGCTAATTTAACCCCAGGGGAATAACTTACACAAACATTTCAGAGGATACTGCATGCCAAATATGGCAGCGCTTGACTTTATAATAATACAGGAAATAATATATTCTCACCTAGGATCATCATAAAACATATGTTGTGTTCCATTTCCATGATGTACATCCCAATCAAGTATTAATACTCTAAAATTACAACAGAAAAATCATAAAAATAAAATACCTTTTATCTAAAATATCGAAAAATAATCACTACCTGTAATTAAATCCTAAAAATTACCAATTTTTATACTGTATTTCAATGAATCAGGGCTAAACTTTTTTAATATGAAAAATAACCCCTCATCTGGGTAAACAACCCTGAACTCCAAGACTAATCCTATAAGCATTCATCTATGTTTTAACTTCATCCTGATATCTTGAAACTGTTTTAATAGACCTAATTTGGAACTAAAATTTGTGATGTTTTCCATCTGTGTGCAGGCAGTAAAAACAAAGATTGCGACACATTATTGCTAAAAAGCACGAAATACGATTTCATATCATATAATGATCTAGTTTCAGATATGTTAAGAATAATTATTTCATACTTACTTTTTTATATTGAATTTTTTCTGAGCATATTTTGCTGCTATGGCAACAGAATTAAAGAAACAGAAACCCATTGGTTTACCACATTCAGCATGATGTCCAGGAGGTCTGTAATATAGATATAACGTTTTACCATTCTTGCCTATTTTATGATGTTTCCAGGTCAACTTAATAGAGAAGGGTCTGACAATATCACATCTCTGGTACAGAGAGAATGAGATATTTTGTGTCAGTAATTAGAAACAGGGTTTGACTCAGTTTTACAGGGATCCCAAAGGAACCGCTAGTCAGTAATTCAGAGATTCCTTCTTAACAATAGGGATACCCCCAATTAAAGAAAATAATGGATACAGGTTTGCCATTGCAAATTGTGATAAACAATACATGAAAACTCAAATTCATATAAGCACAATGCAATTTATTGGGGATCCTGAAGGAATCCTACCTAAAATCACGGGGTTTCCTCCTTAGTTTTTGGGATCCTCGGAATTCCTGGACACTATAAGTGTCAAACCCTAATTAGAATTCAAATAGAAATGTAGAATTCAAATACATAAAATAGGCAAGAAATTTGTCCATGGTTTTTTTTTCTGTTGATTTATGTTGTTGTTTTTTTTAAATTGGTCACATTGTTGTGGTGAATCCCTGGCTGGGCAGACAGAATGTTCTACTGCCTAAGTAAATTGGGTGGACGAAATTGTTCATGGAAATTTATACACTAAAAATATACAGCCGATACTATTACTTTAAAATTTAATACAATAGCAACGTAACATAATTACAATGTATATTGTACAGGTTTCACCAACTTGTACATCATCTTTGTAGTTGAAAAACAACTCAACTTTTTAGCATCAAAATTTCATATAACTTAAATTCTTATGTATGCTTACCTTACTATTGCAACTCCATTCCTAGCCTTAAATGAAAATAGTTCACAATATAAGTCATAGAATAATCAACATAACAACATATAATGTCAACTATTAGGTATTACAGAGTTCAAATTTTAGTTAATAAATACATGAATAGTCAATGACAAATATAATTGCACTGAGAAATGTTTTAGCCAATTTGGTAAAAAAAACCACAAATATCATGCAACCAAAAAGTCAAACCAAAGGAATGGCATACATAAACCAGTGAGTTGATAATACTTCATTTAGGGCTGTCACGATACGCCAGAAGCGTATCGCAATATATTGCAATACGCTAGCACCGTACTGCGATACGTACCACAATATATTGTTGGTTTTTAAATTCGTTGTGCCTCCGCTGTATTTAACAGAAACATTGCATAACTTACTAGCAGCTACTGATAGAATCTAGTCTATGCAGTCATTTAGGATTGTGATACGTTTTTGCATAAAAAAGATGCATGAAACAACCACTCCCTTAGCTGCAGAACGTCCTAGAAATTAAGCTCCTGGACGCCACGCTAGTTTCATGACTTCATGTCCCGAAGTATTCGATTAAAGAACATGTTTTGCACAACCGATCAAACGCGTCCAATCGTTAAATTCTTGTTACGTAAGCTTAAATGGAATGAACAACAGAAAAATGATATTTGGCGATTTTCATTTTGCGAAGTGAAATATTTTGCATTGAAATGAAAAATATCGCCAAATACCGGTACGTTAGATTCATATTGCGGTACGTATTGCCGCAGCTGCATATCGCAATATACCAGTATATCGTGACAGCCCTAATATCAATGGGCTAGCCCAAACCTACCGGTATTATAAAATCTTTTTCATTTAAATGTGGTTAGACCAGTTTTGCACTGACCCATACATGTAGAGCTACCTTGCCCTTAGAAAGATGAATTCTAAATGAGCAAAATGTTTGACCTGTATTTTCCATTAAGTAAGCTAAACTAATCTACATTATTGTTTCTCCCATAGATGAAGTTCAAAAAAGAGAAAAAAAGGCATCCATCAGCCAAAACGTTGGATAAATAAATATGATATGTTTGTATGTGTTATTGTTGTGACTATTATTCTATAACTGATGAAGTTCATCATAATTTCTTAGACCCAGGGTTAGTTATCAGGATATTATTCATATCAGCAGGTCAACTATTATCAACCAGCCTGTCTCTGCGAGGGCTGCATCAAAATAAAACAATCTAGCAAACATACATGTATATATGTAAAGAAAACATTACCTGGCCTGATAAAACAGTATCTATAACATTTAAAGTACAACCAGCTGCTATACGTGCACATATATATGTATCCTGAAATATGTCAATTATAGTTGTATGTAATGAATTAACATTTTAAGAAATACAATGTACATTGTATATATAAATATCAAGAGAAATAGTACATGTAGTTGGTAGAAATAAAAATAAATCTTACAAGAAATAATTATTTACTCAAATCAAAAGAGAAAACATCTATCATTTAAAACTGCTGAACATCAGCTTAAATCAAGTTTCAACTGTCAAAATGTTCAGTTTTGTGAAAAAATGTCATGTAATGTTTGGTGCTTTACTTTGCATTTCAACATATTTTCAGTAATACTGTCATCTATGAATAAACTTGGACATATTAAAACGCTATTTTGAAACTATCTTTTTGTCACATTTCCAAATCAGTGTTGAAGTAAACAAATTCATGATCATTTGGACGATGAGAAAGGTGTAACTTTTAGTCCATAAATTTAAAAATAACACAGTTCAATGATAACGCTGAACAATATTTAGTTAAATATATAACATAGAAATATGTTTTGACAAAGAGAGTATACTTCAAGAACTATTTGCATAACCCTTACATGCTTTGCCTGTGCTTCGCCTCGCGTAGGTAGTAAAAACCCAAGCTGCCAGGGTAGACCCCCCACGAATCCTTCAGAGATCATTCATTCATAAAAAGTCAGGGTGTTCCGAATGTTATACTGTAGCAGTCAATCTCTGAACTCATATTCCCTCGATAGGTCTAGATCTCTGGAACAAAGCTTGTACCTGGTACTTAACATGTTCACTCACTCATAATAGAACCCACAATCCCCGGACTTACATTCAGACAATCAATATATTGAGTTAGCTGGGTTGGTAAGTTCAGTTTGAATATTATAGAAAGACTACATTTTCATTTATAGATCTTAATATATCATACAAAAATAAATAAATATCCTTAAGTCTACAAGAATAAATCTGTATATTGGGAAGATGCAAGCAAATGGAATAAACATGGGTTATTCATGGGGTACTTGGCTAAACACAGCACCTAGAAGCGAAGCAAAATATCTAGGTAAATCATGCAAATTAAATATACCTTGTCTCATACAGGAAATATGAAAACAGGGAAAAGGCTATAATATTGCACTAGCTGGTGTTTGAGTTCTTGTGCCCAGCAATTCCATTTGTGGCAATGTACATGTTTACCAAGTTTCAGGTCATTCTGATTTTAATTTATAAAGTTATACTCTCGACAAAGGAGCCACCAGCCCTCATTTGTAATCCTATATTACATCCTGTTTTTCAAAATCAAAGATAAACTAATGATAAAAATTGATAATTAAAAAAAATCATAACTTCAAAAAGTAAAAAACTCACTTTTGAAAAATATATAGAATTATATTTTGACTGTAAACCAATAAGCTCTGGTATTTCTTTGTCTTCAAGAGTTTTCAAAAATTCAACATGTTTCTGACTATAAGAGACAAATACAGGAAATATAGATATAAAAAGGCTACCAGCATCATCCCAAGCCATTAAATACTTTTTCTTTCATGCTTTATAGTTAAATGTGGTGTTACGGGATAAAAAATATAACTTAATATTTTCACTGTAGTGAAATATAATCTTACGTTTTCATTGTCAAATGATGTCATCTTAGAAAATAAATGACTTCATTTTGGAGAAGAAATGACGTCATGTTATAATTTGTGAAAAATTTGTAACAAAACACAGAATGAAAGAAACAGAAATTTTGTCAACTTTGGAGTAAGATCTTTTTTTTCAACTTGTGAATTCAGAAAGCCACATTTTCACTCATCGCTATACCACTCATGAAAATATGTTTTCTGAGCTCACTTGGTGAAAAAAAAATTGATCTTACACCAAAGTTGACGTATATCCTAAATGTACTTCCTTTGGTGGCTCAGAATCATGCTGGCTGCTGAAGGATATATTAATATGCAATGTCTTTGAAATTTTTTATGAGAAGTGTAATTACATAGGGGATGGAAAGGCAGTCAAAACCTTTCTGAAGATCACAGGACTATATACATTGATAAAGGGAGATAATCATTTTCAAAATACATGTACAAGCATTTTATGACAATAACCTGGTTTCTGTTTATATACAGTACCCACCAAAAGTTTGGAGAAAAAAGAAATTTACTACAACTCTTGAATTTTGATGATTATTTTTGTAGAATTATTATTTTTAATGTATTCAAGTATGGATCGTGCTGAAATGAAAACTAACTACATGAATGCAACCATTCATAAGATTCAGCATCTGACATCCTAATGTCTCCAAAACCATGCTAATTGTAATAATTTTCCATAACATAGCTTTTACACTATTTTTGTAGCCTCAGTTGTAATTATAATGATAACCAAAAATTAAAACAAAACTAAAAGGCATTTCAAAACAAACAGCCTACTAAGTGAAAATGTCTCCAAACTTTTGGTGGGTACTATACATGTATAGTACATGAAGGTAATGGAATGGGAGAATATAAAGCCACAACAAAATCATCATGTGTTTCTACAGTTCTGGCTTCCAAAACTTATAAGCCACTTTTTTAACATTTTGATTTTCATCCGATGCCATTCATTAACAGTACATGTATACAAATGGGCGCTGAAGACCTTAAGCTAGTGTTTCTATGGATTTTGTACAAATTTAATTGCTTCAAGCAAGCTAAAAACAGCAAAAATATTGATTTCCTATTTTTGGACTTTAAGCATAGGAAATCTAACAAGCAGATGATAAATTTATCGTAGCTTAAAGGTGACTTTCAAACTATTTACATTGTTGATGAACAAAGGTATTCCTTCATCAGGTAGAGTAAATTCTTGTTGAAAATGTATCAACTTGTCTACAGAGAAGTCTTGGGTCAATTCCATATCCTTTATAAACTCTTCACTTAATGATAAGATTAAATACATTGTGATACATGGACAATACATATTTGTATTAGCTTCATTAGGAAGTTAATTATTGCAGGTCGGTAATGCAGATGGTAGCTCACTGGGATTTAGTGTCTCAAAGGGGGTACAGGTTCGAATCACACCTAGGGAGGTTATACCCTTCCAAAAAAATTTGACAATTATGCCAATTTTTCTCCATTAATAAGGTATATGGAGAAGTTTCTGGCCTTGTGGAAGGGTAGCCAAGTATTGGTTATAGACAAGGGTCTAGGAAAGTTGGGTTAGGTGCACTAGGTGCCTTAAAATAACTAAATGTGTTAAATGTGTTAAACCTGCATTAAGATATGAAGTGAATCATATAAAATGTATATTATTTCATCATTATTTATACAATTCTTAGTCAGCCTATCCACACTTTACAACATAAAATATGTAATAAGATTATTGGGGTTTTCACACAGAGGCACCACATAGTATAAGTTATATCACGTAAGTCAGTCATCCTACTCGTTGTTCTTTAAAAGGCTAAATCTCTAGATTCTGTCTGTTAACCTGTTACCAAGTCCATACTTTAGTAAGTGACTGATAACAGCCCTACTTGATTTAGAATCAGGCGAAAGGTGGAAAATGGCTGTAGAATTAATGTCATGACCAAGCTCCATGAAAGTATGGCCCGGCATAGGAAACGTAACTACAACTCATCGAATCAGTAGACTTGCGTGCCATTGACTGAGCTAGCTAGGCGGCTTTTGCATTATGAGATTATAAGATATAAGCAAATTATATACACAATACAATAGTGACAATAATTCAAATATTCAAAGTATACATACCTATGAACTAGCTCTAGTTCTTCCATTTCTGCCAGCCGACACTTAAATCACAAACATAAATATTGAACAATAAAATCAAAGATAATTATAAACAAGGAAAAACATGTAAAGCAACGTCTTAGTCCATATGTCTCTTAAATTCTTATATAATCCTATCAACTTGTAAAGTACCTGCTAGTATTTTCACTTTAATTCAAATTGCATGATAAATCTATAAAAACCAGTCAGTAAATCAACAATCACAGTTAATGTGACTTGTCAGTAACATGAAAATTGCAGCCAACAGTATTCTCATATATCAAGGATTGCTCAAAAGACTGTAGTAAGTGCATTGCTTTAAAAAGCAAGTTACTACAGTCTTGTGAGCAACCCTCGATATATAGTTCATGGTTTCTAAACTGTCCAAATTTTAATAATTTTCAGATTCTAAATATGTTATCTTACACCAATACAAAAGCAATGTTGACGCAACAAGCTAACATTAAATCACTAAGCTATCTGTCAGTTCTATCTGATCTAAAAATGTGCTATTGACAAGCATTTTAAGAAATTAAAGTCACCATGAAATTAACAAAAAAACATAACTAGCAAGTAAATACAACAAACCTTTACTTGTAGACATCTATCAAGAAGTCCCCATTCTTTATGTTTATCATAAATTCTAGATATTCTAGCTGGACTCTCAGGATGACTGGAAATCAAATATTGTATCATTATGCAGATGGTAATGTTTCAATATACATTTGTTTTTGTCAACAATAGGTTAGCACAGTTCATGAGTCATGTCATTTGTTCACTTAAAGTTTCAGATACAGATAAAAGTATCACATACTCTTTATTAAGTATTATGCAAATAAGGTAACTAACCATAAGAATAACATGTTGATAAATAATAATAATAAAAATAATAATCATAATGACTACACATTTGGATTAATCCACATAAAACTTTAAGGAATTTCTGAAACTGAAATTCTAATTCTAATTGTACTAATGTTTGGGCCTCTATTATTTTGTTATGGCAACCAATATTTGAGCAATAGAGACCTACGAGGCGATAGTGTGTAAATACCCAGTAGTTAGTTTTTTGGTCTGTACATGAATACACCAAGCTTACAACAATCTACACAGTACATTGTATCATACTTACTTTGAATATCCTATAGCTTTATGTGCTTTCATCCCTTTATCATAAACTAGACAAGTCCTACAAAACAAGTCAATACAAATATAATATAGATTCATAAAACAATGGTGAGATCCACATGCTGTTGGCATGAAAAAGGCCCCCCCACACACACACACACACAAAACAGTTTTTTGGGGGAAGGGGACTCTTTTTTGTCGGCAACCTGTTGTGAGAACAACATTCTTAAACTATCAGCAAATTTATCAACATACAGAGAGAAATGTATTACAGATTTATTTAGAGGTAAATACATGGCATAGGAAGGCAGGATTGTGATAATTGTCCAACTAGATTAATACCCAAAAAGCTATGACTCCATTGTATTGTCCATACAGGTTAATTAGATAATTCTGAGTCTAATGGGCATTCATTGAATTAATGTTCACAAAAATGTATTTTTATCATATAAATAAGCATAAACAAAATCATAATGTCATTGCATGCGCTTTAAATCAGTAGTAAGATTTTACTAATCATCTTTAGACAAGGTGGAAAAGAAATATTTGGTACTGTGGCTGTAATAACCACCTTAAAAACACTCAGAATTTTATTATGTACGTGTGCTATCAGGGCCAAAACACTCGTCACAGCAGAAGCCGAATACATGCTGCATCCCAAAACAAAACTGACTCTTTTTTTCTCCAGTTGGGTCCTCAAAACTCCCCAATCCCATAAAATTCCCCAAAGAATGTTGAATCACAGTTCACATAGAAAGGGAAAATATTTGAGATACCTACCCAACAAAGTCAATATGTTTCCTTAACCAAATAATTTACTGAATTATCTCAATGATTTTGTAACACTTGAATTGAATTAATTTATTTCTTATACTGGCAATGAAGTGGGTCATTTCCCCCAAATAAGTGAAAGCCACTCTTATTTTCCCCAAGGAAAAGGCTGTGGCCCCTTCCCCAAAAATGGTGTTTTGACCCTGGCTATGTTTATAGTAACAAGAATAATAATCAGAGGTTAATGCATGAAAGAGGATGGCCTGATGGCAATGATCGGCCCATTTTAATGAATAATGGCGCGATAGCTTTAGCTCAAATTCTACAAGAATTTAGACTGAACAAAAGAAAAAACAATCTAGACTTACCTATGAGGTGGTACCATTAAAGATGTTTCTTTGATTAAATCCTCTATAATATTATTCCATTGATGTTCTGCTTCAATATAATCTTTCTCTACTTTATATGGATATACATAACTTAAATCATACTCTGTAGGTTTGTTCTCTTTTGTTTGGAATATTATACCATCTCTAGAATGAGAAATAATGGAATAGTAATATACCAGAACACTCATATTGATACAGGGTTCATACAGATTTTCAATACCAAAATTTCAATGATTTTTTTCATGTCTTTTCCATGATTGCTCTCAGTTTTCCATGATACAATAGAAACACATAAGAACCCAAAACAAGTACACTTTGAAAACATGGCATCACAATAGCCAACATGAGTAGAAAAACAGAAAAAGATTCTCATTTTGGTATCCAAGCATGATTCATACCCAATATTTAAAGTTGTGATTCGTGTTTGAATTTGTGTGATTGTTCATTTTTAAGGGTTGAAATTGAAAATACATGTAGACATGAAATAGATTTTACCATGACACCATGATCTTTTTGTGTGATGTTTTCTAAATTTCCATGACTTTTCCAGGATATTTTCACTAAACTTAAAATTCCATGATTTTTCTAGAAAAATCTCGTTTTCCACGAATTTTTCCAGATTGTACGAACCCTGTGATAAACTCTTTTTTTGGTTGGGTTTAACACTAGCAACACATTAAATAGGTCATATCAAGGTGATAAGTCAGCCTACTCACTGTTCTTGGAAAGGCTAAATCTCTGGTTTTAGATGTTAACCAGTTAATTGATGCATACTTCCATCAAAGACTCATTTCTGCCCTACATGATTTAGAATCAGTGGTATGAAGGAAAATGGGTTTAGAAATATTATTTCATGACCAATCTCAACAGGAATATGCCCTGCATAGGAATTGAATTTACAAACCCTGGATCGGTAGACTTGCTTGCTAGTCACTGAGCTAGACTGGCCGCTTTACCAAAAGTTATTGATATTTTACCATTAGATTAATTTAAACGCATATTCTACAAAATAGAAGTATTATTATGTGACAGCCATATAATACTAGTAAATAATATCAGCCTATGGTAATCAACTTGATAAGGTGAATTCTTAATTTCACTCATATATGGCTACATTGAAATTTTTCACTAACCTAAATCAATTTTCACTTTGACTTCATGATAGTGGTTAAGGAGATGACTACATTCATGTCTAAAGCAACTTTTAGTAAGCCAATATCAATTTTACAAGTCCTTGGCTTAAGGCTAGTGGGTTAAGGGGATAACAGCACTGATTGATGAAAATTAACATAAAACAATAAACAAATCAAAACCAATACAATATATTTACAACATGAGATTTATAACAAACTTACTTTGGTGGATCACAGTTAACAATATCATAATCACAGACATCATCTTCATCAAGTTTAGGTTGATAACATAAACATTTCCAATATGGTGATATACATTTTATAGTATTTAATATACTTTCTGTTACACTGTAAATATAATAGTAATAAAACAATTCATTAATAATGTCCAATTTTATTTTATAATAAATTCTGCACTGTTTATTTTCATCAAGCTATGTACAGTTACTTTCTCACCTACCATAATCAGCATTGCCTTGACACTTTTTCTCACTTTCCTTTCCTCAAGGAGCCAACAACTTCTCATTCAGGCTCAGTCAAGAAAAATCAATATTAAATATCAAATTTTCAAGAAATCTCAGTTATGGTCATTTAAGAAAACTAGAGCATTTGTGCTAACAATATTAAAAAATGTTTGACCTTAAACCTCATTTATTGGCCATGCCATTTGAGGTTTAGACATGGTTCTTGCACATGACACACTGTCTCCTCACTGTGCAAAATTATTTAAAATTCATCAATTTATGGTGGAGTTTTTGCCTGGGCAAGATTTGGAACGGAAAAAGTGACTCTAATATAGCCCCCACCACTAGTATAATAACATATGTTTACATATCATATGACTTTAGAGGACATAAAGTTCTGGTAGTAATAAGTTAATATAGGAACTATTTAGTACTAATAAGTTTATGAAATCAATGACAACATGGTAACATAAGTCAAAGGGAGATAATTCTGTATAAACTATCTTACCTATCACATGGCTCAGATAATGGTTTCAACAATGGACATGGATCCCCTAACAATGATCTTAAACTTAGATGATAGCATATATCAAAGGGAGATAATTCTGTATAAACTACTACCTTACCTATCACATGGTTCAGATAATGGTTTCAACAATGGACATGGATCACCTAACAATGATCTTAAACTTAGATGGTAGCATACATCAAAGGGAGATAATTCTGTGTAAACTACAATCTTACCTATCACATGGTTCAGATAATGGTTTCAACAATGGACATGGATCACCTAACAATGATCTTAAACTTAGATGGTAGCATACATCAAAGGGAGATAATTCTGTGTAAACTACAATCTTACCTATCACATGGTTTAGATAATGGTTTCAACAATGGACATGGATCACCTAACAATGATCTTAAACTTAATGCTACACCTTCTGATAATGATTTTATATTGTAACCACCCTGTAAAACAATGAAAGTAATAGTTTAAATGGGTTTAAGGTGGGTCAGTATCTTGGTCAAGAACAAGAAATGTAATGTGGAAACCACATTAAAGCCGTGTTTAAAACTTTAAGGCAAAATTTTCAAAGGGAAATAATCCATAATAAAGCCAGATAGAGTTAAGGTTACTTTCTAATTCTGTTTATTACATGGTATGTTAATATTGTATGAAGTTTCATAAAGATCTGACAATAAATGGCAGAGATATATGCTAAATTGAAAACTTGAACGCAATTGTTAACGACACCGGATGCCCACCCGACCGCCTATACATAATTTTATTATCTATGTTTGTCTTATTACAAATGTCATCTATATTAGCTTTATGTTAACTTAGTACAATCTATACATAAATAAATCTATCTAATATTAAATGAAACAAAATATAGATATCAGAATGGATGTAACAGACAACATTTCCTACCTCAAGTACACAACAAACTCTCCCCTCAGCCAGTGAACTCATCATATGAACAAAATGAGCATAGGCAGCTGGTGTAACCATCATCTCTCCCTGTGATAAAATTAAAATATACAGTAAATACATAAACTAAGTGATCTTGTGAAATACAGTATAACCTCTGCTAACAGCACCTCTAGCTAGCAGCAACCTCTGAGGAGCAACATATTAGAATTCCCCCCATTGATTATGCTCCATGTTTTATCTGTAACAAACGACACCTCGGCAGAGTGGTAAAGGGCGGTTGAGATGCATTTCCTTTGTTCATCTTTAACCTCCATACCAGGACACTAAGTCTAGCAAGTTTTATATCAATTATTGATAATTACATACAACCAGAAAATTTAAACAATAGCCAATACCCCTTATTGTATAATTCTGCCTTAAAGTCATATGTTGTTACATGTAAATCATTTGACTAACTGGGGTTAATAACTAAGTGACACATACATGGTTTCTATGACATCAACAAGAAATTTATGCTTAAAGTGTCAGACATTTATGTCGAAAAGACGTAAATTAATTCATGCAAAATATCATTTTCCTCTGGACAGGTATAAAGGTACATGAAATGTTATTCCTTATGCATTGCTTTTTTTCTGCATAAAACTTACCAATGTGCAATGAATTTTTTAACTGTTTTAATAATTCATCTTATTTTTTTACATTTGTACTGAAACATTTTAATTATATCAATCTGTTCATGCAAATAACTACATGTATATTCACATTACAAAATGGATAACAGCCAGTTTTCCTTACCGAAAACAGACGGTTTTAATGATCGGTGAAACAAGTCTATCTCTGCAGAGCTACACCTCAGCAGAGAGACACTTTTTGCAATCTCTGCCGGGTATCACTCTGAAAAGGTTGCACTGTAGAAGTGATTTTGTAAAATAGAAGTGATTTTGTAAAATAGAAGTGATTTTGTAAAACAGAAGTGATTTTGTAAAATAGAAGTGATTTTGTAAAACAGAAGTGATTTTGTAAAATAGAAGTGATTTTGTAAAATAGAAGTGATTTTGTAAAATAGAAGTGATTTTGTAAAACAGAAGTGATTTTGTAAAATAGAAGTGATTTTGTAAAACAGAAGTGATTTTGTAAAATAGAAGTGATTTTGTCATATAGAAGTGATTTTGTAAAATAGAAGTGATTTTGTCATATAGAAGTGATTTTGTAAAAAACACGTAGAAGTGATTTTGTAAAATTGATGTGCTTTTGTAAAATTGATGTGCTTTTGTAAAATCAACAATGCACAAAAATAACACAGGAAAAGAAATTTTGTATAACAGAAGCGTTTTGTAAAATAGGAGGTACAACATGCATACAGTGAAACATAAACTTATCCGTACCAATACCATCAAACAGTAAGACAAAAACATTAACTTAGATCATACACCACATAATGATAAAGATAAATGTCTTGCCAAGAAAATTAAAATCAGTATTTTTATTATGCAAGAGGTTTTATTTATTAGTATACAGTTATTCCATATGTGTTTTAGGTACAGTCAAACTCTTGGCCCCATAAACAATCGTTAAACTACATTTAGTTGTTGAAATGTGTAAGTCTGGTTTAGAATCAAGAAAGATTGACACTTGATGCATTCGAAAGCAGTCACTTTTCCTTATACCAGAACAGTAACAGTTAAATTTTAAAGCATTACATCAGTGCACGCGCATGAAACAGACAAACTATTAACCGGTCGACATTTCACGAATGTGGAAAACAGTAAAAAATATCAAACCATATTTATAAAATGATTGGGTAATAATATGCAATGATCACGCTTAAGTGTTGTTCTAGTCATTTTCAACTAGTCACTTTCAGGTGTAGACTTAAAGTTACAGTGATAAACTATTGAATAATAAATCAGTGTGACAATGTATTTGCTACATCTCTCTACCTGAATATAAAATTATATTTTTTTTTAAATTGGGTATAATGTCGTATACAACACATATTTAGGTTATATATAGGGCAGCCAGCTCTTCCTACTACAGGTTTCCTGGACACTTTTCTATCACCAATACTAACTTACCCTACCACGAGGCCGAAAACTCATGTATAGGGTATGACCTACTGCAACCATATAAAAGTAATTTTTCGACAAAGAAGGTAAACTATAATTTTACCTTAACATCGCCTATTGCTGCATCATATCCACAAGATACAATCACTAGTTCTGGGTCATACTGTTAGTTAAATATAGTTGGATTATTTAAAAAAAGAGTACAAAGTTACAAAGCAATTAAACAACTTGGGAAATTCTACGTCTCACTGAGTGTAAAAGCATTAAATAAACATGTTAAAATTCAACATAATTATGATTGGTTTTCTAAAAACTGTTGCATTATACATGTACTGAAATTTAAAAAATATATATCAACAATGATTTGTCATAAATATCAGATTTTTTAGCTTTGAAGAAAAATAAATAAAAGTCAAAATGGTTTGTTATTATATGACAGTAATTTAAGTCCCATATATTAAGACTAAAAAATATATTTTCATACATGAAACTAAACTGTGCCATATTACGGATGCAACAGGAATGCACTGAAACGTTAAGAAAAACATATTTGCTTACCACAGGTACCGGACGCAATTTTCCCCTATCTATATATACAAATAACAAGGAAAAAATGTGACAGGCACCTGTGTTGCTGACCTATTGACCTGTAACTCAGTGAAACATAAAAAACACCCTAGTATGTATGTAAAGAAACTACAGTGACAAGTACAGAAACAACTACATCTACATATCAGTGTATATTATACAGTACTCTCCAAAAGTTCTTGGACAATTTTAAGTTTGAGAAAAAACTGATCAGGCATAATACAAGTAATTTTACTATAATTAAAGCTTACTGATAACATACATGTAATTCAACTAGACTAGATGTTTGACAAGAGGTTTGAATCATATCTTTACAATAAGTGCTGAGAAAATGAGCAAAAAAGATTTTTCCTAAAAGGGTCATAACTCTGCAAATCAAAGCACTGAAAGTGCTGTAGGAACGATTCTTGAAAGCGTGTAGGTACCATGTCTAAGATATAATTTCTAAATTAACACAAGTAATAAGTTGTTATATCAAGAACATAATATTATCAAAAATCTTGCAAATTCAAAGGTATTGCAAGTAAACTATAAAACAAAAGTATATACACTTAAAATTCAGTAATTGTGTTTTCTTAAGATGTGCTGTGACTAGTTTGCTCTTCTGTAGAACTTTGAGGTAGATTCTCTGCAAACTTTTATCTTGGTGCTGCTGAGTAATGTTGAACTTCTAGCAAATACTTACATGGATGATATAGGTTTTTGGGGAATTAAAGCCAAAGATTTGCTGAAAGTCTAGCACGAAATTATTTGTATCAATTTATATATATCAAAATGAAAGCGACTAACAAATTAGGACATGAATGAGGGAGCGTGACATTTGCATTATTCAAATGATATTATTTTCGCATTCATTCCGTTCGTCATATTTAAGTCGATTTGAGATCTTTAATCCGTTTACACATATTACCCATATTTATCACTTGAAAGTGTATGGTGTCCACATTTAAGGTGCATTGTAATTATTAAGTTTATGTATGCCATTGACAGTGTTTTTCTTATTTATAAAACAGTGAAAATAGTAATGAATACACCGTGTTTTGATCACAAAAACTGATTACAAGGGGAGCCTACTCTGTGCGGCTTAGTAAGAGAGGAAAATAAGGATATTTCGATGGTTGACATCAACTTGTGTGAAAAAGTCCCATTCTCTGATAATCAGTGGTATCGGCTGAAATGCTGCATATATTTAGGTAGTCTATTTTGATTCATGAAATAGCGCATATTTTTTGTAAGCCATAAGTCTTTCATTTGAGGCATTCGTTTAAAGGTGCGAACAAAACTGTCTGTGGCTTAAGGTAAAAATGTTATCTGCTAAGTGGACCATTTTAAAGATTTATAAACTAGTACAACACGTAGTTATTAACAGTATCCCCAGCACATGTCATTTTGACGCCGGAAAGGCAATTTTAGCTGACACAGATTCTCCGGTGGAGTTTGAGCCTTAAAATATGAAAAAAAAATATTTTGGTGATTTTTTTTGTCCTTTTTGGTCACTTTCACACCAAGATTTAGTGATTGATACCATCAATTTATGTGAAAAATTAACAATTTTTTATGAAACAAAATTTTCCAAAAATTGCTTTAAAAAGTAGCACTTTCTTTAGAATCAGTGGTATCGCCAATGGTGTATATATTTTAGGTAGTCCATTTTGTTTCATAAAATTGCGCATATTACTGGAAAGTAATGAGTCCTTCATATTACGCATAGATTTGGAGGCGTGAAACAACATTTTGTCCCTTTGATGTTACAATGGAAGGGACCGGAACAATTCTTTAATCTTGTTATAAGCCGAATGGTTTCGGCACACTTCAATCATAATTATATCTTCAAGAAGTAAATTTTGACGGTTCGATATAACTAATACAAGTATGATTAATTGCATTTACAATTACAATGTATCAATAATCACTTTCTAATAAATTCAACATAACAGTTTGTCTACCAACTTCGCGCTTTTAAATCATAACAATAAATACGTTCAATTCTATTTTGTTTATCTACATCACACATTTTTTTCAGTCAATTTGAAGTTTAATTTCATAATAATGTTCAATAATCGGTTAAACATGTGCTGAGTCTTACAGTACATGAGTACTACATTTTTGTATACAATACATAGAATACAATTGACACAATACTTATGCAATCTCTAAATATCATTACTGTACTTTATCCAAAAATATCTTCAATTCTTGGTAGAAATATATTCAATTTTGCTTTTTATTGTTAATACATATTTTTTTGATAAATAACCAAATAGATTATACATCAAACTATCATAATATATTTTACGGGTCGAGTTGATAATGGGTTGAGTTGTCCACGAGTTGAGTTGTCCCAAATTTCGGGTTGAGTTGTCCACGGGTTGAGTTGTACCGGACCCCAATGGAAGCGGTTAATTGTCGAAGAAGAAAGTGTGACATGCCGTTTATAAATCACTTATGAAAGTCTGTTGTCCACATTTTGGGTGCTTTTTAATGATAAAGAGTATGTACAGTGCAAAAAGGAATGGATTTATAACCTTATAGTCACAATAACTGGTTAAATAAATGGAGATGAACCGCCCCTATTGTGCGAGCGAATCGTCTACAAGCGAATATAACTGGGTGCGAATCGTTCGCTACCTTTCCGAAACTAGGTCATTCTTCTGCTTTGAGATAAACACGTTTTCACGATTAGTATTATGCTTCATTCGCAGTCTATACATATGCTATGTTGTGCAAATTCATTTTTCATGCTCTCAAGAGAGATATATTTAGTCAAAACATGAATTTTTTCGAGGTTTAATAGTCTCGATAACCATGCATTTTACAAACGGAAGTCTTCGTTTTGTAAAGTTTAGTACCCTGCTTTTTCGTTTAAGATAGCTTACAAGCCGAATGAACCGGGAACCAACGGTATAGAATAAATAATCAGGTCGGGTTAAAGTTCGTATGAAATATTAATGTATTTGTATACACAACGGGAATTAATGAGTATAATTACGATTGACCAGTTTGCGTCGTTTCGAAGTTGTTCGGTAATTTCCGTTTGTAGGGGAGACAACCTAGCTCCGTATAGTTACATGATAATGAGAAAGTATGCATAAATTATCCTTCTTTGCCTTTGTTGAAAGGCGTGGAAATATGAATATTTATGAGTCAGAATGGTTTTAAGATTTGTCATGTCTCTGGAACGATAAATCGTTCCAAAAATCAATGGACCTTTATCAAAATGGTACATGCACATGACTGCTTGATACCCAGTCTATGTGAAAAGTTTGAATAATTCTAATAGGTGCTGAGAAATTGAGCGGACAAGTAAAACCAACAGCCAGAAAGACGTACCGACTGACCAATGGACAAGCTGACTTCTATATGACCCCCCAAACATAGTTTTCGGGGGGGGGGGGGGGGGGGTATAAACATAATGTTGATAAACCAATAAATGCTGATTTTGGTATTTGCTCAGATGACTCTTTGTTTATCTTTAAGTAAATGTGAATCAGTTTATCCTAAAAACTGGATTTTGCTTGAAGAACTTTTGGAGGGCACTGTATAAGCACAAATAACTTATCCACTATATATATGAATACCTCAGGACAACCTATGGCAGCATCATATCCAGATGATATAAGAACCAGGTCAGGATTATACTGAAAACGTAATGTAATATATAATATAATGTATGGTGCTTCATCTCAACATTTTTTGTCATATTTCTACGGTCGTTCTACTCGTGATCCCTGGACAGGCCAACATCTCTAGTCCAAGACTTTTATAGTACAAAGCATGTACCATTGCCAGTGACTGACAACTGTTCTACATGATACAGAGATAGGAGGGAAATGACATAAGAACTAAATAACATTCATGACCTAACTTCAGAAAGACATGATGGTCCCCCAAGGAATAAACCCACAACTCCTTGATTTCAGAAAGGCATGACTGTCTCAGGCAGAATAAACCCACAACTCCTTGATTTCAGAAAGGCATGACTGTCCCAGGCAGAATAAACCCACAAATCCTTGATTTAGAGTCGAACAATCAACCAATTATTGAATTAAGCTAATAGGTCAGTCTATAACAGTCTAAAAACATTACTTGTAAAACAAAAATATCAGAAAAGTGCTTAATGAAAGAAGTATTAGTTATAGAACAAACTATTTAGAAAATAGTATAAACTTGATCAATTAACTAAGTGTCATACAATACATTACTTGGTTAGGTTTAAATATTGTTTAGGCTATATCACAGCAGCCAGTCAACCTACTCGCCACTCCGGGAAACGCAATTTAGTTGTTAACCAGTTACTAAGTGCATGCTGTCCTACATAATTTAGAATAAGTTGGGAGAATGACCATAAAGTTATTTCCTAAACAAGCTCCATCAAAGTATGCTTCGCCCATGAATTGAACCTAGGATCAGTAGACTTATTAAGCAAGCGGGGCTGCTTACAATACACTTATAAATATTTCTAGAAACATCACAAAATTTAGAAAATTTAGTTGGCTAAAGGTTGCAAAACCTGGTTGCTAACTTTCATAGATTAAAACATTCTGATGAAAATTAGATAAAAGCTACCATGTAATAGGTAATTCTTTGGGGAATAATTCTTCAATTTCCAGAAATAAGGTATGTTTTTATTTCTATGCACAAACTTTCTGCAGTTTTAGCTTTATCTATTTAAACCAAAGTTAACTAAAGTAAGCATTAAATGTGTAAAACCTACCTCATAAGCTACAGGCATCAATACTTGTTGTAATATAGCCATATAATCACTGTCAGTCATTCCTGTCTGAAATATCAAATATACATACAGTCACCACGAAACATGGCAGACCGATGGACTAATACTGTAAAAAATAGAAGGTCTGTCTAGATCTGAAGGTTTACAGGACCTATGTCCGATAAAAAAATTTAACGCATCCACACAGCTTTCCATTCATCAAAATATGAAAAATGTCTCCGGTTCAGTAAGACTTAAAATTTTGATCTTGCAATATACTGTCAAGTGTTGCCATGACTTTATATGTAGTAAAAATTATAATAGTACATGTACAATGTATGTGTATATGATGTAATGTTAAAGTTCATATATCTTTAATGGTCACACATTTTAAGAACAACTGCATAAATTATGTCTCTGTAATTTAATAGACATAGTTGGTCATACAAAATATTGGTTGACAGTAATTTAGAAATGTATAGAATGACATCAAATATGCTGCAAGTTTAAAATGTTTGTGCAGTAAAGTCAAAGTACAAAGCATGTAATAAATTGTGTAATATTGCAAAACATTTTGTTATTTTACAGTATTTAGTCATGGGGATATGGAATTTCAAGTTTTTTGTTAGTTCATGGACAAGCGGAATTTAAAAATCAAGTAGTCCTGGATCCAAATGCCCTTGTCCAGAAGTGCAATACTGTATGTTTACAGCTAAAAAGTATTACTTGTCCATAGACAAGTGGGGTGAAAATATTTACATGTCTACTGACATAAATGTACGAGCCGGACAAGTCTGGCATAGGATTTCCACACCCCCGACAGTCATATATCAATTATAATAGCATACCTTATTTAGAGGTACATTAATATTATATCCACAGCCATCACCTTCACCAATATAATCATAATCTGATTCTCGTAAACTTGGCCAATATTCACCATACTCATAACGATGTATAGAGAAATATAATACCCTAAAATAAACAACATTATTATATTACATTTGTGAAAGGATAAAAAAATCAAAATCTACAATTAACAGTCCAAACATGGTTCGTAGAGCTATACTATACGCAAGTTAATGGATAGTGGTGCTTTTCACAAAAATCTTCAATATATATATCACCTTAAGTCAAAAGTAAAAAAACATGAATTATACAGTCATTTTCTTACCAATCTACTCCAAGTATTATTGAATTATGTAAAATATAGTTTTCCATTTGAATATCATATCATAGTTATTTTTATCATCTTTCTGACTTTGAACTGCAAAATTAAGAAATTAACATACAAATATTTTTTCATAAGAATTATTGTTAGTTAATTAATTTCTAATTTTGAATGCATGATATAAATATATGGCTGCATTTCTAATTTCAGTCATATTTTTACTAGGCATCAAATGTATCGAATCATCGTCATATATAACATAAATTGGAGCAATATAATAAGATGAAAACAGTAATCAACATACCTTGGATCATTATAAAACATTTGTTGTGTAGCTTGACCATGATGTACATCCCAATCAACTATTAATACTCTATCAATTATAATAAAATAAAAATATGACAGAAAATTATATAAAAATAAGGGACTTTAGTCATTTATCTTTCCTTGATAAAATCTGAAGCAATCCAATTGGTGAGTAGGTCCTATCAGTTGGAATCCTCGGATATTTCATCTAATATCTTTCTTGTTAATTAGGATATTAACAGGAGTGATGAAATTTAGATTGTTCTTTACCCTAACAATAGCTTGATTTTCAAACAAATTAAATGATTTACAAAAAAGTTTTTGTAAGATTAATTGCGGCAAATTTACATTAAAAGTAAGGGTAAAATCTGAGTAATCCAACTAACCGACCTACCTATATGAAGAGTATACAAGGGGAAATAACTTACTAATGTCCCTTATTGGATCAAATTTATTTATAACTAGTTTCCTAACACATATAACATACCAGAACACAAAAGTTTTGAATTAAATACACTTAGACAAAAATATCAATATCATATCAGAACATATGTAATATATTGCCATTTAATATCAAGTTTGAATTGATCTTGTTCATATGTTCAGTGTTTATTACAACACATTTTAGTTATACCATAGGGGTAATCAGGGAATTGTTATCTATGTCTCTGAGGTAATTGATAGAAATATTTTTATTATCCAGTATAACCTGCATTAAGCAGCCAGTGAAGGGAAGTGACTAGATTGGCTGCTTACAGCAGGTGACCGCTTATAACAGGTGGCTGTTGATATAGGTTATACTGTATTTTAATAACCATAATTCAGTATGTACTCACCTTTTAAGACCCAGATTATCGACAGCATGTTTGGCTGCTATGGCAACATTATTGAAGAATGAAAATCCACAGAATTCATCATACATAGCATGATGACCAGGAGGTCTAGAAAACAAAATATCATGTAAAAATGAAGTTTTAAATTCCAGCAACACATTCTTTAATTAGCAAAAATAATATTTACTTCTAACTAATTTCTCATTAGCATATTTTATATGACTTGTAAAAACCTTAAAGAGTCCAAAATATTGGCTAATTTACAATGGTGCTAGTGTCCATTTGTATGATTTATTTTACATATCAATTACTCTTTTACCTCTAACAAATTACTACTAATGCATAAACTAATTACAGAAAACATGTTACATTACATGTCCATCATTTTTTACATCTTCAAAGCCAATTTCAATCAGTATCTACAACAGACATTATACAAATACTATTCATAGTCCTGTTAGCTTAGTCATTAGCCTGTCTGGCTACGAATCTGAAGATCATTGGTTGGATTTCTAGTAGGCATAATCTACTACTTTTATGTAGTTTTATCATAAAATATTTTCAAAGCCATACTCTCACCTACTTTTGTATCAAAGTGGTCAGCTGTCAACCACTGGCAAGGGTATGTGCTAAGTCTTTGTTTAAAAGCTTTGGTCCTGTCCAGAGAACCTGAGCAAGATGACTGACTTCTGCTATGTGACTGAAAAATAAGGCCCCTAAGCACCATACATGACATTACTATATAACATTACATCAGTTTAGAACAAATAATGAGGTTGTAATTATTGTAACATACCTTGCAAGAACAAATCCATTCCTTACCTGAAATGTAAAACAGTAAAATCAATAAATAAAGAAGTGATTGTGGCCAAGTGGTTACAACATTGGACTTGTAATCTATGAATAGCCAGCTCTCTGTTGGTTTGAATCCCTTGGAACCCTGCCATGTTGTTTCCTTTAGCAAATTTTTTATTCTACTTGCTCAATAAAAGAATGGCTATAGGTTACTATCAAAGTAAAGTCTCTGTTTACATTATGAAGAAACACATTACAATCCATGAGAGAAATCAAAACTGGTCTGAATTTCCATTTAAAATGTATGAAATGTATCATTTATTTGAAGTATCGTCTAAATTTTGAATAAATATTGATAAGTCAGTGAAAGACTAGTCTAACTAGTGCAAGAAAAGAATGATGTAGATCAGTTTTGCTCTGACCAATCTTCATAACATAGAATATGAAATGAAAATTCAAGGGCCAGGTCACTTGATCACCTGGAAGAACTTCCAAGAATATGCAGAGCTCTTCTGAAATGTTCAGTTGGTTACTTATCTCTTTTAGGAATCTCTTTCATCTATTTCACTAGATATTTGGAAAAAAGGTAACAAATACATGATAAAAACATTGCTTAACAAAAAAGAGACAAAAAAATGTGTAATTATGTGTTTACTTTACCCAAAGTTGATCAAATGGTATTTTATGAATAATATAAATTGTTTATATCTGAGTTGTGTTATTTGTGCTGCAAGTACTTCCTCTTCATAAAGTATGCATTCAAATAGACCTCAAGTAAAATTGGTGTGGTCAAGCCGGTACAGCTACAGACAAGTAATCAATGGATAGCCAGATCCACTTAGTTTAGATCACATCCAAAACCCACCTTATTGGTTCCTTGTGCAAGACATTTCATCCATACTGCTCAGCACTAGGGGACCAGAAAGTGAACTAGAAAATGATTGAGTTGTAAGAACTTGTTTCACAATCAAGCTGTAACAAAATTTAAACAGTTTAGTTTATCAAACGTTTATAATCTTACATTTTTCTTTAGAATCTGTTCCATCATTTCTATGGTACTACCAGCAGCCAACATGGCCACCTGAAGAGTATCTTGATGGAGGTAAATAGAGTCATATTTCTTAGAGAGCTCCATACGATTATGTTGATTCATATTTGTTACAGATTGTAGAACATCTAGAAGTTCTTGTGAATGTTGAGATAATATCTGATCTTCTGTACAGAAAGTTGCCTACAAGATAAATACAAAGAGATTTTTCTCATTAAATCTTACATCAACTAGAGCTCCCCAAGTTACAAAATTGCCCTGAGGATTGCTCCAGATCACTGTGACCTAGACTTTTGATTCCAAATTCAAGGGATCATTTATAGGTCATAGCCAACTAGGAGCAGTAGTCCAGTGGTAGGACACACGCTTACAGATCGAGTGGTCCTAGGTTCGATCCCCACTAGGAGCACTGCTAATTTCTTTGAGCAAGAAATTAACCAACAATTGCTCCACTCCACCCAGGTGTAAATGGGTACTGCGAGGGATCGCCTGTCTGAAGCTGATTTCAGTGATCAGGAGTTATCGTAAACAATTGTAAACACAGCTAAACCACATTTTTTAAAACTTTTTTAACTAAGACACCAATTATGGTGTTGCTAAAGTTAATAAGTTTCATAGGGATCATCTAAGGGTCATGGCCATCCAATTATGGTGTTGCTAAAGTTAATAAGTTTCATAGGGATCATCTAAGGGTCATGGCCATCCATGATACCAACTTTTTTCCTCAAATCAAGCATTTGAGACTTCAACATTATAAACATAAAATATAATGTGAAAACCACATTAAAGCCGGACTTTTTCCACAGATAACGCAAAAAATACAAAGAGAAATAATTCATAATAAAGGCAGGTAGAGTTGTGGTTACTTTCTAATCCTGTTTATCACACATGGTATGTTATCATAGAATGAAATTTCATAAAGATCTGACAATTAATGACAGAAATATATGGTAAATAGAAAAATTTAACGCAATTGTTAATGACACCGAATGCCCGCCAACCACCTGCCCGGGTTTCGCCAAACTATAAGCCAAATTTTGTTGAAAAATCCAGCTAAAAATCACTTAATTTTGCAATAGCCAAGGTAGCATAACTTTATTGTAAATAAATATAAACTATATCATTTTCAGCCTGTTTTCCAGTGATATAAAAGTTTTACATTCCATAAAAGTTGTTGCTACCTTGACACAATTTCCCTTCATTTGTATAACAGGGCTTTTTCAGGGGGTTTTGGGAAAAAGGCACCAGCCCAAATAGGGAATTTTTAACATGGTAAATAGCCTGATTTTGGAAAAAAATACTGACAAATCAACCCAATTTGGAAATTTCATCATTAATGTATCTGCGTTAAATCTTTATATGCTTTGATTTGGTGTCTCTGAAAGTGTTGCAGTGCTCTTAAAGAGTTTGTTCTGACAGTACAGTGAGGCTTTCACTGCAAATTATCATGTATTTATTGAAATCATGTTCAAAGGGAATTATTTAACAAGATTGGGAATTTTTCTTAAAAATTTGTGAAAAATTGTTGTTTTTTGGCATTGGGAATGGGAACCATATTCGGCCCCCTGAGATAGGCTGAAAAAGCCCTGGTATAATAGAAATTATTTGTTACTCAATCAAATTATAATTGATTTACTCTTACCTCAAATCTAGTACATCTATCTACTAGTTTATAATCACAGCATCTTTTATAAGGTTTAATAACTCTAGCTGGTTTCTCAGGAAATTTAGGTTCCCAATCATTTTTATGTAATATAAATCTCTCATCATATATAAAACCAGTCCTATAAATACAGTATCAGAAAGTTAAGATAACATTTAACTATTCAATGTTTGAATTGATATATTTTAAAAACATTTAAAATACCTAATTATTGAAACCAATCAAAATTTGTTCAAGCGTTATTTGTTTTGTAGTTAGCTGTCATCTGATTGGTTTAAAATTCTAAGGTTCACCATAGAAATAAAAATTTTGTCCAGGCACGCCACTGTCATTTAGTTTGTAAGGGTGATTAGTCAAACTTTTGTAACAATAGTGTTTTTGAAATTAAATAATAATTAAATTCTAATATTTCATATCCTGGTTAGTTTTATTTATTAGTTTATTTGAGCTGAAATAATTCTTATGTCAGAAGTATCAATATCCATCATCACCTATAATGTTCTGACGTAGCTTAGTGACAAAGTCAATCCATACAAACATAAATATTATCTAAAATAGTGAAAAAATACAGAGTTATTATCCAAAACTTAAAAATCAATAAAAAAAGTCATGAGAAATTGAGCATTTTCTTCCCATTATTGTGATATTTTATTTTCGACATTGTGAAAAGGCCAATAAGAGGTAAAACAACTAGACCTATCACTGAATGTGATGAAATACCCCAAACAGGTCTCTGTTAAGAAGTTTGGATCAAATCAGTACAATAGGTGCTGAGAAAATGAGTGGACAAGATTTTTCATCAAAAGGCAGAAATCAATGGACTGTAACCAAAATGAGATATGCACATGCCTCTTTGATATCAGGTCTGTGTGTGAAAGTTCAATCAAATCCATACAATAGGTGCTGAGAAATTGAGGGGACAAATAAAAGCTACAGACCGACCAATGGAAAAGCTGACTCCTAGTCATATAGTTTTGGGGGTATAACGACTGAGAGTATATAATTTATCAACTTACCCATTTACTTCATTTGGTTTCTTCATAAGCAAAGCCTAAAATTCATTAATAAAACATAAACAAAGTAAATTGGAGGTTTCTTATTCAGTCTAGTAGAATTAATTATTCAAATAATGTATCATTGTGTGCTTTATCTAAATTATATGACATGTTGTTAAAAGTGAAAACCAATTACACCTTTACTTAAAACTAAACTGTAAATGTTTAAATTGACAACAAGCTGTGCAGTCTGTAAACACGCTTCTGCATTAAACTAAAAAACACAATTACTTTCTTAATATACAACGTTCTCAATTCAAATGTCACCAATTGTTTAGTTGGGTTTAACTCCAAAGCAATACAATGTATATGTCCTACTTTGTGATCAGTCAACCTAGTTACTGTTTCTGGGAAGGCTAAATCACTGGCTTTAGCTGTTAATCAGTAACTAGGGGCATACTTCTATCAGTGACTGACAACTGCTCTACATGAATATTATTCAGTGGTAGTGGGACAATGGTTATAGATATTATTTCATGACCAAACTCCACAATTTTTTGCCTTGTCCAGATCACATCCAGGACTACTAGATCAGTATACTTGCATGCTACCAACTGAGCTAGCTGGTAAGAGAGTGGGGCTGGAAACAAATGGTAACCTACCACTTCAGAGAGTCCAGCAATCATTGTGTTATATTCTTCATCATCTGTATCGCTGCCATGTTGTTCACCTGATGGAGTAGAGTTCTCATCTACTACAGGTTGTGGTTGAGCTTCCTGTCTAGATCTTTCCTCTCTACCTTTCTTCTTTACTTCAGCTAAACTTGGTTTACTACTAGATTTAGGTCTAGCACCTCTATCCTGATGACAGACAAAAAACAAAGAATCTAACAACACATAAATACTGATAATATGATAATAATGATAAAGACTTTATCTAACAATGAGGCTACACACTTGGATAAATCTAATCTTCCTTGAAGACCTCTATGTATTGACAGTCCTCACCTTAAAATAGCACTAGTCTGATTTATCATGTTTTATCATAATGGTTCAAATTACCCGCTAGCCAAGCTATAGGAATTTTCAAATTTTGGTTTACATTTGCATTTACATAATATACGTTTAACTGTCAGCAATTTGACAATACTTTAACGGTGTGCTAAGAGAGATAGAGTTATGATAGAGAAGTGATAGTATAAAGTAAGAAGTTATAGAGTCAGGCAAGAAAATAATGGCAAATGCATAAAAGAGGTATAAAAGATAAAAATAAAGAAGAAAGTGTATCCAGCAACCACTAATTATAAAGGGTTGCTGGACAGAAATCCCCATTTACAAGGTCAATTTTGAGAGCCCACTCTTGAAGGATGCCAAAAAGTGGGCCTCAGCAACTGCTGCTGGTAGATTGTTCCATAATGGTATACAAGCAAGCACAGTCCTAGCTTTCAATGAAAGTTTAACAAAAATGTCTAGAAAAGCTGGTTTTTTGTGCTTGTTGCAGTAAAATGACAAATTTCAAGCATTTTTCCAGGGGATTCTTCAGAAGCAAAAATCAAGGACTTAGGGTCACATCAAGAAATTTTAAGGACCTGTGCAAACCCTGTCAGTAAAAATATCTAATAAACATATTAAAATACAAAAATATTCACTGACCTGATTACTAGCCATATTTCAATGTCTCTATCAGTCACTTTCACTATGACTCTTCATATAATGTCTGAAAATTCAAATAACTATACATACAGTTATATGAACTATACTACCAGAAATTCTGTATATAGTACAAGTATAATCCATACATGCAATGAAAATACAAGTAATCTAAATCAGTGATTCAATCATAGGTAATAACAAATGTATGACCATGTAGTCATTTTTATAGATTTTGTTTACAAACTTAATGAATGTAAATGATATGCAAATTGTACTACTAGTCTCTGCAAGGCATACATGTATACTAAGATAATAAATTTACATTCATTCCTTATATGTTTCTCAGTGACCAAGACTTTAACATTTTAATTTGAATAAACACCTACGTCTATATTACATATCTAATGGTGTTGTACATGATGATAATGGTGGTGGTGATGGTTGTGGTGATGATGATGATGAGGGTGGTAATGATGACAAGATGATAAATAATAAATCATCTTATATATATATGATATATATACAAGTACACAATATTACAAAATAACAATTCAGCACATATTTTTTATTAATTTCAAACAGTATAAAATCATACTTCAGATTAAACTTGATAATACAATGTTACTAAGTTTATCTTACAATGATGTACTTGCATATATTAAATTGATTATGGAAGGAACAAACCAGGTCAATGTATGACAATTTGATGACCGTTACTTGGGTCACAATATGTATTGTGGCCCAGCACAATATCGCGATATGACCCTGACATTTGTAATCAGGGGAAGTCACTTTTTTTTCAAAATTCAACAGGTTTGTCGAATTTGTTCAAGAAATATTATTTCTGTAGCTGTTAGTAAAACGGGTCTGGTAAAACTCAACACCTGTACGTCTCAACCCAAAGTTTGGACAACTCTATCCACAGGTAGAGACAACTAAACCCTTGGACAGCCCGTGACATTCGTAATATTACAATAACTACCTGTATCATATTGTTAATATTCATATTGTCTCCTTTCTTATTTATACATATCTTATCATGCGAACACAGTATCGTATCATCACTGACACTAACCCATACACACGCTGAAGTCCTTAAGCTATGGCATATGGTTGGCCAGGACATGCTAAACATTAAATGAACAATAATTTAACTCATCATGGCAATACTTGAAACAACTAAAGTTTCCAGACTCTCGTTGTTTAAACAGAAAGTAAGACTATTTTATTCGTTTCATCGATCAGCGCTTGTGTTTTACAGATAGGCAGTAGACAAACGACATACACAGACACAAACTGAAAAAAAATATTTACCGGGTATTTATTTAGTACTGAACTAAGAAAGAGCAGAAGTTAATGTCAACAAATAACCACATCGATTTTGGAAAATATCACATGAAGAAAAGGGAGGTAATCGGACAGAAAGTGGTTCAGTTTAAAGACCGATGTGAACGGTGAAGCACGGCATTAATGATTTACCTAATATATATTACTCATTGTAATATCTCTACTTTTTTGGTTCATTTTTATAAACATTCAAACTTGTGAATAAAATTATAAAGTTTTGAGATAGGATTGTCTAAATCAGCAAAATGATTTGAAATACTAATTCACTCCTACATGAGTGCATAACTTAGTCATGGGCCCGAGGCGCGTAGGAGCAGGGGCTGCAGGGGCCACGGCCCCGTTATTCTGGCAAGCAAATTTTTTATGACACATATTGATCATCTTTAGGTCTTGTTATAATACAACAATTTGTTCTTAAACAGGGTGTACTGAAAGTGCTGGAAATCGAGTTTCAGAGGCTTAAATATAGAAAAATATCGACCAGCGGGAGGGGACGCCTCTCCTGTCTCCACCATACCTGTGGCCCCAATATTCAGATCCTTCCTACGTGCATGGACCCTACATGTTTATATAGGGTTTTTGACTCAATCTAGTCATTACCCTAAGTAATGCATTCATACAAGAGTTAATGTACACTTATTTCTTGCTTCCCAAACTTTTTAAGTCACTTCAACATTTTGTGTTTTTTTTGGTTCTGACCTGTTACAAAATCTCACCTGAATAACTTGCATCCATTTCTGGTCATTTCACTTTAATAACACTCTTTTTTGTTACACAGGTCACTATCTTCAAATATAGGCAATTTTCACTGAAAAACCTATGTTGATAGCTCAATGGTAAAAATACTGCTTTTTCAACATTTCCCTTTTGTCTAGAATGTTCAAAGCAATTGAATGCTTGAGTGGACAACAAAACATTATCTAATCCACTGTCTGAATCAGGATCAAACCCACAACTTTCCTAGTTGTAAGCAAAAAACTCTACCATGTTGCCAAAAAAGCTAGCTTGAAGTCAAGGAGAACAAAGGTTTTACTTACCACTGCTATAAAACCAGCTGATATAACATAATCTTTTTTTTTTAACGTTGCAGTTAACACATATATAGATCACAGCCTGTGATATAGATCATATACACGATGACCAGCTCTTCCTACTTTAGGTTTCCTGGACACTTTTTCTATCACCAGTACTAACTTACCCTACCACGAGGCCGACAACTTATGTATAGGGTATGACCTACCGCGACTGGGTTTCGAACCCGCGATTTCCGAATTCAAAGTCAGACATGCTAACCACTACGCCACGGCTGCAGCTATATAACATAATCTGAAAATTCAGATATATAAACCTAACTCGAAACAGAAAATTAATCGTTTTATTTAGAACATCCAAATTAAGATGTTAAAGGGTTTGTGATTGAAAACATACAGAAAACAATAATACCACATCTACAACAACAACAACAATGACACATTCACATAATGATTTGTTTTTTGTCTTTAACATAAAGCAAACATAATTTAACATATACGCAGGGGTCCACTTTCTTTAAACATTTTAAATATGGTGTTTTAGAATATACTTAGATATACATCACATGTTGTTGTTAGTTTCACAACAAATACACATTTTAACATAAACTCTCAATTATGTTCTTACATAGTATCTCATTTTTGTCAAAATGTAGTTTTTAATGAAAAATGACTTTTACTGCATAGTTATTAAATTCTCTACAAAAATTAAGTTTTCAGAGAATGTATGAAAATATATTTCATGAGTAAAGAAACTTTTGGACCCCAGTATATAAGACAAAATCATAATAGAGATAGTTAACACTGACTATTATAAATAGTGATTTATAGCTTACAGATTTTTGTAAAATGTTGTTAATATAGCATGATAAAATTTTTAGAGATTCCACATATATAACAGCTTATGATGGATAGATCTCTCATTTCTAATTGAATAAAATATTAAATATCCGATGAATGGTAGAAAAAATTTCAATCAGGGTTCAAAATCAACTCGTCCAAATTTTCTAGTGGTGATTAAAGATTTTATAAGATTATTAAAATGGCTATCAAAAATGACACTACATTTACATGCCATCCAAAAATTACTCGAAAAAGGGAAAATTGCCGCAGAAACACTCATGGCCAAGCTCCCCAAATATATGCCTTGTCCGGGAATGGAACCCACGACCCCTCGAATGTCTAAATAATTACTTTTTGGCCCCTAATTTCAATCCAAGTTTTTATAAGAGATATTTCCTATTGTAAAAAAGTCAATGAATCTGTTAGTTATTAGTCTAAACATAGTACACATGTTTGTAACTTACATTTCTCAGTAACTAGAGTTCAAAAGAGTGTTAAATGTATGAGGAAATATCATTGGTCAATTACAACATCAAATGCAAATATTGACCAATCAAAAAGCTTAATACTGTTATAGTTATCAACAAGCTGCTGATGATCCCTGAAAATGTCTCACTACAATCAAATAAGCAAAACTGTTACACAGAAAACATTTCCATAGTCTTGTCTTTTTATTCTACCTAGTCATGTCCCCTGAAAAGGTGACAGAAAGGGGTTACTCTCGGCAATGCTGAAGCATCCCCTGTTCGCTTGTTTCTAATATAAATCTAGTAACTCAACAAAACTACCAGCATGAATCTTCAACCCTCCAAAAATATCTTACAAATTGTCTATACTACAGGGTTCAATCCCAACAGGAGTCTGTATTCTGAGAATAAAGATTATCAGACAGGCTGGCATGTAGGTAGTCTGTCCAACTCCTTCAATCTGGTGTCAAATTTAAACATAAAACTGGGCTTCATTAAATATACCAAAATGTATCTTATTTTTTAAACCAGGGACCTGTTGCCATAGAATATTCCTATGTAGCGCTTTGTGCCCTAGTGCCTGGTCATACACCAAAAGGAATAAGTATGTGATATCAAATAAACACCTGTAAATTTTCATCCAGCTATCTTTACTAGATACTAATAAAAATATTCTTCCCAATTTAGATGTATTTTGAAATGGACATAAAACTTAAAAAGGATTAATATTCTGAGGAAATATCCTTACTCTGGCCGTTCAACTTTTGCAAGTTACTACATATTTCCAATATTCCACACATCCTATCAAAATGTATATATTCGATGTTAAACCAATATCATACATAACTTATACTTTAATAAATTAACAATATGTAAAAACACTTGACAATATCTAGTACTAGTAAGAAATAAAAAAAAATGAAATAGAAATAAATATAAGAAATTTCTATGTTATGACATCAGGTGATTACTAGATTTTATGTAGGGCTGCCAGGGTTCATCCATCTTATGACTATGTTCAAACCATGATATGGGTGCTACATGTTTGTTCATATTATGGTTAACTAAAATAATAAGACAATTACTATTTCACTCAACTTCACAACAATTTTGACCCAAAATGCCTTGAACCGTCTGACATATTTATGGTAAGATAAAACTGATTGTATCCAGGCATAAATGAAAATGAACTTTTTACATTGACAACAGTTCCAACTCCCATTGCCAATGTGTGAAGTTGAACCATGAATTCTGAATAATGGTATACCCTTACATGGTATTCTGCAGCAGCCCTACTATAGCAGAGATCAACAATAATCAAACAAAGGCAAAACCCTTTAAGATCTAAAACTACAAACAAAACTTCTGAATCAAAATGGAGAGCATGCTTCTTAGTGCATTCAAATTTGAATGTAAAAAAATCAAACCAACTTATTACTAAAATCACTTGAGTTAAGATAGTTTAAATGCATACAAAAACAAGGAATCATTAATTTTTTCTCTCCAACAAATCCACATTCACTGACACTAGTGTTATGATTTCAGCATCATTCATATGGGTCACATAAATCCTTAATTTTAAAACCAATCCTGAAAACTTTAATCCATGCTAACAATAACCAAGATTCTCATTCACAATTATAGGCCACTAAAATCATTAATTGTTTTACACACCGAGGCCAAATGTATATCAGTGAAGTAGAGTAGACAGGCCAGTACTATAACATCTATGAAACCACTGTCTTGATAATTTTGATTTTAAAATCACAGTTACAAAACTGGAAAAAATATAATATCCTACATGCTTCGTAAAATATTTATATTAAATATGATCAGCAAATTCTCTACTTTAGTGAAAATAGCTCACCTACAAGCTAGGATCAAGGGGTTCAAAGGGTAGATTCTTTTTAAAATCACCATTGGTTACAAGGACAAACTGATGACCCCTTAGTAGGGTTTAATTTTGATTCTAGACACTTTCATTATTAAAACTAAAAGGAGGCCAAAATTCTTGCTATTCTATTTCGCCAACAAAATGGAAGTTCTTTCTTCAGATTTTGCTCAATTTTTAGTGAGTGTTATACATGAAAATCAAAATAAAGTCTTTGTTAAGATCATACCAAAGATATACGAAATGGTAATGTTTTTATATAAATACTATTAATGTAAAAATCTGAGTTGATTTCTATTTGCAACACATTGAGGGATCCATATTCTCCAGATTTTGAACAGAAAAGTTATTTTGACTATGTTTCAGACAAGATTTTTTAACAAATTATTAAAGATAGATCGTGGACTTGCATCTCAAGTTAAAAAAGAGTGAGTTATGACAGTTTTGTGCTAAGCTCGTGAGATACATACATAGACTAAGATCATCCACAATAGCTTCCTCAGAGAACAATACACTCTGATGAGCTTGACACAATGATAGCAAAATCTCTAATAATAACAATCGTTCAATGACTACATGAACAATGAATAACGATAATACAATGAGAGAAAAAAATATCACACAACAAATAATAAAACAATAATAAATATGATTTTTGTTTTTTGTACAAATAAATATATACATGATTATTTTAATCAATAATTAATTAAATAATAAAAAAATGAAATATCGACAACAATTGTGCCACAATATTTAAATTTGTAGAATGTTAAAATAATAAATAATAACAAATTAATAGAAATGCTATTTTTTCTGAACAATGGCTTTTTAAAAAAACAACATTTTTTATGAATAATTTCACATATAAAAACGTTCTTAAGCTATAGCAATAAAGAACATACAATACACTCTGGACCTTAGGTTACAAAACTTGACTAAAGACTCCATGTTTAAAACTGTTTTTATTCAAGCTGAATTTTTCAATACCATGAATACTGTCTGCTGTAATTTCTGGGTTACTAACAAATCACATTATCATAATTAATAAATAATCAGGTCTTGTCGATTTACTTACATGTTTTCATTCAGAGGTCCACATGGAAGATTGGATATAAACAAATGTGTAGCCTCATTAAATAAAAGTCTTTATTATTATAATTATTTCATTTTTAGATTTTAAGTTCATTTTTGACACAGAATTTGGCAAAACCAAGTCAAAATTTTAATCATAGTAGGTGATGCTTTCAGCATAAAGTTTGAGCTCAAGTTTTATAATCTAAGATGCTGATACAAATACATGTAATCAGTTTCATGTATGGTGGACACACCTGTTCTCGAACCTCTAAGGACTAAATGAGCCATTTCTAATTAATGCAACAACTTTTTTAGAAAAATACATTAAAAACACACCTTTTAACTTATATTCCACTTTTCTATCATATATTTATTGATATTTTATATTTGCAACAAATCCAAATTCTTCTAGAAAAAACACGACCATTTTCTGAAAACTGTCATGGCGGCTAAAAATAGATGACCCAATTTCGAACCTCTACCGTATTTGGCTATTTGTGAGGTTATAATTAGCTGTCACATGACTTTATGAGCAGAAGACAGGAATGGCTATCTGCCATGTGCTTCTTTTGCAATAACATACTTTTAAACAATATTTGATGGATTGTACTGACAGAGCGGAAAAAGGTAATAAGGATTTACTGAAAAATATTCACAATCACAAAATATTCATTCTAATTACCTGTTTCTTGCGCAATATTCTCGTTTGACAGTTGTAGTTGCATGGATTGTTTACTTAACATTTGTGCACACGAGTTGATGACGTCATACGCAAATACGTAGCAAAGTAAACAACATTTAATGAAAGGTTTGATATCAGGTGAGGTTCGAGGTTCGAGAACAGGTGTTTATACGATATATTCTGTCTCACAGATATCATATGTATAATAGAATAAACAAATCATGAATATCATGATTTATAAATAACTTATTAATTACTAATATTAAAGTGTGTAAATCTATAACTAATTTGTTACATCATGAAAGTTTTGAAATTTATTATTCTTTATTGGTCTCAAAATTCAAATGACCACAGTGTAAAGAATTTTCCTGAAAATAGGTCTCTGAGTTTTAATTGACATAATTGATTATGAATGGCATAATATAAAACATTGGTCAATGAAAACTTAGCTATGTATAGAATGGCAAAAGGTATGCTACAAGTTTTAAAATGTTTTTGCAGTAATGTTGGAGCACAGGGTATGTATAAAGTTTGTCTAGAATTTAACCAATTGAAGTGATTCTATTCAATACATGAATAACTATTTCACAAGTAATATACCATCAAATATAGATTTATACACTTTAACATCTTTTCATTATTTACAAAATATCTAAGTGTGCACTAATTTACAAGTGTCGTGATCAAAATTTAAGTTAAGGATTTTATATATATTTTTGAATTAAAAACTCATCCATTTATTTGTTATTGTAAAACTTACTGGTTTCTTATTGTAGCTACATCAATTGACCAGAAATCAAGTATTACATTACATGTTTAAGAAACTAAGTGAATGTAACTTACATTCAAATTGTATTCACTGATCTAAGGTCAATGTGAAACAGCTAGATTTCAAACTAAACTCTACTGAGATCATACAGAGATTGTAAATAACTTATTGTCTTAAAAACAAACCAACCTAGAAAATATCTGATCTACTGAGTTCAAAAATTTAATCAACAACTCGATAATTTTAAGTTTCTAAGGAACTCTTAACATTGTTGTTTTTTCACCACATTGACAAGGTACGAACAATGTTTTACCACATTTTTGTAAACAATACCAAATACAAATAAATCCAAATGTTCTTTGATCACAATAGTTTTTATTGCAATGGTACATGATTGCTTGTACCACAAGTATTAACTCTTAAAATTTGAATTCTTGATGAAGGCTATTGATTTTATATTCACAAAATTTGAAACAAAGTTCCTGTCTCAGAGCTTCTGTAAAATATTTGTATGGGTTATCATACTCAGTTTTAAAGTTCCTATGCACTTCATGATGTACAAAGTGTTATACAGATAAAATGACCATCAATACAGTTACTATAGCAAAAAAAACCTTAACATAGCGACTTAAATATCAAAATTGATAGAAAGCAGTAATCATCTTTACTTTTGACTGAATTACTAATGAGTCACATGATAACAGTAAATAAACTGGGCTAGTCAATTTATTAACATGTTTTCATTTCATTGTCACAGTTGTGAGAGTTCAAAATTTTCAAATTTCTGAAATTCCTTATTTTACCAACTTTTTTATCATTAGAAATAATTCCTACGTCCAGAAATGTTTTATTCTAGCTCTTTATCTGAAAACTTTTATCTGTGTTTTTATGTCTATTTCACAATTAATACTGGCAAATAATAGGTCCAATTTTTCAAGGTGAAACTCAAGCTGTTGCAATCACAAGAACAGATACACAGTGAAATTAACATAAATGCGATGAAAACCAGCATTCACTATGCAAATATAGCATGTAGGGAAATCTTGAGATAGTACGTGAGTAAAATGTCCATGATATAAAAACTTGTTTGGATATAATAATAGTTCAGCACATTGTAGAACAGCATTGTCTATCTGACACTGTCAGAGTTGAGAATAGAATTATAATCAATAATCTAAGAAATCCTTAAGTAAAGTTAGTCTTCTTTTCTCTGCTATGTCCATTTGGTTTTCTAGATCCTGAAAAATATATTGTATACATACAATTAAAAGTTTTCATAGTAAAGTTAGTACAGATACAATACTGGCCAATTTTTTTAGGCCAATATTTTCGCCAAATTTTCAAAACTAGCACCAGAAATATCAAATTGTTGACAATGGTGATCACCAGTGTGAACCCAGCAGATTGGCCTGAGACAGGTCTAACTTTAATTATTAACTTATTATAAACTCTGGATATTGCATTGTTCTTATTTGTGAATTTCCTGATAAAAATGCTTAAAACATAGGAAAAGAACTTCATGTCTCGGAGGTTCCGAACATTCAAATCTAAATAAAACCCGATATAAAAATATCTGCTTGCCTACTCGCTTACTTTAAAGCTGTTTCGTCTACATGAAAGCTACGCGTCGATTGGTTGACACAAAGGTCAGCTTGATGCCACCCTCAAAGCAACCATATTAGATCCTTTACAACAGCGCTCTATAGAATATCTGTTTACAAAGATTGTGAACATCCTGAATTCAGGAAAAGTACTGAAAACTTTCACCCATGCTTTTCAACACAACTCACTAATAGACCAAGCCATTTATGAATGTAAGTTTTATTTTAAAGAAAAGCTAACTTACCCCTCTATCTGTGATTTCAGCACGTTCAACTTTCCAAGATAAATTTTCAACTTCAGCTTCTAGTTGAGCTTGCTGATATTCAAACTGAAATATAGTAAGTGTATAAATACATTACGGCAACAAATAGTCCATTAAGTGTATATATAAAATACTGTAAACCAAATAGTCCATCAAGTGTATGAATACAATAAAGTCAACAAAATTAGTGAGTGTCCGGTTGCCCAGGACACCAAATTTTTAGTTTGGCAAACCAAAAATTTTTTGTCTTTGGCAACCGAATTTCTATGAAGTATAGTTCTAGCCTCCAAAATGACCTGTTCAGCCAACCACTTTCATATCCTAATTTTGTAGACTGAGCATATGATACAGTCAACAAAAAAGTCCATCAAAAGTATGAATACAACACAGTCAACAAAAGTAGTCCATTAAGAGTATAAATCTTCTTAAATATCTTTCTTCTGTTTTCTATCATTTAAAGATTTTAACAAAATAAAACATTAAGCTATCTCGAATCAGAGAACTGATCATCCACTGATAAAATAAACTAAAATACACAAATACATACCAGCTGTTTTCTAGCACATTTTTCCATGTAGTAAGCATATGGGTAGGTATATTGTAATGTGTATCTACACTGTGAATAGAAATACAAAACATGAAATCATTAAAGTATATTAGAGCAAATGGTGTTTACAAAAAATACATTGTATACATATACATCAATGTAAATTGTTCATTAAAGGTTTACAGTCACTCAGGTTGCCAAGATATATAGCAGCATTGTACACACAGGTGGCCAGCAGGGTTCCAAGAAAAAATGCTACAAATACTAAATTATAAAGTATATTAGTTACTCAAAAAAAGTACACATACACATCAATATCTTCATAAAATTAATATATCAGGGCTTGACACTCATATTAAGGCTGTCCTATTGCCCCTGATTACCTATATTGATGTTCAAGCAACTTGTTAATGCTAGAAAACATTTGATTTGGGCAGTACAATATTAAGCTGGTTGTCTGACTGTGCAACCTACTTTCAAAATTAATAGTAGTCACATGATCAACAACTACACACACGCCATCATACTTATATGTGACTATCACATTGTACTCAACTTGCTACAATCCTTATTATAAGATCTCACCTTTTTTAAGAGGTAAGCGGCATCTAGTAAATATTGCCAATCAATCCATGTACCGGTACTATTCATAACTTTTTCTTGTATACGAGATGTAATCTTCTCTAATGTTTGTTCTTCTAACTTTAAACTTTTAGCATGATTCTCCCACTGAAAAATTTATAAAATGTACAGTTAAATTGCATTCAAATGTCAGTGACGCAAACATTAACTCTGTTTATTTACTTATTAATGATAGATACAGATAACTATTTTATTGATAGTGAGTACGGAATTATGCATTCCACACTAATTTTGTATGCATGTTGCTAGGAATCCAGCAGTCATAGACTAAACCTACATGGAGTTTGGTAATGCACCAATCTCCGTAAACATATATCCAGTAAAGCGTTGTAGTACAGGATCTAAGATCTCAATGGAGGGTCATGTCGAGATGACCTTTATGTCGACCAATCAATGATAGCTTTCATCTAGACGAAACATTATTAATAACATTTTGATTTCGTAATTTCTATTTCTAGACCAATGTTTGCTAGCTAATTTAACAGCGATGTTATTCATAGTCTGCGATTGGACAGCTTATTTCAAATTTTGTGACGTAGACGATGTAAACAAGTAACTAATCATAACAATTTCGTCATGAATATTATGATGAGAAAAGGTCACCTGAATGTGATCCTTGTTTGAAAATGGCCAGATCTAAATTAGCGAATAGGCGAGCGGAAAATTTTAGATCGGGTTTTAATCAGATTGGTATTGCACTATTTGCTATGACCATTCTCCCACCAAATATTCAATAATCTACAAGTGAAACCATACAGAAGTTTTTGCTTTTGAAAGACTTCACAGCCAGAACGTTTTTACAACAAAACCAAGGACAGTTGTAGTTTAAAACCTAAGATCAAGAGCTCTAGGTCTATCCAGGGACCATGTGTAGGTCAACAGACTGCTGCAATTTGAAGAGACACTTCTTTAATCATGATAATAAAGGGACCATTGGGACACTGTATAACATTATACAATACTTACACGTTCAAAATAGAAGAGATATTTCTTCAATGCTTCTCTAGCTTGAGCATGGACAGATTCATTGGCTATGTTAGGATTTTCCTGAAAAAAAAACCAACATCTATATAATGGAACAGAACAGGACAGGACAGAAAAGAATAGACCAAACAAGAACAAAATAGAACATACTTTATTTAGCACATGTTACACACAGCAAGGGAGTATCTACAAAATATTATCTAGATCATTATAATTATTATATTTATGTATTATTTTGGACTACATAATTGGGCTGCAGCTAATTTGATCCAACTTAAACCTCAGACACTTATATGTCTGAATATTTTTGTCATAAATATCTCTTTCATAGGTAGAAATGGTTTTCAGCTGTTTAATCATCAAAAAAATATAATAAACTTTGTGTTATAATTTGCAGAAACAGACAGATTTTTATGACATTATTAGGTTATGTTCCTTGAGGACAATTTAATACCAAAAATTTGGAACTGACATTAAGCTGATACTACTATAACCACGCCCTTAGACAAGTGGCTAATTTGTTTAACAAGGTATTCCCAAAACAAAGACATGTGACCTTGTTTGTCCAAGTATTTTTATTTGTTCATTGGCGAACGCATAATGAATATTTAGAAATGGGAGGTCTGGCATAATGTCAATAACTTACATTAAACATGTATTTGTGTTTTGTAAGTCTACTTTGTAATATTTAGTCCAGAGGTGCTAATAAAAATATTAAACACTTATATATTATTAATTACCTCAATTGGTCCTACCTTATATCGACTGCATTCATAATATTCACTACCATGTGCTTTCCAATCACCTAAACACATCCAACAAAAATCATATTTACATTTTGAACATTGCTGAAATATAAAAACAAACAACAGTTACAACAAATACCCTATCATTAACTTTGAAAACATATATTTAGATAGTACTTCTTGTAGAGGGCGAATAAGGGCGCTCTTGTAGAGAGCGCTTTAGTAGAAGGCGCTTTTTGACAGAAGTGCTATTGTAGAAGGCCCTTTTTGGAGATTGCTTTATCTGTAGAGGGCCCTTTTTGTAGAGGGTGCTTTTTGTAGAGGGGGCTAATGGTAGTTGACTTTATCTATTAACCAAAGTTTAAATTAATGCTATACTCGTTTCTAGTGATTATTTAGTAAAATATTTCAGATAATATTGGATATGAATGACAGAAGTGTTGTTAACTTGTAAAAAAGCAAAAGTTTTAAAAAAAATCTTAAAAGATGACCAACTTTTTATACGTTTGAACTAAAAAATTATAGTAATCTACATAAATCTTACCATGTGATTACAGCCTCCATTTTTCTCAATGCATACATGGCACTTTGGACACTGTAAAAAGTAATATATTTAATCATCAAACTATGAAATAACATAGAAAATAAGATTATCAAAACATTTTAAAAAGCACACTGAACCAATACAGACATTCTGAAAAGTGCCAGTTTGACAGACCTGACCAGTGAAGTTCCAGTCGGTCCAGGAAAAAGTCTGTCGTAGCCAGTCCGAATGTCCAGTGAAATTTTTTTTTTAGATTAAAATGAGGACAACTACCGGCTCTTGTTTCACAATCAGGCTAAAAATAAATTAGTATATCACAACTGTCCTACTGTTGGTAGGTGGAAGAATAGTACATAGTTCTAGTAGTAGAACATATAACCAAACTCCATGAAGGTACTTAGGTATGTAGATCTTAAGAATCAGACCAAAAACCCCTAGATTCATAGTGAGAGGTGTTACCAGCCGAGCTAAGTGGGTGGGTTAACTTGAGAAATTAGTTTTAGGCACTGTGTACCAAAGGAAAGTATTTGCTGAGTTGTAAATAAAGCTCTGAAAGTCAAGTCTCATGTTTAAAAGACAATTGTGTTCTCTACCTTTATAGTTTTAATATAACTATAATTCCTATTGGTAAAGAGGTACATTGGATTATTGTTTTCAAGTTCAAATAATAGTATTTCTAACTCTATCACAGGTCCCTTACTTACTAAGAAATCCTTTCAGAATCAAACAGAGTTATAATGGAGGTTTGTTCTCAAGTTATTTCTAATCTCGGATATGTATATACAGTCAACTCTCGTTATCTCGACTTAGTTGGGACCGTTGGAAAATAATCGAGATAACGAAAAGTCGAGACAAACAAGATAAACGAAATTTTCTAAGGGAGGTAATTCCGATGTCTTCAGTAGCAGTTTTACCTGTTCAGAGAGTGTAGTTTAGAATAATCGCTTTGCTGCAGCTGTGAATAGGGTTTTACCATAAACTTGTACTCTAAAGGTTTTGTGACACTTTTACCGCTGGCAAAGTTCCCTCTCGACAAGTTATAGAACAAAATCGCGTATTTTCCGAAAATCTACTTTCATTTTCTACTATTTCACTGACTGTATCTCAAAAGAACGACTAACCAAGCGTATATTATTCAGAATATTTGTAGCCAGTCAGATAAATTGTGTGTGTATATGTTTGACGTCATACACTATTTCGTACAACCACAGCACTGTCATCGTGTAAGTCAGCTTCTCTTTGATAATTTTGAGTAGTTGCTGATAATATCCAGTTGTGTGTGTGAAGAGTAGTTACCTATTACGTCACGAAAAAATATAGACTTGAACTACAAAAATGTCGGCATATCTTTTAAATGCGTGTCTTTCTATTATCGATCCATAACAGTTGTAAACATCGTTTTCCAACAGGTCTGTAGAGGGATTAATTTATCATGCAAAGAAGATGCCGTACATTTATATCAACTTAAATGACGAAATATAATAATAAAAATAAACGAAAAATATTTGTTTCTTATTTTTATTGGACAAAATATTCATTAAACAATATTAATGAACACAAAAAAGTAACGAGTATCGCAGTGTTTTTTTGTAATGAAGCACATGATTGTAAGCACGCATTTTGATATCTTTACACTCAATTTTGACATCTGTCAATTAACACTCGACTTATTCAACAATGGTTTCATTCATGTCAATTAGTTTGTTTATTTAAATGACATGTTAATTCAATATTGACACGTTCTTTTAAACAGATTATCTATACAGTCGCTAATCGATTAACAATGGACGTGTGCTATTTTTCGCACCTCAACGGATCGCCGATAATATCTTTGTCTAGTCGACTTAAACATTATAATTTTATAGTAAAATAACACTTTGGGACTCAAATTTATAGTCGAGAGAGCGAAAATGTCGAGACAAAAAGATCGAGTCAAACATGATTTTTTCATATAGATAAAGAAGGAAAAAAATCGGGACTTTTGATTTTCAATTGAGACAACGAAATGTCGACACAAGAGTAGTCGAGATAATGCGAATTGACTGTATAGTATAAATAACTTACATCTTTGGTATTAGCGCTAATATAATTAGCAGTCTCTGAATCATCAGCACATTTAGTTAACCATTTTTTAATAACATCACAGTCTGTAGGGGCGTGATACTCTATACCACATTTAAAACTGAAAATATATCATTATATATAATATACACATTGTATAAATATTGACATGTCTAAAGTTTTTTTTATAGGTAGGGTTTAACACCCAAGCAACACATTGTACAGGTTACATCACAGCAGTCAGTCAACCTAACCAATGATTTAGAATCAGTGAAAGGAGGGAGAATGACCTAATTTTTATTATGTCACCGTACTTACCTGATCACATTTTGGAGAGAAGGATATAAAAGCAGCAGAATAGCTCAGTCAGGAGAGCACTTGCTTTGTAAACGAATGGGTCTCTTGTTCGAGTCACTATCAGACTGCATATTTTTCTCACACTGTGACAATTATTTCAAAAGTTGATACATATACACCTAACCCTGGACTAAAATTTAAGCTTGCATACTCACAAAATGCAAGTGGATTCAGAAAATTGAGAGTAACTTTTTTAACTCCAGAAATTTTGCAAGTTGAAATCGCGGCAAAAAAAAAATTCTATCTGTAGTTAAATATAACACTATTTTGTTTTTATATTGCATTTATGAATAGTTACTATGTATGCTATTAAAATTTATAGAAAAAATGCGAGTGATTTTTTTTATATTTTGCAAGTTGAAATAAAATCAACTCGCAAAAATTTGCAAGTCCAATGTTTTGTTAAAGCAAGCCCTGTATACACAGCAAAAAGCTTTAGCTTATCAAAAACAAATCAACACTTCATTAACAATTTAAAAATGTTTCATCTAAGTAAATAAATAAAGATAAATAATGGAATGCACTTACCAGAAACACGACTTGCAAGTATTGCAGTAAATTTTTTTGGCTTTGGTTTCTTTAGCTTTAACAATAATGGGACAATTTGGACCGGGACAAAATCTGAGAGCAGGATGACTCTGTAATAGATACAAGTAATTGATGTATTTAACAATTATAATATAATAATTCAATTTAAATTGATTTTATAAAATTGATTTTGATGTTTATAAACAACTTTCTTTCATGCTTTATGGTATGTCATCTTGGTAAAGAAATGACATCAGGTTATATTTGTGGCTGTGCAGCAGAACAGAACCAAATAGAAAAACACTTATATTTCTAAATCACAATGGTAATACAAGAGAACAATGAGAGTAATACAATGAAGCATATGGTGCCAACAAACCTTATTTGGCAGAAAATCTAAATTAGAGTTCCGCTTATGAACTATTTGTATCCCTGCTATAACTAAAACGTCATGTGACACTAACTGTTATCATGCTAAGAGCAATAGGACGTGCCAATCACATTGTATTCTCACTGCTTAGAGTGACCTAAACTCATGCCACAGTTTATTACTCTGATTATTATCAGCTGAATCAGCAGTGGGCTGAGCTTATAAAAGATAAAAAAAGTTAAAGTGCGCTTTAAAGTCTGCGTCCATATACATGTTCAACTGACTTTACAATCTTGTACGATAATCCCTGATAATTGAAATCACCAACAGACAGGCGATCCCTCACAGTACCCATTTACACCTGGGTGGAGTGGAACAATTGTAGGTTTATTTCTTGCTCTAGGAAATAAGCAATGCCCACAGTGGGATCCAACCCGAGACCTCTTGATCCCAAATCATGCATCCTGCCACTGAACTATAGCTCCTACGCTTATCAGTTGTTAAGAAAACAACATGATAAAGGCTAATACTTTACCTTGACATATTCTGTAAAAGAGAACTGTGAGTATCGATCTCTAAGATCAGGTTTACTAAGAACACTATATAGAAAATCTTCAGGTACCATTACTTCACAATCTTTAGCCATACATGATATACCTAGATAAATTAAACAAATGTTGGAAATTTAAATACCTATAAGGCAATATATGTCAAAATGATAGACCTAATCCAGAATTCCAATTTATGGGTTTTTCCGTTCGTGCACAGGCGATACAAACAAAGTTAGGTACACATTATTGCTAAATAGTAAGAGTTATAGATTAAATCTTATTGTCCCGCATATAGCCTATTAACAATGGTGAACAAGATTAAAACAAGAGCAGATAAGTGACAGCATGCTGAACTGTTCATTGTGCCAGTGTAAACATAGTCAATCACTGATAATGAAATCCCATTGAGATGAAAAAAATCAAACAGATAATTTCATTGGTTTAAGTTATTAAACTCTAATAACTATCTTCTACTTAAGAACTTATAAGAATATAAGAGCAAATTCATGCTATAGTTATGCAACTTAGTATTTGCCCTTCAATAGTAAGTTGCATATGTAAAATCTGGCATTAAAAACCTAAAACAAGCAATTTTAAGGATGAAAATCCAGTCAAATTTTAAACAAGGGTTATGTAACTTGTTATTTGACCACCAATGATATTATTTTTTCAGTATATTTCCAAAATGGCTTGAAAAAACGTAGAAAACATGAAAATGCAAAAAACAGATAACAACATAATAATGTTAAATAACTTACCAAGTGTAACACCTTGCTGTATTTGTACTTGACAATAAGCATCCCAACATTCTCCACAAAACATATGTCCACATGATAAATCATGTAACATTTCTCTAGATACTTGATTCAAACATACACAACATACAAGAGATGCACCGGGTTGAGGCTATAAATAATACAGTAATTTATATAATAAATTTGAACAAAAGCATGTGCATTTTCACTCAACATATAACATGCTATTGTTAGTGTATTAAAATTTCACACATTTAAGGCTTTTATAAGTTACTCTTAATGGTCAAACTATTAATTATTTTATTTAATAAAAAGAAAAACATACAGCTTTTCCATATTTGGTTTGGTAATTCAAACACATACATGTATGTGTCTTTTATATGCAAACTTTATGTAGTGCATTCAAATAACATGAAAGATAATTTAAGCCAGGTTTCCAGGAAATATTCTTTTTTAGTATAACCAGTATTCTTTTGTTCTACAATTTATGTAATAAGGCAGTTGAGACACAAAAGACATTAATTTGATGGGTAAGCACAACTATAGTTAAACGACATGCAATGAAAGAAGAAAGCTAACTATTTTGCGCTACCCATCAATATATTATGTTGTTGCCCTTTTCAGCCAATCAGGCATTGGAGTCTGTCTTGTTTGTTCTTAATAAACTTAAAACTTCTTCATTTGATTAAACGCCTATGTCTATATAACAAATTCAATGGCGTTGTACAAAAAGATTAATAATAACCCTCCACCATAAATATATACAATAACACAAAGCAAAATAAAATTTATCACACATGATGTTATATAGTGTGATTGTTAATATATCAATGATATTAATCAGTCAAACTGCTCACCTGAAATTTCACTTTTGGAATAACTTTGGAATCAATAAGTAGTTTTGAGGGATTTTTGGAATGACTGAAAGAAAGAAAAAGATCAATAATTAATTATCAAGAGATTAAAAGTTGAATAAAATAGCCCTAACAAACTACAGATATTACTTAGTTAAAACAGAATATTGATTCTATTCTTAAATAAATAAAACTATTTTAAACAACAGTCTCATAATTATGCCTTTAGCACTCTCTGAGCAGAAAGAGCATGTGCTCTACATATGGTCACTAAAACCATGAAGTAAGAGGTAATGGCTTCAAGACTATGTTACATGAAACTTTAGTCAACCTAGATGACAATTTCAACATTTCAACCAAATCAACCAACATTCACTCTTATTGGAGGGAAGTGTTCAGGAACCTGAGAGCTTGACATTAATATTTAAACTCTGTTGCCCAAATGGACAGCCAGCTATATTTTCAACTTTCCCCAAACCATATGTTTAATAGCAGTAACAGGTTGACCAAACACAAATATTGGTTGTCAAGGGCAATAGGATTCATGATCTAATGAAATTATTTAATATATCATTATGTCTTTATATAAAAAACTTACCATTCAATGACATATTCCTTTTTCCAGTCATGAGCATGTAGCAACATCTTAGCTAATGATGGCAAAATCTGAAATAAGAATAATTTATAAAGATCATTAATTACAAAATTACAATTGTCGTTCTTATTCTGCCACCAAATTGCACCCCAGTAACAGGAAGGGTGGAACCTACCTAGGCGCACAAAATTAGGTCATTTTTGAGCAACTTTTCACAAGTGAAATCTACCTAAAATCAGGTAAATAAAGCCTGATAACTGCAATTTTCATGGAGCAGGAGATGAAAAAGTGTGAAATAATGAAAAACAAGTTGTTGCCTTGTCATCATCTGTATTCATCATGGATTAAACAAATCAGCGTCTTACCTTTTGTGAACTACACAAAACTTCCACTTCTTCATTTAAAAATCTCTCTACATCTTCAATTTGTAACAGTTCATAATCAAAGTATTCAGGGTCATCACTTTTCTTAGGTTTATCAATGTCAAGGTCATCTGTATCGTTGTCATAGTAACCACAATAATCATCATCATCATCCATATGATCAGACTGATCATAATCTGAGTCAGCGTCAGAATCTTGACTCTTCATCTCATCGGACATTTCTGTCGCACTTTTCTCACTGAAAAAACAAAATGAAAAATAAGTAACTGCTTCAAATAGGGGGGGGGGGGGTCTGACACATAAATCTTCTGAGCTTTCTGAGCAAAAAAAAAATGGACTATATATAAAGACTATGTCCATTTTTTTGGCTCAGAAAGCTCAAAGGCTTATGTGTCAAACCCCTTTGGGTTCATACAGCTTTTAAATACCAAATTTCCATGACTTTTCCATGATTGCTCACAGTTTTCCATGATACAGAAGAAACACATACAGAACCCAAAAAGAGTACAATTTGAAAACACTGTATCACAGCAGACAACACAAGTAGAAAAACAGAAAGTGGTGTAGTAGTAAAATTCTCACTTTCTTACCTAAGTGTGATTTGTACCCAACATTTAAAGTTATGATTCATGTTTGAATTTATAGTTGCTGTTTTGAATTATATAAATGACTCATACATACATTTAGTGTGTACAAAAAAATTAATGCAATGCACACTTATAGAAGAAGTGGGCTTTTTGTCAAACCTAAACTAATTAAGCAAATTGGCATGACATCAGTGTAGAGTCTAAAATTATAGTGTCTCTAAAGCAAATTATATTTTAATAACTTCACAATTTAAGACAGTTTTCATAATCTGAGGTAATGAATTGGTACAGTGGCTTTAAGTTTCTTGATTCTAAAATAACTTATATTGCATATAAATGTTAGCTAATGTATTATTTTATCTTAATTCATGAATTATTTTTTTTACAATATAAGCTAAAAACATATAGTATTTAATTGTCATAAAAAGTTTATGTAAATGGTCTCCATTTTAGCCTTTTAACATGATTTTAATCAATTAATGAATACCTATTATGTCAAATTATATATAATCAGATAGGGACTGATACACATTTCTAATATTTTACATTTTACACAAGTCATTCATTCATGCATAATTAATCAGCAACTATGTCAAATGATAACAAAAGAAGTGTGACCATCTGGTCCATAGTTTATCTACTGTACTACTGGTATCAAGGTTTATCAGCATTCTATATCTTTATGTTAATATCCCTCTCAGCATAATTCATGACCAACATATGTTCATTGTTATTTAGAGATATAAAACAAGTAAATCTGTGAGCTAATGCTCACTAGTGATACCCCCGCAAAAATCTAAAAACATGCGACAAACAGGAAGTAGATGAGCAAGGAGCATGAAATCGCTTTACATCACATGGGACTATGGGATGAAGCAATATGCAAAGTATTAGGCTGCTGCATGTTATAGTTGCTGAGAAAACTGCGACGGAAATTTTGTAATGGATGGACGGACGGACGCACACACGGACAAGGGTAAAACAGTATACCCCCCTCTTCTTCGAAGCGGGGGTATAAAAATTATTGTGTAATAGATGTTATCAGGAACTCAAAATATTCATTTTTATTTCATCTGCACGGACAAGATACAAACAATATTTTTTTTACACAGTATTGCTGAAAACCATTGATTACAATATCAATTCTATTGTTCTAATTCACGTAATTTATTTTATTGTTCTCATTCACATAATTTTCATAGATACAGTATATATTGGTTTGTATCGCTAATATTATTAAATTATATTCAACAGTCAGTGGTGCATTCATTAACACCATGGATTTAAGTATTCACTACAAAGCTTACCTACTTATTTAATATAAATAAAATATTTATCCAATTTCCAAATCTATGAAAATTAATGGGGTAAATGTATGTGCCACTGACAGTTGAATAAAATTTAACAATAATAACCTGTAAATTTAAATTTCGGATAAATTCTATTCAAACAGAAGCCGAAACTACCTTGATGAAAATACAATGTATGTAAAATAAATTATTATTACAATGAGTTAGCAAATTATTAATAGCTAAGTTTTTTTAGAAATTTAATATAATTTATTTAATGATTGATATTCTTAACCCAAATCATGACTTACAACCAAGAACCTGACTATTTTATGACCAACATTTATCAATGCAAAGGCATGCAATTCTCAACCTAATTACTTGATTTCAGGAAACTCTGACACAATATAAGTCTGATTTCCAAAAAAGTGAACACTGATATCAGGCCTTTTTTTCCTTCTTTACGAGACGCCGTTAAACGGCGTCTTCCCCAAGCAAAATAAGTATCTTTTTTTCCCCAAAACAAACCAATTTTTCCCCTCAACAACCAATTTTTCCCTTCAAAATATCTTAAAACTATGTATAAACATCGAAAATACGGCAAAAGAGAAACCGGAAATCTCGCAGGATTTAATTATCGAAACGGTTATTTACCAGAACGGAACATGGTCATTTCGTTAAATAAGTTTATCAAAAATATAAGTAATCAAGTTTGCGAGTCCTTCAAATTACCAGTTTGGTAATTTCTTGCTAATAATTCGTCCTCAATCACATTCGCCCCTACATTATTCGCACCCAAACCGGCAGCGAATTAAAAAATTTGTGTGTGTTTTTTCCCGACGCACATGGTATGTCTTTCCGAGCATGTTACCATTGTTGGGTTACTTACGGAATTGGCGCAATTATACAAAAAATACGAAAAAATGACATAAGAAATACTTGTACCCTTAATTTGTTATCTTAAAAACTTTAAAACATCAAGATGAGTCCTAGTTAGGTATTAATCAGTTGAGAACACAGCACATTTAGTTTGAAAAGCCAAGTAATGATTTCGATGACCAAGGAACTAACAGTACCCCTGCCAGTGACAACTAGGAACCTTTGAATGAAGAACTTGATGCCCTTTTGGTTGAACATGGAATTGAGTCAACACCCATTGATGATGATACCTCTAAAGCTACTTAATCTCCACCCAACACTCATAAACAATAACAGTTTAAATGAAATATGATTACAAGAATTAAGTATAGATCTAAATAGTCTAGTTTTATTTTCCCCCATTTTCCAATTATCGCGCGCCATTTTTCCCCTTGTAAAAGGCTACAGGCTACTTCCCCAACACATGAAAAAAGGCCTGGATATTGTCACTCATTTAAGAGGTCCATGTATTAACTAAAATACACCTAATTTACAGAAATACACCAGATTTCCAAAAAACACTTGATAAATTAGTATTGTGCACTTGCAACATGTTTGAATTATGATAGAATAGCTATAATCCTAACCAATTTGATGTGTTAATGATAAAATTATGTGAAAAAATGAAGGGACCCAAGGTATTAAGTCAAGACATTTGGATCTTAAAGGTTGAAGACAATGGCTATTTCGGATTCCTTAAATACACTTAGAAAATAGTAAAAATTAATCATTAGAAGAAATGTTAATGTGTTTTCGAGTCTAGTACAGGTTAGAGTTAGATATTGGCTTAATTAAAGGCAATCATTAAGTAATTGACACAGAATGACATGTTGATTTATCTTGAAGTCATGGTCACTCATATAGAATTACGATCATACAACTGTTACAAATATAACAGTTTTCAATCAATTATCGAAAAAGGTTACTTAAAATGAACCAACTTCCTTGAGTGCATAGTGAATAATAATAATGACTAATAACATTAAAATGATCATATAGTATCACTAATTATTATAAAATTAGTCAAATTAAAATCTCATACGGAAACTTGTCAAGTTTCATACCTAAATAAAATTGACAATAGTTATTAAAGACATGGTAGAACATGAAATAATATTAATGTAAACAATCAAGACAATACACGACGCAAAAAGGATGTTATGAATATGTAAAAATTTATCTGATAAAATTTATTTTGGTACTCACAAACGAAAGTAACACTTACGATATCTCGAGTCTCTTGGCTGTTTTAAATAATCGTACGAAGATTTAAGTTATATCTAAATACAAAATAGACAAAAGATTGTTTAACTTCGATGTAAACTGAGAATCTAGTCTTTGTGTGTCATCTGTATTTGTTATAAGCACAAAGGGGTCATCTGCAGGAAATGACGTTCGTCCCACATTTTCACTTCCGCGAAAATGGTTTGGTCTAAAATTTTACCAATACTACAATTTTAGCTCGGCCGTCTACCAATATAATTGAAGAAAATCGACAAAAGTAATTCTTTAACAAAGGAAATGAAAAAATAAAAGTAGATAAACTACGATTCTTCATGCTTATACATCATTCTATCAAAATTTAATCTAAAACGATTTTTTTCATTTTCGGAAAATTTTCATTAATACTTTAAAAATTGTAGTGGTTGCGACGTAAAAGTGACCATTTTCACCTTAAAAGCGCTTGGGCTATTTCATTACTAAATTAACTGTAAGATATAAACTTGGCCAAGTTATTAACTGGGCGACTGTCTTTCAAAAAAAGCCAGTTGAGCTCCGATCTCAGTTACCATGGCAACGCTAGGGCGGGGTAAAAGGGGCGAAAATGAATTTTTCGCTCTTTTTCAACCCAAAATTTGCATTATATTCAGTAATATTTTCCATAACTGAGGTCTATAGTGTCAGTACTTTTCAGAGACAGAAAACACCAACTTACAATTTAAGCTAGGTCTATCGTCATCATCGTCATCTAAACAACAACAACAAAATATCAAAATCGTCATCTTCATTAACAAAAAACCGAATCAAAACTCAACATCTTTAAAAAAATCACCGCAACATATCAAAAATACTACATGATTGTGTTACCATCATTAACCCTTTACTGGTTGCGACATGTGTGAAAAGTAGCCATTTTTCACTATTACGCGCTAGGGCTTTTTCAAGATGCTCTAATTTCATTACTTAGTATCATGCAGATATGCAACTTGGCCAAGTTATTCCCTGGGTGAACGTCTTTCAGAAAAACCAAGTTGAGCCCCGATCTCAGTATGGCAACCCTGGGGCGGAGCAAAAACAGCAAAAAATGCAATTTTTGCTCTTTTTCCCTCCCATAATTGCATTTCAAACAGTAATATTTTCCGAAATTGAGGTCTTAAGTGCTAGGTCTTTTTAGATACTGAAAACATGTTTTCTTTTCAGCATTTGGCGCCATTTCTCTGCACTCAACGATCCCGTTTTTTTTCCTGGCGAAAAAAAAAATATGTCCGCTAGATTAGTTGATTTCGAGTTTGCTTTAGTAAATGGGAATCAACTTAATAAAAACAAGAGCAGTCCACGGACAGCGCGCTCGACTATTCGGGTTATTCGTGTAAACGACAGCAACAACCAATCAAAACTCATGCTGGAGGTATTTGACCTTCATTCCTAATCCCATTGACATGTGTGCAGTTTCAAGTAAATTCCTTCAGTAGTTTCAAAAATAAAATCTTGCACCAAAAAACTTCACCAAAAAATCTAAGTATTAGAGGGCGGATCCAGCGGGGAGGGGTTCTGGGGGGTCCGGACCCCCTAGAATTTGGAAAATGTACATGTCCATTAGTGTATTTCTTGCTTGTAAGTCATTTTTAAGTAGTATGAAGCAATTTTTCTCGGTGCTTAACATAGATTTAATGGTTATGTAGTTTTTATTATCAATATGTTGCCTTTTTTCTGCAAAATGTGTATAATGTGGTCGTGGTTCGAGGCTCGGACCCCCCTAAAAAGTTCGGACCCCCCTAGAAAAAAATCCTGGATCCACCCCTGTTAAGTGAATCCGTCCAGTACTTGCAAAGATATAAAAGATTACAAAAAATGTTGCACCTAAAAACTTAACCAAGAAGTGTTACGCCGACGCCGACGCCGACGCACAGCTGAGTAGGATAGCCCCACTATTCTTCGAATAGTCGAGCTAAAAGTGGGTAACATTTACACCAAGTCCTTGCGGTATTTCCCTTCCACTAAAGACAGATGTAGTGAAGTTTCTAAGATAATACTGTAATCAACACTAATTTTGACCATCTACACCTAACAACCTTGCCACAAACGAATTATCGTCCCAAAGTCTCGTTTTCGTACCAAGAGGTTATCAAGATTCTCCATTTAAGCTAGAAACATTTGTAATACCTTCATTTTTGGGCCAATTAATTCCAAATATTAATGAATTATGTAGAATATTGTATACCTTTTGAATATTCTTATTTTTTTTTCGTAAGAATTTTTGTGAAACGGTGTCCTGATGTTATATAAAAACATTTCACATACGCCTTTTTTAATTACTTTGATTTTTTTTAGTTTTACTCCCCCTTTTAAAAAAGTCGGGAGTTTTTATGAACTGGACAGGGCACCAAACCACCGCTCCTTGTGTTCACCAGTACTAGATTTTGGGACTATCGCCTGTATGCAACTGTTCAACTTTTCTCACCTAATTATGGAGCAATGGTCGAGTTCTTGGCTTGAACCCACGACTTACACCTTACAAACTTGCCGCTGTAAATGTTAATTTTTTCTATGAAATATACAAAAAATCATTTACCTGGACTAACAGCCAGGTGACCATGTGATAAACAGGTTTTCAAACTTTTTATTTGTTGTGTCAAAAAATCTTTTTTAATCATTTACAATGTAGTTTTAAAGAGCACTAACTGGTGTGAATATATCAAAGCTCAAAGATGGAGTAAATATTTTGAAATAGAAACTTAAAGATGGTTTAGCTCAAAACTAGTCTACATCACTTTTGTGTCGCCTGACATAGGATACATGCATAACGGTGTAACTTGCAGTGTCGGTGGCGGCGTCGGCGTCCAATAGCTCGTCCAGGACATAACTCTGAAACTACAACATGAACCTCTGTAGGTAGATAGATCTCATCAAGTAAAAGTGCAGTGCATAAGAACTGTAACTCTGACTTGCCTTCTTTTGGATATATTGCCCTTTGTGTCGTCTGACTTAGTCTTTAGAATAATTTTGGAGTTATCGCCCTTCGTAATTTTCATACTTTTTGCTAGCCCAGGACATAACACTAAAAGTACTCGAGATATCAACTTGAAACTTTATAACTGAATAGATCTCATTGTGGAGAAGTGCAGTGCCTAAGAAACATAACTGTCCTTTGCATATTTTGGAGTTATTGCCCTTGTAATTCCTAATTCTTGTCTGCCCACACAACTCAAATGGTATTGTCCTATTTTGCTTGTCTGGGAAAAAACCCAATTCCCTATAGTTTCCACATTCTTCAGAAAAAGGTAAATAACTAGTATGCTATAGTCAGTCAAAACATCTGACTCGCAGAGTTCTACTTTCAGACTGGCAATTGATATGGGTCCTCAAAAACAAATCTTGCCAAAACATTTTAGGAGAAATGAATGCTTTAACTCGTGTGAGTGTGAAGATAAAAGAAACATAATTACAATGTATAGAATACAGTATGGGGGCAAGTTAGTCATTTCGTAAAATGCTTAACAACGTTTGTTCAAGAAATAGAGTTTAGGACACAATTAGCGATGCAATATGTACTACATGTAAATATATGTGCGGACAGGTATTTGGTAACGTAGAGCGTAGAAACTAGTACGCCGTGAATAAAGACATGGGCAGACACATTTGACATAACGACATGAAACCCATGACAGAGGGGGGAGGGGCTAAAAGCAGCGAAGTACACAAAAAGTAGTCGGAATACTATAGGATCCTTAAGTCACGTGACATATATTTCTGCATGTAGCATGTGGGTGAAAATCTGTGAGTTTGTGTAGTGAAGGGGTGATTAACCCTCCCTGTTTTCTATGAATATGTAACAGAAGCTTTGGTGCAAGATATGTGCAGGAGTATCTGTAACTTTATATGTAGTAGGACCTGTGATATGAGTCCTTGTTTCTGGTTCAATTCTGTACTGAGTGTGCACAGACCTGTATAATGAAGACGTGGATAGGGGGTATGAATCAAAACATCAACTTTCATAATTCGTTACCAGTTAATATCATTTATACATATGTATTTGACGTGTCTGTGACATTTGGATTTAACTCTATATGAAACAAATGAATCTATATGGGTCACGTATGTGACTATTTGAATTTTAATACATGTAGATATGTTGCATAATTGTATTCATGATATATACATGTTTATGTCATTTTTGTGGCTTTTTATTCAAATTTGTATGATAAAGATGTATGTATTATGTCATGCTATGTGCTCGTTTTTATTGCACTTGTAATGTGATATTTTTGTGATAGTACCAGATAATTATTAAACTGGTGATTATTTCTGACTTTGTTAGTTAACCAGTAGAAATAGTATATTCAAAATTCGTGTTGACAGTTTACAAATCTGGTGTTATTGAAAACTTTGTAAGCGATTTCCTGGACAAGCAAACCTACTGCAAAGTGTATATACGCGGTAACATATTGTGCCACTTCTATACTAGTATACTACACAATATCCAGTAGTGTTTAAGTCATTGCTGACCGGCGAAAAATATACCACCCGAAGAAGGCTTAAGACCTACTGACCACCGTCAGAAAATTGTTCTCTCTATGTGCTCACCCACAACTCTCTTGGTGTGGGTTGGTACATATTTGTGCACCCTATACCAGTGCATGTACCTAAACCTTACTTAATTTCTTAATCGCAATTTCAATTTTAAACTTTGTTATTTCATTAATAAATATGACACCTAATTCATTTATTAACACAGCCTACACATAAGTCTTGTCGATCTGTATGAGTAGGACCGAGCACCTAAATCAAACAATAATCATCAGATGCCCAGAACAATAACAGGTGCTTTCCTGGCGTAATGTGTCAACAAGTCCGTGCCATGTTAAACACATCTTCCGTCAGATGAAAAACAATAACAGAATATGACTGGGAGTTCAAACGTTATCAAAATTTCATATCATTTGAATTTTTGGAATGTATTACTATATGGAGAAATTTTGATCTTTTTTGTATAAATTATTCATGTTTTGACAGTTGAAATAAAAACAAAAAATAACGATTACGAAAACACCACTGATTGGTTTTAATTTCCAAAACTTGACGAGCACGGAGAAGCTTTCTTTTCAGTTCTTGTGGCCTTTTTCTCTATTTTAATCAATATTAAGTGGGTTTTCTTTTACAAAGCCTTAAGAAATTTTGCATTTGTCCAATAGAATGAGATTTTATGATAAATAGACATGGGTATCCTGAAAGCCTGCTTAGACAGCAACGCCAAAAAAAATAAATACAAAAGGTATTTGGTGAGACTTGAAACTCAACTTTTCATTACATAGATTTATATCACAGGAGCTTGACATTCTGTACGCCCTTCTTATAAGGAGGGATTTTTTTTCGAACTACGATACAGAATGTCAAGCTTTTGGGACTATTTATATATTTCATATACCCTTGTCAATAACCAGTTCTCACATACCCATTCACAAGGCCGACAACTTCTATATTATCTTACTAATGGAGGATTCATTCGGAAATCTTCGACCATTCGCTACGAATTATTCATTCACGAAAGGTCGAGGTGTTCCGAATGATGGAAGATTATAATACATAACATTCCGAAACCATTTTCTCTATGTTTCTTTTTTCAGGTAAAATGTGAATTGGTTCATCCTAAAACAGGATTGCGATTAAAAATGTAAGGCGGTCACTGTACATTCTGTAATTTTTTCAACATTTTGTGCATACAATGTACCATTTAAAAAGCAACTTTACTCTATTCCGTTATATAAAATATTACCCCACTTACCATTTAACTTATAGGACATAGGTGTAAGCCTTTTCGTGCATACTTTATAACGTGTTCTCCACATTTATAGTACATGTATTGTATTTACAAACCAGAGGAAGCCGCCTGGCTAGCTCAGTTGGTAGCACGCAAGTCTACTGATCGAGGGGTCGTGGGTTCGATTCCCGGGTAGTAGTCCAGTAGTAGGACGCGCGCTTAGGGATCGAGAGGTCCTGAGTTTGAATACCACTAGGGGCACTGCTAATTTCCTTGAGCAAGAAATTTACCTGCGATTGTTACACTCCATCCAGGTGTAAATGGGTACTTTGCACTGTATGTTGTGCCTGCAATCTGCGCCGTGTGTTAACAGTTGGTATGTGACTCCATGATCGGGGAAGTTAATGTCAAGGGTCAATTGAATAGTGATGCTAGAGGTAGACTTCAAAAATCTTTGCTTTAACACTTGAGAAGTCTATCAAGTACAATCTTAGAAGAAACTAGGCCACAAAGACTAGGTAAATAACCTCGTATAAATTACATTAAGCAAGTTTGAAATTTCACTCTCGAAACTTAGACCCAAATTTTACTCTTAAAAGGATAAAAATCAGATCTCGTGGTCTAATATAATACATCTATGTGGAGCAGACGGGCTCTGAATAAATCCTGAAAGCACTTACATAATATTGCACATACATTCACTATTCATAGACGTATTTCACAATCTGACTTAACATTCTTTATATAATTTCGACCTGACACTGTACAATTGTGTTTTTTTGTTAAGAAAGATTTTGGAACTACAATTAAAATAAAAATGCGTTTGTTCACGTTAATACCTCTATAAATCAACATGTTTATACTTGTATTATATTTTATTTTACTCTTCAACGAGGACTAGAGTTTTTACTTCATTTACAAATAAACAAAAAAGAGGTGGAGAGGGTTTTTCAAAGCCTAGGTACAGTTGAATACAATTTATTTCATAATGAATAAAAAAAATCTTTAAATGGATTTTTTTTATAAATAATAAATGATTACAACGGAAGTTTTGGAGTGATTAAAAGCAAAATCTATTCTAAGCTTGTTTACTTAAGGAAAAATAACTTCAACAATTTATGAATAGTACTCATGGAAAGTTACAAGATATTTTGACGGGGGGCATATTTAAGTCTCGTTTTTTTATTTAAAAAACCAACATTTTATGACCTAAAACTATGATAATAAAAATAATCTTTATGATACATACTCAGATAATATACATGTACATGCCAAAACAGAATAAAAAACATATCTCAAGTTGTTTTCGTTGCAGTTATCTAAGCCAACTTTTAACCTATATTTCAATCAAGACAGTTTGCTCTACCATATCTGTTTTTCCAATGAAATTCTCTTCTGGTATAGAGAAATGGATAAAAGATATGATACCATTGGTTATTTGCGATAAACAGGTGGGTAGTTGCTGACTATTTACTCTGTGTATATGGGCGACTTATCACACATTCATTTTGGTACGTTCCTGGTAGCAGGCTGTCAACCAACCACTGATAAAATATAGGAATTTATATAGGAATTTTATTTTCAAAATATAGGAACTTTTACAGAAAACCAAGTAGAAATATAGGAACTTTTGAGCGTTATTCCAATACATTCAGGTCCCTTTACGCATACTATCATTGCTCAAAGACTGAATAAGTACATGTTCTGAATAAATACAAAGACTAAATAAGTACATGTTCTGAATAAATACAAGTTTCAGTATCGGTGTATTACGTCAAATGACTAAATGCATCATGGACCAAACTACATGTACCTCTAAATGAAAAAAATAATATCTACAAACTATCTTGGAGTTAATGCATGTTTTACAAAATTAATAACTCTTTTAAAGAAATGGTTAAATTTAAAAGAAAATGGTTTGACAATTTTATTTTGTCTCCGATCCCTCTATGTTAATGACTTCATTGTTTAAAGACAGGTTTTATATATACTAACTGGGTATAATAAATGAAAATATTGTGGTACCCGGAATATGGGCTTTAAATCTATCTTGAGAAAATAAATTCTTCCATCATTTGATCTGATACAAGCAGAAACCTGCCGTTTCTTACAGCAGCTGATGTAGCCTTTCCTGATCCACAGAGCTGATGATAAGAGAGTATCAACTGATAATGCATCATACATCATAGCAAACTGAATGAAAGATTCATGATAGTTACTCATCAAAGTAACTAAATGAGGACTTCCAATTTTCTTATTTCATACAACTTTTTTATCAGTGACTCCAAAGGGAAGATGCTTAAATTATCAGTGTAGTCCAGAACACCCCAAGATGATGCTACATAAAAATTCTACTAGCTCTAGGCACATTGTTTCATACAGGAATATTTAAACAATTGTTCTATGTTAAGATTGTGAATACTGTCAATTTTGCTCTCACTTTTTGAACATTGTAGATGATGCAAGCCTAATATGAAAGTTCTAAATATAATTTACTTACAAAATATTTTTTAAGACTTCTATATAAAATTCTTTATGAAAATTAGTACGCCTAAACAGAGGTTACCTTTGGCATCAAATGTGTCACTTAAATGATCTTTCCATCAAATATGGAGGTTCTTGACTTAATGGTTACATGAGATATTTTAAACTGTTTCACTAAAGTAATAACTACAATGTACTATATACATTGAGAGAAAAAAAAATACCCTAACAGGGCTAGTTTTGAACCTAAGGCTAAAATTTGTCACTCACAATCATTTAAGAAAAATACTAGACAATGTTTTCGGACATACTATACAATTTCTAGCATTGTCAGTAAAAAAAACAGGTTCATTGATTTATTTCCTTTCAATAACTATGTAACCATATTTTTGATGAAATACAATGAATGAGTGGAAGGATGCATGTCAACAGATTTAGAGATCTATAACACACCAGTGGTGCCGTTAAGTAACTACAAGTAGAGTAGGATATTGGAATACCCTCGCAATTGCTTTGCTTTGTAGTATTTAGCAATGTATTTTATAGGTTGCAGTGAATGGGCATTAAGTGACATTGACTACAATTAAATAGAACACTTTGAAAACTTGAACAAGGAACATTTCTTCTAAATTTTTAAAGAGGGGTTCTTAAAAAAGAGTTGCATAAGTAGCAAAGTGTAAGGGCAACTTGAATACTGACACTTGACAGCCACCTACCAGATCAACTTGTCATAGGCACTTACTATATTCAACTTATAGGCAGTATAAGAGGAAACAGATACAAAATACTCAATTATATATGGAAAAAAACAATTAAACATACTCGACATGTTCAAATTAGAATGATTTACAAAAATATAGGAATGATGGACAAAATATAGTATAAATATAGGAAATATAGGACACTTTTGAAAATATAGGAATGAAACCCAAAATATAGGAATAATATAGGAATATAGGAATTGGTTGACAGCCTGTGGTAGTAGTACAATCTGATTAAAATCCGATCTAAAAATTTCCGCTCGCCTACTCGCTATTTTAGGTACGACAGTGCTCTACAGGATATCTGTTTACGGAGATTGGGTAGTAGTATGACTGAATAGCGAATATGACTTTTATTCTTCATACAAAATTAACCCTGCATAGCACCGCATATCTTTTTAAAGATATTTCTTGTTTAAGTTAATGATTGCATCACAGTGTGTCAATTTAAAACTTCCAAATATTTTTTTTTATTTTTGTACCATGCATTGTATCACCGATAGCATAAACACATGACAAACCTTGTTAAGACTGCTTTAGATTTACTGTTTGCTGCAATTCATAAATAACCCAGGATTGCCGAATCAGTTGCACGCTTTCAGGCAATAGCACGTCTATTACACATAAGTATGCTCAGTTACTGGCGAAATACTAAATTCTAATGGTGACGCAACAAGTGGTGGTCATCAAAATACAGATTTTCCACGAGAAATATATAAACGCAAAAATACCTGCATGAACTATAAAGAATATTGCTTATTATACAACTGACTGTCAAAAAATTTGGGTCAGAAAAAACATGTTTACGTTGTTTTTGACAGTTGAATGATGGAAATTTGTCAACCTCAAAATTTGTCTCAATAAAAATAAAACACAAACTTTCACGAAATTGTTTATGGTCTTAAACCACCAGTGGATGTAGATAGGGTTTTAGAGGGTTGGGGGATTCGAACGACCAAGATTCGTATCTAGTAATTTCTATGGAAACTGTTAGTGCCAGGGTCCAATTACCTATAAGACAGCGGTATCCAATCACCAAAATACTCATCTACCAGTATGGTAGTTTCTCAACATGAATCGTACAGAACATTTTAACATGGGGTTGAGGCTAAAGACAGGGATTTGATCATCATTGTTTTCCTTGGAAAGTATAGCGTTCCTGATGTAACACATTGGACTAAATCACTGGCACTAGAGTCCTCACATTCTTTAAAAATGCACGCACATATAATATTTTGTCAAGAGAACACGTCAATTAAAAATCGCTCCTGTATTCATTACCGTGTACGAGTTATAACTAGATCTATACAATCATTATAATATTAGGTAGTGTGCATGGGAACTATATGTTCGGACGTACGCATTATTTTATGATTATAAAATATGGACTCTGGTGCCAGTGGTTCAGGACATTAAATTTCAGGGGTTTACCGTATGCTAGACATTGCATCTTCGTACGCAGTAATACCCATAAAACTTTAGATGTTGTGTACAACACATAATTGTTCCAAATTACAAGTTTTCTCAAAAAGTTTTTAGGGTGAGTCTTATCGTCAGGCCACAAAATAACTCAATTGGTCAGACTGATACTATAGTGAAGTTGATTTGTTGAGAATCATTTAGAACAAGAAACTGTAACTTGCACAATCTTTATTCAAAGTTACATAACATAAATTTTATTTCTAGTGTATAATCAATACTTCAGCAACTATTTCACAACTGTTTAATTTTAACTTGTTTAGTGCATGTATCAGCAATTTATGTAATCTTATTTGTGCTTATATGCGCTCACTGTTACCCTCAATAAATATTCCTTGAAATCGCAAAACTTATTTTTTTCGTTTTTGCAGATTGAAGTTGATTCTATAATTGGTCAAATTATATTGTGAATACAAAAAACATGTGGACATAATAATTATTTTCAAGATCGTTCTCTACTGATTACATTAATTTGAAATTAAAGCTTTATTTGCTTGTCAGATATAATAACTTAATAATTATAACAGAACAGAACAAAACAGAACATGATATTCTCACAGTTTTGATATTTGCCATCAAATAATATGGTTGCAAGAAAAATTGTGCAGAGTCACTTTGACTATATGAACTTAATTACTTCAGACCCATCATTTTTGTTTGAAGCATTTAGCTGAAATTTGTTCTAGCATTTTCCCATCTTACACCAAGTGATCCTTTCTGTACAGCATTTATGTCCATGGGCTATGGTCCATTTTTCTGCCAGAAAGTCTTCTCCGCTCTGGCATATCAAATGCATGATCCCTGTTAACAATAAATCATTTAAAAGTATTTTTAAACATAAATTCTCACTGAAAATGTAGAAGTTCGCACTATACTAAGAAATAACCCTAATAAACGCGAGAAAAAATCAAAGCGCTCAAGGCACTGAATTTGTTCGGGTTTGAAAAGTGGAATTCAATTTCCGACTCCAACAAAACATTCGTTCACAAAGAACAGTTCAGTGATATTTTGTTGAGAATCATTTAGAACAAGAAACTGTAACTTGCACAATCTTTATTCAAAGTTACATAACATAAATTTTATTTCTAGTGTATAATCAATACTTCAGCAACTATATCACAACTGTTTAATTTTAACTTGTTTAGTGCATGTATCAGCAATTTATGTAATCTTATTTGTTCTTACATGCTCTCACTGTTACCCTCAATAAATATTCCTTGAAATCGCAAAACTTATTTTTTTCGTTTTTGCAGATTGAAGTTGATACTACAATGTATAATTGGTCAAATTATATTGTGAATACAAAAAACATGTGGACATAATAATTATTTTCAAGATCGTTCTCTACTGATTACATTAATTTGAAATTAAAGCTTTATTTGCTTGTCAGATATAATAGCCTAATAATTATAACAGAACAGAACAGAACATAAACTTTTTTAACCCAGGTAATATCCCAGTCAGCATGACCATATCGGGCCGATATACAATTAATGTCGGCATGTCGGCAAAATGTGCCGACTTGGGGCCGACATCGGACCGCTGCAGTGCCGACATACTCAATATTTTGAAAAATTATAAATGCTATTGAATTGCTTACTTAATTATGTTAATAAATAGTTCTGTGTATGATTTTAATTACTAGAAGCACACTAACCCCATTTCATGTTACACCAAAAAAGTATATCGGGTCTGCGTCGGGCCTACATGATCAATTAATGTAACTATTTTGTATATCGGATTGACATCGGTACGATAGTGCATTTTCTGCTACACCTCCATATATTGTTAAATCGTTAAAATATTATGAAATAAATTGATTCTAATGAAACACCATTGTTATCTACTTATTATATTTACGTACTGTCATACCGGCAAAATGTGCCTATTTTGGGACCGACATCGGACCGCTGCAGTGCCGACATACTCAATATTTTGGAAAATGCTAACTGCTATTGTATTGTTCACTTAATTATGTTAATAAATAGTCCTGTGTATGATTTCAATTTCTAGAACCACACTAACCCTATTTCATGTAACGTCAAAAAACGTATATCGGGTCTGCGTCGGGCCTACATGGTAATGAACGCAACTATTTTGTATATCGGATTGACAACGGTACGATATTGCGTTTTCTTGTTTACCATGCAGCAAATAATTGTACATTTTGGTATGAATTTTAAAATAATTTTAGCTGTGTTTTGAAATGAAATGTTGTTTGCAATTGAAATCAATATTTTTAAGTACATTTAAAACCACTCTTATATAATAATATCATTTTAAATGAAGAACTGGCAAATATTCACTGCATTCCTTCTTTCAACTAAATAAGCGCCAAAAAAACTAAAAGTCAAAGGAAGGTGATGAAGGTGAACTTTATTTTCTTTTAAAAGTAGATCTAATGATGATTTAACAAATGTGTAAACACTGTTAATTATTTCATTTTAACCATTTGAGCGATTGAAAAATACAAAATTTATCTGTTTGTCTTATTTTAAAGTAAAATTATGGTTGAAAATATTTCGCGACATGCATTAACAAGGCCGTGATTATCATTTGCCCTTTATAGTTAGAATATACTAAATATTCGCTTTTATAATCTTTTTTGTAACAAATCCGTTTGCTTTTTGCATACTGGCTGTCTATTTTCACTCCACGGTTTATACATGTACATGTACACCGCTATTGTTTTGATGTTAGCCCGATGTAGGCAAGAAATATCGGGCCGATATTGTTTAGACATCGGCCCGATATTGTACTACCGATGTCGGCTCGACATCATTCCTATTTGCAGCCGAGGTTAAATCCGACGTTGGACCGTCATAGAAAACCATTAAGGTTTGCTGTCGCACCGATATAGAATAATTTCTACTGTTGACTGACATCACACCGCTATTGTTTTGATGTCGGCCCGATGTAGGCAAGAAATATCGGACCGATATTGTGTAGATATCGGCCCGATATTGTATTACCGATGTCGGGTCGACATCATTCCTATTTGCAGCCGAGGTTAAATCCGACGTTGGGCCGTCATAGAAAACCATATAAGTTTGCTGTCGGACCGATATAGAATAATTTCTATTGTTGACTGACATCACACCGCTATTGTTTTGATGTCGGCCCGATGTAGGCAAGAAATATCGGGCCGATATTGTGTAGACATCGGCCCGATATTGTACTACCGATGTCGGGTCGACATCATTCCTATTTGCAGCCGAGATTAAATCCGATGTCGGGCCGTCATAGAAAACCATATAGGTTTGATGTCGGGCCGATATAGAATGTTGGCTGGGATACAGCATTGGATTATTTACAAAACATCATAATAATCATATAGTATTAAAACCAATTTTGTTAAATCATCTTACATTACATTATATTTTTTCTTCACGTAATTATTGATTTTAAAGGTTTTCAAAATATGAACAGAACAGAACAAAACAAAACATATCTTTATTTCACCCTCGTTAACAATCACAGTATGGGGTACAAAATGCAAGCTGAACCTGTTATATTGCTAGATATTGAATAAATTAACCTGCTATCGGATGGTTAACTTATTACACATGTTCGTTAAAATATGTTAAGTATCTAGTAAACGACATTATTAACCTATAAACTGTGCAGTTATTTGTTGGCAGTGTATTAAATACACGGATATTATAGCGCATTCTACAAATATATTTTAACAATATTATAACTGGCGAAAATATCTCAAAATATAGTCTGAACTGTGATTTCTACAGTGATCAGTTTGGATCAGAAACACAATGTTACTATTCAATAGATTTGGTGACCCAATGTTACCATAGAAAAATTGTGACCCAATGTTACCACTTTCATTCACTTTCATATTACGTGATAAAAATCTTGTATTTATTAATGTTTGATTATATATACGACAAAGTCGATCCAAGCAGTAAATGTTTTGCAAATTTCGTTCAATCTCTTCCATGTTTAGTTGTTAAAATATGTAAAAATATATTTTATGACCCAATGTTACCACGCAGTTTTACCCAAAAACATCGCCGCTTTAAATTTCTCTGCAAGATAATCAGAAAAAGTACAGAAGGGATATTGCTAAGTTATATACCGCTGGAATCGGCTTTTTGTCGCTGGAACATAGGCTATATGAATACATAAGGAAAATTCAAATAAAGACAAAAATAGCAAATACCTTGAAAAATGTGATCGCCGCCATTAAAGTTGACCCAATGTTAATGTAAACAAAACCACGTGATTACCCGCCCTGAAAATAACAAAAACGTGTTTTGGTAAACATTAAAAATGAGACAATTCATTTCAGGGATTTGTAGTATTGAAAAAAAAATTTGTGTAATTAATTTTAACAAAATTAGCATGGTTGATAAACCACCACAACTTGGTTAAACATAATCTTGTTATGGTAGAACGCTTTCCATTACAACAACAACGAAGACACAAGAAAAACCACAGGCGGCCGGCACGGTCCCGAATGAAAAACACTATAATATACAGATAAGTTATATTACTAAAAATGGCAGTTCATGACCATTTTCACTTAGAGGCCAGTTTCTCCATTATAAATATATTTATTTCACTTATTTAATAGTGCACGTGTAGCTAAGGCTTTGCTCTTTCAAATGACATCATTATCTTTTGCATACGATGCGTGTTAAGGTCGTATGCCGATTCCAAACAACACGATCAAAAAGATTTTGTTTAGTCGACACAGAAGTCGCAATAACAAAATACACTATCAACGGCAATTTTGAACTGTTAAATCGAATAAACTTAGTAAAACGAGGATATTTACGCATGCAATCGAACATCAAATGTTTTTCATGGAGTCAAACCGTATGAGTATTCAAGAAGTTGATCTAGTCATTAAAAACGAATATTTTTCTTCATTATAACATCGCTAGTACAGTCATTATTGAGTGCGTGACGTAACGTCTATAGTGTATGTAATTCTTGTGACTTTTGTATCGAGTAGACGAAATCTGTTTAATGGTAATGTTCGAAATCGATCTACGACCTTATTACACGGCGAATGCAAAATATGTCGGTGTCAGTTGAAAGAGCAAAGCCTCAGCTTTGCGTGCGTTTATAAATCTGTGAAATAAAATTATTATTGATGGAGAAACTAGCCTCTGATTGAACTTTGTTAAAAAAACTGCCTTTTTTTAGTAATTATGCTAGGTTTACATCTGGCCACGATCTCCCCGATTAGCCAGAGGCTAAAAAATCGGGAAGCTCTACGATTAAATGGTATACTCCACGTTCTGTTACGCTTCCTTGCGAAATCAGCACGTTTTGTTGCGCTCTACTGCGCTTTGCTACGATCGAGCCCACGATTTGCATCACGTTCTGTTACGCTTTGTTGCGATCAACACGATTGGCTTCCACGCTCCACCACGTTCCGTTACGTCCTGTTAAGATCTCCCACGACAAAGCCGCTTTGTTGCGATCTCCTGCGATTTGACCTACGATTTGAGACAAATAACCACGTTTTACGTCACGATTTGATATCTAAACAAGAAACAATTCTTTCCCAGCGACGCGGGATGAAAAAATGTGTCCACGCTGGTCCCGATCTGTTGCGATTGTACTCCACGTTCTGTTACGTTCTGTTACGCTTCGGTACGTTCCGTTACGTTTTGTTACGAAGGCCACGCTCTGTCACGATTAGAAAATGAATAGGGGCAATCGTGGTGAAATTTAAGTTTGATTTAAAATCTGTCCCGATGCCCACGATGTCCCCGATTCAACCACGTTCCGTTACGCTCCCCCACGATCACCCCGATTCGACTCCACGCTCTGTGACGTTCGCCACGATGCTCTGGAATCGGGGACATCGTGGTAATCGTGGCCAGATGTAAACCTAGCATAATATACCTTACATGTATATACATGTATAGTGCTTTTGATTCGGGACCGTGCCGGTCGCCTGTGTGTAAAACATATCACAATTGTTTATTTTAAAGTCATCCTGGGCATCCCTCGTCGTGGGTTAGTTCATTGTATTGTTATTGTAAACAGTGTTCTTTTTTTGTTCAAACTATATAAGACCATTTTTTCTCAACTGTCAAAGTTTGAATAACTTCACTATCTCAATATAACGAGTGTTAGACAAAGAGCTCGAAGTCACCGTGAATTATTCATGGTTTGACTGTTGAGAAAAAACGGACTATAAAAGCTATAACAGCTCACCTATAATTCGTACTGTTTATAAACAATACAAAAAACTAATCCACGACAGGGGATGCTAAGAATGACAATAAAATATATTATTTTAATATGTTTTATGAGTGTCTTGCTGAAATAATAGAAAAAGCGTTCTACCATTACAAGCATGACTGACTAAGGAGTGGAGGTTTATCCGCCACACTAATTCAGTTAAAATGAACTATAAAACATTTATTTTCAATATTGCCTACCTCTGGAATGGATTAGTGCATTTTAATGTTTACACAGACACGTTATGTTATTTTGTACGAACTATAGGCCAGTTTCCTAAGCATATCGCTAAATAGAATATACAGCTTGGACATTAATATTAACTATCACTGATCAACCAGTCAGAAAATATGCTCTGTCTACTCACTAAGATCCCTTACATCCTACAGTCGGATCGGTTGTTGAATCTTTAAATCATATTCTCTTTTGCTTCCACGCTTAAGCTCAGTAAAAAAGTTTAAATATCAAACGAAATAAAATCGATTTTTCCTCGTAACGTGTACGCGGCTTCTGTCTTTAATTGTAATCAAGTATTTAACCAGTAGGGCATTCAGTTACCGCGAACGTTTCGTAACGTTCCGTAGCGTTCTCTAACAGTCATTATTGAACGGCCTGTTAGCGGAAAACGTTTAAGACCAATAGCTAACGGTTTTAGTATATAGTACGCGAATATGAAACAACCTGAAACAAAATAGTTCCAGAACATTTTGCAAATTAGTAACTGTCGGCGGTGTTACCCCCGTTGATTTAGATCAATACATTTACAAAAAAAACCAACAAGTAAACAAGAAAACAAGTACTCCTCTCCGAATTCTTCTAATAAAATAGAAGTAACGACTCTCTTGTCCGCCATCTTTAAACGTTCGCACTTCAACGGATCGTCCAATTAACCGTTCATAAAGGTAACGGTGATTGGCTAACGTTAAATGCTTTCTGAACGCAGGGCAGTAGTAATCGGATTTTTAGTCTCAGTTTAATGCTAACCGTTGAGGTTAACAGTAGTTGCTCATGCTTGTTGGTTTAAACTTATTTAAACTGTCGGTAAACTTTTTTTCGAGGATGGATTTTTGAAATTACTTCAGTGACAAGCTTGTCTAATCAGAACCTGAAAAAATTAATACTGATAAGCTTAGAAGTTAATGAAACATTGAATCAACATCGTTTGTTTGAAGTTTGGCTAAAGTTGAAGTTGTCAAGAATTATAAGAATGGAGGTAGAAAAAGACTTCAGTGAACACGATGGATTAAGCCAAGATAGGAATTCGTCTGGTGTGGACAGTAAGGACTCTACTAAACAAAGACAAACATGGTCATCTCAGTTAGATTTTATTATGACGTCAGTGGGGTGTGCAGTTGGTCTTGGAAATATTTGGAGATTTCCTTTTTTGTGTTACAAAAATGGCGGAGGTCAGTGCTTTTATTAATTTGCTAATTTTAACTTAGAAGTTATTCAAAATCGTTTTTGGTTGAGTTTAATGCATAAATTGTACATTGTATAGGTCATATCACGGCTGTCAGTCAATCTACTCACCGTTTCTGGAAGGGCCAAATCTCTGAGTTAACTATTTACTTGGTACATACTTTCGTCAGCGGCTGACAATTGCCTGACTTGATAAGGAATAAGTGGTATGAAAAATAATGGCCGTAAAAATTTATGTACATACTAGTTAGTTAGTTAGTTAGTCAGATAATGAGATCTCCTTACAGCGTGTTAACTACTTCGGTGAACTCACACGAGAAATATTAATTTTGTAAATGTTGACCTCACATTGGCGCTTTTCACAAAGATTCTTACGATAAAAATCTTCGTAAGTCAAAAGAAAGGAACATTAATAATACGGTCATTTTTGGCTTATCAATTCTAAATATGATAGAATTGTGTAGAATATTGTATACCTTTTGGATATCATAGTTATTATTATTATCCATCTGACATGGAACTCGAAATTATATGAAATTCACTAACGATAACATTTTAGTTAGAATTTTAGTGAAAAGGAGCACTGATTTATAAACTCAAAGGTCAAGTGAACGGTTGTTGATTTCAACTGTAGAAAACCACAAATCAAATAAATACGTTTTTACTTAATATATTTGAAGAGTATGGGTAAATTCGACCAGCAATTATCCTAGCAAATTTTAGCAAATCGAGCTATGCCACGCTCTACATACCACCAAAGGCTATTCAAATGGTAATCTTCATTGACCGCTGTCATAGGTAAAATAAATGAGTATTCTACTGGAAAATTTTATACATGGCTTTCATCAGATCGGTCAGAGGGCAGCATTAGTGATACCTGTCATTAATCACTTTACAATTAACTATATGCCATCTTTCCACTGTTTACAATGTAGTATGGAAAGCCAAGACTATCTTATATGTACATTAACGGACGTTGTTATGTTGAAATATACAGAATGCACTCAGTATAATGATAAAAACACCGAATATAATGAAGAAAGCACTCAATATAATAGTATATGGCGACTGGTGAATTTAAAAAATCATACTTTACTTTTATAAAGTATGTTTTTTTCAAAGAGTGACATGTGCTGAGCAAGAAAAGCATCATACTTTTAATTTAAACAACATGCATAATGAACAAACCACCAAATATAATGATATTTTAACACAACATCGTTCGCTAATGTACGTAAAATACAGTCAATGCTTCCCATGGTTCAGTACTAGCCAGCCTAATCTAGACATTTATATTTTTTCTTTGCATTTTTATTTACTATTTCATGATTTCCTTATTGTGTAGTTTGCTATAATAATAATGATGATAATAATAATAACGATAATGATAAAGAAAATGATAATGACAATGGTAATGGTAATAGAAATAACAATATAATAAAAATAATAATGATAATGATGATGATGATTATGATGGTGATGATGATGATGATGATGGTGATGATGATGATATTATTATTTTTTTTATTACTATTATTATTGTTATTATTATTATATTGTTATTACTATTACCATTACCATTGTCATTATCATTATTACCATTATCATTACCATTATCATTATTATTATTATCATTATCGTAACCATTATCATTATTATTACCATTATCATTATTATTATCATTACCATTATCATTATTATTACCATTATTATTATTATTACCATTATCATTATTATTATCATTACCATTATCATTATTATTACCATTATTATTATCATTATTATTATTATTATTATTATTGTTGTTGCTATTAATATTACTATTATTATTACTACTATTATTATAAAACAACATCTAGAAGATTCTAGTATATAAATATTCACTGACATAATGTTGATATTATCTCACCAGACCAAATGATCGCGAGTTATCAGAGCTGCTAATAACATTCAAGGTCGTGTACAGTGCATGTATATGTAGGTAGTAAGATAGTCGGTGAATATATACGTACATGCATGTAGTAGTACTTAGCATTTTTTCCTCAATCCTTGCATAGTATAATTTGTTTCATGACTATTTTGTTTAAACTCATTAAATAAACATGTCCTGTAATAAGATAGCTAACTATTTATCTTTACAAGATATACATGCCCTGTTACGAAATAGCTTTAGACAAAGAGTCAATTTCTACAAAAAGAAATTGGTTTTTTTATAATCTTATATTGAGCACACTGTATTCATATTTTTGTTAACGTTGACTATTTATAAGTCTACTCGTTTTAGAACTTTATTACAATGTATGTAACTTGGAGAAAGTTTTTTTATAACAAGACTTTATCTTAAACATTTTGTGATCAAAACGATTGTTTGAAAACATCTTGCGATTCCTATAAGCTACAAATGTTTATATTTAGTCATGAATCGTCCACAATTTTTCGTGAATCGGTCATTCACCTCGTTTCGCTATAAAAGTCGATGATCTCGCGCTTGTTAAGAATAACAATTCATGTGTTTTCCACTGGCACCAGAGTCCATAACTTACGACCATAAAATAATGCGTACGACCGTATATGTAGTCCACCGTGTATGCATGTGCACTACCTTATAAATATTAGTCTACCTATCTTATAGTGAAATTTTGACCACCGTAGGACATTTTTGTTAATGCAAATCTAATGGTTGATTCATGTAGCTGGATGCCTCCCTGATATCGTACGGGGGGATGTATAAAATCTAAGTCGCGTTTAAGTCAGTAATCTAGGTCAAAGGTCAACTAGGTGCATTTATTTTTTATTAGACCCTATGCTCTTTATACTGAAATTTCAAGAAACTTAATCGGTAAAGTAGAGATTTTCTTTACTGAAAACTAATGTATTATGATTAAACTTTATTTTTATGAAAACATTTGAGTGTTTGATTACATGATTACTTCCCTTTAAAGCTCTTTGTCGCGAAAATAGGTGACAATAAAAAAATCGTCGACAATAGTTCAACTAGTAGAACTACAGTTAGTGTTTATGGTTTAAATCTACTTAAATTGTGTTTATTGATGCTTCATGACCTTTTTAGTAGATATTTAATACTCGATAAGGTTAAAATAATGTCACAGTGGTGTAAAATTAAGGGCGAGTGGTAAAACTGTTTTTAGAGATTTTTTGACAAATGTGGAAAACTTTTGAAAAGGCAGTTCATTATTTAATTCACGTTGCTAGATGACTTATTGAGCCACATAGAGAATGTTTAAAAACCTATTTTGTGATAAAATGTGTTATTTAGGTCAAAGGTCAACACAGTGCATTTTCTTATTATTAAAGCAATGTAATCATTGTACAGTATATTTCTTGCAAAAAGTCATGTAAATTTATAATAGAAAACTTTTAAAATACTTTCAAATTGTTCAAAAGATTTTTAAATGCGTTTGGTTACATGATTACTTCCCTTTATGTAAAGTTTGTCGCGTAAATAGGTAAAAATACAGCTCCCATTTAGCTCAGTAGGTAGCACGCTAGTCTGCTGATCGCGAGTTTTTTTTATTTCTATTCCCGGGCAAGACATACTTTCATGGAGTTTGTTCATGAATTGATTTCTATGGAAATTCTCCCTCCTACCACTTATTCTTAATTATGTCTGTCACTGACGAAAGTACATGCTTAGTAACTGGTAGAGAGCATAATCCAGATATTTAGCTTTTCTAGGACGGCCGTGATATGACCTTTACGATGTGCTGCTACGGCGTTGGACCCAACTAAACGGAGAATTACACAATAAATTAACCCTAACATGACAAACATTGAGTTAAGAACATATTTCGATTTCTATGACATGATTGTAAAATGTATCATAATCTAAATGGTACAAATCTTAACATATAGTTTCTCAAAAGACGAAACTGGATTAGCACAATGTTGTACTTCACAGTCACATTCAAATATGCAGACTTGGCCAGCCTTAAAACATTTGCATCTAGCAGAAATGCATTTGGATCTAACACCACAGGTTACTATTTGCAAGCATGCCGAAGTATTCGGCGACTTTCGAATCCAAACAGGAGATATAGTATCATTTTCATGCGACCAATATCCCATAGTGACTTGATCTTAAGTTCAAAGTGAATATTTGCAGCCTGTATCAAGATCTCTGTTAAATAACTGGCGCTTAAAACATGAGACTGTTAAGCGTCCTTGGTAGGCGGAAGCAAATCAATGGACTTCTTTGCATTATAAAAAGTATTTCACGACATTAATCTATGTAGGTTTTTGGAATTGCAATTATAAAGTGCACACAAGAATCTTTCAATATTTCAGTCTCCTCATTGTGACCAGTTGATAACAACACAGATACTTTGATGTACCAGATACCATTTATATTTCAATCTAAAGATTGTAATTTATGAATAAGTAATACATCAGTATTTGTACTACTTACTAGTAATCGTTTATGTTCATTATCTACAGCATCCGTGACGTGAATTATAATGCAAGTGTCAAAGTGTTTTGCTCTAGCATTGATATAACCAGAAATCTTTGAAATTTTCTTCTGTTTTATAAAAGCACAAATTCGGTAGATTGGACCTTGCATGTAGAAACGCATGTACGGCTCTGTGATGCCACGGGTGTCAAATTTTGAATGTACTTACCACTGAATAAGGTATAATCGTTCCAACAAAGGTATCTTATTCAGGCAAACCTACATCGGTTATTTTAGATGGTTTTGCTAGTTGATTTAATCTCTTCGCAAGCCTGAACATTGTCAGACATTTGGTGACCATACTGTTATATTTGTCAAGACTTTTTTCTCAATTTAGTGAACAAACTACGCTTGTTGGTGTCACTTTTGATAAATATCTTGGTTGCAATTCCAGTAAAGTCTATACAAGAACAATGCAAATTGGCAAACGACGTCCTGGTGGAAAACAAATTACTTGTCGACATGTGCCACTACCTCAAGTATGGGATCAATATTATAACATAAGCTGACAAAAAAGCAGACCTTGCAGAATGCCTTTCTTCTAATCTCATGAGGCGAGGAAATTCTTAACCATTTTATTATTCAATTGTTAAAGGTGGTGGGGCTTCTGGTGTTATCATTGCTCTAGCAGATAACTTTAATGCAAAAAGTTTGTTCACAAAGCACGAAGCTGACACTCACATTATAATTCACATAAAGGATTCGATGGAAAACGAATATATACGATTATTTGTCAGTAGTACAGATACTGATGAATTACTTCTGCTTTCGTGGCGTTGTTATCATGTTCATTCTATCACTGAACAGTTAGGGGGTGATATCAGAAAAGTCACAATTGACTGGGTGCGATACCACGTCTTCATTTCATGGATTCAGCAAGAAGACAAGTTGGAAAAAATTTGTTGAAAATCGTGGCTTGTTTTCATCAATTAGTCACAATAAGGAGACTAAGAATATTGAAAGATTCTTGTGTGCACTCTATGATTGCAATTCTGAAAACCTACTTAGTCCAGACGTAGATTTATGTTATAACGGACTTTTTATGAAAGCAAACAGTCTTTTGATTTGCTTTCGTCTAACAAGGACGCTTCGCAGCTTCATATTTTAAGCGCCAGTTATCTAACAGAGATCTTGATACAGGCTGCAAATATTCACTTTGAACCTAAAGATCACGTAGAGTCAATACGGGATTTTGGTCACATGAAAATGATACTTTATCTCCTGTTTGGATTCGAAAGCCGCCGATTCCTTCGGCATGCTTGCAACTAGTGACCTGTGGTGTTAGAAACAAAAGCAATTATGCTACATGCAAATGTTATAAAGCTGACCAAGTATGCATATTTGGTAGTGATTGTAAAGTACAACATTGTGGTAATCCTGTTTCGTCTTTTGAGAAACTATATGTTTAGGATTTGTACCATTTAGATTATGATACATTTTACAAACATTTCATAGAAATCGAAATATGTTCTTAACTCAATGTTTGTCATGTAAGGGTTGATTTATTGTGTATTTCCCGTTTAGTTGGGTCCAACGCCGTAGCAGCACATCGTAAAGGTCATATCACGGCCGTCCTTGAAAAGCTAAATATCTGGATTAAGCTCTCTACCAGTTACTAAGCATGTACTTTCGTCAGTTACTGACATAATTAAGAATAAGTGGTAGGAGGGAGAATTTCTATAGAAATCATTTCATGAACAAACTCCATGAAAATATGCTTTGCCCGGGAATAGAAATAAAAAAAACTCGCGATCAGCAGACTAGCGTGCTACCTACTGAGCTAAATGGGAGCTGTATTTTTACCTATTTACGCGACAAACTTTACATAAAGGGAAGTAATCATGTAACCAGACACATTTAAAAATCTTTTGAACAATTTGAAAGTATTTTAAAAGTTTTCTATTATAAATTTACATGACTTTTTGCAAGAAATATACTGTACAATGATTACATTGCTTTAATAATAAGAAAATGCACTGTGTTGACCTTTGACCTAAATAACACATTTTTATCACAAAATATGTTTTTAAACATTCTCTATGTGGCTCAGTAAGTCATCTAGCAACGTGAATTAAATAATGAACTGCCTTTTCAAAAGTTTTCCACATTTGTCAAAACATCTCTAAAAACAGTTTTACCACTCGCCCTTAATTTTACACCACTGTGACATTATTTTAACCTTATCGAGTATTAAATATCTACTAAAAAGGTCATGAAGCATCAATAAACACAATTCAAGTAGATTTAAACCATAAACACTAACTGTAGTTCTACTAGTTGAACTATTGTAGACGATTTTTTTATTGTCACCTATTTTCGCGACAAAAGGCTTAAAAGGGAAGTAATCATGTAATCAAACACTCAAATTGTTTCATAAAAATAAAGTTTAATCATAATACATTAGTTTTCAACAAAAAAATCTCTACTTTACCGATTAAATTTCTTGAAATTTCAGTATAAAGAGCATAGGGTTTAATAAAAAATAAATGCACCTATTTTATACATCCCCCCGTACGATATCAGGGAGGCATCCAGCTACATGAATCAAACATAAGATTTGCATTAACAAAAATGTCCTACGCTTTCATTTTCTAGAGGGTTTTTTTGAAATCGTAGGTAGACTATATATAATATTATGCAATGAAAGTATAGTTATAACTTGTAAACGATAAAGTATACGGGACCGATTTTAATTGAGTTCGTGGATTAATATTATTATTAAAGTATATGTGTGCGTATTTAACAAGTTTAAGGACTCTGGTGCCAGTGGTGTTTTCATATAGATGTCTGTTGGTCTTAACGTCAAATAGTAGTACGTTCTTTCGTTCAGAACTACCTCGACGATCTTCTACACAGATATCTTCGTAGATGATCGCCGAAGTTGTTCCGAATAACATACATTTTTATGTCAACGACTGTCACAGTCTTCTCATCATTTGTTTCCAGTTCTTGACCCAATCCCTGGTGATGGTTTTTATGAGGTCACGTTACGTTGAAACTGACAGGTTATAGTCAAAATTTGTAAAAAATAAAATTTCGTGAATTATCATATTAATATTTATGTATATTTATATCATTCTATGTGTTTTTTATCACAAGAAGGTCCACTTTTATGGAATGAGACCCAGAAAAAAGTGTCATTTATGTATTAGTATTTTTATAATTACACATTCACTCGCCAGACACGAACTTGAAAATATTGACGACTAAAATGATTTATTTAAGTACACACTGCTTAAAATGCTACCGTCTTCAACAGTACTTCATCGCCATCCTCGTCATCACTCATCATAACATCGCAAATTATTTGTGACACAACCACAGCCGTAGCTATTGATGCCATTTTACTAAGCCGGAACGCTTGATTCATATTTTACACAGGGCGAGCCGATCGGTGATCGGTTAACGTCGGTTCTTAAGCCGCCCTGTCAAATCAAGTCGGCCCAATTAGTTAGACACGTGACCTTGTCATTACATGGCTGCTGTTATCAAGAGCACATGATAAAATTTAATGTCTTGGTTTTTAATTTCATTTTTTAACTCTATTAAAGATATACAGGTCGCCCACGTAAACATTGCGTATAATAAACATAGCCAGTTTCATTACACATCAATATTTAGGGGCGAATTATTTTTACAATTTTATAGTTTAACTAGTTTACACTTATTTTATAATCATATCATTATTTAAAATTTACAATGTGCATACACACTAATTAAGATAAATGTTACACATAAAAATGGCCTGTTAAAATCAGTAAAATGCTGTTCATGCATTAGCTTATTCACCTATTTTGTGGGCAAGTCAATTGTTTAAAGTGCAAAAACACGCATGACTTATAATACGACCTTGTAAATTGTTTAAAACTATTTGTCAACAGGAATAAAAAACAACAACATGTTTTGTATGCGTGATCACGTGAGTTGAACATAGAAGTCGGTTATATTAATTGTAGGACAATCATGTCTCATTCTATATGATGAAATGTAATGCACTTGTATAGAATACATTGTATTCACAAAATTTAGAAAAATGGGCGTTTTTATTTCACTGTGTGAGTATAGAAAACATGATTTATAAGAGTGACATAGCTACAAATCAAAATAGCATTTCTGAACTCACGAGTTAAATTAAAATAAAAGAACGATCTTATTCCCAGTTTTATGAGTATCCTGTTTCTTTAATGTTTTAGAATGTGCTTTGAAATGCTGAAATAGCATATTACGCGTGCTAACTGCAATAAGTTTGTATATATTTATATATATACACTAGGCCACAACAAGTTGATCATAATATTATGTTCTATAGATTCGATCGCACCTTAATTTTGATGGTTTTTACAAAAAATAAATAAATTTCCTCGCTCGCTCATAAAAATTTGGTCAAACCAGCTATATAAAACAACTGGATTGAGATTTATTTATTTATTTTTCTTCGCTCGCTCGTCCCATTTTTTTTCCAGAAAAAATCCGTAGAACACATTATCAACTTGTTGTGGCCTTAAGTGAACACATACCTACAAATATATTGGAACATGAAATGGTCAATATATAGGTCATCTGTTCTCTATCCTTCTTGTTATTCTATCAGGTCAACCTAATTAAGTGGCCAAGGTTGACCTATACAAAATAATAGACAATTAATTTACAATTTATTTGAATAGCATATCAGTACATAGAACGTAGGGCTATAAACATACAAAGTATACTGTTAATATTATCATAGTTATAATTAAATGACAGATAAATTACCAGTACTAATTTATAATAACAACACCAAGGTTAGGCCTTTAAGTTCGAAAACATGTCATGACCGAATTATATCGTCTAGAAGCTGTTTTGTCTATCTAATGTTAAAGCCCCATTATTTTATTCGTCGATATTCAAACCGTCAATTTACTTTTTCTCGGCTATTCATTATCTCGAACATTTGTCGACGATCCCAGCAAAGACAGGATAATGAATATACTAAAACATTCTGTACATTAACCTATGATGCACGTAGCTTGTCTGAAGGAACATATCCACTTCTAGTTTCCCGGTTTCTTATTGTCCAATGATCGTTGACTTCAGTTCACAGTAACTTCTTATAGTACCTGTATATGTTTAATACTACGGAGCCCCTGAAGTGACATTTCAAAATACTTTTTTATTAGCACAACTTCGTTTAAATGTAATATTATTTCGTTTTTACAAAATATGATTTCGTTTTTGCGATATAAAATTACGATTGAACGAAATAATTATTTCGTTTAATCTTTAAATAATAAGATTATTTCGTTTTTTTTCTAAATAATAATTACTATTATACGAAATAATTATTTTGAAAAAAAAAATCACGAAATAATATTTCGTAAATACGAAATAATTATTTCGTAAAACGTTATAATTATTTTGGACAAATAACACGAAATATTATTATTTCGATTAAACGTTATAATTATTTCGTAAAGACGTAATATTGTTTCGTAAAAACAAAATAATATTGCGTAAAAACGAAATACTATTTCGTAAAAAGGAGTAATAATACGGTTAAACGAAATAGTTGTGATATTAAAAAAGTATTTCAAAATGTCACTTTAGGGGCTCCGTATAATACAACACCTACATCTGTAGTAGTTTTCTAGTAATCAACAGTGGCTCGTTTTTATGTTCCTCGTACACAACATGTCTGAGTAAACGTAGTCAAAAAAGACCTAAACATATTATACACATGTGTACTTAAATGGACTTATTGATAGGCCTGCACTTGAGTGGACTTATTGATAGGCTTGCACTTGAGTGGACTTATTGATAGGCTTGCACTTGAGTGGACTTATTGATAGGTCTGCATTTGAGTGGACTTATTGATAGGTCTGTACTTAAGTGGACTTATTGATAGGTCTGCACTTGAGTGGACTTATTGATAGGTCTGTACTTAAGTGGACTTATTGATAGGCTTGCACTTGAGTTGACTTATTGATAGGCTTGCACTTGAGTGGACTTATTGATAGGTCTGTACTTAAGTGGACTTATTGATAGGCCTGCAATTGAGTGGACTTATTGATAGGCTCGCACTTGAGTTGACTTATTGATAGGCTCGCACTTGAGTTGACTTATTGATAGGTCTGCACTTGAGTGGACTTATTGATAGGCTTGCACTTGAGTGGACTTATTGATAGGTCTGCACTTGAGTGGGCTTATTGATAGGTCTGTACTTAAGTGGACTTATTGATAGGCTTGCACTTGAGTGAACTTATTGATAGGCTTGCACTTGAGTGGACTTATTGATAGGCTTGCACTTGAGTGGACTTATTGATAGGTCTGTACTTAAGTGGACTTATTGATAGGCTCGTATTTGAGTGGACTTATTGATAGGCTCGTACTTGAGTGGACTTATTGATAGGTCTGTACTTGAGCGGACTTATTGATAGGCTCGCACTTGAGTGGACTTATTGATAGGTCTGCACTTGAGTGGACATATTTATAGGTCTGTACTTAAGTGGACTTATTGATAGGCTCGTACTTGAGTGGACTTATTGATAGGTCTGTACTTGAGTGGACTTATTGATAGGTCTGTACTTAAGTGGACTTATTGATAAGTCTGTACTTAAGTGGCCTTATTGATAGGTCTGCACGTGAGTGGACTTATTGATAGGTCTGCACTTGAGTGGACATTTTAATAGGTCTGTACTTAAGTGGACTTATTGATAGGCTCGTACTTGAGTGGACTTATTGATAGGTCTGTACTTGAGTGGACTTATTGATAGGTCTGTACTTAAGTGGACTTATTGATAGGCTCGCACTTGCGTGGACTTATTTAAAGGCCTGCACTTGAGTGGACTTATTGTTAGACTCGCACTTGAGTGGACTTATTGATATGTCTGCCTTTGAGTGAACTTATTGATAGGTCTGCGCTTGATGGACTTATTGATAGGCCTGCCCTTGAGTGGACTTATTGATAGGTCTGCACGTGAGTGGACTTATTGATAGGCTCCCACTTGAGTGGACTTATTGATAGGCTCGCACTTGAGTGGACTTAATGATATGTCTGCACTTGAATGGACTTATTGATAGGTCTGCACGTGAGTCGACTTATTGATAGGTCTGCACTTGAGTGGACTTATTGATAGGTCTGTCAAGTATAGAAATATAGATAAATATTTGCTCTCAATGATACGATAATCGCCTGAAAAAATGGGGTCATTGAGTGCAGGAAAATGGCGCAAAATGGTGGTAAGAAAACATGTTTTCAGTGTCTGAAAAGTACTGACACTTTAGACCTTATATTTTGGGAATGTTAGAGAATGAAATGCAAATTTGGGATTAAAAACATTTTTGTCCAACACAGCGTGGCCATGGTAACTGTGACCGGGGCTTAAACTGGCATTTTCGGAAAGACAGTCACGCAGGGATTAACTTGTTCTAGTTGCATATCTAGTCAATTAGTAATGAAATGAGAGCATATTGAAATAGCCCTTACACATTAAAAATGGCCACTTTTTACCTATGTCGCAACCAGTAAAGGGTTAATCTCTTATATGACCATGACTAAAAAAGGGCATAAAATTAAGTATGACCTTGATGACGAAAAAATCGTGGTAATGAATAAAGATACCTTTTTACACAATAGTATAAGCACGTACAATTGAATTATTTGGTCGAAACATTATAATTTCCAATTCAAACTACTTTTCACCAGTTTTGGTCAGTTTTACCCCACCATAAAGTATGCAAGCTCATTATTGCCATGACAACATACCTAACATTAAATGTAAAATATGACAATGGAGCCAACAAATTGTATAAATTATTTTGTTGTAAACATGGCATGTAATTTTTCTTTAAATTTTGGACGCATCAGTTTATAGGTTAAACGTTTAAGTCTTCAACATTGTGGTATAGTTTCAAAGTATTGATGCTAATGAAAGCAATAGATTGTTAAATATTGATCGTAAAGTTTGACCCCGACCTGACCTTTATGCAAGAATATTCATTACATTGAATACGTATGTAGTATTAATGTTCGATTACACCGTAACCGTGATCGTGAGGATTATAACCTAAGATTTAACACACAAAACCTCTTCTATAATTTTACAATCGCTGCCGAAGTGTAGGGGTCCATTCCAATCATACACTCCGAGTGCTCGGAGTGGAGTAGCTGAATGGAACGTGTCTGCTCCAGAACGAGATCGGAAATAGAAAAACCAACATGGCGACCATCTGTCAACTATTCACACTATTTGAGACAGATAGCCGGATGAAGCTTTAGTTGACGATATAATGCCTTTGCTAGCTTCTTTTATATCAGTCTTGTATGTTAAATTATAGTATTGATAAATTGAGTTTTTACAATAAGATTGACGTTTTTTCAAAATAATGTTTTGCCTTTTCGTATCATACAGCGTACGACTGTTGCCATGCTAAAGCGTAAAACTGTTTAAGTATACACACCAAAATACTACAAAAAGTTTAATTAAAGTAACATATTACTGATTTGATTGACATTATTAAAAAGCTTAACCCTGTCAAATTTGCTCCATAACCTTTAGAAATATACAGTGTTATTTCACTAACCGCCTCATGCCGACATGACTACAACAACAACTACTCTCTCTGCACCACCTATTTTTTTGGAGCGGATGGAGCACACTCGGAGCGCACTCTTTTGTCGTTCCTTTGCACATAGGAGTACTCCGAGCACTCTGAGCGCATGATTGGAATGGACCCTAGAATAGGCGTGGTACTGATTTTCGTCGGAATATGTGTAGATAATTATTAGATGCAAATGTGAAAGGTCAGATCGGGGTCAATATTTACGCACTATACGTGAGGCTCAGTAAATAAAAGTGTAGATATCACTAACTTGCTTTGTATAGATAATAATAATTATGTAGAATATTGCTGAAAATATTTATTATTGTTATTGTTTTGACTCTTTGCACAAATAATGAATCGTATGTATATCAATAAAGAGTGAATAGAAACATGGGTCTTGGTCCGGATTTCTACCTTAACATAATAATATTAGCTTTTATACAAGAATTATCTTTTAAAAGATATTTGGCGCTATGCAGGGCTCATTTTTGTCTAAGTATAAAAAGTCATATCCGGTGTTCACTGTTCAGTCATGCCGCTAGGAGCGTACCACGACGAATGTATATTCAATTAGCATAGTGAGTCACCAATGATACACAGAGTAAATATTCAGCAACTACTTTCCGTGCTACTCACCTGTTTATCACAAATAACCAATGGTACCATACCTTTAATCACCATAATTATCATGGTGGTTATTATAATAATTTTAATGATGATGATGATGGTGGTGTTGATGATGGTGGTTATGATTCCGATGGTGATGATAAAAATTATGGTATAAAGCATATCGTGAAATAACCAAGGATTTCCGTGGATGGTTGAACTAATATTATTTTAGTTATTATATACATTTGTTGTAAATATATATTATATACAGACTTAAATGATTCAAGTGAATTGTTTTATTATTACACGAATGACTAACTTTCTACATTATGTAATAATATTCACGACAATAACACGTACGATCATATTATATTTATTTATCAATCCGACGTTTCGGCTCTGTGCCTTTTTCAAGGTAAATAAATAATAAACTTTTTTTAACTGTCTACATGTAACTTGTCAATTTGAAAAGTATCATGATATTAACCTGAACACCCAGTCTCAACACTCAGTCTCTGTGTGCTTATTACTGGTCCATAGAAATAAGGGGGTTGAGCCCATCTCCATAATTTGGAATAAATTCATGTATTTACGTTGGCAATACCACATGACTATGACATCACAAATGCTATGCTTTCATAAAGAAAAGAGTGAAAAATTTTGTTTGAAGTATGAATAGTCATATTTGCTGTTCAGTTATACCGCTAGGAGCGTATCATGACGAATGTATTATCAATTAGCATAGCGAGTCACCCATAATACACATAGTAAATAGTCAGCTACTACTGTCCGTGCTAAGCACCTGTTCATCACAGATAACCAATGTTACCATATGTTTTATCTATTTTTTATACCGGACGAAAATTTCAGTTAACAAACAGGAATGATAGAACAAATTGTATTGGTTAAAATAAAGGCCCAAAGTTGGCTTAGACAGCAATCTCCGTAAACAGATATCCTGTAGAGCATTGTCGTACAGGATCTCTACTGTCTCCGTGGAAGGTCACGTCGAGATGAACTTTGTGTCGACCAATCAATGCGTAGCTTTCATCTAGACGAAACACTATTAATAGCATTTTGATTTCGTAATTTCTATTTTTTGACCAACGTTTGCCAGCTTATTTAACAGCGGTATAATTCACAGTCCGCGATTGGACGGCTCATTTCAAATAGTGACGTAGACGATGTAAACAAGTTACGTATCATAACAATTTCGTCATGGATATTATGATGAGAAAAGGTCACCTGAAAGTGACCTTCGTTTGGAAAAGGCCAGATCTAAATAAGCGAGTAGGCGAGCGGAAAATTTTAGATCGGGTTTTAATCAGATTGGCTTAGACAGTTGCGCCTAATAAAAAACAATTATGTGTAACGTAGCTGGTACCGATCATTTACTTATTGAATTATGCAATGTACCTCTATAACCAGATGTTATGTGTAGAGTGCAGATAAATTGTAACAATATAAATGCATGCAAATGCGCATAACAATGACTTTAAAATGTATAGAGAAGGTACATGGACATTTTTATTCATAATCAGCTCATTAGCGGGTATAGTTTGGTGGTTCCTTGGGGTACAACTTCACCCTAAAATTCACTGAAGTTCATTTACTAAGTTGTTAAAGATAGACTAAAATAAATGATACTAAAAGTATCCGTACGAGCTGGAAAAATGAATTGTAGGGTTGTGCGCATTCGGATCTTTCTCAGCAATCTTCTACGCAGATAAACCTCGTATATCACAAGGTAAAAAGCAGGTCTAAGAATTTGGTTTCTGTGGTAATAGATAGATAGAGTTTATTCAATAAATGAAAATAACATACATAGCACAAGAATGATTAAAACAGTAAAAACAAATAATATAAATAATACTGTATTATATTACATTCATTGTACTAGGACATATTTCCATCTATTAAGGATAGCACAAAAAAGGAAATATGAATTTCCTTGTTTCCACGTGTCTGAACTACACAGAAGTACCATGTGTGAGACATTGTACTGATGAAATCATGTGATAAAGGGTGTAACAATCATCCAATATTTTCAGTTCAATGTTGTAACCGCTCGGTCACGCCCGATCCTGCTAGGGTACAAACCAAAAATATTAGTCACTCCTGCAAGTTTGTTTTCTGTATTTCAGGTGCGTTTTTGGTTCCATATCTTCTGTCGTTCTTCTTCGTGGCAGCACCAACTTATATAGCAGAGATTAGTCTTGGTCAGTATATGAGTTCTGGTACTGTGAGAGCATGGAAAATAGCACCAGTGTTTCAAGGTAAATATATTTACTAGTTATTAAAGAGGACTAGTATTGGCCCGAATCACCAACTTCACTACGAACCAGTCACCTTTGCAAGCACGGTTCGACAAAAACACTATAGTAAAATTCTGTTATAAAGACCACCTTGGTTATTGCATAATAATGTGAATTTGGATGACTTTTAAATCCCATATGCTTAATTTGAGAAGTAAAAGGCCCCGATATGAAGACCATTTTGCTTTAAGATCATCGTTTTGTTATGGTCCTTATAGTGGAACATTATTGTAAATACATACAGAATGGGTTCTGTTAATACAAAGTTAATTCTCTAATTGATGTTGTCTACTGATCGAGGGGTCGTGGGTTCGATTCCCGGGCGGGCATACTTTCGTGGAGCCTGGTCATGAAATTATTTCTACGGCCATTCTCCCTCCTACCAATGATTTTTAATTATGTAGGGCAGTTGTCAGTCACTGACGAAAGTATGTGCTTAGTAGTTGGTTAACAGCTAAATCCAGAGATTTAGCCTTTCCAGGAGGAGTAAGTAGGTTTACAGACCGCCGTTATATGACCTATACAATGTGTTGCTACGGCGTAAAACCCAACAAAACAAACAAACAAATCTAATTGATGTTGACATTTTACAAATGATGTTACATGTAGTAAGTTAAACTATAAATAACGTGGTCAGGCACCGTGTATTGTACGCGTAAACAATACTTGTTCATTACACTGCTTCTCGTTGCGTAATACAAATTCTTCTCCATTAACAAAAAAAAAACAACAACAAAGAAACCACAAAATACAGTTTATGTTATGTCGTTATGACAAAATAAATTTCACTTAATTTTCACGAAATTTCACTCGAGGCGTTAAGAAAAAATCTCGAAACGACGAGTTTTCAGAGGGCAATGTTCATACGATCATTACTTTTTGTGTTTAATACTAATTAGATATCACGTTACTCTCATGTACATGTATTATGTTTTATTATTTTAGTAATTAAGCTTTGTTCTGTTCTGATAGTATTTTCCGATCAGTTATGAAGACGACACATGCACCTTTTCACATAAATTCTTACGAAGAAAGTTATCGTAAGTCAATTTCATAAATGTGCAGTTCAAAGTCAGAAGGATAATAAACATAAGTATGATATGATATTCAAAAGGTATACAATATTCTACATAATTCAATATCATTTGGAATTGATAGGCAAAAAGATGACCATATAAAGGGATATACAGGCAAATGACTGTGCCAAAAGTATAGAACCAAGTTTAGTCTTTAAAACAGTAATTAAGAACGTAAGAAATCACTTACTGATAACATTTGTCACTGATTACATTCGACTGAACGAATTAAAACATGTGGCATACACATTGTTGAAAACGAAAGTAGGATACTGAGGAAATCACCAAGCTATTTATAGATTTGTTATATGTCGTACTTGCTGAAATTAAACATTTTCATTGGTCGCTTCTTGTCTTTTCAACATTCTTAGGCGGTTGGGATAACTTTTTAATAGAATTATACTAATGTTGCACAATAACAATCTCTAGTATCTTCTCATCAGTAAATGCATATTTTAACACTAATCTATTTTAGTTAACCTGGCCCACGTGGGTCTAGTTAGGAAACACCACAAATATTATGAGAAAATAAAGAAATATTTTGCCAAGCAATATAACAGTGTGTCTGTTGCATTCACAATTATAAAAATATAATTCAAAACCAGGAAATATGAAGTTGAACTTTTGCCTTGCAATTCCTTTAAAACCGATTTTTGTGAAAGCGTACCACAGTTAATTAAATTTGCCGTAATGATTTATTATTAACATGATCATTTCATGTTTTTGCAGGTTTAGGATTTGCATCACAAGTAATTTTAATGTATACAAATGTTTACTACATCGTAGTGGTCGCCTGGGCATTGTATTACATAGCAGCGTCTTTTACACGTGATTTACCTTGGTCTTCATGTTCTAATCCATGGAATACTGAAAGGTTTGTTTTCTTTAACATGGCACTGTCTTAATTGTTTTGATGAGATATCAAATATTTTCTGTCAGTTAAACGCATGGCAATGATACTAACCTAATAGTCAAAACTGCCAAATTGGGAAAAATGGCACCGAATACTATTGAAATAATAATTAAAATATGTTCGACCCTTGTTCGTTGAATTCCACGTGTAAACATCATCTCACTGTTTCGTCTGGTGATTGAGATGACTGCAAGAGGTTATCGTCTGGTTCAATCGTATCATATACAAAATGAAATTTTCATCATAAGGCCGTAGTTCTTGAGATTCGTCTAGACAACACTTCTACATATTAAGATGTCTTGTGAACAGAACAGAACCAAACTGAAGGTGAAAAGTGATAGGACCTATCGTCGTTGTCAACTACTGTTTGTCATACTAATACAATACATGTATTGTTTTGTACAGTGCATTTGCGATCGCTAAAATGTGCTCACTCGAATTGCAGGGATCACTCGTTTCACTGTTTAAAAATCAAATCAAACCAATAACCCATTGAAAATGCGATTTTCGCCAAGTCGCGATTTCTCGAAGTTTATGACAATCTTCTCACAATTTCGAGCGATCTGTATCATATTTATTTCAGATGTTTTGTGACAGGTATGGATATCAACAAAACAATGGTGATATCAAATTGTAGTGATAACTCAACATTAGAGACATGTGTGACAAGAAATGTTACATTAACACCAGTAGATGCTGTACAGGAATACTGGGAGTACGTTGATACATCTATTGTTTCATTTATTAAAAGCCGCTCGGCTTGCCCAGTCGTAAGCACAAAAGTCTACTGCTCGAGATGTTCGTTTGTTCGATTCCTGAATAGGGCATACTTTCGTGGAATTAGCTTATGTACTAATTTCTACGACCATTCTCCCTCCTCCCACTAAAACTAAATCCTGTGGGCAGTTGTCAGTTACTGACGAAAGAATGTGCCTAGTAACTGGTTAACAACTGTATCCAGATATTTAGCTTTTCCAGGAACAGTGAGTTGGTTGACTGACCTACGTAAAGTGACCTATGCAATGTGTTGCTACTGAGTTTAACCCAGCAAAAAAATCATTTAGCTATGATTGTGATTTTAAGTTTAATCATGCCCTGTCTGTTCCAGTAGATTGCATTACGTACAGACCACAGGGTGCGACTCTTCGTCCATTAACTAGTGAAAGTTGGGATCTAAACTGAGGCAGATTTTGATTTTTTATATAATTCATATAGACAATATACTTAGTTGATCAACCAGAGTGACCTTTAAATGAATGTTAGGGGAAGAAACTCAGTTTGGAAAATTTACATGCATACATCTTTTATTGGCAAATAACGGCATTGACATGTGCCTTTGGCCATTTTCAATACTCAAGGCAAAGACCACACATTCAAATGTATATAACAAAAACAACATTCAATATAATGAAACAGTTAAACAATATTGTAACAAAACAATACCAAATTTATATTAATTTGGCGATATTTATGATGTTTTTTTTGTCTAGTGTTACATAAGATAAATAAATTTGTCAACAATAGGCCAATAGTAATGCATCACATTGCATAGTAATAATTTACAACATTCAGCTACCTGCACGTATTCATACACCGTATAAACATTTTAAAAATATATTCATCACAGCTATACATAACTGTATTAATCTAACATATCAGCAAACAAATTGCATTGTTTATAGATTGAATACATTCACTTTTAAATCACGCATCAATGAATCTTTTCCCGAACTCGGCTTTCCATTTGAAATATTTTGCTCAAACAGATCATTTCAAGAGCAAGCAATATACCTCATTTGCAGACTTTTGATTGCCTAAAAGAAATTGTTGGTTGCCCGATCTAAAAAGTGGTTGTCCCGGGCAACCGGACACCCACTAATTTCGTAAGTTGAAGGGACTGTATATTTTACCAGAATGAATAACGGTATAAAGCCATATCTGAACGTATGTTACTTAATAAAATAAATTCATTAGTTGTTGTTAAATGTCATTTGACTCTAGACCCTGGGCAGCATACTCGTATTAATAAAAATCTTACGATAATTTAATAATACATTATAGAAGGATTTACGACTAAATTCGGTCGTAAGATGCTTGATAATCTGATGTAAGGCAGAGTTTTCATATGTATGACAATAGACCAATTTTCGTCGCAATTACAAGTATTCACATAAAATCGCATCCAAAAGATACCTTGTTGTCTGTTCCAGTAGATTGCATTACGTACAGACCACAGGGTGCGACTCTTCGTCCATTAACTAGTGAAAGTTGGGATCTAAACTGAGGCAGAATTTGATTTTTTATATAATTCATATAGACAATATACTTAGTTGATCAACCAGAGTGACCTTTAAATGAATGTTAGGGGAAGAAACTCAGTTTGGAAAATTTCGCTTTACACTATATTATCGCCCTTTATAAAATGTAATAATGTTCCATTCATTGATTGTGTAAAATTTATGCCATAGACATACATTACCAATGCCAATACTCGGACCACCATAGATTCATTCCAACGGCTTTTACCGCAACATGTATTTATAAAACCGTTAATTATTCACTATTACTCGTAACTAAAGAGTAAGGAAATGGTCCACAGGAGAGCAAGTAAGGAGATTCAGGTGCCGTATATAACCCTGAAAATTTTGATAAATTACGTAAATCCAAATAAATAAAGAAATTGTTCATTATTGTATAAAATTTACATGTGTCTACTATTGACATTTATGTACTTGTATTTACAAATTGTATAACATATTCTATGTTTATGGGTAATTTCTGACCTACCACATAACACTGTCTTATAATCTACTCTAAATTGAATAAACTCTGAAAACAATGTATATTATTTAATTTGTTCTTGTTTTTTTTTCAGGAGAAATGTATTACGAATGTCAGATAGTATAGACTCACCGGGTACACTGGTACCCGGTTTGGTTCTAGCATTGTTTGTTGCCTGGGTCCTGGCTTTTCTCTGTATATGTAAAGGTGTGAAATGGACTGGAAAGGTGTGTACAATAGAGAATATGGCCCAAACGAATATTTTTCAAGAAGACCCCCCTACCCCATACATTAAGCCTCTACAATACATATATGTGGATTCAAGTCTTCAAATTCGGATAATTTTCTTCTCTGGCCATGTTCGTTTGGAGCATGATCTCCTGAATCCATGTCAAACACAACGAGGGGACATAGTCATTTACGGGTCGCGTCAACTTCCAAGAATATTAGTTAGAATAAAATAAGAGTTCAAATAAAACACAGGAACAAGATAAAAGAGAGTGAAGTTAGAATAAAACAAAATGACGACACACGTCATTGTTGTTTTTGTATAAACAGAGAGATGTTCCAGTGTTGACAGAACTGGAAGCTCAGTAGGGAAGTTGTTCCGATGATACGCGATCCTTAAAAAGAACGAACTGACTGTTTGACTGTTTGTATAGTAACAGAACTATCTAATAAACATAAAACAAACTGCAGTCGGCGTCGTTGGAACACCATTAAGATTTTAGTTGCGACATTTTTTAAACATCATAAAACAAACTACTGAATGCATCCCGAAGAGCGTGCTGTCCGTGGACCCCCTTGTTAAAATTATATACATGTATTTAATTTTTTTTATTATATTTTTATTTTTTTATTGTTATTTTTTATTGTTATTTTTATTGTTATTTTTTATTGTTATTTTTTATTGTTATTTTTTATTGTTATTTTTATTGTTATTTTTATTGTTATTTTTTATTGTTATTTTTTAGTGTTATTTTTTATTGTTATTTTTATTATCACCCTGTTACTATTTTATGATTCAAGGTTGTATATTTTACGGCTCTAGTACCGTACGTACTTCTAACTACACTATTTATTCGTGCTGCGACGCTAGAGGGCGCTTCTGATGGACTGATCTATTATCTGAAACCAGATTTTAGTAGACTGGTAGATGCTCAAGTTTGGTTAGATGGAGCCACACAAGTTATCTATTCTATTGGTCTTGGTTTTGGTTTTATGATATCTCTTGGAAGTTACAACAAGTTTAATAATAACTCTGTCAGGTACGCCATGAATAGACTATATCCGGAATTCAAATACACTGTATTTGGGTTTCCCCCTATAGTACAAACACACTTTCATCGTCACAATGAAAATTACAAAGACTGATTGGGCTTAATCCACATTTCGTGCTTTTCAGCAATAATGTGTAACAAACTTAGTTTGTACCGCTTGCGCACGGAAGGAAAACCCCAAAAATTAGAGTTCCGACTTAGGTCAATTACCTAACACTTTACTGTGTATAAAGATATATCTGATGATATAGGAGTAGACATAATTGTTGTACAATGTCATATTCACTAAAAGGGACTTTAGTCAGTTATTTCCCCTTGTATACTCTTCAAATAGTTAGGTCCTATTTGTTGGATTACTCGGATTTTACCCTTACTTGTTAATGTCAATTTGCCAAAACTAATCTTAAATATCTTTTTTGTAAATCATTTGATTTGTTTGAAATTCAAGCTAAGTATTTTTAGGGTAAAGAACTATCTAAATTTCATCACTTCTGTAAATATCTTAATTAACAAGAAAGATATTAGATGAAATAATTTATTATCCTTACATAGAAATTCAATGGTACAATCCGAGGATTCCAACGGTAAGGACCTACTTACCAATTGGATTGCTTCAGATTTTATCAGGAAAGATAACTGACTAAAGTCCCTAATTCATGTACATGTGTTGATGAGAACTATTTCAAAATGCCAAAACTCGAGAACAGCGCAGATAGTTTATTCATCATTTGTGCATCATCAATTTCCAAAAAGATGGTTGTTCAGAAAGTTCGTAGAATTTTTCCTATAATTTGATAACAGTCATAGTACCATGTAAAAATATAGATCAACATCAATGTTTACATGTGTCATATATATCTGTAAAAATCGGCGTGATATAAATGCAAACAATTTATTTATGCGTATTTAGAATACACTAACACATACCCGGAGCAAGTCAATGCTATGAAGTTAGCCACAAATCAAGATCTGGGATTTAGCTTGCAAAAAAACAGAGGATAAATCTAAAAACAAGAAATTTAGCCATTCTGTTAAACAACGCATATAAAATAGTGATTTGTGATGCCTCTTAGGAGCAGTGGTCCAGTGGTAGCACGCCCGCTTAGGGATCCAGAGGTCCGGGTTCGATTCTCACTAGGAGCACTGCTTATTTCCTTGAGCAAGAAATTTACCAACAGATGTTCCACTACATCCAGGTGTAAATGGGTACTGTGAGGGGTCGTTTGCCTGAGGGTGATTTCAGTGATCAGTAGTTATTGTACAAGATTGTAAAGTCAGCTGAACATGTATATGGAAGCAGGCTTTTAACCACACATTGACTTTATTTTTTTAACTTTTTATAAAGGTTAATAGCCGATGAACTAGTTTAAACGACAACTGCTTCATAGACTGTGTAAACAGATGTATTTCCCTATGTCGTTAATAGATTGAACCCATATTGTGATATTGTTACTCAATTATAGTAGACAAGTGTCATATATTTACAGGAATGGTTTCATAGTTATATGTATAAATGGTTGTACAAGTTTATTTGGTGGACTTACAGTATTTGCTACATTAGGTTTTATGTCTAAGGAGATGAATGTACCAATTGATAAAGTTGCTTCACAAGGTAATGTTCAAGTATATAAAGATATATCTGAACTTGTATAAAAGCCACCCGGCTAGCTCAGTTGGTAGCACGCAAGTCTACTGATCGAGGGGTCGATTCCCGGGTGGGGCATACTTTCTTGGAAATTATTTCTGCGGCCATTCTCCCTCCTACCAATGATTTTTAATTATAAAGGGCTGTTGTCAGTCACTGACGAAAGTATGCGCTTAGTAGTTGGTTAACAGATAAATCCAGAGGTTTAGCCTTTCCAGGAGGAGTGAGTAGGTTGACTGACCGCCGTTATATGACCTATACAATGTGTTGCTACGGCGAAAGAAAAAGAGAACTTACATAAAGTTGAAATTAATGTTACCACATGGTTATTGTAATTCTTTGTCTCAATTCACAATTTATTGAAACAAGTTTTACATTAAATATTTTAAAATCTGAATTGGCCAAGGCATTGAAGTGCATTTACTAGACAATTCACAATGAGTTCACTGTATAAAACATTCTGTAGAAGTCAACGATGAAGTGTCTTCATGAATAAAGGTAAATGGCCATTTTACTGGAATAAATTAGTTATTAGTCATTTATTAGTCAAATCAGTCATTTCTTGCTATAAGCACTAAAATAAATCATTTGCAAATAATGGTTCAATTTGAAGACTACTAAATGGCATCGTCGGCATCCGCAGTACTTTTTTCCGTTACACTCCGTACGTACCGTGGGCAATTAGACAGGCAAAATCTCGTTTTCATTAATATGCATGAAACAGGAGAGACCAATGAAATCGCATGTTACAATTAAATACTCTTCAATAACTATGACGTCATATAGGAATTTTCTTACTTAAAATAGAAACCAACACACGTTTATTTTCTCAAAATGGTTGCGTAATTTCATTGGTTAGTTTTCCGAAGGGGTTTCCTTGCGGAACCAATGAAACTGCTTCATTAATTATTCATGATTACGAGATATTTCTAATCAAATGGCCCACGGTACATCACGTAGCATTGCGGAGTAATGTATCGTGGGATAACCGACGATGCGAAATGGGCGTTCATCGACTGTCTAAATTCATGGTTGTCCCAAATACGCTATTGAAACATACAACAAATATTAATGCTCATATTTATATTTTTGTTTTAAAGGACCAGGGTTGGTTTTTCTGACATACCCTAAAGCTGTTACGCAAATGCCTCTTTCACCATTATGGTCAGTGTTGTTCTTTATGACTATTTTATTTGTTGGATTGGATAGTCAGGTATGATATGTAATGCTGTTTTACCTATTTACCACCAATGAGACGGTTACCTTTACATAACATTTTTAAAAACTTATGCAATATTGTTTCGTTTTTAAAGCATTTAAAAGGCGCGCGCTCAATCGAATGGCAATTGTTGCTCTAAGTCACACTAAAACACATACACTATTGAGACCGTGAACAAATCAGATCACTTACTTGTTATCAAGAAGCTATTAATAGATATAGGCATTTATGTCCGTAGTAACTGCAATGTACGTTTGAAAAAAATAATCAAACCAATGACTGATGTGAATATACAATCGTTCAAAGTCGCAATCACTCTCAAGTTAGTTTTCACAATCTCCTCGCCACTTCGAGCGATGGCGAAATACCTTTAAAATGTTTACATATGTTTTTATATAGTATTGTTTTATGTTTGTATTTTTATTTAGTTTGCCAGTGTTGAAGCATTTGTTACGCCTATATTAGATAGATGGCCACGTAGACTATATAAATCTAGGAATCGTATGTTAGTTCTTGCTCTATATTGTGTTGTCAGTTTTATCGCTGGATTGTTACTTGTTACGGAGGTGAGTCTTACATTTCTTCACGTAAATCATAGGAGAACTTTGAAGCAGAGATATGATACGACATCATTCGGAACACCTCGACCTTTCACTGGATTTTTGTGATTTTACTACCTTCGCGAGGCGAAGCACGTAACGGTTACACAAAATAGTTCATGTAGTATACACACAGATCTTTGTCTAAACATATTTATTTGTTTTAAATTGAACTAAATATTGTTCATCGGTATCATTGAAATGTGTAATTTCAAATTTACGGACTAAAAACGAAACTTCAGTCATCGCCTTAAGGGTTTATCATTTGTTGAAATTGAAAAAATCTATCAAGTGGGTGGGGTAACTAATTATATCAAAATATCCATAAATTCCAAATAATTTTGATATATTTTGTAAGTGATGCATTAAGTGTATAGATGTGACAGTGAAAATATAAAAAAACTCAACAAATAAGACATTTAGAAAAAAGGAAAACATTTATCCTAATCTTGAAATGGCCTTCCAAATGATGTTATAGAATGTCCAAATAACATTTTACAATGTCTTAGAGTGAATCACACTTTGTTTACTTCAACACCGGTTTTTCCAAAATGGCGCCTAAATATGTCCGAGGTTATTCGTAGCGAATGGCCGAGGAGTTCCGAATGGATACAACACTTGTACTTCCTCGTCTGTAAGCAACTCCTAATGGGGATGTGGTATAGTGTCCACTAACAACTCTGAAGGTTGAGGATTTGATCTTAGCTGGGGCCATTAATTTTTACAGGATTACAAGTGGTCCCAAGTGAATAATCCGCTTGGAATTATACGATTGTCTCGGAAGTACATGCAATAAGTCAAGGCCCAGATCATAGAATTACAATTGTATTACCTATTTAAACTAATACTATAGTTTTACAATTAGGAAGAGGAGATCACAGCGTGTCAAGTTGTCAACAAATTCAATAAATACTTAATTCCTTTTCGCCTCTCAATTCACATTCAAATTCCACAGCCCTCTCCACGCACCCTAACACTCTTTCATGGTTGTGTGGTTGAGGAGTGTTTCTTACTTTCTTACTGTTGTTGTTTCTGAGATGTTTGCTTACACATTTTTAAGAGAGAATATAGTTATAATGCATAAAAACAAATGAATTGCCGTATGTCTACTTTTCCTTGCAGAATAAACTGTTCCTTTATATTATTTTATGATATTGTTAAAAGCGGCCTTTCGAATGGACGATTTGTGCATTGATCAGCCTGTGTATTTTTGCTGTTATTTTCCAGGGTGGTATCTACTTTTTCCGTCTAATAGATTACTATTGTGTTAGTGGACTGTTGCTATTAGCTATGGTATTCTTTGAGGCAGTCACTTTAGGATGGGTCTTTGGTAAGTTTATAAATGTCTTAGTCTACTACGTTACCCCAAACATTTTTGTTAATATCAAAACGTAAGCAATCGGTGCGTATTTGTAACAATGTATATGAAGTTGTACTGCTGTACTGCCGAAAAGTCTAACAGTCGAGATTTACTGCTGTACTGCTGTACTGCCGTTACTGCTGTCTTCACATACATTTTGTAACAGTCATATCTTTGGGGGGGAAGTCACCAGTCTCACATTTGTGGTACTGCTATTAATAGTTTTGATATGTTTTGACGTAATTATATATTTATACATGTACATGTATTTATGACTTGAGGACATGTACAAGACAATTATTGGATGTTCGTCTAAATGACTTGAATCTCATATAAATGGTTACATATAATGCATTAGTCAAATGTAGCCCGCTCCCAATGCCCTTTGAATAGCGGGGCTTTGACATTTCAAGCCTAGCGAACACCTGATAAAATCCCGACCCTGTGGTGACTTTCTTGTGATTAAATCGCCTGCAAATACAACACAGTAAATGCTAGACATCAACACAGGATGAAGAATATTCCAATGGTTTACTTAAACTGTATGTGATGATAGAATATATTTATCCAAACAATAATTTGTTTAATTTTATTTAATATGTGAAGTAAACTATGGAAGCTCTTACAACAATAACGTCCGTATAAGCTGTAAGATCTATCGAAAATGTGTTGTATCACCATACTTTAATTGCGGATGTGTAAGAAAGCTGGTCCAAGACATAAATGGCGATTTTACTTCGACTATTCGTATAATATTCGAGCTATTGCAATCACCTATACGTCGGCATATTTGTTGTTGAGTTTTTAGGTGCAAGGTGGTATATCCATAACCACTGAATAGAATAGAATGAAACTTCACTCCCTTGTTGTCTGTGATTATTTACCTGATGGACAGAGTTTGCCACTTCACTTTAAACTATACTCAGGCATCCAGTGTTTTCATTGAATGTCAAATACGAAGTTTTAGCTTTAAAACATTTATACTCAATTATGATCTTTTACACGAGGCCCAGAAATAGTCGAGCGCAATGTCTGTAGACATGTAGCTTTTGTTATTTTTAGGCTAACGCACACTTTGTGGTCATAATTTCACTGCAGTTATCGAAAAAAAAGAATCGCATTTGTATAAGCAAATTTGTTTCTAAAGTCCTAAAAGTAGCTTTAGTGACGACCGACTGATATATGACATGCTTGCTTTTTGAATTTACTGTCAGTTCATTTTCAAATTTGACCACAAGATTTAACATCGCCTTCTAAGATGCGTGTGAAAAACTGACCTTTTACTCCAGTTCTTACGACTTTATTCAATCACTCCAACCCTCGAGTCATCTCGGCGTTGTAAACTTCTGGATTAGATTCAAACCTATTGGTCAACAATACTGGATTGGACATCATTTGCAGTTAAAGGCGACATTTAACCGATGTGTTACGCGAGTTTTAGAATCATAAGGCCTCGTGAGAGATTCCAATTTACAACTTTACTTTTTGATTGGTTTAGCTTAAGTAAAAACGTTTTTATGTGCTTACGTTAAATGCACTCCTCACAGAGGTTGAAATTATTGCTTTATTGAATGGCTTTGTATAAATTCTTAACACATCAGCTTGAAATAAACATATTTTCTATCCGAATTATATCTATAGTCGAATCCGGAAACATTTCAAAATGGCGACAGCAGGTGCACGACCTCGTTTGAGCCAACCAATCAGAAAGTCCAATCCAGTAATGTAGGTCAATCAGAAAAGTCACATGACCAGCCAAAATCACTCACTTATCGTCTTTCATGTTTATAAGACATGCATTTTTGTTTTTCAAGGTGCTGAAAGGTTTTATGATGCATTAGAACTGATGACAGGAAACAGACCTGGACCTTGGCTTAAAATTTGTTGGAAATATATTACCCCCTTTATAATAAATGTACTCAGACTGATTCTATTATTTCAACCTCACGAAATTTATTAAATAAATTAGGCTATTTATGAACCCTTTACATAGGGCCATTGGCTGTTTCAGTTTATCGTTTTAAAGTACGGTGCATGGCATGTGTCCAAAGACGCGGTCATTGATAGAGAGATGTTAAATGCATGTATCCTAGCCCACCGAATGGAATATTCCAAAATGGTTCATAGTCAATAATCAGCCATTAGCGCATATATTTTAATACCTTTTTCATCATTTAAATAGCATATATTTCTCGTCGTACTCCAATGGAATTCATCAAGAACATCGATGATTTGAAGAGACTATGTTTATAAATACAGACCTCCTGACAATAAACTTTACTTTCAACTTAAGTCATTTTTTATTTTACACGTTCCATATCAAAGCTGCTATTGGTTTCCCCAGAGCATGCTATCAGAAGCCAAATGGCGACAGAAAAGTACATTCTTAAGCACTGCTTATTTGCTTTGATATATATATTTGACTCTGAATTTGCTACCTGGAGCCAATCGTTTTATGGGGTTGTCTTTGTCTGGATTCGAACCTAGCTAAATGCCATTTAGTATCGCCTCAGGTATTACAATTTTTAATGGTAGTAATTTATTTATGAACTACTTTTCATACTGTAGTTTGAAAAAACACCATTTTATTCTTGCTGGAGTTCTCTTATGGAACTTAAACCCTGATCTACTACCGAAGCCAGGATTCGAAACCAAAACCTTGATCCAAGTTTTGTATTTTTCACAACTAACATTCTATCTCAAAAGTTTAACAAATTAACATGTCCCACATTTTTTGTTGCAAGAGCTCAAAGGTATATGGACACCAGTTAAATGTTTATTCCTATCACATATATTCTGTATATGTTCTGCATTTTAAGAAAAGCTTTGTAAACTCGAACAATGCAATTAATGTTTAATTAAGAAATTGCCTGATACATGATATAAACGATAAGGCCCAAAAGGACTTGCATGGTTACATAGAATTATACACTACATTTTTAAATATCTCAACATTCGGAGCTCTCGTTCATTCATAGTGTAACTAACGGTGTATTAGTACATGTATATTTCAATCTGAGGTGTTCCAAATGATTATTTTCAATGACTGCAGCACACACCAAGTGAGAGAAAAATAGAAACAAGTCACCTGAATGCCGACTGTTATTCGAGTTATATCATCTTTATAATGATCTTTATAGAACCCTAATCTGGTGTAAACCATTATTGCATGTAGAGTCTTCATTCAAACTGCAGTTTAAAGTCTGCTTCCATACACATATTCAGCATAATTTTGTACTACAACCCCCAAATCATTGAATCTCACAGTATCCATCTGGCCCACTAGACAACTGCTCCTACACAGGAAAGGTAAGAGATTATTGGAATGAATAAGAAAAAATCCGGGTGTTGCTTAGGAAAACTTACCAGCGTACACAACTGGAAAAAATGAGTAACATAAAAAAAACATACGCTGCCATGCAGTACGGTGCCCTATTAGCAACATGACAAAAGTTGTGATTTTTTTGTATGAAGACATTCAGTCCAAGAGATCTCTGAAAATGAAAATTACTTTTTAGCCGTTTTTTAAACAAGGTTTACTTAGCAAGTATTATCATCTATGTATTTTAGGTGATATTCTGGTTTCAATTGGTGACGTTTAAACCTCTAAGGTTCAGTGAAACCTATGAATATCCTATATGGTCAACTATCCTGGGTATAATAGGAAGTTTGTCTTCTATTCTGTTTATACCCCCGATTGCTGGTTATAAACTAACTAAAACTACTGGATCTATTAAGGAGGTAGGTACAGTCTAGATTGGCTAGTGAACATTGATAGGGACTCGTAAAAATTACTACTTGTTTCTTATACATGTAATTTGGGCTACTTGATAGCTTGGTAAACAACAAGTACATGTACTATAAAAAAATTACAGACCGGACGGACTAGTGGCAAAAAATGTACATACTTAGTTTATCGATGGCTCGATGAAAATCGTAAATCACTTGATTTCAAAGTGATATTTTTTAATTTTATTTTTTTTTTGCAATACATAATAGCAATTTCCTACCATTATTTTAAAAATAATTCATCAATGTCAAAGAATACTCGCAACAAAATGTTCTTATTACCAACAGTGGTCGGCACGGTCTCAGTCACTTACCATCATCATTAAAATTGTTTTCATCTTTATGATAATGGTTGCCATCAGCAGCAGTAAAACATGATAACCTTCATCATTTACAATAATTACAATCATATTTGCCTCTCCTTGACCTCCTTGTATATTTATGCTCAAATTCATCTTATTTAAATCTAATTTAAATCTATATTATATTCTGTATTTCAGAGATTAAAGCAAGTATCTATTCCAATATTAAAGAAACATCAGATCTATGAGGGCTGGATGAATTCCGGTTATAAATGGATTCTAGAGAAATATGACAGTCATGATGTCAATAATCCATTTAATACAGACCATTCTATAGATGAACAAACTGAGCTGGATTATGTTAACTCTTGTAAAAATCAAGCATAAATTATCAGGGTGGCGTTTCACTTAGGCACTTATTGTAAACGCTTGTAAAAAATGCACTACAGTAATAAAATAGTCGCGAAAACTGGTTACGTAAATACATTAACCCCATTGATTTAAATACCCGACATTTATTTGATAATTCCTGTCCATAAATAGCCAAGTCCACACTACATGTACTATACTTCTGCAGAATGTGTATTCATAGTTATGTACACTGTATTTAAAGCCCCTTTATCAAAAGTAATGCAGTTTTTGGACTGCAAAGAAGTTAGACATTTATTTATTTCAAACACCTCTATTGAACATGATTTTTTAGATAAATGCAAATGTTTCTTAAAAATATTTATGTTATTCAATGCATTTTAAAGTGAAAGTAGATCAAAACCGAAAATAGAATTTGATTGTCAATACATTAAACAATAGTTTTTATTACAGTATCTTTAAGAAGTCATATTATAAAATAAACCTTCTTCCAAATAGCATAAGTAAGCTCTAAAACTATTGTGGATTAGATATATAAAACATTGACGTATTAATAAATGTAGTGTGTTCTTATAAAAGTACCCCACTTTTTTAAGAAATAGAAACTTTGTCAAACTTAAAATTAGAAAGCAGAATGGTTTGAATTGTTCATTGTGTTTCTGATACATGTTATATTTTGATGACTTCGTGGTAGTAAAATAGTTTTTAAGACTATAGTTATTAAATATAACTTCATATAGTGGCTTTAAATCAGCAGGGTTAATGTATGCGCCACTGAAAATTTAATATAAGTTTGCAATTATATATATTTATGCTGTGTTATATGATATATGATACAGGTTTGCAACTAAATACAGTATCGCTATTTTGTAGAGTTTAAGACAAGGCATTATTCATTTCCATCAGGCCATTTGCTGATGAGTGTTAACCTCCAATTATCACAGATATGTTGCACCTAGGATAGTAATGCAATATTTGCACATATGGTTGTTTTATTCTATATCTGTTTTATTTAATACTCCACAGCCATTCACCACAATTGTATACACTTGTCTGATTTGATTACAAGTCAAATTTTAACATTTTTTGTATTGTTTACTATGTACGAAAGCCGAATGGTGTCACATAAAAAAAACAAGAGCTGTCAGAGGAGACAGCATGCTCGACTAAGCAAGTATTTGTCACAGAAGATGTGGTTGATGATAAGGAACATACATATTTTAAAATTTGGAAATATAACCTTAACACATTTAAAGTAAAAAAAAATCTTTAAAATTTTAAGTTCATGGGAGACAATTTTGAAAAAAATGTATTTGGAGTTATGAACCTTGTCACATGAGATGTGGTTGATAATAAGGAACATATACTTAAAGTTTGAAGCCAATACCATAAGAAATAAAACAGTTACAGAAAAAACAAACATTTTTTTAAAGAAAACTCTAAGTTCAAGGGGGGATAATTCTGATAAAAAATGTTTTTGGAGTTATGAACCTTGTCACATGAGATGTGGTTGATGATAAGTAACATATATTTTAAGTTTGAATTTTGATACCTTAAGAAATAAAAAAGTTATAGTAAAACATATTTTACTGCACAAAGACTTTAATCAGAAATGTGGAAGCGGATGAGTAGGAGAGCTCTCCATTTACTTCGTAAAGTCAAGCTAAAAAATAAAATTATACTATCTCGTTATTACGAGTTAGTTATCTCGTTATTACGACATAGTGTAATTTTATTTTTATGTGACACCATTTGGCTTTCGTAACTATGATATGTATTGCTGTGAATAAAATGTATACATACACACATCACACAATGTCACTACTCATGTTATACATGAGGCTTTATTATTGTATCACATTTACATGTAATAAAATTGATCTTATTTCACCATTTTTGGATCACTCTTATTTTTCAACTTTGTTACAGACTGCCAACCTGCCCAGTAATTTTATTGTATGATTATATTGAACTGTCTGACTGCATTATAACACGGTTATCGCATACTGTATATTTTATTTTCCGCGTTCTAATCATAGAATTTTGCAATAGAATATACAATGAGTAGGTCAATTAAGTGTCGATATCTTGTCTTGACTGAATAGTTGTAAGGTCACAGTGAAATGCTTCAGAACATCTATTTTTTAAAGGGGTGCAAGTTCCAACTGTAAATATGACATTTCTTTATTTTTTGTATTGTTTTTTGTATTTTTATTTTTTAAATATCTTTTTAATTTCATTCAGTATCTTTTTAAAATATAAATAAAACACTTCAAAACAATCTCAAATATATTTCAGCTTAACTAGCAGTGTTGTTTGCGCTACTGAGTGTTGAATTTGGCGGCAAAAACTAACAAAGAACAATATACATGTAATTTTCATGATGCTTGAATCCATTGTTTTACACAATTCGTCCACGCTTAAAACGAAAAAAGGAAATAAAAATAAGTTTCTATCAGGAAATCGAACTCACGACTAAAAGGTTGGCAAACTGACAGTCTTACCACTCGGCCAAACTAACTTCAATACTCACTGCAATTAAGATATAATACATCAATGATGTGGGCTAAAAATACTCTCAACGTGAACAACCGAAGTTTATCTGAGTATTAAATATTCTGCGTTGTGACGTTTTAATTTATGCAATTGGACAGTTCAATATAATTGTACAATATGCATATTAGGTAGTATGTCCGACATTAAATTAGCTAGCTTGGGTTTCAATTCAAGAAAGGACCAACAATCTTCCTGAAGTTTGATGATGAAATATTTTGTAGGTGGGAGAATCACATTATTGTACCCAGAGATTCTCCGAGGAATTTTTGTTACGCCTAATTTCATTGGCGACTATAAAAATATCGAATATGCATGCGCATACTCAATTTCTGCCGAGTGGCGCCAGAGGTTAGATCGAGAATCTTGAGAACCTCGGGTAATGAGAATTGAGAATCTCTGCAGAAAAAAATTCATGATCGAACTTCAGGAAGACTATAGGAATTGAAACCTTTACAATACCACGTGACTATGACATCACAAATGCTACGGTTTCAAGAAGTAAACAGTAAAATCTGCATTGATGCAGAGTTTTAAAAGTTGTAAGTATTTTAATTCTTGTCAGATTTACATGAAACCTACTCGAGGCTATGCATAAAAGAGCACGTAATTTACTGCGGATTACATCTCCTATGCCAGTTATACTTTTTCCCAACACCCTGGAAAACTGACCATCTTTTTTCCAATTCAAAAAAAGAAGACCATTTGTCACTGTAGTGTATCATGTTGAAAGGAATAGTTTTCCAGGGCATTAGCACAAAATTTTTTCTACCGACTGTGTATTGTCTTCTATAATAAGGCAACCGGGTGACCTAAGCAAACAGTCACAGCTTTTAAATTATTTCCATTTTATAATTTCTTTGAGCAATTTTTGTCTTGAGCATAACATAGGCACCTGGAGGCAAAATGACTTGAATCTTAGTATATATGTGCATTGAAATAACAGGCAGTGTAGCCTGCAGGGTACACAAATTGCGTTAGGTAACTTTTACCTACCATTGATTTAATTAGTCTATACATTTTCATATTTGAAGTCATAACTTGCCTGGAGTTAAGGCAGAATGACTTGATAATGATACATAGTATACTTGCTTGTTACAATGAGTTTAAGTGCAATAGACAAGAGCTATAACTCAAGCTTGAGCAGCTCCGGTCATTTTCCTTTTATTATTTCTTTGAGCAAGTCTTCAGCATATTGTAGTCACAGCTGTATTTTGCTTAGCCTAGCAGTGCTTCCGTTTATTTTGTCAACAATATTTAGTTCATTTCGACTAGATGACAAACTCATTAAAATGTCATTCTTTATTTTTATAATAACCAGGGCAGCTCAATATATTAATACTGAAAGCTGCATATAGAATCACATACCAAATACAATGTTAATCATAACACCTACAGTCAGAAGCTTGTAAATTTTGTTGATTATAATTCATCCTTCTATGAAATAGCAAAAACACTCCATAATACTTTTAAATAGGATGAAAGTGACCACACAATGACCAAGAATTCTCGTTTGTTGTGAAAACGGCAGAAAGAACAAAATGCGTCACAATAATTGATCCCCAGGTTGCAGTCAATAAATAAAAACAGTATCAGATCTTTTACAGTTTTTAAACAAATCTATTTTGAATATTTTTTGTTAAAAATTTCAAGCATTATAATATATATTATATACACCGCAAAAATATCACACATATGCCTGAAATTTTCAATCTAATTGTAAACAAACAAATGACACCTGTGTCATAAAGGTTTTTAGCTTTATGTAATGTTTTTTTCTGTGAACCTATACCAACAATGTAAGTAGAAAAACCACTAATTAGATGTAACTACACAAAAAATCATAAATAAATAAATCAACACTAAGATTGTCCTTTGATCAAAGTGAAAACGGTGTTATAAAGTGAATCATTCAAAAAACCTAAGTGAGCCATTTTATCACATATATTTTTTGTCAATTTTTTTTGCATTGGAAATAAAAAAATCTAAATGTCCATGAAATTTTTTCAAGTCCTAAAATTCACTAATATTAATTAACTCCAAGTTTCTTCTTCAAACTTTCTGGCATCTCTGGTGGTGGTGGACGTGGGAGACGGAAGAATACCTTCACAGAATCATAGATGAACCATTGTAATGCCGTCAATGTACCAATCATAATAATTCTGGGGAATAATCCCTTCCACATACCTGCAAAATAATACAATAATTTATAGTAATTTTTAATCATTTGATTCAATTATTACATTCTGTACACAAACGGTCTGACTGACCTCTGTACGGAGACGCCGCGCATCACGGGTAAAACTGTTTATTTACCTGAAACACGTGGCAATGTTTACATTCTATCAATTTCCCCCCTTCAAGTATACTGAACAAAAATAGTATGAATTTTGTGTCTACTCAATAAAATTTGACTATCCAACCAACTAACCTCATTAAATTAAACTTTTATACCGGTTGTTAAACCTTCGTCATAACGTGTTTACATCTGTCATTCTTTACACAGTAATTGAATTCGAAACTAGGTTACACGGTTTAACTATGCACCTATACCTACAGAGGTTTAAAAGTACTTTGTATGGATAGATTTATGATCCTGTAGCTATGAGTGATCATTTATTTTACATTTCAACAACGAGTCTGTCAAAAAACGAAAAAATGCAACGATTTTGTCTTCATCCGCCGCACTTTATTCTGTTGCGTACCAAACGCCGAATTTTGAGACGGTTGCGCGTCTTAGTATAGAGGTGATATCTTCACCGTCTATTTATAGAATGCAATTATTATTATAATTATACTATGAGTGTTCAGTGCAAAACTAGTTTGCAGACTTGTAATAATTAGGTTGCCAGGGTTTAATTTTTAGTATTCCCAATTAAAAATGAACTGACGACTGGTTATTTGGCAGAGTGTATACAGCATTGACAATTGAAATATGAATTTATGAAAAGAGAAAATAATTGTCCAAATTAATGACATGATTAAAGCTATAAAAGCAATAATACACAGGCATCAATTAAGGTATAATAATATTCCACAGTTTGACTCGTCCAAGCTCAAAATACAACCAGTAAAGTTGTTGGCAGCAACAGACTAACACAAAGTGAAAGTCTGTCAGAGTAGCCTTGAGATCAGACTTAAGGACCGTGGGTATGATAGCTGATCATACTTTTCCCCTTATTAATAAAAACACCCTTTATTTAGTTCAGTGAACACATGTCCATCAAGACAGTTTATAGCCATGTATTGACATCAAGTCAGATGACTTAGCTATAAGTCCATTAATAAAAGCTCTTAGAAGATGCTTATACCTAGCAATTTATTACTTATCATCAACAGAAAGTTAATTACAACTACTCCTCATTCAAAGATAAATGCAGGGCTCAACATTACAGGTTGTCTGAAATGAAATATATAGCTGGTTGTTCAACCAGGCAACCTAATTCAATAACTACTGTTGAGTCCTTTAAATGTGAAGGAGAGATAAACCAAAAACAGTAAAATCTGTGTTACCTTTCAAACCAAGTGATTTAGCAGCATCAACAAAGTTACTTCCAGCGTCTTGGTTAAGCTTGGATACAATGGTATCAGCTGGATGAGATACAATGGCGCAGAATACACCAGCTGAAATAAAATAAGTTATACTGTTTTATAAAATACCTATCAAAATCTAAAAATTATGTAGGTGAAAGTTGAATATCCTGAATTTTATTACTTGCAGCTTTCACATTTAAGGGAAAGGTGGCAAGACATATTTAAAGGGGAAGCAGCAGGGAAAAAAAAGATCAAATTTTCAAATTTTCCATCAGTCCATCAAGCTTCAAGAACCATAAGTTATATCCTAAATGGAAATATCAAGTCCTTTTGTCTAAAATTTCAAACAATAAAGCAATATCGCACACTTCTTCATGATGCTAGAGTTATGTATAAAACATAAAAATATTGTCAGTGAAATTTTGCTTCAGCAAAGGGAAAAATATACCTTTAATAGTTTCATGGGATCTAATTTTAGCCCCATAATGGTTCCAAAAAAACCCCCACTGCTCCCCGAATTACCAGTTCATCATGACTAGAGTTCAGTCCAACCTTTCATACTTCCAAATCCTACAGGCTACAGGAACTTGATAACTTCATTCCCTATGTCAAGTTATAACGTCAAAAATGCAAATTTGATGGAAAAATAATATGAACATACCAATGTAACCAGCAGCGAAAGTGACCATAAGTTGTTCAGATTTTGAGCATTCAGCTCTGGGTTTAGGTACAACATATTTGTATAAAGCTTCTACAGTTCTTTCAAAGCAAGCAAATTTCATCATGGTGTATGGGATCTGTCTGCTCCACAATGGTACTAAACCTTTGTAAAATCTGAAAATAAAACCAGTAGAACTTTGATGACCTTTCCACAGGTACTGACCTCCAACTTCATTAACAATTGTAAGTTATAAAGACTACAGATTAGCACTGAATTAATAAAAATGTTCTGAAATGTTTAAAATTGATGTTTTTTGCTTAATTTTGATAGAAGAGTATGACCAGTCAAAACTTGGAATTGAAATCAAATCACCAGTTTTGTAGTAGTCTGCAAACATTGCACAAAAACCACAGCAGTAAGGTAATGTGCCAACTGTTGGCTGTTCAGTAAATGAAACATATGCTTTAGTAAGTTTTTTATAGCACAGACTGAAAGAGCTATAATTCAAAATAAACACAAGTCCGAGCCAAGTTCGAAATGAGGATTACTTTGCTCAACAGACGAATAATTCAGTAGTAATCATATAGAAATAAGTAGTACTGTTATTATTTTGGATTTTGCATTACTTTTCCTATTTTATTGGCCTGAAATTAAGCAACTTATGATAAAAATCTCTTGGACAATAAAAGATGCAGCAACTTTCACCACAAAAACTAACACCCCTGAAATTATGAGTACTAACCCGTTAATTCCTTCTTCTCTCAAGATTCTTGGGTAACCTTCTCTCAAAGTAGTACTCCATCCTGGTTTGGTTTGAATTCTAACTTTAACTGATTCCATAGGACACAAAGCAATATCAGCAAAGAACTCTGCTGAAGCACTAGCAGCCAAATATAGTGAAGTTCTCCACAAGTAAGTCTTTTCCTAAAATCAAATCAGAAAATCAACTTTTATATTTTATACATCTATTTATCCGACAGTGAACTGATAAACTCAATTGTTTTTAAGTTATTGCATGATTCAAAACAACTATACTTCAAACATTACTACCACCATAGTACATTGAAATTCGCTGAAAGCAATCAGCCATGACAAGTCTATGAAATTAGGGTGAGAAAGTGGTTGCCTGAACAGGTCACTTGAGTATCAAGCACAATCTCTTGTTTGCAGAATTTTGGTTGCCCAAAAGAATTTTTTGGTTGCTTGAACCAATAGGTGGTTGTTCCGAGGAACTGAACACCCACTAATTTCGTAGACTGCATAACTGTAAGTCTATAAAACTAGTCAACTTATGACAGTTAACAAATCGTATCAAGTTGGTCATATTTCACCTTTTTAATGTTTATTTCACATTTTAAGTTTCTACAAATCAGTGGAAAATCCAAGTCAATAAATTCAAATTTGGAAAATCAAGATTTATTTAGTAAAATAGGCCTCCAACTCATAACAAATATACACATACAGACAATATCAAGTTATGAAAATACTGACCTCTCCTAAAATTCCAGAGTAAATATTCTTGAAAACTTCATAGAATCCAAATTTACACAATCCCTGCATGGAGTAACCAATAAATGTAGGAGCCCATCCTTTGCCCAAACCTCTCACACCATCTTCAGCTAATGTCACTTTGAAACCATTTACAATGTTTTTATATTTAGCTGGATCTACTTGGATTCTACATTTTACCAAATCAAGAGGTACAACAGCTGTGTGTGTAAGACCACAACTGAGTACACCACCGAAACCACACAGAGCATAGAACTTGGCTGATCCAAATTCACAACTGTGCTGCTCTGAAAAATACAAAAGCGTTTATATTTAATAAATTGCTAGTATAAATAATCAGACCAGACAGTGTTTGATAACATTAGTCCTACACATGATCTACAGTGCTGTAATACAAATAGAAGGCTTTTGTGGAAGCAACCCTAAATACAGAGGCAACTCCCATCAACATTCCATAAGTTGCTAGAGACAGGTTTAATTTTACAAGCAATGGATTAACTGTCCGCTTTTCATACATACACTGTTTGCTAATCATTCTTTTGACACAGCACTTCATGTGAGAGTTTATCAAGACACCAGTGTTTTTTTCAATATTGGCTTCCAATACAAAATGTAGTGCACTGTTACAAATTGTTAAGAGTTCATTAACCATACTGTTAGTCGCCGCCACAGTTACCATGGCATAAACATAGCAGTGTGTTGTATTGAATATCGGGCTTCAGGACTTGACAGTAACTTTTAAAGTAGGTTGCCTGATTTGACAGCTATATATTTTACTTGCTTGACTAAGTGTTTTGTAGCAGAAACAAGTTGGCTGAACACAAACATAGGTCGTTAGGTGCAATTGGACAACCTTTAATGTCAAGCCCTGTGCTTGTAAGGCCATCATTAAAAAATTGTTTGTTTGTACTGCTCCGACCCTGAATTTCTGAGGTGGGTAGGTAGGTAGGTATTTTTTTTTTTTATTTTTTTTTTTTTTTGCCATTGGGTGTTGAATTTTTCAGTGAATACCGGGATATTTAGAACTTTGTATATTTTGCTATGCATTTTTTTAATATAGAATAAAATGAGAAAACTTATGTTTCTTTTGTTGTTTTTGTATTTTAATAACTTCAGAATTATTCTATTTTACTAACCTGTCATAGATAGGTCATCAATATTTAATATAGGTTTGTGGTTCAGTGGTTCGAAAGAAGCTAAAAATCTTATTGACCACAATTTTTGCACATTTCTCAATGTTCTCAACAACATCCTTAGGGACGTCTTTATCGGCAGTAATTATATCAAAAACATCAAACAATGTGTCCGAACACTTATACTGCCTAATTCTATTTTTCAACACACAGGATGTCTCTGCCTTAATATGATTATTACTGGGTTCTCACTGGCTTACAGTCATTTCTCCACTAAGTCATTTCTCCCCTGGTCATTTCTCCACTTTCTACCCTGGTCATTTCTCCACTTTTTATATATAAGGTAAATGTATGTTATTAAGTTATGTAGATGGTAATTTCGTGAATAATGTTTATTTTTGAACTTACATATTACAATGTAGAATGTTTATTTAGTATATTATGATAATTAATTGTATTATTTTGATAAAATTAATTTATATGCAAATGTAAGTTAAATTGCAATTATGTATGTTATTTAGTATATTTCTTATGATACAATTTTGGTACTGACTAAAAATAAAATATCTAAAATATAAAAAAGAAATGATAATGAAATAATCTTACCGTCAAAGAACAGCCAACATTCCAATCAAAAAAAAATTAAACAGCTAAATCCATTCAAATATTCATAAAATTACAAAATTTACATTTATTAATGTTATTCTTAAAAAAATGATATAGTATCAATGCAAATGAATTAACTGAATAAATCACTTCACTTGAAATTGCTGGGATTATTTCACTATGAACTATGGAAAACGTATTAATTACTATTGTTAATTGATTAAAAAATCTGTTCTGTTCTGTTCTGTTAATTGATTAAAAAATAGATAAAATTTGTACTTAACAATTGCAAATAAGAGGAAACATTTTCACTTAAAACATATAATTTGATTAAACACATCACATTCAATAACACTTCATAATGATAAACCAATTAAACAAAAAATATTTATATAAAAACATGCTTAAATTGATAAATAGTTTCAGTTTCAATTTCAAATATAATATAAATATGCTAAAAATTATATCAGTTTGTACTTTTAATTGATATAATGTCTCATTATAACAATCCAATAATATGGGTAATTATCACCTTACACAATAAACCTATTATATATAAAAGTGGAGAAATGACCTGAGTGGAGAAATGACTACTAAAGGGGAGAAATGTCCAGGGGAGAGATGACTTAGAGGAGAAATGACCTGTTCCCGTTCTCACTGGCCAATTTTATTTATCCACCACTAGGGAGGGTCGAAAAAATTTGATTTCTAATTCTTTAATACTCATTTTGCAAGGTATTTAGAGCTGAAATAAATATAAATATTTTACTGCATTGTAGCATATACAAATGACAAATCTGACAAATTCTTTCCAACACTTATATAAAATATAATGCCCATGGATGAATAGTTTATTTCTTTTTACCTACATGTGTATGACTTAACTCATAATCTAAATAAAAAATATTTTCAAACAACAATAATTCCAATTGCAATGACCATTTCTTAATATGAAAAAGTGCATCAATTACTTGGTTTTGACATAATAAAGAACAAGTTAAGGTTTAACTTAGACAATAAAAATAAGTATCAGCAAATGTAGATCTATATGACCTGCTTAATTTAATTTTCCTTCAAAATACTTTCTTTTCGCTCTGGCATGATTTTAAATAATACACATCTAATTAAATTAAATTAATTTTTCAACAACTCTAGATCTATAATTATAACCTTCACAGGTTCGTTTTTATTTTAAAATAAAATTATTTCTTAGTCTTAAATCTATTAGTGAAAATATACAATTATCTTTGGACATTTCAGAGACGTCATTTCCGATTAAAATAAAATCTTAACTGAGCAAAATTCGGCCTTTAACCAACCACACTTTTCCCGATTTTAACGGTTAAGAAAAACAAAGAGGATTTTCCCAGCGTGTGACCGACAATAAGGTCTAATTGACATGTGTTCACGCGTAATTGACATGTATAATTGCCGCGGACAGTCTTACTTAGCACATTTCTTATCTGGATTAACAATCGTAGGTCTATACGGGTACTATATTTTAGTCTCATATGAAAAAATATGCTTATTCTTTTTTAAAAAAATCGCCATTTGCCGAATTGCCGCGGAAACCCTTATTATTAACGATGTTAATTGTGACAGAAAATACGACCTTTTTCTTGGATGCTGCGTAATGCGGAAAGCTTAAAAAACGAAAAGAAATAGACAGTGGAAAGTACAGTTTCTACAGAACGATCGTAAAAAAGATTAAAAAAAAAAATTGTCAGCTGAATGACTCGAAAATTTTTTTGAGTCGGGGCCTTTTTGACGGGTCGGTCGAGCAGTACAAACAAACTTATTTTTAATTTAGGCCTAACAGGAATTGCTGCCAGGATATAGGCTTTTAGGCAGACAGCAATGGACAATGGCAATATACAATCTTGCTGAATTTACTTTACAAACCCAGGTCGGTAGCACAAATGGTAGTGCGCCTGGATTTCTAATCTAGTGTCCTGAAGGGAGTAAGGGTTTGAATCTCTTCCCGAGAGGTTATTCTCTTCCATAAAAATTTGACAAAAATGTTAATTTTCCTCCATTATTAAGCCATATTGTGAAGTTTCCCGCCTTGTGGAAGGGTAGTCGAGTACTGTTATTGACAAGCATCCAGGAAAATTACGTAAGTGCACTCGACACCTTAAAATTACCCAAACAATTGTGTTGACACAATGTAAAACCCAGTAGATAAATAAACTGCTTCACAAATTGTTTATTTTAAACAACAAATTTTTCAATAATTCTAAAACCATGCATCTGTGTTATAATCCTTTAACTTTTAATCATAAATAAATAAGTTTTAGATTTATGTCATTCACAAAGTCAAGTAAATGACAGAAGTACAAAACCTTTAATGACCTTGAATGGACCAGCTTTATGTTTGATCAGCAGGTAAAAAAATAACAATGAAATATCACAACATAAACATGAGAAATTCTTAGTAAGCCAACCTGATTATACATATATATATTTACCGTTTCCACCTGAGCTGCATTCTACTTTCTTAAATGGACTTGGAAAAAGCTTGCTCAGGCTCATTGCCTTCTTTTCTGTGGATTCGGACATCTTGTCCTGGAACGAAAAATAAAAACAACATTGTAAGAAATATTAAGTAAAATCCATTAATTCAAAAAAACAATTTGCATGTTGCACGTTAATAACTCCTTAATCAATCAAATCACGGGTTATTAACCTAATAATTACAGTAAAAGTTTCAATGACAAATCCCCACCTCTGCGTTGTACGGCGTGCAGTGTACAAAGGCCGGTTGGACAGATGATTGGATGTGAATTTCTGACGTCACAGAATAGCAACGCGGTAAATAATTGGAATCCTCATACGAACTTTGGTAAATAAAAGGCGTTTTTAACGAATTATATAATGTTAATTTTATTACCTTAAAGAGCTATTTTTAGTTTTGTTCTATATATTTTATTTATTTGAAACCATGCAATTATTTGCCTAATGCACACTTTATAGGGTCAATGATAATGACTAGTTGTAACGTTTCGCGGATCGTACCGGGAGATCGTGTACCAAACGATGCTGTCCTACGACAAAAATATCCCAAATTTTGAGATCATGCCACACATATGTAATACAGAGTGAAAAATTCCTATAGTAGAATCATTATCACCTTTAGGCTGTTGTTAACATGTAAAGGTGATTAAATCCTATAAGAGTGATATTAAAATGTTGAATTGTTTCTATTCTTTTTATTAAACCAAATGCAATAAAACATGGAGTAATGCATCCGATATAATGGCAATTAGTCACTGCAAGTCCGGATCCAGAAGGGTCGTAAGTGGGTTCGGGAAGGGTACCCCCTCCGAACGATATTGAAAAAAATGAATTTTCCTATATCCGTATAGATGTCAAAGTTGCACATAAACATTAGCAATCAGCAATTAAGTCTAAAGATATCTACAAAAATGTCAATATAATATTTATATATATCTGTTTTCAAGCCCTACGGACTTATCATTTGTGTTCCACTATACAAAAATTTGCCGGGATTACTCAAAGTCCATTCTCGTACTCATTTTTTTTTATCGAATCGATGGACCAATGTAGCATTTCAGATGTGTTTGTTCAAAATCGCGATCACTCGAAGATTTTTTCTGCATAGATGCAGATATTTATGTCTCTGCTACGAGCGATCACGAAAGAACCATAATGTATGGCATAAATGTTCTTCAAAACGCTTCTTTTTAGTAGAAAAGAGCTTTTCGGCAGTGCTTAAATTTAGAAATTTGGAGAGAAAAAGAATGCAACATTAAACATTATTACTTTTATGCATTTTATAGAATTATAAGATATCATTTGATATGACCCACCGAAATGATCGCCAACATAAGGAATAATCAATTTAGGAATGTTGTGGGAACTCGTGCATTTTTTACAATTAATTTACATGAATTGCAGAGTCATAGATTTACCGAATCAGTGAATGCGATTTTTTTAGTCAAAGGGAGGTAAGTATGTAAGGTATAAAGCGGTATTTTGTCATGATTATTTACCTTACATCAAAAGATTGTGCATTGCGTAGAGGTCATTCCGGTGTTTTCAAAATGGCGACCGTGATCTTCAAGAAGCTGAATTCGGTATGTTTTTATTAAAATTATAGTTATTCCTCGTAAGCTATGATGGCGATGCGTTTCAGACTTAATCGAATTACAGATATGATTTATTGCATACAGGGTTTATTGAGGAAACTAATTTGTGTATTCTCAAATTGCCCGGAATTACAGATTCCTGCACATATGATTAGTGTAACTGTAACTTAAACTCGCATTCAGCTTTACGTCTTAATTGTTTACCGGCTTCTTGTTAGACGAAGTTGATTTTTAGTTTTCAGAAAGGATCTTTAGGATCCTTTTTGTGCAGACCAGCCAAATGTTAAGTTTGAATTCAAATGAACATCTTAATTTCAAACCATGACAACGTCATTTAAATGGGACAATTGCAGTTTACCTGTGGCGGTACGTAAAAAATTGTAGTGTATTTGCTTTTATTGTTTATTCAAGCATAGCAACAAAAGTGCATCTCATCTTTCTCGTTAGGCATGCGCTGAAGTGATAAACAAATTCTTACCGGTAAACTGCAATCTTTCCATTTAAATCATTCATTGTACCCCGTTTGCAGGTATTCTCGAGGTACTAAGGAAATAAAGTCATTAAATGACAAACAAAATATTTATCTTCATGTTATTTTCTTCTCTTGATACAATTTAACCATTAACTCATTTAATTACATGAAAAAATCGATGTGAAAACATAAAAATTTCAAATTCATTTTCTGCCATTTACATACATGTACCATGACCTTGACATTAGAATAGAAGTTATTTATATTCTTAGTAAAACCTATACCATACAGTACGCCTTCAGCTAAACATAAGAATCATAACTACCAAATGCAGAAAACTAAACAATATTTATGCTAAAAATTTGAACAAGTATGATTTTATAATTAATTCAAAATCAAGTATATAATCAAGTTTTTTGGACATGAGGTAATGTGATTTCTCTATTTCCTGCCATGAGAGTTATTTGACCTAGTTTTGACCTCCCCATGTGATGTTTGTTGCTTAATTTAGCTGATGTCTACTCAAAACACTGCTGCATAAAAGTAGGTCACTTATATTTAACGCAGGTTAAATTTGCGTCAATCTCATGAAAGATAAAAATAACACGAGAAAATGTTTAACAGGAGAATACCAGCAAAGAGAATGAATAAACACAGGGGCTTAGATTATAAAACCATAATCATAGCCTTAGAGTTTAGGATGAACACAGTTCCACACCAGTTTGATGAGGGGAGATCACTGTATAAGCAACTGCCTCTAAATTAAGCTGACAATATTTCATTAATTGATGTAAAATTAGCCTTCAAAGTTTTAGACACGAAAAACATATATGTCAACTTACCCATTTGTTCTTATATTACAATGTAAGGGTAAACATAGTTCAAGTATAACTTTAGCATTTTTGCTAGTAGAAACACCAGTAGTAAATGCAAGTTTCTTAGCCAACATCTTCACCATTAATCCTACTTATTGGGAAAAAGTAGGCTTTTCCAATAAATATGTTGCAATTATCAAGAAAGCACTTTCAGTTATGAACATAAAAATCAAGTATGATAGTGTATACATCCATATTGTTGTTTATGTATCACATGCACATTACCTTGAAAAGGAAGAAATAATCTTTTTCTGTATTTATCAAAAGACAAATTATATTCACAGCTAAACTTAACAAACTCTCATTACAGTAACATACGCCTTTTGGATATTGATTATAAACTATCCGAATTTATATGGCAAAATATTCTGCTGATTCCAAAGTTTCATATTGGCAGCCTTGTATAACTGATGATTTTAATATTTTTTGTTACATTTGACTTTATGATTTTGTCTAAGTCATTGTCTTTTTTTACAGCCACAGACATGGCAGCAGTTCTCAAGATGTCTCAGTCTGACCGCTACAAACTGCAAACAGGTTAGAAATTATTGATTTAAAATAATGTTGATTAATTCTTTTGAAATCTAAACAATTAGTACTGTACAATGTATACGAAAGTCTACGAAATTAGTGGGTGTCCGGTTGCCTGGGACATCCACTTTAGAGTTGGGGCTAACCATATAAAGCTTGCTACTAAAATGACCTGTTTGGGCATCCACTTTCATATCCTGATTTCGTAGACTGTATTTAATGATACATTACAATATTTTGATTGTCACTGCTATTTTTCTGTCAAACAATAGCCCAGGACATGATACTGTATGTATCATATTGTTACATGTTGCTACCATTAGCTTCAATTGACTGTAGAACAGATTTGGAAGAACCTGGTACACGAGTAAAGATTTAGGACGGTGGTAGGGGTAAATGTAGAGTCATGAGTTCCAAATGATTGAAAAAGTAAATCAAATTACTGGTAGCAGCATTTGGTGAACTCAGTTTTCAAAGAAAAGTGTTTAAAACCATACATTTAATGATTTAACTACCATTAGTGATTATTCTTAAACAGAATAGCTGGGTGCTGCACCCTGTCCTTTTTCTCTTCTCCCTTGCCCTTTTAGCTACTTCCTATACAGAAATATTTACTTTGAAACATCAAACCTCTGATGCACCCTGCCCTTTTCTGCCCTGTGCCCTTTTCTCAGTGATTGAAATTTACACTAGCCCGACAGCAAAAAACTAGTAATTTTTCAGTGGGGCTTGTAAAAATCCATTTTTACTAGCCCAACATGCTTGTGCGCATCAACATTGCGAAAAATATTCTTTACTGTTTTATAAAATACTATGCAGCTCTATTCATTGAGTAGACTGTTTATGTCATTTGGTTTTTGGAGCAAGCTTCATATGCAATAAGTTCACTGTCCAGTATGCACATACTGCGTAGATAATCAGGGATGTCCTCTTGTGTATTTCAATAACCAACATGTTTGTCTTTCAGAAACCTAACAAACGGTTATAAAATATGTTGAGGACTTGTAAAAAATATTTTTGGGCTTGTAAAAATTCATTAATTACTAGCCCGACTTCCTTGCTAATTTTAATCTGAATTTCTATGACTGTTTTCTGACTTCTAAAATTACTACTACTACCATGGCATGAACCTATGTTGAAGGCTGCTTGACTAGTTAGTTGATAAAATTCATCATATGTTATTTGTAGACAATGACTGTAAGAGATGCTTTGAATGCTGCTATGGATGAAGAAATAGCCAGGGATCCTAAAGTATTTTTACTTGGTGAAGAAGTGGCTGAATATGATGGTGCATATAAGGTGAGAATAATAACCCCTGTCCATTGGTCAAACAGGCATCTCATCTCTGGAAGTTCATCAGAAATTTGGATTTTAAATAGCCAGGTTTTGCCCTTGTCTTCAGTCAAGAAAATAAAGAAAACAATCATTTTTACCTGTGACCAAACCTTCATATATATCCATGGATGAAAGTTTTCAGTTTTAATACTGTATTCAGCATTAATTTTGAGAATAAATTTTTCTAATGTAATAGATATGAAATCTGTGTTTTTTCCATATTTTGAAAGTAGGTTTTCAGTATTTTCAAAACTTTCAACTTCCACCCATGTGTCTTTTTTTGATTGGAATGATTTTAAGAGTATTTATTCAGAAAGTAAAATTGAATAGACTTCATCTAGAATTCAACTTTATGGATATTTATCTGTAATACACACAACTTTCTACCAATTACAATCATAAGTACATGTATGTATACAGAGATTGTTTTCGTATTCTATAACGTGAAATGCATCTGTGAAAGTTTTCATGCTTTTGTTTCCATTTGTATCTCACCTAATGACCTATCCTTGATGTTTTATAATAAAATATCGTGTTGTATATATTTTTTGCAGGTATCCAAGAATTTATGGCGTAAATATGGAGATAAAAGAATTATAGACACTCCTATCACAGAAGTAAGTTTGTTGAGATGTCAAGTGTGACATTTGCTTAGGGGTTCCTGCCAGAGGCCCTGCTAATATCATGGAGACAGAATTAACCTGCCTATGTTTTATACTAACCAGGTCTAAATGATAACTGTGAAGATCACCAGCATTACGGTGATGCCAGTGATTTTGATCAGGTTCTGGATTTTTGTTCATGTGAATAGAGAACCATACTAATATTGAAAATTATACACTGAGGAATGTCATTTTAAGTGTTAAACCATATAGGCCTAGTAGGAAGGTTTAAATCCAAAATTACTCTTGGATATGGAGAATGCTGGTTACAGGCAGTTCGAAACAACCTAAAATATAACTAGTCAATGATTAAAATCACACTCACCAGCTATATCATACGCTAGATGTTCAACTTACATTTGAACAAATCTGAAAACCAACTTAAAAGCTATGGCCAGGTTGTGTCCTCTACAATTTGATTTTGATATTTATTGTGATATAATTAATCATGTTTACTAAAACAAAAATATCTCAATTTACTTCATCAACCACAATCCAGTTTAAATACATGTAGTTAGACTAGTTCTTAATTGACGTATCAATACATTTTATTTTTTATGAGAATTCAGTTGAACGAATATTGTGTTTATTGTTTCAGATGGGTTTTACTGGTATTGCTGTAGGTGCAGCTATGGTAAGTTTATATAAGATAAATTTTATCATTTAGATAAACTGGTATTCTTGTCAATGGTTAGAAATCAACTTGAAATCTGGTGATATGCCCTTCATAACTGACACCGGCTGATCATAGTGTTCCAGGAACATTAGAAAAATGATGTCAACTTTCTTCATAAATGGACAGATGAATAATGAGTAAAGAAATATTCCCCGGAAAGCTTGTCATGTCTCTTTGATTTAATCAACATAGTTGATTGTTGAAAACTAATAAAACACTAGTCAACAGAAAGTTAGCTATGTATAGAATGACATAAATATGCTACTTGTTTAAAACGTTAGTGAAGTAAAGGGATAGTTCATAGTGAGTATTTGATTGTGTGCTGTCTTGATGTTGACCTTTTAAATGATTTTTATCAATACATGAATAACCCTTTTGTCAGTTTATATATGATTGTATTATATTTACACATAAATGTATTATGGAGTTCTGTTATACAATGTAATTATATGGTCATATTTTTACTATTTACAGGCTGGTTTAAAACCTATTTGTGAATTCATGACATTTAACTTCTCTATGCAAGCTATAGATCAGGTAATTAATTTTGATAAAATTTGAAAACACAATACTACATGTATTTCCTTTCTATGGCACTATCCACATGTTTCGTGACCACTTCTTTTATACAGTTATCGTCGGGGTGTAGCATTTTCTCTTGACATTTACTCTTCTTCGGGCAGTGAACCAAAACAAAGTAAAGAAATTAATAAAATTCAATATATTTTAATGAAAATAATTATTATTCTATATTCTTATCTAAATTTCTGACTTCATTTTGCTATAATTGTAATTGGCTTTTTCTTTATTTGCTATAGTTATACATTGATGACTGCCACAGTTTTGAGTAAAAAACACTATTTACTCATAAGGGTATATTATTCGGAGTACAACTTATGGCCAGTTTTTGCATATTAGATTACTCAATTTTTTGCAGAATTAAACATGCAATCATAACGCTTAGCTTTTTCAAATGCTACCAACATCTTTTGTATTCATCTAATAATAAATTTGTTGGCCGATGTCATTACAAAATCAGATTTTGTTTGGTCAACACAAAAGTCATAAGATCAACTTACACACTCAATGTTTTTATTGTTGAAATTATTATGAATAAGGGTTGAGAATCAGGTTAAATTGGTGAAACAATAGTGATAAAGTAAAGTTGATTATATAAATCTTATATTATTTATTATTTCAGGTTATTAATTCTGCAGCAAAAACATATTACATGTCAGCTGGTACAGTAAGTCATACTTTTAGTATTTTGTATCATATGTATATATTATATACTGGTATACTGATCCTCTATAGTCCTGATGTCGGCTAATAGCTATTCATTGCTAATGGGCGTGCTCGATTGGGCTGTCGGAACTGTGCCAGAATCAAATTCCAACTCTTCCACAGAATCTGCCAATCAAGTGAAATTGGTTGTTGGAACTGAATCAAAAGGCAACATCCGTCGCAAATATACTCGCTTCTTACTTTATTTATAGCAAATAGTTAAAAAGTTATTGTAAACAATCGGTCAAAAGTATAATATAACAACATTCGCTTTCAAAACACCAAACTCAGATGTTTGCAGTGATGCTGCCGCCATCTTGAGTGTGAATAAACAGCGACCGATTCCGTTCACACCACCTATTTCGATGGAATGGGTAGAACGCTGCCAGAACACAGTTCCAACGTACTCGATTGGAGTTCTCCCAGTTCTAATAGTCGGAATTTCCAATCAAGCACGCCTAATGTTAATTGTTTGTATAAAATACCGACTATAAATAAAAGTTTGTATCTTGTATCTATCTGATGTACTTGGCACTTATAGCGAGTGTATTGAGAGACTGTTAACCAACTGAACTATATGTGAAATAAACCTCAAATTTTATCTATTATCTTTCATTTCACATAAAAAAGTATCAAAAATCCTTTTAAATAGTGCTAGTGAAATGTAAACAAATGCCGCTTGTCTCCTCTCTTGCTTTTAAAACACCATTGTAAGCACATGTTGGTTTTGTGAGGTAAACTATAGACAGGGCATGCTGCGGTAAAATTTCATTGGATTTTATAATTGAACTGGAATTAAAGTTACACCTTAATTATAGGGTTCTAGTATTATTTGTTCAATGTCCCTCTTGGATTTATGATTCTTATACCTTCATGTAGGAGCCGTAGTCTAGAGGTAGAACCCACATGGAGATCAAGATGTCCTAGGTTCCAACCTCACTAGGAACTCCAGTTTTTTCTTCGAGCAAGTAATTTACCTGCAATTGCTTTGTTCCTCTCACATGTAAACTGGTACCTGTGAGGATGGTATAATTCTGTTGCACCAATGCGTCAGCTGCAATAAGACTCCCAAGAGAGAATGATTGATGGATACTTGTTTTTTGTTTGGTTACAGTTGGTATATTAATGCTTTTTATGGACTTATAAACTATAGCTAGGAATTTATATTATAATTATACCCCCGCTTCGAAGAAGAAGGGGGTATACTGTTTAACCCTTGTCCGTCCGTCCGTCCGTTACAAAATTTCCGTCGCAGTTTTCTCAGCAACTATAACATGCAGCAGCCTAATACTTTGCATATTGCTTCATCCCATAGTCCCATGTGGTGTAAAGCGATTTCATGCTCCTTGCTCATCTACTTCCTGTTTGTCGCATATTTTTAGAATTTTGCGGGGGTATCACTAGTGAGCATTAGCTCACAGATTTACTTGTTTATTCTGTGATGGCCATAGCCTAGTGATAAAATTTAAAATTCACTGGACCTAAAGTGTGGGATGTAACTTTTTAAGATGAACTTCTTGTTTGTAAAATATTAAACAAAATGAGTACAGTAAAACTAGTCTCAGTCTATGGACTAATGGATTAAGATGATGATTTAGCAATGACCTCTCTTTACTATTTAACTAATATGGTAGTTGATGATTTTTATCATATTTATCTTGTAGGTACCAGTACCTATTGTATTTCGTGGTCCTAATGGTGCCTCAGCTGGTGTTGCAGCTCAACATTCACAATGTTTTGCTGCATGGTATGGTCATTGTCCAGGTCTTAAAGTTTTATCACCTTACTCTGCTGAAGATTGTAAAGGTTTATTAAAATCTGCCATTAGAGATCCTAATCCAGGTAAAATATTATACATAATATCATGCTCTCTAAATGTTCTTGGAAAAAATCTGATAATGGGTACCCAAAGTAATTTAACTATGATTACAACATATTCATGTACCATTGTTTAAATTGTTATTGATTAATTAATGCTGATATTTTAACTAGTGTTGTACCGATGATCGGGAATAATCGATTAACGACTAGTTGGAAGCTTCCGATTCTGATAATCGATTAAACTTTATCATAATCGATCATCGGTTAGAAAGGAGGATAGGCTATTTAAGGACAATAACATATTTTCATGTATCTGAACTGTTATCAAAAATGTTTTAAATACATGTCATTTGTGTCTGACTTGTATTGGACATTGAAACAGCTACTATACTAGTCAAGGGAACTAGGCAATTGATCATTTATTTTTATCGGTTTCTTTGATTTTTAATTTTTATAAAGTTTTTGACACATTTGACTAAAGAAAAAATATTTCCTAATCCATAGTACATGAATTTATAAGGATTCACAGTAAAACATGCATGCAAAAACAAACTTATAAGGAACCGATTATAATCGGAAGAATCGCATCGACAACAGAAACCGATTCCAACTGATGATCGATTACGATTTTCAGCCGATGTCCCACCACTAATTTTAACTTAGTAAGATGACTCATAGTGTTTTTATATAGGTATATTTTAATCAGTTTATCCTAAGAATTTTGTCAAGGTAATTGGCAATATTAACATGAACTTGAACTACCTTATTAAAATGATTACACACTTCACTATCACTTAATTGGGTGTTTCAGATCGAAAATATAAGACACAAAAAACAATTTATGGCTGCAGTCTTAAAAAACAATATTTATGGGTGAAACTTAACAATAATTTAAAAGTTGAAACATATTTTTGGAGCATCTTCATATGCAATGACAATTATGTACAAATGCTCTATTTATTATTGATGCCGAGTCTCAAATAGATCTGTTTTAATCAGTAAAACTAATATACAACCTTTACTTATATTATATGATATAATATTGTATATTATTATTATAATGTATTTCCAGTGGTATTCTTAGAAAATGAGATTATGTATGGTGTTGCTTTTGAAATGTCTGATGAAGCTATGGATAAAGATTTCCTTATACCAATTGGTAAAGCTAAAATAGAAAGAGAAGGTATGTTCAGTTTTGTTTATCTGTAATGATTTTTACTCTCCTGAGTGCAAATTATCAAAAATCTTTTGATGATTTTGCAATACAATAATTTCAGATTATGACAAAAGTTGGTTGCAAGACCTTCGACAATATGACCTCTGAGTACTAATTGCTCAAGGTGTGACTTTCCCTATGGTGTTTGTGCTGGCATGTGTGCGTGCATATTACATTGTATGCAATTTCTGTAAAAATCTTAGTGTCTTAAAATAAATATTTGGTAAGAACTAAGTTAGCTGTTGCCACACCAAACTAGATTTTTAGATTATCAGACAAATTCTGCAATCATCATCATCATTATCATCAAGTTTAGTTTAAACAGGCTGTTGATTATTCCTTTGGCAAAGGTGAGGCAATAATAATAACAATCCATCATCAATTATCATGAATCATCATCATCTAATAATATTCATTATCATTATTAATCAGCCTTCATAATTATTTGATGATGATGATTCATGATAATTGATGATGGATGGATGCAATCTGATTAAAACCCAATCTAAAATTTTCCGCTCGCCTACTCGCTAATTTAGATCTGGCCTTTTTCAAACGAAGGTCACGTTCAGGTGACCTTTTCTCATCATAATATTCATGACGAAACCGTTATGATACGTAACTTGTTTACATCGTCTACGTCACGCAATTTGAAATAAGCAGTCAAATCGCAGACTGTGAATAATACCGCTGTTAAACTAGCATGCAAACCTTGGTCTAAAAATAGAAATTACGAAATCAAAATGTGATTAATAGTGTTTTCGTCTAGATGAAAGCTTCGTATTGATTGGTCGACACAAAGTTCATCTCAACGTGACCTTCCACGTAGACAGTAGAGATCCTGTACGGAGATTGGGATGGATGATGATTATGAAATAATAATAATTATATGTGTATGTATTAAGAAAATTCTTGTATCCAAATTAATTAGAAAACTCCCTCTAAAGTTATAATTTATGCAGTAAATGTTGATGTTATCATTTAAATACTATATTTAACTTATTTTTTCCAGGAAAACATTGTACATTAGTATCTCATTCTAAATTTGTTGGAACTTGTTTAGACGCTGCCAATGAATTAGCTGGTATTGGTGTTGAGTGTGAGGTAATGTAGTATTCTTTAACTATAATAATATTTACAATTTATACAACATTTTTTGATAATTTATTTTTTTGGAACTTGTCAGAGACAGGTTGTATTATGATAAAGTTGATAACACCCTTGATGGGCTGTTGGGTGGTAGGGCTTGCATCTGGGATGTTAGCTCTTTAAATCTAACAGTTGTCATTGGAATTCAAAACTCAGGGAATGTGTATGACAACTAGTCTAATCTACTTGGAGATTGCCCTCAACTGTGTGAATTTTATTAGATTTTAAAAAAGCTTTCATATTTTATAGTCATATATTTCATGCTTTTTGCACATTCACCAACATTACTGTTATTACCCCTGGTCAACTTTGCTAGTTTCAGCTCTTTATAAATTTCTAGGAAATCTTTTACTTTGTTTATGTGCAACCCAAAAATTGTCACAACAGAATGATTCTAATCTATGAGACACAATATTAACTCGTTTTTGTTCTATGATAAGTGTATTTTATTGTTAAAGTATTGATTATTTATTTTATTTAGAACAGAAATTTTACTCACATAAAATTGTGATCATTTAACAGTCTTCACATTATATTTTCACAAGCTTTAGCCCAGGCTTTGGGCTAGTGGATTAGGCCCAATACTACATAGGGGTGACTATTGGGGCCAAAAGTACTATCACATTAGTATTGCCATAATAAACTATCACAATTGTTTTTCTATTACAAAAACAACAACAACAAAATAATAATTTTCTTTTACGAAGCCAAAATGCTGCTGATTTTGTCTTTTTGTTATTTACCTTCACTATGGCAAGTAATTGATCGATTAAGATGATTACTGGTATCCCTCTAGGTAGAATTGGATTTGATCCTGTTCATTGAGGCACTCTCTCATTGATACAAATGTCAGTGAAGTGTTTACGGGGACAATTAATAGTTCTACTTTCATTTTCTAGAAAACTATTGCAAATAATCGATAGTCAGAGAAACTTTTGCAATATTTATTGACTTGAAAAAAATCCATCATCTTATTGCTTCTGCAAGATAAACTATCGCGATACAGTGATAAGTCGACCGATTGTTACACTACTTTATCATCACTATTATTATGTTTCAGGTAATTAATCTCAATTCAATTCGTCCTATGGATGAGGAAGCCATTATAAAATCAGTTATGAAAACACATAATGTAGTCACCGTAGAAGGTGGATGGCCTCAGTTTGGTGTAGGAGCTGAAATTTGTGCTAAAATCATTGAAAGTAAGTTATATGTATATTTTATGAGTTAGACACACTGTTTTTATTCATTCTATGAATTTAATAAGTTGGTCTTTAAATTTTACAATTGAAGCAGGTTTTCATTTCACCTTGCCCTTTATATTGATTGCCCAAATGTGTTACTTACTTGTATTGTGCGTAAAGTTTGACCCCGACCTGACCTTTTACATTTGCATCTAATTATCTTCACATACCCCGACAAAAATCAATACCACACCTATTCTACACTTCGGCACGTAACGGATTCAATATAAACAATTGATTTACATCATATAATCTTCTTGGTCACTGTGTAATAGACACTCATTGTACACTTTATTATATTTTAAGAATGAATCCCTGTGTAATTATTACATTCGAGCTTTGACGACATACTCCGATCGGTATCGAGCATTAATATTACATTCATATTCAATGTAATGAATATACTTGCATAATGGTCAGATCGGGGTCAAACTTTACGCACAATAATAGCAAAACCTACCATAAGTCACAGTAAACTTCCACTGTACAAGGGTAAATGGTAGTTGAACCCAACTACAGACCTTGACATGTGATTCAAATTATGTTACATGAGTAAGTTTTAATTTTAATGTTAGCAAAATTACTTTTGTTATGCATGATCAGATTTTCTCAAAACTCCATTTGTCTAAGACTTTTTAGAGGGCATTGTAGTATTAACTAAATAATTTCATCTCTTTTAGTAAAAAAGTTGATCAGATTATTAATTTTCAGTTGTATTTCAAGTTGTAAATGGGGTCATGGACTCCACCTTTTTGGTTGTAAGTTTTCATGTTTCTATAAGTGGCATGGAATTAATTGCTTTTCCTCTATTCTTTCACAGGTCCCGCATTCAACTACCTAGATTCACCAGTGTTGCGTGTAACCGGTGCTGACGTACCCATGCCCTACAACAAAACATTAGAAGAGAATGCTTTACCACAGATTAGTAATGTGATAAAATCAGTGAAGAAAGTTTTAAATATAAAATGAGTGAACTTTAGTGAAGATTATTAGTTGTGAGATATCATTCTTGGCAGTGTACTGATTAAAATGGTGTTTTTTTTGGTTAAATCTCATTTTTTTGTCAAGATTTTTAGAAGAACTTTAGAACCAAAGTGTACAATTTTTACTAAAAGGGTCAACTATGATTACATGTATATGGTTGTGTTTTTTTCGATTCACGTTTTCCTTATTTTATGATATTTTTTTGATGATTTTCAAGCAGGATTCTTTATGACAATCAACAGAATGAAATGATAGTTACCAAAGATGTTTTAACATAGAATTTCATTTATGCTTGTGAATATTTTTGGCCACCGAAAAATTTTGATTCTGATTATCTGTTGTAAACCTATTTCTGAAATTATTACGGTGTCAATTTTCAAAATTATGTTGACATGTACTTATTAAATTGTTGACACCTAACCCTAGAAAAGAATTAGTCTGGAATTTAATATTTGTATCCATATTTTTTAAACTTTTGTTTAGACTAGTTGAGGTCTCTTACTTAAATACTAATGAAAAATAGAATAAAATAACTTGCTCCGTTACTATATAGAGATTATTTTTGAAATTGTATATTATGTAACCAAACACTGCTTATTTTTAGTTCTTCTTTTTTGCTGATCTATTGAATTAGGTTTACTGGCTTAGAATTAACATTCACATTACAGTTAGCTTTAATCTATTCTAGACAGTGTTGTATATCGTTACTAATGGCAACAGTTCAACAATATAAACATCCATTATATGTAATCTGGAGTATTTATCAAAATGTGGCTGTTTGTATGAATGATGGATTGAATGAAATGTTTATAAATGTATTGTTTAGTGTTTGATTTAAATCTGACTAGTACAACATTATTAATAGACATAGTTGAGAATTCAAAATTTTGGGTTTTTTCTGTGGAACAAAAATTATGGGTATTCCCCTTCAGTACAAACAATAATTATTGTTAGAAAAGTATGTGAACTGTGGAATTAATTTTGTGTTTCGTGAATTTTGTCTATATTGTGTAAAAATAACAATTGTTTGTACTTCATTAGTGCTGGTAGAAGTACCCAATATTTTGAGTTCACGAGAACATCTAATGTATATCAAACTTAGTTGACCTAATGCATAACTGTTTTGGTTATAGATTCCTTCTCTTTAGTACTTCATGAGAGCATGGGTGAACGTTTTTAAGAACCGGTCCTAAAGTTCAGGATTTTGGGACCTCAGATAGATTTCATTTCCTTTTGTGTGAAATCATGAAATTTCAGGATTTTGAAATTTTTTAACTTTAACCCGTGTTAAAGCTTGGTAGATGTACTCATTGGACTTCCATGTGTGACCCTTGATCATATCAATATGTTTGGCTGTACATCCAATGTATTGATTGATATAATTCAGATAGATTTTGTTTCTTTTTAAGTGCTAGTTTTTGTTTACCATATGTTCATTCTTAAAGAATACTCCATATTTTGTTTTGTTTTTATTTACAATTATTTAATTTTTTGTGCTATATTTGTTATTGATCTATATATTATGTTCACTTACTGTTTTAAATATCACTTCTTTGGAATATAGAATAACTGTAGAAATCAGATTGATTAAGTAAAATTTTCTCAAACTGGTCAAGAAATTCTGAATGTTGGTGGCATAAGGAAAAAGTTCTTATCTTATTAAAAAACTCCTGAAATTATGTAATTCAGAATTTTTGAACATCCACTCTTGGACTAAATGGCCACTGCATGAAAATTAATGCTGTACTTCTTTGTACTTTGAAGGTATTGAAATTATTGTTGTATCTACATATAATGTATTTTTAGTTCTAGGACCATATTTTATCTATCTGAGACTGATAATCATTGGCTCAAATCACATCCTACCTCGTTTTCTTGGGCAAGAAACTTTATCCTACTTGCTATGCACTGGGGTCCCAGGAAGCAGACTCAAGAGTGATTAATCTAAGTTGTGAGAACTTGTTTTACAATTCAGGTGAAATACCTAAGAATAGTCTTATTATTTTATCATATGAATTAAAATTTGCTGGCAGATTTAATTTAGTTAGAAGTATAGTTAATAGTGATAATGATAATAGTGCGTTATAAATATGACTTGATGTATGAAGTCAAATTTCAATTGCATAGATAAATATAGACCTACAACAGTTTAGGTTGTTGTGATCATAAAAATCAGGAATTTGATAATTATGAACTTTGACCCATGAACATATAATGTGAGAACCTGCTTTTTCCACATGTGAGTGCATGTTGTTCCCTGTTACTTTAGTAAGCAAGATTTCTCAGGTGTCACATGACTACAGTGGTCTTGTTCTTATATTAGAATGGTAAAAGTGTAAATATGACCTGATTATTTACCCTGTATGTCATGTAGCATGCCTTAATTTGTCTACAGTTCATACAAAAAACATTACTATGTTTATGTAAACAATACTATGAACTAATCCATGACATGGGATGCTCAGGATGACAATGAAGTATTATAATATATTAATTTTTATATGTTTTTATGAGTGTCTTGTTGGTGTAATGGTATAGCATACTACCATTAAAAGCATGATTGACTAAGCGGGTGGGGTTTATCCGCCACACTTATTTTGTTAAAATGAATTATACAACTTTTACGTTCAATACTGCCCTACCTTTGAAATTGGTTTATTTTAATGTTTACGCAAACATGTGATGATTTTTCGTACGAACTATACAGAAATATATTAGTATGTATGCTTGTTTATCATGTTTGTAGACCAGTTTTTCAAGTGTGATTGAATGATGGTTAATGTCATATGATGTTATATAAAACCAGTTTTGTTTTATTTCTCATAGTGTGATGGTAGTCTGGTGGTTTATATAACATTGGTAGTATTGTTAATAATAAGGGACTTTAGTCAGTTATTTCCCCTTGTATACTCTTCAAAACAGGTAGGTCTAATTAGTTGGATTACTCGGATTTTATCCTTACTTTTCAATGTTAATTTGCCAAATTTGATTTTAAATAACTTTTTTTGTATATCATTTAATTTGTTTGAAATTCAAGCTAATTATTTTTAAGTTAAAGAACTATCTAAATTTTATCACATCCGTTGATATCTTCATTAACAAGAAAGATATTAGATGAAATATTTTGTTACCCTTACATAGGAATTCAATGATAAAATCCGAGGATTCCAACTGTAAGGACCTACTTACCAATTGGATTGCTTCAGATTTTATCAGGGAAAGATAACTGACTAAAGTCCCTTATTTAAACGTATGCTGTTACAAGATATTTTATGTCACAGAAAATAAAAGTTATACCGACTTCTTGTTTTCTTAGTGAGTGTTGGGCGAGTTTTAAATTTTTTATTGTACCCCCAAAAATAATAATCCATTATTGGATTAATGTCTTTATAAGAACTAAAGATATAAAAATCCTTGTGCTATCGACCCGGTTACTATTGGTGTTTCGCCCCATTTTTTTTTTTTTTTTTTTTTACAAATATGATTTTAAACTTAAGTTATTTAGGTTAAAGATAAGCCTTGCCATGAACTAAACTCTCAAAAACTCGAACAAACTGTCCTGATGTTTGAAATATAAAGGGATCACTCAGGTGGTGCCTTCATTGTTTGGTTCTGTATAATAGTGCATCGAGTGTCAGTGGTCAGTGTGAAGTTGAAGCACATTTGACTTAGAAACCAGCAACCAAGATTTGATTCTCCTCTGTAGTGGGGCATACCCTTCCATGAAGTTATGACATAAATACTATTATCCTTTGTATAAGGAGTTGTCAGTTCCTTGTGGAAAGGTTATTAAGTACATGTACTGGTAAAGCAGAGCTTGAGATAAGTCTACCATGGTGCATGAGTTTTCATCCACTTATTCAGTTGATTTTACATCCATGTGCAATAACCTCCGATCATGTATTTCACCTGCAAGACCCTAACTGTACCTGTTTACAGCTAGGTGGGATGAATCTATAACAGGTGTATAGTGCGTAAAGTTTGACCCCGACCTGAACTTTATGCAAAAATATTAATTTCATTAAATATGAATGTTGTATTAATGCTCGATTACACCGTGGCTGTGAGGAATATGTGTTGAAATTTATCATACCTCTATGATTTTACAATTGCTGCCGAAGTGTAGAATAGGCGTAGTACTGATATTTGTCGGGATATGTGTAGATAATTATTAGATGCAAATGTGAAAGGTCAGATCGGGGTCAAATTTTACGCTCTATATATATAAATAATGAAACGAAAACTTTTGTACTATAGCTCGTTTAGGATAACTTGAGACAAACGACTCAGTTTGTTTACACATTTGGGACTCGGGTATTGCATAAAACAGGGAGGTCAGCTGATTTTGTGTAATGAAAGTATTAAACATGTCTTAATGCGTGGAACGTGTTCTCGTACTAAATTTAATACACCAAAAACACTGATAATAGTCAATACTTACGTGTACTAAATCCACCTGTGTATAAAAATGGTATCGTACTTTGTCTCAAGTTATCCTAAACGAGCTATATCAAGTGTGTTCTCCATTAATTTTTCTCAACAGAAAACAGGAAAAAAATCCACTTGCTCTATACAGTGGACTTGTATTAACATATGACAATCAAGGTGGCGAGTGACATCAGCCAACAGGACATTTTACTAAGTGTATGATCAACACATTTATTGCATACACTGAACATTTTGTCTCCACTTATTTTTGCATGGTCTGTCTCCATTCTTCAGGGCTTGGCCCATGAAATCTGACGGTCAGGGGATGAAATTGGCCTCAGAACAAAAATGACCATTCTGTATGCCTATCAACAAAGAAAACTTTTGAATAAATAATATAAAGAAGCACAACAGATATATTGTGTTAAGAGAATTTATTACATCATGAGCCACAAATACATAAATAATGGACCACCAACTACCAACATGATTTATATTTTCTTTCACTGGCAAATAAATACAAACAAAATCACTGCTTTCATCTTATAGGTCTACATTGATAACTTAACATGAGTGAAAGTTAAAATTTTTCAAAATTCTGAATTTTAGGAATTCTGGAGCTTTTGAATAGAAAAGCATCTTTTCTCGGAACCCCGCAATCCTAAATTTCAGGACTAGTTCCTGGAACTCCCAAAATTCTCAAGTCTTGACAACCATCATCCATGATTTAATACTTTAAAATACTGTGGCTCAGTATTAAAAGCTTGACACATTGATTTACTTCCTTAGTCTGTAAGCATGGATTTCAACTTTGCTATATTTCTAACCAGCACTTCAGTGCATCAGGAATTAGTTAAAGAGTTATCGTTAATAAGATGATAGTTCAAAGTAACATTAAAAGACTAGGAGTTGAACGAAGTAGCCATCTAAGTAATACATACAGTGCATGACAATTTATTAACCATCTACATGTATATTAAAATCACATTTTGTCAATGTTTAAAGTAAAAACACAAGCAATGACTATTAATTGATTATAATATTTGTTATAGATTAAATAGCACAGAAATCATGTACACAATAGAACCATCATATTGCACAATAAACTCAAAAAAGCTTCACAAATTCACTCATCGAAAACTTCAAGGTTTGAAGATGGCAACATCCCCTGTCATGTTAAACAAGTGCTAACTTCAAGGTATCCAATTTTGAGTCCTTAACATGTTAGTAACTAGCAAATACATGCCCTTTCATAGTCAGATTAAATTCTTATCAACATTTCTAGAAATATAATTCACTTTATTTTAAGCCACATCAACAGCTTAGGTCTTTTAGTGCGGATGTAGTTCATTTTTTTTCTTCACAAGTTTGAAATAATTATAAAGCAGTAAAGTACCACTAATACTGAATAACGGTAAATAAAATGCAAGAATCGTACTTAGAATAAGAAAGCTTTGATACTATAAATTCTTATTTGTTTTGAAGTTTAAACATAGTGAATTTTGAGTTTTTTTGATTTCCCATCGCTAACACAAGCAAGAATCTGTACCACTTCAGTGAAAAAACCTCAATAGTAGCACTAACATTTGAACAAAAACAGATTTAATTAAGCCAAGCACATCAATGTTTATATCCATCCATGAAAATCATATGTATTGTACACACTTGTATGAAAGAAAACACAACTTTACTTTTTCTGATATAAATGCATAGGTGAAAAATCTGAAGCTTTAACCATATATATGAATAAGCAAAGTGTGATACATTATTTCTACATTATCAAATATCTAACATTTTGTTCACATAAATCTACCAATCTATATTTTAATAATATACCCTAAAATGTATTTTACAATTAAGTGTGGGTCTTGAACCTTAGAAACTCACAACAAACTACAGTCAGTGCATTCATTCACAGAAAACCATTTTTTTTTAAATTCCAGCAGAAATCATTTTTATTCCATTTTTTCTAAAAATGATGCAATAGCCAATATATACATTTTGAGGGTTGCTCGCAAGACTGTAGTAACTTGCTCTTTTACAAAATGCACTTACAACAGTCTTGCAAGCAACTCTCGATTTAGTTTCCACCAACCAAAGCTTTGAACTTGAAACAAACTTTTAGAACAAACCAGTACAATGATATCTTTGTTTTTGAATATCAAAAACTGAACAAGGTAAAGCCGCAAAGCTCTTAAATTTCAGCATGATCTTATCCAAGTTTAGTTCAATTCTGTATAAGCAATGCTGAAGACCCTTGGGAATGTTCAATACTACATGAACACGTAATATCCGAAATAAAAAATCAAGTGTACAAGCAAAGCTTCTCTCTCACTTTACATATACATGTTTATAATACTCTAAGAGAACAGTATCAATGCCACAATAGTTAATTTTTAATGGTGATAATAGCAAATGAAGTTAACAGAAAAAAAATGAATTTAATGAGCAAAGTTCAAATTATACTTGGTCTGTAATAAACATATTCATAAATAAAAATCATGCGAAAAAAATCAAATATAAGGTATATATAGATAAGTACTTCACAATTTTATCATTTTTTTGTCCTTTCAAGCATACGACTCACGCTATTAAAATGATACAATAGTTCATATATAGCATACACATAAAAACCAAAATTCTTATTCATCCAGTACATAAAATTCACCCAAAACCATTCAGCAGTTCTCTCTATAAAACATTTTTTTTTAAGTCAGAAATGGTTAGATGTCGAAAGTCCGTCATTATTCAAGAATGAACTATCATGGAATGCTTAACTATTTACCATAACTATTCAATCAGTAGAACTGACACAAAATCATATCTCGGCTGATTTTTACCAAACCATCAACTTTCAGAAAAACATCTCGTTACTTTTTATACATCGTTTTTAAGCATACAAAATGAGAGATACATGATTTAAAAACTTCCTATTTTTTTAATCTTCAAGCGAAAACACATGATTGGTCAATGATTGGTCACATGACATATTTCACAACATTTATATCAACAACAAAAAATTATATAAATCAAAACACAAGAAGAATGAAAACCAAGTTCATCCTTCATAAGTTCATAAAAATCATGTCCAAATCTTGAAAATTGCTTATACATCGTATCATAATATTATTCATTATGAAAAAATGACATAATTTAAGTTTACACACAATTTCATGAATATTACTATGTTTTTAAATAATATATGAGAATTTAAAAGCAGTCTCTTTATGTTGCGAGATAAAAAAGGTAACAGATTTATGGACACGTTCTACATTTCATCTTGTTGTTGTTGTTGCTCCAATCTCTCGTCTTTTTTAAAGTCAAATGGTTCTCCCATAACTTTAGCATATATATCTAACACATCATCACAGGTTGTTTCAAAATGGGACGTAGCATCATAAGACTTAGATATAAATACCTGAAAAAACAAACGACAACCAACATTTTAATAGTGAACAATTATTGTGTGTGTGTGTTTTGTGAAAGTATGTGTGAGTGGAAGACTGCATGTGTGTACGTGTAAGTGCACAAGTGAATGAGCATTTTTTTGTATTGTTATATATAATTACAAAAATGTACTTGACTTTTGTAAAAATCAATACACAGTTTCCCCTAAAAGTCTTTTGACAAAACCTTGATTTTAGGATCAACCTATTTACATTTACTCATGAAGAAAAGAAAGGATGAGACATCTAAGTAATTTCGAAATATTCAGCATTAATTAGCTTATTAATATCTGATCTACATAAATGAGCTTTAATCAAGGTAAAAATACTTGCAGAATGCATGATTAAGCTTTTGTCACAATTTCATTAGACCAAAAAATAATTTAGGCATTAGTTTTTACCTTAACAGAGAAAATTTAACATTATTGTAAAAACTTTAGGGAATGGCTCATCTTGACTAGGTATCAATTGATTATAAATTTAGTTCAAACTAATTTATTTTAGCTTGATTATGAAAAAATTCTAACAACTCAAGACAATCACTCTTGACTTCCCTTCTTGGTCTCCCAGTGTATAGTGAGTAGGATAAGTTTCTTGCTCAAGGAAACAAGGTACGCTTTAGATGAGATTTGAACCAATGCGGAGCTGGCTATTTAATGATTACCAGTCCAACATCATAAACACTCATCCATGCACGCTATCATATGTTATCCCAGTAGGAATTAAACCAGTAAACTTTCATATGGTAGGCAGGCTCTAAAACCACTGAGCTATTTCTCATTTACAATAGTTTAACAAAACAAAAATATGTGATAAACTAAACTTACGCCTGACTTTTCAGAATTTTCAATTGGTTCATACATGTCTTTAATGGTAATAAACCTGAAAAAAAACACCATAAAAATATACAGTCAATTCGCATTATCTCGACTACTCTTGTGTCGACATTTCGTTGTCTCGATTGAAAATCAAAAGTCCCGATTTTTTTCCTTCTTTATCTATATGAAAAAATCATGTTTGACTCGATCTTTTTGTCTCGACATTTTCGCTCTCTCGACTATAAATTTGAGTCCCAAAGTGTTTTATTACTATAAAAATATAATGTTTAAGTCGACTAGACAAAGAAATTATCGGCGATCCGTTGAGGTGCGAATAATAACACACGCCCATTGTTTATCGATAAGCGACTGTATAGATAATCTGTTTGAAAGAACGTGTCAAGATTGAATTAACATGTCATTGTAATATACAAACTAATTGACATGACTAGATGAAACCATTGTTAAATAAGTCGAGTGTTAATTGACAGATGTAAAAAAATTACAAAAAACACTGTTTGTGATACTCGTTACTTTTTTGTGTACATTAATGCTTATCACTCATTATATTTTGTTTAATGAATATTTTGTCCAATAAAAATAAAAAACAAATATTTTTTGTTATTTCTATTATTTTATTTTGTCATTAAGTTGGTATAAATGTACGGCATCTTCTTTGCATGATAAATTATTCACTCTACAGATCGGTTTGAAAAACGATGTTTACAACTGTTATGGATCGATAATAGAAAGACACACATTTAAAAGATATGCTGACATTCTTGTAGTTCAAGTCTATATTTTTTCGTGACGTAATAGTCAACTACTCTTCACACACACACAACTGGATAATATCAGCAACTACTCAAAACTATCAAAGAGAGGCCGACATACACGATGACGGTGCTGGGGTTGTACGAAATAGTATATGACGTCAAACGCATACACACACAATTTATCTGAGTGGCTTCAAATATTCAGAAGAATATACGTTTGGTTAGTCATTACATCTAGATACAATCTGTGAAATAGTAGAAACGGAAAGTAGATTTTCGGAAAATACGCGATTTTGTTCAATAACTTGTCGAGAGAGAACTGTGCCAGCGGGAAAAGTTTCACAAAACCTTTAGAGTACAAGTTCATGGTAAAGTCCTATTCACAGGAGCAGAAAGGCGATAATGTTAAATTACACTCTCTGAACAGGTAAAACTTCTACTGAAGACATCGGAATTACCTCCCTTAGAATATTTTGTTTATTATGTTTGTGTCGACTTTTCGTTATCTCGACTATTTTTCGACGGTCCCAACTAAGTCGAGATAACGAGAATTGACTGTAGTTAGAATATCAATTCTTACATAGACACATGTGTTTTCACTCAATTTTTAAGCTGACATCCTCTATATTGTAACATTGAACACATGTATACATGGCTGTAGATGTTTTTCTTCGTATAAACACTTAATTTTCAATTTATTTTTTTTGTACATTAGAATCAAATTACATCATGATTTTCTATATTTTGTTGAAGAATAACACATTCATTTGGATGCATTTACTAATGCATTTACTCATGTCCAAGCACTTGGTACAAATATCAATATTTTGAGTAATAAAAATTCTGTTTCCAATAAAATAATTTTAGTCAGCAGATGTATTTTTGTTGGCTTGAAAATCAATCAACCATCAATCAATCTAAGTCCATTTATGTAGCACAAAAATTTATATAGTCTATACATGTATATTCAATTGCGTTTCACATTTAATCAATCACATACAGTTTACATTAAATCAAATAAAATCAGTTTAAAACATTCAATGTTTATTTATGAAATTTTTTAAGTCAGTTCTAATATGTAATCATCGTCGGTTACACTCAATACATACTGTGGACAATTTGACTGGCAAAATCTAGTTTTCATGAATATGCATGAGGCAGGGGAGACTTATCTTTTTCCAATGAAATTGCATGTTACAATTAAATACTCTTCAATAACAATGATGTCTTACTGGGATTTCTTACTTGAAATAGAAACCAATGCACATGTTTATTTTCTCAAAATGGTTGCCTAATTTCATTGGATAGTTTTGTCGGAGTGGTTTCCTTGTGGAACCAATGAAACTGCCTCATTAATTATTCATGATTACAAGATTTTCCTAACCAAATGGCCCATGGTACGTAAGGCAGCATAGCAGAATACTGTATCGTGGGATAAGGGATGATGATATGTAATCTAATAACTTACTTTTGTTCAATTGATCCCAACAATCTGATAGCTGGTTCTAATTCTTTTTCAGGGTTATCTGTTTCTACAGTAGTACTACAAATAGCCAGGTAAAAACCTTTACTAGCTATCTGATGTGTGTATGAAACTACACTCACATAGATGTCTGTAACAAAACAAGAGAACATTATGTAATTACAATAGACAACAAATGGATGTATAATTAGGGACTTTTGTCAGTTATCTTTCCCTGATAAAATCTGAAGCAATCAAATTGGTAAGTAGGTCCTTACAGTTGGAATCCTCGGGTTTTATCTTTGAAGTTCTATGTTAGAATAACAAAATATTTCATCTAATATCTTTCTTGTAAATGAAGATATTAACAGAAGTGATGAAATTTAGATAGTTCTTTACCCTAAAAATACTTAGCTTGAATTTGAAGCAAATTAAATGATTCACAAAAAAGTTATATAAGATTAATTTTGGAAAATTGACATTGAAAAGTAAGGGTAAAATCCGAGTTATCCAACAAATTGGACCTATCTATTTGAAGGAGAAATAACTGACTAAGGTCCCTAATTACCTTCGGCTCCGGTCCACTATATGTTATAGGGCTGACTGAACGGTCACTATTAGTATTAGACCAGGAGGACCTTAGTGGTGTGTACAATTTCTTATATTATAAACAACAAATGGTTGTATAATTGTCTAGCAAAACTTTGAGATATTACCAGCCAGTCATTGCCATTAACCACCAGTTCGAACGAGGGTAAGAGAAAATTTCCTTGACCAAGCGAAAATTACTGATTTTACAGTCGGACTGGTTAATATTTTTGCTTATTACTATTAAACATAATAAATCAGGCTAGTGCTTGTGAAAACTTAAGGCAATGACTAAAATCAGATTAATTGTTGAAAGAAAACGAGTATCAGTTGTTAAAATATCTAGTACATTAAGCATCTATGTACTACAAATCGAGGTCTGCAAGACTGTAGTAAGTAAATTGTGTTAAATAGCATCCATATCAACCCACAGAATATTCTTATCATCAATATAATGTCTTATATACATGTACATACCATGCCTTCTATTGACTTGATTCTGTGGGATAATAATTTGAGTGGATAAAGCATCTTTTGTATTGGAAACTGGATGATTCAAGATGCATAAAGCTCTTATCACCTAAAACAAACAGAGGGAACATATTATGTTAATTAAATACAAAAGTTTGTTTTAAATTGATAAACAAAGCAACAAATGATAATACTTGTGTACTGTGTTTTAGAACATGTATACAGTGAAAAAGACTTTGTCTGGAATTCAACTTTATGCATTTTTCTTGCAGAATTAACAAAAATGTATCATTACAGTGAAAAGTGTATGTGCAGAGGACAATAACTTTAACTTTTAACTCAGTGTTCAAAATAAGCACTTGCCCGCTTGCCCTGCAAAGTTGAAAATTGACCAGGCAAGTTGGTTACAATAGTAGCTGTTACGCCAATCAAGTCAGAATTTCCTAACTTTGCAGAAAATTCATATTTAAGAGTTCCATTGGTTGTTCTCTGACTGATTGAAATATATTTGTTCTTGTCAATCTTGTCAATCTTTAAAAGTTTAGGTATTGTATAAATGCAGAAATAAAATGTTTCTTATAAAAAAGGAAAATAAGATCTCTAAGTTAATACAGACTTAGTGTTTATTCAGTAATAAAAATGGCAAAAAATAGATGATAAATGTTGGGGCAAGCCAAAGATACTGGGGGCAAGTTAAAGCCAGGTTTAACTTGCCCCTTGGGTAAGTTGGTCAGAAAAATTATTTCTAACACAGTAAATTAAACTGATTTGCAACAATAATGTGTACAGTAAATGTTATTTGCACCTCACCGGTGCTGGTGGAAAAATACTTTTTTGGGCTGACTCTATGAAATCTTTTATACAAAGAAATTAAGATATTATACGCTACAAACCTGACCAGTCTTTTTAGTTTTATCAGGAGCATATGACGGGTCACAAATAACTTGTTTACATTTAGCTACTTCACCGCCTGATTCAACACCAATCACATGACCATCATCACCATAGACAATGTTACAGCCTTCTTTATCCAACATATAAGTACCTCCATATATTGCACTTAATCTGTCAACCAATCAAGAAATATGTTACAATTATTTTATATGAAAGTATGGTAACATATGTAGCCATAGGATAAATCAATATGAAATTCTTAAACCTTTTTATTGACTTATGACAAAGTAATGTTCTTGATGACTTTATACAGTGCCCTTCTTAAGTCTCTGGACAAACTCCTGACTCACTATTTACATTAACCATGAAACAAAGAAACAATGAGTCATCCAAGCAAATATCAACATATTATTCAAACTTGTACTTGAATAAGCTTTGTTTGTTTTTGTTTTGGTGGGCTTAACACCGTATCAACACATTGTATAGGTCATATAACAGCGGTCAGTCAACCTACTCACTCCTCCTGGAAAGGTTAAATCTCAGGATTTAGCTGTTAACCAACTACTAAGTGCTTACTCTCGTCAGTGACTGACAACTGCCCTACATAATTACAAATCATTGGTAGGAGGGAGAATGACCGTAGGAATTATTTTATGACCAAGCTCCACGAAAGTATGCTCCGCCCAGGAATCAACCCACGACCACTCGATCAGTAGACTTGCGTGCTACCAACTGAGCTAGCCGGGCGGCTCAAGCTTTAATTACACTAAAATTACTTATTACTTGTATGCATGATCAGTTTCTCTAAAATTTTATCAGTCACATAACTTTTGGAGGGCACTGTATACATCAGTACTTAACAGCCGGGGTCTAAAATTTCTCCAATTATAATATAAAATACATTTAGAGCTTTTAACAGGGAAATATATCAACCATACTTTCTAGATCCATGTTTTTATTCTTAAGACAAGTCAGATATCTACTAACCCATATGTTAAAGCAAAATGGTTAAACCAAAAGCAAGAGCATATCCAGAATTCAACAACTAAATAAAGCTACAAAGAAAAATTTAATTTTATTCTAGAACTCAGAAAAAGGCTGGGAGGCAGATAAAGGGTCGAGCATCAAAGGGTCAAAGCAACATTTTTGCATATAAAGGAGCAAGAAAAAGATGGGAGAAGGGAAGAGATAATAAAAAGGGAAGGCTGCAGCTCAGATATTCCCTATAGCTATCACCACTTTATAATGGCATTTAAAGTCAAAATGAAGTAACATACCTGGCAAAACCTTGTGGTAATTCTCCTAATCCATACAATGGATAAAGGTAAGGTGATTTGCTATCTCTAAAAAATGTCAACGACTCAAAGTATAATTTTACTCTATCAATGAATTCCACCATATTGGCATTCTTATAGCTAAAAATGTAAGAAGACAATATATTAAATAGTTATCATGACATTTTGGCTGCTTTTTCTCAAAGACAACAGTCAAAACATGAATAAATTCACAGTGACTTTGAGTGTTAGAATGTCCATAGACTAACAATTGTAATATTGCAATAGTATTAAAATAGTAGATAAAATGTACTATAATGTATGACATAGTGTTCACAAAAGCAGATTTTCACCTTAATTTACTGCAGGAGGCAAGTGATAGTAAACCACATCATACAGTGACTAGGATTACTCAGTCTAATTCTTTTATAGTCACATTTTAGACTACCAGCAGTTACTCTTATCTCCTAATATTTTGCCAAGCACTAACCCAATTTATTATGTTATACAGTTAAGGACAAATTTCCCAACAGGTCAGACTACATGAAATAAGTGATTTTCACAAGCACAAATCAATTTTCACTGTTCTCAGGCTTGGCTTTACAGAAGAGTCAAGGCAAATCAAAGTAACTTTCAAACAGCATTACACTTGCAGTCTTCGAATTTATTCGGTGGACTGTGAACATGGGAATTGCTGTCTGTCCAGTGACTTTTAGAAGATTAGTGGCCCACAGTCCACCACTTTTTTACAGCTTACATTCTCCGTATTCAATAAAAATTGCTATTTGTTGTTACACAGCAGGCCTTTTTTTCCTTATATAACAGGGGCCGTTTACAGGCGCCTTCCCCAGTTGATATTTCTTTAAAATCATGCAGTTTTCCCCAAATTTGAAGTTTATCTCGGATATTTTGTTCCCCTTTCTATGAAATTTCCCTAAATGTTCTATATATAAAAAGGCCCCAGGCCCTTTCCCCAAGTCCTGGAAAAAAGCTCTGCACAGTTTTTTATTTTAGGATATATTACCCTAAATCATTAATAAGAACTTAATAATTTAACACAATTGCTACAATTTTTCCGGTCAAGTAAAACTTTCATTTGGTTCAGTAAATATTACAATTTGTTAGACCAAATGTCCAGTGCTGATAAAAGTTTGACGTGAAGACTGTACTTACTCTTCATTTCTGTACAATGCTAAAGCATGGCCAGCAATATCTTGAGTATTAGCATCTACACCAAATTTCTCAAACATTTCCTTAGTGGTTGTTTTTTGTGGGTCTAAATCTTTCCATGTTTTAGGATCATTTATATCAAAGCCATGAATGAATACAACGAGGTTTCGAAATCTTCTTTTCTCAAAAATACCCATCAAAGCTGCAAAACAATAACATGTCAAAACTCACAAAGTATTAATCGTTGACTACTGCTACTGATAAGGTCATCTCACTGATGAATTAATTTAGCTGATACTGATCAGAGTGAATACCTGCAGTGTGAGTCTAGGTGGCACTAAGCAGTGAGAAGACAATAAGATTGACACAACCTGTTATTGCTCGTAGCATGATTAGCATTAACAAGAAATAAACAACTCCATATTTATGAAACAAGATTTTTGTAAAAAAGGTGTAAAATAATTGACCAATTAATGCTATGAATAATCAGGACAAACTTAAATTATTTAGTAACCTGATTACTTTATAGGACATCAAGAATACTATTCTCAAATCCTATATTCTAAAAACTTATTTTTAGGTTTCAAAATAATCTAGTACATAAGGGTTAAATCTTTACTATCTATAAAAACTAGCCTCATACCTTTGGCAATAAAATACAATTTACAACCAGGAAATAAATCTAATCAGTCATCTCCTTAATTATTTTAAAGCACTAGCCCAATCTATAATATTATATAATAAAGGGTACAACTATTAACAAGCCTGATTTATGAAACTAGCCTGATTATATGAAATCAGAAAGTAATTAATAAATGATTTGGAGAATTGATAAAATCAATCTTCACTTGTCCCAGGACTCTGGCTAGTGAGTTATGTCAATGAGAGCTAGATGACTGCACCCAATAGTTACACGTTATAAAGTCTCAAACCAAGCTTTATACTTACAAGTGGATAAAGCTTCCTTCTCGTCAGAGGGTACTTTGTAAATAGCGTCTTTTTGACCCTTGTATACATAACTTCCTTCAATAGACTTAAATTCCAAGTATCTTGTGACTCCAGTGTGTATCAGCAATTTTACCAGTTTTCCTGTAGAAGTAATCAAAATAATACATTAAATAGAGGACACATGGATGAAAGTTAACATTCCTTAATTTCTTAATTTTCTTAGTTCAATCAGTGTTTAAATAGGGAAACATTAAAACCTTTTCTATGATCCTGAAAATTCAGATTTTCGGTATAAGTCATGAAAGATTAACTCATGTAGAAATGAAATACTCTAATTTAGAGCCTAAAGCTTCTAATTTATTCTTTTGAAAGCTTAATGTCATTATAAGTGTTATGCAAGAAGCTACTAGAAATTTTATTTAATATCAAGAAGATACAATACACAAACATTTATTTCAAGTCGGACGAATACATGAACAAATTACATTAGCAGTGATAAGCTATTGTCCGACAGTTTGAAGAAATAAACGAGAGGGTCCTGGGGACTCTGGATCGCTCACTTGAGAACTAGAATTTAAGAGCATTTTAATCTGACACAAAATCTTGAAATCTTTTATTTTTTGCTAAACGAAAATTGACCAAAAATGAAAGATGTTGGCCTTTCAGTATTTGAGATTATATTTTTTCAACATTTCTTATATAATTCTATATAAATTTGTGAGCCCTGGGGCATGGCCAATTTTGACCCAAGGGATATAATTAATTTTGACCCAAGGGGTATAATTTCAACAATCTTTTTGAGAAAGAGGACTTAGGGGTGACTCTGCATGCCAAATGTAGTAACTGTAGACCTTATGCTTTTTTACAAATAGATGCTTAAAGAAATTGTTGCTGTACAACAGGCTAAGACCCATCCTAATAACTCACCGAGCGCACTTTGTCCAATAAGTAAATTAAAGGATTTAATAACATACCTCTAGCCATGATAAATTTAGGAATCAAATCTACATTCCAGTCTCTACCTCTGCCCAAGTGCTCAGGTGCCTTGTCACCCATTTTAAATAGTTTATAAACCTGAAACAGGAAGAAGTAAAGTATAAAGTAGTTTAAATGATGGATCTAAGAAGATTTAAGTGCATTACTGTTTACTTAACACATAACAAAACACAGGAAAATATTTCAAAATTTGTCTTTTACTCTTTTGAATTAAGAAAGAAACTATACACTGCTTCTTAGCCGACTCAAAATATTTCATGTTTTTTTGTATAATATAAATGTATTTATATTAATATTGTGTTCAATTTAATTGCTATAAATGTATTGTTCTTTTAATGCAATGAGCTTATGCTGTGTTGTGGTACTTGTTTACTAATACTCAAGGAAAGCTAGGTATGATGTGAGTAAATAATTTGACAACAAAACATACTAATGGGTCAGCGCAAAAACAAGTCTTCATTCTTTTTTCACATAAAGTTTGACAAATTTAGCCCTGACCAATCTATGTTTTTTTTTTAGATGAAAACTATCACTTTTTACCGATATTGGCAAAATTCTAGTGTATGCATAGGCTTTCTATCTGGGGTTGCTATATTCATGACTGCCAGACAGTACTTAAGAATATAATTAATCACTTCTGTGACATAAGTTTTCAAAAAAACATATAATAAAGTTATTTAGGATGATCTCCTCTGATCTTAATTAAAGCTAATACAGTTCAAGTACTTTCAAACATTTAATTCTTAAAATCTTACCTCATCCAATGGAGTCAAAGAAGCACTTTCTCCACCATAATATTTATTTCTGTCCATGTGAAGAACTTTCTTCCCACCAACAGACATCAAACCACTGAGGACACATTCCTGAATAAAAAAAAACAACAGTACATAATATCATGACTGGTTCAAAGTAATTTGATAGGCATAATTCAGAACTCAAATTTGTGGGTTTTCCGGCAGTACAAACAAAGAATGTAACACATTATTGCTGAAAAGCACCTCCTACTGTCCTTCGTACACAATTTTTATTACAAATGCAACAGTAAAAGTTTGTACTGCAGAGGAAAATCCAAATATTTGAATTCCGGATATTATCTATTGTTATGATAAAGCCAAATAATTTCTTTTTTCCCCTTTTCATAACAAATGTTGCTATCTTTTAATTTCTACTCTCCCTGTCAATTATAATGCAATACAAAACTTCCAAATAATCATCATAGTTAACCAAATGATTTCTTTTTGATAGCTATGGTTAATTCAGACTAAGAGATAATTTTGCTGAAACACCATTGAGTTAGGTTTTGGTAGCCAATTAAAAAACAAGTAGACACCAGAATGTAAAAGATTGTTCAAGAACAAATGAGTGGGATTAAATAAGGGTTTGGATTTTGCAAAGTCTAAGATACTGACATAAATTGAACACAATCATGGGTTTTTGCTCGAAAGTGGACCTGATATTCTGTCTGTTTACATAATAGTGAAAATTTAACAAATATAACCAAACTTTTAATATTGATCAGCATGATTTTTTCAGCACAACAAGACTATGGCTATTCACAGTCTGGTTTCTGCATTTAGTGAAATCAGAGAGTTTCTTTGAGTTGGGCATCAAATTGATCAATGATTACATCTGATGACTGATGCAGACTAAAAACATATTCTATCAGAAAAAGTTCTTTGTGTCTTTCAAATTAGAATCTTGCCTTAATACTTATGAAAGAGGTTACTTTTTAGTAAAGACAATATGAAGGCAAAATCCAAAAGCATTATTCAAGACACATCTGAGGTAAATAAAGTTGCCTGCACTCATTGTAAAGTATAAATATTCGAGATGCCATTAAGTACATTGTAAGCAGTTTAGCACTAAAACATCAAACTAGCTTATGATCTTCATCTATGCATAAAATTAATTGATTATTTGGAATATTGATCTAAATGTCTGTTGAAACATAAGCTCTGATTAGCTGATATGATTATGAATGAGGACTTTTGGCAAATCAAAAGTTCTGTCTCTAAATTTACCCATGGTAGTGAGAACAGCATTATCCTGGTTTAGTGCCTGGGGATAATCATAAAACTATTTTCCAATACAGTCGTTTTAATAGTGCTCAACCCTCTAAGCATCATTGTTGTCAAATGCAATTAATTCTACACAAGTTTAACTTTTATTCACACAATAACAATATGCGTAGTATTCATTGAAAAAAAAGAAATTGTTAGAGGAGTTCCCATGGTAAACTCATCATATCAAACCGGGACTACTTAGAAGGAGTATAATATGTCCTGTAGTCATGGTTTCACTCAAACCCCAAGAGAATCAAATATTGGCATATATCATATAATCAACAATTTATTTAAGCCCTGGAGGCCAACAGAGAAGAGCACTGAATCACCTATGATGTTTAGTACGGAATAAATTACAGTTCATAACATTAGTGATTATTTAACAATGCAAAAAAAGGCAGGGAGTCAGAAAAAAGGACAGAGTAACAGCATGTTCAATCACGCGAAAATCCCCGTATTTCACGCCAAAAAAGTAAAATTAACCCGAATATTCAGACCCTACCAAGTACGAATACGCGGACCGAAATCATGGCGTTGATAGTTTTCTGCTAGAGAGCGTTGACGACGCGATGATTCGTACCAATAATTATGTCTAAACAAAGGAATTTAAATGATTGTTTTGCACTTAATCTTAGTGATTTGTTGTCGACTAGTATTGCACACGAGCGCGAGCACCAGATTCACTTACAAAAAAATAATAAAGTAAAGGAGGCTACATTACACGATTTTCACCCGCCATTCGATGATATTGTGTACATCTGGACTGTTTATTATAAACTGATGTAGGGTAAAGTAAAAGATGACCTGGATTTGCCGAAACTATGTTCGTTTTTGGGACGAATCATCTAAAGACGAATGTGACTGGGGACAGATCGTCTCGTCGGAGAATAGCCTCAATAGGGAGAAATCGTCTTGTACTTATGTCAATAACTTCTTTAAACTGGTGTACCCACTTTTATTTCCTCATACCCACATTTTTCAACATTGGTGGGTACAATACCCACTCTAAAAAAAGTCACTGAACATGCTGCAGAGTAAACACTACCAGTAACTATTACTGCATAGAGAGGCTAAAAAAGGCATAAAGGAGAAACATGGTGAAGCGCCCCGCTATTCAGCCAGTCACCTCAAAACTCAACTGTTCAAAATTTTACAGAACCTTCTTCTCCCAGTATTGTGCAAAATCCCTCTGGGGCATCATCACACAAGACCAAACCAAGTCTTACAAGACTAGACGGGTTACACATTTTTATTATTAGATAACTATGCGGATGACATCAAATTTTTTGCCAGACAGTCAGTCCTGGAAACCAGCAGATGTAGACAGACCTTCCAATTTTTTACAGGATTTGGCCCTTGGTCCGCCATGTTTCATGTTGACTGTATTCAGCTTCATAATAATCACTACGCCACCAAAGCATCTGTGGTTGACTGAGACATATTTATCTAAGACTTGAACTACTTTTTTATACATTTATACATGAATTCTTGAATTCTGCTACAAAGCTTAAAAACTGAGATTTTGTTTGAAAACATCCTGTGGTATATTCAACAAGAATCCTGCAAGATCATTTGCTTAAGTCAGATCAGATTCCGTTCCAATGTTGCAGACATAATACTCATTAATTCTTACTGTTTGCTGCAATCAGCACTAATCCTTTCATAAAGTGAATTATTATGCACAGATTTTAGTTATCAGTGATATAAAGATGGTCGCAGTAAGAGAAATAGTTGAAGGATGAATCACACTACAAACCCGTATCAATCAACTTAAATGATTAAATCAGCTTGGTCCTCACTCCTCAGGCACTATACCACCTTACTTACACTTGAAACAGTAATCAGTGCATTTAATTGATAGACATACATAGGCTATTTTGATTCAGGAATTATCAAGATCATGACATGATGATGAGTGATGGGCGTTTCATCACAGACAACAACAAAACAGAGAATGAAGTCCAATGAAACCAGGATGAAAATTCCAATGATCGCTTAGAATATTAAACAAAAATAGAAAAAAAATGTCAATGTAAGGGACACGCCAAAGGGACCGTTTTGGGGCCATGACATTTGCAGACAAATCCTAATTGCCAGCATCTCGAAGTTATTGATTTTCCGGAATATGCTACAAGGGGGTGGGGAGGAGGAAATGTCAGCAATTAATTCTTTTCCAAAACAAAATCAAAGATAAATAAACTGTATATCAAATACATACCGTCAGACCCGTCCCGAGGACGATAATATCGTACTCTTCATCCATGTTGAACCTTGTCAAGACAGTAGACAAGTAAAAATATTCACCGGCGAAAGCAAGATGGATGAATTAAGTGCGTAGGAATAAAAGTGACGTAAGAAATATTTTGTGAAATTTTAATTGATCGTAGAAATGCATGATATTAGGTTTATATGTTACATTTTGTAATTATAATTTTAGAATGGTGAGAAAAATAGCATTAAACGGTAAATAGTGGTGTAAAATAATATTTTTTGGAACTACTTTTATTGCTCTTGATTATCATTATAGAGATGTGTTGTTAGGCACTTCCGGTAATGAAGTCTGTGGAATTGCTGCAGTAAGTTAGAAAGTAATCTTGCATTGACGCTGTTTATTGCTTACCTTGACAATCCTGTCATACATGTTTTGTGTTAAAATTATAAACGCATTTATTGACAATCAATGTATACAACCTATATTATTACTGTATGGCCAAGTAGAAATTGACAAGCTACAGTCTAGACCTTGCAATTTGCAGTAACCAAGTTGTTGACACCACAGCTCACTTCCTTTTATATGACTATTTTTGCCATTGAACGCCTGTTTTATCTAATTTCTTAGTGTCTCCTTCTGATGCTTTTAAAAAGCATTTAAAATTAAGAGTTGTCATGCTATAGAAAGTACTCTTTTATTTAGTCACTTCTACTTCTACATATTTTCATCAAACTGTCAGACTTGACAAGTTGACATTTCTTTGATGGTGCGCAAGGAAAAGAGAATATAAAAGTTACATATGAAAAAGTAAAAGTAAGAAAATAGATAGGGCAAGATTTAGTGCCTAAGCAGAAGAGGTTCCCAGTAACTTTTCACCTCTATCCAGACTAGACCAATTCGGCTTTCGGGTGGTACCAGGACGCAAAGCTCCGCCAACATAGCTCTAATTCGTGACTGAGAAAGGATTCCCTTAGAAGGTCAAGTTAGAAAGCTCACTCTTAAAGGATGCTAGAAAGTGAGCCTCAGCAACTGTGGCTGGTAGAACATTCCATACAGGGATACTGCGTAGAAAAAGCTGTATAGCTGTCCGTAGCTGTAGAGTATGGCAGGAACCTGAGGATAAATATGAGGATGCATTTTGACATTTCTCATAATTTTAATACATTTATCTGTCAAAAAATATCTCAAAGTTGGGTATACCTCTACACCGGTATACCATATATATCGAATACCCATATTGTAGGTTCGATAGATATATTGGATCGAACATTTCTGTATCGAACAGATATCGACCAATGACAGTCATCCAAATAAAATCCAAGGCCTGCAAATCAGTGGATACTTTGTATTGCCAAATCAACATTCTACTGCTTCAGTTGGATATTGACTAATCTGAGAACGAACAATCTCATAATATGACATTTCTTCACGCAAACGCCTCACACGGTCACATCATGTTTTGTTCTTTTCAATCAAGGGGAAGTAAATGTTGCAGTTAGAATGTCCTTAATATGTACTTTTGTTTTTAATTAGTCCGGGAAATAACAATCAGTATTTATAATGTAGATCAATTCTATGAATCAGTAGTCACTCGAATTTGTACGGGCAGATCCACAATGTAAAGAGAACTTGATTGAACATAGGTGATATATGTCATATAAATAGCTGAAGTTCTGAAAGAATATGTTTTCCTTTTGCCGAATCTATACCAGACTCATTGGATGCAATATTTTTTTTAAAAAGCAAATGTCAAAGACATTAACATTTAAGACATCAATAATACCATGTATTTAATGGTATAGTTTTGCTACAATTAAAACAAATGAATAAACAACACTGTTTTGCTGTTTTGTAAAAAAAAAATGCTATTTATTATAAAATATCATAACATATATCGAATATTGATACGAATTCATATTCATACGAATATCGAATCGATCATTCTGACCGATATAGAGTCCTAAAGTTGGGTTCAAATTTGAACTACATTTGATTAAAATTTAAAACTGCCTTACTTGCATTAGATGTCCATTTGCTGGCTTTGTTATAAAAATCTTAGAATCGTGTTTACAAGTTTGCATGTTAGCTTTCTATAAAACATACTAAGTATCAACTAAATATTGATTGACATTAAGGTAAATTAAGCTTGATCAATTTTTCATATAATCAATGAAATAAATTTACTTCAAGATTTGTGCCCGAAAAATGCATGGTCTAACCTGGGGTAGAACCCATGACCTCCAAGTCATAAGCGGACACTGTTTCACTTCATCATTAAAGGCAGTTTTAGTACAAGGAAGAACAAGTATCATACCATTGCTTAATAATCAACTATGATCAAAGTTTCACACTACTTATTTTTCAGATTTTTGTGAGAATGGCTAAAGTTGTGTCAGACTCATCTCACAGGACTGCTGGTAAAACTGATCCTATACAGATTGCTACAGTTCCCTCATATGAAGGTAATATTTTATATAGTGTACTTTCTGTTATGGTGCAATTACGCAAACCTTCAATTGTCTTATATGCAAATATTTATAAGGCCGCAACAAGTTGAGCATGTGTTCTACAGATTTTCTGGAAAAAAATGGGGCGAGTGAGTGAAGAAAAAGAAATAAAAAAATATTAATTTAGTTGTTTTAAATAGGGGTTTGTCCAAATTTTTATGAGCAAGCGAGAAAATAAAAATATTTTTTGTAAAAATTTTAAAATGTCAAAAGGTGCGAGCAAATCCATAGAACACATGATCAACTTGTTGTGGCCTAATGACCTGAAAAAGTAATCAAACTTGTGTATTGACTTACTAGATCCCACATAGCATATATAGTGTATTGATGAGTTATGTTGATTATATTTATCTTGATGCAGAAATCAGACTGAATTTGAAAATTTTGGGTTATCAAGTCCTGATTGAGTGTTTCAAAGCCAAAGTTACTAGATGTGGCTAATAAACTGAGGGTTCTTGCAATATCATTTAATTCATTAAGTTTCAATTGAATCCTTGATATTTATTCCTAGTCACTATGACTGTTAACTCAGTGCTTTTAGCCATGTCTTAAAACGTTACCTTTTTAATTTGTATGATAAATTTAAGTGTTGACAATAAAATCAACTAAATCTTTAAATTATGTTGAAACAGAATTTTATCTAGCTTAAACATATAATTTTCAGTACTGCTTATGATATTTCAGATGTTTTTGCTACTGAAGTTTTGAATGAGATATTTCCTCATGATGTTGAATTATTACAGGAAGCCTCAGCTGATGGTGCTCTGTATGTATACAGTTTTATATAGTCCACAATGTACTTGAACTTCCTAAAGTAGTAATAATCAATCAAATCTAAATTATAAATAGTTTTAAAATGAAAATGTAGATCTCACATTAGTTGGTGCATAATGATTTTTTGTGATTATAAGGAATTTTCTATTAAACTTTTATAGCCATGTGATCTTGTTACCAATCTGTTTAATACAGGTCTTTGGTGATGGTCTGTATATATATGTACCCCCACTCTTAATCGAAAGCTCAGTGGGTAGCACACAACTTGAAGTCTACCGATTAGAGGGGACAGGGTTTTGATCCTGGGCAGAGCATACTGTTGTTGAATTTGTCACAAAATAATTTCAATGGCCTTTCTCCCTCCTACCACTGATTTCAAATCATGTAGGGCAGTTGTGCTGGTTTCTGATAATAGCTAAATCCAGAGATTTAGCGTTTCTAAGAACAATGAGTTGATTACTTGTCTGCTGTGATATGACCTATACAACTTGTTGATACATAATTTAACCCTACAAAAATGTTTATACTACAGGAAGAGGCTAACTGTATCAAATCTTGGTGATCATTTAGATGGCTGGATTGATGATGCTGTGAAATCAGCTGGTACCTCAGGTATGGATTTTTAATTGTTACGAGTGTAGGTTGTGGTTTTTCTAGAACTCAGAACTAAAAAAAAGCAGGGTCTGAAAAAGTGGGCAGGGCTAACTATAAGTTGATTCAGAACACTGATAGCTGTTGTAAAGATGGATATTGTTCTTGGGAGAAACATGACAATATAAACATTTAGATGGCTGGTGTTGATAAGGTGGATGATATAGGGAGGTGGCTATTGACAGAGGTTTAACTGTGCATGTAATAAGCTTGCCTGGCTTGTTCAGTCGATAGTGCACAAGTCTACTGATCAAGGACTAGGGGTTGTTGGTTCAATTCCTTGACTGGGCATACTTTCGTGGAGCTTGGTCATAAAATAATTTCTATGATTATCTCCATCGTTACACTGATTTTAAAATCATGTAGGGCAGTTGTCAACTTGTCAGTCACTGACATAAGTATGTGCCTTGTGACAGCTGAACAGCTTAATCCAGAGATTTAGCCTTTCCAGGAATGGTATGTTGGTTGACTGACCGCGGTGATATGACTATACAATGAGTTGTTATGACTTTAAACCCATCCAAAACAGAAGTATATGTGATGAATTTTTGGTGTATATTACAGAAGGTGAAACAGTTCAAGGTCGTCTAGGTCCTACAGATGTTATGTTTCAATTTGATAATGTTGGTACATTGGTTATTGATCAAGACAGGCTTGAGGTATGTTCATATTATTACTAGGAGCAGTATTCAAGTGATAGGACATATACTAAGGGATCTAGAGGTTGCATGTCCAAATGAAACTAGGGTCGTTATTATTTTTAGCGAGAAATTTACCTGGGATTGTTTCACTCCCCACAAGCAGATGTAAATGGATATGAGGGTATAAGGCTCAAAAGAGAAATGGATCCATATAAAAATTAAAGACACATGATTGATATAATATCTCATTGAACTAATTATATTGATTGTTATTTCAATTATTTGAGACTGTGTTGTTAGGTTGTTGAGAGACTAACTTGCGTGTATATAATATGAATTCCTTATTATTCTTTTCCCAGTTTTGCTCAAATGTATCTATTAACTTTTTTTAGTAGAAAATATGACAAGTAAAGGATAGTCTATTTAAAGTTATTTATATTACATTTTCAGAAAGACTTGATATTTCTTTATATTTAGCTCTACCATTTGTGGATAACTACTGAAGGGAATACATTGAAACTTCACACTCTTGTACTCTGTGTCTAATATATGATGGTCATCAGTCCAATAACTTGGCTTTTCTTTTTTGTGGAGTTACGCCCCTTTTCTTGTCAAATATGAAGTTTTAAAATTTAAACATGACTGTAGACCCAATTGTTACCTTTTGTTCTTACTCTCAGGAAATATTACTTTTGTTTACTCAAGCACTCGCCTGCTATCTGAGAACAGCTCTTTTATACTTGCTCTGATTGTATTAATTATTATTGTTATATATTTTCAGTTATCTAGTCAAAGCAACTTCAGCAGTATGAAAGCTAACACCTGTGTTTATAAAGGTAAGAAAATTATTAAAAATTTTCTCGATATAGATGTAATTTGGAACACAAACTTCGGGTTTTTCCACCCATTCTGACTAGACACAAACAATTTTGTTTTCACATTATTGCTCCATATCATGTGATATAATCAATATTGTTAATATAATTTTCATAGTAATGGTACATGTTTGATTATGCAACATGTAAAACTTTTGCTGAAGCAAATTAGCAGTACCACAGGTGGGGGTTTAACCCAGGACTTCTTATCCCTAAGCATGCATTGCTTTTGTACCATTTAAGCCTGTGCTCCTTTAAAATTCTGGTGAAATTCTTTATAAAATAATGGTGTTTTAAAACATTTGATAATGTTTAAAGTTATGTTTTATTTTTATCAGCATGAGTTTAATTTTAGAAAATTAGTATGCATAATTGAAAGTTTTTAGGACTGGTCCTAAAGTTCTGGATTTATGGCACCTGAGAAAGGTTTCCTTTCTTACGCAAAAGCTGTTGTAATTATGAAATTAAAGAGATTTAGGATTTTGACTATTTAAGAACTGTCACCCAATAATATTTTGATTTTATATCAGGAAAATGGATGTATGAAGTAATGCTAGGATCTAAAGGCGTAATGCAAGTTGGCTGGTGTACAATTAAGTGTAAATTCTCTCAAGAGGTAGGTGCAGAGATGACTATGCAACTTAATTTATATATCTGTGTTAAAAGTTAAAGTGATGTTTAAAGTCTGCTTCTATAATACTAAATACATATTCAGCTGACTTAACAATTTTGTGCAATAACCCCGGATCATTGAATTCTCCTTCAGACAGTTGATCCCTCACAGTACCCTTTAACAGCTGGGTGGAGTGGAACAATTGTGGGTAAATTTCTTGCTCAAGGAAATTAGCACTGCTTTTATTCCTAGCGAGGTTTGAACTGTCATCTATCTAGTGCTCATAAAGAATTACTTAGTTATGTCATTTTATCAATATATAATATTATAATATTACAGGAAGGTGTTGGTGATACAGAAAATTCCTATGCTTATGATGGTAGTAGACAAAGAAAATGGAACAAAACAACACAAAAATATGGAGATGTAAGTTGAATGTTTGTGATACAATTGTTAAGCTAAAGTTTTAATTTATGTATGAGTATTTTTGGATGAAACAAATTATATTTTGCTGGGCTCGACACTAAACCAAATATCTTAAATGGACAGTCAGCTATATTTTTGACTTGCCCGAACCATATCAGTAACAGGTTGATAAACCCAAATATAGGTCATGAGGAGAAATAAGGCAACCTTTAATGTCGGCCCTTTTTCTGTCAAAGTTTGAAGTTAATACATTTTAAAGCAGCCAAGTTATCACTGAAATGTCTGTTAACGTCTGCCTATAGAATTTTGAGAAATATTATTTTAATTATTTCAAATATTTTTATCTATTCTTATAATTGGCTGATACCCCCAAACAGTGTTAGGGGCTCATCAAGTTTATTTGTATCCATTATACTTACATCAAAAGGCAATTGGCTTATTTCTTAATTGATCAATATTATGATCAGAATACAAAAGTTGTACAGACTATACATCAAGTCATGCTACTCTTGGGATATGTTTGATTTCTTAAAAGTTATAAAAGTTAGAGTGCAATTTAAATTCTGCTTCCATTTACATGTTCAGCTGATTTAATAAATTGATAAGATAACCCCTGATCATTGAACTCATTGAACTCATTGAACCTTCAAACAGGGGACCTTCAACAGTATTCATTTACACCTGGGTGGAGTGAAACAACTGTAGGAAAATTTCTTGCTCAAGGAAATTATCAGTGCCCCTAGAAGGATTTAAACCCTGGACCTTTTAACCTCTTAGCACTCGTCCTACCACTGTACAACTGCTCCTGCATTTCAATATACATGTACACTGCCCTCTAAAAATTCCTTCACAGTACAATTTATTGAATTGCTACAAATTCCAAGTTCAAGGTTGAAGAATTATTCAATCCTTGTTTATTTTATTTATTATTCATTAATGGAATCAAAAGTTCAGGTTGTTCATTTTAATTTTTGAGTTGCAGCAAAAATTATCCTTCAGCCTCCCAAACTATGGTCAATGTATCTCGATGAACCGGTATCAAGTTTGAGATATTTATTCATACCATATGCAAAAGAAAAATGTACTGATTTCGAAAAGCAAAATTCAAAATCATTTAACAGTAAAATGCTTTTACAACTTTTGAAACTCCATGCAGTACAATGTATACTGTGAATGTGTGTAGGAACTTTTGGAGGGCAGTGTACCATTGAATTATAATAAAATTATACTATTTCAGGCCTGGTGTACTGGGGATGTTATTACTTGTACTATTGATTGTGAGGAAGGTTCTATGTGTTTTTACAGGTACTGTTTTAAGAAGAAATTTTGTTTACTTTTGTCTATCACATAAGATTTGTCTGATATCATTTAAGAAAATGTTAAAAAATCTACTTAGCCTTAGTGAATTTCTATTCTTAGAGTGTGATCTGAAGGTGCAATTATTAAACAGGCTAATGTTGGCGTGATATTTTACTTGGCATTATCTTCATGTAAAGGCATTAGAAGAGAGTAATATAGAATTTTGAATTTAAAGAGACTTAGATGGAAACTTTCATGTTGGCTCTTTTTTATTGTAATTTTTTTATATAACTTAAAAGATTACAATTTTTGATTTGTAATTGAGTGACAAATTTCTGTTGAAAACCAAAAACAGAAATATTTAAATGCATGGTAGTTGCAGAAAAGATTCAAAAGCAATACAATAAGCTCATAGATGATGTCATCTAAGTTGATAGCTAATTATCTCTTGGAACTTGATCGCTAATTCACTGCTACATTTTGATGTATATTTTACGGTTTATTTCAGGAATGGTAAAAGTTTAGGAGAAGCATTCTCTAATGTTAGATTTGGTCCAGGGTTTGCTTATTTCCCTGCTGTAAGTCTGTCTCAAGGTGAAAGTCTGAGAGCCAATTTTGGAGCAACACCATTGAAGTATCCTTTATACTGATTCTATGTTTTTCTTTACCAAGTTTGATGATTGTTTCTATTGACTCTTCTAACACGTCTTGATCTAGATTTAGTGTCATCTGAAAAGGCGACATGTAGGGGTTACTTTGGGTGTTGGGGGTGGTGTCTACTGTTTATTTGTATAGAGCTTAAATCTGATACTATTCAAACTACTGATTTAAAATTTCACAGGTGGATATATCACATAGAAAAGAAGTACAATGCTTAAGAACCATAACTCTCTGCTTTGTAATTTTGGAAATTTTCAAGTTACTGCCCTTGGCTCCATTTTCTTGTCCAGAGCACAAGTCCAATTATCTGACTTGGAAAGCCGTATTTTAATGATGATTTTGATGTCTAAGATGCTGGTGTGGGCAGCAGGCAGCTGGAATGTCTTATTACTGCTATCCCTGCAGTTCTGTTTGTTGGGTCAGGGATGTCTAGGTTGGTCGCCTCAATTAGCTAGATTGTGAAAACTTTCAAGCAGTGGTCAATAAAATATGGGACCAATAAACATTTTTAAATTTGAAATTAATGTGATAATATAATCCAGCAATTGAATTATACTCTAAAAAAATACAGTAAAACAATTGTGAAACCATGTGATTTTTGACAATTTTTAAGTCACAAAGATTAATTTGTGAAGAAAAAAGTCCACAGATTAAAACCATCCTGTTTTTAAGATCTCAGTTTTGAAAGACCTAGTCTTGAAACTTGGCTCTATTGAATATTTTCCTTAACACAGACCCTAGATATCCTGTAGAAGGTTATTCACCATTGCAGACTTCACCATGTAATGATATTATAAAAACTAATGTACTATTAGGTTACTTAGAGAAATTATTAGATATTAATATGAAATTATCTGAGGTAAGATATTTTTATACTGGGAGATTATTTCTTTTTTACCAATTACTGGTTAGGGCAAGCCAAAATTAGCCCTTTTCACCTTAATATAAAAAGGGCTATTTCAAGATACCCTTATTTTGTTACTAATAGACTGACTGAGAATCATCTTAGACTAATTATTCCCATGACGATGGTCTTTAAGAAAAAGCCATTAGAATTACAGTTATCATGGCATATTTACAGATTTGGTTTAGATATCTGTTTATATTAAAACCCAGGTCAATAGCGCAGTTGGTAGTGCGCCGGGATTTGGAATCTCCTGCCCGAGGGGGTGCGGGTTCGAATCCAACCCGGGGAGGTTATATCCTTCCATGAAAATTTGACAATAATGTCGATTTTCCTCCATTGATTAGACAATATGGAGAAGTTTCCGCCCTTCTGGAACGTTAGGTGAGTACTGGTTATAGACAATGGTCCAGGCAAGCTAGGTTAGGTGCGCTGGACGCAGTAAAATGACCTAAAATTGTGTTGACAGGGCGTTAAATCTAGTAAAAAAAAAGTTTATATTAAAACATTGATGATTATTCATTAAAAACTGTTAGGATATGCAAAAATCACGTTTTACTTTTATAAAAACACTCCCATCCCTATAGACATATGGGCAGAAGTGGTTTTATTAATATAAATGAATTGTGGAGATAAAATGAAAACAATGTTTATTTCTTTAAATACTTTTTTAGATTACTTGAAATGTCTGCTTGCATCCTTAGCTTTTGTCACTAAGTGGTAGAAAGACACTGAGGAACCTGGGCTTGATCCAAGCTTGGACCCTAGATTTTTACTCACTTACATTTTCTATTTCAGGATGAGGCAGGATATACAAAATCAGATCAAACAGATGTTACCATGGCAACTAAACCATTACCACTAACAGATAAACGTAGTAAACAAAGTACTATATTATTGATTGTTTGTCAAATAATGGATAAACTATCTTCATTTCTGGTTAGTTTATTTTCTTTAGTTTATTCTTTATGTCTTCATGTATATTAATTTTAAACTTCCTGTTTGAACTTCTAAAATAAAGTAAAAAATGTAAATGGTGTTAAAGTCTGCTTCCATATACATGTTCAGTTGACTTTACAGCCCCTGATTATTGAATTCATATTTAGGAGGGTGATTCCTCACAGGTCCTAGTTACACCTTGGTTGAGTGTAACAACTTCAAGCTTCTTCAGTAAACTTACCAAATAAAAATTTCTTTGACCACTCTGGTTTCTTATTTCATTCTCTATGACTTAAGCAATGTGTTATCTTTAGAAAGCAGTATCTATTTCAAACCTCCCTTATTTCAACGCTGCTTGTGACTTTGTCAGTTGACTTAAAACAAGGTTACCCAAAATGCATTAAGGAATTTTAATTCAGCGTGTTAAAAAAGAATTTAAAATCATATAAAAATGGCCTAGATATATTAGTACCCACTCAGTATTTTTTTAATGAAAACTTGGCACTTTATTAATTTCAGAGAAGTACCTATATAACAGAATCGTGTTTATTACAACTGTTGATTAAATTAAATGATATAAATATAATAGATGAAGAACAACCAGCAATATCAAGATTGTTAGATTATATGTGGGCTTTTATGTTGGTATGTACTTTTGATTTTTCCATGTAGCATGAGACCGGTAAAATTTGGAAAAGACTATTAGAAAGAAAGAAACTTGAAATTACGCATTTTTCAAACTGTTTTTCTAGCTATGTCCACTTGTTGTTACAATTGCTTCAAACTAATCTCACAGTTATCGTCCCTCAAGCAAACAATAGACAATAATGGCTATAGCCAATTTATTAGACATTGGTGTTATAGACGTTTGCTGGTGTAATGCTTACAAAGATACTTTGTTGTAATAATATTTAATTTATTTAGTTACGGTAGACATTCAGAGGTATGAAAACTTGGGACATAACCCCATTAGAAAAATTGTGTTGAATAGTATATATTTTGTGCTACCTGTTTATACTTTCATAATTTGTTATATAATGTTGATGACTTATAGGCCCATTGGGTCAGGTGCATGTACATTGTATTACTCTATTATTGTATTATATTTGGTAAATTGCACACGTCACGTTAATAAATAAATACTTACTTACTTATTATCTTATTTGTGTGTGATGGGCTACTAATAGACTTTGAATTTCCCAGACTTTGGACAAATTGTGTTTAAAAAAATAAAAACTTAACTATATATGTATTAATTATTTATTTAACATCAAAATTATATCTATGGTTCACAAACCAAACATTTAATGTTATAATTTTTATATTACAGGGTTCAGATGTAAGATGTTGTGTAGAGAATTTAATGATGTCATTATTACAAGCTTATAGATATGCTCCAGCTACTACTGATTTTAAACATAATGTAAGTACATGTATTATATATGGTAATGATTGAGAATAATTCATCAAGATTTTTTATTATTGTGATAATAACTCATTCGGAACTCCAATTTATGGGTTTTTTTCATCAGTGCACAGGCTGTACAAACTTTCTACACAATATTGCTTAACAGCACAATATCCAGATTAAATCCTTTTGTTCTGTGTACACATATTGTATTACGGTGGAAATACTAAATGTTTGAATTTCGGCATTTATAGTCAATTTGACATGCATTTGAATAATTTTAAGTGTATTGAATTCCTGTAACTCCATTAAATGCTAAAATGATTATACTCCATTTAACTGAAGTTATGTCCCTTTTATACTTAGAAAGTTGCAAAATATTATCTCCAGTTCTAAATTAATACAATAATTTGAATGAAAGTTGGTATGCTTGTTCATCAGTCCTAAATCTACACAACCATGCAGGACCATTACTCCCTGTCAGTTAGTTTTAGATTTATGCCATTTATTGTTCTGTCTTCAAATATGTCATGTTTTTGCATTGCCATAAACAAATCACCTGAAAACTCAAGCATGCCGTCTGTGACTGCTCTTGTTTTTACGATTAAGTTTATGGCTTTACCAAGAAGACATTGTTAAGTAGTTACTATAATGTATATTTATGTAAGTTGTTTGGCTTGTGATATCCAGCTTGGTTAGTATTAGTGCACAGTAAAAAAAAACTGTATTTTATAATATAAGCATAGTAATTTTTATTATTTACTGGTAATGCCAGTAATTCAGTCTTTCCCTAATGAGAGAATTCATTAGCTATATCACATTGATCTCTGCTCAAAATATACAAGCTGTAGTAAAGAAATGCATTATGGGACAGTTTAAGTACGGTTAAATTTATCCATTTTGGTTAAGTAACCTTTTGGTTATATTGTTTATACAATCAGATAACCAAATTGGTTAGCTAACCTAGTCTGGTTAAAGATAACCCAGGGTTAGCATTTAACCCAGGGTTAATTTAACCAACGTTTATACAATTGGTTGCTGGTGATCATTGAATAGCCAGATTTGGTTAGAATCACATCCCAAATTTTGAACTTTCACCCATCCATGTTTTTTTCATCATAGAATTTTATTCTTGTGTGTTTTCCATTAAGCTTGTACCTGCTATTGTATATAAGTATACTATTTTGTTTTCAGAAACAATATTTAACTCTGGTATTAGCTATATTAAGACATCCAACTACAAGAAGATATTTACTGTCATCAGAATTATATCCTTTTACCTTATATAGTTTTTTACTTGTTACCGGATTGGTTAGACAAAAGTCTTGAATACATGGGACTTGAAGTTATTGAATCAAGAGGGAAAAACTATTTCATGGTTTGAATGCTGTTTTATTAGTTTTTGCATTCAAGATATGAAAAGCTGTTGTACCAAGCTGTCTTTCTGCCTTATGCAGCTGTCATATGTAACCCCTACCTGAAAGGAATATCTAGGACTTAGGCTTTAAGCCCATCAAACCCTAGTATAATCCAGGACATGCAGGGACAGTTGGAATTTTTTTGCACTCCAGGGGGAAGGGGTGTTGAGATTTATGCAGATTTAGAAGAAATTGCTGTGAGTGAGGTGAGATGGCTTATGATCTGATGCTCTAAATTGTTTCCTTGGATTGAGTATTGTAATGTGTGGCTTTTAATTTCTTAGTTCTTACGATACTAAAAAAGCAGAGAGAGCTTTATAACTTGGCAGCCTCTAGCTTTGTGGAAGGATCAGTGGAAAGGATTAAAAGAAAAAATGTGTTAGGAATGCTTTTAAATGAATTATCTGTAGATGGAAAGTTATCTGCTGAAAAGGCATACTGCACTCATTATCAAAATGAAATAAATTATTTTTCTCAGAAAAGAGAGGTGTTGGAGAGCCACTGGTGTATTAAATTACACATAGATAAACAGAAGACTAGTTTTCAGATATTTTGCTTTTCCTACCAGTCTCATGTCAGTCAATGTAATCGGCTGATGTAGATAGATCACTTTGTACTGTATGTTATCATGTATTAAACCTTAACATATTGTTTACATTTGACAAGATAAAGTTTCCAATGTTTCTACATATAAAATCTTTAGATGATGAAGGATTACAAGCTCTTGCACCAACTGTATGGTGGGATATGTCATCTCAGGTAGATTTTATTTGTCCTGCTGATTTAAATACTCACTATTGTTGCATTCATTAACAATGCTGATTTATATACTCACTACAGTGATTGTGAACTCGCTATTGATAAAAATTGATAGCTGTTTTATGTGCATAAATATGAAACGAATATTGAGTATTTAAATCAGGGGGTAATTTATGTATCACTGACAGTAGAATAAAATTAAACAATACCATCTGTATAACATAAGTGAAAATTTCAGGGCTGATCCTGATCTTCTTTATCTATTTGTAGTTAATACAAGCTTACCTAGGTTAACACTCTCGACTGCAAACTTCATTATAACTAATTGTGCCTGTAGGAATTTTAACGTTAATATTAATCTTTATTATACAGTAAATCTGTTTTGGATAACAGCATCTCGCATGGCAACCTTTAAAATGATAAACTAAACATTGCTTTATTGTCTGTCAATGAATCAAAATGAAAGAAGCTGTAAATTGAAACTGAAAACATGATAATTAATCAACAGGACCAATTTATTTACTGTGATTATAATACTTGATGGTAATGCGACCATTGCAGCATATATTTTACCAAGCTATATCTGATATGTTTTCTATAGGATGATGATGATGATGATGACGAGGATGATACAAAGACACAAACATTTATACCTGAAGATGATGCTGAAAATAAAGAGAAATATATGAGATCTTGTGAAGAATTAAGATTGAAGATAGAAGGTTTGATTTACTTACTTTGTGAAGCTTAGTCATTACGTACAGTGATCTCCAAAAGTTTGTGGACTTAATCATGTTTTTAGGATAAACTGAGCCATTTTTACCCATGAAAATAGAAACAAATTCTAAAATAAACATTGACTTGTTTATCTACATGTGTCTCAAAGTATGTTTCTTATATAAGCTTTAATTTTAGTAAAACTATTTGCAGTAATCCACATTTCTCAAGGGCTAATGTCTGGGTAAGTGTGCTGATATCAACTTTAGGCACACTTGCCCTATTTCATAACCTTTTTCATTGCATATGTTGAGTCTTAATGATGATTTTTCTAAAACAAATATGCACTAAATTTCTCAAAGTCACAAGCCCTTTTGCACCTTAACATTAGGTCACTTGTGTTGATTTGTTTATTTCATAGAAGAAAAATCCCTTATTAACGTTGAATATTTACCTGTGACAATTATGTTACAAATTTCATGTGCAGAAAGTCTGCTGTTGTTTGACTGCAGTTACTAAATGACCGAAAGTTGTCGCAAAATGGATTTTTGGAACACTAGGAAGTGTGCAATCTCCGTAAACAGAGATCCTGTTCTACTCGCGTTGTCGTACTGGATCTCTACTTAGTCAATGCAAAGTCACGTCGAGATGAACTTTGTGTCGACCAATCAATGCGTAGCTTTCATCTAGACGAAAACACTATTAATCACATTTTGATTTCATAATTTCTATTTTTAGACCAAGGTTTGCATGCAAATTTAACAACGGTATTATTCACAGTCTGCGATTGGGTGGCTCATTTCAAATTGCGTGACGTAGACGATGTAAACAAGTTATGTATCATAACAATTTCGTCATGAATATTATGAGAAAAGGTCACCTGAACGTGACCTTCGTTTGGAAAAGGCCAGATCTAAATTAGCGAGTAGGCGAGCGGAAATTTTAGATCGGGTTTTAATCAGATTGGGAAGTGTGCCGATATCATATTTTGGCATACTTGCTCAATACTGGAATACGAGTATATTGACGACATTGTGGTGATATGATGATATCGGCACACTTTCACAGTAATTCTGTTACTATTTATAGTAACTTATGATATAAATAAATAATTTCTATTTCAGAGATTGAACATATACAAGTTATCATATTAAAAGTTTTATTAAATCATAGAGATTTATATAATGTAAGTATTCAAGTTTAAATTTGTTTTCAAGTTAATACAGTTATGTTTTAGGCCATTGAAAAAATATTTGATAATTGCTATTTCCTGACCCTGCATTTCATTTCAGAATCAACAAACATGTTTTTTGTTTAGCAAATAAAAGACATGTAAAGATAACTTGTGATCTTTGAACCTTTGAACTTGGATATATTTTGTGGGTTTAGCAAAAAACTGTTGTAACTCAATATAAGAAAAGATCATGTTATATCTGTTTTTTGCTATTTGTTGGTTTTAGGGTCATATTTGGATCAGCAATTCAAAACAAACCATATTTTCATTTGGTCCTGATTTGTTTTCACTCTGTAGCCTATTTGGATGCTACAACTTTAACTGCCATGTTCTAAGGAACTGAAGTTTTTACCTTTTTATTAAAATAATGTATGTAACTTCTAAATGTACATGTATATCCATGTAATGAATTCATGCACTTATTTTACATGTACATCGAAGGAGTAATTGGCCCTCAAAACTGCGATGTTTACAGTTAGTATTTTCTTGAAAAACTATACATAGTTTCAAGTGATGTTTTCAAAATATGCTATTTAGGAAACAAAATTGTACCAATGAATGGTTTTAAAATGTTCTGAGGAATTTGTTTACTTTATATATATATATATTAAGTCCTATTGTGAAACAAGTTCTTACAACTTAGATTAATCACTCTTGAGTTGCTTTCTAGTTATGAGCTAGTAGAATAATTTTTTTAGCCCAAGGAATCAACTGGATAGGTTTGGATGGGATTTGAACCAATGTTGAGCTGTCTATCCAATGATTACCTGTCTTACGTAGTAACCACTCAGCCACCCCCCAAAGCAGGAAAATTTGATCTTATTAAAATCTTCCTCCTTAAGTGATTACAAGAAATGATGATGATAATAATGGTTTGTCTATAATTTTATTTCAGGGCAAGACATCACGCCAGATGTTTCTAGAAAAATTTCGTAAATATATAAAGGACACTAAGGTATAACATTTAAACTGATTTTGTCTAACTTTTGTTGCCCAAAAAAAATTAACTGAAAATATTTAAGTATTTTAAGAGAAGTTTCAAATCTGAGTCGTAGAATGACATGCATTATACTGTACATGGTTTATCATTATATTGTCATGGTAGTAAACTGACAGGCTCATGGCTGGGCATCAATGTTTAATTTAAATTGCCTGTTAGCTTAACCCGCTATATGTTTTACTTACCCAAACCAAATGTTTACTAGCATTAACAAGTTCTTCCAACCCAAAAATGGGTAGTCAAAGGCAATAGTACTACCTTTAATGTCAAGCCCGGCTAACTAGTCATAGAGACCAGTATTTTGAGACCTCGGAAAATGATTTTTGCTATGTAAAAGCTGCTACAATAATGAAAATCATCCCTATAAAATTTTAAAACTTTTGAACTTTCACAACAAATTATTGTTATCTGGTTATATTTGTCAGACAATACATTGTTCTCACGTGTAAATCATTTGTATGTTTCAGTTAACATTAAATATATGGCCATTACCTGTTACATTATGTTTCTTTCATCGTATGGTGCAAGTATTAAGGTATTATTGGGATGACTTCCAGAAAGAAGATCCAGATAGATTTGTATTAAGTTCAGGTTATTATTATTGTTATTTTTTTGACAAATGCCCTTCATGATTAAGAATCATTGGTAGGAGGGAGAATGGCCATAGAAATAATTTCATGACCAAGCTCCAAGAAAGTATGCACTGCCTGGAAATCGATCCCAAGGCCCCTCAATCAGTAGACTTGTGTGCTACTAACTCAGCTAGCCAGGCGGCTCATCAGGTAAATATTTACATTGTTTACATTGATATAATATATCCGCTTACAACTGCAACACTGCTCTTACTTACTGAAGCTTGCAAAAAAAACCTACAGTTTTGCTCTTTTTTCCCCAAAAAAGATAATTCCATTATAGACATCCAAAAATAAGTTTTGACCCATATCCTTTAGGTTCGGTTCTTGTAGGAACAAAGGAACCACTTAGATATTTTCTATCAATAATATGATGCCACTTAACATGTTTTAAGTTTTATACTGATAAATATGCATAGTGTCCGGAAAAATTTGCAATTTCACTGGACTCTATGTTCAGTACTAAAATTTGTTTTCAAACGGACTGAAAGTAAAAAACATTTTGTACTTTTACTTTATTTTAGAGGCTTACATGCCAATACAAGAGTTCTGGTTAGATACGAGAGATTATTTTGATTTACAAAGATGTGGAGGATCTATGAGTCATTTAAATAGAATGCTTGGATGTAAGTTTATATTTGAATATAATTTTAACATAGGCACATGTTTTTTCTCTCTATATTTAATGTGTGACATCGTGTGTCTTTAATATTGAACAAATACCATGCTGTTATAATTTACTCCTTCATTTATTTAACTTCACAAGGTGTTTGTATGAAGTTCTATATTAAAATGGAAACAACATATACATGTAGGTTTTTATACTTTGTTTCATAATAAAGCATAGGCACTCGTTATAAAATATCTTATATGTTATTAAATTTCGGCACATCAAAGCTTGTGCTTATGTTTTATTCTACGATAAAATATGGACTACTTTATGTTTATTCTTAATTTTTATATACCTACTACACATGTATGTACTTGTTGATGCCTTTTCAAATAAAGTTATTGAATTGTTTGATATTAAGTTTCATTTCTAACTAGAAATATTTCATGTATCCTTATGTATTTCTGTATAAATTTAAATACTTGAAAAATAGTGTTAACACTTGTGTAACCATAATCATTTTGATAGGTCAGTGCAAAACTAGTCTAACTACATGTAATAAGGGATGTAAAATATTTTTGCACTGACCCAATATAAGGTTTATATCACGCAGCCGTTTGAAGTATAATAAGTGATTTGTTATGTATTGTATTGCAGCTGAAGTGAACAAAGCACAAGGTTTAGAGTTATCAGAAGAAGGACAGGTTAAATCTGTGAAGTCACCTGGTAGGTTATCTCTATTGTTTATCATTATTTAGAGAATTGTCATTTTGAATCTCTAACAATTCCAAAGGAAATCTTTAAAACAATTTAAAGCCTTGAGCTTCTTAATTTAGAACTCGGCATCATCTTATTTTCATCGACCAGTTTGTTCAAATTATCCCCTTGTGATTGACCTCCAATGGGTTTCAAACCCAGGTCCTCTTGATTCCTAACCATCATGCATTCTATCACTGGACAATTGCTCTGGGTCGTTATGATTTTAGATTGAATGGTTGACAAAGAAGTTTGTACCATTTATTTGTATTTGCTAAAATGGTTTAAAATATCAGAACAAGATTTATTTAGCCATCAAATATAATGTCTAAGCTACAAACATGCTATTTTAAAAATACATTTATTATTGCATGTATGTGATATTGTCGATCTTTTTATTAAACATGCATGCAATAAATGAGATAAATACATAAAACAACTATTGCACTGTAACATTTTAATATGTAGACCTATATTGGCCTGGGGAGCCATCAGTGTCATCAGTAATAACAAACTATCGTACACTGATACATGTAAATGTATTATATTTTATAGAAACAGACTATCCTAAACCAGAAATGCCTAGTGGTAATACATTAATGGAGATATTAGATGGAATAATGTTATTATATTATACTGCTGCACATAAACAACTAGGAAAGGTTTGTTATATTTGTTGTTTATTGTTAATTCAATTGTTGCAAAGACCGGTAATCTGTATTTTGTTTTAATAGATGTCTTAAACAGCTTTTTTGTTTGACTGGAAATAATGTCTGAGGCCATTCTCCCTCCAACTACTGATTCTAAATCATGTATGGGCAGTTTTCAGTCACAGACGGAAGTATGCACTTAGTAACTGGTGAACAGCCTTCCCAGGAATGGTGAGTAGATTGACAATTTTAGTGTTATCTAGTTTATCAACATACTATTGAAAACTATGTTATATAAATAAGCTTTTATTATACCCCCGCTTCGAAGAAGAGGGGGGTATACTGTTTTACCCTTGTTCGTGCGTGCGTCCGTTACAAAATTTCCGTCGCAGTTTTCTCAGCAACTATAACATGCAGCAGCCTAATACTTTGCATATTGCTTCATCCCATAGTCCCATGTGGTGTAAAGCGATTTCATGCTCCTTGCTCATCTACTTCCTGTTTGTCGCATATTTTTAGATTTTTGCGGGGGTATCACTAGTGAGCATTAGCTCACAGATTTGCTTGTTTTAGCAAAGTTAATTGCAGTATGCATGATAAGTTTTTTTTAAATTCCATTTAACTAAGAACTTTTAAAGGGCACTGTAAACATTGATATGTGACATGATATTTTATATTTTTTAGATGAATGTATTAAAAGAACATATACAAGATTATGTCCAGTCATATACGGATACATTAAAGAAGTTAGAAACTTGTCCTATAGAGGTAACTATGTTAATTATAATTGTTATTAATTGTTATTATACCATGTTTAAGCTTTTTTCACATATAGCTCATATACAGTATTTAACGCAAATTTTTGTACTTCTATAATAAACTTGTCTTGTATTTAGGTTACTCATCAGTGTATCTATAATAATGATATCTACATAATGTAAAATTTGATCCAGATTCTATTCTATTCTGTTAATATCTGTGTTACGCAGACTACAGATATATAAGTTCGAAATTGCTTTACTATGATTTTACGAATTACTACACATTATAACAGTATCAAGATTTACCAGAAATTTATTGCCATATAAAGAAGGGGCATTATATGCCACTTTTTGCTCTTTTTTACCCTATATTTCATTTCATATAGTTATATTTTCCTAATATGAGTTTTATCTATCAGATGTTGAAAATATGCTAATCTGTCACCATTTTATGCCATTTTTCTGCACCCAATTTTAAAGGGAGTGTGATAAGCCTTTGAAACATGTAAAAACAGGGGATTAGGAAGATGAGGAATTTAGATTTTCTTACTGACAATGAATGCTACCATTTTATTTTGTCCTGGAAGTTTTACCATATCTTGTTTGAAATAGTTTATATCAATATCATATCTTTGTTTTAAACAGATGAGTGATGTTAGAGATGAATTAGTTAGAACTAAATATGTCTTCTTAGAAAAGATAACAGAATTAGCTAGACAATTATGTTGGGTTAGAACAGTTACATACTCTAAGGTTTGTATAATATATGTATTTTATGAGGTTTTGCACGTGTCTTGACTTGCTTATTGACAGGCACATTCAAGCTGGTTGAACTTCCGTTGTTCAGCAAGTATTTATTAGTATTGGTGACACTGGACAAAAAGTGGCAGGAAACCCCTTATTTACTTGAAGTCTGAATAAAAAAATGGACAGGCTAGTCAGTAGTTACCCCATCAACTTGAGTTCTTAAACAAGCACTGAACCAAAACTAGCTGGAAACCCCCATCAACTTGAATTCTAAATCAAAGATCAGACCAAAACTGGCTTTAACTCACTATTAACTTGGGAGTTCTAAATCAACTACCAGTCCAAATTGGCTGGTTACCTAATCTACTTGAATTCTTAACCAAAACTGGCTTGGAACTCGGGTCTACTTGAATCAGATTAAATTCATGTCCTGTTTAAACATATTTCCTAATCTGTAACACATTTTTTATATAATTTCAGCAAAAACAGTTAGATGTAGCTTGGTTGTTAAAGGTAGCATTGAAGACGGTGAGGAAGGCAGCAGAATATAAGTTATTGTTTCAATATATGCCAGAATTCTATCTAGATATTGTTGTTTATTCTTATAATGCCTTGAAAAACTTCTTCCATTCATCACATCCTTTCCAGTCACTGCCAGGTATGACAATACTTTAATATTCCATAAAGACAATTTTTTTGTATTTTTCTGCTTTCAATATAATCATTATTAAATAATAAAAAAATGCTGGCTTATAACTACAGGAATATCAATCTATAGATACAAAGTACTTTTAAACCTCAATTGGTAGCAACACCATGTATTCTACTTTCGTTTTCATATGTCTGTGTAAAAAATGACAGGTGTAAACACATTAATATGGAGGTTAAACTACTGCATTAAGAATTTTATTTAATGTACATAATTTGTTGGATATTTAAAAAAATTTAAGTAGCCACAAATAAACTACTCAATTGGTTCAGCACAGTTGAACGGGGAAATTATTAGAATGTAAACATTGCCATGTGTTTACAGGTGAATAAACAATTTTATTTATGATGCTCAGTGTCTCCATACTAAAGTCAGTATGACTGTTTGTGTACAAAACGATAAACCCTGGTGGTCAAGCTCTTATTTTTTAAACGTGAGGTTGCAAGCTGTTGTAATCCAAAAACATATTTATAGTTCAACAGAATTAACCTGAGCTTGAACTACCTAACTATAATAATTACACACTTCACTTACATTAAATCGTGAGTTTCTGTATGTGTGTATACGGTTATACATGTGTTTATAACAACCGATGTGACAGTAAATCAATTTATTAAAAGTGGCATGTTATTGTACTTTTAATTTTGGACACATTAGTTTGGGGGGAAACTAGTAAGTCAGCAATATTATGGCACAGTTTCAAAGTATATTTATTCTCATAAAAACAACATTAATTATTCAGCACGTTTATTTTGCCAAAACCTTTCAATAAAGCGCGATTAACAAAGGAAGACAAAATAAAACTGTAAATACTGAGTTTAACATATTCTTGCATAAAGGTCAAGCTCAGGTTAATTCTGTTGGACTATACCTTAAACTTGCATGGCCTATATGACCTGTACTTGTATATCATATGGTCATATATATTTTTAGACTATGATGATCTCATGAAAGGTTTTGCTGCATTCTTAGTTTGCCATTTTGCTGATTCAAGAATAGTAATAGCTGGTAAGTATTATTTGTTTTACTAGCAAAATTATGTTATAGAAAAGAAATACATTGAACTTGGTTTTTGAGGATAGAAAAGAAATACATTGAACTTGGTTTTTGAGGATAGAAAAGAAATACATTGAACTTGGTTTTTGAGGATAGAAAAGAAATACATTGAACTTGGTTTTTGAGGATAGAAAAGAAATACATTGAACTTGGTTTTTGAGGATAGAAAAGAAATACAGTTAATCTTGCGTAAGCGACCACGTCTCCTAAGCGGCCATTTGCACTAAGCGACCACTCTGAGTTCCCACGGACCATTTTAACTCTTTAAATCTTTGCCTTAAGCGACTTTTGTCTAACGCGACCAGCGACCGCTGATTTTGGCCGAAACTGACTGACTTATTTGTGTTGAACGACCGGCTCATATAAATCGAATTTGGCGGAAATCGATAAAACCCAGTAATTAGAGATATACACCGGGAGTACGTTGTCACAATGTCTATCACCTAAAGTCGTATGTCGAGCTCTAAAAATCAATAATTGACAGTCATAAATACTGTAAGATAAAGGGGTTAATGGGAACAATTAACCGAGTGACACTAATACGATCCAATCATAATGTAATTACATAATACGCTTGGAACAATTAGTCCCGTATCGTACTTACCGTACCGTGGAGAGTTATCGTTTTCAAAACATTTCAAGAGACTGCACATTTGACTTTTTATACATGCGTCGAACGTGTAAAGTAATATTTATTAAAAGATACGTAAGCAGAAACAATTTGTATATTTAAACAAAGAAAGGTCAATATTGAGGACATTATAAACACGTTTTCTGAAAATAGCGTCACGTTCTACATTCTATTTCAAACGAGGCCAACATTTTAACGCTTGAAGTTTGCAGCGCTTGTTAGAACAAAGAATAAGCTGGTGTGTTGGACAATTATCACAATTAATTCTTATAAATTGTGTAAATTTCACAGTTTTTAATTGTAACAGCCTTTACTCTGATGACCTAAATATTGGTTGTTTTTATCGCGAAAATATCCGGGAATTACGGATTTTAACATGTACGAAAACAAAACGAATGTTTCGCAATCATTATTTAAACCAAAGTTTCACTTAATTGTTATAAATTATTGCAATTTGAAGCTAAATTTAGGATATTTAAAAAAGAGAAAAATCGATTTGCCTATTATTTGTATGCATTTGACGACATTTAGATAAAAGCCCATCAGTTAAAATCGTCCCGTTGACAGATTAATGTTCTACGAAAATGACGAATTTTAGAATGTCAGGACGGCTTCAATGTCGGGAATCAAAATTTGTCTTAAGAGACCATTGTCTTAAACGACCACTTTTTGTTTCTCCCTTTGATGGTCGCTTAACACAAGATCCACTGTACATTGAACTTGGTTTTTGAGGATAGAAAAGAAATACATTGAACTTGGTTTTTGAGGGTTTGGGATATCAGATGCTGAATCTTATAATTGTGATGTATTAATCAATTTGTTTTCATTTAATCATTAACAATATTAAATAAATTAAAATAATGGTTCTACCAAAAACAGTCGTTAAAATTAAAAAAAAAATCGTTATATTTCTTTTGTCTCCAAACTTTTAGTGAGCACTGCGTTTTATTTTATCAATATATATTGACCTGTATTTTTCTTATTTGTATTATTTAGATTCTCGTGATAACATCATTCAAGCATTAGCTTGTTTTACTTGTTATGAGAAATCTTTGAAAGTATTAGAAAGTCTTCCTTTGGAAATGTAAGTACATTTTTTGGTAACAGTCTTCACCTTCAACTTTTTTATGCACCAGCCCAATTTATTACATTATAGTAAATGACAAAATTATGAACTAATCTAACTTTATGTGTACAAAATAAGTTACCAGTATTTTCACAAGCCTGAACTAATCATTGGCTTTGGGCTAGTGGATTAACACATAGACCGTTGTACCAATATTAGGATTTATTTATTTTTAAAGTAGGCCCTAGGTAAGAATCAGTCTTATAAAGGTAAAGAATTATTAAATCTATTAGTTATTGACAATTTTATTGATGAAGTGTGTGATTTCTGAAATTTCTGCAGAAAAGGAGCTCTTATTGCTGTATATTAATGGTTTTATTGCACAGATCAGTTTGGTTGTATATGTGATCACTTTATTGGAGATTAAGAACGATAATATAACTGAATCAGAGATTCAGTACTGCAGATTTTAAGAACAATTTTGTAAGGCAATCAAAATGCTTTTATTTTATATTTACGAATTCTATCCAGAAATGTCCTCAATAGTACTCATGGTAATGGAGACTGACAAAGCTGGTATGTCGTGTAAGAAATGACAGTCACAGTTATTGAACTGAAGTGCAGGCTTTATTTATAAAGCTGTAACAAACAACAATGTGAAAAGTGAACTGGTCTTAAGAAAACTTGAATAAAAATGAATACAAGTAGTATGTACTAAGTCTTTTACAATGGCCAAGAACTGATGCATTATCGTACATTTTATTCCCTGAGCTGAAATGTCCTCACATTTGACGTCTAGGTTGAACATATATCAAGTTGATAATTAATGTAAAATGTTAAGTATATGTTTATTTCAGGAATAAAATGATGTTAAAGGCTTTAGTAGCACCCTATGAAAGTAGATCATGGGCTCAAACAAATTGGATACTTGTTAGAATATGGAAGGTAGGTATATCTTGAATTTTATTTTTGATTTGTACATTTATGGATGGAAGTGTTATTTGTATTGATTTATTTTTAGCTCAATTGCGAAACAAAGTTTTACAACCTAGATTATTCATTCTTGAGTCTGCTTCCTGGTCCCGCAGTTCTGAAATAGTAGGATAAAGTTTCTTGCTCATTGGAAGCAACAGGGCAGGTTTTGGGTGTGATTTTAGCCACTTGGTCACACCTGTGAAAGTGGTATGTAATGGTCTTAAAGTACAGTTTTTTGACACCTGTTGAAAGCTGTAAAATTCATGATTTTGAAAACTTTGCATGCACTTTCTAACATAAGTTATAGATGTCAAGCTTTTAAATTTAACTGAATGTTTAAGTTAAAACAAGTTTATAAATCAAAAAGTGGGGTTTAAAGTCTACTTTCATATACATGTTCACCTGACTTAACAATTTTGTATGATAACTCCTGGTCATTGAAATCACCTCCAAGCAAGTGAATAAAGTGAAATAACTGTCGCTAATATTTTACTCAAGAATATTAGCATGCCCTAAGTGCACATTCTTGCACTAGACCACTGCTCCTACTGTGTTTCATGTGATGTTAGTTTGTAGCTACTTCTTAGAAAGCACTGGTCACTACAGAGGTTGTTTTCTTTACAGGGTTGTGGTTTTGGTTTTCGTTATACTCATCTTCCACATTTAGTGCCGTCCAAGGTACAACTGACTGAATTTGGATCTGCTAGTCTTCAAAGTAAGTCTAACTTTTTCACTTACTTGAGTGGAAAATAGCTTATTAGCTAATGTTTACCATGTTGTATAAAAACCCACTTTAAATAAATCTTCTTGTAGTTTCTGGTTTTTTTCCAGGTTCTAAAGTTTGAAGAATTTAGGAATTTTAAGAATCAGGGAAATAATTTGCTATTTCCTCATCAATGAAATGTATAATTAAAACAAATGATGAAGATTTTTCTATTGTTAGAACTAGATAAAGCTGTTGATGTTTTAACAACTCTATTTATTTAATACATTTTTAAAGTGCAATTTTTACCATGCCTTTTAGAATGCTGTGCATATAAAACCTTCAGTTTCTATTATTTAATTAAAGTAATGCTTGCACTATTATAATCTTAGGACTTGTGAACTTTAATCATGATTATATATGTTCTAATCTTCATATTACAGGTATTTTTACAATTTTTGATTGATTGATAATAACATTATGTTATTCATAGCCAGTTTTAAAGCTCACTAGAACATGTTTTTTATTATGTATATGTACCAACTAAAAAAAAAGATTACTCTTTTCTACTATTCTATTGTAGAGCCATGTCCCTCCATCAAGTTTCAGGGTATATTAGCTGATATATTAAATGATGAGCCAGATGTAGCTACACGATTTCTAGATACATTATTACAACAGTTAAATTGGTCATTCTCAGAATTCATCAGTATGTTACAAGATGTAAGAACTTGCATTTCTTTCAGTCTGTAAAAGTAATGTTTCTTTTCTCAGTTATAGTCTGACAATAGTAATTTACACAGCATATGAACAAAATGAAATATGTGTATGCTTGATGAAAATGTGTACTAAAGATGATCATACACAGCATACCACATTGGACCTCCTATTTACAAATATTCATATCCTTTTATCAATGAGAAGGTAGCATATACTTGGACAAACATAGTCACATGTCTTTTGTAACAAAGGATTACTTTGTTAAACAAATTAGCCACTTGTCTAAGGTCAATTGGAACAGAAGTTATGTATTTTCTGCCGGTTAAGCAAAGTGCATTAGATGGGAAATATTTTTCTTTGATATGTTAAGATCTTTAATTGGTCAATTCAAAGTTGTTATGAAGATTTTTAACCAATGAAGCATTGTGTTTCATTTCACAAGTTATCGTGCGATTTTGATGTTATTGAAAGAACATTCAGCTTTGGGCAGCTATACTGACTAGTCACAAAATTTTTATTTTAAAACAAAATGTATCAAATTTTGAGAAACATATTTTAAGAGTTGATATTTTATTTGAACGTTTTACCATATGTCTTATCATTGTAAGTAAATAAGTATGAATACAAAATACACTTATTATATATGTATTGCCATGGAATTGTTAGCTAATGTTAAAGTTTGTCATACACATGGACATGTAAATTATTAGTATAGCCACTTGCCCAAGTGCTAAATTACATGTTATACAAAAGTGTTGTTTTGTTGTTTATAGATCATTATTCAATGATCTGGTCAGTTCAAAGGAAGATTACTATCCCAGTATGATATTGCTTTAAAGCTAATCACTTTGGGTATTATTCATAGTGGTAGGATTATTGCTGTTGTATTGTAACTTGTGATGTAATAACCTCTAAATAATAATTTCTATTTGATAACAGATACAAACCTTGATGTCTAGAACAGAAAGAAGAGTATTAATAGAGAGTAGACAATTAAAGATCTGTGGAACTTGTTTTGAAATATCTATATGTTTGTTTCGTGTAGTAGAGATGGTCGTTTCTATAGCAACTAAAATATTTACTGATTGGACACGCCCTTCTGCTGAACTCTTATTAACTAGACTTATACAGGTTAGTTAGATCAATTTTGATTGGTCAGCGCAAAACTAGTCTTACTACATGTAAATAAAGAAAGATGTAGACTACTTTGCTGTGACTCATCAATATTAGTTTTATTTAATATCCAGAATGGTTATCAAAACTTTTTGTTTGTTCCATTAATCTTGAAATCTTTAAGTTGTATAAAATAACAGAGGAGATAAGGAATTATTTATATCACTTCCATATTTTTCTGTGTGAAGTTAAAAGCATTTTGCCTTCATAATCTATTAGCCAACTTTTACAAAGTGTTAAAAATTACACTGCAAGAAAAAGTTATGTATCTTGATTTTCATGAAGAGCATACAATGTAATTGCTTCCTTGTGATATCTTGAAACCAGAACAGCAGGGCATTGCATCCTGCCCCTTTTTCTCTCATCACTTACCTTTCATGACCCCTGCTTTTTACAATAAACTAACAAAAATACAAATTATGAAATACAATTGAACTTTTTTATGATCCTCCTATGCTGAAATAGTTACTTTAAAAGGTAAATCTTGCCCATTTTATCTGCTTCCTTGCTGTTTTCTGAGTTCTAGAATAAACACTAGCTTTGTGATGGTTTATTTTGACACATTGTTATTTATATTACAGTTGATATGTTTAGTAATGAATAGAATCACACAGAAGAATGGAATGTTTGATACAGTAGTATCATATTATATAACAGGTAAAAATATTAATCACCATTTACAGTGCACTCAACAGAGGTCTGTGGCACAGTATGTGCTGGATTACCAATCTAGTTTCCGAAAGGTGTTATTAGTTTGAGCTTCAATTGGTGTAATTGGCCATTTTTTGCCAATCTTTCCTGGAAAAAAAGGACAGTGCTTTTCTCCCCATGGGCTAAATGTTCTTTCTAAATATTTTTAAAATTCTTGTATCAACTATAGAACTACATGGTTCCCCTCTGGCCAGTTTTCCCCTGTTGATGAAACTGTTCCTGATGTGTTATTTTATTGTGTATGTGGCCCATTTTCCTCTTTGATAAAAATGTTGTTATTTTGTCCTTTTATTGTACATTTTTTGCCAATCTTTAACCTTTTGGCCAATATTTCCCTATTTATTGAACTTTTGTTATTATGTTTTTTTTATGTTTCAACCAAGTTTCCCCTAGCCATTTTTTTCTGACATATTAGCTGTATTTTAATCTGTATTTTCAGGGTTAGAGAGTGTTACACATTATCCAATGTTATCTGTTATAGCAGGAATACTTATAACTCTTTTATTGAATGCTGACACTGAAAGGTAAACTCATTTTTATATCAATCCAGTGTCTCCAAATGTTATATCAAATGCTCTTCATATGCGAGACAGATAATTTTTTTTTGCAAGAAAACTTTCAAAATTATATTTTTTGTGGTTGTGTCCTTCTGCAAAATAACTTTCAGATGAGGCATGTAGATTTAATATAGCAAATAATCAATCTCTTTGCCTCTTAAGTACTAGCCTGATTTATTATGTTTTATATAACTAAAGGGCATAACAATCAACTAAGGGCAAGTTGCCTAAGCATGTGGCTACACATCGCTTTGTGCCCTGGTACCCCTAATTTGATGTCACACACTCATTCCTTTTGTTGTTAGAAGAGTACCAGGACACAAAGCGATAAGTAGCGATTTGCTTAAGCAGCACACCCTATGTCTTACTTCGTAAAATAAGCATTTTCTCTAGCTCTTAACAATTTTCTCCAGTCACAAGCTTCAGACCTGTAGGTTAGTGAGATGAATGTGACTTTTATAATTCTACTTCTATCTTTGTACTGCCCAGGACATAACCATCACCAACAAGTGAAGTCATCACATTGTTAAAAGAACGATATGTACTTATAAAATTAGTAAAAGTTGATAGAAACTTTATTGGTGTTTAGGCTGTTAGCTTCTATAGAGGGGCATTAAATTCCTCAACAGATTTTACATGCACTAGCCACTAGGTCTGGGGGTAGCACATTACATTCACGGATAGTGCATGGCACAAAACTATTCATATATTTCTTGTAGTTAGCACAAATTCCAATGAAGGATCAGTTATGGGTCTGGTTACATGGCGGGTTGGTTTCATGACGTAGTCTGGTAGGGTAATAGTTGGCTAGTTATTCATGACTTTATAAAATATTGAATTGACTTCTGTAATGTCTACGATCTTTTAACAGTTGCCAATTAAGGTTGTTCAGCATACTTGTTACATTGGCGGGAAACAAATAAATGCCAGTCACAAAACAGGTACCTCAGATTTTTACTTTTTCTACTTATGGTGACATTTGTGTTATTTTATATTTTCAGTCAATCTAAGGTTACTCGTATCCTTCTATCAGATCATGGCTTTCAATTATCAGGTTTAGAATTTTTACTTGGTAACCATGGTAACCAAGAACCTACAACAACAACAACACCAGATGTAGCTGCTGTTAGTACTAAAGGAATAAAAGAAAAACAATTTAATTTTAGAAATTGTAAGTAAATTTAAGCTTTTATAATACTCACAGAAGAAATCAATTCTGTAACATAAAATGCTTCATATAATTTATTAAAAGGACAAATTTTTCATGACCCTATAGTATAGGTATTCTTTAATAATTGAAAATTAATACTTTATTAACTTTTAAACATTTAACAATTTAATTAATTAATATTATTCATTCTTAACTTAACAACTTTCAATGCACAACTTACTTTAATTGCTTTCTTTCTGCAAGTGAAAAACATATTTATGAGTTTACTAGAATGTGATGACAGATATCATTAACGGTCCCCCAAATCCATATCACTTGGCTTACGCTTGATGGCAATTTCATTTCTTGCTTTTCTATGTCAATTTTGTGCCTTTGCCTGCAACTAGTAAACCATTTCTGAGCAATTTTGTTTTATGTAATCATCTCATTTTCACATGTTGAGTTCTCATATTTTAAACCATTTAGGTAAAATGAACTAATTGTATGAACTTTTGCATCAGCCCTCATATATTTATTTTATGTTACTACATTCTATTGTTCAATTTTATTCAACTGTCAATGGTACATTCATTTATTACATTAATTCTGCTGATATATATATTCACTACAGTGTTTCTGTACTCATGATTGATAAAAAAACATTTGAATCAGCAGAGTAACTGTTATTATTATACCTCACTGGAATTTCCCTATGCTAAAGCCCTATACCGGAGTGGGTGATATTTTGTTTGATCACATGGTAATATTACCCGCTATCTAAGGGAGACCACTTATTAACGATTAGTAGCCGTAAATAGCGGCGACCGCGGCGTAGTGGTTAGCATGTCTGACTTCGAATCGGGAGATAGCGGGTTCGAATCCCAGTCGCGGCAGGGTATATTAGTGATATAATTCAGTTGTTTTTATTGTACTGATTGTTTTTTTTACTGTGTTGTTATTTGTTGTTCAATAAATATTTACATGTTACAGTTTTGTTCGGTATAATAAAACAAATAACACATGGCAGAGAGGGTGACAGTACAGATTATCAACCCTTGAAAAATAATATCAACCTCCGCTAGCGCCTCGGTTGATATTATTTTCCTCGGGTTGATAATCTGTACTGTCACCCTCTCTGCCATGTGTTATTTATATAATGTATGAGCCTCTGACAATTGAATGAATTTTAATGATAACTCATTATTATGGAAATTTATTCCACTTTTAGATGATGAAGTTAGCCCAGAAGAGATATCTAATGTAGAAAAGTTGATATCTTATATAAAAGCTAAACAGACAGCATTTGTACGGCAAGACAGTGAAATATTAGATGATGACTTATGTCAAATATGCTATGCACATAGAAAAACGTCCAAATTTATACCTTGTGGTCATACTTCTTGCAGGTAAGACTTCTTACAACATAGATATTGGGTAATACATGGTTCATACTGATGTGGAAAAATCATAGGTTGCACGAGCTTGTATGAACCCTGGTTATGCCTCAGTCCCATAAAATCGTGGCTTGTTACGGACCCGTACGTGCAGACAGCCATAGACAGTGGGAAGCCTTACGTATCAAGGTGACGGCACATGGTACAAAACAGCACATCTGTACAGAGCCGTAGCTGGAAGATAATGCATATTATGCATGTTTAATCCATACTCAGCCACGATTTTGCTCACCTTTTGACTCTGAAACTGATACGTGTATCCTGGGCTCATCTCTCGGACCCTGGTAAAGACGTAATAGTCTGTACGGGTAAGCAAGAGTTCGTATGAGTCCTTGTGGAGCTTGATCGCACGGCGCCCGTACGGTGCCCTCACGGCAATTTTTATGTTTATGGGACTGTAGCTTTATATAGTACAACTTTGAGGTTTCTTAGTAAGGGCATTTTTTTTCTATTTTGGAAAGGCTAGGTACCTTACTTGATACTTTATATCTCACAATTAACTGTAATTAATGGCAATTTAATTTAAAGGGGGATGAAAAATCCTAAGTAAACTCAAAATTTTGGGAAAACTGCATGATTTCATAGAAACTTGTGAAATTACAAATAAATACAAATACATGTCACTTATATGGGGCAAAAATTATAGTAAAATACTCTATTGCGCTTTACACAGTTCACTGATTATTTACAAAATAAACTAAATAAACTTTTTATTATTTCTGTATCTAAAGCTGGTCTTGTTGTCAACTGCTTGTGATCTATCTGCTACATTTGTTCGCTCCATAACTAAGTAATTGTCACTTTGAGATAGAAGTCTATAGCAACCTCTAGTTCTATCTGGGACGAACACATCTCTCAAATGGCATGGTTTAGTGCCCTTCACAAGAAAAACAATTACAAGGACTTTAAAAATGATTCTAGCTTTTACTGGAAGCCAATGGAGACTTTTTAAGAGTACAGAACTTGCTTGATCAAATGATGCTTTTAGAACCACTGTAGCAGCATTTTCCGATGGGGCATACTTTCGTGGAGCTTGGTCATGAAATTATTTCTATAGCAATTCTCCCTACTACCAATGATTTTAATTATGTAGGGCAGTTGTCAGTCTCTGAAGAAAGTATGCGCTTAGTAGTTTGTTAACAGCTAAATCCAGAGATTTAGCCTTTCCAGGAGGAGTGAGTAGGTTGACTGACCGCCGTTATATGACCTATACAATATGTTGCTACGGCGTTAAACCCAACAAACAAACAAACAAGCATTATGAACCCGATGTAGCTTTTTTGAATTTGATAGGTTGGTATTATGATAGAGTAAAGTAACATGGTATTGTTTTAATATTTCAGGTCGTGTATAAATCATCAAATGTTGATAAAGAAAGAATGTTTTTTCTGTAAGACAATAATTACATGTATAGAAGACATAGAAACAGGAAGTAAAATACTGGATGACTCAGCGAAATCTTGATGTTAATATACATTGTTATATACTTGTTTGTTTTTATAGGCATTATAGATACTCAGTATAGAGACCGCTATGAACTGTGTTCTGTTTGTTTTCTCCATTATATTTATATCAACTGCCAGTCCTTTCACTACAAACTACAAGACTAGTTTCCAGGGGCCTGTATTATCAAACGTCTTACGACTGATTTTAGTTGTACATCCTTCTATATTGTAATGTTAAATTGTCGTAAGATTTTTGATGATACGATGTCCAGAGTAGTAAGTAGTGATAGACTTCATCCGGAATTCAAATAAATGGGTTTTTCCCTGCAGTTCAACAAACGTGTACCATTACAATTACAAATATGCTTGGGTCTAAAAGTTTCTTTACATATATCAAATTTTGATGTATTAAGGTACTTCGATATACTTTTCATGGTTTTATTAGTTTCACAACTTATATACCATTGTACATGAACCTTCAATTATGTTCTTTATGTATTATAAACATGAGATAAAAATGCTAAACAAAGCATGTCTGCAATAATTTTTTTATATAAAAAAAGAATCATGAAAAAAATAAATGTGTAAGGAAACTTTTGACCCCAATGTATGTGTAAAAAGAACAATAGAATTAAGTTAATGTTTTATTATGTTAAGCAATAAGATGTAGAAAATGTTGTTAGTACCACTTCAATCTGGGTGGAAAAACCCAATATTTTGAGTTTCATATTATGTCTATGTAGCCATATTTTTTCTCCCGGTGATAAAAGGGTTCCAACTCATTTTCTTGGAAATTGTTAACATTTATTATTTTAATAGATTTGATAGAATTGCACATTTGGAACTATCTCGGCGATCTTCTACGCAGATAAACCTCGGATATCATACGGTGAAAAAGTAGATCTATAGGAATTTGGTTTGTGTGGTAATATAGTCTGAACTACACAGAAATACGATGTGTGTGACATTGTACTGATGAAATAATGTGATAAAGCACGTAAAAATGTTATTATTATATGTTGACATGAAACTTACAGTCGCCGGACCTCATAACCTGGTTGTATTCCTACTACGTCTGATTTCCGAGGTATATCTTCGTAGATGAACACCGAGGTAGTTCCGAATGAGAATTGCAGGGTATGGGAGTCCTGGGCACCTGTTAAGATACGAAAAAATGGTATTTTATAGTACATTGGTGTGTCAGCTTAAAACAAGTAAAGGTCCTTCTTTACTTACATGTAGTTAGATGAGTGTGGCACTGACCCATCATTTTGATTAAAAACTTTTATTATAAACATCCAATTTCAGCAATTTACCTAGAGTTCTGTGGTGCTTTTGCACAAAAATTCTTACGAAAAAAATCTTCATAAATCAGAAGCAAGAAACATTAATAACATATAATACGCTCATTTTTTGGCTTATCAATTCTAAATATTATACAAATTGTGTAGAATTGTGTATACCTTTTGAATATCATATCATAGTTATGCTTAACATCGGTCTGACTTTGAAATGCTAATTATATGAAACTGACGTAGGAAGATTTTTTTGTCAGAATTTTTGTGAAAAGCTCTCCTGGTATTCTTGTTGTATAGTAAACTTGATGCAAAGTAAAGTGCTATTAAACATTACAATAGAGCACAATAGAACAACCAATGTTCATTATATTGTGATTTGTATGTTATATTGAGTTTGGTCCCATGATATGTCCCTTTTTAAGAGTGTAGTGCCCTCTAAATATTTTTTGACATCTTGTTCAATTTACAAATGTAGTTTGTTTCAATGAAAAGTACATATCACAAACCTATTGTATCAAGGCATTACTATTTTTACATCATACACCTTACATTAATTTTTCAATTGGTTTGTACTTATGTTTCTGATCCAACAGTCACACTTCGACTAATTCATGCTCACACATTTATCTTGCTGAGGCTTTTCAAAGGGTTAATTAATAGATATATTGATAAGGGTTAATAGATAATGTATGTTGATGAACTTAATTTAGAACAATCATGTTAAGGTCCTTCACATTTGTCTTCTATGTTATTTAATTTTCTTATTTGATATTAAAATCTATACATTTCTTACTTAGAACTTTCCTACATATACATACACTATATTGTTCATTTGATAATGTAATTCTTATAGCACCTGTTCAGAACATACATGCACATTGTAGACAATTCTTAATACATTAGTGAATGTTTTCAGGTCTGGTTCTGATGTTTCAGTCATTGTTGGGACCCAAGATAGAGTTCCTTTTTTATGTAAAACTTCTGAAACGATGAAGCTCAGAAATTTCATGATTTCAACAATTTTAAACTTTCACCTATGTTCATAGAATGCATTATTTATTTCATGCAGTATGCATGATTAGTTTTTTTTTATAAAACATTTGTCTCAGAACATTTTGCCACCTATGACCATCAAATATTGCCCAGACAAAAAATGTACTCAAATTGAGCAACTGAGTGGGATTTTTTATCCTTACCCTACATAGATTGCATTTTTATCATTGTATTTAAGCTTTCCGAGTATCTATTATTCAGGGTGGCATAGCTCATGACCAAAATAATAATGGCATATTTTTCCCTTGTCTTAACCAGGTTTTTTAGGTATTCATGTAATTTCTAGATGTTTGTCCCATACAAAATGTACTCTATCATATGGCAGGTTGGTTTTGGATTGAATTTTAATTAATATTGTTTTGGGGTTTTGTTGTTCATTAGAACACTTGGCAAGTTTGTTTATTTTTCAACTGTTGGTTTGGATACGTTCACTGACTACGTTTACTTAACTAAGTAAATATATCAAAACATGTCAGAAACAGATGAACATTTGATAAGCTATGTAATTGTTTTTTAAAATATGACAAGTGTGATAACTATCTGAAATATGGGTTTAGAAGAGCCAAGAATCTGTGGCTCAGGGATGATGATCTATTACTGTCATTTGTAATTGATTATTACCGGGGTATTCAAATTCAAGGGTAAAAAACATGATTATCTGCCATGTTTTTTTCGTTTTTGGTCACACGTTACCCCACCATGTTATTGGACTTCCAATCTGTATAAAACTTACCTCACAACATTCAGTCATCATTGATATTACAGTTTTATTGTTCATGTATACATAAGGTTTTCAGACAGGTACTAATAGTTATTATAAAAATGTTTAATAGTTATTAGGCAACAATTATATTTTGTTTATTTTGCTTCATATTTTTCTACAGTCAACTCTCGTTATCTCGACTTAGTTGGGACCGTTGGAAAATAATCGAGATAACGAAAAGTCGAGACAAACAAGATAAACGAAATTTTCTAATGGAGGTAATTCCGATGTCTTCAGTAGCAGTTTTACCTGTTCAGAGAGTGTAGTTTAGAATAATCGCTTTGCTGCAGCTGTGAATAAGGTTTTACCATAAACTTGTACTTTTTACCGCTGGCAAAGTTCCCTCTCGACAAGTTATAGAGCAAAATCGCGTATTTTCCAAAAATCTACTTTAAATTTGGTTTCTACTATTTGACTGACTGTATCTCGAAAGAACGACTAACCAAGCGTATATTATTCAGAATATTTGTAGCCAGTCAGATAAATTGTGTGTGTATATGTTTGACGTCATACACTATTTCGTACAACCACAGCACCGTCATCGTGTAAGTCGGCTTCTCTTTGATAATTTTGAGTAGTTGCTGATAATATCCAGTTGTGTGTGTGAAGAGTAGTTGACTATTACGTCACGAAAAAATATAGACTTAAACTACAAAAATGTCGGCATATCTTTAAATGCGTGTCTTTCTATTATCGATCCATAACAGTTGTAAACATCGTTTTTCCAACAGGTCTGTAGAGGGATTAATTTATCATGCAAAGAAGATGCCGTACATTTATATCAACTTAAATGACGAAATATAATAATAAAAATAAACGAAAAATATTTGTTTATAATTTTATTGGACAAAATATTCATTAAACAAAATTAATGAACACAAACAAATAACGAGTATCGCAGTGTTTTTTGTAATGAAGCACATAATTGTAAGCACGCATTTTGATATCTTTACACTCAATTTTGACATCTGTCAATTAACACTCGACTTATTCAACGATGGTTTCATTCATGTCAATTAGTTTGTATATTTAAATGACATGTTAATTCAATATTGACACATTCTTTTAAACAGATTATCTATACAGTCGCTAATCGATAAACAATGGACGTGTGCTATTTTTCGCACCTCAACGGATCGCCGATAATATCTTTGTCTAGTCGACTTAAACATTATAATTTTATAGTAAAATAACACTTTGGGACTCAAATTTATAGTCGAGAGAGCGAAAATGTCGAGACAAAAAGATCGAGTCAAACATGATTTTTTCATATAGATAAAGAAGGAAAAAAATCGGGACTTTCGATTTTCAATCGAGACAACGAAATATCGACACAAGAGTAGTCGAGATAATGCGAATTGACTGTATATAGAATTTTCTGTTATGAATTTTATTGTTGAGATGTAGTTTTTGTCATTAGCATAACATATTTGTTAATCTTGTGGCAATTGTTCTTTTTTATTGTAAGGTTATGCTAGCAGATTGTTTTAAGTTCAACAATATTTGCCTCCTGACCTCATTTAAGGTGAAGGTCATTGCAGAAGGTCAAATGTCACATTTGTTTATTGTATTCTAAGGCATGTAAGAGCTACTTAATAGGGTTTGTATGATTTAAGTGTTATGCTTTATTTTGAGTTTATTTTCCATCAGGCTTAGTTTTTGTAGGGGCTAAGTAAGTAGGGGTCAAGGGCAAGCTTTGTTGTAACTAAGAGTCAATGTCATGGTCAACTTGATTTGATGTGTTTTCTTGTGACATAATTCTAATGCAAAAATTTTAAAAGATTATAAGTGCTAAAAGGATGTAAGTGCTAAGAAATTGTATGTGCTTCTTAGTATCATCAATCTTCTGACTTTAAAGAGATTTGCATTTAATTACAGTGCAGTAATATTTTGCCCTAAATTGGGCCATGGGCTTTTCCACTGTAAAAAATTGATGAAAGTACACAAAATGTTACCATAATTTCACAGGCAGCAAGATTTTAGGGGCATTAAGTGGTGTAAAGTTGGCTATTCTTTGCCTGTTTTCTGTTTGTACTAAGATCATAATGTTTCTTAAAGTTCCTTTTATGACAGTCAAGTCTTTCAATGAATTTTTACAAAATTTTGGATAATTGTCCCACAAATGTTTTTTTCCCAAAATTTCAAAAATTATCATGTTAAATTCCCAATTTGAAAAGCAGGGTAGGGTTTTTTAAATTTCCTGTTTTTTACAGTGTCTTTAATGATCATTAAACATTTTTGCTTGTACCAACAATATTAAATGTTAAAATTTGCTATTTGAAAGGCAGAGACAGTAGAGAAAAAATTAAAAACATCCTAAGACGCTCTCACAACCTCTATTCATGTATCCATGACTTCCATTTTGATAACAAATTCAAAGCTTTCTTTACATCCAGATTGTCATGGCAGCAATGACTATCTGTTGTTTTTTGCTGATTTATTAGATAGGATATGTTTACAAAAATAGTGTTTTATTGATTTATAGCAAGGAGCCTAGATGCACCAGTATTGTTAAGTTTCATTCAACTGAAAGTGGCACATACATTAACCCCGCTTATTTAAAGACTAGATTATTGATAGTGGGTTCAGAAATACTCTAGTGAGTATTTAAAGCAGAGAGGTTAACTTTTACACCCCTGACTGTTAAGTAAAATTAAACAATAAATATTTTGTGGGCTTAGCACAAAACTGTCGTAACTCACTTTTTTTTATATGCCCGAAAGAATTTCGGGCATATTATGTTATACCCCCTGGCATCCGTCCGTCCGTCTGTTAGCAATTTGGTTTCCGGAGCATAACTTAAGTTCCATTTGGCCCACAATATTAAAACTTCATATGATGATTGTCCATATCGGGTAGAAGACCCCTATTGGTTTTGGGGTCACAAGGTCAAAGTCACTATTACCTTAAAACTGAAAACAGTTTCCGGAGCATAACTTAAGTTCCATTTGGTCCACAATATTCAAACTTCATACGATGATTGTCCATATCGGGTAGAAGACCCCTATTGATTTTGGGGTCACAAGGTCAAAGTCACTATTACCTTAAAACTGAAAACAGTTTCGGGAGCATAACTTAAGTTGAAATATTCTCATGTCTTACAAATGCTTCATCTTAACTAAAAAAACAACACTTTTGGGCATATAATGCTCAGCCTAGCGGTGCTCTTGTTAATTTACGACTTTATTGTGCTAAGTCTGCACTATGTACATAGGGTCCTTGATTTATACATGTATAGAACAAATTTTATTGTATTATTTGATAATTATTGTTTTTTATTATGTATGTTTTTACTTTATTATATATAAATTATGTATATTATGTTCACAAAGTGCCAATATGTTGTTAATAGAAGAAATTTACCTTGTTACATTTATCTCCTTGGAATCATGTTGCTAACATTACCAGCAGAAAATTATTGAAAGTAAATGGTTGGAAATATAGATACTGAAAAGTTTCACTGTAAGACTAAGTTGGTAATTGCCAAGTTATTTGATTTACAAGTCACAATGCTTGATTTAAGAAGAAATATGTTGTGATTGCAAAATTATGTGTTATTTAGTCCCAATACTTTATTTATGTAGAAGGTCCCTACATGTATAATTATAAAGACATTTCTGCTATTAAGACCATTGATTTTGATGGTCCTGATTGTGGAGATTAAACTGTATTAATATGTTCAATACTTTTGTCAGTTTAAGTTAAAAAAAAGGTAAAGTGCGTTTTAAAGTCTGCTTCAGTATACATGTTCAGCCTTAGTGATTTTTCTAAAGCAGAATAGCAGGGTGCCGCGCCCTGCCCTTTTTTTGCCCCGCCCTGTTGCCCTAAAAGTCCTGCCCTGCGCTTCAGCAGACTTTACAATCTTGTACAATAACTCCTGATCATTAAAATCACCTTCAGACAAGCAATCCTTCACTGTACCAATATACACCTGGGTGAAGCGGAACAATTGTAGGTAAATTTCTTGCTCAAGGAAATTAGCAGTGCCCTTAGTGGGAATCGAACCCGGGACCTCTCGATCCCTAAGCGCGTGTCTTACCACTGGATCACTTCTCCTACTCTTGTCAGTTTCAAATGGCTTGATTTATGAAGAAAGTTGTTACATGTTAGCTTACCTATGAACAAAGTGCTCAAAGTCTTTGGGACACTTGATTATTGTTAGATATATTTGAAAATTTTTGACTTGTTTATTCTTATTAATACTGGAATTGTCTCAAATTCAAGAGGCAGAATAATACTTCATCTTGAATTCTAATTTATAGATTTTATAGGAGACATAGTGTAAATCAGGGTATTAAGTCCACATTTAGTTGTTCTTTGTTATCCCTCAGTTGCCTTTAAATATTTGTTAATTTTTTATTATTTGTGCTGTTTTAAAATGCTTTCAAAATATTAAAATATGTGTAACTGCCTGTTAGAATGTTTTGTTTTAATTTATGTATACCTTAATAGTCTCAACTGCCCAGCTACTTCACATAGTCTACTGATCAAGAGGTTGTGCGTTCAATTCCTGGGTGGGGCATTATACTTTTGTGGAGCTTGGTTATGAAATGATTTCTACAGCCATTTTCCCTACTTCCACATATTCTAAATCATGTAGGGCAGTTGTCAGAAATGGAAACATACTTACTGGGCTAGTTTATTTTAGCTTGATTGTGAAACAAGTTCTTACAACTTACACTTTTGAGTCCGCTATCTGGGCCCCCAGTACTGAGCTAGAAGGATAAAGTTTCATGCTCAAGGAAACAACAGGATAGGTTTTGGATGGGATTCCAAACAATGGGGAACCGGCTATCCAATGGTTTCCAGTTCAACGTCATAATCACTCGGCCATGCCCCCGGCCATGAAAAACATACTTGTTGACAGTTGGGAATAAAAAAGAGCAAACATCAAGTTACAATATTTTTTACAATATTATTTTACAAAATAATGATAACAAAAACGAAAGGTGCAGTATATACAGGACATAACAAAACAAGAAATAAAACACAATAAGAATCACTTGTATAGTACTATAGTATACATTATACAATGTACAAAATCTAATAATAGAAAACTGAGAACTTTAGAGAAATGAATAATTGTGTGTCATAATAGATTGTAATTGGAAACTCAAATTGGTGGGGGTGGGGGGGGGTTTACTAGGCAAAAACTCTGTACAGGATGTACCCTTGTGGATCAAAGTTGAAATAAAACATGTGTGTATGCAGAGCATACCACTTGAAATATTTCCTTCCTCTTTTATTTCAGGCTTGTGCAACTTTGTATCATTTTACTTATCTTTCTACTTCTTAATTCATAATATGTTTTTCACTATGTAAATAATGTAAACAACTTGTACATGCCTTTCCAGAGGTCCACATGGAAGATTAGATTTATCCTAATGTGTAGCCTCATTAAATAAAGTCTTTATTATTATTATTAATAATATTATTACAAATTGTGTTGTCTGCCTTTCAGCCATAATTTGTGAAATCACATTGAACCCCATTGATGCATTCAGTATTTACAAACTATTTTCAGCTGGAAAAAAAACCATAAATTTAAGTCCCAAATATTAACTATTCAATTGACTTTCAGGATGGAAAATACCCAAGCTCCTGGATATATTGTGCTATCATGGAACATAAGCTTGTAGTGATTTAGTATCCAGTGTGCAGGTAACAGTAAAAAAAACAACATTCATAAAATGTCCATTATAACATTAGAATAGGTCTAATAAACATTAAGGTATCTTTTTGCCTCGGAGAAAGTCTTTAGAACTGGCCCTGAGGTGAGGCGCCACACGAAAACACAATCATATGACAAATGTCTGTTTGTCGTATCATCGTCCCACGGGTTGTCAGACGAAAACACAAAGATACGAAAAAATAAAGGCAATAACACGACACGAAAATGTGTCGTATCTTTGTAAAATTTTTGTCATAAAAATACATTGTTGCATTGTGTTTTCACAGGCGAAAACACGACAAATGATTAAAATGTCGTATGATTGTGTTTTTGCATGGCACCTCGCAGGACGATGATACGACAAAAAGACCATTTTGTCGTACTTTTGTGTTTTCGTGTGGCGCCCCGTGGTCAACAATGCGACATGGCATAAATCGGCCTCCATAAGTTTTTGGGATTCAAAAAATAATTCTCTGCTTAAGTAAATCTGCAGAATTTTATCATAAAAATCAGGTAATTTCAGGATATAACAAATTTTGAGCAGTGATTTCATAATTCATATAATGAGACTGAAACAGTATGACTTTATTTTGATGCAATCACTTGTGTTTAAGAGAATTTCCTCATAATTTTAAAATCGTCATTTATAACATTTAATCATATTAAGGATTAACAATATGTATTATTTATTATGCAGTAACTTACTTTTGCCATTTAATTGTTTGAGTTTCAGATGTATGTATTAAGTATAACTTAAAAAATTTATAAAATATGTACATACATAAATATTAGAAATAGACCATAGAATAATTATATATTCAATACACACCATTTGCTGAGACTTAACTACTCTAAGCTTATTAAACATAAACCATACGTTGTGTGATTTTATACGTAACTAAAGTTTTATTGACCAATATTTATTATTTTTCCATGATGAATTGAAGACGTTTAAAGCTATGAGAACACAATATATACTGTAATTCGTTAACACCGGCCTTTGCATCGCTTTGTCATGTGTATGTAGAATATTAACAAGTTTGTTTGATAAACTTCCGTCAACAATTGTCCATTTTATGAACACTGAAACGCAAAAATCAGCACAAAATACGTCACGCGCCAATTCGCGTCACGACGTCACCAAGGCAACGTTTTAATAATTTTGAACACCAAAACCAAAAAGACGGATCCCTAATTGACATGTGTACTTAATTTGAGCAAGATTGAATGAAAGTCGAAAATTAATTGGTAAAGTGTGGAGCTACCTTAAATTTGCAAATACTTTGCAAAATATTTTCAAGCTGTATTCATAAATTTGAAATTTATGTGACTGAATTTATTAGTTATAGATTTATATGCTTTAAAGAGATGTATTAAAAATACTCTTTAAAGAACAATATATGCTGTGAATATAAGGTCAATATAAAAAATAATACAGAATAAATTATCCATTGTAAATTTATACACCTTAAAAATATATACCCTATAAGAATAACTTATGCCACATTAGAACTTAATTGCTTCAGTGCTTCAAGACCTGTTCTTGTATACCAGAATAGACCAGAGCATCCTTTTTATTTAACCCAGGTTATGTACACCATGGGATTATTTTCACACGTACACCAGAGTACATCAAGACTCCAGCAAAGACCAACAACATGGAAGACCCTCTGGGTTCAGTTTCACAAAACTTTACACAAAGATTTTGAACTAAAATGAAATTTTCAAGATTTACTTATTTCAATATTATCACTTGCAAATAACCTTTTTAAACAGTGCCTGGTATTTTAGCATTAATTTCAATTTCACTGGATAACTTACTTTGGACGACTACTGTTTAATTTAAAGTTGAATAAATTGTCTGGTGTTATTGCCTGTTGCTGCATCAAAGTGAAATAAACATAGAATGAATTGAAAACATGTAAAAGAATTGACTCACTTCGTAAATGCAAAAAACTGAAACAAACAGAATTTGTTTTCAGTAGTCTTTGATTCTATTTATATGTGGATGGCACAATTCCAAACCAAAGACACTCTATATAAATACTCAAAGTCATACAGTGAGTTTGGATTAGTACTGTGCCATCCAGGGCTCGAATTTAACAAAATATCGGACTTGCGAATATTTTCGAATTGATCTTATTTCAACTCACAAAATTGAAGAAAATCACTTGCATTTTTTCTCCAAATTTCACTTGCATAATTATATAGCAACTTTTCAAATATGCAATATAAAAACAACATTGTAAAATATTTAACTATAGATAGAACAAAGGTGTTACTGTAGGATATATAGAATATCGAACATGTTTATACTGTGAATATTTTGCAACGATTTCAACTCGCGAAAATTTGCTAGTATAAATAACAGTTACTCACAATTTTCAAAATCCACTTGCATTTTGAAAGTATGCGAGCCTAAATTCGAGCCCTGGACTGCCATCCCCTAATGGTTCTGAAAAATGGCTTTTTGTCAATAATTAGATAATGGCTAGCTTTGGCATTGTTTGAGTCATGTTAAGGACAACCAAATTGATAATTATTACTTAAGATAAACAAATATGTAAATTAATGTTGATAAATTAATAAACAATCTACAGCGTGGGTGTATATTTGTGATAAAATAACACAGAGAAATCAAATCTATCAATACATAATGAGGAAATACAATATTAACTATACATAGTGCTTGATGAAGATGGACATATTATAAAACAAGATATAATTAATTTAATTAACAATTTCCTCCTAATATACAGTATCAATATTCAATACACAAACTACGTTCAGATTATAAAGTCTGCACTTTGTTCGTTTCTAATATATTCATGACGTCATATATTCATATAATAATGAATAGGACATGAATAATTTATAATGCATATAAGTTATAACAACGCCTCTACAATTCTACAATTTTAATTAACTATTGTTTTTTTACACTGATGAACGCATCTTCTGGGTGGGTGTGACAGGACGCACGCTGCTGTTTGAGCTTCGACAACTCTTTTGTAGGTCATATGTTACCAGGCATACATGTTACCAATGGAAGCATAAGCTTAAATATCGAGGTAGTTTACTCTATATTTGTCACACCAGAGCTCTTTAATAGATAAAAATACACATTATACATGCCTGCTCATCACTGTTGTTTTGCAATTTTTACGATTCAACCACAAATTTACAAATATAAGTTTGATGGCATTTACTATTCGAATCGCTTTTACTAGTCTCATACACTTCGAAAATTTCATTCTTGTATATGATCTGTAGATTAAAGAAATATTTTTGACGCTAATTCATCATATTAAGTGACGATTCCGAGATAAAACACTGTTGACAAAACGGTTTTGCCCATGATAGCTTGCCTGATAAAGGTTAACACAGTATTTGTGAATTTCACAAAGAACGCATGAAATAAATGTAGCACATTTATAAATTCGCACTAGTTTCCATGACAATCTTTTATTCGGCATATTGTGACGTCATATTGTGATGTCAAATATCATTTTACACTTGTGTTACTGACCAAGATTATGCCTCCGTAAACTTTTAAAACAAGAGCTTCACGTCGTCCCATGCACATCACTTGCACGTGTGTTTTTCTATCATAGTTTGACAAGTCTTACACTGCACGTGACAACACCAGACGAACTTGCAGTGACACCGCGACACATACGTCACGATCTGCGTATTGTATCCCCGCCCACAACACAATAAGTCACAACTGTCACTTCCAGTAGAGGTTTTGTTACACAATCGTCCAACAGTACCCAGAATGCCCTTCTTTTCATTAGGACGACAATAGTTCGGTGATTTATGCACATAAATTAAGTCATCTGTATTTATTGGCTGACGTCGTTTGGTCTTCCCTTTCCGTCTTGGTCGTCGTTTTGACCTTCGTGCTATTGGAACAGACAATTCATATTTATCTTTAAGAGCATCACCTATAGCACGGAAGACTGGTAAACTTCTCCAGCATGTTTTAACTGCGCATGATCCTGAAACTCCATGACAACGACATTTCAAGGACATCAGTCTTTCTGCAACCTGAAAATATAATTACAATGATGATGAATTAGTTTTTTTCTAAACAACTTTAAAGATAATGTATACTTTAGTAAGCTTTACAGTTATTGTAATAAAAAATGAAAGCATGGACTAACAAGCCGTTTGTTTGCTTTTTAATGTTAGTCTCAAAAGATATTGCCTTGTTGTGTGTGGCAATACAATTTTTTCTTCGTTTTTTAATCGTGTCCAAAATCATTGCCTTTGGTGATCAGATGTGGTTACAGTAGCAATGTGTCTCTTTTAAACTTGTCCAAAGACATTGGCTTTTGTGACCAAATGTGGTTCTAAATGTGTTGCTTTTCAATTTTGTCAAAAAAAGACATCGGCTTTGGTGATCAGATGTGGTTAGCAATGTGTTGCTTTACAATTTTGTCAAAAAAAGACATCGGCTTTGGTGATCAGATGTGGTTAGCAATGTGTTGCTTTTCAATTTTGTCCCAAAAGACATTGGCTTTGGTGATCAAATGTGGTTAGCAATGTGTTGCTTTTCAATTTTGTCTAAAAAGACTTTGGCTTTGGTGATCAGATGTGGTTAGCAATGTGTTGCTTTTCAATTTTGTCCCAAAAGACATTGGCTTTGGTGATCAAATGTGGTTAGCAATGTGTTGCTTTTCAATTTTGTCCCAAAAGACATTGGCTTTGGTGATCAGATGTGGTTAGCAATGTGTTGCTTTTCAATTTTGTCTAAAAAGACTTTGGCTTTGGTGATCAGATGTGGTTAGCAATGTGTTGCTTTTCAATTTTGTCAAAAAAAGACTTTGGCTTTGGTGATCAAATGTGGTTAGCAATGTGTTGCTTTTCAATCTTGTCTTAAAAGACATTGGTTTGGTGATCAAATGTGGTTAGCCATGTGTTGCGTTTAATCTTGTCCAAAAGGGCATTGGCTTTGGACATCAAATGGGGTTAGCAATTTGTCGCTTTTAAATCTTGTCCAAAAAGACATTGGCTCAGTGGTCAATTATTACAAGCAATCGGTTGCTTTTTAATCTTGACCCTAAGAAAATGACAATGTTCCACCAGTATAAACAGTATTGTATCACAAGTGAATGTCGTCAGAGATTGAAACAGTATTTGTCATTAAATATAATATAGTCTGTAATATCCGCAAAATAGCAAGAACATTTCCTGCATCTTTTATTTCGATACTAAATTTTTGTAAGGAACTTTCTCAATGAAATTTTATTATGTTTTTATTTTTCTGTCATTTTTATCGCAGCTTTTTATGGAAAGTCGTTTATGGAACATCGTAAACTTTCAGGAAAGATGACAGGAAAGTCATTTGACTTTATTGCACGGGTTGTATTGTGCTTGTGATGAGAAACACCATATGACCGGACCGATAAATTGTTTTATTAGAAATATGAAATAGAAATTCATGTGACATGACAAGAGATTTTATTCAAGACAATTGAGGACGTCGGCGCAACATACCTAACAGAACTATACAGTATCATCCAAAATTACCTTTACACTTTTTTTTAGATTATTAAATAGTGTGTAAACAATTAAACTCATTTTCCATTGAATTCCAGTTGAATAAATGTTATTGTAAATAGCATCAAATTTAGAACAACTGAGGAAAGCATGCATGAAACTAGAAAAGAACTATTCACGCTTACCGCAATGAATTTTACTGTAAATAAAGCTGATATGATAATAAGACATGTAAATAGCCCGAATCATTATGTTGATGAACCAATCAATTTTGAATTTGCTTAGTTGACCCTTTTTTTCTGTGGGTAAATGTGAAATTATTAACCATTATGCCACAATGTCATGTTGTATAAATGTAATGAAATACACGTGTTTACACGATAAAAGTTCTGTTCTGTTTTTACTCGGCTTGTCAAAAACTGATATTGTGCAAGATCATTTGGAGAGTACTGTATACTAAATAAAGATTCTACTCAAAGATTATCATTTGATTAAAAACATAAGTTTCTTCAAAATCGATTTACGTTCAAGTCAAATAGTTGTCATAGCAAATTATTTCTGTTTTAATGATAGAAGAATGATCAATCTTTTTCATAATGTACATTATAGTGATTTATTATAAAATGTCAAAAATTTAAATGAAATATCTTAACCAATCTAATAGAATGACGCGAAGCGTAGTTTCTTAAAGCTCCCACATCTGTGCTTTTATCAAATAAATAGTCATTTTTGTGGTATATAAAACCAATTAACAATTTATAACATTATTACGATCAGTTTTTGTACAAATTATCACTGAGTATATCACACAAAACGGTAAATATTGAAATTGACACATGGATTGTACTGTACGGATTTTATTTTTTGTTGTCATTTTTTGCACTACATTATTTTGGGGCGCGGAAGTTACAAAGCGGTGAATTAATTCTGATTTACATCATGATTTATATGATGTGTAAAAATTTTAAAGAAAGATAGAAGATAGGCGAACTCGTCACACTGATGACGTCGCTCGTTGCAACTTCATCATTCCAAGAAATATAAGTAACCGCTGCAGGGAGTTTGCTTGCAAAGTTCAATTTATTCGTGTCTAATTAATTTATATCTTTAAAACTTGGTGCAAAAAATCACAGGCAGTCAATTTGTGTTCATTCTCTCTTTATAAATCAGAAGTCTCGTGATCTCGCACGAAATCTCGTGAAGAACGCTAAACAGCGTGAGCACCTTTATTAAGTGCTATTAAGTGCATAAGATGTTCGTCTGATAAATGAGACGTTCGTCCCTACATTTAGCGTTTCATTTACTGTTAAAATCAATTAACGTCAAGTGGAACTCGTGAAAAAGGTAATTTTTCATAAGTAAAAAAACCAACTTCTGAATTCGAAATTCAACAAAATTTTGACAATTTTTAATAATCTAACAAAAATAATTAAATATTCACAATGTAATTATTTATGCAATATCAAGTGATATGAATCTAATTTCATTTTGATTATTTTTTCTTTCCTCTAATTTGATATCTTGGAGTACATCTATGTACCATGCTATATTTGGACGTATATGGTACGAGGTATTTACCGTCAAGCATGTCTCTATTCTCAAGGACTGATGCAATCAATGTATTAAATATATAATGTTTTCTGTACATAACGATCGATTGGCAAATCGCTATATAATCTTAATAAGCAGTGTGAGTCAGAGCATATAATCACGTGACTTACAAAAGGTTAAGCAAACACAATCGGAACAGAAACGGCGATCTACGCAACTATGCAAAGCTGCGTCGAAAATCTCCGAATGAAACAAACACGGGATTTTTCATTCGGAATACCTTGGCCATTCACTACGTTTTCAATGAATGGTCGTGCTGATCCGAACGTGTTTTTTGTAGTTTTCTTTCTAGAGAAACACAGTAAAAAAGACATACATGTATAAGCAAACCAAATACGAAATATGCATAAACACAATGTTCAAAAAGTTTAATTTGTATGTATATATAACAATTAATGCTGATTTTCGAATTTACTGATTGTTTCTTCGCCTCATTTGTGAATATGTTGATAAACTAATTAATGCTGATTTTAAGATTCACTCTTTGTTTCCTTTTTTATATATAAATCTGAATTTGTTTTCCTTAAAACAGGTATGAATTTTTGGAGGACAGTGTTTAACATATTAAGAGTAAGTTCAAAAATATTACCACAAAAGATCATGGTAACTGTTATGTCAATGAATGAGGGCAAAATAACTGTTTTTACATTAATAATTCATTCCTAAATCATGATTATTTCTCATACGATAAATTTATTTTAATTTATTGTAGTAATACATATAAATCATACAGTTATGAAGGCATCACACCTGGCTGCACTGTGTTATGTACAGGAATTTTAACTATTATTGTAAATCAAAGAACTGCAGTTTAATTGTTGAGAAGAATTTTGCATGATTGATTTCACAATCATAAATAAACTTACAAACACGCATGTATAGTATGTCAGGACGGTACGCACGTTTTCAGATTGAGGAAAGGGCTTTTTTATTGCAGACTTGTCAGGTATGAAAGAAGACACTAGTTTTCTAAGTCCTGGGAAGATTAGGTCGTATTTCAGTAATAATTTTATGGCTAAGCTTCCCCTAGTCCATCGCCCCTGTTCCTACGGGCCGGTGTGTTATATTATAAAATTGTTATAAATCTAGTCATTGGCGAAGATTGCCGACGTCATTCATGATCAATACTTCTCTAGACGGACCCGCAAGGAAACGCGCGACCTTAAGGCAGACATAAGAGAATCTAGAGAATAACCATTTAGACAAAATCCAAGACATTTTACTGATCATGAGGAAGCTGAAAGAAAAACAAAAGATCGAGTTGCACGGAGGATATTTCGCTGGTTTTAGTAGTACGCAAGTATGACATCATCTTCGGATACCTACGACCATCATCGGCAACCACAGTACTTTCTTCCGGTACACTCCATACGCAGCATAGCGAACGTATCGTGGAATTACTTATTACTGAGTTTAACGCCGTGTCAACACAATTTAGGTAATTTTACGGCGTCCAGCGCACCTAACCTAGCTTTTCTGGACTCTTGTCTATAACCAGTACTCACCCACCATTCCACAAGGCCGGAAACTTCACCATATTATCTAATCAATGGAGGAAATTTGACATTGTAGTTAAATTTTCATGGAAGGGTATATCCTCCCCGGGCGGAAATCGAACCCGTACCCCCTTTATGACACGAGATTCAAAATCCTGGCGCGCTACCAACTGCGCTATTGACCCGGGTTCGTGGAATAACCGAGGATGACCTACGACACACTACATCGGTATAGTAATGTTTAGAAGTTACAGACGTGGGCATATAACCTCGTATAAGAAATGATGAATTTACAGAAAAATAATTCTCTCATTAAGTTCACAAATATAGTTTTACTCAGTGCAAAACTGATATACCAAAGAAAAATAGTTGTTTTTTCAACTACCGAAAATTTTCAAAATAGTAGTTAGGATACAGTACAAGACATTGTACCCAAGGAGATGAAGGTACTCGAACTACCTTGGCAGAATCGAAATCATGATCAATCTGGGTACGAAAATGAGTACGACACTTTTTAGCCGGATTTTTCATCGAGAAAATTCGGCTAATAGTTTGGCGAAACACGGACGGGCGGGTAGGCGGACGGTCGTCCGGTGTCGTTAACAATTGCGTTAAAGTTTTTTCTTTACCATATATTTCTGTCATTTATTGTCAGATCTTAATGAAACTTTATACAATGATACCATGTGATGAACAGAATTAGAAAGTAATCACAACTTTGCCTGCTTTTATTATGGATTATTTCCCTTTGTAATTTTTGCGTTAAAGTTTTTAAATCCGGCTTTAATGTGGTTGCCACATTCTTTTTTTAGTTCCGTCCTAGAAATGTCGGGGCGTGTCAACATTCTGAGTGATGTAATTATTGGTTTATTATACCTCACGTTGTTTGTTTACCGGGTGACGATCCATAATGACATTCTCTTGACATTACCTACTGGCCTGCTTGACATTACCAATCGGCTCGCTTAAAGCGATGGGAGACCACTGCGTTGGAGTTTGGTGAAACCGAGACCCGAGTTTTCGCCATTCATTTTGAATTATCTCCATTGCGCGGAGACAAAAGCCAAAGCCTCGGTTGACATTACTTCTCGGGTGAACATTATTCCGTTCTATCACCATCTGTAGGATGTGATATTTATATGAAACTGTATATTATACAAGTTACACCGGTTGTCACTGAACAAGTCTGTCACCAGGTGTGCTAGTGATGATATCTAAGTTATGTTTCATTTTCTGATCAACATCTTACATTAGTTAGTTACTTAAAATAACCATGTTCAATTTATATCGTTTTGTTTGATTACGAAACACAATATATCAATGTTTGTTTTTTCTATTTTCAATCAGAGTTTGAGTCAGTTTTTGTTAAGTTGAGCTGTATTGACTTGACTGAATACTCGCAAGCGTTTGATCCCAACACGCATTAAGGTGGTCTTACATATATAAGGATGGATCAGAGTAAAACTAGTCTAACTACATGAAAATAAAAACGGAAGTAGGCTACTTTAGTCCTGACCCATCAATATACAAAGGCACGCAATTATGTTTGTGATAATTATCGAATTATGAAGGCATTTTTTGTCACGTTCGGATCATGCTGAGTAATTCACCAAATTGTTCATTATGCTATTTAATATAATTCAGAAAATAGTTTGAACAGGTGGTTTTGTAATTATATTAGTGGCTGATTGATCAATTTTCAACAATTACTAATAGATATAGTTTCTATCATTACATTTGTCAAACAACATTCCTTTAAAATTAAGTAAAGGGAGATAATTTCATGAAATGTAAAACTTTTCGTGAAAACATAATTACCTCCCTTATACAAAGTCACACTCGTTAAATTGCAGCCAAATTAAGATGTATAAACATGAGATTAATGTATCTGGCATATATCTTGTATGATGGTAAATTTCTTATATTAGTTTTTAAAGACGCAATGATTTAATGATAATTATAATAATGAGGATTGTTTTTACAGTCGACCACATCTTATTTCCCGAGAAGTGTTCAATATTGAAGTGTATGAATCGATATCTGATGATATTTAATTTAACGAGAAAGTTTATTGATGAGCCAAAAACTGAGATAAACAAAACTTAATGCACACCATGCACATCATGTACTCTAACTTAACTACCTAAACATTTTAAACTTTGACTATATTTTAAGTCAATCTGTAAGTAGCTGGTTTTGTCAATTTCTAGCAGCGCGCCGGAATTTCGAACCTTACCCGGGGCGATTATACTCTTTCTAGAAAATTTTACAATAATGTTATTTTCTCTCCATTTATACGGTATATTGAGAAGTTGCCGGCCTTGTGGAAGGGTAGGCGAGTTCTGGCTAGACAAGGGTCCAGAAGGGGGAGCTAGGTTTGGTGTGCTGGTCACCGTAACATAACCTAAATTCTCTTGACAGTTTTAAACCCAGTATTAAGAAAAATAAAACCATAGCGTAACAAAAAGATTTAGTAAAAAAGACCAAGTTATAGTAATAGTGCAGGGAAGATAGGAATCTGTGAAGACATTGTCAGGGTAAGATTTTATCTACAGAGAGCTACATCATGGACCAACCACCAAAATGATTGACTGATAGACTCAAGAACATTAATTAAATCATTCCACAATAGAATACATTGAAACACTGCAAGCTTTCATCTTTTCAATTTTATTTTGTCAACATGTACCATAGGTCCCTTATGTTTGTACTACGCCACAACTCATAAATCACGAAACCTGCGAATTAAAAACTTCCCTCGCCAACCCCTTTTCTACCCGACTGACAAATAACCCTTAATTAAGATATCCGTTTGCGAACCAATCTTTCTTTAGCGATGATCTTAAAAAAGCTGTCGGTTTGAACAATGACGCGGATGAGTTATTTCGTTGATAGGAAAACAAATTTGTTTCGTCTCAATGAATAAACGAGAAGTTCTGACGACGGATTTACCCTGTCAAGTAGTAGGAAATGTGAATTAACAACTAACAAAATGTACAACGATTATGTACAGTGCCTGCCAAAAGTTTTTGAACAAAGTTCTGTTTTTCGGATGAACTGATTCACTCTTACCCATAAAAGAGAAACATTCGAGCAAAAATCTAAATCAACATTAATTGTTGTTAAATTAATTCATCTATCAGTGGCGCATACAGCATAGGCGGATCTAGCGGGGGGGGGGTAGGTTGGGGTCCGGACCCCCACCTTGAAATTTCCAAAATGTACCTATCCATGAGTGTATTTGTTTTAACTGTAAGCCATTTTTAAATAGTATAAAGCATTTTTTCTCGGGCTCGCTTCGTTCGCCTTTGTTATTAACATAGATCTAATGGTTATGTAGTTTTTATTATTAATATGTTGCGTTATTCTGCAAACAGTGTGTGTGTGTGGTTCGAAAATTTGAACCCCCCCCCCTTGTAAAAGTTTGGACCCCCTAAAAATGCTAGATCCGGCCCTGTACAATAACTCCGTTGATTTAAATACTCACTACATAACTCTTTACTCACAATCGATTTAAATCAGCGGGGATAGTGTATTAACTACAGTGTTCCTGTACTAACAACCGATAAAATATTTAAATCAGCGGAGTTAATGTATGCGCCACTGACAGTTGAATAAAATTTAACAATACTTTATCCACATTTTGATTCAAACTATTGTTCGTTTTTTCTCAACTGTCAAAACATGAATAATTTCACGGTGAATGCGTTTGTTAAAATCATTGTCGTAATACACCCATGCGTTTCCGAAAGTGTGTATTATGATTGAGAAAAGCTTCTTATGCTGTATGATATGTTTTATTCAAGACATTTTTAAAAACAATTTGACCGCCAGTACAAAATCATTGCATTCAGTCACCGTGAAATTATTCATTGCTTTGACAGTTGAGAAAAAACGGACAATATGTAACCTGAATTGACATCAATTAGTAAATCTACCCGCGGTGTGCTTGTACAATTTGATCAAAATTTAATCTGTCCAGAAACTTTTGGACGGCACTGTAGGTATGGTTCAAAGTGATTTTGACGTACAAATAAACACATTTACATACATTTTGTAATGTTAACTAATTGTTTGAGGATGTTAGAACATAAATAAATCTATCCCAGTATAAAATACATCTAAACTAACAAATATCCGTACTAGAGTGGTCAAATATATAAACACAAATGTTGTTCATTCCTGTAAGTTGTTTGTACCGGAGAAGGCCGAGATAAATCGTGGACAAACACCGAGTGTTCACAATTTAATTTAATTTAAAAAAGTTCACATTTTAAATCAATTTAAAAAGAGTATCAAATAAGAGGGTGAAAACGAGATTTTAGGCGCGAGAGGTTTTGGGTTTTCAGCGTTGCACGAGGTTAAATCATTTTAGTGCCGACAACATGCATGTATGTTATGAATAACACAAGCTTCTATAGGGCTAACTTCTATCGTAAATTCGTACTGTATATTTTAAAATACTGAGGAATTGAATATTTCAATAAAATGCATATTTAAGAAAATAATGCTAAAACTTATAAATTAAAACATATACATGTACAAATACCAAAAAATCATGCATAGTAAAGATTTAATTAGATAACATCGACTGTGACACTTCGTATTTTACGAACTCTACGGAAATGCTCGATGTTTTGTAATTGTAAACTTTACCTAAACAATCCAACCACTTTTGTCACTTTCGAATTGCAAAGAAAAGTTCATGGAATTACCTATTTTACGAAGTCAACGGAAATTCCCGATGTCAAACGACTAGAGAAAGTTGTACATTTGGAATACCTCGGCGATAGTTGAGTCCCCGGATTCATCAATCGGATGGAAGGAAGACAATGGAGTTAAAAAAAATCGTGGGTTTTCGTGGAACTCACTCTTTTTAAAACAATCATTTCACGAGCTCACGGAAATTCACGGAAATTCCCGAATATTGACGATTGCAAAAAAGATTGTTATATATAATTTATCCCCGCGAAATCTCCAGACAACCCTGTGAAATCTTTAGACAAATGTACATAAAATAATGTCCTAGATTAATGGGTTGATACCATCACACTGCGATGTACGAGCTTCTGATTCTCGATATATCATCTTGGTACAATACCATCCCATAAACTGACCAACCAAATAAATATAAATCATTTTTTATTACCCCACGAAAATAAAATAACCCCGATAATAAAATAAATCATTGTGTGAACTCATATATGTAATTATTTTGATGGGGGTACATGAAGTAGGCTTAACGGTGACTCATTTTAAATCAAGATTTTTGTTGGCTACTTTTTTAATGCAATGATATCTATGGCTTTTATTACCAAAGTCCATTTTTCTGTTTAAGAATGATAACTATATAGTCTCCAGGACAGTATATTATCAAAACTCTTACGATAATTTAACAATACAATATAGAAGCAATCTCCGTAAACAGAGATCCTGTTCTACTCGCGTTGTCGTACTGGATCTCTACTTAGTCAATGCAAGGTCACGTCGAGATGAACTTTGTGTTGACCAATCAATGCGTAGCTTTCATCTAGACGAAAACATTATTAATCACATTTTGATTTCGTAATTTCTATTTTTAGACCCAGGTTTGCATGCAAATTTAACAGCGGTATTATTCACAGTCTGCGATTGGGTGGCTCATTTCAAATTGCGTGACGTAGACGATGTAAACAAGTTACGTATCATAACAATTTCGTCATGAATATTATGATGAGAAAAGGTCACCTGAACGTGACCTTCGTTTGGAAAAGGCCAGATCTAAATTAGCGAGTATGCGAGCGGTAAAATTTTAGATCGGGTTTTAATCAGATTGATATAGAAGGATATACATGTATGACTAAAATTAGTCGTAAGACGCTTGATAATACCAGTTCCAAAAACACGAGTTAATTATGATTTTAGTTCTTAAATGTCCAACTGCATATTTTCCTAATATTCGAAATGAATGATGACTGTAAATTATTCGAACACTTGCCCAACAATTTATTATTTCTATATGGTTTTAAAACGTTGCAACGCTAGTTTTAACCTGACAGCAGAAGTAAACCGACAAGGAATTGTCTCGAAATGCGGCGAACTTTAAAGCCGTGCCAAATTGGAATTCTGTTTTAAAAGTGTCAACTCAAATTTGACAAACCTAGGTACCTATTCACAAAAACACATAAACCGAAAACGAAAACACAAATATTTTTACTAAAAAAACAATGCGTTATATATATTTCTTTTAATGGAATAACCTCATAATATGAATAAATGGTCTGAATTTAATATAAAATGACTAGAATATATTGTATTTATGACGCGGTTATGATAAATTGCTAACGATGAATAACGTCGTTGGCCTTAAATTTAGAAGAAAATCAAGGCTATACGATCGTAACTACTCGGCAATTTTCCGTGATCTGGAAATATGTTTTCATCAGACAAACCCGATTGAGAACAGAGCGCAAGACTATGCCCACTCGGAACACCACAGCGAAAACTCAAACCCTCAAACCCTAGAATTACCATTGCTGATTCCGATCGAAAGGTATCTAGTGGGGTTCAAATTATTGGGAGGTTTCGTGGATGTCAATGTTTAAAAACTGAAAAAAGTGAGATTCGGTTTAAAGTATATAGATCTAAATTTGATGATTTATTATCAATTTAAAAGTACTCATAGGCTTTACTTCACAAATAGTTTTAATGTGTAGCATATTTTGCCAATCAATTCGTAGCTAAATTTCTGTTGGTCAACGTTATGCTATTTTGCTGTGATCAAGTGTATCTAATAAATCCATGGTCTTTGGAATACGTAACCAATAAAGAATTATCAAAACTGATGAACTAGTAACATCTTAGGTCACTTACAATACCCTTTAAAGGACGCTTTAATTTTTCATTTTCGTTTGGAATGCAGAAGTATGTTTCCCTAGCCTCTGACTCACTACAAAACATAGTATGAAGTTTTTGTAGTCGAAGATGAAGCGATTTCTATTCGTTTGTTATTTATCGATTTTCACTAATTTACAAACATATACTTACTTGATCAAGTTTTAAATTTGATAATTGATCAAAATTTATTTTAAATGCATTCTTAAACAAAAGTCAAATGTACAAAAAACTTAGATTTTGATTTATAAATAAAGTCTCTAATATATTTTTGTTGTTTAAATGGTCGTATCGCAACATTTAGTGCTTGGTACTAGCATGGACTGACATTTTAATAGTCGTGATTATTTCGTGTTTTTAGAATTACATAATAGTGTATATAGCTAAATTTCATCCATTTGTTTCTTACTAAAAAACCGCGGACAAAAATCACATCTTTTAACGGATCTTTGAACTAAATCAATTATTGTCTGAAAACAAGCCGGAAATGACTATCCTTGGGAACAGATTGTACTTTTCTGTAAAAGAAGATTATATAATACTCTAGACATTTTATTTACTTAATAAATATGCGATTAATGATATCAATAAGGAAGAAATTAATGATGATAATGATTGTTGGGCGGAGATTGATGATGATGATGATGATGTTTATGATGATGATGATTTTTAATGACAAATAACTAATGATAATGATGTTTGATGAAGGTAACTGGTGATAATGGTGTTTGATGATAAAGACCGATGATGATTTTATTTGATGATGGTGATCGGTGATGATGTAGTTTGATGATGGTGACCGATTATGATTTAGTTTGATGATGGTGACCGATAATGATGTTGTTTGATGATGGTGACCGATTATGATTTAGTTTGATGATGGTGACCGATAATGATGTTGTTTGATGATGATGGTGACCGATGATGATGTTGTTTGATGATGATGGTGACCGATAATGATGTTGTTTGATGATGGTGACCGATGATGATGTTGTTTGATGATGATGGTGACCGATAATGATGTTGTTTGATGATGGTGACCGATGATGATGTTGTTTAATGATGGTGACTGATGCTGATGTTGTTTAATGATGGTGACCGATAATGATGTTGTTTGATGATGATGGTGACCGATGATGATGTTGTTTGATGATGGTGACCGATGATGATGTTGTTTGATGATGATGGTGACCGATGATGATTTTGTTTGATGATGGTGAATGATGATGATGTTGTTTAATGATGGTGACCGATGATGATGTTGTTTGATGATGGTGAATGATGATGATGTTGTTTGATGATGGTGAATGATGATGATGTTGTTTGATGATGGTGACCGATGATGATGTTGTTTGATGATGATGGTGACCGATAATGATGTTTGATGATGGTGACTGATGATAATGTTGTTTGATGATGGTGACCGATAATGATGTTTGATGATGGTGACCGATAATGATGTTTGATGATGGTGACCGATGATAATGTTGTTTGATGATGGTGACCGATAATGATGTTGTTTGATGATGGTGACCGATGATAATGTTGTTTGATGATGGTGACCGATGATGATGTTGTTTAATGATGGTGACCGATGATGATGTTGTTTAATGATGGTGACCGATGATGATGTTGTTTAATGATGGTGACCGATGATGATGTTGTTTAATGATGGTGACCGATGATAATGTTGTTTGATGATGGTGACCGTCGATAATGTTGTTTAATGATGGTGACCGATGATGATGTTGTTTAATGATGGTGACCGATGATGATGTTGTTTGATGATGATGGTGACCGATGATAATGTTGTTTGATGATGGTGACCGATGATAATGTTGTTTGATGATGGTGACCGATGATGATGTTGTTTGATGATGGTGACCGATGATAATGTTGTTTGATGATGGTGACCGAAGATGATGTTGTTTGATGATGGTGACCGATAATGATGTTGTTTGATGATGGTGACCGATAATGATGTTGTTTGATGATGGTGACCGATAATGATGTTGTTTGATGATGGTGACCGATGATGATTTTGTTTGATGATGATGGTGACCGATGATGATGTTGTTTAATGATGGTGACCGATGATGATGTTGTTTGATGATGGTGACTGATGATGATGATGTTTGATGATGATGGTGACCGATGATAATGATGTTTCATGATGGTGACCGATGATAATGTTGTTTGATGATGATGGTGACCGATGATGATGTTGTTTAATGATGGTGACCGATGATGATGTTGTTTGATGATGATGGTGACCGATGATAATGTTGTTTAATGATGGTGACCGATGATGATGTTGTTTAATGATGGTGACCGATGATGATGTTGTTTGATGATGATGGTGACCGATGATGATGTTGTTTGATGATGGTGACCGATGATGATGTTGTTTGATGATGATGGTGACCGATGATGATGTTGTTTGATGATGGTGACCGATGATGATGTTGTTTAATGATGGTGACCGATGATGATGATGTTTGATGATGGTGACCGATGATGATGTTTTTTAATGATAGTGACCGATGATGATGTTGTTTAATGATGGTGACCGATGATGATTTTGTTTGATGATGATGGTGACCGATGATGATGTTGTTTAATAATGGTGACCGACGATGATGTTGTTTAATGATGGTGACCGATGATGATGTTGTTTAACGATGGTGACCGATGATGATGTTGTTTGATGATGATGGTGACCGATGATAATGTTGTTTGATGATGATGGTGACCGATGATGATGTTGTTTAATGATGGTGACCGATGATGATGTGGTTTAATGATGGTGACCGATGATGATGTTGTTTAATGATGGTGACCGATGATGATGTTGTTTAATGATGGTGACCGATAATGATGTTGTTTGATGATGGTGACCGATGATGATGTTGTTTAATTTTGCTGATGTTGCTGATGATTTTAAAGACCAACATCACCAACAATGTTCTACACAAAGTTTGTAAAGCTCAAGTTGTATACGTACAAAGTATGAATGTATGAAAACGTTGCAGTACTCTCAATAATGCCATACTTTGGATTATAAGGTAAAACTATCATGAGCAAGGCTTTGTGTTTAACAACTTAATAAAATTAATTCATACAGAGTTGATTTTATGTCTAGTTTTACTGTTTACACTTAGCCGCTAGCTCTTTGAATGTGTCAATTTCAATTAATTTTGAAATAAAGCACTTTTTACAGCCGTTCATATATAATTTTATATCTAGTAGACAATGATTTGCGTCGTTGCGCTACACGTTAATACATCAAAAATAGGCCTTCAATGAAGTTTGAAAACAACCATTGTATATTTAGAGTAACGGTTGATTATATCAATGAGTAGGTGATTTTCATCAGTTTCAATGACATACCACCTGTCTCGTGTCTCGTGATAGTCTATACAAGGCTCGAGATTTCTAAAATAATAAATACATGTATTCCAGAGAGCTTGTATGTATAGTGCCCTCCAAAAGTTCCTAAACAAGTTGTGTTTAAGGATAGACATTTACCCAATAAAAGGAGAAACTATGTGACATCTGATAAAATTCCAAAATTAGCATCAGTAAGTTTACCAACCACATTTCCCTCAAGCATGGAAATAAACGCTAATAATGGACCAGACACAATCCAAAAAATATGATTACTAGCGGGTAAAATTATTTTTGTATAATGGCAGATATCACACACCATACTTACACTACATCTTATATATAATGGCACAGGCGGTATTCTGTATGTAATCTAAATCCTATCAAGACGAAATAGTTAAGTTTATTAAAACACTATGTAAATAAAACATATTCTGTGATATTTTACTGAAAGATGGGATTACAATAATTTTCATTATAAACTAACAATAATATTTTTGTACAGAAGTTCATTTTAAACACACTTCAATATTTCAAGGCATCGTTACTATCAATTGTGACAATTTTTATTGTTAATTCATAACCAACGAATCTGTAGAAGGGTATTTTGCAAATCTAAGAGAAAAACTGGCTACCCCCTTCCTATTAAAATAGGAGTTACACTGGTTTTGCAGTGTGTCTTAGAGTTTATTATATTTTTAACAAGGGATATTTGAACAATTCACTTGAGAAGAGCGATGTGCATCTCCATTTCTTAATACGAAGGTTAATGAAATTTAATGATCTTTTTTCTGACAAATGCTGTCATAATTTATGTACAGCGAAAATCTTATAATTACTTTTTTATTAATTTAATTGATTTCCGGGATTGCTTTAGATGTTCCTATTAAAATACAATAAAATATTATCTTGTATCTTTATGCCTCAGTTGTATAGGTTTAAACCTTTAAAACTACAAAAAAACCTCAAACGTGTATTTTCACTTCATAAATTTGTGCTCACAAAAAGCGCCATCACATTGCTCCATAAAACGTAGGGATATTATCCACAATTTAAAGTATTTTCCATTATACTGGGTACAGCACATGTTTATAAAACAGTTTAACCCGGATCGGTAGCGCAGTTGGTAGCGCGCCTCTATTTCGAATCTAGTATCCCGAAGGGGGTACGGGTTCGAATCCCACCCAGGGAGGTTATACCCTTCCATGAAAATTTGACAATAATGTCATTTTTCCATTAATAAGGAGAAGTTTCCGGCCTTGTGGAAGAGGAGATAAGTACTGGGTATAGACAAGTGTCCAGGAAAGCTAGGTTAGGTCCGCTACCGGACGTCGTAAAATAACCTACAAATTGTGTTGACACGATGTTAAACCTAGTATAAAACACCCCCCCCCCCAAAAAAAACCCCCACAAAAAACAAAAACAACATTTTAAAGCGCTACATTTGCTGCACAGAATTAGGATTGATCGACAACAAGCTGTTAAGATTCCAAAAGTAGTACGAAACTTACAACCCCGTGGAGTTTCTGTATAGCGTTCCCCAAAAAACATATGTAATTAAATAAGCATCAACAATGGAACCAAGACTTTATGCTTTTACTTTTTTTTCTGCCATCCATGATGTACAATGTTGTTCGATATGAGTTTTAAGTTATTCCAAACTCCGTAAACAGATATCCTGTAGAACGTTGTCGTACAGGATCTCTACTTTCCCCGTGGAAGGTCACGTCGAAATGAAATTTGTTTCGACCAATCAATGCGTAGCTTTCATCTAGACGAAAACACGATTAATCACATTTTGATTTCGTAATTTCTATTTTAAGACCAAGTTTTGCATGCTAATTTAACAGCGGTATTATTCACAGTCTGCGATTGGGCGGCTCATTCCAAATTGCGTGACGTAGACGATGTAAACAAGTTACGTATCATAACAATTTCGTCATGAATATTATGATGAGAAAAGGTCGCCTGAACGTGACCTTCGTTTGGAAAAGGCCAGATCTGAATTAGCGAGTATGCGAGCGGAAAATTTTAGATCGGGTTTTAATCAGATTGCAGTTATTCATACATGTTTCTGGTTGTAACTTGTATGTATGTTTTTATGATGTATACCATGTTGTCACATTGTAAATCGAAATAAAAACTAAAATCTATAAAAAAAGTCCTACTTACTATTCGACCTGCTTCATTATTATGTAGATTCATTGTATTTCGTATATTTCTACCACTTTCATGTGTCATTACTTCAGGGGCATCAACAAATGTTTTACTAAACCATAAACCATATTGTATATTATCACTACAACCACCCCACTTCCAGCCTTCCACATCATGTTCTCCATAATGAGACATATCACAAGAACAATCTGTCAGGTTACCAGCACTACATGATTTGGTTGTTGCATGAACAACTCCAGCACTTAATATGGCATAAATAAACGCTGTCTCTCTTGTACCTGAATATAGAGAAAATACAAAATGTATTTTAGATGCAGCATGAAACAATACCAGCACTCAATGTAACACAGATGGAAACTGTCCCTCAATACTGTCATCGTGTTATTGTTGGTAATCATTGAATAATCAGCTCGGCGTTGATTCAAATCCCGTCCAAAACCTACCCTGTTGTTTCCTTTAGCAAGAAACTTTATCTTACTAGCTCAGTACTGGGGGGACCATGAAGTGGACTCGAAAGTGATAAATCTAAGTTGTAAGAACTTGTTTCACAATCAAGCTAAAATAAATTAGTATACCATATAAATGTGTTCTTGTTGATATAAGTTCAGGTGCCCTGGTCTCTGTAAGGTCATTGAGTACTTGTGTTTTACTTTGGCAACGCTGTTAGCTTTTTGTTTGCGTGTTTTTGCACGCAACAATATCAAGTAAAGGTTTTGTTGAAGCTTCCCATCCATTCTCGTACCCCGAGGTCATCAAGACTCTCGGGCTAGTATCGAGAGTCTTAATAGGCTCTGGAAACAAGAATGCTTCCCACAAAGACAATCTGTTATTGTTTGTTCTTGAACCATTTGGGGCAAGAGTGAAGTTTGTGCATCCTATAAACTGGTTTAACACCCGAGCGGCAATACGTTTGCCACTGCCCGTTGAAAAGATTAAACCCAATAAGGTTTTTGTTTTCGTAATTTGTTTGTGGTGTCCATTTTATAACAAAAGTTTAGAATCTAAAACCATCTCCATTATTGCATTTTGTCTGTATAGAAAGTCTGTGTTTTTTGTTGTTGCTGTTCCTGAGATGTTTTCTGGCTTATTTCCTTACCTAAGGATAATAAAGTTTTAAATGAATCTAAAAATACTTGTCTTTGGTACATAAACAAACAATACGTACAAAGTTAACATGACAATTATACAAAAAGCAAATACAAATACATGTACACTACAAATACGACACAAATACGACAAAAACACAATACACAAATCAATTAACTTAATACACTACTAGTTAATGACACAGTTTGCTCGAAGTTAAAACGACTCATTTAAAACTGAAGCAAGTATTTCTTGAGATTGATATACTATTAAATTTATTCAAAGACGGTCAGGTTAGAAAATTATGGACGACATTGAAGGAAATGAAATTCGGTTTGTATTTGCAGACAAAAATAATTTACATAATCTATTTTCAGATTAAAAATGAAACGCATCGTGTTTGGGTCGTAGCATGGACAACGCAGCAACAGGAAGAAATTGAGAAACTGTAGTTTTATTGAACTGATTTGAAGTCGCTCTACGATCGAATACGGAAATTACCGATGATTTACGACTGGTTGTTCAATAATATAGTTAAAGTTCATGAAAAGAAATGCACTAATATAAAAAAATCGGGGAATAACCTTACGAAACAAGTCTTATTTCATATGTTGTAAGTTTATATAATAACTAGTTTTAACTAGCAAGTATAAAAACTGTTCTTGTACAAACAAACGTTTGAAATTCAAAGATCTATAAAATATTTGTAAGTGTTAGAATCCTGCCCAAACCACTTATAGTTTTATTAACACCTATATTCAAAGATGATTATCATAAATTTAATGTGTTCGACCTTTTGTAAGAATGTGGTAAAAGTCTCTATCCGGCGCCTTTGCATTGATTGTAAGAAAATGCCGACAGCCGTATCCAGCACGAAGCAACTTTTTTAACAAGCTTCCACAAAGAGTTGAAAGCATAGCACAAATAAATGAAGTCCTTTTACTAACACCTCAGTGCATAAAAATGAAAAATGTTGAGGAATGCATTTTGTGTGTTTTTAGTTTAAAGGGAAACCATTTTTATCTTTTTCCCGATCTGTATCATTCAAACGTTTGCATAGTTTGGACTAGACAGGCTGGTACATGATGCACTTCGATCAATAACACAGACACCATTTGTCAGTTTTTATATAAGACTGAAGTACCTTAGGGGCAATACGAAATAATCATATTTTGAACTCTGTTACAAGTTCGTGGTTTTCTTTTCAGTTTGTCTCACGCCATATTCCAGACTGTATTTACGTAACCCGGCTAAATATCTGTAAATCCGTCCAACATGGAATTCTAATATGGCAAGGCGACAAGTCTTATAATATGAACAGTTTGAACTTTGCTTTACGACTAGACGTCTGGTCCTACATTTATGTGTTTATAATATATTAGCAACATTTGGTTTGTTTAACCTTTCACTCGTTTGGACATATGGAGTCATGGACGAAAATTGGCTTTCCACATGAACGCGATAGGGCTATTTCAATGTACTCTAATTTTATTACTAACAGTCGAACAGAGATGTAACTTGGCCATATTGCTCACATGATGATTGAGTCCACATTCCATTCACCATGAAAACTGTTCAGCTGAGCGGGAGGCAAAATTGCAATGTACATGTATGCTCTTTTTCAACCATATATTTGCATTTCTTTCAGTTATAATTCCCCGAAATGAGGCCAGAAATGATAGTGTTTTAGTATTTGATAAATCCGTTTCGAGTTTGCTTTCTGGTCTTTCATTACTGAGCCAGTAGGATAAGTTTGTTTCCTGAATCCTCAGAACTAAGTAGGATAAAGTTTCTGGCTCAAGGAAACAACAAGGTAGGTTTAGGGCGTAACCAGTCAGCAACGCACGCTTGTTTGTTACGTTAGCTATGTTAAGATATAATTCAAATATGATTTGGCAGCTGAAGTACAAACCCACCTTATAGGATTTGTCATCACTCGTATATTTTGTTACACCCAATTTAAAAATGATTTAATTCAATAAACACAAATCATAGCAAAAAATCAAACTTTAATAAATATATTTTCTAATTGATTTGACAATGTAATAACACCCATGTGCAGTTCGATTATATCAACAATGTGTTTATATACATAAACTGTTCCAATAAAAACTGGTATTTTGGGATGAAACATGTTATCAATAAAAAGTTTAAACATATTCTATGGATACATTATCATATACAATTTAATATGTAAATAAAGCAATGGCATAGTGCTAAAAAGAGGATAATAATGTTTCTGGATACCTTAGGCATACTTTGAACTAGCTCCCTTGGTCATTATTATGTACTATTTATAATAAGCCCTGTTGTGTGCAGAAGTCTTTAAATAAAGTGTAAATATAATAAATAATTAATGTCAAGGTAGTCTGTTTGAAATCAGTAAAATGATTAATGTGTATAATGTTATTCACCTACAGAGTGGGTAAGTCCGTTATTTAAAGCCACTTTATGAAGATACACATAGTATATTCATCAAAAGTAGACTTGAAAACTGTTTCACAAACATGAAGTAATCAGAATATAACATGTATTTGAGACACAATAAAATTCCTAACCATTCTGCTTTCTAAATTTAAGTTAGACCAGTGTCCATTTCTTAAAAAGTGGGGTACTTTTATAAGAGCACAATTTAATCATTTATACGCTAATGTTCAATATACTTAATCCACAATAGTTTTAGAGCTTAATTATGTACAAATGTAATTAGGAGCAGTTTTTTCTAAAACAAGACTACATCTTAAACACACTGTGATCAAAACTATAGTTTCAAGTATTGACAAAGTTCTGCTTTCTGTTTCAATCTACTTTCACTTTGAAATGCAATAAATAACATAAACAAATTTAAGCGATATAAGCATTTATATAAAAAATCTAGTTCATTAGTGGTTTTGAAATAGATAAATGTCTGCTATCTTTGCAGTCCAAAAACAGTGTTACTTTTGATAATGGGGCTTTAAAGTGCATTACTATGCATGACCTAATATACGATCTTTTATATACTAACGTGTGTAATGGCGTCTGTCATAGGAAATTGTATACTTCTTAGATAAATTTATTTATTATCACAGAAATGTGCAGCATGCACGAATTGTTTTACTTTGTTCTTTGTGTGAAAATGGTTGTGCAAAGAATTATAAACTCAAAAATAAAAAATAATCAGTTTTAATGTAGAAACTATATTTGATATCGGCGATAGCGTTTGTTCTTTTAACTTCGAAATTGTAGAAATTTCAAACGTAAAGTTATTAATGATTTTAAATAAAACAAAATTATGATTTTACAAATTATGTAATTGGCAAATATGTTGCTTTAATGGTTGATGCAAGAAATTTATTATCAATGAATAATCTTAATTGTTTGATCTTGAATTTACTCTAACATCTGTGCCCCTAATAGTTTGAAACGTTGTTACGCATCTCCTTTGAAAATACAAAAACTGCTCTCGAAAATTGACTAATGTTTCAATGTAAGAGTACAAAATAGATTTAATTTACGATAGAAGTTAAACTTAAAACTCACAGCTTTAAATTCACTCAATGTAAAGACGTAAAAACAGCATGGGAATAGAAAATATATATTTCTATAATTGTTGTTATGAAACTATGTTATTAATTTATTAAAGGTTTTCAAGAAAAGCAATACCTGAATTAAGAAGTAACATACATTTGTCTATATTTTGTTTTGAATAAAACATAGGCACACGTTTTGAAATGCGGCAATTAAATATGGAGGGCTTTAGCACAAATTATTTAATAAGTACATCAAAACAAGTGTCTATGTTTTATTCTACGATAAACTATAGAAAAATACTTCATGTTATTTTGATTCTAACATTGAGAAATGAATAATTTTCCCATTAGGTTCTATAAAGGCGGGGGTAAATTATCACCGCCATGTATGTGTTCAATATCAAAATATAGCAAGTCTACTGATCGAGGTGTAGTATGTTCGATTCCTAGTCGAGGCGTACTTTCGTGGAGCTTGGTCATAAAATTATATCAACGACCATTCTCCCTCCAACCAATAATTCTTAATCATGTAGGGCAGTTGTCAGTCACTGACGAAAGTATGCGCCTAGCAGTTGGTTAACAGCTAAATCCAGAGATTTAGACTTTCCGGGAACAGAGAGTAGGTTGACTGACCGCTATGATATGACCTATACAATGTGTTGCTATGGCGTTAAACCCAATAAAAATAAAATATAGATGACGGCACGTTAGATATAGATGACTATATTACTCGTAGAATGCATTTTAACCCATTTAGTACTTTATGTATATGACATAAAGATAGTGCCTGCAAAAAGTTATTGGACGAATTGAAATTCTGAGAAAAAAAATCTTGCATACTGCAACTAGTTTAATTAAATTGAAGATTATTCATGAAACATAGTTAGATCATATGTTCTTAAACTAATTAATGCTGATTTTGTCTGATTAACCTCCCTGGGTGAGATTCGAACCCTGTATCCCCTTCGAGACACTAGATTTGAAATCCTGGTGCGCTACCAACTTCGCTCAGACGAATCTCTTCTTCTATTTATCCTAAAACACAAGTCTGTCCAATGACATTTTGAGGGCAATGTACGAATAACTAAATTTAAATCTCAAGTAATTAATGTTCGTGGAATATAGTGAATCATTCGATTTATAGAATAGAATAGTGTAGTGGATAGAGTGTTTGACTTTAATAGTGGTGTTCGTAAGTTTGGATCTCAGTACTTTTACTGAGAAAACGGATGATAAGAACTGTTACGTACGCTTGGAAAACTCAAATGATGGTCAATTACAATGTACGTATATTTCTCTTAAAGCATTTACATTGTATAGTTTGCATCGGTGATGTAAAGTAATGAATAAATAATAAAATATGAATTATAATAAATTAATAATAAACGAAGGATTGAGTCTGATCCTATATCAACCACATTACCTAAAACTTAATAGATTTGAAGTTAAAAATATATAGACTATATAGAGCAGGGAGATCTGTCACTGATAGCTCTATGGTAATGAAATTAAACAAGTTTTATCACTCATTACATCAATGTAAAATCTCTATAAAATTAATATTTTAAACAGGTTGATATTTTTCATAACAAAGTAAAAAAAAGGCAACAACAAAAAATCAAATAAAAACGCGCTACCGCTGTCATAGAAACGTCAGTCATAAAATAACAATTTTAATATTTTTGAATATATACCTTAAAGAGACTGTGTGACTTTTTAATTTTATTAGCTTATAATATTTGATATACCGATGCATCATCTAGATAAGTTTATGATCCGAGAATTTATGTTTGACCACATCATGGGTGATGGGGCTTTGTATAGATAGAAAGTTGCAAAGTCATTTTATATTTGTCATGTTTAATTGATCTAACGGTACTTTTTGGGAAGGTGGTGGTGAAATGTTTTACGCACATTTCCGTTTAAACTTGTACCTTGTCGATTCAAATTATTTCACTAAATTTCAGTAAATTTGAAAATTAAAAGAAAGATATCACTATATTATCAATGCAGCTGTATTAGGTCTGTGAAGTTAGCTATCTATTGTCTATTCTCTATTCAAAAGTCTATTCGCACAATAGACAGCTATGTATTGAGAAATCTATTCATTCAGAAATCTATTCGCATTTACTGTATACATAAGCATAGGTAAGTTCAAAAATCTGTACAAAAATCTTTCACAAAATGCCGAAAAGACAGCTGTCTATTCGGAAATCTATTCAGAAGTCTATTCGAAAAAAGTCACTAGTGCAATCAGACATATTTAAAAGTCTTTTCATAGAAAACATAAATAGACAAATGTCCATTCAAAAGTCTATTCCGAAGTCTATTTGAAAAAAGCCAGTAATGCAATCAAACAGATTTAAAAGTATTTTCGTGGAATACGTAAAGATGCAAATGTCCATTCAAATGTCTATTCCGAAGTCTATTCGCAAATTTATGTATATGCATTCAAAATGAGGGTGAAGTCTTTTATAGAATTTCGAATAGAGAGCTGTCCATTTAAATGTCTATTCAGAAGTCTATTCGCAAAATCTGGTAAATGCTTTCAGAATGAGTCAGAAGTCTATTATGCAGTAGCGAATACACAGCTATCCATTCAAAAGTCTGTTCAGAAGTTAATTTGCTAAATCATATATATGCAATTAGAATGCGTCTGAAGTCTTTAATTAAGTTGCGAATAGATATATGTCGATTCAAAAGTCTATTCAGAAGTCTATTTGCAATATCATGTATAAGCAAGGACGGAAGTCCATTCAGAAGTATATTCGAAAAAAGCCTGTAATGGAATCAAACAGATATCCATTCAAATGTCTTTTCAAAAGTCTATTCGAAAAATCATATATAGGCATAAAGAATGTGTCTGTAATCTATTTTAAAGTTGTAAATAGACAGATGTCCATTCAAAAGTCTATTCAGAAGTCTATTCACAAATCTGGTGAATGTATTCAGAATGAGCCAGAAGTCTATTATAGGTTTTTGAATAGAGAGCTGTCCATTCAAAAGTCTATTCAGAAGTCTTTTCGCAAAAATCATATATATGCAATATGAATGTGTCTGCAGACTGTTATAAAGTTGCAAATAGACAGATGTCCATTCAAATGTCTATTCAGAAGTCTATTCGCAAAAAAATCTGGTAAATGCGTCCATAATGATCCAGAAGTCTATTATAGATTTTCGAATAGAGAGCTGTCCATTCAAAAGTCTATTCAGAAGTCTTTTCGCAAAAATCATATTTATGCATTATGAATGTGTCTGTAGACTGTTATAAAGTTGCAAATAGACAGATGTCCATTCAAAAGTCTATTCAGAAGTCTATTCACAAAATATGGTAAATGCGTCCATAATGATCCAGAAGTCTATTATAGATTTTCGAATAGAGAGCTGTCCATTCAAAAGTCTATTCAGAAGTCTTTTCGCAAAAATCATATATATGCATTATGAATGTGTCTGTAGACTGTTATAAAGTTGCAAATAGACAAATGTCCATTCAAAAGTCTATTCAGAAGTCTTTTCGCAAAAATCATATATATGCATTTTGAATGTGTCTGTAGACTGTTATAAAGTTGCAAATAGACAGATGTCCATTCAAAAGTCTATTCAGAAGTCTATTCACAAAATCTGGTAAATGCGTCCATAATGATCCAGAAGTCTATTATAGATTTTCGAATAGAGAGCTGTCCATTCAAAAGTCTATTCAGAAGTATTTTCGCAAAAATCATATATATGCATTATGAATGTGTCTGTAGACTGTTATAAAGTTGCAAATAGACAGATGTCCATTCAAAAGTCTATTCAGAAGTCTTTTCGCAAAAAATCATATAAATGCATTATGAATGTGTCTGTAGACTGTTATAAAGTTGCAAATGGACAGATGTCCATTCAAAAATCTTTTCAGAAGTCTTTTCGCAAAAATCATATATATGCATTATGAATGTGTCTGTAGACTGTTATAAAGTTGCAAATAGACAGATGTCCATTCAAAAGTCTATTCAGAAGTCTTTTCGCGAAAATCATAAATATGCATTATGAATGTGTCTGTAGACTGTTATAAAGTTGCAAATAGACAGATGTCCATTCAAAAGTCTATTCAAAAGTCTATTGGCAAAATCTGGTAAATGCGTCCATAATGCTCCAGAAGTCTATTATAGATTTTCGAATAGAGAGCTGTCCATTCAAAAGTCTTTTCAGAAGTCTTTTCGCAAAAATCATTTTTATGCATTATGAATGTGTCTGTAGACTGTTATAAAGTTGCAAATAGACAGATGTCCATTCAAAAGTCTATTCAGAAGTCTTTTCGCAAAAATCATATATATGCATTTTGAATGTGTCTGTAGACTGTTATAAAGTTGCAAATAGACAGATGTCCATTCAAAAGTCTATTCAGAAGTCTATTCACAAAATCTGGTAAATGCGTCCATAATGATCCAGAAGTCTATTATAGATTTTCGAATAGAGAGCTGTCCATTCAAAAGTCTTTTCAGAAGTCTTTTCGCAAAAATCAAATATATGCATTATGAATGTGTCTGTAGACTGTTATAAAGTTGCAAATAGACAGATGTCCATTCAAAAGTCTATTCAGAAGTCTTTTCGCAAAAATCATATATATGCATTTTGAATGTGTCTGTAGACTGTTATAAAGTTGCAAATAGACAGATGTCCATTCAAAAGTCTATTCAGAAGTCTATTCACAAAATTTGGTAAATGCGTCCATAATGATCCAGAAGTCTATTATAGATTTTCGAATAGAGAGCTGTCCATTCAAAAGTCTATTCAGAAGTCTTTTCGCAAAAATCATATATATGCATTATGAATGTGTCTGTAGACTGTTATAAGTTGCAAATGGACAGATGTCCATTCAAAAGTCTATTCAGAAGTCTATTCGCAAAATCTGGAAAATGCGTCCATAATGATCCAGAAGTCTATTATTGATTTTCGAATAGAGAGCTGTCCATTCAAAAGTCTATTTAGAAGTCTTTTCGCAAAATCAAATATATGCATTATGAATGTGTCTGTAGACTGTTATAAAGATACAAATAGACAGATGTCCATTCAAAAGTCTATTCAGAAGTCTATTCACAAAATCTGGTAAATGCGTCCATAATGATCCAGAAGTTTATTATAGATTTTCGAATAGAGAGCTGTCTATTCAAAAGACTTTTCGGAAGTCTATTCGTAACATCATATTAATATATGCTTTAAGAATTTGTCTGAGGTCTATTATAAAGTAGCGAATAGACAGATGTTCTTTCAAAAGTCTTTTCGGAAGTCTATCCACAAAATCTGGTAAATGCGTTCAGAATGTGTCAGAAGTCTATTTTAGAGTTTCGAATAGAGAACTGTTCATTCAAAGTCTATTCAGAAGTTTATTTGCAAATTATTTTAATGCATTTAGGATGCGTCAGACATTTATTATAGAGTAGCGAATAGACAGCTGTCCATTGAAATGTCTTTTCAGAAGTCTATTCGCAAAACTATGTTTATGCATTCAGAATGTGTCAGATGAAATTGTGATAGACCTGCCATGTCTACTGAAGTTTGCGTGGTTTTTGCCTGAACTAAGTAAGTTTTTTAACTCTCGTAAACATAAATGAATCTCCCGAATGTTTCCGCAATTTTAGATGAAGATCGAATTTGCCTTTTCATATCGTCGATTTCTTGCAGATTCTGTAAACCAAGTCGAGCCGGTAAAGCCTGGTTCAAACAAGATTACTGGAACCGTAGATTACACAAGTGCAATTGCAAATTCGGTAACCAGTGCTGGTTCTATTCGAGGACGCGCCATTGATTGAGACATGCTAATATTTCGAAGTTTGTAGGCAGAAAAACCTTTGAATTTCATATTAAATCGTAAACAAATTGTTATTATCCACAAGAAAAATAAGCGCCAAAACAAAACTACTAAGTCACCAATTTACATTTAAGTGATAAATTTATTGGAGTTAACGCCGTATCAACACAATTTAGGTCATTTCACGGCGTCTAGCGCACCTAACCTATCTTTCCTGGACCATTGTCTTTAACCAGTACTCACCTACCCTTCCACAAGGCCGGAAACTTCTCCATATTATCTAATCAATGGAGGAAAATCGACATTATTGTCAAATTTTCATTGAAGGGTATGACCTCCCCGGGTGGGATTCGAACCCGCACCCCCTCGGGCACGAGTATCCAAATCCCGGCGCGCTACCAACTGCGCTATCGACCCGGGTTTTAAGTGATAAAGCCTGTTTTAATGATTATTTTTGTTTTATAAGAAACACAATTTTACACCATTTTGTTAATTTTTTTGACGGTGCTACAGCGTGACGTCAATCTTGGTGTTTTCGCACAGGTTCGTGCTTGTAGTATATATAATGTAAATGTATTCATAACCGAAAGGAAAAAGGTAGACTAAATCAATTAGAAGAATTTATCTCATGCCAGTAGTTGTCTCTGAAAGTCCGTTGGACTTTATTTTAAAACAAAATCAGCTACCGAAAGAAGACTTACTACCAGGAGAAAAATAGAAGTATTGCTTTAAATAGAAAAAAAATTAGACCTGAGTGCTTCAAAGAGCATGTCAATTCACTAACCCAGAAAATTATTCCGACACATTAAAAATGCATATGAATGATTTTGCATATAAAATTTCTGATAAATAATTTGAAAATGTTATTTTAACACTTTACAAAAAGTAACTTTATTAAAAGACTTTTGCTACATACTGAATAAAGCTACTGTTTGCGAACAGACTTCAGAATTGGCATATGAATGGGTAGCTGTCTAATCGCAATCCTTTCATATACTTCTGACACAATCTACAAGCATTTACTTGATTTTGCAAAAAGACCTCTGAATAGACATATGAATGGACAGCTGTCTATTCGCAACTCTAAAATAAACATGTGACACATTCTAAATGCATAATAAGATTTTGCGAATAGACTTCTGAATAGACATTTGAATGGACAACTGTCTATTCGCAACTCTATAATGGACTTCTGACACATCCTTAATGCATATAAAAGATTTTGCGAATAGACTTCTGAATAGACATTTGAATGGACAGCTGTCTATTCGCCACTTTATAATAGACTTGTGACACATTCTAAATGCATAAAAAAGATTTTGCGAAAAGACTTCTGAATAGACATTTGAATGGACAGCTGTCTATTCGCAACTCTATAATAAACTTGCTACATATTCTAAATGCATATACATGATTTTGTGAAAAGACTTCTAAATAGACATTTGAATGGACAGCTGTCTATTTGCAACTCAATAATGGACTTATGACACATTCTTTATGCAAATGAAGGATTTTGCGAATAGACTTCTGAATGGACATTTGGATGCACAGCTGTCTATTGGCAACTCAATAATAGACTTGTGACGCATTCTATATGCATATGAATGATTTTGCGAATGAACTTTTGAATATACTTTTTTTCGAAAAAGACTTCCGAATATACAGCTGTCTATTCACATCCCACGAATGAACCTCGGGGACAATCTGAATGCATAGCTATATTTTCGCGAAAAGACTTTTAAAAAAAATGATCCAAATAGACTTATGAATGGACATCTGTCCATTTGCAACTTTATAACAGTCTACAGACACATTCAAAATGCATATATATGATTTTTGCGAAAAGACTTCTGAATAGACTTTTGAATGGACATCTGTCTATTTGCAACTTTATAACAGTCTACAGACACATTCATAATGCATATATATGATTTTTGCGAAAAGACTTCAGAAAAGACTTTTGAATGGACATCTGTCCATTTGCATCTTTATAACAGTCTACAGACACATTCATAATGCATATATATGATTTTGCGAAAAGACTTCTGAATAGACTTTTGAATGGACATCTGTCCATTTGCAACTTTATTACAGTCTACAGACACATTCATAATGCATATATATGATTTTTGCGAAAAGACTTCTGAATAGACTTTTGAATGGACATCTGTCTATTTGCAACTTTATTACAGTCTACAGACACATTCATAATGCATATATTTGATTTTGCGAATAAACTTCTGAAAAGACTTTTGAATGGACAGCTCTCTTTTGGAAACTCTATAATAGACTTCTAACACATTCTGAACGCATTTACCGATTTTTTCGAATAGACTTCTGAATAGACTTTGAATGGACATCTTTCTATTCGCTACTTTATATCCGAATTCAGCCACATTCTAAATGCATATGCATATGATGTTGCGAATAGACTTCTGAATAGACATTTGAATGGACAGCAGTGTATTCGCTACTGTTTGTAAGTTCTGACTCATTCTGAACGCATTTTACAAATTTTGCGAATAGACTTCTGAATAGACTTTTGAATGGACTTTTGAATGGACATCTGTCTATTTGTAACTTTATAACAGTCTATAGACACATTCATAATGCATATATTTGATTTTGCGAAAAGACTTCTGAATAGACTTTTGAATGGACAGCTCTCTATTCGAAAATCTATAATAGACTTCTGGATCATTATGGACGCATTTACCAGATTTTGCGAATAGACTTCTGAATAGACTTTTGAATGGACATCTGTCTATTTGCAACTTATAACAGTCTACAGACACATTCATAATGCATATATATGATTTTTGCGAAAAGACTTCTGAATAGACTTTTGAATGGATATCTGTCTATTTGCAACTTTATAACAGTCTACAGACACATTCATAATGCATATATATGATTTTTGCGAAAAGACTTCTGAATAGACTTTTGAATGGACAGCTCTCTATTCGAAAATCTTTAATAGACTTCTGGATCATTTTGGACGCATTTACCAGATTTTGTGAATAGACTTCTGAATAGACATTTGAATGGGCATCTGTCTATTTGCAACTTTATAACAGTCTACAGACACATTCATAATGCATATATATGATTTTTGCGAAAAGACTTCTAAATAGACTTTTGAATGGACATCTGTCTATACGAAAATCTATAATAGACTTCTGGATCATTGTGGACGCATTTACCAGAATTTGCGAATAGACTTCTGAATAGACTTTTGAATGGACATCTGTCTATTTTCAACTTTATAACAGTCTACAGACACATTCATAATGCATATATATGATTTTTGCGAAAAGACTTCTGAAAAGACTTTTGAATGGACATCTGTCTATTTGCAACTTTATAACAGTCTACAGACACATTCATAATGCATATATATGATTTTTGCGAAAAGACTTCTGAATAGACTTTTGAATGGACATCTGTCTATTTGCAACTTTATTACAGTCTACAGACACATTCATAATGCATATATTTGATTTTGCGAATAAACTTCTGAAAAGACTTGAATGGACAGCTCTCTTTTGGAAACTCTATAATAGACTTCTAACACATTCTGAACGCATTTACCGATTTTTTCGAATAGACTTCTGAATAGACTTTGAATGGACATCTTTCTATTCGCTACTTTATATCCGAATTCAGCCACATTCTAAATGCATATGCATATGATGTTGCGAATAGACTTCTGAATAGACATTTGAATGGACAGCAGTGTATTCGCTACTGTTTGTAAGTTCTGACTCATTCTGAACTCATTTTACAAATTTTGCGAATAGACTTCTGAATAGACTTTTGAATGGACAGCTCTCTATTCGAACTCTATAATAGAATAGACTTCTGAATAGACATTTAAATGGACATCTGTCTATTTGCAATTTTTAAATAGACTACAGACACATTCTTTAAGCATATATATGATTTTGCGAATAGACTTCTGAATAAACTTTTGAATGGACAGCTCTCTATTTGTAAATCTAAAATAGACTTCTGACTCATTCCAATCGCATTCACCAGATTTTCAAATAGACTTTTGAATAGACATTTGAATGGATATCTGTCAATTCCAAACTTAATAATAGACTTCAGACACAGTCTTAAAGCACATATATGATTTTGTGAATAGATATCCGAATAGACTTTTGAATGGACATTTGTCCCTGGCATTTTGGGAATAGACATCTTGCTCATTCAGATTGCATCACTATGTTTTTGCGAATAAACTTCTGAATAGACTTTTGAATGGACTTTTGTCTCTTTGCGTATTCCACGAGAAGACTTTTAAATCTGTTTGATTGCATTACTGGCTTTTTTCGAAAAGACTTCGGAATAGACTTTTGAATGGACATTTGTCTATTTATGTATTCTATGAAAAGACTTTTAAATGTGTTTGATTGCACTAGTGACTTTTTTCGAATAGACTTCTGAATAGATTTCCGAATAGACAGCTGTCTTTTCGGCATTTTGTGTACAGATTTTTGTACAGATTTTTGAACTTACCTATATCTATGTATACAATAAATGCGAATAGATTTCTGCATGAATAGACTTCTCAATACATAGCTGTCTATTGAGCGAATAGACTTTTGAATAGAGAATAGACAATAGATAGCTAACTTCACAGACCTGCTGTATTTACTACTCAGACGTTTTTGTTACGTAAATGAATGAATTAGATACCAGGATTTCAAATATAGTGTCTCGAAGGGGGTACCGGTTCGAATCCCAGCCGGGGAGATAATAATACCTTTCTATGAATAATTTCACAATAATGTCATTTTTTCCATCCATTTATAGGTATATGAAGAAGTTTCCGGCTATGTGGAAGGGTAGGTGAGTACTGGTTATAGAAAAGGATTCAGGAAAGCTAAATTAAGTGCGCTGGACGCCGTGAAATAACTTTAAAAATTGTGTTAAAGCCACTATATGAAGATGTTTTCAATAACAGTAGACTTGAAAACTGTTTTACAACCATGAAGTTATCAAAATATAACATGTATTAAAACATAGTTAAACAGTTCAAACCATTCTGCTTTCTTAATTTGAGTCTGACAAAGTGACCAATTCTTAAAAAAGTGGGGTACTTTTATAAGAGCACACTATATTCATATATATGCTGATGTTTAATATACCTGATCCAAAATTGTTTATAATTTTAATTATGTAATTCAGAATAAGTTTTTCTCTCTAGTAAGACTTCATCTTTAAAATACTCTGATCTAAACTATTGTTTAAAGTATTGAAAACCGAATTCTACTTTCGGTTTCGATCTACTTTCACTTTGAGATAAATAAATAACATGAACATATCTAAGCAATATTTGCATATATTTAAAAAATCTTGTTCATTAGAGGTGATTGAAATAGATTAATGGCTATTTTCTTTGCAGTCAAAAAACACATTTACTTTTGATATAGGGGCTTTAACATGGCGTTAAACTAATAAATAAATAAAGTAAAATAAAGATACCAGCATGGTATATTTTGTTCAATAAGCCAACCTGATTTCATGATTGTTATTGTTTCATTTATATCTCACAATGAGACTCGATCAAATCCCAACATTATGCACAAGTCATTTAAAATCCACCCCGTCCCTCGGGCAGAGCGGAGTATAGCAAGTAAAAAGCTCGTGATTTAACCTTTGAGGTTCGTCCGATCTGCTGGGCGACTGATATTTACCGGAGATGTTATGTATTAACTAATTTGACCAGAAGTTTTTGCTGGGGTCATAATCAAAACCCTCGATATTCCGTGGGTAGGGCATTCTGGTACACAGAGGTTATCAAGATTCTCGATCGAGAATCTTTATAGCCTCTGGGTAAGAGAATATGGGTTGGCATGCAGGTTAAAATGACTGGTGCATTGTTCGTTTTTCTAAGGACTTCGAACGAAAAAGGTCAAGGTAATATTATAAGTCAGACTTCGCAATTTGCGAGACCTGCTTGACGTATTTTTAGAGTATGACATGTACTAGTACACCATATATTAAAATAGTGTCCATGACGAGACGCCGTAGATTAGAACCAAAGTAAAATTGAAGAGTTGAGATGTTCACATTTATTTACTTATGGTGATCTTCACATAAACATGCAGTATAGAAGAGTTATTGTAGTTTCTCTGTGGGTGTCTGCTATTTATTAAAATATTTGCATTTTATTTGAATAGTCAAGCAAGGAAGAATCTGATAATTTGATTTTAATTGATAAGCTCGTTTTCCCTTTTTACTTTCTACCACTAAAATCCCTTTTTTATATTTCAACCCGTATTGTTAGCTTCCCAAGGCGACAACTTTCAATTTCGGTCCCATGATTTTTAATAGCTTAGTGGACCTACTTAACTTAATATTGGTCTCGTTCACACTTTCCTTAAGGGGTGAAATTGGCAATAAACCGTGATTGTGTTAATGCAATAAAGCCACAGTCAATCCTAGGTCATTACTCGTCACAATGGGCCAGCCCTCACACAGGTATTGTGGTAACTAGGAACTCATTTATACGACTTGATTAACACGTATTAATAAACCTTCCACTAAAGACGAGAATCAATTTTCAAACTAGCGTAAATTACCTTTTAACGCTATCAAACCCATTCATTGGGCTTTATAAGGAATAAAAAGTAAAATCATTTTACGGTTTTCACGTACAGTTGTAAACTGTTTGATATGTTACAGAACAAAACACTAAAAAGATCAAAGAAACTATCGAGTTTCACGTATTTCACAGGCTATGATCCCGACAAAGATTTTTTCTTTAATACATTTCAAGGGGCTTAGATAAAGTCTGTGTTTTACGGACGTTCAACAAAACGGGATTTGTGATGAATGCTGGGTAATTTTCATGGCTGATAAAGACGAAGCGAACCGAGGCCGATAAATTCTGATTTTGGAATATGATGTACGTCCTAACAATAAAACTAGTGGTTTTAAAGCAAATTTACGTTTTAATTTCGATGTACGTCTGTCATCGTCCATGATGATCTTGGCTTTGAATAATTAGGGACCTTTGTCTGTTATCTTCCTCTGATAAAATCTGAAGCAATCCAATCGGTAAGTAGGTCCCTCAGATTTTATTATTGAAGTTCTATGTAAGGATAACAAAATATTTCATCTAATATCTTTCTTGTTAATGAAGATATTACCAGAAGTGGTGAAATTTAGATAGCTCTTTATCCTAAAAATACTTAGCTTGAATTTCAAACAAATTAAATGATTTACAAAAAGTTATTTAAGATTAATTTTGGCAAATTGACATTGAAAAGTTAAGGTAAAATTCGAGTAATCCAACTAATTGGACCTACCTGTTTGAAGAGTATACAAGGGAAAATAACTGACTAAAGTCCCTTATTAAGTTGAGCTGATTCTGTGTGTCCGGAGACAAATGATCCAATCCAGGAACGGAAGTATCGTCCACAAGTTGAACATCTGTCGTCGGTTATAAAAAACCCTATTTCCTTAATAGACCTAGCAAGTTGAAATTCATTGAACTCATTTAATTGCGTAATATATTTCCAATTATTTTAAAAATATTGATATATGTATATACATTGTATTGAAATGTTAATTAACTTAAATATGGACCTATTCCCGACCTTAAATAGAAACATTGACACTGTAGTATATATTTATTGTAGGAAATCTTAACTATGTACGTTGTACTATGAACTCGTTTATCAAACAAAATTATTTTCTGTTCCGTTCTGTAATAGACACTACGCTTGCATTATTCTACATGCTTCTATTTTGCAGATGTGGTACGAGACGTTTTTAAGACAGTACGTCCAGCATGGATTATGTACTTCGTAACAGAGTAAGGTATATAACAAAAGTTTTCTTATTTGAGGTTCTATAAAGTTGCATTCAAGCTCGTAAACCTTTTGCTAGTCTCGGGCTTTGGATAGTTACCATAAATAAAGCGCATACTGACCCCCCCCCTCCCCCCAAAAAAATTAGACACATAATGATCTAAACGTCTCGACAATCGTACTAGGATAGATAATGACATCCTATCTTCTCAACCGTTTATTTACCTCAAAACATAATGTACATTATTAAAGGGATATATAGGCAAATTACTGTTCCAAAGGTATGGAACCAAGTTTAGTCTTTAAATCACTTACTAATAACATTTTGTAATTTATAACATTCAACTGAACGAATTAAAACATGTGGCATACACATTGTTGAAAACAAAAGTAGGATACTGAGGGAATCACCAAGCTATTTATAGATTTGTTGTATGTCATACTTGCTGAAATTAAACATTTTCATTGGTCGCTTCTTGTCTTTTCAACATTCTTAGGCGGTCAGGATATCTTTTTAATAAATTATACTAATGTTGCACAATATCAAGCTCTAATATCTTCTCATCAGTAAATGCATATTTTAACACTAATATATTTTTAGCAAACCTGACCCACGTGGGTCTAGTTAGGTAACAACCTAAATATTACAAGAAAATAAAAAAATATTTTCCAAGTGATATTACAGTGTGTCTGTTGCATTCACAGCTATAAAAGATATAATTCAAAATGAGGAAATATGAAGTTGAACTTTTGTCTGTATATCCCTTAAATACATCACTATAATACATGTACATACCACATACAGGAAATATAACAGAGATTCATGTAAACTAATGTGTATTAATAATAATGTGATTTTCCACATTCTTCAATCTATTATTCATTATATCCCAAGAATTAATGTATTTCTGTAACCAAGTTTTGTATGAGTTTGAAACAACTCTCCGTAATAAACTATCCAAAAATTTAAACGTATAAAATAGCTTTGAAAATAATGACTGCCTGATAAGCCCACAATAAATGAAGAGATAGTCGATAACAAACTGCGTTCTATCTTTTTAATGAACTGATAATATTCCTGTTGCCATAGAAATTGAATTTCTATCCTATATCATTATACTCCCTCTTGACCCCTTTTTACGAAATTCTTCACCAATTTAAAGATGAACTTCCATATTACGTTCAAACCAAACTTTACTAAGGTAACCCTATATAATAATTGTGAATGAGTCCATTTCGATCACCAGAAACTGTCATATGAACACAAATTGCGTCTTGTACAAAACGGATGAAAATACGAGAGCGCCTAACTATGGTGTTGAAAACGCAAGCGTGTATGACAAAGACGATACATAGACAAAGACGTCAGGTAAAGGAAATGAAAACACAAAATGGACTGACAAAGGAGATGAAAACACTAAAATATATGACTAAAGGGTGAAAGCACAAAAGGGTGTGGCAAAGGAGATGGCACACCAGAGAATTTGGCAAATGTAATGAAGTTATTTTTGTCTGAGTGTTGTCTGTGTAACAATAATAAATTCAGTTAGGAATTGATGCAAACTACTAAAACTGATAGCCTATATACCACTGTCATAGGATCTGCTGATATCGCACAGATAGTCACAATTAGATGACTCTGGGTCGACCAATAAATGCATAGCTTCTTTCTAGACCAAAGACTATCAATAGCATCGGAATTCCATAAATTAATTTTTTTAAATATGGTTTTCCAAACAATATTGGCAGTGTTTGTAATTCACGAGCTGTGATTGTACGACTCATTTTGAGTTGCGTCATGAATAATATAACAACAAAGGTCAACTGAACATGACCCATATCAACAAAGCGAATAATTTAAGATTGGGTTTTAATTAGACAGGTTTTGATATGTCATGAAAATTGTGTTTATAAAATTCCTCGTTTAGAACTCGTTGTTGTTACTCGTGTATCCATTTTGACACTAAACTTTTATAATGTCAATTGGGAACTACACATCTATAGAATTGTCTGCTCCATTTTTCTTCATATTTTGGAAGACATTCATAGTATTTATAGCGCTTCGTCTGTTGCGAGTCTGTGTAAGTACGACACCACAGGTACAGTGCTGGTATTCATGAGTGCAGCGTTAAGTTGTAGTGAGATGCATAAATGAATGCATTAAACGAACATGTTTTTCTTTTGAGATGAAATTCGAAAACAAAACAAGCGAAAATTGTTGGCATTACTCGGAATTATCTTGTAGAAGTTAAAATCGACAATGCACCTTTAATGTTATACACGTATACAGATATTTACTTCTAGATTAAACTCAAAGTTTCATGATGTTATTACACAATCTCAAGTGCAAATCTCAAAAAAATATTGTGATGCGTCTTTTCGCTAATAATTACTACTTTCCGTTTCAAGTGGCTGTCGTCAGGTGGTTACCGGAAGTTATAAGCGAAAGAATATTACGCCGTGTCTGTAAGTGCGCGTTCTCTGCAGTATGTCCTATCAACAAAGATTATGATCTGAAAGTATATGAACATCACTTTTATGAAGGCTGGGTTCAAAGCTTGATAAGATTTAGTTGTTTTTTTTTATTAAAAGATGGTATAAACTTTAGAATTAAGCACCGGTATATTGCATTTCATTCGGAACCCTTTTGGTTTATTTAAGGCCGATTTTGTTGTGAACGGGGCGGAAACAATACCCGTGTGGTTTAATGGAAATCTGAAAAATAATTGATGTAGAGCCTTAATTTTTAAAAGGTCACCCAAAATAGTAAAAGATGCATACATGTATATGGTTTACGAACAGGGCTCTAGGTATATTTGTCTATTTTCTACTATTGAATAAAACACGACTACAAAAGTCATCCGATGTTGGTCTAAACATTTGAGGACAAAACTAGTGATTTTTTAAAAGACAAACTCTTGCTGTAAACATCCCTTGACATTAAAGTATGTAAAGTATCCTCTAAAAGTCTTTAGATAAAATCTTATACTAAGACGCCTTGAACAATGAAGAATACAGATATTCATCTATGCATTTTCCGAAATTAGAATAACATTGTATTGAGTTAATCAACATATGATTTAAAATATATTGCAAAAATAAGATTTCATTATTGTAAAATTACTTATGATACGTATGGTCCATTCTTTTCTAAAATTTTATTTGCCCAATAAATTTTGGAGGGCACTGTATAAATAAGAGGCTATGCGGACAATGTGCAACACCTTCAGTTTACTATAAAGATAGCGATTAATAACAAAGCCTAGTTGCTGGGTAGCCTGTAATATGGGGATTGACTATTTGAAATAATGTCCCCAATCACCTGCTAGAATGATATCACCTTGTAAATGACTATGTTAACTCTATGGAGGTATATTTCTGCCACCAGATAATTTACTAGTTAATTAAGTGGTTAACTTGTTACGTAACTGGATGACCAGATAATTAACTAGTTAATTAAGTAGTTAACAAGTAACACAACTAGTTTACCAGGTATTAAACTAGTTAATTAAGCGGTTTACTAGTTACCCAAATAATTAACTAATTAATTAAGTGGTTAACTAGTTACGTAAATATTTTAATTAAGTAGTTAACAAGTAACACAACTAGTTTACCAGATATAAAACTAGTTAATTAAGCGGTTTACTAGTTACCCAAATAATTAACTACTTAATTAAGTGGTTAACTAGTTACGTAACAAGTTAACTAGATAACTAACTAGTAAATTAAGTGATTATCTAGTAAATGTAACTAGATAACCACTTATCACTTATCTATAAAAAGATATTGCGTAATATCTAATGTCTGCGATTACTAAAGTGTGACTGTATATCAATACAATGGAGCGAAACAGTGCTATTTATAGACAAAAGATAACAGGTTCAGTAATAACGTAACTAGATAACCACTTAATTAACTCGTTAATTGTCTGCTTAACTAGTTTCGTAAGTAGTTAAGCACTTATCACTTGTAAAAATATCTCCAACTGGTAATTGATTATCTAGTTAAGTTAAAGAATCTGGTTAACCAGTTACATAACTAGTTAACCACTTAAATTACTAAGTAATACTATTTTTGTTATTTAGTGGATAAGAGAAAAGAAGACGAGGAAGACCAGTCCTGGCACAGAGAGGAACGTTGGACAAGAAGCCCAAGACCATCTCCTTGTCCTGAAATGAAGCCAAATCAAGGGCACAAGACCAGCCAAGATGGCGTAGAGTGGTAGATGACATATGCCCCACATGGGGTGAAGAGGAATAAGTATTAGTAAATAAGTATCTAATGGCAGACATATGCCACCATAATACTCTATATCATGCAAAATTCGTATATTTGTCAGATAACATGTATATAGATTAAGTTTTTTTACAGTATTCACCAAATATACCCTTATATGTGACGATTTATCGGATCGTTTTACTTAAGAAACTTGGAAACGTTCAAGTGTCGTCTGAATGATAGCGTTCTTTTCTCTGACGGTTGTTACGTTATAGTAAACATTGCAGAATGATGTTTATTGTTAAGTCAGTTAGTCAATCTTGTATCGTACATTTTTAAGAGAAAATACAGTATATCTTGATATATTTTTTTGATTTTAGAATAAATGTTGCAGGTTTAGTTTTGTACTCGTGATATGGGTAAATATAAAGACAGCAGTTTGTTTTTATTGATAAAAGGAAGAGCCATTTTTGTTGTTAATATTTTTGCCAAACTAATTCAAACTGTTCCTGAATGAATCATTTTTCTTAATACTATTAATACTATACTTATTTATTTTAGCTCGATTGTGAAACAAGTTCTTGCAACTTAGATTAATCACTTTCGAGTATGCTTCCTGGTCCCCCAGTACTGAGCTAGTAGAATAAAGTTTCTTGCTCAAGGAGATAACGGGGTGGGTTTAGGATGGGATTTGAACCAACGCGAGTCTGGCTATCCAATGATTTCCAGTCCAGCGTCGTAACCGCTCGGCCACTTAATGATATTAAGATTATACATGTAAAACGAACTATTTTTATCATCGTAATATACGCGGAAGTTTGTCGAGTTTCAAATAAACACTTTCTTACCAATTCGTTATATCATTCACTGCTTCCACGAGCAGTTTAGTAACTCTCCACGAAAGAGGCTGAATGAGTTGTAACAAATTTTAATTAGTTTAGCCTGTATCAGGTCAATATGGTCAGACTCTGTAGTGAGGCGAGTGAAACATCAAATTCTATTTTGTCAATCAAATCATGAACGTAGAGAACGATTGTGGCATTTGCTCATCGATACATTTGGGTCCCCTAAATAATATGCGGAGCTAATAAAAATCCGCCATATGAGCAATGTAGGCAATTGTTACAAATTGCGTGTTCAACCAGTTTATGCTCATTTCAATTCTTTGAAATTTTAGATATCATAATGAAACTATTGTAAAAGGCTTTTGTCTTATACTTAGTAGATAATGATTCTAATAGTTTGATTTTGTTTTGTAGCTCTCCAATATTGGAGGAAATAAAGTTAAATATATAAGTACATTTCACAAGGTTACTCATAGTACAGAGGTAGACATTAGGGTGCATTATAAGCACAAGTTGTAATTATGTTGTCCGAGACAGTCAGACCGAATGTTACTTTTTCATTCATAATGTGAACTAAATTTGAAATTCACTGATTACTGAGTATAAACAATATATGAGTATATATTATGAGATATGAACATGTACTTAGATGATGCGATTCTTACCAATTTGACGTTTCATAAGCAATGATAGCGGCTTTTTTACAGTAAAACAACTCACAGCACATCACAGCATTAAAAAGCAAAGTAAATCAATTCAAAGCAAAACAAATCAGAGCAAAGAAAAGCAATTAGTGCAAAACAAAGAAGGTACGGCACAGCAATACGCAGCACATCGAAGCACAACGCAGCATAGCACAGCAATTCAAAGATGGACAAATCAAAGCGCTGTCTGTATGACATACAATATTTCAAAATATAAAAGTATGTATATAAAGAATGAGTCAATTATTTTGGCATTCAACAAGTAGTAAGGATATAAGTTCTTTGTATCCGTCAGTGATTTAATATAGTGATAGAGAAATTCTGAGTAATAAGAAATCATTTGATGCGATGGAAAAATGTATCACCCAATCTAAGCCTTGAAGTGGTATTCATTATAGGATTTCAAACCTTGAATATTATTTACTTCTGGAACATTTAATTCTCATTAAGTTATTCTAGTAAAGAATGCATGTTGTGTATTGGTTTTTCATGATATAGACTGCCATACTCACTGCTGTGCGTAAATAACTCAACATCACAAACTTCTCAATGCAACCACATCATAGATTTCACTGTATTGACTGTGGTCTGAGGTTAGTTTCATATCGAGACGTGCCCAAAGATGTCGACACAAAATTGGCACAAAACCAATGGCCAATGGATCAGTTGCAAATCAATATTAGGAAAGCTGGAAGATAAAAACTTCTTTCTCTCGATATCACATGTACTTACTCGGAGCGAGGGTGCGTTTTACAAATGCCTAGTGCATAACTTTACTGGCACAATTATTTATTACTGTTCGTCCCAGCTTACTTTTGCTATATCTAAACAAGGCACACTTACGAATGCAAATGTTACAGATCTGTAAATACAGTCGAGACTGCGTGAGAGGCCTCTGTTTTTAGCGACTATTCGGCTTATGTGACCGTGTTTCGAACCTCCGATTTTTTACTCTATAAATCAGCTGAATTAAACGATTAGTTGTTTAATGAGACAAGCGATCGTATATGTGAGGCCCAGACGAACGAAATTAATTTGTTTTAATGGACTATGGACAATAAAAAACAATTTTAGATATAGCTGATCAAACTTAATAATAATATAATTTTATACTCGGTTAAATATTCAATGTATAGTTCCCTATTGGCAGAGTGGTTTAAAACTGTGCTTGAAACATAAATAGGCAGCTACCATTTGGTTAGGTAATATGATGCTCGTCGTACGTTCTGCCAAATTCCTACGCTTGACTTCTTCCTATTTTATTAAGGCTGGGAATTTGATTTATCGAACCTTGTCATAAGAAGGATTGTCGACAGATTCACGTCAAAATAATATACAATGTGCAGTAGTTTGAAACACTGTCATAAATAATGCTTGTATATTAAAGTGCTGAAAGGTTCGCGCCATTCTACGATGCTAGGAATGCGCTCTGTATAAAACTTCGCATTTCCGCTTCCATATTTCACAAGAGTGATTAGAAAATCTGCTAAAGTCGTTACTGCAATGATAGTTAGAATTTAATGGTCTAGGTGACAGACAAAAAGACAGGTATTGCGTTCAAAAATTAGTGATCAAAGATAGCTTTCAGCGTTCCGAATCTTTTATTACCCTGTGCGAAATTGACTTTTTCATTATCGCGTTTAGCATCAATACGGTATTCAGCGGAAATACTGAAGTGCGCATGTCATTAAATAGTGTAACTGAGCTCTTTTACTGTTATTTTGAAACAAATAGCTAAATCGTGAACACGTGCTTTGAATTCTTATAGCAAGAACTAAACATAAGACAAAGTGTTGAAAGCTATTCGTATATTTTGACATGTATGAAAGTTACATACGTGTGAATAATGTATCTGATCAGTTTTGTTGGTTTATATTGTATATCGATGGCTCAGTGCAAAACTAGTCTATCTAGAGTGTATATTAGTATAGCATTGACCATCTATAGCAGGGGCGGATCCAGGATTTTTTTCTAGGAATCCGAATTTTATCTAGGAGAGGGGGGCTCCAAACTTTCGAACCACAACCACATTATACACATTTCGCGGAATAATGCAACTTATTAATAATGAAAATTACACAACTATTAAATCTATGTTAAGTACCGAGAAAAATTGCTTCATGCTGCTTAAAAATTATTTAAAGTAAAGAAAAACACTAATGGACAGGTACATTTTGGAAATTCTAGGGGGGGGGCCGGACCCCATGACGCCCCCCCCACTAGAACCGCCTATGCATAGGCAAGTATGAATGATTTGTTACAAGTTACTCTAACATTTCAACTGTGAACAATTTTTAGGAGTATGTGACGTCATTGATAGAAATAATCTTGATTTGAATATGAAAACGCACTATAGATGAATTAAACAAAATAATATTTAAACCTCATACAGGCAGAATAGAACAGGAAGCAATGGTTCAGAGCGAGGATTCGCGCTCTTTATGATCAAGCTATTCTGGTTTCGCACCTCACCAAAGGCACTGTTGGATTACTGTATTGTAGCTTCACTTCATCCAGATTAAGATGTGCTCTTAAAAATGTGGTATTACTCTATTGCATCAATTTGCCAACTGCACATAAGCAGAGAAAACACTTCAGGGAAATTGTTAAATATAGATGCCATCACCCGATTGACCAATGCTAATTGCTGTAAAGTCGTTGAACGTACATTAGCATGAAACTTATATATTAATGTATATTAGTTATATATTGTGATGTACATGGGCATTTTGCCTAAAATACATGAATAAAGATATATATATATATATATATATATATATTAATTATTCACTGCGATAACGATGACAATAATATCATCATACATGTACGGTATTGTAATGACAAAACAATGCGATATGCATTCCTAAAATAATTACTCTTTTAAAAAAATTGACAATCTATCGAAAGCGATAAAAACACATTTTATTTATAGGTTTAATTTTTTATCCACGTGCCTTCAATATCTATTACGGGGCCAACGGGGACAAGAGATCACTATTCCATTGTTTCTTTAGGGAGCAACCATTTCACTTGAAAGATTTTAGAGAGTGCCAATCTACCATGTGTGTCAATCTTCTGTCAGTGAAATATGCCATTGAAATATTCTATTATTTTCATATAATTTATCTGAATACAATGTAAAACATATTAGGGTAGAAAGTGTTAGTAATCAAGCCAAGTGTTGAGGTTTCTAAATGGCTACTAATAAATATTTCATTTCGTACATTCATTGTGTATAGTTTATTTGGATGCTCCCTCTTGGATCAAGAGCGCTTTGAATATCAGGGTTAAAGGGGTTTGTTGTTTATAACACGTGATCGTTAATGTTTTCTTGACAGAATTTTCGCCACCTAATTCAATAGTGTTCATTCATTTGTTTGGTAGGAAATTATTGCCATAGACGTTGAACAATGTCAGCTCGATGGCCTTCATAACATATCAAAATTTGACCAAAATCGATAAATGAAATAATGCGGCAATAGAAAAAGAACTAGAACAGGGTCCCATGCCTTTCGCCGGTCTTCTCGTCGCTTTTCCCATCGACTTGCATCAAAATCATTAAATTATAAGTAGTTTCTATGATAAAGATCATTTGGTTAAAAAGAGCAAACTGAGTGGAGTATCTGAATAAGAAAGAAAGTACACATGTATGACGTATTTGATAGAATAAGGAGATATATGGTAGAGACTATACTAGAGAGTAACCAGATATAAGACTGTCGAAAGATAATGTCGGACATTTAATGTTGGATGGTACTAGATTACAGATGTAAGACAAGAAGTATCGGAACTAAGCTAATGTCTCATCACTTAGAGAATAGACATTAAATATTCTTGAAGCTTAATAAAATACGCGACAAGTTCTGACCACAGGTGACTGTTTCAGGCTGAATTATCCTGATTTGGTCTAATTGCACGGTACTTACAAATATCGTGGAACATATGTTTTCCAAAATTATGTATTAAAACATAAATTTAATAATGCCCCATTATCAAAAGTAAACAACTTCAGTAATTACAAATAGCTTTGTGGTAAACATTCATTGACAACGACGAACATTTTTACTTTTATAAATAATATTTACGCTGTGGTTATTTGGATGTGGGGCCCATAAAGTTTTATAAATTTTAAAATTTATGTGACATAGTCCATCAGTATTAGATTTAAACCCTTATAAATATAATTATTTCTTTTGTTTCAGTTTATGTACAACATATGTAAAGTTAGACAATCAGGTGTGAATGACGTCATATGATAAATATATGATAAAACTTGTGATTTCTGTTTGCTTTGAGTTAAATTACTATGTTTTAATTAAAACATGGGTTGAAATTTGAGCACATGCGTTCTTTAGTCTCTAGTGCGTATCTTGATATGTACATAAATATAAAAAATATTTTTTATATAAAACAATAAGAATGACGTATGAGTTGACGTCATAAAAGAGTTGTGATTTCATTGATTTGTTGTGGTTTTTCTTCTAAATACACTTTTTTCAATGTCTTTATGTGCTGAGAGTATTAAACTTAAGAACGAACATGCATCATTCTCAATGAGAAGTATTTTTTTCACGTCACGGAAATTGTCGAGTGGTTACGATTAAGAAATATTATATCGATCGTAATATTTCGGGTATTTCCGTGAGGCTTATTTCTATGAAGTATTTCTTGGCTTAAGCTAACTAAAGTATTGAAAGTCCTGATGTATCAACCCTCTCCCTCCCAAAAAAAATATTGGTGTTTACGTAATGGAACTGGCAATGTTTGTAAACGCATTGTTTACATATAGTTCATACGAAATAACATTAAAATAAACCATTCCATTCTAAAGGTATGGCAGAATTGAAAATATAAGTTGTATAGCTCATTTTAGCAAAATTATTGTGGAAGAAAAACCATCACCCTTTTAGTCAATTACGCTTGTAACGGTAGAACGCTTAAATACCATTTTACCAACAAGACACTCATAAAAACATATTAATATTAATGCTTTATATTTTATTGTCATCCTGAGCATCCCTTGTCGTGGATTAGCTCATTGTATTGTTTACATACACAGGGTTTGTTTTCTGTACGAATTGTTATAAGATGTATGCTCCTATATAATAATACTAAACATAACAATATGATTAGCTATTTAACTGTAACAAAATTATGAAATATTTGCAATAATCTATCGAAACTGTTTTATATAATCCTGTCACTGTTGGATGTTGTAACATTGATATATACTCTATCAAACACAAAGTATGTCAGAGTACATTATATACAGTGCCCCCCCCCTCCAAATAAAGTTCTTTGACAAATGGAATTTCTAGACAAATCTGAACATACAAACTATAAGTAATTTAACTTTAAGTTAGGTTTATTTATGTAACATAGTAACATTATATCATGTTGAACACAATTAATTAATTCTGATTTAATTTGCTTTGATGACTCTATGTTACTTTTTTCTTGGAACATTGTGCTTGTGAATCAGTTTATGCAAAAATAAAGGCTCTTACCCAAAACATTTGAAGGAGACTGTATATAAGAGATAAAGTATTATATTATTGTTACAGCTAGCAAAATATATAAGTTGGATCATGCATTATACGCTATTGGTGTTTAACTATAGAATTTCTTATGTACCAGACATTTGTAATCTGCATCCCCACCTGGGGCATAGGACCTTCGGTGAGATGAAGACGGCAAGGGGACCTTTTCCACATATTATTGAGGAGATTTCTGATTAATAAAACCACGCACTGACTACCATAATGTATAAGAAAAATAGCCTGCACATAGAAGACCACATTTGGTGCCTTTATTGAATGAAGGTTCATTGTTGTCTATCAATAGGTTAACTATAATATATCTGTGCATTCATTCCTAATACAGGTAATCATAACAAAAAAGTCACCCAGGCAATGAGTTTTGTCTTTTTTTCTTACAGGTGGTTTCAAGTATTTTAAAACCTAAACATGCATTAATTATATACATTATGTAAATTAATCAATAGTCTAACATAGTTGTTTATAATATACAGTACAATCCAAAAGTTTTTGGACAGTTGAAATTTTGGAACAAAACTGAACAAGCATACCACAAGTATTTTTACTATAATTAAAGTTTATTCATGTATCATAGTATGAATCATATAAAGAATTACTGATTAATGCTGATATTGGAAAGTGCTTAGATGTCTCTTTCAACATGGGACTGGTAATCATTGGATAGCCAGGTTTGTGTTGGTTCGCATTCCATCCAAAATCTACAACGTTGTTTCCTTGAGCAAGAAACTTTATCCTACTAGCTCAGTACTGGGGGAAGCGGCCTCGAAAGTGATTAATATAAGTTGTAAAAACTTGTTTCACAATCGAGCTAAAATAAACTATGGTTTTTGTGTTGGGTTTAACGCCGTAGCAACACAATGTATAGATTATATTACGGCGGTCAGTCCGCCTACTTACTGTTCCTGGAAAGGCTAAATGTCCGGATTTAGCTGTTAACCAACTAATAGGCGCATACTTCCGTCAGTGACTGACTACTGTTCTACATGATTTAGAATCAGTGGTAGGAGCAAGAATGGCCGTAGAAAATTATCTTATGACCAAGCTCTACGAAAGTATGCCCCGCCCGGGAATTGAACCTTCGACTCCTTGATCAGTAGACATGTGCGTTACCGACTAAAGCTAGCCGGATGGGCTAAAATAAATTAGTATAAACTAAACTATGCGTGAATGTGAATCGGTTTACCCTAAAACCAATATTTTGTCTAAGGACTTTTGGGTGGTACTGTATTAGCCCATAAGATATATCAATACACCGTAGGGCCCAACAAGTTTGTTACATAATATAAATCATTGAATACTTAGATCTATTCATCATGAAACTATTTATCATAAGACAATCATCAGTTAAGTGAGTTGTTAGAGTTAGTCTGATAAAACATACAATATCAAACACTTCTTTATTTTGTCCTTAATTATAATGAATAGCATGACCTTCATAATCGATAGCGATTTATCTAAATTATCAATGAGTAGTTTATGACTGATACAAAACTACCCCACTTGTTGAACTTTTGGGGTGATTCACTGATACGATTTCCATTTGACTTTTAACAATGTCTGGGTGTTCATAGGCAGCCGCCACAGTCCTGTTCCAAAGCCACTATATAAATGTTTAGCACGATTTAAAGTCTGCTTCCATGTTTAGCCGCCTTTACAAGCTTGTATAATAACCTCTGATTTTGATAATTGAAATTACTTTCAAGCAAGTGACCCTCACAGTACCAATTTACACCTGGGTTGAGTGAAACAACTGTAGGTAAACTTCTTGCTTAATCAATAAGCAATGCCACAAACAGGGTTTGAACCCAGAATCTATCGATCCATAAGTATGCGAACTATCACTGCACCATCGCTCCTGTCCTATCTGTGTATATTGTGTCATTAGTTAAGGACTGTGCCAGTCATCTTTTGTCCGGGCAATGGGGTCCATACACTTTGCCAATACGTACAAAATCTAGCGGGGGAGGGGATATTATTTTTACACGCTTATATATTATTTTCTCATTTCCAAATAGGTAAAAGCCCAACACCTATTTGATAAAGCTATCTAATAGAAATGCAAATATTCACATTTTATATAAAAGGTCAATAAGTCCAGACACAATGAATCTGTTAACCACATTGTCCGATACATTGGTATTATTTTACCAACTGTAAGAATATCGTGTATTTATATTTGAACCCTCTATGTTTGCTAAAGGAAAAAATGTGATTATTTTTACCTTAAAGAACGCTTTGAAGTCTACGAAGCACATACCCATTGGTTACTCATGCATGTGTACATAGTTTGTCTTCAAAAATTGTTTAAATACATTGATCAATCCACATTAAGCGATGAAAATATGTTATAAAGAAGAACATGGCATGTTTTTTTCAGTTTTTGCATCTTTAAACATTTAATCATGTATTTAGTATAATTAATTAATGTCAAATCACGAACAAGTCGTATTTAAAACAAAACCTTGATACCCTATGTATCACAAACCTGACTTGTAAGCGGAAGGAACGCTGAACGTATGAAGACAAATGTAATTGCACATATTTACACTAAATTAACGTGTTTAAATGCATTATACAAACAAAAGATACAGTCCTTATTCAACTGTAATACTTTCTGATTAAAGGTAAAGGTCATTTTAGCATTTCTTTATCTCTCTTAATTATTTGTATGTCTTACTCACAAATTTCTGAATGAAAGTTAGGTTTTTCAATGTGTGGTCTTCTGTTGATGTAGTCACTAAAGATGTGTGTAGACATGATGAAATGTGCATTCAAGTCACTAGTGTATCCGGGGGCACAGTGAATAGCTTGTCGGGCGGCCATATTGGACGCCATTTTGGATTCTGTAGCGTTGTAAAAATGAAATTGTACAATAATTTCTCTCAGCCACCATTTCATATCAGCTCTGCTGTAGGTTTCAGACTAAGATTAAATGCATGTAGCCTACGTGTATAAATGATAGACTTGTAAAATGACGCGGTCTCTGAAAACCAAAATAATAAAGTAATGCTCAACTGAAAAGACCACTTTCATTATTTTAAAGTCATGCGTTTTTTGACGATTTGTAAGTCCCAATTACTTCATTTGAGTAGTTAAAGGTTCATATATTAAAACCAAGTCGCTATTGAAACCATCGATTTTAATGGCCCTATAGTAGAGGAACTTCACTATATACATATAAAACATTTTGTACTCGAACATCATTCGATGTATTTTTAAACTAACAACATATTTTTCCGGAGTTTATCACAGATTTTCTAAACACTCCCAGAATCACGGGTCTTTAAGGGGAATGCTCCTTGTAAACATAGTATTAAATATGATTATACGGTTTGTAAGGTTATTGGAATAAAACTACCCAGGAAACGTGTATACAGTTGACATTAAATGCCTTTATATGGGCCATGAAATAAGGTTCCAGTTTTAACGCTCGTGTTGTCTGCATTTTGTCGTGCTGTGCCAATATAACTGATCATGATCTCGAAATATCTCGTTTTATTCTGACGAGATAAAACGAGATTTTGACATTAATAGCAGACGGTAAAATATGAAATACATGGCTGATCAGCTATAAAACTGTCAGATGACGTTATCTCTACTGTTCTACATCATTGTTATAAAATTACTATAGAAACAAGTACCGTCTTAACAAGAATGTCTGAGAGTGGATCATAAAATGATAAATGGTTTCTGTTTAGTACATCACTTTTGATAGAATGTCGTAAAATATCACAACATTTCATGGCTTGTCATTTATTGTTTCAAATATTGACCTTATTAGGAATTGTTGTACTATAGGTTAATTTTTTAACTTGGTGCGTCAGCCTAACATAAGAAGAGTCTACTTGACAAAAAAGGGATGTATTAATATATTTATAGAAATATCCTATTAAAACTTATGTTTATATAAAAACAAGTGAGTAATATCAACACTCTTATCTACTGTACTACACGTACTGAACAATTCATTTTGCTTTCAGTATAGAACAGATACATAAAAAACTCTATCACAATACCACAGTCTAACGTGTTTCCCCCATAATCGGATGAGTCCAAAAATAAAAGTATATACATAAACATGCAATGTTAACAAAATTAATATATAATCATAAACGGACAACACATTATAGCATTTAGCAGTTATAAGTCTTAATTTTGAAAAATTATGCGTTTAAGATTCGCTGTATATAGTCACATTTTAGTTACATTTCAATTAAAAGCGACCTTTTCTCCAAGATACAACATAAAAATTATAATTCATATAGCTCGTTTAGGACAACATGAGACATTGTTTACATATAATATTGTTTAGATTTGTCTCAAGTTATCCTAAATGAGCTGTAGTCAATATTACATATAACATGTATAATTTATCAGCTATAAATTTCTATCGGCCATCCCAATCCTAAATTGAAGAGAATACTGAAGCTTGAATGAATAGGCTGAATGCGTCACGTTTAATAACCAAACCATTAAGTGGCCGTCAGGGCGAAACCCCTACTTTTTGTTACACATTTTAAGTGGTAGAAAGTGCGTCTATCCTGTGACATTAATGCTTTAAAGTAAAAAAGTGACTAACATTGGTATTCAAAGGTTATGACATTACAGTTGTCTTGTTAAGACATTGTTGTAGCCTTTTTTATTTACAAGTTTTATCATTTTTAGGGTACATTCATCGTGAATGTATTTAGTACATTTTTGTCATATGTTTAATAAGTCTATCAATTAATCAACCTGGTGATTGGTTGAAGCATCAGTTTCAAGTTACAGAGAATAGAAAAATGACAGATATAGTAAGGAACAAATGATTTACTGGGATTTTTATGTTTTATAAAAGATATGATGTTGCTGAAGTCGGCCCAAGTTGCCTAACACACAAAATGACCAAAAAGGCCAAAATGGCCACCATGGTTATGAGCTTTATCGAGAAAAACTCATAATTGTGCAAGATTACGCGACAATTAGAAATAGTTAAAACAGGACAACCCTCCTGGTTACTCTTAGACCTATAAATAAGTTCTGATTTAGTAGAATAAATATTTTTGTGCCCTAGGTAACTCCAAAGCTGGTTTTGGAAGGGGTTTAAAAGCAGGGCTGAGCTGGCCATGCAATGAATATGTAGTATAGACATTTGTTGATTTCTTTAATGTCTTTTCTTATTAGATCTATAAAGGAATATGTTTTATTTTACAAAATAATATTCGAAATAATTTCGGAACTTAACATTATCGACAACATTCGGATCATTTCAGCTATATCCCTGCCTTCGTTATAAACGTGTAGCATGTTTGACCAAGAAATCGGAATCACCCGATCTTTTACGATTGCGCCAGTCGGTAAATAACGACAAAAGCCGATGTTATCCGAATGTCAAAAACACGTCACTATTCGGTTTAGACGAAAATCATCAGTTATCATGTAATTTGTAAAAATCATATCATGACATTTAACATAAGATTTTTTTGGATAAAAAATGTACTTATAAGTTTTTCTATCCATTGTAAACATGATTTTAAACAAGACATTTAAAGCCCATCTAGTTAGGCTGACATATGTTCTGTTAAAATATATCATCTTCAGTTAATTGAAATCAGCGTCGTAACTGATGATTTTAATTAATAAATTTTGATTAGAAAATACTACACTCGTATGCATGTGTATATAGTTGCACGTCGAGAACGTGTTCAATATATCAAGCTTAGTACAACTTAAATTTTGTTAAATTTATTCATTTGTCAGAGGTGCATACTTTAACCCCGATGATTTAAATTCTAGATATACGATATATATTCCCCGTACATAGATTTATTCAATTTTGATATTGATATTAGCGTAACAGAACTGAGTAATTTGTAAAATCAGTGCACATTTTCACTAAAAATTCTCACGAAAAAATGTTATAGTAAGTCAATTTCAATTATTTGCATTTCCGAAGTCAGAATGATAATATTATTAAACATAACTAAGATATGATATTCAAAAGCTATACAATATTCTACATAATTTAATAATATTTGGAATTGATTGGTCAAAAATGATCGTATTATTAATGTTTCTTGTTTTTGACTTACGATGATTTTCATCGTAAGATTTTTTGTGAACATGTGCTATGCTTTTTGTTTGGTCCTTAAGATGTTTGGGATTCACAAGATATCTTAAACAACAGAAACGAAAGTGATAGGTGTAAGCAACTTCCAAAGGCACAGGCTGCACCGCTGCTGAAGTGCTGATCACTTAATTTTTAAATCAAAATTAGATTATAAAATATAAACAGCACAAACCTTTTCTCAGCACATCTCCAAATACAGTATAATTTGTATTCGTTGTACAATTCCATCGTTCATTTCTAAATTGATATTGACACTCTGTGATCCCTAATCTGGCCCCTTCACTTATACATAATAGAGATTCAGGATTTTTTCTACATACTTCAATCTGAGGTGAGACTAAACCAGGAACTTCTGTACAAGAACTATCAGGGTCCTCCTGTGTTGTAACACTACTTCCAACTGCAGAGATTCCAAGGTACCTGAAATGATAGTGAACAGTAAGTTTTTATTTCTACAAACTCTGGGGCAAATTGTTTTTTAAAAATCGAACCACATTACAATATAGAAGGAAAAGTATCGCAATAACTATGACCTCAGTCATTGCAAAGAAATATAACTTTTAGTTTAACGCAACTATGGTTTCAACCATACCGATCTCAACCTAAATTATGACGAAGATCTCGAAGAAGTAGGGACTTTTGCCAGTTATCTTTCCCTGATGCAAATCTGAAGCAATCCAATTGGTAAGAAGGTCCTTACAGCTGGAATCTTCGGATTTTATCATTGAATCCCTATGTAAGGATAACAAAATATTCCGTCTAATATCTTTCTTGTTAATGAAGATATTAACAGAAGTGATGAGATTTAGATAGTTCTTGACCCTAAAAATACTTAGCTTGAATTTCAATCAAATTTAATGATTTCCAAAAAAGTTATTTAAGATTAATTTGGGCAAATTGACATTAAAAAGTAAGGGTAAAATCCTAGTAATTCAACTAATAGGACCTACCTATTTGAAGAGTATAATAGGGAAAATAACTGACTAAATGCCCATATTAGAGCTAGTGTCACAGGAATTACCTTCTACCAGAATCAACTATTTATGTACAGCATTGGAGTATTGTTTTTTCAATGTAAAAACAATATATACCATAAGAAAGGGTTGGATTGATTAATTTGAAACTGAATGCGATGGAATAATAAATAGTTTTAAATCCGAGTTATAATAGATTATGTATCAATGTCCTTCTTATTTCTTTATAGCGTGTACTAGCCAACTAGGCTTATCGATAAAAGACAAAAAGATGGATTTGTGGATAAAAATAATAAAACATCAAATATAAATACTGCAAGTATAGTACATTGATTAAACTAAGATATATTGTCATCTATTAACGATATCACACAAAAGGAAATTTAAATTTTCTCCCAACCCGGGTCGGTAGCGCAGTTGGTAGCGCCGGGATTTGGAATCTTGTGTTCCGAGGAGGTACGCGTTCGAATCCCGTCCTGGGAGGTATACCCTTCCATTAAAATTTGACAATAATGTCAATTTTCCTCCAGTAATAAGATATATGGAGAAGTTTCCAGACTTGTAGGGTAGGTGAGTACTGGTTATAGACGAGGGTCCAGCAAAGCTAGGATAGGTGCACTGGACGCTGTAAAATGACCTAAAATGTGTTGACGCGGCGTTAAACCCAGTAAAAAAGAATTCTCCGCATAATACGACCATTTCGCTGTAAAGACAATCTATTTTGGAAGTGCATATTGTGGCACTTTACTGTATTACAACACTTCTATGTAGAACGATTTGCGACACTGGCTTACTGATACATTACGTGTTAAAATATTTATTCAACATTCTCTTGATGTTTAAGATGTCTGGATGCCTCCCAGATAGACCCTGACTAGATTTCAAACAAATGTGTATTATATGTTATAATTCGCTTTTTCACACCACCCTCCCCTAAAGTTATTAAGGACTTTATTTAAATACATATTTAGCTCTCAGAAATAATACACTGTACAATTAAATGCACGTTTTACAAATTAATTTTATGTTCTAAAAATATTATAAATTTGATATTTTCCAAATGTCGATTTGAATGATTTCACGTAACCGTGCTGTGTGAACTTTATCCAATCCATCATAGGTATAACAATACATATAAATACATCAACATAAAACATATTATTATAACTAGTCATAAACAACAAAAAAACCTTGACAACCGAGTCGTTCAATCATAATTACCAACACTGTGGTATACACTGTACAACAAATACATGCAGTTTTATAGAAACATTTGTATATTGATGATAATGTTAATTTTTCAACAGTGAGTCGAACTTACGTTAACCCCGCTGATTTAAATACTCGATATTTGTTTAAACAACCTCCGTACATATGTATATCTATTTTATCGATAATGAGTACAGACGAAATGTAGTGAGTATTTAAAGTGAGGTTAATGATAGCCCCCACTGACAGATGAAAGCAAATTATCAATTCATTGAGTTGTTACTTCACTTTCTAAAAAATGTGAATTACTCGAACAACACTCTTATTAAAGATAATCACAGAAACCCAAAACTTGTCTTTACTACAGTAATTACATAAGACATATGGTGATATACTAGTTGGTGATTCATATGGGAATTGAACATCCTCCTCCTTATCATCAACATCACCATTATTATCATCATCATCATTTTATCATTATCACTTCATCATCATTTTCACCGTCATCATCATCATCATTTTAGTATCACACGTTATCATGATTATTCCACCACCATCATCATCATTATAATCATTATTATAATCATGATTATTTACATCATTATTGTCATAATGATTTTTATTTGCATATATTCGGTCTTACGCACGTGAGTATTGGAGTAAGCCAAAGTACTCCACTGATATTATTTAGGGTTACTATTTTGAGCTCTCTAAAATGAGTAAGTTCTACTGATAACTACTCACTTGTATGAATATAGAAAAAACCTAAATCAGTTCACAAGTACCTGTGAACTAAACATTTCATCTTTTAAAACTTAATATAAAATACTAAAACTTGGTCCGGTATTTTCTTACTGTTTTATCATCTGAACAGAAGCATTCAAGTTAAAACAAGTCACTCTGCTGGTTCAGACAAAACATGGAGCATTTTGACTTAAAGTAATTCATTGTTTATGAAATTATAGATAAAGGACAATACCTAAAGTCTTAAATTTATTTTAATTATTCCTCTCGTCTGTAAGTTAAAGATGAAATATGTGGTAGTATATAGCTTTGGTCGTGTTGCCGTCCAGATATGCCATTTTGCTTGGTATATATCTTGTATATATTGTTTATAGCATTTAAAATATAATGTCTATTTTCAATCAACTTTAGTTTCTGTTGTTTTGGCATCATGTCAAACTAGTAGAGACCAGTCATTGACAGCACATATATTGGGAAATGAATTATATCAGGAATTTTTCAAAATTTGACTCAATTTAGACTCAAGAGCCAATTTTTTTAAAGAACGAAGAGTCACATTCTGGGGTCTGCACATAATGCATCCTTATTGAGCGAACGGACTCTCGGTAAATCCAAACTAAACAAAAAACATGATCCACGTAGATCTTGTTGGGAAACCGTATGGTAAAATTATAAAACAACAAGATGGCCTCGCAAATGCATTAATTGTTGCCAATTTCTTCGCTACCTTTGTGTTAACAAACACAATTGAAAAACGTAATAAATAGTACAGTTTTACTAATTTTCTAAAAAAAAATATTTAGATAATCTTCTAAAAAAATATTTACCCATCAAAACAGAGATTCATCTGAGCAGATTCCGGGTTGAGAAATTACAAAAAACAACACAGTTTTGAATTGATATGGGTATTTTTTATTCAATGTCATTAAACAAATAATCAAAATATAACATGTATCAGAGACACTATGAACAGTTCAAACCATTCTGCTTTCTAAATTTGAGTTTGAGAAAGTGTCCATTTATCAAAAAAGGGGGATCCTTTTGTAAGAAAATTCTATATTCATTTAAATGCTATTGTTCAATATACCTGATTCAAAATAAAGTATCGGCTTAATTATATAAGTTGGAGTAAGTTCATTTCTATTACTAGACTTCATCATAAATATATTGTGATCTAAATTATTGTTTCAAGTATTGACAACCAAATTCTACTTTCGGTTTGGTTCTATGTTCACTTTGAAATGCAATAAATGAACATAAACATACTTAAGCAATAGTTGCAATTATTTAAAAAATCTTGCTTATAACATGTGTTTCAAATAGATTAATGAATATTTTCTTTGCAGTCCAAAAAAAGTGATGCTTTTGATTACCGGGCTTAAACAAACTTGCACATTCGGAACAACCTCGGCGATCTTCTACGTAGTTATACGTAAATCTTCGTAAATGATCGCTGTTCCGAATGAAACTTACAATTATCATAAAATTGTGCTTTATTACAAAACTGTTGTTTAATTTTAACAATACGTTCTATAAAAAACATTCTGACCTTTAGACCAAAAATACAAGCATATTTTAACCTAACAAATGTCATTCATCATTATTTCAAACTAAATAAATGACATTTATAAAAATGGTCATGGTTAAAACGCGTACGAATCATTGTTACCAAGTCATCTTATAACCATCGTGTAAATATGTGTTAACTATTTGTCATAACAAACCATTCAATCATTTTTGCTACGTTTAATTTGAAGGTGAAAGTACATTTGGCGCATTATGAATAAATAAATAGTTAACTTTTATTTAACTCTCAGTGGCGAATATATCAACTCCGCTGATTTAAATACTCAATATTTGCTCGAGTAATCCCTAATTTATAAATATGGATATCTATCTTAAACGATTGTGAGTACAGAAGTACTGTAGTGAGTATTTAAATATGTGGGATTAATGTATGCTCTACTGACAGTTGAATAAAATTTAACAATATAAGAATGAATACAGTCTAATGTTATCAACTTTCTTGACGAACACTTGGACGGAACTCCGATTTTCTGTTAAGCAAATTGTCATGTGGTTTTCTTGGAAATCTTAGTGCATGCATTACCAGTACAAAATAAAACAATCTTGTGAGCGCACTGCCTACAAATACTGTTAGTAAAAATATCAATTATTTAATTAATGGCAAATCATTCAGAAATGATCAAAAATATTTATATAGCTCACAATAGCAGTGAATAATAAATAATTAGGCAACAATAAGTTAAACTGCAATTGTCATTGTTAACATAAAGATGAGGGAAGGAATCAGCCGCATGAACAGTGAAGCGCCGCTATTAAGATCATCAAAATCAGTGGATTAAATAGCTGAATATTCTTTGAATATAGATCTTTTTTTCAACTCAAAATTATGCATTTGGGACTTACAAATCGTCAAAAATCGCATGATTTTGCAATAACCAATGTATCCTTACAGAAAACTTTTCTGTATACTGTATAAACTATTAAAACGCTGATTAAAGCAATAATAAGATTTTTGTTCAATTCAAGTCATCTAACTTAGACTGTATATATTTTCAAAGTGTGTGAAAATATCGTATCTCGTAACTGGATACTTTTTATACAAGGATGAAAGAGCGGGGGTACTGGTAGTGTTTTACTTAAACCAATTGAATCCATATCTTAACAGTAATTATCACAATGTTGCATTCCTATATAACGAAAATATGGCCGAGCCTTATCAAAGAGACCCTTATAGTCAGTGTTTACGTCTGTTTTCTTGTTTATGTTTTTGACATTCCTATTTAACGTGGTCTGAACTGTGAGATATTCACTTTAATATGACATATACAGTAATAAAATGGCTAGATTATCGCCATCTTAGGGACGGGTTTTATCCACACACACGGTCTCAAGTGGCAATAACAGACAGTTTAGGATAAAATTGATTCCTATGATATCCTATCATTTTTTACACAAACAAATTGATCCTATAACTCACTGTATTAGACGTAATTTAGACGATTTTATTACTTTATTATTATAATTATTTTTATGATTATACGCCATATTTGTTAAGCGCTTATTTAATATCTATTGCATATAATATATGTTCAAACGCGCTTCACAATCATATGTGTAATTATAAATAAATGTAATTGGTTAAGAGATTTTAAAATGTAAAATTAATAAAATAAATACTAATATAAAACTAAGAACTAATGATCAATAAAGTGCGCATAGTAATTAAGAAACAAGTGGGCTTTAAACTGCAAAAGATAGTGAAATGAGTAATAATAGACTGTTGGTAGAAAGGCAGCCAAATTGTCGTTTGGAAATCTTTTCTCGTAAGGTTAAATAACTTAAATTGTATAAGTTATATCTTTTGATAAATTGTTGTACGAAATAGTTACTTGTATAATAATAAGAGTGGTTTCAAACGAAAAAAAAATCGAGACAAACACATTTGCTCAATTCTTCAATAATAATATGTTTTTCCATAATTTCTTAGTAAATATGACAAAATAAAAATAAAATATATACAGTAATAATAAATACAATGAATGATTCCTATGAGAATTTATTTGTAGCTTTTAACTTTTTTGGGGGTGGGGGTGAAATAATATAAAGTTAAAGTTAAAGCAAGAGTTTTGGGGGTCTACTTTTAGTATCACTATTCAGTCAAACTTTTGACATTAACAACCCGATCATCGTGTCACAAACCAACTGTTTACATACGGCGCTGACTGCAGCCGCATGATACAGTGCATGTACCTAACAGGTACCCATTTACACCTGGGTGAAGTGAAGCAATCGCAGGTAAATTTCCTGATCAAGAAAATTAGCAGTGCCCCTAGTGGGATTCGAACCTAGGACCTCTCGATCCTTAAGTGCGCGTCCTACCACTGGACTACCGCTTTTATACTCCTTTGAATCAAATAATGAAAATAAACTGATACGTAATAAAAAAAACTAGTACAAATCATCAGAGCGAATTTATATAGGAAACACTCATTGCCTTAAAGATTTATCTCAACTTAAAAAAACTATAGACATATTCCAAGCAGGTAAAATTCAACCTATACATTCTATTATTTCTTGTTTATTGGACTAATTAACAATACAATAGATTACTTGTACGTATGACCTTCATACTATTAATGCTCATTAATTACAATTTAAATGCTAATTAAGTTAATAAAACAATGCAACCAATCAATTAAAATCTATATAAATTGATTTAAATGTTTCAAATGTGACGTTGGCATTTTTATTGTTTCACATATATCCACCTACCTGTTTTCCTTATCAATTGAATTCAAGACATCTACGCCAGGATGCAGTTTAAACTATCTAACGGTAATTCTATATTTTTTTCCTATTCAATTATTGAATAAATTATGATAATGATGATGTCTGATACAGTGAGATCTTGAGAATTTCACGATGTATAAACATGTTATATTGGCCGTATACAGCAGGTGGCTGCTTATTACAGGAATAGAACAGAACAGTATATTGTAAATATGTATGCTTATTACAAGTGCAAAATAGAGTGATTCTTGTTGGATGGAGGTCAGACTGCACGCATAGATCAGGTGACCGCTGATAGCAGGTGGTTGCTAAAGCAGGTTACACTGTATCCACTTGAAGCAGATTCTTAAAACACGAAAAATTCCCGCATGGGACTCCTTATCGTCACATTATTGTATTAAAGGTACCTATTCACAGATTTCAACTTAGATATCAACTTTTTTCTAAAACTATCAAAATTGTAAGGAAATATTGTTGGAAGCAGGAAAGTAGCGTTCTAATAATGACAAGTTTAGTACATATAGGCCTAACTACAAATGATAGTGTTTCGTGTGATAAATATCTACCCCGTATATGACGGTATAGACACTTAGTGCATTTTTGTGACTTTTATTGTATATTTCTTGCAACATATAGGCCATTTTGTCTTAAAATAATAAGAATTATTTTTTGAACACAATTACAGACACGGAGTGGTATTTTGAATTATAGAAAAAATAAACCTACATTTTGTATCTGTAAACTAGTACCTTTAACATGAGTAAAGTACTGCATTTCTTAATGAAACAAACTTCTCAACCATAGGCGTTTGGCACGGTATAGACCCACCAAAAGACACCACATGTATGTAAATATGAAATACATGCGTATATTATTATGTATTTATTAATAAGAAATTCTTCTGTTAAATTATGAGACATCCTGCACCATGAATTTCCAGGATTTTACAGACTCCAAGACAGTAAGTGCATTTATCTTGAAATACATAGAGAATTAAAATCTCTATCTCACATTCTCTGTAAATACATGAAATCATAGAATTATTACAGAGACAATGCATGCCACTAAGTCTTGTCAAAAGTGGGCTGCCTCTTGTTTGATAATACATCACTATGAAAGTGAATCAATTAAATAATTGCCAAAGGGTTTCCAAATTTTGGTTGCCAAATGAAGGCTGCCTCCTGTTGGCCAATACATCACCATGAAAGTGAAAATTTCCCTATGACGTATCTATTTTCTCCTGGATGGTTTTTGTATAAATAATAAGTTACGTAACCATGTCAACATGTCATAGATACTAAGTCTACAAACCACCTGCTTGTATTTATTTATTTTCTCACTTGATTTTAACAGCCTGATGATTAGTATATACAAATAATAGTGTGCAATTTCTTGCAATTATTACCATAGCAACCGATAAGCGTCGTTGTATCTCGTACAACGCTCTCTCTAGACAACCAAAGTACATCGCGTAAAAAACGTTAAAATTTTGTGGTTATAAAACGAAAGATTGTCTGACTTTGTACAGGCATGTAAAGCTGTTCAGTGGGATTAAGATAAGCTAGGTTTCACTTTGTATTTATAATAGTTTTGTTCAAATTTATGTATTCTGGTTCGACACATTACTCTAAACATCTAAGCAGATTTTTTTTAAATAAAAGTTTAAAAGCCGTTTTTTTGCCTTAGTGACGTTGTTAGAAAGTCATATTATGAGATTTTACAATGAACTCTATCTGTCTGTCCCATAAATAGGGATATCAATTGAAGAATATTTGGCGACAGATTACTGAGATACAAATATGTACATAGATGAATTTTGACGATCAAAAGTTCGATTTAGAGAGAGCTCACACAACAAATATCCTATAGGTACGCTAGTACTTGTAATCTGATGGGTTGTTTGTTGTTTGGGGTTTTGCGACGTTTGTGCATACGGTTTCGGTTATTTTCAAGAACTGGAAGCCCATTGCTCTGATCTTTCTAAATCACAGCCGTGGAATAATTGGGCGAAATGAGAAAAATAATAAAATCAGGAGACACTTGACTACAAAGAAGTGAATGAATTAATATATACATGGTATTAAGATGTTAATTCATGGAACAAGCGAGCAGTATGGTGATTATCGTCCCACTACTTTGAAAAATGCCACCGAAAGTTTTATCAAGCCTGGGGACATTACCCATACCAGAACGACTATTGCCTGAAAGGTCAAGTGATCAAACATTGGACAAAAACACAAAAAACAACAACATATACTACCAAGGTCAACGTGAACAAGCTCCTTCAATACACACATACTTTTCAGTTTAATGTTAACAAGCCATATATGGCTTAAATTGTAAAAATATGTTATTCCTTCCATACACATACACACATACTTCTCAGAACAGAACAGAACAGAACAGAACAGAACAGAACAGAACAGAACAGAACAGAACAGAACAGAACAGAACAGAACAGAACAGAACAGAACAGAACAGAACAGAACAGAACTTGTTTTCTTTATTGTATATAAACTGTTCTCTTCAGTTCTGTTTTATTCTACACAGGTCAACCTGAGCGAGCATTTCATGCTGTGAAATGTAAAAGGCATTCCTTCCATTTACACATATACTTTACAGGTCAATGTGATGCAGCTATATATGTTGTAAAGTGTATAAATGAGACATTCCATCCGAACACATATACTTCACGGGTCAATATGAGCAAGCTATGCATGATTTAAATTGTAAAAATGAGACATTTCGTCCGTACACATATACTTCACAGGTCAATGTGAGCCAGCTCTAAATGATTTAAAGTGTAAAAAATGAGACATTCCTATCATCGTGTATATTAGAGATGTAATGAAGTATGAAATATGTACATACATGATAATAATACATTATAGTCTAATAAATTATTACATTATAATTAATGTCAATAAAGTGTCCTCATACGACCCTTTTGTTATCCATATGTCGCCTGTCATTATTATGATAGAATTATTGTGATATATATGATAACAATCACATGACTGGAATGTACAACTACAGCCAGATGACGACTGGGGATAAGACATTGAAACCATCACACAGCCTTGATGAGACATTCAACTTTAGCTCAAACTTCAAGGTTTGAGACGAAACGTTTTTAGCGAACCGGGTGTTAGACCGGACCAAATTCGTCATTTTCTTGCCTTTTGTTTCTTACTAGTTTGTTATGGGCTATTTACAAAGACAAATGGGAGATAAATAGTGATAGGAAATAGGTTCGACTTATCATAGTTGTTCGAACTGGAGTTTGAACCTTTGGGCTTTCATTGTAATTTGGGTCAGCACGTAAACGTTAACATATAAGAGGATTTTGAAATAAAGTTAACTGATATCTCATTGGTAGATACAATTGCGCAGAAGTAAAAAGTCAATAGCTAGACCTCGATCAGAATACCATCGATTCTTCTCCTTCCTATCAAAGGTTCACCAGTGGAACCAAGATGGCAGAGGACGTTGCCATAGCACCAAGGCTATCTTTCGGTAGTCGCAAAGATATAAAAATGTTGCACCATAAAGCTAAACCGAGAAGTTTTAAGCCGGCCGACACGGACGCAAACCCCGACGCACAACAAAGTAGGATAGCCCCACTGCAGATGAATATTCAAAATGTTTTGTTGTAAACGCTGACAATGTGGGATCAAAACAGATGCAGCAGATAAGAAATGCTCCCCTCCTCAAAAAGTATATTTCCCCCCTTGTCTTTAGAAAAATTCCCCTGCTCTAAAAGAAGTAGGTGTATCCAATTTTTTTGGGAAAACCTAAGTCAGTATTCCTGTCAGGTGAGTCCTTTTTCTCTAACTAGTGGTTCAGTAATGGTACATTGACATATATGATGACATCAAGGTTGTAAGAGTTATATATACGTCATATAATAAAATATTAAAATACATCTGTCCTTATTATTGTACTAACCTTCGTGTTTTTACATAAACATTGAACTATTAACTGATCCATTGTTTTATACAAAGTCATGCTATATTGTACTTAACAAAACTATTTCAATCATCTCGCGGTCTAATGTTGGATAAATCAGGGTAATACAATTCTTAAACTATGCTGGCAAAAACTGATGTCCATAAAGCTGGCACCAGTTAAAATTTTCTAGTTTTCAAAATTTCTACGTGTTGCAGCTTATGTTGTTGGCCAGAAGTAAAGCTGGTGTTCCTTTCTATACTTCTCGAACAGAACATGTCCGAGTCAACAAAGCCAAATAAGAACGTTCATATGCATTTGAGCTAAGTGTTCAACCAAAGAAGTACAAAAGCATATTCACTAATTCACATATACAGTATAAGATCTGTATAACGTCTCCTTCACACAGAACAAATCCTCTGCGCAACAACATCTTTTGATATTTCCCTTAATCGAAATTTTAATGGCAGAACAACCACCTCTAAACTGTCTCTCTCAGTGGGTGTTGTTCAAGAGAGGTTGTACAGTACATAAACATTCACATACATGTACAATGAAACACTGACCATACAGAAAATTTATTTTGCATATGAAACATAATATTTTACAATAGCAAGTAATGGTATTTAACAATAAGATATGCAAACGTTTTTACAGCATATTAGTCATCATAACTTGAGCTACATGTATTATCTAATTACTGCTTATCACTTTGGGTATTTTTTCACTGGGGAAGAGGAATAGTTCTAGCGCAAAATAATTTATTACGAGAATTGAATGGCTTGATATTACAAAGGATAGGACAGCCCATATCAGTTTATATAAAGCTGCATTCATCTGACCAATGGCAACTTTCCTAATTAATAAGAACGTCATAGAGTAAGATTCTAGACCGAATGGCCTTTTTGCTCGAAGTTTGAATCAGTTAAAAATTTGTGAATGTAATTCCAAACACTTTCAGTTACTTTATCACATATTGTATGTTCTTACATGTTCTTGGTAAAAATGAAATTTTGAGAAAACTGTTCATGCATACCATATGTAATTTTATTATAATTAAAATGTTACATAAGCATTAAATGCAACCATAAATATCATGAACCAAAAAAGACCTGCTTTGCATTTCTATGATCGAATTTCCATGACTTAGTTTTACGTGCACTTCATAACTAAAAGTAAATGTCAAGGACATACACACAAGCCAAGTATCAATCAGTATGAATGAGACAAATAAACAACAACTCATTCCAAACCACAAAGAAAATAAGGAACTAAGGGCGCCATGACGTCAGAGAACAACCCCCGCGGTCTAAACATTCCAAATGTCATATGTTACAATATGCATTTTACAAACAATATCAATCATTATATCATGAATCAGGAGACAGTGATGTAAATTGCTGAGTCATGGACGCTGGTGGTTTTGTTTCATTAAACTTTTATGAATATTTTGATGACTTCGACAGTAAAATAGATTTAACCCATTGTAATGTTATGTTTACATTGCAAAGTGATGAGACGAAACGAGTTGTACAACATAATCATGAACATGTTTCAGCATATTATAACAAAAATAAATAAATTGTTTTCAAGAGTTCTTGGAGGAATAAAATATCGAGAAAATTTGATGGTGCTTACCACAAGTAATTTAATTTAGTTTATAGTTTTTCATGCAAAATAGTTTGAATTTTCTGTTTAACAGAACAGAACAGAACAGAAAAGAACAGAACAGAACAGAACAGAACAGAATAGAACAGAACAGAACGGAACTGAACTGAACAGAACTGAATAGGATAGAACAGAACAGAACAAAACAAAACAAAACAAGAAAAAACCTCCAAAAAACAACAACAACAAACAATAAAACAAAACAATGCAAAGCAAAGCAAAGCAATGCATTGCAATACAATACAATACATTTTTTCAAACTACAAAGTAATACATGAGAAAATGTATATATATTGTCAATATGTTGATTTAGAATTTACTAAAGATGTATCTTAATTTATCATCTATTTTTTTCAAGGGTTGGTCTTAAATCTGATTTCGGTTTATCCTAAAAACATGGATTTTTTTAAAAAAATGGGAGAATGATTAGTTTATCAACATACGAGTAATTATGATTCATATTATGTTGCATGAATTATCTTTAATTGTAGCATAATTACTTGTCAGTGTGATATGCATGATAAGAATTTCTAAAAATTTCATTTGTCCATGATATTTTTACGGGTCTTGTAAAGTCTATATTGACTATAGAGAGTAGGGGTGTAACGGTTTACCAATATACCGGTTTATATTGCAATACGAATTCTGACGGTTTTAACCGGTACGTTTTTCCTTGAACCGGTTTTTGTAGTCATATGCCGTACTGACTGATTTTATCAGATTCTGATTGTTAATTGTTTGAATTATGGTAAAATGGGTTGAAAACTTGAAATAATCTTTCTTTGTCTTGGAAAGTTAAACATTTTGACAAATGCGAGAGAAAATCTCTTCGAAAGTTCGTTTCAAAATATGCATTTTTCTAACTTATAGTTCATTTCCCACGAGTTTTCAACATTTAAATAAGACATCTTTTGAAAATACGCATATGCATGTAATGCAGATCCAATTACGACGATGCACATGCATTGATTCATGCTTTGTATGTAAACGCGAAAAACCGGTACGTATTGCAATATATTGCAACACAGGTTTTGCGTATTGCAATACATGTATATTGCAATACGATTTTTACCGTATTGTTACACCCCTAATAGAGAGTAACCTTAAGTAGCCCGATATCACGAGTCAGGAGACCTTACCATGCCAACACTTAAAGACATGCATCTAAGGAGCGGGCGTGACCGAGCGGTTACGACGTTGGACAGTAATCATTTGATAGCCAGCTCCGCGTTGGTTCGAATTCCATCAAAAACATATCCCGTTTTCTTTTAGCAAGAAACTTTATCCTACTAGCTCAGTACTATGGGACCATGAAGCAGACTCGAACGTGATTAATATTAGTTGTAAGAACTTGTTTCACAATCGAGCTAAAATATATAAGTATAACATGCATCCCTGTTTGGATAATATAATTATAGTAAAATTTATGAAGTATTAATAATTGTAATTTGTTTCGTCATTGTGCAAAAACTGAATATATTTATGTTTCACTTTCAATCATCTATGACACGTGTCTGTGCTCAGGTGAAAAATGATCATAAAAGTAACTTACAATTGAAGAGTGACATACATTGAAAATTATGTTGATTCATTTCTTAATGAAATAATTGTAATTCTGTATATGTCTGCTAAGGTATTCAAATTATCTTTTTAGTGCGCATGCGCGGACATAAAATCAAGCGTCTGAGTGATCTGGTGTAATGTCGTAAGAAGTAAGAATCCAGCAATGATGAACAGAATTCAAAATTCACAAACTAGTAGGGTATGATTGTTAATGTTTAATTAACCATTAGAAACCAGATTATATATAGTATGTTAATATTGTGAGAAGTTTTATTTTTATTTGAATGGAAAAGTATACGTATTGATAGATGTTAAATGAACCGTGAAGTCATGTTTAAAATAAGGGTAAATAGGGTAAAATACCACGTCTCATTCATAGTAAATGATGATAAAATTTGTTGACAGTTTTACGTTTGGATTTCAAATGAATCAAAATTTTACAAAAAAATTCCAACACGATATGGCCTCAGCTTTAAACCACTTGTAAGCACTATCATAAAAGTATGTCAAATCAAAGTTCTGTTTGTACTAATGAGACGATGCTACTTAAACTGTAAATAAGCTGATCATGACGCTTAACTCTTGTAAAACTCAAATGTGTGCGGTAAATTGTGCGACCCTTATTACCAATCGATGGTAATAACTTGTAGTCCGCTTCAGTCTATTTTGTCTACGTTGAAGGTGCTCATTCTCTTGGACTGCGATTGTAATGATAACGTCCAAGAAATCCGCATGAAAGTTTGCAGTATTTTTAATCGGACAGACTCGGTTTTGTTCATAAGAACCAATGCAATTTGCTGAAACGACTGGTTGTTTACTCTGCACGGCATCCTGATAGGGCATCATAGATACATGTATGTTGATACTGTGCTAATTCTCAAAGTGCATAGATTCCGATTTCTTGTAAGTGTAAAGAACTTCCGTCTAGTTATATTGTAGACCACGTAAAGTTTACAGGCAGACGATATAACTACTTTTTGAACCTCTTTAGTTAGCCTTACTCAGACCTTTGCATTACAATTTACTTTTCTATAAAAATCAAAGCTCTTTCTGTACAGGATTTTATGTTTCTTACATAGCTATGTAGTTTTGTAGATTTCTTTTTCTTATATAAGCTAGAGCTCTTTCGCATAAGTTTTTTCCTCAAATTTTAAGGTTTAGCATTAATTATTCATCATTAGTTTGAAAATGTAAACTATGTGTGTCATACAACAATCCATTCGTCTTAATCCATTTAACGAAAACTTTGAAACAAAAAAATGAAAGTGCAATAACCCACAAGGGGAGACAGACTAATATCAAAACGGGTTGAATATAATGTGTACAATGCCCTCAAAACAACCATAAATAAAAACAAGTTTCTGGTTCTCATTTACCCATAAAATAAGAAACAAAGAGTCATTGGAGCTAATTCCAAAATCAGCATCAATTAGTGCTTATACATATGATTTAAAACTATGTAACATGAATTGACTTTAAAGACAGAAACATTACTAACTGTATTGGTTATCATTTTGTCCCAAAATTTTCAACAAGTACAAAATTTGTGCTAGCAATTTTAAAGGACATTGCAAAACGGTATTAAAGTTTAATCTTTGATGATCTACATTAGTTCTATTGTCATTAGATTTAATAAGTAAGGGGCCAACCATTTCGACCGTTAGACCTCTAGACCAATAGCATGTAAAGGAGACGTGTAGCCCCCACGATACAGTGTATTCTAACGAATGAAGTAAAACCACAAGTAACACTTTTCTAGATCTCAGAAAAGAGTGTATTTTTGAGCATATATGTGGTGTTTAGAAATTTCAAAATAAATGTATCTGCTCATAGCTTGGTAGCGGGATATGGAAAGGGAGAGGGAGAAAATGGCAGTGAGGAAAGGGTTCGAACAGGGTGCAGTACCCTCAGAGTCGACTCTAGAACCAGCACTAAACATAAAACATTTTTTTGTATCCGACAATGTCATAGTATCGTACCTTTGTATGTTTGAGATGAATGGGGTTTTTGTTAGGTTTTACTCTCAAGCAACTATTTGCATGGGTTATATGACGGCGGTCAGTCAACCTATTCACCGTTTCTGGAAAGGTTAAATCTCTGGATTTATCATTGTACCAAATACTTCCGTCAGTAACTGACAACTGTCCTGCATACATGTAATTAAGAATCTGTGGTTGGAGGGAGAATAGTTGTAGAAATTAGATCATGACCAAACTCCACGAAAGTATGCCTCGTCTGGGAACAAACACACGATCACTCGATCAGGAGTTGTGTACTACCGACTGAGCCAGCCGGGCGGATATATTTACATTTTTAATGGAATATCAAGATTTTGGATGGCACTCAACATTGATGACTTTGACCTTGTAGATTTGTTTTGTTAAACTACGTAGTTACTTCCCTTTGGAATTTACAACAGGTATTCAACTTGAGAAAATGGCATGATGACAAACATTAAAAAATACAACCAGTTTTCACGGCAGTATGGTTTTCTTAGTATTGTGAGAACTCATTCAGTCAGGAATAGAAATTCTTTAAAAAACGTTTAATAAATACTAGAACTGGCAAGGTATACTGCACTCCAGAGTTCGCGGTTCGATTCAAAGTTCAGACATTGGCAATGACGGCTAGAACCGTCGTCAAGGTCAAAATTAAATTCAATTTATGCTTAGATATTATTCCAGTTTCAATCGATTGTAAATACGTTAGACGGCTCAGGGTATTTTGGTGACACTGACAGATGAAATAGTAATTTGATTATCAATATTGTTGAATTGTGATACGAACAGAACCGTCGCACATATACCGCAGTTCGAATCACACCATGGCAGCCCTAGTTGATACAAAATTTTAAAAACATAGTGACATAGTGTAAGTGACGTAACTGCATAACATAACTGTGGAACTTAATAATTCGATGGCATAGTGCTATAAGGGGGTAATTTATTGATTATTTTCAAATGTAGAATAACTTTGTGGATATAAACACATTGCTCATATAGTTAAAGATTAGAGTATTGCCAATTATTGTATACAACACATACTCTAACAGTGTAACGATTGCCATTGTGTTTATATTCGATAAAAGTGGAAAAAATGATAAAGTATCCATGATGATCAATGATTGTTTATAAAACACCCCAATCATAATATCATTAATTCTGAACAGCATACGAGTATACATCTCAATTAAGTTTTCAATTCAAAGCATGCATTCTTTAAAATGGGTTTGAACATATTTATAAGGAGTTTCACTATTGATAGGCGATTCTTGTCAAGTTGAATAACTGTGATTGTACTTGTTTTGTGTCGTACAGTGCCATCGAAAACTCCATAGACATAATTATGTTTGAAGATACATAAATTCTTTTTCATTTACCAATAAAAAGAATCATCTGAGCAAATTCTAAAACAACATTTACTTCTTTATCAACGTTATTCAAACAAGAAATTACTAATTTATCTGGCAAATTTTTGTAAAGTCATACTGATTTTTTTTTCAAAAATAACTGACCCATATGTATCATGTGTAATTTTTCTTTTTATTCTTCATTTTCTGTATACTATTGTTATGATTATTATGGTGTTTTGTAAATAATCCCATGTTGTATATAATCTGGGTTAAATAAAGTGTATTTTCTGTTCTGTTCTGTTCTGTTCAACAATGTTACATTAATTGGCGATGATTTAAATAAAAAAATAATTTTACTTGCAGTATAATTTATGCAAGATCATTTAAAACTTTATAAAAATGTTGTCGGATTATTTTATTTAATTGACCACTGTGACAAGAAACTGTGTAAAACACTTAAAGAAATCTTAATCAATCATGATTTCTTGCAGACAAAAAATGGTTGCCAGCATATATACGCACTTATAATTAATGTTAAAAATCATACGTGCCCAGACAATGACTCGATGTAGCTCTCATGAAGTGTAAGACATAAATTTGTTATCACAGTGAAAGACAATAAACTAATTGACATGCTATCAATTAAAACTAATTATAAATTAAACAATCGGTATTAATACATTCAATGAAAGTTAAATGACAATTGAAAATTTTAGACACTGACGAATTACCTCAAGTTTTGAATCTATAATCAGCTGCACACATATTTCATTGTAATTTTTTTACTGACTAATTTCGAATGGGGAGCTTTCATTTGTATAAATTTACATAAGATTTTCTAACGACCGGAAATCAAACTAATTTAATTGTGACAATTACATCAAAACGTATTAGGTGATTAAGTTAAAATCAGGATCGTATGAACCTACACATGATTAAATATAATGTGATAATATAGTCACTCATATAGTAAATTGTTGGAGCAGTAGTCCAGTAGTAGGACGCGCGCTAAGGGATTGAGAGGTGCTGGGTTCGAATCCCACTTGGAGCACTGCTAATTTCCTTGAGCAAGACATTTACCTGCGATTGCTTCCCTCCATCCATGTGTAAGTGGGTACCTGTCAGGATCATGCAAAGTTTATACTGTCTTACGTACTAAACTAAGTACATACATATGTCAGTAGATGACATTGTCCCACTTGATACAAGACCTAGAACATAGACATCCCACAAGAACATAGACATCCCACAAGAACATAGACATCCCACAAGAACATAGACATCCCACAAGAACATAGACATCCCACAAGAACATAGACATCCCACAAGAACATAGACATCCCACAAGAACATAGACATCCCACAAGAACATAGACATCCCACAAGAACATAGACATCCCACAAGAACATAGACATCCCACAAGAACATAGACATCCCACAAGAACATAGACACCCCACAAGAACATAGACATCCCACAAGAACATAGACATCCCACAAGAACATAGACACCCCACAAGAACATAGACATCCCACAAGAACATAGACATCCCACAAGAACATAGACATCCCACAAGAACATAGACATCCCACAAGAACATAGACATCCCACAAGAACATAGACATCCCACAAGAACATAGACATCCAACAAGAACATAGACATCCCACAAGAACATAGACTATACAAAGTGTAACATGGTCAAACAAATTCACTCGAGATCGAACCAACTGCCCTTTGATCTGCCGTCGGGTGCGCTGCCAGCTTTCTAGAACTACAGGCAAATTCTTCAGCCTCTGTCAGGCGAGGTGATCAGAATAATTCGGGTTTTTTCATAAGTTCGTTTTATCTTCCACCTTTCATATTTTGGTTTCCATGGTTAAATTTCATTTAACTTTCAGTGGCGCATACATTAACCCCGCTGATTTGAATATTTACTGCAGTATTTCTGTACTCACAGTCGATAAAATCATATTTAAATCAGCGGAGTCAATGTATACGCCGCTGACAGTTGAATAATATTACAATAAATGTACAAAATATAACTTTCAAAATTGAGTAAACTTTCGGCCTCTTAATCTTAAATCCTTATATATATAATAGTATGTTCTGTTCAGTGCTGTTCTATTCTTAATACTTAGTCACTATAAAATAATGTTCGTTTATTCAGAGTGCCTAGACGAGTATGTTCAATTAATAACCATACACTACAATACATTAACCACTGTGTCCTCGATACATCGGTTTCTTTGATCTTTAATTAGTACCTTCACACTAATTGCTACACAAATAACAAAAATGGTGATATATGTTCCCTGATAAAATCGAAATTTTTCGACGTTTTTATGATTTATTGACAAAAAATTACATTATAAAAATCAGTAAAATATATACAATTTAATGAAATGAGACATTTGCCTATATTTGGTTAGTCCCCAAAATCGTACAATATATTTTGTAGAAGTGATAAAATTTAATAAAAAATATTACTTTGAATTAATGTACGTATAGATAATTATGAATAATTTTAATTTATAAGTTATGATTATTCGATATAATAGGATAGTGGAATTTTATGAGGTCTCTACCAAAGTCAACTGAACTCTAGATTTTCATAAACAGTGCCATCCAAAAGTTCTAGGACAAATGACGGAGAAAACTGTACATGTATTAAAATTACAAGTTTGCCAATAAATTGCCCTTACTGTTCAGTACTTGGAGAACCAGGAAATGGACTCGAGGGTGATATATCTTTTTGTAAAACTATTTTTAACGATCGAGCTAAATACGTTTGTTTAATTAGAAATTAATACTAATAATTACTTCACTGTTTTTAAAGTATACTAATTTACTAAACGATGTCTTTGCACTGAAGTTTAGTGTATACTAATTCATTTTAGCTCGAAACAAGTTTTTACTACTACTTATCATTCTCGAGTCAACTTTCTGGTCCCCCCAGTACTAAGCAAGCAGTCTTATTCAAGGGAACAACGATGTTGGTTTGAGATGAGATTCGAACCAACGCAGAGCTGGCTATCCAATGATTAAAAGTCCAACGTAGTAAGTACTGAGAAACGCCTTCTCCAATATTCAAAAGAAAATATCCAAGAAGGCAAAAAACAAAGAAACTTAGCCATAAAACTTTTTAATGCATGTTTTCTTATAAAACAACACTAATGTGTTATACTCTAGATACAAGAATCTATTTTCCAAGCTTACTCGACGAGAACACTTTAAAATTCCACACCACGTGCGTCAAAATCCACGTGCCGTTTAATTCAAGTCGTCTTTCAACTTGATGTTATTATGTTGTAAAAAATGTTGAAGTATGGAAGGGAGTTATAAAGATAAGAATTGTAGTTATGGGGGGCTGCATTGTCTGTCATGAATGTCTTACATTTTGTCAGTATAATTAACACCTAAATATTTACACTCAAGTTTCTTAGGCAGGGTACTTTCTCGGTGGGTGGGGTATATCAACATGAAAAATCTTAGATTTTTGTCAAAATAAACACAAAAAACAAATTGGGATTATTTTTTCTTGGCATTTTACTCCATGGTAACGACGTTAATAATGTATGAAGACGGTGAAATAAAATATACATAGTGTTTTCATGTATTAAGAGTTACCTTTAATATTCCATAAGAAAAATCAACAGAAAAGAACTGAGTATTCAAGCATTATTAAAAAGAATGGCATTATTAGCAATTGAAATTTTGTAAAGTATTTTTTTATAATTTTATTTTGTAAATGGAAAAAGGGGTTCCCTTTTTGTGTTATCAAGGTTTTTATGTACGTTGACATAGATCTTTGCTTTTCATGACTGAACATTTTTTAAATCATGTTTGATGTAATGTTTTAAGTATACATGTATTGTACATTTGTTAACCGAATAAAATCGATCTATATAAACTATCTATGAATAAGCCCATGCTGTACATGGTTCTATTTTCAGTTCTATTCGGTACAAAGCATAAAATACAAATGCCAATATGATTCATAAAATAATTAGGAAATGATGTGAAAATATGGAAAAAAGTACAAATAAAGTAAATGTACGGCTTAAAAGCCCACCTTGTCTGTTGAAATATCATGTGATTTTCAACGATTTTAAATCTCAAATGCTTAATTAATTAAGAAAACGAGGTTATGTTAAGACCTTTTCACTATTAATTCATTACAAAAACAATAAAATACACAGACTGCAATACCCAATGTAATAATAATAATATAATTTATCTTAAATATAGTACCAAATAACTTACATAATAAAATTAACTTCGTTAATATTTTTCTCAATTTTTTTTGTTAAAGTTACCATAGCAACTAAATGTAAATACTCATTATGTATCTAACGGTATCTATTGTATTTATAAAATACACTATATAAACTTCCTATAACGTAATAATGAAGAATGATCAATTGCCAGGCATGACTTGTATTTCATTTATTTCAACCTATCATTTTTTGTTGAGTATTAAATTGTTTTAAAGTACGAAAAAGTTTAGAGAATATGTAAGTATAAAAAATAAGTATAAACTGGATGATAACATGGTTGTTAGAATCTTAATGAAATAGAAAAATCTACATCGCGTGGTTATAAAAAATTAGGAGAGACATTCCTTCGTTAGATAAAATATCAAAATTTAAAATTCAGAAGTGATAAAATTTCGAAAATTTAAAAATCAGAATTAAATAGTTAGAAACATGTATTTTACGATGTAGGATTCAAAATCATGATTCTATATAATATATTATACATTTTTGTGAATAATCCCATGCTTTACATAACCTGGAATAAATAAAGTGTATGTTCTGTTCTGTTCTGGTCTAAAAAAAACTCCAAATATTTTTAACAGAGATTTATTTTAAGGGTCTATAACTTTTCTGATTATTTCACATACATTTTAAATTGTATAAATCTTTAATGGTCTTGCATTCTAATGACTAGAGTAAAAAAAATGAAATTTTCTAAAAATGTCTCTTTGATTTTATAGATACAGTAAATCAACTCATAAAAATAAATCGTTAGGCAACAAAAAATTAGCAATGTATGGAATGACATGAAATAAGTAACACACTACTAGAAATGTAGATCTGTATTGTTATACTGTAACAATACATTTGCATTTGTAAATTGATGATTGACTATGTACATATCATAAATTATACACTATCTGTTCTGTTCTATTCTATCCTGTTCTGTTTAAAATGTTTTTGTAGTAAAACAGGACTACAATTATTAAATTGTATTTGTCTTGATTTAGTCCTCATGAAATGATGCTCATAGTCATCTTAATAATAATAATAAATTTGTCAAATAAAAATTATAAGATGTTAGTTTAAAACATATCAACAATGGTGATGAATCTTTTTTTTTACTTTTCGAAACATAGAAAACGTTTGACATACGAAGACCTGACCTTTAATAAGTATACTCAATATAACTTTAGAAACAAAAAAAGTTTCAACAATGAAATAGGTAAGACATCTATGTATAATGTATTCAAACACACGAGCAATCGTATGAAAAATTAGTACGACTCAAACAAACCATGTAAGACCTTGGTCATTTTGAAAACAAAACCCAAGTTTCATTAAAACATTTACAGACCGAAACTTAAAATAAAAATCTTACAAAAATCTCTGAACTTGAAAAACATTTTCCCTGCGTTGTTCGTGTAATTAGATTCAAAATTATAATTAAGTTACCTAATTATGTTTTAAAACGTTGGTAAAAGATGCTTTCACAATTTTCATAAAGTATGTGTACCAGAATACATTGTTCAAAAACCTTACAAAAAGAAATTCTTACACCATAAGTTTTAAGTTATGAATCTAATAATAATAATAATTCGTAGAGATTTTAGATCTGTTAAAAGTAAAGCATGAAAATGATGCTAAGTTATGAGAGTTGAGTCGTTTTTTTCACAGTTGTACAACATCAATCGTTATTCTACTTATTTTCTAACTCAATGTGACGAAAATCTATCCTCTCGGAAATAACAAATTTATAAAGCGAATCATCTCGTTTCTTTGAAGTTACATCATAAAGGGTCTTGATTATTTTAACAGACAAATGCAAGTAATAATCGTCTCGTGAAATGCTACCAGACGCATGTTTTCTATGTGATTTCATTGTTTTTTTTATGTATATAGAAATGCATACTTTATTACAAGAAACTAGTAATTCATATACTTCTGTACGATCATCAACATTTTTTCTGTTATTAATAAATTATTGATAATTATTATTATACCATTTAATGTTGTTTATTTTGTGATATAACCCCATCAAAATGTATCATTTTATACATGAAAATAGAACAGAACAGTATTTTATTTGATACATATGAAAATATTTGTCACAAAAAGTTGAATCATCGCAACCCAGGATATAGTACGAAAAAAATCAAAACATCACCCTTAGACTTAATTTATTCTATTTTTGTTGTTGGTTGTTTACAGTTCCTGGACGAACAGACTAATGAATATATTTTTGAACAATTTTATTCAGTACTTGATTAAAATTATATATTTTTACCGAACTTTTATTTATATGTTTTATATGTGTTCAAGAACAGTGTGTTTATAGATAGATATTTTATTTCAGAAAAATGCAATATGTACAGTATATCATTCTACAATATACATGTATAAAACAAATTTCAATAGTCAATGACTTCTAATTTATACAAAACAGTTAAAATATAGCATACTCATGGCAGTGATGAAAACAACAACACAAAAATATCATACTGAGATAGGAAAATTATAACATATGTACGCAATTCAAGTTAAATGATCAAATTTTCAAGTAGATCTATAAAATATACGCAAATTCAAGTAAAATGACCACTTTTTCAAGTAGATCTAAAAAATATACGCAAATTTAAGTAAATGGTCAATTAGTAAGTAGATCTATAAGACATAAATATTACTAAATTATATTTCAAACCCTGACTATATTGTACAAAATGAAAATGTTACAAATACCATGGATGATAGGGACTCAATAGCAAGGATGGTTTATAATGTAATATAAATGTTACTCACATCCAAGTTGCATCCACAACTGAAAATAAACTTAATCCCCAAATTATAGAAACAAAAATCCGACGACAATGTTCACATCGCATTCCCTCCATTCTGTTGAATTAAAAACATTACACTTTACAATATTATATAAAGATATTTCATTTAATCACTTTTTAAACAAACTATTTTTCAAATAATTAATTTAATCTCATTAGTTTTTTTCTGTATATTTATTTAATCACGCACTACATATCTATAGAAAATGTTTTATTAAACTATTAGACAAGTCATTTATCCTTTCACTTTTGTAACGTAAGTAATGAAGTAAAGAGTGTTCCGAAATTACTATTCGTTATCATTTACTTTTCGATGTATCAAACAGACAACGAGGGCCATTTACTCAACTATACGACGACAACGATACACTTGATTGGCGTAAATGTTTTACACATACCCTAGCTGTTTCGTTTCGACGATATCCATTGGCTATTTTGGCGCGACGTGAAATCTTGAACTATTTGGCGTCAAATTGAACTTCGACTTTTGAAACTATGAGTTTAAATGTTAATAGATAATAAAAAGAAAATTGCTAGTAATGAAAATTCAACCAAGCGATTTATTTCCGAGCTGCGAAATTAACACTTAACCTCCACTGAAAATAATCTCCGGAATTCGCGACCTCATCCGAACAGACTGATTCTTTCAATGGCGTTCAGATATGTCGACACAAACAGAATGAGATTCATTCAGAAAGATAAGTCTTCTCCTTAATGAAGGTAAATATAAAGATTCACTAAGCAATCTTCTGTGATATGTTTTCTACTTTTTTTCAAAGAGATTTTTATTAGTCTCTCGACTATGTGCGAGAAGTACATACAATTTTTAATCGCATTTAGTTTTTCCGGTTAACGTAGCAGATAAAATACATGTAATGATTGCAGTCTATTGCCCGGGACCCCTAGAGCGTAATGAGTTTTCCCTCTATACGCTGTAAAGAAGTAAATCTTAAGGAATATATTAAATAGGATTTTATTAAACCCCATCATAAACATTCGACACTGACACCTTGAATTCATTTTTTAAAAATTTGATGAGCGATATAAATTTATACATTAAAAAGTCTTTGAAGTGGGTTAAGTGTTTTGTCTATTTTTAGGGATTCGTCGGACAAAAATTGTTTGCTAAAATATAAAATTAAAAAGCTTACTTTCTTGTGTTTATGTATTTACTTTCCCCCCATCTGAAGTTCTATTTTGTACCTGTTATAACATACACTGACAAATCGTATTATCATTTGTTCACAGAATTAGTTTTCACCTAGCCAGTGTGCATTGTAATAGATCCTCGTCAAATTAATTGACTTTGATGTATGAATTACTGCATATTAACAGTAAAATTTATTCATTTAAAGGGATTGTGTATGTCTACTTATAAGTTCAGTGAGGATCAGATTTCAGCTGAGGATTCAATCATTGTTGAGAATAATAAAACATATTCTATTTGCTGTACCTAGGGTTTTGGAGACGCACAAATACAGTACCATCCAAAAGTTCTGTAACAAAATTCTGCTTTCATTGCTTTCATGGTAAACCGATTTAAATATACCCATGAAAAATAGAAACAATGAGCCATATAAGCAAATTCCAAAATCAGTGTTATAAGTTTATCAATATATGATCCAAACTATGTTACAAAAATAAGCTTTATATATATAAAGTATAATAAAAATACTTGCGATATGCAAGCTCGTTTGTTTCAAAATTTCATTTGTCTAAGAAGTTTTGGCCGGAACTATAGATTCAACAGGAAGAAATTGAGAACAAAACTATTTTAAAGAAAAGCAATAAAACTATATTTGAGGGAAGTATTAGAAATTTTACTATCGCCCTTTTGTTACTGGTGTCGTTTATTCGTTATATAGCATGGCCACACACCGCATTTTATAGCTCTGTCTGAAATCTAAAAAAGGAAAATACGCATGTATCCAGTATAATGTCAGACAACAGACGAGCACATGAATGTAATAGAAAGTTGCACACAAAATTGTTTACTTAAACATTTTTCTATTTTGTTTAATATTTAACAGTTATACTTTGAAATATAGAGACGGTTCTTTGATGGGGGTTTATCACATTAATGTAGCAAAGGAACAGTAACAGAAAATGTAAATATTTTATACTTTACTGTTGTTTGAACAAGTACCTCCCACGAATTTGCTGTTAGGTTGACAAGTCAGTACAGTAATATTGGAAATATGATAGCAGTTTGTTGATCTGAAATGTTTAGAATATCCCCATTATACAGACAATAAAATCAAACATGTAGGTTCTTGTTTGTTATGCTGCATGACTAAGTTGTTGCATCGCTGTTACTGTCTGAATTATGAAGGGATGCTATTTTGATTAAGTGGGACAAAATGATTAACCCAAAATGAACGGATCCCATTACAGAACAAAGTGCAATGAGTATAGATTAACTGCATTTGGAATACCACTATAGCCGAGGTGTTCCGAGTAGTGTAAGTTTAGATACATTATAATGAATGTATATTGGCATACTTTTAGGGACTTAAATATTCATGAGCCGAAAATCAGACTGTGCTCCATTGTATTCCCACTACATAGTATATTTAAGACCTGTTTTTTTAGATTGGCCGAAATATATATACACGATAAAAAAGATGTATACATATATTTAATCCTTTATATAACATATATGATGTTGAAATGTTACAAGTTCTTACCCCACCACAAAGTATTTTTGTTGAACATCCGTGATCAAAATACAAGTACGACCAATCCAAAGGGCCTATGTGTCATTAAAATATGTATTAGTAGTATCTAGGAGCAATGCTCTTGTAATAAGACGTGCGCCTAGGGTTCGAGAGGCCGAAGGTTCGAACTACACTGGGGTCACTGCGAATTTCCTTGAACAGGAAATTTACCTAGTGTCGTTTACTCCACTCGAGTGTGAACGGGCTCTCTTCTCAAAATATGCATTTGGGTCTCTGAAATCGTCAAAAGTCACATGATTTTGCAATAACTTATAATTATGACCTTTTTAGCGGGACTGTATTGTAGTTTGAGCATCTAAATAAAACTATTTCTCAGCAACTAGTAACTTATAACTATTATTATATTGTTGAACTCTTAACTTATTGTTAACTATAAAATGTATTGCAGAGGTCACAGAGGATGTTTGGTAGAATTATATACAGTGCCCTCCAAAAGTTTTTATCCCATGAAATTTTGAGACAAAAATGTTCCGGCATACTGCTTGTAATTTTACTGTTAGTAAAGTGTATACGTATAACATAGTTTGAAACTTTGTATCATATATTGATTAGCTAATACATGTTGATTTAGGAATTTTCGGTTGACTCTGTTTTGTGGGCAATATGTATTCGTTTCCCTTAAAACAGGATACTTTTTCAAATACTTCTGGAAGGCATTGTACATTTGTTTGTATTTTTGTCTGTCTTTGATAATCAAGTACCTACATATAAAAAGTGCGTCGATCTAAAAAAGTCTTACAATAGTACTATAGAACTATCCTTTTATTATCCATCTACCAATAAATATAATATTACTCTGTTTATTACTTATTGTTCGCCAAGTTCAAATAACTCTGGTCAGAACAATGTATAATACGTTTGAGAGAACGCCATTTTATATGAAGGATTCTTGATCGTCAGTTAAGCACCATAGAGCCAGCATACATGGGTAGTATTTAAAACATTGATCTATCAATGATTTAAAACGTATAAATCTATTATGATGACATGTAATAAGTCCAAAGGCCAAAATTTTGACAATTACAATTTAATACATTTAAATATTCGACTTTGCTACTCTAAAAAGTACTAAAACTTTAACTTAAACCTAAATGCAACTGTAATATAATTTAAATACAAGTGACTACTATGATAAATATGAGATATGCTATAGTTTGCCTCTCTATGTCATGCCAACAGCACCACTATGAAAATAAGAGTTTTTTTGTGTAATTCTTTGTGCTGAATGCATACTGTAGACTGTATGTATTATGTACTATGTTTTCATGTGTACAAATATTTATTGTTATTATGTACGTAATGCTTCCATATCCGACATTGATATATCTATAACATTTCAAACTTGTAGTATTGTTTTTCCAGTTTCATTTTGTATATACATGTTTCTAAATTTCTGTTGACCACTGTTTTATTAGTTTGCCACGATCAGTTGTGTTTATTAGATCAAGGAGACATGGTTTACAAAATAATCACTCTTGATTCTGGTTCCTGGTATCCTAGTCCCCTAGTACTGAACAGTAAGGGTAGAGGTTCTTGTTCCAGGAAACAGGGTAGGTTTAAGATGTGCTTTGAACCAACATGTAGCTGACTATCCAATAATTCCACGTCCAACATCTTAACCACTCGACCACACAGTTATTTTGTACTATGTATTAAAATACCCTGCCTCATTCTGGTATCTTCGTCCAGTATTTGTCATGTTTAAGATATTCCAATACACCCGTATTACAGATGAAAGGTAAAAAACTGTAAACATGTTTGCCGTCATGATTTTACTGTCGACTATTAAAAAATATCAAATTAGTCACTCGAAAATGAACAACACACACTAAAATACTCCCTGACTTTTAGTTTAGTGATGGTTGAAATGTCACACTTAATTCATTCTTAATTATGGTCTTTAACCAGCCCACTCTGTGGTATAGTTTAGAAATAGAAGCGTATTAGTTCTTAATAGCTCATTTGGTGAAAAACCACAAGAAACCTTAGACGGGGTACCGCATATAATACTCTATAGATCGCGAAATACACTTGAAGTGTTCAAAGTACATATCGAGTAGAAATGAAAATCTTAACTCCTGAAAGATCAGAGGTAGGAATGTGAGAGGGTCCTCAAATAACTGAAAATACGTCGTAGGTTAAACAAGCAAAGTTAAATAAATACCCAAATAGAATACAATACAAGCAGTTGTTTAAATTTCATGAAAATATTTCAATAACAAAACTGACGGAGATTCGTACTATTTTTACTTTGAAGTTTATTGTCAAGTTTTGATATTTAGCGAGAATGTTTGAAGACTGGAGAAGAGGAAATTGAAGTGGTGAATAAGAAAATAATGGTACCACCAGCGGATGCAGAGGGGGTCCAAACGAACCCCTTAAATTTAGAGCGGAGAATGTTTTGTGTTTATAAGAGTTTTAGAAGCAAAAATGTTTTCATATTTTTAGAAAACAAGTTATACACAAGCATAAAACTTGTTCAAATTAGTCAGGATATGGTTTCTCGGTGGCAACGTGACTATGACATCACAAATGCTATGGTTTGAAGAAGAAAACAGTGAAAATCAGCCTCGACTCAATGTTTTAAAGAGCTGTAAGTATTTTAATTCTTGTCAGATTTCAGACTAAGCAAAAAAGTGTATACTATTTGCAGCGCCTCACATCTTCAACATCAGTTTTATACTTTTTGCTAACACTCTGTGGAAAACTATTCCTTTGCAGCGTGCAACAGTGTCGAGTCGTCTTCCTTTTTTGAATAAGAAAAATGTTGGTATAGGGTTTCGAAGGTGTTTGCAAGAGTATAAAACTGGCGTCAAAGCTTAATACTTACAGCCCATTAAAGCTCTGAATCTTGGCGAATTTTCACCGTTTTCTTCTTTAAACTGTAGCATTTGTGATGTCATAGTCACGTGGTATTACGACCGCGGGTTTGTAGGGTTAATTACATTTCAAAGTTTTCCACAAGGAATATACTTTATCCGACATATTTGGGGTTGCCTGCGGTACAAGCAATCTTTCACCGTAGAGAAAAACATTAGGATTTAATTTGTATTTTGTGCTTTTCAGCAATAATGTGTAACACACTTTGTTTGTACCGCCTGCGCACGCATGAAAACCCCATCGAATTTGAGTTTCGAATTAGGTATTTTGTTTTGTCATCTTCGTTGCGTAACAATCATTGAATAAAAGTCAAGAAATGGCTTTCACGGTTGCTTATATTTCATAACTTTCTATTCGAATCCCCTTTTAGGAAAATTCAAGATCCGTCTCTGTTATACTGTCAGACAATAATATCATTGTAATATGAATTAAATTATATTTGAAAATGCAAATAATACAAATACCCATCTGATTAATCACTGATCATAATTCAATTTAAATCAATGTCAACCGGCTCGGTACCGAACCAAAGACGTTATGTATATATGTATATATGTGAATGAGTTGTAGGATGTGTGCTTAAGGACCTAGAGGTCCCGGTTTCGATCCACACTAGGGGCACTGCTAATTTTCATGAGCAAGAAGTTTACCTTCTGTTGTTCCACTCTACCCAGGTGTAAATGGGTACTGCGAGGGATTGCAATGATCAGGAATTATCGTACAAGATTGTAAAGGCGTCTGAAAATGTATATGGAATGGAAGCAGACTTTAATCGCCATTTAACTTTTTTAACTTTTAATACGTAAGTCTTTGGTTCGAGACTGTATCTGCCGCCTATACTGTATATTAATAAGACCTATATGTATTAAAAAAACATTATTAGAAGACAAAACCGATGCTCTTATCATAATTTGCACAGTTCAACCATATTTGTCCCTCTTAATAAGGGCAATGTAGTCACTTTGAAACAGAAAAATGGCACGCCATAATTATTATCAAAATAAGTTCAAAATACAGCTGCATTACAACTTCGTTCAAAATTATATCTCAACCATGGACATTAAATTCGTACTTTATTAATACTAAATATTATAATTTTATTCTTATATGTGTTCGATTGGATAGTTGCAGTTAGTATTCACTCAAACTCACTCTGCATGACTTTGCACTAATGTATGTTAATTTTAACATCAAAGATCGGCATGTGGCTGTTTGAATTTGAGTCATCGTTATTGTAAGTTTTTAACGGGCGTCAGTTTTACACCCGTCATTAAAATCCAACTGTTCTGATAGTTTAACTCACTCCAAGAAAATCCTCAATGATATCGATAATCGATCTCCAAATCGAAATTGATTTTTGTTGTTGTTTTTTTGTCGAGAAGGTACGGAGTCCCTAAAGTGACATTTTAAAATACGTCTTTTTTCACGATTATTTTGTTTTAACGGGATATTCTTTCGTTTAAATAAGATATTCTTTCGTTTCACGAAATATACTTCGTTGTACGAAATATTATTTCGTAAGTAAAAAAACCCGAAATACATGTAATTCTTTTAGAAAACGAAATATATTTAGATAGATATATTTATTTCTATATAAATTATACAAAGTTAAAAATAAAAATACACGTACTATACATATTAAAATTTTTTATATATCAAATATAATAGACATAATAAAGTTATATGTATACACAAATCATATAAAAATTCTTAAAATCGAAATAGTATTTCGTAACTACGAAATGACATTTCGTAAAAACGAATAATTGTATAAATAAAAAAGTTCAAAATGTCACTTTAGGGGCTCCGTAATAAAGGTACGTCATGTATTATCCTTTATAAAGTAATTACACGAGTTTCTTATCTATAAGTACCCAACTTAATTAATATAAGTAGTTATCTAGTATAACTTAGTAAATTAAGAAATAAATTTTACTGAATAAATTGAAAATAAATTTTACATTATCATTGTGATGTAAACACTTTCTCTTAACTGATGAACAAAAAAATATAAATGAAATAACTTCAATAACCTCAAAGCCAATGATTAAAGTCGTACTTATTTTGTACGCTTAATTTACCGGTTATCATAAATTTTCAATGATCATAACTTTTGACACACCGAAAAGCGATAAAACCCCAAACTTAAACATTCAATTATAAACGCCCATTGATTTATTAATCGAATCTATGAACGATTTTATTCAATGACGTTGAAAATATGTAACCCGTCAACCTCGAATTTTGTTAATATGAGGTGACAGTACATCACACTCGCACACTGATGTATTCTTAAGTTGGAGACATAATTTACGCCAAGAAAAAATAATGACTTCTCCCCGAAAAAATATCAAAATCACAAATAGATTTAATACGTTTTCCACCAGATTGATAATAAAACTTAAAACCCTTCATTTTGTATTGTATGGTTATAGACATTAGAGCCGTAAATCGTTTTATAGCATTCCTATACCCTCTAAACCTGTAATTTAGCAAGGTTCTTTATAAAGCCCACACATGGTGTAAGACTCGGTTAGAGTTAAAACTGCTCCCTGTATCCAGGATACCACAGACCGGTCTTGTAAAATGATCCTCATTTTCACCATATGTACAGCTACGACGATAGCCCACAGTCAAGTGCATGCTACATTTTGTTGTTTGGCAAAATTGATACATCATTGAATGTATTTACAAATGTACCTTGCATCGGGACTTTAAAGTATTTAGATTTTAGGCAACAAGAAAATTGTTAGAAATTTATGATAGCGCATTCAAGTGAGGTTAATGTTGCAAGTAACATACAAAATAAACTTGTAAATAAATTGATTCATGATAGAGAATATATACAATGTATATCTAGTACGTTTTTCGAATTCTACAAAATATGATGTTTTGAAACTTAATTTATGTAGTACGTAATTTTCATGAATTAATTGGTTGAAAATATTTTGTTATATTATTACATCTTCTTTAGCTGGTTACACATCATGAGAGACGAATTAAAGTATCTAAATTCCTTAATAATAAACATATACAGTGAATCTCTCTCAACGAACATCTCACAATAGCGACCACCTCTCTACAACAACCGCTTCATTACTACACTCAGTTTGCAATAGCAACTACATGTACCTCTCAACTATTGACACCTCGCAATTAAACGGCAACCTCTTAACAAATTTCTCCTCTCAGCAACGGTTACACTCCCTTTGTAGCTAAGTGAATACTCCACCGTTATTTCATACCGTTAGAAAGTGAACGAGAGTGAAACATTCGGCCAATGCACAGGAGAGTATCTTCTTGAGTAAAGGAAAGCAGTATGCTTCAAAGGTACTCATTCACAGATTTCAACTCGAATATAAACATTTTTCTTAAACTATCAAAATTGTTTGGAAACATTTTTGGAAGCAGAAAGTAGTGTTCTGATAACGATAATTTTAACGCCAATTGACATACAACTACAAATGATGGTGTTTCATGTAGTATAAATCTACCCCGTATGTCACGGTATAGACAATTTTAGTGCATTTTTGTGACTTTATTGTATATTTCTTGCAATCTATATATCTTGTTTGTCTTAAAATATTAAGAATTAATATTTTGACACTGAATGGTATTTTGAAATTACGGAAAAGGTTAACCAAATCTGTGAACTAGTACCTTTATGCTGAACATTCAATAGTGTCTCCAAATTAAGGTGTTCTCCGAGGCCGGCTAAAATCATTGAAATTGCTAAAGTGTAGTACAAGTATGCAACCGTGTACCATTATGCACCATGTCTTGCAATTTAAAGAATTTGTTAACAATTGGTCCAAGGTTCCATTAACAATATGTTGACAAAAGGTTACATAACTCCATTTTTTTCTTGTGCAGCGTGTGTTCACTTGATTTAATATTCATTTTTGTATATGATAAATAATTACAATTATTACGTCTAATTTCACCGTCATGTGCAATGAGAAGCGATAAGCAGATCTTTAGAATTAGGCTAGACTAACCAATTTCTGTGAATTATCTCTTTTACCTATTATGGATAATATTTTATTGTAATATGTTTTATTACGTACACCAGGCTTGCAATTACAAAATGTACATACTAGTTTAGCTTGTGAAAATTAACAGGAGGCAAAAATACTTTTTATTTATTATTAATATTGAATCAGCTAAAAATTGTGCAGTTACCCAAGCGTATAATGCATTAATCTGTCTCAAGTCTTGCACACCCTGTATATAACTTTAATTATTGTATTCTTTGTTAATTCAAATCGGCAGCTTTCATTTGCTAATACAATGTAGATAAAAGGCACATATGCATGCATATCTGAAACAAATAAGCCTAGTTGCTAAGGGATTGGAAAGTTCAAATGGCTACAATTAAGAAACGCCAATTGACTTGTGTGGAATTCACAAAACGGAATCTTGTTTTAAATCGATAATAGATTATTTGTAAGGCCGTAACAATAGTTATAATACACAGTAATAATCACAGGGTTCAATAAAACATTCAATATTGTTTAACATTCATGAATATATGTATTTTATCATTTTATGAAAACCTACTTTCTAATGTACTGGACTGGTGTCTGTAAATGTGTATTGCGCCGAAGCGCAAGAAAAATCGCTGGTTGTCTGTAAAAAAATGTTAGGTTGGTGCCACGGCTAATATTATTACCTCAGTACGCTTCCACGACAAGCCTTAAGCTATACTTCACGAAACTTGTTAGTATCCCGATTTCCATTTCGTAGGATTTTTTCAACCTTTATGCCCAGTCTATTATGAAAAGGACTGTAGGACCATACTGTTGTCTGCTTGCATAGCTTTCATGCTTTTTTATCGATACAAAACCGGTTTTGTCGTGCATGTTATCCTTAAAAGTTTTGTTCTTGTATAGAATCATACTCTTGAAAAGCTGTGTTGTTATTTTTAATTATAACAATATGAAAATGAGCTATTTTACTCGCCACAACATATCCTTGTTAAATAAAGTTTGATTGAAAAGAATGCAAATCAGTAAAATGTTGACGGATATAATAGTTTATTTTATGTTAACAAATGAGTGTTTAAAACTATTAGTAAATATGTAATGGATGCACTAATTGTATTTTCGTGCAGTGATCATTCATTGTATATAAACGTTTAAATATTTTATGAGATTTCGTCCTCCAAATCTAGTTGAGCAATCAACCATATACTTGCAATACCAACTCTAGTGCGGAAAAGCTATTATAACTTTCTCAGTTTATTTCTGTCGTATTTGGCCAAGAAATGAATTAGCCAAAATAACGGCTACTCCATTTAACAATTAATCCAATTAGTGAACCGAGTTACAATAGTTTTTCCGCACTGGAGTTATTTCTGTTATTAAGTCAAGAGCAATAAACATTAATAATATGCTCATTTTTTGGCTTATCAATTCCAAATATTATGGAATTGTGTGGAATATTGTTTACCTTTTAAATATCATAATATCATAGTTATGCTTATTATCAGTCTGACTTTGAACTGCTTAATATATGAAATTGACTTACGAAGATTTTTTCGTAAGAATTTTTGTGAAAAGCACCACTGATGAAATCAGAAATTATCTGACGGCGTTTGTCTTTTTGGCGGTTTTGCCGTCCAGATAGGTTTTCGTCATAACTTTTGGTAACTTTTTGGTTACTTACAATTTATAAAACCGTTTTTTATATTTTTATGACATTTTAAAATAAATACCCTATCAATTGTTTGAGTTATTCCTCATCCCTACTACAAGTTAAACCCTGTCTTGGTATTATCATATTAATGTTGGGTTATACATAAATAACACCAACTATACACCAAAGTCCGGGTCTGCCTATGATGCATCCATGTGGAGCGGATGGACTCTCATTAAACACAAAATTAGTCAGACTCAGTGGGGTCCAAAAGTTTCTTTACATATTATTTTCCATAGTTAATCTTAATTTTATGGATAAAAAATATTGCAGGTACATTTTGTTGAGTATTGTTTTTTTATATTTATACATGTAATACATAAAACATAATTGATAGTGCCACAACTTACATAATTACAAGGTCACTATTTGTGTTTTTAAACTTCTTTTTTACAAGCATGCTTGCACTGAGCCAATTTGGAACTCCTCGGTTATTCTCTAAGAAAAAGTATTCATTCTATGAATGGTCGAGGTGTTCCGAATGGCGCTGAGCCATCGTTCTTTAAATCGATCATTGATTAACTAACTTTACATGTATATGAGAGGTAGTTTGAATGTCGGGGAAATTTAAAAACACATTCAGTGACCTTGTAATTATTTAAGTTGTGAAAGGTTAATAAAAGAAAACAATAACAAGTCTTATAGTTCGTATCATAGACGGTCGGCGCGATCCTGAGTCAAAAACGCTATTCATGTGAATGGTCGTGATGATTTGAAAATGACGGAACTACAAAATTTCGATTTTTCGGTTGTTTTTTTTTTGTTATTTCCGAATCAACATGTCTGCTCGCGTCGTTCTGTCATGCTTTCATCCTAACTTACCAATCAGAAGTATGGTTTATTTTTAATTATAGAAATGCCGAAAGTTCCTTGGTCAGCTTTTAAGATTTGTAAAATGCCGTTACTACAATATGTGCATCTCCGGCGTTTCTATGTAAAATGATGTGAACATACCATATTTTACTCGGAACCGTGCCGGTCGCCTATGGATCCTATTTTGTTAGACTTCTAAATGACAACAAAGCGTCTAACCCTATGGTATAATGTTTAAGTGATTTTTATCATCAAATAAGTTTTGGAACATTAAAGCTGGTTCGTCTGAAGATTGTGATTACCAGTAAATTAATAAATATAAAACCACGGTACCAACAGACAAACTTAGTCTATAAATATCAGTGTAGCGGAACAAGTTTCTAGTCTGTTATTACAATTTAGTCTGTCATCGGTTTTATTGTGCTGTAAATATCAGGATTGGAATTCTCTGTCAATCTATGGAAGCTGTAGAGTGCCATCTGCATTTTTGTGCTGCGCCATTGAATGTGTGATATAGAAATAGGCGTTTGATAAAAATTGATGAAGTTTTCTGCTAAGGAAATAGTTATGTGACATTATATTGCTTGTTAAAGGGTCATCACGCCGTTCTATTGTCGAACTTCATTTAATGATTTAATGTTTGCAAAAATGAAGTTAAAGTGCGCTTATTTCTTTCTTCCATACCTTATGTCCTATTAATTCTGTTATTGGGCATTGCGTACTTGGGTTTGATTCTCAGGCGGAACCTACACGCCTTTGTGGAGTTTGGTCATCATCTCTTCTACCTCTATATCAAGTAGACCATTGGTCAGTCACTGGTGATGGTATGTGCTATGTTGAAAGCCTATGTTCAGAGGTCTATAGGCCTATCCAGAGACCCATAGTACGACTGACCATTGCAATGGGAATGAAAATGTTGAAACCCGGCGTATTGCAGCTAACATTACATTGAATACTTGAGTATGAGTAACAGTGTGACTGTTTTGATATTCGTTCTATATATAGCTTTTATTTCCATTGGTAATAACTTAAGTGAAAAGCCTACACTTTCAATTTTTAAGGAACAGTTTTTATTCTACCTTGTAAAAGTGTCTCTTTTTTATTATTATCGTGGTCGTTATACTACTCATACATGTACTGAAAGACACATCTTGAAATGATTCAATGCCTAAATTGTCAAATAACAAAATTTAACACTCGCGAAAAGCTACCAATTTTATCAAGCCTCGGGTTTGAGTGACACGTCTTGAAGTTATCTTAAAAGTGCTTATTATATATATATATACTTGTATTATATGATAAGCATATTATGGATTCGAAATTAGAAAGTGTAGAGCAAGGAGTCCCTCCCATTCAACCATAGATTTGTTTCACATATTTAATTATATACTGAAGGTGTTCATTTTGCCCTACACTTCAAGCACTAAATTGTTGTACTTTAGTGACAGAACATAAATAAATTTATGATTTATTTGAAGGATGAATGTTATTTTTATTTCTGTAAACCATTCCTAAGTTCTTACGATGTGTCTCACAAGATTTTTTTTCGTTGTTTTTTTAGTTCATATATCACTGAACTAAATATCTCTGAGGGGAGACAACTGTAAAGACAGTTGTAAATTGTGTATACCACAGTGATTTCCCTTTACAAGAACTTTTATCATCATGGTTTGTACATTCGGAACTCAATGAATGACCGAGGTGTTCCGAATGATGGTTTGTCATGATTGAGTTATCATTGAACGCAGGCATTTCTTTGAAATCAAAACAGTTTAGTATCAAATGTATATCTTTCTTCTTTTTACCAGTTTACGAAATAAGGGTCTGAAAGCGGTTGTCCGAACATATCATTTTAAGAGCAAGCACTATATCTCATTTGCAGAATTTTGGTTGCCCAAAAGAAACTTGTTGTTGTCCAAACTAAAAAGTGGTTGCCCCGGTTAACTCATTCTCGTTCCCAGAGGCTATCAAGATTCTCGATACAAGCTAGATCAAGAATCTTGATAACCTCGGGGTACGAAATTATGTTAACTGAACATCCACTAATTTCGTAGACTGTAGAACACTAACTTAAAGCAAAACAAGACTATCGGTATCCAACAACAATCAAACAAACAAAAAGGAAAAACCTAACAAAAAATAAGATTGCAATGAATACATGTACCTTACATTGCAAAAGGTAAAATGAAATGGCAGACTGTCGTAAAACATATGATTGAACAAATGAATGAATTACATGGTTAGCCTGCTGTTACTTATCTATTTCAAAATACATTAGATTCAAATAATAATATTGTTAAGCAAGTAAATTAAACTAGTTAAAATAGTTAGAGCAGAATACTCAGGGTAAAATACTATACAACTCGAACACAGGGCCGTTTTTAATTGTGTTCCTTGACAAATATCATTATTAAATCATATGAATTCGTTTTAATGATCCGATTTAAAAAATAAACATATGCGAAAACTGAATTACATTGGCTTTAAAATGATATCCAGTTTATAAAAATATGTTGAGAATTAAAAAAGTGAAGAGGTGGGTCCATGCAATCTTTGAGATATATTTTGGGAGTAAAATATCGATGAAAAAATGAGTCATAAATGAATCAATGAATCAACCTAGGCGTGGGCCTATCATTTGCAATTTTCGTTCACGTTTGTGAAGATATTTTGCCCACAAAATAACTTTATTTGTGGTTTTTTACTCTCTGTAGATTTTACCTTATATGGCTCTGTTGAACCTCATTTTTCACAACCCGTGTTTTTCACAACTTGTGAAAAACGCGTACGCATTTTTCACAACTTGTGTGAAAAACACGTTAGCATACAAATTTCATACGAGCATAGAAACGCATTTTTCACAATTTCGAATGTGACGAAAAAAGTGTTTGACAAAATTGAGTTTTTGGGTATTGACGCATTTTTCACACATGTATTTTTTTAGTTGCCAGTAATTAAGTAATTAAGTAAGTAAGTAAATTATTTATGACGTGACATGTGTTATGACAATATTACAAACATGAAACAACTTGAAAAGTATTTACAGATAAACACCCAACCAAGTGGGAGTAAAAAACACAACCTGTAAAAAACATTTTTTTTTAAAAATGTGGTTCAAAGTTTGTTACAACACGTTTTGTAATAAAAAACCCGAATTGTAATAATTATTACATAATGGTTTATTACAAACATACAAACGCATTTTGCAATAAAAACCCGAAATGTAAGAAAGTGTCTAGTTGTATTAATTGTATTACAAAATATAGTTAGATATTTTAAATTATTGGTAAAGAAAGAAAAAAATGTTTAACAAGCAAACATTAATGTTCAAATAGACAAATTACTTACATTTCGCCATGTTAATTTGAAGATTTCGACAGAAAAACAAGTTGTCAAATTTTATTGCAAAACGAGTTATTACAAAAGTGGTTGAACTTACCAACCCGTTAATAATAAATTATTCTTAAAATTAGGGTTTTATTAAAAAAAGGCTGTAACAAACGTTGAAAAAACATGAGTGTAATTTTTACAGGTTGTGAAAAACACGGTTTGTGAAAAATGAGGTTCAACGTTGAAACCTCATTTTTCACAGAACGCGTTTTTCACAACCTGTGAAGAACACGTTTGTGAAAAACGAGGTTCAACATGGCAAGCTTGCTCAATACTGGAATATATTGCCCGCCTCGAGGTTTTATCGGCACACTTTCACAGCAAATTTGTTACTATTCATACAACATATGAATTCCAGTATTGAGCGACGGTAAAAAATCTGACAATGAAATCTGTACCTCTGAAATTGACCACTGAGTTACAATTCACAAAATATAACTCACAATTATCAAATGTTTGCATAATAAAATACAATGACATGTACTTTTATATATCAATTATATTAGCTATAATCATATTCATTTAAGTTTTACATGCATGCATCTTCCCAACATGTGAACTTTTTACCAAAATATGAAATACTGTAGAATCTTCATGCTGCCATCTATGCATAATAAATAAATATTAGTGTCAGGGCGGATAATGGGTTATGTGCTTCATGCTTCGTGCCCCAAGAGTCGCCAGTTTGAATCCCTCTCCTCAACTTAAACGACTAAGGCTCGATAGAAGTTGCTAAGGGCATAAATGTTACCATGGATTTTCGTGCTGTTGCTACAATGTAGGAAGCGTAACGTAGAATGCTAGGACCTAAGTGTTTGCTAGAAGCATTAGAGTAATTACTATGGGCAATGAAACTGTTGCTTAGTGTGCTTGAGCAGCTGCTATGGACCTCGATGAGGTTACTTTGAATGCGAAACTTGTTAATACGGACATTAATATAGTACCATGGGACGTGTGTGCTTACTATATACCTTAAGATGGCTTCTCAATGTGCTAAAGTGGTTGCTTGTACGTAAAGGTGGTTAAATAAGGCACAGTACGGGCTTGTAGAAGACCTTATGGTGGTTGCGACAGCTTGTGTCCATTTTGCGACGTTAACCATTTAAATAAAATATTTGAAAAAACAACATTAATTTTGGTTATCATATACTTTAAGATATACAATGTACTATGATATTGACTCATGTTGTGAAAATTGCGTTAGGACTAAAAATCGCAAAATATGTCTAACGTAATTTTCACATTGCTCATTTGTGAAAAACGCGTACGCAATTTTCACAACTTCTGAAAATTACTAACGTGTTTTTCACAAGTTGTGAAAATTGCGTACGCGTTTTTCACAAGTTGTGAAAAACACGGGTTGTGAAAAATGAGGTTCAGCATGGCTCATTTTTGGAATTTCTGTAAAAAACTGTATGTCTTACACTTCGTCATTAAGGGCAGATAATTCCTGATTTTCATGTACAGACTTCTTTTTAGTACCTGTCTTCCATACAAATCATTTAAGGCCCATAAAGACATAAAACTCAAAAGGCCTATAGTTTTTTGTCCACTAAAAACACTAACTGCATGAACACAAACTCTTTACAGAGTTAACCTTAGAATGGTCGTTTTTTGCAATTTCATTTGGAATTTATAAAGAGTTTTTTTATACATCTTCATAAGGTTTTTAAGCACATTGTTTTAGAACCCATGTCCCAAACACATAATTTAAGGCCCATAAACACATTAAACTCAAAAGGCCTATAGTTTTTTGTCCACTAAAAACACTTACTGCATGAACACAAACTCTTTACAGATTTAACCTTAGAATGGTCGTTTTTTTGCAATTTCATTTGGAATTTATAAAGAGTTTTTTATACATCTTCATAAGGTTTTTAAGCACATTGTTTTAGAACCCATGTCCCAAACACATAATTTAAGGCCCATAAAGACATTAAACTTAAAAGGCCTATAGTTTTTTGTCCACTGAAAACACTAAATGCATGAACACAAACTCTTTACAGATTTAACCTTAGAGTGGTCGTTTTTTGCAATTTCAGTTGGAATTTATAAAGAGTTTTTTATACATCTTCATCAGGTTTCTAAGCACATTGTTTTAGAACCTATGTCCCAAACACATCATTTAAGACCAATAAAGACATTTAACTAAAAGATCTTAAGTATTTTGTCCACCGGAAACACTTTATACATGAACAAAAACTCTTTACAAATTCAACCTTAAAGTGGTAGTTTTTCGCAATTTCAGTTGAAATTTGTAAAGAGTTTTTTTTATACATCTTCATTAAGTTTCTAAGCACATTTTTAGTACCTATGTATCAAACACATAATTTCAGGCCCAGAAAGACATTAAACTCAATGATCTAAAGTTTTTTGTCCACTGAAAAGACATGAACACAAACTCTTTACATATTTAACTTTAAAATGGTAGTTTTTTGCAATTTCAGTGTAAATTTGTAAAGAGTTTTTTTAAACATCTTCACGAGGTTTCTAAGTAAAATTCTTAAAGTACCCGTGTCCCAAACACATCATTTTAGGTCCAGAAAGACATTAAACTCAAAAGATCCAAACTTTTTTGCCCACTGAAAAACACTTTATACATAAATAAAAACTCTTTGTAGATTTTACCTTAAAGCGGTCGTTTTTTTTAAATTTCCGTTGAAATTTGTAAAGAGATTTTCATACATCTTCATTTGTTCTGATTTTTATGTAAAAACTACTCTTTTGAGTGCCCGTGTCTAAAACATATAATTTAAGGCCCACAAGGATGAAGTTTTTTGTCCACTGAAATAACTATATAGACATGAACAAAAACTCTTTGTAGATTCAACCTTAAAGCGGTTGTTTTTTGCAATTTCAGTTGAAATTCGTATAGAGTTTTTTATATATCTTCATTAGGTTTCAAAGTTCAGATTTTTATGAACAAGCCATTTTTAGTGCCCGTGTTTAATACATTTAACTAAAAAAATGTCCACTAAAAACTTTTACAAAAACAAAAACTCTTTAAGATTTAACCTTGCATTTTTGTTGAATTTTGTATTGAATTTATGTACACATTTAGTTTGGGTTCATATTATATATTATATACATCTAGAAAGTTTTTCTTTTAGTACCTGAGTTCCATAATTATTTCATTTTATGCCATTCGAAAACTCTTTACCGATTTTACTAGAAATTTTGCAGATTTTCGATTTTCCGTTCAAGTTTGTAAAGATTTTTTGCATACACTTTATTCAAGCTCATTATTCTAATATTTATCGTTTTTTAGAACCTGAGTTCCATATTGATACTATTTTATGCCAAACGAAAACTCTTTACCAATTTTACTAAAATATTGCAGATTTGCAATTTTCCGTTCAAGTTCGTGAAGAGTTTTTGTATACACTGCATTCGGGGTCTTTATTCTGATTTTTATACTTAAAACTTTATTTAATACCTGTGTACAATTCATATTTTTTTTTCGACCCAGAAAGACTTAAAACTCCAACGATTAAACATATTTTGTTAGTTAGTAATTTTTTATACAGTCCTTTCAAACACAATGTCTGTACGATTTTGTATCGAGCTTTTGCATGCGTTTCAACTTTGCTCACGAAACAAAACAGATTTTGATTTAGTTGTTGGGTCTTCTGAGTCCCTTGATATTGGTAGACCACATAAATAGGGGCCCGCCGCGGCTTTAACTGAATGACCACCCGAATACACGTTTTATCATTTTGCTATGTCTGTCTATATCATGTAGAGTTCATGTATGTTTCAAAAAAGTAGACAGATTGTAGGCGGAGCTTAAAGCCGGACTACTTGCATTTTAAAAACTATTTACGAGTCGGTTATATCAACTATTTACGAAAAAACGCATCCCGTGGTCTACATGTAAATGATGCAACATTTCACGTGGGATGTATACGTCATTCTAAGCTGAGTCATCTATCGGAAAAATAGTATCGGTTACTTCCCTTACGTAAATTTAACCGTTGCTATTCTGATTTTAGGCCCCTTACAATATGAAATCAACAAAGTAAGTCTTTAACCGTCACTCCAAATCCTAACAAGATGACGACACCTGTGACTAACACGACCTTTTTACACCACGTGATTGCCGGCGCGCGCTAGAAATAGTTCCTCCTCGTGGTCTTGTTTTTTATTTTATTTTTAGAACTGTTGATTACTTTTACACTGCTTAAATGCGATATTTATTGATAAATTTCGAACTCTTTGGAATAAAAAGCGATAGGATATCTTCTGTTCTGATTTCGTAGACGATGTGTTGACAATGCAATATACATAGAAGCTTCGAACGTGACCCACATTTAGAGCAAACGTCTCCTATCGTGTTGTTTTGATTTTACGCCTGTATCTGCAGTTATCGTAAAAAATAAAGCATTTTTATGATTTATTAAAAGAATTAAAGACGTAAAGCGTTAATTTAGTGATGTAATTATTTGGTTGTAGAGACTATGGTTGCTTTGGTTGTAGAGGCTATAATGTCCCATAATCCAATTCCGGAAGAAGCGTTCCGAACGTGCAAATTTAGTCCAAAAAACGGCAGTATGTTATCGTTCCTGCATATGAGTTGTGTGGAGCAAAGGGAGGTAATAAATGAACAGTTTAAACCGGAAGTGATAGTAGACACAACATTTAGTTTGGATAGTATATTGAAATTAATCCGCCAAAATCTCTCGCAATACCTTGAGTAGAAAAGACTCGTCTTTTCCATATAATACATGAACAACGACTGCAGGCTATATTGCAACAAGGGCTGTCACAATATACCGGTATATTGCAATACGCAGCTGCGGCAATACGTACCGCGGTACGAATTTAACGTACCGGTTTTTGGCGATATTTTATATTTCATAGGAAAATTCTTCCCTTCGAAAAGCAAAATCAGCAAAAAGTACGAAAGACCGGTAGGGCCATTTCAGCTTTACGAATTCCTGATTTCAACTTCATGAGTTCACATTTTCAACATACGGAATTCACAAATTCAATATCACGAATTAACGATTTCAACTTCACGAATTCACGATTTCAACTTCACGAATTCACGATTTCAACTTAACGAAATCGTGAATTCATGAAGCTGAAATCGTGAATTCATGAAGTTGAATTTGTGAATTCATGAAGTTGAAATCGTGAATTCATGAAGTTGAAATCGTGAATTCATGAAGCTGAATTCGTGAATTCGTGAAGTTGAAATAGTGAATTCGTGAAGTTGAAATTGTGAATTCGTGAAGTTGAATTCGTATAAGAAGCTTGATTGCTAGAATGATTTGCAGCTAAGGAGGTGATTGTTTCTTTCAACCTAAGCATCTTTTTATATGCGAAACATATATCACAGTCCTAGTTGCTACGGTGCTAGCGTATTGCAATATATCGCGGTACGCTTCTGGCGTATCGTTACAGCCTTAATTGCAACTATATTTTTTACTGGGTTTAACGCCGTGTCAACAAAATTAAGGTCATTTTACGGCTTCCAGCGCACCTAACCTAGCTTTTCTGGACTTTTGTCTATAACCAGTACTCAATCACCCTTCCTCAAGGCCGGAAACTTTTCCATATCATCTAATCAATGAAGGATAATTGGCATAAATGTCAAAGTTTCATTGAAGGGTATAACATCCCCGGGTGGTATTCGAACCCGTACCCCTTTCGGGTCACGAGATTCCAAATCCCGGCGCGCTTCCAACTGCGCTATCGACCCGGGTACGCAACTATAACGGATTCGTGAAAATGTTATTTTAAACATATTTACAGAAGTAAATAACATTAAGTATAAGGTCGTTTCAGAGTTAAATGTTTTTACAATGGTGGCTATTTGCGTACATTTGTCTTAAGGTGAGATGTACACGGTGGCAATACCTAGTGACTTTGACATTACGAATGCTACAGTTTAAAGAAGAAGTGAAATAATAGTGTAACTCAAGGGCCCTATGTATAGGGTCCTAGTGTAACTGTACTTGTCACTGTAGCACCCTGGTTTTCCAGAGTGTTTACAAAAATATAAAAAATGGAGTTAGGGATGTAATGCAAACGAAAGTACGGATATACTATTCTACTTAGGCTCGCGTAGGTATCATATGAGTCTGACAACAATTGATAGACTTGTCATAAATTTATTCACCCCTAAGCAACACGCTCACAGATTTGAGGTTGGTATATTTCAAAAGTATCCATGTCAATTTGGGCCGAAATCCGGATTATAAATAGACCCAACCGTTCGTTCTACTGTGCATGCGTGTCTGGAAGAGTTCTCTTCCCGTTTTGTCTAAGAGTAGCAGAAACGCTTTCTGAAAAGTCGATCGGAATCCGAGCCGTGGTATCGTTTGCCCTAACTATCGGTGCACATACACACCCGGTAACCCGCTAAATCGGGCGGTTTAATTGATTATTAATAACTTGGCAATTAAGATGGCTTTTGTCAATGGTCAATGCAAGAATAGTACCTATTAAGATAGGATAGTCTGGTAATCACTGTATTCTTAAAAGTATAACAAACTTACCTATAACAATAAGTGTCAATCAATCGTCCAATGAGTTCTATATATAACTGAATACAATAATATAACGTTTGTCTCATTCTTGTAGAATATAAACTTAGTCAAATAGAAACATATCCGTAAGCAATATATCACAAAAGCAACTGCTCCCCGACTTAGCGCTAAATACACAGCAACTTCGCCCGATTTAGCCTCAATTTTTATGTACAGTGGAGTAAAACGGCGATTTCTCGATAAGTATGCAGTTTCAAGGGTTGCAAATTGGTATTGTAGTAGAAAAGGGACATCTCTACAAGACAAACACGTTTCGTTGCGAAAATGTAGGTAAAAAATGACCTTAAACTTCAAAAAACGGGGTTTAGATGGTTCCTCTGTCTTTAACTCGCGTTTTCATTCTTAAATTTTCATTTTTGGAAAATATAAAGTGATGTGCTGAATCGCCAAGCCCAGACCGACAGATTGGTGCCACTATTATAACATAAAAGTAAACATATAAAGAATAATTAACGAAAATCTTACACTGATTGTGATTGAAAAATGTATCGTATTGGATATTGCCCGAATTAGCCTCGCGCGCCCGATTTAGCGGGTTACCGGGTGTGTGCCAGGTGACATGCATTTCATTACATCGCAGAACTCCCATTTTACTAAGGAATCTGTCGTGTAACACCATGGGAAACCACTGTTGTCACCATCCCGGCAATAATTTTCTGTTTCAGTCAAAGTAGTTTCTGGTACGTTTACCGTAGTTACACCATGAATGTGAGGTGATTGGCTATCCCAGCGTTGACATTTACGACCTGATACAGTCTTGTTATAGGTACCAGTGTAGTCCAGATGAGACGATGAGCTGTAACATTGTATGTCATCCAGTTCTTCTGAAAAAATGAATTAAAGTTCCAATAACTATTGGCACAACATTCGATATTCGATATATACATGAGAAATACATTAAGACAATCATTAACGAATGTCCAACTCAACTTTAGTTTGAAATTTGGACTAGATAATCAGAGAATGTGGTTCGATATTCGATTTCATTTTGTTATTCGTACCATTTCTAACGAATGTCGAACGTCGAGCTGGTTCGATATTCGATTTCATTTTGTTATTCGTACCATTTCTAACGAATGTCGAACGTCGAGCTGGTTCGATATTCGATTTCATTTTGTTATTCGTACCATTTCTAACGAATGTCGAACGTCGAACTGGTTCGATATTCAACTTCAGCTCAATATTAGAATGATGATTATTAATTTCAAACTTCGTGCTGGTTCAATATTCGACTTTACGATGATATTCGCACATCATGCCGATGTCGAACGTAATACTGATTCGATGTTCGATATTGAATATCGAATGTCGAATATTGTGCCTAGTTTTTGGACCTAAGAATATATTTTATCTTAAATAAAATTGCTTCTTCTTTATGTATATAAACATAGAGGGCGTTATTTCACTATATTTCGGTACCGGCCAGTTAAAATTTGATTAAGGTCCGCTTATAAATATGAAAGTGGCCCGCTGACGTCTTATCCAGTCGATATCAATGGTTTTACATATCATTACCAGAGCACGCTAATTCCTGGAATTCTATAATAGACTCAATGGTTTTACATATCTTTAGCTGGGCACGCAAATTCTTGTATTCTATAAATAGACTTGGGACGGTTTGATACGCCGAAAATACACGGCTAAACAGTGATTTCAAGCATTTTTGGAAATGCTAATACTTGTATATCATTAATATCATTAAACATAAATAAAGAAACAATCGGGCTAACGAAATTGAAATGCTGATTTTTTTTACAAAACTTACATGTTTACAATATTTAGCGCTCTTTGATGTTTTGCGTCATTTCCACTTGTTTATCTTGTCATCGCGTTTTAATTATAAAAAGAAGGTTCCGTAAAAATCATATTTATAAACGTACCTTTTGTTTTAAACAAAAATCCTGTACATAAGTTTTGTAGGCGCCTAATACCACATTCTAATTCTGTTTCAGCATGCACCTCTTCCACGATAAAGTCACCTTTGTTAAACAGCAACGGTAGACCAGTGTTTTCGTACGTTTCTTGTAAAGCATTTTCCAAAGATGTATTAACTATCGTTATCACTAGGACTACAACAATATTGGTCTCGTACGCTCACGTATTTTAGCTTTGAAATATAACGCATCGCCCTAATTAGATTTATAAATTTGGAAACAACTCCACTCCTGTTAAACTTTATAACAATTTTTACAATATTTGTCCTCGACCACTCTATACACTATTGGTATCATAATTCCCCGCATCAAACCGCTTGGAACTATCCAGCACGCCTATATCTACTATATCAGTCTTATTTAGTATCTAGGACTCGTATATCACTCCGGTGTCAGCTTTATTCATTTCTTTATTCACCATGTATGGGTTGGGGCTTAATGTATGTCGATAATTCATCAATATTTAAGGCATGTCTCCGTTTATGAATTATTCATGGTATTGAGCTAATTACGATAGAAAAAAATAACGAATCTATAATTTATGTATTGTTAAGTATGACAATGATAAAAACAAAAAACAATTTTTGGTTCGTTTATTTTGAAATATATCAGAATCGATCAGTCGGAGACTATTTGCATTCCATTCGGAACTAACACGTCGATCATCTAAAAACATTTGTGTATAAGTTTGGCGCAGTAGTTCCGAATGTTAAGCCACCAGACTAGCCCAGTTGGTAGCAAGCAAGTCTACTGATACAGGTTGTAAGTTCGATTCCCGGGCTGGGCATACTTTCGTGGAGATTGTCAAAATACAAACATGTATTATTTCTACGGCCAAATTATGTAGAATTCGATAACTCTAACCTTGCTATAGAGTTGTCCAGGATAATGGAAGTTACATTACTGTAGCCTTGCTATATAGTTGTCTAGAATAACGGAAATCCCGTTACTCTATTCTTGCTATAGAGTTGTCTAGGAAATTGAAAGAACCGTTACTCAAGCCTTGCTATAGAGTTGTCTAGGATAACGGAAGTTCCGTTACTCTATTCTTGCTATAGATTTGTCTAGGAGAATGATAATTCCGTTACTCAAGCCTTGCTATAGAGTTGTCTAGGATAACGGAAATCCCGTTAAACTATTCTTGCTATAGATTTGTCTAGGAGAATGATAATTCCGTTACTAAAGCCTTGCTATAGATTTGTCTATGTTAATGGAAGTACCGTTACTCTAGCCTTGCTATAGAGTTGTCTACGAAAATGGAAGTACCGTTAGTCTAGCCTTTTTATAGAGTTGTCTAGGAAAATGGAAGTTTTGTTTTTGTACCTTCGCTCTAGAGTTGTCAATTAAAACGGAAGTTCCGTTACTCTAGCCTTTCTATTGATGTGTCTAGGATAAGGGAAGCTCAGTAACTATTGCCTTGCTACGTAGACTTGTCTAGAATAACGAAAGTTTCATTTATCCTACCCCAAAGTGATCTTTTAGAAGGAAAACCTATTGACCAAATAAACCTATCTTTATTCGGCACCGTTGCTTTATTCGGCAGTCACGTGACTACGCATTGACGGACTACTTTACTGCATAATCGTAACATTAGGCATCAAAAGTGGCTGCGTTTCATTCTATTAACGACAACCTTACAGATATATTTTACACAAAATAATCTAATAAGGGATTTCACAAACAATTTCATTTTAAGTGTAAATCAAAAATCACTTACTTCATAATTCAAATTTAACAAAAACTCAATCGTCGAAGTCCTCTGTACAGTGCCTAACTCCTAAATTTGCGTTTAAATCCTTTCTGTGTAAAAGTTGACGAATATCCAGCCATTATACAGTAAATACATAGGTTGACTATTGTTTTACCAAAGCCAAGCCACGCATAAATTAAATATAATGAAACTGGCTTCAAAAAATCATCATCGTCATTCACGACACAAACCGTCCTGGCCATTTTCTGAAAATTGTTGACATCTTTCAGCGTCGCTGGCTCGCTGCGAGTGTATTTCCCTTTAATCCTTTCATCCAATATCCTATCGTCTATTGGAAGTTTGAATAACATATTATCCTGATAATATTGGTTAAATCCATGATAAATAATAGTAAACGCGTCAAAAGACGAATCCTACAAACGCTCCTAAAATACGACTGCCATGTTGACAACAAACTTTGCTTACATGACGTCATAAAAACTGATTCGTCCTCGGAAAATTCGCGAGTGATTTATTCGTCCAAAAATGAATTTTTCATAGTTTATTTATAAAACGAGTTTATTTTAGTGTTTTCTCTTCTTTTTTCATTTAAAATATTGCCTTTAATAATATATAATGGCGTCAATCATCGGGATTATTTCTTGACGCGCAAACAGTTAAAAGACCGTTTAACACAATTACGGCGCTTTGACAATCGGCCATCTGAATTTAGAGCATGTTAAACGCAGAATTTTCGGATTTTAATTTAGTAATTCAAGCAAATGCGAGTAGGATAAATAGAATATTAGGTTAGTGTCAATCTGTACTTAGTTTATCCGGCTCGTCTCCAAAAGGTTTATTCGACTCGGCAAGCCTCGCCGAATAAACCTTTCTCCAACTTGCCGGATAAACTAGATACAGATTGGCACTAACCTAATATTCTCTATAACTCTAGTCCTGCTATATAGAGCTGTCTGGGATAACGGAAGTTCCGTTTCTCTAGTCCAGCTATATAGATCTGTCTAGGATAATGGAAGTTCCGTTACTCTAGTCTAGCTATATAGACTTATCGAGGATAACGGAAGACCCGTTTCTTAAGCTTTGCTTTAGTGTTGTCTAGAATAATTGAAGTTCTGTTACTCTAGCCTTGCTATATAGACTTATCGAGGGTAACGGAAGTTCCATACCTCTACCCAAGGTGGGATAATCGAAGTTATGTTACTCTAGCTTTGCTATAGAGTTGACTAGGATAATGGAAGTTCTGTTACTGTAGCCTTGCTACATAGACTCGTATATGATAACGGAAATTCAGTTACTCTAGCCTTGCTATATAGAGTTGTCTAGGAAAGTGGAAGTGTTGTAACTTAAGCCAGGCTATAGAGTTGTCAAGGATAATGGAAGCTCCGTTACTCTATCCTTGCTATAGAGTTGTCAAGGCTAATGGAAGCTTCGTTACTCTAGCCTCGCTATAGAGTTGTCTGGGATAATGGAAGTTCAGTTACTTTAGCCTTGCTATATAGAGTTGTTTAGGATAATGGAATTTCCGTTACCTCTAGGCTTGCTATATAGACTTATACGGATAACGGAAGTTCCGTTACTTTAGCCTTGTTGCTGAGTTGTCTAGGATAATGGAATTTCCGTTACTCTAGGCTTGCTATATAGACTTATACGGATAACGGAAGTTCCGTTACTTTAGCCTTGTTGCTGAGTTGTCTAGGATAATGGAATTTCCGTTACTCTAGGCTTGCTATATAGACTTATACGGATAACGGAAGTTCCGTTACTTTAGCCTTGTTGCTGAGTTGTCTAGGATAATGGAATTTCCGTTACTCTAGCCTTGCTGCTGGGTTTTCTTGGATAATGAGAGTTCCGTTACTCTAGCCTTGTTGCTGAGTTGTCTAGGATAATGGAAGTTCTGATACTCTAGCCTTGCTACTTAAACTTTTCTAGCATAACGGAAATTCTGGTACTCAAGCCTTGCTAAAGAGTTGTCTAGGATTATGGAAATTTTTACTTTAGCCTTGCTACATAGACTCGTCTAGGATAATGGAAATTCTGTTACTCTAGCCTTGCTATATAAACTTATCGAGGAAAACGGATAACGGAAGCTCCGTTACTCTAGCATGTTATATAGATCTGTGTAGGATAACGGAAGTTCCGTTACTCTAGCATGTTATATAGATGGCGAAGGTTCCGTATCTCTAGTCCTGCTATATAAAGCTGTCTAGGATAACAGAAGTTTTGTAACTCTAGTCCTGCAGTATAGAGCTGTCTAGGATAATGCAAGTTCCGTAACTCTAGTCCTGCTATATAGAGCTGACTAGAATAACGGAAGTTCCGTATCTCTAGTCCTGCTATATAGAACTGTCTAGGATAACGGAAGTTCCGTTACTCTAGTACTGCTATACAGAGCTGATTAGGATAACGCAAGTTCCGTAACTCTAGTCCTGCTCTATAGACCTGTCTAGGATAACGGAGCTCCGTAACTCTTGTCTTGCTATATAGAGCTGTCTATAATAACTGAAGTTCTGTAACTCTAGTCCTGCTATACAGAGAGCGGCAGCCCCTGATAAGAGACAGAAAATATTTTGAAATTCAAATAAAGTCACCTTTTATTCAAACAGGTTTAGGGTTTGGGTTATATTTATATTTCCGGTGAATACCAACATACCGGTAAAGTGCAGTAGCACCCGTTACTCTAGTCCTGCTATATAGATCTGTCTAGGATAACGGAAGTCCCGTAACTCTAGTCCTTCTATATAGAGCTGTCTAGGATAACGGAAGTTCCGTTTCTCTAGTCCTGCTATATAGATCTGTCTAGGATAACAGAAGTTCCGTAACTCTAGTCCTGCTATATACATATGTCTAGGATAACGGAAATTCCGTAACTCTAGACCTGCTATGTAGAGCTGACTAGGATAACGAAAATTCCGTAACTCTAGTCCTGCTATATAGATATGTCTAGGATAACGGAAATTCCGTAACTCTAGTCCTGCTATATAGAGCTGACTAGGATAACGGAAGTTCCGTTTCTCTAGTCCAGCTATAGAGTTGTCTAGGATAACGGAAGTTCTGAAGCAACTGAAGCGATGTCTCATGTAGTTATGTTGGATGACGGAACTTCCGTAACTAAAACCTCGCCTCAGATAGGCGTGTACGAAAACGGATGTTCAGTAGCTGTAGTCTCGCCTGATATAGTTAACTAGGATTAGAGAATTTCCATAACTCTAGATCCCGCTAGATCAAAGTTACCGAGGCAGCAGCTTGTGTCAATTACATTTGGAGCTCCTCGGCTGCTTATTCTTACATTTAATATACAGTCGAAGTGTTCCGAATGTCACTACTTTTTAAACACAACCAGTAGCATGTTCAATCAACAAAACGTTACATATCGATACATTCAGACCTCCTCGGTCATTAATAATCTAATCTAATACACAAATATGCCATCGTTAAGGCAATGAGTGATGTTTCAAAATTAATGGATTAAAGACAAAACATCACTCATTCCCTACACGACCATATATTTGTTTAACACAGGTAGTTTCTAAATAGCGTCTAAATATGGAGATTATTCGCAGCAAATGGCCGTGGAGTTCCGAATGTATCGTTACGGAACGTTCTGTAACGTTCGTGGTAACTGAACTCCCTTCAGATATTGACGAATCGTTCATAGTTAAATTGTATTCAACTGTCGGTGGCGCATACATTTATCCCGAATTCCAATCATTTCTATACTTGCGATAGTTAACAAATAATAAACCGGTAATTAAGAACGAATATTATCGAGTATTTAAATAGGTAGGGTTCATGTATGAGGCACCGAGAGAAAAATAAAATTCAACCATGGACGATGCAAACATCTGTACTCTAAGATGCACAAGTAGTCACAAATATCCGCCATTTGACTCCGTGCAACAAATGTTGCCAGGGGATATGGATGTGATACTTATGAATGTGTTCTAAGTAAAACGCAACACCGAAAATTCGAAAATTGTACTTGGACAACAAACATCTCAAGGACAAAATGTCCGGAGACGACTTGTTAATTATCAGTGGGCCAAGTTATATCAAGGGCATGAAATTGGGCAACAAACATCTCAAGGACAAAATGTCCGAGACGACTTGTTAGGAATGAACAGGCCAAATTATAACATGAAAACGGATCTTGATATTCGTTCGTTCGTCTGCAGCAGTTGACTGAAGACATCGAAATATCTTGACATGTTTCATGAATTTGTGTTCATAGCATCAAACCTGAAATTATATATTAAAGTCTCATTAGAATAAGTACTTTTTTATACTGGGTTTAAAGCCGTGTCAACACATTTTGGTTACTTTACAGCGTCTGGAGCGCACCTAACCTAGCTATCCTGGACACTTGTCTATAGCCAGTACTTACACGCCGGAACTTCTCTATATACCTTATAAATGGAGCAAAATTGTCACAACTGTCAAATTATCACGGAAGTATATAACTTCTCCGAATGAGACTCGAAACAATACCCTTCGGCACACAGAGATTCCTAATCCCGGTGGGCTACAAGCTGCGCAACCAACCCGGGTTATAATAAGTATACTATATGCTGCTACTGATAACTGATCAATACCTGTAAATTTTCTTCATATGAAGAGTGACGTCAATAGTCTTAACAACGATATTTTCATTGATGTTCATAAACAAAATTATTATTGTTTGATTAAATTTCGGAGAATTTCATAGTACTTACCACTGGACCTTATATCATAACGTGATGTTTCAATTAACTCATCCATCCAACTCAAAATGGCCATATTTTGTCTTTTCTTACTCGGCTAATTCATCGCAACCTAAAATATAACATACGGGGAAAAACATACAGAAATGTTTTTTTTATGATACAAATGTATACAATTAGAAGCTGAATATAGTATAACCTCTGCAGAACAAATCTTCTGTGCAACAACAGCTTTCTGCAATCACGTTAGATGCAATTTTAATGGAAGTTAACCTCAGCAGAGCAACAACCTCTGAACAGCAACACATTTTGTTCCTCTCTATGTGTGTTGTTTAAGAGAGGTTGTACTGTATCTATATTAAAATAAATACCAGGCAAAAGTTTCACAAACAAACTGAAGAAGGAACTCAATAACAGACTATAGCGGTTTTTTACTATAGATATCGTTTCACTGCAGTTGGAATGACTGTTGTTAGATGATCTTAATAATGAAAATACACAAAATGTTTCAAGATAAAATACCATGGGTTTTTAGTGTGAACTTAAAACAACAAACTCGCTTTTCACTTGAGACTAAACTAAACAGTTTTTTAACAGACAGAAATTAAAACAATTGAATTAGATCTTATCCAAACATGTTTGTTAGTTTTATTTTGTATAATATGGTTTTAAAAAAAACTACTGTATTTGACTTCCTAATGACACATATATTTGTTGTAACGTTGATTACAATAGCAAAATGATTGTCCAAAATAAACTTGAGGACAAAGTCCTTTTTTCGTGAAAGTGTAGATTATTAGGATTTTACCTCGTAGCATTGTCTTGTACACATTTCTTGATCCATACAAATCAGTCAGAATCTGAAATAGACAAAACACGAGAAGAGAAACCCGAAAGAAATACGTATTTTAAACTGGCATGTTTATTATACCAAAGGAAATTAGCAAAATATAACAAAAGATGTGCTGAAAAAGAGAAGCAAATTAGCACGGGACACGGAGCATGGGCAAGCATGCATAAAGTACAGGGAGGGGCACGGGCAGGGATTTTTACACCATGGGGGTTCACTGGTCTGTTTAGGGCGGTCATTTCCGCTACCATTCCCACCTATTCACCAGGGCTATAGAAAGTCTCTGATCACCATTATTCCAAGATTGCTGACTTGCAATAAAGCTTATTTTACCTAGTTAAGACAAAACTTATCAATATCCAAAAAAGTTTATCCCTAATCCTACAATCTGATTAAAACCTAATCTAAAATTTTCCGCTCGCCTACTCGCTTATTTAGATCTGGCCTTTTTCAAACGAAGGTCACGTTCATGTGACCTTTTCTCATCAATATATTCATGACGAGATTGTTATGATATGTAACTTGTTTACATCGTCTACGTCACGCAATTTGAAATGAGCCGTCCATTCGCAGAATGTGAATAATACCGCTGTTAAATTAGCTTGCCAACCTTGGTCTAAAAATAGAAATTACGAAATCAAAATGTGATTAATAGTGTTTTCATCTAGATAAAAGCTACGCATTGATTGGTCGACACAAAGTTCATCTCGACGTGACTTTCCACGGAGACAGTAGAGATCCTGTAGGACAATGCTGTACAGGATATCTGTTTACAGAGATTGCTAATCCTATACCCACCCAATATGAATCACTGTGGTCTTAACAATAAACCCTATGTTTCACTCGAGAAATCATTAGTTTTGAAACATTGATAAAACTGCACCAAGACATTCCTCTTAATGTGTATTTTACATAAACTCAAACGAATCAGGACTTAAAGGCCCTTTTTAAACATCCCAAAGTGTCCACCGTACACGGAGAAATAGATTAAACTCATCGGAGGGTTTCATGAACTTGATTTTTAACACATTGGGGAATTCAAGTTTTATTCATATTCAATACCCCGGAAAAAATTGATAACTAACTTTACGTCTCTTCTTAAGAAAAAGAAATCCACGGGTAACTCATGTACAGTGTGACAAAATTTAACCAGAAACTATACGCTTCTATAAAAATGTTAACGATTATCTTAAACGGTTACTTCTACAACAGCAAGGCGAGATTCGTCAAATCTAGATACAAATTTTCTCGACAGTTCATATATAGTTTGGATAAACTAGTCAATTCAGTTGATTCGAATGTTAATGCGACAGATCTGAATAATCTTTAATGTACGAAAATCTCAATCACTATTCATTAATTTCAAGGATATCATCTAAAAAGCGTATGATGTGATAGCAAAATATTATTTATATAACATTTAATAGATGCAAAAAAGAATGTTCATCTATCCCTAAATTTGACCATAGAGCAAAAGTAACTCATATTCTGTCATATGACATGGCAATCTATCAATTATCATTTCAACATTAAAATTTTAACATTTTTTAACAATTTTGGGTGAAGTCTGTACACATGGCAATAGTACAAAATAAATGGCTTGATTTGGAAATAATGATCTCTCTTCAAACTGTTTTTTTCTAAATTGGTAGTTTAATAGTTTTATATGTTGTCTCATGATGAAAGCACTTTTTTGAATAGTGAGTATTTGTTTGCCATGGTAACCAATTTCAAAATTGAAAACATATTCTGAACTAAAAAGAACACGTTTTAACTTTTATCATAGAATAAGTAAATACAGTCCTAGATATGGGATTCCTTTTAAAACAATTGAAACAGCAAAATAATAATATGTATATATAAGCACTGTTTGAGTTTCATGTTGTTGAGGTCGCTTCTAAGGTAACAAAAAACGCAGTTCTTACTACATGTGTATTACAATCATGCTACTTATGACTTTAAATGACGGATTTTTTACTTTGTAGTGGGCATTAATATATGTTATTAAATAAGTGATCTGATATAGGTCCTGTTATTTTTCCAAGGACAGTCGTATTGGCCCGAGGCCGAAGGTCGAGGGCTTATATGAATGTCCCGAGGAAAAATAACAGGGCCTATATAAATCATCTATTTAATGACAATTTTATTAAATAACTGCTGAAAGACATACGGATATTGAACTGAATCCGAATCTTCGCAAAAAACTATTATTTGTTTACCTGCTGGCGTTCGTCAGCATTTGCACCGTTTTTTTCTACTAATTGTGAAGAAAAAAGACATATTTAAAACGACCCATGCCGGGAACGCATCGTTATGTACGAGACTCCACTAAGTCAAAGCTATGACTGCTATCGGTCTCTGCGGGAAGAATCAAAACGGAATAAGTGAATACACGCTGAGGCGATGACTGGTATGTGCAGGCAATAACCATTACTATTATTGTTATAACCGTTATAATCATTATCATCATCAATATAAATATAATATTACAATTATACATTATACAATGTACTCTGGACTATATAAGTTGTGATACTTCAATGCGTTCCTGTGGTAGTATGAATGATTATATTGTCAGAGATCGTCTTTGACAAATTATTGACGGTAAGATGCGAAGCAGTTCACCAGTTACTGCATCAACTCCACGTCTAACAAGAAACAAGAATGAACCTACAAGAGGACACTCCAGTTAGGCAATACAGGGACGCAGCAAGAAGGAAAGATCCAACGAAGAATATGTGGAAGATGGTGAAAGAAGAACATCGAACAATGATTTTAGGAGACCTGCAAGGGCGGCGGAATATTTGGAATTAGTGAACGACAGGCCCTTGGACAGATCCAGAAACAGAATGGGTAGAGGACACGTTAATTTTGATTATGAAGAAGAAAAGTTGCCTAGGAGATATATGGGTAACATTCCAAAAAACTATGGTATTCAATGAAAATAGTAACTGGTTTGCTTTTATGAGCAAATTTCAATTGTTTGCCAGAAAAAAATATTTCGGAATCCTAACATAGAATTCATGGACTTGGTTGATAAATAAGAAAAAGAGGTTCAATAGTAGAGAAGAAACCGAAACATACAAGGTCGAATTGTTGACTATGCAACAACACCATGGGGAAACTTTGAAAGAGTTTGCGGAAAGGGTTGAAACTTTAGCTGTAAAACCTGAAGAGTTCCATGATGAGTTCATTGTTAGGAGGTTCACCCATGATATTCCCGATAAAGATGCAGCATTATAAGTGTCAAATTTGTATGTTAGATCTATTGATGAAGTCATCAGGAAAATAAAAAGTTACAAACACAATTGGGCAGCTATAAGGGCAACAAGGGACCCAAAGACAAAAAGGGTCATCAGTTGGGTTAAAACCTGATGACATCAAGAGTTATTTATGTCATCAATATGCCCTCGCCAAATCTAAGCGTAATTGGCGTTGGGTAATTGACATACAGAAAGAGGTAAAAATCCATATTGAAGCCTCTTGGATATTGGAACACATATCACACCGAGACAAGGGAAAGAATAGGGTGCATGTTGCTAAGGTGAAGCCAGTACAGGATTGCCTTCCAACTGCTATGTGCCAGGATGTGAGGTTGAGGACCCAAAGTCTCCCGAAGTCTGTGCAAGACGCAGCAACCGGAAGTGGCACACATCAAAGATCCCCACCATATATAGACCAAGATATACATTTCGTGATACTACCAAGGATACTTATTTTAAGAAAGGAGAGTCATGTGTAGGTGGAAAGAGGTCTAAACAAAGACTCACTGTAGCTCTTTGTGCTTCCATGACAGGTAAGCGTGCATTTATTGTTCATTTTTAGAACGTCCTGCAGAACGGTACCGTGTGACGGAGTTTTAACATATACCTGTCAAAATTAAAAATGGCCGCTTCCGGTTACATTTAGACGAGAAATTTTGCCATTCTTTGTTCAACTGGTACTTTGCATCTCGCTCAAATACAGTTTTACCGGTGTGTATCTAACGCTATTGGTAGTAATAAATGATGCATGAAGTTAAATTAATGTGGAGACGTGTATAAGCCCCCAATTAAGGCAGTTAATCACGATAAGTTTCGATTAAGCTAGTTGGGACAATTGCAGTTTACCGGTACGTAAAAAATCCGCGAATTTGTAGTGTTTATTAGTAACTAAGCCTGGCACATCCTTAAAGCTAACAATCAATGAAAATGCAGGATTTCATGTTATATCAGGGGCTACCGCCCCCGAACCCCCGTTTTTTTATGTTTTAAACGAGAAAAAAGCAACAGAAGTGCATCTGCTCTGACTGGTTAGGCATGCGCAGAAGTGGTAAACAAACTCGTACCGGTAAACTGCAATCTAGCCAGCTAGTTTATCAATTTCATGATATTTATGTAATAAACATATCATAAAGGGAAATAACCATGCAATGTGTCATCAAATTTGCTGTGTACATGTGTGTTAACCATTTTCAACACCAAGTCGTAGTAGGGTCTAGTGTTTGTGTCCCGATTTAAATTAACAAATCATTTCACAATATCTCAGCTGCATGATGTCATATTATGATTACAGGTCGGGACTCAAACTTGAAGTGAACATGTCATTATTAGTGTCTCATGATTTCATTTTTTAATTTCAGGAGAAAAGTTGAAGCCGTTAGTGATCGGCAAGTCACGTAAACCTAGTTGCTTTGGTTCACTCTCAGTAGACAAACTTCCAGTCAGGTATGAAGCAAATAAGAAAGCATGGATGGTTACTCCTCTTATGGAAGATTGGTTGAAAACCCTGGACCGCAACATGCAAGCTCAAAAAAGAAAAATCCTTCTCTTTTTAGACAATGCTCCAGTACATCCAAACATAACATTGAAAAACGTAAAATAACAATTCTTTCCAGCCAATACAACTTCAATACTTCAACCAATGGATGCAGGCATAATACAGACATTAAAGTTAAAATACAGGAAGAGACAGTTACAGTATGTATTAGGTCAGATTGATCAACATCCCTCCAAGCTTGGTCCAGAAATTCTTAGAGACATAAGTGTTTTGGATGCTATTTATTGGGTATCTGCTGCATGGCAGGAGATTAAACCAGAAACTATTGAAAAGTTTCGTAATGAATCTGTTGCTAATGAATGTGAGAGTGAAATTCAGTTTAAACCTGAGGATGATTACCCATTGTCTATGATTAAGATGTCAAAAGACTTATTTGATTGTGAGTTTAATGAACTTCTTGATATTGACAGTAATTTTTCAATTTGTGACACCACAATGACTACCTGGGACCGACCAGTGAATGAAATCATGAAAGACATCAGAGATGAAAGTAATCTGAGTGATGATGAAGAGGAAACCGTCGAAGCTACTCCTTGTGTATCAGCCGGCGAAGTGAGTGAAAGTTTTGAGAAATTGAGACACTATGCGGCATCAAAAAATCATTCATGCATGCTCGACATGCTTATGAAAGAAATATTTTTGCAGACCCGGTCTAATGCTTTAACCAAGCAAACTACTATCATGGATTTTTTTAAAAAGTGAATTGTTTTTTATGCATCTAACATGTAAATTCTTATTTCAGGTGATACATTTGTAGTTCTGTGAATTTAAAATGCATATGATGCTTTATTTCATAATCAAAGTTATCATGTTTATTAAAGTGACTATCATGGTGATGAATAGAATCTATTAATTGACTCTGTTTGATTTGCTATGTGCTAAGTACTGATTTGTATTGTTGATATTTTATGTTCAATGTTATATTATCTGAATTAAAGTAACAATTATAATTTATGAAATCTTTACAGTTTGTTTATTTTGATTCACTTTTTTATTCTCTTTCATATTAAATTGATGCTGCAGAATGACACCATACATGTCATATAGAGCAAGAGCTTTAAATTAAGCATGAATCCATGTTTGATGATTTATTATTCATCATGATGTTTTGATAACTTATATTAATCACTTGGTAAGACCAATAGAAATGCTTCAGCAAACTACATGTACTTGTGATTGATAACTGACTATTCGAAGACAACAGCATATCTTTGTAGTCAAATGTTTGTCATAACTCATAAATAACCACATGTAAATCAACTTATACATGTAAATTGTTTAAAACAAGATTGAGCAAGAAATAAAAATATAAACAGATTTATTACATAGGATGATGCTGAAACAAACAAATACAATACATATACATGTACATGTATGTACACTATGTACAAAGAATACCTGGAATATATACGTGTAATGTACTTAAACTTGGCTGTTGACTGTCACCTGCTTTAAGTGGTCACCTGCTGTAAGCAGCCAAAATGGCCACTTCCCTTGGCTGGCTGCTTAATACAGGTTCCACTGTATATTCAATATCATCAGGTGAGGAGGAACGACTCCAAGGAGGAGGAAATCCCCAACACATGTTAAGTGATACCTAAAAGTGAGAAGCCCTTGGTGAAACCTACCAATGTGGACTACCATCAGGAATCCCCTACATCAGTTAGGGAAGATCCATCCAAGAGAAACCCTTGGTGAGATAAAAAAAATCCTTGGACTCATAGGAAATCTCAGGTTATATCACGGTGCGAAACTATGACCAGACAGAATGTCAGAGATCAGTTTGCTTTTTTTGAAGTTTTATCAGCATATTGAACAAATTGTGCAACATCAATTGGAAACCACATCAATAAAAACTGTAATCAAAATTAGAGCAAAAATCAATCAGAAAAGATTGGAATAATATAAGAACGTTTTCACTTGAATGTACATGTACCTATAAACTTTAAACAAAACACAGTATTGGATCATTGAACTTACTTAAAGTGCATACAATAGTCATAATGTTTACTTAAACAAAATATAATTAAATGTACTATAATTTTATGATTATTTACACTGAGTTTATGCACACGTTAACTGGCTATTTCAAATATAACAATATCGTTGCAAATTAATTATGATAACACAATACTTACAAAACTTTCTGAATGTATGATATAATAACAATATCATATCAGTAAAAGTATTTACTAATCATCAGCTATTAAGCATAAAGCTCTATACCAATTACCAATGTCAGTTCACAATGCTATTTATAACACAATGCTGGTATTTATAAAAAATATCCTAAATGATTTAGTTACCAATAATCTGTAAACCATTCAGTAAAGTTATATACATAAATGAACTATACCAAAATACCTTTCACATCCTTGTTACCAACAACATAATTCAGTATACAATGTATAGAGATTGTTTAAAAAACCAATAAATTTAATGACACAAAAGGTTGTCGATGTTACATATACACTGGTGTCCAAATATACTATAGAAAAACTAAGCAAAATGTGTTTTTTAAAAACGAAAGAAAAAGTATGAAAAAACATGTGTAAAGAAACTTTAGGACACCAGTGTATTTAATTTAAATTTGTTTTAAACATATACATGTAAGCAGCACCCTAGCAAGACTTAGTACTATGAACACTATTTACATTCGACTATATAGTAACTAGTACCTTCAGTATTTTGGTACATCATTGCTGCTTTGAGTCTGATCTAGCTATCCTCCCATAGATTGGGTCCTTCACTAGATTACTCAGAACTATGTATTTATTTATAAGTTTAAAAAGTAATTCCGATCTAGTTATCCTCCCGTAAATGGACCCTTCACTAGATTGCTCAGAATTATCTGTTTTGACTCTGTAATTCCGATCTAGCTATCCTCCCATAAAATGGGTCCTTCACTAGATTGCTCAGAATTACGTTTACAAAAAATTCCGATCTAGTTATCCTCCCATAAATGGGCCCTTCACTAGATTGCTCAGAATTATCTGTTTTGACTCTATAATTCCGATCTAGATATCCTCCCATAAAATGGGCCCTTCACTAGATTGCTCAGAATTATGTTTTACATATAATTCCGATCTAGCTATCCCCCCAGTAAACTGGGTCCTTCACTAGATTGCTCAGAATTATAGACACTTTTCATTATTTTTTTAATTGAGAGCTATTAAGTTTCTCGCTTTACCATCATCAAGCCGATTATTGTTTAGTACATCGTTATCAAGCATCATTAATACTAATTACATGTACATGTATTTAACTATTGCTTTTTATATTCTTTTAAGGGTCGAAAACGTTATCAATATACTCTACATACAATGAATATGTTATTAAAACTGCATGTGTGTGGGTATAAGTATAGATCATTCTGTACGTTCAAAAATATCTGACCGTGTAACCATTATACAGAATGTTTATATAGTTAGTATTGTGGCAGGCAATTGGTACATTTGGTACAAAGTCAACAGCTTAAATAACTTTGTGATTTTAGTAAGACTTTATTTACAATTGTGCAAAAATCCTATATTCTTATGTATAATCTAAATATCAAATTGTCATTGAATGTAATAAACAATACTACAATGTATATGATATGCTGAAGTTTGGATTATTTTTATTATCTTAATTTGCATTAAATACAACACTTTTATAAATATATTTTAACGATAGATCCGAACAAATAGTATAATATAAAATGCCTACTGATTTGATTTGAAAAAGATTCAAACATTTCATGGATCTATTTATTTAAGGTAAATATAGTTCTTAAAATTTTCCAATCTTTTACTGATACATTGATAACTATGTAGATATGTGTTGTATTATTCATTAAAAAATTCAAATTAATATTACCATTTGTAATTTAACTGCTGAATATGCTGTTACAAAAAACTTCCAAATGGGAACAAACCATACATTAAGATATTTTACTTAAAGATAGAAATCTACATAGAAATAAGGACAAATTTTAGACAAGTCATAAAAGTGTGTTTAAAATCTTATTAAAACAGACAACCATTTGATATTTACGAGAGGAAGACATGCAAAAGTGTATTAAAGTCATCTTATTCGAAGAATGAAACCTACATGGAAATAAGGACCTAATATGTCATTTTACTTGTTTGATTTCTTTTTTATGTCTGAAAATTAGGACAGAACGACATGTTATAGTGCATTAAAGTTATATTATTATAAGATAAGAACCTACAAGACCCAAAGTAATTTATTGTATTAAAGTGTGTGTCTTTTCAAAGATAAAAACCTGCATAAAATTATGGACCTATGGTGACAATTTGTACGTGTGTTTTCTTCTTTTAAGACGGATACCTTTCAAAGAATAAGGACAGAATGATATGCTGTAGTATATTATAGTTGTCTCTTTATAAAGATATAAACCTACATGTACATTTGGACAGAACGTGTCAATTTGTATGTAAGTTTTCATTTTAAAGACATATACCGAACCAAGAATAAGGGCAGATTGACATGTTGTCGTGTATAAAAGATATGTTATTCAAAGAAAAAAACTACATGAAAATAATGACCAATGATACCATTTTGTACGATTTTTTTTCTTTTTTTTAAGGACCGATACTTACCTGAAAATAAGGACAAAAGGACATGGTTTTGGTTATCAGAATTAACCTATTCAAAGAATGACATGCTGTAGTGTATCATATTTAGCTCTTCATAAAGATAGAAACCTACATGAATAGACAAAAGACGTCCATTTGTATGTAAGGTTGAATTTAAGGCAGAGATACACATGAAAATATGGACGAAATGACAGTTTTAGTGTATTACTGTTATCTTATTATAAGATAGAAACGTACATGCAAAATTGAATAGATGATAACATAGTGTATGCATATTATCTTTTTTGAGACAAATACTTACCTGATAATAAGGACAGGATGTTTCAGAGAATCAAAGTTGTTTTATTTAAAGAAACCATCATGAACATTTCGACAGAAGATAACATAGTGTTTGTATGTTTTCTTTTTTGAGACAGATGCTTACCTAATAATAAGGACAGAATGTTTTAGTGAATCAAAGTTGCTTTATTCAAAAAGATAGAAACCTACAAGAACATTTGAACAGAGGATGTCATGGTGTATACATGTGTTTTTTTTCTAAGACAGATTCTTACCAGAAAGCAAGGACAAAATGACATGATGTAGTGTGTTAAAGATTTTTTTCAGAGACAGAAATCTTCATGAACATTTGGACAGAAAATGCAAGTTTTGTTTTGTAAGATAGAAACTTGCTTGAATCCTATCAAAGATAGAAAACTACATGAACATTTTGACAGAGGAAGTCAATTTGTATGAAGACAGATACCTTACCAAGAATAATGACAAAATGCAAAGCTGTAGTATATTTAAGTTTTTTTTATTCAAAGAGAGAAACCTACATGAAAATAAGGACAATAGGTGTTAATTATGTATGTTAGTGATCTTCTTAACACAGATACCTACCTGGGAATAAGGATATAATTTAATGTTTATGTGTATTAAGGAGATCTTATTGTAAGAAATTGTAAGAAAGAAACTTACGTGAACATTTTGAGAGAATATGTCAATATGTATGCATGTTTTCTTTTTAAGACAAATACTTACCTGAGAACATTGACTGAATAACATGTTTTAGTGTTACAATATAGAAACCTATATGAACATTAGAACCAAATATGGCATAGTATATGTATGTTTGTTTTTTAAGACAACTGCCTACCTGAGAATAATGACAAAATGACCTGTTACAGTGAATGATGGTAAAAACTGCATATATAAGAAATTATACTAAACTTTACTTCATCAAGTCTATATTGCAATTTACTTAATCTATTGCTATTTATATGATTGTTTTTTGAATGATGATAATTCGCAGTAATAGATGTGGACTTAAAATATGTTATGAGGATGATAAGTCATCAAAATTTTTGGAATTGTACAAATCGTTCTTTAGGATTCTGTGGTAGTATTCGTACTGATCCTGATATAACAGAAGAATCAAAGTAAGTATAGACCATAATCACAGACCAAATGAGTTGAAAACTAAAAATACAAACGACAAAAACAGTAAGGAGCGTATGCAATCAACAAATAGATAACAGAAAGTGCCTTTATCTGAGTTTCATAAATGCAAATCGCAAACTTATGGAAGTAAGAGTAAGTGTCCGTCTTCCAGCATTGGATAACATATAGAGACACGCCATAGGGAATATAAAATATGTCGTGCTTTAATGATGAAACGAGTTAGCGAAACTACTGAAAACTCAGTCACTGTGTATTCTACCAGCATCCTTAAAGCTGACAATGCTGCATTAGATTAACTACCATCAGCTAGTACATGTAAGAGAACCATAATGAATAAAATAATTCCAGAATTTCCAAAAGCACCTGAGAATCTAAGACTTCTTACTGCAGAAGGAAAATGGGCCAACAACCTAAATGGTGGACCATTTTTGTTTGATGACAGTGGTGTGGATTGTGAATCAAGGGTGTTAGTTTTTGGAACAAATCAACAATCAAAATTACTGGGACAGCCAAACTAGAGGTCCATGGACGGTATTTTTGCTAAGGCTCTTTCCCTAGTTAGTCATATATTTGCTATGCATGTTTCTCTAGGTGATTTCACTGTACCACATATATTTGCAATTTTGCAAGATTTCGTCATACAACTTGAAACTCTATTTCTAATTATGTCTGAAGCATGTTCTCACATAGGATATCAACCTGGCCCTCTAATTGTGATGGTAAACTTTAAACTAGGTTTTAGAAAGGCTTTATCTCCAGTGTTTGGAAACAATACTCTTATACAAGGATGTTTTTACCATTTGTCACAAGCCACTTGGCGTAAAATTAGGGAATTAGAACTGACTCTTACTTATAAAGAGAATAATGATTTTAAAAACTTTGTGGGATGGTTGATGCTGTAGCATTTATACCTGTGGATGATGTTTCAAATAAAATTGGAAACACCCAACATTGAAAAAACTTACTGATTACTTAAACGCAACTTATGTTTGTGTACTTAAAAAGAAAATACACATGTAGTCAAATATTGAAAGATCATGATTCGATTTCCAACTACATTTCAACCACATGAATGAGATGTTTATGAAGTCACAATACACAATGGACAAAGAAATGACAACAAATATGAAGGCTGAAAAAATAGATTTACACTCCGAGTAGGCTATCCTCATCCTCATGTATGGAAACGTATTAAGTTCTTAAAGTTAGAGGAGAGAATTCGTGCTGCATCTATTGCACAATCTGAAGTAGGTAACTTTCAACAACGCAAGAAACAAAAGTCTGTGTTGATTTACAGGCTAGATTTGGACAAAGCTGCTTTGAGATTGAAAATGGTTATCGTGATATGGCAAATTTCTCTTTGCTGTTGGACATTCTATCTGAATTAAAAACTGTGAATGTGATAACTTAAATGGAAATTTTATGTAAAATCATCAGTTTTAACCACATGGTAGTATTTTGTCTTGATAACTCAGACAATTTTTAAATGTTTGTTTGGATTTTACATAGCATCAACAAAAAAGGTTATATCGCACCCAAAGCAGTTGATAATAACAATGTTAATAACTTTTAAATGAATAATGATAACTATTTTAGATGAATCTTAATGAGTATGCACTGTTGCATTTCTGGAGTCTTGAAGTCACTTAAAATTACCTGTGTTTGTATTAAATTTATGTATGAAATGTGCTAAGATACAAAACTGATATTACTGTTATGCAAATGGAATCACACTGCTATATTTTAGTTTTCGAAGTTTATTAACACGGATTTAATTTATATACAAAATGTAATTAAAAAACATTTTTGTCCTGTTTTATCTTGTTTTACATTTAATTATTTATTATAGAATAGTATATCTTTTCAGACAGAAGTTCAGTAATAAGAAAAGTTTAACAATTACATTAGACTTGTAGCATCATATACTTTTGGACAATCAAACCCACAAAAGATAGTTGGTAATTTTCAACCTACATTCTAGAGAAACTTATAAGCAAATAAGAATAAAATACTGATTTTTTATTAACTATCAATGTAATTTTATCGAACGATAGAAACCTAAATGAAAATAAGGACCGAATATGGCAAACTGTAATTATGTTTTCTTTTTTAGGACAGATAACTTCCTGAGAAAAAGAACAAAATATAAGTGAATTTAAGTTATCTTTTTTAAAGATATCTACATGCGAATGGACCTTAGATGTCAAATGCCTACCTGAGAATAAGGACAGATTGAAAGTGTATTTAAGTTTCACAATTCAAAGAGAGAAACCTTCATGAAAATACAGACAATAGATGGCAATCATGCATATATGTGTTCTTTTTTAAGACAGATACATACCTGTAAATAGGGACATATTGATATGTTTTAGTGTATTTAAGATTTTTCATTTAAATATAAAAACCTACATGAGAAAAACGGCCGAATGACAAGTCATATCGAATGTCTGCTATCTAATTGAAGGACATAATCGTAATAGAGATTAGGAACATGCGGCATGCCATAGTGTGAGTCTGTTATTGTATTGAAGGACAGAAACGTACATAATGAATGGAAAAAAACGGCATGCTTATTGTGCGTCTGTTATTGTTTTGAAGGTCAGAAACAACATAATGAATGGGAAAAACTGCATGCTTATTGTGTGTCTGTTATCGTTTTCAAGGTCAGAAACGTACATAATGAATGGGAAAAAACGGCATGTTATTGTGTGTCTGTTATCGTTTTCAAGGTCAGAAACGTACATAATGAACTGGAAAAACGGCATGCTTATTGTGTGCCTGTTATCGTTTTGAAGGTCAGTAACGTACATAATGAATTGGAAAAACGACATGCTTATTATGTGTCTGTTATCGTTTTCAAGGCATAAAAACGTACATAATGAATGGAAAAAACGGCATGCTTATTGTGTGTCTGTTATCGTTTTCAAGGTCAGAAACGTACATAATGAATGGGAAAAAAGGCTTGCTTATTGTGTGTCTGTTATCGTTTTCAAGGTCAGAAACGTTTATAATGAGTGGAAAAAACGGCATGCTTATTGTGTGTCTGTTATCGTTTCGAAGGTTAGAAACGTTGTTAATGAATGGAAAAAAGACATGCTTATTGTGAGTCTGTTATCGTTTTCAAGGTCAGAAACGTTCATAATGAATGGAAAAAACGGCATGCTTATTGTGAGTCTGTTATCGTTTTCAAGGTCAGAAACGTTTATAATGAGTGGAAAAAACGGCATGCTTATTGTGTGTCTGTTATCGTTTTGAGGATCAGAAACATTTATAATGAATGGAAAAACGGCATGCTTATTGTGAGCCTGTAATCGTTTTCAAGGTCAGAAACGTTCATAATGAATGGAAAAAACGGCATGCTTATTGTATGCCTGTTATCGTTTTGAAGGTCAGAAACGTTGTTAATGAATGGAAAAAAGACATGCTTATTGTGAGTCTGTTATCGTTTTCAAGGTCAGAAACGTTCATAATGAATGGAAAAAACGGCATGCTTATTGTGAGTCTGTTATCGTTTTCAAGGTCAGAAACGTTCATAATGAATGGAAAAAACGGCATGCTTATTGTGTGTATGTTATCTTTTTGAAGGTCAGAAACGTTTATAATGAATGGAAAAAACGGCATGCTTATTGTGAGTCTGTTATCGGTTTCAAGTTCAGAAACGTTTATAATGTATGGAAAAAACGGCATGCTTATTGTGTGTCTGTTATCGTTTTCAAGGTCAAAAACGTTCATAATGAATGGAAAAACGGCATGCTTATTGTGTGTCTGTTATCGTTTTCAAGGTCAAAAACGTTCATAATGAAGGGAAAAACGGCATGCTTATCGTGTGTCTTTTATCGTTTTGAAGGACAGAAACGTACATATTGAATGGAAAAAACGGCATGCTTATTGTTTGTCTGTTATCGTTTTCAAGGCATAAAAAAGTACATAATGAATGGATAAACGGCATGCTTATTGTGTGTCTGTTATCGTTTTTGAAGGTCTGTAAAACCCGGTCGATAGCGCAGTTGGTAGCGCGCCGGGATTTGGATACTCGTGCCCGAGGGGGTGCGGGTTCGAGTCCCACCCGGGGAGGTTATATCCTTCCATGAAAATTTGACAATAATGCCGATTTTCCTCCATTGATTAGATAATATGGAGTTTCCGGCCTTGAGGAAGGGTAGGTGAGTACTGGTTATAGACAATGGTCCAGGAAAGCTAGGTTAGGTGCGCTGGACGCCGTGAAATGACCTAAATTGTGTTGATACGGCGTTAACTCCAATAAATAAATAAACATGTATTATAAAATTTCCATGGAAGGGTATAACCGCCCGGTCGAGATTTTAGATTTAAACCCCCAGCGCGATAACAACGGGGCTACAGCTCTAGCTTATCGTAATGTATGATAGGATACACAAACACAAAAGTTCTAAAAAGCGACAATTCGTCATTGTAGTATGTGACAGGCTATGGTGACTATTTGGCAATTGATATGACATACAAAAATTGATGGATGGCAGGCTCAAAGTCGCAACTTAGTTAATATTGTACGCCCATACATGAAGGTGTTTCCTCAGCCACTCTAAAGTACATGTGTAAGTTTATATTTGATTACTAAAACTATCCAAATAAATCAGTCAATGCATAATGCATAAGTCTCACACTTAAGGCATTAAGTAAACAAGAGGCAGTGTTGAGAATACTCTCTATTTTGAGCTATGTTAGCTAATTACTAGCCAAAAAACTAGGCTTAAAACGAATAATTATTATTGTCTTAAAATAATATTTTGCTATCACATTTTTGGAAACGCAACCATCAGAGTTATTTGTTAAGATCTTAATGAGTAGCATGCAATTCGGTCAACGGTAAATATTTATTCATACCAAATCAGTGTCATAATAAAATCATTTTCCCGATAATTTCCAATACAAAGCTCACTTCTGCATAAATCTACTTGATAAAAACTTCTACTTAGAGTGAGTTGTTATCTCGCTTTAGAGATGAAAAAATGTAATATATGATTTAAATATAAAAGTTTTTAATCTATGATTAGTTGTCATAATACAAGAATTCTTATTAAAATTAAATCAATGTATACATTACAAATACAAATTCTTATAAAATAATGTAAGCCCAAGTCTTACGCACATTATTACAGAAACATTTGACTAAAACTGTACGTAAAAAGTACCCTGTAATGTGTATGAAATCAAGCTTTAATGATTATATCAAGTAGGCCCTATTTGTATCTAATACAATCGACTTAGTAATAATAATATCATTAAGATTGTTTGTAAAACATATACATGTATGTCAGAAAAAACTAATCATGGCCGTTACAAAAACATTTGGATAGAGCCCCCATAGAAATCTATTAACGTCCCCGTTTTATGCAGTAGCATGAAGCGATTAAACCATAAAATTACAACAATAATATGATTAATATCCAAATTCAAATCCTTTTCTATGATAGCTAAAGCAATTACTCTATTTCTTGAACTAGTATCCGTTTTTTCTCAACTGTCAAAGCTTGAATAATTTCACGGTGACTGAATGCACTGTTTCTGTACTGGTGGCCTAATTGTCATTAAATATATCTTGACTAAAACATACCATTGGGCATAAGGAGATTTACTCGATCATAGAACACACTTTTGGAAACTCATGAATGTATCATGGCGTTGATTTTGACAAACGCATTCGAAATTATTCATGTTTTGACAGTTGAGAAAAAAAACGAACTATACCACAAAATAGCCCACCTCAACACCGCAGAAAAATACCCAATTATATTCTCCCATTTGCTAAAAAGTTCCAAACTAATTTCCTCTCTTCGAAGTAGAGTCCTATGCAAACCCTCCCAAAATTAAGTTAGCCCCAACCTACATTACCTATATTAAGTTATTAACCCTATCGCCTACCCCCACCTCCCCTATGACATAGCTTTGTCTTAACTAGGTAAAACTGATTCTAAAAATTCTACAAGCCAGCAAGAATACAAATAATGGTGACCAAAGTATTTCGAACCTCTGGTGCTGGGGGATATGAAGCCAATGACTCTTAAAAAACCCAACAGACCGAACCCTCTCCATGGCGGGGATGGGACAGTTGGGATATGCATGCGGGACCTGAGATATCGGTGCAAATCTCAGATCAGACACGGACGACCTGGAGACCAAAGAAAAACAAAACATAATTGATAATAAATAACATGAATCACAGTAAATTAAGCAACAATAAAATCTAAAAGTTGACTGAACTAGAAATGTCATTTGTTGATAAACAAAGTAAGTGCTATACACGTACATCAATTGGATAATGAATGAATCAGTTACTGTTCACAAACAAACGCACACTCGCCCGCACATACCCTCACGCATGCTCACTCACACACACACTAACATACCCTGGCTCACACGCGCAAGCACACTTACCCGCATATACCCTCGCAAACGCATGCACGCACGTACACACCCCCACATACCCCACGCACGCATGCATGCATGCACACACTACTTATGTTTCTCACCCACCCACACAGCAAGTGAAACTGACTTATTCAATAACCAATGGAATAATAATGTACAATTATAAATGAATGAAAATAGATATAAAAAGGGTTCGCCCATTTTATAAGGATGCATCATGGGCAAACACTGGAATGTGACTTCTTTCATAAAAGAGTGATTTAGAGCCCAAATTGAGTCAAATTTTTAAAAATTCCTAATATAATTCATTTTAGGACAATTAATTATTTGCCAAAATATTCTCAATTTTGTTGTTGCCAAATATGGGTAGTCTACAGATTGCTAACTCAGCACTACTAAGTTTGAGACTTGATCTCGTTGATGAACGATTAACAAATACTTAAGTTCACAAACAAATGACATATCTAGAAGATAAAAAGTAAATTAACACTCACCGATTCCTAGTCGAAATGTCTTCCAGCATGTCAGTCATAACCAAAGTGTTTCATATTTACCTTAAACTTACGGAAATCCTTCAATGGCAGGGGTATAAATACATGTATACATGTATCAGCTTTCATATTACTTAATACAAAAGCGCCTCAACTGACATCAGCTGAAAAAGAAAGCAAAAATTATTAGTAAAAATTAAAAGTTCAAATAAAGATGAAAAACTAATAACCTATAATTATATTAAAAGGATAAGTTGGCAAATGACAATATTTTTTTTATTCAATCTAGTTACTTAAGTATAAAGAAAACTTGCTAAAAAGTTATGCCGACAAACTACACATTACTGAACTTATCATAACAAAATCGCGCTATGACCTCAACTATTTTTTTTCTAACACAAAAATATAAGAACACTTCACTTTATCCACATGGAAGCAACTATAAGGGTCACCTACACGATGATAAACTCGACCCACAGGGTGTCAAGAATATAAAGCCGACTCAATGCGCTTTTCACAAAAATTCTCACGAAAAAAAATCTTCGTAAGTCAGTTTCATAAAATTAGCACTTTAAAGTCAGACGGATAATAATCATTACAATGGTATAATATTCAAAAAGTATACGCAATTTTACACAATCTGTATAATATTTAGAATTGATAAGCCAAAAATGAGTGTATTATTAATGTATCTTGCTTTTGACTTACGAACAAACTTATAAACAAAATTTTAACTTTTAACGAGCTCAATGTTAAATATTAGAAACTATACTTCCTTTGTCATATTAGTGAGGTCATTAGTCGGTGTCATCTAACCAATCTATATACAAGCAGATTATTTTATCACAGCAGTGTTTCCATATCGTTGATCCAATCCATAAAGTCATACAATCTGAAAACAATAAGTCGTTAAAATAAAACATAGAAGCAATGACATTAGTACTAACGTAGGACACTCACTCATTGATCAGAGAGCCCCAACTTAGGATACATTTGTACTATATTTATTTCATATACAATCAAATTTGTCCGCTGTTGCTTCATTTAGCTGAATAGTGAAAAGCAATCTGATTAAAACCCGATCTAAAATTTCCTTTCGCCTACTCGCTAATTAAGGTCTGGCCTTTTTCAAACGAAGGTCACGTTTAGGTGACCTTTTCTCATCATAATATTAATGACGAAATTTTTATGATATGTAACTTGTTCACATCGTCTACGAAATCCAAATGCGATTGATAGTGTTTTCGTCTAAATGAAAGCTACGCATTGATTGGTCGACACAAAGTTCATCTTGACGGGACCTTCCATGGAGACAGTAGAGATCCTGTACGACAATACCCTACAGGATTTTCGTTTACGGAGATTGAGTGAAAAGCTACCAGCAACGGAACCTTAAATATGCCATTGTGGGCTGTTAAATTAGCGGAGACGATGTAAACGGCAATTTTTACTCCAGAAGTTGTCAAATCCTTGAGCACATGGAAAGGTAAGCGAGTAAAAGAAACTGCCAAGGAAATATGGCCTATAATGTGCAATTCTAAAAAATTCAACAATCACTAGGCTTGAATAAGTTATTTTAATAAGCTAGCTAGGTTTTCCTATTTTTAATTGCTATTCATTAATCTTGTAAAAATAAAAGAAGAAAGCGTTGCTGTTAAGTCAAATCCTCGTTACCTCACCTTTTGAAAGTGACGTTAGCCGCGGTCGTTGCGTAGTGGTTTGCATGTCTGACTTTGAATCAGGAGATCGCGGGTTCGAGCCCGGTCGCGGTAGGTCATACCCTATACATGTGTTGTCGGCCTCGTGCTAGGGTAATTTAGTACTGGTGATAGAAAAAGTGTCCAGGAAACCTATAGTAGGGGGGGGGGAGTTAATTAGAATTTTTTATGAGACCCTGTTTAAAATATGCTGCATGTACTGACATGTAAGAAAAATTATGTCTTTTTAATTTCTGACCAAATTAACCCCCCTGTACATACCCTCTGAAGGTTGGCCACGCCCATTTTCACATAAATTACCAGTTCTTTACATTTAATTGCAATAAGTTGTATGGCATTGGACTGCAATATGTCAATTTATGGGTTTATTAAGGTGCTGAGTTCAAAAATGAAGTCGAAAACAAAATTAATCAAACCAATATGGCTGAAAATTCAAAATGGCCACCAAAATAACCATAGTATGAGCATATTCCGGAGTTTATTTATTCTGGAAATTCAATATGTTGAATCATGCCTGCAATATGTCTAGCTACAGGTTTCTCAAGGTGCTGAATTCAAATATGAAGTAAAACAAACTTAATTTAAAAAACCACTATGGGGAGAAATTCAAAATGGCTGCCAAATTAAACCCTTTTTCGGCATATTAGGGTAATTATTTATCCTGGACATTCAATATGCTGAATCATACATGCAATTTATCCAGAAATAGGTTTCTAAAGGTGATGTATTCAAAAAGGAAGTTAAAAACTTAATTCAAGGAATCAATATAGCAAGAAATTCAAAATGGGTACCAAATTTAACCCAGAGTGTTTGACCATATTCGTGATTTTATTTATCCTAGGCATTCGATGTGTTGAATCATGCTAACATTATGTCAATTTATAAGTTTGTTAAGGTAATATGTTCAAATATGAAGTCAAAACTAATTTAAACAACCTAATATGGACAAAAATTCAAAATGACAACCAAAATAACAGATTTTCAATGTATACTGGTAATCAATGCTATAGCAAAGATCCAGTTGAAATAAAGATACTAATGGATAGAGGGATTTTTGGTTCAACCCCCAAAAGAGTCAAAAACCAATTTCATTGCACAAGAAATATACTTGTAATTGTTCATTTCATGAAGGGATGAATTATTCGCCAATTGGTGTCTTCAATTTATGTATTTTCATTAGTCCAATAGTGTAATGTTAAATTATACATCATCAGGCAACTCATATATATATACTAAAGGACAAAAGTCTTGTCCGGTCTACAAAAACCATAATATCTTTTTTGTTTGTTATGGCACACTCATACATTTGGTATCATTAGAAAGAGAATGTTATTATGCATTGAATAAAGAAAGAATTGTGAAATTTGAGCCAGTTCTGTCGGTACAGTAATGTGTTGAAAATTGACATTGCGGATTTGCAAGTTACAAATGATTGTGTTCAGTCAGCTTCAAACGAAACTTTTTTTTCAATAGTGTGTGTGACCCCCATTAACCCGAATGAGTTCAGTGACCCTTTTACGCATCGATGATACAAGTTTTCGAATGAATCTAGCCGGAAGTTGGCCCCATTCTTGAACAATAGCGTCACGTAATTGATGGACGTTGTACACGTTCCGAGCCCTTATCTTCCGTTTCATGTAGTCCCAAACGTGTTCGATTGGGTTCATGTCAGGCGATAATGCCGGCCATGGCAATGTTTGGACATTGTTGGCCAACAGGAAGTTTTGAGTGAACCTTGCAACATGGGGCCGGGCGTTGTCCTGCTGCAGGACTGTGCCTGGATGTGCAGTAAGGAAGGGCAACACAATCGGTTGCAACACTTGGTCCACGTAACGTTGTGCATTTAAGCCACGACCGCGTCCTCGACCATATTCGAGGAATACAAGTTGGGTTTTATGATGATGTGTAAACCCTGCCCAAACCATGACGCTCGGCCCACCCCAGCGGTCATTTTCAATGACACAGGCGTCCGTAAACCTCTCACGAGGGCGTCGATAGATACGTTGACGTCGGTCGCTTGAATCAATGTTACATAAATTTACACTCATCCGTAAACAGAATGTTTGCCATTGATTTAAGCGCCACCTTTGATGACGTAACGCCCATGCTACCCGTAGATGCCTGTGATTGGGAGTTAAAATTGCTCCACGATATGGCCGTCAGCAACGTAACCCGGCTGCCTTGAGACGTCGCCGTACCGTTCTGGCACTAATGCGAGGTCGATTACGACCAGCTGTGTTTCGTGCCGTGTCATTTGGGGCGGCAAAACGATTACGTAAGTGGGTAAGCTGAATTTGCCTATCCTGACGTAACGTCGTTTCGCGCGGCCGTCCGGAACGTGGAAGGTCTGCCACGGAGCCTTGCGTTGCGAATTTTGTACGTAACCGACGAATGGTTTTCTCATTAACCCAGAATTGACGGGCTACATGTGCAGCTGTTGCACCAGCCTCAAGTTGGCCTATAGCGCGCGCTCGCTGCTCATTTGAAAGCTTTATTTTAGAATAAAAATCAATATTTTATTAAAATAACCGATGTCTTCCGATTGGGATATCGTTACACAAGAGAATAAGGTAAATCATTTCATCAAACTAGGCGCAACACTTTATACACGAGAGAGCACGTGAAAAACGTGGCCGGAAATGTATCTCCTTTGTTAGAGCGAGGACGTCTGTCAAAATTAAGAAACCGGTTTAAAAAACAGGCGATATAAAGTAGGCCAAATTTCAAGATCGTAACTTCACGTGTTTAAAAAATATTACGGAAAACCATACCGGACAAGACTTTTGTCCATTAGTATATAAATATAAATATACTAGTAGTCAAATGAACAGGGGAAATAGCTGCAAATTTGGTTAAAATATGTAATCTTAAAGGTTTTGTGTTTAAGTTTGTGTAGAATTGTATCTGTAGAAAATGTACCAAATGTTTTCTGCTCATCCTTAGTTATGGAGAAAACATTCTATACCTGTTTGTATTTATAAGTTTATGTCTTTATATATAAATTCTCATTAGTTACAAAAAGTATGAAATGTGAGCTGAAAGGTTTCCTGTATGTTTTAGAATTCATGAGAGATTCAAATGTTTAATCAATTAACAAATTGCATTTTGATTGGTTTGGCTGTGATTGTATCAACCACCCCTCAAAAAAGAAATTGCCTATTTCAATTATTGTTTTCTTTACTTTTCTTTTACTCGGTTGTCACAATCTCGTTTTCTTATCATGGAATGTCTTGCATTTGTTTCAACCGTTCACAGTTGGCCAAATAATTGAGCACCATCATCTCAGTCATTAATTTTAATGGCTAGTTAAAAGACATGCAAGTGAGTATAAACAAATTAATAGACATATAACCAAAATTGCAAATCGGAATTAAAGGGAATTACACAATTGCTATTATGATACTTAAAAATTGGATAATACAATTCTTTGAAATTCTGAAAGCAATTGTTGATCCATTTACTTTTTGTGAAGATTTTGATACATACATAAGCGAAACTTAATAAAAATAGAAACAAAGAAAGTAAATGAATTGCATCTAGAAATCTGATAAGCTATAAAGCCATTCTTTACCGAGAAATTGTTTATCATATATTCAGAATTAAACAAGATAACACAGTCTTGTTAAAAAAGTTGCAATCTATATTGTAGCTTAGATGCTTACATGATAGCACACAGCCATCACCCATGATGATCATTTAGTTACTAATATGTATAAAATTTCCTGGGAATTTTAACTCTACTTTGCAACCAAAGTGCCAAGACTTTTTCTATGCAAATATGCATCAATATCTTAATGAAGTAAAGCAATCAAAGACACATTTTTCAATCACGACATCATATTATGTGCCGCTAGTAAGGTTGGAACAAATGACCTCTCAGACCTTAACCTCTAATCATACCTCTAGATCTCTACGTCAGCTATATAATGAATCAAATATAATTACACACATATAATCAAGTGTCATAACTTTGGTATTCTTTTAAGATTTCATTAACAAAAGTTAATTCATAATTGCGTAACATGTTTAAAGTGTGCCGTTTATAACTGAAAAATGATTTATTTGGGCGGCCATTTTGAATTTTCTGCCATATTTGCTTGTTTAATTTAGTTTTGGAGTTAATATTTGAAATCAGCACCATAAAACACCTTTAAATTGATATATTGCAGACATGATTCAACATATTCAATGCCCTGTAAATATAATACCCAAATATGTCCAAAATTTGGGTCATTTTGGCAGCCATTTTGAATTTTTCGCCATGTAAAGTTGTTTAATTTAAATTTTGACTTCATATTTGAACTCAGCAGCCTAACAAACCTATCCATTGATACATTGAAAGCCTATTAGAATTGATTTATAACAGCTGGATATAAAAAAATGTTATTTTTGTGCAAAATGGGCGTGTCCGACTTTCAAGGGGTACGTACAGGGGGGTTAATGGGGTCAACAAAGTTTTTTGTTGTTGATTCTATTATCATATTGATGGCACCATATTTTAAGCAGGGTCTCACATGGCTATCTTTAAACAAGAGCACCTCTGTGCGGAGCATTATATGTCCGAAAGTGTTGTTTTTTAGTTAAGATGAAGCATTTGTAAGACATGAGAATATTTCAGATGAATATCATATTATGAATAATTGTGGAAAACAAAGTAGAGAAAAAAGTTTTAAGGTAAAAGTGACCTTGACCTTGTGACCCCAAAATCAATAGGGGTCTTCTACCCGATATGGACAATCATGGTACGAAGTTTGAATATTGTGTACCAAATGGAACTTAAGTTATGCTCCGGAAACTGTTTTCACTTTCAAGGTAATAGTGACCTTGACCTTTGACCTTCTGACCCCAAAATCAATAGGGGTCTTGTACCCGATATGGACAATCATCGTATGAAGTTTGAATATTGTGGACCAAATGGAACTTAAGTTATGATCCGGAAACCAAATTGCTAACGGACGGACGGACGGACGGCCGGACGGACGTACAGACGGACGCAAGGGGGTATAACATAATATGTCCGAAATTCTTTCGGGCATATAAAAAGAAATTAACAACCCCCCCCCCCTACCTATAGTAGGAAGAGCAGGTCGTCGTATACATGACCTAAATGTGTTGAATACGACGTAAAAAAAAACAAACAAAAAAACAAAATTGACGTTACGAGCTTACGAGGTATTGGCTGGACAACGACGATATGACTTTTACCAGAAGTGTAGTCGTGATAAGACGAGGAGTTTCGAATATTCACGCAATATTAAACGTCGCAACGCCGCTAAACGTCGCAAATGACGTTAAACGTTTATCTTATCCAAACATATTCTACATTTTTTTGTATAATGAAAAACTATTGGGAGTTTCTCGTGATAATATAGTGGTTGTTACATTGATTAAACTAGTATAACTAATGGTGAAAAATAAATTGAAAGTTGGTCAGAAGATGATCAAAATAGACACTGAGATCAAGTTTATGGCCGCGAGAGTTTTTGCATAAGACATTTCAGCGGATGGAGAAGGTGCAATAATGTTTTATGTAACGTCAAAATTAAGATGCGAGCGAATCCATAGAACACATTATTAAGTTGCTGTTGCCTAATTTACATTTATTCAAAAGCAATTCCTTCTCATTTTTGTTATATTTTAAAATGATCCAACGGTTGTTAGAAAATTATATGATATAAATATAGATGATTTTTATTGTATATACCATGTGAAAGGATGGTTGAGGTTCTGTGCCTGAATTTCTTAGAAATGCCCAAAACTCAGGAGCATTTAGGGCCGCCGCCCCCTAGGCCTCTAATTAGGGCTTTGCCCAGGATCCATCGGGGGCACATACACCCCTCTGGACCCCCAGTCTGCTTTCCCGCCCGCCCAAGTGACAGACATACATGTCGACATTACATTGAAAGAAGAACATGTTTAAAACGAGATTGAGAGCTAGAATCCAATAGTCCGGGTACCAGGGTAACAAGGCTAAGTCATTGGTTGCCAAACAACATAAAGCATGGACTACCGGTACTTAACTTTTAAAGTAAATTTGAAGATTAAAGAATAGACCCTGACTGGGAATCGAACTTGGTTCTCCAGGGTGCCAGGCAAGACACAAAACCGCGTTTGGGTCAACCCAACAGGAAGGCAGTTAGAAGTGACCAGCAATCACCACACTTTATAACAGCAAACAGTAAAATAATGTTGCAATTATTTTTTTCAATATAAATTTATAGCCAGTTTTGAACCTAACTGCCTTCAAACCTTATTTAATTATTATCCAATCGTTTAATGATATTCTTGTTGGTTGGTGCACCAAAATCAAAGTCCTAACTAGATGTTTGATTTATTTGAATACGCAGACGATCTGTGTTGGAAGAAAGACAGTGAACTGTGCAGTATGGTAAATTGAATAGTATATAATATATCAAATTACCTCGACTTATTTGATAAAATAAAATATATTCCAATTTCATAATTCCTTGTTTCCAACTACAGTGTATTACACATTTCAAATTTAAAATGGCGGTAATGTTTTGGCCGTGTTTGATTGGATTTCAGATTGTTGTTGATTTGAATAAGAATAGCCAGAGGTTAAAGTTCATAGGTGACACACGTAGATAGGTCAAAGGTATAGACGTACTGTATCCTATTCGGCCATTCACTAGGAATGATATTCATTCAATGAATTAACGAAGTGTTCCGAATGACTGTACTCTAAGCAGACGACATGGTTTTCTTTAAATTTCGAGTCTATTGGTCTGTTGCTTAAGCCTCATTCGGAACACCCTCGACCTTTCATGAATGAATATTTTTTGTAGCGAATGGCCGAGGATGTTCCGAATGGCTTAAGCCTATCACCACGTATCGCTTCGCCTCCTGGTACCCTCGAGTTTATATCATTGTTTTGGTGTAAGAAGGGTACCAGGGCAAAAAAGCGCTACGTTGCGATATACTTATAGGCAATAGGTCTTATAATTACTAAGGCCATGCCATATCGGAATTTTGTTAAGCGTCCGCGTGCGCGTAGGTTTTACAGTCCTCAATCAAAATAAAAAAAACAAATTGTAGGTAAACTTTTCTTTAATAATTCTGATGTTCCGGGATTCGATACGACAATTAAACTCAGGGAAAACTGTGTTCATTGTAAGCAATTTATCATAATCGCGTCATTAAGGTTCATGTAAAGTCTTGGATTGCTAAAAAATAGTAAAACATAAATAGCTCTAATTTAGTCATATTTCCACCAACAGTATTGTTTTATACATCAAAATGTTTCTTATGAAACATACAAAGTGATGCCAATCATCAATTTCGATAAAAATATTTAGCAAAAGATGTATTTGCAAAATTGATGCTGCATAAATAAAAATACTAAACTACATTAAAATTTGCTTACAACAAAATTTAACATTAATGCCTTTACAGATCCTTATAGTATACATTCCAATGAAGGTACTGCAATATTTATAACCTCAATAGATATTAAAACAAAACTAAGGCAATTGAAAAACTAAAGTGAAAGTAGAAACAGGGTCGTGAAAACCCATTACATTTGTATCTGTCAAAATGTTTTTCATTTACCTTAGTTTTGTTGTAACCTTTTTTTAGGTTATAAATATTGGAGTACCTTTATTGGAATATGAACTACAATGTTCTATAAATTATTTGATGTTAAATAAGTTTGTAAAAAAATCTTAATGTCTTTTAGTATTTTCAGTTTTACAGCATCAATTTTGCAAATGCATCTTTTGATAAACATTTTCAACTAAATTAATTAACAGCATCATATTGTATGTTTCATAAGGAACATTTTGATGTATAAAACATCGCTCATGATGGAAGTATTAAAGAGTTAGAGCATTTTTCATTTTACTATTTTTAATGCAAACAAAGACTTTACTTGAACCTTAATACAATATATATTTTACGTAAAAAAGTAGTCATTTTATATTAGATTCAGACCATTGTTTCATATTATGAGGATGTTATTATATTGAAAAAATATATATAATGAATTGTTGGTTTTTTTTGCTTTAAAATGTTTGTGTTTTCGTTTTCGGTTTGTGAGTTTTTGTGAATAGGTACCTAGGTTTGTCAAATTTGAGTTGACGCTTAACAGAATTCCAATTTGGCATGGCCTAAACATTGGTATGCAACCATTCGGAACTCCTCGCTGGGTCGAGGTGTTCCGAATAGTATGTAACCTGGCAACCACCTATGACCGGAAATAAAATCGACCTGAGGACTGCTGAAGTAAACACTCAAGAAAATATAAAAAATATAAAGATTGCATTTTATCTTATATTATATGATTCGGTAAGTCTCGGGCTGAGAAAAATATGCAGCCTGACCGGGACTCGAACCCGGGACCCCTTTTCCATTTACATGGCGATTGCAGTTCTGCCTATGCTTAAGAGTCGTCTTAAGTAAGTAAGTAAGTAAGTAAATTTTATTTACAGTCGGCAAGATATAATAACAAGAAACATAAGCTATAAAAGCTTTTTAACCGAACCGTCTTTAAATACTTCTCCCTATTATATTAACAGGTACGTACTGTGACAATATGCCCCAAAATTAGAAAATCGGAATCCCAGACAGTTTAAGAAGCAATTAATTATTACAGGCATTTATCAACTATTTAGTCTCGGTCCAAAGTTGTATGCCATTGTTACTGGGTGATAATTAAATTAGCCTGACTGGGACCCGAACCTGGGACGCTCTGCTTAGATGAGCTTTCCGGTCGGTTACAAATCCTCCCTAAAGCGAACATATTAAAAGACTACCCTAACAAGTAACGCACACTAGTAATTCCAATTTAGATAACGCGAACGCACAGTAAAAAGAATGAAAACACTCACTGATAATTGTTAAATTCCAGAAATAATTATATTGACAGTCTTTCTATATCAATGTCGCATATCACTGAACAACGCATTCTAATTTGAATTGGATAAATAAATAAATGAAGATTATAAAAACGTACTGTGAAAACACTAAAAACGAACTGTAAAAATTAGATTTTGTCTAAATTTCTCCTTCAATGACTAAACACACGTTATAAAAACGCAGGCGTGGTTAGAAAATAATCCCTGTCATTGAAACTGGTTTTAAACCCGATGAGAAGAATTTAAATCTCGTGCGTGTTATGTCAACAGTGATTAAAATGTCCGTGTTTTACACACTCCATTCGGAACTACTCGGCGATTGCTGCACAACACACTGATCGTCAGTTTACGGAATCACCCGAATGCTTTTCCGAATGTACTAACGTGTCATGATTAACTCCCCTTAATTAACATTTTATAAAATACGCAGCATTTATTTGCTTTATCAGTTTTTGCTCATTAACCCTTTCCAATGGATTCATGTTACTGGTACTAAAACATTACTAATATTAGCAATGTAGAATATTCACTTGCAATAAATATCTCTGGGTATAACTCCATAGCAACATACTGTGTATACGGCATATCACAGCGAACAGTCAACCTACTCAGCGTTCCTGGAAAGGCTAAATCTCATGACTTAGTTGCTAATCAGTTACTAGGCACACACTTTCGTCAGAGATTGACAACTGCCCTACATTTTTTAGAATTAGAGGTAAAAAGAAGAATTGCCTTTGAAATTTGTTCATGACAAAACTTCACGAACGAATGCGCCGTCCAGAAATCGAACTTAGGACACCTCAACTGAGCTACCAGTGTGAGCTATGTTTTTAAAGATAACCAGAAAAGTCTGCAACCTGGTTCTATAACACAGTAGGCTGCGTACATAGTTTCAAATCTAGCGCCCACACTTATAACTTGTTTTAGTCTCATCAAGTTATACCCTTCAATGAAACGAATATACTTATTACATAAACGATAGGAAGGACAAAATATTAAATTTAGCGAAAATCGACACATTTTTATAACATAATGATAAATCTTTTTTTCTATCTATTTTATACCTATAGTTTCATTTAGTCAAACCACAAGTGAGGTTTTAGACTTTTTGGCAAGTCAACCAACAAGAATATGAGTAAAAGGATTAGTAAAAGATAATGAAAGTATAAAAAGAAGTATGGTTAAAGCAGTTAATTAAAACACAGGACAGGCAGGTTTATTGTGAAACATGCTCAACCTGTGAAACATGCTCAACCTGGCTGATACCCAGACTACTAGGGCTGTGGATCGTTAAGCAAGTGGCGATCCGATCCGAACCACGATTTATTTGTAGCGATTCACGAATCGAACAACGAATCACATATTAATGGAAAAGCATACAGAAATTCATGACATAACAAAAAAGAGAAAAATTACAGAAGCTTTTACTAAATGAGAAACAATGTACTCCAAACATTACTATCAGACGTTTAATGGGCATTTTCAGTGGTAACATTTTTTTTTCAAATCAAAATTTTGACTCAAGATTATCTGGTCCCTACATAAATTAACGTTTTCATCAGTAGTGCGACTCGTTTTCAGTGATAATTAAGCTGGAATGTTCTTTCATTTTTTCTCCAAAAATAGATCGCGATCCGACGATTTGGAACGTGACGAATATTCGTACTCGATTTTCTAGTAGAGATCGCAATTGTCCGAGTACTCGGACACTCGCCGCAGCCCTACAGACTACATTTGAGTTCTAGAGTAGTTTGACAATATTATCTGGGGTAGATCGAAACCATCTTCAATCAGGTGATCTTCTAAGTAATATTTTTTTGACTTGGTATGTCAATCTTAAAAAGACTAATCTTACTTTCAAAAACACGAAAGAATTAATGTATTCATAAATATTCCATTAATGCTTATATAAAAACAAGTAAGTAATATCCACTCTCTTATCTACTGAGCAACATGTATATACTAAACGATTCATTTTGTTTTTCACAAGAATAAAAACCCTGGAACTGCATCTCGGTATAGTGGACTTACACCTAGTCAATACAATTTTTAGGTTATTTTACGGCGTCTAGCGCACTTAACCTAGCTTTCCTGGATCCTTGTCTACAACCAGTACTCACCTACCCTTCCATAAAGCCGGAAACGTTTCCATATACCTTATCAATGGAGGAAAATTGACATCATTGTCAAATTATCGCGGAAGGGTATAACATCCCCAGGTGGGATTTAAACCCGTACCCCCTTAAGGACACTAGATTCGAGATTCAAGCGCGCTACCAACTGCGTTACCGACCGAGTTATTAAAAGATACAAAAACATGCCATATTAACAAGATTGAATATGTGTCAACAAAAATGGAAGATTTCGCGTGATATAAATAAAAACACAAATCGTATACACTTTAGCACGTGGTCGTCTAACCCTGTAAAACAAATCTGGTCTAGGCCTATACATATTATATTTTGCTCATTCTAGCTACGGCTATTTAATAATGCGAAATATATATGTATATTTCCTATAATAAATAGTTAAGTAACAACAATTAGATTAGTAATTAAAGAATAATTAAGAAATACCTTAACTCACCATTCCATTCGGTTGTTTTCCACAGCTACATAACTAAACACAACTTGATTTAGATCATTCAGCTAGTAGGCACACAAAACCCGTGATTCACGCTCTATGAACTCTACTTTGAGTCGTCAATGATTGAATGAATCTAGTTGAGTTAAATAACTTCAACACATATCCAAGCCGTCGCTCAAAATTAGTCTGTTTTTATTTGTAATTTTTTATTCGACTGTCAGTAGCTCATACGTGTGCCCCGCTGCTTTAAATACTCGATTATATATGGTAAAATAGAAATATTATAGCGAGAATTTAAAGAAAACAAGTATTTGTTCATACCTAATATACTGTTATACTGAAAACCAGCCGCATTACTTACGAAAATTTAATAAATTTAATTCAAACAATGTTATCTCTGAAAATGTCCATGATAGAAATGTTTTGAGAGCATGGTTTTCCATATAGTAAAAGCTTCTGTAATTCTTTACAATCTTTTTTGTAATTACATGAATTCCTGTGTGCTTCTCCATTAACAAGTGATTCGTGGGTCGATTCGTGAATCGCTATACATGAATAGTGGTTCGGATCAGATCTAACTAGTAGCTCGAGAATCCTACGAGAATGATAGATCAGGGGCGGTTCCAGGATTATTTTTTTTTTCGGGGGGGGGTCCGAACTTTCAACACAAATTATACTCATTTTGCAGAATAATGCGACATATTATTTATGAAAACAACATAACCATTAATTCTATGTTAAGCACCGAGAAAAATTGCTTCATGCTACTTAAATTGACTATCAGTCAAGAAATACGCTAATGGACAGGAACATATTGGAAATTCCAGGGGGGGGTCCGGACCCCCCTGACCCCCCCCCCCCGCTATCACCGCCTATGTTTATATATCGTGCACTGCCGTGTCTCTGTTGTCGATCACAGGCTGTCGGCATGAAACAGTCCCATCAAAAATATTGTATACACACACACACACACTCACACACACATATATTTAGTAAAGGTATGTAACTCATCACCACAGAAACCTCGAAAAAAATGACCTGTCTTATTCAACGGGCTCCTGTGTTTTTATTTCATGATCGATTTTCGAAAACTTGGTCTTATTTATTAAAAAAATGGTTGATCTGTTGATTGCTTACAAAAGCTTATTAATTAAAAGCTATTGAAGAAAGTTATGAGACGTTAAACAGGAAAATTGTCCAGGTCGTTACTGTCTGGACCTACCGAAAACCGTTTCCTTCTCGAACGTAACTCATAGATGGGACTGTCTCATGCCGACAGCCTGTGTTGTCGATATGAATATTAAAACGGAATTCATACATTACCTTAAAGCGGTCGTTTTTTGAAATTTCCGTTGAAATTTGTGAAGAGATTTTTATACATCTTCATTTGTTCTGATTTTTATGTAAAAACCTCTTTTTTGAGTGCCCATGTCTAAAACACATAATTTAAGCCCCACAAGGACGAAGTTTTTGTCCACTGAAATAACTACAGACATTAACAAAAACTCTTTGTAGATTTAACCTTAAAGCGGTCGTTTTTTGCAATTTCAGTTGAAATTGGTAAAGAGTTTTTTTACACATCTTTTTTAGGTTTCAAAGTTCAGATTTTTATTAACAAACCATTTTTAGTGCCCGTGTTCCATACATTTAACTAAAAAATGTCCACTAAAAACTTTATACACAAACAATAACTCTTTAAGATTTAACCTTAATGGGATTGCAATTTTTGTTGAATTTTGTATTGGATTATGCACACATCTAGTTGGGTTTCTTATTATATATAGATATTCATCTAGAAAGTTTTTCTTTTAGTACCTGAGTTCCATAATTATTTCATTTTATGCCATTCGAAAACTCTTTACCGATTTTACTAGAAATATTGCAGATTTGCAATTTTCCGTTCAAGTTTGTAAAGAGTTTTTGTATAGTTTTGTATACACTTTATTCAAGCTCATTATTCTAATATTTATCGTTTTTTTAGAACCTGAGTTCCATAATTGTTCTATTTTATGCCAAACGAAATCTCTTTACCAATTTTACTAAAATATTGCAGATTTGCAATTTTCCGTTCAAGATCGTAAAGAGTTTTTGTATACACTGCATTCGGGGTTTTTATTCTGATGTTTTATACATAAAACTTTATTTAATACCTGTGTACCACTCATATCATTTTTTTCGACCCAGAAAGACTTAAAAACTCCAACGATTTTGTTAGATATTAACTTTTTATGCAGTCCTTTCAAACACAATGTCTGTACGATTTTGTATCGAGCTTTTGCATGCGTTTCAACTTCGCTCACGAAACAAAACAAATTTTGTTTTGTTGTTGGGTCCTCTGAGACCCTTGATATTAGTAGACCACATAAATAGGGACCCGCCGCGGCTTTAACTGAATGACCACCCGAATACACGTTTTATCACTTTGCTAGGTATGTCTATGTTATGTTGTGTAAGTGGTAATTGTTAATAGGTTATAAAAGACATGAATAACACACATAAAGAATGATAGAACTTTATTGATGTTAAGTATAAGCGATGGTTTAACTCTGATTACTATAATGATACTGAATACTACGAAATGCTATCTGAGAGGCTGGTATGCTCATTTACATAAATAGGCGTGGCTATCGTGGAACTATACTACATTCTCCTCTCAACTTAGATTAAAACTCTGCTGCGGTTTATAAAAGTTCAAATACTGGTCAGTTTATCTTTACAATGGAAATAAAACTAACAGTTCTAAACTTCTGGGATTTACACTAATTGACCACATGTTTTGATAATGTTCATTTTATGGCACTTAGTCTAATGAATGTTGATTGTAATTACAGATTAAAGTCCAAAGTTTCTCACGAATAAATTCCAGTGGTTGTCCTCATTTAAACTATAGACTTGCTCATGTCCGAAATGTTAATATTATTACAAAACATAAACTTGAGTACACTCGATAATTTGTGACATATGAATAAAATATTAAAATACAATAACTAAATATGAACACTGCATCATGATGTATATGTGAGAAATGTCTGCTAATGTTATAAAATTAATCCAAAAGAACAAATGAATATTAAGTAATCCAATAGAATTTACACTATAATTAAGGAATCAATGGGTTATTATGCCATTGAACACTCATTATTTTACTTCTATTTTACTGCTAAAATTACACATAATCTTTTAAATACTCAGGTGCTTTTCTTTCTCGTGAAGATCTTCGTAGGTTTGTATCATTATTTCTTCCTTTATTTGATTGAAGATATTGTCCTGAGGTGTTGATTTCTGGACTATTGATATCATCGTAGTCATCTGTGTCTGGCAAGATAGGCGGATTTGGAATTGCCTTGAAATGTGAAGAATTTCTTGTAATTTGTTTATCTTCTCTTTGAGCTGTTATCATATTTCCTTTCTTTGCAATGATTTCTAATGGTCTCGGGTCAAAAGGTGTTGAGAACTTGTTTTGTTTGTTTTGTTTTACTAGAACTTTATCATCCACTCTTAAACTTGATGGTTTTGCGTGTCTGCGGTTATCAGCATATCTCTTCATTTTCAGTTTCCGTTGTTTGTCTACCCTTTTAGCTTGTTTATGTAAGGTAGTTTTGTTTTGATTGAGAGAAAGTTCTGGCAGTTTGATGTTTATTTTGCGTCCAAAGAATAATTCAGCGGGAGTGACATTTGTTGTAGAATGAGGTGTTGCACGATAATTTCTCAGAAAATTATACAAGTCCTTTGTCCAAGAGCTTCCAAGAGTGCGTGAAGCTTGTATCGTTTTGCCTAATGTTCTCATAAAACGTTCAACTTCACCGTTAGCAGCTGGATACAATGGTGTTATTCTACGGTGTTTAAACCCCATGAGATTCATGAATGATTTGAAGTCTGATCCATTCATTGGCGGTCCATTGTCTGATTTAAGAGTTCCTGGGATTCCAAATGTTGAAAACAGTTTTTCTAGTACCGGAATCACTGTTTTAGACGATGTTGAGTTTACAATCTCCACAAATGGGAATCTTGAATAGTCATCGATTAATACGAGTAGATATTTTCCATCAGGAAAAGGTCCACAAAAATCCAGGCTAACTTCTTGAAATGCATAGTCAGGCATTTTGCTAGGTTTGAGAGGTTCTGGCACGTTCCTGTTGGTTAAAGCTAAACATGGAATACAGCTTTTGCATGCCAGTTCTACTTGTTTGTCAATTCCGGGAAAGTACACCTTTTCACGCAGTAACTGTTTTGTACGTACTATGCCTTGATGTCCTTCGTGCGCTATCGCTATAACTTTGTTTTGTAACGATGTAGGTATAACTAGCTTAGTGTCATGTAGCAAAACTTGTCCATTGTTCACATTTACTACTGTCAGTTCATTTTTACATCTTGAGAAAGTATCAAGTGTTTTATTACTGTACGAATTGTTCCAAGATTCAGTTAACACGTTGCGTATGACTGTTTGTAGATCATTGTCTTTTGTTGTTTCTAAGATAATTTCATCGATGGTCATAGCTGTAGGTACGTCATGATGAACTATAAATGACAAATACTCTTCTGCTATTCCAGAATGACTGATTTTATCTGTTGTGGATGAGTCTGGATGTCGACTTAAGTAGTCAGACATGTTTGATTCACCAGGTTTATACACTACTTTGAAATCATATGCCTGTAGTCGGAGTCTCCAACGTTCAAGTCTAGCTGGTGGTTTAGAACGCGGATTAGTATATATGTTCTCCAAAGCTTTAGCATCACTGATTAATACAAACGGATGTCCAAATAGATATATGTGCCAATGTTCAATTGCCCACACAATTGCTAGGTTTTCACGTTCCGTTTGCGAATATCGTGTCTCTACGTCTGTTAGCGATTTACTTGCATAAGATACAACTTTTCCATTCTGAAGCATGATGGCACCTAATCCAACCGGACTTGCATCAACAACGATCTGTGTTTCTTTGTTAGGATCGAAGTAAGTAACAACTGTCTCGCTACTCAGACTGTCCTTGAGCTTGTTAAAAGCAATTTGCTGTTCTTTGTCCCAATGCCATTTAACTTGCTTCTTTGTGAGACTTCTCAAAGGTTCTGTAATTGTTGAGTAATTTGGAATAAATCTGGATACATAATTTGTCATGGCTAAGAAACTTCTGATTTCTGAGACATTTGATGGTGGAGGTGTGTTTTTAATAACCTCGCACTTCTTGGGATCAGCTGATAGTCCGTTTTCACCAAAGATATAACCAAAGAATTCTAATTTACGCTTGTTGAATTCACATTTACGTTTGTTGAGGGTCAAACCTTTGTCCTGTAGACGTTTCAGCGTTGCTTCTAGCCGTTGATCATGTTCGTTTTGTGTAGCTCCAAATACGATTATGTCATCACTTATGTTTCGCACCCCTTGAAGACCTTCCAGGGCTGTGCACAAAGCATTTTGAAATATCTCTGCAGCACTGTTTATTCCAAAGCTTAGACGTTTGTAACGACGTAATCCAATGTGCGTCGTGAAAGTTGTAATGTTGCGAGAACTTTCAGATAATTCTAGTTGATGATAACCTTTGTTCAAGTCTAATTTTGAAAAGAACTTTGCTCCATTTAGATCTACTATCATGTCATCAACTGTCGGAATAATGTGTCTGGTACGTTTAATTGCTTGGTTTGGTTGTCTCATGTCCACACAAATTCTAATTTCATTATGCTTGCTTTTGGGTTTGGGCGCAGCAACTATTGGTGAAACCCAGTCTGTCGGTCCATCAACCTTTTCAATAATATCTAGTTCCTCAAGTCTCTTGAGTTCCATTTCTACCTGTTTTCTTAGATGAAATGGTATCCTTCTATGTGGTTGTGTTACAGGCTGTACACTAGTATCTATGTGTAAGTCTACTTGTGTATCCTTTAATTTGCCTATACCCGTAAACACTGATTTATATGTTTTGCAGAGGTCATCAGCTATGCTAGAAAGTAGAGTGTTTATTTCAGGAATTAATTGTAAATCCACTGAAGTACAATAGGATATTAGATTTCCACTACTGCCTTGAGTTACAAACACAGGTGCTGTTGTAATATGGTCATCAGTTTCTATTGTAGCTTGAAACTTTCCTTTCAGTTTTACTGTACTTGCACCATATGCATACACTTTTGTTTTTGTTGAGCTTAATTTTGGTTTACATTTAAATTTGTTGTATGTTACTTCATCCATAATGTTTACAGAAGAGCCTGTGTCAACGAGTACGTTTAGTTTGTGTCCATTGATTTTGACATTGACTTTTGGTCTCGATGATACAACATTGACATTCATATTTGTACACTCTAAACCAAATGTTTCACTCAAATCACTATCGCTGTCCTGATTTGAATTGCTCTCATTGTCCTGATTTTCCTCAAGTGCATGACTTTGGCGTTTTTGTTTGTGTTTTGACCTGCATACACGTTCAAAATGGTTTTTCTTGTTACAGAACAAACATGATTTACCCTCTGCTGGGCATTTCAATCCATCCTTGTGGGGGTAATCAAATCCACAATTTCTGCATTTTCGTTTTGATTTGAAGTTCTGTGATTTTATTTGTTTTGGCTTCCTTGGCTTGTTCAATTTATTCACTTCGTTGTGCGAGCCATTCTCGATTTCTCTGGCATGTGTGTCAGAAAGTTCAATGCTTCTTGCTTCAGCAATGAGATCGTCTAAGGATATGTCTTGCCTTAGAGCTTTTCTTCTGAGACGTGTTGAAGTACATCCTTGCACAATTTGTGATTTGATCTCTTTAGAAATGTCTGAGAACCCACAGTTCTCACCAAGCTTTCTTAGTCGTGTATGAAACGTATCGATTGTTTCTGAGACTTCTTGCTTGGCTTGCCGGAACTTGAATATCTCGTACTCTGTACATTTCTTAGGTGAGAAATATTCCGTAAGCTTTTGCTTAGCTGTTGCGTAATCATCTCCAGTGTTATCCATAGTATCAAAAATGTCGTTAACATCTTCTCCAGCGTAGTGCAACAATAGTGCACGCTGTCTCTTAACATCCTTAATGTCAAGTCCAATTAACAAATTGTCTAATCGACCACACCATTTTCTCCAACGAGTGTCAGCAGCTGGTTCTGTGACTATGAAAGTCGGAAATACAGGTAATCCTGATGCCATTTTAAAACATGAAAAATCAGTCTTATTAATTATAATCACATAAAATAACAACAGAAAAAGTTTAACAAACTGTCTAGGTTTGAAAAGCACTGTAAGTCCACACTTGTTTTAGTCTATTTGAATATAAATCCTTTAATCACTATTTTTCACAAAGTTTTGTTTTTTTAATCCTCGTCGCCAAATGTTATGTTGTGTAAGTGGTAATTGTTAATAGGTTATAAAAGACATGAATAACACACATAAAGAATGATAGAACTTTATTGATGTTAAGTATAAGCGATGGTTTAACTCTGATTACTATAATGATACTGAATACTACGAAATGCTATCTGAGAGGCTGGTATGCTCATTTACATAAATAGGCGTGGCTATCGTGGAACTATACTACAGTCTACATCATGTAGAGTTCGTGTAAGTTTGAAAAAAGTAGACAGATTGCAGGCGGAGCTTAATGCAGGACTACTTGCATTTCGAAAACTCTTTACCAGTCGACTTGACCAACTGTTTACGAAAAACGCATCCCGTAATCGTCCCCATATTTTCTAAATACATAGGCATTCTGTACACAAACGGTCTGACTGACCGTCTATTTATAGAATGAATACATAGGAGCATAGGAGGGTCCGGGGAATACACCTCTCAGTAATTACCACGTTTAGTTAATTTTACGCAACGCACCGATCGGCAAATGCGCGGAAAATTAGAAAAGGTAAAAACATTTGAAAATTCTTATTTTATCGGCATGACAAATCAATTATTGTAAATAATTTATCAAACTAACATTGCAAGTCCAACTGTCTACCTTTGTGTCTGGTATTTCCGTCTCAATTCTTTCAGGTTCACACCCAACTGCAAGTCGAACGTTCAACTTGAAGTTGCCTTAGCTTGGCCTTTTGAGTGTTGAGCAGTAAGTTCAAGTTCAAGATATCTTTAGTCTGATCGAAGTTGTATTATGAGAAATGTCCAAATCATGATGATGAAAGATGTATTGATGTATTTACATTAGTTCACTAACCAACTATATCCAATAAAAATATAGCTTAGAAATCAAGATTTTTGGAGAAACACACATGCATGGGTGTAGTCCTTCTCCTATAATTTATAAATATGATGATGCATTTTGATATTACATCTAAAATTATTTCCAAGTTGCAGCCGTGGATTTAGCCCCGGGCTTTAGGGCTGCAGCCCCCCCAACTCAGCCCGGAGATACGTTTTCCAGCTGAGCTGATATATTCTATTGCTTTTATGGTCTGTAGTGTCTCTGTTAACAAAGTAGTTGATTGCTATCATCCAGTTGTTAAGGCCTAAAAAAAAAATGTTTGTTTCCTGTAACCCGACCGACCCATCGATTTTAACGCCGACCCTAACTTTTTTTTTGCCCCCCAAAATAGTCACCTATCATCTTCCTACCATTAAGTGTTCCAGGACTCTCGGAAATGCTTAATTCCGCGTATCTTGACGCGTACTTCTGAGTTTTGGACGCCAAAAAATCCAGTCCCGAGTCCGCGATACGCATTAAATTTCCAGCCACGCGTTTATCAATAATTGACAATTTAGTGTAAAGCTAAACATATTTTCAATAAAAAGGCGGAGCGCACGCATTATGATATGTTTTCTTAACCAATCAGCGTCTGCAAAGAAATCGATAGTGCTACATGTCGGCTCGATAAGATTGCTTACGTAATCAAACCGTTGCAATTAACATACACGTGACAAACTGTGATGTTACATAGGTTAAAGTAGATGAATCTTGATTGATGCTTGCCGTTAAGCTGATAATTGTATTAAATTAGTAGCGTGTTTGAGGCAGTTTGAATAGACATAATTGATTGTTTTTTAAAGACAATTAAAATCAGGGATGAACCCTTTCCGTTATAACTTCGCTCTATTAGCGCATTAAAGTGAAAACGAATTCGCCGACATTTTCGGAAAATCAATTAAACAAAATGACCCAGATTATGACAGACCTCGATTAAACGACGGATGGAGCCTATGTTCCATCCGCATTTCTTGTGTAATCTACCAATCAACTATGCGGGAGGTGTGTTGTTAGTATACACGCTTCAAAAGCCTATAATTAGTGACTCGATTGTTTATCGATGGCCCCTATGTATAATGTAGCCTTTTAGATCAAACAGCGTCCGCTTAAAAATCAATAGTGCTATATGTCGGCCCGATAAGATTGATATTATAATTAAACAGTTGCAATTAACAAACCGTGAAACACATGCCAAACTGTGATACTACAATAATAAAAGTAGATAAAGGTTTTTTGATGATTGCCGTTGAATTGATAATTGTAATAAATTATGAGCAAGTTGTTAGGCAGTTAGAATTGACTGATTAGCAGTTTGCCAATGATTACAATTATTTGTTTTCAAGTGTGCATGATGTCATAAGTTTTCGCGACCCACGCTATCGCCAATTAAAGCAAGCAAGTTTAAATCTACGTTAGTAATTAAATAATCTTATTATTTGGATAATAAGTTCTTCTTAATTAAGCTATAAGTTACTAAGTAACGGGGAAATCTTTCGATTTAAAGAATAAACATCGGTTGGTTCAATTGAATTTATGAAAATTGTCAGAGTATTCGTCACGTAATCTACCAGCTAAAGTCGAGTTGCATACTCTAAAAAATCGATAATAAACATATATTGCTACATAATATGTTAAATTTAAGAAGGTATGTTATTTACAGCAGAACTAATTAAATAAAAAAATATTTAAACAAAGAAGTGTCAAAAACGAGGACACTGTAAACATATTTTTAAAAAAATGGGCTTTCTGCATTTTTAATCTATTGATGAACATATACTAGCAAGTAAAAATGCTTAACCAAAAAGAAGAACTTTTCAATTGAATGAAAATTAGATAATTTAAGTGTTTAATTTGATACAAAATCAATGTGTTCTGTGAATTTTGTGTAAAACATATAACAAATAACTCAGTAACCAAACATTTAGGGAGTATTTAATACTCACACTACTTGTGAGTTACAGCAGACACATTATTTACTAAATGTAATAGTAATTACAAGTATATAAAGGATAGAAGTTCTAGAAAAGTTTGCATTTAAGAAGTTTGTGAATACTGTTTAAAATATTTCATTCGGTTCATCAAAGTTTTCCCGCTTGTCTTCTCCCTCACATCACTGCACTTCTCCCTAAATTAATGGGAGGGAGAAGTCACTTCTCCCTAAATTTGGAACCCAGGCTCATCCATGTAAAAGTGCCCAAATAATTATCTTACATACAGTGTGATTTTATTAAATATTTTCATAATAATTAAAATATGCATTGCATTTTACTGAAATCATGCTAATAATTCTAGTCACCCTCAGTTTTATTGTCATAGAGATTGCCTTTTCTAGTCATTCAACTGAATTCTAGTCACCTTTATGTCTGTTAACCACATGTTTTTTGACAAAAATAAATGATCAGAAATGTTTTTCTGTTGTATTTCTTTGCTTAATTTTATGCCTGAGGATATATCAATGTTGTTTGACATTGGAAACATGTGAAGCACTGGTTCTACAGTAGAGAAGTTGTTCCAGATAAAATTATTCCAGATTAAAAGTCCTAGGTTCAACTATTTCAAATACCAAATTTCATGAATGATACTGATGAATGAATTTCAAATGTAACCACGACTGGCATTTGATAATCTATGCAGGGGTCTATTATCAGGAAAAGCATATATGTATTACAATCATTCACTAAAAAAAAAACAAAAAAAAACCTTCCTACCTACCGACCCATCTTTTTTTGCATGTTACAGGAAACAAACATCTTTTTTTTTAGGCCTAATCTCTTGTCTGGGGGCTTTGTTGAGAGTGTAATTATCAATCAACAAGTTGTTCACGCTTGACTAGGCTTAATTGAAAGGACCATTGAAACATGTTGTTAATGACTGATCTGACAGATATGTTTGGATTGCTTTAGAATTCAGATTTCCTTGTTTATCTTATAATAGATTCATTCATTAATTTTATTTTCCATTTAATTCTTAATGAATTTTATGTATTAGTTTTTTTTCATCCCTTATTAAATCAAACTTAAGTTTTGTATCAATCAATTTTTTTGTACAATTTAAGCCATTGTTTTATTTTATTGGGTGTTGAAGTAAACAATTTTTAATATATCCTTAAGATACAAAATTAGATTTTGAATCAAGACCTGTTATTTGTATAGTAGGTAAAAAGCTCTTTACAGCGTGTGTTTACTTGTTATTATGTTTTTTTGACACTAACTATAATTTACTCACTTCTCACTGTGTTACTTTTATACATGTACTATATCTTCTTCTTGTTTGTTGTTCGTTAACCCGTTACTCGTTGTGACATGGATGAAAGTGGTCATCTTTTCACCATAACGCACTAGGGCTAATTCAAGATGCTCTTATTTCGTTACCAAATGACTGACAGACAAAAAAAAAGGTCAGACATGCAACTTGGCCAAGTTATTCCCTGGGTGACCGGCTTTCAGTCAGTGAACCCGATCTTTTTTGAGGGATGCGGGGTGCTGTTCCCCTTCAAACCACAGCGAAAAATGGGGGCATAATCCCCTTATGGACCCCCTGACACATCTTAAGATGGGAGAGGCACGCGTAAAAGTTCATTTATGGGGCGACTTTCCTTATGTGAAATTCACTAAATCCAGTTACAAATACCAATTTTAAGGCCCGTGGCGGCCATTTGAAGGGAGTCTAGAAACTCAAAATGCGGAATTGTCCAGTTAAGGTTTATTCTGTGCTATTACGACAATTAAATAGAGCAAAAATGACCAAAAATGCACCAGAATGCTTGATTTCAGACCTTCATTTTTTAAAAATTTCCGTGGGGAGGCCCCTGTACCCCCGCCAACGGGAGGGGTGTCCCCACCCCAACTTGGCTCTACCAGCCCCCCAGGCAGCCCTGCTCTGTATCAGCCCCTGAGTTGGGTTTATGTTACAAACTAACATGTGTGGTCTTACAAAATATATTACTTTATTAGGGAGGGGGGCTTGTTTGTCACCCTATTTGGTAGTTGTACAATAACTTATCATTCATTAACCATGTAAATGATGCATTTACCCAGTATTCTATCAACTTAATGTAAATTTATTTCACCGAGAAATGTCAAGAACCACAATGTTATGAAATGGAGACAGGGTGGGAGTCAAATCATGTGACTGGAGAGGGTGGGCGTTATTTTTATCTTTACATGCGATAAAACTTATTTATTTATGAATAATAATTTATAATAAATCATAATGTTGAAATGAATTATTGTGTTTAGTGTTGTATTTGTTATGAATTAAATATCTCATTTCTTTTTGTATTTTAAGCTAGTGTTACTTATTTTTAAGCGCTTGGGTGCACAGTAGTTATAAATATGATTCATCTCAATAAAAATCTCTATTCTAAACCTGTAATTATCATCCAGCTGTTATATATGGTCAGTCACCCCTGTCAGTGGTCACCTATTTCCTTAATAATTTACCTGTGTTAAGTGGTCATAGTCTATCAAATTTTAGAAATCACTAACAGAGCAACAGATAACAGCGTATTTGCGTAATTACGCAATAAAAAAATACGAAATACCCTTTAAAAATAATTTTAACGCATATCGAAAAACGTTGAAAAAATTGGGTTACGCAAAAAAAATCGCTGACAATGCGTAATAGGGCCGCATATAATGGAATAGTGCGTTGGGAATATGGTTGATCATTTTCACTCAGGCGCTTACGTACTCAAGCTTCTGTAATCAAGCGTCCAAAATGTCGTCATAAAGGCCGTAGAAAGTCTTCATTTGAGAAGTAATCACAGAAAAATGATATTTTTACGTACTTTAAGGCTGATAACTAGTCAGAAAATCTTGTAATTAGTGTATTGAACAAAATTATTGTAAGCAGGGTGACTGACAGTTACGACTTCGTTGCTGAATTGATAAACTTGGTCGCCGAGAATTCTTTGGGTCGTGCTTTATGCATTAACATTAAGTCTGATTCAAGGCACTCTGGTGGTCGATTAACCCAAAAAACCATTGCAAAATGGGAAGAAAAAATTCCTTAGCTCGTAGTCTGCAAAGGAAAGGACAATACTAGACTGAGTTGTAAAATTTGTACAAATCACAAAGAGTCTCTGAAATTGACAAACGTCTGGGCTCAGGAAGGGTCACCTAGTGTACAGATGTCTAGATTATTGAATGTTTTTAAAAAGTACCCTTTCTTTTCAAAATGACCGGGTATCAATAAATTAGTTACCCAATTAAAAATCCCTGGTACCCTATTTTTTCAAAATGAGTGGGTAATTACCCTATCAACCCCAAAAATTATCTGTTGCTCTGCACTAAGTATCACCAACATTTTTCAATGGCCTAGGCACATGACAACCCACCCAGTTGAGTTTTTAAACATTCAAAACACATCTAAAGTGTCATCACATGAAGTAATACTTTTCAATTTGATGTGTCACTTGTGTTTTCTTCGAAGAACTGTTAATTAGAAGCTAACAATGAATTTATAACATCTCTCTCCTGAATGTAAGAAAGGACTAATCAGAGGCATATAATTTATTATGTATGTGCATATGAAGAATTATTGTATTTTAATAGTATGTAATTCATTTGCTATATTTTAATAATACATTTTTCCTGTTCATAATTTCAGATAATAAAGTACTAAAGAAACAGAATGGTTTTAGATAAATCATCTCATTCAATGAAGAGGAAACACTCTGATTCTACAAAACGTAACTTAGCATTTGTAACTATAAATATAAGTTGTCATTGTTGTTTTTTCAGACCCTTAAAGTTAAAATAAACACTGGTTATGTAGATTATTTTATATTGTAATCAATTATTTCTCTTGATCTAGAGTCTACAATGCTACATTTCTGACTTACTTCTCTGACACTGAAGTATTTTTTTCTGAATATGTTTCCGCCGATAGTTGTATTTTTTTTTTTTGCATCGAAATGATGAGAAGAGAGTCGTTCATCCAGGCTCTGTTAAGCAGTCTTTGCCTAAACTCACTAGTCCAAAGCCCTGGACTGATAAAATATTTTTTGGGGCATGTGAAAATTACTGAATTTGACCATTTTGTCCTTCATTGTATAATAAAATGTATCAAGGTTAAGGCGTTTACTCAAGAATATTTACCCAAGGTCTGGTAGGATGCTTCTTTCTCTTTTATTACCAAAAATCTTCACTGTTCATCACTACCTTTGTTATTGACCACCTGGAAGCCACCAGGCTAGCTCATTCAGTGCACAAGCCTACTGGTAAAAGGGTCAAAGGTTGGATTTTGTATGGTCATAAAATAATTTCTACTGCCACTCTACCTCCCACCACTGATTCTAAATCATGTAGGGCAGAACTTGTCAGTCTCTGACAGAAGTATGCTAATGGTTAACAGCTGAATTTAGAGATTTAGCCTTTCCAGGAAAGATGAGTAGGATAAAACCTACAAAAAAGGAAAAGCCTGAAATTAAATTGATGGTATTCTGAGCAAGCTAACACTTGGCTGAAGATTTTCTAATAAGCTGATTGAAAAAATGCAACATCATATTTTAATTTCTATCAAACCACATGTTGTTCCTACATTGTAGAACCAAAGTCTAAGAAGAAGAAAGGATCAAGTGGAGATGATGATGACTTTGTCAGTAAAAGTGTATTCAATGAATCATGTAAACGTTCTGGTCTCATACTTAAAAGTGGAAAGTGTTATAACAGATTGAGTATGTACTTACAATACTCAGCGTTTTTTTTCACCCGATTGGGAATGGGTCCTGTACCCCTCCGATTGGGAATTTTGTAAGTCGTGAAATGGGAAAAATTGGGAAAATCATGCACAACTTAGAATAAATTGGGAATATTAATAAACAAGTGTTTAAATACAGAAATTGTAAAATATCTGCATCATTCTGCCTTTTAACAGTTACATTAAACTAGATTTTGTAGTTTTTGAGACATGCAGAGGTAAATTACACAAATAAAAGAACTTGGCCATCCATATAATGACGCCTAGAATTTGGACACTCCAAACAACAATATAGTGCCATTGTCAATAGGCCTAAAAAGAAAGAGGGTATACGCGAGCCAGGTTATGTGACAAGCTGTTTATCATAACATTTGGGAAATGTCATTAAAAATTATCTTCAGTCACATTATCTACTCAAGCTTGATGGAAATGTGTTCGAAGTTACCAGCAACTTATCTTCTTATGTAATGAAACTATCTGATAGACCACAACATAATTCAGAAATAAGGAGGCTACCAGTATTTCAGTGTCTGAGTCATTTTTAGATCTGTTATGATCAATTTAATCAAATAACCTTTCTTATAGTTTTTACTCAAAATCTTCCTGAAAAGCAATTCAGCTTGGTTTTAAAATGTCTCATTTTCCCACAATAAAGTCATTAAAAATCATTAAAGGTCCGAAACTGTCGGGTACGAAATTATTGGGGACGAATGTTTTACAATTTACTCTGAGTAACAATTGAACTACTGTTGGATTATTTCAACCATTGCTGAATTATTGAGAAATCATCATGACATGAACAGCTTTCAATTTCTATGCTTAATGGCAGCTAGTTTCATAAAAAAATCGTAAAAATCACGGGTCCGTGAGAAATTAGTCAATGTAATGACCTTGACCGGAAATAAAACTTAAGCACAATTTTACGCGGTAAGACAAAGGAGTTTGTTTGTAAACATTAAATTTTACATCATTAGTTTGATTGTAAAACTAATGAAGCGGAACAATGAACGTGTGAAAGAGTGATTACACAAACTCTCAGATGATAAGTATACAAGATGACGCTATTCACCAACATTAACAGATTAGCGATGTCGTAAAGAACGGCATGATTAAAGATTCTAATTTATTTTTAATTGATGATAAGTGATATTGATTATTGAAATTTGCCGACTCTTGCCCATTTAAGTGATAATTGACACACGGTCATTAAATAAAAGTTAGTTATGATACTTGGACAAATAAACAAAAGTAAAATTTTATTAATTCCAAAACCCGTTTTTTGCCGATTTTTTTAGTTTTGACAACTAATGCTGTTTTTTCTCTTGATTTGCGAAATACCAATAAAAGAAACGATTGGGAAGGGTCCGTTGACACAATTGGGAAGGTCCGTTGGCTATATTGGGAAGGTTCCGGTCGTCATTGGGAATGACCCATTTTAAGAAGGAAAAAAAACGCTGAATACTATGTACAAATTTCTGTTTCATTATTTTGTCACTATCAACTATGCCTTAGTATTAAAAAAAGTATTTTACAAAAAAATTTTATGCTGAGAACTGTGTAAATATATGTTTGTTTTGTTTTACTACCCAGCGTGTGACTAACTGCACTATCAATGATTCACATCTTCACTTTTACATACCTTTTGTTATTGAATGTTTGATGCTACACTTAACATTGTTCAAATTTTTAAGCCACATTTTATTGAGCACTTCCTCACTCACACCTTGTGGGTTTAGACTCAAACCTCTATGAAGTTGAAGTGATGTCATGAGAATGTAAGGCCAAAAAAAGATATATACTTTCTGAATGATGTGGCATATCCATCAACTGTAGATTTGTAGCGGATGAATTATAGAGCACTTGAACTCCCTTGCTTTCAAGCTTGCTTTTTAATATAGTAGTTTTCACTTACAACTCAAAAGGTCATGACTTCTATCCCAGCTCAGAGTCAGTCCATAGACTTTAATCACATTATAAATACCAGTTAATTTTAACTATTTTTGTAAAATTTTGTAAAATCGCCAATGTCTTTAAGTAAGACTATAGTAACAGTGAATCTGTTGTAAGTTCAGACCAATCAATTTTGCTGTTTTGTAATTTCCTTGATAAAACAGGATAATACTTTATACTATAGATGCTGACCAAGCGGTGATTCAAAAAAATCTTCGTAAAGAAATCAAAATGAAAGGTGCAAATGTAAGTACATGTAGTTTATTATTCATACTTACACTCACTTCTTCATGCTCATTTATTTTATTTCATTTGTATGCTGGCATGAAATAACAAACAAAACACCATTCCACAGTCACCAATTCAGAGTAGGGCTGCTGCGAGTATCCGAGTACTTGGATATTCACAATTCTTACCAGAAATTCAAGTATGAATATTTGTCAGGTCCGAAATTGTCGGATTGCGTTCTATTTTTAGAATTTTTATGTATAAGTAAAACGCATAATACTTGTTCATTGATGCAAGTTTTTATCAGCATTTTTATGTAAGAATATGAGCTGATCAGCTTTTTCTGGATTGAGAGGTACTCATTCTGAGAGGTACTCTTTACTGGCCTATTTTGTTACCAGCCATTGAAAACAAACTTTCACTGGGTACACCTGTACCCGAGACACATAAATATTTCAATCACTACTACTTTTTAGTGCGGGCAGCCAAATATTTTTTTTGTGCCGCCAAAAATCTACTAACAAGATATAGTGCTTGCTACTAAAATTACCTGTTGAGTGTTCAGGCAACCACTTTCATATCCTATTTTCATAGACTGATAAGGTATCATTTCTGTGTTCTATTGTTTCTAGGGTGTAGAACAATTCATAGAGGGATTTCAAGAATATATTGAAGAGCCAAAAAGGTAACATGGTTTAGTCACATACGGTGACACTTACAAACAGTTTTTAGCTCGACTTTACGAAGTAATGTAGAGCTCTCCTACTCACCCCGGCGTCGGCGTCCGCGTCCACACTTCTGATTAAAGTTTTTGTGCAGTAAAATACTTTCTTCTATATCTTTGTTATTTCTTAAGATATTAACTTCAAACTTTAAATATATGTTCCTTACTATCAACCACATCTCATGTGACAAGGTATACAACTCCAAACACATTTCTTTCAGAATTATCTCCCCTTGAACTGATTGAAGTTTTTGTGCACAGATTAAAGTTTTTGTGCAGTAAAATACTTTCTTCTGTATCTTTGTTATTTCTTAAGATATTAACTTCAAACTTTAAATATATGTTCCTTTCTATCAACCACATCTCATGTGACATGGTCCATAACTCCGAATGCATTTTTTTCAGAATTATCTCCCCTTGAACTTAGAGTTTTCTTTAAAAAATGTTTGTTTTTACTGCAACTGTTTTATTTCTTTAGGTATTGATTTCAAACTTAAAATATATGTTCCTTATTATCAACCACATCTCATGTGACAAGGTTCATAACTCCGTATACATTATTTTCAAAGTTATCCCCCTTGAACTTATAGTTTTCTTTAATAAATATTTGTTTTTACTGCAACTGTTTTATTTCTTTAGGTATTGACTTTAAATATATGTTCCTTATTATCAACCACATCTCATGTGACAAGGTTCATAACTCCAAATATATTTTTTTCAGAATTATCTCCCCTTGAAATTAGAGTTTTCTTTAAAAAATGTTTGTTTTTACTGCAACTGTTTTATTTCTTCAGGTATTGACTTCAAACTTTAGATATATGTTCCTTATTATCAACCACATCTCATGTGACAAGATTCATAACTCCTTATACATTTTTTCAGAGTTATCCCCCTTGAACTTATAGTTTTCTATTTATTTCTTTTTTTTTCTTTTAATTTGTTAAGTTTATATTTTCAAATTTTAAAATATGTATGTTCCTTATCATTAACCACATCTCCTGTGACAAACACTTACTAAGTCGAGCATGCTGTCTCCTCTGACAGCTCTTGTTATATAGGCCGCTTATAACTATAATGATTAAATACTGTAAAGTAAAAAGCTGTATTCATGACTATGTGCCAGATATTGTTGAACACAGTTTTTTCTTGATGTTAAATAAAAAAAATAAACTAGTGAATGTCTACTTTTTTTAAATTGAAAAATTAGTCTACCCAGAAAGTCCTTCTACGGAACCTTCCCATGTACTTTCTTTCCTCTTTAAATGCAAAATTGGCAACTTTTGTTGCATGGAAATCTTTTCAACCATTTTCATTGTTGCTGGTCATTCATCTGCTAAGCATATCTGGTTTGGACACCACAAGTGTGTATAATGGCCTACCCAGTCGAGCTCATGTTGTAACATTCTAACTAGAATATTTATATTTTCTATATTACAGGTTTCATAAATCATTATTACCATGTATGACATCACCAGACTGTGATAGGTATTTTTTTTTATATTGTTTATATTTTGTTTACTATAGTCAAAACATGTCAATGTATTGTAGATCAAAAAATCATTATCTTATGCCACTAGCCCAAAGCCTGGAACCAACTGAAAATTTATTAAGGCTGGTGAAGTTTATTTTATATACTAGTTGAGCTTGTTGATATTTTCCACTTTACTGTATAACATAATAATTGGGGTTAGAAAATTTAAGGTGATGAGGATAGTAAAATGAACTTTAGATTTTGTTTATTGTTTAGCATAACAATTTAAATTGGGCTTGTACTGCCTCCTAATTATAATATTAAATATATTCTATTACATTGAATTGTTAGTTTCCTATAGAATACAGTATGATTTAGGCAGATATTGAAGGGTTTTACAAAATTAGCCAATGTGTAGGTGCAAAATGAGTCTTCACGAACTTTCACTAAGACCAGTTTTGCATTGATTTTATTAGCTGGATTTTTTCAACGAAAAAATTTGGTTGGGTGGGCGTCCGGTGTCGTTAACAGTTGCGTTAAAGTTTTCAATTTAGCATATGTTTCTGCCATTTATTTTCAGATCTTTACAAAACTTCATACGATGATAACATATTATGTAATGAATAGAATTAGAAAGTAACCACAACTCTACCTGCCTTTAATATGGATTATTTAACTTTGAATTTTTTGCGTGAAAGTTTTTAAATCCGGCTTTAATGTCATTTCCTCATTACATTTCTTGTTAATACATTGTTCACAGTATAATAATGTTATGTTTTCAATATTACAGTGCTAGAAGTGGTATACAAGGAAGTGTTGTAAAAGTTTTACTCGGAATTGATTTAGTTCAGGTAAGGTTTCATACTATTCATGTATAAGTTAACTTCCTTCGTTGGTTTAACTCATGTACAATTTACACCAAAAAATGATCAAAGAAATGCTGGAAATTTATGCATACAAAAAATGTGAATGTAGTAAATAATCTATGTAAATTTTGATAATGATTTTCATGAATATGTTTTCTCAAAATAAAAGTCTATGCCAACACTTTCAACTCTGTGTTGGCAGTGTTCCAGTTTTTTGCTTTATTGTATGTTATTCCTCAACTATTAAGGGCTGTAACTTGGATCAATTAATTTTATGTCCTTTATTTCTTACCTCCTATTCTGCAAAATAAAAAGATTACATTTCATCCTGTTGCAACGAAGCACAGTATACCTTACTATGTCAATGTTTATATTTCAGTCTTCATTGATGAATGTTTTGTTAGAAAAGCTTCCAGAGTTTACTGGAGACGAAGAGTAAGTTTTATGTAATATAGGATTAGTTTATGAACTATAGCTGTTTACAATGTTTTTTAAAAGCGTGTGTAATGTGACCCAATTAGGGTAATAAACTTATTATTTACACTTAGTTGTGACGCTTGTATCAGATGACTGACATATGCGATTTGTTTGAAAAATTGTTGAAATAAAAAAACATCACATTAAACATTACAGTCAATGGCAAACATGGCAGTCTGACTGACAAATCCTGTAAAAATTCGAAGGTCCTTCTAGATAATGCAGGTATACAGGACCAACTGTATGGTAAAAAATTTGATCTCATCCACACATGTCTTAATTCATCAAAATATTTAAAATGTATTTGGTTCTGTAAGACTTGGTTAGGACAGGTCCTGTAAAATTTTGATCTTCACAGGTCCTAATGTCCAGTAATAAAATATTGAGTTTCGCAGTGACTTACACATGTCATGTTATCAGAATAGTCAGTGTATTTTCTATAAATCTGTTTTTCAATTCTAAATGGTTTACTTACAAGAAAGTTTATTTTACATTATCTGCCACTGGCATTTCCAAGGCTGAATCCATTTAGGTTCTTGTTTTTGTTATTAGTCTCTTAGATTACAAAAAACTAAAAATCTAAAAAATATTTCACTCTTTCCTTTTTTGCTGTCTAGTAAGTGTGTTTTTTACTGTTGATGTTCTGGATACATTTGCTTACACCTTATTAATAACTTCTACTCTTCCTGTTTTTTTTTATTACAGTAGTGTTATATTAGAACAAGGACAGAAAGTAAATGTACCACATTTATTACTATCACAGTTTCAATGGTTAGATCATATAGTTAATTCAAAGGTATTATAGTTGACTTTAGTTATTTTGATGTGTCAGTGTAAAACTAGTCTACATCCTTCTTTATTTATGTGTAGTTAGACTTATTTTGCACTGACCCATGGGTGCTTTTCTTTGCATTGATGTTGAATAAGCTCTTTTGTGAATAAAGGAATCATACGGCTGATTAAATTTTTTTAACTCCCATCAGTAGCCCATTTGGCAGCGCGTCTGGATTTCAAATCTAGTGTCCCAAAGGGGATACGGGATTGAATCCCACCTGGGGAGTTTATGCTCTTCGATATGAATTTGACAATTATGTTAATTTTCTTTAGTAAGGTATATGGAGAAGTTTCCGGTCTTGTGGAAGGATAGTTGATTACTGGTTATAGACAAGTATCCAGGAGAGCTAGTTTAGGTGCGCTGGACGCTGTAAAATAACCTAAAAAATTGTGTAGACAAGGGGTTTAACCCAGTATAAATTGTTATTTCCTAACAAACCTATATTTCAGGAAGTGACAGAGAAACTTCTTGAGATGATATCAATAACATGTGAAGATGTACAAAGGGAGATAATTACATGTTTACCAGATATTGTACAAGATTCAGAACATATACAAGTTGCCACTGTATTAAGGTAGGAACTGTGCTTCAGTGGTAGGACACTTTCTTTAGGATCAAGAGGTCTGGGGTTTGAACCCTACCTTGGGCACTGCTTATTTTTTTTAACAAGAAATTTATCTTCAGTTGTTCCGCTCCAAGCAGGCGTAAAAGGGTAGTGTGATGGATCACCTTAAAGGTGATTTTAATAATAAGCAGATATGGTGCAAAATTGTAAAGTGAGCTGAAGATGTATATGAAAGCAGGCTTGAAATCACATTTTAACTTTTTTAATGTGGTTTTATCTAAGAACTATGTACTTCATTGGTTTACAACAAGGCTGAAGACTTTCATTTAAATAGAACTTGAGCCTCTAATTTTCAAATGTTAGTTGGCCAGAGAAAGCATAAGTGATGCAACACTTGTTCAACCAGAATCAGAATTTTGGTCAATTAGTTTAATGATAACAGTATCCATGAATGTAAGTTTTCAGGAATAACCCTAAAGTTTAGAAATTATGAGACTTATAACTGGTTTCTTTTCCTACGAAAAGCTGATGAAATTTTAGAACTAAAGATTTTGAAGATGTTTAGCTTTCACCAATTCATTTATGGATATTTTATTCTTAATTTTAAACTGTCTTGTTTACAGAATCCATTTATCAATAATATGATAAAGTGTTAAAAGAAAAATCAGTGTACAAAAAATAAAAGGATTTTATTTGTATACCATGCTTTTCAATGATGTTATATACTCCTAGTTTGTACCTCCTGCACACTGACATAAAAATCCACAAATCTTAGTTCTGAATTAGGTCTATTGGTCAGTTGCTATTTAATGTAATAAATGTGACTAGTAAGGGATGATGGTGATGATAGGAAATTATTGAAAATGTTGAAATTTCTTTTTTTCTCCATATGATTATATATTTGTTTTATTTTAGGGATGTATTAAAGGAGAATCAGTCACTTACAGTTACTATACTAGATGCCATGTCTAATCTTATATTAACACCTGGATTAATGTCTGAGGTAATGATTTAACACTGTCTATCTCCTGTCACTTAAATGTCTTATAGTGTATAAAACTAAATCTAATGACATATAATAAGACAAAATACTAATTTACATTAAGATATGAACTTTTCCCATTTGCAACTTTTAGAAAAAAAGTAAATACCATGTACTACGATTTTACTTCAAATCAGTTCTGTAGAATATTTTATGTTATTTTATGCATAGATTAATTTCTGTTAATTTTAATATTAATGTTCTGCTAAGTTTGTCAATTTACTTTTTAATGAGAAACATCTTTACAAAACTTCGTTTTGCTGTGATTTTTGAGTTTCAAATGTTTTATTTGAGATAAAAAAGGTCCCAATATCAAGTCTATTAAGCTATAAAGATTTTGATCTGCATGGTTCTTAGGGAGGAACTATTTTATTTTTCAGATTCGTGACTCAGTGTTACAATCACTAGCATCAGTAGATCTGGAAGATTTACCTGTACTTGTTAAGTTTCTACTACAATCTGTTAACAACCAAGATGCTGTTGAGGTAAGATATACCATGATAGCTGGGGTCCTGGGGATCCTTAATTATTTTTATGATACATTTAGAGGTCCTACTTTTGTTCTGGTTGACAACAAATTAATGGGCTCATTTCTAAACTTGTTCTAAGTCTGTTATCTTACACTTTGATGATACTTCACATGTATTTCTATGTTAATGAATGCTCATCAAAACAGATTTTATTTCATGCCTTGCGAAAACAAATACTTAAAAAAAATGTTATTTTAGTTTGGTTGCAATTTTTGAGAATTTGACTGCTGTAAAATAGGTTTGTCCTTTTTCATAATGCAGATGAACTTACTTATGTGTACATAATCTAGTCACTATGAAAAGATATGACGGCTTTAACATGAAGGACAAAACTATACATGAGTGTTGTTTAAAATAATAACTAAAATTTAAATTAAAAACAGATATTAGTTATAAATCTTAGCAATTCGTGAATAATGAATACTGTCTAAGTGGTAGTGAACTCTTAATTAGCCGTGGCCGTTGCGTAGTGGTTAGCATGTCTGACTTCGAATCCGGTGATCGCGGGTTCGAGTCCGGTCACGCTAGGTCATACCCTATACATGAGTTGTGGGCCTCGTGGTAGGGTAAGTTAGTACTGGTGATAGAAAAGAGCTGACCGTCGTGTATATAACCTTAATATGTGTTGAATACGACGTTAAAAACCGATTAAAAAAAAAAAAAGAACTCTTAATTGCTTGTTATGTAGAAGAATGATAACTCACACTATTTTTTGGTGTTGAAAAATGTGGTGAATAACTGCCTGACTGCGTTGCATCTTTAATAAAAGTCTTATTATTGTTATTGTTATTATTATTATTATTGTTGTTATTGTTATTATTATTGTTATTATTATTGTTATTGTTATTGTTATTGTTGTTGTTGTTGTTGTTGTTGTTGTTGTTGTTGTTGTTGTTGTCGTTGTCGTTGTCGTCGTCGTCGTCGTCGTCATCGTCATCGTCATCGTCATCGTCATCGTCATCGTCATCGTCATCGTCATCGTCATCGTCATCGTCATCGTCATCGTCATCGTCATCGTCATCGTCATCGTCATCGTCATCGTCATTGTCATTGTCATTATCATTATCATTATCATTATCATTATTATCAATATTATTATTAATTATTATTATTGTTATTATTATTATTATTATAATTATTAATATTCCAGGTTGTTTCAGAATTACGATCCAATCTAGAGTTTGATGCATCTACAGCCAAGAAAACAACAGGGAAGAAAAGAAAAGGGTATAATATTGTATTGTTTTTATAATAATATGATTATTGGTCTGTATAATGTTAAAATATATGGCAAAGAATCATCTGAGTTATTTACTTTCACTTTAAATAAGCTGCTTTTCATTATTTGAGGGTTGATTTCTTTGATAGATTATTTGATAGTGAACATGTCTTATATTGGTGTGTTCAATATTTGGCAGATCTAATGCTGACAGCCATAAAGGTCAGTATGTAATTGTCACTAACAATAAAACATATACAGTTATTGTTTGTATTTATACAGGAGTTCTGGTGATGCTAGCACATTAGAAGATTGTGAAACATTAATGTTAGAAACTATAAAGTCAGCTGTTAGATTTCAACGCTATGTTGGTGATGCCATGATTAAGGTAAATAATTAAGTATTGTAATGTAATCTATTGTGCTTTATGTTCTAATTTCAACATTTTTAAACTTAATTATTGGGAGAATAGTAATCATGCTCAGCAATGTGTTGGCATAACACTTCTTTGCTAAGTTTTTAAGTGCAACATTTGTATGTCTTTAAAGCTTTGCTACCTCTGAAGGATTCACTTGAAACTTCACACATTCTTCATGGTAACTAGTAAAGGTCCAATATCAAGTCCCATAACTCTCACATAAATTTTGACTGGATTGTGGGCCTTTCGTACTTAAGAGGTTTTAATTAGAAGTTTTGTATGCTAATATCATATCTTCAACCAATGAACGTGTCCACTATAAATTTCACTAAGCTCAATGGAATTACATAACAAACATTGATTGTGTTAATATGAGTACACCAAATAAATTAGGGTTCTGTCCATGGAATGCTTTTGTTTAGTCATATTGCACCTGACAGTTGTTTTACTCTGTCCCTGGATCGGCTTAGGTCTCTGTACTCAAGCTTTTAACCTAGTACCAAGCATTTACCCTGGCTAATAACTGACAATTGCTCTAGTTGATATTGCGGTAGAAGGAGAATGGCCATAAAAATACTAATTTCTGACTTATTTTGATAAAAATATCAAGGGGAGGATCTCATTTTTCGCATTTTATATAAAAGGAATGAATACATGTAACTTTGAATTGACTCAAGTAACACCACTGGTCAGACCATCTGAAATGGAGCTTGAGAAATAAGTAATAGCACCTAATGGCTTACTTTTTGATTTGGGCTATTTGTCACTGCTAGTAAACATTTGATTCGAGCAAATAATACATTATAGCTAGTTGTCCAACTGTCTAACCAAGTTCATAAAATTATGTCAAGCCCTGAAAAACTTTTGATGTATGTAAATTTATATATAAAATATATCGGTGACATATGTATGTATATTAATGTGTCTCCCATTCTGTCTGTTTCCAGGCCATAGAGTCAGTGAAACAAGCCAGTGATCATAAGGTTATAGATTTATTTATATTGTTAATTCTACATGGTACACCTAGAAAGAAAGCTGTAGAAAGTCTCTTCAGAAATAAAATCAGAGCTGGATGTTTTACTGAGGCTTATCTTAAACCTATCTATCAAGTTCATTCACAGGTAAGAAAATGTCTTTTTCAATGGTTTGTTGAGGATTAAAAAATGTTGGGGGTCAAATGGCCCCATTGACCACATTATTTGGGACATTTTAAACTTACTGCGACCAATGGGCATCTTAAGCAAAACCCTGGTCTTTATTTATTGATTCCATGAGATTTTGTTTGGGTTAAACAATGATTATTTTCATTAGCTACAATATTACATACAATGCCTTTCAAAAGTTCTTGAAAGTTTGAGTAGAACTTACCATGCATATCACAAGTCATTTTGCTATTATGATATTTCTGTTATAGATTTGAATACTTCAAGTTTAATATTTCATAATGTAGACTTAAGTATGTAACAATGTTAAAAACCATTAAAACTAAACTAGTTTTTGCAAAATCATGTACTTTTTGATGATTTTTTAGTTCCAAATGCTGAATTAGAGCAGAGAGAAGATCCCAATATTAAAAATTAATTTTGATGGTTCTAATAGTTGGACTTTACTATACTTTTATTAAGTGGATATGTATAGGAATTGAAAATTATAATACTTTCAGGTATTAAAGACATATTTCCCATCATTACTAAGTTTATCAGAAGTTCTATTAAGATCACCAGAACTTTCAGTGTCATATTTTGGAGCAGCTTTATATAAACAGAATTTTGTTACATTTGATGCCTATCATCAACAGGTATTTATGTAATGGTTTATTTCTTGATTTTATGTTATACATATTGTCACTGCCTAAAATTTTCACCAGAAAAATTTATTATTAAATGTTATTATATAAGTAATTTGATATAGGCCCTGTTATTTTTCCCAGGGCAGTTGTATTGGCCAGTGCCGAGTGCTAATATGACTGTCCCAAAGAAAAATAACAGGGCCTCTATCAAATCACCTATTTAATGACAATTTTATTAAATAACTGCTTAAATACTTACTCATTGAATTGAATCCGAATTTTCACAAAAACTGGTGTTTGTTTATCTGCTGGCATTCTTCGACATTTGCTCAGTTTTTCTACAAATTGTGACGAATAAAAACAGACTAAAAACAAACCCATATCAGGAATGTACCCTTATGTATGAGACTCCACTATGTCAAAGATAAGCTACCAGTATCTGCTGGGAATGTACTGTTATTGTGTAAGAGACTCCACTATGTCTAAGTTGTATAAAAGCCAGAATTGGATCCTACAACGAAAACAAATACAGAAGATATAAATGTCTATCGGTCTCAGGATTGAAAAATTAATTGTTAATTTGGTCATGGTCAAAAATCTTATTTTAATTTCAACTTTTGATCATGATAAGTCAAAACAGTATCTACAACAAGAATGTTACAGAACCAGTTTTCTTTATATAGACTTTCTACAACGAGAGCATTGTCTAAACTGTCTCTGAAAACAAGTAAAGAAACAATTGTTGTGTTGTATATATGTTCAAATTTGGTACCATACACATGTACCTTTCCCATATTGTACGTCTTTTATGTTTGTTTTGTAACATGTAAATATGTATATGTCTTGTTTTCTTTTGGGCTTATCAGCCTAAGAAATTATATGTAATAAACCATTAAACCATGTATATTATAGGAGATTGTAGGAAATCTTGTAGCACATATAGGTAGTGGTATTGAAGGTGAGGTGGATGCATCATTAGATATATTAGCTGATTTAGTCAATAATCATCTTAGAAAAATGGCTCCATTTGCTATTATCGTCAAGGTAAACTTTAAATCCTTTTTAATTGGTCAGTGCAAAATTAGTCTATCTACATCATAGTAACATGTTAATAAAGAAAAATGTAGACTACTTTGTGCTGACCGAACACTTTTATAATACAGTGCCTTTCAAGTTTTTAGACAAATGAAAGTCTTTGAAAAAGTGTTCTTGCTTACTGCAAGTAGTTTTACTGTAATCAAAGCTTATTCATGTAACATAGCTTGAATTATATGTTGATGAATAAATTAATTCTAATTTCGGAATCTGCATAGATGAGTGTTTCTATTTTTTATGGGTTAATGAATGTGATTCCTAAAAACAAGATTTTGTTCCAAGACTTTTAAGAGGCAATATTTATTTAATCTTCTAGTTCTTAACTAATTGAATCACTAATTGTCATTGGTTTTTATGTAAAAAATGTGTATTTTATATTCATGATGCCATGCAGTTGCATGCTCACCAACCTTACAGTTTCATGTGTCATATGAATGGCTTCAATCCTAGCATATAACAATATCTTTTGGTAGTCTTTAACTCCTCTTTTAGTGTGAAGTCAAGGAATTGTACTATGGAAATAAACTACCCTTATAGGTTTATAGGTACCTTTTTACCAGTCATTGGCTAGAATTGCATCAGTCATGTTGTGGTATAGGGCAAACTTCAGCTAGCCTAATTGTATAAAATAGATAATATTCAACAGCTCTAGGGGGCATTTATTACCTAAGTTTCTTGCTGTTGTATGTAAAGGCATAGTGTAATAGTATGTTTCACGGGTTTTGGTGATGTTATAGAAGTGGTTTTTCTGACATTCTGTGAAATTATTAGTTTTCTTGTTTTTACTGTTTGGGTTTAACTCCTTGGCAACATATTATATAGGTTATATAACAGCAGTCAGTCAACCTACTCACTGTTGCTTGAAAGGCTAAATATCTGAATTTAGCTGTTAACCAATTACTTGGTCTCACTTATTTCAGTGACTAACAACAAACCCCTTGACTTGTGTGCTGCAGACTGAGTTAGCAGAAAGGCTTCTATGAAAATTGAAATAATGTTATATTTATTTCAGAGTGTTCTGGACTATTTAGATAATCTCTCAGTTTGTCAGATCAGAAAGTTGTATTTTATGTTGAGTGCTTTAGCTTTCAAGAATCCACAGGAAGGCGGCCTCATTCAGGTATGAACTTATACACATGTTAAATAGTATAATGTTTTAATTGGTGTCCATAATATCAAGCTTTAGCCAATACTAACGGTCATCATCTAAAATGTTCTTGAGTTCTAGTCCGATCTATCATGATATTTCAGTAAATGACGTAATTTTTAACTAGCCCAACTGTAAAATAAGTGATTTTCACTAGCTTGAATCAATTTCTATTAGTCATATGGCTTGTGGGTTAGAGCAATGGCTATATTGAATTCATTCTCTGCTATGCACCTGGTTAAAATGTTCCAACTTACCTGTTGTATTTGTCTGAAAATGCCCACATTAGCTTATGAGTTGTATTTGCTTACTCAGTAATCTTTACTTAATTATTTATGCCCTACTTTACTGCTTGACTCAATTTTTGAGTGAAGGTTTTAGTGCTTACAGTCAAAACTTTGGAATTTTCCATTGGAATTTTTTTTAGAAAAAGAAAAGTAGCAGATATTATGTTTGCTGTTTGATGTCATTTAATTATTTGTCTGGAAAAGAAAATCAGTGATAGACAAACTTGTGTTTAACTTATCAGTTGTTATAGATCACATGACCCTTTATATGATATATCTTTCTTACAGGATGATCTACATATTGTTATAAGAAAACAACTCTCTAATACTTGTCCAAAGTAAGTATTTTTCTATATGTAGATTAACTTGTTGGAGACTTAAAACTCAGACAGCCTGGTATTTGGAACAGTCATTGTACACACTGTGAAAAACCATTCAAATTTCAATTGTTGCTAATCACTTAGACATGTGACAATGATGTAGGTCCAAAAATATGAAATATAAAAGCTCAATCAAAACAATACAAAAAAAATAATAAAAAATACACTTACACACTTTATTACATCATGTGTGATCAATTTTATTTTGTTATGTGTTATTGTATATACATTATGTATTTATGGTGGAGGGTTTTTTACTTATTTATTTTTTATAATTTATCTTTTTGTACAACACAATTAAATATGTAATATAGAAATAGGCGTTTAATCAAATGAAAAAGTTTAAGTTTGGACACTTGATTTTTCAATCAGAAATGACATTAAAATAATTTTGGAAAAAACTTTGATATGACATTTTATCTTTCGAGCATGGAGGCATGTTGTTGTTCCTATGGGCTTTTTTTATCAGTACTGACAACTTTCGGAGGAAAATCAATTTTAAATATTCAATTTTCATAACTTGATGATGAAGGATTAAGAAATCCTGTTGTCTACCACTGTGCTATTGCTGCTGTTTGAAGACTCTGTTATGTTTAATAAATACAGTGTTTGATATTAATTTTAAATTCATATATTTTCAAGGAGCTCTCCAGTTTGTCATTCTAGGGGCATTTCTCCGCTCAGTCACGAAGTAGGTCAAAGCTGACTGAAAAAGTGACTGGGCAAATCTTTCTATATTTCTGACTTTTCTTTATATACATGCATCTTATTTCATTGACTGTTCTATTTCTAACTTTTTCTATTTATTCTCTTTATACTTTCTACCTAGCGTACCATCATAGTATTGTCAATGATGACAGCATGATGTATAACATAGACGAATAGACAAATATTTTTCATCATTTTAGATACAAAAGAATGGGTGTTATTGGTGCTGTTATGATAGTCAGTTGTATTGCTCAAAGCAGGTACCTTTGTTGTTTTTTTTAATGATATAAACTAGTATTAATAATAAATATTAATGTATGTTGAGATAAAAAGAATTAAATAACAATATTGTTTTACAACTACTTCATGGTTTTTTATTCTAATCATATTGTATGTCAATAAAATGATTTTGTTTTAAAACAGTTCAGCCATTTGTTCCTTAAATATTAATGAATAAGTGTAATCTTGCAATCAGTCAAGTTTGATTATGTGATTGCCAATCTTATTATCTGATTTACTTGAGCAGGAACACAGCCTCTGTGTTATGACTGAAAAACCAAATTGTCTGTCGAAAAAGTGGTGTAAAGCACTATAGTTGTACAAAATAACATTACATGTTTGTGTTAACATTAGAATAAACCAATCTATTTCAAAGATTGCCCAGAATTGAAAATAATGATTGTTTAGTTTATTAGAAAGGCGGATAAACCACCACCCCCTTCTGTCAACCATGCTTGTAATGGCAGAAGGCTTTTTCATGACACCAACAGGACACTCATAAAAACATCAAAATTAACACTGTACAACCTCTCTTGAACAACACCCACTGGGAGGGACTAAAGTGTGTTGCTGTTCAGAGGTTGTTGCTCTGCAGAGGTTAAATTCAATTAAAATAACGCCTTAGGGAAATGTTAAAAGCTGTTGTTGTGCAGACTATTTGTTCTGTAGAGGGCAGTTCTGCAGAGGTTATATTGTAATATTTTGATGTCATCCAGGGCTTCCCCTGACATGGAATAGTTCATTGTATTGTATACATAAACAGGGTTTTGTTTTTTATACCCCCGCTTCGAAGAAGAGGGGGGTATACTGTTTTACCCTTGTCAGTGTGTCCGTGCGTCCGTCCGTTACAAAATTTCCGTCGCAGTTTTCTCAGCAACTATAACATGCAGCAGCCTAATACTTTGCATATTGCTTCATCCCATAGTCCCATGTGATGTAAAGCAATTTCATGCTCCTTGCTCATCTACTTCCTGTTTGTCGCATATTTTTAGATTTTGGCGGGGGTATCACTAGTGAGCATTAGCTCACAGATTTACTTGTTGTACAAAACTGTACATGTTATCATAAATGTTTGTTTATAAATTACAGTACTGATAGTACAGAGAATTCATGTACACCAGAAGAAATGTCAGAAGATTTATATAAACAAGTTATAAGTTTATTAACATTAGTTAAAACTAGTAGTTGTAAGTCACCAGAAGCTTATGCTTTATTTATGGATGAATTATCTACTGTTATAACACAAGGAAAAATACAAACTAAAGTAGAGGTAGGATTATTTTGGTTTGGTGTTGATAATGTTCCATTGTTAACTGACGGATTTATTGCAACCTTGGTCGGTAGCGCAGTTACTAGTGTGGCTGGGTTTTGAATCTAGTATCCCAAGGGGGTATGGGTTTCCAATCCCAATGAGTAGGTTATACCTTTCCATTAAAATTTGACAATAATTTCAATTTTCTTCCATTAATAAGGTATATGGAGAATTTTCCAGCTTTGTGGAATGGTAGGTGAGTACTGGTTATAGACAAGGGTCAAGGAAAGCTAGGTTAGGTGTGCTGGATGCCGTAAAATAACCTAAAAATTGTGTTGGCACGTCATTAAACCCAGAATAAATAAATAAATGATTTATAGCATGCAGATTAAGTGTTGAAAAGAGCAAAAGATTTTTTTTTTTTTGCTCTGCTTAAGTGTTGTCATGGTATCAGAAATGAGGGTTCGAATGTCTGTTTCTGAAAGACAGTTGCCCAGGGAACAATTTGCCCTACTTGCATCCTGTCAGTCAAATATTAATGAAATAAGAGCTATTTCAAATACAAGCTATAAAATAGCTCAATCAAATAAAGGTGAAAAAATGCCCAACTTACGACCATTTCTCAACCAGTAAACATGTACAATTTCATTCTAGCTCTGATTTTGACTTACTTATAACAAATAATGTTCATATTTAGGTTTCCAAGTTTTAGTGACTAATTTTTTATGAGTATTAAAACTGTTATTGTACTCATAGTGATGTAGACCAGCAAAGCTAGTATGTTGGATTGGAAGGAGAAAGTAACTGAAAACAACAGATGCAGTTATAGATTTAAAATGGTGGGCTTTATTTATAAAGCTATAACAAACAAAAGCGTGGCTGAGTGTTTATGACGTTAGACTGGTAAACATTAGATAGCCAGCTTTGCATTGGTTCAAATCCCATCCAAAAACCTACTACGTTGTTTCTTTGAGCAAGAAACCTTTTCCTACTAGCTCAGTACTGGGGGACAAGGAAGTGGACTTAAAAGTGATTAATTTAAGTTGTAAGAACTTGTTTCACAATCAAGCTAAAATAAATAAGTATATAACAAACAACTTATTATTTATATTTTTATATTTATAATTTTATTTATATATTTCAGAATTGGATCAGTGAGAATTTAACCATGGACTTTCAGTTCTCATATGTTATTGATATTGAAGATGATTTACCTGATGAGTATGTGTTAATGTATTATGAGATTTTGTATGTTTTATTTATGTAACATAACAACATAAAAACGAAAGGAAATATTGTTGAATTTTATTCAGCTGTCATTGATCCATGCATTAACCTGGCTGATTTAAATACTCACTACAGTACTTCTGTACTCACCATCAATTAAATAGATACCTTCATTTTTGTATGTAGATTATCTAGCACATGTCAAGTATTTGAATCAGCAACCAACTTTCCATAAGAGGTAGGATGGAGAATGGCCATAGAAAATATATAATGACCAAATTAGACAAAGATATGTAGGTTCTGCTCTGGAATCTCACACAGTCCGGGTATTTGTGTTATAGAGGTATGATATGGCACTTGTACTCTCTTGCCTTCAAGCTAGCTTTTATAGCGATGTGATAGTGTCCACTTACAACTCTAGGGTACCAATCTAAGTTAGGACCATGGTTATTTATCAGTTTGAGGCATAACGTGGATAACCTACTATAAAAAGTGTGATTACACCCTTAGATTGTCCCACACATAATCAAGCTCAAATACTTCGAGGATGAATACTATCAAGATGGGGGTGTATGTAACAGAGGTATAAAATGATTCTTGTACTCCCAACAAGCTAGCTTTTATTGTGACATGGTAGAGTGTTCACTTACATCTCGAGAGGTTGTGGGTACCAATCTTAGTTAGGACCATGGGTTTTTTACTGGTTGCATTTGTAATTAGATATTACATATTGAGCTGACAGGGTGGTTACTAAACAGCATTATATATTAGGGCTGCGTACCTTGAGCCAAGTCGCGGTACGGTACGTACCTAGGTACGGCAGTTAAGGTTCACAATACGTACCTAGGTTCAATATGGTAATATTATTTATAATAAAGATTCTTTTGTATAATTGTGTTTAATAAATCAACTAGTAACCATGATAGTATTTTAATTTGCTAACAAGTTTATACAAACATCTTGTCTGTTCTTTGCCTTTTTGAAATACTCATTAAACAACAAACTGAACATTTTCATAAAGTCATGCATACTAGCAGGTGTAGTTATCTTAACTGTTTGTCAATGATTATCACAATATTACAATAGTTTAGATTATTAATACAGTGTAGCTATGATAGCATCATAAGAATTTTTAATTGAATTCATAAATTACATAAATATGCAACATGCATATAATTTTACCATTACAATTGTCAATATCGACAAAAAAACGTCAGTTGTTAGAAGATTTGTTTCAAATTCGTGTGCCCGAAAACAGTGACCTTTTGTTTGAGTTTGTTGAATCCTGAAGCATTTTTTTATATTAGGAAGAACAATTAATAAGCTTTTTAAATTACTTATGTAAATTTAAAAAATATTTCAGTTTAATATGCGATAGCGTGGGTCGCGAAAATATATTACATTTAGACTATATCCATATTACCATAGGGATTTGTTTTTACGAAAAATATTACTAATTAAGACATAAATGGGTTGTAAAATGACGACAATGAAGTTTGTTTAGACAATTTCTTTTGTTGAGTTTTAAAGTTTTGGAGTTTCGGCGTTCGTGCCGAAAATTAGCGCGATTTTATATTGTAAGCGTTAATCGTACAATTGCACGTCTTAAGAACACCAACGCATTTTAATCCATCAATATCAATACACAACATAACGCTTTTATTTCTTTCACGATTAGCAAACGACATTTTGATTACACTTGCTTCGGTAAAATACGAAAATCCATTGAAAAATAGTTGTTTTTTTTTCGAGAAAATACGGAAAATTATACGAACGGAAAAAGTAATGTTTGAATTTTCTAAAAATAAAATGATAAAATAACTGGAGTCATAGTTAATTTTACGTTAGTCTAAAAATGTTTTTTTCCATGCGATCGTCAATTGTGTATCTGTTCAAAACCTGCCAATAATTTAGCGTATAGAAACAACAATTAAAAAAACTAGGTCACACTAGTTTTAAAAATTATTTAAAGTAACAAACTATAGAAGCGTCTATGATTACACGATGAGACATAACAATTATGACATTGTATTATTATGTTATCAAATATCGACAAACTGTGAAAAATGCCGACACACATATTAAATTGTTTACATCAGTTTCAATTAAAAATTACAAACACATGTTCGTCATCAAACAAAAGGTTAATTTACCCAGTGTACATGGCAGATTGTTCGTTAATAATTTAGGATTACTACAGAAAATTAATATGATTTACACACATATACAAATGGCTTAAAGAACTGATTATCACGACTTATTTATTTAATTTGTGTTAATTTGATTAACTTGTGTTTGTCGTCGTCTTGACATGAGATTTTGATTTAAAATTCGTTTTTATGACCAATAGGAATATATGATAGACAATATTTAAAAAAACCGCGGTTCACTCGGATTTTTAGGTCACGGTACGGTACACTCGTACCGGCCACCTTCGGTTCGAGTTTCACGGTAGTTCGTCGAACCGTTGCAGCCCTATTATATATATTTGTAGAAGTGGTAATATATCTATGTCATGTCAATATGGTTTAGATGACACCAGTGAAAGTGGTATAGCTATCAATTTATTACCTTTAATTGTGAAGAAATCTGGTGCTAGAACTGCTTTAACTGCTTATACTGAAAGGTAGGTACCTTATGTATGATATCATCAGTCTACGAAATTAGGATATGAAAGTGATTGTCCGAACTGATAAATTTAAGAGCAAGCACTATATCTGATTTGCAGAATTAAGGTTTCCCAAAAGAAATTGTTGGTTGCCCAAACAAAAAAATGGTTGTTCTGGGCAACCGGACACCCACTAATTTCATAGACGGTTTTATTACATGGGGAATCCCCATGATTATTAACGGACTGTAGCGAATTTTAATTTCTATCTGCCACAAAAGATTATGTTTGGCCACACATGCTCAATTAAAGGGATAATTACTATTCTGAAAAAGGTATTCAAAATTACGTGCTATCATGCAGATGATGCAGTTTGTGCAATTAAAGTATATCTAAATGACTAAGTATTCTAATGATGAGGGAAAAGTTAAATAGAAATTAAACTATCTACTAAACCAACTGATAACTGGCGTCTTAATGAAAAAAAAGATAAGTGTTAAAAATGGTGAGTATTTTTGTTGCTTTTTATAGCCAAAAGTAAGAAGAAAAGTCTAACTTTATGTTCTGAATTTTTTTTTGTACAGCCATCTCCATACTTGTTTGGAATGATGTCTCTACATCGTTCCATTGGTAACAAGAGAGTTTAAGATTACTCTTCTCAGGTTTCAGCAATTTCAACAAAGAATAAGAGAGGTAGTTCAAATGTGACACCTCATTAACATCTCAATGTAATATACCTAGGCTGGCTTGTGTTGTCTCTCTTTAAATTCTTTTACAAATGTATATATTCTAGTTGTTAGTCTCTTGAGAGACTGCAGAAAGATTTTAAATTCAGAAGATAGCTAATGCAGGATAGACTGTATATGTTTGTTGTAGAAATGTTACTAATTATTTAATATATATTATTTACAGTGGTATAACAGATCCATTATGTATGGCTCCATCTGTAAGACTTCTAAGAATGGTTGAAGAAAGACAACATGGTACATTAGAAAATATTGACGCTTTGTTAGGTATAGTACACTTCTTATATCTAAATCTCATTAATTGAACAATGCATATTTTTTTTACCTTTAAATCAAATGTCTTGTTATCACATCACTTATTTGTGCTTGTACTGTACATGGTTTAAGAGTATATCTCAACATATCTGCCTATTATTGGTGTTATAGAAAGTGTTAGGATCTCATTAAGTTAAAAGTAAAAGCAAGGTTTTTGAAGTCAACTATTAGTATCACTATTCAGTCGGCTCTTGACATTAATTTCCCCAATTATTGAGTCACACAACAACTATTAACATACGGGGCAGATTGCAGCCACAGCATAACCTTGCATGACCTTAACAGGTACGCATTTGCACCTGAATGGAGTAAAGAAATGGCTGGTAAATTTCTTGCTCAAGGGAATTAGCAGTGCCCCTCGTGGGATTAAAACCAGGACCTCGATCCCTTAGTGCACATCCCACCACTGGACTACTGCTCCTTACACACTATCTATCTTATTATTTTTTGGTTGGGTTTACTGTGGTAGCAACTCATTTTATAGGTTTGTATATAAATCTCTGAATTTAGCTGTTAACCAGTAACTAGACACATACTTCTGTCAATGACTAACAACTGCCCTACATGATTAAATTTCAGTGGAAGGAGGGACAATGGCCAAGCTCCACGAAAGTATGCCTCCATATAGAAACAAATAGCTGTTTATTCAACAGGGCAATCTACATTCATAGTTAATGTCCTGTCCTGTTATGGGCATGTCTATTTGATATAAATGATTTAAATCTTGTATTTACTATTTTAGGTTGTCCATTATTACTAGCCAAGGAGGAAGTATATGAGAAATTTGAACCATTATCTAACAGAGAGAAAGATATAATATTGTCATCATTATTTTATAGTATCAACTGGTTCATAGAGGTAGGGTTGATCTCTTGTTTAAACTGTGCTAACATGATTTGCAAATATCTCTAAATTTCCTTTTCTTACTCTTGTTGCACTTTTTACACATAGAAAAAGAACTATCTTGCAGAGACACTACAATAAATTCTTTTGCCATCTTTCTAAGTGTTCGAAAACATTTTTCTGGTTTTTTTTTATTAAAATAACAAAGTAATCTATTTTACTCCCCAAATCAATGTTTGCAGAGTATTGTCACTTTGAGTTCCAGATTTCTAAATTTAAGCAAATCTGTCATTACCTTAACTTTTTTGTGCAATAGCCAGGTTTACAATATTATATACAGTACCCACCAAAACTTTGGAGACATTTTTACTTTGCTGGCATACTGAATAGCTTTTATCTAAAATTTGAAAACCGTTTCTTTTTAAATGCTTTTTAGTTTTGCTTTATTGTTTAGTTATCATTATAATTATAACTGAGACTACAAAAATAGCATAAAAGATATGTTATGGAAAATAAATACAATCAACATGGTTCGGGATGTCAAATGCTGAATCTCATAGATGAGTTGCATTCATGAAATTTGTTTTCGTTTTATCACAAACTATACTAAATATATTCAAGATAATATTTCTGCAAAAGTAATCATCAAAATTCAAAAATTGTAGTAAATTTCTTTTGTCTCCAAACTTTTGTTGGGTACTATAGATTAAGACAAAACTATCAGCTTGCCTGACTATAGGCAATAAGTAATTTTCACTAGTCTCAGACTTAGGATTTGTGGGTCAAAGCAATGACTGGGGCTAATGACATCCTAGATATTCTAATATTTTATGTATATTTACAGATGATCAATGGATTCTCTGGTCAGTCTGATCCTGAAATCAAAGAAAAAGTAATAACACGTCTGAAAAATATAACTCATTTCCAGAAAGTTTTAGTGGAGTGTCTAGCAGGTAATATTTCTGTACCAAGTTGTGATTTTATATCTTTTTATTTATACTGGGTTTAACGCAGTTTAACATTTTGGTCTTTTTACGGAGACCAGCGCACCTAACCTACCTTTCCTAGCTTTCTATAACCAGTACTCACCTACCCTTCAAAAAGGCCAAAACTTCTCCATATACCTTATTAATGGAGGAATATTTACATAATTGTCAAATTTTCATGAAAGGGTATAACCTCCCGGATGGGATTGGAACCCGTACTAGAATCAAAATCAGTGTGTGCTACCAATTATGCTACATATCTGGGTTGATGAGCTTTATGAGCATGCAATTGGCGCTGCATACATGTAAAATGTGGAAAAGGCTTGTATTAATAATAAAGAATATCAATTGCACAAGAAGCAACAATGTCTGCTTCTTTTTGACCCAAATATGTTTTGAACAATTTTGAATTTCAGTCCTATGAGGCCTATGGGCCCAGCATTTTTAAAGTCCTCTGCAAATTGTGTCCTGTATGCCACTGTGTAATAGTTTGTAATGTTGTAATTGTCTACTTGAATAGAAATTAATTGTAATTCTGGCTAGTGCTTTTATAACTGTCAGGAAAAGACAAGATTTAGAGCTCTATACCTGTCTATGGTTGTAATAAACTTTATAAGGGTTTTAGGGTTTTTGCCTGCAATACTAACAAACATATACCTAGAGATTTTTTCAGAACTCTGAAAAGGACAGGGAGGCAGAAGAAAAGGGCCGAATACAACAGAGGGTTGATGTGTCAAAGTATCTATTTCTGAATAGGGAAGAGCAAAAAAGGGTCAGGGAGGAGATAAAATGGGCAGACCGCAGTGCCCTGTTGTTATTCTTAAGGATAATCACGATTTACTATTACAATGAAAGCATGCATGCAGAGAGCAATAGAACTGATTTTTAACTCATGATTTTGAGCATTAATGTGAAACAGTACTTATTACCTCGTCAGTGCTGGCGAGAAAAACACAATATTTTGTTTTTAAATTGCAGTTTCAACAAATTACAAGCCTCCACTAGCTAACTTTGATCTTGATGAAAGTTTGTCACCTGTTGTTACCACAAATACTTCCAGTAAAGGTGAAACTAAGAAAGCTAAACCTAAGAAAGGGAGGTAAGTTTTAACAAGGGAGGTAATTTTTTTTATAAATGCTTTCTGATTCATTCTGAAGACTTTGGCTATTTTATATGCAAATATACCATGAAAATCATATGTGATAGTAAATCCAAAAGTTAGTTTTGCTGAATCTTAATTATAGCTGATGCATGAAACAAAGCCTATTTATACTGTGTTTAATCCTGTGTCAACCCAATTTAGATTATTTCATGATGACCAGTACACCTAGTCTACTTTTTAAGGACCATTGTCTATAACATGTACACACCTACTCTTCCACAAGGCCAACAACTTCTACATATACCTTGTTAATGGAATGAATTGACATTGTTGTCAAATTTTCGTGGAAGGGTATACCCCCCTCCCTGTTTGAATTGAACTCGACCCCCTTTTGGACTCTAGATTCCAAATCCCAGCACTCTACCTATTTATTTTAGGAAAACTGTTGGTAAGAAAGTAGACAAACCATGTTCAGACAGTGATGATAACAGTAGAGATAGTTCACAGTTGAATACTACTACATTGGTAGGTGTTATTATTTATAGATATGTTAGATCAAAATGGCTTGATTTATAATCAAGGATGTGTTTTTTTCTGCAGATTTGAGGATTACTGCACTTTACATTCCAATAAACCAACTTCTTCAAGCCCTATGGTCAAGAACTGTATAGACACAATGGGGGACTCTAACAGCCTCTGACTCGCTGCTAAATATTTTCTTTTATTACCTTGGTGCTCTTGAAAATTTTTAATCATATAATGGCTAAGTCATACACTTTAAAGTATAACACATTAACAGGAGAATTCAACATAAACACTTATGAGTAAAAAAGTGATAACAATCCCATTTTCTTGGTGGCATATTTCTGCCATCAGATAACCACATAACTAACTAGTTAATTAAGATGTTAAGTGGTGAACTAGTTACCACAACTAGTTAACCTCTTAATTAACTAGTTAGTTTTGTAGTTATCTGATGGCAGAAATATGCCACCATACATTTGCTTATACAAAGTAAAATATGATGTTAACATAACCAGGAAGTTTTAGACTTACGATTTCTATATCTGTATATCAATGAGTCAGCACATAACTAGTCACACTACATGAAAATACAAGGTTTGACATTAACTTTTGAAGAAGGCAGCCCAGTAGTAGGGGGTTCAGGCCCTTTTTGTTCCATGCTTAAATAATTTTGTTACAGTTCTTAATACACAGCTATTGAAATGAGGTTTTATTTGAGGTATAAACTAGTTTGATAGCATGATGGGTCTAGAAGTTACTGACCTTTTCATATTGACATTTGAACCATTTTATGAGGCAGATCTTTATTATATAAAATAAACAGAAAAAAGGCACCAAAATTAGAAAAAATGATATTATAGATGATGATTAAATTAATTTTTGGTATTGTGAGAAATGCGAATCCCCTGAATGTATACATTTTCTGGATGCTGTAGAACGAGGCAATATGATGCATTTTGATGCATTACAAATTTTTGGGTATGTTGCTGGGTTGGCGGAGTGGAATTCAAAATGGCCGTCAATTTTTACAAAATAAAGAAATAACATCTGAATTATGACAGCTAGTACATTGAATTTTAGTCAATGTCATGTGTGTATTGTTCATTACTTTTTATGGCAAGTTATTGACATTGTTTTTAGTGATGTTTGCTACAAAATATAGGAAATTATCTTTTTCTGTTACCATAGCAACGCAAAATACTATATATAAACCTATGAATTACCTACCTAGATAACATGAATACTCTCAAGGGAATGATATTGACATTTTTTGTAAATTTACTTGACATCAATTAGCAACGATTTTGCAGTATCAAAGAAAACATACTTTTTGGTTACCATAGCAACAACCTCCCACAAAAACCATAAAGTCCTAGAGCATAACATTTCCCCTAAAAATAGCATTTATAAGAAAAATAATCCGAACAGGGCGTTTAACAGAGTAAATATAAATAGGGAAATTACTAGATTAAATAAGGTAGAGTTATTATTCTCAGTATTCGACCACACTCAGTCACAAAATCGATATTTGACGCGGTCTACATTAATATCAGTACAGCAATGTCGGCGCGCCTTTGATCACGGTCCCTTAAAGTATTAAACGACGTCATCAGATACGTTGCCGCCATAACTATTCTGAAGTAGCACAAAGATCAAAGAAAATTATAATACGTTGAAACATTCTCTTTAGCTATTTAAGAATAACGTTAACGGTGGACTCAGATTTGAACCTTCCAACAATCGCCTCTTACTTCTCTATCAAACATTTAAGTGCAAAATGTGCGTAATTTATTTAATAGACCGACTTTAATTCTAATAAGAATTAAAATCGTGTGACTGGCGAATATGGCGTTTTCAAGTCAGAACTTTATCGTTGATCAGAAGCGTATTTGCGAGAAGAGTTATGTCCGTTATTCAGTATAAATCTTTCCTTTAAGTTGAATTAAAAAAATACCAACAATAATCATGTTGTTCGTAATTAACATTTCATATTCTATTTTTGAAGATGAATATTGTTAACTTAAAAACATGCGTAACTATGTACATGTATACGTCACTTATAGAAAGTGGAGTATTGACCAAGATAGAAGGAGGATAACTAATCTGAGAAAATATGACGTAGTGGAGAAATGACGTCAGCCAGCGATGATCGGTGGGTGGGATGACGTTACGTTCACAAAATGTCAAAAAATCTCGAACGGTAGGGTTGGAAATACATGTTTGCTAGAGCTATGTTACAGGTTTCTTCATTATTAATCTTTGTTTCTAATTTACAAAGGTATGATAAACATAGAATAAGTTGAAAGTCAATGTAAAATCAATTGAAACATAATATAAACTTGGAAAACTGTCTTTGTTTACATATCAAATTTTTATTGACAATGCAATTTTCAACTATCAATCACCAATGAGAAGCTGCTTGTGTAAGCTACATTTTGATTGGTCAATCGATTTTCTGTGTTGGAAGGGGGCTCTAGCAAACTGCATAAGTCTTTTCCACACCTCGTCAAAATGACGCGAATCCGCGTCCATTGCATGTTAACGTTGCATTCGACGGCAACAGGAGTTGTTTTCTATCATCATTTATTCAGGATTCTTGTTACGTTTTTTTTCAAGAAAAAATATGAAATGATTAATTAACGATTACTCTTGCATTACATGTTCTTATTGTTTTATATTTGTCCGTAATAAAATCAAATTTAGGGCCTAAACTTAAGTAAAAATCTTAAAAAATGGCGTCGACGTCACGACGACGTCATGCAACGTCACGTCACCTGAACCTCCTACCAGTAGACCAACCTTCTTTAAAATTTACTTGCCCATACTAAATATTGACTTGCCCTAACAGAATGGTACTTTATATATTTTCTGGTTGCTCAATTAGCCAAATTGCAGCAAAAAGTTGTTGCCTGAACCTAAAGTTAGTTTGTCACAGGCAATCAGACAACAGTTAATGTCCGCCCTGAAGTACAAAAAGGAAGTAGATCAGTTTTGTACTGACCTATTAGTGATATGTTCATGTTACAGAGTACCCAAGCAGCAGGCACACAGAATGGTAGTACAGAATTAAAGGAGAAATCTCAAGTTAATATATCATCTTATAAACCATTCTTCAGGTAATATATACAATGTTTTGTACATATAGGAGCCTTGTAGGTCCAGTGGTCTAGTGGTAGGATGCGCACGACAGGATCAAGAAGTCTGAGGTTCAAACCCCTCTAAGGGCACTGCTAATTTCCTCTCAGAGCAAGAAATTAACATACAATTGTTCCACTCCACCTTGGTGTAAATGGGTACTGTGAGGGATCACCTGCCTTAAAGTAATTTCAATGATCAAGGGGTTATTGTACAAAATTGTAAAGTTGACTGAACACGAACATGTATATGGAAGCATAAACTGCATTTTAACTTAGAACAAATGATTTTATTACTGTTGCTTTTTCAATTCCTTATTATGTTTTACATACAGTAGTGCACATAGTTTAGTTGTTGTTCTCATAAATGCTTTTTAACACAAATGATTGATACTTTGGCCTGAGCAATCGTTCCTCTTTACACAGCACAATAGAGCTAGATTTTGATAATCATTCTAGTATGGGTAATACCCTCAAGTTAAAGCTCTCAATGCATTATACATAAGAGCCATTTTCTTATTGCTCCCCTGTCTGTCTTTTCATGTATTAACCACTAATAAATTAAATTGTAGTGAATTATATTAAATTCATTTATAATTAGTGTTTACTTAGTCCTGATATGCTTTGTATGTTATGGTGGCATATTTCTGCCAACAGATAACCACATAAGTAACTAATTAATTAGCCGGATTTTTCAAGAAAAAATTCGGCTAATAGTTTGGCAAACACAGGCGGGCAGGTGGGCGGGCGTCCGGTGTCGTTAACAATTGCGTTAAAGTTTTTAATGTACCATATATTTCTGCCATTTAAAGTCAGATCTCTACGAAACTTTATACAATGATAACATACCATATGATGAACAGAATTAGACAGTAACCGCAACTCTACCTTGCTTAATTATGGATTATTGCCCTTTGTAATTTCGGGTCTCTGGTGTCGTTAACAATTGCGTTAAAGTTTTTAATTTAGCATATATTTCTGCCATTTATTGTCAGATTTTTACGAAACTTCATACAATGATAACATACCATGTGATGAACAGATTAAGACAGTAACCACAACTCTACCTGGCTTAAAAATGGATTATTTCCCTTTGTTTTTTTTGTGTTAAAGTTTTCAAATTGTTGGATATCTCTGCCATTTATGGTTAGATGTTTATGAAATTTAATACAATGATTACATACCATCTGTTGCAAAGAATTAGACAGTAACCACAACTCTACCTGGCTAAATTATGAATTATTTCCCTTTGTAATTTTTGCATTCAATTTCAAATTGTTGGATATCTCTGCCACTTCTGGTTAGATGTTTACGAAATTTCATACAATGATTACATACCATCTGTTGAAAAGAATTAGACAGTAACGGCAACTCTACCTGGCTTAATAATGGATTATTTCCCTTTGTTTTTTTGCGTTAAAGTTTTCAAATTGTTGGATATCTCTGCCATTTATGGCAATTGCGTTACAGTTTTTAATGTACCATATATTTCTGCCATTTAAAGTCAGATCTCTACGAATCTTTATACAATGATAACATACCATATGATGAACAGAATTAGACAGTAACCGCAACTCTACCTTGCTTAATTATGGATTATTGCCCTTTGTAATTCGGGTCTCTGGTGTCGTTACCAATTGCGTTAAAGTTTTTAATTTAGCATATATTTCTGCCATTTATTGTCAGATTTTTACGAAACTTTATACAATGATAACATACCATGTGATGAACAGATTAAGACAGTAACCACAACTCTACCTGGCTTAAAAATGGATTATTTCCCTTTGTTTTTTTTGTGTTAAAGTTTTCAAATTGTTGGATATCTCTGCCATTTATGGATAGATGTTTATATCTCTGCCATTTCTGGTTAGATGTTTACGAAATTTCATACAATGATTACATACCATCTGTTGTAAAGAATTAGACAGTAATGGCAACTCTACCTGGCTTAATAATGAATTATTTCCCTTTGTTTTTTTGCGTTAAAGTTTTCAAATTGTTGGATATCTCTGCCATTTATGGTTGGATGTTTATGAAATTTTATACAATGATTACATACCATCTGTTGAAAAGAATTAGACAGTAACAGCAACTCCACCTGGCTTAATAATGGATTATTTCCCTTTGTTTTTTGCATTAAATTTTTCAAATTGTTGGATATCTCTGCCATTTATGGTTGGATGTTTATGAAATTTCATACAATGATTACATATCATCTGTTGAAAAGAATTAGACAGTAACCGCTACTCTACCTGGCTAAATAATGGATTATTTCCCTTTGTTATTTTTGTGTTAAAGTTTTCAAATTGTTGGATATCTCTGCCATTTATGGTAAGATGTTTATGAAATTTCATACAATGATTACATACAATCTGTTGAAAAGAATTAGACAGTAACCACAACTCTACCTGGCTTAAAAATGGATAATTTCCCAAAATACTCAGAAAAGATACAATAGGACATATATATAGTTAATGAAACTCTTTATTCCTTTAAGATTAATTATTGCCCTTTGTATTCCTTCTGATAAGCAATATATCAAATGACTTTCTTTTGTAACAATGTAAACTTCTTCTCAATGTTTCCATATGCAGAAAAATCTGGCTTTAATGTGGCTCCCACATTATCTTTCTTGTTGAGAGGTTAAGTAGTTACTGTAACTAGTTAACTTTTTAAGTTACGTGTTAGTTATGTGGTTATCTGTTGGCAGAAATATGCCCCCATAGTATGTAGATGAAAGCAGTTAAATGGTTTACTATTTATTTTACTTTCAGGGAGTTAGACATCTCAGTGTTTGCTATATTAAACACTGGTTCAAAGATTGCTGGCAACAATACACAGGTATACTGTTTGCTACATATTTCATGTTTCTATCAAGTCTTGTGAACACATTTCATAAGCTATGCCTGTCAATTCACTTAGATACAGTAACTGTCAATGATATGAGGCCATTTTTTTATCAAAATTGTATGATTAAGTTGTAACCTAAAGTCAGATTTTTTATGAAATTCAAATATACATAACAATTAGAGCTGGGCATTGCCAGCTAGTTAGTATTATGATTAGAGCTGGGTATCGCCAGCTAGTTTGATACGTATCACAATAGTAGCATTGTATCACGATTGTTTATATGCTATATATCAAATGGTTGAAAGGAGACAAAAGCAAGCGAACAACTTTCCAAAATTGTAGTAATATTGTGCTAGTATTAACTATTCAATTATGTCCATATTGAGGGTGAATGTTCCACTAATTAGAACACCTTTCTAGAGATATAATAGTACCATTATTAGAACGTGATGTTGACATGTAACACAAAAAGTGTATTCAGTCTTCATTTGAGCATGATAACAAGTTACTATCGTCATGTATCGATAGTTTGTGGTACTATTTTGATACACTATCGCCATGCTAATATCACGATATATCGATGCATTGAGAATATCGCCCCAACACTAATTATGATATGTCTCACGATAATTCCATTGTATTACCATATGTATCACGATAGTTTATATGCAACACACATATGTGCTGTGAATAACACCTTTCTAGAAAAATAACATGGAAATGAACAAGAAGTTTGGTCAGTCTTCATTTGAGCAAACTAAATTTTGTCCTTGACCTTTTGGAGTGCACTGTATAGTGACCTAATTTAATGTAATGTATAATGTGTATGCCACATTTCAAAATTTTTATTAAAAAAACAGGATTTCGTCTGCAGACTTCTAAGCTCTGTATTATTTAACTATGTCTTTATATCAGGAAGGTAAAAGTTTAACGTTAGAAATGCCACAAGTACAGTTTCTCATGGAAGACTTATGTAGAAAGTTGGAACATTCTTTGTTAGTCACAGCATCTAAAAGAAAAACATTCTTTAAGGTAAGTCAAATATAAAACAATTCTTACATCTATTTTCCTATCTACTAAGGGCCTTGTATGACATACATGTATGTAACAAAAAGTATTCTTCCATTTTTTAGCTCACCTGAGCACAATGATATCCTTAGAATCATGTTCTCAGATGAGCCCTCAGTGTTCTTTGCTCTCCCTTGTCTCTATATTTAGCATGACATGCTGCTTTAACCTATGTTGGCCTAAGACTCTCTTTTCTGTCATTTTTCAGCAGTTTTGTCCAATTTTTCTGTGATCCTAGCTGTCAGGGTCTGAACACTGGATCTCAACATTATTCATGATTTGACAGTTGATAAAAAACATTCAATAATAAGCTCTTGTATGTTTACAGGTAAAGGGAGAGAAGAAAGTTGGATTTTCAAATCTAGATAGGTTATCTCCCTTACAAGTAGCTACTAATATAGTAAAACTATTGCCAGCATTGTGTGACCACTTAGAAAGTGCCAGTGGATTTTTCCAGGTAATCAGTTATCAATGTTTTGATGTATTTGCAGTCTTTGTCCTCTTCAATTTTCCTGAGAACTAGCCAGCTTAATTATGTTATGTTATATTACAACATAAATGGGCAAATTATGAATTCAGTAACTTTCATTAGCCCAAATCAGTCGCCACAAGTCCTAGGTATTGGACTAATATTTGAAGCTCATTTGTTTTAAGTAAAATCCTGTGACGTTTCTCTCAGTGGGTTGTTCTACATAATTTCTTGGAAACATGGCCAAATAAACAAGGCCCCTACAATTATTTTAAAAAAAAATTCATAATAAGGGACTTTAGTCAGTTATTTCCCCTCATATAATCTTCAAATGGGTAGGTCCTATTGGATTACTCGAATTTTACCCTTACTAGTCACTGTAAATTTGCCAAAATTAATCTTAAATGGCTTTTTTGTAAATTATTTAATTTGTTTGAAATTCAAGCTAAGTATTTTTAGGGTAAAGAACTAACTAAATTTGATCACTTCTGGTAATATCTTTATTAATAAGAAAGATATTAGATGAAATATTTTGTTATCCTTACACAGGAATTCAATGATAAAATCTGAGGATTCCAACTGTAAGGACCTACTTACCAATTGGATTGCTTTAGATTTTATCAGGGAAAGATAACTGACTAAAGTCCCTAATTGTTATTAACTTTTTACAGAGTTTGACACTAACTGTTTTTACCAGAGATCCCAAAGGAATCTCTAGTCAGTTATCGAGGGATTCCTCCTTACATTTAGGGATTTCTCCAATAAAAGACAAAACATTTGGATACAGTTTTGTGTCACTATATCAGGGCTAAATACTAACCAGTTTTGCTTGGTGGCCAGCTGGACCACTGACTGTGAAATCTTGGTGGCCCAGAAATTTTTTTAGTGGTCCACAGCATGCAAATTAGGTTCCAGATTTACATGCATTTTTCTTAAAATTGACTTTCATACAAATATTCAGTACACTGAGGCAAAGTATGATGAGTATCATGAATGAAAATCAAAACCTCTATGTGAAATGCAAACGAAAGGAGTACTTGCATGAATTTATAGACTCAAAACTTGCCATTTAACCATGTAAAATCGGATTTACTATACCCACTGAACATTTGGACTGTCCAAACACATTCCTTTGTGAAAGTATGTTAGGCCACAACAAGTTGATGATATGTTCTACGGATTTTTCCAGAAAAAAATGGGTCGAGCAAAGAAAAATATTCAAAAAAATCTTCATTCAGTTGCTTTATTATAGCAGTTTGGCCAAATTTTTATGAGCGAGCGAGGGAATAAAATAATTTTTTTTGTAAAACTGTCAAAAATAATGTGCAATCCATAGAACATATGATCAATTTGTACTTTCTTTGGCTCGCTAACACCATCGATAAAATGCCACATATTCTACTTTTAAAGTTGACAAAAGGGCGCCGCCATGTTGTTAGTGTTAAAACCTGTCCCGCAGAGGAACAGATAAGGTTTGGGGTGTATTGGGTATTTACTCCCAGTTTTCCAGACAATTGAGTAATGCCATTTCCAATAGAGTGCGTAATTTTTGTTTACTCCAAGATATTTCACTGGATTGAGTGTCTTCCATTTATATGACGATAAATTGAGTACTAATAAAAAACATGGAACTAGGTATGCACAAATATACTTATAAATATTTATTGAAGATATTGTAACTAGGACAGCAACCACCAGTGTTTTTTTCACAATTTTGGGAATATGACCCATACCCCATCTTTCAGACTCTCACTATTAGATACATGTTTTTAAGCAATTAACAACAGCCTCAAGCTGGTTATAGTCTAATGACTTAGAATGACAACATATCATCTTTAGAGGATCCAAAAGAGACAGTCATTTTATTGCATAAAACACTTCACATGGAATTCATAATGCTGAAAACCCTTTCAACGCTTGCTGTTTTGTTTGGAAGAATCTTGCTTTGACCAAGCAGACAGAACATTGCAGGAAACTGTTTCAAAGATCTCACCAGAATATAGTTCACAGGAGTGAAAAATCTACAAAATAATGACTTGATTTGAAAATGACTTTTCTGTATCAAATAACAACTTGTCAGTTATTTGGTTATTTGAAATGCTGATTAATCAACAAACTGTTTAATTCAACTAACTTTTTGGTTATTATACCCCCGCTTCGAAGAAGAGGGGGTATACTGTTTTACCCTTGTCCGTGCGTGCGTCCGTCCGTCCGTCCATTACAAAATTTCCGTCGCAGTTTTCTCAGCAACTATAACATGCAGCAGCCTAATACTTTGCATATTGCTTCATCCCATAGTCCCATGTGGTGTAAAGCGATTTCATGCTCCTTGCTCATCTACTTCCTGTTTGTCGCATTTTTTTAGATTTTGGCGGGAGTATCACTAGTGAGCATTAGCTCACAGATTTACTTGTTCTAACTCTTTGTCATTGATTACCATAATTACATAATGATAATGATAAACACAGTATAGTTATGATAGCTTCTTCAGTATTTTAATTGAATTTAAAAAAACATATAATTATGCTTCATTTTTAAAATTTGTAACACCGAAACTAATGTTGGCAAGTAAAAATATGTCTGGCATTTTGACATTTGTTTCAACAATGAACACCAGAAAACGGGAACATAAGTTCGAATTTGTCGGTTCCTGGGGCATTGTTTGCTAAATTAAGAAAAACAAATGAAAAATAATAAGCTTATTACATTAATAATGAAGATTTAAGAATGTTTTACTTAATTTGCGATAGCGTGGGTCGTGAAAATATATGACAATAAGTCACCATGATTGAAGGGATTTTATTTTTACGAAATACAATACTAAATTATATATTATAAATTATTTTTGTTGTAAAATAATACAAAACACCATAAAATTAGATTACACAAGACGGTGTTATTGGCAATTATCGGCGGTAATTTTAACAAAGAAAAAATGACTTCCTGGGATCGCCGATATCGTTTTTATAAAGTTTTATATATAATACAATTTAAATAATTAGGTCACGCTTGTTTTAAGAATACATTTTTCATGACGATTAATTTATATTAGACTCTATGATTACATAATGAGACATTGCAATTATGTCATTGTTACGCTATCAAACATCGACAAAGAAAGTGTGAAAAAATGCCGACACACATCTTAAAATGTTTACCTCAATTTCCGCTTAAACTGCAAACACATATTTGTCCTCAAACAAAGAATTAATATTGATTTAATTGCTGCAAACAATTAAAATATATATATGCGCTATTTCCAATGTACTCTGACGTGTATATGTAAAGGTATATACAGATGTTATCGAGCGTGTAATCATAACTCGGCGACTTTATTATCGATTTTGTGACATCCTTGTGCAAGTTAATCTCATAGCGTGTGAACGACAATTGGGTTTTAATGAGATGTAATTGGCATGTAATTGTCGCGTGAAGTTTCATTTTTCGCATCTCTTATCTGACCAGTTTCGATTTTTTTATTTACATTCGATACGCGGCGATTTCGAGACTTAATGAGTAAAGGAGTTTTTAATTGGGTTATGATACGCAATTTTTTTATTCTTATAGGGTTTTTGAGATTTTTAATTGCGTATTTACGCAGATACGCAGCTTATCTGTTCTTATGCTGTCCCGTTCGGATCTGACGCGTTAACATTGCGGATAATTGCGTTTAATCTACGGCCCGTTTTCAGTCGCCGGCTGGACGACCATTTCGAAATTTTAGGTGGTCCATACGAAAATAAGGTCGCCATGGGCGACTGGGCGACCGCTAATTTTCAGCCCTGCTATATGTAGTAAACAATTCATACCAATTTTCAGGGATCCTGATGGAATCTCTAGCTGAGAATCTCAGGAATTCTTCCCAAAAATTTGGGATCCTCGGAACTCCAGGACACTGTTACTAACGAACCCTGTTTTATCATAGGATGTTATTTATTAAATCCTCTTTAAACATGTCAATTGTGAGTAATAATAGGTGATAATTACACCCCTTACCCCAAAATGACCTTTACAACAAAAGTAAAGAATATCTACTATACCAGTCATCGCTAAACATGGTGGACAGATGGACAAATCCTGTAAAATAATTAGATGGTCTGTCTAGATCTTTTTTTACAGGATCGACTGTCAAGCAAAGAAATTAATCTCATCTGCACAGTTTTCTATTCATCTAAATATGTAAAATGTCTCCAGTCCTGTAAGACTTGGGGCACATTTCGCAAGACGATTGCTAGCTAGCGCTTTTTGAAAGCGATTTATTGTAGCACAAGAGGTCTACAGAACGGTTTGCTTCAAACTAGCAAATCCAAGATGGCGACTTTCTAAAACAAAAAGTTCAGAATTGCAACAAATGAAAAAAATTCAAATAAATTGTTACCATGATTAATCTATTTAACCGTTTTGACGAAATATATGCATTAAATGAAATATATATCAGTATTCTTGAAAAAGAAACACATTCCCACAGGGGGCAACCATTTTGAAAAAGGCAGAAACATTCTGAATGATACCGCTAGCAAGAAAAAAACTTGCTACATTTCGCTAGCTAGCAATTCAATTTGCTCCATCGTAGCAAACCGTTCTGTGGAAAATCACTACAAAGCGCTAGCTAGCGATCGCCTTGCGGAACGTGCCATTGGTTTGGTCCTGTAAAATTTTGATCTTCACAGGACCTTCTGTCCAGTAATAAACTGTAGAGTTTTACAATGACTGTACTATAGCTTGTGTTTTTTGTTATATATTCAGACATTGATATCAGATAATGATGGTGTATTAGATGGACCTGGTAGTCATAGTGACCAAGCTTTAATGGCTGCATCATGTTTTCAACAAATATTACAAGCTTTTCTCTCTATCTTCTCTTGGTAAGTTAAAATATTGGACCTGGTAGCCATAGTGACCAAGCTTTAATGGCTGCATCATGTTTTCAACAAATATTACAAGCTTTTCTCTCTATCTTCTCTTGGTAAGTTAAAATATTGAAATTTGTTTGATTACAATCTGAAATGGCTGAAATTCAAGATTTAGGGTCCAATTTCTTTTATTTGGCTGGGTTTAACGTTATTGCAATGTTATATTAACAAATTGTATAGTTACTTATCACAGTGGTCATTTAACCTACTCACCATTCCTAGAAAGGCTAAATCTCTGAATTAAGCTGTTTACCAGTTACTAGATGCATACTTCCGTCAATGACTGACAACTGCCCTACATGATTTAGAATCAGTAACCTGCCCAGGAATCAAACCCACAGCCCCTTGATCAGTAGACTTACCTGCTACAGACTGAGTTAACCAGGCAGTTCCCAATGATATTGAGTGGTCTTGAAGTTTAGGATTGTGTCCTATGTAAAAGCTGCTGAAATTTAGGAATTTGAACTTTAAACTTTTTTACTATGAATGGAAGTTTGATAATTATTATTTGTATGATATTTCTACTTACAGGAATGGTTTTCAAATGGTTGAAAATAGAAGTTTGTTAAAGGAAGCACTATCTGTATTAGTTAAAAGGATTAAATCAAATGACACATCCCAGTTATCATATCAAGATTTGGTCAAGTAAGAAATTTATAGTTATATACATTTAGCTATAACTTCAATATAACCTGGTACTGACAGTGTGAAGGAAAAAAACTAACAGGGAATATCTATCCTCTGAGGAGTCTTTTATTAGGGAGGTTAATATGCCTGCTTTTTAGAGATATCCGCTTTCTGGGCTGCCATTGCCAGAGGGGTTTCTGTATTAAGAATTATCTTCCTAACCAAACCATGACATTTGTTATTATTTCTAGGGCCAAAAACTAATTATTTATGCTTGGTCACCACCTGGGCCTCTTATGTTAGAATTTTAGTTGCCCAGAAAAATGCTAATGAACCAACATTTAATCTACTAGAACTAGAATTTAGTATGATTTATAAATATCAAAACTGTACCTTAAAACTCTGATGTTAAATACGATTACATACATTTTATTTCAATAGTCAATATGTCTTCTTTGCATTACTAAGTGACAAATTTATGTTTCTATGGTAAAAGTTTTGGAATCTGAGACCTACTAACAAACATCTGTAAAAATTCATGTAGTCATTTTCAAACACCAGCTAGGCGACATTGATTCATATTTTTGATTGCCATGGTCAATTGGACAAATGGAGACCTAGTACATGTATTAGAACAGTGTGATTGACCTTTCCATGACATTGTCTATTAGCTTATTTTACAAAATTTTATAGTTAGATTTTGTTCCAATAACAAGTTGCAAACAAAAAACCACATTGACCTAATCAATTGTCTTACAAATTAAAAGATTCTGTTGAGAATGGTCAATTATGTATTACCATTATTATGTACATTGTATATTTTTCAGGGATTCAGTGACATACATGTCCAAGTTTTCTAGTACAATACCAGATATATCAACAGCTGTATCATTAATTAAAGTACTGACAACATTATGTGAGAAATCTGATCGTAAACAACTTACTACATGTCTAGGTATGTTTATACATCCACATTGTATTTATTGTGGGTTAAAAAAACGAAGTTCCATTTTAAGTCTGCCTCCATACACATATACTGCCGATTTGCAGTTTGGAATAATTACCTCCTGATCATTGAATTTACTTTTAAGCAGGTGATACTTGCTGTACCCATTTACACCTAGGTGGAGTGTAACAAATGCAGATAAATTTCTTGCTTGAGGAATTTACCAGTGATCATGGTAATGGTTCAACCAGGGAACTTCTCAATCCCTAAGTGGGCATTCTACTACTGGACTACTGTTCTTACTAAATTAGCCATAAGCATTGAACTATTTTATTCAGATAAACCACAGGGACATGTTTAGGATCTTTCCAGACTTTCCTTATGATTATAAACTTGATATTTTCATACATGAAACATGATATGGAGGGATGTAACCTCTTTTAGTTGATTTGTTTATGTTGATGTATTACCATGTGACAAACAATAACTATTCCCCTGATGGCACTTTTACCATACTATTAAGAAGATTATCCTACAAATGCTGATATTTTATAGCCTTTATTATAGGGTATACTGTTTTACCCTTGTCTGTGCGTCCGTCCATTACAAAATTTCCATCGCAGTTTTCTCAGCAACTATAACATGCAGCAGCCTAATACTTTGCATATTGCTTCATCCCATAGTCCCATGTGGTGTAAAGCGATTTCATGCTCCTTGCTCATCTACTTCCTGTTTGTCGCATATTTTGAGATTTTTGCGGGGTATCACTAGTGAGCATTAGCTCACAGATTTACTTGTTTATGACATTTTACAGTCTAAGTTTCATGCTTACACTTGTTCATCGACTTAACAGCTACAACCCCTGGTCTTCTGGCTACTGGTATCATCTTTCAAACTCTCTGGAGAGTCTTTTTACTCTGCTTGGTGCAGCCGACAAATTGGCACACTGGCAGGTACCAATTTACACCTGGGTGGAGTGAAAAAATTGTAGGTAAATTTCTTGCTCAAGGAAATAAGCTGTGCCCCTAGTGGGGTTTGAAATTGGGACCTCACAATCCCTAAGAGTGTATCCTATCTCTGGACTACTGCTTCAAAAGCATTTTTTTAACCTTTGGGTGGAGCAATTATTTGCTGGGCAGGCATGTAGAAGAATCAGAGATATTTTGCTATTGCTCATATTTGAATTGATGATGTTTTACAGTACCCTTATCAGAAGAATTTTTAAAGAGAGAATGGTTAGGTCAAGATGGACAGAGAGAGAAAGGAAGTAAATTTAATGAACAATTACAGATTATAGTCAAGTTAGTACAAAATATTTCATTTTATATCATTAACATTCATTTAGCCAGTTAATCACAGTGTAATTACTAAAGTTTACAATGTACAGTTAACCACATGATTGTGGATTTTTTTACTAAAGCACAAAGCATTGTAGGTTCCAGCCAGTAATCAAATATTACCCTGGATTGGTAGTCAGATAAGTCACCAACTGAGCAAACCAGGCAGACTCCAGTACAATGAAAATGTTTAAACAAATAATAATAAGATTGTGTATTGCATGATTTTCAGCACAAGCAATTACAGTCTACGAAATTATGATATGAAAGTGACTGTTGGAACAGATCATTTTAAGAGCAAGCACTACATCTCATTTTCAGAATTTTGGTTGCTCAAAAGAAATTGTTGGTTGCCCAAACTATAAAGTTGTTGTCCTGGCCAGCCGGACACCCACTAATTTTATAGACTTTTATAAATCACTGCTTGTCTAAAAGCAATAAAAACTTTTGAATTGAGTTTTAGCTTTAGCCTTACATGGATTTAAGTGAATGTATGATAAATAAAACCTTAGTATTATCAGATAACCAGTGGGGTTAAAGTATGCTGTACTGACAGTTGAGTAAAATTAAACAGTAGTATATTATTTTATTTCATGTTACTTTATATTTCAGAACATTTATCATATATTCAGAAGATCCATTAGATGCTATTGAATCCATAGCAACCAAGGCTATACCTGAGTTACTAGAGACAGATAAGAATGGATGTTCTCCTTCGTACCCTACAATGAGCAGGTAAAATTGTACTGAAATTTTTACATTACTTTCAAGTCATGGGATCTCTTTAAATAAACTGGGCTTGTCAAATCACCAGCATTTTTTTTTAATCCATTCTTAAGTATATTTCTATTTAATACAGTAATTGGAAATAACAGCCCATGATTTTTTTTATGGTGACATTGCCAGTTGTTATTATTGTTGATAATATGCCCAAAATATCGAGAATTAAGAGTAAAACATTTACCAAAATATTTCCATAGTTGGCCAACAAAAAATAAGTTCAATATTTAATGCAGACAAATAAGGAAGGTACTTTTAAAAAGTTAGCTAATTTTATCCATGTAGCTTTTAAAGAACGAAATTAGAAATTTAGTATTAATTATTATTTCATTTGATTCCATTCATTTTCCTATTGTATGATTTTCCTTCATTTTTTTTCTTGTTTTATTTATTGTATTTATTTGTGTTTCATGTATTGTCATGTTCTTCTTTCATGTTCATGTTCGCCTAGTTTAAGGCAATAATCTGTATATAGATTATGCTGAATAAAGAACTATTGTATTGTATTGTTGTATTGTATTGTATTATCTCTAAACAAATGACAATGTCTGGGAAAATTTGATACAGAAAAGAAGAAAAATGTCTAGTTTCTTATATGGGGGTTTCCCCATGTTTAGTTGCAGACTGTATCAAATCCTCGTTTCAATCCACCGCAGATGATTTTATTAGGCCAGGCATGTATAATTAAAGAGATAATAACTACTTTAATTAATGTAGTTTGCATTACACATTAACAAGCAGACAATGTGCTGTTTGTACGGGAAAGTGCCCCTGTATCGCTTAAGTTTATTGTATAACTCCATGTTTATATATTTCATCAAAACCCCAGCAGCGTTATTGGCACTTTTTTTGGAGAGGGTAATATGGAAGGCCAAATTTTGACCCAAAATGCTCTGAAGGACAAACTGTATATTAGGATATATGTATTGACTTATGTTTGTACTATACTTCAGATCTTCATATTCAGTATACTACAGAGTTTTATATTCTGAATTAATAGAAGCTATCAAATCTATACCACCAACAAAACAGACAGACCATCTGGATGTAAGTTGATTTTTAGAAAATTGTCTTTCAATAAACCCATTTGAACCCACATTCTATTGCTATAGCAATGCAGAAATAGAACTTATAAGGCAAAAGGGCATTTATTAATCTTTTAAACCCTTAGTTTGCATTTCATGCAGTAATATATTTTGGCAATGGGGGGGGGGGGGTGCATCCCCAGTTAGATCCCCCACGAGTATATTTTGCTTTTCTGTTTCTATGAGTTTTTTCTATCCAGCTGTTTAATCTATAATTTGCTTAGCGTTACTGAATTGATGGACTAAATTAAGTCTAAGTAAATATAAAGATGGAAGGAAGTAGACTAGTTTTTTGGGGTTTTTTTGGTTGTTGTTTTTTTTAACGTCGTATTCAACACATATTTCGGTCATATATACGACGGCCAGCTCTTCTTACTATAGGTTTTCTGGACACTTATCTATCACCAGTACTAACTTACCCTACCATGAGGCCAACAACTCATGTATAGGGTATGACCTGCCGCAACCAGGCTCGAACCACAATCTCCATATTCAAGGTCAGACATGCTTACCACTACGCCATGGCCGCGGCTTGACTTGTTTTGTACTAACTCATAGATATACTTACATTATTTTAGGTTTGGATGGAAAGATTCCTCAGATGGAATGTTGCTGTCAGAATATTTCAAATGTTGATTAATCTGATAAAGGTAGGTTCTTGTACTTATAATTGAATTCTGACTTTAATCTTTAGTAAACTAGGGTTCTAATTTTTGAAACCTGGTTGTTAGATTGGGGAAGGGGTGATTTGTTGAAAACAAAATTGTACCAGCTATGTAAATCTAGAACCTTTTGAAAAAATTCCTAGAGTTTTACTGGTATTTTTAGAAAAGATTGAAAAGATAAATTTTATTTTAAGTCGGCAAGTTAATATAACAATAAATATAAGCTTAATTAAGCTTTTACAACCGACTATAACATTAATATGAGTTAAACAAAATAAATACAAGTTAAACAAATTTTAATATGGATAAATTAAAATGGCACGATACAATTATTTTAAGCTAAAATTGATCGAAGATCACATACAACAAATAATATAGATATAAAACATTCACATCGAAATGAATAAATATATGAATAAATAGACAAATTAATGTTATATAACAAATAATAAAAATGATAAAATACATGATATATTTTATGTGCCCTTTTCTTTAATTCCAATTAATGAGGAAAGTTGAGCATCTGTAGGCAGTGCTCTGGTGCTGGAAGCAATAGAATCTAAAACAAATATATTGAAAACCTGGTTTTGTGGAATTGCCATGTTTCTTGTGTGTTTGAGCATATGCTATCTATTGGATTGATGATACTCAAGAATTGCATGAATTCTAAATTAATTCTAATGGAATGCTATGGATTTGGATTAGATTGAGCACTAAGTATTGAACTTAGTATTAGACAACAGCTTCAGAAAACAATGATACTGTTATCAAGTTTTTGATGTTTGGAATTATGCAAACAAGACATATTGTCCTTTGGAATAAAATGCCATTGAATCAATTTTTTACATCAGAAGTTTATTAGAATTCTCTAGTTTTAAAATTTTTCTAGTTTAATGAGTGTTGGGTCACTTGTATTTTCTCTTGGCATCTTTTGCCCCCAAGTGAACCATGTCCTTTTGTTGTAAGAAGCCTAGATGGCAACCATGCATAAATAGATTTTGTTACACTGATTCTAGTTATTGATATTTGTATGTTATATTTCAGACATTTGATGGTAGAAGTAACTTAGGAACATGTATAAAGGTATCTTACTTTTTGATTGATGGTTCATTGCAAACTAGTCTTTCTTTCTTATATGAGGTCAGACTTTCTTTGCAGTGATACATATATTAAATGACCAAGCGGTAACAACAGACTGGTAATCATTAGATAGCCAGCTCCCTGTTGGTCTGTATCCCTTATTAAACATACCCTGTTGTTTCATTCAGCAAGAAACTATATTCTAGCTCTGTACTGGGGGACCAGGAAGCTGACTCAAAAGGGATTAAGTTATAAGAACTTTTTTCACAATTGAGCTAAAAATAAACTCATATAATGGTAGTATAAAAAATAATATCCAATTGTGAGCCAGAAAATAATTTACTCATTGTTTTTCTTAACTAGTGAAAATATGAATTCTGAGCTCACGCTGTGAAATAAAACATTTTTTTTTTTCATGGAGGTTAACAAATATGTTTTGTATACATGTACTTGATATTTCAGTATGGAAGATTTTTCCTAGAAACTTTCCTGAGATTAGGTATGCCATTGTTGGATTATATGTTTAAAAGTCATAGACAGGAAACTATGGATTTATTAAAGAAATTACAACCTAGTACTAGAGCCTTACATCATATGTGTGGACACTCTAAGGTAAGGTTATAGCAGAGGTATAATATAGCACATGTACTCCAGATACACCATAAAAACTAGCTTGAAGGCATGGGAGTACAAGTGCTATATTACACCTCTGCTACATAAATAACTATGGTGTGTAGTGCGACTCGAAACCAGAGACCTCTAGTCCTAAGTGGCCATTCAACCATGTCACAATAAAAAGTTGCCTTGAAGGTATGGGAGTAGGAGTACTGTATTATATCTCTGCTACAAGCTTATATGCAGTAACCTTCTAAATCCCTCTTTAAAATTTTAATTAATGGGGGAAATACCTATAGGCAACAGGTACTATACAAATGGCAGTCATTGCCTTCATTCACAAACCCAGCACCAAGGACTAGTGAAATTTGACTTAGGCTTGTGGAAATTGTTGTCATGTTGTAGTTGATAACTTAGAAACCAAAATGGTATTACATGTTTATTGTGTATGTGATACATGTTATATTTTGAATACTTCAAGGTTTTAAGACAGTTTTCATGTTAGCTGTATATGAATATGTCTTCATATAGTGTCTTTAATATATTTATACATTTGTTACTAAATGTATTAATTATACCCCCGCTTCGAAGAAGAGGGGGGTATACTGTTTTACCCTTGTCCGTGCGTGCGTGTGTGCGTCCGTCCGTCCGTCCGTTACGAAATTTCCGTCACAGTTTTCTCAGCAACTATACCATGCAGCAGCCTGAAACTTTGCATATTGCTTCATCCTATAGTCCCATGTGGTGTAAAGCGATTTCATGCTCCTCGCTCATCTACTTCCTGTTTGTCGCATATTTTTAGATTTTGGCGGGGGTATCACTAGTGAGCATTAGCTCACAGATTTACTTGTTCTTTCAGAAAATTATAGCCATCCTGCTACCCTCTGTGGTATAATGACCTCTTAGTTAAATGCATTTGTTTCCCTTTTTTAGAGGATAAACACTATAGCAACACATTGTATAGATTATTTAACAAAGATCAGTCAATCTATTCACTGTTCCTGGAAAGGCTCAATCTCTGGGCTTAGCTGTTTATCAGTTATTAGGCATTTACAGTGTCTGGCAACTGCCCTACATGATTTAGAATCAGTGCTAGAAGGGAAAATGACTGTAGAAATTATTTCATTACCATGCTGCACGAAAGAATGCCCTGTCTGAAAATCGAACTTACAACCCATCAGTCAGTGGACTTGTCCTTACTGACTGAGCAAGACGGGCGGCTACCTTTTGTTTATCAAATCAGTCATCATTGCCTAATCTGTATTTCAATACTTAAACATTGTTAATCTTTCTCTTAACAATGTGTTATTTTATATTTCAGATAATTAAAGATCTTGCTTTAACCAACAATGTGCCAATATTAAAAAGATCTTTAGAAATATTTGTATTTAGAGTTAAAGCTATGTTAACTGTCAACAAATGTCTAGAAGCATTCTGGGTTGGAAATCTTAAAAACAGAGATTTACAGGTAACATAGTGGTTGTACATGTATTTATTGCTATCTCCATAAATAGATATCCTGTAGAGCCTTGTCGTACAAGATCTTTAAGGTTTCGATGGAGGGTCACATCGAGATGACCTTTATGTCAACCAATCAATGCGCAGCTTTCATCTAGACGAAACACTATTAATAGCATTTTGATTTCATAATTTTTATTTTTTAAACTAATTGTTTGCAAGCTAATTTGACAGCAGTATTATTCACAGTCTGCAATTGGACGGCTCAATTCAAATTGCGTGACACAGGTTATGTAAACGAGTTACTAAACAACGATTTTGTCCTGAATATCAAAATGAGAAAAAGGTCACCTGAATGTGACCCACTTAAGAAAATTGTCAGATCTATATTAGCAAGAAGGCAAGCAGAAAATTTAAGATTGGGTTTTAATCAGATTGGTATTTATTGTTACTGGATGTAAGGCTGTATATCAACATTTAATATAATTAGGTTTTGTACGGAGACTGCTCACCTTATCATACGCAGAAAACCAGAGTGGGGCCTGAGCACTTTTAGATAACGTGTATGACGTACGTTAATTCTTTAAAATTGAAAAGACTGATAAAATCAATGAAAAATTAATATACCTATGAGTTTGAAAAATATCTCCAGTTACATGGGCGCTGCATTTTCATCAATTTTATCAGATGCTTAATCAAACATCTGCTTATCAAGATTAAAGACTGGTTTACGTTTTACCTATTGCGACACTCTATAGAAAATTGCACTACAAGCGTTTGACAATACGGATCAATTAATAAAAAATCTGTCCAGTCTTCAATAAATCGTCTGCTTAAACTTTGTCGTTGTCTACGCTGCAGTAAGAATCATACTTATTACTTCTATTTCTTGTAAAGCAATAAGAGTTGCATATTTTTGTTTACAATGTATTTTATTTTGGCATAGTAAGAATAATATTTATTTATAGTTTTTTTATTGTAAATCAATAAGAGTTCTACTTTTTTCCCTATTATTTTTTCAATTTTTATTGTAAAGCAATAACAGTTCTACTTTTTTGCCTTTATTTTTTTTCAATTTTTATTGTAAAGCAATAACAGTTCTACTTTTTTGCCTTTATTTTTTTTCAATTTTTATTGTAAAGCAATAACAGTTCTACTTTTTTGCCTTTATTTTTTTTCAATTTTTATTTAACTCTAACTGTAAAAAATCAATTAACAGTAGGCCTGTTCTAATAAGTATTACTTACTTTTCTTTATTTTATTTTGCCAAAGTAACAATCTTATTTTTTTTATTTTTAAATAATAACAGTCAACTATTTTGTCTTTATTTTTTAAGTATAAGTTTGTTTTCCGCGCCATAAGTAGCACCTAAGTTCATATTAGAAACTTGGTAGAAACTTCTATCCCACTACTAACTACCACTTTCACAAAGATGTGACAGTATTTGTCAACGATGGACAATTGCATTGAGCCCAGGACCTCTGGATTTGAAATCCTACATTTTACCACTGCGTTTTACTAAGACAAGATTATGATTGTATCATTTGTAATTTTTGTCAAATAATTTGCATTTATATACCATATGGGTCTCCTGGAAGTGCACTCGGTGGTTAATCTAAGTTGTAAGAATTTGTGTCACAATCAAACTAAAATAAATGTTAATCAAAATGAACAAAAACTTCTACATATTTCAGGGAGCTGAGATATTATCTCAATCACAAACAGCTATATCAGAACAAGGTGGTGATGATGATAGTGATGGTGAAACATTACCTGATGATGATCTTAGTGATGTTGTTAGTATTATATATTGTATTTTATGGTGGTAACTTGTTATATGCATGTTTAGGGTCCTTGATGTAACCTGGGGTCAATTTAACAGGATTGACCTACGTACAATCGATTGATATACAGTATGATATATATCAATACATCTTCTTGCAAATTACGAAAATTATAGGATTGAGGTCAAATAATGTGAGTGTTTCCTGGACAGATTAATTTAAGAATTTGATGTATCAATCGGTTCAGATTTAAAAAAATGGTGACTTTTCTGGTCCCTGGACTGGTAGTGTAGTATATATTATAGCTTATGACCATCCAAGATCTACAGTTACCTAATAAACTTTTTTGTATATATGTTCTATGAATGTATGCTGTTTCTATATATTTATTACCATTTGTCTTTCCTTAAATATTTTTGATGTGTTAAATGTCTATTTTATGTGATACTTTGAGACACATGATTATCATTTAAAAAAAGTTAAAAGTTAAAGTGCAGTTTACAGTCTGCTTCTTTATACATGTACTTGTTCAGTCAACTTTACAATTTTGTACAATAACCCCTGATATTTGAAATCTCTTTCTGACAGGTGATCCCTCTCAGTGCCCATTTACACCTTGGTGGAATAGGACAATTGCAGATTTATTTCTTGTCAACGAAATTATCAGTGCCCTTTGTGTGCTTCGAAATCTGGACTTCTCGATCCTTAAGCATATGTTCTACCACTGGACCACTTCTCCTTTAACTTTTTTAACTATGTTATATTCCTCAACTTTATAGATAAATCATTTCTTACTTACCAGACTACATATATTTTATTTATTTTAGGATCTAGATGAAGACAGTAATGCAAGTCATGATATAGATGCTAATATAACTGATCCAGAAGGTTCATACAGTCAAGCTTACTAAATCGTACCATAGAATTAGATATTTATGTCATTGATTGTATATACAGTCACTACATATAGATATGCCTAACTTACTATGACATTATAGACAACTCTTTAACATGAAAGTTTAAAGGAGATCTACAAGTGACTATAATTACTGTCATTGTCACTAGTGTAGTGCTGTAAACACCTCTGTTAGTTAAGAATGTGTACATATTTGTTCTTTACTTCTTCTTATAATGTACAGGGCTCTCTCTGGAGTATTGTCATGCATGGGTTTATGAATGATAGGATGAAAAAATAAATGGTGCTAGTAAAAATCGTAATCGAGTTCATCAAAAAATATTATCACTATCGTTTAAACAATCTATTTTTACCATTGTTACTCAGTTTATGTAGAGATGAATACTACACTCGTTGTCTATTGTATTTTATGACATTAACTGCTTTCACCTGCAGTTTCATATTTTGTATGGGAGCATTCAAACAGACTGTATTGAATTTAAACACATTTGACCTTTATCAGGTCAATGATGGACTAAAGTACCTATGTAAATAACTTAATCATGTTATGTAATCCTATCAGAAATCTGGAATCAAACCTATGACCTGTCAAGTCGTAAATGAACACTTTAATATGGAATGGATTATTTATGTTTAGTGCCCATGCATAAATAAAACCACACAATTTTAGTGGTTGTAACCAGACATTGGCCCAAAGACATTCAAACTCCAGGATTCAATGCTAAAACCTGATGAGGTGTATGTACATGTAGTTGGTGTAATTTAACACTTGTATTCCCATTCCTTCATGCTAGATTTTTGTCAATGTGGCAGAGTGTTTGCTTAAGACTCAGATAGTCATAGGTAAGATCCCAGCTATGACGATGTATTTTTATCACTCACTATATATTTGTTACTGTTTAAGGTTGTGTTAATATAGTTATAAATTGCTTGTTAAATGTTCAAATGTTCACTCTGTTACAGTATACACACAATAAGGTTACCAATTATTATGAAAAATTAACTTTTTTATTGATTTATTTTTAGTGTACAACAACATGCATGAATAAATAATGAACTACATATAACAGTCACATAAATATACGTTAATGAAGTTGTTAAGGATTTTTGGGACCTGAGAAAAGTTTTTTTTCTACATAACAACTGTTGAAATCATGTAAATCATGGAATTTCAAGATCTACCATGTATTGTTGAATTTTATACAACTGTCTGTGATGCATTCATTAACTTCACTGATTTAAATATTCACTTCAGTATTTTTGTAGCCAAAAAATATAAAGCGGAATTAATGGACCATTCCGAATGCGACCTTTTTATTTGAATAACAATACATTTACCCACAAATATAAGCATGTGCTCTTTTGTTAACACCTTGTTTGTGGGAAAAAAGTTACTGTAAACCTTTGTTAAATATGCTAATAGGTAAGGTCATGGAAAGGTCCATTCATGGTATGCCCCACAGACAGTTAAATAAAATTTAACAACAATTCTAGCATAATTCCAGATCTGCAATTTTCTGTTGTTTTATGATCTTATTCATTACTGAAGATATTCCTGTACGTAATTGTTTCATTTGATTAGATAACTGATCACTGGATGAACTATTGGTACACTCTTTGACTATATCTGGTATTTGTACATTTATATTGTTGTCTGAATTTATATCTGACTTGATACTGCATTTTGATCCAAAATCTGATTCAGATTTATCTGAAAATACATTTGAACAAATTTGAAATAAATTAATGTGGGCTTGAAGGTGAAAATTTAATTAATTGATTAGGCATAGAAAATTATGTGTTTAAGGCTACAATATGATAAAGTTAGGTAGGGTTGGCTCCAAGTTTTATATAACTAAGGGTGCGTTGCTTAAGCAAATCGCTATGTATCGCTTTGCGCCTGGTACCCTTCTTACAACAAAAGGAATGAGTGTGTGACATCAAATTTTGGGTACCAGAACACAAAGCGATACGTAGCGATTTGCTTAAGCAACGCACCCTAAGTCAATTGTGATTTTCACTGATAATCATCTAGTCAATATTCCTGAATGTAAAATTTAAAAATAAACTGGTTTAGGTTAGTTTTTCTAAGTCTGGTCTGGTTGCTCTAACCACAGGATTTTTAACCTTAGTGCTGCATGAGTTTTAAAATGTAACTGTCTTTATTGATCTTACATTCTGCTGACCACAGGGCCCAGTTTCACAAAAAAAACCTCAACTTTGTACTCAAACTCAACTTTTTGTTTCGATCATTAATTTTGCTTATTTAATCAGTGTTACAACAAATATAAGAAAATTAGAATCTCCAAAGATTGGTTAAAAGTCATTTTAGACAAAATGAAGCTGACAAGCATGTTTGAATAAGATTTAATTCTATTGTATTGACTTGAGTCTGTTAATGAACTGTTGAGTTTAGTCTCAAATGAAATCTTGGCTCGTGGCTTTAAGTTTATAATAAAACCTATGATGATTTATGTTGATACATTTTATATCATTTTATTATTATGATCATCTAACAACAGCCATTCCAACTGTATTGACATGCTATATAGAGACCAAAAACACTTGAGTCAGTTATTGAGTTTGTACTTAAGTTTGTTTGTGAAACTGGGGCCAGATCTAAGATTTTTTGTTAAATATGTATGTCTCAGTAATTTGATAGACCAAGTTGATAGGAAAATAAAATGAAAACATTAGTCAACTCAACAAAAATGTTTAAAATGCCATAAAAGATAATCTATGTGTTTATTGTGTCTTATTGTTAGAATACACAGTGTGTTGTAAATTATGTTCATATTTTTTATGTCTAAGAATGTATCACCAGATGTAACTTTATACACGTAAATGATCACTGTTTTGTATACCTTGATTTTTGTTATTATAAGTTATGTATTCTGATTGTTAAGTTGTTCTGTAAATAGTTCTATAATTAAATATATCAAAAAACTTATCTAGTTTGTTATTATATCACCAACATAACTACCTGCATGAGGATCCGGTGCTCTGGATAACGAGGACCTTGAAGAAAGACATGGTCAGAGTGTGTAAAAACTGATCTACAGGCATATGTTTTGGACACTGATCCTCTGGAGATCAAATGTCAGTCGATCTAGCTGCCGGCTGCCTCAGCCTATCCCAATTTTTACAATGCCAACACAAGATGACAAAATTCAGAATAGATTGATTGATTGATGGATGGATTGATTGATTTTAGACCAATACATACCTTCAATATTGTATGTCTGTCTTGATTTACTGATACCGTCATCATCATCGGTGTCAATTTCATCATCAACTTCAACCAATGGTCCACACTTCGATGATGATGATGATGTTGTTGGACCTTGTGTCAGTAGGTTAGACATTGCCCCTAGTTCTCCAGTGAATACAGTACTTGTACGACGTCTGTCTGATAGAGTGTAAGCACCTACGCTACTACCACATCTTAGATCATTACTCTTTCTTTGTCTACCATATACTTCAATCATTACTGAATCTTCTTGTAGACATTCTATCACCTGAAATATGTTAATATTCCTCTTGATGTAGGTACTTGGTGAACTTGTATGGAATAATTAAATAGACATACGGAAACATAACAATACTCTTCCAGTCCTTGGACAAAATCCTGTGTTTAGGATAAACGGATTCACATTTACCCATTAAATAAGAAAAACATTGTTACGAGGGCCAGTCAATAAATAACCAACCTTATCTATTTCAAGTCGTGATCTACCTCTTCCTTAACAATGTAATTTCCCTCTAAGGCTATGCACTTGGGCAAACGGTGTTCAAATGCCAACAGCCCAGAAATGAAGAAGTCGGGGTCCTTTCCATGGAACCTCTCCTCAACTGCCACCACAACAGCAGATGGTTGAGTCTTGAACTTCTTTGGCCTTGGAAATCCTGGCCCTACCCACTGACGATTCTGGGTTTATTTTCTGGTTCATAATAATGTACCCACGTCTCATCCACAGTAATTACATGTAGATGCAAAAAAGAGATCATCTTTTGACCTCAAACACTTCAACAACGCACTGCATAATGATGTTCTCTAAGCCATTTGCTTATTGCTGAGGGATTTTGGGTATCAACGGTCTGTAAGCTTGTGCATACCTAAACGATCATGCAAGATTGTTGAAATGGTAGCATGTGAAATGGCTAATGCCTGAGCTTTTACTTCGCCTATCTAAGTATACCAGGTCATAAACTTTATGCCAAAAGCTGGTTATTTATTGACTTGCCCTCGTATCTGAACAAACTCCGAAACCATCTTCATGATGTGTTGATGACGTTGGACTGGTTATCATTGTACAGCCAGCTCCTATTTGTTCAAATCACATTCATAATCAAAAGGCTCAGTACAGGGAGACCAGGAAGCAGACTCAAGAGTGATTATTTAAGTCAAAACAACTAGTTTTACAATTAAGCCAAGTATATGACTATAAACTCAATAAATTAGTATAAACTAAAACTCAAATTTATGTTGGTAATCCTGTTCGGATCAAACAATCGTACTCACGACTTAATTGTCATGTAAAATGCTCATTCAATAGTCGTGATACGTTATCTATTTTATTTTCATTGTTTAGATCTAATACCACAAATACTCATACTTCATTTAATGAATTGTTCACTTGTTAAGTTTTTTCCCATTAATTTATTATTTAGCAGTAACAAAAACTTGCAGTCACTTTCAAAATTAAAACGTTTATCTGGTATCATTCCCAATAATAATTACATTGTATATGAAAAAATGTTAGTAAATTTATTAGCTCAATTTATTTATAGTGATGTTGTTATTAATTCAAACATTGCAGCTACCAGTTCACATGATATATTATAAATTCAAACTGTACCTTAGTTGTAACATTGTTGATTGTATGTACATGTTCAAAGTTGTATTTAGGTGAAATACCAAACACTTCTTCACTGTAAACTCTTCCTTCATCTTCATTAAAACAATAATGACACCATGACTGAAATATAATATATTATAACATTACCATTCCATGTCTTTACTTTAAAAAAGAGCTGACGTGGCATAGTGGTTATTATGGACTTCAGGCTTGACAAGTAACTTTGTTTGTCCAAAACCTTTTGGAGGGCATTGTAGAACATTGTAGTACATGTAGAACTTGGTTTCACTTGTTAATCAACACCTGACGTTTCATCATATATTACGTCACTTATATTGTTTTGTTAAAAAATGATTTAAAAGACTTACGCGTTGAATGGCTATGTTAAATGAATAAATAAACACAATAGTAAGCACTATGTTATTGCCTAGTAGGATAAAAGTAATATTAAAAGCGCAAAAACTCTTCTTCATGCTTTTAATTCAATGTACTTACTGATCTATATCTTCCTGGAATACTTGTAGCTCCATTTATCTTTATTTTGAATGAGATAGATTGTCCAATCTGAAAATGATTAAATTATAATTGAGATGAAAATACAATTTTAAGTTATCGTACATGATAGATTTATGCAAGAACTTGTATGTTAGTACGTGTTGTGTCCAAATGATCGACACACAGCCGGATTATTTTGACCGTTTAAACCAAATATTGCATCGTTAAGTGAACTGTAGCTTAAGGTCTTCAGTGAACCTGTGCCTATACTCTTTATGATAATTAATGCCGAATCAGGCGAAGAACAAAATGTAAAAAGCGGTCCATAAAGTTTTAAAAGTCAGAACTAGCGAAATGAGTGAAAAGCTTCAAAATGTGGGGAAAATTTCGCCCAAAGGCTTTGGAGCTTGAATTTAAGTTTGACAAAATACGTGATAGTTTATTAATGTTACTTACTAATTCAGATGGGCAATCTACAGCCAGGTCATCGGATTGTTCGGTACCATCAGATGTACAAGGAATTAACCATACAATTAAATGACCAACATATTTAGCTTGGTAATCATATATACCAATCTTTTGTTCACCTATATCTAACATATAAGCTATAGATTCTAAAGTTAGATATGTTACCCCTATCAATGTTGGTGTATCCATCGGTTCCCAGAATGGATCTTGTCTCTGTAACATACAACATAAATATCATCGTTGTAATTCTAAACTAACCCTTGCAAGCAGATATTTTGTAGACCGAGCAAGTGCGCGAGTAGGTAATTTTAGATCGGGTTTTAATCAGATTGATTCCATACCGACGTACTCATGCGCATTTTAATAATTTTGCGCCAAAAGGCTACATGTATATGTAAAGTTAATGTAGTGGATTGATCGAGACCTTCACGAATTTCCCTTATCCACTGGGCCTTCGATCAAGTTCAGTAATGCCATGATCTATGCATCGATATATTTAGTATTAATTTCGATTTTATTTTAATTCCATTTATTTTCTTATTGTATGTTGTTTTTTTCCCTTCCTTTTTGTTGTTTTATTTATTGTATATATTTGTGTGTTTCATGTATTGTCATATTCTTCTCTCATGTTCATGTTCGCCTAGTTTAAGGCAATGATCTGTATATAGCTTATGCTAAATAAAGGAAAAAAATCATAAGTCAAGTTTTATACTGATAATAATAGAATATACATATTCAATACCCTCATGTTTTTGACAGTTTGATTCGTCTTTGGTTTAATTGACACTCAAAGGTAAAAAATCACAACAAATCCAAGTACTACATCATGCTAACGGACCTCCTAGCTGTACTTGTTCACTAAGTTAAACCAAGCTACGCCTCTACAGTCAATCACCCTATAAAAATCCTTGATCCGCACCCTGTTTTGCAACCTACCACATGACTTGAAACATAACGAAAATCCCGTGATTTAGGATTATGTTTGTCAGCCAATCAAGAAGAACTGTGTTTTGTATTCTGAAAACTGATTGGTCAAATATTTGAACCATGTGAATTTGTAAAGGAAATTGTGTTGTCCGCCATATGTACAATGGGTGAAAAATTGTTTGAAGAACTTATATAATGGAATTTATTCAATAATTTATCAGGTTAGTTGCTAATTTTATTGCATGAATATATCTAGTACCTATGCATTGTTGTAGAAATTAACTCTCTTCTCCTACTCACGTTTAGTCATACAATTACCTGTGTTCATTGTTTCGAATTTTTTAAAGATAGATAGATAGATAGATACTTTATTTATTTGATTTGTGCGTAAGCACATCATCATATTACATAATATACATTACAAGATTAACTAAACATTACAAAACATACATACAATAAACATGGTACAAACACATATTCTAACACACTCCACACACACACCACACTCAACACATAGCTCACACAAACACAAAAAACTATCATTCACAAATATAGCTTTACTCACAATGTCTATCATTTTATGTTAATTTTCAAAACATTACAAAAGAGTGAAGACAATAAACACGATACAAAACACATATTCTTACACCACTCCACACACACCACACACTCACACATACCACACACAAGCAATCATCCACAAATATAGTCTTACTTACAAATATATTTACTGATTTATTAATCAACATATATAAACTATAAAAAGACCATATAGTAGAAATGTTAACATATATTAAATACTTTTCTATGTACATATATGGAGAAGAACGGTACAATTGTTGTTTTAAGTCATTATTGAACATTAAGGAAACTTTTATTTCGTCTTTCGAATGCTTTTGCTATAAAATTGCCTAATTTAGTTAAAATATTTGTATTATCATTATTTAATAAATCTAAAAACTAAAGCATGCTCGGGTTACGATAATAGTAACGGAATATATTTTTCACGTAAATCGGAATACTTATTACAAACTAGAATAAAATGGAATTCATCTTCGATGTCATTATGCGGACACAGAATACACTTACGATCATGTCTTTCTTTTCTGTTTCTGCCATAACGTTGGCTTTCAATAAATAAGTTATGAGCTCCTATTCGAATTTTAGTAATACATGCACGTAGTTTAAACGAAAATATTTTAGACATATAAACAGGTGAATTAAAGCTATCGTTGACATGCATGTATAGAGTATTAAGACAAGAATAACGAGCTACGTCACCATACCATTTTTGTACAAAACTGTCGATTAATGTTTTCTTAAATAATTCAATAAACGGTTTAGTTTCTACATTATATGGATTATTAAAAACATATGTAAAACCATACTCGTCTAATAATTCTTTGATATTGGTTACCCAGGTTGTAGTACCTTTAAAATGGCGATCCAAGACGTCATTATAAACAGTTTTTAGTATATTTTCTGTTTTAATTAACTTAAACCAATACTTTAAAATATATATATATTTAAAGATGGATCGAGGTTGCTATTTTCAAATTTAAAAATGATTTTAGATTGATTGCAGATTTTAAATTGTTAAATATTCTATATTTATTTGTCAACATCATAATGTCTGAGGTGAATTGGAAGGGATTCTGTAGAATATGGACCATACGGTTATTATAATGCAATGTACAATTTTCCGCTACGTTTACTGCAAACTTGAAAAAAAATATGGTCATACACATGACTGAGGTGGCCCCGGAGATATTTTTCTTCTACAAGCAGCGTAACTTTGTCTGCTTATTTACCGCCGGCCTGAAGGCCGGTGGTATATTGGAGTCGTCAGAATCTGATGACCATGGTAGGAGCAGTTCATGATTTCTTTTACTTGCGTCCTCCTTTTTATTCACAAATGTTGACCGTGTTAAATTGTATTAATTTTTAGTTTTATAGTACTGCAATAAAATTTCGTGCTTTTTTGTGGGCATCTTAAAGAACATTTATCATTAATTTATATTTTAAGACATTGTAAAATGTCTGCTCCCTAAACTGAGGTTCAGGCTAAAAAACACGTACCGTACATATTTCACGCACGTCTCCGTGAACAGATTTGCTAGACTCGTGGTAAAATAAGCCAGTGCGCGAGCTGAGAATTTTAGATCGGGTTTATCGTATACGAAGCGCTAAATGCATGATGTTAAATCTGGCGTGTTTTTGTATACATATATTTCATTTTTTTCTTTAAACATTTATATATCATGTTTAAAAAAAGTTTCCCAAAGAAATTGCTAATTATCTTCTCTTCCAAACCCTGATTTAGACTAAAAAAACGTATAGACATGCAAGTACATTTTAGTAAACATAACTTTATTGCTGTAATTAGTGGCCAATAAGCCGTATTTTTTAAGTTTATAAAAAGGAATAATGTATTAATTACATGATATGTACAGTAAATATATAGATTTGTACACTGTGCCATTTAATCATGGAACACTTTACATGTTCTGTATTATACCTCAGAATACAGAATTTTGTACTCTTTTTGCCGCATATATCTTTGTTTTCTCTTTTGATTTATGTTCACATAATATTACAACTATCCGGCGGTATTTAATGCTTTGCATTAATCTTTTCTTGTTTAGAAATTAGATTTTCGGGATGTTTGCAAGTACAAATCTTGGGGACCCAAACCCCTGTTTGAACCGCCGATGTATTATATTATTCCATTGTTTTCTTGCAGCTTGATTAAAATGGTATACATTGCATTTGTCAAGAAACAGCTTATTAGTAACAGTAATTAGGTACCTCTTTTTTCATGGTTATGGATCAATGCTATTTATACACGGGTGTTTTAGGAAGGTACTCCATCAGAGTACCAAATAGGGTTAACAATCAATAGTTTCATCAATTTGCATTGTCTCTTATGAACAAACCCAAGTCATTCCTATTCAAAATAATGAAAAATTTCATTTGAATTGCTTGAGCGATATCGTTATGACCACTGTCCGAGACATTGAACACTCCAAGTGTGATTATATTTCTTAAAAATATACCGCATAGACAATAAACCTATAGTCAGCGATTGGTAGTAAGAATCGCACGCCTTATATCTCCCAAATATTTACATTTTTTATCCAAATATAAAATGGTATCAAGAGAGAAAATTGTTTTCTTATGATTATGTTATGGTACTCACAATGGTTGTTTGTTCACCACAGGACATTAATTGAGAGCTTTATGTGAATCAGGTTCGGTTTCCTAACGCAGCCGCTCATGTATTTCCGTTCTAATAGTTTTGATTTCCCTCTGTTTAGTGAAGTGTTGGCAGTTTCTTGTTAAATGTTGCAAGAATCAGATTTGTAATTATTGCTAAAGTTATTACATTGTCTTATTTCTATCTACGCCACTTTCACACACATTCGCACTATTTGAATGATTTGAATGATGCTACTTTTGTATCAGTTTTTGTGACACAGTATTTCACAACATCATAAATGCTACTTTTGCATTAGTTTTTGTGACAAATGACATCACAACACCATAAATGCTACTTTTGCATCAGTTTTTGTGAAACATGACATCACAACACCATAAATGCTACTTTTGCATTAGTTTTTGTGACAAATGACATCACAACACCATAAATGCTACTTTTACATCAGTTTTTGTGACACATTATCTCACAACATCATAAAGGCTACTTTTCACCTGTTCTTGTAAGACATGACTTGCTACCTTTGCATACATGTCTACACACGACCATAACTGCTACTTTTCCATCTGTTTTTGTGTCACATAATCACACACCATAATAAATGCTTCTATTGCTCCTGTTTTTGTGACACATGATCATACAATAAATGCTACTTTTGTTCCTCCACGTGTAACTGTATGACACGTGATTACACAACTCCATTACTGATTCTATTGATTCTTTCTTTGTCACTGTATTACACATACATGCACTAGGTTTGTATCTAAACATACCCATTCTAAACTCTCATTGTTGTTTTCATTACTTTCTTTGTCTCTGTATTAGACAAGCTTCAATTGTATTTTATCTTTCTTTATTAACGTATGTCTCATATATACTCCCTACGTGAAACCAATCCGAAATAACAGAAACATATGGCAAAAATGCTTTATTTCAATTAAGATATCGACAGGTCACAAAATACTAAAACTGTTGTTTTCTTTCTTTCTTTGTCGCTGTATGACACAAACCGTCATTTCTATTTTTATTATATCTTTAATTGTTGACGTTTGTCACGTATGTACATTAGGTAAGAATTTTACAACAGAAATGTTGTTACCTGTTCTTTCTTTCTTGCCATATGGTACTAATACTTTGTCGTACTGACTGGTCACAAAACATCATCACGAACAATTTATTTCTGTCTTTGTCGCTGCATGACACCAATCTAAAAACCCAAAGCAACGGCTTTGCAACAAATTACGATTTTTCAATGTTATTTCTGTCTTTGTCGCTGTATGACACATTCACTCACTTAGGTAAGTATTCATTTTACACAAAATACTTTTAACTGTTGTCTTAGTTTTCTTGTCGCTAAATGCCATACATATAGGTAAGTATTTAACCAATCCAAAAATATGCGTACTAGGTTGTTATTATTTCTGTCATTGCATTGTCATTGTGTTATTTCTTCAGTAGCTTTCATAGTGCATTACAATGCAATATCTTATCTATTTCATTATTTCATTTTGCTGTTCTTTGAGACCCCAATTCTCTTAAATTAAGATATTGATTATCATCAAAACAATATAATTGTTGTTTTGATTTTTTCGTGTCAATGTTACACAAAACATTTCAAGAAAACGACTCTCGATAAGACTAGATTTATCTGCAACTGCTGTGGGTCACATTGTCGTGTTGATCAGATACCGTCTGATTGATCTTTTTTCAACGGCCCTTTGTACTACATAGTGCTACATTAATGAATTTATTGACACTATAAACGGTTACTTATCAAATAAATTAAGTACAATTTATGCACAAACATGGTCACATTTCTAGCAGAATTATTGTATTGTTTGTATGATATTCTGTTAGACAACCATATCGAACACCACATAGGACATCTTATCAAACAGATTATGTACATTCTTGCATAATACGATGATCAAACTTTAAACAGAAATATTGTATTGCATTGTATTATAATATGTTGAACAACTATAGCAATCATCAGAAAAGGTTACTTATAAAACAGAAATAGACAATTCATGTTCAAGCAGGTCATTCGGCGTGATATGACCTTTTTGTGTTGGTGCGCCGTAAAACCCAAACAAACAAACAAACATCGAGCAGGTCATATTAGTCGAATGGGCAATAAATTTCATTTTGTTTAAGTAAAACAGAGGTTTGTTTACTGCGGTGAAAGATTTTGTAATTGATTGACATTGCACGGACTTGTTGACACACTTCGCCAGGAAAGCACCTGTTATTGTTCTGGTCATCTAATGATTATTGTTTGATTTATGTGCTCGGTCCTACTCATGCCGATTCATGAGTAGGCTTAATTAACGCATTTTAATTCTCATTTTGGTTTCAGAGTTTCTAAATAAAAATACGATACAAAAGGAATTTAGGTAAAGGTACTGGTACTGGTATAGGGTGCCAATAATGTACCTTCCCACACCAAGAGAGATGTGGGTGAGCACATAGAGTGAACAGTTTTCTGCCGGTGGTCAGTAGGTCTTATGCCTCCTTCGGGAGGTATATTTTTCGCCGGTCAGCAATAGCTAAGACACTACTGGTTATTGTATAGTATATATACACAGTAAACAATATGTTATGGTGTATATACGCTGTGCAGTAGGTTGGCTTGTCTGGTCAATCAGTTACAAAGTCATCATTATCACCTGATTTGTAAACAAACAACGTTGATTGTGAAAAACTCATTTATTTGTCAAAACAGAAGTATGAACCATGTGTTCTGTTACATTAAATTACCATTACAAACACGGTATCCCATTTGCCTGTTGTAATCTGTACGTGTAAGAAAGTCCACGGAATCACAATTATTGTTTAGTTGAAGTTCTAACTCCGCAACGTTTTCAAATGGCATAGTCATAATTGGACAACTGAATAAATCTATAGAACTGTCATACTCATTGCTTGATATTATCTAATCTCCCGGGAGATGACATGGTAAAATGCTCACATTATGATCTTCACTATCTTCACATTACTTACTGTTTGCAAAATAAAGCAATATATTAATAATAAAAACTGCATAACAATTAGACCTATGTTAAACACAAAGGCAAGCACGAGAAAATTGTTTCTTTCTACTTAAGAATGGCTTAAAGCTAAAAAAATACACTAATGAACGGGTACATTCTGAACATTTTAGGGGGGGGGGTCCGGACCCCCCAGCTGGATCCGCCTATACAATCTCTATAACCTTGAAAACATTGTGTGTAAGCTTTATATGAAAAAGGTTCGGTTTCCAGCCGCAGCTGCTCATGTATTTCCCTTCCAATTGTTTCGATTTTCCTCTGTTCAGAGAAGTATTGTCAGTGTCTTGTTAAAGGTTGCAAGAATAAGATTTGTAATTATTGCTAAAGTCATAGTTAACTACGCCACTTTCACACATTCTCACTATCTAAATGATAACTGTTCGTGAAAACCACGGCACAAAAATCATTAAGCAACATAACAAAATCACTGCTGGTATTGCATTTGGTTTATGGCACATGACCACATTACACAATAGATTCTAATGTTGCATATTTAAGTGACACATGACCACACACCATTATAATTGGTACTATTGCATCTAGTTTAGTGACCGATGACCACGCAACACCATAAATGCTTTCTTCCTTAAGTTTATGTCATACATGGCTACACAACACCATGAATGATACTATTGCATTTTTGTGACACATGACCACACAACACCGTAAATTCTACTTTATCATCTGTATTTGTGACACATTACCACACAACACCATACATTCTACTTTATCATCTGTTTTTGTGACACATGACCACACAACACCATACATTCTACTTTATCATCTGTTTTTGTGACACATGACCACACAACACCGTTAATTTTACATTATCACCTGTTTTTGTGACACATGACCACACAACACCGTAAATTCTACTTTATCATCTGTTTTTGTGACACATGACCACACAACACCGTAAATTCTACTTTATCATCTGTTTTTGTGACAAATGACCACACAACACCGTAAATTCTACTTTATCATCTGTTTTTGTGACACATGACCACACAACACCGTAAATTATACTATTGTATATGTCTTTGTGACACCTAGCCACACAACACCAAAATTGCTTCTTTTGCATTTGTTTTGTCACACCTGGCCATGTAACACCATAAATTCTACTTTTGCGTCTGGTTTTGTGACACATGAAATCACAACACCATAAATGCTTCTTTTGCATCTGTTTTTGTGACACCTGGCCATGCAACACCATAAATGCTACTTTTGCATCTGTTTTTGTGACATATGTCATCACAACACCATAAATGCTACTTTTTCTGTTTTTGTGTTACTGTATGACACATGATTACACAAATCCATTACTGCTTCTATTGATTCTTTCTTTGTCACTGTATTACACATACATGCACTAGGTTTGTATCTAAACATACACATTCTAAACTCTCATTGTTGTTTTCATTACTTTCTTTGTCTCTGTATGAGACAAGCTTCTATTGTATTTTATCTTTCTTTATTGACGCATGTCTCATATATTCTCCCTACGTTAAACCAATCCAAAATAACAATAACATATGGCAAAAATGTTTTCTTTCAATTAAGATATCGACAGGTCACAAAATACTAAAACTGTTGTTTTCTTTCTTTCTCTGTCGCTGTATGACACAAACCGTCATTTCTATTTTTATTATATCTTTAATTGTTGACGTTTGTCACGTATGTACATTAGGTAAGAATTTTACAACAGAAATGTTGTTACCTGTTCTTTCTTTCTTGCCATATGGTACTAATACTTTGTCGTACTGACTGGTCACAAAACATCATCACGAACAATTTATTTCTGTCTTTGTCGCTGCATGACACCAATCTAAAAACCCAAAGCAACGGCTTTGCAACAAATTACGATTTTTCAATGTTATTTCTGTCTTTGTCGCTGTATGACACATTCACTCACTTAGGTAAGTATTCATTTTACACAAAATACTTTTAACTGTTGTCTTAGTTTTCTTGTCGCTAAATGCCATACATATAGGTAAGTATTTAACCAATCCAAAAATATGCGTGCTAGGTTGTTATTATTTCTGTCATTGCATTGTCATTGTGTTATTTCTTCAGTAGCTTTCATAGTGCATTACAATGCAATATCTTATCTGTTGTCATTATTTCCTTTTGCTATTATGTGAGACCCCAATTCTCTTAAATTAAGATATTGATTATCATCAAAACAATATAATTGTTGTTTTGATTTTTTCGTGTCAATGTTACACAAAACATTTCAAGAAAACGACTCTCGATAAGACTAGATTTATCTGCAACTGCTGTGGGTCACATTGTCGTGTTGATCAGATACCGTCTGATTGATCTTTTTTCAACGGCCCATTGTACTACATAGTGCTACATTAATGAATTTATTGACACTATAAACGGTTACTTATCAAATAAATTAAGTACAATTTATGCACAAACATGGTCACATTTCTAGCAGAATTATTGTATTGTTTGTATGATATTCTGTAAGACAACCATATCGAACAATATCAAATAGATTATGTATATTTTTGCATAAAACGATGATCAAACTTTAAACAGAAATATTGTATTGCATTGTATTATAATATGTTGAACAACTATAGCAATCATCAGAAAAGGTTACTTATAAAACAGAAATAGACAATTCATGTTCAAGCAGGTCATTCGGCGCGATATGACCTTTTTGTGTTGGTGCGCCGTAAAACCCAAACAAACAAACAAACATCGAGCAGGTCATATTAGTCGAATGGGCAATAAATTTCATTTTGTTTAAGTAAAACAGAGGTTTGTTTACTGCGGTGAAAGATTTTGTAATTGATTGACATTGCACGGACTTGTTGACACACTTCGCCAGGAAAGCACATGTTATTGTTCTGGTCATCTAATGATTATTGTTTGATTTATGTGCTCGGTCCTACTCATGCCGATTCATGAGTAGGCTTAATTAACGCATTTTAATTCTCATTTTGGTTTCAGTTACGGAGTTTCTAAATAAAAAATACGATACAAAAGGAATTTAGGTAAAGGTACTGGTACTGGTATAGGGTGGCAAAAATATACCTTCCCACACCAAGAGAGATGTGGGTGAGCACATAGAGTGAACAGTTTTCTGCCGGTGGTCAGTAGGTCTTATGCCTCCTTCGGGAGGTATATTTTTCGCCGGTCAGCAATAGCTAAGACACTACTGGTTATTGTATAGTATATATACACAGTAAACAATATGTTATGGTGTATATACGCTGTGCAGTAGGTTGGCTTGTCTGGTCAATCAGTTACAAAGTCATCATTATCACCTGATTTGTAAACAAACAACGTTGATTGTGAAAACTTCATTTATTTGTCAAAAACAGAAGTATAAACACTATGTGTTCTGCTACGTTAAGGTACCATTACAAACACGGTATCCAATGTTTACCTGATGTGATCAGGAGCATACAATAGTCCCAACAATCACAATTATTGTTTCGTTTATGTTTTACTCCGCAAGAATGCTTGCAAATGTCCATGTCATAACTAGACAAGTAAATAAAAACTATAGAACTGTCATACTCATTGCTTGACATTATCTAATATATCAGGAGATGAAATGGTATATAGAAGGCTTACATTATGATGTTTACATTCTTTCACTTACCCATTAACTCAAAATTCTAAAATAGGATAGATGAATATGTACAAAGTAACTATTATGATTTATTACTTCTTATTACCAGTTTTTTTAAATCATAATTGGTTAGTCTTACCTACATTGACTACATGTTCTTATTCTTATAAGTTGTAAGGTTCATTGTGATCTCGTAAACAAGACTATGTACTATTTACATGTCTTAAATTAATTATCTGTTGTTCTTATTCCTACAAAACTACGGAAAACAGTTCTTAAAAATGCACACTTCTGAATGACAGACACATTTTTACAGCAGACATTCTTTTGATGATTCACATGCTTTAGAACAAACATTCTTTTCACAGTAAACATACTTCTATAGCAAGTAGAACTAGTATAACAGAACAACTCTCAGACTTCTTATTGATCTTTAAAAGCAAATATTTTCTTATATACACTCTCTATAACAAACATACACGGGTGCCACACAACTATTTACTGGACACACATTGTTTATAACAACGGTATTCTTTTTAGCAACTCATTACACGAAACATGCTTTTTACATTACTACTGCTGGATCCGCCTATGCAATCTCTTTAACCTTAATAACATTGTGTGTGAGCCTTATATGAACCAGGTTCGGTTTCCAGTCGCAGCTGCTCATGTATTTCCATACCAATAGTTTCGATTTTCCTCTGTTTAGAGAAGTGTTGTCAGTTTCTTGTTAAAGGTTGCAAATATGAGATTTATAATTATTGCTAATTTATTACATAAGATTGTGACATGATGTTCAATTGCTATTTACGCCACGTTCAAGCATTCTCACTATATGAATGATAACTGTTCGTGAAAATCACGGCACAAAAATCATTAAGCAACATAACAAAATTACTGCTGGTATTGCATCTGGTTTAGTGACCGGTGACCTCGCAACGACATAAATACTTTTTTCCTGAAGTTTATGCCACTCATGGCTACACAACACCATAAATGCTTCTATTGCTCTGCTTGTTTTGACACACGACCACACAACACCATGAATGATACAATTGCATTTTTGTGACAAACAATAGTATTAATTATACTTTTGTGTCTGTCTTTATGACACCTGGCCACACAACCCCATAAATGCTACTTTTGCATCAGTTTTTGTGACACATGTCATCACAACATCATAAATGCTACTCTTGCATCTGTTTTTGTGACACATGACCTCACAACGCCATAAATGCTACTTTTCCATCTGTTTTTGTGACAAATGCCATCACCACATCATAAATACTACTTTTGCATCTGTTTTTGTGACAAATGCCATCACCACATCATAAATACTACCTTTGCATCTGTTTTTGTGACACATGACATCACAATATCATAAATACTACTTTTGCATCTGTTTTGTGACAAATGCCATCACTACATCATAAATACTACTTTTGCATCTGTTTTTTGTGACAAATGCCACAACTACACCATAAATGCCACTTTTTATCTGTTTTTGTGACACATGACAACACAGAACCATAAATGTTACTTTTACATCTGTTTTTCTGACACACGTCAACACAGAACTATAAATGCTATTTTTGCATCTGTTTTTGTGACACATGACAACACGGTTCAATAAATGTTACTTTGGATCTGTTTTTGTGTCAAATGACATCACAGTTCCATAAATGCTACTTTTCATCTGATTTGTGACACATAACAACACATTTCTAAGAAGGGTACTTTTGCATTTTTTGTGAGCCATGAATTCTACTTTTGCTTCTGTTTTTGTGACACATGATCTCACACCATCATAAATGCTACTTTTGCTTCTGTTTTTGTTACACATGACTTGCCAACACCGTAACAGCAACTTTTGTATTCATGTCTATTCACCACCTTAATGCTACTTTTCCATCTGCTATAGTGTGACATAACTACACACCATCAAAAATTATTCTTCCTCTCCTGTTTTTGTGACATATGATCAAACAATACGATAAATGCTACTTTTCTTCTGCATGTGTAACTGTATGACACATGGTTACACAACACAATCACTGCTTCTATTGAGTCTTTCTGTGTCACTGTATTACACATACATGCACTAGGTTTGTATCTAAACATACCCTTTCTAAACTCTCTTGCTGTTTTCATTACTTTCTTTGTCGCTGTGTGAAACAAGCTTCTATTGTATTTTATCTTTCTTTATTGACGTATGTCTCATATATACTCTCTAGGTGAACCAATCCGAAATAACAGAAACGTATGACACAAATGCTTCCTTTCAATTAAGATATCGACAGGCCACAAAATACTAAAACTGTTGTTCTCTTTTTTTCTTTCTTTGTTGCTGTATGACACAAACCGTCATTTCTATTTTATTATATCTTTCATTGTTGACGTTTTTTATGTATGTACATTAGGTAAGAATTTTACAACAGAAATGTTGTTACCTATTCTTTCATTCTTGCCATATGGTACTAATACTTTGTCGTACTGACTGGTCACAAAACATCATCACGAACTATTTATTTCTGTCTTTGTCGCTGCATGACACGAATCGAAAAAACCTAAGCAATGGCTTAATAACAAATTACGATTCCCAATGTTATTTCTGTCTTTGTCGCTGTATGACACATTCACTCACTCAGGTAAGTATTCATTTTACACAAAATACTCTTAACTGTTGTCTTATTTTTCTTGTCGCTAAATGCCATACACATAGGTAAGTATTTAACCAATCCAAAAAAATATGCGTACTAGGTTGTTATTATTTCTGTCATTGTCGCTTTATGACACGCGTAATCTCTGTTTTATTTCTTCTGTAGCTTTCATAGCGCATCACAATACAATATTTTATTTGATGTCATTATTTCCTTTTGCTATTATGTGAGACCCCAATACCCTCAAATTAAGATATTGATTATCATCAAAACTATATAATTGATGTTCTGATTTGTTCGTGTCACTGTTACACAAAACATCTCAAGGAAACGACTCTCGATAAGACTAGATTTATTTGTAACCGTGCTGTGGGTCGCATGGACGTGTTGATCAGGTTCGGTCTAATGATGTATACCGTCGTAATATTTTTCAACGGTCTATTTAATTACACACTGCTGCATTAATCAATGTATAAATACCATATACGGTTACTTATCAAATACATGATGAACACTTTATGCACAATTATGGTCATATTCATAACTGTTGTACTGTATGATATTCTGTTAGACAACGATATCCAACACCACAGGTTACTCATCAAATCGATTATGTACCATTCTTTCATAATACGGTGGTCAAATTTTTAACAGAAATATTGTACTGTTTGTATAATAATCTGTTGAACAACTATCTCAAACACCACACAAGGTCACTAATAAAACAGATATATGCAATTTATGTTCAAGCAGTTCATAATTAGTCGAATGAGCAAAACATTTCGTAGAGGTTTGTTTACTGCGGTGAAAGATTTTGTAAGTGATTGACATTGCACAGACTTGTTGACACACTTCGCCAGGAAAGCACCTGCTATTGTTCTGGTCATCTAATGATAATTGTTTGATTTATGTGCTCTGTCCTACTCATGCCGACTCATGAGTAGGCTTAATTAACGCATTTTAAGTCTTAATGTGGTTATAGTTACGGGGTTTCAAAATTTAAATACGATACAAAATGAAGTTAAGGTCAAGGTACTGGTACTGGTATAGGGTGCCAAATAATGTACCTTCCCACACCAAGAGAGATGTGGGTGAGCACATAGAGTGAACAGTTTTCTGCCGGTGGTCAGTAGGTCTTATGCCTCCTTCGGGAGGTATATTTTTCGCCGGTCAGCAATAGCTAAGACACTACTGGTTATTGTATAGTATATATACACAGTATACATATTTATGATATGGTGTATATACGCTGTGCAGTAGGTTGGCTTGTTTGGTCAATCAATTACAAAGTCATCATTATCACCTGATTTGTAAACAAACAACGTTGATTGTGAAAAACTCATTTATTTGTCAAAACAGAAGTATGAGCCATGTGTTCTGGTACATTCAATTACCATTACAAAGACGGTATCCCATATACCTGTTGTAATCTGTACCTGTAAGAAAGTCCACGGAATCACAATTATTGTTTAGTTAAAGTTCTTACTCCGCAACGTTTTCAAATGGCATAGTCATAATTTGACAACTGAATGAGTCTATAGAACTGTCATACTCATTGCTTGATATTATCTAATCTCCCGGGAGATGGCATGGTAAAATGCTCACATTAAGATCTTCACTATCTTAACATTACTTACTGTTTGCAAAATAAAGCAATATATTAATAATAAAAACTACATAACAATTAGACCTATGTTAAACACAAAGGCAAGCACCAGAAAATTGTTTCTTTCTACTTAAGAATGGCTTAAAGCTAAAAAATACACTAATGAACGGGTACATTTAGAACATTTTAGGGGGGGGTCCGGAACCCCCCCCCCCCCGCCTATACAATCTCTATAACCTTAAAAACATTGTGTGTAAGCTTTATATGAAAAAGGTTCGGTTTCCAGTCGCAGCTGCTCATGTATTTCCCTTCCAATAGTTTCGATTTTTCTCTGTTCAGTGAAGTGTTGTCAGTTTCTTGTTAAAGGTTGCAAGAATAAGATTTGTAATTATTGCTAAAGTCATAGTTAACTACGCCACTTTCACACATTTTCACTATTTAAATGATAACTGTTCGTGAAAACCACAGCACAAAAATCATTAAGCAACATAACAAAATTACTGCTGGTATTGCATTTGGTTTATGGCTCATGACCTCATTACACAATAGATTCTAATGTTGCATATTTAAGTGACACATGACCACACACCATTATAAATGATATTATTGCATCTAGTTTAGTGACCGATGACCTCGCAACACCATAAATGCTTTTTTCCTTAAGTTTATGTCACACATGGCGACACAACATCATAAATGCTACTATTGCATCTGTTTTTGTAACAAATGACATCACAACACCATAAATACTACTTTTGCATCTGTTTTGTGACACATGACAACTCATTTCCATGAATGGTACTTTTGCATCAGTTTTTGTGACACATGGCAACTCATTTCCATGAATGGTAATTTTGCATCTGTTTTTGTGACACATGACAACACATTTCCATGCATGGTACTTTGCATCTGTTTTTGTGACACATGTCATCACACCATTATAAATGCTACCTTTTCATCTGCTGTTGTGACTCATGGCTTGCCAACACCATGACAGCTACTTTTGCATACATGTCTTCTTACCACCACAAATGCTACTTTTTCATCTGCTTTTGTGTCACATAACCACACACCATAATACATGTATATGCTCTATTGCGTCTGTTTTTGTGACACATGATCACACAAAAAGATAAATGCTCCTTTTTCCATGTGTAACTGTATGCCAAATGATTACACAACTCAATTACTGCTTCTATTGAGTCTTTTTTGTCACTGTATTACACATACATGCACTAGGTTTGTATCTAAACATACCCATTCTAAACTCTCATTGTTGTTTTCATTACTTTCTTTGTCTCTGTATTAGACAAGCTTCAATTGTATTTTATCTTTCTTTATTAACGTATGTCTCATATATACTCCCTACGTGAAACCAATCCGAAATAACAGAAACATATGGCAAAAATGCTTCCTTTCAATTAAGATATCGACAGGTCACAAAATACTAAAACTGTTGTTTTCTTTCTTTCTTTGTCACTGTATGACACAAACCGTCATTTCTATTTTTATTATATCTTTAATTGTTGACGTTTGTCACGTATGTACATTAGGTAAGAATTTTACAACAGAAATGTTGTTACCTGTTCTTTCTTTCTTGCCATATGGTACTAATACTTTGTCGTACTGACTGGTCACAAAACATCATCACGAACAATTTATTTCTGTCTTTTGTCGCTGTATGACACCAATCTAAAAACCCAAAGCAATTGCTTTGCAACAAATTACGATTTTTCAATGTTATTTTTGTCTTTGTCGCTGTATGACACATTCACTCACTTAGGTAAGTATTCATTTTACACAAAATACTTTTAACTGTTGTCTTAGTTTTCTTGTCGCTAAATGCCATAAACATAGGTACGTATTTAACCAATCCAAAAATATGCGTACTAGGTTGTTATTATTTCTGTCATTGCATTGTCATTGTGTTATATCTTCAGTAGCTTTCATAGTGCATTACAATGCAATATCTTATCTATTTCATTATTTCATTTTGCTGTTCTTTGAGACCCCAATTCTCTTAAATTAAGATATTGATTATCATCAAAACAATATAATTGTTGTTTTGATTTTTTCGTGTCAATGTTACACAAAACATTTCAAGAAAACGACTCTCGATAAGACTAGATTTATTTGCAACTGCTGTGGGTCACATTGTCGTGTTGATCAGATACCGTCTGATTGATCTTTTTTCAACGGCCCATTGTACTACATAGTGCTACATTAATGAATTTATTGACACTATAAACGGTTACTTATCAAATAAATTGAGTACAATTTATGCACAAACATGGTCACATTTCTAGCAGAATTATTGTATTGTTTGTATGATGTTCTGTAAGACAACCATATCGAACAATATCAAATAGATTATGTACATTCTTGCATAATACGATGATCAAACTTTAAACAGAAATATTGTATTGCATTGTATTATAATATGTTGAACAACTATAGCAATCATCAGAAAAGGTTACTTATAAAACAGAAATAGACAATTCATGTTCAAGCAGGTCATTCGGCGCGATATGACCTTTTTGTGTTGGTGCGCCGTAAAACCCAAACAAACAAACAAACATCGAGCAGGTCATATTAGTCGAATGGGCAATAAATTTCATTTTGTTTAAGTAAAACAGAGGTTTGTTTACTGCGGTGAAAGATTTTGTAATTGATTGACATTGCACGGACTTGTTGACACACTTCGCCAGGAAAGCACCTGTTATTGTTCTGGTCATCTAATGATTATTGTTTGATTTATGTGCTCGGTCCTACTCATGCCGATTCATGAGTAGGCTTAATTAACGCATTTTAATTCTCATTTTGGTTTCAGAGTTTCTAAATAAAAAATACGATACAAAAGGAATTTAGGTAAAGGTACTGGTACTGGTATAGGGTGCCAAAAATGTACCTTCCCACACCAAGAGAGATGTGGGTGAGCACATAGAGTGAACAGTTTTCTGCCGGTGGTCAGTAGGTCTTATGCCTCCTTCGGGAGGTATATTTTTCGCCGGTCAGCAATAGCTAAGACACTACTGGTTATTGTATAGTATATATACACAGTAAACAATATGTTATGGTGTATATACGCTGTGCAGTAGGTTGGCTTGTCTGGTCAATCAGTTACAAAGTCATCATTATCACCTGATTTGTAAACAAGCAACGTTGATTGTGAAAAACTCATTTATTTGTCAAAACAGAAGTATGAACCAGTGTTCTGTTACATTAAATTACCATTACAAACACAGTATCCCATTTGCCTGTTGTTATCTGTACCTGTAAGAAAGTCCACGGAATCACAATTATTGTTTAGTTAAAGTTCTAACTCCGCAACGTTTTCAAATGGCATAGTCATAATTGGACAACTGAATAGATCTATAGAACTGTCATACTCATTGCTTGATATTATCTAATCTCCCGGGAGATGGCATGGTAAAATGCTCACATTATGATCTTCACTATCTTACTTGTCCATTGTCTCAACATTCTAAAATAGGGTAGACGAAACTGTTCATTGTAACTATTACAAGTTATTACTTTTTTACTAGATTTTGGTACTAAAGATCCTCAAAGATTATACAATTTCCTTTTTAACCACAATAGATCAGTCTTAGACTACACGTTCTTATTCTTATTATTTGTGATGTTCATTATGACCATGAAAACAAGATTAAGTACTACATGTATTTACTTGTCTTAAATGAATTATCTGTTCTGTTCTGTTCTTTTTCCTACAAAAAATACTGTTTTTCAAGAATACACACTCCTGAATAACAGACATTTTTGCAACTACACTACAGATGATACACGTGCTTTGGACAAACATACTTTTCATAGTAAACATACTTCTATAGCAAGTAGATCTAGTATTACTTGACAACCCTGGCTTGTTCTTACTGATCTTTAAAAGCAAATATTAAGCTGCGGTCGTGGCGTAGTGGTTAACATGTCTGACTTCGAATCCGGAGATTGCGGATTCGAGCCCGGTTGCGGTAGGTCATACCCTATACATGAGTTGTCGGCCTCGTGGTAGGGTAAGTTAATACTGGTGATAGAAAAGTGTCCAGGAAACCTATAGTAGGAAGAGCTGGCCGTCGTATATATAATCTAAATATGTGTTGAATACGGCGTAAAAAAATTAAATTAAAAAAAAGCAAATATTTACACATACACTCTCTATAACAAACATACACGGGTGCCCCACAAACTATTTACTGGACACACATTGTTTCTAACAAAAGTATTCTTTACAGCAAGCGACTTTTTTGCATAAAAAGTACTCATTACACGAAACATGCTGTTTACATAAAAATACAACTACAACAGTTACAACCATAACACGAACCATTCTTATTATAAATTCTCTGTTCATGGAAAAAAACTCTTTACATAAAGATGTTGTTGTTGTTTATTATAATATTGATGGTAGTTTTGATTTGTGTTGTTGTTGTTTATAATGATATTGATGGTAATTTTGACTTGTGTTGTTGTTGTTTATAATGATATTGATGGTAATTTTGATTTGTGTTGTTGTTGTTTATAATGATATTGATGGTAATTTTGACTTGTGTTGTTGTTGTTTATAATGATGTCGACGGTAGTTTTGACTTGTGTTGTTGTTGTTTATAATGATATTGATGGTAATTTTGATTTGTGTTGTTGTTGTTTATAATGATGACGACGGTAATTTTGATTTGTGTTGTTGTTGGTTATAATGATGACGACGGTAGTTTTGACTTGTGTTGTTGTTGTTTATAATGATGACGACGGCAGTTTTGATTTGTGTTGTTGTTGTTTATAATGATGACGACGGCAGTTTTGATTTGTGTTGTTGTTGGTTATAATGATGACGACGGTAGTTTTGACTTGTGTTGTTGTTGTTTATAATGATATCGACGGTAGTTTTGACTTGTGTTGTTGTTGTTTATAATGATGACGACGGTAGTTTTGATTTGTGTTGTTGTTGTTTATAATGATGACGACGGTAGTTTTGACTTGTGTTGTTGTTGTTTATAATGATGACGACGGTAGTTTTGACTTGTGTTGTTGTTGTTTATAATGATGACGACGGTAGTTTTGACTTGTGTCGTTGTTGTTTATAATGATATCGACGGTAGTTTTGACTTGTGTTGTTGTTTATAATGATGACGACGGTAATTTTGACTTGTGTTGTTGTTGTTTATAATGATGACGACGGTAGTTTTGACTTGTGTTGTTGTTTATAATGATGACGACGGTAATTTTGATTTGTGTTGTTGTTGTTTATAATGATGACGACGGTAGTTTTGACTTGTGTTGTTGTTGTTTATAATGATGACGATGGTAGTTTTGACTTGTGTTGTTGTTGTTTATAATGATGACGACGGTAATTTTGACTTGTGTTGTTGTTGTTTATAATGATGACGACGGTAGTTTTGACTTGTGTTGTTGTTTATAATGATGACGACGGTAATTTTGACTTGTGTTGTTGTTGTTTATAATGATGACGATGGTAATTTTGACTTGTGTTGTTGTTGTTTATAATGATGACGACGGTAGTTTTGATTTGTGTTGTTGTTGGTTATAATGATGACGACGGCAGTTTTGATTTGTGTTGTTGTTGTTTATAATGATGACGACGGTAGTTTTGACTTGTGTTGTTGTTGTTTATAATGATGACGACGGTAGTTTTGACTTGTGTTGTTGTTGTTTATAATGCTATTGATGGTAATTTTGACTTGTGTTGTTGTTTATAATGATGACGACGGTAATTTTGACTTGTGTTGTTGTTGTTTATAATGATGACGACGGTATTTTTGACTTGTGTTGTTGTTTATAATGATGACGACGGTAGTTTTGACTTGTGTTGTTGTTGTTTATAATGATGACGACGGTAGTTTTGACTTGTGTTGTTGTTTATAATGATGACGACGGTAGTTTTGATTTGTGTTGTTGTTGTTTATAATGATGACGACGGTAGTTTTGATTTGTGTTGTTGTTGTTTATAATGATGACGACGGTAGTTTTGACTTGTGTTGTTGTTGTTTATAATGATGACGACGGTAGTTTTGATTTGTGTTGTTGTTGTTTATAATGATGACGACGGTAGTTTTGACTTGTGTTGTTGTTGTTTATAATGATGACGATGGTAGTTTTGACTTGTGTTGTTGTTGTTTATAATGATGACGACGGCAGTTTTGACTTGTGTTGTTGTTGTTTATAATGATGACGACGGCAGTTTTGATTTGTGTTGTTGTTTATAATGATATCGATGGTAATTTTGACTTGTGTTGTTGTTGTTTATAAATTATAATGATATAGATGGTAGATTTGTGTTGTTGTTTATAAAATGTTGACGATGGCAGTTTTTAATTCTTGTTGATGTGAAAGGCCAATTTTGGTATGAGAGTAACCAAAGCCCGTAATACCTTACCAACTTCACTAAAAAAGTTATCTCAAATTTTAAAATGTTTAATCGGAAGAACGATATAGGATTAACTCACTATGACCCTTGTAAAATTAAAACTAGCGTGAAAATACCAACTGGTACTTTACATTAATAAATTAAGATTTTCAACACTATCAAGACCAATCTGATTTGAACCCAATCTGAAATTTTCTGCTCGCCTAATAGCTTATTTAGATCTGGCTGTTTCGTTATGAGGGTCACGTCCATGTGAACTTATCTCATTATTATATTCATGACGCAATCGTTGTTTAGTAACTTGTTTACATCGTCTACGTCACGCAATTGAAATGAGCCGTCCAATCGCAGTCTGTGAATAACACCACCATCAAATTAGCTCGCAAACCTCGGTCTAAAAATAGAAATTACTAAATCAAAGTGCTATTAATCGTTTTTCGTGTAGATTAAAGCTACGCATTGATTGGTCGACACAAAGGTCATCTCGACGTGACCTTCCGTGCGACCCTAAGAGATCCTATTAGACAGCGGTCTATCTGTTTTACGGCGATTGTATCAAGACTTACTTCTGACTTAGGTTCCCAATCCTCGCCATTCTCATATTTTTGAAATATAGACATCATCAAATCTAATCTATCAAAAAACTGGTCTCTTCCCCATAAGAATTCACCTCCTTCTGAAGTTGATGCTTTCACAAATATCTGAAAAAATCACTTTACTGATAAGATGACATGTTATAGTCTGGATTACCTGTCTCTTAACACTATCGTTAATGGGTCAGACAAAGCGCAATAATGGCGGCGCCCACAGAGGACATCTTCAGGTTACAAAATTTTCTTTTATTTTGCATGAAAATTTTCTGACGATGTTCAATTTGGTAGGAGTTTTTACCCATCAAAGTTCGACTGGGAACCAGAAAAGACATGTTATAGTACATTTGTACTTTTAATTTTGAAACCATTCGTTATGCAAGTCTGCGATATTTTGGTACACATTCACAGTATTTATTCTTATAAAAACGACTGTAATTGTTCAGTACTATTCATTGTTGTAAATCATCTAATTTAATGAAAGTTGTTTTTTTAAATCGACGGTAAAGGAAAACTTTAAACATTCTTCCATCCCTTTTGACCGGTAGTTTTTTTCTTTTGTAAAATTCACACACTAAGTTAAAAATACCTATACCAGGACACTTAAGGACTCTAGAATGCCAGATGCTTTAATCACTAAATCAAACTTTATCTTGTACCTAATGGAGATTTTGTTCCCGACTCAAAACAACCTATAACATTTTTCAATCTCTGCAATTAGGATTGAATTCATGTATTTTTGTACAAAATGTTCGCCAGTACAGAAATAAGAAAAAACTCGTATGTGATGTTTTTGACATGTCAGTATTTGTTGAGTGGTAGTTTTTGGCAAGTCAATATTTGTTATATGTGGTGGTTTTTGGCAAGTCAATATTAGTTATATGTGGTGGTTTTTGACAAGTCAATATTTGTTATATGTGGTGGTTTTTGACAAGTTAATATTTGTTATATGTGGTGGTTTTTGACAAGTCAATATTTGTTATATGTGGTGGTTTTTGACAAGTCAATATTTGTTATAATTGTGTGGTGGTTTTTGACAAGTCAATATTTGTTATATGTGGTGGTTTTTGACAAGTCAATATTTGTTATATGTGGTGGTTTTTGACAAGTCAATATTTGTTATATGTGGTGGTTTTTGACAAGTCAATATTTGTTATATTTGGTAGTTTTTGACAAGTCACTTTTTTGTTTTGTTACCTGTGATGGTTTTTGTTTATCACCCAACACAAGACTTGGTACCATTACTGGTTCAAATCGTATTCCTCTCTTTAACTCTGTAGCCATGGAGTTAGCTTCATGTGTATGTACTAACATTTCTCCTATCTCATCCTTTAACCATTCAAGACCTGAAAGTATAATAAAATGAAGCATTTAAGTGTATAAATCTATATTTGATGATATATATAAATTTGACAGACTGTTACCACAGTCCCGAATCAAAACTTGTGTATTCCAACTTAAACAATGGACAAAAATGAAACCAATAGCATAGTTCATGCTATTCTACATCTATAAACATGTATTGTTAATTTTCTGTTGTCCAATGTGCAATGTATTAGTTAATGTTTGCCATGTTCAATTATGTCTATTTAAGCACACAGACATAAGTGAAAATTTGATAAATAACATAAATTCAATTATCATTTATTTGCGTTACAGCTGATCAGTCGTGACTGTCGCCATAACTAACTTTTCATTCTTTCGGAAAGACAATTCTCATAAAATCAAGTTTAAAAAAGGGGTGAAAAACGTAATATTTTCATTACTCCTTATAATTGATTACAAGTTATAGCCAAAAAGTTCAAGCGTGGTTTAAAGTCTTCTTTCATGTTCAGTTCAGTCGACTTAACAGTTTTGTACGATGATTCCCTAATTATTGAAATCATCTACAGGCAGGCGATCTGTCACAGTACCCATTTACACCTTGGTGTTATGTAACAACAGTATGTAAATTTTGTGCTCACTAAATTAGCAGTGTCCTTCGTGGGGTTCTAACCCAGGATCTCTAGATCACTTAGCGCGCGTCCTACTACTGGACCACTCATCCTACCATTATAATCACTAGTATAGTTCTGTTTTATTAACCTATTACAACTTGAATAATTACACGGTCACTGAATCTGTTATTTTTAACTTCTTTCGAACTTGTTATTTACCCGATATTCAAAATCGCCGCATATATAGTTATACATGTATTATCAATAATTAATACGGATGATCCGATCGGTGACTCAATGGTTAAAGAGAAGTTGAATACGAGGTTCATATTAATAAATATATCTTCATACAGTGGCTTTAATTAGTAAAAGTAATTACACATTCCGTGACCGTGTAATTATTCAAGTTGTGACAGGTTAATAAAATAGAACTATACATGTATTTGTAAGAAATTATTATTTTTACTTACCGGTATGTAGTTTACTGTGTTTTCCAATTTCATTCTGTGCCATATCAAATGTTACAACCGGAAGTTTGTCCCTTCGTTTCTTAGCAACCAGTTCCTCGGCTGGATTATGGAAAACAAATATATTACTTGCACTGAAGAATAATCTGAAATAAATGGCAATAAATAATCAAAACACATAACTATCTATTATTCCTGGGTTGAAACCAAAATGAATACTGACATTTGTCTCCGGAAAACCTGATATAGTAATTTTACCGGAAACATTTACGCAATATTACGTAACAAACCTTCGAATAATACTGTGCCCTCCAAAAGTTATTAGACAAACGAATTATTGAGAGTATTGACCACGGATACTGCAATTAGTCAATTACTATAATTGAAGCTTACTAACATTGTTTGAATCACAAGGCTAGTATCCCATAGTTTCGTGCTCCGTCGTCCTCGTCCGTGTACGCGTCCGTATTGTTCACGTCCGTGAGGTACGTCCAAGTCGTACGCTTAAAATGCGTGAAAGCTAATTAAGTGTATACTGCAAATTACATAATTAGGGTCTAAACTATTGTGGTATATTGAACATTAGCTAATAATAAATGAATTAAGTGTGCACTTGTAAAAGTATCCCCTTTTTTAAAAGAAATTGACACTTCAATTGACGTCAAACTTAAATGTAGAAAGCAGAATGGTTTGAACTGCTTATTGTGTCTATAGTGCATGTTATATTTTGATAACTTCATGGGTGTAAAACAGTTTTCAAGTCTACTGTTAATAAATATATTTTCATATTATGGCTTTAATTAGTTTCTTATTTTGAAACGTAAAAGTAAACCGTTTTTACATAAACCAGCTTTTTTGTCCAGCTACTTTTTGAGAACACTGTATAAGAAATAGGGTGATTTCTGTTTACGTCTTTATTTGTATTATGACAGACATGCAATTATTCTGATTTTTTATGAATATAAGTAAAACAATGGAAATATATAACCCTTTTCAAACATTCATATCGGTGATGTGTCCAACTGGCACTCTGTTTTACCAGCGTCCTTGAAATCCATTAAAGCATTCAAATCATATTCAGGATTCACAATTAAAACAGTTAATGCACATTTACAATATCGATGCTTCATTTCGTCATACTTGTACAATAATATTGAAACAAATTTGTAATCGATTAAGCAATATTAATGTGACGAAGCGTTTTACTATTTTGTCAGCTTAATGCAACAGTGCTCTAACTTCGTTTTTGAAAACTTATCTGGAAGTTTAATATGTGCATTAAAACAAAAAGGCATTTTGTTTCAATTTAAGCAAAATGCCAATCGATCATTTTGACCCTTAAAATTTCAAACATTATAAAATCTTTGTATTTTCGGAAGCATATCATCGTATCATTTCAAACTCTGCAAAATGTGATTTTGTTAAAAAATGAGTAGTATTGCATGAAGCTGAAGATTTTATCTATTTAGTAAGATATCAAAAGCTGTCAGAATTTAATGATCTTCCACAATTAACTACCAACTTTTACATACGAAGAGTAATTCAAATAATTGCTGATTTTTTATAGATTGACATGACTTGATCGAACCAGGACCACCGAAATCGCGTGCATCTTTACTTCACCACAACCACAGCTTGAAACATTCGGAACAACGTCGGCGATCATCTACGTAGAAGATGGCTGATGTCGTTCCGAATGAGCTTGAAACAGCAGTATGCATCAACATAGAAAAGTTCAAACATACATGCAGTTTGCCAATCATTTGGCAACTTTTTGGCAATAAATTATTTTTAAAAAATTATAACAGAAATACTTCAAGATTTGATACAATAAAGATCCAAAAATAGGCACATCCAGTGGTCTGTATATATTTCATCCATATGAATCGGACGGATCTTGATATACACGTATCTGGATAATAATTATGATTTACCTATCAAGATGATGTAATGGTGTGGGATCTGTTATAGATAAACCATTCACCTTGACTTGACCTTGTAGAGGTACAATCTTCAAGCCTCTATTGTAGTTAGTGATGGCAGCATGCTCTTCACAAATGCTGTATAAAATGATAAAACCATGTTTACTTTGATTCACATTAACGTGAGTTTCGAGGTCCTAACGTTCCCTGCTTTAAGTTTGCATTTTACTATTAAAACAAAGGGTCTGATACTAGAAAGATAGCCGAGCGTGATCGAGCGTTAACACAATTTGACTTTTCGTCAATAGATAGCTTGATCTGCATTGGTTCAAACTTCATCCAAAACATACCTCGATGTTTTTTTAAGAAATAAACAATGTCCGTATTGCTCTGTATTATGAAGCATGACTCGAGAGTGATTAGTATAAGTTGTAAAAACTTGTTTCACCATCAGCTAAATTAAATAAGTATGAAAAAAACGAAACATATGCATGCGAAACCCCTATTGAAACTCTTCTAATACCTTTAAAGGAGCATTCCGACATTTTCTACGAGGTTTCGTTCAAAATTACTAACGCGGATTTCTTGAGCTTAAAACTGACTGAATATCTCAAATCAAATTAAAAACACAACTTATATATCTTGGACATCAAAAGAAAATGTAGTATAGTGGTTACATCATAATAGAGGTGAAAATTTCAAGTATTACATGTTTCATGACTTTTTCGTGTTTGCTAGCAAGTGAAACAAATTGAAGCCCATGCATAGATATTGATAATGCTACTAGTATTGTATTTATGAATATCTCTGACAAAATTGAGTAAGTAAATTGTTTTTGCGACGCCTGGTTCCAACCTGTTTGTCATTCAAGAATTATTTCCTCCATTTTTTAAACAATGGATAAGAGATTTATTTAGCTGACTACATTAAACAGCAAAAATGTAGTCAATTGGGGACATATGAGTTTTTTACTGTTCGATTCAAAGATACATTTATATAAACGCTACATTTGAACTAGGTTCATGCACTCATTGCAGGACCTCAATCATTATATCCATTCTACGTGACACACTGAAATTCTACCGTTATATCTAGCCACGAAAAAGCATGCAATACATGTGTCAAAATTTATGATAAGTTGTGTCTATAAGTAAGCAATGGTTGACTTTATTTTAATTTACATGATATTAGTTATATTTTGAAATCTCTGTGTTGTTTACTAAAATGTATTACAGCCATTTTAAAATTTCTAGTTTAACTGTACATGTATGTATCAGGTCTTGAGGTTCATCAGTACTGAAAACGTAATGTTTTTAGTTATAAAAACAGCAAACCTTGGACCATGAAGAACAATCTCTGGCGAATTTGAAGACTTTGTATTACCTATCGTTGAAACAAGTCCTGAAATAGTTAATAATATTCCAAAATAAGTCATAATATATTGTAGCAATAACAAAATCAGTAATTTGTCACATGGTAAAGGTTCCGAACAGAAAGAATAGTTACAGTAAAAAACATATGCCTTCCATACAGTCATAAAGCAAAGTGGGAAGTGTTTTAAAATTTAAACTTTTGTTACAAAAGGGACACCCTAGAACAAGTAACGAAAACAAGAAAACAAGAAGGGGTTTCAACCTAAGAACGGACAGTGACAAAATATTTAGAATTAGTGGGTTTTGATAAAATAAAATTTGTAACTTTTATTTTAGAAAAAAATAATCTCCATTACTTACCAGCCTTAACAAAATGACATATTTTTCCAGACAAGGCAGGGTCTTCATTCAGATTTAGTAGATGAGGTATTTTACGTTTGTCTTGATTCAATTTGTTTTCTTTAGCCATATGTTCCTAGAATCAACAGAAGAATTGTATAATTACTAAGCCCGCCCAAAATGTTGGCCGTCGAGATGTATTTTTCACGTCCAAATTCAAGGAAATTGTCAAATTGTTGAAAGTGATAATAGCATCGAATAAAATTTATATGCACATGAATAATCAAGGACGATGAAGCATATTGATGCATTATGTAAAACATTTTGAACAACTCTTATTGTTATATAGGAACAGACAGTGGTCCAATTGTACATGGTAGGACGCACTTAGTATCCCAGTAGGAAGAATGCGCATTCCTTTCAAGAAGAAATTAGCCAACAGTTGTTTGCCTTCACCCAGATGTAAATGGGTACAGTGAATGGTCTCTTTCCTGGAGGTAATTTCAATGATCAGGAGTTATTGTACAAAAAGATCAGGAGTTATTGTACAAAAAGACCAGGGGTCATTGTACAAAATTGTAAAATCGGCTGAATTGTATATGGAAGCAGACGTTAAAACGGACTTAAACTTTATTCAAAAATTATAGATATTTTAAAACAAGTTGCCATGGTAACACATTACCTCTATTAAATATTTTGTTTGTTTTAACTTCATGTTCCATTCCTTTTCCATATCCATCATTTCATTCTTCATTTTATCAATCTGGAACACAAACAAGAATAAAGAAATACCTTCTATAAATACGTAAGAAAATGATAAAGATGAGTATTATCAAAATAGTATATAGGCCGTGAGCCAGATACACTTTTGCTCCCCCCCCCCCCCAGGGGGAATTTTCAAGACCCATATTTTCTTATTCCCCTATCTGTCCTGAGTACAACAGTACAAAGTTTGCAAGTTTCCAGTAGGGCATTGCTGAGAAAATCAACTTTTAATTGTATAGGTAAATAGCAATTTTTGTTCCATTTTTTTCGATTTATTTTTACAAAAACCATTAAATCATGTTTGAAACACCAAGTTCTCATTATATTGTTTGCCAATTAAAAAGAATATGAGTCTTTTGTGTTTTATAAAGGAAATTGCTGTTGATACTGAGCTCATAAGTACCTTAAAATGTAACATACGTTACCGAGCCTTTGCGCGCAGACTATGAAACATAGCCACATAAAGTAGTCATAACACACTTGCTTTTTAAGATATACAATGTTGTTGTATGTAAGAATAAGATTTTTATCTTGTTCCTCAGAAATATTAACTTACGCACAGCTCTTAAACTTTGTCGTCAAGAGTGTTGAAACATACATGACCATAAAAAATCCAATTTTTTTTTCAAATTGGAAAAGATATCATAATTGTATAATATTTTAAAACACAAGATCAGATATGAATAAATATGAAATAAAAAAGATTGTCATTAAGTATTCAATGACATTTCACTAAATTTCACATTTGACCAAAATTTCGGGTAGACATTTAAACATGAAACATACGTGACCATGGTTTTTCAACTTATGTTTAATATCTTAGTTGAATTCACGTTTACTAATTAGTCTCTCTAATGAACTCTTCATTTTATAATTACTACTTTTGCCATTCCTCAGGATCGTCTAGAGATAATGTTGTCTAGAGTATCAAATGTAACATACGTGATGTAACATACGTTACCGTTAAATTGATATACCGATCTTACAATGCGGCGAAGGGTTAAACGATGGCATATTGAAAATTGGTTTTCACCAAAAATGTTATCCACAATGAATAAAGTCGTTATTATCTCATTGAAAAATATATGACATCTTCAACCAGACTGAAAAAAAACATGAAACTGTGTGCGTCTCAATGGCTTTGATAAATTAAACTATGAAGATTTTTAACCATTGCATGCAATGTAAGCATAGAATCCTTCATAGCAATACTCAAATCGATATTTTTGCAATTCATTTGTTACTTCAATTCTTACTAGATGTAACCAAGTCTCAAATGTAACCAAAGCATCCTTTGTTTGCTTCTTATTCAATAAAACATGGTTTTATGAATTGAAACATACGTAACGTTTGGTAAAGTATGTTTCATATGAAATGTATCATAGTTGATGCTTGTTTGTTTGCTTGTTTCACAATGTTTCGCTTTTTTGGAAAGTTGAAACGTTTAAGTTCTGAATGTTTCTTTTATATTATGTCTTTGAGTGTAAAGGAACACAAAATTTCTGTTGAATTTAACAGCAGCAAAATAATGTAATTGGACTTTTATAAACACACGTTACCACAGGTTGTTGTAATTCCTGACAACACAAACAGTATAATTTATGTCGGAATTTATTTTTTGTCGTAGATGAACTATAATACGTCGCAGAAGATTTTGTTGCAGAAATATTTAAGGGAACATGGTACATAGGCATGGTACAACAAATTGATAATGATAAGGAAGCAAACACATCGTTCATGCAACAACGCCAATCTCTTATCCAATGGCAAACTCTTGAGGATGTAATTTTGGGTGACAAATGACTTTTTATACGAAATAAGTGTGCCAGTACCTCATGGAATATCTAGGAGAACGTTTTGATTTTTACTTCAAAGTGAATTACTACATGAACGTTGAACACAATTAATATGTTATGCTTTTCTGAAACTAATTTGTAACCTTTTTAATTCTTAATTTTAACATATTTCCCTTAATTTTGAAGGCAATCCTTATTGATATAATTAACAGTATTTAGATATGACATAGTTCATAGCTAATATTTTGTGCTACCATTAAATGTTTTAAACTGTTGTACTGGGTGTGACAGATAGTTGGGATGTGATAGTTTAAACGGTGTTGTTGTAACATACGTAACTACCTATTTCTTTCTTTAGACATTCATAATTATGAACTTTTCAGTGAGTTAAGTATATAAACTTTTAAAATGTATTCATTGATTTTGACTGTTCACGGCTATGGCACTTAAGTTTCTTTCGATTTTTCCAAGTTTGAAAGTCATTGTTTCAAGGTTTATAAATGTATTTCTGTAATTTTCCATAAGTTGATCTAAAATTTAAGTCAGATTTGAGCGAAGGTGCTTTCTGAATGCATCATTTTGTGGTATGTATTTCCAGTATCAACCCTTTGCCTTCATAAAGTGCTTAAATCATAGACAAACATACACATACAGACAAAAAATAAAGTTTTATTAGTGTGGTCCGTATAGGAACATACGTGACCATAGAAAATAGGTGCTTGTATTCAAATATGTGTAAAATTTATTTAGTCTGACTAACGAATGACCCTTCCTGTAAATACTTTATTCATTTGTCCATCTTGTATAACTTTTATAAATAAATGAAAGTTATCATAAAAATCAAGAAATAAAATTATGTAAGGAGATTTCCTATATGGCTGACATAAGAGAACAGAGAAACGATGCATTTGATTTGTTTCTATTTTTAATCTTGCCAAAACGAAAGTACTCTACCTGTCAAGTGACTCTCTTGAAATAGCAAGAAATAAGGGACGCCAATCTGTCTGTTATATTTATTGTTTTAGAAAAAACGACATTTTCAAAACTATACTAAGAACGTAACAGGAAAAAGCACCATTTTTCAGTGTTGAAAAGAGGTATGAAAAGATTCCCTCAAAATCCCTGACTCCTCACATATTGGTGTTAAGAAATCACCGTACTGCTTACTATCGGAAATGCACAGGAATGACGTTACAGGGTAACCCAAAATCCAAATCGTTGCCAAAAATAAAATGGCTTCATAAATAAGATGTGTCTAAATAAAGTATCGGAGGACAAAAATAAGAACTTTTTGGCATAGAAAATGGCCATAGGGGGTTATGAAGTTCAAAGTCCCAGAACTCTGTAAAGCCCCAACAAAAATTTGCAAACTTTTATAAGTGAATTGCAACTACCATGTGGGTTTAATAATTATACCATAGATTTACTTCCAGGAGGAGCGATGTTATATACTGGTTTTAAAAGCACTTATGGTTTTTATCGGAAAATGAGAATGAGCAATATTTCAAAATCCCATAACTCTGTAAAGCCCCAACAGAACTTTGCAAACTTTTTATCAGTGAACTGTTACTTTCATGTGGGTTTAAAAATATACCAAAGATAATTACTCCCAGGAAGGAGCAATGTCTAAAACTTGCTTTAAAAGCACTTAAGGTTTAAACGTAAAATGAGAATGGGCGATATTTCAAAGTCACATAACTCTGCAAGGCCTAAATAGAACTTTATTAACTGTTATTAATGAATGCCTACTACTAAATGGGTTAAGAAAATCATACATTTGAAAATTCCCCCTGGGGGAGCAATGTCATATACTGGCTCAAGGTCTATTATATATTTGACCAGAAAATGAGAATGGGCGATATTTCAAAGTCCCATAACTCTGTAAAGCCCCAACACAACTTTGTAAACTTTAATCAGTGAATGCCTACCACCATATGGGTTAAGAAAATCATACCCTTGAAAATTCCCCGTGTGAGGAGCAATGTCATAAACTGGCTCAAGGTATATAATAGATTTGACCAGAAAATGAGAATGAGCGATAATTCAAAGTCCAATAACTCTGTATTGTCCAAACAGAACTTTGTTAATTTCTATCAGTGAATGCCTACCACTAAATTGGTTAAGAAAATCATACCCTTGAAAATTCCCCATGTGGGGAGCAATATCATATACTGACTCAAAGATATGATGATTTTGACTGGAAAATGAGAATGGGCGATAATTCAAAGTCCCATAACTCTGTAACGCCCCAACAGATCTTTGTAAACTTTAATCAGTGAATGCCTACCATTGTATGGGTTAAGAAAATCATATGTTTGAAAATTCCCTGTGTAAATATATACTTGTTCAAGGTCTGTTATGGATTTGACCAGAAAATGAGAATGGGTGATATTTCAAAGTCCCATAACTCTGTAAAGCCCCAACAGAACTTTGCAAACTTTCATCAGTGAATGCCTACCACCATATGGGTTAAGAAAATCATACCCTTGAAAATTCCCCCTGGGGGGGCAATGTCATATACTGGCTCAAGGTCTAATACGGAGCCCATAAAGTGACATTTTCAAGTATTTTTTTTATATTCACAATTATTTCGTATAAACTTAATATTATTTCGTTTTTAATAATTAATTTAAAAAAACCATTTATTTTTTTCGATTAAACGAAATAATATTATGTTTAAAGAAAATAGATGTGAAAATAAAGAAAATATTTCAAAATGTCACTTAACAAACTCCGTACTAGAATGTGGCAGTATGCTTTACTTTAAGAAGTTTGTGGCAAATAGTGTAATTGTATTAATAGTGATACCTTAATAAAAAATAAGCTTACTTTTAAGTAAGTAAAAAGTAATAAAAATTAACAATACATTTAGGTCAGTATATTGACAAATCTCGGAAATAATGATACAATTAAGAAAGGAGAACATGTTTAGATATTAGCAAAGAAGCGAACTCTTTAATTAGAATTATCTTCACACTATATAATATATGTTTTAGTACCATAAGGCCATGGTGAACTGGTAGAGCTCAAGATTTTGAATTCGGATGTTCCGTGTTCAATTCCAAGTCGTGGCAGAAAATACCCTTTCATGAAAACACTGATCCTTTTAATATCGAGTACAATCTGCAAGATGGAATTCGTCTGCTCCTTGCAGAAAAGCAACGTGCACTGGCTATAAAAGTGTCCCAGAGAGCAGGTTGGGTAAGCGGCCATATAAATAAGTAAATAATCTAAAAGAGTGTGGATAATTGGAGTTAAATCAATTTTAGAAAATAAAACAAAATTTCACCTCAGCTAATTGTTTCTTCTTCAGCAGTAACATTTCTAAAATATAAAATTCAATGGCAGTTACATGTAGTATTTTCGATCGCCAACAGGAACATCATTTCAAAATCTTTGAACATCTATTAGACTTTTGAGCACGTGTTTATTTGAGACCGTGTGTTTGTATTTCAAAACTTTTATTTATTAATTAAATTATTTAATTTAATTGTTCATTACTATTCATCGCTATACATCATCTAGTTTTATGAAAACGTTATTTTTAATCACTGATAATAGAAAATTTCCGAAAATATAAATTCATCCCTATTTTTTAACTGCTAGACTCTTCCTTTGTTAGATTGACGCGCCAAGTTAGAAACTCTACTTATACCTTGTTCAGAATTTCCCATTTGTGAGTTCCTCCTTTCTAGTTGCAACAGTAGAGCGTCTTTTTCTTTTTGTAATTCTTGTATGATTTGTTCAGTGTCAGTCACATTTACAACAACTGTATTCCGTATAGATTTCACTCTATCAGCATATCTCAATGTTGACATTGTCTGTTCATAGTCCTCATCTGATGGACTGATTGTTGCAAGCTTAAGAAAGAAGTAAACGTTTTTGTCATGAGTAGAAGCTCGGACGACTGGCACGGTCCCGATCTATCAAATACTGTATATTAACTTAATAATAAAGTGTTTTGGTCAATCGGGATCGTGCCGTCCACCTTTGAGTAGGAGTAAAGAAGCTTGGGCGAGTGGTTTTGGCATTGGCCTTGGAACTTTTGCAGTTCAGTGCTGGCACTTTTCAGATGCATAAGGACACCGATATTTTTCTTGCGATTTGGAGCGCTGTGCTTCTTTCAAACCTAAGCAACTGATGGGGCTATTGTCCCTAGAACCCACTTAGGTATATGTTAATAGGATAGACGCGTGAAAAATTACATTTTAAAAGCAACTTTTGGTGAAATTTATTAAAGTCTATTAAAACAATTATTTCAAATTTTATGTAGACCGTTTTATAGGGGTGTTAAACACGTCGATAAATGGAATTGACCAGTTATGGGCTTTGAATTTGTCATAACAAACTCAATGTGCCTCTGGCAGTCATGACTCTTATTGATGTTAATTGTAAATAGAATTAGACATTTTTTAAACATGAATATACAGTACCCACCAAAAGTTTAGAGACATTTTCACTCTGAAGGCCTTCTGAATAGCTTTTATCTAAAATTTGATAATGTTTATTGTGAAATGCTTTTTAATTTTTTTTTTTTTTTTTGGTAATCATTATCATTATAATTAAGTCTACTAAAGTAGCATAAAAATTATGTTATGGAAAATAATTACAATGAACATGGTTTTGGAGGCTATATGATGTCAGATGCTGAATCTTAAAAATGTGTTGCATTTATGAATTTTGTTTTCATTTTATCACAAACCATACTTAAATATATAAAAAAAATAATGATTCTACAAAAATTATCATCAAAATTCAAAAATTGAGTAAATGTCTTTTGTCTCCAATATTTTGATGGGTACTGTATTTTATCATTGTATTATAGAATGTCTAAATTGCCATTATTGTATAGTCCGATTTTATCCGGTGAGCCGTGACTGCACTTTTGTATTTATAGATTTTTGGAATATTCCTACAAAAAGGTAACCCAGCTTATTAACCAACCAACTGATTACTGCCTTTATCATCATAATTCAAGATTGATTTAAGTGACTCAATAGTCGTGGCGGTAAGACACTTGGATTGATAGAGATTGCTTTTGTTACTCCGGGTTCAAATCCTGCTTAGTATCCTTCATTCTTTTTTTATTTATATTTTTGTTGATTTTTTTGCAATCATGGAAACGTTCAACTCGAAATCTCTGTGCAGCACGAAGCCTAATGTATATAAAATAGAATATGCATATTCGCCTGAGTTTGTGCTTAGTTATTATTTTGTTGTCATACACTTAACTGTCACGACCGCGTCTTAAAGAAATGATTCTATGCACATCCATTTTATAAGAAAGAGAAGTGAAATGGGATGCATGTAACTTCGGCACATTCATTCGATTGTATCCTAGTTTGATTTCTAATCAGCCACTGCATTTGAAGCCGAATGTATGATATAAATGTATTATTATTCGGTACAATGTAAATTGCTGGATATAAAGTACAAAGAACCAAGGAAATAAAGCAAATAGAAATTAAACAAAATCAAATTATAGCACAACAATCATTATATGATACGGACAACTATACATGTATTTGATAATAAATTAAAAAATGTAGAGGCGGTGAGGTTCGAACCACTGCAATAAAATTACTGCGTTGGCCACATGTTTCTGATTCGTTACCGACTGCGCTATTTTGAACAATGATTTTGAATTATTATATCATGCATATATACTTGAGATATTTTAGTTTGTATTGATTTTTAGTGTAGTATTTACTGGTTATACCTATCGTCATGGTTATGATTAGACTCATCCAACCTGTCACGGCTCACCGAATAAAATCAGACTATACATTGTAATTTACATCAAGTAAAACAAGCATTAAATATATATTACCATTATAGTAGTACAGTTTCCACCAATGGCATCTTTCAACAACATTGTTAACTTTGAGTCCCTGTATGGTGCTAGAAAAAACAACATATGAATTGATACAGTTATTCTTTCATGCATACTCTTCAAATAGATTAAAAGTACATATACTTGGATTTTACTCTTTCTTTTCAATACCAAGTACTTGGATTTTACTCATTCTTTTCAATACCAATTGATCACATTCGATCTTGAATCCTTTGTCTGAAAATCAAAATTTACCAGCTGGATTCTTTCGAACTTTATAAAAAAGTAACTGAATATTATCACTCCATGACCTCATTTATAATGCATATAGCCTGCTTAAACTTTGGAAACCTCGGTCAAATTTTATCTTAAAGAAATGGTACTCGCTAGAAAAGTTAGAGCCTTCGAGAGTAGTTACTAATTTAATGAAGCAGTTTCGTTTAGGTTCAAGTGAAACTTACCCGGCCCTTGATCTGTTCGACCGCAAGCTGAGGCACAAAGGTCTGAAATAAATAGAGAAAAACTGCCAATATAATTATTTCCCCAAAAATGATCACATTGCATGAAACCCCCACCTGTAACCTCAGTCTGAAGATAGTCTGTGTAAGAATCATGGGGTCGTGGGTTCTATTCCCGAGCGGGTCCTAAATACCTTCATGGAGGTCAGTAATGAAATATTTTCTACGGCCATTCTTCTGCCTATGTCTATATCAAATAGGTAAATTATAAGAGACTTGTGTATGTGCCATTTAACCATACCGTACTGATGATCATGTTGATAGCTCAGCCAAAAACCAGTCTAACACCATGTAAAAATGGAAGATGTAACTAGTTAAGCGGTGACCAATCGATGTTGTGCAGTCAAATTTTGATGAATGCTTTGTATACAGGCACATGTACCATTTTGAAAGGGACAACGGGTATCTGTAATGGACATGTAATTTTCAAACCACTTTCTATCATCATTGAATTAAATATACAAAAACTTTGTAACATTTCTAAAAACATTTTTGTAATTATGAAATGAATATCATGTTTTTTCAAATAAAGATATGCATCTAAATAATGTTCTAACATCACAAAAAGAACCAGTTGCAAAAAGAAGTCGCTACCTAGCCCTAAAGCCCTATTTATGTAGCACAATGCATGCAATGGTTGAGCTTTAAGATAGAAAAAAACAATAATAAGCGTCCAAAAATAACCAAGTGTTCCGATTGTATCATGAGTAGCATGCGCCTTACTGTAACAAGCTGTTTGGTAATCAACATGTAGCGATGCGTACAACGACTTCCTCACACAACGGCCCCTGGTTATCATACACTGAAACACTGGTCTGCATAAAGTGAAAATACACTTAGGCCACTAAATATGAGTTTATATATTAAAGTATATGTATCTTAAATACTTTTAGTATTACTTTTTATCACAATTCCAAGAGTCATTAAAGACTTATTGATATTCTTGCTTTCTTCAAACCTAACACCTGTAGCCCCTGTCTGTGACGCTCTCTCACTAAAAATATAATAAAGCGTAAACTTATTTAAGTATTTGAAACATTTGCGGCATTATTGTCAACAGATTAATTGGGCAGCCTGGCACGGTATTCCATGAGACGGTATATCGCGATTCTGATAATTCACGGTTCGGTTTTAGCGATGACAGTTTCAACCGCCGTAAAAGTCAAACTTAAGATCTATATATTTCTGCATGTTTAAAGTGACCGTAATGGACCATTCCGAGTGCGACCTTTTTATTTGAATAACAATACATTTACCCACAAATATAAGCATGTGCTCTTTTTGTTAACACCTTGTTTGTGGGACAAAAAGTAACTGTAAACCTTTGTTAAATATGCTAATAGGTAAGGTCATGGAAAAGTCCATTACGTCAGATTCTTAATTGTTAGAAAAATAACATTGCATTGAGTCGAGGCGATTCTAAAAGCGACCAGTGCAGACCTGAGCCAAAGACACTACTTATATATAATGTAGATCGCATTTGGTTCAAGATCGGGTCTTTGGTCGACCCACTAATAGTGTTTCAGTGATAGTACTTGTGTTGCAGTCTTAAAACATTCTTGCAACACTCGTACAACATTCCTGTGTATAGTTTGGTGTCTTGTAGTCTACGACAATAAGAAGTCGTTGCTCGTCGTACTAAATCGCAGGGCTTTAAAGGTGTGTATGGGAATTCACATGAGTGAAATAGTTGATTCGAATATTTAGCAATACTTTTGACCTACCTCCCTGCTAGATCTACAAGATTGATCTTTGAAGTTTTCAGTTTTCTTTCACGGATGTTGTTTTGTACCAGTGTCAGTGAGACCATGGTATGAGCACGGCTGTAAACAAACGACAAAACGTTCTTAAAAACAACACTATGTGGTATTCAATTCATGTGCAAAGAACACGACGTGCCATGTTTGTTATATTCCTAGGACAGTTAAGATCTGTTGATTCTCGCTTTTAACCTAGTACTTTTTAATCTACATGTATTGTAATACAACTTATCCTATTTTATTCAAATACATTCGTTCCTGTTTCAGGCCTACTGTTAATTTACTTTATGAACTCTAAGACTAAAAAGAACGTCATTAATATTGCCAAATTAGATTAGAATTTTTAATCATCAGGAATATTTTTTGTTCTATCAGGGATGTTTCCTCTATTGGTTGATTGTTTTATTACAATATTGATCTACCTGCTTTGTATTATCTAATACCGTATTTGTTATATATGTATAATGTACATTTGTATCTTAATTGTGTGTTCTTTGCAATGGATATTGTAAATGGTCAAAGGCATATGCAAAGCCGTTTTATGCCAAATAAAGATGTATGTATGTACATGTACTGACCATATCGAGGAGTTGATGGAAAACTGTCGTAACTATCATTTTTTTCCCAAAAGTTACTTTTTGATGAATTTGGCTATAGAAATGCCAATTACATGTTCCTACCAAATTTCATCAAAATATTTAATTTAAAAAGTACATAATTGTACTTGGTTCCATGTTCGGATTAACTCCCGATTTCATTGGAAAACTGTTGTAAGTCAAAAAAGCTTGTAAATTCACAATAATTAGTTTTTTTTTCAGTGTATAATTAAATAAGACACGTTACTTCTTACCCACATCAAAAATAGTTACAGAATAACATGAGAGAACAATGATGAACAGTTTTTGCTTCTCCTGAAACATTTTGAAAATATGAGTTACGACAATTTTCCGTAAAGCCCTCGATATACTCTCAGAAAGAAAAGTCGAGACAGAAGTAGATGGGAGAATATTCGTAGATTCGATGACTTCAAAGGTGAACATGTAGGTACCACTCGAAAAAAAATCGTTAGATGCGCTACGGATTGAGCCTAGTGGATATTTAAAATAAAACAAACCTGCTGGTCTCGTTCATTCTAGTGACAGCCATTGTTCTTCTTTTATTACATTCATCAATATAATAAGTTATGTCTTTATAACTGGATACAGAAAAACTTTGAAGTCCTTCAACTGTTTGATACGATAAGATAATAGAGAGATTTATAATTCATGACTTGAAGATACAAACTGTATCTTTCAACATATTTGATCTGATAGAGACCGAAACTAGTAACATTTCTTCTATGTATACGTCTACCGAACGTTCCTCTTACTTAGTTTAGTTAATACATACTTATTTAAGCTCATTTGTGAAAGTAGTTCTTACAACATTGATAAACACTTTTGAGTACGTTTCAGGTCCCCCGTCCTGAGCTAAATCTAGAAGGATAAAGATTCATGTTCAAGGAAACAACCAATCTGATTAAAACCCGATCTAAAATTTTACCGCTCGCATGCTCGCTAATTTAGATCTGGCCTTTTCCAAACAAAGGTCACGTTCAGGTGACCTTTTCTCATCATAATATTCATGACGAAATTGTTATGATACGTAACTTGTTTACATAGTCTACGTCACGCAATTTGAAATGAGCCACCCAATCACAGACTGTGAATAATACCGCTGTTAAATCTGCAGGCAAACCTAGGTCTAAAAATAGAAATTACGAAATCAAAATGTGATTAATAGTGTTTTCGTCTAGATGAAAGCTACGCATTGATTGGTCGACACAAAGTTCATCTCGACGTGACCTTGCATTGACTAAGTAGAGATCCAGTACGATAACGCGAGTAGAACAGGATCTCTGTTTACGGAGATCGGGAAACAACGGGGTACATTTTGGTGGGATTTGAACCAACGTTGATCTGACAATCCAATAATTACTAGTTCACTGTCGTAACCACTCTTACTTCATCAACCTTATTGTATGATTGCAAATAATTGCTCAACTGTGATTCTTTGTTTGAACACGTCCAATAAATGTTGACCGACTGTGAGTGTTTCATCTTTAAACATAGATATACCATTATAATAATCGTTTGATTATTATTACTATTATCGGCATCACCATTACCATCAATACGGCCATCATCATTACTGTTATCAAAGTGTTTAAACAACCTTCTACATCCATTAAAACGGGGCTTTGCTTGTGAAAATCAATCAGTTTATCGACCATAGTATAAAGTTGTGTTGGTTAAGGTATAAAGCACACTTTGGCGTTATGAAGGAAACAAGCAAATAAACATTCAAAAAATAGTTTGACCAGAAACTACTATATTTATATTCATTACCCATTGGTCCATGTTTTGGAGTCATTTTAACACTTAAACTATTTTGTGTGTTTGTGTCGACATTCATAAGGTCATAGACTTTTTCATTGTATATTTCTAGCATACTAAACGATACCTGAAAAAGTCATAGAACAATAATGTATGACATTGAGAGTACAATGTATGTTAGTCAATTGTGTTATTTTTCGTAGTTCTTTATTGTTGGTCTTCATCTGTGAAATTATTATCTGCGTGGAAGACTTCATTTGAACATATTTCATCATGATTTTGTTTTGGTGTCAAAAGCACAATTCTGCTACAAAGACTTTATTAGGCCATACTGCATCATTATTTAAGTGTTAAGATCGCTTCATTCGTCCCGAGTAAACTCATTGGCAACATCAGTTTGTCTCCTTTTGGCCTACATGTAGGGTTTCCGGAAGCGTTTGTCAATGATGACTGTAAATAGGCACAAATGTATACACGGGAGGACTTTACTTAAGGACGTACGCACTATTTTGTTATCACAAGCTATGGTCTATGGTGCCAGTACCATCATCACTTTGATATTTAGATGTAAACAAGTTCTTACCCTGTATATTATCCCATCTTTAAGTTTAGTTTTCTTGTCTATGTCTTCATACAGACGTTCACACAGTCGAGGAATAACTCCTTGTAGAAAAAAAGAAAAATGACAGTTGTAAGGGCCCAATTGAGTCATTTCAAAGTAAAAGTTATGAGCATAAGGGAGCAAAGTGCTTTTACTGTGTAGCTTTAATAAGTATAACAGCATTCCATTTTTATGCAAGATACTTGCAGACTATTAGAAATGCATGATATGCATGAATGATATTGATAGTGCCCTCCAAAGCGTAGGTGGCCGGCACGGTACCAATACAAGAACGCTATAAAAACATGTTTATACATGTATATAGTGTTCTTGACTCGGAACCGTGCATGCAGCCTATGCTCCGATGACCATTGGTCAAAATTGGTTATTAGGAAAAAAAGGTTCAAGCTTATCCTTGGAAGAAGAAACAAAGTGTCATCATATAACGCATGCTTATGCATAAGTTACATATTTACAGATGATCATCACAGACAGCTACTGATACATTCAATCAGTCAGAGTCCGTAGAAATCCGTATAAATTCGTGTAAAACCGTGAAAATCCGCGATCATTTGTACTTGAGTTTTCACTCTTGTTCGCACTGTTTTTTTTACCATTTTAAAAAAAGTTCATCAATGATAATCGCATATCCGGCATCACTCGTGCCATTAATTAAAGTAAGCACAATGCTTTATAATATGACTGTATTAAATGTTGCATTAAATATGTATTAATTTGTATTTCTCATGTTCAGTGTATTTTTGTGTGAGCAATTAAAGTGTATGCTCTGTTCTGTTCTGTTATGTTTAGTCTCAACCGTACCCCCGGTACAACCATACGTTAACCTCGTCCCTGTGCATATTGGCGCGAACAAATCCTTTAAGCAAAAAAATCAATTAATGAAGTACGTATTACATATTATACAACCTTGATTTAGTTCATATCCCATCATGCTGTATGTCTTCCCACTTCCGGTTTGTCCATAAGCAAATAACGTACAATTGTATCCATCCCATGCACTCTTTATCATGGCTGACCCTAGATCTTCAAATATTCTTTTCTAGGAAATAAATAGTTTTAATTATTATACAATGTAATTCGAGTATATACAGTGCCCTCCAAAAGTTTGGAAACAAAGACAATTTGATAATCAAATTTCAATAAAACCGGTGTACTTAACTTGTGTGCTATAGTTACATGTTTATATAATGGTAATATTAGACTGGATATCATAATAAATGTTCTAAACAAAACCCTGTGCATTGTTTTTTGTGTTTTTTTTTAAATAGGATTTAACGCCGTTTCAACACATTTTAGGTCATTTTACGGCGTCCAGCGCACCTAACCTAGCTTTCCTGGACCCTTGTCTATAACCAGTACTCACTTACCCTTCAACAAGGCCGGAAACTTCTCCATATTATCTAATCAATGGAGGAAAATTGACATTATAGTCTAATTTTCATGAAAGGGTATAACCTCCCCGGGTGGGATTCGAACCCATACCCCATTCGGGACACGAGATTCTGAATCCCGACGCGCTACCAACCCCTGTGCATTGAAACAGAAGCTTATGTTATTAATATATCCGGCTTTTTCCGTAACTTGAAGCTAGACAAACTCAATCGAGTTATAATCTTGACCATCGGGGTTAACCACGGTCTTTCTATGAAAATGACAGAAGCGTTCCGAATTGCTGTTGAGAAGAAATGGTTCCCGGTCTTACCTGATCTGAGTATTTATCATCTGTAGGTTGCAGGTAACCATCTTTAGTACACGTGTACCCATTATGTGACCAATAAGAATAATCATACGTGAATTGTCTTGATGTGACCAATCGTTTATTAGGATCACATATAAATGTTGAATTCTCTGACATTGAGACTGTGTTCAAACATCCTTTGGAAAGTTCCCGGGAATTCTTGCACATGTTAAGGTAATGTGAGAATAAAGATATGGTTAAGTGGTTATGACGTTGGTCTGATAGCTTATAAGACACCTCCGTTTTTAATCTCGGTGTATCATAGAGACTTTATAATACTGCCAGATGGTTTGGTTTTCAAGAATTGCTTTGACAAAAGAGACGAGCCAATGAATCGAGATCTATAGAAAATTATCGAACATCTATTACATAAATACCTCTTTAAACATTAGATAATATTCTTAAACACTGTATGATATATATAACTTCAATGTAAGTTATTGTGGAAGGGTTTTCAAGTAGGAAAAAGAAATACAGAATATAACGTATTATGTTAAAAGAAATATCTACGTACTTCAAACTACGGATCCCCAAGAGTGACTTTCCTGATTATTTTTACAATCAATTTATTAGTTGATTTCTTGTATATTAATTTTCGCGAAAGTAAACTTAGAAGTAAAATTTGGCTTAAATGACCAATTATAAAGCTTGACTGACAAATTTACTAAGCCAACTTTTCCAAATAATTAACAGGGTTCCCAAGGTCAGGGAAAAGTCAGGGAAAAATGAATTTTTTCAAGGTCAGGGAAAAGTCAGGGAATTCTGAAATTAGTCAGGGAAATTTGAAAAATAAGGAAAAGTCAGGGAATTTTGTAAGAGAAGAATTTTGGTCAAACAGTAGGAAGCAAAATAAGTAAAGGCTAAGGAAGTTTCTTTTTTTTTGGTACTTTATTGATATTTATCATACTGAGTATCTTTATGATTCTTGTTAACATCTTACTCTGAAAATATGTCTAAAGATTAAGATACAGTACTAAGTTCTCCAGGAAGAAGTTGAAAGGATTTTAAGTGTCCTTTGCCTTACTGCATTTTGCTTTTTATGTAGCTCTTTCATTACCTGTCTAATTGTTTTTGGTTCAATGTTAGTTTACCATTGATTACTATAATAATTATATTCAAGTAAAATGTGTGCCTGTTTTAGTCAATCCTCTAATGTATGTTTAAGAATGTAACATCTTTGAGCATGACATGTGTTATCAAATACTTCTCATTTCGGATAAGTGTATGCATACTAAATGAAAATAAGCAGCTTAAGGGTCATTCCATACCAAATCACCCAAACAACAAAAATTTTCCCTGTTTAAGTCTTAGATTTTGCTGAAATTTTAACCACATCAAATTTAACCTTATTCATGGAGAAATCCAAAATTTTAGTATTGTGCTCCAGATAGTTTCTGAGATACAGACATTTGAAGTTGGTATGTACTGCACTATTATTGAAGTTAGAAATTGATCAGTTTTGAGCCATATTGGAGGGCAAAAGTTTTAAAGAAATAGAGTTCTCAGAGTCCCTTAAGTCTATATATGTACTCACATGTAGGTTAATATTTGAGTTTATAAATCATTTAGATTCTTATTTTTTCATTTTTGAGAAATATTGATCAGAAAATAGCCCTGCGGCCAATTTGCACAAAAAGTTATTACAGTGCTGTAATGTAAAAGTCTTGATTTATAAATTGCTAAATTTTCTTTATTTTTCAAGATATTACTTAAAAATTTTCAGGGAATGGTCTTATAATCATAATTGATGTGTATAATAAAATTATGGTCTTAATATATAGTTAATCAATATAAGAAAAATATTTTTGTATTTTATACAAGGGTACCCCCTCTTTTTTATGAAATTAGTTTTTTTTTCATAAGTTTGGTGTGCTATACTTTTTTATTTTTTAGGATATTCTTATAAAAATGGGTATACATTTCTTGATATTGCCCTTAATCTTGTAATTGCATTCAAATAAGTTTAAAACTATTTGTCTTGAAGAAAATAGTCTCTCAAAGTGGTCCGAGCATTCAAGTGGCATAAAAAAGTGAAACATGCTATCACTTTGAAACTTCTTTATTGTATTATCCTACTATAAATTAATATCATACTAAAAATAGAAAATGCCTTCTTATTCCTTCGATTGAAAAATCATGTTTCAAAAGCAGTATTTTTGACCAAATCCAGACTAAATTTTTTGGTCTTTACTAGACTTCAAGTTTAGATTTATGGACGTGCTTTGTTTATTAGAATTTGAACTTAATTTCAAGCGAAGAAAAAAATGTTTAAAAAATCTTAATTTAGTAAACTGTTGCTTTATATAGAGGTTTGATCAAATTTCTATCAGTGAGCAAGGAAATAAATAATTTTTTTTGTAAAAACCGTCAAAATTAAGGTGCGAGCGAATCCATAGAACACATAATCAACTTGTTGTGGCCTAAGATGGTGCATCAAATGGCTTGTCGAGGATTATAATGCGCAGTTCTTTTTGGAAATTTTAGAATGGCATTGGATAATTCCTTCCTGCATAATCCCCAAATTGTACAACAGTAATCAATATGTGGAAGGATATACGTATTGAACTAGACATTTAGTGCTCAAAGATTGTGAAAACCTGACACTGTTACCGGTCAGGGAAAAAGGATTTTGGTCAGGGAAAAATCAGGGAAAAGTCAGGGAATTTTGAATTCTGATCTTTGTGGGAACCCTGAAATTTAAGTTTATCTGACCGGTAAATTAAACTGTACTCACCAATTATTTGACCAATTTATTAATGATAATAATAATTTATTCATTTACTGACGTAAAAAAGACAGTTTTAACAAAAGGATACAAATGGTCTTACACGCACGGCAACAGTGATATTTTCAACCTTTACCATATTTTGGTTGTTAAAAATCCTCACTAACTTCACAGAAAACACATAAATAGAACTTAACTAAAAGTAATAGTAATAATAATATATGAGACGTTTGACAAAGTTCAGCCGAAACGTTGGAATGAAATACAATAAATATATAGTCGAGTTTTGATGGTCGGTCTACTAAGAAATAACAGAATAACCAACCAACAAACAAACAGAGTTAATTCCACGCACAAATATCACACAGATTGAAAATGATTTAGTCCATAATTTTAAATATTCCTTTACATTATGGAAATTTGATCCAAATCCCAGTGATGGGGAAAATGATGTTTGGTTCACAATTTTTACTTGAAAGATATACTTAGATGCATTTCTTAATGACAAGATACGTTTATTTCATACGTACGAAAATGTGCATTGTTCACATACGAACTATATCTCCTAACATGTCGATGGCCACTTAAACAAATAAACTCAATAAATTCAATTAATTCAATTAGCGGAAACTCATATACATAATTGCCTCAATTAGCTCACAGCGTGAAGTATGAATAATTTATTATGTTATGATCTATATAATAATAAATATTTATTTATTAACCTCATATAGACCTCTATAAAATCTAACCTGAATTAATATACGATCGTTGACTACTATTACACAAGTCCCTATGGTCTAATTTAGTAAATTGCTCATAATTATTGTTGTTAATAAAGGACGAATAATAGTTAAAATATTTCAAATTATGAGTGAATAGTATTGAGTGCCACGAATTTATTCAGTTTTCTTGAAGCACAATATAGCAAATCTCCTCAGTAAATATCAGACTAGCCTGCGCTTATTCAGTTGACTGTAACAAAATGAAGTTACCTTGCCACAGTCTAACAAGTAAAGTAAACAATATAGTCAGAAATAACGAATCTATTTTGACCGTTAACAGTCAAATAAGCAATTGTTAAATGACTGTACTACTAAGTAGTTATTATCAACGTAGCCTTCTTTATCGGGATAAAACTGTGTCTTCGCTATAACTTAACTACAAAAGGTTAAAAACCTATCTTAGGATGAACAGTAATTACAATCACAGTTTTATTAATGACGTTTTTATGCGACTGACGTCCCAGTACGGCCATTACTGTGTTTTAACGTCAACAACGTCAGTAGTGACGTCACAAAAGAACGATAGCGTTGAAAAATGACGTCGTTGCTATGAGAAACGTACGTAGAGACATTTGATACAGCAGCAACAGTACGGACGTAGATATAAAAATGTCACACATCATTGACAAGCAGGAGAACTAGCTGAATAATTTATTATCCATCGCTGGTAGTACTGTCCTAATATTGCGTGTAAAATAGCAATTAAAAAGTAATCTTTTCAACAACAGAGATCCATTTAACTGATATTGTATAGACAAGCAGTTCCAACAATCATAGACAATCATGTGGAAAAGTTTACAGTCGGGAGTATCGCCACAGAAAGTTGAGATTGATGTAAATACACTACGATATGATTATGATATGACACCGGATAGTGTACGACCAGAAATAAGACGTGAGTAGTGTTTTCTCCTAGATCTATATTTTTATTGTTGTGTTTTCTTTATACTTGTTTAAGGCCATTTGCAAGTAAGGCATATGTTATATGTTCTTGTAATATTCATCCGAATGGAAGAAAGATCATATACATATATTAAGAATGCCTCAAATCTCTCTTAAAAGTCAAATATTATGGAATACATGCAGTCATTACTTTTTAACCCTAACCCTTTTATGTCGAACTAACTTTAAATATCTAATGATAATATTTCATTTTTTGCTCACTCCTATGATAGTTATTAGTTAATTATCTATTTTATCAGGACGATCGGTAACATTTTTAAAATTCTATTAAACTATAACATAATTAAAATATTAAAATGATCATTTTTGATAATAATTAAAACATGGTCAATTTCTCACAAATACTTTTCAAATTATATTGATCTCACGATTATATACTATGTATTTTTACTCACTACGAATAAGAGTTGACCGGGGTTCCAACATGTCTATCATTCCTTATATTGATATCAGAGTGTTATTTATAAAGAAAAGATCGCAAACAAACGATTTTAGAATAACAAATCATGAATATCTTAATAAGTAATTTTACTATAAATAAACCTTATTCAAGTACCATAGCTTGAAGTTTGCCTTCTTTCCCCATACCACAGTTCTCTGGAATAGATTGCCCCATCACGTAGTAACCCTGTCTGATCTTGACCAATTCAAGCAGGCAGTGGCCAAACTCCAATACTAGGCAAAGCAATTGATTTTATCTTTTAGTTGTTTCTTTTATTTATCTTTTACTTTTTAAAGTTTAACTGTTTTATTCTACGACTATGTTCTTTGTGTCTCAGGGAGAACTTTCTTCCACTTTTATTTTATTTTATTTTTATCTTTTATTTTTGTCTTTGCTAATCACCGGCGTGACCTGCCCATAATACTCGTGAGAGGTGTGTGGCAGTACTATGAGATAGATAGAATATGCTGATAAACTAATAAATGTTGATATATGAATTAATTCAGGTGATTATTTGTGTCTAAATGTGCCATGATTTGGAGAGCGCTGTGTGTTAAATTGATCGTGATACCTAACTTTTAAAACGAGATGTAAAACATATACACGCGTATAAGGATGTAATATTGTGTGTCGTCCCTAACCTAAGACGGCAAACTTCATCATTTTTCTAATAAAATCAAGATCATTAATATTATCTTCAGCAATCGTCTCACGCTTAATAGATTTCTCATTTCTCTTTTATAGCACCATGTCGTACTCCTATGGGAAGTTATATCATACAAGAAGATGGTCTACCTTTAACATCATTAGGTAAGTATCCCTTTAACTCCCAAAAGTCCAATTTTTGTTAAATTCGAGCCCTGTTTCAATCGATTTTTACACAAACCCAGACTCTTTGTGATGATTTGTTTAAAGCTCGCAATAAGTCGTACTGAGTTAATCATTACTTTTAAAAAGTAGTATTTCATAACTATGCTGAAATGCGACGTTATTCACCATATATATTTTTATTTTTGCTAACAAATATTTGTGTGTGATAAATTATCCTCTTGTTCTACTTTTTTCCTGGTGGATATTGCCAAGTGTAACTATTAAAGTTGAAAGAGTAAATTAGTCACGTGCTATTGTTTTGTTTAATTCAGGAGATCCCATGCCTGGACCGGCAGATTATTTACCAAAAATAGATTTAACAAAGACTGGAACACCACACTACTCTCTTGTGGGAAAACCAAAAACCATTGGTAAGTATTTCAGCTTATCATTCTTGTAGGCCTTCCGTATGAGAATCTTTTTACATCGACATGAGCGTCAAAATCATTTTAACTTTTGTGAACCATTTAAACTTGTGAGAGTTATCTCCCCTGTGACACAATTGACACCGGTACCATAATGTTACAAGAGTGCATGTACAATTTTCACTGTGAGGTCATTGGATGATAATTGTTAGATTCCAATCTCCTTGCGACACGTGACCCAGTCACCATCGACACTGGACATTCGTTCCTGCAAAATGGAATTTGTTAATGGACCGAATGAAATATACTTGACCAAAACATTATTGTCAAAACATGCAGTCCATTTAAATGATATAGCATTGTAACATAATTTGTTCGAGTTGAGATGTTTGTGCCGTTTTGATGTTTTTGATAATTTAATCGTATTTATAGTCTGCGCTATGAAACATTTAATATTCATAGCTCGAAGAGTTATGTTTAATCTATTTAATTGTGCCGTATAAGTGCCACCAGGGTATCAGTATTTTTTGTGAGTCACAAAATAATAAATCTAGATGAAGTGGTCAAGTAAATGCAGTTGTACCCCTTGTATATAAGATATAAAAGGTATGTTTGAAAAAACAAAGGGAGGTAACTTGACAATTCCCTGTGGGTTTAACTAAATATATAGCGATTTTGAATATCGGGGAAATAACAATTTCGAAAGGAGTTTAAAAAAAGTTGTGACAGGTTAATAAAATAGAACTATAACTGAAAACCATTGTCAAAGTTTGGTATGATATATTGTTTATTATGATTCCTTTTATTTTTGTATGAAGTATAATCCAACATGCTTTCTTTGGATCTGTTAGCTAGGTACAGCATCGGAGCCAATATTCGAAACATATTTCAATACGATCTTTGCTCACTACGCCCTGACATATTCCGGGGAGTGGCGACTTACTAAACACCGTTCTCTCAATTTCGACGCACAAAATCGTACGTCGGTCTAACGATTTTGGAGAAGTCTTATTAGGCCGAAAATTTATGAAAGCGAACAGTGTTTAGTTAGGCCCTCCGCTGGTGTGTCAAAGTAATATTGTTCGTTTTTTCTAAACTGTCAAAGTTTGAATAATTTCACGGTGAATGATTACACACTATCTCAATATCTCGAGTGTTAGACAAAGAGCACGAAGTCACCGTGAAATTATTCATGTTTTGACAGTTGAGAAAAAAAGAACAATACGACTATCATCTGTTCAGTATTCAAAGCAACAAGGAAAACAGCAAAAACAAATGAATGGTTTCTATGTTGAGTTTATTTTGATTACATTGTTTCACAAAGAATAGAAGAAAGAAAAGCATACACGTGTTAGTTAAATATAATAAATGTGTTAGAATCATTCACTTGTAAAATTCATTGATGAAACGGTTAGACCATCATCATAGCGAGTACAAGTAAAACAATACACAGTGCTATAGAACGCAATATTATCATTGTCACTAAATGATTCATGCATAGTCCATTTTTTTCTCAACTGTCAAAGTTTGAATAATTTCACGGTGGATGATTACACACTTTCTCAATATCTCGAGTGTTAGACAAAGAGCACGAAGTCACCGTGAAATTATTCATGTTTTGACAGTTGAGAAAAAACGAACTATACATAGTTATATAAATATCTCTGTTTTCTGTTCATTCCATATTGATTTTAAGAAACGTTTCTTCATAAACATAAAAATTGTTCCTATTTTAGTTCCCGACCTGTTTCAAATATACCTTCAGTATGTTCAAATTGTTGAATCTGGTTAGTTCCTAGTATAATTAGTAGAGTTCTCTTTTATAACCCTTACGAGGAAATGTATGGACAAAGCATAGGCGCCAGAGCGACAAAGAAACAGTAAAGTTCCACTTAAAGACCATCTTGGTTATTGCATATTCATTAATCTACCATTTTTGCTCAATTGTTGAAGTCCCAAAAATGCTTAATTAAAGAAGACGAGGGTCCTTAAAATTAAGACTATCCTGCTACTTAGATAATCGATTTTGATGGCACTAATAGAAGAACTTAACTGTATAAAACAAGCATATATTATTTTAATACAGAAAGGAGAAAAAAGAAATTGTCTAAAGTCCGATGTTCCATATATGACATCATGGGGTCGTTCAAATAACCTCAACAACTTTTCTAACTCCACATTTATTACTTATTGTCAAACTTGTCGTAACATACGTAAACACAATCTCCGTAAACAGATATCCTGTAGAGTGTTGTCGTACAGGATCTCTAAGATCTCAATGGATGGTCACGTCGAGATGACCTTTATGTCGACCAATCAATGCGTAGCTTTCATCTAGACGAAACACTATTTGATTTCGTAACCAAAGTTCGCGAGCTAATTTAACAGCGCTATTATTTACAGTATGCGGTTGGACAGCTTATTGCAAATTGCGTGACGTAGACGATGTAAACAAGTTACTAATCATAACAATTTCGTCATGAATATTATGATGAGAAAAGGTCATCTGAACGTGACCCTCGTTTAAAAATGGCCAGATCTAAATTAGCGAAGTAGGCGAGCCGAAACTTTTAGATCGGGTTTAAATCAGATTGACGTAAACATAGAAAACTTTCACAAAATTACTGTAAGCTACACAGTAAAAGAAAAAGTCTAAAGTAAAACACGTAGTTTGATAGGTCCATGAAGCATGTGCATTTTATGTTGTTTTTTTTTTTTGCCTTGCAATTGTTACCAATGAGTAGAAACATACAAATCTACACATATCTACACATCGATGGTTGCCCGCAAGACTGTACTAAGTACATTGCGTTAAAGAACAAGTTACTACAGTCTTGTGGGGCAACCATCGACAATCGACATAGTCTGTACGTATAAATACGTTCGGGAAACAGTTATAGTTATGGCGAGGATATCAGTAGAAGATTGAGAGCGGGCTGTTGACACTAGGTAGAAACACACGCTATTAAAATTCAAAGTTGCAGATATCACACCATGCCATGAAATCTATTACAAATACATACATTCAAATAGAATTACAGTGAGTGTCATCTAATCGAATAAATCAGGCAGTAAAATTAATGTTAAAAATGATACAGCAGTGCATCATATAAATATAACCCGAACTATAATAATTGAAGAGTTAGATAAGTTGTTAAGTGTATTCAAAAGTTCCTTAGTATCTATCATCCAAACCGGCTGGTCTGTACCTGTTGGGGTCATTACCATTACGACCCCAACGATTGGCTTCTTGATCCCTAGCTGTGTCTTCAGCCCCTCGGCCACTTACACTACCTTGCCAAAATTCTCTACCATTACTGTAAAATATCAAGTCAAAGTCAGGTTAAAACATTTTATTGGCATAAACAGTATGTTCATCGCGAAGAAAAACTTCGGCAGTATTTTACAAATAACACCAGGGGAGGGGGATCAGAGGGGTCAGCAAGTTATAAAGTTAAAGTTTGGTTAAAAGTCTCCTTCTATATACTAATTCAGCCGATTTTACAATTTTTGTACGATAACTCCTGATCATTGAAATCTCCTTTAGGCAGACAATCCCTCAAAGTACCTATTTACATCTAGGTGGAGTGGAACAATTGTAGGTCTTGATCAAGGAAAATAGCAGTTTCCCTGGTGGGGTTCGAACCCGGGACCTTTCGATCCCTAAGAGCATGTCCTACCACTGGACAACAGCTTCTGTGAATTGCAAATAAATATTTTTTAACTAACTGAACTATTAAATTGGAATATTGTTTCATATCAAAATACATTGTACTTGGAATCGGTCCATTGTTACAATAAACGACCTCTACCCGGCAAGTATATAGCTTGATTACACGAGACATTGTTTACATAGACTCTTAAGTTATCCTAAACGAACTATATACAGTATCCACCGAACGTTTGGAGACATTTTCTCTTTGTAGGCCTACTGAATAGCTTGTATCTAAAATTTGATGACTGTTTATTAGAATTCTTTTTAGTTTTGCTTTAATTTTTTGGTTATCATTATGATTATAACTGAGACTACAAAAATAACATGTAAGCTATGTTATGGAAATGATTACAATGCAAATAACATGGTTTTGGAGGCTTTAGGATGTCAGATGCTGAATTTTATTAATGTGTTGCATTTATGAAATTTGTGTTCATTTTCTCACAAACCATATACTTAAATACAGTATATTAAAATTAATGATTCAACAAAAATGATCATCAAAATTCAAGTATTGTAGTAAATTTCTTTTGTCTTCAAACTTTTGGTGGGACTGCATTTCAGATTTTAATGTCATTTAATGTCATAATAACATTTGACATTTACTGTATGTTTACCTGATAAGAGCAGCAGCATGTCTGCCACCAGTACCTCTTCTTGCTGCATCATAGTTGCCTCTGGCATGAAAATATTTATCAGCTCCTATGTAGTTAGCTTTCCTCATATCACTGGAAGTAAAACATGTACACGAATTTATTATTAGCTCGACTTTTCGAAGAAAATGAAAGCTTATACTGTCACCCGGGCGTCGGCGTTGGCGTTGCAAATCAAGGTTAAAGTTTTTACGAATTTAAATAACTTCAATACTGTCAAAGATATTCAACTCAAACTTGGAATACTTATTCATCATCACTACCTCCACCTTACTATCAATGCCCATAACACTGGCTCCATTGTTTTAGGAGTTATGCCCCATTTTTACTTAGAAAACATCCAAAACCAAGGCTAGAGTTTTTACAAACTTCAATACTATCAAAGCTTTTCAACTCAAACTTGGAATACTTATTCATCATTACTACTACCTCCTTACTATTAAAACCCATTCACTGATTTACTGAGAAAAGTCGAGCATGCTGTCTCCCTCTGACAGCTCTTGTTTAAGCTTGTAAAATCTATTTGTAGGGCATGTAAAAATATCAACTTTTAAGATGTATACAATTTTCATCACAGCGATGTTTATGAGATTTTGTTTAAAATTTCGACGACCATGTTGGACGCCATTTTGAATTCTGAGTTGTGAAAGCGAACTTTTGGTCAGATTTGAATATTGTTGCCAAAAAGACCTAATACTATCTCGTATGTTACTTTTAGATTTGGGTAACAATTTTGAATAAATAATCATTTGCTCTTGGATTAAAATTATAAACTAATCAAAGACAAGACACCCGATTTCAATTGGATCAATTCTATCTTAAAGTAAAGTGTATCGCTTGTTTGTATTCATGCTTAATATATTGATCAGGGACACTCGCTTGTAAAATGGCACGTAACAGTCGGCGCAGTTGGTAGCGCGCTGGGATTTGGATACTCGTGCCCGAGGGGGTGCGGATTCGAATCCCACCCGGGGAAGTTATACCCTTCCATGACAATAATGTCGATTTTCCTCCATTGATTAGATAATATGGAGAAGTTTCCAGCCTTGTGGAAGGGTAGGTGAGTACTGGTTATTGACAATGGTCCAGGAAAGCTAGGTTAGGTGCGCTGGACGCCGTAAAATGACCTAAAATTGTGTTGACACGGCGTTAACTCCAATAAATAAATAAATAAGTAACAGTCGGACTTCAGCAATGACATGAACGTGATTAACTGACATTTTTTTAATTCGCTTGATTATTTCAACCTTACAAACTGTTACAAAATTAATACCATACCTATATGCTCTCCACATATCACGTGCTCCTCCACCGAAACCACGTGCGTAGTTCCATCCACGTCTAAAGATATTGGCACCATCGGTCCCTTGTAGACTTAGCATCACCATAACACAAAATATCGCTATTACTGACAGCTTCATGATTCAATACCTTCTTCTGTCGGCTAATCTACAACATACGATTAACCTTTGGATTAAGATCGCAATGTTAAGATCGTATTGTTGTATAATCATGTGAAATTATGTAATTGGAAAATAACTATTTGTACTTGTCCAGGGTAATGAAATTGCATACATTAGATTTTGTATCATAAATAATTGATGGCTACGATCTTTCAATGCGATCAATATGACCAGAGGGCCGATGGTCTCTGGAAGCTCCTGGGTTTTTGTCACTTCTAAGGGATTCAGGCACATGAGTATACATTATAGTTTGTATACACCTTTTCAAATTTAATTACATTGTAATAAAATATATTATTAAATAACTATGTGTTATTGACCCTGTAAAGTGGCAAATTCAGTGCACAATACTGCAAAATCTGTTTAATAAAACTGAAAACCGGGCCAAAATCTGTTATAGGGCCAATAACACTTATTGGCCCTAGGGCCATTAACAAATTTCTGCACTCCGATTGGTTGACAAAACAGGGCCAATAACAGTTACGATTATCGCATAAAATGACGGCCATTTTGTTTTTGGATGGAGTTCAAACCCAATTCATAATTGATTCATCGCGAAGAAATTGGTAGCAGTCATATCTTTTGCATAGAGGAGTCTCATACATGGATCGTTTTTAGTTTGTCTTTTTTCGTCATAGTTTGTTGAAAACGGTGCAAATGCAGACGACAGCTAGCCATTTTGTGCAAAAACGGTCTAACTGACAAAAAGTAGTTTTTGTGAAAATTCGGATTCAGTTCAATGTCCGTTAGTCTTTAAGCAGTTATTTAATAAAATTGTCATTAAATAGGTGATTTGATATAGACCCTGTTATTTTTCCTCGGGACAGTCATATAAGCCCTCGGCCTTCAGCCTCGGGCCAATACGACTGCCCTTGGAAAAATAACTGGGACAATATCAAATCACTTATTTAATAACATATATTACAAAACATATAGAAGATATGGTTCTTTTAATTTTATATGCATATTACATTAAGTGCAGTAATTGTTAAAAATTACATAGGTACGCCCTAAAGTGACATTTTGAAATATATTTTTTATTATTACAACTATTTCGTTTAAACGTAATATTGTTGGGGATGTATTAAGGGCCCTTTAAAGGTGATGTTTCGACACCTTTAGGAAAATGTCCGGTTAACAGTAGCATCATGTTATACTGTTCAGAACACCAACTTTCAATATCAAATAAATAAAAAAATGTAAAATTAGTGATAAAAATGTAAAATTAAGTCGAATCATGAACTGTGAATGATGTAGGTCCAAAGAATATGACATATAAAAGCTCAATAAAACAATACAAAAATACACTTACACACTATATTACAAATGTACATCATGTGTGATAAAAATTTTTTTTATTTTTTTTTGTTATTTGTATATACATTATGTATTTATAAGTGGAGGGTTTTTACTTATTTATTTTATATAATTTATTTTTTGTACAACGCCATTGAATATGCAATATAGAAATAGGCGTTTAATCAAATGAAAAGTTTAAAGCTTATTATATTTCGTTTATATTATTTCGTTTTTACGAAAAAATTGTTACATTTTTTTCGAAATTATTATTACGTTTTTACGAAATTATTTCGTATTTACATAATATTATTTAGTATTTACGAAATAGTAGCCCGCTAGCTAAGTTGGTAGCATGCCTGTCTACTGGTAGAGGGTCGTGTTTTCGATTCCTGGGCGGGACATACTTTCGTGGAGTTGGAAATGAAATGATTTCTAGACCCATTCTCCGTCTACCACTGAATCATGAGGGACAGTTGGTAGTCACTGACGGAAGTCACTGACGGAAGTACTTGCCTAGTAACTGGTTAACATGATTCAGCGTGTCCAGCGACGGTAAGTAGCTTGACTGACCGCCGTGATGTGACTTATACAATGTGTTGCCATGGCGTTACCCCTCCCCCAAAAAACGAATATGTTTAATTTCGAAAAATATGTTAATGGAAATAAAACTATTGCTACAAGATTAAATACATAATGAAATAAACAAATCTTATGAGTAGACAGACATACAGGGCATGGCCATTAATTGCATTTTATTTAAAGCCACTATATGAAGTTATATTTAATAACTATAGTCTTGAAAACTATTTTACTACCTCGAAGTCATCAAAATATAACATGTATCAGAAACACAATGAACGATTCAAACCATTCTGCTTTCTAAATTTAAGTTTGACAAAGTTTCTATTTCTTAAAAAAGTGGGGTACTTTTATAAGAACACACTACATTTATTTATACGTCAATGTTTTATATATCTAATCCACAATAGTTTTAGAGCTTACTTATGCTATTTGGAATAAGGTTTATTTTATAATATGACTTCTTAAAGATACTGTAATAAAAACTATTGTTTAATGTATTGACAATCAAATTCTATTTTCGGTTTTGATCTACTTTCACTTTAAAATGCATTAAACAACATAAATATTGTTAAGAAACATTAGTAGTGTAGGGCGTTAGCGTGGCACCCAAAATTTTTTGAAAAAACCGTTATGGCACCCAAATTTTTTTGAAAAAACCGTTATGGCACCGAGATTTTAAAGAAAAAATATTTATGGCACCAAAACGAAAAAACGAATTTTGGGGAGAGAAACAAAATTTGGGAGAGAGAAGAGGTGCCACGCAAAAAGTAAAACTTTTTTGTACCGCCCTGTGTGTTGGTGTGTGTGAGTGTAAGACTAGATTATTTTGACAATTGAGAATTCATTCTTCCGGCATAGATGGTTGGCCCTGAAAAGGGCCGTTGGTTGTATAAATCCATCTGCTTTAATGTTTTCGTTTCACATCATCTTTCTTTTTCTTCAGTGCAGGTTCCTCCGGCATTTTCTTACTGTGCTTGCCTTGTCCATGTTGTTCATGACGGCTCTCCGTTGAAAAGCGTACAGGTATTTTCAATTCTTGAGGTATGAATTGTACAGCACAGCTCTGTCTCTTCTCGATCATTTCACGTACATCTTTCAGCGGGTACAGCAGCGTTTTAATTTCTCTCAGTTCTTTCAAAATGGCAAGCGAAATTTGACGATCTTGACTAAAACTGCACCCACCTGATTGTTGTTGAGTTGTTGGTTGAATCACGGATTGTTGAGTTGGTTGCATCATTTGTTGTTGAGTTGATTGTGGTTGCATCATTTGTTGTTGAGGTTGTTGATAGACAGGCTGGTACATGGTAGTATAGTCCATCAACTCTGCAGTCTGCATAACTTCTCTTAATAAATCTTGATCCGACATCGTCGCTGGTTAAACAAGAAATGAACGTTCTCGAAGCGCGGTGCTATAAATAGCGCACTTCCAAGAATCTTAAGTCTGATGACGTCACGTCATCCATATGGCGTGTTTAATATTTATGAATTTACGCTCAGTTGTGTTTCTTTTAAAATTTTAAACAGCTGTTATTTGAAAACGGTTTAACTGAGACTTTTTTCAATGATTGATCCTTATTCTGTCAGTAACATAGATAAATATCATGTCAGTTTCGGAGCGATCCTATTTCTAGATTTTATTCAATGAACGATTTTAGGCGATTTTCAACCTGTGTTTCTTTCCATACTTCAATTAAAAACGCATTTATTGATTATAATATAGGCAGGAATACGTGCATAAGTAATAATAATAACGTTATAGATGCCTACAAATTAAAATAATTGTTATACATAATATCATACTAGATTTGTTTAAACAAAATAGGGATTTGATCTAAAAAACACGGATTAAGTCGAAAAATGTACTGAGTGATCAATTTTAGGCGATTTTCAACCTGTGTTTCTTTCCATACTTCAATTAAAAACGCATTTATTGATTATAATATAGGCAGGAATACGTGCATAAGTAATAATAATAACGTTATAGATGCCTACAAATTAAAATAATTGTTATACATAATATCATACTAGATTTGTTTAAACAAAATAGGGATTTGATCTAAAAAACACGGATTAAGTCGAAAAATGTACTGAGTGATCAATTGTGACATGTCGAGAATAGATTCTTTCGAAATGATATGGTTGGCCCTGAGAAGGGCCGTTGTTTCTGGTTGCATTCAACGGCAACCACACTTCCCCATACACACCACGCACCATTTAGCCCAAGCCTTCTTGGTGGTACCTGTGGCTAAAGAGAACGTCTCCGTTTTGCCTCCACTCCAATTGTTTATGAGATCTAATTCGTGATCCCATTCACGTTTTGGAGCCATACAGGGTACCTCCATCAGCTCCTTATGCCAGTCCTCTGGCGGCGGAGGTGGTAATTTTACATTATCACCCCAGTCTTCCACTTCTGGAGGTGGCAGATTCTTCCTAATCTCAGCGAACGTAATTTTCTGAGACATGTTGAGATATGAATGTGTGCAGCGATTCCAACGACTTATATACTCTGGATTGACCTACAGGAATAGGATTGACCTACATCCTGAAAGTCTGCGATTGGTTCTTAAAGTACGAGTTTTGATTGGTTCTTCATGTGTGTGTTTTGATTGGTTCTTAGTTTTTGTTCTCTTGTATTGTGTGGTGTCCCAGTTCATTTGTGCTTGAGCATTCAAGATGGGCAACTGCTTAAAACCTTCTCTGTGTGATGATACACCCTCTTACATCAAAATGGGTAACCTGTACCCTGATTTGTCAGAGTTTCAGACTGATAAATCCAATATCAAGATGGGTAATTTGTACCCAGATTTGTCAGAGTTTCAGACTGATAAATCCAACATCAAGATGGGTAATTTGTACCCAGATTTATCTGAGTATTATGATGATGAGCTGTACAAAAACTACTGGTACTACATCTACTTGGCAGAATGTCAATCGAAGGACCCAGTCCTAAGATGGAAGGCCTTCATTACTGCAGCTAAAATCTAATAACTAAAACCAACGGCCCTTTTCAGGGCCACACCATTTACTTACGAAGAATAACAAACAACATTTATGTCAATATATTTATTTTTTAAATATAACAAATCATTTCACTCACTGTGTTCTGTCACTGTGTACACTCACTACGTTCAGTCACTGTGTTCACTGAATATTAAATGTCAGTTTAAACACTTACAAATTATTATAAGTCCATGTTCTTTACCCGTTTACGTTTCTTTTCTTTCTTCTTTTCCTCCGGTATTTCAGTGTTGATTTTCTCTGGCATGTCTATCTTGTTTACCTCCGGCATGTTGATTCTGTTTTCCTCCGGCATGTCGATCACCAACTTATTCTCATTCACATCTTCTTCTTTTGTTTTCAATGGACATTTGTTTATATAATGTGTTTTGTCATGACAGTAATAACATCCCTCTGTGTACCTTGGTTGATTCAAACAACTATTCGCATAATGTCCTTTTTCATGACAACGATAACATTCAATATGACTTAAATCCTCAGTATCCAACTTAACAACAATGGCATGTACTTCAGCAAGTTTTTTCTTTAACTCGTAGATCAATGTACTCTGAGCCATAATTGTTCACAGTTCGAAGTCGTGTTTCGAAATGATCTGAGATCTGAACATCTCCCCCTTTTATACACAACCGCTCACCGTTGGGTATAAAAACGACCGCTGTTTCTACATTCAGTCATCATAACCATGTCTCACGAAGACGAGCAACCACCTCCTACCAAGAGATTAAAAACAGACAATGTACGTCAGTTTTATAATATACAACGGAGGTCGGAAAGAAAATCAAGAAAGTTTAGAACCAAAGCTCAAGTCTACGATGTCACACTACACCAGTATGATCAATCGTATGAATTTACCAGTCGATTATTCAACGATATGATTGAACAACTCTACGATACATGTCAAGTGAAATCAACCGATCAAGTTCGATTCTCCATTCAACATCCAGAGCTAGATTTTGGTATTCATATACCTTTTAATCAAGCATCCAACGTCATGGGAGAATCGTTATTAGAAGAAATCGAGAAAGTGGCGCAGAGTAATCAAGCCTTTAGAATTCATGATGGAGAAACCCAGCTAGAAATTACACATATTGAGATGCCGCAAGGCTCTGGGAAGCCTCTACCATTTAAATCCGTAGATGTCAGTCATCTTATTCAAACCAAAAGAAGTATTGTACGTATTGACAACAGTTCAGATTCGATGTGCTTGGCCAGATCTATTGTGGTCGGGCGATGTAAAGCGAACCAGACTTCAACACCTGAATGGAAAAAACGTTGGCATCTTATTCGTCAATCCAAGAAAAGTCTACAAACATTAGAAGCAAAAGCGTTATTAGATCAAGTTGGTATTGGAATGCATCAATCTTGTGGTATAGAAGAATACAAGAAACTGCAAGATCATTTGTACCCAGAGTATGTCATTAAAATACGTACACAACATGGAAAAGATTTATTATTCACCCCTCCAGAAGTGACTAAAAAGAGTCGAGTGATACACATTTATCATCATGATAATCATTATGACTGTATTGTATCTATCACGGGATTCCTAGCAAAACCATATTTCTGTGAATATTGTGATGTAGGATATAGTCATCGTGAAGGTCACAAATGTATACATATTTGTGTATGTTATTCACCCATCCCATGTGAGTTTGGTAAACCTCATTATTGTTTTGAGTGTCGTCGAATGTTCAAGAGTGAACAATGTTATGAGAAGCATAAATCTACACAAGGAAAACAAAAAAAGACCATATGTCAATCGGTGTGTAAATGTAAAACATGTGGACAGATTATTGTTGAAACGAAACGCAATCATCAATGTACAGGTACGAAAAAGTGTCGTTATTGTAAAACAACGGTTGGGCCAGGTCATGAGTGCTTTATTCCTACGTATGAATCACCAGACAAGAAACCAGCAAAAGTACCCTTTATCTTTTTTGATTTTGAATGTCGCTTTGATTCGGGTGAACATATTCCAAATTTCTGTGTAGCTCAAAGAGCGTGTGGGAATTGTATGTGCCAGTCTGTTCAAGAACCCTGTGCAACATGTGATGGTGTCGAAGGAGCTCGTGAAATGGTGTTTCGCGGAGAAGATACTTTAAAACAGTTCTTTACATGGCTATTTCAATCAACCCACCGTGGATCAACAGTGATTGCTCATAATGCTGGTGGATATGATGTACAGTTTATTCTACGACATGCTATTACACATGGAAGTGCCAAACCCGAGTTAATCATGAATGGGTCTAAAATTATTATGATGAAAATACATGGAGTGCGTTTGATTGACTCTCTCAGTTTTCTGAGCATGCCCCTCTCTGCATTTCCAAAAACATTTGGATTGGATGAATTAGCTAAAGGATGGTTTCCATTCTATGCCAACAAGTTGGAGTTTCAAGATTATGTAGGACCCTATTTATCTTTGTATTACTATAGACCTAATAGTATGAAACCAGCTCAACGTGAACAATTTCTGGCTTGGTACAATGAACAAAAAGACAAAGTGTTTGACTTTCAATTGGAAATGGAGAAATATTGTAGATCAGATGTTGACATTTTACGACGAGGGTGCGGAGAATTTCGTAAACAGTTATTAGAGAGTGATCAAATCGATCCATTCTTGGAAGCGACAACATTAGCACAAGTTTGTAATAAAGCATGGAGAAAAAACTCTATGCCAGAACTGAGTTTAGGTATCATTTCTGATGCTGGATATCCCAACAAAACGAAATATTCCATGAAAGGCGTGCGTTGGCTACAAATGATAGCTTTGACAGAAGGTATTCATATTCAACATGCCTTGAACCATCATGGTGAAGTTAAGATTGGGCCATATTATGTAGATGGATTTTGTAAAGATACGAATACCGTGTATGAATTTATGGGATGCTGGTATCATGGATGCCCCGAGTGTTTTCCCAATAGAGATCTGATCCATCCGTATTCCTTAAAAACGATGGGTTTGTTGTATGCCCACACAAAATGTCGTCTCGAAGAATTGAAAGATCAAGGCTACACAGTAGAAGTGATGTGGGAATGTGAATTTGAGAAAAAATGTAAAGCAGACAAGGCCTATAAAACCAGAGTAGAACGATTTTATTTTGGTCAAGATCCTATCATCCCTCGTGAAGCTTTATTTGGAGGTCGCACCAATGCTGTCAAATTGTTTCATGAATGTGAAGAAGGTCAAGAAATAAAATATGTAGACATTTGCTCCTTGTATCCCTTTGTGAACAAGTATAGAGCTTACCCTATTGGCCATCCTACAATATTAAGCCAAGAACAGATTGATCTCACTCAACTAGATCTCTACAAAGGACTGATTAAATGTTGTGTTTTACCCCCTCAAGATTTATGGATGCCAGTACTTCCCATGCATTGTAATAAAAAGATGGTGTTTACATTATGTCGCACATGTGCTGAAGAGGTACAAATGGGAAAGCCATGCACTCATACGATAAGGGAACGTAGTTTGTTTGGCACATGGACTCATGTTGAACTGGCTAAAGCTATAGAGTTGGGTTATCGTGTATTGAATGTGTATCATGTATGGCATTGGGAGGAGTGGAGTTCAGATGTGTACCGTCGATACATAGACAAATACTTGAAAATAAAACAAGAAGCTAGTGGTTATCCAAGTGGTGTGACTACAGAAGCAGAACAAAACCAGTTTAAAGAAGACTACTATAAAGCAGAAGGCATTGTGTTAGAGCATGTAGAGAAAAACCCTGGAAAAAGAGCATTTGCTAAAACTATGCTCAATTGTTTATGGGGTAAAAATGCCCAGAATAATATTCTACCTAAAACAGAGTATGTGCACAAATTAGATCGTTTATATGAGATTTTGTCTGATCCTAGAAAGTCTGTTAAATATACAGAAACCTTTGATCATGATGAATTCATGTTAGTGAATTATACAGATGAAAACGATAAAGTAGAACCCCACTCTTCATCCAATCCTGTAGTGGCCTCGTATGTTACAGCCTATGCAAGATTAGAACTTTACAAAGTGCTTGAACCTTTAGGAAAAAGAGTCCTTTATTTTGACACGGACTCTTGCATGTTTATTTATGATCCCAACGGGTACAATGTTCCTATCCACTCCAGTCGTTTAGGAATGTGGACCGATGAAGTGCCTCAGGGTCGTATTGTAAAATATGTAGCTTTAGGTCCAAAGAATTATGGTTATGAATACATAGAAAACGGAGAAGTGCATCAGACTTGCAAAGTCAAAGGCATTACTTTAGATTTCAATGCTTCACAGAAAGTCAATTTTAATTCCATGGTAGAATGTGTCAAAAATCGTGATCAGTATTCTACAGTCGTAGAGTATGAATCTAGAATAAAACGACATCGGGATCGTAAAGTCACCAGTGAGAAACAAACCAAGACATTTCGTTCGGTGTATACAAAACGTATCATCATTGACAATTATATGACGGTGCCCTTTGGTTACAATTCATTGACATGATGGACTTGATACCGTACTTACCGATTGAATTGAGAGAGAAAATTTATCGTTATGTGGTATGGGCCAATGCAAAACGCTGGAAAACGGAATTGGTGATAGCCTGGGCAAGTCACAATGCTTTGCATAGTTTACAAAAGAAAGACTTTCGATTAGAATCTATGGTGTTGGATGTTTTGGGAAGAGATGATTTGACGATTCATCAAAGACAACCCGTGTTAAGAAAATTTAACATGGTCCAGCAAAAAGTGTATCATATGGTATCACGTATTTGGGGTTTTAGTTTTACGGATGCAGAAATGAAAGAAACTGAACTTTTAGCACACCGGTTTCATCAAAGTTGTGTTTTTGTGTGGTATTACTATGTGAACACAATGTATGGGGTGCGTATACATGGTTTCATGCTTTTTCCATACGACGTTACGTTTGAACACGTATTTCTTATCCTTGGAGATCGAGCTCACATATATAAACAGGATTCTTCTGATTTGAGACAGTTCAGAGAAAATGTCGAGTTGGACACTTCTGATATAGAATACACTGGTTTAGCGAGAGTCAATTCTTTTGCTGCAGGGAATTTGACTTTGTGGGAAAATGCGCAATAGAATCATTACCAAAGCATTATTGCTAGCATGTCGTTTGAAAATACCCAAAGGTGTATATAATAGGGACTGGATTCAGCAGTTTATGAATTCACCTTTAATGTTGGAAGAATTGGACATGGCACTTTTTGTGGTGAATCAAATACATCATACTCATGTGTACGGAGTAAATTGGAAAGAGATTGTTAATTTAGATTGTGTTTTAAATGCTCTTGAACAAAAGTATTGTGTTCATTGTTGACATTTTAATTATGGATGAGATACATAAAAGAGCCATTAGAAAAAGTTGGACATCTCTGATTCGTTTGCTAACATCAGAACAAACTTTAAATATCATGGACTACCTCATGGAAAACAGTATTTTAACTATTGGTATGCGGGAAGAAATAGAGTGTGAACGATCAAACTTAAGCAGAAACAGGAAATTATTTTACATTTTACAGAGACGAGGACCTCGTGCTTTCGGAATATTCATAGAGGCTCTTCTACAAAACAAACTAAACCATATCGCTGACATTCTTATGTCAAATATTAAAAACTCTTGAACAAAAGTATTGTGTTCATTGTTGAAACCATTTCTAATGAGTAAACATGTTTGCTTTGATATTCACATTGTTATCGTGTGTGAACGATTTAGAGTTTTGGATAAACACTTATCAAATAAGACGGGAAGCTCGCGAAGTGATGGAACAATTGAAACATGACTATGAATTGTTAGATTAAACTTTGTCATTAATGTTTGTCATGTTTATAAAAACTATTTATCATTGATGTTTGTAATGTTTATAAAACTGTTTATCATTGATGTTTTATCATTGACTTTTGTTATTTCATAAAAACATGTTTTGAAAAATGTTTAAATAAAAATGTTTCTTTGACTCATGTGTTAGTTGTTCATGTACAGTCATGGAAGAGAGTTTACTTTTTAAGCATCCATGCAATATTTTTATTTCGGGTCCTAGTGGCTCAGGAAAAACACAGTTTGTAAAAAAACTGTTGGAATACAAAACCGATTTATTTCATATAGTACCTGAACGTATTGTTTGGTGCTACAAAGAATGGCAGTCAGCTTATGCGCAGTTAAAAGAGCAAGAAACCCAGATTCAATTTATTCAGGGTATTCCTGAGAATGATGAAGACATTGTGGATGATATAACCATCCCTCATTTAATTGTGTTTGATGACATGTTGGGAGAAAAGGATGAAGAAAAAATCAAATTATGGTTTACACGTAAAGGTCATCATCGCAATGCAAGTGTTATTTATATTACACAAAATTTATTTCAATCATCCAAAGCAAGTCGCACTTTGAGTTTAAATGCACATTACATGATCTTGTTTCAAAACACGAGAGATAAAGGTCAAATTAAAGTGTTAGCTAACCAGATTCAACTTCCTCATCTGATAGCAGCTTATCAAGATGCTGTATCAACACCTCATGGGTATTTACTGATTGATTTTCATCCTCATACCCCAGACACGTATCGGTTAAGAACTGATATATTTCATCATTGGTTAACAGGAGAAGATCGGGCTTCAGTTGTGTATATATAGGCTCACTTGAGGATCATTGGTTCATTATCCATCATGGAAGCTATAGCTCAGTCTCTTGTTCATTTGAGTCGGGAAAAGAATCCTGACACCCGTGAACAATTATTACGTTCGGGATTAAAGGAAATGGTGAAATGGTTTACACTTGCTGCACAAATTATTTTACAAAAGAAAGTACAACTTCCTAAACAAACTCTTAATTTCATGGAAAAACATCGCCATGAATTAGAGCAGTTACAAGATGACACCATTGATTTAGACACAAAACGTCAATTGATTTTAAAACCAGGCGGGAGTGGATTTCTGGGTGGAGTGATGATACGCAGTTTATTACGATGGAATGGTCAAAAGACAATACGCAAATTTGGTCCTAAGCTTAAAAAGACCTCTGCGAAAAAGACCACTGCCAAGAAAACAACTAAAAAGACCACTGCCAAGAAAACCATTAAAAAGAAAACAACGGGATATATTGCTCATAAAACACCACCCTCAACCAGTAGTTCATCAAGACATACGCCAACAAGAAGTTTCAATTCATCAAGAAGTTCAGTGAGTCATACGCCAATTGGAAGTTTCAGTTCAACCAGAAGTTCATCAAGACATACCCCAACAAGAAGTTTTAATTCTACTCCATCTAGAAATTCAGCAAGTCATACGCCAACAAGAAGTTTTAATTCTACACCAAGTCGTAGTTTGAGTTCAAGAAATAGTTTTAATTCTACTCCATCAAGAAACAGTTCGAGAAATAGTTCGAGAAATAGTTCAAGAAGTGAACCCTCTACTTTGATAGCACGATTTTCACCTTTAACCCAAACCATTGATACAGATATGGTGAAACAAGAATTAATGAGACAAGGATTAAGAAGAATGATGCCTACATCTGCTACACCTGTAGATGGCATGCAAGATTTAATGCGAAGAGGAATACAACGTTTATTATCTCAGTCTCCTCCCAAAGATCCATCCACAGCAGAGGCTTTAAAAGCTTTAGAAATGTTATATAAGTCATGAACAATGCAGCACTTGATTTAGTTATCATCATGACACGAAAGCAACCACTTGTGAAAAAGTATGGGCATGTGATGCTAGGTTTAGCTCAAGCTCCAGAAGCCTATCGAAAACAGATGATTCATCATGCACCTTCAGAACTGATCAATTGTATCTCAGAATGTTGTAGTAACATTTTAAAAGGGAATGTGACATTGACTCCAGCTCAAAAACGCAAGTTGAGGCCAAAGTGTCAACATCTCCGATTATTAGCAGACAAGAAAACATCTATTCAAAAGAAGAAACGTGTACTGAATCAAAAGGGAGGTATATTACCCTTGTTAGCATTAGCTCCTGTCATTGCAAAAGCAGTTGCTGCCGGTGCATTAAGTGGTGGAGTTGCTCAATTAGTCAAGAAATTATGAAGAAAATGGCTATTGTTCCGTTCAAAGTGTTGGAAGAGATGCAACGATGGAAAACACAACAACGACCTCGTTTACCACCTTCTCCTCAAGTCACCCAAACAGCTCAATTAGAAAATGAAATGAATCATGTGTTAAATGAAGATGCTTTATCACCCTCAGAAAAAGCTAGACAATATGGTGAAGTGTTACATAAATTTCAACAGTCGCATGAAAGAGCTCGTACACCAAAAGCAACGGTAATGCCTCCAGCAGCACCAACAACACCGCCACCAACAACAACGACATTGAAAGATCAAATTGTAGAAAGTGTACCACGCACTATGCGGCGTAAAGCTGAACTTTTAATCAACATGTTAAAACAACATCCTCATATGTCATGGAATGAACAAGGTGTTTTAGAATATGATGGAAAACCTGTAGCAGGATCCAATATTATTGATTTAGTCAATGATGTATTACGCCAAAGAAAAAGCTCCAACCCTCGTGGTTGGGAACAGTTTTCACGTGGATTAAGAGATGTGAACGTGCCTCAAGAAGTGGTAGGAAATAAAAGACGTTGGAATTGGATTCAACAGTTAGATGACAACGTGGAAGACGAGGACGAAGAAGATCAATTTTATGAAAGTTTTTCCAGTCCTACAGATCTCAAGACTGAAAAATGGGATCCTTATTAAAGAAAGTGTTACGTTCCATCTATTACAATCCTGCAAATCCAGCAGCATTTGGTGGAATACAAGCTCTGTACAAAGCTGCAAGACGCCAATTAAAATCTATCACTTTGAATCAAGTGAAATCCTGGTTAAAAGGAGAGAACACCTACACTCTGCATAAACCTATACGACGTAAATTTTCCAGAAGAGCAACCGTAGTAGCAGGGATTGATCATCAATGGCAAGCTGATTTAGCTGATATGCAATCATTGGCACAATTTAATAAACCTTATCGTTATTTACTTTGTGTTATTGATGTTTTTTCAAAATATGCTTGGGTCATTCCTATTGAAAATAAAACAGGCAATACACTTATTCAAGCATTTAGTTCTATTCCAAGAAAACCTAAAGCTCTGCAAACCGATAAAGGAACTGAATTTAAAAATCATGCATTTCAACAGTTTCTTAAAAAATCGGGTATTCATTTTTTCACCACTGAAAATCCAGAAACCAAAGCAAGTGTTGTTGAACGGTTTCAACGTACATTGAAAACACGTATGTGGAAATATTTCACTCATGAAAATACACGGCGCTATGTAGACATATTGCCTAAACTGGTTCATAGTTATAATCATCGGTTTCATCGTAGCATTCAAAGAACACCAGCTTCTGTCAATGCACAAAATGAAGCCCAAGTCTCTAACGCATTGTACGGTAAGAAAAAACAAGGTTCATCCCACACCATTCAGGTGGGAGATCGAGTACGTTTGAATAAAACAAAACGTACATTTGACAAAGGTTATTTACCCAATTGGACCACTGAAATATTTAAAGTAGTACGTGTGTCCAAAACCCAACCTTCCACTTTTAAATTAGAAGATTTAGAGGGTGAGAAAATATTAGGCTCTTTTTATGTTTCGGAAATTCAACCTATATTTGATAGTGACATTTACGAAATTGAATCAGTTCTTGATCGGCGTCAGAGGAGTGTAGGTGGAAAAAAGATACGGGAAATAAAAGTACATTGGAAAGGCTACCCTTCTAAATTTGATAGTTGGATACCAGAATCTTATCTTGTATAAATACATCATGTCTCAGACAGATAGTGCCAGTATTCAAGTGGACCCCACCGTCATTAAACCTTGTGAACCCAAAAACAAAGTTACGTTTATCTCACAAATTGTGGTGGTATTTATTATTATCTCTGTGTCTTTATTTAATTTATGTTTTCAACGTCCTGATCGTGAATTGTGGCTTTTATTATTAAGTAGCTCTTTGGGTTATATTTTACCAAATCCTTCTTTGAAATTTAATAAACCTAAATCAACATGAGTTCTTTTTACATTACATTAATGAGTGATAGTTCTACAGATTTGTTTCCTGATAATATACAATGTTGTTTTCGTACAAAATTGATCAAACCTGTACATTTAAATAAACAAGATTGGGAAATTGCTCTAGTCGAATTAATTGTACCAAGTCAAGTCATAAATATTACACAAGAGGAAGGAACATTTTACATTGTCAGTCAAGATGAAAATGTTCGCAGAGCATTGAGTGGTCTTCCTGAACATTGTGCTCAAGGTTTATGTTTATCTATTCCGCCTGCAACTTATGTAACACCACAACATCTCATTCAAACGATCGATGAAACGATTAAAAATTATATTGGAGGTATTTTAAAAAAATACAATCTTACATTGGTGATGAGTTTTTCTAATATTAGTAAAACAGTGAAAATGGCTAGTTCGGATGAATTGGGTATTCAATTTCATCCTGATCTGTTCATAAAACTAGGGGGAGATCCAAATGATTCTACTACTGTGTATTTGAAAGACAATAAAAATCCATTTCCTTATGGTGTAGATGTGCATATGGGACATAATCATTTATTTGTGTATTCTGATCTTGCCTCTTACACTTTGTTAGGAAATATAGAAGCCCCCATTCTGCGTGTGGTTCCATTTGAATCGGTGACTAAAGCAGGGAGTAATCCCCATATTCATTTCGAATTTTTAAATTTACACTATGTTCCTCTTGCCAAAGCCGATTTTGACACCATTCATATAAATATAAGGGGAGACACAGGCAAACATATTCATTTTGTGCACGGGAAGTCGATGGTAAAAGTTCATATTCGACAGAAACAATGATACCCATTTACAAAGGTCAAGCTCGTCAATATGGACATGGTTTAGGATCCGTGTTTAAAAAAGCTATGAAAAATGTCATGCCTCTACTACAACCCTTGTTCAAAACTGGAATGAAAACCTTAAAACATGAAGCGGTTCGTCAAGGAAAAGGGGCTGTGCAAGATTTAATGATAGGCTCCAAGCCTAAAGAAGTGGTGAGAAAACGTGGGGCTAACATGCTTAAAAACATGGGTGAACAATTACTCAAAGCTGTTGTTCCTGCCAAACGTACAAAACCCACACACCCAAAGAAAAGAGTTCATTCTAAACCTAGACGTTCAAGTGTCAAGAAGTCAAGACCTCACGACATATTTGATCAAAAATGATGCAACACGGTTCATGCGAATGCAGTAAGACAGAATTGGATGTAGGATTTGTTCCACCTACCATGACAGCCATGCAAGAGGGTCAATGGACTGAACATTACCCTATATCTACTTTGGATAACAATGCACCTATTGAATTTGTGATTCCTGCACAGACAGAAAAGTGGACAGATTTAAATCAATCGTACTTGTATTTAAAAGTCAAAGTGGTACAAGAAAATGGAGATAATTTAGCCAATGATGCAGAAGTGGCTCCTGTCAACAATTTCTTTCACAGTTTATTCAGCAGTATTGATGTCTACTTGAACAATAAACTGATTACCAGTAATGCCGATACGTATGCGTATCGCGCGTACATTGAAAACTTACTTTCCTACACCAAAGGATGTAAACAAACTCAATTACAAGGATTGGAGCTATGGGTTGAAGATACGGCAGGCCAGATGAATACCCGAGTACATGATGGAGATAACAAAGGTTATGTTCACCGAAGACTACAGATACATCAAAGTCGTACGTTAGAACTCTGTGGACGACTTCATTTAGATTTGGTCATGCAAGAAAAATATATTCCCAATGGTGTTGAAATACGTTTACGCTTAAACAGAGCTTCAGCCAACTTTTGTTTGATTGGCACATCTGCTGGCAAAGTTCAGTTTACACAAGCTGGATTCAATGTGCGAACCGTGGATTTACTACCCATCGTAGCTACACAGCTCAATCAGCAGATTGCTCAACATAATATGAAAATTCCGATCAAACGAGCTGAAGTCAAAACATTCACGATTCCTGGAGGTCAACGATCCAAGATTGAAGATCATCTTTTTCAAGGACAACTGCCAAAACGATTGATCATTGGTATGGTGAGCAATGGAGATATGAATGGAAATCCTGAAAGCAACCCTTTCAATTTCCAACATTTTAATTTGAATCAGCTGGAAGTCAGTATTGATGGTAAAAGTATACACAACAAACCCTTTCAACCCAACTTTGCGAGCGGAGAATGTTTACGTTCCTACATGTCCTTGTATCAAGCCACGGGCTCCCTTGGAGTCAATAGATCCATGGGTATTAGTTTGAACGATTACAGAAACGGCTATACACTGTGGGGTATAGATTTGACGGCGGATCAAGGTGCAGAAGAAGGACAGCTTCATCCTATAAAGACAGGAAATCTACGTTTAGAGTTTCATTTCTCTCGAGCCCTTGATGCAGCTATCAACGTTATTGTGTATGCTGAGTACGACAATCAAATTGAAATCAATTCGTACAGAGAAGTGATTCTAGACTATTGAAGATGAGTGAAGACATGATGTGTGATGAAATTGAAATCAGTGAAGGACAACAATTTGAAATAGAACTGTTTACTTTTCCGTGTTGTGAAAGTTCACGGACTGAGTTTTTAAAGGACAATTTAAATCATCATGTCGTAGAAGAATTACAATCATTGATATATCAAAAAGTGAAAGAGGATTGCTACGGGTGCATTGTAGATCACCCAAGTCAGATCAACCATCCGTTATGCTTGTATTCTACAACAGATGAATGGACAGATCTGTATATTGAAAAAGCTCTACTTGAATTAAACATTTACAGAGTGCTAGAAAAATGGTATCCTCATCTTCATTCTTTATCCAAAGAAGAAAAGGGAGATGCCCGACGTTTGTGGGTTCAGTTTGTATCTGAATTTGAAAGCCATCGGTCAGAATTATCTTGTGACTGGGTGACTTTATGGTCAGAACGTGTGAAGAAAGTGTGGTGTTATGGAGACTAATGAACTTCAATATGTGTTGGACCATTCACCCTTATTAAAAACATTACATGGACGTGTATGCGCTAAAGATGAATTATCTCTAGAGAATGGTGTGAGAGCTTTCATCGTGAATACACATAATTCAGATCAACCTGGTGAACATTGGGTTGCTATCTACCTGAAAGGATCTACAGCTATTTACTTTGATTCGTACGGACTTCCACCGTTGGGTGATATTCTGTGTTTCTTAAAGAGACATTTCAAAATTTACTATTGGAATAAAGTTAGACTACAAGGTGTTTTTAAACCCGTGTGTGGATTATATTGTATTTTTGCTTTAGACTTTTTATCTCGTGGTTGTGATTTAAATGAAGTGATTCAAACACGATTTGACATGAGATTTGATAAAAACGATGTGTATGTTCGCGATTGGTTTGCTCAACATTACTGGAGCTATTATAATCAAGCCTATCAATTGAATAAAACAGGACAAATATGTTGTTGTGAAGTAGGCAGTTACGATAAAGACTGGTTTCATGAGATAATGCGATGTAGAAACAGAGTTCATTTTGGTTGGTATTATGGATAGATGTATGTAAATAATATGTTGTTGTTGTGTTTCATCTCTGTTTTTTTGCTTTATTTCTTGTTCTATGTATCTGTTACATGTGTTCTATCTTGTTTGATGTTATAAAATAAAAATAATAAACCTAAAGATGAGTTGTTGTGATTTTGAGTTGATTTGTATGAATACTTAAGTGGCAATCAGTCCATAAAGACCTACCAACAAACACAAATTAATCACTCGACCGAACGTCCAAAGACGTGCTCTCTCTCACGTTCGCGCTGACGCTATATAACGTCGCGCTCTAAGTAGGTCACTTCACACCACTTTTCGACACCGAACAGTGATCATCATGGACAGCCTTGTGAACCAACTTAGAAAAATTAGAATGTTGAGAGCTAAAGAAGCTAGAACTTGGTATAGTGTCCGCCGTTGGGTGGATCAACAAACCTGTGAAAAAGAAAAGCGTGAACAGAATGTGGCTTTAGCAGTGATGGAATTAGAAAGCATGAGACAGGAGGAAGAGAGAGCTAGTCGTCTTGTAGAAAGACAGCAAGATCTAGACTTTCAATGGTGGATGCAGCGTGTGCAAAATAACGAATGTGGCTGTGAGTATTGTCTTGGACAATTTAAAAAACAACGCCAGCAGGCTAGACAACAACAGCAGCAGCAGGCTAGACAAGAACAACTACAGCAGCAGGCTAGACAACTAGAAGAACTACAGCAACGGGCTAGACAACAATTCAATGAACCTGCAACTGTCAGCACACCGAATGAAAGACCAGACATCAAACCCGAAAGCACCAGCGATGTCTAAATAACTCTAAAGTTATAAACCAACGGCCCTTTTCAGGGCCACCCATCTTTTTCGAAAGAATATAATCTCATCATGTCAATAAAATTCATAAAAACATAATCTACAATTCAGTCTAATAATACAAAGTCCATACACAAACCAACACGAACAAACTCAAAATATGTAAACTGGCTTTTCATTGGATATACGTTTTAATGTAGGTCAATCCGTTTTAATGTAGGTCAATCCGTTTTTTCTGATCACTTGACATTTGACTACAGAACAACACAAACACACAGGGCGGTACAAAAAAGTTTTACTTTTTGCGTGGCACCTCTTCTCTCTCCCAAATTTTGTTTCTCTCCCCAAAATTCGTTTTTTCGTTTTGGTGCCATAAATATTTTTTCTTTAAAATCTCGGTGCCATAACGGTTTTTTCAAAAAAATTTGGGTGCCATAACGGTTTTTTCAAAAAATTTTGGGTGCCACGCTAACGCCCTACACTACTAACATTTGCATTTATTTAAAAATCGTGTTCAATAGAGGTGTTTGAAATAGATAAATGTCTAGTTTCTTTGCAGTTCAAAAACTGCCTTACTTTTGATAAAGGGGCTTTAAATTATCAGTTAATTTACAAACATGTATGCGTAATTCTATTATTCGAGAAATGTGCATATTACCAATGACAAAACGAAAACTGTATAAGTGAGCAAAATAGATTCTTTTGTGAAAAAGTAGTGCGTATAAAACAATGCACTAAAACAAAGAATTAATGTAAATGTACTTACAATGTTTGTAGATGCCGTTCTACTGACAGGCAGAGTGTATACTAATAGAGAAGTCTACTCCTTTATATACCATCTGTCAATCAGGAACATTTAATATTTGATACAAGTCCAAACTTATCAGACTCAATCGTTTCTTTATAATTAGGCATTACTGTGTGGCTTTATAATTGCCAAGTACTTTAAACTTCGAACCTTAGTAATCATTGTATCAAAATGATGCAATAGAGATGTAATTGTTAAGAACTATTTAGTCACATAACTTAGTTTGTCACCAGAAATGAATTTATTTTTTAACAAACATATTATACAGAGAAGCAACTTCTTAACAAACACAGAAGCAATTTCATTGGCTTACTAGTTGACCAATGGCATTAAACGAACAGCAGTGGTAGTAACTTCCTACTGAGGCGATGTCATATTCAAGTATGTTTCTATTGGCCTAATGGTGAGTGATACACGTAAACAGTAAAGTTCTGTTGTAAGGACCACTTAAACTCTCACAAAATCGTGCGAGTTTTTGACGAGTTTTAAGTTCTAAATGCTTCATTATATAGACAGTGAAGTAATACCGTTTGTTTATAAAAGCCAAATGCTCGTTCTACAATAAACGGTGAAGATATCACCACTATACTAAACGCACAACTCATTACGGTATTCGGCGCTTTGATACGCGGAAGAATAAATTGCGGCGTATGAAGACAAAATTGTTGTATATATTCGTTTTTTAGATTGAATCATTCTTAAATTGTAAAATAAATGATGGCTTTTAAATACAGCAATATCAACCCATAAATATAAACTTAAAACCTCGATGGATATCTATCTGTAGCAACACAGCGTACTCTACTTTCGTTTCCAAATGTCAGTAAAGAATGACAGATGTAAATACGTTAGTATAGAGCAAACAGGATCGCTTTAAAAGTTTTATTTCATGTGCGTACTTGTTTGGATACCAATATCATAAATGCGTATTCATACAAAACATATGTTTAGCACAGTTCAACGGGGAAATGTTTAGAATGTAAACATTGCCGCGTGTTTTAGGGTTAAATCAAATTAGCATTTGTCCATGAAGCTTAGCGTCAAAGGTCATAAGACCGTTTGTGCATAAAGCCAAATGATATATTCATATGAGGACTAATCCACTCTTAAGACAATCAATACTGACGGTCCTAATAGTGAATTTTTTTTGTAAAGGTCAAAACTCTTAACAACAATAATTTTGCATAAAATATAAATGCTTCATAGCAACATCATGTTTTAATTATACGTTATATGATTTTATGTTAGTTTGCTGACGTGTTAGAGCGTACTCCGTCTTTCAATTACAGTAGTCTTTTATTTAAAACTCCCTGATTTAACATGTCATTATACGAGCATAGAATTAAAACATTATTTGGTGTTTGCTGATGGGAACTTTGATGAAAGACATCGTCGGTTATCCCACGATACATAACTCCGCTATGCTGCATGCTGAGTTATGTGCCGTGGGCCATTTGGTTAGGAAAATCTCGTAATCATGAATAATTAATGAGACAGTTTCATTGGTTCCGCAAGGAAACCACTGCGGAAAACTAGCCAATAAAATAACGTTTTATATCTTAAGTTTGGTTAACCATTCAAAATTAGAAAATAAACATGTGCGTTGGTCTCTACTTTAAGTAACAAAATCCCATGGTACGTATGTAGTGTAACGGAGGAAAGTACTGTGATTGAGTACGATGCAGAAAGAGGAAGTTTTCAAATACATGTATAAATGATTGACCTTTACATTCGTTAACTGTTATTCATCCACACAAGAAAAAAGTCGAGTGGTAAACAAATCTGAATAAACTTCAACGTCTACAAAATATTCGTACGGCTGCAAGAATCATCACCAGAACCCATCGTCATAATCATATAACACCAGTGCTGAGGGAACCTTTTTGGATCCCTGTCTGTCAGTGAATCAGCTATAAGCTCTTGATTTAAAGCTTTTAACATGTGAATGGTGATTAAAAATGGCTATTTAATATGACATTATTCTAAAACAATATAAATGCAATTAAAATTACTGTTTTTAGACTTTCGGCGATTTCACCCAAAAGCTTAAGTTATACCACAAGTCGAAAACTATCGACGATTCAAATGCCTGACCAGTTTAACCGGCGGAGTGATACATAGGTCTCTGATTAACTACGCAGTTAATTTCTAGTCGATAAAAGTAGTTCCGACAATCAACTGACACGCCAGTGTCAGGTGTTTGCTTATATTGATAAGCGTGTGAATGGGCGGAGTCAAATCTCATTAATACACTAAGCAGTAGTATTTGCCAGTAATACAGGATAGAATAAACACTTCTCCCGCATTTTTGCCCTGCTCGATTCGTACATGAATCTAATGTATAAGGAGTAATCATTAGTATGGATTCGTTAGGTTTTAATGAGCACGAAAGTCTGTCTGTATTTCAATACTTTGATTTTAGATGCACGTATATTTCAGATAAGAAAAGTGATACACCCGGACCATTCAACTATAATACATCAGGTGATATAACATGGAAGAAAAAGAAACTTACTTTAAAGAGTAGATGTAAAAGTTATTTTGACGAAGAAGGTACGTGCTACATCCTCTATTGTCTTATTTTTCTTATTTATTTATTAGATTTTAACGCCGAGTCAACACAATTTAGGTCATTTTACGGCGTCCAGTGCACCTCACCTAGCTTTCCTGGACCCTTGTGTATAACCAGTACTCGCCTACCCTTCCACAAGGCCGGAAACTTCTCCATTTTATCTAATTAATGGAGGAAAATCGACATTATTGTCAAATTTTCATGGAAGGGTATAACATCTCCGGGTGGGATTCGAACCCGCACCCCCTCGGGCACGGGCAACTGCGCTATCGACCCGGGTTCCCTCTATTATCAGTGTGATATGCTTTTTGTCTCTGTGATGCGGTATCTTTGGCTTGTTACAACATGTATGTATTACAGAATCAATGCCTCTAAATGTATCGAGTGACGTAGCTTGAGCCCTTTGAAAGCTACGTACAGTATTGCATAGCCGGGTCTTACACATTTTTTGCTAACCTGTGAATAATACAAAAGGTTCCAAAATACAACGCACAGTTAGTGATTTGTAAGATAGCTAAAACATAGTTCAAGTGTTCTCTTGACTGTCCATCAAAGACTCATCCTGAACCAGGTCCTAAACTGATCTCTATTGGACCCTAGCTGGGCCCATACTGAGCGCTACTGTACTAGGCTTGACCCTAATCTTGGCCCAAATCTGAGCGACAGTACAATATCACAATTGTTTCAACATATTTGCCATCTGAATCATCATTTTAATACGTTATCATTTCATGTGTCGTACCTCAATCCATATTGCCAAGACAACTGTAAAATGGGCACGCAAAATCAGTATAATATAAAATTTATAATTAAGATCATTAAATTGTCAAGTACAAGACATTAGCTATTACTTTTATGTAAGTTGGGATCACTAATTTATATATTAAATCATTTCTTAATATGACCCCTGCTCCTTCCGTCTAACGTCTTAATAACCATATTATCTGTTAATTGGTATTTTCAGCTGAAAAGTCAATTAGTCTTCTTGGCAAATACAAAGTAGAACATCTTGCATTTGGAAAAGATGGTCCAAAGTTTAAGATGGGTATAAGATTTGAAGACAATGTTTGTACTGGTCCACCTAATACCCAGGTACAACCTACTCACACAAAAGGTAAGATAGTGTTTTCTTTTTTGGATGAGTTTAACGCCATAGAATCAAATGATTTAGGTCGTATTGCAGCAGCCAGTTAACCTACTCAATGTTCCTGGAAATGCTAAATCTCTGGATTTAGTTGTTAAGCAGTCACTAGGCACATACTTTCGTCAGTGATTGTCTTTATCTTGCGTGATTCAGAATCTGTGGTAGGAGAAAGAATGGTGGTAGAAATTGTTTCATAACCAAGCTTTACGAAAGTATTCCCCACCCGGGAATCGAACCTATAGTAGACTTATACGCTACCAACTGAACTAGCCGGTGGCTAAGATGTTTAACCTATAAAAATTACTCGTGCTGCCCGATATAGTTCGTTGTCCGAGTATGGATCGAACAAACAATCTTCAGAGTCGTAAGCGTACAATCTAGTACGTCACCACAAAAGCTAGCTTAAAGGCATTAGAGTACAAGTACCGTATTATACATGTCTTATTTTATTTTACAGGTTTTAGTACTCCAGGACCTAATTACAGACCTAACTCAAGCTACTGGGGTCGAGGACATAAGAAATCCTTCGGTGATAGATGGAAGACAACGGATCCTAAAGGCCCTGGTATATAACAATAAACATAATTATATTTTAACTAATCCTAAAACTTTACCAACAATAATTTCGAGGATTACCCGCAAGACTGTAGTAACTCCACTTACTACAGTCTTGCGGACAACCCTCGAATTTATATGCGCTTTTAAGTTAAAACCTTATCAATTTTTGGTTCTCAGTTTTCTTTCTTGTACGCACTTAAGTACTTGAGTGTTGCCTCGAGGGAAACTGTGTCGAACGATGTCACAGAGTCGTTGTCATCAGGTTCAATGGGATAAGTGACTTCAAAATTGTATTAAACATTAGCACCAGGTAGCAATCATCAACACGTGTAAATTATGGTTCTCTCCTTTGCATCCCTCGAAACTTTCACACGTTCACTTTCTGTGAATATAGTATATTCACTGAGCTGCGAGGTGAGCGTAAGATTACGGTAGATGACAAGTGCTGTTAGGTTAAGATAAGTTCTCTATAACTTTGAAGGCGTGGTAGCATTCGATCAATATCCTTTATTTGTAGTGAAGTTCCGCTATTAGGCCACTTTTGCTACTGCTAAATATTAAATAATGTGAATTTTAGGCAATTTTAGTCACAAATGCTTACTTTAAAAGACCCTATATTAAGACGACTCCACATTAAGACCATTGATAATGATGATTCTTATAGTAGAATTTTTTCCATATTAACTGCTTCAGAATATTTCTATATTTACTGCTACTCTTCTAATTCCGTCAGCAAATGACCTTTGATAAATAGGTACCCTACTGCTCGCAAATTATAACCGATATTGAAGTTAGAGAATAAAATTTAACTGAAAAGAAACTAAAATTATACAAGTAGTTTCAATCAATATATTTGTCACTCTGTCGACAAACTTTTAATTGAATGGAATTTTCAATGAGTTAAATGACAATGGACGTTGTCAATTTCTATAACATTTAAATGAGTGAATACTTACCAATACATTTAAATAAAAGAATAACATGGTCAAGGAACAACGAAGCTATTGTTTTAAAACAGTGTATTAAAGGATTATAACATAATTGTGAAACAATGTCCTCAATATATCATTTTACCGACCGTGTCGACGGTTACTGTGGGTTTTTAAACTGTTTTAAAGTTCTTTCATTGAAACAGTGCCTATAAAATAAAAAAAGGAATTGTAAAATGTGCTAAGAAAATGCTCATCAGTATGGATATTCAATGATTTTGTAAGTTGAAAACAATTATTTGGTTGTTTTAAGGTATGTAAGATTATAAGCGTGTTTTACTTACTTCGACGTGATGTATCTTTAAAGAGGAATACACTGCTAAATTATTAGGCTAATGCTACAGTCCCATAAACATAAAGATAGTCGTGACGGCATCGTACGTTTGCCGAGAGATCAAGCTCCGCAAGGAACCGTACGAACTCTTGCTCACTCGTACCGACTGTTACGTTTTTACCAGGGTCCGTGAGATGGGCCATGGATACACGTATCAGTTTTAAAGTCAAATCGTGAACACAATCGTGGCCGAGTATGAATTAAATTTGCATATCTTCTAGCTAAGGCTCCGTACAGGTGTGTTGTTTTGTGCCATGTGCGTACCGTCACCTTAATATGCAAGGCTTCCCCCGGCCTACGCTGTCTGCACGTACGGGTCCGCAACAAGCCACGAATTTTTATGGGACTGAGGCATTAGTGACATGATTCGTGTCATTCGAGGCATTCATTCGTGGAGTTTGGTCATGAAATAATTTATAGAACTATTCTCCCTCTTACATTACTATATATACCACTAATTCTAAATCATGTAGGGCAGTGTCAGTCACCAAGTAACTGAAAAATAGCTAAATCCAGAGGTTTAGCCTTTCCAAGAACGTTGGGTAATTTGCATGGCGGCCGTTTGATGACCGTATATATACATTTTGTATTTTTATCTCTGAATTTATTATATTACATGTATTTACTTCAGGACCTGGTGACTATAATGTTGTTACAACTCAACGAGGAACAGCTAAATCATTTGGTGTGAAACTTCCTGACCCACCGGCTGTAAATCAATGTAACTATCTTTACTTAATAAAGTTGTCACATTCATGATTTTATTATAGGTAGTTTGCGATAAACATAGACCCCTAAAAACATAAAATATTTCAATAACTATCGGATAGAATGATCTAAAATTTTGAATGTGATCATTACTAACATTTTCCCTCTCCGATAAAAAATCAGCTTTTTCTTCAATTACATGACATACTTTACAAAGTTTACATAGACATGCAATGAAAATCATGAAGTCAAAAAGAGGGATTTGTTAAATGGGTACGTGCCATGATCAGAACAGCCATATAACAGAAGATACACAGTTATAGCTAAATATGAGGCCACGACAATCAAATAATTGATTATCCGATTAACTTTAAACTGTAACTTAAAAATTTATACATACTGGCAAGATTTTTATTTATTCTTAAAAATTCTAAAAATCTTAATACAGAAGGAAAAGTTGGACCAAGACTGTGTGCAAAATCTAATCAAAATCAATGTTGTAGTTTTATAGATAACAACGGGTTTTAGTTGTCTAAATTTATCGCAAACTACCTATACAAGCCCAATTTCAATAACAAAATGGTGGAACGATCACATACTATTTATTTATTTATTTAAGTCTCATCTATGTACTTTGACTCCTCGGAGTTTGGAGATTTAAAAAGGCACTGTGAGGGTCACTTGCTTGAAGGTGATTTCGATGATCAGGGGATATCGGACAAAATTGTAAAGACGGCTCATGGATTTTATTTACTTCTCTTTATTCGTGGTGGAGCATAATGACATTACAGCGACTGATGGTGTCCAACCTACAAATACGATACTTTGAATGAAACAATGTTTTATAAAAGTGTATAGTCATGCGCTCCTTTTCACAAAAAATCGTACGAAAAAAGTTATCTTAAGTCCATTTCATATTATTAGCAGTTCAAAGTCAGATGGATAATATGCATAACTATGATATGATATTTCAAAAGGTATACAATATTCTACTACAATTCTATAATATTTGATATTGATAAGCCAAAAAATGCCATTATTATAAGCCATTATTAATTTTTCTTGCTTTTGACTTACGAAGATTTTTTCATAAGAATTTTTGTGAAAAGCACCTCTGGGCAGCATATTATCAAAAATCTTACGATAATTTAACAATACAATAAAGAAGGATTTACGACTAAAATCGGTCGTAAGATGGTTGATAATACGGACCCAGGAGTGTGTAGCCTTTCACTGGTGGTTTGAATGCTTCTGTACAAACAAAATGTTGAAGCAATATTTGTATAAAAAGTAAATTTTATTAAACAACTGTTGTCTAAACTAATTTCTTGTTTTTTCGATTCTTTTTGTTAGCTGTGAATAAATTCAGCCCAGCTGCAAACACTTATAATTTAGGAACAACAATCGGGAAAGCCCCGGCTATATCTATTGCTGGGCGTCAAAAACCAACTAAATCAGGTAGGTAGATCCTTTACTATTCATTTAATTTAACTCTCGAATGCGCTATTCTACCATTGTAATATGGCCTGATCACATTGACCAGGACCGGATTCATACATACATTATGTATGTTACTAACTATTTCGTGTCAAAATGACTTCGTGTATATATACAGTGTACTCCAAAAGTTCTTAAACAAATACAATTTTGAGAAAACTGAGCGTGCACGTCGCTAGTTATTTTACTATAATTAAAGTTCATTTTTGTAACAAAATTTAAATCATATGTTACATAACCAATAAATGCTGATTTCAAAATTTGCTCTGATGAGTCTAGATGTTTCTTATTTTTATTTGTAAATTTAAACCAGTTCATCCTAAAGCACGATTTTGTAAAGGCAGTGGCAGTGTATATTTATAAACATGTAATAGTACATGTGTATTCCTGGTCCGAGGCCAAGTTGCACAGACTAAAACCCAAAGCGACTGCACAAATTACGATATAAAATGTAATCGAAACGCTCGTTGTAGATAATACATTTGTAATACTGAATACGGACGCTTGTCAAATAAATACTATCAATAACGAATACGATGTAACATTGGGTTAATAGTTTGTATCAATTGATACATACAAAACAACGGTCAATTATGATAAATAAAGGTTTTAAAAACTAATGCGGTACTATTTTAATTGTATACCTCTTGTATAATGTTAATTTTTTGACTGTCTTATATAAATACGGAAAATGCTTTAATTAGGACAGATAAATCTTCTATTAGTGATAATGAGGCTTAAAATAAATCAGTTAATGGCAGAGTAAGATATTTTACTTGTTTGTTGACATTTTTATCATCATTATTTATTTTATCATCATCGTTTGTAATTGTATCATTGCTTCCTTCTACTTCTTTAACCGCTACTCTCTTCTTTTACTGATCTTACCGTCTGATACTTATATTACAGTATAACCTCTGCAGAAAGACCCTCTACAAAACAAATTCTTTACACAGCAACAGCGTCATAATTATAATTGAATTTAACCTCTGCAGAGCAACGTACGGAGCCCCTAAAGTGACATTTTGAAATACTTTTTATTATCACAAATATTTCGTTTAAACGTAATATCATTTCGTTTATTCGAAATATTATTTCGATTTAACGAAATAATATTACGTTTTTTTGAAATAATTATTTCGATTTAACGAAATGATATTACGTTTAAACGAAATATTTGTGATAATAAAAAGTATTTCAAAATGTCACTTTAGGGGCTCCGTACGTTGCTCTGCAGAGGTTAAATTCAATTATAATTATGACGCTGTTGTTTTTTCGAAATAATTATTACGTTTTTTCGAAATAAATATTTCGTTTTATCGAAATAATTATTTCGAATAAACGAAATAATTATTTCGAAAAAACGAAATAATTATTTCGAATAATCGATATATTATTTCGATTAATCGAAGTAATATTACGTTTAAACGAAATAATTATTTCGAAAAAAACGAAATAATATTTCGAAAAAACGAAATAATATTATTTCGAAAAAAACGAAATAATTATTTCGAAAAAAATCGAAATAATTATTTCGAAAAATCTAAATAATTATTTCGATTTAACGAAATAATATTACGTTTAAACGAAATAATATTTTGTTTAAACGAAATAAAATTTCGATAAAACGAAATAATTATTTCGATTTTTCGTAAAAACGAAATAATATTACGTTTAAACGAAATAGTTGTAAAAATAAAAAAAGTATTTCAAAATGTCACTTTAGGGGCACCGTAGCAACGACCTCTAAACAGCAACATACTTTAATCTCTCCCAGTGGCAACCCTTGGCAACTAATATAACGATTTTGCAATGTAGCCTAATCTTGTGTAATCATCACATCTATTGTCCTCGGTAGGCACACTAAACAGGAGACTTGTCCCAATTTTTTTGCTGCATTAGTAGAGCACATAAAATCGAGTCCTGAAGTCCCGAGTCCGACTCTCGGCCGCGGCAGGTTATACCCTTCCATGAAAATTCGATAATTTTTGTTTTTTCTGTTTACATAATTACATACCATAAGTTTACATAAAATTGGATAAAGGAAACTTTAGGATATATATTAAATAGATATATAAAACTCACTAAATTATGTACATTATTTTCTTTTAAATATCGACCTAATTGAATGAGAAAAAATCTTTTGTTAAATATCTACTCATTGTATTTAAACTAATTTATAAACTAAATCAATAATATATGTATTGTTTATAAATGATATCCGATCTTATTGTTTTTTGTTTTACATGATATAAACTTAAGGTATTTAAAGTCTACTGTAGGAAAGTTTGATAAAAATCTGTTAGAATTTTATCGATATTTAATCATGATACTGCCTGTACATGTTTTATAATCACTGACAATGGTAAAAAAGTTCAATATCATGATGATCCTAGAATTTCCTAGAGTATATTTTACATAGGAAAGGAAAAAAATATTTTCCATTTCCCCCAATGATAATGATTCCCTCTGCATATGTGACCAGAGATATGGGTAAAATAATTCAAAGTATTTAAACCTAACGGTATGAAAGTTCGTGATTTCAGTAGATTTTACATACATGTAAGAAAAGAAACATATTTTAGTTCCCCAAATATTCAGAAAACTCAGGCTCTGTTCTGAAAACTTTCATCCATGCAATAAAATTATGTCAATTTTATATATACAATTGGGTTGGGGAAATGGTTCGGTTTTCTGAATTCTGAGGTTCAGGATTAGAGGGTTTTTTGCCTAGTTAAATAAAGAACAAGTAAATTTGGGACCATGAGAGTGGTTCGGTATTGTGAGAATTTCGATTTTCTGAGGGTTCATTTTTCTGAGGTCTACAGTACATTTAAAAGATAATATTCTGTTATATACATCTGTTTTTGGTCAAAATATGTTTTAGCCGCCCGGCCAGCTCGTTGGTAGCTCGCAAGTCTGCTGATCGAGGAGTCGTGGGTTCGATTCCCGGGCCGGGCGTACTTTCGTGGAGCTTGATCATGAAATTATTTCTACGACTATTCTCCCTCCTATCACTGATTCTTATTTATGTAGGACAGTTGTAAGTCACTGACGAAAGTATGTGCTTAGTAGTTGGTTGACAGCTAAATCCAGAGATTTTGCCTTTCTAGGAACAGTGAGTAGGTTGACTGACCGCCGTTATATGACCTATACAGTGTGTTGCTACGGCGTTAAACCCGACAAAAACAAACAAACAAATCAAAATATGTTTTACTAACTCGTGAAATAATATTGGCCGAAGAAGAAGACCGCTGTCATTTTTATCAATTCTACTTGACCGTGAACTCGCATATTGACTAAAACAGAAGTATGTAAGTGTTTTATCATCATACAATCTACTAAAGTATACTTACTTTATTTAAACAATTAACAATATGTTAGACCATCAGAAACCATTTGTTTTAAGACTAGAACAAACATTGCAGGCAGATAACTCTTAGTTGTCTCTGGTTTTTGATTTATTTTTATGTATAATAATTAAGTTATTCAAACAAATGATTCAATAGAATAATTAAACGTTTAACATGTCGAGACCTTCGTAGTCTTAGTAAATCCATTCTACAGAATACCTACCCCACTTTTTATTCTCAAATCACCGGGTTTAAATAATTGAAAACATATCTATTTGCTGAACAAATGGCTTGAAAATATGTTTATTGAACACAGGGTGGTGTAACTACGAAAAGAGTCCCGAAACTTGTATGTTTTGATCAGAATTTAAAAGTTAAAGTTATTTTTTTGACAGTACTGGCCATATCTGTGCGGTTAAGAAAAGCATGCCAGTTCCGGCATTCTCGTATTAAAAATAATTAGTATCTAGAATTTTTGATCCATCTAATCAAGAGAATCTAACCCTTATCCTATGGAACGCCACTACTTCCTCATTGTTTTATAAAGTCAATATACTATCAGTCCAATATACTATCAGTCCAATATGTGCCTTTGTGTAACTTTTTTTAGAACTTTTATCATAAAATATGATGTCAAGACATTATGTCATCTACTTTATTCGTTGTTCTCTTCTGTGAAATGTACACTTTTATGAATTTTTAACTATGATGCAGTAACGGCGTTTCATACAATCCTTTTTGAACTAGAATATTCCTTCCTAAAATATCGAGTAATGATCTTATTCCTTCTTCCAAGAACAATCCAAGCATTGAGTCATCTTTCGACTTTCACCTCAGCTATCCAATCACTAGAAACCTTCAAAACTGCGCTTCATACCAAGATCGCAGCCCTGCCCCCGTCTTTGGCATAGACTGCCTAAATGAGTACATAGTTTTAAAGGTACTAGTTCACAGATTTTGTTTATTTTTTCTATAATTTCAAAATACCATTTAGTGTCTGTATATGTGTCACAACAATTTATTCTTAGTATTTTAGTACAAATTGACCTATTAGTTGCAAGAAATATACAATAAAAGTCACAAAAATGCACTAAAAGGGTCTATACCGTGACATACAATGTGTATTTACTACATGAAAGACCATCATTTGTAGTTGTATGTCAATTTGCACTAAAATTGTCATCATCAGAACACTACTTTCCTGCTTCCAAAAATATTTCCATACACTTTTCATAGTTTTAGAAAAAGTTGATATGAAATCTGTGAATTATTACCTTTAACCTGTAAATATCAGAAAATTTTACTTGTAAGTATTTACTTCGAGCGGCGTCTGTCTTGCTCAATCTCGCGGAACATAGTACATTCCGCCATTCCAGATTATAGGTCTGTCTTTCTCAACGAGTATGTTCTTCTTCTATATTCTTTCTATCTTTATTTCTATCTTTTTTCTTTTCTTCTATCTCAGCTACTAGAACGCCATGTCCATCTACATATACATTAGAATATAAAACAGACAAATATAAACCTACAACATTAGCTTATAGATGGTTTGAAGTGGACGGTAAGATTATATCGTGTTGTATTTACAGTGTTACTTGAGAAATTTGAACACTGTTAACTAGGAATCTCCGATATAACGAACGAATGTTCATCGATGCGATTAGAACAATTGAATGCAAAGAAAAAAATGAAATCAAATCTGTGATTCGATGCAAGTTTCCGTGATGCTTGAATTTCTCAGGTTCCACTAACATGAAATCACTGATTTAAGAGTTAAACAAATGATTAGAACTGAACCAAGAGCGGGTTATTGTATAAGTTATATGTGTATTGCAATGTTTATTCTCTCCAATTGAAGGAGGAAATAAACATAAGTAATGGTTGTACTCAGAGCTTATCAAGATCTCGAGTTAGATCGAGAAACTTTATTATCTCTAGGTGGGAGAATAATTTCATAACAGTATGTTTGAACTTTTTTTTACTGAAGATTGCTAAATAGCACGCTAAATAAAATGATCAGATGAAAACAATTTTGAAAAAAAAATGTTTGAATATTGTATGACAAATAGTCAAAGTTTGGACACAGAATAATCATTTTAGTCGTAAATCAGTGAATTCGTTGATAACCATTGTCTGTGGTTCCATCGTTAAGATATTTGATGGATCAGAGCAAAACTAGTCTAACTACATATAAGTAAAGTAGGATGCAGACTAGAACTTTTGCACTGACCCATTGAAGTTATGCTTCATGTGGTAGTTCATCTTAGTGATAAAACTCTCGGGCCCGTTGCCTAAGCCTATCGCTACGTATCGCTTCGCCCCCTGGTACCCTCGATTTGACATCACATACTTATTCCTTTTGGTGTAAGATGGGAACCAGGGTACAAAGCGCTACGTAGCGATATGCTTTGGCAACAGGCTCCATGACAATGTGTTGTATCTTGTTGTCATGTCACATTATTATTTGATATACTTTTAAGTATAAATGTACATTATTGTAGAATGGTGAAGAAATCTGACACACAGCGGTTATACCGCTTTCATACACGTTCAGAAGGCAGCGTTCCTACACATAGATCACCATTTAGTGATGCCGGAAGTGTCTCTCTACCCAGTATACGAAGTACAACTCGTATGTCTACAAGAAGCCATCGTAGTAACATGGCATCTCGTATGCACCTTCCTTCAGACTTCGATACACCAGGTCCTGATGCATATAACATTAAATCTACGATAGGACAATCTCCTGGTGCACTCTTCAAAGGTGATCGTAAAAGAACATTTGAACAAGCTAAATCTTCGAATGCTGTGTTTCTCTTACCACGTATCGCCAACCCAACACCAGCCCCAGGAGCTTATAATATAAAGTCCTCTATTGGCAAAGGTCATACGTCAACGTTTGGGCATGCGCGGCGCGACTCACGGTTTGCTGGTGACAGGAATAGTAATGCTGTGTTTTTATTGGCCAAGTATGATGACCCAAGCCCGGCACCAACTAGATATAATCTTAAATCATCATTGAGCTCACATACCAGTTTCCTATCAAAAGATAACAGTTTAACCCCAGGTTCTACATTTTCACGCGCCAAAAGAGATTCCAGATTCGCAGGAGATAGTAAAGCTAAGTTCTTGCTACCACGAATTATTCCAAAGAATCCAGCTCCGACTAATTACAAAACAGAACAGCATTTGACTTTTGGAAAGTCGGCAAAAGGAGCATCATTTGGGCGGGAAAGACGTACCGCCAGATTCCCAGGAGATCAGGGAGCTAAATTTTTACTTATGCGAACAATGGACGAATTTAGACGTCCTCACACATATTCGTACTCCGAGTTATAACACGAACGCGTGGATATTTGTTGTTTATTGTCAGTAATTCCAAATGAAGACTGTCAAAACGCTGTTTTCGATTTTTGCTGACATATTTATTTTTATGAAAGTATTATATTATAACATTTTTGAATTAATTTTTTAAATACGTTTTTAAAGTCTCGTCACATACGAGATTATGACGTAATCAACGTGATTCTCTCCATATACATAAAGGTGAAACCTATACTAAATATGTCACTGAAAATCATACTGTACCATAACATCTAGGACTCTCGCCCGATTGCTAATTGAGATGAAAGATATGGAAATGATGGCCAAGCTGTCAATTGAAAATGAGACTTCATGAATTTATTATCGATGCTTGATTGTTAGGAACTAGGAAGTATGCAAATGAGAAGTATCAACTTATGGAAGATATATTTATATTATGTTAGTGCACATTGATCATTATGAACGGTAAAATATGAAACTAATTCTAGTGGTACGAGTGTTGAGTCATGTTGAGTGTTGTATATATGGGCGACCGAACTTGTTTAGTTGAGCCCGGGAGGCGACCAAGAGAACACAGTCATATGCCACGTTAAAAAGAACCTATAGTACAATGATCATGAATATTTCAATTTTTGGATTTATTGTGTGTTAGTGGATGTGAACGGTTGTGACTATTTGTGCTGGTTATTAAGAGAACGAATGCCCTAGCTCACTATTTGTGTATGACTTCATAATAACTGTAAGCAGTTATGTATAGTGATATATTGTTTAATTGTATGCAACTTTCAGTGGCACATTCGTAAACCCCTATGATTTAAATACTCGATATATGCTCGTCATTCCCGCATAGATGCGAAAATTTGTTCTTATCGACTGTGGCCAGTGTGGGTGCAAAAGTACTGTAGTGTGTATTCAAATAAGCGGGGTAATATATGTACCACTGACTGTTGTATGTATTTAAACAGATAATTTCAATAGAATTGTTGTTGTTGTCTGTAATATAAGCATACTTTTTGAAAAATTGTATTCTAATTGCAAATATTTATAATTATGATTGCCATAGTAACATGTAAATTATATTTTCACTAGATAGAAATTACATACATGTATGTACATTTGTATTTCTTACTTCAAGCATGATATTAGAATCAAATGTCTGATGTTAATTAAGTAGGAATGAAATAAGCTTATTAACTACTTTTAAAGGGTATAAAGCACATATTAAGAATACATGTATTGGTATGACCAGCAATATTACTTTGTAAAATTGCATTATTTGGGATCTTTCCCTTGGAATACATAGCTTTGCACATGTATTGACTACTGAATGCCATGTTGAACTTTTCCGGTATGTTTTGACCTTTGTAAAGTTTGATGAAAACCAACGAGGAGTGAGTTCAAAGATGCAAGCTTGGACTGAACCCTTAGACGATATGGGGTTGTTATACCCCAAGTTGACCGATGGACGGTAAACGGTTAGAGCTTAATACTCTTTCGTTATCATACATGCACATATGTGTCAATGGAGCTATACCTCGTAATGTGTTTACTGTTATTATTACGTTCAATTTTCGTCCATACACTTAATAAAACCTACCAATTTTGTTACAGTATATGTCATATAATTGTCATTAAAATCGTATTGCTTAATGCTCCACTGTATGCCCGCTAAGTATCACGTATAGCTCTTGATTTTAATGAAATGTGTGATTGTTTCACTGATGTTTCATTTTAGTATTTATGTTTTTATACATGCAATGCCCTTCAAAAGTGTTTGCACCAATGAATGTTTGAGAAAAATTGATCATGCTAACCGCTAGTAAGTTTAATAATTAAGACTTATTCCTGCATCATGTTTCATGAAACACAATGTAATTCATATGTTGATAAGGCAGTTAATGCTGATTTTGATTTCGCTTAGATGACTTTTGGTTTCTTCTTTTGATAGGTAATCGTGGGAGCAGTGGTCCAGTGGTAGGACGCGCGCTTAGGGATCGAGAGGTCCTGGGTTCGAATCCCACCAGGGGCACTGCTGATTTCCTTTAGCAAGAAATTTACCTGCGATTGCTTCACTCCTCCCAGGTGTAAATGGGTTCCTGCGAGGGTGGTATAATTCCGCTGCGCCAATTTGTCGGCTGCACTAATAAGCGGAGTAAAAAGACTCCCCAGGGAGATTGATAGATAGATACCAGTAGCCCAGTGACCAGGGGTAATTGCTGTAAAGTCGGTGAACATGCGTAAACATGAAACTTAGACTATAAAATGTAATTACATTTTTTTAATATCGTGAATCAGTTTTTCCTGTAAACAGGATTTTGTCCAAGCACTTTTGGAGGGCACTGTATAACTTTATATTTATATTATCACACGATTGTACGAAATTAAACAATGGCGTTTGTCTCTTATGCTCATTTTGAGATTATAGATAAAATAAATGGGACTCTTTAAATAGGGTCTGAATATTGACAAATACAGTGTAAATACCAACTTGAAAAGTTCATTTCAGTGACTACGCAGTCCTCACCCTTGATAAGTACAAGCACTGACCCGATTTATTACATTTGTATTTACCCGCACATTTCCAACTAGCCCGAATATATGCAAAAAGTAATTTCACTAGCCCGAATGAAATTTCGCTATAGTCCTTGGCTACGGGCTAATGTCATAAAGCAATGACTTGTCACATATTTATTACCTGCCTTGGGGTGCTCAACTCAGATCAAGCGACTATTAGATTAATTCAAAAGCAGCTAGACGCCAAATGACACTGAAGTCATGTGTTCATCACTTGGAAGTATTCTTCTAGCACGATTAACACGAAGATACTGTTGATGACTCATTTAACCTACCATGATATTGTATTATCTCAGTGCCTATCAAACTATGCAGTTACACATGTTTAACTGGTATAAATCCATCGCCCCAACTTGGATAGCACCGTGGACCTTTTTCGTCCCTGAGCGACAACGTACTAGTACCACGATCCCCATGAGAGCTATTTGGAAAGCAACAATTAGGTAGTGCTCGTTTTATAACACTGCTGCTAAAATATTATAATACACACACAGTGTTTTGTGAATCACGTGGTAATTACGTCACTACTTTCGAGAGCCAGTTGCTTAATAATAAGGATTTTACTTTGCGCTACTATGTGATTTTTTACTCGGTGGTTTGCCATAACAAAAATTCTAGCTAGCTAGTAATTGTTTCTGGCTAGCTGAATACATATGGAACACTCTGAAATTTGCAAAGGTCGCAGTCTTGATTTACTCTGCTTGAAGCTGCGAAGCATACAACTTGGATAATACATAAAGCGCTTTTTAAGCGTCAGACAGCGACTTTCATGTTCAACTGGCTTTGTGTATGATCTAATTGAACACTGCGGCAACGACTGTTTTATGAACGTTCACCTTTTTTGTGGAAGGATAGTTATACATGTATTTTGAAAAAAAAATCTGATGCAAAACGCTGAAGCGTCAGATAGCGACTTCCATGTTCTTTCTGGCCTTATGTGACACCTTATTGGACACTGCGGCAACGACTGTTATATGGGCATTCATTTTGTTGTGGAAGGATGATTAAATTTTGAAGAAAAAACATCTTTGGTGCAAAAATGCTCGCACCATGGACTTATGTCACTTTGTCTATGATAGTATTTAGAGTGTTGAAGAAAGTCATAAAGATAGATGGCTATGACAATGCTACCGAACTAATGAAGTATATGAAGAACAGTCTTTGCTATTTACTTGAAGATTCTTTGTGTGATTGTAAAAGTTATGCTGTGGTGCTTTTCACAAAGATTCTTGTGATAAAAATCAGCGTAAGTCAAAAGCAAGAAACATTTATATTACGGTTATTTTTTGGCCAATCAATTCCAAATATCATTGAATTATGTAAAATATTTTATACATTTTTGAATATTATATCATGGATATGTTTGATTATCCTTCTGACTTTGAACGGCAAAATTTATGAAACTGACTTACGATAACTTTTTTTGCGTAAGATGTTTTTGTGAAAAGCGCCACTGTGGTTTATTAAAAAACTGACTTCACCTCACAACCATTTAAACATTAAGACAATTTTCTGACGCCGCTGAAATCAATCAAATAAACACAAAATAGTATAATTGGTCAAAAAGCTCTTATGTCTTGCCGATTTAAAAGTATAAACAAGTAATAACACGACATAGCGGCGTTAATAAGTTGCATTACATGCGGAATACGTATACTTTGTAGGAGCAGAGGTTTCAGTGGTAGGACTCATGCTTAGGGGCTGAAAAGTCCAGGGTTCGAGTCTCTCTAGGGAAACTGCTAATTTCTGTGAGCAAGAAATTAATGTACAATTGTTCCATCATGTTATAATGCTAAATGGGATTTTAATGTCAATGACATTAATAATGTACATGCAATAGAATATATCTTAGGATCTACAAGTACTAAATATGCTGGTAATATTTGCTGTATTCAATGTTCATTAGCTAGAATGTTACTATAACATTTGAAATCCTGTATATATACGATATGAACAATGTATGATATTTTTAACAGAACCAAAGAAACCAGGGCCAGCAGATTACAATGTAAAACATGTCAATTTAAAGAAAAATCCAAGTTTTACATGTAGACAACGTGTCAGGACATCTTATCCAGATTCTGTGACTTACGACAGAGGTACGTTATGTATATACTTAAATATTGTTATAGTACGGGGCCCCTAAAGTGACATTTCGAAATACTTTTTATGTTCACAATTATTTCGTTACATCGTAGTATTATATCTACTAATCGAAGTGTTATTTCGTTTTTACGAAATATTGTTTTGTTTCTTCATTATAAATTTGCATAAATGACATCAATTAGAATGTTTAACTTATTGTATTAACCAGTCTTTATTTAATTATTCAAATTATGCATGGATACCATAAACCAAGAAACATTTTATAGGTTATGATTGATTACTGGTGACTGACCCTACCTTTTTACAATACTGCTCTACGAATGGAATGGAATGGTTTATTTATATGTTTACACAAACACGTAATGTTATTATGTACGAACTATAGATTGGTTTGTATTTTTTAGAACCTGACAATATCCCTGGACCAGGAGCTTACAATCCATATAAGGATATAAATGAGAATGATAAACCAGCTCATAGTTTAAGAAAAAGATTAGAACCACAAGTAGACAGTAAGTATAGAGAAACAATTACAACTTTTATCTGTATTATTTTAAAGTAATCAGCAACGTTTCGTGACTAACAAATTGGGCGCTGTGTGCGATGTGGGTAGGCACTGTGAGCCGCACAGTCATTCGGAACGACCTCGGCGTTCATCTACGAAGATATACCTCGGAAATCAGACGTAGTAGGAATACAACCAGGTTATGAGGTCCGGCGACTGTCATTTAATAACGACATTTTTACACGCTTTATCATTTCATCAGTACAAAGTCTTACACGTCGTATTTCTATGTAGTACAGACTATATTACCACAGAAACCAAATTCCGAGATCTACTTTTTTACCTTATGTTATCCGAGGTTTATCTGCGTAGAAGATCGCCGACATAGTTCCGAATACCACACAGCTTACTAGCGGCTTCTTTTTGTACTGCTCGTACACAATGTCCGAGCAGACAAAGTCAAATAAAACTTTAATTTATCAAAACTTGATGTCTTTCTTACTCTGGCCGAGCTACATTTCATATTATGGCTGAGTTCAATTACTACGTGTTTTCCCGATTTGTTCGGTTTAAAGGGAGGTAAAGGCGTATTAAATGTAAAATTTATGTCCACATTGAGTTGTCGCCATTTTTGGCTCTCAGTTTTGAACTAACATTTCAAAATATGAACATTTTTGTTTCTATATTTCATGATGATAATGAAATGAACGCTTATATTAAGTTTTTTGTCTTGGCATACTTTCAGAGGAAGGTTTTCCGGGTCCAAATGCTTACGTTCCGGAGAAAACCGACAAACCTGGTTGTAAAAAAGCACCATCATTTAGTATGGCGAGAAGACTAGAACAAATTAATAGTATGTACATGTATATTATTGTTTTATATTGGTCTGATAATGATATTAAATGTTTTAGTAGGCACTTAATTAGTTAATGTATATCTCAAGTTTATCATTAAATGCATAGGAGCAGTAAAAGCAGTGGTCCAGTGGCAGTACGCGCAGTCAGGGACCAAGAGGTTCTTGGTTCGATCCCCATTAGGAGCTTCCTGAATGTAATTTCATTGAGCAAGATATTAACTTTCATTTGTTCTACTCCACCAAGATGTAAATGGATACTTCTAAGGATCCCTTCCTGAATGTGATTTCAATGATCATGGATTATCGACTTCAAACCGCACTTTAACTTTTTTACTTCTAACATAGGCAGTTGACACGGTTAAGAGTCAAAACACTTTATATCCATAAAAGGTATAGTATTAGAATGATTTTAACCCAGGTTCAATTAGAAGCCAGTTTCACCATTATAACGTATTTTGTTACTAATTTATACATGCATTTGTAGCTAATGCTTTGCTCTTTCAAATGACATCAACATCTTCTAGATTCGCCGAACATACAAATTTCACACATACGGAGCACCTAAAGTGACATCTGAAATATGTTTTTTAATTTTCGTTTAAACGAATAATATCACGTTTAAACGAAATAATTGTGACAATAATAAAAGTATTTTGAAATGTCACTTTAGGGGCTCCGTACAAACACCGCAATCGACGTAGACTCTGTTTAGATGGCACTTATGTCGGAAGATCAATACCAATATAATATGAGCGTAATGAAATTGTATATTAACAGTTTATTTATTGACTATATAAAGGTATGAAAGACACCCCAGGTCCTGGTGAATATTCTCCTGCTGTTAAACAATCAAAGAAAGGACAGTATACGATGACTTCTAGGCCTAAAGGAAAAGGATGTAAGTACATGACGAACCTCATTTCCATATAACCTCACTTCCTAAAAACATTCCTCTTATAACAACAGCCTCGTCCAGATCACGTAATTGAAATGTATTTTAACACACCATTTTACTGTCAGTTTTTGAAATTTTGCTTTGCATTTGTTTCGATTAATTGAGGTTTAATTTTTCAACGGGGTCCGTCAGCTTCATATGGATGCATTATGTGCAGACCCAGGCTACTTAACTTCTAAAGTTGGTGTCTCGAGTAGACATTATTGAGAAATCCTTCTTCCGCTAGGCTGAGCTTCTTACGTCAGTATCTTCTGCGGTTTGGCGACCTATCCATTTCCCAACTTGAGTTGGAACAGGCTACGGCTGGATTTTTGCTTTGCAATGATCTATCTAGCTTTTATATCATTGATAATCAATATTTGATTTTAGGCTATCAGTCCGAACAAATAAATCTACCAAATTTCAGACTCCGCTATCAATCCTTAAGTTCGAAATCCGCAAATAGTTCCAAGCATTATACAATTAGCAATTCAAACATCTTCTGTTATGACAGGCGCAATTATTTTAAACTCCTTGCATACACATGAAAACTGATCTATTTTCTGTGCGGAGTAAAATCGCCGATTATTGCGCTGAGTTGTGCGTAGACGTATAAAGACTGTCATGCAATATTTTTTTAAAGATTTGTCCATAAGTCGGGTTAGGTATAAAGATAAGTATTTAAGGCTGAAAAAAACATGTCAGAGTTGATGACTTTGAATAATATATTTATATATTCAATAAGTGCTTTGTTTGTTATAAGCCGGCATGCAGATGAAATAAAATAAATGTGTATAAATAGTAACTTTAAACCAAGTGTCACTAAATGATACATACCATGACCCCTTTAGCTTCAGGTCACCTGGAGTCAAGGTCATTTACCGAATGTTGTCTTTCTGTTTTCAGCATTTGTGAATCCATCACCAAATAAGTATTCTCTTCCAGAACTAATGTCTGGTAAAAACAAAGGAGTGGTATTGAAATCACGTGCCAGTCCATACGTTTATTCTGGATTTCGATCAAACAAGTTAATAGAGCCTGTTGTATAATAAATTGATATAAAATATAAATTGTGTTATATAGTCTTGTCATTTTAGGGAAGAAGCGTAAATCTGAGTTGGTCATTGTCATTTTCATGGTCTATTATAATACTCAACACCCAATTTCTCATACAGTAGCCTGTCCAATTATCCCAAACGCTCCAAAACGTTCCGTAACGGAAGTGTCAGAACAACTCAACCCAAAGACAACTCAACCCGAAACAACTCAATCCCCTACTAACGGATTGAGTTGTCACAACTTGAGTTGAGTTATGCACGGGTTGAGATGTCTTTTGGTTGAGTTTTTCCTTATTCGTAACGTTAGCTAACAGTAGTTACTGAACACGGGGCTGGTTACGACAAGCGTTGCAACCTCGTTTTCATTCAATAAAGGGAAATAACCGCTGTGGGAGTTTGTTAACCTCCCGAAACGGTTACTTTCCTTTTATTGAAAAGAAGCGACGTGTGACGTTACCAGTATGAGAAGTTTGGTTCAATATCATTTACAGTATTTTCTATTTTTTCAATACAAGCTATATAGTTCGAGGTTCACGTGGCTTTAGGGACCAAACTATATTAACTCAGGTTAATCACTTCGAGTGATGGCTGATGAACTGCGTTCAAATTTATAAAATAATCATTTGACGTAGCAATATATACATTTTATTTTATCAAATCCAAATATTAGTTAAGTAATTGCTGTTTAATATAAACAAAGAACAACAAATCTTTACATAGGTCATATTATTCAAATTACATGATTAATGAAATAACTAGGCTTTCCTATCATGTTTACATCTGAACAATAAATAATCTACAGTCATTTTTAGTTATCTCGACGAGGCTTATCTCGAATTCGATCTAAAATTCAAAGATTTTAACCCTTCTTTATCTATTTTTTTTCGAAAAAAATACCAAACTTTAAAATAGTAGATTTTTTCGTTTTCTCAAATTTCCGATATATCGATCTAAAATCCAACAATTTTATTCCTTTTTCATTTAATTTAAAATAAGTTTGTCTTGTTTTTTTCCGTCATTACGACATTTTCTGCTTGTTGAGATAACAATATTTGGCTGTATATTGTTTTTTGACTGCATGGTGATATCGTCCTATCGTACAATGATTGATAAATTTCGACAAACAGTTACAGAGACCGGTAACACTCATAGAATAGAGTTTTTGGAAATAAACATTACTGTTGCTGTATTATATATAGTATGTAGTCAAAGTTCATACGTCTTTCTTTTTTGTAGAAGGTTTAACTGTCATTAAGCATGGGTGAAAGTTCTACCTTTAAAAAAACCCGAATTTCATGATTTTAGCAGCTTTTAAAAAGGAAAATAAACCAATTTCTCAAGTCCTTTAGAATCAATCTTAAAAGTTTCATCCATCTATTTTGTACAGTGACAAAACTATGCTGTTAATTTCCATAGCCCGTTAGTGAATGTTCAACTCGGAAACAAAGTTCAAAGGGCGATAAACAGTGTGCATTAATACATCCATGGACAAAACCAGTCTTTCGATTCAATAAACTGTTTGTTTATTTCATTTCATAAAAATATCTAATGATGTCCAAGCATTAGAATACACGGAAAAATTATGTTTTTGACTTACGATGATTTTGATCGTAAGTTTTTTTGTGAGAAAGTCTCAAGTCTCAATTATTTACATGTTATATACAATTGATAATAAAACACTAGGTGGTATAAATGTACAAGTACAAATAACTTCTACTCTATAAATGTTCAGAGGAACTTGATGTTGGCTTCGTGAAAATTACAATCCTTTATCAAGTAAACCTAAAATATAGAATAAAAGGTTAAAGGTCAGTATAGATTTACAGTAATTTCTACTAGAAAGAACACGTTGGCTATTGCAAAGATCATGTGATTTTGACGATTTTTAAGTAAAAAATGTTAAATTGAGAAAATTGAGAGAAAAAAGGCATAAATTAAGACCATTATTAAGACCACTATTAAGACAATATATTTTGATGTATCTCATAGTGAAATTTATCTGCAGACGATGTATTAATGTGTCCTGAGAATTTTGAATACTTTAGTATCAAACAAAAATTTTGTTTGTGTTTACCTAAATAAATAATGTTTACACCAAACAAAAATACATAAAAGTGTTCAAATTAAAAGTTGGCATGCCCCGACAAGCCGAATTCAAAAAGAGAACACAATCTGGAAAAGTTTTGTTTATGTATAATTATATGAATTTTCTTTTCATTTTCTTTTTTAATTCTAGAAAATAACTAAACATGTATTTCTATATACTTACACTATCCAGGTATCCATAGAAATCCTCTGATCTGTCGAAACCACGCCCTCTTCCAGCTATATACAGAGGACATTTGTTTTGTGGGACTTTACCTAAAACACAAATATATTGCTTGGTGGCTTCAGCTCTCAATATTCTTAAACTATTTTGAATCTTCAGAAAGATCTATGTACAAACTCCTTCCACCAGTTTCAACACGCTGTGCTACTTTATTTTTTAATTACGGGAAAATAACCACGGAGATTAGGTCAAAATTCCCCAAGTGTTAATAAAAGATCATTGGCGCTTTTCACAAAAGCATCTTACGATAAAAATCATCATTATAAGTCAAAAGCAAGAAACAATAATAATATGGATAATATGGTCATTTATTTGGCTAATCAATTCCAACTGTTATTGAGTTATGTAGAATATTGTATACCTTTTGACAAACATTTCATATCTATATTTTTATTCTTCTGACTCTGTGCAGCATATTATGAAAAATCTTACGATAATTTAACAATACAACATAGAAGGATTTACGACTAAAATTGGTCGTAAGACGCTTGATAATACGGGCTCCTGATTCGCAAATTATGAAATTGACTTACGATAACTTTTTTCGTAAAATTTTTTTGTGAAAAGAAGCACTGGTAATGTAAACACTCATCATGAATATACCACACATGCATTATACAGCTACTAACTCTAAAAGCATCGACAAAAGCGTCAAGAGGCTTGAAGTAAACAAAAATAAGAGGTCGTATGGCCCTTAGATGTAGAATAACAAAAAGACGTGAAATGCTCATTTAAGATGAGACTGGTTTACGTCAAATTCGAATTGGCTCGAAGGACTGCGTCGATCGTTATACATGTACTTGTTTACTTAAAACCTTATTAAAATTCACGTGTCATTATGGACAATTAGCTATGATACAATTTGAAATGAAGCCTACGTATTATATTATACAAAATATCTCCATTTTTTCATCCACACCAAATTAAAAACTTCCATTACAATTTCTTTACAAATTACATTTGCGCAATCATGAAACAAGTTCTTGCGACTTAAATAAATCATTCTCAACTTCGCTTTCTGGTCCGCCAGTAATGTTGTGATAACTACTCAGTCATGCCCTCTTCCCGAAATAATGATAGTCTGCAGCATCATCCATCACACATACACAAAAATGGACATGGTAGACGTTGGATTGGTAATCATGGGATGGTCAGCTCAACGTTGGTTCGAATTCTGTCCAAAACCTACCCCATTGTTTCCTTGAGCAAGAACTTTTATCCTACCAACTCAGTACTGGGGGACCAGGAAGCCGACACGAAAGTGATAACTCTAAGTTGTAAGAACACAATCGAGATACAAGTATAAACTAAGCTATACTTAAAGAATCTTTTAAGTACCCCGACTTGGAAATGATTAATTTTCAACCTTTATGTCCAATCGATGTTGGAAATGGATTAGAACCAAATAGACTCTGGATTGCATGGTTTTCATGCTACTTTATCGATGCAAACCCGATTTTGTCGTGCATTAGTTGATATTGCCATCATATTGGAAGATTTCTTGCTTTGATTTAATAGAAAATTAGCAATAAGAAGTCTTATCTCTACAGATGACGCTCCGCTTTGCAAAACATCGTCGACAATTTTTCATTCTTGAAGCGACATTCGAGCCATTTTTTTATTTTTTGTCGTGCATATCACCACACTTATGATTTTCACAAAAAAGGGCCACGTGGGAATTTTACACGAAAAGCACGTGCCCATTTCCTTTTTTCAGCACATGCACGACAAAAACAATTTTGGATCAATTAAGAAGCATGAAAACCATGCAAGCAGACGACAGTATAGTCCTATACACATTTTCATCAACGATCGGACATAATTGATGAAAAATAAAAAAATCCAACAACATTGAAATCGGAAGTTTCGTTAAGTATGCAAACACAATGTAATACCACCATGATATCTTACCTTGCACGTCTATTTGTGTAAATAGTTTTTTACCACCACATTCTAAGTTAACTGTACTTTCTTCAAAATATACAACACATTTATACCAGCCATAAGAATCCTGAAATTGTATTAACATTTAACTACATGGTTTGGAAACATGTATCAGAAAAACACTAGCTGTGTCTCGAAAACAGTGGTTGTGTCTGGAAAACACGTATGTGTATGAAAAACACTGGTTGTGTCTGGAAAACACGTTTGTGTATAAAAAACACTGGTTGTGTCTGGAAAACACCGAATGTGTCTGGGAAACAGTGGTTGTGTCTGGAAACACTGGTTGTGTCTGGAAAAAAACGGTCGTGTCTGGAAAACACAGGTCGTGTCTGGAAAACACAATTCGTGTCTGGAAAACACAGGTCGAGTCTGGAAAAACACGGTTCGTGTCTGGAAAACACAGGTCGTGTCTGGAAAACACAGGTAGTGTCTGGAAAAACCGGTTATGTCTGGAAAACACCGGTTGTGTTTGGAAAATACCGGTCGTTTCTGGAAAACACAGGTCGTGTCTGGAAAACACAATTCGTATCGGGAAAACACAGGTCGAGTCTGGAAAAACACGGGTCGTTTCTGGAAAACACAGGTCGTGTCTGGAAAACACAGGTCGTGTCTGGAAAAACCGGTTGTGTCTGGAAAACACTGGTTGTGTTTGGAAACCACCAGTTGTGTCTGGAAAACACTGGCTGTGTCTAAAAAACACTGGTTGTGTCTGGTAAACATCGGTTGTGTCTAGAAAACACCGGTTGTGCCAGAAAACCTTTGTTGTTTCAGGAAACCATAGTTCTGTTCTGCTATGAAACCTTTGCTACGCATGGAAACCCAAGTAGTGCCAGGAAACCCTCACAGAGCCCCGAAAACCTCGTTGTGCTAGAAAAAACAAAGGGTAATTAAAGGGTAATTCCGTTGTGCCTATTTGTCAGCTGCACTATGCGGAGTAAAAGACTCTCCGGGGAGATCGATAGATAGATACCAGTAGTCCGATGAACAGGGGTGATACTGTAAAGTCGAGGAACGTGCATAAGCATGAAATTTAGACTATAAAATGTCATTTTATAACTTACCGGCTGTGCGTTTTCAATTAAAGTATCAATCTCCGTTGTTGTTGTTCTAAATTGTAACCTGAAAGTTCTCGTATTAGGCTTAAATGATAGAGCAATACTTGGTTTTCTGCCTTTGTTTTGTCGACCAGGATTGTCTATACACTCATCGGTAATCAGTGTCATGAAGTTGGATCTTGTCTCATGTCGAGGTGACACTTTGAATGACAGGGCATACGTTACATGTTTCTGAAAGTCATTTCCACGAAATGCTAGAAATTTCAAAGGTTGACTCACAATCATTGCCGTTCTGTTAGTTGACCCTGCGAAATAATAGCACAATTGTTTTAGACTGTGATTATAAATAGTGAGTTTAAATCATCAAACAACTGTCGTGCTACGTTTTGGGTTCTAACTTTAAACTTGTCAATCCTGCATTTTTACGTGCCTGGACCCCCTTCAAAATGGTCGTCACATGCATTGAAATTAGCGGGGCCCAAAGGAGGGTTATGCTTCCCCCTTTGTCGCTGAGGTATGAAGGGGGCGCAGCGTCCCACATCGCCAGAAAACTCGAGATCACTGGGTGCAAAAAGCGCAAAATGATAATAAGAAAACATGTTTTTAGTCTTTGTAAAGAACCGGCACAGTATAAAAGTTGCTTCTTTTAAAAAACGTAGAAAAAGAACATAGAAAATGATGAAACTTTTAGGCATGACAATGACTCACCAGGGATTTTACCAAATCTAATTCTAGGTAACTTTCCACGTCTACGTAAATCAACAGTGTTTACTTGATAACCAACAGCTGTATTCTTTAAATCTCCTTCAAATTCCATCTGTAATATTGTCTTACAGGTTGCTTGTACTATAACATAGAGATAGGTGGGTTTTTTTATATTTAAAATAACAAAGAAAAGATAAGAGTCCATAACTTATGATTACGTCCCTATACTTCAATACCACTTTAGTAAGTATCATTTCAAGAGGATCAAATTAAGACAATGCAAAAATTGTATTTGTCTTGACATGATCCTGTTGAAATTTTACTTATTAAAATAAGAAAAATTGTATATTCGAGTACAAATCGTGAAAACCGATCTTACTACACAAACATTTTAAACATTTTGTATATTTTAAATGATTCTATACATTACTGGATTTCTGTTTTATTTTTACGATTATTCTTATTCAATTAAAAAGATAACTTAATGCAAATTATTTTACCTTTATTTTCAATTGGTCTTTCCCTCATTTCTGGGTCAAAAATACATTGACATTTTTTCTGTGACCATATTAAGTTACCCGGACAATCCATCGGTACAGCTATACCATGTATCCTCTGAAAATAGTAATAATTGCATGGATTGTAGGACAAAAGGTCCCATGGACAAAAAAGTCTTATGTCATTTTTTGTTCAGGGTGGCAAAACTACATGGGACCTTTTGTCCACCGGTGTCAAAAATGGCATGGGACTTTTTGTCCATGAGACATTTTGTCCGGCTCCCAATTGTTGCGATTGTAGGACAAAAGGTCCCATGACCAAAATGTACCGTCTTAATTTCATTGACAACAATTTTTAGAAATACATTTGTAATCCTACTCTCAAAATTATACTCCATTCCTATCTGAATACAATCACAGTTTCAATCGATTGTGAAACGTCAGATGGTTCAAAGGGGTTTGGTAAAAGACGGATGACAAAGTTAGTCAGATGCTTATGAACTTTAGTGAACCCTGATAAGACTCGAACCGTAGTACATATACCGCGGTTCGAAACGAACCATGATGTTGACAAACCTTCACAGTCATAGGTTCCCTAATTGCAGTCATCCGTTATTTAGGGTAAAATCTATTATCAACTGTTCGTATTTATTGAACAACACGTATTTTCACAATTTATATTCCTTTTTGTGTGGTCATTTAGTGGCTTTAATCAGATTGAGCCATTGCTTACCCTAGTATATCTATTTCTATTTGTTGGTAATGGTTGATATCCCATACTTCCACACCAATCATCTGGATCTTGTGGTAGTAACTCTTCATCACAAGCACACAAATCTTGTCTCCATACTAAACCTTTACCACGATTTGGAGCACAGTCTAAAGCCTTCCACACACCCTCAGCATACTTCCTCATGTATTTTGTACTAATGTTTTCATGTGGTTTGTACGTCTCATTACATGCTGAAAACAAAAATATATTTAGTAAGAGTAGTGGTCCAGTGGTAGGACACGAACTAATGGATCGAGAGATCCTGAGTTTTGAACCCCACTAGGGAAACTGCTTATTTTCTTGAGCAAGAAATTTACATACAGTTGTTTCACTCAAATAAGGTGTAAATGGGTACTGTGAGGAAACACCTGTTTAAAATGGATTTCAATGATTAGGGTTACAGTACAAATTGTAAACTCGACTGAAAAAGTACATGTTTATAGAAGCAGACTTTAAACTTTTTTAACCGGTCATTAAATCAACAATTACAACAACTGGACAAGCGCAAAAATAAAGAATATTACAGAAGTTATTAAAAACAAAGGAAGGCATATGGGTTTGCCATGTACTAAGGATATAACCATCGGATGGTTGTCATCTATTACTCACTTTAAAATCACTTTTACGAGGGCAATTAGGAAGTCCTAAATGGAAATGACAAACAGTGGTATATGAAGAAACGAGCTGAGGTGGTCATCCTAGGAAATTACCAAACTGCATGCCAGAGACAGACCAGTACAAAAGGTAGTAGTAAATGGTAGGTCATTGCATTTTGGGTACAAATATGTTACTGGTCATCATATGGTCAGTGTACGACAATGCCCAGACTGCGACAGGTTCATTGTAAGAAGAAGATTCAGTTCACCTTATCTTTGCATGTTTATTGTATACACCTATCTCCATTGTAATACGAGCATTTCTGTTTACTCAGGATTAAATAACAACAGAAAGCCTCGAGTGCAATCTCCGTAAACAGAGATCCTGTTCTACTCGCGTTGTCGTACTGGATCTCTACTTTGTCAATGCAAGGTCACGTCGAGATGAACTTTGTGTCGACCAATCAATGCGTAGCTTTCATCTAGACGAAAACACTATTAATCACATTTTGATTTCGTAATTTCTATTTTTAGACCAAGGTTTGCATGCAAATTTAACAGCGGTATTATTCACAGTCTGCGATTGGGTGGCTCATTTCAAATTGCGTGACGTAGACGATGTAAACAAGTTACGTATCATAACAATTTCGCCATGAATATTATGATGAGAAAAGGTCACCTGAACGTGACCTTCGTTTGGAAAAGGCCAGATCTAAATTAGCGAGTATGCGAGCGGTAAAATTTTAGATCAGTTTTAATCAGATTGCCTCGAGTGATCCTTTAGATGATATCAAAGCCATACTAGGGATGTAATATCAGTCTACAAAATAAGTGGGTGTCCAGTTGCCAGGGACGACCACATTTTAGTTCAGGCAACCAAGAATTTCTGTTGAGCAACCAAATTTTACGAAGAAGATTTACATTACTGGTATGATTAAACATTATATTATAAAACATTAACATAACATTTTTATCGGGTTAAATGTTGTGTCAACACAAATTTTGGACCTTTTATGGTGGCCAGTTCTCCAAACCTTGATTTCCCAGACCATTGCTAATAACTAGTACTGACCTATTCACGAGACCGACGACTTCTCCATTTACATTAATGATGAAGCAAAATCAACATTATTGACAAATTTAAATGAAAGGTTATAACCATCCCGGGCGATGATCGAACCAGCTATCCCTAGGACGGGCACAAAACAAGAATTAGAAACTACAAAATAAACAAACAAACTAAACTTACGTGTGCCATCATAAGCGTCTTTATTTGGACCGGGTGTTGGCATAACTTTTTTCCTTGGCGGTCCATTTACAGCGAAATCTGGAGGCGGTGCATTGACATCAGGCTCTGTGGTAGTTGTCTCAGAAAACATATCAAAAAATGGATCCTGTGCAAAGCCTGAGCTCATAGCATTTGATTTCTTTTCATTTCCAAAACTTGGTGGTCCTTTCCTAACTTTAGGTTCTTCTTTTACGAAAGCATCTGCATTTGGTTTTGTGTCAGGAGCGGCTTTAGTTTGAGTGTTAGCAGTTTTGTCTGCCTTCTTTGGTTGAGGTCTTCTTCTTAGGGGACGACGCCTTTTCTTAGGTCTCTGTTTTCGGCCGCCATTTTTTCGTGGTGGTGGTTTGGATTTCTCAACTGCATTAGCTGCCGGTTCTGCTTCTGTGCCAGCAGCAGCAGCGTTCGTCGGTAAAGCTACATCTGTAGGTTGTTCTGTTTTAGCAACATCAGTGATTTGTGGATTTACTTTGTCAGGTTCTGTTTCTGTGCCAGCAGCAGCGTTCGTCGGTAAAGCTACATCTGTAGGTTGCTCTGTTTTAGCAACATCAGTGATTTGTGGATTTACTTTGTCAGGTTCTGCTTCTGTGCCAGCAGCAGCCGCGTTCGCCGGTAAAGCTACATCTGTAAGTTGTTCTGTTTTAGCAACATCGGTGATTTGTGGATTTACTTTGTCAGGTTGTGCTTCTTGGCTGTCAACATTTACTGTATGTATAGCTATTACCAATACTATCGCTGATATCAGAGTATTATATGATCTCATCTGTAATCAAAGAAAGTATAGAACATGTTTATTAAAAGATAAAAAGTACAAATACCAACTATTTAATTAATTGATCAAGTAACTCAGTCTGTAGCGCACAAGTTTACTGATCCAGTGGTCCTAAGTCTACTAATCCAGTGGTCTTAAGTCTATTGATCCAGTGGCCGAAAGTCTACTGATCCAGTGGTCCTAAGTCTACTGAACCAGTGGTCGTACGTCTACTGATCAAGTGGCCGTAACTCTACTGATTCAGTGGTCGTAGGTCTACTGATCCAGTGGTCGTAAGTCTACTGGTCCAGTGGTCGTAAGTCTACTGATCAAGTGGTCGTAAGTCTACTGATCCAGTGGTCGTAAGTCTGCTGATCCTGTGGTCTTTAGTCTGCTGATCCAGTGGTCTTTAGTCTACTGATCCTGTGGTCTTTAGTCTACTGATCCAGTGGTCGTAAGTCTGCTGATCCAATGGTCTTTAGTCTGCTGATCCTGTGGTCTTTAGTCTACTGATCCAGTGGTCGTAAGTCTGCTGATCCAATGGTCGTAAGTCTGCTGATCCTGTGGTCGTAAGTCTACTGATCCTATGGTCGTAAGTCTACTGATCCTGTGGTCGTAAGTCTACTGATCCTGTGGTCGTAAGTCTACTGATCCAGTGGTCGTAAGTCTACTGATCCTGTGGTCTTTAGTCTACTGATCATGTGGTCTTTAGTCTACTGATCCTGTGGTCGTAAGTCTACTGATCCTGTGGTCGTAAGTCTACTGATCCTGTGGTCTTTAGTCTACTCATCCAGTGGTCGTAAGTCTACTGATCCAATGGTCTTTAGTCTGCTGATCCTGTGGTCGTAAGTCTACTGATCCTGTGGTCGTAAGTCTACTGATCCTGTGGTCTTAAGTCTACTAATCCAGTGACCGTGGTTTCTAATCCCGGACGAGGTATACTTTCATATAGAGTTTGGTCATAAAATTATTTCTATAGTCATGCTGCCTTCTACCATTGATTATAAAATCATGTCTGACATTTAAACTAACGAAGTATACGCCTGTAACTGATTAACAGCTAGAGCTTAGCATTTCGAAGGTCAGTAAGTTGACTTACCGCCGTAATTTGATTTATACAATGTGTTGCTACTGTTGTTAAGTGCAGCCAAAAATAGAACCGGTGTGCAGGTAGCATATATATAGCGCTTACTTGAGTTTCCGAGTTTAAATACGTTATACGATTTTTCACAGGCATATAGAAAACTACTTTTTACACAACTGTTATAATTTTCAAGTTTATTCCACGATCGGTTTGGGGTTTATGGTGGTTGTCTCATTACTTCTGGATCACCCATCGTAGATGAAAGCAATAAATTAAAAAACAACATTCATTTGCTTGTTGGTGAGATGTACCAAGCATTAGTTCCAGCCCTGCTAGACCGAACGTAAGGTAAACTGTTTGAGTCACGCGACCCTGAAAATGGGCATAAAACTTAAACAGAAAATCAGAGCTGTATAAAAGTTCATAATTATATAAAAGCATGTCAGTCTGCATACTTTATATGATTGTTTTATTATGAAATTTGTTTCGCATTTATAAACATGTACACCCTAAAAGCGACATTCAACTGAATGATTTAAATACTTGAGGTCGCGTTTCCATGTGGTTCACAAATATTTTACCTTGCACACCATGTTTAATGATTATGATTTGAAAAGTTCAGTACGAAGATTATTTGTATAAATGACTTAAAAGAATATATAATTGTCACAATCCTCACAAATTCATAATAAAATTGTCTTTTCTTAGTTTTCAGTTGTCACATTTGATTTCAGTGAAAACCTCTTTTTGGAAATATTGTTAAATACAAGTGTTTTATTATGCAGACGGTGACGCCTAAACATTAAAACGTACATGATACTTTTTTAAAGAAAGTTTGCTTTTCAAGAAATAAATTGAATTAAGTTCTCTTTAATCTAAGATACTACAATGTAAAACTTCTCTTGACAAAATGAAAAAATAAACACATGCAGTTCGTTTTGCTTAAATGCCGTGATGAATAAGAAAATCAGTTATAATGTGCGTACAAAAAGTAGTCCGTCTTAATGGCACATCTAAACAGTGGGAATAGAAGATATTTTCTTTTTACTGTTTCAAAACAGTCAAATATGAAATTTCTGTTCAATTTTTGAGTAAAAGTAGTAATTTAAATATGTTTATGCCTCTAGTATCGTAGGTTTCTTTGTGCTTGTCGCCATCATTTATTTTAAGTAAAAAATGCTAGCTGCAGCGATCCAGTGAATATTATCCATAACAACGTGCTTTCGAAACTAAAATAATTTTTTCAAAACTTTGAAACATTAAAAACAATAAATGACGGATGTGTTTGATTTTTAACAACATATATGACTGACTATCTTATACCTATAAAGATCATTCAATCAAAGGTCATATATCATCATTGTAAACAAGACCCGACTTAGTGTCTTTGCTTCTGTCTTATAGCAAATTTAAGAATAAAAAAACAATACCGTTTGACATTTCTAATTTACTGTAGGTCAATGCCATCCTGAATGTTTTTTTCTGACTGATATACCAACGTGATTTTGAAAAATGTTTTGAGTCATTACAGCTGGTATAGTTTTATAAAAAATAAGTTTTCAATAAAAAAGCCAGTGGCGCCTTTCATCTTACGATGAAATTCATCGTAAGTCAAAAGCAAGAAACATTAATATTACAGTCATTTTATGACCAATCAATTCCAAATATTATTAAATTATGTAGAATATTGTATACCTTTTGAATATCGAAGTTATTTTTATTATTCGTCTGTCTTTGAACTGCAAAATTACGAAATTGATTAACGATAACCTTTTTCGTAAGAATTTTTGTGAACAGGTGCACTGAGTTGTACTTCATATCATTACCATTTACAGCAGCCAAAATTACACCACCGCTTTGTAACCCATGTGCTCTATCTCAATTATTTTTCAAAAAGAGGTTTTTATATCACTGGAACCAGGGCAGCATATTATCAAAAATCGTACGATTATTTAACAATACAATATAGAAGGATTTAAGACTAAAATCGGTCGTACGACCGTTAAAAATACGGGCCATCATCAAAATACAGATTCTGACGTCATAGAAAAGGTTTTTTCAGTGCCATTATGCTCTATCTCCCAATTGTTACAGCAATAAAACATTTAAACTGCTCTATGTCCTGGACATTGAGCAATATAGTATTGTTCTAGTTCTCGTTTAAGCAGTGCTGATAACAATTTTTCAAAAATGGGAACACAATGCTTTTTATCCAAGCGCAAAACGGCAAAAAGATTTAGTGGGACAAAAAATAATAATTTTTACAAATCACAAGAGCGTTTATTAAGCTCGCCAGTATGATGTATTTTTTCCAAATTCGCCCGAAAGTAAGTGAGATAATGACAATTGAAACTTTGAAAGCGATTTTCTCGAATTGTTGAAAATGGTTGATAAAGCAGCGTAACTTCATAGCGACGATATGTTGGGAGCAGTTCACGTATTCCAGGGTCTGTAGGCCTACACGTTGTCTACAACAACAACTAATCAGGTGAGCAAAATTTTGTTGTAGTTTTTGGTAGATTTCTCTCTCTCTCTAAAGAGAACAATGTAATGGCATCAAATAGCGCATGAAATAAGTACTCCCTATCTTTCTTAGAAAATACACAATTGTCCCAATAGAGTTTTGGTCGTAAATTCCAAAGTATCCGTACACAATTTGAGTCAAGAGACACGTGCAAAAATAATTTGTGCAAAAAATTCCAAGCAAACAATTAACAATTGACATTTTCGGACAAAGAAATTTATTGTTTTGGCTACTGCAAGAATTTGAGAAAAGATTACATCTACTTTTTGTCTATAAGAAACAATTTACGAAAGCCGCCCGGCTAACTCTGTTGACAGCGCACAAGTCTACCGATAGATGGTCGTAGGCGGGACATACTTTCATTGAGTTCGGTTATGAAATAATTTCAACGGCTTTTCTCCCTCCTACCACTGATACTAAAGCATGTAGGGCAGTTGTCAGCCACTGACGGAAGTATGCACCTTGTCACTGGTTAACAGCTAAATTCTGAGATTTAGCTTTTCCAAGAACGGAAAGTAGGTTGTCTGACCACTGTGATATGACCTATACAATGTGTTGCTACGATGTTTAACCCATAAAAATTGGCTATAAGCTCGGACCCTACATATAGGGTTGATGTTATAACTAACATTTTTGTGAAGATATTATATAAGCATTTTTAACACCAATCCCATATTGTTTTGTATACAAACAAACAGTTTTAACAAAGTATGACCTAAGAAGTTAAGAGCCGCATACATTTTTGTTTCATATTCATAGAAAAAACAAACATAATACGCATAAAATCTACATTAATAAATGACATATTGGTAATTGTTGTACAATATAATACAATGACAAAAGATGAAGTGTTTTTAACACAGAAAGTTGCGAAATTATGACAGTAGATTGTGATAAAACTTGTCAACGTGTCATCCTGTGTGTATCATTGTGAACACTAATATCTCATACTTAGTATTTCTTTATGACGTAAAGAACAAATGATAGGCTTGTCTTTGCATAATATAATATATTTGAAACATGATTATCCAGATGGGGTTTACATATATGAAATGTATTTACATACATATCTTCAAGTACATAAGGTTCTAAACAGCGAGAACAATGTTATTAGATTTAGTCGAAAAGTGCTGGACTGACACTCTATACATATTCGGAAATTTAAGTTGATTCAAATTTAGACCTAAAAGCAACACTCGCTTTGTAAAGCCCTAAAACTTGTATATGTCTAAGGCTAATATCTTGAGAATTCATTTAAGCAATAGGTAAAAACGAATTTGTTACTATTTCAAACGGAAATTAATTGAGAGCAAGTTTAGTACTGTTCCACAATAAAACATTAGATGGGGGCTGCAGCATCAATAAACAAAAACATGACAAAATGTATTACTTTTCTCTAATATACTCCAAGAACTGTTTCAATCGATTCAATCCTAGTCAATCGAAGACAAACTATATAAGCATTTGTTGGCTCGAGGCCATGCTGGTCGCACTTGGTTTCTTTATGACATTCTAAAACAAAAGCGAGTTCCGTGTTTATTCCAAAGCAGTTATTTGCCACCGTGAGATAAGTCTCATACAATAGGATCGTACATTGCTTCATCAATACTATTGTATTCATGAAAAATAGATTTGATTAAGCTGATGTCAATTAAATAAAGTAAAATGTATAAGCAAAAACCAAAATTCGCATATTGCGTATCGTAAAATGAAAAAAAATGCATAAAAATACTGAAATGTTCCGCCATTTTATTGGCGAATGGTAGTGCCAAGACGAGTGGGTTTTTGCTCTATCGTTTTATTTTGACAAGCAATACAATGTACCTAAATGTATATTACATGTACATGTATCATCATTTTTAATTACAAAAACAGTGTGGTCATTTAAATCACTGGCATAAAGTTTGTAATTAAATGATCGTTAAAACGTACAAAATAATGTTCTAAATGCATGTTTATCTAAGATTTTATTAACATCATTAAACGTGCTGATCCGGTATAGCAATGTTTTACGCGAGCATGTTTCCTTATACTAGTGGTAATCTACACAAAAAAACTATAGAAATTATTCTAATATCAAACTGTATTGAGTCTAAACTTATCAGTAATTTAAGATCTTGGTTATAAATTACTAACGTTATTTTTAAGGTCATTTTAATTGTTATAATAGTGTTTTAATTGAAATTTGGTTATGCACTCTGAACAAATCTTAAATAAACTTAGATAAGTTGTTCTGTTCTGTTCTGTTTTGTCTGAAGTCAAAACTATATAAATTTTCATTTCACCAAATAATTGTATGATATTTGTACGTACCTTTATAATCCCAACAGTTTTTTATTACAAAATCATAAATTAACCAAAGAAATATAATATTTTTTTCTATTCCTAGGCAACGCACCTTTGTTCACTTAATGTTTGCAATAAGAAGATTCAAGAAACTTGTTTACGTTTAAGATCACGCTTGAATTCCGTCTGTCGTGTTCAGTCACTCACGATTCGCGCACGTACAATTATAAAAAAATATTACATTTAAAATGAACTAATTAATGTCTTATTTCTAACATTGGGTCATAAATTATAAATTATAATAATTGTCCGCAAAACAGTGTCTAAAAAATGTCAAAAATATCTTTATCAAGGTAATGACGTTTACGTTACGACTCTACGTAACCATAACAGCGTGAGTAGTTGTACACGAGCAGGAATGTATTATACGTATTATACAATGATTTCATTATGTATATATTTTGTTTATTGGCTCGTCGACATTGTTCAAGTTATAACCTTTGACCTCATGCAATAAAATATGTATATGACTTAATTCACTTGGACAAGTAGTCTATGTGTAACCCACAACAATAAGAAGAAATAGTGACGTCAGTGATTAAAGCGTATAAAGCCGCCCGGCTAGTGCAGTTGGTAGCACGCAAGTCTACTGATCGAGGGGTCGTGGGTCGATTCCCGGACGGGGCATACTTTCGTGGAGCTTGGTCATGAAATTATTTCTGCGGCCATTCTCCTTCCTACCAATGATTTTAATTATGTAGGGCAGTTGTCAGTCACTGACGAAAGTGTGCGCTTAGTAGTTGGTTGACAGCTAAATCCAGAGATTTAGCCTTTCCAGGAGGAGTGAGTAGGTTGACTGGCCGCCGTTATATGACCTATATAATGTGTTGCTACGGCGTTAAACCAAACAAAATCAAACAAACAAAGAACGTATAAGTTTAGTTGACATATTGGTTTACTTGGTTTACATTATGTTTCGGTTCAGCCTGTCCAAACTACCTCAGACCAGAATACATACAATTACTCACTATTATTTCATCAAATTAATGTAAAACTTGAATAGTCTCACTGGAGATAAAGGTTATTCTAACATAGTCACGTGGGTTTGCAACATAATATAATGGCGTCATACAATAAAACAGGATCTGGCGTGGTCGAGTGGTTACGACGTTGGACAATTATAATCATTGGATGGCCAGCTCCGTGTTGATTCCAATTCCAATCAAAACAACGTTGTTTCCTTGAGCGAGAAACTTGATCCTAATTGCTAAGTAGTAAGTACTGGGGGAGGGGGTTTAAGTGGGTACATGTAATTCCGTCGTATAGACCAAGTTTCATGCTGTTCAAAGCTATTATCCCTGATCATTGGGCTAGTGGTATAGTATCTACCAATGTTCCTGTGGAGGTTTTTACACAATTTGTCACAATAAAATCGTACCATCCTCACAAGTATCCAGTTACACCTAGGTGGGTTTTAGCAATCACTCTTTAACACCTTTCTTGAGGAAATCAGCAGAGTTCCTGTTGGTATTCAAACCCCGACGCTATGGTCGCTAGTAGGCACCCGTAACATCGCCGCACTTTTGCTCTGTCGTAGAAATTTCCGATTATATCCTGTTTAGAGCATTCTTTTTATCTTTTATTGTCTTACTCTTGGGAACAATCTTGTTCTTATCAGGGAATTAGACTCTGTTCTTATTTTACTATCTTTGGACTGATATTCCTAACAAAATAATACAAAGGGAGCTAACCATTTATTTCTAAGAATTATACAAAATAACCTAGCATGAGTTACTTCCCTTTGAATCAATACCCTGATAGATTCCTATAGCTTCTCTTAGTCATCTACAAATCAAGTACTTGGTCTTAAACATTCAACAAATTAAAACTGCATTAAAATCACAAATTGTTGATAAAGTATTTACAGCACGAAATATGTGGCATTTGACGATAACAGAATTATATGTGTTGCTTTCGCGAACTAATCTACGACCCGCATATTGATATTTGATTGTCGTTGTATAAACAAATCGATAATTGGTTATGGATGCTGGCTTGGAAAACAATCATGCAGTGTTTACCGTGAATAAAGAATAAACAAACATGAAACGGGATTGTTGCAAACGGTATTTACTTTTCTAAATATTTATTTTATTTTGTTCAAGTTATAGAATAAGTCGTCGCTTTGTATAACGAGTTAGTTATCGCGAGTATGCTTCGGTTACTTTATCCGAATGTTCGCGATACAAGGGCGTAGCTAGTTACACGAATAACTTCGTGGGGAGGGGTGACCTTGCTTAGTCATTAGCACTAGTTGATATTTGTTTTCTAAATTTGTTAACTTCGTGTCTTGCATGTGTAACATACAAGATGACAAAATAAACATTCACTAGTTTGAAGAAGACGAAAAACTGCGTTAAATAGTTTTAAATTGGTTACAATATAGCCAAAAGGGAGTTAACTCATTAATGAATAATGAAAGATTATATCTTGTTGGATTAACTCCCTTTGCATTAAATAATTAAAATGGTAAAAATCAAATTACCAGATATATGTTTAATATTCGTTCAAAGATATATGTACTATCTTTGTGATAAAGTCACATTATTACTTAAATAGTTTATGAACAGAACAGAGTATAATTATAGTTTATGAAGTACTTCATCAATTTACAAATAACCTCAGACTCAGTCACATAATCAGGATGAGGAATTATATATATATAAGTTATTAAGTTATAAGTATATTATGTATAAGATCAGAGGATAAATCCAGAAACAAGAAAAAAACATGACATATAATTCATTGCATGTAAAGGTATTTAAATATAATTGGGTTATAATACATGCATATTAATTTGTTTAACATGTTTTAAAAAACAATACAAGTTGATCATCAATATTCATATTAAAAGTATTTCTGTAAATTAGAGCATTCTTTATGTATAAACTTAAATTGATCAAAACATTTATCTTCAGATTTAAGTAATTGTATAATTTTAATCATGCTGGGCTGAGTATAATAAAATGTATCTTTATTTTTTTCGAATATCTAAAAGCACGGACAAACAAGAACAAAATGATATTCATCTTTTATTACATTAGAATAACAAGATTTACTGATTCTTTCTTATCTGTTAGTTCAATTTTAGAGAGCTCAAGTTAAGCATTAGAAGTCTTGTTAGAAACTTGTACTTTGTTCCATTTGAAATTTTCTATATATTGGCCTGTCACAGTATCAGATACATGTACATAGATGCTTGGGATGGATTATTGCAAGGAAAATTAGTATTTTGACATATTGTGATGTAACAATGGATAATGATATATGAAAAAAATAAACAAAAAGCATAACAGAAGGATCTGCCAGCTGTCCTAGCTCACAATACGTATACTTTAGTATAATAACTACAAGTTAGGGTTATTTTAGCAAATTTTGAAATAACTTTTTCAAAGGGAAAATATCTTACTTAATAATACTTCTATATTTTTCACTGATATAGGTTACATGTAGTTCAGTAAGGAACTGCTCATGCGATCTTTATCTCTAGCGCTTATATTGTCCATTTTTTCTCAACGTTTAAAACATGAATAATATCACAGTGACTTTGTGTGTTAAAATGTTTTTTGTTTAACAATCACGATATTGCCTTAGTGTGTATTCAGTCATCATGAAATTATTCATACTTTGACAGTTGAGAAAAAACAGACTATACGTATATTAGGAGTGAGGGATGAAGATGGCTTGTGATTCACTGTTCATAAACAAAATTGGTATTTGACTTGAAAAATCAATGAGTATATTTTTTATTAGCACAGTTTCTGATGCTTATCTAAATCGCTGTACAATTTTTGAGAGCTTGTTGGATTCCATTAGTTTGATTTATTACCAACATTTATTACATTTATTGTGTGCGGTAAAAATCACTGCTAACTGTATATAAAAATTTGAGGTTCTTTTTATGTTTTCATATAAATATATTGAGGTTCAAAATTGACATTTTTTTATGTTTTTTTTTATATATTTTGTAATAAAATAAAGTAATAAAAATTGAAATAGAAAGTTCTAAACTATACTGGTATTTATTTATGCTGAGATTGACTCACTCAATGTAAAAAGATCGTAGACATATTGGTAAATTTAATTAACTGTCAGTGGCGCATACATTAACCCCACTGATTTAAATACCCAGATATATATTTTTATTGATAGTGGGAATAGAAGTACTGATGTGTTTAAATAAGTGGAGTTAATGTATGCATCACTGACAATTGAGTACTGTCAGTGTTTTCCAAATCATGAAATTGTCTGGAATGAAAATAGTCATCTTTTATTATACCGCTAGTAGTGGTTTGGGCACCTTGTCCATCTGTCTCATCTTGTCCGGGCAATATCTGCACCATAGGTTGATTGATTTTATAAGTACCTAGTATAAATGTTAACTTGTGATGGTGTGTCATGTGCCAGAACTGTGCTGGCCAAAAAATGGGGTCAAAGGTCCAATATTGCTGAAAATTGGCTTGTCCGGGCAATAGTATTTTCCTTTTTTATCTTACCAAAAAAATAAGGTCTTGTCTGGACTTTTTGTTGGTATAATTTTAAAGTAATGTAATGTACAGTGCATTACGCTACATTTAAAACATTTTCAGTTATATTGCAGTGGTCAATCATCCTACTCTTGTTCCAAGGACTGGCTAAGATCTCTGGAATTAAAGTTTTAACCTAGTGCTAAGCACAAACCCTACCAGTGGCTGACATTTTGCCTACATGATTCAGAGGTAGCCAGGAGAATAGTCGTGTAAGGAAATATTTCATGCTCAAACTCCACTCTGTTAAAAATGTTATACTTTTTGTGACTTTTAAAGAGAGAAAAACAAAAAATATACATATTTAAATAGAATGATCTTTAAAACCATAAATTTATAGATTATTCCATGGAAGGATTATCTTTTATTTCTGAGCTGTATTTTTGTAACTAACTATGACATTTATTGGTAGAGAAAATATAGTATATTTATACATGGTGTTTGTTATACTCACCTCTTGTTGTGGTTTAACTACCCTGTTTCTCTCCGGAGATATTGTACTAGTCTATTTAACTCCTGTAGGGAGGATAGGTTAACCTGAGCAATCTTTGTTATTATTGAGGTAATATTGGACCAGTCCATTTTACTAGCGAAGGAAGGAGTAGCACTCTTTTGTGAGGTAGTCCATTTTATTTAAGAGGTAGTGAGTAGAGAGTAGTTTTTTTAGATATTGGATTAGTTCATTTTTTTCTCCTGCAAATAACAAAGACTCTCTGTGGAAATATTGGACTAGTCTATTCTACTCCAATAGGTAGAATGGACTTTACCGTGTTATTTTGAGTAGAAAATTATGGCTGATTTTTATCTAGTAACAGGATCTTACCACTCTGTATGTAGATCATAGATGAACACTAGTTATAAATTTAGAGAGATTAAAAAGCTGTTGGAAGTTAAAACAAAGTTGTTTAAAATATTATATATAGAGGTATAAGATGGTCTGATGTGTGAATGTTATATTGTAAATATATTCTGAGGATATAGAGATATTACTTGTTGATATTGTTGTTTAAATAGAAGGAATAAAGGATAAAATATTCTCATGTAGAAACAGGTAAGGCTATACTAGGAGTAAAACTTATACATTTTCAGTGTTGCTTGCAAGGTTGTTGTTACTCGCTCTTTAACGTAATGCACTTACTACAGTCTTGTGAGCAACCCTCGATTTATTGTATATACATGTACATAGTGGTTATTCTTGAACTCAGAAATAGAAAAGGAGGCAGAAAAAAGGGCAACGTTAAAAATGGCTTGGGCATCAGGGTGTTGATGTTTCAAAGTAGTAATTTCTGCATATTTTGATGAAAGTTCAACTGTGTGGTATTGTTCAATACCAGGTATGTTAATATTATTTAAACTTTTATATTTTCAACACAGAATGTTTGATAAAGCTAACCTGAAGCTTATCTGAAATATTTTGTGTTGGATTAAAAAGTTTTAATTATTAACGAAATAACTATTTCTGCATAGGGAGAACCAAAAAGGGGCTTCAACTGGAAACAGAGAAAAAGGGGCTGAGAGGCAAACCAACAAAATGTTAATGTTTCAATGTAATTTCTAGTATTATTGCATAGGGAGACACAAAACAAGGGCTTTTCCAGAAGGAGAGGAAAAAGAGCAGTATGTGCAGCGCCTTGTCATTCTGCTAAAGAATAATCACTTATACATTTATAATGGTTGCTAGCTCGATGATACTTTTATTCATATAAACATAGAATAGAGTATTACGGAGCTAGGGACAAGAGATATAATTCGCAGGTTTAGCGTTAAACAGTAGCAACTCAATATAAGAAAAGAGCGAGTTACAACCGTTTGGCTCCTATTTAGAGTCTAAACCTATGATATAATGTATACATTAGTTCATGTATAAATGCTGATAGATGTAGAATTGTTTATGATAATGATATAACATGTATTGTAATTTATCATGGAAGTTTTCAGGAATACATTTACTCTGTATATATTAACTGTGATAACACTAATAATATTTATAATTGGTTTTTGATGAGAGCTGATTATTTGTGAGTTATTGTAGGGCATTTATGTATGGAAATTTAGATTACTGATATAGGGTTGTTGATGTTGACTTATGCTGCTCTGAGTTTCTATGGCAGGATCGAGTGTGCTTGGGGTCTACTAGGAGTCAGAATGAGTTTTTTTTACTGAGCCTTAGATTACTAATATAAGTTGTAAGCGTGGATTTTTGTGTTGTTTTTTTGTTGCTTGCTTCTTGCTAGTGGACTTCTGTTGCTTTCTACTTGCTATTAGTTTCAATTGTTGGATTAGTGTTCTTGGGGTCTATTAGGGGACAAAAAATATCTTGTTTTGAATGTTTTAATTAGGTTTTTTTTGTGGACTGTATTGTGCCTGATTTTAAATTGCTTAAAATCTAAAGGTCTGCTAATGAAAAAAAGAGAAAGTATTTTATAGACTTAAATTCTTTTTATATGAGGTGTTCATGTAAAATGCTATTGGCACTTATTCTAATGGTGATAAGGACTTGGTGTGCTAAGAAACTAGTGGACGATTGGGGAATATTGAAAATCTTGATTTTGTCTTGGTTACTCCTAATGGTTTACAAAGCCTGGCCTAGACCCAAATTTCTAAAGTTCATTTTGGTGTGCTAAGAATTTTGTGTCATTTGGTCCAAATAGAAAATGTTCCTTACTTGTAGGACTTTTTTGTCTATAATGTAATGGAAGCTTTTACAAATCCTGGTCCGCTTTCATTCGATATTCCAATATTCACTTAAACAGATAGCCAAATGCTATAAAAGGCAGTAGAGAAATTAAGATTTATCATAAAATGTAAATGTTGGAGTACTTTTATAAGCTACATTATATTTTAGACAACTTGTCAATATATCGCCGGCTTAGCGAAAAATGGTCAAAACTCAAGTTATAAAAGAGTGAGTTACACGAGCGTTTTGCGTACGGCCTGCGAAATTTATATACATGTACATTCATATGTCAGTTCTGTAGTGAAATATGGCATTCAAGTGTAAGTACTATGGTGCATTTTTATTATACACAGGTTGATGTACAAAATGTTCTTAGCTTATAACAATATGATTAACTGTATACTGTAAAATGAGTACTTTTTGAGAGGGTTTAATTTTCGCTATATTATAACAGTGACAGCACACACTCTCGGGTTTTTGCTTCTCAAAAGTTGCTTGTGAGATTTTCTTTCAAAATGTCATATAACCATCATCCCTGTTGACCTGTTGTTATGAACATTATGCACATGTCACCTTTACTTTAGTGAAACAATTTGCTTGCTTAAAGTCAACAAATGTAATCACAATGGTATTTGTCATTTTATAAGTTATTTTCTCTCAAATTAAACATGAATTATGTGATTCTCAATCAGTCAAGTTAGTTGAAAAGATGTGTTTCACAATCTTTGGCAAGTAGACACAGTGACAGGGTTTTACCTTTGGTAGTAGTATTGTGTTGTTAGACTGAAGCAGGATAATTTATTTTGATAAGTCATCTGCGGGTGCCAAGTCATACTTCTTTCTTGGTAACAACCCCATGTTGGTTTGATTGTTGTTAATTAACAAGTTTTGACACAAACCAGTCTACCTGTCTACATTGTCTTTAATATTAGTCTCAAATTCATCTAGAAGTTGTAACTGACTGACTGACTGACTGATGTTTCATGTATTTTAGGTTTGTATTTAATTTAGACCATGCCGTATTGGAATTTTGTTAAGTGTCCGTGTGCAAGTAGGTTTTAGAGTCCTCAATCCAAAAACAGATTGTTGGTGAAATTTTCTTAAATAATTACGATGTTCCGGGTTTCCATAACGGCAATTTGGATTGGAGGAGAATGTATTGGCCACAAATATGTTGTGACAATATTTCCATAGTTGTGCCATTTAATTCAATTTATAATCATTATTTTACGTGAAAAAAAACACAAGTCATTTTATATTAAACCATATGTTTTTTTTAAGTCTGTGCTTAAACTAGTCATTTCATAAGAAAATCAGACCATTGTTTCATATTATGATGATGTTTTTCCATTAAAATATATATATATTTTATGCATTGTTTTTGCTGTCAAATATTTGTGTTTTCATTTTCGATTTGTGTGTTTTTGTTTATAGGTAGCTAGGTTTGTCAAACTTGAGTTGACGCTGAACAGAATTCCAATTTGGCATGGCCTTAGCTAGGGTAACTTATTGAAGTTTTTTATGATAGCTTATGATAGCTTGCTCATGTTGTATCATTTCAAAATCTTTAAAACTACTAAAAGGATTCATTTGAATTTTCACTCATGGTTTGTAACAGTGGAGGTCAAATATTAAGTTGCGTAACTCAAGCATGAAATTTAATTGGATTATGGCCCTTTTATTCTTAGAATTTTCTTGATTAGGTTGTTATTACAACATTTTATCTTTGTAAGTATTATAGGGATTATATTTAAAACTTTAAACATATCTACATGGTTACCATTGGTGTGCAAATTTTTTTTTACCATAAACTTTTATCAAATCACCCTGCATTTCAATGAAAAGTTTGGGAGATTTGGACTGTTAACTTACCAAATCATATAAGTAGACAATATGTAATGCATGTACTGTAATGGTGAAGGTTCCTTCTTAATATAGAACATTTATTTTTTACATGTACATGTACTGCATATTTGTATCTCATTCCTTTGATACTTAACAATATTGTCTTTCAGCATCTGTAAGTACCTTCACGTCTCAGTTAAAAGTCATACCAATGTCATTTGTAGAGTACAAACTGATTGTCTAACATAGTTTTTGTCAATTAGACATTGATAACTATGATATAGTGATTAGAAACAGACTTTGTTTGACATTGTGCTAATTATCATTGTCTACAGATTGCTTGATGATAGTCTTTAAACTTATGGTAGAAATTAAGCTTACAGACATGCTGTCTTATGGTGATACCTTGCTCTGATTGCAAAGCTTTGTAATTGTATGGAACGAAAGTTGCCTTGGAGGCAGGCTTATAACTTGCCTTTCAAAATGTGCAAAGTTAAAAAAAACAGACTCATTCCTTTCAATGTATTCAAAGCTCTGGTTTCCTTGGGCTAGAAATTAACCTACAGTTGTTCCACTCTGTCTGGCATTAGCAAGGTCTTGTCATTCAAAATTTTACATAACTGGCTTCCTAAATATGATCTCTTGTTATGAACATTCAAACATTTCACCTTATCGAAGCAATATGTACACTCATTAAATTCAAATTTATTTCACCTAGGTAAACCTTTCGTAATTGGTGTCATGGATGGCAATGACCCATAGATTATTAGATGATCCCTGTTTGGTGTCAAAGGTCAAGGACACTGACCTGGAGCATAAAATCCTTGTACACTCTATAACTTGAAAGCTATTTAGTTTTGGGACACAATAATTGGTGTCTTAGTTGGCCATAATCCTCAGATGATTCCTATTGAATTTGGGTCAATAGGTCAAAGGTTACAGTAACCTAAAGCAATTTTTCAGGCATATTATGCTCTGACTTGAGAAGCTACCCTTTTGAAAAAAAAGCAACATTGTCAGTGTGTTGCCATTTTCTTGCCAGACAAACTCCAGCTCTTTGCCAGCCTGTTACCAGACCTGACAATTCACTGACCCAGTCTATTGACAATTAGTGCAAGTGTGTTTTCAAAAACTGTTTTTTGTAAGGATCTAGTTAAACTTTTATTGACTTAATATATATACCTTCAACTACCTTGTAATATATACAAATTTCAGACACTGACTTACACCTTGCAATATGTGCAAAGCCCTAGGACAGATCTTCCAAGACAAACATATACTTTGTAAACATCCTTGACTGGTTATACCTCACAATATGGAAACACCTGTTATTATATTGTATTGTTTTATTACTGTTGTTACCTGTATAGTTTGCAGTATTTATATAATAATCTGCTCTTTGTTCTTACATAAGTACCTCACATGGTGTTTATCTTCTATAACTTGAGAATACAATACTCATAGCTACAATATATGGTGGCTCATTTACGCCATGTCACATCTTTTGCCTTCCGCTTACACGTGTTTACATCTTCGCTAGTCTTCCGGTCATATGTTAGCGGTAGGCAAAAGAGTGAAAACACAATCATGTGACAGATATTTCTGTCACATTGACTCCCGCAAGGTGTCACACAAAAACACAATGATGGGACAAATGTCTTTTTGTTGTATCTTTGTTCCAAGGGGTCCTAGAAGAACACACAAAGATACAACTAAACTAAGGCATGAACACAGCATGAAAAATTGTCATACTTATGTAAAAGCTTTGTTTCATAAATACATTTTTGCATTGCGCTTCCTCAGCCAAAAACATGACAAATGATTAAAATGTTGTTTGATTGTGTTTTTGCATAGCGCCCTGAAGGACAAAGATACGACAAAAGACCATTTTGTTGTACTTTTGTGTTTTTATGAGGTGCCTTGTGGGACAACAATGCGACATGGCATAAACCAGCCACCGTAATAATACTATACTCATTGTTATATGTTTTTTATGGTAATTGAATGTGAATACTTGATATTAGTTGCATATTATACTATGTTTAATAGTTTCTCTTAATAACTACAGTCTATACTATAAGTCTTTATTTTGCTGTGTTTATTGTTGTCTTTATGAGTTATCAAATTAATTTTGTTGAATTGCAGACATTATAAGAGGCTATTATAAACTGCCAGAGATTTGATCTCAAGCACAAGTTAGAACAATTCCATATCAATGGGAAAGCTAGGTGTTCACATATTTTATTAATTTTTTTGAGATTTTAAAATTACTTGTCAGTCTCTCAGACTCTGTTTTTGACTGCCAGGAGGCAGCTCCCTCCCCGGAGGTGGAGAAACAAAATTGGCCAGTGGAAACCCTGTCTCTGTAATTGAGCTGAGAAATTGTGTTCTTAAAATTTTATGGCAAACTGGATAAAATAAAGGTCACAAAAACCAGCCGAAATCATTATACCATAAAGGGTAGGTTTTCATGCATATAATCATCTTTTACAGTAGTATGTCAATTTTAGTCAATTTTTGATATTTTTGTTCTGAATTTTCATATTGTTTTATCTTAATGATACGCATATACATGTATTTCTATTAAAGATTCGCATACATTTCTATTAAAGTCTTTCATGGCCTGTAAAGTGAAGGCCTTCATGCACTGTAAGCAATATTCAAATAGCAGTTATCACTTGATCCACTACCCTAAAGCCTAGAGCCATAGAAAATAGCTTTTATGTTTACTTGTTACCTTGTTGTTAATTTTGCCTTTTACTTTAAAACACTATGAATTGGGCTAGTGCTAAAAGAATTTAAGGCAATGAATGTAATGATAGTTTGTAGTCAGGTCAAGGGACCTTTGCTAGAAAAAATGCCAGTTATTAAAAAAGTTTGGTTTAAAAATTAAAGTGTGGTTTAACGTCTGCTTCCATATATTTTGTTCAGCCGACTTTACAATCTTGTATGGTAACCCCTGATCATTGAAATCATCTTCAGATAGATGAGATCCCTCACAGTACCCATTTTTACACCTGGGTGGAGTAGAACAACTGTAGGTTAATTTCTTGCTCGAGGTAATTAGCAGTGCCTCTAGTGGGGATCGAATCTGGGACCTCTCAATCTCTAAGCACACAACCCACCTCTTGACCTCTGCTCCTATACCCCCTCTCCCTGTTTAACTATTTCATGTATCCACCTCTGTACACATATTGGTTAGTCTTAGGACACTTTTTCTACTCACATGATATATATATGAATGTATATTTTATCTTGATTTATAAGTCTGATATAACATAGCAGGGAGGGTTTGATACATTGTAGAATCTGACACATTTCAACCTGCCCCTCTCATTTACATATATGTAAATAAGATGACTTTATAATTACTATACTATGCCCTCACCTTTATTTATTTTTATTTTTTGTACTATTATGCTTGTAAAATTTTTCCTATTTTGTTTGTTACTCGTATGTTTAGTTGTTGCATTTTTGTGTATGTGTGCTTTTTATAATTATTTATATTTCTATAAATTAACGTTATGTTCTAGTATAAGTGACAAGATAAGCCTTGTTAGGCTGGGTATGTTTGTCTGCTTGTTTTGTTCCTGTATTTATGTTGTACTATGTTATGTACCATGTCACTATAATAAATAAAATATATATATACTCCAGAGTTGATTAGATAAGTTGTAAATACTTGTAAAATAATTTTTCAGCAATGTTGATGTGCACAAGCAAGTCGGGCTAGTAAAAATAGATTTTTACTAGCCCAACTGAAAAAATACTAGTTTCTTGCTGTTGGGCTAGTGTAAATTTCAACCACTGGTACATAAGCTTCTTCTAAAACAAGTAAAAATCAACCTGACTATATCTATAAATCATTTGTCTTGGACTCTTGGTAGACAATGGTAGAGAATGTGTTTGATGGGGAAAATTAAATTTGAACTAGGAGTATGAAAATATAATATGATAAATTAGTCTAGACTGGTAATATTAGTGGTGTGGACAGTTACTGTCAAACTTTGTAATTTTATAAGTTACAATGGTAGGAAGTAATTATCTGTACAAGACATCCATTGTCCCTTGTTAGTTTAGAGGTCTTAGACCTTTAAATGTTGCACTGACGTAAGGCTAATTGAAATCTTCCAGCACCAGGCTAGACATTAATTCTAAATGTAGTTTGCCCAGTTGGACATTGACCAGCCATAGATTTCGCTTGTCCATATCAAATGTTTACTAGCGTTAACAAGTTGTTCAAATCCAAATATAGATCATAAGGGGCAATTGGACAATCCTTAAAGTCCTGGGGAGGGGGTCCAAACTTTCCTGGGGAGGGGGGTCCAAACTTTCCTGGGAGGGGGGTCCAAACTTTCGAAGCATATCCACATCATACACTGTTTGCAGAGTAATGCAACATATTTATAATAAAAACTGCATAACTATTAGATACTATGTTAAGCACAAAAGTGAGCATGAGAAAAATTGCTTCATGCTCATTAAAAATGGCTTACAGTTAAAAAATACACTAGGGACAAGTAGATTTTGGAAAGTTCAAAGGGTCCTGACCCTTCTAACCCCCACTAGATCTGCCTATGAATGTGGATATACATTTTTCTAAGTGATTATGGTATATTTCTGTACATTAGGGTTATGTTTGTTTGTATCTAAGTTGAAAGTAACCTTTTTCCTGTTTTGTTAAGAATTTTTTATATATTGAAATTACTTGTTCGCCCCTCCATACGTAGAAATGCTAGATCTGCCTATTTGGTGTTTCATGCTTGCTTTATTGAACTTATTTACTTCCATCAGCGTGAACACTTCTGGTTGCAGCTGGATATATCTTCCTGTAGATTTGATAAAATATTGATTTTCCTTCTTGTAAATAGGAAAACTTTATTAGTTTAATATTGTAGACACCTTATGAGACTAGGGAGTGTTGTATGTTTCTAGTAGAGAATTCATGATTACAAAGAAATGAAATCTGTAAATCTGTTTTATTTGTAATAGTTTCAAATTGATTAGTTTACAACCATTTTGTTTCCTACTTGTAGCCGAGTAATAAATTATTTATACATTGGCATTATTAAATTTGCAGTTACTCTTAATTTAAATCTATTAACTGGTATTCAAGCCAAACAACAAAATTTCTTCTATTGCTACATTTGAAATCTGGTTGGCATTTTAATTCTTTGCTTACTTTAATTTACTAACTTACATGTTATTGATGAATGGTTTACCAATTGCTGGAAATTATATCTAATTTCTATGATATGGAAATTGAAGTCAGTTGCCCAGCTAGCTCAGTCAGTAGGGGTCCTAGATTCAATTCCTATGAGGGCATAGTTTCTTGAAGCTTGGTCATAAAATAATTCTACATCCATGCTTCTACCTACCAATGTGTCCTAATCTTGTAGTAATCAGTCACTGACAATAGTATGATGCACTTAATAAGTGGTCAACTGCTAAATCCAGAGAATTGGCCTTCCTTGGAACAGTGAATAGGTAGTATGACCATTGTGATGTAGGATATGTTGCTAGAGCTTAAAGGGATATACAGGTATATAAATGACTGTGTATAAAAGTGTAGAACCAAGTTAAGTCTTTAAAATAGTATTAAGAACGTAAGAAATCACTTACTGATAACATTTGTCACTTATAACATTCAACTGAAAAAATTAAAACATGTGGCATACACATTGTTGAAAACGAAAGTAGGATACTGAGGGAATCACCAAGCTATTTATAAGTTTGTTATATTTCGTACTTGCTGAAATTAAAAATTTTCATTGGTTCCTTCTTGTCTTTTCAACATTCTTAGGCAGTTAGGATATCTTTTTGATAGAATTATACTAATGTTGCACAATAACAAGCTCTAGTATCTTCTCATCAGTAAATGCATATCTAACACTAATCTATTTTTAGCTAACCTGACCAAAGTGGGTCTAGTTAGGAAACACCCCAAATATTACGAGAAAATAAAGAACTATTAGTTTGCCAAGTAATATAACAGTGTGTCTGTTGCATTCACAGTTATAAAAAAATATAATTCAAAATCAGGAAATATGAAGTTGAACTTTTGCCTTGCAATTCCGTTAAACCAAACTAAAAAGACAAACAATCAACAATATTGTACATATTATATAAATGAAATAAAACCAATTGATTGAAATTTATTCTATTTCTCATACAAATTCATTATTGGGATCAATTAATTGCTTCAGATCGTGACAGGTCCCTACTTAGAGAGTGTAGCACCATGCAGCTTGGTGAATGTTTTTTTTCAACTTCCCAAGTTCTATTATACATGTACAGCTGTTAATTCTCTTAACTAGTTGATAAAATGATGGTGTTTTTTTTAATCCTGAGAACGCTATATAAATCTATTAATTAGAAAAAGATCCAAGAGAAATTTCACTAAACCATTTAGTACAAACAGATGCCTCTTATCAACCTCCTGTGGGAACATTTTTATTTTATGTTTACATATCTCATGGCTTAGTGCAACATGGTCATAACTCATTCTTTTTTAAGCTGAGTTACGACTGTTTTGCTCTGAGCCTGTGATCTGAACCTCTGAAAGTCATTGCTGGTATTTTTGCATTTATTTTAATTTTGTGTTGCATTCTGTTTTTGAATTGCAACAATTTGAAGAGTAATCTTTGGAATTAATAATGACCTGGTTTAATTACCAGTTAATTTATCTACATTTCTAAGAGAAAAAGTATGTGCATATAAATGACTGAAAACATTTTAGTAATTGGGTTTATTTTATAGTTATCATGTGACTTGTTAGCTGTGCTCCTGAAAATTTCAGAAAACAGTAGAGAATGTATTTTGGTTACCCAGGTTTTCCCACGAATTCATCACTATACTACATGTGTACCAGTAATTAAGGGCTTCATGCAAGACTAACTTATATGTGCTTTATTTATGTCTAGTTAGCGTTGTGTTGAAGTGAGCCCTAATTGTTTTGTTCTGTTTTTAACTCCTTATTTCCTCTTTATGGACCTAGCTCTCTTTGTGAGATCAAATTACATTGGATTCTGTTTTTTGGATTATAGAAATTTGAGTATTTTTGTACTTTAAAGAAATAACAGGTCAACTATGATAATATTAACTTAATAATGTTTTTTTTAAATCAAAGTACTGTAAATACTGAAAGTAAGATAAAATATGTTTGTATGCTTATATTGTGTGTAAAGTTTGACCCCGATCTGACCTTTCCTATTTGCATCTAATAATTATCTACACATATCCCTATGAAAATCAATACCATGCCTATACTACACTTGTAACGGTTTAATCCTCTTGGCCACTGTGTAACTTATTGTACGCTTTAATATATTTCAAAAATTAATCCCTGTGTAATAATTACATTCGAGCTTTGACGATATACTCCGATGTGTATCGAGCATTAATACTACATTCATATTCAATTTAACGAATATTCTTGCATAAAGGTCAGGTCAGGGTCAAACTTTTCACAAAACTATATGTGTTTGTAAAATTCAAAGTTAAAGTATGTTATGATAAATTGATAATAGACTATTATTGGAATTCAACCTGTTAATGCATGATTAGGGTTAACCCATTAGCCCTAAGCTCAGAGCTTAATTATAGAAAACATTTGTACAAGCTTGTGAAATTTACTAATTTCATGAATGGAATTATACCTTATTATAAGAAGCAACACAGTTAAACAAAGCCTAAATAATCGTCTTTGAGAACATCTTAATGTTAATGATTCAGCTATGGGTATTGGATCATGCCTCTCAGTATAATATATAGCACATGGATTTCGAATCTAGTGTCCTGAAGGGGGTATGGGTATGAGTCCCACTCAGGGTGGTTATACCCTTCAATGAAAATTTGACATTTATGTCAATTTTCCTCTGATCATAAGGTATATTGAGAAGTTTCCGGTCTTGTGGAAGGGTAGGTGAGCACTGGTTATAGACAAGGGTCCAGGGCGTCATAAAATAACCTAATTGTGTTGGCACAGCCTCATACCCAGTATAAATATAATAATGAACGAACTCAATATAATGACTTATAATTTTTATTTTTTTTTGTTAATTTCAGAAGTGGATGGATAGACCATCACTGTACTGATGTAGATGTATAAAAGATGGCCACCACTAACAACAAGATGGTTTTATTACATATATTTATGACATCATTGTTATTGGTTACTATAGAAACCAGAGGAGATTTTAAACTTGATGATGTGACAGTATTACTTGGTGAAACATTAGAATATCAAGTTGGAGATGAGGAATTTCTGTCTTCTTATAAAGTTTATAAGGTAAATATATTTTGCAGCAATCATTGCATTAAACCTACTAGCCCGAAGTCCGGGACTTCAGTGAAACTTTATTTGGGAAATAAAAGTTTCTTATTTCATAATAATAGTTGGGTCATTTTATAATTTTGTGTACTTAACATAGTATAAATCAAACTAGTACTGCTTTAGTTCACTCTTCAGAAGTTTTTTAGTCTTATCTTGACTTCCAATAGTCAAATGGAATTCATGCTTGTGAAAATTTGTTATTTCATACAGGCCTACCAGGGCTCATCCTGAGGTAAAATTTTAGGGAGAAGTGACTTCTCCCTCCAACTGAATTAGGGAGAAGTGGTACCGTTCGTAAGAGAAGTTTCCGCATGCATCCGATCTCAAAAGTAACACTTTATAACAGCCATCATTAGTTTGAAATACTTTTGTTCCACTAGAACACCAAATTTCATCACTGAAGATTTGCTGATGTAGTTTTTTTCCAGTATATTGTTTATAATATGCTGTCAAAGTAATAAAATTATGTGACTTGTTATACATATCTTGAATTCATGTAATCTGTTTGTACTATGCAAATGAAAGCATAACTCAGTGACTTTGTGTCTTCTAGCTAATAATTGTATTGAAATCATTTCAAAGATTAAAATGTAATTTTACCTAATAAATATTACAGTGTATCAGTCTTCTCTGCTACAGTGAAGTATTTATCAATTCAAGAATATTAGTGATCATATTATGGATTTAATTTTTATTTCTGTACATATTTATTTTTGCTTAAATTTGATTTTTTTTCACTCAAAAATATAACGATCGGACCCGGGTACGAAAGTTATCGAGGACGAATGTTTCACGAGTCCATCGCCTTTTTTTCAGGTCAAATATATGATCTAATCAATTATGTAATTAAGAAATCATTATGAAATGAACGGAGTTTTAATTTCTGCATTTAATAGCCACAATATATAATTATATAGTGTACAATCGTAATATTCGACGAAGAACGGACTGTTAACGGAAATTTACTTTATCCGTTTCGTCCCCAATGTGTGACAAATGGAATTGTTTGTAAACTAAAATTTGACTGCTTTGCTTATTAACTGATAAGCGTATCGATTAATATGTGAACTGGTTAACACTTAACAAATAGCGAGCGCGTGGATAGTGTCCATGACGTAACGAATCTATTTTTAGTAACACTTTTTGTTTTGTTATTTTTACTCGCCATCGAGCGTACGTATTTTCGAACAAAGGGACATTTTATACGTGTCGTTATTAGACTTAACTTAAAATCAAACTTTTTTCTTCTTTTGATAAAATAAGCGGCAAATGATTTTACGAGGGGAAAATGTTATGCTGGCTTTGTTTTGGGGACATGTGAAAAACTCGCTTCCGCAAGCCTTTACCCTTTCGCATGGCCGACTGCACATTGTATTGTTTAAGTTAGGGGTACAATTAGTGGGTCAAGCGTGTTATTTAATCCTCGCCGACGTGTCATAAACACAATTTGCTAGTCACGGTCATAAAACTGCCCAAGGCTACGTTGTACTGGAGCCTGCTAGATCATTACGTACTGTCGATCCTGATTGGCTAATCGACTTTCGATGTTGAGAAACGACGCTCTGATTTGCTGTGGATGTAAACTAGGCGGAGCGTAATCAATAATTGACGTCCACACGATATTATTCAATCGCCGAAATCGGAAATACTCGGCGAAGTGGACTTCTCCTTGATGTCTTGATAGGGCGAAATGGTTATACACAAGGCGACATTATCGCCCGAATCACCCTCGCGGCCGAGCCCTGCCTACTTGTTGAAAACTTTGCTTTTTACTATAATGCAGAGGCAGGGGTGGATCCAGGATTTTTTTCTAGGGGGTCCGAACTTTTCTAGGGGGGGGGGGGGGGTCCGAGCTTTCGAAGCACAACCACATTATACACATTTTGCAGAAAAAATGCAACTTATTAATAATAAGAACTACATAACCATTAAATCTATGTTAAGCACCGAGAAAAATTGCTTCATGCTAATTAAAAATGATTTACAGTCAAGAAATGCACCAATGAACAGCCAAATTCTAGGGGGGGGGGGGGGTCTGGAACCCCCCTGACCCCCCCTGGATCTGCCTATTAAAGGAGTAAAATACCAATGCTCAACTTGTCTCTATTGTACATTTATATCAGCAGACAAGCTAATATTTTTCAGTTGTTAGTATATTTAAGTGTTTTTAATGTAAAAGCTAACACTGAACTATACGCTTTTTTGTTGTTACAAATCTTGCTTTAAGGAGTAAAATAGGTGCCATGTGAACAAAATAAAAATGAACTGATGTCTTTCTGTACCAGTACAGTAAATTGTTCAAACTACACATTTTCAGATTATTTTCACCCTATTTCTGTACCACACTACCTTTCTGGCTGGTAGACTGGCTCACATAGCTGTATCTAATCACTGGCATAGCTTGGCATACCCAAGTTCATGCATCTAAAATGAAAAGAAGTAAAATAAGAAGTAAATAAAATCATGAACATTTTGTGAAAGAAACCTTAGTCAAAATAGCTTAAAAATGAAATTTTTGTCAACATTTTTAAAAGCTTCTGGGGAGACCCCAAAAATTCCTACAAAGTAGCTGTGTGTAACTTTCTAAGTGCTCAAGCTACATGTATGCCATTGCTAATGTATCATGTATGGTATAGTTTTATGGTTATATAGTTTTCTTTGATGTCTAAACAGAGATTTCAGCATGATACTGGGTCACTGATAAATGTCTTTCAAATTGTTAACCAAAAACCATAAATTGAGATTTGAAATCAAAGCATCTTAGATTCCATTCAGTTACTGTTTTAAAGAGTCCTATATTTCATAGAACGTATGTTGCAGGTTTAGTGCAAAGTGGTTGTAAGTCACTCTTTTTTAACTTGAGTTATGACCATTTTGCGCTAAGCCCGGGACATGAAGTTTTTTGTATTCAAATTTCACTACTTTGTTTGAAGCATAGAGCTATGTTTACTCAGACATATTAATTGAATTTTGTTGTAGAATGTAGAAACATGTTGCCTAGTAAATTAAATTATCAGATGAAAGAACATTTTCCTACAAGTTTGTGTATGGTACCACTAACAGTTACTGTCTGTAGCAGTTATAACATTACTTTATGGTCCAATATTACCATAGTTTTGTTATGGTAATTGTTTGGTTAATGGGTAAACTATGTTGTTAGCACTATAGTTATCACCTTAAAATGGTCTCAAGCATTATGTTAGTTTATACGCTATACAGTATTAAAAGGACAAAAACTTTCAACTGGCCAAACTACCCTGTTTGCTTCTATTTCCGCGGTAGTAAACAAACAAACATTCTTTGTAACACTAACAAATAAAGAATAAAGGGTGTGTTTTTTAATTCAACAATGTAAAATCGGTTTAATAAATTGATTTTTTGTAAAACACTTTAGCACAGACGGTGCATCTTGGAGAAAACGGTCCCATAAACATTTGGCGATAAAAATACGTCTATTTGTTTTTCCTAGGTGGCGCTGTGAGGTGTTTTTACTGAAAAAACGGAAATACCGCGATACCAAAATTAATGCAAAAATAGAAGCAACAAGGTATATGAAATTATTCTCTATAGCTCAAGTAAAAATTCAATGGTCTAAATAGCTATTTTTTGTAGGACTACAGAATACTATGTCGCAGGTTTAGCACAAAACGGATGTAACTCGCTATTTTCTTATATTGAGTTTCGACCGTTTTCCACTAAGCCCGTGTTATGCTGTTTAGGGCAATTTTTGCATGAAAACAAAACAAGTCACTTAATCACTATAAATATACTAGGCTCATCAATTGTATGATAATTTTGAGTAATGTAAAAAAAAAACTTTTGTTGGCTTGATAATAGGCAGTAACAGAGCACTGAAAAAATATAATCTTCAAAAAGCTGCTTGGGTGAACCTGTGCCATAAATGTTTGAAAAGGTGTAAATCTATATTAAACAAAATAACAACAAAAGCATATCAAGAAGTAGAAATTATGATTAGAATCCCTTTCTGTGCCATTCCTTTATTTTAATGTTCTGACATGACAATGTTTTTTTTTCTAAATTGAAAAATCAGATCGTCGTAAAGAATGTAAAATTAATTATACCTACAGCAGTCATCAATTACCATTATAACTATTAGTTATATTGGTAATCAATTATTAACAATACTTGTTATCAATGACCTGACAAAGAAATATAAGGATTTACAGACTTGTCCTAAGATCTGATATCTGACCTTTGGTTATATTTATCTTGAATATTTTAGATCTTAATTTGGTTCTGAATAATCATCTGAGACAAAAAATTGTAGGGCGATAAATTGCTTAATTACTTAATATGATGACTTTTAAGTTAGATGCTGCCGTGGGGGGCTTTCTCAGAGTTTGGTCATGAAATATTTTTTGAAGCCCATTATCCCTCCTACCACTGATTCGAAATCATGTTGGGGAGTTGTAAGTCACTGACGAAAGTATGAGCCTAGTAGCTGTTTTATAGCTAAATCCAGAGATCTAGTATTTTCTGGAATGGTGAATAGGTTGACTGACCACAGTGGCATCACATACAATGTGTTGCTATGGCATTTAACCCACCCAATATAAAAGAAAAATTTGTTGTCTACAAGATACCAGTGGTAATACATTATATAAATTGTTATATCAGTAATCATAAGCTCTGTGATCACTGATTCAATGTGGGAATTATTGAATATGGACAAATGTTCTACTGGGAGTCTATGGTCGAGATGAGATTATTGTATGTTTTGATTTCATCCAGTAGCTGATAGATTTGACAGAATTATTATATAAAACAAAGTCTATAGAGATTGTATGGTACAATATAGGACAAATTGTATGTATTACGTAAGGTTCCTGATCTCAGTATAGACTATAATCAACAATACTGTATTTGTGATATATTATTATTGACTTTTCTTACTTCTTAGATTATATCTTATTGTTGTAATATTGATCTATTGTTTACATTAAATATATTGTCTATGTATCATACAATACTGGGGCAGATATAGGTAGTTTGATGTAACCTCTTACTGGTCGCCACATGGGTCAAATTTGACATTTTTTCATCTTAACATGCTAACTAGGGCTATTTGAAGATGCGTTTGTTTTATTAATACATGTAATTGACCGACTGATATGCTGTTTGGGCTAGTTATTCCCTGGGTGATTGTTTGTCAGAAAATGTCAGTTGAACCTTGATTGCAGTTACCATGCCAATTTGGACCCTTAAGTTTTAAATCTTGTCAAACCATTTCATTTTTGTGTAGGTAGAAAATTGATCAAATCGGTAGAAAATTGGTCAAATCAGTAGAAAATTGGTCATATCTCACTGGTTTAGCACAAAACAGTTGTAACTTGCTCTTTTCTTATATTTAGTTACAACTGTTTTTGTGCTAAACCCACGATCTGTTGACTGTTGGTCAAATTGGTCATAAGACCTTTGATTATATGAGCCACTGGAGATTTTTCTCTCATTCAATCAAACTACAGTAATCATTATTGTAAAACTAGTATTTGATACTAAGATCTTCTGGGACCAATTCCTGAAATGGACTTTCAGTGACATTTTTGTCATTGTTTGTCGTCAACTGAATTTTTGTGTGAGGTCTTGATCAATATTGAAGGAAAAATGCTACTAAAGTTCATGCAAATTTAATTTAGTTCAAATTCATGTTTGAAATGAATTGTTACTATTTTTAGCCAGATTTTTTAACAGCTAATAGTTTGGCAAAACACAGGCAGGCAGTCGGGCTGGCGACCAGTGTCATTAACAATTGCGTTAAAGTTTTTCTTTACCATATATTTCTGCCTTCTATTGTCAGATCTTTATGAAACTTCATACAATGATAACATACCATGTGATGAACAGAGTTAGAAAGTAACCACATCTTTACCTGCCTTTATTATGGATTATTTCCCTTTGTAATTTTTGAGTTAAAGGTTGTAAATCTGGCTTTAATGTGGTTTCCACATTACATTTCTTGTTATTAAGCTATTTCATGTTCACCCTTCCCCACCCCTGTGGTGATTAAATAGTTTATGCTCAAGAAAATAATTAGCTGGCCAGGATTTGTACTAGAAAATTAGCTGGCGTTTTCATCATAATCATCTAGTTGAATGTGGTAAATGCTTTGGCATACTCTATTATCAGTATTTTATGGTACTTCAAGAACAAAAAGACTTATTATGTATTGATATGTTGCTGTCATAAAACGGTAGACAAATTTCTTTATTTGCTGAAGACTTAGTACCCATTCTCCAATAGTAACAAAAGTTTATTGTTTTGTTTGAGAAGAAATGTCAAGATATCTAGACAGTTCTGATAGATTTATTGACAATTTGTTACTTTATTCATTTATTTCTCAGCATATTTCAAAACCCATGGGGTAATTATTTTATATGACTGTCTGAGACAGGCAGGGAAATATTATTTGAACAATCACATTGCTGTGCTGGAGGGTTGAAAAATGTTTATTTGAAATAACAGAAATTGTGTGAGTTGTTTGTTGAAATATGGTAGACTGTTGCTTGTTGAGTTACAGAAGTAATATTTTGTCTGATTTTGTCAGAGTGAGAACTAAAAGACCTTATTCGGTACTCAAATTTGTGGGGTTTTCCGTACCTGTGCCAGTGGTATAAACTAAGTTTGTAACACATTATTGTCGTTAAGCACAAAAAAGCTGATTGAATCCTAATTTGTTCTTTGTACACATATTTTCATTTTGAAGGTGAGAGTGTTCGAATATTTGAATTTCAGATATATCTATATATTGTTATCAGTTATTGACCAGACAATTTATTATAAAATACTGTTAAATTTTATTCAAATGTCGTTGGTGCATACATTAACCCTACTGATTTAAATACTCAATATTTGTTTGAAAATCCCTGTCCTCACTGTACATAAATACTGTAGTGAGTACAAAAGTACTGTAGTGAGTATTTAAATCAGCGAGGTAAATGTATATGCCACTAATATTTGAATAAAATTTTACTACAAAAACATCAAAATTAGATGAATTTAGCATACATACATGTTGAATATTTAAATGTTTTTCATCTCCAAGTTTTAGCCTTAAGACCTAATAGTATATTAATTAAATATTGTTGCCATTTTTATTTTGTTATCATGCATAATTTAACCATAAGGACAAGGCAACAGCAAGTGCATTATGTGAATATATACAATAACCCTTACATTGTTGAACAGACTATGAATATTTAGAACCCAGAAATGTAGTTGGTAGCATGCCTAGTTTTTGAATCTAGATTTTTAATATTGTGTCCAAAAGGAGGTATGGGTTTGAATGCCCTCCTGGGGAGGTAATACCCTTCCATGAAAATTTGACAATGATGTTCATTTTCATCAATTTATAAGGTATATGGATTAGTTTTTTCAGCCTTGTGGAAGGGTAGGTGAGTACTGGTTATGGACAAGGGTCCAGGAAAGCTAGGTTAGGTGCACTGGACTCGGTAAAATAACCTGAAAAAGTGTTGACACAGCATTTATAAAACCTAGTATAAATAAATATGAATATTTAGAAATGGGAGGTCTGGCTTAATTTCAATTAATGATAGTTGTACTAATTGATTTATTGTAAGATGTTTTTGAAAGGACCTACAAAACAGAACAAAGAAAGAGCAATTAAATTATCCAAAGAATTTTGGCTAAGAATGTAATTAAATTTTACAATAAGCAATAATTTTGCTGAGAAGATTTTCATCCAAGTTTTTAGGAAAAATGGTGTAGATGCTTTTTTAGCTCGACTATTCAGAGAATAGTGGGGCTATCCTACTCAGTTGTGCGTCGGCGGTGGCGTCGGCGTAACACTTCTTGGTTAAGTTTTTAGGTGCAACATTTTTATATATTTGAAACTACTGAAGGGATTCACTTGAAACTTTACACATGTCCAAGGGGTTACCATTGGAGGTCAATATAAAGTTGCATAACTCTGGCATGATTTTTGACTGGATTATGGCCCTTTTTCATTTTATAATGCTATTGTTTAGACTTAAATTTCTGGTTTCATTACTGCATGCTAATTCTAGCACTTAAACCAATGAAAATATACATTAATTATTTTGAAATCTCACTCATCTCAGCAGGTTTGCAAACCATAATTGCCGTTGTTTACACGGATACCCTGAATAGTTGAGCGTGCTGTCCGTGGACTGCTCTTGTTAATTTGTGTTATTTTACGCTCAGTCTTTTAAGAAGGCTATTGTACATGTATAAGAATATTTAATTGAAGAATTCTCTAAAGATTAGTATATATATATATTTTCAGATAGTACAGAGAGGTCATAAAAAGTTACCAGAATGGTTAAAGTATAACTTTAATACAAGTATGTTAACTGGTGAACCAGAGATGAAGGATGTTGGAAAGTACACATTAAGAATCAAAGCACAGTGTATTGATCCTGTAAATACAGACTGTCAGGATAAAATATCTAGAACATTTCATGTCAATGTTGTAGAACCTTTGAAGTCTGCAGAATCGAGGGGTAGAAAAAATAATTTACTGCATGGGAAGAATGCTTACTGGTTATATACTAACAGACCTCACAAGGGTAACCTAGGACTAAATACCATAGATACTGTGTTTGCTAAGCATGATCCTGTATTTGCTAACTCCTATGATACTACTGGTTTAACGATAGCTGAACCATTGCATGAAGTTCCTTCAACATTTATTTATAGATATTATATGCATGAACAACATGTTACATTGTCTTTGTCTAGTCTTGTTGGTTCAAGTTTGTACAGTGTAGAGAACTATATGTCATTGAATGATTACATTTCAACAAATACGTTCATCTCAAGGTCAAGGTCACTCAAGGTCAGCAGTCATTCTTCTTCATCTCATTTTATAACAGAGACATCTTTGCCTATATCATCTACAGCATCACATTACCAAATATCAGCAAATTCTGTAACAAAATACTCAGTCACATCATCATCAATATCAAAAGAAAATGTCGTTCATAGTTCTCTCATTACTCAGATATCTCCTGTCCTTTCAATCTCTCCAATCCCTCTGCAGTCTCCTGTCCTGCCTAGCTGGCCTATCTCCATGAACACTCTTATTCTTTCTAGCTCTCCCATTCCTCAGAAATCCCATGTCCATCCAAGCTCTTCCATTCCTCAAAAAACATCTAGTCTTCCAAATTCTTATCTATCATCTGCTTGTCAAAATGGTATAATTGAATATTTTGCAACCATTATAGTTTATACTCCTACAGTCCTGAATTTTACTCAAGAAAAACAATTGATTTCTAAATGGTCAGAGTTTATCTCCAAAGATATTGAGTTAATAACTTTAACAAAATCTGCCACTACTCTTACTTTTGATGGAAAGTATGTTCTTACAGCTGGTCCAGGAGATGTAGTAGAATCATTATCCGATGGTACCGAGTTGACATGGCATTTACATTGTGGTTATTTTGATCAAATTAATGACTTTACTAAAGTTTTACAACATAATATTGATACCGGTAGAGTATCATCAGAGATAAGCTACAATATCATAGCATGGTATGTGTACACTAACCAACCATTAGCAAGGAGAGCTAAACGTCAGGCTCACAACGCCAGGAGGCAAACTGTAACACCTTCATATAACCCAGTGCCTACAACTTTATCACTTTTAACATCCTCCTCCTCAATGTCACTAGCTATATCATCATCTAGTTTGTTATTTACATTTATATCTACATCAAGTATGTCATCTTCTGCTTCATATACATCAACATTCATCTCTTCTTTCTTTAGTCCTTTGCAAACAGACACTAGTATAAGTTTAACCAGTATGTTGCCACCATCCTCTATATCTTTTTATATTACAAGATCTTCATCAAGTGATTTATCAAGTATGTCATTGTCTTCTGCTATAGATATTTCAGAATCATTATCCTCTTCTGTTAAATCATCTAGTCAGTTTTCGTTATCATCAGTATTGTCTTTAGATAGTTATACTTCTTTCTCAACATTGCATTCTACTATGACATCCTCTACTAGGTTAAGTGATTCTGTGACTACTTCATTAATGTCCAGTCAGTTTTTCTCTGATAGTTTTTCTAGTATTCCTATACTTGATACACTTTCTTCATCATCTGTGTCTATTGTGTCATCAACAGTTTTCAAATCTAGTGTTACAAGCACATCATTGCCTTCATTGAGTAACACATTTTCTACTTCAATATATGAGCCAACTTCTTCAGTTTTTACCACTGACATGTTTTCATCAGTAAAATCATCTAGTTCATTTCCTCTATCATCATTGACCACTTATTCTAGTGCCACAGTTGTGAGCTCTTTTTCTACTGCATCATTTTCCGTGTCTTATTCTAGCTCATTACAGTCATCTGTGGTATCTAGTAGACAATATTCTTCAACTATAGTAAGCTCCATAGTCTCTGTATCAAATTCATCTGTGTTAGTGATAACTTCACCTAGTATTAGTGAACCGTCTTTTTCTACTATTAGTTTACCCATAGAATCTACCATTTCCCTATTTTCATCATCTTTTTCCATTAGTGAGACCAGGTTAAGTTCAAGTTTTGAACCTTCAATGTTTTCAACAATCTCATGGTTTTCTCCAACATCATCTAGAATATATGATTCAGTCATTTCATCTCCTTCTAGTGTATTATTTTCATCAAGTGCAAATTTTACTGACATGTTTTTAATTACATCTTCCTTTGTGACTATTGCTACATCTTTGTCATCATCAAGCTTGGTTACTAGTTTACCGTTATCCTTTTCCTTTTCAACTAAAAGTGTTCAGTTATCACCATCACTAATGGTAACTAGTTCACATGTAACATCAAATTATGTTCCCAAATTTTCATCTGACATTTATCTCACATCTACTATTGTTACAACCTCTTTTTCTTATAGCGTGCCTTCTACAGTTTTGCTAAGTTCTCAGTTAACTGATGTGTCAAGTTCCCTTTCATCAGACAGTTTTAGCATTTTTTCATCATCACTGCCAAGTTCATCTGTGACTTTCATACCTAGTTCATTAACAGTAATGTCTAGTTATTCCTTATCATCTTTGTATAGCTTATCTATTACTGATGTGCCAAGTTCACAATTGACAACTATGTCTAGTTCTCGTTCAATAGCTCTATCCAGTACCTCTTTGACTTCCTCATCTAGATCAATGCTAACAGATCTTTCTAGTTCTCCTGCCTTAACTAAGTATAGTTCATCAGTAACAAATGTATCCTTCTCTTCATTTAAGATAATCAGTAGTTCTTCTGATGTTTCCTCATTAAAATCTTCCATTTCATCCACTTCTTTATCCCTAACTACTTTTTCAAACATTACTACTTCTCCTTTACTGTCCCCCAGTTCCAGTTATTCATCATATTCAAATATCTCTGCTATGAGTATTGAAACCTCATCCCTTCATCAAGTTACTTCCACATTTTCTGATTACAATAAAATCTCTAGTCATCTTACAAGAGTATCCAATTCTTCATCATTATTATCTTCCTTTATCTTCCCTTCACTTACCAGTTCATCATTCATATCAACAATGTCATCAAAGTCAACATTAGAAGAATCATCCTCAGAGATTGTTTCATCATCTCTCACAACATTGCCATCAGTTATTTCAACAGTTTCTAAATCTATTCGATCTTCTTTCTCAACTCTCCCGTTTTCTTCAAGTCCTTTTGTTTCATCTTCCTTATCTGGAATCTCATCATTTCATACCATTTCATCTACATCAGCTTTCAGAATATCATCAACTGTAATGAAATCCACATCCTTTTCTGAGATATCACAAATTCAAACTACTCCAATACCAGTCACTACATCAGTAACAGTTTCAGACTCATCAGTTATGTCTATTAGTTCATTCACACCATTCTCAAGAAGTTCAGATTCTCTCACATCAATGTCAGAATCAATGTCAGTTAGATCTGTATCAACCAGTTTACCATTAACATCAACATCATCTATAACACCAACCAAGTCCTCTGTGTGGTCATCAACAATGGAAAGCAGTATAATCATTTCTACTGGTAATCATGACGGTGTTGTGTATGTACATTTGTGTAGCTCTAATATTCAAAGAATAAGGAGAGCTCTTCTACTTGCTTGTATGTCAGCGTTACATTTTTCTTACTTTGTTGCAAATATCTTTTATGATTTGGACTGTCAAACTAGGGTCAATGATTCAATTCAAAACTATTGTACATCCTTTGTTATTTTACATGTAGTTAAAATAGTTATGCTTGGCAGGATAACCGTTTTGTGCTTGGAATAATAAATTCCTTGGCCAGCCTTCATTTTTGTCAATGAATTTGGTAATGAAATATACTGTATGATTATTTGCCTTTCTACTAATGTTTCAAGATCATGTAAGACAGTTATCAGTCAGCAAAGGTATATGCTAAGTTCTAATCAAAAGCTTGGCCTTAGATATTTAAACATCTCAAGAAGCAGTGACTACCAGTAGGATGGTTGACAGACTGTAGTATAATTTAAAGTTTTATCAATTTGTCAATGGCAAAGGGCCACTCATAGATTTTTATACCCCCGCTTCGAAGAAGAGGGGGGTATACTGTTTTACCCTTGTCCGTGCGTCCGTCCGTTACAAAATTTCCGTCGCAGTTTTTTCAGCAACTATAACATGCAGCAGCCTAATACTTTGCATATTGCTTTATACCATAGTCCCATGTGGTGTAAAGCGATTTCATGCTCCTTGCTCATCTACTTCCTGTTTGTCGCATATTTTTAGATTTTTGCGGGGGTATCACTAGTGAGCATTAGCTCACAGATTTACTTGTTGTAAATTGGGCTACATATAGATTTTTGTCAGTGGCAGAAGGCTGCACATTGATTTTTGTAACTGGCAAGCGGGTTTAGCAGAAAACAGTTGTAACTCAATATCAGAAAAAAGTGAGTTACAATTGTTTTGCACTAAACCTCCAACATGTGGAGTTTTATTGTATGGTTTATTTTCTGTACAAGGTTAAGCTTTTACAATGCAAATTGCATCTCTGAAACTACTAGTAAAGGTGTTCTTTCGGGGTGCTTATATTAATTTAGTATGTTAATGTTTGGACAACCTCTAGAGTTAAGATTTGTCAACTGTTATATATTGTAGTGAACTGTCAATGTCATGCTTCAGTTAATTGTCTGGTTTTGTGTGCTGTGCTTATTTTGTAAATGTCTTATTTCTATGTTTAATACATACCAGAAGGCATGTGGCATTTAAAACTAGTTATATATATTGATTACTGTGAATGCCTGCTGTGCTATATTAGATTGCTTGTCTGTTTTAGTGCCTATTATTTTACTGTGACTTAAATTTAAATAACTTTTAGTGCTTATAAAACAATTACTTTGAGCATGAAATAATCTTGTGCAGTATTAGCTGGGACAGATTCAGACTTTATGAAATAGTGTAAGATAAGATACAGGCTAAAAATTCAGGACCTCTCCGATATTTTTTGTAAGGAAATTTGTGATAGACAGATTCTTCAGCAACTAGAAGATCTAATATGTTATATAAGCACCTGTTATTCAATCAGACTTTATTCTTTAACTCATAAATGTTTGTATCTGCATTGATGCCATGTGAATGGTTGTTTGGTATAGTATTTAAAAGCATTTCTCTGAGAGCACCAAAATTTTAAGAAGAGCCTAGCATTCATTGTCTCACATTTTTATGAAACGTTCAGAACATGTTGGTATTTATGTCCAAGAAAGTTATGAGTATTTTTTTATTTCAAAAATGCTTCACTGTAATTCTCATCAATGTTTTTGGCCAAACATTTCTTTAAAATGTAATAAAAATACTCTATTTCATGGGTAAAACTCTTCAGAATTTTTCCTGAAGTTCAGGCTTTTTGGGTACTGGAAACTAAGGTTCTTTTCCTATGTAGTAAGCTGATGAAATCATGAAAATCGGGGATTTCAAGATTTTGGCAATTTTGAACTTTTACCCTTGCATTTAAAACATAACAAGAATCCAAAACCATTTAGTACAAAATAGTTATGTTGTGAATTAAGTTAATATTTAAAGTAAACATGCTCTGATTTCTCATAATATTTACTTTTATATCTGCTTTCTTTGAATCCAGTGCTTAACTAACCAGCTGTATTTGATTGATTTTATTGAGGGTCCGGGGGCTCCATAAGGAAGCATTATGTGCAGACAAACTAGATGTATTTTGTAATAGTGATTTAGAATCTAGTTTGGTTGAAAACCAACCTTAACTGAATCTTATACCTATTCAATGCATAGCTTGTTAATATTATCATGAGAAAAGAACATTTGGAACTCCTCGGCCATTCATTACTACATTAGGAAAACCTTGGACATATTTAGACACCATTTGGACCTACTTTTGAGTGACATGCCCAAACAAAATACTTAAACATGCGTTAAAGTAAACAAATCCATGAACGCTTAGGCAATGATAAATGTCTTGTTTTTTTTTTTGTCTATAAATATGAAATGTACAATAATAATCACTTCACAATATATAGTCACATTTATAGCATAAGAAATGTATTTTAGCCTAAAAGCCTTTTGTGTTTACGACAAGAGTTACTTTGCTTAATCATTACTTGCTTTGCCTCACGTATGTAGTAAAAGAACAGTATTGTTGGGAAAAAAAAAGAATTCTTCCCAGGGATTATTCATTCAATGAATGGTCAAGTTGTTCCTAATGTAGAAAAAGAAATTCAAGTTCAGTATCATTTACAAACATGCAATCAGTTAGTTATTGAAGTGTATAATCTATAAACCTGCTCCAGGTCAATAATAACTTGCTATAGTTATTGTTTGGGTAAAACACATACAGGAAAAATGATAACAAATTTATTGTAGTGTAGGCCCTATCAGCATCTTCCGTAGGCATTTAAATTTGAACTATTTTTTTTTAAAATTTTAATTATTTTCAAAGATACTATTGTGATAGAAACTTGTAAGGCAGATGATAAATTGTGATTTGTATATTTAATTACAAAGAATTAATTGTATTTTCTAACAATATTACGTTGTCAATCTTTGAATTTATTTAAATAGAATATCTTATCAGGCTTGGATAGGCATAAGATTCTGTCTGTTAAAATTGATAGATTAATTTTCTTTTTTCCCTACCTTCTTCTATACAAGTAGATAATAAGAAATGAAATTAAGTTTTGTTATCATTCAACTATAAGGTTCTCTCTCTATTTGATATAAAACATATGAAAGGATGTCTGAATATTTCCATATTGCAATATTTTATTTGATGTTTAGACAGTTATTGTGCCAGTAAAGTTTGATCTTTTAGAACAGGTCTAGTCCCCTGAGGGAGTAGAGAATTAGTCTGGTAAAATATTCCACTTTCTAAGTTAGATTATAGTTAGAATGAATGATATTTTATTGTATTGTAGTATTGTATAAGTTTAGGATAAGTGGTATGACATAGGATTGAGTATCATATTAGGCTAGTGTTGCACTGACTAATCAAAATCACAGGTGCCCATCGCATTAAAAAACTCCAAATAATTGTTAATTTCTACTTAAACATGCTCCAATTATCATAAAAACACCAAATACAAAAGTTCCAGCCTAAAGCCAAAATTTTGTTTTGTAAAAAATTATAAGGTATCCAACTCGATGAAATCCTTCTGAATTTTACACAGAAGAGTTGTGACAGGTCACCTTTCCAAGACTAAACACCCCATTTCCAATGGTTTAGCGCTAAAATCGAATACTGACATGTTAAATAATTTAAAAATGGACGTCCATCATCAATATAAAACTTCTCGCTCCCTTGCTAAGATTGTACCGATCATTTTACTTGAATCGGTTTTGTTAATCTCCCGAGTCGACCATTTTAGTGAATCAGGATGCGCACGCATCACATTGGACCATAATTTGGTTACGAGACATTTTATTGGACAGAATAAAGATGACGTCCAATGAAATGACTCGTAACAAAGGTGATGCACGCGCATCACCATTCACAAAATGGTTGAGACGGCAGATAAACAATAGCGATTCGAGTAAACTGATCAAAATACAGTCTTGTGAAACATAGCGAGAAATTTGATATTGACGCTAGTTATCCATTTTTTATTTGTCTAACACGTCCTTATTAGATTTTAGCGCTAAACCGTTCGGGAATGAGTGTTTAGTCTTGAAAAGCAGACCTGTCACATCTCTTCCGAGTAAAATTCTGAAGGATTTCATTGAGTTGGATACCTTATATTTTTTATTAAACAAATTTTTGGCTTTTGGATGCAACGGGCACCTTTGATCAAAATGGTTAAGAGTTTGAAAATTCAGACCCCCCCCCCCTAGAAAAAGTTGGACCGCCCTAGAAATTGGATCCACCCCTGCAATAAAAGTACTTTTTGTACCTCATCTGTGCAGGTGGATTTATCTAATACTTTGAATTCTGGATTTCAATTACTGTACTAAAAAATTATTAATTGATTAAAAGTGTAATAGAAAAATGTTATCATTCAATTTGCTTGCATTGTTCATAATACAGTACATTTTTCAAATACACAAGAAAATCAAAAGAGAATGAAACTGACTATGAGTTTCATGTTTTATAACACAGAGCCCTGGACATAGTGATTAGAAAGGAATATCATTGAAGTACTCATAGTCAGTTTCATTCTCTTTTGATTTTCTTGTGTATTTGAAAAATGTACTGTATTATGAACAATGCAAGCAAATTGAATAACATTTTTCTATTACACGTATTAATAGTAATAAAAACAACCTAACCATTAAATCTATGTTAAGCACGTATAAAAATTGCCTCATGCTACTTAAAAATGACTTCTAGTCAAGAAATACACTAATTGACAGTTACATTTTGAAAATTCTAGGGGGTCCTGACCCCCATGACACCCTCCTCCCAGTAGCTCCACATATGTATTGTAATAGTACATGTACTTGTATGTTATATACCTGAGTTAAAATCTCATCAATTTGAATTCTGGATGAAGTCTGTTGTATTAAAAAAACTGAGATTTAAATATAAAAATCTGCTATTCTGTTTTGTAACCTTGGGCTATGTGCAATGATAGATATCACGTACATGTAGCTAGTTTTTTATGAAGTATGCATTAATACTTAACACAAAGCATGATTAACATTCTGTAGATTTATTCTATCCTAGGTAGGACATACTTTTGTGGAGCTTGGTAATAAAATAATGTCTACAGCTATTCTCCCTCCTACCACTGATTCTAAATGATTTAGGGCAGTAGTCAGTCACTGAACGACTGAAGTATGCACCAAGTAGTTGGTTAACAGCTAAATCCAGAGATTTAGCCTTTTCAGGAACAGTGAGTAAGTGGACTGACCACCGTTATGAAACCTATACAATGCCTTGCTAAGGCGTTAAACTCTACCCCCACAACTTTCCAGGAACGATGAGTGGGTTGACTGACTGTTGCTATGCAACTTATACTATGCATTGCTATTGTGCTAAACCCAACCAAAAAAACACCTGACAAAAGAATTTATTGTATAATAATATAGAAATGTAATGTCTAGCTAGTATATATCATATAATTGTCTAGTTGTCTTCTTTGATATCTCAGTATATCAACTCTGTAATGACTACAGACTATCTCATACACCATTAAACAATAGACAAGTAATAATATTGTCATCATTTTTCTTAGTATATTGTTACTTGTAATATATATCATAGAAAATTTGTCTAGAAATACCCTGGTAAAGTTACTTGGTTAGATTTTTCTGTCTGGAGTCTGTCAATAGACAGTGCTGGTAATTTTGTCTTTAGTATATTAACATCAATTACAGTGCTATTATCTTTAGACTGGTTTGACAAATTGTTTATTTGAGGTAATAATGATCTAATGTATTAACCGCTCATGTCATCTATATTTGATTATTTTCAGTGGCTCCAGACAGAGATCCTGTGTTAAACCAATCAATTGATCATCTCGAAGTCATTGTCGGACGTTACTTTCACTATAAGATTCCGAGATACACGTTCTTCGATAAGGAAGATGGAAATACGAGGAATTTAAGTCTGAATATAAGTCTAATATATGGTAGACCATTACCTGTGAATTCTTGGTTGTTTTTTAACTCAACAAGTCAAACACTGTACGGAGTTCCATTGAAATCGGATGTCATTGGTGAGGATGCCATTACCAAGTTTATTCTGTACGCCATGGACTCGGCTAACCAAGCCGCCAAAGATGCCATCAGTATTACTTATAAATATGATAAAAATGTGAACCATGAGATCAGCCTCACGCTGAATGGTAGTTATAGTAACTTTAGGAATGATAGAACTCAGTTGATTCATGTTGCCAGAAATATTGCCAAATTTTATGAGAACGAAGACCTGAGACAGATAACATTCTCCTCGGTTGTAAAAGGGTCTGTAGTAGTGAGTTGGGGTAATAATACCTTATTTGGAACTGTGTGCTATAAGAAATATATACAAGACATGTATGACATGTTGTACATTAATGGAAGTTTGTCAAGTAGTTTTGTGGCTTTGTTTGGAGACTATGTACCGCTGACGACATCGTTACGATATACTGGCGTATGTCTACTTCCTGTTGTACCAAGTTCTACAATAAAGCCAGCACCGATAGATAAATCTAACGATATGTGGTTAGAAATATTACTTCCAGCATTAGTTGCCATTCTTATTGTTGTCATTGTTGCCCTGCTTCTTCTTATCTGCTGTCGTCATAGACGACCAAGTAAAGACATTAAAGATTCCGATAAGCCCGCCTTCTTGGAAGATCGTCAGCCAATCATATTTCCAGAAGAGTTAGAAATGGTTGATCCTTCATTAAAACCTAAGTCCCCGCTTGTTTTGCCATCTGATTATTTAAAAGAGACGCCTCCTGCGGTCCCACCACATGCGCGACCTTCACCTCCGTATCAGGTTCCAGGCGGGAGCGACCGAGTACGATATGAAGATGACTCAGAGCAGCTTGAACCCTTGTCCCATGATCCTCAGCAAATATCCAATCCACCACCTTATAGGCTACCTCCTCCGTACTTCAATCCCCACAGAGTTGCATGAACTATGACCTCTGATAATTTAGGGGCCAATTAATTAGAGATATAAATAGATTAAGATCAAAACTATTTTTATGTATTAGAGAAAGATTTTTGTATAAAATTATGATATGAAAATTTATATTTTATTTCAATATGTAAATATATTATTATATATATACTGAATTTATACATGTATAAAAAAGTAAAAGCATTTGTTAGGGATAATTATGTTTAATGTTTTAATATCGCTAGTTTCAAATTAGTTGCAGAAGTTTTAACATGCTTGGCTTGATTTTTAGTTTTGTCACACTAAGAAATATTATTCTATATCTTGATTTTATTTTAATCAAAGATTGTGCTCGAGTTTTTCATTATGCTATATAGTTTTTGTAATGAATATTATATTTTCCATTCATTATAGAATATAGTTTTGAGATGTACTAGTTTGATAAAATTTCAGGTCTGGTTGATATTTTTCATCAATTCAATCTAGCGTTCCAAATAATGGACTTTTTTGTGTCTGTCTAAACTCTGCATTTTATTTTTTAAAAATTGCTTTATTTCTGCAGTCAAAATTTCTATGGTTTACAATTTTTGAACTAATTATTGATGTTTTACCTGATTTATTCCATTAATCATGCTATAAAAGTTGGTTAATTTAATGGGCTAAGTGTGAAAATATCAAACATGTGATCCTGGTATACTTTATGTAGTTATAGCTAAACAGTACCGCATTGTTATACCCCCGCTTCGAAGAAGAGGGGGGTATACTGTTTTACCCTTGTCCGTGCGTGCGTGCGTGCGTGTGTGCGTGCGTGCGTCCGTCCGTCCGTTACAAAATTTCCGTCACAGTTTTCTCAGCAACTATACCATGCAGCAGCCTGAAACTTTGCATATTGCTTCATCCTATAGTCCCATGTGGTGTAAAGCGATTTCATGCTCCTCGCTCATCTACTTCCTGTTTGTCGCATATTTTTAGATTTTGGCGGGGGTATCACTAGTGAGCATTAGCTCACAGATTTATTTATTTTTATTATTTACAATTCTGATAGAACATTGTTATGGTTATGAGTGACTATCAAATGGTAGTTTGATCAACTATGTTAATTGTTTTCATTTACTTCAATTGTTTTTATGAATTTTTTCTTGGTTGTAATTTCTTAAATTTTGTTTCAATATTGTCAATTTTTTCATTAATAAGGTACATGGAAAAGTTTCAGGCCTTGTGGAAGGGTATGTGAGTAATGGTTATAAACAAGAGTTTAGGAAAGCTAGGTTACTGGGTAGGTGTGCTTTCCGCAGTGAAATAACATAAAATTGTGGAGTTAAACCCAGTATAAAAAATAATTTCTGCAGCTGGATGGACTATTCCAGAAAAAGCAGAAAAAACTTCCTGCAATAATTTCCACTTATACAGTATTTATGAGAAGATCTCTTTCAGATAATGATTGATTGAAAAATCTGCATCTCTCTACGGGAATATTCAAATTATGTGTTCAAAAATTGGAAAAAATAACATTCAATTGATTTTTACTGCAATGTAAAGAGATAGTGATCCATGCACTGTACTTGGGTTTTTTCTTTAACATGCTGCTTTTATTGATTTATTTTTTCTTAGCCTAAGGGAGCCTAATTAGCTGAATCAATATTCAATCAAAATGAAGCTAGGAATATTTATGTAATGTAACTCTCTATAGGGGACTAGGTTATCTCTCTTTTTACAGAACTGTTAAGTTTTGTTAAATTGTATTTAACTGTCAGTGACATATACAAAAATTATATACCCCCTGATTTAAATTCTTGGTGCAGTACTACTCTACTCACTATTGATAAGATAGATATCAGTATTTATGTATGGGGATTATACAAATATTGAGTATTTAAATCAGCGGGGCTAATGTTTGCGACACTGACAGTTAAGTAAAATTTTACTATACATGTACTTAACTTTAAAATATCTATGAAGACTGAAATATTGCATTTACCATCAATGCTTTACAACTGTTTATTATCTGAAGAAGTTAGTTGTTGTTTTGATTCTGTTATGATATTCTCTCTAGCAAGATGGTTATTATGACTGTCTATGAAATTAGTGGGTGTCCAGTTGCCCGGGACAACCACTTTTTAGTTTGGGCTACCAAAAATTATTATGAGCAACCAAAATTCTACAATCAAGATATAGTGCTTCGTGCTAAGATTACCTGGTCGCACAACCACTTTCATATCCTAATTTAATCGACTGTTATGATGTTAATGATGTTTTGATTTTATAGTTAAACCAACCTATATTTGAACAAGTGAACCCTTGATCTATAATAATTCACATGTACTGGATTAGAAAAGTTAAAGACTTGTTTTATGCTGATCTATAGATGTGTAAAGTCTGTTAGAAGCACTTGCCACCTTACAAAACTAGAGAATTGGAGATAGGTATCAATTTTAAAGTGATTATTTGAACTTTAGTAAAGATTATACACCTTACACAATGGCATGATAGTAGGCAGGGATGTCGAATTTCAAGTTTTTTTTCTTGTCCAAGGACAAGTGGAATCTAAACATCAACTTTACGCAGATCAAAATCTTCTTGTCCATAAGTGCAATATTGTATGTTTACAGCTAAAAAATAATAGTTGTCCACAGACAAGTGGGGTAGTAATATTTAGTTGTCCACGGCCATAAATGTTTATGTAGGACAAGTCTGGCATAGGAATTCCATACCCCTATATTAGGTATGGTATATAACTCATTTATGTTTTGATATTTTAGTTTTAATTACAGTATGTATTGAATGTATTCATATTTGAAGATAAATAACCTTACTAATGTATAAGAATTATGTATTACTCTTTATTTAAATTGTAAGCTGTATTTTACTTGCATTTACAATGAAGTTTTTATTTTACTATTATTTTGTATTTACATTATTTTATATCTTTAAGTTATACACTATTGCTTGCCATTTGTTTAAAATTTTACATGTAATGTTAACCTGCCATATTTTACAAGTTTTTGCCATTTTTTACTTTTATTATTACATTTTATATCACTTGCTGTACTCATGCTCATAATTATAATCAAAGGGAAGTAACTCTATATATTATATTGTGTTAAATTATCTCCCTTTGATTGTGGCTTTATTCAATGTCTTTCATACATTTTTATGTCAAACTTACTGTTGATGATAATTGTATATCGTGGGCTTTGTGTTAAGTTGTTGTAAATCACTTTTTTTTAAACTTGAGTTACGACTGTTTTGTGCTATGCCCACGATATGCTGGAGAGAAAATTTGCCTTGACATTTAATTGCTCTGACTGATTTTATTTGTCAAAAATGCCTGTTGAGTAACAAATCAATTCCTGCCTTTAAGTTTTTTTTTAAAAACCTGTCCGTCCTGTTGGACTTGTGCATTGTAATTTTTACTTGCCTTGATGTAACGCCAGTTTCTAGTAACTAAAAGTTTGAATTTTTACTGTAATGTTAATTGTTTTTTTTTTTTAATGTTTATGATAATAAATTTATTTTCAAATGGACTTAAACATGGGTTAAATCTAACAAAATAATAATTGTTCAATTTTATCAAAATGCAATAAAATAGTATAACTTTATAGCCATTATAAATATTATGTATGCTATTAAATTTGAAGTTGCAAAATCTATTAACTCCATTCAAGAAACGTCCTGAAATACTTAAGCTTGTTTATTGTTGCCTTTGTTGATTACTGTTTATTTGTATTCATTGTTGTTGATATATGTTGCTTCTTAAGTCAAGTAATGATAATATGATGTTTCTATTGTTGGTAAGATATGAATTGTCACTTAATTGATTTCTGTTTAAAATACGCTGGAGTCCACTTACTAAGTTTTGATGTTTTGAAGTATACTTTGATATACTTTACATGTACTTATTAATTTCACAACTAATATACTGTTTAACATGAACAATGATTTATGTTCTTTAGGTATCATCAATATAAAATAAAAAAATACTTAACAAAATGTATCTACAGTATTTTGTCCATAAAAGTGAGAAGAAAATATATAAAAAATACATGTATAAAGGAACTTTTGGACCCCAGTGAAGTTACAAATTCTTTATACCCATTGCTAACATGAAATGAAGATACTGCTTGTAAAAAATTAAGCAATTTACCAATGAAGATTGTTTTTTAATTCTTAATTTAGATCTAGGTAAACTTCAGAATATTTATTAAGAGTCGGGTGCCTGTTCAATTACCCGAACGTTCCAAAACTTTCTGTAGTGGAACAACTTGACCCAAAGACAACTCAACCTGAGACTACTCAATCCCGTTCTTAGGGGTTGTGTTGTCCCAACTTTAAGTTGAGTTATCCGCGGGTTTAGTTGTATTTGGGTTGAGTTGTCCCATATCGATAACATTCACTAACAGTCATTATTGAACACACAGCAGGTTAGAATTTATTGTCTATACAAAGTGGGCATTGTTTTGAGTTCTAAACTTCTATATATATATATACATTGAGTGCCAGGTTGATGCTAATTTAATTTACCATTTATTGTCCCTGTTGTATACATTGGTATTATATTTGTATGATAGTTCGGTGCATTTGTATTAAATCAAAATAGATCTGTTGTAAATACATGAATGTAAAGATCATTTTGTATAACATTTTGTATTATAGTGTATATTTATAATGCCACGATATATTTGTATTTAAGATACTTCGGTTGTTACTTCCCCTTTCTTCTCTTTACAAGCGAGTCAGTATATAATAAGGCATCTTTTATTGTTTTCACTGGCCCCATAAAAAAATCATTGTTCATTTCATTTTAACAGTTTTTATTTAGAACTGCCATTCATCAGCTAAAATATGTGAAGAATGTCAGAACGGCAAAATCCTTATTCATTGATGAAAAGTTATTTATGAAATAGTATTAACAATCATAATGTGTGACTCTTTGTGAATTTTTAAAATTTATGGGACATAATCTATCAGTCATAGATTTATCCACTTTTAATTATACTTGTGTATATTGACTATTCTAGTACTGATACCAGGTTTAAAAGTTAAGCAATCAAAGGATGCCTTAGATTACTTGTTTTTTTATGCTATCTTTGCATAATTATGTACTTTCATTCAAGTTTATGGTTGTTATTTTTTTGGTTTATTTTCTTTTGTTAAAGGATGGAATTTTGTTTAAGTTTATTTTACATGAGGAATTCCAATTCCAATCCTGACAGCTGCATGTTTTACTTGATATGTTATGCCATTGTCAACATTTATAGATGTTGATTGCAGACAGTATTTGATTTGACTTGACAGAATTTGGTATCATTTCTTCAAATCTATGGTCAATTTGCAAGCATCTTTATTTGAAGTTTTGCAAGGTATCTGCTCATCAGGAATCACTAGTTTCAATTTTATTTTTACCCTCAAAATAGGATTATCTGTCATTAAAATGATTTGTAAAATTTTTCTATTATAGATTAAACATTTTTCTTAGCAATTACACCTTATTTTACATGTACCAGTATTTTATAAAAGTGTGAAGGAAATATATTTTATATAGAAATGTAGAAACTTGCCAAATATAATGTGTTCATTATTATAAATTATTGTCTGACAAAATTAGCCTGATGCTGATACTTGTCATTAGTATTAAAATTTGTTACTATCTGCATGATTTCTTACATAAATCTTGTCATATCTTCAGGGCTGCCAATTTTTAGCTGATTTAGCTTCCTATAGTCTGTAGTAAATAGATTTTATTTCTGATGAACTGAATACAAAATAGTATTTCAAAGTAAGCTTTGAAATTTCAAACTCAGAAGCATGATTTAATTTTATTGGAAAAAGTAAACAAAAATTGACACAAATTGACCTGTTTTTTAGAAGTGAAATTTTGTATCTGTCAAAAATAGGGGTGAATGAATACTTTCAGAAATTTTGTATTATCATCGATTAAAGAAGGGATAAAAGGAAGCACATGTACTACTGCCATGCATAGTACTCAACAATTAAATTTGATTTCATAAGAATAAAATACTTTAAAATTGTACATTGTACAATATTTCAGACTTATGTGTTCCCCAAAGAAGGTTGAGCCTAAGTAAAGAGTACAAAAACGTGCCACGTTTACAAAATTGATTTATAGAGTATCTGGTTAGATTGGTCAGACATTAGATCATAGTAATATAGATATCACTTTGATTGATGACTTATATATTATTATATCATTGTTACAGTATTATATTGATGTATGTACATTTATATAGGCTATGATAAATTAATTGTTTGATTCTCATTGTAGTCCCCCCTCCCCATATATTTCATACAACTCAGAACAACTCTATTCAAAACAAAAGGAAAATAACAAATTTGGTCTCTCTCTGAATGACATAGTTTTATTGTGTTTAAAGAGGTACTTAAAAATGTCTACTCAAAATTATTATTAGTTATGTTCACTGGATCATGAACAAATATTAGAGAAAAAAATGAAAATTCAGTGAATTAATTAATCATAGCCTTGTAGATGTATAGCCATATCATATATTATTATAAATTCATATAAGCTTTGTCATACTAGCATTTCTTGGTTGAAATTTGTATATCATATTGGTAACTTTTATTCAACTGTCAGTTAATGACCCAGCTGATTTAAATACTCAATATTTGTGAGATAATGGACCTTTCTATGACTACCTGTACATGCTCACTTTTCTTTACATACTTTCAATGAAAAATAGGTATTTGTTCAGATATTTATGTACAGGGATTATCAAATCAAATGAGTATTCAAATCAGTGGGGTAACCCGTGTTAATGTAAGCGCCACTTAACAGTTAAATGAAATTTAGCAATATTTTCATTTTACTTTGTCTATTCCTTGACTTTTTTTAAGTACGTTTGTTAGCTAACCTAAGCACAAAGTTAAGGAGCTGAAGTTATAATAAAAATTGACATTTACCTGACTTGTACTTTAAAACCTTGCCTTGATATATTTCGACCATATGAATATTTTGTTGTTTTGAATCCGTAAACTACATGATAATGCAATGTTTATGTAACCTATAACAATGTTTTTAAAGTGTGTGACATATTTTCTCTAGAAAGTATAATTCAGTCCCTTGTTTCACTTGTGTGATAATTTCAGGTGACTATGTATTTTATACCTATCATGGTATTTTAACTAAATCACAAGGTTCTTTATGGTTTGAACTTTTTTCTCTTGCTTTCTTTGATTTTGATATTATTTCATGATCTTTATGAAATAAAGTTAGATGAAATCCATTCTGTATTTGTTTTACTTTACTTTTCAAGAATCAGTATAAACCTTTGTTAAGTTTGGTCATGAAATACACTACTAGGGATGCGCGATAATACCGGTATACCGGTATATTGCAATACGTTTCAAACGCAATACGTACCGGTACGGTCCAGCAATATATCGCAATATTTTTATCTTAATCTAATAGACTTATAGTGCATACTCAAACCTGTTTTGTATAATTTGTGGCAGAATTTGACCGGAAACTAGTTCAGTTTTGGTTTTCCATTAATCTATTTTAGCATAACTGTCTAGTATGAAGTATTGGCGTATCAAAAAAATAAAATAATTAAAAAAAAAAATTAAAAAAATAAAAAGAAGTATTGGCGTATCTACCTGTGATGACTTTAACATTAAGTAGGGGGTTGGAACTGATGAATATTTTTATGAATTGGTATTGAGTTAGATAAGAGAGAAAATGTTTTCGTAAAATTTAGTTGACATCATTATTATTTTATTTCAATTTTAACTTATTCTTATTTTGTACGTGTCCGCATTTTTGCTCTTATCCTGTTTGCAATAGCTTAAATAAAGCTTTCACAATGTATAATTGTGTTGAATCTTCATATTGTCAGTAAAATACAAGCATGGGTGCTGAAAAAAGCATATGTTCTTAACTCCCAATATATCGCAATACGAAATTTCCGGCAATACCCATCCCTATACACTACCCTCCAAAAATGCCTTCACAGTACAATTTATTGGATTGCTACAAATTAACTATTTATTCGAGCATGGAAACTAACTTTCATTTGGTACATTTTAGTTTTTGAGTTGCAGAAAAAGTTATCTATCAGCCTACAAAAATATGGTAACTGTATTTCAATGGAGCAGTTTCAAGTTTGATATATTAAAAATGCAATTTCATATCTAAAAGAAAAAAGTACTGATTTCAAAAAAGCAAAATTGAAAATCATTTAACAATAAACTGATTTTACAAATTTTGATACTCCATGTAGTACAATGTAAACTGTTAAAGGTGTGAAGGAACTTTTGGAGGGTAGTGTATTCTCTTTTTTTATTGGGTTTAATGTCGTATTCAACACATATTTAGGTCATATATACAATGGCCAGCTTTTCCTACTGTGACGATTATTGGTACGGAGAAACGGGTTTTAACATTCTCGAGTTTCCAATAGACCATAATCCATTGCGACATGAGGACTTCCGGTTTATTACTGACAACGTAAACAACGCTGTATTAGATAGAACAAGGTTTATTTGCAACCGATTTTCATAGGTATGTGGATGTTTTTTGGTTGGAATACTTTTGTCTTACAAATATATTGATAATTTAAGCATTTTTGCGCTTTTTATTGGTGATTTTTATTGTATTTCGGCGAGCGCAGGTTAATCATAGGGGGTGGGTGGGGTATTTTTTTACATCGAGTTGGATTTATCTATTTACAATGGGTTTAACGCCGTGTCAACACTTTTTTGTTATTTTGCGGTGTTCAGTGCACATATCCTAGCTTTCCTGGACCATTTCCATGGACTATTTCCTTTTCAATGACACTGAAAGATTCACGACTTGCCAGCTCAAAATTGATTAATATTGATCACCTATAATTTCCACTTGGATAATATAACAGTCATATATGGTTGGTAATAGATTGGAATCGCTATGAATTTTTCTACTACATGTTGGTTGATAAGTCAGGCAGATATTTACAATTATTGATTGTTGATTTTCATGTTAGATTTTTATTTCCTTATTTTCAGGTGATATTACTCTAACTCAACGGAGGTCATGATCTAGAGAAGAAGGGTGTCCGAATAATAATACTAGACGTCAAAGGAATATATATGGACCACAAATAAGCAGACAAGGAGCTAACATGTCTGGATGCGTATATTTATGGCTGGGGTTTATGCGTAAATAATTATTCAAAGAATAAAAACTATCATCTTGAAAGAACTCGCATAACAAACTTTAGCTTATCCTTATTAGGGATTGTGCAGTATTACAATTACACTTGTTATATATATATACACACGCATATATGTATGATGTTTATCTTAGTTTATTAATGTGACATCAAAATTAAATAAAATGATTAATCTTACTTGTATTTTTATTTTGTTCTAGCTGGTTCAAGTGTAGTGCATACAGAGCATATATTTTTTTGACAGTATTAACCAGAGCTTAATCTTTATGCCAGCATATATCGAATTAAGGTTAATGTTACTTAGATCACGGTCTATTTCTGTCTTTGTGTATAGGTCCCCCTTATCGAATTGGTTAGGGCAAACATACACTGAGGTTCAAAAGTTTCTTAACACATGTAAAATTTTCAATTATACTTAGATATACACATAACATGTTAGTTTTTAAATAAAAAGTGACACTTATTGTATCCTTATTTAATTCTCTAAAAGTGTCTTGTTTTCAAAGAATATATGTAACATCAATTGTGTAAAGAAACTTTTAGACCCCAGTGTACATATTGTATTTTTGATTCATAATAAGACAACAAGACAACATTGAGGACTTATGTAAGTAAGGCTGTGGGTTCAAATCTCATCTTGGACATTGGATTTTACTTGGTTACATTCAGCGCCCAATATTAATAACCCACTAGAAACTGTTAAGTTGCGTCCTTAGATGGTCCCACCATCTTTCAAGCTCCAAGAATTCCAGGAAAATGTAGCAGAGGTAAAATATGGCATTTGTTCACCCTTGCTTCAAGCTAGCTTTTATGACAACAGAGTAGAGTGCTCGCTTACGACTCGAGAACCCGTTGGTTTCAACCATAGACTTTTTACCAGGTTACAATACAGTACCGTCCAAACACAAAACTTGTGAATTATTGATATAAGGTAGTTCAAGCTCAGGTTAATATTGGCAGACTATATTGTTTGTTCTTTCTCAACTGTCAAAACATGAATAATTTCAGGGTGGATGCTTTAGTAAAAATCATAGTTGTAATACATCCACGAGTGTCCGAAAATGTGTATTGTGATCTAGTAATGCTGATTATGCCTTATCATGATATGTTTTAGTCAAGTTATTTAATTATTTTTAATAACAATTAGGCTGTCTGTACAAGAACAATGCATTCAGTCACAGTGAAATTATTCAAGCTTTGACAGTTGAGGCCAAAAAGGACAATACCATCACTTGATATCAAATGATATCTGGATTCAAATTTAATGGGTTATAGATCATAAAATGGTGGTTAATTACTCACTGCTCCTATAAAGGCTAAATCTATGGCATAAACTGTAAACTACGTGTACTACTAAGCGCACACTTTTGTCAATGACAAACAACTGCCTTATAATACTAAGAACAGGGTTGGCCGGTATAAACCGCCCCGGACAATACTCCAAAAGTGGTAAATACTGGTTGATTGGTTGACAAATAGAAATTATTAAGTTTAATTAACTTTTACTTTTAGATTAAAAAATGATTTCTTTGTGTCTTTTCTTTTTGTTGTTCTTATATTCATTTTTATTTTTTTCAAGAGTTGTCATTTAGTGTGATTCAATCTTATTTAGTAGAACAGGAAGACATTATTGACATCATCAAAGTTTTAAATGGTCATCACTGGTCAAAATTATTGCGGTCTAATGAAAATTGAACAGAATTGTTTGCATCATCGATGATTCTTAACATGATTTTTAAGCAGAGAAGCCTTCTTACTTGTCAAAATTATACAGCTAGTTACTTTTTTATTGTATTATAATCATTGTTTTATTACTGCATTATCAAATGAATTGATACAATACTGAAAGTTGAAACGGTTTCCTCCCTGCCAAAAGATTTATCAGGTGGCTTACTATCACTACTGAGGGGACACTAATGTGGGGGCTGAGGTTGTGTGTGAAAGTCACATAATATGTCACATTAATTTTATCAACAAGTTCGTAACCTATTATTTATGTCATGATATGACCAGATAGTATATTTCAAAATCAAAATAACTTTCAACCCGTAATGACCAGTATTGATCATTGAGTAAAATATATATGAAAAATCCTTGTACAAAAAAAAAAGAAATTTGATTTAAATTTATCTTTAATTATGTTTATTTGTTTGTTTATGGCTTCCCTATGTTATAAGAGTTTAAGAACAACATTTATCTATATTTGTCATAAAATGAACAAGTTACATGTTGTAAAAGCCAATTGACCAGTATTTGCCAGTATTGACCAGTATTGTCCGGTTAAAACCAGTATTGACCACCGGCCCGGACAATACTCATATTGACCGCCTTTTTGCCAACCCTGATCATTGGGACGAGGGAGAATGGCTGTAGAAATGATTTCATGACCAATCTCAATGTAAGTATGTCATGTCCTGGAGTTGACCCCTCGATCAGTAGACTTGTGTGCAACCCACTGCGCAAGCAAGACAGATTTGTCACTTATTAAGAAAAAATATATAACATCAAACAATTCGTAAACTTTTTGTGAATGTTTTCTGTACTATCAATACACACATAGACAAATCACTATATTCCAGTTCTGAATATGGACTATTAAGAGAACTCATAATGAATGGTCAACTTCAAAAAGTATTATCAAGTAAGAATATTTCTATGCAGTAGAAATGAAATAAATGACATCAATTATAGTGTTTGTGGGTATGCACCAGATCCTACAGTACCTGAACTTGTAGGTTTTTCATCCAGAACAGACAAACTTAGAATGAATAAGTAAAGACTTGATTCCTCAGAGGACTACTAAATAATAAATTGTGCAATACAAATCCCGCAATCAGTTGCTTGAAAAATACAATAATTAAAGTCAGTATGTGACACTTCTGGGTTCAAATTCTGATTCCATAAATTTCCCCAAATATTTGGAGACAATAAAAATTCAGATTAAAATATAACAATTCAAATCATCAAGATAACCATTTAATAAAACAATAGAAATGCTGACAAAATATTTAACACATTTAGGATGATAAGAAATGCATGTTATAGTATAAATAAAAGGAAAAATAAATAATGCATATAACTTAATAAGACAATCTACACCTTGAAAGACAAATGGACTAAAATAATGATCAGTTACATTTTTGCAATCCAAAATTACTCATTTAATCACTTAATGTCTAACGCCATCATGGGCTATATCCATACAAACACAGGTTTTTAAAAGGTGGTTTTATTGTACACTTTTCTAGTTGCTCTTCTTCATTACACCAGATGATATTGAGTTGAAATCTATTTGGATTTTGTAAACTCATTGCATGTTAAAACTTCTTTATACACTGGTCAGTGTCTTAGAGCAAGACACAGTAACTGGATTCATAACTAGTAAGTTATTTCAACACTCATCACCTTCCTGAAGTGAATGAATTAAAAACTACTTTCAGCTCTTGCTAAATCATGTGCTTCTTCAGTAAACCAGCTTTTTAACCAGTAGTTTCTGAGGTAATATATACCCTAAAATATAAATTTAAATTATTAACATTACAACAATTCCAATGCACCACCTTCATTGTCATCGGTTATGTGGGAATCTTTGATAAACACATAACATCATAAATAAAGTCTCTGTGAACATAGTGAGGAATGACCCCAATACTTCAGTAAGTATATTGCATAAAAGACCGAGTTACAGCAGCGTTGCTAATTATAAACTATGCCCCAATCCTTAAGATCACATACTTGAAATGTAAGTAAGCTTTCACTGATGGCTATCAATACAAAAAAAGCCAACTATTAAAAAAACACTGGTACAAGGGAGAATGACCATGGAAATACTTATATGATCAAGCACCACGCACAAATGAATGCATCGCCTAGGAATCAGACCAGCAATTCCTTCACCAGCAGACTTGCATGCTACTGACTGAGCTAACCGAGCAGCCATATGGACTTAAATAGGCTAAATTATATCAGTTAATGCATGTCCGATAAAAAATTTGCAAACCTGTGTACATTTTGAAAATAATTGTCTTCAATAACCTCAGTCATATTGGTATGTTAAAGAGGTTTTGACAAAAGAGTATCATTAGTTTATTCTGTTGGGTTAAATGCCATAGCAACACATAATAGGTTATAGCTCATGCATGCTCAGTCTCGCAGAGCTAAAAACAATCTGTCAGATCCCAGTTCTTACCGGGAAGGAGAAGATATCCCCGTCGTCAGCCCACCTACTCACTCTTCCTGAAAGGTTCGATCCCTGTTTTTAGCTGTAAACCAAGTACTGAGCACAGACTTTAACCAGTGACTGACTACTGCCCTTCATGATTTAGAATCAGTGGTAGGAGGAAAAATAGCTGTAGAAAATACTTCATGGCCAAGCCCCACGGAAGCATTCCTGCCTTGGATCTGAACCCACATCACATCTCTCGGTAGACTTGTGCCCTACCAACTGAGCTAGCTGGGTGGCTAACAAGCAAGTAGTCAAGGGTTCTTTGGATATCCCTCTTCCTTATTAAAAATGATACTTACTATTGATTATCCAGATATTTGTCTTGTAGATATTTATGTGATAAATCAGAGACCAATGTTAAAGAAATAATCTGAAAATAGTCAAGATATATTTGTTAGATATCTATTAGTATGAAAGACGCCTCGCTATCTTGGACAGTGTATGTGTTGTACTCAAGTCTACTGATCAAGGGTTCGATCCCAGCAGAGCATACTTTTCGTGGAGTTGCGTCATGAAATAATTTGTATGGGCTCTGATCTGTTGCCACATAGCTGAGCCGACTTAAAACTCTCAACTCTCCAGGGCTCTTGCAGTCTCTAAAAGAGAACATGCCATGTTCTCTTCTAGAGTCTTCAAGAGCTGGCCCCCCCCCGCAATAAGAGACCACTGAAAAGATGATTTAAGCTTCATCTGCTGTGGGTTTTATTAATACATAGTCATAAACAGTAAGGCTGTAACACAACTTCAGTAAAACATACAGTGTCGACTTAACCTCCAGTGGCTCCACTTGCCTACTTACTAACTTAGACTGTACTTCAATTTAACAGGAGATGGGGTCTTAAAAAGCTTGGAAAGCATAAAAATCACTTCATAAGTCAACTAATAAACTATTTCTAAAAATAGATCTACATTTGTCCCATTATTTTATCTCAAATAGAGATCAATTTATATATGTAGCATTATCATATTACCCCACCCACCCTTAGTTACCAAATAAACAACTAATATAACCTTGGAATATACCGTCTTCAGCATTCAAATGAAACAATGAAACAATTAAAATGCTTTAAAATGATTTCTTTAATCAATAACACAGTTTATACTTACACACAACGATGTATAGTTGAGAAAATGCAGTTGAATTACACGGAGAAGTGACGTGACGGATTTTATCGAAAATTTAACCGGAACTCCTCATGACGCAATGCATTATGGGATTTTGGAATAAAGAGAATTGTCCAATGTGAGGTCAGTTCATCTTGGTCAAAAGATGCATTAGTACGTCTTTGTTTTAAGACGCTTATTGAATATAGTTGTTTCGAAGAGTATAAAAGGAGAAAATTAGTCAATTTTAATCAGTCTGCAGTTGGCAGCAGACTCGCACGTCCGACACTCTGAGCCCCAGAAATTAATTAATAAATATTTATCTACTTCCGGTTATATGTTTTACTGAAATTGTTAGTTGTTATAGTGGGTACGCGTATGTGATGGTTGGAGAGACAACGCCATTAGAATAACCTGGGATACCCAAAGTCAATTGTCCTCCTTGTTGTTTACCGCAACTCTGCCGAAGCCTCGCTTCCCCAGAGTGGTATACAACTGGAGAAACGCCCGGCTCGCAGTAGTGTTCTATGGTTGTTGTTTGTGAATATTGTTGAGGCTGAGAGCCGTAATAAAGTTGCTGGCTTGGATCTCTTGTGTTAGATATGTGTCTATAAATGAAACTATTGTAGAGTTTCTGTGGTTGCCAGCTTAATGTTGTACTAGTTGAATAATATGATTGTTGGTGAAACAACACTATGGGAAGTACCTGGGAGGACCGAAGCCAACCCTCATTGTTGTTTCAATTTTAATCAGTCTGCAGTTGGCAGCAGACTCGCACGTCCGACACTCTGAGCCCCAGAAATTAATTAATAAATATTTATCTACTTCCGGTTATATGTTTTACTGAAATTGTTAGTTGTTATAGTGGGTACGCGTATGTGATGGTTGGAGAGACAACGCCATTAGAATAACCTGGGATACCCAAAGTCAATTGTCCTCCTTGTTGTTTACCGCAACTCTGCCGAAGCCTCGCTTCCCCAGAGTGGTATACAACTGGAGAAACGCCCGGCTCGCAGTAGTGTTCTATGGTTGTTGTTTGTGAATATTGTTGAGGCTGAGAGCCGTAATAAAGTTGCTGGCTTGGATCTCTTGTGTTAGATATGTGTCTATAAATGAAACTATTGTAGAGTTTCTGTGGTTGCCAGCTTAATGTTGTACTAGTTGAATAATATGATTGTTGGTGAAACAACACTATGGGAAGTACCTGGGAGGACCGAAGCCAACCCTCATTGTTGTTTCAATTTTAATCAGTCTGCAGTTGGCAGCAGACTCGCACGTCCGACACTCTGAGCCCCAGAAATTAATTAATAAATATTTATCTACTTCCGGTTATATGTTTTACTGAAATTGTTAGTTGTTATAGTGGGTACGCGTATGTGATGGTTGGAGAGACAACGCCATTAGAATAACCTGGGATACCCAAAGTCAATTGTCCTCCTTGTTGTTTACCGCAACTCTGCCGAAGCCTCGCTTCCCCAGAGTGGTATACAACTGGAGAAACGCCCGGCTCGCAGTAGTGTTCTATGGTTGTTGTTTGGGAATATTGTTGAGGCTGAGAGCCGTAATAAAGTTGCTGGCTTGGATCTCTTGTGTTAGATATGTGTCTATAAATGAAACTATTGTAGAGTTTCTGTGGTTGCCAGCTTAATGTTGTACTAGTTGAATAATATGATTGTTGGTGAAACAACACTATGGGAAGTACCTGGGAGGACCGAAGCCAACCCTCATTGTTGTTTACCGCAACTCTGCCGAAGCCTCGCTTCCCCAGAGTGGTATACAGCTGGAGAAACGCGCGGCTCGCAGTATTGTTCCATAGTTGTTGTTTGTGAATATTGATAAGGCTGAGAGCCGAAACATAGTTGCTGGCTAGGGCCTGGAGCCGTGTTAGATATATACCCAAAACTATTGTAGAGTTTTAGTGGTTGCCAGCGGAGTTTAATACTAGTTGAATAATGTATTATGTTGAAAGGCTGGAGACACTGTGGATTTTAGTTTGTGCTTTAGTGATTATTTGTCGAAGAGCCAGTAATAGAGATTAGCTATTGGATATAGCATTGATTATTTTGGTGAGAAGCATTTGGTAGCTTGGCGTATTTTATACATCCCAAACCCACTTTATGTGTATGTTTTATACTGGTCATCGAAAATATTGTTTGTAACTCAGCGAAAGAGATGATCCACTCTTGTCGCTCGTCAACTTGATATATGCACGAGCTTATGTATATATGATAGCTCATTAGTTTTGTAATCCCGTCATTTGTATATCAGTTCCCACCTCTTTGTAGTTTATTAGATAGATGACGGCTGTGAATGTTGTTCGGCCGTCCATAGATGATTTTAATACGAGCTGATAGCTCAACTTCTGTAGCATATTTGGAATCATTCCTGTTTGTCCCATCTACTTATACTTTCTTTGCCAACATGATTGTATTGTCATGAATAGCTCGGCGACAGAGGCAGGTAGCTCTGATCGCCCGTTAATTTGGTAACAAGGACGAGCTTCGGAGAAGCTCTCGTCTATCATAGTTATCTATGTCATTTTGCAATGTATATAATTGTCCATGCATTTGTATTTATTTGATTGTCTTATGTCGTAACTATATGTTGCATCATACTTAGTTTTGTCGTTTGTTGTATATTCATAGTTTGTTTGTCAACAATAGTTGATAATCTTGTATAATATTGTCTATTTAGCATCACTGTTGCTTCGTTGTCTTGTGTATATATTTTGTGATGTTGTTAATGTGTATTACTTTTGGTCTTTTATTGATATCATGCTTTGTGATGCTCTTCGTAATCATGTATATTATTGTATTTATAGATATATTGTATAGTTGCTGTTGTTAAATTTGTCTTATAGTTCATGCCTTGTACATATTCTTCTTTATTAATTTAGTTTACCAATCATTAAGCAGTAGGGAATACTTCCCGTTCGGGAAACAAGGGGATTCCCCTTCAGTGCCTCCCGATCGGGCAGCAAATGTCAAAATACTTCCCGATCGGGAAGGATTTTGGCCTTTTTTGACGTACCTTACTAAAAGTGACCGCTGCATAAAAGTATTTAACCTACAAAAATATGAAAAACACCATGTGATACAGGAAAGATGTATCTAAAATCCTACCGAGTCGTTTTCTTTTAAAATGCCTACAATTAAAATAATCAGAAATTGAAATTCAGAAAAAAATATGACTTCAAAGAAAAAAATTGTTTCCCGTTCTGGAAACATTGCTTCCCGATCAGGAAGCAAGTTATACTATTTTTGATATAATAATTTGTATGTATTGCAAAACTAATTTCAGCAAGACACCTGTCCATTTATTTGTAAAAAAATTAAGGCTACATCACCCAGTCAGAATAGTAACAAATAGTCTAACACATACACTTTAAATAAACAATCTGATTTTCTACCAGAATAATCTGATCAAAACAAAATTAACTGTCCAATTAAACTTTCATTTACGTACGTAGTTGTAAATATGTTTAGTAATATGAACTCTCACATGCAAATACCATGATATTTGATTCATTTCCTAAATCTGTAATTTTATGATAATTTCATAAGAAAATTAAAATGAGCCAAGGCTGGAAAGTCGGGTATTCTTGGTTGTCAAATGATGGTGGTTAAGTCAATTGTAGATGGCTGGACTTACTATGTTTTCTTCATTACTCTACATATGTACATAATTCTAACCAGACGAGCTATCAAAACAAAAAGCAATATGATAATTTTAAAATAAAGCTTACTCTATATTTGAAAACAAAATGACATAGAAATAATTATTTTGTAATAAATATGAGCCATTCCCTGTCGGGTACATGCTTTGTATGCTAATTGGGGGAGATTTTTAAGATTGAAGAATAAAATTTCTGCAATATGTTGAATAAAGAAAATAATTCTTTACTATTAGGTATGAGATGGTTCTAGACGAATCCATAATTTCTTAAGCATCATTAAACTACATTTTTATTTTCTAAATTTGACCAAACTCAAAAACAATGCATGATAATTCTATAGCATGATTTGAAATTTAATTTTACAAACATAGCAAGCAGGATGGAAATATTATATTCCTTTCCTTCACTTAGTAAACTTGTAAAAATAGTTTTACAATACTGTTCAAACTTAATTTTTATAGCAAAAGATATACTTATGGCCGCCAGGTGTCATTGCTTACTCCCTAATAGTCTATTTTTACTGGAAATGCAATAATAATCAAGTTAATGTATAATAATAGGAAACTATAACAAATGAATTGAACCACATTTAAATTTTATGTTAGTGTTTATTGTTAGGTTTTTATCAGTTCATATTATTTTGTATAAATCGTTAAGTATACCGTTGGCCTAGATTAGTTGTTAGGATGGTAGCATACTAATCTACTGATTTAGGGTTCCAGGAGCTTGGTCATGAAATATTTTCTATGACTATTCTCCCTCTTACCACTTATTTTTAAATATGTAAAGCAATTTCAGTAGCTGACCAAGTATGCCCATAGTAACTAGTGATCTGCTAAATTCAGAGATTACCCTATCCTAAAACAGTGAGTATGTATACCAACAGCTGTAATATGAATCATGACATAAACAATGTGCTGCTACAGTGTTAAACCCAGTCAATGATACTTTACATTTATACACATGTCACACCTTTAAATTGATAATAAGTAGACTTATCGGAATATCTTTTTGGATGTTATAATTATTCATATAAACCTTGAAAAACGAGATTAAATTTCTATACTTGTAATTCCCTTTAAGGGACAGCTAAATTACTATAAATTACTATGAATGGTACTTGTGAAAGTTGTTTCTAACATATGGATTGGAATCAATGCAATATTTCCATTAATACAAAAAGATGTCTATAGCTTAAGTTTAATTTGGATTACTTACAAATTATATTAAAAATAGTATAACTTGCTTCCTGATCGGGAAGCAATGTTTCCAGAACAGGAAACAACTTATGTCATATTATTTTCTGAATTTCGATTTCTGATTATTTTAACTGTAGGCATTTTAAAAGAAAACGACTCGGTAGGATTTTAGATACATCTTTCCTGCATCAAATGGTGTTTTTCATATTTTTGTAGGTTAAATACTTTTATGCAGCGGTCACTTTTAAAAAGGTACGTCAAAAAAGGCCAAAATCCTTCCCGATCGGGAAGTATTTTGACATTTGCTGCCCGATCGGGAAGCACTGAAGGGGAATCCCCTTGTTTCCCGAACGGGAAGTATTCCCTACTGTTATGTAGCAAAAATATAGTTTTAATCAATTTTCATGTAAGATAGATTTTTATTCATCTAGTAAGTTAAATTAAAATTTATTTCAGAGAAGTGTTGCCATTAGTGGAAGTAAAATAATCTTACACAAAAATCAACTAACATTCAGTTTCCTTCATGCTTGTGACAATCTAATACCCAGAGGATATCAAAATTTCCTATTTATCAAGAATCTTAATAACCTGTGGGTATTATGTTTTTGTGGTACATTGTAACAGTAGTAGTGTTTTTGTTTTCATATGATATTATGGAACTTCAACAGTTAACGTAACAGAGGCCTAATAAGGCACTTGTACTCCTTGTCTTTAAGCTAGCTTTTATGGCAATGAGATGGTGTTGGCTTACGACTTGAGAGTTTGTGGGTTGGAATCTCAGTTCTGACTGTGGATTGGGTTACATTTGGTGCTCAATGTAAATAACCCACTAGAAATTGTGATGGCATCCTTAAAAAGACCAACAGACAATCAAGCTCCATGAATTCAAGGACAAATTTTATTAAGGAGGGGGGTGTATGTAGCAGGGGTCTCCCTTGTACTCTTCCTTGCACTCGTACTCCCTCGCCTTCAAGCTAGCTTTTATAACAGTGAGGTAGTGTGTCCAACTCAAGAGGTCATGGGTTCAAATTTCAGTTCCAAGCATGGATTTTTATCGAGTTATACTATTATATTATTTCATCTACAGTTAAAGTGAAGGATTTTATGTTTTCATTGAATAACAGCACTTTACAATATCAATTTTTTCAACCTCTGTCCCCTACATCATTCTATCAATTAGGGTAGTTATCTGCCACTGGTGAAGGTTTGTGCTTAGAACTAGTTACAAAATCTTAGTTCCGGAGATCTAAGCCTCCTGGGACAGAGTGGATATCTGACTGCCGGACATGAAGAAGAAAATTGTTAAAAAGGCTTCTTTATAGGCAACATTCATCTCACAATTGACATTATGCTGAAGCTACTATAACCACGCCCATAAGACAAGTGGCTAATTTGTTTAACAAAGTAATCCCTTGTGTCTAAAGAGATGCAACTATGTTTGTCAAAGTATGGTATATCTTGTCCTTATATTGGTGAACAGATTATGAATATTTAGAAATGGGAGGTTCAGTATAAAGTCAATTGAGCATAAAAGAACATACTCATATCACTGGAAAAAAGTTTAGACTTTTTTTGTACCAGTTATTTGCAACTTGCACACTATCCCAATGAAAAGTAGACCTTTAAGCCCAGCAAACTTTTTCTAAAATCCCTACCCTTTGGGACATTCAGGAGGTAAAATCATCACTTAAAATTTCTGCGCCTTGCTGGTCCCTGTCAATGCCTGGATATCAATATCTAATCTAGTTCTAATATATAAGTAATTCTGAACAAGGAGAAGGACTAAAACTGTACCAAACAGGAAAGAATAAAGACACTAAAGTATTCAGTTATAATCAAAGCTATAGTCCTCGATATTTTTTCATGTAAAAACTATTCCCCTGCAGTCACCTAATAGTGTGTTCTGAGTGAGACAGGCTTAATAATGCAAGGGAAGTTGGAAGGAAATAAGATGGCTGCATTCCCCAGCAAACCTCCAGGATGGGAGTGCATTATAATGTAAAATTTCTAAGTAGTAAAAATAAAGTCATGTTTCAATAAAACAAAATTTATTGACAGAATGGCTGTAAGATTTATTTATATTTAGCTATGTACATTGCATCATTTTATCAAAAAAGCATTCAACATTTACAAATTTAACAATAAATAACATAAAATCTATAAATAAATCATTATTCAAATAAAAACAGACTGGATTAATAAATATCTGAAAATATATAATTGACATTGGCCCCACAAGGTTAATTATGTCCCCTTATATATACAGATAACTATTTTATCAATAGTGGGTACAGAAGAATTATAGTAAGAATAAGGGACTTTAGTCAGTTATTTCCCCTTGTATACACTTCAAATAGGTAGGTCCTATTAGTTGGATTACTCGGATTTTACCCTTACTTTTTAATGTCAATTAGCCAAAATTAATCTTAAATAACTTTTTTGTAAGTCTTTAAATTTGTTTGAAATTCAATCTAAGTATTTTTAGGGTAAAGAACTATCTAATTTTAATTACTTCTGTTAATACCTTCATTAACAAGAAAGATATTGGATGAAATATTTTGTTATCTTTATATAGGACTTCAATGATAAAATCCGAGGATTCCAACTGTAAGGACCTACTTACCAATTGGATTGCTTCAGATTTTATCAGGGAAAGATAACTGACTAAAGTCCCTAATTAAAAAGTACCAAGGGTGAATGTATGCACTAATGACAGTTGATAATTTTATCTGTAAATCATCTTGTATATCTTAAGTAGACATTATAAATGTACAATACTTTGTTACTAAGAGACAGGTTGGGATTTCATATAATTTATAATGTAAAAAATATTTTGAGGATAACATGGGTAGATTTATAAAAAAAATGTAATGTAAAGTTTTCATTATTATTAAATAACAAGAGCTGTCAGAGGAGACAGCATGCTCGACTTAGTAAGTGTTTGTCACAGGAGATGTGGTTGATGATAAGGAACATACATATTTTAAAATTTGAAAAATATAACCTGAACAAATTCAAAGAAAAAAAAAATAGAAAACTATAAGTTCAAGGGGGATAACTCTGAAAAAATGTATAAGGAGTTATGAATCTTGTCACATGAGATGTGGTTGATAATAAGGAACATATATCTAAAGTTTGAAGTCAATACCTGAAGAAATAAAACAGTTGCAGTAAAAACAAACATTTTTTAAAGAAAACTCTCATTTCAAGGGGAGATAATTCTGAAAAAATATATTTGGAGTTATGAACCTTGTCACATGAGATGTGGTTGATAATAAGGAACATATATTTAAAGTCAATACCTAAAGAAATAAAACAGTTGCAGTAAAAACAAATATTTATTAAAGAAAACTATAAGTTCAAGGGGGATAACTTTGAAAATAATGTATACGGAGTTATGAACATTGTCACATGAGATGTGGTTAATAATATGGAACATATATTTAAAGTTTGAAATCAATACCTAAAGAAATAAAACAGTTGCAGTAAAAACAAACATTTTTTAAAGAAAACTCTAAGTTCAAGGGGAGATAATTCTGAAAAAAAAATGCATTCGGAGTTGTGGACCATGTCACATGAGATGTGGTTGATAGAAAGGAACATATATTTAAAGTTTGAAGTTAATATCTTAAGAAATAACAAAGATACAGAAGAAAGTATTTTACTGCACAAAAACTTTAATCTGTGCACAAAAACTTCAATCAGTTCAAGGGGAGATAATTCTTAAAAAATGTGTTTGGAGTTATGGACCTTGTCACATGAGATGTGGTTGATAGTAAGGAACATATATTTAAAGTTTGAAGCTAATATCTTAAGAAATAACAAAGATATAGAAGAAAGTATTTTACTGCACAAAAACTTTAATCAGAAATGTGGACGCGGACGCCGACGCCGGGGCGAGTAGGAGAGCTCTACATGACTTCGTAAAGTCGAGCTAAAAATGTAATGAAAATTCTTTATTATCATTAAATAAAAAATGTAATGAAAATTCTTTATTATTTTAAATAAAAATGTAATGGGTATTATCAACAATTTTGATATTGAAAAATGCAAGCATAAGGATTGATTAAAATGTTTATCACAAAGGACAGAAATTTCTTAAAATATGCCCCTACAAGTATTAATACATTTTTATATATTATCTATGAAATTTCATCACTACTTTTGTATTTTTGTTTATTAACTGCACATATGAAAGGTTTGCTCTGTTCTGTTCAGCAGTTTCAAGTTAAGTTTTTTACTTGGCCAAACTTTCAAATATTGTTATCATAGAAACAATTATTCATATCAGCATTGGTGAAATATTACTGATTATTAGTTATTCTTATATAACTTGCCATAAATTCAGATACCAAAATACAACCTGTAAATGTTTGTACATTATAAATTTTATAAGGAGAATAAAACCATATGCACATACTGGGAATTGCACATGGTTCTCCCAAGTGGTATGCAAGACACTCAACCACAATGCTCATGATTTATCCCAACAGCAAGGCTTTTAAAAGTGACAACGGTACGACCTCTCTTGAACAACATCCACTGAAACTAAATAAGTTGCTGTTTAGAGGTGGTTACTCTACAGAGGTTAAATTCAACTAAAATTCTAAAATTAAGCCAAAGGGCAATATCAAAAGCTGTTGTTGTGGAGGATTTGTCCTGTAGAGGGCCACTCTGTAGAGTTTATACTGTATATAGCCATCTTTCATACTAGCCCATACACTTATGTTTTATAGCAGTCAAATATGAAATTCCCTTTATCAATCAGCCTAAGTTTCTGTTGTAATTCCCCGTAACTCTATAACTCTATATTAATATTGTCTTCTGTTAATCATCAACAATTATCTCACATGTTGTTACTTGATGTAAATGTAACCTGTGTTTATATAATAAAGATTCTGTTCTGTTCATTAACTAGACCTCAAGACATACCAATAGACCTACCTCTCTGTGATTTACAGAGCACAAAATACAGTATATGTAAAAATATTTTACCAATAAAATTTAATTAATAGAGCATTTTAAGACTATGAGTTTAACATATTGGATGATTATTTTCTCGTTTTTTAACAATTCTATCAACATTAGGACAGAACCCTCAAGAAAAGATTAAACATGTTTTTCAACATAAAAATTAATTGTTAACAAAGCAGAGTGATGCAAAAACTACAAACGCAAATAAATCATAACAAAATAAGTTAATGAAGCAAGCACCAATATATTTCAAAAATAACATTAGTTGAAATTACTACAAGTAAATTTCTACATCATCTAATGAACACTCTTAAATATGGGAAACACCTTCATTAAAGCTAAATAATACCTTACATATTGATGGTTAAGTGCACAACTAGTCTACATCCATATTTATTTACATGTAGTTAGACTTGACTTGTGCTGACCATTTTACATACACTGACCTCTGAAAGTTCATTCACACTATACATTGTACTAAAATGATATTTAAAAAGTTGTAAAAGCAGTTTATTTTTAAACAGTTTTAAATTTTTTTTTTTTTTAAATAAGTTCATATTCTTTTGCATATAAAATTTCAAAACAATCTAAAATTTGTTGTTGGTTCATTGACATACATTGGCCATGTTTTGAAGGCTGATGCGTATCTTGTGCTGCAACTCAGTAAATGGAATGTACCATTAAAATTTTGTTTTAATGGCATGAATACGGAATATAATAAATAAATAGTTAAAAAAATGATTATTAAAACTTAAACTTGGAAGTAATAGCCATTCAATTATTTGTGCTGTGAAGGAACTTTTGGAGGGAAGTGTACTTGGACCCTTGAAAATTTAGAATAATAAAGAGTACAATTGTGACTGAAACAAACTATCAAGCATTTAGCAGCAAAAACCATACATTCTCGTTGAAATAAGTGTATAAATCTATATAATCTGATCAAGTAGTTATAGTGTGACAATATTAATCTGAGCTTGAACTACCTTATTATAATAATTACACACTTCACTTACATGGGTGCAAAATGAAAATTTTGAAAAACCTGAAAACTGTAATTTGAAACCATTTTTCTTCCTAATTTAATAGCAAAACAATGTCTAATTTGTTGTGAAAAACCTGAACTTCAGGCATATGCCTGAAAACTTGCACCCATGCACTTACATTAAATTGTGAGTTTCCGTATGTGGGTTTACAACTATACATGTGTTCATAACAACATATGTGACTATAAATTAATTTTGTAAACATGGCATATTATATTACTCATTAGTTTATGGGGAAACACGTAAATCTGCAATATCGTGACACGGTTTCTTAGTATTTATTCTCATGAAAACAAAATTAATTGTTCAGTACAAGTATTTTGCCGAAAGCTTCCAATAAAGCGCGATTTACAAACGAAGACAAAAATAGACAGTAAATATTGAGTTTAAATATTCTTGCATAAAGGTCAAGCTCAGGCTAATATTGTCAAACTATAACATTTTCATGCTTTAATTCACATGAAAGAAATTTTCTAAGTAATGTTTATTTAATGACATTGTGCATTAGTACATTCAAGAAATATATTGGTTGTTTACCCAAGTATATACACATATGTAAAGTTACAATTGGAAGAGCCTCTCAGGAAAGAATAGGCCTTGTTTACATAATGCTTAATTGAGCTTACTCAATAAATAAAGTCTTTCTTCTTATTATTAATTTTATAATCATTAAAGCATGTGTCCAGAAAACTATGGAATTAATTTTGTATAACACAAAAACTGTATGTACTTAGTAAATGTGGATGAAGAACTCAATATTTTGAGTTCCAGATTAAATGTAATATACACATTATGTACAACAAATATAAAAACAGGGACCCATTTGAGCCTGATTTGGTTCACTCTTCAAAATAAAGACAATTTTTAATAAGTATAATAAAACAAACAAGAAATGTTCACATACAGAGCACTCAACTATTCTTAATACTCGTGTAAACAAAAGCAATAATCCTGAGAATTAAAAGGTCATAATACAGTCTAAATTCATGCTTGTGTTCTCAAACTACATATTTGAACAGTCAATAGAAAAACTGTATACAAGCATTAAGTATCAATTGAAGATGCATATCTTGTCAATAAAGCAAACCAAAATTATTGGATTAGTGCTAATCATATTTCTTAATGACAGCAAACTGGCAATTTGAAGTTTCAATCCATTCTCTTCAGTAGTTATGGAGATGCCAGCCTACATGGCAATATACATACAGTACATACCCACCAAAAGTTTGGAGACAAAAGATATTTACTACAATTCTTGATTTTTTTGCTGAGTCATTATTTCTTAATATATTAAAGTATGGTTTGTGATAAAATGAAAACAAATTTCATGAATGCAACACATTTATAAGATTCAGCATCTGACATCCTAAAGCCTCCAAAACCATGTTTATTGTAATCATTTTCCATAACATAGCTCTTATGCTACTTTTGTAGTCCTAGTTATAATTTTAATGATAACCAATAAATAATGCAAAAAATACAAAGCATAAATAAACAGTCACCAAATTTTAGATAAAAGCTATTCCGTACGCCTACAATCTGAAATGTCTCCAAACTTTTGATGGGTACTGTAGTATTTTACATTCATGTAGGAACTACTTTTGCATCACATGATCAGACATAATTTTTATCTGGTGTTAAAGTAAACAAATCAACAATCGTTAAAACAATGATTAATGTCTCATTTTTAGTACATTATTTAGATATCACTGAACAACATTTGGTCAAATATAAAACAGAAATTTGTCAACAAGGCCTATATACAAGAACTATTTTTGCAAAATTGTTGTGCCTGTGCTTTGCCTGGGTATGTTGCAAAACCAAATATTCTAGTTGGACTCCCCATGGATACTTCCAAATTGTTCATTCAATGAATGGTCGAGGTGTTCCATATAAGTACTTCATTGTAATGGTAAATGACTGTCTGAGGTATACTTCATGAAACAACCCATACATTTTAGTTCAGGCAGAGCATGTATTCTTCTCAAGATAATTCTGTCTCTGATATTCTGTTCAATGTCGCTATCATTATTGTTGATTATTATTTCTCATTTTGTATCTTAATTTAGAAGGTACTTTAGTAGGGACATGATCTTTGGCTGTTTTCTGTGGTCCACCAGGTTTGTTTCTATATCTATCATATATTCTATGTAGTCTTTGTTGAACGTCACCTAATAGGGGTCGTTTACTAGGTTCACTTTCCCAACATTCAGACATAAGTTCCCAACATTCATCATCAAACACAGGTAAATGTTCTGGTCTCAATCCTGTAAAGATACATTAGTTTGTACATTATTTTATTTTATTATATCTCACATGATTTGTTTACTACATAGCCTAACCTGAGTTCAGTCATTTAATTGAATTACCTCCCTTATGCAGACGCTTGCTTTTTACCAAAAAACAAACATAAACGGTGTAAAAATATCTTCAAGTTCAGAAGCAAATAAAACAAACAAAATTTAATGGTTAGAGCCTATTAAATTGTCAACAATTTCTGGTTTTTGTAAAATAAAATAAATATCACATCCAATTGGCTAAAGCCTAAGTTGACATAATTCCTGACTTAATAATCAGAAGAGCTGCAGACTGGGCTAATCAGGCCGTTTAGATTTAAGTAATTAAAGTCATTATTTGTCATTATTTTTGCCATTAAGCTGAGGCTTCTATAACCACGCCCTTAGACAAGTGGCTAATTTTTTTAACAAGGTAATCCTTTGCGTCCAAAAACATGTGACTTTGTTTGGCCAAGAATATGCAAATCCATTTATTTGTTAACAGATTATGAATATTTAGAAGTAGGAAGTGTGGTGTAATGTCAATTTCATACCTTTTTTGACATTGGTCCAAAGTTGATCTTTATTAGCACATTGTTCAAAGTTTTGAGGTAATCTAACACTACCAGCACATATATACCAGAACAGTATACCAAATGCATAGACATCAACACTACTGTCATATCTACCTGTAAATAACTCTGGTGCCATATGGATTGGTGTACCTATAATATAGATTACTTCATTTACTATCAGATACTTTCAAACAGATAAAATGAAAATATGAAGCCAGCCAGACATGAGATCAGGCAATCTCAAAATATTTTAAGACTGAGGCAGAGTTGCCGTTCTTATGCACTGCACTTTTAATTGATATGATCTATTTACATACAAAATTTCATGTCAATACCCATTGTAGTTTCAGAGTTATGCCCTGGACCAAATTTAAGGTAAAAAATAAAAAGGGCAATAACTCTAACATCAGACATGACAGAGTTACAGTTCTTATTCACTGCACTTCTACATGATGAGATCTATCTACCTACAAAGTTTCAAGTTGATACCTTCAGTCATTTAAGAGTTATGTCCTGGACAAGGAATGTGATGCCGACGCCGACACAATGAGTAACACCTTTAAGTCTCGCAACACAAAAATGAATAATTTCAGCCATCACAAAATTTTCATGACTTTACCGATTAGCATATCTAACACAGGATTACATGTACCAGTATCATTTTGTCCCACAAACAAGGTGTTACAAAAGAGCACATGGTTGTATTTGTAACTAAATGTATTGTTATGCAAATAATAAGGTTGCACATGGAATAATACATTCCTTGGTAGGACTCGAATTTCACTTCGAGTTATCAAAAACCTCAGAAGAGTCATAGCACATTTATAAGCCATCACAAATTAACTGTATAATATCTTACCAACTATACTTCCACTCATCATAGCCTCTGGTTTACAAAATCCTAAATCTGTAACTTTACCACGATTATTGTCATCAAGCTGTAAATATATATTAATATTGTAAGAAAGACAGAGTTCCTTACTCATGGCTTAAATGCACCAGGCTGTAAAGAGCAATGGTCCAATGAAAGGATGTGCATTTGGCGATTGAAAAGTACTAGATTCAAGTCCCACTAGGAGAATTGCTTATTTCCTTCAATAAAGAAATTGACCAGCAATTGTTTTACTTACACACAGGTGTAAATGGATAGTAACATTCTGCTCCATTGCTTCATCAGCAGCACATAAGATATGTAAAAGGCTTTAAAATACAATTACTTTACCAAAAGCAGAGTAAAATATATACATTTCTTTCTGCTTGTCATCCAAGAACAAATTTATTATAAAAATTCAAATTAATACGTTTGCATGCATCCATGTCAGTGTCATGCATTTTATGTCCAGGTCAACAATGGAAATAGGAAATCGATCTCTTTTAAGTGTCATCCCCAGTAATGATGTACATGACATACGGCATCTTACATACAGAAATTTCACCATTTGTATGCCAAGTGTCATGTCATTATTAACAAAATAAAATATTATCAAAATTAACACAAAAATACCAGCAAGCACTAAAATATACAAGTCATGCAATAATAAATACTAACCAGAACATTTTTCAGTTTGATATCTCTATGTACAAGACCTTGACTATGTAGAAATCTGATACCTTCAACCACATCTATAGATACCAATAATCTAAAATATATAACAATATATATCATTAAGTTTTGTGTAAGGCCATTGGATTTCATTATAAACTCCTTACACCTCCAGGATGCATGTTGGTGGGTCAGTGCAAAACAAGTATACATCATTCTTTATTTGCATGTAGATAGACTAGTTTAACTGTGTTAGCATATTGATGGGTCAGCCCAAAAATAGCCGTAGTCTTTTAGTATTTACATGTTTGAATAGTTTTGTGGGGATTCAATAATGTAGACATCAACCTAGCCATAACTTTGTTCATTTTTGCATGAAGCACATCAGTGCTGAAACTAATTTTATTAGTTGAATCACTTCAAGTCTATACAACATTCTTTCCCAACAAAATAGAAGTCAAATTTTGAATACTTTAGATATCATTTTGCTAGTCATCTTCAGCAATTTGATCCATCAAATTACATAGATCTATTGCTGTAAATAATATTAAGATGCCTTCTAGTCAAAGTTGGCATTTAAGCCGAAGGCCCTCTGGTAATAATAAACATAATCAGGTTGTTATGTAACAATGGCCAGAAGTAATCAAGTATAAGTGGAATTTTTAACTTGGTGCATTGATTTAACAAAAGAATAGTCTAACAAAAATAGGGATGAATGAATATATCAAGAAATATTGTTTTCTTATCTATATAAAAACAAGTAAGTAATATCTACACTCTTATTCACTGAGCCACATATACTGAATAATTTATTATGTTTTCACAAGAATAAATACTTTGAAACTGCTACACAATAGTGTGGAAACATGCAGTGTTCTCAGTAAGAATAGTCATATATAGGTTTAAATAGAAAAGTAATAGGCTTTCTAGGGGAGTCCAGGGAGCAATTTCTTTCCTTTTTTATCTTTTGCCAATTTTAACAGACCTTTTAGTCTTTGAAACTGGTCATTTGGGTCAGCTGCCAGTTCCTAATGAGAACACTGAGCATGTGTTTCCCCCATAAATGGATGAATCCAAAATTAAAAGTACAATAACATGTTTTGAAAATTGATTTATACTAGTGTTTGAGGACATACCTTCCTACCCAATCTAGATGTTGTTTTATAGCTGTATATAAATCACGTTGTAATCTATCCATAACTAACAATACAGCTGGTGTAGAACCAGTACCATATGTATAATCTATCACTGAACCACGTAACATAACAACTCTTTCATGATCTGGTATATTTCTATAATTATAAAGTACATGTACATAATATCATAAAACAGATTTTTCAAAGATAACCAGTAGGACTTATAATCTCATTTGACAAAAGAAATTCAGAACTGCTTGTCAGAAAAAAGTACCTGTCTATCAGATACAAAATCACAATTTTCCCCCTAAAATTCAATATTTATTCAAATCTGAGAGGATGTAATCATTTACCTGATTCATAATCTTGGAAGTTTTAAATTTGATTTAAATTCTACGAGTTTAAAGAGCATCAATCCTGACTTAAAAGTGTAGTTAGTCAAACATTTGCAAATTTTAACAGCAGGGACCACCACAGGGACATTTTAGCATAGACTGAAAATTGTTGAAATCAACCCTTAATAACAAATACTATAACTTACTTGGTATAGAAGAATTCTAATGCTAGATCATTCCAATGTTTGTCATCAGGGGGAACAACTGATTTTATTGCACAAGGAGAGTGACCTGCCCATTTATCACAAGCATACACTACACCATATTGTCCTCGACCAATCTCTTTACCCATCTGTGGAGTACCTAAATACAACACAAATATTTGCTATTTAGTAAATTAAAATAGTCTAGGCACTAAAGAGTTGCACAGTCTACAAATAAAGCTTGGGAAACTCCATAAAATTTTGTTAACAAATACCAGGTCATGCAGGGCCAAAACATCATTTTTAGGGAAGGCACCTTTTTCTTGGGGAAAATTTGCGCAGTTTTCACTTATTTGGGGAAAATAGACCCAGTATTGCCAGTAAAAAAGAAACACATTTATTAAATTATAGATGATAATCCAGTAATATATTTTGTAATTTAAGAAACCACATTGACTGTTTTGAAATTGAAATTGAAAATATCACCTTTTTGTCCCTGGCCTTGAAGGTAAAGTTTTGGGATCTTTATAGGACTGGGAATTTCAAAACCAAACTGAGAAAAATGTCTTAGTTTCGTTTTAGCAGCCTTTTTCAGCTTCTTCCGAGAATAGTGTTTAGGCCCTGTCATGAACTACACTATATCATATGATAATCAGATACGATGATCACATGCCTCTGGCAGCATTCTATGTCTGGAGCATAAATTGCACCTTTTAGACACAGGTCATCAAAATCATTACATACATGAGTTTTTCAGAAATAAGAAAGATATGGGTATACTTTTATGGAGCTTGGTTATGAAATAATTTCTAAGGTCATTCTCCCTTCTACCTCTGATTCTAAATAATGTAGGGCAGTTATCAGTCACTGACAGAGGTATGCACCTAGTAACTGGTAAACAGCTAAATCCAGAGATTTAGTCTTTCCAGGAAAGGTGAGTAGGTTGACTGACCACTAGGATATGACCTATACAATGTGTTTTGGCACACTAAGAACTTAGTGTCTTTATTGATATCTTGGCACACTTGCTCAATATGAGAATATATTGATGACATTGTGGCTATATAATTACTCTTTTACAGCAATGCTATTACTAATTATAATAACATAAGCAATAATTGATACAACAGAACAAGACATTTACCATATAAGATGAGATCTTTTAATGATGTACTCTCCAGTGCTACTTTAGCAACCCTTGGTGCATGTACTTTTCGTAACTTTAATCTTCCTTCCTCAATTTTATCTAATCTCCCACAATGCTTCACTTCAAGTTGTTTTAACGCCATCATAAAAGCATCATGGGATTTGTTGAGTCGGTCTTTGATCTGTGATGATATACTCTTAGCAAGTCTGTAAGCATATCTATATATTTTATGACTTATAGAACCAAGGTCAAATAAAGACCAAGATTAAAGTCTTATAGGCCAAATGAAGGTCAATGTTAAAGACTTATAGGCCAAATGAAGGTCAATGTTAAAGTCTTATGAGTCAAATGAAGGTTAGTCTTATAGGTCAAATGAAGGTCAATGTTAAGTCTTATAGGTCAAATGAAGGTCAATGTTAAAGTTTTATAGGTCAAATGAAGGTTAAAGACTTATAGGTCAAATGAAGGTTAATGTTAAAGTCTTATAGGTCAAATGAAGGTCAATGTTAAAGTCTTATAGGTCAAATGAAGGTTAAAGACTTATAGGTCAAATGAAGGTTAATGTTAAAGTCTTATAGGTCAAATGAAGGTCAATGTTAAAGTCTTATAGGTCAAATGAAGGTTAAAGTCTTATAGGTCAAATGAAGGTTAATGTTAAAGTCTTATAGGTCAAATGAAGGTGAATGTTAAAGTCTTATAGGTCAAACGAAGGTCAAAGTTAAGGTCTGTATACTACACACATTTTTATTTTATCTTTGTTCCACACGGGTACATTCGGTACTAATAAACACCAATTAAAGTTTAAAATCAAATCTGTTAAACAACTAAAAAATTAATCGGGGGTTTAGCCCCAAACGGTCATAACTCAATATAAGAAGACTGAGTAACGCCATTTTGGGCTAAACCCACATATTGTACTTGGAGTAGATTCAAGCTCAACCCCACAACAGATAACAATAAAAAAATCTCTAACAGCAGGTATATGAAAGTTAAATTTACCTTGAGGCACTAAGACTAGCTAACATATCAGAAGCTACTTTTTTTTTCCATTCATCATCTATTCTAGGGTTCTGACTCCATGGTAACGCTTGTACAAGCTGGAATAATCATTTATTTCAAGTTAACTATTGCATTTTTTAACATTAAAGAACATCATATTAGATAATTATTATTTATATGAACTGGTGATTATTATGATCAGTAATGCATTGATTTGAATTTTATACAAAATTAGATAGGTTGATTCCATTAACTAGTTATATTATCTTACTCCAGCTAGCTTCATGACTATAACTAAGTTAAACCAAATCTCCACTATCAGATGAGTCTCCTGTCAAATGTAATGGTTCTTATTGGATGCACTTCTCTTTTATGAGATCTACCCATCTCTTTAGTATCAAGTGAGTCGCTTAATTAGAATTGGACTTCTATTTTTAGATCTAGTTTTTGACCCCAGATGACATATAAACATTCCCAACCTAGATTTTATAAAGACAAACATTCTGACCAAATATTATTAGGAAAATCGGATGGAAAATACGAAGTTAGTCTTAGATTTGACCCTATTACCTAGTTTTTGACCCCAGATGACCCATATACACTTCCAACCTTTATTTTATCAAGACAAACATTCTGACAAAGTTTCATAAAGATACAATAAAAACAGCCTCTATGGCATACACAAGGCAAAAGTGAACAGACAACTGAGCGGTGTCAGATGCTGGACATCCGGTGATCACAATAAAAGGTATAGTTAGTAAACTAGATACCCTATTTTCAACCATGAAAGTTATATTTTCACTGGCTGTTTTTTATCATTATAAGACACACAAAAATAAAATGTAAATTTACCTATCACTTTTTTATTCAAAAATTCCATCACCAGTAATAAGGAAATTAAAAATTCCATCACCAGTAATAAGGAAATTAAATACCATGTTACTAATTTTAATAAGCTTAATTGATATGAAGTGAATTCTGTCAGACAAAAGCACAAAAAATAAACTTCAATTAAAAGAATGTAACAGACGATCAAAAAAGTTTAAAATGCAGTTTCTAGTTTGCTTCCATATTAAAGTTCAGACGACTAAACATTTTTGTATGATAAATTCTGATTATAGAAATCGCCTTCAGGCAGGTGATCTTTCATAGTGTCCATCTAAACCTGAGAGGAATGAAACATATTATGTTGGTTAATTTCTTGCTCAAGAAAATTAGCAGTATCCCTAGTGGGGTTTAAACCCGGGACCTCTCAATCCCTAAGCCTGGTTCTTACCACTAGACCACTGCTCCTACATAACAAACTATAGAACTGTATAGTAGATCTAATATATTATACATGTAGGCACGCTCTATTGATGGAAATGACATGAAACTTAGTTATGTAGTTAGTTGGTCATAGAGCCTATATATTTAAACAATTAAACCTCCATTTTGCTAATGTCTGATTCATTTTGCACAAATTCTCTATTGTGTGTTTCAGTCATACTGTCACGCAATGCAATGAGTAGTAAGTATAGGAACAAGAGGTTTAGAATTTGCATATGGTTTGAAAATTAAGGGTATGTTATCTCCCTTTTAGTTGATTTATAGACCGGTCAAAGGGAGGTAACCAGAAAACTAAGACATCAACTCTCAATTCAGTTTGGCAGTATACAGAAATTTATCCACCCAAAACTCACGCAATACCTTAAAGTGGAAAAGACATTCGTCTTTTCCATACTAGAAAGGTTCCAATGTTTTGTGTTCTTACCTTTTTCATTTTTTTACGAAACGATTGATCATATATAACATCAATGCCAAGTTCAAGTCTGTAGGCTGTCAATACCATCTATATACATATATATAGGGATTTATACAATATTATACATGTGATACAGACGACATTATTACCAGGTACAGTATAAAACACTGTCTGATATCACTGTAATCTATCCTGGTAAATAACTTGAGTAAAGTCAGTGAACAACATATACAAAGAGAATATTGCGCTTTCTAACATTGTTTTTATTGTAATAAATTGAAAGGGAAAACATGTTTTTGACATAGAGAAGCATAGAAATGCATAAAAGCATTACATTTTGATGAAAATATCTGACAAAACTTGTTTACACCCTTATTTAATACTAGACGAGACGGACAGGCCTCACCCTTGCCAAAACAATTATCAACGTCTGGTTCTAAACTAAACCAGATGATGATGATGATGATGATGGTGGCAGTGATGATGATGATGATGGTGTTGTTGATGATAATGATGGCTATGATGATTATGAAGTGGGACTTGTTTTGTGCTGACTCACCAAAATGTAATTCATAAACTTAACCTAAAAAATTCAAAATTAGAAACTTTGCTGCTTAGATACAAAGTAAACATACATTGATATATAAAACTACTCCATATACAAAGCTCTTCAATTTAAAAAAAAACCCTATTTTTCAGACAGACCAATTCTCAATAATGCAAGAAACATTGTCATCTGAGCAAATTCCAGATTCATCATAAATTAAATTATCAACAAATAATTCACACTATGCTTAATGAATAAGGATTAACAAGTAAATCTGTGAGCTAATGCTCACTAGTGATACCCCCGCAAAAATCTAAAAATATGCGACAAACAGGAAGTAGATGAGCAAGGAGCATGAAATCGCTTTACACCACATGGGACTATGGGATGAAGCAATATGCAAAGTATTAGGCTGCTGCACGTTATAGTTGCTGAGAAAACTGCGACGGAAATTTTGTAACGGACGGATGGACGCACGCACGGACAAGGGTAAAACAGTATATCCCCCTCTTCTTCGAAGCGGGGGTATAATTATAGTACAACAAGAAGCTATATACATAACCATTTGTTTTAAAACTTTTGGAGGACACTGTAAACACATTTTTGTAATTTCTTTCAAAATAAAGAACGTAACCCATGGCTACCTGTCACTGACTTTAAACAAGTATATTTACCAGAATAAGTAAAGCTTGATAACCGTTTAAAGTTATTTCTGATTACATACATGTATAGAGAAAGCCCCTATAAGTGATACAAAGAGTTGTCAAGGTTGTAGGAGTGAAAAGGGGTCAACAAGGGTAAAGATCATATCCATACAATCATACAGTAGGGGATCATACCTGTTTCATTCTTTGTAGAAGAAAGTTTATAATATTAGAGCTTGATCTAACAGTAATCTCAACCTGGTATGCTGCATTTAGAATCTGGAAGGAAAGAACATAGAAAAAACACAAAGAACATGCAGAATAGAAAGTATACATGTACATATATAGCTTACATGATGATAATAAAGATTTATATGTTGTTGAATGTCCCCAACATAGTCCAAACAGTTTGACCCCTTCAACACCCTGCCTGACACTTACATGGTAAAATAAAGTTTTATTTTGTCCCCAACAATGTACATTCAGTTTGGTCCCCATAATCCCATAACCCCATAAGATCTGGCTTTGTACCCCTGTATCATTCCTCCCAAACCAATGAACTCCCTTGTATAGGGGATTTTTTATATATCAGACAGATTATGCTAGAGAATTGTCCATTGGAAATGAATTAAGGCAAACCAAATTTAATTTAAAAAAAAATTGGTGGCAACATTGACATTGTTTTAAAGATGAAAGTCCAATTATGAGCCCTAAAAAACTGCAGAAATATCCTTATAAAGTGAAGTACTTTGACCCCTAATTTAAAACGTACTATAATATGGGGGATAGCAGAAAACAGTGATGAAAGGTAGACATTACACAAAATAGACAAAATAAACAATAGCTTTAAGAGAGACTTATTCTATATCATAATAAAGATCTGAACAAGCTTTAAAGTATAACAAACATCTGGTTTAACATATAGCTTGCTAACATTGACCTGAGACAAGAAGTATAATTTCAATATCATTTATAGATAGTACACACTGACCTGAGTGTAATTGCATATTACAATGGTCTCAACATTATATAGTCAGTCAGACAGACAGATATTGCTAGTTACTAACAAAACACATTGAATATTTAAGATAGGAGTAAAGCAAGACAGACAAGAATCATGAATAGAAAAGAAAGTACAGTAAAGTTCTGCAATAAAGTACAGCTTATTGCAATATCAGGTGGCTTTAGATGATTGAATTCCAAATGCTGAATTTATGAAGACAAATGTCCCTATATTAAGACCTTCCCACAACTAAGACCACAAATTTTGATGATCCTAATATTGGAACTAGACTGTATTATAGAAACAGACAGAGTTATCGCGGGCTTAGCAAAAAACAATCTCCGTAAACAGATATCCTGTAGAGCGTTGTTGTAGAGGATCTCTACTTTCTACGTGTAAGGTCACGTCGAGATGAACTTTGTGTCGACCAATCAATGCGTAGCTTTCATCTAGACGAAACACTATTAAACACATTTTGATTTCGTAATTTCTGTTTTTAGACCAAGGTTTGCATGCTAATTTAACAGCAGTATTATTCACAGTCTGCGATTGGGCGGCTCATTTCAAATTGAGTGAAGTAGACGATGTAAACAAGTTACAAATCATAACAATTTCGTCATGAATATTTTGATGAGAAAAGGTCACATTTGAAAAAGGCCAGATCTATATTAGCGAGTATGCGAGCGGAAAATTTTAGATCGGGTTTTAATCAGATTGAGCAAAAATGGTCGTAACTCAAGTTAAAAAAGTGTCTGAGTTAAGACTGTTTTGTGCTAAGCCTGCGATATAGATATGACATAGATAGAAACACTCTAAACAGGATATTATTATGATACAGTATTATATACATGTATTAATACTATTTTCTTATCTTAAGTACATGTAGTAACATAAATTAAGGTAGAATTCCCCTTTATTTACTTGACCAGTCACAAGTACTCAGCCACCTAGTTACCAAATGCAATAAGAGTTTTCACAGGGTGACTTCAAATAACATCTGACTGGCCCAAGTGGCAAGTACTGTGGGGTGACACAACTCCTATCAAACTTGGCAAGCAGTAATATCAATCAGTGTTAATTTGATAAACTGTTACTTCATCATATAGAGAGACACCTAACTTTATGATTTGGCCCCTAAAATCGCCAGAAGTCAGGGATCCAAAAGGCCTCTAGACTAAAATGGCAAATCTGGATCCAAGGAAGACTGCGTATTTGCAATGTCATGTTTAATTTAGACAATCAATGCTACTCAAAACATTTAAGACATTTACACTACATCAGATGATATCTTATTCAAGTACAATACATAAGGGGAATTCTACCTTAAACAATGTAACATTTCACTGGGTCAATGCAAATATAGTCAACATCATTCTTTATTTACATGTATATGTAGATAGAATAGATATGTGCTGACACATCAATTTAGGAATAGAAACTTATATTACATGATAAAAACAACATTTTAATGTAATGTACAAAGTAGACATACATGTTTCACATCAGTCTAAGTTATAAATTATCAAAATATTTCATGATTTCAGCAGCTTAAGCATAAGAAAGATTTCATCTTGATGTCATCAAATCCTGACTTATAGGACCATCACTGCAAACTTTTTATCCATGGGTATAAAATCTAAGAGTAGCTGACCTCATAATTGACATGAGACATTGTTAAAGACCATATTAAAGAGTAAAAGGCAAAACTTGTCTACAACCTCCATTATTTACATATAGTTTGACTTTTTTTGCATTGACCTATCATTAAACATTATATAAAATGGTCTCCTATTTCAAACCTTGTCATAGTTTTATGACCATAGAGTTTAAAGTCAAAACTGCCTTAGTACACTAATGTGCATAGATGTGTACCTGCCACAGGGGGTTCAGACTGATTGCTCAATATTTTTATAATATTATATATTATATTACATAGTGACCTGTGATTATATCATTAAAATCCTAATAAATGCACTTAACACTAATAATTTATAGTCAATCTTATGTAGCTTTTAATGATATTAACTATAGTTAAAGCAGAAAACTGGGCCAACTACATATGAATAAAGAAAGATGTAGACTAGTTTAGCACTAACACATTTACAGTTTAAATTGAAATCTTTGGTATAAATTTCTGAATTTTAAACCCCATTTTAAAACCTATACAGTTGTTTCTTTAGTCAAGTTACAAATAAATCAAAAAGTCAGCGCAGGGGTGCAAATTTTATCATTGAGGTAATAGGTTTGATTCCCAGTCTCAACAGGCTTTACCCTTCCATGAAAAATCAGTATTTGATATTGATTTTCTTCCACAGAGGAAGAAATCATCATTTCTTTGTATGAAAGTGCTAATTGTGAAAAACTTAATTAAAAAAAGAAGTATAAATGGATAATTAAGAAAGAATATAAGACAAACAAGAATGATGTTATACCTGTTTTAAAGCATCAGTAGTAGAACTATTGTCTGGATGTTCTTTTTCAACTGTTTCTAAACTTTCTAAACATCTTGTTAATGTGCCTGTAATATAATATATATTGTTACTTTAGTTCAGACTTAACTGGTTATCTTTTATCATTCTTTACGTGAGTATCAAGAGTATGGTATCACACTCTGCAATATTTTATCTTTCATCTGTCCAATTTAATGTATGTGTTGATTAAAATTCAAACAAATTAAAAACTTGAATTCAACAGGCTAGCTTTTGTCAAAAACTTCTCTTTAAAGCGCTTTATATTGGCAACTCGAAAAAACTGTTTCTCGCAAAAACTTTCTAAAATGATTGATAATTGATAATGATTGATAAAGACACATTTCCCAACTTTCTGCCAATTCTGCACTTTTTCCTTCACTAAAAACTTTTTCTCAAAATTCAGTATCTACATGATACTTAAGAACATAAAAAGTGTATAAAAGTTAACATCTGCCTAAGTGCATAATTTACTATAGTGTGCTCCAATAAAAGGACCCATTATTTTTTAAAACACTGACAACATTAGAAAGCATAACTGTTTGACATGTTTATTGTGTCTCTAATGCATGTTAAATTTTGATAAAATCACTGTTGTAGGATTGTGTCCTTGTCTGGTGTAAATAACTTTACACTGGGGTTCATAAGTTTCTTGATACATGTAGTTTTTTCATTAATTTTCTCTTATTGTTTCATTGAAAAATTATTGCAGACACATTTGTTTATTATTTTTATTTCATACATTTTGTTAAAGCCCCTTTACTAAATAGAACGCTGATAATTGTCAAGTATCATGCTTTTGCTTAAAAATCAGGCAAACATTCAATGAATATATAAAACGCATCTAAGATACAAAAAACACAAGTATTTGCTTCAGAATTTATATTAATATTATTTTGAAATTAGCGATAAAACCCAACGTAATGACTGTACGGAAAATCACGGAACTCAACGAACTAGATCGGAACATCCCGTCGTGGCTAAAAATAACCACAACTTTAAATCTTAAATCAACTAATTTTCTGCTTTGATAAATACACGTTTTGTATAGTGAATTTCGTGCGAAAGCCAATTAAACTCACGAAATCATGTAAATAGTTTCATACATGAACATATATTGACGGGAAAAAGAAACGAACCCATTAAGTCTTACGTTACACAAAAACGTTTGCTGATAGGCCACGTTCAGGTAGTATGAGTGTAATGTCGGTAGGCCAAGACAACTAGATAATTTATATTTACGCCAACGACATTCGCGTGACAGATTTTCATGGCAGTATCTACGTCATGTGTGGTGAAAGATAACCGTGTATGTCAAATAAGTCGACAAACAACGGAAATCTTCTTGTTTGGCGTAAAGAGTTCTTAAGATATGCCACCGTCATCAACGTTTATCTCTCTGCTCGTATCATTGCGGCCGTGGTGTTGAAATAATGAAGAGCTCAGTAAGGATTTGCGTCTAGGCTTATGTAACGCCCTCAGATTTATCAATGTCTCAAAAGGAGTTTAGGCCATAACTTGTTGTTGGCTAAGGTAATCTCGAGGACACATCACATATACTACCTTTTATGCTCTGTGAGTGTCTCTATATTCGGGCAACTTTATGACTGTGTCTATCAGCATAGTAACGACATACCTCACGTTGCGCATGTCACCAAGGACTTCTTACTGGGTGACAACATTAATGTTTCCTTATATTATTCTTAATCACGAAAATTATGTATCTAGTTGAAATGAGGCGTTTCTTTTTAGCATCAGTTTAGATGTTTGCGTACTCAAAATTTGCACGCACTGATTTCTCGAGTAAATCACTGGAAAAACGATATGACATATCCAACGCTTTACAATTTTGTGTAAGTTTTATCAAACACCTTTTAAGCAACTTGATTGGCTGAGAGGATATCTTCGTAATCTAATTTGCATGTTATAAAAGTACCCTACTTTTGTAAGAAATTGATATTTTGAATAACTTGACCCCTAAAAGGGAACCCGCTAAAGAGAGTTATTATAATCCAAAGGCAGTTATACTCTATTGTCTTTTTGATGGTTTTACTTGTTTTTAAATATATGATAAAGATTTTGTCTTCGTTTAGTGGCTTTAATAAAACATAAAGAATATGTGTTATGGTTCATGTTATAATATATATTATTTGTGAAACTAATAACTACATGAAAAGTTTTTCAGAGTAGACTTAAAAACATCAAAATTTAATGTGTAAAGAAACTTTTGGACCCGAGTATATCTTCATATAGAGGCTTTGTGAACAATATTTACTTAGTAAACAAATATGGCAACATTTGACATTGAATAAAACATATATACAATAAATATACAATGAAATAAATAAATAATGAATACCGGTACAACAATTTTATCAATGCTAATTTAAAATGATTTTGTATCCCATCAAAAAAAATATTTCTATTAAAAAAGGAATCAAAAGTTCTGGCTGTTCATAACTCAAAGGGTAAATGAAAGATTTTTTGTAGACTACAGATTGTAGTTAAATCTGTTAAATTGTAGTTAAATCTGTTAAATTGTAGTTAAATCTGTTAAATTGTAGTTAAATCTGTTAAATTGTAGTTAAACCTGTTAAATTGTAGTTAAATCTGTTAAATTGTAAGTTCCAATAAGAACATAAAGTAGTTGGTTATTTTCTGAAGGAATCAAAAAGTGGGTACACCTTGGTTAGATTTCAAATCTATTGTCCTGAAGAGGGTACCGGTTCAAATCCCACCTGGGGAGGTTACATGTATACCCTTCCATGAAAATTTGACAATTTCAATTTTCCTTCATTAATTAGATATATGAAGAAGTTTCCGACCTTGTGGAAGGGTAGGTGATTACTAGTTATAGACAAGACACCAGGAAAGCTAGGTTAGGTGCGCTGGATGCCGTAAAATTACATAAAAAATTGTGTTGACAAGGTGTTAAACCCAGTGTAAAAAAAATAAAAACAAGAAGAGGGTCCAATCTACATTATTTTTCAAGAATTTTTTACTGAAGTACTGAGGGTATATTTGTTTTAGTATTTCAATGACCTATGAACTCTAATTTATGGGTTTTTCCATCTGAGCAAAGGCAATTTAAACTAAGTTCATGACACATTATTGCTGAAAAGCATGAAACACAGATTAACTCCTATTGATCTTTGTACAATGATTCCATTGTAATGGAGTTTTATCATCGGTTATCCCATGATACATTACTCGGCTATGCTGTGTTATGGAGTGTAATGGAAGAAAGTACTGTGGTTGTCAATGATGTGTGGTAAAACTGCAGGGAAAACCCAAAATATTAAAATTCCAAATATAGACTTTTCTCACACACATGATGTGATGTCATACGTCCTAAATAACATTCTCTATTGTAAAATATATCTAACTTCACTAAAGATCTAATGCATAATAATCATATGATCTAAATAATTTAAAGATATTAATCTTTGATGACTACAACTAGTCTTAATGACACTTGTAATACAATAGATTCAATCATTTTACTGATCATTATCATATAGAAATCAAGTACAAAATATACAATATAATCCTTTCATTTTTGATATACTGTAAATTGAGGGTAGTCAGCAAGACTGTATTAACTCACTCTTTAAAGCAATCCACTAACTACAGTCTAGCGGACAACCCTAGAAATGTGAGTGTGTGAAATACTTGAATAAGTATTGTTCATTTCCTGATCTTTTTTTATCTATATACAGTGGTGGATCATGTGTGGATGGGTCTAGTCTGGTCTAGTCTAAACTAGTTTACTTCATTCTTTAATTACATGTAGTTAAGACTAGTTTTGTGCTAACCCAAAAGTGGGTTTGTTTCAGAGAGAGGAACAACAAAAATTATTGTTATTCCTAGGTCAGCAATGGGTCATGTATTGGTCATTTAGTATAACTTGAGACAAAACTTAACAATATTCAATGTAAACTATGTCTCACTTTATCCTAAATGAGCTATACTTGAAAAATCAAATAGAGTCTACCTTTGCTGTAAAAGGTGTGGGAGGGGTAAAATCAAAACTATTCCTTTTAATCTAAACTACAATTTGTTATTCAAAAATCCTATTCAATGGGTATATTTGTTCTCCCGTCTCTACTTATGATTATATAGTGCAACAATATTTACCTGAGCTTGAACTACCTTATTATAATAATAACACTCTTCACTAACATTAAATCATGAGTCTCCGTATACATGTATACGGTAATAAACGTGTTCATAACAATCTATGTGACTATAAATTAATTTTGTAAATACGGCATGTTATTGTACTTTAAATAATTGAAGTATTTGTTTACGGGGGAAACACAAATCCGCAATGTTGTGGCACAGTTTTAAAGTATTTATTCTTATGAACACAAAATTAATTGTATACATGATTTTGCCGAAAGCTTTCAATAACGCATGTTGTACAAACAAGACAAAAATAGACAGTTAATACTGATTTTAATATATTCTTGCATAAAGGTCAAGCTCAGTTTAATATTGTCTGACTATAACAAACATGAATAACAAACAACAATAGGATATGATGTACTTATATCAGATATATCATATCATATATTTTATCATTATCATTAACAATAACTGACCTGCTGACTGATAGGCCAGTTGTAACAATTTGACAACTACTATGGCCATCATTGGAAATCACGATATCGATGTATCACCAAGTCTAACGCTACACTTTACACAAGACAAAAGCAACACCAATTTGCAATGAGCAGACGGCGACCATAGACAGGACGACGTGAGTTTATTTTACATACATTTTATGAAACATGCATTACATTTATATCATACAAAGAAGGTTTTGAGTTTGTACATTTAGCACCTTGTTTGATACAATATACAATACAATACAATACAATACAATACAATACAATACAATATAATACAATACACAGGCAACGTTGATGAAATGATGCAGTTGCGATTCGACTCGCCCAGGAAAAACCAGAGATAGAACATATTGCTTGTTGCTCTGGAAACCTGTGTCCATTTGTCAGGTGTCGTATCGCGAAATGTTGGACCTCATTTGCTATGCATTGCCTAAATCAGATGTAAATGCATAGTTATGTACACAATAATCACATCCAATCATCTACTTGTCAAAAAACGACAAATCTATACATATTACATTTCTTATAAATTCTACTAGATCTGCCAGCTTCACAATAACATTAAAACTAAACTGTTTGACAATAGTTTTAGTTAACATTACTTTTACAGATCTTAACAAAATTCAAACTAAACGTGGAAACAAAGTATGCAAATGAAGATATAATGTGTCCCCATTGACAAAAACTTCCAATATGAAAACGGAACTAAAATTAGACTTGTAGTCCTGTCCAGTGCGTCCGCTAGAATGACCAATTCTTTACACAACACTGTATTCATAACAAAACCCCACGAAAATCTCGTGATCATCAAATATTTACTAAATTCACCCTGTAGAATCCGTTACGCGTAGACAAATATTTCACGCTATTCGTTGAAACGCGTGAAATTAATAGTCTAACGCTACACTTTACACAAGACAAAAGCAACACCAATTTGCAATGAGCAGACGGCGACCATAGACAAACATAATACAAAAGAAAGGGCTGGAAGAGTAATTTGGAAAAGATTATCAAAATAAGGAGACCTTATTACAATTATTACAATAAAAGCTATCTATGCGTATGTAGCTACAAAAGACAAACGCTTAAGTATGGACAATGTAATTACTGTTGGCTTAGTTCCGTCTAAATGTGCATAAACCAATAATAAAGAACGCACATTTGCGAAATTATATTAATATATATTATAATGATATCAGTCCTGAAACGTTTAATCTGGTATCTAAGGAATCTGCTATATAATTATCTTTACTAACACCGCTTTTCCAACGACCATGACGCTTAAGACATCTGTCACTGATACCCGAGTTGGCTGCCAATATTGCGCCACCTGAACTAAGAGAATGAATGCCTAAGTTTAGATTTTGTTTACAGCTTTAAAACGACTGATAAGTGTTTCCCTAGCTATTGTGTAACTTAAAGGTTTGTCTTTGTAGATCAAATTATTAATACCCTTAGATCTAAAACAAGGTCTGAAAAGGTACTTTGTATCCATTGTCGACTTACGACTAATAGTTAAAATAACACTCAATCATGTAAAAAAGGACAACACATATTCTCGCCCTTAGAAATAACAATGTCAATTACAATGTCAATAACAAATATGTATTTATCAATTTTAATCTTCCTTGTGCGTATTAAAAATAGCCATCATAGAGATTAACGTCATTACAACGTAATTGTCATAATTCATCATATCTTACAAAAGCAAGAGAACCCTAAGAGTATCATACACAAATATCTTCAAATCAAAACGTCATTACAATGAATGTGCTTAGAACACAAAAATAATCAACATTTCTGGTGTTACTGGATCTTTCTTGTTCACATGCGAATACAAAGTTCTTTTGGTAGTTTCAAACCAACTTTTTACAACATGCTGTCAGTAGGATCTATCATGTCGTTCAGCGAATGTGCCCATTGATGGCATAAACAGTTGCTAAGATCACGTGATAAGAATATTTCTCTTCCATCAAGTCAGTGATACATAAAGATACACAAATGGGAGTGGCTGGAAGCGCAGAAACACTTTACGATTTATAACACGCTACCCATTTCTTAAAATAATTTAAGTGTTTACGATTTGTAATATCACTTTTAGATTTCGTGAGATGACTAGCCATTTTCTAGCTAAATCTTTCAAATGTAAATCTTCAATGTCAGCCTTCATCAGCTCTTGCTCTATTGTCTGGTCTATCTTCAAACCTGAATAACAAAGCAACATAGTTAGCCATTGTAAAGTCTCACAGCAATCATACCAAACTTTAATGGTCTACCGTCAAATATTCCGTTTTCCCCTGCATCGCTTTGTTAGCATACCGGTTTTAAAAGAACAACAATCTGACACTATGTCTGTCTTAATCATGCCATTTTGAAATAACACAGGCCAAAATGGGACAAACAGCCACATTGGTACCGCGATTATGCATGTTCACATTTCTGTTTTAATCTTATTTAAGCATCGTATGTCCAAACGAGGGGGCGATACTAGCCAATTGTTCTAATTTTCCCAGCAATCATGGTTAAATGCATCAATACCTGTCGTCTCTGGACACCGATATCTCGAATTAAATTTGTCACCCCTGGTATTGCAATCATATCGAAACGATCAAAAGTATAAGGACCTCATTTATTTTCTAAATATCTAAACTCCCAGTCTAAAACTGCCCAATCATCGCTGTCCAAACAATGACTATCAATAATAAATTTGAACCCTAACTTTACCCAATTGGGTTTAAGAGCAATATTGCTTTGTTTACAAAATCATATATCCTACAGACTTATCTTGTAATATTGGATTCCTGCTACTATTTGATAGATACTATTGAACAAAAGATTTTATTATCAGTATTCAATACCACTGTTCTGCATTCAAAAATACTTAATGAGGTAAATATAGTTCTACTGGCGCATTCAAGATCTCGCCAAGTCAAATTTTCGAGGTATCCAACCTCAGACCAACCGCCAACAACTTGGCTGTCTTCAATACCCTCGGTATACCAACCGTATCCAGCTCCACTGGCGTCCACAAAGACGTTTACTACATTATTATCGTCCTCTATGACGCTGGCATGCTCTATGCCTGATATCTGATCAAATCTACAAGATTTCATATCTTTCAAATTTTCTTTCCAGAATATTAACTCACTCAAAGCATGTGCATCTATTTGTACATAAGCGTGCCAACTAGCCCTGCTATATACACAAATATACGATGACCTTGCTCCTAAATCTCGCAATATACCAATATTGCTCTGTATAGATATCAATTGACCTAATAAATTGACAAGTTTTCTCACAAGAATCAAAGTGATACCATCAGTGAAATATTTTACAATATGATTTAACATATTCTGAGATCTCAATAACATTCTATTACTAATTTGCAAAGTACCTTCGAAAAAATTTGTCTAGCAACCGATCTTCAAAACAGCTCTTAAAGTTATAGAGTTCTAATTCAACATGCTTACAGTCTAGCTCTAGCCTTGGCTTCCCTGTTTTGCTGACAGCTACAGTCAGAGGTTTGACAATTGTCGGGATATAATCGTTTTCTAACGAAGACCTATTATTATCTAACTCTACCGAACATGGTATTTATAAAATAAATATATAATCTCTATTACGTTTAGCACAACGGCTTCTTTACAGTGACAATAAGCGTAACTCAGTGGCATGACTGGAGTTAATTAAATTGTATATGAGTAGTACTAGTTGTCACTATTCACGTCACTTCTTGCTATTGTATCGGTCATTGTCACAATATATGTTCATTCTCATAACGACAACAATATTATTTATCTGAATAAAGAAAAACTGTACTTATCTGATTGTTACTATCTTTCTCATATGTATCTGCTATAGAAACCAAAAGTTCCTTTTTATATGAGCTAATCTCTCTTCAAAGTTCGATAGCTTTGGACCAGTAAGCATCTCTAACTAAAATAATCTTCCATCGCCATATCAAATTGCCACGTATAAGTATCTTAAATTAGACTTGTAGTCCTGTCCAGTGCGTCCGCTAGAATGACCAATTCTTTACACAACACTGTATTCATAACAAAACCCCACGAAAATCTCGTGATCATCAAATATTTACTAAATTCACCCTGTAGAATCCGTTACGCGTAGACAAATATTTCACGCTATTCGTTGAAACGCGTGAAATTAATATTCTTGACAGCTGATTCACAATTTGGAATATTGATACAATCTAGCATTTTATAAAGCTATAAACTATAGGCCTTTTTAATATTTAAGTTTTAATGTTTGTTTTACTTTGTTTTATGTCTAAAATAACTTTTAACACCATGCATAACATCATGAGGTCATTTTATAGTACAACCGATGTATCACTCATACTTGCCTTTCGATATATCGATACAAAATTTTCTATCAATGACAGACCCTAGCAACTAGGTACACAAATTGATTTTAGCTTGATCTTGATACAAGTTCTGACTTAGATAAATCACTCTCCAGGACACTTTCTGGTACCCCTGTACTTAGTAGTAAGGAAATTATATTTTGCTCACGAAAACAGTAAGTTCAGATGTGATTTGAACCAACGTACATCTGGCTATCCAATGATTACCACCCAACATCTTAATTACTTTGCCACACCCTCATGCATATCCTGGGCTTAGCACAAAATAGTTGTAACTCACGTTAAAAAAAAGTGAGTTACAACCATTTTGCGCTAAGTCCACAATATGTTTGTTAGTAATGTGCATTACACACAAAGGGTTTCAAGACATCTTTCAACCACCTCTGTGTTACCTTAGTCCCACAAGGACAGCCACAGTTTTTCTACCTCACAATTCAGTTTACAATTAAACCCATGATTTTTGAACTGTATTATACCATCACACAGCAATCCATGGCAGTACTAGACCCCATACAAAGAGCAATTAATACACTATTATACAGTAAATTTCCCTTCTAGAGCCATGAAAATTGGTGGTCTTGATATCTGAATGGTCTGAACATTGGGACCTTTCTCCGATCAAATTAAGCATTTGCGACATAAAAATCACATGATTTTGCAATAGGCATAATGCTCTTATAGACCTTATTGGGAATTCGTGGGGTTTTCCATTCGTGCACAGGCTGTACAAACAAAGTTTATTACACATTATTGCTGAAAAGCATGATACACAGATTAAATCCTATTGTTCTTTGTACACATGTTTTCATTGTGATGATGAAAGTTTGTTAGTACCACAGTGGAAAATTCAAATATTTGAATTCCAGATATAATATTATCAATCAGGTAAACTTTATTTATCTTACCTGTATAAGAATCTCTCATAATATCTACAGAATTCACAAGTTTACCAGCCACGGCTTGGTTCAAACCACCTAATACCAACTCTTGTATCTGTCCTGTACAAATCTTTAAACCTTTAGGTGTTAATATTTCACCAGACTCACTAAAGTCAACACCTGTAACAAAACAAATCTCATTTCAAAAATTTATCCCTTACCAAGACAAAGAGGCAAACCCTTAGTAACCAGTTTTGTGATGGTATACTTATTTATTTTAGCTCAATTGTGAAACAAGTTCTCACAACTTATCACTTTCATGTCTGTTTCCTGGTCCCCCAGTACTGAGTTGGTAGGATAAAGTTTCTTGCTCAAGGAAACAATGTGGTAGGTTTTGAATGGGATTCAAACCAATGCAGAGCTGGCTATCCAATGATTACCAGTCCAACGTCGTGATCGCTCAACCACACACGCTCCTTTTAAGTTTTGTGATCAGTACATAGCAACGCCATTCTCCATAATCAGATATTCTATAGACCCCTGTCAGATAGAATCTTTTAAGGTTGCTCCAAAGCTCTTTAATCAAATTGTGTGAGGTAGAGGATGAAAATAAGTGACCATTAATGATTGTGTCATGAATATTATAATGAGAAAGGTCACCTGAACGTGACCCTCATAACATAATAGCCAGATCTTTAATTAGTGAGTAGACAAGAGGAGAATTTTAGAACAGGTTTTATTCAGATTGAGAGCCATGCCAACCTACACCTTACATAATTTTTTTATATTGGTGGCTGCATTTGAAACTCCTTGACCATTCCTTGAATACATAATCTCAGAACAATTTGTGGGGTGATCCGCCAAGAATTCTTAGCTACATATGCAAGGCGAAGCCCATACAAAGCATGCAACATCTTATGCATCTTGTTGCAATCTGATTAAAACCGAATTTAAAATTTTCTGCTCGCCTACTCGCTAATTTAGATCTGGCCGTGACGAAATTGTTATGATACAAAACTTGTTTGCATCGTCTACGTCACGCAATTCCAATCGCAGACTGTGAATAATATGGGCGTTAAATTAGCTTGCAAACCTTGGTCTAAAAATAGAAATTACGAAATCAAAGTGTTATTAATAGTGTTTCGTCTAGATGAAAGCTACGCATTGATTAGTCGACATAAAGGTCATCTTGACGTGACCTTCCATTGAGATAGTAGAGTTCCTGTACAACAATGCTCTACAGGATATTCTGTTTACGGAGATTGTTCTTGTCGGTAACACACACAACTTCAAAAAACACATTTTTGATGTTACATTTGTGACTAAATACTGTTAAGCAACATTATTGAGTCATGTATTCAAATTAATGAACTAATAACGAGACATTAATCATGGCCTCAAGGGTCAGGAATTTGCTTACTTCAAAACCGTATAAAGCAGCTGATGCAGTTTGAGGATAAAAATAGGAATGACATAACAATTTATGAGTAAAAGCGAAACATACATAAATGGGAAACTAAGGCTTAATTGAGTAGTATGACTGAGAACCACTTACAAATATAGCTAAATATAGAGACTGACTTAATTCTAGTGAAGTATCCCCTTTGTTTTCTTAATAACTTTAACAAAAATTGCTTGTTTTGTAGCACTCAAAATAATATTACAGGAAATAAACAATACAAAAGATTAACTACATGTATTTCATTCTTAGAAATGGCTGAACGCTTATTACATGTCTAACATTTGAGCACTTAAACAATTTGTATTTGGTGAATAGCCATATTACACTTTATGCCTCCTCCACCTGGAAAAATCTCATGATTGTTAAGTTTTATGTTTAGTGATAATTTGTGAATTTTCAATTTTTCATATTTTTTCTACAGTAAAAATGCAAAATATTGGCCCAGATTTAAGGTAAATACTTACTGCAGACAAAAGCATAATTTCAATGAAAAAAAGGTTATGTACTGTACATGTAATTAAGAGTCAATTTCTCTATCACACTAGATTAAAAAGGAAGAGGGAAGAATGAATGAAACAAACAATAGAAAAGTCAAGTAGCTTAACTTTTAAGATATAGTGTTTTCGTTTATGATGTATTGATAATATTATAATCGTATTATCATTTTATTTTACATCTTATAACTTGCATTTGTTTACCTAGTACATTATTTCTTGTGTTTCCAAGATAAAGCATCTAGCAATTGGTCAGAACATGACAAGACTGATAGATAGATAGATAAATACAAGAAGCCCTATGACTAGAGGTAATAGCTGTTAAGTCGGTGAATGTGCATAATTATGAAATTTATAAAATGCTATTACTTTACTTTTTAATTTACATTATTTTTCATTTCGCCTTCGGCAGCGCATATTTAACTCAGCATGTTCCCAACGTGCTACGCTCCAGTATCGCTGTTCATAAAGCGTGAAACGGGTACCTGCACTCCGTTATATACGGCAGGTAAACCCCATTTCTCTCATAAGTTTTCTAGCGTCCGCTTCCGGTAGGCATGTTTTGATGTTTATCGCTGTTTTGGAAAATTGAAAGGTGAGTTTGTGAATTGTGCTCGCTGATATTATATAAATTTTTGAATTGTTTGTGTCATTTATTTCATGCCTAGGACGTTTTGTCCAGGTTTTCCGTTGTTGACTGCATTGCTCATGATTTATACGCACCGGACGTTGTGTCCGCGTGTTTACATAAAACATTATTAGACCTCCATGGTTTACATTTCTTTTGTTTTTTATTTTAGTCTGTGCTCAATATGAGTAAAAAACAACAAGAGGCTGATAAAGCCCAGGACATTTTGTCGTTAGAAGAGAGCAGTGAGTCTGAATTTTCGGGGTTCGAGAATACTGAAGAACCAAGGACCTCGACCTCGGGTTCAAAAAGATTGAAATCTGTTGTTGTTGACAAAAGTAAAGCCAAAGGTGCAAAGAAGAAAATCACTAATAAGAAGGTAGTCACAAAGTCATGTCCTGTTAATATTGACTTGAATCTTTTATCTGAGGAACAATTAAATGAACTCAGGACAAAATTGGGTATAAGAAATTATGATGACAGTTTTTACCAAGACATTCATGAGCCAGATGAGAGAGTAAATTTAAGGTCTGCTCCTAATCTTTATGTAGAACTAAATGAGACTGATTCAGAAGACTCCAGTATTGGAGCTTCTTTTCACAAGAAAAAGAAAGATTCTGATTTTAATTCACAGAGGTTAGCCTCAGCTATATTTGACGATGATGATGATGATAAAGAGAATGACTCAGATTGTTGTCAATGGAAAATTCCTAAGATAAAAGCTAAGCCCAAGGGCCCTCCTATTTCAAAATCCTTAGCTGGGCTTATTAATACAGCTTGTGTTTCTCAGTGTGATGTGGACAATTTAATTGATAAACATTGTGTTCCTGAGAATTGTGACATGTTGAACCCTCCATCAGTTAATGAAGAAATTTGGAAGGTGTTAGACAAAAAAGCCAGGTCGTATGATCGGTTATTTTTTGATATACAAAATCATGTTGCATCAGGAGTGGTTCCTATTCTAAAGTTGATTGATGTGTTTAAATCCCAATTTAAGGGTAATGACATAGCTAGAGAGCTAGTTTCTGAAGCTTTAACAATGTTGGGTCAGGTTCAACATAAATTAAGCATTAGGCGTCGATATTTGATCAGACCTAGTATTAATAAAAAATACAAAAACATTTGTAACATTAATGTTCCTGTGACCTCTTTATTGTTTGGTGACAATATTTCTAAAGAAATTAAGAATTGTGATACAGAAGTTAACCTTGCTGGTAATTCTTATGTTAAGGAACGATACCATTTTGGTAAGGACCAATCCAATAAGAGCAGAGGGAGATACCCGAGGAACTATTACAGAGGTCGGGGAAGATATATACCTTACAATGGTGGAAGTTATCAGAATTACCGTGGCAATTATGGTAGCCAATACAGGGGTCAAAGAAAGCAGAATAATTCTAAATCATCTACTACTAGTGACCCAAACGGGGAAAAATAAGTTCTGTAGGTATGATTAGATTTAATTTGCATGCTTGGAAATTATATACTAATGATCCTTGGATTCTAGAGTGTGTTACAGGTTATAAGCTAGAGTTCACATCTTTGCCCAAATAATCTTGTTTGCCAAAACAAATTCCTTTTGATGATGAAAAAATGATAATTATTGATAATGAAGTTTCTAAGCTTTTAGAAAAAGGCGCTATTATGAAATCCTGTTGGGAAAAAGACCAGTTTGTTTCAAATATATTTGTGGTCAAAAAGAGTAACCATACATTTAGACCTATTATAAATTTAAAAAGACTGAATGAATTTGTAGTTTATGAACATTTTAAACAAGAGCATTTTAAAGTTGTTTTAGATTTGGTTCAGAAGAATGATTTTTTCTGTTCAGTGGACCTTAAAGATGCTTATTTCTCTGTACCTATCCATGAAGATTATTTCAAATATTTAAAATTTATTTGGAGAGGAGTTTTGTATCACTTTTCCTGTTTACCATTTGGGTATAGTGCCGCGCCAAGAGTTTTTACAAAATTATTAAAGCCAATTTATGCCTGGTTTAGATCTATGAGTATAAGATGCTGTTATTACATAGATGATTCTATTAATATGAATCAAAATGAAGAATTTTGTGGACAACAAGCTTTGACCATTTGTAACACTCTAGAATCATTAGGATATATGGTCAATGAAACAAAATCAGTTTTGGTTCCTACCCAAAAGATTTTGTTTTTTGGTTTTATTTTGGACTCGGTTAGATTTATGGTTTTTCTTACAGAAGAAAAAATAAGTAATATTATCGAGACAGCAAAGGAGTTGCTCGATTTAAAGTTTGTAAAAGTTAGAAATTTGGCTTCTTTTATTGGAATGGTTATTAATGCATTTTTTGCAGTTCTAGAAGCCCCTTTACATTACAGGCATTTAGAAAAATGTAAGATTTTAGGTTTAGGAAAATTTAATGATTATGATAATTCCATTATGTTGGATGATAATGCTATTTTAGATTTAAAGTGGTGGATAGAGAATGTCTTTAAGAAAAATGGTAAGAGAATAAGACCGGTTAAAGTAAAAATTTCATGTGAATCAGATGCCTCTTTATTAGGTTGGTCATGTTTTGACCAGGACTCAAAACAATATGTGAATGGTCGTTGGTCCTCATTGGAGGCTAATAACCCTATCAATTTCTTAGAATTGCTTGCAATTTTCTTTGGTTTAAAATCCCTGTATAATCATGTAAGGGACACACATATTCATTTTTATTCAGATAATGTGTCAGCAGTGGCCTATATAAATGATATGGGTGGCATGGCCTCTGATAGCCTAAACTTATTGGCACAAGATATATGGAGATGGTGTATAGATAGAGATATTTATTTATCTGCTTCATATTTAGAAGGATCCAAAAACGTCTATGCAGATTTTCACTCAAGGCATTTTTCAGGATCTTGTGAGTGGATGTTAAAAAAGAAGATTTTTAAAAGAATATGTTTACAATATTTTTATCCTGATATTGATATGTTTTCATCAAGATTGAATTTTCAAGTTGAAAAATATGTTACTTTATACCCATCTCCATATGCTTATAGAACTGATGCTTTTTCATTCTGTTGGACAGAATTTAGGCCATATATGTTTCCTCCATTTGGGTTAATTGGTAAAGTAATTAATAAGATTGTTGAGGACCAGGTAGAGGAGGCTATTTTGGTTTTACCATTATGGAGGTCTCAATTTTGGTTTCCACTGGTATTAGATTTACTTATCTCTATACCTCGTAGACTTCCACGACACAAGGATTTGCTTACTATTGCTTATAATAATGATATTCATCCTTTAAATAGGAGTCTCAGGATGGTCGCTGTAATGTTATCTGGGAAAGTCTACAAGCACAAGGAGTTTCTCCAGAAGTTACCAACATCATATTACAATCATGGAAAAGAGGAACCAGACAGCAATATGCTTCCGCATGGAAAAAATGGTGCATTTGGTGTGGTAGGTGGAATAAGTGTTCCTCTTTTACAACTGAGACAACGGTAATGTCTTTCTTATTCTCGTTATTTGAAGAAAAGAAATCCTACTCTGTGGTGAATACACATAAATCAGCATTGTTACAAACATTATTAATTCTTGGGAACGACTGGTGCAAGTCTCCAATTTTAATTCCACGATTTATGAAAGGTTTATTTCTGGAAAAACCTCCTTTACCAAGATATCGTTTTACATGGGATGTTTCATTAATTTTACAATGTTTAGAGGAATGGTATCCTCTTAAAGAATTGACATTGAAACAACTTTCCTTTAAGTTAGTGGCTCTTATAGCATTAGCAGCAGCCCCAAGGGCACAGACTTTAGTTAGTTTAAATTTGGACTACATGAGGATTAATGATAATTCTGTGACATTCTATTTTCCAAATTTGTTGAAGAATTCCAGTATTGGAAAGAGGGACTCGTTTTGTTTAACTTTAGAACATTTTGAGAATGAAAAATTATGTGTTTATCATACTTTAAGATATTATATTAAGACTACAAGGAAGCTAAGACATAGTTCTCAGCTGTTTATTTCTTATTGTACTTTTTATGCAGTTACTTCCAGCACTTTGGCCAGATGGCTTAAATGTGTCCTTGAGCTAGCAGGAATAGATGTATCTATTTTTAAAGCACACTCATTTAGATCTGCTTCAGTTTCTAAGGCTTTAAAAGGAAACTGTTCTATTAAAAATATACTTGATACAGCTGGCTGGAAGTCAGACAGTAACTTCATTAAATTCTATCATAGATCTGTTATTGATAGTCATGATATGACCTTTGCTAAGGCAGTTTTTACTGTATAGGTAATACTAGTGTTTTTTCCAATACTTGGAAAAATTTATTATACAAATATCTTATAAGATATTCTATTGATTTGCTTCATTATTTGGTACATGTATTTATTTGTTATAAATGTTTCAATTTTTTGTGAGAGGGATTTTTATATTATGGTTTAATAATATATGGCATTTATCATGTCCTTTGTGAAATAATATTGGTTATATTATTATTAAATATTATGTTTAATTTACCTATTTGTTTGTTTCATTTGTTGCCATACTTTGAATATGCTGAGTTAAATATGCGCTGCCGAAGGCGAAATGAAAAATAATGGTCCCTCAACCAAGCTTTAGCGCTGGATGAGGGTCATTATTTGAATTAGCCTGAGGCTAAGCATATAACTACCCTCCACCTTATCTTATATGATGAATTTCCTTTTCCCTCCCATGGGAATGAGGCAACAAATGTAGTCTTTGAATTATGAGAGAAATGGGGTTTACCTGCCGTATATAACGGAGTGCAGGTACCCGTTTCACGCTTTATGAACAGCGATACTGGAGCGTAGCACGTTGGGAACATGCTGAGTTAAATATGCTTAGCCTCAGGCTAATTCAAATAATGACCCTCATCCAGCGCTAAAGCTTGGTTGAGGGACCATTATTTGTCAAATATAGGCCAATTATAACAAATACCTCAGTAAGTGGCAATCATTAAGCAGGAAAAAATACACATTTGAATGTACCTAACTTTCATTCACACAATTTTAGTCCTTGTTTCAAAAATGAAAATATACAAAAAAATATGTGTTGTAGGAATGAATGCCACACAGGAAATTAATAACCAAAATTTAGATAAAATGTATTATCAACAGTTTTAAAAAAAATTAAACTTTTATTTAGTTTTTAAAAAATTTTTTACAATAAAGTAAAATGTACAGGTCTTAAAAATTACCTTGGGCAAACAACCTCGTCTTAAGCAACCAATAGTTTCCCTTTGAGCATTCTTATTTAAAAAACGAAACTAACTTAAACAATCAATATGTAACTACATTTTGTACCTTTTATGAGGAAAATTAGACTAGTAAAAAACTGGTGCAACTTGATTAATTACACAATGAATATTATGCAATCCTGTAAACAGATATCCTATAGAGCATTGTAGTACAGGATCTCTACTATCTCAATGGAGGGTCATGTCGAGATGACCTTTATGTCGACTAATCGATGCTAGCTTTCATTTAGACGAAACACTATTAATAACACTTTGATTTCTTAATTTCTAATTTTAGACCAAGGTTTGCAAGATAATTCAACATGGGTATTATTCACAGTCTGTGATTGGACGACTCATTTCAAATTGCGTGACGTAGACGATGTAAACAGGTTACGTATCATAACAATTTCGTCATTTATATTATGATGAGAAAAGGTCACCTGAATGTGACCCTTGTATGAAAAAGGCCAGATCTAAATTAGCGAGTATGTGAGCGGAAAATTTTAGATCGTGTTTTAATCAGATTGGAATATTATGATACCAAATACTCATACCACTAGCTTGTCATATATAGAATAAGTAAGTATGAAAGCAGAGAATTCTAGATTGACTTATAATCAGTGAATCAGTCTCCAAATTTAGCCAGTGGTCTGTAGACCAAGTCCATCGAAATCGGTGTCAGCCAGACTCTTAGAAAGTAAGTGGTCTGACGATCCACCAACATTTTACAACCACAATTATCCTATATTAATAAAAATAATATATGTTGTTATATTGTTCATTTCATTTAGAATATATTATTCTAAATCATTAAAATGGACATCATATTTTATCATATCACTAGAATTCTTTTGTAAGAATCTTTTGGTCCGGTAAACTTTTAGTCGGTGCAACAACAAATTCTATTTCCCCTCAACCGATTGTCCAATGCTGATGGAAGTTAGTTGTGAAGACTGCTTATAATTAGTTTGCTTTTAATGTTACTAAACTCACTCAACAGCCAACCACCAGTCATGACTGTTCCCAATATCATCCATCTTGGACATAAGTAGAGTTTGACATTAACAGTGTCCGGGAATAGACTATATCCGGAATTCAAATATTTGGGGTTTCTCCTCTGGTACAAACAAATTTCCACCATTACAATGAAAACATGTGTACAAAGAACAATAGGATTTAATCCATAGTTTGTGCTATTAAGCAATAATGTGTAGAAAACTTAGTTTGTACCGTCTGTGCACGGACGGAAAAACCCATAAATTTGAATTCCGGATTAGGTCTATTCAGAAGATCCCAAAAGCTTGAGAGGAATCCCTGGGGTTCTTTTATGGGAATTCTGTCAGGATCCCTGATAAAATACCCAGTTCTTAAGCGAAACTCAAGAATTTAAGTTTCCATGAAATAATTATCACAATTTGTATCCAAATGTTTGCCATTTATTGGAGTCAGAGGAACCCCAAACATTAAGGAGGAATGTCTGAATAATTGACAAAGGATCCCTTCAGAATCCCCAGCAAAACAGTATTGTGTTGAACCCTGCAAATGTATCAAAATTTTTAATAAAATTACTTACCTATAAAATCATATTCATAAGCTTTTAACAATAGTTGTTGTTCACTATCCTGTATTGTTTTTTCAATCATCACTTTAATCTCATCACCTTTCTCAATAGCAATCTTCATTAATGATTTATACAACTCATCTTCTTTTTCTCTAGCAAAGTCTATCTTCTTTGGTGTAATTAACACATCACGTGCCATATCAAAAGCACAAACAATAAATGTATTTAAACAGCGTATATGAGTATTGTTTAACACAGTCACAGCATTAACTAGGTATCTCTGCATCGTTTGCTCACTAAAGGTAGTCACTGTCGGCAAGAATTTGTCAAATTCATCAATAAGTATACTATCAACTTCAAAATAATCTTGCGTTAAATTCTGACTAATGTTTCGCACTCCTGACGTATCTGTAAGATAACCGATTTTACACAATTGGTGAAAAACAGACAAACAGGACACTGGTAAAGAGTCAGAGAATACTTTTCCCATTCTGTGATTGGTCGGAACATTGTTGTCAGTAGAAACAGCTTGAGATTGTGAACTATCATTATTGTTAGGTTCTGTTGCAGACGTCGTTGTAGATTCACTGTTTGTGTCATTATTAGATCCACTGGCACCATTGTCAGGAACTATATTATCTACTGTATGATAATTCTCCACCGTAGACTTAGGCGCTGATTGTTTCACAGTCTGCTGAGCTACACCACAGAAGAATGGATTACCAGCAACAATCTGTGGTGCTACAACAACTGGTGATGGAACTTTAATAAAATAAACTGGTAGTAGATGTGTTAGTTCCTTCAAATATTCTAAGTTTTGAATCTCCTGTAATATAGTAGTGACATTACATGATGTGACACAACACCACATGATATGATGTGACACAACAGAACACGACATGACATGATAAGACACAACATCACGTGATGTGACAAAACACCACATGATGTGGCATGACAAAACACCACATGATATGACATGACAAAACACCACATGATGTGACATGACAAAACACCACATGATATGACATGACAAAATACCACATGATGTGACATGACACCACATGGTGTGACATGACACCACATGATGTGATGTAAACAAACAATACATAATGTGACATGACACAACACCATATCACATGATGCAACACCTAACAATGTGACATGACACAACACCAGGTGATGGGACACAACACCACATGACATTATGTGACACAATATCACATATGGTCCAACTCTATTCAATCGTCAGTGGTGCATACAGCATACTTTGACTCTGCAGATTTAAATACTCACTACTGTACTTCTGCAGTCAAAATCAATTAAATAAGCGGGGTTCATAATTATATGTGCCACTGACAGTTGAATGTAGTTTGACAATATCATAATTTAAAATATCAATGTTTTATCACATAATAAATTATATAGGCACATATAGGATTTGATTTGCATATGAATTAAGTCACAAGAGAATAAATGAATGCATCAATAAGTGACAAAACTTCATTATAAAACATGGTATAATTCAATAAACATGGGGGTAAATTATAACACTGAAATCATTGCAATAAAACATGCATCATAGACACAATAAACTTTTCAAACCATTTTGATTTCTAAAATTTAAGTTTGATCAAGTACAGATTTCTTAAAAAAGGGTGTTCCTGTTATAAGAGCACACTTCACTTATTGTTAATGTTAACTACATTCTATATAATATTATGATCCAAAAGCTTTCAAGAGGTGAATTTTGTAATTCAGAGGAAGCTTTTTTCATCTTCATCTTAAACATAATTTGATCAAAACTATTGTTTTAAACATTGACAATCAAATTCTACATTTCTTTTCAATCTACTTTCACTTTGAAATGCAATGAATAACATAAACATATTTAAGCCATTCTTAGGTTTATTAAAATATCTTTTCTTTATAGGTCATTAAAAATGTTAAAGGTCTATTTTCTTTGCAGTCCATACTTTTGACAATGGGGCTTACATGGCTTTAACAGACTATTATCTTTATGAAAAAAAACACATATCCATTTGATCAGGTGACTTGTAAATTATATTAATGCAGTCAGTGCAAAAGTCTTCTCAATCTTTCAGTCAGCCAGACCTGTTAAGACAGAAAGCCTTTCTGCTTAAGTAAAATTTGCTGGTCCAAATAATAATAAATATTAATTAGGTTATTTAAGTTTTTTTTTTTAGGTGACATACATCAAACAAAGCTGTTCCATAGGATACAACCTTAGAAATCACAAATTGTGTATAGTTCATTAACTAATTGAAATCAGAGATTACCTTATCATTCCTTGACAATATTTCACTTGCTACATGTGGGAATTTGATAAAAAGTTTATCAAACACTAGGTCCAACATAATACAGTAAAGTTCTGCTATTAAGACCACTTTTGTTATTACAAAATCATGTGACTTTTTACAAATATTATTTTAAGACCCAAATACTTAATTTGTGAACAAAAGGGTCTTTATAATAAGACCTGATGTCTATGGCAAAGGCTATTAATAAGTGTAATTGCAATTATCAGTGATTCAATGAAGATGACATGTTACACAGACAGTATTTTAACCACAAATACAATGTACACATCTTAAACAATAATTTCCTACAATTTTTTTATCTTAATAGTTTTGTATCTTGATAAGTTTAGTGAATATAAAATTCTTCAATAGGATTGTTAACTGTGTCTCAATAACTAGTTCTGTTATCAAATTTATCTGCAAGAAAAAAATTGGGTCAACCAAAATTGGTTTTTGTTTTTTTGATTTTCGTTTTTTTGTTGGGTTTAGAAAGGCCATAGCAACACATTGTATAGGTAATATCACAGTGGTCAGTCCACTTACTCACTGTTTCTGGAAAGGCTAAATCTCTGGACTTAGCTGTTAACTAACTACTAGGAGCATACTTCTGCCAGACTACTGCCCCCACATGATTTAGAATCGGTGGTAGGAGGGAGAATGGCCTTAGAAAATTATTTTATGAGCAAGCTCCACGAAAGTATCCTCTGCCGAGAAATCAAACCTAGGACCCCTCAATCAGTCGACCTGTGTGCTACCAACTGAGCTGGCCGGGCTGGCACCAAAATTGTAATTGATCCAGTGTATTGTATTACTTTATAATGTCAGAGGTTTGATTACTGATTAGGTCATCAATGTTTTTACAGACACAATTCACAAACATAAAAACCAAGATTATATAATAAAGAAATGCATCCAGTAAAATGCAGCTTAACGTGTCAATTTATATTTTTATTGTCATATCTAAGACAATACAATTTTCATAATGCACAGGGGCGTTGTGTTTTATGCAATATGTCCACAATCTTAAAGAAAACAGGGATTAAAAAGAAGTTTTTACAGGGATTGGAACCCACAACTAAAGGCTTGAGATTGACCAGCTTACCACTCTGCCATAAAAACTATGATACACATTGAAAATAAAATATAATATAACAGTGTAGGTGCAAACAATACCCTCTATGTGAACTACCGAAGTTTATCTCAGCATTAAATATACTACATTATGTGACGTTTTAATGTTTGTAATCTGACTGTTCAATATAATTGTACAATAATTTGAATGAATATACAAGTAGCTTACCTTAGTAGACAATGACTCCGTACAAAATGCATAAATAAATATAGGAGCCAACCTGTCAATACAAGTTTTTATTTCCTCTTCAAACGGGGCATTAGATGCCGATACAACAAGTGTACATCCATTACGTAACATCTGATGATTAAATGAGACTTCTAGTACTGCAGAACTTACTGCAGAACTAACATCTTCTTTATCATCAATTTCCAGATCTCTATGTGGTATTGTATTCCATGGTCCTTTATATGCTTCTAAATCCTCAGCTAGAGAAAACTCGTCAGGTAATTCCAAGTTAATACAGAGATTCTCTCCGTATTTAAATCGTACTGTACGATATCTTTTGTCATTATCGTGTGGATCAAAACTTGGAAATATTGTACGACCAAACAATTCATTTACAATCTGGGATTTGCAGAATTCATTTTGTCCAAGAACAACAATTCCAGGATAATTTTCTGCTGCAGAAAGAATTTCTTCTTCCTCATCTTGAAGTAATTCTACAGACAATAATTTACCTACAATATCAAATTATTCTATCAAATGATTTTACATATAGTTATGATAAGTGTGACATTATAACTGGGGTTTACATGGTATATGACTATGAGCAAACAATAGATCTTATTCTGAACTCAAGTTGATTTTTTTTCAGTCCAAAAAACCCAGATGTTCCTAAGGGGAATTAAGAAGAAATACAAAACGGTGTACACAGAGTCACAGATGCTCAAAGGCTCTCCAAAGAATCAAAATAACCAACATTTGTCCGTGTTGTGAAATAGAATAAGAAAAAAGCACTAGTTAAATTTAAGTGTCTCGCTTGAATGTCGTTATTTGATAACTTGATCTATGCACAAGTGGTTTATTGTCAATATGTATACATTCAAATGTGCACTAATAAAAATTCAATTCTACAACGAAAAAACAGTCTTTGAAATTAGGATAAGAAAGAGATTACCCGAAGCACCAAGCAGGGACATACATAAGGAATAAGAAGCACTTGTTAATTTTTGAAGGTGGTTATCCTAGGCAATCAAACACTTCCTAGTTTACGAGGCAAGTATGTCAACTTTGATAATAATCATCAACAGTAATCATGTAAAATTCAAGGACTCTACTGTATCATATGGGGTACTAGAAAATTATCAAGTATCAACTTTAAAATAAAATGACATGACAATGTTACCCAACAGAGACACTTCTTGTTTTTGTTCAAATTATCAAAGGAGTCAAAACCTCATTTTTTTATTTTATTGACTCAAAAACATGTTAATCAAACAAAATACTTTTTCTAAATTTCTTACCATTTTCGTTTTGTCCACTTTCATTGATGTCGTCAAAACAGCGTTTCGTCTCCTCTAAAATTTGCTGAAGGCGTTTAGAGTGATTACAAAATCGTTTAATGCTAGAAACCAACGATTTTGACATTGTAAGCAGGCTGACAATGCTTCATGAACAGAATGTAAGAGGTTGAAGTCCACCACAAAATAAAACCTGAAGTCTCCTTTCACTTCCGCCTTAATGTTTACGGTGCGGTCACATAATTTTTTCTTCGTCCGAAACCACACCCACGTGACCATAGTAAGTCACATGACAACAAACAATCGAAACATTCGGAACACTTTCGACCTTTTATGGGTTCCGAATTAGGGATGCGTTTTTTCGTAAACAGTTGGTCCAAGTCGACTGGTAAAGAGTTTTCAAAATGCAAGTAGTCCGGCATTAAGCTCCGCCTACAATCTGTCTACTTTTTTTCAAACATACATGAACTCTACATGATATAGACAGACCTAGCAAAATGATAAAACGTGTATTCGGGTGGTTATTCAGTTTAAGCCGCGGCGGGCCCCTATTTATGTGGTATACTAATATCAGGGGACTCAGAGGACCCAACTAAATCAAACCACAGGTGCCCATCGCATTACAAAACTCCAAATAATTGTTAATTTTTACTTAAATATGCTCTAATTATCATAAAAACATCAAATATAAAAGTTCCAACCAAAAGCCAAAATTTTGTTTTGTTAAAAAATATAAGGTATCCAACTCGATGAAATCGTTCTGAATTTTACTCGGAAGAGATGTGACAGGTCAGCTTTCCCAGACTAAACACCTCTTTTCCAATGGCTTAGCGCTAAAATCGAATACTGACGTGTTAGATAACTTAAAAATGGACTTCCATCATCAATATCAAGTTTCTCGCTCCCTTGCTAAGATTGTACCGATCATTTTACTTGAATCGGTTTTGTTAATCTCCCGAGTCGACCATTTTATTGAATGAGGATGCGCGCGCATCACATTTGACCTTAATTTGGTTACGAGTCATTTAATTGGACAGAATAAAAATACCGTCCAATGAAATGACTCGTAACAAAGGTGATGCGCGCGCATCACCATTCACAAAATGGTTGAGCCGGCAGATAAACAATAGCGATTCGAGTAAACTGATCGAAATACAGTCTTGCGGATCATAGCCAGAAGTTTGATATTAACGCTAGTAACTCATTTTTTGTTTGTCAAACACGTCCTTATTAGTATTTAGCGCTTAATCGTTCGGGAGTGAGTGTTTAGTCTTGAAAAGCAGACCTGTCACATCTCTTCCGAGTAAAATTCTGAAGGATTTCATCGAGTTGGATACCTTATATTTTTTAATAAACAAATTTTTGGATTTCCGACGCGACGGACACCTGTGAATCAAACAGACATTGTGTTTGAAAGGACTGCATAAAAAATTAATATCTGACAAAATATGTTTAATCGTTGGAGTTTTAAGTCTTTCTGGGTCGAAAAAATTGATATGAATGGTACGCAGGTATTGAATAAAGTTTTAAGTATAAAAAACCAGAATAAAAACCCCGAATACAGTGTATACAAAAACTCTTTACGATCTTGAACGGAAAATTGCAAATCTGCAATATTTTAGTAAAATCGGTAAAGAGATTTCGTTTGGCATAAAATAGAATAATTATGGAACTCAGGTTCTAAAAAAACGATAAATATTAGAATAATGAGCTTGAATAAAGTGTATACAAAAACTCTTTACAAACTTGAACGGAAAATTGCAAATCTGCGATATTTCTAGTAAAATCGGTAAAGAGTTTTAGAATGGCATAAAAATGAAATAATTATGGAACTCAGGAACTAAAAGAAAAACTTTCTAGATGAATATCTATATATACATGTAATAAGAAACCAAACTAGATGTGTGCATAAATCCAATACAAAATTCAACAAAAATTGCAACCCCTTTAAGGTTAAATCTTAAAAAGTTCTTGTTTGTGTATAAAGTTTTTGGTGGACATTTTTTTAGTTAAATGTATGGAACACGGGCACTAAAAATGGTTTGTTCATAAAAATCTGAACTTTGAAACCTAATGAAGATGTATAAAAAACTCTTTACCAATTTCAACTGAAATTGCAAAAAAACGACCGCTTTAAGGTTAAATCTACAAAGAGTTTTTGTTCATGTCTATAGTTATTTCAGTGGACAAAAACTTCGTCCTTGTGGGCCTTAAATTATGTGTTTTAGACACAGGTACTCAAAAAAGAGGTTTTAACATAAAAATCAGAACAAATGAAGATATATAAAAATCTCTTTACAAATTTCAACGGAAATTTCAAAAAAACGACCGCTTTAAGGTAAAATCTACAAAGAGCTTTTATTCATGTATGAAGTGTTTTTCAGTGGGCAAAAAACCTTGAATCTTTGAGTTTAATGTCTTTCTGGACCTAAAATGATGTGTTTGGGACAGAGGTACTTAAAAAATAGTACTTAGAAACCTCAAGAAGATGTTTAAAAAAACTCTTTACAAATTTACACTGAAATGGCAAAAAACTACAGCTTTAAGGTTAAATCTGTAAAGAGTTTTTGTTCATGTCTTTTCAATGGATAAATAACTTTAGATCCTTGAGATTAGCCTTTCTGTGCCATGAATTATGTGTTTGGGACATGAGTACTAAAAAAAATTGTGCTAAGAAACCTAATGAAAATGAATAAAAAAAAACTCTTTATAAATTTCAACTGAAATTGCAAAAAAATACCGCTTTAAGGTTGAATCTGTAAAGAGTTTGTGTTCATGCATTAAGTGTTTTCAGTGGACAAAAAACTATAGGTCTTTTGAGTTTAATGTCTTTATGGGCCTTAAATTATGTGTTTGGGACATGGGTTTTACAACAATGTGCTTAGAAACCTGATGAAGATGTATAAAAAAACTCTTTATAAATTCCAACTCAAATTGCAAAAAACGACCACTTTAAGGTTAAATCTGTAAAGAGTTTGTGTTCATGCATTAAGTGTTTTCAGTGGACAAAAAACTATAGGTCTTTTGAGTCTAATGTCTTTATGGGCCTTAAATTATGTGTTTGGGACATGGGTTCTACAACAATGTGCTTAGAAACCTGATGAAGATGTATAAAAAAAACACTTTATAAATTCCAACTCAAATTGCAAAAAACGACCACTTTAAGGTTAAATTTGTAAATAGTTTGTGTTCATGCATTAAGTGTTTTCAGTGGACAAAAACTATAGGTCTTTAGAGTTTAATGTCCTTTATGGGCCTTAAATTATGTGTTTGGGACATGGGTTCTACAACAATGTGCTTAGAAACCTGATGAAGATGTATAAAAAAAATCTTTATAAATTCCAACTCAAATTGCAAAAACGACCACGTTAAGGTTAAATCTGTAAATAGTTTGTGTTCATGCATTAAGTGTTTTCAGTGGACAAAAAAAACTATAGGTCTTTTGAGTTTAATGTCTTTATGGGCCTTAAATGATTTGTATGGAAGACAGGTACTAAAAAAAAAGAAGTCTGTACATGAAAATCAGGAATTAGAACCCTTAAAGACGAAGTGTAAGAAATAGGCCTACTTTAGGGCCTACAATTTTTTACGGAATTCCAAAAAATGAGCCATATAAGGTAAAATCTATAGAGAGTAAAAAAAACACGTATAAAGTTATTTTGTGGACAAAATATCTTTACAAACGTGAACGAAAATTGCAAATGATAGGCCTACGCCGGCATTTTAAATTTTAAGTCTGTATAAAATCTACTATTTTGGTAAAATTCGTAAATGTATTCGTACATGAATAAAGTAAGTTCTCACTGAACAAAACAACATCTGATCGTAAGATTTTAAAGCTTTTTAAGGGTCTTTTTAATCGATTTCAGTGAAAAAAGGAACAATAATTCTCAAAAGGTGATTAATATAGAAGCGTACTTTGTAGCGCTAAACTGTAAACTTTTATTGTGGCGTATTGATTTCTTGTGGGTGTTCACTAAGCCAAAGGACAATAAATAGTTCTATTTTTGAGGATAAAAATTTTCCTGAAAATAAACATTTCCGGGTTTAAACCCACCATTTTATAATTTAATTTATATTTCCTTGCGAACATCTATAAAACAGCCTCTCATGCTGATATACACGAACTCTTTACCAGTCAACTTGGATCAACTGTTTACGAAAAAACGCATCCCCATTTTGTTTTTACCGGTGCCGTATTACAAACTAAGAAAGGTAACTCTTTCAAAACTTTTACTAAATTTCTGCAGCATTATTTCCCTTATTCCGACAACATACTGGTTAAATTTCTGATCTAGGCACGAGTAGTGCGTGCGAGTTGTTTATATTGAACTGTCGCTAATGCGTTGAGTGTAAAGCAAGACGACAGTTGTTCGGCTTTGATTGACCACAATAAGGAAGTAAATTCGCATAAAAAAGTGTCTATTTATTGTCAGATATTAGGAATTATTTCCTAGTTCGATCCTCTCCAACTGAAATAAATTATTTATCCCCTTTTCAATAAACCATATAAATGAAAAACAACAACAAAACGTAAGCAGTTAGGAATTTATAATCCCTGTGCCCATTTGTCTGCCTCTGAAAAAACTCACACCACTCAATGTTGGACCTCATTTTGCAATTTTCGAGTTTCGTGGCCTCGAGTTTAACAAAAAAGTGAATATTTTTACGAATTTATTGGCTGAGTATACAATATGTCTGAGAATCACTATGACCAAACTATAATAACTAGGTTCGAAATTGCTCGGGGACGAATCAAAATGTAAACAAAAATTCGTCTCGTAATATTTTCGTAACCAAAAAATAGTTGGGTTTGACATTGCTCGGCGAAGAATCAAAGTGTAAACAAAGATTCGTTCCCAAATATTTACAAAACCAGAAAAACGTTGGGTTCAACAGTGCTAGGGGACGAATCAACAAAGTTTCGTCCCAAAATATATTCGTAACCAGCAAATAGTTTGGATCGATTTTTAAGGGGACGAATAAAAATGTAAACACAAATTCGCCCCCAAATATTTTCGTAACCGGAAAATAGTTTGAGTCGAAAATTTGGGGACAAATCAAATTATAAACAAAGATATGTCCCCCAAATAATTTCGTAACCAGAAAAAAATGGGTTCGAAATTTCTCGGGGACGAATCAAAATGTAAACAAGGATCATCCCCAAATGTGTTTGTAACAACAAAATAGTTGGGGTTGAAATTGTAAGTGGACGAATTAATTTGTAAACAAATATTCGTCCCCGAATATTTTCGTAACCAGAAAAAAATTTGGGTCGAAAATATTTTGGGACGAATCTCAATATAACCAGAAAATAGTTGGGTTCAAAATTGTTAGTGGACGAATAAACTTGTAAAAAAAGATACGTTCCCGAATATTTTCGTAACCAGAAAAAATAGGTCGAAAATATTTGGGGACGAATCACAATGTAAACAAAGATGCGTCCCCGAATATTTTCGTAACCAGAAAAAAGTTTGGGTCGAAAATAATTGGGGACGAATCACAATGTCAACAAAAATTCGTCCCCAAATATTTTCGTACCCAGAAAAAGTTTGGGTCGAAAATATTTGGGGACGAATCTAGATGTCAACGAAGATTCGTCCCCAAATATTTTCGTACCCAGAAAAAGTTGGGTCGAAAATATTTGGGGACGAATCACGATGTCAACAAAGACTCGTCCCCAAATATTTTCGTACCCAGAAAAAAAGTTTGGGTCGAAAATATTTGGGGACGAATCTAGATGTCAACGAAGATTCGTCCCCGAATAGTTTCGTACCCAGAAAAAAGTTTGGGTCGAAAATATTTGGGGACGAATCACAATGTCAACAAAGATTCGTCCCCGAATAGTTTCGTACCCAGAAAAAAGTTGGGTCGAAAATATTTGGGGACGAATCTCAATGTCAACAAAGATTCGTCCCCGAATATTTTCGTACCCAGAAAAAAAATTGGGTCGAAAATATTTGGGGACGAATCTCAATGTCAACAAAGATTCGTCCCCGAATATTTTCGTACCCAGAAAAAATTGGGTCGAAAATATTTGGGGACGAATCTCAAAGATTCGTCCCCGAATATTTTCGTACCCAGAAAAAGTTTGGGTCGAAAATATTTGGGGACGAATCACAATGTAAACAAAGATTCGTCCCCGAATATTTTCGTACCCAGAAAAAGTTTGGGTCGAAAATATTTGGGGACGAATCACAATGTAAACAAAGATTCGTCCCCGAATATTTTCGTACCCAGAAAAAAAAATTGGATCGAAACTATTTGGGGACGAATCTCAATGTCAACAAAGATTCGTCCCCGAATATTTTCGTACCCAGAAAAAGTTGGGTCGAAAATATTTGGGGACGAATATCAATGTCAACAAAGATTCGTCCCCGAATATTTTCGTTCCCAGAAAAAGTTGGGTCGAAAATATTTGGGGACGAATCTCAATGTCAACAAAGATTCGTCCCCGAATATTTTCGTACCCAGAAAAAATTGGGTCGAAAATATTTGGGGACGAATCTCAATGTCAACAAAGATTCGTCCCCGAATATATTCGTACCCAGAAAAAGTTGGGTCGAAAATATTTGGGGACGAATCTCAATGTCAACAAAGATTCGTCCCCGAATATATTCGTACCCAGAAAAAAAATTGGGTCGAAAATATTTGGGGACGAATCACAATGTCAACAAAGATTCGTCCCCGAATATTTTCGTACCCAGAAAAAGTTTGGGTCGAAAATATTTGGGGACGAATCACAATGTAAACAAAGATTCGTCCCCGAATAGTTTCGTACCCAGAAAAAAGTTGGGTCGAAAATATTTGGGGACGAATCACAATGTCAACAAAGATTCGCCCCCGAATATTTTCGTACCCAGAAAAAAAGTTTGGGTCGAAAATATTTGGGGACAAATCACAATGTCAACAAAGATTGATCCCCGAATATTTTCGAACCCTGAAAAAAATTTGGGTCGAAAATATTTGGGGACGAATCACAATGTCAACAAAGATTCGTCCCCGAATATATTCGTACCCAGAAAAAAAATTGGGTCGAAAATATTTGGGGACGAATCACAATGTCAACAAAGATTCGTCCCCGAATATTTTCGTACCCAGAAAAAGTTTGGGTCGAAAATATTTGGGGACGAATCACAATGTAAACAAAGATTCGTCCCCGAATAGTTTCGTACCCAGAAAAAAGTTGGGTCGAAAATATTTGGGGACGAATCACAATGTCAACAAAGATTCGCCCCCGAATATTTTCGTACCCAGAAAAAAAGTTTGGGTCGAAAATATTTGGGGACAAATCACAATGTCAACAAAGATTGATCCCCGAATATTTTCGAACCCTGAAAAAAATTTGGGTCGAAAATATTTGGGGACGAATCACAATGTCAACAAAGATTCGTCCCCGAATATTTTCGTACCCAGAAAAAGTTTGGGTCGAAAATATTTGGGGACGAATCACAATGTAAACAAAGATTCGTCCGCGAATATTTTCGTACCCAGAAAAAAAGTTTGGATCGAAAATATTTGGGGACGAATCTCAATGTCAACAAAGATTCGTCCCCGAATATTTTCGTACTCAGAAAAAAAATTGGGTCGAAAATATTTGGGGACGAATCTCAATGTCAACAAAGATTCGTCCCCGAATATTTTCGTACCCAGAAAAAAAATTGGGTCGAAAATATTTGGGGACGAATCTCAATGTCAACAAAGATTCGTCCCCGAATATTTTCGTACCCAGAAAAAGTTGGGTCGAAAATATTTGGGGACGAATCACAATGTCAACAAAGATTCGTCCCCGAATATTTTCGAACCCAGAAAACAAGTTTGGACCGAAAATATTTGGGGACGAATCTCAATGTCAACAAAGATTCGTCCCCGAATATTTTCGTACCCGGAAAAATTTTGGGTCGAAAATATTTGGCGCCGAATCAAAATGTTAACAAAGATTCGTCCCCAAATATTTTCGAAGCAGAAAAAAATGGGTTCTCAATTTTTCGGGGACGAAGCAAAATGTAAACTAGGTTACGTCCCTAAATATTTTCGTTACAAGAAAATAATTGTGTTCGAAATTGTTAGTGGACGAATCAAATTGTAAACAAATATTCGTCCCCGAGTATTTCGTACCAAATAATAGTTGGGTTCGAAATTGTAAGTGGACGAATCAACTTGTAAACAGATTCGTCCCTGAATATTTTCGTGTCCTCAAAAAAATAGTTTGGGTCAAAAATATTTGGGGCCTAATCAAATTGTAAACAAAGATTCGTCACCAAATATTTTCGTAACTAGAAAATAGTTAGGCTAGAAATTGTAAACTTGTAAACAGATTCGTCCCCGAATATTTTCGTGTCGACAAAAAATAGTTCGGGTCGAAATATTTGAGGCCGAAACAAAATGTAAATAAAGATTCGTCCCCAAATATTTTTGAACCAGAAAAAATTGGGTTCGAAATTCCTTGGGGACGAATCAAAATGTAATCAAAGATTCGTCCAAAGTATTTGCGTAACCAGCCAATAGTTCGGGTCGAAAATATTTGGGGACGAATCACTATGTATACAATATTTTCTTAACCAGAGTAAATTTGGGTTCGAAATTTCTCGGGGACGAGTCAAAATGTAAACAAAGATTCGTCCCCAAATTTATTTGTAACCAGAAAAGTTGGTTTCGAAACTGCTCGGGGACGAATCAAAATGTAAACATTGATTTTTCCCCAAATATTTAAATAACCAGAAATTAGTTCGGGTCGAAGATATTTGGGATCGAATGAAAATGTGAACAAAGATTCGTCCCCCTAATATTTCGTAATCATAAAAGTTGGGTACGAAATCGCTCGGGTCGAACCCAAATTTAAACGGATTCTTTCCTAAATATTTTCGTATTAGGAAAATGGTTGGTTTCGAAATTTTTCGTGGACAAATCAAGTGTTAACAAAGATTCGTCCTTTATATTTTCATAAGCAGGAAATAGTTTTCGTAGTGAAATGAAAATGTACACAAAGATTGTCCCCGAATATTTTCGTTACCAGAATAAAGGTTCGAAATATTTGGGGACGAATCAAAATGTTACAAAGATTCGTCCCCAAATATTTTCGTAATTATAGTAATGTTTGACCCGAAATATTTCGGGAGCGAATCAAATGTAAACAAAGATTCGTACCCTAATGTATTCGTAACCGGTATTTAGTTCGTTTCCATATTGCTAGGGGACGAAACAAATTGTAAACAAACATTTGTCCCTAAATATTTTCATAACCGGAATAAGGTTTGGTTCGAAATTGTTTGGGAACGAATCTATGGTAAACAAAGATTTGTCCATAATTCTTTCGTAACAGGAATAGTTGGGCTCGAAATTTCTCCGGGACGAATCAAATTGTAAACAATCATTCGTCCCCACATATTCTCGTAACCGGAAAATTATTATCTGATCCAAATTGTTGGTGACGTGTCTAAATTGTCAAAAATTCGTCCCAAATATTTTTCGTACCAAAAAAATATGGGGCTCAAAACTGTTTTGGGACAAATCAAAATGTAAACAATGATACGTCCCTAAATACTTTCATTACAAGTAAATTTAATTGGTACGAAATATTTGAGACGAATCCATTGTTTATATTTATTTTTGAATTATAAAACAACAACACAATTTAATGAATTTACTTGGACAACAAACATCTCCAGGACAAACAGTCCGAGATGACTTGTTGAATATCAACAGGCCCAAATATGTCAAGTACATTAAAATGGACAACATCTCAAGAACAAAAACTCCGAGATGACTTGTTCAATATCAGCAGGTCAAAGTAAACATTCCACGCGTATATGGACAACAAACATCTCAAGGACAAAAAGTCCGAGATGACTTGTTTAATTTCAGCAGGACACGCGTATATGGACAACAAACATCTAAAGGACGAAAAGTCCGAGACGACTTGTTCAATTTCAGCAGGACACGCGTATATGGACAACAAATGGACCGAATGTACATGAAATTCATTGGGTGGATTCTTCTACTGCAGTGATCAATAGTTTTACATTCACCAGCTTGACATGCTTGATGAGTACTTCTGTTCATAACAATCTGAAATAAAACAAACAAGTAACTTTAACTGAAGTGTGATATTTTGACAGACTTAACTACAATTTTTTAATTCTAAGCACAGATTTCAGTATCGAAACATTAAACACACTTTTTTGCAATCAACGTTGATTTTGTTTAGTCCAATTAAAAAGTCTGATAAATTACTAAGTCAACAGAAGGGCTAGTCTCAAAATTTCAAATAATTTAAGTATATTATGAAAGAATTTCTATTCTATACATCAACCAAAGAGTGTTTTAACTACCCTTTGTAATTACTTCAAGTTAGTTCTTTTTTTACTAGATTTAACGCCGTGTCAACACAATTTAGGTCATTTTACGGCGTCCAGCACACCTAACCTAGTTTTCCTGGACCATTGTCTATAACCAATACTCGCCTACCCTTCCACAAGGCCGGAAACTTCTCCATATTATCTAATCAATGGAGGAAAATTGACATTATTATCAAATTTTCATGGAAGGGTATAACCTCCCTGGGTGGGATTCAAACCAGCACCCCCTCGGACACGAGATTCCAAATCCCGGCGCGCTACCAACTGCACTATAGACCCAGGTTCACAAGTTAATTCAAAGTGAAATGTTTAAACTATACTTTTTAACACAGTTGACTATGATATCTAACAACAACATTTCCTAATTCATGATTTATAATTATCTAATGCTTTAACAGGTCTGATGTACAAAGCTTGCAATCCTCAGTGAACATTTACAATTCTTTAATTTCATTTTGTAGAAACAATATATGAAGTACATTTTGTATGACTGTTGATGAAATGAAAACAAGGTTATAAATGCATCACATTCAAAATTACCAGCACCTGACAGCACAGCCTCCAAAACTTAGTAATGTTTTTTCTAAAAGCACTTTTGTAGATTTAACTATAAAAAGAACCATAACTAAACATTTTAAAACAAAAAATTTTCAAAAAAAATATAGAGCATACAGAGTGAAAATGTCTCCAAACATTTGGTTGCTACTGTATATATACTGTCTTTGACTTCAGACCATTCGCAAAATTTGGAACCAAACTGGATCAGGACAACTCAACACAAAACAACTCAATCAAGACAACCCATGCCGCAGGTAGGGACAACTTCCCTAGAAGATAATTTAACTCAACCTCTAAACAACTCAACCCATATCATACACATGTATTATAATTAATTTGATAGAACCTTTCTGTGTTGATGCCCCGTGAAACCCAAACATACATACAAACAATTTGATTGAAAAATGATAATTTTAAATCAAAATTGACTTCAAATGTCACTTTTTTACTACATAATCATTAATTTCATTCCCCAATATCTTTCGTACAAAATAAACTTTAGAATAATATATGATACAGAATGAGTTGTTCACAGGTTGAGATGTCTCACAGGTTTGAGTTGTCCCAACTAAAGGGTGAGTTGTCTATGGGTAAAGTTGTACCATACTCTGATGTAACACATTCCATATAATATAAATCAAGGAATAATAGTACCTGCTCTGTACGGATAAATGTTCTGGTGATGGAGGTCTGTTAAGTAGATACTCATGGTTTTATTGTCACTTCATTAAATACACTAAATATATTCTAGTTCTGAAATAACAAAGGGAGATAACTATCAATATATAATTCTAAAATAACAAAGGGAGATAACTATCAATATATAATTAGGGGTGTAACGGTTAACCGATATACCGGTTTTTCTAGTTATGCTCCATACTGATTGTTTTTATCAGAGTCTGAAATTTAAATGTTGAATTAATGGTAAAATGTGTTCGGAAACTTGAAATATTTTTTAAAAAGTGAGAGAATAATTATCTTTAAAAGTCCATTTAAAACCTTTTTTCTAACTTATTCAAACATTTGCGTAATGCATGTTGATCATTTGAAAATACAAATATCTAAGTACAATGTTGATAAAATTAAGATGATGCATGTGCATTAATTTGTGCTATGCATGTATGCACAAAGAACAATATGTATTGCAATATATTGTAATATATTGCAATACGGGTTTCGTGTGTTGCAATATATTGCAATACGTTTTTTGCCGTATTGTTACACCCCTACTAAATATATTCTAGTTCTGAAATAACAAAGGGAGATAACTATCAATGTAATGGAAAAAAAATTGGCACTATATCAAAGTACATGTACATGTTATTAGACTTTCAGTTGTGTTAAGTGGTATTTATATCTTATTTTATCAATCAAGAGTACAGAAGCACTGCAGTGAATATTCAAATCAGTGGGGTTAATTTATGCGTCACTGAAAGTTGAATAAAATTGAACAATAGTTTCTTATTCTATTTATTTACAGCTCAATTTTCATGACTATCAAAGCTTGAATAATTTCACAGAGACTAAATAAGAAACTTTTATATATATACCCACGGCCTAACTGAAATATATTGGCTAAAAAGTTCAATCACATCATGACACACCATTGGAAAGTCCTAAATGTAATAAGATGACAATAGTTTTACATACTAATTCACTATGAAATTATTCATGTTTTAAAATTACAAACAATAACATTTAAGGTAGAATTCCCATTATGTTATTTTAAAGTCATTCATATTTTTCAAAATCATAATATTTTTTATTCATTTCATATAATAATTCAGCTTTAATTAGATTCTTCAATTAAAATTCTGTTGCAAGTTATTGATAAAATGTTGAATGATTATCTCCCTTTGATATGAAAATTGAGTTATTTTAAACTTGTCCCTACTAAATTCTAGTTCATATAATTCAAACATGTGACATGGTGAAAACATGAGAAATACAGTCAATATACATGTAAAATATCAGTTTTCTGAGATTTTACGTACACATAGTTTTGTATAAGGGAATTCTATCTCATGAACAGTTTTCCTTTTCAGTTCAATTTTCATTTCAACATTGTAAACAGAACCATGATGATCTAACCTGGTGTATTAATTTATTTACTTATAACTACATGTACCATTCTTAAACAGCCAAATCTATTTTTACACATGAACAGAAATATATAAGTCAGGCTAGCAGACAACAGTATATAACTGCTAGGACCAGTTATAAAACTTGAACCACCAGGTTAGATGTTGTCGGTCTTGTGCAATTGGACTACTAGCTCATTTACAGTGCCATCCATAATTACCTTTACACTATTGTAAATACAATGTACTTAATTTGTTTTTTGATATCACCAATACTTGAGAATTAAAAACTTATCTTAAGGTACATGTACAGTATTACCTCTGCCCTGATATTTCCCTTAGGTGTACCTTTAATTGAAATTATCCTCTGCAGAGCAACAACTTCTGAGTCTGAACAGCAACATCCTTTAGTCCCTCCTAATAAATGTTGCTCAAGAGAGGTTGTACTGTATAACTATTACATTTTTATCAAGTATCATCACTTGATCCCCTTTAAAAAGTTACAATCAATTATCATAATAGCTAAATATATATGAAATGAAATTTAATAGTAATAATGAAAAACCAGCATTTTTAAGTGTAAAGTGTACTTTTGGATGACACTGTATAAAAGGTGGCAATACCACATGACTATGACATCACAAATGCTATGGTTTTGAGAAAAGAAAAAGTAAAGACTCCACCAAAACAATTAGATTTAAAAAGCTGTAAATACTTTAATTTCAGTAACATTTCCATGATACCAATGCAAGACTAAGCAGAGAAGTGTGAACTATTTGCTGCACATCACATCTCCAAACACAGTTTTTTCAGGGTGCTACAGTTTCAATTCGTCCACATTTTGCGTTTAGAAAATGTTAGTAGGTTTTCAAAGGTATCATGGAAATCTGACAAGAATTAAAATACTTACAGCCTTGTTAATCTCTCAGTAAAGGCAAATTTTTTAACTTTTTTCTGGTAGAAACTGTAACATTTGTGACGTCATAGTCGAGTGGTTTAGTCTCAATAATAAATATTTTTTCTCAGCTTGTCTGCATGTATGCTCACATCTCCAATCATTAAACAATTGATCAAAGATGAGAAGAATCAGACAAACTCAACTCAAAGACAACTCGGCTCAAAGAAGGAACAACTCAACACATTAAGTACAGAAAACCCAACCTGTTGACAACTCAACCCAGAAACTCAACAAGGATCTTAGTTGTTCAGTACGTGTAAGTTTGCCGAAAGCTTCCGATAAAGCGCAATTTACAAACAAAGACAAAAATAGACTGAAAATAGTGAGTTTAATATATTCTTGCATAAAGGCTAAGCTCAGATTAATATTGTCGGACTATAATAAGATGTAAATAATATGATGTGGTGAAAACATTAAAAATATTATTAGACACAAGCTGTCAGAAAATTTACTGTGGTTAGAAAAATAGTTTAGTATTAGGGGAATACTATCTTAATTATCACATCTTATTTCTAGAAATCTTTGGAGTTTCGCAATAAGGGACTTTAGTCAGTAATTTCCCCTTGTATACTCTTCAAATAGGTAGATCCTACTTGTTGGATTACTCGGATATTACCCTTACTTTTTAATGTCAATTCGACAAAATTAATCTTAAATAACATCTTTGTAAGTCATTTAATTTGTTTGAAATTCAAGCTTAGTATTTTTAGGTTAAAGATTTATCCACATTTTATCACTTCTGTTAATATCTTCATTAACAAGAAAGATATTAGATGAAATACTTTGTTATCCTTATATAGGAATTCAATGATAAAATCTGAGGATTCCAACTGTAAGGACCTACTTACCAATAGGATTGCTTTAGATTTTATCAGGGAAAGATAACTGACAAAAGTCCCTAATTGATTCAATTAAATTTTTCAATCATTTCTTTATTGAACAAAATGTTGAAACTTTAATCAACAAAATAACTTCAAGATCCGTACTGATGACAGTTTGTCAAACTTGTAATAAATACATTGTAGATTGTTATTGAAAAAATTATACATTGTATTTTAACATATATTTACTTTTAAAGTTTTACTTATTGAGAAAACCCAAATGATTAAATTAACAAAAATTTGATAAACAATTATCATAAAATGGTTTTATAAATTTATCACAACATTAAACTATTAATTTTAATCTGCAAAAAATACAATATCTTTGACACACTTTAATGCAATCATCATATTTCATACCTTTTCACATTTTACAATTATACTCTAAATTGCTAAAAATCATTCTCTTTGTTTCATTAATATTTTCACAACATGTCAATAAACTTACACTTTTAAAATCAAATGAGAATTAAAAGATTATTTTAATGACTCAAATAACTAATACAATATTGTAAGGGAGATAATTCTGACTATCTTGTATAAGCTAGTTTAAAATATTACTACAGTTGCCTCCCTTGTTATAAATTATTCAAGGCTTTATAATCAGTATGTTATCTGAGGTGTGTTCAACAATGCGGGCGCTCACTCGAGCGCCCGCCTCGCGAATTGTTTTGTTATTGAACGACTGCGAGCGCTCAATCTATAAATAGAAGAAGGTGAAGATATCGGTCAGTCAGACCGTTTGTGTACAGAATGGCGAGCGCTCGCTATAAAAATCCAAGACGAAGTCAAACAGCACATTATTAAAAAAGCGGGTGGGTGAATCAAAATTATTTCTGCTGATACACAAGATCTTTCATATTTTTTACCATACATAAATCATAGTGAATCAATTTACTGTACCAAATAAAGGGTACATTTAGTGTATCACATGCATTGCGTGGGTAGTTTATGTGGAACAAGTAACACACAAGTTTGCGTCCACTTTTAAGAAAAATTCTTTGATATTTTTTATATTTAGATATGATCGTGATAAAATGAAAACAAATTTCATTTATGCGGCACATGCATAATATTCAGCATCTGACACCCTAGCTTATATGATATACTAAACCGAAGTTTAGATCGATGTAAATCCCTTTGAAATACGATAAATACACAGAAGGCTTGAGATTAAAGCATTGGATATTTCGTATTTGGTTATTTTAAATCTGCTATATTTTTTTCAATGTACCGATTTGAGTACCGGTACCAAAACGAAACGGTATTTACCGGAATTTATATAACAATTTATAAGCGAAACACCTCTCGAGCTGTATCGCGAGCGCATGCGCGATCGCCCGCGTTCAGAACGCGGGCGCTCGATGTCGCCCTGAGCGCTCGCATTGTTGAACGCACCTCCGGTTTAATTGGATTTGTTGAACTCAAAAGGTATTTGACCCTCCCAAGTTTGTCCCTCCTTCCAGTTGAGTTGTCCATGTGTTGAGTTGTACCAGAACAGCTGAGAATCTAATGTTTCATGATCTATTAACAATTACAAATAACCAAAATATACCTTTACATGTCCTTCTATCTAGTCACTAAATGACACACCATGATCCAGGATGTTTCTGTTTCAAGTTTGACCATAGTCTAAGCCCAGTGATATACTATAAGCAGCAATTCTCTAAGGATTATCCTATAAAAAGAAGACAAACAAATTGGTAAAAACTTCGTTGATTCACTTTCTTGTATTATAAATGGACACCTATTGTTAAATTTTATTCAACCATCAGTGGTGTATACATTAACTCTGCTAATTTACATCAATATGGATAACTATTTTATCTATCGTATGTACAGAAGTACGTTCGTGGATATTCAAATACAAGGGTTAATGTTTGCACCAGTGACAGTAGAATAAGCTTTAACTATACTAAGTTTGTACAAGTTCTTCCAAATAGATCTCCCTATATATCTCTTTGAAAAGATCCGTTGGTACAAATTTGCAATCTACAATGCCAAAGATGTTATGACTTTTTCTTGAACTAAACAACAGGGTCTATAGTCATTGTCATCTACAATTATAGTCCATTTTTCTCAAAGTTTTTGTCAAAGTTTGAATAATTTCACAGTGACTGAATACATACTAACACAATATTACAAGTGTTAGACATGAAGTCACCAAGAAATTATTCAAGTTTTAACAGTTGAGTAAAATGAACTGTACAACACAAAAAACATAAAAATAAAATTGTTTTTCGCCGATTTCTTTTTCCAGACAGAAAACTGAATGACAATAAATCAATGCATAAAATACATGCTACTTTTCTTACCCTGAACTCTTCAAATTGAACCTAGCTATTTAAGTGACCATTTTATGTTATCAATTTATTATTTATCAATTTAAAGCTCAAATGAATCTATCATTGTACATTTTGAATAAATTATACTATTAAATGAATTAAATCTAAAAAAAATCAAATCACATCGAATCGACATTCAAGTGAATTGTTGCAGCCCAAGTAAAAAATAATTTGTGCAGAAGATTCAGAGTAAACATTTACAACATCTCACAGACTCATTTTCAGGCTAAGAAATGTGATGGTCATTTTATGTGCTACTTTATCCTTTCTATTCTTTAGCTGTCACATGAACTTTTGTGAGATTGTTAACGAACTGAAGACTACAAACTCTGAACAAAATTAACATTGATTATAGAGGTCCAAGTTTGACCAAAACTGTACAAAAACAGAATCATAAAAACAAAGCTTTTATTAGCTAAGCGTACATGTAAACCTGTTGTTTGTACTTACAGTGAAGAAACTGGCCACTAATTATTGTACGAAATATATTGAACTGTCTGATTGCATAATTACACCATTATCCCTTACTGTATATATTAACTTCCATGTTCTATTTATTTATAGAAATTTGCAGTAAAAATACAATTTGTAAGTCAATTGAGTGTCAATATCTTATATGTCTAAATAATCAAATCGTTAAAACAAATGCTACAGAACATCTGTATTTGGAAGGGGTGTGAGTTTGAATCTAAATACACAATGTATGCCATTCTTTAATAATTTTTTCTATGTATTGTTAGCATTTTTATTTCCTGAATATTTTGTCTTATTTTATTCTGCATTCATACAATTTTTTTTAGACAAATCAGTAAATGACATTGTATAAGACATAAAATAACTACATGTACTACCTTTCTCTACCCCCAAAAAGTACGCAGTTAGTTCCATAAAACTTGACTGTAAGCTAAATATCTGCTGCAAAAAAATTGAATCTAACAGTAAAAGAGGTCATTAGTAAAATTTATTAGTGCACATGATATAAAGTATACAATGACAATTCACAGGCTAGCATGGGCATTTTTGGGCATAGAAATCTTATAGTTACTTAATGCACTATTTGAATGTCTCTGTTTTGACTGCTGCAAGATTTTAATGAATGGTTTTTTTATAAGGGCTGTCATGATACACCGGTACATGTATACCAGTATATTGCAATACCCAGCTGCAGCAATACATACAGTATTTGGCGATATTTTTTATTTCACTGGAAAATCGTTCCATTGTTCATTCCATCAAACCTTAAGTTACAAGAATTTAACCGATTGGGACGCGCCACAATCCTGAATGCCCATGTATACTTAAAGAGGCTAGATAATATCAGTAGCTGCAAGTAAGATTTTCAATGTTTCTATTAAATACAGCGGAGGCACAACAAATCTAAAAGCCCACAATATTGTGGTACCTATCATGATACAATGCCTGTATTGCAGTATATTGCGATACGCTTCTGGCGTATCATGACAGCCCTATTTTTTGTATACCCTGTTAAAGGCACATGGTCTACAGATTGTAAACAAACCATTGTTTTTCTCCAAATTCTTTCAAAAACCAAAAAAAGAAAGATATCAAATAGAGCAAAATTAGGGATCATACATTCTTTTGTACCAAAATGCCTACATTAGCTTGTGCTTTGGAATTGTTTAGGTTGAATTGTTTGCTCAAATATTTTTGCACATTACATTTTTAACAGCCTGATTCAGTTTTTGTGCAGAGCTTTGGAACAAACAGTCAAAACCTACAGGATCAAATGGGATTTTAAGGAGAAAAAAAGATAATTAAAAATCGTTATTGTATGCACTATTTGATGTAATCATTCATCTAGAAAGAAAAATTTGTGAAAAAACTAATTTTTGTTTACCATGTTAGTTGTTGTTGTAGATCACATGACTACAGACCCTGTGCTAGGATACATTTGACTATATTGTACCTTGCCATTGAGTTTGTTTGTTTGTTTGTTGGGTTTAACGTCTTAGCAACACATTGTATAGGTCATATAACAGCCGTCAGTCAACCTACTCACTCCTTCTGGAAAGGCTAAATTTCTGGATTTAGTTGTAAACCAACTACTAAGCGCATACTTTTGTCAGTGACTGACAACTGTCCTACAAATTAAAAATCATTGGTAGGAGGGAGAATGATCATATAAATAATTTCATGACCAAGTTCCACGAAAGTATGCCCCGCCCGGGAATGGAACCCATGACCGCTCAATCAGTAGACTTGGGTGCTACCAACTGAGCTAGCCAGGCACCCTTGTCATTGGTCAAAACACTAAGAAAGCAAGCATTGACTAATACAGTATCCTAACTAATGTACCGCAGACTCTTTATAATTCTGTGTATACATGTTCAGACAAATTTCATCATCTTTACAAGGTCTATAGTCTAGGGCTGCACCGATTCACTGCAAAGTCAAATAGATGAAATTGAATTTTATATTCTTTTGATTCCAATTCTTTCAATTCAATTTATTGAATAGTATAGTTTATTCCAAATGCACATCAATACATTCAGTGAGCTTAAAACTAATAATTATTGATAGAATGAAAGAGTTAACATTTATTTCAAAGCAAATAAATGTTCATACTGATTGATGTATCAAAAGTTCATCAGTGTAACTAAAAGTGTTAAATCTTTATAACTTTCATAGACAAAATTAAAGACTGGTATTTAATAAAAAATCCATGTGCCCTGTGTGAATCTAAATGGAATCGGTGCCCTCACAATCCATTTTCAATGTATTAAATCAAAACACTGCAGTCCTTATCTATAGTCATGTGATCTACATCAGTTAATAATGAAATAAAAAGGCAAATGCTTTATGCTGATTTTTCTCACTTCTCAAATATTTGAATGACATGATGTAAAGCATAAAATAACTACCATCTTTCTTTCCCCTAAAATTCTCAATTGGTTCCTTCAATATTGATCATAATTTACAATTCCTTAGCACAAAAATTGAATCTAACAGCAATCTAGGTGATCTGCAAAAAATATTTGTGCAGAGGATTCAAATATTCAACAACAATTTGCAGGTTAACTTGAAGATTTCAGGCATTGAAATGTATAACTTATTTTATGCACTATTTGATTAGTTCTATGTCTTGGCTACTGCAAGACTTTGATGAAAAACAACAGTTGTTAAGATACTGAAGATCATGTGACTATATATAATCCATTTTTAATTAGGCCTCTCAATCTAACAAAAGAGTCTAACTGTCAAAAACAGGGAGAAATGATCATGTTCGGAAGATTATTGTTGAGTTTTCATAAATTATTTGACTTATAGCAATGAATAGAACAATTAAGGCCAACATTTTTATATTTTTTTATTTACGGAAGCGCCGACCCTAATTTCTGGTGAAATGAAATAAAAATAAAAGAAAAAAAATTTTCTTTTATTTTTCTTCTCGCCGCCGAGTTGATGAATTCCCTCCCTTGCAAAAAAAAATTACCTGCAATCTGTCATAGAAATCGGGCGCGTCACCTAACGATTTCGCTACGTATCGCTATGAAAAAATTAGCGATAATCAATTCCTATTGGACAACTCAATAAGTATTGAATATCAAATCGCCCGTGCGTCAATTTGACCCGCTTATATTTTGCCTTCAAGAGTCATAGTTGAATCAAGATCTCGGATCGACAACAAGTGGAGCGTATGTTACGTCCGCCTATTTGATGTAATTGACTAATCAGCGATGCGCGCTACGCGGGGGTTGCAGTTAGTAAACACGCTTCAAAAGCCGATAACAAGTAACTCCTTTGTTTTCCAAATCCCAGCGATGACTGTATATCCATAACTCTAATATTTGGGTTTTCCCCTGCAGTACATACAAACTTTCACCATCAACAAGAATACATCACATGTAACATGTGATTAAAGAACAATAGGATTTTATATGTACTTCATGCCTTTCAGCAGTAATGTGTAACAAACTTTGTACTGCCTGCGCACACACAGAAAAAAACCACAAATTTGAGTTTTGAATTAAGTCTATTGTTAAGGCTAAATCATCTGCACAAATATTTTTGCTCACGACCTACTTTACAGCTTGATTCAGTTTTTGTGGGGAGGATTTGAAGCAAACAATCAAAACTCACAGGATGGATAGGAGGTTTAAGGATAAAGAAAGTTAGTAGTTATTTTACATACATGTATAATGCACTATTTGATGTCATTCAGTTATATAATAGAACAAATCATACTTGTGCTTGAGAAAACTAAGCGATGGCTGAAATTGAGAGACTTCAAAAAATATAAATGTCTACATACCATGATATATCTGTGTTACAGTACTGTCTACAAGTCATTCACCATTATCATATCATACAATATATATATTATCTTCACCAACAACCAATCATTATACTAGATGAATATCCTGAAAGTTCAAATAATACATAAAAGTAAAAGATATAATGCAAAACTATCTCCTTAAACATTTATCCAACAGACCCCTGCCACAGGATCTCCCAACAGTACACATTCAAATGACCTTAATGTTGACCAATCAACAAATATAGTAATACAGTAAGGGCCAACTAATTTGGACTGAGACTTTGAGCTTGTCAGATTTAAAATAAGTGAGTTAGGCGGTGTTCACATGTGTACGCACACGTCATCCGTGCCCACACACGTCATCCTCGTCCAGAAATTGAAAAAACCCTCTAATTACTTTTTATAGAAGTGTTCAGATGTGTATGCATCCTTCATCCACCTTTCGCGCCCTTCATCCGCGTCCGCTTTGAATCGCTCACTGCTTGATTTTTGACGTGTACGCGGACAGATGTGGATAGCAGATGGGTAGAACAATATGACGTAACAACAGCTAATTTCTGAAGAAGTAAGTGAGAAAATACTAGATTTGTTGCGTTAACGTGATTATATGTACAACCCAGGTCTAAAAGATCATAAAAAGGCCTATATTACAAAACATAATTGGGAGTCAATAGCGATAGCCATTGAATTTATGATTTAATAATTTATGATTTAACTACTTTATTTATTTCTCATCAAGAAATTTTATATATCAAATACATTTGGACAGACAAGTGTACATGTGAACATACCGCGCTGATGACGTATGCGGATGATGTATGCGGATGGTGGACGTGGATGGCAGACATGTACACATGTGAAAACCACCTTATGCAAGAAGATTGTTTTAGATAGGGTTTTAATCCAATTGGATAGAGAGCAAAGTCAAAGAGCAGGTTATGCTATAAGTATATATACAGGATATTTGTCAACTTTGGTGTAAGATCAATTTTTTTCACCTAGTGAGCTCAGAAAACATATTTTCACTAGTAGCATAGCTACAAATGTGGTTTTCACAAGTTGAATTAAAAAGAATCTTACACCAAAGTTGATGCATATTCTGTTGTATGTATATCTTGTCTGTATGTCATGTGATCTTTGTTAATAATTGTAATATGTTGTATTCATTTGTTCTCATGTACAGTACCATGTATCTTGGTGTGAGCAAATAAAGTGTATGTTCTGTTCTGTTTCTTTTATGCTTAGTTCTTTGTGTTGTTAGAGCTACATTGTTTTTTACACAAATTATAATGTGACCTCATTTCTTCTCCAAGATGATGTCATTTATGATGAAATCATTGACAATGAAAATATAAGAAATCATTATATAATTTTAATTTCATTGTAAATTTTCATCAAATAACACCATATTTAACCATAAAGCATGAAAGAAAAAAGATCTCAATCCTTATTTTTCGACAATTCTTTATCATATTTATGGCAGATAGTCACCCTTCTCACAGTTCCTAGAGAAGCTTAGATCTCTAGATCCAAGCATTTAATAACCAGTACTGTATTTAGAACATACAGTGCCATTCATAATTTCAGTTACACTTTTTGTAAATGTATTTATTGTAAATAGTTTTTACTAATAATTAGTAATTAAAACATATCTATAGAAACATAGGCTATACATGTATATTAATGACAATTGTATAAAGTACCTTTTTCATATGTTACAATCTATTTTAACTAATATTATGTGTAAATACATCTGAATTACAATGTATTTGTATCAAAAAAGAACCAGCTTTGTTTAAAAGTATAAAGGTAATTTTGGACGGCACTGTTTCTTGGTTTTGGTAGCAATCAACTTCCTTTCCAAACAAAACTGACACAGACTTTGGAGGGAAAACAAGTAAATCTGTGAGCTAATGCTCACTAGTGATACCCCCGCCAAAATCTAAAAATATGCGACAAACAGGAAGTAGATGAGCAAGGAGCATGAAATCGCTTTACACCATATGGGACTATGGGATGAAGCAATATGCAAAGTATTAGGCTGCTGCATGATATAGTTGCTGAGAAAACTGTGACGGAAATTTTGTAACAGACGGACGCATGGACGCACGCACGGACAAGGGTAAAACAGTATACCCCCCTCTTCTTCGAAGCGGGGGTATAATTAAACGTCTGGTGTTTGAACATATTAATTAAGGATACATAGACCTGACAGAGTAGATTTTATCAGTAACGAGGAACACACAACCAATTCAACTAACTATCACTGGCACTAGAGTCAGTAGGTTATTTCAGTAACAAAAATTTGCAGCGATTTATCTACACTACTGACTTCCAGTTAAATTATGCGTAGTGTTTAGTTTAGTCTAAAATCAAGCGCACTTAATAATGGGAAAAGTCTTGTAGAGTTTTTAAACCAATCAGATTACACGTCGTCATTTGACCACAAGTAAGGCCATGCCAAATTGGAATTCTGTTAAGCATCAACTCAAATTTGATGAACCTAGATACCTATTCACAAAAACACACAAACCGAACGAAAACACAAACATTTTTTAGGCAAAAAATAATGCATTAAATACATTATTTTCAACGGAATAACATCTTCATAATATGAACAATGGTCTGAGTTTAATATAAAATGACTATGTTTTTTTTTCACGTAAAATATATATTGTATTAATGATGCGGTTATGATAAATTGCTTACAGTGAATAACGTCGTTGCCGAACACAACTTTCCCTGAATTAAATTGTTGTATCGAATCCCAGAACATCGCAATTATTAAAAAATTACCTTTAATTTTGTTTTTTATTTTGATTGACTCTAAAACCTACACGCACGCTTAACAAAATTCCGATATGGCATGGCCTATGAAGTTGCTGCAAAATTATGATTAATTTTACGAAAGCTGTATTACTTATCAAGATTTTAACAATCAGTTTTGTGAAGAAATATAGTTTGTATTTTTACTAATTTAAGGATTCTAGTGCCAGTGCTATTAAAGCAGATATGTCCATGTTATTAAAGTCAAGTCCTATAATCACAAATCTTAACATTTAACAACATGTGTGAAAGTTTTCAGGCTTGGTCCAGAATTTGAGGATATTATAGTAATTCTTGGGTATATAAAAGTAGCTGGAATAATGAATATCAGGAATTTCAGGGTTTTAAGAATATCAAACTACAACCCATAAAGTCTTAAATTCTCAAGTGGAAGGCATGGTTTCAATCAACTAAAGACACAAACAAAATGAATGCAAAAGCTGGCAAAAACAAAATATATTGTGACAAATTTTGCCTGTTTTAGCATTAAAGGCCCGTTTTAGTGAGCTACATGGAGTGTTGTAGAGATAATGCCCTAAAGTTATCTATTTCATAGATTTACCCATGTGAAAAATGGTTCTTTTCTTTCATACTTTTTAGTTAAATGTGGTGTTTGTTGATAAAAATGTTCGATGAAATAATAAATTATATATTTTTCATAGTAGTAAAAAAAATCTCTTATATTGTCATGCTCAAATGCCTTCATCTTGGAAGAAAAATGACATCATCTTGTAGAAAAAATGATGTCATGTTATAATTTGTGTAAAATATGTCTAACAATACACAAAGAAACAGAATATTTGTCAACTTTGGAGTAAGATCTTTTTTATTTAAATTCATCAACTGCAAATACAACATTTAAACTTAATGCTATACCACTCTTAAAAATATGTTTTCTGAACCCTCTCGGTGAAATATGAAATAAAAAAAAATAAAAAAATAAAAAAATTTAACCCGGGTCGATAGCGCAGTTGGTAGCTTGCCGGGATTTGGAATCTCGTGCCCAAGGGGGTGCAGGTTCGAATCCCACCCGGGGAGTTTATACCCTTCCATGAAAATTTGACAATAATGTCGATTTTCCTCCATTGATTAGATAATATGGAGAAGTTTCCGGCCTTGTGGAAGGGTAGGTGAGTACTGGTTATAGACAATGGTCCAGGAAAGCTAGGTTAGGTGCGCTGGACGCCGTAAAATGGCCTAAATTGTGTTGACACGGCATTAACTCCAATAAATAAATAAAATGAATAAATAAATGAAATAAAAATTGATGTTACACCAAAGTTACCAAATATCCTCTATTTTGTGTTTTGTTACAAGTTATTTACAACAACCTATATGGTTTTTCATGCAAAGTGTAAGCACTGGCATTTTGCAGACAGAAAAAAAGATTGACTTTACTGGCAGGTCAAGTGGTACAAAGAAAGACTGCTACAATAGTTCACCCTGGGCACATTTGTTCTATGGCTCTTTTCACAAAGATTCTTAAGAAAAATTTATGTTACTGTTTTGCTGTGTACAAGTGTACAAGTTTCACTTATGTATTCATTAATGTGTGTCTATAAGGGTATCTGTCTATATCTTCTTATTGTTCAATCAAATCAATCATGCAGACCTATACCGTAACAACTTTAGTAAGAATTCCCTAAATTATCTAATTCCAACATGGAAAAAATATTCTGTTTTATACAGTTGTATTCATAAGCAACTTAGAAAACAAAACAAAAAATAATCACTACTTTTTGCTTGGCCAGTCATTAGTACGGATATCAAGAGCAACTATTTGAATTTATTTACAAACATTATTCTTACAAATTATGTCAGTGCTGTAGTCATTTGAATGCATGAATAATAAACAATTTGAGGGTTGCCCCCAAGACTGTAGTAACTTGCTCTGTAATGTAATGCACTTACTACAGTCTTGTAGGCAACCCTCAAATTATATTTTTGAGTTTATGTGATTTATTATATGCTTTCCAGAGGAATACCGGGATTTATCAGTGAAATAAAGATAGATATTCCACTGTTTTGCAACTATGAAAATAAATTTGTTATTTTTCTCTGTTTGGATGCGCTGTTCTGATGACATATCATACTTAAACTCTAAAAGAGCCAGTTTGAAGCATATAATAAACAGAAATTTTGTTTATTTCAGTGTAAGATCTATTTATTTCACTACTGAGCTGATGATATTATATTTTTACTTGTGGCTAAGCCACAAGTGAAAATAGTGCATCTTTAGCTCACTCGTGAAATAAAATCAATCTGACACGGAAATAAACAAATATCCTCTATTTACACTTGAGTTATAGACATATACCCTTTAGTTACACAGTTTGACAAAATAGATGTAACAATATTGTAAGAAAAAATTCTCAAAGTTTTGACTTAAAAAAAAACTTGAAATTTCTCGAACATAAATTGAATCATTAACAATGGCTATATCATTTTTATTCTTTCATCAAACATAGTAACATGTGCAGCAGTCATGTTGTTTTGTCATTATTTACAAGTATTTCTGTAAAACCAGGGTCTTTCAAATAGAATTGTCCAGAAACCGGCCGCTTAATCATTCAGATAATGGGCCACCATGTTGGCTAAAAAATCTCTGTTGAAAATCACAATATTTTCTCTAAATGACATTTAGTGAACAAAAAATAAATTAAAACATGGGATGAGTACTATTTCATATCATTATAGTCGGAAAAGAGTAATATTTATGGAACATTGATAAAATTCTGTGATTTCCCCTGTGACGGTGTCAAAGTAAAATTCTATCCTGAACATTTTCATTTTTTGAAAAACGGTCTATGTTATTGAGCAATTATGACACTAAATATGAGGATAATTACCCTCAGGTAAATCATCGATTTCGGGACAACTTATATTGGGGTGGGTGGTGTTTACGCAGCGCATTTCCAGACCATTCTATTTGAAAGACCCTGGTAAAACTCATCTAAATCTAATCTTAAGTTTCAAGTTAGGATATGAATTTATAAAAAGCCTGCCAGATTAAAACAAAAACAATGGCTCATACCTGAATGTACTTTGTAGAGATTTCAACATTTAAATTGTCCACAACAGAAACCAGTAGTACATCAACAAAGTTATGTTCCATTGTAACCATACTATACCATACATCAGAGCAACATACATGTTGGTATCATAAATTTGTAGAAAACTTGCTATGCCTTTGACTGTAGTAACTAAAATACAATGATATTCACATTTATCACTCATTTGATCCTTAGAAGTGATAAACACCTCAGTCAGGGCATATCATCTCCAGTCTTCCAAAAAGCTTGCATCAGTACTAGACATACAGTCCAGCAAAATTGAAGTTTAACTTGACAGAATGAAAGTAACAATTTACTGGACCAGAAAAATTCTTAGTGATATGTAGGGCTGTCATGATATGCCATAAGCGTAGCTTGAAATACTGCAATATGCTGGCACCGTATCACGATACGTACCACGATTTATGGCGGGCTTTTAGATTCGTTGTGCCTCTGCTGTATTTAACAGAAACAATGCAAGTTTTACATGCAGCTACTGACATAATCTAGCCTTTTAAAGTATTTAGGGTAATTTAGGACTTTGACACGCCCCAATCAGTTAAATATTGTAACTTAAGATTAAATTTAATGAACAATGGAAAAACTGACGTTTCACTACTTTTATTTCGCTAAGGGAAGAACTTTCCAATGATATAAAAAATATTGCCAAAAAACGGTACGTTAAAATCGTACCACGGTACGTATTGCCACAGCTGCGTATTGCGTATTGTATATCAGTATATCGTGACAGCCCTAGTGATATGTTAAAATTTTGATAAAATTTGATACAACTACTTATTATGTTGTTTTTTATTGACTTTGAAAAAATAGAGGTTGAAAAAAGTTGATGGACTGTGGGCCTGCTCATATTCTTAAAGTCATTGGACAACAGTGATTTCATTGAACTCAATCCACTGTCCACTGGCTAAATTTAAAGACTGCAACTGTGACTTTAAAATCAAAACTACATGCTACCATTTTCATATGAACAATACAGTGTATATAGTCACATCATCTACAATTTGTTTTTTCGCCAATTAGTCTTTAAAGAAAATAAATTAAGTAACAACAAATAGTACATAAAATAACAACTACTTTTCTTTTTTTTTGAAAAATGCTGTTTGACCTTGAAATTGTTTATCATTAGCTGCATGTTCTGTGCACAAAATTTGAACCAAGCTTAATACTAGGTTACAGCAAAATTCATTTGTGCAGAGCATTCAAAGTAAACATTTACAACTCATGGATTTATGTGAGCATTTTCTGACAAAGAAATGTAATAGTTATTTTATGCACTATTTGAATCTTTCCAATTTTTTGGTTGCTGCAAAAATATGAGGGAAAACAGAAGTTTATTACCAATCTGAAGATAACTTTATTATAAACCCAGTCTTAGCCATAGTCAGGGGTGAATTATTTTAACAATTTTATTATTTATTTACTTTATACTTATTTTATAAACATATCATTACATAAATTTTACCATGTGAATATACACTATTTATAATTTAAAGTAAATGTTATAAATATCAAATTGGTATGCCATACAGTCAAAAAGACAATGTGCAAAATTTGAAATGCCTGCATTTTAAATTACAGGTCATCCACATAAACATTGTGTATATAAAGCTCTTTTCATAACACACCAATATTCAGGGATGAATTATTTTAACAATTTTATAGTTTAGTTACTTTATACTTATTTTATACATACCATTACATAAATTTTACCATGTGAATATACACTATTTAAAGTAAATGTTAAATATCAAATTGGTATGTTTTAATCAGTAAAATGCTTTAATGCATCAGTTTATTCACCTATTTAGTGGACAAGTCCATTGTTTAAAGTACAAAAACAAGCATGACCTAGAATGTAGGCAATACAGAGGGCTGAACAAAACACTACTGTAACTCTATTAGGAAATAAGTCAAGTGATCTACATCAATAAGGTTTATAATCACATGTTTTTCAACGATTTTGCTTTTTAGATTAAATTATTCAATGAAATCATATAGCACATAAATTAACTACATGTACTATCTTTCTTTTCTTCCATAAATCTCACTTGCTCACATGAATCTTAGCTAAATATCCATTGCACAAAAATTGAATCAAACAATAAAAATTTGCAAGATAATGAATTGAAATAAAATTTTAAGTAAAAAATTAAAAAATACAAGCTTACATGGGCGTTTTGGACATAGAATTTATTTATTTTATTTCGTTTGGTTTCACACCCTAGCAACAAATTGTTTTGGTCATATAACGGCATCCAGCGCACCTAACCTAGCTTTTCTGGATCCTTGTCTATAACCAGTACTCACCTACCCTTCCACAATCCCGGAAACTTCTCCATATACCTTATTAATGGAGGAAAATTGAGATTATTGTCATATTTATGTGAGGGTATAACCTCCCCAGATAGGATTCGAACCGATACCCCCTTCTGGACATTAGATTCGAAATCCAGGTGCCCTAGCAACCGCGCTACCGACCAGGGATTTTTGGACATAGAAATGTAAGTTATTTTATACACTGTTTAAATTGTCCTTACATTTTGGTTGCTGCAAGATTTGGATGAAAAACAATAGTTTGATTACATTGTGAAGATTACATGACTATTTACGAAACACCCACAAAAGTATGGAATGAACACATTGAGATATTTATAATGCATGATAATTTACCACAGTGAATTAGTTGCATAAATTGCTTAAGTATCTTGGTGTTAAACTTAAAAAAAAACAATCAGTGAAGTTTCTTATAAAAATGTTCTTTAAATAATGCGCTAATTGCTCTTCACTTATGAATTATCTACAGAAATATACCAAGCAAAGCTCCTACAATGTGATTCAAACCGAACTGTAAGGTGAGTGATTATGACAGCCCAAGCTAGTCATGATATAACAAATACTGGACCCTCTAACAGTTTGAAGACAAAGAAAAGTTACTAAAAAATTGCTTTCAATTTGTTTGTAGATACGTAATTCTTTAATTTATATTTTGTATGGTTGGTGATGAAATGAAAACTAATTTCATAAATTTATAATTTTTATAAGATTCAGCATTTGACATCCTAAAGTCTCCAAAACTAAAAACCACATCAAAATAATTGGATATCAAATTTTCAATACAAGCTGCATGTAATTAGCAGGCTTACACAGTAAAAATGTCACCAGACTTTTGGTTGGCACTGTACTATGACCTCATTGCCACCACTTCAGAGACATTTTCTTTGTTTAGGCCTACAAAAAAGCCTTTATCAAAAATTTAATATCAGTTGCTTTGAAATGCTTTTTTCCCTTTTTTTGTTAGTTAGTTCTATATAGTTGAAACATAGCAGCTTTAAAGTATGTCAAAAAAACAGTGACAATGAACATGATTTTGGAGCTTTCAGAATGTCAACTGCCAAATCTTATTAATGTGATGCATTCAAAACATTTCTTTTCATTTTATCACCAATCATACTGAATATATAAAAATAGTGGTCCAACACACTGGTCCATACAAGCACTGTCATTTTAAGAATTTCAGTAAATTTTCTTTATCTTCAAACTTTTGGTGGTCACTGTATGCACCATCATTTTATGCCGTTAGAAGTGACATGACACATACAGGCATGAGTGAAAGTTGAAAGTTTTTGAAATACTGAAAACCTACTTTCAAAATACTGCCTTTTACTGACCCCTGGGGCAGTTTCACGAAAAAACTTATTCTTTCACTCAAACTCTATATTAGACAATTTGAGTTTGAGTTCACAAATGGACTTAAGTTTTTTTGTGAAACCGGGGCCTGAAATAGACAGAATTAATTTCAAATACATAGAGTAATTTATTCTCAAAAATACTGAAATCAGTATCAATACTGAAAACTTTCACCCACGTACAAGGGGTTATCAAAAAATTTATGAGCTTTTAAATATCTTTGAATGTCAACGTCTATTGTAATGAAATTTTATAAGCATGCCTTGTAGAACAATATCAATACATTTTTAAAGGAACAGGTAACTGCATCAATAAATGTTGATTTTATATTGCTTTAAATAGGCGCATACACAGCCTCAGAAACACGGTAGAAAATTGCAGTTTAAAGTCATCTTGTATTTGTTGCTAATAAACTAATAATTCACGTAAAGAAACTGCTAAGTGTTGCATCATTTCCGTTATTTTTTTGTTGATATCGCTAGAAATGCCAGATGCCGTTATTATTAACAACGGGAAAATGATGGACTAAACAAATTTGAAAATCATGCAATTATAAAATTTTGTTCTAATATGGGAACAACACCAGCAAAAAACATTTGAAAAGATTAGCAGGCAACGGAGCTAAGGTATATTACAAAAAAATGGGTGCTTTTAACCACTTTCACTTTGAGGCCAGTTTTTCCATCATTTAAAAAATAATTCTTTCACTTATTAATAATGCACATGTAGCTAAGGCTTTGCTTATTCAAATGACACCAATATCTTTTGCAAACACCAAGTAATAAAGTCATGGGACAATTTTAAACATCACAAACAGATCTAGTTTAGTCTGCACAAAAGTCGCAAGAACAAAATACACTATTGAGGGCAAATTTTGTACCGTTAAATTGTATAAACTAAGTAAAACGAGGATATTCACGCATGCAATCGATCATCAAATGGTTTTTTATGCAGTCAAACCATATGAGTATTAATGAAGTTTATCTAGTCTTCAAAAAGAGAATATTTTTCTTCATTATTACATCTACAGTACAGTCATCATTGAGCATGTGGCATAACATTACATGTACTTGTATGTAGTTCTTGCGATTTTTGCATCGAGTAAACTAAATCTGCTTAATCGTGTGTTTGAAATCAGACTTAGACCTTATTATTCGACGAATGCAAACGATGTTGGTGTCATTTGAAAGAGCAAAGCTTCAGCTTTGCGCACCTGTATAAACCTGTGAAATGAAATTATTAATGATGAAGAAACTGGCCTCTGATTTAACTTGGTTGAAAAACTGCCATTTTTTTATTAATATACCGTAGATGTATATTTAGTGCTTTTGATTCAAGACCGTGCCAGTTGCCTGTGGGAAAGCATACAGGATGATGAAAGATGCGGACGACATACCCTTATCAACGCTTGCAAGAATGATGATGTCAAAGGGTGCCTTGATACAGATAGGGGTTTCCATAGGTAACATTGACATTCAGTTTAAAGAACATCAAAGACAACTTTAATTTTTCTACACTGTTTAAAGAAAATAAAACAAGACTTAAACAAATAAATAACAAATAAATCTGTGAGCTAATGCTCACTAGTGATACCCTCGCCAAAATCTAAAAATATGCGACAAACAGGAAGTAGATGAGCAAGGAGCATGAAATCGCTTTACACCACATGGGACTATGGGATGAAGCAATATGCAAAGTATTAGGCTGCTGCATGTTATAGTTGCTGAGAAAACTGCGACGGAAATTTTGTAACGGACGCACGCACGGACAAGGGTAAAACAGTATACCCCCTCTCTTCTTCGAAGCGGGGGTATAATAACACACATGTTTAATGTACAATAAATTGATAATTTCCGATCAAATGAAACTGGGTAGATCTCTAATATACTTAATCAAAATTTGTCTATAACTACACTCCTAAAGCAGAGTTTATTCATGTAACTTTTCGATTGCATTATTTTGCAAAATGCATTGCAGACGATAAAGTTCTATAGCTCTGCACTGTTCGTAAACATCAATCATTGTTTTGGAGCACATTAGTTTTATTCATTACATACTAATTACAGGTCACGGGACACATGTGGGTTCCAGTCCATTATCAATCTACTGAATGCAACACAGCGTATTTTGTGTCGGTTAGATACAGCATGTTTTTCGGCTGTGCACCAGCAATGAATTCATGGCCAAGAATGATGAGTGTAGGCCGAAGGACATTACTTTTAGAAACAGTCATGGGCATTGACTGCTTTCTGTTAAAGTACAAGTTGAATGTTATCATGATGTTGGCGTCATTAATACTTTGGAGAGTTCCGATGTCGCTGACATGTGTACCAGTAAAATGTAATAATATTGCAAAAAAGCAAACTTTTCAAATTGATAACTCAACATATTTTACACAATAAAAAAGTCCATGATTTTTTGGATAATCCCTCATATGTTCTATTTACTTAAAATACGTGTACATAAATTTGAGTACCAACTAGCTATAGTGATTGACCTGTGTCTTGGACAGTCACAATGGCTCACCCTAAATTGTTTACATACAAGGAATAATAATATATACCTGTTTCTCGTATTCTCGTGGTTTCTCATATTCTCGTGACGTAATAAAAATGGTCCGAACCGACGCTCGCGACGATTGGTAATATCCGAAAATACGTCAACTTTTTACTCTGATCAATATCAAACTCGCCCATAGTACAAAAACGATATAAGACCGCTAAAACCCCTAAATATGAGTGAAAATGTGTATTAAATTAGCAATTTTATATGAAAAACTTCATATTCCTCCCCAGAATAACTGTTTCAACTACTCGTTTTTAGCAAAAGCCGTCAAAAGTAGGTCATGCATCATTATTACATAGATGCTTTGTCACACAAAGGTTAAACCCCAATAAATTCTACATTGCAGTTCAGAAAGTGTGTTCCACGCCAATTGAAATAAAAATCCAATTACACGATTATTGTTGTGCCTTATTTTGAATCAAAATTGAGCTGTGACCACTGTGTACCACTTAGTTTTGGCACCTCAGTATGGGTTTTCAAGCTAAACTGAGTTTCTGAAGATCTGTTGTCAGTAAGGAGAATTTGTATGAAAACAGACCACAGTTTACCATAGTTTTTTTATGATTATTGCACTTAAATTGCCATTTTTTTAATGCATATGTTTAGCCTGATATCAAATTTTCTTCATACTCAGTACCATAGCACATTTAAATGTCCGTTAGAATATAAAAAACTCATTCCACAGATTAAAAAAACTCGCCAAAATGTTTAATTTAGAGTGAATTAAGAAATCTGAACTGAATTGTAGAATAAATATGTCACAAAGTTACGAGCCTTGACAGCCAATCAAAAACCACGAGATTATGAGAAAGCTCTTTAGTGATCCAGAGTAACAGATTATCGTTTTAAAACGTCAATTTGACCTATTTATCCGTAAGATTTGCTATTTTTGTTGCTTGTACATTGTAGACGAAAGTTTTGTGTATTTTTTGCAACAATATAAAATTAAGACATTCCTCTTATTTGTGCCTGATACCCAAGTATAGTCTTAACCCCACGAGAATACGAGAACACAGGATACTAAATAATGGTTTATACCTGAAGGAGACAAAGTTGTCTAACACATATGTCAGTAGTACATCAACAAAGTATTACTCTATGGCAACCATACTATCGATGACAATTCATCAACATATATCCCTGTACAAACAATATGATGAAAACTTGTTTGTTTATTTCACTGTAGTACCTAAAAAAAGTTATACATATAACTTTTCAAATTATTAATCAAAACCAACTAAAAAGGTTCTAAGGGATGGTAATGCTGACTTTTTTTAAGGAAAAAGAACAATGTGCACGTTCCACAAGGCGATCGCTAGTTAGCGCTTTTTGACAGCAATTTTTTGTAGCATAAGTGGTCTATTGAATGGTTTGCTTCAAGCTAGCAAATCCAAGATGGCGACTTTCTCAAACAAAAGTTCAGAATTGTAACAAACGAAAAATATTTTAATCAATTGTCACCATGATTATTCTATTTTACAACTTTGAAGAAATATATGCATTAAATAAAATATATATCAGTATTCTTGAAAAAGAAACACGTTCCCACAAGGGGCAGCCATTTTGAAATAAGCAGAAGTGTTCCGAATGATATGGGTAGCAAGACAAAAACTTACCACGTATCGCTAGCTAGCGATTCAAATTGCTCGATCATAGCAAACTGTTCTATAGGAAATCACTACATAACACAAGTATAAGCATTTCCAAAAATGCTTGAAATCAACGCTCAGCCGTGTTTGATTTCTTCTCCATAGATGTATATATTTTGTGGTTAATATTCATTTGCTAACGGGGCGGATGTTATGAATATAAAATGCATATTGATTTCGATGAACAATTCTATTTACTATTCATTAGTTATCTTTGTAAATTTACTTTATACTTGTGTGAAAATGTTTATGTCCGCTAAAATATTTAGTGGCGTGTAGCCTTCCTAAACATACAATAAGTATGGGGAGTATGTGGTAAATCGTTCCGCCGTCCGCTAAAATATTTAGTAGTGTGCAGCCTTCCTAAACATCCGCTAATGCCCGCTATTGACTATGCGCCAGCTTGATTTTAGTCAACAACTAGACGAGTCCATTATCGCACCCCTTTTTTTACTTTTTCACGGCCATTTTCTTATCATGTGACCTCAAATGCATAGTTTTGATTGGCTTAAGACAACCGGTGTCGACTACAAAATGCTCAAATCTTGATAATTGTTTATATCAACGCACAGGTGCGTTGATAACTAGCTAGCGATCGCCTTGTAGAACGTGCCCAATATTACAAGTCATTACAAGAGTCGGGTTAGTAAGAGTAGTTTCCCTTTGATTATTTCATATTGTGATTAGGGTTCAGTGAAAACATATCATACCAGGGTAATTAATATATTTCAAAAGATATGTAACTTCATTGGACCACAGGTTTATGTACAAAACATTCATACAAAAAGCTGCCTAAAACTTAGAAACAAGACTCACAACCAATTGTGGGGTGTGACTTAACAGTGAATGTGAATCCTTGTGAGATTCTGTGAGCCAATACCACTTTTTTTTCAAATAAAGCTAAATATACTGCTCATTTCAACAAGATATTAAGTTTTCCAACTTTTAAAAGATATTTTTGTAAACAAATTATCCAAGATTAATATGATTTTTTTACTCATAATCACCTCACTAATATGAAAACTACTTTGCGAATATGACTTTTATGTTATAGTTCAAGGTTTAGAAATGTTGATACATATAATATATTATGTTCAAGTTGAATTGTTTTTTATTCAAAAACATACAACTGCTAGAATATTTAATCAATAACCATTGGTGTTTGTCATATATTACTTGTTGAGAACTATAAGTAAAAAATATAATAAATATTATCAATCTCAGTTTCTAAAAATAGATCATGGTTCTTCTATATTAGGAATATGACTTTCTCTATGTTGAAGTATGTTATAGGATTTTGTAGGGAAAGTGCCTGTAACAGACTGGACTAAAACAATTGGGCATTTTAGAGTTTAGTGAACATAGCATTTCGCTATCATTTGGCAAAGGGAAGAATTGTTCAATGAAAATAAAAAATATCGCTAATTAAGGCACATTAAATTTGTACCACGATATGCATTGCCGCCACTGCATATTGCAATATACTGGTATATCATGACAGCCCTACATATAAGCCTTATGTTCCGTGTGAGACAGGCTTAAGAGTAATTCAAACTTAAAATGATATAAATGATACATTTGAATCTACAATTCATCATTTTCATGCAATCTTCATGTTAAATGCTATTCTCATTTCTTAAAAACGCCTCTAAATATTTAGCAATAATGCTATTTTATTAAAAAAATATTTTCCATATGCAAAAAACTTATGTTTAAAATGAATTTTAATGGATTAAGTATTTTTAACTAGAATAATAAATTATATATGATACTGGTCGAGTTGTCCATAGGTTGAGTTGTCCCAACCAATGGGCTGAGCTGTCCCAGGATAAGTTGTCATGACTCCACTCGCACAGATTCCATAAACATATATCACAAAGGTATTTATTGTTATTGAAGCTCATAAGCAGACCTAACTTTCATATTGATATTTGATTGACATTGACTTAACAAACAAACAAAACTTAAAATAAATCTACCCTATAAGATTTATATAATAAACTTAGTAAATGGTTTATGAAGCTAGTCTGCATACCATGCAATTGTGGCCATTCCGAGTTTGACCTTTTAATTTAAATATCAAAACATTTTCCCACCAACACAGCCATGTACTCTTTTGTTAACACCTTGTTTGTGGGACAGAATATAACTGTAAACATTTGTTTAATATGCTAATAGGTAAAGTCATGGAAAGGTCCATTTCAACCTTGCTTAGAAAAAATAAATATCAATGATAATTTACTTACATGGATACATAGATGTTTTGAAGCTCTTGTGATACTCAGGTTGACACCTGTTTCATACTGAAAAATAAATAAGGTAAATTATAAGTAATGTATCATCTAAAAACTACACTGAACAAAAGTTCTAACCAATCACTTTTCAAATTTTGACTATTTCATAACGGGCCAATGGATCCTTATAAAATTTTGCTGAGGTGATTTTTGTGTCATTTTCTACCGATTTGTGGGAAAAAAATAATTTGATACGGTCCGATGCACTCAATCGGCACACAGGGTGTGATTTACACATTTTGACACGAAATGTTCGTGTAGAGAGTGGTGAGTATTAAATTTCACTTTGCATGAATCCTTGTTAACTTTATAAGTGAAAAAACATAAAACATTGTCGAACCTGTCGACGAGTTGTAGCCTTTGTTCTTGGTCTTCGGCGTCAGTTAGAAACGATTCCGGTCCCTTTCTACATCGTCCAAAGTCGCGATCATCGAAAAGACCTGATTAAAGTGTCATGCAACTTGAAATAGGGATGAACACATTGAGAGTAATAAAATTATAGCATTTTTCTATTTTAATAATACTTTATCGATATTTTTTAAAGATGTTTCCATGAACAGCCACTCACCTGTTTGATAGAGGCTCCAGCATTCAACATTCCATTGGCTACGCCACGATCCTGCATCGACATTCGTGCAATGTTTTATGTTTTTTCACTTATAAAGTTAACAAGGATTCATGCAAAGTGAAATTTAATACTCACCACTCTTTGCACGAACATTTCGTGTCAAAATGTGTAAATCACACCCTGTGTGCCGATCGAGTGCATCGGACCGTATCAAATTATTTTAATCCAACAAATTGGTAGAAAATGACGCAAAAATCACCTTTGCAAAATTTAATAAGGATCCATTGGCCCGTAATAAAATAATCAAAACTTGAAAAGTGATTGGTTAGAACTTTTGTTCAGTGTATGTACATAGAACAGGCTGTCAACCAGAAATACAACAATTTATACAGTTAAAGTTATTATATTTTCAAAATATGGGAACTTTTAGAGAACAGAATAGAACAGAACATTTTTAGCACAACACATGTGTTTGTCGCCATTACAATAATTTAATACTACCATACATACATAGAGAATCAAAACGACGATAGGACATGGAGTTAATAGAGCAAAATTTGGTGGTGTCATTAGAAAGAGGACTTGCTGGGTCTAAAATTTACAAACAAACTGTATAACGAAGGATAATGAAGCTGATACCGCCTGCAGAGAAATGCCAATCAACCGATCATGATTTCCTACACCACAGGTATATGATCTATTTTTAGACAGTGGAAAATTGCAGGCGTGTCTATTATAAGCACATCAGGGATCCAGATGAATGTACTAAAAGAACAGAAATGGGTCAGAGGTTAAATAACTTGTTATCTATATTTTAGCTGATGAATGATGGTTCCTAATCAAAAATGTTAAAACGGAATTAACAATGATATTTTCTTGTATTGCGTGTTAATATTGTTAACAAGGGGACTATTTATTCACACGTTGGCTTAACCTAACATGCCATTGTACTGAATCTGACAGCGCATGTCTTTAGAATGTCTATGTCCGCGTCATTTTGTGATGTGTTTCAAAATATGTCGCTTACTATGACCTGAATTGCTTATGCAATCCATGTTAAAAATGAGTAAAAATAAAGAATTTTAAAGTGATATTTCGATACATAAAGGCCCATAATTTATTTCATGATTACACTACTTATGAACCGCAAAATAAATTAAAGAACTTTATTGGTATAATTTTAACAAGGGTGTATTATTTCAAATGACAATAGGAAAGGAACAACTTGTCAAGTATTATTTTAATACCTTATTCATTGCATTTCCAAATGAAATAATATTGAAATAGAACCAATACTTAAAACAGAGGTTTTGATCAAAGCTTTCAAATTTATTCAACATGTTCATGACTGAATTCTTGAAATAATAGATAAGTGATTAAGTTGAATTCCTTGAAAAAAATACAGCAGAGCAAAATATAGTATCTTGTAACTTATTTGATTTACTTGGGTTTAACCCCATAACAACACACTGTATATGTCATATCACGGCAGTCAGACAACCTACTCGCTGCTCCTGGAAAGACTAAATCTCTGGATTTTAGCTGTTAACCAACTACTAGGCGCATACTTCCATCAATGACTGACTACTGCCCAACATGTTTTAGAAGAAAATGATTTCATGACCGAGCCCCACAAAAGTATGCCCCATCCGGGAATTAAACCTATGACCCCTTGATCCAGACTTGTATGCTACTGACTGACAGGCATGTTGTAACTTAAAAATATGTTCAAATTTACTGGACATGTACAAAGCTGATTTTTTTTTTAAATGGAGGACTGATAAGAAAAATTGAATACATGTAGTAGAATTATGTGATTTTAAAAGACAAACTTACTCAATATGTTCAAAATTGAATTTCTTGAAAATAAATGTCTGCTAATGGCAAAATATAGGATAATCATAAGAATATTGGATACGTTTCAAAATACTGAAAATGAAATCCAAGTATGGAACCATATAAGATTGAAGGAACTGGTTGACAGCCGGTATAACAGAATCATCAAACTCCCCGCAGCGGTTATTTCCCTTTATTAAATAAAAAACCACTGCCACCACAAGTAAATTCGTCCCTAAGAGAGCCTAATATTTTTTTCATCTTTTATGTTACAATTCAATATTTTCGGCAAATTGAGTCTTCTTGTAGCAAATTTTGATGTTCAAAGTACGTAAAGATAAAAAATAGTTTTAATTAATTATTTGTAAAAAATAAAAAACCGTGACGTAAGCACTGTGAGGAGTTTGGGCATTCTATGAATAGATGGTATTACTAGTGTCACATGATTTACGTGTTGGCAGTGGTTAAGTAGCAAAGGGTGACGTAAGCACTGTGAGGAGTTTGCAGAATCATTATAAATATAATACAATACAATAAAATACACAACAAACATTTCCTACCAAGTATTATATATCAGAGTATTTTGTTACTTCTGAGAGGAAATAAATTCTATATATTTTCACAGCCGGCCGTTATAATGTGATAGTGGCTCACTGATACGATAGTGGCCCGTTGAGGTTATATCCAGTTGATATCATTAAAGGCTTGTTTAGTGGCATGTAATCCACATTGTAACTTTCACAGAGCAAAACAATTTCGACACCATGCGAACATTGTTTATCTATTAGTTTTGATTTATTAAATGTTTAACTATGTTCATTCTTTTGCTTTTTTGCAAAAATCAAGACTAGAGTAAAAATGTGCACTATACATGTAATACAAGAAATAGTACACACCACTGAGCGCCTGCTGGTCTAATAGTGACTTCCCTATTAACCAACTAACATACATGCATAGTAGACCTCTGCCTTCAACATAAGTCTACTATTTAAGTGCTGACTGGTCTGTCACTATTAGACCAAGAGGCCCTCAGTGGTATGTGCTATTTCTTTTATTCTTTTATACATTTGAATTAGTAGACAGCAACTTTAGAATCAATTTACCTGCAAATTAACTATACCAGTATATTGAATTGGTAAAATATGGCAAATGGATATTTCAATTAATTCAGATTTGTAGGGGAAATGATATCACCTAAGATTTCATAACTATTCTTTCAATATAGTAAAGTAACCATTTTGAAAAAGGGTCAACAGATATCACTACAAAAGACAGCATTTACTTGGCAAAAACTAGAAGTAAATGTAAAGATCTTACTATGTTTTCTTCTCTGTAACTGAGCTGGTGCAAGCAAACTGGTCTTCCAATTCCTTCCTTCAAGTCATCCACAATATTGTATTCCTTCAAAAGATTGTACACTGCTTGATATGACATCATATTGCTAACATTCTGAAAAGATAAATTCATAATAAAAAGTTGAATAGAATTCTTCAGTCTGCATTGGTTAGAATAATATTTTTGGTACTTTTTGGTAAATTATGTCTATGTCTTGTAAATACAGCTGGCCGGCTAGCTCAGTTGGTAGCACACAAGTGCACTAATCAAGGTTCCATTCCCAGGCAGGGCATACTTTCGGAAGCTTGTTTATTAATTTTTTTCTATGGCCATTCTCCCTCCTACCAATGATTCTTAATCATGTAAGGCATTTGTCAGTCACTGACAAAAGTATGTGTTAGAAGTTTGTTAACAGTCAATTGCAATGCGCTAGCACCCTATCGCGGTACGTACCTAGATATACTGCTTTGCAAATAAAAGACACGGCTACATAATACTTCTGTCTTTAAGAACTTATTCAACTGATCTGTATTGTAGTATGTTACAGGATTTTGTAGGGTAAGTGCCTGTAGCAGACTGGAGATAACTGGACATTTTTTTCGAGTCATTGGAACATTCCAAACGCACCCAGATTGGTTAAGGTGGTATGGTACATCTGACTTTTTTTAGATTTGCATATAATTTTTGGTACCGTTGTAAACTTGACGATATTTCCGATTCGGATCTACACTTTATTTGACGTCATTATTGTTAATAACGTTACCATGACGTGGTAAACATGACGACCGCGTGCACTTTTTACGTCAGTCGACAATGGTAAGAAAACGTCTATAATGTGTTGCTAAATCTTTATTTTCCGCGCCACAGCAACAAATTATACATCAATTTAAAGCTTACATCATTATCTACCACCTGAACAGTGTAAATATACGTTTAATATTAAAATATTCGAAAGAGACAAAAACTTCCGAATTGGCAACATCAGAAAAAATTCAGAAAAATTGCCTTCAAACCAGTTTTATGAAAAATCTGCCCGATAAATTTTTGCCAAGTTTTGATATGATGTAAAGCATGGTATAGACTTTCATACAGCAGGATTTAAGAAATGTTGTCTGCACGATTTTTCCGCTATATGCGTTCAAGTATTATCGGTATGACGTCAAAAACGTCATTCTGACGTCAATATAAAGGATTGTCTGTTTGTCATAACCACGAATACTTGGTCATATGTTTTATTTTTCTAGACAAAATGACCAGAACATGAAAATATATAAAAATTGTATAGTTTATGTATTGAATATTATAAATAATGTATTAAATCAGCATTTTTAATTTTTTACACATATTGTTGAGTACAAACTCTAATTCAAAAGTACGAAAATCACATGGAAAATGCAAGGTGAATGATAAGTATAACATAAAAAATCTTCCTTCATACAGCAATATGAAAGAAAGTAATGTAGTTAATATAATGTTAATAATCATTTGTTTTCATAACGGCCTTTTAATTTGGCTGAAGACACTCATTTTAGCCTGAAAAAAATAGTACAATAGATAAAGGATATTACAAAAGGGTCAATAATCAAAAACACATAAGATTTTACCAAAATTCAAAACGGCGGCATTTTATCGGTAAAAAACAGACCCTTTATGAGAAAACTCGGCAATTATGAGATGAATCAATATGCCTGAATCTCATAATAGCCGAGGTATTTTATCAAGTTCGTGTTTTTCCATAGTGGCTGAGTATTTTGTTATAAGCCGTAGTGAACGACATATCAGTCCTGAATTTGAAGACAAATATTATACAGTTACTCAATAACTAATAAAAGAGAACTAACAAATTCTATCTCTATTTGCATTATTTTCGCCACATAATTACAGATGTTTTACAAAACCGAAGTGTCTTTATGGTCCTGGTGTCACATAAAGCTCATTTTCATTGACGATTTCAACATTTTTTAGTTAGTGTTGTTTTCAAGCGAGGCATAGTTCCCCTCTTGTCAGGTCATCCTCGAACTGTCAGTGTACGTGAATTTTAGCTCGCTATATGACTTTAATCAACAACAAGTTATCACCAATCATTTATGAATCAAATAATATCATGCAGTTTAGTTATACAGAATTGAAAGTCAAATATGAGTCTGTTGTGTGCATACAGATTTTTATGTTACCTGGTCATGTGTCTATTCAGTCAATAAACAAGGAAAGTCATTCATTTGGGTGAAATGCGTCAAATTCGTAAGCGTATTTACAAAGCAACCTTGTTCCATTTTGAACATATACATTCAAACCATTTACCTGTGTGGCATTCGCTAATACTTTTCCGTCTGGAACAATAAAGTTACAGATAGACGCATCGTCATTTACGTATGCACCTATTTTTAAAAATTCGGGACTGTACCCAAGTTATTTTGTTTCGATTTCAAGATAAATAGTTTTAATTTCATCTAGGTGGCTAGCTATTAGAACGTTTGCAATTATAGTAAAATTTCAAGAGAAAGTCTTTTTTCCAATGCCGAGTTATATACTAAAGCACTGTTGAACCTCATTTTTCACAACCCGTGTTTTTCACAACTTGTGAAAAACGCGTACGCATTTTTCACAACTAGTGTGAAAAACACGTTAGCATACAAATTTCATACGCTAATAGAAACGCATTTTTCACAACTTCAAATGTGACGAAAAAAGTGTTTGAAAAATTTGAGTTTTTTGGTACTAACGCATTTTCACACATGTTAATTTTTTAGTTGCCAGCTGTAAGTAAGTAAGTACGTAAGTTAATTATTTATTTTCGTGACATGTGTTATGGCAATATTACAAACATGATAACAACATGAAGAGTATTTACAGATAAACACCCGACCCAGTGGGTCTATATGTCACCAACTGATTCACATGTGAAAGTGAAATAATTTTAGCAAACTTTAAAAAAGCGGAACATTAAACTATGCTATTGATTAAATACCAAAGCTGTAGGCTTTGCGGTTTCAGACGTGAAAATTTGTTTAATTTTCATATATTTCATTACTTTTGTTTTGTGAAAAATGAGGTTCATCGTAAAACTCATTTTTCACAAAACGTGTTTTTCACATGTTGTGAAAAATGCGTACGCGTTTTTCACAACCGATAAAAAGACAAATTTTGTGAAAAAAATAGGTTCAACGTTTGTTACAACCCGTTTTGTAATAAAAACCCGAGTTGTAATAATTATTACAAAACGGGATATCACAAAAGTAATTGAACATACAAACCCATTTTGTAATAAAAACTCGAAATGTAATAAAGTGTCTAGTTGTATTAATGTTATTATAAAATATAGTTAGATACTTTAAATTATTGGTGAAGAAAGAAAATGATGTTTAACAAGCAAACATAAAATGTTCAAATAGACAAATTATTTACATTTCGCCATATTAATTTGAAGATTTCGACAGGAAAACAAATAGTCATATTTTATTGCAAAACGAGTTATTACAAAAGTGGTTGAACATACCAACCCGTTAATAATAAATTATTATTACAATTAGGGTTTTTTTTACAAAACGGGTTGTAACAAACGTTGAAAAAACCACGAGCGTAATTTTTACTTGTTGTGAAAAATGAGGTTCAACATTGAACCTCATTTTTCACAGAACGCGTTTTTTTCACAACCTGAGAAGAACACGTTTGTGAAAAACGAGGTTCAATATGGCAAACTTGCTCAATACTGCAATATATTGCCCGCCTCGAGGTTTTATCGGCGCACTTTCACAGCAATTATGTTACTATTCATACAACATTTGAATTCTAGTATTTAGCGACGGTAAAAAAATCTGACAATGAAATCTGTACCTCTGAAATTAACCACTGTGTTACAATTCACAAAATATAACTCACAATTGACAAATGTTTGCATAAATAAAAATACAATGACCTTTGATTTTATGTATCAATTATATAAGCTACAATCATATTTATTTAAGTTTAATATGCATGCATCTTCCCAACATGTACACCTTTTTTACTAACGGTATATCTTACCAAAATATGAAATACTGTAGAATCCTCATGTTGCCATATGTGCATAATAAATAAATATTATTGTCAGGGTAGATAATGGGTTATGTGCTTCATGATTCATGCACCAAGAGTCGCCAGTTTAAATCCCGCTCCTCCACTTAAACGACTAAGGTTCGATAGAAGTTGCTAAGGGCATAAATGTTACCATGGATATTCGTGCTGTTGCTAGGGAGCGTAACTTAGGATGCTAGGACCTAAGTGTTTGCTAGAAGCATTAGAGTAATTACTATGGGCAATGAAACTGTTGCTAAGTGTGCTTGAGCAGCTGCTATGGACCTCGAGGCGGTTGCTTTGAATGCAAAACTTGTTAATACGGACATTAATATAGTACCATCGGACATGTGTGCTTACTATGTACCTTAAGATGGCTTCTCAATGTGCTAAAGTGGTTGCTTGTACGTAAAGGTGGTTAAATAAGGCACAATACTGGCTTGTTGAAGACCTTAGGGTGGTTGCGACATCTTGCGTTCATGTTGCGACGTTAACCATTTGAATAAAATATTTGATAAAACATTAATTTTGGTTATCATATACTTTAAGATATACTATGATATTGACCCATGTTGTGAAAATTGCGTTAGGACTAAAAATCGCAAAATATGTCTAACGTAATTTTCACATTGCTTATTTGTGAAAAACGCGTACGCAATTTTCACAACTTGTGAAAATTATTAACGTGTTTTTCACAAGTTGTGAAAATTGCGTACGCATACCGATAACACTTGAACGCATGTTGCGAAAAATCGATCACCATTTTCTATGTGTTTTCAACTTTTAAAAATAGTTTGCACGCATATATATGAAATATCAATATGCTGATTTAATACTAATATAATATACAAGGCATAAATAATTTCTTTTTGAAGGCGACCACAAAGACATGTCGATATTAAAGAATACGAGTATATGGAATACAGCGGCAAATCATTTAAGATGTACGGAGTTGTCTATTTTGTTGAGCATCGTCAGACCACAAAGAATAATACTGTTTAATCTGTAGTGTGTGTTTTTCAGCAATAATGTGTAACAAACTTTGTTTTGATCACCTGTGCATGGACGGAAACACCCACAAATTTAAGATCTAAATTAAGTCTATTGAATGTATGTGTAAATGTATCTAGGGATGTATAAAGGCTTACTTTATTTAAAATTTTATGTTTGAATTATCTTTTGATTTTGATATGTATGTTAAACTATACAATCTTTATATATTTGCATGTTCTGGTCATTTTGTCTAGAAAAATAAAACATATGACCAAGTATTCGTGGTTATGACAAACAGACAATCCTTTATATTGACGTCAGAATGACGTTTTTGACGTCATACCGATAATACTTGAACGCATATAGCGGAAAAATTGTACAGACAACTTTTCTCAAATTCTGCTGTATGAAAGTCTATACCATGCTTTACATCATATCAAAACTTGGCAAAAATTTATCGGGCAGATTTTTCATAAAACCGGTTTGAAGGCAATTTTTCTGGATTTTTTCTGATGTTGCCAATTCGGAAGTTTTTGTCTCTTTCGAATATTTTAATATTAAACGTATATTTACACTGTTCAGGTGGTAGATAATGATGTAAGCTTTAAATTGATGTATAATTTGTTGCTGTGGCGCGGAAAATAAAGATTTAGCAACACATTATAGACGTTTTCTTACCATTGTCGACTGACGTAAAAAGTGCACGCGGTCGTCATGTTTACGACGTCATGGTAACGTTATTAACAATAATGACGTCAAATAAAGTGTAGATCCGAATCGGAAATATCGTCAAGTTTACAACGGTACCAAAAATTATATACAAATCTAAAAAAAGTCAGATGTACCATACCACCTTAAATTCTTTGAACTTAAGCTTAAACTGAATGAACCATTTAATACTGACATTTTCACTAATTACATTTGGCAAAGGAAATAATGAAAATAAAATTATCGCTAAATACCGATACATTAAATTTGTACAACGGTACATATTGCCAATTGCCACAGCTGCATGTTGCAATATACCGGTATATTGCAACATGCAGTTGCTGCAAGTGACAGTCCTAGAGATTAGCCTTTCCAGGAACAGTGAGTAAGTTGACTGACTATCGTTATGTATTACCTATATATATGTGTTGCTACGGCATTCAACCCAACAAAAACAAAACAAACCTTGTAAATACTAGGTTTGATATTATCACAAGTAAATTCATCTAAAGGCAACCACAGTACTTTCTTTCGTTACAATTCATACGTACCATGGGCTTTTTGACTGGCAAATTTCTTATTTCCACAAATATGCATGAGGCAGGGGAGATCAATCTTCTTTCTTCTTCCAATGAAACCACATGTTACAATTAAATACTCTTCAATAACAATGAAGTCATACTAGGTTTTTCCTACTTAAAATAGAAACCAACACACATGTTTGTTTTAAAAAAAAATTGTGTAATTACATTGGCTGGTTTTCCACAGTGGTTTTCTTGCAGAGCCAATGAAACTGCCTCATTAATTAATCATGATTATGAGATTTTCCTAAACAAATGGCCCACAGTACATAACACAGTATAGTGGAGTAATGTATCCTGGGATAACGTTGTTGTCTAGTCAAAACCTCGTAACTTTACCTTTTTTGAATGGAAATTACGAGGTTTTGACTGGACAACAAAGGTAACCGACAATCATGTAAATAAGGGACTTTAGTCAGTTATTTCCCCTTGTATACTCTTTAACTAGGTAGGTCCTATTAGTTGATAACTCGGATTTTACTCTTACTTTTTAATGTCAATTTGCCAAAATTAATCTTAAATAACTTTTTAGTAAACATTTAACTTGTTTAAAATTCAAGCTAAGTATTCTTATGGTAAAGAACTATCTAAATTTAAACAATTCTGTTAATATCTTTATTAACAAGAAAGGTAATAGTGAAATATTTTGTTATCCTTACAAAGGAATTCAATGATAAAATCTGAGGGTTCCAACTGTAAGGACCTACTTACCAATGGGATCGCTTCAGATTTTATCAGGGAAAGATAACTGACAAAAGTCCCTAATTGAAGTACTATAAATTGTTTGTTTTGGTTAATTTATTCATTTTGGTAAGCCTGTTTAATACTTAGGACTTCAAAGCAATGGTTTTATCATAAGAATTTAAGAGCTTCCTGGGTAGTTCAGTAGGTAACACTTTTCTACTGATCAAAGCGCAATAAGTAGTTTTATTTCTGGACTGCACAAACTTTATGGAGCATGTTCATGAAATAATTTCTACAGCCACTCTCTCTCCTACCACTAATGACAGTTGTCAGTCACTGATGGAAGTATACACCTAGTAACAGGTTAATAGCTCAATCCAGAGATTTAGCCTTTCCAGAAACAGTGAGTAGGTTGATTGTCTGCCGTAATGTAAAATATTTAATGAGTTGCTACAAAGTTTAACCTAACCAAAAAATAAGCAAAAGGAACAACAGCATGTAGACAAGTTTAAGAAAGTAATATCTTTTAATACACTTACCAGGTATTATTTCAAACATTGAACTATTTGCACAAACACAATATTAGGTGAATAACATGTTGGTTCAAATATTGAACTCATTAAGGGTTGGCAACATCAGGATCCTACAAATGAATGATCTGAAAACAACACAAAAGTTATAAGGTGATTTTAAACGAATACTGGCTTTCCAATGTAGGAGTCCAGCGTCAAAGCAAATTGCCTAAAATCCTTTGTCAAAAAGACTCGTAACAATATATTACAGCCTTCAATAAGTTATCTCCCTTTTTAAATAACTACAAATTAGGCATGTTAGTTCTTAGTATTACTTGTACTTGTATTTGTGTCAAAGACCTATATAAAAAGGACAATTCAACAAGACAGCATTTCCTGGAAAGCACCAGAAATAGAATGCCATCCTCTGTAAACAAATGAAAATTTTCTCAAATCAATTTAAGATAACTTCGAAGAAATAAATAAATAATTAATGCGTAAAAATGCTTACAATTTTCTTGTATAGTACAGGATCACAGTAGAAATTCTTGATTATAGCTGATAATGTATAATATCTAGATGTCAAACACTAGGTCACAATTTATATACACATTTATAACCAATCTCACTTTGCCTACATTAACAGTATGCATGCAGTCTTCACCAACTCTTCGATGTCACCATTTACCTAATTCATAAGAAATAATCAAGTTAACAAAAAATTTCACTATATAAATAAAAGCAATATAATGAATAGTTAAAAATACTTTTTTCTGAAGATATTTTTCAGCATGTACATGACTACGTATATGTCGCTTTCACAATTTTACAATAAATCATGCACATATTTTAGTTTTTCAATGATGCTTTTTTCAGAATTAAGGTAAAAATCATTCATTCATGAAAATTTGTTTTTTTCAAAAGTGAAATAGTAAGAAAGTACAGACAAAGTAGTGCCTGGAAAATCTGGTAAGGTAAATTGGCTACTATACTTTACTTAATAAATGAAAATATATTTTAGATTCCATTGTATGCATACTAAAAGTAGACGTTATAATATACTAGAATCTATAATCAATACTGTTTGCTTGTTTGTTCGTTGGGTTAAATGCCATTGCAACACATTGTATAGGTCATATAATGGCAGTCAGTCAACCTACTTACTCCTCCTAGAAAGACTAAATCTCTGGATTTAGCTGTTAACCAACTACTAAGCGCATACTTTCAACAGTGACTGAAACTGCCCTACATGATTAAAATTCATTGGTAGGAGGGAGAATGGCTGTAGAAATAATTTCATGACCAAGCTCCATGAAAGTATGCCCTGCCCGGGAATCGAACCCACAACCCCTCGATCAGTAGACTTGCGTGCTACCAACTGAGCAAGCCAGGTGGCTTATAATCAATAATGAACAAGTAATCAAAACAATATAATACTTACATAAGACTTAGACTGTCTTGTATGTAAACCAGTACAGATACCAACAATAGTTACTATCTATCATTTATTTTGGATATACATGTATTTATAGTAGATCAATGAACTAATCTTTGTTTAAATGTTTCAAATCTGAAAAAAAAAATCTTTGAATAAAATGTATCATCAATTTCTTTCAAATTCAATCTTTTGGCAGAACTAAACATTATTTTTCAAAGTAAGTTGGACAACCAGATATATGTTTAACTTGCTAAAATCTAATACATGTATTTGCTAGCAGGTTTTCTGAAGTAAGAGATCATTTTTATTGTAAAAACCTGTATTTTACTTAAAGTCACACCAAGAGGCAATCTCAGTAAACAGTTATCCTATCCACTGTAGTCATAGGTATAATCACAAGTGACAGACTCAAATTTTCCTTCTTATAGTATATATAAAGAAATAGAGTTTGTGAGGGGAGAATTTATTCAGATTGCACCAAGAGACAACTTTGGCTCGTATAGCTGACTTGGCATGTACACTGCCCTCCAAAAGTTCCTTTACACATTTACAATTACATTTACTCAATATTGTAAAAGCATTTATAGTTAAATATTTTATTTTATTTTGCTTTTGAAACAGACATTTTCTTATGGCTATAAAATTACAAAAAAAATCTAAAACAAGATTTTGGTTCATTGAGATACATTGACTTTAGTTTTGGAGGCTGATAGATAACTTATGCTGCAACTCAAAAGATAAAATGTACCAATAAAATTTCCATTTCCATTTAACAAATAATGAATAAAGTAAATAATAATATAACAATGCTTTAAAATTGAAATTGGATATTGTAATAATTCTATTCATTTTACAGTGAAAAACTTTTGGAGGGCAGTGAACGTAGTCTACATTTAACTTATCTACATGGTACAGTAAAACTCAGTTATAACATACTCGCTGGGCCAAAGAAAAAAGGTATGTTATAACCAAGGTATGTTATATCCATATAGCATACTAAGTATGTTACATACAAAATATGAAGAATAGGCCAGGAAAATGGTATGTTGTAACCGCGTGTATGTTATAACCGAGTATGTTATAACCAAGTTTTACTGTACTGATCAATATAATTGTCAGGAGGGTACATATAGCATGTTTATTTGGAATGAGACGATACAGTCATTATACAATACTATACATATTGATACGAAAGGAGACAATTATTCACGATACCATACTGTAGTTATTGTAAATTTAAAAATATTTACATTCTTTCATTTACGATCACAAGTTGTCTGAGGGTGGACTTGTCTCTAACTGAGGATTGAGTTGTCCAAACTTCGAGTTGAGACTTCCACAGGTTGAGTTGTACCGAACCTGTTTTACAAACAGCCACAAAGATCATATTTGAACAAATACCGCAACCCAGTGAATACAGAAAAAACAGTGACTTTCCCTAATTATGCATGTCAGGGTTGTATTGCAATATATAGTGCTGGGTCACGATATGTATCAGGAACCAATGTATCGTTATTGTATCAATATATCACCATATCATCTCATCCCTAATGATTATGAAGCATGTCAACATTTTCCATACAGAGGGTCTTAATTAAAAAGAATTGTTATGGTATGGATGTGAAGTTAGCAGCAACAGCAGTAAGTAAAAACTTACTCCTGTAATGCCAGCAGTAAGATGAAAACTACAGCAATACAATCAATCTTACTGTTACTGAGATTTTGTCCTGTAGATTGTCGATTGTTTTCCAAATTGTCCTGTTTCTCCCATATATCTCAAGTAATAACTTTAACCTGAAATAAATAAAAACAGAGGAGAGAAACTGGAAGGAACTGTTTCTTGTTAAGGTAAAAATAAATTGAATGCATACCTACTGACTACAATTTTTGGGAGATACATGTAGAACCAGAAACACACATATTTTTGTGCCATAAGTTCGAGACATGATTTATGATAAAATATAACATACATTAGACAACAACAATTTATCTACAATTGAACACTAGGGCCTTGGAGTGCATATCATGGACAAGAATTTTACTTTATGAAACATTTATTGTATATACAGTCATTTTAATTTCTAGCACAATTGTATATATACGACCGGGTATGCCGTAATTAATCTATCTACCTACGATGCTCTATCGCTTGAGCGGGTCTGTAATTTCCCGGCGCATCAACGCCGTGATATTGAGATGGGTAGATTTTGGTAGCAATGGGCAAAAGTCAAATGACATAAATCCTTTTGATTTCTACTGCCGACTGTCGGGGGGATCATGGGGTCCGGACCCACCTTAGAATTTCCTAAATGTACCTGTCAATTTGTGTATTTCTTGACTGTAAGTCATTTTTAAGCATGTAGCAATTTTTCTTGGTGCTGAACATACATTTAATGGTAATGTAGTTTTTATTTGTTTGAGTCCTCAGACAAAACAAATAATGGTAGCGAAATTTCAGACCCAATGCTGTTAATTGCAAATGCCCAAAATAGTACTTTTTTGTAGTGGTTGTTTCCCTTTACATGGACATTAACGCCGAAAAATTCAGGGGAGATCACTGTGTGAAGATTTTAAAATGGACTTGTCCCCTGTGAACCATAATAGGACAGGGAACCAGATTAATTGTCAAATAAGAAGATTTCTAATATTGTGCAATTCCGTAATATTTCCGCAAATTACTGATATTATGAAATTTTTTTGATTAAACGCATGTCAATTTTGAACTCTTCAATTAAAAGGTGTTCGTCTATGGGTTTGTTTATATACCACATTCAATTTGTCACATGATCAAACCACATTGAAGAGTCAACAGAAAAACCCCAAGAGAAGAAAGAAAGGAGGTTTGTACCATATTAACGCCTGTTCTTGAACCTCACCTTATCTCGAACCTTACATAAAAAAGTTGTTTACTTTGCTATGAAATTGTGTATGACGTCATCAACTCGTGTGTACAAATGTAAACAACAGACGCAACTACAGCTGTTAAACGAGAACAATGAGCAAGAAACAGGAAATTAGAATGGATATTTTGTTATTGTGATCACCTTTCTGATATTCCGAGACCCAAACAAAATCACCGCCTTCTGTGCTTTGATTTATTACTAATATGTTGCGTTATTCTGCAAAATGTGAATAATGTGGTTGTGGTTCTAAAGTGTGGAACCATCCTAGAAAAAGTTCGGATCCCCTCTAGAAAAAATCCTGGATCTGCCCCTGCATGTAGGTTTTGTTTGTTATACTGGCATGTTCTTGTACAAGTCAATGATTTTGTAGTGCCTGCAATTATTATAAAGAGTGTTTTTCAAAGTGTATACATATTTGCTGTGTGAGTCAAATAGAGGCTTGTAAATGATAACTAGGATAGTATGCTTGTCAAAAACAGATTTTCATGGTGTAGAATTAGGTAGGGCATGACTTGGTACATGTAGTGCGTGTAAGCAAAGACGCTATTTGGTATGGTCAAAGGAAAAACTGTTGTATATATTCAGAATATGTAATTTGTACACATCTGTCATATATGTGTTAGTGTGATAGTGACATATACTTCCATATAAAGATATTGTATTACTAAGATTAAGGCTAGGTTTGTATAAATCACAATGCATTAGTTCTGACATAAATTCATTAGACAAAGAAACAAGTTCATGTAAAGGGTAATGTATAATGTAGATAATGTATATAAACCAGATTGCTTAAACCAGGAGTTTGGGCCAATTTTCAATTTTCAGAACAATTATTTAGAAAAAAAGAGAATTTCAACAAAAGTAAGCACTTAGTGGACAAATGATTCATGAACTGATTTGTTGCTGGCTTTGTTGCTTTTTGTTTGGTTTTTGTTGTTGTTTTTTACGTGGTATTCAACCATTATTTAGGTTACCTACTGTGACCGGGCTGGAACCCACAATTTCGGATTCGAAGTCAGACATACTAACCACTATGCCACAGTCGCTGCTTCTGGCTTTGTTGAATGTGCAGACTTCATGCTGTGGTAGAACATTTGACAAGAGAGCCATAATGGCTCTTTATAGGTGTTACTGATGTTAAAATTAAAAAAGCTGACCTTGCATTTAGAAGGAACAAGTATTGAAAAACTGGGCAAATTTTAAACCCTAAAGGTAATTGACCATGAAACTGAATTTCAGATTGATATACCTCTCAAAATAAAATTTAATCAAAATAAACCGAAAAAATAGAAATCTAATGATACATAAATTGCATCTATCTTAATACAAAAATATAGAATGCATTGAAACAATGTTCCAGGAAATATTATCAACCAACTTAAAAATACAAGAAATAAGAAGTAGTGAATGTGCCGATTACCAAGTCTTAATGAACTACATATTGATTAAAACTATTGACAAATCTTAATGAAAAAATATTTAACTATGTATTATGAGTTTACAAAACAAAAACAAAATGACTTTGCAAGTGATTGACAAGACAAGTCAACCTACTGTACAGTAAATAAAATAACTGTACAGTAACCAGTACTGTCTTAGTCATTGCTGACGGGCAAAAAATATACCTCCTCGTCACCACAATGAGCAACAAGGAAGCATAAGACCTACTGACCACCCGTAAAAATTGAGTGTCCAGAACAACGACAGGTGCTTTCCTGGCGCAATGTGTCAACCTGTCCGTGCAATGTCGTTCACTCATAAAGCCTTCCAATAAAAGCAATTGTTAACTTACTTTAAGTCATAATATTAACATTTATCATAAAAAATAGTAACGACACTTGGATGTAGCTTAATAAGAATTATACTAGGAAAATAAAGCTAAATAAGCCTAAATATAACTTGCTTTTACTAAAAATAAAGATGAGTAGAATTCACCAGTGATTGAAACAATGATTACACAATGAACTTTATTAAGAAAACTATTGTTTACCAACTTATCAGAAATTCAATAAATAACTTTACTTTACAAAAAATAACCTACATTATTTGAAAGAAATAACTAGGAGAAAATTTCTTAGATTGAAAAAATAACCTACTAACAAAATTACAGTAAAAAAGAAAACAAAAATGACAAAATCAAAGTAAAAAATAATAAAAAACATGCTAACACATCATGAACTCCGTATACATCAATTGGAGAGGTAAGACTCCATGACCAAGTCATATCGACCATCTCCATTTGACCAGTGTCTTAGTGTCTATCGCATGTAAAACCTTAAATTGAAAAAAACCTACTTCTTTAGTAAAAAAAAATACACGCGAAATTCTAAGATTGTAAAACAAGAGCACCGCTAGGCGGAGCATTATATGCCCGAAAGTGTTATTTTTTTTAAGTTATTTAATGAGTATAACTAGTTATGCTCCAGAAACTGTTTTCAGTTTTAAGGTAATAGTGACCTTTGACCTTGTGACCCAATAATCAATAGGGGTCTTCTACCCGATATGGACAAAAATTGTATGAAGTTTGAATATTGTGGACCAAATGGAACTGAAGTTATGCTCCAGAAACTGTTTTCAGTTTAAAGGTAATAGTGACCTTGACCTTTGACCTTGTGACCCCAAAATCAATAGGGGTATTTTACCTGATATGGACAATCATCGTATGAAATTTGAATATTGTGGGCCAAATGGAACTTAAGTTATGCTCCAGAAACTGTTTTCAATTTTAAGGTAATAGTGACCTTGACCTTTGACCTTGTGACCCCAAAATCAATAGGGGTCTTTTACCTGATATGGACAATCATCGTATGAAGTTTGAATATTGTGAGCCAAATGGAACTTAAGTTATGCTCCGAAAACTGTTTTCAGTTTTAAGAAAATAGTGACCTTGACCTTTGACCTTGTGACCTCAAAATCAATAAGGGTCTTCTTCCCAATATGGACAATCATCTTATGAAGTTATGCTCCGAAAACCAAATTGCTAACAGACGGACGGACAGACGGACGCCAGGGGGTATAACATAATATGTCCGAAATTTTTTCGGGCATATTAAAAATTACAGGCAAAATTATTGTTAAAAAAGAAAACAAAAATGACAAAATCAAAGTAAAAAATAATAAAAAACATGCTAACACATCATGAACTCCGTATACATCAATTGGAGAGGTAAGACTCCATGACCAAGTCATATCGACCATCTCCATTTGACCAGTGTCTTAGTGTCTATCGCATGTAAAACCTTAAATTGAAAAAAATAACATCAACTGCAAAAAAATAACCTACAAGCAAAATTCTAAGATTGTAAAAAATAACCTAATAGCAATATTACAGTAAAAAAAATGACAAAATCAAAGTAAAAAATAATAAAAAACATGCCAACACATCATGAACTCCGTATACATCAATTGAAGAGGTAAGACTCCATGACCAAGTCATATCGACCATCTCCATTTGACAAGTGTCTTAGTGTCTATCGCATGTAAAACCTTAAATTGAAAAAAACCTACATCAATTGTAAAAAAAAACTACACACGAAATTCTAAGATTGTAAAAATAACCTACAAGCAAAATTATTGTTAAAAAAGAAAAACAAAAATGACAAAATCAAAGTAAAAATAGAAAATAAGATGCAAAAATCACACTCCCATATATCATTTGACCAGTGTCTAGGGCTAGATAAACCTTAAAATGTCAAAAATAACCTACGTCAACCACAAAAAGTAACCTACTAGCAAAGAGTAAACAAAAATATTACAAAAATAAAATGGAAAAATTTACATGTATAAGTAAAAATTCAAAAAAATGTTCAGGCACATCACAAACTCCTTATCAATACTGAAGAATAAGGTGACCGCACCATAATTATTATCTCTATTTTAACATTTTCGATGGGTCAAAATTGACTTTGAAATAGATTATAAACAATAATTAAAAATAGTTTCATATAAAAAATTATGTTGAAAAAGATGTTGAAAAATATATTGCAACAAGAATGTGAAATAATAATCAATACAGTTATGCTATGTTTGTTTTATAAAATGCTTACAGAGTTATTATGTGTCATACAGCAACAAAGAAAGAAAAGATCATAACAGTTATGCTATGCTTGCCTTAAAAAATGCTTACAGAGTTATTATGTGTCATACAGGGACAAAGAAAGAAATGATCAAATGGTTATGCTATGTTTGTTTTTAAAAATGCTAACAGAGTTATTATGTGTCATACAGCGACAAAGAAAGGAAAGATCATAACAGTTATGCTATGTTTGTTTTATAAAATACTTACCGAGTAATTATGTGTCATACAGCGACAAAGAAAGAAATGATCAAACAGTTATGCAATTTTTGCTTTTTAAAATGCTAACAGAGTTATTATGAGTCATACAGCGACAAAGAAAGAAAAGATCATAACAGTTATGCTATGTTTGCTTTTTAAAAAGCTTACAGAGTTATTATGTGTCATACAGGGACAAGAAAGAAATTATCTAACAGTTATGCTATGTTTGCTTTATAAAATGCTTACAGAGTTATTATGTGTCATACAGCGACAAAGAAAGAAATGATCAAAACAGTTATACTATGTTTGCTTCATAAAATGCTTACAGAGTTATTAAGTGTCATACAGCGACAAAGAAAGAAAATATCAAAACAGTTATGCTATGTTTGCTTCATAAAATGCTTACAGAGTTATTAAGTGTCATACAGCGACAAAGAAAGAAAATATCAAAACAGTTATGCTATGTTTGTTTTATTGAATGTTTATAGAGTTATTATGTGTCATACAGTGACAAAGACAGAAAAGATCATAACAGTTATGCTATGTTTGCTTTTTAAAAAGCTTATAGAGTTATTTTGTGTCATACAGGGACAAGAAAGAAATGGTCAAAACAGTAATGCTATGTTTGCTTTATAAAATGCTTACAGAGTTATTGTGTCATACTAGGACAAGAAGGAAATGATCAAATAGTTATGCTATGTTTGCTTTTTAAAATGCTAACAGAGTTATTATGAGTCATACAGCGACAAAGAAAGAAAAGATTACAGAGTTATGCTATGTTTGCTTTTTAAAAAGCTTACAGAGTTATTATGTGTCATACAGGGACAAGAAAGAAATTATCAAACAGTTATGCTATGTTTGCTTTATAAAATGCTTACAGAGTTATTATGTGTCATACAGGGACAAGATAGAAATTATCAAACAGTTATGCTATGTTTGCTTTATAAAATGCTTACAGAGTTATTATGTGTCATACTGGGACAAGAAAGAAATGTCAAAACAGTTATGCTATGTTTGCTTTATAAAATGCTTACAGAGTTATTATGTGTCATACAGTGACAAAGAAAGAAAAGATCATAACAGTTATGCTATGTTGCTTTTTAAAAAGCTTATAGAGTTATTTTGTGTCATACAGGGACAAGAAAGAAATGGTCAAAACAGTAATGCTATGTTTGCTTTATAAAATGCTTACAGAGTTATTATGTGTCATACAGCAACAAAGAAAGAAATGGTCAAAACAGTAATGCTATGTTTGCTTTATAAAATGCTTACAGAGTTATTATGTGTCATACAGCGACATAGAAAGAAAAGATCATAACAGTTATGCTATGTTTGCTTTTTAAAAAGCTTACAGAGTTATTATGTGTCATACAGGGACAAAGAAAGAAATTATCTAACAGTTATGCTATGTTTGCTTTTTAAAATGCTTAAAGAGTTATTATGTGTCATACAGGGACAAGAAAGAAATGATCAAAACAGTTATACTATGTTTGCTTCATAAAATGCTTACAGAGTTATTAAGTGTCATACAGCGACAAAGAAAGAAAATAACAAAACAGTTATGCTATATTTGTTTTTTTTGAATGTTTATAGAGTTATTATGTGTCATACTGGGACAAGAAAGAAATGATCAAACAGTTATGCTATGTTTGCTTTATAAAATGCTTACAGAGTTATTATGTTTTCATACAGCGACAAAGAAAGAAAAGATCATAACAGTTATGCTATGTTTGCTTTATAAAATGCTTACAGAGTTATTATGTGTCATACAGCGACTAAGAAAGAAATGATCAAAACAGTTATACTATGTTTGCTTCATAAAATGCTTACAGAGTTATTAAGTGTCATACAGCGACAAAGAAAGAAAAGATCAAAACAGTTATGCTATGTTTGCTTTTTAAAGTGCTTACAGAGTTATTAGTTATGCTTTGGTTTGCTTTATAAAATGCTTACAGAGTTATTAGTTATGCTTTGTTTGCTTTATAAAATGCTTACAGAGTTTTTAGTTATGCTTCGTTTGCTTTATAAAATGCTTACAGAGTTATTAGTTATGCTTTGTTTACTTTATAAAATGCTTACAGAGTTATTAGTTATGCTTTGTTTGCTTTATAAAATGCTTACAGAGTTATTAGTTATGCTTTGTTTGCTTTATAAAATGCTTACAGAGTTATTAGTTATGCTTTGTTTGCTTTATAAAGTGCTTACAGAGTTATTAGTTATGCTTTGTTTGCTTTATAAAATGCTTACAGAGATGTAATGTGTCATACAGGGATAAAGAAAGAAATTATCTAAACAGTTATGCTATGTTTGCTGGCGAATTCCAGCATCAAAGGTAAGCTGAACCATCAGCCTTACATAACTGAATCACGAAATTATGATGTAAATATCAACACTTCCTCGTTTCTGCTTCACAATCAAGTTTTAAGAATTATGATATAATAATTTGTAAAAGTAATAAAATAACTGCACTTATCTTCTTTCTGATGACCTTTCATTTACTGTTCATTATCATCTGAAACAATCTTCCACACAGTTATATTGTATATCTGAAATAATAAATCAAAGTGCTGATTGTGCAGTGTTAATGAATTTCTAAAAAGTTCATCATGATGCTACTCTCAAGTCAAACAATAAAAGCAAGAGCAGTCAAAGGACACCACTCTTGACTTTTCAAGTGTTTTACTAATGACAAGTTATCTTCAACAAAAGTGCTTTCAAGACAGGATTTAGCTTTCCTAAGGAAGTAAATCAGTGGAACAATAATTACAACGTCATAATTGTAAAATATGAAAGGGGCATAACTCCAAAACAAACATCTAAAGTACTGTTCATTCATAGTTTTGTAGAAGCAGTATCAATGAATAAGTATACCATCTAATGAACTTTCAATAAAAATTATTTAATATCTCTGTTAGTACGGGTACTAAAGATATTTCAATCGGAACTAATTTTAAAATTAAATATTTCATTATAAAGGAGTATAACTTCCAAATAATTTGTCAAGAGCTATGTCCCTATACAGTGGTGTAGACGTAGTACTGATCAATAAGCATAACAACTTTCACTTAAATTCCTTGATGAGAATTGAACAAAAAAATCACTTTGAAGTACTTTAACCTTACTGAGTTTTACAGTAAAAGGAAAAACTCTAAGAATAATTCATCTAGAGTTTTATCCCTTTGTAGTAGTGAAGATTTGGTACTGTAAAACAAGCCTGTCAACTTACAATCAAATATCTTGATTATTAAAATAAATGCATTCAGTTTGAACAAACTTTAACCTTCATTATAAAAGTATAAAGGAGCATAACTCCAAATCAAATTCATCCAGAGTAATGCCCCTTTATAGTTAGATGGATGCAGAGCTGATGATTAAGCTTGCCAATTTCAATTCAAATACATGTTTATTTATATCTAGTAAAAATATTTCAATTAGAACAATGTTTAATCATAAATGCTTAAGTGTGAACAAGCTTAACTCTAAACATTTCCCATAATAGACGTTAAAATAATCCTAAGTGCCATAATCAGAGCAGCCTTGTAGTAGTAGATACAAAATAAAAGCTTAATATGAGGCCCTGACAATGAATTGTTTGATTATCCAATTGACTTTAAACCTTACCTTAAAACTTTACACATGTTCTATCACTAAAATTGGCATCAGCTTTACAATTAACCCAACTGTCAAAATTAATGTTTATTTAGGCAACACCTTTACAGTAAGCACATGCAATTTTGTACAAAAACATAGTATGACCCTTTTTTTAAAATCAGAACAACCAATCATCCCTTCCATTAGATTTTTGATAAATAATTGCAAATATTTTTCATTACATCCTGTGGACAAGTTTTTTTATTTATCAGATAAAAATTCAAAAATCATAATCCCAGAAGGAAAATTGACTTAACTTTCAATCAAACATCTTGATTAGTACCAAAAATATTCAACTTTGAAATACTTAAACCTTAAATGTTAAAGTATGAAAGGGGCATAACTCACAAAATGGAACATCAATAGTCATCTCCCTTAATAGTTTTGAAGTGTAGTAACAATGAATAAGCCTACTTTTATTTAAATATCTACCGGTATATTAGAACTAACCAATTTCAATAGGTACAATTTTTAACACTAAATAATTAATATAACTTTCTATAAAATATCTTAAATAGTGCTTGCCTTAAGTTATAAGACTTTAAAAAAAAATAACTCCATATTTTGTTTTTTGTTTTTAGTGTAAAAAGGCAATAACTCAAAAAATAATTCTTCCAGAGTGTTGTCCCTTCACAGCAAAATTGATATACAATGTAGACCCATTGAACGAAAATACCAACAAACAATAAAATATCTTGCTTAGTGTTGGAAGTTATATAAGACTTTTAAAAAACTTCAACATCACATGCAACACCGATGCTGAAGCACACACCAAGCTGATGCAAAAAAGATAGCATAAGCTCTCAATTTCTTTGAAAAGTCAGGCTTAAACTTGCATCAAATATCTTGCATTTTTTAAGTATAAAATGGCAATAACTCCAAAAATAATTCATTCAGAGTTAAGTCTCTCTTCACAATAAGGTTGACATAGTCCCACTGAATAAGTATACAAACTTTCAATAAAATAACCTTAAATAGTGTTGAAGATAAAAGACTTTTAGGAAACTTTAACCTAACATGCAACTCCAACGTAAATGCTGATGCAAAAGTGATAGCATAGACTCTTAATTTCTATGAAAAGTCAAACTATAAAGGTACAGTGACCATTATCTCAAGTATTTTAAATAAACGATCAGTAGTTCCATTGAAGATGAAATAAAAGGTTTTTAATATATTCATTTTGAATTATCACATGACTATAGTTCTACATTTATGATGTCTGATTACAGTCGCAATATTACTAAGATTTTTTTTTCATTTATCATTTTGCTAGCAAACCATGTATACACATACACATTCAAGCATTAACTAACAAGGTTGAAATTGCTTTCAATGCATATTTATTTACAATTGTATGCTATGCTTGGCTAACTTTGTATACCAAGAACATGTACCAAGTTAATTATTTAAACTGAATAAACATATATTGAAATTAGAGTGATAGATATTTATTCAATATCCAATACAATGGTTAATTGAGGGCAAGTTCTATATTGTTTACTAATGCACATACATGTACACACATATTCACATAATATATAGTTTGTTTTTTCTCAACTGTCAAAACATGAATAATTTCACGGTGAATGCTTTTGTTAAAATTATCGTCATGATACATTTATGAGTTTCCCAAAATGTGTACTATAATCAAGTAAATCTGCTAATGCCGAATGATATGTTTCAGTCAATATATATCTAATAACAATTAGGCCACCAGTACAAAAACAATGCATTCAGTCACCATGAAATTATTCAAGCTTTGAGAGTTGAGAAAAAACGGACAATACAGAATGTTAACAGACTCTTGTTTAGCTTTAAATTCTTGCAGCAGCCGAAAAAGAAAATATTCAAAAAGTGCCAAAAAAAATGTTCAATTCAATTTTTGGGTAGAGGATTTGGAGCCAAACTAATGCATCTAATATATCATAGATATGCATGGCTTGATCGAGATGGGTCTTCAGGAGGCACTCGTACAGTGGGTAGCCCTCCCCAGGTTAAAATGTTTTGAATATTCCTATGTTGAAGATGCAAATCCAAGCGCTTAAAAACACGAAAAAAGTTCTGTAGTTTACTGTAAAATGTTATAAGGGGTCTTCCCTATTTTGGTCTAAAAAAAGAATAGAAAGGAAATACACTGACACTTTCCGGTCATAACCTGAGAACAATAGAATGAAAATTTAGGTAGAAAAAAAAACGAGGCTGAATAAACTGTAAATTATCATGTCTTAAATAAAAATAGTCGATGTCTGCCCATATTAAACTATATTGATGCAATTCTGAGTAATATTTCCTGACTAAATCCAGTGATAAATTAAAAACAATTAAGTCCATTTAATACCTTTTCCCTTAAGCATAGTGCCAACAAAAGAGTCAATTGTTTGGGAAAAGATGGGATGCGTAAGCGAGGGGTATCCCCTCCTCTTGTTGTAGATCACTTTACTATATAGGCCCCTGGTTATATCTACCGGTAAATAAAGTATTTAAGTATACAGTAAACATACCATAAAAGCTATGTTTTCACTTCTAAATCCTCATTTAAATCATCTTTCAATCTTTACAACAATATCTGATAGTGTTGTAGTTTTGAACAAACAAATGGGTATGGACCCCCCCTTCCTCTCTGCTGGATGGCAATAAGCTGGTCCAAATTAATCACATGGTTGCTATGGTAACGATCAAGTCTACCTCTTTCTTCAAAAGTTTTTCTCAAGATGTGTACACTGCAGTAACCATTCAGCATGTACACAACGAAAGAGGTTCGAAGTTAGCAGCATTGATGGGAAAATGAGATAGCACAGCATGGTAAATGCTAATTTAGCTTCTATACATGTATATATATAGAGAAAATATTGGATAAAACATTGAAAATACTTACCAAAATTCTAAAAAATCTATCCAAACACAACATAAGAAATTAAATCGACCACGCATATTCCATGTGTTCAACACCTCGGGCTATGTTTATTGAGCGACAAAATACCAGCCAATCGGATTCAATCATATAAACCACGTGATTACTCAGATAGATAGATAGATTTATTTGTGATGCTTTTACAATTTTTACAGATGATACAAATATTTAATAATAACATAACAAGAATATGACATAAGATATCACAGCAATGAATGAAGATATTAGTACAAGTATAGATTGCATCACAGGATAGCCCATAAAGTCCTAGGACTTAATTCCAATGGGGTCCTTTGCCCTAAATCATGAAATATTAAAGTAGGAAAAATACACAAATATATCTACCTAGGTTATGGTAATAAAAATAGATTAAAAAACATCAACATAGTACATATATATATATAAAATCACTGACATAATTAAAAATAAATAAAATCTGATTTATCAACACTGAACATTTGTTCACTTAAGTAATTTTTAACTGCTACTTTAAATGATTTAGTATTTTTCATAATCTTAATTTCATATGGTAATTTGTTCCAATCTTTAATAGCATTATAAAAGAATGTTTTCTTGGTATAAGAATTGATATGGGGTATAAAATAATTATATTTATTTCTACTTTGATGGGTATGTAGTGTTGATGTTAATACAAAATTTTCTTTCATGTATGATGGACTATTATCATTAAAAATTTTATAAACATGGTTTAGTCTTAGAAATTTTACTCTGTTTTCAACATTTAGAAATCCATTATTTGTAAAATCTGTAACTTGTAAAGATGTTCTAAAAGTATATCCATTAATATATCTTATTACTTTATTTTGAACAATTTGTAATTTTTTCTTCATAGAAACAGTAAGATCTTCATACCAGGATGAACAAGCATAATCGAAATGACTTTGTATCAAAGAATTGCAAAGTAATAGTCTTGTTTTCTTATTTAAATAGTTATTGTGCCTGTATAAAAATTTAAGCCTGGAATTTGCCTTTTGTACAATGTTATTAAAAATAGTACTAGCAGAAAAATCATTTTCTAAAAAACTTCCAAGATATTTAACTGATTTTGATGATTTTATTAACTGATCGTCACATTGAATGCCAAAGTTTTCTGTATCAGAAACTTTTTTCTTTGGACCAAATAAAATACATTCCGTTTTCCCTAGATGCAATGATAACTTATTGTCGACAAGCCATTTGCTACAATTTTTCAGCTCAGTGAATGTAAACACGGGTTTTGCGTTGAAATCACTATTTCAATGGAGTAAAACTTTACACATACAACAAAAAGAAATCAATCAAGTAAGACTATGTGTAAAGCACTCGGAAAAGTTCGACTTTTTTCGGCAACTCTCGCATGTTTGCTTTAATTAATACAGTTTCAACTCCAAAATTAGCTATGTATATATATTTAAGAGTAAAAAATATAAAAGTCCAAACTACATCAGGCTAGTCTATATTAAACAATACTAGTTATACCAAGTAACTGCGAGCCTCGGAGATTCTTTAAATCTTTTCATATTTGTCTGGCACAAAAATGAGGTTTACAGTCAACTCGTCAAACGTACGAATCGTCAAACTTAATTTAACGCACAACCATTAGACCAACTCGTCAAACTGATAATATAGAGTGAAAAAAATGTGTGAAAACTTTGGACAGTTATATAAATTATATTTGATAGATTTAATACGATACTGTTATGGAAATGTCACTTTTTTCAGACAAATTATAATATTTTGATATTAAATCGTTGTTTTTTATTAAAATAAATGTTATTTTGTAAAGAAATAAAGTGTATTTATTGTACTATATTGTGAGAGTATTTTTTATTTTTATATCAATTATTTTATTTTATCATGTTTAAAATAAAGAAAATGCAGTTATAAAGACTTTGATAGTAGTTAAGTGCAAAATAAATACATAGATTAATTAATTCTCAAGTATTTTTCAGGTTTAAACAGTATATTTAGAAAGAGTTTTAGTTTGTTATCAGTGATTTATTAGTTCGAATCCCATATGACGATATGATAACATACGCTAGCTCTACTCATCACTAAAGCTGATAGGTCACAATGTAATACCATAGAATGCACAGTTTGTTACAAATGAGTTAAATGTTTGTTCTAATTCCTATTACCAAGCCAAATTCTCGCTTAAATCCGTTTGTTAGTGAATGTGATGGAAGTGTAGCAGAGGCCGCTAGTTGATTAATATCAGAGTGACGGTTCGAATCCCACAAGATAGTATATGTGGTGCTATTTAATATATAATTAAATATAACAGTGTGATTTCACAATCTGAATTATTACTACCAATGGATAATCAGCATAATCAAATTGATAATTGCAATTTGTGAAAACTCTATTGATCTTCTTAATTCGTTTGCAATATAATATAACAGTGTAAACCAAACCTTTGTTCATAAATTTTTATATTATTATCTTAATAAAAATATTCACGTATTACTAATGATAATAATATTAATACAAAAAGAATAGAATTAATTTAAGTACTTGATTTATTCAAATAACGCGAAAATATGAATGCGGCTATTTTTTATTATATGTCCACATTACTTGTAATATTAATACACAAAGAATATAATTATTTCAACATTTTATTCATTATGTATAAAGAAATACACAAAATATAATTTATCTAAACATTTTATTCAAAATAATTAACTAATGATTTATTATACACATAAAATAAGATAACTACCCCCACCCCTCCTATGTATTTTTTCACTCTATATTATCAGTTTGACGAGTTGGTCTAACAGTTTTGCGTTAAATTAAGTTTGACGATTCGTACGTTTGACGAGTTGACTTGCATCCCAAAAATGAGGGATGCGTTTTTTCGTAAACAGTTTATCCGAGTCGACTGGTAAAGAGTTTTCGAAATGCAAGTAGTCCGGCATTAAGCTCCGCCTACAATCTGTCTACTTTTTTCCAAACATACATGAACTCTACATGATATAGACAGACATAGCAAAATGATAAAACGTGTATTCGGGTGGTCATTCAGTTAAAGCCGCGGCGGGCCCCTATTTATGTGGTCTACTAATATCAAGGGACTCAGAGGACCCAACAAGTAAATCAAATTCTGTTTTGTTTCGTGAGCAAAGTTGAAACGCATGCAAAAGCTCGATACAAAATCGTACTCAGAGTACAGACATCGTGTTTGAAAGGACTGCTTAAAAAATTAATATCTAACAAAATATTTTCAATCGTTGGAGTTTTAAGTCTTTCTGGGTCGAAAAAAATTGATATGAATGGTACACAGGTATTGAATAAAGTTTTAAGTATAAAACTCCGAATGCAGTGTTTACAGAAAAAAACTCTTTACAAACTTGAACGGAAAATTGCAAATCTGCAATATTTTAGTAAAATTGGCAAAGAGTTTTCGTTTGGCAAAAAAAAAGAATAATTATGGGACTCAGGTTCTAAAAAAACCGATAAATATTATAATAATGAGCTTGAATAAAGTGTATACAAAAACTCTTTGCAAACTTGAACGGAAAATTGCAAATCTGCAATATTTCTAGTAAAATCGGTAAAGAGTTTTCGAATGGCATAAAATGAAATAATTATGGAACCCAGGTACTAAAAGAAAAACTTTCTAGATGAATATCTATATATAATAAGAAACCAAAAAGGTTGTGTGCATAAATCCAATTCAAAATTCAACAAAAATTGCAACCCCTTTCAAGGTTAAATCTTAAAGAGTTCTTGTTTGTGTATAAAGTTTTTAGTGGACATTTTTTTAGTTAAATGTATGGAAACGGGCACTAAAAATGGTTTGTTCATAAAAATATGAACTTTGAAACCTGATGAAGATGTATAAAAAACTCTTTACCAATTTCAACTGAAATTGCAAAAAACGACCGCTTTAAGGTTAAATCTACAAAGAGTTTTTGTTCATGTCTATATAGTTATTTCAGTGGACAAAAACTTTGTCCTTGCGGGCCTTAAATTATATGTTTTAGACATGGGCACTCAAAAAAGAGGTTTTTACATAAAAATTAGAACAAATGAAGATGTATAAAAATCTCTTTACAAATTTCAACGGAAATTTCAAAAAACGACCGCTTTAAGGTAAAATCTACAAAGAGTTTTTATATGTATGTATTTTATTTAAAAGTGTTTTTCAGTGGGCAAAAAACTTTAATTCTTTCGAGTTTAATGTCTTTCTGGACCTAAAATGATGTGTTTTGGACACGACTACTTAAAACATTGTACTTAGGAACATCATGAAGATGTTTAAAAAAACCTCTTTGTAAATTTACACTGGAATGGTAAAAAAGTACCGATTTAAGGTTAGAAATGTAAAGAGTTTTTTTTCATGTCTTTCCAGTGGACAAAAACTTTAGATCCTTGAGTTTTATGTGTTTCATGGCCCTAAATTATGTGATTTGGACATGGGTACTAAAAATTGTGATTACAAACTTATGAGGATGTATTAAAAAACTCTTTACGAATTTCAACTGAAAATGCAAAAAAATACCGCTTAAAGGTAAAATCTACGAAGAGTTCTTATTCATGTACATTGTATAAAGTGTTTTTCAGTGGGCAAAAAACTTTAATTCTTTTGAGTTTAATGTCTTTCAGGACCTAAAATGATGTGTTTTGGACACGACTACTTAAAACATTGTACTTAGGAACATCATGAAGATGTTTAAAAAAACTCTTTGTAAATTTACACTGAAATGGTAAAAAAGTACCGATTTAAGGTTAGAAATGTAAAGAGTTTTTTTCATGTCTTTCCAGTGGACAAAAACTTTAGATCCTTGAGTTTTATGTGATTCATGGCCCTAAATTATGTGTTTGGGACATGGGTACTAAAAATTGTGATTACAAACTTATGAGGATGTATTAAAAAACTCTTTACGAATTTCAACTGAAAATGCAAAAAAATACCGCTTAAAGGTAAAATCTACAAAGAGTTCTTATTCATGTATAAAGTGTTTTTTAGTGGGCAAAAAACTTTAATTCTTTCGAGTTTAATGTCTTTCAGGACCTAAAATGATGTGTTTTGGACACGACTACTTAAAACGTTGTACTTAGGAACATCATGAAGATTAAAAAAAACTCTTTGTAAATTTACACTGGAATGGTAAAAAACTACAGCTTTAAGGTTAGAAATGTAAAGAGTTTTTGTTCATGTCTTTTCAGTGGACAAAAACTTTAGATCCTTGAGATTAGCCTTTCTTTGCCTTGAATTATGTGTTTGGGACACGGGTACTAACAAATTGTGCTTAGAAACCTAATGCAAATGTATAAAAAACTATTTACGAATTTCAACTGAATTTGCAAAAAACGACTGCTTAAAGTTAAAATTTACAAAGAGTTTGTGTTCATGTTTAAAGTGTTTTTCACTGGGCTTCACGGGTACTTTAAGAATTTTACTTAGAAACCTCATAAAGATTTTTTAAAAAACTCTTTATAAATTTCAACTGAAATTGCAAAAAAACGAACTCTCTTAGGTTAAATCTGTAAAGAGTTTGTGTTCATGTCTTTTCAGTGGACAAAAAACTTTAGATCCTTGAGATTAATGTCTTTCTGGGCCTTAAATTATGTGTTTGGGACATGGGTTCTAAAACAATGTGCTTAGAAACCTTATGAATATGTATAAAAAACTCTTTATAAATTCCAACTGAAATTGCAAAAAACGTACACTCTAAGGTTAAATCTGCAAAGAGTTTGTGTTCATGCATTAAGTGTTTCCAGTTGACAAAAAAACTGTAGGTCTTTTGAGTTTAATGTCTTTATGGACCTTAAATGATTTGTATTGAAGACAGGTACCAAAAAAAGAAGTCTGTACATGAAAATCAGGAATTAGAACCCTGAATGACGAAGTGTAAGAAATAGGCCTACTTTAGGGCCTACAATTTTTTTACAGAATTCCAAAAAAACGAGCCATATAAGGTAAAATCTATAGAGAGTAAAAAAACGTATAAAGTTATTTTGTGGACAAAATATCTTTACAAACGTGAACGAAAATTGCATAAGATAGGCCTACGACGACATTAAAAATTAATTTTAAGCCTGTATAAAATCTAATATTTTGGTAAATTTCGTAAATGTATTCGTACATGAATAAAGTAAGTTCTCACTGAACAAAACAACATCTGATCGTAAGATTCCAAAGCTTTTTAAGGGTCTTTTTAATCGATTTTAGTAAAAATAGTAACAATAATTCTCAAAAGGTGATTAATATAGAAGCGGTACTTTGTAGCGCTAAACCGTAACCTTTTGATGTGGCGTATTGATTTCTTGTGGGTGTTCACTAAGCCAAAGGACATTAAATAGTTCTATTTTTGAGGATAATTTTTTTTTTGACAATAAACATTTCCGGGTTTAAACCCTTCATTTTATAATTTAAGTTATATTTCCCTGCGAAAAATTATAATACAGCCTCTCATGCTGTTATACACCAACTCTTTACCAGTCAACTTGGATAAACTGTTTACGAAAAAACGCATCCCTCCGAATTACAATCGTAAGCAATCGGAAAATTACTCGGGTAATTCCGTAAATTTACGATTAATTGTACATTTGGAATTCCACGCAAATACGATGTTTACACTCTCCTCATTATAGTTAGACCACCCGTTAACATGCATTTTAATCTTTATTTAGCATAACAATCGCGAAGCGAGCACATTTACCAAGGGATCGCGGGGCCGGCTAGGTCATGAGTTGCTCGGGAATTTCCGTAGTAGCTAATCACGAAAAAGACCAAGAATTACGATTGACCGGAAAAGATGATAACACTGCACAACATGTCCAACGATAAGAAATTTTAGAATTGATACTGTACCTGGTGGTGAGTGATCTTAATTATATAGATTTAACACAAACACATATTTATCAAATCTGCATAACGTTTCTTATCGATCCATTTTATTTACATTGCTAACTTGGCAACTATGTATGCTATTCAGTTCTTCATTTTCCGAAAATTGAAATTGTTCTAGTTTCGGTTTTAACTGTTGGACCAGGGAATAAGATATCATATCTCTGGTTTAACACTGCCCCTCTTCTTCTTCCATTACTGTACATACTTCGTGTCTAGATTGTCGTACAATGATGACTATAAACATCGTGGGTGCAAGTTTTAAAATTAAAATAGTAGGTGATTGAAATCAATAAAATTTTGTACAGGCATTTTTGTTACTAGATCACTGTCATGCAGTCTTCACTTGAATGCCTCTAGGGAAGACACTGTAGCTACACTGTTAGGGAGCTTGTTCCACAGGTGTTATCCTGACTTGATTCATTTATAAGCATTTAGTTGTGAACAGTAGATCTGGTTTTTATGAAAGTTTTAAGTTTATCACACAATTTTAAGCATAGCTATAGGACAAATGTTGGGAAATGATGATATCAGAGACATAGAGATATATGTCTCTGGATGAAATTTGATGCAATTGATTTTAGTCAGATTAGTGGCTAAGGTTTGAAGTCAGGAATCAGGAAGGCTAACTTTCCTTAAAATTTCAACTAAGCCTTAGACTGTAAGTTTTTATTATTTGATCATGAAAGAAGTGTAACGTGTATCTGAGCGGTCAACTATATATAAATGTATTTTCCTCGAGCTACTTAGCTTAATGATTGGTAAAATGAAATAAGAAAAAGGTATACATGTACAAGGCATGAACTATAAGACAAATTTAACAACAGCAACTATACAATATATCTATAAATACAATAACATACATGATTACGAAGAGCATCACAAAGCATGATATCAATAAAAGACCAAAAGTAATACACATTAAACAACATCACCAAATATATACACAAGACAACGAAGCAAGAGTGATGCTAAATAAACAATATTATACAAGATTATCAACTATTGTTGACAAACTAACTATGCATATTGTAAGCCACTTGGCTACGTGTGGATCTAGACTCGTTGTTGTGTTGTTCAGTCTAGATTTCTAGGTCTAATAAGTTGTAACCACTTCGCTCATTTGTCAGGATGGGCGAAAAGAACACATAAAAAAACAAAGAGAATATAAGACAAAATCGATTTTAGGTTGATAATAGGTTTTCTGTATTTTTCATGGATCTTTCAAGAATATATATATGCACATGTAATGACGAATACAATCTACACGCCCTAAAAGTACGGCTGGTCCACCGCGGCTCGGGACTATTTATGAATAAACTATAGTTTTAGAGAAAAATACGATCAGGGTGTTGAGTATTAAGCGGTAAAAACGTTTTTGAGGTGCTCCTTGCCGATTATGAAGACTGATTTGCAATACAATTTCAGATGTTGATAGAGCTAGTAGTACGAGCCTGATGGCAGTTGTGGACCAAGATTTTGAACCAGCCGCTCTTATATAGGGTGAAATGCTGGCAAATCCTGATTGACCAATCAGAATTAGCCAGCATTCTACAAACATGGTACAATTTACAAAATAGTTCCTACTTCTAGCAATGAAAATAAGTAAACTTAACAATACACTTGTCAGACAGTTAACTATAACTGCAAATATATTAATAATCTTATTATAAAGAGGCAAAGGGATAATTTTAATGCGCTACAAATAATAAATATCCAGGACTAACCGTGATTCGCGGTGTTAAGCGTTAAAAACAATAAAATGTCACTTAAAACATTTAATGTCGTTGTTAACCTGCTTTATTGACAATATCATTTTATTTTGCACCAATATCAATCAATAATCCTGTCCGAAGTGCAAAAAAACGGTTGCAACACATAAAAACAAACTACAACTGTATAACGGCAGCCATTTTGAAAAATGTACTTTAGATTCGCGAGCTGTGACGTCATTGAAATAAGGCCAATGAAAATTATTTTTTTGTGTCTCGTATCCCAGATTTTACGAAAAACATTGCAGACAAAAGTTCTGGTTAAGAAATTTTTAATGTTTTCGGTAAATAAATTGTTAATATCAAAGTCAACATATTTTGGAATAAGAAAAAGTGTGTAATTGTGTAATCTCAAACGAATTTTGCAAAAAAAACTATTTAAACGCATTCTGTTTAAGTTAATAGATCGATACGGTAGCGTAAACCAAGTAGTAAACGTGACGTCAGGTTATAGCCTCGATTTCGAAATCTCGCGAGAGTATGAACATAAACAAAAATGGCCGCGAATCAAGGTTGGTCGCGAACTTAGGTACGTCGACGATAAGCAGATTTACTACGTTAAAAGGCTGATGAGCAAATATTGCATCATCGTCAGCAAATAGTTCTAATGCTGGCGAGCTACGATCCTTAAAATAAGTATGTTAATCACTTGGTACCTATTCAAACATCTTAGCAAAACATAAAACAACATATATTTAACAAGAAAGCACATAATAAACATAAAATATAAAATCCAGCAATGTATAAAACTTTCCTACGCGATGACGCGGCAAAATACTATACGTGACGTCATCATGTATGTGTATGTATAACATAAACGAAGGAACGGTCCGCTCAGACAGGAAGACCTTTAGCGCCATCAATCAGCTTATCACAGGTCACTCAAAGCTGAACAGTCACTGGTCAAAACTAGATACCACTACAGACCCAAATTGCAGTTCATGTAACTTACCAGAAACTGTCAATCACTACCTCTTTGACTGTATCAAATATGAGACAGAAAGATCAGTTCTAGAGAGAACCGTGGAGGATATCATATTTAAATACCAGCTAGACTGTCCAGTTATATCAATGTCTGTCTTGGTCGGAGAAGTTGAAGATGCCTGTGATGAAGCAAAGCAAAGCTTTATTCTAGCCCTGCAGTCATACATAAAACAAACCAATAGATTTTAGTATGCTTACAGCGCTTTGATTTTGTATGTGTATAATTATAATGATTATTTATGTATAAGTTATTTTTGTATTTTTCTAAAAGCTCATGATCAAACTCTTTTTGTTTTTTTTTTCTACATTTTGTAAGCAAGATTTTTGTTAATGTCGTTAATCCCGTAGCAGCAAGTGTTTTAAAGTACATAGTGATTAAGTACAAATTGTGACGACAACGATGCACATAGAGACTATCAGCTACTTCGATAGCGTATTAGAATTACAACAACAACAACAAGCTCAGATTTAATAACAAACACGTATGTATGCATTATATCAACAATTAAACTATTCTATTCTGTAATTATTATTAAATATGCTATTTATACGCTATAAACTTCGTATACCGGTCCGATTCTATAAAGGATATGAACACTAAATGTTTTATATGAAAAATGATGAAATAATGGTATAGTTTTCGGATAGTTACAATTTCGGACATGCCAGACAGCCATTACAATATACAACAAACGACAAAACTAAGTATGATGCAACATATAGTTACGACATAAGACAATCAAATAAATACAAATGCATGGACAATCATATACATTGCGAAATGGCATAGATAACTATGGCAGACGAGAGCTTCTCGGAAGCTCGTCCTTGTTATCAAATGAACGGGCGATCAGAGCTACCTGTCTCTGTCGCCGAACTATATATGACAAAACATGATGGCAAGGAAAGTACAAGGGATGGGACAAACAGGAATGATTCCAATATGCTACAGAAGTTAAGCTATCAGCTCGTCTTAAAATCATCTATGGACGGCCGAACAACATTCGCAGCCGTCATCCATCTAATAAACTACAAAGAGGTGGGAACTGATATACAAATGACGGGATTACAAAACTGATGAGCTATCATATATACATAAGCTCGTGCATATATCAAGTTGACGAGCGACAAGAGTGGATCATCTCTTTCGCTGAGTTACAAACAATATTTTCGATGACCAGTATAAAACATACACATAAAGTGGGTTTGGGATGTATAAAATACGCCAAGCTACCAAATGCTTCTCACCAAAATAATCAATGCTATATCCAATAGCTAATCTCTATTACTGGCTCTTCGACAAATAATCACTAAAGCACAAACTAAAATCCACAGTGTCTCCAGCCTTTCAACATAATACATTATTCAACTAGTATTAAACTCCGCTGGCAACCACTAAAACTCTACAATAGTTTTAGGTATATATCTAACACGGCTCCAGGCCCTAGCCAGCAACTATGTTTCGGCTCTCAGCCTTATCAATATTCACAAACAACAACTATGGAACAATACCGCGAGCCGCGCGTTTCTCCGGCTGTATACCACTCTGGGGAAGCGAGGCTTCGGCAGAGTTGCGGTAAACAACAATGAGGGTTGGCTTCGGTCCTCCCAGGTACTTCCCATAGTGTTGTTTCACCAACAATCATATTATTCAACTAGTACAACATTAAGCTGGCAACCACAGAAACTCTACAATAGTTTCATTTATAGACACATATCTAACACAAGAGATCCAAGCCAGCAACTTTATTACGGCTCTCAGCCTCAACAATATTCACAAACAACAACCATAGAACACTACTGTGAGCCGGGCGTTTCTCCAGTTGTATACCACTCTGGGGAAGCGAGGCTTCGGCAGAGTTGCGGTAAACAACAAGGAGGACAATTGACTTCGGGTATCCCAGGTTATTCTAATGGCGTTGTCTCTCCAACCATCACATACGCGTACCCACTGTAACATCAAACAATTTCAGTAAAACATATAACCGGAAGTAGATAAATATTTATTAATTAATTCTGGGGCTCAGAGTGTCGGACGTGCGAGTCTGCTGCCAACTGCAGACTGATTAAAATTGACCAATTTTCTCCTTTTATACTCTTCGAAACAACTATATTCAATGAGCGTCTTAAAACAAAGACGTACTTATGCATCTTTTGACCAAGATGAACTGACCTCACATTGGTCAATGTTAAAACCCGTTTCTCCGTAACAATAATCGTCACAGAAGCTTAAGCTTAGCCTACTAGAATAAAATAAAATAAACAAGCATGAGGTGCGTAAAATCTGGTATTAAGTATTTTAGGTATGGTTTTGACCATAGCTTGGACATAGTATCAACAATTTGCATTACTGCTCATGTAAACTAAGATGTGATAGAGATCTAGAAAAGTAAGCTTTACAGTAACAAGAATATGTTTCTGTACAGTATGGGATTTTTACAACTTTGTGGGAGTTGATTTTTTAATCATTCTGCACACCCAAAAGATTCAGGAGGTGATAAAATGGAATGAAGTGATTTGGGTCTTTTCATTGGCTAAAAAGATACATGCATCCTCATGACCTACAAATATGTTAAAATTTGGTATTCGTAATATGCTTATCTTATGATGTTATGTTCAAAATGTATTTGCCGTTTTTCTCGTTCCTTTCTGCCTTTAAAGATTTATTTACAACTTCTTTACATCATAAATAGTTAACCAATGCACTGTTTGTTCAGATGATGCCCCTTGGAGACGTTCATGATAAAACCGGTACGTTTCTGTCACACAATGTTACTGGGCATTGTATAAAAAAACATCTCTGTTTTAAAAAATAAATGTTTTATTGGAATTTTTCATCTTCATCTCAATTCATGAGATTAAGAAAATGTATCATACATTTAAAAAAAAAAAGATGATTCTGTCATAAAAGAATGAGATGTTGTCAGATTTATTCTGAATGCAATAACTTACGCAGTGATCTCCCCTAGCTCATTTAACATGTCCCTGTGATAGGACCTTGATAAGATATATGCATGCATTGTTAAGCTCGCTTTGAGGCTTTGCCTTAGTCATATTATTTGTTTTACAGATAGAGTAACTAAAGAAAAGAAAGAAAAAAATCATAGAATATAAACTTGCTGTACTAGCATTTTACAAGCTACTTCAACATGGGGTTGTCTCTAAGAGAGATATTTTGGGACTTCAAAAGATTTATGAGTACAGAAGGTATTGACATCGCTGGTCAAATCAAAGAAGATCTAAAGACGTACTATAATGATCAGTATGCGACTTACAAGAAACAAATCTCACCTGATCAAAAACTTCCTACATTCTACATAATGATGAGAACTATGCTTGATGCAGGTGTTGTTCACTATAGCAGAAGAGGGAAGCTTGTATTTACACAGTCTAAGGAAGAAGTTTTGTACTCAAGACAGAACTCTCTACCCAATACACCAAACAATGTCGCTGTTGGTGCAAGTAATGTTGTTAAACCATCTGAATCAACAAATGAGGAAGGGTCTGATGTAACAAGAAAACCGGTTTTGAAGAAAAACAGAGTTGCTGTAGATCACAGGGCTAAATACTAACCAGTTTTGCTTGGTGGCCAGCTGGACCACTGACTGTGAAATCTTGGTGGCCCAGAAATTTTTTTAGTGGTCCACCACTTTTTGCAGTACAACATGCAAATTATGTTCCAGATTTACATGCATTTTTCTTAAATTTGACTTTCATACAAATATTCAGTACACCGAGGCAAAGTATGAGCACCATGAATGAAAATCAAAACCTCTATGTGAAATGCAAACGAAAGGAGTACTTGAATGAATGTATTGACTCAAAACTTGCCATTTACCCTAACCATGTAAAATCGGATTTACTATACCTACTGAACATTTGGACTGTCCAAACACATTCCTTTGTGAAAGTATGTTAGGCCACAACAAGTTGATGATATGTTCTACGGATTTTTCCAGAAAAAATGGGCCGAGCAAGCGAAGAAAAATATTCAAAAAAATCTTCATTCAGTTGCTTTATAATAGCAGTTTGACCAAATTTTTATGAGCGAGCGAGGGAATAAAATATATTTTTTTGTAAAACTGTCAAAATTAAGGTGCAAGCGAATCCACAGAACATATGATCAATTTGTACTTTCTTCGGCTCGCTAACACCATCGATAAAATGCCACATATTCTATGTTTAAAGTTGACAAAAGGGCGCCGCCATGTTGTTAGTGTTGAAACCCGTCCAGCAGAGGAACAGATAAGGTTTAGGGTGTATTGGGTATTTACTCCCAGTTTTCCAGACAATTGAGTAATGCCATTTCCAATAGAGTGCGTATTTTTTTTTACTCAAAGATATTTCACTGGATTGAGTATTTTCCATTTATATGACGATAAATTGAGTACTAATAAAAAAACATGGAACTAGGTATGCACAAATATACTTATAAATATTTATTGAAGATATTGTAACTAGGACAGCAACCACCAGTGTTTTTTCACAATTTTGAGAATATGACCCATACCCCTAGAATTTGGAATTTTATCAGCATTTTGGTTTAAATTAGGAAAATATAATGTCAAGCCAATCGGTAACAATAGCATTCAAAACTATGACTTCAGTTTTTATACTCCATTAAATTTGATAGTCAGAACTTTACAAAGCAAGATCTTTCAGACTCTTACTATTAGATGCATGTTTTTTTAAACAATTAACAACACCCTCAAGCTGGTTATCGTCTAATGACTTAGAATGACAACATATCATCTTTAGAGGATCCAAAAGAGAAGGTCCCATCCTATTGCATAAAACTGTTTACATGGAATTCATAATGCTGAAAACCCTTTCAACGCTTGCTGTTTTGTTTGGAAGAATCTTGCTTTGTTCAGGCAGACAGAATATTGCAGGAAAATGTTTCAAAGATCTCACCAGAATATAGTTCACAGGAGTGGAAAAATCTACAAAATAATGACTTGATTTGAAAATGAATTTTCGATCAAATAACAACTTGTCATATGGTTATTTGAAATGCTGATTAATCAACAAACTGTTTAATTCAACTAACTTTTTGGTTACTCTAACTCTTTCTCATTGATTACCATAATTACATAATGATAATGATAAACACAGTATAGTTATGATAGCTTCTTCAGTATTTTAATTGAATTTAAAAAAATTTAATTATGCTTCATTTTTAAAATTTGTAACACCGAAACTAATGTTGGCAAGTAAAAATATGTCTGGCCTTTTTACATTTGTTTCAACAATGAACACCAGAAAACAGGAACATAAGTTCGAATTTGTCGGTTCCTTGGGCATTGTTTGCTAAATTAAGAAAAAAACAAATGAAAAATAATAAGCTTATTACATTAATAATGAAGATTTAAGAATGTTTTACTTAATTTGCGATAGCGTGGGTCGTGAAAATATACGACAATAAGTCATCATGATTGAAGGGATTTAATTTTTACGAAATACAATACTAAATTATATATTATAAAATATTTTTGTTGTAAAATAATACAAAACACTATAAAATTAAATTACACAAGACGGTGTTATTGACAATTATCGGCGGTAATTTAAACAAAGAAAAAATGACTTCCTGGGATCGCCGATATCGTTTTTGTAAAGTTTTATATATAATACAATTTAAAAAAATTAGGTCACGCTTGTTTTAAGAATACATTTTTCATGACGATTATTTATATTAGACTCTATGATTACGTAATGAGACATTGCAATTATGTCATTGTTACGCTATCAAACATTGACAAAGAAAGTGTGAAAAAATGCCGACACACATCTTAAAATGTTTACCTCAATTTCCGCTCAAACTGCAAACACATATTTGTCCTCAAACAAAGGATTAATATTGATTTAATTGCTGCAAACAATTAAAATATATATATGCGCTGTTTCCAATGTACTCTGACGTGTATAGGTAAAGGTATATACAGATGTTATCGAGCGTGTAATCATAACTCGGCGACTTTATTATCGATTTGTGACATCCTTGTGCATACTTATGTCGGCGAGTTAATCTCATAGCGTGTGAACAACAATTGGGTTTTAATGAGATGTAATTGGCATGTAATTGTCGCGTGAAGTTTCATTTATCGCATCTCTTATCTGAACAGTTTCGATTTTTTTATTTACGTTCAATACGCGGCGATTTTGAGACTTTATGAGTAAAGGAGTTTTATTTGGGTTATGATACGCAATTTTTTTTATTCTTACAGGGTTTTTGAGATTTTTAATTGCGTATTTATGCAGATACGCAGCATTTCTGTCCCTGTGAATCCCGTTCGGATCTGACGCGTTAACATTGCCGATAATTGCCTTTAATCTACGGCCCGTTTTCAGTCGCCGGCTGGACGACCATTTCGAAATTTTAGGTGGTCCATACGAAAATAAGGTCGCCATGGGCGACTGGTCGACCGCTAATTTTTAGCCCTGAGATCAACATATGACTTTCAAGTCTAGACGTTCTACTGTCATCAGTGATCAAGCCTTTAAAGGTATGGTTTTTGTTGTTACACTCTTTAACTTTTAACTATTTAAAGATTGTACCCCATGGGTTGTACACAAATGTACTGCATTCAGGGTTAGATACTTACAGTGTCCAAGAAATACAAGGATCACAAAATCTTGAGAGGAACCCAGTGACTCTCAGCTTGAGCTTCCATCAGGATCTTTAAAAATATAATTATAGTGAATGCAAATCGAAAATGTAAGTCTTTTATTTGAGGAATCCCTAATGCAAAGGAGGAATTTCTGAGTAATTGACTGGGAATTCCTTTGGGATCGCTGGTAAAAACAGTTAGTATGAAACCCTGGCATTTAGAAATGTTGGTGTTTCTTGCATTTTCTTAATGGTGACTATACAAACCTGCCATTGCTTTAACCTGCTAGCCCTACGCTCACTCAGGATTAGTGAACATTGATGATGGACTAATGAAAATTACCAATTTCATGTGGTTAGCTAGGTGGTCAGAACCATGCTCGGTATTATAAATCAATCGATCAGTATGACATTGTAATAAGTCTAACTACTTGTAGGAATAGCGGTTAAATTGTACAACATGCACTTAGGGTTTTAGAGTGCAGAGGTTGCAGATTCGAACCCTTCTAGCACTCTACGAAATTAGAATATTTAAGTGATTGTTCTAACAGATCATTTTAAGAACAAGCACTATATCTCATTCGCAGAATTTTGGTTGCAGGCAACGGGACACCTACTTATTTCGTAGACTGTTCTAGCAGCACTACTGATTTCCCGAACAAGAAATTTTCCTACAGTTGTTCCACTCTGACCAGGCGTAAATGTGTACTGCGAGGGATCGCCTGCTTATAGGGGACTTCAATAATCAGCGGTTATCTCTAGGTTACAAAAATGTAAAATCAGCTTAACATACCGATATGTTTAAAACTGCACTAACTATTTATTTACTTGAAATAAGGAAGGATGTAGACTAGTTATTGCACTGACCCATTGAAATGTTTGATGTATTTAATCTAGGTGATCCAGAAGAATGGAAATATATTGGTAAACTAGAGAGAGGTTATTATTGTACTTTATGTCAATCTAAATTGTCCTCTAAATTAGATACAGAGAATCATTTAGCTGGTAGAAGACATAGAATTACTCTCTCAGTCAGTCTTATACAATCAAAAAAGTAAGTATAAATCCTGTTACATGTAGCTAGGCGAGAGCTCTCCCTGAACAAAAGTCCCTTTTGCTCCGACATCCATGTCAAATCTTTGTAAACTGTTACAAGATTATTGTGGTACTAGTGCCGTCATGAGATTCTTGTCTGCCTCCTCAGTTTTTAAATTTGGAAATTTAATTATTGTACTTTACACTCTGTATTTTCTTCATATATTATTATGTAGCAAAGTGTAAAATTAAAAAAATTGTGTCCACCTCGATACTGTAATAAGATGATATCATATTTTATGTCTTTTTTATCAACTTTTAGCTCTCTTTTTAACAAAGTTTATCTTTTTACTCTCTGACAATATGTGGTAATCTGTGATTGTCAAGTTTACATTATTACATACATCAGTTTAATTCATGGTTTGATCTTATCTGTTAATTATATTATTGTGACACAGGATGTTTTAAATATATAAAAATTTTATATTTCGTTTTAAAAAGTTGGTTTTGATGTAGCATAGGTGTAATAAGGCACTTGTACACTCTTGCCTTCAAGCTAGCTTTTATGGTGACACTGTAGAGTTTCTGCTTACGACTCCAGGGATTGTGGGTTCAAATCTCAGTTCGGACAGTGGATTTTTATCAGATTACATTGAAAATATGTACATGTAATGATTCTTTAATGAAATATCAGTCCTGTATGTATTGTTCTACGAGTTCAACCCGATAAATAAACAAGTGATTTGATATAGACCCTGTCATTTTTCCAAGGGCAGTTGTAAAGGCCCAAGGCCACTCAGAGCGCTGAAACTAGTTATTGGACCAGGACCAATAAGTGTAATTGGCCCTATAACAGATTTTGGCCCTGTTTTCAGATTTATTTAGTATTGTGCAGTGAATTTGACACTTAACAGGGCAAACACATAGTAATTTAATAAATTATTTTATTTCTTAGGGAGAAACTTATCAATGGTGTTCCAGGTATAAAAATAACGGCAGATACAATCCAAGGTAGCAATAATGGTACTTATATAGTGAATGTTGTAGAAAGAGAGTTGAAGGTAAATATACTGTTCTTTTATATGTCGTCCATACATTCTGAGATAAGAAAGCCTAGGTGATGAGGTTTTTCAGCTGAAAAACTTGGTTTGTTCTGGATTTATCTGTGCAGAACTAAGTTGAAACAAAAATTCGTGTTCACAGAACAACATTATAGGATTTAATCTATGTTGTGTACTTTTAACCAATTAATATGTCAAATGACTAAGTTCTGCTGGAATGCAACATGTACAAACAAATCATTTTTGCCGGGAAAACCCATAAATTCAAATTGAATATGAACTATTAACAATGAGGGGGCGTGGCCGAGTGGTTATAATGTTAGACTGGTTATCATTTGTTAGCGACCTCTGAGTTGGTTGGAATCCAAACAAAAACCTACCCCATTGTTTCCTTGAGTAAGAAACTATAGCTTATAGCTCAGTTCTGGGGACCAGGAAGCGGACTCGAAAGTGATTAATCTAAATTGTGAGAACTTGTTTCACAATCAAAAATAAAATTTGTACATATGAACTGTTAACAACGCTAACATTTATATTTAATTTAAGTCTATAAATTAACAATACTTTTGTATTTACTTCAATATTTGTAGAAATTTGATGTTGTAATCAGTAATGTTGGTGATAAGTTGGTAGAATTATTACATTGTGAAATGATGAAGAAAGTTCGTGTATTTACTTTGAGAGATAGTAAGAAAGTTACAGATGATGTGAATAAAGTAACTCTTTATCCTGGTTAGTATTACATATTTTAGAAGTTAAAAAAAAGAATATTAGCAGTTTTGGCACAAGATGGTTGTAACTCCCTTTTTTCTTACATTAAGTTGCGACCGTCTTCCCCTAAACTCATTATTTGTGTATCTATTAGTATGCATTTGTAATCGTGCATTTTCTGCTTTTTTGTAGCGTGAATTTTAGCGCGATGACGTTACATCATCGTGGTTTTTTCCCTTTGTTGTTTATACCTGAAGAAGCCTTGTATGGGGAAACGTTGTAAAACTTTTACTTAACAATAAGAATCATATTATTATATGTTGGTAGTATTTTATATTCAATATATTATTATTTAGAAGTTAATGCACTGCAGAGGAAGGCCTGATGGCAATTAATGACTCGCTTGTATGAATAATGTCCCAAAAGCTTCAGCTTCATACACAAATTGTCATGAAATTCTCTTTCAATTTATACTGGGTTTGAACTGGGTTTAACACAGTCTCAACAAAACTAAGGTTATTTTACGGCTTTCAGCACACCTAACCTAGCTTCTCCATATACCTTATTAATGGAGAAGAATTTACATTATTATCAATTTTTTATGGAAGGGTATAACCTTCCCTGGTGGGATTTGAACCAGTATCTTCTTCAGGTTATTTTATACCAGCGCACCTAACCTACATGAAGCTTTCCTGAACCCTTGTCTAAAGCCAGTACTCGCCTACTCTCCCACAAGGCCAGAAACTTCTCCATATACCTTTAATATTAATGGAGGAAAATCGACATTATTGTTTCAGGTGATGTATACAAGATACAAGTGTCAGTTCAAGCAACCAATGTTGGAAGTTTTCATTGTCCAGTAATGTTTCATTTTATACAACCTGTTGAGGGTATACAGAGGAACATATACATTCTAAGATATCTACATTGTAAATGTTCTAACACAGTAATAGATGAACTAAAACCTAGCAGTCAGTATAAACGTCCACCTAGAGTCAACAAACCTCGTGGTTTTGGTGTACATATCATACCAGGGTATCAGCTACCTAGGTAGGTATCATCAGCACTCAAATTTCAGCTCCCATACTCTCAAAAACTGTTGAAACTGTGTCATAATGTTGTGGACTTACGTGTTTCCCAATAAACTAATGAGTCCAAAATTAAAGTAAAATAATATGCAATGTTTACAAAATTGATTTATAGTCACATAGGTTGTTATAAACACATGTTTAATAGAATACACGCATTAGAAAAGTCACTATTAATGTAAGTAAAGTATGTATTTATTAAATTAAGGTAGTTGAAGCTCTGGTGAATATTGTAGGACTGTACTAATATTGTGCTATTTGAAAGACTGTATTAACAACATCATGCCAATTTTAAGGTCCTTTTTTACAGAGTATGAACCAGAACCTGGTTTTTCGTCCTGGAATAGGTTAGTTACTTGTTGAGGAACAGTTTAAATAGAGTGCAAATGACCAAGTTTTTTTCTCTCACAGCAAGAAAAAGACCTGCCGCCTCAATAGTCCCAGCGTTTTCCCACATTTGGGTTCGTGCTCTATTTCAACGGCAAAACTGCTCAAAAGTGTTTATGTTGGATGCATTTGCATTCTGTATAAACAGACTTTTAGACAATTTAAGCTTGTTTTAAGCTTGCTGAATTTCAGTCCTTACTATGATGAAGCCTGGCAACATTACACTTTATTAGTTTGAACTTTAAACACATTACATGAATACTACTTCCGTAAATGTAGAAATTCTATGAAAGATACACTGTACAAAACCATAATCATGTTAGTGTAAAACTTGCTTTTATGAGCTAGCACTTTGAGTCTACTCCTCAATCTCATTATTTACAGCATTCCTACAAACATGAAAAGTCATGGAAAATGAGTTTTTTGGGAAAATCATGAAATTTTGAGTTTAGTGAAAGCATCATGGAAAAGTCATGGAAAATTAGAAAACATCATGCATAAAAGTTCATGGTGTCATGGAAAAAACTATTTTATGTCTGTATTTATTTCAACCTATAAAAATGAATAAAAAACATGAATTCAAACATGAATAGCAACTTTAATTGTTGGGTACGAATCATGTTGGGGTACGAAAATGAGATTTTAACTACTACAACATTTTCTGTTTTTCTACGCGTGTTGGCTGTTGTGATGCAGTGTTTTCAAATTGTAATCATTTTGAGTTCTATGTGTTTCTGTTGTATCATGGAAAACTTAGAGGAATCATGAAAAAGTCATGGCAAAATCATGGAAAATTGGTATTGAAAATCTGTATGAACCGTGATTTATATTTTCATATAACATAACTTTGTTTATATTATACAGTTCTAGTAATGACAGTTTAGAAAGGGAGGTAACACTGAAAGAGTTTGCTGTACCAACAACTGTACGTAAGGTGATAAACAGAGGTCTTATAGAAAAACATGGTTTGACAGAAGAGGAAATAAATGATATGGAGAAACTCAAGTAAGTTAAAAATATTTTGTACACTTGTCACAAAATATGGTAACCATTTATGACGGTCATGTGACTATTAGGGTTTTTTGGCCAGGTCTAAAGTATTTTATTATGCATGTTGACTGCTGCATCAGGGCACTCATTTGGCATATTTTGGGGGCCGAATATGGCTCCCATTCCCCTTTTAAAATCATATTTTCCCCCCCTATTTTAGATACACGGTCCCCTTGAAAATTAAGAGAAAAAAATAAAATGACTCCTGAAACTTGTCATTTGTTATTAATATAATATACCATTTTCATTATCATTCAATTGTTTCCTAATTATGCATATGACCATGAAGCACTTTTGAACAGATATTCTATATGAAAAGTGACTGTGCTATTCAAATTTGGTATATAATAATGATAATTCCCAAACATTTTTGTGTATGGAGAAGAAAGCTAGTTTAGGAACAGCTTTAGGTCATTTGTCATTCTACAGTCACAATCTATACTAGCCATTCAAATCAATGGAAGAAAAGTGTTTAGAGTAAAGCCTAAACAAAAAAATACTTTGTTTGCCGTTTACCTACCCTAAACATTTGGGTTGGGTCAGTAGGAAGGAATTTTTTTTCCCTAAAGCAGAGTTATTAGTGTAAAGAAACTACTGGAAAGTAATACGATGAATGGTCATGACCAATAAAAAAACACCACAAAAATTTTTCGAATGAACAGTCTTTGCGAATACCGTCGGACCGCCGGACATTTCCGGTAAAAAATCGGCCGGTCCGACGTGAAACTCAGGATCGACGGACCGAATGTCCGGTAACGGTAAATAGTACAGGATAACGTTCTTTTATACCTAACCACATAATATTCACGGACGCGTCATCTTTATGCACCGTGCAAAAAGTTTGCAACATCGAAAGAGTTTATCTGCTAAACGCCGTTCCGTTGAAAAAGTAAGTTGACCAGGTGATTTCTATAACATTTTTTGTGATAATGATTAAGTTTATGAATTTTGAAGGGGTCCAACCGTGACTCAAACAATTTAATAATATAAATAATGAAAGTAAGAAAGTAAAAATCGAGGCCACCAGGTTGGAGGGAATATATTATAGGAGGGTTTGAATTTTTTTACTGTAGTCTGATTTTTTCTCATTGGCATTGCCGTGATCATTAGCTTTGAATATTTAACAGCCCATTTTTTTATAATTGATTTACTAGATAATTGATATGATTAAAACTGACTTGAATATTTGTTGTCTAGTGTTATTTAGTCATAGTTGACTCACGTTTCGCTTCATTTACGGTTCAACTGTTAGGACCATAATATCAGGGATGTTATAGAACCCCTGATCATATTGGATTGGCTTTGTAGCATAACCTGCTTAATTTAAGGACTGCTTTCATTTTAAATTAAGTATTTTATGACTTAAAATAATAAAAGTAGTACAAAGGTTGTTTAAACAGTGGAACTTTACTTTAGAAGTTTTAAAGTGGAGAATGTACCTGATAACTTGATTATGTTGCATATGTATATCTGTTATGATTAATAAAGTAGAATACAAAGTATTATTACGTTGTGATAGTTTATATTATACGTATTGTTGTGTATATGTTGCAGACTACATCATTGAGAACAATAACACTTCAGTTCACCAGTCAAACTACTACTGGCATAATGAAATCTTATGTTGACGAAAACTAATTTGTAAATGACGAACCATCTTTCCGTACCAAAGTCAACAAGAAACTGATTATGATAACTATGATGATAATTATCAATGTGAAGCTGACTTCATGTATATAAAATAACTGTTGAACCTCATTCATGATAAATAAATGGCATTAAAACTTCAAATTCGTGTTATGCCTTTTTTTGCTTCATATTATTTTGGTCTGGTAAACTTTCATTCGGTCTGGTAAAAGTTCGCAGTTTACCAGACCGAATGTCCTGTAAACTTTTTAGCCTATTCGCAAAGACTGAATGAAATTTTTTGAGTTGGTGGCATTTTTTTGGGTCGGTTGGTAAAGGGCAAACAAACTTAATTTTAATTTAGGCCTGAATGTGACTGATTAAAGTCACAATTGTAAACATTTATGAGTTGACTGAAAAATCCCCACATTGATTTGAAACAATGCAAAATTCCCTCTTGAGGGTATGGGTACCTGTCCCCTGCATGACATTAGGTGCAAAGATTATAATATAAATTATATATTTCCATGAATGAAAGTGCATAGAACTGATCTTGAGGTTCAGATTTCTTGGGATCTGAGAATACATTCTTTAGCTGATATAAAAGGTGCTAAAATCAAACATTTCAGGATTTTGGTTGTTTTGTACTTTTACCCATATACTTACAGTTTTTGTAACCCATACTTACAGTTTTTGTAATCCGGGTCGGTAGCGCTGTTGGTAGCGCACCTGGATTTTGAATCTAGTGTCCGGAAGGGGGGTACATATTTGAATCCCACCGGGGGATAATATACCTTTCCATGAAAATTTGACAATGTCAATTTTCCTCCATCAATAAGATATATGGAGAAGTTTCTGGTCTTGTGGAAGGGTAGGTGAGTACTGGTTATAAACATGAGTCCAGGAAAGCTAGGTTAGATGCCATAAAATAGCCTATAAAATTATGTTGACTCGGTATAAAAAAATTAAATTACTACTATCAAAGAGATGCTTAATACAAGTGATATGGTATTTCTTCTATCAGTTGATATTTTACAGCTTTTGTATAGATTGTTGACTGACTATAGTTTAGTTTGCTGTATGACAAAACCTTAACCATTAACTTGTATTTTGTAGTTCAGTATTAGATGAGGGATTAAACAGGAAGACATATCAAGAATTCTTTCATTCATTGTTATATTTTGAAGAAGTACAAATGGAGGTTGACATAAGAAAATATGACATGGAAAATGTTGGAATGAGAGTTTATTCAGCTAATTCTAGACTTCTGCTTCTTGAGGTATATGATCATGTTTGGGCCCATTGTTATTTTTTTACCCAATAAATGCCATCTAGGCCTCTTAACATTTAAAGTTTGTTTGCCCAGAAAATACAAAGTATACCATTAATCCAACGTTCATACTGTAGCTGCAACTAGTTTGAAATTGTTTTATAATTATTAAAGTACCTCAAAATTCTATTGCTAAAATTGGTTAATGTACATTTAGTTACCCTGGTCAATCAGTAGCCTGATTAGCTCAGTTGTTAGGGAATTTGTTTTGTTCGCACATTAGTGTATGTTCAGTGCCCCCATATCAGTTTCTTAACTTTCCTCCTATGACATTTGTTGACCTTGACCTGTGAGGCTAGCTTTGAAAGTATTTGGCTATTTAGTTTATTGTTTTAAGTAATAAAAAAAGAAAAAAAGGATATATATAAGTTATGACACAAAGCCAAGGATCAACTTAACTTTTCCGCCTCCTTTAACATAATTTATAAAGCATTTGTCTTGAAAGCTAGAGGTCACAGGCTTGAGTCCAACATCAGTAATTGACATTTTCCTTCTCTTATTTAATTGTTTATAAAATTACCAGGTACCAGGTTTATCAGAGAATCGTCCGTCCGTATTACGTGGGGATTGGTTGTATATAACAAAAGTTGATAACACTGGTAAATCTATAGATCAGAAAGAATATCAAGGATATGTACATGAAGTGTTACAGGATCAAGTTGCTCTAGGGTTTGATAGAAGGTTTGTAGACTGGATTTTCTGCTTTATTTATACCATAGCCAGGGTATGTAATCACATGATATACAATTATAACTTATGAGATGAACAAATAACTGTTTTTCGCTGAATTCTCTTCACAGACAAATAATTGAATGACATCAAATAGCACATAATATAACCACTACTTTTCTTTGCCTGAAAAAACTTAATTAATCTTAAAAAATTTGATCAATAGGTAAACTAGGCAATGTGTGCAAATAATTTGTGCAGAGGATTCAGAGCCAAAGATTTAATCTCACAAGTTACTGTGGCAATTTTTCTACCATCGACCTACTGCTCCTATAATATATAATCTACTTAATTGGGGAGACCTATGTAATAATGATCATGGTTATCATATTTAATGACCACACAGACCCTATGAAGTTCCAAAAAACGAGATACACAATTCTTGATCATACTTGGATAGGTCAGCACAAAGCCCACCCGGCTAGCTCAGTTGGTAGCCCACAAGTCTACTGATTAAGGGGTATAGGTTTGATTCCCAGACCGGGCATACTTTCATGGAGCTTGGTCATGAAATAATTTTCTTTGGCTTTTCACCCTCCTATCACTGATTCTAAATCATGTAAGGCAGTAGTCAAGTCACTGATGGAAGTATGCGCCAAGTAGTTAACAGCTAAATCCAGAGATTTAGCCTTTCCAGGAACAGTGAGTAGGTGGACTGACTGCCATGATATAACCTATACAATGTGTTGCTATGCCCGAAACTAGTCTTTTTTCTTGATTTACCTGTAGTTAGGTCAGTTTTGTTGTTGACTAATCAATAATTTATTGTTTGTTTCAGTTTCAGAGATTCCTATATAGAGAAAGAGAAAGTGAGCGTAAGATTCGTATTTAATCGTCTACCAATCAAACTACAACATAGATCATGTCAGTTAGCATTAGAACATGGTTTAAATGATCTTCTATTTCCGTCTGCTTCACTTCTACAGTCATCTGTAACACTTCCACAATTGAGGTAATACTAACTTATAGACTTATACTTTTTCTCTTTTATTCCAAGCAGGGGGGTGGAATTCCAATTATTTCCACTTGTCCACCGACTAGTGAATTAAAAACATCAACTGAAATAGTTTAATGCTGTATATGATTGAAGCATTTACATTATTCAGTAATACTATATTAGTGCATTTGCAGGTATAAAATATTCCTTGTCCACAGACGTTTTCTTATCAAATAAAGCATTTCAGACGTAAAAATCATTTGAAGTTGCACAATCTATAAATAACTAAGGTGTCTTTTATACAGTAACTTAACTGTATCCCCTTTGGAAGATTTGGAAGTTAAGAAGAATGATATTTATTTATATATTTTGTTGGGTTTAACACCGTAGCAACTCATTCTATGTGATTGCATCCAGCGCACCTAACCTAGCTTTCCTTTGTTTATAACAAGTACTCACCTACCCTTCCACAAGGCTGGAAACTTCTCCATATACCTTATTAATTGAGGAAAATTTACATTATTGTCAAATTTTCATGGAAGGCTATAACCTTCCCAGATGGGATTCGAACTCGTACCCCCTTCTACACACTAGATTCAAAATTCAGGAGCGCTACCAATTGTGCTACTGACCCAGGTTAGTAGAATGAAAATACTAATATGTATGATAAATGTTATATTACAGTTTATACAATAGGAAGTTAGAGGACAATGCTCAACAGAAATGTGCTGTACAACATATTGTAGCTGGTACATCTAAACCTGCACCTTATATAATATTTGGTCCTCCTGGTACAGGTAAAACTGTTACTATTGTGGAAGCCATGAAACAGGTATGTAGCTAGCTTAAGGTCTTCAGCGAACCCGTGTTTATACTGTCAATGAACAGGTACGCTGAAGACAAGTGTATGATAAAAGTCCACCAATAATCGTGCCAGGAATCTGCCACGCTCGTATACATACATCGAGTGTGCATTGGAGAAAATTGAAGAATATCCCGTTAAAATAATGTATTATCTTTTAATTTGACAACTTACTACCTAACAAGTGCCCATTCCGAACGTAAAATACGCCAAAGTTTCCAATAGGTCTTAAAATTCAATACTCTGCCGCCATCTTGACAAAATGTGGACCACGTGACGTCGAGATCGACCTTGACGGAACTTGACGGTCATGATAACAATACCATGTGCTTCAACCACGCGACATTTATTTACAAAATATGTTCGTTGAAAATATACATAAAATGTTATATTTTTTCTTTAGTTTTACATAATTTATAGAATTTTATTTACATACTGTTAGTTATATAAAAAATGAAAAAGAAATAAAATCTTAAATTGCTAGAAAACAAAATGTCTTTGTTAACAAATAAACTCTAAAAATAGATTTTTATTTGGAATTCCCGGCATCAATCGGAATTACTCTGCTATGTTCCTTAACGCTCATAACCGAGAATTCCGGTTGAAACGAGATCTCGCACAGCTTCAAATGTCTGTTAGACGATGAGATTGAATGTTTCCTAGCGAAAACGGCTATTTTATTTAATTCTTTGATATTTCAATGGCCGTTTTGGTGTAAAATGATGTTTAAATGAATGTTTTATTGAATAATGCACACGATCTTATTACCAAATGGGTATTTGATTAGAAAAATGAGCTTAAACGAATGGGTGTTATTCTGGTGAGGTTTCATAACGGGTCTGATCCAAAACTTTAATGCCGCATCTGACGAAAATCAAAATGTTAAAAAGCGGCTTATAAAGTTTTGGAAGCCAGAACTAGTATGTAGCAAACATGGCAGACCTACTGACTAATCTTGTAAATAAGTAGAAGGTCTGTCTAGGACCGATCTGAAGGTTTACAGGACCGACTGTCTGGCAAAGAACAAGATCTAATATACACGCTTTTCAATTCATCTAAATATGTAAAATCACTTAAATGTGTTCTGTCCTGTACGACTTGGTGGGGTTCTGTAAAATTTTGATCTTCACACACCTACTGTTCAGTATTTAACTGTTCAGTTTCATGGTGACTGGTAGTTATACAGTATAACTTGTGTAACAGGCACCTGCTATTATCTGTCATATTGAACACAATAATTAAATAAAGGCATGCCAATTAACATTGTTCTAATGACAGATTACTGTTTCCCAAAAAGAAAGATTTTGAGAATGGATCTGGACAATTAAATCGAACCTTGGGCAAGTTGCCTTAGCATATCGCTATGTATCACTTTGTGCCCTGTTTCCTTTAATTTGATATCCTTTTATATTTTTCCTTTTGTTGTAAGAAGGGTACCAGGGCATTCATTGTGACAAAATTGAATATGTGGCCCACAATTTCTGCATCCAGTAAAATCTTTTCTTGATCAGTTATCAGTACTGAGTAATTAACCTAGGGATAAATGTTCTTGTTCAAAGGGGGCAAATAACTAAGGTCTGTTGCTTTAGCCCTTTGCTATGTATTGATTCACTCCTTGGTACCCTCCATTTGATATCACATACTGGAACAGTGATTAGGTTGACTGACCAGCGTAATATGTCCTATACAATGTGTTAGTACTGCCTTAAACCCTACAACAAAATAAAAATATATAGTTTAAAATATTGAGTCATTATAATAATGTTATTATTATTTTATCAAGGTTTGGAAGAATGATAAAACCACATGTATACTGGCTTGTACCCCATCTAATAGTGCTGCTGATCTCATAGCTAAAAGATTACTAGAACATGTTCCTAAGTCGGAGATTATACGTTTAAATGCTGCATCTAGATCATGGATTTCTGTTCCTGAAGATATTAAGGTAGGTGTGACATGTTTCATTTTGATGATATTAAGGTAGGTGTGACATGTTTCATTTTGATGATATTAGGGTAGGTATGACATGTTTCATTTTGATGATATTAGAGTAGGTGTGACATGTTTCATTTTGATGATATTAAGGTAGGTGTGACATGTTTCATTTTGATGATATTAGGGTAGGTGTGACATGTTTCATTTTGATGATATTAAGGTAGGTATGACATGTTTCAATTTGATGATATTAGGGTAGGTGTGACATGTTTCATTTTGATGATATTAAGGTAGGTATGACATGTTTCAATTTGATGATATTAAGGTAGGTGTGACATGTTTCATTTTGATGATATTAAGGTAGGTATGACATGTTTCAATTTGAAAATGTTACAGTAGGTGTCACATACTGTTATGTTGACAACTAGCTGAAAAGTTACATATTTTATTTTATTTATTTATATGAACTTTATGTTATGATACATATGATATTTAAAATGTGTTTAATTAATGAGGAAGAGCAAGGATTTGTATATGTTGTGTATTAAAATGTTGATTAATGTTTCAAGTGTATGGAACTTATTTAAAATATGTGTGGACTTTTATACAATACAACTGTTTTCACATTGCCATATTACAATTATATTTACATTTGTCATTTGGAATACATTCATTGTAAAAACTGTTTTATTAGGCTTTGTTTTACTAGTGATGTTTCTAGGACTCAGAAAAGGGCAGGAAGGCTGAAAAAAGGGCAGGGTGTGACAGAGGGTTGATATTTCCAAGTAATTATGTCTGTATATGGAGGAGCCAAAATGGGCAGGGAGAAGAGAAAAGGGCGGGGTGCAGCGCCCTGCTTTTCTGCTTAAGAATAATCACTAGTTTTACATTTATTGGGAATGCATTACAATTCGTTCAGGAAGGAATGGTTACTGTATATACATACAAGATATATTTCCCTGATAATGATAGTTTATGTAATGTCTTTGATTCAGGACCATGCTATATGCCTTTGTAGTGAACTGTACTAATGTTGACTAATGACTAAACAAATTGTTTTTCTTTCTGTTACAGTGTATATGTAATTTTGATAGAGGAAATGGACATACATATTTCCCATCCAAGAAAGATCTATCTAAATATAGAGTGATCATTACTACATTAGTTACTGCTGGAAGGTAAGTTTTGTCAAAGCTCATTTCAACTTGTGTACAAACATTTTTAACTGGCACATGTCTTGATATGTTCGCCTAGGGTGACATTCTTGAGAGTTTTTAGCCAGATTTTTCAAAGAAAAAAATTGGCTGATTGGCGAAACACAAGTGGGCAGGCCATTGGGGGGGCTTCCGGCGTCATAACAATTGTGTTAAAGTTTTTCATTTACCATATATTTCTGCCATTTATTGTCGGATCTTTATGAAACTTCATACAATGATAACATACAATGTGATGAACAGAATTAGAAAGTAATCACAACTCTACCTGGCTTTTTTATTTCCCTTAGTAGTTTTTGTGTTAAAGTTTTTAATATGTTGGATATCTCTGTCATTTATGGTCAGATCTTGATGAAAATCCGACTTTAATGTGGTTTCTGCATTACATTTCTTGTTACAATTGTATTATATTATATTATATGTTTATGTTTTAGTTGATCATCAGTATGGTAAATGAATATACTATATCTGGAATTCAAATATTTGGGTTTTCCCCTCCGATACAAACAAACTTTCATCGTTACAATGAAAACATGTGTACAAAGAACAATTGGATTTAACCCATGGTTCATTCTATTTAGCAATTATGTGTAGAAACCTTTGTTTGTACTGGCAGTGCACAGATGGAAAAAACCCATAAATTTGAATTCCAGATCAGGTCTATTGAAACTACTAAAAAAATTTTGAGCACTAAAACCTTTCAATTTTCACTTGGTTTTTTTTGTCACATTTTTGTCAAGACGTGGTCTTAACAACGGAATGGTCATAATATTATGTATAGTCTGACTATATTAACCTGAGCTTGAACTACCTAATTATAAGAATTACACACTTCACCAATCAGATTAAACCCGATCTAAAATTTTCCGCTTGCCTATACTCGCTGATTTAGATCTGGCCTTTTCCAAACGAAGGTCACATTCAGGTGAACTTTTCTCATCATAATATTCATGACGAGATTGTTATGAGACATAACTTGTTTACATCGCCTACGTCACGCAATTTGAAATCAGCCTTCCAATCGCAGACTGTGAATAATACCGCTGTTAAATTAGCTTGCCAACCTTGGTCTAAAAATAGAAATTACGAAATCAAAATGTTATTAATAGTGTTTCATCTAGATGAAAGCTACGCATTAAAAGGTTCATCTCGACATGACCTTCCACAGAGACAGTAGGGATCCTGTACGACAATGCTCTACAGGATATCTGTTGACGGAGATTGACACTTCACTTACATTATATCGTGATATTCTGATTATACACTTGTTTATATGTGACTCTAAATTAATTAAACATGGCATGTTATTGTGCTTTTAATTTTGGACTCATTTGTTTATGGGAAACTCGTAAGTCTGCAATATTGAGACGCAATTTTAAAGCATTTGTTCTTATGAAAAAAAACATTTAATTGTTCAGTGAGAGTATTTTGCCCAAAGCTTAAAATAGACTGTAAATACTGAGGTTAATATATTCTTGCATAAAGGTCAAGCTCAGGTTAATATCGTTGGACTATGTATTATTTTTAATATGTTAAGACCATTCTACTGTTAAGACTACAGCCTTTGATGGTCTCAATTGTGGAAAATGATTTCTGTGGTTTAGATCTAGTAAGTCATTGACTCATTGTTGAGGGCAATTTTTGGAGGTGATTATTCAGAGTGATTTGAAATTGTGTTAAATGTTATCTTGTTTGTTTGCTTTTTATTTTTTCTGTTTCACAAGTTTAAAACAATGTTAATTATTAGCTGCTTGGAGTTACATTTCTTTTACTGAGAGCAAAAAAAAATATTTACCTTGGGTTATTTGATTTCATCTTTATACCTTTATCTAATAATAGTTCTAGAACTAAAATAAGGTATGTTGGCAGAAAAAAGGGACAGTGCGTATCAGATGGTTGATGTTTCAGAGAAACTATTTCTGCATAGGGAGGGGCATAGAAGGGCAGGGAAGAGAAAAAAAGGGACTGTGTGCAGGGCCCTGCTATTCTGCTGTTGAATAATCATTATTAATCAACTGACTGGTGAAGGATCATTTGACATGACCTGATGTCAATTAATTTCTAAGGACAATCTTAGTAGAAGAATTTTAGCTTCATAAACAATTCAAATCATCTCTTTGGATATGAACCTGTAGCTTGTTGATTTTTTTACATGTATCTATTTGAGCTATGTTGGTAAATTGCACTGTTAAAAATTTAAAGTGTGGTTTAAAGTCTGCTTCCGTATACATGTTCAGCTGGCTTTACAATCTTGTACAATAACTCCTGATCATTGAAATCACCCTCAGGCAGGCAATCCCTCACAGTACCCATTTACACCTGAGTGAAGTGGAGTAATTTGTAGGTTAATTTCTTGCTCAAGGAAATTAGCAGTGCCCTTAGGGGGTTTCGAACCCAGGACCTCTCGATACCTACCACTGAACCACTGCTCCTACACTGTTTATTTATTTTTAACAGAGGGTTGCCTTAACCCAGTTGCCTGAAACCGTGGACTAGTGAAAATTTATAAGGGCCGGTAAAAATTACTTATACAATGTAGTTAGGATAGTTGATAAGTTTTTCATTTACTTACCAATATTATCAAGACAGGCTAGTGCATGAGAAAAATACAGGCAATGACGGTTTTCAAATTTCCAATTTGATTTTGCAGTTTGATTTCTTTTTACTCAAAGCAACAATTAATTGGTTTTTTTAAGTAAATGTCAGTTGATTGATAAAAAATCATGTGATCTAATATTGCTGTAATGATCTGACCTATTTTCAGCCAGACACTTGTTATAGTCAGGAATTGTAGAATTTTAACTTCTTTAACATTTAACTTTGGCAGTACTTGTAAATCAACTACATTTTTATCATTCAATGTTATTTTCCGCAACATTACGCCTAACACATTTTAGGCTTACCGTTATTGCTCATTTAAATCTAAACATTTGTCACTTGCGTCACGTGATTCATATGAAGGCAGTGGTTAAAGAAGCAACGCACATGTAGTAAATTTGTCAGATTTCTTTGTTATGAAATTGAAAACAAATCCATGGGTCAAATAATAATAAACACAAATACTGCTGTTCTTGCAGATGGTCATTGATAATACATTTGTAACACCCCAGTTACACATATGGTCAGACTTAAATCAGTCATCAATCAGTTAATTATTTCTCTCATCTGATCAGTTGTCATCAGTAACTGAATTTCAGACTTTATGTGTAACTGGGTATCGGTGATGGGGATGGGTGATAGATTGGTTGTTCTTTTTTTTCCAGTTTAGAACAGAACGGACGAACACTAATTTAGCACCGAAGTCTCCGATTAGCCGCTGATTTATCACTTTTCACAAGCTACAACCAATCTATCACTGATCACCATGTGTAACTGGGCCCTAACAATGAGTTTTAAATATACTTATTCAAAGTTCAAATTTATGGGATTTTACCTGCTGTACAAACAAATGTGTACTGTATCAATGAAACATACAATTTATGTGCACAGAAAACTATGGGATTATTTTTTATGTTTTTCATTAGTATTTCGTAAAAATAAATTGTTTGTACCTTGTTATGTACCATGGGTTATGACTGGTTTCTGCAAAGTTTTCCATATATTTCAGACTGGTTTCTGCCAAGTTTCCACCAGGATATTTCACCCATATATTTATTGATGAAGCTGGTCATGCTCCGGAACCTGAGGCATTGATTGCTATAGCAGGACTAAGTACTGTGAATACAGTATTGAAGACAGGAAGTCAGGTAGTTATAGCTGGAGATCCTAAACAACTTGGACCTATACTTAGATCTCCTCTAGCTATCAAATATGGACTAGGTATGTATTATATATAATTTCTAATCTTTTTAAGGTAGGACTGCCATAATTATCTGGTTTATCGACTCTGATTCGATTTTAATTTAAAAAAATTAATTTATGGAATCTGATAATAATGTCAATGGATGAAATACATATTTTTTTAGATGAACATAGCAACACATTATATAGGTCATATCACGGCAGTCAGTCAATCTACTCACTTTTCTTGGAATGGCTAAATCTCTATCCTTAGCTGTTAATCAATACCTAGGAACATACTTTAGCCAGTGACTGACAAATGCCATTTATGATTTAGAAACAGTGGTTGGAGGGAGAATGGCCAAAGAAATTATTTCGTTACCAAGCTCCTTAAAAGTTTGCTGCACCCAGAAAACCTATCACCCCTTGATGAGTAGTCTTGTGTACTATTTACATGTTCTGAGCTAGCTAGGCAGTTATCAGTTAATCATTCTTCTATATAAGATCAAAGGATAATGCACAACTTGATGATATAGATATTCCATATTCATTAAATGCATACAAATATGGGGCACACAGGGGTGATCTAATGTGATTGGGATAATGAAGTGCATTAGCGTAATTATAATTAATAATTACAACTATTATTATACCCCCGCTTCGAAGAAGAGGGGGGTATACTGTTTTACCCTTGTCCGTCCGTCCGTCCGACCGTTACAAAATTTCCGTCGCAGTTTTCTCAGCAACTATAACATGCAGCAGCCTAATACTTTGCATATTGCTTCATCCCATAGTCCCATGTGGTGTAAAGCAATTTCATGCTCCTTGCTCATCTACTTCCTGTTTGTCGCATATTTTTACATTTTTTGGGGGGGGGGAGTATCATTAGTGAGCATTAGCTCACAGATTTACTTGTTGTACAACTTTAATTATTAATGGTACTCATTATTACTAATTTGTTATACCCCCCCTATATTTTTTTTTGGGGGGGGGGTATATACGAGTCAGCTAGTTGGTTGGTCTGTTGGTCAGTCTGTTGCTTTTCTTTGCCTCTCAATTTCTCTGCACTTATTTTATGGAATTGATTCAAACTTCACACATATACCATATGTCAGGTAGACATGTGCATATCCTAATTTGGTCATGGTCCATTGTCTTTTTACCAAGTTATGGCCCTTTGTTGAAAAATCTTGTCTGCTCATTTTCACAGCGCCCAATTTCTTGACAAACACATGTTTGGGATATTTTATCACATTCAGAAATAGGTGTAGTTTGTATTATCATAATAAGTTTGTATTGTTATAACTATGATCTATTTTTAGATTTGTCTATACTTGAACGTTACATGGATAAATGTGATCTCTACAAACCTAGTGAAGGTGATGTTGGTGCTAGTCGTTATAATACTAGAGTTATAACTAAATTACTCAACAACTACAGATCTCATCCTGCTATACTAAAACTACCAAACAAAATGTTCTATGACTCTGAGTTGATACCATGTGCTGATCAGATGAATAGAGAAAGATTATGTAAGTATTAGTATTAAGTTTTAATCTGTCTCAATTAAAACCAGATTAATTCTTTGCTTACTCTTTTGCTAATTTTTACATGGAACAAGTTCGCCATATTGGTCAGGTTCATCAGACGTCATCAATGGATCAATCAATTAAATCTGGATGGTTTATTTGTCAACTGCTATCCAGATGGTTTATTTGTCTACTGCTGCCGGTGTCCCAGCTAATATAATATTCATTACACATTTAGCAATGAGTTTTTCTTTCACAGCCTGTAAATAACAGGCTCATTCAAAATAGCTTGGAAAATCTTATCTATAAAATAGAAATTCTGAATTGCTATTATAAGTGTTTCATCTTGATGAAAGACTGCATTTACAGGAAGTGATAGATTACCCATAGAGATTTATAGATAGATACCAGTAGCTTGATGACCAAAGAAATAGCTGTAAAGGCTAAAAACCTGCATCAGCTTGAAATTTTAGACTTTAAATTGCATTTTCTTTACTTTAATTTTTAGCCGGATTTTTCAAATCGGCTAATAGTGTAGCGAAACACAGGCAGGCAGCGAGCGGGCAGTCAGTCGGGCGTCCAGTGTAGTTGACAATTGTGTTAAAGTTTTTTTCTTTACCATATATTTCTGCCATTTATTTTCAGATCTTTATGAAACTTCATACAATGATAACATACCATGTGATGAACAGAATTAGAAAGTAACCACAACTCTACCTGCCTTTATTATGGATTATTTCCCTTTTTAATTTTTGCATAAAGTTTTTAAATCCTGCTTTAATATTGTTTCCACATTACATTTCTTGTCTTAACTTTATTTAGGTGGCTGGGAAGGATTACCTAATAAAGTCTATCCAATGTTATTCCATGGTGTGATTGGAGAAGACATGAGGGAAGAAAGAAGTCCTTCATTCTTTAATCCACAGGAAGTTTCTATTGTTATTAAATATGTAGAAGATTTAATGGCTTGTAAGAGAGGTGGTTTAAACTTGAAGCAAAGTGACATTGGAGTGATCTCCCCTTACAGAAAACAAGTAAGATATAATTATAGATGGCGCTCTGGTCAGATTTATTGTTTTTGCTGCTATTTAAAATTTCACTAGTCTTTTGGTCTGTTATGAATTTAATAGAATGATTGACATTTATTGATTAGTATCCTGTTCATCTACTAGAAAAGAATAGCTAAATACAACAAGAAATAATATGCCATGACGCAATAAAAACATTTCAGTATTTTACTTTTTTGCACATGTATTTTCATCATCATCATCTTCCTAATAAGGAACAGATATCTAAATTTGGAATGTACTACATCCTTTTTAAGGTCCAGCAAGTCACTGCTCTAAGTTAGTATTTACAGGTAAAATGCTTTTTTAACAAATGTCAATTGGCAGGGGGGTAACCCATATTTTTAACCTTGGTTACAAAATGTAGCCCAAAAATATACTAAAAAATTGAAAAATCAGATTGACTTGTTTATGTATATAGTGTACAATTTGAACATTTAATCATTGTTTTTTCTCTTGTGTTGTCTTATTGTAGGTCCAGAAACTACAGCAACAATTACGTAAGAGAAACTTTGATAAAATATCCGTAGGTTCGGTGGAGGAGTTTCAAGGTCAAGAACGTACTGTGATAATTGTGTCAACCGTCCGAAGTAAACCAGAGTATATGTCTCTAGATATGAAATTTAGACTTGGATTTTTAAGAAATCCTAAGGTATGTTGTAGTATTGATATGTTATGTTATTTTATGTTATGTTATGTTATGTCATGTCATGTCATGTCATGTCATGTCATGTCATGCCATGCCATGCCATGCCATGCCATGCTATGCTATGTTATGTTATGTTATGTTATGATTTTTAAGTATCTGTGTTAAAGTGAGTATCTATATCTGATGTGCAATATCATTTAGAAAATATTATATGTTATTCAATGACAATTTTATTAAATAAATATTTACAGACCAGTTTTTGAAATTGGATCAACCAATCAGAGCACAAAAATTTGGTGTTGAACTAGGGCTGATAAGTGTTATAGGCCCTATAACAGATTTTGGCTTGATTTTATATTTAATATATAAGAGTAAATAAAAATGTAATTGGAAAAAATAAAGGAATTTCTGACTAGCTTAGGATTTCCCTGAAATAAAAATAGTGTTTTGAAAAATCATAATTGCTCCTTTTATATATAATTGTAGAGATTTAATGTAACAGTTACAAGAGCTAAAGCATTATTGATTGTTGTTGGTAATCCACATACATTAGGTGGAGATTATTACTGGGATCAGTAAGTATATTATAGTTATATATATTGTTTAGCAGGTAATTTTTGCTGGGGTTAAAGTCTGATGTAGTAAGTGTGCCATTATCGAATTAAGGCAAACATACCCAATTTCATAACCTTTTTATTGCATATTTTGACTCTTTAAGATGATTATTTTTGCTGGGGTTAAATTCTGTTAAGGTAAGTGTGCCTATATCGACTTAAGCCACACTTGTCCTGTTTCATAACCTTGTTATTGCATATGTTGACTCTTTATGATAATTCTTCTAAAACAAAAACCCAAATAATTATCCAACAAAATGCGTCATTTTGCATGTTGACATTACATCACTTGTGTTTTTTTGTTTATTTCATGGAGGAAATATCACATCGTAATGTCAGATATTTACTTGTTGCTGATAAAAAATCTTACTAATGGAAAGCCTCTTGTTGTTAGATGGCTGATGCAAAATGACCGGAATTTGCCTAAATATGGATTTTTTGCTCCCTAGAAAGTGAGCCAATATAATATTTTGGCACACTTGCTCAATAGTCATTACTGGAATATATTGATGACATTTAGGCTATACCAGCACACTTTCACAGTAATTTTGTTACTATTTGTTGTAACATATGCAATAAATGATTTTATTGTATATGTAATAAATCTAACCAATCGACAATCTACATTTGTACCACATGACCATCCAATATATTCTCATATTGGATCCAAAAAAATATATATTATTTTCGTATTGGACGGTTGGGTACATGTGCACTAAACGGTGCTAGTCTGGTTTCATAATAACGATTATTTCAAAGTAAACAAAAGATATATAATATACCTATCGACTTGTCCAATATGACTTTTCAAGCTGTGTACTCGTCCAAATATATTTCTGTATTGTAAAATGTATAATAACCTATAAGTACTATTTATTTCAGGTTGATAAAAACTTGTGAAGATAATAAGTCATATATTGGTGATGCTAGAATGAATGAAGAAGATGAGTTAGAAGATCTTGTACAAAGATTAGCAGCTATAGATCTTATAGATGGTTAGTTATATTTTATTAGTCGGATTTTTCAACGAAAAAATTCTGCTATTAGTTGGCAAAAAACACGGGCGTGAGGGCAGGCAGTTTGGCGGGCTTCCAGTTTTGTTAACAATTGCGTTAAAGTTTTCATTTTAGCACATATCTCTGCTTTTTATTGTCAGATCTTTATGAAACTTCATACAATGATAACATACCATGCTATGAACAGAAAAAGACAGTAACCACAACTCAACCTGGCTTTATTATGGATTATTTCCCTTTGTAATTTTTGCGTTTAATTTTTTTCAATCGGGCTTTAATATGGTTTCCACATTACATTTCTTGTTTATCGACCACCATTAATGATGGTCTGAAATTGTAGCTCTACAAAAGTTGTAGAGCTTGCTGTAGTGATTATAAAGATTTGGTCGACGTTGTTTAGGTAGATTTGTTTAACTATACATCTGGTCTATTGCAGTTGTACCAAAGAATGTAATGTTTGGTGTTTTATCTGCTTGTCAAGATTTGTCAGTCCATGTTGTGGGAGTCATTAATTGTACTCAAAGCTCCTTGATAGGCCTAGATCTCTTTAAGCAAACTTTTAACTTAGTATTTAGGACATACCCTTGCCAATGGCCGACGATTGCCGTAGTTGATACTAGGGCTGTCACGATACGCCAGAAGCGCATCAGTATATATTGCAATTTGCTAGCACCGAATCGCGATACGTACCACAATATTAAGGGTCTGAGATTCATTGTGCCTCCGCTGTGTCTAACAGAAACATAGCAAATCTCACATGCAGCAACTGAAAGAATCTATCCCTTCTCTGTCTATTTGGTCATTAAGGACTGTAGTATATGATTTGCATACAAAAAGATGCTTGGGTTGGAAGAAACAAACACCCCCTTAGCAGAACATCCTAGCAAGCAAGCTCCATCCTTGTTTCACAACTTCCTTTCCCGAAGAATTAAATTCAAGAACATGTTTTGCACAAGTTCCGTACAACCAATCGAACAAGTCCTGATCTGTCAATTCTTAGAACTTAAGTTTTAATCCAATGAACTATGGAAACACTGATGTTTTGCTATTTTCATATTGGGAATGGAAGAATTTTCCAATGAAATAAAAAATATCACTCAATACTCGTATGTTAAATTTGTACTGCGATACATATTGCCGCAGCTGCATATTGCAATATGCCGGTATATCATGACAGCCCTAGTTGATACATAGGTAGGCCAGAAATGATCATAGAAAATATTTCAGGACCACAGTTTACAAAGGTATGTAGGTTCTGCCCAGGAATCGAACTCACAATCCATGGATTTATACTCAGATACATACCAACTGAGTTAGAATTTTAACACATGTGATGCTTATATCATTTTGTTTTATATTTATTACAGAGCAATATAGAGTAATACCAGAAATACAGAGTGATTATAATGAACAGGCATGGAGAAGTGATTTATAATGTAGTACATGTGTGAAAAACTGCCAGAACATTTTTATAGACATTGAACTATAGTGTCTTGATTTCATAATTGTTATGACATTCCTATGCAACATAAATTTTATGGATACATTATTTTATTTTTTATGTTATGACAATTTAGTTATTTCAAATATGTGATTAGAATGTATTAAGCTTGAAAATAAGATTGAAAATTAAAAGATTTTTGTTTCTATTATTGTAACTATTTTAATGACTGTCCCAGCACAAGAAAAGTGTATATTAAAATGAAAAAAAACCCGGGTCGATAGCGCAGTCAATAGCACTCTGGGGTTCGGAATCTCCTGTCCTAAAGGGGGTATGGGTTCGAATCCCACCCGGGGAGGTTATACCCTTCCATGAAAATTTGACAATAATGTCAATTTTCCTTCATTGTTTAGATAATATGGAGAAGTTTTCAGCCTTGTGGAAGAGTAGGTGAGTACTGGTTATATACAAGGGTCCAGGAAAGCTAGGTTTGGTGTGCTGGATGCCATATAATGACCTAAATTGTGTTGACACAGCGTTAAATCCAATAAAAAAATATATAAAAAGTAGTTTAGAATGCAAAACTAGCCTGTGTCTGATGTCAGACTTCAAATTATAAAATCAAGAGGCATTCTAACATTAATTAACGTTACCAATCAACCTTACGATAATATTGAAACCAGTTGTCGATTAAAAGTAAAAATAAATCCAAAGTTGGTTATTCCTAAAGATTTTTAAATATATATAACCACAGACTATGCTCATTAGAATGTAAGCCTAACATAAATATTTAAATTAAAAAAGTTGTGTCCCAAAAATCATCAGCTATAGATTTATACTCTTTAAAGTAATTTTTGTTCCATTTTTTTTAATATGATATATAAATGTACATGTATGGTCATATTCGACCTTTTTGGAAATCCTGGAGTAAAGAATAGACATAGAAATAAATAAAAACATTTTGAGATATGTTACTTTCAAGTTGTGAACTTTATTTTTATGTGCCAAATTTGTATAGCGCTCTTTTCATATTGAATATATGTTCAAAAGCGCTTCACTATCATATGCATAATTAGGAAATAATTAAATGAAATTGAAAATGAAAACTTTTCACTAAGTGAATTGTTTTGTTAATGATCTTTATTCATCTCATCTGAGCAATATTTTTTCTCAGTGTGCACTGTTGTGACCAATTTTTATCTGTCCTTCAAATGTAAGTCTGGCATCCATAATTTGTTTAAAAATCTCACAAAATTCATACGGCCTAGGGACACCATACTTAGCTTGTAGCTTCTCTTACTCGAACACCACCAAGATTTCGCCTTTTGAGTCAAAACTGACTATGTTCGAAGGTTTTTTCATTTTATACACAGTTATGTAACAAAATGACAATAAATCTCTGAACCAAAAAGAAATAATGCAGAGATACCTCATGCGGAGAATTCTTAAGGAATTTCATACTGCTGTTTTCAAATTATACTTCTTAGGTAAAAAACTTGCCCTTTTTTCAGTGGTCATCATTTTTACACAGTTAAAGTTAAATTGATAAATCTTTATACACTCTACTTGTCTGGCACCATTTAGACCTTTCTTGGCCTCAGGTGAGAAATTCATTGTCTCAAGACATTCTTTTATTTTACTCAGTTTTTTTATTAATTTTAATAGCTACTATTTTCATATTTTTATAAAATAAATTCTTTTATTTTTGTCTTGTTATGACTGTTTATGTACAAGTGCCAAAAGGAATTTTTTTATAATTACAATGAATACTAAATTATTATAATGAATTCAACTAAATGATAGACAAATTAAGAAAATAATGTTTAAATTTTTATCCATAGCTGATATAGGATAACATTAGACATTTGGCCAGTTTCTTAAGCATATTGCTGCTAGCACGCACTTTGTCCTCTGATACCCTTCTTACACGGGGGGCACCATAAGTATGTGATTTCAAATCGAGGGTACCAGGGGGCAAATCGTTTGCTCAGAAAACTGGTTAATTGTTTACGTAGAAAATTGTCAAGCTTTGTCTCAAGTTATCCTAAATGACCCACTGTTAGTTTCTTTAAATTTTCATTTATTTTATTTCGTCATACTATAATTCATACTTTTTACCCTTAAAATATTTTTATCAACTTGTTATGAAACTATTGTTTTAAAACTGTAATTTAAGCTTTTTTATTAGTTCAAATTATTAGTCATATATTTATGGTATCTATGCGGGAAAGTATTAAGATTTTGTTGTGTTAGGTTTTTTATTGTTTAGTACGATTCTAAGCCTGCTCGTGCTGATTTTTTATGACCTGTACAGGTCAATGTGAAAAAACCAATGAGGATCTACATAATTTGGGACCATTGTTACATATCCAGTAGTAATTTATATAGTCTGACATTATTAACCTTAGCTTGACCTTTATTCAAAAATATATATTTAACTTAGTACTTGCTGTCTCATTTATTCTTCATTTGTAAATCACACTTTATAGGAAGCTTTAGGCAAAATACACATACATGTACTGAAGAATTAATTTTGTTTCCATAAGAATAGATACTTTGAGACTGTGTCACAATATTGCGAACTTATATTTACCCCAATATACATGTGAGTCCAAAACTAAAAGTACAATAATTTGCCATGTTTACAAAATAATTTATAGTCACATAGGTTGTTACAAACACATGTGTAATCATATACCTGTATACAGAAACTCACAATTTAATGTTTGTGAAGCCTGTAATTATTATAATAAGGTAGTTCAAGCTCAGGTTAATATTGTTGGACTATACATTGTAACCATATTGTGGTTTCAATGGCTTTAGAAAAGCTTTCTTTTCCTGAGTTACAGTTTCCAAAATAATGAAATTCAGAAATTTTGGATATTTAATTTTGATACCCATGTAGAAATATTTTTGTATTGTTTAAATTTATATCATTTTAACTTGCATGCTTATACTTATTTTTTTATGAAACTGTGATTTTGACTTTGTTGTTGATGAATTAAAATTGTCCAATATTTATGAATTAACTGTTTAATTACCTAATATCAACTATCTTATGTTGAAATATATTTTGTGTTTATTGATATTTGATGGCTTATTTCATGAGTTATGACTCAATCAAACAATCATCAATCAAATCCAAATGTTTTATTTGTCATCTGCTGCTGGTGTTCCAAGACTGTACTTAGGATTTCATGAATTCTTTAAACATTCCTATGGAAATGGAAAAAGCAATACAAAGTTGTATCTATTTAGAAGAGCTAGAATATTTGACATGTTTCATCTCCTTAGGTCTATGACAAACTTTGTTCAAGGTATGTGCCAAGGGGTTAAAATTGGCCCCCTTCCAGAGGCCAAGGTCTTTATACAGCTGGATATGAAAGTGTTACAGATTTTATGAAAGTTACTCTAAGAATCTAGGTGAGCGGTCCAGGGTCCTCATGGCTCTCTTGTTAATGATTTTTTCCTAAGTTTGTTTATACAAGGCATTATGTTACCAATCATTGCCTTAAACTTTTTGATCCCAATTAATTGTGATATTGTAAAGGCGAAAATGATTGATTTGCCAGACTATTGGAAATAAGTAAATTTTACAAATCAATTTTCACTATTCACAGTCCTCAAGCTTAAGTATTAAAAGGTATATGTCTATAACTGACGGAAAAAGTCACTTGATCATTTCAAAATTTTTGCCTACAAAAAAAACTTCTAGAAACAGAATATTTTCTATTTCAAAATGAGAGAATTAAGATCATTTTTACAATTTTTGTTACGATATAGGTCTGTATGATTAATTTTAACACTACACATTCAATATGATAGCAATTTTGTCAATTGGATAATTAAAAGATATAGACTTACACACTTTAAGGCAATGATTGGATGACAAGTTTCTGATGTTTACTATGTGCATGTATACATGTATATAGAACATACTGTGATAAATACCAGTATTCTCATTGTATATTCTCATTTTTAGCCAGATTTTTTCAACGAAAAAATTTGGCTGATAGTTTGGCAAAACACACAAGGGGGTGGGCAAGTTTTCAATTTAGCATATATTTCTGCCATTTATTGTCAGATCTTTACCAAACTTCATACAATGATAACATACTATGTGATGAACAGAACTAGAAAATAACTGCAACTCTATCTGGCTTTATTATGGATTATTTTCCTTTGAATTTTTTGCGTTAAAGTTTTTAAATCCAGCCGTAATGCGGTTTCCACATTACATTTCTTGTTATATTTAAGACATGGATCATTTTCAAGTGTATAAAGTTATATCTGAGGATAAATAATTAAATAAATAATTTTTTGAGTATTGATAAAGATTATTTTTAAAGGCCTTAATCAAGACAACACACAATTTAATACATGCCATATACTTTACATCACAAACTATTTAAATCTGTTGTATATTTTTTGTCATGCTTCACATAGCTGAATTTCTGTTGAAAAAAAATATTTTTCCACATTTAACTATTTTTGTTATTTCACAGAGATGTATTTTAACAAACAAATTTTGCTCTGTGGTCATCATGATGTGGGATCAAAAAAATTTTTTTTTTAAATCTTATCTAACCTGATTCATCAGCTATAGATTTATTCTCATCAAGAGTTTTTACTCAATTTTGCTTTAGATGCTTAGAAAAGTTATGAGTGCCATAGCAGAAGTTTTGGTTTCCTTATTTAAAACCTAGTTGCCCCAAGCCTTGCTCCACTGTTCATTTAGGAGGTTGCATTTTTATTTGCTTACAAGAGCATAGCGTCAATCATATTGTTAATTTTCTAGGTGGCTATCATTAGACATCAACATTGTTGATATGATATAAAGAAATGTGTCTTACTAAATTGTGTATCAGGGATAACCTCAGTGCAGCCCAGCAAACCTTTTTATTACATTTTATTTGTTTATTTTTTAGCTCACCGAAGCACTTTTAGATGTACCTACAACATAATACAAAACATATTATTTATCAAAATTGGCTTTAGATCGTAATTTATATTTCTGTACTTGAGCCAAGAAAATGAAAATATACTAAATGTAAGTACCACTCGTGAAATCGTTTTTAAACATTTAAAAAATGAAAAGAAAACCAATCTTGCACTAAAATTGACTTATATTTCATCTGACTTTGTATTTTTTATTGTAACATTGTGATATGAATGTTAATGAAAAAGTTGTGTTAAGGTGCTAAAATTTTGAGTTGTTCATCTTAAGTTATTTATGGTTCAAAGCTGGCATTAAGTTCATAAATAAACTACATTTTTAATAATTATAACTGTTCAAAATCCCAGCAAGGGCTTATGTTTGTTTTTTATGGTTTACTTGCCGACTTAAATAATAAATTATCTTATCTTATTAAATACACTTATTACTAAATACGGTATCAAAGCATTGAGGGTTTTGGGGTATTGTCAGTACTAACAGTAGGAAAACACCATCCTGTCTGCCTTTGTTAATCTGTATGTATATCATAGTTAGTTTTGTATGTTACATAATAGATTTGTTAAAGCTACAGTCCCATAAACATAAAAATAGCCGTGAGGGCACCTTACAGGCGCCGTGCGATCAAGCTCCTGAAGGACTTGTACGAATTCTTGCATACACGTACAGATTGTTACGTTCATACCAGGGTTCGTGAGATGAGCCATGGATACACGTATCAGTTTCAAAGTAAAAATCGTGAACACAATCGTGGCTGATTATGGATTAAACTTGCATATCTTCCAGCTACGGCTCCGTATGGCTGTGTTGTTTTGTGCCATGTGTGTACCGTCACCTTAATACGCAAGGCTTCCCACGGCCTACGACTGTCTGCACGTATGGGTCCGCAACAAGCCACGATTTTATGGGACTGAGGCATAACTTCTTATAGTTTGAAGTAATGAGGCGGACTTAAGTTGTCACAATTTTTATTTTTGATATAGACATATCCTTATTTTGATTCAATTGACTATATCCGGAATTCAAATATTTGGGTTTTCCCTTATGGTACAAACAAACTTTCCGTGTTATAAATAAAAACATGTGTACAAAGAACATTAAGATTTAATCTGTATTTCTTGCTTTTCAACAAAAAATGTGTTACAAATTTTGTTTGTACCGCCTGCACACAGACAGAATAACCCACAAATTTGAGTCGTGAATTAATTAAGTCTATATATCTTTGATTTGTGAATGAATATATCTTAGCCATTTTTAATTAATTTTTTGATTCAAATTGTTGAATGAAATAAAAGACATGATTTGTTATCTATCAGTTTGTTATGTTTTATTTCTTGACTCTTCTTAGACCAGTTTGTTTTAAGGATGTTAGGGATGGAGAGGTCCTGAGTTCAATCCCCACTAGGGTCACTGCTAATTTCCTTGAGCAAGAAATTAGCCTACTATTGTTCCACTCCACCCAGATGTAAATGGGTATTGTAAAGGATTGCTAACCTGAGGGTGATTTCAATGATCAGGGGTCATTGTACAAGATTGTAAAATCGGCTGAACATGAATATGGAAGCAGACTTTAAACCGCACTTTAACTTTCTAACTTTAACTAAGAATGAGCTAAGTTTTTATCAGATATATGAGGCCAACAGACCCCAATGTTTTCTGGTATTCATATTAAAGTAGTAAATTTGAATTCTCTGAAGTTTTTACTAAGTTTAACGCCTTGTCAACACAATTTTTTAGGTTATGTTACGGCATTCAGTGCACCTAACCTACCCGGTAGCTTTCCTGGACTTTTTTCTATAATCAGCACTCGCCTACCTTTCCAAGAGGCCAGAATCTTCTCCATATACCTTACTAATGGAGGAAAATTGACAGGTCAATGTCTGCTCGTAAATGATGCAATGAAGAGAAATTCAGACTCAAGAAGTTTATGGTTTTTTAAATAATATTTATTAAAAAAGAAGTCATGATCTTGACCACTTCAAAGCATACAATATCTCATTTCGTCACAACAAATTGAAGTCTTTACTGTAGTCACAAAGAAAACATTAAGTAAAGGCAATACACTGCCTCATTCCTGTAATAACAATAAAATGAAATTCTAAGTGGAATGATTTAAATTCAGGCACATAGGAAGCATTTTCAGATTGGGGGCTAATTTATTCAGAATTATTTTTAGAAAAAAAAAAGAAAACAGTACTTAATGTTACAGTACTTATGTTTAAGTTTAATATTTACACTGCATTTGAGCATCTTGTTCCATAAAAAGTGTTTGCAATATTGATTTTGCTGAAAAAGCACAAATGTATCAATCAATTGAGCGTGACAGATTAAATAGACTATAACTATAATCACTATAACTGCTGTAATTATTGGGGGGGCTAAGCCCCCTAGCCCCCCTGTTCCTACGGGCCTGAAATTTTTAAATGTCAAATGTGCAAACCTAAGCACTTCAAAACACATTAAAAAGTTGACCATTTTATGACTACACGTTAAGGGTAAAATTGAGCGCTACAATTTGTGCGGCCGCACGATTTACCGCATACTCCAAATACTTACCGCATACTTCGCACACTCGCGTTAAAATCGAAAATACTCTCGCAGACTATTATTATTCTCATACAATGATACTTAATAACTTAAAAAACACTTCGTAGAATATTAATAACCAATCAGAATGAGATTTTCTTCGAAAAGTTTTTTTAAATGGAAGAAATTTGCCTATAATAACGCACACTGTCGTATTTTTCGTTTAAGAAAAACATATTCTTACAAATTCTCCTTAACACTCACTTAATTCTTATACAATGACACTTAGATGTAATTTTAAACACTTGTTATAATATTAATTGATACTTGGAATGTGATTTTTGTTCGAGCAATTTACTTTAATGGATAATCATTGTCTCAAAATTGCGTGCACTATCATATTTTTACAAAGTATACAACCTTAAACAAACTCTAACTATAACTCTGAAATACTTAATTGATTCTTAAAAGTGACACTAAGATGTTTATAAAAACATCTTTTCAAATATCACTTGATATCCATAAAATGATTTTTCTTTAGAATTATTGACTTTGCATGCACGAAATTTGCCTCAAAATAACGAACGCTGGTGTATTATTACGTTAAAGACAATAAAACGCTTACCAAACTTCCACACACTTCCTTCATTCTCATACAATAACACTTAGAAATTATAAATATACTCGTTAATATATCGATTGACGCAAAAATGGGAGTTTTGTTAGGAATTTTGACTTATGTACATGCAATTTGCCTCGATATAACGAACCGCACACTCCGCATACTCGCGTAAAAATCAATTTACTCTCACACACTCTCACACACTCCTTTAATTCTCATACAATGATACATAAATATTTATAAAACACTTGTTAGAATATTATAAGATACTCAGAATGAGATTTTTGTTTGAAACGTTGACTTTATTATTAACAACGTACACTGTCATATTTTCGCGTAGAGGACAACCTTAACCCTCTTAAATACTCCCTTGATTCATATACAATGAACCTAGGATATCTATATAACATTGTATGAATATTTATTTAACTTATCATGTAATATTTGTTCCCAATGGTTACTTTGATAGATAACGTTTAATAAATAACGAACACGGTCGTACGAATGCAAAAAGTAATTCTCTGAAATACTCCCTTGATTCTGATAGTAATACATGTACGTAGGAGGTTAGATAGTAATATTACAATATTACAATTGTTTAAGTATAGACTAATATTTTTTCTAAATAGAAATGTTTAATTACTTATTATTCTTGAAATTACACACATAACCGAATATAAGGTTTTGCGTATGCCTCCATTATATTTTTTAACTCCGCCTAAGTCACATGACCAATTTGCGCCACCTACCAATATGAAGCCCCGCCCCCTAATTGAGAGTAAATTTACTTTATTTTTGTTCAAAATATCGGCACAAATGGACAGATTTGTCTCAATGAAGCGTCTATTCGTGTAAAATAAACAAATTAATTGTTTAAATATATAATGAACCCACAATGGGATATTTGTTCGAAATGTTGATTTCAGTACATGCAATTTGCCTCAAAATAACGAACATCACCGTAATTTTACATAAAAGAGAAAACTTTTTACAAATATTCCTGCACACTCCTTTATATCTCATACAATGACACTAATATATTTATAAAACATTTGTTTCAATATCTGTAGATACCCATTATATGATTTTTGTTCTAAATATTGACTTTAATAGATGAAAATTTCCTCAAAATAACGAACATCGCCGTATTTTTTAATAAAAGGGAAACAATCTATAACTTTAACTGTAAAATACTCTATTGCTTCTTAAAAGTGACATTAAGATATTTATAAAAAACATCTTTTCAAATATCACTTGATACCCATAAAATGATTTTTCTTAGAATTATTGACTTAGCATACACGAAATTTGCCTCAAAATAACGAACGTTGGTGTATTTTTACGTTAAAGATAATAAAAACGCTTACAAAACTTCCACATATTTCCTTCATTTTCATACAATAACACTTAAAAATTATAAATACGCTTGTTAAACTATATATTGACACAAAAAATATAAGTTTTGTTCGAAATTTTGACTTAATATGTACATGAAATTTGCCTCGATATGACGAACCGCACACTCCGCATACTCGCGTAAAAATCCAATTACTCTCACACACTCTCACACACTCCTTTAATTCTCATACAATGATACTTAAATATTTATAAAACTCTTGTAAGAATATTATTAGATACTCAGAATGAGATTTTTGTTCGAAATCTTGACTTTATTTGAGGAAATTTGATTCAAAATAACGTACATTGTCGTATTTCCTCGTATTTGAAAAACACATTCTTACAAATTCTCCTTAACACTCGCTTAAATCTTATACAATGACATTTATATATAGGTTAAACACTTTTTACAATATTAACTGATACTTAAGAATGTGATTTTTGTTTGAAACGTTGACTTTAATGGATGAACTTTGTCTCAGAACAACGTACACTGTCATATTTTCGCGTAGAGGACACCCTTTACTCTCTTAAATACTCCCTTGATTCATATACAATGAACCTATGATATCTATATAACATTGTATGAATATTTATTTTACTTATTATGAAATATTAGTTCACAATGGTTACTTTAATAGATAACGTTTAATAAATAACGAACGCGGTCGTACGATTGCAAAAAGAAAATAAAATTCTCTGAAATACTCCCTTGATTCTAATAGTAATACGTAGGAGGTTAGGTAGTAATATTACAATATTACAATTGTTTAAGTATGGACTAATATTTTTTTTTTAATAGAAATGTTTAATTACTAATTATTCTTGAAATAACACACATAACCGAATATAAGGTTTTGCGTATTTCTCCATTATATTCTTAAACTCCGCCTAAGTCACATGACCAATTTGCGCCAACTACCAATTTGAAGCCCCGCCCCCTAATTGAGAGTAAATTTAATTTATTTTTGTTTAAGATATCGGCATAAATGGACAGATTTGATTCTTATGCATACTAATACATGTGTTGGCCTATGATTTCAAAACCACAGGGGTTGCCGTCATAAATGTTCCCTATGTTGGACCCCTATATGTGCATGTTATCTACAAATAGATACACTCGCTACAGGAGTGGATCCTAATCTCGGCAGGGAGTCCACCGCTACCGAAAATAATATACATGTGCTATGTGATTTATGATCAGATAAGATCAAGATATATACAACTGAACGATATGTGATGTAGAAGTAATAAAATGTCATCGTAAAGTTTTTGGAACCAGACAGGACTGCAACATTGGATCGCTTTAATAAAGGAAATGTTAAAGTATAAGTGACGCCTGCTTAGTGCAATAAATCAAGTGAGAACACCGGTAACAATAACCTCCTTAACATCGTCAATTACGTATGTTATATCCAGTTATATAGTTCCATGCTAATGAATATTTCGTCTGAGATTACAATTATTTTAGTCATTCTCAGGCATCAGATATATACACACGTATGGTCATTAACGTATTCTTTATACAATAAAATACTAACTTGAGTAATTATTTCATTCAGTCAGGGATTGTTACAATAAAATATAATAAAAGTTTCTTGTCTCTACATTTTATTACAGTATACATATTAACAAACAATACAATAACACAATGAAATATCTCTTTCTCCCCCCTCACTCGACCCCAATCGCCCCCTCTCTGTACACTATCTCTCACTGTCCACTCTTACCCTCTCCCACACATCACATTCTCTTTGTCTAACTCACTCACACACACATGTCTTTTACACTTCCATTACATCAACTGTCTAAACTGTCTTCTTAAACGTTCTCATTACAAGTCTCTTTAGCTTTTTGTTCCCTTGGTTGTTTAGATGTACCCCATCCGTTGATATATGGGTGGGATACTTCATCTCCCTCCCATCAACAAAATCCTCACGTAACTTTTTCTTCATCCTTTCATTGATAGAGTTCTTCATATTTTTGAAGATATCTTCAGTCAGATATCTGTCTCTGAATTTACCTATGACGAAATATGACATGATATCAGTTCAACAATGATGGAATGAGTTTTATTATGTATGTAAGTTATGAAGATTGTGCTACCCGTATTGCGCTTAGAACATCTTACAGTTATATAACAAAAACAGTTCATCTTAATTAGTATTGTATCTAAAAATCGCTGACAGAAAATTGACATAAATGCCAAACTTTCTTGAAAGGGTATTTCTTCCCGGCTCCGTGTGAAATTCGAACCCAGACTCATTCCATGCACTTGATTCACTATCCCGACGCTATGCCAACTGCTCTATCGAATCGGTTGTATGTTTTTTTTTTATGAAAGGATGAACATGTACGTGTTTAGTATGCAAAGAAAAACGTCGGATAATAGCACACTGACACCATAAGAAGTTAAAAAAAATACGCACATCGCTAATTTGTCTACTTTCTCATTCCAAGAGTCTAGTCGGGTTACGGTCGGTATTATGCTAAGCGCTAACTCGTGTTTGACAAACTTAAGTAATTTCACAAAATAACACAATGTTTTACGATAATAAACAATGCAGTAAATATATTCTATGGGAAAACAGCATCGTAAAATGAAACATAAGTCTGAATTACTTATGGCATGAATCTCTATTCACAATCTTTTAGTTTTATAATTTCAGTTTAATGATTTTAGTTAATACAACGTGACTATCGTTTATTGCACGTAAAGTTTAATTTTATATGGCGCAATTATGTTAATAACGACACATCATATTTGTTAGTAAAAAGGAAATACAATATTTTTTTAAATTAAGATATCAATAACCTATTGACGCATTTAAAAATTCCGCGATGGAATGGCTTTACTGTTACCACAGTCTTAAAGATAATGCATAATAAAGTCAGCTGGAAATAACACGCATATCTTAAAAATTTCTTTCACAAACGTTGCATAATTAACAGAATTATAATAAGAAAGTGAATTTAAGGGTCAGATGAATTTTAAGTAGGTGGTTGTTCCGATCACAAGATCATCGTACTGAACAAACGTATATTGAAAATTCAATTCAAGTTTTGGTTCATGAAAGCGGCGTATTATCAATAGCTTGTGATAGCTCAAAACTAAGCTGTAGATTCGATGTCCAACATTAACGTAACACATTTTGCTTCTACTTCCTGGTGTCTCTGAAATGGATTTGTACCAACTTTTACTAATATGGCATATCATATTTGTTTTGATTTTATCCATGCTTTCAGCTCCCTGTAACATAGTGCGTAAAGTGAAAATCTGCTATCATTTGCATATGATTATACATTGTATATATAAACAGTATATTACCTCTCTGACATATTGACAGGAAAAACACCCTTTCTGTGCCACACCATTTTATTTCTTCAATGATTCCTTTCAAATTCTCAGCAATCGTTGCTGGTGATGAGTCAGAATGAATGTCATTACCTCCAAGAATCATGAAAACATATCTGAAATATAAAAAATATTATTATTATTTCACTATGGTACCAGTGTTATAGTGATGAAACATGCTTATCATCCCGAAACAAGAGATATTATAGATTCGTTCAAATCTATCTAAACCGGTGTTTTAATATTTGTTTTACATATTTTAAAGTTATTAGCGTATGTCTAGTAACTCTAGGTGACGTCAAAATATTTTGACGTCACCTTGGGTGTCGCCCCTTTAATTTCAACGTCATGACGTCATAAAGACGTTACCATGTTAACAATGTCATATTTCTTTCTAACCTCTTGAAGACCATGTAGAAACCGGTAGAGTTTTATAAGAAATTAAAAATCAATATAGTTTCAGCTTGTAATCAATTATATTTTCACTTTTCATGTTATAACACATTAAAAATTCGCTCAAGCAAAATGTACTTATACATGTACTCGTCAAAGCAATCCTTTAGTTTCAATATTCTTAATATTGTGAATGCACAATAAACTCATTAAATCTCATGATCTTATAAGTATGCTAATTGTTGCGTATTCATACAGGGGCGTAGCAAGGGCTTCTTGATGTGTTGGCAAAATTCTAGGGCAAGTCCCCACTGAATTTTTGTTTCTGTAGATCATCTCAGGAGCGTTTTGACGTCTATTCAAATCATCGGGGGTTTGCATAATTCTTTCCGGGAACAATATTTACAAACAGCGTTTACAGAATTATGTTGATAGGAATCAGAGAAACAACGAATTCAAACCGTTAACTCGACTCGCAAAAGACATTTCTCAATGAAAAATAAGTATTTGACATAAGGTTACTTTCAGCAGAAGTATAATGCTTATAATACTATTTACATTCAATACGCTCGAAAATTGGCATTGACGCCGCACATGAAATCGAACTAAAATTTTGAAACATCACTCATTGTCTTTACGATCGTAAATCTGTTTGCTAGATTAATTAAATCGCAGGGAATGACCGATGAGTTACGTGTTCAGTTACCGAGAACGTTATAGAACGTTACAAAACGATACATTCGGAACCCCTCGGCCATGTATTTCTTTACTTTATTACCGGTAATTTCATAATAGCGTCTAAATATGTCAGAGAATATTCGCAACAAATGGCCGATGAGTTCCGAATGTACCGTTGCGGAACGTTCTGTAACGTTCCGGGTAACTAAACTCCCAGCTGGGCTGAGTTCAGTTATCGCGAACGTCACAGAACGTTACATAACGATACATTCGGAACTCCTCGGCCATATAGATCTAATTGTTTACTTTAACACCGGTAGTTTCAAAAAAGCGTCTAAATATGTGCGAGATTATTCGCAGCAAATGATCGAGGTTTTCCGAATTTATCGTTACGGAACGTTATGTAACGTTCGCTGTAACTGAACTCAGCCCTGATGTTCCGCGCACTAACTGTTTTCTATCACGTGACTTATCGTGAGCCAATTTAACTACCCGTATGCTGTATACAAAATGTTTAAAACATAAATTCTTTTGCTTAACTTCGCAACACGCAGAATTTAAAAACACTTATAGTTTACCCTTAAAGCCCCTATATCAAAAGTTTCACTGCTTTTGACTGCAAAGAAAAAAGACATTAATCAAACACCTCTAATGAACAAGATTTTTTCAAATAAATGCAAATATTTCATGTTATTTATTGTATTTCAAAGTGAAAGTAGATCGAAACCGAAAGTAGACTTCGGATGCTAATACTCGATCACATGTGGATAATGATAGTGTAGGCTGATTTATCCACAATTAGTGATATATAGCTGTATTTTGCATTATACAGTGTATATAACTGTTCGCAGTAGGTACGCTTATCTAACACAACAGGGGGTCACTGCATGTGGATAATGGTACCGTAGGCTGATTTATGTACGATTAGTGATATATGGCTGTATTTATCATTATACAGTGTATATAACTGTTCGCAGTAGGTGCGCTTATTTAACACAACAGGGGGTCACTGCATGTGGATAATGGTACCGTAGGCTGATTTATGTACGATTAGTGATATATGGCTGTATTTTGCATTAACAGTGTATATAAATGTTCGCAGTAGGTGCGCTTATCTAACACAACAGGGGGTCACTGCATGTGGATAATGATAGTGTAGGCTGATTTACATACACTCAGTGATATATTATTCTTATGATTGGCTTAAATATTAAGAAAGCCACTTTCTATATGAGAATCGAAGCCGCTTCCCTTGGCCAATAGGCAGAGGCATTCATTATATACTGAACTAAGATGAAGGGTGATAATGATCATTTAGAGATTTTTAGAACAATGCTATTGATAAATAACACCATTGATGTAATTAGATTTATTTTAGATTTTTTAGATTACCATAATATACATTACTAAAAAATCTTTATATCCTGGATACTTATCAGATATCTTTTATACCCTGTTTCACGAATCAATGCTCTTTAGATACTGCTGACTATTCATTTTATTTAATAAGCACGACCCTATCTTATCGTCAATTTCGACATCAACCCCATCTTTAATGTTTGTAAAGATACGCACTTTTTGCTGGGAATATTGAATTTATTAAATGTAATATAAGATAGCGTTAAAGTAGAAATGACTGCCCAAAAGTGGCTAAAACGTAACCTAAAAGATTACCAACGTTTCTGTCGGTGAGAAACATTATTTTAATTCACAATAACTCATCTTTTATTATTTACATTCAAAATATACAATAATATAATAAACAGGTTCAGGTACCTCAATTGAAGTTATTAATGACCTTTTACCGTTCCTTAAAAATTGTACTCATTCTCGTACCCCGATGTTATCAATATTCTCTATCTTACTAGACTCTGGGAACGAAAATGTTTTGTAATTTGTCTTTAGATCATGAACAAATATCGGTACTTGTACCGGTACCGGTACCAGTATCGGTATCTGAAAATTTTCCGCAAAAACTTTTACAGTTTCGTTTTGGTACCTTTACTTAAATCGGTACAAATGGTGCAGATATAGAGTAAAACATATGAAAGTCTACAATGCCTAATTCTCATAACTTTTGCGTAATTATCGCTTTGTAAATTTATTTAATTCGGTCTAAACTTTGGTTACGTATAAATCCCATTTAATTAGGTCCAGTATGCCCCGCGTTGATCTATATTGATGATCGATACAAACAGGGCTCAAATTTAACAAAAAAATTGAATTTGCAAATTTTTGCAAAATGATAAAAAATCACTCGCATTTAATCATTTTTTTCTCCAAAATTTAATAGCATACGTAGTAAATAAGCATATAAGCAATAACAACATAATGACATGATACTTTATTTAACAATAGATCCAGTGAGTGCATGAATGTATAATAGACTAAGAAAATCGAACATGCTTTAAATGCTTATCTTTAGTTAATAATATCGATTTTATTCTCATTAGTTTAGTCATTGAAATTATGTGAACGATTTGTACTCGCGATAATTTGCGAGTTTAACTAAAAGTTAATTGCAATTTTCAAATTCCACTCATGCACATTTTGCGAGTATACGAGCTTTAATTTGAGCCCTGGTTACAAATGACAGTCAATGTTGCAGGAAATTAGCAAGCGACTTGTAAAATAACATACGATGAAAAGGTTTTGGAAAACTGCTAATGGCATCAAAATTTATTCTAGACTATTAAACAATTAATAAAGATCGTGAAATGAACTGCAAATATTTCGGAATTTTTACAAAATATTACAGAAATCATAAGCATTAAATTACCAATTTATGCCAAAAATTTTTGTTGAAAATTTTCAAACATTTTAATAGGGTTCCAGCAGCTGCGGCCGAGGCGTAGTGGTGAGCATGTCTGAAATCGAATCCGCAGATCGCGGGTTCGAAACCCGGTCGCGGTCGGTCATACCCTATACATGAGTTATCGACCTCGTGGTAGGGTAAGTAAAAAAACCTATTGTATGAAGAACTTGCCATCGTAAACGATCTTATTATGTATTGAATACGCCGTTAAAAACTAATTAAAAATAATAGGGTTCTAGGCTCAGATTTTCTCTGGTGGAACATATTTTTTTAGTACAGTTTGTTCTTCAAACACCCATTTCATAACGTTAACGATCAAATGCGGTTTTCCTCAGTGAGATAAATATATACGTGTAAAAATTATAACTAACGATTTCATGAAAATATTAAAAACATTTAACGGTCGTATTTTTTACAAATCATTCATTCATTTTTTAGTGAGTTTTTGCACACGTCGTAGGCCTTATAGTAGGACAATTCAATACAAATGTTACTAAAAGCTGTGGCATATTTTAACTGCAGTGTACACAAACTTATTTTGAATTTAATTATGACCTATTTGATTCTATATGTTCGTCCTTGACAAATTTACCTTTGAGTACATTACTTTTGTTCCGCTGACTTAAATTTAAGACACCAAATGTCTAAAAAGTCTTATAATCGTAAGCTTTATTGTTTTCTTTGAAAATATATATTAATATATTACAGACGTATGGATATCCGTCATATTTTACCCATTTTCCGATCAAGTTTGTGTTGAGGTTTTGTAGACATCTCATTCAGGCTCTTAATTCTAATGTTTCGTTCTTGAAAAGCCGATCAGTCACGGGCACAGTCGACTATAGCCTGTACCTACCACAGGACCTCGACCTTTGTACACATTACTTTGTTTCTTTCATGGAATGTTTCATATACGTTTATTTAATCTTCCGCAGAAATGTAACAATGTAAAGTATTGGAAATAAGTCATACCGTCTAACGTTAGACGGGGCGGGTACGACCAATTTTTTGGTCTTTTCCGCTCTATGCTGGGTTTGTCTCTGCATGTTAGATTGGAATCTATGTTTCGCTGTAAGCTTGTTCATTACTGCCTGAAATTATTTGCCGTACACAGCTCTTAAATGTCTTAAAATTTATAAAATCATCTACATTCGCGGGAGTTTAATGCATGAAATGTTACTCAGCGATGCTCATGATTATACCAATTTTGTCATAATTCAATCTACACTCATCGAAATTTTTAAGAATATCGTTTTTAAGAAAAGCTTAAAAAGTGAAGCACATGTAACACCTTAATGAAACTTTTACTTTTTTTCATCTATGTATGAAGAGTATAAAATACATAATCATTACATCATATCGTTGATGTATATTAATTATTTCTATTCGAACTTATTTATTGTCTGATGGTTTTTTTCGACACAGCTGTCTAAGCCAACTTTAATCCAATGTTGGTTTTACCTATATACAGGCTGCTACACCACTCCTGTTTGTCTTGAAATTCTCTTCAGTAAATGAAAATTTACTTAATTAATAATATTTTTTATGATTCCGATAGCTATCCCTACATGTATACATGTACTGGCCTGTTAAAAGTTTGGAATGCGGTCTCAGATTTTCAATTTTCGGAACCCGCTTTAAAGTAAAGTATACGGCCTAATAATTTCAATAAGCGGGCCCCAAAACCGTTTAGTACGCGTCAATTACATTTAATAAGCGTTTCCCGAAAAAACGATTAGGAAGCGGTACATTACTTTCAATAAGCAGTAGCGTGTTCAATTAGATAAAACGTTACAGAAAGTTAGATAACGATACATTCGGAACTCCTCGGCCATTCGCTGCGAATATGCTAATCTAATACGCACATATAAGATCGTTAAGGCAATGAGTGATGTTTCAAAATTTACGCCCTGGTCACACTTTTACGGAAAGGACCACGGAAGAGCTATGAAAGACCTACGGACTGATCGCCACGAATCGCTACGGAAAGGCCCAATTCCGTAGACCGCTACGGTTCCAATACGGTTGCGCTACGATGTAAGTACGGAGTCTGACGGAAGTCCTTTTAAAATGCAGGTAAACTTCCCGGAAAAAACTACGGAAGATCTACGGATCGCTACGGTTTGACACGGAATGATACGGATCAGAACGGTTTTGCTACGGATGCGCTACGGTTCGCGACGGCATAGGCACGGAGAAGAACGGTTTGCTACGGAGAAAAACGGTCCACCGCGGAGTTGTACGGAGCGTCACGTATCAATAGAAATTCCTCGCACTGCCTCTTGATTTATCACTTTCAAAATAGAAAAGGCCCCTTTAAATGTTGTTAATCTTTCGTTTAATTGATTAATTAATATTCTGAGGGTCAGAATTCGTTGAAATGTGATACATGCTAATTAAGCAATATAATTTGGATATTGACATAATATTCGTATAATAATGACAGTGTTTGATAAAAAAATATCCATTAAATATAAAAAAATAATCTCATAGTGATAAATTTACATGTAATTAAAATTGGAACCACTAAGCAGTTTGGAACTTTCAACTAATACAATGGAGAGTAGAATTGGAACAGATTCTTTCGAATAGATATTGTTAGAGCTAAGAGTCGTTTTGCAGAGCTACGACGATGCGATCACCTGAAAAAACGCACGACTGTCTTGCGGCGTTCGTACGAAGTTCTGCGATTTTCAGAAAATGTTGTCGTACGGCTGCCGCAAGCGCTATGTGAAATAGGCTTAAGAATATGTTTCTCATTTACACGAAAATACGACACTGGGTGTTGTTTTAAGACTAATTTTAGTAATTTTTAATTCTTGTTATATTTTATGTGTCGAAAGATACTTTCCTAAGTGTTCCGTAAATATTTAGGTATTTAATAAACATTTTTATACGAATTTAGAGAGTATTACAGGAGTGTTTCTATTTTGCACGAATATGCGGAGTATTTTTAATAGACAAATTTTATCAATTTAAGTCAAATTTTCGATCAAAAATTATATCAAAAGTGTCTATGAATACTTAAGCAAATATGATATGAATATCTATGTGTTTTTCTTTGTGAAATAAGACAGTGTGCGGTAATATTTGCAAAACGTGTTTCTCATATAATTAAAAATACGGAGGTGTTTGTTATTTTGAGAGAGTGTTCGTTTTTTCAGACAAATTTTATTAATTGAAGTCAACATTTCGAGCAAAATTTGTATAAAAAGTGATAATAAATGCTTTCACGAGGGAATCATGGACATTAAAGTATCATTGTATAATAAATATGAAAGTATTTGTGCGTATTATTAAGAAGTTATTTCTCATTTACGCGAAAATACGACACTCAGTGTTTTTTTAGACCAATTTTTATAATAAAAGACGACATTTCGAACAAACATTATTTATTTATGTGTCAATAGATACTTTCCCTAGAGTACCGTAAATATTTAGGTATTTAATAAACATCTTTTATACGAATTTAGAGAGTATTACAGGAGTGTTTCTATTTTGCGCGAATGTGCGGAGTATTTTTAATAGACAAATTTTATCAATTTAAGTCAAATTTTCGATCAAAAATTATATTTAAAGTGTGTATGAATACATAAGCAAATGTGATAGGACTATCTATGTGTTTTCTTTGTGAAAAAAGACAGTGTGCGGTAATATTTGCAAAACGTGTTTCTCATTTACTTAGAAATACGGAGGTGTTCATTATTTTGAGAGAGTGTTCGTTATTTTGAGACAAATTTTATTCATTGAAGTCAATATTTCGAGCAAAATTTGTATACAAAGTGAAAATAAATGCTTACACGGGGGAAACATGGATATTAAAATATCATTGTATAATAACTATGGAAGTATTTGTGCGTATAAGAAAGAAGTTATTTCTCATTTACGCGAATATACGACACTGAGTGTCGTTTTTAGACCAATTTTAGTAGTAAAATACGACATTTGAACAAACATTATTTTTTGTGAGTCAACAGATACTGTCCCAAGTGTACCGTAAATATTAAGGTATTAAATGACTATTTTTATACGAATTTAGAGAGTATTACAGGAGTGTTTCTATTTTTACGCGAATATGCGGAGTATTTTTAATACACAAATGTTATCAATTTAAGTCAAATTTTCGATCAAAAATTATATTAATAGTGTATATGAATACTTAAGCAAATGTGATATGAATATCTACGTGTTTTTCTTTGTGAAATAAGAGAGTGTGCGGTAATATTTGCAAAACGTGTATTTCATTTACTAAATAATACGGAGGTGTTTGATATTTTGAGAGAGTGTTCGTTATTTTGAGACAAATTTTATTCATTGAAGTCAATATTTCGAGCAAAATTTGTATAAAAAGTGAAAATAAATGCTTACACGGGGGAAAAATGGATATCAAAATATCATTGTATAATAACTATGGAAGTACAATGTATATGCGCGTATTAAAAAGAAGTTATTTCTCATTTACGCGAATATGCGACACTCAGTGTCGTTTTTAGACCAATTTTAATAATAAAAGACGACATTTCGAACAAACATTATTTATTTATATGTCAATAGATACTTTCCCTAGTGTACCGTAAATATTTAGGTATTTAATAAACATCTTTTATACGAATTTAGAGAGTATTACAGGAGTGTTTCTATTTTACGCGAATATGCAGTTTTTTCAATAGAGAAATTTGATCAAATTTTCGATCAAAAATTATATTAAAAGTATTTATGAGTACTTAAGCAAGTGTTTTATGAATATCTATGGGTTTTTTTTTCAATAAAAAGAGAGTGTGTCGGAATATTTGCACAAATATTTTTTGTATTTTATACGCGAAAATACGGAGATGTTCTTTATTTTAGGACAACTTTCATTAATATAACTAATAACAAATTAAGAGGGGCGGGCCTTCAGCTGGTCATGTGACTAGGGCGGAGTTAATTTTATAAGCACGGAGAGAATAATCGAAATTTACGCAAAAACTTTCATCTGGCAATATCATGAATATGTGTTATTTTGATAATAAGATAGAGATTTATAGTCTGTATGTCTAAAGAAAAATTTTAAAAGTATTAGTTAATACCTATACATATGTTATAATAGTGTTTAACCTTCTTCGTATTCGAATCAATGAAGTATCTCAGGATATTTGATTATGTTTTCGCAAGCGTGCGACAGTGTTCCTTATTTTGAGCGAAACTTGACATTTAAGTAAATATGACGAACAAATATTACATTATATGTTATATAAATGTTCAAACGAATTTTATAAAAACATCTTAGATTCATTGAATAAGAATCAAGGGAAAAATTGTTAGATTGAAGTATATCTTCTACGCAAAAATATTACAGTGTGCGTTATTTTGAGACAAAGTTCGCCCATTAAAGTCAACATTCCATGTAAAAATCACAAAGTGGGTATAAATTAATATCTTAACAACTCTATCTGAAATATCGAAGTGCGTCATGAATATTTTAGTATCATTGTGGGAGTATTTTGGAAGTATTAGTGAGAGTTTGTTGCTCTGTTACGCGAATTAACGAGAGAGTTCGTTATTTTGAGACAATTTTTATCAATTGAAGTCAATATTTCGAGCAAAAGTTGTATAAAAAGTGATAATAAATTTCGATCAATGATGATAGTTTAAATACCTATTAAAACCTTTATAAGAATTTGTTTCTCATTACACGTATTACAAAATACGACACTTCGAGTTGCTTTCATGAGTTTCATCTCAATTGTATTAATACAAGACGACATTTCGAACAAATATCTATATTATATGTGTCAATAGATACTTACACCAGTGTATCATAAATGTATAAGTATCTAATGACTATTTTATAGGAATTTAGACAGTATTTTAGGAGTGTTTTGTTTTTTTAAGCGAGTGTGCGGTAAATAAGGCGAGTATGCGGTAAGTATTTGGAGTATGCGGTAAATCGTGCGACCCCAATTTGTGTAACCTTCTATCTTCCTTACGGTAAGGTCAATATCTACCTGTATATTATGCAATTCAGAGTAATTCTGACTTAGGTTAGTGATAAAAATCTTCATAGTCGGCTTCAAAACACTGATCATCGTGTGGAGGTAATTTTTTATTATAAACAATGCAACCTCGAGTCCTATTAACTCAGAAAATAATTAATTATTCACTGGGTCATATATGTCTACACAGAGACATAGACAACATATCTAATTCCCTGGTCTACATGAAAATGGAATTCTTGATTCCGAATGGTTATAATTATAACCAGGAAATTAGATATCCCTGATATCTATGTCTCTGTTCTAACCAATTAACATCATCTATTTTATAAGATCGGGTGAATGATTTTATATAGAATTTAATGTGGAAGTCGTGTCAAAAAATCATTAAATGTCGATGTTGTACCCTTTTCTCTGTGGCCAGGTGGAGGCACGTGCCTCCCGTGCTCTAGTTAATCCGGGCCTGATCGAGCTTCATGTAGGTCCACTCACAGTTTATTATTTTTACTGACATCTCATTTTCGTAGATCAAATTAGTATTTATAAATCAGAACCTTCATTCGATCTCCGGTCAGTGATAAACAAACGTGTGGATTTAGATCTTTTGATAACATGTGTTCTATTTATTTTATCAGCAAGATTTTCTGGCATTTAGCGTCTGATTGGTCACGTGATCTATTTATCGATACTATGACAACAGGTCAGATCTATTTTTAACCCTAGCTATGTGAATAATCGACATACAAGCGTGTTATAGGTTTATGAGATGTAAAGTAGAATTCAATATCGGACATGTGCACGTGTGTTAATAAATTGACCATTATCTCATTTAACAAAGAATTCATAAATAAATAACCGTTTTGCGGCATCTATGAATTGTTTTAATTCATGTGGAGCAAACGTGTATCATTGTAACGCTCGAATGCATAGCTATCGTATTTTGTAGTAAAAATTATTTGTGTTAGTTGATGGTAGAATATAGTATATATAAACCACTTTGTACCAGTTTATAACATTTCATCGACGCGTTGATTCAAAAAAAGTGAAACTAGACTTTTCCAAGAATGGGCTCCAGTGATTGTAAGTAAATTTTGTTTGTTATTTTCAGTTTCATCTTCGAGTCATCATATTATTAGTCGTGTATGTATGAATCGTATATGGTAGAAAATGTGGATCCATTATACAGCAGACGACATTATCTATTCATGAATCTTAATATTGACTCTCGAGGCCATATCCTCGTTTTATATTACATTTGTACTTGTTTACAAAGATTTTAAGTGTAAGAGCAGAGTTTACTATTTGAGGAATGTTATTGGTACATGATATCAGTTACAGTCGAACTCGTTCGCGCCTTTAAATATCGGCTTTAATTTTCTTATCTTACCTAGATACGTGTATTTATAAAGGGCCAAATTATCTTCTAACCCGACTTGCCCACCTTGGTATATACATGTATCAGTCATGAACTTCAGGCTAGTGGTTTTAGACGATGAATGTGACGAACAATCGATTTATTGCAATGATATTATACACTTCTCCATGAAATTCGACTGCACTTTTGTGGTGTAAGGGCAGACAATTCATAAATTTTAAATTCAACTATTGAGATTCATTTCACTTAGTATGCATTTACAAGTACATTAATTAAATTGACATTCTACACCGTAATTTTTTTTCTTTTGTTAAGAAGTATGGATATTTTTTTATTATGATATAAAATGTCAAGCTCCTTTGAATACTTCACTTTAGAATTATATACCATGGAGGCATATGGACCCTATGTTTATACAGGGTCCTTGGATATACATTGTTTTTCTGTATATTTAAGGTATATCAATATTTACTGAATACATTAAGAAGGTGTAAATGTTAAGACACATTAAATAAAAACTTTACTGACATGAAATTTTAAATCTCCGCTGGTAAAATTGAAAGTAATACTATTCAGATTTCACCAGATATATATTTTCTATTTTTTTTCTCACTGAGGACTAATCTGAAAAATAGTTCAGGGCCAGATCCAGTTTTTAGGGGGATCCACACTGTTTGCTACGGTGGCATAGAGGTGACATGGAGAAATATTTAAAATTTATGTGCGCGCACAATAACGTTTACATGGCCACATAATAGCTTTACGTGCGCATGCAGTAACTTTTATGTGCGTTCGCAATAACCTTTACGTGGCCACGCGATAGCTGTACGTGCCCACACCCAACAAAATGGCCGCCAATTTTGACAACTCTCATTGGTCAATTATAACGTGCGAACGTATAGCTATTGCATGGCTACGTAAACGATATTGCGTGCGCACGTGAATTTGAAATATTTCTCCGTGTCACCTCTATGCCACCGTAGTTTGCATAATAACCCAACATATTAATTATAAAATCTTCATAATCTTTGGTCTATGTAATACACTAAGGCGAGTGATGTGGGCCTGAGAAAAATTGCTTCATGCTACTTTAAAATGGTTTACCATTCAATAATTGCACTTCTTGACATGTATATTTTAGAAATTTCAGGGGGTTCCTGACTCCCTGGACTCTTCTCGATCTGCCTATGTAGTAAAGTAATACACAAGCAATTTTGCCAAAAAGTTGCAAAACCAAGACTGCTGCCTCCAGAAATGTCTGAGTATCCTGAATATTCAGCTAGCAAAGGAAATTGGACGCTAGTGCTGTATTAGCACAGGAAATCTCTCAGTTGCACTGAGGAAGTGATAAACTTATGATGTATGTACGCAACTGACTCTTTCTCTTGGTACATATATTTATCTGCAGACTAAGATTAAAAACAAGGGCTGCAACGATTGACTGGAAAGTCAATTCAATTCGTTGTTTTCCTTTTTTTCAATTCAATTTTTCTGTTTATTTCATTTAATGGTGTGGTTTATTCCAAATGTACATTAGCACATTTATTAAAGCTTAAAACTAATATACATAGATTAAATAAAATTGTTGCTTAAATCTGTTACATTTATTTCAGAACAAGATCAGTAAAGCCAATGAATTTTCATACTGAATTTATTTATTACTTGTTTATCATTGTAACTAAAAGTCTTAAATCCTTAAAAAAAGATATAACTTTTATAGACAAGTTTAAAGGCTGGTTTAATTCATATAAAAAACCATAGTTTCCAAATCAATATCAATCTGCACCCTTACAATCGATTTCGGATGTATCAAATGAAATCCTTGCAGCTCTAGTAAAAATAATATGCCAGAAAATAAATAGACTCTTGAGACGTATCGTTGAGTAGCGGATGTGATGAGAGTTCTTCTGTTATTACTGATTAAGTTAATTATGAATATTGTAAAATCTAGAGTAAATTTATGCACAAAAATTTATAATAATAATTTAACCAATACATTCACATAATAATGAAATCATTACTTTAAATGTTTATTATTCAGAGAAAAATAACAAATATTGTATATTGAAAGTGAGACATAAAATTCACGAAACTTAATTACTTTTAGCGCATAATAAAAACCTCTTCACTTCTATATCATCTACATGTAGTTATAAACCACACTTTTAACTTAAACTTTAAATGAATCCATCATTCTGAGTATTTTGTAATAAACATTTTATTTATTGTTAAAAGTGTCACAAACCACTCCTTCAAAATTGTCATTACACTTATATACAAACTTGGATTGTCAGAGGTTTTTTAGGAAATTTTGAAATGACATCAAGGGAGATAACCATATAAATTAATTATTAAAATCAACTGTTTGCATTACCTCCCCTGATCAAATTTTTTAACTAGAATTCAGTATTGTTATAGTATTATTACAATAATACTTGTTGTATTTTAGTTTTATTAGTAATAGTATTGAGTATTTCAACATATTTTATTTATAATTTTCTTCCCTTTTTCAAATCCCTAGAAAAAAGTGGGGCCTGTCCCATATTGATATAATGATCATTCTCTATTGGACAACTTTTTTATACAATGTACATTGTAACCGTTGGTGCATACTTCCATCAGTGACTGATAACTGCCCTACATAATATAAAATCAGTTTAATGAGGGAGAATGACCTTAGAAATCATTTCATGTTCAAACTCCACGAAAGTATGCACTACCCTGGAATTGAACCTACGACTCCTCGTTCAGTAGACTTGTGTCCTACCCACTAAGCTAACCTGGTGAAACATGAGTTTTGATTGATGTGTATGAATTGATGCTTTCAGCTTATAACATTAAAATCATTGTTATACTTTAGTACTATAAACGTAGCTGTGGTCTAATACGGCACTTGTACTCCCTTGCCTTCAAGCTAGCTTTTATGGCGACATGGTAGAGTGTCCGCTTACGACTCAAGAGGTTGTGGGTTCGAATCCAAGTTCGGACCATGGATTTTTATTGGGTTACATGTGGCACCCAACGTAAATAACCCACTTGGAATTGTTTGATTGCACCCTTAGATAGTCCCACAGACAATCAAGCTCTGAGAATTCGTGGACAAATTCTGTTAAGGAGGGGGTGTGTGTAGCAGAGGTATAATACCACACTTGTACTCCCTTGCCTTCAAGCTAGATTTTATGGTGACATGGTAGAGTGTCCCTTTAAGACTTGAGAGGTAGTGGGTTCGTATTTCAGTTCAAACCATGGATTTTTACTGGGTTACATAAAAGTAAAAAGTTGTTTACATGTCTATGGGCCAAAGGTTACACATGTTACAGAAATAAGCTTAAACTACATGTACTTTTGATATGTATGTATTGTTGAATTTTATTTAATGTCTATAAGTGTACATTAACCTTGCTGATTTAGATACTCACTATAGTAAGTCAGCTAGGTCTCACTATCTAGTAGCAGTTTTATATATGCGCATCTATATCCAAGAATTACCAAACAAATACTGAGTATTTTAATCAGCAAGGTTAATATGCATGTCACTAGCAATTGAATTCATGATGTGGGCTTAGCGCTGAACGGTTGTTACTCATTCTTTTTTAACTTGAGTTACGACTGTTTTGCCCTAACCCCGCGATGTATATTTTTACAATTTATGACAAACAGCAAGTATTTAACTAAAATAAATTCTTACTTTTGTAACATAGTTATGTTAATCATGTAGATAAGCTAATAAATGCTGGAATTTGGAACAAATTTTAACAAGTTGTATGAAATGAGAAAAAAGTGTTAACAATGATAATAAAATCACAGCCTTTGTTCTAGATTAAGTGTATTTGTTGTATCTATGTAAATATTGAGTGATTGCTAGGTTTCAATAAATCAAAGATATAAATCAAAGATAGTATTTTATATCAGTACTCTCATTTTCATAGCAGTTGATACATGAATTTTTTGCTTTAACTAGTGACGCTTATTGTTGGAGTTTATTAATAATAATATCTAAGGAGTCAGTTAACACTTTCAATATATATTTTTGAAAGATGTCTACCCCAGGTATGATGTTCTGTTTTAAAAAGATTTTGTTTTTATTGATAGGTGAAATCAATGCTTTATTTTGGCCTTGAGTTTATCATTATTTATTTTAGATTAAATCCGTCTTCACAACTAACTCTCATCAGCATCGGACAATTGGTCTGGTGAAATGGAATTTTTTTGCTGGATCATAATTATGAAGTCTTAGTAATGTGTTAAAATATGCTGTCCTATTCAATCATTTAGAGTTATTGGAGTTAACGCCATGTCAACACAATTTAGGTCATTTTACGGCGTCCAGCGCACCTAACCTAACTTTCCTGGACCATTGTCTATAACCAGTACTCACCGATCCTTCCACAAGGCCGGAAACTTCTCCATATTATCTAATCATTGGAGGATAATCGACATTATTGTCAAATTTTCATGGAAGGGTATAACCTCCCCGGGTGGGATTCAAACCCGCACCCCTTCGGGCACGAGTATCCAAATCCTGGCGCGCTACCAACTGTGCAACCAACCCGGGTTCAATCATTTAGATAAAATATTCTGAATTAAATGAACAACATAACAACAGATAATAATGTTTTATGAAATTAGGATAATCAAATGTTGGTGAACCATCGGACCACTCACGTTCTAAAAGTCACTAGACTGACGACAATTTTGGTGGACTCAGTCGGCTGGCGAAAGTCGAAGACTGGATTAAATTAAGAATTGAGATTTTTTAAATATTAATTTTATAATAGTCTTATCATAATTAAGTTAATTTCCTGATTCAGGAAGTATAGACTTAAAATCTGATTCGGAAATTATGAGTCATTTTTGAGTGTTGGCTACTTTAGAAAGTACAAATGTATAACAAATTACATAATTATGTATGTTTCAGTAATTTGATAAGTCAGTGCAATTAGTGAATAACAAGTGTACATACTTCTTTATTTTCATGAAGTAAGACTAGTTTTGCACTGACCCATCAATGAACTTGTCTTAAAATTACTGTACTGTTATTACAATTTACATATCATGTGATAAGCTACATGATACAATTATACTATGCATACATGTCACATGTGTATCCATTTATTTCTTAACTTTTACATCTAGTGTCCCTTAGGGGGTACGGGTTTGAATCCCATCCAAGGAGGTTATACCCTTCTATATACTATATATACTATATACAATAATGTCAATTTTCCAACATTAATAAGGTATACGGAGAAGTTTCCGGCCTTGTGGAAGGGTAGGTGAGTAAAGATTATAGACAATGGTCCAGGGGTTAAGTTAGGTGTGCTAAATGCTGCTATATGACCTATACAATCGGTTGCTATGGTGTTAAACCCCCTTAAATGTTAAAACCCCCTTATGGTGTTAAAAAAATAAAATAAAATACATGTACCTTTCTTACATCTGTTTACTCCTAGGGGGGGGGGGGGCAGGTCATGAAAAAATTCCTGAGGTCATTCTCCCTCTTACCACTGTTTCTAAATCATGTAGGGCAGTTGTCAGTTACTAATGGAAGTATGCATCTAGTAACTAGTAAACAGCTGATTCCAGTGATTTAGTTTTTCAGGAGCAGTGAGTAGGTTGACTGACAGCCATGAAATGACCTATATTATATGTTGCTATGGTGTTAAACCCAACCAAGAAAAAATCAAATCAAGGTCCATACCTTCAATAAACAAGGTTGAAATTGCCCTATATGCATATGGTTTACTATCGCTCGTTTGGTGAGTCTATTGGATAAACGATTTGAAAGTTAATCCAGAGCAAGTTCAATATTGTTTACTTGTATGAAATATTTCTCTTATTGTATATAATTAATATGTTAAACCACAGGATATGTCATGGGACCATCCTTTGATTTTCAAACATACCGTATATATACTGGTTAATACATACATACATGTATATAATTATACGGTATGTTTGAAAATCAAAGGAAGGTCACATGACATATCCCTGTATGTTAAACCATATGTTTTCTATCATTAATCACTTGATATCTTTATTCTCTATCTTCAGGTGAATATGACCCTGATGAAAACCCAGGACGTAAGTAAACTTATCTGTTATCTCATCTTGCATGCTTGATTACCTTAATTTACAAATATGTTACAGTGACATACTCTTGTAATACTAATTGCTAATTTAACTTAGCTTGATTGTGAAACAAGTTATTTCAACTTAGAGTAATCACTTGAGTCCGCTGTCATGTCCCCCAGTATTGAGCTAGCAGGATAAAGTTTCTTGCTCAATGAAACAATGGGCAGATTTTGGATGGGATTTGAACCAACACAAGTCCAACATCGTAACCACTTGACCACACCTCTCCTTGCAATAGGAAGAGGAAAAGTTAAATGCCTCATCCTGGGTTTGAACCTGTGACCTCCTAACTTGCTCCTCCTAGTTTAAAGAGGTGATGAATTTAAATATTTTGATAAAGAAGTTTCCCAACTTTAGGAACCATTACTATATAATATATATACAACATAACTCAAATAAGAACAAGTTACAAAGAAACAAATGTAGCCTTTATTAACAGTTAAATTATATTATCAACTACAATATGTACAATTAATTATAGTTTATAATTAATATGAGGTACAAGTATATCTAGGCAACTATAACACTTTCATTCAAATATGAGACTAAGTTTGCCAAAATGTTTTATTGATTTAAGAGAACTGCTCATAACTTATCAAGTATTCTATTTATTGGGTGAAAATACATGCTCTAAGAATTCCCTAAAAATTAAATAACATGGTTGCTTTATTTTCCATCAAAAAGGAGAGTAATTACCTCCTGTCAAAAAATAATTTCAAAAGTAATTGCAACTTTTTCAACATATGAATGACTAAATTTCATTTTTGTCTGTACAATTTTCAATTTGGATTAGAAAATTGGACCCAGGGTCTTCCAGTGCATTTTTGGTAATCCCATGTGTTCCAGGGCATTTTTGGTAATCTTGTGTCTTCCAGGGAATTTTTGTAATCCCATGTCTTCCAGGGCATTTTTGGTAATCTTGTGTCTTCCAGGGCTTTTTTGGTAATCTTGTGTCTTCCAGTGCATTTTTGGTAATCCATGTGTTCCAGGGCATTTTTGGTAATCTTGTGTCTTCCAGGGCTTTTTTTGGTAATCTTGTGTCTTCCATGGCATTTTTGGTAATCCCATGTCTTCCAGGTCATTTTTGGTAATCCAATGTCTTCCAGGGCATTTTTGGTAATCCAATGTCTTCCAGGGCATTTTTGGTAATCCCATGTCTTCCAGGGCATTTTTGGTAATCTTGTGTCTTCCAGGGCTTTTTTGGTTATCTTGTGTCTTCCAGTGCATTTTTGGTAATCCCATGTGTTCCAGGGCATTTTTGGTAATCTTGTGTCTTCCAGGACTTTTTTGGTAATATTGTGTCTTCCAGGGCATTTTTGGTAATCCCATGTCTTCCAGGGCATTTTTGGTAATCCAATGTCTTCCAGGGCATTTTTGGTAATCCAATGTCTTCCAGGGCATTTTTGGTAATCCCATGTCTTCCAGGGCATTTCTGGTAATCCCATGTCTTCAGACTTCAGTGCTTCTCCATTCTTGTGCCTTTAGTGCTGATGAAATATGTTTACTTTGAGACATCCAATTCAATTGATCAGAAAAATAGTTTTCATTATGAATGTAATTGTATTGAAATCTTATATGTTTGAAGAATTTATATTTTTGTTGGTTTAATAAACTCTGAGTTATTTATATAAATAAACTTGATAGTTTTATAGTGTTATATTCATCAATGTATGTATTGAAATCTTTCTGCAAATATTTGAGTTGAATTTTAGGTATATTTGCTCTGTCATAAATGGCGCTATACAAATTGGTTTTATATCTATAGACCTAGTGTGTGTGGCTGTACTTATGGGTTATATCACAGGCTGATGGCATGAAAGTGTCCCTCCTAAAAAATATTTTTTTAATATAATACTCAAATATATTTAGTGGGTTTTTTTTGGTGGGGGGGGGAGGCTTTAGGGATTCTTTCATGCTGAGAGCATCTGGCATATATTGTAGAGTGGGTGCTGGAATAATAATAATAATGATGATGATGATGATGATGATGATGATGATGATGATGATAATGATAACATTTATTTGGCATAGTGTACACATAGCAAAATTACAAAGAACTCATATATCACAGACAGCATGTGGTAATTGACTATGACAAGCACACCAACACCAGGAATAGCACATAAAAGGGCAAGCCCTTATTTCCTTTGTGGTAAGGTGGATTGAATGATGTGAGGTCGAACCTTCATTGTGATATTTTATTAGTGAAGTTACTATTAAAAAATTACAACTCATGTGTGGGGTGACCTGAGTAATATATTTGATAATGTAATCAAGCCTGTCTATGAAATATGTATTTTTTTCTAGCCCTGATCAATTTTCATTTGTCCTGAGCTTCAGGAGAGTGGATTAGGGTAATAGCTGTGTGCTTGAATGTTAATTAAAACTACCATTTTATACATTAGCCTATGGATTTAACTATCAAAGAGAGAAAAGAATTTATAGATACAATATAAAATCAGGACTTTCAATCTTTGATCTAGATTATAAATAGTCGACATATAAGTGACAGAGAATTACAAAGAATTTAACTGACAAGGTGACATCATGTTTCATGTTACATAGATTTAGGTTTCCTATGAATTTTGATCTATCAATATTTCCTAGTTTCTTAGTTACTACATTGTATATACATTTATTACTAGGCCTTTATATTTTACCTTCAAACGAATGTACAGTGCTCTCTAAAGTTCTACAATGAAATCGGTTTCAAATTTTCCATGAAAAAAAATGTAGAAAATGAAACAAAGAGTCTTATGAATCAGTTCCAAAGTCAACATTAATTAGTTCAGGGCTTTTTCAGCCTATCACACGGGGCCGAATATGGGCCCCATTCCCAATGCCAAATAATGACCATTTTTCCCAATTTCAAGAAAAAAAATCCCAATTTTGTTAAATAATTCCCTCTGAAAAGATGTCTTTTGCCTTTAAAAAAGAAACCACAAGATTTCATGTAAAAATAATAAATACATTTTTAGATTTTGCATTGAATGCCTTACTGAACTGTCAGAACAAACTCTTTAAGAGCACTGCAACACTTTAAGAGACACCAAAGCAAGGCATAAAAAGATTTAATGCAGAAAAATTAATAATGAAATTTCCCAATTCGGTTGATTAGTCAATATTCTTTCCCCAAATTGGACTATTTACAACGTTAAAAATTCCCAATTTGGACAGGGGCCTTTTTCCCAAAACCCCCTGAAAAAGCCCTGTAGTTTATAACAACATATGATTCAAACTGTGTTACTTTAATATCAATTAATTATAGTAGAATTTCTTGTGTTTTAAATGATCAATTTTTCTTAAAAATTCATTTGTCCAAGAACTTATGATCAGCACTATATGTACTGTAGTACTACTGTACTATATTTGAACAGTGGTGTTGCTATATAATATTACAATCATATATAGCTGTACGTGCTTCATACCTTCCTATAATTAGGATTTTAAAGCACAGTTGGTCTATTCATTAATAAACTAACAATTTTTTATATTTATATTTTGTTTACCGAACATTCTTTTGATGCCAGATATTTATTCTCTATAATTTACAACTTGAAATTTGAGATCCCTATTCAAATGAAATATACTTGTTGTCACTCAATGAAACTTGATACCTTTACACTGAATTTTTTCCCAAACTTATACAGCATAATTATCACATTTTATAAGACATTTTTACATTAGATTTAATCTGTTTAGGCCTAAAAAAACATTTTTCTGGTTACATCTCTCAAAGCATTAGTTTTGGTGGGTTGGCAAGATTTTGTTTGGTTATTTTCTTTGCTAATTGTTGGCCATAATACTAATAAATTTGTTTCTGTTAGGGTCTCTTATAAAACAGTAGAGCACTGTTGTTCTGAAATTTTAAACTGTACAAGAGATTTCACTAGGTATATATATATATATATATATATATATATATATATTTATTTATATTTTATGACATTGACATGGTACATGTATGGTAAGCAAAATGTTGGTACAATATAAAGATAAATAAAGATTTATGCATAAAATATTAAATAATATATATAAAAACAGTCTATAAAATTGCATGTACAGTAAGATGAGAATGGTTAAAACAGGTATTTATTGTTGATAGGCAAATTTTAATTCAGAAATATAAGAAGTATCATTGCACTTTATTGCATTGTTTAAAACCATATCGAATACATTGAAATATAGGGATGGCGCAAAAAAGGAATTTAATCCTTATTTCCATTGTGGTCCCTATTATTAATTAACTACTGTTGCACTATTTGGGGAAACTGCAGTACTGAACTATTAGATACTGTTATCAAATTTCAAAAAAGGGCAGCAAGAATTATTTTAGATCAAGATTTAACAACTCCCTCAGCTGACCTCTTTAAGGAACTTAAATGGATGCTTTTCCCAGATAGAATCATTTACAAAAAAGCAATACTTATGTTTAAATCCCTGAATAATAGTGGTCCAGATTATTTATGCTCCTTGTTTCACTCTCAAAACCCCAATCATGGCCATACTCTTAGATCTCATGACCAAGAAATAATTTCTGTCCCAAAACCTAAACTAGAATTTTTTCGTAAATCCCTCAGTTATTCTGGCCCTGTGATTTGGAATTCAATTCCTTTATATGTTCGAAAGTCAGATTCTCTTAGTAAGTTTAAGACTAACTATCTTAGGTGGAAGTACTCTGGTTGTGCTATGTAAATACATGTTATTTTATCATTAAAAAATGTTTGTATATACCACATTAGTTTAAAATTATCATGTCAATTTAAATGATAAATTCACATATTTCATGAACTGTCTCCTTTTATGATACTTAATTACGTTTCATGTATGTTTATATTCAAACTCTTAATTTGCCTATCAATTTCAGTATGTATAATAATGAATCTAAACTTTTGTTTCTCTTTGCTATTGTTATTATGTATGTAAACTGTAAATATCTGTGTGGACCATATTGAAAATTGGTTTTCACCAAATATGTTATCCACAATAAATAAAGTCGTTATTATTATTATTATTATTATTATTAAGTTTATGAATACACCAGAATTCACCAGCATGAATATTACATTATATATATCACAGATAAATATGATACTATCACAGTAGGTACACAAAAAGACAAATATCAAAATAATAATAATAATAATTAGATAAAGAATTAAGAGCTCAATACATAATATTATATACATTAGTTATCTCAGATCTCTGACATAAGATGGGCTTTGATGAGGGCTTTAAAATGGGGGAAATTTCTAGCTTGTCTAATGTGTCGTGGCATTTCATTCCACAGAAAACACCCATTAAAAGCAAAAGACTTTTTGCCAACAGGTATCAAAAGTAATGAGTCAATGAAATTTATTATTATTTAAACTAGATTTTTGCATTATTTTCAAATGTTTATAAAATTGATTTTGCTTTTCAAAAATATGCTCGACAGTAAAAAAGGGTTGGTTGGGAAATAAGAAACATGATTATTTTTTCAGACTGTATGTTATTTACCGATACATGTCTATTCAGAGCAATCTTATGTTTGCCCTAGAACCATTACTTTATTAAAATGTTTCAATTACATATACATGTATACATATATAATTAAATATCAATTACCATTAATGATTATTTTTTAATGGCTGTGATTATCAGTTGATATAAAAATGTAATATATTTTGGTATATACATTTCTAGTGTATTTAAGGTTACTTATAAACAAGCCATTTTATGTACATTTGATAAATGCAGTTATTATTTTCTAGTTAGAGTGTTAACAAATTAAGGACAAATTTAATGGCTCTGCATCGATACAAAATTCTTAAAACTTAAAATGTGTCCCTTGTCGAGTATTAAGTTATACTTGTTTGTAGACTGTTAATGCAGGTTTCCTTTATCTAAAAGTTTAAGGAAAGATGTCCTTTTGTTTAGATTTTTGTGGACATTGTAGATAATTTTGGTAAAGTTAATTAAAACTGTTAAGAACTAGTTGAGATCCTGATAAAACCCAGGAACCAAAATCAGTTTATTGCTTTAGAATAGAACTAAGAATATAAGCCTTGAGTGGTAATGCAGTTTTTACCCAAAACATGGCAGACAGTTGGACAAATCCTGTAAAAATTTATAAGGTTTACAGGATCGACTATACGGCATAAAAATTGACCTCATCCATTTTTCCAAAGTTTTTGCTAAAGCCTTAAAAAACTAATGTTATATACCAACACATGAATGTAAAATTTGAAATAAAACTCTTACACTTACATTTAAATAGGTTAAATATGCTTAATTTTCAATTTATCAAATATGTTAAATGCCTCCGGTCCTGTAAGACTTGGTTCGGTCCAGTAAAATTTGGATCTTCACAGGACCTACAAAAAACTGTAGAGTTTTGCAGTGACTGGTAATGGTATTTGATTGGAACTTGATATTGCTGTGCATAAAGTTGGTTAGTTGTGCTAGCCACTGTGTACTTTTTGTTTGTTCATTTTTATGTTGTTTTGTATTGTAGAAGGAAACCTGCTCAGTTAGATCAGTCTATGCTTAGCTAGTCTGCCTACAATTCTAGGGTTTGTAGGCTTTATTCCTAGACTGGACCTACATACCTTCTTGAGATTGGTCATGAAATATGTTCTATGGCTGTTGTCCTTCCCTACCTCTGCATCAAGTTGAGCAGTTGTCAACTACTGACAAGAGTATGTGCTTAGTAATAGGTTGAACGCTTCTGTTAATAGATATAGGCCTATCCCAGTGCAATTAGCGGGATGACTGACTGCTGCAATATGGCTGAACAAATGTTAAAATGACATTATTTTTTTGTTGTATTATAGAATGGGTACCTGGTGCTGATGAGGAGAAAGAACACAGAGGAGATAAACCTCCTAAAGCTAAAAAAGATAAGAAAGCAAAGAAAACAAAAGATCAAAGAGCTAACCCTGAGTTTGATGATATACCTGGATATGGAAACCTAGCATTTAGAGCTGATAGTATGTAGTTTTGTTTTATATACATTTGTATTTACATTTTTAAAATCCATACATCATTTATTTAATCCTATAAAAAGTTAAAGTGCAGTGTTAAGTCTGCTTCCTTATACATTTTCTGGCCACTTTTTATATTATTATATTTTTGAATAATAACCCCTGAACATTGAAATCCCCTTCAAGAAGCTGACCCTTACAGGGTCCATTTATGCGTGGGTGGAGTGGAACAACTGTTAGTAAATTTCTTGATCAAGGAAATCAGCAGAGCCTCTAGTGGGGCTCATATTCAGGATGTCTCGACTTCTTGCCAGCATCCTACCACTGGACCACTGCTCCTACATTCTATGTACTGATATTTTGAATAATTATGTCTCTCGTATTGAACTAATGTTGCATTCCTATAGTTGTAACCTGGAACTTGAAATTGTAAAGTATATTAACTTAAACACTTATTTACCTTTGCTTGGAAATAAAGACAGACTTATTATAATTGAAATTTTTAAAGAAGAAATATCTTCAATCATACCTGTTTGATAACAGTCATGGGACCGAATTAATTATAAAATATCCTATGATATTGTATTGTTATATTGTTGTAAGATATTTAATAATACACTGTCCTGTTCAGTAAGTCATTGACCTTGTTATAATATGTCTTGGTTCTTTTTACTCCGTAGTTCATATTGTACTAGAAGCTGGTTGACCAAGCATATGTTATAAGACTTCTACAGATATGTTTTCCACTTTTATTTCAGCTGAGTTCAGACCACCTAATCCACCATCTGGTCCACAAGGAGACCCTCCACCAATGACCTTTACTGAGTAAGAGTTGTTTTTTTTTCTTAGAAATAATTATATCAATTTTGTGTGTAACAGTATGGTAAAAAAGGTATTGCAATTCCATGTTCATGTATATTGAAATACATATTTTTTATGTAGACAAGCTAAGCAGGATTTTATGCATAGCATCATCTTAATTGGATCAATATCACATACATATTTGTATTTTCAAATGATATCTCATACAAAGGTTTAAATGATTTGTGTAAAATGGACTTTATGTTAGAAAATGCATGTTTTGAATCACGCTTTACTTTCATTTATTTCACAGTTCAGCCCAGTTATCTGAAGAAGACTGCAAAAAAGCATTAGAAAAATATGTTGAATCCCAATTCTGTTTTGGTAAGAAGCCAGCTCAAGAATGTACTATACTGAAAACCACAGGGGTTACAGCATTACATGTATGTATATTGTTTTTGTTTTATTCAAAACTTAGTAACTTGTCACTTGTCAGACATAGTACTATCTTTGTGCTTTGAATGCTAATACATTGGTGAATGTTTTCAATAGTTCCACTGAATTTTCATTAATTTATGAATGTTTAAAACAATTCATTCGTTATTTGCTTGTTCATTGCCCAATTATTATGTAACATAGTAAAATTCAAAATAATAAACTAGTCTTACTATACAAAATGTAATTAGGAAATAACTTATTTTCTCTAGTTCCTGTCTTCAAGCTAATTTGTAAAGGAGATGACTCCAATACAGTGCCTATCACACTAAGGGCACGTTCCACAAGGCGATCGCTAGCTGCACTATGTAGCGATTTCCTACGGAACGGTTTGCTATGATCATGCAAATTGAATTGTTAGCTAGCGATATGTAGCAAGTTTTTTTCTTGCTAGCAGTATCATTCGGAATGTTTCTGCCTTTTCAAAATGGCTGCCCCCTGTGGGAACGTGTTTCTTTTTCAAGAATACTAATATACACATGTACATGTTTATTTCATTTAATGCATATAGTTTCGTCAAAGCGGTTAAATAGAAAAAACATGGTGATAATTGATTTGAATATTTTTCATTTGTTACAATTCTGAACTTTTTGTTTGAGAAAGTTGCCATCTTGGATTTGCTAGCTTGAAGCAAACCCTTCCATAGACTTCTTATGCTACAAAAATCGCTTTCAAAAAACACTAGAGAGCAATCGCCTTCCGGAACCTGCCCTAAGGTTATTTTCAATGTTGTTTTCTCTTCTTTTCTTGTAGTATGTCTTGGAAACATTCTCTGAGAATCGTTCCACCAAGAAAAAGAAGAAGCCATATAAAGGTGGACATATTGATGGTCCAGAAAATGGTACTCCTCCTCAACCATGGGAAATTGCTTGCCCACCCAAATCTGAGTTTAAAGATGATAAAATCAAGAAGGAAGTACCTCATACTGCTAAAGTAAAGGTAAATAGCCATGTTTTATATAATAATGTTTTAATGGACTGTATATTAGATAAGAATTTCTACTTGAAATAGAAGAATGTATTGACAGTCAGTCAACCTACTCACCTTCCTAGAACGGCTAAATCTCTGGACGGATATGTTAACAAGTTGCTAGTAGCATGTATTTCTGTCAGTAACTGACAACTGTTCTTTATGATTCAGAATCAGTGGTAGGATGGAGAACAAAACTGGTTCATATTCCTAATTCAACTAAAAGTATGCCCGGCCAAGCAAACAGAATCCAGGACCCCTTGATCAGTAAACATGTCATGGTAAAAACACTATTTTTGGTAAAGGTTGAAAAAGTTTGCTTCCCCAAATGAAACTAACTCTTTTTTCCCTGTTTGGTCTTGAAAATCCCCTGTCCCATAAAAGATCTCAGGTCTGAAAGGCAAGGGACAAAAAGCTGATATTTGTCAATTTGAAAACAGTATATGTTGGGGTTTTTTACCAAATAGTTTACTGGATTATTTCATTAATTTTGTACCTATAATTTAATGAATTTATTCCTTTTTTTACTGGCCATAAAGTGGGACCATTTTCCCCAAATAAGTAGAAACAGTGCTAACTTTCCCAAAGAAAAAGGCTGAGGCCCCTTCCTCTAAATTGGTGGTATTGCGCTGCATGTGACACGGCCTGAGCTAGGGGGTCGAACTTAATAATTACAAAATGACTAATCCATACATATTTCTAACACTCAGTAATAATTGTAATTTTTATGTATTATCAGCATATTTCATATCAATTTATTATTTAATATAGTAAAAGACTATGTTATCTGCTACTAGCTGTGCTGTATTAAATCATCAATTTTCACTACCCAGAAATCAATTTCCGCTAGTCCCAGGTTTCTGGCTAGTGAAATAAAGTATGACACTTGAAGGAGTATAAGGGGAATTATAAATTAAATATTAATAATGTTATATTTTAGTAATAAGGCCACAACAAGTTGATCATGTGTTCTACGGATTTTTCTGGAAAAATTAGGGTGAGCGAGCGAAGAAAAAAAATCTTAATTCAGTTGCTTTAGATAGTGGTTTGACCAAATTTTTATGAGAGAGTGAGGAAATAAAAATATTTTTTGTAAAAACCGTCAAAATAAAGGTGTGAGCAAATCCATAGAACACATGATCAACTCGTTGTGGCCTAAATATAAATTATTTGATGTTACAGAAATGTAAAGATTGTAAAGGCCGTGGTTGGGAAACATGTGATGAATGTGATGGTTGGGGTAGAGTAGAATGTGATCATTGTGAAGGTGAAGGTCGTGTACCACATACTGATGAAGAAGGAAATGAAGGAGTAAGAGATTGTCCATTTTGTCAGGGTGGATGGAAAAGGTGAGTCCATTTTGTATGAATGGTATGAAAAGGTGAGTCCATTATGTCAGGGTGGAATGAAAAGGTGAGTTCATTTTGTCATGGTGGAATGAAAAGGTGAGTCCATTTTGTATGAGTGGTATGAAAATGTGAGTCCATTTAGTTTGTGTGTACTGAGCTAGTAGCCTGGGATAAAGTTGTTGGCTCTAGGAAACAACAATGTTGGATTTGGATGTCATTTGAAATCAAAGCTTGCTATCAAATTATTTATAGTACATCTTAACTAATGCTTCTGTGATATAACAAATTGGAAGCAATTTATCCTATAGAATCTGTATTCATGTATTAGTGCTTTGTGAAATATTTGTATTGTGCACCCCTTATTGTATTTATCTGACATTTACTGTACCATGTTTATTATGTATTACAGTTGTATTGATTGTGGTGGTGATGGTAGAGTTACATGTGAAGATTGTGAAGGTTATAGAAAACTGAAATGTTTTATACAACTTAAGGTGAAATAGTAAGTGGAGAGTTTCTGTTTTATCTTTCATTAATAATCTTGTAGGACCTTCAATAAGTGGAAGTTATTAACTGTGGAGGGTCTGTATCATCATCCTAGGTAAATGAATGAAAATGATATTGATTTGGGAGTTTTAAACAAATTTTCATTTACTTACTATGCATTATGGGAGTGGAATTCCTACGTCTGACTTGTCCGACTCGTACATTTATGTCTGTGCTTGGTCATGAAATAACTTTCTACGACCACTCTCCCTCCTACCTCTGATTCTAAATCATGTACGGCAGTAGTCAGTCACTGACGGAAGTACGCGCCTAGAACTAGTAGTTGGTTTACAGCTATATCCAGAGATTTAGCCTTTCCTGGAACAGTGAGTAGGTGGACTGACCGCCGTGATATAACCTATACATTGTGTTGCTTCAGCATTAAACCCCCAAAAAAATTTTATTTGTGTAGAAAGAGAAATAAGTGAAAGATATATGTTTTTATATGCCCGAAAGAATTTCGGGCATATTATGTTATACCCCCTGGCGTGTGTCTGTCCGTCTGTTACCAATTTGGTTTCCGGAGCATCACTTAAGTTCCATTTGGTTCACAATATTCAAACTTCATACGATGATTGTCCATATCAGGTAGAAGACCCCTATTGATTTTTGGGCCACAAGGTTAAAGGTCAAGGTCACTATTATCTTAAAACTGAAAACAGTTTCCGGAGCACTTAAAAAAACTTAAAAAAAACCCACTTTCGGGCATATAATGCTCCGCCTAGCGGTGCTCTTGTTTAATCTTATAAGTTGTTGTTGTAGATGATGATCACATGACTATAGACCCTGAGTATAATTGTGTAAGAGTTAATTCAAGTATATAAATGTATATTACAGTTACAATCATAAAGATGAGTATATATTAGAGACTACTGATTTGCCTGATAATTTAGTGTCATCTGTTGGTGGAAGTGTTTTATTTCAACAAGAATTACCTATGGTATGTGTATTCTATAATGATCCTATCAAACACCAGAACTTTGAACCAATGGTATTTTTTTATGTGAAAATGAAGTCAGTGGAGTTAGTAGTTGTATCATGATACAATTAGGTTCTAACCAGGATCCCAAACTAACTCTTACCCAATCATCAATAGCAACCAAAAGGTCAACTAAAATATAAGATTTTGAAATGATTGCCCAGCTGGTGATGGAAATTGAGATGACATTTACAGTATAACCTCTGCTGAGTGGCCCTCTACAAAACAAATCCTCTGCACAAAAACAACACCTTTTGATATTTCCCTTTTGCATAGTTTTAATTGAAATTAACCTCTTTAGAGCAACAATTTCTAAACAGCAACATGTTTGACTCTCTCTCAATGGGTGATGCATGTTCAAGAGAAGTTGTCCTGTATTTTTTTTTGTGCTTTCAGCTAGTTTTAGATGCTTATACTTTAATTATGTCTACATTATTTGGATAAGAAAATGGATATATACAAGACATATTGACTGTCAGAATTTATTCTACTTAAAAATGGCTTACATACTTATATACATGTACACTCATGGATGGCTACATTTTGGAAATTTCAGAGGGGGTCTAGACCCCCCTGACCCCCTCCCCACTAGATTTGCCTATGAAAATAAAATTGATATGCATGTGTGATTTGTTGGTTAACTTATTCATATCCATTCTATAAAAACCTTATTATGGCTCCAATGAACTGTTGATGACAAAAAAATGTATATTTGTTTGCTATAAAGGTGTTCATCTTTAACATTGTATTTTATAGGTGTGGCCAATAGTTTCATATCCTGTAGCTGAGATCAATGCACAATCTTCAAAACTAGTACAAGCTCATCATACAAAATGGCCAAATGAGCTGATTCATAAACAGGTACTTACAATTTACATAGTAAATTACCCCACTATTCTTATTGAAAACAGTATATTCAAAACCAGACTATGACATGAGTGTTTTAATAGTTTGGTTGCTACTTGTATCTTTTGGTCTGACTGATTGTCATTTATTGGGCATCAGATTACATTATTCCCATCTAATCAGCCAGTCTTAATAATCTGGCTGTTGGTAATTACTAAATCATGAGACGTTTTGATGTGAGTCTTCAAAAAATTGGAAATCAGGTTTTATTAGCCGGATTTTCAATGAAAAATTCGACTAATAGTTAGGCGAAACACAGGCGGGCAAATGGGCGGGGGGTCGGGCGGGGTGTGTGTGTCCGGTATCATTAACAATTGCAGTAAAGTTTTTCTTTACCATATATTTCTGCCATTTTTTGTCAGATCTTTATGAAACTTCATACAATGATTACATACCATGTGATGAACAGAATGAGAAAGTAACCACAACTCTACCTGCCTTTATTATGGATTATTTCCCTTTGTAATTTTGCATTAAAGTTTTTAAATAGGGCTTTAATGTGGTTTCCACATTACATTTCTTGTTATATATGTAGCTGCACACTGTAAATTCAGACGTCAGTCAATCATACTGTATACAATCCATACCGGTAGTATTCAGGTCCTAGTCCTGGGGCCATCTGAAGGTCTCATTACTTATATAACAAATACCCTATCAATACAACTCTACTTCCACGACGGGGCAAAGAAACTTCATGTAGTTGACATAATGTTATATTGTATTTTATAGCGTCAGACATTAAGAGGTGTACCTGTTACAGAAGTAGAGTATAAATGGGAAGATTTTACATCACGTTTCTGGGTGTATGGTACAGAGAAGAATGTCTATGCTCCTGATTACCCTCAACAATGTTGTTGTGGTTGTTCTATACTGTAAATGTTGGTTTCATCAGTGCTACCTTGACCTTGAGATGGCCATTTTTGGTTCAATCGATGGGCTGATCGGAAAATGGCCATTTTTTGTTCAATTGATGGGCTGATCTGAAAATGGCCATTTTTTGTTCAATTGATGGGCTGATCTGAAAATGGCCATTTTTTGTTCAATCAATGAGCTGATCTGAAGATGGCCATTTTTGGTTCAATCGATGGGCTGATCGGAAAATGGCCATTTTTTGTTCAATTGATGGGCTGATCTGAAAATGGCCATTTTTTGTTCAATCGATGGGCTGATCTGAAAATGGCCATTTTTAGTTCAATTGATGTGCTGACCTATAAGTGACTGTTTTGGTTCAGTCAATATGCTGATCTAAAAATGACCTCTTTTTCATCTATGTTACTTTCTTACTGTATCTACATTTATACAAATTTTCTGATTTTTATTCTTAAATAGTTTGTTTGATTGAGACTTTTTCAATTCAAAATGTTTAATCTATATATGATGGTATATGACTTGAAAATTAAGCCAAGCATCTTTAGAATTCCAGTGCTTGTATTTTTACTTCTTAAATGATATTTATAAATGTTATCATCCACTACTGTAAACCCAATATTTCTGTATGTTGTCTGTTCATGTAAAAAATTTTAATTTTTTTAGATGTGTATACATTGTATTTTATATGTTGTATTAGGTGTCAGCAATAACCATTAAGGTGAGGTAGAAAAGGGGATCATGTATAAAAATTAATAACCAAAACATGGTCCAGAATGAATTTTGAAATACATGTACATGGAACCTGGTAGAAATTGATCAAAACTTATTTAATGCAGGCATTAATGTGTAAAGCACTGACAGATATAGAAACAAACAAAAAAAACTGGTAAAAATAATCAGGACATAAAAAATAAAAGCATTTAATGTGAAAACGTAGATACATACCAACATTAGAAACCATATAAAAACTATCAAAACCAAAACAATGCAAGCTAAATGTTGAATGCACTGATACATATCACCATATGAAATCATTTAGATACAACCAAAACCTTGACATTCAAAAAAAATATGCTCATTTAGAAAATTCTGTGCAAGCCCTATCCATATCCATATATTGCGGTTTAGTGGAAGATGGTTGTAACTCAATATAAGAAAAGAAAGAGTTACTACCGTCTTGTGCTAAAACGGCGAATTTATTATTATGTACATGTAAGAGCTAAAAAACATTATGGTATAATCATAAATGTCTATGTAATTGAGCTGTGGGGAAGGAATCTCTGATATTGGACGTCCAAATTCTCGCTTTACTATTTAGCCCCTCATAATATGACCATTGCTGGCTATTTGCAGATTATATGAGATAGATATATATATTGATTTTATTGGTCTATACAAATAAACAGTATTATAATTAGTGGTAATAGTAAAATGATTGATTTAAATTATGCAGTTTTTTTATCTTATACACATTGTTATTAGATTGCTGCACTAATTTGTGAGCTTAATTGTTCATGAACATTCACAAATGCTACACTGTTGTATTCATAAGCAGATCCCCCCCTAGAATTTCCAAAATGTACCTGTCCATTAGTGTTTTTCTTTACTGTAGGTCATTTTTAAGTAACACAAAGCAATTTTTCTTGGTGCTTGATATAGATTTAATAGTTATGTAGTTTTTATTATCAATATATTGCATTATTCTGCAAAATGTGTATAATGTGGTTGTGGTTCGAAAGTTTGGACCCTCCCCCTAGAAAAAGTTCAGACCCCCCCTAGAAAAAAATCCTGGATCCACCCCTGGTATTTGCATACTTATATGTTAGTTTAAAAATATTTAACCAGTGAGATGCCTTTAAATCAAAGGAAATTTTTACCATATTTTCTGTGTCTTATTTTATATTTTGATCTGATTTTATTAGTGATACCATTATATAATGTAATCTCATACATATTTTGTCCATTTAATGTAATCTCAATTCTAACATAGGCACGTGCGCTTTCACTCTTTATTTAATGTGACGTCATCTATGCTTTATTATTCAACAAAATATAGCTGGTGACGGCTGTTGAAATTTTACTCCCCACGTTAAATGAGCAAAGCCGAAAATAGCGCCCGAGTTTATAAGGGTTGACTTTAACAGAACCTTGGAACATGTCAGTAAATGTAAAACATGTAATAACCTTCTTACTTGACCGAAAATGGTATAAACTGAGTTTAAAACGATTCTAGCATAAAAAGACCTACTTCAACTTGAAGTTCAAGATGTTTTTTAAGTCCCAGCATTTCCCGGTTCCGTTGTCTCATTTCATCCTGTCCTTTATCCGACGATCATGCCAGCCATTATACGAAAAATACAAAGATTGACTATTTAATCAAAGCCAAACTGTGCATAGCATAATATAATGGAACTGGCTACGTGTATTCTTTCAAGCTCGTAATCATCCAAGCTGACACGAGCAGTGCTGATTTTCCGAAAATCTAACCTTCCTTGACACACGTTCATAAATCCAATTTATATCCAACCTTTTACAAATATCTCCATCAAACTGTCTGATAACACACTCCTATTCAGTTAACATCCAATTATTTAAGCAGTATTTGCAATATTCCGCCGAAAACATCGAACTTAAATGCTTCATCATCGTGTGTATATAAAATGACACTCACTAAGGGCAAGGTCGAATGTTTATTTCACGGCGCTTATTTTAAAGAATGATGTTTTACACACAAATAAAACTATGACAATTCGTATTTAGTTTTGGGTTCATTTTTTTAAAATTAAGATTTGAATATTATTTGTTTGAAATTAGAATCAATTATCAATGAGATCTGTGTAAATAAAGGCTATTTTCGGCCTTTGCACTGGGGGGCGGATTTCAACAGCATGGCGTTTCTGACAGTAAAAAATAGTTCTATAAAAATATCTTTTCTAAGGATGTATTTTGCGATGTTAGAATCGAAATAACTTACAGTTGTCTATATTTTATTGTCTATTCTAACATAGGCACGTGCGCTTTCACTCTTTATTCAATGTGACGTCATCTATGCTTTATTATTCAATAAAATATAGCTGGTGACGGCTGTTGAAATTTTACTCCCCACGTTAAATGAGCAAAGCCGAAAATAGCGCCCGAGTTTATAAGGGTTGACTTTAACGGAACCTTGGAACATGTCAGTAAATGTAAAACATGTAATAACCTCTTACTTGACCGAAAATGGTATAAACTGAGTTTAAAACGATTCTAGCATAAAAAGACCTACTTCAACTTGAAGTTCAAGATGTTTTTTCAGTCCCAGCATTTCCCGGTTCCGTTGTCTCATTTCATCCTGTCCTTTATCCGACGATCATGCCAGCCATTATACGAAAAATACAAAGATTGACTATTTAATGAAAGCCAAACTGTGTATAGCATAATATAATGGAACTGGCTACGTGTATTCTTTCAAGCTCGTAATCATCCAAGCTGACACGAGCAGTGCTGATTTTCCGAAAATCTAACCTTCCTTGGGCTTGACACACGTTCATAAATCCAATTTATATCCAACCTTTTACAAATATCTCCATCAAACTGTCTGATAACACACTCTTATTCAGTTAACATCCAATTATTTAAGCAGTATTTGCAATATTCCGCCGAAAACATCGAACTTAAATGCTTCATCATCGTGTGTATATAAAATGACACTCACTAAGGGCAAGGTCGAATGTTTATTTCACGGCGCTTATTTTAAAGAATGATGTTTTACACACAAATAAAACTATGACAATTCGTATTTAGTTTTGGGTTCATTTTTTTAAAATTAAAGATTTGAATATTATTTGTTTGAAAATAGAATCAATTATCAATGAGATCTGTGTAAATAAAGGCTATTTTCGGCCTTTGCACTGGGGGGGGGGGGGGGGGGGGGGCGGATTTCAACAGCATGGCGTTTCTGACAGTAAAAAATAGTTCTATAAAAATATCTTTTCTAAGGATGTATTTTGCGATGTTAGAATCGAAATAACTTACAGTTGTCTATATTTTATTGTCTAATAAAACATAGGCACTCGTTTGATGCGCTAATTAAATCACTCGTGCTAAAGCACTCGTGATTTAATCATACGCGCATCACAACTCGTGACTATGTTTTATTAGACAATAAAATATAGACAACTGTAAGTTATTTCTTAAATAAAACATAGGCACTCGTTTGATGCGCTAATTAAATCACTCGTGCTAAAGCACTCGTGATTTAATCATACGCGCATCACAACTCGTGACTATGTTTTATTAGACAATAAAATATAGACAACTGTAAGTTATTTCTTAAATATAGTCAACTTATACATTTACTTTTATACATAGTGTATATTTGGCGGGTTTAGCGGAAAACAGTCGTAACTTAATATAGGAAAATAGTGAGTTACAACCGTTTTGTGCTAAACCTGCAATTTGCTGCCTTTTTGATCTGTTTCATGTAACATTTACTACTGAGTTATAATAAATATATAATAGACTTAATTTGGAACTCAAATTTGTGAGTTTTTCTGTCTGTGTGCAGGCAAAACAAACAAAGTTTGTTTCACATTATTGCTGAAAGGCATGAAGTACGAATTAAATGTTTTCATTCTTTGTAAACTTGTTTTCATTGTAACAGTGAAAGTTTGTTGGTACCACAGGGGAAAACCCAAATATTTTAATTTAGGATATAGTCTATTATAGCCTGGTCATATTCATTAATGTTTTATAAGAGGTCCACATGGAAGATTGGATTTATCCAAATGTGTAGCCTCATTAAATAAAGTCTTTATTATTATTAATATTATTATTAATGTCATGATCCTGGAAAACTTTTAAATCCTCAGCAAATTGCTACTTATTCTTTATGCTCAGAATGTTGATTTAAAACATCATGTGAAAGACTTAAAACATGACTGTTAATATACATGTAAACAGAGTATTTAGCCTTAAACTACATGAAAAATCAGTAGAAATGGGATAATTTAAATAATAAAATAGAATCAATGTAATTGTAGCCTTAATTAAATACTCTTTACAATAAACATGAACAAGCAGTAGTGGTTTAATGAACATGTCTTGTCTGGTATTCAAACTTCTAAGGCAAAGATGAAATCTAAGATTTGATCATGTTCACTTTATTTGTTTAATTCTATAGACCTGTAAAACATAATTCTTATAATATGTATTTATTCTATTCTGTATTATATGTATCTTTTCTCATTTTGTTTACAAGATTTTGTATACAAATATAAACTATTAGCAGTGCTTTCGAAATCATTTGTAGATTTACCCTAATATATTATATTCTAGAAAATTGAATTTAATATTTAAATATAATTATACTTGATTGGTTGCAGTTAACACATGAACTTCATTAAATATTTTATTGGTTTATTATTGTGTCAGCATTATAGATACATGTATTCTCTAGCTATCAATATTTAGCTTGTAGTATGTCAATAGTAATTCAATACTCAACCAAACAGACAATCATAATATGTTCAATTGTGATTAATATAAATAATCAGCATTATTTTAGCACACCTGAGTACTCAGTGCTCAGAATGTATTGTTGTGACTGGATGGTACCCCCAGACATTCTGAAAAGTGTTTTGACATTAATGGATATTAGGTCCTGCATTTGTGGAAGAATCACTAGACCCAATCAGGTTTCACTGGACCAGAAGAAATGATCAAATTACAGATTTTACATCTGTATTAACTACAATTTTTTATTCAGTTGAATTGTTGCTCCCTTTCATCAACACAGAACGAACATTTCATGGTGTAAGCTTTACTGTCAAAACTTAAACAAGACCTGTTCTCACACCAATCAGGATTAAATTTTCTTTCTGGACAGTGTTGCTCGGACTTCCTATCTTTTTTTGCCACAGACTTATTTTAAGCATGGTCTGTTGGACTGGCACTTTTCGGAATGTCTGCAGTCAGGGTGGGTGGATTGTCGGGTGTCTGATTTCTCCAAACAATGCAAGCATTAATAACATGTAACCTTCAGTGGCAATTATTTTGCTTCTCCCAAGGGAGAAGAAACCTACTTTGTTCTTGTTTTTCATTAAATGTTTGTGGCATCTTTTTTTGTAAGTTTGAAATTTTAGAAAATAATCACCCTATATGCTTTATTGACTGTTTGGTAGGTATGTATCGTTTTATTGTTGATGTTCCTGATTTGTTACCTTACACTTTTTTGTCAATATTTATCTGTAAGTATTTAAGAGGTTGTCAATTATTTTTTGGGCTCAATTTTTTCATCTGACATGGTCATTAGCTTTACTTTAAAGAAATTTTAGATAAGACCTTTATTTGATCATATGGGGTAAAAAAACTTGACCATTAGGTCGAAACCTTGTTAATGCTATACAGACCAATATAATTTTTGGTTTTGCTCGAATTTTCATCCAAATTCATTTGCATCAAGGAGAGCAATATCGGGCCATCAAGGTCCTCTTGTTTTAAGTGTACATGTAATAATTTCTTTTTCTTTTTATCACTATATTGGGTATGTATTTTTTTCTTGTTTTTTTTTTACGTTTACTTGTATATTATTTGATTTCTAGTATACATAATTTATACAATGTATGTTACTATTTGATATCTATACATATTATTCTGGTATATTTTCTATCAATGCATTTATTTGTAATAATACTTTTGTATTATGATACTTCTAATAAACTTATTGTAAGGGTACCTGTCATTGTTAGTTGTGTATAGAATGTATAAACAGTTATCAGTAGTCCAGCTTTTGGACTCGCGCTTAGGGATGGAGAGGTTTTGGGTTTGAATCCCACTAGGGGCACTGCTAATTTCCTTCAGCAAGAAAATTTGCCTGTGATTACTTTACTCCACCCAGGTGTAAATTCAGTTGCGCCAATATGTCAGCTGCACTAAACAGAGTAAAGGACTCCCCATGAAGGATGATAGACAGATACCAGTAGCCCATTGACCAAGGGTAATAGCTGTAAAGTCATTGAATGTGAGTTACAAGCATGACTAAAAAATGCCATTACTTTTTTATCATAAACTCAACATATTAGCTCACCTGCACACAAAATGCTCAGAACAAGCTATTGTTGCTGGGGGAATTTCCAGCATTCATTTCAGTGTATCATCAGCTTTTCTTCTTTAACACTGTGGAGGCTATATATTAGCTCAAATATCGAACCAGTCTGATTTCAATGATCAGGGGTTATCATTCCGAATTGCAATGGGTTGAACATGTTTATGGGAGCAGTCTTGAAACCGGACTTTTTGTTACTGTATACAACCTCATGCTTATTTGGGGTTGTATAAGCCCAGCTACAGACCATGGCTGTTTATGGAAGAAAATAGGCAGGTAATCTTCAGGTAATCAGATAATTACTACAGTATTGGCTTAGGTCATCTTATAATACTTACATCTGATACACTTATCAGGAGTTTATTCTGTTAGGTCAACAATTTATTGATGAACTCTGTTGACTCGCTTAAAATCTAATGTGCAATTTTATAAACAGATAGTTCAAAATATTAGTTAAAAAGGACCATGTGAGAAAACTTCGTAGTGTCATACAATAAGGTGTGTATAGATGACTGTCTATCTTGTATTACTCCGACTGTTGAAAATGGAATAGTTCACAAACTAACACAGGGTCTCCTATTTGAAAGACCCTGACTGATAAGAGAAATCTTGATATCCTCTAGGTATCAGATTGCAAAACCTAGGATGTTTAGTTCACAAAATGTCTTTATACTTATAGCTCACATCAAGATGGCATTTTTCAGTGCAGATGTCTAGTCAACTTTTGACCTATATTTTTTAACCAATACAATTAGTTCTTTCATACCTGTTTGTCCAATGAAATTCTCTTTCGGTACAGAGAAATGGATAAAAGATATGGTATGGCTGGTTATTTGCAATAAACAGCTGTGTAGCACAGACAGAACTTGCTGACTATTTACTCTGTGTATTAAGGGTGACTCGCTATGCTAATTGATCATACATTCATCATGGTACGTTTCTGGCTGTATGACTATTTATATACTTAACGAAACTTCTAAGTACTCCAATTTCAGTATTGTAGGAAGTCTTATTTTTCAGTATTAAAGTCTGATCGATGATGGGAATGTGTTTTGGACCATACTGGCCTTTGCTTTCATGGTTTTCATGCTACTTTATCAATGCAAAACCATTTTAGTCGCGCATGCGTTGAACATGGGAGATTTCTTAATTGTTTTGATTGAACAGAAATTAAGCAAAATAGAGTCTTATTCTGCAGGTGACGCACCATCTAGCAAAATACCTATGGCAATTTCTCGTTCTTGAAGCGACATTCAAGCCGTTTCTTGATTTTTCGTTGTCCATATCAACACACTAATGATTTTCACTAAAACTGACAAAGTGCAATTTTTGCACGACAAGCACATGCGCATTTCCGCTTTTCTGCACATGCATGACAAACCCAATTTTGCATCAATTAAGAAGCATAAAACCCAAGCAAGCAGACGACAGTATAGTCCTATATGCATTTCCATTAACAATCGGACATAAATGATGAAAAATTTCTGACAACATTGAAATCGGTGTACTTAGAAGTTTCGTTAAGTATACTTCAAACAAAATTAACCCTGCTGAATATCTTCTTAAAGATATTATATTTCTAGCTTTTCATTATGTTGATAATCAGTAGATACAGTATGTTTAACATATGCCTTAAACAAGCTTTAAATATACCGGTATACACTGGTAGACAAACAATGGTTGATGTTGGATAAAATTGTTTGTAAGAATTATCATACTCATATACTAACCCCTTTTAAAGTATGAAGGTCACACCCAGGAATCAAACCCATGTCATGTGGATCAACAGCCCATCACACAACTGACTAGTGAGGCATATTCAAGGTTCAGGTCAAGCAGGTCATAGGCTTTTGCTTAAGCCTAATGCAGTTACATCCAAGAAATGGTGGAAAGGTGAACTGTCTGTCTCACTATCTCAGTTAGAAATTAAAGGTTGAAAAAAAAGAACAAAGAGACAAATGTAACCATAAATACATTTATTTAATACATCTGACATTAGATATACCCAGACATATCACATCATATTATGTAAAAGCATTTAATAAACCAAGTATGCTATATAATGTTTCATTTGTAACCAGTCTACAATGAAGGCACCTGATTGGTTAATTTAAATTGAAAATTAACCAATCAAATTTTAGCATTTGTAGACTGATTTCTTTTTCAATCATATATCTTCAGACACAGAAATATCACAAAAAAATATAATAATGCTAAATTTTATTCACAGGTCAGCGGCACATACATTAACTTTGCTGATTTTAATCTAATCTTATCGATTGTGAGTACAGAAGTACTGTTGTGAATATTCAAATATGTGGGTTTTCTGTATTGTTGTGAATATTCAAATATGTGGGTTAATATATGCACCACTGACAGTTGAATGAAATAAAACAATATGGGCCAGGCTCTGTAAAAACCGGGCTTAATGACAAAATTTTTGATTTTTACTTTTTTACATTTTCGGAAAGTACAACATCTCCGATGCATGAAACTGAAAACCTTTTCAAAATCTGACCAATATTAACGATTTTACAGCTAAATGAATGTCACGCATAAAATGATGTTTCTTGCAACAACGACGTTGCGATTTATCCAAAATGACGTCTGACGCGTTGTTATCCACGAGAAGAGTTGCACATGTCAACGTCATGATATGCTTATAATAAAGAGTAGAGCTAAATAAATTAGATTTTTTTTTATTTTGTTATACATGCGTGTGAACCAATTTGTATAAAAGCAATTTTAATCGTCAAAAAAGACCCTACGCAATGTATACGTCTGTAAATATTTTTGAAAAAATTATAATTATGAGTCTAATAATGTTAAACTTATATCAAATATGTGAACTGCGTTTAATGACAACGATCAATACAATATTCTCTGAACATATTTTTATGTCGACATAGTCGTAGTTCACACGCGAAGTGTAATCATGTTATAACATTAAAACACATTAAGTCCAGAATCAAAGTAAAAGATTTTTAAAATATCTAGTACAACTAAAATGAGAAAATTTCGTAATACGGAACTTGCTAACCTTTGCTTTGAAAGATCACAGAATGTCGACACTACAATACTTTCGGAAGCCAATATTATCAAAGAAATGAGGAATATTGAAGTTTGTAAATGATAGTCGGCGATCCTTTGATAGTTCAATTGGCCGAAGAAATGCACGAGCAGTTAATATCGACGTTTCCAGAAACGTCGATATACACAAGATTTGAGCATTTTGTAGTTGACACCGGTTGCCTTAAGCCAATCAAATAGATGCATTTGAGGTGACATGATATAAAATGGACGGCAAATTGTCAAATTAGGGGTGCGTGAATAGACTCGCCTGGACGCCATGTTTTGTCGGGTTACCTGTTTGTATTACCAGAAAATACAATAATCAAAGTAGAAATGAGTACCAGTTTCAAGTAGGTTGTAATTTAAGAAACAGAAAATGCAAAACTAGCTGCAACATGTTTGTTTTCTTTTTTAAACTACTATTTGTTGAAAATTCCCTTCTAACGGGCGAATTTATTTATACGGGAGAAGATTATCTATATCCAATCAGCCGAGAGGCGTAACCAGTATCCACTGAGACAGGTTTAAGTCTCGCCCCTCATTATTTTTCGCTGTAAGCTGAACGTTCACCATTGCGAACGCCCTACTGATTCATATCGATAATCGTTCGCCTGAATATTTCGGTTTAAACTAAAAAATTGAATGTATTTACTATATGCCAAATAGACAGGAAAAATACTAGAGTCTACTATAATAATGCGATTTTACGTGCGTAGTCGGAGCAAGTCCTGGACAGCACCTGTTTATTCGATGTATCTTTATCAGTCAGAAGGTTCCGTACAATGAATAAAAAAGGTCTTAATGTTTTACATATCGTTAACGGGTCACGCAAATCCCGATATTCTCTGAATAGACTTTGCACGGCTTAAAGCGTTGACACGAATTACTTAAATCCATTAACTAAAAGGAGAATATGTGTTACACGGCTAACGTCGATTTCAAGCATTTTTGGAAATGCTAATACTTGTAGTTTTTGTACAAGTGAGGAAACGGAGCATAGCTATGGAAATGCGGCTCTAAATCACAGAAGCTGTTATTTCAACTTACATTAAAGCTTGACGTTATTACAGTGGTCCAACGATGACTTGTGTGTAATTTGCATGCTCTATGACAAAAAAATCAGATTGCATGCCAACGCTTTGATACACACTAATGTGATAAACAGTAAACAACAGACACAAAACGCCATTTACTTCTAAGGCCTATGCCTACTCATGAGTCATGTATAGATCAGGTTTAACACGAAGTAAGATAAAACATCACTAGTACAATTTCAATTTCAATATTTATTTATTTAGCACAAACATAAGTTTTTTGCCAATACAAAGTACAAACAAACAAAAAGAACAAACATATATAATAGAGGGAAAAAAAGAGAAAAAGGGAAAAAAAGGAAAAGACACATGTATATGTTTAGTAAGGAGAAAAGTGATGTACATGGATGATATAATAGTTAACAATTTAATATAAGTACAAAATGTACTCTCACATGACTCTAAATATTGCTACCATTTTGTTTTCAATAAACTGTTGTAATTATTCTTAACGACATTGAAAGTATTTACAGTTTTGTATGACGAAAATGATGCGTACTAATGAACTCGTGGTTGGTTATAATGGTAATTAAGAAAGAAACAAATCTTTGTCTTATACCAGTTTAGTGTTTATTAACCACGATATATATGGGTAGATTGTAACATTATTTTTCTAATACTCATTTAAAAATATTAAGATGTTACGCCTTTGGAAAACATACAGGCAGTCTTATTTGCAACCGGTTTATATTGAGTCACAAGTGTTATTTTGCTCGGTATTTGTAATAGATTTCCAAGATCGAACAGATATATGTGGTAATTAGAAAGTGGTACAATTTGCTAAAATTATGATATTTTATGAATGATGTTATGCCTCAGTGCCATAAAATCGTGGCTTGTTGCGGTCCGGTACGTGCAGACAGTCGTAGATCGTGGGAAGCCTTGCGTATTTTGGTGACGATACGCACATGGCAATAAACAACACATCCGCACGGAACCATAGCTTGAAGATATGCAAGTTTAATCCATACTCGGCCACGATTTTGTTCTCGATTTTACTTTGAAACTGATATTTAGACAACGGTGACCCCCTCTCAGCCAATCAAATTGCTTAAAAAGTGTTTGATAAATCCCATAACACACGGTAAAGTGTTTGATATTATCAGATCGTTTTCTCCGTGCGTTAAACTCGAGAAAACATTGACTGAAAGTATGGGGTGGATCCAGACTTTTTTTAAGTGGGGTGCACACTAAGAACAAAATGAAATGTTATAGTTCGTATACAAGCGGCCATGAACAGTGGAAAAGTCTAATTATGATCTTATTTGTTGACAAGCGTAAGTCATTAAATAGTACAACCCCTTGTTAAAAGTCTAGATCCGCCCCATAATCAGTTTAATACAATTAACTGAAATGCTTCAATAAGCTTATCTGTATTAAGTCTGGATTACCTGCCCCTTACCACTATCGTTATCAGGTCAGGCAAAGCACGATCATGGCTGCACTCCCAGTTTTTTTTTCAGATAAAAAAATTAACGTATACGTTTTCTTTATCTGCATGATCATTTGCTGACAATAGTAACTTTAGTAGGAATTCGGTACTATATAAGAAATTTACTGATTGCTCGTATATTTAGGGAACAATTAAGCAAAAACCATGTCTCGAAGTGAACACAATTCAGACATGAAATAGTCTCGTTAGAATTTCGGAAACTTTATTTATCATAAATGTAACCGAACTACTAAAAAAGGTATCCACTGTAATTCTTGTACAATGATCTTTAGATTTAAGCCCGTGTAGTGAGAAATATTCATATGAAAACCTTATTATCCAATACCTAATTCATTAATAGGGTGGGGCCATTATCATGCTTTGCCTGACGTTCTTTTACCTTCTGAAAGCTAACCGAAATTTTGAGAAATTAACTGTCCTTATTGCTTATTACCGGGAGACAAGGAAGCGCATTTTTTTATAAGTCTAAACCTACTGCAATCGAATGATTTTATTGAATTCATCCGATCAAGTTAATACAACATGTTATGTTATTTTTTAAAAAAACCAAGATCTATATTTAAGACAAAAAGCTTCTCGATCAATTGTACAGTAAAACTTGGTTATAACATACTCGCTGGGCCAAAGAAAAAAGGTATGTTATAACCGAGGTATGTTATATCCATATAGCATACTAAGTATGTTACATACAAAATATGAAGAATGGGCCAGGGAAAATGGTATGTTGTAACCAAGTGTATGTTATAACCGAGTATGTTATAACCAAGTTTTACTGTATTTTGGATAGTTCATACTTTCAACAAAACAAATGTTTAGGCGTCATCATGCACAGATGTTTATAAAACATAATGTATTTAACAATGTAATTGAGATTTTCTACCATTTTTGTTCAGGACAATCGTCTTGGTGGTTTTAAGCAGGTGAAAAAAATATTGGTAGGGGTTGATTCAAAGGTCCACTTGTTCCTACATAATAGAACGACCAGTATTATGTAACACAATGCAATTCACATCTATCCACTCCCTTGATTACATATTAAACCGACTATATATGAGAAATATTGTCTAAATTGAATATTCGCATGTTTATTAGGTATAACAATGCAGAAAATGATGAAATTCGTAAAACAATAACATGTACTTACAGCCTAATAACACTCTTGGTTAGCCAAAAAATTCTTTAGTTCTGCGATAAAGAATTATTCCTAAGACGACTCACCACTGTGATTATTTATCAAAAATGATTTTTATTCATTGTTTAACTGCCGACATGTACAATGGCAAAAATATTTATATCCATGAATAACACAATCTAAATGTTGTTCATGAGTTTTAATTATACAGCTTTCGCACGAAATTCACGACACAATTGTCGTACGCTTTAGATTAAGGCCAACCATATTTCTCTGCGTTTTATATGGCTTTAAGGTGACAGTAGTATAAATACGTGACAAAATAAATGAAAATGGACATTATAAACATATAATTTCCTACCCGTTGTCTAAGTCGGATAGAGTACTCGTAGCAGTTTGATATGAGATTTATCAACTCGCTTCGCTCGTTGATAAATCCCATATCAAACTGCTACTCATGCTCTATCCTATACGTATATCATGGGCTAATCTTACGAACACTTATAAAAACGTAACAGTCCGTACGGGTATCGTACGGGTCCTTGCGGAGCTTGATCGCACGTGTCCGTACGGTGTCCGTACAGTGCCCGTACGGTGCCCTCACGGCTATTTTTATGTTTATGGGACTGTAGCTTAAAATTTAAGTCCAGCTTTTTTAGTCTAATAATGAAAAAATAACAAATATCTAGCAGGATCAAACCTGACACACGTCACGGCTGGAACTGCTGAAGGAGGCCAACAGACTGTTGAACATTAATTTAATAACAAATTACCATATTTTAATTATGATTATTAAGCAAAGTCGTCACGGTGTATACATTTTTGTCTTTGCTTAAGTGATTTTATAAAATATCTAACTCAATATAGGCTGGAAATTTAATGTTAAAAAATCTCAAGGACATTTCAGTTCAGAATAGGGGAAGACTTCTTTCTAATTTTGTGTGGCCAATTTTCCCGATCAAAATTACATTTGTAAATGCACTGAATCAAATTCAAATGAATTGTACGAGTCCGCATATAAGATTATAGCGTGTACTGTGTTCACAGGTGTGAACGTGTACTCGTAGTAACCAGTAAACAATTTGATGGCAACGCGTGAAGAAGCTATTATCCGTCTACTTTTTAAACCTATGATGCCGAAATTATGACTGTAATTCTCTAAAAAATATAGTTTATCTACTCAGCAATCCGATTCTTTAAGCACAAATAATACAGAATATTTGATATGGAAAATAACAGACAAGTCACCTTTTAAAAGAATCTACACCACAAAATGGCTCGGCACGTTGACGAAAGTCGGATGGAAAACACAACTCAATACTGTCAATTATCCTTATTTTTTACGCTATTTAGTAATAATTTTTTGAAACATTGATACTTATAGTCAGTCATACTAAAATAACATAATTTAAATTCTTTTTAATTAATGAAAGAGAGCCTAGTCGGTGTATAAACAATGCAATAATCACAGAACGTCAAACAACTTTCGGTTTCTACGATGCGGAAATGTGTGTACTTTATGACGTCGTTTCGCGACGTCATAATCGATGTCATTAAGCCCGGTTTTCACAGAGCCTGGCTCATATTAAAGTGTTATTCTTATTGCTAATCACTAAGTTAAGAGAGTAATACATATTAAAAACATTATTACACATGAATGTTACACACAAACTTAACAAAGACTACTTGATAAAATCTAAGGTCACTTTCTAAACCTGTTTTAATCCTTCAGCATAAGATATACATTTTAATCATTTTGAGAAACAAATATTTACTTTTTTTCCATACAATTTTAATCAATTTCAAATCCGATTCCTGGTCCCACAGTACAGCGTAAATATGCATAAACTCTTGCTTAACACGGAGGATTACAAAAGTTTGCACTAAAGTGGAGCTAGGCTATTAAATGATTAGAACTAACATACTAACATCATGTCCATTTTTGCCATTATATAATAAACAGCAGTTTATGACAGAAGCAGTACAAAGATATTTTTAAAGATCTATAATAAGGCATATCAGTGCACTTTTGGTAACAAAAATCTTTCTAGTACACACATAAACTAGTTTCAAAGGCAATGACAGCTTGGAGATAGCCAAAAACTTTGTGTTATTGCATGATTTGATAAGAATACATCATTAAAATTTCACAAATTAACAGTATAAGATAAAACAGAACATATGGTAATGATTGCAGCAGCATCTAATACACTATCCAAATATCTAAAAAAAAAAACAATGTTGGCAGGTTTTTAAACTTTCAATATTTTTATCAACTCAATAGGTCCAGAGTTAACAAGAGCTGTCAGAGGAGACAGCATGCTCGACTTAGTAAGTGTTTGTCACAGGAGATGTGGTTGATGATAAGGAACATACATATTTTAAAATTTGAAAATATAACCTTAACAAATTCAAATAAAAAAAAATTAAAAAAATAGAAAACTATAAGTTCAAGGGGGATAACTCTGAAAAAATATATAAGGAGTTATGAATCTTGTCACATGAGATGTGGTTGATAATAAGGAACATATATCAAAAGTTTGAAGTCAATACCTGAAGAAATAAAACAGTTGCAGTAAAAACAAATATTTTTTAAAGAAAACTATAAGTTCAAGGGGGATAACGTTGAAAATAATGTATACGGAGTTATGAACCTTGTCACACGAGATGTGGTTGATAATAAGGAACATATATTTAAAGTTTGAAATCAATACCTAAAGAAATAAAACAGTTGCAGTAAAAACAAAGATTTTTTAAAGAAAACTCTAAGTTCAAGGGGAGATAATTCTGAAAAAAAATGCATTCGGAGTTATGGACCATGTCACATGAGATGTGGTTGATAGAAAGGAACATATATTTAAAGTTTGAAGTTAATATCTTAAGAAATAACAAAGATACAGAAGAAAGTATTTTACTGCACAAAAACTTTAATCTGTGCACAAAAACTTCAATCAGTTCAAGGGGAGATAATTCTTAAAAAAATGTGTTTGGAGATATGGACCTTGTCACATGAGATGTGGTTGATAGTAAGGAACATATATTTAAAGTTTGAAGTTAATATCTTAAGAAATAACAAAGATATAGAAGAAAGTATTTTACTGCACAAAAACTTTAATCAGAAATGTGGACGCGGACGCGGACCAAACGCCGGGGCGAGTAGGAGAGCTCTACATTACTTCGTAAAGTCAAGCTAAAAATAGTGATAAAATATAAGTACCTGTACTTATGTATACATAATATGTTTATTTAAACCCTGATAAAGGCTATAAGCCGAAAGCTTGGTAAATAAAGAGAAAAGTAATTTATTATGTAGTTAGACTACTATTGTACTTATGTATGGTTTACTAAGTAAATCATAATTCAATATTGATCAAAGAAATTGCACAATTTAATTGTAACAAAAACTCATTTATCTGAACCAAAGACCCTATATACATGTAATTAAGAGTTTATTTCAGACTAGATTTAAAATATCAAAAGAAATAGATTATCAAAAATGCTAAAGCTAACCTTTTGAACACAAATGAGATATATCTAACAAATATACATGTAACAAAGTTATTTAATTATAGAAGTCAGCAGCAAAACGTTTATTAAAAAGTATAACCGGGATTAACACAAGAGCTGTCAGAGGAGACAGCATGCTCGACTAAGTATTTGTCACAGGAGATGTGGTTGATGATAAGGAACATACATATTTTAAAATTTGAAAATATAACCTTAACAAATTTAAAGTAAATAAATAAATAAAAAATTTAAAAAAAATTTAAGTTCATGGAGGACAATTTTGAAAAAAATGTATTTGGAGTTATGATTCTTGACACATGAGATGTGGTTGATAATAAGGAACATATATTTAAAGTTTGAAGTCAATACCTAAAGAAATAAAATAGTTGCAGTAAAAACAAATATTTTTTAAAGAAAACTATAAGTTCAAGGGGGGATAACTCTGAAAAAATGTATAAGGAATTATGAACCTTGTCACATGAGATGTGGTTGATAATAAGGAACATATATTTAAAGTTTGAAGTTAATATCTTAAGAAATAACAAAGATCATAGAAGAAAGTATTTTACTGCACAAAAACTTTAATCTGTGCACAATAACTTTAATCAGAAATGTGGACGGGGATGCCGACGCCGGGGCAAGTAGGAGAGCTCTACATTACTACGTAAAGTCAAGCTAAAAATCATAAACTGTATAAAGCTATATCTGATTGAATATAATTTCTCAAAATAGCTATTCATATATTAACAGTAATAGTTCGTACAAAAAAAACCACTGTTCATAATAACATTTACAAGGAACGAATCCATGACAGGGGATACTCAGGATGACAATAACATAAATATTTTTTATATATTTTATGAGTGTCTTGTTGGTGTAATGGTAAAGCGGTCTACCATTAACTCTGGAATGGATTGGTTCATTTTTAAAATATTTTAACACGTTTTGTTATTCTGTTCGCACAATACAAGGAAGGTCAAAATGGAGACACACAGTGACATCCTGCATAAGTATACAAATTGTTTAAATTTGTGGAATATTTGATATAATTCTATACATAGCTAAATTTCTGTTAACCAGTTTTATAAGTTTGCAACTATCAACTGTGTTAATTAAATCACGTGAACTGAATCATGTATTTTACAAAATTTCTTCGTGCAGTGGTCAATACTATGTTATAATTCTTGATTTTATGAATACACATTATTCTGTATTTATTTTGTACTTAGTACTTTTCTAAGTAAAAATACTGTTCTGTTCTGTTCTATTAATGCATATTTGTACATTTTTAAATATATGAGGCGTAATGTCAGTTATAGATTTATTCCCTTTAATGAAGAAATAATCCAATAAATCTAAATATTTTGTTTACTAGCGCTTAAGAAACACAAATTGACTTTCATAGTTTAGCAAAAAAAATGCTTACAAATAAACATATCTTCTATATAAAATTAGCATATACAGTTATTGGTTTTTAAAACAATATTATTACAAATGAGTAAAATTGACATCAATTATAAATAATTTAATTACATGCTCTACTGCTTGTAGTAGGAGAAGTGGTCCACTGGTGGGACGCGTGCTTAGGGATCGAGAGGTCCCGGGTTCGAACCCCACCATGGGCACTGCTCATTTCCTTGAGCAAGAAATTTACCTGCGATTGCTTCACTTCACCCAGGTGTAAATGGGTACCTGCAAGGGTGGTATAATTCTGTTGCGCCAAAGTGTCGGCTGCACTAAGCAGAGTAAAAAGACTCTCCATGGGAGATAGCTAGATAGATACCAGTAGCCCAATGACCAGGGGTAATAGTTGTAAAGTCGGTGAACGTGCATGAGCATGAAACTAAGACTATAAAATGTATAATTAAAATGTAATTACTTTACTTTACTTACTGAAAAGCTCAAACTTGATTGGTCAAGAGTGCATCATGTGAGGCCCTTAAAATGTAATATTGAATGGCAGAAGTTATACAGACTAGGATTTTTCTCTAAACCACACTGATATGACATTGTTTTCTTTCTTCAATCATTTTGCATTTAATGAACATACATTTATGTCTTTTTTAGAAGAAAAAGTTGTTTTCAACTGTTTGAATCCTCTTGCAATTTGTAAATAAGTAAGTCAATATTGTCAGTACAAAAGAAGGTCCTCACAGATTGGTTAAGGTTATCCTTTTAAGGCACTTTAAAGATAAACTTTCACCGAAAAAGTAAACAACATAAGCTTAGAATTATCCAAGGGTTAAGTTGAGTTCAAAATTCATACAATTTAAACACATATTATTATGCTAAAAATAGATGGACGCTTGATGCATTTGAAAGAGTCTGATAAAACTCAAACTCCTAATTGCAGTTACTTTCTCTTATATCAGTACAGTTACAGTTCAAGTAAGTTGTAACATAGTGGGACGTCAGATCACGAGCAGGAAAGTCAAAACTATTGACAAGTTCAACAGTTTGCAACATGGATAGTTTTTAGAATTTTAGAAAACAGTTCATAATATCAAATAACAATTATAATAACATTATATGATGAAGGCACTACTGATAAAAAGTATGTTAATATGATTCTGACTATGACTTAGGTTATATAATTAGCTTAATGCAACACTGCTCTAACTCAGTTTTTTTTTCCAAAATTACTTTTTGCATACCTTAAAATAGTCCATAATAACCTTAAAACAACAAAAAATTGTTTGGCCAGATTTGAAATTTAGTAAGACAATAGTGTCTAATAAGCAATTTGCTTAATGCAAAATATATAAATAGATTGGGAATGCTTTGAATTCCATAAATAAATTAGCGAGATAGAGTTAGAGTAGTGTTGCATTTACCCAACAAATTATATGTGGAAAGAGTCAATGACAAAGACTTGGTCACTAAGAATATCATAATAACAAACATTCTGCCCAGGTTTTGTTAAGATTGTAAAATAAAATATCTGTTATAAAAGAAAGACATATAAGTCTGTCACTTGCTATAGATGTTCACATAATCTTTTCCCACAGGAGAATAAAATTCTTTCACATTTTCTTATGTAATATACAATGTATGCAGGGCGCGACATTCATTATTAAGATAGATTGCCGGTTGGACAACCTGCTTTTTTTCACTTGCGTGAACCAAATGTTTACTACCAGTATCAAGTTGCCTGAATCCAACTATAGGTTGTCACTGGGAATATGACCACAGATAATGTTGAGCTCTGGTATGGTAAAAATGCATATATAAAACATAGATACAGTACCCACCAAAAGTTTAGAGACATTTTCAATTTGTAGGCCTACTGAATAGTTTTTATCTAAACTTTGAAAACTGTTTATTTTGAAATGAATTTTACTTTTGCTTTATTTTTTGGTTATCATTATACTTATATCTGAGACTACAAAAATAGCATTAAATCAATGTTATGGAAAATAATCACAACAATCGTGGATTCCGAGGCTCTAGGATGGCATGTCAGATGCTGAATTTTATAGATGTGTTGAATTTCTGAAAATTGTCTTCATTCTATTACAAACCATACTTAAATACATTAAAAACAATGATTCTACCCCCAAAAATAATCAAAATTCAAGAATTGTAGTAAATTTCTTTTGTTTCTAAACTTTTAGTGGGTACAATATTTTAAGTATTTAAATCTACTCCAACAGCTTGTCCTATCTGTTCTAAATAATGACTGGCTAATGGTAAATTATATCTTTGTAGATTGGATATACTATCACACTGAAAATAGAAAATATAATATACATATTAAAAATTAAAGTTAAAGTTAAAGTGCGGTTTAAAGTCTGCTTCCATCTACATGTTCAGCCGACTTTACAATATTGTACGATAACTCCTGGTCACTGAAATCACCCTCAGGCAGGCGATCCCTCACAGTACCCATTTACACCTGGGTGGAGTGGAACAATTGTAGGTTAATTTCTTGCTCAAGGAAATTAGCAGTGCCCCTAGTGGGGATCGAACCCGGGACCTCTCGATCCCAAAGCGCGCATCCTACCACTGGACCACTGCTCCCACGTGAATTATTAACCCTCTCGACACAGTTCCTTAACCCAGTTGGTTGCATGTCAGACAACAAATCAAGGAGTCATGGATTTGATCCTCAGAATTATTTTTCAAAATATTTCACCATTGAGAAAACAAAAAGCAACAAAATCAGTATTAATTTATAGGCATCACTGAAAGTTTTGTCTGCCAAAAACAGATTTACCACTAAATCTAATGAAACATTTATTAATGTACATTACTTATATTAGCAGAACTATAGTTCAATCTTATTCAACTGTCCGTAACACATTCATAAAACCCACTAATTTAAATACTCACTACAGTATTTTTGAACTAACTATCAATAAAAATAGATAACTGTATTTATGTACAGTAATTATATAACAAATATTGAGTGTTAAAATCAGTGGGATCAATGTGTGCACCATTGACAGTTACAAAAAAATTAACAATACATGTACTTACATTAGATGTAACACGGGTCAGTGGTGCAATTGGTAGCACGCTGGGATTTGGAATCTCGTGTCCCTAAGTGGGTACGGTATCGAATCCCACCCTGGGATGTTATACCCTCCCATGAAAATTTGACAGCCAGTTTTCAGCCTTGTGGAAGGGTAGGCGAGTACTGCTTATAGACAAGGGTCCAGAAAAGCTAGGTTAGGAGCGCTGGACTCTGTAAAATGACCAAAATTGTGTTGACATGGCATTAACCCCCCCCCCAAAAAAACCCCAACTTACATTAGTAGAAGAGACGTTATCTCTTACATCAACTACAGTAACTGGTAGATTATCATCTATATTAATAGATTCCATATCATCACTCCATGGTTTATCTCTAAACATTTGGTCTATTGGAAATATATGTCCTTCTGTATTAAATAAATACTTGGAAGCATGTTTGTTTACATAGTTGTCTCTGTCAAATAACTGGAAATATATGAGTGAGTTATTATATTTCATTCATAGAAAACTCTGTATATATTCAGTCACCACGAAACTCAACAGTTTATGACTGGACAGTATATTCTTTGATGATCAAAATTTCACAGGACCAAAACAAATCTTACAGAACCGGACATCTTTTTTTACATATGTTGATGAATTGAAAACTGTGTGGATAAGATAAAATTCGTTGCAAGACAGTTGGTCCTGTAAACTTGCAGATCTAGATGGACCTTCTATTTTTTACAGGATTTGTCCATCAGTCTGCCATGTTTGGTGTGACTGGTATATTTTACATATGTGGCCTTAAATAAACACAAAATATATCTGACCGTGGTCAACATACACAGAATACAATAAAATTAAAACACAAAATTTAATACATGTACATGTATAATGAAAATATTTAGATAAATAACCAATAAATAAAACCTGTATTTTTAAGTGCAAAGAAAGACCAATGAAGCAGCAATGTTCTTAAGTTTGTGCTTGAGTGATATAATCTGTTAAAAAATGCAAAAAGAAAGGCAGGCAGGCTTCAGACGGATGGAGATAATGCATGTAATTTTATTCATAAAGATACACATATAGTACATCATTGTATTTGACAGTAAATATACAATATAATTATGTCTGATTGTATAAATTGTCAACTATGATAAATAAATAAATAAATATTTAAGTATTAAATAGATACATAAAATAAGTAAATAATCTAGTACCAGATATAAATATTTACAAGTTTCACTAAGAAAGAAACTTTCCATTCTATCTTCTAACTCCTTTGTATTTACATCATGTATTGTACCATAACCACATCTATAATGTATACATAGTTTGACCACATAGTTCAAAATACACTATACAGTACAACCTCGTCTTGAACAACACCCACTAGGAGGGACTAAAGTGTGTTGTTGTTCAGAGGTTGTTGCTCTGCAGAGGTTAAATTCAATTAAAAACACACCTAAGGGAAATACTGGAAGCTGTTTTTCTGCAGAGGATTTGTTCTGTAGAGGTTTTACTATACTTTCATAACAAGACTCAACTTTTTAGTAGTAGAAGTGGTCCAGTGAAGTCAACATGTGCCAAACACAATGTTTTCTTATTGTATATTTAGAGAAAATTTGTGTCTGACACCTGTGGTCACGTCATGTCAAGTAAACTTTATTTTAAGTTTGTTTACAATAACAATAAAACACAAGCTCTGTAGAGCTTTTAAGTCCAACTATACAATATAACAAACATAAAATAGTAAGCATACAATACGTCCTGTGGTAGGACACACGCTTAGAACTCAAGAGGTACTGTGTTCAAAAAATAGGATGTAAAGCAACATAAAATACTTTAATTTTTCAAAATAAAACTTAAAATATCATAGTCCACAAAATCTATTAAAGTATTTTCCTCATACATTCAAATTGAAAGAGTACACCACCTAGTGGGGTTTGACATAATTTGGAGATAGATGGATAGAATTTTTTCTTGCCATAATTATGTTTCTTCAAATTATTCTTTTCATTTAGGGCTGAGTATATTTTAGAATGACAACACTTACTCAGCTTTGGCATGTTCATTTATACTGTTAAATATATCACGTCCGACATGGAGGTAGAATGGGTTTTTCGTTGCTTGATATAAAAAATAAGTAGACTCCACTAGTTCTGGCCTTAGTGGATAAAACAGAACATCTGGAGCACGGAGGTACCAATTGTACCTCTCTGGAAGAGAGCCATATTTCCGCCATATTGCATAGTAGACTGCGTGTGAGCAAATAGCCTCCTCAATATCACCATGCAAAACCTGGAAATGATAAAAAAATAGCATTACAAACATAATTAATAATATCATTCGTGTCGAGTCAAAACCTTGTAACTTCAATTCCAAAAAGTAAAGTTACAAGGATTTGACGAGACAGCGACAATAAAGCATTCTAGCAATATGGAAAATATCACTGTCTTTTCCTTTTTGAGTTGGGTTAGAATTCATAGCAACACATTGTATGGGTCATTTCACGGCAGTCAGTCAACCTACTCACTGTTCCTAGAAAGGCTAAATCTCTGGATTTAGCTAACAGCTTACTAGGAGTATACTTGAGTCAGTGACTTACAACTGCATGGTTTAGAATCAGTGGTACGAGAGAGAATGGCCATAAAGATAATTGCATCAAACTTCACATAAGTATGCCCAGATAAAGTAAATTGAATCATGCTTTGCTATGAGTAATAAGTAGCAAGACAAGGCATACAGCTTTGGTAACAAATGCTTTAATTGATAAAAAAGCAGGTAGGAGAATGGTCATAGAAAATATTTCATGATAAAACTCTACCAGGTATGTTGGTCCTTCCCAGGACTTAAGCATGTAGGTCCTGCCTACGAACACTGGATTTGTTGCCAGACACATTACTGATTTAGAGCAGGTTTAAAATACTTATAAGTTCCAAACAGCTGTGCCAGTCATGTATGAATATCAACTAGAAGTAAATATAATAAAACATACTTGTACACCAGACCAGGCTGCCTGTAATGCATCTATCCAATAATTAGCAGTATCACCGGATGTCATATGTACATTAACATATAATGGTGTATTACCTAGACCTTTGTTACACTTTAAACGTCTACAAATAAAAACAAAAAAACATTGATATAAATGTATTGTGCACATTCAATATAATCTTGGGTTGGTCATATTTCCCAAATATAGACTTTTACTTAGGGCTGCTGCGAGTATCCGAGTACTCGGATAATCGCGATCTTGACCAGAAAATTGAGTACGAATATTCGTCACGTCCGAAATTGTCGGATCGCGATCTATTTTTGGAAAATATGAAAGAACATTATTAGCGTAATTATCACTGAAAACGAGCCACACTAATTTTTATTTATATAGGGACTGAATTATCTTGTGTCAAAATTTCAATTGATACACATTTAAACAAAATGTTATCACTGAAAATACCCATAAAACGTCTGGTAATAGAAATGATTGGAGTACATGGTTTATCATATGATAAAAGCTTCTGTAAATTCTTCACTTATTTTTGTTATACAGTAGTCTCACCTAACGACCGGTTCGATAATAAGACCAACTACATAATACGGGCAGTTTTTGAAAGACCGGAATTATTTTCTATATATTTCAATAGTCGTGAGGTCCGATAATAAGACCGGTCCGCTATTCCGTAATACGACCGCTTTTTTAGACCCAACCAGTCTAATTGCACTAATTTGGGGTCCAATAATACGACCAGTCTACAGCAGTCGTTGACACGTTGTGTAACAGCTTTTTATCGAGTATATACAACTTAATTGATTTTTGACATGTATACAATTACGTAATAGGAATGACAAGATACCCATAGTAACCACAAAATAAGTGATAAAACAGCGTCAACATTGATCAATAACAAAAGAATTGTTTGTAAGTGTAATTGTCAATGATTGCAAATGTTTGACGATGTGAAACGGCGATTAGTCCCTCAAATCAACTAAACTTCGTTGCGAATAAATTTTTGATAATTTAAGATTAATTAAAAAGAAAGTTAAACAGACGGACTGCGTTAATTTATGATTTTTGTTTGATATATCAAACTTAAATTATTTAAGAATGCGTTTCGTCTGCTTACGTAAGCGTTCTTACAGAGCGTTCTAAACAAAGAAAACGAAAGTAGAATTTCCTTTACAACTATGTGAAAAGTCGTCTGTCTCATTAATTTGCGTACGGTTTTGAGCAAATATGTTCCAGTTATCTGATTATTTTGCGTACAAATCTAATTTTAATTTGTTAAAATTAAAATAACTGCCAAAATTAAAATTAAACATAGCATCCTGTCGGAAAGGTATAAACTCCAGTATACGGAACAGCACGATGGGTACTTAGTCCTGGGACGGTACGGACTTGGTGAATTTTGCGGTGACGAAATTAAATTGTCAGTCAGTTTCTTGGTTAGATTATTAATTAACAAAATATCATTAAAAGCATAGGCAGATCTAGCGGGGGGGGGGTCAGGGGGGGGGGTCTGGATCATCCCCTAGAATTTCCTAAATAGACTTGTCCATAAGTATTTACTGACTTTAAGTCATGAAACAGTTTTTCTCAATGCTTAAAATAGATTTAATGGTTATGTAGTTTTTATTACTTAAGTGCTGCATTATTCTGCAGAAAGTGTATAATGTGGTTGTGGTTCGACCCCCAAGAAAAAGTTAAGAACCTCCCCCCTTAGAAAAAAATTCTGGATCTGCCCCTGAAAGGACTGTGATTTAAACAGTGTCTGAAATTAATAAGTTAAATGCAGATGTTTGGAAAAAATAGCATGAGTACTTTCTATTTGTACATTGTAACCATTAACAAAACATTTTAACTATATGAATAGTCACTGGCAACGTTAATAATTTTTGATACCTAACTGTTATACTCAATATATAAATAGGTGGGTTCGCTATTAAGACCGACTCGCTATTAAGACCACTTTCTGTAAGACCGCCAGGTGGTCTTATTAGCGGAACTTTACTGTAACATGAATTCCTGTATGTTTCTCCATTAACAAGAGATTCGTGGTTTCGATTTGTGAATCGCTACACATGAATCGTGGTTCCAATCGGATCGCCACAAGCTCAACAATCCACAGTCCTACTTTTACTGTATGTGGCCTCAAAATATAATGGATAAAGCCAAGTCACAAAGGACTGAAGGAAGCGTTATTTGCCTCCCTTTTGAATAACCGACTTGGTCTAAATGCTAAGAAGATGTTGTCTTTTATCAGAGACATAGATAATTATAAAACTTATGTACTATTATAACAAAGTACTGCAGCTTGAAACATGTTTGGATGGCTCTGAAATGCAATTTCACTTGAAAAAGAATTCACACCTATATCCACATGCATATTTATGAACCTTGATTGTGACATTTAATTTTACATTTTTTCTATTGATTCAGAACTTCACAATAATTTCTACACATTTGTTGGTACTTGTATATTGTTCCACAGAGGCATCAAAGGTCTCTAGTCTACTATAAAATGACAAACCAACTATGGAAATGTCATCTTAAAGGTACTCATTTACAGATTTCAACTTAAATATCAACATTTTCTAAACCTATCAAATTGTATGGAAATATTTTTGAAAGCAGGAAAGTAGTGTTCTGATAATGACAATTTAATGCAAATTGACACACGACTACAAATGATGGTGTTTCATGTAGTAAATATCTACCCCGTATGTCACGTTATAGACACTTTTAGTGCATTTTTGTGACTTTTATTGTATATATCTCGCAACATATAGGTCAGTTTGTCTTAAAATAATAAGAATAAATTCTTTTGACACAATTACAGAAACTGAATGGTATTTTGAAAATATTGAAAAAATAAACCAAATCTGTGAACTAGTACCTTTAATTTTCACTTCACTGCTACTGGCCTCTACAATTTTTTTTAACTAGGATGCCCGGTTGGACAACCAGCTATATGTTTAACTTGCTAAAACCAAATGTTTACCAGCAGTAACAAGTTTCCTGAACTGAAACATTGGCTTTAGGGATAAATCCAGACAACAGGACTACCTTCAATGTCAAGCCCTGCCAGAACAGAGGAGAACATATCTAACCCAATGAAAAATCTAATCAAGCAACAACTTGGTGTCAATATGTTTACTTTCCTGATTACCTCCCTTTTTTCTCTACCAAACAAGTATCATATAATAACAGTAAAGCTTACCCTCTTCTCATATGAAATTTTATACTTTCATAAGATTCATTAAATATTCTAAGATCTTCTTTTTCACCAAACAATATGTAACTCTGAAAAAACATAGTCAAAAAGTTAAAGTTAATAAAATCATATGTACTACCATTCGAAACTCCTCGCCATTCACTACACCAGCAGCAGTGTTAAAGTTAAACAAATCCATCATTGTTTAGGCGATGACAAATGTTTGTTTTTACACCATCAATTTGAAATACATGATTTAATGATAACACTGATCCATATTTAGTCACATATTAAACATACAAAAACGTTTTTACAAAGCCTTAATGACAAGAACTATTTTGCATAACTGTTTCAAGCTGTGCCTGTGTTTGCCCACCCTTCTGAAGTGAAAACCAAACATTCTTGGTGGACCCCAACAAATCCATCCGAGATTATTAATTCAATGAATGGTTTAGGAGTTCAGAATTATGTACTACATTGGAAATGTTTGTATATAAATGTATTTCCAAGGGCCTGTATTAATATCAAGAGACTTTGAACTAATTTTAGTCCTAAATCCTTCAATGTTGTTTAACATCATTGTGAAATCTTTGATAATATGCTGCCCTGGAACTTAAATCCACTATCTTCTATAAGAGAGAGCCTCAGAGGTGATCTGAAGTCAGCATTTACTTTTTTACAATTTTTGCCTTTTTGAGGTTGTAAAATATCCATAGTTCTACCCAAGCAGGTAGCCAGGTAGGGTAATGAAAAACACTCACTATTAACTCGAAATTTACACAGTAGAGTCTGAGTAGATTAAAAACTCTTGTTTTCATAAATCCTATGACATTAAAATTATATTAATACAATGTATGAAAATCTCAAGATTTATAAAAACTACTAACATACCTTGAGCATATATTCAAAGAAACTATCTAGACCAGCACCTAGGCCACTCATCTTTCCAACCCATTCACCAGTCTGTATATTAATAACATTACCTGTAATAATATCAAACAACATTATGATTATAACATTACTAGGGGGGAATAATGGTTAACCAATATACCAGTTAATATTGCAATATGATTTCTCACTGTTTTAAGCCAATTCTTAAAATAATCATATCATGATTAATAGGTTAAAAATTCTATCATATGAAAGGATAATTCTCTTTGAATTTTTCAATATGCTCTTATTTCATTACTAATTGATTTACAGAAAAGTCATGGCAAAGCTTTTCGAACCTTATCTTGCATTTCATTATGTTGTTTTGAGTCCTGTGGCAGCCATTTTGAAGGGGGAGAACAATAAAACCCCAGGAATGATCAGTAAAAGGTTCAAAGGTCAGGTTGGGATTGGTCAATGACCTTACCTATCAATCCAGTAACGTTAGACCTATAATGCCAAAGTCTTTTTACAGCCCTTCTAGCAACTAGTTCAAATGTTGGATCACCTAATAGACGTGATAATATACCAAACTCTAATACTAAGGTGCCAGCACCAGCAGTACATGTCTCATTTATACAATTACCAGGTACTCCATCATGTAAATTTACCTGTGAAAATAAAATAATCTTAACTTATAAATACACATAAATATAAATATGAGACTAAGTGAAATTAGGGCTAGTTCAGTTGTTAGTGCACAAATCTACTGATCAAGGGATCTTATGCTTGATTCCTGGGCTAGGCATACTGTCACAGAGCTTGGTCATTAAATAATTTCTAATGTAAAACTTGATTTTTATGGATATTTGTTTTCATAGTGATAATCATGTAATGTTTGCATAATTATAAATGACAATAGATATACTTGTATTATATACTAATTTACTTTAGCTCGATTGTGAAACAAGTTCTTAGCTAATAAGATAAAGTTTCTTGCTCAAGAAAACAACAGGATCGGTTTTTGATGGGAACACGGAGCTGGCTATCCAATGATTACCAGCCCAACATTGTAGCCACTCAGCCATGCCCGCTCCTTGAGTTTTGACCTGAAATGTTATCAAAGCAAGCAAATGTATCATATAAAAAGTAGGACTGTCAAGATTGTCTTGTTAAGCAACTCTGATTCAATTTCAATAAGTTATCAGTTCTTTTATAGAAGTTCAGAGGATAAAATTATGGCAACATGATTTATCAACTTTATATGCTTTAAATGCATGACTAAATATTGATGATACATTGGGTTATTTCATCTTTGAAATTAAAAATAATAAATATGACAGAAAAATCAATGATGGTTTAGTTGCTTAAATGTGTTGGCAGGCATTATCAATCAGTTTTCAAACTCAAACCACTTTGTGCCCCTATAATATATACAAAAAGCAAAGGCTGAAAAGTCTAATAATAATGGTCAATGATTAACCAATATTAATTGATTAACCAATTTCAGTAATTTTTCTCATTTTTTAAAATCAATTTCATTTTATAGCAATCATGACAGCCCTAAAAGAAAGTTGTTATGAATTACATTTGGTAGATGAGAAACTGATACATTACTCTAGGAAAAGGTATTCCTGTGCCTGTACTTTCAAATGCTGAAATCAATCTAGAAGCTAAATCATGAGCTAGATCTAATAATTCATTATCATAATCTGGAGGGGAGAGATCACCAAATGGTTGAAGTGGATCTAGAATAAGTAGATGTGATGATAAAAGACCAGCTAGCACTCTGAAATATAAGGCATAGAATATAGTTCATACTAATTTATTTTAGCTCAATAGTGAAACAAGTTCTTACAACTTAGATTTATCACTTTGAGTTGGTTTCCAGGTCCCCGAGTACTGAGCTAGTAAGATAAAGTTTCTTGCTCAAGGAAACAACTGGGGTAGGTTTTGGATGGGATAAAAACCAACGCATAACTGGGTATCTAATGATTATCAGTCCAGGGTCGTGACCACTTGGCCACGCCTCCTTCATATACAATGTAAGTGTATGGTCAACAAAAATTAAAATGTATTAATCTAGAATAATTAATCTAAAATAGCAGAGTGCTACATCCCGTTCTTTTTCTCTTCTCCCAGTCCTTTTTCGCTCCTTCCTATATGGAAATAATTACTCTGAAATATCAACCAAGTAATTTGCCTGTCCCCTTTTTTACCCCCCAGCCCAAATTTTTGATTTCTAGAATAATCCCTATAAGTTATATCTGGTGATGTATAATTTGACAAAGTAGGTATTCATATTATGAGTATAATACAAATTGAATGGAATCACTTAACAGGGCCAATTAATTCAATAACAAGAAATGTAATGTGGAAACCACATTAAAGCCAGATTTAAAAACTTTAACACAAAAATTACAAAGGGAAATAATCCATAATAAAACCAGGTAGAGTTGTGGTTACTTTCAAATTCTGTTCATCACATAGTATGTTATAATTGTATGAAGTTTTATAAAGATCTGACAATAAATGGCAGAAATATATGCTAAATTAAATTGTTAACGAAACGGACACCCGCTCGCCTGCTCACCTGTGTTTCGCCAAACTATTAGCCGAATTTTTTCGTTGAAAAATCTGGCTAAAAATTGAATAAATTCAATACTTCAAATAATTTCAATCGAAAATGGCACTAAAGCATGAAAAGTCAACATTTTGTGATTTGAATGTGTTAATAGGATGAAGAGAGAGTAAATACCATACCTTATAGTGGCTTCAAATACTTGAACTGTAGTATTTTGAAATGATAAATTTTCTATGATCAATTTGACTGCATGCTTGAATTCTGTTTCATTTCCAATAACCTTAAAACATACAATAATAGTGAGTAAAACAACGAACATTTGATGCATTTGAAATAATGATAAGAGGTCCACAGTTACAAAATGTTCATGAAACAATAGCAAATCCTCATAAATTGTATGTACTCTCTTTCAAATCTTTAGAAAATTTAAAGGGTCTGTCTGTTAACATACTAGCACAAGTTGATACTGTCAGGAAGATTAAGTAAGCTGTTGTAAAATTTATAAGAAATAGTACACACCACTGAGTGCCTCCTAGTCTAATAGTGACCAACCAGTCAGCCCAATAACATAAAGTGGAAGCCAAAGGCTGATTCGACCAGCAGGCCCTCAGGTGTGTACTATTTTTTATATTATACCTCAAATTTTTAAACACTTGATTTTTTGTAAAAGCAAAAGAATAAACAATATCAAACATTTAATGGGTCAAAACTAATAGCATTTAAACTTTGTTTACACAGTGCCAAATTTATTTGGCTCTGTGAAAGTCACAACGTGGATTACACGCCACAAAACAAGCTTTTAATGATATCCACTGGATATGACAGTGGGCCACTATCATATCAGCAGGCCACCATCACATTATAACTGTCCACTGCTGAAATATGGGGAAATAACGCCCACTATGTTTTATATACGTAAAGAAGAAGCAATTTTATGTAAGATATAATATATTGTATTAATCTCTTTCAGTAGTATTTTAAATGCATTCATGTGATAAATCATTCTAGCTATTGGACAACTCCTACTTAAAGAAACCTAGATGGCAATCCTACAAGGCAATTTTTCTTAGATAATTATTTTACTTACTGCTAAAGTATCTAATGTATCAACCAGTGTAAGACTGTAGTCACCCAGGACATCATTTATATTGATGTTAGATCTATAAAATACATAAGCAGAAAATGATGTTGTTAAGAAAATTTGAAAATCAAGGAGAAGAATATTACTTGTAAATAAATTTACTCTCTTAACAACAAAATAACATTGTTGTTCCAGCCACTAAACTTTCATACATCATAATCAATAACTTATTATTACGGTATTACCAATAATCATACCATGTGAATAAGAACACTTTGCCATAAAGTTATGAGTGCACAACTGAACAGTACTCTCTTAAACTAAATTCCATGTTTGACATTTTGTAGCTGGCAATAATATTTTGCAGTATACATCTGGGTAGTTAAACTGTTATATATCAAAACCATATCTAAAATAGTGTATGTATGACAGTTTGTTTTAAGTCACAGCAGTAAATATATCTGTCTTTGTAGTAATATTGAAAATTAACATGGTCTTAATGTTTTAAAATGAACAAATCTTTATAACTTTTGTATCTGCTGACTAGCTAAGAAGGGATTGCTAGGAATATGGCTCTTCCGTAACACTAGAAGCCAAGGCTAGATTTATCGCTCCCTACCTCTAGCCAATGTGTTTCCTAAAGTTATCATTCATATCAAAATCTGGAATCTCTATTACACTTAACCTTAAAGTTCTTAACCTTGTTGCATGGTTACATGAATGATTATTTTTTTGTAATATGTGGAGATTGAGGTGACTATATAATCACTTCTAACAGTCATAAGTGCTTGACATCTTCAAGCAAGGCCCCTGCATGGACATTTCATTTACAGCCATCTCTCTGGAAAGTAAACAGGGGAGGAGTTTGGTGATCATAGGTGACTATTTGTCACTTTCATCAGTCTTGCTGTTGAGTCAACCCTTTAATGACGTGTTGCGATTCTCCCCTACCTTCCGGGAGGACCAGGTTCAACATCCAGTTAGGGTGTATGGTTTAACTCTTCCAATTTACTTTAAACATTTCATTTTAGTATGATTATCATTTAATGAGGCAACTGAATCAAAGCCTTGAAACTTTACAGTTATCTATCAGTAGTTTGTGATGCAAAGAAAAGAATAGCCCTCAGTTAAACTTACGGATTTTCATAATCAGGGCCTCTTCCAGTACAGTGAATAGGGTCAAGTTCATCCTTTGGATAAGCATGTTTCATGTAATTGTTGTAGCCGAAATAAAACATTTCCTTGATACCCTCGAGTGTCTCAAGTCTTTCCTCTTCCGAGAAATAACCGAACTTCTCCTCGTACGGACCCCATAAATTCTTGAAATAGTTTTCATAGCTTGTTGTGTAGCATAAACCCACAACCATAAAATACAACAAATATTTAGTCATAATACGGGTATCTACATTTTAAGGACAACTTTGTTTACCCGAATAATTGAGTAACCGGAAGTGCCGAAGGACATCCGCTTGCTACGTGCGTTCTAAAAATATAGTTCTCATATTTATATTGTTATTTTACTACAAATTAATGAAATGTATGCAAATGTATACGTTAAACCTTCTTATTGTGTTGTTTATGAATAAAAAAATTAAGTTGATAAAGATAAAGAGGCTTTATCGTGTAAAAATCACTACGCGACCAAAATAGTAGAGTGGGAAAACCCCAGTAAAAACCGTACACAATTAAAAGTGGTGACGTGTTGATTTTTCCTAGTAGGAAATTTTCTTCTTGTAGTGTCATGTTTCCTAATTATACACTGTCATTCATTTTGCTGGTGTTTTCTAAATTCCTCGTGTTCACAAACAGTCATCAGAATAAACTTTTAATGTCATTATATTTGTTTACTGTTTTACAGGGTTTTCTTTAAATAATAATAATAATGTTATTAAAAAACCTGTAAAACAGTAAACAAATATTATCTAATGACATTTTTATTAAGGACCCTATATAATGTATATGTAGAGTCCATGGTTATGTAAATCTAAGCCTACATATACATACACGTGAAGATGCAACAGACTTACTATTTGTCCTCTATCGATTAGTTCTAGTTAGGGGTGTAACGGTTAACCGATATACCGGTTAATATTGCAATACGAGTTGTAACGGTTTTTAACCGGTTCGTTTTTCCTTGAACCGGTTTTGTATAGTTGTGAGTCATACTGCTTGTTTTTATCAGAATCTTGTAGTTAAATGCTTAAATAAATGTTAAATTGTATTGAATACTTAAAATAATCTTACCTAGCTTTAAAAGGTTAAACCTTTAGTCAATTGATAGATTTTTTTCAAAAGTCTTCTTTTAAACCACGCATTTTTCTAACATACGTATATACCATTTTACACTAGTAATTCAAACATTTTCAAAAAAGATCATTTAAAAATACCCATATGTGTGCTATGCTGATCCAATTAAGACGAGGTACAAGCATAAATTAATGTTTTGCATGTCTAAGCGAAAAACCGGTACGTATTGCAATATATTGCAATACGGGTTTTGCATATTGCAACATATTGCAATACGATTTTTACCGTATTGTTACACCCCTAGTTCTAGTAGGCTTGTGTACTAAATAGAAATAAGAAAGGCTTTGAAAGTCCAGAGACATAGATAACAAATACGTTCCCATAGGTTATCCAAATTATCTATCTCTAATCTTGATATTGTTATTACATGTATTATTATGATTGTTTTAAAACCTTATCATTGTTGTTGTTGCATGTTGTCGTTATTGTTGTCATCATCGTCGACGTCGTCGTCGTCGTAGCCGTCAACATCATCATCATCATTGTCGTCGTCGCCGTCGCAGCCGTCATCATCATCACCACTACCATCACCACCATCACCACCACCTCATCATCACCGTCATCAGCATCACCGTCATCAGAATCACCGTCATCAGCATCATCGTCATCATCGACATCATCATAGCAATCATCGCCGCCATCATCATCGTCGTCATCGTCATCATCATCGTCATCATCGACATCATCATCGTCATCACCATCACCACCACCATCGTCATCATCTTCGTCGTCGTCATCGTCGACATTATCAGCATCATCATCACCATCACCACTGCCACCATCATCATCATTATCATCATCATCATCATCATCAACACCACCACCATCATCTTCTTTATTATCATTGTCGTCGTCGTCATCATCGTCGTCATCATCATCGTCATCATTATTATTTTCATTATTGTTATTATTATTGTTATCATTATTATTATAATTATAATTTTTATTACGAATGTGTTTTTATACCTGCATTACACTAGAAATACGAGTCACTATGACGAAACATACAATTTACTAGGCTATTGAACGTACATGCATGTATGTACTTATTCAAGAATAATAATTCAATAACAAATCCAAGGACGTACTCAATTTGTTTTTTAAATACAGTATAAAAAAGACCTTACATATCTGTGATATTACATAACGCATTTTTGTTTTCTAAGTGGAAACTTGCGAAAATAATTATACAGAGCTCTGCCAAGTTATTGTTGTGATTAAAAAAAAAAACATAAATAGATATTGAATATTTTACAACAGTATTACCAAAACGAGAAGAATTTTATGGCCCACCCTGTGCATACACTGAACAAAAGTTCTAACCGATCACTTTTCAAATTTTGACTATTTCATAACAGGCCAATGGATCCTTATTAAATTTTGCAGAGGTGATTTTTGTGTCATTTTCTACCGATTTGTGGGAAAAAAATATTTTGATACGGTCCGATGCCCTCAATCGGCACACTGGGTGTGGTTTACACATTTTGACACGAAATGTTCGTACAGAGAGTGGTGAGTATTAAATTTCACTTTGCATGAATCCTTGTTAACTTTATAAGTGAAAAAAACATAAAACATTGCACGAATGTCGATCCTGTCGGCGAGTTGTAACCTTTGTTCTTGGCCGTCGGCGTCAGTCAGAAACGATTCCGGTCCCTTGCTACATCGTCCAAAGTCGCGATCGTCGAAAAGACCCAATTAAAGTGTCATGTAACTTGAAATAGGAATGAACACATTGAAAATAATAAAATTATAGCATTTTTCTAGTTTAACAATACTTTATCGATATTTTTTAAAGATATTTCCATGCACAGCCACTCAAATGTTTGATAGAGGCTCCAGCATTCTACATTCCATTGGCTACGCCACGATCCTGCATCGACATTCGTGCAATGTTTTATGTTTTTCACTTATAAAGTTAACAAGGATTCATGCAAAGTGAAATTTAATAATCACCTCTCTCTGCACGAACATTTCGTGTCAAAATGTGTAAACCACACCCTGTGTGCCGATTAAGTGCATCGGATCGTATCAAATTATTTTTTTCCCACAAATCGGTAGAAAATGACACAAAAATCACCTCTGCAAATTCTAATAAGGATCCATTGGCCCGTTATAAAATAATCAAAATTTGAAAAGTTACCGGTTAGAACTTTTGTTCAGTGTTTACTATCTTTAAACCATTGGATGACTGATATAGTATAGTACGTGTTATTCTAAAACCAATCGGCCATGCATCCACTACCGCATTCCAGCATACAAAATACAACGAATTCACAGGGCTTGTCCATACAACTATATAGCGGATTTCCATTTAGGATATTTATAGATTCATGGACATAAAGCGCATGTTTCAAGTTTCATTTACCTCGACCGTTCACCAGTCTTGGATTTAACTCGTAATTTCATAGATGTTCATATAATTTCAATATCCTTATTTAGAAAATCGATCTGTTTACATTATTCTATATCATAGGAATAATTATGAATGGCATTAATCGTGAATTTCAATTTGTAACATTAATTGGGGTAATAATAGGTAAGCAAATACTTTAAACATTTTATTTTTTTATTTATTGACGCATGTAGTAAACAGAAAACTTAATCTGGCTGACATGATAAAATGTCGATTGAAAATGAATATCGATATACATGTATGAATGCATTTTAAGTTATCAATTTATTTTCTTTTATTTTATGGTAAAAAAGACTTTGCTTAATTAAGAACAAGACCGAGTGGTTACAACACATGGCTGAAGATAGAAATCAGTCCTGGCCCCAGTTTCACGAAAAAAAAAACTCATCTAAACTTTGTACTCAAACCCAATCTTATGAATGTTTTGATAATTAATTTTACTTGTTTAATCAATCTTACTACTAGTATCTCCTACAGTGATTTAAAAACCATATTGTATAAAATCAAACTGGCTAACATGCTTGGATAAAGTTTAATTTAATTGAATTGAGTCTGTTAATGAACTGTTGAGTTTAGTCTCAAGGAAAAAATTGTGTTTGTGGCTTTAAGTTTATAAAAAAACCCATAATATTTCATGTTGATACATTTTATATATTTTCATTATTATGATCATGTAATAAAAGCCATTCTAACTACGTTGTCATGCTATTTAGAGACCATAAACACTTAAGTGCGAAAAGGTCCTCAAGAAGAGTGTGCTTGTAAATCTAGGCTCTAGAGATAGTGCAAGCCAATCTGCGTCCCTCGTGTAAATCTTTGCTCTAAGGGGCACGGAAAACTCGACAGCAAAGCCCTTGAGATGAGCCCTAGTTTCGAAGTGAAATGTGTTAACCCCTACATTACAGATTCTCAACGAGAAATTTTAAAGATATCATTTTTCTTTAGTAATTAAAGATACGAGGGAAATGGCCCAGACCTGAGTATTCGCGTGGTTTTATTTAATTAAACTTGTAAATTTTTTTTCTAACAAGTATAAAATCTGACAAGGATATATTTTACTGATTAGGATCGAGGTATTCTGTTAAAATGCATGAACAGACGTAGAAATGGTTTTAATTTTTTATGTTAATAACAATACACGTCACCTATGTTTTGTTTAAAACTTGAACTGTATACTATATATAGTAAGATTTCTTTCACCTTACGAAGGTCAAAGTGCATTGAATATTCATGAAGAAGATCCCAATGTGGTGAACAGGTGTGCAATACAATACTAGCAAGCGTAAATTACATTTACTTTGACGCATCTCACTAACTGATATCCTTAGCCCAGTGGTAACGCGTCGGCCGTCACACCTAATGGTTTAAGGTTCAAATCCCAGTGACATAATATTTTTTCAAACTAAAACCTTGCTACGGTTTTTTCATCTTATTTATAATATGGTGTCAGTAATATATAAATTATCCAAATATTTCAACCTCGTGAATCTCGTGCACACAACGAGTGTAATTAACGACCAATATGTCTTTTAAGTGTTAGTTAGGTCATCATGTCTGAAACGTGTAAGCACGCGAAAAATTGTCAAAAATGTAAAGACATTATTTATAATGTTACTAAATTCTTTTAAATCGGGTGTAACAACCTCTTTTATAATGGTTTAGCCCATATTTACAAAGGTAAGCGCCGTGACCTTCGTAAGGTGAAAGAAATCTTACTATACTTCTTGTATTTTGTATCGGTTTAGATTTCGTTAACCGCGAGTTATATGACCGTGAAATGTCTTTAAATAAATTACTCTAATATATTATATCAGTATAAACAATACACCTCTTTTGTCCTAATATCTAAATTAAATAAAACATTGATTGATTCATTGAAACCAGAGACACGGATCACTAAATAAATCCAATGATTATAAAGTTTAACGTGATCGGAACACTTCGGGCGACTACGAAAAGTTCACGGTATTGACACACAGAAAGGTCGAGGTGTTCCGAATGGGTATAGACGGAGAAAGCGGAGGTGTCAAGTCTGATAAATGATAAATATTGAAATAACCACGTATGGATATTTAACATTGTCTCTTTAAATAGGGGCTTGCCATTTTAACATGTATACGTATATAAATATGGGAAGTAGCAAATATGCTAATTTTATATGTCTTGATACTATACTGCATTAACTATTAAACACTTATTTCGCAATGCATGCATGTAAAGGTATGTATTGGGATAATCAGTCCACCAACTCACTGTGTGTAGAGTGGTTAATATATTAAGATATAAGTTTTTAACACATTCCTTCGACAGAGACTGACAACTGCCATAGACGAAGATAACCATGTATATTACAGAAGAGACGAAACGTCTATATTCAGCTTACGAAAAACGTTCTTATGGGCGAATCTAGGATTTCTCTAGTTAAGGGAGGAGGGCGGAAATGAAAAAGCAGACATGGGGTCCAGAGGCCGTAAGGGCCCCTAATGAGTCCCGAGCAAAGCCTAAGGGCTCAGAAGGGGGGCGGCCCCCGGAAGCTCCTGAGTTTGGTCATTTATAAGGGATTCCGGCAAATTTCAAGAACCTCAGCTATATCCTTTCCCAGGGTATACAATAAAACGCATCTAGGTATATATCATAAAATTTCCTAACAGTCACTGGATCATGTTACAATCTTACAAAAAACAAAAAAACAAAACGAGAAGGCATTGCTTTTGAATTATTGTACGTTGTATTATTGTATGTCATTGTATTGGTGTACTCCCAGTTTCGTCACATTTGAACGCTACGCGCGCGAAAAGTTTTGACATTTATGTACAAACATGTATATTCCTATAAATATCATATTCCATGATAGAAAAACAACTTTGCTTTAGGCAACTTTAGGAGGGGGGGGGGCGTACACCGGGTCCGCCGCCTGGATCCGCCATTGGTTCCTTATCAAATGAAATTGCTACGTCGCATCTTTGGTAGGAATGTGTAGAAACAATAAAAATAAATGTTTTAATGGTGTTGGTATTAAAATTAAAATTAGTTCTCAGCCGCTGAGATCTAAACAAAGAATCACATTACAAATGATTCAATGTAAGATTTTATTATAAATATACCGTTGTTTTGCGAAAACTATGCTGCTTTAATGAGCCTAAGCCTTCTTTTATTGCGTCGAAAAATAAAAATAAAATTGTTAAATGAATACTGAGTTCTATTGAATGTTGTACTTTACTTCCAGGGGTAACCAGCACGTGTTTAGAGTCTTTCACAGGCATTCAAGAATCACAAGGTATCAATATGTCATGTTTTTATAATTTCAATGAATGTTTTATTTTTAATTTGTCAAAATAGTTTTAAATTGTTTATCATAACGAGACTTAGTACCGTGGTTGATTCATGTTTGTGACATTTTAATCACCACGAAAAATAATGTGTGGGATTTATCTTTCAAAACATATTACACATATTATGATATCATATTCAACAATATCTAGTCTGTGTGTTATACATGTAAGTATTATAACATACAAATCATCTCAGCATAAACCCTTCACGTTCTGAAGTTACTCAGGAAGATGATGTTCTTAAGGCTATTTAGAATACAAAACATGGGGCGAATTGCCGTTGCATACCGCTACGCAACGCTTTGTGCTCTGGTACCCTTAATAGATATCACACATTTATTCTTATGTTGTATATGTAAGAAGGGTACCAGAGCACAAAGCGATACGTAGCGATGGACAACTGACATGGTTCCAATCTAGGAAAGATACTATGTATGGGTAAAAAGCACCAAATCAAAGTTATTCCTTGTGGTTAAAGTATTATTGGCATGCTGTTCTGTCTTTTATAATCATAAAACAGGGGATAATCAGATAATTAGTAAAGTTTATATGGCAACCTTCTGTTGCAAACAAATGGATATAGTTACTGTCTTTAGATGTTTTTGACAAAGTCGTTTAAGCCAACTTTTTGGCCAATATTACTGACCCGTACAATTTGCTCTACCATACCTGTTTGTCCAATGAAATTCTCTACAAGTATAGAGTGATGGATTCAATATATGGTACCACTGGTTATTTGTGATAGCATGGACTTTTTGTCTAGGGTGGCAAAACTACATGGGACTTTTTGTCAAAAATGACATGGGACTTTTTTGTCTGTGGGACCTTTTGTCCTACCATCGGTTCGTTCCTGGAGGTATGACTGAACAGCAAGCTTCAAACTAAATGAACCCTGCATAGCGCCGAATATTTTTTTTAATATATTTCTTGTTTGTTTGTAATTCCATTGTAAAACATGGTATAATATTATTCCTAGATTATTTATATTCACAGTTGCTTCAATGTGTATGAACAGCAGGCTTAATGGAACAGAAATTTACATTGACTCCGACATTGTCAGCGGTACGACGTTAGAATCAGGCGTGGCTTGCTCTTGTGAGCTTCAAGTAAGGAATGGAAAACATGTAACCATAGAAACCGTGTTTGATGGTGCCCCGGCCAATACTTGTGGAACCTTCATTAATTATACAAGTACTTCTCTTGACGTATCACAACAACATAGCTGTTCAAGTAACAGTTTTAATGCCTCTAGTCAGTCATCAGATTATGCCATAATGGTGGAAGGTTGGAAAAGTGGGGAGGAGTCCCCATCTAGTGCATACTGTTCAAAGGTGACCTTTAGTAAGTATATGTGGACTGATTCGAGATATTATATTATATGCTATAACATAAGTGACTTGATATATGCCCAGTTTTTTTTCTTATAGAGTTATGTCCATTTTTTGAATTCAACTTCCGACGCTGGAATTCGCCGCATTACTTTTTTTCGGCCGGTCGTCTCGGCCCAGTTACGGCATTGATATTATTTTATACTATGTCTTTCAAAAAATAATACATCGCAATATGTATTTATGTACTGTATGTCAATTTGTTATACATCTATCTCTTCAAAACTGAAGGTGGTAAAATATATACACAATCACACATCAACACAATGCCATTTTCAGGAAATAAAAAAAGTGGTTTTGTAGAGAGAGTGGATTTGTACAATGGTTAAGAAACGTTCTACATGGTGTATCTAATGCATGAATTTGTGTTTTATTACAGATCTATGTGGAGATGATGAGTTTCAATGTGACAGTGGACAATGTATACCAAATACTTTAATATGTGAGGGTTTTCCTCATTGTGATGATGGATCTGATGAAAATGGCTGTCCAGGTATAAATGTCTTTACATATTTAGAACAAATTCGGCGATCGTCTTCGTAAGAGATCGCCGAGTTGGTTCCGAATGACCTTTATATAGACAAAAAGTATATTCATACAAATTTTAAAAACATATAACTCGGATATAAAAACATTTAATATTCCACAGAATTCACACCATTTTCTTATGGTATATACTTTGTAAGAATTGAATGAAATATATGGTTGGGAGAATTTTAAGACAAAAATGTTAACTGTATTTCCTATGCATTTCAATACAAAAATGCAGTTTTTACTTTAACATTAAAGTAAACTTTTGTCTAATTTCTTATTTGATATCAAAAAGCCTTTCTTTCACATTCGGATTCAATCGGAACTATTTCGTCAATTTTCGTCTACGATCAGTTTTTATTTCAATGCCAGGTTAGGCATCATATTTTTATGAGTGTCTTAGCCACGTGTTACAATATCATTCATTTGGTTCACAAATTTGAATGAAGACAATAATTACTACAAAAATGAAGAAAATCCTGCATTTACACTTCGTATGATGATGCCGTTTCAACATTTATGTTTTCACGTCGGCAATTTACTATTATACATATGGGCATATATTATAACCAATTTGTGAAAGTTAGAACATATTTTATGGCTTTTGGTTTTATTGCTACATTTAATACCCGACGTTAAATGAAATAAAACTTACAATGTGTACTGTTTCATAAACTTCCCTTAAAATGCATAAACCTACGGAGCCCTCAAAACGACAGTTTCAAGTACTGTATCTATTTTCACAATAAATGTGAAAATAGATAAAGTATTTCAAAATGTCACTTTAGGGACTCTGTATATAACCGGGAGACCAGGATGTATGATTACTACATGTACGTATTTATTATGTTTGTATTTATTCAACGTTAACGGGTTTGAGTTGGGCGTATTGTCGTAGCAACACTTCCCTTTTTGTCAAGTACCTGTAATTCGATATTATGTATTTAAGTTCGACTCAAATCAGTAACAGGATTTAACATATTAATTTAAATATTAATTTTTTTTGAAAAAAAAAATGTTGCGCTCAGGTAAACTTAAAGGACAATAGTTAAAATATCATCTAAGATGACATTAGCAAATACATGCAATTGTTCATTAACAACTTATGCAAGTATATAAATAACACTGTTATTTCGCAAGTGTTCGCAGTGACACATGGATTGCACAAACTTCGAGTTATCGCGACTTTAATACTCGGATCACTCGATACGATCTTCTACGAAGATATTGGTAGAATTTGCGTAGATAACCAACGAGGAGTTCCTAAAGCGACTTAGATCGATAAATGATTTTGTACACGTAATGAGAGTCACTATGGAAACAATATACCCATTAAATCATGTACATTCAACATATTTTGGGTCGGCGTTTGCGTTGGTATGGGGTGTGTGCCTACTATCGTTAAGGATAAATTGAAATGCCACACCCGGTTGCGGTTTATAATGGAGGTAAAATATAAAGTTTTAAACCTCAAGCATTAAGTTTGACTAAATTATTTATTCTTGGAAAATTTACGATTTTTAAATTTTTGCGAGAAACTTGAATATATTTATTTATGCTGGGTTCAACGGCGTGGCAACACAAGTTTTTATGTTATTTTACGGCGTCCAGCGCACCTCACCTAGCTTTCCTCGACCTTTATCTATAAACAGTACTCGTCTATCCTTTTTTATTTTCTTTCGGTTATGTTTATCATCGTTTCAATACAAATTATGATCATTTTACGATGGCAAGCTCACCTGACTTAATTTTCCTGGACCATTGTCTATAACCAGTATTTACTTACAAGGCCGATAATTTCTTCATATTCCTTGTTAATGGAGAAAAAATGACATTATTGTCATTTTCAATGAAGATCGAAACGAGTCCGGGTGGGTTTCGAGCAAGCGGTCACTTCGGTACGCTACATCCAAGATCGTTCCCGTAGTCTACTGCGCAGCATACCCTTGGCCAAATTTCATAAACTATATCAAGCATTAAACGACCTACCTAATTTATTTGACAGTTGTGTGTTCAGAATTACGTATTCTATGTGATGATGGTCAATGGTGTATAAGTACAGACCAGCGATGTGATAATGTTACAGAATGTCCAGACGGATCTGACGAGGCAGATAAATATTGTGGTAAGTTATAAATCAATTTTGTTAACATGCCATGTTTTGTACCAATCCGTTTATGTGGGAATAACGTAAGTCCACGATATTGAAGGAAGGGGGGGACTACAGCTTAAACGTATTAATTCTTAGAAAATAATTGCTCAGTACTTGTCGCTCAGTAGATATAAGTGTGGATATTACTCATTTAGTTATACAATATTTTTGAAAATACATGTACATGCATTCCATTCTTCCTGTTTTGTTAAAAGTTGGGCTCACATAGTGTCTTGCGGCCCCTAGAGAACAAATCCTCTGCGCAACAACAGCTTTTGATATTAACCCTTAGACTAAATTTTTATTGAATTAAACCTCTACAGAGCAACAACCTCTAAACAGTGTTGCTCAAGAGAAGTTGTACTGTATCCCCTTCTTCCTGTTTTGTTCAAAGTTGGACTCTTCCGTTATTATTTGAAATTTTAAGTTAAAATACCTATACGTTAACCCTTTATTGGGAGCCGCCCGGCTAGCTCAGTTGGTAGCACGCAATTCCACTGATCAAGGGGTCATGGCTTCAATTCCCGGGCGGGGCATACTTTCGTGAAGCTTTGTCATGAAATTATTTCTACGGCCATTGTCACTCTTACCAATGATTTTTAATTTTGTCGGTCAGTAGTCAGTCACTCACGCTTAGTAGTTGGTTAACAGCTAAATCCAGAGATTTAGCCTTTCCAGGAGGAGTAAGTAGGTTGACTGACAGCCGTTGTATGACCTATACAATGTGTTGCTACGGCGTTAAACCTTACAAACAAACAAACAAACGAATAAACACACTCTTTATTGGTCAACCACTCGTATTTTTTAAAATTTTTATCCGTTCTTTAAAATGACCACTACAAGACTTAATTAGTGTTTTTAATTGGATTAAGCAAATTTCACCTGAAGAAAGCTACATATAAATGGCATTTTGTACGTAATAGGGGACCTATCAAAATGTCTCAGGGGATTTACTAGGGGATGGTGCCCCTCTGTTGCTGGGGCTTGATAGATTGCAGCGCCAATCGTGACCAGAAATAAAAGTAGTCATGCATTAACTAGACCAAAAGAGCACAAAATGGTGACAAGATCTTAATTTTAGTCTCTGAAAAGTACTAGAATTTTGGACTCCATTTTTGGAAAAATGTACGTAAATTAAATGCAAGTCTAGTGTTGAAAATGGAATTAAAGTTGCATTTTTGTCACCTTTTCTCCACCTTAGTGTTGCCATAGTAACAAAGATCCGTGTTCAAATGAGCTGTTCTTTTGGAGACAATCAGCCCAGAAAAATGTCCTATTTGTATATCTGTTTGTCTAATAACCATACATGAAGAGCATCTTGAAATATCTCTATCGCTTTAAGGTTATAAAACGTCACATTTCGCCCATACCCTATCAGAAAATAGTTATTCAGGGCAAAACAATTAAAGCGTGGTCACCACATTTGCTTCTGTGGCTACCACCTTGGCCACAAACAGAATATACTAATGACCTACCACCACGGTACACATTATATCGATGTTAGTCCATACCCATTACCACTACCATACCACGTACCTGTCTTCCTCACTCATCTCGATATTAGTCCCTTTATATTGATAAACTTTGTTTTTTTTGGCAAAGCTGTCTAAGCCAACCTTTGACCTGTATTTGAACCAATACAATTTGCTCTACCATACTTGTTTTTCCAATCAAATCCTCTTCCGGTATAGAGAAATGGATAAAATATATGGTACCACTGGTTATTTGTGATAAACAGGTGTGTAGCACGGAAGTCGTTGCTGACCATTTACTCCGTGTATTTTGGACAACTCACTATGCTAATTGATTATTATAAATACAATTGTCGTCGTACACTCTTGGCGGTATGACTTAACAACTATTTATACTTAAAATGAACCCTGCATAGCGCCGAGTGTTAAACCCGGGTCGATAGCACAGTTGGTATCGCGCCGGGATTTGGAATCTCGTACCCGAGGGGGGTGCGGCTTCGAATCCCACCCCGGGAGGTTATACCTTTCCATGAAAATTTGACAATGACATCGATTTTCCTCCATTGATTAGATAATATTTCTGGCCTTGTGGAAGGGTAGGTGAGTACTGGTTATAGACAATGGTCTAGAAAAGCTAGGTTAGGTGCACTGGACGCCGTAAAATGACCTAAATTGTGTTGACACGGCGTTAAATCCAGTAACAAAAATAACAAAAAAAAAAGCGCCAAGAATCTTTTTAAGATATTTCTTGTTAAACTTAGTATGAGTATACGTCATGTATACGTAATACTCAATACCAGTACATGTATATCAACTATTCAATGAATTGTGTTTATTTTAATTACAGATCCGAATTATAACGCAACAGCATCAGACAACACAGACGGTATGTTTAATCAAGATTTTCAAGTCATAGTATCTCTGTTTTTACGATGAATAAATTCAAAACTATTTGTATTGCGTCCAGTCAATTTCATGATGATGCTAGCATAATATAATATTCAAATTTTAGAAAATAGTTTTTATTACTTTTAAAGTAAACAATAAATATACAAGTCAATAACAACGCCCCCTCTTCTTACGAAACATCCCTTAAACGTTTACTTGCTTTCGATGAAACAAACATTCCTTCAGAACGATTTCAACTATAAAATCCCCATGCAGACGACATTTCTAAAGAAAGAGAAATACAATTAAAGCTTTAAATACGTTAATAAACTAATCTAGCTATTTTACCAAATCTATTGTATATTCAATAGGCATGAATAGGCATATGTAAATAACAAAGTGCAATCATTACAAATGTGTGCATTTTTTTCTATAGGTGGATTAACAGAACCTTTGATAACTGTAATATGTAGGACGAGTCTATATCTCCCAACAACAACCACGGACCCTCCGACAACAACAACAACAACGGACCCTCCGACAACAACAACAACCACGAATCCTCCGACAACAACAACAACCACGGACCCTCCGACAACAACAACAACCACGGACCCTCCGACAACAACAACAACCACGGACCCTCCGACAACAACAACAACCACGGACCCTCCGACAACAACAACAACCACGGACCCTCCGACAACAACAACAACCACGGACCCTCCGACAACAACAACAACCACGGACCCTCCGACAACAACAACAACCACGGACCCTCCGACAACAACAACAACCACGGACCCTCCGACAACAACAACAACCACGGACCCTCCGACAACAACAACAACCACGGACCCTCCGACAACAACAACAACCACAGCTCCACCGACAACAACAACAACCACGGATCCACCGACAACAACAACAACCACGGATCCACCGACTACAACAACAACTACGGATCCACCGACAACAACAACAACCACGGATCCACCGACTACAACAACAACTACGGATCCACCGACAACAACAACAACCACGGATCCACCGACTACAACAACAACTACGGATCCACCGACAACAACAACAACCACGGATCCACCGACTACAACAACAACTACGGATCCACCGACAACAACAACAACCACGGATCCACCGACAACAACAACAACCACGGATCCACCGACTACAACAACAACTACGGATGCACCGACAACAACAACAACCACGGATCCACCGACTACAACAACAACTACGGATCCACCGACAACAACAACAACCACGGTTCCACCGACAACAACAACCACGGATCCACCGACAACAACAACTACGGATCCACCGACAACAACAACAACCACGGATCCACCGACAACAACTACGGATCCACCGACAACAACAACAACTACGGATCCACCGACTACAACAACAACCACGGATCCACCGACTACAACAACAACTACGGATCCACCGACAACAACAACAACCACGGATCCACCGACAACAACAACAACTACGAATCCACCGACAACAACTGCGGATCCACCGACAACAACAACAACTACGGATCCACCCATAACAACAACTACGGATCCACCGACAACAACAACAACTACGAATCCACCGACAACAACTACGGATCCACCGACAACAACAACAACTACGGATCTACCGACAACAACAACAACTACGGATCCACCGACAACAACAACAACTACGGATCCACCGACAACAACAACAACATCGGACCCACCGACAACAACAACAACCACGGATTTACCGACTACAACAACAACTACGGATCCACCGACAACAACAACTACGGATCCACTGACAACCACAACAACCACGGACCCACCTACAACAACAACTACGGACCCACCGACAACAACAACTACTACTGATCGACCGACAACAACAAAAACCACGGATTTACCGACTACAACAACAACTATGGATCCACCGACAACAACAACAACTACGGATCCACCGACTACAACAACAACCACGGATCCACCGACTACAACAACAACCACGGATCCACCGACTACAACAACAACCACGGATCCACCGACAACAACAACAACAACAACTACGGATCCACCGACAACAACAACAACCACGGATCCACCGACAACAACAACTACAGATCCACCGACTACAACAACAACCACGGATCCACCGACTACAACAACAACCACGGGTCCACCGACTACAACAACAACTACTGAGTCTCCATCAACAACGACAACTACTGAGTCTCCATCAACAACGACATCTACTGAGTCTCCATTAACAACGACGAGCTCTGAAGCTATATTAACAACAACGAGCACTAAGTCAACGACAGATGTTGAAGGTGGCATAATTGAAATTGATAAAAGTAAGTCTAGTACGATTTATTAATCGTATTGTTCAATATACACATGTATTTTCTCGTAAACACAACAGAAGGATTAATAACTGGGCAACAATGGCAATCTCAAAGTAAAAAAATTGAATGTCGAATTTGAGTTTGAATATTTTAAGGGTTTAAGGTAGTTCTGTTACCAGAAGGTGTAAGAAAAACTATGTGCTCAGGAAACTGCCTCTTCTTAAAGCAGCAAACATAAGTCACATTAGGTTCGTTCTCTCATAAATTTTCCTGAGGCAAAAAACATCAGCTTCTAAAAATCACCTCTTTGTATCTGACACATTAGTATGTATGTATATGGCACGCACTGTTATTAAAAGGGTGCACGTATATGGTGGTTAATACATAACACATGAGCATGGATCTTGCGGGTATTCGGCACTCGTGTACATACGCCGGCAGTGGTTAAACACGCCATGTCCGCCTTAGCTGAACATATCTCTATGTGTTATAAACCGTACCGATAAGTCGGCATAATGAAAGGATCATTTTCTATTTAAAGGGTAAGCTTTGGTGTCTTTAAAACTTGCTGCCTCCTCAATAAAATATAACGAAAACTTATTCAATCGATTTTCATTGGGTTTAACGCCGTGTAAAAAAAATTAGGTAATTTTACGGCGTCCAGCGCTCTTAACCTAGCTTTCCTGGACCCTTGTCTCTAACTACCACTCACCGGAAAATTGACATTATTGTCAAATTTTCATGGAAGGGTATAACCTCGCCGGGTTTATTCAATCATGTTTTGATTTACTAGTAGCGGTTTGAGCAGGAAAGTATGGGTTTATTTTGACAGTTGACTGTGACACCGTGTAAGGACACTATAAAAAGTCAATTTTAGCATTTGCATGAATAGAGATGTTTACAAAAAAGACTTACATTATTCATTTGTGTTGCGGGACATGGATCAGGATATCAGCTCAAATGATCTTTGAGAGACAGCCAAAAAGAAAGGCTGTTAATACCTGTAAAATATTTGTATCACAACCAAGTACTTACAGCCCTAATATTTATCATAATATTTAAAAAAAACCTTTTTTGGACGGTGCCCTGTCAGGGTACAGAACGGAGTAGTTTTACCATTTTCCATTGGTACTTATGAACAAAACCGAGCCAGTCTAATACAAAATACTGCAAAAACTCAAAAACAAAAAAATAATTGCAGATGGCTTTAGCCCCCGGCTAGATCAGTTGGAAGCACGCAAGTCTACTGATTGATGGGTCGTGGGTTCGATTCCCGAGCGGGGCAACTTTCGTGGAGCTTGGTCATGAAATTATTTCTACGGCCATTTAACCTTTCAAGGAGGAGTAAATGGGTTGACTGACCGCCGTTATACACTGACCTATACAATGTGTTGAGCTATGGCGTTAAACCCAACAAACAAAAAAAAATAATATCTGTGATAGGCAATCAGGTTTGCGCGGTTTATTGCACAGTAAGATAAAACCGCACACTTAAGTTTTTGAAGATTTTACAAGCGAGTATTGTCATGATCGTCTGTTTTACACAATAGCACAACCCTATCAGTACTGTTAGTACTTTTATTTATTATAGATTCACCGGATGTTGTAGTCATTGTGTTATCAAGTACTGCTGGTTTTATATTCCTATTAGTGTTATTATTTGGTACTGGTTTCATTACTTGGAAACTTTCAAGGTAAGATTTTATATGTTTATATAAAACAGAGGCGGGCTGGGTGTCCATAATTGGGTCGCGAGTATGAACCACGGTCCGAAAGATTTGGAGTTCGAAATAATTATCTACACCTGGACATTCTGCTCGACTGTGCTTTGGATTAATGTCTTTCATACTATTTAACTCATTACTAGACATACATGCAAATATCACCGTCTCGTGTTTATCTATTTTTTAAATTATAAGTTAAACTTATAAATAGAAAATTGCAGGCATTATGCCGATAATCGGACTGCGATAATGAATAATGCACTGCGATGGTACTGTGCGCGATATTAATAAATTGTCTGATTGACTTGTGTTTACTGAGGGTATGTCCTCTTCATATGCATGTATGGTGTGCAGACCCTGGAGTGTGACCCCATGTTGTGGTAATTTGTCAACTAGACACATCGAGAAGCCATCAAATACCTGCTAGTGATTCATTGAAGCAATTCTGTTCACCACATTTCAAAATGGCACCTACTCATTGATAATAGCTGTGTTGAAACAGCATTTGCAGCTAATGTACTTAGCTTCCTCATTTTCCAACAATATGAATGCAAATACATGAATATTTTTTCGTTTGTTTTACTAGAAATTCAACCAGTAAACAACATCGACCACATTCATCTAGTAGTTCTAAATCAACACCATTTAAGACACATTTTGGAGATCAAATGATGGATCCATTTCATATTTCTAGACCGAATGTGGCCACTTTCATGAGGTACGTTCAATTTTGATATTTATTCTCCGCTCGTTGGTACCAAACTTCACACAGTGGTTACTTCCCTTTATTGATAAAACGGTGAAAATATCAACCCATAATGTAACCGATGTAAGGAGTAATGTATTGGTACATGGAATAGATTTTGCTAATGTTAATAATTACAATAGGTGATTAAATCATTAATTTACTTTTACAGTGGACACTGGATTGTGCACATAACGTGGAATATTTGGTGGTCAAAACCATGACCAAAGACCAACAAAATGTTGTTGTCTAGTAAAAACTTCGTAACTTTACCTTTTTTGAATAGAAGTTACGAGGTTTTGACTAGACAACACGAAATGTTTGTATGCATGGTCGCCACCTGAGCATATAACGTTGCAATTTAGTGACAAAATTTAGAGAGAAAATGCTAGAGACCATAAGGGCCATAAAACCTAAATTAAAATTCTTTTCGACTCATTTAATAAATATGCCTTAAAATTAAATGTTAAATTGATTGTGATCATTTTATTCCAATGGTCAATGCAGCTTGTGTGTATTGTTTTTTATTAAGGATATTTCTTTTGTACTAATGACTTTTCACATTAAGCTTTTAATTAATCAATTTTTACTTTCGAAATGCGCATTTATTCCACGTGTGAATGTCTCATATTTGTCTGCACGATACAAGAAAATTGAAGAATCTGATAAAGTTAGTTGTTTATGCTTTGGTTTAGAAGTCATTAGTCAAAGACCGTGATACAAAACGCAAAAGTGGCCCTCCAAGACTTCTGTATATTCCTGAGCTGGCGAAATTCTCTGTGAAACTTTCCCTTGATTTTTGTGTTTTTGAACGCAAGCTGAAATCAAAAACTTGATTTATGCTTAGTCCTTTTGTTTCTTTCACATTTCAGTTCAGAGAACATGTACCTACCAGCTCATGAATACTTCCACCATCCAAACGACTGGGTGGTGAATGAGACCATACCATGAAGTATCAAACAATATCATACAAACTGTACTCATAGGGCGTGCTTATAACGATGACAAGAGAAATGAGTTTGAAGAATGTGATATCATCAGTCGACGAAATTAGTGGGCGCCTCGTTGCCCTGGACAACAACTTATTCGGACAACGAATCATTATTATCTTGCAACCAAAATTCTACAAACAAGATATAGTGCTTGCTTCTAAAATGGCCAGTTCACGCAACCACTTTCATATCCTAATTTTGTAGACTGTATCATAGTCATTGATATGGGAAATTGTGCAATTTATGACATTATGTTGTTAATTATGTATCTGTCTGAAACACTTCGAGTTGCGTTTGGACTCGGAGATTTTTACTCAAGTGAATGCATTAGTACATTTTAACGTAACTGTGATACACTGCGGCCTGTTCAATTACCCTAAACGTTCCAAAACGTTCCGTAACGATACATTCGGAACTCTTCGGCCATTCACTGGGAATAATCTCGGACATATTTAGACGCTATCTTGAAACTACCAGTGTTGAAGTTAACTAATATACGATCGTTTAGGCATGTTTGGTGTTTAGACCACAAATTTTGAAACAACACACATTGCCTTAACGATCGTATATTTGTTTATTAGATTAGATTATTCGCACCGAATGGCCGAGGAGTTCCGAATGTATCGTTAAGGAACGCTTTCGAACGTTTAGGGTAATTGCACAATCTACTGTAGTGATATGTTGCAAACAGAAGATCGGTTATTGACATGGTAGACATGTTTTGTCACACATACCATAGCTCAAAGAAAACATCAATTTTCGAGCGGTAGGCCAATATATTGATGTACATTCTTTGGTTTTTACCAAGATTTGGGAGTTGTGTGCAGAGAGACATTAACCATTTATCTTAATCAAGAAGGGCTGGAACCCGGGACCGATATATTGAGAAACCTATTGCAAATGTACGCTTTATTAACTTGTCAAAGGGAAGCTACTCTTACAAACAAAATGTCACTATTATTGTATTGCAGAGTGATGCTTTTAGGTCCGTGTTCTCCGTGCAAATTCGTTTGCAAATGGAGTCTAATATCATGAAAGTTCTAAATGATCAAATAGTCACTACGACTATACAGGTCGTCCACGTAAACATTGCGTATACAAACATTGCCGGTTTCATAACACACTAATATTTAGGGGTGTATTATTTTTACAATATTATAGTTTAATTAGTTTACACTTATTTTATAAACATATCATTATATAATTTTTACAATGTGAATATACACTATTTAAAATAAATGTTACATATAAAAAAGTATGTTAAAATCAGTAAAATGCTATTCATGCATTAGCTTATACACCTATTTAGTGAGCAGGTCCATCGTTTAAAGTACAAAAACACGCATGACCTAGAATACGACCTGTAATTTATTTGATTGTTATGTATATTTTACATTCGTTTAAATATTAGGTCAGTGTGTTATATGATTAAATCATGAAGATGTATGACCATTTAAGATTTTAAAATTTTAAAATGATAGTCCAGCAGATTCATGACCAAACCTAGATTTGAATAGCATGTTATTAATACTGTTTTTGGATGTCGAATGCTGGGATGTAGTAGATTTGAAAACTGGCATGTGCCACCCTGTTATTCTTGAGCGATTCCGAGAATTCAAGATGGCGTCCAAGATGGCGGAATATCATACGAAAGTTTAATATAAATGTATAGAAATGATTGTTCATGTACCAAATTGTCTATAACATTTACATTGATATTTTTATTGCATTTAATCTATAATTTTACAAATCAGAAATTGACTACGATCGGTTGGGTCATTTGCTTAAAGAAGGAGCAGAGGTCCAGTTTGAGGACCCGCTTAGGGATCGATATGTTCCGGGTTCGAACATCATTAGGGGCACTATAAGTTTCATTGAGCAAGACATTTACCTTGAAAGTGAATTCAATAATCAGGAGTTATCGTAGGAAAATTGTAAAGTTATGTGAACATGTATATGGAAGAAGGCTTTATATCACACTTTGATGTTTATGGAAAGGAATAACCGAAAGCCGAAACCAACTATATTTCGACTATAACTGATCATAAACCTTCACTTATGTTTTATTTAATTTGTATTGTTCCATATCAAAATGCTGATTCACAAGCTTTCCGGAATAGTCATTAAATATGTATAATTTTACAGTTTTATTTTAACTCTATATATACATATACGTTTGTGAGAGAATAGCCAAAGTAATGCAATTTAATTCATAATGAGTTCGCCATGTTTTTTTATTCATATCACGATCCATGGAATGGACTAGATTGAATCTTGAACGAATTATTACAATATAAGCACTTACCGTCATCAGACGCTAAGAAAAGTCCTTTTGGGTATAGAAGAAACGGGATAATGACCGTTGAAATGTTTGGTGCCCAAACTTCATTAAGGCATGTAATACCACATAGGAGTTGAACTCGCCGTCCTTGGATTCCTACTTAGATGCTCTATTGACTGAGCAACTAGAACGGGGTTTCATGCCGAAGGCACATCTAGTGATTATGAAAGTCTTTACAGTACAATTACATAAAAAGTGCAAGCAAACATATCTGGTATAGCAACAGTAAAATACACAGACCTACCACTCAGTTAAAAGTAAAACAACAATTAGTGAGATTTTTTAGATTTCTAACTTTGTAATTAAAGGGAAACCACTAACAAATAACGAAATCTGCAACCTATGGGGTTACCGCCTTGAAACAGACAGTGGTGAAATAATGGCCACTGTGAGTTTAAACAAGGTTTTGTGGTGCACCGACCTCACACTAGCCTCAACAGGTCAACAAACAAAACAGATTGTCTTGGAGTTTAAATCTTCAAATCACCCTTCACTCGACAATTATGCGTGCAAAACGCCTAAAACACACAAAAACAAAAAAGCTAATAGCATAAACCAACGATATACAAGAAGCAATAAAGAGATGGAGGGTAAAACATCAACTGGTTGTCCGGCAGAATTTGGGGCAAAATTAGCTCAACCTGGAATTATTACAGAGCATAGAAAATGTTTTTAGTGTTTTTGAATGCTGGTAATTAGTAGATATGAATCCTGCCGGGTGCCACCCTGTAACCCTACTAGGGTCACTGCTAATTTCCTTGAGCAAGAAATTTACCTGCGATTGCTCTACTCCACCAAGGTGTAAATGGGTACCTGCCGTTGCGTCAATTTTTCGGCTGCTTTAAGTGGAGTAAAAAGACTCCACAAGTAGATGATAGATACATACCAGTAGCCCGATGACCAGGGGTAATAGCCGTTAAGTCGATGAACGTGCATACAGCACGAAACTCAGACTATAAAATGCTATTACCTTTTTAACCCTTGAGCATTTCCGAGAATTCAAGATGGCATTCAAGATGGCGGAAAATCATTCGAAATTTTAAAATGCATGCGCCATCAGGTACATCTTGATTTCTCGAAATTGCTCAAGTGTTACAGGGTGGCACCCGCCAAAGTTTCATATCTTTATTTCTACATACCAACACTCAAAAACAACAAAAATATTTCTGTGCTGTTCAAATCTAAGTTTGGTCTGGATTCTGCCGGACTATGGTTGACGAAACGTAAAACAGTAGGTTGTTTATTATGTACGATGTAACCAAACGAGTTCATGATTCATATATTTTATGAAGAGGGATTAATTCTTGCACATGTTACCGATGTATTTATTTTTTACTTATCATAGATTAAGGGGAAACGTTTATGTGTTGTTATCCATATAAATCAATAGATCTGATGTTGTGGACATAACTGGTTCAAAAAACATACAGACATCAATCGCTACACATACAGTGTCTTAGACCGTACCATTCTTCTTGTTGCTTAGGTAACTAACTTCTAAGCTGTAGAAAATGGAACGTTTTATAGTTTTTAGAATCGTGCTGCTTTTTACTGCAGTACCCGACTGCTATTGTGGAGGTAATGTTTTATTATTTTTGGTAATTATTTTTACGTCTATTTTTACACTGACTTATACCATTTTTGAAAAGGTTTTTGAAGTGTATAAGTCTATATCTGATGATATCACTGTGGCAATACCACGTGACTATGCCATCACAAATGTTATGGCTTGAAGTTGAAAACAGTGAAAAATCAGTATCGACTCAAAGTTTTAAAGAGCTGTAAATCTTTTAATTCTAGCCAGATTTCAATGATACCTACGCGAGGCTAAGAGAAAAATGAAGGCTATATCTCCAACGCCAGTTTTATACTCTCTGCTAACAACCCGAAAAATATTTTTTTTCAGTGTGCTATAGTGACAAGTAGTCGTCCTTTCTGTATAGGAAAACAACGTTGGTAGGGTTTTCAGGGTGTATGCTTAGACTCGAGTAGGTGTCATGTAAATCTGTCAAGAATTAAAAGACTTACACCTCTGTAAAACTTTGTAACAGTCGAGACTGATACATTGGCTACATAAGGTGTAAAGACGAAACAGCTTAGGACAAAAGTAACTGACAAATTAGATTTTCCAATAGCTGTCGAACTACAGACGCCATGTTTGTTAATGAAGCCAATAACTGTCATTGATTCAATTTTGGTTCAATTTTTGGGATTGCCTTTTCAGTGTTTGTCACCCCACATCTTTTCCGTACTGAAATTCATAGGAAAGCAGGTAAGACATTGGCCAATGCTTCACATTATACAGCCGTTTCGCGTTAAGTTAAGCAATTGCAAAAATATCATGTCACATAGTATTTTTACTAAGAATATCGCATGGTTTATTACCAAATTTGTCCTTTACCTAGGAGACATATGTCTTTACCGAAAACATATACATTTATAAACATAACCATTACTAGATGATAATTTTACTCAGCGGGAATGTTGCATATTCATCAAAATACCTTGTCCCACTGTTTGGGTCAATTGATATTCAGATTCATTGTCGCCCTATTTTGCTCAAGGAATGAGAATTCTGACTTTCATAATAAAGCATACACATAGGCCAAACAACTGCAATAGTTTGAACTTCCACAACTTACATCATAAAAATATTTACGCATTGACTTTGCTGTCCCACAAATTCACGTGAATTACGTTACCATTTTCCACAGACTTGCTGGCATGATGTTCATTGCATTATATATATGTATTTATCTTCTGGGAACTACTCAATGTATGTAGCACAAAATTGACAAATGAGATTGGTTGTTAATTAATTGTATAATCCACACATCTCCTCAGAACGGTATTCACTCAATAAAACCTAGGTTTAGTGAATTACGTTACTAGCTGTTTTCATACACACTAACATTACCTATATCCACTTACTAAATTCCATCTAAACTACCCTCTTATAAACTTAAGTAATAACCAAATGAATTGACATTGCCTTGATGCAATTAAATAAACAGCCCAATAAACAATCGATTCGTGAATTACGTTATTGTGAATTACGTTACCGCAAATATCAGTTAGTCGCCGAAATTAAGACCCAGGGTCAATTATAACAGGTTAAATTTACAGCAACACCTAAGAACGTTGAGGTAGCAATATTTTGAAAGTTTTTGAAGAAGGAAATTGCATAAGTAAGAGACTTTCACGAATAATTCATGATGAATGTGAGTCATGTATGTTTCTTAAATAGTTTCATCATACAAATGCATAATAGATAAATCAGTTTTGTATCAGTTGTTTTTTCTGGGGCATTATTTTAGTTACACAGTAACAATTATTTTGTATTGTTCATATGTCCATGCTAGACACACATTTTAAATAGTAACGTAATTCACAGAGCGGTAACGTAATTCACAATCCCTCTAATTTTGTTTGGCCAGTGGGTAAAAGCAAGGTTGAGATGCAAAGGGCATAGAGAGATTGAAGAAAGCCAAAACATGGCCAAAGCTACTGGAAAAGAGAAAATTAATTGAATTAAAACTTTGAAACATTTTACAAACTAACAACCAATAAAGGTCCAAATATATTTAGAATGAGACAAGAATGTATACGATTATGGACCCATAAAATATATAAATTTTAAAGCAAAAACCTAGGAGGCGCATGACGATAAAAGGCAAAGTTGCAGATCGTTGTAACACTAATCTAAATATGGTAGCGATACTTGATTATAAGGCAGATGGATTATGCGATTTAATTAAAATGGTAGCAGTGCCCAATTCCTTTTATGTAGAGAAGGAGATATTCTGAATGGTAGTAAACATGAAGTTCACAGAGAGAACGGATGGCTGGAAAACTACATGTTCTGTGAAGAAGGCCCACAAGAAGATAGAGAATCTAGATGTAAAATGACCGTGCTACAGTTCAAATTTATCAACACTTGACACAAGAGAAAACCAGCGGTGCAAACTTGTGGGCAGACTGTTAGATACTGTTATGTATATTCTATGTATAAGAACGTTAGTAATAATTACAATAATAATTACATGTAGGCAATAAAATATGTTATATCTAAATTGGTGATTATGTGAAGTGAGAAAACCATGCACTTGTCTTAACAATAAGAAGTTACATCATCGTTACTCAACGCTGACGTCGGAATGCTTCAAGTTCAATATACTAGAAGTGTTGAAACATGTTACATGTAAACTTATTTTTCATGCATCAAATATATTTTTTAAAGCTTCAAATCAATCTTGACAAGGAGTATTGAGTGATGTTCTTTTACGTTTAGTCCCATGAAACAGAAATATATCATGTATAAACTGCAGGCTTCCAATTATGCCTCGTATGTAAAATATGAAAATATTTCATATAACAGAAAATATGCCCCTTCATTTAAATCATTGTTAACAGTTTGGAAAATTGTGTTTGCAAACTCGGTAACTAATAATAAATTATACATAATGACCAATAAGTTAGTTTTCATCATTGGCAGAACAAGGATTTCTCTATTGTTAAATTAAGTTAGAGTGTCAGTAATATAGAACATTTTCAAACATGAAAGAAGTTTTGTACAAATATATTGTGAATTACGTTACCGTTCTTTTCTTAAATTAGCGACATTATGGTTCTCCATGATATGTCCTTTTACAGCTTTATCAAGTATTTACTACGTATTCAGTGTTGTAGACATTTATTTGTTATCACAGCTTGCGTATTAATCATTTTGCAATGTATTTTAAAAGGCATTTTGAAATTTTATAAAACTGCGTATGTCGTACAAAGGTTTCAATTATATAAAGGTCCGAAGTCATCCAATCTACTGCTTAAAATCTAAAAATTAGCACAAATGAACTATACACTAAAGAGATTTTTCCATTTTATATCTCTAGTTAACAGTATTTACTTTTATAGATTCACGCCATATAAAATAAAATTTATGTGAATTACGTTACCATTAGTACATATAAATACACACTATTGTACTACACTATCCTTTCAATATTTTGACACCGTAGTTTGAATGCTTTTAGGAAAGGGTATAACATTTTGTATCGATATTTCAATGTTAAAGTATGCCATGCTTATCAGTATCTATACTTTTTGACAGGGAAAGGACTTTTTCTAAAAGAAAAAATCCAATAAAATTGTCTATAATCTATTTGTTTCGTCCTTATTATGTTTGATATACATATTTGTTCTTGTTATGTGTTGGTTGTTTGATAGGTAGAAATGATCAATGAATTGAAAAAAACTCATCATCGGTGTCACACATGGTTTGTATTTTAATTTTAGACATTGTTAATAATTGATTCACTACAGTAACGTAATTCACGGATAAGAATTACCAGGTAAAACTCATCACAAGTATTTACTTATGAACGAACTTGTTATTAAAAAAACTTCTGATTTTAAGTCCGTGAAAGGTTGAAGTTTACATTTTTAAACAAACTTTTTGAGTGCTGCAACATAAATATTATGTGACATATTTTCTCAATAATTGCTTAACTTAACGCGAAACGGCTGTATACCGTGCTTCTATCAACTATATTAAATTTTATATTATCGCATAAAACTCACTTGTTATTGATAATTTTATCAATATTCTAGGTATGGGGATGGATGCCCCATCGGGTGATTCTAAACAACAAATGATGCCCGCGGTTGGTAAGTATAGACAATTTTGACTTCTTACTGCCTCTGTTATTATGGCCAAAGTCTCCCTATTTGCACCACAGGCTGCTTGCGTTCCCACAAAAAAAATAATCAGATATACATGTATATGTGTTTAAAAAATTTTTGTGGGGACGCCGGCAGCCTGTGATTTGCGCATGGTCGTCACGTTGAGTCTCTGTACGTTTAAACAAATACTAGTTGCCTGGACGAACACATTTAAAACTTGAAAAGGAATTTTGTTTGACCTGTTAAAATAATAAATTTACATAAACATTTCAATTCCAAAAAGACGTATGGGCATCTCTCATTTGATAGTCAACTTGTATAGTTTGCATGATGAAAATAAAAGTATCTGAATTTAAAATCAACTAATAAACAAATGTAATCTCATAGATTTGGGAGCTGAAGAAATAAATGTATAGATTTAGCATTACTACACCTGGTGCAGCTTCTACATCAAACTTGCCTTTATATGGCTGCTCCATAATCTCACGTGCCCGTGTCCAAATAAAGACCACGTGTTTTATTCGACAATGTTTCCACCGAAAGCCTGGTTTAACATAGCATCATAAAGACCTGTTTAAAGTTTATGTTTGAAAGCACGGTTTTACTTTAATCCAAAACGACAAATATTTTTGAAACTTTGAAAGGGTGTACTAAACTTTCTATTTGTTCCGAAGGCGACCGAAGACACTATGCTGTATTTGTATAATGTCGCTATGGCACAATGAAACTTATGTATGTAACCCATATCTATATCTATACATTGTATATACATGCATCTATCTCAAAAATTCTCAAGGTTCTATTTGGTCTATTTATTTATTTATAACGGTTTTACGGCGCCCAGCGCACCTTACCTAACTTTCCTGGACCCTTGTCTAATGTCTATAACCAGTTCTTACCTACACTTCCACAAGGCCAGAAACTTCTCCATATACCTTATTAATAGAGGAAATTGACATTATTGTCAAATTTTTATGGAAGGGTATAGCTTTCTCGCTAGGGATTCGAACTCGTACCCCTTCGGGACACTAGATTCGAAATACAGGGGCGCTACCAACTGCGCTACCGACCCATGTTTCTATTTGTTCTAACGTACGGTTGGGGTTAAATGTGTTAAATTACCTCAATGCCCACAATTTGTACACCGTGTTGTAGAGTTTAATATCTATTTATTATTTCTGATAATGTGTTTGTTATGCTATGTTTCAGATGATCCCTGTGCAACTGTAAGATGTGCTAGACCTAACTGTGCTAACCCAGTAAAAGAAGGATGTTGTATGGTTTGTCCTACAGGTGAGTTGATATATTATATCTAACCAGCTTATAAAACGATTGATATATGTATCTGTTTGTGTCTGAGTGTGCCAGCTTGTTACTGAATAAAAACCGAAAAACACTCGTAAAAATACTCGTAGCTCATCGTATCTTAGCTGTTGAGAAACATGACTTATTTCTCATTATAAATTGTCAAATGCGTGTAAATGACATATGACGCAATATGTGTGGCAAATGCTATGTAACTGTTATTCATGATAGGTGATTTGTGCCTTGTCATGTTTACGCCCCATGCTCCACAAGGCAAGATACAAAATCACGTCAAGTTAGCAATCAGTCTATACTATAAATAGTATACTATAAACTTATTTGATTTTCCAGTCAAAGTTGGCACCTGTCCCGTACCAACAGGGGCTGGTATTTGTGTAAATCTTTGTAGTAATGACGCTGATTGTGACGGTAATAAAAAATGTTGCTCTAATGGTTGTGGTAAAACCTGCCAGTCACCTCTTGTCGGTAAGATATTGCTTAAGTTTTTAGCTCACCTGAACTCATTGTGCTTAGGGCAATGTATCGTTACCAAGTTTATCCCATTGCCTTCTATTGCCATGCGTGAAACTACGCTGAGCTATCATAATTGGTATCACTAATTATGTCTAATGCCAAGGACATTTGATAAAATCTCTAGAATATGCCCGATTCGAGTCGATCATTTTCCATAAGAAGACCTTTTTAAAATGTCCAAACTCGTTAAGTAAAGCCCATAATGAACGAAACCAGTAAACTGGATGTATTATTGAAATTCTTGTCTATTTTGACTATGATTTGTGATATTTAGGATATTTTATCTTGAAGTATAGATGGGTACGACCATAGCACACCAACAAAATCTGATAAATATCATCGTGTTAAGTCGTTTACTAGTATTAAAAAGCAAAGAACTGCAAGTGTTTGTCCAATTAATTGAAACTAGACTTGAATTATGCATAGTTTAGGTATTAAATACCTTCTGAAAGCCATATCATTTTAGTGCTTTTTTGTTTTCCCATTTGAATGTATACAATTGACCTTTCGATCCTGTGAACAGTAAGAATGTTTTAAAATGTCAATCAAAATTCTAACTTTAAGTTCTTCTACACGAATCGTTCATTCTGGACTTAAATTAATACTTGAACAAACTGTTAAAGTCTGTGATATAATTCGTGCATCTATAATGTCACCTACCAATACACGTGAAAACCAAGAATAACAATGAAATGTTCTCGTAACATTTTTATGGGGCTACTTTATCTCCGAATGATCAGTAGCACAGCTGTGAAAGTATTACGTTAAGACATTACGGACCAATAATTTCCATGTAATGTTATAAGATTTATACCTAATCTCCCAAAGTTAATCCACCAATATCCTTCTAGAGAAATTAATGGCCCATTAGGCTTGCCAACGTATAAGATTGATGACATTGTGTTCGGAGCAGACAATGTTCTATGTACATTGTTCTTGTACGTGGACAAATAAAACGTTTCTCAACCCAATCATGTACAATGAGGGATATTAGTCAGTTATTCATCCTTAATAAAGTCTGAAGCGATCCAATCGGCAAGTAGGACCTATCAGTTGGAATCCTCGGACTATATTATTGAAGTTCTATGCAAGGATAATAAAATATTTCATTAAATATCTTTCTTGTTATAATTAAAATATTAACAAGAGTGAACAAATTTCGATAGTTATTCAACAAAACATAACTTTGCTTGTTTTTTTTTTTAAACAAATAAACATATTTACAAAAAAAGGTATTAAAGATTGATTATGCCAAATTGGCATTGAAAAATAAGGGTAAAATCCGAGTAATCCAATTGATGCGACCTATCTATTTGAAGAGCAAGCAAAAGGAAACAACTGACTACAGTCCTTCATTCACGTTTGATCAATATTATGTAAGTTCACCAAACAAAGACATACGGAAAGATACTGAAGGCCAAATGCTAGATAATTGCATGGGATTGATAAAAGCTTATGTTGTCAATAGTTTCCATGGAATTTTTTTAGCGCTCTGGAAAATGTATTGACGTCAATACAAACAATCCTATTGGTCGCCATACTCGTAAATTTAAAATATACATGAAGTTTATGTACGTATCTTGTAATTGAGATTTGTGCTTTTTATCTCACCTGCGTACGAAGTTTTTTAGAATGTGTGTATTGCCATGTGTCCATGTTCGTGCCACATTTTCACTATTTCGTCTTATTTAAGCTTCAAATCAATAAAATGTTGGTCAAGTTTGATAATGGGTAATATATGAACACAAAGTGGGTCACAAATCAACGGGAACTCTGGTTATACGCTAAAACAACATTTGTGCACTGTGACAGAAAGCTTAATATATATGTCAAATCTCGGACAAGAGTGACATATTTTTTTTGTAAAAATACCACTCATCATTGCATATTTTTATCTAAAGCGCCAATATAATCGTATGTATACAAACTAACATAATTTTCTAAAATAAAGTTTTTTTTCGTTCAGCACCAGATGGGAGTCAGACTGGTAAGTAATTTCTTCTCTCCTGGTTTAGGGTTACTTATAGGTGCATGTTGCTATGGTGATGGTTTCCATTTATTTGCTGAGACTTATTTGCTGACCTAATCTTTCCTCTAAACTATGTCTATAGATTCTTTTATAGGTAATGTTCAGTGGTCTTTCAATAGCTACTTATTGTAAAGAAATGTTTTCTGTTCTAAACTTATCATGGTTCAATTTCACAATGAAGTTTAAGGTCACATAAGTCAGCATTAATGACGTGTTTTTTTGTACTTTTATAATAAAATGCTGAAGAAATGCGTGGTAAGCAAATATATAGGTTTCTGTTAATTAGATTAAACACTTGAAGTGTAATAAGTCGAAATAAGTGAAATGTAAACATAACATGCAGATGACGTTAAGTGTATTAGTTATATTGATGCCAAATGTTCAGCCCATCTTTTAATAAAAACCTTTCTTCAGGAAACACTGAACTTAACTTTTTTTGGTTTAGTTGATCTACACTGTAAATACTTATAGTTGAAACGTCTCTGTAAATACCATTTTATATGATATTTTCCTTTGCAAAAAAGAAAACACGACCGACAAATATACTTATGAGCAATTAATTGAACTTTTATGAATGTTACATTAAATAAACATTTACCCTACCACTTTATTGCCCCGGTCTCTCGCTTATCTGTATAAAAATGTATCAGGTACCCCTGATATTAATTGTTCGACTTTGTATATTATATATACCACTTTTGAGAAATCAGTATAGCTTAACTACAAAAACTATTTTTTGAGGTACATGAAGGAACTCAACTCTTCAAGCATGTGTATTACTGAGAAATAAACTAATATGTTTAGGATTATCGTAATAATCGCATAAAATCAAACACTGAAATATATACAATCAATACAACAGTGAAGATTCCCTGTTGTGAACCCCATTTGGAAGGACGTGATGCATTGATCCCAACCTCTACGTAAAGATAAAACATAATATCTTCACTCATCACACAAATCGGCTACGCACAGAAAGTAGTGCGGTGTATGCATGAACATAAAAATCGTTGTATGTTTTTTTTTAAATTATCATAATAAAATTGTAAGAAAATGCTGGCTTATAACTACAGAAATACCAATCCATAGATAAAAGTTTCATTTAACGTGCATACTTTATTTTGGATAGTAATATTAAATTGCGAAGTCACAAAAACATACTGAATTTATTTAGTACTTGTAAAAATTGTCGCGTGGATTCGGGTATTTAGACATTTTTACTCATGATACTTAGCGTAGTATCGTACTGACCAGTTAGTTTGTTAGCATAATGTTGAACTCTAATATAGATCAATAGATAGGAAATTAAATAGATAATTAGGATTATTGGTCAAATAGTTCCGCGTAGTATTTTGCTCATAGCTCTGATATGGTAATGAATTGAAGTAAAAAATTATGTTGCAAATTAAAAAATATCATTACCTGATAATTACTCATTATATGTTTAATAGAATGAATATTAACAAAAGTTGTAGATCTTGCGTCGTGTGTGACACTATTGAATGTAAACAGGTGGTACTGTTACATTTTAGAAGTATATACAATTAATTTGTATGCACATTCAGTTTGTACATTTCATACAACGAAAGCTCTGCAGTCTATGTTTTAAGAAACGAAATTTTATTCCACATGTTTTCTCACATTTTTAGCACATTAAGTGACCGAAGCACAACATGATGCTTTTGGCGCTTTGATGAATTTATTAATCTCGTTTTAAATTTACAAAGCTCATATTAAATTTAGTATTTTCTTTCAATTTCACAATCGTCTTTTATCCAATACTCTATGTTTCAAGCTTGTCAATAATTTAACTTTTTATTCATTGTATTTTAATCTTTGTCTCTTTGCCCTTTTTTGCATAGAAAAGCGTCTTCCTTTGTCACTCATTACACTCGTATTGTATCTCAGGGACCACAATTGAAATAAGTGTTTCTTGATGTATAATGTTGTTGATATGGTTATCAAGTTTTTTTTTTGGGGGGGGGGGGGGGGGTAACGCCGTAGCAACACATTGTGTAAGTCATATAACGGCGGTCAGTCAATTTACTCACTCCAACTGGAAAGGCTAAATATTTGGATTTAGCTGTAACCAACTACTAAGCGCATACTTTTGTCAGTGACTGACAACTGTCCTACATAATTATAAAAATCATTGGTAGGAGGGAGAATAGCCGTAGAAATAAAACCCAATAGCTGTTAGATTAGTAACCAAGGAGCTTGAATATTTCGTTGAAGTTACAGTTTGACCATAAATTATTGAGAATAAGAAACTATCTCATTTTCAAAGGAAATGAAATTAAACAGAGAATAGTGAAATTCTACCTTAGTAGCGCTAACCCCAAGCTTCAAAATCATTCAGTTTTTCAATATTTTGTAAGGTCTCCCTTGGCTTGTATACAAGCTTCAATTCGTCGTGGTATGCTATTTAACAAAGAAGAAACTTATGGCTCATACGGTCCCAATATCTGACAACCTCTGCTTTCATATCATATATACTTGTCAAATTTGTTTGGTTAATACTCTCCTTCATACATCCCCTGATGTTTTCAATTGGGTTAAGGTCAGGACTGTAGCTGGGCCAGTCTAAAACATTGATATTTTGTCCCTCGAACCACCTCTGGGTATGCCTGGCTGTGTGCTTTGGGTCATTGTCTTGCTTTAAAATCCAATCATTTCCATACAAAACTTCTGCAGTAGGATTCAGATGTCCTTCCAGAATATCTGAGTACCGTTCACTGGTCAGATTCCCACCAAAAACCAAAAACACAAAGTGGTGTAGACACATGAAACTTCTCACTGTATTTAGGTCGCTGGTAAATAGGTTTCTCGCATGATTTTGTCCATATCTTTACACAGTTAGGGTATAACCATACTGAACTCTCACCAGAGAAAATAGCGTTCTCACAGTTAAAGTTTACATGCACAAAACACCAGTTCAAACGACGTTCTTTATGTTCAGGTTTCAATAACGGTGAAGGAACTCCCTTAATCTTATGCCAGTCCATTGATTGGAGTTGACATCTTATGGTCTGCTTAGAGACAGTAACAGTTCCTCTACGAATCATTTCAGTTCGAATGTTCGAAATACTCATGTGTCTGCCTTTAGAGACAATGATTCCCTACCTCCTTCTGTCACCAACTGTTAATTCTTTAGGCCTACCTGCCTCCTTCTTATGTTTTAATACTTCCGCTATTCTGGATATTTCTTACAATCCTGTACACAGTTGATAGAGGAATGTCTGTTCTTTCTGATAAATCTTGTACTAATGTTATACCTTCATTGTATAACTCAAGAACAATCTTTCTTTTTTCAAAAGCTGACATTTTGACAGTGCTTTTCGAGGTCGTCTGCTATTTTGATTACAAAGGGAGATAACTCTAAGCAAACTTTGAAAAAATGATTGACCGAGTAGTCTCCCTTGACCTTCAAATCAATATTCACAAATATTTCAAAGACAAAGTCAAGAGAGAAAATCAAAAACAACATCTAAATTCTCAATAATTTCTGGTCAAACTGCATTTCGAGTAAAATAATTATACAAATATCCATTACTACGTATGGTGGCATATTTCTGCCATCAGATAACCACATTACTAACAAGTTAATTAAGAGGTTAACTAGTTAACATAACTAGTTAACCTCTTAATTAACTAGATAGTTAAGTGGTTAACTAGATACGGTAACAAGTTAACCACTTAACTTAATTAACTTAAGAGGTCAACTAGTTACCGTAACTAGTTAACCACTTAACTAACTAGATAATTAAGTGGTTAACTAGTTACGGCAACTTTTTAACCACTTAACTTAATTAACTAAACAGGTTAACTAGTTACGGTAACTTGTTAACCTTTTTAATAACTAGTTAGTTAAGTGGTTATCTGATGGCAGAAATATGCCACCATACTTACCTATTATAAAGTATGTTTCCTCTTATTCCAATACAGTGAAATGTGGCGACAGTTTCTATGATCCAGCTACTCAGATGTGTTGTGAAGGAACAGTACAGAAGAAAGAAGGGTCAATGACAAGATGCTGCGCAACTAAAAGCTATGATGCCACAGAGTTTATGTGTTGTAACAGAAAATTAAGCCCTAGAAGTGGAACCTTACCTAAATGTTGTGGTAATGAAGGTTATGATGCTGCCTACGCTCTGTGCTGTAAGGGAAATGTCATAAATAAGTCAGGTAAATTACCTCAGTGTTGTGGTGAAACAGCCATAGATGCATCCTCTCAACTGTGTTGTGGAGGCAATGCTCAAGAAAAGAAAGGACAGTTACCTAGATGTTGTGGTCCTGATGCATTCGACGCAGCAGAAGAAGTTTGTTGTGGCGGAAGCCTTCAAGGCAGTTTAGGCGGAAAATCTAAATGTTGTAAGAATGACAGCTTTAATCCCGCTAGAGAAATGTGCTGCAATGGTGTTGTTAGCCGCAAGAAGGGAGACAAACCAATGTGTTGCAATTCAGAAGCATTTGACGCCGTTCAAGAAGTATGCTGTAAGGGAACACTTCACCCACGTCTTGATGGAGATACCAAATGCTGCGGGAACCAGTCATACGAGCAATGTAAGTTTATGTGTTGCCGTGGCAACGTCTTGAAGAAAATTGGTCTTCTCCCAAAATGCTGCGGTGACGAATCGTATGATGCTGCTATTAAACTTTGTTGCCGTGGAAACGTGTTCAAGAAAACTGGAACTCATCCAAGGTGTTGTAATGATACAATGATTGACGCCACAACGCATCTGTGTTGTGAAGGTAACGTTAGAAAGATGGAAGGCACCAACAGTCGATGTTGCGGATCTAAAAGAGTGGATACATTAACACAACTTTGCTGCAATGGTACAGTCAAGGATAAAAAAGGAGAAGAGCCAAAGTGTTGTGGAAATAAGATTTATGATGCTACAACTCATGCATGCTGTGATGGTAAACTGGTCACATCTGAAGGTGCAAGGCCTAAATGTTGTGGCAAGAAGCCTTATGATAGTGCTTTCCAGTTATGCTGCGATGGTCGTGTGAAGAATATGAAAGGGGCTATGTCCAAGTGCTGTGGTACTGAGGCTTATGATATGGCACTCTATCAGTGCTGTGAAGGTAGAATAGAAAAACGACAAGGAGCTAAGGCAACTTGCTGTGGTCGGAACGCTTACGATGAATCCAAGTATAAGTGTTGTAACGGTAAAGTCAGAAGTATTAACAAGTTTCTGATTCCAGTATGTTGTGGAAACGTCCTAATAGATGAAACCAAGGCCTTATGTTGTGAAAACATTACAGTTACCAAGAAAACCAATTCCTCGTCTTGTTGTGGTGCAGAACAATATGATAAAGTAACCCAGATCTGTTGTAATGGTGTAGTTAACGACTTACGAGGTTCGAAGCCTATGTGTTGTGGTACAAAATCATACGACGCTGCTGCCGAGCTATGCTGCATGGACAAGGTACAAAAACGCTTTGGTCAAAGCCCACAATGCTGCGGAACACAATCTTACAACGCCGTTGACAGTCTATGCTGTGATGGTACCGTACAACCAAGGTTTGGTCTAGAACCGATGTGTTGTGAATTTGTAAGTTACGACGCTGCTACTCATTGTTGCTGTGTTGACACAGTGGTACAGAAAGCCGGTCTAGTCAGTCCAGCTTGCTGCCGTAGACAAATATACGATGCAGCAGAATCCCTTTGTTGCAGAGGTGATATATTCCCACGAGAAGGTAGTGAACCAAAATGTTGTGCTGATGTTGCCTACGACAAGGCTGTGGCATTGTGCTGTTCTGGCTTCTTGTACAATAGAACTAGTGTCGACTCTGATTGCTGCGATAATGAAATGTACGATATGACAACACATGTTTGCTGTAATGGTATGGTGAAGGAAAATGTTGGCGCTGATACAAGATGTTGTGGACCATATCCATATAATGGTGAGACAGAACTCTGCTGTGATGGAAAGGTTCAACCAAAGGTCGGTGAAAACACTGACTGCTGTGGATGTAAATCCTATAACACAGACAAAGGTTTGTGTTGCAGTGGTCTTGTCAAAGTTAAGTCTGGAGAAATTCCAAAATGTTGCGGTACCAAGGTGTTTGATGCCAAGTATTTCGAATGTTGCAACGGTAACTTGAAAAGAAGACCAGAGTAAATAATACAACATCGCGTTCGTCTACTTAATTACCGGTGCATGTAAAAACTGTAATATTTATAATATTTAATAGAATTTCAATTGACTGAAACCAATTACGTTCGTTTTGACATGATCGATGCCTTGTCCAAATATATTAGATTAAAACTAAGATAGTAATTTGTTGATTTTTATTCATGGAGTCATTCTTACTGATATGTCGGCAAGCACAGTTTGTTTGTTCAGTTTCCATAAACTCAATTCTCCAACAAACGTATTTGTTTCCAGCAATTTATGTCAGACTAACATAAATTGTATTTCATATGAGAGGCATTTGCGACTAATGACTCTCTTTGAAATTTTCATTCGTAGCTATCTGTGACTGACTAAAAGAAAATAGTACACATGATTTAAGCTGTTATTCAGCTACGACATTGAAATTTATACATGGGGCCCGTTGCCTAAGCATATCGCTACGTATCGCTTCGCATCCTGGTGCCCTCATACATTAACTATAACAGTAAAGTCTCAACTAACGAACAGTCCAATAATTCGACCAACTTCAAATTACGAGCCAGTCTTAATGCACTAATTTCAGGTCCGATATTTCTACCAGTCTATACCAGTCATTGACATTTTGTGCTAGACAACTTATTAGCGAGTATATCATTTAGTAACTTATTGTTATACATGTACTCAATATATATGCTGATCCACAGGCGACCGGCACGATCCCAAAGCAAAAACACACATACATATGTACATGTATATATAGTGTTTTTGCTTTGGGACGGTGCTGGTCGCCTGTGTGCTGATCAACTCGGTATTAGGGCCACTTTCTGTCAGAACGTCAGGTGGTCATATTAGCGGAACTTTACTGTACAACAAAAACACACAGCATTTACAGACTGTTTTTTAATCAAACTTTATTCAAAAATCAAAGTTATGATAACTAACAAATGATTTAACAAACTATTATTGTTAGATTATATTCATCTGTCAGTGGCGCCTACATTAACCCCGTATATTTAAATACTTGCTACAGTACGTGAAACATACTGTATCTATGAAAAAATACCAGGGTAAATGAATGCGCCGCTGACAGGTGAATAAAATTACACAAAAAACAAGCAATAATGATACAACTTCAGTTTATGATTTTGGAGACCATTTTTCTGATTAGAATAAAGTATACAAGTCTACGTATTCTACATTATGTATAATTCAATGTATAAGAATAAAACAGCACTGACTAAAATCATAAAATCAAGTGTCTGTGGTATCAAGAAGACAATACAAAATTATACAAATTTTTCAACCCTTGCTAAGTTTGTTTTTAACATCGGGAGACCAACGGCCACAGAAAGAAACAAACTTTACAAGTTCTCTCATAAACAACAACACGCGCAATCAAAATAAATCCGAATCCAATCGCCATTTGTTACAATGTAGGCACGTTTCGCATAAAAAACAACAAACAATTAAATGTATGAATACCTGAAAATATTGGTTCAGTCAAGCAAAACAAACGCCTTTCAAAATGACTCCATCGTACAGTTGTATGAGACTACACCGTTCAAAATTGTGCGTTTTGACTACACCATACACTGGTGTCTACATTTACTAAGTGTACACTCATAAAATGTTTGTTTTTGTAGAAGGGAGAGGATTATCCTCCAAAGTAAGAAAACAGAGTAACTCAGACGATCATTTTACGCTACACTACCTATTGTTTTCAATCTAAATTCCCAATGAAGTCCGAATCGGACTTTAAAGATTTAACTTCTCGCTTCAATTTTTAAAATCATACATCGACCAACTTTAAGATTCATTTCTGAGCTTTTGGGTGGATATCAATGGAATGGGGGTTGTACATTATGCACGGAATCTATGCCTAGTTGAATACAACTGATTATATAGCAATTAATGTGGATAAAGTTAGAGAAATCGAGAAAATATCATCTGTTTACCTCTTCATCTGCTCTCTGCCCGCCATCTTGGTTGACTAACCCGTACTGTGCTACATTACAGTGCCTGAGCATCCTCAGTCATGAATTAGTTTATTATATTGCGGTTTACATAAACAGGGATATTTGTACGAACTGTACGTGAATTAATGAAGTAATATATGTGTATTTATCTACAGAAATGGAGGGGGGAAAACATACATTTAACATTTCATCGAATAAACACGACATATACATATATCGCAGTTTGTTTGCAAACAAGAAGATAATGAACCTCAAATTGGTCAAAAATAATGATAATTTGAAAGTTTTGAAGAAAAGAGGTAGGTTCGCTAGCTACTTCTAATCTCACAACCACATACATAGATGATATTTTCATTCCATAACAACGGAGCCCCAAAAGTGACATTTTTATTTTTTTTATTTTCACAATTATTTCGTTTAATCGTATTATAATTTCGTAAATATGAAACATTATTTCGTAAAAACAATAAATTTTACGTTAACTTTAAACGAAATTATTGTGAAAAATGATTTCAAAATGTCACTTTTGGGGCTCCGTACCTAACTGATCTTTTTACATACATAACAATTTATTAGCACTTATAACCATGTTCACTTGTGTAAACAGCTTTTGGAGGAACAAAATGTTATTGTAAACCTTTGTTTAATATTCGTATAGTTTGAACCATAGAAAGGAAAATTAATGAGAATTTCCTAGTGACTAGAATATTTACGATGGTTATGGCCATACTGATTAGTAAACGGATTGTCTCTTTTTTTAATAACACCTATTAACCACTCTCTTTGTTGAAAATGACCACAAACGCTGTAAATAAAGCAGCTCTATAATTTAAATACATTTATTTCATGCTTTAAGGCGACATGCAGTGTTACTCGATGAAAATGTATGATAAAAATATAAGTTTATATTTTCACTGCGATTAAAATATAAAACTGACGAAATATTTTTCCTATATCGTCTGAATTTATGTTACTCAATGATCAGCTATGGTAGGTCTAAAAATCACTTTTAGTGGTTAAAACCACTTGGCAGATAATACGTTTTGATACTATAACAATATGAGTTCAAAGTAATGTAAAATGTATTCATCTGTCAGTGGCGCATACATTACCCCCGCTGATTTAAATACTCGATATTTGTTCGATACTCCCTGTACATAGATAAGGATAACGAATGTTATTGATGATGAGTACAGAAGTACTGTAGTAAGTATTTAAAACAGCGAGGGTAATGTATGGATCACTGACAAGTGAATACAGTTTGAAATAATAAAATGTGAAACAGTGTTCAAAATTAATATGATACATTATGATACCTAATAGTGGTGATAGCAATCATGTATATTTAATATATATATATATATATATATATATATATTTAGACATATATATATATCATGTATATTTATATATATACTAATACATATGTCCATCTACGGGGTATCGGTCTATTTGAAACCATACTTGTGGGGTCGATATTTCGTAAGGGGCATATATCAAGCCTCGCAATTCTAGCACCTTTTAAATGATGTAGGGGGGTGTAGGGTACCCTTCTAAAATAGTGTGCATAAGGCGGTTTCAATAGTGAATGGTATATGCCCCATTAAAGTGTATAATTTTTATGGGGTACTACATTTCTTGTCATATTGAAGTCACCTATTTTGAAATTAAATATATATTTGATATACATAACTTAGTACCCCTTAGGTCTGTCGTTTGGAAATGTTCAATACATGCGTACATAGTTGCATATATTGAAACCAACTATATGAAATTATGCCCCTCAATGGACGCGTGTATGGAACATTTCCAAACGACAGACCTAAGGGGCACTAAGTTATGTATATCAAATATATATTTAATTTCAAAATAGGTGACTTCAATATGACAAGAAATGTAGTACCCCATAAAAATTATACACATTAATGGGGCATATACCATTCACTATTAAAACCGCCTTATGCACACTATTTTAGTAGGGTACCCTACACCCCCCTACATCATTTAAAAGGTGCTAGAATTGCGAGGTCTGATATATGCCCCTTACGAAATATTGAAGTCACCTATTTGGAATTAAATATATAGTTGATATACATAACTTAGTGCCCCTTAGGTCTATCTTTTGGAAATGTTCAATACATGCGAACATAGTTGCATATATTGAAACCAACTATATGAAATTATGCCCCGCAAGTAGGTCTTATATATGGGCCCCGTAGGTTGTCGTATGTCTAAATATATATATATATTTAATGACTAAAAACGAGGTCCTTTTGAATGAAATAAAATGTTCTGAAAAAGCAACAATGAAAGAACTATAAACAGGAATATGGAATGGATCATCATATCATGAAATTCACTATACGTTCTCGTTTGTTCAACATGATAGCATATCGATAGTTCATTAGTTATATTACCTTAAGGCCACAACAAGTTGATCATGTGTTCTATGGATTCGCTCGCACCTTAATTTTGACGGGTTTTCCAAAAAAATATTTTTATTTCCTCGTTTGCTCATAAAAAATTGGTCAAACCGCTATATAAAGCAACTGAATTAATATTTTTTTTCTTCGCTCGCTCGCCCCATTTTTTCCCAGACAAATCCGTAAAACACATCAACTTGTTGTGGCCTTAATTAGCATTTAAATTAATCATCCATTTTGTCATCATTTTTCACTATGTGTGTACAGGTATTGTACGCAGTTGCCAGAACATATAAGTAAAGGGTTCAAACTTATGGAATTCAACCTGTAATAAACACCATGTTTCGCATGAACAAAGTTCTTTATAGTAACGTTTCAACAATAACTAAAGCATGAATGGGAAATTTGTTCGAGCCATGTGTGGATAAATTTATAAACCCAATACCTCCCATACGAATGAACTATCGATATTATGAATTACGTTGAAAAAAAATTGTTTATTGAATACACTAAGTTTCATGTTAAATAATGCATTTCATATGCAAACAATACATTGTACATGTATGTGTTTATATAACGTATATTACGTTTCGTAGTATAATGACATTACACAACGGTATCCTTTTATATAGAAATTACTTGCATCATGAAGTTACAGGAATTTCATCACACTATAAAAATAATTCAGAATAAACTCGTTGTATTTTTGATGACATTAGTCAGCAGGAGGTGGCATGCCACCGTTATAGTCACTAGGTTTGTAACCCGGTGTAATCACAGCATGATATGCTGGTGGCGGTGGCACAGATTTGTCTATATGGTAGGCCGGTGATGCCACGGTCATTTCATAAGGCGGGGGCATCGGAGCGGTTGGTGAAATGGGAAAACCATGCATAGAAGGATGGTAATACGCTGGTGGTTGTAAGTCGACCATCTGCATGTTGGTATTATATGCTGGGTTAGAAACATTTGGTTGTCTTGTTCTAGTAGGAGGTATACGATATGATCTTCTATGAGGAACTGGTACAGGAATTGGTCGACCTAGAAGAAGAACATATTTAAAATATTATATATGTAATCATGATGATGTCTGTTTTGCTACTTGAATAACGGCCATTTTAATGAGATCCAACGATTAACGGTCATTTTAATGAGATCCAACGATTAACGGTCGCTTTAATGAGATCCAACGATTAACGGTCGCTTTAATGAGATCCAACTGAAAGAGCAATGGTCATTTAAAAGAAATACAAAGATCAACGGTCATTTTAATGAGATCTAAAGAGTAATGTAAGCGTGACATGTTTTTGATCTTTGACTTTTTTACTCATCCTTTTTGGGGGGTAACAAATAAATCCGAAATTTTATGGTACAGTTTCAAAGTACTTAATGCTTAATTTTTATGAGAACGAATTTGATTGTTTGATATCATCTAATTTCGTGAAAACTTTTTTTAAATCAATGTTATACGGAAGCTTTCAATATATTTGTTCATCGTCTTTCGTTAGATTGAAACGTCAATTAAAAAAACTCATCTATACATGAATATACTGCGTGATTCCTTATAATATACTCAAACAAACGCGTATTGTTATATAGAAATTGTTTTAAACACTTGTAAAAGTATAATGGCCTTTCAAACCTAGAAATTTCCATTGTTTATGGAGAACTTCTATATCCGTGTATTAATAACAGGAAGCTGTGACGGTACAATGAAAATATCGGCTCGAGTAATCGATACAACCAATGCGTTTTATCAAGTGAAAAAATATATCCATTCAAAGTGAAACAACAATAATCAAGTCAATATTCGCTGCAATTGTTCTCAATCACTTATTCACTGATGTCAATAATGTATAAGTGAAAAGTATAAATTTTACTTCGTATAACGTTTGTGATCAATATTTTGTACTTTTTACATCGATATCAAGGCTCATTCACCAGTTTTGTGCATGTATCACTACCTAGCGCTACCTAGGGATTGCCTTTGCTGCAGTTTAGTGTCATGCAACTTTGGCTGTATCGCTATCTAGCGCTACCTAACGCTTGCCTATGCAGCAGTTATCTGCAATGTAACTCTGGCTGTATCGCTACCTAGCGATTGCCTTTGCTGCAGTTTAGTGCAATGCAACTCTGGCTGTATCGCTACCTAGCGCTACCTAACGATTGCATATGCAGCAGTTTTCTGCAATGAAGCGCTGATTAGCACAATTTATTTAGCTAGCTAAATTTATTCGGCACATTAAGATATTTTCAAAGCCAGTAACTCTTGGCTTAGCCACTTTGAAACAAAAGCGTCGCATGGTACTTGGTTAAAACAAAATTTCTATTTCGATGCGCTATGTAGCGACTTACTACATTTGTATAACATATAAAATATATCAAGTGTATAATTCTATATCAGATGGAATGTAATGTTTCAAAATTCATATATTGATTAGAATCATTTTAAAAGGCCATACTTTAGACAAAACTACTTTAAACACGCCATGTACATAGACTTTACTACACAAACATTTTAAAAATGATCAAACCCATATTTATGCCATTCTATATAGTCATGTATTCTGACAATGTTTATTTTTTGACAATTGTCAACTGTGTCAATTAAATCACAGTTATATATTTTTACATAATTCTCTATGTTGGGCAGCGAATTTTGAGTCCCAGGGCTGCTTTTCACAAAAAATCTTACGAAAAAAATCAAAAGCAACAAACATTAATAATACGCTCATTTTTTTGCTAATCAATTCTAAATATTATACAAATTGTGTAGAATTGTGTATACCTTTTGAATATCATACCATAGTTATGCTTACTATCCGTCTGACTTTGAAGTGCTAATTATATGAAACTGACTTACGAAGATTTTTTTCGTAAGATTTTTTGTGAAAAACACCACAGATGTTTACTTTGAAAAGAAAAGGGTCCTGATATTAAGACAGTTCCGCTATTAAGACCATCGATTCTAATTGTCCTTAAGTGAAAATTTACTGTAGTTCATTTTCATTTGTTTATTAATTTATTTGTTGGAGTTAACGCCGTGTCAACACAATTTAGGTCATTTTACGGCGTCCAGCGCACCTAACCTAGCTTTCCTGGACCTTTGTCTATAACCAGTACTCACCTACCCTTCCACAAGGCCGAAAACTTCTCCATATTATCTAATCAATGGAGGAAAATCGACATTATTGTCAAATTTTCATGGAAGGGTATAACCTCCCCGGGTAAGATTCGAACCCGCACCCCCTCGGGCACGAGATTCCAAATCCCGGCGCGCTACCAACTGCACTATCGACTCGGGTTTAGTTCATTTTCAAACCAGCGAGGTAGTATATGTGCAACTGACAGTTGAATAAAATTTAACGAAATTTCTACATTATTACCTGTGATAGGATCCCTAGTGAGTGGCGGGGCAGCAGTCACATGTCTTGTACTTTGTGTATTATTAGATCTCATACCAAGTCTTCCTAGAATGCCACCACCACCGCCACCTGATGACTGACCTTTCTGTTTCTTTTTACAACAGAATATCACAATACCAATTATCACTCCAATAACAATAAGACCTCCTGCAAGAAGAAATAATTTTATCTTATAATAAAATCATGCATATCTATGTACTTTCATTTACACTTTACTGGTCAAATCCGCATTTTACGTGTTTAAACCCCTTTAAAAGGCTCCCACAGGCCTTGAATGAAATGGTTTGAACTGGATTAAGTGAGTTTTTTTACTTGAGGAAAGTTGTTAAAAGAATATGTGTTTTCCGCACGCCTCCTCCATCAAAGTATGTTCTATTGGGTCTCAGAGGGGATGGGCACCCACTGTCTCTTGGGTTTGAAGGAGGCGCATTATTTATTTTAGTATTTGGGATGTTTTGCAGCTAGACCCACGTGGGTTCTACTTTGTGTCCCACTTCTTTTTCATAGGGATGGGACAGTTACGTTAACCTACATTTCACCAATGTCTGCTTCATTTTGCCCAAAATTCTTCATTGCGTTTTTTAGTCATGTCGTCTCACAATGCAACGAGTGGTAAGCACAGGAACCAGGCCCCAGTTTCACAAACAAATTTAAGTACGAACTCAATAACAGACTCAAGTGTTTTGGTCTCTAAATAGCATGTCAATGTAGTTAGAATGGCTGTTATCAGATAATCATAATAACGAAATTATATAGAACGTATTAACATAAAATATAAACGATCGTATATTTGTTTACTTCAACACCGGTAGTTTCAAAATAGCGTCTAAATATGTCCGAGATTATTCGCAGCGAATGGCCGAGGTGTTCCGAATGTATCGTTACGGAACGTTTTGGAACGTTTAGGGTAATTGAACAGGCTAATGATTTCACTTGAGACTAAACTCAACAGTGCATTAACAGACTCAAATCAATTCAATTAAATCAAATCCTATTCAAACATGTAAGTCAGTTTTATTTTATATGCTTTGAATTTGAAATAACTATTGGGTTTCTAATGATACTTCATTTGTTGTAACATTTATTGGTTAGATAAGTGAAATTAATTATCAAAACATAAGATTTAGTTTGAGTACAAAGTTGAATTTTTTTCTTCGTGAAACTGGGACCTGAAGAACCGGTGTCGAACGTTCAAAACGCCCGAAAGAATAAATAAGTGCATGGTATTTCACTTTTAGTTGATTTACAGGACCAAAGGGAGGTAACTAGAAAACACCGCATTTGTATAGCGCTCTTTTCATATTGAATATATGTTCAAAAGCGCATATACTTATGCAATGTCATATACGTGCTACGTCAAAATATTCCAGAAACATTTTACAACGTATTGTATTCCAGATAACAAACAAAATCAATATATCCTGGACTGAGTAAATAAATTCAAATAGAACCAATATTAATAATTTAAATAGTTCTTATTGAGCACTATAATATTCATAGCTTAACAAGCTTCAAATATCAATAATCAAGCAAGTGTTACAAATAAACAGATGTATTAAAACACATGGTATTTAAAACACGGAAATTTAAATATGTTCACAGCACCAAGTTAAACGTAGACAATCAATTGATATGTGAAATTTAAACTCTAAGTAATTAAACTTAGCGGGGATCGAAACAGCCAGCCATTCATTGGCACCACTATATACATGCATAGGAACATGTTATTTTATGACCAGAAGCGTGCTCAGTAACGACTGTTAGCGAACGTTACGGACCCGGAACAGCTCAACCCGAAGACAACTCAACCCGTAGATAACTCAACCCAAAGTTGGGACAACTGATCCGACCCTAACGTTTTTGAACGTTCGGGGTAATTGAACAGGCTACAGATGTTTTAATGGCCTCCAGTGCCAGAGCAGTCATTGTGAAATGAGAGTCTCGTAAAAACATAAAGAAACAATAATACTGTTGGTCGCTGGTGTTGATTTGGTTAATTATGCTAAATATAATTGTCAGGGGTTTTCTCGAATACACTAGCCTAAAGTTTACCCAAATGAAATGGGAAGATCGATTAAATTTGATTATAAAAAAGACATCTAGGTTTCAGAATTCGGTTTCACAAAACTTATGAATTTGATTTCTGTCTCAAAATTTGTTTCCCCACAAGATACGTTATAAAAACAAACCCCAAAATGATATAAACAAACATATTGAAGCAGACATTGAAATGGATGTAGCCCACATGTCTACTGATCAAAAGGTCTTAGGTTCAATTCTTGGGCGATGCATACTTTCTAGGAACTTGGTCATGAAATAATTTCTATGGCTATTTTCACTTCTACCACTGGTTCTAAATCATGTTGGGCAGTTGTCAGTCAATGGTGGAAGTATGTGCCTAGTAAATGGATAACACCCAATCTAGAGGTATAGCCTTTCCAGGTACTGAATATATAATACTAGAGATTTATCTCACTTTAAGAAGTATTGTTACGCCGGTCCCAGTTCGCCAATATTTTAACCGAATGTGTCAATCTCACACAATCCAAAATGTACCATAAAATAATACAAGTCTAAATGTTTGCCATGTGACTTACCTATAACGGAACCAATAATCTGTGTAGTAATTTGACAACAAAATTCTTCATATTTCTCACCACAGCAACCATGATCGCATCTAAACTGATTTGGATATTTCTTAGAATTGTAACAATATTTACCATACACAACTGTCAATTAGAAACATATAAATATTATAAAGTTTTTTTCCTTTTTTTCTGTTGTTGTATTAATGTTATTTTTATGTTTCATTGTACAGTATTGTCATGTTCTTAATCTTGTTCTGTTGTTCATGTTAACCCGGGTCGATAGCGCAATTGGTAGCGCGCCGGGATTCGGAATCTCGTGTCCAGAGGGGGGTACGGGTTCGAATCCCACCCGGGGAGGTTATACCCTTCCATGAAAATTAGACAATAATATAGAAAAAGGTCCAGGAAAGCTAGGTTAGGTGCGCTGGACGCCGTGAAATGACCTAAAATGTGTTGATACGGCGTTAAATCCAATAAATAAATATGTTGTTCATGTTCGCCTTGTTTAAGGCATCCCACGATACATTTACTCCACTATGCTGCGTCAAGGATTGTAACGGAAGAAAGTACTGTGGTTGCCGACGATGAGTTTAAGGCAACAATATGTACATGGATTATTTTTATATAGAGATATTGTATTACATTGTATTGTATAAATCTGCAACCGTCGGAAAAGTAAGCATCAAGTTAGTAAATATTTGAACTCAGATTGTGGGAAAACGCTTCTTTCGCCAGTTCCAAGCATTGCATTTTCGAAGTCTTCAGACTAGATACTCATCACACATTTTAGGTACAATATCGCAAATAATCACAGCGAGCTCTCGAAATAAATGGGAAATAAAATAGTTTTTTCTTATACAAAAGGTTAGTAATGTTAAAAAAGAGTATGCTTTGAAGCTATTAATGTAAACTATATGTGTTTTCTGACTTTGTTTCTGTACAGGCTGTAGCTATTCGTAGTAACTATTGCTGCTGTTTTGGGGTAACTAAATTGTCTTCTCGACCAATTCCCAACACAATTTGGTTGATATATTTTGTCAAGCTTATATTAATGAGAAACCAGAAGCTTTACATGTCTATATATAAACAGGTAATTACGTAATATAAGATGTTGCTGTTCTTAAAACAACTAGACTTGAGTCAGGAAATACAATTTATAGTGCGTACAAAAAACAAACCCTGTTTATGTAAACAGTGCTATGAACAAATCCGCGACAAGAAATGCCCAGGTGATTATGAAATGTATTTTAATGTATTTAAGTGACCTGTTAGTGCCTTGGCAAAGCGTTCTACCATTACAATCATACTTGATTAAGAGGGCGGTGGCTTATCTGCCACTCTTATCATGTAAAATGAGCTACATGTATTTAAATTTTATTTTAAATACTGCCTTTGGAATGGATTGGTTTGTTTTACTATTACTATAGGTTTAATTTAATATTATCACAAAAATGTTATGTTATTTTGTGCGAACTATAGTTACCACTTACATGTACACACAACTAATGAGCAATAACTAGTGTTGCCGCTGAGGTGTGTAGTGAAAGAGATAGTTTATTTATTTCTATAACTTTTAAAAATGTATGAGACCAATAGTGCATAGTAAAAGATGGCAAAAAATGTAATAATCTCCCATCTGATTTTAATTACTAGAAGCACATTAACCCCATTTCAGTTACACCAAAAAAGTATATCGGGTCTGCGTCGGGCCTACATGATCAATTAATGTAACTATTTTGTATATCGGATTGACATCGGTACGATAGTGCTTTTTCTGCTACACCTCCATATATTGTTAAATCGTTAAAATATTATGAAATAAATTGATTCTAATGAAACACCTTTGTTATCTACTTATTATATTTACGTACTGTCATACCGGCAAAATGTGCCTAGTTTGGGACCGACATCGGACCGCTGCAGTGCCGACATACTCAACATTTTGGAAAATGCTAACTGCAATTGTATTGTTCACTTAATTATGTTAATAAATAGTCCTGTGTATGATTTCAATTTCTAGAACCACACTAACCCTATTTCATGTAACGTCAAAAAACGTATATCGGGTCTGCGTCGGGCCTACATGGTAATGAACGCAACTATTTTGTATATCGGATTGACAACGGTACGATATTGCGTTTTCTTGTTTACCATGCAGCAAATAATTGTACATTTTGGTATGAATTTTAAAATAATTTTAGCTGTGTTTTGAAATGAAATGTTGTTTGCAATTGAAATCACTATTTTTAAGTACATAAAAACCACTCTTATATAATATTATTATTTTAAATGAAGAACTGGCAAATATTCACTGCATTCCTTCTTTCAACTGAATGAAAAGTCAAAGGAAGGTGATGAAGGTGAACTTTATTTTCTTTTAAAAGTAGATCTAATGATGATTTAACAAATGTGTAAACACTGTTAATTACTTCATTTTAACCATTTGAGCGATTGAAAAATACAAAATTTATCTGTTTGTCTTATTTTAAAGTAAAATTATGGTTGAAAATATTTGTAACATAATTTCGCGACATGCATTAACAAGGCCCTGATTATCATTTGCTCTTAATAGTTAGAATATACTAAATATTCGCTTTTATAATCTTTTTTGTAACAAATCCGTTTGTTTTTTGCATACTGGCTGTTTATTTTCACTCCACGGTTTATTAATGTACATGTACACCGCTATTGTTTTGATGTTAGCCCGATGTAGGCAAGAAATATCGGGCCGATATTGTTTAGACATCGGCCCGATATTGTACTACCGATGTCGGGTCGACATCATTCCTATTTGCAGCCGAGGTTAAATCCGACGTTGGGCCGTCATAGAAAACCATTTAGGTTTGCTGTCGCTCCGATATAGAATAATTTCTACTGTTGACTGACATCACACCGCTATTGTTTTGATGTCGGCCCGATGTAGGCAAGAAATATCGGGCCGATATTGTGTAGACATTGGCCCGATATTGTATTACCGATGTCGGGTCGACATCATTCCTATTTGCAGCCGAGGTTAAATCCGACGTTGGGCCGTCATAGAAAACCATATAGGTTTGCTGTCGGACCGATATAGAATAATTTCTATTGTTGACTGACATCACACCGCTATTGTTTTGATGTCGGGCCGATATTGTGTAGACATCGGCCCGATATTGTATTACCGATGTCGGGTCGACATCATTCCTATTTGCAGCCGAGATTAAATCCGACGTCGGGCCGTTATAGAAAACCATAGAGGTTTGATGTCGGGTCGATATAGAATGTTGGCTGGGCTGTCTCAGGTCAATATGCAGAAGTTGTATCATTTAGTTATAGAGTCTGTAAAATTTAACCAGCTAATCAACCTCTACTCAGAACAATTTCATAGTGGTTAAAGTGAGCTTTTATATCATCGTACTTCTATACCTTGGCGGTAGGGCTACATGTCCTTGTTTCGCATTGTTTTACGGAAGAAGTCAAATGGATCGACCATTCCCATAGTGAACTATTTTCCGTACAAATAACAATACATTTGTTTACAATCATAACCACAAGCTTTTTTGTTAACACGTTGTGGGACAATTTGATGCTGTAAATCTTTGCATCATATACCAATATAGGTAAAGCCATTGGAAGGTCCATACATTATACTTTTTTGAATTGAGGTTTTGACTCGACAACAACGATATGCTAATAGGTGAAGTCATGGCATATTTCATACACTACATTTGTCCACAATCATAACCATGTATGTTTTTGTTAACACCTTGTTTGTGGGACAAAATAATACTGTAAACCTTGTAGCATATGCTTATCAATATTATATGTTTTTCCACAATCAGAACCATATGCTTTTTTGTTAACAACTTGTTTGTGGGACAAAATGTAACGGTATGTTTTGTTAAATATGCTGATATGTAAAGCCATTGGAAGGTCCATTGTATCAAATAATTCGGTTTACCAGTACCATGTCAATGTTGCTCGGCTGTATATTAGACATGTCAATAATATTTTTCTACTTAATACTAATTTATGTAAGCTCGATTGTGATACAGATGGAAACAAATTAAGAGTCCACCTCTTGTTCCCATAGTACTGAGATAGAAGGACTGAGTTTCTTGCTAAAGGAAACAACGGGGTGGGTTTTAGATAGGATTCACACCAACGCAAAACTGGCGATTCAATGATTACCAGTCCAACGTCGTAAAACTCAATGGTTGTAATAAGCTTTACCGAACTCTAACAGTACAGAAGCTGAGACAGTTTACTTTCGAGCGATTACACATTTCAAATGACACAGATCATTTCTATATACAGAGATTAGCAAGAAACCTAACACACAAACATTGTAAACAGTACATAGAATATCTCATTTTAATTTCCGGGGTTTCATCAAGCGTACAAAAACATTGAAGCATTTATGTATAACTCACTGCGCTTTACCAGCCAACACATCAATTGTGATTACATCTTTTGGCTTTTTGTTTTCTTAAATAACTTAACTGTTAAGTTATAAATGAACTTCCGTATTTCTAAAACATCAGTCTGTTACTATATAAACAAGCAATGTAGATCACAATAATGCTTCGGACACATTAAACAATAACAAACTAACGTTTCCTTTGAGCAATTCTAATTTTAAAAACTAATTTGAAAAAAGAATTTACCGTCTAATAAAAGGAAAAGAATACATCCAACAAGTCCATGGAATTCTGTGGTTGCCATTTTATGTCTTTTTTAATTAAATAAGACTGAATATCACAAAATAACAATCAAGTTGTCGTCATCCATTTTGAAGCAGTATGCTGTAATAACAAGCCGTACAGTTGACTTGTGACCATTCAACGGGTAAAATCGATGGAATTTCAATAAGTTTTCTGATCAATATTTTACCTGTTTTATCCAAGCATTATGAATTCATAAATAAGGAATATTCCAATATATGTACATTGGCACGTAGCCAGATGGATCTAATCGATGGAACGCTTCTAAAGTTACTGGTAACGTCAAAGACTATCCGGTTCATGGATATCCTATGTTAATAAAATGGCGCCAAAAACGTGTAAATTTGTTTGTTTGGGAATCAACGCAGCGCCTACAAAGAATAATTTAATAATCAAGCAGTAGACTTATCAGGCTTGGTCCTACAGATGTTTGACACAACTTATTTCAAAGAAACAATTAAATTATTATAGAAATTGTTCAGACTTTGACGTCATTCAGCGACGACAATCTGTGTGCAATCCACATGTCTGGGTCGGACATTCCTTTTCTTTGTAAGTCATTAATTAGGTAACGGTGGCTTTTAATGGTTAGTTTGCCCTATTCCGAATTTAGGTAGGATATAAGCTTATTGGAGCTGATATTCAAACAATACATAATTATTATATATTGAAAATTAATGTGTAAACGTACAGTAAACTTTATTATCGAGAAAATTCTAAAGTTTTGAAACAGCAATACAGCATATGTACGTTTGAAACACTGTTATAATAATATGCAGTTTTTCTTGGTATGGTTGGCTTCCTTAATTCAAATATTGGGCCATAAAAACAATCGGTATGGGACTCGATGGACCCTTGACCATAGTGTAACCCTGTATCGGTATTTGATACAATGTACGTTTATAAGACACAAAAGAAATTGACACAAGTTTTAAAACTGTAACGCACGTTCAATCCATGAAAAACTTATTTGGAGGCTTTCATGCTAGATCAGATGTATTTTCAAAATGAAGCATTCTTCAATAAACTCGTTGATATTATTACTGTTAAGTTCTCAATGACTTCTCTTATAAATGAAGAAACAGAATTAAAAGAACAATACATTGACATTAGTGTTAAAATAGAACTTCTTGCTGGAACTGTCAACTAAAACATCTTCAGTTTTAATATTCTTAAAGAAAAATAGTAAATACTAAGAACTAAGTCCATTCTCAATGACTATTTAACCTCAGGTCAAATGTACTCCTTTTCTATGTGTTTTTGCACGAAACATTTTCGAATGAAAGATAGGATAATGTTTTTTCACAAAGGCAATTTGTTATTGGTAGTTTTTTACATGAAACTGTTCAAGCTAGTGTGAGGTAGGTGACCCTAGAATTTGGTTTAACCCCCCCCCCCAGTGGCAATTATTTTGCCACTGTCCATTCCAAGGCGGAAACGACTTAGGTTCCTGTTTTCATTATTTGTTTTTAGCTTCCTTAACACAACAAAAATTCAAAATCTAAAAACATCTCCATTTTTGATTTACGGCTGAGTGGGAGGTCTTTGAGCTTCGATGATATGATTTCCGACCATTTTAGGAGTTGAAGTTCAAAAGAGGTTTATATATACGACCCATTTAACCAAAAATTATTTCAGAAACTAAACAATAAAATCATAATCACTTCAATGCGGAAGCTATATCTCTTATCACTGAACTTAGAGAAACAACTTTGAACCGGAAATAAAAGAGAAATAAATCTCTAAACATAAATACATTGGTTAACTTTAAGTTAGTGGGAAATCAACTTTATGTTCATCAAGTAAGTGTATAAATACTGTATATCCTTACAGAAAATTCCTACGTTATTACATTATTACAAACAAACTGATTAAACTGATATATTAATGTGATTTTTCATCCAGTGTTTACTTTAGCAGAAAAAATAATGGTACCAATCCCATTCGCACGGCATTTTTCGTGTACCATCTAACCAATCCAACGAAATAAAAATATAAGAAAATAACTTATATCTTTAGATAACAATGCAAAAAAAACAAATAATGAACAGAACAGAACAGATCTGTATTTCTCGCACGTAACTAATGACAGAAAGGGGTACATGTCATACAAAATTATATTATAATAAGTAAGCAGTCAGTGATATAAATTACATTTAAGTATAGGGGAATTTACTCGTATAAGTACGAAGCATCATTAGTGTGGCATTTAAATATGAACGTAAAATATTGTTGTGGTATTAAGAATGTTACGAGAAGTGTTTCATAATAATAAGAGTTGACAAATGTTTTCAGCAGTTCTGGTGATTTAGATTCCATGTAGAGTTAAAATACAAATTTTATGTCAGTATGCCTGATATTAGATGTATTGCCAAACATTATTTTTTTATATCTTGTTTATAATGTGCCCCGGAGCCAATCTTATACATATCGCATAATGAACACATTCCATAAGCCTAAGGTGTACCTTCCTATTGTCCTACTTCAATAGATAGCTTATGGTTAGCAGCGCCATATTTATGGAAAATTAGCTGAGCAAACATAGGGCACGTTCCGCAAGGAAATCGCTAGCTAGCGATTCGTCCCCTGGTACCCTCGATTTGGTGTCACATGGTAAATACTTTTGGTGCAAGAAAGGTACCAGAGGACGAATCGCTAGCTAGCGATTTCCTTGCGGAACGTGCCCAGTGCATAATAGAATAACATATTTTTGTCTGTTAAACAATAAGGCCATGCCATATCGGAATTTTGTTAAGCGTCCGCGTAGGTTTTAGAGTCCTCTATCAAAATAAAAAACAAAATGGTTGGTAAAATTTTCCGATATTCCGGGATTCGATACGACAATTTAATTCAGGAAAAATTGTGTTCGACAACGACGTTATTCATCGTAAGCAAAATACCGCGTCATTAATACAATCTATATTTTAAATAACATAAAAAACACTAGACATTTCATATGAGGATGCTATTTCATGGAAAAAAATATAAAGCATTTTTTTGTCGTAAAAATTATTCGTGTTTTCGTTTTTTGTTTTGTTAATAGGTACCTAGATTTGTCTTTGAGTTGACGTTTAACAGAATTTCAATTTGGCATGGCCTAATGTAATAATAAAACGCAGTTATTTGCTTAGACAACGAGGTGTAATAAGTCTTACAAGGCATCATATGACACCTGTAGGAGCAGTAGTCTAGTGGTAGGACGCACGCTGAGGGATCGAGAAGTACTGGATTCTAATCCCACTAGGAGCACTGCTGATTTCCTTGAGCAAGAAATTTACCTGCGATTGCTTCACTCCACCCAGGTGTGAATGGGTACCTGCGAGGGTGGTATAATTCTGTTGCGCTAATAATGTCGGCTGCAAATGCAGCAATAATAAGTGGAGTAAAAGACTCCCCAGGAAGATTGATAGATAGATACCAGTAGCCCAATGACCAGGGGTAATAGCTGTAAAGTCGATGAATGTGTGTAAACAAGAAACTCAAGACTATAAAAAGCCATTACGTTTTATTTACATTTTACACCTAGTGGTCTGTACAACAAATTAATATTATATAATTATATAACAGAAAAGTACTAACATTTCCAAAAAATGCTTGAAATCGCCGTTTAGCCGTGTATGACGTCTTCTAAATCGAGTAAAATCATTATAAATATTGCTCTATGGTAAACCATGCTATGCATAATTAATCAGTCATGGTCTAATGATTCTTCTTTATCTTTTGTGTCAGTGGACCCGTCAGTAATTTCCTTCTGTGTGTGGTGTCAGTGGACCCGTCAGTGTTTTAGACCTTCTCAGATATAATCCGGAAATGGTCAATATTTATTTAGACTCGCCCAAAAATGGGGAAAATTATATTGCATACATTTTCTCAATCAAGTGCAACTTATAACAAGAGCAGTCCAAGACCAGCGCGCTCCACTTTTCGGGTATTTTGTTTATGGCTAGGCTTATCTTTAAACAAAAATGATTTCAAGATAGGACTTAATTTTTGAAAGGAAATAAATCAATCAAACAATGATTCATATTTATAGAATATAAATGGGGCATATCTCCTAAAACATTCATTCATAGTAACGTCCCTTCAAAGTTAAATAGATATAGTATCAATGAATAAGCATACCTATTTTCATTTAAATACCTTTATAAGAAACTATAAATATTTCAATTTGAACAAATTTCAACATTTAAGTTAAGGGGTACAACTCCAAAAAATCATCAGGGGTTATGTCCCTTTGTAGCCGAGTAGATGCATTACTGATGAATAAGCATACTAACTGTCATTTAAATATCTTGGGGAGTCTTGAAAATATTTCACTTTAAAGTACTTTTACCCTAATTAAAAGTTGAAAAGGGACACAACTCCAAAAATAAATCATCAGGAGTTACATCCCTTTGTAGTCCAGTAGATGTTGTACTGATGAAAATGCAAACTAACTTTCTATCAAACAAAATAATTATATACAGTTTGAGCAAACTTTAACATTAAAAAATAAAATATAAAGGGGAATAACTCGGAAAGTAATTCCTCCAGAGTTATGTCCCTTAATAGTCAGAAAAAATTTCCTAATTTCCTAATAATGCTTTTTACTGATGAAAGCCTCTGTTAGAAACGTCAACTCAATATATGACATTATTTACATATGTTTGTGTGACTTTTTCAATCATCTATGAGAAAGTTATTCAAGTCTAGGAGTGGACATTTAATTTGATGAGTCATTTATCAAATTCATTTCAAGCTAATTATCAATATCATAATTTATCAAATTTATTTCAAGCTAATTATCAATATCATAACACCTTTTAAACAATTTTCGCTAAAAACAGATCTCATCTCCGCCTTTATTTAGTAACCTTTGTCTTTTTATAAAAATTAACTGAAAGTAAGTGCACTCCTTCAGGTAGTTACCCAAGAAATAGCTGAAAAAGGGCAGTAACCGCTAGTTTACGCGAGTCAATCCTCGTAACAAACTGGAAAAAAATGATTAAAGATGTCAAACACGCAATTAACAAACAATTAAAAATACCATTGGATAGTATTAAAACAAGCAGTAAAAAGTAACTATCCTAAGACTACCTGTGAAAATACATTATCATTCCATAATGAGCTCTCACCAAGAGCAATGACATCTCACTAAGAACAGCGACATTACTTAATCGCTTAAAATAATTGAGGTTGGCGGGAAACTGTCGCTCTTAAGATAGTTTTTTTAGAAAACAAACCACTCCAACTCGTTGGTAACGGAGATTGACATTACTTTCAATCCTAAATTAATTGAGTTTGACGGAAAATTGTCGTGCCTTAAGGAATTTATACAGTACCCACCAAATCTTTGGAGACAGTTTCACTTTGTATGCTAACTGAATAGCTTTTATCTATATTTTGGTAACTGTTTATTTTGAAATGCTTTGAAGTTTATGCATTATTTGGCTATCATTATAGTTAAAACTGAGACTACAAAAAAGCATAAAAACGATGTATTGGAATATAATTACAATAAACACAGTTTTTGGAGACTTTAGGATGGCATATGCTGAATCTTACAAATGTGTCGTACTCATGAAGTTTTTTTTCATCATATATCATACCTAAATATATTAAAACTAGTTATTCAGCAAAAACAGTCATCAAAATTCAAGAATTATAGTACATTTTCTTTTGTCTCCAAACTTTTGGTGGGTACTGTATAAGAAATGTTAAGTAGGTACAAGTTATTTCTAAAAATAATTTTGTGCATTGTTGTAGCAAGCGCATGATGCGGCACTTAGTCTACCTTGCATTCAAGTTAATTCATGGCGACGTGGTTGAGTGTTCGCTTACAAGTCAAGAGGGCATGGGCTCGAATCTCATTTAGGACCATGAATTTTTATCAGGTTATATTTGGCGTCCACTGAAAGTAATCCACTAGAAAGTGTGTGGTTACATCCTTAGACTCACAGACAATCAAGCACCAAGTATTCGAGGACATAATCTTGTAAGATGGAGGCGTATTTAGCAGGTTTAGTACTGCACTTGGAGTCCCTTTCCTGCAAGCTAGCTTTTAGTGTTAAAGTGTTCATTGTTCGCTTACGACGACTCGAGAGGTCGTGTGTTCGAATATTAGTAGGAACAATGGATTTTTATCAAGATACATTATGACGGTTGACCATCAAGACCTAAAAATACTTTATCAATATGTCCGACAAGACAAGTTGATTGTGGAAGGACTATACATCTGTTCGATGTAGTTTTGTTTTATGTCACTTATCAACAGTCAGTTCTACATATCAGCAGAACAATTCACCATTTCATTCTTCCTGCTTTGCCTAAGAGCTCGATTCCAGGTTTACTAAAACAACAAAATTCCCTCTAAGAAAAATTAATTAAACAAACACATGCCTTAATAAAAATAATAATAATAAGATCAGTATTTCAAGTTTATTTATAAAATATATTCTAACAAAATGTACATTGATTACATTTTTAACAATAAAACAAAGGTCAATAAATAACTATACATGTATAAAGCAGAAAAAAGATGCATGTCAAAACAAATGTAATAACTATTGCAAGCAAACAATTCACTCACGTAATAGAAACGTGTAAACAAAATCACCCACACGGAGTAAAGCAAATGTCTTTTATCCTCCAAGACCATTTTGATACCAATTCAGAATAATTCTCAACATATATAGCAAATATATTAAAAAAAATATCATAGTTTGTTTTCTGAAAAAGTACATCTATATCAATGAAAACAAAATAAAAATAAAATATATATTATTATAAAAATATAATATGTTAACAAATAGTAAATGTTTGAATATATCTAGAGAAGACGGGAATATTTATTTACATAAGTACGTCTGAAGAACATATAGTATAACATAATACTTTATATAGTAATAATGATGAGTATTTACAAATAAATCATCAGCACACAATCTGCAAGTAAATCAGTATGGGGTGTTTTATAAGCTAATGTAACATATTTTCATTTGCTAAAAATTAAACCCCACATACACATATTCATGAATACCGGAGCTGGAAGATAAAACTAAAATCTAACATTCTCTAGGTACAAAAATGCTTTAAAAGTCGAAGCTTTTCTCAATTACAATAAACAGAAAAATGATATTTTAGCCAACTCTAGCTGGATAGATAGATAGAATAGATTTATCGGAACCTCCTCCCATCGTTCATTTCTCTAAATTAAATTTACGTAGCATTAAATCATTGAGAAAGGCTTTAGGCATAGACCATAGTCGACCCGAACAACCTTCAGACTGGATCGTATACGATGGCAATGACCTAGATATAGATAAGAAGCAAGTGAGTTCACCACTAGCAGGGACAGATTAAGGGAAGATTTAAACTTTTTAAGTTTAAAAAGCGGACGCTTTATGCAATGGAGTAAAACTGGAAACAACCACTTATGTGCAGTAAATACAGAAGTCGTCATAATTCAAAAACTAAAGAACTTTGTTATTCCAACTCACTAACCATCACAATGGACTTCCACTGAAGACAAAAAGAATAAAACAGGGAAATGCTTCAATGCATGTGCTTGTTTGTAATGATAATTATATAAATCTTAATATTAGTTGTATATTATGTAAGTTTGAATTATTTGGTTTTTTTTCTATTCATATGTTATGTTTAATGCTTAATAAATCTATTTATCTACACGAAACCAACTACTGTAAATACATAGCACTATCCTCGACCATCAATCAGGAGTCTCAGCTCGCAATGAAAAAGTTCTAGTTAATATAGTAAAAAAAGTATTTGTTTAATTTCTGCAAGAAATAATAAAATGTCTGTATGAAGTTAAATAAAATATATTTATACACACACATACACGATCAATGGAAGGTTCTTTAAAACCATTTACTGAAATAAAGTCAGGAAATAAAATATTCTGGTCTACATGAGACGTAGCTTACAGTGAAAAAACAGTGGGGTATATTTTATTTATAAACTTTACACTCGAAGACAAAAAGGACGACACAGGGAAATGCTTCAATGCATGTGATTGCAATGACAAGTTCATACTATTTTAATATCAGTTGGTGATATGTTCATTTTAATTTTTTGTTGTTTTTTTCATACATGTGTCATGTTGTTCATTGCTTAATAAATCTATTTATCTACATGAAACCAACTAAATACATAGCACTATCCTCGACCATCAAACAGGAGTCTCAGCTCGCTAAGAAAAAGTCCTAATTAAAATAATTAAAAAGTATTTGTTTTATTTCTGCAAGAAATAATAAAATGTCTGTATGAAGTTAAAATATATGTATACACACACATACACGATCAATGGAAGGTTCTTTAAAACCATTTACTGAAATAAAGTCAGGAAATAAAATATTCTGGTCTACACGAGACGTAGCTTTAAGTGAAAAAATAGTGGGGTTGACTTTATTTAAAAAACTTCACACTCAAAGACAAAAAGGATGACACAGGGAAATGCTTCAATGCATGTGATTGCAATGGCAAGTTCACACTATTCTAATATTAGTTGGTGAAATGTTTTAAATCTTTTTTGTTTTCCAATACAGTTAGAAAATCCAATTAAGTACATAGCCCAACCATCAAACTGGAGAGTCAACAAACAAAGAAATGTTTCGAATGAATTAAAGTTCATATTAATATAGTAAGTGAAGATGGTATTTGTGACATTTCTGCAGGTAGTGAAAGAAGATCTTATCAGAATTAAAAGGCTACTTCAAAGAGACAGTACACACACCTCTAAGAAAATGGACGGAAACTGGTTTCGGTTAAGTGCCAGTGTCCCTTAAAGACATAAAAGCCCACAAAAGAGCCAAAAAGTTGAAAGACTTTCATCTGTGGTGTGTGGTTGAAGGGCAAGGCAAACATTTGAAATACAGTTTAGATTTACAATTATCATCATCATGAAATGCGTCCATGTTTCAAACAACTTAATGCTTAAATCGATTTGGTCTATATGTAGGAAGAGCAAACTATTTTTAACTTCCTTTGAAATTTAGCCACTCAAATGCTAATGGCGAAATGGTATTAGCAACTACATTTTGTATTTAGCTATGCATGACTCTAGTTCTCATCTTGTCGTTAAGAAGACGTTTGATTTAATTAGTAGAAATATTACAAAATTGTGGAAGTGTCTTAATTTGATTTTGTACAGCATTAAGTGCTTTGAGATTTGAAAATAATATTTTTAGGGTAACAAATTAGAAATGTACTTGCCTGCATTATATATTTTTGGCCCTCTCTTAACTATATTTCAATATTTTGATTATTTTAACCTGATTTATGTATTGCATATGAAGCAAATCCCTGTCTATATGTAAGCAAAACAGTGTCCATTCTTCAGGTGCTGAAGTGTCTCGAAACAAAAGTTCACAAGCCTTACATATATGTGACACGCTAGTCCAGTGGTAATGTGATTACCTCAAGGCTGGCTCGGTGGCAGTCCTTAATTCCTCAGAACTACGGCTTGGTCTATGATACTTTCGTGAGACTATTTTGTCCAGAACAGAAAAACTGTATAACTTATTTGACTAAATGTAAAAGCAACATACTAAAAGTAACCTCTTATATACTTTAAGACTGGGAGCATAGGATCGCAATCTTAACTTCGGACAAGAGAATGTTTTAGCGTCCGAGTATGAAATGAGTGTGCCTAAGACTAATGAATACAAAGACATCCTTGGAGACTAGAAAATTGCACCAGTGACTTTTGATCTAGCGTATGATTACCTTTCACAATATGGTACGGAATTTGATGATACTGCAGTGAACTTGTATAAAGAGAAATAATTAATCTATCTGCGGCTCTCTTTTGACAGAAGATTTGTTCTATATCTAAAGTGCTCGTCGTGCCGAGATGAAGACACTCGGTTTACGAGGTCGATGTTACCTTTCGTAAGACTGGCTGCATTGAAGAAGCTTAGAGTGAGTGAGGTGCAGGTCAGTTTGATCGAGCCGTCGGTCCGGCCGACCGGCGTTTTTTTCTCACGACATTTTTACATTTTTCGCCGATTATTCGTCCCATACTTTGGTACGAAATCATCACAGGCCGAATCAGTGTGTGAACTTGATATTGCTTGCTGTCGGACAGTAGTTTTTTTTGGTCTGGCAGAATTCGGTCCGGCAGAACTTTTTTGTAAATGCCAGACCGGATGACTTGCAGTTTTTTATCACTTTCGCAACCCCTGGTAAACAATAATTTAGAAGATATTTACACTCGTAAAGTGTATTGACGAAGACTATTATATGCGTTAATCTGGTAATTACAGAAAACGAGAATGAATAACGAAGAAAAACTTTTCTCAGTAAAAGATTGACCATATTTTTTCAGCAATAAAGCCATGTTTAGAATAAACGGGATCAGAAAAAATAAGATTTCAAGAAACAAGAATAAATACGGTAGATATAATTACTGGACAGCAACAGTTTAACAAAAACAACAAACAGTTAATTCCCAATAACAACCACATTTCAATAGATTTTGATTTGAGATGCGACCATGTATACAGTAAGGCGCTCGTATAACTTAAATATTTTTTAATATAACGTATGTAAATGGTAAGTATATGGTAATTGTAACGTACGAGCGAATCGCAGCGTATAATGCATAAGTGCGTATGCTTCGTATATCGTATCATATCGCATCGCATCAATCGTATGATCAATATTTTGGTATAAATCGTATGGTAAGCATCGTAAGAACGTATTAAACGTATTCTTCGTATCGTACGTGATATATAAGTGTAAATAAAAGAACTATCAACATTGAACTCGTGAGTTTCACTTTTTAACATTAATTTTATGGATTGACAGTGAGCTTTTTTCACGACTGATTGGAAATAATGGACACCGATAAACTAGTAAATCGTGTAAATCGCTTTTCACCTTCATAACAAAAGTAATAACCACATCCTTGGCTTTAACAAGTGGCTGACTGCATTTTAATTTACATAAGCATATACTGTGAGAATGGTAGTGACCATATTTCTGGAATAAATGTTGTAAGAAAAATAGAGAGATTGAGGGGAACTGCAGCATTTAAACATGTACGATCGTACATTTAGAGAACAAAGAGAAACCCAATCGTATCCATAGTCTATATTGCACATGGAACTATATGTGGAATGCATCCATGCATGAAATTTCCACTGGGTATAATTTACCTTATGCCAGAATATCTATGCTCCGCCCATCGAGGCACGTGATACATTTTCTGACATTATCAGGGAATTATCTATGTCTCTAGACATATTCTATGTCACAAAAATAACATGTTCGAATGCATGCTTATTATTTATTAGCCATCCGATTTTGTTCAACTTAATATCTCTGAAAATAGCATCGTCACAACTTTCAAATAATACATTAATTATGAATATCCATTCATAAATATTCAAGTTAAAGGTGGGTTCATTTGCTCAAACAAAAATATACCCTTAAAGAATGAGCAAGTTGAAAGAATACACTTAAATTTGATCGCTTGAACAAATAATGTAGGTTGATAAAATATGTTTAGAAATAAAAAAAATTAAGGGGCGAAAAAAATTTTTTTGGAGGGGGGCTATGGTTATTAGTTTTCCATTCTCGTCTAGTAGGATTCTCAATACTAGCTAGTAAAATCAGTTATTATCCCATTTAAAATTGTTTTTATTTCAGTAAATGTTAAAAAAACTGGCTTTTATTTTTAATATTTTGTTTCTTTATAGATTATCAGCTGGAGTCAGAAACTTTTGGATCAGCTGAACTTGACTGAGAGAAGTAAATTCTCTTGTATTTTGACTTATAGATATGCCTGTGATCTTAAAATTGAACTATAACTAATATATAACTATAGTTTTATAGTTTATAGTTTAATTTAGTTTTATAGTTTATAGTTTAAGTTTATTGCATGGTAGTTGTTTTATTGATAACATATTAACTTTATTTTCTACAGATTGCAGAGAATCATGGTGAAAGTTACTTAGACAAATGTCGCCGGTATGGCACCAACTACTTGGATATGAAGAAAGCAGCAGTCAGAGGTTTGGTGACAATTCCAGCATTTGCTGAGCCCCCAATGGTAATGGACATTCCACGACGCCGCTGGTTCATGAAAGTTTATCATATTGATGTTATCTCCAGACTTGACTATGAACTTGCCGAGTTGACATCTGTTACTGGTGAAATTCTCAAAATAGATTCTACCAAAAATATTACAAATAAACTTTTTTAATTTCATGTTCAACTTTATGCTAAAATTGGGACCAAATTGGGCCTGGTCAATTTCTTACACATGGTCATAATTTCAACAAACTTTACATGCCACGTGAAGTAAATAGACATATTTTTTTGTCAGATTTTGGATAAAAATATGACATGCTACAATCTGCTAATATTTTTAACAGGTCACAGTAGAGGTACAGCTATGTGGGCTACAAACATAGGAAATGAACATGGTCAAATTCTGATGTCGGTTCTCACTGAAGGTGAAGGAGAAGGTCTAAGAAAAATGATTGGTGGAATATAAGACAGATATAAAAATTCTGGTGTCCCAGCTCCAAACGTTCGGCATACTGACAGAGATTGCTGCGGACGACAGTCCATCAAGAAATATTTCAAAGACTGGCATTCCCTTCACATTTAGTAAGTACATTGTATTTAATAGCTCAATATATTTGCAGGTTTTTCAAGTAAAAGTTAATGCATCCTGTGCATGGACTGCAAAAAAATAAATAAAAACTGTTACAGGTGTTTGTTGTAAAAATTTACAGAAAAAAATATCAGAAGGCATTTCAGCTTAATATTATTCAACCTAATTCATTGCATTCAATACCAAAACTAGAATTTGAAATTTATATACTAACAATGACATTGCAAGCTGGTTGAGATAAAGTCTTGTAATAGAATTAATAACATCCAAGTTGTAATGTTAATCTAGGAAAAATTAAAGTAATTCTCATTTACAATGAAAACCGGCTAGTTGAGTGGATAGCTTTTTATTTACTCAATGTTTTTCACATTGTAGGCACTCTAGCAAAAGACACCAACTTTCAGGTATACCTCCTGGAGGGTATATTTCGTTGGAATGCTGACAGAGCTGCTGAGACAGTAGCTGGTACCAGCCAAGCTACTGTCCTTCCAAAGACCTACAGCGGTCCACTCAAACATGAGGTCAACAAGATCTGGGAGACAGTTAGTGGAAAACCATTCTTTCCAGATTATAAAGCTCCAGCGAAGTATACAGGTAATGTGTAAATTTATGAAATGGTCCATTAATTTGTTTTGGTTTCCATTACTCACCTGTCTATATGGTACATAGAATGTCTACTTGACAGTTTTTGAAAAACGAAGATTGCTCATATTGATATGATAAGCACAAAAACACATGACACATTGATGTGAATGCAATCTGTTATAGCTAATAACATAGGGTACTTGTCATTATCCTAAAACAATGACTTTAAATCACTTTATTTGATGCCTGATAAATGGCCATGAGATCATCAAGACCTGCTACTGGTCATGACTCTAAATAAAAAAGAAAAATATGCTTTTATTTATAGATAATGTAACTCCGATACTAGCACATCACAGGTACAAATTTTTGATGAACTGTCTGCCACATGTAAATCTGTCTACTGAAAAGAGGCAAAAGAAGCTATTGTCGTCAATTTTTTTTAAAAATGGGTTAGCTGGGAGACATATTTATCTAAGTGCTTAGGTATAGCTTTAGGTTGTGCATTATTTACTCTTGTCAAAGACAATATAAGTTTGTGAACACACAACGACGAGCTGGATGGGAATGCAAACATATTGTATCTGTTGTCGAACAGTTGTTATCAGAGAACTGCCAGAAACTGTAGACAAAAAAATGACAAGCTTCTACCTTTGTTTAATTGACATTGCTGATAGTGTTTGAAAGTTTTTACTGTAAACCTTTAATAAACTGATGTATTTTCTTTTTATAGGGGAGCTAATTGGAATACAGTACTTATATGACCAGACTGGAAAAGAATTCCCAACATATTTACAAACCAGGGATATGTTGGAAGATGATGACAATGTAGACGCATCGGAAACTGTAGAAGATGAAGGTTTTGTTATGGATGAGCAACGTACATTTACTCCTCCGGAGGATATTGCCATTCTTCCAGCCTTACAAGATCAAGCTGGTGATAGTTCTTTACTTCCTAAGCCCATCTTACATATTCCGAGTGCCGAGGAGTACCAGCAAATGGTAACTGAAGGTAATTGATTACGTTGTATTGGCATCTTTTATGCATTTTTGATGGACTTTATGAAGTAAATGGAGAGCTCTCTTACTCACCCTAGCATCAGCATCCACATTTCTGATTAAAGTTTTTTGTGGTAAAATATTCTTTACTAGTACTTCTTTTTTTTTTAAAGTATCAACTTCAAACTTTAAATATATGTTTTTTATCATCAACCACATCTCATGTGACAAGGTTAATAACTCCAAATACATTTTTTTTCGAAATAATCTGCACTTGAACTTAGAGTTTTCAAAAAAAAATGGTTGTTTTTGCTGCATCTGTTTTATTTCTTTAGATATTGACTTTCAACATTAAATATATGTTTTCAGTGAATGTAATTCTCATCCCTGTATAATGCTTGGGTTTTTGAGTATATATATGTATATATGCCATCGTCTTATCAGTGTTTTTGTTTTAAATATTTACAGGTTTTGATCCAACTATTGATATTTCAACCCCTATTCCATCTTCCTCAAGTGATGTGACAACTACAGATGATTCTACAGCTGTAGATCCAAACATAGAAGTATGTAATCTATTTTTAATGTAACCATGTTTTATTTCTTTGATTTTGTTTTATGCCCCCTTTTTTATGGTCAGAGTAATATGAGGCAGTTCATTGAACCATCAGACCTAGGATTCACATCTGCTGAAGAAAAAACCTATATTTCCACATAACAAACTGTGGTCTGCTCGGATTGAACCCACACACTTCAGTGAGAGATTGAAGTGATTTGAAGGCAACAAACTCACCGCATGACTATGAAGGCCAATCAGTACTAAATATTTATGTTATGTCTCTACACTTACTGTAGTGATGGCTTTTGTCTGTAGTCATTATGCCTGAATGCAAATCTGAGAATATAGAAGTGAATCACAATTTGAATATCTTGCTTCATTTTTTGACGTTGCTTAATTCTTGGCAAGAATATGTTATTAATGGTTAAGATAATTCTGGAAACCTTAAAAGGAAATGTGATATAATGTGGTAGACATGCCGCATGTTTAATTATTTGTTGGTAATAAGTTTCGTGTATTACATATTTGACTGGCAATTACAAAACCTAATTAGAGGTAGATTCTACTTGATTATGTTCTAGTATTATTTTCAATGATACATGTATGCAAAACAAGTGCCCCGTGTTTTTCTCTATATAGCTTTTTTTTGTATTTCAGGTTCTTGGACCAGACAATGCACCTGGGTATGACCGAGTGCTGAATCTTGCAGAGTTCCTTGTTGATCTCCGTGATGTGCAAGCACTTCGGTTGGACCAGGCAGAAAAAATCATCCACCTGTGGAGCAATTTGTCTGAGTTTGACAAAAAAGAACTGTTTTTCCCAAACGGTTCTCTAACAAGACATGGTCTGGGAAGTTTGGGGGTAGAGGAAAAGATGTTTCACCTGGTGTGGAGAGTATCACCAAGTAAGTACAAACATATTGCATTGTGATGAAGTGAAATTTAAAGTGTATGATTGGGTATTAGATAAGAATTCTTTGTTAATTACTGACGGCATCTGTGGTTTAGTCGTAATAACTGTAGAGTTTAAATCTGGTGGTACGGATTCATGGTTCTAGTTGATTTTTTTCTTGAAATTAAACAATAATAAGTTGATTTGCCTCTGTATTAGAAGAAGAAGTAAACCTCCTTGTAGAATGGCAGTTTCGACTGGTGTGCAATGTCTATGTAAGCAATTAGATGAGCTGTGCACTGTAAATGACATTGCATGGAAAATATGCAATGAGTAATGCAAGTACAATATCTAAGAAACTGGTGAAAGGAATTTGTTACCATGAATTCGTTTAGCCCATGAAGGTTAGTGTTATCTGCACACGTGCCAATTCTCACTGTATACTATAAGGAAACAGGATTTCATTGCCAAAGTTAATTACAAACTGTTTTTTTCAGAGTTCTACTTGGTCCTAACCAAGGTCCTGCACAGTGGCCAAACTGTAATAGATACACGGAGGCCACTTGTGAGAAACTTCTCAGTGTTTATCCTGGGGACCAAAGATGTGAAGGTACTCTCTGGACTAGGTGGCGCCTCATTTTAAGAGCCTTCCACAATATCAGAAGAGTTGTAACAAACTCACACAGAACAATAGAAGGAACAGATATTCAGCTTCCATTACTAAATAAAAAAAACGTTACAACAGTGGTAAGTAAACAACATCAAAAACGTTTTAGCTCTTTGATTTGTAATTTATGTCTGTCTCATAATGACTCTCATTTAATCTCAGCAGTTTGTGGTAAATTTATGGTCTTTTTAATGAAACCAATAGTCCAATTATAATTACTTCAATATTATCAACCCTTACAGTTATTATGTGGATGAACATTAGCTAATAAGCCTCTTTTGTGACAATATTATTTATCATTGTCAATCTGGAACAGTTTTTTTAAACAAGTTGCCCACCACTTGGTCAAAGACGAAAAAATGCATTATTGATCTTCAAAAAGTTTCTGATTTCAACAATTAATAACCGATGAATGTAGCATTGTTATGTGTTTACATAGCTCATAATGTTGTAAAGTACCAAATTCATTGCCCTATACATTTCAGGTTACTTCTTTCTGTCGGTCTCATTTGTCAAACATTCAAATAGTAATAGTTATAAATAATGATTTATTGCCATGTTAACCGTACGGTTATTATTTGGATACTGTCATGTCATCGACTGATATTGGGTTGTATCAAGAGTGTTATTATAACATAAGTTAAATGTTTTAGTCCAACATCAAGAATCAAACTTGACCAGCAGAAGAAACACTCAACCATGTATTGTGTGTAAATATTGACCCCCGACCTGACCTTTATGCAAGAATATTTATTACATTGAATATGAGTGTAGTATTAATGCTCGCTTACAAAGTGCCTTGAGGATTATGAGTTAAAACTAAACACACCAAGCATAAGTATATTATTTTACAATCGCTGCCGCAGTGTATAATAGGGGTGGCACTGACTTTCGTCTGGATATGTGTAGATATTTATCAGATGCAAAATTGAAAGGGGAGGTCAGGGTCAATATTTACACACTAAAAATATTATCTATTTGAATGAGTCCACAAACTGAAAAAATGTTATATTTACTTTTCCAGGTATAATAAATCAGACAAACTGAAGGAACAAAAGGTTCTTCTACAAGGGATTGATTTACCGAAGCCACCTATGACTGATATTTTATCAGAGGCTCGTAAGAAGCCAGCAGTACTTCCTTCAAGTACAGCTCCTAGATTTGAATTTCAGAGCCCGGAATGTACTGCTGGCCCACCACCAAAAAGGAGGAAAATTCCTACAGTTAAAGAGCCACTTCCTATTGCGCCACAGCCAGAAACAGTTGCTCGCTATCCAGTCATACTGGATCAGCAGCAACTTATTGTGCTACCACCTGCGCCGCCTGTGCCAATAGGAGTGGTGAAGAAACCTAGGAAGTACACTACACCCACCTACGTTAAATGTAGTAGGTGTGGGGAAAATAGAAACAATTCCAGCTCTCACAAATCTTATATGTTCAAAATTTATTGTCAGAACAGTGAAGTCATATCATTTGAGCAGTGGAGATTAAAAATAAAAAGTGACATGGATAAAGAAAGATCAAAGAAGAGTTAAACTTTAATAAGGACATTTCAAATTTTTTCTGGACATGAATTTCAAATATTTTGGTTAATTTATTTCTTTTGGACATTTTGCAAGTGGATAAAAAAATCTTAATGCTGCCTTGTGTGTTTTCATATATAGAGGTATTAGAGCCAGAATGTGATATTCATGCACTTTTTCTGATTTTTGCTTTTTGGGATATTTTTATGAACTTTATTTTTGTATTTCATGAACAAAAAATATTATCACAACCATTATTCAGTTTATCAAAAACGCCTTGTATGAATTTTCTAAGTATGGCATCAACTACTTGGATATGAAGAAAGCGACCGTCAGAGGGTTGGTGACAATTCCAGCATTTGCTGAGCCCCCAATGGTAATGGACATTCCACGACACCGCTGGTTCATGAAAGTTTATCAAATTGATGTTATCTCCAGACTTGACTATGAACTTGCTGAGTTGACATCTGTTACTGGTGAAATTCTCAAAATAGATTCTACCAAAAAGATTACAAATAAACTTGCTGGTGAGCTTAATAATACTTTATTGGTAAATAAATTATATACAGAGCATAGCAGAATGTGATCATTCAATCTTATTTTTTATTATCACCCATTAAAAAATCCAGATTGGGCAGCATGTCTGAAGGTGTGAGATGTTAGGGGACTTGAAATTGCTTTGAATTTCAAAATATACTGGCGTAAAAAACATGATTTTTAGAGTGCACATAACCTTGCAGAAATATTGTGCTGAGAAATAACACTTATTGGAATAGGAATTGCAATGTTTTTTTAAGGTAAACAAGAGGGTCCCGAGGACCGTGAACTGCTCACCTGAGACCGGGATCTTAAGGGTGGCTTTTTTTAATTTCATGTTTAACTTTATGCTTAAATTTTGACCACTTGGGCCTAGTCAATTTTGAAATTGTATCATGGTTGATTTCTCATTGCTTTTTGGTTGAATATACACCCCTTTTCTCTTTTTTTCACTAACTAATCCCCAAAATTCTTTGGAAAGTAGAATAACAAGTAAGTGCATTTACTCCTGGCGAAGCTTGACTAATTTAAGTTTATCCAAAAGGTTTTCATTTTCTTATTTATTTTTTTATAATCTATCTTTTTGTACAACGCCATTGAATATAGAAATAGGCGTTTAATCAAATGAATAAGTTTAAGTTTATAATTTAGTTTTATAGTTTACAGTTTAATTTAGTTTTATAGTTTATAGTTTAAGTTTATTTGCATTGTAGTTGTTTTCTTGATAACATATTAACTCTATTTTCTACAGATTGCAGAGAATCATGGTGAAAGTTACCTAGACAAATGTCGCCAGTATGGCACCAACTACTTGGATATGAAGAAAACAGCCGACAGAGGGTTGGTGACAATTCCAGCATTTGCTGAGCCCCCAATGGTAATGGACATTCCACGACACCGCTGGTTCATAGAAGTTTATCAAATTGATGTTATCTCCAGACTTGACTATGAACTTGCTGAGTTGACACCTGATACTGGTGAAATTCTCAAAATAGATTCTACCAAACAGATTACAAATAAACTTGCTGGTGAGCTTAATAATACTTTATTGGTAAATAAATTATATACAGAGCATAGCAGAATGTGATCATTCAATCTTATTTTTTATTATCACCCAGTATAAAATCCAGATTGGCCAGCATGTCTGAAGGTGTGTGATGTTAGGGGACTTGAAATTGCATTGAATTTCAAAATATACTGGCGTAAAAAACATGATTTTTAGAGTGCACATAACCTTGCAGAAATATTGTGCTGAGAAATTACACTTATTGAAATAGGAATTGCAATGTTTTTTAAGGTAAACAAGAGGGTCCCGAGGACCGTGAACTGCTCACCTAAGACCGGGATCTTAAGGGTGGCTTTTTTTTATTTCATGTTTAACTTTATGCTTAAATTTTGACCACTTGGGCCTAGTCAATTTTGAAATTGTATCTTGGTTCATATCTTATTGCTTTTTGGTTGAAGATACACCCCTTTTCTCTTTTTTTCACTAACTAATCCCCAAAATTCTTTGGAAAGTAGAATAACAAGTAAGTGCATTTACTCCTGGCGAAGCTTGACTAATTTAAGTTTATCCAAAAGGTTTTCATTTACTTATTTATTTTTTATAATCTATCTTTTTGTACAACGCCATTGAATATGTAATATAGAAATAGGCGTTTAATCAAATGACTAAGTTTAAGCTTATAATTTAGTTTTATAGTTTACAGTTTAATTTAGTTTTATAGTTTATAGTTTAAGTTTATTTGCATTGTAGTTGTTTTCTTGATAACATAATAACTTTATTTTCTACAGATTGCAGAGAATCATGGTGAAAATTCCTTAGACAAATGTCGCCAGTATGGCATCAACTACTTGGATATGAAGAAAGCAGCAGTCAGAGGGTTGGTGACAATTCCAGCATTTGCTGAGCCCCCAATGGTAATGGACATTCCACGACACCGCTGGCTCATGAAAGTTTATCAAATGGATGTTACCTCCTGACTTAACTATGAACTTGCTGAGTTGACACCTGATACTGGTGAAATTCTCAAAATAGATTCTACCAAACAGATTTCGAATAAACTTGCTGGTGAGCTTAATAATACTTTATTGGTAAATAAATTATATACAGAGCATAGCAGAATGTGATCATTCCATCTTATTTTTTATTATCACCCAGTATAAAATCCAGATTGGGCAGCATGTCTGAAGGTGTGAGATGTTAGGGGACTTGAAATTGACTTGAAATTCAACGTATACTGGCGTAAAAAACATGATTTTAAGAGTGCACATAACCTTGCATATATATTGTGCTGAGAAATTACTCTTATTGGAATAGGAATGTTTTAAGGTAAACAAGACCAGAGTCTTAAGGGTGGCTGATTTTTTTAAATTTCATGTTCAACTTTATGCTAAAATTGTGACAACTTGGGCCTAGTCAATTTTGAACACAGGGTCATAATTTCAACAAACTTTACATGCCACGTGAAGTAAAAAGACAAATTTTCTTGTCAGATTTTGGATAAAAATATGCCATGCTACAATCTGCTAATATTTTGTAACAGGTCACAGTAGAGGTACAGCTATGTGGGCTACAAACATAGGAAATAAACATGGTCAGATCCTGATGTCTGTTCTCACTGAAAGTGAAGGAGAAGGTCTGAGAACAATGATTGGTGGAATAGAAGACCGATATAAAAATGCTGGTGTCCCAGCTCCAAACGTTCGGCATACAGACAGAGATTGCCGAGGACGACAATCCATTAAAAAGTATTTCAAAGACTGGCCTTCCCTTCACATTTAGTAAGTATATTGTATTTAATAGCTCAATATATTTGGTTTTTTAAGTACAAGTTAGTGCATCCTGTGCGTGGACTGCAAATAAATAAAAAAAACCAGTTAACTGTTACAAGTGTTTGTTGTATAAATTTACAGAAAAATATGTCAGAAGGCATTTTAGCTTAATATCTTTCAACCTTATTCATTGCATTTGAAACCAAAAGTAGAATTTGAAAGTTATTTACTCAAATGAGATTGCAAGCTGGTTGAGATAAAGTCTTGTAATAGAATTAATAACATCCAAGTTGTATTGTTAAGCTAAAAAACTTACTGAGTGGTATTCTTTTGTATAGAATAATAACTGGTTATTGCCTTTATGTATAGCAAACTGTTATGAATGAAAGGATAAAACAAAAATGTTTAGTAATTCACTCATATATTATGAAAAGAATGATTTGCAATATACGCCTTTAACTTACTACTGTACATGCAAATCAAATGCTTAAGTGAAAGTGCAATTTAGAAGAACCTTTCACAGAAGAATTAAATTATGTATGCTTAACACTAAGTCAGCTTCCCAGCGAGACCTTTGAATTTTTTTATTTTAGTTTTTTTCTGCACTTTGGGTGCATTAAATAAACCAGAATGCTTTTTTAGACATGGATTTTTCCTGTGGATGCCAAGGCATTTATTTCGCCACCAATTAAAATACACTTATACAGAGGATGTCTTGGAACCTTGGTTAACGCTGGTGTTCACCAAAAGACAAGCATGGTACTGGACATCAACAACTACCATGTAATAGAGACGATAATGAATGCAATAAAAGCCATCGAAGAATAAGTTATGTTTTATCACTGAATACCATTATATGTATCATAAAAATGAATAAAACTGCTGTATTCGGTGATTAAAAAATTCAAAATTTGTCAAGTGTGTTCAATTTGTGATCAGTTTTTATAGTTAGACAGATTTATTCTGATACTCTAGCTTTATTCATAATAATTCCACTTTCTTAATGCTTACTTTCTTATAATATCCCTTAAAAGTGCTTACAGTATACTATTACTATTTTAGACTTAACTCCTTGCGTTTCATGAGACGCCTCCCAAATGGTTGCGAAACTGACAAACATCAACAGTATGCAACATTCATGGCTAAACTGAGCAGCTGCATATTTAAGGTGGATACCAATTATTATGCTTTAATAAAGAGAGCTCAGAAAAGAAGAGATGGAAGGATCAGACATTTTAGGTCCATCAAAAGAGGATGTTACAAAAAAGGCTGTCACCTGAAGAAAAATGCCGCCACTGTAAACGTGCCACTGGAGGAACAGAAGAAACCTTTAGCTAATAACTGAGCTACTAACTTCGTTAGATGGTGAAAATGGTAAAATTTCTTGGTAATTGTATGCCTATAGCATTACAGATATCCAATAAATAAGATATTTTACACTGTTGAAAGTTATTTGGGTAATAATAATATAGTATCATTGTTTAAGAACATGTTACATGATATTGAATAATGAGAAAAACTTTAAAAAAAGGCTAGCTGGTGCTATTTAACTCACTAACAATCTGCCATTTAATCCGGTAAGCTATGTACTAGAAAAAGTTACTGGATAGTAGGACCCCTTGATTGCAATTAACACTAAAACAATTTGTGCTGGGCAGAGATGGTTGTTCACGTGAGTGCACATTACAGACTGATGTCTAGTTGTTTAGTTGTCTGCCCTTGAGTTACATAGTTTTCATCTTATCAGCTTGAATGAATTGGCAACCAAGCCAGTCTACTTCCTCACAACATAATAATTGCCCTTTGATTGCATGGCATTTCAGACACTAAATGGATTTAACAAACACAAGGGCAAGTTCGTACTGGTGTACAATGTCTATGTAAGCCAATAAGATGAGCTGTTCACTGACATTGCATGGAAAATATGCAATGAGTAATGCAAGTACAATATCTAAGAAACTGATGAAAGGAATTTGTTTACTTGAATTCTTTTAGTCCATGAAGGTTGGTGTTATCTGCACTAGTGCCCATTCTTTCTGTTTACAAAAAGAAAACTGGATTTCATTGCCACAATTAATCACAAACTATTTTATTTTTTCAGAGTTCTACTTGGTCCTAACCAGGGTCCAGCACAGTGGCCAAACTGTAATCGATACACGGAGGTCACTTGTGAGAAACTACTCAGTGTTTTTCCTGGGGACCAGAGACGTGAAGGTACTCTTATGACCAGGTGGCTCCTCATTTTAAGAGTTTTTCATAACATAAGAAAAGTCGTTACAAACTCACAAAGAACAATGGAAGGAACGGATATACAACTTCCATTACTTAATAAAAAGACATTACAACAGTGGTAAGTAAACAAAAGCAAAAAATTTTTAGCTCTTTGATTTTTAATTTGTGTCTGTCTCATTTAATCTCAGCAGTTTGTGGTAAATTTATGATCTTTTTAATGAAACCAATAGTTCATGAAATTATAATTAGTATGATATTAACCCTTACAGTTATTATGAGGATAAACATTAGCTCATGAGTCTCTATTGTGACAGTGGTGTCTATCATTGTCTAGATATGGAACTTTTTTTTGAAACAACAAGTTGAACACCACTTGGTCAAAGACGAACAAAAATGCATGATTGATCCTCAAAATGTTGCCGATTTCAACAATTAATACCTGAAGCATGTAGCATTGTTATATGCTTAAATAGCTCTGAATGTGGTTAAGTACCAAATTCATTACCCTATACCTTGCAGGATACTTCTCTATTGTCAGTAAAATTTGTCAAACATTCAAATAGTAATAAATAATAATTTGTTATTACCATGTCAACCATACGGTTATAACTTTGCATTTGTTATATTTATCTCTGAGTTGCCCTTGGTTAAATCAAGAAAAATGGATGGACTGAAATTGGTTTATATCAGAGTGTTATTATAACATAAGTTAGCTGTTTTAGTCCAACTTCTAGATTCAAACAAGACCACGAGAAGAAAATCCCATACATGTATATATTATTTATTTTGAATTAGTCCACGAACTGAAAAATGTTATATTTACTTTTCCAGGTACAATAAATCTGACAAGATAAGAGAACAGAAGGTCCTTTTACAAGGGATTGACCTACCCAAGCCACCAATGACTGATATTTTATCAGAGGCTCGTAAGAAACCAGCAGTACTTCCTTCAAGTACAGCTCCAAGATTTGAATTTCAGAGCCCCTGAATGTACTGCTGGCCCCCCCCACCAAACAGTAGGAAAATTCCTGCGGGTTCAGCTAAAGAGCCACTCCTTATTGCGCCACAACCAGAAACAGTTGCTTGTTATCCAGTCATACTGGATCAGCAGCAACTAATTGTATTGCCACCTGTACCAACAGGAGTGGTGAAGAAACCTAGGAAGTATACAACACCCTCCTACATTAAATGTAGTAGATGCAGCGAGAAAAGGAAGAAGTCCATTACATATAAATCTTATATGTTAAAAATTTTCTGTCAAAAGAGTAAAGTTTTATCTTCAATTTTTTTGTGTGAAAACATTTCGTTTAAAGAGTGAAGACAAAAAATAGAAGCTGAAATGGATAAGTCGATTTGAATTTCAGATCCCTGAATGTACTGCTGGCCCCCACCAAACAGGAGGAAAATTCCTGAGCGTTCAGCTACAGAGCCACTCCTTATTGCGCCACAACCAGAAACAATTGCTCGTTATCCAGTCATACAAGATCAGCAGCAACTTATTGTGCTGCCACCTGTACCAATAGAAGTGGTGAAGAAACCGAGGAAATATACGACACCCTCCTACATTAAATGTAGTACATGCAGTGAGAATATAAAGAACTTTATTACTAATAAATCATATATGTTTAAGATTTTCTGTGAAAAAGTGAAAACATTTCTTTTGAAGAGTGGACAAAACAATGAAATGGAAAAGTCGAGATCAAAGAAAAGTTAATATTTAAGGACATTTAATTTTTTTCAATTAAAATGATTATTCTTGATAATAATTTCTTTCAAATATTAGGTGAATTTATTTTATTGGACATTTCATAAGTGGTTAAAAAAATTAATGCTACCTTGAGTATTTTCATATATAGAGATATTAGAGCCAGAATGAAGTATTCATGAACTTTTTGTGATTTTAGCTTTTTTAATTTTTTTTATGACACGGTTCATACACAGGTTTTGAGAAAAAATTTAAGGGTTTTTCAAGGACTTTTTAAGGGCTGCAAGTTAAAAATTAAGGACCGAGGTAAATCACACATAGAACAAACTGATTACCATATATAGGTAGTAGTGGCAAGTTAGACACTTCTGTCAAAATTATTCTTCAAAGCAATGTAATATAAACTTACATAATCTATCAAATATTTTGACTTACTCTCTCACTATCTAGTTTTTGAGGGACTTCACTGCACAAAATGTTAGTATTGAAGTCTTTCTCAAGCTTTTCTATGTGAATTTTGTCAAAAATAAATTGCTATTAAAGAAAAAAATGTAATAGCACAAAAATAAAAAAATTAAGGTATACACATCAATTCACAATAAATGACATACATTATCTGTGTTAGAGCAAAAAGAACAAGAGCTGTCCGTAAGACAGCCAATGCTCGACTATTCGAATAATGCTAGAAGAAAGCAATGTGATAGGCAGTAAGAATCTGTCACCTGTGAAAGCTTTGCAGAACGAAGTTGCATTTAAAACTTAAAACATGTAAGTCCAAAAAGTATTGCATGTAAGTCCCTAAGTCCACAAATGGGCATAATTCTTTCCAAAAAGTACATAGAGTTATGGGACCTAGTGGTAGAAGCTCATATGTTCATAGTTAGTATTTGTGTGAAGTTTCAACCCGATATCTGAGTTACTTTTGGAGAAAGCAACTTACATTGGAAAATTAAAGCAACATTTTGTAAGTCGATAAAGGAGGATAATTTTGTAATAAAGCTTCATATAGTTATGGCACTTGTTGATACAATAATTCTGTTGAAAAAAACTACATAGAGTTATGGGACCTAGTGATACGACCTCATATTTTTATACTAAGTATCTGTGTGAGGTTTCAACTTGATATGTGACTTAGTTTTGTAGATAGCAACTGTCATGCAGAAGTGTAACAAAGATTTTCCAAGTCCAAAAAGGGGCATAATTTTGCCAGAAAGCTTTATAGAGTTATGGCACTTGTTGATACAAGCTCTCATTATCATCGTTAATATTTGTGAGAATTTTGAAACTGATATCTGAATTAGTTTTGGAGATAAGGGCTTGCATGTATACTTTAACCAAAATTTCTAAGTGGAAAAGGGGCATAACTCTGAAATTACTGTTGACAGAGTTATGTAACTTGTCAGGGATATGCCCTGTGTCACAGTAAGTAAGTATGTGAGGTTTGAAGCAAATATCTTTGACGGTATACAAGATAATAGCCTTTTTAAAAAACTTCAACCAACGCCGACGCAGACGCCGGGGTGAGTAGGATAGCTCTTACTATTCTTCGAATAGTCGAGCTAAAAATGGCTTATCACAGTAAGCGCGAATGTATATGAAAATTAAAAGGCACATAAAAATAAATATAATTTGATATAAAAACAATTCAACAGTTACCAAAATAAGTTACATGGCTCACCTTTACAAAAGTCAATGCTGAATAAAAACTGGAATGTTGTGTTGTGATATGTGAATACATAGGCGGCATTTTATAAAATAGTGAATAACCGCATTACCTAATATACAATTATATACATGTCGGTCACAATTGTGCAAATATGTAACAGGTCTCATGTTATATCATTATAATAATACACTTCTCACATACCTTTTGATTCTGATATACAACTTCTTTCACTATTCAATGGAATTTATACTGAAAGTAATGTTCATACCTGAAACCTTTACACCCATTCTTGCACTACATTCCAAAATATCAATGTAGGAACACATTTGATAAATAAAGTCACATTGATTGGCAGCAGTCATACACATAAGTTGTGTAATAAAAATAAAACTGTCCAACTGGATAGTATATTGCACAATGTCGAGTAAAAATCATTTAAAACTCACTATCAAGCACACTTAAGAAGAATCATCATAATGGATGAAATCCAGGAATACTGGCAAATGCTTCACTAGCTGTAACAAAAGAAAAATCTTCACATCAATTAAAAAAGTTTTTTAAAAATTATCTAACACAACTTAGCGTAGATATTAAAAAGGTTTAAGGTATACAATTCCTAATTAAAAACTAAGGTATACAATCACTTACTAAAAACTATGTATTTTGATGGCTAAAAATCATTGAAATATACTTGTTAGTACTTTGTGTGTAATAGAGTTTTTTTTTACCATGTCAGTTTGTTTTAACTCAGTCAATCCAGACTTTTTATTGACACATTAAATATTGCTGCATAATCTCTTACTCAAGATGTAAGTTATTTTTAAATAATCTTGCAATCTCAAGCTATAAAAAATGATGAGCAGATGTTATGAATGAAAAATATATTATTTGTAATGATATACCATACTTTTCAAAATTAGCTATCAATTATGAGTGGTGTTAGGGATTGTACACCATAATACCTACAGTCTATGAAATGGTAGCTGTGCTTGGAAATTGAAGGCAATAATATCTATATTAACTTCATATACAATGTACATTTGCCATGTACTTAATCAACAATGAATTTTGAACATATCATTTTCAAGTTAACAATAACAATATAAACCAATTCATTCTCACTTCATGTAATGTGTGATCATCATACAATAATATGTTCAGCTCATTTTCCAAATTATTTAACAGTTGGCTTGGTGGGGGTTAAAGTTGATATCAAATTAGCAGAGAGATGTACAGAAAATAAATAACAGAGAAGAGGTTGATGAATAGTTGTATACCAGTATAATTGTTAATCATTAACACTTTTACACAAACAACTTACTCATTATCAAAAACAATATATTTGTGCAATCAACAATCCTGATTCCTGGAGACTTTCATTAGCAAGTACATGAAAACATTTTGCACAAAAGGAGGCCAACTGAAGGAAATTTCATGGGAGTGTATTATCAAATATACAGTAAGTAACAGAGGTATAACACAGCAATTGTACGCCATAAAGCTAGCTCTTAGGGGGGGGGGGGGGGGGGGGTAGAGTGTTCCCTTACTACTTCAAGGGTAAAAGTTTACAGCTTTGAAAATAGTGAAAACTTGTGTTTAAATTACTGAAATAGACAGATTTCAAATAAAGCACAATGAGTAAAATATTCTCAAAATACTGCAAACTAATATTAATACTGAAAATTTTGAGCCATACCACTCAAACTGTTGTGGGTTTGATCCCAGCAGATCATATTGATTTTTACCAGGGTACAAGTATATGCAGAGACAAAGAACTTACACAATAGATTTTCAGGAACTCTAAGAATGGAGTCTGTATTATGTTGAACATTAATATAATCATTATCCAACCATTCAGGAGCAGTCCATAAATGCCACTGCAATAAAGTAAAAAATATTCTTTGTTATGGAGACAGATTTGTGATATCCAACCTTCTTTGTGTTATGGGGACACATTTGTGATATCCAACCGTCTTTGTGTTATGGGGACACATTTGTGATATCCAACCTTCTTTGTGTTATGGGGACACATTTGTGATATCCAACCTTCTTTGTGTTATGGGGACACATTTGTGATATACAACCATCTTTGTGTTATGGGGACACATTTGTGATATACAACCATCTTTGTGTTATGGGGACACATTTGTGATATCCAACCGTCTTTGTGTTATGGGGACACATTTGTGATATACAACATTTAAACTTTCATATTATTACAGGTATAACTGTGAAAGTTTGTTTGTTTTTGTTGTGTTTAAGGCTGTAGCAACACATTGTATAGGTCATATAACATCAATCAGTCAACTACTCACTCCTCCTGGAAAGGCTAAATCTCCGGATTTGACTGTTTACAAACTACTAAGCACATACTTCAGTCAGTGACTGACAACTGCCCTTCATAATTGAAACAAGTAAATCTGTGAGCTAATGCTCACTAGTGATACCCCCGCCAAAATCTAAAAATATGCGACAAACAGGAAGTAGATGAGCAAGGAGCATGAAATCGCTTTACACCATATGGGACTATGGGATGAAGCAATATGCAAAGTATTAGGCTGCTGCATGATATAGTTGCTGAGAAAACTGCGACGGAAATTTTGTAACGGACGGACGGACGCACAGACAAGGGTAAAACAGTATACCCCCCTCTTCTTCGAAGCGGGGGTATAATAACTGGTAGAGGGAGAATGGCCATAGAAATAATTTCATAGCCAAGCTCCACAGTGTATGCCCCGCCCTGGGAATCAAAACCACAACCCCTCAATCAGTAGACGTGAGTGCTACCAACTGTGCTAGCCGGGCAGCTCTATTGTGAAAGAAAAAACAACATCAATAAGACACCATCTTAGAAATAAAAGCAGTCAAAAGACAGCTCACTAGACTTTTTAAGTGTCTTGTTCATAGAAAAGCTTATATTAAACAAGAGTACTTAGTTACAGGACTTAGATTGTCAAGGAAGATAATTCAGATAAAATGCTAATTACATCAGTTATAGAATTTTTTTAGAATGAAAGGGGCATAACTCCAAAAATAAGTCATCCAGAGTAACATCCTAAAACATGTATAAATAAGCATACAAACAACTATTCAAATATCTTAATGAATGTTGAAGATACTTCCCAATGGAATTCTTTTAAACTTAAAATGTTGCTATATAAAATAGGAGGATACATGTAATTTTGAAAATAATACAAATTACATACATATTATAGCGGCAAAAATTGCATTACATCAAAAATTGTATTACATGTCATATGGAGCCTGTTGCATAAACTCATCGCTAAGTATCCCATCACCCTTTGGTACCCTCAATCGGATCACATACTTAAATTCCTTTTGTTGTAAGAAGGGTACCAGAGCTTAAAGCGCTACATAGTGATATGCTTATGAAACTGGCCAATGGCTTTCACCATTTACAATAAGACATCCTGAGTTATGTCCCTTTATGGTCATGTAAATACAATGCCATCCATAATTTCTTTTACAGCTTTGTAAATGAGCTATAAATTTGATTTTAATTTTTTCAACGTGTACTTGAGAGATAAAAGACATATTTTTATAAACATGTTCATGCTTAACAACTACGATTGTATTAGATATGATATCATTATTCCTCTTTCAAATGTTACAATCTATTATGTTTATTCCGAAGCATAAATACATCAACCTTGAAGTTATAATTGTTGTAATGAAAAACAAGCTAACTTACAAATGGCACTGTACAGTATAGATGAATAATAATCATATAACATATTTTCTATACCTGGTTATCTTTCTCAGCTATAACAACAGGCACAGGTACCCTGAGATCATAAGAGTTGCCATTAACTAACAAAACAGTCAGTAAAACTTCATAAAAACACTGAAATAAAAAAAAAAACAATAAAAATTAGTAGATTTCTTAGAGTCACATTTTACACAAAGGTAGCAGGCAGTTCTTGATTCATCAAAGACAAATGATACATATACATTTTATGTGGCTTGCTTTTAGAATGGTAGTTAATTTTTTTAAAGTTTAATTTAACAATGTTGACAAAATATAAGTCTAAATCAAGTCTCAACAACACTAGGCAAGTTTACTAGCCAAATATGGTAGGTATATACCTCATATTTTTGTAATATTTTAAGGAAAGTTAGAAAGATCTCAGTAACAAGTTTGACCTGTGCATAAAGTACTCTAACGTGACATAAAGGTTGAGTTGAAATAGAAAAGTGAATTCCTGCTGAGTATATGTCTGTTATATAAAGTGGAAAATATGTGGACTTGATGTACCTGGGAATACAGAGAATGTAGTGCATGACATTATGTGGACAAGGATTAAGTACCTGACCTTTATCAGAACCATCTCTGAGGAAAAAAGTCGTTAACTAGTATGTGTAGCACACTTATCCTGAGAAAAAATGAGTAAGAGACCTACTAAGTACTAAATATACCTATTGGCATTTCAATGTTCAGGTGAATAATAGTACATAGACTCCCCTTCAAAATAAAATAAAGTATACACTGCCATTTATTGGAGGCAATTATTTTTTTTGGTTGGTTTTAACACAATATAGGTCATTTTACGGCGTCCAGCACACCAAACCTAGCTTTCCTGGACCCTTGCCTATAACCAGTACTCGAATACCTTTCCACAAGGCCGGAAACTTCTCCATATATCTTATCAATGGAGGAAAATTGACATAACTGAAGAATTTAAACCCATACCCCCTTCGGGACACAAGATTCCAAATCCCAGCGTGCTACCAACTGCGTTATCAGCCCGGGTTAAACATGACAGTATTAATTTAGAATTTAAAGAATACTTTGACAAATAAAATGAATGCAAAGTAATAAAAACCTATAGCAAGACCGAATAAAAGAGTCTGACCAGCTAAAATCAGGAATGGAATCTAGAAGCCTGTATAATGCACCTTTGTACTGTAAACCTAATTGATTGATACTTACTATCACATGTTCCCCTCTGACAGAAGGACAAATCACCGATTTGTCCACATTCTTCAAAGGTATCTGTATGTTATCAAGTCCCCTAGATGAAAAACAAAAGTAACAGTAGTAGTTATTGTATCACACTAAATATAAATGATTGAAAGATTTACCATCAATTAACAGCCGCCCGGCTAGCTCAGTTTGTAGCACATAAGTCTACTGATCGAGGGGTCGTGGGTTCAATTCCCGGGGTAGGCATACTTTCGTAGAGCTTGGTCATGAAATAATTTCTCCCTTCAACCAATGATTCTTAATTATGTAGGGCAGTTGTCAGTCACTGACGAAAGTAGTTGGTTAACAGCTAAATCAAGAGATTTAGCCTTTCCAGGAACAGTGAGTAGGTTGACTGACTGCGGTTATATGACCTATACAATGTGTTGCTACGGTTTTAACCCCAACAAACAAACAAACAAACAAACAAACCATCAATTAAACTGCCAGAAATCACAACTAAAATTGCATTACCAAACGTTACATTTAGACAGTGTATAGATACATTGGAAAACATTGAATGAATTAAATTACTGTAGTCTTGATTAAGCATTTTTTTATAATTTTATATCACAAGACATAGCTTTATGCACTTTAAAAAAAATACTAACCATATGTAGGTAAATTAAAATTGAAAAAACAGGACCGTATTAAGTTAGAATTTAAGGAATACTTTGACAAATAAAATCGGTGTAAAATAATAAAAATTTTTTTAGCAAGACTGACATACCTTGAATATGGTAACATGTTGATTCGTATTTCACGCCCAACTTTAACTCTATTCTCAACTTCAATGATACTTTCATCTTCAACCATATCGAGATTCTTTGGTCGATGAGTGAAAGTAATAGTTCTTTCAAGCTGAAACAAATAGTAAAACATAAAAGTGAGATTGTCTTTAATTTGATATATAAAAGAAGATGTGATAGCTACATACATACAAAACCCTCCAAAAATTCTAAAAAGCCAATGTTTTTAGGATAAGCCAATTCACATATACCCATAAACAAAAGGGCTAAGATGGCCCTATATCGCTCATCTGAGAATCATTGCCCAGAAACATAAAAGATGATTTATATACAATCCAAAAGTTGAAAGTGTCAAGATAGACATTCTGATTAAATAGTAGGAAAATTGGATGAAAATTACAGCCTCGATCACATACGCAAGGTTTATCAAATAATTGACCCTGTGACATAGTTTTTAACCATGAATGACCCATATACAATCCCAACCTAGATTTTATAAACACAAACATTCTGATCCAATATTAGGAAAATTGGATGAAAAATACAGCCTCTATCACATATGCAAATCAAAGATTTGACCTTGTGACCTAGTTTTTAACCCCAGATGACCCAAAGACAATCCCAACCTAGATTTTATAAACACAAACATTCTGATCCAATATTAGGAAAATTGGATGAAAAATACAGCCTCTATCACATATGCAAATCAAAGATTTGACCTTGTGACCTAGTTTTTAACCCCAGATGACCCAAAGACAATCCCAACCTAGATTTTATAAACACAAACATTCTGATCCATTATTAGGAGAATCAGATGGAAAATACAGCCTCTATTGCATAGTAGCATACACAAGGTTTATCAAAGATTTGACCCTGTTAGTTTTTTACCCCAGATGTCCCATTCACAATCCCAACCAAGATTTCATCAAAACAAACAATCAGCAAAATTATTATGATTCAACTATTTTATATAAATAAGCCTTTAGATAAAGCAAATTAGTTGTAGTATGCATTATCAACTTTTCTCACAATTATAAAAAAAATTAAACAATATGAAGCATTACCTGTAATTTCAATGTCTCTACATGTGAATGATCATTATTTGAGATAATAACTCGAAGTTTTAAAGTCTCCCCAGTTCTATAAACATGTTCATGTAATCTGAAATATAATAACAATGAACAGTCTACGAAATTAGGATATGACACCTTTTGTCCAAACAGGTCATTTTAACAGCAAGCACTTTTTTGGTGGGTTTAATGCCGTAGCAACACATTGTATAGGTCATATAACGGTGTGCAATCAACCTACTCGAAAGTCTAAATCAGCATGTTCAATCACGTGAAAATCCACGTTTTCACGTCAAGAAAGTTTAATTCACACAAATTTTCTAACTCTACAGGGTACGAATACACGAGCAGTAATACATAATAATGCAATAATGTTTTAGGGACAATATGTCTAAACTAAAGGCAGGACGATTATGACAGACTGGGGACGGATTGTCTTAAGGGAGAATAGGGGAGTGATTATACAAGTACTTATGTCAAAATAAGTTTTTGTTTTGGGCAACTTGTTACAGTAAGTAAACATTTGGTTTGGGCAAGTGAAATATATAGGTGGCAACCTGCTTTAAAAAGTGATAGCATAAGCTCTCTTTTTCTTCCTATTTTGGAAGTTCCAAAAGTTAAGCTAAAAATTGTCCAGCCCTGCAACCATACATACCTTGCAGTTATTCCTATATCATTCTTAAACATCCACAAGTATGTATCCTGACATTTTATATTAACAGCTTGAGGAGGATTGGGATACGATGACAAAGGTGATAATGGTTGACGTATATGAATATTTTGACTTTTCTGAAAAAAACAAAACATACCCCGGTACTTTATGTTTTACAGTAATATTAATACTCACTAAATGGTTTCAGAACAGCAAAAACCATCTAGAAATTGTTATGTTGATAAATCTTTCATGTTTTACAAATTAATATGGTAGGAGCAGTGACCCAGTGGTAGGACATACGCTTAGGGGATCGAGAGGTTCCAGGTTCAATCTCCACTATGGGCATTGCTAATTTTCTTGAGCAAGAAATTAACCTACAATTGTTTGACTCCACTTGGGTGTGAATGAATACTGTGAGGGAAAATATAAAATCTTAAAATATTTCAATTTGGTGAAAATACTATGTCAAATAGATGTCATCTTAGGGAAGAAATGATGTCAACTTCGAAGAGAAATAATGCCATGTTATATTTCAAATTGTGTTAAAATGACTGTTAACAAAATCATGAAAGAAACAGAACATTTTTCAATTTTGGAATAAGATCTTTTTGTTTTTCTACTCAGCTCAGAAAAGAGATTTTCAATTGTGGGTATGCCACAAAGACTCGTTTCAAATTAAAGAAAAAACTCAACTTTTTGTCCCAGGCCTTTTAGGCCTTAAAAGTAAAGTTTGGGGATTTTTCATTGGAGAATTTCAAAATTTCAAAACCAAACTGGGAAAATAGGGTTAGTTTTGTTTGGGGAAGTAGCCTTTTTTCAGCTTCCAAGAATAGCATTTTGGTTCTCAAGAATATCAAAGTATACCTTTAACTGACTAGCTCCAGTAACTTTAACTTCCAGCAAATATTCCACTTTAGCACTCCAGGAAATTTGACCCTCATCATGTGACATATAAAATGTTCCTGAAAAAAAATAAAACAAGAAATATTGAAAACCCCATCAAAGAGTTGCAGTTTCTTTTTAATTCTCTTCAACACATGGTATGTTATCATTGTATGAAGTTTCATAAAGATCTGACAATAAATAGCAGAAATATATGGTAAATAAAAAACTTTAATCCAATAGTTAATGACACCGGACACTGCTTAACCATCCACCTGCCCTAGTTTCGCCGACATATAAGCAGAATTTTGTAGTTGAAAAATGAGGCTAAGAACTAAGAAGTGCAGTTTTAAGTCTGTTAAAGTTAATTCTTTAAAGCGCATAAGTTTATATCTGCTTATACATGTATATAATAATTCATCGCTGTGGATATTTATATATTGATTAGAAATATTCAAAATTGACCAAAATTTAGACAAAAGTTAATTTGTAACTAGTTAAAAACACATTTTCAAATATATTATAATAATTGGCTTTTTTCAAGAACTAGTTTGGATCTGTATAGACTTTGAACTTTCTTATTTGATCAAATCCCAATGCCTATAGTACATATTCAATGGCGTTGTACAAAATGATTAATAATAATAATAATGACAGTAAAAGCCCTCCACCATAAATACATACAAGTATGCACTACTAAATCAAAATTCAACACACACGATATTATATAGTGCCACCTGAGACACCAGTAATACAGTCATATAAAACAAAGGTTGGAAATACAAAGACAGAGAGCGAGGCAATCCTCATTTTCTTATTATACAGAAATCACATAGTCTTAATATGTTTTAGAATAGATCATAAAACGTAGAGAAACAGTGAGTCTTCAATCGTTTTTTTGAACACATCCTAAGTAGGTGATAATTTAACATCATCTGGAAATTTATTCCACAGTATGAGACCAACTTTGCTAATGCTTTCTGTCCCTTTCTTTTTCTTACTGAGTGGTACCACAACATTCTGGTCTTTTGATTATGCAGATTCGAGACAATATCTACTTTGGACAGGTTTTTTGAAGTGTTCAGTCAGGTAGGCAGAAGCATTTCCAGTAAAACAGTTATACATGAAAAAGTACATATTTTAAAGTTTATTCTTGCTTTGACTGGTAACCAGTATACTGAGTACAAAGCATCTTTTGAACTGTTTGATTTTCTAAGCTTTAATACTAGTTTGGCACACATTTTGAATATGTTGAAATTCGCCTAGATCACAATTTGAGATTCCATACAAGATCAAATTACAGTAATCAATGTGGGACATACATGTAACCAAATATATGACTAGTGTTCTGTTGCATTTTTTGTCTAAATATTTTCTTATGACTTATACTTTTGATACATATACATTTGAACATCGCAGATCTATTTTTTTAAGGTGATCTTTAAAGTTTTAAATTTCGTCAAGAAAGGCTCCTTAAAAGCATATAGTCTTCACAGATAATATAGTTTCACCAGCAATGTTAATTGACAGGGTTTAACATTTATGCTACTGTTGCTTTTAAACATGATAAACTCAGTCTTTGAGTTGTTCATTTTTAATTTATTTTCATTCATAATTTATGAATTTATTGAATGCCATAGGAAATAGATAGGGGATAGCCCTGTAGTTAGTACAAGATTGACTCCTGACAGCAAGCCCAACCTTTTTTATGTATTTTTAATGAAAATGTCAATTTTCAGATAGATAATAGAAATAGGATGGCTGTGTGGTTTAGTACACAAGACTTAAAATGGTTAGTTCCAAAGCATATATGGTAATATGTTGACTCTTTTGAAACGGTCATTCACTGCTTGACAGAAAGTAGATACAGGGCTCGGCTGCGAGGGCGATTCGGGCGATAATGTCGCCTTGTGTGTTACCATTTCGCCTTATCAAAACAGGAAGGAGAAGTCCACTTCGCCGAGTATTTCCGATTTCGGCGATTGAATAATATTGTGTCGACGTCAATTATTGATTACGCTCCGCCTAGTTCACACCAACAGCAAATCAGAGCGTCGTTTCTCAACATCGAAAGTCGATTATCCAATCAGGATCGACAGTACGTAATGATCGAGCAGGCTCCAGTAGAACGTTGCCTAGGGCAGTTTTACGACTGTGACTAGCAAATTATGTTTATGACACGTCGGGGAGGATTAAATAACACGTTTGACCCACTAATTGTACCCCTAACTTAAACAATACAATGTGCAGTCGGCCATGCGAAAGGGTAAAGGCTTGCGGAAACGAGTTATTCACAGGTCCCCAAAACAATGCTAGCATACCATTTCTCATCGTAAAATCGTTTGCCGCTTATTTTATCAAAAGAAAGAAAGTTTAATTTTAAGTTTAGTTTAAGCAGTTTCGTCTAAAAACGTCACATTTAAAATGAACCTTTGTTCGAAAATACGTACGTTTGATGGCGAGTAAAAATGACAAAGTGTTACTAAAAATAGATTCGTTACGTCATGGACACTGTATCCACGCGCTCGCTATTTGTGATAAAGGTTCAGTTTAAACGTACGCTTATCAGTTAATTAGCTAAGCAGTCAAATATAAGTTAACAAACAATTCCATTTGTCACACGTTGGGGACGAAATGGATAAAATTAATTTCCGTTAACAGTCCATCTTTCACTATTAGTCGAATATTAAAATTGTACACCATATAATAATACATTGTGACTATTTAATGCAGAAATTATAACCCCGTTCATTTCATAATGATTTCTTAATTACATAATTGATTAGATCATATATTTGACCTAAAAAAGGCGATGAACTCGTGAAACATTCGTCCTCGATAACTTTCGTACCCGGGTCCGATCGTTATATATTTTTCAGTGAAAAAACAATTTAAGCAAAGTTAAATATGTACAGAAATGAAAATTAAATCCATCATATGACCACTAATATTCTTGCATTGATAAATACTTCATTGTAGCAGTGAAGACTGATACACTGTAATACTTATTAAATAGAATTACATTTTAATCTTTGAAATGATTTCAATACAATTATTAGCTAATGAAGACACAAAGTCACTGAAAGATGCTTTCATTTATATAGTGCAAAAAGATTAAATGAATTCAAGATACAATTAATGACAAGTCACATAATTTTATTACTTTGACCAGCATATAATGCACAATATACAGGAAAAAATACATCAGCAAATCTATTGTGATTACTAGGTTATAATTCAATAAAATTTGGTGTTCTAGAAGAACAAAAGTATTTCAAACTAATGATGGCTGTTATAAACTGTTACTTTTGAGATTGGATGCGCGCGGAAACTTCTCTTACGAACGGTTCCACTTCTCCCTAACTCAGTTGGAGGGAGAAGTCACTTCTCCCTAAAATTTTACCCCAGGATGAGCCCTGTAGATAAGGAAAATTGCTAACATCAATTAATGATTAGTTGCCACAATATATCTAGGTTTAGCATAAAGCCAAAGCAAAAGAAAAAGTTGCTGTAAAATTGACATTATTTTGTTGAGTATAACGCTTAGCAACATATTGTATAGGTTACATCACGACAGTCAGTCCACCAACTAACTGTTCCTGGAAAATCTATGAATCTCTGAAACCAACTACTAGGGGCATACTTCGGTCAGTGACTGACTATTGCTTAACATGATTAAGAATCAGTGGAATGGCCCTAGAAATAATTTCATGACCAAGCTGCACAAAAGTATGCCCACCCAAAAATCAAACCCACAACATCTAGATCAGTAGACTTGTGTGCTACTAACTGAGCTAGCCGGGCGGGCAAAAAAACAACATGATCATAAATGAAAAACAGTGTTAAGGTTTAACATAAAGTTCTACACATTGTATTACATTTCATTCTGCTACCCAACTAGGTTTTTTTGAGATTCCTCTTATACCAGTGCTTGCTTACCCTTCCACATACAATAACATCTCTCTGCAGTTTATAGAGAATACATGCATCAGAATTTAATTTTTCAAGACTCCAAAAAGAATTCATCAAAGTGGTCCATATTTAACATTATTGTTATTTTAATCCCGATAAATAAATAAAACAATACTCAATTACCTTCGATAGTATTGATATTAGACTTATATTCAATTTTAACGTAACAAGATTTTTTTTTAAGTCAAGGCAAATCCTTTTTCCATTAATAAAAAAGGGGATAAACATCCAAAGCAATTAGTTTGACCTTGTTCTATTACCTAAAAAAAAGTTTACGAGTCTATCATGTCAAACAGTTCAACCCGCCAGTCGTATGTTATCCTATCTCCACACAATTTCTCTGCTCACAGCGTTAAAATTGCTATTATGTCCAAGACATAAAAGCCGCTGCCAAGGCATAGTGGTTAGCATGTCGGACTTCAAATCCAGAGATCGCAGGTTCGAGCCCGGTCGCGGTAGGTCATATCCTATACATGAGTAGTTGGCCTCGTGGTAGGGTAAATTAGTACTGGTAATAGAAAAGTGCCCAGGAAACCTATAGTAGGAAGAGCTGGCCGTCGTATATATGACCTTTATATGTGTGAACAGGACGTTACAAAAATACCACCAAAACATACATCAGTGTTTGGGCTAAAAACATTTATTAATGTCCTAGTTGAGGCTAACAATGCCGTAAATCTAGTGAAGCTCATTCTAACATTGCTCTATCTTGTATCGTCCAGTTTAAAGTACATGTATATTATTATAATTTGTTATATATGTTTTTGCCTTCCAATGACATAACTAAGTGAGCTGCAATAAAGGCTATAAAATTAACTCATAATTCAGAAAATGTGAAAAATAGCTGATAGAACAAGGTTAGAGAAATTTTTGCTCAATCTCCTAACAGTTATTTTTTACTTCTAGAATCAATATTTGTGATATTTTGCTAACATTGTAATATGTATATTTGCATTGAATATTCATGTATCAACCTGAAAAGTCCCATGTCAATACTTATTAAAACACAAAGATATGACCCTTTGAACTTTTGAAGCCAATTTCCCAAAATTGAATATTTGGTAGGTACGACATTGTTAGATTGAGGTGATAAAATGTTATGGCCTAAGCTCTCATTGTGTCTTCAAAAAGTGGACCTTCTTCAAAAAGTGGATCAAACTATTTAGTACTAACCTGGTATTTCTACTGGCAATGGTATCTTGAAAGGAAATAATGTACAGCACATAAATAAAGGTTCTGAAATATAAATAAACAACATCATTTTAAACTAGCAAATAAATTCTACAGATTAGCTTAATCTGTAGTACTTTTAAATACCAATCCAGGGATAAAGGTTACATTTACAGACAAGACTTATATATTACTCCATTGAATTTGGCCAGATAAAATTGCATGTTTTCTATGATTGCTTTTATTAAAAAAATTCAAGTAGGGAAGTACCGGTAGATAAGCCGCCCGGCTAGCTCAGTTGGTAGCACGCAAGTCTACTGATTGAGGGGTCGTGGATTCAATTCCCGGGCGGGGCATACTAATAATTACTTTAGTGCAGCTTGGTCATGATATCATTTCTACGGCCATTCTCCCTCCTACCAATGATTCTTAATTATGTAGGGCAGTTGTCAGTCACTGTCGAAAGTATGTGCTTAGTAGTTGGTTAACAGCTAAATCCAGAGATTTAGCCTTTCCAGGTGGAGTGAGTAGGTTGAATGACTGCCGTTTTATGACCTATACGATGTGTTGCTACAGCGTTAAACAAAACAAAAACAAAACAAATAGGAAAGTAGTAAGTGTCTACTGTCTAGTACTAGGAAAACTAGACCTATCACTGAATGTTATAAAATACCCCTCAACAGGTCTTTGTCCAGAAACCGGGTGCTGAGAAAATGAGCCAACAAGATTAACTCGGCATAAAATCAATGGACTGTATCCAAAATGGGATATGCACATGTCTGCCCGTATCTGGTATATGCGTAAAGTTTGAATCAAATCTGTAAAATAGGTGCTGTGAAAGGGAGCAGACAAGAAAAAGCTACAGACCAGCTAATCGACTGACAAGCTGACTTCTATATACCTTTTTTTTTGGGGGGGGGGGGATATAAAACTTGGGTCCAGAGATCTAGACATGTCCAGGAACAGTAAGTAAGAGAATTAGTAGCTGCCATAGGGTTACAAAAAACCAACCCAAAAAACAAGCTAACATTTTAAGTTGAAAGGCCTCAATATTTAGCATTCTATTCCTAAGTACTGTAGGACTACCACAAATACTTTAAACTGAAATGGGTTAACAGTCAGCTAAAAGTGGATAAAATTAACAGTTAATTGTTAAATAATTTCGTTCATACTGCCATTGGGATCATCTATTTCAAAGGTTGAACTGAAAAGGGGGTCTAAACTTGATCAAACATGCTATGAACCCTATGTTACAATATATAACAAAATGTGTATAATACAATACCTTGAGATCTATATAAGGCTTCATTACAATTGATATAATATCTGTGACCAGTATACACTTTAGGTTCATCTAATAATGGATCAATCTTAACTTTATATTCAACTGAAATAACAACATAAATTATCTTTAAATTCAACTGAAATAACATATCATTGAACTGAGTAATTTCAAATTTACGGACTAAAAAGAAACATCTCTCGTCCCCTAAACAATAGTGTATTTGTTTACTTAAACACTGGTAGTTTCAAAATGGCGCCTAAATATGCCCGAGGAGTTCCGAATGAGACTTACAATTGTAACAGAGTTACCTCCCTGGAACATATAAAAATTACCCTCCAGTGTCAATGAATGTAAACATTGCATGTATAAATGTACCACAGTTTCATTACAAACCAATGTATGGGGGCGAATTATGTTAACAAATTTATACTTAAGATGGTTTAAAGACATTTTATTGACAAGTCATATAAAATTTACTATGTGCGCATACTATTTCTAATAAATGCTAGTGATTATTCCAGAACTCAGAAAAGAGCAGAATAAAGGGGCAGGGCATATCTGAGGGTAAATGACTCAAATGTACTACTATTCTATAAAATGAGACTAAAAAGGGCAGGGAGGGAAAAAGGGCAGGGTGCAGCGCCCTGCTACTCTGCTTTGGAATAATCACTATAAATGCTGAATGTCAAATGGGAATAGAATACAAGAAATGTAAAGTGGAAACCACATTAAAGCCAAATTTTCATCAAGATCTGGCCATAAATGACCGAGATATCCAACATATTAAAAACTTTAATGCAAAAACTACTAAGGGCAATAATCCATAATAAAGCCAGGTAGAGTTGTGGTTACTTTCTAATCCTGTTAATTACAAAGTATGTTATCGTTGTATGAAGTTTCCTAAAGATCTGAAATAAATGGCATAAATATATGGAAAATAAAAACTTAAACTCAACACCAGACGCCTGCCCGCCCGGGTTACGCCAAACCATAAGTCGAATTTTATCATGAAAAACCCGGCTTAAAATGGTGTAGGTGCATCTTTTTGATTCCTATTAAGTGAAGACTATCATTTAAAGTACATATTAAACATACACCGCCAATTATAATATGATTTGTACATTAATATTCTACAACTAACAGAGTCTTAAAAATCTAAATAATACTAATTGATTTCATTACTACTTACATTTCTCATAGCCTCTAAATCTAATTTCTATCCCATTTCCTTTAGTAGGAGTAAGAATCCTTAAATACACAACCCTGAAAAGTAATAAAGTCAGTGTTCATATAGTTCAGAAATCAGAACTGGAACGTATAGGGTTTGCTTGCCAAAATAATAGCATGCAATGCATGTATGTTGAAAATTCATTTTTGAACATGAAAACATTTGAAAACACATTTTTGCTGAAATGCCAACAATACAGACTGACCTTTTCAGTATTGTTTTTTGTACAACTGTTTTATATACAAAACATCATGCACAGTTTTTTTTTTTTAAAGAAATTATTAACTTAAATATATATCATGAGTCATAATTGTCATTAATGGTGTATATAGCTCAAAGCATGTAAAGCCTGGCAGTGAGTTCTGTAAAGCCAGCAGTCAGTCAACATAAATTATATAGCGGACTGGCAGACAAATCCTGTAAAAATATAGATCTGTCGGGCAAAAAATTTGATCTCATTCACACAGTTTTCAACTCATCACAATATGTAAGATGTCTCTGGTCCTGTAAGACTTGGTTCGGTTGAGTAAAATTTTGACCTTCACAGGACCTTCAGTTCAGAAATAAACTGTTTTGTGGTACAGCAGATTATAAATGAGATTTTTTCCCAGAGTGTATATGCTTTCAGAAAGAAAATAGTTAGAGTGTTCAACCAGACAAAATTAAACCATGTATTACATGGTTTGAATTAGACCTGAGACCTCGGGTTTTGACGCACGAAAATTCCGAAATATCCCCTTTTGACCCTCATTCAAAATCTCCCATTTGTCAATTTGACGCACATATATTCTGCCTTTAAGAGTCATAGTTGAATCGTTGAGCATATGTTATGCCTATGTCATGTAACTGACCAATCAGCGATGAGCGCTACGCGGGAGTAGCAGTGTAAAACAAGAGCAGTCCAAGGAAAGTATGCTTGATTTCAAGTGATTTGTAATAGAAGTTAAACAAAATACACAAGGAACATTAATTTTGTTCAGGGGGGGGGGGAATTAAGAGTTATGACACTTAATAGAGATGAAGATGTAGTAAACATGAGCATGCATACCAACTATTATTCAAATATTTTCATAACATAAAATTCTTGTCCATGATATGCACACCAACGCCATTGAAGATAACAAAAGAAAGAGAAACTCTTATTACCATTGTGGTATTTGGGTTGGTGGCATGACATAGATAGGCATATTATCTTAAATCATACACACAAATTTAAATTTTTGATAAACAATAAAAATATTTTATACATTTGTTATGTTATATTTAATATTATGAAATGTGACTAATGTGACATGGTGTCAATAATTACATTGTTTAGTTTTATCTTGTTAATTAATATATTGTTAATATAAAATTAAAAAGATTGTCCCTTTTATTTTATTACCCAGTGTTCAGGGATGGGGTACTCGTACTACTCGAGTACTGAAGAAAAAACAGTACTCATTACTCATAAGTACGAGTATAAAATTTGAAATACTCAAGTACCACTCAAGTACTGGAATCCAGTACTTGACCCATCCCTGGCAGTGTTAGTGGATGTAAAATTGAGCAATACTCAACATGATATTGATTCTAATGTCTTTTTTGCAGTCAGCTTCTACATTTCAAACCAAGTGTATAATATACATGTAGTGACATTTAAATGTCAGATAATAAGAAACTATGATTTTATACAGTTTGTTGCAGGGTTGGCAAAAAGGCAGTCAATATAGGTATTGACTGGGCAGGTGGTCAATACTGGTTTTAACCGGACAATACTGGTCAATTGCTTTTTACATTATATTATCTGTACATTTTATGACAAATACTATTAAATGTTGTTCTTTAAGTTTTACAAAATTGAAAGCCTTAAACTAATGAATAAACATAACTAAAGACAATTAAGCTAAATTCCTATTTCCTATTTTGTTCTATATGGAATTTTCATAATTATCTAATTTACTTAATGGTCAATACTGGTCATTACTGGTTGAAAGGTATTTTGATTTTAGAAACATAAATAATAGGTTATAAACTAGTTGATAAAATTAATGTGACATTTTATGTGACTTTCACACCTAACCTCAGCCGCCAACTTTGTGTCCCCTCAGTAGTGATAGTAAGCCACCTAATGAATCCTTCGGCAGGGATGAAACAGTTTAAGAATTGTATCAATTATATTTCATAAAGTAGTAATAAAAAAAATAATATAAAATATTAACTAGCTGTGTATGACAAATAAGAAGGCTACTTTGCTTGAAAATCATGTTAAGAATTATCAATGATGAAAATAATTCAGTTCCATTTTCATGATGATGTCAATAACGTCATCAAGTTCTAACAAATAGGCTTGAATAACAATAAATAACAACATGAATATAAGAACAACAAAAAGAAATCATTTTTTAAATCTAAAAGTTCATTAAACTTTTTAAAATACTTTTTATTTGTCCACCAATTGGCCAGTATTGACCACTTAAGGAGTATTGTCTGGGGCAGTAAAAACCAGCGGTTAAAAAAAATTGTTGTGTCATGGTATGTTGTATTATGTTGAAATATTTGATAAACACTAAAGTTGATTTTATATAGCTTGTAGATATATGTTTTTTACTGACAAAGGCATACTATAAAATGCAAGGTTTATTCCAATGGAAATAGTTTAAGATCATTTCAAGTCCAAATGTATGTAAATAATTGTGTTGATCAATTTTATTAATAATAAATATCTAACTAATTTTAACGAATAATGAGCAACTCATACATTATTTATTGTTTAAATGCCATGTTCAAATAAAATCTTGAGCGTGAAAATATTTTTCATAAAGACATTAATATCTATTGTATTTTATTTTAATGAGATGTACTTCTTTCATTTTCATTCAAAGAAATTAAAAATTATCTTAAGGATCGCTTCTCTCATTGTTTCTAACAATGTGCATCAATAATCATTGGCCTGAAAATATTGCTTCATAAATAGAAATTAAAGAATATGTTTTGGAATGAGGTGCGCTTTTCTCATTGTATGTTCACCAGGCAATTCATTAATGTTGAGCTTTTTCTTAGTTTTTTTTTAAAAATAAACTTTGAGTAGGAAAATATTCTTCATCCAAACAAATTGAAAAAAGAATCTTAAAAATTGTTATCTATTTTTAAATTCTTTGAATGAGGCTCACTTTTTGCATTGTTTGCAAATGTGCTTCTCTCATTAACCACATGCATATATAGACTTTGAGCGGGAAAATATTTTTCAACCAAAGAAAAAAAATCTATCCATAAAAATTATTATCAATTACATATTTTTTTCGAATGAGGTGTGCTGCTCTCATTGTTTGAACACTATGTGCATAATTAAACTTTGAGCAAGAAATAATTTTTCATAAAAAGTTAATTCATGAATTTATTATATTTGGTAAATGAGATGCCCTTCTCTCATTGTTTGTATACCATGTGCATAAATAGACTGAGCGTGAACATTTTTTTCATAAAAATGAAAAATTAATGGATAAATTTAAATTTCTGAATGAGGTGCGCTTCTCTTATTGTATGTATACCACGTTCATAAATAAATTTTGAGCAGGAAAATATTTTAAAAAAGTAAATTAATGAATAAATTATATTTCTAAATGAGGAGCACATCTCTCATTGGATTTATATACCATGTGCATAAATTAACTGAACAACATCCATCCATTTAAATCAAATATTAATCATATCAAGAGTTGCTTGCAAGACTGTAGTAAGTGCATTACGTTAAAGAGGGAGTTAGTACAGTCTTGAAAACAACCTAATTAAAATGACGTCTTGCAGATGAGTTTAATTTGTGTAGTGTTATAGTGTCTGATATTAATTAATCAAGTTGGTTAGTAGTTTGTCCTGTATTTTGTTGCTTTTTGCTTAAAAGTCGATAAATGCTCAATTTATTCGAAAATAATACAGAGGGAAATGCATTTTATTGTCACAATAATGTACCACAGCAAACTTAGCCAAAATTTCATGTCACAGGCAAGTAGATTTTCACAGAAAATTTCAGGGCCCCTCGACCTACACAGTGGGGAGTTAGGTCAGAATGATCAATACGATGTTTGTATCAATAAAAAATGATCGATATTCGATATATCATATGAAATTTTAATAATCAATATAGTTTTTATAACAGTGTTGTTTTATTCATTTAATTTAATCGTAGTGATCCATACTACTAAATGCACCGTCTTACTAATATTTTAGTATTTTTAATGAAATATAATTGCATCTAGTGAGTCTGGATCTAGACATTATCTTTCTGCCTACAGGATGATTATTTCCAGTAATTCATATTTGCAATTAGACTTAAAAAGATTGGCAAAAGGGAAAACATTCTCTTTCAGAACTGAAGCTATTTACATGACATATCGCTTCTGTTCAATCAAGACTTAATCAAGTGCTCTTTACATTGCTAGTGATTATTCTAGAACTCCAAAAAGGGCAGGGTGGGACCAAAAAAGGGCAGGGCGCAGCGCGCGGGGCGACTTTTAAAATTCTGAAGTATATCTGTATTCAATAACATTTAGTGATTTGATGTTTTTAGTATATTATTTATATATTCATTGTAGCTGCAAGTTCTTACATCCTTTTCTATAATCATGTACAAATTTACTTAGCATAGTTGTAAAACATACTTTTGTGTCAAATCTTTAGCTATTTAAAAGTCCAAAAAGGGTGGCAAGATTTGAAACTAATCATTTTCACTATACAAGCTCCGTCTCTGCCATGATCTCTAACTTTGAGTGGCCACCTTTAGAAACTACTGTAGAAAAACAAGAACCAGACTTATAATATTCTATAAAATTGTCTATAATCTTATTGGTATACACCCTGGCCCTGCCTTATTCATACCCAACACATAAAAACAAGACAAGACAATGTTCAGCAGCCATCTCCATTCATTTTAACATATAAGCATGTCCAAATATTCTTCCTTTCCAAGCACAATAATTCAGTTGAACAAGTTGTCAGCTGCTGTACACCAAGCGACAGTTGACTCTTTTAAACTGATTGTCACTGTCCATCATGCGGTACTATCAACCATAAACATTAATTAATCGGCAATCATTATGTACAAAGATTTAAAGTAACACTTTATCATATCATATATCTAGTTTATCACTGTTAATAAGTGATTACTGAATCTATTGGTTTTTTTTGTTTTTACCTAAATTTTAATTGCAAGCACCAGCACATAATCCTCAAAGTAATGAGGGAGTGCAGTATTCTCTTAGAAGAAGAAGGAGCTATTGCTGAAATCAATCAATTTGCTTTTTATTTTGTGTTCGTTTTTTTCCTGCAAAATATTGGGGTGCAAAACGATTTGCTAATATATGATTTTCTATAAAATCGTTCAATCAGCTAAAGAAAGCATCAAATGTAATTAAACTTTAAATTTGTCAGCACCTGCACATAATCCTCTAATAAATAAGGAAGTGCATTATTCTCTAAGAAATAGAGGAAGCCATTGCCTAAATCATTCGATTTGCACTTTATCTTTTTGTTTTTCTGCAAAATATTTGGGTGCAAAACGATTTGCTAATATACGGTTTTCTACAAAATTGTTTAATCAGCTAAAAAAAGCATCAAATATAAATATTTATGTAAATAATTATAGTGAAAACTGTCCTTGAGCTACTTTGTACCAGGAGAAACTAATTAATATGTCTTGTTTGACAAGTGAAAAACGATCAATACAAAACATCGTCTGGGGCCTGTAATTATTATAGGTGATTTTAACTCGCAAACCTTGACATTCAATCCTTGCAGAAGTCATGATCAACTATTTCAAAAATTTATTGTTGATACAAATTTATGTGCTGTAAACACACTACCCTCTTGTAAAGGGGCTCGTCATTCATTTGTTTCTTACGATAATTTATATCAATCATTAATTGATTATATACTTGTACCTATTGAACTATGTGACTTATGTATACAGTGTGAAATATGCACTGATGATTGTCTTAATGTATCAAGACATAGACCTGTGATAGCAACATTTAATTTTCAACAAGTATGTGACTTTAGATCATCGGATTATAACCAAGAATCCTCAATTAACATAAACTGGTCAAAGGTCAATGAATCTCAGATTAATAATTTTAGTGAGAGCTTACAAAGTGACCAAGAGTTGTTTAGAAAAGCTGATTGTAACATGAGTAAATCTCAAATATGTGAAATGTATGAAACCTTAGTTGACAAAATTATACTGACTTCATCAAAAACTTTGCCTCAAAGAAAGCATCATAAATTCTTGAAACCATATAGGAACAAGGAATTGAACACTGCCCATAAACGTATGAATGACTTAAGAATCATATGGTGTGCTGCAGGCAGACCTCGTGGCCTTGAAGCTATAGAGTACAGTGATTATAAAAATGCCAAAAGACTTTTTCGTAAATTGCACAGAAATACAGTAACAGACTATTTGAAAGTGCTTGATAATGAAATTACAAAAGCCGCTGAAATTGATTCAAATAAATTTTGGAAGTTAATCAATAATAGACGAAAATCGAAAAGCACCATGTCAGCTGGTTTAAATTTTAATGGAACTATTGTTCGCAATGCGGAACAGATAACGTATGAGTGGGGTAAATATTTCTCACAGCTTTATACGCCAACAGTTAAATTGAACTTTGATGCAGAGTGGCATGATCGTGTACAAACAAACGTTTCAAATGCATTAAGTGCCATGCGACCTGACAAAAAAGCTATAGTTTTATCTGACGATGTCTACAATGCTATACAATCTTGCCCACGAGGTAAAGCTCCTGGCATAGACTCCATACATTATGAACATCTACATATAGCAAAAGATTATATATCTCCGTTACTTGCAAATATGTTCACTTCAATGTTACGTCAAGCATTCATACCACCTGCCTTAAAAAGGGGATTAATTATTACGCTACATAAAGGTGGAAAGAAAAGGAAAGATAACCCGGACAGTTACAGGGCTATAACCCTTTCTTCTGTTATATTGAAGCTATATGAAGTTATAATTTTAGAAAGGTCTAGAGACTGTATAATGAGCAACATAAGTACTCAACAAGGTGGTTTCCAGGATGGACTCTCGTGCATGATGACGTCATTTGTTTTGCAGGAGTGTATATACCATGCACGAGAACAAGGGTCAAGGTTATACGCGTGTTTCTTAGACGGAAAGAAAGCCTTTGATAGTGTTTGGCACACTGGTATAATATATAAACTAATTAATGAATGCAATTTAGATCAAACTTCAATATTAGCATATCATTCAATGTACTCTGATGTAAAAAGTTGTGTTATGTATAAGGGTAGACGTTCATCGTGGTTTAACGTATCATGTGGAACCCGTCAAGGTGGTAAAAGTTCACCAATCTTGTACTTATTATACATAAATGGTCTTATCAGAGAACTAGAAAGTAGTGGGAACGGAATATGTTTATTTGGTAAGGAGTTAGGGACCCCTACGGTAGCCGATGATATGGTCCTGATCTCATACAGTGTTAATGGGCTGAATAATATGCTAAAGATATGTAACAATTATGCTAATCGTTGGCGTTCTGAATACAATTCAGGGAAGTGTGCTGTAGTTGTTTTTAATGACAGTCTAATTAATCCTAGGAGAAGAATATTTAAACTAGGAAATGATGTTATCCATGAAACAAATAGTTATGTTCATTTAGGTATAGACTGCGAAAAATACCTCTCTGTATCTAAAATAGTTACTGAATCATGTCATAAACTACGTGGGACACTCTTAAGTATCTGTAACAGCGGACTGCCAGCAACAACAATGAATCCTATGACTCTACATAAGTTGTATAACTCCATTGTAATTCCTACGGCTATGTATGGAAGCGAGTTATGGACATCTATAAATGAATCCGAGATATCAAAACTTGAAACTTCTCACAGATTTTGTTTGAAATTTATACAAGGCCTTCCGAGGCAAACAAGTAGGGACTTAACATTATGTAGTATTAGTGGAACATCCATAGAAACTATAATTGACTGGAAAAAATTGTGCTTTCTTGGTCAGATCTGTAGACTATCAAATAATTACATGGCTAAATTAGTGTTCAATAATAGACTTATTAGATTTACTCAGTTAGACAATCAAACCTTAGGCTTTATTCCAGAGAGTTTCAGATTATTACAAAAATACAATCTTAATGATTATTTAGATATATACCTACGTAATGGTACATTTCCAAACAAAATTGCATGGAAAGGAATTATCCATAAAGCGGTATTAATGTCTGAAAAGCATAATCGTTATCAAAATTTACTTGCATCTGATCTGTCATGTATACTTTCGTTAGTACTAAACACTAGACAGCCATCTAACTTATGGTCATTATCTATTACTAAACCGGAAGTACATAGACTTTGCAAATCACTGATGCAAATAATATGCCTTTGGGGGTCACGGAACTGGGTAAGGCACTGTAACCAGTGTAACAAATTGACAAATGATATATTTACTCATAGAGTTATGCACTGTCTAGAAGTAGATATAGTACGACAAAAACTATGGTGTTATATTTTGAGTACATATGGCAGTGACATTTATAAAGTACTTATCAATAATTCAGTTTTTGAACAATGTAAATGGATAATAGAGCACACTGTCATGCAATTGATGGATGGTAATAACCAATGTATGGGTATTCTTGTGAGTAAGCTGTTTGACTTACTATACTGAAAACTAATACATTTGTACATGTATATTGTTAATTTATGGCTCTTTATGATAAGCGCCATTATAATACCAGTAATTAATCAATATGTCAGTTGTTTAATGTATTATTATGTATCTATTGTTCACTTTAATATTGTCATGCATGTATACATTTTGTAATGATATGTTGTAATATTTTGTATTTTGTACTCTTCATATATGGAGGAATAAAAGTAAAACTTTAATATCAAATTGTTCTGCACCCCCAAAAATGTAACGGATAGCAAATTCTTGTTTCTGTATTTTTTGCAAATCCTGTGGGGGACAATTGTTTTGTATATCATAATATGCCCAAGTAAATTGCAATTTACATCACATTCGTCCACGAAAAATAACAAAAAACCCTGCTAATTGCACAGAATGGTTTGGTCATCAGTGTCATTTAATCCTTGACGCGTATACCTGACTGTATATATGTATATTGATGTTGTCTAGCGTGTTACAGGCATACCCTAACAACCACCTTATTGATTTTTGACACTGCCCTTTCACAGTAGGCGTGTCATTTAATTACTGATTGATAAAGATTATACAATTGACGTGTGAATTTACCGATGATTGACAATTATGAACATATTTTTTAAGGAAATTAAAGGGCAACAGGGCGCTTTGACACTCGCAGGGCGGGACTTTTAGGGCAGCAGGGCGGGGCTAAAAAAGGGCAGGGCGCGGCGCCCTGCTATTCTGCTTTAGAAAAATCACTACATTGCAGATCTGTCCTTACTGATACTATAGAGTGAAATTTTTTAAAGTAGGGGTGGGGGATACTTGTCTTATTTTAAGTGTAAAATATATCGAGTTTGACGATTTGTACGTTTGAGTAGTAGACTCGCACCCCCTGTGTAGAGCCCTAGGGGGAGGTAAATGTCAATTAATTTAATTGAGAATGAAAGCCATCGATACCATTGTTGAATGTAATGACGACCTGTATCCTAAACAGCAGAATCACAATAAGTAAATATTTGCCTTGCCCTTGGCCGAATAGTCACTTTCAAAAATTGACCTCGAACTCGAAATTATTAAACATCGCGAAAACGTATTACATAATGTAAATGAGAAATTTAAGAACTAACCCATAGATTTCTTCTCCGCAGCAATATTCACTTTTGTTGGTTCTCAACCAGATTTCATTTTCCATACTTCGTTGAGCATATTTTTCCAGAAAAGTTTGGAAACTTGCATTTAACGTTTTATTTTTTCTTATCTAAAGTTTATCAACATCCGGTTCCGGTTACCTACGGCGGGACTTAGTGGCTAAAATACGAAATAAACATTTTGGACAAAATGGAGCAAGCATTTGGGAAATAGAGATTTAATTGTTTCAAAACTGTTTTATAGCAATTATAATACAAAATAAGCTTATTCATATTGAAAAGATAGGTTATAAACTATGTTAATAGCCATAAAAATATTTTAGATACGGGATCAAATTAATTTAGCGGAAGTTTTTCCGCCTTCATAGTTAGTATTTGCGAGGCTAGTGTAGTACTAGTGATATTTGGCGTAAAATCGCCTAATATAAAAGAACAAGTTTAAAATTACGTTGGATATTTCTAAATCAGGTTTAAAATTGAATTCGTGAAAGAGAGGGGAGTCATACAGTATATGTAAATAAATAGAAAATTAGTTATTTTAACAAGAAAAAATGTATAAATTAGTGCCACTTCAAACGTGTTTTTAAACTAATTTCAATGGCTTAAACTGATCAAGATTTTTTTAATTAAGCTTTTTGGATCCCATTTAAAGGTTGACATCAGAAAGTTAGAACTATAATCGTACAGTAACATACAACTTTCAAACAATAGATAACAACTCAAATATTTTTTTGTCATTTATTAATAAATTATGCATACATGTAATTGTGAAGCACATTTGAACATACTTTCAATATGTAAAGAGCGCTTTGCAAATGTGGTATACAATAATAAAAATATCGCATTTCCGTATATACTCAAGAGTATGCGTTTGTATTACCACAATAAAGATCAAAACGTACCCCTGAAGACGGTAGGGCTATGTCGTGACAAAATAATTGGTTCAATATCACCACTTTATCCGTGATTTACCGGTAATTAAGCAAATAAGTGTAGGCCTATCGCTAGAAAACATTGAAACAATGGCTCATGGTATGGCACCGCACGCGCGTAATGTATTTTTACAAGAGTTTACTGAAAAGGCCCTTAAGCAGGTCGCTACAACAAGCTTGCACTACCAAACAGATTAGGAAGCTGTAGAATGTAGATAGTTATATGGTTCGATTTGGTGGTAGAGTTAACGAAGAGAATCTTTAAATGGCATCATACATATTAGAATAAATATCGTAGCCGCTACCATACAGTTTAAATAAGCTTTGTTAACTTTGCTTACTTTCTGTACGTACGCTACCACCATAATCAGCCATAATGTCAAGGATGGATGAAAGTGACAGGGCTAAACTTTCTATGTTTCTGTCTTTTCTATCTATATGCATTTTTATTTTCTGGACCGTTTCTTTTTCTAACTCATCTATTTATCATCTTCTCTTTATACTTTTTACCTAGCGTAAGGCCTACCATGATTTTATTGTCAATGATGGCAGCATGATGTACTACATAGCCATAGACAACCCTACCTACATGTACTTTGTAGAACGTATCCTTGGTCTGGTCTACAATTTGTCAACCTCCACTTTTCATAATATCTTGCAACAGATTTCTCTTAGTTAAGTTAGAAGGTGAACGTATTCTACAATGTGCTATCCTTCAGCTTTCATACTATTTTAGACGATTTCATGTATAGTTAAGTTATATGTATGTTACAATTTCTTTGTATTTATGACAACTCTACTGAACAAGAAGAGACATAGACAAATCGAAGAACATTTTGAAGAAAATAACTGCAGTTGCTGTGTTTGTCAGGTAAGATTTTTACCCACTTCAGGGAAATGGCTGAATTTCTGAAGTTCTTCTAAATATGAAATCCATTAGGTTTTATCAACAGTGTCATTGGTAACACTATACTTACTTATCTATTTTATTTATTTATTTATTGGTGTTAACTTCGTTTCAACACAAATTTAGGTCATTTTACGGCGTCCAGCGCACCTAACCTAGCTTTCCTGGACCATTGTCTATAACCAGTACTCACCTACCCTTCCACAAGGCCGGAAACTTCTCCATATTATCTAATCAATGGAGGAAAATCGACATTATTGTCAAATTTTCATGGAAGGGTATAACCTCCCCGGGTGGTATTCGAACTCGCACCCCCTCGGGCACGAGATTAAAAATCCCGGCGCGCTACCAACTGCACTATCGACCCGGGTTTACACTATACTCACACTTAAGATCATCAATAGTTGCCCGAGGATATATAACAAACTCATAGTTGTAACTACATGATTTTATTTAAACAAATTTAAACTTTTCTTTTTCAAAAGAATAACTTAATTTTGGTTTATCACAGATAGACAGGACGGGAAACTTTAATAGACTTATGTATGTTTTGACAATTTGTTTTTCGTTCATCATTTATAAAATACATGAAGCACACGAGAAGTAGGGTTCAAAAATATTAAAGGGCAAAGTGTAGTAAAGTGTACTCAATTTTAGTACAAAACAAAAAAGTACGTGCAGATGAAATTTGTCGTAAAATGAAAGAACACTCTGAACAATACCAGGTAGCCTATTCTAATTAGAAACACTAAGAGTTAAATCCAATTTTTTTAGCAAGGTAAAGATAACATACTTACTGAGGATTAGTACTCGCCTAAACGAATTCACATGGAAATTGATAAAAATGCATTAAAAGTTTAATTTGTAAACATTAGGCCTAAACAAGTTTTCATACATGGGTCCGCGGGTACTACTTTGAAAATGGTTTATGATGAGGTCGCTAATTGATAAAAATATATTACAACACATTTTTGAGAAAACAGTTTGAATTCTTAATTTTGCTGCAAATGTTATAAAATGTTATAAATTTTACACTTAGTTTTGTATAAGAAGGGCTGGTTACAATAAAAAGAAAAAAAAATCTATAGTTAGAAAAATATTTTTTCCGTTTTCTTAAAAATATTATTGAGAGGTGTTTATGAGACAAAAAGCCAAACATTAAAATAGATGAACTGTAAATTATATTACAACATAATCATATACTATAAGTTAGCATCTAAATGCACATGAATCAAATCACACGAAATGACATAATCATGAAAAAATATTAGTAATTTTGGCATACTGATTTAGATTTGATGTTATGCTTCAAAATTATAGATCATTTATAAAATCAAAACTTCTACGATTACAAAGTAGAAAATAAACATTAAATTTAGACTCTTTAACAGCAAATTAAAGAAAAATCATCAATTTTGTTTACTGAAACACAAAGCCGACTAGTTGTAGTCATTGTTAGTAACATAAAAAATAAAATTGTAAAATTTATATATTAACATTAATAGATTTATATTTCAATTAAATTATTATCTTTAGTAAAATCAAAACAAACAAAAACTAACACACGACTATTTTTGCAGTACCCTACGATACAAAATAATATTTTATCAAAAATATGTTTGTTAGTTTTGAATGAAATGTGGGAATGACTAAATTCAACGAATTCAAATAAACAAACATGTACAACAAATCCTACTTATGTTTAAAACAAAACATACGTAATTTACTAGAGCATAAACATTATATCAATGCAAACAAATGAAACAAAAATTAACCATCAATAAAATCAGAATTTCATTTGTCTTATCATATGTGATGTTAGCATTCAAATAAAGAGATCCAACTAATTTCCTCTTCAAATTGTATTTAATTTAATCACAACAAATATATAAATAGAATAGCTTCACCAAATTTCACAACTCTTTTATTTTTAGTCAATACAGTTTTCGATGCAATAAGTGTATTTTCACCAATAACCTAACACAGTGATTAGTTCCAGTTCATCACCATAGAGGTTGTAGCAAAATTGTAGAGTCCATTATATGTGGCTGCAAATAATAACAAAAAAATGTGTTAGCCTGACATAAATGTAAATGAAATGACATTTTATAGTCTGAGTTTCATGCTTACGCACATTCACCGATTTTACAGCTATTACCCCTGGTCATCGGACTACTAGTATATCTATCAATCTCCCTGGGGAGTCTTTTTACTCCGCTTATTAAAGCAGCCGACAAATTGGCGCAACGGGATTATACCACCCTCAAAGGTACCCATTTGCGCATGAGTGAAGAAAAGCAATCGCGGGTAAATTTCTTGCTCAAGGAAATTAGCAGTGCCCCTAGTGGAATATGAACTCAGGACATCTCGATCCCTAAGCGCGCGTCCTACCACTAGACTACAACTCCTACTGACATGCAACATGGTATAACCATTTTTAAATATACTCATTCTTTTTTAGCTGACAATACACTGTCTAGCTAGAACAGAGCAAATTGGCAACTAACATATTATACATTTTCCGCCAAAGAATTATACAGGACAAATTGAAACAGCCAAGGTAAAAGTTATATATGGTAGTTAACATGTATGTGGCATTTTTGTGCCAAGGAAATGTAGTTAATGCATACTTTTATACTTAATAATCTTGAAACATTTGGAAATTGATAATACAAATAGGTAGCATATTTGTCTCAAGAAAATGTAGTTAACGAATGTGATATTTTTTATCATCATTTTAAAATTGATAACTTAATGTAGAACTTTAAAGAATGACTTTACCCATTTGTATATTTAACAAAGGTTTACAGATAAATGTTATGAAAAAAGCACATGGATATATTTATGGGTTATTGTCATTCAAATGAAAAGATCGCACACAGAATGGTCTATCATCAAAGTATATAATGACCTAAGGTTAATGTCATTCCAGCTTTATTTGTAAAATTTTCCTAATCTAAGGCAAATGTGGTAGACTCAACTGATTTTATTATTATTATTTTATACATGTGCAATTTATTCTAATAGTTTACACCTGAATGTATAACTATTTCTTGTTACATTAAGTGTATAAACGTCAAATTGTCGTTTGGTCACTATGTTTGTTGTAAAAGTACATAGGGCTCAGTCAGGTCCCTGGATTGGTGAGTTTATAAAACAGCCGGTCATTAAAGCTTTACATAGTGTTATGCTGCAGTTTTGAAGATCACTGTTATAAATGTATAAAATCTACATACCTCCAACACTATTTTGTGTATAAATAGGAACAGGTTGAGGTTGTGATAAATCAAGAGAATCAACTTCCGGTACTGGCACAGCCCCTAACCATCCAGCTGTAAGTTTAGCATCGTCTACATGTGTTTGTGTAACAGTATATACAGTGTTAGTTGTAGTAAGTATCTTCATTATAGATATTCTGTCATTGTTGTAAACATATAGAGCAGCATCAACTGGAGCGTATCCTATCAAACTGCCAATTCTTCGATCAAAACCTGCAAAATGATATCATTAGTTGAAAGATTAAATCTCCATCCAGAAGATGAAGTTCCATCCGAAACCAAAGATTTGTCTAAAACATATGAATAAAATTTTGCAAAATTTGTAATTCCAAACTGAAAGTATTTTTTTGTTTTTAAGGGTATGAAACCGCATTTAGAGATCAATTTGCTCTCGTGAAAAAAAGCTTTAATTCATTCTACCTCTATTGATTCCTGTTTATGGCTTATTGTCGTGCCAATTCTTATTAAGGAAATTTAAAACAGCCACTTTAGAATTAACAAGTCGATGCTTGCTCGCAAGACTGTAGTGAGTGCATTGCATTAAAGATCGAGTTACTACAGTCTTGCGGGAAACCCTCAAAGTGTTAGTCATACATACATTAATATGTAACATTTTGTTGTGCCAAAATATTTTTATTTGTTGTGCCAAGAATATTTTGTTACACTTTTTTCAATGTATTAGGATTTTTATCTACCCCACACATGGTACATACATGTATAACCTGGATTTATGTCTTCGTAGGGTTATTCCAGAATTCGAACCCAAATCGCCAGGGTAATTCAAAAATCTATAATTGAATTCTGAGTCATGGCCGTATAATTGTATTACGGTCTACATATTTATAAATTACTACTTTTTATTCACTTACGTTTCCATTTCGTGCCACTATCAGTAGTTGAATAGCATCGTCCTTTAGTTTTTTTACTGTAATGTAAAACATTTGATAATTTATAATGCTTAACATTTTTCTTGGATTAAAAATTAAAGTACAATATCAAACAAGGCAATAATAGAAATAAGCAATATGGTAAGTGTCTATACAAACGAATTGCATTTAACTTATGAGATCGAATGCTATCGTTTTACATTTTTTATCGACTCATTGAGTGCTATTGCATTTGTAATTATCACAGTACATCATACTAATAAATAAAGTCGTATTTAAGTGGTGATTTTTTAAATTAGTTTTGTTATGGCATAATAAAAGAAGAATTTTTACGTACGTTTTGATATCTCTGTCACAGTAATAAATCTCTGATGAAGTTACAGCAACAAAGCTTCGAGTATAAAAATCTGAAATAAAAATAGATAGTACGAGTTGCAACATTTAATAGTATCTTCATCGTGACTCATAATTCTTTCAAACTTCAATACTTGAAGATATCCATAAAACACACAGTAGTGTTTATAAACACATCCAATAAGTTTCCGCGTGATCTAACAGTTGTTTGAAGATAAATCTCACTCTAAGCTAACAAAAATATTGTTTTGGGGTATTCAGACCCATTATGTTCTTGTAATAATAATTCAGATCTGCATTTTTTTGTATTTTATTAAGATTTTTTAAATGTCTAGAATTTGTCTAGGTTTTAATAAAAACTCCTAAAATCGGTTGTACGATGCATTGCTAACAAAATAAAATTAAAACAATTATACAATTTCAAAAACCGTGGCACTCGTTACACACAACCATTGTGCTGTGTGATATTCTATAGTATTTAAAACAAAACCACTTTTCTAAAAAGATTAAAAAAAACAATACCTGTAGCTCCAGCAGAGGATGCGACAACATCACAGGCGCCTGAAAAAACAGACAAAGAAAGCATTGTATTTATTATACACGTACATGTATATAAGTGAAAAAAATTAACACGAGTGACGAGTAATAATATTAATATTTAAGAACATTTAGACTATAAATTTATTTTAAAAGCAATGTAAATCTAAACTCAACTTTCATTCAATTGACTCGTGTTTAATAGAGCGGTTTGAAAGGTATTACATTGGACATAAGTTACAATAAAAAATCTTAATGTCAGGATAATATTTTAATTCATTAATAAAAACATGGCAACATATAAGGCTACTGGTGTCATTAAACACACTGTTGTGTGCATTCAAATGTACGCATAAACCCAACATGAAATTAATCAGAGTTTATATAGAGTAAGTGACATAAAATATGGTGTTATAAAACACATAAAGGTTATAAAGCTACTATGGTCTGACCAAGTGGTAAGTAAATGTCATTATAACACATTCAGCATGAAAAGGAGCATATCTTAAAAAACGTAGCAGTGAACACTAAATGAAATAAAAACAAATTAATGACAAACCTTGACTAGTTACACCATTAGGGTCAGCTAGTTTACATCCAAATAATTTAAACTGAAAGCCAACTTGTGGTTTAACACCATTTGCCGTATCATTTGTTATTGTGAGTCGCACACCTCTTGCGTCAATAATATTAAGTGATCTTGTTTCATCTTCATTTGGATTCGCTCCTAATGATACCTGGATTTAAAAAAATGTATGTAAACTATACTTGATAATGACTTTAGTAATTATTATACTTGAAGCAATGCCATTATATTGTCAATAAGTTTGTGTTATCAAGGACCTCTCTGACAGTAAATCTTTAATCTAATTTTGTCTAACAGTTTGTAGTATATCTTTTAGGGGTAGTTTAACCTTACATATAACAAATACCAGTATTCAAACAAAAAAGAAGCCATTAGCATAGACGTTCCAAATCTCGGAGATACATACACATATGATAAAATTTAAGATAGATTTAAACATACCACTTACACGAAAAATGAATCACATAAAAATCGCATATATACTTACTATTTGTGAACCAAAGAAAGACATTCCATCATTCGTGTAAGATATCTCTACTTCTGTTGTTTTATCATTGTAACCAACAACATTCTTGATAACAATACTGGTGAATTTATGTAAATGTCCGAAATATACACCAACATATCGATGGCTGGTCCAATCACCATTTCGGACAAATGGAGACCATGCTGAAAATTTAATTTAAAATTAGTACAATCAAACTACTAGTTCTCCTTACGTTACTTATTCTATTAGATCAGTAGAAGAGGATACAATTAAGAAACTTATTTAAATGTTAGACACACTTAACAAGTGAACAATCCTAGAGACAAGAAGGGAGACATATATGGATACTCTTTGCGAACTAAGCATACTTCATTCGCCATATTTTTGAAGCCAACTAATATGATTGGATAAATACAAACAGTTTAAAGACACATTAATGAGTCCATTTCGTTGTCTCCTTATAACAATAATATCTTCGTTCGGGTATTTTATTATCCAATAAAACTGGATTTTTATGAACATTTTTTTCACGACGTGTAAACACAATATGTCGTTTAACGTTAGTTTATATAACAAATTAAGTTTGTAGATTCGTTTATAACATTCACTCACCATTAGAGGAACCATATCTGGCATCAAAAGCAGACGAACCAGGTTGATTTCCAGCTGAGCTCACAAATTGACAATCAAACACAACTGAACTATCTTCAATTCCCAATGTATTACCACACCCTAGAAAACATGAATTGGAATTTTATAATTTATTGTCTTAAGCATTTCATATCTTTATGTGTACATACATGAAGAGAATGTAAGATATTTAGTTCAAATCACTAGTCATCAAATTTCCGAGTACTTTAGTCGGTCTATCGTTGAATATTATGTTTGAAACATCAAGCATGGGAGGTAGCAGACACATAAAGGACATGGCAGTTAATTTGTCCCATGCCGTTTATCTAGTTGAATATGCTTTATTTATTTGCCACAATTGTCTCTTCAGGCTAGTTTCCTTTTATGTTTTCAATATCAGTGATGGATTACCTTTTTTTCAAAAAAAGGCGATATAAATATGAATAATTACATAAATTTTTGTTCATTTTACAAACCACTACGATTATGCCGTGAATATAATGGAATTGTATATACATGTAGTGCTTAGCAAGTAGTTCAATATTTATTTAAATTAAATAACTTATTTTTAAAAGTAAACCTACCTCCAACATTACTTGGAACTGTGAGAGGATACTCAATGGTCTGTAGTTCATCAGTAAAATCTGGCCACCATGTACTAGTGTTGAATTGATAGGAGAATATGTGGAAGTTAGTGGTTATCATAGAAAATGCATATGACGGATCAGCTGACATTCCTTCTGGAAGTGTGACACTATTATTTAGAACAATTTCAGCTGTATACTCAAAGATGTCAGTGAAATAGAAATTATCACACTGAAAAAGATACAAAATGAAAATATTTGAGATAAGTGAATTTAAGAAGTTATATCAAATAAGTTATATTCTTGAGTAAAAAATGTTCCTCGAAACGTTTGATGTATACAAGTAGTAGTTGTAATACATTTTATAAACTGTCTTTAGCTACAAGAAAAAATACGGAGTTAAACCTAAACAAAGATCAGTCAATTAGATTTACATGTCAACAAAGGGCCCAAGATAATTGTTTACAATAAAAAAGAAAACATTGTAAGTTTTGAATGATTGAACTGTCGACTCAGTTAATGTAATGTTTAGGAAGACAGACACAGTAAAAAAATGTCAAGACACTTGATTCATAACCAGATTTAGTCACCTTTAGCCCCTAATACTGATAGTCACAAATACTTTTTTCTCGTATACATGTCTTCCATAGGATATATAGTTAGAGTTGACTCCAATTATAAACTCAAGTCAGCACTAGATACTTCCTTTCATTCATTAGCTTAATATATTCTCTTATCTTAAATTAATTTACTAACCAACATCTGTATTTTGTCTGTATTAAATCCAAGTCATTAATGTTTTTTAAAAATATTAACTTTAGAAAATTGCTTTTTTTCGTGTCCGCTCGAGTTCACCTAGATTAGGATGCCTAGTAGGACCTGTGATCTTTTTTATTTTAAAATCCATACATGGTCATACTACTCAGAATTGAAACTTCATCATTATAAGCCATGATAATTATACAATTGATGGTGTATGACCGGTAAGGGCATTAGTTAAATGATAAATGCAGGGATGCAATGAATAAGGTTAAGAGAATAGGGAGACACATTCAATGTACATTGATTGAATAGTGATCACAGCCAATGTGGCATTATGGGATAGCAGAAATGTCGTTACATTTTAATTTGCAATATAAGTTAATATAATAATGGTCAAAATAACTGATAAGAATTGTAAACAAATTTTAACATATGAATTGACGAATGTATGTGTTCTTTGTTCTATGAATTAACATTCTAAACTTTCTTGCATATGAATTATAACTATAAAATGTACAATGAAGTTGTGATATAGATAGGCTTTAGTAGGCTTTATATGACGTAAAAACATCGGATAAACATGAAGTCTAATGCAAAGTCAGATCCTATTCGATAACAAATATTGTAATGGAATTAATATAACAAGGAAACATTGGCATACCTTTATATGTAGAAGTGATGGCTTGGTTGGATAGTTCTGAACTATGCATTGATCATTATTACTGTATGTCAACGCAACAGGTGCTACTTGATAGAAAGGTAAGAATACATAAATACTGGTATTTCTTCCTTCACTACTTGATGACGTGTTGTGGTACACTGTTCCATTTAAATATATTACAGTTCTGAAATATGAAATATTGCGGTATAAAATTAAGCAAATGCTTATGCTTACTAACATAATCTACGTATTGTCCCTCATTAGATATAAGATACCTCACTGCTTAATTGAATACTGAATAACATCTTTCTCCCATGTACTTTTTTATACTCGAGGACAAAGACTTATGTCCTTTTTTACCTTCTACATTGCTAAAACCATCCCATATCGGTTTGCAATTTCAGTATTGGAACGGTATTCAAGTATGAATGTCTGTAAAATCAAGTCCCCTTCCTATTCTAGCAAACGAGACAAAGAACATTGCTATGTCACTCTATCACCTAATCTAGACAGGGATGATGTAATTAATAGCAAGGAGCAGTAGTCTAGCGGTAACAACTTTCTTAGGGATAGACGAGGTCTCAGGTTCAAATACGCCCTGATAGGTTTTGTCAGCAAGCAATTACTGTTCGATTGATTCTTTACGTTTGTGTAAACTAGTGGTGTAAGAATATAAGTGATTAAAACAACGAATATCGAACAAGATTGTTCATGGCTATTGAAAATGACTTAAATAAACGAAAAGTATGTCGTGTTGACTCAGAAACTTTAACAAAACCAAGCGTACCATTTAATTATTTTCAACGATTTAAGTGAAATAAGGGTAAGTTATACCTTATATTATATACATGTATAACTTAACATGACATAGATTTTGTAACAAACAAACCGGAAAATATGAACATCAACATAGAAACAATGTATGTCATTCTGAACTCAAAATATTAGGTTTTCATCCACACTGGCGAGGTAAAAACAATATTATTACATGTTATTGCTCAGATTCAAGAGTTACCAATTATTTATATTGTTTTTGTTCACATACATTTCGTCGTTAGTATATATTTTTCGTACCGCAGGTAGAAACCAACAACTTTGAAACCAGGATAAAGTTATATTAAAGACATCATGTTTAAAAACTATACATGTATAAACTTACTGTGTAGATAAAGGATTGATAATGACATCATGTACAAGGTCAATCAACTCAAAGCCGTTCCTGAAATTACAATAAAGAACAACATATAAAAACGCCATGACGAATAAGACATGACAATCAACATTTGGTTCGGTACATATTATAATGTATGTTGTTTTACAGTCATATCGTAATAGTCTGGACTCTTAAACAAACATAAGCCTAAATCTACGCCATTGACAACCACAAGTTCTTGTTGATAATGCTTAAGGAGGGCAATTGGCCGTAGAAATAATATTTATTGCTAAACTTAACGAAGGCTTATTCTGAAAAAGACTCAAACCTACCACATCATACAGCATAGTGTTCATCTAGTGTTACAGTTTAAAGATAACACACTTGCACACTTGCAATGTGACTCAAAAAAGCCTAAAAATCTTGGATTAACGCTGTACTGGTAAAACCCAAAGGCAGTCGACCCGTTTCCAAGACAAAAACACTATATAAATAACGTATATTACTACAAAATTGTATTATATTATCAAAGTTTAGATAGTGGCCAGTTTCTCAAATTATTATATTTCACAGATTTATACGTGGATTCATAGGTAAGGCTTTGCTCTTCGTATGAAATCAACACCTCTTGCATACATCAAAGAATATCCTCTCAATCATATCATATTTTGTATTGTCGATACTGAAGTCGCAAAATCAATATACGCTACCTGGGAGTGACTTCCACAGGCAAACCAAATGTCAATCTGGTGAAAGGAAGAGCTTTGAAAATATAAAATTAAGGCAGTGTCAAGTTCCATCAAATATCTTATAAGCGTTGCTACTAAACTATTTAAGCGATAATGTAGCGTTAAATTATCAGGTTTACATCAAGTTGAACTGTGTCTGTTACTGAAATATTCAGACCCAGGAAATATTCAGACCTAATGTTACACAAGCAATAAGTTGTACAGTAACTAAAACAATACCTGAACACTTGTACATCGTGATCATAAATTACAACATAGTCAGATATCTTCTTTCCAATACTTAATTGTAAAACTGTCCCATTTACATTCGTATTACAATCTGCCATTTGAATGTCAAATTGTAAAACAACAACATCATCGCCATCAACATATGTACCTTGTCTATGGGACACACCTACAAGTAGAAATACAGCATTAATTTATTTCATGAAATTGGAATGTTTTGTATTACTGTCAATAATTTTGGTAACATCATGGCTGGCAATCGATTCAATAAACCATCCGTTCAGGGCAATATTTCAATAGTCTAATATTTAAAAAACTAATCTTTCTTAACAAGCCAACTTAATTTCAGCAAGTACAACAAACACTTTCCGTATTTTTTCTAATCCAGAGGAAGCCATTCTTGTTACGTTAAAACACTTGGTTTGAAAGTTTAGATTATTTATCAGAAGATCGCAACTGTGACTAAACTGATAATATTTAGAAAAGTGAAATCATTAAACAACTTTGTAACAGGTTCAATTAGATGAAAAAAGCCAACAACTTCATTTATGACGTTGCGCGCATATATTAACCTTTACCACGTTTCTTGACATATAATATTTGCGTTTCATATTGATTTTCTTATAGGTTATATAGGTCTTACATTATACACGTTCTGGCACAAAACCTACCAGTATTTGTGACAATTCCAAGATCTAAAAACATGTAATTGTATTGTGATGTATTTTGTGCTGACTCAAATTGTGGTGAATACACAACATTCTTGGGATTTAAATCGTCTTCAACACATAACACATTTCGTCCAACAGATCCTGAAATTACAAAATAAATAATTTGGATGTTGCTGCTATGGAACTGTGTATTCAAATACACATAGTTTAAGTTTGTAAATGATTTCGCATCAGAGCTTGAATAAAATTATTGCAAGAATTAGTTACAAATAAATTTCATTTTAAGTTGTGAGTGATTGCATGGTTGTGTGCAAATATACGGTCTAGCGACAATACATTGAACCAATGTAAATTACTACGAAAATGTCATAAAAGATTAAGAATGTTACTATTATGTTTTCTTTTGTTCAATTAGCTCACACAGTTCAGGAAATTAGTGACTGAGGAATTAATAGAAGTTCACGTAATAACAAAGAGAATTCAATACATAAGAGTTGTCCATCTAATGGATTCTTAAATTGACAGATCGTGCTTTTAAGTAAGCTAGGGATCGTGCATAATATTCTACTCAACTTCAACACGCACTCCACACAAGTACGATATACATGTCCTCGGTAATTACGTTTAGACCAACATTAACTCATGTACATTTTGTATACGAATCACCTTTTTATTTACTAGTTGTCCGCATATTCGATCATACATCAAACAAATATCAAATTTTCTTGCAAATACTTTCACAATCTCAGTGTTGTTATTTTGTAATCAAATATATTTACCTTTTACCCTGACATTACTGACTGTGAGACAAGCAGAATCAGATACAGGTAGATCTACATCAAATAACAATCTTGATACTGAATAACTTGGTATTGATAAATTAGCTTCAATTGTTCGAGTTTCAGACACACCCATTAAAATAGTTCCAGTCTCGTTGATTGACACCATAGTTGATGTTTGTTGCTCAGGGTTATCCTAGAAGGCAATGCAATAAAAATATATATGAATATAAATGCAGTAAATATAGTGGTTAAAATGGAGAACATATCTTACCCATAGTTTTGCTAATGAAAATTGAGCAAATTCATTGAATATGATTGAAAGTTTAATATAAAATACAAAAGTAATTGTCAATAATTATTCACAAAGAATGTCTCAAAAATAGGATACATGTTTCGATCGAAACAACTAAACGCAAGAGATGTAAGTGACAATCTGACAGAATGGTATGCTGGTAAAAACGGCTCAGCATTGGGCAAAGTGGTAAACGCGTACTTTAGGGTAAGACGATTGATTAAACCGTATAAGATTATGCATGATAAGTGTACCTGACTGTTGATAATATGAACGAAGTTTTAGTTATAGAGTATCTTATATAGCGCAGCGATATTTGACGCGCAAACCATTTTCAAATAACAATTAACATAAATTTATATTAAATGAATTGAAATTGCTTAGTCAATATTTGCTGTATATGACCCCACCAATGTAAATTAATATTCTGTGCAAAAAAGAAAGACAGTATGCTGCGGTCTTTGATAGGATATGGATAGCGGAGTTGTTACGTCAGTTTACTAGTAGCCATTAAATAGCCAGCTCTGCGTTTGTTCGAATCACATCAAAACATATACCATCGTTTCCTTAGAAATGAAACTTTGCCCTATAAACTCCGTACTTGGGGACCATGAATCGAACTGGAGCATGATTGATATAAGCCCTAAAGACTTGCTTTACGATCGAGCTAAAAAATAAACTTGTAAACCTTTGATATTTCAGTCACAATATAAACAGTAAAAGCTTACAAGAACATCGCTGCAAAGTAAAAATGAAAACGTAAATGACAAGATGAATTTCTTACTGAATATCTATCAACAAAAGTAGCAGAGTCTACAACTGTAAGTCCCACAGAGTCAACTGTTACGTTTCCATTAAATAGTTGAACAGTTGGTGTTACTGTCAAAGAGTCACCGATAGCTGCAAGTCCATTTGGTACTAACCGTACATAAGCTTCAAATACAACCTTAAAAGAAACAGAAAAATAAATATTAAGAACTGACAATGTCTCTACATTAGATAGTCAATATCTTTGTCGAATTTCCATGGAGAGGTATGGCCTTGTTTCTGTTTGTTCATTTTTATCCAAAATAATTTATGTTGTCTCCTGCTGTAGGCAGCCAATCTAGTCACTTCCCTTCAAAGGCTGCTTGATGCAGGTTATTCTGTGTATAGATATTTTGCTTCTTTGTTTGATTAGGTATCTCCATAGTGAGATTTAATGACACGAATACTGACAAAGGAAATTTGAAACCTTATAAACTGTATCTACGCAAATATATTAACAAACTACAAAATATAACCTTTTGCCATTTAAGGAAAGCAATCATCGGTTATTACATGAAAAAAATATTGACCCTCTAAAATATGTACATGATATTAAGAAAAAATTCAAATGAATAAACTATGTATGATATCACTTATTAAGATAAACATGTAATTGACGTATGTTATTATCAGATAGATTTTCACGTATACAGTAATATAAAGTAAAAAAGTAAAATACAAAGACATGATCTAGTAAAATGTAATAAAACGATTGGATTTCCCTACATATATAGCCTCATTAACTAAAGTGGTTTTTATTGTTACAATGTAACAAGATCATAATATTGTTACTAATTTTAATTAAAATATATAATCAAGCGTACCGTATTTGCTGTAACATCACCAGGTCTTAAGGGACGACTACATACATAGCCTAGATCAAATTCAGCAGTATCAATGTACACGCCAGCAGTACTGAAACATAAATGTAAAGCATTATATCGCACATACATTAAAATATTAGACTATATCATTCAAATTCTAATGGTGTTCATGCATAGGGAAACAAACACTTAAAGCCACTAAACGAAGACAAAATCTTTATCATCAATCTAAAAACAAGTTATACTATCTAAATGACTATAGAATATAACCGCCTTGGGATAATGATAACTCTCTCAAGCGGGTTCCCTTGTAGGGGTCAAGCTCTTCAAAATATCAGTTTCTTATAAAAGTGGGGTACTTTTATAACATGCAAATTAGTTTACGGAGATACTCTCTCAGCCAATCAATTTGCTTGAAAAGTATTTGATAAAACTTACACGACTATGTTAAGTGTTGGATATATCAAATCGTTTTCCAATGATTTACTCGAGAAACCAGTGCGTGTAAGTTTTGAGTTCGCAAATATCTAAACTGATGCTAAAAAGAAACGCCTCATTTCAGCTAGGTACATAATTTTCATGATCAGAATATCAAGAGAAAACATTAATGTTGTTGGCCTGTAAGAAGTCCTTGGTGACGTGTGCAACGTGAGGTCTGTCGTTCTTATTCTGATAGAACAAATATTGACGTTGCCAGAATATAGCGACACTTACATGGCATAACAGCTGGTCAATGTGATGTGTCCACGAAATTACCTCAGCAAACAACGAGTTGTGACTGAAACCCGTTTTAAGACACTTATAAGTCTGAGGGAGTTACATAAGTCGAAACACGACTCATCACTGAACTCCTAATACCATGGCCGCGATGATACGAGGGTAGAGATAGACGTCGGTGACGATGGCAAAACTTTAGAATTAGTCCGCGGTACGGTTTACGCCAAACAAGAAGTCTTCCTCATTGTTTGTCGACTTATTATTTGGCGTACACGGTTACCCTTTCACTACACGTGACGTAGATATTGCCGTGAAAATCTATTACGCGAATGACGTTAGTGTTTACATAAATTTTGTAGTTGTCTTGTCTTACCCACGTTACACCCGCTCTATCTGAACGTGGCATATCAGCAAACGTTTCTGTATATTTAAAGACTTAATTGATTCGTTTCTTTTTTCTCGTCAGTATATGTTTATATATGCTTTTATAAAACTATTTACATGAGTTTCGTGAATTTTAATTAGCTTTCGCACGAAATTCACTGTACAAAACGTGTATTTATCAAAGCAGGGAATTTGTTTACTTCCGAATTGAAGTTGTGGTTATTTTGAGCCACAACGGGATATTCCGACCTTGTTCGTCGAGTTCCGTGATTTTCGGTTGAGTCCTTATATTCGTTTTTAAACGCGAATTTCAAAAAAGAATTACAATGTAGTATAAATTCTGGAGAAAATTCTTGAGATTTTTGTGCCTGGGATGCGTTTTATAAATTAGTTTAATGTTTGCATACGTTTTAAGCAAAAACATGATACTTGAAAATTATCAGCGTTCAGTTTAGTAAAGGGGCTTTAAACAAGTTTCAATTTTATGTCATCGAAAGTTTGTCCATGGTCATTAAAACATTGAGTTATGTATGGTCATTGTTTATGTACGAGGGGTGTCCCAGTAAATCGTAGACTCTGTTGCAAAAAAAGTATGCACAACTTTAGCTCCAACTTTTAACTGCCATAAAATGCATGTGTTGCGAGAAAGTATGCTAATGTTTTAGACGGTTAATTAAAAACTAAATGTTTTGCTTCAATTTATAAGACACTAGGTATGAAAACGCGGCGCAAGGCAACGTCATATTAAGACGTCAGGTCTATGATATCATTTTTATTCACTGTCCAAATTTGCCTTGTTGTGAATGGTGACATATACAGACAATGTATTTACTTCATAAATACTTTACAAATTTGTTTTTGTCTTAATTTTGTTACAAAATTGTTACATCAGTCTCAAAATATTAGTATGGTCAATGATATAATGGTCCACGGGTTAAGTATCTAACTTTATTTTGAATAACACTTTCAGTAGTTTTAGTACGATAAATTCAGTGGATATATTATTACTCTATGTATAACTTCTCTCCACCATTATGTAGTATGCACAAGGTATACTTAATGATTGTTTCATCTGTCTATGTTTTTGAATTCAAATTTATACCCATCCATGTTGTGCCAGGCTGATTATGAAATTGAGTTGCAATAACATAGACTCAATCTTGTCCTGACGTCACCTTATCTCGTTGATGTCACATTTTTGTGTTTCAGTTCAAATTCGTATTGCACTCTTGTGTACATATTTTATAATCTGAGATTTGGTTTGATAATATATTGATAATTTCTGCGAATGTCTATTTAAAAATAAAATGCAATTAAAAAGTTTAAGTTTAAATTTTGCTGTTCACTTGAACTCAGTATGAACGAATATACAAGTGTAAAAGTGGTTGCGCCGCATGCACATACCTTGTATTAGTTTAACATTAAAAAGACGCCTTTAATGCAATTTCTTATAGGTCAAATGCCTAATTTGTATAAAAATATGACTATAGTATGGCTATAACCCGGTGAGCCGTGACTGCACTTTTGTATTTATAGATTTTTGGAATATTGCTACAAAAAGGTAACACAGCTTATTCAACCAACCAACTGATTACTGTTTTTATTATAATTATTCAAGACACTTGGATTGTTAGACATTGCTTTTGTTACCCCGGGTTCGAATCCTGCTTAGTATCCTATATTCTTTTTTTATCATTTATTTTTTATTTTTTGCCATCATGGAAACGTGCAACTCGAACTCTCTGTGCAGCACGAAGACAAATGTATATAAAATAGAATATGCATATTTGCCTGAGTTTGTGCTTAGTTATTACTTCGATGTCATACATTTAACTGTCTCGACCGTGTCTTATAGAAATGATTCTATGTACATGCATTTTATAACAAGGAGATGCAAAATGGGATGCATGTAACTTTGGCACATTCGTTCGATAGTATCCTAGTTTAATTTCTATTCAGCCAGTGCATTTAAAGCCGAATGTATAATATAAATGTATCATTATTAGTTACAATGTAAATAGCTGGATATAAAAAAAATAAAGAACCAAGGAAATAAAACAAATAGAAATTAAAAAAAATCAAATTATAGCACAATAATCATTATATGACACTTTTTTGCTAGTTTTATTTTTTTATCAATGTATATTTTTGTCGCAGCTGTCTAAGCCAACCTTTGACATATATATTTAACCAATACAATCTGCTCTACCATTTCTGTTCGTTAAATGAATTTCTCTTCCAGTATAGAGAAATGGATAAGTGATATGGTACCATTGGCTGTTTATGATTAACAGGTACGTAGCACGCTTTTTACTCTATTTATTATGGGTGACTCACAATGTATCTATCTATCAAAACCTTCTGATGAAATGTGTCATCGATGTTTTAGCAGTTTTCAAGTCATATTACCAACGCGAATGTGAGTAATTGTGAGGCTAGTTTTGCGTAGTTTATGAGATATATAATTAAACTTAACATTTCATAAACAAATGCGTTATACGGACAATAGTTGCTAACTATTTACTCAGTGCATAATGGGTGACTCACTATGCTAATTGAATATTGATTATTCGTCATGGTTTGCTCCTGGTGGTAAGACTGAAGAGCCAATATGACTATTTATCTTTCAAACAAAATAAGCACTGCATTGCCATACAACTTTGGTGAGCAAAAAACAAAGAAAACTCTTATATAAAATGAAAATGTATATACATACGATGAGGATTTTTGTCCATTCATAGTTTTAGACACACAAGGTAGATTATCACCGACAGCAACAATTGCAGCATCACAAATTTCAAGTTTACCAACATGTGCGATAGGTATGATTACTTTTACTCTCACTCTATATAAGGAGTTTTCTGGTATCTCAGCAGATACTAGTATTCTCTTAGATTCACCGAATGTTATTGTAGGTGTATTGTCACCGCCAGTAATCTCTCCTATTGTTGTGGTAAGGATTACAGGACTAGTTACAGTCTGAATATAGAATGTTACAAGGTTAGTAATTTATTCAGAACATTTATTACTAAATTATGATAATACAATAAATATATTAATTTCTTACAGTGTAAGGATGACATTATGATCCGTGTTATGTATATCTTACTTGTCTTGATATTCTTGATTACTCGTTTCATTTTGTCAGTCAGTTTCTTTTCAAGAATTTGGAATACTTGACAAGTAAAGTCCAAAGTAGTCATTTTCGATATTTCAAAGCATGTTAAACATATGCCTAAATCTTTCGTTTTCAGACATAGTCGGAATGGACCTTTTACCAAGTAGAAGAACATCATGAATAATATGTCTGTTTAATTATTTTAACATATTTATTACTTTAAAGCATTGTTTAAACTATAGCTTACAACTGTAATAATTGTAGGAAGACGTATAAATAAACACCAAACCCTGAATCTAACCAATTCACTACATACATTTCTATCTTTAAATATGCATGTCAACACCATTGTAACCAACAAACTAGAACATTTATCAACTCCTTAAGTCCATAATCATAGACAATTAATTATTCCTTACCTCATCGATTGTACCTCCTGTTTCTATGATATCAAAGTCATTATACGTAGATGTAAGGGGTGATGCCATAGCAGAGTCGAAGTGCGTGTTGACATTAAAACCATACGTGCCTGTTGTTCCGGTAAGACTGGCACGTATGATATATTCCACTTCAAAAGAATCATCATCGAAGAAGGCATTAGCAGTCATATTGCCTACGGTACCATCTCCTTCAATTAAATATGAAATTGAACTTCAATATTTTTAATTCTATAAAAAAGGATATAGAACTTACGCTGCTTTTCTCTAGGAAAGTAAATTGCTTTAGAAGGGGTTTCGGAACAAGTCGATCAAACCTCGGAACAAGTCAGCTAACTTGAGAATGATTTATATAACTGTTAAAACATGTTTTAAAATAAAGTTAAAGCGTGTTAGCGTATTAGCTAAATTAAGTAAAGCATATGCCTTTACTTCAAGCTTATGGATTTCATGACAGCATTGTTCTGACTATAATAACATCTACCAAGTCAACTTAATATCCTTACTGACACCGAGAAGCTATAAGATATAGTCAAACAAAACTGACACAGAATAATAAAAAATGTGTAATCTAAACAGATCTTCAATATGCCACTGCAATAGCATCTGATCGCCTTGATAAAACTCTCGTTTAGGCGTAAACGATACTCGTCTTATTGGAGAATCGTTTAAATCTGACAGAGTTTTGTAATAATCACCGGATGGATTACAGGAGCCCCATACCGATCAGAAAACTGTTTAAATGTCAAATTTGTCGGTACATGACGACACTTCAAAAGTCTTTCCACTTAATTGATTTATTAGTGTGACAAAGCTGTTGTTAAAATGTCCCTCCTAATAAATATGTGAAAAGTGTTTGACGTGTAGTTTAGTATTTATTAAGAGCGAATAATATATTGATAATGCTAGACAACTGTTTAAACTAGAACTGCCACCAGTGGCGAAAATACCCCCGCAACGGCAATATTTCAAGATGACAGCAAGTCAACATTGTGGAAGTCCAAAAGGGTTAATGTTGTAAGAAGCATAAAAATCATAAAAAGAATTGGATGCAAATATCACATTGGAAAATAAACAGCAAATTACAGTGTAATTCACTGTATAGATTTATGAAAAAGCAAAATGAACAGAGTTGTCATATTTCAAATGATTTTTTACATGAAAATGAACATCATTTGGTCATTATGAATGTCAAGTGGAACAACAGACAAAGAGTGATCACACTTAAACTCATCATGAGTATGTCGTAACCAGATGAGCAAAATGTAGAATGTGTTTGCAATTTTTTGATAAATAAGTAAAAAATAAGGCAATTGTAAAAATGGTAGTCAGAAATGTACACAATATAAATCAAACAATTAGTATTTACAATATCTTGTATCAAGAATTTCACAAATACCCCATAAGAAAGCTTAAATTACCGATCGTTATTTTCACAGTAGTAAAGTTAAAATAATACCTAAAATCTCATGTAGCTATAACGAAATAAGATGTTTTCTTCACAACAGTATAGAAAAAAATCAAGATGGCTATTAGTTGGTCCATTGAAATACATAAAAAAATAAATACATATACAAATTTCATCAACAAGAATTTGTCAGCACAATTTTATCAAAATGAAGTGAGAAAAAAAATATGTTTGCTGTACAAGATATTAGAAAATTCAACATGGCTGCCAGTCAGAAAAAGAGAAAAAAGAAAAACTCAGAATGGCTGCCAATCTGCCATTATGAATTTGATAAAATATCAATACATCAAAAAAAAGTTCAACAATAAGAATTTGATAAAAATAGCAGTACATAATAGACTTCAGCAAGTCAAAATGGCAAACAATGTGGAATAATGCTATATTTAATAAGTTACATGACATAAAGCCATAAACCCTTGATTCATCTTCGTCAATAATATTTGCTAATCAATGAGATAAATAGTTACTACGAGATGTAGAATTGGTCATACTATATTAACACATTCATACCTTCTCAAAAGAAAGAAAGCACCAAAATGTATACCCTGTGACGAGCATTTCTATGTCAAACACGTTCTCCTTGACTGTCAGGATCTTAAAGACATCTGTGACAAACATTTTAAAGTTAACTCACTTAAAGAACTTTTTGAGTCTGTACCATCATATGCGATACTTAACTTTTAGAATAAATGTATATGATAAGATATAGAGCTTTAAATCATTAATATCGTTTTAATAAATAGTATCATTGATTGCTTTGGGCGCGATATGACCTTTTTGTGTTGGTGCGTCGTAAAATCAAAACAAAACCATACTTGAAGGAAATTAATGTTTATCATAAAATATAGGACGTCAAATCTTCATTATCTATTGAAGTAATAGTATCATCAATTGTTTTCGGTGTAATATGACCTTTTTGCATTAATAAGCCGTAAAATCCAATTAATCAATCAATAAATCAATCAGACTTCAGCAAGAAGAAATTGGTAATGAAATAAGCTTACTATACAGTTATTTAAACAAAGTCAAAATGGCTGCCAGTCTGCCATAATGAATTTGTATCCAGAGTAAATCCATGTACGAGTCAACTACATCAATAAAGACTTTGGAGCGAAATTTGGCTAAAATTGAGTAAAAAAAAACACATACAAGTACTATACAGTAATTTAAATAAAAATTCAAGATGGCTGCCAGTCAGCCATATTGAATATAAATTGATGAAGAATAGTCATACTGATCAACTGTATTAGTGAGACCTTGTATGCAATGTCTTTTCAAAATATGTATGGTAATAAGTCAATATAAGACTGTATTAATTTTGAAAAAGGATGACAGCCAGTCCGCCATTTTGAATTGGAATTGAGTTAAAGTGTATGTAAAGTTTAAATGTGAACGCCTGTGCAAAATTCTATCTAAATTAGTTAAGAAAAAATCTATTGAGAAATAAGCACACAGTAATTAAACTAAATTAAAAAGAATTCAAGATGGCCGCAAGTCGGCCATTTTGAATTGGAATTGATATAACATGCATATAAACATCAACTGTAAACGCCTGTACAAATTCTATAAAATAAGATAAGAAAAAATCTATTGAGAAAAAAAGCAAACTATACAGTTATCTAATTAGATTTAAAATATATAACGCAATTAAATATTTTAAACAAGTGAGACATGTTTCCATAGTTACATGAGTTTTGTATACACCATTAAATCATGGTATATAACAGCTTCTATATAAATACATTAAGAAATAACCATACTACAAATGAATTAATTTTTTGGGACAGACCACATATCCAACCAACCAACCAACAAACCAACCAACCAACCAACCAACCACCAGGGTGATTCCAGTATACCCCCGAAAACTTCGTTTGCGGGGGTATAAACACAATTAGCAAACCCATTCCTATCTACCACACTGTATAAGATCTAACGGAAACAAATTGTCTGGTTTGATACGACTGTTGTGAATAGGTGTTTGGTCAGTTTCGTAATACATATTTAGCCAGTGTATAAGTGATTTCACGGCGTCTCAACGCCGTGATATTGTGGTGGGTAGATTTTGATAGCAATGGGCAAAAGTCACGTGATAAAAAATGATAAAAATCCTTTCGATTTCCACTGCCGACAAATTTATTGTTTTTAATGCAGTCATAGTACAGCCCATTTCCATTAAAAGTTAAATAGAAAAATCATTTTTGGGGGAATCCATATAAACAAGTTTTCTTGCAACAATGCAACACACGAAAAATCAGCGTTTTATATCAACACATTTCCGCAAATCCTTTCGAATCACACGAAAAGGGGTAGGTATAAATCGCGAACCAACCGGACCAGGAGACCAGTTTAGTATACGGATACAGTTTAACAAATATGCGTATCATTATGTGTGTATAGTACATATATTATTGATATTTGCCAATATTTTATTTGAAAAGATAAGACACCAATATCTAAATTATATTTTAAGAAATAACTTTGCAGACTTTAACTATTAAAAGAATCGTCGATTGCTTCATCACATATTGTTGTAAATATTATATATTTCAACTGTTAGAGCATTTATCATTTGAAAACTAATTTGATATGATTCATATATTTTAATAATATACCTTTTTTTCTTATTAGCCGACTGTATAAATAAAGAAGCGTAATCGTGTAACATTGACTCTTAATTCTTACTCTTACTGAGCTCTATTGGCGATCTTTTCTAACTATGATTAAGTGCAGCGGACCAGTTTATTTTAAGAGCATAAGAGTTACGGACCAGGGTTGAGTTCAGTAACTGCGAACGTTATAGAACGTGCCGCAACGATACATTCGGAAGTCCTCGTCCATTTGCTGCGAATAATCTCGGACATATTTGCACGCTATTTTGAAATGTCCGGCGTTAAAGTAAACAAATGTATGACCGAGGAGTTCCGAATGCATCGTTATGTAACGTACTGTAGCGTTTTGTGTAATTGAACTTGCTTCTGGTTATAGATCGAGCAGATGTAAGATTATTTTTGCAGACTTTTTTTAATTATGAAAAGTTTGGTACTATATTGACGGACTATTGACCAGACGGACCAGGTAATTTTTAGAGAGTTAAAATGACGGACATTTACACCTAGGTGAAAAGCTCGCCAGTTTTTAATTTGTTCGAATGGAGTATGTTTTCTCGAGTCCGAGTGAATTCATTATTAAGAAAAATGATTTCTATTCGAAATAGCTTGCCTTTTGTATTTAAGTGCATCTTTTCGGAATTAAAATACATGTTAAATCCTTTCGTGTATCCGGCAACAAAATTCTTCCGTAACAAGTAAAGGTATGACTACTCTCTAATACACTGGCTTGAAAGATTCACTCGCTGACTCTCTACCTCTGCTTAAATACTATGCGCAAACTGATATTTCTATTTCAAGGCAAAGACCACACATTTAGATTGCATGACTGTCTCGTGATTAAAAAATAAATGCAATAAATGCAACAAATGTTCACGCCTGTAAAATCAAAATGTCGAAATTCAAAGATGCTGGACAGTTATGCATTAGTTAGATGATTGGTTACACGGATTGGTAAGAACAGATCCGCAATGTGAGGAGCACTTGACTAAACAGAAGCGATAAGTCATGTAAATAGCTTCTGTTCTGAAGAACTATGTTTTCCCTTCTGCCGATCTTTTTAAGCGTCATGCAAATATGAATTACTGGAAATAAATCCAACTAAAACCAAACATCCTGTCGGCATAAAGATGGTGTCTAGATCCAGACCATTCGCGTACTCCAAATTTGTCAAGATTCTCAATCTAACTAGTATCGAGAATCTTACTAGGCTTTTGGAACGAGATTGTTACATTTGAACAGAAAAACGTTTTATGACAAGTTACCTTTTAATTACTGAAAAACCTTAACATGACAATTCAATATAATGCTCTTTTGAGTTACCTATAGATTATACTCAATCATTCTTTTTTGTTTGCCGTGACAATCCCTTTGCTGCATTTAGCAGCAATTTTTTACTTGTATATCTAATGGTTTTGAGGGGAAAATGAGATGGTAAACACCCATTATATTATGATATAGTACATACATCTTATTTATGATGGTCGCTAAAATATTCTGTAAGCACTGCCTGAACAAAAAATCTATTAAAACTTCAATAAAGCGCGTGGAGCATGACCGGAGACAATCAAAAGTAGACGAATGGTAAGATAGTGGAATTTTCAAATAGTAACATTGATTCAAAGATGTCGTATTATGGAAAGTCTTACCAAAATTTTGAATAATGCCAAGTTTAAAAGTTAAACTTGACAATCCTGTGTAAATTCTAGTGGCTACTTCATCTGCAACACAGGGTAGATTCTTTCCAGCTCTAATAACACGTGCAGTACATATTTCTAAGTTTGCATCGATTGTATTTATCACCATAGAGAAATCTGCAGAGTCTCCTCTAGGTATCTTTATCAAAGTCGTGTAAATCTTAGTAAAACCTAATGGTATTAAACCATAGGCCGCTGCTGGTATCGTATAAACGTAACTGCTGCCAGACTAGAATATTAAATACAAAATAGACTATAATAAATGCATACATTATATATTTATATTCAATACATCCATTTCGAATGTAACACCTAGGAGTTCAAACTGTTCCAAGAGTCCTTATGTTGCATATTTGTGCTACATATGTGTTCACCTTGTGAAAATAAAAGAAAAAGACCAATCTGAAAACAACTCTAAACTACTGAGTTATAAGTCTTTTATTACAAATATTGCCGTCGTTAGAATATTACTAATATAATTATAAACATATGGCGACTCGCATCTGCGTTCTGTTTTACACACCATGGTTCATTCAAATATCAAATTCTTCAAATGCTCAACATATATATAATGTTTAAGTGACATATTTTTAACATTTTGCATATGTTTGTTTTCCTTGGATAAAAATGACGAGGTTGTGATGCGGCTATAAAAATAATTAAATTCATAGTTCATGCACAATGCCGCATTGACAGTTTGAAAAATTACATTATTTGATTCCTGAAACGAATTTTTTGTGTCTAAGAGTTAAAGTGTATGTAATATGTAGGTATTTTTACTTACTGGTCCAGGGTGAGAGTATCCACGTGTTGGATTTAGTGGTAGATTGCCAATCCACATTTCATTGTTAGTATACTTGAGACCAACTCCTATATTTTCAGTTGTTTGAAGTTCTGGTCTGTCTAAAACCTGAAATATTATGTTTATCGATAAATGGTCTGCATATGTATGACATCACTTTACTTAACACATGCAGTATACTAACACAAACATGGTTACTGAACTCAGATGTCAAATGCCAGCGATATGCAAGCAAATGATATACATGTGTACTTGATTATATAAAAAAACATGGTGATTACATGTATGTATGTAATATTTTTTCGTGATAATTTTATATTTGTATTTTAACATTTTAATATACATATTTCCATGCAAATGTTATAAAAAATTATGTATCATGTATCATGTTATGAACCTATGGCTTTAATCATGATCAAATAAAATTTAAAGGTTAATCAAAGCTGATCTGAAAGCAACCAAAAGTCTAATCATTAATTTCGATACTCATGACGCAAATGGGATTATTGAGTCAAAGTAAGGCGCAATGTAAACATTTTGGAGTCTCGCAACTTGCGGTCAAGTGGCTGATCTAAAAATAAAATGCAAGACACAGCACACTTTCATTTTCTTATCTCTCAAACATTTATATTTCCTCCTGAGTCAGTGAACTACTTACTTGTACATAGAGAGCAAACTTTGCCTTATCTTCTTCTGGATCAGCTACTGTTTCATAATTACATACACCATCCATAGTAAGAGTTGCACGATCCATTATGTAGTCACCAAATCTGAATAACAAGTACATGTAATGTAATGTCATTTTATAGTCTAAGTTTCATGCTTACGCGCGTTCACCGTCTTAACAGCTAAAACCCCTGGTCATCGGGCACTGTTACCTATCTATTAATTTCTCTTGGGAGTCATTTACTCCGCTTATTTGTGCAGCCGATAATTTGGCGCTACGAGATATACCTACCTTGCAGATAACCATTTACATCTGGGTGGAGGGAAGCAATCGTAGGTAAATTTCTTGCTCTAGTAGATAAGCAGTGCCCATTCTGCGACTCGAATCCAGGACCTCTCAACGCGCCAGACACAGCACACTACCATTATCTTATCTCTCAAACAAGAGTTTAAACAATTTCACAAATAATGACCTACCTACCACGCGCGCGCGGACTACTGCTCTGTGCATGTGTACTGGTTTATCAATCGATTCAAATATTATTTTTGACGAAGCAATATTGTTATTTTTATGAAACATTGTTATTTAGATGTCTGCTGACAATTTTAGGGAAGATATTCCACATACTTATGCACATACATTATATTTGGCATACCATTTTCTACTATGATGCATATCGTAAAACGATCTCTGACCAAAGTATTTCCCTCAATTAAAAAGAATGACCGGCACAAAAAAAATTCGTACGGGACTTAAAGTCATTGATAACTAGGACTGTTTTAGATCAAGAGATAAAGACTAAAGACAAATTTATTACGTCGATTTAAGAATAATAAGTGAACAGTGTTCGTAAAAAGCAATAAAATATTTACAATTATTTTTGCACTACATAAGTAACATGTGTATATTTTTTAAAAGCGATCGATTAAAAAAAAAGACAATTTACAAGTCTAATCTAGCAGAGAGAGAGTTCACAATTTCACAAATAGTGACTTTCATCTCCTGAAGTGAAGTTAAATTTTCAATACCTTTAAAACATTAACTTACGATGAGATGTATGTAAAGTGATCGTTGTACCAATCAGGTGTCAAACATGGTAAATTGGCTCCAACAGATTCAATTTCAACTTTACAGATATGTAAATAGGAAAAAGTGTTGAGTAGTTTTGGCATAATGAACTCTGCGTCAATAGTTGCGTATGTTTTATTTACTTCTGTTGTCATGTTGACGATGACTTTAGTTGAAGAACCAACTTCAATGTTTGTTTGGCCGTTGTGATAGTAGATGTCAAATGTTGGTTGCATTGAGTTATTCTAAAATTGAAAAAAGGAGGAAACTATTATGGATAGGGCTCATTTTACATTAAACATTATGGTTAAATAATAGATATTAATGGATGGTGAAATCGTTCAGGTAATATCTTCTCATTATAATACTCATGACGCAATCGGTATGTTATTTATTTGTTTACATCGTCTACGTGACGCTATTTGAAATGAGCCATCCAATCATAGCTTGTGAATAATACCGTCGTCAAATTAGCTCACAAACCTCAGTCTAAAGATAGAAATTACGAAATAAAATGCTATTACAAATGCTCCGTCAAGAAGAAAGCTACACATTGATTGGTCGACACAAAGGTCACGTCGACGTGACACTCCTAGCGAACCAAAGAGATCCTGTACGACTGCGCTCTACAGGATATCTGTTTGCGGAGATTGATCAAGCAGGCACTTACTATTTTCAAAATTACGTTTCTTACTAATTTAACCTGTCTCATTTTACGAGTATCCAGTAGTCTCTTACTATTGTATACATATACAAAATTAATAATGAACATGATGCAAAACTTACAGCAACTGGAGTGAAGGCTCTCTCGCCGGCTATTCCAATGGTGTTAGTGGCTAGTGTCACAGACTGTTCTCCTACCAGAATACCAAGTGTGATGTTGTGTGAACTACCAGTAGTAACACTTGCACTATAGTTTAGAGGCATTAATACAGCTTCGACAACTATGTGATTATCAATACCATTTTGATTAAAGTCCAAGTTGATTATGTGACCTAAAAGATGGAATATAATGTTAAATATTGAAAAAATGTAAAAATATAGAAATTGTACGAGCTTCAGAGTTTATTATCACACAACCACGATGTGTTAACCCTTAGATTATTATCCTTATTTTTTATTTCTTGCTATAAAATGGCTACCTTAAAAGTGCATTGACTCACATTTTTACGAATAGGAAATGACAGAATAGCATTGATTTGTCTTGCATGATCTTCACCTAGATAGATTATGGCAAAGGTATACATGTATTATGTCTCGGATGACTCAATCAAAATAATGTTTATCATTTTGATCTGTTTATACAATAAAAGTAAATCAAGCTGCCTGTCCAAGAGTCTGCATTACCAAACATGACAAACGTGAACGGCTTACTTAAAAATAAATTTAGAAATAAAGACATCGACCACTCTGAAGATTAAGTAAATAATTAAATCCAATGTATTGATAATTTCATATGAGGAACGGATACAAACGCACTAGTTAAGATTTCAAACGAATTTTTGTTCATAGCAAGTTCAATACTTATTAATATCAACATTATCAGTTGTAACAAACTCTAAAAAACACTTACCTAGATCAATCTGTGCTCTGTCAGATTCAATGTAAGCTCCATTAGATCTTGAGGAATAAACAACTTCCAAGTCATCTAGTATAAGACACGACAAATCAGAACCATATGATATCACAGTGAACTGACAGACAGAGAACTCTGGGATGGTTCCATCCATTGGTGCCAGCATTTCAAGAACATAATGTGCTGCGACATCTGGGGTCACTGGTGTTGGTACTTGAAATGTGTATGTCATTGTAAACGGTTCAAAAATAACCGCATCGTTCATTCCTAAAGACAGACTTGTTTGTGGAGATCCTACTAGTACTGGTTCAGTCTAAAATAACATAAAATTTTAACAATGAAAAAAAGGATTAATTTATAACCAAGGTCCGAAGCATACATTGTAGCACACTTCGATTTTGAATCTAGTTTCCTGAAGGAGCTACAAGTTCACTTTACACACAAAGGGGTTATACCCTTCCATGAAAAGTTGACAATAATTTGTCATTTTTACAACAGTCACATCTTAGCTAGCTTTCTTAGACCTTTGTTCACAGCCAGTAGTCACTTATCCTTCCATAAGGCCTGCAACGTCTCCATATACCTTATAATTTGTGAAGGGACATTGATATCTAATAAGCAAGGCATATCGATTCACTCTTTCGGTGATTTTTTTTTACAAAGTTCTGGAATCAAAAGGGTCAGCCGAGGGCTTGCATTGATGTTTGAAGATTACATGTTCTTATATACCAGCTGTCTACCCTTCTCGTTTTAAAACTATCTTTGTCTATAAATTTTATAAAATCCAATATCATGAAAGAAATGAAAATATTTTGAGTGCAAGTATCATTTTATTATGATTAATGATCAATATTTGTTTGTACTTTACAATGCAATAACTCCGTTTATGTACTTTCCGCATATATCTATTGGCAATTTTAATAACAATGTACTGTTTGATTTCATATTGACCTGGCTTTATTATTGTTACTAGAGCTACAGTTTCATAAACATCGCCATAAGTGTTTAAGAAAGGCACTATGCTTTCAATTAAAATTCCCAACGATCTACGACTGTCTACACATCCGGACTGACAATTTCTAGGTTATTAAGTTAAACTCATTTTGTTGGGGTTTACGCCGTAGTAACACATTGAATATGTCATATCACAACGGTCAGTCAACCTACTCAACGATCCTGGAAATGCTAAATCTAATAATTATGCTGATAACCAGTTACGAAGCACTATATGATTAAGAATCAACGGTAGAAGGGAAATGAATGACGCCGAGGAAGTAAACTCTCGATGTCCACTTTCCAAGATCAGACAATTTGATCTCAAAATTAGCTCAGTGCTAACTTATTTTCCTAAAAGAACGTCGATTGACTCCCTCACTTGTTGTGTTTGAGGATACTTAACGTTATGTTTTAATATATTCCATTTTCATAGACATCAGCAAAAAAAAATAAAAGTTTCTTTCAATTGCGCAATGTGCTTACTTGCAGCACTGAAGCAGAATTATGACAACTTACGATTGGTCGTATTAACTGTAAAACTGTCTAAATATATTACAATTAAGTTTACAATAACGACCATCTTTTGGCTATTGCAAAATCATGAGATTTGTAAGTCCCAGTTGCTTATTTTGATACTAAAATGGTCCCTATATAAAGACCATTCCGCTATAAAGACCATCGAATTTAACGGTCCAAATAGTAAAACTTTTACTGCTTAACAATAACGTACCAAACCAGTTGTGATTTCAGAACCCACAATAAAATCTGCTCCACCAATCCAAACAGAGGTTGTATCTACAACAAGAGCCATACCAAGTGATAATGTTTGTCCAAGATAGGCTAGTCCTGTGTCAGCATATAAATGTACAAGTGCTTCTATTGTCACCAGATTTCCTGAGACATCCATTACCGAGTCACGTGAGGCTGTAAGGTTAATAGAATACAATTATATATAAAAGTATCCGGGTGGCGTAACACGTGACCAAATTGAAAACAAAATGGTGGAGTTTTTACTCGATTGAGCCAACATTTTCAGGAGTTTATGCATTTTTCTTCATTTTTGTGGTATACAAAATGTTCCCTATCATATGGTTGTATTACTTTTATTACATCCGGAACCGGAGAGCAAAAAACATGTCCATACAAACCAACTACATGATATGAATTGACATAACACATACAATGGCATAATTACAAAACACAGAAAGTAACATAAATGTATTGCTGAATTTTGTACAACTGTCTGCGATGCACACATTAGTTCCAAGTTTTTGAATGGTTTCGGACTTATATTAACACCCCTATTTTGATTCTCTCGATCTCTAAGCGCACATTCTACCATTTTGTACAAACGGTCTGACTGACTTTGTACGGAGACGCTGAGCATCTTGGGTAAAACTGTTTATTTACCTGAAAACACGTGGCAATGTTTACATTCTAATAATTTCTCCGTTTAACAGTACTATACAAATAGAGTAAGTTTCTTGTGTCTACTCAAATAAAATTTAACTATCCAACCAACTATGCACATTAAATAATTTTTACCCGGTTTTTAAACTTCAATCCTAAGGTGTTTACATTTGTCATTCTTTACACAGTAATTTGAAATCGAAAGTAGAATACACGGTTTAACTATGCATCTGTACCTCATGAGATTAAAAAGTACTTAGTATCTATGGATTGATATACCTATCGTTATTAGCAGTCATTTACTTTACGATTTAATAAAAACTGTATCAAAGAATGAAAATATCCAACGATGTTGTCTTCATGAGCCGCACTACATTCTGCTGCGTACTAAATCGCCAAATACTGCGAATGATTGTGCGCCATAGTCTAGAGGTGATATTATCACTGCTGTTCATAGTATGCGCATCCTACCACTAAACCACTACTCCCACATTGTCACTACAATAAATAAACTACTCATATTATATATGTACAAGCAATAAATATTTTGTATCATACCTTTGTTAATAAGTCGTCCTAAATCAACTTCGGCTAATGTATAACCAACACCTTGTGGGTTCTTGGTAACAATTGGTGACACTGTTAAATTATTAATACATTTGAAATGTTCTCCTACCGGACCAACACGCAGGGCACAGATTGACATTAGATCGACGGTATCTGCCGGTGGGAATATCTGAAAACAACAACAAACATACAATAGTATATATCATTGATGATTTGTTTTGTTGGGTTTAATGCCGTTGCAACACATTATATCACGGCGGTCAATCCACCTACTCACAGTTCCTGGAAAGGCTAAATCTCTGGATTTAGCTGTTAACCAACTACTGGGCACATACTTCTGTCAGTGACTGACTGCCCCATATAATTTAGAATCGGTGGTAGGAGGGAGAACGGCCGTAGAAAATTATTTCATGACTAAGCTCCACGAAAGTATGCTACGCCCGGGAATCGACCTACGACCCATCGATCAGTAGACTTGAGCTCGTCGGGCGGGCACAATTTTATATATTATGTAACAATTAATGTCAGTCTCATACGTGTTTTTAGAGGAGTGGCTTAACTTATTAATATTCTTGATAACCATATCTTAAAATAAACTCAATACCAATGTTCCACACCTATTTTATTTGGTTATTTTTACAATTCTTACCATATCTATAGGTACCTTTATGATACTTCGGATGTTTGTCGTTATATACTGAGTTTTGCTGTCATAATTATCATTTTCACATTTGACTTTGTTTATCCTAAATACAAATGATTGCCATGTAAAAATGTGATAATTTATCAAGTTTAATAACTGGTAATGAACGCTGTTAAGCTCTAAGATATTTGTTCATTAACCTATTTCTTCAACGTCATCTATATTTATGTCAATCATTATATCTATATATGTATATATACATTGTTTGAAATAAAAATGTTTAAACTATCATTTTCACATTTGTTCAGATGAAGTAAAAAAAAGATTAATTTTCTTAATTAGAGTTAATATTTTACACTTACACTTTAAGAGCTTTAAGTGATTTAAATTTGTCACATTACTAGCGAGGCTATGCAGAAAATGTTTACTTTTTGCTGCGCATTACATCTACAACGTATGGAACGCCATTCTGCCATGCGAATAGCTATTCTGTTATGCGAATTGCTATATGCGAAATGACAAATGCGAAATGACATTTGCTAATGATTATTGCGAAATGCTTATTGGCACAAGATTATTTAAGAACAATATCCGCCATTAATCAGACCGCTGTCTTCCAGGAAGGTAGGTAGTAAACTGCATTTTGCATTTATCATTAGCAAATGTCTTTAGCAAATTGCAATTGGCATTTCTCAAATTGCATTCACAATAATCATTAGCAAATGTCATTTCGCAAATTGCATTTCACATTTATCATTAGCAAATGTCATTTAGCAAATTGCAATTGGCATGGTAGAATGGCTTTCCATAACAACCTCAGTTCAAGATATTTCTTGCTTATACACGTGAAGACTACCAACCTAGCGTTTGTGACATCATAATCACGTGACATTGCCAAGGTGAATGTGAGATGAGTAAAGTTTGGAGTTTATTTGACATTATTCGTCAGTTAAACAATGACTAATAAGTATTGGCCATTTTGGGTTTGATATTTTGGTTTGTTTGAATGTTGAGAGGATAAAAATACTTCAACTGTATGTGTATATTTCAATCAATGTGACTTGTCGCATTCAGTCACGTGGCATATCCACAATGAGCATAAGTCACTGGTAATGAAAGCTAATGAAAAACTCTGAGGCCACCTGTAATTACATTTCTTGAATTTCAAATATTTACTTGCTTTGTAGTTACCAATTTTCAAAATTAGAATTATACTAATCTTGTGTCAACAACGTTATGATCCTCTACCAATTAAATTCTTTAAATGTTTAGAAAAAACCAATTGAACAAACACGTCTAGTAATTGGACAGAAGGTTTAGCTCAATTTATTAAAAATAAAAGAAATTGGTTGATCAATTTCGGGCATACTTCCGTTAAATGTAACAAGGCCAAAGATTTTGAACTTTAAAATAAAAGCAAAATTAAAGTGGATAGTTTCATTTACAAGTTCAATATTCAAACGAATGGGACCAAAGGCAACCGACAGAGTCCTTTAACAAAAACTTAAATAAACGAGAGGACCATGCTGTTCCTTATCGCTCAACTTAGTATTATTAATAAATAAATGTATCAGAGTAAAGTCAATCCAACTTTCAAATCAATTTCCAGGATATTTGGATAAAAATGGCCACTAGAGTGTTACAGGATTTTGTTTTTAGTTCATTTGACATTGCTTTTCATCCGAGATGACCCATGTTCGAACTCATCCGAGTAATTATCTCGACGAACATCTTCACAAAGTTTGATGATAATTGAGGCAAAAGTGTGGGTACAAGAGTGTTCACTAACAAATGTGGACGTATGACAGACGACCGTCGCTGGACATTCAACGATCCTAAAAGCTCACCCTTGGCTTGCTTAGGTGAGATAAGAATAATGATATACATAGGTACTAGAATATCGAATACTTAGTTTGGGGCCTCGCCGGGGGACATTTGTTGAAACAACATGAACAGAGGAGAGATTGGTCACAAGTTGCAAACATGAAGCACATGAATGGCATTCAAATTCGCTTTAAGTAAGTGGTAAAATCCGAGTAATCCAACTTACTGGACCTATCTATTAACCTGGTTCCCTGGACTATTATTTCGTATATGGGACTCGTTAACTTACGCATTTGAGGATTATGCAAGGAGAAATAACAAACTAATGCCCCTCGTTTCTTTTAGATTTACTGTAAAGGGATACATATAGTTTACCTTGACAACATAGTCCCTGACTGGAAACGGTATAAACATTTCTAACGTCACTAAGTTAGTGCTTCCGAGTGCAAATGTTGGTGGCATTGTCACATTAAATATTGGATCATCGGCAACAGTCTGAAAGTATAGAAAACATATTTTTAAAAAATCTAAAACATCATTGAAATCACCTTCAGGCAGGTGATCCCTCACAGTAATCATTTTCACCTGGTGGAGTGGCACATACATAGGAGGAGGTGAACTTTTATTAGATTTTACGGAGTCCCTAAATTTACATTTTTAAATACTTTTTTTATTTTCACAAATACTTCGTTTAAATGTAAAATTATTTCGTTATACTAAGAGTAATTGTCGGATAAAGTCACTGCAAGGACATTAGATCGGAAGCGTACAAGCAATATAAAGCAATGCAATGTTTGGCGTTTTATATCGCATTTTGATACTTTTCAGTCACGCTCTGGCAATCAGTGGTCATACAGACGGTTCGTGGATAGGCCAAGATTATTGACATTTAACATTTAACCCACAAGCTATCACCATAACCTGACAATTGCCTTATTTGAGGAAGGCAGGAGAACAGATGTAGAAAACATTTTATGACCAAGCTGTACGGAGGTACATGTATGTATGTTCCATCTAGGAATAGCACACAAAGCCCCTGGTTTCGAAGACAACCGCGCTAGCTATTCAACTAACACACAATATTTACTCTAAACTGAGATTAATAAGAACAACTTACGTAGTTTTGATCATTGATGACATTGAATGAAGATTGTCCAACCCAGATGAAGTTTTCATTGTCATAGAGTGCACCTGCACTAACCCAATATGTATTACTTGCCACAAGACTTTCTACCATTACAGCTTCGTATCTTATAGTGATAGTACTATCAACATCTGTGTTTGTACCTAAAGCATCATTGACTACTGTTCCTAGATCAATGATAGCCCAATCAGCCTGGAAAAAGGGATTATGTTATTCAGTGCCTTTCAAATCTTCTGGAACAAAATACCCGATTCACAATTCATATTCACATTATTATTTTAATAAGCAACAAAATCCTATTTGAGCAAAATCAAAGATTAATGTTCATTAGTTTATCTACAAATTCAAATATTCAAACTACACATATGTGTCATTAATAGATTTGAAATTTCTTTAGTAACATTACTTGCAAGAGGGCATTGTATATGCATGTTCTATTCAGTGATTCACGGAAAGGGCGTGACCGAGTGGTTACGACGTTGGACGGGTAATCATTGAATAGCCTGCTCCGCGTTATAGTTCGAATCCCATCCAAACACCAACCCAGTAGCCTCCTTTCCTTGCGCAAGAAATTTATTCCACTAGCTCAGACTTGGGGACCAGGAAAAGGACTCAAAGTGATAAATCCAAATTGTAAGAACATTGTTTAACTATCGAGATAAAATAAATTAGAATACACTATGGAAGTTCCACAGCGGTATACTCAAACACATTGTATACTAAAGAGGAAACTACATCATCATCATCATCAACATCACCATCATCATCATCATAATCATCGTCATCATCATCTTTGTTTTACAAAATAACGACATTAGATAAAACACAATGCAGACGTATCAGAGTAAACAAAGACAACTCACATGCTAAAATATTTACGGAAAAAGAAGCACTGTAATTGTTTATTCGCCATTTGAATCATTTCTTTTTCTTGACGGACGCAAAAATTTAACCAAAACAAACTAAGCAGTTGTTTAAATTCTGAAAATCACGGCACTATAGATCACGTAGTTGCAATTGACAAATGTAGGAGTTATTTAGGTTCCTAAATCCATTTAACGACCTTCGTCAGTGACTGACTACTTTTGATTTAGAATTAGTGGTAGGAAGTAGAATGGCTGTAGAAACTTATTTCATAACCAAGCTCCTAGAAAGTATGCCCTGCCCGGGAATCGAACCTACGACCCCTCAATCAGAAGACTTGGGTGCTACCGACTGAGCTAGCCGGGTGGGCTTACTGATAGAGTATGATTAATATCTTACCAACGTTTCATTGCTGTAACCAGTCTTCGCGCCAAAAACAACGTTATTTGAACCTGTAGTTATACCTGCTGTAATATAAAATATCATCGAATTATGTAATTTTTTTTATACATTTTGAATATCATGTTTATTATCCTTCTGACTTAGAACTACAAAGTTTATGAACTTGACTTACGATAACTTTTTATCGTAAGAATTTTTGTGAAAAGGTTCACAGTCATGTTTTCACATGGAAGACCAATATAAGCGTTTTTTGTCAAGATACGTTTGTTGTATACATTTTGTATATTTTTCCTACGACCAGTTAACATTCTGTCATGGCTTTATAAATAAAGTCTGTATTTCCAGGGTGGCGTAACACGTGACCAAAACAATTCAAAATGGCGGATTTTATTCTTCATCCTAACTGTGTTTTTATATATGTAATTTCTTGATTTTTGTTCCGTACAAATTGTACTGTATCATATGACGGTTGAGTTCGGGTTGATTTTGACACTAATACCTAGTTTCTCTGAGAGCATTTGTCAAGTTCGGGGTTTTTATCAGCCATTGGTTTGTTGGTGTTCAGAAACTATAAACTTCGAAGTGTTTAAAGAATCTTCTTCATGGATTAACAAAGTAAATACATCAAAATACATCGGAAACGAATGAAAATTTTCAAAAAAGAACATTGCATTGCCCTTTACGTTAAGTTTAGTTACCTGAAACGCTAAGTTGGGTTACCTGTGATGCTGAACCAGTTGCACAGAACATGCATTGCTTAAACCAATTTTTTGGTATGCTGAACGCATTGCCGGGTATGATAAAATCATTTTTTCTTGGTATGTTTTCTTAACCTTCTTATTATATACTTAAATCAATCACCTGGTATGCTAGCCCCAGGATATGATATTCTTTAATCAATTACCAGGTATGCTAGCCACAGGATATGATATTCTTTAATCAATTACTAGGTATGCTAGCCCCAGGATATGATATTCTTTAATCAATTACTAGGTATGCTAGCCCCAGGATATGATATTCTTTAATCAATTACTAGGTATGCTAGCCCCAGGATATGATATTCTTTAATCAATTACCAGGTATGCTAGCCCCAGGATATGATCTTCTTTAATCAATTACCAGGTATGCTAACCCCAGGATATGATCTTTTTTAACCAATTGCCTGGTATGCTAAACCGCATTATCCGATATTCTTAAATCAATTACCATTTATGCTAAACTCAATACGTTATATTCATAAATCAATTACTAGGTATGCTAATCCTATCAACTGATATTATCAACCAATTACCAGGAATGCTAGCTCCATGATATGATATTCTTGAATCCATGTCTGCTAACCCATTACCTTTTATGCTATAACCAATTACTTGGTACGCAAACCCAATATCCTGATATGCTTGAGTTAAATACCTGACAGGGGCGGACGTGGCCGAGCCGTTTTGACGTTGGACTGGTAATCATTGGATAGTCAGCTCCGCGTTGGTACGAATTCCATCTAAAACCTATTCCATTGTTTCATTGAGCAAGAAATTTATCTTCTTAGCTCAGTACTTGTGGAACAGGAAGCGGACTCGAAAGGAATTAATCTAAGTTGTAAGAATCGAGTTAAAAGTAAATTAGCATAAAACTTACCTGGCACGGCTAGATCAGTTCCTATATGAGTTATCTCCACATTACAAAGAACCATAACATTGTTAGTACTGTCAGGGGCAAATAATTCAAATAAGATATCTGTTGTAGAAGAAGCTGGGAAGGTAACGTTCAGTTCATGTATAACTCTTCCACCAACACGGACATCTGTACTTGGACCATTGATATGTTCTACGTTGAATGTAATTGTATCTGGTGCGACAGCCTGCAAGAATATAATACAAATGGTTCATATCAGCCGAGATAAACATAATGAATACAGAGTTAGAAGAAGTCTTGGTCGAAATGTTTAGGTCGAGGTGAAGTAAATAACATGATAAAAATCGAGATAACCGTTTTACTTATGGATAAGGAAGAAAGCAAATTGATTCTTACTATTCGAAATCGAGAAAACGGAAAACAATCGAAATAACAAAACATGATTGTATCTATTATAACGAAATGTGAAAAGTGTTAGAACAATTATCGTCCCAAGCAAGGAACGGTTGTACCAAGTGTCATGTTTTGAGGAACAGATTTGAAGCATAACCGGAAAAATATCAATATAGGAACGAATTATATGTCAATACTTGGAAAGGTTTTTTTTTTCAAAGCGAATCACATTTTAGTTTAGATTCCTTTTCAATCAGGTTTGTAAAAAAATCATTTCTATGTTCAAAGCTTCGGGGAAATCTTAATATTCATACTCGACCCAGATACTCTAAACTCATTTGTTTGTGTACGAAAAGTTATAGGACGAATAATTTATTTTTTATTCGCCCCCATACGTTTCGCATTCATTTTATTTGAGTACGAAAAATGAGAGTCCAGAAATGAATAAAAAAATAATATCTCTGTACCCTTCTATGTCTGCTAAGAAGTTCTTCAGTGTGGTATCCATTGTGTAGTTTATCTTCAAACCCATAAGCAAGTTCGGTCTCTGATAGGGGAGCTTCATTTACTGTAAGTTTGGTTACATCTTGCATTGTAGTATAAGTGTTTCGTACCCTCACTTCAAGTCTGTATATAGGTTTGAATGGCTCCATGCTATGAGGATTTAGAGTTATTTCCCCTGTGGTTCTGCAAACATAAACGCATACAACTATTGTGACGTTATAAATTTTAGGAAAGAAATACTGCAACTTATTATATGTCTGTTTTGACGAAAGTGATTCTAAAAAGGATGTTTAGGTTGAAAATGTATACACGTAATTCAACCCATGAGCTGTTATATTGAACAAATGAAATTGGTCAGTGAACTCCGTGATAAATTATACATTCCGAATCATTATACCTCACGAGATTTGTTTACTTTATAGCCTTATTTGACGTCACCGTTTAACAAACCGTAATGTTAACCTCTGATCATCGCCTACTTAAAGCGATGGGAGACGACTGCGTTGAAGTTTGCTAATACCGGGACCCGAGTATTTAGCCATTTAATTTGAGTTACCTCCCTTGCGCAGACGCTTGCGTTTTACGAAATAACAAACCTAACGGTATAAAAATGTATTCAGGTCCTGAAGCAAAAACTAAACAACAGATAAAATTAAACGGTTTGCACCTATTAGATTGTCAACACTGAATTTCTAATTTTTGTTGTTCGGTATACATCTGTATAATGTGACATTTATATGTTCAAATAATATTATGTTAAAATGATCATTGTACTGACCCATCAATTAGAAACATGTCTGAAGCATCCTCTCCGTCTTTGTTGACTGCTGACACAATATCATATTCAAACACATGACATGGACAATGTTTACCATGCCTATAGGTGGTACTGTTGTACGCTAAGGGTATAAAATGTCTCAAATGCTGAACTGTTACGTCAACGAATGTGAATTTTTGGGCAAACTTTGGGTCAACGGACACAACTGAAATTAATCATTATAAGCATTTATAAGTGAACAAACGATAAAATGAAATCCGCATCGTATGAATGCTCTTTATAGTTGGTTTTAACGCCGTAACAGAAAAAAGTTATCTCCTTTTTTTCTCTTTTTTTGGATTTAACGCCATAGCAACACATTATATAGGCAATATCACGGCAGTTTCAACATACTCAACGTTCCTGGAAAGGCTAAATCTCTGGCTTTAGCTGTTAACTAGTAACTAGACTCATACCTCCGTCAGTGACTGACAACTGTCCAATATGACTTAGAATCATAGGGTAGAAAAGAGAATGATCGAATTACATGCGATACCTGTTTCTTATTACAATAAATAATAACCAATTATTTTAAGGTCAAAGACAGGCTCAATACGTCATCAGCCAGCAACATGACGTCATAAACATTTGAATCAATGTATTTGTTTTGTGAAAAAAGTGAAACATGTATGGAGTGACCTGGTAATTAAGCACGAAGCATGACTGCTTTAGTCTTATGGTTGCATACATTAACTCTGATGGCTTAAATATTTTAACGATCGTAAGTACAGAAGTTCTGTAGTGAGTATTTAAATCAGCGGAGTTAATGTATGCGCATCTGCTGATTTAATAACATTAGTCATTTAATAATCAAACATATAAATCCAAATGTTCCTAAAACAGGTGTTGGCTTATGCAGATTTAGGTGTATTTACAATGACTGCAGATTAAGGTGTATTTACAATGACTGCAGATTAAGGTGTATTTACAATTACTGCAGATTAAGGTGTATTTACAATTACTGCAGATTTAGGTGTATTTACAATTACTGCAGATTAAGGTGTATTTACAATTACTGCAGATTAAGGTGTATTTACAATTACTGCAGATTAAGGTGTATTTACAATTACTGCAGATTAATGTGTATTTACAATTACTGCAGATTAAGGTGTATTTACAATTACTGCAGATTAAGGTGTATTTACAATTACTGCAGATTAAGGTGTATTTACAATTACTGCAGATTACTTATTCTATGACCAAGCTCCACGAAATGCCCCGTCCGGAAGTCGAACCAACGACTTCTTAACTAATCAATAGACATCACAAGACTTCATTGCACAGGCGGCTAGCACGGTCCAAAAAATTAAATAACATACTTAGTGTTTTTGATTTGGGACCTTGCTGGCTGACTGTGCTTCGGCGTGGTCGTCCGGAAATGTACTCAATTCTATGCATAAAATATTAATTATCTAGTTGCAGATCGGATTGAAATCCATCCACAAATGTCAGCAATATACAGACAATGTGAAGTTTCTGCAGTACCAATGTAGAATTAATGTCTACCAACATTCCTGTCTTCCTAGAAACTGTCGTCCAGTAGGACAAACCTTGTGTACAGTGTAAATACATGATTGTATGGTGGCTGATTTTCGCCATGTCGCAATGTCGTCCGGCGGGGCGAAACACAAAACACGAAAGTACGACAAAATGATATTTTTGTTGTATCTTCGTCCCGGGAGGTGCCATGCAAAAGCACAAGCATACGACATTTAATCATTTGTCGTGTTTTTGCCTGAGATAGCACAATGCAAAAATGTATTTATACGACAAAACTTTTACAAAAGTACGACATGTTTTTATGTCGTGTTAAGAAAATGTTCAAAAAGAATATCTTAGCTAGCACTGTTCGTCCAGCCGTGGCCGGTCCCAAGCGGAAGAAAAAGTAATTCATAATCAAATGTCTTCATGTCTTCTAGACGCTTGACATGGTGTTCTGTTTCTATTTAGGGTCTGCACATAATGCATACGGCCTTACGGAGCGGAGCAGACAGACCCTGGTTAAACTTAACGACAAACAAACATATGTTACCTGATTCATCGCAATCCTTTCCAGTCATACATTCAGTACAGGGACAATCACTTCCGGGTCTGCCATCCATATGATGGTCATTCCTGTAAGTAAAATAGTAATTTTATATGTAGGTGAACATTGTTGATAAAACTACTCGTTAGAAATATTTCATTAGGCTAGATTTTCCTTGATACAAAACTGTTTTATGACCAAAGAAAAACTCTCAGAAAACTGATTGCACTTAGTATTTCTTATGTTTTCACCATATAAATTTTAACCATATGAACTATTATTTAGTATTGGCAAATTAAAAATTACATCATTCACATATTAAAGGGAGACAGCTACTCACTTTCGTTAATGTTTAAGCAATACTTTTGCAACAGAGTGTTGTTTTATGAATTTAATGCAAAATGATTGTCAAGTAAGGAATGAAAAAAAGTTTTGTTATAATTTATCACGATTTTGTTTTTTAAAAATGTTGAATGTTAAATAGCATTCTACATCAATGAAATATCTAACTGCATCGTTAATAAGTTTACAACATAAAGCCATTTTTCAGGATTTTTACTGCCTGTGGAAATTTGTCAAATCAACCAATCAGCGGCCATTCTGTTTCCACTTTGATGGCACTATTATGCTACAAAGTTCAAACTGACTTTTTAAAGTATTCTTTTCAAAATTAATTGTGTTGCTTCGATTACGTCAAAGACAGCAAACAACAGTTTGTCGACAATTCTATTGTATTCAACTAGAATTTATCAAAAACTACTTAGCACGCTTTGAACAAGAGACCTTTAATTTTGTTCTCTTCGTTTTCAATATTTTCACATGCGATACCTGTTTCTTAATACAATAAATAATAACCAATTATTTTAAGGTCAAAGACAGGCTCAATACGTCATCAGCCAGCAACATGACGTCATAAACATTCGAATCAATGTATTTTTGTGAAAAAGTGAAACATGTATGGAGTGACCAGGTAGTTAAGCACGAAGCATGACTGCTTTAGTCTTATGGTTGCTTACATTAACTCTGATGGCTTAAATATTTTAACGATCGTAAGTACAAAAGTTCTGTAGTGAATATTTAAATCAGCGGAGTTAATTTATGCGCATCTGCTGATTTAATAAAATTTGATATTTAATAATAAAACACATAAATCAAAATGTTCTTAATACAGGTGTTGGCTTATGCAGATTAAGGTGTACTTACAATTACTGCAGATTAAGGTGTATTTACAATTACTGCAGATTAAGGTGTATTTACAATTACTGCAGATTAAGGTGTATTTACAATTACTACAGATTAAGGTGTATTTACAATTACTGCAGATTAAGGTGTATTTACAATTACTGCAGATTAAGGTGTATTTACAATTACTGCAGATTAAGGTGTATTTACAATTACTGCAGATTAAGGTGTATTTACAATTACTGCAGATTAAGGTGTATTTACAATTACTGCAGATTAAGGTGTATTTACAATTACTGCAGATTAATGTGTATTTACAATTACTGCAGATTAAGGTGTATTTACAATTACTGCAGATTAAGGTGTATTTACAATTACTGCAGATTAGGGTGTATTTACAATTACTGCAGATTAAGGTGTATTTACAATTACTGCAGATTAGGGTGTATTTACAATTACTGCAGATTAAGGTGTATTTACAATTACTGCAAATTAAGGTGTATTTACAATTACTGCAGATTAAGGTGTATTTACAATTACTGCAGTTATAAAAAGGAATGTGACTTTTGTCTCATATCACCCCACAAAGAAAAGTTTTAATCAATGTAATTCTTCATTGTTTTATTTGTTCTTCTCCACAATGTTTACATTTAACATTTTAACATTGTAATTAGAGATAAATTAAATAATTAACGATCAATGACGAAACTTTCCTGTAACAATTGATTGTAGTAGACTTACAGCTTGTAATTATCACAGATCAGAATAGGACAAAGTAAAACAAAATAGGATAGAATAGAATAGAACAAAACAAAGCTAAGCAGAGCAGACTAGAACAAGCCAGAAGAGAACAGAATTGCACTAAAAATAATAGAACAGAATAGAATGTAATAGAACAGAACAGAGCAGAATAGGACAGAATAGAACTGAATAGAACAAAATAGAACAAAACAGAGCAGCGCAGAATAGAACAAGACAGAACAGAACAAAATTGCACAGAAAATAATAGCGCACCTTATCTAGCTTTCCTGGACCCTTGTCTGTAACCAGTACTCAACTACCCTTCTACAAGGCCAGAAACTTCTCCATATATCTTATTAAAATTGACATTATTGTCAAATTTTCATGTAAGGGTATAACCTTCCCGGGTGGGATTCGGACACGTACCCATTCGGGACACGAGAGTCCAAATCCCGGTGCGCTGCCAACTGCACTATCAACCCGGGTTAGAACATTAAAGAATATGATAAAATAAAACTGAATAAAATCGAACAGAGCTGAATAGAACACAACAAAGCACAACAGAGACAGGACACAATTGATCAGAACAAGACAAAATAGAACAGAATTTAACAGAACATATTTAACAAGACTGACTACGCGTTAGTAAAACTTGTATAAAATTCATAATGACATGTTTTTTGTAAAGCGCGTGCCAACTTGTTAACAGTCCTAAAGTGGTCAAAACACTAAGACATCCGTCTATTGATCTAAGTGTCATATTCCGTGCCTTCCAAGTATGGCAGCCGAACACATATTTTTATTTGTATGAGCAGTGGTCCAGAGGTAGGACGCGCGCTTAGGAATCGAGAGGCTTTAGATCCGAACCCCACTAGGGGCTCTGCCAATTTCCTTGAGCACGAAATGTACCTACAGTTTTTCCACTTTTCCCAGGTGTAAATGGGTACTGTGAGGGATCGCCTGCCTGAAGGTGATTTCAATGACAAGGAGTTATCTAACAAAAAGTTTAAAGTCGGCTGAACATGTAAATGTAAGCAGACTTTCAAACAGCACTTGTAAATTTAATACATAGGTTACAAGTTGAAAGATCTATACTTACTTATCAGGATGATATTTTCTTTTACCAATTTGTTCGTTGTCGATTCCAATACCTGAAATGTGTACAAAAAATAATTTAAAAAATAATCATTGAATATAATTATATCCTAAAGCTACAGTCCCATAAGCATAAAAACAGCCGTAAGGGCACCGTACGGGCGACGTGCGATCATACTCCGCAAGGACCCGTACGAACTCTTGCGTACCCATACGGACTGTTACGTTTTTGCCAGAGTCCGTGAGATGAGCCCACGATACACATATTGGTTTCAAAGTCAATTTGTGAACAAAATCGTGACCGAGTATGAATTAAACTTGCATATCTTCCAGCTACAGCTCTGTAAGGGTGTGTTGTTTTGTGCCATGTGCGTACCGTCACCTTAATACGCAAGGCTTCCCACGATCTACGGCTGTCTGCACGTACGGGTCCGCAACAAGTCACGATTTTATGGGACTGAGGCATTACTCATGGGTCTTCACACAGAGAATATTCATTACAATTAAAGTCTCTATATGAAGATATGTTTATTAACAGTAGACTTAAAAACTCTCTCACAACCATAAAGTTATCAAAATATAAACAATATAGGCAATAAACAGTTCAAACCATTCTGCTTTCTAAATTTAACTTCACTTCTTTAAAAAGTTGGACACTTTATATAAAAGCACGCCAAAGTAATGCATACGCTAATATTCAATATACCTGGTCCACAACAGTTCTAGAGCTACTTAATTATGTATTTCGGAGTTAGTTTTTTTCATTTAAAATATGCTGTGATCACAACTATTGTTTCAAGTATTGACAACCAAATACTTTTGGTTTCGATTTATTTTCACTTCAAAATGCAATAAAAACATAAATAATTATATTGAAGCTATATTAGAATTTATTTAAAAAAAAGTTCATTAGAGTTGTTAGAAATAGACAAAATAATGTCTCTTTCTTTGCAGTCCTAAAACAGTGTTACTTTTGATAATGGGGCGTTCAACTGTTCTTTTGTTAGATTGACGCGCCAAGTTAACAAATTCACCTATAATTGTATAATTATGTATTCTGTGTGTTTTGTACGGATGAGTATATCTTAATTCTTGTAATAACTTGTTCTGTTCTATTCATAACCGAGAACAATCATGTAACTTGTTCATAACATTCATTAACATAATAATAGTTCACACATTGATCCTAGATGACCCTTTGTGAATAAACTGTTTCTTTATTATTTGCCGGGATCATATTTTTATGCGAGGGAACGTTTTGAATAGGGGTGTAACAATACGGTAAAAACCGTATTGCAATATATTGCAATACACGAAACCCGTATTGCAATATATTGCAATACACGAAACCCGTATTGCAATATATTGCAATATATTGCAATACATATTGTTCTTTGCGCATTCATGCATATTAGCATAAATTAATGCACGTGCATCGTCTTAATTTTATTTCAACATTGTACATAGATATTTGTATTTTCAAATGATCTACACGTATTACGCAAATATTTGAATAAATTAGAAAAAAGGTTTTGAATGGACTTTCAAAGATATTTATTCTCTCACTTTACGAAAAATATTTCAAGTTTCCGAACACATTTTAACATTAATTCAAACATTTAAATTTCAGACTCTGATAAAAACAATCAGTATGGAAAAAAACTAGAAAAACCGATTCAGAGAAAAACGAACCGGTTAAAAACCGTCAGAAGTCGTATTGCAATATTAACCGGTATATCGGTTAACCGTTACACCCCTAGTTTTGAGGTCGATTGTAAAGTAAAAATCACATTCTAAGTAAAGCAGAACTTGATTCAGTGGTAGAACGCGCGCTTAGAAATCGAGAAGTCCTAGGTACTGCTAATTTACTTTGTCAAGAAATTAACTTGCAGTTGGTCCACTCCACTCAGGTGTTAATTGGGTACTGTGAGGGATCGTCTGCCTGAAGATGTTTTCAATGGTAAGGGTCGTACAGGATTGTCAGTCGGTTGAACGTGTATGTAGAAGCAGACTTTTTAACCGCGATTTAACATTTTTCAACTGTTAACTTTCTAAATTGCATATAGTTAATAAACTTCATTTCGTAACAGTTACCTGTGGTTTGACTATTGCGCTCTAGTGTTTCCTAATCATCAAGTACACCCGGCTAGCTCAGTCGGTAGCGCACATGTCTACTGATCGAGGGGTTATAGGTTCGATTCCCGGGAGGGGCATACTCGTACTTTCGTGGAGCTTAGTCATGAAATAATTTTCTACGGCCAATCTCACTCTTACCACTGATTCTAAATCATGTCGGGCAGTAGTCAGTCACTTACCGAAGTATGCGCTTAGTAGTTGGTTAACAGCTAAATCCAGAGATTTAGCCTTTCAAGAAACAGTGAGTAAGAGGACTGACCCTCGTGATATAACCTATACAATGTGTAGCTACGGCGTTAAAATCAACAAAAACAAATCCTTATAATCAAAAATCATAACACCGTCTAATAATCAATATATATTTTGTTTACAAAACTTTAAAGTGAAGTCATACTTTATTTACCATAATGAAACATTAATTGGATTCAGAACTTTTTTTCTTATATTGTAATACAGTGATCGTGCTAATAATGTGATCAAAATACATGTTATTTATTTAGCCATTGTAGTCGGATCAATGTTGTATCCGATAATAGTCACATTATTGCGCGAAGCTTTGACTGCGCAATACGTATGATATTGATCGGTTTATATTCCATCAAATACCGTACCCAGTTAGATATGCCGTACATGGTAAAAATATTGCTGAAATATAATTTCAATTTTTGATAAAAATACTCAAAATACTCTCGCTTTCTTTTTTAAACATATATTTTGTCCAGTCTAACGAAATTCACTCATTTCTTTCCATAGAATTAGGAAAATGGAATTTTCAGTGTGATTAGTCCGAAAATTTGAGCGAAAAAAATTTAAACAAACGCGAAAATTAACAAATGTACGATAAAATGTCGCTAAGTCATTTCCATTTCTTGTAATAATCAATCAAATTGGCATTTTCTTTTATAATCTTGTTTGATGGACTACAACAAAGACTTAGATGAAATAGAAAAAAACCTCTATTGTCAACAAGTATGTCGATTATTGAAGATTTTATACGGCTTTATAAGAGAGGTCACTTCAAGAGATTGAACAACGGTCCAGATTTAGCCTAATGGTGTTTGTTATGTATTGTAGAACTATGGGCTTACATACTTTTGATTTGTTTTATTACTTGAAAACGAGTAAAAATAATTAATTTAAATTAGGATTGTTGGTTAGGGGTTAGGCCCTTTCCTCAATAAGTTTGAAAGTTATGCGATTTAGTCTAATTCAGAAAATTATAATTTGTTTCTCGAACAGAAAGATCTGCCCTCCAACATAAATTTACCCCTCCCCCTCCAATCTGAAAAATACATCCTACGGCTCAGATAACATACAAATATCTATATTTTAAAATTACAGAACAAAACAAACTTTTATTTCTTAAGTCATAAATCATGATACACGAGCACTCATATGGACAGTTAATGAACAAAAATACAAAAATGTGATCAAATAACGTGCATATAAAATGTATTATTGTTTCTAAGGAGAGAAGGAGGGGACGGGGGCGAGAAGAAAGTGAATATTTTTACCGTCAAAGAACGGCATCTTTTACAAGATTTATAGATACCGATGCTTTTAAAAGATTATTTAAATATTTAACACTGAATGTCTAAACCCCTTTTACGGACCAAGCTACTTTATGAAAGTTCTTTTTATTCTGATAAAATCATACAACATGACTTCCATTGTCAATCAAGAGATTATTTTTTCAGAGATTGTCCGAGGCACTCAACAAAAAACATAAAGCTATGAATATTTTGTTTTGCTAGTATTTTTTCTATGTATACTTTCGTGTCATGTTTTTCGTCTTTTCAACAGCGTTTACTTGTGTTATTCTCTACAAACTATACATTACATAAATAAAAAGACAATAACAATAAACAAATGTTTTGAACTATATCTTGAAAAGTAGTGACATTAAGTGCAACAGGCCCTTTTTCGCGCCTTTTGTGTCAACAGACTTTACTTATATAATAAAACATTATGGGTGGGGTAGAAATTCAAACGAAGGTGTTTCATTAACTGAGTTTAATTACATGAGGTGTTTATACGTTCTAAATCAAGCGTTGACACACCAAGCCTGTTTTCTGATACGCCTTAAAACAAAAATTGTTAATTTTGAATCATACATTTTTGTTTCCATAAAGTTTATATGTCTTGAAAGCGAAACGATTTTAATATATATGACAATTATATTCACTAATTAAGCATTTGAGACTTTAAATCGTCAAAATCCCACCCTATTTGGCAGTAGGTGTTTTTTTTAATTTTGGTGCGTTGATTTAACAAAATAGTTGTCTAACTGTCAAAATTAAGGATGGGCCAATATATTCAGAAATATTCTTTCATCATCTATATAAAAACAATTGAGTAATATCTACACTCTTATTCACTGAGCCACACATACTGAATAAATAATTTTGTTTAAACAAGAATAATTACCTTGAAACTACCACACAATAGTGTGGACTCATGTGTTTCCCCTATGAACGGATGGGACCAAATTTAAAAGTACAATATCATGGCATATTTTGAAAACTGCAGCGTGTTCAGTAACGACTGTAAGCTAACGTTACGGGTACGGGACAACTCAACCCGTGGATAACTGAACCCAAGTTTGGAAACTCAACCCGTTAGTAGGGGATTGAGTTGTTTCGGGTTGAGTTGTCTTTGGGTTGAATTGTTTCGACCCTAATGTTACAGAACGTTTTGGAACGTTTGACGTAATTGAACAGGCTACTGGTTTATACTGAATCGTACAAGTATTAATGTATCATATACAGTGAAGTTCCACAATTTGAACCATTAAAGTCGATGGTCTTGATACTAGATAAAATATGGGACCACTTTCTTCACTAAAGGACTTCACATCGTCAAAACTCCACATCATTTTCAATAACCAATGTGGTATTTATGGCGGAACTCTACTGTATAGTTTTGTATTTCGTTATAACGAAATAACTATGACGTTTATTAGGCCATTCACCTATATCAACATACATAAGACGTGTACATGTAGATACATATACATATAATGAAGAAAATTACAAGAAAGGGTGCTTGAAAAAGGTAGTATAATTTAAACGCATAGGATGTGAATATGTAGATAGATAGATAATTCGTTTATTACAGTGACATTTGTACAATAAGGGACTTTAGTCAGTTATTTCCCCTTGTATACTCTTTAAAATAGGTAGGTCTAATTAGTTGGATTACCCGGATTTTATCCTTACTTTTAAATGTTAATTTGCCCTTAACTTTTTTGTATATCATTTAATTTGTTTGAAATTCCATCTAATTATTTTTAAGTTGAAGAACTATCTAAATTCCATCACTTCTGTTAATATCTTCATTAACAAGAAAGATATTAGATGAAATATTTTGTTACCCTTACATAGGAATTCAATGATAAAATCCGAGGATTCCAACTGTAAGGACCTACTTACCAATTGGATTGCTTCAGATTTTATCAGTGAAAGATAACTGACTAAAGTCCCTAATTGCATGTATATACATGTATACTGTTACATATATACACTGTCCTCCAAAAGTTTCTTCACAGTACAATTAATTGAAATTGCTACAATTTCCAAGTCCAGTTTTGAAGAATTATTATATCGTTGTTCATTTTTATTCATTATCATGCAATAGAAGCAGAATTTCTCTTGGTACGTATTATTTTTTGAGTAGCAGCAAAAGTGGTCAATCAGCCTCCAAAACTACGGTCAATGTATCTCAATGTACTTATAATATAAGTATTGAATATTTTTGTAATTTCATATCCATAAACAATTGTACTGATTTCAAAAAGCATAGTTAACATCAGTTAATTATAAACTGATTTTATATTAAAAAACAGTTGAGTACAATATAAATTGTAAATGTGTGAAAGGAACTTTTGGAGGGCAGTGTACGTACATAACATTCAAATATTATAAATACATCACAAACAATTATCAGCAAATTCAGATATTCAAGAGCGTTTTATGACAGTTCATGTACAGTAAAATTCTAAATTAAATTTTTTTTTCAAATCTGTACTCGACAATGTGATTCTAATGAGCGTGGTAACTGAAAATGCTCTTTTTAGCTATAAACCTAAATTTAGAAATAAGGTAATAATTATCAACATACAGCCGTTTAGAAGACAAATTGGTGTTCAATACAGCCATTAAATTATTATCATTATTATTATTATTATTATGATTATGATTATTATTATTATTATGATTATTATTATTATGATTATTATTATTATTATGATTATTATTATTATGATTATTATTATTATTATTATTATTATTATTATTATTATTATTATTATTATTATTATTATTATTGGTTTGAGCAAATATTAACTTTTTTAAAAGGTGCAAACCAGACGGGTGTTTTTATAAGCCAAATAAGGTGCTTAGTCTGAATATCACAATAAAAATTTCTCCGATGACGCTATAAGTTCACTTTTTGCAAAAAATCAAAATGGCAGATTTTGTGTCTATGCATCATATGATCTTGTCACCATTACTTGTATTTAAAATAAGTTTACAGCGGTTTTTATGGTTTGTAAACACGTTTTGACGTTAAAAATACCAAAATATGTATGGAAAGCTATATTTATTGATAATTTATGTGTAATATTTTGGCAAAATTAGATATTTTTCAATTATTTTGTAAGACAATGACAAAATCTGCAAAATATCGACAAAATTGTGGCTCTTAGATATCTTACTTCATATAACACGTCATCAGAGACAATTTAAAAGGCCATACAGTTGTGTTTGGATTCAGTGCATCATTTAGCCATAAAAATACCAATTTGGAAATTTGTCCAACCCTTATATTAAATCATAATGCTAGGATGGTACGAAATGGATTTTACCCTTTTTTCATTGTTATTTCTAATAGTTGATTTTAATCTACACATGGGTCTATTTAGTTTTTAGCATATTTTACAGTTCACTCCAACGATATACTGACAATGAGTTATATTACCATATATGGTAATATAAAATGTAAAATGATGTTGTTTTCGTACTATAAATAAATATCGTACGCACTAAGCTTAAGGCTGGTCGTGAAACAAAAAACAGAATGAGTATTTTCAGGAATAAAACATAGAGACAAAAAAGCAATAAGCTTTTCATGTTGCGAGTAATTAGGAACTCTAGTCAGTTATCTTTCCCTGATAAAATCTGAAGCAATCCAACTGGTAAGTAGGCCTTACAGTTGGAATCCTCAGATTTTATCATATCTACAATTTTTACATGCGTTATGTTGTTTTTCTCATGCAATCTGGTCATATCCACATAATCTCTTGTTGTTAAGTATTCTTTCCCCTGATTTCAAATATATTTATGACTATTATAAATAAATCATATTATTATATTATTTCGGTTACAACGCCGCAACGTACTTTTATGCAATTCAAAATCTTAACTAAAGCAGGGATACTTTGTTTTGATGAAATTATCTGTTTCATTTTACGTCGGAGAATTTTGTGGTAGTAAAGATAATGATGATAACGATAATGACATTGATGAATAAGACGACGATGGTGATAGTGATGATATTGATGATGATATTGATGATCATGTTGATGATGATAGTGATGATATTGATGATCATGTTGATGATCATGCTGATGATGATAGTGATGATATTGATGATCATGTTGATGATGATGATGGCAATGTTTGTGATGATTAAAATTATGATGATGGTTGCAATATTGCTAATGAATATTGTATTTGATATGTTGGTAATTTTAATGATGATAATGAATATGATGATGATGATAATAATGATGATGATGATTATGATGTTAGTGCTGCTGCTGCTGATGATAATGATGATTATGTTGATGATGACGACGACGATGATTTGATGATGATGGTAATTGAGTTGATGATGATGATAATCAAAATGATGATAACAATATTATTAATGATGATGACGATGGTGACTATAGTTTGTGTGGTTAATGATAAAATCATTGAGACGATAACGATGGTTTATTTATTGATCCGGTAAATTTGTTTGAATTGTTTTGAAATTAATTTTTAACTCTGGACAATAAAGTTTATTTTAAGTTTACTATTGACGATGATGTATTGATAACCTTTGACAGAATTAATGGAAATACACTGTCGATTTGATAACTTAAAGGGACAGAATAAAGTAATCAATTATGTTTGTTGTTGATCACAAATACTTGTACTCGGAAATGAATATAAAAATTGACAACGGGCCAATATTACATTAGTAGACGTATTGTTCCACCTGAGGTAAAAACGGAGCTAGAACTTGGAACGCCGATATTTTATCTGATAAATGTGCCATACTTTTTCCCGATAAAATCATAAAGCCAGGCACCAGTGATCTCAGTCCACATTCTGTCAATCCCAATTTAATACAAAGTCATTGATTCAAAGCTATAATCGATTAGCAACCGGAAGTAACGTTCTACTGGTCTCCTTTTATCATAACATACAACCGACCGAAACTTTTCACTTTGACAAACTTTGGTCAATATATCTTTTGAATTCATAGATCATGTTAAGCAGATTCTGTTCTGGAAGAAAACCTTTTTGATTTTAAATAGTTTCTCATTATTAGAACAAATATAATACTATTGTTGCATATCGCGTGTTAGTAAATTGGACCAAACTTTATGTATACACGTACAAGTGAAGTTTTGCTACAAAGATCACATTGGCCTCTGCAAAGTCACGTGATTTTGATAATATTAAGTCCCAAATGCGTATTTAGTGTAGAAAATTGTTCCTTATGAAAGGACCATTCCGGTAACAGTATCATTGATTTTGATGGTCAAAAAACAGGAAATGTATGCGTTGTTTTGGCCTCGAGCCATACTAGTAAACATCAGTGATGGACAGCACGTAAATAACACTATTTGTGTGGAGTCTAATTATCAGTGGAAACTTACTAGATCGTTTGAAGGCTTGGTTTGTCAAAGAATCTAAAGTAGTTAAACTCTGTAAATGAAACACCTTTTTTATACCGTAAATTTATATCAGTCATTCACATTATCATGTTTTGCAGACACAGAAAGGGAGCGAAGAAGGGATTGTTGTACTTTGTGTGACTATGTCTTTAAAATGACTGCAAACCGTTGTTTATTGTTAATTGTCTTATACGTGTATTACATATTATGTACATTTTACGGTCATTCTCTCTCCTATCACTGATTCTAAATCATGTAGGGCTGAAGTCAGTCACTGACGGAAGTATGCGCCTAGTAGTTTGTTAACAGCTAAATCTCTAGATTTAGCTGTTAACAAACTACTAGGCGCATACTTCCGTCAGTACTTTCAGTAACAGTGAGTAGGTGGACTGACCGCCGTGATATAACCTATACAATGTGTTGCTACGACGTTAAACCCGACTATCACTCAACGATTTCTTAATACAGAATAACAAAATAAACATTCGTCATAACACTGTAAAAAGCCACAGCCCGAACTTGGAATATACAGGTTTGAAGGCAAGATTAATTTCGCCAATTTTTCACTCTATTAAACAACTGAAAATCATCTATATCGCATAAAATATCAACTAAATTTATCACCACAAACATTTGTAACTAGTCCTGTAAAGTTTGATCTCAACTTTTAATCAACTGTTTACCAGAATTCATCAACTGTTTACCAGAGTGCATCAACTGTTTACTAGAGTTCATCAACTGTTTACTAAAATCATTCAACTGTTTACAAGGGTTCATCAACTGTTTACCAGAGTTCATCAACTATTAACAAAAGTTCATCAACTGTTTACTAGAATTCATCAACTGTTTACAAAAATTCATAAACAGTTTACTAGAATTCAGCAACTGTTTACAAGAGTTAATCAGCTGTTTTCAAGAGTTCTTCAACTGTTATCAAGAGCTAATCAATTGCTTACAAGTATTCACCAACTGTTTACCAGAATTCATCAACTGTTTACCATAATTCATCAACTGTTTACTAGAATTCATCAATTGTTACCAGAATTCATCAACTGTTTACTAGAATTCATCAACTGTTTACCAAATTTATCAACTGTTTACTAGAATTCATCAACTGTTTACTAGAATTCATCAACTATTTACTAGAATTCATCAACTGTTTACCAGAATTCATCAACTGTTTACCAAATTTATCAACTGTTTACTAGAATTCATCAACTGTTTACCAGAATTCATCAACTGTTTACCAGAGTTCATCTATCGGTGACCAGGGTTTAAACCTGTTCATGTACCTGCTGACACGAATTCTCAAGAAGTATATGTGAATCCCGACGGAGGAAGAACCTGTGAGTGCAGGAGAGCCATTGTTTTAATACCAAACAAAGGATTGAATGATAATCGACGCTTATATTCTCAGAGAATAAAACCCCAAAGGAGGATCATTTGTAGTGTGTTGCGAACATGTTTTTATAAAATATGGAGAAAAGACAAGAAACGTTTGGTAGGTAACAGTGCACGTAAAAATGAAATCCTTTTAGCACTGTGAAAAACATTGTGCTGACTGCTGAGTTCAAGAGTTGTCTGGTTCCCAGTCATTCTTTGACAGGTAAAGGTACGCCAGGCAGAGATGAACAATGGCGGCGGCCGATGTATTATACAATGTAAAGGATAATTCTGTTTACAAATAGACATTTTTCACTATATAGGATAAAATCAAGAGCCACAGGGGATACCTTATTTTAAGTCGTTCGGTTGCATTTATGCGAAGTTAAGTATCCGAAATTCTAACGAGATTATTGAACGACCTAATTGTGTCCAATTTGAAAGCATGGCTTTTGGTTAATCGTTCGCTAAATTTAAGCGCAAAAAGAAAAGTCGTCTCCGAATGACCTATGTAGTACTGAATTCCTACCAAATTTACTGTCGTCAGAAAATGTTTATGCAGAATGAAGAAAAAGTAAAACAAAACTTTGTAACCTGAAGATAAACTGAGGGCGCCGCTATTATTGTGCTCGATAACGTTAGAGGTAAGGGACAGGTAATCCAGACGAAGTTGAATAGGTTATAGAGGGGTAGCTTTTGTGCGGCTAGACGTTTTACTGTTCGTTCATTCGTTCGTCCGTTTGTACGGCCGAACACCTGAATAAAACCTTGGTATACAATACATGTGAGGGTGTAACAGTTAACCGATGTATTAGTTAATATTGCAATACAAATTCTGACGGGTTCTAATTGGTTCGCTTGAACTGGCATTTGTGGGTATGTGCATACTGATTATTTTTTATCAGATTCTAAAATTTAAAGTTTGAATAAACATTAAAGTGTGTTGAAACCTCGAAATCCTCTTATTGTGTTTAAAAATGTAAATTATTTCGTCGCATGAGAGAATAGTTCTCTGCGAAAAAAAACTGTTTCAAAATACATGAATTTTTCTAACATATAGTTCATTTTACACAAATTATTCAAACATTTGGACATGAGGTCATTTGAAAATTCACGTATGTGTGTAATGTTGATCTAATTTAGAAGATGCGCATACATTAACTCATGCTCTGCATGTCTATATATATGTAAAAAAACGATACGTATAGCAATATATTCACCGTATTGTAACAGCCTTAGTATACATAAAATTACGACGATTAATTTATGTCAGTTTGCTTCCGATACATTTTCTGGTGATTTACATATTCATAAATGTCGTGTCTATAAATGAAAACAAGGATCGATATTTTCACAATGTATAAGAACTTTTAACGTGTTAGGTATAAACTTTAAATATCAATAAGACCAAAAAGAATTAATTTATTATTTATAATATCTAAATAAAAAAAACAAGAGCGGACAAATAATCGAAACACATATAACACTAATCATAATATTGAAATAATTTGCATATAATTGTATACATTATCTAATACATAATTAAATAACATTACGTATTGGCCACCAGCTGACGGGTAAATAACATTTAAGTGGTGTATATTTGATGTCACAAGGGTAACCAATGTTAATATGGAAAAAACGAATGTCTATTTCTACTTTAAGGTATTGCGAGAGTTTTGGTGGATTCATTTTTGTAGACTGTCCAAACTAAATTTTGTGTCAAAAACTTCCGGTTTCTTGTTACCTCCCTTTGATCCTTCTAAAAATTATATAAAAGGGAGATAACATACTCTCATTTTTTTTCGAACTAAATTCGCACTTTCGGAACGCTTCTGGTTCCTGTGCTTACCAATCGGTTAATTGTTGGACGCTATGACATTATGACTTTAACACGCAAATATAATTTTATGGCCCTTAAGACCAACTTACTACTACACTACATTACATGTCTTTTCCATCAATAGGCCGTGCAACAAACATTTTTTAAAAAACTTTTTAAAAGTTCATGTGACCGTGTCGCAAGTTTTGACAATATAGGGAGTTAGGTACCGTTGTGTGAATTTTTGCAAGCTTTGCGCGACTGGAAGAGAATTATATCCATGTAAAACTGCTCTGCCCTGAAAAAGATTTGATTCCACACCAAGGCATGCTTAACAATCTGTTTGGATTTTCAAATTGCTTTTTTTCTTAAAACTATAAAAATGCTTTCTCCTATGTCGGTTTTGAATAACAACGACAAGGAATTTGAATCCAAAGTCCTGGGTATAGTTTGCAACGGTGACAGTGTTTTACCATTCAATTATACATGTTTATTACAATGTACGATGTATGTATATATTGATCATCGCCGTATACAAACTTCACTGACTCAAGTCTTAAAGAAAAAGTTCTTAAATTCTTAAATGTAATTGATTATTAGCACATTGTAAACATGCACCAAGAAAGTTAAATATAGTTCAATAACCCCTGATTCTTTAACTCATAATTAAATTGTACATAAAAAATATCGAATTTCATAAGAAAATAAAAACCCATAGTTTGCTGTTTGAAGGTAGTTATTTTAATATTAACAAATATTTAATTTTTGCGTTCTTCTGTTTGTATCGTCGTGACAATGTGGACCAGTATTCATACGTCTGTGTTTTTCAACAATGACTGACCGATATACAAGTACTTTTATGTTATAGTCTGGAAAAAAAATATTGTTGAATTTCTTTAAAGTACGGAGCATATTAAGTGACCTTTTTATCTCCACCATTATTTCGTTTAAACGTTATATTGTTTCCTTCAAATGTACAAATTATTTCGTATAAACGTGATATTAATTTGTAAAAACGAAATGATATTATGCTTAAAAGAAAATTATTGCGAAAATCAAAAAGTTTTTTTTTTCAAAATGTAACTTAACAGGCTCCGTATTAAAGAAACTAGTGGTACCGATTCTTACTTATTGAGGCCAAGAAACGGTAAGCAGTGATGATGCATTATCTAAGATGCCATTTAAAAAAAGACTATATCAAATCAACTGTAAACATTTCCAGTTAAAATAGTATTAACAGTATGATACGATACGGCTTGTGTGGAAGCGCCACAACACGATACGAAATGCAACGGCATGATGAGATAATATGCTAAGATGCAGTAGCTATATAATGGCATGATACGTTACGTTAAATGATATGCCATGGTATGTTATGATACGCCACAATATGGTATGATTTTTTTCATTGGGTTTAACGCCGTAGCAACACATTGTATAGGTCATATAACGGCGGTCAGTCAACATTCTCACTCCTCCTGTAAAGGCCAAACCTCTGTTTAGCTGTTAACCAACTACTAAGCGCATAATTTTGTCAGTGACTGACAACTGCTCTACATAATTAAAAATCATTGGTAGGAGGGAGAATGGCCGTAGAAATAATTTCATGGCCAAGCTACCCGAAAGTATGCCCCGCCCGGGAATCTAACCTACGACCCCTCGATCAGTAGACTTGTGTGCTACCAAATAAGCTAGCCGGGCGGCTCAATATTGTATGATATTCGAAGACATATGATATGCCGCCACATGATAGGATGTTCTACGACTTGATACAAGTCGTACGAAATGGTATCAGGACCTGCAGTTGATGAAATTTTTTTCAGCTAGAACGACTTACTTTTGTTCGTACGGAAACGTATCAGGGCCGTATTTGATGAAATGTTTTGCGCTAAGACGACATATCTTTATTCGCATTGACAAGATGCTTTTGCACATCTCGATAAAATTTTCTGACAAAGATGAAAAGTTTTTAGGCATTGCAACTTAACTTTTTACGATAAGCTTGACACAAAATGGGCCGGCTAACGATAGAACAGTGACGAATAGCTACAGGGTTGTTAAAATGGATGGTTCGCCAGCCCACACAACAAGAGCGACAATAGAACATTTATGGGATAAATTAAACCGCCGTGTAGGCCGCGGTGTTGCAGGTTTACCCCTAGCTGAGATACGCGGAAGGATTGTACGAGAGTTGTTCATTCAATTCCCGGACAATAACTATAAATTCTGTCTTAATTGTCCTAATGCAATGAACAACCCTCGTACGGGAGTTGGCAGGTATACGTCAGAATCACTTCCATCAGTATATGAGATCCATGAAAACGAGATGCCAAGTGGTTGGAGAGGGAGAGAGAGAGAGAGAGAGAGAGAGAGAGAGGGGGGGGGGGTAGGGAGGGAGAGAGATTCGCAAACATATTTACGCGGATGACACTTTCATTTTACATTCACTTTGTCACGCAGATCGCAATCCTCATTTTGTTACTTTGACTTTTTCACACCCTGTGATGTTTTTGTTAATAATTGTTAAATATTTTGTTCTACTTAATAAAATAAATGAAATAATAATATTTTTTCTTTTTTAAACTATATTTGTTGAAAATTGACTTAAATCGGACAAAACATTTACTTAGATATAAGCCCCAAATATACTTATAAGTTTTGTTAAGTATATTTTCTATCCTTGACATTAATTGGAAGAAAAATTCGTCAGTCTGCTGCCAAAACCTTGTATTTCAATTTTTCAAGGTTTTCAGGAAAAGGAAAAAACTATTTTATCAAAAAGTCGTATCTCAAAATTATCCAAACTTAAAATAATTGTGTTTTGTTTCAAAATGTCGTAACTCGTATTTGACAGACATAAAATTCATGTATTGCAACATTCGTCAAAGATAACTGTTTCCCATGTTTGCAAACAATAAAAATGTAATAAATGAATTATTTCTGCTTCTTAATTTCATTGCTAGTGTAGAATACTTGTCATCATTAGTGGAACAGAAATGACAAGCTATTTTCAATCGTTTTAGTCGAAATTAAAAGTCACAAGATGCAAATCATATAAGATAAACATACAAAATTAAAGTTAAATGAATAAAGTGCTTGAAATAAAACATATTTTACCTCTTAAAAGAAAGAATCAAACTGCATGATCATTTTTTTTATCAACATTTGAGTGTTAAGTGTGAGATATGATATTTTGACCGTTGTTCAAAAAACCAATCGGAGTTACGATATTTTATCTCATGACAATATTTCGGGTATTGATTGGCTTACAGGTACGACGTTTTGAGAAAAGGCGGGAATCGCTTTGGTGTACTTTGTGCAAAAAAAATATTGATCGTCCTTATTAAATAACTGACGAATGTCCGCTTTACGACGTATTCAGTCAAATAAGATTGTTTTGAAATTTATGTGACTGTGAAAATATGAAAACTATAGTATATTTGTAAACGACCAAAAGATAAATAAATTAGCAACTGTACCATTTGTGAAATACTGTACGCTTATAATAGTTCTAAACATCGCCCTAATTATTTTGTTGTCCAAAGCGTTTATATAAATATGAATATCAAAGGAATTTGTTTGACTTCTACATATTAAAATATTGTTTATTACATTTCTTGGGAAAAGGGACTAATTGGCAATTAACTATGGTTTGACAAGCACGCAATATATTGACGTATTTTATGTTTACAATAAGTAACATGGGGGCCGATCCTCGAAAACCACTTGAATATTATATTATAATAATATATACACCCATATCGTGTCATAGGCGGATCAGGACGTGCTGGTCCTCTTTGATCAGTAATTCTTTAGCTGTGTGGAGGGTCTTTTTTACTGTTGCTGTTTCGGACATGTTCGGACAATTTTTAATTTACAATTTTAGAGAAAAAACGTTTAACAACAATACACTATTTATATAAGCAGTGGTCAAGTAAATATATTCATAGACACTGGTAGGACGCACGCTTTGTGACCGAGAGGTCCCGGATTCAAAACCCACTACAGGCACTGTTTAATTTTTAGAGCAAGAAATAACATACAGTTGTTCCACAGTGACTGCACTCAGGCGTAAATGGGTACTATAAGGGATCGCCTGTATGAAGGCGATTTCAATGATCAGGAGTTATCGCACAAAATTGTTAAGTCGACTTAACATGTATATAGAAGAAGACTTTAACCCTTTTTACTTTTTTAACTTATATAATGATATAGATCCCATGCAGAAAATTATCAAAAAATCTTACGATAATACAGTAACAACTCTAATATATCAAAACAATAAATGTATATAAAGATTTACGACTTAATTCCGTCGTAAGACCATTGATAATACGAACCGCAGGTAATTAATAAATGAGTGAAATTCAATCGGGCAAAAATGAGTAACAACAACAATTCAAGTAACAACTGGCATTTGTAAATGTTTCAAGAAACTCAAGGCCTTTTTTTGCGTTTCTTGAAGTACTTTAATATTTCAGTTTATTTAGGAACAAAAACTGATTTACCAAACATAGCGTACTCACGATTTATTATAGAATAAAGTTTAATGATAAATTAAAAATAGAGTTATGTTTATATCAACATGAACAGTCCCTAAGAATAAGGCGTATCTACATGGACAAATAACTGGCAATATCAATAATAAACTGACTACATCGTACTAGTACATGTATAAAAAACTCAGAGAGTATTTTTGTAAACCTGTATTCGTTTAATGATAAAATTATTATGCTTACTACGAGTCCTAAAATATACTTAATTAAAGTGTTCAAATATTCAAAGATACAAAAACCATGGACCATTAAATTCAATCACGTTTTTACGCTTTAAGACAAACTTGACCACCGAGCACTGGACATGATTGTCTGTCATTAATTCAGAACTCATGAAGAATTGAGGTGACCAAACAATTGTACTGTTTTATTATAAATTCTATGCTGGCTCTGTTGTGTTTAATAGGACTATATTTTCGACATGGGATGCTTGCAACATCAGTAGCGTGTTCAATTACACAAAACGTTACAAAACGTTACAAAACGATACATCCGGAACTCCTCGGCTATTCGCTGCGAATAACCTAATCTAATACACACATGTGAGATCGTTAAGGCAAAAAGTGATGTTTCAAAATTTTCGGACTAAAAACGAAACACCACTTAATGCCTAAACGATCATATATTTGTTTATTTTAACACCGGTAGTTTCAAAATAGCGTCTAAATATGCCCGAGATTATTCGCAGCGAATGGCCGAGAAGTTCCGAATGTATCGTTACGGAACGTTTTGTAACGTTCGCGGTAACTGAACGCAGGGCTTGTCTGAGTAACAACAATTTTTGGAACGTATCACAAGAAATGTCGCGGACGATTACATTCGGTCATGCGCTAACAGATTAAGCGCAACGATATGAAGTTGGGTTAACACCTACGCGTGACAAAATAGTCTCGTTGTCAACAATACTGGATAGTATTAATGTTTTGCCCGGTTGGACCGATGTCCGGACAGCACTTTTAACGCTTTGATAAAAATTCTCTTACCAGTAAGTATTCAAAATATTTATTAGTTTAGCTTCTTGGAGTTTGGTTTTGAGTTATTTTCAGCGATCGTTCACCGCATAACCTCTGTATCAATTATGGAAGTTTTCAGACACTGGAGATGGTATATGTTTAGTACAATGTTTAATGCATGGGACTAGAGATCAAGCCCTATCAAGTTTAATCTGTTAGTATCAAGTTGTATCAACTATCCATACATCAGAGTTTTAAGAGTTTCAAGAGATAATTTCAATCAAAATAGAATACAATACATTAATTATGTATTATGAACCTACCAGGACGACGACCTCCGCGACGTGACAGAGAAATGTTGACATGTGACGTAAAATACCTAACATTGAATTTATTATTACCTGCATTGACGACTAAACCTGTATCAACGGCACGTGTCGTCGTAGTTTTGTGTATATTATAATCAAATTTATTTTTTATATTTAATGAACCAGTCGCGTGAATATAATGTTGGTGCATTTATGATTATATTGTTATCTAAAAATAAACCATTAAAATTTGCATGGTTAATCCATTGTATTTAACATATAGTTTTAATCAACGTCGCTGAAAGGGCAATTGTGGCTACTTTGGCCAGCAAGTTTTTGCTAATTAAGCGACGTTTTAAATTCATTGTTTTAATCTTTGTTTTAATCATTGTTTTAATCGTTGTTTTAATCATTTTAATCATTGTTTTATTCATTTTAATCATTGTTTTAATCATTTTAATCATCATTTTATTCATTTTAATCATTGTTTTAATCATTGTGTTAATCATTGTGTTAATCATTGTTTAAATCATTGTTTTAATCATTGTTTTATATATTTAGATGTAATGTATGATTTTGCAGTCTTTGGAAAGTATTACTTTTGATAATGGTGCTCTAATTGATTTCTCTTGAATATATGAAAGCGGTGTTCCATTATACATCAACTATACTATAAAAAAGCTCCATAAATAAATTTTACCATAAATAAAGCTTTAGAACAAAATCAGTTATGAGCCTGTTAAATCTAAAATATTGTAACTTGGATTAAGGATCCTAAGTTCTGTGACTTAAAAATGATTTGAACAGAATCCTGTTTTAGAATATAATGATTTATATTTACTACTGAAAAAAACACCAAAGAATAACTCGAGCAAATCACAAAAATCAACTTTATGTATTTCAGTAACAAAAGATTCAAATTATGTAAATGATCAACATGTCAAATTACTCCATGATAATTCAATACATGAAAATTCGCTTTTCCGGAAACTTAACTAAAGTCCATTTGCACGAATGTCGTAACAAAAAAATAGTTAGTGCCGCGGTCAAATGAAGTAAGAAATAATAAAATAGTTTGAAAAATTACAAGTATTGTAAATGATTTCAAGTAGTATGTGCGCTAAAGACTATATTTATAATATGATAATAATAACAACACATTTTATAACACGTATAAAAATAACAGATAAATACAAAATATGTATAATATAATTATATTCATAGAATTATATTTAAAACCATAATTTAGGTGGGAAAACAATATTACCAAATAGGCAAGACATTACTTAAAAATGAAAGAAAGTTTTCTTAAGTCTGAAAAACACCATTACCTTTTAAACAACATTTAAACCCATATGCACGTCTTTATTATATTCTATACGCTTCTAGACATTTAACAACAGTATATATATCATACTGTTTCAATGTTGTCCCCATCTAGTTTTAATCTGCACTGAGCGACGCATGTTTTACAGAACAGAACAGAACAAACCTTTACTACACTAATCATTTTACATGATTTATGTACAGTTTATAAATACAAAATAGAGATAGAAATACACGCATATAAAAAACAGACAATACATTGTCGCGGCGACGTCGCCACAATGTCTTAAACAAGCCGTAATCTTATTGACTTTGGAGGTGTAAATCACGTCGCAAAGATGTAGTGCAATTTTGAAATGAAATTAGTTGCACTATCTTACATAAGTCTTAAAGGAGAGGTCGTCCCGAGAAAAAAATATTCGCGAAGAAAACTTGGATCTTAGGAACATGTATAAAACCTCCGAGACTTCCCGGAGATTTTCGAAGACTCAGGAGACGTCGCACCGCAACAAAAAAATGATGTTTCAGTCGCGAACACGTTTCCGTGTCAATAAGATTTGGGTTTAAGAAACTTGTGTATGATACGAAATATTTGATTGAGAATATATCTAAATGAATGTCAACTTCATACTCTTTTCTTGTAATTAAAACAATAATTCTACATCATATTTAAAACACGAAGATGGACATTTAATTTGGTCGTCGGCTTTTGTACTTTTGTAACGAACGGAACTTAAATCGGCTTTTATACGTAAGCAAAACAGCCAACATAGTTTGTTGGTGCATGTAAAACGTCTCTGGTGTTAAAGTCACGATATATAGGAAACGCTGATGACGGAAGAGTTTTAAACTCGCACATATACGATGTTTAAGGCTAAATATTCATTACATTAATATGGTGCTGTAATGTGAATGGTGTTAAATCCGGCACACCTATATACAATTTTTATTGCGCGCATAAATTACATTTATACATATCACGAGCTTTGTGAGCCAATGAACACAATCTTTTCATATTCCAGCAAAAGTAGAACCATATAATATTCTTAACTAAAATTATAACATAATTTCACTCACCGTATGTGAAAATTATGAATAAAACACTTAAAAAGCACAGTGAAGACAGCAAATTCTGAAATGTCCCCATTTCTAGCTGAAAAAATACTGTTTAAAATATTCAGTTCGTTGTATAAATATTTTATATTCCAGTGACAATTTTAATCATAAATCACCGATGTAATATCGTGTTTCGTTGAATGGCCGTTTCGTTCTCTCTGATACCCCAAGCTGCAGACGACAACGACGGGACGCAAAAGTCGTGCGCGATAATCAATATCCGATCGTTGAATATACCAGCATACAGGACTAGGCGCTAATGGCATTTATTTATAGCATATTACATTTCAATATTATGTCTTTGTCCAATGTTTTACTGAAATATTGTAAAGACCAAGTCTTTGTTAAAACATTGATCGTTCTCAGGGCAAAGTCCTGCCATTTTACTTGACTTGTAACTCATACAAAACAGCGTTGGTTTTATACGGCCATTTTAAAAATGTTCAAAATTACATAAAAAGATTGTATCAATGCGCGATGAAATATAGTCCGTCACTAACGTCTTGATTTATTGCGCTGCCTGAAAGTCGATACATTTAATAACTATTAATGAATATTGGCAAATATAACTCAGTTATTACATTTTATCAAGTTCGATCTTTTGAATCTATCTTTATTAAGTAGTTTCTAAATGTAATTGGGTGACATTCATATGCGATTTTTCCAAGATATACGCGACATTGGAGTTCACTTGTAAACGCGCTAAAATCAATCTCATTGAAATTACATGTATATTATTTCTTACGATACATTGTATTTTTGCTAAAATGCTAGCCTGGTAGAACCTAATTACGAGGTATAATCATTTGAACATTTATTTGCATGCAGTGGGGCCATATATAAAAATCCTTGTAATGTACCTTTTAGGGAACGCCATACATCAGTACAATATTAGTAAGCCACCCGGCTAGCTCAGTTGGTAGCACACAAGTCTACTGATCGAGGGGTCGTGGGTTCTATTCCCGGGCGGGGCATACTTTCGTGGAGCTTGGTTATGAAATTATTTCTACGGCCATTCTCCCTCCTACCAATGATTTTTAATTATGTAGGGCAGTTGTCAGTCGCGGACGGAAGTTTGCGCCTAGTAGTTGGTCAACAGCTAAATCAAGAGATTAAGCCTTTTCAGGAAGAGAGAGTAGGTTAACTGACCGCCGTTATATGACATATACAATGTGTTGCTACGGCGTTAAACAAAAAAAAACAACAACAAAAAAACAACAACAAAAAAAACAGTATTGGTGGCCATAAAAATAACACCATTCAGGTACACGATTAAACGGCATCTCGATCAGTGTGTAGATTCATTTTTTGTTGAGCTTTACACCAAAGCAACAAATTGTGTTATATGTAACACCACGGTGGTGGTCAGTCAACAAACTAACAGTTCCTGAAAAGTGTTAATTTCTGAGTTTAGCTGTTTTAAAATCAATTACTAGGCGCATACTTCCATTAGTAACTGGCCACTGCACTACATAATTTAAAACAAGTGATAGGAGGGAGAATGGTCGTAGTAAATATTTTATGACCAAGCTTCAAAAGAGTATGGCCCGCCCGAGAGTTGAACCTAAGAATATTCATTCAGTAGACTTGTGCTACCATCTAAGCTAGTCAAACGACTTCGGAGATTTTTCTTCAAGGCATTCTCAAAGCAACGAGCGTTCAGTTGTCTGAATTTATTGAGCCCGCGGATATTGACGCTGTAGCGCATTCAAACGTCACAACGCCGTTAAATGTCTCAGCTCAAGTTGAACTTCGCAACACAAACGCTAAACGTCGCAACCTCTGCTAAACGTCGCAATCGCCCTGTCGTTAAACGTCGCAACGCTGACCCAAAACGTCGCACAAATATCGACGAACGTTAAACGTCGCAACGCTGACCCAAAACGTCGCACAAAAATCGACGAACGTTTAACGTCGAAACGTTGACACAAAACGTCGCATTTAGAAGAAGGTATAGTATTTAGACTTAACAACACACAAGTATTACATAGGACAAATATGACTTCAAAGCAACCACTCATAGACTCAAAACAACCATCAACATATTCATAGCAATCACCCATTGGTCCATAGCAGCCATTTTTACGCCTAATGCCAATCGCCATAAGGTCAAAAGCAACCACTATACCATCCATAGCAACCGATTTGAGTTTCATAGCATCGTTATTACACCTCTACCATCCACTGAAACCGACAAAGGAATGCTCAAAATTACTTTTCTCGCCGTCTTTTGTTTAAGCATTAAATAACTTTTTTTTGGATATCTGTAAGATTTTATATTTAACAGACGACACAAATACTTAATACATCGTACAAAGTGAACTGAACACAGAGCCATTCTACCACATTCTCCAAGAGCCATACTATTATTTATATGTTTAAATAAATCAAGGTATTTTCTGTACAAAAATGGCGTGAATAGATTTAATTTGATGGCAGTACTCGAATCCCCAGATTTCGCTTCCGTAACAAAAGAATAGGCTTAACCATCGCATCAAATAGCTTAGAGTAATCTTCGTATTCAAAATATCCAAATTTTCGCTGAAATGTGAGTACGTACATTGTAACCCCTAAGCTATTTCAGTAACCAAAGATGATTGTTGACTAGAAGTTTATGTAAATAAAACATTTCAGACCTCCCCATTTTATACTGTATTGTTCGTTTTTTCTCAACTGTCAAAGCATGAATAATTTCACGGTGAATGATTACACACTATCTCAATATCACGAGTGTTAGACAAAGAGCACGAAATCACCGTGAAATTATTCATGCTTTGACAATTGAGAAAAAACGAACAATACGCAAGTACAACGAATGTAAACAATGCTTCAAGTTGTCCTCGACGAACTATACATGATATTGGAGACTAAATGTTAATATTGACAACAAGTTCCATCCGTACACAACCTGTTAACATTTTACTGTAGTACAATATTAATCATAGGAAAGTTTACGCTACATATACGATCTAAGTAAAAAATGCCATCACCGTTTGGCTGTACCAACGCCATGTTTGGCATTCTTACCTAGAGGCAGTAGCGCTTTGGTCATTTCTTTGAAGGGGTTATTAACACTTCCTTCAAAATATTTCCATGTTGTGAAGAATTATTAACAAAGGCGAACCATGCGACCTTTTCTATTTTGATGAAAAAAAGTTACATATTCTATTATTCCATATATACTTGGTGACTGCTATGACGTGAGAAGTGAAAAAATAGTTTGTCACCTCAATCTAACAATGTCTTACATGTATGTAAATAACCAATTTTCAATTTTTGGATATCATCTTCAAAAGTTTAATGGATAATTTATTATATGCTATCCAGTGGAATACCTTGATTTATCGGTGAAATAAAAATCTATAGTCCACTGTTTTGAAACAATTAAAATAGATTTGTTATTTTCACTGTTTTGGATGCCCCGTTCTGGAAGCATATCGGACTTAAGCATTACATACCACCAGTATAAAGCATAATAATACTTTTTTTACTCGTGAAATAAAATTCGATCTTACTCCGAAATAAACAAATATCCTCTTTATCTTTGTTGTTTCATTAGGTATTGACATGGGACTTTGTAGGTAGTTACATAAAATATTTCATCGCATGTATCTGCAATAATAAAAAATATCACACGTATATTAATTAAAAATATAACAGTTAGGAGATAGAGCAAAGCTCGCTCTTACATTGCATTTTAAGATACATGACATAAAACAATGCTGTTTTTCACATTTAAGGTTATGAGTTTTTACAGTCTGCAATACAGCATGTTTAGTTACATTTGAATACACATCTCATCAATGTCATCGGAAGACGAAACACACTTGTAACAAATCATGTACTTCGTGCTGGACAAAACGAGACAGAGCAATGTTCGAACAAGCTTCTGTTGACTTAGAGCATTGTAATTCTCAACTAGAATAATACGTATAAAAATAACAGATTATTACAAAATATGTATGTGGATTAAGCTTATACCTTCCTACTAAGTGCGACGTTTAGCTTGAAAGTTGCGACGTTTAACGTTAGTCGGTTTTTTTGCGAAGTTTAATGTCAGCTCTGCGACGCTTAACGACAGGGCTATCGCGACTTTTAGCGGCGGTTGCGATGTTTAACATTTGTGTTGCGACGTTTAACATCAGTTGCGACGTTTATCGGCGTTGCGACGTTTACCGGCGCTATAACGTTTGTCATGCGATACGAAGGTGTTTAAAATATTATGTTCCAGTCATCCGACAAATGTATATTTTTGTTACAGTCCATATAGCGGTGTTAAAACTTGTGTCATCTAAAGAAGCCTATGTTCTTAGACAGCTTCTAAGTAAGTTTTGAACGTTACTGATGATGAACAATGTTGTATGAATGAAGTATACGTATTGTAGGAATGAAGTATAAGGGTTGTATGAATAAAGTACACGTGTTGTATGAATGAAGTACAAGTATTGTATGAATGAAGTATAAGTGTTGTAAGAATGAAGTACAAGTGTTGTATGAATGAAGTACAAGTGTTGTATGAATGAAGTACAAGTATTGTATGAATGAAGTACAAGTGTTGTATGAATGAAGTACAAGTATTGTATGCATAAAGTACAAGTGTTGTATGAATGAAGTACAAGTATTGTATGCATGAAGTACAAGTGTTGTATGAATGAAGTACAAGTATTGTATGCATGAAGTACAAGTGTTCTTAAAATGAAGTACAAGTATTGTATGCATGAAGTATAAATGTTGTAAGAATGAAGTACAAGTGTTGTATGCATGAAGTACAAGTGTTGTATGAATGAAGTACAAGTGTTGTATGAATGAAGTACAAGTGTTGTATGAATGAAGTACAAGTGTTGTATGAATGAAGTACAAGTGTTGTATGAATAAAGTACAAGTGTTGTATGCATGAAGTACAAGTGTTGTATGAATGAAGTACAAGTGTTGTATGAATAAAGTACAAATGTTGTATGAATGAAGTACAAGTATTGTATGAATGAAGTACAAGTGTTGTATGAATGAAGTACAAGTGTTGTATGAATAAAGTACAAGTGTTGTATGCATGAAGTACAAGTGTTGTATGAATGAAGTACAAGTGTTGTATGAATGAAGTACAAGTGTTGTATGAATAAAGTACAAGTGTTGTATGCATGAAGTACAAGTGTTGTATGAATGAAGTACAAGTGTTGTATGAATGAAGTACAGGTGTAATATGAATGAAGTGCAGTTGTTGTAAGAATGAAGTATCAGTGTTGTATGAATGAAGTACAATTATTGCATGAATGATATAAGATTGCACAATGACTTCTATGAAAGTATTCACGATACACTAAATGTCCATGTACTTCATGATTTATTATATATACCATCATGCCTCGAAGTGACATGGGTGTTGGTATTTTTTTCCTACTCTTTATTGGTTAAGGGTGGAGATATCTTGGTTCGACTTTATACTGTTTATTACCCAGTTCCCTTCCCTTAGTAATGCGATAAGTCGAGATTGTTGTATCGTATCTTACTATGTCTATAATGTACATTTATTATAATGGTATCCTGCGAGTTTAAATCAAGTCTAATGTTTACACTACCTCTCTTCACCGGACGGTCTCTCGTAGTTATGAATTTTAGATAAGCTTTTTTTCCTGTAAAAAATCATTACGCCAGCATGATAGCATTTTAATACCTGCAATTTTAATATCAATAAAATCTATATGGTTGTATTAGAGAAATTATACCAATGACGTCATAGCCTCGTTTGGATTTGTTATTGGTTTACTCAGGGTTCTCTTTATCGTTGACTTGAAAGTCGGAACTAAAAGTCAATAGTGTTTGGAATGGAAATATGTCAATACAATAATGTAAGATATTTGTTTAAAAAGATAACGATCTCCATCGGCGGACAAATTCCTTGAGTCTTTATACACTCACTGATGTTTTTTTGTACTGGGTTAAACGCGGTGTCAACACAATTAAAGGTTATTTTACAGCGTCCAGTGCACCTAACCAGCTTTCCTGGACTTTGTCTATATCCAGTCCTCACCTACTCTTCCACAATACCGAAAACTTCTCCATATACCTTATTATTGGAGGAAAATTAACATTATTGTCAAAGTTTCATGGAAGGGTAAAACCTCTCCAGGTGGGATTCGAACCCGTACTCCCTTCAGGCATTAGATTCGAAATCCAGGCGCGCTACCTACTGCGCAACCGAACCGGGTTACAAACATCGTAATATGGCCCGATGTTAACTTGAGTCTACCGCTAGTTTGTTCGGTAACGCGCCTGACTATACAGAAACATGTATTATGGGTTCGATTCCCAGGCGTGACAAACATACTGCCATGGAATTTGGTTTTAAAATATTTTCTACGTCCATTTGATTGCCTACCAATGTATAACGTAAGGCAGCTATTATACATTGGAAAAAGTTTGTGCTCAGCGCTAGTTGAACGTTTGGGTCCGTAGACAATGCAGTGAACTTGAGTGAGACAACTGGCCTCTACAGTGTGACAGAAATGCTATAGTAAACACTTTTCATTTAATACTGTCTCAATTCTGGATCAAATTAAACTAGTCAAAGTATATATATACGAGGGGGGTCCAAGAATTACGTAGACTTTAGCTATAACTTTTTTATCTGTTAGTCTTTTCAAAAGAAACTTCACACACAGCAAGAATTATCTGTTCTGAAGCGGGTGATTGTATTTTTATTTAAACAAAGTTAAAATACACCCGGCATTTACGTGGTCATAGTAACCAAGTACCTGCTAGGCGGGGCAGTCCAATTTAAAGAGTGTTCCTCTCGGCTCACGGCTATAAGGTCTTTTATCTTTCGTGTTTGTTTGGGTAACAAGGCGCGACATCAAGTCGAATTTCACTGTAAATTATTTCCTAACTGTAACCGTTATTGTTTACAAACAAAGAACACACAGCCGTTGCTTAAGCTTTTCTTTAAAAATGACATCAACAGACTTTTTAAAAACTCGTATAATGTTGTGGGTATAACGCCATAGCAACACATAGCATGGGTCATCTACAGTTGTACCTGGTAAGGCTAAATATGTGGATTCAAATGGTAACCAACGACTATGCGCATACTTCCGTCAGTGACTGACAACTGTCACATATGATGTAGAATCTGTGGTATGAGGGAGAAAGATCGTAGAAATTATTTCATGACCAAACTCCACGAAATAATGCCCCACCCAGGAATAATGTATGGTATCAGAATTGACGAATAATGCAAACATTTTACTTACATGTAAAAAAATGTGAAAATGTATTCTCAATGCCAGGCATTTAGAATACAGGCATCCTTTGGTCGAGTGGTTAAAGTGACAAATTGTTATAACCTCTGAAACCGATAGAAAGTCATGGATTTGGGACTATCAAAGACTTTTATTTTATTTATTTTTTTTACTAATTTATTTTAGCTTGATTGTGAAACATGTTCTTACAACTTATATTAATCACTTTCGAATCCGCTTCCTGGTCCCCCATTCTTAAACTAGAAGGATAAAAGTTTCTTTGCCAAGGAAACAACGGGGTAAGTTTTGAATGGGATTCGAACCAACGCGGGACTGGCTATCCAATGATTACCAGTCCATTTTTGTAACCGCTCGGTCACGCCCGCTTCAAAGACTAGCCCTAGGGTAATAATCAAAGGCAACTGGTCAGAAGTGTCACTGAATGCACACATCCGTGCTGACCTTTTTTGTAAACTTTGAATGAACTGACCGTCTCGTTTTGATTACGACCGTTAGACTCAATTAACTCAAAAACTCAGATAAGCATTTGTGAATTTTTACCATTAACACAATCTATAAAATTATTCTTATGATAAAAGTGTATCAGTAATAATAATTTCTTCCCCGATCTTCTGGCGTAAAGAATTTAGGTCCAACATTTTTTCGTTAAGGAGCGGTTTAAAGTTTGCTTCTATATGTTCTGTCGACTTGACAATTTTGTATGATAACCCCTGATCATTGAAATCACCTTCAGGAAGGCGATCTCTCATAGTATCTTTTTACACCTTGGTGAAGTGTATCAATTGTAGATTAATTTCTTGCTCAATGAAACTAGCAGTGCCCCTAGTGGGGGCAGTATACAGCAGCATTTACCTATTAAAACACCAACTATCGTTCATCTTTACGATCAATTGAATCATTTTTGTTGCCAGTGTCTAGTTATGTTACAAGTTTGCCAAGTTAAATACTTTTAAAACCTAGCAAACAAAAGTAACACTTTAATTGTTCAAACCACTTATTCCGCTGTTTTTTAATTACCTTTAGTTTCAAAATATTGAAATCAATTTTTTGTTGAAAAGACTTTAAAGTTGATCAATTATTTGTGTGTACCTAAACCGATGTTTGTATTTAAATATATCGATTTCAGTGACGTTCTTTCTATTCAGCAAAATTGAGAGAGCCATTAAAACAAGATCAAAATAGATTTTTTTCTCTCGTAAAGAACAAGTCCAAAGTCCGATGCAGCTACGTTGCTTTTATTCGAAAGAACTATGTGTGTATGTCTAGTCGGTATCAATTTCTTGACTTAAAGTGCAAAGGTATGCTTTTGCATCATTTTCTGGGTCTTATTTAGCAGTGGCGTTTTAGCTCCCGAAGATTGAGAAAGAGGCAGATTATTGCACCCAGTTGTTCCATTACCTTTAATTATGATTTGTATTTTCTATGTAGTAAGCATTCATATAAATTCGGAATCCTACCACAACACAAAACCACTTTTACTGAGGTCTGTGTTAATATTTATTTTATGTACGGGACGAAATCAAGCCAATCATTTAGGCCATCAGTATACACATGGTTGCATCTAAATTTACTTTAGGTAAACCGGGGTCGGTAGCGCAGTTGGTAGCGCGCCTGGATTTCGAATATAGTGTCCCGAGGGGGTACGTGTGCGAATCCCTTACGGGGAGGTTATACCCATCCATGAAAACTCGACAATAATGACAGTTTCCCTCCATTAATAAGGTATATGGAGAAGTTTCCGGCCTTGAGGAAGGGCAGGTGAGTACTGGTTATAGACAAGGGTCCAGGAAAGCTAGGTTAGGTGCGCTTGACGCCTTCATGTGACTTATAAAATGTTTTTGCTAATGCGTTGAACCCAACAAAATAAACAGATTTATTTTAAGCAAGCTACAGTGTAAAGTTTCTCGGTAAAGACCACACTAGCTTTAGCAAAATTTGTTCAATATTTGAATTCCAAATGCATACTTTGAGACGAAAATCGTCCTCATATTAAAACCATGCCACTATTTAAACAATCGATATTAATGGTCCTAAAATTGGAACTTTACTATAGTCTGTTCATTGACTGACCACATACAGAGTTGTCCAAAACTTAGGGTATCAATTTATTGGTAATTTTTGTTGTAAACGGGTAAATTATTGATTAAGTATTATGGATGTATGTAAAAGATGATATTTCTTGAATTATTTTACAAATTAATAATGAATAATGTTCATACACGATTTCCTAGCCATAAAAGCAGGTGATATCCGCATCTTTCGTTTTTAAAACAATCGAACGCATTTAAAAACAGGCATGTAGCAATTTACCACAGTTTACTGTTTGTGACACACCATTTAGATACAGGCATGTAGTCATTTGTCGTAGTTTACTGTTTGTGACACACCATTTAAATACAGGCATGTAGTCATTTGCCGTAGTTTACTGTTTGTGACACACCATTTAAATACAGGCATGTAGCAATTTACCACAGTTTACTGTTTGTGACACACCATTTAAATACAGGCATGTAGCAATTTTACAACAGTTACAATCCTGTTTACAGTCTTACACTGTTTTCCACTCTTTGACTAGATCAGTCAGAATGTTTATTTTACAAACGAGTGCATCACCATGGTTACTGACTATAGATAAATTAATAGATAATTTGCTTGTTTCAGTGACATTTGTACAATATAACATGTATACATTACATTCAAACATCATAAATACAATGTACAACCGACCCGATTTAATTGGTCCATTTTAATTTTTATTAACTGAAGTCCTGAACAAATATATTTACCGTATTTCAGACCCTTTTCCACTTTGAAAATTTACCGAATCCAGAAGTAGTCCCTCAGTATATATGTATAGAGCTATTCAAATAGATCGTCTGCTATAAGGTTACATACCACTAAATAAAATCCTTCTTTGTTGTATATAAAAAGTCTCATTTTCAATGACAAATTACACTATGACCCAGGGGTGTGAGATACCCCAAACCATATATAGGCTGAAAGATCTATCTATTCCCCTCAAAATGATCAGTATTAGAAAAAAAGTTACGTTACTTATAAGAAAATAAGTTTCGATTGAAAGTTCCTACCCTGAAAATGTCCTGGTTTTTAACTCTTCACCAGCCGTACAGAGTCATCTCCCCTTTTAACCAGTTTTCGCGACTAAACTAACCAGATCCATTAAATTTTTGCATACTTTTATAGTAAAAGCATTGTCAAAGACATAAATACTCTTCAATATTAAAAAGCACCACAAATGAGGTATCCATGCACTCTCAAAAAATACATAAGGACCATGTCACACTTTCTACTTCCGGTAAATGCCTACTTCCGGTTACCATTTAGTGGTATGTAACCTATAACGGGCGCATTAATACTAGCAATCCGGACTATATCTCAAGCGCAAGAATATTCGCTGCTATGTTGTGCGTCTCAGTAGGGATGATTATGTAATCTTATGTAATAGAGTGGTATCAACAGTTCAGTCACGACCCGTCGATTGTGCCAGTTGTCAGTAGAGATGTTACATCATCTTATGTAATAGAATGGTTCTATAGGAAACGTTTAAGTGTTACATACCATTAAATAAAATCCTTCTTGGTTGTATATAACACCCAGGGGTGTTAGATACCCCAAACCTTATATAGGCTGAAAGATCTATCTATTCCCCTCAAAATGATCAGTATTAGAAAATAAGTTACGTTACTTATAAGAAAAAAAAAATCCATGCACTCTCAATAAATATGCAGCATGTCACACTTTCTATTTCCGGTAAATGCTCACTTCCGGTTACCATTTAGTAGTATGTAACCTTTAAGGGACAAAAAGGTTTTAGGCACTTCAAAATCAATTCATCAAATGAAAGACTAATGCATTCTGAGCAATTATGTGCAGTTTCATAAAAAATATTGAATATCTAAGCAGTTAGAGCATTTTAGCTGACATCACCCATTCTCAAAAAATAGGTCCAATTTTAGGCAATTTTTTCAAAATTATATATCATTGGAAATTAAGCTTTTTCACATAATTTTTTGTTATATCTGACAATATATTTATGTTTTTCTGTGTATTTATGATAGGAAAGACAAATGCAGCATTTTTAAGCCTTAGTTTGGCCTTTTCCATATTTCTATAGTGATTTTTACAGAAAAATAGACCAAAAATAGCTAAAAAATCAACAATTTTTCAAATTTATTCTTGTATAAAACATTAAAATGTAAAATCATCTCACGGACCATGGTAAAAACGTAACAGTCCGTACGCAAGGACGCAAGAGTGCGTACGGGTCCTTGCGGAGCTCGATCGCACGGCGCCCGTACGGTGCCCTCACGGCTATTTTTATGTTTATGGGACTGTAGCATTACTCTTTTAGGCAGTCACAACATCCAAAACGGTAGCTTTGGAATGTTTTGACAACAATTCAATATTAGCACTGTTAACCTTGTTTATGTTGTGAAAATGTCAATATATGAGATCGTAACTTTTAAACAATAATAAACTGTTGTTAATTCGTACATTAACACTTTGATGAAACTGTAACAATAACAATCAAAGCACTGGAGCGCTGGAGGAACGATGTCCTGAACTTATTTTTTGATTAAAGAATATATTATTATGTATATTATCTATAAAATAATGTATTAAGTATCAATTAACAGAATTTAACAAAAGGATAGCACTAGACTTCTCAAGTGGTTTGCTTATGGCAAGGTTTATCTTACTTTATCAAACAAAATAAACCAGTCAAAGAATTAATTTTCATCAACACATTTAAGGGTCATGTACAGCAGCGATCTCACCAAACCAAAGATTATTCTGGACTATTTTCTTTAACCAAAAGGAGCTGACAACTTCTCAATTTTGGTTATCAATTGGTATTTTTTAACGAGATCGTTAATATTTTCGTTAAAATTTTAAAGATTTGGTGTGGAATGACAAGCTGAATTTTTTTTAACAAAAACATCGACTTTCTAACAATTCATTTAACGTTTCCCACAAGTACTAAGCTCTTTTGCATCAAGCTACATTCCCATTTTTGTTCACGAATTTTAAGTCAAATTACTGTTTTGCACTTGCAATTTATTCACAATTAAAATTACTCTAAGAATCGTCTATTTCCTATAAATATTTGTTTAAAATTCCGTACACACTTATACATATTCATTCCAAATTATAATCAAACTCTATAACTTAAAATCGCTCAAGAAAACTTTTAATGTGACACTTTGAAGACGACAACGTCATATCGCCGTATATTAAACATCAGGTAAGTGTATAAGTCATATCCAAAATGGCGGGTGTAATAACAATTGAATAAGTCACATCGGTAAATATTTGTTTATTTCTAGTAATAATGAATTTAAACAAGTTTTTCGACATTGAAAAGTTGAAACATACGCATGTTATTTGACTTCCGTAACTCTAGCCAACCCTTACAGTTACGGAACTTCCGTAACTATAGAACCTTGCTCTAGAGTTACGGTACCGTAACTCAAGCCACTGCTTAAAATAATACGATCATTTAATATTGTTTATTACTATCGAATGATGTAATTATGTTACGCATATAACAGGCATTGTCAAAAACATCGTAGGCCTTTTTTACTCCAACAAGTAATCATTGCAGTTGTCACGGGTTGAGTTGTCTACGGGTTTAGTTGTCCCGTCTCCATTGCAAAATTTATATGTCCTGAGAGTAACCTCCCTTTTCCTGAAGAGTTTCAAGAACGACAACACAAGCCAGCGTTGTATTACATTTAAATGAGATGCTAATGAGTTTCACGCTTGAACTACGCCTCTTTGTCTATGTTGAAAATTGTTGAAGCGTGATTACCATTGGAACGATGCTAAATTAGCATCGTTCCAATAACATAATATGATGTACATGTAAAGGTTCAGCTACGGTCCCCTTGTAGCTCAGTGAGTATTCTACATTCAGGCCACACTTTATATATTTTTAGTCTTACGAGAAATTTCTTGAAAAAAATTAGTACGGTAGGTCAAAATAATAATAATCAATAAAGATGTCAGTTACTATCATCTTTCAAACCCATTTTGTACAAGTGAGTAAAATTGATATTTATCTAAGAAATTCTCTGACATTTTCTCAAATTGTGTGAAAATTGGCACATTGAGCTTATTCGTACTGGGATGGGTTCGGTTTTTTTTCTTTTTTTGGTGCAAAAATAAATTTGGTGGGTAATAAAAGATTAATAATCAAGATTGTTTTCATTTTCTGAAAAATTAGGGTCAGGATTTTGTAGGACGAAAAATACGTATATAACGTTCGGCCTCACACGCTGCCGTAAAAGGTGTTGATATATGATATTTACATTTTATATGAACCTATGAACAACCAATGAAAGTTTACCAATTCGACTTTGATCGAAAAACTTTATACGCATTTTCATTGGTAGAAACGATCACCTGCCTACTATAATTATAATAAAATAATAGACGGGTAAACAACGCAATATGTGGTTTGGTCATACTAGTAACTGTCTTTTTACACAGACATTTGAAATCGAAAGTAGAATACACGGTTTAACTATGCATCTGTACCTCTTAGGATTAAAAGTACTTTGTATCTATGGATTGATAATCTTGTAGTTATAAGCGATCATTTATTTCACCATTTAATAATGATCGTGTAAAAAACGAAAATACCAACGATTTTGTCTTCACACGCCGCACTATATTCCTTTGCGTACCAAATCGCCGAATACTGCGAATGGTTGTGCGTCTTAGTATAGAGTTGATATATTCACCTTCTTTATATAGAATGAGACATATATAGCCTATGTATGATATATGTATGGCAGCGTGGAAAGGTCAGGTCGAGCAAAACTAGTCTACGTAATTCTTTATTCACTTGTAGTAAGTCTAGTTCCGTACTGACCCATCCATGTATTTCTTAAAAAAATTCCAGAGACAAACTAGACCATACTCGAGTCACTGAAAGTACATGTAAGGTACTATATACAAGTACACGTACTCAACACGATCTAGTACTACTGGCATTACATGAATCATACGCGTGTTTAGTGATCTAGACAAAAAATCGAAAGTCTGTAACTTTGGGCTTTAGATTGCAATTATTGATCATAAAATAAACTTATCGATTGATGTTGATTTCATTTATTTTAAAATGTAAAAATGAAAACAAGTTTTCTGGAATGCGCATGAATCGTTCAATGTTCTTAGAATGGGGGGGGGGGTTTAGACACTTAAGTTTATGTTTATATATACTTTGACTGCAATTGATTTACAGCGAAAACTGCTGACTAGTAAAGAATTAGGAGATATTCCACTTTTGGGACTATCAAACAATGGTATTCTTAACGAAATGATCTTTATATAAGGACATGTTTTCTTAAATTAAGCATTTGAGACTAAAAAGCTCTCGAAATCAGATTTTTTCCCCATCAACCAAAGTGGTCTTTCTAATAAAACTTTACCGTACTATAATCGCAGTAAGAAAGGTACTCATTCCATATATTGTATTTTCATATATTGATATTTTCCGATGATACAAACAGCTAGGTAACCCGACAAAAACATGGCGGAGACGAGTCCATTCAAGCACCCTTTTTGACAGCCATTTTTCTTATCATGTGATCTAAGCTGAATCGTTTTGATCGGTTTAAGGCAACCAGTGTCGACTACAAAATGCTCAAATCTTGATGATTGTATTTACCGCCGTCGGTTTACTTGTTTGTATTACTGGTAAATACCCTTAACGTTATATGAACGCAGTCGCACTCGAGTGCGTCTAATAAAAAATATCAGCAATATCCGGGACGGTCTAAAACACTGACGCGGTTCTGACACCATATTCAGTGAGGAAATTACTGACGGATCTACTAACACCTAAGATATAGATTAATATTTTGTTTTTATACGGTATTTTTTGCATATCCTTGATCACGGACAGGGCTCGCCAAAAGTAACTTGATTATGGGGAGATTAGTTTACCGGAAAGCCAAAACTTTATTAATTATGCTTACACTGGTTTACCGGAAAGCAATATGTATATAATGCTTTTACTCAATGATAAAGACGTCATACACGGCTAAACGGCGATTTCAAGCATTTTTTTGGAAATGCTCATACTTGTTGTTTTGATTTGTTTCTTTTATAAGCTTACCTTGAACAAAAGTGGACATCTCAGTCTGTTGCCAGCGTCATTCCCGATCATTGACGTAATAAAAAGAAGAATTCACTCTTTTGCATATTTATTAGTATTGACGACATACATGTACTATTTGTAAAGTGTTTTCAATTAGAGGATTCTAAATGTGCTAAGGACTTGGGTTACTCTATGCATCGTACTGAAGTAATAGATATGCATGTATTCGCTTATGGAATTTTATATGCGGACCCATTCTTCATCCTAGATAGGGATAGTTCTTATAGTTAAAGATTGCTTTTTCTGGTTCAAGTTCACAATAACATAGATAGTACCTACCAGAAGTTAGTAGACACTTTACTTCGTGAGCCTTCAACACGGTTTTTATATAAAATAAAATTACTTTATTGTATCATATTTGCCAGTAATACATGGTAGAATAAACACTTCGCCCGCATTATTGCCCTGCTCGATTTGTATTTAAATCTAATGTGTATGGATTAACCATTAGTATGGATTTGTTAGGTTTCAATGTGCACGAAAGTCTTCCTGTATTTCAATTCTTAGATTTTTGTTTTGGTATATTTGTAGTTGAGACTATCAAAGTAGCTTAAAATCTATGTTATAGAAAATAATTACACTGAACATGATTTAGGACTTTAGGATATCAGATGTTGAATCTTTAAAATGCGATGAATTCAGGAAATTTATTTTCATTTAATTATCAGTCATACTAAATATAATGAAAACAATGGTATTACCGAAAACAATCAATGATTTTTAATTCTTTGTCTTTAAACTTTTGGTTGGCACTGTAGATACTAGATAGTACAAAAAAGTTCCGCTGTAAAAACCACCTTGGTTTCGGTGCGTTGGAATACTCCACTAGGTCGTAGGGCTCAGAGGAATAAAACCAAACTAACAACACATAATGTATCTATTGTTAAGTGTTTGTAATATAATAAGCATTCAATCTCCGTAAACAGACATCCTGTAGACCGCTGTCGTATAGGATCTCTTGTCATCGCTCAGGGGGTCACGCCGAGATGACCTTTGTGTTGACCAATCAATGCGTAGCTTTCCTCTAGACGAGCTACTTTTAATAGCATCTTGATTTCGTAATTTTATCTTTAAACAATGGTTTAGGAGCAAATCTGACGATGGTGTTTGAACAGGCTGTGATTGGACAGTTCTTTTCAAAACGCCAGCTGAACGAGTGCGCGAGCGGATAATTTTAGATCGGGTTTTAATCAGTTTGAATAATCATCCAAAAGAACCCATCGTTATATGATCAACAGTATAACACGAATGAACATACAACGTTTCATTCTAAATTGGGACCGTTAACATAGATATTCACAGTACTTGTGTTGTTTTCATTCTGTACACAAACGGTCTAACTGACCTTTGTACAGAGAATCATGGGTAAAACCAATCTCCGTAAACAGATATCCTGTAGAGCGTTGTCGTACAGGATCTCTACTTTCTCCGTGGAAGGTCACGCCGAGATGAACTTTGTTTTGACAAATCAATGCGGAGCTTTCATCTAGACGAAAACACTATTAATCACATTTTGATTTCGTAATTTCTATGTTTAGACCAAGTTTTGCATGCTAATTTAACAGCGGTATTATTCACAGTCTGCGATTGTGCGGGTCATTTCAAATTGCGTGACGTAGACTATGTAAACAAGTTACGTATCATAACAATTTCGTCATGAATATTATGAAGAGAAAAGGTCGCCTGAACGTGACCTTCGTTTGAAAAAGCCAAGATCTAAATTAGCGAGTATGCGAGCGGAAAATTTTAGATCGGGTTTTAATCAGATTGGGGTAAAACTGTTTATTTACCTGAAAGCACGTGGCAATGTTTGCATTCTAATAAATTCAAGTAAACTGATCATATAGAGTATGTATTTTGTGTCTTATCAATAAAATTCAGCTATCCAACCAACTATCCTCCTTAAATTAAACTTTTTAACCGGTAGTTAAACCTCCATCCTAACGTGTTTACATCTCTCATTTTTTTACACAGACATTTGAAATCGAAAGTAGAGTACATGTACATGGTTTAACTATGCGTCTGTACCTTTAGAGGTTTAAAAGTACTTTGTATCTATGGATTTATATTCCTGTAGTTATAAGTGATCATTTGTATTACATTTTACAATGATTTTGTAAAAAAAAAACGAAAAAATTCAACGATTTTGTTTTCATGCGCCGCACTATATTCTATTGCGTACCAAAACGCCGAATTATGGGAAGCGTTGTGCGTCTTCGTATGGAGGTGATATCATCACCTTCTATGTATAGAATGGTGTTGTTTTGTGCCATGTGCGTACCGTCACCTTAATACGCTAAGCTTATCACGGCCTACCGCCGTCTGCACGTACGGGTCCGCAACAAGCCACGATTTTATGGGACTGAGGCATAAACTACTCACAAAAGTGTGGCAACATACCAGATGTAGGTTATATTCTACGCCACCCACCCCCTCCTTCTATTAACCTATTATATCTATTATAATGCATAAATACATCTTTTTAAAGATGTATATACATGTAGTTAACTCTGGATGTTATTGTATATACATGTCTTCGATGGATTGGACCGATTCAAACCCTAGTAAATTGAAGGATTTCAAATGAAGAAGGTTTTTTGTAATGGGATCAATAGATTTTAAACCTAACACATATTTGATATTGATTTTAATTGTATTCTTTTTTACAGTTTTTGTTTTAAAATAATATCAACAATATCTATTTATCGCAGTATAAAACATTTAGTCATCAAGCTTTATAGCTTTAATTTTCTCCCGGATACAACTTCCCTTCACATATATTGATTAAGCCCTTTAAATACTTAGAATTCAATAACATTGAATAGTTTCACTGGTTCCATAGATCATGTCTTACAGAGTTTCTAATAATGCAACCCTTGACGCAAGACCGGCTATCAATCAGGCGCTTGACAAAGCCTCTTACCTTTAAAGTCAGTCAGGATCAATGAGACGCTTTTGTCGTGTTTACATCCGTCTAATAGAGTAAATAGCTTTGACTTGGGGGTCTTAGTCTCCTTGGCAACGAACCATGGTCCTAGGTTAGTGATAGGCAGGTTTAATGGAGGAGTTATTTGTCCGTTTATTATGTTTACTAATATGGATATATTATTGAAACCTGTCATGAAATAAAGGTCAATTGTTTTATAAAAATAAGACTAAACAAACGAATAGTTACTTGTTATAATACATTGGCTACTGGCTCACTACACGCTCATAATATATTCGTCCTTGTTATTTTTAAAGATATTTATCAGTTTGCCTGTAATTTTGTTATGATGATTCTAACATTGAGGCGCTTTTCACAAAATTTCTACGAAAAAAATTTCGTAAGTCAATTTTCGTAAATTTTGCAGTTCAAAGTCTGAAGGATAATAAACATAACTATGACATGATTTTCAAAAGGTATACAATATTCTACATAATTCAATAATATTTGGAATTTATGACCAAAAAAATGACCGTATTGTTAGTGTTTCATTTTTCTGGTTAACGATGTTTTTTATCGTATGTTTTTTATAAAAAGTGCCACAATGGCTTTTACACTATAAGAATCTCACAAAAGTCTCTATCTAATTGCATGTATACTGTTACTTGCGGAGTATTTTAGTAATTTTACCATCTTTTACAAATAAATTTCAATTTGCACTAAAATTACCATTTGCACAACACAATTTTATACAATCGCAAATGTTTCCATACAATCTTGAGAGTTGATGAAGACATGTTGATGATTAAGTTGAAATCTGTGAACGCCCAGCTTTAACTTAGAAAAATGCAATATTTATATCAATCGGTTGTGTCTGTTAAGACAAGCTATGTCGAAACATTTAAACTACATTTTTAGCAGAAAATGACAATCGTTTAAATTGAACTTGTTTTTATCAGAAAATCATGCTCGTTAGCGGAGTTGATAGCGCGCCTGGATTTCAAATCTAGTGTCCCGAAGGGGGTACGGGTTCGAATCACACCGGGAAGGTTATACCCTTCCATGAAAATTTGACATTTTCCTCCATTAATAAGATATATGGATATTTTTTTGGCCTTGTGGAAGGGTAGATGTGTAGCCTACTAGTCATAGACAAGTTCCAGGAAAGCTAAGTAAGGTGCGCTGGACGTCGTAAAATAATTGTGTTGTCAAGGAATTAAATCCAATATGATAAGACACGATTTTCGTTACGTATGTATAACAGGCAGACTAAGGGAGACAACTCCTTTTAATGTTGAGGTTGTGTTAAGTCTGATATTTTATGGAATTAAGTCGGTATTCCATAATACGTTATGGAAAATTAATACTAAAATAAATGATGTCTGTTTCACATCAGGAGGGATCCAGGATTTTTTGTCCAAACCACAACCACAATATACACATTTTGCAGAAAAATGCAACATATTTATAATAAAATCTACACAACCATTAAATCTATGTTAAGCATCGAGACAAAATGCTTCATGCTACTTAAAAATGACTTTCAATCAAGAAATACAATAATGGACAGGTACATTTTGGAAATTCTAGTGGAGGGGGGTCAATACGAGCAATTGTGTAGGTTGTGTGATATGAATTTTGTGTGACTGACTAAAGTATAAATATTCCGCCATTATATGACCAATACAACGTGTTGCTCAGGCGTTAAACCCAAAAAACCCAAAACAAAAACGTATGAATACACGTATCACATCCTACAGATGGTGATAGAACGGAATGTTCACCGCCGACAAGTAATATCAACAGTTTACATTACTTGTCAAGGGTGAACAATCCGTTCTATTACCCTCTGTAGGATGTGATATTCAATTTATTATACCGAACAACAAATATCAGAAATTATTGACAATTTGATAGGCACAAACCGTTTAATTTAATATCTTTTATCTGCTTCTGTTTTTACACCGTCAAATTTGTTGTTTCGTAAAAAGCAAGCGTCTGCGCAAGGGAGGTAACTCAAATTTAATGGCTAAAAACGCGAGGTATTAGCAAACTCCAACGCAGTAGTCTACCATCGCTTTTAGCGGGCCGATAGGTGATGTCCAGTGGGTAAAATTACGGATTGTCACCCGGTGACGTCACATTAGGCTACGTATATAGTAAACAAATCACGTGAAGTATAATGATATTTAATATATGCTTTCAAAACTCCACTTACGTAAGAAGAACGTATTTACTATAAACAGGCAAAATGGGCATTTATCTATACATTTAATAACATTAGATCTACGTTGCCAAATATTGAAAAGCTGACACATATTTGCTTTTTCTGAAGATCTTAAGACGTAAAATCCTTTGGAAAATGTAATGTACTTAAACGCAAAAAAAACAAACTATGCACTTAATATTTTTGGATAACTTTGATTCTACGTGCGCCATGTTCAGTAACTACTGTTCGCTAACGTTACAGGTACGGGAGAACTCAACCCGAAGACAACTCAACCCGTGCAATACTCAACTCAAAGTTGTGACAACTCAATCCGTTAGTAGGAGATTGCGTTGTCTCGGGTTGAGTTGTCTATGGGTTGAGTTTTTCCGACACTTCCGTTACGGAACGTTTTGGAACGTTCAAGGTAACTGAACACGCTGCAGGTATTCAGTTGCAAAATTTAGCACATAGCACTTTTGGACGTCACGATGTGTGCACACACCAAGACATCGTCGAATAATGGGTAGATAACACGTAACAGCCTGTTTTGAAATTTCGCACAATTGCCTCGTTACATTATTTAGTAGTACTATGTTAACTGCATTTACTGTAACAACTAAAATAATACTTGTCCACGGACAAGTGGGTTGGAGATATTACCTTGTCCGCAGGCATATAATTAATGTACAAGTCGGACAAATCGGGCATAGGAATTCCAAACCCTGGTCTGAGCAGGTAAACATATAAGACAGGAATCGCATGAGTACAACTCTCTTTCACAATTATATTCTTTATGGAATACACTGACACATTCAGTTACTAGTTTTATATTTACTGTGGTTCCTTCTTTTTAATGAACGTGGGCGGTCTCATTAGCTGTTTTCTAGGTATATTTTAAGTTTCTATGCATCCTAAGAAGGCATATTAATCCCATGCTGAGAATTTTTTATTTTTCTATTTTCTGTCATTGCGAAAAATATAGTCTTTGTTTTTTTTTGTTTTTTGAACTCATATACCTTACGAAACAGTACTTTATAGACCGCTAATCGAACAGTACGTGAGACGTGCAACAAACATGGTTTCATCCTTCTCTGCGATTGGTCAGTTCAGAATTTACTGCATTAACCCTCATGTGCCTCTCTTGGCCCAATTAGCACATTCTTGAGGAGGAAAACTTTCTTGGTATAAAAGGCCATGCTCCTAGGCACAGAATCATACATCTACTCGGCAACTGAGGTTATATATCGACGATTAACCGAAGTCTTGAAGATGAATCAATTTATTGGAACAAAAATGTTTTCTTGGAAAGACAGATCCGCGGAGATATATAGTACGATATTTGAGAATTTGAATAATGCAAATTATCGTGATGGTGCTGACGATGCAGATAGCGACGATGATATTGAAGACGTTAAAAAAGCAGATCGCACCGCATTTGAAATATCATCCATACGACGAAAACAAATGTTGCTTCTTAATCCAGAGAACGATCAGCGTCTTCAAAAATGGCGAGATTTAACCAACATTGAAACAACGCCTGTTTTACCACCGAGAAAGACATCGTCGTTTAGCCATTCAGCCCAGTGTTTACTAAAACAACGTTCAAATACACCTGAAAAGATGCCGGTTTTGAAAACAATTCCTATGAAAACGAATGAAATTTTAGATAATACAAATTTCAGGGAAAGCGTTCTATCTTTCAAGATTCAATATTTACCCGTTTCTGGAAAACTCCAAGTGACAATCGAACAAGTGTCTAATCTATTTGATCAATGGGACAGTGTGAAGAGAATTGCAACTAATGTCAATATGTGCTTGATGCCTGGCAAGATACAACGACAAAGTACGACAGTTGTGCGAGAAACAAGAAGTCCAAAATTTACGTCTGTTCTCTACTTTACTGGATTTTCATTGTATGATCTCCAAAAGAAATGTCTGAGAGTTAAGGTAAATAGTAGAAAACGGATGCTACGTCCACTGAAAACAATGAGTGAGATTACAGTTCGACTGGACAATCTGGACTTATTGAGAGAGACACATATAGATCAACCTATTAATCACAAGATTCTAGAAAAATGTAACTCTTGTTAAAATAACTTTCTTACACTGTTATGTTATGTTTTACAGTATCCACCAAAAGTTTTGAGAAATTTTCACTTTGTAAGCCTACTACATAGAATTCATCAAAATATAGTTTATCGTTTTTTTAATGCTTTTAGTTTTGCCTTTTTATGTTATTACGGTATCCTTTCTAGTTGAGACTACCTAAGTAGCATAAAACCTGTGTTATAGAAAAGAATATTTCATTGAATTTGATTTTGGAGGCTTTGGGAATCTTATATGCTGAATCTTATAAATATGATGCATTCAAGCATTTTGATTCACTTAATCATTTTAAACATATTAAATATATAATAAATCATAGTTCTACCAAAAACAATCAATGTAATTTAATTTTTTTATTTAATTTCCTTTGTCTCTAAACTTTTAGTGGGTACTGTACAATGATCTCCAAAAAGTTCTCGAACGAATGAAATTGTTAGGAAAACTGATTATGCCTATCACAAGTTATTGTGCTATATTTTTTATTAATTATTACATATTATAATTTATCAATATAGTTTGATTCATTCGTTGATGCATGTTCAATTTAGAATTTGCTCAGACGTCTGTTTCCTTTTTTCATGGGGAAATGTTAATAAAATCGAGTAATTCATCAAACAGAGCTTCGTTCAAGGATTTTTAAAGGGTTCTTTATTTTGCTATAGTATGAAAAATTCATTTTGTTACAGTTTTTAAAATGTTATTCTCGTTTAAAGTTTACTAGAAAATTGTTGGGTTATTTCATACATTTATGATAGCTTCTAGTCGTTAACTCAAAACCTCTCATATGGAGGATTAACTTTTATTTTCCAGTCAGGCAAACCATCCCAAAATGTTTTGTAATTGCAACAAAAACAGTATTGCAATAATTAGTATAAGTAGTATAGATACAGGATCATTTTTTTCTATTACAGTAGGCATTTTGTTCTTTAAAATGTATAAGCTTCTATTGAAATAACTAATGTAGTCTTCATATTGTTCGTTTTTTCTCAACTGTCAAAACATGAATAATTTCACGGTGAGTGCGTTTGTTATTGTCGTAATACATCCATGAGATTCCGAAAATGTGCATGATGAACGAGTAAAGAAGCTTATACCGTATGATATGTTTTAGTCACGATATTTTTAATAACAAGAAGGCCATCAGTACAATAACAATGCATTCAGTCACCGTGTAATTATTCAAGCTTTGACAGTTAAGAAAAAAACGGACTATACCTGAATTTTACTTTGTATATATTGTATACTTCAATGAAGATATTATTTTCATTATTTTTTCAAAAGGTTACATTTAGTACATGTATAAAATTAAACTATGAAAAAATACTGTTCTATAAGGCATTTAACTTTAGTGATTTTGATCTTTGTAAATATATGTAATATAGAATTTGTATTATAACTTGTATGTTGATTTTTACATGTATGTAGATTGTATATGTTCTTTATACTTTACATAAACGAAAATAAAGTACATAAATATAATCAGTAGTTTCAATTTTAATACATGTGTGCCCAATAGTGGCCGGCACGGACTCGATCCTTCGAAGAAGCTATCTACAAAAGAAAAGGTAACACTTTCAATCATTGATTTATAATATTAAATGTTATCTGATACAATTCAAATTTGTACATGTACAGAAAAATATGGAACAAATTTATGCAAAAACAACTGACATCCAAATAATAAACTCACGTTTTGTATAAATAAAACAGTGAATATTTATAATTCACACTTTGACGTCATTTAAGTTGACTGTGCCAACCAACCAGTAAATTCATATAAAACTTCCACCAATGATTCTAAATCATGTAGGGCAGTAGTCAGACAATGACGGAAGTATGCGCCTAGTAGTTAGTAAACAGCTAAATACAGAGATTTAACTTTTCCAGGAACAGTGAGTAGGTGGACTGCCCGTTGTGATAAAACATTTACAATGAGTTGCTACGGCGTTAAACCCAACAAATTGTTATTTTTCCATTTCAAACAGCTGATGTTATCCGTTTACAACATGTGGTAATTTACTATGATAAGCACACCACCACTAAGGATAACACAAAAAGGACAAACCCTTATTTCCATTGTGATCCCTTAAATACAATTAAGATATAATTTGCATGCATTAACTCATATAAAAATACATTGAAATCACGCTAACCTGGGTGAATAGCGCAGTTGGTAGCGCGCCGGAATTTGGAATCTCGTGTCCCGAAGGCGGTACGGGTTCGAATCCCACCCGGGGAGGTTATACCCTTTCATAAAAATTTAACAATAATGTCAATTCCCCTCCATTGATAAGATAATCTGGAGAAGTTTCCGACCTTGTGGAAGGGTATGTGAGTACTTCAGCGTGTTCAGTTACCTTGAACGTTCCAAAACGTTCCGTAACGGAAGTGTCGGAACAACTCAACCAATAGACAACTCAACCCGAGACAACTCCATCTCCTACTAACAGATTGAGTTGTCCCATCTTTGAGTTGAGTATTGCACGGGTTGAGTTGTCTTCAGGTTGAGTTCTCCCGTACCCGTAACGTTAGCTAACAGAAGTTACTGAACACGGGACAGGTTATAGACAAGGGTTCAGGAAAGCAAGATTAGGTGCGCTGGACGCCGTAAAATGACCTAAATTGTTTTGACACGGCGTCAAACCCAATAAAAAAGTAATCACCATATCGTATAATGTACAATGTATCAATATCTGTGTCCTGTCATTTTCTATAAACTACTAAAAGCAATTATAATAATTGTAACAAAGTCACATACAGGTATTTAACAAAACAAAGCATTGGGTTTTGTTTAAGCTTATAACGTTTACAAGTCTGACCTACTTGTATTCTTAGTTCTTGGAAAGACTCAATCTCTGGATTTTGTAGTTAACCAGTTACTTCGAGCATACATCCGTCAGTGACTGACAACTGAGATATTGTAGTAGTAATCATTCATGACCAAGCTCCACGAAAGTAGGCTCCGATCTGGAACAGAACGTATGACCCCATAAGTATTAGATTTGTGCGCTTTTTTGAACAGAAGAACAGAACAAACCTTACTTTGGCAAATCATGTTACATGATACATGAGCAGATTTATAACTAAAAATAGGGAAGAAAGGGAGCAAGAAAAAAGTTGATAAGTTGACCAACTTGACCGTTCAAGAACGACTACTGAAGCTGTATCTGAGAGCTTGTCTTTTTACCCGTAGACGCTTGACTGCGCTAGTCGAGCGGCTTTAACTCATTCGGAACTACCTCGGATATTACTGCGTAACATACTCTCGGATATATCTAGGAGGCCGCCATTGAAGAAATGGCACTACTTTCGGTATCACATGATCGACAAAATGGCGGTGATTGTAAACAATTCGTTAAAAATATTGATGTTTAGTTAAAAATTTGGAAAAAGCGTGATTATTCCGGAAAGGAGTGATATATTTGGCCGGAAAGTGATGCCATTTAACTGATTCAAATTGATTTTAACTTTAGAATCGGTCGGATTTTCTTATTCGACAAAATCTTCAAAGTGGATATATATTCGGATAAACTGTCATTAGTGCAATTTCGGACACATCCAGGAAAATAATTATCATGAGGATTTAAAAACTTAAGCTTTGTAATCAAGTTGCTATGAAAAATATGTTTTAGAAAAGAACATTTAATTCAATAATTCAATAATTAAATATTAGATATAATATTGTATGTAAATCTAAAATATAGAATCTAATTATATATAAATAAATACAGTTAAAATTGATATCAATCTCTGTTGTTTATTTATGTTTGCATTCTTTGTTATTATAACCCATGCAAATTCCATGATTCTCATAGTCGAACCCAGGTGGTCTAGAGATATAAGCAGACACCTGTCCTTGTCGCCTTAAAAACTAGCTTGAAGGCAAACAAGTGCTGTATCATAACTTGGCGACATACACCTACTCCTTTCAGAATTGTTATCAAATTCTTGGAGTTTGATTGCCTTTGTGACTATTTAAGGGTGCCATTACATTATTCCTAGCCGGGTTGTTTACATTTGGTGCCAAATGTAACCCAGTAAAAGTCCACGGTCCAAGTTGAGATTCGAACCAACAACCTCTTGAGTTGCAAGTGGTCACTCTACCTTGTATTCATAAAATCTAGTTTTTAGTTAAGGGCATACTAGTGCTGTATTATAACTCTGCTACATTATAAAGCCTCTCAGTCACTAGATTTGTACCATCAGGGTGTTAGACCAATCACATCATAAAAAAGACTTGATTACATGTATTATCACTGAAATATATACTGAGAGTCATTTTTACCACTCAACCATCAGGACTGAAAGCAAAGGAGACTGAACTATTACAATGTTCATAATCATTGTATGTTCTACATGCTCTAGTTTGTTCCTAAAAGACTTCTATGGCCATTATAACTCTGCCTATCAAGCAGGGCAGTTGTCGGCCACAAGTAAAGGTTATACCAAGGACCCTTTTTAAATGTGTAAATGGGGTCCATGGTTTTACTAAGTATCGATTGAAGCCTCAAGGCCAAGATCTAATTAAGCCTCTCCAGTGACATTGGATTAGGATGATGAGTAATTAGAGTCATAGACATACCTGTAGATAACATACAATAATATCTAATTCCTTGTTGCAATATAACTTAACTATTTTCTGTTGAACATATAAACCACCTTTTACTAAACCACATTCAAATTGATGTAAACCTCTCACAGAGGGTTTGTGAGCTTACGGTAAGCTTTAGCCAAAGCATATTTTAGCTCTATCTATAAGATAGATATCAGGTAGTTACATGGCAAATGATTGCCATTGAGTGCTTGACTACTAGCTACCTTTTATTAAGGCCTCATTCAGTCTGGTGTCTAAGATTGTAAACAACTGCATATTTACATGTCCCACATACTGCTTGCCAAGTTGATGTAACTTGTAAACATTAATGAAGAATCTCAATATTGTATAAAGACATGTCTCAAGTCTTTATGTACCTACTGGCAGTCAGTTAACCTATGTAGGATGTTTGTCTGTAATATATCTACAACAAAGTAAATGGTTAGTTAATTGATTGATTCTCACGCATGACCAACTCCTCCTAAAAGCCAGCATCCAATTATAATTTACTTAAGATTCTAGCAAAATTTTTGACAGATAAATAACTCCTTTTTAAAACAAGACTCTAGTGTTTACTACAATTTTTCATTGCACTAAAATACAAAATCAAGAGCCCCAATGAACCATTTACTTCCGAAAATCTGCAGCATGAGAATCAAACACCTAACTTACATGGCTTTGCTAGTCATAACACACAGATCTGTTAGCACTATACAAAATAGGGGTGCAGACAAAAGTCTTGAAAATGAATAAATTTCTGAACAACCATTTTATTAATATTTTTCTAATTAGATAAGTAATAACATAAACTAAATGAATACATAAAAGGTAAAAGTTAGATTTTTTTAAATTTAATGTCTAATTTTTATTGTTATATTAAAAAATCAACTAATTATTCATCAAGAAAGATTTTTTAACTATGAACAATTACTCTTGAATGCTTAGTTTGAAATATAGAAAAAAACTTTGAATGAAATTAAAATTACTTTTAAAGTCTTGGGGTTATATGAATTGAAACACTAGTAGTAAAATTACTAGCGGGCTTCAGTAGACAAAATAAAATGCAGTCTTTTATGCCATTCGTCAAGTCTATTCAAACCTATATCCAGCTGTTAAAGGAACATTTTACAGTAAAAACATCTATGATTCTGTCCAAGTGAATAGTGACAAAATTGCTAATTACGAATAGAAAGAAATGGTGTAAAATACAAAAATATTAACTATAATACAAATTATGACATAATTCAAATTAACAATTTATTATTGGCATTGAAAATCATGCTTTGTTAAACAGTAAATTCAGCAATGATCAATCAAATTTGAAAGTCTGCTTGAACCAAATAAATTTTACACTGTTTAATTTGAATAAAGTTAAAGCTAGGTTTTTGAAGTCTACTTCTAGTATCACTATTCTGCCAACTAATGACATTATCTTTCCTGACCATCAATTCAAAATGGTTTACAGTTGAATAGTTATTTAGTCAAACACTCTAAGCTCAAGTGAATAGTTTTTTTAAATAATACCATATTAATAAACTAATTTGAATAAATAGATCATCTAGTGAAACTAGCCATTGTAGTCAAACAATAAATAAATAAAACACAAATCAATAATTTAGCAGATACCCAGACTCAACATTTAAGGGCATACTATTAACCCTGACAACTTATATTTGGGTTCTGACAACTTGTTACTACTAGAAGACATTGGGTTTGACCAAGTTAATAATAAATCTGATTGTCTAACTGGGCAACTTACTGAGCATTGTCTAGCCCTGAATAGATTGTACATAAGTTGAACAAAAAGTGAATGATTAGAAGTATTTAAAGTATGGAAACATATCCTAACATTTCTTTTCAAATAATAAAATCAAAACCATAATGATATACATGCAATTATAGTTTACAGTCAACTTTATTCGGAATGATTTTGCTCTAGGCATGTTCCACTTAAAATGACCTATTTTTTATGTATTGTTATCATGAATTTAAGACATCTAGTGTCAACTTCTTCTTTCTAGAGCTGTCATTGATTCCATTGCTGTATTGTCAATCAATTTGATCAATTTTCAATCAATAATTGAAAAGCATTTTGAAATATCAATAAAAAAACATATAGGTAAACAAATAAAAGTCACTCTTAAGGGTCAAATTTGTGAGACAAACCTTCAATTGTAAGCAAAAACAGGGCGCTGTCATGATATTAACTGATAGGTCTAAAACACTGACAGCATCCAAATTGAGGAAAAAGCACTAGACCACAGACATTCATGACAATTATACATCTAAAATGAGTAAAAGACAACATAAATGGTCTGAATAGTACAGCAAGGAGGGAATGGATATATATCCATGTATTGTCAATATTAATTTCTCAATATATTGATATGGTCAATACATTTCAAGCCCATCAATGACAGCTCTAGATCTTTTAATTGTCACATTTATTACATGCATATTCATTTTTCAATTTCTCAAAACAATGAACTTTTTTAGCGTCAAATATCCACTTTTCTTCTCCAGAGGGTTCATTTTCACATGGATGATTCTTCATAATTGATCAATGTTTTCTTCAAACTACAGATTAATAAGCACTGTCTTGAATTCTTTGAAGTCATGTATGATAATATCTTTAAAACATCTAATGTTCCTAAACTGTCATGTCTGTTACAATCAGTATGATAAAACAAATAGTCTATATCCTTGTTGATCTTACAATATGCTGGCACCTGAAAATGTTAAAAAGTACAAATGAAAACTCACAACAGGAGACCCATTTATTTCAATATTTTTAGTGACAGAATTATCATTATGCATCCGAATTTAAAAAAACATTAGCAGAAAAGATCATCAAATATCAAAAGAATAAGACTTGGCAGGTGGAATTGAATTAAAACAGTACTACCATACAGAAATCTTTCATAAAGGCTATTTTTTCAACTAGAACTACTAGATATATATTGCTTTAAACAATGTGATATAATTCAATTACCGCTTGTCATCAATATCTATAATTCATCACTATACTTACAACCAAAAGAGTTTTTTTCCACCATCTGAAGCCACAGAATCAAACACATAGAACACAAAATTTAATTATACATACATGTACTTGAAACATATATATGTGTATTCATTAAGTAGTGTTTTAATACTCTTGGTAATTCTTATTATTAAATTAGAAATAAAAATATGTTAAAAATGATACTATCACATAAATATAAATAATTTGTCAATCAAATTACTTACTTATTGTTATTAAATCACTGAACTTCTCAATCTTCACCAAATGTAGTATGCATTGTTGAATGTAGAATATCCATCTATGGTGTTATACAGCATCTGAAATATCAATTGTATTAGTCGGGTAAAACTTTCATCACACATACCATTATTTCATTTCAATAAGTTCATTTATATGCATTGAATATTGAAAGCTCAAACCTAAAGCTTCGTATTAAGTAAACTATCATAAATGCAATCAGTAGTTTTGGTTTCACTATAAGACATTTGCTTTGGTATAAGTATTGAAGTTTACATATTTTTAAGGCTTGTTATTGAGTTATGGAAAGCTGCTAGCTCAACTTATCAACTTCCCTTGAATCCTAGATTTACCTGGTTTTCCTAATCTTTCTACAAGGAGCAGACACCTTCTCCCTCGATACAATAAATATTTATTATATAGAAGGTAGGAACCAGTTATGACCTGGAATACAATCCAAATACACTAAATATGAAATCCCTAGTTACTATTAGTAATTCTACTTGTGCATTACAACCTTAACTTGCATAAATTTCAGTGTCTTAATCCAATGATGTGGGGATCAGGGCTAGCTCTGGCTTTCTTGTCTTTGAGTCAATTTCATGACAAAAATGCAGTCGCGACTAAAAAAGAAGTCACCTAAAAAAAAAGAAGTCGCAACAAAGAACTTGAATGGATGCTTTTTCTTGCCTCATTTGATGATGATATGAATAGCTTAACAGACCTAGTGCTCTACAAAGATACATGTTCAATTGCAATGACTTTGTCAATTATTTTCTATTGTCTATTTAGGACAGCATATTTCTAGATGTTTTATAGCATTTTGGGCTACTTCCACATGTCTGTTGAAAGCCAAATGCCATAGAAAAAATCTGATAATACAGCAGCTTTTGATCTCCACTATCAGCATGTTTTGTGCTCTTCGATTTTGGATAAATTTGATGGTGTTCTAATTTTCTAAATAATGAATAAAATAATAATGAATAAGATATACCGGTATTCATTTCTGACTATGGCACAAATTAGTCAAGATTGTAAATTTTGTCACAGTGAAACATCGATGAATCAAAATGTTAAATAAAAAAAGTAAAATCACGGATGCAAAAATGTGTAATGGGAGATTGACAAATATAAATGAATCTTTTACCTTTGCCAATATCTTAAGATAGTATTGTTGCTAACTGTGTTACAGCTAGCTTTTTCATCACCAGCTTTATACTCTTATTATTTTTCATTTATTTTCATTAACAACAATTGTTGACACCATTTAATGACTTATGGTTCAGTTACTCTTTTGTGACCTGAAAAAGATGCAAGTCATGAAATATAACAAGTCTAACTTCTAAGTAATCAAAATAATATCACAAAGTAATAAGGCTTAAACAAGGCTACATATTTGGATATACACAAATCTTTAATTTCGACCAATGTGAACATTATTATCAACAAAGTATCAAATAGGCAACTTAGAAGCCATCAGTTCAATTTAGTACCTGACCAGTTCTCCTTTTATGACATTTGATGCTAAAAATCTGATGCTGATTCAGGACCTAAGTTCTTATCACTTAGAATACTTAGTGACTAGCTCTTAATAGTTAAATATTTTTGTGATAATCATCAGCATGATTGGTTCAGTCTAGCTTAGAGTCTTTAGTACATGTATATCTGTGGTTAAACAGAAAATGGTTCAGTCAGTTAAACTAGGAGTCACTTTGCTTGATCAATCTCCACTTCACAATCAGGAGAACAGCCATAGGGCAAGAGGGTTAATTGTAATAAAGTCATAGGCTGTCAATTAGGAATACTTACCTTTGTGCCTTAGTTATTGATATCTAAGCATTTTGAATCCTCACACCCAACAAATCTGACATGTACATCCATATCAGTGGACAAGTATAAGTAAATATTTCTATCCAACTTGCCTGTATATGTGTAATAGTTTGAGCTATAAATATACAAAATAGAATGTAAAGCAATACTTATTCAAGAGAAATTTTTAATGATCAATTATTTTCAACAGTGACATTTTCATTGTCAATTAATATTTAACAGTAGGTCTTTAAGATATTATTTTTCAATATTTCTTCTTGAATCTTGAATTTCTACTTGCATTATGATCCAAGACATGTTGAGTTTTAGAATTCCCTTGCTTGTTGATTAGTGGGAAAAAATTGGAATTCCGCATCCCTGCATAACTGCCCGATTATTTGCATTACACATTGGTTTTAACTTTTATCATAACTCATTAGAGTGGAGCTGGCATGACCGAGCAGTTACAACATTGGACTGGTTATCAGTCGATAGTTAGCTCCATGTTGGTTAGAATCTAATCTAGAACCTTTCATGTTGTTTCCATGAACAAGAAACTATATCCTACTGGCTTAGTACCAGGAAGCACTCAAAAGTGATTAATACAAGTTGTAAGTACTTGTTTAACAGTCGGGTTGAAAATAAAAAAACAACAACATTAAAACAAACCGTTAAAGTGGAGAAATGACTACTAAAAAGTGGAGAAATGACTACTAAAACGTGGAGAAATGACCAGGGGAGAAATGACTCAGTGGAGAAATTACCTGTTCCCATGAGACTTCACCAAGCAATAGTATTTGCCTATTAAGACGATACATTTGTTTCATTATTTACCAGAATATCAGGTGAAAACTTGATACGACTCATGCATATTTCATTATTTTTTAAGCCTCAAGGTTCAGTGCATCCGTGCACCAATGTATGGAACGCGTCAATTCTACTTTCAGTTTCACTTTACAATTAATACAATGAAATGATGCAAAAAACCGGCTTACCGTCATCATTATAAAGCCATGCAGAATCGATCAAACACTTTTAGATCGCTTAAACACTTCTTTGATCATATTCAAATCAATTACAATCGAAAACAAATCCATCTATCCGTCTAACTACACAAAATACCTCCATAATTTCAATGTGTTGACATTCTTTATCTTCTCGGCAGCCATCTTTAATAGCGTTCGACACTTTCCGGCAACTTCGTTCATCTCCGTAGGGATTACTTTTTAGCGTAGGCTTAAAACCGAACAATAATGCTGTGATTTTCGACATATTCATCCACCAAATATATCCGAGGGTTGATCGTCAGTTTACGGAATCACCCGAGCGGTTTTCCGAATGGCTTTAACTGTATTTATGACTTATTTCTTAAAGTGAGGAGTAACAAGTGTAATTGCAAGAAAAATTTGATCAAACTTCGTGTTGTAATGGATATTATCTCTACAAGACATCAGGTTGAATAGTTAAAACTTACATGTAACCCATATTTTCTACAAATAAAAAATTAACAATATGACGTAGCGGTCAATGTAGACGTACAAAAAAACAACATCATATTGTCGTGCTTTAATATACCGCCAGAATGCCAAGAATTATTAACATATTTTAATGAATTTTATATCAGCAGATTATACAATCTTTTTTCTATTGTGTGCTAAACACAAATATTATGTATAAACGTTCAGAAAATGATTAATTTAATGTAAAACGATAATGAACGTCATTAAAAAGTAAAGTAAGATGTCACAAAATTGACACAATCGCAAGTGAAAACTTATCCGAAAATTACAAAAATAACGTTTTTTTTCGCCTAATCGTATGCGGAATGACGTGACATCATCTCTACAAGGCATCAAAACAAGTTTAACGGGAAAAGTGTATGTTTACTTCAAAATGACCAATCCTTAAATATATAAGATGTATCTCCCAGGAGGGCATCATTTATATTAACAACATATTAACAACAGTTATAAGTCAATTATGTAACATTTAACTTGAACTAAACAAAGGAAAATACGAGGCTTACAAAGTGAACAACAATCTAAGTATTTGAGAGATTTTTTTTTCTAAATTTTATTCAACTGTCAGTGGCGTTTTGTACACAAACGGTCTTACTGACCATAGCTGGACGGCGATAATAACAATTATCAAGATTTGGGCATTTTTGTGTCGACACCGGCTACCTTAAGCCAGTCAAAACGATGCTTTGAGATCACATGATGAAAAAAATGGACGTCGAACAGTCAAAATAGGAGTGCATGTATGGACTCGTCGACGACATGTTTTGTCGGGTTACCTGTTTATCGCCAAAAATACCGTTATTAATGTATGAACGAATACCAGTTTCAAGAAAGTTGCAATATAACACCAATAATTAATTGTAAACGGCGATTTCAAGCATTTTTGGAAATGTTCATACTAGTTAATACCTAAAAACACGTGGCAATGTTAACATTCAAACAATTTCACTCTTCAAGTGTACTGAACATATTTAAATGTTTTTGACTACTTAATATACACATACTTTCGTCAGTGACTGACAACTGCCTTACATAATTGAGAATCATTGGTAGGAGGGAGAATGGCCGTAGAAATAATATCATGACCAAGCTTAACGAAAGTCTGCCCGCCCGGGAATCGAACCCACGACCCCTCGATCAGTAGTCTTGCGTGCTACCAACTGAGCTAGCCGGGTGGCTTTATGTAATTCAGCAGAGATATGGACTGACGGTCGAATAAAATTCAACGATAAATATTATAACCTGATTTCTTTTATAAATAAATTTGATAGTATTGACTGTTTTTTAAAATTCTAAAAACTATGCGCGTGCGCGAATTGTTGACTGATTGTCTCGAAAATATACAAACAATGGTATACGTGAAATGTCAAGTAAAAAACTGTAAAAAAAACTCATCTGAGCATATGTTTTAATTGTTATATATATCGGACTTAAAAAACGTTGTATGCGCAACTAACTTGTCAAAACTGGTTGCACAAAGGATGCTGAGCGCATGGTCTAAATGTCAGTCTAGTACAAACTAGAAAATATCAGACCGTTGACTGATCTACATTGGAAAACCAAATCATATATTGGCCATATACGTGATAAGTCATATTGTTACAACATGGAAAAACTTGTGAACGAGTTTCCAATGGCACAGCACGCTTTTGTCTAGAGTTTGGTAAATTTCCTCTTTAGAACAAAGGGTTCTCCTTGATCATTTTGGTGCATAATGCATCATACGGCAGACTGCATCATTTGCACTTGATAGATGCCTCAGCATTTCTAAATGGCAAACACGTATACTTGTTACTAATCATAGCTTTTCCAAGGACATGTTTGCATTTCATTTTCTACTCTCCATTGCATCGGTTCGAAAGATTCAATCGTACTCGTTCACTTTCTACCTCTGCTAAAATACTATGTGTAAACTGATATTTCTATTTTTAGACACAGACGTAAACATTTAAATCGCGTGACTGTCACGTGGATTTTAGAAATAGATGCAAAAATTTCTCACGCCTGTAATTTCAAAATGCCGAAATGCAAAGATGTTGGACAGTTTTGCATTAGTTAGATAATGGAAAATTAACTAAATTGATCTTATTGAACGTGCATCTATGATCTTTTAACTGTAAGCATAGAGCAACTTATTGAACTTAAATACAAAGTGTAGCCACTCTTTATATGACATCTTACGAGGTTGCATTCGTCACTAGTATGATCATATCATATAAGGCAATGTTTACCCGTTCAACCAATGAAAATGCGTATAAAGCTTTTCAACTGAATTGGAATTTGGGCAACTTTCATTGGTCGTTCAAAAGTTCAATGTAAAGGTCAATATCATAAATCGACTAGTTTTAAGGCAGCGGGTGAATGTAATGTATTCACTGAGCTGCGAGGGGGAGCGTATTCATTTTCTTATTTATACCCATACATACTCACCCATCATCAGTAACAAACACAGCTATTTTCGAATATGTGCACATTTTCACACAAATTCTTACAAAATATGTTATCGTAAGTCAAATGCATAATGCAGTTCAAACTCAGGAGGATAATTAACATAACTATGATACGATATTCAAAAGATATACAGTATTTTACATAATCGAATAATATTTGTAATTGATTGGCCAGAAATGGTGGTTATATTAATGTTTCTTTCTTTTTGACCTACGATAATTTTATCGTACGATTTTTATCTGTTCAACAAAATTATTTACCATAATTCAGACTTTATAAGTTTTTGAAATTTACCCAAAACAAAAGTAGTTCCTGGTATATAGTGTAAAGAGCAAATCAAACAGATCGTCTGCTATGACTAGCGCAATAATTTACGTACACGTGAAACCCGGACTACTTCTTAAGCGTAGGGATAATCGCTGATAAGTTATGCTTTGACTTTTTAAACCCGAACAAATTCAGTGCTTTCAGCGTTTTCAGCGCTTTCAGCGCTTTGATTTGTGAAAAGCACCACAGGGCTTATTTAGATATTAAATAGTAATAACCACGATCACGTGTTAGAAATTATTACTTATATAATAAGAAATTCAACCAGGAAGATTTTAACGCACCTTGTGGTCCACAGGTGACAGACTCAAATTTTCCTTATTATAGTATATATTCTATATAATAAGGACAAATTGAGTCTGTCACCTGTGTTGTGGTCTAAAGTGTACCCCATTGTGCGTTACACACTTTTAGATCAAATCTTAGAAATATGTTTGACCGAAAGTGTGTTGCTACAATCCCCTCATCCCCGTGTGGGGAAAGTCGGTTGAACGGTGAATGACACAAGACTCCAAACTCCAGACGACCAAACAATGAGCAATGTTCAAGCGAAAACAATGGAACAGGGCAGACAAATTGCGAATTGAGACGATGACGCATTTTCAAGCATAAAAAAACTATAAATTAAAACAGTATTATTATACTATCACGATACATTCCTTTCTAGTTAATGACAAACATATTATATAAAAGCGCTCCTATTTTATTGCGTCGTAAATGTACGACGTAATGCAACAGTCATTTGTAGCTCGCACCACCTCGCACTAAAGTACGGCAGTGTTTGAGCGTTTATATATTTAAAAAAAACATTTCAGTTTCTGTTACTGTGAAAAAAAGATTCTGAATATTTAATGACAAACTGACATATATTTTGTGAAAAACAGAAAAGGTCACGCTGCACGCACACACCGCTCGCACACACACACACGCGCCCGCTCGCACACACGCACCCCCACATGCACAAGCCCCACACAAGCATCATTCCGGGAATGTTTAAAAAATTACATAAAATCTCCATCATTCTGGCAATTTACAATTAACTTTAATGGTCATTATTTTATCAGGACGCTGCTTTATTGTATCTAAATGGTTCTTTACAATTTTGAGAAATTCAGTCAAGTTGATTTACATAATTACAAAATTTAGCAATTTAGATTTTTAATGCGCATCTATAGTTAATCCTTGGATTTAAAGAGTTGTCTACGCTTTTTTGGGGGAATCTTAATTTCTTAGTTCTTTGGGGTTTCTTTGGGGTTTTTGAGTCCTTTGGGGTTCTTCGATGATTTTCGACGGACCGTAATGGTGTCAACATGGGTTCTGCTGTCAGTACATTCGGAACCACCTCGGCGATTATCTACGAAGATTTATGTTTATCTGCGTAGAAGATTGCCGAGCTTGTTCCGAATGCTGCCAGTGTCAGATCCGTCATCTTCGATTGTATTTTAATCGAGCTTGGAGCTTGATTAGTATGATTTAAGAATATATTTATGATTCTATTAAAAAAAACGACTGAATCACAATCATTGTCGGTAATCCAGATTCGGATTCGTGTTAAAAACACACCCCTGCCCTGCGTTCAGTTACCGCGAACGTTACAAAACGTTCCGTAACGATACATTCGGAACTCCTCGGCCATTCGCTGCGAATAAACTCGGACATATTTAGACGCTATTTTGAAACTACGGTGTTGAAGTAAACAAATATATGATCGTTTAGGCAATGAGTGATGTTTCGTTTTTAGTATGTAAATTTTAAAACATCACTCATTGTCTTAACAATCGCATATTTGTGTATTAGATTAGGTTATTTGCAGCGAATGGCCGAGGAGTTCCGAATGTATCGTTATGTAACGTTCTGTAACGTTTTGTGTAATTGAACACGCTACAGATTTGTCGTTTTACATTACTATAAAGTAAGTGCTGTGCGTATGTTGGGACGAATCGTTCTTACATTACCATAAAGGGAAGTTACTGCTGTGAGCTTTTTGTGTTGAACCTCCTACTTGGGCATTCGGAGCACATTGGCCATTAATTGAATGAATAATCTTGGAATGATTCGTTGGGGCTCTATCAAGAATACAGGGTTTTTTGCATAGGCGAAGCACAGAAGAAGCATGTAACGGTTATGCAAAAAAGTTAATGTCGTAAACACATAAGTATTTGTTAAAACATATTTTATGTAATATATGTGACTAAGTATTGGTCAGCGATGTCATTGAATTGTTTATTCAATTAAGTTTATGAACCAAAATAAACGAGACATTTAACATCGCTTAAACATTCGTGAATTTGTTACTTCAACACATAGTTTTGACATGTGACGTAAAGGTAGTTGCAAATGGCGTCTAAATATGTCCGCGATTATTAGTAGTGAATGGCCGAGGAGTTCCGAATATTATCAGGGCACTCGTTCTTAAATCACAATAAAGGGGGTAACTATTGTGAGTGTTGGGTGAAAAACCTACCATGTTGGTCGTTCTTACATCATTCATAAGGGAAATAACCACTGCGATGATTTTGTGTAAAACCTACCATGATTGTGATTCAATATAACAATATCCTAACTTCATTTTTGAACATCAAAATCGATTTGTATGACCTTAATTTATCTTTTTTAAATATTCTTCACTCGATCATGTCGAATAGTTCAACCCGCCAATCGTACTTTTATTATTTTTACACACTTTTTTGCTCACATGTCCAAAACATAGATCAGTGGTCGGGTTGAGAATACTGTTATCCGATCAAAATGTATGGTATTGCACTTGTGAAATGTCCTAGTTGACTCTTACAATGCTTTAAGTCTAGATAAGCTGGTTTGAACATTGCTCTACCTCGTTTCGTTCAGTCCTAGGAACACGATTTAGTACGAGTCTTTTTGTCTTCCAGTGACATTGGTGTCTTGTGTATTTCAGTATGTCAGAGGAAAGAACTCCTAACTTTAGAAAATGCACAAAAATAGCATGCCTTTTACCTATCTCACATAGCGCAATGTAAGGGCGAGATGCATCAATCACAATAAGTGCTTTTTGCTCTATCTCCAACAGTTAATTATTTTTAGTATTAGGGCAACAATAAATTGATCATGTGGTCTGCGGATTTTTCTGAAAAAAAATGGGGCGAGCGAGCGAAGAAAAAAAATCTTAATTCAGTTGCTTTAAATAGCGGTTTGACCAAATTGTTACGAGCGATAAAATAAAAATATTTTTCGGAAAAAAAACGTCAAAATTAAGGTGCGAGCGAACCCATAGAACACATGATCAACTTGTTGTGGCCTAATACTCCTGAAATTTCCATTTTCCCTGATAACGTATAAAATTATATTGGTTGAAATACTGTATATATCTACTGTATATATCTACCCACCACGTCCCATGTTTATATAAATTAAAACAACAATGATATGACATTTTAAACTTTTACTCTTGCAAAAGATAAAAATATGGTAGCTACGGTGTACACCGTATGCCAATCGCCTTAAGGCCAAAAGTATCCATTAAACTTTCCATAGCAACCGATTTGAGTTCCATAGCAACCGTAATTGCACCTTTAATATCCGTTTAAATATCGATCTTGATAGGCAAGCGCTATAGAGACCTTATTCTTGCTTTATCGGTGTTGCGACGTTTAGCGGCGTTGCGACGTTTAACGGAGCTACAACGTGAATTTGATTTCGAAATTGGAACCTAATCAACAATATTTTTATCAAGATAAATTCTAAAGTACTTTAATTTTGATATTAGTCTATTAGATTGTTGAGTTTAGTCTCAAGTCAAAATAATTTTGTGGCCATTGTTTAAAGTACAAAAACACGCATGACCTAGAATACGACCTGATATAATTATGTTATTATAAAAAAGCGTAAACTAACTAAACTATAAATTTGTAAAAATAATTCACCCCTAAATATTATTGTGTAATTAAACCGGCAATGTTTATATACGCAATATTTACGTGGACGACCTGTAATTTGTGTTGATCCAAATGGAAGAGATATCGGTCGTAAACATACAACTTTTTAACAAACACGCCAAAGCTAAACACGAAATGCACGAGTTCGGTGTGAGTCTAAACCGGTTTCAAAATCATGAAATCGATGATAGGGATTACTTTTCTACCATGCCGTGTTATTTAAACGTGTTTTAAATTAAGTGAAGGGGAAATTAGACTGTTTGGACTATTCTCTTTCGGTTCTAAGAAGTTTTTTTTGCTTCTAGAGAGTTTTAATTGATTTAACAATCTTATTCCGTTGTGTTGCTAATTGATAGTTGATTTAATTAAAGAAGATGACAATGTTAAATAGTGTTTAAAGTACAAGTACGCGTGTGGACAGGTTGATAATTTTCGTACTATGGACACGTGGAATTAAAATGTGAATACCAAGGAGCGGTGAGTGTTTACAATTTATCATTGTTGCATGTTTTGTTATTCAATTTGGATGTGCTAGCATATGACCTATTAGTGACCCATATTGGGACACATATGACATTTTTGTCGCTGTAGAATGGACAATTTTAATTCCACAAAATTTGCATGAAATTAGATTGGCTCTAAAACTCACAGGAACAAACTCCCTTCTTCTTATAATACTTACGGGAAGGTAGGCCTTTTTCAAATTGTGATAAGAAGGAGGGATGTTTTATTTCAAACTACGAAGCGGAGTATCAAGCTCATTGGATTAACTTAGGTATAATAAAGTTCACATTTCTAAGGTTTATTTGACCAAAGGGATTCGCTTAGGTGGTGAATAATAAGCTCAGTTTAATCACTCTACTGTACCCTTACGGTACGCCTAGGCGATAGTTGATCGTCAGCTAACGGAATCATCCGAGGTGTTCCGAATGTACCGTACCTCAACTATGAACTTTAACCTCTGGCTATTCTTATTCAAATCAACACCAATTTTATATCCAATCAAACATCGCCAAAACATCTAACCGCCATCTTAAAATTTGAAAGGTGTAATGATAGTGTTAGTATTGGAAAAATGGAATATATAAAAAATTTATTGTATTGTTCAAGGTAATTTGTGTTTTATTTTGTTCCGTATACCTTTAGACACAGTTTGGATAAGTTTCCTAAAGTTATATTGAAAATCTATCAGTTGTTGAAATTGAAAAACATCCATCAAGTGGGTAGGGTAACTAAATACATTAAAATATCCATAAATTCCGGATAATTTTGATATATTTTGTAAGAAATACATTGTACTGCCGACTAAAATTTCACTTATACACACCTATCTAATTATTAACATCGGTAAAGCGAACCAATCGGAGATATTTTTCAAGGTTGACCCAGTGTCTATGACGGGTTCGAACCCAGAACCTCTCGAATCCAAAGAATGTGCCATACTATATAGAGATATAGAGTTATATATATAGATAAGTTATCGGTATTAGGGTCAAGGAATCCGAAGTTATGTGAACTAGCCGTTGTAAAATGACCTTAAGTTATTTTGACATGGCGTTAAATCCAACTAAAGACATTCTTTTTCCTAAATATATATTGTATATTTATGCTGGTACAAAAATAGCTTCGCTTGTAACAACAAAAATATGTGAAATAAAAATGATAAATTTTGTTTTCGAGTAATCACGCATTTATTGTTTTGTTTCATGCCTTAGTTAAAATCGGACTTACAGTTGTAAACTGGTCATTATACATGTGATCAGTCATTTTCGTAATTGTTAAAATTCACTCAGGGCTAGGGTCTTCATGGAAATTTCATCGAACCTTACTTCCGGTCGTTGTTTAATGGGCAGTAAGCCACCCCTTTTTCTTTTCTATTTTTTTACATTTACTTCTAATTATGTTCTATATTCATCTTATGCCTTGCCTTTTACAGTTTACCAAACACACATTCTGAAGTCAGTACTGGTACATATTTGTGATGGAACGTGATTTCTCTGGACGCAACGTAAGTTTTTATTAACATCTTGGCTTGCGAAAAATTACCTGAGACTTCAATAAGGGACTTTAGTCAGTTATTCTCCTTCACATACTCTTAAAATAACTGGGTCCAATTAATTGGATTACTCGGATTTTACCCTTATTTTCAATGACAATTTGACACAATCAATTTTAAATACTCTTTTTGTAAATCATTTAATTTGTTTGAAAATTAAGCAAAGAAGTGTTTTGTTGTTAAGGTTCAAGTAAAGTCTTTATTAGCATTAATAATAGTAAAATAAAAAATGCTCTAATTCTGTCGTACTTTCATCAAGAACAGTGTTTTATACATCAAAATGTTCAATTAATTTAGATGAAAACTTTTAACAAAAGATGCATTTGCAAAAGTGATGCTGTAAAAATGAAAATACTAAAAGACATTCAATTCTTTTTACAAACTAATTAAACATTACACCATTTACAGAACATTTTAGTTTATATTCCAATGAAGGTACTCCAAAATATATAATCCCAATAAATGCTAAAACAAAACTACGGTATATGAAAAACATTTTGACAGATGCAAGTGTAATGGGTTTTCGCGACCCTGTTGTTTTCACTTTCGTTTTTTATTTGCCTTAGTTTTGTTTTAACATTTATTAATGTTATAAATATTGGAGTACCTTCATGGGAATATGAACTATAATGTTCTGTAAAGGATTTAATGTTAAATTTTGTTGTAAGAAAAGATTAATACATTTTAGTATTTTTATTTATACAACATCAATTTTGCAAATACATCTTTTGTTAATTATTTTTTGTCATAATTGATGAAAAGCATCACTTTGTATGTTTCATAAGGAACATTTTGATGTATAAAACACTACTCTGAGTGGAGATGTGCCAGAATTAGAGCATTTTCATTTTCACTGAATTATTTTGCAAACCAAGACTTTACATGGACCTTAATATCTTAATTAACAAGAAAGATATTTGATGAAATATTTTATTATCCATACACAGGACTTCAATGATAAAGTCCGAGGATTCCAACTAGTAGGACCTACTTGCCAATTGGATGGCTTCAGGCTTTGTCAAGGAAGGATAACTGACTAATATTCCTCATTAGCCTGTATTTACATACATTGTAGTAGTAAGCTGTTGTGTAGTGAACACAGCGTGAAATGAATTCTTACATGTACAGTACCCATCAAAAGTATGGAGACAAAAAATACCATAATTCTAAATTTTGATGATTATTTTTGTTGAATCATTAAGTTTAATATACTTAAGTATGGTTGGTGATAAAATGAAAAACAGTTTTCATGAATGCAACACATTTATAAGATTCAGCATCTGACATCCTAAAGCCTCCAAAACCATGCTAATAAGCAATTGTAATAATTTTCCATAACATAGCTTATATGCTTTTTTGTAGTCTCAGTTGTAATTATAATGATAACAAAAAATTAAAGCAAAACTGAAGAGTTTCTGAATAAACAGTTATCAAATTTTAGATTATGTCTATTCAGCAGGCCTACTAAGTGAAAATGTCTCCAAACTTTTGGTGGGTACCGTATGTCTCAGTTCAATTTGCTCAACTATCTATATTGTTAAATTTTATTCATTTGTCAGTGGCGCACACATTAACCCCGCTGATTTAAATACTCACTACAGTTCTTATTTTCTCAGGATCGATGAAAATATTTATGTATTTTGTACAAGGATTATGGAACGCATTTCAAGTATTTGAATCAGCGGGGTAAATGTATGCCTCATTGTTTTATAAAATAATTTATCTGACATGATAAAACAATGCTGAAACTGTGCTATATTTATAGGTTATTTTTTACCACTGTCTTAAATGAAACAATTACATGTAAATTTCCTTGTATTGGAACAAGTGCCTCCGGTGGGTATTCAAACCAGAGACCACTCGATCTCTAAACATTTGGGTTTTTTTTACATTTTTTTTATGTTTTCCCTCACCATTGTACTGTAAAATTACAATATAAAAATATCAAAGTATATGGCCTGACTAGCGAAATGGTCATAATAAAAAAGGACATTTTCTTCTCTAAGTATTTGGTAATTAAAACCTGCCCACAATTATATGATATTGCATCTACAATGATTGCTTTATAGAGGAACTTTCCTGCATTACTGTCCCAGTTTTCATGTATTTATAAATTATATTGACCACATCTTGTTTTCAGATTGTATGAATTTATGGAGTGGATCAACGTTATAGACGTATAGCTGTGATATAATTTACTGTTTGTGTACAAATTGGTTTGATGGCAATGATCAACTACTTTGATCAAGGAAGTATATTTTCAAACAATATTACGTTTAAATATATAAGTAGTATTTTAGATTAAATCTGCCTTTAAATATTTATACACATTTAGTCGACTGAATAATCCTGTAAGACAACCCCCTCACCATTGTGTTAATGATCTTTAGAGTACTAGTTTACATCTGAATTGAATGAATCATTCGCCGATTGTTTTTGTTCAAGAAAACTTACTTGTGTCCTTTGTGGGATTCGAACCCGATATCTTACAATAAAAACGTTCTAGCCTTGGACTACTTCCTGTAATTGATATTTGGCTGGATTAGTTCAATTCGCTTATTGAGTATAGTTCTCATTTTTTGTGGAGAAATATAACATTATGTCAATTATGTTAATATATGGTATAAAATTATATTACAATACGTTGTTGCAAAATTATAAATGAAAGTCTTTAATGGACGTGAGTTATTATTTCCCTTTGATATGAACATTATCAAAGGGAGATAATAGCTCATACTTATTTAAGGCAAAATTTATTGATCTTGTCCATGGACACAAAATAAAATTCAAAGTGATTTAATAATATTCAATATCATTTTAAAAATTGTTATATCGACTACATTAAAAATACGATGTTTAATTAAATACTAGTTTTTCTGAGAAATGTTCTGTGGTCATATATATAGTTTTGTATTAGGAAAATTCTACTTTAAAATTAAGTTAGGGATTTTTTTTCTTTTTTTACTTGAAAACTTAGGTACTTACATTATATTGTACTATTGTACAGACATCATGTTTTTATAATGTGTGTGCTTAATGTAATTGTACATAGACTAGACTTTAATAAATAAATACTACGTTATTTTCTGACCAACTGTTTCTTTTCCTTTTCAGATAAAGGTAGCTGAGGCGTTGATGTTATATTAAGTTAAGTATATATTAAAGCTCAGATATTAAAGATCTATCATTGAATGACTTCCTTAAGATGTATGAAGCGTTTATTATAAACACATTGGTTATGATTCAACATGGTGAAAGACATTTTGACAGTGACACTAAATAGTTGGTAAGTTTAAGTTAATTCTATATTCTAGATATGTCATTTGTTTATAAACTGAAGTACATGTTTACTATACATAGCACACACATTGGCTATTTACGGAGCACCTAAAGTGACATTTTGAAATACTTTTTTATTATCACAACTATTTCGTTTAAACGTAATATTATTTCGTTGTTTTTTTCGAAATAATCATTACGTTTTTTCGAAATGGTTGTGATAATAATCAATGTCACTTTAAGGGCTCCGTAGCTATTGAAAAATTCTATATCCTTTGGTGTCTGAGCAATCTGATTAAAAACCTGATCAAAAATTCTCCGCTCGCCTACTCGCGGTCTATAAGTTATCTGTTTATAGAGATTGATCTTTGTGCATTAACTGACTTAATCATTATCCAATGTATGTACATGTACAGCTAACATATATTTTGGTTTTTAACAAATGGTATTTTTATTTCATTTACATCGTACATTGTGTTATTGTTTGATTTATTGTATTTCATATTTTGATTGTTTTTTTTTTGTTTTTTTTGGTCTTTAGGTTATCTGTGTCTGGCCTGAGATTTGCACCGATATCTCAGGTCCCTGCATGCATGTCCCATCCCATCTGTCCCAACCCCCCATGGTGAGGGTTCGGTTTGTTGGGGTTTTTAAGAGTCGTTGGCTTCATAACCCCCAGCACCAGGGTTCGGAACGCTTTGGTCACTATTATTAGTATTCTTGCTGGCTTATAGTGTTTTATATTAGTTTTATCTAGTGAAGGCATATATGTTTAAAGCAATGGGAGATGTTCCGTGGGATTTGATTAGGGTAATTGGAATATGATTTGGGGTTTTACTTATGGCAATAATGGGGTGGATAGAGTTTAATTTCAGAATCGAAACAGTTAGTGCATTTTTCAAGGCTTGATGCATTTTTCTATGGAAATGAGAGTAAAGGGTTGAGGTTTATTGAAACAAAATCTACTTAGGAACGACAGAAGATGTTTGAAGCTAATTCAAGGAGTTAAGGATGATTATTAAGTCTTACTTTGTTTTTAGGCTGAATCTGGCATAAGTTGGGAATAGTGGAATAATTACTAAACATAGGAACGCTGGTAGGGTTTCACCAGAAAGTGTTTGTGACAATCAGTTTTTTCTTTTAAATAATAAATATATGAATGAAACTTCTAAATTATTAATCGTGATATCAAAATAACTGTTAAGCAGTAATCGTGATATCAAAATTACTATTAAGCAGATAGTATTCAATAAAACATACTGAAATACGTCATGTTGTAAAATATGGATGAAATGTAATTGATCTTGTATAACGTACTTAGAACTACATTTGTCTTTGACCTTAACTTGTGTTTGATTTTTTTTTCTTATCACAGCTTTTATCGAATGTTTATAGGTTTATAATCATTGAATATTTTTGAATTCATGTTTTGTTCGAAATAGTAACAAATAATTAACCTAAAAGTTAGGCGTTCAAAGGTGATAGCATCTTCATAATTTTAAAACAAACCAATTAAAGGGAGACATATATATATGTATAATACTATTTTGCATTGAAAGTCAAATCATTTTAAGTACTGGCTAGTGCCAGTTACAATGTAAAATTGGAGGTGTCACCAACACTGCCTCATTATGTTTTATGTGCAAAAAGTAAGAGATGTGCACAATGTAATGTCATTATATTATTATTCTCCTGTAGTTTTCTGTCTTTAGTTAAGATAAAACAAACTATATCGCGTCCCATTCTATCTTTTTTCTCCTGTAGGCTTCTATCTTAAATTCAGATTTCACACAAAGTATGGCATGCCATTTTATCATTTTTGCTCAGGTAAATATCTTTCCTCAGTTAAAAACATACACTCAATAAGGCTTGCCTTTCTGTCAATATTCCATGAAGGTGTATGTTTTAAATAAATATAACAAAACATGCATTGATATGCCATTCTATCGTCATTCTCCTGTAGGATTCTGTCTTCAATAAAGATAACTCACATTCAGTATGGCATTCAATTCTATCATTATTCTAAGGAAAGTATCTTTCTTCTTTAAGAAAACTTGCAATTTACTCATTTTTTTCAGGTATCTCTTTTTTCAATTAAGAACACATACACACAACTTGGCATGTTTTCTATCAAAATTTCCTTTTAAGTATCTATCTACAAATGAGATAACACCTACAATATCGCATACCTTGCAGATTCAAGTAAGAAAACACGCAAACAATATGACATGCCCTCCTATCAATATCCCCAATTAGATATATCTTCAAATAAGATAACAAACACAATATGACATACTATTCTATCTCACCTCTATCCTGTAGGCTTCTATCTTAAATTCAGATTACAAACACAATATGGCATGTTATTCAGGTAAGTATCTTACGTCAGTAAAAATCATGCCAACAATACGGCATGCCTTTCTATCAATAGTCCTATGTAGGTTTATGTCTACAATTTAGACAACAAACATACATCGACATGCCATTCTTCATTTTTCTCCTGCAGGTTACTTCTCAATTTATGTAAGACACACAATATGGCATGCCATTCTGTTAAAATTCCATTGTAGCTTTATGTCTTTAATTGAGATAACACACACACAATGGCATGCCATTCTGTTAAAATTCCATTGTAGTTTTATGCCTTCAACTGAGGTTACACACAAATTATGGCATGCAAATCTGTAATACTCCATTGTAGTTTTCTGTCTTCAATTAACATAATACACACCATACCGCATGCAATTTTATCATTTATTCAGGTAAGTATCTGTTTTCAATTAAGAAAACATACAAATACTATGCATAATATATTTTTTCTGCGGTAGGATTCTATCTTCAATTAAGATATCACAAACTATATTCCATGTCATTCTATCTTTTTTCTCCTGTAGGTTTCTTTCTTAAATTCAGATTACCCTCACAAAATGGCATATCATTTTATCATTATTCTCATGTAAGTAACTGTCTTCAATTAGGAAAAATACACAAAATACGGCTTTCCTTTCTATCAACATTCCAATTCAGATATATTTCTTCAAAAAAGATATCACACACAAACAGACAACCCATTCCATCATTATTCTCCTGTAGGTTTTGTCTTAAAATAAGGTAACACACACAATATGGCATGCCATTCTATCATTTTTCCCAAGTAAGTATCTTTAGTCAGTTAAAAAACCATACACACTATACGGCTTGCTTTTTTATCAATAATCCCTTATTGGTTTAAGTTTTCAATTAATATAACAGCCACGCATTAGCATGCTATTCTATCATTATTGTCATGTAGACTTCTGTCTTAAACTAAGATAACACACACCACAACTCATGTATTTCTAGAATTTAATCCAGGTAAGTATCTTTCTTCAATGAAACAAAACATACAAACACTATGTCATGCCATCCTATCATTATTCTCCTGTAGGTTTCTGTCTTCAATTAAGATAACAAGCACCATATCTCATGCCATTCTATCATTTAATTCAGGTAAGTATCTGTCTTCAATTTAAAATGTACACATACTCACAAACGCTATGACATATCATTCTCTCATTACTCTTCTGTAGGTTTCTGTCTTCAATTAACTTAATGATAACTCACACATTTACTCATGCCATTATATCATTTAATTCGGGTAAGTATATCTCTTCAATTACAGAAACATACAAACATTACCTGGCATTTTATTCTATCATTGCTGTCATGTAGGTTTTAGTCTTTAAGAATGAAAACATTTCCAAATTATAGCATGGCATTCTTTCCGAATTGTCGTGCTGATATCTCTCCAAGAAGCTAACATACACACTACATCGCATGCCTATTACCATTATTTACATGTAGGATTCTATCCTCAAATATGATAACACACATACTATGGCATGTCGTACTATCAATATTTCCTTGTAGGTTTCTGTCTTCAATTAAGATAATACACATCATATCGCATGCCATTCTATCATTTTGTTTCAGGTAAGTATCTTTCTTTAATCAAGAAAACATGCAAACATTACATGTAATGTTATTCTATCATTATGATTAAGTAGATTTCATTCTTTTAAAAAAAATTCAGACTCAAAATGTGGCATGTCATTCTATCTAAATTGTCCAACAAGTCTCTATCTCTTTTAAAGATAACATGCATATTATATCTCATGCCTTTCAACCAATATTCTAATATAGGTTTCTATCTTATCCTCAAATAAGATCACACACATAATATGGCATCCATTTCTATCTTTTTTCTCCAGTAGGTTCTTGTCCTCAATTAAGATTGCACACGCAATATGACATGCCATTCTATTATTTAATTGATGTAAGTATCTATCTTCAATCAAGATAACATACACACAATATGACATGTCTTTTTATCAATAATCTCCTGTAGGTTTCTATCTTGAATTAAGGTAACACACACAATACGGCATGCTAATCTCATGTTCTCTCAGGTAAGTATCTTTCCTCAATAAAAACATACTTACAATACGGCTTGCCTTTCTATTGGTATTCCCATGTAGGTTTTATCACGTCAATTAAGATAACTCACACCATATCTCATGCCATTCTGTCATTCAACTCAGGTAGGTATTTGTCTCCAATAATAATACACAATACCATGACATACTTTTCTATCATCATTCTCCTGTAGGTTTCTCTCTTCAATGAGGATAACTAGTACCTTATCGTATGTCATTCTTTCATTTAATTCATGTACGTATCTTTCTTCAATTAAGACAACATGTATACACACACCATAGCATATCATTCTATTATTATTCTCCTGTAGGTTTCTATCTTCAATTAAGATAACACACACAATATCGCATGCCATTCTATCATCTAATTCAGGTAAGTATTTGTCTCCCATAAGAATACACAGAAACACAATAACTAACTATTCTATTATAATTCTGCTGTAGGATTCTATCTACAATAAGATAATCCAAGCACCATATCGCCTGACATTCTGTCATTTTTGTTAAGGTAAGTATCTTTCTTCAATTTCTGCATTCTATTATTATCATCATGTAGGTTTCGGTCTTTAAAAACAGACTTAGAATATGACATGATATTCTATCTAAATCGTCGTGCTGGTTTCTATCTGTACTAAAGATAACATACACACACTATCGAATGTCTTTCCTCCATTATTCGCATGAAGGTTTCTGTCTTTGCTTACTTAACAGCATGTCTATTGATTCTCATATATACAAAGGCGTTTGCTTTCAGTTGTGACTGCCCAACTACATTATGGGGTAGCTTTGTCTTCATGTATTTTTCTTCCTCTGATTAAGTTTTTATATAATAAGAGTTTATAACAGAATGTTCACTGATATTTTGAAAAAAAGTACAAATAATGATAATAAACGAGTGTTTTACTAATTAATCATGCTTATCAATGCATAAAAAACATTGGACAAAATTAAAAACAAACGTTGTTCTGCTAAAGTGAATATGCTAATTCAATGGATAATTATTTTCGAGATAAGTAAAGAAATTCATTATTTTGTAATATTTTGGTATTTTTATTTACAAGTTTGCTTTAATTGTTATATTCAGTTTCAAACATATCGAGTTTAGTCTTGTTGAAAAATTCCTGCCTTTTAAGCGATTGACTTATATGTCATACCAATTGAATCAACTCTCTGTCATATTGAAACTTATAACAAGCTATGTAAAATAATTAAAATATGGTGCAATAATGTTTGAACATACAAAAATGATTTATACTCATACCTACACATTTATTTATCTAATAACATGGTCATTATACATTGTCAAGATTTTTAATAAATAATTTGATAGTATTTTTAAATACATGTAATTAGCTCTAATGATGTTTGATAATAATGTTCTATAAATACATGCCGAGAATATATTTATTTTTTAATTAACAAAATAAGGGAAATATTAATACTTCTGAGCAATCTAGTGAAGGGCCCATTTTATGGGAGGATAACTAGATCGGAAGTATTCCTTGCATTGAAGTATAATTCTGAGAAATCTAGTAAAGGACCCATTTATGGGAGGAGAGCTAGATCGGAATTATACATTGAAACAAGACATAAATCTGAGCAATCTAGAGAAGGGCTCACTTTATGGGAGGATATCTAGATCGGTAATAATTCTGAGCAATCTAGTGAAGGGCCCACTTATGGGAGGATAGCTAGATCGGAATTATTCAATGTACTTTAAAATAATTCTGAGTAATCTAGTGAAGGGCCCGTTTTATGGGAGGATAGCTAGATCGGAATTATTCAATGCACTTCAATATAATTCTGAGCAATCTGGTGAAGGGCCCGTTTTATTGGAGGATAGCTAGATCAGAATCATTAATTAATTAACAAAACAATTAAGAAGCACTATTCGCTGAAGGTCTTAAAAGGTCTAAAGTACCATATACCTAAAAAGCATGTTACGACATGCAAAATATTAGACATGGAGAAAATAGAGCTAAGTCAAACTAAGGAGCTATTTACATGTATACGTTTAAATCAAATTTGGAAAAGAAAACTTCAAATGAATTTTTGAAACATTTTTGGCTAATGGAATGATTGTATGAATAATGACTGTATAATGAACTGTGTTGTTATGTACATAGATGTGGAAGGTACTTTGTACATTTCATTTACACGTGTTATTTTGATTATTAATGTCCTTTTTATAAAATACTAAACTTGCCAATTGGGATTTGATTATAAAACCTAATGTTTTGTTATGATTTTTACTGTAGACAGAGGTTGTCAATTGGTACAAATCTACATGTTACATGGTTTGGTTGTTGATTTAATAGAACATGACTTTATATTTTTAATACTATTATTATATTGTTGCTATATTATCGTTAAGAATGTAAATGTAATAACATTTTTGTTTTTGAAAAAAAGGTAATAAACTATGCATTGAATCGGTTTATATGAACAGATAATTGTGACACATTACTACTTAAAGTATTTATTTTAATAAACATATTTTTTCAACCCGTTTTTGAAAATAATTTATATAAAGTATAGTGTATAAGATACACTTCTTTAGTAATGTTTTTTTTATCATTCTGAGGACTTATAAATATGTGCATTGTAAATTGTTTCTAATACCTCGTTGTTTTTTTCTGTACTGCGAATAGTTTCATTAGAGTACAATATGGAACCGTTTGTTTGATTATTCCAATGTTTTCTTATCGAACTTTGTTCAGCTACATTATTTATAATAGTCTAAATTGCAAACACTGCTATCAATTAATGTTTCACTCGCATATTATTTTACGTTGTTCAATTACGAGATATGAACATACTAATCAGTTAATATTCTGTTTCAAACAAACGAACTATTATTACGAGATGGTTGTGAATAGTTATAGATTCTATTGCAGATACCCTTATAATCTGAGTTCAATCTCAGCTACAATAGATTACAAATTGTATACCCTTTCTCGAATATTCGTCAAAACCTCAATTTATCTCATTCTGTCAAAGAAACAAGACTATACTGATAATAATACTGTCCAGAAACAAACATTCACTAAACTTGCTTTCTTGGCATAAATGAAGTTCTGTACTGAAAGAGACACATACAACATTGACAGAACTAATTCCCTTACTAAAGAATTTTCACTGTCGTCCTTATACACAGAACAGTGTGAGTACATAATATAGCATTTGTATAATACTTGCTTTGTTCACCATTCAAGTTTCGCTCGATTTATGCCCACTTGAACATATACAAATCCAATTTACATATACATTGTTGCAAACCCGTATCTGTCAATAAAACACATATTTTCTCGCAAAATGGTGTGATGACATTCACATTCATTTGGAGACAAATGATTCTATCCCAGTCAGACTAATTAATAAAAAAATGCCCTTTCAAAATTATTATTTATACCACACCCCAAAATATGTTTACTATATACACACAAATACAGTAAAGTTATATAACTCATAACCTCAGAAAACACGAACACATCTATCTCATTCAACAGGCTGTTGTGCTCTTATTTCTTGACGGATTTGGATTATAAAAGCTATGTATTTATGGTAGATAACATGTCATTATGTTGTAATTTATGTTTTAAAATCATTTTGTTTTCATGCAAAAATAGGGGGGACTATTATCCATTTTAAAAGATCTTACAAAACAATGTAATCGGTCAAAAACTTTATCTAAATTTGTGTTTACTATGATTTTGCTGTCACCTTACGCACAAGATATTAAAAACTAATTTCCTTACTTAATAGTTGTCCCTATCGCACATAATACAGCATTTGTATAATTCTTGATCTGTTCACCATTTAAATTCTTCGTTTCGCCAGATTGTTGCCCACCTGAACATATACAAATCCAATGTACATAAACATTGTTGCAAACCCTGTATCAATCAGTAACACCCATACTTACTCTTTGCATAATGGTGTAATGACATTCACATTCATTTGGAGACAAATGGTTCCATCTCAGCCAGACTAATTACAAATAACAATCCATGAATGCAGACAATTCTCTAGTCCCCAAGCTATCGGCATGAAAAAGCCCCTTTCAAACTTATTATTTATACCACAACCCATAATATGTTTACTATATACACACAAATACAGTAAAGTTATATAACTCATAACCTCAGAAAACACGAACACATCTATCTCATTCAACAGGTTTCTGTGCTCTTATTTTTTTACCGATTTAGAAAAAAAATCAAACAGAAAAAAATACAAACAATCTTAACCTTTCTTCCAATCGTCTATAGCAAATCAATTGATCGCTATCGCAAAAAGAACATCTTCATCTGGTTCATTTTAAGTTGCATTACTTTCAAAATAATTTGAGGCCATATACCCCCTCCAAATGCTCGTACGGACATAGTCTTTTTTTTGTTTTTCTGGCGTCTAAGATTCAATATATAAACAATAAGCAACGTATGAAAGGTATATATTTGTGGTAGATGACATGTCATTATGTCGTAATTGATATTTTAAAATCATTTTGTAAGTGATTGAGAATTTCATACATTAAAAACTAACGCAGGTCAGACTCGTTCAGCCTAGGTTTTTGAAAATATAAATACTTTAACGCGAATATGTGTACATGTAATTAGATATAACAAAACTCTCGTGTATTACCAATAAAAACAACTTTTTAATTATGTTGGAACTATAATGAATACACATGGTTTAGTCTCGTGGTATTGCTTATAAATTTCACAAGGCGTTGATTACAAGTGTGGCGATCATGGAACAACCTGCATGGGGTACTCTTTTACTTAGTTAAGGTGGATATTTTTAGTAAGGGTAATTTGATCCATATAGTAAGTTTGAGAGGGAATATTAAAGTTCTGAAGAGTTTATATATAGGTAAAATGCCTGTCTAGATTTAGTGTTTGTTGTATTTTATTAGGGGCTAAGAATGTAATGATAACTGGAAGTGGATGTTTCAGGATACATGTCGGTTTGGAAGTACGTGTATTCATAAGTTTGTCTAAACTAGATAAAACTAATTTTCATGTAAGCCAGCCAGCCAACTTGTAATAATGGTGATCAGAGACTTCCTATAGCCCTAGTGAATAGGTGGGAATGGTAGCGGAAATGACCGCCCTACACGGACCAATTAACCCCCATGGAGTAAAAATCCCTGCCCGTGCCCCTCCTTGTACCTCATGCATGCTTGTCCGTGCTCCGTATCTTCTTCTTATGCCATTACTCCTTAGTTCTTTTTCAGCGTTTCTTTGGTTATCTTTTTATAATTTATCTTCAATATACTATACATGTTTTGTTACATATATTTTTTTGGGTTTCTCTTTTCTTGTTTTGTCTATTTCAGGTTGTGAGTGATGTCTATGGAACAATAACATTGGACAAGACAAAAAGGTTTTACAAGATGGACACATATTTAGCAACGGGCTTCATTTATAAAGTCTTACGACTAAAAATATCGTAAACCAACAGCAGGAAATCTTCGTAAAATGTTAACGATGTATTACTACTACTAAATTCAAACAGCATTTTTTATTTAAATAGCGTATACTTTCCTTCTATTGCTTCATAAAAACGACGGGAAAATCTGCCATTTTGAATTATTTTGGTCACATGTCACACAACTCTGGTCCTTGTATGCTATTTATTCTAGGTATGTACTGGTGTCTTTGGATGAAGATGGGTTAAAGGTGACTGAATTTGTTCCATGTTGAGTTAATTCTACGATTAAATGGAAAAATGACCATTGGATATACGTTCTAGCGGTAAGTTAAACTAAACTTTTGTTTTATGTCTTTGTAGAATGTTTAAATTACACCCAGCAACAGAATGTAGTAATCTTCGCACAATTTATTCAACACGAATCAACTTAAGATGATCAGGATCTTAATATGGTAAATATTAAATATTGTAATACTTATATGTTAAATTGAAGTTTTTCATTATATAGTGTAAGTCGAACTAAAATGTAATAATAGCTGTTTAGTTCTTCGATCACAAATCGGGAAAATCGCCATGCAGAAGTGGTAGGCCTACTAAGAAATGAAATGTCTTGATGGATGGCTATTATTTATGCATAGACAATTGAATACAACAAACAATTTCTAAAAAGAAAACAATTTTATGAAAGCATATAGCTATTATTGTCGAATCAGGCTATGCGACAGGTTATATCTTTCCATGATCGTGATGTTTTACCATATATAGAGGTTGTCGTCTCATTGTGCTGTATTTAAATAATAAGCATGTCAGGTGACATTATAACAGTAGTAAATGACAAAATAAAGTATTAATTAAATCCAAATAAAGTAGTATCAAATGCTTATATCATTACAATACCAAGTAATTTGGATATTAAATGTATCATATAACATGTAATTTACTCTTCATCTGTTCAACATAAGTTTAAGCATATCAACCAATTTATTAGCTGTGTTACAAGCCTTTAAAGGAATGGACACATTTTATTACCACTTATGAAAATACAGATTTTGAATCACGACTTCCAGATTTCATTTTCTAATATAAGCGTTTACGGTATCATTACATCGGTGCTGTAATGGAAAGAAAGTCATAGTTTGTAAACATGTACATTGAACTTGGTATTATCTTTTAAATTGAACACCAAGTTTATCATTACTTTTGATAATACATGACGTATTTAATCACAGTTAGCCGCAGCTGTGGCGTAGTGGTTAGCATGTCTGACTTCAAATCCAGAGATCGCGGGTTCGAAACCCGGTCGCGGCAGGTCATACCCTATACATGAGTTGTCGGCCTCGTGGTAGGGTAAGTTAGTACTGGTGATAGAAAAAAATGTCCAGGAAACCTATAGTAGGAAGAGCTGGCCGTCGTGTATATAACCTATATATGTGTTGAATGCGACGTTAAAAAAAAGAAAAAAAACCACAGTTGCTAGAACATTTAACTACTTGATTCAAAACTTTGACATTCAACCCTAATTTAGTTCACGTGGGGCAGAAACGAAATTCACTTTCATAACGAATAACTGGTATAATGAAATATTATCTCTTACTATGAATAACTGATAGATAAAGTGAATTTGAATTCTTTATATGTTTCATATGAGCACAATTGTAAATCTGTGACCTCCCATACGTACTGGCGATATGCTTTAATGTTGAATAAAACAAAAATATATTGTGAGTATAGTGAATTCGATGTTAAATTATGTTTCCTTTTTTTCAAATAATACGGTTTTCTTGGTTTTAGTATAGTTTCTAATTGAGATCCAAGTTATGGGAATTCTTCCTTTATACGAGTACATTGTGTTTTAACCTAATGGTAGTTAATGTAATTTTTTTATATTTTTCTGCAGATCTATTAACAGTAAGATCTTCGTAGTGAAGCAAGCTTGATAGAAAATGTCAGTGTATGTATTCAAATGAAGGAACAAAACAACAGTCACAGACATTATTTATGAAACACATACATACGACTGCAAGATCAGAAGGATATTTATGTATTTTATATCTATTAAACTATAACTGCATGGTCTTTAAGCACACCAGGGCATGAAATGCTCTATGACAAGGTGTGCTTTCAAAGTGTTTGTTTTTTTCTATCTAGGTAGATATTTTACTGTATCATGTTCAACTTATTGTACTAAGCGAGGATTTGTTTCCCTAAATATTCTCATAGGACTGGGAACTCTAAAATGGTCAAATCCGATGAAAAAAAGCGCAAAAAGAGCTAAAACTCGCCTTGTACATTGACTTGAAGATGTTACAGTAAATATCTATCAATAACCCTACTAGTATACAGTTCGTACTAAAAACATAACAATGTTTATGTAAACAATACAATGAACTAATCCACGACATGGGGTGATCAGCATGACAATAAAATATTATTTAGTATTGAATTTAATATGTTTTACGAGTGTTTTGTTGGTGTAATGATAATTATATAATATAATAATTACCACATTTTTAAGAGCGCCCTTTCCATGTATAAAACATGCTCAAAGGCGCTTTACAATACATTTTAAACATAATATTACAGTAAAAATAGTAAACAATACAAGATATAAACATTAGATAAAAATGGAAAAGATTTCGTCCATGAGAAGCATTATTGAGTGGTGGTTTATCAACCACACTAATTTTGTTAAAATGATCTATACAACTTTTATTTTCAATTATTTCCTACCTTTGGAATGGATTAGTTTATTTTAATGTTTACACAAACACGTAATGTTATTTTTACGAACTATAATTGTTGATATTGGCCTGGTACAGATCTACATAATTATGCTGTTGGGCTAACTATCTAATCTATATGTCTACACAGCCATCATGATGATTAATCTTTATTTAGTGGAATAATTTACATCAACTCTTGGGCATATTGCTTTCAAACAAATTATTTTAGTTCTTCTCCGGCAATTATATGTAACCACTAGACCACGCTACAGATTTGTTTGAAAAAACATTGAAGATCTATACCAGGTAAATATCAACATTTAATACAGGAATGGATGGATGAATAAGGGACTTTAGTCAGATATTTCCTCTTGTATACTCTTCAAATAGGTAGGTCCAATTAGTTGGATTACTCGGATTTTATCCTTACTGTTCAATGCAAATTTGCCAAAATTAGTCTTTAATAACTTTTTGGAAATCATTTTATTTGTTTGAAATTCAAGCTAAGTATTTTTAAGGTAAAGAACTATCTGAATTCACCACTTCTGTTAATATCTTCATTAACAAGAAAAATATTAGATGAAGTATTTTATTATCCTTACATAGGACTTCAATGATAAAATCCAAGGATTCCAACTGATAGGACATACTTACCAATTGGATTGCTTCAGGTTTTATCAGGGAAAGATAACTGACTAAAGTCTCTAATTATGAACATACCGCGAAGTCGGAATCCACTTGATCCGGGATCGATGCTATAAAACTTGACAATGGACTCATGCTCAAGAGCTCAATTTTTTGTTACATGTGTAGAGTACTTATGCATGTCTCTATGATATGATTGATATAATTGAATAATGCAATACATATTTATTCGGGGTTTCTAAGATGCTTACTTATTAGGAACTGAATTGTTCTTGAGTAGGGAGCTCTCGATCAAGTATTATAACATTTGGTCCTGTTATCATTTTGAGTTCCTATTTCAATGTTATGGGTATGTTATGATTGAGTATTCCAGAACCCCGTATCATTATGAACTAATGCTTTCATCATTATGTGAAGCACACACTCCTTACAATAAATAATGTCGAGATTACATTGCCATCACATAGATCACGTGAAGTACCAAGTGACTTATGATTAACGCACAACATCGGCGTCCCATAGTAAATGTGGCGTAATGAAGCAGAATGTAGCGTAAAGGAATATTAAATGGTCGGGTTTCTAATAAAAAACCTTGCCAGAGAAATAAGGCGCATGTATATTGTACCAGGGCATATAATCACGTAATTGTGAGCATTTAAACAAGCTTTTGAATTCGTCAAGATAAAGAAATCAAGATAAGAAAGATTAATTAAGTGCATATAATTAATTACAACGTTCCATAGTTCCAAAATGCCTATACAAGTATTAGAATGACAATTGTATTTGTGTTCTCTAATTTCACGGCACAATATATTTGCGCATGACTAGTTTATCGCTCGATTCAATATTTGTGCAATTTATATCTCACTAACAATCAAACCGTACAGGACCGATAGTGATTTTTCGAGAAGGAAAAGTTTAACATGCAGTTATTTTATGCGCTTTGTGATTTCACATTTTTTTGTCTGGAAAGAGAAATCGGTGAAAACAAATTTGTGTTCTTTAATAGTTGTTTTTATAGATCACGTGACTGTAGACCCTGAGTGTATTGTAAGTGACATTAGTCAGATATTTCCCCTTGCATACTCTTCAAATAAGTCATCCGGAACTCCTCGGCCATTCGCTACGAATAATAATTTTGAGACGCCATCTAGAATGCTTTGACCGGAGTTGAAGTAAACAAATCCACGAATAAACAATATTTAGTTAAATATATAACATAGAAAATGTTTTGACTAAGATCTGTGTGTATATTATAAGAACTTTTTTCAAGGCCGTTACATGCTTCGCCTGCGCTTCTCCTCGCGTAGGTAGTAAAAACCCTTGTCGCCAGGATAGACCCCCAACAATCATTCCTAGATTATTCATTCATGAAAAGTCGAGGTGTTCCGAATGCAAAAAATAGGTCCGATTTGGTGGACTACTCGGATTTTGCCCAGCTATTTCCATTAGCCTTATAATCGTGCCTTATAACTGTAGTATAGCTATTACATCTTGACTTCCGTGGCTTACACCTTACTACTAAACGCGACGTTTAGTGTCAATGTTGCGACGTTTAGTGTCAAGGCTGCGACGTTTATTGTCAAGGTTGCGACGTTTTGCAGCGTTATGACGTTTAGCAGCCCTACATGGTGTATATATAAAAAATACTTTCAAAGTCTACTATATTTTTATTTCCGAGATTTCTATAAACACGTTGGTGAGATTTGATTGGCTAATGACTAAAATCAAATAGCATTCCAATTAAAGTCAGTCGATTATGAATAGTCATTACTTAATAGTTACCACTCTCTTACAACAGAATCATTTCAAGTAGCTGAGGAAAGCTAAGCATAAATAAAACAAGAGGGTCGTTATGGCCCTTTATCGCTAACCGGGGTACCACTGAAATAATTATACATAATCAGAATAAATAAAAATTTCCAACCAATTTCCATGGTATTTGTATAAAAATATAGCCACAAAACTGTTAACAATATGTTTCTATTTTAAGCTCCGGTGACCTAGTTTTTCTACGCAGATGACCCATGTTCGAACTCATCCGATCAAATACGTAGACAATCATCCTCACAAAGTTTGATAATAATTGAGGTAAAAATGTATTAGAATGTTCGCAAACAGTAGTCAGACGGGCGACAAACGATGGACGCCGGACGTCCAACGATCCTAAAAGCTCACCCTGAGCTAGCTCAGGTGAGCTAATAAAGAAAAATACAGAATTTTGGGTCTACAATTTTTGACACACGATTTATCGCCCCTGCTCTTTACAAACAAAAAATGACCAAGTTTGAAAGTTGATCCGAAGATGATCAAAATAGACACTGAGATAAAGTTTATGGCCGCGAGTGTTATTCCATTTGATATTTAAATGGATATTAAAGGTGCAATTACGGTTGCTATGGAACTCAAATCGGTTGCTATGGAAAGTATAGTGGATACTTTTGGCCTTAAGGCGATTGGCATAAGGTGTAAGAGTGGTTGCTATGGACCAAGGGGTGGTTGCTAAGGATATGTTGATGGTTGCTATGAGTCTAAGAGTGGCTACTTTGAAGTCATATTTGTCCTATGTAATATTTGTGTATTGATTAGGCTCGACACTATACCTTCCTACTAAGTGCGACGTTTAGCGGCAAGGTTGCGACGCTTAACGGCATTCGATTTTTTTGCGACGTTTACCGTCAGCGTTGCGACGTTTAACGGTAGGGCGATTGTGACGTTTAGCGGCGGTTGCGACGTTTAGCGTTAGTGTTGCGACGTTTAACGTCAGTTGCGACGTTTAGCGGCGTTGCGACGTTTAACGGCGCTACATACGGCATTATTGGATTGGGGCGACGAGTTGTTAGTGATGTTAATAACGATGTCGAAAGTAGATCTTATATTTGTTTGTCTTTAACGGTGATAATGATAATGATTGTATAGTTGTCGAATGGTGTTGATATTAATTTAATTTTTGCCAGTCTTTTAAAATGTTGATGATAGATGTTATGGGGTTGTTAGTGTTGTAGATTATAGTGATGCGTAAAAGTTGTTTTTGGTTTAAATAATGGTGATGGTTGTTTTAGTATTTGGTGCCGTTGTTTTGAGTTGATGATGTTGTTCCTTCCGACCCTAGAGTTAGAGACGCTAGAGAAGTGCCACAAAGCGGCTAATACTAATCTTATCAATCATATAGATATCTCTATTATCTAGTGCACATACGTATATACATTTGACAGATGGTCAAGTTGTCAGGTCTTTACTATTCAGTTAGCGTTTGGGTTTCATGGTAGAAACATGTAGTTTATTATATGTACTTATTAAGTTAGTTCGAGCGCCGTTGGGCCGCCTCACACATATAAGTTAAGAACATTGCTTTAAATCTGGACCTCTGACACTTTATTGTGATATTGAATTTAGAACTCATGAAGTATGTTTGTAAACAATAACAATCATGGATCATTATTAAATGTCATAAACAAACTTGTGTTTTTATAAACTATATCTTTAGTACTAAAGTTGGTGTTTGTAAACCAAAACCATGATACACACAACAGCGGCAACGTACAAACTGTTGCATACCGCTACGTCACAGAAGACTATATTAAGTGAAAGTAACATTTATTTAAACATTTTCAGACCGGTGGTCTTAACACAGGACCATTGGCCTTATCTTATGTGGGTCAAACGTTCAAATTCTTTTCGAACACGTGATTAAGTGGTATAAATATCATGACCAAAAATAGGGTCACCATTCCTTAAAGTATAAACAATTCGTGAACAAATATGAAGACAATTCAAACATTATATTTGACATACGACTTCTAACTTTATTTAAAGTCCCATTATCATAAACATAAACTGCAAAGAAAATAGGCATTTATCTATTTCACAGTAATGACCTAAAACATTTTAATAATAAACTGAATAATTGCTTAAATAGACACAATTCGTTGCATTTCAAAGTGAAAGTAGATCGAAACCGAAAGTATTCTATGGATGTCAATGCTCAAAACAATGTATTGATCAAAGTATGTTTAAAATGACGTCTTGTAACCAAAAAAGTTTTCTTCAAATTACATTATTTAACCTCTTTAATTCTTTTAGATATTATATTGTCAATATTGAAGAGAAATGACTATAATTTGCTTTTATAAAAGAATCCCTTTAAGAAATTGGCACTTAAACTTAAATTTAGAAATCAAAAATGGTTTGAAATATTTATTGTGTCTCTTATGCATGTTATATTGTGATAACTTAACGGTTGTAAGACAGCAGCGTGTTCAGTTACCCTGAACGTTCCAAAACGTTCCAAAACGGAAGTGTCGGAACAACTCAACCCAAAGACAACTCAACCCGAGACAACCGTCAATCCCCTACTAAAGGATTGAGTTGTCCTATCTTTGAGTGGAGTTATGCACGGGTTGAGTTGTCTTCGGGTTGAGTTCTCCCGTACCCGTAACGTTAGCTAACAGTCATTACTGAACACGCAGCAGTTTTCCTGTCTGCTGTAAATAAATATCTTCATAATAATCACTTGAAAATGCCGGAACTACAAAATTTCGATTTTTGTTGTTGTTTTTTTGTAAGAAGCTACAGTTGTTTCAGTTAATATTAATAGTTTCGATAAGAATGCATATCTACACTTTAAGATATTTATCTGATGTATAATTATGCAAAAATGAATTTCCTTTCACTTGTATTCTTCACGGAATACTGTTTTTTTCGTCTCCTGAAAACTTACCTTTTTGTAGTTCCGGCATTTTTAAGTGACCACGACGAATATATAATGTATGGCTATAATGTACAATTTTATGTGTTGACCACTGCAAAACTCGAATAAAAGTTAAAACTGACTAAAATAAGTAATGCCTAAGTAAAAGAAAACTTCGGATGTTTCTTACTGATTTTTATCATAAATTCGCGGAACATTGGTCGCCATTTTTGTGTCACGTGGGTGATATCAGTTGTTCGGGTCACGTGTTACTTGTATAAGTAATGGTGACCTTTTATCTATCTTTTTATCTTAATACGTACTTCTTTAAATAAACAAAAGTGCAGATCAATGACTGACACATTCAATCTGATTGATCCAAAATCCGATCTAACATTTTCCGCTCGCCTACTCGCTAATTTAGTTCTGGCCTTTTTCAAACGAGGGTCACGTTCAGGTGACTTTCTCATCATAATATTAATGACGAAATTGTTATGATCCGGAACTTGTTTACATCGTCTACACCACGCAATTTGAAATGAGCCTTACAATCGCAGACTGTGAATAATACCGCTGTTAAATTAGCTTGCAAACTTAGGTCTAAAAATAGAAATTACGAAATCAAAATGTGATTAATATTGTTTCGTCTAGATGAAAGCTACGCATTGATTAGTCGACATTAAGGTCATTTCGACGTGACCCTCCATTGAGATAGTAGAGATCTGCACGACAATGCTCTACAGAATATCTGTTTACGGAGATTGTGACACATTTAGCATATGGACATTTGTTCAATTGTCAAAAATATGTGTAATACAACAAAACATAGACATAAAAATGTCTTATGCATTATAGTGGCGAATATTATGATTAACAAAAGAATGAGATCATTTAGTTTCGATAATTTTACTCAAAACTTGTCATATTACGAGATGTTTTCTTCAACCGGACCCTTATAAGATAAATAACTCGATTGACAGGGTCGCGTTGAGTGTACTTATTTCTTCACATTGTCGCATGCCTCGCATATTAACAACGGTCAGTTTATGGTCACCATTAATGTCCTATAATTTTACAAAGGTCTTGAAATCTAACAAAACAACAGCTTCAAGCACGTGTCCTATAACACATTAATCTCCACGTGACTTGAAACAATTAAGACACTGTATGGTCACAGACCGACCTCTAAGGAAAGATAAAAGTAGAAAATGTTATATAAAGACACAAAAACTCTCATTTGTTATCAATCTTTACGATAAAGAACAAGTAAGTTAAACATTTCTTCATTAAATATTTCATCTAACTAAGCCGGGGGATGAAGCGTTTTTAATAAGTCTCGCAATTTTGGCGCTTTTTACAATCATCCTTACAATAAAAACCATCGTACGTCAAAAGCAAGGCACTTTCATAACGGTCATTTCTTTAGCCAACCAGTTCCAAATATTCTTCAATTATGAAAAAGATGTATGCCTTCTGAGCATTACATATCATGATTATTTTTTATTATCCTTCGGATGTCAACTACATATTCATGAAGTTGGTTTTCGGATGGTTATATTATAATAAGGCCCACCGATACTTATATTTGCCTTATCATATTACCTTTAGAACAAACCACGCGATCAAACGCTTCTAAGTTAGATAAACATGGATTTCAGAACACTGTTATTAGTTATTTCTTAAACCTTCATTAAAATACATATTGGAGGCTGATAAAAAAATGTATGTCTTATTCAAAGCTTTAACTTTTTTGGGGTGACTCTTTCTTGTGAACAGCCTGTTACAATAGAAGCATATTACAATGATATTCCTGTACAGCTTATCGAAATCACACCATGAGAGTAACAATCTGGTTTGTCCTGCATAAGGCACTATAAATGTTCGGTGTTTTTCGTAAAGGATTCGGCAACGCTCGATGACCAAAAGCATGTTTCTACCAGATTTTAAGGCTTCTCTAAATCTGAAGCTAATTCTCGGACGGCGTGTAGGAAACATCATTCAAAACAGAAGTACACTGTATGAAATGAAACAAATAACTTTGAATACCATTCTTTATTGCAGACAGACGAATCATGAGGGCTTTAATATTATTTTGTTTTGTAGCATTTGTCTATGGGTATGTTATATTTTACTTATTATCATTCCAACTCCCTGCAACTGTTACTTCCCTTTATGTAATTTTAAATTCCAACTAAAGTGGCGACGCGTAAGGTAACCGGTGTGAGGAGTTAGGCTATTATTGTCACGCGGTTGGCGCATTAATTAAAACCATGAATATTGTTTCGTTTAGTATCGATTACAATTTCCAAAAATATTTTTAGAATTCCAAATAGAACTGCAACTTGCATGGTGTAAATCGTTTCCATGACTTTATGAGCATAATATACATGTATGGGTGAAATAATTTATATCGTTTCGCTAATGAGTGGACTGCAAGTTAGCGGAGTAAGAGTCCCCGAGAGAGATTGGTAGAATCTATAGATAATAGATAACAAGTTGGTGAAGATGCATCAACTTGAAGCGTAATCATAGATAACCACAAACTTAAAATGTAGGGGCAGAGATCTATGCATCTCTATGACCGAGTAGATTGACTGACCGCCGTATTATGACTGAAAAGGCATCGAAAAAGCGGCGTTACACACCACTGTGGCAATACCACGTGACTGTGACATTACAAATGCTACGGTTTGAAGAAGAAAACAATGAAAATCTATCTCAACTCAAACTTTTAAAGAGCTGTAAAATCTTTTAATTCCTGTTAGATTTCAATGATACCAACGCTTGTCTAATTGTCTAAGCAGATAGGTGTATACTATTTGCTGTGCACCATATCTTCAACGTCATTGTTATACTCGTACTTTTTGCTAGAGGAATATATTTACTGTTTTCTTCTTGCAACCGTAGCATTTGTGATGTCATAGTCACGTGGTATTGCCACTGTGAACATTATACAATACGTTTCTTTATAAGTAATGATCGAGACTCTAGATATGGGAGTTTAGTTTTGATAAAAGTTTAACATGCCTCTTAAACATATTTCAGACAATTTGACCCCAGCGTCATGCGTCATTACCTTGACTTAAGCTTTGCTAGATATGACCATACTCCATTGGATGGTGTTATAGAAGAAATAGAATGGGATTCCACTGTTTACAAAGATGATGCTAACAGTATGTTAATACTCTATAAATGACAGTTGTTTACAGTTAAGAAAGCTCCCCACACATCTGATTAACCCAATACTATATATACGTACATGTTTATACATTGTATGTTCATGTGTTTTTAAATGGTCGAAAACGTGCCGTCCGCATATTTGCTTATCATCTCAACAACCGCATTCTAAATACCTGCACTTTAATTAGGGCTGCTGCGGAGTTCTCGGATATTCGCGTACTCGACCAGAAAATCGAGTACGAATATTCGTCAAGTCCGAAATCGTCGGATCGCGATCTATTTTTTTTGAAAAAAGAAAGAATATTTTTTAGCTTAATTAACTATAAAAACGAGCCTCACTACTTAAGAAAATTTTTAATTTATGTAAGGATTGAATTGTCTTGTGTCAAAATGTCGATGATTTACATTTAAATAAAAATGTTATCACTGAAAATGCCAATAAAACGTCTGGTAATAGAAATGTTTGGAGTACATGGTTTTCCATATAGTAAAAGCTTCAGTAATTCTTCACTTGTACTTGTTAAAACATGAATTCCTTTATTCTTCTTCATTAACAAGTGATTCGTGGTTCGATTCGTAAATTGCTACACATGAATCGTGGTGCAGATCGGATCGCCACTAGCGCAACGATCCATAGCCCTAATTTTGATATATATGTAGTGTTTGCAATAAAATACAATACCATACAACGCAACGCAATCCAATAAAATACAATACAAGACAATACGTTTATTTAGCATAAAGCCTATTTATTAGGCTTCGGGTCAAGAACATACATAGACAAATACATATTTACAAAGAACAAACAAACATGCATAAATTCAAATTTGTAATACATATGAAATAAATTCGAACAATGATTAAAATTATAAATAACCTATTATGTCTCTTCACAAAGCTAAACTAGCAAGAATTTCCAATTTTATATTACAAGGGTATATTTACTTTACCCTATTTGCTGCAGTAATATCACCATAACTATATTGTACTCTTATAAACGCCCCCATCCCTTCGGAAAATGTATCCAATGACAATTTACCTTATTCTAAATACTACGGAGTGAATTAAATTTATAAGTGAAAACAAATAAATATACCATTATTATATCAGAACTGAATATTAAGAATAGTATAAGGTGAGACAAAATAATACATTTCATGTAAGGGAGGAGAGGCCGAAAGGACGAAAATTTATAAGCTTAAATCTCTCTAACAATGACAGATGAAAGGTACTTCCAAAATATGATATTTCCCCATATTGATTATTTCCTTTATTCGTTAAAGGTACTCATTCACAGATTTTAGTGCATTTTTGTGACTTTTATTGTATATGTCTTGCAATCTATAGGTCAGTTTGTCTTAAAATGTCAAGAATTATTTCTGGACACAATTACAGACACTGGACACTATTTTCAAAATATAGAAAAATCTTAACCAAATCTGTGAACTAATACCTTTAATATCTTTATTTTTCAAATTTATTCATTATAGGTCATCTTCTATAGTAAGATTTATTAACATTTCAGATGATACATGTGTCAATATGATAGAATATTCACGAGCTCATACTTGTCCAAAGAAGATTGATTTATTTCATCATTATGACCACAATCATGATTCCTGTGTCAAGGTTGGTGATTTGTCCGAGGAATTCCACAGTATTGACTTAAACAGTAAGTTCAACTCTCTTTATACAGTACAACCTCTCTTGAACAACACCCACTGGGAGAAACTAAACGAGTTGCTGTTCAGAGGTGGCTGCTCTACAGAGGTTAAATTCAATACAAATCCTGCCTCAGTGAAATATCAAAAGCTGTTGTTGTGCAGAGGATATGTTCTGTAGAAGGCCGCTCTACAGAGGTTATTCTGTCTCCATCACCATTCAGAAGTCTTTGGGTAAAATCCTGTTAAAGGACATTTGCCCCATAGGAAAGAACCAGGTGTCATCTGAACATATTCAGATTTGATCATTAATTTATTAACTTTAGTTTATCAACATAATTATGATTCAATTAATTTTCATTAATAAACTTTAAGTATTGTAGTAAAATTTTATGATATGCATGATGAGTTTTCTATAAATTTGTTGTGATAGTGATTAAAATAGCAAAAAAATAATTAGAATAAAAAATTAAGTTAGAGTATGAAATTGAGTTTCTTCATAAGACCACGGGCTGCCGGCGTCTCCATTTTTTTTAAATATATATATAGCATATGTGTTTTTATTTTTTTTTGGGGGGGGGGGCACCGGCAGCCTGTGCATGAGACATGGTGAAAAAATGTTCAAACAAAGGACTTTGATGAACATATACTATTACTTTATAAACAGCTATTATCCAGCACAGCCAGTAGAACGTGTCTTTGACTGAAGACATAATATATTTAACAATGTTTTTGTCATTTTCAGATGATAACATCGTCAGTTTAAAGGAATGGGAAGATTATTTTATTATACTTACACGTAATTTATTCCCTTCAATGACTGTCCCAAGTACATAAACAATATAAACTGATATCATCCATAATTATTTTTTGTTTCAAGTATATTGTACTTTCGTTTGTAAATAAATAATCATTTCTGGATGCGTGTTGTGTGTTATTTTGTGTATAGAACTTTATTTACAAATCAGCAAATACTTGCCTTTGGTATACAAAACAGGACAAACATGACATAAATACAAGTATACAAATACAATACAAGTATACAAATACAATACAAGTATACAAATACAATACAAGTATACAAATACAATATAAGTATACAAATATTATACAAGTATACAAATACAATACAAGTATACAAATACAATACAAGTATACAAATACTATACAAGTATACAAATACAATACAAGTATACAAATACGATACAAGTATACAAATACAATACAAGTATACAAATACGATACAAGTATACAAATACAATACAAGTATACAAATACAATACAAGTATACAAATACAATACAAGTATACAAATACAATACAAGTATACAAATACAATACAAGCACAATTACTTTTTATTTGTCTAATTTCCATAGTGATGCACATACAATGACTATACGACTGTAATTGGTAAATTCGATTAAACTGATAGTAACACATGAATCTACACATATTTTATTGTCAAATAGTTTGCATATATAAAAACAACAATTACAGGTATATATGTACAAAATCACAATGGGATCTGGTTATAAAACATTCGAATCAAAAGAAATAAATTTGAATCGAATCGACTTTTCAGCGATTCGTTGCATCTCTAAATGTTTCACCTGGTAATAATGAATTTAAGGATATTATTTTCATTGGTTAAAAATCCGAGCTGTAAGTATTTTAGTCCCACGAAACACTGCGGTCTTATTTATTGTAACTTTTGAAGTCATAAAACACTGCAGTCATTTTTTCTTTCTGTTACTTGTGACATCATGAAACAATACAGTCACTTTTTCTAAATTTAACGTGTGACGTCATGAAGCACTGCAGTCATTTTTTCTTATTGAAAGCCTAACGTGTAATGTCATTTTCTCGTATTGCAACTTGTGACGTCATGAATCACTGCAGTCTTTTTTTTACTTTTAACTTGTGACGTCGTGAAACACTGAGGTCATATTTTCTTAATGAAAATTGTGACGTCATGAAACACTGATGTCTTTTTTGTAATTGTAACTTGTGACGTCTTGTAACACTGAGGTCATTTTTCTAATTGTAACTTGTGACGTCATGAAACACTGAGGTCATTTTTCTAATTGTAACGTGTGACGTCATGAAACACTGAGGTCATTGTTTCTTATGGTAACTTGTGACGTCAGACATAACAAGTAATGCTAAAACTATTCCAATGATTATCACCCCGATTCCTCCAGTAGCTTGGGCTGACTTCCGGTTGTCTTGAATACATATCAATTTTCTTAGACTTTTCTGAGTTGTATTTTTTATAACAGTCATGTCTTCAATCATTTTTGTGAATGCTGGATTATGAAGAATCTGCTGTATAGCTCTGTTAAGAGTCCTGCTACAAATACTGTATTTTACATAAGTGCAATTGGTCGTAATTAAAGTTTGATCTTCTTGTGAGAAAGTTAAGCACCCTGTCTCGTCTGGATCTCTGTCAGTTCTTAATTGTCCTGTAATCAGGAATTATATAAATAGAAATAATAAATCACGGTGGCAATACCACGTGACTATGACATTACAAATGCTACAGATTCAAGAAAGAAAACAGTAAAACATTTAGCATCGACTAAGAGTTTTAAGTAGTCGTAAGTATTTTATTTCTCGTCCGATTTCATGATACATGACTGTACCTACGCGAGGATAAGAAAAAAAGTGTATACTGTTTGCTGCGCATCACATCTACAACGCCAGTTATATCCTTTTTGCAAACACCCTTTAAAACCTACCAACATTTTCTCCTATTCAAAATATGTCAACGACTTGTCACCGTAGCACGCTGAAAAAATGTTTTTAACATTGGTTTAGTCATATTGCAGCGGTTCTGATGCCACTGAACAAGGCTATAATGAAATATTTACGTCTAGTTCTGTGCACAACATCATTGCCAGTGACTGACAACTGCTAAGTTCTATGTACGTGTTTCACTTTCGAGCTAACATGTATAATAAACTAAACTAGTAAGTGAATATCTACAGAGAAACTTAGTGGCTGTTGCAAACCATACGATGTTGTCGATTTTGAAGTTGTTTTATTTAAGAAATAAAAGGTTGCTATATTAAGACCGTTCCGCTGTTGAGTCCATCGACTTTGATGGCCCTAAAAGTAGAACTTTACTGTAGTTTGTTTGGTCCAATCTCCGTAAACAGGTATCATGTAGACTGCAGTGGTATATAAGATGGATCTTATAGCGTTGCTCCGAGGGTCACGTCGAAATGACCTTTGTGTCGACCAATCAATACGTAGCATTCACCTAGACGAAACCCTATTAACAGCATTTTGAATTCGAAATTTCTAATTTAGACCGACGTTTGCGAGGGAAATACTTGACGGTGGTTATATTTACAGGCTGTGACTGCTCTTTTTAAATTGCGTGACGTAGACGATGTAAGCAAGTTACTAAACATAATGGTTGTGTCATAAAATCATAATTAGAAAAGTTCACCTGAACGTGACCCTCATAACAAACCAGCCATATCTAAATTAGCGAGTAAGCGAGCGGAGAATTTTAGATCGGGTTTTAATCAGATTGGTTTGGATCATACAGAAACAACAAAAAACTTACCATCCATCCAATAAGATCCATTTGATAGTGTCAATATAGATAACATTTGAAAGTATTTAAATGGATCAGAAAATGTCACCAGAGAAGCATGTAAAGTGTCCCTACAAAAGTCTTTGGCCTCCTCGTATGTTGTTGAGTTATAATTGACGTAATACTCTTGTTGTCCTATCTGCACCCAGCCATCTTGTCCTGATATGATACAAAGTGTAAAAGTGACATGTTTTAAACTGGGTTTAAAACACATTTGTACCCGGGTCGGTGGCGCAGTTGGTAGCGCGCCGGGATTTGGAATCTCGTGTCCCGAAGAGAGTACGGGTTCGAATCCCAACTGGGGAGGTTATACACTTGCTTAAAACCTCACTTAAACTTACAAATGTACAGTGAGGATTAAAGTCTGCTTCCATATATATGTTCAGCTGACATTACCATCTTGCACGAAAACCCCTGATCATTGAAATAATTACCTTCAGGCCGGCGATCATTAGGAATACCTATTTATGCCTGTGTGGAGTGGAATAACTTTAGGATAATTTATTGGTCAAGAAAATCAGTGCCCCTAGTGGGGTTTTAACCTGAGACCTCTCGATCCCTAAACGCGTGTCCTACCACTAGACCACTGCTTCTAACTTAATTATATCTAATAATTAACTTAAAGTTAATAAATTTATAATGTTCCAACTAAATATGTAAATTTAGCAATGCATGCTTTATCTATGATGTAGTTTAAAGCGGAGAGGCTGGCGGTTGTACTTGCTATAGAGAAAAGGGCTAACCTTTTTCAGAGTAATATATATTGTATAAGTTCAACCAATGGCCAGCATGCATTGCTAAATCTACATATTTAGTTGAAGCATTATCCAGTGTAATAAACGATTGATTGATGTACCTTCAGAGTAACACACAAAAAGGGGATCAGCAAGATCCTTTATCTAACGGTATAAAGACTTACTTCTAATGCTGGCAATAACTGTCGTCGTCAACGACATTGTTGATGAAATTAATGTCGTTTCCGGTGGTGTTGTAGAAGTCGTCGTTGTTTGAGTTGTCGTTGTCGTAGGAGTCGTCGTCGTAGGCTTTGGAGTTGTCGTCGTCGTTGTTGTTGGCTTCGGAGTCGTCGTCGTTGGCTTTGGAGTCGTTGTCGTCGTTGTTGATGGCTTCGGAGTCGTCGTCGTTGGCTTTGGAGTTGTCGTCGTCGTTGTTGTTGGTTTTGGAGTTGTCGTCGTTGGCTTTGGAGTTGTCGTCGTTGGCTTTGGAGTTGTCGTCGTCGTTGTTGTTGGCTTCGGAGACGTCGTCGTTGGCTTTGGAGTTGTTGTCGTCGTTGTTGTTGGCTTCGGAGTCGTCGTCGTTGGCTTTGGAGTCGTTGTCGTCGTTGTTGTTGGCTTCGGAGTCGTCGTCGTTGGCTTTGGAGTCGTTGTCGTCGTTGTTGTTGGCTTCAGAGTCGTCGTCGTTGGCTTTGGAGTCGTTGTCGTCGTTGTTGTTGGCTTCAGAGTCGTCGTCGTTGGCTTTGGAGTTGTTGTCGTCGTTGTTGTTGGCTTCGGAGTCGTTGTCGTTGGCTTTGGAGTTGTCGTCGTTGGCTTTGGAGTCGTCGTCGTTGGCTTTGGAGTTGTTGTCGTTGTTGTTGGCTTCCGAGTTGTGGTCGTTGTTGTTGGCTTCGGCGTTGTCGTCGTTGTTGTTGTTGTTGTTGTTGTTGTGGTAGTGGTTGTAGTAGTAGTTGTTGTTGTCGGAATATATGGACTTTCACATATTACTGGGTTTTTTTGTAAAGCGTTCGTGGGTAATGGATTATGAACGATTACATTACTAGAGTAAAACATCGCTTGTAGTTTTACGCCAGGGCTTACTGGGCACATGGTATCTGAAGTAAAGTAAAACAATACATGGATGGCTAAACTTAAGTTTAAAACATACTGTTTAGTGCATACAAAATAACAAAACGTGTTTGGGTAAACATTAAAAATGAAACAATTCTTTCCAGAGGTAGGCAGTATTGAAAATAAAAGTTGTATAGAGCTAATTCATTTTAACAAAATTAGCATGGTCGATAAACCAAGATACTGATAAAACATATTAAAATTATATATTACATAGTATCATATTATGTTATTGTCATCCAGAGCATCCCCCTATCGTGGATTATAATTTATTGTATCATTTATATGAAAAGTGTTTCGTGAAAAAGCTTGTAAAACACTTGATACAAATTTCGCACAGAAATTCACAAAATTAAACATTCGTACACACCATTATAGATATTATACCATTTAAACATGCTGTTATAAAGCGACCTCCGTACGAACGTTCTGCACATCAACTTGTGACATCCGGGTCTGTAGCGTAATTGATAGCGCGCCGGGACTTCAAATATAATTTATCGAAAGGGGTACGGGTTTAAATCCCATCCTGGGCGGTTATACCCATCTTTGAACATTTTATAATAATAAACTCATATATAACATAGAGAAGTTGTCCACCTTGTTGAAGGGTATGTTATTGCTGGTTATAGAAATGGTTCAAGAAAGCTAGGTTATGTGCTTTAGCCGCCGTAAATAACCGGGATTGTGTTGACACGGCGTTGAACCCAATATAAATCAAAGCGCTAATAGCGCTGTCGGACGTGGATTTTTGATAGACTATATAAACACGTGTTTATATAACAAATAGAAGTGAAACATGGGAAACTTTCCCTTACATAAGCTGGATTTGGTGTACTTCAATCGCAAAAACAGCATCTCGTCTGCTTGTTAACGCGCAATGCGAATTATAGTAATAAAAGTACAGTAGTAAGTATCTCCGGAATTGCACACGCACTGCCTAATGTAATTGTCCGCAAACATAATTTTTGAGGATTTGCTACAGTCTGCTACTAAACATGGAGAAACCCCATGTAAAACTAACAATGATTTATGCTTTTGACTGGAACCCAATCGTACTTAGACGGGTAAAAGTACGTCAGGCAAAGCAGAATAATGGCTGCGTCAAGTGTATTGTACAAGATATCGGAAAATCATGTTTTCAAATGAGAATTTCTCACTATGAAGGCTTAAATCAAATGATCTTAGTATTAGAACTACAATGGATACCTTATATTAGGCTTTCGGTTCCAATTATGCTTAATAAACAGGCGCGTAGCTACCAGTACGCAGAGTACGCAGCTGCGTACACATTGGTCCAGAAAATCGTATAATTACAACGCCAAGAATGCAGTAAATGTCTGAGGGGGTAGGGGTGTGTGAAACAAAACTGCTCGTTATTTTACTAACCTTATGTCAAGTTACGTTTCAATGGGACTTGCCTTTTGGGAGTCGAATTTACGGTTTAAATTCGTTGTTTGTCTTTGACTCCAGGCTATATAATTCTTTAAACGCTGGTTGGAATGAAATGATAATTGGTATGAATGTTGTCTATCTATATTTGTGCCCGAAATGAAATATACAGACCCTTATTGAATAGTTGTCAAAAAGCTCCTGAGATGATTTACAGAAAAACAAATGCCCTTGACCCCCCTAGGATTTTGCGGACACATTAAAAAGCCCTTGTTATGCCACTAATAAAGTTTCGGAAATTCTAACGAGACTATTCAACGTCTGAATTGTGTCCACTTTGAAGACATGTTTTTTGTTAATCGTTCGCTATATTTAAGTCCAAAATGAAAAGTCCTAACTAAACTCCTACCAAATTACCGTCGTCAGAAAAAGATCGTTCAAAATAAAGAAAAAGTAAAAGAAAAGTTTGTAACCTGAAGATATATTGAGGGCGCGGCCATTATAGTGCTTTGACTGATCCGATAACGATAGTGGTAAGGGGCAGGTAACCCAGTCTACTTATAGCAATACTTACTGTTATTGTGATACCAAACAGTGATGGAGCTTTTGTCAAATATTTTGATCACACTTGCTTGAGTCATATAACCGAGACTGGCAATGTCGACGAGTTTACTTGTTGAGTTCTTACAGTATTCTACAGCATCACAATATGTTAAGTTTACAGGCGACAAATGATAGTAAGGTGGTTTATCGTCGATAGTTTTCCAAGCTGTAAAGAACACATAAGAACGGTTGCTATTCACATTTAGCTTAAACATTGAAGCATTATACCATATTTACTTTAGAAAGTGTATTTTGCAAATGACCTAGTTTATCATTCGTTGCAGTTTTAGCAAAGACTTTGAATTTAATTATCAAAATAACCGAGATCAAATAGAAATTTCAGGCGCCTGGGTATCTCTGCATTGGTTGCACGCAATTCTACATATTGAGGGGTCATGGGTTCTATTCCCGGGCGGGGCATACTTTCATGGTTATGAAATTATTTCTACGGCCACTCTCTCTCCTACCAATGATTTTTAATTATGTAGGGCAGTTGTCGGTCACTGACGAAAGTATGCGCTTAGTAGTTGGTTAACAGCTAAATCCAGAGATTTTGCCTTTCCAGGAGTAGTGAGTAGGTTGACTGACCGCCGTTATATGACCTATATTATGTGTTTCTACGGCGATAAAACCAACAAAAACAAAACAAAATTACCTGAGTTAGTCTGTGTTGTGGTTTTACAAAGACTTTTATCAGCCTCACATATAGGATAGGCTTGACGATCACACACTGCATCTTGATCCTCAGATATATCTGTAGCCCCAAATTGAATTGTATGACATTTAGTTGCCAAGTCATATTCTGGAAAAAACCCGCAAATATTGAATAAGCTCAAATGGCAAATTCGCACTATTTTATGCCATTTCTTATCATTGTTTTGATATTCTCGGTGGTCGGTCTAACTAATCAACTTTCTTGAACCTCTTTTACAAGCTTGCATTCTTACAAGAAACTGAAGACTTCCGCTACACTGAGAAACATCGGCGTTTGTATTTAAATTTCATTGGAGATTAATACCCGGTATCTGCCAGGAGTTTAGCCATTTATGCCCTGCATGTTATCCACCAAATCATGACTTATGATAATATTATATCTTCTGACTTCAAATCACTGTAACTTATTACTGATACAATATCGTAGATTCGAGCCCAGCATACAATTAACACTTTTATACATTCAATAACAGAATGACAATTTATTGAAAATGAAGAACACAGCCTAAGACAAACAAATGTAGAAGAATGGTAGGAGATGGATTCTCAAAAAAGTAACATTGAACTCTAAAAATCGTTTGAAAATATAGGTTTTCCTGAGAATCCAAACTTGTTACCATGACATAAAATATTCGGCATTCCTCGGCCTCTCACTACGAATAACCTCGGAGATATTTAAACGCCATGTTGGAACTACATGTGCATCACAAACAATGCTTTAAGTGGCAACGATTAAAGTCATGTTTTAGTCCATGAATTTGAAATGAACATCATTTAATGATACAGCTGAAAAATATTCGGTCACATTATGTAACTTACAAAATGTTTTCACAAAGCCTTATACGTTTACGACAAGAACTAGTTTGCATAACCGTTACATGTTTCGCCAATCTGATTAAGTTAGTGAGCACTTGGGTTTTAGAGGTAGGAAATGTGTAAAAGAAAGATTCGTACTTTTATTTACCCAATAGTTCTGGTTCTTGTGTTCATGCAAAGTGCAGCTCTTAAATTCTAGTTGAATGGTACCAATCAGCTTTGTTCCAAGATTTATTGGTGCTGATTTTGGTGATAATGATCTACAGTAGTTTCCAACTTCGGCAAATGTCATGGAAGTCGAACTTAAAAAATAACATTTATCCAAACAAAGCCTCCAATCAACTGTGCTGGAGAGTCCTGCAATAGATAACATAACTTGTCATCATTAACTTGTCTGTGTGGATTTGGTAGAAACAGTGATGGAAATGCATTCCTAAAAGGCAGCGTAGAAAAAATCGAGCTACTCGTTGGACACATTTTGGCAAGTGATTCGCCGATCTATGAGTTTTGTGCGCTACCGACGATACAAGCCGGGTGGGCTCACACTGCAGTTTCCAATAGGATATTACTCGCGAATTAGTCGCTGAACAACGATCATGTAACTACTCGCAAACTTCCCGGACTTTTTTATAGTATGTCAATTAGCATTAAAATTGTCACTGTCAGAACTTTTGTTGCTACTAAAATGCTTCCGAACAATTTTGAGAATTTTAGGAAATTTTATATTTAGGATGAAATATGTTAACCAGCATCTGTAAAGATTTATATACGTATACATTCCTAACAAAATATCTGATTCACCTGTATATGATATGATAAAGTTCTATAATCTAAATTGAAGTTCTTAATAGCGCATTGGCTTTTATATTGGGACACTTCTCAAATTAATCATTTGGGACTTAAAAAATCGTCAGAAAATCATATGTCTTCTCGCGGGATTTAACATAAATGAAAGATTGATAAATAAATGAATAGTTACAAATACAATTATAATTAATTGTACTCACCAATAAATGGAGAAAGCTGCAACACAACAAATCTTAACCAAAACCTATACTGACGGCTCATTTTCCTGCGTCAAACAATGTTCTCAAATATTAGATATATCTCAAGCACTTTAGTGATATTTGCAAGATGTTTAAAAAACTATTTCGATTATTTTAAAGGAACCAGGCAACGGCACACTTCCAGGCAATGTCATAGATTTTTGTCCATATTCGTTGCGAGCGAAGAAAAATATAGTCGTGGAATAATTCGGCAACTACAATTATGAATAGAAAAGCGACACAAGCATTAATGATTTTACTACTAAAAAGTAATCTATCTTCAGTTCAAGTCAATACTGACAGGTCAATGCAAAACTAGCTTATATCCTTCTTTATTGGAATGCAGTAAGACAAGATTTGCACTTATCCATGGATATACCAATAAATGGTCTTAAGTTTGTCATAATTATAAAACCTAACTTGACCCAAAATAGAAGAAAGTAAACAATGGTTTACTGATAGAAGCTTTATTACTTTACATTACGGTAACTACGTTATTAATTTCCGGTATTTAGGTAATTATACTAAGTAATGTATTTACATGTATATCGTGAGACATTGAAATCAAATATTTACTAGGTTTGATTAGTTGTAAGCATTAAGGTAATTTTAATCAAATTTGAGTGAAGATTTTATTTTGACTTTATTCAATCCCTATCACTATCAGATCACATGTTTTATAGGCACGTGCGTTTTTACTGAAGAAATAACGTACAGTTGTCTTTGATTTATTGTCGAATAAAACAGGCACGAGTTTTGAAGTGCCAAAATTAAATATCGAGTGTTATAGCACGAGGTTTTTAATAAGCACTTCAAAACAAGTGTCTATGTTTTATTCTACGACAAACTATAGAAAAAAATCATGTTATTTCGATTTTAACATTGAGAATTGAATAAGATTTCCATTAAGGTCTATAAACGAGGGGTGAATTTTAACAGTCTTGTATGTGAAAAACGTGAAAACGTCAATTTGACTCCAAGAGAACAGTTTTTGTAGAGAACCGTAAGGTGGTAGATTTACATATATATTACTATATATTACCTCCAATTTTGGAGAGTTACATATTTACAGACAATGTATGATTAAATAAACAAAAAACAAATAAAAATTAATAAAAAAGTCGACCCTAGTTTATATATAATGCTCTAAGATGATATTATATTAGATTATACAAGCAAATTTAAATGTTTAATAATCTATTTATTTATACATTTGTTATGTAATATTTAATATTATGAAATGTGAGCAATGTGAGATATAAGAATTATATAATAAGGACATGGTGTGGATAATTACATTGTTTGTACATTGTTTAGTTTATCTTAATAATATATTGTATATTGTTGATATAGAACTAAAGATATCTTCCATTGTACTTTATTTTATATCTATTTCGGTGCAATTGATTACTCTCCTCTTCCCTCCCTTTTCTTCTGTCTGTTTTCTTAACGCTCTAGGCGTTACAGTTATCGCGAAAAATATTTTTAACAATATTTCATGATAATACTCTATGTAAAATAATTTTATTAAAATTTGTTACAAAATGTACCGCTTGGTCGAGGCTATTTTGACACGGGAGCATCATTTGGACAATCTACATGTATGTAGAGGACCTTATGGTTATATCAGGGGCTAAATATATAATCTCTAGGTCATGCAGTTTCAGAGGAGAAGATCTTTTATGCCTAGGAACGGACAGTGGCAAAAAAATAAACCAATGGTGTTTTTCACAAAAATTATTACCAAAAAAGTCTTTGTAAGTCAGTTTCATATAATTAGCACTTTAAAGTCAGGCGGATAATAAGCATATCTATGATGAGATATTCCAAAGGTATACACAATTCTTGTCATGATCCCTTCAGCCTTTTGCCCTTTAACGGCAAAACATGTAATATAGGCGTATATATAATATTTTGCGTTACTCTGCAAACAATATATAATATGATTGTGGTTCGACGGTTTGGACCCACCTGGAAAGAATATCCTGGATCCGCCCATTAAGGTCAACGTATAATGACGTTTGAGCTAGGTGTAATGGTAAAATGTCATCTTATAATGCGCATGAGCATCGTATAATAATCATACTGTCATCGTTTAATGACGCATGAGCATCGTATAATAACCAAAATGACATCGTATAATGACGCATGAGCATCGCATAACAGCCAAAATGTCATCGTATAATGACGCATTAGCATCGCTTATAACCAGAATGTCATCGTATAATGACGCACTAGCATCGCATAACAGCCAAACTGTCATCGTATAATGACGCATTAGCATCGCTTATAACCAGAATGTCATCGTATAATGACGCATTAGCATCGCATATAACCAGAATGTCATCGTATAAAGACGCACTAGCATCGCATAACAGCCAAACTGTCATCGTATAATGACGCATTAGCATCGCATAATAACCAAAACGTCATTCTCCTCTCCTTCCAGCATCTTGTATGAGTACGAATTTTTCTTTCATTCCACAAATTTCTCAATGATCTCAGTTTCTGCTTCATCTTTGAACATCAATACCACTTTCTCATTGTGCACAGCTCAAATACCTGATAAGTGATCTGTAGGAAAACTGCTAGCGTCAAACTCAACTGCTACATAACCAGTAATATCCTTATAAAAACGTTTGCTTCTATCTTATTATAGGGACGTTACCGCTATGGAGAGTTTTTTTTACTCCTGTATATGTGTTCAGCAAGTCGCTCGGCTAGCTCAGTCGGTATTATACTAGTCTACTGGTCGAGGGATTTTAAGTTCGATTTCGGGGTTGGGAATACTTTTGTGGAGGTTGGTACAAAATAATTTCTACGGTCATTCTCCCTCCTACCGCTGATTCTAAACCATGCATAAGACAGTTGTCGTTCACTGATGGAGTATGCGCCTATTAATTAGTTAAAAGATAAATGTAGAGATTTAACCTTTCAAGGAATGATGAGTAGGCTGACTGACTGCCGTGATATAACCTATAAAATGTGTTGCTACGGCGTTTAATCGAACAACAATATACATACAGCCTTTTTACTGCACAAACAATGTTTTAAATGGATACTTTTTCCGGTTTAATAAGCTCTGTAAACCACGATATCGGCCAATATGTTCTAATATAAAACAACACGATACGCTGTCCAGGAAAATAAAATAATTTATTGAAAAATAAAGTATTCAAACAAATAAGATACATTATGCTACAGAACTCTACATAGATTTTTTTGTTAAATATTAAATAAGCAAGACTTTATTACAATAAATATAAAATACATTTAAATTCAACAATAAATTAAAAATTTGTCATCGGAGATTTTAAAGATGAATAATGTGTAGACCTTCTATTTGTCTAAGTTTGGGTTTGGGAATTTTTCGTTTCGTAGTTACTTGGTTTTTCCTCTGAAACTGTATACATCTAAGTAAAACTTTATCTTAAATTCCGTGTCAGGTTAAAGCTAAGTTATGTAACAATATTTAGTTGTATTGTAGTATTTTCATTCGTTACCGGATGATCTTTTGTGTAAAAATTGTAAATAATTATCTCTGTTCTGTTCCTGTTCTGTACATTTGTATTAGTTAACTTTAATGTTTGTTACTGAAAAAAAGACCAGTTTTAGAAACTTAAGAAAAGTTTTCTAATTTTATCGTATAATCAAATGTAGGCACAAGCTTTGTTGCACGTATAAATTTAACAAGCGCGTTAAACAAGTGCAAAGCAAAATTGCAGAAAAGAGTAAATTCATTTGCACGCAAAGGACAGTTGGCTGTTTGTAAATGGTTTTTGAATAATAATTTATTTAAATGACAAAATCTTTAAAACGACAAAATATTTTTAAAATACTCATTATAAGGAATATTGCAATCAAAAGAATGTGACCAGCATATATACATTTACATTTGAATAACTTGAAGTACATGTATTGTAGGTATGTAAATGTCGTGCTTGTGCTACTGATAGAGTTTCAAAACCTCCATCTTTAAATCACACTGGATTGTTGCTTCTGAACATACGTACAAAATTATTTAATAATTATTTTCTTATTTGTACGTGTTCAGAATTGATTGAGAGTGTTACTCTGATCATGTAAATAGAATTATAAAACAAACATTTCTACGTTAAAGACAAACATACACTCTAACAGACAAAGTTTAACAATAATTTGACTAAAATGAAATATTAACATATTGTAAACAAATATAAAGTGTAAATGTCACACACAAGCATTGCATTTATGTATATTTGTAAGCAAGGCTATAAACATTACCAAGCAAGTCTTACAGTTCAGCGGAAATAAAATAAAACTCATAAATATCAGGGCGACATAACACGTGACCAAATTCAAAACAAAATGGCGGATTTTTGATCGACTGAACCAAGGCTTTCAGGTATTCATACTTTTCTTGATTTTTGTTGGTTACGAAATGTGCCCTCACATATAGCAATTGGTTTCGGTTTTATTTTGACACAATTATTTTAATTCTACTTGCTGTTGTTGATAAGAGCACTTGTTAAGTATGTTTCTATTTGCAGCCCAAAGTCTATTTATGTTTAATAAAAACAAATATCAATACATGTGTTTGAAGAAACTACGACACAAACCAAATGTATTAAAACACGTCAGAATCGAACAAACATAATGATAGGCCATATGAATATTTTGTAAAAAGGTATTGAATTTTCAAAATAACTGAAAATGTTAGTTCACTCCAGTAAACAATCCGTCATTTTGTTTTGATTTTGGTCACGAGATACGCCGCCCTTAATAATGTATGTATACCAAGGTAGAACCCTTTTCTTTCCAGTTCTTTTATTTGAGCTCTTACCCTTCAGACTGCTAGTAACAATACTAGGGTTCAGGGTTTCTCTATTAAGCCCTATTTAAAATCAATTGTGACATTTCAATATTTGATTTCTATTTGAACGAAATCAATTACACACTGGTCCACTACTAGAGTACCTCTGATTATTTCTTATGCTGCAACAATATTTAGGTAACAACGCTATACATAATGGATAGGGTACCCCAAGCAGAGAGTCGAACAACAAACAAGACTGGTTACAAATCGCAATGCAATACACACAGGTGAAAAGAGGCTAAAAATAGAACATAGCTACATTAAAATTATATCACATTTTGTATGAGTAAAATCCATTTACACTTAATTTATATCCACAGAAATGGCAAACGTTGTATAATTGTTCCCATTTATTTAGCATACATCAAGTTATCACATTGGGTTTTTTGTAAAAAGTACATACTTTAAAGGTACACAATCCCTCATGACACACAATTAAAATCTGATTTTGAAAAGCATGGTGCATGTTTACAAAATAGAATATTTTTATTCATTCAGGCATTCATCATTTTATATGGTTTAGATTCATTACATAGCTTGAACGATGAAATCTTTATCGGAGAAGAAATTATCGCCTTTTCATATGAAAGCAGATCAATTCTAAATTTGTCCATAAAAAGCCAAGGTTGATGCAGTTATAAATTCTGCAGGTGAAAATCTTAGAAATACAACGTACAAACAAGTATAATTATTTCTAGAATGATTACTGCCTTAAAGGTACTCATTCACAGACTTCAACTTAAATATCAGTTATTTTTAAGCTATCACAATTGTATTGAAACATTTTTTGAAGCAGAAAGTTATTGCTTCAATAATAACAATTAAGTAAGCTACAAATGATGGTGTTTCAAGTAGTAAAAATCTACCCCGTATGTCACGGTATAGACACTTTTTGTGCATTTTGTGACTATTATTGTATATTTCTTGCAACTTAATGGTCAGTTTCTCTTAAAGTATTAAAAACTATTTTTGACACAATTACAGACGATGAGTGGTATAATGAATAATGATTAAAAATATAGAAATATCTTTACCAAATATGTGAACTAGTACCTTTAAAACATAGATTTAAGAAAGGGACTCTATACCTTAAAACATTCACACATCATAACAAGCCAACATTAAAATTCATATAAAATAATAATGATTTAGTTAAACAATATATAAATATATATTGTCCGTTTTTTCTCAACTGTCAAAGTTTGAATAATTTCACGATGACTGAATGCATTGTTTTTGTTCTGGCGGCCTAATGGTTATTAAAAATATCTTGACTAAAACATATCATACGACATAAGAAGCTTTATTCAACCATAATACACACTTTCGGAAACTCATGGGTGCATTACAACAATAATTTTAACAAACCCATTCACCGTGAAATTATTCATGTTTTGACAGTTGAGAAAAAACGAACAATATATTTGTCTTAGAATATTCAATTTGAATAAGTATGATAAATTATTAACACTAAAATTTCAATTGTAAGGAATACCATCATGATAAATGGCTTCAATAGTGAAATAGCCTTGATGAAATTTACTATAATCTTTTCAGTCTCAAATAAAGCTTTTGTAGCTTAAAAATTGTCATAGGTCGCATGAATTTGCAATATTTAAGATGGCCTTTTAAGACGAACTTTACCTTATTAACATCAAGATGGATATACATATACCCTAAAACAAACGTGACCAGAAAGTCGGTAAACTAGAGTTGCCAGAAAAACGTACCAACAAACCGTACAAAAAAGTGTTGCGTCCGAAATAAAACTCTGGCAACTTAACTTAGACATACATTTATCAATTTAGTATAGCAAACTATTTTTTTAAATAACATGTTTTAACCATATTGTTTTATGTTGTGTACATTAATATTGTATCATGTAAGTTTAATATATTCAAACTTTCATGTATTTTGCTTGTTACATGTCTACATATGTATTCATCAACTTAATTAATAATAGGGACCACAATGGAAATAAGGATTGAATTCCTTTTTTTTGTGCTATCCCTATATTTCGATGTATTCGACATGGTCTTAATCAATGCAATCAAGTGTAATGATACTTCTTATATTTCTGTATTGAAATTTGCCTATCAACAATAAATACCTGTTTTATTCATTCTCATCTTACTGTACATGCAATTTTATAGACTGTTTTTATATATGTTAAGTAACATTTTATGCATAAATCTTTATTTATCTTTATATTGTACCATCACTTCGCTCACCATACATGCAACCATGTCAATGTCATGAAATATAAATAAATATACATTGTATTTATTACTCTACTTTTTCCTGTTTGACATATCTGTAAATACTTTTTTATGTTCTGTCATAAATTTTTGTAGAGCATGCTTTTCTTTATATATATCATAATGTATATACATTATTTGTAAAATACTGCCAAACGTTTCTTGGCAAAGAACTTAGTTAATGTCAATAAAATATTTTGACTTGACATAAAAATACAATATTAGACAAAATGGACCCATACCAAAACTAGAGTGTGTCAGAGGAGCAAAGATAAATAAGATTGCAATCATATGGTCCACAAGAAATAAAGAAAATAAATTCAAAGAAACGAATCCAAATTACTAAATCACATCTACTTATGTAGACATGTTTATGTCTTATTTTAAATTTATAAAAAATTGACTATTCCTTATATGACATTTCTTAAATAACAATACGGTTGCCCACAAACAAGATTTGCTATTTTGTTAACACACTTTGTTTTACATAACCGTTTGCTCTTTTTAAACCTCGTTTGTGTCATAAATTGTAACTGTAAACCTTTGTTAAATATGTTTATAGGTAAAATTATGAAATATCACCTGTTATTTGAATATGGAATGCATCATATCGCATGAAATTCACTGTTCTGTAGAGAATAAATTGAAATTCATATAATATAGTGAAATCTATGTCATATGATTGCTGTTCAATAACATAGCATAGAAATGTCCAAGGAATAAAATAATTCACCATATTTAGTAAGTTCGATAGCCCGTGGAACAAAAGTTATATTAGTAACAGTTTACTGGGTTGGGGTCACATCACAAAGGGTATATTCACCAGTAGGTGCATCGTGATGGAGGATCATCAAGGAGACATCACCACATGTTATAGCATCTGTACAGTCACAATAGTATCTGCAAGACTGTAGGGGACCATCTACCTCCTCTCCAGTTAATGTACATTTTCTTCGATTTCCTGTAAACTTAAGAGCATCGCCGTCCTTGCGGTGAGAAACCTTAAAGTTAAAAAAATAAAGTTCGGTTTAAAGTCTGCTTCCATATACATGTTCAGCCGACTTTACAATCTTGTATGATAACTCCTGATCACTGAAATCACCCTCAGACAGGCAACCCTCACAGTACCCATTTACACATGTAGAACAATTGTAAGTAAATATTTGCTCAAGGAAATTAGCAGTGCCCATAGTGAGGTTTAAAGTTTAAACTGCCCGATCTCTAAGAGCATGTCCTACCACTGGACCACTGCTCCTTTCAATCAAGTAATAAGGCAACCATAAATTATAATTACGAATCAACATTAAAGCGGAATTTTCATATTTTTCAACATATATTTCAACAATTTTAAACTCTTGAATTTTCTAAGAAACATTTAGAAATGAATGAATCAGTGTTTAGAATGGCAAATTCGGTGCACTCGTGAAAGATAATAGGATATTGGTAACTTTATGTATAATAACCTACACAGTTAGTTACGGTATTCATGACTTAAGTGCATTTGTGTTACACATATTTTATATTTCTCACAATCGATAGGTCAGATTTACTTTAAATGTTAAACATAGGCTTTCTAACACCGAAAGATAATGACAGATAATTTTAAAATATTAAAATGCTTTGGGAGGTTATTTATTGACTTGTCTCAACTATTTATACTTTATCTAAATTAATTTCTTCTTGTATAGTACAATTCCACTCACAATCTCAAATCGAAGACACTCCATCCAGATTTAATTTTTGTTTGTTTGTTGGGTTTAACGCCGTAGCAACACATTGTATATGTCATTGAACGGCGGTCAGTCAACCTACTCACTCCTCCTTGAAAGGCTAAATCTCTGGATTTAGCTGTTAACCAACTACAATGTACTAAGTGCATACTTTCGTCAGTGACTGACAAATGCCCTACAAAATCAAAAATCATTGGTAGGAGGGAGAATGACCGTAGAAATAATTTCATGACCAAGCTCCACGAAAGTATACCCCGCTCGGAAATCGAACCCACGACCCCTCGATCAGTAAATATGCGTGCTACCAACTGAGCTAGTCGGGTGGCTAGATATAATTTTATGGATTCAAAATTATGCGGCTAGATTAGAGTTTAATTCTCCATTTGACATTTCCTGTCTTGAAATCTTTAAACATATCCATTGGTTGCCGGTAAAGCAAGAAGAATGTTTAAAGTTTTATCACTTGCTTACAGAATCGTCAACAAAACTCCAATTCAAACACACATGCTTCGTTTCATTGGGAAAATGCGTACAGAGAACAATAGGCTTATTGTAACAATGTAATTATGCGTCTCGTGATTTTAGCAATAAGGATTAAAACGTTATTTCTAATGTAAAATGTCAATTGATAATTTGTTGTTTTTTCGCCAGCTGAGTGTGGATGGAAAAACCAAGTATTCAGAGTTCTAGAGTTCATTAGCTGGATACATTACCTTTGTGACTTGTGGTCCAAATGGTGTGTTACATGTTAGCCCAGCTCCGGTAACTGTTAAAGAAAATGGTGTGGAGCCATTAGTGTTAAGGTATGGTAGTATCGTCTTGATGCTAAAATACAGAAAGCGAGTTGTTGTGGTGGCGGTCTTTGTTGGGAGAATAAGGCAAGTAGTGTTGTCAGCATCCAATAAGAACATTATCGACTGACGGAAGAGTTTCACCAGCTCAACGCCTCCATGAAATTCTATATCTGTGAGAACTGCAAAAAAGAAAATTGTGATATAGGCTTTGAGTTTTGTTCGAAATTGCATTTCGGAACATCTTGTGATTTTGTCATTTAATACATGAAAACGTCAGAACAACTGATCTTTTTCGAATTTCCCGGTTTTAGAATTCAGATGTATCCTCTGACCTATGTTTTATTACTTTCAACCGTGTCCATAAATTCACAATAAAATAGTTTTTACTAAAACTCACTACGGTGAGATATTTGAAAATGGGACCCATAAAGAATTCTCAACTTTGAAATCCATGTGACATATTCCACCGGTTTTAGGCTTTTTCTCTTTAATACTTATGTATTATAATCATTATTTGGGGTTTAATCGCCGTGTCAACACAATTATGGTCACAAATAGACAAGCTTAATTTGGCTCTTGTCAATAATCAGTACTCTCCTACCTTTCCACAATAGCGACGGCTTATTTATGGAGAGAGACGATATTTAAGTCAAACTTTCATTGGAGGATATAACCATCGTGTATAAGATACAAACCCATTCCCTTCAGGAAACCAGCCCCGTGTTCAGTAACTACTGTTAGCTAACGTTACGGATACGGGAGAACTCAACCCGAAGACAATTCGACCCGTGCATAACTAAACTTAAAGTTGGGTCAACTCAATCCGTAAGTAGGAGATTTAGTTGTCTCGGGTTGAGTTGTCTATGGGTTGAGTTGTTCCGTCACTTCCGTTACGGAACGTTTTGGAACGTTCAGGATAACTGAACACGCTGCCGGAATAGAATACCATATTACTAATAACAGCGTTAAGGGTGTAACAATACGGTAAAAACCGTATTGCAATATATTTCAATACGCATCGGTTTTCGAAACGGACATTCGAAACATAAATTAATGCATGTGCATTGCATTCGTTACTCGCATATGCGTATTTTCAAATGATATTTTTATCCAAACACTTGAAAGACTTTTGTAATATGAATTATACTTTAGAAAAGAGCATATTTCGAAACGGACTTTTGAAGAGAATCATTTTCTAATTTGACGAATTGTTCAATATTTAAGAGCACAATAAGATTTTTTTAAGTTTTCAACACTTTTTAACATTTATTCAAACATTCAAATTTTAGATTCAGATAAAAACAATCAGTAGAGTACATAACAGTACGCATGCGCAACATGGCTGACGGTTTTTTCATCCCGCTGATAAAAAATAATTAAAAAATAGAATATCGTAATAAATATTGGATTAAAGGTGAAATTTTTGGACTATTGTGGTTATAAAGTGTATTGGACAAATCACGGAATACTTGGAAATGAAGAACCTAACGGATTTTGGACAAACTAAACCAAATTGTGTATAATCCTTTGTCCGAAAATTTTCAAGTACCCGCGCAAAATTGTGATTTCCAATCAACTCTCAAATTCAGTCTTGTTAATTTGTGATATTTGAAAACTTGTTACAAGTACACTGTAGTGAAATGGATAACTTTGAGAATATTAATGTGTCTGTTAAAAACCGATTTGACGTTTTTAATACGAGGGATTCTTACAGGAAAGATCAAAATGTAGAAATATCCAGACAGGATTTCATATCAAGCAGTACTGACGGTAAACTACTTCAAATATTTGATGAACTGAAATTTATCAGAACTGATCAAGTTAACAATAGTAAAACAATAGTAAACATGCAAAAATCTATGCAGAAAATGGGTGAAAAACTTAGCCACGTCACAACCATAACAAACAATCAAACCCAGTTCATGAAAGCACTGGCGTACAAGTCAATCGATTTAGAGGGGCGGTCCAGGAGAAATAACTTGATATTTCGAGGGATAAATGAATCTCGAAATGAAGATTGCTTATCACTCCTTAATGACTTTATCAGAGAAAAACTGAACATAAATAATCAGGATATATATATTGCAAGGGCCCACAGACTTGGAGCTAGAACTCATGGTAGACGTTATACACAACGCCCAATAATTGCAAATTTTAGGGATCACCAGGATATATCTTATATTCTTAGCAAAGCTTATAGACTGAAAGATCATCCTGGGTGTAGTATAGATAATGATTATCCCAAAGAGATTCAGACAGCAAGGTCACGTCTTTGGCCCCAACTTAAGTCATACAGAGCAAACTATCCCAGATCCAAAGTCACCATGGTTTATCCGGCAAAAATTGTGATTGATGGTAGAGTGGCAGTTGATGCTTTCCCTGACTGGAATCGTCTAGTGAACTATGATAGACTCACTGATATTTCAACTACTGAAGGGCAGTTTGACCCAACAACACTTCACAATAACTATCATCATGAAGTATCAAAACCAATCAGCAGTTCTAATCCCCTTAGGGGTGAATCTATAGTTATAGATGAACATACGCAACAACATATTCCTAGTACTCGAGATTCAAACCCCATTGTCATTGATGAACAGCAAGAAGATACAATCCCCAAGCAAACAGGCTACGCACATGAAACTTTCACTCAACAACTACTAAACAATGATATTACATGTCACAGCCAGTACACAGTCAACGAAGGATCTCCTCTGAACGTAAATAATAGTCAACAGTCAGTGTTTTTACAACCAAATTCTAATGTGAATATCGCGTCATTACGCAATACAACCAGTGAATTGGATAAAAATAGCTTGAATAGTGCAAGTGAAATTAGTGAAATTAGTGAAATTCACTTTGGTGAATTACCTGCTCTTGTCAGTCAATCCTCATCTGTGTTGAACAACGAATCGGTACACCACGAGGCCAGTACAAATCCAGCCTCATATGTAAATCCTTTGAGTGATAATGCAAGTTCAAATAATTCAAGCTTTAAAAATCAAATCACAAATAAATCCAGTATTGGTGAAACAGTGAATGTTAACGGTTGTAGTGATAAAACAAGTAAGAACACTCCACACGTGTCGAGGTCTAGAACCCGCAACATACGTAGAACACATTCAGCTAGTCCATATGGTCGTAACCATTCTGTGTGTAAACGTGGGTTTTCCCCCACAGGTAAAAATAAAACTGGAAGTATACTGACCAATGAAGGCCAGTCTCAACACTAGGACAATCCGGAGAAGGTCAAAGTTCGTTGTGTATATTTGAATGTCAATGGTCTATGTTCTAAAAGAACCAATAAACTAAATTCTGATTACATTCAACAATTGTTTAAAAATAACGATATTTTATTGTTTAGCGAAACATGGACAGACTCTTCCTCCAATCTTTATGTTAATGGTTTCGAGCATTATGTCTTGAACAGAGTAAAAATAAAATCGTCTGCTAGACGGAATTCAGGCGGAATTATTATTTATGTTAAAAATAGCCTGATATCTGACGATACAATGTTTTTTAAGTCCGAAGATGATATTTTATGGTTAAAACTAGCTGCTGATAGACTGCAGATTGACAAAGATTTATACATTGGATTATGTTATGTAATACCTGACGACAGTAGTCGTCAGTCTTTAAACACCAGTAACATATTTGATAGATTGATCGACTCTATTGTACATATTGATAGTAAATCAGATGATTATTATTGTTTATTATTTGGTGATTTTAATGCCCGTACATCCACCCTACCAGACTATGTTGAATTTGACTGCCATAATTATGATATATTGCCTGATGATTATACCCCTGATATGATTTTACCTAGATTTTCTCAAGATGATGGCCATGTAAACAGTAACGGTAGATTGCTGTTAGACTTGTGTAAGCAGACTGGTCTTAGAATTAGTAATGGCAGGAATGGTAATGATTCTAAGCTAGGTAAATATACATGTGTTACCAGCAGGGGAAGTAGTGTTGTTGACTACTTATTATGTAAATATGACATGTTTCAAAATATTTCAGAATTTAGTATATGTGATCCTAATATTGTATCTGATCATTGTTTAATGAATGTTGTATTTTTATTTGATAATGTATCTCAAACCCCAGAATATGTTGAACAGTCTACGGCTGAATATGATAGCATACCTTTTAAATATGTTTGGAATCCTGACGAAAAGGCCAAATACATACAAAATCTAGGTAATGATGAAAGTTCACTTTTATTACACGATCTCAATGAGAATATACATAGTAGTGTAAACCAGTCCGATATTAATGATTGTATTCACGAGTTTGAGGGATTTTTTAATACTGTGTCCTCCCCATTCATAAAAACATTACGCTCGCAAACAACGTACGATAAATCGCACGGCGAATCATCTCAGCCATGGTTCACTGATCTATGTTTTGAGAAACGAAGAATATTTTATCATTGTTTAAATAAATATAGAGATTGTAAAAATGACTTCAATCGAATACAAATGGTTAAATCTCGGTCCGAATATAAATCTGTTTTAAGACGGTCTAGGTTCGAATATGATAAAAATAGAACTGATCAATTAATACGTAATAAGCAAAAAAATGCGCGCTTGTATTGGAAAATGCTTAAAGAAACGTGCGGTATAAAACAATCCAATATTTCAATTGATACTTTCCAAAATTATTTTAGATCTATTAATGATCCCGCTGATAGATGGTTTTCACCGGACGAAGACGTTCTACATTTTGTTGAAAATTATGAACGTGAAGAATATAAAATTATGTTCGATGAGCTTAATACACTAATATCACGTGATGAGATAGTCTCTGCTATCAACCAATTGAAAAATAATAGATCTAGTGGACCTGATTTATTATTGAACGAGTTTTTTATTGTTGGAAAAAATGTTTTAGTACCTATACTGTATACACTCTTTAATAAGATTTTTAAAATGGGGTATTTTCCTGACAGATGGTCTGAAGGTTACGTAATTCCTTTACATAAGAAATCAAGTATTAATAACGTGGAAAATTTTCGTGGGATTACGTTATTATCTTGTTTAGGTAAACTTTTTACTCGCATTATTAATAATAGGTTAATTACATGGGCGGAAAAATATAATGTATACGTAGAAGCACAAGCTGGTTTTAGGCCAAATATGAGCACTGTCGATAACGTCTTTGTGCTGAATGGTTTAATTTCTCACGTTCTTAATCAGGGTAAAAAACTTTATACGGTATTCGTTGATTTTACAAAAGCTTTCGACTATGTTGTAAGGGATAATTTATGGTACAAATTAATAAAATTAGGACTGAGAGGGGAAATTTTGAATATAGTTAAGTCAATTTATGATTCTGTAAAATCTCGTGTAAAATATGATAATAAGTTGAGTGATGAATTTTCATGTTTACTTGGTGTTAGACAAGGAGAATGTTTGTCTCCTTTTTTGTTTACTATGTATATAAATGATTTAGAAGTTGTTTTTGTTAGTAAAGGTTTAGACGGCATTGACGTCGATTATTTTAAATTATATATGTTGTTATATGCAGATGATATCGTGCTATTTGCTAATACCCCAACAGAGTTACAAAAAAGCCTCGATTTATTAAGTGACTATTGCAATACATGGAAATTACAGGTGAACGTAAAAAAAACAAAAATAATGATTTTTAGAAAGGGTGGTTCTGTGCCTAATGATCTTATATTTTACTATAATGGTGTACCTATTGAATCTGTTTCTAAATTTACTTATCTTGGTATAGTATTTACTCCAGGGGGATCATTTCAGGTAGCACAAAGCACCATATCATCACAAGCTCAAAAAGCTATTTTTACTTTAAACAAATATTTGTACAAATTCACATACATCTCACCAAAGCATAAGTTAGAACTCTTTGATAAATTAATATCTCCAATACTAAATTATTGTTGTGAGGTATGTGGATTTACAAATAATTTATCTATAGAAAGGTTACATATGCAGTACTGTAAAAGGGTTCTTGGTGTCAAGAAAACAACACAGAATGATTTTGTATACGGTGAACTCGGTAGATTCTCTTTTAAAACTACTCATTTGTTTAGAATTATTAAATACTGGACTTCATTACTTCAAAAGAGTCAGAATAAGTATGTCTACATTATATATAAGTTACTTTATAATGATTTAAATATATATCCTAATAAGTCTAACTGGTGTTCCCTATTAAGAGATTTACTATTTTCTTTAGGTTTTTCGGATGCATGGTATAACCAAGGGGTGGGAAATGATATTTTGTTTTTAAACATGGTTAGGCAAAGATTAAATGATCAATTTATACAGAATTGGAATGCTAGACTTTATTCTTCAGATAGAGCATTATTTTATAGAAATATTAGTTCATTCAAATTCCAGTGATATTTAGAATACTTTACAATTGAAAAATTTTGCCAATCATTTAGTCGTTTTAGAGTCTCTTCTCATAACTTAGCGATTGAATCAGGTAGATGGGTGAAACCCAATAAAATTCCTTTACATAATAGAAAATGTTTTAGTTGTGATATTTTAGAAGACGAATGTCATTTTGTCTTGGAATGTCCTATATATGATAATTTAAGAAAACAATATATACCTAAATTTTACTGGTTAAGACCAAGCATGAATAAATTTGTTGATCTTATCAATTCAGATAACAAAAAAATTATTAGAAATCTTGGCATTTTTATTAGTAAAGCTTTTGAGGAACGTGATAAGATTTTGTTTAGAAACTAGAATATTTTGTATCAAACGTTTGTTCAAATAATGTCATAGATGTATTACGCTGTATTTTTGTTCTATACAACTGTATCTAACTTTATATGTGTCATTGTGACCTTCTCCTATCCTATCCTTCTCTTTCCTTCTTACATTCTATCTTTCTGTCTTTATTATAATAGACATAGTTATATATATTCCTGTTAGTATTTTGGTTACATTTCATTTTATTTGTGTAAATTATTTATGTTCATTATGCGCATAACATGCTATGTATTGTCCTCATGCATTTTATATGTATTGGAAAATAAACTATATCTCATAACTACAAAACCCAGTTCAGAAAAAAGAACCGGTTAAAAACCGACAGAATTCGTATTGCAATATGAACCGGTATAGCGGTTAACCGTTACACTCCTAGTATTTAAGATAAGATTTAAAAAGAAACATGTATGAAAGTACAATACAAATTAATGTTACCATCTGTCACTGTGTGTGTTGGAGTAACTGGGCATTGACCATCAGTGTTGATTATTCTAGTGTACCTAGTGAACAATGGTTTGACCAATGTCAAAGCTGTCGGCACTCCGGGAACTGAAACATACGGTTCCATCTGTAAAAGTATGAAAATATAAACATATCATAGTATAATGTATATTAAATATACATGCATCAATAATTAAGACTTGTGCAAAATGATCCATTAATTGGTGCTGTTTGTCACAGTGTATAACAATACAAATCGTAGTTTAAAATGGCCATATTCCTCACACTCACGGTGCTTACGTCAAGTTTTGCTACTTAACCATTGCCAAGACTTAATCACGTGACGTTAGTAATACCATGTGACAAAGAATGGCAACCGCCATGAAAACACCAAAATCTCCGCAGTGCTTACTTCATGCTTTGCTACTTAACAATTTAAACTATTTTTATTTTTATGTACTTTATAAAAGTATGAGTAAAAGTATGAAATGTTGATTAATCATTATTTACTTCAAGAAAACATGAAATGTAAAAGAAAAGATAAAAAAAAAATATTCGGCTCTGTGAGGGACGAATTTACTTGTGGTGGCAGTGGTTTTTTATTTAATAAAGGGAAACAACCGCAGCGGAGAGCTTGTAAAATGTCAAGCGCATTGTTTAAGCCTATCGACCAAACATTAATGTTTAATTTATTCATTCTTAAATTATTAATATTTAAAAAAAAGAGGTCGCCATATCTCGCACAATCTCGGCATCGGAATGTGAGATAAACGAAATCTCGTGATACTTGTCACAAAACGGTTTTATACCACGAGTATAAAATGATCAAATGATATTCTATTGAACTCAACAGGTCACGTGATGTTGCAACCAATCCATCTAATACAGAACGCTGTTGGTATTATGTACTTGGAAATGATAAAAACACGTACATCACTGTTGTGACGATAAAAATCCACATTATCTGGGCTCCATTCCATGACTGCATCAGATGGCCAATAAACATCCGCACCTAAAGTAACACCTTCCACATAATTGACGACACCATCACCAAAATCGACCTATTTGAATCACAAAAATACCGATTTTTTTAGACATAGTGCAGTCTAAGCAGAAAAAAATTCTCTCCATAGCGGTAATTCTCTTAATCCCACAATCCTCCAAAACCCCAAAAGGCTGTACTAGGTCTGATAAAAATCGGTACATATAAATGCCCTTTACCTTGTCTTTTTCGTCTAAATTTGTTGATCTAGTCGCCATTTTTTTTCGTGTTAGGAACCATATGGGTCACGTGATTCCCTACATTGTTCGACCGTGCATAGACAAATAAAAGTTTGAGGAAAAAACTACTCATACCCACAACAATTAATTTTACTATAATAAAGTTTATTCGTCTAAAATCGTATGAATCATATGCTAATTTATAAATTTACTAAATGCCGATTTTGGAGTTTGCCTTAATGAATCTGTTTGTTTTTATCATCGATAAATGCGATACTGTATAGTCTAAAAAAGGAATTTTGGCCGGAGATTTTAGATTGCTCTGTATATTTGAGAGATCCTTCAATAATTTCCATTCTACTATAAAACAGTACTCAGTGGTATGGTATTATAGAAATGTGGCTTAAGTAGGTATCCGACTTTTATCACGGGGCTATTTGATCTACTGATCAAATGGGTCGTGGGTTCGGTTACCGGGCGCTGCATATTTTCTTGGAGCTTGGCCATGAAATAACATATAAGGTCTTTCCTCTCCTAAGCTCCTATCACTAATTTTAAATCCTTACAGGCAGTTGTCAGTAACTGACGGATGTATACGCCGAGTAACTGGTTAATATCTAAATCGAGATATTGGCTTTCTAGGAACAGTGGGCAGGTTGTCTGACATTCGGAACTTCCTCGGCGACCTTCTACGCAGATAAACCTCGGAAATCATAATGTGAAGACATAGATCTAGGAATTTGATTTCTGTGGTAATTTAGTCTCAACTACACAGAAATACGACGTGTGAGACATTGTACTGATGAAATGATGTAATAAAACGTGTAACAATGTTATTATTAAATGTTGGCATGAAAATTACAGTCGCCGGACCTCATAACCTGGTTGTATTCCTACTACGTCTGATTTCCGAGGTATATCTCCGTAGATGATCGCCGAGGTAGTTCCGAATGGTTGTCTGACAGCCGTACAATGGCTTATTAAATATGTTACCTCGGAGTTAAACCCAACAAAAAAACTTACCGACATCATAGTTTTTAAATCAAATTCAGAGACCCAAATGTGTGTTGCTGTATAATGCCAGCCTGCACTGAACGATACATTAGTTGTCGTATTAGCAGCATTCAAATCCGCATTGTTCATTATCTGGACTTTTATTTCAATTTTAATTTTGTCTTGTTCCGCATCGGTACTCTGTTCTACATTACACAGTACGATATTTGCTACAGCTCTGTCATAGGGTCCCTCAGTTTGGGCTGGATCCCTACAATAACACATATGCCAAATTTGCAATTTAAGTTAGAAACTATAGTCCGATTTTATTCGTTGAGCCGTGATAGGTTGGAATAGTCCAATCATAACATTGACAATAGGTATAACTAGTAAGTACTACATTGAAAATAAGTTCGAACTATTGTATCTCAAGTTAGTCCAGTCAAAATAAAGTTTTAGGTCAAACAAATTGCAACAGAAACTTTTCTGCGATGTATTGCCAGACAACAATATCCTAAACCACATGCAAAAAGTCCTCAAAAATATTGCGTGTAATAAGCTTGTAAATCAAGTCTAACATTTTCAGTTTTTAGGCCTACAAAAACGTCCCTTCCGCTACACCATACCGTAGATTTTGCTTAAAGTATATAGTATTATACTCGTATAATGCATAGTATTGGACACCAATAAATATCTTCTGAAATAGCGCAGTCTGGAAACGATACGGTCACATATGTCAAATGCATTAATGGCTGGTTAAACAAGTTGAGTTACCTTTTTGAAGGAATGGTCCAAAATTCAAAACAACTTAAGTGCAGTCGCGGCTTACCGGATAAAATCGGACTATAGCTAATAATTTAATGAATTGATTAAACAATGTCAAATGTATTAATGTATAAAACTACTCAATTGGTTATGGTGTTAATCTTATAATCCAAGGGCTATTTACTCCACTTTGATGCTAATTCTACAGTAAAACTACTTTGAAGAGCTAGATATCTTGCTCTAACTAGTACAAAACAATATACAAGGATGATATACATTGTAAACAAAGGTGGCATCACAGTTCCTGGTCAATCACTATACATGCATATGCATATACATGTATTACTAAAAATGTAGTTTTTTTTACCAAGTTCATTTTTCAATATTTATACATTAACACGTAACCACAGGGAATTGTCAAGTTACCTCCCTTTGATTTTTCAAACATACCTTTTATATACTTATATACAAGGGGTACAACTGCATTTACTTGACCACTTCATCTAGATTTATTATTTTGTGAATCACAAAAAATACTGATACCCTGGTGGCACTTTAACGGCACGATTTAATAAATTAAACATAACTCTTTGAGCTATGAATAACACCATCACCCTTCAGATACACCGAATAATAAATGCGTAGGTGGATTACAAACATCGCGCAGACTTTGTTAAGTTGACACTTGCGTCGGAAGGTTTTAACGGCCTTTATTTTATAGCATCTGATTTTGGGCTCATTGCTTAGATTCCTTAGCGGGACACTCAATGCTTTTTGGAATTTGTTTACTGCTGTCCTGCCAATCTCAGTATAATGTAGCGTAGGTGACATTTATTTATGGAGGCAATCTCAGGTAAAAAACTTGAAGCAAGTGATCTAAGCCCGCCCCCCCCCACCGGATCAGTGAAAAGGAAGACTGACCGTCCCTATATGATTAAACAATTGTTCAATTGCGACATAAAGCCCTGTACACTGCATAACTTTAAATATACTAAACAAAACCTTTAAGTAACCAGAATTTTATACTGTAGGAAATTTTTATTTTTCAACATTTATATCCGATCGATAATGGAATTTTAAAATCGATCAACCCATGTTGGAGTTATTGCCTGGACAAGATTCAGGACGGGCAGGCGGACAGGCAGACAGACAGACGAACAGAATGACGGACAAAGTGACTCCTATATACCCCCACCACTATGTGATGGGAGTATAATTATGTCCAGGGTATCTAGTTATTAGCTTAATCCAGAGATTTAGCTTTCCCAGAAACGATGAGGCGGTTGACTGACCGTCCTAAAATAACCTAAACAATGTGTTTCTACGGCGTTAAACCCAACACAAATTGAAAATGTTATTAAAGTATAGACAATAATTCAAATAGTCAATTGCACCTACCAGTAAGACAGGATGGCATCCAAGGGACCCATTGGTACACATCCGACGTTCACACCCGCAAATACCACAGTAGCTGAAACAAATGTCAATGTTGGCACCGGTACTGGGTCTAAGACTGCTGGTATAGGAAACTCTAGTCTCCCTGGTCCAGGTATTTTACTTCGCTCCGTTGTAACATCTAATGTGAATTTCACCACTGAGCCGACTGGGTAGCTAACACCACAATCTTCTGTTAAAGCAAAAGCGTAATTAACGTCGTCCTGAAAATCGCAGTAAAATATTGTGACTATATCCAAAACAGAGATAGGATTTTCTTGATTCAATCTCATAAAGTCTGGTCCAGTATACTAGGATCTGTACTCATAACCGAACGACTAAAAAATGTATCCACTGCAATTTTGTACTGAGTTCCTTTGATTAAAGCCTATAAAGTTAGAAATCTTCATTTGAAAAGAACTTATCCGATACCTTGTGCAATACATCGGGCGCCGCCATTATTCTGCTTTGTCTGATGTACTTTTACCCGTCATAGTACGACTGGGAACCAGACAAGACTTACAAGAGCATTATAACTAAAACAAATGTCGAACGTGGGAAACATAGCATTATATATAGGGGCTGTAAAGGTTAACCAATATACCGGTTCATTTTGCGATACGAACTATGGATACAGATATTGATTCAATTAGGAAGATGCATATGCACCTATTCATACTTTGCATGTCTACGCAAAAAACCGGTACGTAATGCAATATATTGCAATTCGGGTTTTTGCCGTATTGTGACACCCCAAATAATATATCACATAATAAATGACATATGTCAAACAGAATTAACCTGAGCTCTAAGTATTTAATTATAATAATTACACACTTCACTTATATTAAATCGTGAGTTTCCATATGCGTGTAAACGGTTATACGTGTTTATAACAACCGATGTGACTATATAAATTAATTTATTAAAAGTGGCATGTTATAGTACATTAATTTTGAATACATTATTTTTGGGGGAAACAAGTAAGTCAGCAATATTATGGCACAGTTTCAAAGCATTTATTCTTATGAAAACAACATTAATTGTTCAGTTCGTGTATTTTGACGAAAGCTTCCGATATAGCGCGATTTACAAACGAAGACAAAAATAAACTGTAAATACTGAGTTTAATATATTCTTGCATTAAGGTCAAGCTCAGGTTAAGTCTGTTGGACCAAAGCAATTACGAATGAAATACTCACATCATAAGCACCTGCAGGACCTACAGTGAATGTTTCAGAAAGTCCTGCATCACTATTTACAGTTGCACTGACAGTTTCTGCTTCCACTGCATCAGCCGACATTAGAAAAAACACTTGGAATTTTACGTTATTAGCTTCGACCGTATCAAACGTGTCATAGTTGGTCATTGTCACTTCCAATATATACTCTTCAAATAAACCATCATTGTCGCTGTCAGTTTTTGTTGCGATGATATCTTCTGCAGGTATCGCACATGGAACATTGTCCCCGTACTCAACAGGGTTAACTGAAAACATATTTATCACTATAATGTGTAGCATTATCCATGAGTTATTGTTGACTCCAGAACAAAGACTAGGATATTAGCTTTGATGCTAGACATTTTACTGAATAAATTTTTCAGACATCCTTGGCCATTCACTACAAATCACATGGGGCAAATTTAGACGTCATACTTATTCACCACATAACCAAACAAAATGCTTTATCCGGTGTTGAAATAAGCAAAGCTACGATCGTTTATGCGATTGTTATTGTGTCGTTTTAGTTCATAAATAAAAAAACAATAACATGACTCATTGATATAGCTTAACAAAATTTTGTTTCATGATTTATATATCATAAAATATGTTAACATAGCATAGTGTGAAATAGCTGCTCTGAGACAAGAACTTTTTGGTATAAACTGTTGCATATTTCGCCTTGCGTATGTAGCAAAAACCTTATGATACTATTACTACTACTACTAATAATAATAATAATAAAGACTTTATTTATCGAGGCTACACATTTGGATAAAAGAAAACATGTACAAGTTATTTACATTATTTACATAGTGAAAAACAAATAGAAAGATAAGTAATATGATGCAAAGTCACACAAGCCTGAAATAGAAAGAGTGAATATATCCAGTGGACAAAGACCAATTTACATTTATCGAGATTTCCATTTAAGGTATTGATTTCTGAATGATGTTAGACTTTCAGCTACTCTGTCAAGGATTCCTTCACAGATTATTCATCTTATGAAGGTATGTTCACAATCCCACTAAAAGGTTTAGAGACATAGTCCAGACTAATATTAATGTTAAAAAGGATCATAGAGCACCTTTAAACAGGCTTTTACCTTTTGCTATGCTTATTAAACGTTAATTACCTGCTAAGATGCTTAATCTTTGGGCGGCAGCAGTGCCTTGCTCTGTTCTTACAGCTATAGTATATGTGTCTGCACCGGGGACAGTTGTTACAATGACATCCATATAACAAGGCATACCTGCCGGAACATTAACACCATCAGAGGCAGTGGCATATGTTATCTGAAGTTATAAGTAAATACTGTCATACAACATTAATTGCAAACAATCAAGCATTTTTTATAACACTATTTGTTATATAGCCCCTTAGACATAAATCCATAGATATAAAGTACGTTTTGAAAACCTCACTGGGCAGGGGCGGATCCAGGATTTTCTTCTAGGGGAAGTCCGAACTTTTTCTAGGGGGGGGGGGTCCAAACTTTCGAACCACAACCACATACAACCACATTATACACATTTTGCAGAATAATGCAACACATTAATATTAACAAGTTTATAACCGTTAAATCTATGTTAACCACCGAGAAAATTTGTTTCATGCTACTTTAAAATGACATACAGTCAAGAAATACACTAATGGACAGGTACATTTTGGAAATTCTAGGGTGGTCCGGACCCCCCTGACCCGCTCCCCCTGCCTATGCTGGGTATCAATCTGTAGCAACAACATGTATTCAACTTTTGTTTTCAAATGACTGGGTAAAAAAATGTCAGATGTAAACACGTCTGTATAAAGCAAAGGGACCGCTTTAAAAGTTTTATTTCGAGAGCATACTTAATGGAATATACTTGTGATAAAAATGCATATTTAAAATGTCCAGGACGGTTTAAAGTGGAAATTAGTAGAATGGAAACATTGCCGCGTGTTCTCAGGTAACTCAACATGTTTATCCGTGATGCTTACATGTAGCGTCTCCGTACAAAAGGTATGTTAGACCGTTTGTGTACAAAACGTTTGTTTATCCTTCCAAAAGGAACATAACGAAGGATTGATGCTAAAGGTAATGTGTTTAACTTGCCGCAACCACAAGTCTTATCGCATTGGAGTCAAATGTGGTTCCAGTATTATCATGACCCCTGATCTGTAGGTCGGTATTGGTACATTTCATATTCCTTTTAGATCCACAGGGATGCCAACAGTCTTTGTGGATTGTTCCTACTTACCAAAACCTTAAAAAAATATACCACTCGAGATTGAACATATATTTTCTAAATATACACGTTTTTATGTTTAGCCTTTCTATGATGGAGGAGTGGGTAGGTTGACTGACCGCCGAGATATAATCTATACAACGAGTTGTTACGGCGTTAACCCCAACCAGAAAAAAAATCAAAGTTTATTTTTTAAAGTGATATTTACAGTGCCAGCATTTATTCCATCTTTCTTGATTGCAGGAATATACGCCACCCATATTTGTGTCTCGTCTATGAAAACTGCCACGGCTGCTGCCAATGTCTCACCATCAGGTATTGTAGAGTTTGTAGCCAACACAGTAGCTTCTACTACTATATTGTATTCTGCAGGATCTGGCGTCCCTTCTTTTGTTGATTCTAAAATATATCAATCATTTGCTTTTTTGACACTACTTATGTCATTTTGTTTTGGAATGTTCTATATACAGCAATCTTGTGTCTTTCTTAACATATGATTCAAACTTAGTGACATGAATGAACTTAAAGCATAGTAAAATACTTTCGACATGCGTCATCAGCTTTTCTCAAATGTTCGATTGTCGAAGAACTTTTCAGGACGCACTAAACCACGTTCATCTTAACTTTCAATTTCGGAACTCCTCAACCATTTACAAAGAATAACCTCGGACATATTTAGACGACATTTTGGAATTCCTTCTGCGTCACATGCCCAAGCAAAGACTTCAACCGGTGTTGAAGTAAACAAATCCACGATCGTTTAGGCAGTGATAAATGTCTCGTTTTCTGTCAATAAATATGAAATGTACGATTCAATGATAATCACCGAACAATGTAAAATTATAGTCACATATATAGCATAAGAAATGTATTTACAAAACCTAATGTATTAATGACAAGAACTATTTTGCATAACCGTTATGTGCTTCGCCTCGCGTATGAAGAAAAAAACATTCTTGGTGGACCACCACGAAAACTTCCAAGATTCATTCAATAAATGGTCGAGATGTTCCGAATGCTTAACTTTCGCAACATTACTATAGGCAGTACTTTCAGTCGTCTTGATCTATTTGGCATCTATTTTGAGCTAGCATTGGTGCTCTACACATCTTTCTTGAGAACAGTTCTGACAATAGTGCCGTTTAGCATTTTTTTCAATTGTAACAGTCAGCTTATGCCTGCTAAAAATTAGGCATTGCTTGTACATTTTGTGTTTTATGAATTAGCAATTTTGATCGATTGAATTAATTATCTAAACAGTTTTTTCTAGTTTTAACTAATCCGATAATTATGACGATGGATTTTTATCATTTTGACATTTCTCCTTATACATCGGCCAGTCAAAACGTATCTCAAAGTTGGGTAAAGTTTGGTTCAGATTTTGAACTATAGTTAAGCAAATGATTTCACCTAAAACCGGGTAAGTAGCAGTTAGTAGCGCGCCGGGATTCCGAATCTAGTGTCCCGAAGGGGTTACGGGTTCGAATCCCAACCGGGGAGGTTATACCCTTCCATGAAAATTTGACAATAGTGTCAATTTTCCTCCATAAATTAGATATATGGAGAAGTTACTGGCCGTTGGTAGGGTGTGTAAGTACATGTATTGGGTATAGATATGGGTCAAAGAAAAATAGGTAAGGTTCGCTGGATGCCGTAAAATCATCTTAAATTGTTTTAACACGGCGCTAAACCCAGTATAAATAAATATAAATATGACTTCACCTACCCTTGTTTGTCAGCTTTCCAACGTCTAAGGTAACTGAATTTGGACAACATTGACCATAGCTATCAGCCACAAGATTGGCTGTTGCCAGAGAATACGCATACGCTGTTCCGGCTGAGACAATACCGACATCATGGATAGAAAGACCACAGTCGGTGTCATTCATAGATACAAACTCTATTTTGACTTGTGCTTGAGGGTTTGGGATTCCAAACGTCAGTTGAACTTTTTGTTTTTCCGCATCGTCAAAAATTTCGTCATCGGTCAGCATTACAAGATCAAATGTTGGCACTGTGTCAGGTCCAGCCTAATGAGATGATAATGTATAAATGAAAAAAATATACAGAATACTTATAAGAAATAAAACAAACCACATGTTAGTGACATCTATAAGTTGATGTTTAAAACGTTCAAACGGAATGTTTCGTACTTCACATTGGACTGCGAAGGAGGTGCGTTAAAAATTCAACACGTAGCAAAATTCTAGCGCATATACATGTATATATTTAATGCATCTTTTCTCCCTTCTTCTGTAGTTGGTAGCGCTCCGGGATTTCGAATCTGGAGTTCCGAGGGGGAACGTGTTCGACTCCCACCAGGGGAGGGTATACCCTTCCATAAAAAAATGACAATTATGTCAATGGTCTTGAAGAAGGGTATGTGAGTACTGGTTATAGACAAAGGTCCAGAAAAGCTTGGTTCGGTGCGCTGGACGCTGTAAAATAACCAAAACGTGTTGACACGGCGTTTAACCCAGATTAATTAAATAAATAAATTTCTTCTCTGATCACTTAAACAAAAATGGCCGCTCTGTCAAAGATTTGTTTTTCTTTCATTCATGTAGATCGCCTAAGCAATAACTGGAACAGTCTCTTTTATAATTCATAGTTTTGTATCTTAAACACGTTGCTTAGAATATTTAGTTTTATGAATATGGCATGTTATTGCACTGTTGATTTTGAACTCTTTCGTTTATTGGGGAAGCTCGTATTTCCGTGATATTGTGGCATAGTTATAGCGTATTTATTCTTTTGAAACAAAATGTTCAGCACGTGTGGCTCTGTTAGTAACAGTGTTGATATTACCCAATTGTTTTATATACAATATAGATAATAAAACATGTAGAATATTTACGAATGTATTCATAACTTCCTGTTTTCTTCAAAGTTATACTCGTGTTTTAGATTGGCTCTCCAAAGTAAGAGAAAAACACCTATCCATACGCATGTATACGTCTACATCGTATTACATATACAGTACAAAATGTAGATGAAAAAATTTATGTATCAAAATTATTCTTTACTTTACAGCAGTTACCTGTAATCCTTGATACGTGTAACCATTTTGTGCAACCCAGATATTATTCCCATTGTTATATAGAACACCAGCACTGAGAAAAAACTGGTCACCAGCGGTTAGCGTTCCACCTTCTACAAGTACGGCTTCGAACGTTATCTGTACTGTGTTTGTCTCTACTGTTCCACCACCACTTGCTACTGAACCAAGGTCAAACACAACTCTGTGATGATGCTGCACTCCATCCTAAAATAGGAAACGAAATCAGACTTAACGACAATCTTTTATAAACAATTGACATTCGGTCCAGCGAAATGGATTCTTTAACTGGACCAAATATCGAAGTAAAATGTTAAAATCTGTTGTCCATTTTAATGATTTTGCATAATAATATATCCTAACAAGAATTGAACATTGTCATAACAAATATTTATTTTATATTGAATTGAGATAATAGTTGCTGTAAAAAGATGGTGGTCCAATCATATTTTAAAATTCATAGGACGGACGGCAATTTGGTCGACTCTGTCCATGGTTAACTGCTACTATTGTCCGTTTTTTCTCAACTGTCAAAGCTTGAATAATTTCACGCTGGCTGAATGCTTTGTTTTTGTACTGGCGGTCCAATTGTTGTTAAAAATATCTTGACCAAAACTTATCATACGGCATAAAAAGCTTTACTCAATCATAATACACATTTTCGGAAACTCATAAGGGTATAACGACAATAATTTTAACAAATGCATCCACCGTGAAATTATTCATGCTTTGACAGTTGAGAAAAAACGAACAATAGCTAAATTCAAAATAAAGACGAGAACGCAAACAGTTGTGACTAACGTCGCATTTTTAATATTTGTTTTTGACAATCTCTCCAGAATTTCAAAGTATGTTGGTTTTTACACGCATTTATGCTTCTCATGTACGATTCTTCATGCCTGATTCCAAGATTTTTTTCGACCATATTGCGATTGTCAGTCGACCTTCGTATTTTGACAGGCCTAGATCTCTTGACCGAAGCTAATTACTTAATTCTCAAACAATATGAGTTATCACTGGCTGGCAACTACTGGCTGTCAACCACTGGTTGTCAACAGCTGGCTGTCAACTGCCGAAACCTGATACAGAAGTAGACAAATGAATTGCCGTAGGAATGTTTTCATGAACGAATTCGATGAATGCCTGTACACACCGCTTAGGGATCGAATCAACGATTCACGAGTTCGTGGTTAGACGCGCTACCGTCTCAGCTTAAAAGACATGTTTGAAACAAGCGAAATACAAGTCAATTTTATTACCAGAGCGGTGAAGCCTGTAGCCAGATGTTTTGTATAGCTGTCACAGTAAGCGGAATTTGTTACAGTCAGGGAAGTACCTGTCTGACATTGAACTATGTCCCCTAAAGCAACATTAAACTCTTCTAGAGAAAGAATTAGCTCAGCTATTACCCCTGAAAATATATAAAGGAACTAATAGGTTTTTTTTTTCCATATTAAATACTTTTATAATCCTAATACTGTACGTTTTAAAAAATATATACCTCGCTAATATCATTTGCCGTTATCAAACTAGTATAATGTATAATCCTTTCAAGAAAGTTCTATGAGTTATATAAGACGTATAGGGAAATCTAGCGGAGGATCCGAGGGGTCTGGACAATTTCAAAATTTCAAAAATGTACCCGTCCATTAGTGTATTTTGTAAATGTAAGCCATTTTAGGTAGCAAGAAGCAATTTTCTCGTTCTCGCTTCGCTAGCCTTTGTGTTTAACATAGATGCAATGGTTATAATAATTTTATTTCAGTAACAATAACATGACACTTGGCATACAAATGATGAAATATCACAGTATGTAAAATGCCATATGTCATGCATATCAATACCGGGGATGGGAATCGAACAGTCCTACCTCTAGAATGAATTGATGGATTGGTTTATTTTTACACACACACGACGTGTTATTTAGTACAAACTATACAAGTACTTACCCTCAGTTGTAGCCGAAGCAGGAAATGTAATATCAAAACGTAAATCTAATTTGTTACCGACATATACATCTGTAAATGTCGATATTTGTTCCAAATTTACAGAAACGTCAGTCTGTGCTGAAATTAAGAAGAACATTATAACATAAATTTGTTTCAATATTTAAGGAATAAACAATTTACAATTATCTATTTTTATCGTATAATAAGGCAAAGGCGCAAGCTTTGATGCGCGTATGAATTAACTGCTGTGATACGTTCCATACTTAATCAAAGTATTGAAATACAGAAATACTTCCGTGCAGTCGATTTTACGAAACATCGCATAATAATGCAAAGGTAGTCGTTATAGCGAAACTTCACTATACATGTGTATGTGTAGTAAATATATATTTATTAAATAACTTTGTGTTATTTGCTCTGTAAAGTGCCAAATTCACTGCACAATACTGAAAATCCTGTTTATTAAAACTGTAAACAGGGCCGAAATCTGTTATAAGGGCAAAAACACTTATTGGCCCCGGTCCAATAACAAATGTTTGCCCTCTGATTGGTTGATCAAACAGGACCAATGGTCCATAAGTCGTTATTTAATAAAATTGTTATTAAATAAGTGATTAGATATAGGCCCAGTTATTTTTCCTCGGGACAGTCATATTGGCCATAGGCCTTCGGTCTCGGGCCAAAACGACTGCCTTTGGGCTATATAAGTGATATCAAATCGCTTATTTGATAACATAATATTATAACTGCGTACGGTGTAATTAAATTGTGACTAAACTATAAAACCAATGAGTGACGGAACGCATGATAGTGACGTATATGTAATGGTTGATTATGTTGTGAAAACATAAATAGATTCCCATAGGCATTTTATCCCGTAAAACTACAAACCGTAATAAAATACCAATATCTGTTCCGTAAAAAAACACTTTGTTATTGCAGATAAGGTATTGCCTTTGATATTATAGTTTATTACACAGTAATTGAGCTTAATGAAATATTAACCATATAAACCCATGTTACTTGGGCTAGTTTATTGTAATGTAACGTGCACTGCGTGGTTTGTTAAAAACTATTCAACCCTAATAAAATGCTGTACACAAAATAATTATTTTCCTCGTGGTCTACTTTGACCAATGACTAAAACAACGACTTAAACAAAACAAATAGGCAGTAATCAACAAACAAGCAATATATACAAGTGATCCGAGCGGTAACAAAAGAAACACTCATTTTAAGCTATCATACAAGGCTCGGGTTTCAACGCATGCGCGGGATGCTGAAACCACCATGAGTTTCAACCAGCAACTCAAAAAATACCTTATATGTCACGACTGAATAAAACCAAAATAGCCAAGAACGGATCCAACAGTGTTTGAACTACCAATAACCTAAAGCAGCAAATACTTAATCGCTAGAAACAAGTTCGAGCCTCAGCACAAGAGGAGTTGAAACCACCAGGGTTACCATCAACAACACTCACAACACACCAGAAATATTGTAACATTTAAATATCGACTAGGAGACAAGCCTATGTCATACCAATATTCTAGTTCTGAGATACTATTAACCGTCATAGTAAACTGAGTGAAAACTTTGGACTTCATAATTTATTCAAAAGTCGTTCTGACAGATCGAATTTCAAGTCTTCAAACAAACTGTCGACATGATCATTTCTAATTGATTTTTTCTTCTCTTACATAGTTATGTGCGTTAAAGTGTAAAGTTGGCTTGATATTGGACATTCAAAATAAAAATGAAAATCAAACAAGACCAATGCACGGTGGCAAAGCCACGTGACTATGACATCACAAATGCTACGATTTGAAGAAGAAAACTATAAAAATTTGCATCGACTCTGAGTTTTAAAGAACTTTCAGGATTTTTGCAAAAAGTATAAAACTGGCGTTGGATATGTGATGTGCAGCAAATTGTATACACTTTCTGTTTTGTCTCACGTAGGTATCATTGCAATCTGACAATAATTAAAAGATTTATTGCTCAATAAAACTCTTGGTCGATGCAGATTTTACATTTTTCTTCTTGAAACCCTAGCATTTGTGACGTCATTGTCACGTGCTGTTGCCACCGTTAAATGTAAATCAGATTACAGACAAGGGTCCAGGATTGCTAGGTTAGGTGCGCTGGACGCCGTAAAACAACTTTAAAATTGTGTTGAAACGGTGTTAAACCCAGTAATAATGTGACATAATTTAATATGTTGTGTAACTATTTCTCAGGAAATTTGTCTCTGGTTGAATTACATTTTAGTAAAATGTTTACACTCGCCACTGATTTAAAATCAATATTTAAATATGATTAGTAAACAAAAACTGTATGCTAATTTTATCATCTATTATTTACAATCGTCTCCGATTTTAATATCTATAGTCAGCACTAAACGTCAATACTCAGTCTGATCGATGTTCCAAGTAAGGACGAAATAATATGAAACATTATATGAATGGGTGTTGAATTTCACTCTTTAATTGAGACGTTGAATCGAAACAAAATATCACTATATCAATTGAACTAAGGCTAATTATTAGATACACGCAATTCAAACAGATGAACGTGTTATTTATAAGGTTTTACAATTATTAGTGTATTTTGTAAGCATGGAATGATACATTTTAGTAATACAACAGAACAGAAGAGCATTTCAGTTTATTAACTTGTTCGTACATCGTTAAAATACAATATTTTACACAAATACATAAATTTAAACACCAAATGCGAAAATTTAGAAAGTCGTTCTATATGCATTTACTAAACAGTATAAGATTTAGAAAAATAACTATCTTCAAATTTGATATATTGATAATAAAACATTTGCATAAAACGTTGATGGGACAAAATTTAATAATCGCATTAAGTAAAGGTCTAAAGTATAGCAAAGCAAAGCACAGTACAGCACATCACAGTACAGTATAGCACCGCACAGTACAGCACAGTGCAGTATAGCACAGTACAAAACAGAACAGAATATTACAGTACAGTAAAGCAAAGAACAAAACAGGACAGGACAGAACAGAACTGGACAGGACATGACAGGACAGTGAAGCACAGCACAGTGCAGTACAATACAGCACAGTACAGTACAGCACAGCACAGCACAGTACAGTACAGCACAGCACAGCACAGTACAGTACAGTACAGCACAGTACAGCACAGCACAGTACAGTACAGCACAGCACAGTACAGTACAGGACAGCAAAGCATAGTACAGGACAGCAAAGCACAGTTTAATACAGCACAGGTCATTACAGCACAGCAAAGTAACATGCAACATTTTTATATGACATAAACAGCATATAATTGTGAATAACCAAGTAGCTCCGAATACGTTTTGATCGCATTTGGTACAACCCACGTGTTTTGTAATACAAAATAAAGTTGTGGCTCAACGTGTGTTTATATAACTAGATGACAAAATGCTTAAGTATTCAACAAAGTTAATGTCCCAGACATCGCCATGCCTTTCCCTCGGGGTTAAATGTTTGGAGTGAACCGGTAAATTGCGTCATTGATTTTATTTATCTCATACTTTCATCTATCATTCTTCATGAATATTTCATAAAATTTTGTATTTGATTATAGTTAACTTTAAATTACAACATTAATATTTATAACTCTTAAAGGGATATACAGGCAAATGACTGTGCCAAAAGTATAGCACCAAGTTTAGTCTTTAAAACAGTATTAAGAACAGTGTGTCTGTTGCATACACAGTTATAAAAACAATTCAAAATCAAGAAATATGAAGTTGAACTTTTGCCTGTATATCCCTTTAAATACGTGTGTATAAATAGAATTAATAAACATGGCACCAACTTTTAATCTTGGGCTCATCCGTTTATCATGCCATGGCAACACGTAAGCCCACGATATGGCGGTGTAGTTTTAAAATATTTATTCCCATAAAAACAAAGGTCATATTCCATTCACTTATTCTGGTACAGAGTTCTCTGTTCCGAAATGCTCTTCTCAAATGTGCGAAAGAAACAAGAGCAGTGTATTTGAATTGTGTTCTGAAAAGAGCAATTCCAGAGCATTGTTCTAATCTATATCAAGCATGGCTGTTGCACCTCGATTAAATTAGAACAGAATATGTTTTGAAGAACGTTGCATCGTGTTTTTGAAATACTCCACTGACTTGGAACATGTTCCTAGTGTCTGGAGCAGCGAAAGGAATACGGCCATATACAATGTGTTGCCCCTGCGTTAAACCCAAACAAAAAATATGATATAGCTATTTCTAAACCAACGGCGGTCAGCGTTAGAAAGATGAAAACTTTGTATATTATAAACATCACTCGATTGATCTTATTTCAATATAAGTGATGTAATATGGGTTGATCTTTTCAAACTATACATATTATGTAGTAAATCATTTCTTAATTTGCCTGTATGAAGAAATAACATAGTTGATGTGTTCATGTCTGGTATGCCTAAGGGAACATCTCGACCATACCCTAGGAATAACCTCGGACATATTTAGACGCCATTTTGGAACTATCTTTGCGTCACATACCCAAACAATATACTTAAACCGGTGTTGAAGTAAACCAATCCTCGATCGTTTAGGCGGTAATAAATGTCTGATTTTAGTCCATAAATTTGAAATTCACGATTAAATGATATCCGCTGAACAATTCATAGTCACAATCATAGTAAAAAGAAATGTATTTACAAAGCCTCTGAATCTGGTCAGATGCCCTGGAAAAATCCATGGTTTTAAGGTGCAAAGTCAGATTCTGGTCCATGGATCCCGTCAATGAATCTATTATATGAAATGTATTAAAAGGAATACACATATATCTAATATTAATCATGCATCCTATATACAGCACCCTTGCATGAATTAATTTACGTTATCATAATAACACTAAATGAATGGAAAAAAGTACTAGAAAACCGCCGAGAAACACCATCGTGTTTGTACGGATACTATCCATAATGTCGGTAACCAACAAGTCAACAAGTCAACAAGTTAACAAGTATGTATATTTCAATGATATCTTATTCATTAAAGACATGTAATATTTAAGCATTTAATGCAAACGTTTTACAATGAATACAATGTTTGCCCATACACAACGAATATGACATGATCTTGTGAATTCGACGTTGAACCCGGTTATCATTGGATATATAGCCAGCTCCTAGTGGATTCAAACATATTTTTTGTTTTCTGAAGCAAGAAACGTTATCATACTAAGATCTCGAGGACCAGATTTCATCCTCGAGGGTGATTGATGTAAGTTGCAAGAACTTGTTTCACAACCGAGCTTAAACAAATTAGCATCATTCTTGTAAGCAGAGGTTATCACGTTTCTCGATATAGACAGAGAATGATTAGCATAAACTGACGACAAAATGTTTAACTTAAATTATCACTAGATAACTAAAACTAAACATATAGGAAGACTTTTAACTAGGGCTTTCGCGATACACCAGAAGCGTATCGCGATATATTGCAATTCACTAGCACCGTATCGCGATATGTACCACGATATATTGTGGGGTTTAGATTCGTTGTGCCTCCACTGTATTTGACAGAAATATTGCAAATCTTACATGCTGCTACTGATAACCTCTCTCTGTCTATAGAGTCATTTAATACCGTGATATAGGTTTTGCATACAAAAAAAATGCGTGGGTCGGAAGAAACAATCACTCACTTAGCTGTAAAACATCCTTGCAATCAAGCTCCTGGACGCCATGCTTATTTCACAACTTTCTGTTCCGAAGTATTCGATTCAAGAACATGTTTTGCGCTAGTTCTGTACAATCAAACGCGCATCGATAGGTTAAATTCTTAGAAGTTTTAGAACTTAAGTTTAAATCGAATGAACCATGGAATAAACTGATGTGTCGCTACTTTCATTTTGCGAAGGGATGAATTTTCAAAAGAAATGAAAAATAACTTTAAAACCGGTTAATTAAATTCGTACCACGGTGCGCATTGCTACAACTGCATATTGCAATATACCAATATATCGGTTTATTGTGACAGTCCTACTTTTAATCATTTAATCAAAATCAAGTAGTACTGCTGAACATAAGCAAAACTAGTCATTTAGTGCTATTAAGCATTTAAGCAACGTTGCATTAATTATAACATGAACGGTCACTGAATCGTTAGGTGACTATCAGTGTTTTAAGGGCCATTTGAGGGCCATTTCCCCCTCCTTCCCCTCCAAAAAGTATAGTTTCCCCTTTGCTAAAGCATAACTTTACTTTTTAAAAATCGTGTACCTATAAATGCATTTTGCTGTTTCTATAGCATTATGGAGAAATCACAGATGAAGGTTTCGCTTCAAAAGTTGATTTTTTAACATGAAGACAAAATATTCCTTTGAAAAATACAAGTATAAAATTTATAGTGTATGTTACTAAAATATATTAAAAATATAAAAAAAGTTATTCTGTATTGATGCTTTTGACGATAGTTTTTCTCTTATAAAGCGCACCAGTACTTGTCCTCGTCTTGTGAAAATATACACTAACTACATAAAAAGAGTCCAATCCATTGATCATTTTGATGAAATATAAACAAATTCAACAATTAAATATCGAATGATTTGATTACTTACCAAATCCAATTAAACAACTAAATATATATATCCACCACATGATTGATATTGGATGTTTGCTCTTCAATTAGCTGTTTAACTATGGAAGCATCTAAGCAATGACGTCACTGGTCATGTGACATCACGTGATCAAAATGGCAGCCACCCGTTGCTGTCGCTATAGTGATTGGTGGATAATGTATGAATGTATTGGGTACAGGAAACCTAAGTTAAAACTCGACGCTTACTGTAAAGTATTCTATTCCTCAACTATGTTATGATATTGAGCAAACACCGTGTCGCCTTCATTAAATATTCATGCGATTTTACCTGCAATAATTGAAGTGCCAGGAATGGATGGATAAAACGGCTTCATATTGCAATTTTAAATCATATTTCAAAAAACGTTGAATATTTGTTTTCTGTGTCCCTTTGGATTAAAGACTCCCCGAAGACTCCGAGGTCTAGGTAACAAAACCTAAAACCGTCTGTCAACGTAAAGTTTATCACAAATGAACACATCCAAAATAGTCTTTTTTATGAATTATTTAATAGTAAAATTTAAATTGGAATTTGTTTTATATTTATGAAGTACGTGCTGTATAATGGGTACATTGCATTATATTATTTGTATTGTATTGTATTGTATTGTATTGTATTGTATTGTATTGTATTGTATTGTATTGTATTGTATTGTATTGTATTGTATTGTATTGTATTGTATTGTATTGTATTGTATTGTATTGTATTGTATTGTATTGTATTGTATTGTATTGTATTGTATTGTATTGTATTGTATTGTATTGTATTGTATTGTATTGTATTGTATTGTATTGTATTGTATTGTATTGTATTGTATTGTATTGTATTATATTGTATTGTATTGTATTGTATCATACTAACATACATGTACAGTTTCATAATAAAGTCATAAATTGTTAGTGACTGTTTCCAGTTGGCGCTATGAACAGGTACGGTAAAACAAAAGAAAGTAAAGGCGGTATTAACTAAATTGTTATGCTGCAAACAATCGGAAGGCGCTCCTGGCTACAGCAAATATGAGATAATCTTGTGTATATGATTTTTATTTTTCAAAACACTCTTTATGTAAGGGGATATATAAATATGATTTATTTTAATGCTCAAAGTTAAATATGATCACTTTACAGCTATTATCTCTATCAGTGCACGACGGTGGCAGGGAATTGAAAACTTTTAAAGATTTTTATGTTAATGAAGGATATGTTGATTTTTTCACAAAGGCAATATTCTATTGTTTGCACTTGAACCTGTTTGGGCATGTGTACGGTAAGTGCACCCTAGAATCTGGTTACCCCCCCCCCCCCCCCAGTGGTGTTAAATTGCCACAGGAATCCCCTCTAGATTAACTTGTGCGTAATTAGAGTGAGGCGTTCCTTTTATAACAAAAGTTAAAGAAATACATACCTCTGCATTTTTGTTGTATGTTTGCTTACACCTTTTTTATAGTCAAATGCTACGGCTTCAAGAAGAAAACTGAAAAAAAATCCACCTCAACTCAGAGTTTTAAAGAGGTGTTACAGGGTTAATAAGTATAAAAATGGCGTTGGAGATGTGATGCATAGCAAATAATAAACACATTTTTGTCTCGCCTTGTGTAGGTATCATAGAAATCTGACCAGAATTAAATTACTTACAGCTCTTTAAAACTCTGAGTCAAGGCGGATTGTTCACTGTCTTTTCTTTAAACCGTAGCACTCGTGATGTCATAGTGACATTGTAATGCCACCATGGTTGTGAAAGGTTACACAATCAGGGTAGTTCTTATGTAACCGTTGCATAAAGACCATTTATCAAAAGCTGTATTTTCAAGAGCAATTTTGGTACTTTGTTTGAGTTTTACTGTATGTCAATGGTTCTTTAGTTGGACATGAAGACTAACTACTCGTTGGAATGTTTACAAAGAAATCTTCATAGATTAGCTCTCTTTGATGATTTAAGACTTTGTTCCTGCTGTTCTTAAACTATTTAAACATTTAAGTGATTATTTTCCCCTGTGTTTATTAATGCATTTGAAACCTTACTATTAGCAGTCTATTATTGGGACGTTACCAATGAAAATAGCTATTTATTAGGTTATAATAACATACATCTAGTGGCATACTGATCATTATTGCACAAACTGTATATCGGTGATGAGTTTGATGGATAAGAATGTTCTGTAAGCTGGAATGTGATATCAAATTACCAGAACAACTAACTCATGATTCTATACTAAGAAATTCAATCCTTAGTTTATAAAATTCAGTCAGCGCATGAAAACATGCAATATGGTCTCTTTTTTAAACAATAATTTGATTAATTAATTAACTATGAATGTGAATTTTGAACATGTTTCTAATGAGCACATCGTTAACATTCGAGGAGAACTTCCATACGAATGTGTTATCAATATGCCATAGATAGCCCATTTAAAGATAATCAATTCCATATTTCTTTCATGCTTTACGGTGAAACGTCGCGTTATTCGATGAAAATATACTCTTATATTTCATTGTCAATGACGTCATTTTAGAAGATAAAAATACAAAACTAAGCATAAAAGAATCAGAAAAACCATCAACCTTGGTATAAGATCTGTTTTATTTCAACTTTATATCGTGAACTCAGAAAATGACATTTTCACTCGTGTTTATGCCACTCGTTAAAATATACTTTCTGAGCTCACTCGGTGAAATAAAAATGGATCTTACACCAAAGTTGACGAATATCATCTGTATACATGTTATATGAGAGTTTAGTTTAGATCATACTTGTTGATTTCAGCATGATTGTAAAACAAGTTCTTACAACTTCTATCAATCACTTCGAGTCAACTCCTAGGTGCCCCAGGATAAAATCTCTAGCTTAATAAAACAACTGGATATGTTTTGAATGGAATTCGAACCAATGATTAGCACTACAACGTCGTAACCACTCAGCCATGTCCATAATATGGTGTTTATAGTACATGTATAAACTCAGGTTATTAAGTCATATATCTATATCTAAAAATCAATATTTTCCTGTAATTTATTTAAAACAAAGTGGTTTTAAATCATAACTAAATCAATATTTCAATCATAAAGTATTGTAATGAAGTACTGAAGCGAACGTAGGGTACATAAAATATTCATCAACAGAAAGAGTAGAGGTATGCCGATCAATTAACAAATAAAACTTCCAAGCCTGAATTCTGATAAACTGTTTTGATCTTGCCTAAAATAACATAGAAAATACTTAGTTGATTTTGGTCTAGTTTCTTAACCCGGGTCGATAGTGCAGTTGGTAGCGCGCCGGGATTTGGAATATCGTGTCCCGAAGGGGGTACGGATTCGAATCCCACCCGGGAAGGTTATACCCATCCATGAAAATCTGACTATAATGTCAATTTTCCTCCATTGATTAGATAATATGGAGAAGTTTCCGGGCTTGTGGAAGGATAGGTGAGTACTGGTTATACACAAGGGTCCAGGAAAGTTAGGTAGGGTGGGCTGGACGCCGTAAAATGACCTAAATTGTTTTGACACGGCGTTAAACCAAATTTAAAATCTAAAATGCAATATTTTGAAGATCAAGAATCGTAGCTGCGTATATCATATATCTAAAATCAAAGTGCTAAAAGTCTAGAAGAAAAAGTAAGAAAAAGACATGTACAACATAATCCGAAATGGATAAATAAACTTAATATAAATCGTCGATTTTAAGGGGTTATGTCAAACTTATTCAGGCCTGTCATTTAATACTATTTTGGTCTCATATTGCACAGCATACATAAACTAAAGAAGAGGCATTGATCAGAGTCCATCTAATCAATATTAAAGCAAAATTTACATCAGTTACTTAAGTGAAAACTTATCTCCGTGATGTCTTTCTTATAAATTTCTAAGTTATAAATTTAGTTATAAGTATGCGCAAGGTAGTTGTCAAACTAATACACACCCGGTAACCCGCTAAATCGGGCGCGCGAGGCTAATTCGGGCAATATCCAATACGATACATTTTTTAATCACAATCAGTGTAAGATTTTCGTTAATTATTCTTTGTATATTTACTTTCATGTTATAATTGTGACACCAATCTGTCGGGCTGGGTTTGGCGATTCAGCGCATTACTTTATATTTTCCAAAAATGAAAATTTAAGAATGAAAACGCGAGTTAAAGACAGAGGAACCATCCAAACCCCGTTTTTTGAAGTTTAAGGTCATTTTTTACCTACATTTTCGCAACGAAATGTGTAACTTTTGTGTTTGTCTTGTAGAGATGTCCCTTTTCTACTACAATACCAATTTGCAACCCTTGAAACTGTATACTTATCGAGAAATCGCCGTTTTACTCCACTGTACATAGAAATTGAGGCTAAATCGGGCGAAGTTGCTGTGTATTTAGCGCTAAGTCGGGGAGCAGTTGCTTTTGTGATATATTGCTTACGGATATAATTTCTATTTGACAAAGTTTATATTTCACAAGAATGAGACAAACCATATAATATTGTATTCAGTTATATATAGAACTCATTGGACGATTTACACTTATTGTTATAGGTAAGTTTGTTGTACTCTTAAAAGTACAGTGATTACCAGACTATCCTATCTCAATAGGTACTATTCTTGCATTGACCATTGACAAAAGCCATCTTAATTGCCAAGTTATTAATAATCAATTAAATTGGCTTTGTTCTAATCAAACATTTAAAACGTACCTCTTGGAATTAAATGCTTAGAATGGCTGAAAGAACACCCCTGCATTTTTTCTAAAAATAAACTTCATTAGATTTTCCGTGTCATTTATAGCATTAGCTCATTTTTAAATCATAACTAAATCAATATTTCAATCATAAAGTATTGTAATGAAGTACTGAAGCGAACGTAGGGTACATAAAATATTCATCAACAGAAAGAGTAGAGGTATGCCGATCAATTAACAAATAAAACTTCCAAGCCTGAATTCTGATAAACTGTTTTGATCTTGCCTAAAATAACATAGAAAATACTTAGTTGATTTTGGTCTAGTTTCTTAACCCGGGTCGATAGTGCAGTTGGTAGCGCGCCGGGATTTGGAATATCGTGTCCCGAAGGGGGTACGGATTCGAATCCCACCCGGGAAGGTTATACCCATCCATGAAAATCTGACTATAATGTCAATTTTCCTCCATTGATTAGATAATATGGAGAAGTTTCCGGGCTTGTGGAAGGATAGGTGAGTACTGGTTATACACAAGGGTCCAGGAAAGTTAGGTAGGGTGGGCTGGACGCCGTAAAATGACCTAAATTGTTTTGACACGGCGTTAAACCAAATTTAAAATCTAAAATGCAATATTTTGAAGATCAAGAATCGTAGCTGCGTATATCATATATCTAAAATCAAAGTGCTAAAAGTCTAGAAGAAAAAGTAAGAAAAAGACATTTACAACATAATCCGAAATGGATAAATAAACTTAATATAAATCGTCGATTTTAAGGGGTTATGTCAAACTTATTCAGGCCTGTCATTTAATACTATTTTGGTCTCATATTGCACAGCATACATAAACTAAAGAAGAGGCATTGATCAGAGTCCATCTAATCAATATTAAAGCAAAATTTACATCAGTTACTTAAGTGAAAACTTATCTCCGTGATGTCTTTCTTATAAATTTCTAAGTTATAAATTTAGTTATAAGTATGCGCAAGGTAGTTGTCAAACTAATACACACCCGGTAACCCGCTAAATCGGGCGCGCGAGGCTAATTCGGGCAATATCCAATACGATACATTTTTTAATCACAATCAGTGTAAGATTTTCGTTAATTATTCTTTGTATATTTACTTTCATGTTATAATTGTGACACCAATCTGTCGGGCTGGGTTTGGCGATTCAGCGCATTACTTTATATTTTCCAAAAATGAAAATTTAAGAATGAAAACGCGAGTTAAAGACAGAGGAACCATCCAAACCCCGTTTTTTGAAGTTTAAGGTCATTTTTTACCTACATTTTCGCAACGAAATGTGTAACTTTAGTGTTTGTCTTGTAGAGATGTCCCTTTTCTACTACAATACCAATTTGCAACCCTTGAAACTGTATACTTATCGAGAAATCGCCGTTTTACTCCACTGTACATAGAAATTGAGGCTAAATCGGGCGAAGTTGCTGTGTATTTAGCGCTAAGTCGGGGAGCAGTTGCTTTTGTGATATATTGCTTACGGATATAATTTCTATTTGACAAAGTTTATATTTCACAAGAATGAGACAAACCATATAATATTGTATTCAGTTATATATAGAACTCATTGGACGATTTACACTTATTGTTATAGGTAAGTTTGTTGTACTCTTAAAAGTACAGTGATTACCAGACTATCCTATCTCAATAGGTACTATTCTTGCATTGACCATTGACAAAAGCCATCTTAATTGCCAAGTTATTAATAATCAATTAAATTGGCTTTGTTCTAATCAAACATTTAAAACGTACCTCTTGGAATTAAATGCTTAGAATGGCTGAAAGAACACCCCTGCATTTTTTCTAAAAATAAACTTCATTAGATTTTCCGTGTCATTTATAGCATTAGCTCATTTTTAAAGAGCCACTGCAACTTGTTGAAACTATTCATTATTAACTCTGTCTTGTAATCTGATAGGGCTCCGTACAAAACTGATGGATCACTTCCCTTACATTGTCGAAAACATATACCAAAAGCCCAGCCCGACAGATCGGTGTCACTATTATAACATGAAAGTAAATATACAAAGAATAATTAACGAAAATCTTACACTGATTGTGATTAAAAAATGTATCGTATTGGATATTGCCCGAATTAGCCTCGCGCGCCCGATTTAGCGGGTTACCGGGTGTGAATACGGCTGGTCATTTTACATACATGTAATATAAAAAAGTTATTTTTTTAAACTTGAAATCCAAAGTTCGAAGGATATCAAAAATAATTATAATAAGATGTTCAGAGATACAATTTTTATAAAATTTCAAATAATACAAGACGTTTACGGTGATTTTATGTTATTTTTTATAAAAGCATTACTAGTGTTCAATTCTAGTTTTCTGTGGAGACTATATCATTACGGAGTTTGGTTAAGAAACCTTTATTAGAACTATTAACTATTTAAACGTTTCTCCACTTAACCATTGTGCATTCATAATACATGGGTGCAATTCAGGAATGAAATGCTTAAACAATATTCTAATATTGACCACAGCCTCAAGTTGGTGTACGATTACTATGGTTACCGATACGATTTGTACCACGTGATGTCACGTGTTTGATGACGTCATCGCAACGAAAAGCTCTAATTCCGACAGATACTTGCAGGGAAAGCAACCACCATGGGTTGGATTTTAATTCTTTTGTGTTTAATGTCCTCTGGTATGTTTAGTTTTTGTTTTAAGTGTTGTTATGATAAGACCTTTATTGTATTATGTTGTAACATTTTGTCGTTAGAACTTGAATTTCGTGTATGTTCACTACACATCGAATTTTCGTTCTTGTAAAATTTTACGACTTTAAGAAATGCATTGTCTAAGAAAGCAATATACGAAATCTAACGATATTAACGTATACTTAAACACGGCAATAAGTGTTCAAGTATTAAGTGACAGCCCATGTCCTATGACTATCACAACGTGTTTGCTTGCTGAAACTATACACATAGTACCGTATAAAGTGTCTTAGCAACAACCACATTCGTAAAATTTAAATTTAAGCAAGATTTTTAAGTCTATTTTTTTCTCTTAACTGTCAAAACATGAATAATTTCACGGTGAATGCGTTTGTTAAATTTATCGTCATGATACATTTATGAGTTTCCAAAAGTGTGTACTATGATCGAGTAAAGCTGCTTATGCCGAATGGTATGTTTTAGTCAAGATATATTTAATAACAATAAGGCCGCCAGTACAAAAACAATGCATTCAGTCACCGTGAAATTATTTAAGCTTTGACAGTTAAGAAAAAACGGACTATACTAATAGTATCACTATTTTAACTTCCCCAGTCACACACCAACTGTTAACATACGGACTTTTCGATCGACAAACTATTTTTATTTCAGTGTACTTTATGGAACGATTCAATTACGAATCGCTTCAGTGGCAGGACAAAGTTTAAAACCATTCTGGCTCATTTTTTTTAAAAAACACACTTATAAAGTAAACGCCCATCAAACCAGCAGCGTGTTTAATTACCCCGAACGTTCCGAAACGTTAGGGCCGGGACAACTCAATCCAAAGACAACTCAACTCGATACCTCACTAACGGGATGAGTTGTCCCAACTTTGAGTTGAGTTTTACACGGGTTGAGCTGTCTTCGGATTGAGTTGTCCCGAACCCGTAACGTTCGCTAACAGTCGTTAACACGCGGCAGGTTAATGTTATATAACTGTTGTTTTTATCGTGAAACTGCACACCTTGTGTCAAGTTGCATTGTACATGTATAATGTACTTTTTTGTCAGCTATAAATCGTACACAAATAAAAGCATTTGAAAAGTCATATAGAACAAAACAGAAATTTATTCAGACAAGTACTAAGTACAAACATAAATATAATAAAGCATATTAACACACATAATCAATATAGTAACGTATACATAATTGTATATATTTATTACGATTATATGTAATTGAGTTTTTTCTTTCGTTTAAGCCTTTTAGAATGGTTGTTTAAATTAAACGAATAAATATTTTTCCCTAATTGGTACTTCTTCGAATATGTAGATTCTTCAGCTAATTGAATATTCGCCATTAGATCTTTCTCTTGTGATTCGATGAGTGCCTGTATTAACTTAAAATAAGATCAAAAGTTTTTTCTCTGGATTTACCATTTTGTTTATACCAAGTTTGAGTACGCAAGTTTCACAGCGTATAGGTCATTTAGGATAACTTGAGACATATCTAAACGATATTCAATGTTTCTTTGAAGGGGTGATTAACGCCATAACTACACATTGTATAGGTTATATCACGGCGGTCAGACCACCTACTCACTGTTCCTGGAAAGGCTAAATCGCTAGATTCAACTAATAACCAACTACTAGGCGCATACTTCCGCCAGTGACTGACAGTCAGCTCTACATGATTTAGAATCAGTGGTAGGAGGGAGATTGACCGTAGAAAATTACTTCATGACCAAGCTTTACGAAAGTATTCCCCGTCGGGGAATCGAACCTACGACCATTCGTTTAGTAGACTTATGCGCTACCGGGCGGGCATATATTTTATTAAATAACAATGTCTCATATTAACTTAAACGAGCTATACTTTTACGATACATTATATTTAACATTGTAAACATATATCTTCGTAGTTAATTAGCTAAATTGTCATTATATACAAAAATCAAAGTATTGAATACAGAAAGACTTTCGTGCACATTGAATCCAAACGAATCCATACTAGGTCTGTGAAGTTAGCTATCTATTGTCTATTCACTATTCAAAAGTTTATTCGCACAATAAACAGCTATATATTCAGATATCTATTAATTCAAAACTCTATTCGCATTCACTGTATACATAGATATAGGTAAGTTCAAAAATCTGTACGGAAATCTATTCACAAAATGCCGAAAAGACATCTGTCAATATAGAAGTCTATTCAGAAGTCTTTTCGCGAAAATATAGCTATGCATTCAGATTGTTCATGAGGTTCGTTCGTGGGGTGTGAATAGACAGCTGTCTATTCGGAAGTCTATTAAGAAGTCTATTCGAAAAAAGTCAGTCATGCAATAAAACAGGTTTGAAAGTTTTTTCGTGGAATACGTAAAGAGACAAATGTCCATTCAAAAGTCTATTCAGAAGTTTATTCGCAAAAACATAGTTATGCAATCTGAATGTGAAAGATGTCTATTCCCGAAATGCGAAGCGACAGATGTCCATTCAAAAGTCTATTCAGAAATTTATTCGTTAACGTATAGCTTGTCATTTAGAAAGTTCCAGAAGTCTATATTGGAGTGACAAAAAGACAAATGTCTTTGCAGAAGTCTATTCAGAAATCTTTTCGCAAAAATATAGCTATGCATTCAGATTGTTCCTAAGGTTTATTCGTGGAGCGCGAATAGACAGCTGTCTATTCGGTAGTCTATTCAGAAGTCTATTAGCAAAACTTAAGTTATGCAATCAAAATGATTCAAAAGTCTATTTGTGGAATATGTAAAGAGACAAAGGTCCATTCAAAGGTCTATTCAGAAGTTTATTTGCAAACGCATAGCCATCCATTCAGAATGTTCTAGAAGTCTTTTCGTGAAGTGAAGTAAAACACATGTCTATTAAATATATATTCAGAAGTATATTCGAAAAACATAGTAATGCAATCTGAGTGTGCCAGACGTCTATTCATAGAATATGAATCGACGGATGTCCATTCAAAAGTCTATTCAGAAGTTTATTACGCATAGTCTGTCATTTAGAATGTTCTATATTGATGTGACAAAAAGACAAATGTTGCAAAGTATAACTATGTATTCGGACACTTTCAGGCGTCTATTCGTGGACGCGAATAGACAGCTGTCCATTCAAATGTCTATTCAAACGTTTATTCGCAAAATCATTCACATGCATTTAGAATGGGTCAGACGTATATTTTAGGATTGCGAGTGGACAGCTGTCTTTTCAAATGTCTATTTAGAAGTTTATTCGCAAAATCAAGTATATGCATTTAGAGCTATATATTCGCGAAAAGATTTCTGAATAGACTTTTGAATGGACATCAGCCACTTCAGATTCCACGAATAGACGTCTGGCACATTAAGATTGCATACTTATGTTTTTGCGAATTAACTTCTGAATCGACCTTCCAATAGACATGTGTGTTTTCTACACTTCACGAATAGACTTCTAGATCATTCTGAATGGATGGCTATGCATTTGCGAAAAAACTTCTAAATAGACTTTTGAATGGACTTTTGTCTCTTGACATATTCCACGATAGACTTTTAAATCTTTTTGATTGCATTACTGAGTTTTTGCGAATAGACTTCCGAATAGACTTCCGAATTGACAGCTTTTTATTCGCAACCCTCGAATAAACCTCATGAACAATCTGAATGCATAGCTATATATTCGCGAAAAAAATTCTGAATAGACTTTTGAATTGACAGCTGTCTTTTCGGCATTTTGTTAATAGATTTCCGAACATAGTTTTGAACTTACCTATATCTATGTATACAGTGAATGCGAATAAACTTCTGAATGAATAGATTTCTCAATATATAGCTGTTTATTGTGCGAATAAACTTTTGAATAGTGAATAGACAATAGATAGCTAACTTCACGGACCTATCCATACTAATGATTACTCCTTACACATCAGATTCAAGTACGAACCGAGCAGGGCAAAAATGCGGGCGAAGTGTTATTCTATCCTGTATAACTGGCAAATACTACTGTTTAGTCACAGTGTATTAACGAAATTTGACTCCGCCCATTCACACGCTTATCAATATACATGTAAGTTAAATACCTGTCCCTAACACTGAAACAAAGACGCGTCAGTTGATTGACGGAACTACTTTTACTGCCTAGAAATAAACTGCGTAGTAATTCCGAGACACATGTATTAATGCGCAGGTTGAACTGGTCAGGCATTTGAATCGTCGATAGTTTTCAACTTGTGGTATAACTTAAGCCTTTCGGCGGGAAATCGCCGAAAGTCTAAAAAGGGAATTTAATATATGTCCATTGAATGCATTTAAAACCCAATCATTTTCGTACCCAGAAGTTTTCAAGATTCTCGACCTTAAAAAAGTTAGATCGAGAATCTTGATAACCTCTCTGTAATGACAATAGAAACAGTTGAAAACGTTTAACTTCAGATAAATCATCATTCCAATTCTCTTTTTCACATCCTATTTATGACTTAGCAAACCAATGTTGATTCAAAACTTATTATAAAGATAGCGTCATTTAAACGTGCATTTAGAAGGGCAAACTTTTCACAATTAGAAAAGGTTAAGATTGTAAATTAGAGTCTGTTCCGAACCATCTAAAACCTCAGAAAGCAAGAAATCTGTGGTAATCAGACTTTCAGCCCTGTCCGGACAATGTTTCATTTTTAGAACATTAACTGTAAGTATAACTATTAGGGCTCTATATCGGTCAGAATGATCGATACGATATTCGTATCGATACAAAATGATCGATATTCGATATATCATATGATATTTTAATGATAAATGTATTTTTTTATAAAACAGCAAAACAGTGATATTTCATTCATTTATCTTGATTGTTGTAACACCATACTACTAAATGCACTGTCTTTCTAATATTTCAAATGTTAAAGGAATTGCATCTAGCGAGTCTCATTCTCGTACCCAAAGGTTTTCTTCTCGATCTTACTCGAGAATCTTGATAGCCTCTGGGTATGAGAATGAGTGAGTCTGTGTCTAGACATGATCTGTCTGCTGAAAGGGCTACATTCACGACCAAGTTTGTTGTATTGCCTCCTTTGCCTACATTTTTGCAGCATATAGTACACTCTGGCACGTCAATTTTTGTACAACCCCAAACTTTATTTTTCGGAGGCAGCATATTCTCGGACAAACGTAATGTTACAGACGAGTTTTTGTGACACGAAAAGTTTGAACATAAACATTGACTGAGTGCGTTCGATAATCGATCGTTTATAAATGTACTTGTGTGCAGGATTTACGTAAATGTAATCATTTTGTTGATGCTTAGTTTTAGTTAGATTTATCTCCAGTAATTTATATTTACATTACACTAAACAAAGATCGACAAAACGAAAAGCATACTCTTTCAGAAGTTCGGCTATTAACAAGTTATCTTTACATTACGGATCTACCCGGATAAATCCAAGAGCCTTTGACTCCGAAAATTTGATTTGTATTTAAAATACTGACCGTTAATGGTTCCCAGATTAATTGGAAACGAAAGTACATATACATGTAATGGATATTCAAACCGCAACAGTTACCTTTTAACATAACGTATCCTATGCAAGACACTTGCTTACATGTAAAGGAATGTCTAATAATGATATTGCTCGTCCACATATTATTACACACTGAATTGGAAGCAGTAGAATGTTGAATTGGCGATGCAAAATATCAAATTATTTGCAGACCATGAATTTTATTTGTATGACCGCCATTGATCGATATTTTGTTCGATACGGAAACGTTCGATCCGATATATCTATCGAACCTACAATACCGGTATTCGATATATATCGTATACCGGTGTAGAGCCCTAATAACTATACGTATAGCTTTAAATATAGTTTGGAAAAGTGACTTTATCATTATAGCTTTAAATATTGCTATAAATATAAAAAATGACTACATTTATATATAGGTTAAGATATTGCAATAAGTGGAAAAAATACTCCATTTATAGAGCTTAAGATTTTGCAATAAGCGGAAAAGTGACTCCATTTATATAGCTTTAGATATTTCGATAAGTTGAAAAGTGACTCCATTATATAGCTTTAAATATTGCTATAAATGGAAAAGTGACTCCATGTATATAGCTTCAAATATTGCTATAAATAGAAAAGTAACTCCATGTATATAACTTTAAATATTGCTATAAATGGAAAAGTAACTCCATGTATATAACTTTAAATATTGCTATAAATGGAAAGAGTAACTCCATGTATATAACTTTAAATATTGCTATAAATGGAAAAAATAACTTTACTTACAGTAGTATTATCAACTATTAATTTGTATTGATAAAAATGTTGTTTTTCACCTAACCGGGGAAAATTTAGGTGAAAGGGTACATTTTGGGTGATGAGAATGTCTTTAGAAAAACTTGTTGCGGGAGTAAGATTAACTGCTGAAGGAGTGTTTAAGTTTTATACCATATACATTTGTATATATTAATGACTATTAACTATGACTGTTAAGAAAACAATCGTAAAGCCTTTCCATGTCAGATTTCCTTTTTAAATTTAATCATAAGCAAAACGTTGCTCTTCAATCTTTGTAATGGAAAAACCAGCGTATGTTTTAATAGTATTTAATTATAATATTGTATGTGGCCTTTCCCAGAAATGTTATGTTATTTTAACATATAACCGTATTCACAAATGTATTAACAAATATGTTTGCGACTTTGAATTACCACACAATTTATGTTTTAATGAATAATTAACTGAATATTCTTTGTTCAAGTCGGTTGATTCTTCAACGGTTTAAATGGATTTTAAAGCTAGTAATTAGAAGGAGAAAATTTTGCTAGATTTCAGGAGCGCGAACAATGAATAATAAATGAACGCATAAAACTAAAACCTTTGTTATTATGATTTAGTATCGTTTTTGTTTAATTCTTAAGGTTTTGTATGCATTAGTTGGACATTTATACTTGTTTTTTATATTGGGTTTAACGCCGTGTCAACACAATTTAGGTCATTTAACGGCTTCCATGCACCTAACCCAGCTTACCTAGACCCTTGTCTATAACCAGTACTCACCTACCCTTCCGCAAGGCCGTAAACTTCTCCCTATACCTTATTACTGGAAAATTGACATTAATGTTAAATTTTCATGGAAGGGTATAACCTCTCCGGGTGGGATTCGAACCCATACCCCCTTCGGGACACGAGATTCCAAATCCCGGCGCGCTACCAACTGCGCCACCGACCCGGGTTATTTATACTTGTTGAAGGGTACATGCATGAGTACTGGTTATAGACAAGGGTCCAGAAATGTCAAGTAAGATGCCGTGGACGCCGTAAAATAGCCAGGATTGTGTTGACACGGCGTTAAACCCAGTGTACATAACACATAGATGTACTCTTAGACTTGTTTTAAGAATAAACAAATGTTGTGAAGAATTGATTCTGTTTAGTTGACTCGCACGTAAAAACTCAATTGGTAGTCTTTCTGACAACGGACCCGGAGATCTTGAGTTCGAATCCCGGGCGAAACCAACATACCTTGTTATCCTAGATATTTTTTACGGCGAATCTCCTACCTTTCTATGTAGTAAGTATGGCAATTAGAGGCAGATGTTATTGCCTTAGGCAAGGATATGTGATAGTTATTAGGTTGAAAGCTTTGGTATAGAGTTTAGCCTGTCCAATAAACGTGAAAGGAATGTCAGACCGCAGCAAGAATGTAGACGTTCAGCGTAAAGTACCATACATTAGAATACAGTAGATTACAGTACATTGAATTATACTCCTCAGCTCCGTAAAAAAGATATTTGTATAGATGGGGTAAGCAGAACTTTCCAGCAAGGGGGGAGAGTACTCTACCCAAGGGAACGAGAATTCAACTCCAACTGGATACAATTCTTTATCTCCATAGTAACAAAGTTAAAAAGGTTGAAATGCAGACCCCCAGAAAGATGTGAACTACTCTTCTCAAATTGTCCATCCCAGGACATCAAGAATTCAACTCTTAAGATGCGAACACAAAAGTATCAAGCCTCAAACCCATAAAATAGAGTCGAAGCACTTTTTTGAGTTTTAACCAAGTTATAACATTGAGCACTTATATAAAATGTTAGTAACTATTATTTTGTTTTTAGCAAATACACGTGTCTAAAGTTTTAACATTATTAAGAAGCTCATTTAGACACAACAAATAATATTATTTGACTATAGTGCTTTCTTAAAATACAACCGTTCGAATATAATTGCTGGTTTTTATACTTTAACTAATTATGCCATAATGCAGTGTTGCAATTTAGTGTTGCAATCAATTAGATTCCTTCACTTTGTTCATTATACATGACAATAAAAATATGTTTTGCATGATGATATATTACATACACTTAGTCTTCAAACTTTCATTTGCGTTAAACTTTTGGTCCAGCAAAATGGTATTATATATACATGTACATTGTATATGCTTTGACTCATTGTACAATATACCCACCAAGTCCTATGGACTTTCCCCTCGAATTTTTGAGTACAACTTTTTTGGATACTACTATGACTACAAACTTTCACATGGTACAAAAAAAATATGTTGCAATTTTGTCTAGGTCAACCTATTTTTTAGTTAGATTGAATGGGCTATATGTATATACCCACTAAGTCCTATGTCTATACTTATTAAAACAACAAAGATATTGCCCTTAAGACTTTTGAAGTTGATTTCCCATAAATGGAAATTTGTTAGTTACGATATTGTTGAAACTGGAAACACTATAGTAAGTCCGGAAGGGCATTTCACAGGTTTGGTGCCGCATGATTGATACAATCGTAGACAAAAGGAACTGTATTTGATCATTGAATTGTAATAGGTACTAAGGAAGGAGATATCTATTGGGTTTGTAAACACATATTAGGTATTGTGTATATAACTTATGTAACATTGACTATATTGCTTTATTATATGTTATTAAAAAGTGGTTTGATATAAACCCTGTTATTTATACAAGGGCAGCTGTACTGGCCCGAGGCCGAAGGCCAAGGACCAATATGAATGTCCCGAGGAAAATTACAGGGCCCTTATAAAATCCTTTATTTAATGACAATTTTATTAAATAATTACTTACGGAAAAATTCTTGATATTAGCCCTATTTTATAAACCAATCAGAGCGCAGAAATGTGTTATTGGATCATGGCCAATAAGTGTTATTGGCCCTATAACAGATTTCTGCCCTGTTTGTAGTTAGTAAAGCAGGTTTTGCAGTATTGTGCACAACATTTAAGGCACTTTACACGGCAAATAACTCATAGTTATTTAATAAATGTATACATTCATTATTTCTAGACATAGTGTCCACAGAGTCTGATGTAACTATTAATCTTGCCCCAATTGAAAGTGTAACAGAAGTATACATAGGAAACTCTCTAGAGATGAACTTTTCAGTCAATTTTCCTGCTGGTGTAACAACAGCCGGTAAGTATTACAATAAAGTTCTTCTACACGGTGGCAAAACCACGTGACTGTGACGTCACAAATGCTACGGTTTAAAGAAGAAAACGGTGAAAAATCAGCCTCGACTGAAATTTTTAAAGAGCAGTAAATCTTTGAATCCTTGTCAGATTTACATGCTAACTACGCGAGCAGCCAAATAAGTCCTAAGAATATAGGTGGTGAACGTTCAAATGTTTCACCTTTTCACATTGTGTTCATGTAAAGATGGGAATTCTCATTCTCAAATAAAAAATAGCCGTAGTGCACTGAATTCTAGATTTTCCACCGCGAAAAGTATTTCTAAAATGAAAACACAAAATGGTCAGAATATTGTCCTAGAGGGATAAAAAACAAATTCAGGAGAAAATATATTATTTTAATAGAGTCATAGCCTACCAGATGCAGTCAAACCGAATTTTCAGAACTACTTTCGTAGTGTACAACGACCCGGAAGCACTTTCTCACAAGAGTGCCACCGTCTATGACATTAATCAGCCTGTGTCGTTTCAAGTCGATAGCTTAAATAAAAATTGGACTGATGTCCCCTTCAATAAAATGCAACAAGGCAGTATTTCTAATTATGAAGCAGAAAGGTTCTTATGTCGATGTTTGCAAATTATGCTTGATTTTGGTTGCAGGGTGTAAAGTTGAACTTATTCTGTCGATTGGAGAGTTCCTTTTCGGTGTAGGTGATGTAAAATACTGCCAGACTGGGAGTGCATTAACTGCAGGAAATACAGAGTACTGTGAGCAGTATGAAAGATATGTGGCACCAGGTTTCAGCCAGGAGGTAACTTAAAACAGACTTGTGAATGCATATTTCTGCCACTAGATAACCTGATAATGAACTAGTCAATGAAATGGTTAACAAGTTGTTAACTAGTTATGTAACTAGTTAACCACTTACCACTTACACGTACCATGTATACAAATACCGCTTACTGATAAGTAGTTATTTAGTAACATTAACTAGATAATCACTAAATTAAATAGTAAATTATCTGGTTAACTAGTTAGGTAACTAGTTAACCACTTAAATAACTAGTTCATTATTAGGTAATCTGGTGGCAGAATAATGCTACATGTACTTGCAACAGCGTTTGGATTGCTTAACCGGAAGCATGTTTAATTGTTACACCAGAGGGTTTGGATCGGGTGTCTGATTCCCGGACAAAGCTTACAAATATCTCAGTAGATTTTGATTATAGATGATCGTTCTTTTAAAATGTATATGTCTCTCAACATTATCATACACCGTTTTTGACCATTTTACGATATTTAGAGATTCAATATGCTTAATAATTCACCAACACAATGCTTAAAAGCAACAAAATTTCTTGCCATAATGAGGTTCAATAAGACACACGAACTTGTTCATAATAACGACTTCTTACTTACTTATTCCTCTTCGCTCCTTGTGGAGCATAGGGCCTTCAGCACATCTTGTGTGTATGTGGTTTTAGTTTCTGTACCGTCTTTTGTTTTACGTGGTACAGGTGCTTGCCCTACGCACAAACTTCCTCCTTTTGCATCCGGGCTTAGGACCGGCATCGTCGGAGACGCAAGTCCTAGCCTAGTCTGGATTACCTGTCCCTTACCACTATCGTTATCGGGTCAGACAAGCCGTGATCATGGCGGCCTAATCAGTTATTATTCAGGTATTACGTTTTCTTGATCTTGCATGATCATTTGCTGACGATAGTTACTTTAGTAGGAGTTCGATACTATATAGGTCATTCGCTTTCGATTTTTCTTATTACACGTATATTTAGCAAACGATTTACACAAACATGTCTCACTTGAACATAATTTGGACGTGGATTAGTTTCATTAGAATTTCGGATACTTTATTTAGCATAAATGTAACCAAACAATTAAATAAGTATCCACTGTACTTCTTGTACAATGATCCTTTGATTTAAGCCTGTGTAGTGAGAAATGTTCATTTGAAAGCATAACTATCCAATACCTAATTCATTACTTAGGGTGCGGCCATGATCATGCTTTGCCTGACGTACTTTTGCCTGTCAAAGTACGACTGGGAACCAGACAAGTCCTAGCCATGCGTTTCTCTTTTTGTAATAACGACAATTACATATATCAAAGCGCTAATAGCGCTTTCATACATGGGGTTTTGGTGCTGTATACAACAAACGGAAGCGAAACAAGGGACCTTAACTTACATAATCTATATTAGATATACCTGTACATGTAATTCTTATCGTCTGCCGGACTACATTTATTGCAGTGGTAATTACCCCTTTAATTGCGCACGCACAGCCGAATGTAATCGTCCGCGACATAAAAATTAATGCTAATGAGGATTTGCCTTAACCCACAACTAAACATGGGGAAACCCCATGTAAAAATGGATTCCATTTTTCCAGGATGCTATGAAACACCACAGTCGAGTTGCATTTAATATTGGTGATGTCGTGGCTGGAGCTGGCACAGATATCGAGAGATCATTGTCAATAGTATTCGAAGCCGTTCTAGTTTCTATGGGTGACAACAACATTGACGATGAAGCTTTTATAAGCGCTGGAATGGAAGTAGAAAATGGAGACTACATTTGGGTGACACGATATGATGTTATACTGAAAGGATCAAAAGTATGTTATATTGATAATTCTGCTAGTTATCAAAAATTATTCCATTCTTATAATACCAATATATTTCCGGGTCGGTAATTCCGAGTTGGAATAGCACACATGTATTTCGAATCTAGTGTCTCGAAGGGGTAAGGGTTCAAATCCCACCCGGAAAAGTTATACTATTCCATAAAAAATGGCATTTATGTCAATTTTTCTCCATTAATGTATGTATTAATAAGGTATATGGAGATGTTTCCGGCTTTGTGGAAGAGTAGGTGAGTACTGGTTCTAGACATGGTTCCAGGAAAACTAGGTTAGGAGCGCTAGACGCCGTCAAATAACCAAACCGTGTTGACACGGCGTTAAACCCAGTATAAAATAATTAATATAGTATGGCGTGTACATATGAACGTTGGATTATTACATTTTATACGTCGACACCATTGCGTCATGCACGGTTCTAAACTAAACTCAGGGTATGTATTTGCGTAGTATTTAGAAAGAAATTAAACTTGATTTTGCCTATTTTTGTACCAGTTAAAGTAGCTGAGTATCAAACAGTGCAAATTACTGTCACTTTTCTGAAAACTCCTGAAAGATGCGTCAACAACGCTTGAAGTGTGACTGAAAACTCCGAAAATTTCAAAATTCGATGTTTTATTGACTAGTTGGAGATTAACATACAACATACATTTTGTTTTGTTGGAACTTTGTTTCTTTTTTTAAGAAGTCTATTTCTTGAAAACGTCACGGAAACACTAACCAACTACATGTATAAAGATTTCTGTTTGTCTATTTATTTGTTTAGCCTGATGACGACAGACTACCTAATTTTGACCTCACTATGGTCAACGATAATCAGATTTCAACCGATGAATCACAAAAAGTACAATTGACATTCGGCCTTCCTAACCCTCAAACTGAAGTGAGAGTCGAATTCGTGTCAATGAATGGTACAAACTGTGGACTTTCTGTCCAAGATATGAGCCTCAAACAAGCAGGTAGTGCGTATGCATATTCTCTTGATGCGACGAAACTTGTCACCAATAATACTGGACAGTGCTGCCCAGGGTCTGCCAGTGTTAACTTTGGTAGGCTCACCAACAAAGGTAAGGATGAATAATTAAGATGGCTTTAAGAGAGGGATTCATAGCAATGTAGCGCAAGACCGCTAGACGTCGCAATCGACCCTAAAGTTCGCACCTCTACACGACAATTGAGACGTTCAGCGTTGATTGCGACATTTGGGGTTAATGTTGTGACGTTTAAATAGCGTTGGTTGCAATATTTAGAGTAATTATTGAGCTTTGTAGCGATATTGTCGATATTTAGGGCTAGTGTTGAATGTTTAGCGTTGGTTGCAACAATTAGAGTTAACGTTGCAATCTTTAGCGTGGTTGTGACTTAAGAGTTAGTGTTGCTATGTTTAGCGTTGGTTGCGACATATAGTGTTTGTGTTGCAACGTTTAGCGTCGTATGCGACATTTAGACTAAGTGTTGCGATATTCACGAACATGATAATGTTTCAACTTACCAAGATATGGGTCCTTAGCGCAGACTGTCTTGGATCAAATCCCAACCCGGGCGGTTTTACCCTTCTCTGACAGTTAGACAAATTCGCTAAGTCACTCCATTATTTAAGTATATAAGGAAGTTGACGGTCTTGTGGAAAAGTGGACAAGGTCCAGGAAAGAAAGGTTTGGTGCGCTAACCCATGTGAAATAACCGGTGTTTCCACCATAAAAGTATTAGTTCAAAATTAAAAGTGCAAAAGACATGTCTTGTATTCCAGAATCGACTAAAACTAATCCAAACATCAGCAGCTATGATATAGTGATTGAAGCAACTATACAGGCAACCAACATGTCTATTTCTACTGGTAGTACACTGTGTACCGGTGTGGCAATATTTGTGGACAAAACTGAAGTCTGGGTATCCTACATAAATGTCATCAAAACTTCTAATAAAGGAACATCCAAAGTAAGTAAATACTGAGTACTTTTTTTCTATCTTAGTTTTATATTGTTGGTATATAATCGTGTTGATTAAAAAAAATGAAAGTACGTTATTAAATCTGCCTTCATATACATGTTAAGCAAATCTCCGTAAACAGATATCCTGTAGAGCATTGTCGTACAGAATCTCTACTGTCCCCGTGGAAGGCCACGTCAAGATGAACTTTGTGTCGACCAATCAATGCGTAGCTTTCATCAAGACAAAACACTATTAATAACATTTTGATTTCATAATTTCTATTTTTAGACCACGGTTTACAAGCTAATTTAACAGCGGTATTATTCACAGTCTGCGATTGCACGGCTCATTTCAAATTGCGTGACGTAGACGATGTAAACAAGTTACGTATCATAACAATTTCGTCATGAATATTATGATGAGAAAAGGTCACCTGAACGTGACCTTCGTTTGAAAAAGGCCAGATCTAAATTAGCGAGAAGGCGAGGGAAAAATTTTAGATCGGTTTTTAATCAGATTGATGTTAAGCCGACTTTACAACTTTGTTTATAACCCCTGATCATTGAAATCACATTGAGGCAGGTGATCCCTTATAGTTCCCGTTTATACCTGGATGAAGTGGAACAACTGTAGGTAAAATCTTGCTCAAGGAAATTAGTATTGTCCCAAGTGGGATTCAAACCCGGGACCTCTCGATCTCTAACACCTACCTCTGGACCACTGTTCTTATATTAATTCGCATACTGTGGTATACATACATAAAAATGCATACACTGTTTCTTTGACGTCTTCACCATTTAGTCATGTGATGTAGAGAAGTTATATACGAACCAATCGTTGAGATAAACAAATACATGTAGATAAAAATTAATACTTGCAAATATTTATCATTCTATCAACCGTCAGGACGCTGTATTGTTTTTAACATATTCTTCGAAGTACCGGCTAGCTCAGTTGGTAGCACGCAAGTCTACTGATCGAGGGGTCGTGGGTTCGATTCACGGGCGGGGCATACTTTCGTAGTGCTTGGTCATGAAATTATTTATACGGCCATTTTCCCTCCTAATGATTCTCAGTTATGTAGGGCAAATGTAAGTCACTGACGAAAGTATGCGCTAAGTAGTTGGTTAACAGCTAAATTCAGAGATTTAGCCTTTCCAGGAACAGTGAGTAGGTTGACTGGCCGCGGTTGTAATATGACCTATACAATGTATTGATACGGCGTTAAGCCAAACAAAAATCAACTGATTTTCGTTGTAACTGTGTGAAGAAGCATCAACTTCATCCTCGTACCAAAAGGTTACCAGCAAGATTCTTAATAATGAAAGTAGCAGAGGTTTAATACGGCAATTGTACTCCCTTGCCTTCATGGTAGCCACATGGTAGAGTGTCCGCTTACGACTCGAGAGGTCTTGTGTTCGAATGCAAGTATGTATCATGGATTTTTATCGGGTAACATGAAGTTGGATGATCTTTTGGTGCGATAATGGAATATCGCTCAACACATTTTATATGATTATTACAGACTATGTTCAGTACAAGAATAACTGGAGATTCGACGGTAGCTCCTGGGTTACCATGTGGTTTGGAAGTAGATATTCATGCTGATGTCGGAGGTAACGAATACACTATTGTCATAGAAACAGATAAGGGATCTGCCCCTACTCCTAGATTACACATCCTTTCTAGTAAGTTTTTGTTTGTTTAATTGATAAATTGTATTTCATTGTCATTTGCGCATACATTAACTCCGCTGATTACAATAATCGATATTGTTCGATAATTTCCGTATCTATTTTAATCGACTGTGAGTAAAGATGCTCTGTAAAGAGTAAATCAGTTGGGATTATGTATGTGCTACTGACAATTGAAATCACCGTGCAAAAATCATTGTTTTGACAGTTAAGAAACAATGAATCATAGCCGAAAGACATAGCAAGTTCATTTTAAAGGTACAGTCTATGATAGATTAGATCAAACTTTATGACAGTTACTTCATTTTAAACTGCCGCCCGGCTAGCTCAGTTGGTAAAAAGCAAGTCTACTGATCGAGGGGTCGTGGGTTCGATTCCCTGGCGGGGTATACTTTCGTTGAGCTTGGTCATGAAATTTTTTCTACGACCATTCTCTCTCCTACCAATGAGTCTTAATTATGTAGGGCAGCTGCCAGTCAATGATGAAAGTATGCGCTAAGTAGTTGTGTAACAGCTTAATCCAGTAGCCTGTTCAATTACCCCGAACGTTCCAAAACGTTCCGTAACGTTAGGGTCAGAACAACTCAACCAAAAAAAAACTCAACCAGAGACAACTTTGGGTTGAGTTATCCAAGGGTTAAGTTGTCTTCGGGTTGAGTAGTCCTGTACCCGTAACGTTTGCTAACAGTTGTTACTGAACACGCTGTTGACATTGAGCCTATCCAGGAACAGTGAGTAGGTTGAATGATCGCCGTTATATGACCAATACAATGTGTTGCTACGGCGTTAACCCAACAAAAACAAACAAAATAAACAATCATTTAAAGGTGCTCATTCACAGATTTTAACTTAAATATAAACTTTTCTAAAACTATTAAAAAATGTATGTGAACATTTTTGGAAGCAGGAAAGTAGTGTTGTGATAATGACAATTTAGTGCAAATTGACAAACAAGTACAAATGATGGTGTTTCATGTAGTAAAAATCTACCCATTTGCTAGTGCATTTTTAGACTTTTATTGTATATTTCGTACAACCTTTAGGTCAATTTGTCTTAAAATATTAGAAATTAATTTTTTGACTCAAATACAGACGCTGAATGGTACTTTGAAAATATTGAAAACAATTACCGATTCTGTGAACTAGTACCTTTATGTACGAATAAATATTATGCTTTTGTTTAATATTTTTTTAGTCAACCCGATCTCGTCTGGTTCCAACGTGCCTTGTAAAGTAGATGTGATGAACATAGTGTATGATACATCGTCGGAAAATTCTGATATTTTTTCTAAAGCAACACTGAACGTAAGCATCCAAAACTATGGTGATAAAACCAATGCGGATTCAGTTGTAACCTTCTCCGTTTATTTCCGACTTACGACTGAAGCCCAAAAAGGAGAACAAGTTCATGCAACTGTTACTGTCAATGGACAAACTGGTCAACTGCAAACATACACTGTTGGAAAAAACGCCATGTACGATGTAAGTGTTCATTTATGTGATTAATTTTGTTTGGATTGTCTGAAATATAACAAATACAGAGATGCGTTCAACAATGCGAGCGCTGGAGCGAGCGCCTGCTTCGCGATTTGTTATTTGTTTGAACGCCTACAAGCGCCCACTGTAAAGTCCAAGATGGCGTCAATTAGCACATTATTGATAATAGCGGGTGGGGGAACAATTATTTCTGCACAACCCCCCCCCCTAGAAAAGTTTGGAACCCCCCCCCCTAGAAAAAAATCCTGGATCCGCTCCTGAACAGCATAATATTGTATTGCTAAATTATCGTAAGATCGTTGATAATATGCTGCCAAGGTGATTGTCCCTTATACAGTTAAGTTGGTCACTTTGCCTATCCTTCGGTTGTAACCATTATCTTTAGTAAATTGTTTACATCGTCTACGTCACGCAATTTGAAATGAGTCGTCCAATCACAGCCTGTGAATAATACCGTCGTCAAATTAGCTCGCAAACATTGGTCTAAATATAGAAATTACGAAATCAAAATAACATTAAAAATACTTCGTCTAGATGAAAGCTACGCATGGATTGGTCGACACAAAGGTCATCTCGACGTGACCCTCCTAACGAACCTGAGAGATCCTGTACGACAGCGCTCTACAGGATATATGTTCACGTAGATTGATCCAGTATAGTCACTTACTATTTTCAGAATGACGTTTCATACCAATTTGACCTGATTCAAGAATGTTCAAATTTGTTTCCTGTTGGTTCAGTGCTTACATTTACTTTGGTTGTAACAACAGAACGAGGAAAGATTCCAGGACCAACAAAACTAGAGTTTCCTATACCATATGACCTCCAAACATCACTATTGACCTTCGTATCAGCTAAAGTCGTCAATGTTGGGAAGAACGTCGCTTGTGTAACACCTGGAGATCTAAAAATAGAACTCTTGGACTGGTATATGATTTATTTATCATTTGCTTTAATATAATTAGGGACTTAAGTCAGTTATCTTTCCCTGTAAAAATCTGAAGTAATCCAATTGGTAAGTAGGTCCTTACAGTTGGAATCCTTGGATTTTATCATTGAAGTCCTATGTAAGGATAACAAAATATTTCATCTAATATCTTTCTTGTTAATGAAGATATTAACAAAAGTGGTGAAATTTTGATAATTCTTTACCCTAAAAATACTTAGCTCGAATTTCGAACAAATTAAATGATTTACAAATAAGTTATTAAAGATTAACTTTTGCAAATTGACATTGAAAAGTAAGGGTAAAATCCGAGTAATTCAACTAGTTGGACCTACCTATTTGAAGAGTATACAAGGGGAAAAAATTGCAATTCATAAAACAAATGGAAAATTACCGAATATATCCGACCACAATTATTTAAAAGGAACAGAGTCTCTTTGACGTTATCACGTTGACGTCAGCATAGGAAAATTGTTCTAACTTTTGTATTAAACATTTTAGTAGGATGTTATATTTTATGACAAAAATATGATTGTTTTAACATAAGTAAGTAACTTTATTCATATTCTAAGACCATTTGGCTCATGAACATATATGTTAGAATGTTAAAACGTATGGTTGATAAAAGTGTTGTTATCATACATACATTCAACCCACGCTCGCCCGGTTAGCTCTGGGGGTAACTTGTACGACTGCCATGCCAGGCTTTGTAGGTTCGAATCCCAGGCAGGACATTCAAATACTCACGGACACGTATCTTGTAAAACTTTATATGGTTGTTTCCAACAACATATCAACAAGTACAATTACAAGCCATTGACAAAGGTAAATTGTTTTGTACTGCCTTATTGCTTATTACTAAAAATAATTGACTGTCCAAAGAATAAAAGACGGCTGACTGGTGTGATATGACAGTAAACCACCACGGGAGCGACATAAATCATCATTAAACCAAATTAGTATAAACGGACTGACTTCTTGTTTCGCACGTACTCACGCCATTGTCGCAACCGGGTACTAGTGTAGTAATATGTATATACATGTTTAGCGCCGCTAAACGTCGAAATGGACGCTAAACGTCGTATCACTAACGCTAAACGTCATGGAAAACACCGCTAAACATTGCAATTGCCTGACTTTTAAGGTGTAGTGTCAAGGTTGCGACGTTTATCGTCAATCGATTATTGTGCCACGTTTAGCATCAGCGTTGCGATGTTGAACGTCAGGGCAATTGCGACGTTTGGTGGTGGTTGCGACGTTTAACGTCATGGCAATTGCGACGTTCAGCAGTGATTGCGACGTTTAGCGGCGCTACATGTATATATACGTAAAATATTTCAGGCCAGCATCACCACCGGGAACCAATGATCACGTGATTGCTGACATTGTGTTATGTAATATATTTGTTATGGATGATGTGAAAGAAGATAAGTTCACTATTGAATTTAAAGTTAAGATAAAGGAAAACCCAAATTTGTATAAAGGCGATTCACCAACAGATGTTCAATTTGGATTGGGTTGGCAGTTTACTTCAACACGTATTTGGGTTTTAAACTATGAAATAAAGATAAAACTACCAGTAAGTAAATACAGTACAATCTCTCATGAACAACACCCATTGGGAGAAGCTAAATTGTGTTGCTGTACAGAGGTTGTTGCTAAGCAGAGGTTAATTTAAATTGAAATTACTCCTTAGGGAAATTGTTATTGTGCAAACGATTTGCTCTGTAGAGGGTCACTCTTCAGAGGTTATACTGTATAACTGCTATTCTCTAGTAACGTTCACTTTGAAAACCTTGATTCTCGTTGGTTTTTAAGGGTTTTTTTGTATTAATAATTAAACAAAACACGGTCTGTCTATACAGGGTTTTTCAAATATTTGAAAGACCCTGGTCTTTATTATCTATCTAACTATCTAGTATAATTAACAAAACAACAAGTCTTTATTACCTCATTAGTTGTTGTTGCAGATCATGTGACTAAAGGTTTACCTCAGTTGTTGTTGTTGCAGATCACGTGACTAAATGTTTACCTCATAAGTTGTTGTTGCAGATCACGTGACTAAAGGTTTACCTCATTAGTTGTTGTGGCAGATCACGTGACTAAAGGTTTACCTCATTAGTTGTTGTTGCAGATCACGTGACTAAAGGTTTACCTCATTAGTTGTTGTGGCAGATCACGTGACTAATGGTTTACCTCATTAGTTGTTGTTGCAGATCACGTGACTAAAGGTTTGCCTCATTAGTTGTTGTTGCAGATCACGTAACTAAAGGTTTACCTCATTAGTTGTTGTTGCAGATCACGTGACTAATGGTTTACCTCATTAGTTGTTGTTGCAGATCACGTGACTATAGAACCTGTAATTATTTATATTTTGTTTTTTTTCTATTAAGCATGACTTTGGAGATGGTACCATTATGTATATTAAGGGTATAGACTACACAGATAGTGACACCGGATGGCCAGTTGATGCCATGATTCAATGGAGTCCAAATAATGAACAGTACTACAACTTTAACGTTGACGTAAGTAATTTTATTCTTACACGTTTATTTGCATTAATATCAGCAAAAGTGTGTTCGTTCATATATACCAAAATATGTAATTGATGATTCAAGCTCCTGTTATGGGAAAGTCAAGTCACTCATTTTTTCACTACAAAATTTAACTTTTGCATGCATGAACATGTATATAATTACTGTGCTTTCTAAATATGGTTATTAGACGATTCAATAGATAGACGACGTAAACTTGTAACTTTTCACTCGTTGTTAAGCTACTCTAGAACATATCTAACCTCACTCAGTGAAATGAAAACTAAAATTTCACTAGATTCAAGTTTAATGGTACTCATTCACTGATTTCATCTTAAACATCAACTTTTTCTGAACTATCAAAATTGTTTGGAAGCATCTTTTGAAGCAAGAAATTTTGATTTGAGAATGACTATTTTAGTGCAAATTGACATACGACTACAAATGATGGTGTTTCAAGTAGTAAAAATATACCCCGTATGTCACGGTATAGATAATTTTAGTGCATTTTTGTGACTTTTGTTGTATATTTCTTGAAATCTATATGTCAGTTTGTCTTAAAATGTGAAGAATTGATTTTTAACACACTTACAGACGCTGAATGGTAAAAAGTATAAGAATCTTAACCAAATCTGTGAACTAGTACCTATAATATCCTTTATGTTTTACAGTGGGAAGTCAGTAACACAACCAACACAATGTTGTTAGCGGAGCCATTATTTGCTAGATATGTACAGATTGTTAACACTGACGGTAAATGTCCAGCAAAACACACTTATATCACCGAACCTGGTACGATATTCTTTATTCTTACTTACTTCGATCTTCGGTGCTGTTCTAATTTTACTCCATTTTTTATGAAATCTGAATTGGCAGAAAATGTTTTCCTATTTTGCCAAATTAGCGTGGAACTTATACTGGTGTATATAAATTCGCAAAGTGTTAAATATAAATGTTTTAAGTTTAAATTCATAAAATATATTTTTGATAACAGAGTATCTGTGTTGTTTAAACATTAAAACGAAACCCCTGTTTATGAAAACAAAACAATGAGGTGATCGACGACAAGGGGTGCTCAGATGACAATAAAATATTATATACATGTAGTATTAAGTAGGTTTTAATGACTAAGGGGGTGGTGGTTCATTCGCCACACTTTTTTTGTTAAAAAAATAAACTGTACAACCTTTATTTTCAATACCGTCCTATCTTTGGAATGGATTGGTTAAATTTGATGTTTCATTAAAGGACAGGGAAGAAAAGACAAAGGGCAAGGTGTAGCGTCTTGCTACTCTACTTTCGAGTAATCACTGGGTTCATTGTGTGATTTGTATGTTAACTAAAAAGTATCGAATTGAAAGTATGTAAATAAAAAATCACGACGGAACTTGTAAAACACGAACAAAACGGTATCAAAATATCAATATTGCCAAAACTTGACTTTCGTCCATCTGGGTTTAGCGCGTCGAAGTTTAAAAAGCACTGTATAAATTATTATATACCACATTTATATAGCGCTCCTTTCATATTGAAAATATGTTCAAAGGCGTTTGACAATTATATCAATTATATGCATAATTTATGAATAAATGGTTAATAGATAGTGTTAAAGAATACTGAAATAATAGATAAATTTATAGTCTGTTATGTTTCAGTTGATACTGATATAGAATTCCATGGAAATAGAAGTTATGTCAAGATTCTACGTCAATCCATGATGTTTGTTTTAGACAAGGATAACTCTACATGTCTTACATTACCATTAAAGACAGCAATGGACACGACAAGATTTCTCTATTTTAATATTAAAACTGTCTTACCCTACTTGGAAACTAATGGAGCCTCACCATTTTATCTGATAATAACAGGAACTGGAATCTCATGCAATACCCCATTTGGTCCACAAGTCACAAAGGTACATTTTCTTAGTGTATTCAGATTCTATTCAGTATAAAAAATAGCACAACCGCTAGATCGGGCACACAATGCTAAAACGGGCGAAAATAGGTCGCTGTATAATTCATAATCGTCACCTGTGAAATTCGTTTGTTATTTTCTTTAGCTTAGCTACGAACACTTTCTTTTAGTAATATTTGCACCGATACTTCAGACAGAGCATGTATGGAGTTAGAAAAACTTGTAAAAATGATAAAGTTTCGATAAAGTCCCCCCATTTGTGAAAAAATTGCGACTGTTTACTCATTTTCATTCTCAATCCAATAATACGAGAAATTTTAGGATGTCTACATGGAAAAATGAATACTTAGAGTCAAAACATCACAGGCTTTTCCAGATATTTTGGCGGCCATCTTGGACGCCATCTTGGATTTTGCATAGCCATGCCAGGATACAGCCATTTTAATATCCCATTACAGATACTACAGTTAATGTAGAACAAAAATATATCAAAACCAAATCATGACGCTAAAATGAAAATAACGACCTAAACTCTTGTACTCTATAAAACTGGCGATGTCGGAAATGTTTTCGTACTAAGTCAGGTGTGTCATCTAAAAGAGCCCGAAATTAAAAAATATCAGCAGACGCCCTAAAAGGATTGTCAAGTTTGAAAATATGTACTTTAAAGTCAGCATTGATGTGTACTTCTGATGTGTATTGATGTGATTTCTTTTTTGTTTCATTGTTTAGATATCTTACCGGAAAGACGAAGATGCCTTGAAGTTTAAGGGAAATCGTAGGAAATGTCAACTTGATGGTCATGTTGTAGACGACGGTAAACAGACTTGCCGTTATCGTTGCAACTGTTCGAATACCACCTCGTGCGCAGACGTCTCAATTCTATTACTTCATCACGATGTTCCTGACGGCATCTACAACCTTTGTGACGTCACAGCTCTACACTAAACGCATTAATAAATGTTTTAAAACTTTTTTATAGTAGCTTTCATTAGCGTAACCTATTAAATGTAATCATCTGACTTACAAACGTTTGTTTTGTCCCCATTTTGAACTGAACTCCTCCCAGCGGTTTACATTAAATTATTCATTTAATAAAGGGAAATTATAACCGCTGCGGAGAGTTTGCTATGTCATAAAAAACAAATGGGTCGTAAAAGCACTCCATTTTAAAACAATATGTATTCTCTAATATAATAAGTATATTAATATTTATTGTAAATGTTCAAACAAACATTGTATTTCTAATAGTCAGCTTTAAATACAACATTCATAACATATTTATAAACTTAGGGTAATTGTTACCTTGTATTTTATATGTTGGCAGTGTAGTATGTTACATGTACTATTCACATATAGATTTAGGATAATATATCTACTAAGGTCAAACAAATAAAAGATAAAATAATGGTAGTAGCAATATTACCACATTTATACATGTAGACATTAAGTAATAACTATGTTAGGTATTGTAATTTGTTTTTATCTAAATTTAGTGTAATAGCTTCAAAGTACTATATGTAGAGTAGAATTCAACAATAAGCACACAAACATACCCAGGCACATGGTTCAAATCATCTAATAAACAACCTAGGGTAAATAATATAATCTAATTAGGGGAATCTTCAAATTTAAGTGCTGAATTAGCAAAAAGAAGACAATCCATCTTTGGCAAAACACAAAATTAAAAACATTTTTGATAACTTAAATACAGAACCTGATATGAATTATGTTGGGTTAACCTTTCTAAATTTGACCTATTTTCAGGCCTCAAAAATAATCTATCAAGGGGTGAAAGGTCACACTCCGGGGTCTGCACATAATGCATCGATATGGAGCAGACGGACCCTCATTAAAATCTTACAAAACAAACGGTGAGTTTGCTTTTGAACACCTAAAAGCAAAGAAAATTACAAACCAAAAACAACTTTCAGCATTTTCTGTTCGGTCTATAAAAGGTCATAGGATTTGTCAGATTGCTTCGTATGTATATTTATATAGAAATAGTTTGTTCATTGTATGTTTGTGCAAGCATGATTATAGCTATGTAGTTCCTGAAGATAGTTGACCGATGTGTATTTATAGACATGTTCGTTAGAATTAAAAAAGACATGGATACTTTATGTTTTTATTAATTGCAGATATTATGTAAAATTATTTGTTTATTACAGTGACATTTGTACAACTAAACATGTTTTATGACAGGCAATATGTAGATTTGACCCTGTCCCTCACTCTAAACTTCCTTCAAGTGATTAGGGATGATTATGTGTATTTATAAATGTAAAAACCTCAAGTATAGAATCAAATTCGGTAAAAATTCATATAAATTATGTTGTTTATTTATCTTCATATTTTCTTTGTTATAAAACCACTATGCGATCACTAGACTAGCACCATTAGACTCTTAGACCTTGCACCATCTAAGGTTCGTTTTATACAAAGCGTGAGCAAACTTTTGTTCGTGAAAACCTTTGTACGTAATAATTGATTGATTGTCACCGGAATGATTTAATGAGAAGCGAATTATCGATGAAATTAACAGTTGTAAATATACATGTATATAGTACAAAATCTAATAATTGTCCAGTGATCGATAACGTAGACAACGACTATTTTATCTATAATTCTTTTTCTTTTATTGTCCAAAGTGGAAACACAGACTGGATTGAACTAGTATGGAATGAGTTATTATCCGAATTATTAATTGATTGAGGAGCTGTGGTCCAGTGGTATAGGACGCGCACTTAGGATCGAGAGGGTCCGGATTCGAACCCCACTTGGCGCACAGCTAATTTCCTTGAGCAAGAAATTTACGTAGGTTGTACCATTCCATCCAAGTGTCTGTCACGTGATTTTTTAAAAATACGAGATGCTTATCTTTTAACTGTAAACATAGAGCAACTTATTGAACTTAAATACAAGTTGTAGCCTCGCTATATGGCGTCATACGAGGTTGCATTTGTCTCTAGTATGATCATACCATAATGGTCCATATAAGGTAATGTTTACCCGTTCAACCAATGAAAATTTGTATAAAGTTTTTTAGCTAAATTGGAATTTAGTAAACTTTCATTGGTCGTTCAAAGGTTCATAGTAAAGGTCAATATCATAAATCGACACGTTTTAAGGCAGCGGGTGAATGTAATGTATTCACTGAGCTGCGAAGGGAGCGTACGCGTTCAGTAACAACTGTTAGCTAACGTTACGGGTACGGGAAAATCAACCCGAAGACAACTCAACCCGTGGATAACTCAACTCAAAGTTGTGACAACTCAACCCGTTAGTTGGGGATTGAATAGTCTCGGGTTGAGTTGTCTTTGGGTTAAGTTGTTCCAACCTTAACGTTACGGCACGTTAAGGAACGATCGGGGTTATTGAACAGGCTACAGGTCATGGAGCAAATTTATTCAACAGATTATTGTGGAGTGATATTGAACATTCTGACAAGCTGGGTTTTGTAAAATGGGAACCACAACGCCCAACGCTACCAGAGTGAAGTTTTAATTAATGTTGCTGTTTAATACGCCATCGGACGTCCAGGTCTTTTCCTTTAACAAGGTAACGCCAGATCACATTCAGTCCGGGCAACAACTTAATTTCTCAGGGCTTATAACATCAAGATTTTAGAACTGTCGTCATTTTTAGTAGACAAATATCCAAATGAACGTCTTCGGGACGTGTTTGACAGACGCATGCGTCACCGTCTTGAACAGTATGTGACGTTACCGGAACTAAACATTGCTTTACAAGAGAAATGGACAAGCATCCCACTACGTTTTTACGACGTCATATTTGGTCTTCAAGACTCAGGGTTTTAGCAGTAGTGAATTCAAAATAGACGCTTGTTCATTATCAAATTTTGTTAACTTTTTTCTCCTACTGGGCTTATGATTATGTGAATACGTGTATTTTCTTTTAAAAATATCGCTTTGCTTTTGAATACTCATGACAAATGATTGTTTTATCATCATGTAAAATTTCGTATTGTTAACACAATATTTACGTTTCTGTACCTATTTGCGTTATAACTTTCGCTTAGTATAGATAAAGAATGAAAGAATACATTTAATTAAGTACTTGAAAAAAATATAAATAACATTCTTATTGGGTAGGTAAATATACATGTTCTTTACAAAAATTGTCCCACGCGATCAGAAGTTACTGCTGGTTCTTGCGACGCTATGAACAAAATCCATTTAATACCACTTCCATAAGGCTGAATGAACAAGCTTTCATTTGGAATATAATACTGCTACAAGTTCGTGCAAGTTTTTAACACTGGATGAGTTTTATTACGAATTTTTTTTTCAATTTTCATTTCACAAAGGGGTACGAACTATTGCAACGAATAAGACTTTTTGATTTGTCATAGGAACTTTCGTCCCACATTAAAGGAGTGAAAGGTTCGAAGCCGAATCGTAGCATTTCGAATAGTCTAAGGTAATTTGTGCCAAAATTATGGTATGAAAAGTTCTGGGAGGAACAAGAACATTTTGATTTGCCAGAAGAAACATTGTCCTAAATTTATAAATGGAAACAAATGAGGAAAATGGGACAGTTTAATTCGTCCAAGAAATTTCGTACCAAAATCAAAGTGAGAAAATTTGGGGCCGAATCAGAAAAATTCTAATAGTCCCACGATATTACATGGTGCAAAATTAGTGAACGAATAAACCTGCACGACGACCCAGGAAATATTTAACCGAAATTAAGGTTAAAAAATAAGAGGATGAATAATAGCATTTCGATTCGCCCCAGGAATTTTCGTACCAAAGTCAGATGGAAAAAATCGGGGTCAAATCAAGTCAAAATCTGTTTTTTTAATCGACCAAGTAAATTTCGAATGGTCTAAGGTTATTTGTTTCAAAGTTTATGTAAGCCAAGTTCTCGGACGACCAGGAACATCAGTTCGCCCTAAGAAATTTCGTGCCAAATTAAGCGTACGAATAGTTCTGGGATGGATTGGAACGTTTCCAAGCTCAAATTAACGAACAACATGAAGGTGCAAAAAGTTCGTGGACGATTCAACGAATTATGATTTGACCCTAAACATTTCTTGCTAAAAGGTGCGATAATATTAAGAAAACTTAGATGCGAGAAAATTCGACGACTAATAAAACATCGATTCGTTCCAGGAAATTTGTCCCAAAAAATAGTAAGACAAGTTCTGTGATGAATAGAACTTCGATTCGTCCACATAAATTTCATACCAAAATAAAGGTACATATATATGGAATAATAAAAACAGTTAGATTCGTCCCAGAAAATTTCGTACCAAAATTAATGTGTGAGAAAAATAAAGGGACGAATAAGAACATATCTATTCGTCCCAGGAAATTAGTATAACATTAAGGTAAGAGGTTCTGGGACAAAAAGAAACATTACGATTTGTCTGAGGAACTTTCGTACCAAAATTATGGTACAAGTTCTCTGATAAATAGGAACATTACGATTCGTCATATAAAATTTTGTTGCAATTGAAGTTGCGAAAAATTCGAGGACGAATTAAAACTATTATATTTGTTCCAACAAATTTTGTACCAAATTAAATGCGAAAAAATATAAGGACAAAACCCGATCGGTCCCAGGAAATGTTGTACCAAATTCAGATAAATAAGATTTTAAGATAGACACATTTCGATTCGTCTCAAGGAAATTTATACCAAACTGATGGTACGAAAAATTCTTTGATGAATAGGAACACAACGATTCTTCTGCAGAAAATTCGTACCAAAATGAAGATGCGAAAAATCCGAGGACGAAAACAACAATTAGATTCGCCTCAAGAAATTACGTACCAAAATTAGGGTAAGAAAGATTCTGGGAGAAAAAGAAACTTTCGTACTAAAATGATAGTACGACAACAAAATTTCGTATGGTACAAAAATTCCTGGACTAATCGATATGTTTAATCGCTCTCCAACTTTCACACATTAATTTTGGTGCAAAAGTTCATCGTACAAATCTAAACGTTTTTATTCTTTCACGAGCTTTTTGCTCCTTTATTTTGGTACGGAATTTTTGTGGGCGAAATTTTGTGTTTCTATTCACCACATAGTAACGGCGGCCAGTCAGTCTAACTGAAAAGGCTAAATCTCAGGATTGAACTGTTAACCAACTTCTAAGCGCATACTTTCGTAAGTGACTGACAACTGCCCTACATAATTAAAATCATTGGTAGGAAGTATGCCCATGAAAGTATGCTCCGCCCGGGAATCGAACCCACTTCCCCTCGATCAGTAGACTTGATTCGTTTCAGAAACTTTCGTACCAAAATGACGGTACAAGTTCTGTGATGAATAGGAACATTACTATTCATCTTAGAAAATTCATACCAAAATGAAAGTGCGAATAAAAAAGTTCGATTCATCCCAGAATATTACGCACCAAAAATAAGGTTAGATAGTTTCTAGGAGAAATAGACACATTTCGATTTGTCCAGGAACTTTCGTACTAAAATGATGGTACAAGTTCCGTGATGAATAGAAACATTACGATTCGAACACAAACATTTAGTTCCAAATTAAAGGTGCAAAAAGTTTGTATAAGTGTTTTGATTCGTCCCAGAAAATTTCGTACCAAAATTAATTACAATAATTTAAGTACTTATATTCCTGAGACGAATCAAAATGTTTTCGTTCTTGATTTTCTCGCACCTTCAGTTTGGTACGAATTTTCTGTGGAAGAATCGTTGTGATGCAAACAGTATGAAGTCCTAAAGACGAATCGCAATGTGACTATCATAGAACCTTCTTACCAAATTTCCTGGGACGAATCGATGTTTTTGTCCTCGAATTGTCTCACATCTTAATTTTGGTACGAAATGTGCTTGGACGAATATACATAATTTTTAATTTGACCTCAAAGATGAATCGCGATGTTCCTTTTCACCTCAACTTTGATACAAAAGTTCCCCGCAATTTTTGAAAGATTCTGGGAGAAATAGGAACTATCGTACATTGCAATTCGTCCACAAAAATTTCGAACCAAAATGTTCGTGGAAGAATAAAAACGTTTAGATGTCTCAAAAAATTTCGTACCAAAATAAAAGTGAGGAAATTCAAGGAATAAAAACTTTTCGTTCATGCTTTACGTTGAAACGTCACGTTATTCGATGAAAATAAACGATGAAAATATAAATTTTAAATGACGTCATCTTGGAGAATGGCGTCACGTTATAATTTGTGTAAAATACATCAAATAAAACTAAGCATGAAAGAAACAGAATATTCGTCAACTTTGGTGTAAGATGACTTTTATTTCAACTCGTGAACTCAAAAAGTAACATTTTCACTCGTGGCTATGCCACTCGTGAAAATATGGGTTCTGAGCTCACTCGGTGAAATAAAAAATCGATCTTACACTAAATTGACGAATATTCTCTATATCTATTCGTCCAGGCTATTTTGCACCAAAATAGGGTAAGAAAGGATCTGGGACAAAGGCATTTCGTTTCGACTAAACTTCCTTGAACGAACCGAATGTCTATTACACCAGAATCTTTCTAACCTTAGTTTTGGTACGTAATATCTTCATTAAACATCATTTTGGTACGCAACTTTCGTACTAAATTGATGGTACTAGTTCTGTTATGAATAGAAACATAACGATACGTCCACATATATAAATGTATAGTACCAAATTAAAGGTGTAAAGTTTTGATTCGTCCCAGAAAATTTCGTACAAAAATTACATTCCTGGGACGAATGTGTTTGTTTTCGTCTTGGAATTTTTTTGCACCCTCAGATTTTTTTACAGGGACGAATATCGTTCTAAAAGTTTTCGCACCTTCATTTGGTATGAAATTTACTTAGACAAACCGTGATGCAATCGATGTTCTATATCGGCCTCTTAATATTTGCGTACTAATTTTGAAAGATTCTGGGAGAAATTTTAGTAGTTCCGAGATGAATATAAACATTGTGATTCGTCCATAAAAATTTCGTACCAAAAAATTGTAAGAATAAAAACTGTAATTTGTACCACGAGAGGACGAATAAAAGCGTATCGATTCGTCCAGAAATCTTGTACCAAAGTTGGGTAAGAAATGGATCTGGGACAGAGATTTCTTTACGTCCAAGAAACTTTCGTACCAAAAGTTCTGTAATAAATAGGAACATACATTACGATTCGTCATAAAAGTGTTTGTACCAAAATTCGAGGACTAATATAAAAGTTAGATTTGTCCCCCCCCATTTCGAATCGTCCAAGTAACTTTCGTATTAAAATAGTACAAGTTACGTGATGAATAGAACGATCAGTCCATAAAAGTTACGTACCAAATTAAAGGAGCCAAGTTAGTGGAAGAATAAAACTCGATTCGTCCCAAAAATTATCGTACTGGGACGAATCTAAATGTTTTCGTCCTCGAAATTTTTCGCACCTACATTTTGGTACGAATTTTCTGTGGAAGAATCGTTGTGCTTCTATTCAACACAGAACTTTTCCTACCATAATTTGTGTACACGTCCTCGAATCGAAATGGGTCTATACCCTGTCCTTTCTTATCCGAATTAATACGATTGTTTTATCCTAGAAATTTTCGCGCCTTATTTGGTAGAAAATTTACGAAGATAAATCGTAATGTTCCTTTTTACCATAATTTTGCGGAGGAATGTCTTGGGACGAATCGGTTCTTAGTTGTCCACTAATTTTCTCGCACAAATGTTTGAACGATTCTGGGAGAAATAGGAACTTTGTTCATTTGGGTTTTACGGCGTACCAACACAGAAAGGTCATGTCGCGCCGAAAACAATGATACTTTTTATTTAATCGATATTAATAGGAACTTCGTACTAAAATGATGGTAAAAGTTCTGTGATGAATGGGCGCATAAGGATTCGTCCAGGAAATTTCGTACCAAAAATTTTCGTATCAAAATTAATGTACGAAAAAATTAGATGACGAACAAAACATCGATTCGTCCCAAGAAATTTTGAGTGAATTCTGCGAGAAATTGACACATTGCGATTTATCTCTGGAAATTTTGTACCAAATTCAGGGAATAATTAAAGGTTCCGAGATACATATTTCGATTCGTTTCAGGGACATTCATGGTACATGTACAGAAAGTTCCGTGATGAATAGGAACATTACTATTTATCTTAGGAAATTCATACCAAAACGAAGGTGCAAGAAAATTCGGGGACGAAGTTCGATTTATCCCAGAATGTTACGTACCAAAATTATGGTTAGATAGTTTCTGGGAGAAATTTACACATTTCGATTTGTCCAGGAACTTTCGTACTAAAATGTTGAAACAAGTTTCGTGATGAATACCAACATTACGAGTTGAACATGATCGTCCTAGAAAATTTCGTACCAAATAAATTACACTTATTTAAGTAGGTATATTCCTGAGACGGATCAAAATGTTTTCGTTCTCGATTTTCTCGCACCTTCATACACAAAACGATGGTACAAAAATAAAAAGTTGCATCACAACGATTCTACCACAGATAATTCGTACCAAAATGAAGTCCTATAGATGAATCGGAATGTGACTATCATAGAACCTTCTTACCCCTGGGACGAATCGATGGTTTTTGTCCTCGAACTGTCTCGCATCTTAATTTTGGTACGAAATGTGCTTGGACGAATTTACATAATTTTAAATTCGACCTCGATTTTTTCGCACCATCAATTGGTACGAAATTTACCCAGACGAATCGCGATGTTCCTTTTCACCATAACTTTGATACGAAAGTTCACGCAATTTTTGAAAGATTCTGGGAGAAATAGGAACTTTCGTACTAAAATGATGGTGTACAGGTTCAGTGATGAATAGAAACATTGCAGTTCAGCCACAAAAGAATAAAAACGTCTAGTTGTCTAAAAAATGTCGTACCAAAATTAATGTGAGAAAATTAAAGGAATAAAAACTTATCTATTCGTCCAGGCAAATTTGAACCAAAGTAGGGTAAGAAAGGATCTGGGACAAAGACATTTCGTTTCATTCTAATTTGATGGTACAGTAAAACAGAATATAACATATTCGATAGGCCATAGAAAAAAGGTATGTTAAAACAGAGGTAACATACTAAATATGATATACAAGTATGAAAACGGGCCAGAAAAAACGGTTTGTTTTAACCGAGTGTATGTTATAACAGAGTTTTACTGTACTGTTATGAATAGAAACATAAAAACGATACGTCCACAAATATATAGGGACGAATATGATTTTTAATTCGTCCTGCACCTTCATTTGGTACGAAAATTACTTGGACGAACCGTGATGCAATCGATGTTTTCATTTGGCCATTTAATTTTCGCGCACATAAATTTTGAAAGATTCTGGGAGAAATTATGGTAGTTCTGTGATGAATAGAAACATTGCGATTCGTCCACATAAATTTCGCACCAAACAATTGTGAGAATAAAAACTTAAAATTTGTGCAAGAAAATTTCGTACCACGAGAAGACGAATAAAAGCTCATCTTGCACGTAAGAAGTGGATCTAGGACAGAGATTTCTTTACGTCCAAGAACTTTTCGTACAAAAATGATGGTACAAGTTCTGTGATAAATAGGAACATACATTACGAAATTAAAGGTGCCAAGTTAGTGGAAGAATTCGTCCCAAAAATTATCGTACCTAAATTATTTGGTGCGTTTATTCCTGTGACGAATCTACATGTTTTCGTCCTCGAAATTTTTCGCACCTTTATTTTGGTACGAATTTTCTGCGGAAGAATCGTGGTGCTTCTATTCATCACAGAATTTTTCCTTCAATCATTTGTGTACAAGGGTCCTCGAATCGAAATGGGTCTATACCAGGTCTTTCTTACCCGAATTAATGATTGTTTTTATCCTCGAAATCTTCGCACCTTATTGGGTAGAAAATTTTACGAAAGACAAATCGTAATGCTCCTATTATACCATAATTTTGGAACGAGTTTCCAGGAATTTTTTGGGACGAATCGCTTCTTATTCGTCCACTAATTTTCTTGCACTAATCTTTGCAAGATTCTGGGAGATCGTCAAGGAAATGTCGAATCAAATTAAAGGTGCAAATATTGCTTATAATGAAAGTGTTTTAATTCGTCCTAGAAAATTCCGTACTAAAATTAATGTATGAGAAAATTGGACGACGAACAAGAACATCGATTCGTCCCAAGAAATTTTAATTCTGCGACAATTTGACTCATTTCGATTCATCTCTGGAAATGTTGTACCAAAATCAGGTATTGTAATAATTAAAGGTTCTGGGACATTTATGGTACTGAAAGTTCCGTGATGAATAGGAATATTACGATTCGCCCACAGAAAATTCGTTCCAAAATTCGAGGACGAATAAAAACATTATGATTGGTCCCAGAAATTCTCGAATCACAAATAAAGGTGTGGAAATTTAGCAATAGAAAAATTTCGAAATTTCGTACCACAATCAAGACAAAAAAACCCATTACAAACCATTTTTAAATTCATGGATGAATCGTAACATTATTATTTGTCACAGAATTTTGTACCAAAATTAAGGTTCACACCGATTAGAGTAAAAATGTCTGGGAGATACAGTAAGAAATGTGGATTTTACAAATCTTCATGACTTACTATGTACCGACCCAAATAAAACTACAAAATTTCTGGATGTGAATCAGTAACAAATAAATCCTGTTCGGATTTGGCTCTTGTCGTACCCAGCTTGATAGAAAAGTAACACATTTTTTATTAATGTAATTGGGCAACAAACATCTCAAGGACAAAATGTCCGAGACGACTTGTTAAAATACGAGCAGGCCAGAATTATATAATATACAAGAAATAGACATCAGACACATTGCTGATCTCACGCCGTTTCCAAATAGCCTGAAAAACACAAGAAAATCAAATGATGAATTTCAACTTTGAACAATTAATCAAAGACTTGCATTCATGATTGCTATCAGACTCGAGCAACAAAGGTACATGATTCTGAAATTATCTTGAAAGGGTATAGCCAGTCTGGACAAGACTCAAACCAGTATCTCTTTCAGAACCTAAGATTGACAAAATGTATAACTGTTATAACAAGATGTAACTGTAATAACGAGATATATAACTTTAATAACAATATGTATAACTACAATAACTAGATGTATAACTGTATTAACGAGATGTATAACTGTAATAACTAGATTTAAAACTGTTATAACAAGATGTATAACTGTAATAACTAGATATATAACTGTAATATTAGATGTTTAACTGTAATAACAAGTAAATCTGTGAGCTAATGCTCACTAGTGATACCCCCGCCAAAATCTAAAAATATGCGACAAACAGGAAGTAGATGAGCGAGGAGCATGAAATCGCTTTACACCACATGGGACTATAGGATGAAGCAATATGCAAAGTTTCAGGCTGCTGCATGGTATAGTTGCTGAGAAAACTGTGACGGAAATTTTGTAACGGACGGACGGACGGACGGACGGACGGACGCACGCACGCACGCACGCACGGACAAGGGTAAAACAGTATACCCCCCTCTTCTTCGAAGCGGGGGTATAACTAGATGTAGAACTGTAATAACTAGATGTATAACTAAAATAACAAGATGTATAACTGTTATAACTAGAAACTGTAATAAAATATATAACAGTAATAACTAGTAAATCTGTGAGCTAATGCTCACTAGTGATACCCCCGCAAAAATCTAAAAATATGCAACAAACAGGAAGTAGATGAGCAAGGAGCATGAAATCGCTTTACACCACATGGGACTATGGGATGAAGCAATATGCAAAGTATTAGGCTGCTGCATGTTATAGTTGCTGAGAAAACTGCGACGGAAATTTTGTAACGGACGGACGGACAGACAAGGGTAAAACAGTATACCCCCATCTTCTTCGAAGTGGGGGTATAACAAGATATATAACAGTAATAACAAGATCTATAACAGTAATAACAAGATATATAACTGTAATAACGAGATGTATGACTGTAATAAGAAGATGTATAACTGTAAAACTAGATTTATAACTGTATATCTAGATGTATAACTGTAATAACGAGATGTATAACTGTAATAACGAGATGTATAAGTGTAATAACTAGATATATAACTGTAATAACTAGATGTGTAACTGTAAAAACTAGATGTATAACTGTAAAAACAAGTAAATCTGTGAGCTAATGCTCACTAGTGATACCCCCCCCCCGCCAAAATCTAAAAATATGCGACAAACAGGAAGTAGATGAGCAAGGAGCATGAAATTCCTTTACACCACATGGGACTATGGGATGAAGCAATATGCAAAGTATTAGGCTGCTGCATGTTACAGTTGCTGAGAAAACTGCGACGGAAATTTTGTAACGGACAGATGGACGCACGGACGGACAAGGGTAAAACAGTATACCCCCCTCTTCTTCGAAGCTGGGGTATAACTAGATATATAACTGTATAACTAGATGTTTAACTAGTATAACCAGATGTATAACTGTAAAAACTAGATGTATAAGTGTAATAACTAGATATATAACTGTAATAACTAGATATAACTGTAATAACTAGATATATAACTAGATTTATAACTGTAAAAACTAGATTTATAACTGTAGTAACGAGATGTTTGATTGTTTGTTCGAGTTTTACGGAGCACCAACACAAAAAGGTCATATCGCGCCGATAGTAACGAGATGTACTCGTATAACTGTAATAACAAGATGTATAACTACAATAACTAGATGTTTAACTGTAATAACTAGACTCATAACAGTAAAAACAAAATTAATAACTGTAATAACAGATGTATAACTGTAATAACAAGATTTATACCAGTAAAAACAAAATATAAAACAGTAATAACAAGTAAATCTGTGAGCTAATGCTCACTAGTGATACCCCCGCAAAAATCTAAAAATATGCCACAAACAGGAAGTAGATGAGCAAGGAGCATGAAATCAGTTTACATTACATAGGAATATGGGATGAAGCAATATGCGAAGTATTAGGCTGCTGCATGTTATAGTTGCTGAGAAAACTGCGACAGAAATTTTGTAACAGACGGATGGACGCACAGACAAGGGTAAAACAGTATAACTCCCTCTTCTTCAAAGCAGGGGTATAACTAGATTCATAACAGTAAAAACAAAATGTATAACTGTAATAACAAGATATATAACTGTAATAACAAGATGTTTAACTGTAATGACAATATGTATAACTGTAATAACAATATGTATAACTGTAATAACAATATGTATAACTGTAATTACAAGGTGTATAACTGTAATAACTAGATGTATAACTGTAATAACTAGAGTCATAACAGTAGTAACAATTTATGTTTAACTGTAATAACAGATGTATAACTGTAATTACAAGGTGTATAACTGTAATAACAGATGTATAACTGTAATTACAAGGTGTATAACTGTAATAACAGATGTATAACTGTAATAAGATTTATAACAGTAAAAACAAAATGTATAACTGTAATAACTAGATTCATAACAGTAAAAACAAAATGTATAACTGTAATAACAAGATGTATAACTGTCATAACAAGATGTATAACTGTGTGTAAAACTGTATAAACAAGATGTTTAACTGTAATAACTAGATGTATAACTGTAATAACTAGATGTATAACTGTATTAAAGAGATGTTGAACTGTAATTACTAGATATATAATTGTAATAACTAGATGTATAACTGTATAAACGAGATGTTTAACTGTAATAACTAGATGTATAACTGTATTAAAGAGATGTTGAACTGTAATTACTAGATATATAATTGTAATAACTAGATGTATAACTGTATAAACGAGATGTTTAACTGTAATAACTAGATATATAACTGAAATAACTAGATGTATAACTGTAATAACAAGATGTATAACTGTAATAACTAGATGTTTAACGGTAATAACTAGATTCATAACAGTAACGAGATGTATAACTGTAATAACTAGATATATAACTGTAACAATATGTATAACTGTAATTACTAGATTCATAACAGTAAAAACAAAATGTATAACTGTAATAACAAAATGTATAACTGTAATAACAAGATTTATAACAGTAATAACTAGATTCATAACTGTAATAACGAGATTTATAACTGATGACTGTTATAACTAGATATATAACTATATTTAAAAGTCTTAAACATTGTTATCTCATTATAACAAGTTAATCATCTACATTTTTTATGAGACACTGTTGTCCTTTCATAAAAATAAGACTGCCAGTACAAAAACTATGCATTCAGACACTGTGAAATTATTCAAGCTTTGACAGTTAAGAAAAAACGGACAATAAACATAAGAAACATTCATAATTTTCTATAAAATAAGATTTCTTCATCTTACTCTGAATCTTCTGCACAAATTAGTTTTACACATGACCTACTCCAGCTGACCAGCTAGCTCAGTTTGTAGCACAAAGGAGTTGACTGGTCCAGGGGTCATGGGTTGGTTTCCCAGGCGGGGCACACTTAAGTGGAGCTTGGTCATGAAATTATTTCAATGGTCAATTTCCCTCCTACCAATGATTCTTAATCATGTAGGGCAGTGGTCAGTCACTCACATAAATATGCGCCTACTAAGCGGACTACAAATGTCATCTTATTCGGAAGACAGCCTTTCCAGAAACAGTGAGGTTGTCTGACCGCCGTGATATGACCTTTACAAAGTATAACTATATGGTGTTAACCAAAACAAAAAAAACATGACTTACTTTACCCATTGATTCAATTGTTAAGCAGAGGATTTGGAGGTTACTTTATTTATTTTATTTATTTATTGGAGTTAATGCCGTGTTAACACAATTTAGGTCATTTTAGGGCGTCCAGCACACCTAACCTAGCTTTCCTGGACCATTGTCTATAACCAGTACTCAACTACCCTTCCACAAGGCCGGAAACTTCTCCATATTATCTAATCAATAGAGGAAAATCGACATTATTGTCAAATTTTCATGGAAGGGTATAACCTCCCCGGGTGGGATTCGAACCCGCACCACCTTGGGCACAAGTATCGAAATCCCGGCGCGCTACCATCTGCGCTATCGACCCTCGTTGCAAGCAATACAGTAGAGCTCCTCTACATAACACCCACTAAGACAGATCAATGTGTGATGTTCTTCAGAAGTTGTTGTTCCGCAGGGGTTGAATTCAATTAAAATTACCACTAAGGAAAATATCGAACACTTTTGTTGTGCAAAAGGTTATACTGTATATCTGATATGCATTCATAGTGTTTTTGACTTGGAATTGTAACCTCAGCCTATGTTATAATTTAAAACAATAAGAAAAAGATAATATCAAAAGCAGAATCCCAGACTAACCTTCATTTTCCTCTTTTTTGAACAAAGGTTTAGTCAAAGCTGTCACTACTCTTTTCAAACAGAATGTACGACCAAGAGGTGTACTAAACTGGTTCAATCTAGACAATTCTTTACATGCCATTGGAATATTCTCCTCAAATTCTCGTCTTACTTCAAGATGGTGTAAACGAAGCTCTGGTAAATTTCTCGTCATTTTGTTGACAAGAGCGTTGTCTGATTTTACACATGCAGTTATTGTAGAAAATAAATGTTTATGTACAGCATTCATCATATACTTCTGTAAATGAAACAAAAGATACATTTAGATTCTTTAACTTTGGTGTAAGACCTATTTTTATTCTACTGAGTAAGCACAGAAAATATATTTTCTGGAGTGGTATAGCCACAAGTGAAAATTTCATTTTCTATGCACATGAGTTGATAAATTAATCATATTTCAAAATTGACGAAAAATTGACAGAATCACAAAATCCAAATAATATGTTCGACTTTGTATGTAGGCACCCAATGACCATATTTATCTTCAAGTTTGGATGAAATCCATTATGAAATGGATGGGTTGTGCAGTTTTCTATATATGTACATATTATATAAAGGGAGATAATTCTGAAAAATTAACAGAATCACAAAATGGTCAAAGTTGTAATCATTCTAGGTTTTTGGCGATTCACACAGTAATCACTATCAACATTCTAAACCTAAGAAATTATACATACTTCTACAGCAATCTTTAAAGTTGACATATATACATCATTATCATTGACTCTTTTCACCTGAAATATGGAATGTTAAACGTATATCAGAAATATTAGGGTACAAAGAATCTGTGCATCTTTTCTTATGAAAAAAGTTTTCCTAAGTCAATTTTATAAGTTTCCGAGTTCAAAGTCAGAAGAACCATTAACATTAATATGATATGATATTCAAAAAGTGTTTAACATTCTACATAACTGAGTAGCATTTGGAATTGATTGGCGAAAGTGATTGAAAATGACCATACTATTGTTCTATCTTGCTTTAAACTAAAGAAGATCTTTATCATTAGATTTTTTTTTTGAAAAGCACCACTAACTGTTTTTTTAGTTGGATTTAACACCATAGTAACACATCATATCACAGAGGTCGGTCAACCTACATACTATTCCTGGTGAGGCAAAATCTCTGAATTTAGCTTTAAACCTGTTACTAGGCATATAATTTCATCAATGACTGAAAATGGCCCTTAACTTTCTGAGATCAGTGGTAGGAGTAAGAATGGTCATAGAAATTATTTCAAGATCAAAATCCATGGAAGTATGTCCAGTCTAGGACTCTAACCCACTACCCATCTATCAGTAGACTTGTGTGCTACCTTTTACTTAACTAGCCAGATTGGCAATCTGATTTAAATGAGACAGATCTTTAAAAAAAACATTTAATAATCCAATCAAAATGAAATATAATAAGTAACTCTTACCAGTTTTTGATCTGTTAGAACAATCTGCATAGCTCTTGTTACATGAGTTGATACAAGATCCTAAATGAATATAAACATTTATATCATAAACAGACCTTCATAGATAAAGGTTTTCATAAAGATTACTGTTTTTCAAATTGAAATTCTTTAGCATGAATACAGCATCGTGATTTCGTAATTTCTTTTTTTATACCATGTTTTGTGAGCTGATTTGATGACAGTGTTATTCACAGGCTGTGATTGGACAATTATTTGCAAATTATGTCTTATAGACAATGTAAACAAGTCGATGACCGCAATGATTTCATCATGAATATTATAAAAGCAAAGGTCAGCTGAATGTGACCTGTAACATGAAGTAGCCAGATCTTAAATAAGTGAGTGTGCGAGCAGAAAATTTTAGATCTGGTTTAAATCCGATTAATTTGATAAATAACTGAGTACAAAGTACTTATAAGAAGAAAGTCAATGCAAGACCATCAGATCTTACTGCAGTAGCATATTTAAGTTACATGATTTTCTATACTCTCATGCGCATCGCCCTGATTTGTTCTTTACTCTCGTTCACTTTATAACCTCTGCTAAAAGTGTAAGTGCAAACTGATATATGTTGGGAAATATCCGTCTATTTATACTTATTTTAGTCAGGAGATTGTTTCAACTAATGAAAATGTGTATTAAAATTTGGAATTTGTTAAATTTTCATTGGTTGTTCTAAGTTCAACATAAAGGGCAATATCACAAATCTACATTCAATAAAGTAGTAATGTGAAGAAAGGGTTGAATATTCACTGAGCTGCGAAGGAAACTTAGATTTTTCTTTCTATGTAATACATTTAACAATACCTTGATGTCCCCAGAGTAATTTAATACAATCTTCATATGTGGTAGGCGGACAGCTTAAATCTGCATCAACCAAGTCTGAACTTGATGATTCTGTAACATAATAACCAATTTCTATTATATGAAAACTATCATAATAATAATAACAATAAAAAATATTGTACATATTGGTAAACTTAATTCAACTGTCAGTGGTGCATACATTAAATTACAGACTATAAAGGCCCCAATGTATGAAAATAAAGGCCTTTTAGTATAAAATATGAACAAGAGCTGCGCTGGGCGGGGCATTATACGCCCGTGTGCAGTCCATGCTGTGTTCTATCTCATATGAAGTCCCTGTGACCTTGATAAATGAACCCTGGATATCAGAATAGGTCCCATCCTTAACTGGAGGGCTATCCAAAGCAAAGATTTTGAGAACCTAGGTACAGCCATGGTTGAGTTATCACCAGCACAAAGTTTTCCCATGCAAACTTCCAGTGAACTTGACCCTGGGGCCTCAGAACCAAAAGTTCTCACCCTTGACCCAAAGAGTATTGATACATAAAATTTGGTGATCTTAGATAAATTTGGCTGTTTGACAAGGTTTTTCCTTATGATTTCCTTGTGACTTTGACCTTTGACCCAGGGGCCTAAAACCAAAGGGGCATATGCTAGACATTTAGGCTACCCTTCAAAAAAAATTGGTGAACCTAGGTACAATCATTATTGAGTTATTGTTCGGAAAATGTTTCAATATAAATTAAGTCCCATTGACTGACTTTAGACCCTAGGGTCTCCAAATCAAAAGGGAACATCCTCTACCAAAGAGCTATCAACACATTACTCCTTGACAAATGGGCTGATCCACATAAAATTTGGTTAACCTAGGTACAAGCATTGTTTAGTTATTGTTCTGACAAGGTTTTTCTATATGATGCCCCTGTGACCTTGACCTTTGACCCAGGGGCCTCAAAACCAATAGGAAACATCCTTGACCCTCACATAAAATTTGGTGAACTTATTTCATGTTACTTATTAAATATAGCATTATTTCCATTGCTTGCCATTTTGACTTTATTAACATATTGATTGAACATTTGAAGTCACTGCTTGGTAATTTGATATCTTCTGGTTGATGATTTAAACTTGACCCAGGGGCCCAAAAACCAATAGGGAACATCCTTAACACATGGGCAACTCTCACATGAAATTTGGTGAACCTAGGTGCAGTCATTGTTGAGTTATTGTCCGGACAAGGTTTTTCATTATGATGTCCCAGTGACCTTGACCTTTGACCCAGGGGCCCCAAATCCAATAGGACAAATCCTTGACACATGGGCTACTCTCACATAAAATTTGGTGAACCTAGGTACATTGGTAGTTCAGTTATTGTCTGGACAAAGTTTTTCCATATGATGCCTCTGTGACCTTGACCTTTGAACCTGGGGCCCAAAAACCTAGAGGGCACATCCTTGACACAAGGGCTACCTTCACATAAAATTTTGTGAACCTACGTATAATCGTTGTTGCGTTATTGTCCGGACAAGGTTTTTCAATATGATGCCCCTGTGACCTTGACTTTTGACCCAGGGGCCCCAAAACCACTAGGGCACACCCTTGACACATGGGCTACTTGCACATAAAATTTGGTGAACCTAGGTACATTGGTGGTTCAGTTATTGTATGGACAAAGTTATTCCACATGATGCCTCTGTGACCTTGACCTTTGAACCTGGGGCCCCAAACCCTAAAGGGAACATCCTTGACACAAAGGCTACCTTCACATAAAATTTTGTGAACCTAGTTGCAGTCCTTGAGGAGTTATTGTCCGGACAAGGTTATTCAATATGATGCCCCTGTGACCTTGACCTTTGACCCAGGAGCCCCAAAACCAATAGGGCATATCCTTGACACAAGGGCTACCCTCACATAAAATTTGGTGAACCAAGGTACATTGGTGGTTCAGTTATTGTCGGGACAAGTTTTTCATTGCTTGCCATTTTGACTTTATTAACATATTGCTTATACAGATATATGAAAGGGGATGTAATTCAAAGTCGAATGAAAAAAAAAATTATCTCCACTTTACGCACAACTAGGCATCAATGTTTATCATCGGAGGGAGTTTGAAGAAAATTGGCCAAGAAATGTGGGAGGAGTTGTCCACACAAGGACTACGGACGGACAGACGGACAGACAGACGGACGGAAGAGCGACGCCATAACACAATATGACCCTTCGGGTGTATAAAAAGGGAGGTAACTATCACATGTCTAAAATATTGATCAATATTACTGGACATCGTGTGGTTTTCTGATTTAAGAACACCTATCGTTCTTGCAAATTGACCTGAATAATACATTACACTTCTTTAACAACACAATAAAAACTAATATAATGTATACAAATGATTATTTTTTTTGTTGGGTTTAAGTCAAAGCAACACATTCTATAGGTAATATAATGGCAGTCAGTCAACCTACTCACTCTTCCTAGAAAGGCTAAATATCTGGCTTTAGCTGTTAACCAACTACTACGCGCATACTTTCGTCAGTGACTGACAACTGCCCGACATAATTAAGAATCATTGGTAGGCGAGAGAATGGCCGTGGTAATAATTTCATGACCAAACTCCACAAAAGTATGCCCCATCCTGCAATCGAACCTATGACTCCTCGATCAGTAGACTTGCGTGCTACCAACTGAACTAGCTGGACGGCTGAAAATGATTAGTTTCTTAGGTCAATTTTCACAAGATTCATTATTTTCTCTGTTCAAAATCAAGAGCCCAACACATAATAGAATACATTGTTCCTACAGTTTGCAAGATAGGAAAACATAAACAGAATCATTTTCTATAGAAAAGTACCTGGGATATCTACAATTATTGAAATAAAATTTAAAACTTGGATAAAGTCAAGTAAAACCAACATAATAGGTAACTAACACTCACCTGGTCATTCCAAGCTGATATACAACATAAGGTCTCATCTTTATCTAATAATGACTTGGTTTAATCAAAGTAACTGTAATATATATATATTACATGTATCAGAAAGTTAAATGTTTAATCATACTTAAGTCATAGGTTAAATATTTAGTAAATTCCAACTAACATTAATTAAGTAGCAAAAACCATAACACAAGAAAATATTTGGAAGCTCATCTCTCACTTATTTAAAATAGGAAACTAACTATAAACCAATCTGTTTAAAACCCAATCTAACATTTTTCGCTCGCATACTCGCTAATCTAGATCTGACCTTTTCCAAACGAAGGTCATCTTATCATATTTACTATATTATCCTACCTGACTTGGTCTTGAAAATTATAAATTTGACTTGAGAAAAAAAAATTGTAAGAATTCTTGTAAAAATGTGCACTGAAAACTGTAATCTTATAGACATATACACATATAACTGACTCACTACAGTGGTTGCACAGATAATAAAATGTCACCCACGAAACTTTAATCAACCGCAACACTCATTATAGTAGTATCAACCCACAAACCAGGGTGGATAGCGCAGTTGGTAGCGCGCCGGGATTTGGAATCTTGTGTCCCGAAGGGGATACGGGTTCAAATCCCACCCAGGGAGGTTATACCCTTCCACATCATCAAATAGAAAAAACACATCATACTTAAGTGTTAACACACCAAAATATTAATATAGAATACTTACACACTTCAAATGTGGCAGTAAGACTAGCTTAATGTGTTATTCTAGCATTGTTTGTACCAGAAGATTAATGTTGTATAGCATGCAGATCTAACAATTTAGCAACATCAAACAGCTCCTGGAAATATAACGTTAAAAGGTCGTGAAACAAAAAAGATGAACGGTTTTAAGTCAATGACTTCCATAGGTATAATCAACAACTGATGAACTAAGTCATACACATTTTGAATTTTGTAATTCTTCACATCTCTCATTCAAATGACACCTGCCCAGCTAGCTCAGTTGATAGCCCACAAGTCAACTGATCAAGGAGTCGTATCTAGGTTTGATTCCTGGGCGGGGCATACTTTCGTTGAGCTTGGTCATGAAAGTTTTTCTACAGCCATTTTCCCTACCACCAATTCTAAATCATGTAGCACTGTAGTCAGTAACAGGCGGAAATATGTGCCTAGTAGTTGATTTACAGCTAAATCCAAAGATTTAGCCTTTCCAGGAACAGTGAGTAGGTGGACTGACCACTGTGATATAACCTGTACAATGTGTTGCCACGGCTTTTAACCCAACAAACAAACAAACATTCAAATGACCACAAGTATGAACTTTTGTAAAACCATCAGTCAGTGATTTTATACTTAGGTTATCTTCTGTTAGCCTGTGTTCATTTTCTTCAGTAACCTGTCTATAGAACAAAATAAAATATATAGCACATTTAAAATATTTGTGTAGTAGCATTGGAGAATGCAATGCACATGAAACTGTTTTTGTCTCAATAATGATTTTTTGAAATCATTTTTGTTATTAAATTATTGTTCGTTTTTTCTCAACTGTCAAAGCTTGAGTAATTTCACAAGACTGAATGCATTGTTTTTGTACTGGCGGCCTAATTGTTATTAAAACATGTTGACTAAAACATATCATACGGCATAAGCAGCGTTTCTCAATCATAATACACACTTTCAGAAACTCATGGATGTATTACGACTTAAATTGATTAGGTATGGTGAAGATAAATTAAAAATATTTTATCTTAAAGACCAGACATACAAGTCACTATTGCCATCCATTTACTGAACAACTCACTGGCCATGGGTGATTACATTACACAACCTGTCAGCTAATGATAATGATAAAATGCAACAGCAATAAAACACAAAAATATTGAGTTAATCAAACTGTTAATTGCCATAAATTTTCTCAAACACAAGCCTAATCAATTATGTTGCATAGTAAAGGAATGAATTATCAACTTGTCCAACTACACAAAGTAAGTAATTACACTAGCCTAGCACAATTTTGACTAGTACCAGAGTTCAAACTAGTTGGTTACAGGAATGATAGTAATACTTACATAAAAAAAGAACATCTATAAATACAATTACCTTATCTACAGCTCTTCCTGGTGTCTTCAGAAGTATTGTCAATGTTTTGAAAAAAATCAAATAGCTAGCTTAGTCCACAGGACACAAGTCTACTCAATTCCCGGGCGGGGCATACTTTGGCAGAGCTTGGTCATGAAATAATTTCTACGGTCATTCTCTCTCTTTCCACTGATTCTAATGCATGTACAGCAGGAGTCAGTCACTGACGGAAGTATGCGCCTAGTAGTTGGTAAACAGCTAAATCCAGAAATTTAGCTTTCCTAGGAACAGTGAGTAGGTGAACTGACTGCAGTGACATAACCTTAACACCGTGTTGCTATGGCATTAAAACCCAACAAAAAGGTTATAACCAAGAGTACACTTTTGATAAAACTACACCAATTTTATTTTTCCTATCAGTTTTCTAAGTTCAGTTGAATTCACACTATAGTTTATATGAAGTACACTTGATTTGGACTTTATAGAGCAACTTCTACTAAGCTTAAGTTCTAGGGGAATTGCTCATTCAAGTGGATAATTAATGGCCGTCAGGCCCTCCCCTAATAAACATGTGAATACTTAATAAATTACTTATAATTTGTAATCAGTTATAGCTTTATGTAATTCTTTGTTTTTGTAATTCTTTGTTTTAACAAAGAATACTGAAACTGTAACAATATAATCTTGATCCTGGTTTTTCTTTGTTCTTTTTGGTTTTAATGCCATGTCAACATGTTTTGGTTATTTTACGGCATCCAGCACATAACCAAGCTTTCCTGGACCCTTGTATATAACCAGTACTCACCTACCCTTCCACAAGGCTGGAAACTTCTCAATCAACCTATTCTTGGAGGAAAATTGACATTATTGTCAAATTTTCAAGAAAGGGTATAACCACTCCAGGTGAGATTCGAACCTGTACCCCCCCTCGGGACACTAGATTTGAAAACCCAGCGCACTACCAACTGAGCTACCAATTTGCAGACACTTCCCCGTGTCCCGAAACAAGCTATATTGAAGGCAAGGGAGTACAAGTGAAATAATAATAAAACTCTGCTACAATAGACGACAACTTACTTGAATAAATATTCAGCTCTATTGATGGTTATAATAGCTACTGGTATGTCAAAGCTTTTTTAAATTCTTCAAAGTCTGAAATATCACAACAAATAATACATGAATTATAAATAGCTTGGCGATTCCTTTGGTATCCTACTTTTTTTCAAAACTGCGTATGTCACATATGCTTTAATTTGTTCAGTAATTTGTATTTAGAAAATCTATTGGCAAGTGATTTCTTATTATGTACTTAACACTGTTTAACTTAGTTCTATACTTTAGGCTCACGTCATTTGCCTGTATACCTTTAAACAGCATTTCAACTTTTTTAAGGACAGGTACAGAAAATGGTCCAGTTATGCTAAAAAGGTTAGCAGAATGCCTAACAAACTGAAAAAGCATCAATATGGTGTAACAAGAAATATAATGTGGAAAAAACATTAAAGCTAGATTTTCATTTAGATCTGACCATAAATGACAGAGATATCCAACATAATAAAAACTTTTAACACAAAAATTACGAAGGTAAATAATCCAAAATAAAGCCAGGCAAAGTTGTGATTACTTTTTAATTTTTTAATCACATGGTATGTTAACATTGTACAAAGTTTCATAAAGATCTGACAATAAGTGGCAGAAATTTAAGAGAAAACTTAAGATAAAACATTACAGTTAATGACAACAGACATGGGTTTCGCTTACTATAAGCCGATTTTTGTTGTTGAAAAATCGCGCTAAAAACTAAATCAATAAAGGAACAAGTAGACAATACATACTGGTAATATAGGTTATTGTAACATCAAAGGATTATCACAACTACAAACACTTCTATATCCTTCATGATTATCAGAGAATTTTGATGTCTTCAGACAGCAGCATCATCTGGCCTGTTCTTACAATGCGACTCTGAAACAGTTTACATGTTAATAACTTAGAATCTTTAAAGGATGATAATTAAGAACATTTGCAATGGTAACAAATAGAACACTTCCAGAATAATGTGCTTCTATATTATAATTACTGTAAAGTTGGACATTTTAGAACATTTCAAAAAGTTATAGATTAAGATAATGTCAACCCAAGATATCATGTTATGTAATGTATAGAGCAATTCAACATTGTTTTGGTCATACTGCAGCAGTCAGACATCCTACATTTGTTCTATGAAGAGAATTAAATTTTTAAGTACATGTATATACCCTGCCCTCCCAAAAGTTCCTTCACACATTCACAATGTACATTGTACTAAATGGGAGTTTCAGAAAGTTGTAAAAGCAGTTTATAGTTAAATGATTTTAATATTTCTTTTTTTAACCTGTACCCTGTTTGCATCTATTTCTGCATTACTAAGCGCTATAATAAATAAATATAATAGGAAGTCTCTTTAATTTGTTTTCTTTTTTGCTCAATACATCCACCAATCTTTCATTTATAGAGTAGCAAAAAGAAATTACATCAATTGTTTACATTTTCCATTTTACCGGCATTATTCAAGTCACGTGACAACCACCATTACGTAAGGGAAGTAAATCTTGATCCCCGGTATAAAAAGTCTATACCATACTGTCGTAATAAGTTCAATAATATCAAACAAGAGCAGTCCAAGGACAGCGCGCTCGACTTTTTGGGTGTTTTGTTCATGGCAAGGCTTATCTTTAAACAAAAGTAATTTCAAGACAGGACATAATTTTTGAAAGTATATAATTCAGTCAAACAATAATTACCAATTCATATTTGTAAAATATAAAAGGGGCATTACTCCTAGAACATTCATCCATAGTAACGCCCCTTCAGAGTAAAGTAGACATAGTATCAACGAATAAGCATACCTACTTTCATTTAAATATCTATATGAAGAACTATAAATACATTGTATTTCAATTTGAACAAAATTCAAAATTAAAGTAAGGGGCATAACTTCAAAAATAACATGAGTTATGTCCCTTTGTAGTCGCGTAGATGTAGTACTGATGAATAAGCATACTAATTGTCATTTAAATATCTTCTTAAGTATTGAAAATATTTCACTTCATAATACTTTCTCCCGAATTAAAAAGCTGAAAAGGGTCACAACTCCAACAATAATTCATCAATTATTACGTCCCATTGTATTCAACTAGATGTAGTACTGATGAAAAAGTATACTAACTTTCTATCAAACAAAATATATTAAATTTGAGCAAACATAACCCTTAAATATCAAAGTATAAAGGGGAATAACTCTGAAGTAATTCATCTAGAGTTATGTCCCTTTATAGTCCGATAGATGAAGAACTGACGAATAAGCATTCCAACTTTCATTCAAATATATTTATAAGTTCTAAATATATCCCATGAGAACAAATTTTAATCTTAAATGTTTAAGTATAAAGGGGCATAACTCCAACAATAATTCATCCAAAGTAACGTCCCTTTATAGTTGTGTAGATATAGTACCCATAACTAAGTATACTAACTTAAAGTCAAATATCTTGATTAGTATTAAAGATATTACATATAGAAATGATTTTAACATTATATTTTGCATTTTTCTTAAGTATAAAAGGGCAATTACTCCAAAAATAATTCATCCACAGTTACATCCCTTCATAGTTGGGTAGATATAGTACCAACAAATAAGTATACAAACTTTAAGTCAAATGAATTGATCAGTATTGAAGATATTCTACATAGGAAAAACTTTAACCTCATATTTTGCAATTATTTAATTATAAAAGGGCAATAACTCATAAAATAATTCATCCAGAGTTATCCCCTTTCACAGAATGGTTAATATAGTCCCACTTAATAAGTATACCAACTTTCAATAAAAATAACTTGGATAGTGTTGAAGTTATAAGTGTTTCAAAAAACTTTAACCTGAAAACCAACGCCAACGCCGACGCCAAAGTGATAGCAAAATAGCTCTCATTTTCTTCGAAAAGTCGAGCTAAAAATTAACTGTTCAAAATTTTTAATGAGTTCAGTCAGCACCAAATCATAGCAAAAGTTATGTAAACAAGCAAATTCGTTGAATTAATATCCCCCGCCAAGTACTTGTTTTTACTAACACAACAACTGGAGACATAAGGCTGTATCAATAAATATAAAAATCCATAAAACCATAATAGGGAACATACATAACTCCATGTTAATAAAAATTATCAGGACATGCCAATGAGATGCAAATTTCTTTTCTGTATTGATGGTTTCCATAAAATCTTGTTGAAATCAATCCAGCTGTTGCAAAAAAATAGCAATATTTCTCTATATGAACACTGCACAATTAATCAAGGGCAATAACTCTGAGCTGAAAGGTCTGACCAGAACAAGGCGACGATATGCGCGTCTCCTCTAGATATTGATGATTCCCATAAAGTTTCGTTGAATTCCAGCCATTAGTTGCAGAGAAATAGCGCAGAAATTTTTTTCCTCTATTATGCATACTGCATATCTAATCAAGGGCCATAACTCTGAGTTAAAGAGTCTGACCTGAACAAGGCAACGAAATGCCTATCTCCTCTTGGTATTGAAGATTCCCATAAAGTTTCGTTGAATTCCAGCCAGTAGTTGCAGAGAAGTAGCATGGAAACGATTTTTACTCTATATGCATACTGCATAACTAATCAAGGGCCATAACTCTGAGGTTAAAGTGTCTGACCGGAACAAGCTGATGATATGTGCATCTCCTTTTGGTTTTTAAGGTTCCCATAAAGTTTCTTTGAATTCCAGCCATTAGTTGCAGAGAAGTAGTGCGGAAACGACTTTTACTCTATATGCATACTACATAACTAATCAAGGGCCATAACTCTGAGTTAAAGGGTCTGACCGGAACAAGCTGACGATATGCGCATCTCCTCTTGATATTGAAGGTTCCCATAAAGTTTCGTTGAATTCCAGCAAGTAGTTGCAGAGAAGTAGCGCGGAAACGACTTTTACTCCATATGCATACTGCATAACTAATCAAGGGCCATAACTCTGAGTTAAAGGGTCTGACCGGAACAAGCTGACGATATGCGCATCTCCTATTGATATTGATGATTCCCATAAAGTTTCGTTGAATTCCAGCCAGTAGTTGCAGAGAAGTAGCGCGGAAACGACTTTTACTCTATATGCATACTACATAACTAATTAAGGGCCATAACTCTGAGTTAAAGGGTCTGACCCGAACAAGCTGACGATATGCGCATCTCCTCTTGGTATTGAAGGTTCCCATAAAGTTTCGTTGAATTCCAGCCAGTAGTTGCAGAGAAGTAATGCGGAAACAACTTTTACTCTAAATGCATACTACATAACTAATTAAGGGCCATAACTCTGAGTTAAAGGGTCTGACCGGAACAAGCTGACGATATACGCATCTCCTCTTGGTATTGAAAATTGCCATAAAGTTTCGTTGAATTCCAGCCAGTAGTTGCAGAGAAGTAGAGTGGAAACGACTTTTACTCTATATGCATTCTACATAACTAATCAAGGGCCATAACTCTGAGTTAAAGGGTCTGATCCAAAAAAAGCTGACCACATGCGCATCTCCTCTTGATATTGATGATTTCCATAAAGTTTCGTTGAATTCCAGCCAATAGTTGCAGAGAACTACTCTGGAAACGACTTTTACTCTATATGCATACTACATAACTAATCAAGGGCCATAACTCTAAGTTAAAGGGTCTGATCCGAAAAAAGCTGACCACATGCGCATCTCCTCTTGATATTGATGATTCCCATAAAGTTTCGTTGAATTCCAGCCAGTAGTTGCAGAGAACTACTCCGGAAACGACTTTTACTCTATATGCATACTACATAACTAATCAAGGGCCATAACTCTGAGTTAAAGGGTCTGATCCAAAAAAAGCTGACCACATGCGCATCTCCTCTTGATATTGATGATTCCCATAGTTTCGTTGAATTCCAGCCAGTAGTTGCAGAGAACTACTCTGGAAACAAGTTTTACTCTATATGCATACTACATAACTAATCAAGGGCCATAACTCTGTGTTAAAGGGTCTGATCCAAAAAAAGCTGACCACATGCGCATCTCCTCTTGATATTGATAATTCCCATAAAGTTCCGTTGAATTCCAGCCAGTAGTTGCAGAGAACTACTCCGGAAACGAAATTCGAACGGACGGATGGACGGACGGACGACGCCAAAACTATATCCCCCTCCCGATTTCATCGGCGGGGGATAAAAAGTTAACAATAACAAGATCATTTACACAAACATTCATATGGTCTGTTATTTTGTTTGTTTTACTCGTCTTAACTCTTTTTCAAAATGAGGGCATTTAAAGACAGTTGCTCTCCTGAGCAGTTCATTCAGCAATATTTGGCAAAAATATCTTTCTGTGCGAAAAGTAGGTCACCTATTTACGTGTAGGTGTCGCTTCAAGTGAAATTACCGTAAAGTGAAAATAACGCAGAACTGGATTTAACGCAGAAATAGATGCAACGAGTACATATTTTTTATTATGGATATAAAATTACAAAAACTACCTCAAACTTGAAACTGGTTCATTGTGATACATAGAACGTAGTTTTGGAGGCTGAAAGATCATTTTTGCTGCAACTAAAAAACGAAATGTTCCAATAGAAATTTTGTTTTCATTGCAAAAAAATGAATAAAGTAAAATTGATACAATTCTTAAAATTTGAATTTGGAATTTGAAGCAATGAAGAAATTGTTGGAGTGCAGTGTATATTATAAAGAACTTACTTCCCAACAACCACCCACATCTCCAATGTAATAATTTAGACTTCTCACTAGACCAAACTTAGCTATAGATATGCTTTACTGCATCCTGTAATATACAGAAACAAAATGTTTATACAATCATCTTAAACTCATACAAGTAAAAGTTGTGTTTGAATCTGAAACTAGTGATCTTAGTTCGATTCCCAGCCATTGCAGATCATATCCTTTCATGAGAATTGGCAATAAAAGTCCATTTTCTCAATAGAAAGTAATATAAATCTTGTTAAGTCCTAGTTGCAAGGTAAAGAAAAACAGGTTTGGTGAGTCAGCCACTATAAATAACCTTGTAAAATAAAAAAAGTTGATACAAGGCGCATCATCAAATAGATAAATTGAATCAGGTCCAACAAAATATCAGCATTCTTTTAAAGTAATTTCTAACCAGGGTCTGTGGCCTAGTTGGTAGCACACAGAGATCCAGATCTGGTATCCCCAAGGGGTATAGATTACAGTAACATACAAAGAATCCATGGAAATTTTACAATAATGTCAATTTTTCACCATTAATAAATTGTCCAGGGAGAAGTTGCCATCCTATGAATTTAAAGGGATTGATCTGTCAACTGTCTGTTACACAAGTCCTACACTATAGAATACCTGAAACAATTACCTTAATAGCCAGGATCAAAATTCTACTAGGATTTAACAAATCTACAAGTTCAATCAAAGCTCTTCATCTTTTTGTTCTATATTGATATCATATACACGTCCAGCAAGTAACTGTAAAAATAAGGCCACAACAAGTTGACCATATGTTTTAAGGATTTTTTCTGAAAAACAAATGTGGCGAGCGAACGAAGAAAAAAATAAAAAGTCTTTATTCACTTGCTTTATATAGCGGTTTGACCAAATTTTTAAGAGCGAGCAAGAGAATAAAAAATCATTTTTGTAAAAAACGTCTAAATTAAGGTGCGAGCGAATCAATAGAACAAATGATCAATTTGTTGTGGCCTAACATAGAAAATCTGATTCATATATATGTAAATATACAATATTGTCTATCAACCCAAGAGTCAACGTGTAACTATTTATTTATTTTAATTTTATTTTTTTAACGTCGCATTCATAGGTCATATACAAGATGGCCAGCTCTTCCTACTATAGGTTTCCTGGACACTTTTTCTATCACCAGTACTAACTTACCCTACCATGAGGCCGACAACTCATGTATAGGGTATGACCTGCTGCGACCGGGTTTTGAACCCACCATCTCCGGATTCGAAGTCAGACATGCTAACCACTACACCACGGCCGCGGCTCAACATGTAATAAAATATAGAACATAGGTTTGAAGAGCATTTGGTATTGAGCTGTAGTCAAACTCATTTCAGTTATCCCAGTAACCAACATTCTGACCCGGTTTGGTAAAGATTCAACTAAACTGTTAAACTAAATGAATATACAAAAAGATGTTTTCCCTTCCAATTAGCTGTAAACCAGCATATGTAACAATATAATTAAATACTACACAGGTAAAAAGTTGTATTTATGTGCCACAAATTTTTTAAACATTTTTTCATGATATGAAATTGGTATGATGATATTTCATAACATAACAATTAGTCTCACTCAAAAAACATGAGCTGTCAGTAGAGACTAAGTTAAGTATTTGTCTCATTAGTCTGGATTACCTGCCACTTACCACTATAGTTATGGTGGCACACCACAGTTTCCTCGGCTTCTCGGCTGAAAATACCACATCACACAATGAAAAGCTCGCACACTAGCCAGTAATCACACACCTGAAACAAATGATTTTAAAAATTAGCATGAATATATGTTTCTTAATAAAAACAATAAATACACATGATCAAAACAAACTTTTCTGCCTGAGGGGCCTTTAATTCTTTGTTTTGGTAGTCGCGAAAATAGGTGACAAAATGAACAGCTGACTTCTGTGCTAGCTCCGCAAATAGATACATTCGCATCTGACAGGTATTTTTTGAAATACCTCGGTCAATACCGTTAAAACCTATTATGACTAATAATTAAAATGCTATATTATCTGTTGAAACTTCAAATATAACAATTAAAAATATTTTATACCTCAAAAATGCAATCCAACTGCCCAAGTTTCTATTATTTAAAAATTTGACCCTGGCCACTTCATTGCGTCTCTGAAACTGTGGTGGGCCACCTTAAGGATACCTAAGTATCGTTACTTTAGAAGTGCTTTGTCATGTTCAGTGGTTCATATGTAATAAAAATAATGTAAAAAACTTATGTTTTGTTGGTTTTTGTATGCATGTCAGGTGTTTTAATAGCATGATGATTTCAGTGGATTTTGGCTCATTTTTACCAAAAAAAGTCATCTATAGTAGGTGCCTTTAAAAAGTGTTAATGACCACTACTACTTAGACTTTGGGCTAGAACCTGTCTGATGCTTCTTCTCAGTCAGGGAATAATCTGAGAATGTCATTAGAAGAACAAATACACTGAACTTTCACCAAAGAAGGGCCAAAATGCTGCTTGCGGCACTGATTTTTGCACCATTTTTTGACACTCTTAGTAACATTTAAAGGCCCATGAGGATTAATTTTCCATGGATTTTGCATTTAAGAGTACCTACTAGCTTTTCCATTGAAAACAGTTCAAATCAACCCTAATCCTGATAAACTAACAAAGCTACAAGGTGTTATAAGGAACACAAGTATGATCCAAAGGAGACAATCCAAATTGTCTCACAGTTTCAAGACTGCATTTAATCCTTTTATTTGCACATCACATTAATAACAGGATAGTCAGATTATCATTCTGTTGAGACTTTATCTAAAGCAGAAACAATGTTTTATTTATATCTAATATATACACAAGGAAGAAGTATTTATTTGTAGTCTTACTTGCAAAGCAGATACACTTTAAATATACATTTTCATAAAATTGGATATTTTACAACTGTTTTCAATAATGGAAAGATACCAAACTAGATCAAAATTACATAGTTACCATAGAAACCAAGCAAAACGTGCAATACAATTAAAAAAGGGAAATACTGGATGCAACAAAAAGCAGAGTAACACAAACTTAACTGATAACAGTGGCATTTCTGAAATCAATGAGAACTCACCTTATAACACTGAGGGAAGTCCTTCTATTCAGCAAAGACTCAACACTACACAAGCTCAAGATTTTATTCACCTGAGCCAAAATATGGATGCTTCAAGTATACTGTACCGGCTATGACCCAGACCTGAAACCAACAAATATAGTGAGAGCAACATCATTGATGAAAACATCATTGTTACTGTTGAGAAGCTGAAGGAATTGCTTCAGTATGTTCACCAGTGTCAATCACCAGCCGCCTTACAAATAAAGATAGAAAAGAGGCAAAGCCTGCATGTTACTTTGTCGGGTAAATGTAGCAAATGCCAGATGGTGGTGCCAAGGTTTGGCATGTCAGAGACAGTTGCTAGGCACAGGGGCCCCCTCAGGGGCACTCAATGAAATGCTTCTTTTGCCTGTCATGAAAAGTAAGGCTGGTATTGAGGACATGCGACTGATGCTGACCTGCCTAAACATCAAGCTGCAACTTCTTCCTGCCTCCAGCAGAAGCTTAACAATATGAGTGATTCTGCGGAACAATGAGTCTGCAATGAAAGATAACCAGCACCACATCAAGACTGTGAAGGAACTAGTCAGTCAAAGCAGCACTGTGGATGTGCAGTTTGATGTGTCATTTTCCCGAAGAATGAGAGGGGGCTTTGAGGCAGCTCAGCAAAGTTACAGAGTGGCTATAGACCATTCTACAACAAGACCATTTCCAGATGCAGCTGCCATAGCCAACAAGCATTGTAAGAAAAGACACTGCGATTACACATCAACAACGTGCAAGAAGACATTTAACACTGAATCTCCATTGCCTCCAGCAAAAGGTCACTTCTGCATGAGAGCCTGAATAGCATCTGTAGTCCTGGGCTAGGGCAGATACAGTCACTTACCACAGATGCAAGCACCCAGGTAGCAAAGCAGTGCAGGACTACAAAAGTGAGAAGGCAATGGAGTTTGTCAATTATAAATGTTTCATCCACAGACTGCGAACACTGGAAAAAGCACATCAAAGGTTTGAAGCTAACTAGTATTCCGAAACAGTACATAAAAGCCTTATACATGCAAAAGCTGGCATGTCCGGACAAGGGTGCGGCAGAAACTGCAGAATTTAAAAAGGCTTGAGCAGAATGGACATCAATTTGTACACAAAGGCTGCTTAGCCATGAAGTTTATTATGCGGTGTCTTGGTGGTCATCACAGGTTCTGCCGGGAGCATTCAACAGTGTGCATGCACCATCTACAGACCTACACAACTAAATCTCTGTCTTATGGTGTTCACCTTCAATTGAATAGAGCGGATCTAAATACTGTGCAGGCAGAGATTAACGCAGTATTCAGAGTGGATGGCCTACAGAGCCAATGTAAACTGTACAACACAAATATATGTGAAAGCATGCATGCCTCTGTGTACAACTTGGCTCCTAAAACTACATGCTGGAGTAGGAACTTTGCTAGTCTTTGCCACTCGGCAACTCATTCTAGGAGTGTAGGAAAAGGAGTGGCAACCGTTCCGCTGGCTAAGGCTGCAGGTGTTAATGTTCAGCAGAAAAGCCAGATGTACATGCAACTAAATCAAATGAGAAGAGAAAAAATTACCATTCCATCAGAAAAAAATCTGTAAAATATAAAAGTTCAAGGTACTTCTTTCGAAAGCGCAAAACAAACTGAGCTCAGTTCCAAAATTCTCTTTATGTAAACTATCCAAGTTCATCTGGCATTTCTGATGAACACAACTATGGACTCTCTTCTTAAGCAAAAACTAATAGCTGTCTACTTAAATATGTAACAAATAGTGCAAAAAAGTCATGATGACAGCAACAACAGCATGAAAAGATAACTCTTAAATCATGTTAACTTAAAACATGTGCAGCCGTAGTTTGTTTACAACTGAAATTTCTCCTACACCTCTAAATTCATGTAAATTGGTCAATATGTTAAGATATTATATCATATTTATGGACAAAATTGAGTGGAAATAGATGAAAATGCAAATTAAACATGTTTTACCTCTAAAAATATTCAATTTGAGACAGTTGGGACATTCACAGATTTTTGTTGTTGTTCTTGTCATTTTCTAAATTTGAATAACCTCCCTTGGAAAAAGGCATATAGCCACTTTATTTTCTACATTTCATGAGACAAATGTTGAGATTCTACTGGTACAATGATAGGAAAGTATGAAAAAGTGAAATTCACCGCAAGATTTATATCTTTTAAATTCATCGATTTACCTTAAGGTGGCACACCACAGTTTCCTCGGCTTCTCGGCTGAAAATACCACACCACACAATGAAAAGCTCGCACACTAGCCAGTAATCACACACCTGAAACAAATGATTTTAATAATTAGCATGAATATATGTTTCTTAATAAAAACAATAAAATACATATGATTAAAACAAAATTTTCTGCCTGATGGGCCTTTAATTTTTTGTTTTGGTAGTCACGAAAATAGGCGACAAAATGGCGAATTTCTGCTGAATGCAAAGTCCCACAGAATTCTTAATTCCCACGATAGCCACACATCCCGCAATGATTTTTATTCATTAAACCATGTACAAACTGAAAATGATGAGGAAATAGGGTGCCATCTGTGACTTTATTCCTCTAAATTTGCAATATCTGAGGTACCTTGAAAATGAACAGCTGATTTCTGTGCTAGCTCCACAAATAGATACATTAGCATCTGACAGGTATTTTTCTATTATTTAAAAATTTGACCCTGGCCACTTCGACGATGTGGCTCTGAAACTGTGGTGTGCCACCTATCGGGTGGCAAGCCGTGATCATGACGGCCTCCTCAGTTATTATTCAGATATTACGTTTTCTTGATCTTGCATAATCATTTACTGACAAAAGTTACTTTAGTAGGAGTTCGATAACTATATAGGTCATTTGCTTTCGATTTTTCTGATTACACAAACATGTCTCACTAGAACACAATTCGGACGTGGATTAGTCTCGTTAGAATTTCAAATACTTTATTTAGCATAAATGTAACCGAACAACTAAATAAAAGTATCCACACAACTTCTTTTACAATGATCCTCTGATTTAAGCCTGTGTAGTGAGAAATGTTCATTTGAAAACATAATTATCAAATATCTAATTCATTACATAGGGTGTGATGTGGCCATGATCATGCTTTGCCTGACGTACTTTTACCTGACAAAGTACGACTGGGAACCAGACAAATTGTCTCATGAGATGTGGTTGATAATAAAGAACATGTATTGATACCTAAAGAAATTACACTGTTGCTGTATAAAACAAATATTTTTTTAAAGAAAACTCGAAGTTCAAGGGGGGATGATAAAAAAATGTATTAGGAGTAATGAAACTTGCCACATGAGAGATAATAAGGAACATATTTTTAAAGTTTAAAGTTGATACCTTAAGATACTCCGATTTCAATGTTGCTGATAGTATTTATTTCTGATGGTTAATGAAAATGTGTATAGGACCATACTGTCGTCTGCTTGCATGGTTTCCATGCTTTCTAATTGATACAAAATGCTTTCGTTGTGTATGTGCTGAAAAGCGGAAATGTGCACATACTTTGCTTGAAAAAAACATCACACATAGTCAGTTTTGGTGAAAATCGTTAGTGTGTTGATATGCACAACAAAAAATCAAGAACAAATAATGCCACAGGTCTTTTGCTAAGGTGGTGCGTCACATGCTCAATAAGATTTCTTATTGCTAATTTTCTGTTAAATCAAAGAAATTAGAAATCTTCTTAATATATCAAGGCATGCAGGACGAAACTGGTTTGGCATCGCTAAAGCTGCATGAAAACCATTTAAGCCAAGGTCCTATACACATTTTCAACATTGATCGGACATTAATGATGAAAAATAAACATTTCATACAATATTGAAATCGGGGTAATCAGAAGTTTCGTTAAGTATATTTTACTGCACAAAAACTTAAATCAGAAATATGGACCTGGGCACTAGGGCAAGTAGGATAGCTCTCCATTTTTTTTCCCCAAAAAGTCAAGCTAAAAAGTGAACATAAATTCATGCAGAAACTTAACAAATGCAAATTTTGATAATTTTTCAGTTAAGAATATTTTAAGACCACTATACTCACATTGGCTTGATTATACACAAAGTAATGTATGCCTCAATCTTTATCCAAATTTTCTGTCAAATATATCTGAAGTAACAAACATATAAAAATCACTAACAAATACAGGCAATATAATCCTATATATTAATTAACATTGTATTAAAGCACTGAGAATATCACAAAAAAACTAATTGGCATGTTCCCATTATCTATGTAAAAACTAAATGTTCTGCATTTTTATGTGACTTGAACCAACACAAGGCTGACCACTCCATGCGTGATAACATTACATTGTCCTAACTACTCAATCAAGACTGCTCCACATAGACAATTAATCACAGACAATAATGAAAATTATTGCAACATTCTGTTAAATTTTCATTAATGCAATCATTAATGACTGAACATATATATACACTTTAGTAAAATAATAAAATTAACAATATACTGCTGCTTAAGTTTAGCTAAATATATAGCCCCCACTTTTACGTGGTGTGGATATAACTAAGTCAATGAACACAAAAACACGATCCCATACACTCAATAGGGGTACAGGTTCCAATTCCTATCAGGCCCCTTACACACTTTCCTGAAAATTTAACTATAATGTCAATTTTCTACATGAATTTAGTATATGAAGAAATTTCTAACCATGAGGAAAGGTAGCTGAGAATTGGTTCTAGGCAAGGGTCCAGAAAAGCTAGTTTATGTGTGCTGCCACTGTAAAATTACATAAATGGTTACATAGTTAAACCCAGTATAAAAGACAAGTTAATTTTTTCAGGTCAGTTATCAAACTATGTAAAAGATGAAACAGCAACTTAAATCCTAGACGTGACATTAAAGAAAATGCAACAGAAGATCTTAGATAGAGCAACTGCTTCAACATTGAATAATCAGTATTGAAATACAGAAAAACTTTCCTTACTCCTTACACATTAGATTCAAGTATGAACCAAGCAGGGCAAAAATGCAGTTGAAGTGTTAATTGATTATTCTATCCTTTATAACTGGCAAATACTACTGCTTAGTGTATTAACAAGATTTGACTCCACCCATTAACACGCTTATCAATATAATATAATATAATCACTGACACTAAAACAAAAGACATGTCAGTTGATTGACGGAACTACTTTTAATGCCTAGAAATAAACTGCCAAGTAAATCAGAGACACATGTATCACTCCGCAGGTTAAACTGGTCAGGCATTTGAATCGTCTAGTGATGTTCCCATTTATCGCTGACATCGCCGAAATCAGTTAGAAAAATTTGAGCGACAATTAATCGATTATGATTTTTGTGGAGGGCGAAAAACTAGCCCGTACCCAAGGGAGATCATTCATTTTCGTGTGCACACTATAATGGCAGATTCGGCAGAAAACTTTTCAAGAACAACTTTTCTTTGATGTAACCCACGTGCCTGATGCAGTGATGCCTGAGACGAGTGAAATTGCCGATGGGCAAGCGAAAATCTTAGTCAGTAGCCCGATCGGGCGAGTCATGTTTTCGTATACAAATCATGTTTGTATCCGGAAAGATATACTCGAAAGCACTTTTACGTTAACTTGTATAACTTTTATCTGAGAGTCTTGCGTAATCACTCTTTTACACATTCATTGTTCTGTTTTGCAATCAAATTAAAGGTGAATAATTAATTGTTGATAAACAAAGCTTAACTTTTGGTCAAGGTCATTAGTCATTTCATTAACGAACTTCTCACGGACCGCGATTTTACCATTTTAATAAAACTAGCTGCCATAAAGCATAGAGATTGAAAGCTGTTTATTTCATGATGATTTCTCAATAATGATATTATGGTTGAAATTATACGACAGTAGTATGAAGTATTAAAAATGTCATAGTAAATGTAAAACATTCGTCCCCAATAATTTTCGTACTCGGCACATTATGAAATCTTTTAAAATATTTTCTTTCACTGTAAGAAAATGAGCCCATTTAAACGAATTTATAAGCATGATGATATCCTGGGACAATCCATTGACACAAATAAACATAAAGACATGTACATGGGTGCAAGATGAAAATTTTGAAAAACCTGAAAACTGTAATTTGAAATCATATTTCCTCATTATTTAATAGCAAAACATTGTCTAATTTGTTGTGAAAAACCTGAACTTCAGGCATATGCCTGAAAACTTTCACCCATGCATGTAAAATACAGTTCATTTTGTGGTTTTTGTCACTTAGATGAGTGAACTGGTGCCTTATTATTTACATTAAGCTAAGAAGCAAGACAATTAAATATCAAATAATGATACATAACATTCAAATCATTGAAGTAAATGTATATTTTGCATGGTTATGTAAGACAATGACTAGAATTAAGCAATATAAATTTTGGCATCCAACCGATTATGATCGGAAAGTCAGTCAGTTGAGCCCAACCGATTTCTCCGATTAATCAATTGAGGATTTTGCCACCGATTGACATCACTAGAATCGTCAATAGTTTTCGACTTGTATAGACGACAGCTAGCTCAGCTGGTAGCACCCAATACTACTGATTAAGGGGTTGAGGGTTCAATTGCTGGGCGGGGCATACTTTCATGGAGCTTGGTCATAAACTATTTCTATGGCCATTCACCCTCCTACCAATGATTTTTTATTATGTAGGGCAGTTGTCAGTCACTGACAAAAGTATGCACTTAGTAGACCGCCATTATATGACCTATACAATGTGTTGCTATGGCCTAAAACCAAACAAACAAACAACTTGTTATATAACTTAAGCCTTTTGGCGAAATCGCCAGTCTAAAAAGACTGTATATGAAGAGTGTAGCAGCAGCATTGAGTTACTCATTGAATCATGAGAAAATTTGGGTTGTTAGAATTGTTTAATCCAAAAAAAAATAGAAATAGTAGTAAATAGTAGTAGATAATTGTTCATAGATACCATATACAAATGCTTATTATGGAAATGAACTATTAAGTAATTCCCTATTTTCCACAGGGAATTGTCAAGTTACCTCCCTTTGATTTTTCAAACATACCTTTTATATACTTAATGATAATATCATAAATGCAGTTGTACCCCTTGTATATAAGTATATAAAAGGTATGTTTGAAAAATCAAAGGGAGGTAACTTGACAATTCCCTGTGGTATTTTCAGTATTAGGTAATGACAAGAATAACATTATACTTACATGAAATGTTGATGTTTATACTTGTTGATGTTTATAGTGCTAAAGCAAAACCATAGTTACACTCTAAGTAAACTGAAAAATTGACAAATAAAAATGACATAAATTTAGAAATGTTCAATGTACAACAATCAAACACATAAATGAGAGGGCCATGATAGCCCTTTCTCGCTCACCCAAATACCATGGATATATACATAAATCTGAAAAATATAAGAATCAAGGAATGAAATCTTTGGTATGTGGTATGATAGTAAAATTACCCCTCAAAAGTGTAAACTAAGTTCTACTTTATCTGGGCAAGGTGACCTAATGTTTGACCCCAGTTAAGCTAAAAAACTTTTTCACAAAATTTCAGGGTATTCCGATAGGAAATATGGCATTTTGTGATAAGATTTTTTATATTTGAGCAATGTGACCTAGTTTTTGACCTTAGGGGACCCATACTTGAACTGGACCTAGCAATAATCAAATTAACCATACAGATTTTTTTTAATTGATTTAAATGTGGCATTTAACACATATTTAGGTTATATGTATGATGGCCAGATCTTCCTACAACAGTTTCCTGGACACTTTTCTATCACCAGTACTAACTTACACTACCTTGATGCCGACAATTCATGTACAGGGTATGACCTACTGCGACGGGGATCGAACCAAAGACCTCCGGATTCGAAGTCAGACATGCTAACCACTATGTAGGCCGAGCCTCAGCCATGAAGATAACTTTCAAGGATATTCAGGATGTAAATGAAGCCTATAAAGTGTCAACAAGGCATTTCCATTTTAGGGCATAGTGACCTAGTTTTATTTATTTTTATTAATTAATTTATTGGAGTTAACGCCGTGTCAACACAATTTATGTCATTTTACGGCGTCCAGCGCACCTAACCTAGCTTTCCTGGACAATTGTCTATAACCAGTACTCACCTACCCTTCCACAAGGCCAGTAACTTCTCCATATTATCTAATCAATGGTGGAAAATCGACAATATTGTCAAATTTTCATGGAAGGGTATAACCTCCCCGGGTGGGATTTGAACCTGCACCCCCTCGGGCTTGAGATTCCAAATCCCAGCGCGCTACCAACTGCGCTATCAACCCGGGTTCATAGTGACCTAGATTTTTACCCTAGAATACACTTACATAAATCAGACTGGGATTTTATCAAATCAAAATTTCAGACAAAATTCCAGGATATTTCATTTGTAGAAAGTTTGGATTTCCATGGAAGGAATTGTGACCTATGTTTGAATATATTTGAGCTCTGTGACCTACTTTTGGCTCGAAGGGAACCCATGTTAAACATATCCAAGATATGATTGGGTGCTTACATCCATACTAAGTTTCAAGACAATTGAGGCAAAAGTGTGCTTGCTAGAGCATTAAGGAAACTATGTGTGAACAGACGACAGACATTGAGTGATCCTAAAAGCTCACTCTGAGCTTATAGCCCAGGAGAGCTTTAAATCATAATAAATACAAGGGTGTGGAATTTCAATGGCTGACTTGTCAAAGTCATATTTGGGTAGTTGACAAGAAACACTAACTATCCTAATTGTCAGAAGAAAAATATTTTTTAAATCTTTAGACAAGCGAAATTTTGCAGTGGACAGGAGATAAACATATACAAGTAGAATAAATTTGAAATTTCACACCCCTGTACAATACAATACAAAACAATACAAATAATTCCTACCAAAGTATCTTATATCACAGTATCTTGTAACCTTAGAGAAGAAATTATAATAAAAAAGCAAAAAACAAACAAAAAGTCAGTTAGAATAGATTATTTCAAAATAATGCCAAAAACCCTCCCCCCAGCCACGCAATATGACCAATATCCCTACATAAATCTTCAGTGGTCTCGAGTATCAATGCAGTATGACCGGAAATATCCAGGCCAGTTATACATAAGTTTCCTTTGAGTTGTATGCCGGAGGTATCGCTATAACTCAATCCCTCCTTTCAACTGTGTCAGCATTTTTTTGTATTCAATTAAGTTTGGGGGATGCAGTTTGTAATGTTTGAAATGCAGAGAATAAGGGGACTATCAGACTGAGGGACAAATAGAAATACTTACAAAAAGAGATCACAAATATAAAGCTGACAATGAGCATGAAGATCATGACAGCTGGAAAGTTGGTGCAGTAAATTCTTTCAGAGGAGCATTAGGTTCATTGAGCCTATATAATTATTTCTCATACAAAATATTTACACTAATGTGCTATAAACTCAATCAAACAAGTAGCATTAGGCAAAAAAGGTAATAAATAATTTTTTCCAGCAATTTTCAAGACAGAAATACAATGTGCACATAAATTTAAATCAATGTAAAATATAATCTACCGGTAATTAAGTTTGATTAAAACTCAGGGTTTTTTGTACTCTTAACTTAAATATTTCTATCACAAAGTAATTAATTTATACATCTAATGAATTAAAATGAACATGACCTCATACCCCAAGATGGTACACATGTACAGACTTAGATACAATCAGAAACATTTCATTTAACCATATGATTAGAGCAGCAATCATTCACTGGAAAGTCGATTCGATATTTTTTTCTTTCGATTCGATTTTTTTTTTTATTTGATTCATTTATTAATATAATTTACTTCAAATATGCATTTATACGTTTATTTGAGCTTAAATCTAAATAATATGATTAAATAAAAGTGTTACTGAAATTTGATAACACGAAACTCGAAAATCTGCTAAATTAATATTTGCTTTTTTTAAGTACGAAATGGATTAGGTACGAATGTCAAGGTAGCGAAAATGTATTATTAATGTAATTTCGACTAAAAGCGTGTAGACAGCATGGAGCATAAATTGTAGAAAGATGCAGTTCTTGATATACCATTGTACATATAACATAAACCTACACTGGGTAGGCAAATATATTAAAATTTGAATTAACTAACAAACCTTGACTTGTGCGAGCGGAGCTAAACTTCCGGTTTGTCAGAACAAGTAAAATTCAAATACACTGACCCAATTAGCGTAGGATCCCAGCATATACTACAAATATATTTTTGGAACAGAGTTTCCAAGAAGTGCTACTTAAAATCGTAATGGAAACTTTTAGAGAAAATGTAACAAAGTGAAACCCAGTTTTACTGTCAACATACTTTGTCTTTTAGGTGGGCCTTTGTTTTCATCGTTATAACTTATGTAGACATGTTTAAAGGTCAGTATTGAATCGAAACTCGCGGGTGCTGAATAGAAATCGAATCGGCTCCCTCGCAATCAAGATTCAATGTATCAAATCGTTGCAGCCCTACATATGATACTGTTTACACTAGTTATTCAAATGGTGTTACTGACTACAAAATATTTTTTCAGAGACTTGACAAATCATTGATGTCTTAGTAATTGAAATCACTAATTATTGGTTACTTTAATATTTATTGAGATTTATAATTTTCTGCGTTAAGACTAAATCATAATCGTTAATTCAAGTATGCCAATCAGCGTTGTTTAACTGTTGATGTATGTGCCAGTGACAATTAAATAAAATTTATCAATAAATAGTCAGAGCTTTTATTCAGTACTTGGGGAAGGGGCCTGGGGCCTTTTTATATACAGAGAACATTTGAGGAAATTCTATCACAGTTTCATAGAAAGGGAACAAAATATCCAAGGTAAACTCCAAATTTAGGGAAAACTGCATGATTTTAAAGAAATTTCAAGAGGGGAAGGCGCCTGTTAACCTGATAGTATACATTATTTTATACATTTCAAAATTATTAAAATAATCATTTTAAAACCATTGTAACATGATTAAGCCATGATTTTGTAAAATAACTTAGTAACATATATAAGTAATAAGTTGGCAAATACTTCCAAATGTCAGTATAACATTTCATTAGTGAACTGCATTGAAAATTAAAATATCAATGATCATAGCATACAGACCTTTTTTTTCTACATTTATTTTAGATACACACGTAACATGTTATTACATCACATTTTAAAGTCAAGGTCTGAACGAAACCCCTTTTTGTAACTCCCCTTTATTTTTAAATTGAGCAACACTAGTATTTTGTTCAGCTTTGAAGTCTTATACATACAAATCATCAGTCTAATACTTAATACCTCCCGTACGAAAACTTCCGCCCTGACTGTAGGCGGAATCCGCCTATGCATTTAAGCGGATTCCGCCTTAAACTAAATACAGTTGAATATTGCTTCTTAGGCGGACCTTAGGCGGAATACGGCCCGAAATATTTAAATGAGTTTAGGCGGATTCCGCCTAGATAGACGGATTCCGCCTAAGCTCATTTAAATATTTCGGGCTGTATTCCGCTTAAGGTCCGCCTAAGAAGCAATATCCGCCTATCTAGGCGGAATCCGTCTAAGCTCAATTAAATATTCCACCCTAGGTCTGCTTATCTAGGCGGATTCCGCCTAGCCTAGGTGAATTCTGGCTGCACTAGGCGGATTCTCTGCACTAGGCGGATTTTGTCTTCACTAGGCGGATTCCGCCTACTGCAGGGGGGGGCGGATTAGGTGGATAAAATTCCGCCTTATCACAAATGAAAAATTAAGGCCATATTTTTAAATGAAAAAAATCCTGCTTACTGCATTGACAAAATTTTGGAAAGAATTGAATTTATGTTACTGGAATCCTTGTTTAAAAATCAGACAGAGAGTGATCACAATAGACACAAAATAGTGTCAAATATAACCTGTCTGTAAAAGTTCCATGTTATGCGGCAAATTTTACATGGAATTCCATGGAATAGGAGCATGGAGTATTCGGACTAATTTTCCATGCTTTTCCATGGAAAAGCGTGGAAAAACATGGAAATGGAGGTAGGCTGGAAAACGCTGAAAAATTTGCCATGCTTCGCTGGAAAACCCTGAAGTATTCAGACTAACTTTCCATGGAAAAGCGTGGAAAAACATGGAAAAATTATTTTCCAGCATACGCTGGAAAATTTGCCATATAGGCTGGAAAACCCTGGAAAATTTGCCATGCTAGGCTGGAAAACCCTGGAATATTTTCCATGCAAGCCGTGGAAGATTAGTCCCCCTATCTGTCTAACTAGGAGAATCAAATATGCCCTTATACAGCTGTTGTTGGCAACCATCACATAATCATACAATGTAATCCAATCATTTGGCTGTACTATAACTGTTTAAAGATATTATTTTACATTATCTTGAATGCAAGCAAAAGTCATGAAATCATAAAATAATATGTTTTTATATTCATGTTTTTTATTGAAATTTAACAAAACTAGAAGTAAAATTATTAACATTTATTTATTTATTATTTTACACATTACTTGAAAATGATTGTACTATAGGTAGAAAAAATAACTGTTTTAAATTGTTTAACTTTAAGATGCTTAGTACTTAAATGAATTCCCTATAGTATTTAAGTAAATATCACTTTAGTCCATAATCTAATGTGGTCTTGAATGCTTCAGTATAATATGAATCACAACTTTTCACAACCATTAAGAATGTTAATCACAATGGACTTTCCACTGAGGATTCCTGTTAAAAGAGAAAAAAATAGTATTTATATTAAAGGTTAAATGAAAAGAATATGGAATATAATGTGTATAGCAACTACTGAATAAACTGAGTAAGTCAAGTTATTACAAACTACATGTTTATAAATTTACAACTTCTAACTTCACCTGTATACAAAATGTTTATAATGAATAAAAACAATTAAATAAACATTAATTATATACAATACGGATGAATCTCTCATTTTCTGTCAGTTTATTTGAATTACAGCATAATGATCCTAATCCAAGAAGTTTCTCACAATTCAAATGGCCAGAATTGATGGGCTGATAAAGTCTTAGAGTTAGACTAGCCATAGTTCAAGGATTAATTTCTTCTCCATAATGTTAAGGATATATACATGTATTTTTTGTTTATTTCATAAATAATATTACACACTGATATATTTATTAATATAATGGTTGTAAATAAACATAATAATGACAATGTATGTTTTGTATTTATGAAAATTAAATAGTATGATTACAACTCACCTTTCTCTTTGACAGTATGATGATACAGAATGATTGTTGTGATTTAATTTTTACTTTTCCTGCCAGAATGACCTTAAATGAAAAGATAATAAATCTTGACAGTTTCTCTTGCACAATGTATATCAAATTTGTTTCATAATGAATTAGAAGCAGTAATTATTTAGACCAGCAATCAAGAGCATTTAAAAAATATGACTCTTATTAAAAAAAGAACACTTTTCTGATACCAGAGGATAGAAATAACTGACTTTGAAACAAAACATTTGTTAATTCCAATTACTACATGTAGGTACTCTTTTTCTACACTTTCAGGTATCTATTAAATTTAGACATCACAAAACATAACACAATTTTTAATGACATTTCCACATGAAGACAGAATGCCTAGTTTAATGAAATAAAGTAAAATATACTAAAACATTTATTTGAAAAATATAAAAGCAGTTATAAAACTTGACTTACCGGTCCAATTTTGCCAAACATCTTTCATCAAAATCTTGTGTCAAAATTGTTAATAAGTAGCACTCCTCACTTTGCTTTGAACTCAAATATTTCTTAGCAAAGTATTCAATGTCATAATAATTTAATCAGTACAAAAACTGGTATTATTTCCACCCCAAATCTTTAAATAAATCCATATTGTTCTTTTCATCACAATAAATGTTCCTTCTCTGTTCCACTAAATCAGTTTGAATCATCCGCCAAATCTGAGTCATCCAGATTGGTTTACAAGTTTACACTTAAAATACCTTCACTTTAGTGAAAGAAAATGCTGACCAGTCCAGGTTTCACCACATGTTTATCAACTCAAAACAATTTTTAGACTAGCTTCAGGGACTATGATAGGATCAGAAGATTGAAGATTGAAGTCTGTTGTTTGTGTAAAAATTATTTTTCATGTAATAAAGTCATGTTTCCACCATGTAGGCAATTTAAAATTAAAAAAGAAACATTTTAAATATCTTAAACAATGTTTTAAGTATTTTATCTCATACATGTATTTTAGAAATACACATGCACTAGAACTTCAGTTGTAGAAGTAAATTGAATCAGGGTTATTTTAAAGCAAATGAGTGTGTCCTGCTTTTGGAGAGAGATCATTTAAAACTTGTTAATTGTTGTGCTAAGTCCACAATGCTTAGTATAGGGTTAAATTTTGTACTGATTGTACATTTACAACCAATTGCACAAATGCACCTGCCAACTTGTTAATACTTGATAGTTATTATAAAATGTTCATAATAAAAATGTTTTAATCCTGGGCAGAAGAAAATGTTTAAGTATTTTCCATGCTTCTTGAATAATTCTAAGTGTTTTCCAGGGTCAGAAAAAACTAAGTCCCAACTTTCCATGCTTTCTAATGATTTTTTCGCCGATTTCCAGCCTAGCAGGGAGAAATCTCCATGCTCTTCCATGTTTCATGGAGAAAATGCCATGCTACTGTGGAAAAATATTCCAGAGAGCATGGAATATATCCCATGCTTTTTGTTTTTCCATGGAATTCCATGGAAAAAATGAAATATTCCATGGAATTCCATTTTTTACTTGATGCCATATATCATTGTCAGAGACATCAATATTTTTAGAACATACATCAATATATTCAGTTAGTGGTGTTGGGGTAATGTCTGATTACAGAGATGGTTTGCATTAAACATAATCGGCCTGATCAGCTGGTGAAATATAATGTCTTGAACAATTATTGTCAATTTTAATATATTAGTACAAATTAACCTGAATTAATTTTTGTCCTAATTAGGGCATGTTTGCTTAAATGCCAAAATGGCTCACAATAAAAACTCAAGCATTTTTCAATGTTTACAGTATATAACAGTATATAACATCAGGTCTTATAGGGTACATGTATTATCTGATGAAAAAATGAAGGTTTATATGAAAATCTTTCTTTATGAAATGGCTTGAAAAATAACTAAGTATGAAATTCTGCCTAAATTTAGTTTTCCGCTTAAAATAGCTTTCATTGAATGACTAAGTCAGAAAATCCGCCTAAGAAATCAGACTAAGTTGAATTTTCCGCCTAAGACTTTACATTTATCATTTTCCTCCTAAGCTCTAGGCGGAATCTGTTTGAGAATTTAGGCGGAATTTTAGAAACTTAGGGGGACTTTGCAAGAAATTCCATGTCCGCCTTAATCTAGCAGGAAAAGGGTATTTTTTTGAAAATTTTAGACGGATTCCGCCTAAAATAAGGCGGATTCCGTCTTACTTTTTCGTACGGGCAGATATCAACCTTTATCTATAGTACACGAAGTCATGAGCACATGTAAATATCACATTCACATTAACAATTATTGCTATATCTAAAATCAAAGAATAACACTCTATACCCTCTCCTTCCTGTATCAAAAACAAATAAAGCTACAATACATCATTACTGTTAAAAAAAAAACAATGATCATTTTTCTTGTTAATCTTTGTGTACTTCAATACAAGTACTGTATATATGTAGAAGCACCTTAGCTAGATTCCCATACTATACCCGACTACTGTCCATTGTACAAGTACATAAGGTTTACTTCAATCCAACAATCTTAAACAGTATAACCACCCTGAACCATGGTTAATACATGACTAAGTCTGTTTGGACAAGTTATCCTTTTTTTGTATTCTATAATCTAGATTTCCAGATTTGTTATTTTTCTTTCTTCTATCATACTTTTTTTCCTTTTATGTTCATTTTTCTATTTTTCTATCATATTTTTATTTCCTTTTATTTCAATTTTTCTTTTTTCTATCCTATTTTTATTCTTGTATGAGCATTTTTTTTCTTCAATGTGACTTTAGCCATAGTAGATCACTACCTAGCATCGTTAGTAACAACTACATATATTTTGAAATATTTTTTATTTTAGTCATTTATATAGAAAATAAAATCATTTAACGATGTAATTGTATGACATCATTTGTTTTGATACATGAAGTAAAGGTAAGACTATCGTTCTATTATTATGTAGCATTACATGTGAACAATGATTTTACACAGCCACACTTGGCATACTCTCATTCTTAAGGTTGAATTAGGTACTTAGGTGCTCAGGCTGTATGACATTGAAGAAAAGACTTCATTTTAATTTTATTAATTTAACAAATCTTAAGTATGATTTTTTCAATGAAACCTCACAATATTAATCAATACGTTTACATGTGTACAATTAATAAACTTAAGGAATTACTTAATTAATTTAATAAAACATTGCAGTGATTATTTTTATATACTGGTTTAGCACTGTGTCAAAACAATAAGTTATTTTACTGTTGACAGCTCACCTAACCTAGCTTTCCTGGACACTTAATAACCAGTACTCACCAACCCTTCCATAAGACCGGCAACTTCTCCATATACCTTATTATTAAATGGAGGAAAAATTGACATTTTCAACATACTTTCATGGAAGGGTATATTAACCTCCCGGAGATGATTTCAAATCCTTACTACACAGATATTTTTTCTTTTAATGCAGTCAAATGGTACAAAAGTTACAAAATAAAGGTTTAAACATTATTTGACAAATAAATGTTACAATGGTTTTCACAACTGAAAGTCTTGTCATTCAATTTTTAGATACAGTAGAACCTGAGAATATTACACAGTCCCAGGACTGTCCAGACTGTCCAGTCTTTGCTAATGTCCTGTTTTCTCAATGTGACATACAATATTACACAATCCCAGGACTGACCAGACAGTCCAGTCTTTGCTAATGTCCTGTTTTCTCAATGTGACATACAATATTACACAATCCCAGGACTGACCAGACTGTCCAGTCTTCACTAATGTCCTGTTTTCTCAATGTGACATACAATATTACACAGTCCCAGGACTGACCAGACTGTCCAGTCTTCGCTAATGTCCTGTTTTCTCAATGTGACATACAATATTACACAGTCCCAGGACTGACCAGACTGTCCAGTCTTCGCTAATGTCCTGTTTTCTCAATGTGACATACAATATTACACAGTCTCAGGACTGACCAGACTGTCCAGTCTTCGCTAATGTCCTGTTTTCTCAATGTGACATACAATATTACACAGTCCCAGGACTGACCAGACTGTCCAGTCTTCGCTAATGTCCTGTTTTCTCAATGTGACATACAATATTACACAGTCCCAGGACTGACCAGACTGTCCAGTCTTCACTAATGTCCTGTTTTCTCAATGTGACATACAATATTACACAGTCCCAGGACTGACCAGACTGTCCAGTCTTCGCTAATGTCCTGTTTTCTCAATGTGACATACAATATTACACAATCCCAGGACTGACCAGACTGTCCAGTCTTCGCTAATGTCCTGTTTTCTCAATGTGACATACAATATTACACAGTCTCAGGACTGACCAGACTGTCCAGTCTTCGCTAATGTCCTGTTTTCTCAATGTGACATACAATATTACACAGTCCCAGGACTGACCAGACTGTCCAGTCTTCGCTAATGTCCTGTTTTCTCAATGTGACATACAATATTACACAGTCTCAGGACTGACCATGTGACATACAATTATTGTATGGGATTTTTCGTGATCAAGTTTTGTGTTGTTTTCTCAACTTTCCACTTTCACAACATACAAAATTCTCAACTTTGGACAACAAATACTTTATTAAAATATAGACATAGATTTAATTTACTGTTGTACTTAATAATCTTAATTAACTGCAATGGTTTTATTAATGATATAAAATGTATTGTTAAATTTTTTTTTCAATGTCAGTGGCACATACATTTACCCTGTGTATTTAGATACTACAATACTTCTGTATTCAATTTATGAATTTATTAGATGTTTTCACTATGTAAATATTGTAAACAACTTGTACAAGTTTTATCAGAGGTCCACATGGAAGATTGGATTCATAAGATTGTGTAGCCATTATTAAATAAAGTCTATATTATTATAATTATTATCATTATAATTTATCACTACAGTAAAGTTCCACTAATAAGACCACCTGGCGGTCTTACAGAAAGTGGTCTTAATAGCGAGTCGGTCTTAATAGCGAACACACCTATTTATATATTGAGTATAACAGTAAGGTATCAAAAATTATTAAAGTTGCCAGTGACTATTCATTTAGTTAAAATGTCTTGTTAATGGTAACAACCCGTACGAAAACTTCCGCCCTGACTGTAGGCGGAATCCGCCTATGCATTTAAGCGGATTCCGCCTTAAACTAAATACAGTTGAATATTGCTTCTTAGGCGGACCTTAGGCGGAATACGGCCCGAAATATTTAAATGAGTTTAGGCGGATTCCGCCTAGATAGACGGATTCCGCCTAAGCTCATTTAAATATTTCGGGCTGTATTCCGCTTAAGGTCCGCCTAAGAAGCAATATCCGCCTATCTAGGCGGAATCCGTCTAAGCTCAATTAAATATTCCACCCTAGGTCTGCTTATCTAGGCGGATTCCGCCTAGCCTAGGTGAATTCTGGCTGCACTAGGCGGATTCTCTGCACTAGGCGGATTTTGTCTTCACTAGGCGGATTCCGCCTACTGCAGGGGGGGCGGATTAGGTGGATAAAATTCCGCCTTATCACAAATGAAAAATTAAGGCCATATTTTTAAATGAAAAAAATCCTGCTTACTGCATTGACAAAATTTTGGAAAGAATTGAATTTATGTTACTGGAATCCTTGTTTAAAAATCAGACAGAGAGTGATCACAATAGACACAAAATAGTGTCAAATATAACCTGTCTGTAAAAGTTCCATGTTATGCGGCAAATTTTACATGGAATTCCATGGAATAGGAGCATGGAGTATTCGGACTAATTTTCCATGCTTTTCCATGGAAAAGCGTGGAAAAACATGGAAATGGAGGTAGGCTGGAAAACGCTGAAAAATTTGCCATGCTTCGCTGGAAAACCCTGAAGTATTCAGACTAACTTTCCATGGAAAAGCGTGGAAAAACATGGAAAAATTATTTTCCAGCATACGCTGGAAAATTTGCCATATAGGCTGGAAAACCCTGGAAAATTTGCCATGCTAGGCTGGAAAACCCTGGAATATTTTCCATGCAAGCCGTGGAAGATTAGTCCCCCTATCTGTCTAACTAGGAGAATCAAATATGCCCTTATACAGCTGTTGTTGGCAACCATCACATAATCATACAATGTAATCCAATCATTTGGCTGTACTATAACTGTTTAAAGATATTATTTTACATTATCTTGAATGCAAGCAAAAGTCATGAAATCATAAAATAATATGTTTTTATATTCATGTTTTTTATTGAAATTTAACAAAACTAGAAGTAAAATTATTAACATTTATTTATTTATTATTTTACACATTACTTGAAAATGATTGTACTATAGGTAGAAAAAATAACTGTTTTAAATTGTTTAACTTTAAGATGCTTAGTACTTAAATGAATTCCCTATAGTATTTAAGTAAATATCACTTTAGTCCATAATCTAATGTGGTCTTGAATGCTTCAGTATAATATGAATCACAACTTTTCACAACCATTAAGAATGTTAATCACAATGGACTTTCCACTGAGGATTCCTGTTAAAAGAGAAAAAAATAGTATTTATATTAAAGGTTAAATGAAAAGAATATGGAATATAATGTGTATAGCAACTACTGAATAAACTGAGTAAGTCAAGTTATTACAAACTACATGTTTATAAATTTACAACTTCTAACTTCACCTGTATACAAAATGTTTATAATGAATAAAAACAATTAAATAAACATTAATTATATACAATACGGATGAATCTCTCATTTTCTGTCAGTTTATTTGAATTACAGCATAATGATCCTAATCCAAGAAGTTTCTCACAATTCAAATGGCCAGAATTGATGGGCTGATAAAGTCTTAGAGTTAGACTAGCCATAGTTCAAGGATTAATTTCTTCTCCATAATGTTAAGGATATATACATGTATTTTTTGTTTATTTCATAAATAATATTACACACTGATATATTTATTAATATAATGGTTGTAAATAAACATAATAATGACAATGTATGTTTTGTATTTATGAAAATTAAATAGTATGATTACAACTCACCTTTCTCTTTGACAGTATGATGATACAGAATGATTGTTGTGATTTAATTTTTACTTTTCCTGCCAGAATGACCTTAAATGAAAAGATAATAAATCTTGACAGTTTCTCTTGCACAATGTATATCAAATTTGTTTCATAATGAATTAGAAGCAGTAATTATTTAGACCAGCAATCAAGAGCATTTAAAAAATATGACTCTTATTAAAAAAAGAACACTTTTCTGATACCAGAGGATAGAAATAACTGACTTTGAAACAAAACATTTGTTAATTCCAATTACTACATGTAGGTACTCTTTTTCTACACTTTCAGGTATCTATTAAATTTAGACATCACAAAACATAACACAATTTTTAATGACATTTCCACATGAAGACAGAATGCCTAGTTTAATGAAATAAAGTAAAATATACTAAAACATTTATTTGAAAAATATAAAAGCAGTTATAAAACTTGACTTACCGGTCCAATTTTGCCAAACATCTTTCATCAAAATCTTGTGTCAAAATTGTTAATAAGTAGCACTCCTCACTTTGCTTTGAACTCAAATATTTCTTAGCAAAGTATTCAATGTCATAATAATTTAATCAGTACAAAAACTGGTATTATTTCCACCCCAAATCTTTAAATAAATCCATATTGTTCTTTTCATCACAATAAATGTTCCTTCTCTGTTCCACTAAATCAGTTTGAATCATCCGCCAAATCTGAGTCATCCAGATTGGTTTACAAGTTTACACTTAAAATACCTTCACTTTAGTGAAAGAAAATGCTGACCAGTCCAGGTTTCACCACATGTTTATCAACTCAAAACAATTTTTAGACTAGCTTCAGGGACTATGATAGGATCAGAAGATTGAAGATTGAAGTCTGTTGTTTGTGTAAAAATTATTTTTCATGTAATAAAGTCATGTTTCCACCATGTAGGCAATTTAAAATTAAAAAAGAAACATTTTAAATATCTTAAACAATGTTTTAAGTATTTTATCTCATACATGTATTTTAGAAATACACATGCACTAGAACTTCAGTTGTAGAAGTAAATTGAATCAGGGTTATTTTAAAGCAAATGAGTGTGTCCTGCTTTTGGAGAGAGATCATTTAAAACTTGTTAATTGTTGTGCTAAGTCCACAATGCTTAGTATAGGGTTAAATTTTGTACTGATTGTACATTTACAACCAATTGCACAAATGCACCTGCCAACTTGTTAATACTTGATAGTTATTATAAAATGTTCATAATAAAAATGTTTTAATCCTGGGCAGAAGAAAATGTTTAAGTATTTTCCATGCTTCTTGAATAATTCTAAGTGTTTTCCAGGGTCAGAAAAAACTAAGTCCCAACTTTCCATGCTTTCTAATGATTTTTTCGCCGATTTCCAGCCTAGCAGGGAGAAATCTCCATGCTCTTCCATGTTTCATGGAGAAAATGCCATGCTACTGTGGAAAAATATTCCAGAGAGCATGGAATATATCCCATGCTTTTTGTTTTTCCATGGAATTCCATGGAAAAAATGAAATATTCCATGGAATTCCATTTTTTACTTGATGCCATATATCATTGTCAGAGACATCAATATTTTTAGAACATACATCAATATATTCAGTTAGTGGTGTTGGGGTAATGTCTGATTACAGAGATGGTTTGCATTAAACATAATCGGCCTGATCAGCTGGTGAAATATAATGTCTTGAACAATTATTGTCAATTTTAATATATTAGTACAAATTAACCTGAATTAATTTTTGTCCTAATTAGGGCATGTTTGCTTAAATGCCAAAATGGCTCACAATAAAAACTCAAGCATTTTTCAATGTTTACAGTATATAACAGTATATAACATCAGGTCTTATAGGGTACATGTATTATCTGATGAAAAAATGAAGGTTTATATGAAAATCTTTCTTTATGAAATGGCTTGAAAAATAACTAAGTATGAAATTCTGCCTAAATTTAGTTTTCCGCTTAAAATAGCTTTCATTGAATGACTAAGTCAGAAAATCCGCCTAAGAAATCAGACTAAGTTGAATTTTCCGCCTAAGACTTTACATTTATCATTTTCCTCCTAAGCTCTAGGCGGAATCTGTTTGAGAATTTAGGCGGAATTTTAGAAACTTAGGGGGACTTTGCAAGAAATTCCATGTCCGCCTTAATCTAGCAGGAAAAGGGTATTTTTTTGAAAATTTTAGACGGATTCCGCCTAAAATAAGGCGGATTCCGTCTTACTTTTTCGTACGGGCAGATATCAACCTTTATCTATAGTACACGAAGTCATGAGCACATGTAAATATCACATTCACATTAACAATTATTGCTATATCTAAAATCAAAGAATAACACTCTATACCCTCTCCTTCCTGTATCAAAAACAAATAAAGCTACAATACATCATTACTGTTAAAAAAAAAACAATGATCATTTTTCTTGTTAATCTTTGTGTACTTCAATACAAGTACTGTATATATGTAGAAGCACCTTAGCTAGATTCCCATACTATACCCGACTACTGTCCATTGTACAAGTACATAAGGTTTACTTCAATCCAACAATCTTAAACAGTATAACCACCCTGAACCATGGTTAATACATGACTAAGTCTGTTTGGACAAGTTATCCTTTTTTTGTATTCTATAATCTAGATTTCCAGATTTGTTATTTTTCTTTCTTCTATCATACTTTTTTTCCTTTTATGTTCATTTTTCTATTTTTCTATCATATTTTTATTTCCTTTTATTTCAATTTTTCTTTTTTCTATCCTATTTTTATTCTTGTATGAGCATTTTTTTTCTTCAATGTGACTTTAGCCATAGTAGATCACTACCTAGCATCGTTAGTAACAACTACATATATTTTGAAATATTTTTTATTTTAGTCATTTATATAGAAAATAAAATCATTTAACGATGTAATTGTATGACATCATTTGTTTTGATACATGAAGTAAAGGTAAGACTATCGTTCTATTATTATGTAGCATTACATGTGAACAATGATTTTACACAGCCACACTTGGCATACTCTCATTCTTAAGGTTGAATTAGGTACTTAGGTGCTCAGGCTGTATGACATTGAAGAAAAGACTTCATTTTAATTTTATTAATTTAACAAATCTTAAGTATGATTTTTTCAATGAAACCTCACAATATTAATCAATACGTTTACATGTGTACAATTAATAAACTTAAGGAATTACTTAATTAATTTAATAAAACATTGCAGTGATTATTTTTATATACTGGTTTAGCACTGTGTCAAAACAATAAGTTATTTTACTGTTGACAGCTCACCTAACCTAGCTTTCCTGGACACTTAATAACCAGTACTCACCAACCCTTCCATAAGACCGGCAACTTCTCCATATACCTTATTATTAAATGGAGGAAAAATTGACATTTTCAACATACTTTCATGGAAGGGTATATTAACCTCCCGGAGATGATTTCAAATCCTTACTACACAGATATTTTTTCTTTTAATGCAGTCAAATGGTACAAAAGTTACAAAATAAAGGTTTAAACATTATTTGACAAATAAATGTTACAATGGTTTTCACAACTGAAAGTCTTGTCATTCAATTTTTAGATACAGTAGAACCTGAGAATATTACACAGTCCCAGGACTGTCCAGACTGTCCAGTCTTTGCTAATGTCCTGTTTTCTCAATGTGACATACAATATTACACAATCCCAGGACTGACCAGACAGTCCAGTCTTTGCTAATGTCCTGTTTTCTCAATGTGACATACAATATTACACAATCCCAGGACTGACCAGACTGTCCAGTCTTCACTAATGTCCTGTTTTCTCAATGTGACATACAATATTACACAGTCCCAGGACTGACCAGACTGTCCAGTCTTCGCTAATGTCCTGTTTTCTCAATGTGACATACAATATTACACAGTCCCAGGACTGACCAGACTGTCCAGTCTTCGCTAATGTCCTGTTTTCTCAATGTGACATACAATATTACACAGTCTCAGGACTGACCAGACTGTCCAGTCTTCGCTAATGTCCTGTTTTCTCAATGTGACATACAATATTACACAGTCCCAGGACTGACCAGACTGTCCAGTCTTCGCTAATGTCCTGTTTTCTCAATGTGACATACAATATTACACAGTCCCAGGACTGACCAGACTGTCCAGTCTTCACTAATGTCCTGTTTTCTCAATGTGACATACAATATTACACAGTCCCAGGACTGACCAGACTGTCCAGTCTTCGCTAATGTCCTGTTTTCTCAATGTGACATACAATATTACACAATCCCAGGACTGACCAGACTGTCCAGTCTTCGCTAATGTCCTGTTTTCTCAATGTGACATACAATATTACACAGTCTCAGGACTGACCAGACTGTCCAGTCTTCGCTAATGTCCTGTTTTCTCAATGTGACATACAATATTACACAGTCCCAGGACTGACCAGACTGTCCAGTCTTCGCTAATGTCCTGTTTTCTCAATGTGACATACAATATTACACAGTCTCAGGACTGACCATGTGACATACAATTATTGTATGGGATTTTTCGTGATCAAGTTTTGTGTTGTTTTCTCAACTTTCCACTTTCACAACATACAAAATTCTCAACTTTGGACAACAAATACTTTATTAAAATATAGACATAGATTTAATTTACTGTTGTACTTAATAATCTTAATTAACTGCAATGGTTTTATTAATGATATAAAATGTATTGTTAAATTTTTTTTTCAATGTCAGTGGCACATACATTTACCCTGTGTATTTAGATACTACAATACTTCTGTATTCAATTTATGAATTTATTAGATGTTTTCACTATGTAAATATTGTAAACAACTTGTACAAGTTTTATCAGAGGTCCACATGGAAGATTGGATTCATAAGATTGTGTAGCCATTATTAAATAAAGTCTATATTATTATAATTATTATCATTATAATTTATCACTACAGTAAAGTTCCACTAATAAGACCACCTGGCGGTCTTACAGAAAGTGGTCTTAATAGCGAGTCGGTCTTAATAGCGAACACACCTATTTATATATTGAGTATAACAGTAAGGTATCAAAAATTATTAAAGTTGCCAGTGACTATTCATTTAGTTAAAATGTCTTGTTAATGGTAACAACCCGTACGAAAACTTCCGCCCTGACTGTAGGCGGAATCCGCCTATGCATTTAAGCGGATTCCGCCTTAAACTAAATACAGTTGAATATTGCTTCTTAGGCGGACCTTAGGCGGAATACGGCCCGAAATATTTAAATGAGTTTAGGCGGATTCCGCCTAGATAGACGGATTCCGCCTAAGCTCATTTAAATATTTCGGGCTGTATTCCGCTTAAGGTCCGCCTAAGAAGCAATATCCGCCTATCTAGGCGGAATCCGTCTAAGCTCAATTAAATATTCCACCCTAGGTCTGCTTATCTAGGCGGATTCCGCCTAGCCTAGGTGAATTCTGGCTGCACTAGGCGGATTCTCTGCACTAGGCGGATTTTGTCTTCACTAGGCGGATTCCGCCTACTGCAGGGGGGGCGGATTAGGTGGATAAAATTCCGCCTTATCACAAATGAAAAATTAAGGCCATATTTTTAAATGAAAAAAATCCTGCTTACTGCATTGACAAAATTTTGGAAAGAATTGAATTTATGTTACTGGAATCCTTGTTTAAAAATCAGACAGAGAGTGATCACAATAGACACAAAATAGTGTCAAATATAACCTGTCTGTAAAAGTTCCATGTTATGCGGCAAATTTTACATGGAATTCCATGGAATAGGAGCATGGAGTATTCGGACTAATTTTCCATGCTTTTCCATGGAAAAGCGTGGAAAAACATGGAAATGGAGGTAGGCTGGAAAACGCTGAAAAATTTGCCATGCTTCGCTGGAAAACCCTGAAGTATTCAGACTAACTTTCCATGGAAAAGCGTGGAAAAACATGGAAAAATTATTTTCCAGCATACGCTGGAAAATTTGCCATATAGGCTGGAAAACCCTGGAAAATTTGCCATGCTAGGCTGGAAAACCCTGGAATATTTTCCATGCAAGCCGTGGAAGATTAGTCCCCCTATCTGTCTAACTAGGAGAATCAAATATGCCCTTATACAGCTGTTGTTGGCAACCATCACATAATCATACAATGTAATCCAATCATTTGGCTGTACTATAACTGTTTAAAGATATTATTTTACATTATCTTGAATGCAAGCAAAAGTCATGAAATCATAAAATAATATGTTTTTATATTCATGTTTTTTATTGAAATTTAACAAAACTAGAAGTAAAATTATTAACATTTATTTATTTATTATTTTACACATTACTTGAAAATGATTGTACTATAGGTAGAAAAAATAACTGTTTTAAATTGTTTAACTTTAAGATGCTTAGTACTTAAATGAATTCCCTATAGTATTTAAGTAAATATCACTTTAGTCCATAATCTAATGTGGTCTTGAATGCTTCAGTATAATATGAATCACAACTTTTCACAACCATTAAGAATGTTAATCACAATGGACTTTCCACTGAGGATTCCTGTTAAAAGAGAAAAAAATAGTATTTATATTAAAGGTTAAATGAAAAGAATATGGAATATAATGTGTATAGCAACTACTGAATAAACTGAGTAAGTCAAGTTATTACAAACTACATGTTTATAAATTTACAACTTCTAACTTCACCTGTATACAAAATGTTTATAATGAATAAAAACAATTAAATAAACATTAATTATATACAATACGGATGAATCTCTCATTTTCTGTCAGTTTATTTGAATTACAGCATAATGATCCTAATCCAAGAAGTTTCTCACAATTCAAATGGCCAGAATTGATGGGCTGATAAAGTCTTAGAGTTAGACTAGCCATAGTTCAAGGATTAATTTCTTCTCCATAATGTTAAGGATATATACATGTATTTTTTGTTTATTTCATAAATAATATTACACACTGATATATTTATTAATATAATGGTTGTAAATAAACATAATAATGACAATGTATGTTTTGTATTTATGAAAATTAAATAGTATGATTACAACTCACCTTTCTCTTTGACAGTATGATGATACAGAATGATTGTTGTGATTTAATTTTTACTTTTCCTGCCAGAATGACCTTAAATGAAAAGATAATAAATCTTGACAGTTTCTCTTGCACAATGTATATCAAATTTGTTTCATAATGAATTAGAAGCAGTAATTATTTAGACCAGCAATCAAGAGCATTTAAAAAATATGACTCTTATTAAAAAAAGAACACTTTTCTGATACCAGAGGATAGAAATAACTGACTTTGAAACAAAACATTTGTTAATTCCAATTACTACATGTAGGTACTCTTTTTCTACACTTTCAGGTATCTATTAAATTTAGACATCACAAAACATAACACAATTTTTAATGACATTTCCACATGAAGACAGAATGCCTAGTTTAATGAAATAAAGTAAAATATACTAAAACATTTATTTGAAAAATATAAAAGCAGTTATAAAACTTGACTTACCGGTCCAATTTTGCCAAACATCTTTCATCAAAATCTTGTGTCAAAATTGTTAATAAGTAGCACTCCTCACTTTGCTTTGAACTCAAATATTTCTTAGCAAAGTATTCAATGTCATAATAATTTAATCAGTACAAAAACTGGTATTATTTCCACCCCAAATCTTTAAATAAATCCATATTGTTCTTTTCATCACAATAAATGTTCCTTCTCTGTTCCACTAAATCAGTTTGAATCATCCGCCAAATCTGAGTCATCCAGATTGGTTTACAAGTTTACACTTAAAATACCTTCACTTTAGTGAAAGAAAATGCTGACCAGTCCAGGTTTCACCACATGTTTATCAACTCAAAACAATTTTTAGACTAGCTTCAGGGACTATGATAGGATCAGAAGATTGAAGATTGAAGTCTGTTGTTTGTGTAAAAATTATTTTTCATGTAATAAAGTCATGTTTCCACCATGTAGGCAATTTAAAATTAAAAAAGAAACATTTTAAATATCTTAAACAATGTTTTAAGTATTTTATCTCATACATGTATTTTAGAAATACACATGCACTAGAACTTCAGTTGTAGAAGTAAATTGAATCAGGGTTATTTTAAAGCAAATGAGTGTGTCCTGCTTTTGGAGAGAGATCATTTAAAACTTGTTAATTGTTGTGCTAAGTCCACAATGCTTAGTATAGGGTTAAATTTTGTACTGATTGTACATTTACAACCAATTGCACAAATGCACCTGCCAACTTGTTAATACTTGATAGTTATTATAAAATGTTCATAATAAAAATGTTTTAATCCTGGGCAGAAGAAAATGTTTAAGTATTTTCCATGCTTCTTGAATAATTCTAAGTGTTTTCCAGGGTCAGAAAAAACTAAGTCCCAACTTTCCATGCTTTCTAATGATTTTTTCGCCGATTTCCAGCCTAGCAGGGAGAAATCTCCATGCTCTTCCATGTTTCATGGAGAAAATGCCATGCTACTGTGGAAAAATATTCCAGAGAGCATGGAATATATCCCATGCTTTTTGTTTTTCCATGGAATTCCATGGAAAAAATGAAATATTCCATGGAATTCCATTTTTTACTTGATGCCATATATCATTGTCAGAGACATCAATATTTTTAGAACATACATCAATATATTCAGTTAGTGGTGTTGGGGTAATGTCTGATTACAGAGATGGTTTGCATTAAACATAATCGGCCTGATCAGCTGGTGAAATATAATGTCTTGAACAATTATTGTCAATTTTAATATATTAGTACAAATTAACCTGAATTAATTTTTGTCCTAATTAGGGCATGTTTGCTTAAATGCCAAAATGGCTCACAATAAAAACTCAAGCATTTTTCAATGTTTACAGTATATAACAGTATATAACATCAGGTCTTATAGGGTACATGTATTATCTGATGAAAAAATGAAGGTTTATATGAAAATCTTTCTTTATGAAATGGCTTGAAAAATAACTAAGTATGAAATTCTGCCTAAATTTAGTTTTCCGCTTAAAATAGCTTTCATTGAATGACTAAGTCAGAAAATCCGCCTAAGAAATCAGACTAAGTTGAATTTTCCGCCTAAGACTTTACATTTATCATTTTCCTCCTAAGCTCTAGGCGGAATCTGTTTGAGAATTTAGGCGGAATTTTAGAAACTTAGGGGGACTTTGCAAGAAATTCCATGTCCGCCTTAATCTAGCAGGAAAAGGGTATTTTTTTGAAAATTTTAGACGGATTCCGCCTAAAATAAGGCGGATTCCGTCTTACTTTTTCGTACGGGAATGTACAAATAGAAAGTAAGAATACTCATGCTATTCATGCTACCCCCTCCTGCTAGATCTGCCTATGCTTTTAATGATATTTTGTGAATTAATAATCTAACCAAGAAACTGACTGACAATAAAATTTCGTCACCGCAAAATTCACCAAGTCCGTACTGTCCCAGGACTTTATACCCATCGTGCTGTTCCATATACTGGAGTTTATACCTGTCCTGCACTAATTTTAATTTTGGTAGTTATTATAATTTTAACAAATAAAAATTAGATTTGTGCGCAAAATAATCAGATAACTGGAACATATTTGCTAAAAACCGTATGCAAATTAATGAGACAGACAACTTTTCACATAGTTGTAGGAAATTCTACTTTTGTTTTCTTTGTTTAGAACGCTCTGTAAGAACGCCTACGTAAGCAGATGAAACACATTCTTAACTAACTTAAATTTGATATATCAAACAAAAATATAAATTATCGCAGTCCGTCTGTTAACCTTTCTTTTTAATTAATCTTAAATTATAAAAAAATAATTTGCGACGAAGATTAGTTGATTTGAGGGACTAATCGCCGTTTCACTTCACCAAACATTTGCAATCATTGACAATAACATTTACAAACAATTCTTTTGTTATTGATCAATGTTGACGCTGTTTTTATCATTTATTTTGTGGTTACTATGGGTATCTTGTCATACCTATTACGTAATTGTCAAAAATCAATTAAGTTGTATATACTTGATAAAAAGTTATTACACAACGTGTCAACGTCTGCTGTAGACGGTCGTAATATTGGACCCCAAATTAGTGCAATTAGACAGGTTGGGTCTAAAATAGCGGTCGTATTACGGAATAGCGGAACGGTCTCATTATCGGACCTTACGACTATTGAAATACATAGAAAATAATTCCGGTCTTTCAAAAACTGCCCGTATTATGAAGTTGGTCTTGTTATCAGACCATTCGTTAGGTGAGACTCAACTGTATTAATAAAATAGTAATCCATATTTATTTTAATCAGCAGGCTTCTATCATGTTATTATTTTAAAATAATGCTTGGACTTCAATATGAATGATATGAATAACAACTAGCTTTTTACACTGTTATGTTGACATATAATTTATTCATTTATTTGAGTTAACGCCGTATCAACTAAATACATTGAAACTTGACTGCGAGGGCGGCGATTCGATTTCGATTCGGGACCCACGAATTTCGATTCGATACTGACCTTTAAACATATCTACAAAAGTTATAAGCATAAAAGCAAAAGGGCACATAAGACACTAACTCCCCGCAATGGCTATTTCCCTTTATTAAATCAAGTAGCAAGGTGTTATCTGCAGTATATTAAGAGCTGCATATTCTGAAACAATTTATGTTTCATGTTGTATATATAGATTTGTTTTAGTTGATATTACATTAATGATACATTTTAGCGACCTTTTTATTCGTACCCAATCTCCGTAAACAGAGATCCTGTAGAGCGTTGTCATACTGGATCTCTACTTAGTCAATGCAAGGTCACGTCGAGATGAACTTTGTGTCGACCAATGAATGTTTAGCTTTCATCTAGACGAAAACACTATAAATCACATTTTGATTTCGTTATTTCTATTTTTAGACCAAGGTTTGCATGCTAATTTAACAGTGGTATTATTCACAGTCTGCGATTGGGTGGCTCATTTCCAAATGAGTGACGTAGTCTATGTAAACAAGTTACGTATCATAACAATTTTGTCATGAATATTATGATGAGAAAAGGTCACCTGAACGTGACTTTCGTTCGGAAAGGCCAGATCTAAATTAGCGAGTATGGGAGCGGTAAAGTTTTAGATCGGGTTTTAATCAGATTGATTCGTACCTAGTCCATTTCATACTTAAAGAAGCAATCTTAATATAGCAGATTTTCGAGTTCAAGTGAATCTAATTTGAGTAACACTTTTATTTGAATAATAACAAGCAAATTCGTTGAATTAATATCCCCCGCCGAGTACTTGTTTTTACTAACACAACAACTGGAGACATAAGGCATTATCAATAAATATAAAAATCCATAAAACCATAATAGGGAACATACATAACTTCATGTTAATAAAAATTATCAGGACATGCCAATGAGATGCAAATTTCTTTTCTGTATTGATGGTTTCCATAAAATCTTGTTGAAATCAATCCAGCTGTTGCAAAGAAATAGCAATATTTCTCTATATGAACACTGCACAATTAATCAAGGGCAATAACTCTGAGCTGAAAGGTCTGACCAGAACAAGGCGACGATATGCGCGTCTCCTCTAGATATTGATGATTCCCATAAAGTTTCGTTGAATTCCAGCCATTAGTTGCAGAGAAATAGCGCAGAATTTTTTTTCCTCTATTATGCATACTGCATATCTAATCAAGGGCCATAACTCTGAGTTAAAGAGTCTGACCTGAACAAGGCAACGAAATGCCTATCTCCTCTTGGTATTGAAGATTCCCATAAAGTTTCGTTGAATTCCAGCCACTGCCAGTAGTTGCAGAGAAGTAGCGTGGAAACGATTTTTACTCTATATGCATACTGCATAACTAATCAAGGACCATAACTCTGAGCTTAAAGTGTCTGACCGGAACAAGCTGACGATATGTGCATCTCCTTTTGGTTTTTAAGGTTCCCATAAAGTTTCGTTGAATTCCAGCCATTAGTTGCAGAGAAGTAGTGCGGAAACGACTTTTACTCTATATGCATACTACATAACTAATTAAGGGCCATAACTCTGAGTTAAAGGGTCTGACCGGAACAAGCTGACGATATGCGCATCTCCTCTTAGTATTGAAGGTTCCCATAAAGTTTCGTTGAATTCCAGCAAGTAGTTGCAGAGAAGTAGTGCGGAAACGACTTTTACTCCATATGCATACTGCATAACTAATCAAGGGCCATAACTCTGAGTTAAAGGGTCTGACCGGAACAAGCTGACGATATGCGCATCTACTATTGATATTGATGATTCCCATAAAGTTTCGTTGAATTCCAGCCAGTAGTTGCAGAGAAGTAGCGCGGAAACGACTTTTACTCTATATGCTAGTACATAACTAATTTAGGGCCATAACTCTGAGTTAAAGGGTCTGACCCGAACAAGCTGACGATATGTGCATCTCCTCTTGGTATTGAAGGTTCCCATAAAGTTTTGTTGAATTCCAGCCAGTAGTTGCAGAGAAGTAGTGCGGAAACAACTTTTACTCTAAATGCATACTACATAACTAATTAAGGGCCATAACTCTGAGTTAAAGGGTCTGACCGGAACAAGCTGACGATATGCGCATCTCCTCTTGGTATTGAAAATTCCCATAAAGTTTCGTTGAATTCCAGCCATTAGTTGCAGAGAAGTAGCGCGGAAACGACTTTTACTCTATATGCATACTACATAACTAATCAAGGGCCATAACTTTGAGTTAAAGGGTCTGACCCGAAAAAAGCTGACGATATGCGCTACTCCTCTTGGTATTGATGATTCCCATAAAGTTTCGTTGAATTCCAGCCAGTAGTTGCAGAGAAGTAGAGTGGAAACGACTTTTACTCTATATGCATTCTACATAACTAATCAAGGGCCATAACTCTGAGTTAAAGGGTCTGATCCAAAAAAAGCTGACCACATGCGGATCTCCTCTTGATATTGATGATTCCCATAAAGTTTCGTTGAATTCCAGCCAGTAGTTGCAGAGAACTACTCCGGAAATGACTTTTACTCTATATGCATACTACATAACTAATCAAGGGCCATAACTCTGAGTTAAAGGGTCTGATCCAAAAAAAGCTGACCACATGCGCATCTCCTCTTGATATTGATGATTCCCATAAAGTTTCGTTGAATTCCAGCCAATAGTTGCAGAGAACTACTCCGGAAACGACTTTTACTCTATATGCATACTACATAACTAATCAAGGGCCATAACTCTGTGTTAAAGGGTCTGATCCAAAAAAAGCTGACCACATGCGCATCTCCTCTTGATATTGATGATTCCCATAAAGTTTCGTTGAATTCCAGCCAGTAGTTGCAGAGAACTACTCCGGAAACGAAATTCGGACGGACGGATGGACGGACGGAAGGACGGACGGACGGACGGACGGAAGGACGGACGGACGGACGGACAACGCCAAAACTATATCCCCCTCCCGATTTCATCGGCGGGGGATAATAAATAGTTTTAGTCTCAAATAAATGTATAAATGCAAATTTGGAGTAAATTATTCTAATAGATGAATCAAATTGAAAAAAAATCAAATCAGAATAAAAAATATCGAATCGCATCTAATCGACTTTCTGGTGAATCGTTGCAGCTCTAGTATCAACACAATTAAGGTCATTTCACGGCATCCAGCGCACCTAACCTAGCTTTCCTGGACCATTGTCCATAACCAGTACTCACCTACCCTTCCACAAGGTCGGAAACTTCTCCATATTATCTAATCAATGGAGGAAAATCGACATTATTGTCAAATTTTCATGGAAGGGTATAGCCTCCCCGGGTGGGATTCGAACCCGCACCCCCTCAGGAACAAGTATCTAAATCCCGGCGCGCTACCAACTGCGCTATCGACCCAGGTTTGATCACTTTTTAGGACCATATTTAATTTATATTCATTTTTGCATAAAAAATGACATTTTTATATAACTTTCTTTTCCTACAAATGGGAGAAACCAAAATAAACAGAATGCAACAGACACATATTGGTTAGCTGCCCATGCATCTCTCATCAAGATATTTTTGTAATCACTGACATTTAGTATTCATCAATAGTTTGATTACAGAGAATATACATAAACTTAAGGCCACAACAAGTTGATCTTATGTTCTACAGATTTTTCTGAAAAGAAAATGGGGCGAGCGAGCGAAGACAAAAAATCTTTATTTACTTGCTTTATATAGCGGTTTGACCAAATTTTTATGAGTGAGCGAGGAAATAAAAATATTTGTTTTGTTAAAACTGTCAAAATTAAGGTGCGAGCGAAACCATAGAACATATGATCAATTTGTTGTGACCTAATCCCAGATTCTCTAGACAAGCCTTTTATTGACCCAATATTTGGCACAATTCTCAAGATAAATGTTTGTCATGCATTTATTTAGGATCCGATGTTATTTTATTTTTCCATACTTGTTTGAGATCCTTTCAATTGGGAAACTCAAAATTTTGACAGTCAAAAACAGTACACACTTTCCAAGACTTTATTTTTTATAAACCTTGCAAGTATATTTGACTGAATATTGTTCAACGATATCATTTAACTATGTTATTTCAAATTTATGGACTAAAAAACCAAAACATCAATTAATAATTGAGTTATCACCTAATTCATGAAATGATCATTGATTTGTTTACTTCACACACTGGTCTAAGCAATTTGGTTTGGCAAATGACATAGTACTGGACAGTACTGGATTAAATATTAAGCTTTCAAAAGTGTTCTTTTCAACAGCTATAGTATGATTAAATGGTGTTGTTTACTCACCACATTAATATACATCAACATGATATTTAGTGTACCGTGTACAAACAGACATTGTCTCATACAAAATTTAAGTAGAAAATATTTCTATAGTCCAATTTAGGGTCCTTTTAACCAGCAAAAAAATCCTTTTAATCCAACCAATCTAGCTAAATACCAAACATAATAAGCCATTGATAAGAATTTATCAATATTGTGACTATAGTGCTGTAATGATTCACCGATGCATCGTGAGATCGTATTCGCGACTGTCCGATACGGGTGTATCAAATCGCGTCCTAAAATTCGCAATTTAGAAGGCCCTTTACAAGAAATCAGTGAAAAACAAAATATACTACAATGTTTATATCTATAGCATTTAACTTGCAATTGCAATCTTTACAGTTTACTTCTTATTCTCAATAGTCATTAATCAAAGATAACATTTGTTTTGTTGATTTTATTTTGTGCTAAGTAAGGGTAATTAATAACTTTGTTATTTTTATGAATGTTTGATAAAAATATCGTAATTTGTCAATGCATTCATACCAAATTTACAATTTAAATCGTATCGCGATTAATATCGTAATCGCAAGGCATATATCGTTATACGTATCATATCGCGACCTTGGCCAAGATATGCAGCCCTAATTGTGACCCAAGTAAAAAAATAAATAAACCTAATTAACCTCTGAATGATTTTACTGCACCAACTATAACTATTGCCACTTGTAGTAAAATAAAACTAAAAGTACTGACTGAGTACAACAACAAGAGACAGGGATTTAAAATTAAGAGATATGAAATACAGAAAATATTTCTGAACTATTTATAACCCAGGGCTTTTTTTTCCTTCTTTAACAGAGGTCGATAATCGGTGGCTTCCCAAACCAAAAAAGTGCATAAAATTCCCAATCCAGAGGAAAAAAATCCCAATTCAGAGGATGAATTTCCCGAAATAAAGGGCAACAAGTCCAGTCTGTGCCACATTTTGTAAAAATCTCTAACTTTGACTCTAATTGTTGGCTTTTCCCAATTTGACCAAAAATCGTGCTTAAATTTCCCAAAATGGAAGGCTAAGGCCTCTTCCCAATTTCTGGAAAAAAAGCCCTGTAACCTGTAAATACAGGAGAGTTGAGGAAACCAGACAGTATTGTCAATCCTGACACTGTGTGGTATTCTCAACTTCTACTCTCAGTGTAAATTTAATTTTGGAAGTATCACGGAAATATTTGCATTTAGACCTGATTTTTGACATCAATTTATTTATCAACTTAAACAGGTGTCAGAATAGACTCTTTGATCTCAAATTACAGACTGCTGGATTATTTTTACAGCCTGCTCAAAGATAGACTGACAGTTGCTCAATAAAACAGACCAACAGTGACATCCAGGGTCACAGACTACAACCATCTTCATCTTGACACACTGCCATCCAAAAGTTCCTTCACCATACAAATAATTAAATCACTACCAATTCCAAGTTCAAAGAAGTAAAATTATAACATTTATTTAGTCCATTATTCATGCAATTGAAACAAATTTTCTGAGGGTAAATTTCATTTTTGAGTTGCAGCAAGTTTTAAATCAGCCTCCAAAACTATGGTAAATGTATCACAATGAACCAACATCAAGTTTTGGAATATTTTGTGATTCCATATCCAAAATAATAAGAATTTGATTTTAAAATCAAATTTAAAATTCATTTAACAATACTTTGTTTTTACAACTTTTTAAAACTTAATTGAGTACTATGTAAATTATAAAATTATGAAGGAACTTATGGAAGGCAATGTAATATCCAATATTTATCAAATCTGCATCTTGAAAACCAATTAAGCATACAAAAAAAAAACATTTAGGAAAATCATAACCATTTTACAGCTTGTTTTACTACCAGGACAACAGTCAACTCACTTCAACTCACATTGATAAGAAAAACAAAGTATGATGTTAAAGCTTTTCCTATATCTACAATACTTAGCAAGATATTAGACTTAAAGTTTGTATACTTCTTTGTTGGTACTACATCTACATGACTCTAGGAATGTAATCATGGATAAAAAAATCTAAAAATATGCGACAAACAGGAAGTAGATGAGCAAGGAGCATGAAATTGCTTTACACCACATGGGACTATGGGATGAAGCAATATGCAAAGTATTAGACTGCTGCAAGATATAGTTGCTGAGAAAACTGGGACGGAAATTTCGTAACGCACGCACGCACACACGCACGGACAAGGGTAAAACAGTATACCCCCCTTCTTCGAAGCGGGGGTATAACAAAATAATTTAAAAGCAGATGTCACATTGTCCCTATATAAGCATTTGATGGACACACATGAGTAAGGAAATATTCAAATTCGGATCTGACCATTATATCATCAGAGGGCATCATCAGCCATTGCATGACCCTGGCTAATATTTTCAGACTCCTGCAATAACTTTGTGAGCGGTCGAAAATGGCATGTCAAAAAATGCCAATTTAAGGCTTTGTAAAGTCGTCTTAAAGCCATCTTGTCAATTTTGTAGTCTTTGTCTTTAGTTTAGAAGACAATATAAAGGGAACAAGATGCTCGCTTGTCTAAGAAAAGCAACACAACTACTTGAAGCCCCCCCCCACTACGGTTGTGTTACCATCCTATTTTGGAATGATAACATCAAGATGGGATCATGATGCATAAAAATTGTAAATATTGAACTTAAATAACCGAGGATTAAGCTTGTATGTAATTTTGTGGAAAAGAAGTTGAATGCTCAGTCCAGTTTTCTTGGACCTCTAAATCATGCCTCTGCTTTCCTCATCTGGGTTCTGTAATTATAATCAAGACCCTCTTCCTACTTTTGGTGGCATGATAAAATAAAATCAAATCCAAATTTGTGTTTAAACCTAGTTGTGCTCCCAATACTATAAGCTACTGAAATTTGCCGCTTTTATACCACCCAGAGGTCAAGTGACGCTTCATGACTACGTTCAAACATCATCACACTAACACTACAATGTTGAAACCAATTGTATGGCCTTTGCAAGTCCTGTGGTAGACTACTCCATGTGTGAATTGCATATGTTGCATAAACTTTAGTAGGAATGATCATGTGTGGATTGGATGATCGTAGCCTTCTGTAGGAATCATACTTATTTCGTAGGTTGAATGGTTGTCAACTTATTTCAGGACCATCTTCGAGTGAAATTTGATATTGCATATTTGTGTGTCCATCAGGATTCAATTTTGGGACAGAGTGACGCCTGCATAAGTGTTTATCATAATGATTTATAAAAGGCTTCACCTTGTTACTATACAGATGTTTGCAGAGATGACATATTGGCAGACAACATGCACATGGAATACCTGCCTAACGAGTGTGTCTGTACATATGTACAACAATAACTCATGTTTAGTCCAGGTTGTTAATCTAGACTATACTCTAAATGGGATCTGCATCTCAAACATTACAAACTGAAGGGGAAAAGAATGATTCCATGATTTCATCACCACATTGTGTCAGCAATGGGCTAGAACCACCCTGACTCCAAACATCAAAGCCCTCTTGTATCAGAAGACATTCTCCACAATGGGCTAGAACCACCCTGACCCACTACATCAAAGCCCTCTTGTATCAGAAGACATTCTCAACAATGGGCTAGAACTACCCTGACCTAATTTATAGAGTAATATTGTGTCAAAGAAACTCTCCCAATTAAAGGTTAAGTATCAAAGTATCCTACCTACAGAAGGGATGAGACGATATGGCAATATATCAATACAGTAACAATATGTTTGGCCACGAACTGTTCTTACACAGAAATTCACATCAACTGTGCACAGTTTTTTGCATAAAACTTGACAAAAAATAGTTTTTATCTAACTCTTTTGTGATCCTTATTGCTAATGTATTTGTAAAACTGACTGATGGAAGCATTCCTCTGTTGTGGTTATCTTTAAATTAAAATGTGATTGATTGTATTATTTCAATTATTATAATTACACATAACACATGGTATCTAAAATATTTATATCTTCTCCTTTCAGACCAATACATTATTGTACTTTGTGATTATCATATCGTCTCATCCCTAATCTACAGGAGGTTGCCAAAACAGCCTTATTTCTATTAGGAAATACCAACAGGAATTTTTACATAAGGAATTTGAAGAGAAAATAATAACACAAGTCATTAATGAAAAATAACCATCAGATACAAAACTTACAGCAAATCATAGCTTTTAGAGTTTCTATTCTTTGTATTTGCTTAGTTAATAATGATCCCCACATGTTAACATGCTGACAGACAACAGCAAGTATACACATAGCCTGTAAATCCACAACATGGAAAACAGAACTAAAACTTGCCAAAATCAATGCAGGAAACAAGAAATCCAACACAGGGTGCCCGACATTAAAGTCACCAAAATAAGTATCAGCTTGAAATTTGAGTGCACTATCTCCATTTTAATCATATTTTATATTTTACATATCACTTTGATTTCTAGCTACATTTTAGAAAACAAAAGATCTCCTTAACCTATCAACCTGATGCCTGGAACAAACAAACATGGATTCAAGTAAGTGAAAATACAATGTCTCAGTCTGGCTAGCAGATAATTTTGAAATGTTAAGTGGAAACCACATTATAAAGCCGGATTTCAAAACTTTAACACAAAAATGACAAAGGGAAATAATCCATGATAAAGGCAGGTAGAGATGTGGTTACTGTCTAATTCTGTTCATGGCAAGGTATGTTATCATTGTATGAAGTTTCATAAAGACCGGACAATAAATGGCAGAAATATACGGTGAAGAAAAACTTCAACGCAATTGTTAACAACAACGGACACCCGCCCGCCCAGGTTTTGGCAAACTATAAGCCGAATTGTTTTACTAAAAAAATCTGGCTAACAATGTATAGGGATGATGTTTAAAGCATAGACTTTACTCCGAACAGAGAATAAAGATCTAGTTTCCTGGGCTGTATGCTAGTAACCCAGTATAAATTCCATGGTCCTATCTTAGATTCTAACCCAGGACCACTCCATTCATAAACAGCCATAAACACTAGCTTTAAGGCAAGGAAGTACAGTTGCTGTATTTATATAATACCTCTACTACACATGGACAAGCCACATTTACTAAGCTGTATATGCATTAAGATGACAATATTTAAAGCAGAAGCCACAGACCACAATCTTGCTAACTTTAATTGGGTTTATGTAACACAATTTTGGTCATTTTACAGAGTCCAGCGCACCTAACCTAGCTTTCGGGACCCTTGTCTATAACCAGTACACACCTTTCCTTCCGCAGGGCCAGCAACTTCTCCATATATCTTATCAATGGAGGAAAATTGTCATTATTGTCAAATTTTCATGTAAGAGTATAACCTCCCTGGATGGGATTTGAAACCCGTAAATCTTTGGGGTCATGAGGTTTCAAATCCTGGCGTGCTACATCTGCACTACAGACCAGAGTTAAATTACATTAGACATATGCTTTTTCCATAGTCGTTTATCCCACGATACATAATTTCTCTGTTATGCTGCGTAATGTACAGTGGGCTATTTGGTTAGGAATATCATGAATAATTAACGGAAATGCGGAAATTAAGCCAATGGAATTATGTTTTATAGCAAAGGTTCGGTTTACAATTCAAAATGGCAGCCTCCATGAGTGATATTTTTAAAGCAGATGAAGAAAATCTCAGTATGATGTCCTTGTTATTAAAGAGTATTTAATCGTAACATCTGATTCATTGGAAAGAGATTGGTGTCCCCTGCCAGTTTGGTCTTTTTGGTCAATTTTTTAGCCGTTTATGGGCTATACTCCTACTCTAAAATCATATTTTTCCCCAAAATTTCCATCCAAAATTCCAATAAAACTTGAAAAAAAAAATTTAAAAAGAAAGCTGTAATTAAGTATGTTTCAGCGTAAATTTTATTCATCCCAGTAATCTTTCTTTTTAATCAACTAATAAAATTAATTAAAAAGAAACTAAAAACTTAAATTTTTTATTTAAATCTGCTTTTGTTATTAAATTTGCATGATATTTTAGCCCAATTTAAACCTAATTGCCGATAAATTCCCAATTCTAGGGGTATGGGTCATTTTCCCAAATTTGTGGAAAAAAACATTGCCTGCCTCATGCATATTCGTGATAACGAGATTTCTCCAGTCAAATTGCCCACAGAACTTCTGGAGTGTAACAAAAGAAAGTACGGAGGTTGCCAACAACAACCACAAACATGCTACAGTCCTACTGGTACAGCTTGTCAGTTTTCATTGCGACCATACAAACCTGACCACAACAGAACCTTTAGTTTCTTAATAAGTAAAATAGATAGTAAGATAGTGCACTCTAACTTTAAGCAAACAATGAGGTAAACTTAACTAACTCCTCAATCAAGGAAATCAAGAACTAGATGAGATGTAGTGATGAAACCATGTAATCATTCCTTATCTAGCTCACTGTATTGTTCAACAGGATTCAACAAATCTCATTTAGATTAGATCTCTACAGCTTGTTACTCACTGACATGCTGACTTCTTTGAAACTAAATATCCTAAGTCTAGGGATACATTTTTTAAAATTGTTTGTTTTCTAGTGAAGACATCATTTAAGTGCTACCAAGGTTCACCCAATAGATCAGTTGGAATTTTCATATCTTAGTACATGGCATTAAAATTCCACCCTTGCTGTTGGTGATAAATTAAACTTAAATGAGACTTTCTTACTAAGACAATGTTACTGCAATAACTTCAACATTGCTGCAACTCATATTATACTTCTGTTAATTCAAATTCGGCATCTCCATGGTGATATTGTCAAACAATTTCAACAATACCCTTTGCGAAGTTTCTACAAAGGATATATAGTAAAAGAAATTCAATGTCAGCTATAGAGAAACTTTGAAGTCACTTCTTTCTTGGGAACAAATTATTAAAATCTAAACAGTTGAAGACATCCTAAGAATATAGGAAGACCTCAGGAGACTAAGTTGTGTTATTCCCACAACTAATATCTTAATTTGTTGCCATGACTACACAATAATAGCAGTTTCAACCACCATGCAACAATTGTTGCAGACAGAGACTTTAGAATGAACAAGGCTTGATTGTAATGAGAACTGGTGAACTATAACAGTGAGCCAGATCCCCTGTACACCCCCCAAACAGAATTGAATAAATGTTTTACTGACTAAAATATTTTGGGATAATACTAATAGTTATCCAACATCAAACTCGCCGGAATCTTATATATAACTGACTAGTCAAACTGCTAGTTTATTGACACTACTGCCACCGAAGTTCCCTCCCCCCTTCCCCCCTATTGGTCATACATTGTAGCAAACAAATTTTGATTTTGAAATCTATCCTAACTTTCTTAAAGTTTGTTTTCTGGGAATGCATCGGACAAGTTACCCAATAAGTATTAATGATAGATTGATAAACGCAAGACAAAATGAAGTTTAAACAAATAAATAAGAAACCTTATAACAATTAGAATGAATTTCCCCTCTTCAAGTTAAGATACTGTGATATAAAATATATAAATGCAAACAAATACAATAAAAAAATCCAAGTCAAATACTGTCTATTACAGGATGATAAATGTGTAAACAAAAGGTTGGTAGTTGGCTATATAACTAAGGTTAAATATCATAAAAGATGATAAGTAATTTACATGCATTACAAATCCTCTTTCATGACTTCAACTACAGTACAGTTCAAATAAAGTGACCACCTAAATTATATCTTAAAATTATAACATAAAATAAATGGTATATAATGTAATAAGACCAAAATGTCACTCAATCTTTGTAAGAAAATTTATATATCTTGATTTAATTCTTATGACAGGTTTTTATTCATTAATCCTTCCTATGATACGAAAGCACTAAACTTTAGGTGGTCCCAATACAAGAACATAGAAGTGTATAAATCTTTATTATCAGGTAATTTCTATATTTTGCTAGGGGTGTAACAATACAGTAAAAACCGTATTGCAATATGCAGAACCCGTATTGCAATATATTGCAATACGTACCGGTTTTCGCTTAGACTTGCAAAGCTTTAATTAATGCATGTACCTCGTCCTAATTGGATAAGCGTAGCACGCATATGGGTATTTTCAAATGATCTCTTATCCAAATATTTGAATTACAAATCTAAAATGGTCTGTATGTTAGAACAATGTGTTGTTTTATAACAGAATTTTTACTTTCAATTGACTAAATGTTTAGCCTTTAAAAGCACAGTAAGAGTATTTAAAGTATTCAATTCATTTTAACATTTGTTTAAACAATTAACTATCAGATTCTGATAAAAACAAGCAGTATGACACTTAACTAAAAAAACCAGTTCAATGGAAAATGAACCGGTTAAAAACCGTAAGAACTCGTATTGCAATATTAACCGGTAAATCGGTTAACCGTTACACCCCTATATTTTGCACAGTGAGCACTGCCTGGTTACATAATGTGAATCATTTCAGAGTGTACATGGTTCGTTTTTTCTCAACTGTCTCATCATGAATAATTTCACGATGAATGTGTTTGTTAAAATTATTGACGTATTACACCCATGAGTTTCCAAAAGTGTGTCTTATGATTGAGTAATGCTTCTTATGCACTATAATAGGTTTTAGTCAAGATATTTTTAATAAAAAATAGGCCGTCAGTACAAAAACAATGCATTCAGTCACCCTGAAATTATTCAAGCTTTGACAATTGAGAAAAAACGGACAATACGTAACTATTGCAAAAAAATCCAATCACTTTTCACTGAGAGAATTAAAGTTGTCACGAAAATTATTTACAAACGGTTTTTTAAAGACAATTATTTAAAACAGAATCTAATAACATCTTACACATCTTGATAATTTTAAGTAATATTCTATCAGACATTATAGATTTATACACTAAAAATACTGTAGCCATAAACAGTTAGTTTTCTAGAACTCATACCTGAATACCAGCTTCTCATCTTTCCTGTAGAATGTTAGTAGCTAGCTTACTTATAACATATTTGTCATAACAATTGTTAGTCAAATACTTCAATTTTAGTTTATATATATTTTATTCTTTTTTTGAACGGAATAGATACTTTATTAATTACTGTTTAAAACACTGTTTTACTGTATTAAAGGGCTTGAGCAATACTCATCACCCAATAATTTAATTTAGCTTCATTGTGAAACAAATTCTTTCAACTTAAATTAATCTCTTTCAAGTCCACTTCCTGGTTCCCCAGTACTGAGCTAGAAGGATAAAGTTTCTTACTCAGGGAAACAACAAGGTATGTTTTTGATGGGATTTGAACCAACACAGAGCTGACTATCCAATGATTACCAATCCAAAGTTATAACTGCTAAAACAAGCCAGTTCCTAAATATTTTAGTAAAGTTGATGGATCACTAATAATGTCTTCACATCTTCAATACATGATTTCCAAAATTCAAAATAGATTTTGTTAAACATCCGAAAAGCAGCATAAAATATCAGCCAAATCAGCCTTTGACCACAAAATCATTCAATTCAAGCATTGTATTTTTTTCTAAGAATTACAATAATCTGATGTCAAACATCACACAAATGAGCAAGAATCTACAAACAGACAGATTTACTAGTTAATTTTGACAAAATAAAATCATTTTTAAAACCAGTGTCTTCCCACTAAACCTTTCTGGGTAGGTGAAACCAGAAACCTAACTCTGTCAAGGCCTAAAACAATGTATACTAAAGAATAGCTAAAGTGAAGAAATGGTTGATAATAAAACAAAACCAAGAAGATAATCATTGTTATACTGAGAAGCTTTTCTTCTAGAAGCTTGATCACCAGGGTATAACAATGAAGGTTTATGAACTAATATAGATACTAATAATAGAAATGAACTATATAACACAGGACTCAACATTAATTCTCATCAGCCCCCCCTCCCCCCCTTGCTTACTCAGTTGGTAGAATGCAAGTCTATTGATCAAGGTGTCATGGGTTCAATTCCTGGGGGAGGTATACTATCGTGGAGCTTGGTCATGAAATTATTTTTGCAGCCATTCTCACTCATACCACTGATTCTTAATCATGTAGGACAGTCACTGACGAAAGTATGTGCTTAGTAGTTGATTAGAGATTTAGCCTTTCCAGGCAGTGAGTAGGTTGACTGACCGCAGTTTACTGACCTGTGCAATGAGTTGCTAAGGTTTTAAACTCAACAACAAAAATAAATAAAATTCTCAAAGTAGATTGCCCAGATGGACAACCAGCTCTTTATTTCACATGTCAGATGTTTTCCAAATGTTTAGGCCATGCCAAATCAGAATTCTGTTAAGCTTCAACTCAAATTTGACAAACCTAGGTACCTATTCACAAAAACACACAAACCGAAAAAACGCAAATATTTTTTACGACTAAAGACAATGCATTATAAATATTTTTTCAATAGAACATCCTCATAATATGAAACAATGGTCTGAATTTAATATAAAAAATTCACGTAAAATACATATTGTAAAAATGATGCGGTTATGAAAAATTGCTTACGATGAATAACGTCAATGCCGAACTCAATTTTCCCTGAATAAAATTGTATTGAATTCCAGAAAATCGGAATTATTTAAGAAAATTTACCTAGCAACTTTGTTATTTAATTTGATTGAGGACTCTAAAACCTATGCGCACGCTGGCGCTTAACAAAATTCCGATATGGCATGACCTTACAAGTATTAACAAGTTACCCAAACCGAAATATATAGGTTGTCAGGGGCAATCCAAAGACCTTAATATTGAGCCCTGTAACAAAAACTGTCTTACACACCAATTTACTCAATTTGTTTTCATGATATACTAACAATTATATCAGTGAGCATTACTCACTAGTGATACCCCCGCCAAAATCTAAAAATATGCGACAAACAGAAAGTAGATGAGCAAGGAGCATGAAATCGCTTAACACCACATGGGACTATGGGATGAAGCAATATTTAAGGTATTAGGCTGCTGCATGTTATAGTTGCTGAGAAAACTGCAACGGAAATTTTGTAACGGACGGACGCATGCATGGACATGTGTAAAACAGTGTACCCCCCCTCTTCTTTGAAGCGGGGGGTATAAAAATATTTGATATTTTTTTATGACAAGACTTTGAAAACTTTGATATTTTTAAAAGCCAAAGATAACAAAGTCAATTCTTTTAAACAGTGTGTTCCATGACAGTTTTTCAATAAACATTTAACATGCAAGTTATTTTGGATTGTACTAAGTTTAAAAGACTCCTTACCCAAGACATTCACTCATCTATATGCTGTACTGTTAAATTATTTTGATATGACCAAAAAGGTAGAATAGACTTTATCCGGAATTCAAATATATGGGTTTTCCCCTCCAGTGCCAACAAACTCACTGTTAAATTGAAAACACGTGAAAAATAGAACAATAGGATTTAATCCATAGATTGTGCTGTTTAGCAATAATGTGTAGAGAACTTTATTTGTGCCACCTGTGCACCTACGGAAAAATCCATAAATTTGAATGCCGGATTAGGTCTATTATCTGTTACTACTTGAACACAAAATGTTATCATTTTTACACCTAAAAATCAAGATTTATGTTCAGCATCTAAACTATGAAGCCAAACATTTTAGAATATAAGTTCAATATTGAATCACATAACATCCTAAAAATGGTAAATTGGTATCAACTCAAACGATGAAGATTGCTTAGTAATTTACATACCAACAACCTAAGATCTTATTCAATAGACACCAATACAAAATTCTGCAACATACTTAAGTCAGCATATAGACTTATACAAGTAAATTGGGTAAGGAGTCATAGACATTACACTGAGGTGTAGAAATGCCAACATTTTCTACCACTGACAACTATGAATATGTAAATATGAAAAGAGTAAATTTACTGAACTATGAATAAATGAAACAAACATCCCATAGTCCCAAGTTCAATGTTCAATTTAAACTTTAAAACTGGGTATTTTTTTCAATATAAAATTAAAACTGTTAAAATACACCTCTATTCCATCAAAATGGCCATATAGACACAATTACAATTCATTCCAAAACAAATTAAAAGCAAAATTGAATTTCCAAAGCCCATAGTGTCAGAGTAATTGAACAATGGCATTCCATACCCCTTCCTTAATACATCATACTTTTCCTCCAACTTTTATAAATATAGCTTGTTCATATTGACCAGAGACAAATGAATACAAAAACTAATTCTTCAGTGAAAAACACAATGGCTAACTTATCTAATGTGATATTAATATTGTAAACCTAGTCTAAGGTCAATGTGAGTGAGCTATATACCATTAATGTCCTGATAGAAATAATCTTAGTAAATAATTTCAATATATACTTTAAACTTGTAAGAAATATAACTTAGTTATAGTAGAGTTCAAGATAATTATATTATTACAGTTAGAAACACAAATATCAAATTAGTTCTACAATAAAATAAATACTAGACAATGGATAGCAAGATTTTATGCTACTTGCACAAACATATATGAATGCAGTGTTTTTGATAAACAATTAAAATCAAATCAAAATGAGTTCAAATGACCGTGTTGTTCAGAAACTAAAATGAAGATATATAGTGTAATAGAGGAAAGGTAGATGATCTAAATATAGACTTTTTCTCTTTCTTTTACATACTTATCATTGAAACTATGCTTAAGTTAATGAATCTAAAATCCGAAATATCAACTTTAATGTGACATGATATACAAAACTAAAATGGGAGAACCATTTTACCTCTGCTAATCTGTGAAGTCTGTACAAACACATTTTTCAGAAAATCAATGATTTTTGTACTAAAGAAAATGACTAGAGAAAAAGTCCTTTCTATATTATAATAACTATTGCTAACTTATCTAGCCAACTACCAGACTTCAATAAAATGAATGCTAGCCAGTTTTACACCAAACCATAAAAACTTGCAACATGAACAGTACTCTCGTGCCATTACCTTAAACTATACATTTACATATAGACTTACATGAGTAGACAACAATTACAGTACCAGTTAACCTGAAAGTTTCCATATATTAGAATGGTAAAAACTGGCCAACAGATATTTTAATGAAGTCAGATTTGTGGAGAAAACGATTACTTTAGATATCTAAACTATCCTTTAAATATAGTGAAGTAACCATTTTGAAACTGGGGTCAACATTTATTACTATGTAAAGACAGCATTGACTTGGCAAAAAACTAGAAGTAAATGTAAAGATCTTAGCGTGTTTTTCTTCACTGTCACTGTGCTGGTCCAATCAAACTGGTCTTCCATCTCTCTCCGTCAAGAAGTCCAGTGAATTATGTTCCTTGGAAAGATTGTAAACTGCTTGTTATGACATCATTTTGTTAAAATCCTGAAAACCAATTGATTATTTATTAAATAAATTAAATGGAATCATTAATAGAATGCTGGCAACACAAATCATGAAACCATGAGCGCTAGGAGTTTTGATTTGTTCAGCACTATATAAAACGTTACTTCACGCTGCAGTTTTAACATGGTTCATACACACTTCTCATACATAAATTTAGGGCTTTCTCAGGGTCTCTTATACTAAATAGCTTATTTTCATTAAGCATAACAACATTTAATTCAGATGCCTCAGATTTTTCCAGTATGGAAACCTGACAAAGGGAAGTTAAAGTTCATCCCCTCAATCAGTCAATACATCAAAATACGGTATTATATGTTATTAAGAAATATCAATTTTGGCGCTCAATTGCCATATAAATCATTTAGATTATTAACTAACCAAATAGTTTCCTAACTAAATTTAGGACCTTCAAATAGTAATTCAGGACAAACAGATATTTAGGGGCTTCTCAAGATCATCCATGCAATTTAAGGCCTTTTCAAGCAAATCATTAAAATTTAGGGCCATTTCAAGACTGTACTAACCCTGTTTAATGAGAGTAGATAAGTGATATTGACCTTTACTATGAACTTTAAACAACCAATGAAAGTTCAATTTAATGGACAATATCATAAATTAATTAAACTTATTTAAATACATAGACAAATTGCTGTTTTGTAAACATGTAAAAGAAAAAAACATCTTACACTAGAACAGATAGATTTTTATACAATTTATATAAGGCCACAACAAGTTGATCATAATGTTCTATGGATTCGCTCGCATCTTAATTTTGACAGTTTTTACAAAAAATATTTTTATTTCCTAGCTCGCTCATAAAAATTTGGTCAAACCTCTATATAAAGCAAGTGAATCAAGACTTTTTTCATCCCTCGCTTGCCCAATTATTTTTTTCAGAAAAATCCGTAAAACATATGATCAATTTTTATGGCCCTATATCAATACCTGAAATGATTCTTGTACAGATAACACAAAAACTATCTAAGACTGCCATCATGTTGGTTCAAGAATTGGAACTCATTACAGAATGACAGCATCTGTCTCCTGAAGTTAGTTTGTCTGAAAATCAACAACAATGTTATTAGAAAGTTTACTTCGGACACCTGAGTTCCTTTGTATAAAATATAAAAATATGTATGGTCATTGAAAAGGAGAAAGTTTGAAAAGATGAGAAGAAAAAGAGCACTTAAAAAGAACTTAAAAAGTAAGTCTCTAGGCTACATGGGAGTAGATGAAACTAGGTTATTTTGTCCTAATGATTCTATATGTGATTTGGTCGGTCCAATAATTTAACTTCAGAGCAACATTAAACTTTCAAAGTGTCAGAAATTGCTGACAGCCTAGAAGTTATAGTCATTGATTGCGAACAGAAAATGGTTTTAATGTTCAAATAGGTAAAAGGTAATTCAACTTTAGCCCATTTAGCTAGTGCAGATCAAGTCATAAACACACAAGTTAACCAATGGAGGGGCAGTAGGTTCAATTCCCAGGCAACGGCATACTTTCCTTGAGTTTAGGGGCAGTAGGTTCAATTCCCAGGGAACTGCATACTTTCCTTGAGTTTGATCATAATTTCTATGACCATTCACACTTCGTCCACCAATATTAAATGACGTCAAGGGCAGTTGTCCGTTACTTATGAAAGTATGCTCCTAGTAACTGGTTAATAACTAAATCTGAAGATTTAGCTATTTGTTGAGTAGGTTGTCCGACTGGCGTGATATAACAAATAAAATGGGTCTCTATGGCCTTAAAACCAACAAAAAACAATATCTATAAGAAATACTAAGTCTTTCAGATATCAATATTCAGTACATATAAATAAATATAGTTTTAAAAACCACTTAGCTGTAATACACTTTGATCTATGTCACTGGTCACAACCCAATCCTAAACATTACAAGGAATTTACTATCCTCAGTAACATTCTGAAATAAAGAATCATTGATTTGTTTTCCTTGCAACAAGGACATTTTGTTTTTATTTCTTATAGTTGAGTAATTCTAATGTTGATCGCAGAGACAGATTTTCTAACAGACAAGTTGCGGTGAAGATTAATTTATCGAAATTCTGACACAATAACTGTATCATCTAGTCAAAACAGTCTTTTCTCCACTTATTACAGTTTTCATTAAATTATCTCCCTTTGGATATGACTTCAAACTGAATTGTTTGTTGGTTTTCTTGTGTGCCCTACATCAGCATCTTGATATTGTTACATACCAAGTACACAGTTCACCAAACCACATTCCTGGGGAGAACTAGCAATAAAATGCCATCCTCTGTACAAAAATACCAACTTATCAAATTGCGTAAATTAAAATACTTATTGGGTCTAGTGTACACGAAAATTACAACAAACATTTTATCACAGCATATGACAAATTGCTATGACAAGCACATCAAACACCAGGGTTAGGACAAAAAAGAACAAGCCATAACTTCTATTGTGGTCCATTGAGTAAAGCTAGCTATGGAGAGACTTGAACATAGATAAGGGGATGTAAGAATCAAAGTGCTTACCCCTGTCATGTCTTGTACAAGATGCACAGTCGATACTATATAGTTGATGATAATGTACATCAGCATTCCAGAACCATAAATGTCCAAGTCACCATTTATTGTAAACAAATCAATCAATATGCCATAATTATTGTGCATTACCATCTGAAAAGATTAATCAAAACTACAATGCATCATAAAGAATGAGGTGATTATGAGCTTTTCTCATGTCTACAACAGTAACCAGATGAGGTAAACAAATATTTTACAGTGCACCAAATAATATGTCAATCATTCTTGTTGGAAAAAGACTCAGAAGTTCAAGATGAACCAGACACGTATCCAGACCGTTTTGGGGATTACACACAAATGCTACTTGTAGGAAGTAAGGGGGGCATGCCCTTTCCCAGAAAATTAAAACCATTACTGTTCATTTTGGAATGTGCACAAGGAGATATAGTGATTAATTTGTGTATTGCTCATAATTTATGACTCATTTTGAATGACATTTTAACAGAGTAAAGTTATCACAGTCGAGTCTAATAATGCCTTACTCGGGTAGAGCATCCATATTCTTAAGATTTTTTGGAACTTAAGATTTTCGTTTCCTGGAATCAAGGTTATGCACGTGTGTAAAGTTGGTACTGGCAGATACGCGCCTGAGCTGAACACAGGTTACAATGGGAAAACTTTCAACTTGATAGAGCCAACTCGGCTATTAGATTATACTTAAATGGAAAAATAAGAAACTAACTTGATAATAATAGTTTTATCAGGACATTTGCTAATTTTGACTCAAAATTCAATCTTTCTATGGGATGAAATAACATAGCTCACATTTTCATGCAGCAACCCGTTGTGTTCCATTTTCTTTGATAGGTGAAACAGCAGGAAATGCCTGTTTGGCTGTTATTTCATACACAAGGGTAAAACAGTATACCCCCCTCTTGTTCGAAGCGGGGGGGGGGGGTATAATAAGAATTTGTTCCAGCACCTCAACAATTGTTTAAGTAGAGTTTGCCCTAACACACCTTATATCATACAAGTTGTGAGCAGGGGCAGATCAAGGATTTTTTTCAAAGGGGGTCTGAACTTTTCTAGGGGGGTCCAAACCTCGAACCACAACCAAATTACACATTTTGCAGAAAAAATGCATTAATAATAAAATCTACGTCCAGATTTCAACTATCTTCCAACCTAATGAGCGTTGAAGTAACGTTGAATTAACCTTGTATCAACGTTGAACACAACGTTGAATCAACGTTGATATTTCAACGTTGGCACAACTTTCAAATCCTAAAATAAATCCAACATAAAAACAACGTTGTGGTTCAACGTTCAAACAACGTTGTTTCAACGTCGGTTTGCCTGCTGGGAATGGACAGGCAAATTTTCCAAACTCTGGGGGGTCTGGACCCCCCGCATAGTGATGGGAAGCCATTTAATTCGTAGAGCAATTTTGCTAAAACTCAAATAAGTTCACACCAACATATACTTATTGCATGTGCGCCCAGGAAATTTCGCACTGACCATGTGCAACTCCAATTGGAAACATGCCAAATCCAACATAAAAACATATTTTCTTCCAAATCCACATACTGTTAGAAAGTTTATGATCTAAATGTTCGATTGTTGACAAAATTTACTGAAATTATTCAATCATGAGGGAGGATGGTTCGGATTTTCATTTTTTCTAATTTCTCCAAATTTGCACGTCAGCCATATTAGGGATGATTTGTTGACGTGATTATTCAGATTCGCATTTTCGGCTATGCAGCATGTCAGACTCCAAATAATCATCGTTTCTACGAATTTTACAGGTTTTTGGTGACATTATAAGCATGTTAATATATCATAAATCACAACAATAATCGATAAATCTTAAAAACACTTACCCGAAAATTAAATCCATCTCCTGTCTGTCCCAATTAACATGGAAAAGAAAGATATTGGTTATTTAGATCAGCCAATCAGGTTGATTCACGTGACCACCTATGTCATCACAGGGCACATCTAATCATCACTCAGCACACGATTTAGAGAATAAATTTCTCAATTATTCATGATAGTCTTTTTTATGATATATTAATAAAGCGTAAAAATATTTGATTTAATTCTTAAAATAACTTAGCCAACCCTACGTTTAGTGTTTCGTCGGTGCAGGGTTTTTATATATAACATTATTTAATATTATACTGTTATATAAAATCCATGGTTACAGTAGTGCGACAATATTCAACTTGTTAGCCAGCAGCAGCAATAATAGACGGTTTAATACATTAAGTTTAAATGAAGCATAATGGAATCACAATAATTGATGTCATATTACTCATAATGCGATATTTGTTGGTCTGATCATTTTTCATGACCAGAGATAGAATGTAGTACTCGGTATGTTTCTTTGAACTACTTGGATCTTACTATTGTATGTTCATTTGTTAAATACTATTTCTGGACCCTGTGGAAGTGTAACCCGTGGTAATTTTGTTTAACAAATGTCTCAGTATATCAAAATTATGTAACATTGTTTAATATTAAATAAGAAGTTGAACTAGAGAATTAGCTATATCTCCGGTTGAACCATAGGCGGATCCAAGGGGGCGGACCCGACGTACGCCCCCGCCCCTAAAATTGCCCAAGCAAAGGTTTTTTTCAGTCATGAATATGATAATTATAGGAAAATACATACATATATACGAGTATATTTGTCAAAAAAATGGCACGCTATGCATGCAATAAGTTACGAAACTGGAAGTTCAGACATACTATGACCTAGCATATAATTTAAAACAATTCCTTCTCATTATTGTAAGAATGTAACATAATCCAACGGCTGTTGGAAAATTATATTACATATCAAGATGCTTTATATATTGTTTACCCTGAGAAAGGAAATATGAGGCTGTCGAAATGCGCCTGAATCCCTTAGAAATAACCAAAACTCATGAACTTTGGGAGCCGCCGGTCACCTAGACTCCTGATCAGGGCTTTGTCCGGGCCCTTCGGCCTCTTTTGGCCCCTTGAACCCTATTATGTTTGTTAATTTTACGCCCCTCTAACTGAAAATCCTGGATCCGCCTATGTGAACATCGGCTGTAACTGTTAAATTGTTAATGCAAGTTTTACAAGTAACTGCAACGATCGAACCCAACAGCTGTAGTATTGAAGTAAATTAGCTCCCTTAGTTTATGAATATGGCAACTTCGTAAGAAATTTAATGATTTTAAAAGTAATATTTATCAAAAGTGATGTACATGTACATGATTGCCAATACATAGCCGGATCTAGCTTGGAGTGGGTCAGGGGGAAGGTCCGGACCCCCTAGAATTTCCAAAATGCACTTGTCCATAAGTGTATTACTTGACTGTAAGTCATTCTTAAGTAGCATGTAGCAAATTTTCTCGGTGCTTAACAAAATTTAATGGTAATTTAGTTTTAATTATTAAAATGTAGCGTTATTCTGCAAACAATGTATAATGTGGTTGCCGTTCGAAAGTTTGGACCCCCCCCCCTTCCTCCCTAGAAAAAGTTCGGATCCCGTCCGATGTTTAAAAAATTAAAATCTATATCATCCTCGCTACCCTGTATATGTTTTACGACCTGCATGGTATAATAATGATTGTAGTGTCCTGACATAATTTACAAGGACCCTGTTTGTAAAGGGGGCTTGTATAAAATGACACCCGCATGGATGTAAATATACACACCAGCAGGGGTCCAATAAGGAGTGTAATAAAGTTAATCAATGCATAACAAGGTCGTATCTGAAAGAATAAAGAATTATAGAAAATGCATTATAACTAGTCCAAAATAGCATATTGATAAAAAATAATGTGACGAAAAGACAAATGTTATAAGTTGAAACAGCATTAAACTGTATGGGTAGGCAAATTCTTCAAGTTCTTCAATTAATCATTTAAACAGCAGCGTTTTATAAAATTAAATGATGTATTCTCCTTTCCTTAAATAATTAGTTTATAAGAAACAAATATCGAATTATACAATGCCATACGATTTTTAACTTTTGTAACAAGTAAACTTGAAACTGAAAAAAATACGTTTTAATCTTGTCACATAGACTTATTTTCTTAGAGTAAAAAACCTGGAATCTGTAAAGCCAAATTATCAAAAGTAAGAGTATTTTACTGCAAAGAAAATAGACATTTGTCTATTTCAAACACTTCTTAAGAACCAGTGGTGCTTTTCACAAAAATGCTTACGAAAAAAAGTCAAAAGCAAGAAACATTAACAATATGCTCATTTTTGGCTCATTAATTCTAAATATTATACAAAGTGTGTAGAATTGTGTATACCTTTTGAATAATATATCATAGTTATGCTATTTATCCGTCAGACTTAGAAGTGCTAATTATATGAAACTGACATACGAAGACTTTTTTCGTAAGTTTTTTTTTGTGAAAAGCACCACTTTTTAGACATATAAATGAATATAGCGTGGACTTATAAATTAAAGTATCCCACTTTTTAAAAACATGGACACTATGTCGGCCCAGTTGAGAAAAGCGTCTAAAAATGTGGTTCGCTGTACTCATCGGTATATCAGCAATATTTTGATGGCTTTTTATAGAAAAAATTGTGCTCTTTACGAATCTGCCAGGTGATTTTTCAAATTTTGGGACAGAAAGATGCTATTGGCCAAAAACCGATGACGTCACTAATTTCTAAAAATTCGCCTTTAAACTTTAAAAACACATTGCGCGTTTATTTGTCATGTTTCGAACAAATAAATTTGGTTCTAAATAATGATATGCTTCGACTGTAAGATTTTGTAAATGTTTTGAAAATTATCGGGTGCTGGAAGCACTGATCATCAACACAAGTGATTACGTCACATTTTTAACAATTTCCGAGATATAACTTTCAAACGTCATTAATTCTATGTTCTAAATTATTTTTTAAAAATCGAATGTACGGAAGAATTGACCATACCATGAAGATAAAAAATATATATTAGAACTATACTTGATCAAAAAACGTTAGCAAATATCAGCTCCCTAATCAACCCTTACCAGTCACAGTTTTGTATATAGTCCTGCAGTAAAATGCCATATTCAAGGTGAACCCTGTACTTGAGTCCACACAAAGATATTTTGCAGTTTATATGTCTTTGAATGGTGCTGAATGAGAATCCGAGTAACGACACACTGTGTTACTTGAATAATTTGCATAATATGCAAATTAAGTCCGCCATTATCGAAATTCCGTTAATCCCTAATAACACAATAACCAACTTAGATAGGAATTTAAAATAAGTCTCCATACCCATGTTTTCATGGTCTATCTATCATATGGTACCAATTTCAGCTTGATAAGATCATTTAAATATGCAAATTTATGCAAATGAGGTATTTTACTGAATACAATATTCGGGTTTTCTATACATTAAAAAGTCCTTTGTTTTTGCTTGCATATTTTGAGTAACATTTGGTTATGTAATGTTTTTTTTGTACTTTTTAGACACAAATATAACAAATGATAATATTTAACCAGTAAATGATGACTTTATGATATGCAAAATATTCAAATTACATTATAAGTTGAAGGAGTTGTATTTGTTCTCTTGCATGGTGCCACGTATATTTGTGCCATTTTCTATCATACTGTTGAGGCTTGGAAAATGTTGATGCAGTTTATTTAACTTTGAACAAAGTTGATTAAGAAGCTAAGTGATGCAAACATGTCATCCTTAATTAATTTGCATAATTTAGTCCGCCAATACCGACATTCAATTTTCGCTTATAACACAATAACCAATTACATGTATGATAAAATTTCAAAATCTGTGTCTGCACCTATGTTTTGGTGTCTAGCTATCATATGATACCACATTTAAAATGATCAGATGATTGTCTATATGCAAATGTATGCAAATTAGTTATTTCAAGTGTACTGTTTTTCGAGTTTATGAATTACATTCAAATTTAAGTACTTCAACATATGTTTTTTTGCCTAACATACACTAGTAATTTTGTAATGCTTAACTTTTGTGTATCATTGATGTCAAACAAATGATTATAATATGCCAATCTGCCTCGTTGACTCAAAGTCATTTTGTATGACACAATGCGTAAATAAATTAAATTTAAATAAATAAATGCTCTTATTTGATGGAAATAAGGTATTGTCTTACATTTTCTCTTTATTCCACCATGAATTGTAAAACAAAATTTACTATTAAATGCTATCATGTTTTCCGCTTGTAATCATGTATATATTATACAGATTCAATTTGAATTTCAACTAGTTATCCATGCCAATTAACTGAACCGAGCAATCTGTCAATTGCGACTGATTTTTTGCTCAGATGGATTTCAATATTTGGAATGTCCACATAGATCATGGGACCAGTCATATACCAATCATAATCAATGTAATAATATTAAATGAATGTTTAACTTATTTCCGTATAGCCTGCTATTACCATAATATGCAACATATGCGAATAATATAAATGTTTAAAGTGTTGGAGTTTTATAAAGAATTTTTCGTTTGCATACACTGTTGTATGAATTTTGATTTGGTGAGCCGTTAAGCCAAAATCAAGTATTAGAACATGAATTAATTTTACAGTACATCTTCAGTTGCTCATAAAATTGAAGCCACTGAATTCAAAACCATTTCGTCGCCTCAATCTAACAATGTCCTATCTCCATTTTTGAAAAAAATGAGATAAACATCCCAAGTAACTTGTATGACCTTGTTCTAAAAGAGGTTTCGAGACTATATCATGTCAAACAGCCCAATTCGCCAATCGTACATTATCCTATATCCACACATTTTCTCTGCTCACAGCGTAAACATTGCTCTATCTCCAGGACATAGATCAATATTTGGGCTGAAAATACTGTTATCCGATCAAAATGAAGTCTTCGTCACTCGTTTTATGTCCTAATCGACTCTAACAATGCTCTAAGTCCATAGAAGCTCGTTCGAACATTGCTCTATCTCCTTTCGTCCAGTCGGAGTACATAACTTGATTATCGTGTTTTTGCTCTCCAGTGACATCATATTTTCGGTGTATACCAACATAAATATGTGTGCTGCAATATAGGCAGTGTTACAAACTCAAAATTATAGAAAATGTGCACAAATACCATTATAATGTCTTCTTGGAGATGCGCAATGTTAGAACGAGATGCATCAACCAAAATAAGCGAATTTTGATCTATCTCCAAACACATTTTTGCAATTTTCAGCATTATTATTCATACTATTTCAATCATATTCTTCAAGTATGTGAGGAATAACATTGTAAATGTGCCTACCAAGTCTCATGTCTATACAGACTGAAACAACGAAGATATAACCTTTTGAACTTTTGAAGTCGATTTCCCAAAAATAAAAATTTGGTAGTTAGAGCATTGTTAGATTGAGGCGACGATTTTATCATTATGAAGAACATCCTGTCATTGACACAATTTGATCGATATTTTTATTGTGATAGTAGAGGCTGGAAAGTTTTACATATTTGTGTGCATATTTGACTTCTCAACTAAGTGGAATGTAAAACATGAAACTACGTGTGTTATCATATGCTATACATAATCATTGCTGCACCATTTTGTCCTTGTATGACTTAATTAGCGACTTTAATTTTGACTTATACCTATTATGCATAGTATGTAATTTCAATCAGTTAAATGCATCCTTACATAGTTTCCTTGCAAAATCAGAAAGTTGTTTGTGGGACTTATTATCATTAAGGCAACTTAGAAATTACGGAAACTATAATTGACAATCTATTTACAGTAAAGAACACGTATGTGTTGTATACATAAGAAGCATTACCTGACCATAGATTCTTTTATAGAATTTTGTTTTTCTATACAAGAACTTTAACTTATAAAGAGATGAGAGATAAAAATAAACTTTATGCACCTATGATAGTCATGTTAAAATAAGATCATCAATATAGGTTCACCAATATAAAACGAATCACATACACATGTAATGGACGCATAGGCAAAATGCATAATGTTAATGTTTGTCATGAATGATCATTGAGATGCATATATCATGAAAATTCTTCAAGAGTTTCGAAACTAAATACATACTGTCAAAATGCTTTGTCTTTAATTATTTGTAAATTGTCGTAAAACTTTTAATGCTGCAAATCGTAATCTGATAGAGGTCTTTAATTAAAATAAATAAAATATACCTTCATCCTTATAATTATAATTCATAATTTGCATATTCAAATCACCTGATCATGCTGAAGGTGGTATCATATGTTAACTAGACCCTACAAACATGGGCGCTGACACAATCTTTTTATCATAATTGGTTATTATGTTATTATCAAAAAAACGGAATTTTGGTGATTGGGAGAGGATAAATTTGCATATTATGCAAATTTTCATAAGGAGGTCAGAATTTCCTCACTTGGTTTCTTAATCAGCATTGTTAGAAGATACAAAACCTGAATAAAATAATCCAGGCAAAAAAGAATAAAAGAAAATGGCATAACTGTATGTGCAATCTTGAAATGTATAAAGGCATAGTCCTACAACAAATATAACTGTATTGTGTAATTCAGATATTTTGCATAGCTTAAAATCATCATTCACTGATAAAATGATTCCATTTGATAAATTTGTGTCTAAAACGTACAAAAATAACATTACATAACCAAATGTTACTCAAAATATGCAAGCAAAAACAAAGGACTTTTTAATGTATAGAAAACCCGAATATTGTATTCAGTAAAATACCTCATTTGCATAAATTTGCATATTTAAATGATCTGATCAAGCTGAAATTGGTACTATATGATAGATAGACCATGAAAACATGGGTATGGAGACTTATTTTAAATTCCTATCTAGGTTGGTTATTATGTAATTAGGCATTAACGGAATTTCGATAATGGCGGACTTAATTTGCATATTATGCAAATTATTCAAGTAACATAGGATGTCATTACTCGGATTCTCATTCAGCACCATTTAAAGACATATAAACTGCAAAATATCTTTGTGTGGACTCAAGTACAGGGTTCACCTTGAATATAGCATTTTACTGCAGGACTATATACAAAACTGTGACTGGTAAGGGTTGGTTAGGGAGCTGATATTTGCTAATGTTTTTGATCAAGTATAGTTCTAATATATATTTTTTATCTTCATGGTATGGTCAATTCTTCCGTACATTCGATTTTTAAAAAAATAATTTAGAACATAGAATTAATGACGTTTGAAAGTTATATCTCGGAAATTGTTAAAAATGTGACGTAATCACTTGTTTTGATGATCAGTGCTTCCAGCACCCGATAATTTTCAAAACATTTACAAAATCTTACAGTCGAAGCGTATCATTATTTAGAACCAAATTTATATGTTCAAAACATGACAAATAAGCGCGCAATGCGTTTTTAAAGTTTACAGGCGAATTTTTAGAAATTAGTGACGTCATGGGTTTTTGGCCAATAGCATCTTCCTGCCCCAAAATTTGAAAAATCACCTGGCAGATTCGTAAAGAGCACATTTTTTTCTATAAAATAAACCATCAAAATATTGCTGATATACCGATGAGTACAGCGAACCACTTTTTTTAGCCTTGGGCCGACATACTAACTTAGTCAAGTCAAATTTAGAAAACAAATTGGTTTGAACAGTTTATTTTGTTTCTTAAATGCATATATTTTAATAATTTCATGTCTGTATTAAAGCAGTTAGTTTTCAAGTTGACTGTTGATAAATATATCTTCATATTATGGCTTTGATTATAATGCTCGATAACTTTGACCGTTGATAAGATCGGTAGCGATAAAGCGTCATATTCTATCGGTCGTTCGGCTATCTTCGCCAGTTTCCGTATAGCGAAACGGAATCTCCCGAAAGAAGAAAAAACAATACTTACTAAACTATTTCGCTATTTCCCCCTACTAAATATTCTTCAAAAAATATAAAACCTATACCATTCATTAAAGAAAAGATCGTAGTAATTGAATCCGATTGGGAGAGAAAAGATTTTTAAATAATAAAACGGAAATTGGACAAAACGTTGCCAATGTTGAGGTAAAAAAATCATTTTTGTATTGAAATGCATAGGAAATAGGATTAACATTTTTAACTCAAAATTCCCCCAACTATTTATTTTTCAATTTTTATAAGATATATACCATAAGAAAGAGGATGAAATGAATTACATGAAACTGAATGGGATGGAATAATAAATACTTTACAATCCGAGTTATATTAGATTAAGTACCAATGTCCTTCTTATTTCTATATAGCGCGCACTAGCCTATTAGGCTTATCGATAAAGGACAAATAGTTGGATATGGCTTTTATTTAACGGGGCTTTTGATTTTCATCAAATTTCACTGTCTTCCCTATTATTTTTGCCCATACGGATAACAAGTTTAAATAAAAATATTCACTTGAAATGTTGTACCAATACCATTGAAATAAACATAAGTGTTAGGAAACATGTGTTTCTTGATGATTTTGATGTAAATTACGCTCACAGACTGTTTCACAAAATAATGCATTTTCCCGCCGATTTGCCATTTTAGCCCTATGTTACATCACCTAAAGTCATATTTTTGTCATAATTGCGGCAATTTTTTTGTCAAAAACTTCAGAAACATTCACAAGTTGCGTGGAAGACTGTACAAAAACATAAATCAAGCATTAAACTCTGGGATAGTTTGTACAGCCTGCTCCAGCCAGTTATAGACAGTGAAGACCTTGATTAAGCGCTTCGTTACAAATACTTGTTAAATTAGATCCCTGATCCGCCCCTGCAATAAAGAAAAGATAATCAGGTAATTATATACCTTTAAAGTAATCCCTAATTTACCAGTAGCCTACTATAAATGGCAAACTCTCTTATCAGTTATGTCACGGGAAAAATAACGGGCTGCAGGGAGTTTACAGTTAACAGTTTATTTTACACTCAGCACATGATACATGTGAATAGAGGTACAATTGAAAAAAAAACAGTACATAGATGATATATACATGATACCAGGCTATACAGATAAGCTACATGTGGATAATATGTATTACACTGAGGTAGGGACCTCTCTGTGTCATTCAAAATTGTTATTAATCTTTGAAGGAGGTTTTGAGGCTTCTACATTACAGTATTATACAAGATATGTCATGATTATTTAGGGGAAAAGTCAATAAATAAAAGTGAACTAAAAACACATATAAAAGAGGGAGGTAATTAGTTGTTAAAGCCAGGTGGATTGTTGAAAGTTTTCAGAATAATTTTGATAAATTTACTAATTTGAGTCAAGCGATCTACATTTTCTTTATTCATGATGCGTTTGAATAATAGGATGTTACTATTTCTAAGATTAACGAATGTTAAGAATTTATGTCGTTCATTTTTAAAGAATGTACATTGGAGTAAGTAATGAAATTCATCTCCTATATCATTAAGGTTACAAAGGAAACATTTTCGGTCATTTCTGTCTAACCCAATCCATCTGCCTTTCTCGACTGGTAGGTAATTATTACATTATCAGAAATTGATGGTTGTAAATACTGGTAAGGTAATTATACAAATAATTTTCAAGCGTATGTACAGTCCTTGAGTGAGCTTTCTAACAGGTTTAACTATTCCTGTTTGCTGCCTTTGAAATTATGATCGTGCTAAATGTAACATAAGCCACAATCATCTAAAATGCTTTTGACTTTACTAAGCCATGGATAAATCTTATTATTAACAGAAAAATCATTGTAAACAACTCTATATATATTCGAAGAAAGAAAATACTGACTGTGAGTAAGTTTATACCAAAAACCTATAATTCTCTTTTTGATAGTAATGTCTAAGGGGAAGCGACCAAGGTCACCATACAACATTATATGAGGGGTACTCTTTTTAACGTGTAAAACATGTTTCAAAAAATCGGTTTGAACTTTTTCAATGTTAGACAAGTCACCATAGCCCCATATTTCACATGCATATAGTAAAATGGGTACTACTGTATTATCAAAAAGTTTTAAAACACAATCTAGTGGAAGATCTAGATTTCTCAGTTTAACATAAAGACTAGAGAAAGCTTTCCTAGATTGAGCTACAGCATGCTCTTTTGCTTGGAGTTCGATTCTAAGCAAGAGTACCGTAGTCTGTTCATTACACTCAGATCCTTATATCGAGACCCAAGTTTTTTAACCCTGGACTACATCGCACTTTCTTGAACAGAAATGTGGACATAATTTGCCAACTTTAACAACCAATAATCGGAGTTTCATTGTTAGCAGGGATGGATCCAGATTTTCTATCTTGTTTGTACGTCTCTTTTCTCAACAGTCAGATCCCTATGAGGAGGACAGTCCAGATGAATATATAGTTTCTACTAAAGTGTTTGACTACCAAACAATTGCTTTAAATTCTCACATTTTGAGCTCTAATCGGTGGCACGACACTGAAACATGTATATAGAAAATCTGCAGACTATAGGGCCTACCTCAATTCTCATCCGCTACAATTCGCCGATGTGTGTTCGAATCCTTGCCGGAACAGATCAAAGACTTCCGTTTCGATTCGAAATAATATTAATTTTCTCAATACAAGAAGAAGGTATCGATCCCTTAAGGGAGAAAAATTGAATACTGAGCAAGAAAAGAGTCCATGAAATCGTTATAAATGATACAGTCACCTAACACATATCATAACGTAGCAGCTGTGGTTCAGTGGTAGGGCAAGCGTCGGGATCGAGAGTTCCTGGGTTCGATCCCCACATTGGACACTGCTAATTACCTAAAACAAGAAATTAACCTATACTTAATATACTAATTTTTCCGATGGGGAAGTTTCCAAACACACATGTTAAGATTAAAAAATGAAGATTTTAAACCTGGATTTGTGCCTTATTTTAATGATTTTGGGCGAACATATCTATCAAGATCATTTGGTATCTCTTGAACGAAATAGTCAGAATCAACCTCTGTCACGGACTTAAGAATTATGATATAGCGATATCGTCACGGAGAATTGCTAGTGTCACTCACGGGTTTTAGGTGACTGTCACGGCATTTTGTCGTCACGGCCATTACGGGATTTCTTAACGTCACGGGTTTTAGGTGATCACGAGAAAAGGTCATTTTAACTTATTTTTAAAACAAATTGCCTTTTTCAATAGAACTGGTGAAATCGCCTAAATGTTGTAAAAACACTAATTTCAAGGCTTGTGGTGGCTTTTTTGAAAGGGGTTAAGACACGTTAATATGAGGGATTGATCAGTTTAGGGATTATATATCTCTGCATTAAGGCATCTGGGAAGAAGGGCCCTGAAAGTTCAGTGATCGATATAGGCATAAACAGTGGTCTAAATAAAAAAGAACTTATAAAAATACTCATTTCGTAAAATTTTCGAATTAAATAAAATAAAACACATGGACAACAAATATGTATAACAAGGGATTTTATATAACATCCCTGGCGTAATGAGTCTTGTTGCGGCGAACGACCACTCTAATTTACCGCGCTAAGTCACATGACTAATGTATTTACCCACGTGATCACAATCTCTTTCCGGTAAACTGGAAAAAGCTTCACAAAGAAAGAATCCGGATAAATGGATGATAAACGCGCCTCTGGCAGGTAAGTACGACGTAAATCAAACAAAAGTGATTAAAATTACACTTCAGAATGACAAATATGAATAAGTTTCTGCTAAAGAGGCGCCAGTAGTAAAATATAAGCACAGTTTAAATTACCGTTTCGTCCCAAGTTATTTCGTACACAAATCTCCAATCAGCTGTTAGGGTACAGAATATCAGTATTACTCTCACATAACAAATTTTACAGATAAAAGTAATCTATCATTTAGTTTATTAACTGTTGATTTGACTGTGTAATTAAGATGGGTTTGTGTCTAATAAAGAACTACAGACACAAGAAAATGGAATGTTCCAATGGCTTCAGATCTAGATTGCAAAATTGTTATTAACTTTTGGGGTTAAATGGCATTTTAGTATATTTCTTGCCACACAAACCCTCTCTTAATTTTCTTGCTTGATGCATGTCAATATGGCAATTATAATAATAAACGCAGAGTTTTTAATGTGATTTTGGGTAAAAAGAAGCTTACTTCAAAACATTTATTTGATTAAAAGGAAGGATGCACTGTAGCGTTTGTAGGTGGCTGTATAGTCAAATACAACAGTCTTTTTGTTGGGTTAACACTTAGCAACAGGGTTATATGTTTCGCCTTCAACCTGGCAGAACCAGATTTGTTTCCCAGTCCAGGCATATGGATTTTATATTAAAATTACAAATTTACTACTACAACTGAAGTCTGAATGTCTTTAAAATTTAACCCTTTGTAACTTGAGGCTAAAGTTACAAGATACAACAAGATACAAAAGCTGTTCTGTCAGTATCATAAATGTAGCTTGGAAGTCTAACGTTAGTACTTACTGAGTGCCTTCAAAGACAGTTTGTTAAGTCACTTCAATAAATATGTCTTTCATTTGAATAGTAATTAATATTAAAATGTGTTTTCAAATTTGGTAATGTTAAAACATATCCATATCATATAATCTAGCCTGGCCTGACAGTCTCGGGGCATTTTCGTTCCCAGAGTCTAGTAAGATTCTCAATACTAGCCTCTGGCGCCACACGGCTAATTTCAGGAATGAAACGTCATAATTTTGGCCGATATCGACCAATCAGAATTCTTTCGCGAAAAGTTTCACGAAAAACGTCATCTGGCGCTTAAACCTATCAACCAATCCAATTGTCGCTTACATAGCGCCTTCGTCTAAAGTTTAAGATAATGTTAGTTATGTTTGTAACCAAGATGACATGATCTAGGGTCTGTCTACATAAAGATGATTGCAGTCCTGCCATTTTATGACTTTAATCCTTTGAAGGTCCAATGCAGTGCGCAGCAGCAATATACACAACAATCAAGAAAATAGTTGTTTGCTTTATGACAGGATGTTAGACAGGCTATGATTAAATGTGTGTAACACTAAAGATATTATCAGGCGATTATTATACGGGATGACACGCTTCATTTAACAGATTAACAGTGGCTGTACTTGTAAACTATTTCAGGACTGACACTTTTAATTGACCAGTGATAACAATTGATAATGATCTATGAAATTTGCAGACTTTGAACTCAGGACAACAGGGCTGTTGATTGGGGATGAAGGTTGGGAGAGTATTGCGTACTGAAGTGCATAAAAATGTTAATTATATACAGATTAAATATTCTTTTTATAAAAATGAATAGAATGTAAAGAAAATACATCATTCAATAACATTACATTTTTTTTCTATTTTTGATGCATTATGCATGTTTCAACCCTAAGAAACATTAACTCATATAAACCATATAAGAGTAAAGATATGTAAGATTTGGATAAAAATATCTTTAAAATTATTTAAAAGTGTTTCATTTGATTTTTTGGAAAGTGACAAATAGCGTATTTTTAATAAAATGCATTGTAAACATGATGTTATAAGTGTTTGTTAGTTTAATTATAGATTTAAATGGTTTGGTTATTTTCGAAAAGCAGTTTGAAATTATACAAAAATAAACAGACATTAGCTTAACTGTAAAACAAGTTTTATTGAAATTATGTTGTATATTTATTTAACTGCTGCTCAATCCACATTGCTATCAAGCTAGCTGTAAGGCAAGAGAGTAAAATTTGTTGCTTGTAAATGTCTCCTCAACAATTTCTTTCAATTAAATGTTTGAAAATCCATATATTTACTTCTTGACTCACAGCAGACTTTCAATGAAATTTTACACATGCAGTAGCAGTATGATAGGCCTACCACCAGCTTGTTAGTCAACAGTCTTTTTAAATTGGCGCCGTTTCGCTGAATTTATGAGACGTGTTTTTTCATTGGTTTGTAAAAAATATCGCATGCGCGCACTTGAAAATAACCGTGTGGCGCCAGAGGCTAGTATTGAGAATCCTACTAGATTCTGGGAACGAGAATGGTCTCAGGGTTGTCTAGAGTTAGTTTGTATAATTTTCTTTAGTATACTATCGTAATGTATCATATAAGACTTACTACACTTAGTGACAAGTTGCTACAATTGAGTGAATTGACATGATAAGTTATTTCAGTCCAGTGAAATAAAGTGTTGCTGTATATTTGTAAGTTGGCATAATATGACTTTATTCATTCAGGTCTAAAAAGCCTGCTAAGCCACCAGAGGAAGGGAGTTGGGACTGCAGTGTTTGTACGTATAAGAATTCAGCTGAGGCATATAAATGTGAAATGTGCGATGTTAGAAAGGGAACTTCTACTAGGTAGGTACAGAACTGGTACTTGGTTGTCTACATAGGTTAGCCCACAGGTGTCAGACACAAACTTTCCTTATAATAGTATGTACATGTATAGAGAAAAGGTCTCTAACATCTGTTCAATGGTCGTAGTTTTCAAATTGTCACCAAGCTCACACAAATGTCTCCATTGTCAAATCTTTTTCACTATCTGCTCTAGAAAGGATTATTCTGCATGAAAATACTTTTTATTTGAAGAAAATCTATCAACAACTAATGAAATGGTTCCATATATCTTCCAAAAGCCCAAAAATTTGTCAGTTGTCAAACAACACGTCCACAATAAAGATTGACTACTTATGTAAAAAGACCACAATGTATTTGCTCTTAATTTGTGAGAACATTTTCCTTTAAGAAAAAAAGAAAAAAAATACATTAATTTTGAAAAAATGAACCTTCATAAACATGTCAGTTATTATAAAAGCCTGATAAGAGACCTGTTTTCATTTTATGTATACATGTATGTGTAATAGAAAGAACTGTAAACTAATGGATTGGATATTTTTAGATTATATTATAGAACTAGTGTTGAAATTGAAGATATTTGGTACTCCAATTCTTTGTGTTGTATAAAAGAAATATTAAAATACTACAAATATTAACCATGTAACTATGAATTTATATATATTGTAGAAAGCCTAAGATAAATCCTCAACTTGTTGCTCAACAAGTTGCCCAGCAGTATGCAGCTCCCTTGACCCCACCTCCAGGATCCCCGAACCCTGAAGAGGAGAGTCATGACAGATTGTTTGCTGATCCAGGGGAAGAAGATCTATTTGGGCCCCCTCCGGCCCCTCCGTTACCTGTTCCTAAAAAGGAAAAAAGTTTGGGTATACAGAATAAAGGAGAAAAATCAAACATTATGATTAAACAAAATGCAACACTACAAAAACAAAATAAACAAATTAAAAAAAAGAATAGGTAAGTTGGTTTCTTAAATATCATGAAATAATGACTTGATTTGGAAATTGTTATTGTGGTTTTTTTCCAGCAGGAAAACTTTGCTTGTACCTAATGCAGTATAATAAAACAAAATGGATTTTGAAGTACATAGTGCAAAGGCACTTGTTCTGATGAGTTTATTGAATATTCTTGCTCACACATCATTATTAAGTTTTTGCCCATCATAGATCAAGGGCTTAATGTTAATAGTTGTCCGATTTACCTAACTTTGGGTCCTTGCTACATGTTTTGATTTAACTAGATACCATTTTATTTGGAAATTTAACATTTGGTTCAGGCAATTAAAATTCATAGTTGGTCGTCTTACTGATCCACCTAATATTTGTAAAGTTAAAATCCTGAAGATCATGCCTATGTTTTATTCCACACAAAAATGTATACATCTCAGGGAGGTGGAATTCCTTTGCCCAACTTGTCTAACTCGTAAATTTATGTATATGCACAAGTAAATATTTCCAGCCCACTTGTCCATGGACAAGTAATATGTTTTAGCTGTTAAAACACTAACATAGCATTACTTAATAACATAAATGTCTCAATGTTTCAATCCTGTTCATATACTTGTGATATGCATTTTGTGTCAGAGTTTACTATATTAGTGTATTTTGTTTTGAGTATTGAACCTCTAGACAAGTGCATTTTGATCTCAGATAAGTTGACTTTTAGATTTCACTAGTACATGGAATATTCAATATTAAAGTAATTAGCATATCCAATCAGTTTGCTATACAAATTAATGAATATTTCCTTTTAAATTTGAGGAATTTAGCTTTTGCAAGTTTTTTCCTGTTTTTGCCACCCTGTTTTTTCCTCACCAGTTTTTCCAGTTTTCCATGTTTTTTCCATCATGTGGCAAAAACTACCAACCCTGACTTGGACAAGTGGAAAAACTTGGAATTCCACATCCCTGTAACTGCATGATGACCAGCGGTAATAACTGTAAAGTCAGTGAACTTGCATGAAGCTTAGACTATTAAATGCCATTACAAATTTTTTACATTTATGTTATTTGTTAATCAAACATGTCAACCAATCTGAGATAGAAGCGTACATTATTATTGTGTCTTCTTATTTTATCTTACCTTGACATTTATATCTCTTATACAATCATTGTGAGCTGTCATTATTTCATGATTGAAGGAAGAATGAGATATCATAAAATATGTTAAGTTATCTGATGTTGACTTGCTTTATAAATATCTTTATAATGTATCAGAATTACTTTGAAATTGCTGTCATACAATATTGATTATGGTATCATTTTCTTATATAAATGTCACTATACATTTTTTTTACCTATCAGAGAGACTATAGATTTCTATAGCTGGTTAAACTTTAAGGCTTTAAATGATATATTGTATTCAAGAAATATAAATATATATGGAAGTAATCACTGGTTTATAAACTTTAAGATTAGCTCCTTTTTAAGGGTCACTAAGTTTGCATACATCTAAATTAGAGTTATAAGATTTAAAAAAAAAGAACTTGTTTCATGGACCAGGATGGTCGAGTGTTCCACGGTCTTCAGAACCTTCTTGTATCAAAGTGGTAAGTCACTTGTGGAATGTACAAGAAGCTTTAACTGACACAAATAATATATTAAGTTTTTTTATCATACTTTTTCAGACCTCCAAGATTAAAAAATGTAGATAGAAGCAGTGCTCAGCAGATGTCAGTTACTGTGGATAATGTTACCGTCGTAATTACAGACTATCAGCCAAAGAAGCGTAAAATATCATCTGAATTGAACAAAGTTCAATCAGATATGAGTGATTCTTCCAGTAATGCCAGCAATGATATTCATGATGACAGAATTGTTAGTGATCATCACACTTGAGTAGTTTTTACAGTGCACAATGAATATGATTTTATTAGTGATTCTCACAGGTGTGTTATTATTATGTGCACCGTGAATACATGATGGTATGGTGAAAAAATTACTTCTGAAGATGATTCCAAAAATCTCATAAGTGACGGTGGAAATACTTGTTATGAACTTCTTACTTAAATGCATTTCACATTGGCATTTATGATGTATATTTATGTGGAAAGTTTCAGAATACAAGGCTTGACTCTATAAGTCATGCTATTGGCCCTGACCAACTATATTTAAGTTCGGGCATTTGTTACTGCTAGTAAACAATTGCTTTGGGCAAGGTAAACAACACAGCTGGTTGTTCAACTTGGCAACCTTCTTTAAAAATTAATTTCAGCCGCAAGAATATAACGCACTATATCAGCTGTTTTGTTTTCTAAGGGTATAAAAGTGTTTAGTTGGGTGCTCTTTAAGAATGTTTAAATAAGATCATCAGATTTGTTTGAATTAAATGAGGGGTGCTCAATAGCCCCTATTTTAACATGTTTATTTCCTAGAATAAGCAATGCCCTTAACTCATCATAAGAGTAACACTAATTACTTTTACATACCTTTCTAGATAATTATAAAATTCAGCACATACTAAAATGCAAATGACCCCGATATTGTAAATCAAGTTTTACACTCAAAGGACAAAATCGTCAAACTTCCAATTTTATGTTTAAGTTTGTTACGAGTTAACTCTCGCCCATAAATCAGTATGCAGCTCATGGGTTAAAAATTGTTATTCATACATTTATGTATATTGTGCAAAATTATCCTTTATCATTTTGTCTAATACAAATTTTCTGTAAGGCAGTTGTCAACCACTTGGGAGGGTGTGTTCTTAAAAAAAGTCTTAAAAGTCTGTGACTTAAAAAAGTTATACCAACAAGAGATTCATGTGAAACCGTCAAGAAAGAAAAATACCAATTTTAATCAACTAAATGAATTTTAAAATGTATATTCAGTATAAATAATTTATAAATGCTTCATACATTCTTCTAAATCATATTTAAAGTAGTAAAACTCATACCGACAAGGAAAATCTGAAGTCACATGACCGACAAGAGATTCGTGTAAAAACCATCAAGAAATCGTAACCTAAACGTTGAGCGAGAAATAAGCAATGTTAGTCCAGTTAATAGATTATAATGTCTAGTTTAAGTTTAAAACCTTATTTTAATCATTATATACATTGCATAAAATGTGATTAGATTATACAGGTATTTATTTATAAATAGTTAAATGTCTGTGACTTATACCGACAAGAGAATTGCGTAAAACCGCCAAGAAGATTTTTTCTAAGTCATTAAACAAACAAGAAATGTTAAAGAAGTTATTACTGTCAAGAAAAATCCGTAGTCTAACCTCTTTTGGTAAAAATACACCATTAATCTTGGTTTTAAATTCTACAAATTATATTTTAAAAATTACACTTGAAACCTAGTAGACCTAGAAAACACAAGCATGACTTACCTTTTATATCATACTTAATGTATGTCCGCTAATTATATAATCCTGTTTAATCCGAGTAAGATTTATTGACCAATGTTACATTCATAAAAAAGATTTATAAAACAAAATTTTTGTAACATTCACGATTTCACATATTAGTGTTAATCGCAGAATTTGTGCAAAATCTAATGCCTTACCACAATCACAGTTACATTGAACATTTTTTACATAATCAAAATATATGAAGACAACGCGTGTTTGAATTGTGCACTTCAAAGGTGTGATTGTTAAATAATCTCATTAATTCAATCATTTAAAGCCATGATTTAATTAACTTAATTAACAAAGCCGTGAAAATTACGCGTGGTATCTGTGAAGGCTTTGAGCATTAAAATGTGTGAAAGCTAGGTTTTCACGCTAACGGCTTAAGCAAGCCATGATTGAGTCCTAAAAACTGGTAGCGAGCTTGAGTCGTGAAAGTTACGCATGGTATTGGTGAAAGCATTGTAATTTTGAACTAACACCGTCTGCCCTTTTCCAAAATTAACTTTGTTAAAATGGCAAGACAAATCTGATCATGAAAAAGATATTCATTTAAAATTTCTTTAACACAATCTATGACTACAACCATTGCCAAAAGGGCGCATCATGAATCAAATACTGGTAAATATAATCATTAAAAAAAGTTTTATCAGTTTCATCAACATGAATATGATTTTTTACTTGTAAATAGTTTTAACCAGTGCATTGTTAAAAAATGGCGTAAATAAAACCTATAGTGGGCATATCTATTCATTCTTTGTATAAAGTTATGAGCCACCACCTGATGAGACTCAATGAAGTGTCGAAATAGGTTTAATTTTCTTTAAATCACTTATTATCTCAACATTCTCCATAGACTGATTCTTGTGTTAAGTGCATTAAAAGCATGATATCTTGACGGACTGTACACATTATATCATTTTAACCACTCGATCGTTTCTTGTCGGTAATTCCCAATCTATGACTTCTTGACGGCAAATTGCAATCAACGCTTAATAGCCTCTATCATTATGTATTTACAATGATTAATGTATATTTAGTATAAATAAAGTATAATTTTCGGTATCTCGACCTATTACAAAATAACTTTAGAAGAATTATCTCATAAGCAATAATGACTTATAAATAATAGTATGTAAATCCTCTTGACGGTTTTCTCGCGTATTAGGCGGTCGATAAAAATTTCTTGTCGGTGGTCATAAATTCATTTTTCCTCGTGAAAATAACATCTAAGTCATTCAAATTACATTGTTTATGACAAATATTATAAAAATAATAACTTTATCATGATTATATTGCGCTATTTTAATAAATTACTCTTCTTGACGGTTCTTGACGTTTCTTGTCGGTAATTGGGGAGACCCGTGCTAGAGTACCAGCCTGGGCCCAGAGATCTAAACATATCCAGGAACCATGATTAAGACAACCGACTGTCACCAAAAATTGTTTTACTGTCGTGTACAACAAAAATCATTACATTACTCAGGTTGGAAATCTAGAGCCATTTTTCTCTTTTTGTTACTATTGAATTGACAGTTTTTATACAACTATTTTGCTGAGGTACTAAGCCAAGCATTGTTATTGGATATCAATTCATGAACTAAGCTCAAGTTAATTACTTTGGTCTGTACTTACTGGTTAGTAAATCATAGACTGCTCTATTTACAAATAAATTATTAAAAGTACTAATAATCACTGTAATGTTGTATAAATTAAGTTCATTCCAGATTTTGAACTTACAGAATTAACTGTTTATCAAACTAATCAGTCAATATCTTGATTCATAACTTCAGATTCTTCCTTATTTGAATTACTATGCTTATTGTATTCCTAATTATGAAATTGAGGATTTTCTACATTGGTTGATATACATGTAATTAGATTATAAGAATATTTTTTTATTAATAGGTGATTATTTTATGTGTGTACAAAAATGCTTTTTTAACTAGACTTTTTGAACCAAAAGAGAGCTTTTACTGTCACTTTTCTGTTTTGCCCTCAGTATTGCATGTGTGGTTTAAATTTTTATTAGTTATCCATCTTGTACACTAATGAAGATATTTTATTGCAATTTTGTATGCTTATGTTTTGGAAATACATGAACTATTCTATGAAGGGGTGTAACTCGGAATAAATTACTAACTTTTGGAGTTATGTCCCTTTTATTCTGTGGACCATATTGAAAATTGGAATACATTAAATATGTTACCAACAATAGAGTAAGTCATTATCATTATTATAAGATAAATGCACTTTACCAGGTTTACAGTTCAAGTTTTCTTTAGGGATTTTTCTGACATATCTTCAGTGCTACTTTAGAATGAATTTTGATATGCTAGTAATCAGTTCTACATCTTCACAACTATAAAGGGACATTACTCTGGATCATTTAATTTTAGGTTTACGCTCTTTTTAAGGATTGTCCATAATGTATGCATGCTAAAAGTCTTGATAGCTATGTACTTGAAATGCTCAAGATTTGATAAGTTATCTTATTCAGCTATAAGTACTATGTAAGTACATGTCTATGTATAGAAACATGTTGTAATACTAATGTATATAGAATACAATTAAGATGATTCACTGTGAAACATAATGATTGAGTACATTTTGTAATTGTATGCATGTATTAAAGATATGTTAAAGTTTCTAGCAAACTTGTCAAGTACTGTTAAAATTTATCTCAGTTATCTCTTGTTTTAAGTATTGTCACCATTATTGTTAAAGTGGCATAATACAACAGTTATACTAATAGCCTACATATGCATACACACATATACAGTGATTTTATTGGATTTAATGTGAACTCGATGTTATTTGATGTAAAGTGCAATTGAAAATACTGGCTGTATAAATTCTTGAGCTATATTAATGGGCTTTGATTTGATGACTAATAAGTTTAATATGAAATGACAAGTACAAACATGTACATTTTGCACTATGTTTCTTAATGCTCCATGATCACCTTTTGTCAAGTTACTTACCAAGTTTGATATGTAATCTTGATCGTTAACAAAATAGGATAAGTATTTTAACCTGACTTTTTTGTACGACCTCACCTTCAAGTTTCTAAAGAACAACAAAATGTGATGAAACTCTTGGCTCAGTTTCTTGCTGCCTCTTAACACTATTGGGAGTTCTATATTATTATTATTATTACTATAGCTATATGAGTTACCATCTTAGCCTACTAGTCCAAAGCCGGTGAGTAGTGAAAAGTTGATCCTTTCTGTTGAAAATTACAGATTTCATAGAGTTTAGCTTGTTGAATCTGTTGATAACTGCTCATTTCTATAATATATAATAAATTGGGCTAGTGCTTGTGAAAATTCAAGGAGATAACTGCAAGATTTATCTGCAATTTCTACTGTGACAATGCACATTTAATGAAATAAAGTTTAGGAATAATTTACTGTTTTCTAGTTTTATCGTATAATGAAATGTATGCATGAGCTTTGATTCACATTGTCATATGAATTAAATTACAAGTGTTTTAGAACAAGTGATTTAATTAGCACATTAAGCAAGTGCCTATATTTTATTATACTATGAAGCTTGGACAACTTACAAAGGTATATTTTGTAGAACTGTATTATTATGAACTGCATTATTTCTTAATTACTGTACATTGTACTTACACAGGGTTTGACACTAACAGTGTTCCTGGGTTCCAAGGATCCCCAGAACTTGGGTGATGCTTAGCTTTCTCATGAATTTGAGTTCCAATGAATTGTTTGTCCCAATCTGTGACTGATAATCCAAATCAATTTTGTTTTAATTTTATTGTAGTATTCCTAATGCTAAGGAGGAATCTCTGAGTATTTGACAAGGGATTCCTCTCAGATCCCTTATAAAAATAGTAAGTGTCGAACCCTGCTTACATTGTTCTTTGTATTTCATTCATTAATTCATTTCTTCATTAATATTAAGAACCAGGCTGTGCTGAATTATTTACTGTAAATATATATGTGTAAATGAACATGAAAGAAATATTAAGTAAAATTTGTCTTTATTTTGTTTTGATCCCATCTAGCCCTTCATGAACCTTTTGATTATGTGAAAATACTGCCCTGCTTCTAAATTCTGACCACATTTGCCAGCTGAGTTAGCTCAGCAAGTTTCCACAACAGACTGTTTAACCAAGGGTCACTGATTTAAATCCCAGGCAAGTACTGCATGAAAATGTTTTGGCCCGGGGGGGGGGGAGGTTTGGTCTTTATACATGTATATTTTTACTATAGCCATTCTCCCAAGTTCCGTTGTATCTAGCATCTAGCAGGGCAGTTGTTGGCCATTTATAAATGTGTGTGCTTTATATTGGTTTAAAACTTAGGTCTAGAGATCTGAGCCTCTCCAGGAAATCTGAAATCAACTCACTGCAGCAATAGACCTAATTAGGAACTAAAATTTATGGGTTTTTCTGTCCATGTGCAGGCTTTACAAACAAAGATTGCTACACATTATTGCTGAAAAGCACTAAAACATAAAATCCTTGTTTTGCACATATTTTCATTGTGACGGCAATCATTCGTTTGTAACCCCCCCCCCCCCCAGAAACCCAAATATTTGAGTTCCAGATGAAGTCTACATGACTGGAAATTGTTTGAGGGAGGTTGAAAGCACCACCATACGAAAACCTTAGTTCTTAGCTCACCTGAGCATAAAGAACTCTATGTAAACTATTTAGGGGTGTTGATTGGGCCTCCATATGTGTATGTGGTCTTTTGAAAAATATCTTATCAAAACCCATAAAGCTTAGAGCTTCAATATTTGGCATTCAGCATCAACTTGTGATTCTAAACAAGTAGAGGTCATAGTTTTCCTACAGCTGAATTGAAAAATGTCATTAAAACTGTGTACGACACCTTAGGATCTAGCCTTTAGGTGAGTGGATCAGTGTCCTAGGGACCTATCTGATAAACCCTTTACTGGTTTCGACATGTGGCTAGGGCTATTTCAAGAGGCTCTAATATCATTACTAATCAACTGACAAATATGCAACACAGCCAAGTTATTCCCTGGGTGACTGTCTTTCAGAAAAAGTGATTTGATCTGCCCTGATCCCAGTTACCATGGCAATGCAGGGGCGGAGCAAAAAGTGCAATCTGGCTCTTTCAACCCGTAAGTTCCATTTTATTCAGCAATATTTTCCCAAAATGAGGTCTAAAGTGCCAATATATTCCAGTGACTGAAAACATATTTCTTATCAGCACTTTGCGCTATTTTTCTGCACTCAATGACCCCGATTTTTTTCTGACGTAGAGGGCGCTGCATCCCAGCGAAAAAAGGGGGGTACTTCCCCTTTTGGAACCCGCTACTTGAGACATCTTTTGTTGGGTGATGCACGCGAAAAAAATGTCATTTTTTGGGACAACTTTCCTGAGATTAACTTCACAAAATCCAGTTGAAAACACCAATTTCAAGACCTGTGGCGACCATTTTGGGGTCCCTTCATTCTAGACATGTAAAAATGAGGTTGACTTACATTGTAAACTATAATATAGTGAAAAATTGAATAGCGATTTTTTTTCATTAGATGTTACAAATGTAATTGATGTTTTCATGGCAATATATCTTACTGTTGTCAAAGAAGGCTTATAATGTTTGCGCAGAGAATTTGTATATGGAATATCTCACTATCACTGGCACCAGAGTCCATATCTTATGATCATAAAATAATGCGTACGTCCCTATATATAGTTCCCTGTGCATACATATATAATAAATGAAAGTATAGTTATAACTCGTACACGGGACCGATTTTTAATTTCGTTTGTTGACCAATATTATGTGTGCGTATTTAACGAGTGTGAGGACTCTGGTGCCAGTGCTCATTATTCATTGCAAACATTGAAGGCAATTGTTGGTATAAACTGAATTCAAATGATTAAATACCATAAGTATGAGCAGATCCAGGATTTCTAGTTATGGGGGTGGAAAATTCTAGTTAGGGGCAGGTGAAAGTGAACAAGCAGACTGGAAGTCCAGCGGCTGTAAATGCTCCCGATGAGGCCTGGACAAGGCACTGACCAGGGGTCCAGGGGTGGTGGCCCCCGAAAGCTCCCGAGTTTTTGTCATTTCTAAAGGATTCAGACTCATTTTCAGAACCTCAAATATCCTGTCCCAGGATAAACAATAAAAAGCAACTAGATATATCAGATAACTTTAATACAGCAGTTGGATCATGTTATAATGCGAAGGAATAATATTGTACATTATGTCATTGTATTAGTGTACTCCCAGTATTGCACGTCTACCTAGCTTGCGATTTTTTACATTAATATATATTTTCCTATAAATAATTATCATATTTTATGAAAGAAAACCCTTTGCTTAGGCAATTTTAGGAGGGGGTGTACGCCGGTATGCCCCCTTGGAGCCGCCTGTGATAGTACTATTCAAGTCTGATATTTATACTCTATTTAATAATACAAATCACTTAAAAATTGTTAAGTAATAACGCTTCAGTAAGTATTTTTATTACATCTAGGAAACCTCACATTGTTCTACTCTCCAATGCATCGGTTCGAAAGATTCACTGGTTTCCTTTCTGTGAACGTAATGTATTGACTGAGCTGCGAGGGGAGCATAACATTGTATGTGCGGGGATCTATATCATGGTTGGAATTATACTTTGAGTACATGAGTTTTGCATTGAAACAGTATAGTAAATAATTATATTTTTTAGTTTGCATTTATAGCATAATATAAAATCCTTTTTAATAAAACAAAAATATAACTTTGAAACCAGTAGTTTCTGTACTTCTGTAGTTAGTTTTACGATAGAAAACTTTCTGTGCGGAAAATATATTGTGCAAATTTCTCAACAGCATCCATTGATTCCAATTTTTGATATTGTATCATTATAAATAATAATAATTTTATAATTTGTCTTTACAGCCTTATACGAGTATAGCTTTCAAAATAAAATAAAACATCTAACATTTGAACCAGCAATAATGCTTTTGTTGGTACTTTTATGATATCCGTGAAATCTGAATTTGCTCACGTAGAAAATTGAATGGAGGAAAATTCTCGAATTCATTTACAGAGATAGCAGAGATATGTTGGGCCAACGACGTGTTTACGTTGAAGTATTATCTTTATTGGGCCAACGGTGGGCCAACGTCAGCGATGACTGTAGTTAAACCAGTCAGTGGCCCAACAGAGGCCCATCATAGATAAACACTACAGAGAAACATATCATTGGGCCAACCAGGGGCCAACCAAACACAAGCGGAAACCCTTTAGTTGGGCCATCGATGGCCCAATGACTGAAGTCATTAAGCTCACTTATTGCTTTTATTAGTGTATAAACACTAAAATAACCAATAAGTTTGTTTACAAAATTCAATGAACATTGAGTTGATTATTGATTAAACCAAAACAGTTCATGTAACGGATTGCTTCTTAGGATTTTAGTGTCTTTACTCTTGACAATGCATGATTAGAAGTAGCTTGGGATGTACATGTTTATACATGTACACAATAGAGAAAAACACAATGTGGGGAAAATCAGTGGTGGGTAATATTGTAACAGTAGTGTCTTAGTTACGAATCATTAATTTTATACTGTTCAGAGCTAACGTCAATTCACGTCATATTTACTGAAATGCAATGAACGTTTAAGTGGTATTTTCGCGTGTTCGCGAAAATACGGTACAAACGCGTTTTTGACGGGTATATATGTTTTCATAGACCGGAAGCTACTTTGTTATTTACGTATATGTGTATGTGAGTTAATTATACCGTATGTTCATGTTTAATGCCTGCCATTTTCACGATCTAGACCGTTGAATATCACGTAATTGACTATTTAGAGAGCACTTGTCAGACAGCGTTGTTCCCGCGTGCCATCTATCTGTAATGACGTCACGGCGCAGTGTGACGTTTGTTATACATGTAGTTTCTAATTCTCGGCAGTTAGTATAGTTAGAACTCGAGAAAGTAAGATATCTCCACTGGACGTAGTTTGGAACCTAGGACATCGTTTAATAATGTAACTAAGATTTTATAAGAACTACATTTGAATTAAATTCTGTATTCTTTTATAATAATTTGTTTAACTTGCTGTCCGCGCTACATTGATTTGTGGAAGCTCTGACCCGTCAATAATATTCGCGTTATATAGTTAATAGATTATTATATCTTATTTAAATTGTGCGGAAATCATTTGCATATTTCACTTGCATTTGTTGCTGTATAATAAATAATGTAAACCTTTCACATATTTATTATTGTTTTACATCCATCCACGGGATATTACGCCCTTCTTTGGATAGATAATTGATCGGCGAACTTTTTAATGATCTTCTTACTTATCATCTCAATGTTCCTGACCACTAAGACAAAGATTTTATGGTTATTTCCATGTCTTATTTTACCCACCCCAAGAAAGATACTGATAGCTAACACAGAGTTCATTTTTTCTTGCAGATTCTGTTCGAAATAACCATTCACAAGCAACAGACAGTATAATTGAAAGAACTATGAGTGAGAGGTTACGATATGCCAAAGACAGAGAGGGGGGGGGGGGGAGAAAAAGGAGAGCAGAGAAAAAAAATCAAGGAGAACAACAACAATAATTCCTTTTTGTGCCTAAAAACTTTAGTTGACTTATACCGGAGTGTTTCATAATATAGATACATATATTTACTTGATACATTTACGTATCCCCTCTTGCAGTTTCTACAGACTTGTTTTATGTGTGTTTGTCTTAACACATAAATTATTTGCTGTGATATGCCTGTAAAAATAATTCACACTATTTTGTCAATATATATTCTTATAATTTAGATGTCCGAAACGTGTCTTCCACTCTTGTTTCAATGCCTTATAGTCCCATGAATTTATATCTAATTGATATCATGGAATCTATGTGTCAATAGTGTCTCTACTTTTTTGTTGACAGCTAAATAAGGTATGCCTTACCAAAATTGAATAAAAAGTTATATAATTCCATATTTTTGTCTATTTAACATACTAATATAATAATATTCTATGTAAGTGGAACGACGGTGGCAAATATTGCTTTAAGCCAAAGCGATGGGCAATAAAAACGATACACATACCTGAAGGATGAATGCTACGTAAGTCAATGCTCACTTTGTACATTAGTTCTACATTGAGCCGACCTTTAGTTCTTTGTTGGCCCAACTCTTAAATGCCATGTTGGGCCATCAATAGTTGTCTACGTTGGGCCAACACTGTTTTATCATCGGCTCTACGTTGGGCCAACCGTTGGCTCATCGTTGGCCCAACGCTGAAATGCGTTTAATCGTTGAGCCAACAGTTGGGCCAACGTGGAGCCGATGAGCAAAATGAGGTTGGGCCAACGTTGGCATCCGTTGATGGCCCAACGCACTGTAGTGCAATGCGTTGGGCCAACTACCCTCTGCTATCAGGGCGTGACTTTTGGTATTAAATTATTCTTAGTTTTAGGCATTTTAATTTGTGTATTTCTAGCCTGATACAATGGCTTACTAATGAAATGAAAATTATAACATTTGGACCAGTAATAACTTATGTGCAGATAGTGTAATTTCACTAATTACCAGAGACATAGATATCTACAATATAATTCCCTGCTTTGAAATCGTTAATTCGCACTTAATTAACGTAAATTACAGAGACATAGATAACTGTTATCTATATGTCTCTCAGTGAGTAAATTATTACTAGAATCTAATTTCTATTTCTATTTTAAAAATGTCAACCTTGATATATTAGTTTCCAAAATGAAACCGAAATAAATATGATTTATGATTAAATGATTAAATCAAATAATAACGCTTTTGTAGGTACTGTAATTTTTTCATCATTTCCGGGGTTAGTAAAAGAGCCAATCTTTAGACAACGATTTAGGGGTCATTTAAATTCGTTTTTTTTCCATTTTTTAAATTCCTGTCTGGTTTATTATACTAAGATGTTATTCATGAATAATGAATGAATATTAACGCTTTAATAGACCTTTAAACCTTCTTGATATTTTTCTCCAAGTAGTCTGGGGACAAATCCTAAGCTATTACTTATGAAAAGCGTTTAAGATTGTCTCCCTTGTTTAAAACCGCGAAAGTAGGTGGCGCTGTAAACGAGGAAGTTTATGAACTTAACTGGAACACTCAAAGCTTGTTACAGATTCCACAAAAATCGCAATATTCATTACTGACGACCATCTTCATCAATATTAAGTAAGTTTTCATTGTTTACAATTATTTTTTAGCGATGTCATTTTGTAGGTTAGTTTTAAGCTAAGTGCATAAATTTCGGGTATTCTTTTTATCCGAAATAGATAAAGATTATTAATATTATTTTTACTAATAAAAAAGTGGACCAAAGTCCAAACTGTGTTAATGCTTGTAACACCTATGTCAGTATTTTAAGCTCATTTATGATGTTCCGGTAGTTTATGTCGATTTTGTTTCAGTATTTTTTCTGCTAAGAAATGCTCAAGAAATTAATTTCATGATATTGGTAATGATTAATTAACATGACAATTAAGTTAACTTTCTGTTTCAACCAGGGATTTTAAAATAAATTATGTAACAGGGATTTGTAACGATAAGTAAATGTAATAGATTTTCATCAAATTTCACTGTCGACGCTATTATTTCGGCCAATACAGAAAACGAGTAAAACAAGTTTAAATAAAGATATTCACATGAAATGTACCAGTACCGTTCAAATTGACAAAGATCTAAATTTTAAGGATAATTTGTTTCTAGATGATTTTGAGGTAAATTACACTCACAGACTCTTTCATAAAATAATGTACTTTCCTGCCGATCTGCCATTTTTAGTCCCATTTTACATCACCTAAAGTCATATTTTCAGTCATAATTGCAACAGTTTTTTGTCAAAAACTTCAGAAACATTCACTAGTTGCATGGACGACCTGTACAAAAACATAAATCAAGTTTTTAAACTCTGACATAGTTTGTACAGCCTGCTTCAGCCTGTTAAGTGTTATAGACAGTGACGACCCAGAAACTTCGTTACAAATCCCTGTTATATAGAACCCCTGGTTTCAACCAACAACTTTCACATTTCAGTGTTTGTGTGTTTGTCTATATAAATGGATTGCCTGTTCACAAATTGATGATTATCTGCTTCATTGAAAAGTCGAATTTTGAATATTTTTATTCAAATAGTTAAATAGTTTTGTGATTAATTTTTTTTCTGCTGGTGTTTTGATGCAAGTTTGACCAGTATAATAATTATTGTCATGTCCGCAAATGATTAAATTTGTTAGTTCTCACAAAAATCATTTTTTGATCACTTTTTATGGATTTGCTGCTTACCCAGCAACTATTGGACCCTCCAGCATACTCTGTAAGCTAACTATCAGTGAATGCTATCATCAAGTATCAGTGGTCCTTTTAGTGATGTTCGATGAAAGTTTGTACTGAACTGAAAAGATCAATCATGCAAATGGATGTTCTTGTATGATACTGGAGTGGTCAGGTCCAGAAGTTATTACTTAAATTGTTACCTCTTATAATAAATGAATATTATAATGTGTTTTAACTGATTTATACGCATTTGTTCATTATAATTGTTCTACAGAGCTTATATTTCATATCAAACAAGTCCTTGATAAACAATAACTTTCCTTGAAATTCCTGGAAAAGTCCTTGAATTTTTAGATAAAATTTCTATATGAACCATGAGTAGCTATATGATGAAATATATTTACTATTATGAAGATTGCTGGCTTGGATGACACTAGGAAGAAAAGTGGATGGACAAGGGATGGGTCGTACACTTTCCTTCTAAGTAGCTTTTCGCTCACACAACCACAGTGTCACTGTGTAATGTCCTACATGCATCACTGATAGTACATACTCACGACTTTTTCTGAGGCCTCTACCTGGCATTTTTCAGACAGGGACTTTCCTCTCTGACATATTAATGCCTGAATTGGCTGCCAGTCAAATACCAATAAAGGTTGGGGCCGAGACCAGGAAATCGCCGGTTTTTTGGTTTGCGGACCAATTTTTTCATTCTGGACCGATTGAGATTTCAAAATCCTTTAAAAAATCAGTCTGGGAAAACTCGCAAAATTTGACCTCAAACCTTTAATTTCCTTAATTTTCAAGAAAACGTATTGATAAAATATTATCATACATCGATCAGTTGTATAAACCCACTGTTTGTTGTTGTAATATCCTGCTTAATTGTCCACAGGTTACATCAATGACACTATATGTATCCTTGGTTACAGCCTGTAACTCACAGGTATCATCCGGGGTTGATGCAGTGATATTTTTTTTCAAGCACAGCTAGGTACGCTTGATTTGCTCTCGATTAATTTTATGAACAGCAGAAGAATATGTTCTTACTTAATCACGTCTATCGAACCAATAACGTTTTTCAATCGGTCTTTTTGAAACCTGTAAACTTGTAAAAAACAATAATGTTTTATAAAGAATGTTTTATGAATAATCAAAGAAAACAATTAAATTGCTTTTGTTGTCATCTTCTGATTGATGTATTTGTTTCATCTTTAATTTGTTTGACTTGATTCATGATTTATTTTTACGTCTTAAATTGAGGTGTGAATAATAATAACTAATCTTAGGACATGTATCTATATGATTTTTTATTAATCGAAGGTACAGTTGTTGATGATCAAAATTCAACCATGCTTCTCCCTTCTTCGATGAACAATTAATAAAGAAAACTAATTCCAAATTCAACCAAAATAATTTTCAAAACGAACAGTAATATCATAATTTTATCTATAAATAGGTGAACTATGCACAATTTAATATTCATTTGTGTTAAACAAAACCTCCTGAGCCAGTATGATGAAATGTCATACATTTTCGCGACCCATGCTAGATCGTCACTTTGTATGAGACACGTTTTAATCTACGTTTGTATTTAAAAGCTTATCATTATTTTACGTTTTCATTCTAAATTTTGCAAACGACGCTGAAAAAAGTGAGATATCAACTTTGGACCCATTTTTTGTGCATGCCCAGTTAAGATAATTTCCTTGTATGACGGAGTTTATCAACAACATTAGAACTGAATGAAACAGCTATTTTTCAAGTTCTGATTATTAAACCGACCGACGATAACGATTACAGAGTAATTTCGGTAACCACGTTTTCATGCTATATCTCATAGATAGAAAAAAGCTTTGTCAAAATTTAAACAAACAATGCAAATGTATCGTATGCCTTCTTAATAAAGGGGCGCAAAAATATGAACTAATATGATCATGAATAAAGTACAGTAAATGGTCTGGTCCATACGTACACATTAAAACCCGTATCCGGTACTCGGATGGCCCTGGACCAATTGACTTTGGTGAATTTCCTGGTTCCTGGTTGGGGCTGTGGTGGTTGGGTGTAATTTCCAAGAACTGCTATGGTAGCTGGAGATGCCTGGCCAAATACATGGAAATCAGTTTATCAAAACTTGACACTTCTCTTTCTTTGAATTTTCTACTTCTGTCATTCCTAATTTTCATTGTAATCTTTTCTTATTCTGCTGCTAAAACAGAAACATACTTGTCAGTTATTGACACTTGTTTTGTACAGGTGTAAATGTAGAGAACCAATTGCTATACCCATGCAGGCTCATTGTTTCAAGATTGGCCTGCCCCAGGGTTCACAAGTTTTACATAGAGTTATATAATGCATATCAGAAAATGTTAAAAATTCTTCAAATCTGAAATTGAAAGGCTTAGTCCCAGCTTTCATATTTGGCATGTAGCATCATCTTAAGGTCCTAACACAGTTTGTTCAGTTAGGTCAAAATTGGGAAAAATATTAGAGATTTAAATTATTCACAACATGTTGTCTTTTTACCAAATATTTACTGGATTAATCTGTTGGTTTTGTAACACCTATAATTTGAGAAATTTATTTCTGGCAATCAAGTTGGTCTATTTTCCAAAATAAGTGAACACCACGCTAATTCCCCCCTCCCCCAAAAAAGGCTGCGGCCCCTTCCCCAAAACTGATGTTTTTGGCCCTGTTTACTAAACTATAAATTGATCCCAGTAAAATTCGTCTTAACTTAATGTATCTAAAGAAGGATATAGACTTGTTTCATATTGATATAAGTTTGATAATTAGACAATCCTAATCATGAGGCTATCTCACAAACAGGAAGAAAAGGAAGACATTGTGAAAATTAAAATTCAATCAATATATTTGAATCTTTGCCAAATGAGGTTAAAAGAGGTCATTTGAAATGATTGAATGAATGTCATTATTTTCTCATTGTAAATAACTAACCTTGAATCTGTTCTCTGAATTCATTATTATTGATATTTTGATGCGTCAGCACACGAGTAATCTATATATCCTTTATTTACAATATGATATAACATATAGTTAGACTAGTGTTGTACTGAATAACTGATCTTATCTCCTAGGTTTTATTTAACTGGGTATTTAATCATTCTAATGATCAGAACATTGCAGTGAGAAGTTTTAACCCATATTTATCTATTGATTGTCATATATGGTATATTTCCTTATAGTCTTGTCAAATCTATAATATGATTCATTGGGTGAATTCAACACTGCTTTCACGCTAATTTTTTAGACTTTTGCTGAAAGGCTTAAGTTATACCACAAGTCGAACACTATCAACGAAAGTGCCTGACCAGTTTACCCTGCAGAGTGATACATGTGTCTCTGATTTACTACGCAGTCAATTTCTAGGCGGTAAAAGTAGTTAAGTCATCTGACTCGTCATAAGTGCCATTGTATGGCAAGAAGAGGAAAATAAAATCTTAATGATATATGCCAATAATACAGGGATGAATAAACAGTTTGTCCGCATTTTTGCCCTGTTCGATTTGTACATGAATCTAATGTGTAAGGAGTGATCATTAGTATGGATTTGTTAGGTTTCAATGTGCACGAAAGTCTTTCTATATTTCAATACTTTGATTTCATTTTTCAAGACATAGACATAATTTTATTGCAAAAAAGACATTTTGGTTTATAAGCAATACAAACATGTAATATGCATATATGATAACAAATGTTTCCATGTGACAGTTATAAAATTTCATCAACAATATCAATGTTAATATTGGTCTGTATTACTTGCCCGTTACCACTATTGTTAATGGGTCAGACAAAGCGCAATTATAGCGGCGCCAATCAGGGTATCTTGACATTACAAAATTTTCTTTTATTTTCTCTTTATTTTGCATGACGACGGTCAGTATGGTAGGAGTGTGGTAGTGAATAGGTTACTTGAAGTTGATTGTTCTTTGTGCACTTTAATTTAATGAATGATTAACCAAAAACAATATCTTCATAGTAAACAGGATTTGGATGTTGACTATTTCTTGTTATAATTTTTCAGATACTTCATTAGCATTAATATAATCAAAGGCCTATGAATATGGTATTCATTGTAATTCTTGTACTAAGTTCTTTTTATTTAAGCCTTTATAGTAAGAAATTTTCATTTGAAAACATTATTATCTGATACCTTGTACAATAAACTCGGCTCCACCATTATTCTGCTTTGCCTGATATACTTTTACCCGTAAAAGTTCAACTTGGAACCAGAAAATGTTAATATAATGTAGTTCACATTATGTGATATGCAGTCTAACCTGTATATAATGGCCATATATAGGTTTTGGCATGTATAGACAGAGAATCTAGACTTAAGATTAAAATTACATTCTTAAATTACATCAAGACTGCTATGCTTACCATAAAGGTTACATTTAAATGCCGATGGTCGCTCTACAAATAAATGAAGTGCATGATAATATCATGGACTATCATGGAATATCAATGTATATTATATATTTAAAAAATGCTGCCTGACTAGCTCAGTCTGTAGCATGCTAGTCTACTAATCCAGGGGTTGTAGGTTCAATTCCCTGACGGGGCATACTTTGTGGAGCTTAGTTATGAAATGATTCTTAATCATGTAGGGCAGTTGTCAGTCACTGATGAAAGTATGTGCCTAATAGTTGGTTAACAGCTAAATCCAGAGATTTAGCCTTTCCAGGAACAGTGAGTAGGTTTACGGATTGTCATTATATAACCTATACAATGTGTTGCTACAGCGTTAAACCCAACAAAACAAAAAACCAAAAAAACAATAAAAGGTGTGACCAGTTTTGAATGTTTGTGGGAAATTTTGAAATGTGTAAGGGACAATAGGGCTAATTTGCATTTTGATTAAAGTTAAAGATATCAACATAATGTTTTTCAAGCTTCCTGAATAATTTAGTAAAGTTAGAGCAGTGTTGCATCTAATCAACACTCTACACTGTCACATTATCCTGTTGTGCAGACATGAGGTTTGAAATATTGATATTACAGATAACCCTGGGCACCAGATAAAACTTTTGGGTATATAGAAATAGTATAGGTATATACTTTGCGAGTTTGGAAAAAAAACTTCCTCATAAATCAGTTAGGTATAGAAAAATCTGATACTTCTTCAAACAAAACTTGAAATGTGGTACAAATGCTTTGTTACTGTTACAATTTGTACTTGGTACATAAAATTTGTTTGTAAATGCATTTGTAATTTATAGGGAAGTTATATGACTCTTTTACATTAAACTTGGTTAAAAGCTATCATTATGTTATGGAAATAATATTTATGTACATACATTTGTATAGTGTACTGTACACAGTACACTATATAGGTGGTTGGGAACTTTGCTACCTACCATTGACCTTTAGATCTAAAATCATTTGATGTTATATAGATTGTAATGTAACATATTCATATCATTCTCTGGTCATGTTAATTCTGATTTATTACCTTCCAGGGCAAAAACACCATTTTTGGAAAGGGGTCTCAGCCTTTTTCTTGGTGAAAAGTAGGATGGGTTCACTTCTTTTAGAAAAATGGACCCACTTCATTGCCAGTTGAAAAGGAATAAATTTATTAAATATTATGTGTAACAAAACTAATGAGATAATCTAGTCAACTATTTGGTGAAAGAAATCACATAGTTTCCTTTCAATTTGAAAATAACAACACTTTTTGTACCTGGCCTGTCAGACCTGAGGTAAAGTTAAGGGATTTTTATGGCACTGGGGAAATTTTAGATTTTTCTTTTGCATATAATGAATAAGTTTATACTAATTTATTTTAGCTTGATTGTGAAAAATGTTCTTACAACTTAACCACTTTCGAGTCAACTTCCTGGTCTCCCAGTACTGAACTAGTAAGATAAAGTTTCTTGCTCAAGGAAACAATGGGATAGGTTTTGGATGGGATTTGAACCAACTTCGAGCTGGCTTTCCAATGACTACTGGTCCAATGTCGTAATCCCTCGACCACGCCCGCTCCATTGATTAGCAGTCCAACATTGTAACTTCCGCTTGACCCTGCGTCTCTTTGAATAGTATTTGTTGTAGGGGTTCTAATGCATCATACTCTCACCTCTCTCTGTGGTTGGAGCCAATTATAAAATATATGACAGTGAATCATTCGTCAGTCAAACTATTATCATTTTATTGTGATATTTTTTCACTGTACTTTAGCCATGACTGTCACTGTACTGATTGATAGCCTATTTGTTTATTGACATAAATTTCCTTCTACTAATGATTTGTAAGTGGACCTGACATTCTACACTCTAAGTCTACTTATAAAACAAGCATTGCTGGGGTGGTTTAAATCCCCTAATTCAAGGCACTGTAATCAGGGCATTTTTTAAGTATGTGGGGAAAGGTCCTTTATTTTATATAGAACATTTGGGGAAATTTTATTGCAATTTCACTGATAAGGGAATGAAAAATTAAAGTTAACCTAAAAAAGTGCATAATTTTAGAGAAATTTTTGAAAGGGAAGGCGCCTGTAAGCGCCCCCTATCATATTAGGAAAAATAGCCCAGGTAATCTATCTAGTGTTGGGATAGTACCACACTTTATTGATACATGACGATAGTAACTTGTTATCATGCTCAATGAAGACTATTTACACTTTTTGTTATGTATGACAACATCATGTAACATGATGTTACTAACAGTTAGTTTGTTAAATTGAACTGTTGTATCTCTAGAAATATGTTTTTATTAAGGGTACATTCACCCTCAATATTTGTCTTCATTGTGCTGTTAATACTAGTAGAAAGATAACTACCATTTTAGAAAGTTGCTTGCTTGCATTTGTTGCTTTCCAACCATTTGGCATATAGCATATTTATTATCGTGATACATATTTTGGTACAATGCTACTATTGTGATATGTAATGTGATACAAACTAGCTGGCAGTATCTAGCTCTAAATATCTAGCAGATAAAGGGCTGTTGGTTTGAGCCTAGGTACGTAACATGGTTTGTAGTCTTTAAAAATTAGCGAAAACCAGACAGCTGGGGTCTTGTGATTTTAAGTCGGGCTTTTTTAACTATAATCCTTGATAATGTGACAATTATAGGTACATTTAGCTCGTTACCTAAGCCTAGACTGGAATTTACAAAAAAATCTCTAAATTACTTGGGTCCCAAATTATGGAATGCATTACCATATGAGGTACAATCAGTCAGAAGTTTACATTCTTTCAAACATAAATAATTATACTTTGTGGTGGAATACTAAAGTAACTTAAATGATCATTGAGCTGATCTAGTTTTCCTTATTTCCTATTTATCTCATTGTATATATTTTATAAATGTTTTATTTCAATGTTTATCATGCTTGCTGTACATAATATGTAAATATGTTTTTGTTAAGAGGCTCAAAGGGAAGATTGGGCTCTGCCTAACTGTGTTGCCCGTATAAATAAAGTCTTTATTATTATTATTATTATTATTGTTATTAACCCTTTACTGGTTGCGACATATGTGAAAAGTAGCCATTTTTTCACCATTACGCACTAGGGCTATATCAAGATGCTCTTATTTCGTTACTAATTATCATACAGATATGCAACTTGGCCAAGTTGTTCTCTGTGTGAATGTCTTTCAGAAACATCAAGTTGTGCCCCTATCCCAGTTTACCATGGCAACGCTGGGGCAATTTTTGCTTTTTTTCCACCCCACATTTGCATTTCAAACAGTAATATTTTCAAAAATTGAGGTCTTAAGGGCCGGGTCTTTTCAGAGATTGAAAACATGTTTTCTTATCAGCATTTGGCACCATTTCTCTGCACTCAATGACCCCGATTTTTTTCTGGCGATGACGGGCTCTGCGCCCCCTTCAAACCCCAGAAACAAAGGGGGCACATCCCCCCTTCAGAACCCCCCTGAGACATCTTTTGATCTGGGAGGCGTGCGAAAAAAGCTCATTTTTGGGGACAACTATCCTTTAGTGAAATTCACTAAATCTAGTTAAAAAGCACCATTTTCAAGGCTGTGGCAGCCATTTTGGAGGGGGGGTCTAGACACGTAAAAATGCGGGATTGAGCGGTTAAGGGTTTAAAGTTGATGAGAGTCAAGCTATAGTAATTGCTTTAAATTTTATAGATCACTTGCCCAAATAATTATGTTAAATAGTGAAGGGCAGAAATATCAACTTATTTGACTGTATGCATTAAGTAATTTTCACTAGCCCAAACAAATTTTCACTGGTGCTGGGCTCTGTGACTGGGAAGTAAGTTAAGGCAAAGACTGTTGCTGTTGTGGCAATCTTGTAAACAGATATCCTATTGACTACTGTACTGTCTGTACAGGATCTTTTGAGTGTGATGTGAAGTAGCTAGATCCTATATAAGCGAGTGTGCGAGTGGATAATTTTATATCAAGTTTTAATCAGGTTGCTTTAGTGCATTTCAGGAATGATGTTTTCAGGTGTAATGTAACATTTAATGATATGGCCAGGACCCTTATAGTAATTGCCTTAATGTTATTTTACCCCCACTTCGAAGAAGAGGGGGGTATACTGTTTTACCCTTGTCAGTGCGTGCGTGCGTCCGTTACAAAATTTCCGTCGCAGTTTTCTCAGCAACTATAACATGCAGCAGCCTAATACTTTGCATATTGCTTCATCCCATAGTCCCATGTGGTGTAAAGTGATTTCATGCTCCTTGCTCATCTACTTCCTGTTTGTCACATATTTTTAGATTTTTGCGGGGGTATCACTAGTGAGCATTAGCTCACAGATTTACTTGTTTTACCTCTGCTTCTGCTTTGATATAACTATTGATAAAGGGCAAGAAACAATATATTTGGGTTTTCCTTGTGGTACAGGCTTTCACCGTCACAATGAAAATATATGAACCAAGAACAATATGATTTAATCTGTATTTTGTGCTTTTCAGCAGTAATATGTAACAGACTTTGTACCACATGTGCTGGGACAAAAAACCCATAAATTTGAGTGCTGAATTAGTCAAGTGTAAAACTAGTCTACAACCTTCTATATTTACATGTAGTAAGGCTAGATTTGAGCTGACCCATCAAAATGATATAGACAAGTTAATGTAGAACCTGTAGTTGACCTCATTATGAGATTTTTTTGTTCTATATAGACAAACATTAGGTTGATTATTAAGATTTATTTTATAAGAACTATAAGCTACTTTGTATCAAATAGCTCATTCACTTGTCACAAGAAAAGTTTATATTGTTATACTAGTAAACACTGAATCTAGTAAATTGATGTATATAAGTACAAGTTATGACATTCTATGTCTTGTTTTGATACTACTTAATTGCTATATTATATATGTTTATGTATTGTGTCACATTTGGAGGGATTTTTTTCCTTTCAGATATTTGATCTACTGCATGTATATAGTTAGTTTAACGCAAAATGGTAGTGACTCACTCTTTTCTTATATTGAGTTACGACCGTTTTGCGCTAAACCAGCGATATACTATTGCATTGTGAACTTGGTAATAGATCCTGTATTTTTTTACAAAATTCATGGATAAACACTATTTTTAAGGGTAAGGATGGTGTCTTGAAAATTATTATTATTTTTTGTTTGGGTTTTAATACCATAGCAACACATTGTATTATAGGTCACATCAGTGTTCAGTCTGAATCAACTCACAGGTCCTGAAAAGACTTTACTGTTAACCAGTTACTGGGAGCATACTACCGTCAGTTACTGACATTTTACCCTACATTTGTTAGAATCATTGGTAAGATGGGGAATTGCCATATAAATTATTTTATGACAAAACTTCACTAAAGGATACCCCATCCAGATTCTAACCCATGATGCCTTGATTAGTAGATTGAGCAAGCCAGTCAGAAATTATAATTAAATTCTATAGCTAACTTACTATTGGTTAATATTTAATATTTTTTCCATGAAAAACTATGTCCTTTAAATCAGGAAGACATGTGTTTAAACTTTATGAATCATAATTATACTGTGTTTATTATAAAGTGAGATCATTAAAGATCAATACATTTGGAAATTTATGTGTAATGATTTATCAGTTATAGATTTACACCCTGTAGAGAACTGGTACATTAAAAGTGATATTGTCCGTTTTTTCTCAACTGTCAAAGCTTGAATAATTTCACGGTGACTGAATGCATTGTTTTTGTACTGGCGGCCTAATTTTTATTAAAAGTATCTTGACTAAAACTTATCATACGGCATAAAAAGCTTTACTCAATCTTAATACACACTTTCGGAAACTCACAGATGGATTACGACAATAATTTTAACAAACGCATTCATTTTTTGACAGTTGAGAAAAAAACGAACAATAAAAAATTTAGTAAATACACTGGGGTCCAAAAGTTTCTTCACACTTTTTTTTTTTTCATATTTTCTTAAAAAAACTTGAACTTATATAGAGCACGATATAAGTAATGTCAGAAAAGTCACTTTTCATTAAAAACTACATTTTGACAAAAAAGGGAGATACTATGAAAGAACATCATTGAGGGTCCATGTTAAATTGTAAATTATTTGTGAAACTAACATGTGAAGTATATTTGCATGTTATCTAAAACATCAAAATTTAACATGTGTAAAGAAACCAAAATTTAACATGTGTAAAGAAACCTTTGGACCCCAGTGTAGGTATTTTATTGATTTACTTAAGTAATACAAGAATGATTGGAAAGAGAACAAAACATCTTGTTTGATTTGTTCTTACATTTTTAGCTCACCTGGGTAGCGTATTATCAAATATCTTAAAAGATAGAAAGATTTACCACTAAAATAGGTCGTAAGACAGTCGATATTAGGAACCCCTGAGAACTTAAAGTCTCCAGGGGCCACCAGTTGTACATATATTGTACTGTTATTGGTAAACAATCATTTAAATCTGTATTGCCTAGAGCTTTTGTATTTTTCATTAATGCATTACTTTAAGTTCATTTACAAAGTTAGTGCAAATTATGCCATTTAGGTCAAAATTGACCCAGGCTGCCCCAAAGGTCTCAAGTTTTATTTAGAGTTACTGGTATTTAAAGAAATGTTTAACATTCTTCTCTATTAATTAATGTAAAGTCTAGAACTTCTTTTTTTTTGCATTTTATAGCATCTTCTTAAGTTCCGTAACAGAGTTTGTTTAAATTATGGCCCTAGGGTTAAAATTGTCCCTATTTCAGGGGTCACATTTTTTATACATCAAAATATTAAGTGCTGAAAAAATATGTGATTGGAGTCATTAGAATCTAGTTATCAGGTGAGCGGTCCAGGGTCCTCAGGACACTTGTTAGTTATCAAAATTATAAATACCATCAAGATTAAATTTCATGTCATTAAATGTTTATATAATCCTTTCATGATGGCATTAGCTGTTTAATGTTTATATGAATAGAATAGATGTTTACATGTTACTGACAAGGGGATTTTATACATTCAATTTAATTGACAGATCATTTTTCAGAACCTACATAGCAATTCTTTGTACTCAATATCTTTTATTTTGTGACACATCCTGTTCGACAATCATTGCCTAAAATTTTCTTAGTATAGCACTTCTGTGAATTATTATGTTACTTAGTATCAAAAGGACTGGGAATAGCTAGATTGCTTCATGATGCGTATCTTGATAGTTTATTTCCTAATTGCGTTTTATGTTAAATTATTGGAAGTTGTGCCCCTCTGCAACTTTATAATTAAGGTTAAAGTTTCTTTCATGCTTTACGATGAAATGCTGTGTTATACGATGAAAATAAACGATGAAAATATCGGTTTATATTTTCACTACGGTGAAAATATAAAAAATGACGGACTACTTTTTTCAAGGGAGACAGACAAGCTAGGAGCAGTGGTCCATTGGTAGGACGCGCGCTTAGGGATCGAGAGGTCCTGGGTTCGAATCCCACCAGGGGCACTGCTAATTTCCTTGAGCAAGAAATTTACCTGCGATTGCTTCACTCCACCCAGGTGTAAATGGGTACCTGCGAGGGTGGTTTAATTCCGCTGCGCCAATTTGTCGGCTGCACTAATAAGCGGAGTAAAAAGACTCCCCAGGGAGATTGATAGATAGATACCAGTAGCCCAGTGACCAGGGGTAATTGCTGTAAAGTCGGTGAACATGCGTAAGCATGAAACTTAGACTATAAAATGTAATTACAATTACATAGCTTTTTCAAACATCATATAAGCGAGTTCAATGGTGACAAATGCATTAGTTGATGCTAAAGCAGGAGATGATAAAAACAAATCCAACATATCCTGTTGCTAACTAATTTTTAAAACGAAAGTCTACAAATTTAGTCGACACAGCTCAGTCCAGATTACACGGCAATCACGCGACTGCATAATGGCAATTTTTTGTACATAATTGGGGCCAAATGCGAGAGTTTCGCGCTTTTAATGAATATTTTGATACAGGTTTTCATGAGAAAATTCATTACAAATCTTAGAATAACTTACGTCACCATTCTGCATTCAAATCCAGCGAGGAAAAACTCAAACATGTCTGAACGTTGACTGTATCAAAGCTGCATCGTGTGCATTGCCATTGGATTCCATTCGTTGATTCATTTGACGAATATCCAGTCATTATACGGTAAATACAAAGGTTGGCTAGTATAAATCCAAGCCAATCTGTGCATAAATTAGATATAATGAACTGGCTAAAAATCATCGGCTTTCTTGAGTCTTCGCCATTTTGACAAATCAATGAAACATCCCTTCAGCGCGTAGATCTAGATTCTATGTGTTTCCTTACATTATCCTTATATCCATATCATAATTGTGAAACATGTACTTTCCAGTCGCTTGATAATATCGTTTAAATCCTTCCGTTTAACCGCGTAATATGACATCACAATAAAAACTGTATTGATTTAAAATTCGCGTAGACCAACTCAGATGTAAACACATTTACCTTGACATTGACTGTTCATGCAGTACACAATTGTCTCCTTCCGCGTGAGGAAACTGTTACACGATTTTCGAGTTTAAAATTGTTTTTCATACTTCTTTAATGTAACAAACATGGATTAATTAAATTTGGATGGGTAGTGTCTTAAGAAATGAACGATTATATTACAATAAATTATGCACACTGGAACTACTTATTTTCGCTCTATCACATTAATAATGAGTCATACGGTCTGTCCATGAACTGGCACAGGTAGATCTAGATAGTCTTGCATCATTTTTCAGGTGAACAGCATGAAAGAAACAGAAAATTCGCCGATTTCGGTGTAAGATCGATTTATATTTCACCTTGTGAGCTCAGAAAATGACATTTTCACTCGTGGCTACGCCACTCGTGAAAATATGTTTTCTAAGCTCACTCGGTGAAATATAAATCGATCTTACACCAAAATTGGCGAATATCCTCTATATAGTTCTGTTTATATAAGCATACAATGAACAAATCCACAACACGAGATGCTCAGGATGACAATGAAATATGATTTAATATGTTTTATGAGTGTCATGTTGGTATAATCATGGTAAAGCAGTCTACCATTACAAGCATGATTTACCAAGGGTGGTGGTTTATCCACCATGCTAATTTTCTTAAAATGAATTAAAAAATGTATATGCTGTATACTTAGAAGTGAAATATTTTAAATACTCATCAATAAACTTAAGGAAGGTATTGTCTATTTTTTCTAAACTGTCAAAGTTTGAATAATTTCACGGTGATTGATTACACACTATCACAATACCATGGGTGTAAAATAGAGAGCATGAAGTCACTGTAAAATTATTCATGTTTTGGCAGTTAAGAAAAAAACAAACAATAGTAAGCTTATTCATTGGTGATGCTTAAAGGGACATAACTCTTGACAAATTATTTTTGGAGTTATGCCCATTTACTTTAATGTTAAAATATGTACAAATTGAAATATTTTTAGTACTGCTCAATTATGTCAAAATTTGAAGGTGAATGTGCCTTTAAAAAGAACACTTTTACAAATATAACAGTTCCATTAGGAAAACATGATGTTGACAATCAAAGCAAAAGATGTATTTAGTCTTCATTTGAGCATGAAAGCAAGTTACTATCCTCAATTCGTTATGTAACAATAGATTTTGTTACTAATACTATCACGATAAATTGATGCATTGATAAAATCGCCCCTATACTACAGTCTTAATATAAGTAGTTTCGGATGGTCTTAGACAAATCTAAATGATATTCTATCATTAACAATATTATCTAATGGCCCATCTACATGAATTAATTAATTTTCACTTGCAACTAGTCAATTTACACTTAAAGTGTGGTTTAAAGTCTGCTTCTATATAATATTATATATTCAGCTCACTTTACAATTTTGATTACGCCATATAATTGTAATCACCATCAAGCAGGCGATCCCTCACAGCACCCATTGACACCTGGGTGGAGTAAAACAGTTATAGGTATATTCTATGCTCAAAGAAATTCACAGTGTTTCTGGTGGGGTTCAAAACCAGTACCTCTCAGTCCCTAAGCTTGCGCACTAATACTGACTACTGCTCCAACACTTGTTCTGGGCTTTGGGCAAGTGGGGTTTGGTAAAGTTAACAGAAATACCCTTTACAATACAAAATTGTTTATTTTCCTCAATATTCTGTCAGATATATTACCGTTATAAGGAATTATTGTGGTGTTCTTAAGGAAGTATTAGAGATATATTATCCTCTTTGACAATACTTTCTTTTAATCTCTACATGTACGGATAGAACTGATATTCTCAAAGTTAGTGCACTGTTAGTGGCATGTATATTAACCCTGCTGATTTAAATTGGTTATAAGTACAGATGTACTGTAATTTAAGGCAATGAGTACTTTAAGTTGAAACTGTTTCCGCTATTAAGACCATCAAATTAAGTGGTATTATTAGCCGAACGGTCTTTTCTCAAATTAAGCATTTTGGACTTAAAAATTGTCAAAAATCGCATGATTTTAAAATAAGTATGGTGGTCTTAATAGCGGAACTTTACTGTAGTTGAATATTGCAAATAAACCAATGGAAGCTGAGTGATGGAGGTTTACTGTTGGTAAAATAGAACAATAGATTGGTTATATTATAATGGTGTAAAGTACTAACTTATTTTTAGTTTAATACTTTAAATTTATCAGAAGAATGTTCAGTTTCAACATGAATTAACCATAAAAACTTGTAAACTGATCTCATCTTGAGGCCAAAACAGAAAATATTGTGTTTTATTAGCCATTGATCATCAGTCTGATGTAAAAAAATATTTATTAGAGTCAAGATGTTTTTGAAGTTGTGGTAATGTAAAAAAATCCAAAATTGTTTTGAAACACTGAGAAGGTCTTTTCATTACATTTGAATTTTTGTTAATAGTCTATTGTGTTATATTTGGAGCAGATCATAGTCATTTTAAAGAGATATAGACTATGATCAAATATCTATAACTCAGACACCAGTGTAAAGTCAATTCAGACTGCATTATAATTAGGCTTTATATACTCTTAATGCCTGAGTCCCATAAAATCGTGGCTTGTTGTGGACCCATATGTGCAGAAGCTGTAGGCCGTTGGAAGCCTTGCGAATTAAGGTGACGGTACGCACATAGTACAAAACAACACACCAGTACGGAGCCATAGCTGGAAGTTATGCATGTGTAATCCATACCACAATATTGTTCATGATTTGACTCTGAAACTGATACATGTATCCAGGGCTCATCTCACGGACACTGGTAAAAACGTAACAGTCTGTACGGGTATGCAAGAGTTTGTACTGGTCCTTGCGGAGCTTGAACACACGGCGCCCGTACTGTGCCCTCACGGCTATTTTTATGTTTATGGGACTGTAGCTTAACATTGGCCCTAACTTTTCCTCTTCAGCATTTATACGTTAAATATCAGAATGCTTGCTTTGCATAGCATCAAAACTTTACTTAAAGACTTAACTATAGTTGACTGCAATCTCTGTAAACAGATATCCTAAAGACTGTCGTAGTATTGGATTTCTTGTCATCCCTGACATGTGAAGATGACTTTTGTGTTGAACAATCAATGCAAACAATATTGAAGGTCTAGCCTAATTAATCAAATAACTATTTTGTTTGGCCTTTAACTGTATGCATTAAACATTTTAATTATATTACACTATATATATGTTTCATAATCTTTATATTTATTTTATCATAGAATACAAATCTTGATTTTTATTTTTATATATTTTCAGCAGGAAACGTATTAAATCCTGAGTTGTTATTAGCCTTCCTGTATAGAGAAGGGTTCTTGTATGAGTTTGTCCACTTATAACTTTGAACATTTTATAATTTTTAGGACTGAAGGGTTTCAAGGTTAGAAAAATACCCGGTATATATTGTTGTGTATGGTCACATGAGGGGAGTGTTGTAGTGAGGCTACCAGGATGTTTGATGGATGATACTAATATGAACACCATATTTAAAGTAAAGGATGTAACCACTTTATCATAATCTACTTTTTGAGTGTTTGTGATGAAAGTTTACACTTATGTTCAGCTGAATGCTTTGAGGAAAACTTTTCAAGTTATTCAACTCTGAATCAGGTAAAATATTTATTTACATATTTTATTATTCATTTGTTTGTTTGTTAGTTTTTTGTCATTGTATTTATTTTTAGCTCTGTGATTCTGTTCACCTTGAAGTAGAAGCAATTCTATACATTACATGTATGTAAGGAAAAAAACCAGGTTATTGTTTTTTAGATTTGGATGTCAATGCTCCAGGGCTAAATGAAACACTATTGTTACTCCCTTTATTTTCAAATGGAGTTACAATAGTGTTTCGTTCACTCCTCCGGCTGTTAGCTTGAAGATTTCAACTTGAGAGCTGAATGAAACACTATTGTAACTCCTTTTTAAAAAAAATATAGTTACAAGAGTGTTTCCTACAGCATTTGGGCTGTAAGCTCGTAGATTTTAACTCGAGGGCTAAATGAAACATTATTGTGACTCCTATTATTTTCGAATGGAGTTACAATAGTGTTTTGTTCAGCCCTTGGGCTGTTAGCTTGTAGATTTCAACTCTAGGGTTGAATGAAACTCTCTAATGTAACTCCCTCTAGTTTCAAATGAAGTTAAATAGTGCTTTGTTTATCCCACAAACTGAAGTACCAATTTTTCCTTAACTCTTAAAATTCTATAAGAAAACAAGCAGTAAAGCAGTTTCTTGATGGTCACAATTTTTTGTAAAAAACTGTAAAAGAAAATGATTTATGTACAAGAACTCCCTATAAGTAATGGTATAGGTGATTCTAGTGTGTTTCTGTCTTTTATTTATATTCTACTCATTGAATCTATAAGTCACTGTAAGCATGATAATACTGAGCCGCCCGGCTAACTCAGTTGGTAGCATGAAAGTCTACTGATCCAGGGGCCGTGGGTTCAATTCCCAGGTGGGGCTTACTTTCGTTGAAATTGGTCATGAAATTATTTCCACGGCCATTTTCCCTCCTACCAATGATTCTTAATTATGTAGGGCAGTTGTCAGTCACTGACGAAAGTATGTGCTTAGTAGTTGATTTACAGTTAAATCCAAAGATTTAAACTTTCCAGAAGCAGTGAGTAGGTTGACTGACTGTCGTTATATGACCTATAAAATGTTTTGCTACAGCGTTAAACCCAACAAAAAAAACAAACAAATATGATAGTACTGAGAATTAATTAACTAACAAAATTTCAAACACTGACAGGTACTTATAAAAATTTCTGGTAATGTTTATGAAATTTATCCCAATCTGTGAGCAAGTAATTATATGTAATTAAAGAAGGATGAAGACTTGATTTATGTTTGTATAGTAATTTGAGCCAGAGTTGTCGGTTTTTATGTTGGTATTTAAAAGAAATTCTTACACTTCTTTGAATAACTACTACATGTATTATGTCAAGTTTGTTATAATCAGATATAGAATTATTCATATACCATATATTTGTAATTTTTATACAACTCTCAGGGATACATAATGTAACCCTGCTAGTTTAAATACTCATTTTTTGTATATTCCGGATACATAAATAGATACATACTGTAACCCTACTAGTTTAAATACTCATTTTTATATTCCTGATTCACAAATATGTATTTTTGTTATAATCAGTAGTGAGTGCAAAAGTGCTGCAGTGATGTACATGTGTATGTATGAGAATTATCAAACATATATCAAGTATTTAAATCATCGGTGTAAATTTATGCATCATTTTCTGTTGAATAAAATTTACTGATATAAACAGGTGATTTAGCAAGTATGTAAGAAACATGAATGTATCCAGCTGTGTAAGTGATAGCATTGTTGCATCCATTTATACTTTTAATTCCTGGAACCATTGAGTACATGTTGATTTTATCATGAAATTTGATTATGAAACTGCAGAAATATCATAAAATCGTACAGGTATACATTTACTCTTTTACAACTAAGTATAATGTAAGACATTCTTTTAGAATAGTTTTAAAGTTTTGTTGTATAAACAGGTATTACCATGTGGTCATTATCTGTTAGGAATCTTTATGCTTTTAACTTGTTACTTTTATTTGTACAGGGTTTAACGCCGTGTCAACATAATTTTTAAGGTTATTTTACTGCTTCCAGTACACCTAACCTAGCTTTCCTGGACCCTTGTCTATAACCAGCTCACATCTACCCTTCCGCTAGGCCGGAAACCTTGCTATAATTACCTTATTAATGGAGGAAATTGACTTTGTAAATGTCAATTTTTATGGAAGGGTATAACCTCCTCAGGTGAGATTTAAACCCGTACCCCCTTTGGGACATTACATTTGAAATCCAGGTGTGTTATTAACTGCGCTACCTACCCGGGTTCTTTTAATTTCTATTTAAATATAGATAGGTTATAGATCTTGGTTTGTTGTCTATTATTGTTTGATGATAGTTATCACATTTTCATATATTATTTTTTCTTCTGCTTTTGTTTTTGGTTGAGTTTTTAGGGCTCAACATCGATTTTTAAAGTTGGTTGCCCGATTGGACTACAAGCAATGTATTTGACTTGCCTGAACCAAATGTTTACTTGCTGTAACCAGTTGCCCAAACCAAATTATTTGTCTACTTGTGCAATTAGTTCAATATATTTGAATCCAGGGCATATCTTAATGTAATTGAACATTTAATTGAAGTTAAAGTTCAGTGTGCTGCAAGACCACAGCTCTGTCCTTAGAATAGAAAACCGTTTGATAAATAGTACAACTCACAGATCATGTCATAGAAACATATGGGTTGCAAAATGCTTTTGCTAAGCTAAGCCAGCCAGTAAATAAGATGTTAAACATTATGTTTTTAAAGATACAAACATGTAATTTTCAAACACGTGAAATCTTCCATTATCTGATCTGGCAAAGTTATATAAAGATTATTGTTATGGTTTTCTGTTTATTTCTTTTACATAACATTAAAACTTTCAGGGGTTGATCCAAAATCTTTCATAGGGGGATCACGCCAGTCACCTATTTTTAGCTCGACTTTACAAAGTATATGAAGAGCTCTTCTACTCGCCCTAGCCTCGGCGTTGGCGTCCGCATCCATATTTCTGATTAGATTTTGTGCAGTAAAATATTTTTTACTAAAAAAGTTTTTTATTTCTTAAGGTATTAACTTCAAACTTTAAATATATTATCCTTATTATCAACCACATCTCATGTGACAAGGGTCATAACTCCAAATACATTTATTTCCAGAGTTATCTCCCCTGAACTTAGAATTTTTTTTAAATATTTGTTTTTACTGCAACTGTTTCATTTCTTTAGGTATTGACTTCAAACTATAAATATAATTTATGTTCCTTATTATGAACCTCATCTCATGTGACAAGGGTCATAATTCCAAATACTTTTTTCAGAATTGTTCCCTATCATCAGCCACACCTCCTGTGACAAATACTTACTTAGTCGAGCATGCTGTCTCCTCTTACAGCTCTTGTTGTTAAGGGTTGTCTTGATAGAAACAAGAATCAGTGGCCTGTATTATCAAGAGTCTTACAACTGATTTTATTCATAAGTCATTCTATATTGTATTGTTAAATTATCGTAAGATTTTTGATAATATGATGCCCTGGGAGCATTATTAAAAGTTTGGAAAATTACAAAATAATTCTTGCAAATTTTTGTTTTACTTTTCACCAACATAATGTTTAAAATTTAAAATAAATCTCATTTTGAATTGACGTTTTAATTCGTGCTTGTTATTTTTACTTCATCGAAGCCCAAAACTGTGACTCAGTTGAAACACTCAAGATTTCCAATCCAGTTCCAGGATTAGATTCCTGGTTGAAGCAAGTTATATCTTTCCATGAAAGTTTAATCATTTGTTCTTACTTTCCTGTTTCATAACCTACCAAATTAAAAAAAACTACAACAGGTTTAAACTCTTGCTGCTAGGGTCATTTTCTATAAGCATCATTTATGAATCAAGTTCTGTTCACTTAAAAAGTTTCCATTGGCTAGAACCATGCTTAAAGTCATTGTAATGTTTTTTCATGTGATAAAGGGCACTGTGCCATGATATTTTAGAGATTTGTTTGCCCCATTCAGATCTAGAGGTTTCTAAAGTCTTCAATCTCAAAGTGACAATAACTTTGTTATTCCTATGCGGCAATTAAGATGGCAGATAGATCACTAGCAGTTGTTGGTCCAAAACGGTGGAACGATTTACCTGGGCACTTAAGGTTTCGGTCCTAACCCATATTTTCGGCATGATATTGTAAATGATCAAACAAAAGGAAGAAAATGCTCTAGAAAAACTGAATTTTAAACAACATTTAAACACTATGTTGCCAGTTTACAGACTTATTTTACACATTTATTTTGGTATATTTCATGGATAATCGGTGAACTGTGTGAAGTGCAATATAAAATTGTACAATAATTTTTGGGCTACATTATAAAGTGGCATGTATTTGTACTTATGAAAAGGTTATTTTTGTCACTGTAGTTGGGGAGGCTAGCTCATGATAGAAAAGTGACCAAGAAAGTTAGTTTGGGGATATGGTTGCCGTACATATACTAATAGTGTTCATAGATGACATAAAAATCTGCATGTACCTATTTCAAACCTCTTAAACATACCTCAGTGATCTGTTCCTTACACCATCTATTTACCTATCTATTTAATTTATAGTGTATGAAGAATATAAAATGTATTTTAACCAGGTGTTTTCAGAGATTTTATTACTCCAGCTTTTATTATTATAAATATTCAAGGTTTGAAAAGAATTAAAGGCATTTTTTTATAATTATGTTAGTGATTTCAAATAGGATTTATATCATTGTGTCTCAGATTGAGACAGACACAAGTCATGTATACATTACTGGGAAAAAAATCAATACTTTTTTGGTAAAGTGAAACCATGAACCATGAAAAATATGCTGTTTTACTTAACCAAGAAGTCCTGAATTTTTCTAAAAAACCCTGCAGATGGGTTACTTATTTAAAGCTGTGTGGAGTATGGGGTTACGTGTTAAAGTTCAAGCAGAATATTTCAAGTGGGCTATTTATGTTGGGTGCCAGGTCTGAACTGAGATTCAAATCCACATCCTCTTCAGTCATAAGAGGACACTCTGCCACATCGCTATAATAATTTACGTATATTCAAATTACTATGTAAAACAAAGTTGGTATTATTTCACCATATTTTGGCAGTGGACTGTTATAATGTGATAGTGGCCCGTCATATCCAGTCCATATCTCTAAACGCTTGTTTAGTGTTGTGTAACCCAGTCTGCCCACTAACATAAAGTAGACCTCAGCCTTGGGTTTTGGTCCACTATATGCTATAGGACTAACTGGTCGGTCACTGTTAGACCAGGAGGCTCTCAGTTGTGAACACACTGTACTATGTCTTTAGAACTGTCTTTTAAACTGTGTACATCATGACTTGTACTGTTAAGAAAGTTACAGAAAAATGGAAAATAACTAAAAAACAGAAACCCCATTAAAACTATACATTACATCTGATTGAAATTTAATATTTATTTAACATTTTAATTGTATCATTGTGGTTGATGATAGTGTTTGTTTAGGTAAAATATTTATCTTATTTTATTGTGGTGAAGCCCGTTAACTGTAAACATCGCATGCTTACGCATTCAGATCCTTTGTAATTAGCTACTGAGGGAATTTTCTTGTCCTTAAAGGATCACTGGTTCTTTGTTTTTATGCTGTTAGTCAGCATACCACAGGGTTTTGAATTGTTATATTTATTTTTGATTCTTTGTGATAGTAGGTCATACATCCTTTATGAAAATTTACTTATCAAGTTTACTTTTGTCTTTATAAGAAGAATTTCTCAGTTCATTTCAGAGGATAAAGTCATATAAGAAAAACAAGTCATTTTAGGAATGGACTTTATCCAAAATTAAAATATTTGGGTTTATCCCTGCGGTTCAAATGAAATTTCACTGTTACATTGAGATTATGTGTACAAAGAACATTTGGATTTTACCAGCATTTTATGCTTTTCAGCAATAATCAGGCCTCCTAGTGAAACCTTTAAAACCTTTAAAAACCTTTAATTTCAGAGCAAACCTTTAAAACCTTTACATTTCCCCAGAAAACCTTTAAAACGCCAAAATAGCCTGTAATTCTCACTCAAAACCTTTATATTTGCTCTGACTGGTTGCCGTGCTAGCTTAAAGCAAGTAATGGATTTTGTTCTACATTTTCCCTACACTGTAAAACAGGAGCTATGTATGATATAAATATGCAGAGAAAATAGGTATACACATTAAATAAGGTATGTATTATATTGCATAATTCGAACAGTATATAACATCAAAAAATGACTTTGGTATGACTGTGGGTTTAATAAAGAAGTGAGAACTTTGACGAAAATAGCCTTTATTTACTCTTTATTTTTTCATATTTTACACTAAAAGGCCTTTATTTTCATACATTGGAGCCTTTATAAAAACCTTTATTTTTGTTTTGGCCTGCTAGGAGGCCTGAATTATGTGTGACAAACTTTGTTTGTACTGCCTGAGCATGGACAGAAAACCAATAAATTTGAATTCCAGATTAGTTCTATTAGCTAGTCAGGTAAGCTGGCTGGGAAATATAATTAAAGCTAGGTTTTGAGTGAATGTTATGATGGTGTGAACACACATTAAATCTAGCTAACTGACTGTTGTAATAAAGGAGAAAAGTACCAAAAACAAGACTCTTACCTACATCCTTATGCTCTCAAGTCAGACTTTTATCAATTGACATTAAATCGCCGGACTTTCCATTTCTAAATTATTGACATTATTTATATTCTGTTCACCAAGAAAGGATAGCATATACATGTACTTAGACAAACATAGTTGCATGTCTTAAGATACAAAGAATTACTTTGTTAAACAAATTAGCCATTTGTCTAATGACAGGATATAGTAGCCTCAGTGTAATGTCAATTTTAGCTTTTTGGGTTGTTAGTGTTATTTCTTGAGTGGGTTATAACGCCATAGCAACACATAGTATAGGATATATAACAATTATCAGTCAACCTACTTACCTTTCCTGGAAAGCTAAATCTATGAAGCTGCTAACCTGATTTCTAGACCAACACTTTCGTCATTGAATGGCAGCTGCCCAACATGATTTAGAATCAGTGGTAGGATGGACAATGGTGGTAAAAATTATTTCACGACCAAGCTCCATGAAAGTATGCCTTGGGAGAATCAAACCATTACTACCTGTCTATCAGTAGACTTGAGAGCTACTAACTGAGATAACCGGGTGGCTTGCTGAAGGTATAATAGACAATTATTAACACTTTACTGCTCTAAAATAGTCTCCTTGGGTTCTTTTTAAATTTTAAAATATCAGGCCAAGAAAAAACATTTCTGGGGTCTCAACCTTTTTCTGGTGAAAACTAACATGGTTTCGGAGAAAATGGACCCACGTCATTGTCAGTAGAAAAAGGAATAAGTTCATTATGTAATAGGGTTTATAAACTCAATAAGATAATCCAGTAAACTATTTGGTAAAAGCAACTACACACTCTGACTGTTTTCAAATTGAACTTTTTGTCCCTTGCCTTTCAGACCTAGGGTAAAGTTCGGAGATTTTTTTATTGGACTAAGCAATTTCAAAGCCAAACTGATGAAAAAGGGTTTAGTTTTGTTTTGGGATTCAGACTATTTTGGGCTTCTTCTCAAAATAGTGTTTTTGCCCCAAATGTATTCACATATATTATGTATTTGTGATAGTTGAGTGTTTCATTCTGGATGAGACTTAACCCCCCTCTAAAGCTGTGTAGTTATAATTATGCTGTATTAGTAACAGTTTCACTGTTTGGTTTGTCAGATATAAGCCTATAGAGGTATGATGGTGATAGTAGTCAACTGGCCACTGCTAAAGTTAGGTAAAATTGTTGAAGATTAAATATTTGTAAAGCTTCACATACCAATAGAATAAAACAATAACAGATTACAATATGGTGTTGTTTCATTGATAGACTAAAAACTTCCTTGTTAACATGTAGGTTATAATCTTGTTATAATTATGGGTGGACATTATTTTTACTTCCTGTATGATTCATTGACTATATCATAGATACTACTTGTATATACATGTTGTACTGATTTTAGTCTGAGATTATACGGTACCAAACTGAACTGAATAGGAAATTAATTGTTACATATTCTTTTCATTTTGTGATTTTATTCTACAGTGGATTTAATGGTTATTAATAACTGGCATTTGGATATTTGTCATTTTTGGTGTAAAATCAATTTTTATTTCACCGGGTGAGCTCAGAAAATGTATTTTCAAAAGTGACTTAAGCCACGAGTGAAAATTTCATTTTCTTAGCTCACAAGTTTAAATAAGAATATTTATCTTATTCCAAAGTTGACAAGTATTCAGTGAACAATTTTAGATCGTGTTTTAATCAGAGAAGTAACCTAAGTTTGTCCTGAGATTTGATCCACAGGGTTTTTAAGGAACAGGGGAAGATGCTGGACGCTGGTCAAATGAGGAAAAAATAGCGAAAAATTCCAAAATGGGGAAAATTCAGTAAACCAATTCAGTTCGTAAAAATATTTCTCCTTATTGATAATTTTTACACTGTACAAGGGGAAAATGATTTTGATGGGAATTTTTCTTCTAGGGGAAGATGCAGACTATCTGTATCTGCATCAGTTAGTTACTTTAAGGAAAAGAACCTTGATCCATAATACATTATATGGTATCCATTGGAGGAGTCCGTTGAATGAGACAGGTCAAATTTTTTAGAGGTGTCTGAGGTGATGAGTTACATACCTTTACTATAAATATGTGTGTGTATACAACATTTTTTTGGGGACTGTTTTATGCTGGCAGTCTGCCCATTTAGGTACTAGTTTTCTGAGAATTATTATGTGGCTCATAAACAAAGTTTTGTGTAAGGGGACTTCTACCTTAAATGTATAAGTTTTATATAAGGGGACTTCTACCTTAAATGAATTATTATACAGTTAAACACAAGTATGAATATTAGTCATGATTAAGTTATGATCTCTGTACTTGTTATGTATATTACTGTACAAATTACAAGTGATACTTCTGTAGTTTATAAGTACGATCATTTTCTTCCTGAACTACTTTAAATTCAGAACAAGTCAATTCTCTCATTTTTCCTGGTTTTAAACTGTGTCAACATAAGTTAAGTTAAATCATAATGACCAGCACATCTAACCTGGGTTTCCTGGACTGTTGTCTATAACCAGTACACACCTATCCTTTCACTTTAATCGAGGAAATTTGACAGTCATGTCTATTTTCCACAATTCATAAGGTATATGGTGAAGTTTCCTGTCTTTCAGTTTCAGAAGGATTGGTGAGTACTAGTTATAGACAATGGTCCAGAAAAGCAAGGTTAGGTGCACTGGACGTCATAATTGTGTTTACATGTTAAACCCTGTATATAGAAAAAAACGAAATAAAATTATTCATGGGCTGTTTGTATTGGTAAAAATTACCTAGCTTAAATTCAAGCTTATTGTTCTCTGCACACATTTTTTCATTATAAACTGTTACATATTTGTTAGCACCACAAAGAAAATCCCATAAATTTAAAAATATTGTGACAGCCCTATTTAAGACCATTTTTAGCTCGACTTTACGCAGTAATGTAGAGCTCTCCTTCTCGCCCCGGCCTTGGCGTCCCCGTCCACATTTCTGATTAAAGTTTTTGTGTACAGATTAAAGTTTTTGTGCAGTAAAATACTTTCTTCTATATCTTCCTTTTTTCAGAATTATCTCCCCTTGAACTGATTAAAGTTTTTGTGCACAGATTAAAGTTTTTGTGCAGTAAAATACTTTCTTCTATACCTTTGTTATTTCTTAAGATAATTACTTCAAACTTTAAATATATGTTTCTTATTATCAACTACATCTCATTGACAAGGTTCATAACTCCAAATATATTTTTTTCAGAATTATCTCCCCTTGAACTTAGAGTTTTCTTTAAAAAATGTTTGTTTTTACTGCAACTGTTTTATTTCTTTAGGTATTGACTTCAAACTTTAAATGTATGTTACTTATTATCAACCACATCTCATGTGACAAGATTTATAACTCTAAATACATTTTTTTCAGAGTTATCCCACCTTGAACTTATAGTTTTCTTTAAAAAATATTTGTTTTTACTTCATTTCTTCATTGTTGTTCTTTTATAGTAATTTGTATTGTTATGAAAAAAAAGCATTCTTGATGTCTTTGATAATTATGTATTTTCACATTACAACACAAGCTTTTTATGCTTATGATTAATTAATTTTATGAACATATACTTTGTACATAGTCTCCAGGTTTTACCAAGACAAATAGCCGTTTTAGACTTTCAGTGATTTCGCCAATAGGCTTAAGTTATACCACAAATCTAAGTCTATTGACAAACGTGCCTATCCAGTTAAACCTGCAGAGTGACATGTGTCTCTGTCTACGCAGTCAATTTCTAGGCGATAAAAGTAGTTCCGTCTTCTGTCTCGTCATTGTTTCACTTCAATGATAAGTGTGTGGAAGGGGTTTACATTCCATGTTGAAAAGTTTATGAAGTAAGAGCAATAAAATTATTAATATATTGATAGTGTCTGTAGCTGTTTAATGTAATGATACTGCGGTCAATTATTGTATTACTTAAAGTTGCTTTACAGTATTGTACCATATTTATCATATTCAACTACACTAATGAACCTACAGAATTTGTTTGCTAAGTGTACTGGGGAAAACTGTACTTTAAGATTTTGTATGACAAGAAGAGGATAATTAATATTATATAATATATTTGCCAGTAATACTGGGTAGAATAAACACTTTAATAGCCCGCATTTTTGCCCTGCTTGAATCATACTTGAATCTTATGTGTAAGGAGTAATCATTAGTATGGATTTGTAAGGTTTCAATGTGCATGAAAGTGTTTCTGTATTTTGATACTTTGATTGTTTTTCTAAGTCAAGATAATATGTTGGAATGAAATTACGGTAGTAAGTTTGTTAGTGGTATATTGTTAATTCTACAATGGCGGGTTGTTAGTTGGTTGATATGACCTGGTTCTGAGAGTTTACCAGATACACAAACCTTTTGATATCTGCTTGACAAATAAGATGTAAACCGTTGAAGTGACATATGGCTAGAATGAGGGATTTGGGTTTTTAAAATCAGAATTGAATGATTAACTAAATCAATGATAAGCTAAATCAATGAATGCAAGCGACCCAAGGGTCCATCAACTTTTAATGACACCATTTTAAATCTTATTAATTTCAATAAAAATCAAATAAAAATTGTATAATTTATAAGATGTTACAGGCTGTCTTTAAGAAAAACTTTTATGACCATTGGACAATCGGTCCAAGGAAATGGATTTTTAACTGAACCAAATGAAGGCTGACCTGACCAAAATATTTTAGTGATTTGTTTAAATATTGCTGTCCATTTTAATGATTTAAGTGATTTATTCTAAATTGAATTAAAAATATAATCACTGATAATCATTGTTTATTAAATTAGGATAATTGTGGTGGTAAATTGTTAGGGAACCATCGGGACCACTCTTTTTTAAAGTCCCTGGATGAACAACAATTTATGTAGACTTAGTCCACGGTCCATTGGCTAAATTCAAAGACTGATAACAGATATGAATAAATCTAGCATAATTATTGTTTAAAATGTGTTTATTTTACATATTTTTCCATGTGTATGTTGTAGGGGTGTAACAATACGGTAAAAACCATATTGCAATATATTGCAATATGCAAAACCCATATTGCAATATATTGCAGTAGGTATCATTGGGCGTGATATGACCTTTTTGTGTTGGTGTGCTGTAAAACCCAAACAAATGTATCGTTTTTTAGTAGGCATGCACAGCATGATATAATGCATGTGCATTGCATTCGTTACACGTATATGTTTATTTGTCAAATGATCTATTAACTGAATATTTGAATGACTTGAGTTAAATTAAATTAACTATATCATGTTCGAAAAATGCATGTTTTGAAATGAACTTGCTAAGAGAATTATTCTCTCAATTGAAGAAGCGTTAAACATTTTAAAGCACAATAAAATTATTTCAAATTTTCAACATATTTTATCATTTATTCAAACATTTAGATTTCAGATTCTGATAAAAACAATCAGTACAGCATATAACTACAAAAACCGGTTCAGGGGAAAAGAACCGGTTAAAAACTCAGAATTCATAATTCAATATTAACCGGTATATCGGTAAACCGTTACACCCCTAGTATGTTGTGTATGCCATGTTAGGATACAAAAGTAAATCTTTGAAATGGACAGTATATGTTAAGATTTTTATACGCCCGTTTTGAAAAAACGGTCGTATTATGTTATGCTGTTGTCCGTCTGTCCGTCTGTCCGTCTGTCCGTCCGTGGACAATTGCTTGTCCGGATGATAACTCAAGAAAGGATGAACCTAGGTTCCTCAAATTTTATGTGTTGATAGCCCTTGGGTGGAGGAGGTTCCCTATTGATTTTGAGACCCCAGGGTTAAAGGTCAAGGTCACTGGGACTTAAAATAGGTAAAACTTGTCCGGACAATATCTGAACCACCAATGTACCTAAGTTCACCAAATTTAATGTAAGAGTAGCCCATGTGTCAAAGATGTTCCCTATCGGTTTTGGGGCCCCTGCGTCAAAGGTCAAGGTCACAGTGGCATCATATGGGAAAAAAACTTGTCCTGACAATAACTTAACAACCAATCTACCTAGGATCACCAAATTTTATGTGAGAGAAGCCCATGTGTCAAGGATGTTCCCAATCGATTTTTGGGCCCCTGGGTCAAAGGTCAAGGTCACAGGGACATCAAATTGAAAAACCTTGTCCGGACCATAACTCAACAACGCCTGTACCTAGGTTCACCAAATTTTATGTAAGAGTAGCCCATGTGTCAAAGATGCGCCCTATAGGTTTATGGGGCCCCAGGTTCAAAGGTCAAGGTCACAGGGGCATTATATGGAAAAACTTTGTCCGGACAATAAATGAAACACCAATGTACCTAGGTTCACCAAATTTCATGTGAGAGTAGCCCATGTGTCAAGGATATGCACTATTGATTTTGGGGCCCCTGGGTCAAAGGTCAAGGTCACAGTGGCATCAAATTGAAAAACATTGTCCGGGTAATAACTCACTAATGACTGTACCTAGGTTCACCAAATTTCATGTGAGAGTAGCCCATGTGTCAAGGATGTACCTTATCAGTTTTGGGAAAACAGGTTTAAATTTAAATCTTAAACCAGAAGATATCAAATTACCAAGCTGTGACTTCAAATGTTCTATCAATATGTTTATAAAGTCAAAATGGCAAACAATGAAACACTTGTCCAGACAATAACTGAACCACCAATGTACCTAGGTTCTCCAAATTTTATGTGAGGGTAGCCCTTGGGTATAGGTTATGCCCTATTGGTTTTGGGGCTCCTGGGTCAAAGGTCATGGTCACAGGGGCATCATATTGAAAAACCTTGTTTGGACAATAACTCATCAACGACTGTACCTGAGTTCACAAAATTTTATGTGAATGTAGCCCTTGTGTCAAGGATGTTCCCAATAGGTTTCTGGGCCCCTGGGTCAAAGGTCAAGGTCACAAAGACATCATATGGAAAAACCTTGTCCAGACAATAACTGAACCACCAATGTACCTAGGTTAACTAAATTTTATGTGAGAGTAGCCCATGTGTCAAAGTTATGCCCTATTGGTTTTGGGGCCCCTGGGTCAAAGGTCAAGGTCACAGGGGCATCATATTGAAAAACATTGTCCGGGTAATAACTCACTAATGACTGCACCTGAGTTCACCAAATTTCATGTGAGAGTAGCCCATGTGTCAAGGATGTGTCTTATCAGTTTTAGGGAAACAGGGTCAAGTTTAAACCTTCAACCAGAAGATATCAAATTACCAAGCAGTGACTTCAAATGTTCTATCAATATGTTAATAAAGTCAAAATGGCAAACAATGAAACACTTGTCCAGACAATTACTGAACCACCAATGTACCTAGGTTCATCAAATTCTATGTCAGGGTAGCCCTTGTGTCAAGGATATGCCCTATTGGTTTTGGGGCTCCTGGGTCAAAGGTCAAGGTCACAGGGGCATCATATTGAAAAACCTTGTTTGGACAATTACTCATCAACGACTGTACCTAGGTTCACAAAATTTTATGTGAATGTAGCCCTTGTGTCAAGGATGTTCCCAATAGGTTTTTGGGCCCCAGACCCAAAGGTCAAGGTCACAGAGGCATCATATGGAAAAACCTTGTCCAGACAATAACTGAACAACCAATGTACCTAGGTTCACTAAATTTTACGTGAGAGTAGCGGAAGTGTCAAGGTTATGCTCTATTGGTTTTGGGGCCCCTGGGTCAAAGGTCAAGGTCACAGGGGCATCATATTGAAAAACATTGTCCGGGTAATTACTCAACAATGACTGTACCTAGGTTCACCAAATTTCATGTGAGAGTAGCCCATGTGTCAAGGATGTGCCTTATCAGTTTTTGGGAAACAGGGTCAAGTTTAAACCTTCAACCAGAAGATATCAAATTACCAAGCAGTGACTTCAAATGTTCTATCAATATGTTAATAAAGTCAAAATGGCAAACAATGAAACACTTGTCCAGACAATAACTGAACAACCAATGTACCTAGGTTCACTAAATTTTATGTGAGAGTAGCCCATGTGTCATGGTTATGTCCTATTGGTTTTGGGGCCCCTGGGTCAAAGGTCAAGGTCACAGGGGCATCATATTGAAAAACATTGTCCGTGTAGTAAATCAACAATGACTGCACCTAAGTTCACCAAATTTCATGTGAGAGTTGCCCATGTGTCAAGAATGTTCCCTATTGGTTTTGGGGCCCCTAGGTCAAGTTTAAACCATCATCCAGAAGATATCAAATTACCAAGCAGTGACTTCAAATGTTCAATCAATATGTTAACAAAGTCAAAATGGCAAACCATGGAAATAATGCTATATTTAATAAGTAACATGAATTTAGTTCACCAAATTTTATGTGAGGGTAGCCCATGTGTCAAGGATGTTCCCAATTGGTTTTGGGTCAAAACTGGGTCAAAGATTGAGGTCACAGGGGCATCATGTGGACAATCCTTGTCCAGACAATAACTTAATATGTAATGTGTTGATAGCTCTTTGGTATTGGATGTTCTCTTTTGATTTGGAGACCCCAGGGTCAAAAGTCAAGGTCACAGGGACTTAATTCTTATTGAAACATTTTCGGGACAGTAACTCAATAATGATTGTACCTACATTGTAGGTTTTCCAAATTTTATTTAAGGGGAGCCTTAATGTCTAGCATATGCCCCTTTGGTTTCAGGTCCCTGGGTTAAAGGTCAAAGTCACAAGAAAAATCATGAGGAAAAACCTTGTCCAACAACCAACTTTACCTAAGATCACCAAATTTTATGTATCAATACTCTTTGGGTCAAGGGCGAGAACTTTTGGTTCTGAGGCCCCAGGGTCAAGATCACTGGAAGTTTGTATGGGAAAACTTTGTGTCGGTGATAACTCAACCATGGCTGTACCTAGGTTCTCAAAATCTTTGCTTTGGATAGCCCTCCAGTTAAGGATGGGACCTATTCTGAGATCCCAGGGTCATTGGTCAAGGTCACAGGGACTTCATATGAGATAGAACACAGCATGGACTGCACACGGGCGTATAATGCCCCGCCCAGCGGAGCTCTTGTTAATAATTTCCTATGATTCTTTAGGTCTGTGAAACTTTCATTCAGTCCAGTAAAAGTACCTATTTCCTAGACTAATGTCCAGTGCTAATTAAAGTTGTCATGAAGATTAACATTCTATCATTTTTATTCCAGATTTCAACAACCCCAGAATCATGAAATCAACTGGATACTTGTTTCTTCTGGTGGGTATGGTTGCCCTGGTTACAGTTATTGAGTCAAAACTCCTAGAAGTGGGCAGCTATACATTGATAAATGACATGCCATCACAAAACTTGAAAATACATAATGATACGATATATGTTGGTGTTAGAAATAAGATTCTTTCATTGAATAAGGACTTAGAACCGGCTAAATTTTATAACACTTGTGAATCTGGGACTCAGGAGGACATTTGTAACAATAAGAATAAAGTAATGATCTTGAACAATAAAGCAAATCAACTGATAGTATGTGGGACTGGGCTTGACGGAGTATGTGAACTATTGGGCCTGTCTGACTTAAAAGTAATCAAAGGAGCTAATGAAAGCTCTTTAAGTGTATCTGTTGATATTAATAGTCCGGCCATTGGGGTTATTACTAGAAATGGTAATTTAACAATTGCTGTCACAAATGGACCAAGAGCATCTGGGTCATATATTTATAGGGAAAGTAAAGAGTATGCTATTAGTAAGAGAAGGTTATCAACTCTAGCGGTGTGGAAAGATATTCATATTAAGATGAAGGACGAAGCCATCTTAACAGATTTTGTTGTTAAATATAAAGATGGATTTCAACACAAGAACTATATTTACTTTGTTACGAATCAGAACTTTGAAAAGAATGGTGTAAAGAAGATGATATCAAAGCTAGTGCGACTCTGTGAAAATGATGAAAATTTTTGGGGTTATGTAGATATTGAAATTGGATGCATGGATAATGATGGTAGTGAATATAATCTAATTCAGCATATAATGAAAGCTGAAACAGTTAGTGGTGATGTTTGGTTTGTTGGTATATTCAGCAAGAGTGACAACTCGAATGGCTCGCCTGGGGGTTCAGTAATATGTGCTACTAAGCTGACAGATGTTAATCAAGTTATAAACTCAACATGGCAAAACTTCATTCAATGTAAAAATGAAACTCGTCTCTATGACAGTCAACTTTATTTTGAAGACAGGCGCAATGAGGCGGCTTGCAACAACGTATGTTTTATTTTATAGATATTCATTGATTGTATTTACTACAATATTTTTTTGTGTATCAGCTTAGTATAAGGTTAGATTGTAAGGATACCCTTAGTCAATTGATACATGTCAAGTCAGGACTCACCATTCATTTTTATACGCCCGAAGGGTCGTATTATGTTATGGTGCCGCTCGTCCGTCCGTCTGTCCGTCCGTCCATCTGTCTGTCCCTCCGTCCGTCAGTCTTCCTTGTGTGGACAACTCCTCCCTCATTTCTTGGCCAATTTTCTTCAAACTCCCTCCGATGACATTGATGCCTAGTTGTGCGTAAAGTGGAGATAATTCAATTTTTTTCATGCGACTTTGAATTACTTCCCCTTTCATATATCTGTATAAGCAAATTTTTGTGGACAACTCCTATCCCATTTCTTGACCAATTTACTTCAAACTCTCACATATTATGGACATTGATGCTTAGTTGTGCGTAAAGTGGAGATAATTCAATTTTTTCCATTCGAATTGAATTTCAAAACTTCAAATGTTCAATTAATATGTTAATAAAGTCAAAATGGCAAACAATGAAAAACTTGTCCAGACAATAACTGAAGTTACTGAACCACCAATGTACCAAGGTTCACCAAATTTTATGTGAGAGTAGCCCATGTGTCAATGATATGCTCTAACGGTTTTTGGGCCCCTGGGTCAAAGGTCAAGGTCACAGGGGCATCATATTGAAAAACATTGTCCGGGTAATAACTCAACAATGACTGTACTTAGGTTCACCAAATTTCATGTGAGAGTAGCCCATGTATCAAGGATATGCCTTATCAGTTTTTGGGAAACAGGGTCAAATTTAAACCTTCAGCCAGAAGATATTTAATTACCTAGCAGTGACTTCAAATGTTCAATCAATATGTTAATTAAGTCAAAATGGCAACAATGGAAATAATGATATATTTAATAAGTAACATGAAATTAGTTCACCAAATTTTATGTGAGGGTAGCCCATATGTCAAGGATGTTCTCTACTGGTTTTGAGGCCCCTGGGTCAAAGGTCAAGGTCACAGGGGCATCATATTGAAAAACATTGTCCGGGTAATAACTCAACAATGACTGTACTTAGGTTCACCAAATTTCATGTGAGAGTAGCCCATGTATCAAGGATATGCCTTATCAGTTTTGGGAAAACAGGGTCAAATTTAAACCTTCAACCAGAAGATATTTAATTACCTAGCAGTGACTTCAAATGTTCAATCAATATGTTAATTAAGTCAAAATGGCAACAATGGAAATAATGATATATTTAATAAGTAACATGAAATTAGTCCACTAAATTTTATGTGAGGGTAGCCCATATGTCAAGGATGTTCCCTATTGGTTTTGAGGCCCTTGGGTCAAAGGTCAAGGTCACAGGGGCATCATATCAAAAAACCTTGTCTAGACAATAACTAAACAACAATTGTACCTAGATTAACAAAATTTTATGTGGATTAGCCCATTTGTCAAGGAGTAATGTGTTGGTAGCTCTTTGGTAGAGGATGTTCCCTTTTGATTTGGAGACTTCAGGGTCAAAAGTCAAAGTCACTGGGACTTAATTTATATTGAAACATTTTCCGGACAATAACTCAATAATGATTGTACCTAGGTTCACCAAATTTTATTTAAAGGTAGCCTGAATGACTAGCATATGCCGCTTTGGTTTTAGGTCCCTGGGTCAAAGTTCAAGGTCACAAGGAAATCATGAGGAAAAACCTTGTCCATCAACCAACTTTATCTAAGATCACCAAATTTTATGTATCAATACTCTTTGGGTCAAGGGTGTGACTTTTTGGTTCTGAGGCTCCAGGGTCAAGGTCACTGGAAGTTTGTATAGGAAAACTTTGTGCTGGTGATAACTCAACCATGGCTGTACCTAGGTTCTCAAAATCTTTGCTTTGGATAGCCCTCCAGTTAAGAATGGGACCTATTCTGAGATCCCGGGGTCATTGGTCAAGGTCACATGAACTTCATATGATACAGAACACAGCATGGACTGCACACAGGCGTATAATGCCCCGCCCAGCGGAGCTCTTGTTAAAGAAGGTTGCCTGGTTCAACATACAGCTATATATTTCACTTGCCTGAACCAAATGTTTACTAGCTGTAACAAGTTGGCAGCCAAAACCCAAGTATAGGTAATTAGAGAAAATACTTTTAATGTCGAGCCATGCAAGTTACTTTGTAAACTGTCTATATTCAATGATACTGAAGGCATTATTTTCAACTTTACAGTGTGCACTAACCCCATGACACACTTTTGAACTGTTTAGTAAATTGACAACACACTCTGCTTACTACTTTAATAGACAAATGTTTCAGATAGTGTCATTAATAAATAATGATGTATTTACATTTGATTAAATGGCTGCAATTTAAGTTCAGATATGTGAATCTAAATAATCTCCCTGAGTGTTGACAAATTAATTTGTTACCAAAAACTGTTTATTAAAATGGATGTAATTCCCATGCCATGCCATACCATACAGAGTTTACTCAAAACAGCAAAAGGAACTGCTAACAAATCTATTTTCCCCCATAAGACCTACTAAGGGCTTTCCTATTTAGTATGCAGCATCACCTCTAAAATTGTTCAAATTATTGGTCTATGGTAAGAATCGGCCCCCACTGGCATCCTAGGTGTCACAATTAGTTTTAGATTATAATATAATCTTCACTGAAATCATTTGCTTCTGAGCCATATTTTGAAGGTTGTATCACCTATACACCTATACAATATATACTATATTGTATTATATGATTGTATATATGTTTTGTGTCAAAGACATGCAAATGTCGATATTACACAATACACTGAAACTGAAACCTATACATCCTCTACAAAGTTTGTTTATAACCAACTACATTTGTATTTGTGTATGCTTAAGTACCTTGTATTCTTTATATACTTACTGATTGAGGGGTTGTGGGTTCAATCTTTGGGGTGCATACTTATGTGGAATTAGGTCATGAAAAGATTTCTATGGTCATTTTCCCACCTACCACTGATTCTAAATCATGTAGGTTGACTGACTGCTGTGATATGACCTATACATATGCAATAGTGTTAAACCCAACAACAACAAAAAACAACAGAAAACTTAATGTACCCAGTTTGGAGTTCACTAAATCTATCTTAATTAACAAAATTTCATGCCTGACCTTTCATGTTTTTGTTGAACATTTAGCATCATCATTTTTTTCATTCTTAAATTAGAAAGAACCTGTTAAAGAGTCTGAGTACAGCTGTGAGAATGCGTATCAACTTTATACATATAACATTGGTGTACAAAAACTTATTATGACCTTAAAATATACACTGGAATCCACAGCCGTGACAACCGCCTTTCTCACAGGTATATTGGATGGAAGAGATAAAAATTCAAAGGGAAATAATCCAGTTTTGATACTTGGAACATCAACAGGGAATCTTCATTTTGTAAGTTAGACCATTGTTATATGTACACTGTTCTCTCTAAAAGTCTTTGAACCTAATCTTGTTTTTTTAAAAATCCAACTCACATTTACTCAAGAAAAAAATCAATATCTGAACCAATTCAGAAATCAGCATTAATAAGTGTCCAAGAAAACTTGTTAGTCGAGTCAGCTTAAGTGCAAACCTTGTCACAAGTGTTAAAAAACTGTATAAAAAAGAATTTCCCAACTTTTAATATACTTGCAGGTTATTCAGTGGTGTGAAATTCCAATTTGTTTCCACTTTGTCCAGGGAAAAGTGAAATCTAAAACTCAACTTGTCTGGGATTATGATGCACTTGAAGTTCATTACTGAAAGAGTTATTCATTGACATTAACTGTCATTTAAAACACATGTTTATAAGTAATAATAAATAATTGAATAAAATAGTTCACTTTTGAATATGATTTAAACATATACCATGTCAATTACAACTATGTCAGTATTAATACAGATAAAATTGTTACTTGTCCAAAGACATGTTGGCTGGAAATGGAAATGTCCATAGACATAAGTGAACAAGTGTGGCTTGGGAATTCCATACCCCTGACTATGCAATTGGAATAAATATTTGTGCTGGACAAAAACTATGATAACACACGTGGTGAAATTTCCATTTAACAAGATGCCCACGCTACCAGGAAAGTGGATAAAGTCTGGGAATTACATTATGTTTGCTCCTGGTTGTGAAAATTCTGCAATTTCTGCAAATTTATGCCCAAGACCAGAAACAGTATCAAACACTTCATTCTTGCTGAAATGTGTTGCATTGAGGATGACTCAGGGTATTGTACATTGAGCAACCATGGTGAAGTTAATCTTCAAATTGCAGTAAAAACTTTAAAAAACTGGGAAAAAGTCGTAAATATTTCTTGCAGAATATTTAAGAGAACCATATCATTTAATTACATTATTGTTTTCTATAACTATGTAGTTATATTTGTTTTGTTTTGTTTATTCAGTATAACTTAAAGATCAGTGAAGAGGAATTTACTGTTTCAAAATATTTAGATTATTATTTGGGTCGTGATGTTCCAGTTACTGGAATCATACAGGAAGATGAAGATTTTCTTTATGTTCTTAGTGAAACAATGGTAAGAATTTATCTGTTTGACTTTATATAATTCTAAAGAGTTTGTATAGGTCACATAACAGCTGTCAGTCAACCTATTTACTGTAACTTGAAATGATTAATCTCTTGATTTAGCTGTTAATCATATAATAAGGCCATTCCAAATTGGAATTCTGTTAATTGTCAACTCAAATTTGACGAAAAGGAAAACACAAATATTTTTATGGCAAAAAACAATGCATTATATATATATATATATATACATGTATATCTTTTCAATGGAATAAAATCCTCATAATATAAAACAATGGTCTGCATTTAATATAAAATGACTAGTGTTTTTTTACGTAAAATATATATTGTATTAATGATGCAGATATGATAAATTGCTTATGATGAATAACATTGTTTTCGAACACAATTTTCCCTGAATTAAATTGTCTTATCAAATCCCGGAATATCGGAATTATTTAAGGAAATTGTACCTACAATTTTGTTTTTTATTTTGATTGAGGACTCTTAAACCTATGGGCATGCAGACGCTTAACAAAATTCCCATATGGCATGGCGTAAGCGCATACTTTCTTCAGTGACTGACAACCACCTTTTATGATTAAGAATCATTGGTAGGAGGGAGCAAAAAAAAAACGTAGAAAAAAGTTCATGACCAAGATCCAAGAAAGAATGCCCGCCCAGGAATCAAACCCACAATCCCTCAGTAGACTTGCATGCTCCTAACTGAGCTTGTGGGACAGCTTCTAGCAATCAAAGTCAGTATGTATGTTGTGAGTTACATTTCATTTAAAGCTAGCTGTATGTTTATTCATCAAAGCCCTGACCATCATTTATTTCATCATTTCAAACATGGTTTATTTTGAAGTACGCTAGTCACGCTGTTCAGATCATTAGAGATCAACAAATTAGTCATAGGGTCAGAAAGTAGGTCACTGCCTCTTGGTTTTGGTTTGGATATAAAGTCCTTTTCAGAAATCTGCTAAATATGGCTGTCACACGAATATAATCTTGCTTGTGCATTGGGTTTTGTTTCAGTTATATAAGTTAACAAGTACAAATTGCTCAGAATTTGGCTCATGTCAGAATACAACAAAAGAGGGTAATCCTCTATGTGGTTGGTGTGTTCTACAAAACAAGTAAGTCTACATTATATTGAAATAACCCATAAAACTATGTTTGATGATATATTAGAGTCTGCCTGGTGGTTGGTCAGTTGATCTGTAGCTTTACTTTTCTGCTCAATTTCTTAGTACTTAAGTACAGATTTGGTACAATGTAATGTACAGATTTGGATCAAACTTTACACATAAGTATATACAGATACAGATTTGGTACAATGTAATGTACAGATTTGATTCAAACTTTATTAGTAAAGTATTAAGTAGGCATAACCATTTTAGTTACAGTGTAGTTGAGTTATGGTATTGTTGATGATAAATTTTGTCTGCTCATTTTCTCAGCACCTATTGTATTGATTATATTCAACTTCTTGACAAAGACTTTGGGAGAATTTATCACATTTAGTGATAGGTTCAGTTTGAATAGATCAATTTGTTCCAGTATAACTACTTTATAACTTATTAGGTATACTTACACTATACTTTAGTCAGTGATTGACATCTGTCCTACATAATTAAGAATCAGTTGTAGGAGGGAGAGTTGCGGTAGGATTCATTACATGACCATAGTCCACAAAAGTATGACCCACTGATGAATCAAAACTACGATCCTTGGATTAGTAGACTTACCTACTACCAATTGAGCTAGCTGGACTAAGAATCATATTAGCAAATTTCAAAGAAAATGTTCAAGAAAATTTAAAATGACTATTTATTTTACTGGTACAGATTAAACTGAGCTAGTGCTTGAAAATATTAAAAGGTTTTATGCAATGTTTTTTTCTGTTTGATTTACAAAAATAAATGATTTTAATTATGTGTTTCCTGTTAAGATTCAATCACGCAGATCTAAATCGTAAGTGATTTTAAGAAATGCCGTAAATTCTCTGATTTTGAAATGAAAATATATTCCATATCATTCAGTTGTATTCATCATCAAACTTAAAAAAAACCCCAGAAATTGTCAAATGAATGAGTGATCACATAGATTGATGGAATATTTTTATGACGTTTTTCCCTTTAACATGAGAGAAATATCTGAATTTCATTAATGATGAGAAAATTAAGACAAACTGTTCACATTATATGTATGTTTACAAGTTTCCTTTTTGTCGTGGTTTATACTAATTTATTTTAGCTCGATTGTGAAACAAGTTCTTACAACTTATCACTTTCGAGTCTGCTTCCTGGTCCCCCAGTACTTAGCTAGCAGGATAAAGTTTCTTACTCAAGGAAACAACAGAGTATGTGTTTCGATGGGTCATTTGATGCATGACCTCAGCAATAATTATACTTATGTGTCTCAATCAATAAAGTTACAGACAGACACTCTTAGAGTGAATGAATCTGGTACACATGAACTCAGTTTAGCGGTAAAAACATTCTTTTTCAAGTGTCATTATTTATGAATATCATCTAACATACAAGTACAATGATATGTGTATATTGTATTGTATATTATAGGGCTACTAGAAGAGGACAGTGTACATCTGGGGTTAATCATTGGTTATCTGCCCTTGATGGAAAATGCCCTTCATTTACATATGAACCTAAAGGTGTTAAATATGGTACTACTGTTTCGGTAAGTTTTGATTTATTAACTGAATGAATAGATATTTCATGAATGCACACTCTTTGGACTAAGCTGATTGACTGGCTACCTGCGAGTTGCTCTATAAAGTCACACAGTTTGGACTCAGTTGACTGTCTGGCTGGGAGTTACACTTTGGACTTTAGTGACTGGCTGGCTTGGAGTTGCTTCATTAAGTCACACACACACTTTGGACTTTGCTGCCAGGCTGTTCGGGAGTTGCTTTATAAAGTCACACACACTTAGGACTTTGCTGCCAGGCTGTTTACACACTTTGGACTTTGCTGCCTGGCTGGTTTGGAGTTGTTTTATCAAGTCACACACACTTTGGATGTTGCTGCTTGGGAGTTGTTTTATCAAGTCACACACACTTTGGACTGTGTTCAACTGTTAACTAACTGGTTTGGAGTTGCTTTTTAAAGTTACACACACTTTGGACTTTGCTGACTGACTGGTTTGGAGTTGCTTTATAAATTTTCACACACACTTTGGACTTTGCTGACTGGCTGGCTGGGAGTTGTTTTATAAAGTCACACACACTTTGGACTTTGCTGCCTGACTGGCTAGCAGTTTCTTTACAAAGTCACACACAATTTGGACTTTGCTGCCTGGCTGGTTTGGAGTTGTTTTATAAAGTCACACACTCTTTGGACTTCGATTGTTAACAAAACATGTTAACAAGAGTTAATTATTACCTCTCTAGCATACGGGTTGTGAGTACTTTTTTATATTTCTGCAAAAAAACCCATTGACGTTATTTAGATATCTTACATGGGGATAATTTTAGAAATACTGTATTGGAACCAGTTAAACTTTTTCTAGAAATTTTCAACTGCCATAAAAGATAGCTTTTTTTAGGGGTTGAATGAATTCGTCTGCTTAATTTCTCAGCTCCTATTGTACGCATTTGATTCAAACTACTTAACAAGAACCCTGTTTAGGGGAGGAGTATTTATCACATTCAGTAATTGGTCTAGTTGTCTTTTATTTCAGATCACTTTAAAAGTGGAAAACACACCCCAGAAACAAAATGGTGATGTATACAAATGTATATTTAGAAACAATTCATCTGTTCTAGGAACAGTTAATGCCGGACATGATGGTGATAATATAACATGTCAAAGTCCTTATGGTAAGTAATGATCAGTTACAAAGAGTTCTCTTTTCTGGTCCCAAAAGAATTTTTATTTATAAAAAGGCAATCTTTTAGGTTACCTGAGCAATAAGTGCTCATTGTGAGTTATTGTGGGAGGTCTGACCAATGAACGTTAGTGCATGCGTGTGTTGCTAACAATTTCTAAAAAAAATCTTCCAGTCAAAAACCATATGGTCTACAACTATAAAATTTGGCATGTTGCATCACTAGATGGTGCTTTACAAAGATTGTTCAAATTATACCACTGTGGCAGTGTGTTCTCCTGTGGAGGTAGGGTTCAATGATCACCTGATCCACAAGTGCGTTGTGTTTAATTCTACCATTACTTGTACTGGTATGGGGTGGTACTAACGTTTTACCATGACATGTACTGGTACAGGGTGGTACTAACATTCTACCATGACATGTACTGGTACAGGGTGGTACTAACATTCTACCACGACATTACTGGTACAGGGTTGTACTAATGTTCTACCACGACATGTACTAGTAAAGGGTGGTACTAACGTTCTACCAGGACATGTACTATTACAGGGTGGTACTAACGTTCTACCAGGACATGTACTATTACAGGGTGGTACTAACGTTCTACCAGGACATGTACTAGTACAGGGTGGTACTAACGTTCTACCACAACATGTTCTTGTACAGGGTGGTACTAACGTTCTACCAGGACATGTACTAGTACAGGGTGGTACTAACGTTCTACCAGGACATGTACTAGTACAGGGTGGTACTAACGTTCTACCAGGACATGTACTATTACAGGGTGGTACTAACGTTCTACCAGGACATGTACTATTACAGGGTGGTACTAACGTTCTACCAGGACATGTACTAGTACGGGGTGGTACTAATATTCAATCAAAACATGCACTGTTTTGGGGTGGTACTAACTTTCTACCACAACTTGTACTAGTATAGGGTGGTAATAAGTTTCTGCAATAACATAAACAAGTTCAAGATTTTACCTACTTTCCATCACGACATGTCACAATTTTGGTGTTTTTTTTGCTGATATATGTGCTTCTTCATAATTTTTGTCGAATAGATTTTGAAAAAAAACCACTTAGGTAAGGCAGTGGTAATAGTGGTTAAAACACGTAGCTAGGTCTGTTTGTAGCACACAAGTCTACTGATTGAGGGGTTGTGGGTTTGATTCCTGGACAGAGCATACTTTTGTGCAGCTTGGTCATGAAATAATTTTTACAGTCATTCTCCCTCCCTTAATGTGTTGCTATGGTGTTAAACCCAACAAACAAAAAAACAAAAAGGGTAAATTGGTAAACCAGTCATATTTTTATCTGCATTATTTATTAATAAGCAGGCATATGAATGATAGATTCTGATCTGTTTATCTCAATTTTTATTGAACTAGAACCTTTGGAAAGTACTTCATTGATGAGTTTTTTTTTGTTATACTTATTTCAGTTACTGTTCATGTTAATAGTATTACAAGTTTAGAATTATCACTATCTGGAAATATTATTGCAAGCCAGCCTTTTATATTTTATGAATGTCAACAATTCACCAAGTAAGTGTATAATGTTTTCATGTTTAGCATCCAAGAACTCAAGTGTTCTGTAATTTTATTTTTCAACTATTTTTCTGATATCCTTTTTAGCTCGACTTTTCAAAGAAAATGAGAGCTATTGCTATCACTTTTGCGTCGACGTCGGCGTTGGCGTTGGTTTTCAGGTTAAAGTTTTTTGAAACACTTATAACTTCAACACTATCGGAGTTATTTTATTGAAAGTTGGTATACTTATTTAGTGGGACTATATTGACCATTCTGTGAAAGGGGATAACTCTGGATGAATTATTTTATGAGTTATTGCCCTTTTATACTTAAAAAATTGCAAAATATGAGGTTAAAGTTTTTCTTATGTAGAATATCTTCAATACTAATCAAGACATTTGACTTAAAGTTTGTATACTTATTTGTCGGTACGATATCTACATGACTGTGAAGGCACGTAACTGTGGATGAATTATTTTTGGAGTAATTGCCCTTTTATACTTAAGAAATTGCAAAATATGAGGTTAAAGTTTTTCCTATGTAGAATATCTTCAATACTGATCAAGATATTTGACTTAAAGTTTGTATATTTATTTGTCGGTACTATATCTACCTGACTATGAAGGGATGTAACTGTGGATGAATTATTTTTGGAGTAATTGCCCTTATATACTTAAAAAGAAATGCAAAATATAATGTTAAAATTATTTCTATATGTAATATCTTTAATACTAATCACGATATTTGACTTTAAGTTTGTATACTTAATTATCGGTACTATATCTACACAACTATAAAGGGACGTTACTGTGGATGAATTATTTTTGGAGTTACACCCCTTTATACTTAAACATTTAAGATTAAAATTTGTTGTAATGGGATATATTTAGAACTTATGAATATATTTGAATGAAAGTTAGAATGCTTATTCGTCAGTTCTTCATCTACAGGACTATAAAATGACATAACTCTAGACGAATTACTTCCGAGTTATTCCCTTTATACTTTGATATTTAAGGGTTATGTTTGCTCAAATTTTATATATTTTGTTTGATAGAAAGTTAGTATACTTTTTCATCAGTACTACAACTAGTCGAATACAATGGGACATAATAATTGATGAATTATTGTTGGAGTTGTGACCCTTTTCAACTTTTTAATTCGGGAGAAAGAATTATGAAGTGAAATATTTTCAATACTTATGAAGATATTTAAATGACAATTAGTATGCTTATTCATCAGTACTACATCTACGCAACTACAAAGGGACATAACTCATGATGTGTTTTTTTTGAAGTTATGCCCCTTTACTTTATTTATGAATTTTGTTCAAATTGAATATACAATGTATTTATAGTTCTTCATATAGATATTTAAATGAAAGTAGGTATTCTTATTCGTTGATACTATGTCTACTTTACTCTGAAGGGACGTTACTATGGATGAATGTTTTAGGAGTAATGCCCCTTTTATATTTTACAAATATGAATTGGTAATTATTGTTTGACTGAATTATATCCTTTCAAAAATTATGTCTTGTCTTGAAATTACTTTTGTTTAAAGATAAGCCTTGCCATGAACAAAACACCCGAAAAGTCGAGCGTGCTGTCCTTGGACTGCTCTTGTTTATATCTTGTACTTACTTCACTAGCTTCATAATTCCAAAGCATGGCTACTGTGACATGAACTTAACATTGATCTGAATTATTAATTTATAACCTTATGGCTTTATCTAATTTGGGAATATATAGAATTTAGTTTCATTGTTTCTTCAATAAAAATTGATATGGTTTTTTATTTCTTTTTATTTTCTGAGATTAGAAGTTTGACTACGGTAATTTGATTGAAATGTTTACCATGAGAATTTGTCTAAATATTTATTTCTTAATCTATATAGGTGGCAACACAGACAATGAAATTCTTATTCTAATGGATTTAATATACACACTTAACAGATTCTATTTCCTTGCAGTATATATTTGGATGTTGATGTTTCAGAGTGTGACCAAGCAGTTACAATTTTTGATCGGTAATCAAAGGATGGCCCGCTCCTTTTTGGTTCGTTACCATTCAAAACCCATCTAAATGTCTTCTTGAGCAACAAACTTAATCCTACAAGCTCAGTACTGGGAGACCAGGGAGCAGAATCGTAAATAATTAGTCGAGTAACTTATTTCAAAATTGAGCAAAAATTAAATAGAATAAACTAAAATATATGAAAATATTGTTAACCATTTTATTTTTGTATTCTAACAGATGTGGTGACTGTGTATCAACTGAAGGTGTTAAATGTAAATGGAATAAGGAAACATTAGTATGTGGTAGTACTGGTATTGATAATGTAAGTACAGCTGATTTACGATTTTTGGTCAAGCGATTTTTCGAAAATTGGCGGTGACTCGACATAGATCTACAGTAGGACATTTTCTCCTATATGTTTGATGTTAAAATTTTAAGATAATTCAAAACATGATTTTTCGAAATTAGTGCTAATTCAACAACTGTTTATAGTCCACTGTACAAAGAATCTGTTAAAAATTTATGCGATAATTCTACACAGATCTCTAGTTGTGAGTTTTTCACACCTCTGTTTTTTGTAATTGCTAAATTCTGTATCGAGCTGTACTTTCATGGAGCTTGGTCATGAAATTATTTCTACAACCATCCTCTTTCCTACGAATGATTTTTAATTATGTGGGGCAGTTGTCAGTTACTGATGAAAGTATGTGCTTAGTAGTTGGTTAACAGCTAAATCCAGAAATTAAGCCTTTCCAGGAATAGTGAGTAGATTGTTTGACTGCCTTTGTATGACCTATACAATGTGCTGCTACGGTGTTAAACCCAACAAAAACAAACTGAATTGAGCTACATTACCTTGTCTTATAGAAATTCAGCAAATCAAAAGAAAATAATCTCTAGGTTATTTGTGTAATTTTTGCTTTGACATCCACTTAACATCAACACATGGTACACGTAAGTAAAATAAATCACAACTACAAAATTACATGTATTACAAAGTCAAATTAATAACTATTAAATTGATACAAAACATGACAACATTCCGTCTGTAAATTCTGAGAAAATAAGTGCACAGTTTCTTTTTGTGTTTATATTTTTATGTATATATTTTTTGTTTTGTATTGTAGAAAAACAGTTGTCCAGCTCTATTACCAAATGTAAAATATATACAAAGTGATGTTATGGAAAATGTAATATTAACTGGAAGCAATCTTAATACAGTAAGTAGTCCATGTATACAAATACTGAAAACTTACATGTTTTCAAAGAGAGATAATAATACATTTGCTGTGATTTGATAATGTTTTGATTCTTTTTAGCCCATAATATTAGGTGGCCATAATATATTGTGACTTGATAGATTTAAGATGTCCACTTATAAATTCGTTGTAATGGGGTTACATACAAATCAATGCAAGTATTTACTTGCAATTTCGTTTATTGGCATCAATCACCTGTACTAACTTAGCACAGAGCATTTCAGTTGGATTCTTCCCTAGTAGTTTGGTCCCATAGATTCAGTTTATCATCGTCCTAACATATCCAAGTTTTACTGTCATGCAGTAATGTACACATGAGTGCATACATGAGTTGTATGCTTACTCACAATCTGACAAGGATGTGTGCTTGGATGTCAAGATTGGCTTGTGCTTCTTGAACTTTCCCCACACAGTAAAACATCTAGTTGCCATGGCAAGTGTGTTTTTCCCCCTGCACAAAATGCGTCAACCAGAAAAACAGAAACTTGCTTCAACAGTGAGTAAAGTATTGTATTGTTTACGTCTTTACATTATTAGAATAATGATCAATGTGCAATCTGACAAAACCCGATCTAAAATTTCACCGCTCGCATACTCGCTAATTTAGATCTGGCCTTTTCCAAACGAAGGTCACGTTCAGGTGACCTTTCAGGGTTCCCACGGTCAGGGAAAAGTCAGGGAGAAATGAATTTTTTTCAAGGTCAGGGAAAAGTCAGGGAATTCTGAAATTAGTCAGGGAAGTTTGAAAAATAAGCAAAAGTCAGGGAAAAGTCAGGGAATTTTGTAAGAGAAGAATTTTGGTCAAACAGTAGGAAGCAAAATAAGTAAAGGCTAAGGCAGTCTTCTATTCTTTTGGATATTTTATTGATATTTATCATAATGAGTATCTTTATTATTCTTGTTAACATCTTACTCTGAAAACATGCTTATGTCTAAAGATTAGGATACAGTAACTAAGTTCTCCAGGAAGAAGTTGAAAGGGGTTTAAGCGTCCTTTGCCTTGCTGCATTTTGCTTTTTATGTAGCTCTTTCATTACCTGTCTTATTGTTTTTGTTCAATGTTAGTTTACCATTGATTACTATAATAATTCAAGTAAAATGTGTGCCTGTTTTAGTCAATCCTCTAATGTATGTTTAAGAATGTAACATCTTTGAGCATGACATGTGTTATCAAATACTTCTCATTTCGGATAAGTGTATGAATACTAAGAAAAAAAGCAGCTTAAGGGTCATTCCAAATCACTCAAAAAACTAAAAAATTCCCAGTTCAAGTCTTAGATTTTGCTGAAATTTTAACCACATCAAATTAAACCTTATTCATGGAGAAATCCAAAATTTTAGTATTGTGCTCCAAATAGTTTTTGAGATATAGACATTTGAAGTTGGTACGTACTGCACTATTATTGAAGTTAGAAATTGATCAGTTTTGAGCCATCTTTGAGGGCAAAAGTTATAAAGAAAAAGAGCTCTCAGTGTCCCTTAAGTCCATATATGTACTCACATTTAGGTTAATATTTGAGTTTAATAATCTTTTAGATTCTTATTTTTTTCTTTTTTAGCAATATTGATCAGAAAATGGCCCTGCGGCCAATTTGGGCAAAAAGTTATTACAGTGCTGTATAAGTCTTGATTTATAAATTGCTATATTTTCTTTATTTTTCAAGATGTTACTTTAAAATTTTCAGGGAATGGTCTTATAATCATAATTGATGTGTGTTATAAAATTATGGTCTTAATATATTGTTAATCAATAAAAGAAAAATATTTTTTGTATTTTATACAAGGGTACCCCCCTTTTTTTACGAAATAAGTTTTTTTCATAAGCTTGGTGTGCTATACTTTTTTTTTATTTCTTAGGATATTCTTATAAAAATGTGTATACATTGCATTCAAATAAGTTTAAAACTATTTGTCTTGAAGAAAATAGTCTCTAAAAGTGGCCCTAGCATTCAAGTGGCATAAAAAAGTGACGAATGCTAACACTTTGAAACTTTTTGATTGCATTATCCTACTATATATTAATATCATACTAAAAATAGAAAATGCCTTCTTATTCCTTCGATTGAAAAATCATGTTTCAAAAAAAAAATTTCCAAATCCAGACTGAATTTCTTGGTCTTTACTAGAATTCAAGTTCAGATTTATGGACATGCAATTGTTTATTAGAATTTGAACTTAATTTCGAGCGAAGAAAAAAAATGTTTAAAAATGTTGCTTTATATAGAGGTTTGACCAAATTTTTATGAGTGAGCAAGGAAATAAATATATATTTCTTTGTTAAAACCGTCAAAGTTAAGGTGCGAACGAATCCAAAGAACACATAATCAACTTGTTGTGGCCTAAGATGGTGCATCAAATGGCTTGTCGAGGATTACAATGCGCAGCTCTTTTTGGAAATTTTAGAATGGCATTGGATAATTCCTTCCTGCATAATCCCCAAATTGTGCAATAGTAATCAATATGTGGAAGGAGATAAGTATTGAACTATACATTTAGTGCTCAAAGATTGTGAAAACTTGACACTGTTACCGGTCAGGGAAAAATGATTTTGGTCAGGGAAAAATCAGGGAAAAGTCAGGGAATTTTGATTTCTTATCTTTGTGGGAACCCTGCCTTTCCTCATCATAATATTAATGACAAAACGTAATGATATGTAACTTGTTTACATCATCTATGTCACACAATTTGAAATGAGCCACCCAATCGCAGACTGTAAATAATACCGCTGATAAATTTGCATGCAAACCATTGTCTAAAAATAGAAATAACGAAATGAAAATATGATTAATAGTGTTTTCGTCTTGATGAAAGCTACGCATTGATTAGTCAATACAAAGTTCATCTCGACATGACCTTGCATTGACTAAGTAGAGATCCAGTACAACAATGCGAGTAGAACAGGATCTCTGTTTACAGAGATTGGATCAATGTGATAGTTAATATTGATATAGTCTGGGTCACTTACAGTGGAGGAAAGACCTTGTGATGTAGTTCATAAGCAAAATAGTTGTCGACATGCTTGGTTATATTGAAATAGTCTAGGACATTCTTATGGAGGGAGCCTTTCTGGCTAGCTCAGTCGGTAGCACACAAGTCTACTAATCGAAGGGTGGTAGGTTCAATTCTCGGATGGGGCATACTTTAGTGGAGCTTGGACATGAAATAATTTCTATGGCCATTTTTTCTTCTACCTCCAATTTAGGCTGTCAAGTTGTTCCTACTTTCCTACTATTTCCTACTATTTGAATATGTAAAACTAATAAAGAAGTGTTGGTTAAAATAAGATTAAACCATTGTACAGCAATCTTTGCTTACTCCTCTCTTAATTCTGGAAAGTTAACTTTGGCTGTGGGCAAGATTTCATTTTTACTAGTCCATTTGCAAGTGGAAACAAACCTGAATCCCCCACCCCCATTAACTGATTGATTAAAATAAGAATGATATTTATCATTAAATCAAATAAATATCTTCAATTATGTTATTATGCTGATTGATCAAATGAGCAAATGTTAATCTTAATCTATATCTGTATCTTGAAAATGTTACATGACACTTATTTATATGTATATTGTTTAAAATTATATTTTCATCCTCTTCTTACTGATCCAACACTAGCTTGCTCACTTGGCTATTTCTTTCATTATACCCCCGCTTGGAAGAAGAGGGGGGTTAACTGTTTTACCCTTGTCTGTGTGTGTGTGTCTGTCCGTCCGTCCGTTACAAAATTTCTGTCGCAGTTTTCTCAGCAACTATAACATGCAGCAGCCTAATACTTTGCATATTGCTCCATCCCATAGTCCCATGTGGTGTAAAGCGATTTCATGCTCCTTGCTCATCTACTTCCTGTTTGTCGCATATTTTTAGATTTTGGCGGGGGTATCACTAGTGAGCATTAGCTCACAGATTTACTTGTTTTATTTGTAATAGATTTCCTTAGTGTTTTCTCTATAATGTGTTTGACCTTGTTAATGACCTCTTCCAAATACAACAGTAGGGTACTTCCTTTGTGGAACTGTATATTTGACAGTACCAGTTGCTTCAAATTTGCTCACTATCCTTCTTAAATAGTATTTTGATGGTGTTCTTTTCTCTGATTATAATTTATGTATTCTTTGAATTAATGAAGGGCAGAATTTTCCAATTTGTTGTGTAATGTAATTGTTATTTTTCACGGCCAGTTTGATAAACTAAAAATAATGCCGTCTTATGAGCTGTCCCCTTGATGTTGCATGACAGCATTAAATGATTCGATCATTGTTTGTGCACATTACCTTTCTAACAAGTAGTCAACTGTCTATCTACTTTTACTTTTGAGAAATTTATTCCAAGTTCTGTAAGCTATCATAATCGTTGGATCACCCTGTATATGTTCCTACTTTTTGAGTAAATTCTCTTACTATTTCCTACTTTTTTCCTACACTTTTGGCAAACATTAAAAAGTTCCTACTTTTTGATGAGAGGCCATTTGACAGCCTGCTAATTTTAGATCAGTTATGGCAGTAGTCAGTAACTGACGGAAGTAAGCACCTAGTAGTTGGTTTACAGCTAAATCCAGAGATTTAGACTTTCCAGGAAAAGTGGATAGGTGGACTGACTGCCGTTATATGACCTATAAAATGTGTTGCTACGATGTTAAACCAAACAAAAACAAAAAACAAAACAACTAGATTACTGGGCAATATTACCCGTTGTATACCTGTAACTACCATTTATGATTTACCTGTGTTTCATATCCTTGAAGTACTTAGTATTTAGTTAAAGATAGGTCAGTACACCATCAGTCTAATTACATGTAAACATACTTGGGTTTAGATTAGTTTTTCTCTGACAAATTAATATTTTGTAAGCTACTGTAGATCTATAATGTTTGTTTTCAGACTGGGTACAACTATAAATGCCAGATGGATGGTAAATGTTTTAATGCTGTTTTAGATGGAAATAATCTAACATGTCAGAGTGTTAAAGTAAGTTTACTATAATTATACCCCCCCCCCCCCCCTAAAAAACAAAATATGAGGGTATATAAAAGTCAGCTTGTCGGCCAGTCTGTAGCTTTTTTATGGCCGCTGAATTTCTCAGCTCATATTTTTGCCAATTAGATTCAAACTTAACAGATGTTCCAGATATCAGGCAAACATGTGTATATCCCGTTTAGCCATTTATTTTTTTGCAGAGTTATGGCCCTTTGATAAAAGAAATCTTGTCCGCTCATTTTCTCAGCATCAACTTTTTTGACAAGCACCTTTTAGGAGGAGGGTTTAATCACATTCTGTGATTGGTCTTATATACACAAAGCAATTTCTAGTATTAGACTGGGTCATATTATTTGACTTTTCTTAAATTTTCAGAGACTCTGTTATATGATGTTTTAATTTGGCCGTGACTAAGTTGTTACAGCATTGGAATGGTAATCATTTGATAGCCTGGTCTTGGTTTTAACTCCCATCCAAAAACCTACCCTCATTTCCATGAGCAAGAAGCTTTCTCCTTACTGCTTAGTACTGGTGCTATAAAGTTGACATGAGAGTGATTAATCCAAGTTGTATGAATCAATCAAGCTGAAAAAAATAAGCACTATAAAATACACTATATTTGACTTTTCTTTAAGTAATAACATGCTCATGTAGTGCTCTAAAAAGTTCTTAGACTAGATCTAGTGAAAGTTTTGAGAAAAACTGATTATGTGTACCTCATTCAAATTCAAATACACTCCTTTCAATTTCTTTTGTAAATAGTGATGAAACTACATTTAAAATGAAAGTAGTGAATCGTGTTAAAACACCGTCTAGAAAGTGTTTATGTGTAACCCAATACATTTCTTGTATTCTACAATGATAAAAATATATTATTTACCATTTAAATCATATTATGAGTATCAGAATGTATTTGTCAAAAAATACACCTATTAAGTCTTCAAATTTAGCCAGTGAACTGAGGACCGAGTCCACCAACATTGCTTGGTCCAGTGACTTTTAGAAATAGAGTGGTGCTATGCTTTACCAACATTTTACATCCATGTATATAATAATTTAATAAAAAATCATTCCATTGTTATATTGATTATTTTATTTAGAATATGATTATTATTTTGAATTATTATAATGGACAGCTTTATTTAAACATATCACTGCGATTTTTTGGTCAGGTAGTATTTTGGTCCAGTACAAAATTCCGTTTCTCTGTACCTACTGTCCAATGCTTGTGAAAGTTTTTTTTGACTGCATCCATTACGCTATGTTCACATACATATGAGATGGATTTCTCTCACATGCTTATGTATGGCACAAATTTAAATAGCAAATATCAGTAAATAACTTGTTGATCTTTGTTTATTACTCGCAGACATCTGTAGACACTTACCAGGATCCCTGTTAGGATTTGTAAGTCGAGTCTGTGTATGTGAAGCTGGGATAAGCTGTTAAATATTAAAAGCTATTTATATTGTATTTTACAGATCAGTACAGATATAAGTAAATCAGAAAAACCAATCAAGGTGAAGGTTGGACTTGTTGCTAATGTAGATTGTTCTGCCATGAAAGATATTGATGATAAATACAGCAATAAAGGTATTGATTTTAAATTTTCTTTGAAATTAAAGTACTTGTTATAGAGTTGCCTGGGACTATTGAAAGTGGTAAAATGGTTGTCTAGAACAATTGAAATAACATGTTATAAGGTTATCTGAGACATTTAAATAACCTGTTGTAGTTATTTATTCTTGTATACACATTCAATAAGACACATACACATGTATATTTTTAGTCGATTATCGGCTAATAGTTTGGCGAAACATGGGCAGGCTTCGGGTGTCATTTACAATTGCGTTAAAATTTTCAATGTAGCATATATTTTTGCCACCTATTGTCAGATCTTCACGGAACTTCATACATTGATAACATTCCATGTGATGAACAGAATTAGACAGTCGCCACAACTCTGGCTTTATTATTGATTGCTTTCCCATTGTCACTTTAGTGTTGAAGTTTTTAAATCCGGCTTTAATGTGGTTTCCGCATAACATTTTTTTGTTTTAGATACTTATCACTATAATTTTTGAAATATTCATTAGAAAAATATCTCAAAATAAAATAAATCTTACACTTGTTCCTAAAATTTGTGAATACCCTGCTTAAATGTGACTGTTTTATATTTTAGTTATAGTTTATGATTGTGGTTTACTTGTAAACGAAGACTGTAGTAAATGTTGTGCATTGAATAAGGAGAGATACAAATGCAACTGGAACAATGGTGAATGTCAATACAGTTCTACCAGTACTCGGTGTAATGACAATAGAGGATGTCCTAAACCAATAATTGACCAGGTAGGAGACTTATAATAGCTACTTCATATGTACTGACCTCAGTTTGACTGGTTGTTTATAAACACCTCATTCAGGTGGCTGTATGGCAGACTTAGGCATCTTTGAGTCTAAAGAACGTGTTTTTATCTCTGCAGAAGGCCCTCTACAGAAAAAATGGAGTGCACAACAACAGCTTTTGATATTTCCCTTAATTATACCCCCGCAAACGAAGTTTTCGGGGGTATACTGGAATCACCCTGGTGGTTGGTTGGTTGGTTGGTTGGTTGGTTGGTTGGTTGGTTGGTTGGTTGGTTGGTTGGTTGGTTGGTTGGTTGGTTGGTTGGTTGGTTGGTTGGTTGGTTGGTTGGTTGGTTGGTTGGTTGGTTGGTTTGTTGGTTGGTTGGTTGGTTGGTTGGTTGGTTGGTTGGTTGGATATGTGGTCTGTCCCAAAAAATTAATACATTTGTAGTATGTTTATTTCTTAATGTATTTTAATAGAAGCTGTTATATACCATGACTTAATGGTGTATACAAAACTCATGTAACTATGGAAACATATCTCACTTGTTTAAAATATTTAATGGTGTTATATATTTTAAATCTAATTTGATAACTGTATAGTATGCTTTTTTCTAAATAGATTTTTTTCTTATCTTATTTTATTTTATAGAATTTGCACAGGCGTTTACAGTTGATGTTTATATGCATGTTATATCAATTCCAATTCAAAATGGCCGACTTGCGGCCATCTTGATTTTTTTAATTTAATTTAATAACTGCATGCTTATTTCTCAACAGATTTTTTATTTTTTTATTTTATAGAATTTTGCACAGGCGTTTACATTTGATGTGTACATACACTTTATATCAATTCCAAATTCAAAATGGCCGACTTGTGGCCATCTTGAATTCTTTTTAATTTCGTTTAATTACTGTATGCTTATTTCTCAACTAATTTAGATAGAATTTTGCACAGGCGTTCACAGTTGATGTGTACATACACTTTAACTCAATTCCAATTCAAAATGGCGGACTAGCTGTCGTCCTTTTTCAAAATTAATACAGTCTTATATTGACTTATTACCATACATATTTTGAAAAGAAATTGCATACAAGGTCTCACTAATACAGTTGATCAGGATGACTATTCTTCATCAATTTATATTCAATATGGCTGACTGGCAGCCATCTTGAATTTTTATTTAAATTACTGTATAGTACATGTATGTGTTTTTTTACTCAATTTTATCCAAATTTCGCTCCAAAGTCTTTATTGATGTAGTTGACTTGTACATGGATTTACTTAGGATACAAATTCATTATGACAGACTGGCAGCCATTTTGACTTTGTTTAAATAACTGTATAGTAAGCTTATTTCATTACCAATTTCTTCTTGCTGAAGTCTGATTGATTTATTGATTGATTAATTGGATTTTACGGCTTATTAATGCAAAAAGGTCATATTACGCCGAAAACAATTGATGATACTATTACTTCAATAGATAATGAAGATTTTACGTCCTATATTTTATGATAAACATTTATTTCTTTCAAGTATTGTTTGGTTTTGTTTTGGTTTTACGGTGCACCAACACAAAAAGGTCATATCGCGTCGAAAGCAATCAATGATACTATTTATTAAATCAATATTAATGATGTAAAGCTCTGTATCTTATTATATACATTTATTTCCTTCAAAAAGTTAAGTATTGCATATGATGGTACAGACTCTGTCACTCAAAAAGTTCTTTAAGTGAGTTAACTTTAAAATGTTTGTCACGGATGTATTTAAGATCCTGGCAGTAAAGGAGAACGTATTTGACATTGAAATGCTCGTCACATGGTATACATTTATGTGCTTTCTTTCTTTTGAGAAGGTATGAATGTGTTAATATAGTATGACCAATTGTACATCTCATAGTAACTATTTATCTCATTGATTAGCAAAAATTATTGACGAAGATGAATCAAGGGTTTATGGCTTTATGTCATGTAACTTATTAAATATAGCATTATTCCACATTGTTTGCCATTTTGACTTGCTGAAGTCTATTATGTACTGCTATTTTTATCAAATTCTTATTGTTGAACTTTTTTTTTTTTGATGTATTGATATTTTATCAAATTCATAATGGCTGATTGGCGTTATAGCTACATGAGATTTTAGATATTATTTTAACTTTACTTCTGTGAAAATAATGATCGGTAATTTAAGCTTTCTTATGGGGTATTTGTGAAATTCTTGATACAAGATATTGTAAATACTAATTGTTTGATTTAAATTGTGTACATTGCTGACTACCATTTTTGCAATTGCCTTATTTTTTACTTATTTATCAAAAATTACAAACACATTCTACATTTTGCTCTTCTGGTTACAACATACTCGTGATGAGTTTAAATGTGATCACTCTTTGTCTGTTGTTCCACTTTACATTCATAATGACCGAATGGTGTTCATTTTCATGTAAAAAATCATTTGACATATCACAACTCTGTTCATTTTGCTTTTTCATAAATCTATAGTGAATTACACTGTAATTTGCTGTTTATTTCCAATTTGATTTTTGCATCCTATTCTTTTCATGGTTTTTATGCTTCTTACAACATTTACCCTTTTGGACTTCCACAATGTTGACTTGCTTTTATCTTGAAATGTTGCTGTTGCGGGGGTATTTTCGCCACTGGTGGCAGTTCTAGTTGTAATTTTACTTGAATATAACCTCTTAAGATCAACTACCTCTAAACAGCAACATAACCCGGGTCTATAGCGCAGTTGGTAGCGCGGCGGGATTTGGAATCTTGTGTCGATGGGGTGCTGGTTCGAATCCCAGCTGGGTAGGATATACCCTTCCGTAAAATTTGTCAATAATGTCGATTTTCCTCCATTGACTAGATAATATGGAGAAGTTTCTGACCTTGTGAAAGGGTAGGTGAGTACTGGTTGTAGACAATGGTCCAGAAAAGCTAGGTTAGGTGTCCTGAGGTGACCTTAATTGTGTTGACATGGCATTAAATCCAGTAAAAAGAAACCCAAAAAAACCATTAATATTCTGTAGTCTTTCCCAGGGCCAGTGGCTGTGGTTCTAGAGAGGTTGTAATTAGTGCTGCAACGATTCAACGGAAAGTCGATTCAATGCGATTCGATACATTTTCTTTCGATTCGATTTTTTCGATTCAATTCATTTATCAATATAATTTACCTCAAATGCTAAATTTTTATTTGTTTTTTTCAAGTACGAAATGGATTGGGTACGAATGTTAAGTTCGCGAAAATGTATTATGATAGTAATTTCGACTAATAAAGTATAGAAAGCATGGAGCTTAAATTGTAGAAAAGTGCAGTTCTTGATAAACTTCCGTACATTAAACATAAACGTTCGCTTTGTTGGGAAATATAGGCTAGATTGCTGTTTACAGGTACGAAACATCAAAACTTGACAGGTAAAATTCAATCACACTGACCCAATTTGCATAGCAAATTAGGGCATGAATAAATATTTGGAACAGAGTTTCCATGCTTGTTAAATCGTATTGAAAGCTTTAGAGAAATGTAACTAAATTAAACCCAGTTTCACAGTCAACGTACTTAGTCTTTTAGGTGCGCCTTTGCTTTTATTGTTATAACTTATGTAGACATGTTTAAAAGTCAGTATCGAATCGAAACTCGCAGGTCCCAAATCGAAATGGAATCGGCACCCTCGCAATCGAGTTTCGATGTATCGAATTGAATTGCAGCCCTAGTTGTAATGCATCTGTAAATAAAGTCAAACTGTTTGTATTCTATCTCTAACAAATTGGCTCACATTGCCTAGGTCCATATGGAAAGGTTGCATTTATCCAATTACGAAGCCTTTTTGAATAAATTGTTACTGTATTTAGAAGTCGGTTGTTCTGTCTGTAGCTTTCGCTTGTTTGTTCAATTTCTCAGCACCTGTGGTACGAGTTTGATTCAAACTTCAACCATTGGAGGGGTATCAAGCAGACATGTGCATAGCATATTTTAGCTACGGTCCATTGATTTTTTTAGAGTTATGGCTTTTAATTTTGATGGATTTACAGTTGTTAAAAAACAAACTCAACTAATTAAATTCAATTTATCCATCTCTATACTCTGTTACCTACAGCAATTTTTGACCAAGACCTGTTGGGGATATTTATAGCATTCAGTGATAGGCCTAGAAATGTTTGTCTCTTTAATGGCTTTCATTAGTTCTACAACAAGGAGAGTCATCACCAGGGCTTTAATGATTCACTGGGAAGTTGACTTGATGTTCTCCTGATTTAATTTTTGGAACAATGATTCATTGAATTATATACTTTATTCTAAAAATGGAATTGTATACATTGTAAATGGAACCAGATATATAAAGCAATCACATTTTCTGATTTGATTATCAGTAGTTTATCATTGTAACCTAAAAGTGATTGAGACAAGCTATAAGAGACTGTAGCAATACTTAAATGGTAAAACATGGTGACATTAATGTTTTTTAATACATGATTGAGTGTTTTGATAAAATTGTGTGGAGCCGCCCTGCTAGCTCAGTTGGTAGCACCCAAGTCTACTGATTGAGGGTTCGTGGGTTTGATTCCCGGGCGGGGCATACTTTTGTGGAACTTGGTCATGAAATTATTTCTAAGGCCATTTTCCCTCCTACCAATGATTTTTAATTATGTTGGACAGATGTCAGTCACTGACAAAAGTATGTGCTTAGAAATTGGTTAACAGCTAAATCCAGTGATTTAGCCTTTCCAGGAGGAGTGAGTAGGTTGACTGACCGCCATTATATGACCTATAATTGTGTTGCTATGGCGTTAAACCCAACACACAAACAAACCATTGTGTGGTCTCCACATCTCTGAAACTATTTTAAGTGTAAATTGCATTTTTTAAAAAAGTTTTATGCTGATACATGTTCATTGACTTTACAGCTATTACCCTTGCTTATTGGGCTTTTAGTATTTACATGTATACCCATACATCAGTCTCTTTAGTAAATATAATTATTACTCCTTGTAAATGTCCAGCCAATACTTTGATGCAAAGGAATTATACTATCATGGAAGGTACTCATTTACACAAGGGTCACAAGCAATTGCTTATTAATTTCTTGCTAAAGTAAATGAGCAATTCTCCTGGTGGGGTTTAAACCAACGACCCCACGACCTCTAAAGAGGTTGCAGAGGGAGAAGAAAGACGGGGTCGAGAAAATACCAAGCGACGTCAAGAAACAGTTGAAAGGAAGGCATTTCCGGTCTTTATAGGATCTGCGAATCTCCACTTGTCAGTTAGTCATCCAGTACAACCAGCTGTGGTATATAGAAACATACAACCAGTGTGTGCATGGCTATGATCGCAGTGTTGAGTGCGGAGGGGGTTATTATTATACCCCCGCTTCGAAGAAGAGGGGGGTATACTGTTTTACCCTTGTCCGTGCGTGCGTGCGTGTGTGCGTCCGTCCGTCCGTTACAAAATTTCCGTCACAGTTTTCTCAGCAACTATACCATGCAGCAGCCTGAAACTTTGCATATTGCTTCATCCTATAGTCCCATGTGGTGTAAAGCGATTTCATGCTCCTTGCTCATCTACTTCCTGTTTGTCGCATATTTTTAGATTTTGGCGGGGGTATCACTAGTGAGCATTAGCTCACAGATTTACTTGTTTTGAAAAGAAATAGTCTTTGACATTGAATATTGCGCTGCGTGAGTAACCATGTCATAAACATTAGGATAACGTCATAAACATGCATTGGGTCGCTGATAGTGATAGTTTTCTAATGATAATTTCTCTTTACTGAGTCCTTATTTTTTTCTGATATTTTGTAAGAATATGCAGGACATATTCTGATTTATGTTGATCTTTTTGTTATCTGATTGTATCCAATAAATGTAAACTGAAGCAAAAGTCCACATTATTTTGGATCATCCCTCTTACTACTGCTTCTACATGACATCATGACCTATAACCCACCTTATTATTTCTTATATTTTAGTTGAAACCATCTGATGGACCATTTAAAGGTGGTACTGTCATAACACTAACTGGTAAACATTTTGGACATTGGAGTAATAGAACAATCAATGATTATAAAGCTAATTCGGCTGTCGAGGTTGATGACATTTCATGTACAGTTAGTGACAATAAAGATGATTATAATGTACATCCTGGAGGTTCCAATACAGATTATCTACATCCATTCCCTACTAGGTGAGTTACTACAATTGTGACCAGTCTTCGAATTTAGCCAGTGGACTGTGGACCGAGTCCATCAAAATTGCCCTCGTTTCAGTGACATTAAACATGTTAGTGGTCCAATGGTCCACCAGCTTTTTAAGACCACTATTTTTACTTTTATATAAAACATTGATACTTGTTGTGACATTGTATGTTTAATTTTAGAATATATTATGCTAAACCATTACATGGAATTGCATATTTGAACATATCACTAAAAGTATTTTTGGTCCAATAATTTTCCATTTGGACTTTTTTGGACTGAATGTCCAGTGCTAATGAAAGTTTGTAGTTTAGACAGATTGTGACTGAAATTTTGTTATGGTTTTGAACATTTTTTCGGAGGCCAAATTAGTGAGGTCAAGCATGTCACATTGGTAGAAAACAGGTGGAAATTACATTGTCACAAATGATAACTGCTCTACAGTATTGGAAGCCAAAGGTTTTTAAATTTGCAACATGTTTATATAAAAAGTGAAAATATTCACTTACTTATTTTAATCCTACTTTCCCTTACCTACTTTTTCTTGAAAATGTCCTACCAGCCTTACTTTTTTGGATGATCATGGAATTGACTAGTAAAGAGTGATTTTATTTCATACAAAGTCAATGTATGAGAAAAGCCCTACTATTCCTTATTTTCAATTTTCCTTTATTTTGCCCTACTTTTTAGTATAAGGGGCTCTACTTTTTCACTACTTTTTTGTACGGGGGCCAGAGGGGTCCACCGTGCACCCCCCTGTAGACTTTTTGCCACCTATGCTAAATTGTTCCTTAGGGTCCATTGAATCAGAATCCGCGTTGTTCTCAAAAATAAACTTTTGCATACTACCTGAAATGCCACAGTTTCCATGGCAACCCCTTGTTTTTTGTCAAAAGTGTCGGTGTTTGTAAAATCATTAATAACTTGAACAAGCATTAAGCTAGAATAATATAATTAGTGTCATATCAAAGCTGAGGCACTGATCTTTAGACATATGTGTAAAACTATCCGCTAAAAGACAGTTTAATTCATGAAATTAACTGAAAAACACAAAAAAATGCAGAAAAATATTGATTTTTTGTATTTACATGCATATCTTTTAATTTCCAAACCCTATTTTGGAGAAATAATACATTTATTTTTTATAAAATATTTCACGAAGGTCTACTCTATCATATTCAAAATTTATTTTATGACAGAAGTACTATTTATGTATGTAAAAACCGTTTCCATAGCAACCGCTATTTTCACGTTAGAACTACTTTTTGGTGATTAAACTTAATTATTTGCTCAATTCTAACGTTATGATTGCAATATTGATATTAAATGATGTCTGAGACTCATGTCTTTAATATTATTGCTGTTATCATTAAATTCAGTATCAATACCTTCATAAATATTGTTTAGAACTCTTAATCAAAGCGCTGAAAGCACTGATTTTTTTAGGTTTGACAGTACATTGTATTTAAGTGTTTACATATTAGAACGTTTGAAGACTATGGTTATTGTGCAGTGGTGGTCTGTTGAATAAAGAAATAATATATTAAGATATAATAAGACTAAAGAGACTCTTGTTGTTTTGTTTTTGCTTTTACTGAAATGAAATTATGCAGGAATATGATTTTGTAATTTAGATTTTACGCTGTATATCATTACTTTTTAAAAGGTTATGTTCGGGTACTATGCATTTGTAATATTATTTTTCTGTTGGCTATAAATAGTATATTTGATGCCAAATAAAGAATATGTTATGTTATGGTATGTTTTGGCGGCCGACTAATTTTACCAATTTTCCTGGGCATGTTAATCGGTTTAATTTCTATAAATTTATCCTAACTTACAAGTTTGTTTATATAAACACAGGCAAGTCTTCGACCAAAGCGAAAAATACTTGTTCATTGACATGTCAGTTCAATGTAAAATGGCCATAAAATATTATTGCAGTATATCAAACTTGATATAATAGTGAGTTAATATATAGACATGTAGTATCATACATAATGTAGTATACTATACATTCATATGATACTCAAGACATCTGTTAGCTGTAAAGCATGAGGATAATTTTAAAGCATCTTAAGCTAACATTTTCCAATTCGAAAGTTTTTTGTATATAATGTTACACATTTATATTTTAGCTAAGGAAGTTGTAAGTACCTATTCTACCTTAGAATTTGTGGAAGAATGTATGACTCACTAATCTTATTTTTATGGTTAGTCATTGGATATGAACCTCAAAAGTTAAGCTTCATACCGAGTATTTTACGGTCACTATACCTAAATTGTTAAGGCCAATAGAGTATATATACAGAAAGATATCTATTACATGTATCTGGGTTCTCTCTAGCTCTGGTTGTTATTTTTCTTGTATTTGGTTATGACTTTTATTCTTGAAGTTTATCATTATAACTGGATTTATGTGAGTGAAATAAATTTGTAGTAGAAAAATGAAAATCAATTAAAGTATATAATGGTGGCATCGGACAAATAAAAATCTCAAGTACGATTGTAGAAAATTGGTAACACAGCGGTGGGATTTCTTAATAATTTCACCATGATTAGGGAAATTAGTAACAATGAGAACACAGTTTACGTCTATAGCCATAAAATATCCTAATCTTAAAATCAATATTTAAAGAATGTTTAAATGTTTTTGAATATGACTGAACCTAAAATTTGATATATTGTAAAACAATATTCTACGTGAATTAGCTAACCTATGTTCAAACTTTGCATTAAATTATCATTTAGTCTGTGTTAAACATTGCTTAAAATATATCAACATTACCAATATCTTGAAAAGTACATGCATCATAAAAACCAAGGTAGGACACATGAATTCAACAAAAAACACTAGTTGGGTTTATTAGGGTACACATCTCTATCCAATTTAACATTTTATGCACTTTTCTATTTTAATTTATATCAGTTTGCAATACTTTTACCAAATAGTTTACTATAATGTTAAAATAGCAAATTGTTTGAAAATTCAACCTCTCAAACTCACTGTGATTAAAATCATTTGGAGTATTATTTTTATCCCGAGTAACCTTTCACAGAATTGTAAATGAACTCGTTCTATAGAATTTCCTAGGACGTATCACCAAACTTGGATTGCATAGTACAGAATGAGTGATATCAATTTATCTAACAGATCTAATTCATGTTTTTGGAATACCTGTAAATTTATACAAATATTTGTTTACTTTAAAATACCTATTAAAGCTTGGCCAACGAATCAATTTTAGCATTAGAGAATGACCCCCCCCCCTTGATGAGAAAACTACACCAATGTATGTTAATTGTTCAACAATATCTAGTTCATATCATTTTAATAGAATTTAGTATTCTCTAAAATCCTGCCACTTTTTTGAAAATCATAACCTTAGTTTTACTAGTGTCTACCACTGATTTCCATAACTTACCATTATCTTCAAAAACGTTTATACTTAATTGTAACTCGACTCTACTTTTAGCAAAAATAACCATGTCGTCAGCATATAAAATGAAAACATGTTAAACATATCAACTTAAATGCCAGCAAGACTATTACTGATAAGCATATCCTCGATTTCAGTTAAAAAGTGCAAATAGGATGGGCGAAATGCAGTCCCCTTGTCTAACACCTACGTAACATGCCATCAAATTGGTCACTCACTTGATTATGTACTTTAACCAGTGATTCATTTTGAAGCTGGAAAACATGAGTCCATGGGACTCACATATTTTGAAACAATGAGTCCCTCCCAAACGACAATGAGTCCCAAGATTTTGTTCACTAAAACATGTCCTTCAAATGATGCATGATTTTGAAACAATCAGCAGTTACATGTACTTAATATCATTGTATAATGCAAATGAATGCATCTGTCTGTGACTTAATTAGCAAATTAGTGTAGTGAAATCACTTGAAGGGTTAAAACATATAACTATTACATTTAGTAAATGATATGTCTGCTGTAACTCACAAGTAGTTTATTAAATACTCCCTGGATGTTTGGTTACTGAGTTATTTGTTCTATGTTTTACACAAAATTCACAGAACACATTGATTTTGTATCAAATTGTAAACTTAAATTATCTAATTTTCATTTCAATTAAACGTTCTTCTTTTTGGTTAAGCATCTTTACTTGCTAGTATTATGTTCATCAAAAGAGATTAAAATGCATATACGACCTTTTTTGGAAAATGTGTTATCAGTGTCCTCGTTTTTGATCCTTCTTTGTTTAAATATTTTTTATTAGATTATTTAATTAGGTTTACTGTAAAGAACATACATTTTCTTAAATATAACATATCATGTAGCAATGTATGATTATTATTGATTTTTTAGAGTCTGCAAGCGGGTAGATTACGTGACGAATACTACGACTATTTTCATAAATTCACTTGAACCAACCGGCGTTTATTCTTGAAATCGAAAAATTGAGGCTATTTCCCCGTTATCTATTGCTTAATTAAAGAAGTTAAAATCAAAATAATAAGATTATTAAACTACTAACGTAGATTTAACCTTGCTTCATTTGATTGACGATAGCGTGGGTCTCGAAACCATACGAAAACATACGCAATCATTGGCAAACTACTAATTACGTCTTTTCTGACTGCCTCACAACTCGCTCATAATTTAATACAATTATCAATTTAACGGCAAGCATCCAAAAAGCTTTATCTACTTATATTATTGTTGTATCACAGTTTGACACTTGTTTGTTAATTTCAATCATTTAATTACGATATCAAACTTGTCGGGCCGACATATAGCACTATCGATTTTTAAGCGGACGCTGGTTGATCTTAAAGGTGACAATATACACAGGGGCAATTAATATACGAACGAGTCACTAATTATCGGCTTTTAAGGCGTGTGTACTAACAGCACAACTCCCACGTAGTTGATAGGTCGATTACATAAGAAATGCAGATGTAAGAAACGTTCCATCCATCGTTAAATCGATGTCTCGAGGACTGTCATGATCTGGGTCATAATTTGTTTCATTGATTTTCCGAAAATGTCGGCGACTTCGTTTTCGCTTTGATGTGCTAATAGAGCGAAGTTTTAACGGAAAGGGCGACTTCTTCGCCCGAATCGCCCTCTCGGCTCATCCTTGAAATTAGCATTTTTTTTCCACTTTTTCATAAATGAAGTTTACACTTGAAAACTAGATGTTCATGAAAGATTTTGCGTCCTAAGGACGCACATACTTTGAATTCATTGCGTCCATGGTAAAAAGTTTGCGTCTCTGACGCAGGACGCACGGCAAAATGAATCACTGCTTTAACTCTAGATTTTACCGATGAATACATATATCTTATATATAATATACAGTTTTATTAGTAAAAAGCTTTAGTGAAGTCAATAAATGCACAAAATAACTATTTGCCAGTATTAGGTACGTGATTTATAATCCAGTGTTAAACAAAAATATCAAATGTTCCTAATTACTGTCCAACCAGTCAAACGGTTATTAAGCATCCTTGTAAATAGTTTTCTTATCATACTCAATAAAGTTTCGACCCTAAAATTGTTAACTTCATTTATACTACCATGTTTGTGTAGAGGTACAACAAAACCCTCAGACAAACTTCAAGAAAAATATCCAACTAAATATAAAAAAAAATATCAAAAAGAGATAATATGTATAGATACAAAGTATGCCTTCCATGCATACAGCACATATCAGGGCACCTGATTGTTACTATTCAATTGTACAATAGCTAAGTTTAAGATAAACCAGCTAATGCGTTTCGTAATGTTGATATGGGAGCGTTACCACCTTGTAACAAGTGTTTAGTACAGCAAATCAAGAGATTTAATAACCTGGTAGCCATTCGGAAAAATGTCCACGATGCTGATCCTAACATACATCCGTTTCAGAACAATTTGGTCAGATGAATAATGACGTGTATTTTGAACCTTTATGGTTTAAAGGTATCGTTTTTCAATCTCAGCTGTTCGATACCCTTGATAACGATAATGCTGATGAAGAAGAAGATAAAGATATATCTACAAATGTTGAATTAGATAAAATCATGGAGTGGATAGACGCATAAAACGATTGTTAAGATAATGGACATGTATAAATACGTATATAAAATAATAGGTTGTGTAATTTCTATTCGTTTGGGGTTTGTCGAATCATGCGGTTCAAGGTTCAGCCCGGGTTTTGGCTGGTCATACCTTTCTTGAAAAATTGACTTATGGCCTTTAATCCGCAATATGTAGCACAGTTACCAGCTCCTTAGGAAGGGAAGGTAGGCACTTGTTAGAATAGGGTCCAGGAAAACTTTCTTCACGAGTTGGTCGATGTAAACTAATAAACAAATATTACGTATAAGTTGGTTTTGGTTTTACGACACATTGTTATATAGTTTGGTCACTCTTTTATTAATACAAATATTTTACTTAAACAGTCATTGAGTAAATAAAAGTATCTCGTTTTGACAGTTCTATGCATTACATATGTTAGGGTAAGACGTTAAACCGATTAATGTTAAAGAAACAAGTCTGGGAAGTTGGTTAAATAAGTCTGCCGCCGCAAAAAACCTTTTAAAAAGTAATGATATACAGCATAAAATCTAAATTACAAAATCATCTTCCTGCATAATTCTGTTTCAGTAAAAGCAAATACAAAACATCGAAAATCTCTTAAATCTTATTATATTATTTCTTTATTCAACAGACCACCACTGCACAATAACCATCGTTACCAAACGTTCTGATACGTGAACCACTGTAATACTGCAAAACCGAAAAAAATCAGTACTTTCAGCGCTTTGATTAAGATTTCTTAACAATATTTATGAAGGTATCGGTGCTAAATTTATTGATACAGAGCTTTTTTTCAGTAGTTGGGGAAGGGGCCTGGGGCCTTTTTATATATAGAACATTTGGGGAAATTTTATCGCAATTTCATAGAAAGGGGAACAAAATATCCAAGGTAAACTCCAAATTTGGAGAAAACTGCATGATTTTAAAGAAGTTTCAAGAGGGGAAGGCGCCTGTTAACGGCCCCTAATATATAAGGAAAAAAAGGCCTGATTGATAACAGCAATAATGATATAAACACGAGTCTCAGATATCATCTTATATCAATATTGCAATCCTACCGTTAGATTTGAGCAAAAAAATAAAGTTTAATCACCAAATAGTAGTTCTTACTTGAAAATAGCAGTTGCTATGGAAACGGTTTTTACATACATAAATAGTACTTCTGTCATAAAAATAATTTTGAATATGATAGATTAGACCTTTCTGAAATATTTTGTAAAAAATGAATGCATTATTTCTCCAAAATAGGGTTTGGAAATTAAAAGATATGCATGTTATTAAAAAAAATCGATATTTTTCTGCATTTTTTGTGTTTTTCGGTTAATTTTATGAATTAAACTGTACTTTAGCGGATAGTTTTACACATATTTCTAAAGGTCAGTGCCTCAGCTTTGATATGACACTAACTATATTATTCTAGCTTAATGCTTGTTCAAGTTATTAATGATTTTACAAACACCGACAATTTTGACAAAAAACAAGGGGTTGCCATGGAAACTGTGACATTTCAGGTAGTGCGCAAGAGTTTATTTTTGAGAACAACGCGGATTCTGATTCAATGGACCCTAAAGAACAATTTAGCATAGGTGGCAAAAAGTCTAGAGGGGGGTGCACAGTGGACCCCTCTGGCCCCCGTACTATTTTTATGGCAGAGCACTTGACAGCTTGCATTAGTCCAGCTCTATTCAGGCTATTGACTGGTAAGATTTAATAGAAGAGAAGCGCAGTGCAACAGAAGCATTACTTTTGTCAGGCAACAAATCCAACTCTCAAGGAGTTTTTCTTGTTATTTAGTTTCTTATAATAGTTATTTATAGTTTTTCTTGTGTATTTATTCAAATCTGTGAATCATTTATCAAATTTTCACATATTTTCTATGTAGCTTATAGTAATTTAAAGCCTTGTTATCGAAAGTAACACTGTTTTTGGACAGCAGGAAAATACACATTTATCTATTTCAAACAACCTTAATTATCATGATATTTTAAATAGATGCAAATATGGCTTAAAAATGTTTATATTATCTATTGCATTTCAAAATGATAGTAGATCGAATCTGAATGTAGAATTTGGTTGTCAATACTTAAAACACTAGTTTTGATCACAGTCTGTTTAAGATTAAGTCATATTACAGAAAAAAAGCTTACTCCGAATTACATAATTAAGCTTTAAAACTATTGTGGATTAGGTATATGAAACATTTACGTATAAATGAATAATGTGTGCTCATATGTAAGTACCCCACTTATTAACGAAATTAGCCGCGGCCGTGGCGTAGTGGTTAGCAGGTCAGACTTCGAATCCGGAGATCCGGGTTCGAATCCCGGTCGCGGCAGGTCATACCCTATACATGAGTTGTCGGCCTCGTGTTAGGGTAAGGTAGTACTGGTGATAGAAAAAAGTGTCCAGGAAACCTATAGTTGGAAGGGCTGTCCGTCGTGTATATGACCTATATGTGTTGAATGCGACGTTAAAAAAAATATTGTAAAAATAAAAAAATTGATGCTTGGTCACACTTTTAAAAATAAAAAACAGAATGTATTGAACTGTTTATTGTGTCTCTAGTGCATGTTATTTGTTAATAACTTCATGGATGTAAAACATTTTCAAGGCTGCTGTTAATAAATATATCTTCATATAGTGGCTTGGAAAGTTCTCTATAAAAATATATTACGACTTAATGTAAACAGGGATCCCACGGTCAGGGAAAAGTCAGGGAGAAATGAATTTTTTTCAAGGTCAGGGAAAAGTCAGGGAATTCTGAAATTAGTCAGGGAAGTTTGAAAAATAAGCAAAAGTCAGGGAAAAGTCAGGGAATTTTGTAAGAGAAGAATTTTGGTCAAACAGTAGGAAGCAAAATAAGTAAAGGCTAAGGCAGTCTTCTATTCTTTTGGATATTTTATTGATATTTATCATAATGAGTATCTTTATTATTCTTGTTAACATCTTACTCTGAAAACATGCTTATGTCTAAAGATTAGGATACAGTAACTAAGTTCTCCAGGAAGAAGTTGAAAGGGGTTTAAGCGTCCTTTGCCTTGCTGCATTTTGCTTTTTATGTAGCTCTTTCATTACCTGTCTTATTGTTTTTGTTCAATGTTAGTTTACCATTGATTACTATAATAATTCAAGTAAAATGTGTGCCTGTTTTAGTCAATCCTCTAATGTATGTTTAAGAATGTAACATCTTTGAGCATGACATGTGTTATCAAATACTTCTCATTTCGGATAAGTGTATGAATACTAAGAAAAAAAGCAGCTTAAGGGTCATTCCAAATCACTCAAAAAACTAAAAAATTCCCAGTTCAAGTCTTAGATTTTGCTGAAATTTTAACCACATCAAATTAAACCTTATTCATGGAGAAATCCAAAATTTTAGTATTGTGCTCCAAATAGTTTTTGAGATATAGACATTTGAAGTTGGTACGTACTGCACTATTATTGAAGTTAGAAATTGATCAGTTTTGAGCCATCTTTGAGGGCAAAAGTTATAAAGAAAAAGAGCTCTCAGTGTCCCTTAAGTCCATATATGTACTCACATTTAGGTTAATATTTGAGTTTAATAATCTTTTAGATTCTTATTTTTTTCTTTTTTAGCAATATTGATCAGAAAATGGCCCTGCGGCCAATTTGGGCAAAAAGTTATTACAGTGCTGTATAAGTCTTGATTTATAAATTGCTATATTTTCTTTATTTTTCAAGATGTTACTTTAAAATTTTCAGGGAATGGTCTTATAATCATAATTGATGTGTGTTATAAAATTATGGTCTTAATATATTGTTAATCAATAAAAGAAAAATATTTTTTGTATTTTATACAAGGGTACCCCCCTTTTTTTACGAAATAAGTTTTTTTCATAAGCTTGGTGTGCTATACTTTTTTTTTATTTCTTAGGATATTCTTATAAAAATGTGTATACATTGCATTCAAATAAGTTTAAAACTATTTGTCTTGAAGAAAATAGTCTCTAAAAGTGGCCCTAGCATTCAAGTGGCATAAAAAAGTGACGAATGCTAACACTTTGAAACTTTTTGATTGCATTATCCTACTATATAATAATATCATACTAAAAATAGAAAATGCCTTCTTATTCCTTCGATTGAAAAATCATGTTTCAAAAAAAAAATTTCCATATCCAGACTGAATTTCTTGGTCTTTACTAGAATTCAAGTTCAGATTTATGGACATGCAATTGTTTATTAGAATTTGAACTTAATTTCGAGCGAAGAAAAAAAATGTTTAAAAATGTTGCTTTATATAGAGGTTTGACCAAATTTTTATGAGTGAGCAAGGAAATAAATATATATTTCTTTGTTAAAACCGTCAAAGTTAAGGTGCGAACGAATCCAAAGAACACATAATCAACTTGTTGTGGCCTAAGATGGTGCATCAAATGGCTTGTCGAGGATTACAATGCGCAGCTCTTTTTGGAAATTTTAGAATGGCATTGGATAATTCCTTCCTGCATAATCCCCAAATTGTGCAATAGTAATCAATATGTGGAAGGAGATAAGTATTGAACTATACATTTAGTGCTCAAAGATTGTGAAAACTTGACACTGTTACCGGTCAGGGAAAAATGATTTTGGTCAGGGAAAAATCAGGGAAAAGTCAGGGAATTTCGATTTCTTATCTTTGTGGGAACCCTGGTAAAGAAATACATGTACTTGGTATTTAAAGATGTGGAGTTGTTCCATGTATCTGAATGTTAATTGTGTCATAGAATTTTCTAAAGGAAATATTGTCTCTTACAGAATTGTTTGTACAGTGCCATCAAAGAATGAAGAACTTATCCCCAATAATACCAATATGCTTGAATCAGATGTTACATTAAAAGTTGAATTTTCAGGACCAAAATCTGATCCAAAACAGTTTACATACAAGGTTAGTATGTTATATGTGTTGATTTATTTCATCTTGTCAACACAGTTCATTCGAATCATTCTTATTGATCATTCTAGAACATTTCACTAATTAGAAAACAATGAAAATGCTCTTTGACTTTGATTAATGGAATGCAACAAAAGATAGAAGAAATGTTATAGTTATTTCGACTGCAATGATTTTATTTAATACGTTTAAAACAAATTATGAGGGCGCTGATTCTTTTTTGATTCGAGACCCTTAGTTTAAGATGCTGGCCTTTAAGGACGCTCCATGCATTTGCAAATTACTTTTGACTTTATCAGATTTCTTTCAAATACTGTACACATGTAAATTTAAGTTTCGTTTTTTTTTTGCTTGGTGTTCAAAATGATTTTTGAAAAATATCACACAGCAGTTTGGACCATGACATCACCAAGGCTACGTAATAATAATTTTGATCACCAAAACCAAGAGGAAGAAAAACTTTAATTGACATGTACTTAATTTGATCAAAATTGGATACAAGTCGAACAATTAATTGCTGAAGTGTGGAGCTACCTTAAATGTGTCCATAAAAGTTATATGGATAAAAACAAGGGTGCACCTAATTGACAAGTGTGTTCACAATAGAACTGTATTATGTCTGTAACCCATTACTTTGAAATTTCAATTATGTTTTTAAGTTAAGTTTCTTTGAAACTCTGTTCAAAATTATTTTTAATATAGCATTTGCTCTGATCCATCGAATCGCACAGATTTGACTTTCCGGTGAATCATTGCAGCCCTAATAGTTATGTATTGATGATTTTTGCTACATTTTACCATATAAAGATATGCTGAAATCTCAGGACCCAAGCTTTTAACCCTAAACTGGTCATTCCCACAATTTTATGTGACTTGACTACCTTGGGATATAAAGGGGGTGAATGCAGTTTCTGCTTTGGAAACAAACATAATTATGATCCCTGGACTCAACAAGAATGAATTTCCCAAAACAAAATATTTCAGTAATCAAACCTGAAGCTTATGACCTTGTATCAATACTGTCCTTTTTAGCTCGACTATTTGGAGAACAGTTTGGCTATCCTACTCAGTTGTGCGTCGGCGTTGGAGTCGGCGTCAGCGTAACACTTCTTGGTTAAGTTTTTAGAAACAATATTTTTGTATCTGTTATATCTTTGCAAGTACTGGAGGGATTCACTTAAAACTTTATTTGTGTTTACAGGGTTACCATTTGAGTTCAACTCTAGGATGAATTTGGACTAAATTATGGCCCTTTTATACTTAGAAATTTCTTGGTTAAATTTTTAGGTGCAACATTTTTTCTTTGCAACTACTGAGGGGATTCACTTGAAACTTCACACATATCTACGGAGTTACCATTGGAAGTCAAATACCAAGTTACATAACTCTTGCATGACTTTGGACTGAATTATGGCCCTTTTATACTTAGAAATTTCTTGGTTAAGGTTTTAGGCGCAACATTTAATCTTTGCAGCTTCTTGAGGGATTCACTTGAAGCCTCACACATGTCTACAGGGTTACCATTGGAGTTTAAATACCAAGTAACATAACTCTTGGCTGAATTATGACTAAATTATGGCCATTTTATACTTAGAAAATTTCTTAGTTAAGTTTTTAGGCGCAACATTTTATCTTTGTATCTACTGAAGGGATTTACAGGGGTACTAATTGACGTCAAATACCTAGTTGCATAACTCTAGCAAGAATTTTGACTGGATTATGGCCCTCTAATACTTAGATTTTTTTTTGGTGCAACATTTTATTTTGAACCTACTGAAGGGATTTACTTGAAACTTCACACATGTCAATGGGATTAGGAATGAAGGTCAAATACTAAGTTGCATAACTCCAGCATGAGTTTTGATTGGTTGTCGCTGTTGTTTACATGATTACCCGGAATAGTCAAGCATGCTGTCCGTGGATTGCTCTTGTTCTTTAACTATTAAAGTGAACCTGGGTCAATAGCGCAGTAAGTAGCGCATCGGGATTTGGATACTCGTGCCCGAGGGGTGCAGGTTCGAATCCCATCCGGGGAGGTTTTACCCATGAAAATTTGACTACAATGTCGATTTTCCTTTTTTTTAAACGTCGCATTCAACACATATATAGGTCATATACACGACAGCCAGCTCTTCCTATTATAGGTTTCCCAGACACTTATCTATCACTAGTACTAACTTACCCTACCACGAGGCCGACAACTCATGTGTTGGGTATAACCTACCGCGACTGGGATTGGAACCCACAATCTCCGGATCTGAAGTCATACATGCTAACCTCAGCAGCGGCTTCGATTTTCCTCCATCGTTTAGATAATATGGAGAAGTTTTCAGCCTTGTGGAAGGGTAGGTGAGTACTGGTTATAGACAATGGTCCAGGAAAGCTAGGTTAGGTGTGCTAGACGCTGTAAAATGACCTTAATTGTGTTGACACGGTGCTAACTCCAATAAATAAATTAATGGATAAACTGTTAAAGTGATATTATGGAATAAAACCTTTGACTTTACAGCATGTCCCTGTGAGAAATATTTAAGGTTCTGTATAAAATTTGGGCCTAGTCCTGGGAATCAGATGTTACTTGTCCCTGGGCATAGTCAAATCTTTTAGATACTTCTTAAGATATTTGTTTTGTATTTTGTAGAAACCAACTTTTGCTAACATTACACCTGTAAAAGGAATGGTAGCTGGCAAAACTAGAATTTTTATTACTGGGAAACATTTAAGTATTGGTAATAAGAAGATTACAGTATACTTGAATGAAGACACTCGAAATGAATGTACAGATGTTGTAACTTCATTTTATGAGGGGTAAGTAAGTCTTGATTTATAGGCTTCAATATACATGTACTTTATTTTTGGCATATCAAGCTTTATACACAAACAATGCTTTCTAAAAGTTCTTGGAAACAGTCTTCATAATGTGAAATTTGTCCCGTGAAACAAATGATACGGGCTCCATGAATACAAACAGAATGAACAATATCTGGTCACGATTGAAAGCTCGTTTAGCATTCATATTCTCGATATGCACTACACAATATAGGTAAAACCCCATCATGTTGAAAAATGAAATTTTTAGAAAAAATGATAATGCATACCATAAGTTATTTCACTATAATAAAAGCTTATTCAATGACATGTTATGTTTTTTGATATACTTATTTAAGCTGATTTGGGAATTTGCTCAGTTGACTCTTGTTCATGATTAAATGTGCAATGTGCAAATGGTGCACAATATGAAAATTCAGTCCATTTGCATTCACTTGAAATCAGATGGGACTTGAAAAAAGCTTCGAGCGAATGCGACTTCGAGTGAACATTTTGTGGATCCTCCATTTTGTTTTCTGCAAAATTTTTCCACACCCTTTTATTCCCTTTCATGGCGTCATCTCGCATTGTTCTTAAATACAATGTCTTTTAATCTTGTTTTGAGTGTGACTTATGGCCATGTACTATTTTCTTCTTAGCATATGTTCTTTACGTCGATTCAATAAAAATGTTCATTTGATTAATCTTGACAATGTATCATCAGGTATAGATTCATACACTTAAAAAGATATACTTCTGTGGTGCTTTGCACAAAAATTGTTACGAAAAAAATCTTCATAAGTTAAATGCAAAAAACATTAATTATTCGCTCATTTTTCGGCTTATCAATTCTAAATATTATACTAATTGTGTATAATTGTGTATATCTTTTGAATATCATATCCTTAGTATGCTTATTATCTGTCTGATTTGAAGTGCTCATTTTATGATACTGACTTACGAAGATTTTTATACACCCGCTTCGAAGAAGAGGGGGGTATACTGTTTTACCCTTGTCCGTGTGTGTGTCCGTCCGTTACAAAATTTCTGTCGCAGTTTTCTCAGCAACTATAACATGCAGCAGCCTAATACTTTGCATATTGCTTTATACCATAGTCCCATGTGGTGTAAAGCGATTTCATGCTCCTTGCTCATCTACTTCTTGTTTGTCGCATATTTTTAGATTTTTGCGGGGGTATCACTAGTGAGCATTAGCTCACAGATTGACTTGTTTTCTCCTGCTGTTCTTTTCAGATCTATGGCCATCACATGTTTAACTGGTAGTGTTAAAGATGGTAGTGTTAAAGATGCTGATTATACAGTAGAAGTTGTAATGGATGGAAATTTATACAACAATAATTTAAGCTTTACCTATACTGAAAATGCCAAAATTGGTAATATTTCACCTACAAAGGGGTTCGCTAGGTATGTCAAAACCAAGGGGCACCATAATTGCTTCTGATATTTATCAAACCAGGGATTTTAAAATTTATATAACAGGGATTTGCAACAAAGTGCTATTTTGAATATTCATGGTCGTCACTGTCTATAAGTGGTTGAAGCAGGCTGTACAAACTATTACAGAGTTTAAAAACTTGATTTTTTGTCTAAGTACATGTTTTTCCATGCATGTTGTGAATGTTTCTGAAGTTTTTGATAAAAAGTTGTTAGAACTATGACTTATAATATGACTCTAGGTGATGTTTGTTGTATGTTTGTTTGTTGGGTTTAACGCAACACATTGTATAGGTCATATAACTGCGGTCAGTCAACCTACTCACTCTTCCTGGAAATGCTAAATGTCTGGATTGAGCTGTTAACCAACTACTAAGGGCATATTTTCGTCAGTGACTGACAACTGCCCTACATAATTAAAAATCGTTGGTAGGAGGGAGAATGGTTGTAGAAATTATGTTATGATTAAGCTCCACAAAAGTATGCACCCCTCGATCAGTAGACTTGCGTGCTTCCAAGTGAGCTAGCTGGGCGGCTCTAGGTGATGTAAATAGGGCTGAAAATGGCCGATCAGTGGAAATTAAATAAGTATGTGAAACAGTCTGTGAGCTTATCAAACTCATCTTAAACACATTTATATAAACCTTTATGTTTATTTGACTGGTACAAAATTTAAACTTGTAATACTTATTTGTACGAGCTGAAATAATAGCCCCTACAGTGAAATTTATGTTAGTCTATGTAATTGCAAATCCCTGTTATATAACATCCCTCACTAAACTTAGTAAACCTGATTTGCTCTAGTAAGTGAATCACTTGGACCAGTATACTTGCGTACACCTTGTTTTTACCATTAGATGAGCTGGGGGGGGGGGGGGGGGTAACATATGTAGGTGGTCTTTATTAAGTTTGACAAAGCCACAAGTGAAAATGTCATTTTCTGAGCTCACGAGTTGACATTTAAAAAATCTTATTCCAAAATTGACCAATATTCTGTTTCTTTCGTGTTTAATTTTTTGTCAAGAGGTTTTTTACACAAATGCAACGTGACATCATTTATTCTCCAAGATGATGTCATCTATCTTTTAAGATGACATCATTTTGACAATATAAATATAAGATCATATTTTGACCTCAATGAAAATACAAGATTTCAGACTTTTATTGTATACAGTTTAACCTTGCAGAGGGTCATCCTGCAGATTTTGAAAAAAGTGTCGCTCTGCAGAGGTAGATTTTTCTCCGATAAAGGAAATCGTTTGTTTTCGGAGTAGAAAAGTAGCTGTTTTTCCATTCTGTAATGTAAACACGGTTATTAGCGTGGTCAAATTAACAAAAGTAAAATTGTTCGGGAAAATAATTGTTGCACAATGGATAGTTTCATGCAAAAGAAGTCACTACACATGGAAAACATTTCTGGTGCCGTCAAGACTTGTCCTTTATACCTTTTTAGAGATAAATGATTTTAGCATGATTTTTTATTATATCATGAGTAAATGTCTGATTCCACTCTCAATCCTTAAATTAGCCTAAAGCAGAAATTATTCCTGTGAAGCTTATAATAATAAGTACAATAGCAAAAAAATTTCATTTACAATCGTCAACTGGCTGAGCTTGTGTACAACTGATATTTGATGACATCGGCCTAGCAAACAAAGCACTCTTCATACTTAATTTGTTTGTTGGTGTCATGGAAACCATGTGGCATTTATTCATTAACCTCTGTTAGACAAATGACTTAATAAAGTATGACCTTAGGATAGTGTAATACAATTAGAAGTAAAGGCTATTGTTTAAAGCTTCCAGTCGTAGCTGACTGTCGATTAATGATATAAACCTTACTAGACATAGTGTCGCTGTAAGGAGTTCTACATCATGAATTTCGTTTGAATTAATAGTATCATTGATTGCTTTTGGCAGGATATGACCTTTTTGTGTTGGTGCAACGTATAACCCAAACAAACAAACAAACAATGTACGGAGGTAAAAGATGAACAAAAGAAAGCATCTCAATGGCCATTTGCCATTCTACCGAGGTGTTGTTTGTTGTAAGAAGTACAATCAACTGGGGAATTCTGGTGATATGCCGCTCTTCAGAAGTTGCTGCTCAAGTTGCTGCTTGTAAGAGGTGCCGTTAGGAGAGGTTATACTACATGATATTTTCATTCAATCACACCATATTTCATTGTAAAGCATGAAAGAAATTATAATATATGATTTTGATATTTAACAAGTTGTTTTTTATCATTGTTCCAGCGGTGGCACAAGAATAACTGTTACTGGAAAAGGTTTTGATAATGTTCAGAAGAAATGTATTGTACTTAAGTTCTTCTCTTATATAAAGGTAAAACTAGATTATATTGTCCTTGTTTTTATTATGTTTGTTATATGCTCTACCCAGGTTTGATAATTAATTACTGATATCAAATTATACCCCACCCCAAAAAAAGTTGAGGGGTATATAGGTTGGTTGGTCTGTAGCTTTTAAGTTGAGGGGTATATAGGTTGGTTGGTGTGTAGCTTTTACTTGTCACAGCACCTATTTAACAGATTCGATACGATTTTCACACATATATCATATATCAAACAGACATGTGCATATTTTATTTTGTTTACGGTCCATGGAATTTTGCCTAGCTATAGGCCTTTGATTAAAAATTTGTCCTTTCATTTTCATAGCACCCAATTTCTTGCCAAAGCCCCTTTTGGGGATATTTTATCTCATTCAGTGATAGCTCTATGTATAAATGAGTATATTAAATAATCAATTACATGGATATAAGCATATCATCAAGTAATTATGAACTTGGAAGTCCTATTACTTAAAACATTTTTATTTTAATTTCTGGAAAATATATCACTGGTCAATAGTCCAGAAGTTTTCTTATGTATATTTAGCCTTAAACTCTCTTCATTTTTTAAAGCATTTTGCCGTTGGAATCTTCTAAGAAAATATTCTGCTAATGAAGTGACAAAACTCTTGCCAATAAGCTGGTGATTGGTTGAGCAAGGGCCTCATCTTGTAATCAATGGCATTAATGCATTTTATTTGCCCAATATTCTAGCCATTTAATGGTTAATTCTTAATGAATCTGTATATGATAACACACCATCATCGTTGCCAACCACAGTACTTTCTTCCGTTTCACTCAATACGGACCCTGGGCAATTTGACTTACAAAATCTTGTTTTCATGAATATGCAGGAGGCAGAGGAGACCAATCTTCTTTTAATAAAATCACATGTTACTAATTAATACTCTTCAACAACAATGATGTCATACTGGGATTTACTTTTTAAAAATAGAAACCAACGCGGGGTTGCGTTCGGGCGTCCAGTGTGGTTCACAATTGCATTTAAGTTTTCAATTTAGCATATTTTTCTGCGATTTATTGTCAGATCAGAAATCATCATCTTTATGAAACTTCATACAGTGCTAACATACCATGTGATGAACAGAATCAGAAAGTAACCACAACCTACCAGGCTTATTTATGAATTATTTCCCTTAGTTATTTTTTGCATTAAAGATTTTAAATCCAGCTTTAATGTGGTTTCCACATTTCTCATACTAAATTTTTGACATGTATTTGTATATCTACAGTAAAATTACTTGCAGTACATGTGATCAGTTTTCCTGAAAATTTTTGTCCTAATAAATAATTTGAAGGTGCGATATTTTCATATTGTTTGTTAATGTTCAAAGGAGACATGCTGTACCGACAGAAAACCTGGAGAGTTAATTTGTACAGTTCCTGCACTTTCTGATGAACAAAGAAATGAAATAATGAAATTATCCAATAAAACTAGAAAGAAAAGATCAATTGATGACGGGTGTATTAGCGTTGGAGTTGTGCTGCAGCTGGATGGTCTAAAACATGATTTCAATATTAAATATTGCCGTGATCCTGAACTGGAAGAATTTAATGATGGTGTTCTATTGTATGGGTCTGATGATAAAGAAATTAAAATCAAGGTAGGAGTTTTACATTTCTATGTTCTCATATAAGTATTATAAGCTACCTGGCTAGCTCAGTTGGTGCACGCAAGTCTACTGATCTGGGAGGGGGCGTCTTGGGTTTGATTCCCGAGTGGGCATACTTTCATGGAGCATTGACATGAAATTAGTTTTTCTGCTATTTACCCTTTTACCAGTGATTTTTAATTATGTAGTGCAGTTGTCAGTCACTGACCAAAGTACGCGCTTAGTTGTTGGTTAACAGCTAAATCCAGAGATGAAGCCTTTCCAGGAAGAGTGAGTAAGTTGACTGACTGGGGTTATATGACCTACACAATGTGTTACTACAGAATTAAAACCAATAAGGAAAGAATGAAACATATAAGTATATGTTTATATTCTTCATCATATCTATTAAAAATGAATTTAATGCTACAAAATATTTAACTACTATATATTTTGACTCTTGTCCCTCTATTATAACATGCAATTTTCCTACTATACATCTCTACACAGTTTTTTTAAAGTTTGAAAATAGGATCTAAAGACCCACTTGTAATATTACCCTGAAAACTACAAAGACCCTTGAGGACCCTTTATCAGTTTAGATATTACACTTTATATTAAAAGGCAAGTCCAGCTTCACTGCCCCTTGTGGACCCTTATCACTAAAAATATTATACTGTATATTAAAAGGCTAGTCCATTTACCTTCACCGCTAGGACCCTGATCTCTATAAAAATAACACTGTATATTAATTGGCTAGTCAAGCTACACAGACCTTTTAAGGACCCTATTACACTATTAAGTCAGGCATTTGTAAACCGCTGACAAGAGTGAAGGCAACATAAATGCTTTACCCTTACATGTATAAACTTTAATTCTAACATAGGCATGTGCGCTTTCACTCTTTATTTAATGTGATGTCATCTATAATTTATTATTCAACAAAATATAGCTCGTGACGGCTGTTATATTTTTAATCCCCACGTTAAATGAGCAAAGCCGAAAATAGCGCCCGAGTTTATAAGGGTTGACTTTAACAGGACCTTGGAACATGTCAGTAAATGTAAAACATGTACTAACCTTATTATTTGAACGAAAATGGTCTAAAATAAGTTAAAAACGATTCTAGCATAAAATACCTAGGCTACTTCTAGAAGTTTTTTAAGTCCCAGCATTTCCCGGTTCCGCTTATCATCCTGTCCATCATCCGACGATCATGCCAGCCATTATACAAAAAATACAAAGATTGACTATTTAATTAAAGCCAAACTGTGCATAGCATAGTATAGTGGAACTTGCTACTTGTAATCTTTCAAGTTTCATCCAAGTTGACACGAGCAGCGCTGATTTTCCGAGAATCCATTCTTCCTTGACACGTGTTTATTAATCCAATTTATATCCAACCTTTTCAGAAATTCTCAATCAAATTGTCTGATAACACGCTACTACCCAGTTAACATTCAGTTATGTAAGCTGTATTTGTATTATGCCGTCAAAAACATTGAACTTTAAATTTTGCTACATCATCATGTGTTTATAAAATATCACTCACTAAGGGCAAGGTCGAACGTTTTGTTTATTTCACGGCGCTTATTTTGTAGAATGATGTTAAACACACACATGCAATTGTGGCAATTCGTATTTAGTTTTTGGTTTTTATTTTTAATTAAGATTTTAGTTTTATCTATGAGAATTGTGTAAATAAATGCTTTTTTTGGCCTTTGCGCTGGGGGGGGAGCGGATTTCAACAGCCTGACGTTTCTGACTGTTAAAAATAGTAGAACTATAAATATATCCTTTCTAGGGATGTATTTTGCGATGTTAGAATGGAAATAACTTTCAGTTGTCTATATTTTGTTGTCAAATAAAACATAAGCACTCGTTTGATGCGCTAATTAAATCATACGCGCATTACAACTCGTGCCTATGTTTTATTTGACAACAAAATATAGACAACTGTCAGTTATTTCTTAAATATATAATAGAAGTACAATAGTGATTTTGCTTAGATTTGCTCATAATATTATTTCTACTTTTCTTCGATAAGGTGTAATATAAACTAGTTCTATCCGAATTCCAGCAAGATGGATTATAAGCTATTTTGGCTTTAAAGTTGTCATTCATTTAGTATGTAAAGTTTGACCCTGACCTGACCTTTATGCAAGAATATTCATTACATTAAATACCAATGTTATATGAATGCCCAATTACAGTGTGGCTGAGAAGATTATGTGTGGTAATTTAACACATAAACAAAACAACTTCTATTTACAATTGCGGTAAATCGATCGCTCATTTTGAATATGTTACTTGCCGGTCACTTGCCGATATGTAGAATAGGTGTGGTTCTGATTTATATTGGGATAACAATTACATGCAAATGTGAAAGGTCAGACCGGGTCAAACTTAACTCAATATACAATGTTTTTCTTAGTTTAAGTAATAATAAAAGTAATAAGTAAAAGATAATTTTAAGTTAAAACAGTTAAAGTGCACTTGAAAATCTGCTTACATTCACTCTTTACGATGTTGTACAATAACCTCAAATCATTTAAATCACCTTGAGGCAGGAGATCTGTCGAAGTACCCATTTACATTTAAGTGATGTGGAACAACTGTAGGTGAATTTCTTTTTCAAGGAAATAAGCAATGCCTCTAATGGGGTTCGAACCCCGGACCTTTTCATTCCTAAGCTTTAGTCCTACCATTAGACCACTGCTTTTAGAAAGTTTCATTATTTATAGGATTTTTAAAATGTATGTTTACATGTACAGGGTGACTATCTAACATTAGTTGCTGAAAAGGAGGATTTTAGTGTTACTGTTGGTGTAGCAGATTGTCCTATAATATCATTGGAAAAAGATGAAATCACTTGTTCATATAATCACAAATCTGAAGACACTCAACCAGATGTTAACGTAAGTAAAGTTAATTATATCTGTGACATATCTTTATTTGGATCACCTGAGCACAATGTACTCAATTTGAACTAATTCAGCAGGTGGCCTGCTATTTATTAGGCCTGAGCCTGATTTCAGTCTTTTGATTCCATCTGTTATCTTCTTTGTGTATTAGTAAACTTAGTATTTTCAGTTTTAAAAGGGTTATTTTCAGTATTTTCAGATTTAAAAGGGACATTTTCAGTATTTTTTAGTTTTAAAGGGACATTTCAGGCTTTGGGAAATGTGGTCAATGGCAGGCCTGCTGTCGTGGGGTGTCTTTTTAAAGTCTGTGTGTGGTCTCATATCCAAATAAATCCTTTAAAATCTTGTCAATACTATTTAGTGTTCAGTCAACTAATTTGACATGAGGCATGTGGCATCACCTGAAGGTCTTTTTAGCTCGTTTTTTCGAAGAAAATGAGAGCTATTGCTATCACTTTAGCGTTGGCGTTGGTTTTAGGGTTAAAGTACTTTAAACTGAAATAGTACAATACTCATCAAGAATTTAAACAGTTAGTATGCTTATTCATCAGTACTGCATCTACACAACTACAAAGGGACATAACTCTTGATTATTTTTGGAGTAATTACCCTTTTCTTAAATGTTGAAGTTTGTTTAAATTGAAATATTAATTGTTCCTTATAAAGATATTTAAATGAAAGTAGGTATTCTTATTCATTGATACTATGTCTACTTTGAAGGGACATTACTATGGATGAATGTTTTAGGAGTTAAGCCCCTTTTATATTTTACAAATATGAATTGGTAGTTACAATGTATTGTTTGACTGATTTATTTCCTTTCAAAAAGTAAGGCCTGTCTTGAAATCATTTTTGTTTAAAGATAAGCCTTGCTATAAACAAAACACCCAAAAAATTGAGCGGGTGTTCCTTGGACTGCTCTTGTTATACATTATTCATACTACACCATTATGGTCAAAATTTCCCCTGCCCTCAAGGGGTTAATAGTTTGTGAGGCAATATTACAAAGTCTTGCACTGTAAGGCTTAGAGCTTTCATATTTGGCATGTGGCATCACCTTAAGGTCTTCTACAAAGATAAATTATGACCTAGGGTCTAAATTGACAATTAAATTAAGTTTTACATATACTCAGCAAAAATAAAAACCTGACAGTGTATAATTGTTTAAATTTTTAAAGACCAAATGACTGAAATGTGAAAACAAATGTTGGGCATGATAGAAAGATGTATGCACAACATTGATATGAATTTTGTTTAAATGTGGTTATTAATGACGTTTTGGTTTGATAAATTACACATGTTCTGATGTAAGGGTCAAAATTTAATTTATCAGTTTTGTGGCTGTACCATGTTGACTACGTGTGGATATGTTTTAATTATTTCATCAACAGTTGTAAATTAAATTTGAGTTGTTATTTCATTCAATATCTGTTGTGGCCTCCTCTAGCTCTAAAAACGCATAGAATTGATGTAATGTTGAACAAGGTTATTCGGAAGGTTGTTTCATTCTGCTGTCAGCGCATTTGTCAGCTCGTGGATGTTTTGTGGGTTGTGATTTCGCCAAACATTTCTGCCAAGCGCATCCTAGATATGCTCTATGGGGTTCGTATCTGGAGACTTTGCTGGCCATTGCATGGTGTTGACGTTGGCTGCAGCTAAGCGAGCGCATGTAATCCTCGCGGTGTGAGGACGGGCGTTGTCATGTTGTAACACAACTTGCCTTCCTTTGCATAAAAGGAATGGCTTCGGCATTCAAGACTTGGTTAATGTATCTCTGGGCGTTTAAGTTGCCGCGGATAACTATAAGCCGGGTCTTCTGTCCCCCCATTATACCGCCCCACACCATAACGCCTCTACCACCAAAACAATCATGCTGTCAAACACTAACTGGTGCGAACCTTTCACCCTGCCCCTGATAAACTCCTGCACGGCAGTCAGCATGACTGAGATAGTAACGAGACTCATCTGAAAACAGAGCGGTATTCCAGTCACGTCCCCGCCAGCGACAGTGCGCACGTGCCCACCCATACGAGCATGACAATGGCGTAAAGTTAGAATACCACCTGTATATGGGTGTCCAGCTCTAATTGGACGCTAACCTGGGTCAATAGCGCTGTTGGTAGCATGCCTGGATTTAAAATCTCATGCCCAAGAAGTGCGGGTTTGAATCTCACCCGGGGAGGTTATACCCTTCCATGAAAATTTGACAATAATGTTGATTTTCCTCCATTGATTAGATAATATGGAGAAGTTTCTGGCCTTGTGGAAGGATAGGTGAGTACTGGTTATAGACGAGGGTCCAGGAAAGCTGGGTTAGGTGCGCTGGACGCCGTGAAATTACCTAAATTGTGTTGACACAGCGTTAAATCCAATAAATAAATAAATAAATCTAAAAGGACGCTGGCATGCATGTAACCGATTATGAATGGTTTGAACAGTAACATTAAACGTTGGTGCTGTCAAGGTCGCCGGTCTGAACCTGTTGCATGAGTTAAAACGATGGCACAGTCGTCCCTTTGGGTAGCTGCCCTTCGCCTACCTGGCCTTGGATGATCATGCACATCACCCGTAAGTCTATAGTGTCTTACAAGTTCATGAACTGTGTTGCGGCTGCAGTTAAACATTCTACTCACGTTAACAACAGATACCCCACCCCGCAGCATTCCTATTGCTTGTATTTGTTCTCTTTCTGACAAACCTGCCATCATGAAAGCAATCAACTTTAGGTGTGAATTACACTACACTGATACTGAACACATGTATAGTGCCTTTAATAACTGTTTATCTGACACAGTTCAGTCTGCACGAGGTTTACGTGCGAAAATTGAAAATTTACGCTTGGCTGCGTATTATTGACAATAGTCGGATAAGACAAAACAGGTGTGTAGTGTAACGATGTATACACACTACACAACATTTTATTTAACACACATATAAAAAAGTAATTGACAGAAATAGAGTGTGAGGTTTATATACCCCCGCTTCGAAGCAGAGGGGGGTATACTGTTTTACCCTTGTCCGTGCGTGCGTCCGTCCGTTACAAAATTTCCGTCGCAGTTTTCTCAGCAACTATAACATGCAGCAGCCTAATACTTTTCATATTGCTTCATCCCATAGTCCCATGTGGTGTAAAGCGATTTCATGTTCCTTGCTCATCTACTTCCTGTTTGTCGCATATTTTTAGATTTTTGCGGGGGTATCACTAGTGAGCATTAGCTCACAGATTTACTTGTTATTTTCGCTGAGTATAGTTATATTAGGAAATGTTATAAAAACCTTATTCTCTAAAACTGTATAGCCTGGAGCTTTTAGATTTAGCATGTGACATTGCTGTTTGGTCATCATGAATTTGTTTTGAATTTGCCTAAGGGGTTAAAATTGACCCCGCCTCAGGGGGAAGGGTCACTGTTTTCATACAGTTAATTATGAAATTGTATAAAGGGTATAAATATATAATTTATGTTTTCAGGTAACTGTAGGTAACATTAGAAAACGTGTTGGTCATATACAATATCAAATAGATGTGAATAATACATTAATAATAGCAGGAGCTGCGGCTGGAGGTGTCGCATTTCTTCTTGTTTTACGTAAGTTTTTTTTTTTTAATTTTTATTTGGTCATCTGGTCTAACAAACAGGCCCCCATTCTTTTAATAGAAGGTGATATAGAATATTATATAATGCAGTGTATGAAGACAAAATCAAGCTAGAGATTCTACTTGCTCGATCGTAGCAGACCCTTCCTATGGAAATCGCTATCTAGCAATACCAAGCGCTCCCCTTTCAGAACATGTCCCTTGAACTATTTGTATGCTCAAATCTCCTGTATACAACTTGTTCCAATCTAGTGTCGAGAAGGGGGTATGGGTTCCAATCCCACCCTTTCATGAAAATTTGACAATAATGTCAATTTTTCCTCCATTAATAAGGTATATGGAGAAATTGCCAGCCTTGTGGAAAGGTGAGTACTGGTTATATACAAGTACAAAATGTATAAGGGTCAAGGAAAGCCAGGTATGCTGGATGTGGTAAAGTAACCTAACAAATTATGTTGACATGGCATTAAACCCAGTATAGAAAATATATTTATAACTTGTTTTGTTGTTTACAGTTGGAGTTATGGGATATTGTTGTTATAGAAAACTAATTAAGAAAAAGGAGATGAAATTTAATGATGAAATAAAAGCTTTAGAAATGAAGATTATTGACGTAGCTAAACAAGGTTTGTTGTTGTTGTTGTTGTTATACCTCCCCCCCCCAAAAAAAAAAGTTGGTTTCTTGATTGCACAAGCAGCTATGTATTTCACTTACCTGAACCAAATTATCACTTGCAGTAACAAGTTGCCCGAACACAAATCATCTCAAAGATTGGAGAACAATTTAATAATTATTAGAGTTATGTGCAAGTTTGTGCATAAAACATTTTTACCATAATGTTTAATGTTTAGCATCAATCTCCATACAACTGATACAGTTAATAATGTTATGCTTTCATAATAGAATGTGGCATTGAAGTTTGTATAGTCCGTTTTTTCTCGACTGTCAAAGCTTGAATAATTTCATGGTGACTGAATACAATGTTTTTGTTCTGGTGGCCTTATTTTTATTAAATATATCTTGACGAAAACATATCATACAACATAAGAAGCTTTACTCGATCATAATACACACTTTCAGAAACTCATGGATGTATCATGACGATAATTTTAACAAACACATTCACCGTGAAATTATTTATGTTTTGACAGTTGAGAAAAAATGAACTAAATAAGACATTTACTAATGGTCAGTGATCGTTATTGTTGACAAACATAATTTATAAAGTTCTAATATCATAACATATAAGTCCAGATTCAAAGCAATGTTCTTTACTATCATGTTTCGAACCGCTTACTGCACTCGAACAACTTAATATTTATTTCTCATGAACTACATGTTTCAACTATGACTCTCAAAAGCTAAGTGACTTAATAAATACTCATTTAGTAAATTGACCATAATTATGACGGAAGTGCATTCGGTCAATCTGTCGTATGTGATCTATCATTTTGACACCGTAACGCTAGTTACGGTATAAGAGTATGCTTTATCTTCATACATACATGTATGAGTAAAACTATTAAATGGGCAATTTGTACCACAGAATAATGAACAATAACTATGTTAAACATAAGTTCTGGCTCTTAAAAAAATTAGCTTTATTACTTTGAATAACATTTCTACATCATAATTATATGTCAATTTTGTATAAGTTTACCCTTATTAATAACATTTTGTATTAACATTTTATATCATAAATATTACTTCTATGCATATGTATAAATCACTATAGTGTGGAAACGAACAGTATATACAGTACTCACCAAAAGTTTGAAGACAAATACAGTACCCACCAAAAGTTTGAAGACTGTTATAATGAACACTGTAATGTATGTGAAAAATTCATGTCGTAACCAAACTTCCAGTGAAATAAATAATTAAACCAGGTCGGTAGCCCAGTTTGTAGTGTGCCTGGATTTCAAATCTAGTGTTCTGAAGGGATATGGATTCAAATCACACCTAGGGAGGTTATAACAATCATGAAAATTTGACAATAATGTCAATTTCCCTTCATTAGTTGGGTATATGGAGAAGTTTCCGGCCTCATGGATGGGTAGGTGAGTACTGGTTATAGACAAGGGTCCAGAGAGCTTGGTTAGGTGTGCTGGATGCTGTAAAACAGCTAAAAAATATGTTGACCCAGTGTCAAACCCAGTATAAATAAATTCTGTGTCTTTTTTTTCAGAATTTTTAGAAATGCATACAACAATGTCTTCTGTGAAACAGAATCTGGTAGAACAAGGGTTTCCCTACCATACTTATCAACAGTATGCTTGTAATGTCATGTTTGCAATAGATTATTTGTTGACTGAACCAGTTGTAAGTAATGGCAAGGTATGCATGCTTGTTATATATGCATCTCTCTTTCTGATCTCTTTAACTGAAGAGCTGTGAGTTACCTTTCAGTTTGAACGATCAATTTTGAAAATGATAAAAACTTACATTATCATTATGTTATTCATATACCAGTATGTAAGCAATACGATATGTATGTGTGTTACAGTTTGTCTTTTGTACGACATTTTTGGACAGGTTGCTTGTTTTAAAATGTCAAAAATAGTTATGTACACTTACATGTACTTCACAACATGTAAAAATTTTTTTTTTTACGACATGAAAAAATTTGAAATTTTACAACTTGTAAAAAAAATTAAGTTATTGCAAGAGGCAGCGCCTAGATTCTACATTTAATACAAACTTGGTAGTATCATGAAATGCCAGAACAGTTCAAGTGTGAAATTTATTTAGTGACAGTATTGTAAAATAAACATCAACTGATTGTTTCTAGGCTGCAATATTAATGACAAAATGGGAAATAATTTGCCTTAGTAATTAAATTATGTGCTCTCCCCTTGAATGAAAGTCAAGATTGTAAAATCAGTAGATGTACCCATTCAGATTTTTATCATCAATGTGATATGAAGGTTATGTTGAAAAGGGTCAGAACATACTTGTTAGCTTGACTATTCAGAGAATAGTGGGACTATCCCTCTCAGTTGTGTGTCGGTGCAGGGGTCGGTGTAACACTTCTTAGTTAAGTTTTGAGGTGCAACATTTTCATATCTTTGAAACTACTGCAGGGATTCTCCTGAAACTTCACATATGTCTACAGGGTTACTAATGGAGGCCAAATACCAAGTTGCATAACTTTAGCATGACTTTTGACAGGCTTATGGCCCTTTTCTGCTTAGAAATTTCTTAGTTAAGTTTTTTGGTGCCACATTTTATCTTTGAAACTACTGAAGGGATTCACGTGAAACTTCACACATGTCTACAAGGTTACCATTGGAGATCAAATATCACGTTTTGTAACTATAGCAAGAATTTTGATTGGTTGTTGCTGTCATTTACATGAGTACCCGGAACAGTCGAGTAGCTGTCTTTGACTCCTCGTGTATATAATGAAGTGGGTTTTAATAAAGAATATCTATATAGCAGAAAAACATCAGGATATTTTGTTATAAGACTTATTGTAAAAGGTAAACACATGATGGCTCATAACTTTTACATATTTCTATGTTTGTTGCATGTAATCCTACATTATTATTTTATTATTATGTCAATATCTATTCTGAAAGTAAAACTTAATCAATTCTTGCTTACAATTTAACTTTAATCTGCACTAATATATACTTTCATGTAAATTCTTACTCTGTATCTCAGGTTTTGGGTTTTTTCATCGCAGCTGTATAAGCCAACTTTTTACCTATATTTTTAACCAATACGATTTGCTCTACCATTCCAGTTTGTCCAATGAGAATCCCTTTCGGTATAGAGTATCTATACGGTATCTTACAGTTTATAAAGGGTAATAATAAATAAGAACTAATATGGTTATGTATTAAGTTCAGTAAAGGGTCCGGTCCATATGGTACACTTTTAATCTACCTTGTTAACTCCTTAAAGGCTTTGGATTTGCTCCAGTTTTGATCAAATGTCAATAAAATGTTCCAATAGTTTTGTATTGTGTCACATAGGTCATCAGGGGCAATAGAACAACTTTTAATGTCAAGCTCTGCTTTATTAACACTGTGTAGGCATCATTTCTGTTCCTGTTTTCATTAACTTTTATTTGCACTCAGGTGAGTTATATAGTTCCATCTAGACTATCTTGTCTATTTCATGCTGACTGATGTAAAAAATCCCTATTTGTGTTTTAGCTATCAGTCATTCTCATTTCATTAATCTGATATTGTTACTAGTGAGTGTGAGCAAGTGACAATATGTCTTGGTATGCCCTGCATCATTCATTTATTTTGGGACTTCAGTGTTTTTAAAAGCTGCGGCCTGGCGTAGTGGTTAACATTTCTGGCTTCGAATCCGGAGATCCCGGGTTCAAGTCTGGTTGCGGTAGGTCAAATCCTATACATGAGCTGTCGGCCTCGTGGTAGGGTAAGTTAGTAATGGTGATACTAAGTGTCCAGGAAACCTATAGTAGGAAGAGCTGACCGTCGTATAATAAAACCTAAATATGTGTTGAATACGACGTTGAACTCAGTTTAAATAAAAAGTATTTTTAAACAAGTCTTTAGTTATTATCATTATTATTATATATCAAATTTGTATTGCGCTCTTTTCATATTGAATATATGTTCCAAAGCGCTTCACAATCATATGCATAATTAGGAAACAATAGAATGAAAATGAAAGTTATAGTCAATGAGTTATACATTGTAATGTTGTGTTTCACATATTGTATTGTCATGTTGGTGGATTGCTAGCTTACCACATTATATCTCAATGCATGGTTATCATTTAGTCACTATTTCTCATTTACACTGTACTTGCACTATTATAAAATGGATTTGAACTTAGATAGGTTTTAACTTGGATATAGACTGTGCATGGATTTTTAAATAGTTTGTTTAATTATTACATTCTTTTAATAAGACATATTTATTAGATTCTAAATTTGAATTCGCAGAAAAAAAGTTACAAAGGTGAACACAAACTAGTGACAAAATCAATTTCAAACTAATTAAAGTTGATAACTTTTTAACAACCCTAGATAATGATCCTATAGCTATTGTTTACCAAAGCTTTGGTGGATAAGACGAGTTTTGTATGCATGTTACAGTTCTTTTCTTGTGTCACAAGCATTTAAATCTTGCCTTTAATTTGCTTTTCATGCAGATAACCCGGGTCAGTAGCACAGTTGGTAGCGCACCTGGATTTCGAATCTAGTGTCACAAAAGGGGTACAGGTTCAAATCCCACCTTAGGCGGTTATACCCTTCCATGAAAATGTCAATTGTCCTCCATTAATAAGGTATATGGAGAAATTGCCAGCCTTGTGGAAAGGTAGGCGAGTACTGGTTATACATGTAAACTAGGGTCCAGGAACGATAGTTTAGGTGTGGTGGACATTGTAAAATAACCGAAAAAAAATGTGTTGACACGGCATTTAACCCTGTATAAGTAAATTATTCAGATGATATACATAAATTTAATTCAAGCTTGTTTTTATGATATCAAACCAGTCTAGTTTTCCTATTTTTGATTGGTCCATTTTAAAACAAATTTAAAATTGACCAATCATGATTTAGCATTATTGGACTGGTACCTGTCATGGCATTATTTAACCTTTTCCACAAATGATGGTTTATATGTTATTTTGTTATAATTGTAGATGACGGATGATGAAAGGTTTCGAGCAAAGAAAGGATTAGATTCATTGGAAGCTCTGATTTCAAACAAATTCTTCTTGATCTCTGTAATTGGAACCATGGAAAAACAGAAGAAGTTCTTCATCAGAGAAAAGTTGGTATATTTCTTTTATTGGGTTAAAGTTTTAATTGTTTTACAACCAAAATCTCTGATTGAGGGGTATATATTAGACTCAGCTTGTAAGTCGATCAGTTGGTTTGTCCGTCTGTTGCTTTTACTTGTTGGCTCAAATTCTTTGCACCTATTGTATGGATATAATTCATAAAATGGGTATCAAGCAGACATGTGCGTATCCCATATTGTTTATATACCATTGACTTATGCCCTTCGTATAAAAATCTTGTCTGGTCATTTTCTCAGCTCCTTTTGTACAGTTTTGATTTAATCTTCACACATAGAATGGGTATCAGGCTGCATTCAGATATGTGCATTTTGGTCATTGTTCTTTGGATTTTTGCAGAGTTGTGGGCCTTATGAAAAGTCATGTCTACGCATTTACTCTGCATCTGTTGTACAAATTTGATTACCATAAATGTATTATACACCACCCCCCCCCCCCCCCCCCGCCCCGAATAATTTTTGGAGGTATACAGGAGACATCTTGTCCGTCAATTGTTTACTGATTTGATTCAAACTTCACACATATACATTATATCATTATTTCGCTTTATAGTCCATTTATGAAAAATCTTGTCTGCTATCTATTTATTTTACTGATTTGATTCAAACTTCACACATATACATTATATCATTATTTCGCTTTATAGTCCATTTATGAAAAATCTTGTCTGCTCATTTTCTAAGCATCTAATTTCTTGACAAACACTCGTTTGGGGGAGTATTGATCTTATTCAGTGAGCTGGATTTTTCAACGAAAACATTTGGCTTATAGTTTGGTGAAACTTGGAGGAGAGAGGTTGGGCATATGTCCAATGTTGTTAACAATTGTGTTTAAGTTTTTTTACTATATATTTCAGCCATTCATTGTCAGGTCTTTATGAAACTTTATACAATGATAACATACTATGTGATGAACATAATTAGAAAGTAACTGCAACTCTACCTGGCTTTATGGATTATTTCTGTTTTATAACAACATAAACTTGATCTAAATTTTCCCCATCTGGAACAATCCGGCTTTATTGTGGTTTCTACTTTAAATTTCTTGTTTCTTGTATATTTTAGATCCAACTTGGCTGGAAATCTGTGTGCTATATTGATGGGAAGAATGGATTATGTACTTGAGTAAGTTATTATACTTCTGTACAACGATGTGGAAAAAGATTGGGATAGGGAATCGAGGATTTTTAACTTCAACTTGGGAGGGTTAAATTCTCTAAATTTCGCTACAGTCCCATAAACATAAAAGTAGCCGTGAGGGCACGGTACAGGCGCCATGCAATCAAGCATGGTGAGGACCCATACAAACTCTAGCGTACCCCTACAGACTGTTATGTTTTTACCAGGGTCTGTGAGATGAGCCCTGGATACACGTATTAGTTCCAAGTATGAACATGCATATGTTCCAGCTACGGCTCCGTACAAATGTTTTGTTTTGTACCATGTGCGTACTGTCACCTTAATACGCAAGGCTTTCCACGGCCTACGAATGTCTGAACGTACAGGTCTGCAACAAGCCTCAATTTTATGGGACTGAGGCATAAACTTGAAGCTTAGTGCTCAAAAACAATGTTAACAGTTATGATAGACACTTCATTCTGTATTACATTCTGTGCCCTCTTAAAGTTTTTGACAAAACATTGTTATTATGATAAACCAGTTTAAAGAAATTGCATTTTGTAATCAAAGTTTTATGCTTATGCACTTTTACTGACTTTACAATTATTACCCCTTGTCATTGTGTTACTGGTATCTAAATATCAATTTTCCCGGGGAGTCTTGTACTCTGCTTAGTGCAGTCGACAAATTTGCGCAATAGAATTATACTACCTTGGCAAGTACCCATTTGCATATGGATGGAGTGATACAATTGCAGGTAAATTTCTTGTTCAAGGAAATTAACAGTGCCCCTAGTGGGGTTCGAACCCGGAACCTCTGGATCCCTTGGTTTTCCTACTGGACTACTGCTCCTTCATATACCCAAAAAAGAAACAAAGAGTCATCTGTGAGAGTTCAAAAGTCAGCTTTGTCTAGTTTTCAACCATGACTTAAACAAATTTACATGAATAAGCTTTATGTATCGTAAAATTTATTGCTGTATTTCTCTTAGTTTTTCAAAATACTTAATGGAAAAGGTGTTTTAAATTTTACTTATGATGTTAATCAGTCTATGAAATTAGGCTAGTGGTTGTCCCAACAGATCATTTAAAGAGCAAGCATTACATCTTTTGCAGAATTTTTGTTGCCCAAAAGAAATTGATGTTTGCCCGAACTAATAAGTGATTGTCCCTGGCAACCGGACACCCACTTATTTCGTAGACTATTTATGTAATGAGCTTATTATTTTTTCAGAGTTTTAAGGGTGTTGTTACCAAACTTGGTCAAAGAATCGTCTGGTAAAAAAGGTCAGCAGAAAGCTTTATTTAGAAGGTATGATATATAATTTGCGGGTTTAGAGCAAAACAGGCGTAACTCACTCTTTGAAGACCTTTATGCGCTAAACCTGTGATATTTATGTTTATTTATTGCATATTTGTTAACTTTGACATTGGAAAGTACTTTTACCATCTAGATTATATTTTATTAAGTAACTTTGTGTTATTTGTCCTGTAAAGTGCCAAAATCACTGCACAATACTGCAAAACCTGTTTAACAAAAATGAAAAACAGGGACAAAATCTGTTCTAATTACAAATTTCTGCGCTCTGATTAGTTGATAAAACAGAGTCAATATAAAATCTGGTCAGTACGTTGTTATTTAATAAAATTGTCATTATATAAGTGATTTGATATAGGCCCTGTTCTTTTTCCTTGGGACAGTCATATTTGAGCCTTTGACCTCGGGCCAATTCATGGTTGATACCACTGCCCTTAGGGAAAAAAAGACCTATGTCATATCCCTTATGTAATAATATATGTTACAACTCAGATAAGTAAGAATATTTTCTTAACAACAAATACATGTATTGCAGGAAGAAAAGTTTTACTTGGTACATTTCTTTCACTTGTATAAAAACTTGCATACTGTTTTGTCAACTTTATTTGTTATCATTGTTTATCCAAGTTTATTTCAATTAACTATTCTATAACCATATTTTTATAATAACCTGCCTTGATTAGTTCTGTCAGTAGCATCTGACTCTGTATCCAGAAATCTTGGGTTCAATTCAGACAGAGCTTTGATACATTCTTTAATTGGTCATGAAACATTTTCTTGGGCCATTCTCCATTTGACCTCTACATGAAGTTAGGCAATTGTCTCTCTATGGGGAGAGTATTTTTAGCATTTAAGAAGCTCTACTTTAGCTTGGGTGTAGAGATCTATGCATTCTCAGGGACCATGAGTGGAATGATTGACCAGGGATCATGTGTAGAGTGATAGACCAGGGACCATTAGTATAATGATTGACCAGGGACTATGAGTAGAATGATTTACCAGGGATCATGTGTAGATATTGACAACAATCTGAATAAAAATGTTGAAATGTAACTTGAAGCACAAAACATATGATACGTGATATTTCATTGTACTATTTATATTTATTTAGATGTGAGAGTATTACAGAGAAGTTACTAAGTAATTGGTTATCATTGTGTTTGTATCCACATTTTAAGGTAAAACATTACTTTGTATTGTTTTTGAGAAGGCTATATCTGTATACCTTATGATGATCGAGAGTTGAGTAGTGACAATCAGCTAACCAGCTTACCTGAGCTTAAAGTTTACTAGCTGTAACAAGTTGTCCTAATCCAAGTATAGGTTGTTTTTGGCAATCAGGCAACCTTTACATGTTGAGCCCTGTCGACATATGATATGTGCAGAACACAGCTAGTCTTAACCTAAGTCAAGCCTTGGAGAGACATAATATTTCATGATGGTCTTTTGCAGTGAAATTTGAATTTGGGTGCATTTTTCTGGGGAAATACCATTTTCTATCATGGGTAAAATTTTTCAGGACTGATCTTGAATGTGGGGATTTTTGGAAGATGCTTTCCTAAAAATCAGTATGAATATGTTCAAAAATTGACATTTCCAGAGTTCCAGCCGGAACATTTTTTTATAATTACATGAGTTGAACTTGTTTTTATGTTTAGTACAAATTAAAGGAATTCCATATTAGATGGTCCTAATTATTAAACTGTATTTTGCATTATTGCTTGGTACTCCTTAAACAAACTTATATACAGTAAAAAATGCTTAACGACCTACTGAATTCAAGAACTCCCTGTCTTATGAAACTGTGGTGATCTTAGATGACTACACAGTTACTTCCAACAGCTTTGCTATTGGGTTAACCCTTTAGCGACGCCGTTGAGTGTCTCACCTACCACTCAGAACCAGGTTCAATTCCCAGTCAGAGCATATGGTTTTTTTATTCTCCAGATTTACTTCAAGACATAAATGCCTACATACATGCCTACATCAAGTCTCTATATTTAGCGACACACTTTTTGACGTGACTAACGACCTTAATCGATCAGTCTAATGTCAATAACTGAGTGGGGTTTTCACTTATTCGGCTGAATATGCAAAGCTGGTGACACTCTATTATTTTTACTTGAACCTGGGTTTGAAGACCCTCTGTCCTTATATTAAATATGTGACTGTTTTTGGATGGTCCACCAGAAAGTCACATATGACAGGTTTTACTGTATTTGTTTTTATGAATATATATTACAGAATTACTCGGGCTCACCTTTATATTACATGTATTTGGTTCTACAAAAGACAATAGAGGCCGGGCCTATAGACGCAATCACTGGGGATACCAAATATACTCTCTCTGAGGAAAAACTATTGAAGAAAAGTAGTTGTCCTACTGCGGAGGAAAATTTGAGATTTGAATCTAATACATTGGTGAGTGAAATGTTTTTTTTAGTTTAAATTATCAATACTGGTACACCTAAAACAGTCTCATCGTGACTGAGTCTATTTGTTGAAATTGCAAGTCTACTGATTGAAGGGTTGTGAGTTGTCAGTCACTGATAAAAGTATGCACCTAGTAGTTGGTTAACAGCTAAATCCAGAGATTTAGCCTTTCCATGAACAGTGAGTAGGTTAACTGACCGCCCTTAAATGACCTATACAATGTTTTGCTACGGCGTTAAACCCCCAAAACAAACAAACTGTTTGACATGTTGTCTTTAGATTGCTATTTTTTGTATTCACTGTTAAATCTCCTCAACAATTTTAGGAGTTTTTATTTGTTCTGCTTGCAGCTGCAATTTGTGCCACTCATTATTCTTGGAAAGTCTAAGACCTCTGGACACAAGGTTTTGATCTTGTCTTAAGCACATACCCTTTCCAGTGACTGATTCTTGCCTACTTGATGCAAATAATAGTAATAATAATAATAATAATGATAACAAGTTAATTTATTGTTAATGACATACTTGGCTAAAACAAATTTTCAATATGGTCCACACAATTGTTTTATAGCCAGATTTTTCAACGAAAAATTTCGGCTTATAGTTTGGCGAAACACGGGCAGTCGGGGACGCAGGCAGTCCGTTGGGCGCCGCGGGCGGGCATCCGGTGTCCAATTGTGTTACAGATTTCAATTAAGCATATATTTCTGTTATTTATTGTCAGATCTTTATGAAACTTCATACAATAATAACATACCATGTGATGAACAGAATTAGAAAGTAACCACAACTCTACCTGGCTTAATTATGGATTATTTCCGTTTGTAATGTTTGTGTTAAAGTTTTTAAATCCAGCTTTAATGCGGTTTTCACATTACATTTCCTGTGTTGTTTTTTCAGACATTGAATGTTGTGGTAAATGACGGAACAGAAGTACATAAATGTAAGGTGTTAGATTGTGATACAATCACTCAGGTTAAATGTAAATGTTTAAGTCAGATCTATGTTCATTATCCAGCCTCACAATTAAATGTAGATCCAGATGAAATTATTCTAGGTATGTTTTATTCTTAATCTTTTACTTTATGGGCCTGCTCTGTAAGGAAATTGCCACCTAGCGCTATTTTAAAGCAATTCTTTGTAGCATATAAGTTCTTCTGAACGATTTTGCTACAAGCTAGAAAAATTTAAGACGGCGACTTCCACAAACAAAAAGTTCAGAGTTGTAACAAATGAAAAATATTTGAATCATTTAACACCATGTTTTTTAATTTACCAGTAACTTCTTAGATGAAATCTATGCCTGATTAAGAAATAAGTCTGTCTTCTTGAAAAAGAAACATATTCCCAAGGGGGGCAACCATTTTGCAGATGTGTTCTGAATGATACCAGAAGCAAGAAAAAAACTTGCTTCTAAGCGATTTAATTTACAAGTTGGTAACAGAATGATTCGTAGGAAATTGCCAAGTAGCAATACCAAGCACTTGCATTGCAGAAATGGGTGGTTTAACATCTTTGATAGTCAAAATGGGTCTTACACCCATAACGCCTTGTTGAATCCATGTCAGGATCTTACTAATAATTTTATTATCCAAGACAAACATTTTCATCTAACTATTTAATATTTTGTCGCTTTTCAATCACTGTAATTGAATGGTAATATTGAGTAAAATAAATTGACCAGTCATTGCATAAATAGTCTAACTGCTTGTTAAAAAGATTATTGACTAGTTTTGTACTGAATCATCGATACAAATATGTCTAAATGTTTATGTAAAATTAGTTATAGTGCAACAATATTAACCTGAGCTTGAACTACCTAATTATAATAATTACACACTTGACTTACAATAAGTTGTGAGTTTCCATATGCATGTTTACGATTATGCCCATGTTTATAACAACCTGTGTGACTATAAATCAATTTTGTAAACATGGCATGTTATTGTACTTTTTATTTTGGGCACATTAGTTTTTGGGGAAACACGTAAGTACGCAATATTGTGACACAGTTTTAAAGTGTTTATTGTTATGTAAACAAAATTAATTGTTCAGTGAATGTATTTTGCCGAAGACTTCCGATAAAGTGCGATTTACAAACGAAGACAAAAATAGATTGTAAATACTGAGTTAAATATATTCTTGCAAAAAGGTCAAGCTCGGGTTAATATTGTCAGACTATACTCATTGTAAACCAAAATAACAGGTTCTCAGGAAAGCTGGTTAAGTTTCTGCCAATTATAACCAAGTAAGATTTTTGATAAATCATATACAAAATATAGAAAAAATTGTCCCATATTTATGTATTATATTTCCATTACAGAATGGCATGAAGGGTTTGGTGGTAAATTAAAACTACAGGATCATGACAGTATATCTGTACAGGAAGGCAAATGGGTTCGATTAAATACATTAGCTCACTATAATGTAAAAGATGACAGTAATGTGGCGCTAGTTGATCCACATGCTCTGGAATCCATGCAACTAGAAGACTATGGTATGTTTAGTTTTATTAGCCAGGTTTTTCAACGAAAATAATCAGCTAATAGTTTGGCAAAACACGGGCGGTCGGGAAGGTGTCCTGTGTCGTTTACAATTGCTTTAAAGTTTACAATTAAGCATATATTTTTGCCATTTATTGTCAGATCTTTACGAAACTTCATACAATGATAACATACTATGTGATGAATAGAATTAGAAAGTAACTGCAACTTTATCTGGCTTTATTATGGATAATTTCCCTTTGAAATTTTTGCATTAAAATTTTTAAATCCGGATATAATGTGATTTCCACATTACATTTCTTGTATTTTCTTTGTCCACTTTGTTTATATCATGGTCAAATGTTTACATTTGATCATTCCAGTCCACTCCAAGTTCAATCTAAAAGTGAATTTTATTTTTGTTGGGTTTATAGCCAAAGCAACACTATGTATAGATCTTATCATCTTGATCAGTCGACCTTAATACTCAAAATCAGGAATTAAGAAACTTTCCTTACCCAGTCAGTCCAAAGGTGTTGAGAGATAAAAAACAATGTAATGTACAGGTTAAAAATAAAGTAGAAATAGGAAAGCCTTCCCAGCTAGCTCAGTCGGTAGTGCACACGTCTACTGATGGAGGGGTTGGAGGTTCGATTCCCAGACAGGGGCTTACTTTTGTGGAGCTTGGTCATGAAAAATAATTTTCTACAGTCATTCTCCCTCCCACCACTCATGCTAAATCATGAAGGGCAGTAGTCAGTCACTGATAAAAATATGCGCCTAGTAGTTGGTTGACAGCTAAATTTAGAGGTTTAGCCATTCCAGAAAAAGTGAGTAGGTGGACTTACGGCAGTGATATAACCTATACCAATGTGTTGCTACAGCGTTAAAAAAAAGAATTAGGAAAACTTTATGATTTAAAAGAAATTGCATTGGGAAAGGACCTATTAATGGTTTCGTTAAAGAAGTAATTGATATTACAACTGTTTTTAATTAGGATCAGTGAACAATATGATTTTACATACTTAAGGTTTTATTTAGAATTCTATATTTTCTTCTGTTTGTAACTTTCTATACAATTCTGTTGTTCAATGTACTGTAAATTTAACCAGTCGAACACTATGTCCTGACCTATAAAATTGACTATATTGTTTAATTCACGGTAAATTTAACCAGTATAACAATGGATGTCCTGACCTATAAAATTGACTATATTGTTTAATTTACAGTAAATTTAACCAGTATAACAATGGATGTCGGTGGATGTAATGGTAGCATGGATTCTACAGATCCATTGACTTCACCTAAAACTTGTGATGAAGAGCTCGAGTACTGGCATCTGGTAATATACCTTAGACTTTTACCTTGGCATTGCTGTTAGCTTTTTGTTTTGTGTGTGTCTGGTTGTGTGTTTTGCACCCAACATTGTCAATTAAAGGGTTGGGTTGAAGTTTTTCACAAAGACAGTTTATTATTAGTTTTTTTTTATATCCAACAAGAAACAGTAGTAGTCTGATATAAAAACTGGTTATTTTGGTGAAAAATAAGGAATGTCTAACTTTCACACCGTATTGCCAGGGGGGGGGGGGAGTCACATGTTGTTTTGTTGTTGATTCTACTGGGATATTTGTTCTACTATATTCACCAACTAAACAAGGTATTACATTGATACCTGTTAAACTAAAACAGCCACTTCTAATTGTAGATTATATGTTGTTAGTTTTTTTAAACTTAATGTATTTATTATAGCTCTATCATGGAACAAGTTAGATTAATCACTTTTGAGTCCGCTTCCTGATCACCCAGTACTGAGCTAGAAAGGACAAAGTTTCTTGCTCAAGAATACAAAGGGTAGGCTTTGGATGTGATTCGAACTAATGGTTGGCTGGTATTTTAATGATTACCCGTCCTATGATGTATCCACTCAGCCATGCCTTGTAACCACTCCGCTACGTCACTTAACCACTCCACCAGGCATGTTGTTATATTGATTGCTCAATTTATAATATTGTAGGTAAAGAAAGAAGAAGAGAACACCAAACAAGAAAAATCAGCTATAGATATATTATATCTAAATAAACTATTTACTACAAAGGTTTGTTTTTCTATTATTTACTTATGATAAAATATAGGACCAAAAATGGCTATTTTTGTCACACTCTGAAAATAATGAAAACACTCTAAAATTAGCTATAATCTGTATTAAAGGCAGAAAAATGTTCTGACTAAAACAATATTTTACTTAAAAACACTATTCCAAATTTCTAAAGAGTCACAAACATATCTGATTCTATCTTACATACAAATCTAAGTAGATTGTATTTGTTTCTGATCATCTACTCTATACAGTAAATTTCCACTATAAAGTAGAGCTGCAACGATTCACCGGAAAGTCGATTCGATGCGATTCGATATTTTTTCTTTCGATTCGATTTTTTTCGATTCGATTCATCTATTAGAATAATTTACTCCAAATATGCATTAATACATTTATTTGAGATTAAAACAATTTATTGTTGATAAAATAAAAGTGTTACGCAAATTAAATTCACATGAAACCCGAAAATCTGCTAAATTAAGATTGCTTATTTAAGTACGAAATGGACTGGGTACGAATATAAAGGTCGAGAAAATGTATCATTAATGTGATATCAACTAAAATGTATGTATAGTGTGGGCACATTGACCCCGATCTGACCTTTACGCAAGAATATTCATTACATTGAATACGAAAGGTAGTTTAATGTTCGAAAACAATCGGATTATACCGTCAAGGCTCGAATGTAATTACAACACAGGGATTAATTTTAAAGTACATTTAAAGTGTACAATGAGTCTCTATTACACATGGGCCGGACCAAAATATTATACGATGAGGCTAGCTACCAATTCAAAAGTAGGTGTAACCCCACAACCGCCATCCCCGCCCCGTTTATTATAATTTGAAATTACAAATGTAAGAAAACAAGTTTCACGTTTGAATGCACATATATTCTCTATACATGTCTTGTTAATCTTATAATGTAAGCAATAGCCGACATTACACCCTCAAAACCTACAAGCCCCATGCAACCCTACTAAGTACCCGCCGATGCTATTTACTATCAAAGTAAATCGACTGCTTATTTTAAATACGTAACGAGCCGAAGTGTAGATTAGGCGTGGTATTGATTTTCGCCGGGATATGTGTATCTGATAATAAGATGCAAATGAGAAAGGTAAGGTCGGGGTTAACATGTCCGCACTATACATGTATATATACAACATGAAACATAAATTGATTCAGAATATGCAGCTCTTAATATACTGCAGATAACGCCTTGACTACTTGATTTAATAAAGGGAAATAACCGTTGCGGGGAGTGTCTTTTAGGTGCCCTTTTGCTTATATGATTATAACTTATGTAGATACAAATGTACGTCTAAAGGTCAGTATCGAATCGAAATTCGTGGGTCCCGAATCGAAATCGAATCGCCACCCTCGCAGTCGAGTTTCGATGTATCGAATCGAATCGTTGCAGCCCTACTATAAAGACCACCTTGGTTGTTTCCAAATCATGTGATATTTGATGGTTTTCAAGTCCCAAATGCTTAAGTAGAAAAAAGATCTATAATGAGACCGTCCTTATATGAAGACCACTTACAGTACCCATCAAAAGTTTGGAGACAAAACAAATTTACTACAATTCTTGAGTTTTGATGATGATTTTTGTAGAATCATTTATTCTTTAAATTTTAAGTATAGTTTTTGATAAAATGAAAAAATATTACGAATGCAACAAATCTTTAAGATTCAGTATCTGACATCTTAAAGCCTCCAAAACATGCTTATTGTAATTATTTTCTATTTCATAGCTATATGTTATTTTTGTAGTCTCAGTTAAAATTATAATGATAACCAAAAATTAAAGCAAAACTAAAAATAATTTCTGAAGAAACAGTTCTCAAATATTAGATTAAAGCTATTCAATAGGCCTACAAATTGAAAATATCTCCAAACTTTTGGTGGGTACTGTATTTTGATGGTTTTAATAGCGGAACTTTACTGTATTCGATTAGTAACATTAATTTTAAAATTAGTTCAGTTAAAATGGTAGCTGTGTCATAACAAGTATAATAATGAGACTTCATGTATAGATCAATTATGTAAACATGGAAAGTTTTGTACTTTTAATTTTGGACACTAACATGGTCTCTGGATTCTGATGATCCCAAAATCTTTGGAAAAACTCAGTTATGCTTAGCTAAAATTCTTCTGGACCCTTAACAAAATGCCCCGCTCTTACATGAATTTAAGTTTCCATAAATTGCTTACCACAAACCTGTATCCACTTTGTTGTCTATTATTGGAGGAATTCCTAACTTAAAGGAGGAATCTCTGAATAACTGACTTGGGATTCCTGGTAAAAAATGGTAAGGTCGCACCCTAGACATGCCTAGTTAAAAAATTCACCAGTACCTTTGAAGTGAAAAGTCACATAAAATCAATGAGAAGCCTGGCATTCTTCTGCATTAACTAGAGCACTTCATCTGTGTCTCATTGATCAAATAAAGTCAATGATGAAACATTGGGATGAAGGCATAACTTCAGCAATTAAACATTAATAATATGTTCAGGGTTCGACACCAACAGTGTTTTGGGTTCGACACCAACAGTGTTTTGGGTTTGACACCCACAGTGTTTGGGGTTTGACTCCAACAGTATTTCGGGTTTGACACCAACAGTGTTTCTGGATTCTAAGGATCCCAGATTACATGAAAATTTGACAATAATGTCAACTTTCCTCCATTAATAAGGTATATGGAGAAACCTTGTGGAAAGGTAGGTGAGTACTGGTTATAGACAAGGGTCCAGGAAGCTAGATTAAATGTGCTGGACACTGTAAAATAACCTAAATGATTGTGTTGACACGGTGTTAAAGCCATTATAAACAAGTATCCAAGGAACTTGAAAGGAAGCCCTGTGAACCTGTATCCTTGTTTTTCTTTTATTGGAGGAATCCCTAATGCTTTGGAAGAATTTCTTAATTACTGATTGGGGATTTCTTCAGGGGCCCTAATAAAACAGTTAAGAGTCGAACCCTGGTGTTGCAACACATTCTTGTTGAAATCAGTTTATCTACTCCTAGAGTTTCATCATATACTTATCTACCAGGTGGACAAGTAGTCCAGTAATTTATCAAACTTGCCAAGTTATTGTTTACTTTTATAATAATAGTTATATGGTTTTACATTCCCATTTCAGTTAGCAATAAAAGATCATATGACATCATTATTTGAAATAATCTTGGATCACGATAAATGTCCCCCACCCACCAAGTTTTTATTACATTTTATGGACGAGTTAGGAGAACAAAGCAAAGTTGATAATGACACCATTCATGCTTGGAAAAGTCATAGGTAACATTTTATTTTATTTGTACTAAGTATAGTCTGAAAAAAGTAATTAGGCGGTCATGTCCAAAAAGAAGATGTCCCACAACAAAAATGTCCTTACATTGGAGTTCACGTCTCAAAAGAAGATGACTCACTACGAAAATGTCCTAAATTTTTAAATCCTGTCCCAAACGAATATGTCTCACTATGAAAAAAGGTCCACATGGAAGATTGGATTTATCCAGATGTGTAGCCTCATTAAATAAAGTCTTTATCATTATTATTATAAAATGTCCAAAATTGTGAGATCATGTCCTAAACTGAGATGACCCATTATAAAATGTCCTAAATATTTTAATCATGTCCTTAATCAAGATGTCCTACAACAAAAATGTCCTAATTTGGAGATAATGTCCCACATATGTAATATAAAGTGGACAAAATTCCCATGTTTACCATAGGTGATAATGACCCCTTACAGTTACTGTATAATTTTCCCTCTATATAACATATGACAGACATGAGCTCCAAAAATGGGACATTTTCGTTTGCAACATGATCTCTTAAAATCTAAAACAATTGAATTGATGCAAACACACCTACGGTGGCATAGAGGTGACATGGAGATATATTTAAACTTTACGTGGCAACGTAATAGCTTTACGTGGCCACGCAGTAGCTATTACGTGCGCACGTAATAGCGTTTACGTGGCCACGTAATAGCTTTACGTGGCCACGTAATAGCTTTACGTGGCCACGCAGTAGCTTTTACGTGCGCACGCAATAACGTTTACGTGGCCACGTAATAGCTTTACGTGCGCACGTAATAATTGACCAATGAGAGTTGTCGAAATTGGCGGCCATTTTTCGACAACCTTCATTGGTCAATTATTACGTGCGCACGTAAAGCTATTACGTGGCCACGTAAACGCTATTACGTGCGCACGTAATAGCTACTGCGTGGCCACGTAAAGCTATTACGTGGCCACGTAAACGTTATTGCGTGCTCACGTAAAAGCTTCTGCGTGGCCACGTAAAGCTATTACGTGGCCACGTAAAGCTATTACGTGGCCACGTAATAGCTACTGCGTGGCCACGTAAAGCTTTTACGTGGCCACGTAAAAAATAAAATATATTTCCATGTCACCTCAATGCCACCGTACACACCTCATTTAGTTTAGATAAATCTGCGTTTTTTTTTAAAGTATCAGATAAAGCTCTATTGGCTTTGAGAAACTGCATGTAGATATAATGAATGATAAAAAAATACTGGCATTTGTATGCATGTATTTTTAAATGCCCCTACTGCAATTGACGTTACACCAGTCCTTCCATTTTTAAATATTCATAGGCCTTTTACCAATGAAAGGATCAGCATATACTTGGACAGACATTATCACGTGTCTTTGGACACTATGGATTACTTTGTTTACTTAGCCACTTGTCTAAGGGCATGGTTCTAGTAGCCTCAGCATACGGTCAATTAACATAGGTGAAAGTTTTAAAGACTGATTTTGAATTTTAGATTGATTGTATTTTAGTATTGAGAAAAGGTTCTTGATGTTTTTGCATGTGACTGAGATCATGAAATTTATTTGTTTTTATTTCAATGTCTTACTATAGTTATGCAATCCGTGTATGGGCAGCATTGATCAAGTTACCATCAATATTATTTGATGTCGAGATTCCATCATATATGAATGATAACCTAGATGTTATAAGTCAAGTATTTATTGAAAGTTTCTCTTTATCATCACAGAAGTTTACTAAGGTAAGTCAGTTGATTTGTATATACTTTTATAACCAAGAGAGCAAAACATTAAGTCCCATATATTGTGTACATCACTGATTAGTGTTCCATATATTGTGTACATCACTGTCTTGTGTCCCATATATTGTGTACATCACTGATTAGTGTCCCATATATTGTGTACATCACTGATTAGTGTTCTATATATTGTGTACATCACTGATTAGTGTCCCATATATTGTGTACATCACTGATTGGTGCCCCATATATTGTGTACATCACTGATTAGTGTCCTATATATTGTGTACATCACTGATTAGTGTTCTATATATTGTGTACATCACTGATTAGTGTCCCATATATTGTGTACATCACTGTCTTGTGTCCAATATATTGTGTACATCACTGTCTTGTGTCCCATATATTGTGTACATCACTGATTAGTGTCCCATATATTGTGTACATCACTGATTAGTGTCCTATATATTGTGTACATCACTGATTAGTGTTCTATATATTGTGTACATCACTGATTAGTGTCCCATATATTGTGTACATCACTGATTAGTGTCCCATATATTGTGTACATCACTGATTAGTGTCCCATATATTGTGTACATCACTGATTAGTGTTCTATATATTGTGCACATCACTGATTATCTTTCATTCATCACAGGGTACATGTTTGTTTTTGGACAATAGATTTGATCAGAACTCAAGTTGATGGGTTTTCTCCTATGTTATAATTATGATGTAATTAAAGTCACAATGTTTGTCCATATAGAGTTAAGAAAAGTTTTAAAGCTGATTAAAGTGTGCTTCCATATACATGTTCAGCCGACTTAACAACTTTTGTATTGAAACCCCTGTTCATGGAAATCACCCTCAGACTGGTGATTCTTCATACTACACATTTACACCTGGGTGGAGTGGAATGACTTTATGTTTAAGAAAATCAGTAGTGCAGTAAATGGGATTTGAACTCAGAACCTCTCGATCTCTAAGGGTGTATCCTACCACTGGATCACTGCTTGTACAAAATCAGTTATCAGTGATGGTGCCCAAAGTTAATGCATTTGCTGTGACAAAGAAGATAATTCTACTTTTACTTTCATTTAATAAGGAATCCTGTTGACATGTTTATGTTGTTTTAAAGCTACTTAAATGAATTAACTGGCTGTTAGTTGGAGTTTTTTGAGGGGGGTGAGTTTTACTCAGTAGCAACAAATTGTATAGGTTATATCAGTCAATCTACTCGCCATTCCTGGAAAGGCTAAATCTCTTAATTTAGCTGAAAAACGGTTATTAGTTGCATATTTTGGTTAGTGACTGACAACTGCCCTACATGATTTAGAGTCAGTGGTAGCAGAGAAGATGGCATTAGAAATTAATTCATGACAGATATCAACAAAAGTATGCCCCACCTGGGAACTAACCGTGAACTCCTCGATCAGTAGACTTGAGGGCTACGGACTCGGCTAGAAGGTGGCTTAACAAATTGTTTAAAACATCTGCATGTATTGTTTTCAATTTTCAGATTCAGGTGTCAACAATTTGTTATTCTAATGATAATATGTTAACACGTTTAACTCTTATAACAATGTGTCTTCTCAATTTTAACATATTGAATAATGTGTTAACACAATTTTAACATCCTGAATAATGTGTAAACACAATTTAACATCTACAATAATGTGTTTACTCAATTTTAACATCCTGTGTAATGTGTTAACACAATTTTAACAACCAAAATTATGTGTTAATACAATTTTAACATCCTGAAAAATATGTTAACACAATTTAAACATCATGAATAATGTGTTTACACAATTTCAACATCCAGATGATTGGGTTAACACAATTTTAACATCCAGAATAATTGTTTACACAATTTTAACATCCAGAATATTGTGTTTACACAATTTTAACATCCTGATTAATGTGTTTACACAATTTAAACAACCTAATTAATGTGTTAACACAATTTTAACATCCTGAATAATGTGTTAACACAATGTTTACATCAAGAATAATGTGTTAACAAAGTTTTAACATCCAGATAGATGTGTTAACATAATTTTAACTGAATAATGTGTATACACAATTTTAACATCCAGATGAATGTGTTAACACAATTTCAACATCTAGTATAATGTGTTTACACAATTTTTACATCCAGAATATTGTGTTTACACAATTTTAACATCCTGATTAATGTGTTTACACAATTTTAACATCCTAGATAATGTGTTAACACAGTTTTAAAATCCTGAATAATGTGTTAACACAATTTTAACTCTCAGAATAAAAATGTCAACAAATTTTAACCTCTTACATGATCGTTTTACAAATCTTCACTTTTGGAATACTTCTTTAACAAATCTTAACTCTCTGAATGATTTTTTAACAAAGGTTAAATCTTAAAATAATATTTAACTAATATGTTAACATTTTTGAGAGGGGAATGGGGTCCAATTTCTGTCCAAAAATAGCCTGAAAGAAATCACTGAATGTGTTAACAAATTTTAATCTCAGAAGTTCCTGGCCTTGTGGAAGGGTAGGTGAGTACTGGTTATAGACAAGGGTCCAGGAAAACTAGGTTAGGTGCGCTGGACGCTGTAAAATAACTGTAAAAAATTGTGTTGCCGTGGCGTTGAATCCAGTATTAATAAATTAAATCTCATAATAACTTGTTAATAAGATAGAACTTTCAGAATAAAATGTTAACAAATTTTAACTTTTAGAAAGAAAGTGTCTCTTAGTTTCAATTTTCAGAATAAATTGTGTACTAATTTAATTTTATGTTTATGCATTAATTTTTCTATTTAAAAAATTAGTTCTTAGTGATTACTAATTAGTGATATAAATTTCAAGTTTAGCAAGGACACGTATTGTCTTGAAATGTATTGGTTGGATACCCTAAAATTAGGACAACCCTGAATTGGGACAGTCATTGTACACAATCTCCAAGGTCTAAAATATACTTAACAAAACTTCTAAGTACCCCGGTTTCAATATGGTAGGAAATGTTTTTTTTCCTGTATAGGACAATATGTTGTCTGCTTGTATTGTTTTATGCTACTTTATTGACACAAAACCGATTTTGTCGTGCATGCGTTGATATGGGAAGATTTCTAATGGCTTTGATTTAACAGAAAATTAGCAACTAGAAATCTTATCCTGCACCGCTTTGTAAAATGTTTATGGAAATTTCTCATTCTTGAAGCAACATTTGAGCCATTTCTTGATTTTTCGTTGTGCATATCAACACACAATTTTTACCAAAACTGACCATGTGGGATTTTTGTACGAGAAGCACATACCCATTTCAGCACATGCAAGACAAAACCAATTTTGCATCAATTAAGAAGCATAAAAAACAACGCAAGCAGACGACAGTATGATAAAAAATAAGCAATTCGAACAACACTGAAATCGGGTACTTAGAAGTTTTTTTTAAGTGTAGTATCATTCTTAAAAAATAACCTAGCCACATGTTTCTCTAAAAAATGTAAACATGAATTATTCCGGTACCTTAAACAGAACTAAAATATGTTTTTTTTACCTCCAAGTTTAGAAGCATTTTATTGCTGACATCTAGGAGTCAGGTTTACACAATGGTCCCATTCTTAAATTTTATGTACTGTAAGTTGAGAAACTACCCTAGTCTCAAGCAAAATTTGGAGCACGAAGCCTTCCAATTTCAGTATTGTCTTATTTTACAACCAAAAATAAAACCTGCAAGATCTGCTTAAGGTCCCTATCCATTACAATGTATATGTAGTTGTTTTGAAAAAAGTGTACATGTACCTTGTGGCATGTAAATTTGAGATGGAAGTACATGTATTAAGCTTTTTCAATTGCAAATAAATTGTAAAATCTATCAAACATATGCTCCAGTACAATGTCATGTAGATGTATTGATGAAATGTGTTAACTCCAGATCAACAAATGACCAATTATTTTTCAATAGGACTTCTGTTTATTATTATTACATTTTATGTAATTTCACAAGACTGTTTATACTTTATCATTTAATAGGACTCACCATCACAAAAGACAGTTTTCAATCATGAAATGAATGAATGTCGAGAGAGGGCACTAGAGTTTTATAAGAATGTTAAGGTAGATCAACAAAATCAAGAGGAATTTAGACAATATTTAGTTGATGTCAATAAGGTAAGTTTTTCAAGGCTGACTCTATTTTTTATATTGTTTGTGTAATACCTTGTACACACTGTCCTGGTGTACAGCCACGTTATGGACCAGTTCGGATACCTAGGCAAACAGGAACTAAAACCCAAGTGACCCCACAGAGAACCTCATTTTATGAGGAAAAACAGTGTTGGATTGTCAATCATGGGGGATTGGCTCCCATAGCGTTTGAAATTTAAATAAAACTGGGATTCACCTGGGAGCAAACCTAATGCTACCATATTCCCAGGGAGATCTTGGAATTCATTGTTGCTCTTCTGGCATGATTTGTAAGAGGTCCTTGTGAAGCTGTCCAATCAGCCAATCTTTCCCGGATTTTTAATCTGTTGTTACAAAAATTATAACAAATATTAAAGGAAAAAAAAACAGGGGAAAAATACTTCACCCTTTTCCCTAAGAAATGATTGCCCTAGGCATTTTTTCCCCTAGGCAAAATGGCACTAGCTTTTTCCTCCCCCTGGGGTTCTCCCCTTAATATTTGTTATGATATTTGTTACTACAGAATAAGAGGTCCTATAAAGAGGAAAAATGGCATAATAAGAATAGTTTTATAAAAAGGGGAAAATAATCATGGAGTTAGATTGGCTGAGATATACAATAAAATAGCATAAGAGTGTTAAGATAAAATATATTTATAAGCCATGTAAGTATAGAAGAATATAGACTATGTTTTGTATGGACCTTTCTATATATGTACACTGCCCTCTAAAAGTTCCTTCACACATTCACAATTTACATGGTACTAAATAGAATTTAAGAAAGTTTTACAAGCAAATTTTTTTAAATGACTTAAAATTCTGCTTTTTGAAATCAGGACATTTTTCGTATGAATATGAAATTACTAAAATGTCTCTAACTTGATATTGGCTCATTGAGATATATTGACCATAGTTTTGGAGGCTGATGGATAACTTTACTGCGACTCAAGAAATAAAATGTACCAATTTAAATTCCATTTCATTGCAAGAATAAGGAATATAATGAACAATAATATAATAATTCTTCTAATTTAAACACAGAAATTCTAGCAATTTAATTGATTTTATTGTGAAGAAACATTTAACGAGGACACTGTACAAAAATACTTGTATAAAGATGCATTGTTAAATATTGACTGACTTCTCATTTTTTTATTTAAATTTTTAGCTACAACAAACAACTAGTTTTAACAAAGTATCAGCATTACATAGATTCTATAAACAACTTGAACCTTACCTGGGTGATGTAAGTATCTTTTGTCTTTTGTTGTTTTATATTATTTTTAGCTCAACTTGGGACAACGTAGGGATATAACGGTTAACCTATATACCGGTTAAAATAGCAATTCGAATTCTAACGGTTTTTAGCCAGTTTGTTTTTCATTGAACCGTTTTTTTGTAGTTGTTTGTCACGCTGTTTATTTTGAACAAAATCTATAAGTTAAATGTTAAAATAAGTAACAAAATGTGTTGAATACTTGAAATCATTTTATTATGCCTAAAAGGTTTAACATTTAGTCAAATGAGAGAAAAATTATCTTCAAAAGTTTGTTTCAAAATACGCATTTTTCTAACATATAGACCATTTTGCACAAGTAATTCAAACATTTGAATAAAGATCATTTGAAAATACACCCACATGTATTAGGACGATGCACATGCATTTATTCGTGCTTTGCATGTCTACCCCAAAAACCGGTATGTACTGCAATATATTGCAATATGAGTTTTGCATATTGCAATACGTTTTTTACCGTATTGTTACCCCCCTAGGACAAAGTGTTCAAGGTGAGCTATTGTGAGGAGGGTATGACCTATATGCATTAGTGTGTGCTTATGTCCGTCCGTCCATTGTCAACAATTTCTTAAAAAATCTTGTCAAATACCACTAAGACTACACTTATCAAATTCGACTTGTAACCAGAGGGGAGTGTAATAGAAATGTTGTAGTTTTTGATTTAATGACATGACACCAACACATTATTTATGTAAGTTTTCTTCTGTGTTACAGAATTTAACCCTCAAATTGACGATTCCAGAAATAGGGAGCAACCTTTTCAGTTGTACTTCAAGGGTTGCCTGCAAGACGGTAGTAATTCGCTCTTTAAGGCAATGCTCTTACGTCTTTCGTGCAATCCTCAACTTAAAAAGTGTCAGTAGGCAGGACCTTTCATTTCTAGATATATATGACCCATTCACCTATGAAATGATTCGCTATACTTCTACAAACACAGTCCCATGTCTTTGGACACAAAGGATTAATTTTTTTCAACAAATTGGCCACTTGTCTAAGGGCGTGGTTTTAGTAGCCTCATCATAACGTCAATTTTCGTACTTACACCCTTTTACTTGTTTCAGATTGTTGAAGATCTTGCCACTTGTAAAGAAACCAAAGATTTACAACTAGATAGAAAACTAGAAAATGTGATGACAATAATGAATGAAGAAAATGATGATTAAAGCAACACATATTGAATATGTAAATTGAGATTTTATGGACACTGATTATTGAATATCTGAATACATTGTATAGACATTATAAATATTGTTTATTGAGAGTGCTAAGAGGGACATTATGCATTTATGTTATTGAATATGTAAGTAGAGAGATCATGAATATTGATCATTGTTTATTCTTAGACATTATGCATATTCATGTATGTTATTGAATATTTTATGTAAATAGAGTGATTATGAATAATGATGATTGGTTATATACTAAGGGAGACATTATGCATAGATGCTATTGAATATGTAAATACATACATTATGAATATTATTTTATTCTATTTTATGCTAATGGAAAAAAAAGCTAGATTAAATATTGTGAATATGGAATATTGAAAACTGAATATTCAATCTCTTAAGACTTGATGAATATTGACTTGCCAGAAATATGTATATTAAGGTCTTCATTAACTCTTTATGTTATAAATTATGCATATTTTTACTTTTTCTGTTAAATTTTTTCATGCCTTCATGAATATTAAGTATTTCCTTGTGAGTATTTACCTATTGTTTTGCCTTATACAAGTAACATGTTGACCATTGATGATGTTTATGTTGATTTGTTGCTTTTTTATTAAGAATCATTCACAAATATATTTGCTACAAAAGTGCTCATTATTGTTTTCATGAAGACTCAATCATTTTAAGTTATAGCTCATTTAGGATAACATAAGACATTGTTTACATAGTGCATTGTTTAGATTTCAAGTTATCCTAAATGGCCTGTAAATTTGAATATTTTGAGATGTATAGTTATTTCTAAGCCTATATATACATGTATATATATATATATGTATGCTACTGCATATTGTACTAATATTGTGTTGAACACATTGTTTTATATATATTTTTATACTTACTAAAATGACTTATAGAAGTGTATGCTTGGCAGACTAGTGTATATATTTGTGTAAATTTGTTTGTATTATATATTATATGTGATAGAATAATGTTTATCAGTGGGTCAGCACAAAACTAATCTAAGTGTACATCTAAATTAAGACAGAACTAGTTTTTTTCCCGCCCAGCTAGCTCAGTCGGTAGGTAGCACACAAGTCTACTGATCAAGGGGTCGTAGTTTTGATTACTGGGCAGGGCATAATTTCTCGAGCTTGGTCATACAGCCTATGGTTCTACAGCCATTCTTCCTCCTACCACTGATTCTAAATCATGTAAGGTAGTAGTCAGTCACTGACAAAAGTATGCGCCTAGTAGGTGGTTAACAGCTAAATCTAGAGAATTGGCCTTTCCAGAAACAGTGAGAAGGTTGACTGACCACCGTTATTTGACCTATACAATGTGTTGACACGGTGTATAACGCTAAAATAAAAAAATATAGTTTGTACTGACCTATTGATATATATGGTATTGTTGTTACTAGGTAGGGTGTAAGGGTTAACCCATATACAGGTGAATATTGCAGTATGAATTTTGACAATTTTTAACCAGGTTTTTTTTCTAAACCTGTTTTTGTGATTATGTGTCATACTGATTGTTTTATCAGACTCTGATATATAGATGTTCGAGAAATTGTTAAAATGTATTGAAAAACTTGACATAATCTTATTGTGCTCTGAATTGTTGAACATTTCGTCAAATGAGGGAATAATTCTCTTGGAAAATGCATTTCAAAATAAGCATTTTTCTACATGTAGTCCATTTTCATAAGTCATTCAAACATTTGGATTAAAGATCATTTGAAAAATACCCAGATGTGTGTACTGTTGATCTAATTAAGATGATGCATGTGCATCAATTCATGCTTTGCATTTCTATGCAAGAAAAACCTGATATATATATTGCATTGTGTTTTTTACCATATTGTTAAACCCCTATTACCAGGGTCCAGGGGTGTTGACAATCTAATTGTTCATACATTGTCACAGAGAAGTTAACTAACAAATCTTTTTCAAGGGTAAAGTTCTAACATTGTTTTTTTTTCTTAGAAAATATGGCTTTTTGTTTACATGCACACCTTGAATGGTGCGAGTGAAGAGTGAACAGCTCTTGTCCATGTTTTACAAAATTTTGTTGATAGGGTGAGAGTTTTTCTTATTTTTTATACTCAAAGTCTGGTGACAAAAATGTTGACTTAAGAAGGTAAAATAAACACAAAAAATTGAATATGTTCAATGTTAGTTTTATTTGACTGAATCATGGCCATTCATTATAAATATGATATATATATTCTTATTAAGTTTTGTAAATTATTTCTGTGGAATTTGTCAAGATAATAGAACTTCATAAAGGAACATTTAAAGTGTATAAACCTGTATCTAGCATCTATTTATGCTTTTTTGGTTTGTAATTTTTTATAGTATGTGTTTTTATTGAAATCTGCACCGGGTTAACAAGCTACTTTGAAGCAAGCTTTCTCAATTTGCAATGTTATGTAATATGATTGTTTTAAGTCTTTGAATGAATCTCATTCCTTAAAAACCAAAGATAACAATTTTGGGTCTCGATGTTTTTAAGTTATACAATTACAACATAATTGAAACAGTTTAACTGGATTTGATATTGTTGGTATTATTTATCTATGTCCCATTTATAATAAATGGTTCTGTTCTGTTCTGAATAGTAACTAGCCCAACTTAATGGAATCAGTAATTTTAACTAGCCTGAATCTAATATACTGATGTAAATAATTTATATTTGCCTGTAAATATATTTAATTGCTAGCTTGTCCTGTAGTTTTCATCAATGGACGCAATCCTGGATTCTGCAGATCTCACGATTTGTACGAGACTTGATGTGATGTGGATTTATGCGGGAAGTTAGAAACTTGGTATATATGTAAAGAACATTTTTCCAATCACTGGTATTTATGTCTCTGGTTATGTTTTTATTCATAGATATGAGAAGTTCATTTAGATATCCCTGGTTTAGCGCAAACGGTTGTAACTCAATGTAAGAAAAGAGTAAGTTACGATCGTATTGCGCTACACCCGCGATATAGTTTGAAATTCAAAGTTTCCAGTATCTACATTTTCATAAGTATAATTTTCTACTATGTCCCTTACTTAGTGATATGTATTGATGGGTCTGCTCAAAGCTATTCTAACTATTAGTAAACAGAAGATATAGTTCTAACAAAAAAAAAAAAACACTGTTTATAATAACAATAGAATAAACTAATCCACGTCGAGGGACGCTCAGGATAACAATAACATAAACATGTGCTATGTTTTTTGAGTTTCTTAGTTGTTGGTGTAATACAAAGATTTTTACCATTATAAGCTTGATTTACCAACAAATGGTGGTATCCATCATGCTAATTTTGTTTAAATGAATTACACACATTTTATTTTAATTACTGCCTACCCTAGAAATGGATTGTCACATTTCTAATGTTTATCAAAACACGTTTTGTTTTTTTGTACGCACTATAGTTAACTTTTTTGTGTTTGACACATTTATACAGTTTAGTTAATTCATGTAGATTTTTATTAATTTTAAAATTCCAATTTTAAAAATTTTCTTATTTCGAGGGTTTAGCGCAAAACAGTTGTAACTCACTTTTTTCTTATACTGAGTTACGACCGTTTTGCGCTAAACCCACAATTTGTTTTGTTTTGTATTATAAATACGTGTATATTATATATATATATAAATGTTTGTACTACTTTACCTCATTACATCTCATACTTTAATCCAATCATATCTTGTATAGCTCAACTATGTTCTATGTTTGCTTTTATATGTACATGTTTATACGAGGGATGTTAGAAAAGTATCCGGAAAGGTTTCATAAATTTTCTATTTGTGCACTAATAATAATGATTATTATTATTATAATTGTAATTACAAAAATTATAAAGACTTTATTTTGAGAGGCTGAAAATATGGGTAAATCCAATCTTCTATGTGGGCCTCTAATTTTGATGAAATTTCAACACTGCTTCTTTAAGTAAGTACATGTATGCTCATGATTTGGCAGAAAAAGTAAAATATGTTTACTAAAGCATTACCTATTTCACTATGTTAAGGTTGATTGACATCGAGTGGGGCAACATTGTCCATTCGGGTAAACGATCATATATTTACCAGTTATAATGACATGTAAAAATCTATATACATTTTGCAATATGCCAAAACTGTAGATTGTACAAGCTGAGTACTGAGTATTTTAGACCTTGGCTAGATTATCTTGACTTAAACTTGTCTGGTCTTGGTCTGTGTAAATTGTATTAGAAAATCGTATTAGAAAATTGTATTATACATGTGATAGAGTATACTTCAGTGATATAACAGTTTTTTCGACTACCGATATATGAATACTGAAAATTGATAGAGTATACTTCAGTGATATAACAGATTTTTGACTACCGATGTATGAAAACTGAAACTTACAAATTTAGGCCATGATTTTAACAGTATATGCATTAGGCTTTGCCTAACTGTGTAGCCTCTTTGAATAAAGTCTTAGTTATTATTAATATTGTATTTTGACTCATAATTTATGTAGAAGTACTTTAGTCGTTATATTGTGGTAGAAATTGAATCTTGGAAAAAATGCATAAGTTTGCATATGTGCATAGAAATATTCCATGAGTAAGGTAGTGACTTAGCCACCAAAAATTTTATGAGGAACTTGTTCAATGGGTCAGTGAAAAACTGACTTCTTGTGAATATAGAAAGAATAGGCTAGTTTTGCACTAACCATGCAATATATATATCTAGGGCCGAACAAAACATTATTGTTACTCCCTTTATTTCCAAATGGAGTTACAATTGTGTTTTGTTCAACCCACAACATAATTTCATATGATCTTTAAACAGGTGTTTAAAACAAAAGTAAATGGCTGTTATATATTGGCTTTAGAATTTATTAACATCATTTTGCGTTTTGTGATAAAATGATAAAATAATCACATAAGAGGTACTTTCATTAAACTAATACTTTGTATTTTGTAAATAATGTTAGACAATCATCATATTCAATATAGCGAATCATAAATCATTAAGCTTTGGTCTAATATATTAACATAGATAGGTTGCACTTTAAACATACCTTGGTGTAGTGTTTGGGAACGGTCCTAGCGTCCAGGACTTATAGGACCTGAGAAAAGGTTCTTTTTTCTGTATTGAAGTAGATTGGAATAAGTAAAGTCAGGTTTCAATTTTATCTATGTATGTATGTTTTATAGACATGTAGGAAAAAAACTTGATTGATTTTTTTTTTTTTTTGTCACATCTTTCTTGATTTTTTTTTAGTTTTAACTTTTTTGACCCTCACATGTCTCCTTATTTATCGGGTATTTACTAAGCACTATATAACAATGGTCACATTATAACTTTTTGAGTTGATGCAAAATCTGCCAACCATCTTGCAGTAATTATTGTATACTATTTGTATATCATTTTAATACAAGAAATAAGTTAAAGCCACTTGATCACGTCTTTCTTTCATATATTTGTTGATAATTTTACATAACTTTTAAAAGAATATATTTAGCTATAGTTTAATTAGGATAAGTGTCTTATTATACACTGCCCTCTAAAAGTTCCTTCACACATATGCAATTTACCTGGTACAAAATAGAATTTAAGAAAGTTTTACAAGCAATTTATTGTTAAATGACTTAAAAATTCTGCTTTTTGAAATCAGTACATTTTTCCTATGAATAAAAAAATTACAAAAATATCTCTAACTTGATATTGGCTCATTGAGATATAATTGATCATAATTTTGTAGGCTGCTATATAACTTTTACTGCGACTCAAGAAATAAAATTTACCAATTTAAGTTCCATTTAATTGCAAGAATAATGAATATAATGAACAATAATATAATCATTCTGCAAATTTGAACTCAGAAATTGTTGCAATTTGATTAATTGTACTGTGAAGAAACTTTTGAAGGGTAGTGTATTATGACCAATGCATTGTTGATAGAACAAATTTTGATATATTACTGAAATACAGTGCCCTCCAAAACTTCTTGGATCTTTGAATTTCATTATAAGATTAATGGATTCCATATACTTCAAGTAGTTTTTACATAAGGGTTTCCCCTTGTTTAGAAGGTAATCATCATTAAATCTGCCCCAGACATATACATAAGGCCACTTTTGTGCATATTAAATGGATAATTACTTCTTCAATTAATGTATTCCACATTACATGTTAACAAGCTGATGATATGCTGTTTGTGTGATTGAAGCATAACTAACTTAAGTTAGGGAAAGTTCTCTTGTATCGCTTCTGTTTGTTGTGTAATCGTATGTTTATATACCCTGTCAAAACATCGTGTCTGACAACGCTATTGGCATTTGATTTTAATCGGTAAGCTTATTCATTTAAAATTGTTTGAATCATATGTTAAAAACCCTAATTAATGCTTATTTTAGAATTTGCTCAGATAACTCTTAATGTCTTTTTGATAACTAAATGTGAATTAAGTCCAGTCTATGAAATTAGTGGGTGTCCAGTTGCCCGGGACAACCATTTTCTAGTTCAGGCAATCAACAATTTCTTTTGGGCTACTAAATTTCTACAAACAAGATATAGTGCAAGCTGCTGAAATAACTTGTTCTAGCAAACATTTTCATATCTTAATGTCGTAATCTGTAGGTCTTTTTTCAAAAAAGATTTTGTTCACAGAGGGCGCTGCGCTGTATTATTATGTTTTAAAGACACACTAGAATATGTTTACTTGTACAAAAACTAATCATCAATTAAAGAAATCCAGCAACTGTTAAGTTGAATAAATTAATATTACCTCATTAACCTACATATGTAGCTCTAGTAAACATTTATTGTATTTTGTGGTAACACAATATTACATCTGGATGATTTGTTGCTCAATATTTAATTATTAGGACTTAAATTTTGAATCTGTAGAATTAGAACTTTTTAGTAGGCCTACAAAGTGAAAATGTCTTCCAACGTTTAATCAGCACTATATCGTCACCTCGCTCTAACAATGCTGTAACTACCAAATTTATAATTTTGGGAAATCGGCTCTAAAAGTTTAAAATGTCATAATTGTTTCAATCTGTATAGGCATGAGACTTGACACCCACATTCACAAACTTTTTAGAAGATAGAACAAGGTCATACTAATCGCTTGGGATGTTTATTTAGTTTTTTTATTAAGAAATGGAGATTGAACATTGTTAGATTTAGGCGACAATATGTAAAATATGATAGTGCCTGTACATACCATAGAGAACTACCTAGCCAAAATGCTTTGTTTGTCCAGTGCCAGTATTTCAGATTCAAAAACATTATTGTATTAAAATATCAGTTAAAAATTATGTATGTATTGTCAAAGAATCTAAAAGACTGGCACTGGACATTATATAGTATTTATTGTGCACACAGTGCCCATCAAAAGTTCTCGGACTAATAAAAATGTGCGAAAACAATTTCATGTGTATGGTCTATTTTTCTCAACTGTCAAAGTTGGAATAATTTCATGGTGATTGATAACACACTCTCACAATATCATAAGTGTAAGATAAAAAGCACAAAGTCACCTTGAAATTATTCATGTTTTGACATTTGAGAAAAACGAACTATACTCCGCGTAATTTTACTATAATTAAAGTTTATTCATGTACTTTGATTAGAAATGTATGCTAATAAACTAATAAATGCACATTTCAAAACTTTCTTACATGATCTATTGTGATAAATGCGAATTCTTGAGGTCCACATGAAAGACGTATTTAGCCAAACGTGTTAACTTCGTTAACTATAGTCATTATTATACCAGTTATTATTAATAGAATTATTCTAAAAACATAATTTTCGTCCAAGAACTTTCGAAGAGCACTGTATTTTCTATTCTTGTTTATTTGTCATCAGCATATCTTGTGATATAAGTAAACATTATTCAATCCAAGAATCGATAGGAAAATTAATGGAGGGCAAGTTCAATATTGTTTACTAAAATTATATATTATATTATATGTGCCTGTTTCATATAAAATATATTTCTATCTTTTAAATACTTCTTTTGTTATTCCTTGTGAGTGTATTCATCCCCCACCCTGAGTTCATTTTGTTTATATATTCTCAGACCCACCCAGGTAGCTTCAACGGAAGCGTTCCTGACTATGAAGCGAAGGACTATGGATTTAGTTTTCAGCTTGGATCTTCTTACCTGCATGGAGTTGTTTCATATTAAATATGTTCTATGTCCATTCTCTTGCCTATTTCTGTTCCAAACAGGGTAGTTGAAAGTCATTTGGGAGTGTACATTTGTATGTGCTTGGAACAAGGTTAAAAGTTAGATCTAGAGATCTTAGCCTATTCAGGGGCCCGGAGTAGGACAATTGTATGCAGTATTATGACTGAAATATATTGATATTCACCCTATAGCACCATACTTTACATACATATTATCATTGTTCAACAATGAATATTGTCCAGTCAAAATATTATACATGTAGCATCAATTTCAAAAACTTAAGTTATGAGGACTTGATTCAACAGCGACCTAATGTTTTAAATACTGTGATCTGTATCATAGTTGGTAGTCTGCTGAATCCTTTGTCCCGAAGTGGTAAGGGGTTAAATCCCACCTGGCGGATTATACTCTTCCATGAACATTTGACAAAATGTAAATTTTGCTCCATTAATATGGTATATGGAGAAGTTGCTGACCTTGGGAAAGGGTATGTGAAAGCTAGATTAGATGCGCTGGTCACTGTAAAATAACCTCAATTGAGTAGACACAGCCTTAAACCCCATGTATTTATAAAAATGTTTTTATGTTTTTTATACAATCACTGTGTACATGTTACTGTCTTTGTTACTAAGGAAGAATTTAGGTCGCAAATCTATATCTGAAAATTAAGTGATAATTTCAAACCCAAGTTTACGGGTACATCATGTAATTATATATGTTCTCAGGAATTCACATGTTTAGCATATATGATAACATATATATATGGAGCAATTCTTTCACAGCTATTTTCTTCAGAATAGATTTATCCTGCATTGCCATGGTAACAGTGATCAGGTTCAAGTAGCATTTCCTGAGACAATTGTCCAGGGAATAATTTGGCCAAATTGCACATCTGGCAGTCACTTTGTAATGAAATAAGAGCATCTTGCAACAGCTCTGTTGCACATTAGTACATCATATATATTCTTCCTTTACTGCACATATTTCATGTCCTGAAATTGTCGTAGGCCTACATTGATCACAAGAAACAACGGCATCGTGGGGATGCAACTTGGATTTAAAAATTAAAATGGTAATATGATTGAAATCAATAAAGTATGCTGTCTTCATTGCTGAAGTGTCACAACTTGAAATGATTAAACATCCTAATTTCACTCCATTATTATAAGTTATAACAAATGATCAAAGCTAAATCATCGCATGTGCTCTCATACCTATAATACAAGTCTGCGATATGATTACCTCCCTTTTGTATGAAAAAGAAACCCAACTTATATCAATCTGCAATGATGCAAGTACAAGTAATTCCAATCAGTTTTTTCTAGATTTAGACCAAAATTGGGCCCAATTTGCCTCCCAAAAAGTATGCACTTTTTCTTCCCTGGAGCAATATTCCCGTATCTTTAAAGTTTTGTACTATTTCTTTCAATTTTTCCAATTTCTTAAGAAGAAATTAAAAATATTTGAAAAGAATCATTCCTTAAAAATTGTTACCCTGTTTGTGGATTTTATATTAAAAATTGAAAACTATGGAAAGAATTCCCCTGATTACATTTTTGGTGTTATTTTCCCTGCAGAAAGGGCCCTGCCATTCATCCCTACAAGTAAAAAAATCACAGACAAGCAAAATATTGTCATTGGTCTGTAAGGTTTTAATCAAATTACAAAGTTTTAAGTCTGTAGGATTGCAATATGGTCATTAATCAAATTGATAAAATTCAAATCCCATCCAAAACCTACCCTGTTGTTCCCTTGAGCAAGAAACTATATCCTACTAGCTTAGTACCGGGGAACCAGGAAGCAGAATCAAAAGTGATTAATTCAAGTTGTAAGAACTTGTTTCACAATTGGTACAAAATAAATTAGTATAAACAAAATTAATAAAAAAATAAAATTGTCTCGGATTTGTCGTTTAATAAAACATAGCCACAAGTTTTCTGTGCTAAAATCAAATATTAAGTGCTTCAGCACGAGTTAAATAAGCAAAACAAAATAAGTGTCCATGCTTTATTCTACAAAAAAAATATAGAAAAAAACTTATTTCAATTCCAATAGAGAAAAATGAATAATTAGACCTTTAAGTTAATAAACAATGGGGTTAATTATCACAGCTGTATGTGTTCAATATTAAAATATAGATAATGTCTCGTTAAATATAGAGTGAAAACGCACGTGCCTATCTTAGAATAGAGAACAATAAAGAAAAACAGAGTTACTAGAATTAAAACTTTATTAAATGATAAAGAATATTGGTAATTCCTCACATATATTAATTATTGTGTACATTAAAACACTTGGAATAACAACAACAACAAAAATATAAAGATGTACATGTAATACTAACCAATCAGCTGTCACATTGTATAATATAGGAATTATACATCAACAAATGTAAAATATCATAGATTATACAAATTACATCTTTCTTTAGAATGGTAAAACATGGACAGATACTTTCAATATATTATTGCACATGGAATGAAATATAAATAAAAAATAATAAAAAATGTAAAATACTTATTTTGTACTAAGTTCAGGGCCAGAGGTTTTAAAACTGAAGAGCAAACTCAAGTCTCAAAATTCATTTTTATTCTCTAGATATGCTTCTTCTAAAGTCAACGAAATTAAACAATACAAGTAGTTGTCCGGACAGACAATTCTAAGAGAAAGCACTATATCATATTTGCAGAAATTGTAGGTTGCCCAAACTAAGTGGTTGTCCCGGGCAACTAGACACCCACTAATTTCGTAGACCACTTCTACACTACGAAATAAATTATGCTTAAATTACTTTGAGAAATATACAAAATATTACACTGCTTTAAATGGTTGGAGCAGTGGTCTAGTGGTAGGACACACCCTAAGGGATTTAGAGGTCACTACTTCGAACTCTACTAGGGGCACTGCTAATTTCTCCCACCAGGTGTTATTGGGCTCTGTGAAGATTCACCAGGTTCTGCTTGAAGACGATTTCAAGGATCATAGTACAAAATTGTAAACTTGGCTGAACATGTATTCGGAAGCAGTCTTTAAACGCCACTAAACCTATAATAATTTTAAACATACCAATAGATAGTTTGTAAGCTGCAATGACATTTTTTGAATAGGAATCTAAGTTTTAGGCATGAAGTCTGTGCTAAAGTTTTATTACCTCAAGTCGGGAACTCTGGCATTCAACTACACTTAGTTATATAATTAAACATGCAGTATATTATAGTCTGTTTTTCTCAATTGTCAAAGCTTGATAAAAAAATTTTAGGGGGGAGGGGGGTTAATGCCGTAACAACACATTGTATAGGTCATATAACGGTGGTTAGTCAACCTACTCATTCCTCCTGGAAAGGCTAAATCTCTGGATTAAGCTGTTAACCAACTACTAAGCACATACTTTTTCAGTGACTGCGTCTGCCCTACATAATAAGGAATCATAGGTAGGAGGGAGAATGGCTGTAGATATAATTTTATGATCAGGCTCCACGAAAGTTTGCCCCGCCCAGGAATCGAACTCAAGACCCCTTGGTCAGTAGACTTGCGTGCTACTAAATGAGCTAGCCGGGCGGCTCAAAGCTTGAATAATTTCACGCTGACTGAATGCATTGTATCTATACTTGAGGCACAGTCGTTACAGAAATATATCGACTAAAAACCTATCATACAACATAATCAGCTCCACTTGATCATAATACAAACTTTGTGAATATCAAGAATGTAAGACAACGATGATTTTATTCACCATGAAATCATTCATGTTTTGACAGTTAAGAAAAACTTACTATAACATGGTAAAAGAACAACAACGAAGATAAATATGATTACACTACATATATACAGTGTATGGCATAAAGTACTTATTTTTTTACTTTACATAGATATCACATGGTTATGTTGATGAAAGCATTTAATGTCATTACTTAGAGGTTACACTTCTGCACTTAACAATTTTTCTAACCCCTTTAAATACCTACTATATATATTTCTTTATGCTTAGCAGTAATTAATATATTTGAACATAGAAAACATTCAAATAACTAAAATTGATAGTGAAAAACATAGTTTTCTAGGTTCATGAAGCACATGCATTTCATGCTTTTTACCTGACAATTGTTTTCAACGAACACAATATATATAAAACTACACATATCTAGTCTGTAAGTATAGACTATAGATACATATGGTGAAGGTCGTCTGAGACCATACACACTTTCTTTGCTCTGATGTTTTTGGATATTTATTCAAGTTAACAAAGGAGTTTTGTGAATATTTTTGGATGTACATGTTCATGAACACTTCAGCTAAGTGCATCTTTAATTATATTTTTATTTTTTCAATCATGGGTTTAGTTATACTTAAAAACAATACTCAACATTTTGATAATTTTTATCATAAAAAATCACACCTTTTAAAAAATACATGTTGTTCATTGAAACATGACCGTGACCAATTATTGGATTTAGGTTTAAATGTGTTCAATAATCCTTGTTTATACAAAGTTGATACCGCTACACTAAGTGTTATTAATTCACTCAAATTAGCTCCTTACCGGTCACAAAGAAAAAATAGATGTGTTGTGAAAAGTACTGTTAAAACCCCTCAGGGCATTAATAAAAACAACTTGATATACCCTAAAATATGTAACACTGTAAGTCAGATTAGTGAAAATGTTAATTGCTTGACTTTAAATTGTAGATCTGCTGTAAATAAAGATTGTTTGATAGGTCAATATCTGAGGGAAGAAAGAATAGACTTTGCTGTATTAACAGAAACTTGGTATTCAGATGATAAAAAACATTTAATCGAAACCTCTGATTTAAATCAAAATGGGTACAGATTAACAGTAGCCAACAGACAAAATAAAGTTGGAGGGGGGATAGCTATAGCTAGTCGCATTGCAATTAATATTAATAAAATTAAGGGTGGGAATACAAGAAGCTTTGAATATAGTATATGGAAATTAATTTTCAAAAATATTGCGCTTCATTGTATTGGACTTTACAGACCCCCAGGATTAACCACTGTATCTCAGTTTGTAGAAGACTTCAATCAATTTATTGAAGATTTAATTCCTAACTACTCTAACCTGTTAATTATGGGCGACTTCAATTTACATCTTGAAGATAGATCCACGGCTGTGTCTGAATTTCTTAATTGTATCCATTCCTTTGGTTTAGAACAGCATGTAAATTTTAAAACACATATTGGTGGTAACATGTTAGATCTTGTACTTACTGAAGCAGTAAATGGTATACGGGTAAAAAAATGTGAACAGGGTCCCTTTTTATCAGATCATTGTGTAGTTAAGGTACAAATAAATGTAGAAAAAGAAAATATTGTGAGCAAATCAGTAAAACTCCGCAATTTTAAAAGAATCAATCATTAAAATTTTGCTTCTGATTTAAAAGACATTACTATTGATAGTGAAGATGTTGATTCTTACGTAAATATATTGGATTCAAAACTTCAGACCACTCTTGACAAACATGCTCCAATAGTAGAGAAAACAAAAATTCATAGAGCTCCAAAACCATGGTTTACAGATAATCTAGTCTTACTTAAAAGTTCAATGAGAAAACAAGAAAGATTATGGAGAAAATATGGAAAGCCTGAACAATTAGAAGCTTTCAAGGTTATGCGCAACCGTTATCATTGTAAATTAAATGAAGAAAAAGTCAAATCACTAAGTCAAAGAGTTCTTGATGCTAAAGGTGATACAAAACAATTATATAAATTTGTTGCTGAAATGACAGGAGTAAGATCTGAGAATCCAATGCCTAAAGGCGATTCTGATCACTCCATAGCAGAAAATTTTGCTGATTATTTCTTGAATAAAATTTCAAAAATTAGAGAATCCTTGCTTCAGTTTCCAACTTACTCACCCCAACAAAAGGATGTACCTAATCTTGACCATTTTAAGGATTTTACAATAGAAGAGGTCAGAGATCTTATATGTGACTTAAATACCAAATCATCGGAGTTAGACGTTTTGCCAACAAAATTGCTCAAATGTTATCTAAAAGAATTATTACCTCTAATTACTCATTTAATAAATATCTCATTGAAACATGGGGTATTCCGTTCCAAGTGGAAAGAGGCAATTGTTAAGCCTCTCCTTAAGAAGGTTGGTCTAGATCTTGATTATGCTAACTATAGACCGGTTAGCAATCTGTCCTTCTTATCTAAGGTAATTGAAAAGGCTGCATTGAATAGATTAAATACTCATGTTGAAAAGAATAATCTTCTTCCAAAAAATCAGTCTGCATATAGACGTTTTCACTCATGTGAGTCAGCTCTCCTTAGATTAGTTAATGACCTACTGTGTGGTATGGAGAAATTAGAAGTTACTGCGTTAATAGCTATTGATCTGAGTGCTGCATTTGACACTGTTGATCATGACATTTTATTAGAAGTACTTAATAATCAATATGGACTACAGAATAGTACACTTCGCTGGATTGACTCATATCTTCGCCCACGTGCATGTCGAGTCAACGTCAATACTAGTTCATCATCTGTACGTACATTAGATTGCAGTGTTCCACAAGGTAGTTGTTTGGGTCCGTGGTTATATCTTACTTATGCAGGAACCTTATTCGATGTCATTCCATCTGATATATCAGTGCATGGTTTTGCTGACGACCACACTGCTAATAAAAGATTCTGTCCTTACAATCAGAATGAAGAAGCAAATGCCATTTCTGATCTTGAAGATTGTGCCCTAACAATAAATTCATGGATGAATGAAAATAAATTGAAAATGAACAACTCAAAGACTGAGTTTATCATGTTTGGAAGCAGAGCACAGTTGAAAAAATGTTTAACCCAGTCAATTAATATTGCTGGTGAAACTATAAAATCTGTGAAGACCATTCGCTATTTAGGGGCCTTTCTTGATGAAAACTTAAGCTTTAAAGATCACATCAAAACAAAAAGTAGAACTGCCATGTACAATTATTTACGTATCAAAAGTATAAGAAAATATCTGGATAAAGATGCAACGGAAACACTAGTCCTATCTTTGGTCATGTCCCACATCGATTACTGCAATCTGATCTTGTATGGAATTTCAAAATGTGATCTTAGCAAATTTCAGCGAATTCAAAACATGTGTGCAAAACTGGTATTAAGGCTAAAAAAATCTGACAGTTCAAAAGATGCTTTGTATTCACTGCACTGGTTACCAGTCAAAGCAAGAATCAACTTTAAAATATGTACTTTCATGTACAACTGTTTTACTAAAACTGCACCTGCATATCTTACTGAAATTCTGAGAAAGCCTTTACAAAGCAGATCTGGTCTTAGATCTGCAAAATCCAAAGACCTGAATTTTTTGGTTCCAACAAATAAGAAAAAAACATTCAGTGACAGAAGCTTTAGTACTGTTGGCCCCATGCTATGGAATAAGCTACCAGATGATATCAAATTATCACCTACTTTGGATGTTTTCAAAAAACGATTGAAAACTCACTATTTCTCTAATTTTTATGATCTATTCTAAAATTGACATGGTTAGTAAATGCCTCACCTTACAATTACGGTAAACATACTAAGTGATTGAGTGAGTGCATTATGACGTGAGAATGAGGATTGCCTCGCTCTCTGTCATTTTCTACCTTGTTTCACAAGACTGCAATGACAACCTAAATAAATTGTCCCTTTAAAGGTGATGTTTCGACACCTTTGGGGATGTATTAAGGGCCCTTTAAAGGTGATGTTTCGACACCTTTAGGGAAATGTCTGGTTAACAGTGGCGTTATGTTACACTGTTCAGGACATGTCCGGTTAACAGTAGCATCGTGTAATACTGTTCAGGACACCAACTTTTAATATGAAATAAAAACAAATGTAAAATTAGTGATAAAAATGTAAAATTAAGGAGGATCATGAACTTTGAATGATGTAGGTATAATAAAACATGTACACTTGCACACTATATTACATCATGTGTGATAAATTTTATTTTGTTTTGTGTTATTGTATATACATTATGTATTTATGGTGGAGGGTTTTTACTTATTAATTTTTTATAATCTATATTTTTGTACAACGCCATTGAATATGTTATGTAGAAATAGGCGTTTAATCAAATTAAAAAGTTTAAGTTTAAGTTTATAGATAATATAAGGAAACCCTTAAATATTTTAAACCCGAAGCTATTGTTATGGCAAGGATGTCAGTAGAAAGATTAGAGCGTGTTGTTGACACAAGGTGAAGTTGCAGACATCAAGCCATGACGTGTTACAATAGTTATCAACTAATTAAATAAATCAGGCATAAAACATAAAAATCGTTTTTTTAACATATCAGTCCATCATAGAAATATTACCAAAAATAACTGTAGAGTTAGGAAGGTAGTAAATTATTAGAAATGCCCTAGATATTGTTCTGCCAGTGCCTTTATCAATGTAAGTTCTCTGTTACAGCTAAAATACAGGAGTTAGAGTTGTACATTTATATATTAATGATAATGTTTGTACTGTATACAAATATATACTCAATTTCCTTGAGCAAGAAATTTACCAACAATTGTTCGACTCCACCCAGGTGTAAATGGGTACTGTGAGGGATCACTTGCCTGAAGGTGATATCAAAGATTAGGAGTTCTCATACAAGATTGCAAAGTCGGTTGAACATGTATATAGAAGCGGACTTTAAACCACACTTATAACTTTTTAACTGTAAAAAAAATCAGAAAACAATCATTAAAAATATTTACAAATTCTGCCAGTTAACTTATACTGTAACATTTAACAGTTTATAAAATATTAAAACTTAATCACTCCTAGTTCTATCATAACCTTTCCCTGAACTTTCTGTCATGCTGTTCTTCAACCTATTAAAAATGCATAAGACAAGATAAAAACTTTTACATTTTTTATTCAGGAAGGGATATTTCCATGACAATCAAATTATACATTTATTGGACAAACCTAGTTGATAAAATATAAGTTGATGTACAAATCAACCCCATCTAGTTAATATGATATTATGTGACAAACAAACTGGTTATTCCAGTACATTTTATTAACAGACTGGCCATCATAGCTAATATATGTGACATACATACTGGCCATCCTAGCTGCTTAAAATGATAAAGTACATAATTTGTGATAAGTTGTTGATTGAATCAAAAGCTTGCTAAATGTGATTATAAAAGTCTTATTTTAAAGGTCACTGAGCAAACAATCTGAAGTCCAAACTATACTTGAGTTATGAGGCCCGACTCTAAACTACATTCTCATGAGATTTGGAAGGCATTTTATTTTTGGTTTTCTTTCTCCATAAAATAGGAAATAAATGGAAACAAAAGCAAAACAAATTCGTGTCAAAAGAGAGGAGAGGTTGAATTAATGTAGTATGAACACTGTTTATAGAAAATAGAAAACATGAATGAAAGAATTCAGTATTAATACTAATTTCATTATTTTGAGAATAAATTTACTCTCAGTAATTTATATAAAATCTGTCTATTTCAGTATTTTGAAAGGTTTTCAGCATTTTCAAAACCTTGAACATTCGTTCATGCAGAAGTGAAGTTACAAGCTAAGCGTGGCATCTATTTACAATATGGTTTCAGATGTTTTAGGATTTTTCTACGCAACTCTATGAAAATTGATGACCTTTATGGGTAGGGTCAATCTTAACCAAAAGAGAATAATTTGATAAATACAATTTTAAAGTTATCAAAAAATTTCTACGTGAAGCTGCATGTCAAATATGTCTTATTTTTTATGCATGTGACAGATAGTTCGAAGAAATTGTCAATCACGGAATAATAAATGAAGCTCGATTTGTTTTAATTTAGGACCTTTAGCTATAAAATGACCTTTTAGCAAGAAAAAATGCCTTTTAATGCACACATTTGTCCCCATAATTGAGCATTTTTTGTGAGTCTTTCAAAGATATGACTAAAGATTTATTGGAAAAATATTGGTATAAAGTACAATTATACATTATGTTTTTGCTTTGATAAGTTATATACATCATGGACCTAATAAACATGTTGATAGGGTCCTTTTGATGCATGTAGAGTCAAGTTCTGCTATTAAAACCACCTTGATTATTGCAAAACCATGTAATTTCTTATTTGTTCCAAATGCTTTATTTGAGAGAAAAAATCCCTATATAATGACCGTCCCGCTATAAAGACCATTGATTTTGATGGTCCTTTTTGTGAAACTTTACAGTATTGCCGATTAAATGTTATGCTACTTAAAGAATGCATGAGACATTGTTTACTTAGAATATAGTTTAAATTTATCTCAATTTATCTTTAACAACCTATACACAAAGGACTAATTTCTATAAATATCTTAAAATCACAGTATGGCCATATATGAGACAATAAAACATATAGAGACAGACAAATAACTGAGGAATATATTAATAACTTACATTTCTCTAGACCACAGGGGTATGGGATTTTAAAAACATAGTAACTTAGTACATACAACAAAGAGATAAAAATAATCAATTTCAAATTTTGTATATCATCAACGTTAAACTTTTTAATATAACATAATAATCACAACTACATTTTCATGGATCAGGGCAAAACTAGTGAAACTACATTGAGGGTTTCCCGCAAGACTGTAGTAAATGCATTGCAAGCAACCCTCGACGTGTTAATGATAAAACTAGTTTTGTATTATTTCTGATGACCCTCGTCAATATACAACACGTGTGAGTTTTTCTTTCTGGACATTATAATACATTTATGGCACTTAACGAAGGCCACCTAACAGGCTTCATTAAAATACAGAATTCTATAAAGGTTCAATTCTAAAAAATTAAGGTTGTTTAAATTAGTGTTACATTTTACAAAATCAAAATGCATATAAGCATTTTTGTCGTTTGATTTGATGATAAATCTCAAAATGGCAAGATGTTCAAAATACATGCTGTCAATATAGAAATTCATTTAAATGTTTTATTACAAAAGTTTGTTTTGCCATTTTTAAACGTCATCTTGGGGAAAATAGTTTTTTTAATAAAGGGTTTTAAAGATTTTAAAGGTTTGCTAGGAGGTTTGTTAATGTTGCTTCAAGAAAGTTGGTCCTGAATAACAACAAGACAAATATCCATATTTTTTAAAAATAAAATGTAGTTTGTAATATGTCTTCTTGTAAACAGCTATTGTTTCCTCTCTCATGTAATGTTTCTTAATTATTTTTAATTCTGTTAATCTCTAAAACATTAGCTTGAACAATTTAAGGGGACCTACGCCGGGCACCCCCTTGTATCCGCCTATCATATGGGTCCAGAGAGCTATAAGGCAAAGTCCTGGCCAGTGAGTCATTGTATGCCAGTCTTGTTTCTAATCGCTGCTGTAGCGTGTGAAAGTATTTTGACAACTATATATTTTCTATAAGTTTCATACTTCATGATCGATAGAAAAAACTTCACGTACGCTGTGTCCGCCCCCGCCTGGATCCATCTTTGTCATAGAAATATATGTAACACTAGCATTTTTTCTTGTGTTCGGTCAATTTCATGAATTAAATTGTATTTTAGCGGATAGTGTTACATATTTTTCTAAAGGTCGGTGCCTCAGCTTTGATTCTTGTTATTATAATTATTATTGTAGCTTAATGCTTGTTAAAGTTATTAATGATTTTACAAACACGGTCAATTTTGACAAAAAACAAAGAGTTGCCATGGAAACTGTGACATTTCAGATAGTACGCAAAAGTTTATTTTGAAAACAACGCCGATACTGATTTACAGGACCCTAAGGAACAATTTAGCTTAGGTGGCAATAAGTCTAGAGGAGGGTGCCCGGTGGACCCCTCTGGCCCCCGTACTAATTCTCACTCGGCAAACCTTTAAAGTAAGTTTTGATTTGCTTTTGTCATGTTTTAACTTGGGTATATAGACACCTCCAAATTAACATACGAATCATGAACCGCTATAACTAACTTATAAATTTTTAAAATTATCAACTCGTAAAATTTTACAACTTTACCTGTATACAAAATAACGAATATTTTGAAACGCTTGGCTGACGCTCTATAGTTGAAATAATTCAAAAGAAGTTAAAAAAAAGTATAGAAAAATACCCGATTGTTTTCTAGCAAATCAAATTAAACTTCCTAAATAAACCGGTTTTTGTAGCAATGTTAAACTAAACCTTACATTAGTCAGGCATGATTTTCACAAAATCACACATTGCCTTACGGTTAGAATAAGATTATTCATTTTATTTAAATTATTTCGTAGGGTATATAATTTTTAAAATCAAACGGTTTAAGTATGGGATATATAAAGGAGAGATGATCATATGAGAATAATGACAGTTGTAGGCAAGTTATTATTTTAAATAAATTCATTAATTCACATACAGTTATTTTTTCCATGCATAATAATTTTAGTACAAGCATATTATTTTAAACAATGTATACGTACATAAAAGTTTTGTGACTTACTTTTTTTCTATTTCATCATTCGGAAAACCTTGACCTTTCATAAATGAATTATCTCGGGAGGATTCGTTGGGGTCTCCTCTGGCGGCTTTGATTGTACTACCTACGCGAGGCAAAGCTCAGGCGAAGCACGTAACGGTTATGCATAATGGTTCTTGAGTTATACACACAAATCTTTGTCAAAACAAAATTCTTCGTTATATATTGAACGAAATATTGTTCAGCAATATCATTGAACTATGTAATTTCCAATTTATCAGTAGTTTCAAAATGGCGTGTCAATATGTCTGAGATTATTCGTAGCGAATGGTCTAGAATTTCCGAATGTTATTAGATATGGCAAACAAATTACAGTAAAACTTGGATATAACATACTCGGTGGACCAAAGAAAAAAGGTATGTTATAACCGAGATATGTTATATCCATATATCATACTAAGTATGTTATATACAATATTTGAAGAATGGGCTAGGAAAAATGGTATGTTATAACCGAGTGTATGTTATAACCGAATATGTTTTTTAAATAGTTTTTACACCAGCTATAGCAGTTGGAGGATTCAAGTTTTATGCTTACATAAATAACTACTTTCAGTAAATATATATTAATATACATTAACTTGACAGCAATTATTGCACCGTGTTTACTTGTGGGCATTTATTTCTTATCTGGTATTGCCTAATATCGATTCGTGGATACTATGATGCTTTATCTGTTTCATCTAAGATACAATTTATATAATCATCTAATACTTTCATATTGAGTTCAATGATTCGCTGGTAACGAAATATAACATTAGCATGACAATAAATATCACAATTGTTGCAGATTGTCATCGACTATGTGAAATAGTCTACCTACGATTTCCAAAAAATAAACTCTAGAAAATGAAAGCGTAAGACATTTCTGTTAATGCAAATCTAATGGTTGATTCATGTAGCTGGATGCCTCCCTGATATCGTACGGGGGACATATAAATCTAAGTCGCGTTTAAGTCCGTAATCTAGGTCAAAGGTCAACTAGGTCCATTTGTTTCTTATAATACCCTATGCTCTTTATACTTCAATTTCAAGAATTTTAGTCGGTTAAGTGGAGACTTTCTTTTAAAAAACTAATGTATTATAATTAAACTTTATTTCTATAGAAAAATTGAATTTTTGATTACATGATTACTTCCCTTTTTAGCATTTTATCGCGAAAATAGGTGACAATAAAAAATCGTCTACAATAGTTCACAAAGTAGAACTACAGTTAGTGTTTATGGTTTAAATCTACTTGAAGTGTGTTTATTGATGCTACGTGACCTTTTTAGTAGACATTGAATACTCGATAAGGTTAAAATAATGTCACAGAGGTGTAAAATTAAGGGCGAGTGGTATACCTGTTTTAGAGATTTTTTGACAAATGGGGAAAACTTTTGAAAAAGCAGTTCATTATTTAATTCACGTCGCTAGATGACTTACTGGGCCACACAGAGAATGTTTAAAATCCTATTTTGTGTTAAAAATGTGCTACTTAGGTCATAGGTCAACACAGTGCATTTTCTAATTATCAAAGTTATTTGGTCATTGTACAGTGTAATACTTGCAAAACGTCAAGTATATTAATAATAGAAAACTTATAAAATACTTTCAAATTGTTCAAAAATTTTTAATACGCCTGGTCACATGATTTCGTCCCGTTATGTTTGTCGCGTAAATATGTAAAACTACAGCTCCCATATAGCTCAGTTGGTAGCACGCTAGTCTGCTGAATGCGAGGTTTTTTATTCTATTTCCGGGCAAAGATACTTTCATGGAGTTTGTTAATGAATGTTTTCTATTGAAATTCTCCCTTCTGTCACTGATTCTTAATTTTGTCAGGTACTGACAAAAGTACATGCTTAGTAACTGGTAGAGAGCTTTATCCAAATATTTAGCTTTTCTAGGACGGCCGTGATATAACCTATACGATGTGATGCAACGGCGTTGGACCCTCACATGACAACATTGAGTTAAGACCATATTTTTATTTCTATGAAATGTTTGTAAAATTGTCCAAATCCAGAACACATAATTTCTCAAAGACGAAACAGGATTAGCATAATCTTTTACTTTACTATCACACCCAAATATGCATACTTAGTCAGCTTTATCGCATTTGCATGTCGCAAAATAGCTTTTGTTTCTAACACCACAGGTCACTAGTTGCAAGCATGCCGAAGGAATCGGCGACTATCAAATCTAAACAGGAGATAAAGTATCATTTTCATGTGACCAAAATCCCGTATTGACTTTACGTAATCTTTAGGTTCAAAGTGAATATATGCAGCCTGTATCAAGATTTCTGTTAGATGACTGGCGCCTTAAATATGAAGCTGTGAAGCGCCCTTGGTAGACGGAAGCAAATCAAAGGACTGTTTGTTTTCATAAATAGTTTGTTATGAAATAAATTTACGTCTGGACTAAGAAGGTTTTCAGAATTGCAACCATAGAGTGCACAATTCAATCTTTCAATATCGCTAGTCTCTTTATTGTGACTTATTGATAAAGACAAGCCAGGATTTTCAACTAATTTCTTCCAACTTGTATTCTTGCTGAATCCATGAAATGAAGACGTGAAATCGTACCCAGTCAATTATGATTTTTCTGATATCACCCCTAACTTTTCAGTAATGGAATGAATATGATAACAACGCAAAAAAGCAGAAGATATTCAACAGTATCTGTACTACTGACAAGTAATCGTATGTATTCATTTTCCATCGCATCCTTTATGTGAATTATAATGCGAGTGTCAGCCTCTTGCTTTGTGAACAAACTTTCTGCATTAAAGTTATTTGCTAGAGCAATGATAATACCAGAAACCCTACCACCTGTAACAATTGAATAATATAATGGTAAAGAATTTCCTCGCCTCATGAAATTAGAAGAAAGGCATTCTGCAAGGTCTGCTTTGTTGTCAGCTTATGTTGTAATATTGATCATGTCGCCATGTAATTATTTGTTTCTAACAGGTCGTTTCTTACCAATTTGCATTGTTCTTGTAAAGACTTAAGTGGAATTTCAACCAAGATATTTATCAAAAGTGACACCAACAAGCGTAGTTTGTTCACTAAATTGAGCAAAAAAGTCTTGGCAAATATAACAGCATGGTCATTAAATGTCTGACGATGTTCAGGCTTGCGAAGAGATAAAATCAATCATAACTATCTTAAAACCGATGTAGGTCTGCCTAAATTAGATACCTTTGTTGGAACGATTATACCATGCTCAGTGGTGAGTACATTCAAAGTTTGACATCCATGGCATCACAGAGGCGTAAGTTTCTACATGCAAGGCTCAATCCCCAAATTATAGCTTTTATAGAACAGAAGAGAATTTCTGGTTATATCAACGCTCGAGCATAACACTTTAATACTCGCATTGTAATTCACGCCACGGATACTGTAGATAAAGGACATAAACGATTGATATAAGTATACACAAAATTGAGTGTTTGATTACATGATTACTTCCCTTTTAAGCATTTTGTCGCGAAATAGTTGACAATAAAAAATCGTCTACAATAGTTCAACTAGTAGAACTACAGTTAGTGTTTATGGTTTGAAGCAACTTGAATTGTAATGAAACAAATATGAAGTAAGAGCAATAAAATTATTGATATATTGATAGTGACTGTAGCTCTCTAATGTAAAGAAACTGTGGTTGATAATTGTATTTCTTGAAGTTGCCTTACAGTATTGAACCAAATTTATCATATTTAACTACACCAATGAACCTACAAAATTTTTTTGCCAAGTGTATTGGGGAAAACTGTTCTTTAAGATTTTGAATGACAAAAGAAGATAATGAAATTGAATAGTATGGTATTTGTTAGTAATACAAGGTAAAATAAACACTTTTATAGCCCGTATTTTTGCCATGGTTGAATCGTTTTTTTTTTTTTAATTTGATACAACGCTGTTTAAACACATTTTAGGTCATTTTACGGCAACCAGCGCATCTAACCAATCTTTCCTGGATATTTGTCTTTACCAGTACTCACTGACCCTTCCACAATGCCGGAAACCTCTCCCTTTATCTAATCAATGGAGGAAAATTGACATTATAGTCTAATTTTCATGGGAAGGTATAACCTCTCCGGGTGGGATTTGAACCCGTCCCCCCTTCCGGACACGAGCACTTGACGCGCTACCATCTGATTTATCGACCCGGGTTGCTCGAATCGTGCTTGAATCTTATGTGTAAGGAGTAATCATTAGTATGGATTTGTAAGGTTACAATGTGCACGAACGTGTTTCTGTTTTTTGATATTTGGATTGTTTATCTAAGTCAAGATGATATGTTTGAATGACATTGCAGCAGTATGTTTGTAAGTGGTATATTATTAATTTTATAATGGCGGGCTGTTAGTTGGTTGATATGAGCTGGTTCTGAGAGTTTACCAGATACACAAACCTATTGATATCTGCTTGACGAATAAGATGTAAACCGTTAAAGTGATATATGGCTAGAATGAGGGATTTTGGATTTTAAAATCCGAATTGAATAATTAACTAAATAAATGATAAGCTAAATCAATGAATGCAAGTGGTCCGAGGGTCCACCAACTTTTAATGACACCATTTTAAATCTTATTCAATATTTTTTTTGTAAAAATCATATAATTTATAAGGTATTACAGACAGTCTTCATAAAAAGTTTTCATGACCATTGGACAATTGGTCCAAGGTAATGGCTTTTTAATTGGACCAAATTAAGGCTGACCTGACAAAAAATTTAGTGATATGTTTAAATATTGTTGTCCATTTAAATGATTTAAGTGATTTATTCTAAATTGAATTAAAAATATAATCACTGATAATCATTTTTTTATTAAATTAGGTGGTGGTAAATTGTTAGGGAACCATCGAGACCACTCTTTTTAAAAGTCACTGGACCAATAACAATTTATGTTGACTTAGTCCACGGTCCATTGGCTAAATTCAAAGACTGATAACAGATATGAATAAATCTAGCATAATTATTGGTTAAAATGTGTTTATGTATGTTTTGTATGCCATGTTAGGATACAAAATAAATCATTGCAATGGACAGTATGTTAACATTTTTAATAATTTCCTATGATTCTTTTGGTCTGATTAACTTTCATTCAGTCCGGTAAAAGTACCTATTTCCTAGACTAAATATCCTGTGCTAATTAAAGTTTGTCATGAGGATTAACATTTTATCATTTTTATTTTCAGATTTCAACAACTCCAAAATCATGAAATCAACTGGATACTTGTTTCTTTTGATGAGTATGTTTGCCCTGGTTATTGAGTCAAAACTCCTAGAAGTGGGCTGCTATATATTGATAAATGACATGCCATCACAAAACTTGAAAATACATAATGATATGATATATGTTGGTGTTAGGAATAAGATTATTTCATTGAATAAGGATTTAGAACCGGCTAACTTTTATAACACTTGTAAATCTGGGAATCAGGAGGACAGTTGTAACAATAAGAATAAAGTAATGATCTTGAACAATAAAGCAGATCAACTGATAGTATGTGGGACTGGGCTAGACGGAGTATGTGAACTATTGGGCCTGCCTGACTTTAACAGAACCAATGGAGCTAATGAAAGGTTTTTAAGTATATCAGTTGATATAAATAGTCCGGCCATTGGAGTTATTACTAAAAAAGGTAATTTAACAATTGCTGTCACAAATGGACCAAGAGCATCAGGGCCATTTATTTATAAGGATTATGAGGGAAGTAAAGAGTATGCTATTAGTAAGAGAAGGTTACACACTCTAGGGTTGTGGAACGATATTTATATTAAGATGGAGGATAAAGCCATCGAAGCAGATTTTGTTGTCAAATATAAAGATGGATTTCAACACGAGAACTATATTTACTTTGTTACAAATCAGAATTTTGAAAAGAATGGTAAAAATAAGATGATATCAAAGCTAGTGAGACTCTGTGAAGATGATGAACATTTTTTTCAAGGTTATGTAGATATTGAAATAGGATGCATGGATGATGATAGTAGTGAATATAATCTAATTCAGCATATTTTGAAAGCTGAAACAGTTAGTGGTTCTGTTTGGTTTGTTGGTATATTCAGCAAGAGTGACAACTCGGATGGCTCGCCTGGTGATTCGGTAATGTGTGTTACTAAGCTGTCAGATGTTAATCAAGTTATAAAATTAACATGGACAAACTTCCTACAATGTAAACATGAAACTCGTCTCAACACTCGAGCTTATTTTGAAGATAGGCGCACTGAGGCGCATTGCAATTACGTATGTTTTATTTTATAGATATTCATTGATTATACTTGCTACAATATTTTTGTGTATCAGCTTAGTATAAGGTCAGGTTGTAAGGGTACCCCTAGTCAATTGATACATGTTAAGTCAGGGCTCAACATTCATTTTAAAGTAGGTTGCTTGATTCAACATATAGCTACATATTTCACTTGCCTGAACCAAATGTTTACTAGCTGTACATAACAAGTTGGCAGCCCAAACCCAAGTATAGGTAATAAGGGGGGATACTTTTAATGTCAAGCCGTGCAAGTTACTTTGTAAACTGTCTATATTCAATGATACTAAAGGCTTTATTTTCAACTGTTCAGTGTGCAAATCCCCATGACACACTTTATAACTGTTAAGTAAATTGACAACACAGTCTGCATACTACTTAATTGACAAATTTTTCAGATAGTGTAATAAATAAATAAGGATGTATTTACTTTTGATTAAATGGCTGCAATTTAAGTTCAGGTATGTGAATCTAAATCATCTCCCTGAGTGTTGACAAATCAATTTGTTTTCCAAAAACTTTTCATTAATATGGATGGAATTCTCATGCCATGCCATACCAAAGAGACCTACTTAGGGTTTTCCTATTTAGTATGCGGCATCACCTCTAAGATTTGTTCAAATTATTGGTCTATGGTAAGAATCGGCCTCCACTGGCTTCCTAGGTGCCACAATTAGTTAAGATTATAATATAATTTTGTTACTGAAAATATTTTGCTTTTGAGCCATATTTTTAAGGTTGTATCACCTATACATCCTCTTCAAAGTTTGTTTATAACCAACTACATTTGTATTTGAGTATGCTTAAGTACCTTGTATACTTACTGGTTCAGGGGTTGTGGGTTCAATCTCTGGGGTGCATTCTTACTTGGATATAGGACATGAAATGAGTTTTATGGTCATTTTCGCACTTACCTCTGATTCTAAGTCATGTAGGTTGACTGACTGCTTAGAAATGACCTATACATATGCAACAGTGTTAAACCCAACCAAAACACAACAGAAAACTTAATGTACCCAGTCTGGAATTCACGAAATCTATCTGAATTAACAAAATTTCATGTCTAACCTTTCATGTCTTTATTGAACATTTAGCATCATCATTCTTTTCATTTATAAATTATAGGAATCATTTGAAGATTCTTGGTACAGCTGTGAGAATGAATTTGGAGGAGCATTTTCTTATAACATTGGTGTACAAAAACTTAATATGACCTTAAAAGATACACTGGAATCCACAGATGTTACAACAGCCGTTCTCACAGGTATATTGGATGGAAGAAATAATAAGTCAAAGGGAAATAATCCAGTTATGATACTTGGAACATCAACAGGGAATCTTCATTTTGTAAGTTATTGTTATATGTACACTGTTCTCCAAAAGTCTTTGAACCAAATCTTGTTTTTAAAAGAATCCAACTTACATTTACTCAAGAAAAAATTGAATATCTGAACCAATTCCAAAATCAGTTGGGCCACGGCGTCGTGGTTAGCATGTCAGACGTCGAATTGGGAGATAGCATGTTTGAGTCCGGTCGCGGTAGGTCATACCCTATATACATGAGTAGTCGGCCTCATGGTATGGTAAGTAAGTTCTGATGATAGAATAGTGTCCAGGAAACCTATAGTAGGAAGGGCTGGCCGTCGTATATATGACCTAAATATAAGTTGAATACGATGTTAAATCCAATTAAAGAAACCAGTTCCAAAATCAGCATTATTAAGTGTCCAAGAAAGCTTGTTATTCAAGTCAGCTGAAGTGCAAACCTATTCACAAGTGTTGAAAACTGTATAAAAAGAATTTTTCAATTTTGAATATACTTGCAGGTTACTCAGTGGTGTGGAATTTCAAGTTTTTCCACACTGTCTAAAGAAAAATAAAATCTAAAACTCAACTTGTCCGGGATCATGATGCACTTGCCCGGAAGTTCATTACTGAAAGATTATATATATATATATATATATATATATATATATATATATATAGTGAACTGTCATTTAAATGCATTTTTATAAGTAATAATAAATAATTGCAAAGAATAGTTCACTTTTGAATATGATTTAAACATATACCATATCAATTACAACTACCGGTATGTCAGTACAAATACAGCTAAATTTGTTTTTTGTCCAAAATATTGTGGACTGGAAATAATATTAACATGTCCCTATACATAAGTGATCAAGTCTGGCATGGGAATTCTATGACCCTGACTATGCAATTGGGATAAATACTTGTGCTGGACAAAAACCACGATAACACACTTGGTGAAATTTCCATTTAACAGGATGCCCACGCTTTCAGGAAAGTGGATTTTGTCTGGGAAGTTCATTATGTATGCTCCTGGTTGTGAAAATTCTGCAATTTCTGCAAATTTATGCCCAAGACCAGAAACTGTACAAAACACTTCATTCTTGCTGAAATCTGTTGCCTTGGGGATGCCTTATGGTATTTGTACATTGAGCAACCATGGTGTTGTTGATCTGCAAATTGCAATAATTTTTTTTAAACGATTGGGAAAAGTCTGAAATATTTCTTGCAGAATATTTAGAGAACCTCATCATTTAATTAAAGTATTGTTTTCTGTAACTATGTAGTAATATTTGTTGTTTTGTTTATTCAGTATAACTTAAAGATCAATGAAGAGGAATTTACTGTTTCAAGGTATTTAGAATATTATTTGGGTAGTGATGTACCTATTACTGGAATCATACAGGAGGATGAAGATTTTCTTTATGTTCTTAGTGAAACTATGGTAATAATTTATCTATCTGATTTTATATAATTCTTTAGAGTTTTCATTCTATTATTTGACAAGGTAAGAATTGCCGTTGATGCATCATATTCATTAACAGTTATACGCTTTGCTCTAGTAACTTTATAACCATGTACTTTTTAGCTCGACTATTCGGAGAATAGTTGTGCGTCGGTGTCGGCGGTGGCGTCAGCATCGGCGTAACACTTCTTGGATAAGATTTTAGGTGCAACATTTTTGTTCCTTTTATATCTTTACAAGTACTTAAAACTTTATTTTTTTACGGGGTTACCATTGGCATTAAAATACCAAGTTACATAACTCTTGGATGAATTTGGACTGAATTATGGCCCTTACATACTCAGAAATTTCTTGGTTAAGTTTTTTGATGCAACATTTTATCTTTGAAACTACTAAAAGGATTCACTTGAAACTTGCACATGTCTACGGGATTACTATTGGACGTCAACTACCAAGCTGTATGACTCTAGATTGACTTTTGACTGGATTATGGCCCTTTTTTGGTGCAACATTTTATCTTTTAAACTATAATGTAGGGATCCACTTACAACTTTATTTGTTTTTATGGGTTTTCCATTTGAGTTCAAATACCAAGTTACATAACTCTATGATGAATTTGGACTGAATTATGGCCCTTTTATACTTAGAAATGTCTGGATTAAGTTTTAAGGTGCAACATATTTTCTTTGCAACTACTGAAGGGGTTCACTTGAAACTTCACACATGTCTACTGGTTATCATTGGAGGTCAAATACCAAGTTACATAACCCTTGGATGAATTTGGACTGATTTGTGGCCCTTTATACTCAGAAATGTCTTGGTTAAGTCTTTAGGCGCAGCATTTTATCTTTGCAACTACTGAAGGGTTGCTTTTTAAACTTTACACATATCTACGGGGTAACTAATTGATGTGAAATACCAAGTTGCATATCTCTAGCATGAATTTTGACTGGGTTATGGTCTGTTAATACTTAGATTTTTTTGGTTGAGTTTGTGGTACAACTTTTTTTTGAATCTATTGAAGATTTACGTGAAATTCACTCATGGCAACAAGGTTATGAATGAAGGTCAAATACCAAGTTGCATAACTCCAGCATGAGTTTGATTGGTTGTTGCTGTCGTTTACGCGAATACCCCGAGTAGTCGAGCGCGCTGTCCGTGGACTGCTCTTGTTTGTTGTGTTTTACACTAGCAACACATTGTATAGGTCATATATCGGCTGTCAGTCAACCTTTTTACTGTATCTGGAAATGCTTAATCTTTTTATTTAGCTGTTAATCATCTAATAAGCGCGTAGTTTCTTCAGTGACTGACAATTGCCCTACATGATTAAGAATCATTAGTAGGAGGGAGAAAAAAGGCTGTAGAAAAAAAATTCATAACCAAGATCCAAGAAAGAATGCCCTGTCCTGGAATCTTACCCACGGACCCTCAATCAGTAGACTTGCATGCTACCAACTAAGCTTGTGGGACAGCTTCTAGCAATCAAAGTCAGTATGTATGTTGTGAGGTCATTTCATTTATAGCTAGCTGTATGTTTATTCACCAAAGCCCTGACCATCATTTATTTCATCATTTTAAACATGGTTTATTTTAAAGTAAGCTAGTCGCCCTGTTCAGATCATTTGAGATCAACAAATAAGTCATAGGGTCAGAAAGTAGGTCACCGCCTCATGGTTTTGGTTGGGATATAAAGTCATTTTCAGAAATCTGCTAAAAGTGATTGTCACACGAATATAATCTTGCTTGTGCATTTGGTTTTGTTTCAGTTATATAAGTTAACAAGTACAAATTGCTCAGAATTTGGTTCATGTCAGAGTACAATGACTGGAAATAACCCTCTATGTGGTTGGTGTGTTCTACAAAACAAGTAAGTCTATAATATATTGAAATAACCCATAAAATTATGTTCAATAGTATATAGGAGTCTGCCTGGTGGTTGGTCGGGCGGTCTGTAGCTTTACTTTTCTGCTCAATTTCTCAGTACCTATGTACAGATTTGGTACAATGTAATGTACAGATTTGATTCAAACTTTACACACATGTATTGAGTAGGCATAAGCATTTTGGTTACAGTGTAGTTGGATTATGGTCTGCTCATTTTCTTAGCACCTATTGTATTAATTTAATTCAACTTCTTGACAAGGACCTTGGAAGAATTTATCACATTTAGTGATATGTATGGTTTGTATAGACCAATTTGTTACAGTATAACTACATAACAACTTGACTGATGCATCAATTAATGATATTTGCTTGTTTATGTGGGCTTTATCGAGGTACCAACACCAAATGGTCATATCCCGGCGATTAGTCAACTTACTCACTGTTCCCGGAAGATTTTGGCTTTTAACCTCTTATAGGGTATCATTTCTCTATACTTTAGTCAGTAATTGACATCAGTCCTACATGATTAAGTATCAGCGGTAGGTGGGAGAATGGTGGTAGAATGCATTTTTGACCATAGTCCACAAAAGTATGACCAACTGACAAATGTGTTTCCTGTTAAAATTTAATCATGCAGATCTAAATCGTAAGTGATTTTAAGAAATGCCTTAAATTCTCTGATTTTGAAATGAAAAACTATTCCATATCATTCAGTTTTACATTGTATTCATAATCAACTTAGAAAACAGAAATTGTCAAATGAATGAATGATCTCATAGATTGATGGAATATTTTGGTTATGTTGTTCCCTTTAACATGAGAGAAATATCTGAATTTCAATAAAGGATGAGAAATTAAGACAAACAAACTCTTCGCATTATATTTATGTTTACAAGTGTCCTTTTTGTTGTTCATACTAATTTATTTTAGCTCGATTGTGAAACAAGTTCTTACAACTTATCACTTTCAAGTCTGCTTACTTGGTTCCCAGTACTTAGCTAGTAGAATAAAGTTTCTTACTCAAGGAAACAACAGGGTAGGTTTGGATGGGTCATTTGGATGTATGACCTCTGCATAATTATACTATTTATGTGTCTCAATCAATAAAGTTACAACCTATACTCTTAAAGTGAATGAATTTTGTACAAATGAATTCTGTTTAGCGGTAAAAACACTCTGTTACAAGTATCATTATTTGTTTTATAATCATCTTACATACAAGTACAATGGTATGTGTATATTGTATTGTATATTATAGGGCTACAAGAAGAGGACTGTGTACATCTGGGGTAAATCATTGGTTATCTGCGCTTGATGGAAAATGCCCTTCATTTACGTATGAACCCAAAGGCGTTAAATTTGGTACTACTGTCCCGGTAAGTTTTGATTTATTAACCGAATGAATAGATATTTCATGAATGCACACTCTTTGGACTTGACTTTGGAGTTGATTGACTGGCTTCGTGTGAGTTGCTTTATAAAGCCAAACACTTTGGACTCAGTTGAATGGCTGGCTGGGAGTTACACTTTTGACTTTAGTGACTGGCTGGCTCGGAGTCGCTTCATTCAGTCACATACACATTTTGGACTTTGCTGCCAGGCTGTTTGGGTGCCGTTTTATCAAGTCAAACACGCTTTGAAATTTGCTGACTGGTTGACAGGGGGTTGCTTTATAAAGTCTCTTATTGTTTTGACTATGTTCACTGGCTTGAAGTTGGGTTTATAGTCACTTACACTATGGACTTTGATAACTGGCTGGCTGGTAGTTTCTTTATAAAATCAAACACACTTTGGACTTTGCTGCCTGGCTGGCTGGGAGTTTCCTTATTAAGTCAAACACACTTTTAACTTTGCAAACTGACTAGACTTTGCTGACAGGGAGTTGTTTTATAAAGTCACTCACATTTTGGACTTTGCTGACTGACTGGTTAGGAGTTGCTTAATATAGTCACACACTTTGGACTTTGATGACTGGCTTGTTAGGAATTGCTTTATAAAGTCACTCACACTTTGGACTTTGCTGACTGACTGGTTAGGAGTTGTTTTATAAAGTCACTCACACTTTGGAATTTGCTGACTGACTGGTTAGGAGCTGTTTTATAAAGTCACACGCTTTGGACTTAGCGGCTGTTTGGGAGTTGCTTTATAAAGTCACACACTTTGGACTTTCATGACTGGCTGGTTAGGAGTTGATTCATAAAGTCACACATCCTTTGGACTTCTCCGGCTAGCTGGTTTGGAGTTGCTTCATAAAGTCACACACTCTACTGTGTTGACTGGCTGGGTAGGAGTTGCTTTATTAAGTCACACACACTTTGGACTTTAATGATTGGCTGGCTGGCAAAAATTTGCTTTATAAAGTCACACACCCTTTGGACTTCTCTGACTAGCTGGTTTAGAGTTGCTTTATCTAGTCACACACACTTTTAAGTTTGCTGGCTGGCTGGTTTGGATTTGCTATATAAAGTCACACACACTTTGGACTTTGCTGTCTGGCTGGCTGGGAGTTGCTTTTTAAAGTCCCACACTTTGGACTTAGCGGCTGGCTGGGAGTTGCTTTATTTATAAGTCACACACTTTTAGACTTTGATGACTGATTGGTTTGGATTTGTTTTAGTCAGTCACACAATCTTTTAACCTTGCTTGCTGGCTGACTGGGATTTATTTTAGTAAGTCACATACCCTTTGGACTTTGATTACTGGCTGGCTGGGATTTGCCTCATAACGTCACACATACTTATGACTTTGATTGTTAACAAACCATATTAACAAAATTTAATTATTACCTCTCTTGCATAATAAATTTGAGTAGTATTTTTAATATTTCTACAAAAAATGTTGGCATTATTTTAATATCTTACATGGTGAAAATTTAGAAATGCTGTGTTGGAACCAGTCAAACTTTTTCTAGAAACTTTCAACTGCCATAAAACATGGCTTTTTGTTAGGGGTTGAATGAATTTGTCTGTTTAATTTCTCAGCGCCTATTGTTTGCAATTGATTCAAACTACTTGACAAATACACCTTTTGGGAGAAGAGTATTTATCACATTCAGTAATTGGTCTTGTTGTCTTTTATTTCAGATCGTTTTAAATGTGAAAAACGTACCCGAACAAGATGGTGATGTATACAAGTGTATCTTTAGAATCAACTCATCTGTTCTAGGAACAGTTGATGCCATTCGTTCTGATGATGTTATAACATGTCAAAGTCCTAATGGTAAGAAATGATCAGTTAAGCCTACAAGGAGTTCTCTTTCAAGCTTCTGGTCCCTAAAGACGTTGGATTAATAGATAGGCAATTATTAGCTCACCTGAGCAAAAAGTGCTCAAGTTTAGCTATCGTGGGGAGTTCAACCAATGAACTGTTGTGCGTGTGTCAATGTCAGCAATTTCTTAAAAAAATCTTCTTGTAAAAATACATAAAGTGTACAATTATTAAATTTGGCCTGTACCATTACTAGAAGGTGTTTAACAAAGATTGTTCAAATTACGCCCCTGTGGTACTATGTGATCTCATGTGGTGGTAGAGTTCGTGGATCACCAGATCCACAAGTGCATTGTGTTTAATATGGGATGGTACTGGCGTTCTACCACGACATGTACTGGTACAGGGCGGTACTAACATTCTACCATGACATGTACTATAACAGGGTGGTACAATGTACTAACGTTCTTCCTTGACATGTACTATTGCAGGGTGGTACTAACGTTCTACCATGACATATACTATTACAGGGTGGTACTAACGTTCTACCACGACATGTACTATTACAGGGTGGTACTTACGTTCTACCACGACATGTACTAGTACAGGGTGGTACTAACGTTCTACCATGACATATACTATTACAGGGTGGTACTAACGTTCTACCACGACATGTACTTTTACAGGGAGGTACTTACGTTCTACCATGACATGTACTGATACAGGTTGGTACTAATGTTCCGCCAGGACATGTACTGGTACGAGGTGGTTCTTATGTTCGACCAGGACACCCACTGGTATCGGGTGGTACTAACTTTCTACCACGACTTGTACTAGTATAGAGTGGTAGTAACTTTCTGCAACAACATGGACTAGTACAACATGTAACTAACGTCACGACGTGTCTCAATTGTATCATTTTTGCTGATATATGTGTTACTTCATAATTCTTGACAAATATATTTTGAGTTATTGATCGAAGGGTTGTGGGTTCGATTCCCGGATGGGGCATACTTTGGGCAGCTTGGTCATGAAATAATTTTTAAGGCCATTTCTTTCCCTAAATGTGTTGCTACGGTGTCAAATCCAACAAACAAACAAGACAAAAAGAGTAAATTGGTAAACCAGTCATAACTTTATATGCATTATTAATTTAATTTAATAAGCAGACACATGAATGGTAGATTTTGATCTGTTTTTCTGAAATTTTATTTTACAAGAACCTTTGGAAGGCACTGTTTATTGATGAGTTTTTCTGTTATATATATTTCAGTTAATTATCAGGCTAGAGCAAGATTAGAATTATCACTATCTGGAAATATTATTGCTAGCGAGCCTTTTATATTTTATGATTGTCAACAATTCACTAAGTAAGTGTAAAATGTTTTCATTTTTAGCATCCAAGAACTCAAGTATTCTGTAATTATATTGTTAACTATTTTTCTGATACGCTTTTCTATAGCTTGTCCTTTCTTCGCTAGTTTCATAATACCTAAGCATGTTCTTCTGTGACATGGACTTAACATTAATTTGAATGATTAATTTATAATCTTTTAGCTTTATCTAATCTGCAAATACAAAAATATATATATTTTAGTTTCATTGCTTCTCCAATAAAAAATTGATATGGTTTTTAATTTCTTTTTATTTTCTGAGATTAGAAGTTTGACTAATTTGACTGAAAAGTTTACCATGAGAGTTTGCCTAAATATTTATTTCTTAATCTCTATATAGGTGGCAACACAAACAATGTAATTCTGATTCTAATTGATTTAACGTACACACTTTACAGATTCTATTTCCTTGCAGTATATTTTTGATGTTGATGTTTCAGGGTATGACCAATCAGTTACAACTTTTGACTGGTAATCAAAAGATGGCCAGCTCCTTTTTGGTTCGTTATCATCCAAAACCCATCCAGGTGTTTTCTTGAGCAAGTGACTTAATCCTACAAGCTCAGTATTAGGGGAACATATTAATCATCCAAGAACTTATTTCAAAATTGAGCAAACATGAAATTGTATAAACTTAAAAATGCGAAAATATTGTCTATCATTTTAATTTTGTATTCTAACAGATGTGGTGACTGTGTATCAACTGTTGGTGTTGACTGTAGATGGAATAATGAAACATTAGTATGTGGTAGTACTGGTATTGATAATGTAAGTAATTGCTAAATTCTGTATCGAGCTGCTACTTTCATGGAGCTTGGTCATGATCTTATTTCTACAGCCATCCTCTCTCCTACTAATGCTTTTTAATTATGTAGGGCAGTTGTCAGTCACTGAAGAAAATATGTGCTTAGTAGTTGGTTAACAGCTAAATCCAGAGATCTAGCCTTTCCAGGAACAGTGAGTAGGTTGACTGGCCGCCGTTAAATGACCTATACAATGCGTTGCTTTGGCGTAAAACCCAACAAAAACAAACTGATTTGAACTGTATTACCTTGTCTTATAGAAATTCAGCAAATCAAAAGAAAATCATCTCTAGGGTATTTGTGTAATTTTTGCTTTGACACCTACTCTATGTCGACGCATGATTCATATACATAAAATAAATGTACAAAATTACAAGTATTACAAAGACACATTAATAACCTTTAAAATGATACCAAACATGACAACATTCCGTCTGTAAGTTCTGAGAAAATCTTAAAATAATAAGTGCACAGTTTCTTTTCGTGTTTACGTATATATTTTGTTTTTGTATTGTAGAAAAACAGTTGTCCAGCTCTATCCTCAAACATAAAATATATACCAAGTGATATTAAGGAAAATGTAATAATAACTGGAAGCAATCTTAATACAGTAAGTAGTCCATGTATACAAATACTGAAAACTTACTATTTTCAAAGAGAGATAAAAATGCATTTGCTGTGATATGATATTGTTTTTATTCTTTTTAGCTCATAATATTATGAGTACTTGTGCTCAGAATATATTGTGACTGGATAGATTTATGATGTCCATTTATACTTATACATTGGTTGTAATGGGGTTACATACAAATCAATGCAAGTTTTTACTTGCAATTTCGTTTATTTGCATCAATCACCTGTACTCCTAACTTAGCACATAGCAATTCAGTTGGATTCTTCCCAAGTGGCTTGGTCCCATAGATTCAGTTTATCATCGCCCTGTCATTTCTGTCAAGTCTCTGTATATCTGCAACAGTTGTGACCCAAGTTTCACTGTCATGCAGTAATGTACACATGAGTGCATACATGAGTTGTATGCTTACTCTCAATCTGACAAGGATGTGTGCTTGAATGTCAAGACTGGCTAGAGCTTCTTGAACTTCCCCCACACAGTACAACATCTAGTTGCCATGGCGAGTGTGTTCCCCCCCCCCTCCACACAACACGTCAACCGGAAAAACAGAAACTTGCTTCAACATCAAGTAAAGTATTGTTCACGTCTTTACATTATTAGAATAATGATCAATGTGCAAGTTAATATTGATATAGTCTGGGTCACTTACAGTGGAGTGATGACCTTGTTATGTAGTTCATTAGCAAAATAGTTGTCAACATGTTTGGTTATATTGAAATAGCCTAGGACATTAGTAATGGAGGAAGCCCGTCTGGCTAGCTCAGTCGGTAGCGCACAAGTCTACTAATCGAAGGATGGTAGGTTCGATTCCCGGACGTGGCATACTTAAGTGGAGCTTGGACATGAAATAATTTCTATGGCCATTCATCCTCCTACCACTAATTCAGGCTGTCAAGTTGTTCCTACTTTTCCTACTTTTTCCTACTATTTGAATAGTTCCTACTTTTTACCTTCTTTGTCCTACTTTGTTTTGTTCAGTTCCTACTTTTTCATGTTCCTGGCACTTGTTATTATTAAATCTACAAAATTTACAATGAGATTATAGAATATTTACAGCATAAGTATGTCTATGTTATACTTGGGCAATACTGTATAATAAGCATTCATTCAGTTGAGGCTCTGAAGACCCATGCTGGCTGTCTCAAATAAACTCTTTGGGGTGGGTTTTGACGTTCAGGTGGGTGGGTGAGCCTTAAACAGACGAAAGGCACATTTGACATTTATGCTATTAAGATATATAGACTAAGGTTGTCTTTGTTATATGGAATCATGATTTTCTTCTGAAAATTGTGAGTATAAAACAAAATAGCACAAATGAGGTGATACAGTTCAGGGTGATCCAATTATTATGATTGCATAAATAACATCAGTGCTTTTGATATCTACCACTGCTTTAATTAGATTACATATCATTAAAACATTCTAGTACAAATTGTTTCTGAAATAAAAGATGTTCTATATGTCCACCTCGTTTTCTGGCAAATAAGGTGATGCAATGAAAATTTCAAATTGTGTATTTTGAATTTAAACTTTAATGTTAAAAATTACTTATGTGTAGGCATATAGAAGATTTTAGTTTGTTTAATGAGGTTGGGTCCTTTGAATATACATTGTGTTTCAAGTACCCACCTTAAAAAAGAAATCACATGGAATTAAATCTAGATAATGTGGAGGCCACGCATACTTGATTTTTATGGAAATCAGTCAACTGTCAAATACTGTATGTAACAATTTCAAAACTCTGTTGGCAGAATAAAGAGCTGCACCTTCTAGTTGAAATCATGAGTTATGAAATTGTTCTATTTTTTTAAGTTGTGGAATAAATTGTTTACTTTCAATTCCATATGTCCAAGATAACTATTGCATTTTTACAATTTTCTTCTTAAAACAATGGTCTAAGCAAACGATGTGTGCTGATGGCTGCCCATATTGACACTTTTTCGTCACGCAAAGCAGACCTTTCTGTTCTCCAGTATCTTTGTCTTAGTTTATTAATTCAGGGGTGCAGAATTACTATGTCTGACTTGTCCATCTTGTGACTTAGCTGACAATAAGTAGATTTTCCAATTGGGTTTTTACAAGAGCAAGTGAATTTTGAAGCTAGAAAAATAATATTATCAGATGTCTGATTGTTCCATTTTAAATCCAAAACATTTAGAACCTTGCAGATTCTGTATTTACACTGCGTTATTCAAATCTCACAAGACTCTATATTTATATTTCATTTAAGATATAAGTTATGTAAAACTAATAAAGAAGTGATGGTTAAAATAAGATTAAACCATTGTATAGCAATCTTTGCTTACTCCTCTCTTAATTCTGGAAAGTTAACTTTGGCTGTGGGCAAGATTTCATTTTTACTAGTCTGTTTGCTAGAGGAAACAAATCTGAATTTCATCCCCCCGGTTAACTGATTGATTAAAATAAAAATGATATTTGTCACTAAACCAAATAAATATCTTCAATTATGTTATTATACTGATTGATCAAATGAGCAAATGTTAATCTTGATCTCCCATCTGTATCTTTAAAATGTAACTTGACACTTATTTATATGTATATTGTTTAAAATTATATTTTCATCCTCTTCTTACTGATCAAACACTAGAATTACCTTGCTCACTAGGCTATGTCTTTCATTACACTTGTAATAGATTTCCTTAGTGTTTTCTCTATAACGTGTTTGACCTTGTTAATGACCTCTTCCAAACACGACAGTAGGGTACTGCCTTTGTCGAACTGTATATTTTGGACAGTACCAGTTGCTTTAAATTTGCTCACTAACCTTGCTCACATAGTATTTTGATGGTGTACTATTCTCTTAGTATAATTTGTGTATTCTTTAAATTAATGAAGGGCAGAATTTCCCAATTTGTTTTATAATGACATTAATGTAATTGTTATTTTTTATGGCCAGTTTGATAAACTAAATAGAATGCTGTCTTATGGGCTGTCCCCTTGATGTTGCATGGCAGCATTAAATGATTCTATCATTATTTGTGCACATTAGCTTTTTAACAAGTAGTCAACTGTCTATCTACTTTAACTATTGACACATTTATTCAAGTTCTGTAAGCTATCATAATCGTTGGATCACCCTGTATATGTTCCTACTTTTTGAGTAAATTCTTCTACGATTTCCTACTTTTTACCTACATTTTTGGCAAAAAAAGTTCCTACTTTTTTCCTACTCTTTGATGAGAGGCCATTTGACAGCCTGCTTATTTTAAATAACGTATGACAGTAGTCAGACACTGACAGAAGTAAGCACCTATTAGTTGGTTTACAGCTAAATCCAGGGATTGAGACTTTCCAGGAAAAGTGGATAGGTGGACTGACCGCCGTTATATGACCTATAAAATGTGTTGCTACGACGTTAAACCAAACAAAAACCAAAAACAAAACAACTGGATTACTGTGCAATATTACCCGTTGTATAACAACCATTTATGATTTACCTGTGTTTCATATCCTTGAAGTACTTAGTATTTAGTTAAAGATGAGTCAGTACACAATTAGTATAATTACATGTGAACATACTTGGGATTAGATTAGTTTTGCTCTGACTAATTATTATTTTTGTAAGCTACTGTAGATCTATAATGTTTGTTTTCAGACTGGGTACAACTATAAATGCCAGATTGATGGTAAATGTTTTTATGCTGTTTTAGATGGACCTCATCTAACATGTCAGAGTGTTGAAGTAAGTTTACAATAATTATACCCCCCTAAAAACAAAATATGAGGGTATATAAAAGTCAGCTTGTCGGCCAGTCTGTAGCTTTATTATGTCCGCTGAATTTCTCAGCTCATATTTTTGCCAGTTTGATTCAAACTTAACAGATGTTCCAGATATCAGGCAGACACGTGCATATCCCGTTTATCCATTTATTTTTTGCAGAGTTAGGGCCCTTGATTAAGGGCCAGGTTAATTATCATGTATATATTCTTATATATTTTCCTATTTTTTCCAAATATTGATATAACTGTTTATATATGTTTGTAAATGTTTATTGCCTTATTTAGGGATCCATTCCCGTGACAATGTAGATTATTATATTATATTTACATGTATTTATAATCAAAACTATGTACTATGTACACGTTTCTTGAATAAAATAATGTTCTGCTCTGTTCTGATAAAAATCTTGTCCGCTCATTTTCTCAGCATCAATTTTTTTGACTAACACCTTTTAGGGGGAGGGTTTTATCACATTCTGTGATTGGTCTAGAATACAAAAACAATTTCTAGTATTAAACTGGGTCATATTATTTGACTTTTCTTAAATTTTAAGAGACACTGTTATATGATGTTTTAATTTGGCCGTGACTAAGTTGTTACAGCATTGGAATGGTAATCATTTGATAGAAGCTCTCTCCTTACTGCTTAGTACTGGTGCCATAAAGTTGACACGAGAGTGCTTAATCTAAGTTGTATGAATCAATCAAGCTGAAAAAATAAGCATGAATATATGAATAAATACATGTATTTAGATTTGAAAATACACTATATTTGACTTTCTTGAAATAATGAGAGCTATTGCTAAAGCTCATGTAGTGCTCTAAAAAGTTCTTAGACTAGATCTAGTAAAAGTTTTGAGAAAAAAACTGATCATGTATACCACATTCGAATTCAAATACACTCCTTTCAATTTCTTTTGTAAAACACCGTCTAGAAAGTGTTAATATATAACTCAATAGATTTCTTGTATTCTACAATGATAAAAAAGCCTTTTTTACCATTTAAATTACATTATGAGTATCAGAGTATATTTGTCAAGAAATACACCTATTCAGTCGTCAACTTTAGCCAGTGAACTGAGAACCGAGTCCACAGACATTGCTGTTGGTCAAGTGAATTTTAGAAAGTGAGTGGTCTTATGGTTCACCAACATTTTACATCCACATATATCATAATTTAATAAAAAATCATTATCTGTTTTTATATTGTTTATTTATTTAGAAATTATTATTTTAAATTATTATAATGGACAGCAAATTTATATATATTACTACGATTTTTTGGTCAGGTAATAATTCGGTCCAGTACAAAATTCCGTTTCTCTGAACCTACTGTCCAATGCGGGTGAAAGTTTGTTTTTACTGCATCCATTACGCTATGTTTACATACATATTCAAGGATTTCTCTTACAAATGCTTATGTATGGCACAAATTTGAATAACAAATTTCTGTAAATAACTTGTTGATATTTGTTTATTACTCGCTGACATCTGTAGACACTTACCAGGATCTCTGTTAGGATTTGTAAGAGGAGTCTGTGTATGTGAAGGCAGGGTAAGTTTTTTACTTAAGCTATTTATATTGTATTTTACAGATCAGTACAAATATAAGTAAATCAGAAAAACCAATGAAGGTGAAGGTTGGACTTGTTGCTAATGTAGATTGTTCTGCCATGAAAGATATTGATGATGAACACAGCAGTAAAGGTATTGATCTTAATTTTTTTCTTTGAAATTAAAGTACTTGTTATAGAGTTGCCTGGGACTATTGAAAGTGGTAAAATGGTTGTCTGGAACAATTGAAATTACATGTTATAAGGTTATCTGAGACATTTAAATAATCTGTTATAGTTATGTGTTCTTGTATAAACATGTGATAAGACACATACGCATGTACATGTATATGTTTTTAGTCGGATTTCGGGTAATAGATTGGCGAAACACAGACGGGCGTGTTGGCGGATGGGCTGGCAGGTGGGCGGGCGGTCGTCCGGTTTCGTTAACAATTGCGTTAATATGTTCAATTTAGCATATATTTCTGCTATTTATTGTCAGATCTTCATACAATTATAGCATTCCATATGAGGAACAGAAATAGAAAGTAACCACAACTTTACCTGACTTTATTATTGATTATTTCTCTTTGTAACTTTTGTGTTGAAGTTTTTAAATCAGGCTTTAATGTGGTTTCCACATTACATTTGTTGTTTCAAATACCTTTCACTATAACTTTGAAAAATTCATTAGAAAAATATCTCAAAACAAAAAAATATAACTCTTGTTCCCGAAACTTTGTGTATGCCCTGATTAAATATGACTGTTTTTATATTTCAGTTATAGTTTATGATTGTGGTTTACTTGTAAACGAGGACTGTAGTAAATGTTGTGCATTGAATAAGGAGAGATACAAATGTAACTGGAACAATGGTGAATGTCAATACAGTTCTGCCAGTACTCGGTGTAATGACAATAGAGGGTGTCCTAAACCAATAATTGACCAGGTAGGAGACTTGTACTAGCTACTTTATATGTACATACCTCAATTTGACTTGTTATTTATGAACACCTCATTCAGGTGGCTGTATGGCAGACTTAGGCATCTTTGAGTCTAAAGAACTTGTTTTTATCTCTGCAGAAGGCCCTCTACAGAAAAAATGGAGTTCGCAACAACAGCTTTTGATATTTATTATGTGTAGTTTTACTTGAATATAACCTATTCAGATCAACGACCTCTAAACAGCAACATACTTTAGTCTTTCACAGGGCCAGTTGGTGTTTTTCTAGAGAGGTTACACTGAATCTGTAAACTTAGTCAAACAGTTAGTATTCTATATTTAACTGGTTCACTTTGCTTAAGTCCACATGAAAAGGTTGCGTTTAACCAATTACGTGGCCTTGTTAAATTAATTGTTATTGTATTTAGAAGTCAGCTTGCTGATCGGTTCGTTGGTCTGTCTGTAGCTTTTACTTGTTTGTTTAATTTCTCAGCACCTGTGGTACGAGTTTGATTCAAACTTCAAACATAGAAGGGGTATCAAGCAGACATGTGCATATCATACTTTAGTTATGGTACATTGATTTTTTGCAGAGTTGTGGCCCTTTGATGATAAATCTTGTCTGGCTCAATTTCTATCACCTTCTACTAGATAGATTTTTTAGTTTTGCTTTCTTGTTTGCGTATGCTTTTAATTTTGATTAATTTACAGATGGTAAAAACAAACACAACTCATTAAATTTAATTGTATCAAGCTCTATACTCTGAAACCTATAGCAATTTTTGACAAAGACCTGTTGGGGATATTTATTGCATTCAGTGATAGGTCAAGAAATGTTTGTCTCTTCGATGGCTTTCATTAGTTCTACAACAAGTAGAGTCGTCACCAGGGCTTCAAGGATTCACTTGGAAGTTGATTTTATTCTCCTGATTTAATTTTCAGAACAATGATTCATTGAATTATATAATTTATTCTAAAAAAAAATGAAATTGTATACATTGTAAATGGAATCAGATCTATAAAGCATTTTCACATTTTCTGATTTAATTATCAGTAGTTTATCATAGTAACCTAAAACTGAACGAGACGAGCTGAAAGAGACTGTAACAATACTTAAAATCGTAAAACATGGCGACATTAATGTTTTTAAATACATGACATTTAGTGTTTTGATAACATTAAGAGGAGATGCCCAGCTAGCTCATTTGGTAGCACGCAAGTCTACTGATCGAGGGGTCGTGGGTTCAATTCCCCGGCAGGGCATACGTTCGTGGAGCTTGGTCATGAAATAATTTCTACGGCTATTCTCTCTCCTACCAATGATTTTTAATTATGTAGGGCAGTTGTCAGTCACTGAAGAAGGTATGTGTTTAGTAGTTGGTTAACAGATAAAATCCAGAGATTTAGCCTTTCCAGGAGAAGTGAGTAGGTTGACTGACCGCCGTTATATAACCTATAATTGTGTTGCTATGGCGTTAAACCAAACAAACAAACAAAACATTGTGTGGTCTCCACATCTCTGAAACTATTTAAAGTGTAAATTGCATTTTTTTAAATTATGCTGATACATGTTTATTGACTTTACAGTTATTATCCTTGCTCATTAGGCCTTTAGTATTTACATGTATACCCGTGCATCATTCTCTTTAGGAAATCTTTTACTCCTTGTATATGTACAGCCAATACATTGACGCAATCGAATTTTACTATCATGGATTGTTCTCATTTACACAAGGGTTACAAGCAATTGCTTGTTATTTTCTTGCTCAAGGAAATGAGCTATGCTCCTTGTGGGGTTTGAACGAACGACCCCACAACCTCTATAGAGATATCCTTCCCATTTACCAGGGATGATCTAAAATAATGTGGACTTTTGCTTCAGTTAACATTTATTAGGTACAATCAGATAACAAAAAAAACATCAACATAAATCAGAATATGTCCTGCATATTCTTACAAAATATCTGAAAAAAATACTGACACAGTAAAAAGTAATGATCATTAGAAAACTATCACTATGAGCGACCCAATCCATGTTTACGTTGTTATCCTAATGTTTATGACATGGTCACTCACGCAGCGCAATACTCAACGTCAAAGGCTATTTCTTTTCAAAATAACCCCCTCCGCACTCAACACAGCGACGGTGGCCATGTACCCACTGGTTGTATGTATCTTTATACCACTGCTGGTCGTACTGTGCGACTTACTGACAAGTGGCGATGCGCAGTTCTTGAAAAGACCGAAAACGCCTTCATTTCAACTGTTTTTTGACGTCGCTTCGTATTTTTTCGACCCTGTCTTTCTTCAAAGCTTTCTTTACCCTCTGCAAACTTTTTGTGCCATTTAAAAACTAAACTTCTAATGACTGGATTTTTTTCTTTTAGAATTCAAACTACTTAAGAGACTGGGATGGTATTTTTGCAAGAGCATAACAAAATTTTATAATGCAGCATACTTCCATCTGGTCAGATAACGCCATTTTTAGCTCAACTTTTCGAAGAAAATCTGAGCTATTGCTATCACGTCGGCGTCGGCGTTGGCATTGGTTTACAGGTTAAAGTTTTTTGAAACTCCTATACCTTCAACACTATCCAAGTTATTTTATTGAAAGTTGGTATACTTATTTAGTTGAACTATATTGACCATACTGTGAAAGGGGATAACTGTGAATGAATGTTTTACTCAGAAAATAGCAAAATATGAGGTTAAAATTTTTCCTATGTAGATTATCTTAAAAACTGATCAAGAAATTTGACTTAAAGTTTGCATACTTATTTGTCTGTACGATATCGACACCACTATGAAGGGACGTAACTGTGGATGAATTATTTTTGGAGTCATTGTCCTTTTATACTTAGAAAATTGCAAAATATGAGGTTAAACTTTTTTCCTATGTAGAATATCTTCAATACTGATCAAGATATTTGACTTAAAGTTTGTATACTTATTGCTGATACTATATCTACACGACTATGAAGGGACGTAACTGTGGATGTTTTGTTTTGGAGTCATTGCCCTTTTATACTTAAAAAGCTGCAAAATGTAAAGTAAAAATTGTTCCTGTATGGAACAACTTTATACTAATCAAGGTATTTGACTTTAAGTTTGTATATTAAGTTATCAGTACTATATCTACACGACTATAAAGGGACATAACTGTTGATGAATTTTGTTGGAGTTATGCCATTATATACATATATATATATATACTAAAAGGATAAAGAAACGCAGGGGGAAATTTAAACCAGAAATTAAGTATGATATCGGGCTTCATTTAAAACGAAATTTTGTATACTTACAGATAAATTAATGCTTAAAAATTTCCAAAGTCTGTATGTTGTATCTGACAATTGGTTTTGAGGTACTGACGATTAATTGAATGGACCCATAGGATTTTGAAATTGAAATTGATCTGAGTCATCAATATTTTGTGTGTCCGCTATTTGCTGTGGTCACGGCCCTTATTCTTCTCGTCCTAAATTTCATGAGAGCGTTTATCCGTCTAATGGGGATGATGTCCCACTTTTCAATCAGAGCTCTGGTCAACTTCTCTCGAGTAGCAGGAGGAAGGCTGTCGCGTTCGAACCTGTTTATCCTACTGGTCCCGAAGATACTCGATCGGGGATAAATCAGGGCTATATGGCGGCCAATCTAGTGGTTGAATGTTGTAATTGGCCAGTAAGACTTGGCAATTCCTTGCTACGTGGGGACTAGCATTATCCTACTGGAAGGTTAGATTATGCTGCTGTAAGAAAGGGATAACATGGGGTTGAAGGATCTCCTCTCTATACTTAGCTGCTGTTAAATTGTCATCAATAACAACCAATTGTGATTTTAACCCGTGTGAGATTCCTCATAACACCATTACTGAACAGCCCCCAAACCTATCCCTCTCTACAACGCAAGTGTCCGAAAAAACGTTCGCCACGACGTCGTTAGACACGTTGACGGCCGTCAGATCGATAAAGGCAGAATCGAGACTCATCCGTGAAGAAAACTTGTCTCCACTGCCTCAGTGGAAACCGTCGTGGAGCATGTACAGCGACCCAGGCCATACGACGCTAACGTCGAGCGGGGGTAAGTTGTGGACCTACGTAGGGGCGACGTGCTCTTACACCAACTTCTAGTAATTGATTCCTTATAGTTTTTGAACTCATAGGACGCCCATGATTTCCATGAACATTAAATGAACTCTCAACGGCAGTAAGGCACCGATTACACACATGAAAGACGACGATATAGTGATCCTGACGTCGTGACGTTACGCGCGGACGTACTGACCTAGGTCGATCGACCAATCGCCCAGTTTCCTATAGACGTCTTACAAGACGTTCTTTGGTGGAAACATGAACACCAAAGTGCCTGGTTTTTGCAGCTGTTTTGCAAAAGCATCTGAATGGCCTGGCCCCTCTGAACTTCTGTGGGTCGTGCCATCCTTAAAACGAATCAAATTCTCAATTAATTTTAGGAAAGCAGTTGATCTTTATAAAGACTAATGAAGACTTACTTGACCAACGCTGCATGAGACCAGAAAAACACGGTGCACGAGATTCTTGTTTTTTTTCCTTCCTCCATTTACCAGAACTGTGCACTGAACCGTAACTAAATTTTCGATACATGGCAAGGTGTTATATGACCTAATTACTCAATCCACAAAGTTTCACTTTATTTGGAGAACGTTTTTTTTAAAAAATATCGGAACAAATGTTACCCAGCGTTTTTTTATCCTTTCAGTATATATACTTTAACATTTAAGATTAAAATTTGTTCTAATGAAAATTGAAATGCTTATTCATCAGTTCTTTATCTATCGGACTATAAAGGGACATAACTCAAGATGAATTACTTTCCGAGTTATTTCCCATTATTCTCAATGTTTGATGTTAAAGTTTGCTTAAACTGAATATATTTTGTTCGATAGAAAGATAGTACCATATATACATTTTTATCAGTACTACACCTAGTCGACTACAATGGGACGTAATTATTGATTAATTCTTTTGGAATTGTGGTCCTTCTAAATTTTTTAATTAGGGTGAATTTCCTTTGAAGTGAAATATTTTCAATACTCATCAAGATATTCAAATGACACTACTACAAAGGTACATAACCCTTGATAAAGTTTTGGAGTTATACCGCTTTAAATGTTGAAACTGGTTCAAATTGAAATATCTATAGTTCCTTAAAAAGATATTAAATGAAAGTAAGTATGCTTGTTCATTGATACTATGTCTACTTAACTTTGAAGGGACGTTACTATGGATGAATGTTTTAGGAGTTATGCCCCTTTTAAATTTTACAAATATGAATGGGTAAATATTATTTGACTGATTTATTTCCTTTCAAAAATTAAGTTCTGTCTTGAAATCATTTTGTTTAAAGATAAGCCTTGCCATGAACAAAACACCGGAAAAGTTAAGCGCGCTGTTCTTGGACTGCTCTTGTTACATTCATTGCATTGGTGATATCGGGTAATGAATGTTGTTTTCTCCAGAAGACTTGGTCAAATGACGTCAAATTTAAACACAACATCACGTTTACACCTACACAGCAGTTGATGAAGTACTTTCAGCAGATGACGTGCTGTTTGTTTTATTATTTTTGAGACAACAATACAATACGTTACTCAAATATAGTGACAATAACGGCACACATCGCATCGGCGTTACCTTGGTTATAAAAAAAACATGGTGTGGTCGTTTGATTATTAAGATGTATGATTTTATTGCCTCATTTGATTCAATAAATGTTCCATGTATAATTTTATTGCCTCATTTGATTCATTAAATGTTCCATGTATAATTTTATTGCCTCATTTGATTCAATAAATGTTCCATGTATAATTTTATTGCCTCATTTGATTCATTAAATGTTCCAATTTACACCCATATAAGTTTTTTAGAAATATTGTAAAAATTGTAAGAGCAGTATTAATAGTCCACTTTATATTGGATCACCCCTCATACTAGTGCTTCTACATGACATCTTGACCTATACACCACCTTATATTGCTTATATTTTAGTTGAAACCTTCTGATGGACCAATTAAAGGTGGTACTGTCATAACACTAACTGGTAAACATTTTGGACATTGGAGTAATAGAACAATCAACGATTATAAAGCTAATTCGGCTGTCAAGGTTGATAACATTTCATGTGGATTTAGTGACAATAAAGATGATTATAATGTACATCCTGGAGGTTCCAATACAGATTATCTTCTACCATTCCCTACAAGGTGAGTTACTGCAATATTGACCAGTCTTCGAATTTAGCCAGTGGACCGTGGACTGAGTCCATCAAAATTGCCCTCAGTCCAGTGACATTAAACATGTTAGTGGTCCAACGGTCTACCAGCTTTTTAAAGCCACTATTTTCCCTTTTAAATAAAAAAATAATACTTGTAACATTGTATGTTTAATTTTAGGATATATTATGCTAAACCATTACATTGGATTGCATATTTGAACATGCCACATTGGTAGAAAACAGGTGAAAATTACATTGTCACAAATGATAACTGCTCTACAGTATTGTAAGCCAAGGGTTTTTCAATTAGCAACATGTTTATATAAAAAGTGAAAAAAAAATCAATTACTTAATTCAATCCTACTTTCCCTACTTTTTCATTCTTTCCCTACTTTTTCTTGAAAATGCCCTACCAGCCCTACTTTTTTGGATGGATATGGAATAATAATAGTAATAATAAAGACTTTTTTATATAGGCAACACAGTTAGGCAGGGCCCAATCTTCCCTGTGAGCCTCTTAACAAAAACATATTTACATATTATGTACAGCAAGCATGATAAACATTGAAATAAGATTTATAAAATATATACAATGAGATAAATAGGAAATAAGGAATTGACTAGTAAAGAGTTAATTTAATTTCATACCAAGCCAATGCATGAGAACAGCCCTACTATTCTACTTTTCAAATTTCCTTTTGACCTACTTTTTTAGTAAAGGGATCCCTACGTTTTATGGCAGCGCACTTGACAGCTTGCATTAGTCCAATTCTATTCAGGCTTTGACTGAATACGTTACAGGTGGTTAGACTTAATAGAAGAGAAGCGCAGTGCAACAGAAGCATTACTTTTGTCAGGCAACAAATCCATCTCTCAAGGAGTTTTTCTTGTTATATAGTTTCTTATTATAGTTAGCTTATAGTTTTTCTTGTGTAATTTTACAAATCTGTGAATCATTCATCAAATTTTCACATATTTTCTATGTAGCTTATAGTAATTTAAAGCCTTAGTATCGAAAGTAACACTGTTTTTGGACAGCAAGGAAAATAGACATAAATCGATTTCAAACACATTTAATTAACATGATATTTTAAATGAATGCAAATATAGCTTGAAAATGTTTATGTTATCTATTGCATTTCAAAATAATAGTAGTTCGAAACCGAAAGTAGAATTTGGTTGTCAATACTTTAAACAATAGTTTTAGTCTGTTTAAGATTAAGTCTTATTTTAGAAAAAAAGCTTACTCCGAATTATATTATCAAGCACTAAAACTATTGAGGATCAGGTAAATTGAACATAAGTGTATAAATGAAAATCGTGTGCTCTTATTAAAGTAGCCACTTTTTAAAGAAATTGACACTTAGTCAAACTAAAAATAAAAAACATAATGTATTGAACTGTTTATTGTGTCTCAAGTGCATGTTATTTGTTGATGACTTCATGGTTGAAAACAGTTTTCATGTCTACTGTTTATGAATATAACTTCATATAGTGGCTTTAAAAGCACTTCATGATTAAATATATTACGACTTAATGTAAAAAATAGTGGGTATTTAAAAGATGTGGAGTTAGGAAAGTTGTTCAGTGTATCTGAATGTTAATTGTGTCATACAAATTTCTAAAGGAAAATTATTATTGTCTCTTACAGGATTGTTTGTAAGGTGCCAGGAAAACCCTTAAACATCAGTATCATTGAAGCAAATGTTGTATTAAAAGTCAGTGACCTACTATCTGATCCAAAACGGTTCACATACAAGGTTAGTCTGTTATACAGTACTCACCAAAAGTTTGGAGACAAAAGAAATTTACTACAATTCTTGAATTTTGATGATTTGTTTTTGGTTGAATCATTGTTTTAAATGCATTTAAGTATGGTTTATGATAAAATGAAAACACATTTCAGTATTGCAACATATCTATAAGCTTCAGCATCTGATATCCTAAAGCCTCCAAATCCATGATTATTGTGATTATTTTCCATAACATCTTTTATGCTATTTTTGCAGTCTCGGATACAATATTAATGATTACCAAAAATAAAACAAACTAAGAAGCATTTCAAAATAAACAGCAGTCATCAAAATTTAGATTAAGCTATTCATTAGGCCTACAAAATGAAAATGTCTCCAAATTTTTGGTGGGTACTGTATGTGTTGATTATTTCATCTTGTCTACTCAGTTCATTCGAATCATTCTTATTAATTATTCTAGAACATTTCACTAATTAGAAACAATGAAAATGCTCTTTGACTTTAAATAATGGAAGCAGCAAAACATAAAAAGTAATGTTATAGTTATTACGGCTGCAATGATTTTATTTAATACATTTAAAACAAATTATGAGGGCGCTGATTCTTTTTTGATTCGAGACCCTTAGTTTAAGGTGCTGGCCTTTAAGGACGCTCCATGCATTTGCAAATTACTTTTGACTTTATCAGATTTTTTTCAAATAGTGTACACATGTAAATTTAAGTTTCGTTTTTTGGCTTGGTGTTTGGTGTCAAATGATTATTGAATAATATCATGCAGCAGTTTGGACCATGACATCACCACAGCTACGTAATAATCATTTTGATCACCGAAACCAAGAGGAACAAAAACGTTAATTGACATGTACTTAATTTGATCAAAATTGGATACAAGTCAAACAATTGACCTTACGCCAGAATTTGATTGACAACTCATATTACCCAATCAGCGTCCGGAATTTGATACACTGATGCTTATCTAAGATAAGCGACTTATCGGCCGCCATTTTGTCCGACATCTGGTCTTGACGGACATTGAATTTCTTATGTGGTTGCATGGACCCTATATACAGTTATACATGTATAGGGTCCTTAGTGGTAGTTACAAAATAAACTAAATAAAACAAATTAGAATAGTCAAAATATGTGCATATGGGGTCTGTAACACGGACTCTCGGTATCCAGATATGATTACGAGCGGCAACTAATTAAGAAATAAAAGACGCTGCCTTCGTCTATGTAAGCCACAAGAACAGTTCAAGATGACTTTTTTGTCAGATCATTCAAAATACAAATGCGTATGCGTTTGTTCAAGGGTACAACTTGATTTTGACGCAGTATGGTTTGGAGATTTCAGTAAATTTAAACGACCTTTGCAGGGACCGGACTGTGTATACCGTGGACACTCACCGATGTATTTAAAGAATTTGGGGACTGTTAATAATTAATATATTTCTAATGTGATGGTTCTGTATGAAAGCTAAAACAATAAGCTTGATAAAAATATTAACAACATAAAATATGACGACAGTTAATGAATGTATAATATCAAATCAGGATGATTTTGACTTTTCCATGTATGTTTTACCCCAAAATATACCACAAAGATCCATGGACACACCCCTGGACTTTTTTTTATTTCTCAGCATATTTTTATTAACTGTACATCATTTTAAGGATTTTATAATGTAGTTTTCGTGTATATCAAACGTTTTTTCTGATATCTAAACGATTTCTATGAACGTTCAAAGTAAGATGCAATCTTTAATATTTTTTGCGCATATATTTTTTGTTGGAGCAAATGAACCTACCTTTATTTTTAATGTTTATAATGGATATAATTAAACAATGTAATTGTATCATTTGAAAGTTGTGACAATGTCATCTTCAGACAAGTTCATGTGAACGAAATCTGATTACTAGTAAATGAGGGGCATGCATTTTAACACAACTCTGTCTAATGCTTGGGAACTAACGACCATAGATCTATCCCTCCCAAAAATTAAAATACTGAAAATTTCAATTGACCCACCCATTAACATTATTAATTCTCGACATAATTTTATCTACTCAGCATTATTTGATAGCTAAGTTAATGCATTTTTTACATGTTTTACTTTTTAAAATCCGTACATTAAAACGACTTTTACAAACGTTCAAATTTTAATGTAAACTTGCTCATTCTTTGCCCGTGTATTTTTATTGGAGCAAATGGACCCACCTTTAATTTGAATATTTATGAATGGATATTCATAAATAATGTATCATTAGAAAGTTGTGACAATGTTATTTTCAGAAATATTAAGTTGAATGAAATCGGATGGCTAGTAAATAATAAGCATGCATTTGAAACTGTTATTTTCAAAACATAAACAATGGCCAGAGACAGATAATTTCTTGATAATGTCGGACTTTCGCGTCACGTGACTCGGTGGGCAGAGCATAGGTATTCTGGCATAAGGTCAATTAATTGCTGAAGTGTGGAGCTACCTTAAATGTGCCTATAAAAGTTATTTGAATTAAAGGAAGGGTGCACCTAATTGCGAAGTGTGTTGACAATAGGACTGTTGCACGTCTGTAACCCATTACTCTGAAATTTCCATTATAGTCCAGTCAATACAGCTAAAAATATAGGCTAACCTAGACAAAATTGCAACAGAATTTATTTTTTACCATGTAAAAGTTCGTATTCATAGTAGTATCCAAAAAAAAGTTGCACTCAAAAATTTGAGGGGAAAGTCCTATTGGACAAAAACGTTGAACATGAACAAAAATGTGGATTAGCTCCCTTTACAACTATCTATTATCATATACAAATGAAAAACCATTTTGGATTAGCTCCTTTTATAACTATCTATTATCATTTACGAATGAAAACAATTGTAAAAAAAAAACAACTTATTATTCAGATTCTTTTTAAATACAAATTTCAAAAAGGTCATTTTTGAGTTTTTTTCTTTCATGCGTTTGTACTATAACTAGTGCTTGTACTATAATTAGTATGTATAACAATAATAAATAAGAGACATAATTGTTCAGTTTTGGGATAAAAGTACTAAAATAATATCTAAAAGTGCGAATTTTTGGAATCAGATCGTAGACAATTTTCAAAAATCATAATTGATTACAACTTTTAGTTTACTGCAAATGTGTCTAAAAGTGTTTAAATGTCATTGATATGAATGTAATTATCATTTAATGAACTAATGTGATTTAAGTACCAATACAATACCTGGAACTATGAATTTTTGGAATCAGCTTCTCGTGTATCGATTACAAAAGCAGATTTAATAGTCAACATATGCTTCCAAACAAGTGTTGTCGTTCATGCTACTACACGTATGTAATACAGATGAATAATAGGTATTACATAAATAAATATTTAAAATATCATTTGTTACTTTTGTTACTGTTTTACACATGAAATGTTGTAACAGTATACATTTGTTACGGAATGGATTTAGTTACGTTCTGTTTTTTATAACCTGAGGTTTAGTTTTTGATCATTGTCACTGTCGGTATTTTCGCTATCAGAGGCTTAACTAGATTTTAACACTGTGCAAATGATTGAACACACAAGTCCGTCATCAAATCACTTCAAGATATCTCCAGGGACAGACTATAACTTAGTCTTTACAGGCTGAGCATTTCCATTAACAGACTCATATCCCTACTCACATGGATTTAATACTGTGTTGTCTTTTCATATTGCGTCAAATGTTTAAAACAAGCTTTTAATTTTGCACGCACGATGTTGCATTGGCTACTTTAGTAGCAAACTATTGCAAAGGGAGGTTCGTGTGGCCAATTCATGATGAACAATAGAGCATTATGATCTCTCGCCAGTTTTGATGTCTACTTCCTTTGTGATGTTTATATATATTTGAACGGCTTCTTTGAACTCTGTGTAAGTTCTAGAAAGTTTTAAAATTACTAATTATACAATGTAAATGATGTTAAAGCTGTCAGGCATCCAATTAAGGTATGCATGAAAGATAGAGAAGTAAACACAGCATGGGACTTTTTAAATTTAGCCAAGTCCCGTTCTCGACTTTCCTTACTTTGTCAGACTTGAAGACAATGTTTTCGTCAAACAGATTAGTAGGGTGGCACAACAAACCCAATAACAGTTTATAATTTTAAATTATGACGTAGGAAAAGCTATACGTAACTCATACACATGAAAGTAAAATCGTTTAAGCTCAAATATATAGTGTGGTGCTATTTTCATGAGTAAATGAAACAAATAATATATCAAGTGAATTAAGCTTAACTTGGTTATCATCTCGTTTTTTTAAAACAATTTTATGCGATAACATTAATTTGGGGAGTTTAAAGTTTCGTTCTCAGCACTCAGACAACAAAAATATCGTGACACAAATTTAACACTAAACATGATCAATTTTGGTCCTAACGCGCTACCGTAGTAAAATATTTCTATTTGTCAAGGTCGTCACCCAAAACGGTATTTTTAATTAATTTACTGTCATATATGAAATATATTAAATATAGGTGTATATGTTCACATCGGAAAGTCAACTCAGAAGCAAAATACTACCGGCATTCATTACTTTTTGTGACCCAAAAGCTATATTCACTGTGGGACAGAAGTACTGAAGCGTTGCAGCGCCTTGTAATATAAGTAGAAAATGCATTATTTAAAATTCATTTTTCATCACTTTCTCCTCTTTATTCGGAGTGCAACTTTTTGGTGTGTGTTATTTCATTGATGGTCTTTCGCATAGTATAATTATATATTCTGTTGCAATTTTGTCTAGGTCAAAAGCTGTATTGACTGGACTATTATGTTTTTAAGTCAAGTTTCTTGGAAACTCTGTTAAAAATAAGTGCATAATATAGCTTTTGCTCTGATCCATCGAATCGCATATAATTGACTTTTCCGTGAATCATTGCAGCCCTAATAGTTATGTATTGATGATTTATGCTACATTTTACCATTTAAAGATATGCTGAAATCTTAGGACCCAAGCTTTTAACCCAAACTAGTCATTCCCACAATTTTACGTGACCTTGGGATATAAAGGGGTGAATGTAGTTTCTGCTTGGGAAACAAACATATGATCCGTTGACTCAACAAGAATAAATTTTCAGAAACAAAATATTTCAGTAAGCTAACCTGAAGCTTATGGCCATTTATAGTGGCCTTCAATATTTAATCCCAGTTAACACTTCTATTAGAGAGCTGTGTTTACAGGCTGTACTAGATGTGCAACAGGTTATGCTGGACCCCATCCTTGTTGAGTGTTATTCATGGTCTCTCTTGTTAATAACATTTTGTACTCCTCAGATTAAAAAAGATGCATAGCCTCAGAAGTTCAGAATAGCAAGTATAGATTTTTTTAATGTGAGTTTCCACCCAAATTATATTGAGTGTCCACTAAATCACTTTTCATTAGTTTGTTTAGGTTGTTTACATGTAACTCATATCTCGCTCAAAACATTGTAGTAGTTTATTATGATTGTTAAAAATTGTTACATATTTTTAGTAAATATTTTAATCAATTTTGTCTTTTTTCCTTAACTATTAAAGTGATATTATGAAGTTAAACCTTTGACTTTACAGCATGTTCCTGTGAGAAATATTTAAGATTCTGTATAAAAAATATTGGGGCTGGTCCTGGGAATTCGATGTTTTGGGTCCAATTGGCTAAAGCAAATTTACTCAACCCTGGGAATAGTCAAATCTTAAGATACTTCTTTAGATATTTTTTTTGTATTTTGTAGAAACCAACTTTTGCTAACATTAAACCTGTAAAAGGAATGGTAGCTGGCAAAACTAGATTTTTTATTACTGGGAAACATTTAGGTATTGGTAATAAGAAGATTACAGTATACTTAAATAAAAAAAGTCCAATTGAATGTGCGGATGTTGAAACTACATTTTATGAGGGGTAAGTAAATCTACTTTTAAATGCTTCAATATACAGTACCCACCAAAAGTTTTGAGACAAAAGAAAATAACTACAATTCTTGAATTTTAATGATTATTTTTTGTAGATTCATTATTCTATTACATTTAAGTATGGTTTGTGATAAAATGAAAACAAATTTAATGAATGCAAAACTTATAAGATGTAGCATCTGACATCATAAAGCCTCCAAAACCATGTTTATTGTAACAATTTTCCATACCATACTAGTTTTTATGCTACTTTTGTAGTATCAGTTATAATGATAATGATCACAAAAAATAATGCAGAACTTCAAAGTATTTCAAAATAATCACAAATTTTAGCTAAAAGCTATTCAATAGACATTTAATCTGAAAATGTCCCTAAACTTTCTGGTGGGTACTGTACTTTATTTTTGGCATATACAAGCTTTATACACAACAATGCTTTCCAAAAGTTCTTGGAAACAGTCGTCATAATGTGGAAGTTGTCCCACGGAACAAATGATTGGGCTCCAGGGCTCCATGAATACAAACAGAATGAACAATATTTGGTCACGATTGAAAGCTCGTTTAGCATTCATATTCTCGATATGCATTACACAATAAAGGTTAAACCCCATCTTGGTGAAAAATGATATTTTGAGAAAAAAATGATAATGCATACCATAAGTTATTTCACTATAATTAGAGCTTATTAAATGGCATGTTATGTTCTTTGATATACTAATTTATGCTGACTTGGGAATTTGTTCAGTTGATTCTTAAGCCGCGGCCGTGGCGTGGTGGTTAGCATGTCTGACTTCGAATACGGAGATCCGGGTTGGAAGCCCGGTCGCGACAGGTCATACCCTATTCATGATTTGTCGGCCTCGTGGTAGGGTAAGTTAGTACTGGTGATAGAAAAAGTGTACAGGAAACCTATAGTAGGAAGAGCTGGCCGTCGTGAATATGACCTATATATGTGTTGAATGCGACGTTAAAAAAAAAACAACAAAAACAAACAAAAAAATCAGTTGACTCTTTTTTCACCAAATATGCAATGTGTAAATGGTGCACACTGCTTGATTGAAGTTTCAAATGCAGACAAAAAAAATGAATTAAGTGGTTGTATAAGTGCATGACAATTAATGTGTTTGGTCCGTAAAGGTGGTCGTATTTGGTAGTTGTGGGGTAGACTTAATTTCGTGGTTATAGATCATTAAATATCACCTGCATTAGAGTCTTTATCTTATGATCATAAAATTATGCGTATGTTCCTATATATTGTTCCCTGTGCATACATACATGTTTACTACCTTATGTACCGGTATGATGATGAAAGTATAGTTATAACTCATACACGGTAATGTATACAGGACAAAATTTTTAGCTCGACTATTCGAAGAGTAGTGGGGCTATCCTACTCAGAAGTGCGTCGGCATTGGCGTAACACTTCTTGGTAACGTTTTTAGGTGCAACATTTTTGTTTCTTTTAAATCTTTGCAAGTACTGGAGGGATTTACTTAAAACTTTTTTGTGTTTACGGGGTTACCATTGGAGTTCAAATACCAAGGAACATAACTCAAGGATGAAATTGGACTGAATTATGACCCTTATATACTTAGAAAATTTCTGGGTTAAGTTTTTAGGTGCAACATTTTATCTTTGCAACAACTGAAGAAATTCACTTGAAACTTCACACATGTCTACGGGGTTATCATTAGAGGTCAAATACCAAGTTGCATTACTCTAGCATGAATTTTGACTGGATTATGGCGCTCTTATTAGAATTTGGGGGAATTTTTGTGCGCAACATTTTTTTTTTGAAACTACTGAAGGGATTTACTTGAAACTTCACACATGTCGACGGGGTTAGGAATGAAGGTCGAATACCAAGTTGCATAACTCCAGCATGAGTTTTGATTGGTTGTTGCTGTCGTTTACACGAATACCCCGAATAGTCGAACGTGCTGTCCGTGGACTGCTCTTGTTAATTGTGTCTGTTCACAAAATATTATATATTTGCGTATTTAACGAGTGTGAGAACTCTGGTGCCAGTGTTGAATATAGAACAAAAAATATGTTCTTTGCAAAATGTGTTTTGTAAGTGGGCGATCTTAGAATTGGGATGGCCGTTAAGCGAAGTTCCCTTAATATGCTACATGTAAGAATACTTGTTAAGTAAAGTTTAAGTTCATTGTGTGTTTAGAACTGTTTTTGTCTCAATTTAGGACTTTAGAAATGATTCTGTTTTGTATAGATAAGATTTTAAGTGTTCTACACTTATTATTTGCAGTTTGAGTTAAACACATTATGACAGTATCTAATGAAGTTTTAATATTAAAGTCCCAATTATCGGAAGTTATTATGATAATGAACTTTTCCAGTGCTCTGTAGCAATACAACAATTTTAACAAAATGAAAACTAAGTCAATTTGTAATAACTCGAAATCGGTCGGGACTAGAAAAAAGCTTCGAGCGAATGCCACATCGAGTGAACATTTTGTAGATCCTCCATTTTGTTTTCTGCATAATTTTTCCACACCATGATATTCACTTTCATGGCGTAATATCGCATTGTTCTCAAATACAATGTCTTTTAATCTTGTTTTGAGTGTGACTTATGGCCATGTACAATTTTCTTCATATCATATGTTCTTTACATTATTAAATAAAAAATGTTCATTTGATTAATCTTGACGATGAATCATCAGGTACTGATTCATGCCCTTAAAAAGATATTCCTCAGTTTTGTCTAAAATGGTCTTATTTTCTCCTGCTATTCTTTTCAGATCTGTGGCCATCACATGTTTAACTGGTAGTGTTGAAGAAGCTGGTAGATATACTGTAATAGTTACAATGGATGGACCATCATATGACAATCGTTTAAACTTTACCTATACTGCAAATGCCACAATTAAGGGTATTTCACCTACAAAGGGGTTCGCTAGGTATGTAAAGACGAATGAGCATCATAATTGCTGATATTTATCAAACCAGGGATTTTATATAACAGGGATTTGCATCAAAGTACTATTTTGAATATTAACGGTCGTCACTGTCTATAAGCAGGCTGTACAAACTATTACAGAGTTTAAAAACTTGATTTTTAGCTCGACTTTATGAAGTAAATGGAGAGCTCTCCTACTCGCCCTAGCGTCAGCGTCCGCGTCCACATTTCTTATTAAGTTTTTGTGCAGTAAAATATTTTGTGCTATATTTTTTTTAATTTCTGAAGGTATCAATTTCAAACTTAAAATATATGTTTCTTATCATCAACCACATCTCATGTGACAAGGTTCATAACTCCTTATTTTTTTCGGAATTATCTGCCATTGAACTTAGTGTTTTCTTTAAAAAATGGTTGTTTTTACTGCAACTGTTTTATTTCTTTAGGTATTGACTTCAAACTTTAAATATATGTCCCTTATTATCAACCTCATCTCATGTGACCAGGTTCATAACTCCTCAAACATTTGTTTCTGAATTTTCCCCTCTTGAACCTAAAGGTTTTCTTTTAAAAAATGTTTTTACTGCAACTGTTTTATTTCTTTAGGTATTGACTTTAAACTTAAAATATATGTTCCTTATTATCCAGGTTCATAACTCAAAATACTTTTTTCAGAATTATGTCCCCTTCAACGTAAGAATTTTCTTTAAAACATATTTGTTTTTACTGCAACTGTTTTATTTCTTTAGGTAATGACTTCAAACTTTAAGTATATGTTCCTTATTATCAACCACATCTCATGTGACAAGGTTCTTAACTCCTTTTTTTCAAATTTGTCTCCAATGAACTTACAATTTTAAAGATTTTTTTTTACTTTAAATTTGTTAAGGTAATATTTTCAAATTTTAAAATATGTATGTTCCTTATCATCAACCACATCTCCTGTGATAAATAATTGCTTTGTCGAGCATGCTGCTTCCTATGACAGCTCTTGTTTGTTTTTGTACATGTCTTCCACGCATGTTGTCTTTGAAAAAAAGTTGTTGCTATTATGACCCATAGTATGACTCTAGGTGATGTTTGTTGTTTGTGTGTTTATTTGGTTTAACGCAGCTCATTAAATAGGTCATATAACGGCGGTCAGTCTACTACTCACTCCTCCTGGAACGGCTAAATGTCTGGATTTATCTGTTAACCAACTACTAAGTGCATACTTCTGTCAGCTACTGACAACTGTCCTTCATAATTAAAAATCATCGGTAGGAGGGAGAATAGCCGTAGAAATAATTTCATTACCAAGCTCGACGAAAGTATGCACCGCCAGGGAATTGACCCTTCGATCAGTAGACTTGCGTGCCTCCAACGGAGCCAACCGGGCGCCTCTAGGTGAAGTAAATAGAACTGAAAATGGCCGATATGTGGAATTTGAATAATTTTGTGAAACAGTCTGTGAGCATATCAAAATCATGTAGAAACACATTTATATTAACCTTTATGTTAATTTGAAATGAACTGGTACACAATTTCATGTGAATATCTATATTTAAGCTTGTAATACTTGTTATTTGTATGAGCCAAAATAAAAGCGTCAACAGTGAAATTTGATGTCAATCTATGTGGTTGCAAACTTTTTTTATATAATATCCCTGATCAAACCTAGCAAACCTGATTTGCTCGAGTAAGTGAATCACTTGGACCAGTATACTTGCGTACACCATTAGATGAGCTGGGGGTAACATATGTTGGGGATCTTTATCAATTTGGCATAGCCACGAGTGAAAATGTCATTTTCTGATCTCACGAGTTGACATTAAAAAAATCTTATTCCAAAATTGACCAATATTCTGTTTCTTTTGTGTTTATTTTTTTTGTTAGAGATATTTTACACAAATGCAACGTGACATCATTTATTCTCCAAGATGATGTCATTTTGACAATATAAATATAAGATTATATTTTGACCACAATGAAAATACAAGATTTCAGATTTTTATCGTATACAGTTTAACCTCTGCAGAGGGTCATCCTGCAGATTTTAAAAAAACTGTCGCTCTGCAGAGGTAGATTTTTTTTCTGATAAAGGAAATCGTTTGTTTTTTGGTGTAGAAAAGTAGCCGTTATCTATTTTGTAATGTAAACACGGTTATTAGCGTGGTCAAATTGACAAAAGTAAATTGTTGCACGATGGCCAGTTTCATGCAAAAGAAGGCAATACACTTGGGAAAAAATTTTGTGCCGTCAAAACCTGTCCTTTATACCTGTTTGGAGATACATTTTATTGAGCATGAATTGTTATTGTCTTTTCGTGAGTAAATGTCTGATTCAGCTCTTAATCCTGAAATTTACTTAAAGCAGCAATTATTCCTTCAAAGCTTATAATAATTAGTACAATATCAAATATATTTTTATTTACAATTGTCGGCTGGCTGAGCTTGTGTACGACTGATATTTGATGACGTCAGCCTAGCTATCAAGCACTCTTTATACTTATTTGTTTGTTGGTGTCATGGAAACCATGTGTCATTTATTTATTAACCCCTGTTAGACAAATGACTTAACAAAAATGACCTTAGGATAGTATAATACAATTAGAAGTATCACCTATTGTTTAAAGCTTCCAGTCGTAGTTGATTATTGGTTATTAATATAAACCTTACTAGACATAGTGTTCCTGTACGGAGGTAAAAGATGAACAAAGGAAAGCATCTCAATGGCCATTTACCACTCCGCTGAGGTAGTGTTTGTTGATAGAGGTACTATCAACTGGGGAATTCTAATATGCCACTCTTCAGATGTTGATGCTCAAGTTGCTGCTCATAGAGGTGCTGTTATGAGAGGTTATACTGTATGATATTTTCATTCAAGCACACCATATTTCATTGTAAAGCATGATAGAAACATTAATTATAATATATGATTTTGATATCTAACACGTTGTTTTTTATCATTATTCCAGTGGTGGCACAAGAATAACTGTTACTGGAGAAGGTTTTGAAAATGTTCAGAAGAAATGTATTGTCCTTAAGTTCTTCTCTTATAAAAAGGTAATACTAGATTATATTGTCCTTGTTAGTTTGACTTAATGAAGTAAATGGAGAGCTCTTCTACTCGCCCTAGCGTCAACGTCCACTTCCACATTTCTGATTAAAGTTTTTGTGCAGTAAAATATTTTTACCATAACTTTTTTTATTTCTTGAGGTATCAACTTCAAACTTAAAATATATGTTCCTTATTATCAACCACATCTCATGTGACAAAGTTTATAACCCAAAACAAATTTTCACAAAACATTGTCTTTGGTGAACTTAAAATTTTCTTTATTTTTTTTTTAACTTTAAATTTATTAAGGTTATATTTTCAAATTTTAAAATATGTATGTTTCTTATCATCAACCACATATCATGTGATAAATACATTTTTTTCAGAATTATCTCCCCTTGTATTTAGAGTTTTCTTTAAACAATGTTTGTTTTACTGCAACTGTTTTATTTCTTTAGATATCAACTTTAAACTTTAAATATATGTTCCTTATTATCAACCACATCTCATGTGACAAGGTTTATAACTCAAAATACATTTTTTTCAGAATTATTTTCCCTTGAACTAAGAGTTTTCTTTAAAAAATGCTTGTTCCTACTGCAATTTTTAAAAATGCTTGTTTTTACTACAAATGTTTTGTTTCTTGACTTCAAACTTTGAATATATGTTCCTTATTATCAACAATATCTCATGTGACAAGGTTCATTACTCAAAATACATTTTATTTTAAATTGTCTCTGGTGAACTTAAAATTTTCTTTAAAGAAATATTTTTTTTTTACTTTAAATTTGTTAAGGTTATATTTTCAAGTTTTAAAATATTATGTTCCTTATCATCAACCACATTTCATGTGACAAATACATACTTAGTCGAGCATGCTGTCTTCTCTGACAGCTCTCGTTTTTATTATGATTGTTATATTAGGGGGGGTTGTTAATTTCATTTTTTAAAGATAACCATGTGAGACCCTGCTTAAAATATGGTGCCATCAATATGATTATAGAATCAACAACAAAAAATTTTGTGTGACCCCATTAACCCCCCTGTACATACCCCTTGAAATTCGGACACGCCCATTTTACATAAAAATAACAATTTTTTATATCCAACTGTTATAAATCAATTCTTATAGGCTTTCAATATATCAATGTGTAGGTTCGTTAGGCTGCTGAGTTCAAATATGAAGCCAAAACCTAAATTAAACAACTTAATACGGCAGAAAATTCATAATGGCTGCCAAAATGACCCAAATTTTGGACATATTTGGGTATTATATTTACTGGGCATTGAATATGTTGAATCATGCCTGCAATATATCAATCTAAATGTGTTTTATGGTGCTGAGTTCAAATATTAACTCCAAAACTAAATTTAACAAACTAATATGGCAGAAAATTCAAAATGGCCGCCAAAATAAGTCATATTTCAGTTATAAACGGCACACTTTAAACATGTTACGCAATTTATAAATTAACTCTAGTTAATGAAATCTTAACAAAAGACCAAAGTTATGACACTTGATTATAAGTGTGCAAATATATTTTATTCATTATATAGCTGAGGTAGAGCTCTAGAGGTATGATTATAGGTTAAGGTCTGAGAGGTCATTCGTTCCAACCTCACTAGCGGCACATATGATGTCTTGATTGAAAAATGTGTCTTTGATTGCTTTACTTCAGTAAGATGTTGATGAGTATGTGCATAGGAAATGTCTTGGCACTTTGGTTGCAAAGTAGAGTTAAAATTCCCAGGAAATTTTATAGATATTAGTAACTAAATGATCATCATGGGTGATGGCTGTATGCTATCATGTATCAAGCATCTAAGCTACAATATGGATTGCAACTTTTTTTTTTTTGTGTTGTGTTGTTAAATTCTGAAAATATAATAAAGCAATGATTTCTTGGTAAATAATGACTTTATAGCTAATCAGATTTCTAGATGCAATTCATTTACTTTCTCTGTTTCTATGTTTATTAAGTTTGGCTTATGTATGTATCAAAATCTTCACAAAAAGTAAATGGACCAACAATTGCTTTCAGAAATTCAAAGAATTGTATTCTCCAATTTTTCAATATCACAATAGCAATTGTGTCATTCTCTTTAATTCTTATTTGCAATTTTGGTTATATCTCTATTAATTTGTTTATACTTACTTGCATTTCTTTTAACTAGCCCTAAAAACTAATGATTGAGATGATGGTGTTCAATTATTTGGCCAACTGTGCACGGTTGAAACAAATGCAAGACATTCCATGATTAGAAAATGAGATTGCTTAAGTGACAACCGAGTAAAAGAAAAGTAAAGAAAACAATAATTGAAATAGGCAATTACTTTTTTGAGCAGTGGTTTATACAATCACAGCCAAACCAAGCAAAATGCAATGTGTTAATTGATTAAACCTTTGAATCTCTCATGAATGCTAAAACAGACAGGAAACTTTTTAGCTCATATTTCATATACTTTGTAACTAATGAGAATTTTTATATAAAGACATAAACTTATAAATACAAACAGGTATAGAATGGTTTCTCCATAACTGATGATGAGCAGAAAACATTTGGTACATTTTCTACAGAAACAATACTACAAGAACATAAACACAAAACCTTTAAGATTACATATTTTAACCAAATGTGCAGCTATTTTCCATGGTCATTTGACTACTGGTATATTTATATGTATATATCAGTTGCCTGATGATGTATAATTTAACATTACACTATTGGACTATGGAAAATACGTAAATTAATGGATCGTTACGATAGCCTTTGAAAGTGTAGGCCACCAATCTGAAAATTTATTTGAGCAATGTCAGGTCTGACTTTCGTGTTGAACTGACATACTTCATTAAATATTAAGATACAAGTTCTTGCAAAACAGATTATTATATGTAATATATGATTATTTGCTTTATTATTTTACAAATAATATAAACAATTGCATTAAGAGTGATAACAAACCATGCTTCAACATATAGATTTGACCATTGATAACCAGTATACATTGAAACTTTGTTATTTTGGTAACCATTTTGAATTTTTGGTCATATTGGGTTGTTTAAATTAGTTTTGACTTCATATTTGAACTAATTACCCTAACAAACATATAAATTGACATAATGTTAGCATGATTCAACACATTGAATGCCAGGATAAGTAACTACCCGAATATGCTGAAACAAACTAGGTTACATTTGGCAGCCATTTTGAATTTCTCGCCATTTTGGTTTCTTAAATTAACTTCATATTTGAATTCAGCACCTTAGAAACCTATAGCTAGACACATTGCAGGCATGAATCAACATATTAAATGTCCAGGATAAATAAACTCCCGAATATGCTTGTACTATGGTTATTTTGGCGGCCATTTTGAATTTTCAGCCATATTGGTTTGATTAATTTTGTTTTTGACTTCATATTTGAACTCAGCACCTTAATAAACCTATAAAATGACATATTGCAGTCCAATACCATACAACTTATTGCAATTAAATGTAAAAAACTGGTAATTTATGTGAAAATGGGCGTGACCAACCTTCAGAGGGTATGTACAGGGGGGTTAATGGGGTCAGAAATTAAAAAGGTATGCTTTTCCTTACATCTCAGTACATGTAGCATTTTTTAAACAGGGTCCCAAAAAAAGTCAAATTAACAACCCCCCTAGTTATAAGCTCTACCCAGGTGTGATAATCAGTTCCTGATATCTAATTATACCCTCCCCACCCCCAAGGATATTGTGGGGTATATAGTTTGGTCAGTCAGTAGTTTTTACTTGTCACAGCACAAAGTTTACAGATTTGATTCGATCTTCACACATATAACGTATATCAGGCTGACTTGTGTATATTTCATTTTGTTTACGGTCCATGGTTCTTTGCCTATTTATGGCCCTATGATGAAAAATTGTCCACTTATTTCCATTGCACCAAATTTCTTGCCAAAGACCAGTTGGGGGATATTTTATCACATTCAGTGAAAGCTCTATGTATAAATAATTATATTAATCAATTACATGGATATAAGAGTATTATCAAATAATGATGAGCTTCTTTAAATCCTATTACTCAATACATATTTCTGGAAAATATATAGCTGGTCAAATGTCCAGACATTTTTTCATGTATATTTAGCCTAAAACTCTCTTCATTTTTAAGCAATCGTCCGTTGAATCTTCTAAGAAAATATTCTGCTAATGTAGTGACAAAATTCGGGCCAGTAAGCTGGTGATTTGTTAAGGAAATGTCTCATCTTGTTATCAATGGCATAAATGTATTTTATTTTCCCAATATTCTATTCATTTATTGTTAATTCTTAATTAATTTTTATATTATGACATACTATCATCGTTGACAACCACAGCACTTTCTTCCATTCCACTCCACAACTCCATACGTAACGTCGGTAATTTGACTGGCAAAATCTCGTAGTCATGAATATGCATGACGCAGGGGAGACCAATCTTCTTCCAATGAAATCACATGTTACAATTAAATACTCTTCCATAACAATGACGTCATACTGGGATTTTCTATATTTCTATATTAATAGAAACCAACACACAACGCGGGTGGTGGTCAGGCGTCCGGTGTCGATAACAATTGCGTTAAAGTTTCAATTTAGCATTTATTTCTGCCATTTATTGTCAGATCTTTATGAAACTTCATACAATACTAACATACCATGTGATGAACAAAATTGGAAAGTAACCACAACTCTATATGGCTTAATTATGGAATATTTCCCTTATTTATTTTTTGCATTAACGATTTTAAATCCTGATTTAATGTGGTTTCCACATTACATTTCTCGTACAATATTTTTTTGTCTAAATTAGTGACATGTATTTGTATTTCTACTGTAAAATTACTTGCACTACATATGATCGGTTTTCCTAAAATTTGTTTGTCCCAATATTTTAATTGGAAGGTGCGATATTTTTCATATTGTTTGTTAATGTTCACAGGAGTCAGTCTGTACCGACATAAAACCTGGAGTGTTAATTTGTACAGTTCCTGCAGTTTCTGAGGAACAAAAACATGAAATAATGAAATTATCAAATAAACCAAGAAAGAAAAGATCAATTGATGACGGGTGTATTAGCGTTGGAGTTGTGCTACAGCTGGATGGTCTAAATCATGATTTCAATATTAAATATTGCCGTGATCCTGAACTTAAAGAATTTAATGATGGTGTTCTATTGTATGGGTCTGATGATACAGAAATTAAAATCAAGGTATGAGTTTTACATTTCTATGTTCTCATGTAAGTATAAGCTGTCCAGCTAGCTCAGTTGGTGCTCGCAAGTCTACTGATCGGGGGTCATGTGTTCGATTCCTGGGCGGGGCATACTTTCGTGGAGCTTTGTCATGAAATCATTTCTACGGCCATTCTCCTTCCTACCAACGATTATTAATTATGTTGGGCAGTTGTCAGTCACTGGCGAAAGTATGCACTTAGTAGTTGGTTAACAGCTGAATCCAGAGATTTAGCCTTTCCAAGAGGAGTGAGTAAGTTGACTGACTGCCGTTATATGACCTATACAATGTGTTGCTACGGCGTTAAACCCAGTAAAGAAAGAAAAAAAACATTTAGGTATATGTTCATATTTTACATCATATCTATTGAAAATGAATATAATGCTACAAAATATTTTACTACTTTATATTTTGACTCTTGTCCCTCTTATTATAACATGCAATTGCCCTACTATACATCTGTACAGAGGTTTCTGTTGAAGTTGATATTAAAAAAGGACCTTAAAGACCTACTAGTAATATTACCCTAATAGCTAGACAGACCAATGAGGACCCTATATCACTCTAAATATTACACTGTATATTAACAGGCAGGTCAAGCTCTGCTGACACTTGTGGACCCTTATCACTATAAATATTACATTGTTTATTAACAGGCAGGTCCAGTATTACTGACCCTTTATGACCCTAATCACTCAAAATATTACACTGTATATTAAAATGCAAGTCCAGCTTCACCGACCCTTCCGGACCATTATCACTGTAAATGTTACACTGTATATTAAAAGGCAAGTACAGCTTCACTGACACTTGTGGACCCTTATCACTCTAAATATTACACTGTATATTAAAGTCAAGTCCAGCTTCACCTACCCTTTCGGACCATTATCACTGTAAATGTTACACTGTTATATTAAAAGGCAAGTCCAGCTACACCGAGCCTCGTGGACCCTTATCACTCTAAATATTACACTGTATATTAAAATGCAAGTCCAGCTACACCGAGCCTTGTGGACCCTTATCACTCTAAATATTACACTGTATATTAAAATGCAAGTCCAGCTTCACTCACCCTTGTGGACCCTTATCACTCTAAATATTACACTGTATATTAAAATGCAAGTACAGTTTTACTGACCTTTGTGGACCCTTATCACTCTAAATATATCTATGTATATTAAAATGCAAGTACAGCTTCACTGATCCTTGTGGACCCTTATCACTTTAAAGATTACACTGCACATTAAAAGACAAATCTTGTTACACAGAACACTGTGGGCCTTCTTTCACTCTAAGTATTATACTGTTTATACTAAAATGCAGGTCCAGCTAATGAGTTAGAATGTTTGAAACAAAAAGTATGTATGTAGCCATTCTTCTTCCTAGCTCTGAATTAAGTCAGGCATTTGTAAACTGCTGACGACAGTAAACGCAATTGCATAAACAGGCACGTAGAAAGCATTTTCAGATTGGGGGGGGGGTACTTTATTCAGACTTATTTCAAGGAAAAGAAAACAGTACTTAATTATCATTCATGTCTAGTTTGAGACTGACTGATACCTTTGGTTTTCTTAAGCATTGTTTGTTAAGTATAGCGTAAAATTTTGATTTTGCTGAAAAAGCATTATGACCCTTATATACTTAGAAATTTCTTGTTTAAGTCTTTAGGTGCAACATTTTTTCTTTGCAACTACTGAAGGGATTCACTTGAAACTTCACACATGTCTTTGGGGTTACTATTGAAGGTCAAATGCCAAGTTGCATAACTCTTGGGTTAATTTGGACAGAATTATGGCCCTTTTATACTTAAAAATTTCTTTGATACGTTTTTATGTGCAACATTTTATCTTTGCAACTTCTGTAGGGATTCACTTGAAACCTAACATATGTCTACAAGATAACCATTGGAGTTCAAATACCAAGTTACATAACTTTTGGATGAATTTGGACTGAATTATGGCCCTTTTATACTTAGAAAATTTCTTGGTTAAGTTTTTAGGCGCAACATTTTAACTTTGCAACCACTGAAGGGATTTACTTGAAACTTCACACATGTCTACGGGGGTAATTGACGTTTAATACCAAGTTGCATAACTCTAGCAAGATTTTTGACTGGATAATGGCCCTCTAATAATTAGATTTTTTTTGGTTAAAATTTTTGGTGCAACATTTTATCTTTGTTTCATTTTTTATGCTTGGAAGCTGAGAAACTAAAAGTTAATAAATATACAAGCATTATGAGTGTATATATTAAAACGTTATAATTATGTATGTAATATTGTCAAATGATAATTCTATATTTGTCTTTCAACATTATAATATGCATATTTTCATGTAAATGTTATTACAAATGTATGTAAATGTTATTACAAATGTATGTATCATGTTATGGGCCGGTGGCCTCTATAATTATTAAATTAACTGTAAACTGTAAACTGTACCTACTGAAGGGATTTACTTGAAACTTCACACATGTCAACGGGATTAAGAATGAAGGTCAAATACTAAGTTGCATAACTCCAGCATAAGTTTTGATTGGTTGCTGCTGTCATTTACACAAATACCCGTCCGTGGACTGCTCTTGTTTTGAATATGTTACTTGCCGGTTACTTGCCGATGTGTAGAATAGGCGTGGTTCTGATTTCTGTCGGGATATGTGAAGATAACTATTACAATGTACATGCAAATGTGAAAGGTCAGATCGGGGTCAAACTTAATACACTACACAATGTTTTTCTTCTTTTTAGTAATAATAAAAGTAGTAAATAAGAGATTTTTTTTAAGTTAAAAAAGTTCAAGTGCACTTTAATATCTGTTTCCATATACATGTTCAGCCCACTTTACGATCTTGTACAATAACCCCAGACCATTGGTAACCCCTTGAAGCAGTACTCATTTACACCTTTGTGATGTGGAACAACTGTAGGTGAAATTCCTTCTTAAAGAAATAAGCAATGCCTCTAGTGGTGTTCGAATCCCGGACCTCTTCATTCCTAAGCTTTAGTCCTACCACTAGACCACTGCCACTAGAAAGTTTCATTATTTATAGGATTTTTAAAATGTTTGTTTACATGTACAGGGTGACTATCTAACATTAGTTGCTGCAAAGGATGACTATAATGTTACTGTTGGTGTAGCAGATTGTCTTATAATGTCATTGGAAGAAGATGAAATCACTTGTTTACATTATCACAAATCTGAAGACACTCAACCAGATGTTATCGTAAGTAAAGTAAAAATAATTATATCTGTGACATATCTATTTAGATCAACCTGAATACAATGTATTGTCCATTTATTTTTCATCTGTCAAAGTTTGAAAAATTTCACGGTGAATGATTACACACTATCTCGATATCTCGAGTCTTAGACAAAGAGCACGAAGTCACCGTGAAATTATTCATCCTTTGACAGTTGAGAAAAAACGAACTATACTCAATTTGAACTAATACAGCAGGCGGCCTGCTATTTATCAGACCTTGACTTGATTTCAAGCTTATGATTCCATCTGTTGTCTCCTTTGTGTATTAGTAAATATAGTATTTTCGGGCTTGAAAGGAATATTTTCAGCCTATTCAGGCTTAAAAGGGACATTTTCAGTATTTTCTGGTTTAAAAACGGACACTTTTAGGCTTAACAGGGACATTTTCAGGCTCAAAGGGACATTTTCAGTATTTTCAGTATTTTCAGGTTTAAGAGGGACATTTTCAGTATTTTCAGGTTTAAAAGAGATATTTCAAACTTGCGGAAATTTGAAAACGACAGGCCTGCTAATTTTGGGGTCTTTTAACACCTGTGTGTGGTCCCTTATCCTAATTTTCCTATAAAATCTTGTCAAAACTATTTAGTATTCAGTCACTAAAATTGGCATCACCTAAAGGTCTTTTTATAAACTATTCATACTACATCATTATGGTCAAAATTTTCCCTGACCTCAAGAGGTTCATAGTTAGAGAGGCAATATTACAAAGTCTTGCACTGTAATGCATAGAGATTTCATATTTGGCATGTGGATCACCTTAAGGTCTTCTACAAAGATTGTTTCAATTATGAACCTTGGGTCTAAATTGACTATGCTCCAAAGTTCACAAGTTTTACATACTTATATTAGAAAATGTTATAAAAACCTTATTCTCTAAAACTGTAAAGCCTAGAGCTTCAATACTCAGCATTTGACATTACTGTTTGGTCATCATTTTTTCTTTTTAATTTTGCCACATGGGTTAAAATTGTCCTCTCTTCAAGGGGGATGGTCCCTGTATTCATACAGCTAATTATAAAATTGTTTAAAGGGTATGAATATATCATTTATGATTTTAGGTAACTGTAGGTAACATTAGAAAACGTGTTGGTCGCATTCAATATCAAATAGATGTAAATAATACATTTATAATAGCCGGAGCTGCGGCTGCAGGTGTCGTATTTCTTATTGGTTTAGGTAAGTTCTTTTTTTATTTGATCATCTGGTCTAACATACAGGGCCCCCATTCTTTTAATAGAAGGTGAAGATATCACCTCTAAACTAAGACGCATAAAACATAGCAGTATTCAGCGATTTGGTATGTGGTAGAATATCATGTAATGCAGTGTTTGAAGACAAAATCAAGCTAGCGATTCAACTTGCTCGATCGTAGCAGACCCTTCCGTAGGACATCGCTAGCTAGCAATACCAAGCGCTCGCCTTTTGGAACATGCCCCTTATTTCACAAAAGCATTGAACTATTTGTATGCTCGAATCTCCTGTATATAACTTGTTCCAATCTAGTGTCAGGAAGGGAGTATGGATTGAAATCTCCCTCTTTCATGTAAATTTGACAATAATGTCAATTTTCCTCATTTAATAAGGTATATGGAGAAATTGCCAGCCTTGTGGAAAGGTAGTTGAGTACCGGTTATATACATGTATAAGGGTCAAGGAAATCCAGGTTTGCTGGATGTGGTAAGTGGTAAAGTAACCTAAAAAATTGTGTTGACACAGCATTAAACCCAGTATAAAAAATGTATACATTTACGTTCGTCTCGAGGTACTTTATTTTAACGTCCTACTTCAACTTCTAATCTATGGCTTGACAATAATAATCTAGTGAAGGAAAATCTATATTTCTGTATGTTAATAATGTTAAAATTTGGTTTAAATTCAAATTTAGCGAACAAACAATATGTGATAGCACGAGAAAATTCATTTATTTCTGCATTCCAGTTTTGTATGTATGTCATTAACTCTAAGTGAAAAAATATGCAAAAATAATTTATAATTCTCAACTCTATATAACTTGTTTTCTTGTTTGCAGTTGTATTTTGTATATGTTGTTTGTATAAAAGAGAAATAAGGAAAATAGAGAAGAAATTTAATGATGAAATAAAAGCTTTAGAAATGAAGATTATTGAACAAGGTTTGTTGTTGTTGTTGTTATATCCCCCCCCAAAAAAATTGGTTTCTTGATTGCACAACCAGCTATGTATTTCACTTGCTTGAATCAAATGATCTCTTGCAGTAACAAGTTGCCCGAACCCAAATCATCTCAAAGATTGGAGAACAATTTAATATTTATTAAAGTTATGTGCAAATTTGTGCATAAAACTTTTTTACCATAATGTTTAATGTTTAGCATCAATCTCCATACGAATGATACAGTTAATAATGTTATGCTTTCAGAATAGAATGTGGCAAGTTTGTATAGTACGTTTTTTCTCAACTGTCAAAGCTTGAATAATTTTACGGTGACTGAATACATTGTTTTTGTACTGGTGGCCTAATTGTTATTAAATATATCTTGACTTGACTAAATCATAGCATAGGGCGTAAGCAGCTTTACTGGATCATAATACACACTTTCGGAAACTCATGGATGTATCACGATGATAATTTTTTCAAACGCATTCACCGTGAAATTATTCATGTTTTGACAGTCGAGAAAAAATGAACTATATATGACATGTAATAATGGTCCGTGATCGTTATTGTTGACAAACATAATTTATAAAGTTCTAATATCATAACATATAAGTCCAGATTCAAAGCAATGTTCTTAACTATCATGTTTCGAACCGCTTACCGCACTCAAACAACTTAATATTTATTTCTCATTAACTACATGTTTCAACTATGACTCTCAAAAGCTAAGTAAATTAATAAATACTCATTTAGTTAATTGATTATAATTATGACAGAAGTGCAATCGGTCAATCTGTCGTATGTGATCTATCATTTTGACACCGTAATGCTAGTTACGGTATACGAGTATGCTTTCTCTTCCAATCTGATTAAAACCCGATCTAAAATTTTCCGCTCGCCTAGTCGCTAATTTAGATCTGGCCTTTTCCAAACGAAGGTCACGTTCAGGTGACCTTTTCTCATCATAATATTCATGATAAGATGTTATGATACGTAACTTGTTTACATCTTCTACGTCACGCAATTTGAATTCCTTCCAATCGCAGACTGTGAATAATATCGCTGTTAAATTAGCTTGCAAACCTTGGTGTAAAAATAGAAATTACGAAATCAAAATGTAATTAATAGTGTTTTCGTCTAGATGTAAGCTACGCATTGATTGGTCGACACAAAGTTCATCTCGACGTAACCTTCCACGGAGACAGTAGAGATCCTGTACGACAATGCTCTTTAGGATATCTGTTTACGGAGATTGCTTTATCCTCATACATACATGTATAGGTATAACTATTAAACGGGCAATTTGTACCACAGAATAATAAACAATAACTATGTTAAACATAAGTTCTGGCTCTTAAAAAAATTGGCTTTACTACTATAACATTCCAACATCATAAATGTAAGTTAACCTTTTATTATTAACATTTTATATTAACATTTTATTATCATAAATATTACTTCTATATATATGTTTAAATCACCATAGTGTGGAAATGAAGAGTACATACAGTACCCAACAAAAGTTTGGAGACAAATACAGTACCCATCAAAAGTTTGAAGACAAAAGAAATATACAAAAATGCTTGAATTTGATAATAATATTTGCTGAATCACTATTTTTGATATATTTAAGTATGGTTTTTAGCTATCTCTTTTGCGTCGGCGTCGGCGTTGGCATTGTTTTTGAGGTTAAATTATTTGAAACTCTTATATCTTCAACACTATCCAAGTTATTCCATTGAAAGTTGGTATACTTATTATGTGGGACTATATTAACCATACTGTGAAGGGGGATAACTCTGGATAAATTATGTTTTGAGTTATTGCCCTTTTGTACTTAAAAATGCAAAATATGAGGTTAACGTTTTTTCCTATGTAGAATATCTTTAATACTGATCAAGATATTTGACTTAAAGTTTGTATACTTATTTGTCGGTACGATATCCACATGACCATAAAGGGACGTAACTGTGGATGAATTATTTTTGGAGGAATTGCCCTTTAATACTTTAAAAATTGCAAAAAACGTAGAATATTTTCAATATTGATAAAGATATTAGACTTAAAGTTTGTATACTTAATTATCTGTACTATATCTACACAACAACAGAGGGAGGTAACAGTAGAAGAATACTTTTTGGAGTTATGCCCCTTTGTACTTGAACATTTAAGATTAAAATTTTTTAGTACTTGCAAATATTTGAATGGAAGTTGAAATGTTTTTTCACCAGGTCTTAATCTATTGGACTCTAAAGGGACATTACTTTGGATGAATGACTTTCCGAGTTATTTACCTATATACTTTAATATTTAAAATTTTGCTCAAACTGAATATTTTTTGTTTGATAAAAAGTTCGTATGCTCTTTCATCAATACTACATCTACTCGACTACAAATGGATGTAACTCTTGATGAATTTTTTTTGAAGTTGTGCACCTGTACAACTTTTAACTAAAAGTGCTTTAAAATGAAATATATTCAATACTCGTCAAGATATTTTAATGAAAGTTAGTTTGCTTATTCATCAGAACTTCATATACACAACTACAAAGGGACATAACTCTTGGTTATTTTGTTTGAGGTTATTCCCCTTTACTTTAATATTGAAATTTGTTTAAATTAAAATATCAATAGTTCCTTATAAAGATATCTTAATGAAAGTAGGTATGCTTATTCATTTATACTATGTGTCCTTAACTTTGAAGGGATATTACTATGAATGAATGTTTTAGGAGTTATGCCCCTTTTATATTTTACAAATATAAATTATCAATTATTGTTTGAATGATTTTTTCCTTTAAAAATGAAGTCCTGTCTTGAAATCATTTTTGTTTAAAGATAAGCCTTGCCATGAACAAAAAAAACAGGAGTTATGCCCCTTTTATATTCTACAAATATGAATTAGTAATTATTGTTTGATTTATTTATTTCCTTTCAAAAATGAAGTCCTGTCTTGAAATCATTTTTGTTTAAAGATAAACCTTGCCATGAATAAACACTTGAAAAGTCGAGCGCGCTGTCCTTGGACTGCTCTTGTTGATAATATGAAAACATGTTTCTTGAATGCAACATATTTATAAGATTTCTGCCTCTGACATTCTAAAGCCTATAATTTACTATAAAACCATGTTTCTTGTTTTTTTCCATAACATAGCTTTTATGCTATTTTTGTAGTATCAGTTATAATTGTAACAATAAGAAAAAAATATAGAAAACTAAAAAGCAATTCAAAATAAACAAATACCAAATTTTAGATAAGCACCATTTGGTAGGCCTAAATCTGAAAATGTCTCCAACTTTTTGGTGGGTACTGTATATAACTGTAATGTTGAGCCCTGTAGTGTATGTGAAAAATTCATGTCATAAACAAACTTCCAGTGAAATAAATATTTAAACCAGGTCGGTAGCATAGTTGGTAGCACGCCTGGATTTCAAATCTAGTGTCCCGAAGGGATATGGATTCAAATCATACCTAGGGAGGTTATAACGATCATAAAAATTTGACAATAATGTCAATTTCCCTTCATTAATTGGGTATATGGAAAAGTTTCCAGGCTAATGGAATGGTAGATGAGTACTGGTTATAGACAAGAGTCCAGAGAGCTAGGTAAGGTGGGCTGGACGCTGTAAAGATAACCTAAAAATTGTGTTGACTCAGTGTTAAACCCAGTATAAATAAATAAATTCTGTGTCTTTATTTTTCATAATTTTTAGAAATGCATACAACAATGTCTTCTGTGAAACAGAATCTGGTAGAACAAGAGTTTCCCTACCATACTTATCAACAGTATGCTTGTAATGTCATGTTTGCAATAGATTATTTGTTGACTGAACCAGTTGTAAGTAATGGCAAGGTATGCATGCTTGTTATATATGTATCTCTCTTTCTGATCTCTTTTATTGAAGAGCTGTGAGTTACCTTTCAGTTTGAAGTTTTGAATCGATCAATTTTGAAATGATAAAACCTTACATTTTTATTCATATATGTAAGCAATACAATATGTATGTGTGTGTTACATTTTTCTTTTGTACGACATTTTTGGACAGGTTGCTTGTTTTAAAAATGTCACAAATAGTTATGTACACTTACATGTGCTTTACAACATGTAAAAAATTGAATTTTTACAACACGTAAAAAATTGAAATTTTACAACTTGGTAAAAAATTTGAAGTCTATGCGAGAGGCAGATTCTACATTGAATACAAACTTTTTAATATCATGAAATGCCAGAACAGTTCCAGAATGGAATTTATATAGTGACAGTATTTAAAATAAACATGGACTGATTGTTTCTAGGCTGCAATATTAATGACAAAATGGGACATAATTTGCTTTATTAATTAAGTCATGTGCTCTCCCCTTTGAATGAAAGTCAGGACTGTAAAGTCAGTGGATGTACCCATTCTGATTTTTATCATCAATGTGATATCAAGGTTATGTTGAAAAGGGTCAAAACATACTTGTTGGCTTGACTATTCAGAGAATAGTGGGGCTATCCAACTCAGTTGTGCGTTGGTGCTGGGGTCGGTGTCGGCGTAACACTTCTTTGTTAAGTTTTTAGGTGCAACACTTTTATATCTTTGAAACTACTGAAGGGATTCACTTGCAACTTAACACATGTCTACGGGGTTACTATTAAGGATCAAATACCAGGTTATATAACTCTAGCATGAATGTTGACTGGATTATGGCCCTTTTATGATTAGAAATTTCTTGGTTACCTATTTTGGTGCAACATTTAATCTTTGAAACTACTAAAGCGATTTACTTGAAAAATCTCACATGTCCACGGAGTTACCATTGGAGGGCAAATATCAAGTTGTGTAAGTCAAGCATGAATTTTGATTGGTTGTTGCTGTCGTTTATATGAGTACCCGGAACAGTCGAGTAGCTGTCTTTGACTCCTCGTGTATATAATGAAGTGGTTTTTAATAAAAATATCTATATAGCAGAAAAACATCAGGATATTTTGTTATAAGACTTATTGTAAAAGGTAAACACATGATGGCTCATAACTTTATGGATGTAATGGTACATTATTATTTTAATATTATGTCAATGTCTATTCTGAAAGTAAAACTTAATCCATTCTTGCAGCTTGCTTACAATTTAACTTTAATCTGCACTAATATATCCTTTCATGTAAATTCTTACTCTGTATCTCAGGTTTTGGGTTTAATCGCATTTGTATAAGCCAACTTTTTACCTATATTTTAACCAATTCGTTTTGCTCTACCATTCCTGTTTGCCCAATGAGATTCTCTTTCGGTATAGAAGTAATGTAAGGTATCTTACAGTTTATAAATGGGGAATAATGAATAAGAACTAATATCGTTATGTATTAAGTTCAGTAAAGGGTCCGGTCCATATGGTACATTTGTGCAATGTTTTATGCTTATTTCACTTATAAAGTTTACAAAGATTTATGCAAAGTGAAATCTAATACTCACCACGCTCTTCGAGCCAAAATGTGTAAGCCACACCCTGTGTCCCGCTTTAATGCATCGGACCGTATCAAATTATTTTTCTTTCCACAAATTGGTAGAAAATGACACAAAAATCACCTCAGCAAAATTTAATTAGGATCCATTGGCCCGTTATAAAATAATCAAAATTCGAAAAGTGATCGGTTAGAGCTTTTGTTAAGTGTAAATAAACTAATTAAAATTGATTACTTTTTAACATCCCTAGATAATGATCCTATTGCTATTGTTTACCAAAGCTATGGTGGATACGTTTTGTATGCATGTAACAGTTATTTTCTTGTGTCACAAGCATTTAAATCCTGCCCTTAATTTGCTTTTCATATTGATTATGCAGATACCCCGGGTTGGCAGCGCAGTTGGTAGCACACTTGGATTTCGAATCTTGTGTCACAAAAGGGGTACATGTTCCACTACTACCTGGGGAGGTTATACGCTTCCATGAAAATTTGACAATAATGTCAATTTTCCTCCATTAATAAGGTATATGGAGAAATTGACCTTGTGGAAAGGTAGGTGAGTAGTTATACATGTATATAAGGGTCCAGGAAATATAGTTTAGGTGTGTTACCGACACCGTAAAATAACCGAAAAAGTTGTGTTGACACAGATTTTAACCCAGTATAAATAAATCATGCAGCTGATATACATCAGTTCATGTATGTTTTTAAGCTATCAAACCAGTCTAGTTTTCCTATTTTTGATTGGTCTATTTTTTAAACAAATTTAAAATTGACCAATCATAATTTAGCATAGATTGGTACCTGTCATAACATTATTTAACCTTTTCCACAAATGATGGTTTATGTTATTTTTGTTATAATTGTAGATGACGGATGATGAAAGGTTTCGAGCGAAGAAAGGATTAGATTTATTGGAAGCTCTGTTTTTAAACAATTTGTTCTTGATCTCTGTAATTGGAACCATGGAAAAACAGAAGAAGTTCCGAATCAGAGAAAAGTTGGTACCTTTCTTTATTGGATTAGGATTTTAATTATACATCCCCAAAAACTCTGGTTGAGGGGTATATAAGTGTCAGCTTGTCGGTCTGTCAGTTGATTGGTCTGTCTGTATCTTTTACTTTTCTGCGCATTTTCTCAGCACTTATTATATGGATATATAGTTCAAGTTCACTTATAAAATGGGTATCAAGCAGACATGTACATATCCAATTACGGTCCATTGCTTTTTGCAAAGTTATGTAATAAATTTATTATTTGGTCACTTTCTCAGCTGCTATTGTACAGATTTGATTCAAACTTCTTACATAGAATGGGTATCAGGCTGCAGATATGCGCATGTCTCATTTTGGTCCTTGTTCTTTAGTTTTTTGCAGAGCTATGGGCCTTGTGTGAAAGTTTCTTTTATAACAACATAAACTTGATCTAAATTTTCCCAATCTGTGGAACAATCCGGCTTTATTGTGGTTTCTACTTTATATTTTTTGTTTCTTGTATATTTTAGATTCATCTTGGCTGGAAATCTGTGCGCTATATTGATGGGAAGAATGGATTATGTACTTGGGTAAAATATTCATACTTCTTTACAACAATGTGGACAAAGAACAGGGATGTGGTATCAGGGATGTGAAAATTCTACTTAGGAGGGTTAAAATGCCCTTGCCTTTACGTTCAGTGCACAAAAAAATGTTGATAGTTATGATAGATTCATACTCTAATAAAATACAGTGCCTTAAAAAAGCTTTTGACAAAACACTGTTATTATGATAAATCAGGTTAAAAATATTGCATTTTGTTATCTAAGTTTCATGCTTTTGCACTTTCATTGACTTAACAGCTATTACCCCTGGTCATTTTGCTACTGGTATCTCTATATAAATCTTCCTGGGGAGTCTTTTACTCTGCTTGTGCAGTCTACTTATTGGCCCAACAGAATTATACCACCCTCGCAGGTACCCATTTACATATGGGTGGAGTGAAGCAATTGCAGATAAATTACTTGCATAAGGAAATAAGCAGTGCTCTTAGTGAGGTTCGAACCCGGGACCTCGCGATCCCTAGAGGCGCATCTTACTACTGGACTATTGCTCCTACGTATACTCATGGAAAAAAGAAACAAAAGTTAATTCAAAAGTCAACTTTAACTAGTTATCAACCATGATTTAAACAAATCTACATAAATTAGCTTTTATTATCGTAAAATTTCTTGCCGTATTACTCTTAGTTGTTCGAAATACTTAATGGAAAAGGTGTTTTAATTTTTTTATGTTAATCAGTCTACGAAATTAGGATATAAAAGTGGTTGTCCCAACAGATCATTTTAAGAGCAAGCACTACATCTCTTTTGCAGAATTTTGGTTGCCCTAAAGAAATTGTTGGTTGCCTGAACTAATAAGTGGTTGTCCCTGGCAACCGGACACCCACTAATTCCGTAGACTGTTAATGTAATGAGCTTATTATTTTTTTCAGAGTTTTAAGGGTGCTGTTAAGAAACTTGGTCAAAGAATCGTCAGGCAAAAAAGGTCAGCAGAAAGCTTTATTTAGAAGGTATGATCACATATATAAATTACGGGTTTACATAGGAAAGTACTATTACCATCTAGATGACATTTTATTTAATAACTTTGTGTTATTTGCCCTGTAAAAAAGCAAAATTCACTGCACAATACTGCAAAACATGTTTTACAAAAAATGAAAAATCGGGCGGAAATCTGATATAGGACCAATAACACTTATTGGCTGGTGCAATAACACATTTCTGCGCTCTGATTAGTTGATTAAACGAGGTCAATTTCATAAACTGGTTATTTATTAAAATTGTCATTAAATAAGTGATTTGATATAGACTCTGTTATTTTTCCTCAAGACAGTCATATTGGCCCTTGGCCTTCGGCGTTGGGCCGATACGTGGTTGATACGACTGCCCTTGGAAAAGTAAATGGACCTATATCATATCACTTATTCAATAAGGCCTATACTAAAAATTATTTTGTTTGCTTTTTACTGACCCTTAATTTTTGGGTTGGGTCGGCAGGTAGGAAAAATATTTTATTTTATTCCTAAACAAAATTATTAGCACAAAGAAACTACCAGAAAGTAAAATGATGAACTGTCGAAACCATAAAGAAACACCACATATATTTTCAATTAAAAAAAATTAAGTCAGCGGCATTTTTTCTGGTCGATCGTGAAAGGTCAAACAAATTTAATTTTAATTTAGGCCTAACATATATTACAACTCAGAAAAGCAAGAATATTTTCTTAACAATAAGTATTGCAGGAAGAAACGTTTGTACAAAAACTTGTCAACTTTATTTGTTACCATAGTTTATCCGAGTTTCTTTCAATCAACTATTCTATTACCATATTTCTAAAAAACCTGCCTTGATTAGTTCATTCAGTAGCATCTGAATCAGCCGCAGCCGTGGCCTAGTGGTTAGCATGTCTGACTTCGAATCCGGTGATCGCGGGTTTAAAACCCGGTCGCGGCAGGTCATACCCTATACATGGTTGTCGGCCTCGTGGTAGGCTAAGTTTGGAGTTTGGTCATGAAATATTTTTCATGGCCATTCCCTCATCTTACTCTGTAACCACTTAACTGAGAAGGTATTTTACATTTAAAAAACTCTATAAAAGCTTAGGTGGAGAGATCTATGCCTTCTCATGACCATGAGTAAAATGATTCACCGGGGACCATGAGTTGAATGATTGACTAGGGACCATGAGTAAAATGATTGATCAGGGACCATGAGTGGAATGATTGACCAGGGACCATATGTAGAAAGGTTGACAAGGGACTATGAGTAGAAAGATTGACATGGGACCATGAGTTGAATGATTGACCAGGGACCATGAGTTGAATGATTGACCAGAGACCATGAGTAACATGATGGATCTGGAACCATGAGTAAAAAGATTGACCAGGGACCATGAGTTGAATAATTGCCCAGGGACCATGAGTAGGATGATTGACCAGGGACCATGAGTAACATGATTGACCTGTGACCATGAGTAGGATGATTGACCAGGGACCATGAGTAGAAAGATTGACCTGGGTACATGAGTAACATGATTGACCAGGGACCATGAGTAGGATGATTGACCTGGGACAATGAGTAGAATGATTGACCTGGGTACATGAGTAACATGATTGACCAGGGACCATGAGTAGGATAATTGACCTGGGACCATGAATGGAATGATTGACCTGGGTACATGAGTAACATGATTGACCAGGGACCATGAGTAGGATAATTGACCTGTGACCATGAGTAGGATGATTGACCAGGGACCATGAGTAGGATAATTGACCTGGGACCATGAGTGGAATAATTGACCTGGGACCATGAGTAGGATAATTGACCAGGGACCATGAGTGGAATGATTGACCAGGGTACATGAGTAACATGATTGACCAGGGACCATGAGTAGGATGATTGACCAGGGACCATGAGTAGAATGATTGACCTGGGTACATGAGTAACATGATTGACCTGGGACCATGAGTAACATGATTGACCTGTGACCATGAGTAGGATAATTGACCTGTGACCATGAGTAGGATGATTGACCAGGGACCATGAGTAGAAAGATTGACCACAGCAATCTAAATAAAAATGTTGAAATGTTACTTGAAACACTAAACATATGATATGTGTTATTTCATTGTACTATTTATATTTATTTAGATGTGAGAGTATTACAGAGAAGTTACTAAGTAATTGGTTATCGTTGTGTTTGTATCCACATTTTAAGGTAAAACGTTACTTTGTATTGTTTTTGAGGCTATATATGTATACCTGATGATGATTGAGAGTTGAGTAGTGACAATCAGCTAACCAGCTTACCTGAGCTTAATGTTTACTAGCTGTAACAAGTTGTCTGAATTCAAGTATAGGTTGTTTTTGGCAATCAGGCAACCTTTACATGTTGATCCCTGTCGACATATGATATGTGCAGAACCCAGCTAGACTTAACCTAAGTCAAGCCTTGGAGAGACATAATATTTCATGAAGGTCAGTGATATTTGAATTTGGTTGCTTTTTTTCTGCGGAAATACAATTTTCTATCATGGGTAAAAATTTTCAGGACTGATCTTGAATATGGGGATTTTTGGAAGATGCTTTCCTAAAAATCAAAATGAAAATGCCAAAAATTGACATTTCCAGAGTTCCAGCAGGAACATTTTTTTATTTTAACATGAGTTGAACTTGTTTTTATGTTTAGTACAAATTAAAGGAATTCCATATTAGTTGATCCTAATTGTTGAACTGTATTTTGCATAAATTGCTTGGTACTCCTTAAACAAACTTATATACTGTAAAAACTGCCTTAACGACCTACTGAATTCAACGACTCCCTGTCTTATGAAACTGTGGTGATAACCCTTTCGCGACACGGTTGTGTGTCTTGCCTACCACCAGGGAGAACCAGGTTCGATTCCCAGTCAGGGCGTATGTTTTTTATTCTCCAGATTCACTTCAAGACTGTTTTGAGATTGCCCAACATCAAGTCCCTGTATTTAGCGACACACTGTCTGACGTGACTAACGACCTTAATTGATCAGTCTAATGTCGATAACTGAGTGGGTTTTTCACTTATTCGGCTGAATATGCAAAGCTGGTGACACTATTGTTTTGGCTTGAACCTGGGTTAGAAGACCCTTTGTCATTATATTATTATGTGACTGTTTTTGGATGGTCCACCAGAAAGTCACATTACAGGTTTTACTGTATTTGTTTTTATAAATATATATTACAGAATTACTCAGGCTCACCTTTATATAACATGTATTTGGTTCTACAAAAGACAATAGAGGCGGGGCCTATAGATGCAATCATTGGGGATACCAAATATACTCTCTCTGAGAAAAAACTATTAAAGAAAAGTAGTTGTTCTACAGCAGAGGAAAATTTGAGATTTGAATCTAAGACATTGGTGAGTAATAAGTTGTTTTAGTTTAAATTATCAATACTGGTACACCTTAAACAGTCTCATCGTGACTGAGTCTATTTGTTGAAATTGCTAGTCTACTGATCGAGGGGTTGTGGGTTGTCAGTCACTGATAAAAGTATGCACCTAGTAGTTGGTTAACAGCTAAATGCAGAGATTTAGCCTTTCCATGAACAGTGAGTCGGTTAACTGACCGCCGTTAAATGACCTATACAATGTTTTGCTGCGGCGTTAAACCCACAAAACAAACAAACAAACTACAATGTATTGTTGTAATGTTTGACATGTTGTCTTTAGATTGCTATTTTTGATTTACTGTTAAATCTCCTAATCAATTTTAGGAGTTTTTATTGTGCTGCTTGCAGCTGCAATTTGTGCCACTCATTATTCCTGGAAAGTCCAAGACCTCTGGACACAAGATTTTAATCTTGTCTTAAGCACGTACATTACCCAGCGACTGATTCTTGCCTACTTGATGGAAGTAATAATAATAATAATAATAATAATAATAATAATAATAATAATGATAACAAGTTTTTTTAATGTTAATTAACATGTTTGGCAAAAACCAATTTTCAATATGGTCCACACAAGTGATTTTGGCCGGATTTTTCAGCGTAAATATTCGGCTTATAGTTTGGCGAAACACGGGCAGTCGGGCGGGCGGGCGGTCAGTTGAGCGGGCGGGCGTCTGGTGTCCAATAGCGTTAAAGATTTCAATTTAGCATATATTTCTGTTATTCTTTTCAGGTCTTTATGAAACTTCATACAATGATAACATACCATGTGATGAACAGAATTAGAAAGTAACCGCAACTCTATCTGGCTTTATTATGGATTATTTCCCTTCATAATTTTTGTGTCTAAGATTTTTTAAATCCAGCTTTATTAATGTGGTTACCACATTACATTTCTTGTTTTTTTTCAGACATTGAATGTTGTGGTAAATGATGAAACAGAAGTACATAAATGTAAGGTGTTAGATTGTGATACAATCACTCAAGTTAAATGTAAATGTTTAAGTCAGATATATGTTCATTATCCAGCCTCACAATTAAATGTAGATCCAGAAGAAATTATTTTAGGTATGTTTTATATTGAACCTTTTACTTTATGAGCCTGCTATGTAAGGAAATTGCCACCTAGCGCTATTCTAAAGCAATTATTTGTAGCATATGATTTCTTTTGAACGGTTTTGCTACAAACTATAAAAATTTAACATGGCGACTTCCACAAACAAAAGTTCAGAATTGTTACAAATGAAAAATATTCGAATCAATTATCACCATGTTTTTTTAATTTACCGGTAACTGCTTAGATGAAATATATGCATGATTAAGAAATAAGTATGTCTTCTTGAAAAAGAAACATATTCCCAATAGGGGCAGCCATTTTGCAGATGTGTTCTGATAGATACCAGTAGCAAGAAAAAAACTTGCTTCTAAGTCATTTAATTTGTAAGTTGGTAGCAGAATGTTTCGTAGGAAATCGCCAAGTAGCAATACCAAGCACTTGCGTTGCGGAAATGGGTGGTTTTACATCTTTGATAGTCAAAATGGGTCTTACACCTATAACCCCTTGTTGAATCCATGGCAGGATCTTAATAGTAATTTTATAATCAAAGACAAACATTTTCATCTAACTAATATTTTGTCGTTTTTTCAATCACTGTAATTGAATGGTAATATAGAGTAAAATAAATTGATCAGTCATTGCATAAATAGTCTAACTGCTTGTTAAAAAGAATATTGACTAGTTTTGTACTGAATCATCGATACAAATATGTCTAAATGTTTATGTAGAATTAGTTATAGTGCAACAATATTAACCTGAGCTTGAACTACCTAATGATAGTAATTACACACTTGACTTAGAATAAGTTGTGAGTTTCCATATGCATGTTTACGATTATGCCCGTGTTTATTACAACCTATGTGACTATATATCAATTTTGTAAACATGGCATGTTATTGTACTTTTTATTTTGGGCACATTAGTTTTGGGGGAAACACATAAGTTCAAAATATTGTGGTACAGTTTTAAAGCGTGTATTATTTTGTAAACAAAATTAATTGTTCAGTGCATGAATTTTTGCAGAAGACTTCCGATAAAGTGCGATTTACAAATGAAGACAAAAATAGAATTGTAAATACTGAGTTAAATATATTCTTGCATAAAGGTCAAGCTCAGGTTAATATTGTCAGACTATACTCATTGTAAATCAAAATAACAGGTTCTCAGGAAAGCTTGTTAAGTTTCTGCCAATTGTAATCAAAAAAGATTTTGATAAATTGTGTACAAATTATGGAAAACATTGTCCCAAATTTATGTATTACATTTCCATTACAGAATGGCATGAAGGGTTTGATGGTAAATTAAAACTACAGGATCATGACAGTATATCTGTACAGGAAGGCAAATGGGTTCGATTAAATACATTAGCTCACTATAATGTAAAAGATGACAGTAATGTTGCTTTAGTTGTTCCACATGCTCTGGAATCCATGCAACTAAATGACTATGGTATGTTTAGTTTTATTAGCCGGATTTTTCTACGAAAAAAATTCGGCAAATAATAAAACACAGGCGGTCGGGTGGGTGTCCAGTGCTGTTTACAATTGCGTTTAAGTTTTCAATTAAGCATATGTTTCTGCCATTTATTTCTCAGATCTGTACGAATCTTCATGCAATGATAACATATTATGTGATGAACAGAATCAGAAAGTAACCGCAACTCTATCCTGCTTCATTATGGATTATTTCCCTTTGAAATTTTTGTGTTAAAGTTTTTTAAATCTAGCTTTAATATGGTTTCCACATTACATTTCTAATACTTTTTGTGTCCACTTTGTTTATATAATGGTCACATGTTTACATATGATCATTCCAGTCCACTCCAGGCTCAATTTGAAAGTGAATTTTATTTTTGTTGGGTTTATAACCAAAGCAACGCAATGTATAGATATTATCATCTTAATAAGTCAGTCTTAATACCTAAAATCAGGAATTAAGAAATTTAATCTTTAATTAGGATCAGTGAACAAAATGATTTTACATGCTTAATGTTTTATTTAGAATTCTATATTTTCTTCTGTTTGTAACTTTCTATACAATTGTGTTGGTTAATGTACAGTTAATTGAACCAGTAGAACACAAATGTCCTGACCTACAAATTAACTATATGGTTTAATAAACGGTAACTTTAACCAGTAGAACACAAATGTCCTGACCTATAGATTGACGATATTGTTTAATTTACAGTCAATTTAAACAATAAAACACAAATGTTCTGACCTATTAATTGATTATATTGCTTAATTTACAGTAAATTTAACCAGTAGAACACAAATGTCCTGGCCTATAAATTGACTATATTGTTTAAATTTACAGTAAATTTGACCAGTAGAACACAAATGTTTTGACCTATAAATTGACTATATTGTTTAATTTACAGTAAATTTAACCAGTAGAACACAAATGTTCTGACCTATAAATTGACTATATTGTTTAATTTACAGTAAATTTAACCGGTGTAACAATGATTGTCGGTGGATGTTATGGTAGCATAGATTCTTCTGATCCGGTGACTTCACCAAAACCGTGTGATGAAGAGCTCGAGTACTGGCATCTGGTAATATACCCTAGACTTTTACCTTGACATTGCTGTTAGCTTTTTGTTTTGTGTGTGTCTAGTTGTGTGTTTTTCACCCAACATTGTCACTTGAAGGGTTGGGTTGAAGTTTTTCACTAGGACAGTTTGTTATTCTTATTTTTAAGCTTTTTAGGGGGCAAGTGTGAGGTTGGTCCACCCTAGAACCTAGTTTAAACCATTAGGTGTGTGTTTGAAACCAGCATCTTAAACCCATAGATGAAATATTAATATCCAATAAGAAACAGTAGTAGTCGGGTATAAAAACTGATTATTTTGGTGAAAAATAATGATGTCTAACTTCCACACCGTATTGTCAGGGGGGAGGAGTCACATAATGTTATGTTGTGGATTCTACTAGGATTTTGATTCTACCATATTTACCACTTAAGCAAGGTTTTACATTGATACCTGTTAAACTAACACAACCACCCCTAAGGCCATGCCATACCAGAATTTTGTTAAGCGTCCATGTGCGGGTAGGTCCTTAATCCAAACAAATATAGTTGGTGAAATTTTCCTAATGATTCTGTTGTTCCAGATTTCGATTACTGAATTTTCTCAGGAATTACTGATAGTTCCTTGTTTCTGTGTATTTATGTCATAAACATTCATGTACTACCAAGTACTAATTTGTGTAAATACTAGCTAGAATGGACATGTGTTTTCGTTTTCAGTTTGTGTGTTTTTGTAAATAGGTACCTAGGTTTGTCAAACTTGAGTTGACGCTTATGGCCTAATTGTAGGGTACATGTTGTTAGTTTTTTTATACTTACATGTATTTCATTAGCTCGATTTTGGGACAAGCTTTTACAACTTAGATTAAACACATTTGAGTCCACTTCCTAATCCTTGTATTTAGCTAGAAGGACAAAGTTTCTTGCTCAAGAAGACAAGGGGTAGGCTTTGGATGGGATTCAAACCAATGGTAGGTTGGCATTCTAATGATCACCGGTCATATGATGTATCCACTCAGCCAGACCGCTTAACCACTCCACCAGGCATGTTGTTTCGTTATGTTGATTGCTCAATTTATAATATTGTAGGTAAAGAAAGAAGAAGAGAATACTAAACAAGGAAAATCAGCTATAGATATATTATATCTAAATAACCTGTTTACAACAAAGGTTTGTTTTCTTTTATTTACTTATGATAAAATACAGAACCAAAAATGGCTATTTGTGTCATTTACTGAAAATAATGATATCACACTATAATTAGCTATAATCTGTATTAAAGACAGAAATTTTTCAGACCTAACCAATATTTTACTTATCAACACATTCCAAACTTCTGAAGAGCCACTAACATATCTGATTCTATCTTACATACAAATCTAAGTAGATTGTATTTGTTTCTGATAATTTACGCTATACAGTAAAGTTCCACTATAAAGACCACCTTGGTCATGTCGGATCATGTGATATTTTATGGTTTTTAAGTCCCAAATACTTAATTTGAGTAGAAAAAGATCCTTAAGACCGTCCTGCTATAACGACCACAAGTGTTGATGGTCCTAATAAAACTTACTGCATTCAATTGGTAACATTCATTTTAAAATTAGTTGTTCAGTTAAAATGATGTCTTTGTCATAACAACTATAATGAGATTTCATTTATAAATGATTTGTGTAAACATGGCAAGTTTTTTGTATTTTTAATTTTGGACTGAACAGTTACTGAGGAAACATGTAAGTCCGCAATTTTGTTGCACAGCTTCAAAGTATTTAATTCTTATGAAAACAAACATATGTTTCAGTATTATTCATTACAAGATCTTATCTATTAATATCAAAATTTGTTTTTATATATATGATAAAACATTGGGGCAAAGGCAGACCAAAGCAACCTGGAAAGACCTGTTTGAGTGTGTTCGGCTAGTAAAAAAAATGATGTCACAACCCTCAAGACCCCCAATCATGGAGAGGAAGACTTCACTCCAGAAGAGGCAGACAGGCCAAAGGAATAATCAATGCCTGTTTAAATTCAACTGGATAATGATTATTTTATTGACTAATAGTCTTCTTTTATTATATTGGCAGGCCCAGGGTTCGACACTAACATAGTCTGGTATTCCGAGGATCCCAAAATCTTTGAAGAAATCCCAGTAATGCTTAGCTAGGTTCCTTCTGGATCCTTAAAAAATGCTCTGCTATTTCATAAATTTGAGTTTCCATGAAGTCCATAAATTGTTCACCACAAACCTGTATCCACTTTGTTGTCTATTATTGGAGGAATTCCTAACTTAAAGGAGGAATCTCTGAATAAATGACTTGGGATTCCTTTTGGATTTCTGGCAAAAAAGGGTTAGTGTTGAACCCTGGACATGCCAAGTGAAACAAATTCACCAGTACCTTTGAAGTGAAAAGTCACATAAAATCAATAAGAAGCCTGGCATTCTTCTGCATTAACTAGAGCACTTTATCTGTGTCTCATTGATCAAATAAAGTCAATGATGAAACATTGGGATGAAGGCTTAACTTCAGCAATTAAACATAAATCATATGTTCAGGGTTCTACACCAACAGTGGTTTGGGTTTGACACCAACAGTGTTTAGGGTTCGACACCAACAGTGTTTGGGGTTCGACAGCAACAGTGTTTCGGGTTCGACACCAACAGTGTTTCTGGATTCCAAGGATCCAGATTACATGAAAATTTGACAATAATGTCAACTTTCCTCAATAATAAGGTATATGGAGTTGTTTCTCACCTTGTGGAAAGGTAGGTAAGTACTGGTTATAGACAAGGGTCCAGGAAGCTAGGTTAGATGTGCTGAACACTGTAAAATAACCTAAATGATTGTGTTGACACGGTGTTAAAGCCATTATAAACAAGTATCCAAGGAACTTGAAAGGAAGCCCTGTGAACCTGTATTCTTGTTTTTTTCTTTTATTGGAGGAATCCCTAATGCTTTAGAAGAATTTCTTAATTACTGATTGGGGATTTCTTCAGGGGCCCTAATAAAACAGTTAAGAGTCGAACCCTGGTGTTGCAACACATGCTTGTTGAAATCAGTTTATCTACTCCTAGAGTTTCATCATATACTTATCTACCAGGTGGACAAGTAGTCCAGTAATTTATCAAACTTGCCAAGTTATTGTTTAGTTTTATAATAAAAGTTATATGGTTTTACATGCTTATTTTAGTTGGCCATAAAAGATCATATGACATCATTATTTGATATAATTTTGAATCAAGATAAATGTCCCCCACCCACAAAGTTCTTATTACATTTTATGGACGAGTTAGGAGAACAAAGCAAAGTTGATAATGACACCATACATGCTTGGAAAAGTCATAGGTAACATTTTATTATATTTGTACTAAGTATAGTCTAAAAAAACAGGCGGTCATGTCCAAATGGAAGATGTCCCACAGAAAAAAATGTCCTTACATTGGAGTTCATGTCTGAAACAAAGATGACTCACTTCGAAAATGTCATAAATTTTAAAATCCTGTCCCAAACGAATATGTATCACTATGAAAATAGGTCCACATGGAAGATTGGATTTATCCAGATGTGTAGCCTCATTAAATTCACTCACTAAATAAAGTCTTTATTATTATTATCATTATAAAATGTCCAAATTGTTAGATCATGCCCTAAACTGAGATGACCCACTATAAAATGTCCCTAATATTTTAATCATGTCCTAAATCAAGATGTCCTACAACAAAAATTTCCTAATTTGGAGATCATATCCCACATGTAATATAGAGTGGAAAAAAATCCCATGTGCACCATAGGTGATAATGACCCCTTACAGTTACTGTATAATTTTCCTTCTATATAACATATGACAGACATGAGCTCCAAAAATGGGACATTTTCGTTTGCAACATGACCTCTTGAAATCTAAAACAATTGAATTGATGCAAACACGCCTCATTTAGTTTATTTAGTTTAGATAAATCTGTTTTTTATATTTCATCAGATAAAGCACTATTCACTTTGAGAAACTGCATGCAGATATAATGAATAATAAAAAATACTGGCATTTTTCTGCATGTATTTTTAAATGCCCCTTCTGCAATTGACGTTACACCGGACCTTCCATTTTTAGCTCGACCTTTCGAGGAAAATGAGAGCTATTGCTATCACTTTTGCGTCGGGGTTGGTGCTGGTTTTCAGGTTAAAGTTTTTTTAAACTCTTATATCTTCAACACTATCCAAGTTATTTTATTGAAAGTTGGTATACTTATTTAGTGGGACTATATTAACCACCATACTGTGAAAAGGGATAACTGTGGATGAATTATTTTTGGAGTAATTGCCCTTTTATACTTAATAAAAAACTGCAAAATGTAAGGTAAAAATTGTTCCTGTATGGAATGTCTTTATACTTATCAAGATATTTGACTTAAAGTTTGTATACTTAATTATCGTTACTGTATCTACACGACTATAAAGGGACGTAACTGTGGATGAATTATTTTACAGTTATGCCATTTTATACTAATTTGTTCTAAAGTTCTAATGAAAATTGAAATGCTTATTCGTCAGTTCTTCATCTATCAGACTATAAAGGGACATAACTCTGGATGAATTACTTTCCGAGTTATTTCCCTTTTTACTCAATGTTTGAGGTTAAAGTTTGCTCAAACTGAATGTATTTTGTGTGAAAGAAAGTTAGTATACATTTTCATCAGAACTACACCTAGTTGACTACAATGGGACGTAATCATTGATGAATTATTTTGGAGTTGTGTCCCTCTCCAAATTTTAATAAGGGTGAATGTCCTTTGAAGTGAAATATTTTCAATACTCATCAAGATATTCAAATGACAGTATGCTTATTCATCTGTACTACATCTACTTGTACACTACTACAAAGGTACATAACTCTTGATATTTGTTTGGAGTTATGCCCCTTTAAATGTTGAAATTTATTCCAATTGAAATATTTATAGTTCCTTATAAAGATATTAAAGGAAAGTAAGTACAGTAAAACTCGAATATAAAATACTCGGTTATAACATACACTCGGTTACAACATACCATTTTTTCTGGCCCGTTTTTCATCCTGATATATAATATACTTAGCATGCTATATGGATATAACATACCTCGGTTATAACATACCTTTTTTCTATGGCCCAGCGAGTATGTTATATTCTAGTTTTACTGTATGCTTATTCATTGATACTATGTCTACTTAACTCTGAAGGACATTACTATGAATGAATGTGTTAGGAATTATGCCCTTTTTAAATTTTACATATATGAATGGGTAATTATTATTTGACTGATTTATTTCCTTTCAAAATAGTCATGTCATGAAATAAGTTTTATTTAAAGAAAAGCCTTGCCATGAACAGAGTACCGGAAAAGTCGAGCGCACTGTCCTTGGACTGATCTGGTAAAAAATTCATAAGCCTTTCACCAATGGAAGGATTAGCTTATACTTGGACAGACATTATCACGTGTCTTTGGACACTATAGATTACTTTGTTTACTTAGCCACTTATCTAAGGTTTTAAAGACTAATTTTGAATTTTAGATATCTTAGTATTGAGAAAGTGTTCTTGAAGTTTTTGCATACAACTGAGATCATAAATGTATTTGTTTTTATTTCAATGTCTTACTATAGTTATGCAATCCGTGTATGGGCAGCATTGATCAAGTTACCATCAATATTATTTGATGTCGAGATTCCATCATATATGAATGATAACCTAGATGTTATAAGTCAAGTATTTATTGAAAGTTTCTCTTTATCATCACAGAAGTTTACTAAGGTAAGTCAGTTGATTTGTATATACTTTTATAACCAAGAGAGCAAAACATTTAGTCCAATATATTGTAAACATCACTGGTTAGTGTTCCATATATTGTGTACATCACTGGTTGATGTTCCATATATTGTGTACATCACTGGTTGATGTTCCATTTATTGTGTACATCACTGATTAATGTTCCATATATTGTGTACATCACTGATTAGTGTTCCATATATTGTGTACATCACTGATTAGTGTTCCACATATTGTGAACATCACCGATTAGTGTTCCATATATTGTGTACATCACTGATTAGTGTTCCATATATTGTGTACATCACTGATTAGTGTTCCATATATTGTGTACATCACTGCTTATCTTTCATTTATCATGGGGAACATGTTTGTTTTTGGGCTATAGATTTCATCAGAACTCGCGTAGTGGGTAGCATGTCTGACTTCCGGAGATTGTGGGTTCGAGCCCGGTGGCGGTAGGTCATACCCTTACATGAGTTGTCGGCCTCGTGGTAGGGTAAGTTAGTAATGGTGATAGATAAGTGTCCAGGAAACCTAAAGTAGGAAGAGCTGGCCGTCGTATATGTAACCTAAATATGTGTTGAATATGACGTATAACTCAAATAAAAAAATAAAGAACTCACGTTGATGGGTTTACTCCCATATAATAATTATAATAAAGATTAAAGTCACAATAGCTGTCCATTTAAAGTTAAAAAAGTTTAAGAGCTGTTTAAAGTCTGCTTCCATATACATGTTCAGCCGACTTAACAATCTTGTATTAAAATCGCTGATCATTGAATCACTTCCAGGCAGGTGAGTCTTCCACTCTACATTTACACCTGGGTGGAGTGGAACTACTTTGTGTTTCTTAAGAAAATTAGTAGTGCAGAAAATAGGGTTTGAACCCAGAACCTCTCGATCTCTAAGGGTGCATCCTACCACTGGATCACTGCTCATACATAATCAGTAATTAGTTAGAAATGGTGCCCACTTGCTGTGACAAAGAAGATAATTTACTTTTAGTTTTACTTAATAATAAGGAATCCTGTTCGTATGTTTAAGTTGTTGTGGAGTTACTCAAATGAATTAACTAGCTGTTTTTTTGGTTTGGACTTTAACACAGTAGCAACACATTGTATAGGTCATGTCAGTCAACCTACTTACCTATCCTGAAAAGGCTGAAACTCTGAATTTAGCTGTTAACTAGTTACTTGTTGCATATTTTTGTCAAAGACTGACAACTGCCCTACGTGATTTAGAATCAGTGGCAATAGAAATAATTTTATAACAGAACTCCATGAAAATATGCCCCGCCTAGGAATTAACCTTGGACTCCTTGATCAGCAGACCTTAGGGCTACGGACTCAGCTAGAAGGTGGCTTAACAAATTGTTTAAAACATCTGCATGTATTGTTGTCAATTTTCAGATTCAGGTGTCAACAATTTGTTATTCAAATGATAATATATTAACACATTTAACTCTTATAAGAATGTCTTCTCAATTTTAACATCTTGAATAATGTGTTAACACAATTTTAACATCCTGAATAATGTGTTTACACAATTTTAACATCCTAAATAATATGTTAACACAATTTTAACATCCTAAATAATGTGTTAATACAATTTTAACATCATGAATAATGTATTAACACAATTTAAACATCCAGAATAATGTGTTTCACTCTTAAAACAATGTGTCTACTAAATTTTAACATCCAGTAGTGCTTTTCACAAAAATTCTTACGAAAAAAATCTTTGTAAGTCAGTTTCATAAGCACTTCTAAGTCAGACGTATATTGAGAATAACCACGATATGATATTCAAAAGGTATACACAATTCTATAATTAATATATAGGCCTAGAATTGATAAGTATAAAAATGAGCGTATTATTAATGTTTCTTGCTTTTGACTTACGAAGATTGTTTTCGAAAGAATTTTTGTGACAAAGCACCATTGATTAATTTGTTTACACAATTTTAACATCTAGAATAATGTGTTTACACAATGATAATATGTTAAAACATTTCATTCTTATAACAATGTGTCTAGTAAATTTTAACATTCTGAATAATGTGTTTACACAATTTTAACATTTATAATAATATGTTTACACAATTTTAACATCCTGAATAATGTGTTTACACAATCTTAACATCCTGAATAATGTGTTTACACAATTTTAACATCTTGAATAATGTGTTAATACAATTTTAACATTCTGAATAATGTGTTAACACAATTTTAACATCTAGAATAATGTGTTAATACATATTAACATCCTGAAAAATGTGTTTACACACTTTTAACATCCTGAATAATGTGTTAATACAATGTTAACATCTAGAATAATGTGTTTACACAATTTTAACATCCTGAAAAATGTGTAAATACAATTTTAACATCCTAAAATATGTGTTCACATAATTTAAACACCTAGAGTAATGTGTTTACACAATTTTAAATCTAGAATAATGTGTTTACACAATTCTATTTATCAGAATAAAAATATACTCAAATTTTAACTCGTCACATAATTGTTTAACAAATCTTCACTTTTGGAATACGTTCTTAACAAATCTTAACTCTCTGAATGATTGTTTTAACAAAGGTTAACTCTTAAAATAATATTTAAGTAATATTAACATTTTATAGAGGTGAATGGGTCCAATTTCTGCCTAAAATAGCCTGAAAGAATTCACTGAATGTGTTAACAAATTTTAATCTCAGAAGTTCCTGGCCTTGTGGAAGGGTAGGTGAGTACCGGTTATAGACAAGGGTCCAGGAAAACTAGGTTAGGTGCGCTAGACGCTGTAAAATAACCTGAAAAATTGTGTTGCCATGGCGTTGAACCCAGTATTAATAAATTAAATCTCATAATAACGTGTTAATAAAATTGAACTTTCAGAATAAAATGTTAGCAAATTGTAACTTTTAGAAAGAAAGTGTCACTTAGTTTCAAGTTTCAGAATAAATTGTGTACTAATTTAATTTTATGTTTATGCATTAATTTTTCTATTTAAAAATAGTTTTAAATGATTACTAATTAGTGATATAAACGTCAAGTTTAGCAAGGAATGTATTGTATTGAAATATATTGGTTGGATACCCTAAAATTAGAACAACCCTGAATTGAGACAGTCATTGTGCACTATCTCCAGGGTCTTAAATAGTATCATTTAAAAAAAATAACCTAGCGACATGTTTTGCTACAAAATGACAACATGAATTATTCCGGGACCTTAAACAGATTTAAAAGATGGGGGTTTTATCTCCAGGTTTAGAAGCATTATATAGTGGGTCAGATTTACACAATAGTCCCATTCTGAAATTTTAATTTAGTGTTCCGTAAGTTGAGGAATTAATCAAGTCTCATGCAAAATTTGGAGCAGGCAGCATTCCAATGTAAATATTGTACATTTTACAGCCCAAAATAACCTGCATAATTTGTTTGATTTAATGGAGCTAACCATTATATGCAGTTGTTTTGAAAAAGTGTACTTGTACCTTGTGTCATGTAAATTTAGATGAAAGTATTAAGCTTTTTCAATTGCAAATAAATTGTAAAATCTATCAAACATATGCTCCAGTACAATGTCATGTAGATGTATTGATGAAATGTGTTAACTCCAGATCAACAAACGATCAATTATTTTTCAATAGGACTTCTGTTTATTATTATTACATTTTAATTATAATTTTTATTATTACATTGTAATTTCTCTAAGACTATTTATACTTTATCATTTAATAGGACTCGCCATCACAGAATACAGTTTTCAATCATGAGATAAATGAATGTCGAGAGAGGGCACTAGAGTTTTATAAGAATGTTAAGGAAGATCAACAAAATCAAGAGGAATTTAGACAATATTTAGTTGATGTCAATAAAGTAAGTTTTTCATGGCTGTCTCTATTTTTATATTGTTTGTGTAATACCTAGTTCACACTGTCCTGGTGTACGGCCATGTTATGGACCAGCTTGGATACCTAGGCAAACAGGAACTAAAACCCAAATGATTCCACAGAGAACCTTATTTTATTTGGAAAAACGGTGTTCATGGGGGGTGGCTCCCATAGCGTTTGAAATTTAAATAAAACAGGGATTCACCTGGGAGCAAACCTAATGCTATCATATTCCCAGGGAGATCTTGGAATTTATTGTTGCTCTTCTGGCATGATTTGTAAGAGGTCCTGGTGAAGCTGTCCAATCAGCCAATCTTTCCCGGACTTTTTAATCTGTTGTTACAAAAATTATAACAAATATTAAGGGGAAAAACAGGGGGGAAAATTTGACCTTTTTTCCCAGAAATGATTGCCCTAGGCATTTTTTCTCCTAAGCTAAATGGCACAGGCTTTTTTCTCCCCCTCGGGTTCTCCCCTTAATATTTGTTATGTTATTTGTTACTACATAATAAAAGGTCCTATAAAGAGGAAAAATAGCATACTAAGAAAAGTTTTACAAAAGGGGAAAAATGATCATGGATTTATATTGGCTGAGATATACAATAAAATAGCATAAGAGTGTTAAGATTAAAAAATGTTTATACGCCATGTAAGTATAGAATGATATAGACTATGTTTTGTATGGACTTTTCTATATGATATGTTCACTGCCCTCTAGAAGTTCTTTCACACATATGCAATTGACATGGTACTAAATAGAATTTAAGAAGTTTTACAAGCAATTTATCATTAAATGACTTAAAATTCTGCTTTTTGAAATCAGTACATTTTTCCTATGAATATGAAATTACTAAATATCTTTAATTTGATATTGGCTCATTGAGATATAATTGACCATAATTTTGTAGGCTGATAGATAACTTTTACTGCGACTCAAGAAATAAAATGTACCAATTTAAATTCCATTTCATTGCAAGAATAATGAATATAATAAACAAAAATATAATAATTCTTCTAATTTAAACACAGAAATTGTAGCAATTTAATTAATTTTATTGTGAAGAAACCTTTAACGAGGACACTGTACAAAAATACTTGTATAAAGATGCATTGTTAAATATTGACTGACTTCTCATTTTTTATTTAAATTTTTAGCTACAACAAACAACTAGTTTTAACAAAGTATCAGCATTACATAGATTCTATAAACAACTTGAACCTTACCTGAGTGATGTAAGTATCTTTTGTCTTTTGTTGTTTTATATTATTTTTAGCTCACCTTAGGACAAAGTGCTCAAGATGAGCTATTGTGGGGGGGGTCTCACCAATGTGCCTTAGTGTGTACGTATGTGCATGTGTGTGTGTGCATCCTTCCAACCGTCCATTGTCAACAATTTCTTAAAAAATCTTCTTATCAAAAAACCACTAAATCTACAGTTATCAAATTTGGCTTGTAGCCAGAGGGGAGTTTAATGGAAATGTTGTAGCTCTTGATTTAATGACAAATTATTTAAATGTAAGTTTTCTTCTGTGTTACAGAATTTAACCCTCAAATTGACGATTCATGAAGAAGAGTACAACCTTTTCAGTTGTACTTCAAGGGTTGCCTGCAAGACTGTAGCAACTCACTCTTTAACCCAATGCACTTTCTACAGTCTTTCGTGCAACCCTCATCTTAACAATTGACATAAGGTCAGACCTCAAATTTCTAGATATATATAACCCATTTACCAATAAAAGGATTCGCCATATTTGTACAAACACAGTCCCATGTCTTTGGAAACGAAGGATTTGGGTTTTTTTTCAACAAATTGGCCACTTGTCTAAGGGCGTGGTTATAGTAGCCTCATCATAGTGTCAATTTTCTTGCTTACACCCTTTTACTTCGTTTCAGATTGTTGAAGATCTTGCTACTTGTAAAGAAACAAAAGATTTACAACTAGATAGAAAACTAGAAAATGTGATGACAATAATGAATGAAGAAAATGATGATTAAAGCAACACATATTGAATATGTAAATTGAGATTTTATGGACACTGATTATTGAATATCTGAATACATTGTATAGACATTATAAATATTGTTTATTGAGAGTGCTAAGAGAGACATTATGCATTTATGTTATTGAATATGTAAATAGAGAGATCATGAATATTGATCATTGTTAACGCTAAGAGAGACAATATGCATATTCATGTATGTTATTGAATATTTTATGTAAATAGAGGGATTATGAATATTGATGATTGGATATATACTAAGAGAGACTTTATGCATTGATGCTATTGAATATGTAAGTACATACGTTATGCATATTAATTTATCCTATTTTATGGCCATTTGAAATACAACTAGATTAAATATTGTGAGTAATGAATATTGAAAACTGAATATTCAAACTCTTAAGACTTAATGAATATTCACTTGCCATGAATATGTATATTAAGATCTTCATTAACTCTTTATGTTATAAATTATGCATATTTTTTACTTTTTCTGTTGAAATTTTTTATGCCTTCATATATATTAATTATTTCCTTATTAGCATTTACCTATTGTTTTGCCTTATACACGGAACATGTTGACCATTGATGATGTTTATGTATGATTTGTAGCTTTTTTATTAAGAATCATTTACAAATATTTTGCTACAAAAGTGCTCATTATTGTTTTCATGAAGACTCAATCATTTTAAGTTATAGCTCATTTAGGATAACATAAGACATTGTTTACATAGTATAATTTTGTTTCAAGTTATCCTAAACGACCTATAGAAAAGATTATTTTTTTATATTATAATATTTGTTTTATATATATTTTTATACTTACTAAAATGACTTATAGAAGTGTATGCTTGGCAGACTAGTGTATGTATTTGTGTAAATTTGTTTGTATTATATATTATATGTGATAGAATAATGTTTATCAGTGGGTCAGCACAAAACTAATCTAAGTGTACATGTAAATTAAGAGAGATTTAGTTTTGTTGTTGTTGTTTTTTTTTCAGCCCAGCTAGCTCAGTCAGTAGCACACAAGTCTACTGATCGAGGGGTCGTAGTTTCGAATCCAGCATTTTTCCTATGAATATGAAATTACAAAAATATATCTAGCTTGATATTGGCTCATTAAGATATATTGACCATAGTTTCGGAGGCTGATGGATAACTTTTTCTGCGACTTAAGAAATAAAATGTACCAATTTAAATTCCATTTCATTGCAAGAATAATGAATATAATGAACAATAATATAATAATTTTGCAAATTTGATCTCAGAAATTGTTGCAATTTAATTAATTGTATTGTGAAGAAACTTTTGAAGGGTAGTGTATTATGACCAATGCACTGTTAATAGAACAAATTTTGATATATTTTACTGAAATACAGTGCCCTCCAAAACTTCTTGGATCTTTGAATTTCTTTATAAGATTAATGGATTCCACATACTTCAAGTAGTTTTTACATGAGGGTTTCCCCTTGTTTAGAAGGTAATCCTCATTAAATCTGCCACAGACAACTACATTAGGCCACATTTGTGCATATTAAATAGATAATTACTTCTTCAATTCATGTATTCCACATTACATGTTAACAAGCTGATGATATGCTGTTTGTGTGATTGAAGTATAACTAACCTAAGTTAGGGAAAGTTCTCTTTTGTTTGTTATATAATCGTATGTTTATATACTCTGTCAAAACATCATGTCTGACAGCGCTATTGGCGCTTTGATTTTAAGTGGGAATCTTATTCATTTAAAGTTGTTTGAATCGTATGTTAAAAAAACCTAATTAATGCTTATTTTAGACTTTGCTCAGATAACTCTTAATGTCTTTTTGATAACTAAATGTGAATTAAGTCCAGTCTATGAAATTAGTGGGTGTCCAGTTGCCCGGGACAACCATTTTCTAGTTCGGGCAATCAAAAATTTCCTTTGGGCAACCAAATTTCTACAAACAAGATATAGTGCTAGCTGCTAAATTACTTGTTCAGACTGACAACCATTTTTATATCCTAATTTCGTAGTCTGTTGGTCTATTCTTCAAAAAGGATTTTGTTCAAGGAGGGTGCCGTATTTTTGTGTTTGAAAAGACACTCTTAAATATGTTAACTTGTACAAAAACTAATCATCAATTAAAGAAATCCAGCAACTGTTAAGTTGAATAAATTAATATTACCTCATTATTCTACATATATAGCTCTAGTAAACATTTATTTATTTTGTGGTAGCACAATATTACATCTGGATAATTTGTTGCTCAAATATTTAATTATTAGGACTTCATATTAGAATCTGTAGAATTAGAACTTTTTAGTAGGCCTACAAAGTGAGAATGTCTTCCAACGTTTGATCGGTACTATATCGTCGCCGGGCTCTAACAATGCTGTATCCACCAAATTTTTAATTTTGGGAAATCGACTTCAAAAGTTTGAAAGGTCATATCTTCATTGTTTCATTCTGTATAGACATGTTACTTGGCAGGCAAATTAACAAAGTATAGAGTCAAAAAACTTTTTAGAAGATAGAACAAGGCCATACAAATGACTTGGGATGTTTATCTTATTTTTTCAAAAATGGAGTTCGGACATTGTTAGATTGAGGCCACGATATGTAAAATATGATAGTGGCTACACATTCCATAGATAACTACCTAGCCAAGATGCAATGTTCACTAAGTGCCAGTCTTTTAGAGTCTCCTGACAATACATACATTCTTTTTTAACTGATATTTTAGTACAACATAGTATTTATTGTGCACACAGTGCCCATCTAAAGTTCCTGGACTAATAAAAATGTGAGAAAACAAGTTCATGTGTATAGTCTAGTTTTTCTCAACTGTCAAAGTTGAAATAATTTCATGGTGATTGATTACACACTGTCACAATATCACGAGTGTAAGATAAAGAGCACAAAGTCACCTTGAAATTATTAATGTTTTGACATTTGAGAAAACGAACTATACTGCGCGTAGTTTTACTATAATTAAAGTTTATTCATGTACCCTAGATAGAAATGTATGTTAATGAACTAATTAATGCACATTTCAAAACTTTCTTACATGATCTTTTGTGATAAATGTGAATTCCAGAGGTCCACATGGAAGACGTATTTAGCCAAATGTGTAACTTTGTTAACTATAGTCATTATTAAACCATTGTTATTATTAAAAGAATTATTCTAAAAACAGAGTTTTTGTCCAAGGACTTTCGAAGAGCACTGTATTTTCTATTCTTGTTTATTTGTCATCAGCATATCTTGTGATATAAGTAAACATTATTCAATCCGAGAACCGATAGGAAAATTAATGGAGTGCAAGTTCAATATTGTTAACTAAATTATATAATATTATATGTGCCTGTTTCATATAAAATATATTTCTATCTTTTAAATACTTCTTGTTTTGTTATTCCTTGTGAGTGTATTCACTCCCCCCCCCCACCCTGAGTTCATTCTGTTTATATATTCTCAGACCCATCCAGGTAGCTTCAACGGTAGCGTCCCTGACTATGAAGCTACGGACCATGGATTTGGTTCTCAGCTTGGATCTTCTTACCTGCATAGAGTTGTTTCATATAAATATGTTCTATGTCCATTCTCTTGCCCATTTCTGTTCCAAACAGGGTAGTTGACACTCATTTGGGAGTGTACATTTGTATGTGCTTGGAACAAGGTTAAAAGTTAGATATAGAGATCTTAGCCTATCCAGGGGCCAGGCGTAGGACAGTTGTATGACTGAAAAATATTGATATTCACCTTATAGCACCATACTTTACATACATATTACCATTGTTCAACAATGATTATTGTCCAGTCAAAATATTATACATGTAACATCAATTTCAAAAAGTGAAGTTATGAGGACTTGACTCAACAGCGACCTTATGTTTTAAATACTGGGATCTGTAGCACAGTTGGTAGTGTGCTGGGATTTCGTATCCATTGTCCCGAAGTGGTATGGGGTTGAATCCCACCTGGCGGATTATACTCTTCCATGAAAATTTGACAAAATGTAAATTTCGCTCCATTAATATGGTATATGGAGAAGTTGCTGACCTTGGGAAAGGGTATGTGTAAGCTAGATTAGCTGCGCTGGTCACTGTAAAATAACCTCAATTGAGTTGACACAGCCTTAAACCCCATATATTTATAAAAAATATGTTTTTCATACATTCACTGTGTACATGTAACTGTTTTTGTTACTAAGGTAGAATTTAAGTCACACATCTATATCTGAAAATTAACTGATAATTTCAAACCCAAGTTGAGGTACATCATATAATTAACTAAAGAAAACGTGTTCTCAGGAATTCACATGTTTAGCGTATACAAAATATATATATATGGAGCAATTCTTTCACAGTTATTTTCCTCAGAATAGACTTATCCTGTATTGCCATGGTAACTGTGATCAGGTTCAAGTAGCATTTTCTGAGACAATTGTCAGGGGAATAATTTGGCCAAACTGCACATCTGGCAGTCACTTTGTAATGAAATAAGAGCATCTTGCAACAGCTCTATTACTTTTACGTGAAAAAAATGGCAAATCTTCACCAATGTCACAACCAGTAAAGGCTTAAGTTTGAGAAAATTTTCTAAGAAATATTCCCATCCTCGCTCAACTTAAAGATAAAGTACGTGGATAATCAATGTATCTTATGCCGATACAAATATCTATATGAATGAAGCTCTTCAACTTTTATTCAGATGAAGATATTAAGGTGTGAATATATTTGATATTCTGTCGTAAGTTATAAATATTAAGTAGTCGGGCCTCCAGCTCATGAACATTTTACAACATCATATAAAGCATACAAATATGGTATATTCTGTCATGTCAGGTAACACTGTAACAGTGTACTGTGTTTGCACATTAGTACATCATATATATTGCATTCTTCTTCCTTTACTGCACATATTTCATTTCCTGAAATTGTCGTAGGCATACATTGATGACAAGAAACAACGGCATCGTGGGGATGCAACTTGGATTTAAAAATTAATATGGTAATATGATTGAAATCAATAAAGTATGCTGTCTTCATTGCTGAAGTGTCACAACTTGAAAAGATTAATTGGAAACATCCTAATTTCACTCCATTATTATAACAAATGATAAAAAATGTAAATCATTGCATGTGATCTCATACCTATAATACATTGGTCTGTAAGGTTTTAATCAAAGTACAAAGTTTTAAGTTTGTAGGATTGCAATATGGTCATTTATCAAATTAATAAATTCAAATCCCATCCAAAACCTACCCTGTTGTTCCCTTGAGCAAGAAACTATATCCTACTAGCTTAGTACCGGGGGACCAGGAAGCAGAATCGAAAGTGATTAATCTAAGTTGTGAGAACTTGTTTCACAATTGGTATAAAATAAATAAGTATAAACTAAATTAATTAAAAAAAATAACATTGTCTATTTTTTGTCGTATAATAAAACATAGCCACAAGTTTTCTGTGCTATAATTAAATATCAAGTACTTTAGCACGAGTAATTAAATACGCAAAACAAAACAAATGTCTATTTTATATTCTACAAAAAATATAGAAAAAAACTGTATGTTATTTCAATTCAAATTAAGAAAAATGAATAATTTGACCTTTAAGTTAATAAATAAGGGGGTAAGTTAAAGTAAATAATAAAGTAACAGCTGTATGTGTTCAATATTAAAATATAGATAATGTCAGGTTAAATTTAGAGTGAAAGCATGTGCCTATGTTAGAATTGTGAACAATAAAGAAAAACAGAGTCACTAGAATTAACACTTTATTAAATAATAAAGAAAATTGGTAATTCCTCGCATATAATAATTATTGTGTACATTAAAACACTTTAAATAACAATAACAACTACAAAAATATTAAGATGTAATACTAACCAATCAGCTGTGACATTGTAAAATATTGGAATTATACATCAACAAATGTAAAATATCATAAATTATACAAATTACATCTTTCTTTGGAATGGTTAAAAATGGACAGATTTTTTCAAATATATTATTGCACAATGTCATGGAATGAAATATAAATAAAAAATAATAAAAATGTAAAATATTTATTTTGTTTTAAGTTCAGGGCTAGAGGTTTTAAAACTGGAGAGCAAACTCTGTGCTCAAAACTCATTTTTATTCTCTAGATATGCTTATTCTACAGTAAACAAAATTAGACAATACAAATAGTTTTTGGAACAAATCATTTTAAGAGCAAGAACTATATCTCATTTGCAGATTTTAGTTGTCCAAAAGAAATTGTTGGTTGCCCAAACTGAAATGGTTGGTTGTTCCGGGCAACTGGACATCCACTAATTTTGTTGACCACTTCTACACTACAAAATAAATCATAATTAAATTACTTTGAGAATATACAAAATATAACACTGCTTTTATTAGTATGAGCAGTGGTCTAGTGGTAGGACACGCCCTAAGGGATTGAGAGTTTAAACTCCACTAGGGGCACTGCTAATTTCCTTGAGCCAGAAGTTGACCTACAATTGTTCTACTCCTCTGAGGTGTTAATGGGCACGGTGAGGATACACAAGGTTCTGCTTGGAGAAGATTTCAATAATCTAGGATTATAGTACAAAATTGTAAACCTGGCTGAACATGTATTCTGAGGCAGACTTTGTTTGTTTGTTTGGGTTTTACGGCGCACCAACACAGAAAGGTCATATCGCGCCGAGAGGCAGACTTTAAACCACACTAAACCTATTATAACTTAAAACATACCAATAGATGGTTTGTAAGTTACAATGACATTTTTTTAATAGGAATCCAAGTTTTAGACATGAAGTCTGTGCTCCAGTTTTATTACCTCAAGTCGTGAACTCTAGCATTCACCTACATTTAGCTATATACATAAACATGCAGTATAGTATAGTCTGTTTTTTCTCAACTGTCAAAGCTTAAATATTTTTAGGGGAAGGGTTTAGTACCGTAACAACACATTGTATAGGTCGTATAACGGTGGTCAGTCAACCAACTCGCTGTTCCTGGAAAGGCTAAATCTCTGGATTTAGCTGTTAACCAACTACTAAGCACATACTTTCGTCAGTGACGGACATCTGCCCTACATGATTAAGAATCATTGGTAGGTGGGAGAATGACCATAGAAATAATTTCAGGATCAATGAAAGTATTCCGCGCCTGGGAATCGAACTCACGATTCCTTGATCAGTACACTTGCGTTCTACTAACTGAGCTGGCTGAGCGGCTCAAAGCTTGAATAATTTCACGGTGACTGAATGCATTGTATCTATACGGCAATTCTCAATACGAAGGTCCAATTGGGAATGTGAATATGTAAAAAATCAACTTTAAATAAAACATTTTTAAATGATTTTTTCATTATTATGCATGTATCAGGGATGTAAATCTAATTTTCTGGATACATAACTATCTTATTGCCAGTGCTATGGCCATATAAAGAGGGTAAGGTGTAAACATTTTACTATTCGCTTTTAACATCCGATTTTGTACCCTCATTGCAGACAGTAAAGGCGTACACACAAATATCTTCTTCCGTACAAAATAAAATGGTTTGGTTTTCAACAATTATACATGTCTTTGTCTAAAAATAAAAAAATCGACTACAATGACTTCTTAATTAAGTCATTACATTTGTGAACGTCACAATGATAACCTGCTGTTTCTTATACTTCACTATGATCATTGCCGATACAAAAATGTACATATTACCTTAGATAAGCCGCATACTTAAAAGGCACGTATATGTATAAAGAACAGGTGCAATGGTAACGGAAATTTTAAACTGATTATATAAGGTTAAAACATAGTTAAATCCACCAAGTCTTTAACTGAACAAACAAATGTGTTACTTTATAGTTGCATTTTATTTCTAAGTCAAATAGCTTACACGAATACAACATATTTTTTTCATATCATATGTTCTATATACATAATCAAAAATACGACTAGTATAACAAACTCATTAATAATTAGAAAACTTGAATGCTTTTGTTCAAACAGATGACGTGGTTTAGGTGAAACATAAAACTAAGACACTGATAATAACTCGGTAAAACAACGCTTATCCACAAAAACAACATAGTAACGGAAATTTTGTTCACAAAGATATCTGCCACCTGACATTATTTGATCTCTGCAATAATATTTAACAAAATGTCGAGTATGTGATTTTAATATGTTCGTGTCTTTCAATTCAGTAAACCGATATACATGTATATATTATATAAAGAGGATATTGAGTGGGTCCCAAGGACCCATGGCCACTTACATGAGAAATAGATTGTAAGGGCATCTGACACAAAATCTATTGATACATTTATCTGTATAAAAGTGTGACATTGAGTTGGCAATGCAAACAATAAAGCTCTAGGCCATACAATTTACGAATTCCATATTTAGTCTTGAGTCCCTTTTAGCAGGCCAATATTCAAATGTGTTGACCCCTGAGGCGGTGTCAATATTGAACCCAAAGCAGGGGCTAAATTTGAAAAAAGTTCGGCTGACCTTTATTAAATGCATCGTGCAAAATTGAAAGATGATGGTTTTAATTTTTTGTCAATACAATTTTAAGAGATTCATGACAGACGACGGATAAACATCAATCAGAATATATCACATTGAACAGATCGTGCTCTGGCTCTGGTGAGCTATAATATAAAAATCTGCTAAACACTATTGTCTTATGGTACTTGGTCTACTTTTTCGCGACTTATACGTGTATTTTATTAACCTTTGGTAAAAATAGTATTGACTGGAAATCATTTTCAAACTAACAATGCTGTTTTATTACGGACAAAAGACATAAAATATCCGTTACCACATAGTAACGGAAATTTGGTACATTTATATTCTCTGTCTGTCGTATTTTAATAATTTCTTGAAGTAAATCAATGTTTGAATTTAAAGCCATATTTGTGCTCGTAATTCATAATACACAACGAGTTAATTTCAGCTCAACATATAACTTATATCGCAATTAATAAAAAAGAACTGTCAACTTCAGGATTAAACTATTTCTGAATTTATCTAACAAACTCAAAAATGTGTTATTTTACCATGAAGCGTTCCTGAAGTCATTAGTGACATAAATATATGATGCACTGACTGGCGCAATGTCCCCACGAACGTATACGACTGATATTCCAAACATGGTAACGGAAATTTAACATTCGTATTGAAATTACGTGGTTTGAACTCTACAAAGTTACAAACGAAGAAATATTCGACCATCTATAAACAGTTACAGTCAATTGTTGTATTTATCGTCATTATAGTCCGGCCAACACCAAGGATGACCTTGCACGAAATGATGTAGAAATTGTTATTCAATTTATTGGTAGACATGGTCTTACTGGTTCCAAATCCGATTGATACCACTTTGTCATCCTTTGGCAACTCTCAGAATCCAAGATGGCGACCAAGATGGCGGCTAGAGGCTAAATTATACATGCAAAATGTATTTTTACACATCGTGTTCTTAAAATGAAGGACAAAAGTAATTTCAACATTTGTAGATCCAGTTTGTTAAATTTTGTTATTCATATACAAATTTTTAAATTCAAAATGGCGGTCAAAATGGCGGAAAAAGGCTTTTAGCCCAGTATATAAAAACAAACCGGCAGAAAGAGACTGAGTGGTGTAGAAATTTATTTACTTATAGAATAGTTCATGTCATTAAAGAAACCTATTAATTTCACTAAGTTAAAAGTTATTATAAACAATTAGAAATCCAAAATGGCTGCTAAAATGGCGGATATGATCTAATAGTTTAGTATATAATATACATATATGGACGGAAACAAACACGTGTTGGTTTAAGTTTCAATGGGTTTTTTGTTTAGTTTTTTTAAATCTTAAACTCTCCAGTTTGTAAAACTACCCACCTGATCATCTATTAGCAACTCAAGATTCAAGGTGGAGTCCAAGATTCCAAGAAGCAAATTCAACCAGTTCTATTTTTTAGCAATAATATATTGTAAATTATGAAGTGTTTTCACAATGATATTGTTATTTGGTTGAAGACAGTCATATTAGCCCTCGGCCTGCGGCCTCAGTCTATAACGACTGTCTTCAGCCCAATAACATGCCATTATGAAAACACTTAATTCACAATCATCGCAGACTGGGTCCCTATCAATTTATCAAAAGATTCAGATTGTACCAACATTCAAAATGGCAGCATTTTTGTGGAAGAAAAACACTGCCTTCATGAGAAAACTCGGCCATTATGACATTCGTATCCAATCAAAATGCATGAATCTCAAATTACCCGAGGTATTTATGAAAGGCCGTTTTTTCCCATGATGGCCGAGTATTTGGCTATGATGCCGTAGTGAACGCCTTATGTATCAGCCCTGAATTTGAAATCAAATATCATACAATTAATTAAAGAGTATGAACCAGAATTGAGGACATGATTGCATTCAATTTGTCAGTAAATACATGCATTTAAATCGTATTTCCTTTTATCTTAAAAAAATCATATATGAAAATATTCGACGATCTCCCCCCTTCTATACGCGCTCAACTCCAGTACCGCATTCCGCCATACTTAGAGCCGTGACGTAATCGTTCCGGAAGTGAAGAAAAATGCGCGCGCACCTGCCGGTGTTTACAATTTGTTGTACAATGGCTTCCAACGACGTGTTTCACGAGGATTCATCTGATATATCCGAGAATTGTGACTCCGACTCGGATTCATCGGTCTTTCAGCATAATCAGACATTTGTTGGGTATCGATTTGAACCACAAAGAAGTGAAAGTGACTCTGCTTCTTCAACCAGTGATAGTGATTATGAAGATGAACCAGTGGCTAATTCTCCGACATGGAGACTTCATAGTTTAGATTGGTGTACATGTAGTAACTGTGTTGTGATGAGTACAGACGTGGAGAGTATTTGCTGTCGTGAAATGGACAATGTACATTTGAAGGAGGAGAGAGACAATGTTGTGCTAGAATGTGTGTGTCAGCATCCGAAATTCGCTACGCTTTGTTTGGACAGAGATGTACTTAGTGTCGCTGCCATCACATAGTCCTAAATATAAGACCCTACGTAACTTTTTTATCATTTTTACATTTTCCTGTTACGTAGGGTCTTAACGGATAGCTTCAAAAACGCATAGCAAAAATTTTAGTGTACAGACATCGAATCAGGTCTGAACGTTCTACTCGTTTTAATTCGAAAAATTTGCAATAAAACTATACACCAATAGAAAGATAAACGAAAAATACACATGATGAAAGTAAAATAATTTCAAATGCTAACCTTAGACAGTCGAAAAATCCATTTAAAATCCTTTATTAACGAGTACTTTCAGTTTGTCACAATAATCGTGCAATAATAGCCAAAGCAATCCGAATTTAAATTTGGTCACGCCATTTGTAAGAAATGATTTTGAACGAATATATTAGGTACAGTATAAAAGCCAGTATCCGGACCGTTCTGTGCATAGTTGTGACTGTTGACAGAAAGAACGACTACTCTTGAGAGATTAAAATTCGTTTAAGTAAACTGTAAGCGATTCGAAACTTTATTTACCGACACGAATTCAGTTCAAAATGGAGGCAAGCGGCGACAATCCTGGATGGCAGGAAAAGTAATTGGTGTTTTCATATGGGAAAAAACTGATTTTTATCTTTTGCTTTATGGAAAGAATAAAAGTAAACTTTTATCTATCGATTGGTGCTAATTTTACCCACATTCATTTACTTTTTGAAAAAAATATTTTGCTATGCGTTTTTGAAGCAATCCGTTAAGGTATCTGGAGACTTCGGTAAATGACTATATCGGTAAATTGATTTTATATAGTAAATCGTTTGGAGAGATCGGTAAATTGATATTGTATAGTGTATATTAAGTAGGTGTGCATAACAGTATAAGTGCTAGTGGCTAATGATTAAATAAAAATGAATTAATATCAAATGTACTTACATTAAAAAATATTTATTATTTAAGTTGTCCTATTTGACAGTTTTTATTCTGAAATTAAGAGATTTTATTTACGATTTACTATTGTAAAAATAACAATTACACGCTGTTGTTGTTTTTCATTTTACTATTACAGAAGACAATGAAGATACATTGGCAGCAACAGGAATAAAGTATAATAATATCATTTATTTATCGTTGTTAGTTCGCTTTTGAAGATGTACATAAATGAAGTTAAAGATTGGATGAAAATGTTACAGAATTGTGTTTTGTCTGATCTTATATTCTCTTTTCTATGTATTTATTATTCATTGTATTAAAATATTTTCACGTTTTATAAAGTAAAGAAATTGTATCATTAAGAATGTGTATTTACTTAGATGAAATAGTAAATAAAATTTATAAATCAATTTTATTGTTGACTTTTTATCAACTTAATGACTGATATGAAATAAAAGAGGTATATCAAATATTGTGCTAATTATGCGCACACCTGGTTGGTTTGCAGGGATGGGGTACTCGTACTTGTACTCGAGTATTATGAGTACAAGTACCACTTTTTCCAGTACTCGCCTGTACTCAGTACTCAGGAAAATAAATTGTACTCATACTCGTACTTACTCAAGTACTGAACTAGCAGTACTCGATACTCGTGAGTATTTCTGAGTACTGGCCATCTTATTTCTATCAAGTTACATTCTTGATTGATTTTTCTTTAAAACTACTTTAGAAATGATAATGCATAGTAATTGGTTATCTGATAACAAGTTTTGTAGTTAGCTATTGTTATGCATATCAATGGGATGTCTGACACCTTTTTGCAGTTTATACCTCTTCATAAATTGTGAAAACAATGTTTGTCACAGTTTGTTCCTCATATAGCTTATAAATCATCAGCTAGTTATAAGCATCACTCATAATTTTTTAAGTGAATGAAAGACAATTACATAAAGACAATTACATTGTCTGAAACAGTCACTTTTGTGGTGAAAAAACCCTGCACAATGTTTTGATATAAATTGAGATGAAATGTCATACAAATTTTATAACAATTGCTAATTCAACAAAGATTTTAGTTTTGTTTTTCATTAAGTTAGTTATTTAACTAAATAAAGATAACGCAATTATTTTAAGCTGAAACATACTATCAGCTGTCCTTTTTTCAAAAATCTTTTGTTTAAGTTTAATTTGGATTTAAACTTAAACTTCTTCATTTGATTAAATGCCTATTTCTATATTACATATTCAATGGCGTTGTACTAAAGATAAATTATAAAAACTAAATAAGTAAAAACCCTCCACCATAATATATAAAATAACACAAAACAAAATAAAATTCATTATGCATGATGTTATATAATGTGATTATGCATTTGGTTTTCATACATCAAGTTTATAAGACCTACATTAATCTTAGGTCATGATTTGACTTTATTCATACATTTGTTTTTATTAATTTGATATTTACAATGTTGTCCTGAAACTGAAATGTGGGAAAAAAAGATTCAAATTTAGATTGAGAATATAGCCCTGAAACGGCAATAAAACTGTCCAAAAATAAACACTGTTGCATAAAATATTTACAGCAACATTTTGACTGTCTTGTTTAAAATTGAATTAGAAGCTTGATTTGATGTTTAATTGAATAGATGAATAAAATTTGTCTCTTTTATTTATTCTAAAGATCTTTTATATGCTCATGCAAAACAATCTGGTACTCAAAAATACTCATGAGTACTTTAGTAATACTCGAGTACTACTCAAGTACTGAAGAAAAACCAGTACTCATTACTCATAAGTACGAGTACAAAATTTGAAATACTCAAGTACTACTCGAGTACTGGAATCCAGTACTCGACCCATCCCTGTTGGTTTGTGACCAAACTTTAATTGGCCAATTGATGACAATTAAGCTATTGAATTCAAACTTAGATATGAACGAATATGAATAATCATGATTGTTTAAAACGCACCGGTATTTTATTAGCTAATTGGCAGTCATCAATGGCAATTTATCTTCTGAGTGGACATTTTCGACTCCAGTTTTTTTTTACTGTTTTATGTTTCAGACTCAATTTCGAAGATATATTGCATTTTATAACAAATACATACGATGCAGTTTTTATTATCACATGGATTGATAAATATATTTCTAAAAAAGCTGTAATATATTATACTTTTTATGTAGTTTTAAGGCTCGATTCCCGTGGATTAATTAATAAATTCTTTCAAATATCTTTTGAATACATTAATATTTTATAGAAAAATATGATTTTATTTACCTTTTTATCGTTTTTTCAGGCATGTTTGATTCCCGTCGATATATTACAACGATTTATTAATTGATACATACAATGTTCTTTTTATAATGACATTAGTTAATTTATATCATATGTATTATTTTATACTTTGATCTAATGTTGTTTTGTTTATTTCAGGTCTGGTAAGATTCCCGTCGAAAATATAGGAATTAATTATTTATTTATATAATGTAATCTTTTTATAATAATTAATTGTTTCACGATGTACTATCAACTGTTATTTTTTTTTGTAAATATGACATATTAGTACTTGATATATTTGAATAAAGTATGACATATTAGTACATGATATATTTGAATAAAACAATAAAAAAGATGAATTTATGTTTGTTATTTATTATTCTTATATCTATTTAAAATATGCAATTTGATCTGAACTCCATGACGTATATAAATCACTTGTATTTATCAAGAAAAAAAGATTATTCAATAATGAGAAATTATGATTTTATTGAAATATAACAACATTTAACAAACAATTTCAAACAATGATATACAAACAAATCATAATGAACATTGATTATCACACATTCAGAATAATTACACTATACAATATCAATTTACCGATCTCTCCAAACGATTTCCTATATAAAATCAATTTACCGATATAGTCATTTACCGAAGTCTCCATAATCCTCCGTTAAGACCCTGCATAACAGAAGAACGTCCGTATGATAAAATAGTTATGAAGGGTCTTATATTTAGGACTATGCCATCACAGTATCTGGAATGCTACTTACAGATGTACCTGACCCAATTACGGATAGGTAATTTGATTAATTGATAATACTATGTCTGTGTTTGATTTTGTTTCAATCGATATTCTAGTACTGGGTAGTTGCAGGAAAGAATGTTGTGGAAGCCCTTTGCCATATATGCTTTTGACATTTGAAAAGAGGTACTAGGCAGTGACATAGCAACTTCAAGGAACATGCCTTAGTGTAAACTTAAACAGTCTATAAAAACAATGTGTGTAAGAATAAAGTCTCCTGGATTTTAAAGACCTTGGACAGATTGCCACTGTTAAATTTTGCTGGTACTCGTAATACGCCAGGACCTCTGGCTAACAGGGCGAGTGCTCTCCTGACTGAGCTATCCGGCAGCTTACATATCCTTCTTCCAATAATGTGAACAGGTTTGTGCCGTGACATACTCCCACACGAAATGGAAATTCGTCTCAAATTTCAAAGTTTCCAGGCCTATTAAGGAGCATTTAATTTTTTACAAGCGTATCTCAACTGACCAAGTGATTATCATGGTCCCACATTGGGTGCCAAATGTCACAGGGTAAGAAATTGTGCAGCCTGACTGGGACTCGAACCCAGGACCTCTCGCTTACAGGGCGAGTGCTCTCCCGACTGAGCTATCCGGCAGCTTACATATCCTTCTTCCCATAAAGTGAACAGTTTTGTGTCGTGACAATACCATGTTTACCTTATGGTGCTCTGTGTCAATTTTATCCAAAATCTTGGTTCTATAGAAGCTCGTTTTTTTGGATACTAAAGTTCAAAAATTGTCTATGTATTACTTTATATTGGTTATATTTTCTTGTGTAAATTTTGATGAGTAACAAATGTTATTTTTATCTTTTCAGATTCTTGCGTCTTACGTCATATAGACAGTTCACTCTGTGGGTTCATGGTAAACTTGGACGTCACAACAGAAGACCAGTGCCATCATGTGTTGTAAATAGAATTCGCCTGGAATATCCAGACTTAAATGGAGAAGATGACTTTGTTGGATTCTTGTTTCCATGAACTTTTTGTTTATTATTTTTATATGATAAGAATATACTGTATTATTTTTACAAATAAATACCAGTATAAAATCAATGTGACTCTTTTTATAGTAAGCTTTTTACTTTTACAACAACATACCAGTTTTGTTTGATTTAATTTTTATTATTTGACAACATTAAACATGCACTTCATAGGTTTCCGTATCAATTTACGGCTTAGTTCGTTAACATTTGCCAAGTTTTGTTGGTTTAATTAGTGACACTGTTAAATGTGAATCAAAAAGGAACTATTGTATCATATCAAAAGGTTTAGAGCGCAGAGATTAACTACTCAGGTGTCAATCGAAATGTCCTGGGTTCGATTGCCGCACAGATTAATTAATTTTGCAAACTCCGCTAACATATTGGCTACATGCGCAATGACTTGCTTTTTTATTTAACTAATCGACTAAGTATTGATTATTAAACATTTTATGACATTTTTGTCTCCTGATTTTCCCTTTGTCTTGAATCTTACTAACATTTCTATCATAATTTTATGACACAGTTATAGGCTGAATTGCTTTGAAAAATGAAATGAAAATGCCAATTGAGTGTGTAATGCATTTCGCAGCAGGCATTTAAAAAATCAAAGAATCTGTGTATTGTTGTGTACACAAATATTTTTTTTTCATATACTGATTACGTTAAAATTGCCAATATAAGGTTTTATGTGGAATCGAACCCGTAACCTTTTGGTTGCGAGGTGTGTTTTACCACTACACCAATTCCTTACAGGCTTCTAGTCTAGCTCTAGGTCTCCTATTACTATAAAGTAATACATTTGTTGATTTACCGAGATTTCATTCGGAAATTAACAACTAGGCATACAGTGCATGTTTTATGTTGTCAAATAATACCAGTGTAATATCAGGAGTTGTCATGATATGCTAGGACAATCAAAACTATAGCTAAAAAGTTGTTTTATAGCTAGAGAGGATCGAGAATAATTCGAGGATTTTCTGCTAGACTGTTGTAACTCGCTCTTTAAGCAATGCACTTACGATAGTCTTACAGGCAACCCTCGACTTGATATCTGAAGGTTTTATTGTTCTTTTCCTGGCAAGAGGATTGCATGTGGTCATTTATAAAAAATCTTACAACAAAAATCTAAGTAAAACACATTAAAAAAATGCTCTACTTATGTTCCCCTTATTTCCAAATGAGAATGTATTATAATAAAGTGTTTATCTCCTAGACATATCATCTGTATACATGTATAGTTGCATTTTGTTCAATTGAAAAATTCATGACATGAGTTAAAGACTGTTTTTATTGCAAGATTATTTGTAAAATGACCACCTGATTCATTTTTCCTGAAGTAAAGGACTTTGCAATACTATACAAGTTACCCAGGTATTTCTGAAAAACACACTAAATATCATAATACAGAAAAGATATGCGAAGCCATGACCTTATTCTTTCTCACCCCAAGTGGCATATGGGCGAGCTTAAATAAACACAAGTATTGGTAGTACATAATTCTTTGGAGATCCAGATTAAATGATTGCAGTGACATTTCGCAACAATTTCTATAGAAGTCTGTCAAAGTGGTTCTATTGGATTACGGAATAACAAAACATCACATTCTAATGTGAGAAAATCTTATCATATATTTAAGTGGTAGCTTGTACAAATTGACCAAGTCTAGGACTGTGTACTATTCAAGTACCATCAACATTCAGTGAACAACTTAAATTAACTAAATTTATTGGAGTACTTTATATATTTGTTTTTTTGTCATTTCTCACAAGCTTCAATAACTTAGATAACATGAAAAAGATTTATCCTGGCATAATTCACATGTATGTGGGAATTACTGGTAGTGATGTTTCACAAAGTAATATATTTAAGTTGTTGTAGCTTGTGCAAATTGACTTAAGACAAAATTATGTATTATTCAAGTACCATTTGCCTTTATTCAAACAAGATAACAAAACTGACCATAGAAGTATGTATGAAATTAATCTGTCTCAAGTCATTTTGTACAAGCTAAAATTACTTAAATAATATGAACATGATTAATTTGTAATCATTTCTATTGAAATCAAGTTGGTGATAACATGATTCATTTAAAGAACACGTTTAATCATGTATTTGTCTCATGAAAGTTCCTGGTGCTAGCAGTGGGGTCGGGACTAGTGAACCCCTTGGAAGGAACAACTAAATACTTAAGTGAAGACGACTGATCCTGTGACAACTAAACACACATAATTTATTTTGGTTGGTACACAACTAAATAGATGTAGATGTGAAACAATCCCAGACAAGAACACATTTTCATTGTAAAATGGCATTTATTTACATACATACACAAACTTGAACAACAACATTAACAATAATGAAAGTAGACATTTAAAGCAATAAAAAACAAACAAGAAGAAACACATGTCAACTCATTCATTTTTCAGTAGTTAGAAGTAATGGCCAAATAATCAACTTCAGTCCTGAATACTCAGAAATAGAATTAAATATCTACATATTATACATGTATAATTCTGTTAAATGCCATAGTTCAACACAACGGGAACCAACCACATAGATCTATGACTTTTTCTGTCTTTTACAATCTTCATGTCAGTTTATTTATTATCAATCATATTCATAATCAATTTGTGCATGGACAACTAAAATAAATATAGAAAATGACACTTCGAATGATGACTTTTTTCATAATGATATTTCCAGAAACATATAGTAACTCATACAATAATTTCTACAATATTTTCTGATTATACAGCTTGATAAGAAAGTATAAGCATACTGGATTTTTTTTAATGCGAAATTTATCACAACCAATTAACATATTATTACTTTAAACATGATAGATAGTGGGAAAATTCTTATTGATAACTATACTGAGATAGTATAAAATGATACAATTCACAACACTGTACATAACTACACAAGGCTTACATATTTAAAAGAGCACAGGTCCAAAAGGTGTTTATATGAGTTCCGATCTAAACAGAGTAAGACATTATGCTAACCCGCAAATATGATAGACACAACCTTGGGATAGAACACTGGAGCCTTTTATTAATATTTTAAGTGAAATTCATTAGTTCATAATAGTTTTATGCTGTCACTATCACTGGAAAATAAACTCCCCCTTTAGCAACTAAAATCTCTTGCCTCATTCATTATAACTAGCATAATAAAATTTTTTTTTTAATAATCGTTAATAAATAATTACTTATAATTTACTGTTCCTGTTGAACTGAATATGTTAAAAAATGATTATCATATGAGTGAACTGGTTACTAAAAATATTGTTGATTAGTTCTGACTTGTTATCAAGTTCAGTAATTTCTATTCAACACTAAAACGATGATAATTATGTTTATACAATCATGATCAATTGTAATGGACCTTTCAATATACATGTAGTTCTTTAAATATTGATTGCTAATGAATGGGTGACAACCTTAATGATATTAAGCCAGCTTGCTTGAATTCAAGTTTTAAAGTATACATTTTACAGCATAATAGACAACCTCATCTATTGATTCAATGCTGAATCACACTAATATGAACCAAACAGAAAAAATAGTCAGATATAAATGTCTAAATAATGCTTTTTGACACATTTGACCTCTTCAGAGGTTTTAACAACGATGGTTTTAACAACAACAACCCTGCAGTTATCACTTACATACACTTGCAGAAGACTGAGAAAAGGAATAGTTTCTGGTATGTAGCAATTGCACTAATATACATGTATAATCAAACTAAAATTGTAAATTAAACATGAACACAAGTACTGGAGATGGTAGGTGTGATTCATCTGGGTTTTTTTATGATTATCATTACAACATAATTAACCATTTTATATATTTTTAACCAATTTTATTACCCTAGAAACAGATCCCAGTTAAATTGTACACATATGATATTGACTTGCCTATTAACAACTGTTTATCATTTTGAATACAAGAAGTTTAAGCTCTAAAGTTAACAGTAATTTGCTGTATATAATTGTATGTTTACTTTTTTAAGCATTTATTTAAACAAGTCAATTTCTAACTCAACACATATTGTATTTATAATCAAGTATATTCTATTCTTTTCACAAATTCAATTTTGTCACTTTTTAAGAACAAAATGGCTGAAACCTGACATTGACATTTTTTAAAAGGTAATAATTAGTTTCTTGCAAATCTTGAAACATGTTTTGCAACAATGTCACTTTTGTTCGGCTTATCTTTTCTAGAAATATTTTTGGGCAGATTTCTTTTATCGGGCATACGTGGGTAGGTTTTACTCGCTTGGCACTCTACTGCCTTCTCCACCAGTTCATGAAAGTGGTCATACTTTTTGTTCACATAAACTTTCTTTGCAACCCATTCCCCAGACATCTTCGGGCATTCAGTGCGATACTTAAAATCACCCTTTCTTGGACCCTTTTTTATTGTGGCATGCTCTCTGTTAACATTATGATTGTGATCTAGAGCAGCTAGCTGTGTTCTAGCATTCATTGCTTCCATGCCATAATGAATACGTTTGGGACAATACATCGTAATCAATGAGTGGTATGATTCTAGACCCCCAGTATGGCAAAATCCACTGCACTGTTTAATATCCTCAATCAGTCTTTTATTACAAATTATCTCTTTGAGAGCTTTAAAAGCTTCACTTTCAGGTTTCAACCATTTTGTTCTTTTATCAGAGGAAATTACTGGATGTTTACAAGAAGTAAAATAGTTTCCTGGAAATACATGTCTATTAGTGCTATGATGAAGAATAGATAACCAACATTCAATCAAAACATTAACATTTCCCTCACATATAGAACAGGCATACCAAAAATGGTTAACTATACATTTTCTCCAATCATTTAATATTTCACAATTCTTAGATTTTCCTTTTTGTCTAATTTTTTTACCTATTGACCTAGCCAAATGCCAAATGTCAAATTGATGATTAATTTCAGGATGTGATTTTTTTAAATAGCTTCGGATTTGAATGTGTCTATCAGTAGCAAGGGTATCAATTACTACATTTTTATTTCTTAAATTTTCTAAACATTTTATTAGACCAAACTTTTCCATATTGACCGAATTTCCAGCTTCTGTACATTGTGTTACATAAAAGTCAAGAACATGACCAGTTTTAAGGCTCATAAGAGTATATGTTCCATATTTGGATGAAAACCCAGGTGAATCACACCTACCATCTCCAGCTAATTTGACTGACCCTTCAATTTGACTAAGAATATGACTTTGATGACAAAGCCACTTTTCATTAATAATACCAAATAATACTTTTCTTTGAATACGGTTGAATGAGGACTTAGTAATAAATGCCAGACTCATTAGCTTTGACATTCTGTTAACTTGGTTAAAAGAAGCACCACTTAACAATATTGCAGATGCCAGAACAATGTTACCTTTGGCCATTTTTCCAGCATCTGGCTGAGATTTCCAAGTAAAATCATGATTATTTATACAATGGAAATCAACAATCAATTTAGTGCCTACAATACACATGGATGTAATCATAGTGTCAGCACCACAAATACTACATAAAACTAATGACATAAGCATCTCCAATGCACATCCGAAGACAATAAATGTTTTTTCACTTATGGACTTGTTGTTTACATCTGTCATAGATTCATCACTAGATATTGACGATGATGATGATTCAAGGACAAAATCTGGGTCAGCTTTTTTGTCATCTTTCATTGATGAGTCAGAAGAATCTGAAGATGATAGATTGTCATCAATTACTGCTGGTGCTTCAATGGTGCTCATATCTAAGTCCATTGGTTCCATAGTGGTAACTTTAACTGGGGTTGATACTTTTGGTTTAGCAGAGTAACTATGCTCTGACAAGTCTACATGATTCAAAGAAATCTGGGACAAAACATCCTCCTCACAAGTCTGTGTTCCAAAAGATCTTGTTTCAATTGTCATTGTCTGTACTTCAACTTCTTTGACAACCATCTTCTCAGAAGTAATTATTCTTGAGGACTGTAAGTAGAAATGAACAAAATTGATAATAAATGTACGCAAAACTTCCAATCAATAGAATTTGAATAAATACATGAATGTCACTGATACATGGCTCTGTCCAGTGAAGTACATATGAGTTATCAAATGCTTGTGTGATGATACCTATAAAACATTCGGTTAATGCTCAGGGCCATTGGTCAAGTCAGTAAAGGTATTTGCACTGTGTGTTAATGCATAATGTTAGAACACAACTTCTTGGCAATTTATTGTCATTTTCATCAACCAATATGTAGCTGGCAACACAGTCATTAAGTTTGTGGTATCATATAAATACCATGGAGACCTTAGTATTTTTTACTTGTGGCCACCAGCTCTAATAGTCAGAACTCTAAACAGTGAGCAGTTTTTATCATCTAAAAATGTTGGTTTGATCTCAGCTACAGACCACAGCTTTTAAACTAAGAAAGTATGCAGTTGCTAAATTCCATTCATAAGAGAAGTATAGCACTGGTTAGATTAACTGTTTGCTTCATATTGCTTACAGAGGGAAACACTCACAAACTGAAAACCAACTCAACATGAAAAAGTTTGATCAACAGTTAATGTTGATGTATGAACAACTTGAATGTAAACATATGGTTCTCATACCTTCTTTGTAGGATGTGTGTTGCTGATATCATTTAGAGCACGACCATAAGAACACTGCTTCTTTTTCTGATTCTGAAATATAAATTGGCATCTTTGAAGGAAAGAAGTCCAACTGAAGCATAGTTTAGTTTACAACAAGATGAAATACAAAATATTCAAGTACTATATTGATATTATCCAATCCAAAAAATATAATGTGGAAACCATTAGCCAGATCTAAAAACTATAATGCAGTAATAACAAAGGGAAATAATCCATAATAAAGCCTGGTAAAGTTGTGGTTACTGTCTAATTCTGTTCATCACATGGTATGTTATCTTTTTATATAGTTTCGTAAAAATCAGACAATAAATGGCAGACATATATGCTTAATTGAAAACTTTAACGCAATTGTTAACGAACCTAGGTTGAAGTGCACATGGCAGCGCTCCGGGATTTGGAATCTCGTGCCCGAGGGGGTGCCGGTTCGAATCAAAATGGGGGACGTTATACCCTTCCATGAAAATTTCACAATAATGTCGATTAGATAATATGGAAAAGTTTCCAGCCTTGTGGAAGGGTAGATGAGTACTGGTTATAGACAATGGTCCAGGAAAGCTAGGTTAGGTGCGCTGGACGCCGTAAAATGACCTAAATTTTGTTGACACGGTGTTAACTCCAAAAAATAAATAAACAATTGTTAACGACACTGGAATCCCGACCACCCGACAGTGTTTGCCAAACTATTAGCTGAATTTTTTTGTTGAAAAATCTGGCTAATAAAACATTTTCAAAGTCTTGATTATTATCCAGTAACCCCTAGGACTTGGCCTGTTTTGAACCGATGAACTTAACTTTAAGAATCTTTGTAGAGGTTGATAAATAAATTCTCTATAATTGGCATAAAAAGAAATTTTCATCTTACTTACACAAGTAGGAAAAACTGAGGTAGCACTTGGAATGTTAACTTGAATAGGTGGTTCTTGATCTAGTGGAAGGTATCTGTGATCCTCCATGGCTGACATAACTCCAACATTCTGTTTATTAGATATAGTACTCTGAAAAGATAATTCAGACACATATTAAGAAAGCTACACATGTATTAATGAAAAAATTATTATGCATGACACAAGAAATTCTCAAAAGCATTTTTTTTTAATGTTTGTTACAGTCTAGAGCAGGGATGGTGTAATCCTAATCATTATTTGTAATCAATTGTGATCAATTATATTTTTCAAGAAATCAACAGTATTCAGTAATCAAGGTCATTCTTTATCACAAGTAATTGAAACCGATTACAAGCCAACATTTAATGCAATTATCTGTAGACAGATCTAACCATGAAATTATTTCTAGCACCATTCTCCCTACTACTAATGAATATAAATAATGTAGGGCAGTTGTCAGTCACTGACAAAAGTATGGGCTGAGTAGTCAGCCAAAGTCTGAGATTTAGCCCTTTCCAGAAGTAAGTAGGTTGACTGACTGCTGTTATATTACCTAAACAATGTGTTGCTATGGCGTTAAACCAAACCAACAAACAAACAAAACATATATTTGGTCATGTAAAATATGTATAATGTGGTTGTGGTTCGAAAGTTTGGACCCCTCCCCCTAGAAAAAGTTGCAATCCCCTAGAAAAAAAATCCTGGATCTGCCCATGACATCAATTATATTTTGATTCCTTTACTGAAGGAAGAATACCTGAATAAAATATATAAGTCATCAATTAGGGACTTTAGTCAGTTATCTTTCCCTGATAAAATCTGAAGCAATCCAATTGGTTAGTAGGTCCGTACAGTTGGAATCCTCGGATTTTATCATTGAATTCCAATGTAAGGGGAACAAAATGTTTCATCTAATATCTTTCTTGTTCATGAAGATATTAACAGAAGTTATGGAATTTAGATAGTTCTTTACCCTAAAAATTATTAGCTTAAATTTCTAACAATTTAAATGATATACAAAACAGTTATTTAAGATTAAAATTGACATAAAAATGTAAGGGTAAAATCCGAGTAATCCAACTAATTATACCTACCTATTTGAAGAGTATACAAGGAAAATAACTGACTAAAGTCCCTTATTGCAACATTTTAAGTATGAAATGATAGAAGCAAATTCTACAGAACTAATTTATTATGACATACATAATGATTTATATTTTCTCCAACCAGCTTTAAAATTGTAAAATTTTTGGCTTATGGTTGGCTTTTTTATAAGTACTAATTCAAAATTGATAGATTAAAAGTCTATAAATTTTTGTCTAGCATTCCGATGACAACAGCATTAAGAAATTTTGTAAAATGAAATAATAATAAAACCTTGGTCATTAGTAATTTCACTGTTTATATAATAATAAAATTATTTAGTTGAATTTGAAACAAGTTTGGCTAGCTCAGTTGGTAGCACGCAAGTCTACTGATCGAGGGGTCGTGAATTTCGATTTTCCAGGCGGGGCATCTTTCTGTGGAGCTTAGTTTAAACATATTTATTCTCAGAATATCACAAAATTACAAGAATATACAAGGTTTACAAATGTACAAATAAGGTTTTCCTTGAAAGGATTAGAACGAAAGAAAATTCTTATATTCTGTGGAGCTTGTTCATGAAAATAATTTGTATGAACATTCTCTCTCCTACCAATTATTATTAATTATGTAGGGCAGTTGTCAGTCACTGAAAAAAGATTTCGGAGATATTAAATATATACTGGGAGGCAAATAAGATATCTTTTATTGTTTCAAGTTCAACTATAAGCTGTAATTGTTACCCTTCGGGCATAGTCCAGTTTTATCCCAGACACAAAATTTCAATGTTATTGCTAAAAAGGATGCCATATAGACTAAAAAGTTTCAAAAATACATTACTAAGATTTTTGTCAGAGATATCATATCCCAGCCTGGAACAGGAACCAATTTCCATTCATGTGTATAATTCGAGCTTACCTCATAGAGATCTGAATGGTAATGCTACACCAAAATTGTGGGTTTGGCGGAAAATGGTTGTAACTCACTATAAGAAGAGAGTGTTACTACAATCTTGCACTAAAACCAATTAATATGCGGTAGCTCAAGGCTAAATATGGTAGATTCAGATAAGAATAATCTTCTTTATATAAAGCTTTTGACCCCAAGGCTCATATGGTGTTTACTTAGCATAAAGGACCTGGCAATACACATTGAAATAAATAAAAGATCAAACTCAAATTCATTGTTTTTCACAGTTGTGTCAAATCTTATATTATATCTCTTCAATTGGATCTAATCCCTGATTAAATATTAAAGTATGTATATTTTTGTCTGGTCAATTATAATATTTTGTTACATATCAATTGTTTACAATAATTACACACAGTGGGAGTCCAAAATACTTTAAATTGAGGTCCCCTTGTTAATATGTGATATAATTAGTGAAGTGTCATAAAATATCAATCATCCCAGACACTTGGCATATAGATCTTATCAACTTCCTGTCATGAAAGAGTTGATAATTGTCAAACAAAGAACATGACATTTATATGCTATTTTATAGCATCTGTATCTTCTGTTAATTGATGGCACACTTTATGGGAACATCAAAAGGATTAAAGCAATAAAACAATCAGACTTTAGTCAAACATAGCTTTGGCTATGTTTGACCCTAATTTTTAACTTTATGTCTCCTAGGTAACGAAAAGTTTGATATTGAAGTAGATAGCTATTTGAGATAACCAGCTAGTGTTTTAACTGATTATTAACTGAGATATTATAACTTTTTTATAAGACAGACCCTAAACATAATTGATTATTGAACTATCAGTTTGAATTTAAGCAAAAAATTTCTGCTATAACATTACACTTATCATTGCAAGAGATTGAAATAAAACTCAATATCGTATCAAATGTTATTTTAAGTTATCACTTCTATATGATCAAATGAGTAGCTAAAAGTGGAATCGAATTACTAACCCACACGTAATGATTGTTATTACTCATTTTATAATAATGATAATTTTTATGACATTTATACAGTTACATTAATAATCTACGAGTGATTATGACATGTATGTATTTATTGCTATGTTGCTGAGCACCCTCCCAACTGACAAATCCCTCTAACTTTTCTGGCATAAGTGGACAAAATCCCCCCTTTAATTTTATAGGCATAGTTTATAGTGCTTTATGCCACATTTTGACAAAGTTCACAATATCATAGCAGTCCAACCGGAATGGCTAAGATCTCTAAATGCAAGTTGTGTATGTAAAAAAATAATGTAATTGATGTACATACATATAAATAAGTAAATAGTGCCGACAACAACATATTAGATTTTACAATGTAAAAATTCTGGTAAATAATCTAATCTAATTACTTTTTTAAAAATATTGTATTAAAATGAATCCTATTTATTGATTGGAGTTAACGCTGTGTAAACACAATTTAGGTCATTTTACGGCGTCAAGGGCACCTAACCTAGCTTTCCTGGACCATTGTCTATAACCAGTACTCACCTACCCTTCCACAAGGCCAGAACCTCTCATATATTCTCTAATCAATGAAGGAATGTTGACATTTTTGTCAAATTTTCATGGAAGGGTATAACCTCCCCAGGTGGGATTCAAACCCACACCCCCTTCGGCATGAGTATCCAAATCCCAGCGAGCTACCAACTGCGCTGTCGACCAGGGTTTAAAAAAAATCAAACTAAATTATGTTATTATAAAATTGCATATTGGCCAACTGTGTTTTTACTACTAGTGGGGGGTTTGTATACTTTTTTAAAGATTTAAATCAGGGGGTTTCCTGTTATGCTGATAACAATGGTAAAACTACCTAACTCCTCCCATTTATGAAGGTCCCATTTATGAATCAAATCCTTGACCTTTTTAATCAACATCAGATGGTCTACCAACTGTGTGGGTAAAAACTTTGCAAGTTTATGGACATTTTATTTAGGCCATGCCATACAGGAACTTTGTTCGAGTGTGTGTTACTGTAGGTTTTAGAGCTCTCAAACCAAAAAATGTTCTTTAATTTTCTTAAATAATTATGTTGTTCCGGGATTCGATAACTGATCTACTAAAACTTCCTTTATGTTACGTTTTTGATAAATGAAAAAGTACATGTTTATGTTGTATATTCTTTTATATAGATTTACTTTAGGCCACAACAAGTTGATCATTTGTTCTATGGATTTTTCTGAAAAAAAAATGGGGAGAGCGAGCGAAGAAAAAAAAAGTCTTTATGCACTTGCTTTATATAGCGTTTTGACCAAATTTAGCTTGTAAGGTCATTTTGGCATATTACAATATAAAATTATCAAAAATATTTTGTGGCTGCTCAGCTACAATTTCAATGTAATTAGTTTCTAAATGATAGTAAAGGTTAAGTTTTTTATGTGAAATCCTTTTCAAGACAGTAAAGGATAGCAATCACACCTGTTTTCCAGTAATAAACAGACAAAATTACATTATAACAGTACTTTATACAAAGAATTTTGGTAGCGAAAGTTTTTCCATTTATCAAGATCATCGGTAAAACAGTGCCATTTTAACCCTTGTAGTTACAAAATTAATTCTGCTTTGCAAGCACATAGGCAAAAATGAAATTTCAATTGAATTTCTAACAGCTTGTTCAGTATAGGTGCTTAATTGTAAACAAAAGCAATCTTGGTTTACAAGAATTAGGGTTTTTTCGATTATAATAATGTAACCCGATAAAAATCCATGGTCCGAACTAGGATTCGAACCCACGACCTCTCAAGTCGTAAGCGGACACTCTACCACGTTGCCATAAAAGCTAGCTTTAATAAAATCTTTATAAATCATAAAAATGAAATGATACAACACTTCTTATAAGTTATTTAACTTTAAGTAACTGGATTGTATCAAATGATATGTACAAAATAGATAACATTCAGAGTAATTTCAAATCTTCATGAAAATGTTTTTTAGTTATAATTATGTTAATATTTTACATTATTTCAATATTGATGTGCATAACATATTTTTTCAGCAAAACATCTAAAGAACAATGAAATCTATTGTTTGTCATATACCTAAGACTAAACTTACACACTCTTTAAACACTTTTTCACCATGTGACATAAATTAATTTCAGATTCAGTATTAAAAAATTCATTGTGTTATTAACCTTGCCCAAAAATTACAGCCAATCTGAATCATCAAATCTGAACCATGAACCTTACCATGGTTTCAATGATATACATTAAGGAACTATAAATAAGGGTTGCAGTCACTTTAGTATATACTCAGGGATGAAAAATAAACAATTATTATATCAATTGCCTTATCCCTAGTACCATTTACTAATTTGAATTTTAACACAATAATAATCTAGCTTTGCATTTTAAGCTCTTGACTAGTGGACAATTTTCTTTTAGCTGTACTCATTTGCCCATTTCATATCAAGATTAACGCTGTTGTTCATTTTAAATGGAAGAGTAATCATATGACATTCTGCATACCAGAATATCAAACCCAGATCCTTTGATTAAAACAGGGATTTTATATAAGAGGAACTTGCAACAACATAGATTTACATCAAATTTCCCTGTCATGGTTCATAGTAATAACAAGTAATGAAGATATTTTCACAAAATTTTGTACCAGTACCTTTCACATTAACATAAAGGTTAGGAAAATGTATTTTTAATTGTTTTGAAGTAAATTAATTAAAATAATATTTCACAATAAAATGCAATTTTTTGCCAACAACACATTTTCAGCCCTGTTTTACATCACATTGAGTCATTTTTTTGGGTCATGATTGCTACTAAGTTTTGTAAAAAATTTCACAAACATTTACAAATTGCATGGAAGACATATACAATAGTCAATAACATAAATTAAGTTTTTCAACACTGGAATATTTTGTACAGCCAGTTTAAGCCAGTTCTTTTCAATAGAACTTTGTATTAACAAGTCTAATAGATATGCAATTGACTCAGTAATTTTGATTGTTTTTGTTTGGTTTAACGCCATAGCAACACATTGTATGGGTCATATAATCAGTCAACCTACTCACACCTTCTGGAAAGGCTATATCTCTGGATTTAGCTGTTAACCAACTACTAAGTGCATACTTTTGTCAGTGACGGACAACTAACCTACAAAATTACCGGTAAGTATCATTGGTAGGAGGGAGATTGGCCGTAGAAATAATTTCTTGACCAAGCTCCACGAAAGTATGCCCCACCTGGGAATTGGACCTACGACCCCTTGATCAGTACACTAGCATGCTACCAACTGAGCTAGCCGGGCAGTTATTTTGAAACAACAAAATTAATAAGAAAAAAGTCAATGCTTCAAACTTAGAAATGACACATACATTAAGTCATGCACAATTGTCAAACAATCCTGCTCTTAAACAGGTAGAGAACATTTCATTTCTCCTTTAAGTCAGTTCTCCCCTGGTCATTCCTCCAATAAACCATCAACCTATTTTACCAATCGTTATTACAAATGATTCTAAACAAACAAAACATAACATTAATTGACCTTACGCCAGAATACCTATGCTCCGCCCACCGATACACGTGGTACATTGTCCGACATTATCAGGGATTAATCTATGTCCCCTAACCATTATCTATGTTTTAAAAGTAACAGGTTCAAATGCATGCTATTTACTTACTTGTCATCCGATTTCGATAAACTTAATATTTTTGAAAAGGGCATTGTCTCATCTATCAAATGATATATTATTTATGAATATCCATTCATAAATATTCAAATTAAATGTGAGTCCATTTGCTCCAACAAAAAATATACGCACAAAGAATGAGCAAGTTGAAAGAATACACTTAAATTTGAACGCTGGTAATAGTCGTTTGAATGTACGGATTTTAAACAGTAAAACATGCAAAAAATATTACGTTACGTTAGCTATCAAATAATGTAGAGTTAATTAAAATATGTCGAGAAATAAAAAAGTTAAGGCGTGGGTATTAGGGGCTATCTAGACGGAGTTGTGTTCAAATACGTGCATATCATTTGCGAGATATCATAGTTCCTAAAGATTAATTTGTCTGAAAATGACATTGTCATAACTTTCAAATGATTCCCTTTTTTATAATATCCATTGGTATATATTAAAAATAAAGGTAGGTTCATTTGCTCCAACAAAAAACATTATATGCGCAAAAATTATCAAAGAACGCATCTCACATTGAACGTTTGTAGAAATCCTTCATAAATCAGAAAACTGTTGGATACACACGAAAACAACTTTATATACATGTAATCCTTAAAATGGTGTATAGGTGATAAAATATGCTGAGAAATAAAAAGTTAAGGGGTGGGTCCATAGATCTTTGTGGTACATTTTGGGGGTAAACATGCATGAAAATGTAATTTTCAACCTGATTTATTACATACTTGTATTTATTGTCGTCAGATTATTATGTAGTTTATACTTTTATCACAGTATTTATAGACCCCATGTGTACATATTTTGACCATTCTAATTTGTTTTATTGAGTTTATTCTGTAACTTTCACTGAGAACCCTATATAACTGTACATAGGGTCCATGCTAACACATAAGAAATTCGATGTCCGTCAAGACCAGATGTCGGACAAAATGGCGGCCGATAAGCCGCTTATCTCAGATAAGCATCAGGGTATCAAATGCCGGACGCTGATTGGCTAATAGGAGCTGTCAATCAAATTCTGGCGTAAGGTCAATTCATAAAAGAAATTGACATGACCTACCTGAAATATAGTTGGAATAGAACCAGATATCAGCTTGTATTTCAGTTTACCCTCCATCATTTCTGCCATCATGTCCTTTTGGTAACATTTACTTGTGAAATGTCTATTACAAACAACAATTTTTGATGATTCATTTAATAAATCCAATCTTCCAGCGTTTTTAAGCCACTGTTTTCTTAAACTAAGGTCTGTCCGAGAACTAGGCACGTTGTGAGTTTTTACTCCAGGAGTACCTGCTGTACTTCCACAGCCTCTGGCGATGCAACGAGGCATGTTGAAACAATATCAAAAACACGATCAATTACACTAATATTAACAGAAATTGTCACACAAAAAAATAACGATATAAACACGTAAAAAACGAAGTAGTTCACACAACAGCGAGAGATACGATTTGACAGTTTGTTTACTTCCGGTACAGTGAAAAACTCCGCGAATAAATCGACGTTATGCGCATGCGTATGGATTTCTGGAACGATGACGTCACGCGCTGATAATTGGCCCTGATCGTAAAACAATGGCGGCTTACAGGTGGTCGATTGACCCTTGAAATAAATATTGACCATGAGATGACGAGTGCACTTTTGCAGTTATTTTTTCCGGGAAATGCACTTGATTGTGTCCCTTTTCGAATTAAAAGTACTGGCTCAATAATGGCACAACCCCTTTAATAATGTTACTTATTTACTAGATTTAATGAAATGAAAATTTGATAAATAATTGGAATGGACAAACTAATTTAATTTCCAAAATGTATGCCATTTAAATAAAGAAAAACGGGAAAATAAAATGGGGTTAATATACAGTTTACAAGACAATTTATTATAGGACCATTATGAAGGGCAATAATTTTGTTTAAGGTTATGCATATGCATGCAAATTTAACTCTTTCAGTGGCCGTGTTCGCTGCAATTTTATTGCAAACAACACAGGGGTGGACTGGCGACAGTAACGGAAATTTAAAATAAGGGTCTAAAATGGCGGTTACGATTTTATCAACAGTCCGATTTTTGTAATGTTTTTACACAATCATTGGATATCTACTAGGTAATGGACGAAATACTAAAATTTATTTTCTTACTTACTAGCAGGGAGTTATGTAACATTTTGTCAAATGGACAGAAGGGCCGTATACTTGAGGCACCATTGTTACTGAAATATGTTGACTATAAGCCTAACATACAACATAATGACAGCTCTACTTGATCCTAATGCACACTCTCTGAATATCATGAATGTAAGACGACGATGATTTTATTCACCTTGAAATTATTCATGTTTTGACAGTTGAGAAAAAACGAACTATAACATGCTACAAGTACAACAACATAGATAAGTATGATTATAAAATGTACTATATATACTTGTGTAGGGCGTAAAGTACATACGTTTTTATTTTACATAAATATCACATGGTTATGTTGATGAAAGCATGTAATGTCAATACGTAGAGGTTACATTTCTACACTCAACAAGTTTTCTAACCCCTATCTCCTAAATACCTACTATGTTTTACGTTTAGCCATAATATATTCAAATATAGAAAGCTTTCATCAAAAATCAGATATCAAGAGTTATCATACAAGATTGTAAAGTTGGCTGAACATGTATATAGAAGCAGACTTTAAACTTCACTTTAAATTTTAACTTAAAAAAACATAAGAAGAAGAAACAATTCATTAAAAATATTTACAAATTCTGCCACCTATCCTATACTGTAATATTTAACAGTTTATAAAATATCATAACTTAATCACTCCTAGTTCTACCATAATCTTTCCCTGAACTCTCTGTCATGCTGTTCTTCAACCTTTCAAAAAATGCATAAGACATGAAAAAAACTTTGACATTTTTTTATTCAGGAAGGGATATTTCCATGACGATCAAATTGTACATTTATCGGACAAACCTAGTTGATAAAATATAAATTGATCTACAAACCAACCCCATCTAGTTTAAATTTGATATTATGTGACAAACAAACCGGTCAGTCCAGTACATTTGATTAACAGACTGGCCATCATAGCTAATATATGTGACATACAGACTGGTCATTCTGACTGCTTAAAATGATAAAATACAAAATTTGTGATAATTTGTTGATTTGAATCCATAACTTGCTAAATGTGATAATGAAAGTTTCATTTTAAAGGTCATTGAGCTAACAATCTGAAGTTCAAACTATAATTGAGTTATGAGGCCTGACTCTCAACTACATTCTAATGAGATTTGGAAAGCATTTTTTCTTGATTTTCTTTGACAACTCTATGAAATAGGAAAATAAAATGGATAAATCAAAGCGCTGAAGGCACTGAATTTGTTCGGGTTTGAAAAATGGAATTTAATTTCCGGCTCCAACAAAACATTCGTTCAAAAAGAACAGTTCAGAGATATTAGTTTTATAGGTAGAACGGCACTGTTCCGGTTCAAAACACTTTATTCAATCGACCTATAAATACAACAGGTAAACCTGACAGGCGAACACACTACTGTTTTTTCACACAAGTCAAAGATGTCGTTCTTAAAACAATTCAATAACTGCCACTTATAAGTTATCATTCATGCACATTTATTCTACTGCATCTGTATGTAAAATAAATGATGTCCACTATTCAGACATCATTTAAAGACACTTACTACGATCTTTAAACTTTTCCTATAGAACAATTCTATAACATAAGATGATGTTACATATTTACTGACAACTGGCACAAACGACGGGTCGTGACTGAAAAGTTGATACCATTCTATTACAATAATACGACGTAAAGAGCTCAATTGAGATGCTTAACTCATAAGCTATAATACATGCGCTTCAGTATAAACCGATTAACAAGTGTATTTCAGGAATTATTGCACATGTCATAGCAGACGATCATTTTGAATTGCTCTATACTTATATACTGAGGGTCTACTTCTGGATTCGGTAAATTTTCAAAGTGGAAAAGGGTCTGAAATATGGTATATACGTTTTTCCGGACTGACGTCCCGAACAAATAAAAATCAGTACAAAGGAGAGGAGAGGTCAATTTCTGTAGTGACCTCAATAGAAAAGCATGGTTGAACGTTGTCAGTATTAATTCTAATTTCAGTATTTTGAGAATAAATTTACTTTTAGTAATTTTTTTGAAATCTGTCAATTTTAGTATTTTGAAAGGTTTTCAGCATTTTCAAAACTTTGAACATTCATCAATGCAGGAGTGAAGTTACAAGCTAAGCATAGAATCTATATACAATATGGTTTCAGATGTTTTAGGATTTCCCTATACAAATCTATGAAAAACTGATGACCTCCATGGCTTAGGTTATTTTTTACCCCAAGTGAACAATTTGATTAATACAATTTTGAAGTTTGCAGAAAATTGCTATGTGATGCTGCATGCCAAATAAGCCTTATTGCTTTGATGCATGTGACAGGTTGTTCAAAGAAATTTATAATCACAGAAAGATAGATGGAAATTCAATTTGTTTAAATTAAAGACCTTTAGCTATAAAATGGCCTTTTAGCAAGACAATTTGCCTTTTAATGCACACACATTAGCCCCCCCCTTAATTGAGCACCCATTGAGAGCCTTTCAAATATATGACTAAACATTTATTGGAAAATATTTGGTATAAAGTACAATACATTATGTTTTCACTTTGATAAATTATATACATTGTGGACCTAATATACATTCTATATAGGGTCCTTGTATACATGTGTTGCCAATTCAATGCTACGCTCGTTTAGGAAAATATGAGACATTGTTTACACTGAAGATTTATCTTAAGTTATCCTGAACGACAAATACACAAAGGACTAATTTCTATAAATATCTTAAAATCACAGTATGGCCATATGTGAGACAAAAATAAATAGAGACAGAAAAATAACAGAGGAATATATTAATAACATAAATTTCTCTAGATCATAGGTTATAGGATTTCCAACAACAGTAACATATTACATACAATAAAGAAAATAAAAATAATAAATTTCAAATATTATAGCTACATATTGTATATCATCAACGTTAAACTTTTTAATATTACATAATACTCACAACAATATATTCATCCATCAGTGCAAAACTGGCGATACATCGAGGGTTTCTCGCAAGACTGTAGTAAGTGCATTGCTTTGAAAAGCAAGTTACTACAGTCTTGCAAGCAACCCTCAACATGTTAATCATAAACTAGTTTTGTATTATTTCTGATGACCCTCGTTAATATAAAATACGTGTGAGTTTTTCTTTCTAAACATTATAATACTTTTATGACACTTAATGCAGACCACCTAGCAGGCTTCATTAAAAATAAAATTCTATTAAGGTTCATTTCTAAAATTTTACGGTTGTTTAAATAAGTGTTACGTTTTACAAAAATAAAAAGCATTTAAGCGTTGTTTGATTTGATGATAAATTTCAAAATTGCAAGATGTTCAAAATACATGCTGTCAATATAGAAGTCATTTTCTTTTAAAGGTTTTAATGCTAAAGTTTGTTTTGCCATTTTTAAAAGTCTTGGGGAAAATAGTTTAAAAAAAATAGATAAAGGTTTTTAAAGATTTTAAAGGTTTGCTAGGAGGTATGTTAATGTTGCTTCAAGAAAGTTGGTCCTGAATAACAACAAGACAAATATCCATATCGTTCTTGAAATAAAATGTAGTTTGTTATATGTCCTCTTGTAAACAGCAAATGTTTCCTCTCTCAAGAAATGTTTTTTATTTATTTTTAATTCTGTTAATCTCTATCAGTGATAATTCAGCTCCTTCTTTATCATTAGCCATCAGCTGTGCATGTCTTAACTGTGTCCATAATGGTAGAAAATCTGGTTCTAAAACTGTACCCTGGAACCAAGTTACATAATATAGAAATAAGCTTTAAAGTTTATAACAATTTTTATAAATAGATATCCTAAAAATCACTGTCATTAAGGATCTCCTGACATCACACAGGGGGTCACTTTGAGATGACCTTTCTGTCAACTAATCAATGCAAAGCTTTAATCTATTTGAATCACTATTAATAGCATCTTGATTTCGAAATTTGTAGATTTTAGATTTTTAGACCGAGTTTTGCAAGCTTTGACAGTGGTGTTATTGACAGGCTGTGATTAGATGATACTTTGCACGATACGTTACATAGATGATGTAAACAAGTCACTGATCGCAATGATTGTGTCATGAATAATATTTAAGTGAAGGTCAGCCGAACCTTACCAATAATGCGAAGTAGGTAGATCCAAAATTAGCCAGCGCACAAGCAGATAATTAAAGATTAGGTTTTAATCAGATAAACAAATAAAGATATTAACCTTTTTATGCACAGTAGCAGCCTCATTAGGTTGTCCATTGTTTAACAAGAAATCTCCGTATTGAGCGTAAACATCCCATAAAGTAAGAGCTATCATCTCAGCACGTTTGTAATGTTCTACTGCAGTTTCCAAGTAACCTAACTGTAAACAAATATATACAATAAAAATAGCAATAATAATTATAATAACAACAGCACGAAAAATACATTCGTCTTTCATAGGCAGTTCCTAGATTTCTAGTTTGGGGAATGATGCTGGGGGTCTCATAGGCGGATCCAGGAATTTTAGTAAGAGGGGGCGAAACATTCTTGTTAGAGGGGGCGTAAAATGAATAAGCAGAATGGGGTATAAGGGGCTGTAAGGACCCCGAATGATCCAGGGCAAATTCAAGATGACCGGAGGCACCCGAAATTCCTGAGTTTTGGATATTTCTAAGGGGAAAAAGGCACATTTCGAGAGCCTCAACTATCCTTAAACTTTAACTTAAACTTTTTCATTTGATTAAACGCCTATTTCTATATTACATATTCAATGGCGTTGTACAAAAATGTTATAAAAATAAATACATGTAAGTAAAAACCCTCCACCATAAAAACATAATGCATATACAATAACACAAAACAAAATAAAAAAGCCTTTATAATTCATATTTTTGGACCTACATCCTTCACAGATCATGATTTCACTTAACTTTACATTTTTATCACTAATTTTTTATTTATGTAATATTGAAAATTGGTGTCCTGAACAGTATAACATGATGCTACTGTTAACCGGACATGTCCTGAACAGTGTAACATAACGCCACTGTTAACCAGACAATTCCCCAAAGGTGTCGAGACATCACCTTTAAAGGGCCCTTAATACATCCCCAAAGGTGTCGAAACATCACCTTTAAAGGGACAATTTATTTAGGTTGTCATTGCAGTCATATGAAACAAGGTATAAAATGACTGAGAGCGAGGCAATCCTCATTCTCATGTCATAATAGTCCGGTATATAAACAACAAAAATCGACCGAACCGTGCATGAAAGGATGTAGAAAATGTTTTTGCCATTTCTTGAAGCTAAGACACTGTAGTTTCCGAAACTGGATGATGCCACTTCGGCACTCTTGGGCAACTCCCAAAATTCAAGATGGCGGACAAAATGGCGGATGAGAACTGATGAATCTATAATAAATCCATCTTTATCACAAACTGATCATTCATAGAGCTAAAATTAGTCTAACATTATCTGCAATATTATTTCATGCAATTTTGGTATCTTTCGTTTATTCTCCAATCCAAGATGGCGGACAAAATGGCGTATAAAGGCCACATTTGTCATGTATGTCAACCACAATGAGCCAAATCGTACACAGAGGCATATCAAAAGAAATAATGCATTTTTGTAGTTATACCTGAGTTTATATAACTGGTTGATGCCACACTGGCATCATCGGACAATTTCCAAAATCCAATATGGCGGCTAGAATGGCGTAAATAACTAGCTGTTGGGTATATATCAACCTCAATGAGTTAAGTCATAGAATGGGGTATACCAAATAAGTTCAATGCATTTTATTTTGTCGTTAATCCATTTTTATAAATACAACCGATTGATGCCATACTGGTATTCTTGGATAACTTCAAGAATTCAAGATGGTGGTCAAAATGAATGATAAGAGCTGGAAAATTAAGTCACATAAATAGACATGACTCCACACTAATGAGTATACAGCGACATGTTTAGGTTTCTATATCTCTTGGTCTTGCGAGTATTAAATAATTGATACTAGCTTGTCAGTTGACTCTAGAAGCAAATTGTTTCTTAAGATGGCAATTTAGAGACACTATTCGGAATATATTTAATTCATTGAACAACATAATTTGTGATACGAAATTTTAATATACTTTGAATAACGACCACATTTTCATATATGTTTGCCACTTCAATAATAATCAATATGTACTAAAAGGAGGTTATAAACAAAGAAAAAGACAAATGATATTGAAAGTTTTGTGTGCAAGTTCAATTATCTTTCAAGGTATTCTAAGAGTACATTCCCAGCCAACATTCTATATCGGCCCGACATCAAACCTATATGGTTTTCTATGACGGCCCGACGTCGGATTTAATCTCGGCTGCAAATAGGAATGATGTCGACTCGACATCGGTAGTACAATATCGGGCCGATGTCTACACAATATCGGCCCGATATTTCTTGCCTATATCGGGCCGACATCAAAACAATAGCGGTGTGATGTCAGTCAACAGTAGAAATTATTCTATATCGGTCCGACAGCAAACCTATATGGTTTTCTATGACGGCCCGACGTCGGATTTAATCTCGGCTGCAAATAGGAATGATGTCGACCCGACATCGGTAATACAATATCGGGCCGATGTCTACACAATATCGGTCCGATATTTCTTGCCTACATCGGGCCGACATCAAAACAATAGCGGTGTGATGTCAGTCAACAGTAGAAATTATTCTATATCGGTTCAACAGCAAACCTTAATGGTTTTCTATGACGGCCATACGTCGGATTAAACCTCGGCTGCAAATAGGAATGATGTCGACCCGACATCGGTAGTACAATATCGGGCCGATGTCTAAACAATATCGGCCCGATATTTCTTGCCTACATCGGGCTAACATCAAAACAATAGCGGTGTACATGTACATTAATAAACCGTGGAGAGAAAATAAACAGCCAGTATGCAAAAAACAAACGGATTTGTTACAAAAAAGATTATAAAAGCGAATATTTAGTATATTCTAACTATAAAGAGCAAATGATAATCACGGCCTTGTTAATGCATGTCGCAAAATTATGTTACAAATATTTTCAAGCATAATTTTACTTTAAAATAAGTCAAACAGATAAATTTTGTATTTTTCAATCGCTCAAATGGTTAAAATGAAGTAACTAACAGTGTTTACACATTTGTTAAATCATCATTAGATCTACTTTTAAAAGAAAATAAACTTCACCTTCATCACCTTCCTTTGACTTTTAGGTTTTGTTTGGCGCTTATTCAATTGAAAGAAGGAATGCAGTGAATATTTGCCAGTTCTTCATTTAAAATAATATTATCATATAAGAGTGGTTTTTATGTACTTAAAAAATATTGATTTCAATTGCAAACAACATTTCATTTCAAAACACAGCTAAAATTATTTTAAAATTCATACCAAAATGTACAATTATATGCTGCATGGTAAACAAGAAAACGCAATATCGTACCGTTGTCAATCCGATACACAAAATAGTTGCGTTCATTACCATGTAGACCCGACGTAGACCCGATATACGTTTTTTGACGTTACATGAAATAGGGTTAGTGTGGTTCTAGAAATTGAAATCATACACAGGACTATTTATTAACATAATTAAGTGAACAATACAATTGCAGTTAGCATTTTCGAAAATATTGAGTATGTCGGCACTGCAACGGTCCGATGTCGGTCAAAAAATAGGTACATTTTGCCGGTATGACAATTCATAAATATAATAAGTAGATAACAAAGGTGTTTCATTAGAATTAATTTATTTCATAATATTTTAACGATTTAACAATATATGGAGGTGTAGCAGAAAACGCACTATCGTACTGATGTCAATCCGATATACAAAATAGTTACATTAATTGATCATGTAGGCCCGACGCAGACCCGATATACTTTTTGGTGTAACATGAAATGGGGTAAGTGTGCTTCTAGTAATTAAAATCATACACAGGACTATTTATTAACATAATTAAGTAAGCAATTCAATTGCATTTATATTTTTTCAAAATATTGAGTATGTCGGCACTGCAGCGGTCCGATGTCGGCCCCAAGTCGGCACATTTTGCCGACATGCCGACATTAATTGTATATCGGCCCGATATGGTCATGCTGGCTGGGTTAATGCAAAAGCAATTGAAAGAAATTCTGTTGAAATTGTTACACATTTTGATAGTAATTAAGGGAAATTGCAATAGGATTTCAAATTCGATCTTGATATCAGATATCACAACTGGATCATGAGTGACTACTGCATGCACAGGCCATGAAATTTAAGTTAAATTCCTGTTAAATACCCATGAAAAGAGCAAAAGCCGTTAAATTATAGCATTAATTCTTGTATCAATTTATTTAACAGGTTCCGCTAAATTAATGGGGACCAGTTTAAAATACCATGAAAAGCATCTTGTATGACCATGGAAACAACCATTAAACTTGTGAATCTGCATCTCAAAAAATTAATGCCCCTTTAAAAAAACCTGAAATTCTGCATCTGCAATTTTTAACAATCATATGCATGGTAATTAATTTTATTTAATTCCCATGAATTATTTTTCTTAGGAAGGCAAAACTGCTAACGGCCATAACATTCAAACTGATGGCCATTAAAAGGCAGCTGATTGGTAAAAAATTCAAGTTTTGATTTAGAAGACCATTAAATCTCATTATAATGGCCATAAATTCAAACTTTTGCCTTTTAATAGCAATGAAAATAAAAATATCCCATTTTAAATGCCATTAATTGAATCTCATTTTTAAAGTAGAGTAGTTTAAGTCATTAAAATAAGTCATTCACCTTTTAAGTGCCATGAAAGAATGCTTGAACAAATGACAATGATCCATGTATATGCTACCTTTCAAATGGTGCTATTTTGTTCTTGAAGAGTTCAGGAACAAAATAACTACAGCTTGATGTTTTGACATACATTAACTTGATATTTTGAATTCAGGTTCAGTTCAATTAAAATTTCCAGTTTATGTTAAAACATGGCTTGATTTACATCTGTTTTGACTATGACAGATGTGATTACTACTGCCAAATCTTTATCAAAATCAAGGAGGTAACAACAGGATCTAATCAATTCCATTTTAAGTTCATATAACATGGTATGAACTACATCACATTTTGACAATTTGGTAGGGTCAAGAACAAGCAAATAATATTAATGTGCTTAAAAATTGTCTTTCACAATTTTAACTAAAGAGTTTAAACCTATGTGAATACTTTCTTAGATGATGAAAACTCTGTAAGTTTTAACTCACACAGTACTGACAATGTCCATGAACTGTTCATGAACTGGTCATGAACCAGGATGTACATACAAACTGTATGCATGTTTTGTTCATATACATAAACATGAATAGTGTATCATCAAATAGCTGATATAAAACAGCAGGAGAGCTGCCCAGCTAGCTCAGCTGGTCGCAAAGTGTACTGATTCAGGGATAGAAGGTTCGATTCCCGGGCGGGGCATACTTTCGTGGAGCTTGGTCATGAAATTATTTCTACAGCCATTCTCCCTCCTACCAATGATTTTCAATTATGTAGGGCAGTTGTCAGTCACTGATGAAAGTATGCACCAGAGATTTAGCCTTTCCAAGAGGAGTCAGTAGGTTGACTGACTGCCGTTATATGACCTATACAATGTGTTGTTACGGCTTTAAACAAAACAAAAAAAATAAAACAGCAGGATAATCTATCCATTGTCAAGTAGTAGTATGATCCTTGAAAAATATTACATAGATGCCTAAAGTTTCGTTTTTCCTAAATTCAGGGGAGACTACTGTGCATTAACTTAATGAATATACTGACTTTTATCCCAATCTTTAATATACTAGGACGAAAAAGAAACGCCGGGTAACCTATAATGATTGTTTTAAGGGATAAATTGTATTATTGGATTATTATATTTATTTTTGTATGAAATGTCATCTGTATGGAACCAGCTGTTGAAGTTTCAATCGATTTCCGATGCTGATTATGTGAAAAAATACCCCCTTTTAACGATGACCCTTCTTGTTTTGCGAAACACGGGCGGACATGTGTTGCATATTTTATGTACCCGGCGTTTCTTTTTCGTCCTAGTATAAATTCAAAGATGGCTGAAAACAGAAAAAGTGCTTTACCGCCTATTTCAAAAAAGAAGATTTTTACTCTAAGTTGAATAGTTATAAAGCATCTATTGTCACCATCAACTTATAAAATATGCAAAGACAATATGGAAATCTTTTATTTGATTTAAAAAATCTGAAGCATGACAAAAATGATAAAAACAAGTAAGTAGAAGTGTACATATTTTTGGATAACAATTTTTGGACAACCATATTGCTTTTATGAACTGTTCTTGTGATGGGATGTTTGACTCTGTATGTCTTTTAAATTTTCAATAGTAACAGTGGTAGCTGTTTTTGTCAATTTGCACGACTCGCAATCAAGAGCAGAAAGTTCAAAGATTAACATTGATAATCAGTATGTTCTCTACAGCTAATTCATAATTAATGTCATAAAGACATTATAAAATTATAAATACTCACTGATGTAATTTTGTTGAATATTATCATTTTATAACTTTCAATTCATCAATTTACATGTGAATGTGATCAAGCTTGTTATGTTTGTTGTTGTAAGATGCAAGACCATAATAGAATCTATACATTGTCAGTTAAAACAGTTTCCTTCTGGCTTCTCCCCTTGTGTATGGTAAAGGAATGGGAATGCAACCATTCTTATTATTTCTTCAATGTCAAGTCAGGAGTCTTCATAGACTGTAATTACGACCTAATTAGGGGGATGAGACAGTCATCCCAGGGGCGGATCCAGGAGTTTTTTTTCGGGGGGGGGGGGGTCTGAACTTTTCTGGGGGGGGGGGTCCAAACTTTTCTATGGGGGGGGGGGGTCCCAGCTCTTCTAGGGGGGGGGGTTCAAACTTTCGAACCACATTAACATTATGCATTATTTGCAGAATGATGCATCATATTGATAATAAAAACTACATAACCATTAAATCTATATTAATCGCCGAGAAAAATTGCTTCGTGATAATTAAAAATGACTTACAGTCAAGAATTACACTATTAAACAGGTAAGTTTTGGAAATTCTAGGGGGGGGGATCGGACCCCCTGACCCCCGATGGATCCTCCTATGCATACTGTTACCTATTTTAAATGAAATTCCCCATATGGAGCTTTCAATTATGTACAGGATTCAAACTATTTATGAGCTACGACTGACTAGACTGTTCTAGAGGGCGAGGCCTTAAGCTGAGCTAGGGCAGTCTTCTAGGCAGGTGGCATCTGTGGCTGTGACTGGTAGCTGGTCCCACTCATGTATGGTGCGTGGGTAGAAAGAACTGTTATGGACAGTAGATGCTGCTGCGGCCTGCTGTAACCTTGATCTTCCTCTGGGTCTGGTGTCGCCGCATTGGAGGATTGGTCCTGGATCTATGTCTACCAGTTTGTTCTAGATCTTGTAAAGGAGGTCTCTTCTTATCTCCAGTAAAGGTTGCCATGCAAGATCGTTGAGCATACATGCATGACACACAGCCTGGAGTTCTGTCCCAGCAGTTGTTGCAGACAAACCTTGCTCCTCTTCTGATAGATGGCATTGATTCCATGCATTTCATTATTTCCAGATCTTTTTTCTTAATTTCTAATGCAAAATTTTAATGGGCATCAATAGGAAGTCATTAAAAACCACTGAATCCTGTTCATTATATTTTAATGGCACCATGAAAAACTAGTAAAACCCATTTAATGGCATAAGAATACCATTAAAAAAAGTAATGGCTCTTATCCTTTAACATGTTAATGGGATTTTCATGCCACTATTTCATGCCATTTTTATGGCCCATTTATTATGTACCCATTAATAAATTTTCATGGTTTTTTCCTAGCCATTAGTTTTATTTAATGGTATGTTTAATGGCTTAATTTCATGGCACTTAATATGTAGCATTTTTGTCATGGTACATTTCATGGTCCTTAAAATGATAGTTTTAACAGCTTGTTTTAACAAGATTTTAAAAGGCTGAAGTAATGGATTTTTAATCAATGCCATTAAAAAATGACCATTAACAGGTTAAAGGTTAAGAGGTTTTTTTAATGGCATAGCATGAAAACATCATGAAAACTGTGTTAGAATATTAATGGTATTTGCATTGCCTATTTAATGGTTGATGCGCGCAGTAGTGAGTGTTCTTTATTCATTGTAAATACTCTATCCATTGATCAAAACGGAGAAATATCAAACGCACATTTCCATCAAAGTTTGTAGTATAATTTGTTTTGTCATTTACAAGGATAGAGAGAAATTAGATGTCAATTCTATAAGCGTATACACTGCTATTTGAACCCAGTGTCTAGCTCATGATTTAGCAAATAGTGTTACCCTGTGCAAGATGGTGGCTTTAAGGGATTCATCAATTACAAAAATATGACAAAGTAGAAAATTTATAAGTGTCTTGTTTCACTTGCAATGCACTCGTGCTTGCATTCTAGCATCATTGTCAACTTTATTCATTAAAAAGGTAACATGATCTATACAATTACTCGCAATGTGTATTGTAGTTTTATAAAACTTATACAAAACAAATTTGCATACTCGCCAGACTATGCGATCGTCATTATATAATTTCAATTGAATGAAAAGCAACACGGAAGTAAAATTTCGAAATAATCGACCAATAAATGCTAAAATAACAAACTTATTCATTGTAAGGAGGGTGTCTGCACACGGTTTTTACGAATAATAACTCTAGGCTTGATATAACGATCAAATTTCTTTAAGAAGTAAAATTATTTTGAATGCAAAAAAACAATTTGAATTACTCGGGTGTCACAACAATTACTAATAAAATAAACAAGCGCATACTCTTCGCCGATATCTCTTGCCTGACAATTATTTGAATGACATCACGCGGCGCATAAAACAAGCACTTTTTTCTTTTCCCAAAAATGTCCTAGCTTCGTTCGTAGCGTTGAATCTTTCGCACAAAATTTACATCGAACGATAAACAAGGTATTTTTTTCAAAAATGATTTGTGCACAGGACTCACAATTCGTGTGCTCATGTTAATAGTGTTACCCTGTGCAAGATAGTGGCTTTAAGGGATTCATCAATTACAAAGATATGGCAAAGTAGAAAATTTTGTCAAGTGTCTTGTTTCACTTAAGTCTAAATATCTTGAAAGAACACTTAACATATCTGATGCATCAGTGTCAAAAGTCTAAACAGGCCTGTTAACTAAACACATTTGGAGTATATTCACTACCAACAGCAAAGACTCACCCAAAGAAGGATGGTACGTTGAGATAACTTGTCGATCTCGTTCGCAATATTCAAATATGTTCCATTCCAAATATTATAGACAATGCATTGCAATGGTGATTCTTCATGTTTTCGGTAACATTACATACATGTTTAATCGCATTAACCTTTAATACTTGATACGAGAAGCACAGACAACAAAATTGTACAACAAATTATAACTGTTGCTGCAATTCGCTGAGTACCAAAAATATCTGACTACATTGGTGTGCTGATACTCATTTTGGAATATCTATCTTGTAACACTATAACAATACGTTCAACTGTCATTCGTCCAAAATGTAATGTTACTAGTCAGTCAGTTATTGACAGCATAAAGAAAGTACACTATTAGCATGGGTGTAAAATATGCTTTTAAATCTGGTTCACCTATCCTACTTCAAAAGTGAAGACAGTTATGATATCTTTTGGCCATAAGCTATTATCCATTTGGATACTTTCTTATTAAGACAATAAGCATTCATATGTAAAATTTACCATTGCGTATGATGTGCGTAGGATGTTGAGTGCATAATACTATGTAAACAGTTATTTGTGTCGTCAATTGAACATGTTGTTATCAACATACAAAAAACGACCAGAGAAATTGTGCTATCGTTATGTAATATTAGACTGAAGCAAACTTGAACATTTAAGCACATATTCTAATTAAGTCTAGTTAAGTCAAGTCAGACTGTATAATTGTTTGAGTAATGATAATAATAGAGGTCAATTAGTTGCTTCCACATTTTTTTGCACACGCTATTTTGCTATTTATATGTTTCAGATTATTTATAATAATTTTTCTACTGTTCACTGTATATTAATCCAATTTTATTTTCCCGTTTTTTCTTTATTTAAATGGCTTTCATTTTGGAAATAAATTAGTTTGTCCATTCCAACTATTCATCAAAATTTCATTTAATTAAATCCAGTAAATAAGTAACAATATTAATAAACTGTATGATATTGGACTTCAAATTCAGGGCTGATATGGCGTTCACTAACGTAACGGCATTATAACCAAATAATCGGCCAATATGGAAAAACACGGCCTTCAATAAATGCCTCAGCTATTATGAGATTCGGGCATTTTGATTGGTTCCGAATCTCATAATGGCCGAGTTTTCTAATGAAGGCCGTATTTTTTTGTTCCGCAAAAATGCCATCATTTTGAATGTTGGTACAATCTGAGTGTTTTCATAGGGTCCCTATCTGCGACGATGGTGACTTAAGTGTTTTCATAATGGCCTGTTATTTATTATCCAGTAAATAAGTATCATTATTAATTAACTGCATGATATTGGACTTCAAACTCAGAGCTGATATGGCGTTCACTACGGTATTATAACCAAATAACAAGGCCATTATGAAAACACTTCATTATTTACATTACAATATTGATAAAAAATCGAACTGGTTGAATTTGCTTCGTAACCGTAATCTTGGACTCCACCTTGAATCTTGAGTTGATAATAGATAATCAGGTGGGATTAACTAGTTTTACGAACTGGAGAAAGATTCAAAAGCAAAAAAACAACAACATTAAAACTTAAACCCACACGTGTTTGTTTCCGTCCATGTATGATTATTATATATACTAAACTATAAGATCATATCCGCCATTTAAGCCGCCATTTTGGATTTAAAATTGTTTATTAGAACTTAAAACTGAGTTAAATCAATTGGTTTCTTTAATTACATGAACTATTCTTTAAGTAAATAAATTTCTACACCACTCAGTCTCTTTCTGCCAGTTTGTTCTTTATATACTGGGCTAATTGCCCTTTATCCACCATTTTGACCGCCATTTTGACCGCCATTTTGAATTTAAAGATTTGTATATAAATAACAAAATTTAGCCAACTGGATCCGCAGATGTTGAAATCACTTTTGTCCTTCATTTTAAGAACATAATGTGTAAAAATACATTTTGCATGTATTATTTAGCCTCTAGCCGCCATCTTGGTCGCCATCTTGGATTCTGGGAGTTGCCCAAGGATGACAAAGTGGCATCAACCGGATTTGGATTCAGTAAGACCATGTCTACCAATAAATTGAATAACATTTTCTACATCCTTTCGTGCAAGGTCATCCTTGGTGTTGGCCGGACTAAATGCACTCACTCAATCACTTAGTATGTTTAACTTTCCAATGGTATACAATATAAAGCATCTAGATATATCAAATCATTTTCAAACAGCCCTTGGATCATGTTAAATTCTTACAAACATGAGAACGGACTTTTTTATTGTATGCTAGGCCATTGTATTTCTGTACTCCCTGTCTCGTAACTTATTGCATGCGTAGCGGGCGAAAAAATTTGACACACACATATCTCTCTATATATATTATTTTCTATAATTATCATATTCATGATTGAAAAAACAACAACATTTGCTTGGACAATTTAGGGGGGCCTACGCCGGGCACCCCGTTGCATCCGCCTATCATATGGGTCCAGAGAGCTATAAGGCAAAGTCCTGGCCAGTGAGTTATTGTATGTCAGTCTTGTTACTAATTGCTGTTGTAGCGTGTGGAAATATTTTGACATTTATATATTTTCTATAAGTTTCATATTTCATGGTCGATAGAAAAAACTTCACGTACGCTGTGTCCGCCCCCGCCTGGATCCATCTTTGTCATAGAAATATATGTAACACTAGCATTTTTTCTTGTGTTCGGTCAATTTCATGAATTAAATTGTATTTTAGCGGATAGTGTTACATATTTTTCTAAAGGTCGGTGCCTCAGCTTTGATTTTACATTATTATATTATTCTAGCTTAATGCTTGTTCAGGTTATTAATGATTTTACAAACACGGACAATTTTGACAAAAAACAAGGAGTTGCCATGGAAACTGTGACATTTCAGGTAGTGCGCAAGAGTTTATTTTGAAAACAACGCGGATTCTGATTCAGTGGACCCTAAGGAACAATTTAGCATAGGTGGCAATAAGTCTAGAGGAGGGTGCCCGGTGGACCCCTCTGGCCTCCGTACTAATTATCACTCGGCAAACCTTTAAAGTAAGTTTTGATTTGCTTTTTTGTCATGTTTTAACTTGGGTATATAGACACCACCAAATTTACATTGAAATCATGAACCGCTATAACTGACTTATAAACTTTTAAAATTATCAACTCGAAATATTTTATTACTTTACCTGTATATAAAATTACGAATATTTTGAAACTCTAGAGTTAAAATAATTCAAAAGAAGTTAAAATAAAATATAGAAAAATACCCGAGTGTTTTCTAGCAAATCAAATTAAACTTCCTCATTTAACCGGTTTTTATTGCAATGTTAAACTAGACCTTACATTAGTCAGGAATTATTCCCTCAAAATCACACATTGCCTTACGGTTAGAATATGGTTATTCATTTTATTTTAATTATTTCGTAGTGTATATAATTTTTGAAATCAAACGGTTTAAGTCTGGGATATATAAAGAAGAGATGATCATAGGAGAATAGTGACAGAAGTAGGCAAGTTATTATTTTAAATAAATTCATTAATTCACATGCAGTTATTTTTTCCATACATAATAATTTTAGTACAAGCATATTATTTCAAACAATGTATACATACATAAAAGTTTTGTCACTTGCTTTATTTTCTATTTCATCATTCGGAAAATCTCGACCTTTCATGAATGAATAATCTCGGAAGGATTCGTGGGGGTCTCCTCTGGCGGCTTTGGATTGTACGACCTACGCGAGGCAAAGCACAGGCGAAGCACGTAACGGTTATGCAAAATGGTTCTTAAGTTATACACACAGATCTTTGTCAAAACAAAATTCTTTGTTATATATTGAACCAAATATGGTTCAGCAATATCATTGAACTAAGTAATTTCAAATTTACCAGTAGTTCCAAAATGGCGTCTAAATATGTCCGAGGTTATTCGTAGCGAATGGCCGAGGAGTTCCGAATGTTATTAAATATGTCAAACAAATTACGTTATATTTTTTTAATAGTTTTTACCCCAGCTATAGCAGTTGGAGGATTCAAGTTTTATGCTTCAATAAATAATTTCTGTATATATTAATATACATTAACTTGACAGCAATTATTGCACCGTGTTTACTTGTATGCATTTATTTCTTATCTGGTATTGCCTTATATCAATTTTCGGAAACTATGATGTATGATCTGTTTCATCTAAGATACAATATATATAATCATCTAATACATTTATATTGAGTTCAATGATTCGTTGGTAACGAAATCTAACATTAGCCTAGCTTGACAATAAATATCACAATTGTTGCAGTTTGTCATCGACTATGTGAAATTGTAGTTTGTTAAAATATCAACTGATTTAGACGCTTACCACATAAATTCCTTTGTTTCTTGACGAAGATCTGGCGCCGCCACCGTATAACCTAATTTAGTAGTGTTTTCGAATCTCCGTTGTGCATTTCTTTGAAAATACATTGCAGTGGTTTTATAACACTTTTTTCTTTTTAACTTATACTTTCATAGAAATCTGTATGTTTATTGTCTAACCCTTATGCGTATAAAAGTCTTTAAAGGAAGTGCAAGGTTAAAGTTATACTTACTTTTTTCCTGATTGTGTATTGTATGTTTTGCTAGCTCAGTTGGTAGCAGGCAAGGCTACAGTGGGTAGGTTGACTGTCCGCCGTTATATGACCTTTACAATGCTATGCTACGGTGTTAAGCCCTACAAAACAAACAAAACAACAAAGGTGTATGTCACATTTTACAAATCGTTCAGTTTTGTGTATTAATTTAGTGACATATTATATTGGTTAGTGATTTCATAGTAGTTAACACTGCTTTAACGACTAAACTAAGTTCTATACATTTGGTTGTCATTTGCTTGTATATACCTTTAAAATATATTTGTAAGTCTGTATTTCATAACACACATATGTACTCGTACTTGTACTTGCTTTAATAAAATATTATTTTACTTACAGAATTTTAATTCAACTTTGTCATGGTTCTTTCTCAACCACGTTTAGTAAGCACAATATCATGTAGTATATTTATGCAAATTCAAAAAAAAAATCTAGTCACAATTGCATAAATGTTCGACTTTACAAGGAGTTGAAATTTTAGACGTAAACTGTAAGAATACAAAGACCTAGTGATACGGACCACAACTTGTTAAAATGTCGCTGAAATTTTATAGGTAATATGTATCGAAATATCTATGTCTAACTAAAAGATATTTCGTCTTCAGTATTATCAATTGAATATAACACGTAGTATTTTAATTTCTGTATGAATCGTACGTTTTGAAACATTATATTTGTGTTGGTTTTAATAACTTTGAGATGGGTCTAACAGATCTTAAACTCAAGTAAATGTGGTTAGGATAATTATATCGTCTCCAAAAGAATTATTCGTCGAGGCATTAATAAACCTTTCTCCAACTTGCCGGATACACTCAGTACAGATTGACACTAACATAATACTCTCAATTTTCGCATAAACTAATACCTGAATTAATGTTGAATTAACATTCTATATAAGTCGTGGAGTTTCGTAGACGTACTCGCAGTATCTCGTGCAAAATTTTAAGCTTGTGACAGTTGCGTGTTAAAATATTTTCTTGATTGAAAAACGAGTTGTTGCAACAAGCACATGACATTGTAGCGCCACTAAGTGTCGCCATTAAACGTTCCATGGCGCGGCATATCTTGGTCAAACCCGGGTCGGTGGCGCAGTTGGTAGCAAGCCGGGATTTGGAATTTCGTGTCCAGAAGGGGGTACGGGTTCGAATCCCACCCGGGGAGGTTATACCGTCCCATGAAAATTTCACAATAATGTCAATTTTCCTCTGTTAATAAGATATATGGATAAGTTTCCGGCCTTGTGGAAGGGTAGGTGAGTACTTGTTATAGACAAGGGTCCAGGAAAGCTAGGTTAGGTGCGCTGAACGACGTAAATGGCCAAAATTGTGTTGACACGGCAATGAACTCAATTAGAAACAAAATCTTGGTCATGAAATAAAATTATACGGTCATTGTCTCACCTACAACTAATTCAAATCAAGTAAGGCTGTTGTCAGTCACTGGCGGAAGTATGTGCCTAGTAATTTGTTTACTGCTAAATTAAGAAATAAGCGTTTTCAGGAACAGTGAGAAGGTTGGCTGATCGTCGTGATATGACATATACATTGTATTGCTACTGCGTTAAACACAACAACAAAGTTTGTTTGTAAATTCAAGTTCCGAATATGAAACCAAACAATAGTTTGTGCGATCAATATAAAGATCTAAAAATAGATACAACTTACGTACAAATATGTTATTGTACATGTATAAACTCACATCAATTCAAATACATTCCGTTGTTATATAAGTCATGTGATAAAGAAACATGACTAACTGGTTCAGTAAGAGCGGATTTGATTGGCTGGCAACTTGGTAAAACCAGATGGCGCTTTTTATATAAACTTTGTTCGCTCACAGGTTTTGATTGGTTAGAATTATGGCATGTTGCGCCAGGTTTAAGATCGAACAATCTTAGTAACTTTGCGGACAGGAAAGGATGAAGACGTTACAGTGAATTTTAAGGTAAACATTGTTTGTTTTTGTATACAATAATTTAAAAATCAAGTGGTATATAAAATAAGATGCAATCAGTTGTTTTAATTTTTAATTAAATCTAGTGAGTTTAAATAATTTTTCTTTCAATCTTAGTAGTTTCTTTATGTTATTTCATGCTTGTACTACAAATATACGAAATGCTAAAAGTTATCTACTTATTGTTTTTGAAATTTATTAACAAATCAAAGACCTAGAACATAATTTATCCTAATACATTTTTTCAACTATTAGGATATTTGGCTTCTATTCTATAGTTCAATGCTTTATTTTTTAACTTAAAAATAATTTTCCAAAAGTCCAACATTCGATTAAAAAGAATTGTCTTTAAACAATCCATTATTATGGTATGTAAGGTTTAAAATTAAATTGTGTTATAACTTCGAAATATATAAAATTTTCAAAGCATAGTATTAAATCAATTTACATATAATTGTGATATCCGTAAACAGATAATATCATGTAAAGCGCTGTCGTACATGATCTCTAAGGTTCGCTTGGAGAGTCACATTGAGGTGGCATCTGCGTCGATCAATCAATGCAAAGTTTCAACTTGTCGAAACACTATTAATAGCATTTTGATTTCGTAATATTTATTTTTAGACCGAGGTTTTGTTTTCGCGATGTATGATTGGTCATACCAGATTAACACAATCATGCCATCTAAAAAGAGAGGAAGCACCTAAATATGACGAGCATATCAATGTCAAACCCATTTTCATTCACTGTCAATATCTTAAATATATCAGTGACAATTATTTTACGGTTAACTCGCTTAGATATTTTTTATTTTTATTTACTTTTTATTTGTTCGGGACGTCAGTCCTGAACAAATATATCTACCGTATTTCAGACCCTCTCCGATTCTGAAAATGTACCAAATCCAGAAGTAGTCCCTCATTATATAAGTATAGAGCAATTCAAAATGATCGTCTGCTACGACAGGCGCAATAATTCCTGAAATACACTTGTTAATTGGTCTATACTGAAGCGAATGTATAATAGCTCATGAGTTAAGCGTCTCAGTAGAGATCTTTACGTCGTATTATGTAATAGAATGGTATCAACTATTCAGTTACGACATGTCGATAGTGCCAGATTTCAGTGGAGATGTTACATCAGCTTATGTAATAGAATGGTTCTATAGGAAAAGTTTAAAGATCGTAGTAAATGATTTTGAATGATGTCTGAATAGTGGACTTTATTCATTTTACATACAGCTGCAGTTGAATAAATGTGCATAAATGATAACTTAAAAGCGGTTAAAATTGCATTGTTCTAAGAATGACCCCTTGTTGTGATTGAACACACATCAAAAGTGTGTTCGCCTGACCGGTTTTCCTGAAGTATTTAATGGTCGTTTGTACCTATCACTGAACTGTTCCTAGTAAATAAACGTAGTTGGAGCCGGAAATCTCATTTTACTTTTTAAACCCGAACAAATTCAGTGCCTTCAGCGCTTTGATTTAGCGTCGTATTCAACACATTTATAGGTCAAATATACGACGGCCAGCTCTTCCTACTATAGGTTTCATGGACACTTTTCTATCACCAGTACTAACTTACCCTACCACGAGGCCGACAACTCATGTATAGGGTATGACCTGCCGCGATCGGGTTTGAACCTGCGATCTCCGGATTCGAAATCAACAACACATGTTCATAATAACAATAAAAATAACAATAATAATAAAATAATAATACATGTACATAATCATTTTATCTCAACTCAAAAGTTAAGAAAATGAAATTTTCACTCCTAGCTTTGCCATTTATGAAAATATGCCATTTTTGAAAATATGCCATTTTTGAAAATATGCATTCTGGGCTTAAATAATGAAATAAAAATTTATCTTAAACTGAAGTAAACGAAATGTCCTCAATATCCTCTGCGTGCTACAATCAATAGTTCAGTTATACTAATTTATAATAGCTTGGTTGTGAAACAAGTTATTTAAACATAGATTAATCATTTTCAAGAACTTCCTGCTCTCCCAGTACAGAGCTAGTAGGATAAAAATTCTTGCTCAATATAAGGTAAGTTTTTGATGGGATTAAAAGCAAAGTGGAGCTAGCTATCCAATGAATACCAATCCAATGTCATAACCGCTCAGCCATGCCCGCTCCTTCAATAAAAAGTGTAGCAACAAACCTGACTTTCTATCCCTGCAAGGTTAAGAAGTGCAACAACAAAGTTTTCATCTAGTTAAATAGCTCAACTATTTAAACGTTTAGCTTCATGTAGGTTACCTAAATCTGTATACATAATACCAATGTTTACTTCTGCACTATCTACAATATAGCAAATGTCTCTGTTATTTGTTATTGGATACCATGCCATGTCAACACAATTTAGGTCATTTTACAGCGTCCAGCACACCTAACCAAGCTTTCCTGGACGCTTGCCTATAACCAGCCTTACCTACCCTTCCACAAGGCCGGAAACTTCTCCATATATCTTATTTATAGAGGAAAATTGACATTATTGTCAAATTTTCATGGAAGGGTATAACCTGGAATTCGAACCCATACCCATTCAGGACACCAGATTCCAAATCCCGGCGCGCTACCAACTGTGCCACCGACCCGGGTTGTCTCTGTTAGAAATGCTCTTACGACAAATTATTGCTGTTCATTGTCCATCTATTGTTGTTGTCAAATCAAAACCTTGTAACATTTAACCTTTTTGAAATTAAATTTAAAAGGTTTTGACTCAACAACAACGCTATGATTTATTAAAATACAGAAGAAACTGAGAATTTCGAAGTTGTGAAAAGTGGAAAGTTAAGAAGCTGCACAAAGTTTTTGATTAGGAATAAATACCAAGCAAATATAACAGATGGCATTATAAATACTGAAAAATTAATTACATGTAATTAAAACTGAAATTTAGTCAATAGTTTAGTTCCGTAAGGTAATTACCTTTTTTCATCAATGTACTTATATCTAAAGACTTGTTTTTTATCTCTCAAATATTGATAAAAAATTAAAAATCAAATCATACATTGACAACAGCCTAAAAGTAATAATGATATGAATAGATGGCACTGTATATATTATAGCTATTAACCTGGTAATAATTGTAACATTTCTTCTAATATCTTTAATCTTTCTTCCAATATCCGATGTCTCTCTGTCTTACTTTTATTACGTATGGTTTTAACAACCTTACCCTCTGTAATATACAATATGAAAAACATAAAAATGTGTAAACAGCTTATTCATTTTTTGGGTTGGATTTCACACCCCAGCAACATATTGTATAGATCATATAAAGGCAGTCAGTCAACCTTCTTACCATTCCTGGAATGGCTAAATCCAGAAAAGACTAATTTCTTGATTTAGTAGTTAGATAATGGTATAAAAGATAGACGATATTCATCAATATTGGTATAAGATCGATTTTCTTTGAGTTCAGTAAACATCTTCATGCATGGAGTCTTCAAGAATGGAAATGTCATTTTCTGAGTTCACAAGTTGAAAAAGATCCTATTCCAAAATTGACCATTGTACTGTATTTTTCATGCTTAGTTCAGTTTTGTCATTTCTATTCCAAAATGATGTCATTTTGACAATGAAAATAAGTGATTATATGGTAATAAAGATATAACATATTTATTTTTCTCAAATATTTTCATCAAACAACCCAAAGTTTCACCATATAGCATGAAGGAATAGAATTGCATACTTCGAATTGCATACAAGTTAAACTTAATTTGCATAAAATATTTCAAAGTATAATATGTGTGTGTAAAAAAGTGTTTGTCAAAGAATTTACAATTTAAAGTTTGTATAATTTATTTCATTATTTTTACATTTAATAACACCAAAAGATAATAGAAGTTATGTAACTGCTGTTGGTGTTAATTTTGACAATTCTACTTATACTGATGTAAAGATGGCATTGAAGAAAAACAGCTCTAAAACACTAAAAAATAAATTTATACCAATATTGTGCCAGTTATGAACCAATGTCAGCCAATTATGTATTAAATCAATATTTTCATTTTATTTGTATTTTTCGCTGCTAATCAACTATCTTTTACCTTATTCCTGGATTTTATACTTTACGCAGCATTTACATAGGAAATTACACCCTGTCTTAGGTCCACAAAATTCTGAATATCAAGATCATTCCAGGAAACTTTTACTGATGCATTTACAGGAATCTAATCAAGATCATGGGATTCATGCTTAAGAATGATCATTCCAGCACAGCCAAGACAACTAAAATCATTTAAGTACAAGACGACTAAAATAAATTCTTAAAGAATTTTGTATTCATATTCGGAATGTGGAGGTCATATGTCAGACTTGTAAAACTCGTACATTTTTGTTTGTAGACAAGTTAATATTTATACCTCCCTCGTTAGTGGACAAGTTATACTTTGTTACAGTATAACCTCAGCAGAGCGGCCCTCTACGGAACAAATCCTCTGCACAACAACAGCTTTTGATATTTCCCTTAGGCATAATTTCAATTGAATTTGTCCTCTGCAGAGCAACAACCTCTGAACAGCAACACATTTTAGTCCCTTCCAGTGGGTATTTTTCATGGGAAGTTTCACTGTAGCAATTTTTACAATTGCAATGAATTGTACTTAAAAATGTATATATCTAAATGTTTTAATTCTAATTATCAACCCTTATTATTACTTATAGTATGTATTTTATAACAGTTCTAAATATTTTCTTTTGGGTATTAAAGTTCTGGAAAAGTTCATTTTGTCCTTAGAAATTTCACTCCCCTGCATACTGGAAACTTACTGAATATGTAATGGAAAGTTAGTCAATAACAATAAACTATTGGAATATTCCCAAAGTGAGACATGCGTACCGTTGTATCTGTATGTTTCATTGATTCATGTCAGGGACAAAATAATGAGGTCTATGCATGATATTATTATTAGCTTTAACTAGAACTTTACCTAATGGGAGAAGTTGACCTTACTCTGAATTAAAACATTGATTTTTATAAGGAGCATGTGGTCCAGTTCTAGGACACACTTAAGAATTGAGAGTTCTATGTTCCATCCCTGCTAGAAGAGCTGCTAATTCCTTGGGGTAAATGAGAACTTCGAGGGATCGCCTGACTGAAGGTGATTTAAATGATCAGGGGTTATCATGCAAGGTTGTAAAGTCATCTGAATATGTATATGAAAGCAGACTTTAAACTGCACTTCAATTTTAAAATTGATTTTAGTTTTAAAGAAAATTAGTTCTACAATAATCACAATAAAATCACAATATAAGCTACATTGGTACTTGAGATTATTTGTAATTTTAAAGTTGTTGTTATCCAAAAACAGATTTCCAGTGAAATTAGGATAAAGCACCAATAGCGCTGTCCGACATGGGGTTTTACTGGAGTATATTCGCACGAAATAATCAAACTGATTGGACCAAGCTATTTGAAGAGTATGCAAAGGGAAATAACTGACGAAAGTTCCTTATCATACAACAACCAGAAGTGAAACAAGGGAAATAACCCTTACATTACTGAAGGTGTCAGTACCCATGGCAACATGACTGCAGCTTAAAGAATCTTACCTTTATAAAATATTTTTTCAATATGTGTGTTAGCTTCTTTCTTCTGTATTTCTATAGCAACCGTATCACCAATATTTATTGTTCCATGATACCAACTTTCTGGCTTTAAATACAAGTCAAAATATTATTAGCATTTTTTAAACTGGGTTAACGCTGTGTCAAAACAATTTAGGTTTTTAAGTGGTAAGTGCACCTAAGCTAGCTTTCCTGGACCCTTGTCTTTAACAAGTAGTCACGTACCCTTCTAAAAGTTTTATTGGCAGAATAAATTTGTCCAAAAATAGTTTGGTAGCAATTTACATACAGTGCTCTCCAATACTCTTTCGACAAATAAAATTTAGGAAAAAACTGATGAATGCCAATCGCAAATAATTCTACTTAACTCCAACCTTATTTATAAAACATAACTAGAATTATATGTAATACACATGAATGTTTAATTTGAAAGTAGCTTAGATTCCTCTTGGTTAAACTCATCTAACCCAGGTCAATATAGCGCAGTTGGTAGCGCCGGGATTAGGAATCGGTTTGAATCCAACCCGGGGAGGTTATACCCTTCCATGAAAATTTGACAATTATGTCAGTTATCCTCCTTTGATTAGATAATCTATAGAAGTTTCCGGCCTGGTGGAAGGATAGGTGAGTACTGGTTATAGACAAGGGTCCAGAAAATCTAGGTTTAGTGCACTGGACGCCGTTAAATGACCTAAATTATATTGACACGGAATTAAACCCAGTTAACTAATGAACTCATCTAAAGCATTTTGTAAAAAGACATTTATTGGACCAGGATGTCATCACTACTGGTAATGAATTCAGCTCAGTTCTAATATACATGGTTATCTAGATGGACAAGAATATTTACCACAGCATCTTCGCATGTTTAATAACTATGGAGTTAAGACCCCTATAATATATAATGCATTCAGCATTTGGAAAATTCTACTAAGGACTGGTATTCATAAGATAGCAAGCTCTGTATAGGTTCTCATTGTTGATTATATTAAGTCTAAGAAAGATAACTCTTCCCAACTTATTGTAATTCAATAAATTGTCATGCATTAGTTACTTAAGTCTCTCTCCCTCTCTCTGTATGTATTAATATTAAAACATTGTATCTAAGTACTTATAAGCTGTGTTTTTGTGATCTCCATTTATTATAAGATTGCGTGTGCAATAATGATTCCTGTAATAAATCAACACACATTACATAAAAAGCAAATTTCATTGTTTCTTTGAGCAAGAAACTTGATCAAACTGACTCTGTATTGGGGGATGTATAAGGATATGGACTCAAAAGTGGCTATTCTAAGTTGTAACTTGTAAGAACTTGTTTCACAATCGAGCTAAATAAGTATATACAGTATAACTTCACTGAAACAACACCAACTGGAAGAGACTAAAGTATGTTGCTGATAGAGATCATTGCTCTGCAGAGGTTCAATTCAAATTAAATTAAGCCTAAGGGAAATATCAAAAGCTGTTGTTGTGCAGAGGATTCGTTATTTAGAGTGCTGCTCTGTACAGGTTACACTGTATTATTATTTTACCAGATATAAGATTTCTCCGGCTTCTTGTATACATTCTAACATTTTATCACCTTTTTTTACTAAAGGATATATTCTTCTAAACCATTCTTGCTGTGTAAAACCAGGGTATACACCTTGAAATATACATAATATATAAATCAACTAGACCATTCAGGGCTGGACATTAAAACACTATGAAAATGAGTTGACTATCAGTATTCTAGTCTTTCTTTTTCGGACTAGATTACTATATGTTAGTAAAATCAATATTTTTATTTATATAATTTATTTTTTTCACCATTTGTCACATGTTCTTATATGTAGACCAAATGGGTCTTTGATCTTCAGGTTTGAGTTAAATAAATTATTATACTGTTACATATAAACATTAAAGATTGTCAAATCATCCCTGTGGATCTATATTTGGGCTAGGGCATCTTGTTACTGCTAGTAAACATTTGGTTTGGGCAAGTACAACATATAGCTGGTTGTCCAACCTGACATTCAATTTTAAAAAAAATAATGTCAAGCACCACACCAATCTCAAACTTTTGTTACAAGTGCCTCCCCTTAAGATATCACCAAGGTTAGGAGCCATTTTGAGAATATAATTTATTAGTAATGGGGTTTGAAAAGGCCCGAGAGCCCTTCAAACTTCTTGTTCAACTAAACTAGCAGTGCTCCTGGTAGGATAGGGACCAGCGACCTTTCAATCCTAAAGTGCCAATCCTGCCACTGGACTACTGTTCCCATCATGCTAATTGAGATGTTTCAAGACTTCACGTTGCTAATTCATTTTAAAGCTGGCAAATGGGAAGGATTAAAGTTACAAACATACATTAGCAAAATGCCTCTAAAAGGTCGGTCTCAGCATAGATTGCTGAATTTGGAAACATAATAAGTGCAAGTAAATTAGACAAAGTAGGGAAATGACCTTTACTGTACTTAATGACACAGTGTATCTTGTGTGCCGTATATGGAAGATGAGCTAGCATTGGCAACTATTACTAAGAAATTATCACTTACTTATGATTCACTGAATGGTTTGTTTACAGCTAAAATATAATTGATATGATCAAAGGTTATACATCACAGTCGTATTGAGACTACTAACATTGTTGAGATAAGACATACGAGTACATTCGTATTTTGAACACATGTATTGTATTTACTGACATCATGGAAATATTTAGCTACTTTGTAATACTAGCATGCTTTAACATGTGATCCGAATGTAACAGTTTATGGTAAAAACTAGAGCAAGATCACTACTTGTTGTATAACAGATCATGCATATTTATGTACTTTAAATAATTGAATGCTCATTCATTATTGAGTGAATAACTTAGAATAAGAGTGGTGCACATACATCATTTTACAGATTTAAATAAACATTTGTGCAGAAGATTAAGGGCAAACCATTTAAACTCATAGGCTCAAATTGGCGTTTTCAGACAAAGAATTGTAAAGGTTATTTTAATATCATCTTTCCTCTGGCTGCCCCAAGAACTAGACAAAAAACAAGTGTTTGTTTACATTTAGATGATCACATGCAGGGCCGAAACAACGATTCTGGGCAAAAGGCCGCAGCCTTTTCTTAGAGAAAATTAATGCAGTTTTCACTTATTTGGGGGAAATGGACCAACTCATAACCAGAACCAGGGGGAGGGGAGGGGCAGACCCAGCGTAGGCCCCCAATAAAATTGTATAAGCAAAGTTTTTTTCGATCATGAAATATGATATTGATAGGATTATAATACATAAATGTAAAACAAATAAGTTCCGAGGCTGGGAGTACATCAATACAATGACATAACGTACAATAATTCAAAAGCAATGTTTTATCTTTTTAGAAGGATTATACATGTTCCAGAGACTGTTAGGAATATGATATATATGTATATCTAGATGTTTATATTGTATACCCTGGGAAAAGATAGCTGGGGTTATGGAAATGTGCCTGAATCCCTTATAAATGACCAAACTTAGGAGTTTCCTGGACTGCCTCCCCCTGGGCCCCTGGTCACGGCTTTGCCCAAGACCAATTGGGAGTCCGTATGGCCCCTGGATTCCGACCACTAACCAGAATATTTCCAGGGATGATATTGTTTGTCAAGGGTGCCACGTTAGGCCCCCTTTGTGGGTCCAGGGCAACGCCTTGGTGGGGTCACAGGGGACGAAGTCCCCTTAAGCTCCCGTGATTTTAGCCTTTCAAATGACTTGAAATACCTTAAAAGTATTCCTTTGCAAGGACTGTTTGTCTGTCTTTGCAAGGACTGTTTGTCTGCCTTTGCAAGGACTGTTTGTCTGCCTTTGCAAGGACTGTTTGTTAGAGTACTATTATGTTGAATATACATACAAATCTACTGATCACTGTAAAGTATTCCTTCTCTGTGCACATATTTTTTCAATATTTCCTTACTTGTATAAGCTTAATGTAAAAGTTAGCTGTGATTCATTTTAAAGCTGGAAAACGTGAGTCCATGGGACTCGCATATTTTGAAACAATCAGTATCTATCAAAAGACAACGAGTTCAAAGATTTTGTTCACTAAAACATGTGCTTAAAATGATGCATGATTTTGAAGCAATCAACATTCATTTGATATTAATCTTCTAATTAGCAAACAAGTGAAGTGAAATCGCTTGAAGGTTAAAAACATAATTTCCTAATAAATTGCAGAGTCTGAGTCTTTTTCTGTTATGGTGAAGTATTTATCAATTAAAGCATATTGCTTTTCATTTAATGATTAGAATTTTTATTTCTGTATACTTTATCCAACTTGGCTTGATATCGATTGGTTTCACATACACCCACACAAAATATTACGATCGCCCCCTGATACGAAATTAATGAGACAAAAGTTTCACGATTCCATTTACTTTTTAGCGTCAAATAAATGGTTTATTTGAGCAATCTCTGAAAAAACTGCCGATTTGTTCCCGGCGAAATCGAGAGAATGGGCCGAGTTAGGCGAAAACACAAAAACTTTCGGCCGATTTTCTCACCAAAATCGAAAAGGAAAATCCTACGGCCGATTTTTTGGCGAATCGAAGGTTGATAGGATTGCATATTTTTACTCTGTGAAAGACGCTAAAACGTTAAAAAATCCAAGCATGATGGTTGGAATACACCATGGAATACACTAAGGAAATTGTTTCTGGTACCGTCAAATTTGTTCTTTTACCTGTCTAATGGCGAATAATTTTGAGCCCGAATTATCATCGTTCTTTCGGAGTAAATGTCTGATTCGGCTCTTAAAACTCAAATTTACTTAAAGCAGAATTTATTCCATCGAAACTTGTAGTATCTAGTACAATGACTAAAAAGTTTCCATTTACTATCGTCAACTAGCTGGGCGTGTGTATGATTGATATTTGATGACGTCAGCCTACCAAACAAAGCGCTCTTCATCTTAAATCTGTTTGTTGGTGTCATGGAAACCATACGTCACTTGTTTATTAATCCCTGATAGTCAAATGATTTAACAACATAACACCTTAGGGTAGTATTATACGATATAGGGTATCTCCTATTGTTTAATCTTACGGTCATAGATAATTATCAATTATTGATATAAATCTTGCTAGACGTAGTGTCGCTGTACGGAGTTAATGGATGTACAAAATGAATTTATATCAACGGCCGTTTACCCCTCTGCAGAGGTGTCGTATATTTGAGGTAAATCATAGTGCAAAATCGATAGGGGGAATTCTACTATGCCGCTCGTCGGAGGTTGCCGCTCGTCGGAGGTGCCGTTAGCAGAGGTCGTACTGTAAAAAGTAAAAGAGTGTAATTTATAGTTTGAAGTTTTATGCTAATGCACATTTACTGATTTCACAGCTATTACTGCTGGTTATCGGGGCTACTTGTATCTGTCTTTTAATCTCCCAGCTGTGTCTTTCACTCCGCTTAAGTATTCAACATATTGAGGCATCTGAATTATATCACCTTGGCAGGTACTTCTTTATGCCTTAGTGGAGTGAATCAATCTCATGTAAATTTCTTGCTGAAGGAAATAAGCAGTGCTCTTAGTGGAGTTAAAACCTGGGACAACTTGTTCCTTAGGCGTGCCTGACCTACTCCCTGACTACTGCTTGTAATCTTTTATGTAAGAAAATGAGAATGAAAATAGTTTAGTACAATAGTGTTTCATGTGTACAATTATTACCTAATACAAATCCATGGTCTGAATTGAGATCGAACACACAGCCTCTTGAATCATTAGCAGGCACTCTACCATGTCGCCATTCAAGCTAGCTTGAAAACAAGGAAGCACAAGTGCCGTATTATACCTGTGATACACAATTGTAATGTGACCTGCTAAATAGTCATAACAAAATGACTAAAAAGCATTAAGTCTATTCAATCTTACACATTACATCTGGTTGAAATTTAATATTTATTTAACATTTTAAGCTGTATCATTGTGGTTTATGTAAGGGATATACCACGAGAGCTGTACAATAATGTTAGATATTGGATAGCTGAGGCGCGTTAGCGCCGAAGCGTATCCAATGTCTAACATATTGGGCAGCTCGAGGGGTATATCTTACTTAAACCACAGCTTACCTACAGATTATTATTATTATGATACAAACTCAATTATAATTTACACCTATACAAATAACGATTTAAAATTATACATTTAAATCATTTATTTATAGAATTTAAATAAATATAGAAACTATTTATTGTTTCCCGTATGGTGCCCCTTAAGTCCGACAATTTAATGAATTATCTGTTCGCGAGATTTTCGTGCAGATCTTTTCACATGTAAACTTTTGTGTAGTTATGACTGTAGTTTTTCATTTCGTTTCTGTTCTTTATTTAGTCGGGTATATTATACAAGTGTAACAATTTTTGATAGACCTAATTGATCACTGGAATTAAAGTGTATTTTTCTCATGGATAAACTTCGGAAATCTTTCTGTTGGATATATATACATTACAACGCTTGACATGCATAGAAAACGTGGATTATCAACTGATTCCAGTCATGTCTAAGAAGCGATGTCAGTCACAGCCTGAAAAACAAGGCTGATTTCTTATAAGCTTGATAAGAAGCTTATATTGGAGCAACAGGTCATTGGTAAGTTTATATTTGCAAAATATATTATGTAAACAATGGTCACATGGAGACCTGAACCTGAGCCCCGTGTGCACCAAATACCCCGTAAAAATATTTCACTGACAAAACGTTCCAAGTCCCAGTTAATGATATATGTATATTACATACATCTTTCGTAAGCATAATGTCTGCCCTTCTTTTCACATTCTAATCTATAGTCGGTTCAAGGCTCAAACCTATGATTATTTGATCACGGAGAGAAGCCGTTGTGCATAAGATCTAATTTTTAACTAAAATATGTACCTTTTGTATTTGATATTGTCAATATGGTTACGCTGAGTGTTAATGAAATATTTTCAAAGTTTATATATGTTGCCCAGTGCATGAATATATTATTTCTGTTGTAATATTGCCTGTGCCATTGCACAATAAAACACTCACTGGACGCCAAGGTCACAGCATGCTAAATGCACAGTCACTTTTATTTAAAATAAATCTTCTCTACGCTGATGACGAATGACATGTTCCGTTCTGCAACTAATTCTAAAGAACGCTCTTTTATTTTTATCTTCTTTGGGTCTTGGTATTTGCTATACTTAATTATATCTTTTTTTTTCAGAACGACAGTGCCACGTCGACTAAATGTGAACAGGAATAACATTATTATTATTAACGTCTTCATTTCGAAGGAGAATGAGTACAGAATTTACAATTTTGATTTTATTTGTCAATATTTGTTCTATAAATGAATCAATAAATAACTTCACTCGTTCGTTCGGTTTTTTCATTGAACAGGTAATCGTTCACTATTAAGGTTATGCGTACATTATCTGATGTGTTGGACAATATCTAGCGTGTAGTACAATATTAGACTTACACGTTAGATATTGTCCTAACACATCAGATATTGGACGAGTAATCTTAATATTGGACGGCTACCTGTACATTATTAGATATACGATACTGTGAATACAATGGAATGACGTCACAGCTGTGGTTTAAGATTGGGTTTGGTAAAGGAAAATATTTATCTTAGTCTATTGAGGTGAAGCGTGTTAACTGTACACATTGCACGCTTACGCATTCAGATCCTTTGTAATTAGCTACTTAGGATATTTTCTTGCCCGTAAAGGATCGCTGTTTTTTGTTTCTATACTGTTAATCAGCATACCACAGGGTTTTGAATTGTTACATTTAATTTTTTTATTCTCTGTGATAGTAGGTTATACATCCTTTATGAAACTTCACTTATCAAGTTTACTTTTGTCTTTATACGAAGAATTTCTCAGTTCATTTCAGAGGATAAAGTCAATTAATAAAAACTAGTGATGCGGTTCAAACGAAATTTGACTGAGATTATGTGTATAAAGAACATTTGGACTTTACCAGCGTTTCAAGCTTTACAGCAATAATGTGTGACAAACTTTGATTGTACTGCCTGAGCATAGACAGAAAAGCTTGAATCCAGAATAGGTCCCTTAGCTAGTCAGGTAAGCTGGCTGGCTAATATAATTAAAACATGGTTATGATGATTAAAACACACATTAAATCTAGCTAACAGACTGTTGTAATAAAGGAGAAAAGTACCCAAAACAAGACTCTAACCTACATCCTCTTGCTCTCAAGTCAGACTTTTAACAATTGACATTAAATCGCCGGACTTCCATTTCTAAATTATTGACATTATTTATATTATGTTCACCAAGAAAGGATAGCGTATACTTAGACAAACATAGTCGAATGTCTTTAGACACAATGGATCACTTTGTGTATCAAATAAGCCACTTGTCTAATGACATGGTTATTGTAGCCTCAGTGTAATGTCAATTTTAGCTTATTGGGTTGTTAGTGTTATTTCTTGAATAGGTTATAACGCCATAGCAACTCATAGTATAGGATATATAACAGTAACCAGTCAACCTACCTACCTTTCCTGGAAAGCTAAATATATGAAGCTGCTGCCCTAGTTTCTAGACCCATACTTTCGTCATTGAATGGCAACTGCCCGACATTATTAAGAATCAGTGGTAGGACAGACAGTGGCCGTAGAAATTATTTCATGACCAAGCTCCATGAAAGTATGCCTTGGGAGAATCAAACCAACTACCTGTCTATCAGTAGACTTGAGTGCTACTAACTGAGATAACCAGGGGTTTGCTGATGGTATTATAGACATTTACAGCCCCTAAATAGTCTCAGTGTTTTTTTATTAAAGTTAAAATGTCATGGCAAAATACTAACATCCCCCGGAAGTAGTCTGAACCTTTTTCTGGGGAAAACTAACATGGTTTCGGAGAAAAAGGACCCATGTTTTTGTCAGTAAAAAAGGAATAAGTTTATCATGTAATAGGTTTTATAACATCAATAAGTAAATTATATGGTAAAAGCAACTACAAACTCTGACTGTTCTCAAATTAAAAAAATCCAACTTTTTTGTCCCTTGCGTTTCAGACCTAAGGTAAAGTTTGGAGATTTTTAATTAGACTAAGCAATTTCAAAGCCAAACTGATGAAAATAGGGTTAGTTTTGGTCTGGGATTCAGCCTAATTTGGGCTTCTTCTCAGAATAGTGTTTTGGCCCAAAATGTATTCACATATATTATGTATTTGTGATAGTTGAGGGTATCATTCTGGATGAGACTTAAATCCCCTCTAAAGCTGTGTAGTTATAATTATGCTTTATTAGTACTAGTTTCACTGTTTGGTTTGTCAGATATAAGCCTATAAAGTTATGATGATGATAGTGATCAACTGGCCACTGCTAAAATTAGGTAAAATTGTTGAAGATTAATCATTTGTAAAGCATCACATACCAATAGAATAAAACAATAACAGATTTCAATATGGTGTTTGTTTCCATGTGGAGAATATTACGTATTGTAGGGAGTCAAAATTGTGATTGGGTTTGTTCCCTTTACTCCAGAATTTAGAGTTTAAAGGTACTTGTAATTGATAAATCGATAGTGTGCAGTGTCATTACCCGATAGAAAATTGATATCACAAACATGATGACTTAAATATATAGGAATCTATAGGAGTCACACTAACTGATAAGATCAGACAATAGATAAGCATAAGATATGGTATTATGTGACTGACCAAAATGCATGATTGAAAAACTAGAAGATATTATTAGACTATGATAGTAGTGTTGTTGACATGGGAGAAAGTTGGACGTTATGAAAATACTTAAAGCCTACTTTCAAAATTCTGAAATATACATATTTCGCATTTCAATTACATAGCTAGATCAAACTTAAAATACTGAAATCATGACAATACTAAAAACTTTCACCCATGCGTTAAAGTTTGTGCTATTATAATATTAGTAAACAGGCATATTTCTGCAATAAATTGCACCAGGAATTTTGTATGATGTTATGTAAATCTCTGGCTGTACCAAACATAACATCTATAAGTTTTTGAAAAAAGTAATTGACTGACTAGATAATCCAGTAAAAATCTGTTACCAGTCCCTTTATTACCTGGACTTTTTTATGAATAATAATTAATGATGTTCGTTCTCAGTGTAGTGCAACCTCGTCCATAAAACCAGAATTTCTCTTGAATCATGAATCACGATTTTAAAGAGCGACAAAAGGTATATTTATGAATATAACATACTTCTTTTATATAACTTTTCAGGGAGTTAAGTTTTTAGTTATGAAACGGACATGTAAATTTTAATCCATAACCGCGATAATAATATTTTTATGCAATGTAATATTGTCGTGGGCAGACATTGATCCAATCAGTTTCATCCTGTAATAATTAAAGTTTTTATGGTTGGTGACCGCAGAATAATGACTCCTTTATCAATAGCATTCATAAGGGGTATAATATGTATCATCGCATAACAATTATATGATTAAAATATATCAATCATGCTAATCATCTTATTATCAATATACATGTATCTACAGTATTGTTTTAAGTGAAGCTTAGATTTTATATGAAATATCGGGTAAAAAGAGATATGAATATCTCTTCGGTTATATCTCTCTTGAAAGAGTTCTGCATATATTGCCCCTTCGAGGCATAAGGACCGATTTTTCAAAAATCTAACTACAAACACACGAAGAAGAAACACGAATGTTAATATGGATTAGGATCTATTTGTCCAATTTCCAAAAATAGAAGTCATTTCTGTGTGAAAATCAAAAAAATAATTTGCATGAACGTTACATAAAATCGTGCTAAAGAACTGTAATTAATTTTCGTGCTTCAATCACCCAGACCACAATCAAAGCAAGAACGTATAATATTTATAGTGCTTTTTAAATCAATCATAAATCTAATATACAATTATGTAACTTAGGGAGAATTTGTCACACTGAACATTATGAACTATTTTTTACTAAGAAATGCACTAACAAGCAAATTAATAATTTGTGATTTTCGCACATATAAATGTTTGCATGCCAAGGTATTTTCATCGAAATGTAATCTTAAAATATAAAGAGCTGTCGTATTTCGTTCATAAAAATATTAATAAATTGAAGGAATGAACAAATTATTTCAAATAATGGTTACAACATCAACCACACTATTTATAGAACATGTTCATTGTAGTTTTCTTGCGGCGAGTACACAGCCTCAGAGACATAGATAATATCATCTATGTCTCTGATAGCCTACACAACAATTAACGTTACCTGTAATAACCCAAGTGCGCATGCATGTACTTAAACGCGTGAATTTCTTTAATTTCTCTATTTCAACGATTTTATATTTACATATTTCAATATAATGTCTAAAATTATATTTATAATATTTTTCACTCTATATTATATATGATAAATATCTCTATCGATTCAAACAATATCGATTTTAACTACCTCAACAATGGAGACAACTTTCGGCGGATTATCACAATAAGTTGGGTATGGTTGATAGACTAAAACTTCCTTGTTAACATGTAGGTTATAATCTTGTTATCATTATGGGTGGACATTATTTTTACTTCCTGTATGATTCATTGGCCTTATCTTTTATATACACCCTTTCAAATTATATTTTATACTGATTTTAGTCAGAGATTATACGGTACGAAACTGAACTGAATAGGAAATTAATTGTTACATATTCTTTTCATTTTGTGATTTTATTCTACATTGGATTTAATGGTTATTAATAACTGGTACTTGGATATTTGTCATTTTTGGTGTAAAATCAAATTTTACTTCACAGGGTGAGCTCAGAAAATGTAATTTTTAAGAGTGGCTTAGCCATGAGTGAAAATTTCATTTTCAAAGCTCACAAATTGAAATAAAAATATATATCTTATTCCAAAGTTGACAAATATTCAGTGAACAATATTATATCGTGTTTTAATCAGAGAAGTAACCTAAGTTTGTCCTGAGATTTGATCCACAGGGTTTTTTATGAACAGGGGAAGATGCTGGACGCTGGTCAAATTAGGAAAAAAAATCAGTATATTATTTTTAAGTAATTTGAAGTTCAGGGATATATTTCTCCTTTTTATACACCCGTTTTGAAAGAAAACTGATGTATTATGTTATGATGTTGTCCGTCTGTCCGTCTGTTTATCTGTCCGTCCATGGACAATTGCTTGTCCGGATGATAACTCAGGCAAAAAATGTACCTAGGTTCCTCAAATTTTATGTGTGGATAGCCTTTGGGAAGAGGAGCTTTCCTATTGATTTTGATATCCCAGGGTCAAAGGTCAAGGTCACTGGAACTTTAAATAGGAAAACCTTGTCCGAACGATAACTTAAGAATAACTGTACCTAGGTTCACCAAATTTTATGTGTGAATAGCCCATGTGTCCAGAAAGTTCCCTATTGGTTTTGGGGCTCCTGGGTCAAAGGTCAAGGTCACAGGGGCATCATATGGAAAAACCTTGTCCGGACAATAACTCAACAACCACTGTACCTAGGTTCACCATGGATATTAGTCCATGTGTCAAGGATGTGCTTTTTTCGGTTTTGAAGCTTCAGGGTCAAAAGTCACGGTCACAGAACATCATATGGTAGCAAAAAGATTTTAATCCAAAACTTTTGACTTTTGGTAAGGAAAAAACACCTTTATTACTTAGTCTTGTATTATAGTTGTGGATTGTGTCTTGAGAAATAAAGTTATTAGATATATTAGTAGGAGATATACCAAGTTTTATTTTAAATACATTACTCAGAATAATTTGATTAACTCTCTGTTTAACTAGTAACCAATTAAGAAGTCTGAAATGTTCGGCTCCTACATGAGCTCTAAAATCCATATTAAATAACAAATGTTATCAATTTATTTTGGGTTGTTTGAAATTTATTTTTTAAAGATTTAGTCAATCCATGGTACCATATAGAACACGAATAAGCAAAATTGTATTAAAGACATAATCAGTAATTTTTTAGTATGCCGAGTAAGATAATCTTTTTTTCTATATAGGAACTTTAATCTAGCATTCGCTTTTTGAAAAATATTACGAGCCATGATCTCAAATGATAAGGTTTGATCAAGTATAGCCCCTAAGTATTTAACAGAACATGTATTTGCATATAAAAGAAGTTTACTATTGATGACAGCAGGCATGTCATTTACATAAATTAAAAATAAAAGAGGACCTAGTATGGATCCCTGCGAAACACCACATGTTATAGGAGCAGTAGTAGAATGTGTACCAGCCACATCTACTAACTGGTGTCTATCAGAAAGATATGATTTTAACTATATCAGTATATCATTACCTAAAGCAAATGCTTTAACTTTCATGTGTAAAATATCATGATCAACAGTGTCAAAAGCTTTATGTAAATCCAAAAGTATCATACCAACTAGATTACCTTTATCCATTTCAAGTCTAATATAATCAGTAAGATGTATTAAACAAGTGTCAATTGACAAACCTTAAATGTATAAGTTTTGCGTAAGGGGACTTTTACCTTAAATGTATAAGTTTTGTTGAAGGGGACTTCTACCTTAAATGTATAGGTTTTGTGTAAGGGAACTTCTACCTTAAATGTATAGGTTTTGTGTTAGGTGACTTATACCTTAAATGTATAAGTTTCATGTAAGGAGACTTCTACCTTAAATGTATCAGTTTTGTGTAAGGTGACTTCTACCTTAAATGTATAGGTTTTGTGTAAGGTGACTTCTACCTTAAATGTATAAGTTTTGTGTAAGGTGACTTCTACCTTAAATGTATAGGTTTTATGTAAGGGGACTTCTACCATAAATGTATAAGTTTTATGTAAGGGGACTTCTACCTTAAATGTATAAGTTTTGTGTAAAGGGACTTCTACCATAAATGTATAAGTTTTGTGTAAGGGGACTTCTACCTTAAATGTATAAGTTGTGTGTAAGAGGACTTCTACCTTAAACGTATAAGTTTTGTGTAAGGTAACTTCTACCTTAAATGTATAAGTTTTGTGTAAGGTGACTTCAACCTTAAATGTATAAGTTTTATGTAAGGGGACTTTTACCTTAAATGAATTATTATAAAACTAAAGTTAAAACGCAAGTATAAATATTAATACAAATATCCTGTACTACTTTAGATTCAGTACAAGTCAATTCTCTCTTTTTTCCTGGTTTTACACGTTGTCAACACTATTTAAGTTAAATCATAATGACCAGCACATCTAACTTGGGTTTCCTGGACCGTTGTCTATAACCAGTACACACCTATCCTTTCACTTTAATTGAGGAAATTTGACAATCATGTCAATTTTCAAAAATTCATACGGTACGAATTTGGAGAAGTTTCCTGCCTTTTTGAAGGATTGGTGAGTAGTGGCTATAGACGATGGTCCAAGAAGCAAGGTTAGGTGCACTGGACGTCATAATTGTGTTGACATGTTAAACCCAGTATATAGAAAAAAACCGAAATAAAATTATTCATTGGCTGTTCGTATTGGTGAAAATTACTTAGCTTAAACTCAGGTAATTGTTCTCTGCACGTATTTTTTACATTATAAATTGTTACATATTTGTTAGCGCCACAGAGAAATCCCACAAATATGAAATATTGTGACAGCCCTATTTATGATCATTTTTTAACAAGACTGTCAAAAGTCTTAAGCCAATGAACAGAAACAGTAACTGGTCATGTATTGTTATGAAAAAAGCATTCTTGATGTCTTTGATAATTATGTATTTTCACATTACAACACGCTTTTTATGCATATGATTAATTATGTTTATGAACATATACTTTGTACATAGTCTTTCGGTTTTACCAAGACAAATAGCCATTTTAGACTTTCAGCGATTTCGCCAATAGGCTTAAGTTATACCACAGATCTAAGTCTATCGACAAACATGCCTATCCAGTTAAACCTGCGGAATGACATATGTGTCTCTAATTTACTACGCAGTCAATTTCTAGGCGATAAAAGTAGTTTCGTCATCTGTCTCGTCATTGTTTCACTTATATTGATAAGCGTGTGGAAGTGGTTTACATTCCATATTGAAAAGTTTATGAAGTAAGAGCAATAAATGATTAATATATTGATAGTGTCTGTAGCTGCTTAATGTAATGATACTGCTGTCAATTATTGTATTACTTGAAGTTGTTTTACAATATTGTACCATATTTATCATATTAATGAACCAATGAACCTTCAGAATGTGTTTGCCAAGTGTATTGGGCAAAACTGTACTTAAAGATTTTGAATGACAAGAAGAAGATAATGGAATTATATAATATAGTATTTGTTAGTAATACAAGGTAGAATAAACACTTTAATAGCCCGCATTTTTGCCATGCTTGAATCGTTTTTTGTTTTTTAATTAGATATAACGCTGTTTCAATACATTTTAGGTCATTTTACGGCAACTAGCGCATCTAACCTATCTTTCCTAGATCTTTGTCTATACCAGTACTCACTTACCCTTCTACAATGCCGGAAACCTCTCCATATTATTTAATCAATGGAGGAAAATTGACATTATAGTCTAATTTTCATGGAAGGGTATAACCTCCCCGGGTGGGATTTGAACCCGTACCCCCTTCCGGACACGAGCACCCGACGCGCTACCAACTGCTCTATCGACCCGGGTTGCTCGAATCGTGCTTGAATCTTATGTGTAAGGAGTAATCATTAGTATGGATTTGTAAGGTTACAATGTGCACGAAAGTGTTTCTGTTTTTTGATACTTGGATTGTTTTTCTAAGTCAAGATGATATGTTTGAATGAAATTACAGTAGTATGTTTGTTAGTCGTATATTATTAATTCTACAATGGCGGGTTGTTAGTTGGTTGATATGAGCTGGTTCTGAGAGTTTACCAGATACACAAACCTATTGATATATGTTTGACAAATAAGATGTAAACCATTGAAGTGACATATATTATGGCTAGAATGAGGGATTTAGGTTTTTATAATCAGAATTGTATGATTAAATAAATCAATGATAAGCTAAATCAATGAATGCAAGTTGCCCAAGGGTCTACCAACTTTTAATTACACCATTTTGAATCTTATTCAATAGAAATTATATAAAAATCATATGATTTTAAGGTATTACAGGCAGTCTTCATGAAAAGCCTTCATGACCATTAGACAATTGGTCCAAGGAAACGGCTTTTTAACTGGGCTAAATGAAGGCTGACCTGACCAAAATATTTTAGTGATATGTTTAAATATTGCTGTCTATTTTAATGATTTAAGTGATTTATTCTAATTCAATTAACAATATAATCACTGATAATCATTTTTTATTAAATTAGGATAATTGTGGTGGTAAATTGTTAGGGAACCATCGGGGCCACTCTTTTTTAAAGTCACTGGACCAACAACAGTTTATGTAGACTTAGTCCACGGTCCATTGGCTAAATTCAAAGACTGATAACAGATATGAATAAATCTAGCATAATTATTGGTTAAAAATGTGTTTATGTATGTTGTGTATGCCATGTTAGGATACAAAAGTAAATCTTTGAAATGGACAGTATATATTAAGATTTTTAATAATTTCCTATGATTCTTTAGGTCTGGTAAACTTTCATTCAGTCCAGTAAAAATACCTATTTCCTTGACTGAATGTCCAGTGCTAATTAGAGTCTGTCATGAAGACTGACTTTTAATAATTTTTATTTTCAGATTTCAACAACCCCAGAATCATGAAATCTACTGGATACTTGTTTCTTCTGATGGGTATGGTTGCCCTGGTTACAGTTATTCAGTCAAAACTCATAGAAGTGGGCAGCTATGGATTGATAAATGACATGCCATCACAAAACTTGAAAATACATAATGATAGGATATATGTTGGTGTTAGGAATAAGATTCTTTCCTTGAATAAGGATTTAGAACTGGTTAAGTTTTATAACACTTGTAAATCTGGGAATCAGGAGGACAGTTGTAACAATAAGAATAAAGTAATGATCTTGAACAATAAAGAAGATGAACTGATAGTATGTGGTACTGGGCTAGACGGAGTATGTGAACTATTGGGCCTGCCTGACTTTATCAGAATCAAAGGAGCTAATGAAAGCTCTTTAAGTGTGTCAGTTGATATTAATAGTCCGGCCACTGGGGTTATGACTAGAAATGGTAATTTAACGATTGCTGTCACAAATGGACCAAGAGCATCTGGGTCATATATTTATAAGGAAAGTAAAGAGTATGCTATTAGTAAGAGAAGGTTATCCACTCTAGAGGTGTGGAGTGGTATGTCTATTACTATGACAGAAGAAGCCAAGGATTTTGACACATTTGTTGTCAAATATAAAGATGGATTTCAACACAAGAATTATATTTACTTTGTTACAAATCAGCATAATTATGTTACTGGTGTAAAGAAGATTATATCAAAGCTAGTGCGACTCTGTGAAGATGATGAACATTTTTTTCAAGGTTATGTAGATATTGAAATAGGATGCATGGATGATGATGGTAGTGAATATAATCTAATTCAGCATATAATGAAAGCTGAAACAGTTAGTGGTGATGTTTGGTTTGTTGGTATATTCAGCAAGAGTGACAACTCGGATGGATTGCCTGGTGATTCAGTAATGTGTGCTACTAAGCTGGCAGATGTTAATCAAGTTATAAACTCAACATGGCAAAGCTTTATTCAGTGTAAAAATGAAACTCGTCTCGGCAGTCGAGCTTATTTTGAAGACAGGCGCACTGAGGAGGCTTGCAACAGCGTATGTTTTATTTTATAGAAATTCACCCATTGCATTTGCTACAATATTTTTGTGTATCAGCTTAGTATAAGGTTAAGTTGTAAGGATACCCCTAGTCAATTGATACATGTCAAGTCAGGGCTCAACATTCATTTTAAAGTAGGTTGCCTGGTTCAACATATGGCTACATATTTCACTTGCCTGAACCAAATGTTTACAAGCTGTACATAACAAGTTGGCAGCCCAAACCCAAGTATAGGTAATCAGAGGAAAATACTTTTAATGTCGAGCCATGCAAGTTACTTTGTAAACTGTCAATATTCAATGATACTGAAGGCTTAATTTTTAACTGTACAGTGTGCAGGTCAAACTTATGTAGATACAAACCCCATGGCACACTTTTGAATTGTTTAGTAATTTGACAACACAGTCTGCTTACTACTTTAATGAGCAAATGTTTCAGATAGTGTCATTATTAATAATGATGTATTTACATTTGATTAAATGGCTGCAATTTAAGTTCAGATATGTGAATCTAAATAATCTCCCTGAGTGTTGACAAATCAATTTTATACCAAAAACTTTTCATTAATATGGATGTAATTCCCATGCCATGTCATACCTAACAGAGAGTACTCAAAACAGTGAAAGGAAATATTTACAAATCTAATTCCCCCCCCCCATAAGACCTACTAAGGGCTTTCCTATTTAGTAAGCAGCATCACCTCTAAGATTGTTCAAATTATTGGTCTATGGTAAGAATCGGCCCCCACTGGCATCCTAGGTGTCACAATTAGTTTTAGATTATAATATAATCTTCACTGAAATCATTTGCTTCTGAGCCATATTTTGAAGGTTGTATCACCTATACATCCTCTACAAAGTTTGTTTATAACCAACTACATTTGTATTTGTGTATGCTTAAGTACCTTATATACTTACTGATTGAGGGGTTGTGGGTTCAATCTCTGGGGTGCATTCTTACATGGATATAGGACATGAAATTATTTCTATGGTCATTTTCCCACTTACCACTGATTCTAAATCATGTAGGTTGACTGACTGCTTCGATATGACCTATACATATGCAACAGTGTTAAACCCAACCACAAAACAACAGAAAACTTAATGTACCCAGTCTGGAGTTCACGAAATCTATCTGAATTAACAAAATTTCATGTCTGACCTTTCATGTTTTTGTTGAACATTTAGCATCATCATTCTTTTCATTTATAAATTATAGGAATCTGTTGAAGAGTCTGAGTACAGCTGTGAGAATAATTTTGGAGGAGCATTTTCTTATAACATTGGTGTACAAAAACTTAATATGACCTTAAAAGATACACTGGAATCCACAGATGTTACAACAGCCGTTCTCACAGGTATATTGGATGGAAGAAATAATAGTTTAAAGGGAAACAATCCAGTTATGATACTTGGAACATCAACAGGGAATCTTCATTGTGTAAGTTATCGTTATATGTACACTGTTCTCCAAAAGTCTTTGAACCTAATCTTGTTTTAAAAGAATCCAACTCACATTTACTCAAGAAAAAAATTAATATCTGAACCAATTCCAAAATCAGCATTAATAAGTGTCCAAGAAAACTTGTTAGTCGAGTCAGCTAAAGTGCAAACCTTGTCACAAGTGTTAAAAAACTGAATAAAAATCAATTTCCCAACTTTGAATATACTTGCAGGTTATTCAGTGGTGTGGAATTCCAAGTTTTTTCCCACTTTGTCTAAAGAAAAGTGAAATCTAAGGAAAATTGAAATCTTAAACTCAACTTGTCTGGGATCATAATGCACTTGCCATAAAGTTCATTAAAGAGTTATACATATATAGTGAACTGTCATTTAAAATGTATTTTTATAAGTAACATTTGAATATAATAGTTCACTTTTGAATATGATGTAAACACATACCATATCAATTACAACTATGTCAGTATAAATACAGCTTAAAATTGTTACTTGGGTTGGAAATAATAACATGTCCATAGACAAAAGTGAACAATTCTGGCATGGGAATTCCATGCCACTGACTATACAATTGGAAAAAATATTTGTGCTGGACAAAAACCATGATAACACACTTGGTGAAATTTTCATTTAACAGGATGCCCACGCTACCAGGAAAGTGGATTAAGTCTGGGAATTTCATTATGTATGCTCCTGGTTGTGAAAATTCTGCAATTTCTGCAAATTAATGCCAAAGACCAGAAACGGTACAAAACACTTCATTCTTGCTGAATTCTGTTGCCTTGAGAATGCCTTATGGTATTGTTCATTGAGCAACCATGGTGAAGTTAATCTTCAAATTGCAATAAAAACTTTTTTAAAAAATGGGAAAAAGCCTGAAATATTTCTTGCAGAATATTTAGAGAAACCCCTCCTTTATATTAAGTATTGTTTTCTATGACTATGTAGTAATATTTGTTTTGTTTTGTTTATTCAGTATAACTTAAAGATCAATAAAGAGGAATTTACTGTTTCAAGATATTTAGATTATTATTTGGGTAGTGATGTACCAGTTACTGGAATCATACAGAAGGATGAAGATTTTCTTTATGTTCTTAGTGAAACAATGGTAATAAGTTTTCATTCTATTATTGGACAAGGTTAGAATTGCCGTTGATGCATCATATTCATTTACAGTTATATCCTTTGCTCTAGTAACTTCATAAACCATGTACTTTTTGTTGTGTTTTACACTGGAAACACATTGTATAGGTCATATAACGGTCGTCCGTCAACCTGTTTACTGTAACTGGAAATGCTTAATCTCTTGATTTAGCTGTTAAGCATCTAATAAGCGCATACGTTCTTCAGTGACTGACAACTGCCCTACATGAGTAAGAATCATTGGTAGGATGGAGAATGGCCATAGAAAAAAATTCATGACCAAGATCCAAGAAAGAATGCCCTGCCCAGGAATCAAAACGACGATCCCTCAATCAGTAGACTTGCGTTGTACCATACCAACTAAGCTAGTGGGGCAGCTTCTAGCAATCATAGTCAGTATGTATGTTATGAGTTACATTTCATTTATAGCTAGCTGTGTGAACGTTTGCCAAAGCCCTGACCATCATTTATTTCATAATTTCAAACATGGTTTATTTTGAAGTAAGCTAGTTGCCCTGTTCAGATCATTGAAGATCAACAAATAAGTTATAGAGTCAGAAAGTAGGTCACCACCTTATGGTTTTAGTTGGGATATAAAGTCCTTTTCAAAAATCTGCTAAATGTGGCTGTCATACGAATATAATCTTGCTTGTGCATTGGGTTTTGTTTCAGTTATATAAATTAACAAGTACGAATTGCTCAGAATTTGGTTCATGTCTAAGTACAATAACCGGTAAAAACCCTCTATGTGGTTGGTGTGTTCTACAAAACAAGTAAGTCTACCTATTATTGAAAAAAGAACTATTTTTGATGGTATATAGGAATCTGCCTGGTGGTTGGTCGGTCGGTCGGTCTGTAGCTTTACTTGTCTGCTCAATTTCTCAGTACCTATGTACAGATTTGGTACAATGTAATGTGCATATTTGATTCACACTTTACACACAGGTATTGAGTAGGCATGACCATTTTGGTTACAGTTAATTCTGAGTTATGGTCGTTTTGATGAACAATCTTGTCTGCTTTTCTCAGCATCTTTTGTATTGATTTAATTCAACTTCTTGACAATGACCTTGGGAAGAATTTATCACATTTACATGGGTGCAAGTTTTCAGGCATATGCCTGAAGTTTAGGTTTTGCACAACAAATTAGACAATGTTTTGCTATTAAATTATGAAGAAAAAAATGGTTTCAAATTACAGTTTTCAGAATTTTCAAAATTTTTATTTTGCACCCATGCATTTAGTGATAGTTTGTTTGTTCGTTTTGTTGAGTTTAAGGCCGCTGTAACTCATTGTATATGACATATAACGGCGGTCAGTCAACCTATTCACTCCTCCTGGAACGGCCAAATGTCTGGATTAGCTGTTAAGCCTTTACTTCATACTGTCCCCTTTTGTCCCCTGTATGTGATTCTAATACTGTCCCCTTTTGTCCTCTCTACATTTTATGCTATCAAAAACATATTTCCACTAAATAATGTTAACATTTTTTACAGAATATTGTAGATACATCACTTACCTAATATATGTCCAGAAAGTTTTTTTTATGTTTTATTTTGACTTTAATCTCAAATATGACTTAAAACATACAGGTATCCATCCAGATGTCACACTCATTTTTTGTACATTCTGACTGGTTAAATTAATGTTTAATCCTTGGTTTTGTTAACAATTAAATCACTTTTTTAAATACTAACTTTTTAGTGATAAAATATCATCGTCTAATGAACTTTAATTTTAAGAAAAAGTTTTTTGATAATGCAAAAATGATGATTTTAAAAACAAAAATGTTTATTCAGAGAAATAACAAAAAATCTCCATGTCTGTTTCAAAATGTTTAGATTTTTAAGTTCCAGACAGTAGTATAATATACAAATTAGTCATGATATCATTATCAAAGGGATTAACATTTATTAATCAGTGATAAGAGGTCATAATTTCAATTTTTAACAGGTCCCCTAATGTTTTATGATCTATATTGTTCTCACAGCTGCAGCAATAAACATTTGTTAATTGATATTATCTTTTATTTTGGAATGTCAAACTGCTAGTGACACAATCAACACCAATTAACAATGATTATCAACTGCATTTTTGAAAGATATTGATCTTAAACCACTTTTATTACTAACTTAGATGATATATTAATGTTGTATTTGATATCAATTTATGTTTTCACATATTTTTAGTTTTGTATAATATTTCAACTGTCGTTACTTTTTACTAATTGTTGAAAAAAAATATGTAATTCACACCATTAGATAGCAAATTTAACACTTTAAAATATTTGTTCTTACTTAAATTTAATTTAATCGATATTTGTTATAGTAAATGCCTGTTAAAATATATAGGTGTCAAAACAGTAGCCAACATTAAAACTTTCTATGAAGATAAGGAACATTTTATCTCTGACTTGTATGAGAATCTGATAAGGATCTGGTGGACTGCTGTATTAGGTAAAGGGTTAACCAATTACTAAGCGCATACTTTCGTCAGTGTCCGACAACTGCCCTACATATATAAAAAATCATTTGTAGGAGGGAGAATAGCCGTAGAAATAGCCTGGAATCGAACCTCGATCACTCGATCAGTAGACTTGTGTGCTACCCATTGAGCTAGCTGGGCGACTTTTAGTGATAGGTTTAGTTTGTATAGACCAATTTGTTCCAGTAAAACTGCATTATAAATTTATAACCTATTAGGTATATTTACACTATACTTTAGTCAGTGATTGACATCTGTCCTATATGATTAAGAATCAGTGGTAGGAGGAAGAAATGGGGTAGAGTGCATTTCTTGACCATAGTCCACAAAAGTATGACCAACTGACGAATTAAAACTACGACACTTGGATTAGTAGACTTGCACACTACCAATTGAGCTAGCTGGACTAAGAGTCATATTAGCAAATTTCAAAGAAAATGTTCAAAGAAAATTTAAAATGACTATTTATTTTACAAGTACAGATTAAACTGGGCTATTGCTTGACAGTATTTAAAGGGTTTATGCAAGTACTTTTTTACTGTTTGATTTACAAAGGAACTATTTTAATTTTGTTTTCTGTTAAAAATCAATCATGCAGATCTAAATCGTAAGTGATTTTTTAAGTTCTCTGATTTTGAAGTGAAAATATATTCCATATCATTCCGTTGTATTCATAATCAAACTTAGAAAACAGAAATTGTCAAATGAATTAGTGATCACAAAGATTGGTGGAATATTTTGGTAACGTTGTTCCTTTTAACATAAGAGAAATATCTGAATTCCAATAAATGATGAGAAAATTAAAACAAACTGTTCGCATTATATGTATGTTTACAAGTTTCCTTTTTGTTGTTTATACTAATTTATTTTAGCTCGATTGTGAAACAAGTTCTTACAACTTATCACTTTCAAGTCTGCTTACTGGTCCTCCAGTACTTAGCTAGTAGGATAAAGTTTCTTACTTAAGGAAACAACAGGGTAGGTTTTGGATGAGTCATTTGGATGCATGACCTCTGCATAATTATACTATTTATGTGTCTCAATCAATAAAGTTACAGACATATACTCTTAGAGTGAATGAATCTTGTACAAATGAACTCTGTTTAGCTGTACAAACATTCTATTTTAAGTATCATTACTTTTGATAATCATCTTACATACAAGTACAATGGTATGTGTATATTGTATTGTATATTATAGGGCTACAAGAAGAGGACAGTGTACATCTGGGGATAATCATTGGTTATCTGCCCTTGATGGAAAATGCCCTTTATTTACGTATGAACCTAAAGGCGTTAAATATGGCACTACTGTTTCGGTAAGTTTTAATTTATTAACCGAATGAATAGATATTTCATGAATGCACACTCTTTGGACTTAGCTAATTGACTGGCTGCCTGTGAGTTGCTTTATAAGGTCACACACTTTGGACTCAGTTGACTGGCTGGCTGGGAGTTACACTTTGGACTTTTGTGACTGGCTGGCTCGGAGTTGCTTCATTAAGTCACACACACACTTTGGACTTTGCTGCCAGGCTGTTTAGGAGTTGCTTTATAAAGTCAAGCATGATTTGGACTTCTCTGTCTGGCTGGGAGTTGCTGATAAAAAGTTACTCATTGTTTGGACTTTTCTGACTGGCTGACTGGAAGTTGCTTTATAAAGCAAAACACACTTAACTTTGCTGACTGGCTGGCTGGGAGTTGTTTTATAAAGACACACACTTTGGACTCTGCTAACTGGCTGTTATGGAGTTGTTTTATAAAGTCACACACACTTTGGACTTTGATGGCTGGCTGTTTGGAGTTTTTTATAAAGTTTTTGAGTTGCTTTATGAAGTTCGACTCCCTTTGAACTTTGCTGCCTGGCTGTTTGGAGTTTTTTATAAAGTCACACACACTTTGAACTTCTCTGACTGGCTGGCTAAGAGTTGCTGATAAAAAATTACAAATTGTTTGGACTTTGCTGAAGGGCTGCCTGGGAGTTGCTTTATAAAGTCAAACACACTTACCTTTGCTGACTGGCTGGCTGGGAGTTGTTTTATAAAGTCATGCACATTTTGGACTTTGCTGACTTGCTGGCTGGTTTTTTTTATAAAGTCACAAATACTTTGGACTTTGATGACTGGCTAGTTTGGAGTTGTTTTATAAAGTCACGCACATTTTGGACATTGCTGACTGGCTGGCTGGGAATTGATTCATAAAGTCTCACACACTTTGGACTTTGCTGACTTGTAGTTTAGAGTTGTTCTTTAAAGTCACACACACTTTGGACTTTGCGGACTGGTTGTTAGGGAGTTGATTTATAAAGTCACACGCACAATTTGGACTTTGTTGACTGGCTGTTAGGGAGTTATTTTATAAAGTCACACACCCTTTGGACTTTGATGACTGGGCTCTTTGGAGTTGCTTTATAAAGTCGCACACCCTTTGGACTTTGTTGACTGGCTGTTAGGAGTTGTTTTATAAAGTCACACACCCTTTGGACTTTGATGACTGGCTGTTTGGAGTTGTTAAATAAAGTCACACACCCTTTTGACTTTGTTCACTGGCTGTTTGGAGTTGTTTTATAAAGTCACACACCCTTTGGACTTTGCTGACTGGCTGTTTGGAGTTGTTTTATAATGTCACACACACTTTGGACTTTGCTGACTGGCTGTTTGGAGTTGTTTTATAAAGTCACACACACTTTGGACTTTGAGACTGGCTGTTTGGGAGTAGTTGTGTAAAGTCAAACACACTTTTAACTTGTTGACTGGCTGTCTGGGAGTTGTTTTATAAAGCCACACAGTCTTTGGACTTTGATTGTTAACAAAACATTAACATTACCTATCTTCCATACGGAATTTTAGTATTTTTTAATATTTCTGAAAAAACCCCGTTGGCATTATTTAAATGTCTTACATGGTGAAAATTTTAGAAATACTGTGTTGGAACCAGTTAAACTTTTTCTAGAAATTTTCAACTGCCATAAAACATAGTTTTTGTTAGCGGTTGAATGAATTTGTCTGCTTATTTTCTCAGCGCCTATTGTATGCATTTGAAACAAACTACTTGACAAAGACACCATTTGGGGGAGGAGTATTTATCACATTCAGTGATTGGTCTAGTTGTCTTTTATTTCAGATCGTCTTAAATGTGACCAACGTACCCAAACCAGATGGTGATGTATACAAATGTATCTTTACAAACAACTCATCTGTTCTAGGATTAGTTAATGCCATACATGTTGGTGATGTTGTAACATGTCAAAGTCCTAATGGTAAGTAATGATCAGTAATGATCAGTTAAGCCTACAAAGAGTTCTCTTTCTAGTTTCTGGTCCCCAAAGAAGTTGGATTAATAGATAGGCAATTATTAGCTCACCTGTGCAAAAAAGTGCTCAAGGTGAGCTATCGCAGGGAGTTCGACCAATGAACGGTTGTGCGTGTGTCAATGTCAACAATTTCTTAAAACATCTTTTTGTAAAAAACCATACGGTGTACAATTATTACCTTTGGCATGTACTATCACTAGAAGGTGTTTTACAAAGATTGTTCAAATTACGCCCCTGTGGCACTATGTGATCACCTGATCCACAAGTTCGTTGTGTTTTATATGGGGTGGTACTGACATTCTACCATGACATGTACTGGTACGGGGTGGTACTAACGTCCTACCATGACATGTACTGATACGGGGTGGTACTAACGTTCTACCATTGCATGTACTGGTACGGGGTGGTACTAACGTTCTGCCATGACATGTACTGGTACGGGGTGGTACTAACGTTCTACCACGACATGTACTGGTACAGTATGGTACTAACGTTATACCATGATATGTACTGGTACAGGATGGTTCTAACGTTATACCATGATATGTACTGGTACAGGGTGGTACTAACGTTCTACCATGACATGTACTGGTACAGGATGGTTCTAACGTTATACCATGATATGTACTGGTACGGGGTGGTACTAACGTTCTACCATGACATGTACTGGTACAGGATGGTTCTAACGTTATACCATGATATGTACTGGTACAGGGTGGTACTAACGTTCTTCCATGACATATAATGGTACAGGTGGTACTAACATTCTACCATGACATGTACTGGTACAGGGTGGTACTAACGTTCTACCACGACATGTACTGGTACAGGGTGGCACTAACGTTCTACAATGACATATAATGGTACAGGGTGGTACTAACGTTCTATCATGACATGTACTGGTACAGGGTGGTACTAACGTTCTACAATGACTTGTAACGGTACCGGGTGGCACTATCGTTCTACAATGACATATAATGGTACAGGGTGGTACTAACATTCTACCGTGACATGTACTGGTACAGAGTGGTACTGACGTTCTACCACGACATGTACTGGTACAGTATGGTACTAACGTTCTACTATGACATATAATGGTACAGTATGGTACTAACGTTTTACCATGACATGAACTGGTACAGGGTGGTACTAAGGATCTACCATGACATGAACTGGTACGGGGTGGTACTAATGTTCTACCATGACATGTACTGGTACAGGGTGGTACTAACGGTCTACCATCACATGTACTGTACAGGGTGGTACTAACGGTCTACCATAATATGTACTGGTACAGGGTGGTATTACGTTTTACCAGGACATGTACATGTACGGGTAGGTATTAACGTTCTACCATGACATGTTATAGTATAGGGTGGTACTAGCGTTCTACCATGACATATACTAGTACAGGGTGGTACTAACGTTTTACCATGACATGTACTGATACAGGATGGTACTAACGTTCTACCATGACATGTACTGGTACAGGGTGGTACTGACGTTTTACCATGACATGTACTGGTACAGGGTGGTACTAACGTTTTACCATGACATGTACTGATACAGGGTGGTAATAACTTGTTAATATGACATGTACTGGTACAGGGTGGTACCAACGTTTTACCATGATATGTACTGATACAGGGTGGTACTAACGTCCTACCATGACATGTACTGGTACAGGGTGGTACTAACGTTTTACCATGACATGTACTGGCACAGGGTGGTACTAACGTTTTACCATGACATGTACTGGTACAGGGTGGTACTAACGTCCTACCATGACATGTACTGGTACAGGGTGGTACTAACGTTTTACCATGACATGTACTGGTACAGGGTGGTACTTACGTTCTTCCATGACATGTACTGGTACAAAGTGGTACTAACGTTCTACCACGACATGTACTAGTATGGGGTGGTACTTATGTTCTACCAGTACACCTACTGGTATGGGGTGGTATTACCTTTCTACCACGACTTGTACTAGTATAGTGTGGTAGTAACGGCATCAACATGATCAAGTACAAAATGTTACTAACGTTCTACCACGACATGTCTCAATCCTGATTTTTTGCTGATATATGTGTTACTTCATAATTTTTGACAAATAGATCTTGACTTTTGAAAAGAATTAAGGTAAGGCAGCGGTAAAAAGGGTAAAAAACACCCAGCTAGCTCTGTTGGTAGCACACAAGTCTACTGATCGAGGGGTTGTGGGTTCGATTCCCGGACGGGGCATACTTTTGTGCAGCTTGGTCATGAAATAATGTTTACGGCCATTCTCCCTCCCTTAATGTGTTGCTACGGTGTTAAACCCAACAAACAAACAAAACAAAAAGGGTAAATTGGTAAACCAGTCATAACTTTATATGCATTATCAATTTAATTTACTAAGCAGACATATGAATGGTAAATTCTGATCTGTTTATCTGAAATTTTATTGTACTAGAACCGTGGGAAGGCACTGTATTGATGAGGTTTTTTTTGTTATATATATTTCAGTTAATGTTCATGTTAATGTTAAAACAAGATTGGAATTATCACTATCTGGAAATATTATTGCTAGCGAGCCTTTTATATTTTATGACTGTGAACAATTCACCAAGTAAGTGTAAAATGTTTTCATGTTTAGCATCCAAGAACTCAAGTCTTCTGTAATTTTATTTTTAACTATTTTTCTGATACCCTTTCCTATAACTTGTGCTTACTTCACTAGTTTCATAATTCCTAAGCATGCCTACTGTGACATGGACTTAACATTGATCTGAATTATTAATGTATAACCTTATAGCTTTATGTAATTTCCGAATACAAAAATGTATATAGGATTTAGTTTCATTGCTTCTCCAATAGAAATTGATATGGATTTTAATTTCTTTTTTATTTTCTGAGATTAGAAGTTTGACTAATTTGACTGAAATGTTTACCATGAGCATTTACCTAAATATCTATTTCTTAATCACTATATAAATGGCAACACAAACGATGAAATTCTGATTCTATTTGATTTAATGTACACACTTTATAGATTCTATTTCCTTGCAGTATATTTTTGGATGTTGATGATTCAGGGCATGACCTAGCAGTTGCTTTATATTATTTCATTTTATTTATAGGAGTTAACGCCGTGTCAACATAATTTAGGCCATTTTACGGTGTCTAGCGCATATAACCTAGCTTTCCTGGACCATTGTCTATAACCAGTACTCACCTACCCTTCTACAAGGCCGGAAACTTCTCCGTATTATCTAATTAGTGGAGGAAAATCAACATTATTGTCAAATTTTCATGGATGGGTATAACCTCCCCGCTGGGAATTGAACCCACATCCCCGCGGACATGAGATTCCAAACACCAGCACGCTACCAACTGCGCTATCGATCGGGTTCCTAGCAATTTTGATTTAATTCTTTTTTGGTTCCTTACCATCCAAAACCATCCAGGTGTTTTCTTGAGCAAGTAACTTATACATACAAGCTCAGTACTTGGGGACCAGGGAGCAGACTCGAAAATAATAAGTCTAAGAACTTATTTTAAAATTGAGCAAAAATAGAATTATATAAACTAAAAAATGTGAAAATATTGTCTACCATTTTAATTTTGTATTCTAACAGATGTGGTGACTGTGTATCAACTGTTGGTGTTGACTGTAAATGGAATAGTGAAACATTAGAATGTGGTTCTACTGGTACTGATAATGTAAGTAATTGCTACATTCTGTATCGAGCTGCTACTTTCATGGAGCTTGGTCATGAAATTATTTCTACAGCCATCCTCCCTCCTATCAATTATTTTAATAATGCAGGGCAGTTGTCAGTCACTGACGAAAGTATGTGCTTAGTAGTTGGTTAACAGCTAAATCCAGAGATTTAGCCTTTCCAGGAAAAGTGAGTAGGTTGACTGACCGCCGTTATATGACCTATACAATGTGTTGCTACGGCGTTAAACCCAACAAAAACAAACTGATTTGAACTGTATTACCTTGTCTTATAGAAATTTAGCAAATCAAAAGAAAATCATCTCTAGGTTATTTGTGTAATGTTTGCTTTGACACCTGTATGTCGGCGCATGGTACACGTATGTAAAATAAATCACGACTACAAAATTACATGTATTACAAAGTCAAATCGATAACTATTAAATTGATACGGTCCAAACATGACAACATTCCGTCTGTAAATTCTGAGAAAATCCTAAAATAATAAGTGCACAGTTTCTTTTTGTGTTTACGTATATATTTTGTTTTTGTGTTGTAGAAGGACAGTTGTCCAGCTCTATCATCAAATGTAAAATATATGCCAAGTGATGTTATGGCAAATGTAATATTAACTGGAAGCAATCTTAATACAGTAAGTAGTCCATGTATACAAATACTGAAAACTTACTATTTTCAAAGAGAGATAAACATGCATTTGCTGTGATATGATATTGTTTTAATTCTTTTAGCTCATAATATTATGAGTACTTGTGCTCAGACTATATTGTGACTGGATAGATTTTTGATATACTTATAAATTCGTTGTTATGGGGTTACATGCAAATCAATGCAAGTATTAACTTGCAATTTCATTTATTTGTATCAATCACCTGTACTCCTAACTTCGCACAGAGCAGTGCAGTTGGAGTCTGCCCAAGTAGTTCCCATAAATTCAGTTTATCATAGTCCTGTCATTTTGTGGAATCCCTGTATGTCAGCATCAATTGTGTCCCAAGTTTCACTGTCATGCAGTAATGCACACATGAGTTGTATGCTTACTCTTAAACTGACAAGAATATGTGCATGGATGTCAAGATTGGCTAGAGCTTTGTGAACTTTCCCCACACAGTACAACACCTAGTTGCCATGGCTAGTGTTTCCTCCCCCTGCACACAACACGTCACCCAGACAAACAAACTTGCTACATCTATTATTGACAATATTGACATAGTCTGGGTCATCTGTAGTGGAGGGACAAACTTGTTATGTAGTTCATTTGCAGAATAGTTGTCATTGTTCTGGTTAATATTGACATAGCCTATGACATTAGTTATGGAGGGAGCCCGTCTGGCTAGCTCAGTCGGTAGCGCACAAGTCTACTAATCGAAGGGTGGTAGGTTCGATTTCCGGGCGGGGCATACTTTAGTGTAGCTTGGACATGTAATAATATTTATGGTCATTCTTCCTCCTACCACTAATTTTAAATCACTTAGGGCAGTAGTCAGTCACTGACAGAAGTATGCACCTAGTAGTTGGTTTACAGCTAAATCCAGAGATTTAGCCTTTCCAGGAATAGTGGATAGGTGGACTGACTGCCGTTATATGACCTATAAAATGAGTTGCTACGGCAAACGAACAAAAACAAAAAACAAAAGCAACTGGATTATTGGGTAATATTACCCGTTGTATAAATACCATTTATGATTTACCTGTGTTTCATATCCTTGAAGTATTTAGTATTCAGTTAAAAATGGGTCAGTACACAATTAGTCTAATTACATGTGAACATACTTGGGTTTAGATTAGTTTTGCTCTGACAAATTAATATTTTGTAAACTACTGTAGATATATAATTTTTGTTTTCAGGCTGGGTATAAATATAAATGCCAGATTGATGGTCAATGTTTTAATGCTGTTTTAAATGGAAGTCTTACATGTCTAGATGTTAAAGTAAGTTTACAATAAATATATCCCCACCCCGTAAAAAAAAATATGAGGGTATATAAAAGTCAGCTTGTCGGTCAGTCTGTAGCTTTTTTATGTCCGCTGAATTTCTCTTTTTTTGAAATTCTTTTTTTGCCAATTTTATTCAAACTTAACAGATGTACCAGTTATCAGGCAGAAATGTGCATATTTCGTTTTGATTACAGTCCATTTATTTTTTGCAGAGTTATGGCCCTTTGATAAAAAACCTTGTCCTCTCATTTTCTCAGCATCAACTTTTTTGACAAACACCTTTTTGGGGGGGGGGGGAGGGGGAGGGGATTTTATCACATTCTGTGATTAGTCTAATATACAAAAAAAACAGCAATTTCTAGTATTAAACTGGGTCATATTATTTGACTATTCTTAAATTTTTAGAGACATTGTTTTATGATATTTTAATTTGGCCGTGACTGAGTTGTTACAGCATTGGAATGGTAACCATTTAACAGCCTATCTTTGTTCAACTCCCACGCAAAAACCTACCTTCGTTTCCATAAGCAAGAAACTTTCTCCTTACTGCTTAGTACTGGTGCCATAAACTGGACCAAGAGTGATTAATCTAAGATGTATGAATTTTAATTAATGACGCTTAAATAAATTAGCACAAATAATAGTTTTAGCATTTATTTTTATTTTATTCTATTTTAGCTGCCTGGTTAGCTAAGTTGGTAGCACGCAAGTCTACTGATCGAGTGGTCATGGGTTCGATTCCCGGGCAGGGCATACTTTCATGATGCTTGGTCATGAAATTATTTCTACAGTCATTCTCCCTCCTTCCAATGACTTTTAATTATGTAGGGCAGTTGTCAAGCACTAACGAAAGTATGCGCTTAGTAGTTGGTTAACAGCTAAATCCAGAGATTTAGCCTTTCCAGGAGTAGTGAGTAGGTTAACTGACCGCCGTTATATGACCTAAACATTGTGTTGCGACGGCGTTTAACCCAACAAAAACAAACAAACAAACAAAAGTATTAGTATTTGAAAATTAACTGTATTTGACTTTTCATGAAATAATAAGAGCTATTGCTAAAACGTATGTAGTGCCCTAAAAAGTTCTTAGACTAGATCTAGTTAAAGTTTTGAGAAAAAAGTGATCATGTTTTGTATACCTCATTCAAATTCAAATACCATCTTTTCAATTTCTTTGGTAAATAGTGGTGAAACTGCTCTTAAATGAAAGAAGTGAATCGTGTTAAAACACCGTCTAGAAAGTGTTATTGTATAACCCAAAAGATTTCTTGTATTCTACAATGATAAAAATATATTTTTTACCATTTAATCATATTATGAGTATCAGAATATATTTGTCAAGAAATACACCTATTCAGTCTTCGAATTTAGCCAGTGAACTGAGGACTGAGTCCACCGACATTGCTTCAGAAAGTGAGTCAGTTAACATCCACATACGAGTATATCATAGTTTAATAAAAAAATCATTATCTGTTACCTGTTATAATGGATAGCATATCTTAACATATCATTAAGATTTTTTGGTCAGGTATCATTTCGGTCCAGTACAAAATTTCGTTTCTCTGAACCAATTGTCCAATGCTGTTGAAAGTTTGTTTTTACTGCATCCATTACGCTACGTTTACATATATGCATGGATTTCTCTCACAAATGCTTATGTATGGTACATATTTGAATAGCAAGTATTGCTATTACCATTGTCATTGTCAAGTATCTGTTGATAACTTGTTGTTATTTGTTTATAACTGCCGTACATCTATCTCCAGGATTTCTGAAGCCGCCCGGCTAGCTCAGTTGGTAGCACGCAAGTCTACTGATTAAGGGGTCGATTCCCGGGCGGGGCATACTTTCGTGGAGTTTGGTCATGAAATTATTTCTACGGCCATTCTGCCTTGTACCAATGATTTTTAATTATGTAGGGCAGTTGTCAGTCACTGACGAAAGTATGTGCTTAGTAGTTGGTTAACAGCTAAACCCATAGATTTAGCCTTTCCAGGAGGAGTTAGTAGGTTGAATGACCGCCGTTATATGACCTATAAAATGTGTTGCTACTGCGTTAAACCCAACAAAAACAAAACAAACAAACAAACTAGGATCTCTGTTAGAATTTGTAAGACGAGTGGGATGTATGTGAATCGGGATTTAAGCTATTTATGTTGTATTTTACAGATCAGTACAAACATAAGTAAATCAGAAAAACCAATCAAGGTGAAGTATGGACTCAGTGATATTCAAGATTGTTCTGCCATGAAAGATATTGATGATGAACACAGCAATAAAGGTATTGATTGTAAATTTTCTTTGAAATCTGTTTAGGCAGTATAGGCTTTTTTGGGGAAATTGAAAATGTCTGTTATTGGGTTGTCTAGGAGATTTTAAATAATCTGTTATTGGGTTGAGTGGGACAATTGAAGTTACCTGTTAAAGGATTGTCTGGGACAATTAAAATTATCTGTTAAAGGATTGTCTGGGACAATTAAAATTATCTGTTAAAGGATTGTCTTGGACAAATGAAATTATCTGTTAAAAGATTGTCTTGGACAATTGAATTTATCTGTTAAAGGATTGTCTGGAATAATTAAAGTTATCTGTTATTGGATTGTCTGGGACAATTGAAGTTATCTGTTATGGTGATACAGTACCTGCCAGAAAAAGTAACAGCCATGTATAACTTAAAATGTTGTTTTTTTTCGTGTAAACTTTTACATGTAAGGTCACTGTAAGACTTAGTCCATATTGTAAAATTTAAATATCAGTGTTACAGATTTTGTTACCATATGAAAATAAGATAGTACAGTAATCTTTCTAGAAGACAGGCTATTTCAATTTACAAAAACATGTCAACTATCAACACTTTCCATGTAATCCACTTGTGTGTAGCTTTCATTTTTACATGTAGCAAATTTGTTTTGCCATGCAAAATGCATAATAATTGACATTTGTTACCGAAGTCGGAGAGCAAATGTTTAGAAAGAGAGTGTATAAAACACAAGGGGTTGTCTCAAAATTAATTGTATAAAATAAATTTTATTTTATTCGATACCCAAAAGAATCTCACAATTCAATAAGATGTGATTCCAATAGTTCTTTTTGACATTTTCATGAAGTTGGTGTAGATTTCTTGTTTTCTCTTATTAATTCTTTTACGATCACTCACGGCTACAAGGGTGCTTAGATTTTTTTACCTGTTGATCATCTTTAAACCTGTGAAATACAGTTGTTCCTTAAATATAAATTGGTCACTTTTTTAATTTTAGTAAAAACATCTACCATATTTGAAGTAATCATTATTATATAATTGGACCATATTGAAAAATAGTTTTTGTGGACCATATTGAAAATTGGGTTTAGCCAAATATGTTATCCACTTTAAATAAAGTTCTTCTTCTTCTTATTATTATTATACTTATTATTATTATTATATGTATATTTGGTTTTTGGACTCTCAATCCTGATAAAAATGTGCTAGAAAGTATTTAGTGTTTGAATAATTAAAACGTGTGTAATGACATGGAGTATTTTCCAAAACATGTCCTGCTCAGTGCTACCTAATATTGTTAAAGTGATTAAGATCATGAAATAATAAAATATGATAAGACACATATATGTTCATTCAAATTTTCATAAATTTCACTGTTATTTTTGAAATTCATTGAAAAATATTGAAAAAAAGTATGATACCTGTTCCGAAACTTTTTGAACGATTCGCGTAAATGTGACTGTTTTTATATTTTAGTTATAGTTTATGATTGTGGTAAACTTGTAAACCAAGACTGTAGTAAATGTTGTGCATTGAATAAGGAGAGATACAAATGTAACTGGAACAATGGTGGATGTCAATACAGTTCTACCAGTACTCGGTGTAATGACAATAGTGGATGTCCTAAACCAATAATTGACCAGGTAGGAGACGTGTACTAGCTACTTTATATGTACATACCTCAGTTTGACAGGTCTGCATGGCAGACTTAGGTATCTTGAGTAAGAAGTACATTTACTAACTTCTACAGAGTGGGCCTCTACGAAACATATGCTGTGCACAACAACAGCTTTTGATATTTCCTTTAAATGTAATTTTAATTGAATATAGCCTCTTCAGATCAACTACCTCTAAACAGCAACATACTTGAGTCTTTCCCAAGATCAGTTGATGTTGTTCTAGAGAGGTTGTACTGTATTTGTAAATGAAGTCAAATTGTTAGTATTTTAACTAAATGGTTCACATTGCTTAGGTCCACATGGAAAGGTTGCACCTGTTGTACGGGTTTGATTCAAACTTCAAACATAGAAGGGGTATCAAGCAGACATGTGCATAGCATATTTTAGCTACGGTCCATTGATTTTTTTGCAGAGTTATGGCTATTTGATGATAAATCTTGTCTGGTTCAATTTCTTCTCCCCTACCACTGGATAGACTTCTTTCGTGTCTGCTTATGCTTTTGATTTTGATGAATTACAGTTAGTAAAAACATACACAACTCATTAAATTTAATTTTATCAAGCTCTATACTCTGTAGCTTATAGCAATTTTTGACAAAGACCAGTTGGGGATATTTATTGCATTCAGTGATAGGCCAAGAAATGTTTGTCTCTTCGATGGCTTTCATTAGTTCTACAACAAGGAGAGTCATCACCAGGGCTTTAAGGATTCACTAGGAAGTAGACTTGATGTAATTTTATTCTCCTGATTTAATTTTGGAACAATGATTCATTAAATTATATACTTTATTCTAAAAATGAAATTGTATACATTGTAAATGGAACCAGATCTATAAAGCAATTTTCTGATTTAATTATCTGCAGTTTATCAAAGTAACCTAAAACTGAACGAGACAAGCTGAGAGTTACTTAAAATCGTAAAACCTGGCGATATTAATGTTTTTAAATGCATGACATTGAGTGTTTTGATAACATTATGTTGAGCTGCCCAGGTAGCTCAGTTGGTACCACGCAAGTCTACTGATTGAAGGGTCGTGGGTTCGATTCTCGGGCGGGGCATACTTTCGTGGAGCTTGGTCATGAAATTATTTCTACAGCCATTCTCCCTCCTACCAATGATTTATAATTATGTAGGGCGCTGACGAAGGTATTTGCTTAGTAGTTGGTTAAAAGCTAAATCAAGAGATTTAGCCTTTCCAGGAGGAATGAGAAGTTGACTGACCGCCGTTATATGGCCTATAATTGTGTTGCTATGGCGTTAATCCCAACAAACAAACAAAACATTGTGTGGTCTACACATCTCTGGACTATTTAAAGTGTAAATTGCATTTTTTGAAAAAGTGTCATGCTGATACACGGTCATTGACTCTACAGTTATTACCCTTGCTCATTGGGCCTTTAGTACTTACATGTATACCCGTACATCATTCTCTTTAGGAAAAATATTACTCCTTGCATGTGTACAGCCAATACATACACGCAATGGAATTTTACTATCATGGAAGGTTCTCATTTTCACTGGGGTTAGAAACAATTGCTTGTTAATTATTTAATCAAGGAAATGAGCTATGCTCCTGGTGGGGTTTGAACCAACGACCCCACAACCTCTAAAGATATGTCCTAACCATTTGCGAGGGATGATCCAAAATAATGTGGACTTTTGCTTCAGATAACATTTATTAGGTACAATCCGATAACAAAAAACATCAACATAAATCAGAATATGTCCTGCATATTCTTACAAAATATCAGAAAAAAATACTGACGCAGTAAAAAATAATGAACATTAGAAAACTATCACTTTTAGCTACCCAATGCATGTTTACGCTCTTATCCTAATGTTAATGACATGGTCACTCACGCAGCGCAATATTCAATGTCAAAGACTATTTCTTTTCAAAATAACCCCTCCGCACTCAACACAGCGACGGTGGCCATGTACCCACTGATTGTATGTATCTATATACCACTGCTGGTCATACTGGGTGACATACTGACAAGTGGCGATGAGCAGTTCTCGCAAATACCGAAAACGCCTTCCTTTCAACCGTTTCTTGACCTCACTTCGTATTTTCTCGACCTAGTCTTTCTTCAAAGCTTTCTTCACCCTTCGCAACCTTTTTTGTGCCATTTAAAAACTAAACTTCTAAAGACGGGATTTTTTGTTTAGAGTCTTTAAACTACTTTAGAGTCTTGGTTGTCATTTTTCAGAGATCATAACAAATTTTATAATGCAACATACTTCCATTTTGTTAGATGACGCCATTTTTACATTCGTTGCATTGGTGATATCGCGTTATGAATGTTGTTTTCTCTTGAACTCCTTGATCAAATGACGTCAAATTTGAACACGACATCACGTTAACACCTACACAGAAGTCGGTGAAGTTTTATGCTTTTTGTTTCATTATTTTCTGAGACAACAAAACAATACTCAAACTTAGTGATTATAATGGCGCACGTCGCATCAGCGTTACATTGGTTATAAAAAACAAGATGTGGTAGTATGATTATTTAGATGTATAATTTTATAGCCTCATTTGATTCATTAAATGTTCCAATTTACACCCATATAAGTTTTATTAGAAATATTGTAAAAATTGTAAAAGCAGTATTAATAGCCCACTTTATATTGGATCAACCCTAGTACTACTACTTCTACATGACATCTTGACCTATAAACCACCTTATTATTTCCTATATTTTAGTTGAAACCATCTGATGGACCATATAAAGGTGGTACTGTCATAACACTAACTGGTAAACATTTTGGACATTGGAGTGATGGAACTATCGATTTTTATAAAACTATTTTGCCTGTCCGAGTAGATAACAGTTCATGTAAAGTTAGTGACAATAAAGATGATTATAATGTACATCCTGGAGGTTCAAATACAGATTATCTTCTACCATTCCCTACAAGGTGAGTTACAACATTTTCCACCAGCTTTTTAAAGCCACTATTTTCCCTTTTAAATAAAAAATAATACTTGTTGTTACATTGTATGTTTAATTTTAGAATATATTATGCTAAACCATTACATAGGATTGCATATTTGAACATATCACTAGAAGTATTTTTGGTCCAATAATTATTCATTTTGCTGGACTGAATGTCCAGTACTAATGAAAGTTTGTAGTTAAGACAGATTGTGACTGAAATGTTGTTATGTTGTTTTTATAAAATTTTGCAAACTGTTTTTTTCTGAGGCCAAATTAGTGAGGCCGAGCATGCCACATTGGTAGAAAATGGGTGAAAATTACATTGTCACAAATAATAACTGCTCTTCAGTATTGTAAGCCAACGGGTTTTCAATTAGCAACAAGTTTATATAAAAAGTGAAAAGTATTCAATTACTTATTTCAATCCTACTTTTTCTACTCTTAACAGCCTTACTTTTTTGGATTGTCATGGAATTGACTAGTACAGAGTAATTTTATTTCACATCAAGTCAATGTATGAGAACTGCCCTACTATTCCTACTTCTCTAATTCCTTTCTTTTGCCCTACTTTTATAGTAAAAGGAGCCCTACTTTTTCACTACTTTTTTATGGCAGAGCACTTGACAGCTTGCATCAGTCCAGTTCTATTTAGGCTATTGACTAGATACGTTACAGGTGGTTAGATTTAATAGAAGAGAAGGGCAGTGCAACAGAAGCATTACTTTTGTCAGGCACCACATCCAACTCTCAAGGAGTTATATTTTTTCTTGTGTATTGATTCAAATTTGTGAATCATTAATCAAATTTTCACATATTTTCTGACTCTTTCCCACTTAAAGTGCACATTTGACAGCCGTTTCGCGTTAAGTTAAGCAATTATTGAGAAAATATGTCACATGAAATTTATGTTGCAGCACTCAAAAAGTTTGTTTAAAAATGTAAACTTCAACCTTTCACGGACTTAAAATCAGAAGTTTTTTTAATAACAAGTTCGTTAATAAGTAAATACTTGTGATGAGTTTTACCTCGTAATTCTTATCCGTGAATTACGTTACTGTGGTGAATCAATTATTAACAATGTCTAAAATTAAAATACAAACCATGTGTGACACCGATGATGAGTTTTTTCAATTCATTGATCATTTCTACTAATCAAACAACCAACACATAACAAGAACAAATATGTATATCAAACATAATAAGGACGAAACAAATAGATTATAGACTATTTTATTGGCTTTTTTCTTTTAGAAAAAGTCCTTTCCCTGTCAAAAAGTATAGATACTGATAAGCATGACATACTTTAACATTGAAATATCGATACAAAATGTCATACCCTTTCCTAAAAGTATTCAAACTACGGTGTCAAAATACTGAAAGGATAGTGTAGTACAATAGTGTGTATTTATATGTACTAATGGTAACGTAATTCACATAAATTTTATTTTATATGGCGTGAATCTATAAAAGTAAATACTGTTAACTAGAGATATAAAATGGAAAAATCTCTTTAGTGTATAGTTCATTTGTGCTAATTTTTAGATTTTAAGCAGTAGATTGGATGACTTCGGACCTTTATATAATTGAAACCTTTGTACGACATACGCGGTTTGATAAAATTTTAAAATGCCTTTTAAAATACATTGCAAAATGATTAATACGCAAGCTGTGATAACAAATAAATGTCTACAACACTAAATACGTAGTAAATACTTGATAAAGCTGTAAAAGGACATATCATGGAGAATCATAATGTCGCTAATTTAAGAAAAGAACGGTAACGTAATTCACAATATATTTGTACAAAAGTTCTTTCATGTTTGAAAATGTTCTATATTGCTGACACTCTAACTTAATTTAACAATAGAGAAATCCTTGTTCTGCCAATGATGAAAACTAACTTATTGGTCATTATGTATAATTTATTATTAGTTAACGAGTTTGCAAACACAATTTTCCAAACTGTTAACAATGATTTAAATGGAGGGGCATATTTTCTGTTATATGAAATATTTTCATATTTTACATACGAGGCATAATTGGAAGCCTGCAGTTTATACATGATTTATTTCTGTTTCATGGGACTAAACGTAAAAGAACATCACTCAATACTCCTTGTCAAGATTGATTTGAAGCTTTAAAAATATATTTGATGCATGAAAAATAAGTTTACATGTAACATGTTTCAACACTTCTAGTATATTGAACTTGAAGCATTCCGACGTCAGCGTTGAGTAACGATGATGTAACTTCTTATTGTAAAGACAAGTGCATGGTTTTCTCACTCCACATAATCACTAATTTAGATATAACATATTTTATTGCCTACATGTAATTATTATTGTAATTATTACCAACGTTCTTATACATAGAATATACATAACAGTATCTAACAGTCTGCCCACAAGTTTGCACCGCTGGTTGTCTCTTGCGTCAAGTGTTGATAAATTTGAACTGTAGCACGGACAATTTTACATCTAGATTCTCTATCTTCTTGTCTGCCTTCTTCACAGAACAAGTAGTTTTCCAGCTACCCGTTCTCTCTGTGAACTTCATGTTTACTACCATGTCAGAATATCTCCTTCTCTTCATAAAAGGAATTGGACACTGCTACCATTTTAATTAAATCACATAATCCATCTGCCTATAATCAATTATCGCTACCATATTTAGATTAGTGTTACAACGATCTGCAACTTTGCCTTTTATCGTCATGCGTCTCCTTTGGTTTTTGCTTTTATATATTTTATGGGTCCATAATCGTATACATTTTTGTCTCATTCTAAATATATTTGGGCCTATATTGGTTGTTAGTTTGTACAATGTTTTAAAGTTTTAATTCAATTAATTTTCTCTTTTCAAGTAGCTTTAGCCATATTTTGGCTTTCTTCAATCTCCCTATGCCCTTTGCATCTCAACCTTGCTTTTACCCACTGGCCAAACAAAATTAGAGGGATTGTGAATTACGTTACCGCTCTGTGAATTACGTTACCATTTAAAATGTGTGTCTAGCATGGACATATGAACAATACAACATAACTGTTACTGTGTAACTAAAATAATGCCCCAGAAAAAACAACTGATACACAACTGATTTATCTATTATGCACTTGTATGATGAAACTATTTAAGAAACATAAATGACTCACATTCATCATAAATTATTCGTAAAAGTCTCTTACTTATGCAATTTCCTTCTTCAAAAACTTTCAAAATATTGACACCTCAACGTTCTTAGGTGTTGCTGTAAATTTAACCTGTTATAATTGACCCTGAGTCCTAATTTCGGCGACTAACTGATATTTGCGGTAACGTAATTCACAATAACGTAATTCACGAATCGATTGTTTATTGGGCTGTTTATTTAATTGCATCAAGGCAATGTTAATTCATTTGGTTTTTACTTAAGTTTATAAGATGGTAGTTTAGATGGAATTTAGTAAGTGGATATAGGTAATGTTAGTGTGTATGAAAACATCTAGTAACGTAATTCACTAAACCTAGGTTTTATTGAGTGAATACCGTTCTGAGGAGATGTGTGGATTATACAATTAATTAACAACCAATCTCATTTGTCAATTTTGTGCTACATACATTGAGTAGTTCCCAGAAGATAAATACATATATATAATGCAATGAACATCATGCCAGCAAGCCTGTGGAAAATGGTAACGTAATTCACGTGAATTTGTGGGACAGCAAAGTCAATGCGTAAATATTTTTATGATGTAAGTTGTGGAAGTTCAAACTATTGCAGTTGTTTGGCCTATGTGTATGCTTTATGATGAAAGTCAGAATTCTCATACCTTGAGCAGAATAGGGCGACAATAAATCTGAATATCAATTGACCCAAACAGTGGGACAAGGTATTTTGATGAATATGCAACATTCCCGCTGAGTAAAATTATCATCTAGTAATGGTTATGTTTATAAATGTATATGTTTTCGGTAAAGACATATGTCTCCTAGGTAAAGGACAAATTTGGTAATAAACTATGCTATATTCTTAGTAAAAATACTATGTGACATGATATTTTTGCAATTGCTTAACTTAACGCGAAACGGCTGTTGATGTCTCCAACGTCTATTATGTTTGCAGGAATAAAACTAACATAATTTATGTAAATGAAATGCATATTTACAAGTGATAATGCTATAGTAAAAGTATAAACGTCATATTTCGTGAAGAAAACTTCTTTTTGTTTCAAAATTTGTTCTCTTAATTAAGCTAGGGTGTAGAAAATCCCTATGTCTCCAATGACAAATTCTTACAGTTAGCTTCATATTTTTTTAATAAATCAGACAGATTTCCAATTAGATATATCTTTAATATGTCAATTATTACTAAATCCTCAAGAAAAACAAATATTGTAACGTAAATTCAAAAATAATTGTCCACATCTCATACAACAAACGTTGTCTCTAAACTCCGATAACGTACGGGACATTTATCTAAAGGCTGCATTAATCTCACAGTAGTGCACTCTTTATTGACTATTTTTGCGTAAGTTAAGTCCATAAAGTTATATTATAATGATGAGATCTTCATTTTAGCTGGCATTCTATCGGTATTGGTAATTTATAAGTTCATTTATAAAAGAAATGAATCGTAATTTTCTCTACGTAACGAACAGGACAGTTAGTAAAATCAAATTATCTAACAAACCTTTTTAGATAGATATATAAATTCTTCATTGAACGGATCTTCAATGATATAAGAAAAAATTTATTAAGTGTTTTTATAATCCATTTAAAGTGCATATTTGTGACACACAAAAAAGCAGCAAATAATAAATGAAAATAACGTATGAGTCCGTAACGTACGGGACAAAATGTGACACAATGGTTGATAATCGTCTGAATATTTATGGTAAATTGCTTTTATAAGGTTCCTTAACATGCATTTAATCTTCGCAGATGTAAATATTATGGGAACGGCAATTATATTGAAATCGATGATGTTCAAAAGTTACTATCAGGAGTGACGGGAAAATGTAAGCCATAATACTTATTATTTGCAATAAATGATGAATAGTTTGCATTGTTCTTCATCGAATACCATCTAGATATGAAATAATGAGTTAAAACAATGCCTCGTTGGATCAAATTATAACTTTAGAATCATTTTAGCACACACTGCATTAATTTGATCAGTTGCATACATTATTTTACTTATTTAATTACGTACGAGACAATGTAGAATTGTCTAAACATGCATTTGCCGGATAATTGTATGGTTGTAAATCACATGTTACCTCACTACTAAATAGCGTTTGTTAGTTTATGCGTTAATTTGCTATGTTTCTTTGTTAAGCTTTTCACAATATTGTTGAATTTTGTTCTCTTGGAAAAAGGAAAATGGTTCGGATAATTATTATAATTGAAAGGTATTATTGTAGTTTTATATGTAAAACACAAGTACATTGACTTGTAAAACAATTTTCACAACAATGTAAGTTGTACTCTTGCAGTTTAACTAAGTTATCGATAGTTTAGATGACCAAACTGAAGTATGTAATGTACGAGCCAATTTTGCAAACGTACGGGACAATAATTATATTCTTTATTGGTTGTTTTGGGGTGGTTCACATTCACACAAAGTTTTGTTATAACACTAAGACAATGGTATCTAACTATTTTAAACAGTTTCATTCTACATTTAACCTATTTGTATCGTTCTGGAACAGTTGATATGAATGATATTTTTAAAACAAATAAAACTAATGAAAGTATTGTATTTAATATGTATGTTTTTCTGAAAATATCTGGCATACTCTTCAGTCTTTATCATTTATTCCGAAACATATTACCTTATAGAATGCAACCGTATTGAATGTCTCAACAGTTTGACAATTACTCCTTTTAAATAAGTGAAATTACAGCACAGGTTCGATTTTCAAAAGCACATTTAATAATGCTAGGTGTGACCTTTCACCGGCCTATATCTAAAAAAGTATACCAGCCCAGCTAAAAAGATTTTTAAACTGCGTACAGAACATGTCTACAATGCCTATAATTGATTTAAAATTCATATTTGATGACATGAAAAAAATATGCCCATATGTCCACATTAATTGGGATTGAGTCTTCTATGTAGCTTATAGTAATTTAAAGCCTTGTTATCGAAAGTAACACTATTTTTGGACAGCAAGGAAAATAGATATTTATCTATTTCAAACACCATTAATTAATTATCATGATATTTTAAATAAATGCAAATATAGCTTAAAAATGTTTGTATTATCTATTGCATTTCAAAATGATAGTAGATCGAATCTGAATGTAGAATTTGGTTGTCAATACTTAAAACACTAGTTTTGATCACAGTTTGTTTAAGATTAAGTCATATTACAGAAAAAAAGCTCACTCCAAATTACGTAATTAAGCTTTAAAACTATTGTGGATAAGGTATATTAAACATTAGCGTGTAAATGAATATCGTGTGCTCATATATAAGTACCCCACTTATTAAAAAAAGATGCTTGGTCAAACTAAAAATATAATATGTATTGAACTGTTTATTGTGTCTCCAGTGCATGTTATATGTTAATAACTTCATGGTTGTAAAACAGTTTTCAAGGCTACTGTTAATAAATATATCTTCATATAGTGGCTTTGAAAGTTCTCTATAAAACATAATATAACTAAACGTAAAGAAAAACTTGGTATATAAAGATGTGGAGTTGTTCCATGTATCTGAATGTTAATTGTGTCATAGAATTTTCTAAAGGAAATATTGTCGCTTACAGAATTGTTTGTACAGTGCCACAAATAACTCGAGGAATCCCCAGTAATATCACTATGCTTGAATCAGATGTTACATTAAAAGTTGAATTGTCAGGCCCAAAATCTGATCCAAAACAGTTTACATACAAGGTTAGTATGTTATATGTGTTGATTTATTTCATCTTGTCTACACAGTTCATTCGAATCATTCTTATTAATTATTCTAGAATATTTCACTAATTAGAAACAATGAGAATGCTCTTTGACTTTGATTAATGGAAGCAGCAAAACATAGAAGAAATGTTATAGTTATTACGACTGCAATGGTAAATTATGAGGGCGCTGATTCTTTTTTATTCAAGACCCTTAGCATGCTTAGTTTAAGATACTGGCCTTTAAGGACGCTCCATGCATTTGCAAATTACTTTTGACTTTATCAGATTTCTTTCAGATTGTGTACACATGTAAATTTAAGTTTCGTTTTTTTTTGGCTTGGTGTTCAAAATGAATATTGAAATATATCACGCAGTAGTTTGGACCATGACATCACCAAGGCAACGTAAAAATCATTTTGATCACCAAAACGAAGAAACTTTTATTGTCTTGTGTACTTAATTTGATCAAAATTGGATACAAGTCAAAAAATGAATTGCTGAAGTGTGGAGCTACCTTATATGTGTCATTAAAAGTTTAATGAATAAAAGGAAGAGTGCGCCTAATTGACAAAGTATGTTGACAATAAGACATGTTTCAAGTCTGTTACCCATTACTCTGAAATTTCCATTATGTTTTTAGCTCACCTGAGCACAAACTGCTCAAGGTGAGCTATTGTGGGGAGTCTGACCAATGTGCGTTAGTGAGTGTGTGCGCGCGTCAGTCGTCAACAATTTCTTAAAAAATCTTCTTGTCAATTTGGCATGTAGCATCACTAGAAGGTGCTTTACAAAGATTGTACAAATTATGTTCCTGAGGTAAAAATTTGCCCAGCTTTAGGGGTCTCAAGGTTTACATAGAGCTATGTAAGGAAATGTTAAAATATCTTCATCTCTAAAACTTAAAGGCTTAGAGCTTTGATATTTGGCATGTAGCATCATCTTAAAGTTCTCTACAAAGATTGTACACCTTATGTTCCTGAGGTCAAAATTTACCCAGCCTTAGGGGTCGCAAGGTTTATATAGAGTTATACAAGGAAATGTTAAAAAGTCTTCATCTCTAAAACTTAAAGGCTTAGAGCCTTGATATTTGGCATGTAGCATCATCTTAAAGTTCTCTACAACGATTGTTCAAATAATGCTCATTGGGTCAAAATTTGCCCCACCTTAGGGGTCGCAAGATTTACATAGAGTTATATAAGGAAATGTTAAAAAATCTTCTGCTCTAAAACTTGAAGGTTTAGAGCTTTGATATTTGGCATGTAGCATCATCTTAAGATTCTCTAAAAAGATTGTTCAAATTACGTGAGAAATAAATAAGGCTGTGTATAAAATTTGGGGCTGGTCCTGTGAATCAGATGTTACTTGTCCCTGGTAATAGTCAAATCTTTTAGATACTTCTTAAGGTATTTATTTGTATTTTGTAGAAACCATCTTTTGCTAACATTAGACCTGTAAAAGGAATTGTAGCTGGCAAAACTAGAATTTTTATTACTGGGAAACATTTAAGTATTGGTAATAAGAAGAGTACAGTATACTTGACACGAGAAAGACAAACTGAATGTACGGATGTTGAAACTAATTTCGATGAAGGGTAAGTAAGTCTTGATTTTGAGGCTACGATATCCTTTATTTTTTGCTCGACTTTACGAAGTAAATCGAGAGCTCTCCTACTCGCCCTCGCGTCGGTGTCCGCGTCCATATTTCTGATTAAAGTTTTTGTGCAGTAAAATATATTTTACTATAACTTTTTTTATTTAACTATACAAAACACGGTGTAGATACGATATAAAATTATTTACTTTGTCGCCGAGTTGTGGTCGTTTGGAACAAGTTATCTTAATCTATTTTGAAACCTAAGTGAGTGCAGTCCCTCGAACGAAGATGAAATTCTTATGAACCATTATAATAAAATTATAATAAATCATAAGTTGCATCGAAATTAATTTGAAACATTCTGTGATAATTAATCAGAACTGGTGCTGAAGAAATCTCAAACCACATGATCAACTGTAAGTGATAAATTCTCATTTTCATAAGAAAATAGGCCCTGAACTAATACTTCAAATTAACTTAAATTGATATCGTGAAAGTATTAAGAGTCGTCAGAAAAAAAACCCATTCATTGATAAACAGTAAAAACTAAGTTGTAAATAGCAATTCTTTACTTAGCATATATTTCTAATCACAAGTGCAACACACAAATTTTCTTTACTAGAATATAAACTAGAGAAAAGGTCTCAAACACATGTTCAGCGGTCATAGATTTTTATCATCTCCACATTTACAAATAATGCCCAATCGTCATAATTCCTTCGCTATTCAATCTTGAAAGGGTTATTCTACATAAAATACTTTTTATGTGAAGAAAATCGATCTATATCTTCTCTATATATGCTATAATAAGGAAATTTTGTATCTTGCACCTGTGTTTCTAATAGCCGCTATCAGGACGTAGGACTACGATGACGTCATACCGATTCCGGTCACGAACGATAACTCATGCATATCTTTATGCAGGTGTGTTACGCCTAAGAGTTAAAATTCGTATTACGCAGTTATTTGGTGACCAAATTTCGCAAAAGTTGGGATAAGATTTTATAATTATCTATTTTTTTGAAAATTGACGAATTGCAACCAGGGAATTTGATTACTCCAAATACATTTTGTTCAGAATTATCCCCCCCCCCCCTTGAACTTAGAGATTTTCTGTAAAAAATATTTGTTTTTACTGCAACTGTTTGATTTCTTGAGGTATCAACTTCAAACTTTAAATATATATATACTTTCCTTATAATATTATCAACCACATCTCATGTGACAAGCTCTAAATACTTTTCAAACGTGTCTCCCATACACTTCTTTATTTTTTTTATACTTTTTTTTATACTTTAAAATTGTTAAGGTTATATGTTCAAATTTTTAAATATGTATGTTCCTTATCATTAACCACATCTCATGTGACGAATACTTAGTCGAGCATGTTGTCTCCTCTGAGAGCTTTTGTTGGCATATACAAGCTTTATACACAAACAATGCTTTCTAAAAGTTCTTGGAAACATTCCATAATGTGGATGTTGTCCCACGGAACAAATGATATAGGCTCCATGAATACAAAAAGAATGAACAATATCTGGTCACCATTGAAAGCTCGTTTGGCTTTCATATTCTCGATATGCATTGCACAATATAGGTAAAACCCCATCTTGTTGAAAAATGAAATTTTTAGAAAAAAAAGATAATGCATAACATAAGTTATTTCACTATAATTAAAGCTTATTCAATGACATGTTATGTTCTTTGGTATACCTATTTAAGCTGATTTGGGAATTTGCTTAGTTGACTTTTTTCACGATTAAATGTGCAAATGGTGCACAATGCTTGATTGAAGTTCCAACTGCAGACGAAAAAAAATTAATTGTTGTATTAGTGGATGTCAGTTATTATGTTTGATCTGTAAAGGTGATTGTATTTGGTAGAAGTGGGATAGTCTTAATTTTATGGTAAAATGACACTGGCATCAGAGTCCATATCTTATGATCATTAAATAACGCGTACGTTCCTATATATTGTTCCATGTGCAAACATACATGTGGTCTACCTTATGTACCGGTATTATAATGAAAGTATAGTTATAACTCATGCACGGTTATGTATACGGGCCGATTTTTAGCTCGACTATTCGAAGAGTAGTGGGGCTATCCTACTCATCTGTTAGTCGGCACTTCTTGGTTAAGTTTTAAGGTGCAACATTTTTGTTTCTTTTACATATTTGCAAGTACGGGAGGGATTCACTTAAAACTTGATTTGTGTTTACTGGGTTACCATTGGAGTTCAAATACCAAGAAACATAACTCTAGGATAAATTTGGACTGAATTATGGCCTTTATATACTTAGAAATTTCTTGGTTAAGTTTACAGTTGCGACATCGTTTCTTTGCAACTACTGAAGGGATTCACTTGAAACTTCAAACATGTCTACGGGGTTATCATTGGAGGTCAAATACCAAGTTGCATAACTCCAGCATGAGTTTTGATTGGTTGTTGTTGTTACACGAATACCCTGAATAGTCGAGAGCGCTGTCTGTGCACTGCTCTTGTTAATTGTGTTTGTTGACAAAATATTATATGCTTGCGTATTTAACGAGTGTGAGAACTCTGATACCAGTGTTAAATATATTTAACATTTGTTCTTAGAAAAATGTGTATTGTTAGTGGGTGATCTTAGAATTGGGATGGTCGTTACGCAAAGTTCCACTTAATATGCTACATATATGAATACTTGTTGAGTAAAGTTTGAGTTCATTGTGTGTTTAGAACTGTTTTTGTCTCAATTTAGGACAAGAAATGATCCCGTTTTGTATAGATCAGATTTTAAGTGTACTACATTTATTATTTGCAGTTTAAGCTAAATACATTATGACAGTATATAATGAAGTTTAATGTTAAAGTCCCAATTATCGAAAGTCATTATGATAATGAACTTTTCCAGTGCTCTGTTGCAATACAACAATTTTAACAATATAAAAATTCAGTCCATTTTTATTAACTCGAAATCGGTCGGGAATTGAAAAAAGCTTCGAGCTTCGAGCGAATGAATTTTCGAGTGCACATTTTGTCGATCCTCCAATTTTTTTCTGCATAATTTTTCCACACCATGATATTCACTGTCATGGCGTAATCTCGCATTGTTCTCAAATACAATGTCTTTTAATCTTGTTTTGAGTGTGACTTATGGCCAAGTACAATTTTCTTCATATCATATGTTCTTTACCTTATTAAGTAAAAAAATGTTCAATTGATTAATCTTGACGATGTATCATCAGGTACTGATTCATGCCCTTAAAAAGATATTCCTCAGTTTTGTCTAAAATGGTCTTATTTTCTCCTGCTATTCTTTTCAGATCTATGGCCATCACATGTTTAACTGGTAGTGTTGAAGAAGCTGGTAGATATACTGTAATAGTTACAATGGATGGTTCATCATATGACAATCATTTAAACTTTACCTATACTGCAAATGCCACAATTAAGGGTATTTCACCTACAAAGGGGTTCGCTAGGTATGTAAAGACGAATGAGCATCATAATTGCTGATATTTATCAAACCAGGGATTTTATATAACAGGGATTTGCATCAAAGTACTATTTTGAATATTAACGGTCGTCACTGTCTATAAGCAGGCTGTACAAACTATTACAGAGTTCAAAAACTTGATTTTAGCTCGACTTTATGAAGTAAATGGAGAGCTCTCCTACTCGCCCTAGCGTCAGCGTCCGCGTCCACATTTCTTATTAATTTTTTTGTGCAGTAAATATTTTGTACTATATCTTTTTTATTTCTTAAGGTATAAATTTCAAACTTAAAATATATGTTCCTTATCATCAACCACATCACATGTGACAAGGTTAATAACTCCTCTTTTTTTCGGAAATATCTGCCCTTGGACTTAGTGGGTTTTTAAAAAAAATGGTTGTTTTTACTGCAACTGTTTTATTTGTTAAGGAATTGACTTCAAACTTTAAATAAATGTTCCTTATTATCAACCTCATTCCATGTGACAAGGTTCATAACTCATCAAATATTTGTTTCTGAATTTTCCCCTCTTGAACCTCTTGAAGGTTTTTTTTTAAAATGTTTGTTTTTACTACAACTGTTTAATTTCTTTAGGTATTGACTTTAAATATATGTTCCTTATTATCCAGGTTCATAACTCAAAATACTTTTTTTCAGAATTATTTCCCCTTTGAACGTAAGAGTTTTCTTTAAAAAATATTTGTTTTTACTGCAACTGTTTTATTTCTTTAGGTATTGCCTTAAAACTTTAAGTATATGTTCCTTATTATTAACCACATCTCATGTGACAAGGTTCATAACTCCAATTTTTTTTTCAAAATTGTCTCCCATGAATTTAAAATTCTAAAGATTTTTTTACGTAAAATTTGTTAACGTTATATTTTCAAATTTTAAAATATGTATGTTCCTTATCATCAACCACATCTCCTGTGATAAATAATTGCTTAGTCGAGCATGCTGTCTCCTCTGACAGCTCTTTTTTGTTTTTGTACATGTCTTCTACGCATGTTGTGAATGTTTCTGAGGTTTTGGATGAAACAGTTGTTGCAATAATGACCAATAATATGACTATCGGTGATGTTTGTTGTTTGTTTGTTTGTTTGGTTTAGCGCAGCTCATTGTATAGGTCATATAACGGCGGTCAGTCTACTACTCACTCCTCCTGGAACGGCTAAATGTCTGGATTTATCTGTTAACCAACTACTAAGTGCATACTTTTGTCAGTTACTGCCAACTGTCCTTCATAATTAAAAATCATTGGCAGGAGGGAGAATAGCCGTAGAAATAATTGCATGACCAAGCCCGACTAAAGTATTCACCGCCAAGGAATTGATCCCTCGATCAGTAGACTTGCGTGCTTCCAACTGAGCTAACCGGGCGTCTCTAGGTGATGTAAATAGGACTGAAAATTGTCAATCAGTAGAAATTGAATAATTTTGTGAAGCAGTCTGTGAGCATGTCAAAATCATATAGAAACACATTTATATTAATCTTTATGTTAATTTGAAATGTACTGGTACACAATTCATGTGAGTATCTATATTTAAACTTGTAATAGATGTTATTTGTATGAGCCGAAATAATAGCCACAACAGTGAAATTTGATGTAAATCTATGTGGTTGCAAACCCCTGTTATGTAATATCCCTGATCAAACCTATTTAATCTGATTTGCTCTAGTAAGTGAATCACTTGGACCAGTATACTTGCGTACACCATGGTTTCGACCATTAGATGAGCTGGGGGTAACATATGTTGGGGATCGTCATCAAGTTTGGCATAGCCACGAGTGAAAATGTCATTTTCTGATCTGACGAGTTGACATTAAAAAAATCCTATTCCAAAATTGACCAATATTCTGTTTCTTTTGTGTTTATTTTTTTTGTCAGAGGTATTTTACACAAATGCAACGTGACATCATTTATTCTCCAAAATGATGTCATTTTGACAATATAAATATAAGATTATATTTTGACCACAATGAAAATACAAGATTTCAGATTTTCATCGTATACAGTTTTACCTCTGCAGAGGGTCATCCTGCAGATTTTGAAAAAACTGTCGCTCAGCAGAGGTAGATTATTTTACTGATAAAGGAAATCGTTTGTTTTTGGTGTAGAAAAGTAGCCGTTATCCATTTTGTAATGTAAACACGGTTATTAGCGTGGTCAAATTGACAAAAGTAAAATGTTTCGAAATAAATTGTTGCACGATGGCTAGTTTCATACAAAAGAAGGCAATACACATGTGAAAACATTTTGGTGCCGTAAAAACCTGTCCTTTATACCTGTTTGGAGATAAATGATATTGAGCATAAATTGTTATTGTCTTTTCGTGAGTAAATGTCTGATTCGGCTCTTTATTCTGAAATTTACTTTAAGCAACAATTATTTCTTCAAAGCTTATAATAATTAGTACAATAGCAATAAATATTTTTATTTACAATCGTCAGCTAGCTGAGCTTGTGTACGACTGATATTTGATGACGTCAGCCTAGCTAACAAAGCACTTTTTATACTTAATTTCATTGTTGGTGTCATGGAAACCCTGTGTCATTTATTCATTAACCCCTGTTAGACAAATGACTTAACAAAAAATGACCTTAGGATAGTATAATACGTACAATTAGAAGTATCACCTATTGTTTAAGCTTCCAGTCGTAGATGATTATTGATTATTAATATATTAAATTATCTAAGAGTATTATTTAACACTATGTTAAACAAACAGTATACACCTAAATCAATGAAAGTAGGTTTAATTGTTCCTATTCTCAAGGAAGGTAAGCCTGAAGGTGATGCCTCAAGCTACAGACCAGTTACTCTTCTTTCAGTCATTTATAAGATGTTTGAATCTATAATTAAGTCAAGGCTTGACAAATTTTGCAAACGAGAACTGGAATTTCCTAACATACAACAAAACGCTTACCAATCCCATTTAGGGGCTTTGACTGTCTCATTTAATTTACAAGAACTTATTTTTAATAACAGAGAGCTAGGCAGTGATACGTATGCGTGCTTCCTTGATGCTGCCAGTGCATTTGATGGAGTCTGGCACAACGGTTTATTTTTCAAGATGTTAAAATTTGGTGTAAAGGGCAAAATCTTAATATGGTTAATTAATACATATAGATCAATGTCAAGTCAAGTCATTGTAAATGGTATTTGTTCTAACAGCTTTGCAGTAAATCAAGGAGTGCGCCAAGGTGGTGTTTTGTCGACGTGGTGTTATTTATTATACATTAACGAATTACTGAATTCACTCGCACAATGCAACCTTGGCGCAAAAATAGCAAACTTGAATTGTGGAAATCCAACACTCGCTGATGATATCACATTAGTTTCGAATAATCTGAAAAATCTTGGAGAAATGCTCCATATTGCATACGATTATGCTAGTACATGGCGATTTCGCTTTAATCAAAATAAATCGGTTCTCGTTAAATTCACCGACAAAAAGTCCACGCATATGCAATCTATAGTAGTCGGTCCCTTTTCATTGACTCAAACCGAATCAGCTAAACACGTAGGCATACATCTTACAAGTAATATGAAAAACACTCTCAATATTAACGAGCGATGCAATAAAAGTCGAAAATCATACTTCTCAATTATGTCAGTTGATCCAAGCAGATCTCACGCCAAACAGTTTATCTTAACTAGTCTTACCGAAAAAGTGGTTCTACCGACATTACTTTTCGGATGCGAATTATGGACTTCATTAGAGTCTTCCGATATATCAAAACTTGAAAAATTTAAACGAATGATAGCCAAAAATGTTCAGAAATTACCTGTGAGAACTCGAACTGACATCGCACTTCCCATGTTAGGATGGATGCCGCTTGCTGCCGATATTCACATACGAAAGTTAATGTTCCTACAAAAATTGTGTACTATGGACACAAATATGCTATCTAGACAAATATTTAGCTACATACTACACCTATACTTCTTAAGAGGATATAATTGCCAATTAGGCTTCATCCCTGACATTTATAATATCCTTTTAATGTACAATCTCCAACACCATCTAATAAACTACATACATAGCTCAACATTTCCTACTAAATTTGCATGGAAGCGAATTGTGAACAATACAGTTCTTGGTTACTATCACCGCGCATTAATCAGTCGCATCGAAGCAGATCCCGAACTGTCAGAGTTTTGGTATCAACAGTAAAGCAACTGTAAAATAATGTAAAATGTGTACATAAAGCTTATGCTTTCATTGTAATGCACAAAAAAAAGAAATGCATACATGTGTCTATTATTGTCTTTCATTATTATTATGAATTAATTCACTGTCTTGTAATTTTATTATAATGTATTTACCAATTGTCTTGTAATTTATTTATTGTCATCCATTTTGTTCATTGTAGTGTTACTCATTTATTGCCCAGTTATTTATCCACTGTCGTGTAATTGTTTCATCGAAGTTTAATTTATTCTTTGTCATGTGTTTTGGTCTTTCTCATGTAATCTAATCACGGTCATGTATTACTTTCGCTTGGCCTGTAAGTCATTAAGTGTTATGTAATGTGTTCTTTGTCGTGACTCATGTAACATGTGTCATGTAATTCATTCATGTAATTTGTCAATTTCCATCTGCTGAATTACTTTCGCCTGTGTCGTGTAAGACATTAAGTGTTATGTAATGTGTTCTTTGTCGTGTCATGTAATATGTGTCATGTAATTCATTCATGTAATTTGTCTATTTCCATCTAATTTCCATGTGTATTTTCACTGTTCTGTAATTGTTCCACTGTCATGTAATTAACTTATTGTCATGTTATTGTTTATGGTCATGCTATCTGTTCACGGTCATATTATTTGTAAAATCTACGTTTTATGTTTTCTATACTATGAAATGTAATTTATATGTATATCCTTCTTATAAAAGGGAAATAAAATGTATATATACACATAGTGTTGCTGTACGGAGGTGAAAGATAAACAAATGAAAGCTTCTCAATGGCCATTTACCACTCCGCTGAGGTGTTGTTTGTTGTTAGAGGTACTATCAACTGGGGAATTCTAATATGCCGCTCTTCAGATGTTGCTGCTCAAGTTGCTGCTCATAAGAGGTGCTGTTATGAGAGGTTATACTGTATGATATTTTCATTCAATCACACCATATTTCATTGTAAAGCATGAAAGAAATTGTAATACATGTATATGATTTAATATTTAACACGTTGTTTTTATCATTGTTCCAGCGGTGGCACAAGAATAACTGTTAATGGAGAAGGTTTTGAAAACGTTCAGAACAAACGTGTTGTACTTAAATTTTTCTCTTATAAAAAGGTATTACAAGATTATATTCTCCTTGTTAGCTCGACTTTATGAAGTAAATTGAGAGCTCTCCTACTCGCCTTAGCGTCAGCGTCAGCGTCCACGTCCACATTTCTGATTAAAGTCTTTGTGCAGTAAAATATTTTTTACTATAACTTTTTTGTTTCTTGAGGTATCAACTTCAAACTTTAAATATATGTTCCTTATTATCAACCACATCTCATGTAACAAGTTTCATAACTCCAAATACATTTTTTTTAAAATTGTCTCTGGTGAACTTAAAATTTTCTTTATTTTTTTTTTTACTTTAAATTTGTTAAGAATATATTTTCAAATTTTAAAATATGTATGTTCCTTATCATCAACCACATATCATGTGATAAATACATTTTTTTTAGAATTATCTTCCTTGAAGTAAGAGTTTTCTTTAAAAAATCTTGTTTTTACTGCAATTTTTTTGTTGTTTTGTTTCTTTAGGTATTGACTTCAAACTTTGTATATATGTTCCTTATTATCACCCATATCTTATGTGACAAGGTTCATAACTCGAAATACTTTTTTTTTAAAATTGTCTCTGATGAACTTAAATTTTTCTTTAAACAAATATTTTTTTTACTTTAAATTTGTTAAGGTTATATTTTCAAATTTTAAAATATGTATGTTCCTTATCATTAACCACATTTCATGTGATAAATACATACTAAATCGAGCATGCTGTCTTCTCTGAAAGCTCTTGGTTATATTATGATTGTTATATGCTTTACCTAGGTGTGATAATCAGTTACTGATATCTAATTATATCCTCCCCCATCCCAAAAAATATTGGGGGGTATAATGGTTGGTCAGTCAGTAGTTTTTACCTGTTACAGAACAAATTTTACAGATTTGATTCGACCTTCACACATATAACGTATATCAGGCAGACTTGTGCATATTTTTTTGTTAACTGTCCATGTTTTTTTGCCTAGGTATGGCCCTATGATGAAAAATTGTCCACTTATTTTCATAGCACCCAATTTCTTGCCAAAGACCAGTTGGGGGATGTTTTATCGCATTCAGTGATAGCTCTATGTATAAATGATAGTATTAATCAATAACATGGATAAAAGCATATAATAAAGTAATGATGAGCTTGTTTAAATTCTATTACTCAAAACATATTTCTGGAAAATATATAGCTGGTCAATAGTCCTGACATTTTCTCATGTATATTTAGCCTGAAACTCTCTTCATTTTTTAAGCAATTGTCCGTTGAAATCTTCTAAGAAAATATTCTGCTAATGTAGTGACAAAATTCGGGCCAGTAAGCTGGTGATTTGTTAAGCAAATGTCTCATCTTGTTATCAATGGCATAAATGTATTTTATTTTCCCAATATTCTAGCCATTTATTGTTAATTCTTAATTAATTTTTATATTATGACATACCATCATTGTTGCCAACCACAGCACTTTCTTCCATTCCACTCCTCAACTCCATACGTAACGTCGGCAATTTGACTGGCAAAATCTCGTTTCCATGAATATGCATGACGCAGGGGAGACCAATCTTCTTCCAATGAAATCACATGTTACAAGTAAATACTATTCCATAACAATGACGTCATACTGGGATTTTCTATATTTCTATATTAATAGAAACCAACACACAACGCGGGTGGTGGTCAGGCGTCCAGTGTCGATAACAATTGCGTTAAAGTTTTCAATTTAGCATATATTTATGCCATTTATTGTCAGATCTTTATGAAACTTCATACAATGCTAACATACCATGTGATGAACAGAATTAGAAAGTAACCACAACTCTACATGGCTTAATTATGGAATATTTCCCTTATTTATTTTTTGCATTAACGATTTTAAATCCTGATTTAATGTGGTTTCCACATTACATTCCTTGTACAATATTTTTTTCTCTAAATTAGTGACATGTATTTCTACAGTAAAATTACTTGCACTACATATGATCAGTTTTCCTAAAAATTTTGTTTGTCCCTATATTTTAATTGGAAGGTGCGATATTTTTCATATTGTTTGTTAATGTTCACAGGAGACAGTCTGTACCGACATAAAACCTGGAGTGTTAATTTGTACAGTTCCTGTAGTTTCTGAGGAACAAAAAAATGAAATAATGAAATTATCAAATAAACCAAGAAAGAAAAGATCAATTGATGACGGGTGTATTAGCGTTGGAGTTGTGCTACAGCTGGATGGTCTAAATTATGATTTCAATATTAAATATTGCCGTGATCCTGAACTTGAAGAATTTAATGACGGTGTTCTATTGTATGGGTCTGATGATACAGAAATTAAAATCAAGGTAGGAGTTTTACATTTCTATGTTCTCATATAAGTATGAGCTGTCCAGCTAGCTCAGTTGGTGCTCGCAAGTCTACTGATCGGGGGTCATGGGTTCGATTCCTGGGCGGGGCATACTTTCGTGGAGCTTTGTCATGAAATCATTTCTACGGCCATTCTCCTTCCTACCAACGATTATTAATTATGTTGGGCAGTTGTCAGTCACTGACGAAAGTATGCACCTAGTAGTTGGTTAACAGCTAAATCCAGAGATTTAGCCTTATCAGGAGGAGTGAGTAAGTTGACTGACTGTCGTTATATGACCTATACAATGTGTTGCTACGGCGTTAAACCCAGTAAAGAAAGAAATAAACATTTATGTATATGTTCATATTCTACATCATATCTATTGAAAATGAATATAATGCTACAAAATATTTTACTTCTATTTATTATGACTCTTGTCCCTCTTATTATAACATGTAATTGCCCTACTATACATCTGTACACAGGTTTCTGTAGAACTTGATACTAAAAAAGGACCTTAAAGACCTACTTGTAATATTACCCTGAAAGCTAGACAGACCCATGAGGACCCTTTATCACTCTAAATATTACACTTTATATTAACAGACAGGTCCAGTTTCACTGACCCTTTATGACCCTAATCACTTTAAATATTACACTGTATATTAAAAGGCAAGTACAGCTTCAAAGACCCTTGTGGACCCTTATCACTCTATGTATTGCACTGTTTCTTAAAAGTCAAGTACAGCTTCACTGACCCTTGTGGACCCTTATCATTCTAAATAAATAAATATTACTATGTATATTAAAAGGCAAGTGCAGCTTCACTGACCCTTGTGGACACTTATCACTCTAAAAATTACACTGTACATTAAATGGCAAATCTTGTTACACAGAATTTTGTGTACCTTCTATCGTTCTAAGTATTACACTGTTTATACTAAAATGCAGATCCAGCTAATGAGTTAGACTTTCTGGACGTTTAAATGTTGTCTTTTACTTGTAAGTCTTTTGTCGTAAGTTTAATTCCCATGTGGGACCTGCTTACAAAAAGTATATCAATGGCCATTCTTCTTCCTAGCTCTGAATTAAGTCAGGCATTTGTAAACTGCTGACAACAGTAAAGGCAATTGCATAAAAGGCACGTAGAAAGCATTTTCAGATTGGGGGGGGGGTAATTTATTCAGATTTTTTTTCAAGGAAAAGAAAACAGTTCTTAATTATCATTCATGTCTAGTTTTGTCCTACAAAAACCATCGCCTTTTTTCAAGCTTGAGACTGACTGAGACCTTTGGTTTTCTTAAGCATTGTTTGTAAAGTATAGCGAAAAATTTTGATTTTGCTGAAAAAGCATTATGGCCCTTATATACTTAGAAATTTCTTGTTTAAGTCTTTAGGTGCAACATTTTTTCTTTCCAACTACTAAAGGGATTCACTTAAAACTTCACAAATGTCTACGGGGTTACTATTGAAGGTCAAATGCCAAGTTGCATAACTCTTTAATTAATTTGGACAGAATTATGGCCCTTTTATACTTAGAAATTTCATGGATACGTTTTTATGTGCAACATTTTATCTTCATTTTATCTTTGCAACTACTGTAAGGATTCACTTGAAACCTCACATATGTCTACAAGATAACCATCAGAGTTCAAATACCAAGTTACATAACTCTTGGGTGAATTTGGACTGAATTATGGCCCTTTTATACTTAGAAAATTTCTTGGTTAAGTTTTAGGTGCAACATTTTATCTTCGCAACTACTGAAGGGATTCACTTGAAACTTCACACATGTCTACGAGGGTACTAATTTGAATCTCTAGCAAGATTTTTGACTGGATAATGGCCCTCTAATACTTAGAATTTTTTAGTTAAAATTTTTGGTGCAACATTTTATCTTTGTTTCATTTTTTATGCTTAGAAGCTGAGAAACCAAAAGTTAAAAGATATACAAGCATTATGAAATATATGTACATGTATATATTAAAACGTTATAATTATGTATGTAATATTGTCAAATGATAATTCTATATTTGTCTTTAAACATTATAATATGCATATTTTCATGTAAATGTTATTACAAATGTATGTATCATGTTATGGGCCGGTGGCCTCTATCATTATTTAATAAACTGTAAACTGTACCTACTGAAGGGATTTACTTGAAACTTCACACATGTCAACGGGGTTAGGAATGAAGGTCAAATACTAAGTTGCATAACTCCAGCATGAGTTTTGATTGGTTGTTGCTGTCATTTACACGAATACCCGTTCGTGGACTGCTCTTGTTTTGAATATGTTACTTGCCGGTCACTTGCCGATGTGTAGAATAGGCGTGGTTCTGATTTCTGTCGGGATATGAGAAGATAACTATTACAATGTACATGCAAATGTGAAAGGTCAGATCGGGGTCAAACTTAACACACTACACAATGTTTTTCATTTTTTAGTAATAATAAAAGTAGTAAATAAGATATATTTTTAAGTTAAAATTTCAAGTGCACTTTGAAATCTGCTTCCATATACGTGTTCAGCCCACTTTACAATCTTGTACTATAACCCCCGACCATTGATAACACCTTGAAGCAGGAGATCTATCGCAGTACTCATTTACACCTTAGTAATGTGGAACAACTGTAGGTGAATTTCTTTTTTCAAGGAAATAAGCAATGCCTCTAATGGGGTTCCAACCCCGGACCTCTTCATTCCTAAGCTTTAGTCCTACCATTAGACCACTGCTCTTAGAAAGTTTCATTATTTATAGTATTTTAAAAATGTTTGTTTACATGTACAGGGTGACTATCTAACATTAGTTGCTGCAAAGGATGACTTTAATGTTACTGTTGGTGTAGCAGATTGTCCTATAATATCATTGGAAGAAGATGAAATCACTTGTTCACATAATCACAAATCTGAAGACACTCAACCAGATGTTAACGTAAGTAAAGAAAAAATAATTATATATGTGACATATCTATTTAGATCACCTGAACACAATGTATTGTCCATTTTTTCTCATCTGTCAAAGTTTGAAAAATTTCATAGTGAATGATTACACACTATCTCAATATCTCGAGTCTTAGACAAAGAGCACGAAGTCACCGTGAAATTATTCATCCTTTGACAGTTGAGAAAAAACAACCTATACCCAATTTGAACTAATACAGCAGGTGGCCTGCTATTTTTTCAGACCTTGACTTGATTTCAAGCTTATGATTCCATCTGATGTCTTCTTTGTGTATTAGTAAACATAGTATTTTCGGGCTTAAAATGAACATTTTCAGTATTTTCAGGCTTAAAAGGGACATTTTCAGTATTTTTAGGCTTAAAAGGGACATTTTCAGTATTTTCAGTCTTAAAAAAGGACATTTTCAGTATTTTCAGGCTTAAAAGGGACATTTTCAGGATTAAAAGGACATTTTCAGTATTTCTAGGTTTAAGAGGGACATTTTCAGTATTTTCAGGTTTAAAAGGGATATTTCAGGCTTGGGGAAATGTGTCAACGGCAGGCCTGCTATTGTGGGTGATCTTTTAACATCTGTGTGTGGTCCCTTATCCTAATTTTCCTATAAAATCTTGTCAAAACTATTTAGTCTGCAGTCACCAAATTTGGCATCACCTGAAGGTCTTTTTATAAACTATTCATACTACATCATTATGGTCAAAATTTACCCTGCCCTCAAGAGGTTAATAGTTAGTGAGGCAATATTACAAAGTCTTACACTGTAATGCATAGAGATTTCATATTTGGCATGTGGATCACCTTAAGGTCTTCTACAAAGATTGTTTAAATTATGACCCTAGGGTCTAAATTCACTTTGCCCTAAAGTTCACAAGTTTTACGTACTTATATTTGGAAATGTTATAAAAACCGTATTCTCTAAAACTGTAAAGCCTAGAGCTTCTATACTTAGCATGTGACATTACTGTTTGGTCATCATTTTTTCTTTTTAATTTTGCCACATGGGTTAAAATTGGCCCCTCTTCAGGGGGGGGGGGGGAGGATGGTCCCTGTTTTCATTTAGCTAATTATAAAATTGTTTAAAGGGTATAAATATATTATTTATGATTTCAGGTAACTGTAGGTAACATAAGAAAACGTGTTGGTCATATTCAATATCAAATAGATGTAAATAATACATTTATAATAGCCGGAGCTTCGGCTGCAGGTGTATTTTTTATTGGTTTAGGTAAGTTGATTTGGTTTTTATATTCGATCATCTGGTCTAACATACAGGGCCCCCATTCTTTTAATAGAAGGTGAAGATATCACCTCTAAACTAAGACGCATAAAACATAGCAGTATTCAGCGATTTGGTATGTGGTAGAATATCATGTAATGCAGTGTTTGAAGACAAAATCAAGCTAGCGATTCAACTTGCTCGATCGTAGCAGACCCTTCCGTAGGAAATCGCTAGCTAGCAATACCAAGCGCTCGCCTTTTGGAACATGCCCCTTATTTCCCAAAAGCATTGAACTTTTTGTATGCTCGAATCTCCTGTATATAACTTTGTCCAATCAAGTGTCACGAAGGGGCATGAGTTGAAATCTCCCTCTTTCATGTAAATTTGACAATAATGTCAATTTTCCTCCATTAATTAGGTATATGGAGAAATTGCCAGCCTTGTGGAAAGGTAGTTGAGTACCGGTTATATACATGTATAAGGATCAATGAAAGCCAGGTTTGCTGGATGTGGTAAAGTAACCTAAAATTTGTGTTGACACAGCATTAAACCCAGTATAAAAAATGTATATATATAAATACGTTAGATGGTATAAATCGGTAATGGCTTATAAGTATAAATACAGATACAGTTATGATTAGGAAAGTGCAAAACATAATTTAACAATATAAAATGAAATTCGTCCTCTAAATTTCCACATAATTTACATTTACGTTCGTCTCGAGGTACTTTATTTCAACGTCCTACTTCAACTTCTAATCTATGGCTTGACAATAATAATCTAGTAAAGGAAAATCTACATTTCTGTATGTTAATAATGTTAAAATATGGTTTAAATTCAAATTTAGCGAACAAACAATATGTGTTAGCACGAGAAAATTCATTTATTTCTGCATTCCAGTTTTGTATGAATGTCATTAACTCTAAGTGAAAAAATATGCAAAAATAATTTATAATTCTCAACTCTATAAAACTTGTTTTGTTGTTTACAGTTGTATTTTGTGTATGGTGTTTGTATAAAAGAAAAGTAAGGAAAATAGAGAAGACAATTAAGGAAATAAAAGCTTTAGAAATGAAGATTGAACAAGGTTTGTTGTTATTGTTGTTATATCCCCCCCAAAAAAGTTGGTTTCTTGATTGCACAGCCAGCTATGTATTTCACTTGCCTGAACCAAATGATCACTTGCAGTAACAAGTTGCCCGACCCCAAATCATCTCAAAGATTGGAGAACAATTTAATAATTATTAGAGTTATGTGCAAATTTGTGCATAAAACTTTTTTACCATAATGTTTAATGTTTAGCATCAATCTCCATACGACTGATACAGTTAATAATGTTATGCTTTCTTAATAGAATGTGGCAAGTTTGTAGAGTCCGTTTTTTCTCAACTGTCAAAGCTTGAATAATTTCACGGTGACTGAATACATTGTTTTTGTACTGGTGTCCTAATTGTTATTAAATATATCTTGACTAAATCATATCATACGGCGTAGGCAGCTTTACTTGAGCATAATACACACTTTCGGAAACTCATGGATGTATCACGACGATAGTTTTAGCAAACGGATTCGCCGTGAAATTATTCATGTTTTGACAGTTGAGAAAAAATGAACTATATATGACATTAAATAATGGTCCGTGATCGTTATTGTTGACAAACATAATTTATAAAGTTCTAGTATCATAACATATAAGTCCAGATTCAAAGCAATGTTCTTAACTATCATGTTTCGAACCGCTTACTGCACTCGAACAACTTAATATTTATTTCTCATTATCTACATGTTTCAACTATGACTCTCAAAAGCTAAGTGACTTAATAAATACTCATTTAGTAAATTGATCATAATTATGACAGAAGTGCAATCGGTCAATCTGTCGTATGTGATCTATCATTTTGACACCGTAATGCTAGTTACGGTATAAGAGTATGCTTTCTCTTCCAATCTAATTAAAACCCGATCTAAAATTTTCCGCTCGCCTACTCGCTAGTTTAGATCTGGCCTTTTTTAAACGAAGGTTACGTTCAGGTTACCTTTTCTTATAATAATAATCATGACGAAATTGTTATGATACGTAACTTATTTACATCGTCTACGTCACGCAATTTGAAATGAGCCGTCCAATCGCAGACTGTGATTAATACCGCTGTAAAATTAGCATGCAAACTTGGTCTAAAAATAGAAATTACGAAATCAAAATATTATTAATAGTGTTTCGTCTATATGAAAGCTACGCACTGATTGGTCATCTCGACGTGACCTTCCACGGAGACAGTAGAGATCCTGTACGACAATGATTTACATGATATCTGTTTGCGGAGATTGGATATTTATGAAATTCTTTCAAATTTAGTTATAAATAAAGCCAGTGGACCTGACTTAATTAGTCATAGAATGCTTCGAGAAATAAAATGTACTGTATGTAAACCACTCCAAATTCTTTTCAATAAATCTGTTTTAGAAAATATTTATCCAAATGGTTGGAAAGAAGCAATAGTCATGTTGCTATTTAAAAAGGGTAAACCTGATAGCCCTTGTAATTACATACCTATTTCTTTAATAAGTTGTGTTGGTAAGGTTATGGAACGGGTCATGTTTAAATATATGTTTAATTATGTTAATACAAATAATATCATATACGCAAATTAGTCAGAATTCTTGCCCGGTCACTCCACTGTTTTCCAATTGATCGATATCTATAATCAAATATGCAAAGCATTGGACTCTAAAGAATCTACTTGTATGGTATTCTGCGATATAAGTAAAGTATTTGATATGGTATGGCATCGTAGACTTATATTTAAACTGAAACAATATGGCTTTTCGGGTAACATTTTAAACTGGTAAGAAAATTATGTCAAAAACCGAAACCAGAGAGTCATTTTTGATTCAACATCATCAAATATTAAATATATAAATGCGGGTGTTCCACAAGGCTCCGTGCTAGGACCGTTTCTTTTCTAATTTATGCAAATGATATAACTGATTTATTACTAAGCATGGCACGACTATTTGCAGACGACAGTTCCTTATCAGTTTCATCAAATGATAATAGATACATCGAAAAAACTCTAAATCATGACTTAAACGAAATTTCAAAATGGGCACAACAGTGACTTGTACAATTTAATCCAGATAAAACTGAAGTTATGTTTTTTACATTTAACAAAACGATAAGAAATATACCAAACTTAATTTTCCAAAATACTTATCTATCCTTTGTTAAGTCACATAAGCATCCTGGAGTCACTCTAAGTGATGATGGTACATGGCACAATCATGTTATGTCTATGAATTACAACCAATTATTCATCAGTATAAATTTAATCAACCATTTTGACATATAGTAAATATAATACTGACGTTAACGACGTTACTTAGAAACGACGTTACAATATCTATAAATAGAACAGTATCACATTTCTTCCATGTTTTAAAAGATTTAATGTTTAATTCATTTAGTCCAAAATAAAATCCTTGAATTTTGTTGGCATTTGTCTTGTTCGTTTTGGGTGGTTTCTTGTTTGTTTGTGCTCGGCTGATGGTTCTTGATTAGTTTCTCTGTTAGTGTCATCAGTATTTGTTTGATTGTCAGTATCACGAGATTCTTCAGTTTGGTTTTGATTCTGTTGTTGGTGCTCATTTCTGCAAGGTGTACTCAGTAATTGTTCTCTCCATCGGTTATCATTTTCAATAAACTTTTTGAATTTCGATGCGTCTCTATATACTGTTCGACCATCCGATTTCCGTTGTGCTTGAATGCTTGATCCACGAATGTCGATGATAGTGTAATGTTCACGTTCGTATGCTGTTGACCATTTATTCTCCTTTCTCTTCTTAAGCAAAACCTTTTCTCCTATCTGAAAGTCATTTGGTATTGTTTTTGGATGTCTATGTTGGTTTTCCCATTTCTTCTTGTATTCTTTGCCCCTGTCAGTGATGTCCTTCTCCATTTTACTAATGTTCGTTGATGACTGTCCTGGGTAATCTAATTTTGTGCGCACATTCCGCCTCATCAATGCCTCATATGGAGTATACCCTGTAGCAGGATGTGGTGTTGATCTATACCCCATGAGCATGTTCTGTATTGCTCCAACAATCGATTTACCTTCACTATGTGCAATTTTTTCTGTCTTGTTCAATACTTTCATAAATCTTTCTGCTTCTCCGTTTGCTCTAGCATGTTCTGGAGTTACTCTGTGATGGTAAAATCCGTATTCTTCTGCAAATTTTCGGAATTCTAGAGAGTTAAATGGAGGTCCATTGTCAGTCTCAATCCTTTCAGGAATCCCATATGTAGCAAATATTTTTGTCAGTTGTCCATGCGTGCTACTAAATGAGGTTGATTTCAACTGTTTAACAACAAGATACCTAGTTCCTTTGTCAATGACAACTAAATTGTAGTGTCCATCAGGGTAGGGTCCGCCAAATTCATAGATAATGTGTGCCATGCCATCTCTGGTATCTCTGTAGGTTTTACTGGTTCTTGCTTGTGTTCTTCAGTAGAAATCTGGCATTGAAAACATTTAGATATGCTGTCTTCAACTGAACTATTCAATCTTGGAAACCAATATTTTGCTCTTAACATTTGCTTGGTTTTTGTCATTCCAAAGTGACCCATACTATGAGCAGCTTTGATGGTCGCTTTCTGTAATTTCTATGGACTCACCACTTGTCTGTTTCGTAATATCAGATCATTTGCTTGATACAGTTCATGTCACACTAAATAAAACGGTTTTATATCTGGTTGATCTTTGTATCTCTCCCAATCGTTTTTCTTCATTATCTCTTTAATCAATTTCATCGTTCTATCGTTTGACGTAGCTTCTTTAATGTCATCTGTGACCACTCCATGTTCATTGAAAACTACCATTTTGATAATGTGTTCTGTGTCATCGCTTTCTGTTTCCTCTAATGGATGTCTGGATAGGTAGTCCACTGGATCTGCCGCATCTTTTCCTGGTTCATAGATTAATTCATAATCCACATCTTGCATCTCCATAATCCATTTTTCAATTCTTGGAGGAAGTTTCGCACATGATTTATTAAACATGGGGATAAGGGTTTTTTGCGTTGTCATAATTTTGAATTTTTGAGCTCCAAGCAAATATATGCTAAACCTTGATTTTGCCCATTCTACAGCTAAAGCATCTTTCTCTGTTTGACTGTACCTCTTTTCTGCAGTCGTCATCGATTTGCTTATAAAGTGTACTGGTTGTAATCCTTTTTCAGTTTTCTGAAATAATCCAGCTGATAGTCCTTCGTGGAAACTTGCTTCTGTTCTCACAATAATTGGTCTTCTAGGATTAAAGAACGCCATAGTATCCTCGTTAGTGATGTTATCTTTCAGTTTCTGAAATGCTGCCTGCTCATCCGGTCCCCATGAAAATGGTATATCTTTTCCTGTAAGTCTTCTCAATGGTGCTGTCAGAACTGCATATCTTGGAATAAATTTTGAAAGATATCCAATCATACCTAAGAAACTGCGAACTTCTTCTCTTGATTCTGGAGCCTTACATTCCTTCACAGCTTTCACTTTCTCCGCTGTTGGTTTCAGTCCTTCATCTGTAAATCTATATCCATAAAATTCTAATTCTCGTACTCCGAATTGGCATTTCTCCTTGTTCAACGTTATTCCAAAATCATTCGCTCTCTGTAAAACTGTTTCTAATGTCTTGTTATGCTCTTCCAGAGTAGTACCTCCTATCAGTATATCATCTCGTTGGTTAAGACAAAATGGAATGTCCCCAAATATCCTGAACATTGCTTCATCGAAAAGATCTTGGGATGCCTTTGCTCCGAATATCAGTCTTTTCGGTCTCATGTTTCCCCATGGTGTGCTGAAAGTTGCAATAGACCTCGAATCAGGATGTAGAATCAGCTGGTGATAACCTTGTCGTAAATCCATCTTTGAAAAATACTTGCAGGCGTGAAACTTACACGTAAAATCCTCAACAACTGGTGCTTGTAAAATTCTGTTTCTCTCCATGTACTTGTTTGGAAGTCTCAGATCAACACTAGCTCTTATCATGTGTGGTTCAAGATTCTCCTTTTCAACACCTGAGTATCTTGGTTTCGGCTGAACCACTAATGGTGAACACCAAGTAACTGGTTCTCCTGACTGGACTTCTTCGTATATATCTTCCTTGATACATTGATCTAACCACTTTCGTAATGGTTCTTGGAGATAATATGGAACTGGTCGAGGTTTCTGTGCAATTGGAACAGCTCCCGGTTTCATTGAAAATTTTACATGGAAATCTTCATTTTTCTTTTTGTCAGATATTTTCCCAATACCTTGAAACACATCAAATTTCTTCACAATCTTCTCTATATCGGTTTGTATAGGTGTTTCTTTCACTACCTTCACTGCAAAATGCCTGTTTATTCCATGCTCATTTTCATCTTTCAATGAACCATCGGGTCTGATTTCAAGCATCCCTAATTCAATAAGAGTTTTCCTACGGTTGTGTTCTCATATTCAAAAAGATATAACGATTGTAATAAATATTCTTCTTCGGCGAAAAATATTCTGTCAATTTTACTTTTAATTTCTTGTACTCGTCTCCTCTAAACGGATCTTGTAAACTCTTATTTAATCTTCGAACGTCCTTACCTCCATAAAGCATCAGCGCATCTTTCTTCTCAGATGGATCAGTAATTTTCAAGAATCTTAGCTCTAGTCCCAGCTCTTCAATCCACTCATCCCAACGTTCCGCCGTTGTCATGTGGTCTTCCCCCACGATGAACGGATTTATCTTTAAAGAGCGGTTTTCCGCCATAATTCTCTCTATTTTTCTATCCCTGTTAAGATCTTAATTATCTTACTCTAAATAAACGTTTTTTTCTCCTCGTCGCCAATGTTATGTCTATGAATTACAACCAATTATTCATCAGTATAAATTTAATCAACCATTTTGACATATAGTTTGTTTGTTTTGTTTGTTTTTGTTGGGTTTAACGCCGTAGCAACACATATAAGGTCATATAACGGCGGTCAGTCAACCTACTCGCTCCTCCCGGAAAGGCTAAATCTCTGGATTTAGCTGTTAACCGACTACTAAGCGCATACTTTCGTCAGTGATTGACATATAATAAATATAATAATGACGTTAACGACGTTACTTAGAAACGACGTCACAATATCTATAAATAGAACAGTATCACAAATCATATATCAAATATTATGTTATCAGCATCGAAAGTCTTGGGCACTATGCGTTCTTTAAAATTCAAATTAAATAGAAAAACCCTTAATAACATGTACATTTCATATTTACGACCATTACTTGAGTATGCTTCTATTGTTTGGGATAATTGTACCCAATACGAGAAGGAAATGCTTGAAAAATCCAATATGATGCTGCTAGAATAGTAACTGGTCTAACTAGATCTGTTTCAATCCAATGTTTAGTGAAATACATTGAGTGGATATCTTTGGCTGATAGACGCAGTATACAAAAATTAATTATTGTATACAAACAATCAAATAATGATCTGCCAAATTATTTAAATTCCATATTCCCGCCCCAAATTCGTGATTCCATTTCATATAGTTTACGCAATGAAAATCATTATGTTAGTGTAACTCGTAGACTAGAAATTTACTCTAAGTCAGTACTTCCTTCATCTATCAAAATTTGGAATCAGCTTAGTCCAGATATACGTAATACAGCTACATTATCTGCTTTTAAATTTAAACTAAAAAATTTGTACAGTACACCAACTGTTTCGATATACTTTTTACAAGGCCAGCGTTTTATCCAAATTCATCATACACGATTAAGAAATAGGTGCAGCAACTTTAATGCTGATTTAGTATATAATCATTTACAAGAAAACGCACAATGCCAATGCAGACATCCTTTAGAAGATGCAAATCATTATTTTTTTCAGTGTACTATTTACACAAACCAACGCAATCAGTTCATTCGACGAACAAATTCTTACCAACCATTTAACCTTACTCACTTACTTTTCGGCGATGATAAACTGTCGTTAATAGAAAACATTAATATTTTTAAAGAAGTACATTATTATATCAAGTCATCTGAACGATTCTTATAATTTATTTTTTTAAATCATGACGCTGATTTAAAGTATTTATCCCATCATTATGAACTGGATGCAACGAGTATCATTTCTTTTCTTTTGCTTAATGTTCTCATTCTTTGTTGATCTTTTTCCTTCCAACACCTCTTTACCTTTACGTTTATTTTATACTTATATGTCTATATGTAAATAAGTAAGTCTTTCCAAGATATTCTAAAGTTTCAAAGTTACTTTTGATGTTGTAAAATATCTTTATTAATTACTAATTGTTCGCTTATATTTTTGTTAAGGGGAGGACCTTTAGCTAAGGTTGTCATAACTTGTGGCCCAACCCTTTTGCTAATGTTATATATATATATATACATACTAATAGTTCATTTGTCTACTCTGCATTCGAATGTTCATTGTTCTGATTTGTAAATATATTATTGTATAGTAAAAAAATACATTATGCAATAAAATGTTATTAAATAAATCTAACCCACAAATTGACTATTCCAGAAGAAGAGAACAACCTCTACAGTTGTACTTCAAGGGTTGCCTGCAAGACTGTAGCAACTCGCTCTTTAAGGCAATGCACTTTCTACAGTCTTTTGTGCAACCCTCAACTTAACAATTGACATCAGGCTGGATCTCCCATTTCTAGATAAATATAACCCATTCACCAATGAAATGATTCGCTATACTTGTACAAACACAGTCCCATGTCTTTGGACACAAAGGATTAATTTTTTAAACAAATTGGCCACTTGTCTAAGGACGTGGTTATAGTAGCCTCATCATAATGTCAATTTTCTTACTTTGTTTCAGATAGTTGAAGATCTTGCTACTTGTAAAGAAACCAAAGATTTACAACTAGATAGAAAACTAGAAAATGTGATGACAATAATGAATGAAGAAAATGAAAATTAAAGCAACACATATTAAATATGTAAATTGAGATTTTATGAACACTGATTATTGAATATGTGAATACATTGTATAGACAATATGAATATTTAAAGTGCCTAGAGAGACATTATGCATATTTATGTATGTTATCGAATATTTTATGTAAAAAGAGGGATTATGCATATTGATGATTGGATAATATATACTAAGAGAGACTTTAATAAATACATACATTATGAATATTAATTTATTCTATTTTATGGCCATTTGAAATAAAACTAGATTAAATATTTAGAATAATGAATATTGAAAACTGAATATTCAAACTCTTAGACTTAATGAATATTTACTTGCCATGAATATGTATATTAAGATCCTTATTAACTCTTTATGTTATAAATTATGCATATTTTTTACTTTTTCTCTTGAAATTTTTTATGCCTTCATGAATATTAATTATTTACGTATTAGCATTTACCTATTGTTTTGCCTTATACACATAACATGTTGACCATTGATGCTGTTTATGTATGATTTGTTGCTTTTTTTTATTAAGAATCATTCACAAATATTTTTGCTACAAAAGTGCTCATTATTGTTTTCATGAAGACTCAATCATATTTTGATATGACTCATTTAGGATAACATAAGACATTGTTTACACAGTATAATTTGGTTACAAGTTATCCTAAACGACCTATAGAAAAGATTATTTTGAAATGTATAGTTATTTTAAGCCTATATACACATGTATGCTACTGCAAATTGTACTAATATTGTGTTGAACACATAGTTTTTATATATTTTTATACTTACTAAAATGACTTATAGACGTGTATGCTTGACAGACTAGTGTATATATATTAGTGTATATTAGTGTATTGTATTAGTGGGTCAATACAATACTAATCTAAGTGTACTTGTAAATTAAGAGAGATATAGTTTTTTGTTGTTTTTTCCCGCCCAGCTAGCTCATTCGGTAGCGCACAAGTCTACTGATCGAGGGGTCGTAGTTTAGAATCCTAAGCTGGGCATATTTTTGTATAGCTTGGCCATACCACCTATGGTTCTACAGCAATTCTTCCTCCTACCAATGATTCTAAATCATGTAAGGTAGTTGTCAGTCACTGACAAAAGTATGCGCCAAATAGTTGGTTAACAGCTAAATCCAGAGAATTAGCCTATCCAAAAACAGTGAGTAACAGTGAGTAACAGTGAGTTGACTGACCACCTTTATTTGAACTATACAATGTGTTGCCACGGTGTTCAATCGAAAAATAAAAAGTACACTTTGTACTGACCTATTGATATATATGGTATTGTTGTTACTAGGTAGGGGTGAGAGGGTTAACCCATAAACAGGTGAATATTGCAGTATAAAGTTTGAAAATTTTTAACCAGGTTTTTTTCCTAAACCTGTTTTTGTGATTATGTGCCGTACTGCTTGTTTTATCAGACTCTGATATTAGGATATTTGAGAAATTGTTAAAATGTGTTGAAAAATTTGACATAATCTTTTTGTCCTTTTAAATGTTAAACATTTTGTCAAATGAGGCAATAATTCTCCTGGAAAATGCACTTCAAAATAAGCATTTTTCTACATATTGTCCATTTTCATAAGTCATTCAAACATTTGCATAAAAGATCATTTGAATACCCAGATGTGTGTGTAGTGTTGATCTAATTAAGATGATGCATGTGCATCAATTCATGCTTTGCATTTCTTTGCAAGAAAAACCTGATATATATTGCATGGTGTTTTTACCATATTGTTTAACCCCTATTACCAGGGTCCAGGGGTGTTGACAATCTAATTGTTCAAACATTGTCACAGAGAAGTTAACTAACAAATCTTTTGTCAAGGGTAAAGTTCTAACATTGTTTTTTTTCTTAGAAAATATGGCTTTTTGTTTACATGCACACCTTGAATGGTGAGAGTAAAAAGTGAACAGCTCTTGTCCATGTTTTACAAAATTTTGTTTATAGGGTGAGAGTTTTTCTTATTTTTTTACAGTCGAAGTCTGGTGACAAAAATGTTGACTTAAGAAGGTAAAATAAACAAAAAAGCTTGAATTCAATGTTAGTTTTTTTTACTGAATCATGGCCATTTATTATAAATATGAAATATATTCTTATTAACTTTTGTAAATAATTTCTGGAATTTGTCAAGATAATATAACTTTATAGAGGAATATTTCAAGTGTATAAACCTGTATCCAGCATCTATTTATGCTTATTAGGTTTTACAATGTTTATAGTATGTGTTTATTTTTTATTGAAATCTGCATCGGGTCAATGTTAGCAAGCTTTCTCAATTTGCAATGTTATGTCATATGATTGTTTTAAGTCTTTGATTGAATCTCATTTCTTAAAAACCAAATATAACAATTTTGGGTCTCGATTTTTTTAAGTTATACAATTACAGCAGAATTGAAACAGTTTAACTGGATTTGATATTGTTGGTATTATTTATATATGTCCCATTTATAATAAATGTTTCTGTTCTGTTCTGAACAGTAACTAGCCCAACTTAATGGAATCAGTAATTTTCACTAGCGTGAATCTAATATTACCAGACCCAGGTTTTCGGCTAAACAGATGACATTGATTTATTTTTGTACGTAATTAGGGAGGAATGATACTAAATTAATACTTAAAATGGCCTGAAATGAAATAGCCCCCCAGTATCTCACAAATAAAATATTCTTAAATAAATGTTTTTTTAGTTAAGTCATAGACATAGATACCAGAGATAAGAAACTTTCTTTTAAAATGCTGATACGCCTATATCGGGTTCAGTATAAAGATTGGTATTTCCAGACTGTTAACTTTCTGGCCTTGTTCATTTATACATGAATTTTACTGGGCATTGGAGGCAAGAACATGATTAATGTAGATTTCATTGCCTTTGCATGATTTTACAAAACAATTATTTACTAATGTAAGAGTTTATTGGCATGCAGTCTAAATAAACAATATGAGTGCCATATCCTCATAGGACATACTGTATACTGATGTAAATAATTTATATTTGACTGTGAATAGATTCAATTGCTAGCTTGTCCTGTATATTTCATCAATGGACGCAATCTTGGATTCTGCAGATCTCACGATTTGTACGAGACTTGATGTGATGTTGATTAATGCGGGAAGTTAGGAACTTGGTAGATATGTAAAGAACAATTTTCCAATCGCGGGTATTTATGTCTCTGGTTATGTGTTTTATTCATAGAGATGAAAGGTTTATATAGATATCGTTGATTTAGCGCAAACGGTTGTAACTCAATGTAAGAAAAGAGTAAGTTACAACCGTGTTGCGCTACACCCGCGATATAGTTAGAAATTCAAAGTTTCCAGTATCTACATTCTCATTAAAATAACTTTCTACTATGTCCCTTATTTAGTGATATGTATTGATGGGTCTGCTCAAAGCTAGTCTAACTATTAATAAATTCAAAAGATATAGTTCGACAAAAAAACAAAACACAGTTTATAATAACAATAGAATAAACTAATCCACGATGAGGGGCGCTCAGGATGACAATAACATAAACATGTGCTATGTTTTATGAGTTTCTTAGTTGTTGGTGTAATGAAAAGATTTTTACCATTACAAGCATGATTTACCAACAAACGGTGGTATTCATCATGCTAATTTTGTTAAAATGAATTACACACATTTTATTTCCATTACTCCTATCCCAGAAATAGATTGTCACATTTCTAATGTTTATCAAAACACGTTTTGTTTTTTGAACACATTATAGTTGACTTTTTTTTGTGTGGACGCATTTATACAGTTTAGAAAATTTATGTAGATTTTTATTAATTTTAAAATTCTTATGTAAAAAAATCCTTATTTCGCGGATTTAGCGCTTAATAATAATTATTATTATTATTATTGTAATAACAAAAATTATAATGACTTTATTTTGAGAGGCTGCAAATATGAGTAAATCCAATCTTCCATGTGGGCCTTTAATTGTGATGAAATTTCAACACTGCTACTTTAAGTGAGTACATGTATTCTCATGATTTGGCAGAAAATAGTAAAATTTGTTTACTTAAGCATTACCTACATTCACTATGTTAAGGTTGGGTGACATCGAGTGGGGCAACATTGTTCATTTGGGTAAACGATCATATATTTACCAGTTATAATGACATATACATGTAAAAATCTATATGCATGGAAACTATTAACTGTTGTACTTTTCCTGAGTCATCTCAAATAAAGTTGATTTGTAGATTTGTATTTTGCAATATGCCAAAACTGTAGATTGTACAAGCTGAGTACTGAGTATTTTAGACCTTGGCTAGATTATCTTGACTAAAACTTGTCTGGTCTTGCTCTGTGTAAATTGTATTAGAAAATCGTATTAGAAAATTGTATTGTACATGTGATAGAGTATACTTCAGTGATATAACAGTTTTTTGACTACCGATATATGAATACTGAAACTTTGAAATTTAGGCCATGATTTTAACAGTGTATGCATTAGGCTTTGCCTAACTGTGTAGCCTCTTTAAATAAAGTCTTAGTTATTATTAATATTGTATTTTGACTCATAATTTATGTACAAGTACTATAGTTGTTATATCGTGGTAGAAATTGAATCTTGGAAAAATTGCATAAGTTTGCATATGTGCATAGAAATATTCCATGAGTAAGGTAGTAACTTAGCCACCAACAATTATATGAGGAACTTGTTCAATTGGTCAGTGAAAAATTGACTTATTGTGAGTATAGAAAAAAGGCTAGTTTTACACTAACCATACAATATATATATCTAGGGCCGAACAAAACATTATTGTTACTCCCTTTATTTTCAAATGGAGTTACAATTGTGTTTTGTTCAACCCTCAATATAATTTCATATGTTCTTTAAACAGATGTTCAAAACAAAAGTAAATAGCTGTTATATATTGGCTTTAGAATTTATTAACATCATTTTGCGTTTTGTGATAAAATGATATAATAATCACATAAGAGGTATTTTCATTAAAGTAATACTTTGTATTTTGTAAATAATATTAGACAATCATCATAATCAATATAACAAATCATAAATCATTAAGCTTTGGTCTAACATATTAACATAGCTAGGTTGCACTTTATACATACCTTGGGGTAGTGTTTAGGAACGGTCCTAACGTCCAGGACTTATAGGACCTGAGAAAAGGTTCTTTTTTCTGTATTGAAGTAGATTGGAATAAGTAAAGTCAGGTTTTAATTTTATCTATGTATGTATGTTTTACAGACATGTAGGAAATAACTTGATTGAGTTTTGTTTTTTTTGTCACATCTTTCTTGATTTTTTTTAATTTTAACTTTTATGACCCTCACATGTCTCCTTATTTATCGGGTATTTACTAAGCACCATATAACAATGGTCACATGATAATTTTTTGAGTTGATGCAAAATCTGCCAACCATCTTGCAATAATTATTGTATACTACTTGTATATCATTTTAGTACAAAAAATAAATTAAAACCACTCGATCACGTCTTTCTTTCATATATTTGTTGATAATTTCACGTAACTTTTAAAAAAATATATTTAGCTATAGTTTAATTAGGATAAGTGTCTTATAATACACTGCCCTCTAAAAGTTCCTTCACACATATGCAATTTACATGGTACAAAATAGAATTTAAGAAAGTTTTACAAGCAATTTATTGTTAAATGACTTAAAAATTCTGCTTTTTGAAATCAGTACATTTTTCCTATGAATATGAAATTACAAAAATATCTCTAACTTGATATTGGCTCATTGAGATATATTGACCATAGTTTTAAAGGCTGATAGATAACTTTAACTGCGACTTAAGAAATAAAATTTACCAATTTAGATTCCATTGAATTGCAAGAATAATGAATATAATGAACAATATTATAATAATTCTGCAAATTTGAACTCAGAAATTGTTGCAATTTAATTAATTGTATTGTGAAGAAACTTTTGAAGGGTAGTGTATTATGACCAATGCATTGTTGATAGAACAAATTTTGATATTTATTACTGAAATACAGTGCCCTCCAAAACTTCTTGGATCTTTGAATTTCTTTATAAGATAAATGGATTCCACATACTTCAAGTAGTTTTTACATGAGGGTTTCCCCTTGTTTAGAAGGTAATCCTTATTAAATCTGCCACAGACATATACATAAGGCCACATTTGCGCATATTAAATGGATAATTACTTCTTCAATTAATGTATTCAACATTACATGTTAACAAGCTGATCATATTCTGTTTGTGTGATTGAAGTATAACTAACCTAAGTTAGGGAAAGTTCTCTTGTATCGCTTCTGTTTGTTGTGTAATCGTATGTTTATATACTCTGTCAAAACATCATGTCTGACAACGCTATTGGCGCTTTGATTTTAATTGGGAAGCTTATTCATTTAAAATTGTTTGAATCATATGTTAAAAACGTAATTAATGTTTTTTTTTAGAATTTGCTCAGATAACTCTTAATGTCATTTTGATAACTAAATGTGAATTAAGTCCAGTCTATGAAATTAGTGGGTGTCCAGTTGCCCGGGACAACCATTTTCTAGGTTGGGCAACTAAATATTTCTTTTGGGCCACCAAATTGCTACAAACAAGATATAGTGCTAGCTGCTTAATGACTTGTTCAGACAACCATTTTTATATCCTAATTTCCTAGTCTGTTGGTCTATTCTTCAAAAAGGATTTTGTTCAAGGAGGGTGCTGTATTTTTATGTTTGAAAAGACACACTAAAATATGTTTACTTGTACAAAAACTAATCATCAGTTAAAGAAATCCAGCAACTGTTAAGTTGAATAAAAGAACATTACCTCATTATTCTACATATGTAGCTCTAGTTAACGTTTATTGTATCTTGTGGTTGCACAATATTACCACTGGATAATTTGTTGCTCAAATATTTAATTATTAGGACTTCATATTAGAATCTGTAGAATTAGAACTATTTAGTAGGCCTACATAGTGAAAATGTCTTCCAACGTTTGATCGGCACTATATCGTCGCCGCGATCAAACAATGCTGTAACCACTAAATTTTTAATTTTGGGAAATCGACTTCAAAAGTTTGAAAGGTCATATCTTCATTGTTTCAATCGGTATAGACATGAGACTTGGTAGGCAAATTAACAAAGTATAGAGTCAAAAAACTTTTTAGAAGATAGAACAAGGCCATACTAATGACTTTGGATGTTTATCTCATTTTTTTTCAAAAATGGAGATAGGACATTGTTAGATTAAGGCCACGATATGTAAAATATGATAGTGCCTACATATTCCATAGATAACTACCTAGCCAAGATGCAATGTTCACTCAGTGCCAGTCTCTTAGAGTCTCCTGACAATACATACATTCTTTTTAACTGATATTTTAATACAACATAGTATTTATTGTGCACACAGTGCCCATCAAAAGTTCTTGGACCAATGAAATTTTCTCAACTGTCAAAGTTTGAATAATTTCATGGTAATTGATTACACACTATCACAATATAACGAGTGTAAGATAAAGAGCACAAAGTCACCTTGAAATTATTCATGTTTTGACATTTGAGAAAAACGAACTATACTGCACGTAATTTTACTATAATTGAAGTTTATTCATGTACCCTGGATAGAAATGTATGTTAATGAACTAATTAATGCACATTTCAAAACTTTCTAACATGACCTTTTGTGATAAATGTGAATTCCAGAGGTCCACATGGAAGACGTATTTAGCCAAATGTGTAACTTTGTTAACTATAGGCATTATTATACCATTGTTTTTATTAATAGAATTATTCTAAAAACAGAATTTTTGTCCAAGGACTTTCGAAGAGCACTGTATTTTCTATTCTTGTTTATTTGTCATCAGCATATCTTGTGATATAAGTAAACATTATTCAATCCGAGAACCGATAGGAAAATTAATGGAGGGCAAGTTCAATATTGTTTACTAAATATATATATAATATTATATGTGCCTGTTTCATATAAAATATATTTCTATCTTTTAAATACTTCTTGTTTGTTATTCGTTGTGAGTGTATTCACTCCCCCCCCCCCCCCGAGTTCATATATTCTCAGACCCACCCAGGTAGGTCCGTCGGTAGCGTCCCTGACTATGAAGCTAAGGATTTGGTTCTCTGCCTTGATCTTCTTACCTTCATGGAGTTGTTTCTTATTATATATTTCCTGTGTCCATTTCCTGCCCATCTTTGTTCTAAACAAGGTAGTTGGCAGTCACTTGGGAGGGTATTTGCTTGTGCTTGGAACAAGGTTAAAAGTTAGATCCAGAGATCTGGGCCAGTCTAGGGGCCATAACTGAATGCAGTAGTATGACTGAAAATATGTTGATATTCACCTTATAGCACCATACTTTACATACATATTACCATTGTTCAACAATGATTATTGTCCAGTCAAAATATTATACATGTAACATCATTTTCAAAAAGTGAAGTTATGAGGACTTGACTCAACAGCGACCTTATGTTTTAAATACTGTGATCTGTAGCATAGTTAGTAGTGTGCTGGGATTTTGTATCCATTGTCCCGAAGTGGTATGGGGTTGAATCCCACCTGGCGGATTATACTCTTCCATGAAAATTTGACAAAATGTAAATTTGGCTCCATTAATATGGTACATGGAGAAGTTTGCTGACCTTGGGAAAGGGTATGTGGAAGCTAGATTAGATGCGCTGGTCACTGTAAAATAACCTCAATTGAGTTGACACAGCCGTAAAACCCATATATTTATAAAAATGTTTTTCATTCATTCACTGTGTACATGTAACTGTCTTTGTTACTAAGGAAGAATTTAGGTCACAAATCTATATCTGAAAATTAACTGATAATTTCAAACCCAAGTTTAGGTACATCATATAATTAACTAAAGAAAACGTGTTCTCAGGACTTCATATGTTTAGCGTATACAATAATATATATATGGAGCAATTCTTTCACAGTTATTTTCTTCAGAATAGACTTATCCTGTATTGCCATGGTAACTGTGATCAGATTCAAGTAGCATTTTCTGAGACAATTGTCCAGGGAATAATTTGGCCAAATTGCACATCTGGCAGTCACTTTGTAATGAAATAAGAGCATCTTGCAACAGCTCTATCACTTTTACGTGAAAAAATGTCAAATTTTCACCAATGTCACAACCAGTAAAGGCTTAAGTTTGAGAAAATTTTCTAAGAAATATTCCCATCCTCGCTCAACTTAAAGATAAAGTACGTGGATAATCAATGTATCTTATGCCGATACAAATATCTATATGAATGAAGCTCTTCAACTTTTATTAAGATGAATAGATACTAAGGTGTGAATATATTTGATATTCTGTCATAAGTTATAAATATTAAGTAGTCGGACCTCCGGCTCATGAACATTTTACAACATCATATAAAGCATACAAATATGGTATATTCTGTCATGTCAGGTAACAGTGTACTGTGTTTGCACATTAGTACATCATATATATTACATTCTTCTTCCTTTACTGCAGATATTTCATGTCCTGAAATTGTCGTAGGCCTACATTGATCACAAGAAACAACGGCATCGTGGGGATGCAACTTGGATTTAAAAATTAAAATGGTAATATGATTGAAATCAATAAAGTATGCTGTCTTCATTGCTGAAGTGTCACAACTTGAAAAGATTAAACATCCTAATTTCACTCCATTATTATAACAAATGATAAAAGCTAAATCATTGCATGTGCTCTCATACATATAATACATGTCTGCGATATGATTACCTCCCTTTTGTATGAAAAAGAAACCCAACTTATATCAATCTGCAATGATGCAAGTACAAGTAGTTCCAAGCAGTTTTTTCTAGATTTAGACCAAAATTGGGCCCCATTTGCCTCCCCTTTTTCTTCCCTGGAGCAGTATTCCCGTATCTTTAAAGTTTTGTAATATTTCTTTCAATTTTTCCAATTTCTTAAGCAGAAATTAGAAATATGTGAACAGAATCATTCCTTAAAAATTGTTACCCTGTTTGTGGATATTATCTTAAAAATTGAAAACTATGGAAAGAATTCCCCTGATTACATTTTTGGTGTTATTTTCCCTGCAGAAAGGGCCCTGCCATGCATCCCCTACAAGTAAAATAAAATCACAGACAAGCATAATATTGTCATTGGTCTGTAAGGTTTTAATCAAATTACAAAGTTTTAAGTTTGTAGGATTGCAATATGGTCATTAATCAAAATAATAAAATTCAAATCCCATCCAAAACCTACCCTGTTGTTCCCTTGAGCAAGAAACTATATCCTACTAGCTTAGTACCGAGGAACCAGGAATCAGAATCGAAAGTGATTAATCTAAGTTGTAAAAACTTGTTTCACAATTGGTATAAAATAAATTAGTATAAACTAAATTAATTAAAAAATAACATTGTCTATGTTTTGCTGTATAATAAAACATAGCCACAAGTTTTCTGTACTATAATCAAATATTAAGTGCTTTAGCACGAGTTATTAAATAAGCAAAACAAAATAAGTGTCTATGCTTTATTCTACAAAAAAAATATAGAAAAAACTGTTATTTCAATTCCAATAGAGAAAAATGAATAATTTGACCTTTTAGTTAATAAACAAGGGGGTTAATTATCACAGCTGTATGTGTTCAATATTAAAATATAGATAATGTCTCGTTAAATATAGAGTGAAAACGCACGTGCCTATGTTAGAATAGTGAACAATAAAGAAAAACAGAGTTACTAGAATTAAAACTTTATTAAATGATAAAGAATATTGGTAATTCCTCACATATATTAATTATTGTGTACATTAAAACACTTGGAATAACAACAACAACAAAAATATAAAGATGTACATGAAATACTAACCAATCAGCTGTCACATTGTAAAATATAGGAACTATACATCAACAAATGTAAAATATCATAAATTATACAAATTACATCTTTCTTTGGAATGGTTAAAAATGGACAGATTCTTTCAAATATATTATTGCACATGGAATGAAATATAAATAAAAAATAATAAAAAATGTAAAATATCTATTTTGTACTAAGTTCAGGGCCAGAGGTTTTAAAACTGGAGAGCAAACTCAAGCCGCAAAACTCATTTTTATTCTCTAGATATGCTTCTTCTACAGTCAACAAAATTAGACAATACAAGTAGTTGTCCGGACAGATCATTCTAAGAGAAAGCACTATATCGCATTTGCAGAAATTGTTGGTTGCCCAAACTAAGTGGTTGTCCCGGGCAACTAGACACCCACTAATTTCGTAGACCACTTCTACACTACGAAATAAATCATGATTAAATTACTTTGAGAAATATACAAAATATTACACTGCTTTAAATAGTAGGAGCAGTGGTCTAGTGGTAGGACACACCCTATGGGATTGAGAGGTCACTAGTTCGAACTCCACTTAGGGCACTGCTAATTTCTCCGACCAGGTGTTAATGGGCTCTGTGAAGATTCACCAGGTTCTGCTTGAAGATGATTTCAATGGTCAAGGATCATAGTACAAAATTGTAAACTTGGCTGAACATGTATTCGGAAGCAGACTTTAAACGCCACTAAACCTATTATAACTTTAAACATACCAATAGATGGTTTGTAAGCTACAATGACATTTTTTGAATAGGAATCTAAGTTTTAGGCATGAAGTCTGTGCTAAAGTTTTATTACCTCAAGTCGGGAACTCTGGCATTCAACTACACTTAGCTATATACTTAAACATGCAGTATATTATAGTCTGTTTTTCTCAACTGTCAAAGCTTGATAATTTTTTTAGGGGGGAGGGTTAACGCCGTAACAACACATTGTATAGGTCATATAACGGCGGTTAGTCGACCTACCGACCTACTCACTCCTCCTGGAAAGGCTGGATTTAGCTGTTAACCAACTACTAAGCACATACTTTCGTCAGTGACTGACATCTGCCCTACATAATAAGGAATCATTGGTAGGAGGGAGAATGGCTGTAGATATAATTTTATGATCAGGCTCCACGAAAGTTTGCCCCGACCAGGAATCGAACTCAAGACCCCTTGATCAGTAGACTTGCGTGCTACTAAATGAGCTAGCCGGGCCGCTCAAAGCTTGAATAATTTCACGGTGACTGAATGCATTGTATCTATACTTGAGGCACAGTCGTTACAGAAATATCTCGACTAAAAACCTATCATACAACATAATCAGCTCTACTTGATCATAATACAAACTTTGTGAATATCAAGAATGTAAGACAATGATGATTTTATTTACCATGAAATCATTCATGTTTTGACAGTTGAGAAAAACTAACTATAACATGGTACAAGAACAACAACATAGATGAGTACACTACATATATACAGTGTATGGCATAAAGTACTTAATTTTTACTTTACATAAATATCACATGGTTATGTTGATGAAAGCATGTAATGTCAATACTTAGAGGTTACACTTCTGCACTTAACAATTTTTCTAACCCCTTATCTTTAAATACCTACTATATATATTTCTTTATGCTTAGCAGTAATTAATATATTTGAACATAGAAAACATTCAAATAACTAAAATTGATAGTGAAAAACATAGTTTTCTAGGTTCATGAAGCACATGCATTTCATGCTTTTTGCCTGACAATTGTTTCCAACGAACACAATACATACAAAACTACACATATCTAGTCTGTAAGTATAGATAATATAAGGAAACCCTTAAATCTGTTAAACCCGAAGCTATTGTTATGGCAAGGATGTCAGTAGAAAAATTAGAGCGTGTTGTTGGCACAAGGTGAAGTTGCAGACATCAAGCCATGACATGTTACAATAGTTATCAACTAATTAAATAAATCAGGCATAAAACATAAAATCGTTTTTTAACATATCAGTGCATCATAGAAATATTACCAAAAATAACTGTGGAGTTAAGAAGGTAGTAAATTATTAGAAATGCCCAAGATAAAGTTCTGCCAGTGCCTTTATCAATGTAAGTTCTCTGTTACAGCTAAAATACAGGAGTTAGAGTTGTACATTTATATATCAATAATAATGTTTGTATTGTATACAAATGGAAGACCTAATTTGGAATGTTCATAAAATATTTTTGTAGGAGCAGTGGTCCAGTAGTAGGACGCACACTTAGAGATCGAGAGGTCCCAGGGTTGATTCCCACTAGGGGCACTGCTAATTCCATTGAGCAATAAATTTACAAACAATTGTTCCACTTCACCCAAGTGTAAAAGGGTACTGTGAGGGATCACTTACCAGGTCATTTCAATGATTTGGGGTTATCATACAGAATTGTAATGTTCGCTGAACACGTACATAGAAGCAGACTTTAAACTGCACTTTAACCTTTAACTTTTTAATTGTAATTAATCAGAAGAAGAAACAATTCATCAAAAATATTCAAAACGTCTGCCACTTATCTTATACTGTAACATTTAACAATTTATAAAATATTGAAACTAAATCCTTAAAACTCCTAGTTCTATCAAAATCACTGATCTCTCAGTCATGCTGTTTTACAACCGTTCAAAAAAAGGCATAAGACATGACAAAAAATTTGGCATTTTTTATTCAAGAAGGAATATTTCCCTGACGATCAAATTGTACATTTATCAGACAAACCTAGTTAATAAAATATAAATTGATGTACAAACCAACCCCATCTAGTTTAAATTTGATAATATGTGACAAACAAATCGGTCATTCCAGTACATTTGACTAACAGAATGGCCAGCATAGCTTGTACATGTGACATACAGACTAGCCATCCTGATTTGAATCCATGCAGAAGTGAAGTTACAAGCTAAGCGTGGAATCTATATACATTATGGTTTCAGATGTTATAGGATTTCCCTATACAAATCTATGAAAAATTGATGACACCCATGGCTTAGGTCAATTTTAAGTGAATAATTTGATCAATACAATTTAAAAGTTTGCAGAAAATTGCTATGTGATGCTGCATGCCAAATATGTCTTATTGTTTTTATGCATGTGACAGGTTGTTTAAGACATTGTCATAGAATGATAGTAGGAAGTTTGACTTGCTAAAATTTAGGGCCTTTAGCTATAAAATGGCCTTTTAGCAAGAAAATTTGACTTTTAATGCACACACATTTGTCCCCTTAATTGAGCACCCATTGAGAGCCTTTCAAAGATATGACTAAAAATTTATTGGAAAATTATAGGTATAAAGCACAATACATTATGTTTTCACTTTGATAAATTATATACATCTTAAAATCACAGTATGGCCATATGTGAGACAAAAATAAATAGAGACAGACAAATAACTGAGGAATATATTAATAACATAAATTTCTCTAGATCGCAGCGGCATGGGATTTTCCAAAACATCGTTTAACTTAGTACATACAATAAAGAAATAAAAATAATCAATTTCAAATATTAGCTACATTTTGTTTATCATCAACGTTAAACTTTTTAATATAACATGATAATCACAACTACATTTTCATGGATAAGTGCAAAACTACATGGAGGATTTCCTGCAAGACTAGTAAGTGCATTGCTTTGAAAAGCAAATTACTACAGTCTTGCAAGCAACCCTCGACATGTTAATAATAAACTAGTTTGGTTTTATTTGTGATGACCCTCGTCAAAAATACGTGTGAGTTGGGCATGTTCCACAAGGCTATCGCTAGCTAGCACTTTTTGAAAGGGTTTTTTGTAGCATTAAAGCCTATTGAACAGTTTGTTTCAAGCTAGCAAATCCAAGATGGCGACTTTCTTAAACAAAAAGTTCAGAATTGTAACAAATGAAAACTATTTAAATCGATTGTCACCATGATAATTCTATTTTACCGCTTTAAAGAAATATACACATTGAATAAACTATATATCAGTATTCTTGAAAAAAAACAGTTCCCACGGGTGGGCAGAAGTGTTCCGAATAATACGGCTAGTAAGAAAATAACTTGCAACGTATCGCTAGCTAGCGATTCAATTTGCTAGGTCGTAGCAGACTATCATTCTGTACACAAACGGTCTGACTGACCTTTGTACGGACACGCCGCGCATGATGGGTAAAACTGTTTATTTACCTGAAAACACGTGGCAATGTTTACATAGTAATAATTTCCCCCCTTCAAGTATACTGAACGAATAGAGTATGTATTTTGTGTCCACTCAATAAAATTTAACTATCCAACCAACTATCCTCATTAAATTAAACTTTTTAACCGGTAGTTAAACCTTCATCATAACGTGTTTACATCTGTCATTCTTTACATCGACGTTTGAAATCGAAACTAGGTTACACGGTTTAACTATTCACCTATACCTATAGAGGTTTAAAAGTACTGTGCATCTATGGATTTATATTCCTGTAGCTATGAGTGATCATTTATTTTACATTTTAACAATGATTTTGTCAAAAAACGAAAAAAATCGATTTTGTCTTCATGCGCCGCACTATAATCTATTGCGTACGGAACGCCGAATTTTTGGAGCGTTGTGCGTCTTAGTATAGAGGTGATATCTTCACCTTCTATTTATAGACTGTTCGATAGGAAATCGCTACATAGCACTAGCTAGCGATCACCTTATAGAATGTGCCATTTTTCTTTAATTCTGAACATTATAATGCATCTATGGCACTTAATGCAGGCCACCTAGCAGGCTTCATTAAAAATAGAATTCTATAAAGGTTCATTTCTAAAAATTTAAGGTTGTTTAAATTAGTGTTATGTTTTATAAAAAATAAAAAGCATTTAAGCACTTTCGTTGTTTGATTTGATAATAAATCTCAAAATGGCGAGGTCTTCAAATATATGCTGTCAATAAAAAAGTCATATTAACTTCTACTTAAAGTAAAGATCACTTTTTATCAAAGCTTTTAAAAATTAAAGGGTGTAATGCAAAAGTAATGTTTGTTTTATCATTTTTAAAAGTCATCTGGGGGGAAATAGATTGTTTGAAAAAAGGTTTTAAAGGGTTTGCTAGGAGGTCTGTTAATGCTCATTCCATAAAGTTTGTCCTGAATAACACCAAAACAAATATCCATATTGTTCTTAAAATAAAATGTAGTTTGTTATATGTCCTCTTGTAAACAGACCTTATTGTTTCCTCTCTCATGTAATGTTTCTTATTGATTTTTAATTCTGTTAATCTCAATCAATGATAATTCAGCCCCTTCTTTGTCATTTGCCATCAGCTGTGCATGTCTTAACTGTGTCCATAATGGTAGAAAATCTGGTTCTAAAACTGTACCCTGGGACAAAGTTACATAATATATATATATAGAAATAAGTTTTAAAGTTTATAACAAACATATATCCTATATATCACTGTCATTTAGGATCTCCTGACAACGCACAAGGGGTCACATCAAGATGACTTTAATGTTGACTAATCAATGCAAAGCTTTTATTTAGACGAATCAATATACAACATCTTGATGTCGTAATTTGTAGATTCTTAATTTTTAGCCCGAGTTTTACAAGCTTATTGTTAATCACAGGCTGTGATTAGAGGATTCTTAGAAATTTGCATCACATGGATGATGTAAACAAGTCACTAAGCACAATGATTGTAAAGGTCAGCTGATCCTAACCCATATTGTAAAGTAGCCAGATGCAAAATTAGAGATTACACAAGTGGATAATTTAAGATTAGGTTTTAATCAGATTAACAAATAAAGAGACCAACCTTTTTATACACTGTAGCAGCCTCATTAGGTTGTCCATTGTTTAACAAGAAATCTCCATATTGGGCGTAAACATCCCATAAATTAGGAGCTATCATCTCAGCACGTTTATAATGTTCTACTGCAGTTTCCAAGTAACCTAACTGTAAACAAATACATACAATAATAATATTAATAATAATTATAATAACAACAACACAGATTAATATTTAACAATATTAATAATAATAAAAATAACAATACTATTAAAAAAACAATGATAATACATACACATAATCTTTTTATTTCAACTCATAAGTTCAGAAAATAAAATTTTCACTCCTAGCTTTGCCACTTTTGAAAATATGCATTCTGAGCTCAAATAATGAAATAAAAATTGATCTTACACTGAAGTCAACGAAATGTCCTCAATATCCTCTTCGTACTACAATGAATAGTTTAGTTATACTAATTTATATTAGCTTGATTGTGAAACAAGGTACTACAACTTAGATTAATCATTTTCAAGAACTTCCTGCTCTCCCAGTACTGAGCTAGTAGGATAAAAAATCTTGCTCAAGGAGACCATGGGGTAAGTTTTGGATGGGATTCAAAGCAAAGTGGAGCTAGCTATCCAATGATTACCAGTCCAATGTTGTAACCGCTTGGTCACGTCTGCCGCTGTATTAAAGAGTGTAGCAACTAACCTGACTTTCTATTCCTGCAAGGTTAAGAAGTGCAACAACAAAGTTTTCATCTAATTCAATAGCTCGGCTAGTTAAACGTTTAGCTTCATGTAGGTTACCTAAATCTTTATACATAATACCAGTCTTCATGTTTACTTCAGCGCTATCTACAATATAACAAATATCTATATTATTAATGCTCTTACCACAACAGGGGCGGATCAGGATTTTTTATAGGGGGTCTAATCTTTTTCTAAGGGGGGGTCCAAACCCTCGAACCACAACCACATTATACACAGTACACTGAAGCAGAATAACACAACATTAATAATAAAAACTACATAACCATTAAATATGTGTTAAGCACAGAGAAAAGTTGCTTCATTTAATTTAAAATGGCTTACAGTTAAAAAATACACTCATGGACGGGTACATTTTGGAATTTTCAGGGGGGGGGGGGTCGGACCCCCCCCCCCTGAGAATTTCCGAAGTTGTCGAAAAGTGGAAAGTTGAGAAGCTGCACAAAATTTTCGGTTAGGAAAAATACCAAACAAATACACTTAACAACTTTTTTAAGTATACACATTTCCCCTGCAGATAATTTCAACAGTTGTTAAAATATTTAAACGAAATTTTGTGAGTCAACTATTGGATACTATATCTTTCATATGTCACTAAAAACGTCAATATCCACCTTTTAGTAACCGACTTCCAAGATGCACATGCATTTCGTGCATAGCTGTAATGCAGAGACCTTCAACAATCGTGAAAAAGTGAACCCATTTTTCTGGTTGCCCATACTTTCAAGCGTAACTGTGATGACACTTTTAACCCTTTACCTAATACTGTCCCCTTTTGTCCCCTGTATGTGATTCTAATACTGTCCCCTTTTGTCCCCTGTATGTGATTCTAATACTGTCCCCTTTTGTCCCCTCTAAACTTTGTGCTATCAAAAAACATATTTTCACTAAATAATGAAAAAAATTTTTACAGAATATTGTACACTTACCTAATGAATGCTAAAAAAAAATAGTATGTTATATTTTTACTTTAATCACAAATTTGATTTAAAACATACAGGTATACATCCAGGTGTCACACTCACTGTTTGTACAGTCTGACTGGTTAAAATAATGTTTAATCCTTGGATTTGTTAATGATTAAATTATTTTTTTTAAATAATACTTTTTTAGTGATAAAATATCATCTTCTAATGAACTTTAATTTCAAGAAAAAAATTTTAATAATGCAAAAATGATGATTTTGACAACAAAATGTTTATTCAGAGAAATAACAAAAAAATCTCCATATCTTTTTCAAAATGTTTAGTTTTTAAGTTCCAGACTGAAGTTAAATATACAAATCAGTCAGGATATCATCATCAAAGGGATTAACATTGATTAATCAGTGATAAGAGGTCTTTATTTCAATTTTTAACAGGCCCCCTGATGATTTTATGATCTATATTGTTCTCACAGCTCCAACAATAAACATCTGCTAATTGATATTATCTTATACAATTTGGAATGTCAAACTGCTAGTGACACAATTAACACCATTTTATGATTATCAACTGCACTTTTGAAAGATATTGATCTTAAACATTTTTTTTACTAATTTAAATGATATTTTTATGTTGTATTTGATATCAATTTAAGTTTTCACATATATATTTAGTTTTGTGTAATATTTAAACTGTCATATCTTTTATACTAATTGTTGAAAAAAATATAATTTACACTATTAGATAGAAAATTTAATATTCTAAAATATTTGTTCTTACTTAAATTTGTTAATATCACTTTTATTATAGTAAATGCCTGTTAAAGTATAAAGGTGTCCAAACAGTAGTCATCATTTAAACTTTCTATGAAGATAAGGTATTCTTTATCTCTGACTTGTATGAGAATCTGATAAGGATTTGGTAGACTGCTGTATTAGGTAAAGGGTTAAGAAAGTTTGAGCAAACCGGAACTGTTAAAGACCTTTCAAGCCAGAGATGACGACGTATGACGACAATGCAGCTAGAATGTGCTATGATAACCTAGGGTATCATTCAGAACTACATAATCTCATTGCGAGCAAGGTTTCTTGCATTTATACGAACTGAAGGTGGCCATACTCGTTATTGATGTGAATTTGTACTTTGTTGGTGCCAATATTTCTACTGCTTATAAGAAGTCATTTATTTTTCAATCTATTCTTTGTTTTGCTAATAAATGAAGTACTATTTGATGAACAGGTTCTGAATATTTTCTATCAATAGCTTACGTATTAACCCAGTTATGACCAAATATATAGGTGTATACTTAGAAAAGTTGTTAAGTGTATAACAGGTGGCATAATAAATACCGAAAAATTAATTAATTAAAACTGCAATTCAGTCAATTGTGTAAGTGTCGTAAGATAATTACCTTTTTTTCATCAATGTACTCATATCTAAAGACTTGTTTTTAATTTCTCAAATATTGATAAAAAATTAAAAATCAAATCACACATTGATAACAGCGTAAAATTAACAATGATATGAATAGATGGCACTGTATATATTATAGCTATTAACCTACATGTACCTGGTAATAATTGTAACATTTCTTCTAATATCTTTAATCTTTCTTCCAATATCCGATGTCTCTCTGTCTTACTTTTATTACGTAAAGTCTTAACAACCTTACCCTCTGTAATATACAACATGAAAAATATTAAAAATGTGTAAAAAGCTCAGTATTTTGTTGGATTTAACACCCTAGCAACATATTGTACAGGTCATATAAAGGCAGACAGTCAACCTACTCACTGGAATGGCTAAATCCAGAAAAAGCTAATTATTTCTGGATTTAGCAGTTAAATATTGGTATAAGAGATAGAGGATATTCATCAATATTAGTATAAGATCGATTTATTTAGCTCAGTAAGGTCACAACAAGTTAATCATGTGTTATATGGATTCGCTTGCACCTTAATTGTGATGGTTTTTACAAAAAAATGTTTTTTCTTCGCTCCCTCATTAAAATTTGCGCAAATCGCTATATAAAGCAACTTATTTAAGATTTTTACTTTTTTTTCTTCATTCGCCCCGTTTTTTCCCAGAAAAATCTGTAGAACACATGATCAACTTGTTGTGGCTTAAACATCTTCAAAAGTGGAGTAGCCAAGAGTGGAAATGTCATTTTCTGAGTTCACAAGTTAAAAAAAGATCCTATTACAAAATTGACTAATACACTGTTTCTTTCGTGCTTAGTTTAGTGTTTTGTTATTTTACATAAACATAATGTGATGTCATTTCTATTACAAAATGATGTCATTTATTCTCTAAGATGATGACATTTTGACAATGAAAATATGTGATAATTTTGTCACTCTATATGTACAATTTGTACAATTGTATGTACAATTTTTGCCCATTATTTTACAATGTAACATTAACACCAAAAGATAAAAGAAGTTATGTTACTGCTATAAGAGTTAATTTTGAAAGTTCTCCTTATACTGATGTATAGATGACATTGAAGAAAAACAGCTCCAAAAACATTATTTATAAAATGAATTTATAGGAGTATTTAATTGTGCCAGTTATGAACCATGCCAGCCAACTGTGTATTAAATTAATATTTTCATTTTATTTGTATTTTTCGCTGCTTATCAACAATCTTATCATTTACACAGGTAAAAGTACAAAATAGTCAAAATACTGAACTTCTTAGATTTAAATATTTCCACAGCATTTTAAATACATAGGAAATTATACCCTGTCTCAGGTCAAAAAATTCTGAATATCAAGATCATTCCAGGAAACTTTTACTAATGCATTTACAGGAAGTCTAATCAAGACCATGGGATTCAAGCTTGAGAATCATTAAAGTACAAGATGACTAAAATAAATTCTTAAAGAGTTTTGTATTCATACTAGGAATGCAGAAGTCATAAGACAAATTTGTCCAACTCGTACATTTTTGTTTACTGACTAGTAAATATTTCTATCTCCCTTAATAGTGGACAAGAAATACTTTTTTAGCAATTTTTACAATTGCGATACATTGTTCTTAACCCTAAACTGGTCAATCCCGCATTTTTACGTGTCTGGACCCCCTTCAAAATGGCCGCCACAGGCTTGAAATTGGTGTTTTAACTGCATTTGGTGAATTTGGCGTAGCACCCCTCATCACCAGAAAAAACAATCGGGGTCATTAAGTGCAGATAAATGGCACAAATGCTGATAAAGAAACATGTTTTCAGTCTCTGAAAAAAATGGCACTTTAGACCTCAATTTTGGAAAATACTACTGAATGAAATACAAAGTTGGGGTTGAAAAAGAGAGAAAATTACATTTTTTACCCATTTTGCTCCACCCCAGCACTGCCATAGTAATTTTTACAAATAAAAATACAAATATATTTATTTCAGCAATTAAGCACACATGTGCTTTTCTGCCGTCAATTGGCAGCAACAATACATACATACATGTACATACATGTTAATTATTAGTTATGACAATATATCATAAGGAATATATATAAACAAGCATGTGTAAGAATTAAGTAATCGATACATCGTTGAGAATAGTACGAGTACAGAATGTGAATTTTCAAAACAGTACTTTTACTTGAAAAAACAACAACAAAGAATCGTTAGAAAGTTAGACAAAAACAAGAAAAACAAGAAAGCAACAAAAATATATTGTAAACTTATGTGTTCATTTGATTTAGTAAAGAAGATCCTTTTTTTATTAAGATATATCAAGATATATATTTCGCTAATTTACAAATTAGACTGGTACTTGTTGAGGACATTAAATTTCGTAATTTTTGGATAGTTGGCCAATGGTTATAATAATGGGATAGGCATTTTTTGCGAATATTACGGTACATGGGACAGATTAAAATAAAATGGTATTCATCTTCGATTACATTCATATCACAAAAATACATTTTATATCAGCTCTGTCAATATTTCTATAACGTCCTCTTCTATGGCAAGTTTATGAACAGAGCAACTAATACGAGTGAGAGCAATTCTATGATTATCATTTTGGATACAAGATAAATATTTTTCAGATTCAAATTCTTTTTGAATAGTTTGTAGGTATTCAATTTAGGCATGTTGTCTAAAAAAGAGAAAAATAGTTAATAGTATTGACTATATAAACATTATATAATACTGTTCAACTGGGAACATGAAAAATCCATAGTGTCCCATACATAACTGGAATCAGGGCTCAACTTAGTTTTTTTCTGAAAGGCAGTCACCCAGGAAAATAACTTGGTCAAGTTGCATATCTGTCTGTTAATTAGTAATGAAACTGGAGCATCTTGAATTAGCCCTAGCACATTAAGGTGAAATAATGGCTACTTTTCACACATGTCGCAACCAGTAAAGGGTTAATAATGTAGATACATTCTGTATTTAAATGTTTTAATCCTAATTATCAACCATTTTTATTACTTACAGTATGTATTTTATATCATAGTTCTAAATATTTTTTGGGGGTATTAAAGTGCTGGACATGTACATTTTGTCGTTAGACAAGTGAAAAAACAACAACTTGAAATTCCACTCCCCTGCATACTGGAAACTTACTGAATATGTAATGGAAAGTTTGTCAATAACAATAAACTATTGTGATATTCCCAAGGTGAGGCACACATACCTGTTTGTCATACATTCATTCATGTTAGGGACAAAAAATAAATGTCTAGAACTTTACCTAATGTGAGTAATTGACCTTTCTCTGGAGTAAAGCATTGATTTTTTGTAGGAGCAGTGGCCCAGTTCTAGGACACACTTAGTGATTGAGAGTTCTAGGTTCCATCCCTACCAGGAGAACTGCTAATTCCTTGAGCACTCAGGGGTAAATGGGTACTGTGAGGGATCGCCTGACTGAAGGTGATTTAAATTTAAGTCATTTGAATATGTATAATATTATGGAAGCAGACTTTAAACTGCGCTTTAACTTTAAAGTTGATTTTAGTTTCAAAGAAAATCACAATAATAATCACAATTGAAGCTACATTGAGTTTATTTGTAATTTTAAAGTTGTTGTGATCCATAAACAGATTTCCTGTAAAATTAAGATTAATCAAGCACTAACAGCGCTGTCGGACATGGGGTTTTATTGGAGTTTATTCGCACGAAATAATCAAACTGATTGGACCAAGCTATTTGAAGACTATGCAAAGGGAAATAACTGACTAAAGTACCTTATCATTCAACAAACAGAAGTGATACAAGGGAAATGACCCTTACATTTACTGAAGGTGTCAGTACCCATGGCCACATGATGGTAGCTTACCTTTATAAAATAGTTTTTCAATATGTGTGTTAGCTTCTTTCTTCTGTATTCCTATGGCAACAGTATCACCAATATTTATTGTTCCATGATACCAACTTTCTGGCTTTAAATACAAGTCAAAATATTAAGCATTTTTTATACTGGGTTTAAGGCCGTGTCAACACAATTTAGGTTTTTAAGTGGTAAGTGCACCTAAGCTAGCTTTCCTGGACCTTTGTCTATAACAAGTATTCACGTACCCTTTTAAAATGTTTATTGGCAGAATAATAATGTCCAAATAAAGTTTGGAAGCAATTTACATACAGTGCCCATCAATACTTCTTGGACATATGAAAGTTTGGAAAAAGCTGATGAATGCCAATTGCAAATAATTCTACTAAACTTCAGCCTCATTCATAAAACATAACTTGAATTATATGTAATACACATGAATGTTTAATTTGAAATTAGCTCAGATGCCTCTTGATTGAACACATTTAACCCATGTCTAAAGCGCAGTTGGTAGCATGCCAGGTTTTGGAATCTCGCATCCTGAAGGGGTTACGGGTTCGAATCCCACCCTGGGTTATACCCTTCCATGCAAATTTGACAATAATGTCAATTTTCCTCCATTGATTAGATAATCTAGAGAAGTTTCCGGCCTTGTGGAAGGTTAGGTGAGTATTAGTTATAGACAAGGGTCCATGAAAGCTGGGGTAGGTGCGCTGGACGCCATAAAATGACCTAAATTGTGTTGACACAGCGTTAAAAACCAGTAAACTAATGAACTCATCTAAAGCATTTTGTAAAAAGACATTAATTGGACCAGGATGTCATAAAAATTCAGCTGAGTTCTGATATGCATGGTTATCTAGATGGACAAGAATATTCACCACAGCATCTTCACATGTTTAATAACTATGGAGTTAAGACACCTATAAATGCATTCAGCATTTGAGAAATTCTACTTACAGTGAACATATAAAAAAGAATGGCAGTGTGGTTTCATCTAAGGACTGGTATTCATAAGATAGCAAGCCCTGTATTGGTTCTCATGGTTGATTATATTAAGTCTAAGAAAGATAACTCTTCCAACTTATTGTAATTGCTATGTATTAGTTACATTGGTCTCTCTCCCTCTCTCTGTATTGTTCGTTTTTTCTCCTCAACGGTCAAAGTTTGAATAATTTCAAGATGAATGTTTACACACTATCTTAATACCACGAGTGTTAGACAAAGAGCACGAAGTCATCGTGAAATTATTCATGTTTTGACAGTTGAGAAAACCCGGGTCGATGGCGCAGTTGGTAGCGCGCCGGGATTTGGAATCTCGTGCCCGAGGGGTTGTGGGTTCGAATCCCACCCGGGGAGGTTATACCCTTCCACGAAAATTTGACAATAATGTCGATTTTCCTCCATTGATTAGATAATATGGAGAAGTTTCCGGCCTTGTGGAAGGGTAGGTGAGTACTGGTTATAGACAATGGTCCAGGAAAGCTAGGTTATGAGCGCTGGACGCCGTAAAATGACCTAAATTGTGTTGACACGGCGTTAACTCCAATAAATAAATAAAATAAATAAATAAGACAGTTGAGAAAAAACGGACAATATGTATTAATAAAACATTGTATCTAAGTACTCATAAGCTGTGTTTTTGTGATCTCCATTTATTATAAGATTACGTGTGCAATAATGGTTCCTGTAAGAAATCAACACACATTACATAAAAAACAAATTTCATTGTTTCCTTGAGCTGACTCTGTATTGGGGGTGTATAAGGATATAGACTCAAAAGTGGCTATTCTAAGTTGTAACTTGTAAGAACTTGTTTTACAATCGAGCTAAATAAGTATATACAGTACAACCTCTCTACAACAACACCAACTGGAAGACTAGAGAATGTTGCTGATAGAGATCATTGCTCTGCAGAGGTTCAATTCAAATTATGCCTTTGGGAAATATCAAAAGCTGTTGTTGTGCAGAGGATTTGTTCTGTAGAGGGCTACTCTGTAGAGGTTATACTGTATTATTATTTTACCAGATATAATATTTCTCCAGCTTCTTGTATACATTCTAACATTTTATCTTCTGTTTTTACTAAAGGATAAATTCTTCTAAACCATTCTTGCTGTGTAAAACCAGGGTATACACCTTAAAATATACATATATATCAATCAACCAAACCATTCAGTGCTGGACATTAAAATACTATGAAAATGAGTTGACCATCAGTATTCAAGTCTTTCTTTTTCGGACTAGATTACTAAATGTTAGTCAAATCAATATTTTTATTTATATGATGCTCAATGTAATTTTTGTCACCATTGGTCACATGTACTTACATGTTGACTGAATGGGTCTATAATCTTCAGGTTCAAGTTAAATAAATTGTTAAACTGTTAAGCATTAAAGGGTGTCCAATCATCTCTGTGAACCTATATTTAGGTTTGGGCTACTTATTACTGCTAGTAAAAATTTGGTTTGGGCAAGTACAATATATAGCAAGTTGTCTAACCCAACATCCAATTAAAAAAAATTATTTCGGGCCCCACACCAATCTTAAACTTTTGTTACAAGTGCCTTCCCTTTAGATATCACCAAGGTAAGGAGCCATTTTGGGAATATAATTTATTACTAATGGGGTTTGAAAAAGCCTGAGAGCCCTTCAAACTTCTTGTTCGTCTACCACTACTGTTCCCATCATGCTAATAGAGATGTTTCAAGACTTCAAGTTGCTAATTCATTTTAAAGCTGGCAAATGGGAAGGATTAAAGTTACTAACATACATTAGCAAAATGCTTCTAAAAGGTTGGTCTCAGTGTAGATTGCTAAATCTGGAAACATAATAAGGCCATGCCAAATTGGAATTTTGTTAAGCGTCAACTCAAGTTTGACAAACCTAGGTACCCATTCTCAAAAACAAATAAACCGAAACGAAAAAACAAATGTTTTATGACAAAATACAATACATTATACATGTATATATTTTTTAGTGGAAAAACATCATCATATAATATGAAACAATGGTCTGAATTACTAATGAAATAACTAGTTTAAGCACAATGGTTTAATATAAAATTACTGTGTTTTTCACATAAAATTGAAACAAAATTGTTGTAATCCAATCGGAATTATTGTTTGTTTTTTTGATTGAGCACTCTAAAACCTATGAGCATGTGAAGGCTAAACAAAATTCCAGTATGGCATGGCCTAAGCTTGTGTGCAAGTAAATTAGGCAAAGTAGGGAAATGACCTTTACTGTACTTAATGACACAGTGTATCTAGTGTACCATATATGGAAGATGACTAGCATTGTCAATTATCACTAAGAAATTATCACTTACTTATGATTCACTGAATGTTCTGTTTACAGCTAAATTATAATGATGAAAGGTTATATATCACAGTTGTATTGAGACTACTAAAATTGTTGAGATTAGACATACGAGTACATTCGTATTTTGAACACATGTATTGTATTTACTGACATCATGGAAATGTTTAGCTACTTTGTAATACTAGCATGCTTTAACATGTGATCAAAATGTAACAGTTTATGGTAAAAACTTGAGCAAGATCACTACATGTTGTATAACACATCATGCATATGTATGTACTTTCAATAATTGAATGCCTATTCATCAAGTGAACAACAGTGATGCACATACACCATTTTAGTGATTTAAACAAACATTTGTGCTGAAGATAAAGGGCAAACCATCTAAACTCATAGGCTCAAGTGGACATTTTCAGACAAAGAAATGTAAAGTTATTCTTTCTATCCTCTGGCTGCCACAAGAACTAGACAGAAATAGGTGTTTGTTTACACTTTGATGATCAAATGCAGGACCGAAACACCGTTTTGGGGGAGGGGTCTGAGTCTTTTTTTTAAGGGAAAATTAGTGCAGTTTTCACTAATTAATTTTGGGAAAATGGACCTACTACATTGCCAGGAAAAAAAGGAATAAATTCATTAAGTTATAGGTGTTTCAAAATCAATATAATAATCCAGTAAATTATTTGGGAAAAGAAACAACAAATTTTGAATATTTTCCCCTTTCTATGTAATTTATGGTTTAACATTTTCTGTTTTTTTTTATCTGATTGTAAAGTTTAGAAGACTAAACTAGGGGAAAAGGGTTAGTTTTGTTTGGGGAAGCAGGAAGCAGTCTGTATTTTTGCTGTTTCGGAAAAGATGTTTTGGCCCTAACATGACTAGGAATGATTATTATAATATCTTAAAGAAGAATATTCTCACCACCAGGTGGAGTTTTCTCTAAAGGAAACAGAAACCATCTTTTACGTCCATATATTACACCATTCCAAGCGTCAGCATGTTTATGAAAACTAACACCTGATCCTGACATTCCAAGAAAGAATATACTGTCATCAACACCATCCTGAAAGAATTAATGAAGGGCTGTCTTCATTACATGTAAACTGAAATTAGTTTATGTTTGCTTTAAATTGATTACAATTGACATTACACTGTGGCTTCTATAACCAAGCCCTTACAAATGCTGTTCATCCATATGTCACGGTACTTACCTGTTCCCATTATGGTAGAAAGATATGTAAGCAGCCAGATAGCTCAGTCTGGAGAGCACACGCCTTGTAAGCGAGGGGTACAGGGTTTAAGTGCCAGTCAGGCTGCATATTTGTCTTACCCAGGGACACATATTATTGGGGGTGCAACTGGTTTGTGTATGGTACAGTATATATCAAATTCATATTCACTGCTTATGCCTTAAATTTACCCAATCATACTCTTTTAATTATAGTTAAACATGTAACCCTACATACATTTAGCAGACATACAAATTTATAGATGTTATAACTAACCTCAATCTTGAGATATTTTGGTGGTTTTAAAGTTGATGGAAGACTTGAATCATTGTAGAAATCTCTATCAAATACATACCTGAAATATACAAGCTATTATATTATTTTATTACAGTACAAATACTAAAATGTAATCAGTCTTTACAACAAACTTTCAAAAGCATATTCAGTCCAGCAAAATTGAATCTTTTACTGAATGAAAATTTACTTGACAAAAAAAATCTTCAGTGATATGTTAAAACATGCTGTCTATTCAAATGCTTTAGATTAATATATCCCAAATTGAATAAACAATATAACAACAAAAATTGATGAATTATTAAATTAAGAAAATAGTGGCTGTAAAAAGTTAGTGGACCATCTGACCACTCTCATTCTGTTATCAACTGGACCAAAGGCAATTGTAATTTTTTAATTTCTATTATTTAAATCAGCTTTTCCGAGCTATTTTGACAGTGCATGTTAATTTTTACAGCTGTGATTGGATAATTTGCATTGAGTTGTCTCATGAATATTGTAATACAGCAAAGGTCAGCTGAACATGACCTGTATTGTTCAAACTTGTCGGGTGTAAAATAAGCCAGTAAGCAAGTGTAGAATTAAGATTGAACTTAAATCAGATTGCACTAGTAGTTTGTTTGCCAAGCTAAAATTATAAAGACTATGGCCGAAGTTTTCCATAGAGCTTGAAGCATTAAGTAGTCCGTCCTGCTATCTCTATGTAATGAAATGTACCATTTTAATATACAATTTAACATTGTCAAACTCTGTGGAACATTATCCAAACAATTTAATAGTCAATCTTTTTGGACTTAGTATATACTAGGTAAAATGGTCAAGCATTTTGGACTATTGTCTTCTATACAATATAAAATGCTCAAACTCTTAGATCTGTAGAACATACAATATATAAAATGATTTACATGAACTTATTACTTGCCACTAGGATCGTGACTGCATCAAACTCTTTGATATACAGTATAACCTCTGCATAGAGGCCTTTTACAGAACAAATCCTCTGCACAACAACATCTTTTGATATTTTCCTTAGGTATAATTTCAATTGAAATTAACCTCAGCAGAGCAACAACCTCTGAACAGCAACACATGTTAGTCCCTTCCATTGGGTATTGTTCAAGAGAGGTTGCACTGTACACTTATTGAGTGTATAAAAAAAACTATGATACAAACTTTTTGGAATTTTAGCTCGAACTTGTTACTTACATTGGTTCCCCAACAGCATCTTTGTCATACATTATATTTTCTATGTATTTAGAGAACGATGCTTGAACATATCCAGTGCCACCATGTCGGACTATTTCCCGAGAGTTTCCTGACATGACGTACCAATCACCATACTCTCTCTGTAAGCTTTCAATACTCCATCTTTCAGATGTTGTCCAATCATCAGCACCATTTATAAATCGTAAAATCAATGGTTTCTTGTAGCGATAGATATTCTCAAAGTCACGTTCGTTTATTTCATGAGCAAACTTCCTGTCAATAGTGCATATACTTGTATTATAAAGTTTTAAAGTGTCTGCATCAGCCAATCTCCATCCGCCAGTTTTCAATGGAGATAATCGTTTACCAATTCCAAGATATAACGTCAAATTTCCTATAGAACTAACAATAGAAGGTTGATATTCATATATAACAATAGCAAGTATAAAGAGACAACAGGAGTATATCACAATCCAGGTATGATGGGAATGTTGAGGTTTAGGGGTCGATGATTTCAATGCAGATCTGGTGACCCTAGTTGCGGATGACACTCCATTGATGTTTCGTTTCCTTGGCATCTTATCTGATCTGAAAAAGAATAAAATTTCTAAATAAATTGTATGACAATAAAGGTGTCGCCTTAACACACTAGCCCAAAGCCTTGAACTAGTGAAAGGTGATGAACTAGTAAAAGTTGATGAACTAGTGAAAGTTGATGAACTCGTAAAAAGTTGATGAACTAGTGAAGTTGATGAACTAGTGAAGTTGATGAACTCATGAAAGTTGATGAACTAGTGAAAGTTGATGAACTCATGAAAGTTGATGAACTAGTGGAAGTTGAGGGACTCGTGAAAGTTGATGAACTACTGAAAGTTGATGAACTAGTGAAAGTTAATGAACTCGTGAAAGTTGATGAACTCATGAAAGTTGACGAACTCATGAAAGTTGAGGAACTAGGTAGTGAAAGTTGATTAGGGCTAATGAAAATTCTAGTTTTATATAGTTGGGCTATGGGGCAACTGCTTGAGAACATTTTAGTAGAAAACTGCCCATGCCACAATATTATATACTAGCCAATTGTTTTAAGGGCAATTTCACCTGATGGGATGAGCTCTCTCTTTTGCTTGGGGTTAAAGGGAGCAGTGCCCCTCAACACTAAAAAAAGACATGTAATGGTGAAACAGTAGTTGGAGCACATTTGGCAACATTTTGGGTAAATACAACTTTCAGATATGAAAGATATGATGCTAAAAATAAGATTAATTTGGATTTTTCCCATTGTGCCCACATTCCAGTATTGTAATAGTACATGGGGTTATGGCTTTAATTGCTACTTCTAGCAGCCAATCAACATGGAAACACTCTGGGCAAGTTGCACATGTGACACACCACTATTTACAAAATGAGAATATTTCCAAAATGCCTCATTGTAGTAAAGCTCACACAGTACTGAGGTCAATTTTTGGTCATGTTAAAAACTAGTAATGGGTTACAATAGGACTTTATGAGCTGGTCTACTTTTTAGAAAATAAATATAAAAGTCAGTTAAACTCAATTTATTGACAACAAACTTTTTAAACCTTTTATAACAATTAAATAATAACTTTAGTATGATCGCGCAAGTACTGAATGTGACAATAGAAACAGTACTGAAAAACTTCTTTTATGTCTGCCTATAGCAAACTTATAAAACTTATAAAATGAAATTATCAATTTAATCAATTTACGCCAATAAACTTTTCTGAAATTTTAAAAGGAACCTCTAAGTAAAGGGTAAAAACAAAACGATTCAATAAATTATGATAATGGACATTTTATTTATCAATTCAAAGTACAAAGAGTTTTAAAGTATTTAAACTAAACCAATATAGAGCACACGATATTATTGAGATCAAGGTCTATATTGACACGATTTTCAACAATTACCAGTACTAATAAGTGCAACTTTTCACAAAAATTCTTACAAAAAAAGTTATCCTAAGTCAATTTTATCATTTTGCAGTTCCAAGTCAGGGGGATAATAAACATAACTATGATTTGATATTCAAAAAGTATGCTATATTCTACAAAATTCAATAAAATTTATAATTGATAAGCCAATAAATGACCATTTTATTAATGTTTCTTGTTTCTTGCTTTAGACTAACGATGGTTTTTATCGTAAGATTTTTTGTGACAAGCACCTAAGGTATTCAAGCACATCCTTCACAGATTTCTCTACCAGACAAATAAATGAAAATACATTGTTGTAGCACATCAAATAACTACTATCTTTCTTTCACCAGTAATTCCAAATTTATCCAGTGAATTTTGATAGTTACCTTCAAAGCCTATGCACAAACAATGAATATAACAGTATACATGTACTAGGTCATACAAATGTAAGCAGAAACAATGAATATAACAGTATACATGTACTAGGTCATACAAATGTATGCACAAACAATAAATATAACAGTATACATGTACTAGGTCATACAAATGTATGCACAAACAATGAATATAACAGTATACATGTACTAGGTCATACAAATGTATGCACAAACAATGAATAGAACAGTATACATGTACTAGGTCATACAAATGTATGCACAAACAATAAATATAACAGTATACATGTACTAGGTCATACAAATGTATGCACAAACAATAAATAGAACAGTATACATGTACTAGGTCATACAAATGTATGCAGAAATAATTTGAGCAGAGGATTCAGAATAAACAATTACTATTTACAGGCTAACGAGAGAATTTTTGGGACTTTTAGATCAGGGTGTCACAAATTATGCTATAGTAACCTTTCTAACGGTTACGTCATCATCAGAATGGTAACTTTTCCATTGGATTGGTCACGTCATCGTTGGCATGGTTTCAATTGTCTTATTCCATATATCAAGTTTTTTCTTTGTTTTGTTAATTGTGTTCAATCTCCCTGCATTGATCATGTGCATATGTTTGGCATTTGTCATACTAGTTTAGAGCTGTTTGAAAATAAATGGAAAACTAAAGAAAACAAAATGTCAGTTATTCTTTAGCTCTCAAGTCATGTGGTATAAAAAATCTCTGCCACATTGACTCATTTACCCTCGGTTACACAGGTTTAAACCAGATTGTACATCTAAGTATATATAACCCTTAACTGGTCAATCCCGTATTTTTACGTGGACTGCCTCAACCGCTCAATCCCGTATTTTTACGTGTACTGCCTGGACCGCTCAATCCCGTATTTTTACGTGTACTGCCTGGACCGCTCAATCCCGCATTTTTACGTGTCTGATATTCAATACGCTATAAAACTTATTATTTCCGATAAAACGTTTATTTTTTTTTTCATTTTGGTTGAATGAACCTTTTATAGATAATATCCTTCAAAAAAATATATGTTTTAATTAATATTTATCGAGTAATTACAGTTTAAAAACAACAAGTACAACTCGCGAGCGCGCCCGGTAATTATCAGCTTTTTTTAACTGTAATATATTTGTTCGTGTCTCATTTTCAATGAGCTATAACACTATTATTTCCGATAAAATGTTTATTTATTTTTTCAGTTTGGTTGAATTAATCTTTAAATGATAATATACTTTAAAAAAAAATATGTTTTAATTAATATTTATCGAGTAATTACAGTTTAAAAACAACAAGTACAACTCGCGAGTGCGCCCGGTAATTATTGGCTTTTTTTCAACTGTAATATATTTGTATGTGTCTCATTTTCAATGCGCTATAACGCTATTATTTCCGATAAAACGTTTATTTTTTTTCATTTTGGTTGAATTAATCTTTTATTGATAAAATACTTTTTAAAAAACTATGTTTAAATTAATATTTATCGAGTAATTACATTTTAAAAACAACAAGTACAACTCGCGAGCGCGCGCGGTAATTATCGGCTTTTTTCAACTGTAATATATGTGCAGAAAAGCCGAGAATTATTAGGCAAGTTTAGTATTTCTAGTTTCACTGTTTGTATTATTTTATTTAATTGTATAAACTTTTTAAACGTGTGATAAAAAAAATATTTGGCCTTGAATTATCTGAAAGGGACAAGATTATACACGCTGGGCGTATTTATAACAAAACAAAACAGCGGGTGTTATCAACTTTTCACACTCAATTAGCGACAATTAAGAGATTAAATTTAAAAGACTTAATACTTGTTTCTAATTAATCAAAGGCACAATCAGTCCCCTAAGTTTTATGATGTGCAATAAAAATGTCAAACATACAGCACATGACTTGACCCCCAGACGATTTGTAATCAGCATCGGTATATTGCCGACAGGAAATGATCCTTTGATCAAGACGACAATACGCATTGTAAGCATTGCATTTCAATGACGGGATTAATATTTATAAATATCTGTAGACACGTGTTTAAAACAAGACAAAGAAGCTTGGATTAAACAAAGAAATTACCGAAACATCGGCGATGTTAGCTAAAAAAAATTGTTGATTTTTTTGAAAATGTGACGAAAAATATTTTAATGCATTTTATACATCTCATATTTTTAATATTTTTTGTACTAAGTCTTAAATAGTTACATTGTTAAAAAGGAAATTTAAAGACCAACATTTTTTACTTTTACACTATAATGATTAGATTAAAGATTAAACCAGTAATTGACTTTAAACTAACAGAGGTGTTAAATAACGAATGTGATGTTAAACCTTTATCTGCTGAGTGTACAAGTTTAACTATGTTAGTGTATGCACAGTGTTAGGTTTATCTCTATACACTATCTGTCCAGTATCAGATAAAGCGGATGGCTATAACCAGCAAAGGGATAATCAGTACCTAGATTTGCTTGGAAGTCTTCCCATCACTTTCTGCAGAGAAACAGTCACAACTCCGACAAAATTAAAAAATAATATTTTACATTCCTTTTTCTCCAAGACAGAATCAAAAGTTGATAATCAAACCATATGAAGTCCAACAGAAATCTCCATTCAGACTGAACCCGGGTGAACAGCTAATCAGGATTAGTGAGTTATGTACAAATCACTACAACAGGGGCGGTTCCAGGATATTTTTCTAGGAGGGGTCCAAACTTTTTCTAGAGGGGAGGGGTTTAAACTTTTGAACCACAAGCACATTATACTGTGTTTGCAGAATAACGCATCGTATTCATAAAAAAACTACACAATCAATTGATCTATGTGAAGCACAAAGGCAAGCAAAGCGAGCCTGAAAAAAATTGCTTCATGCTACTTTAAAATGGCTTAAAAAATACACTCATGGACAGGTACATTTTGGAAATTTCAGGGGGGGTCCAGACCTCCTGACCCCCCCCCCCCGCATTCCCCGCTAGATCCGCCTATGCTACAACATGTTTCCAGATATAAAATGAAAGTTATTACAGATTACGATAATATTAATTCATTCTTAACTTTACTACAGGAATAGTTACAATATCTTAAGTCTTTATATATGGGTTCAATCATCAACCAATTGGATAAATACCAGATCTAAATTTTTTGCTTACACTTGCTTATTTCTGATCTGGCAACATCAAAATGTCATTTTCTGAGTTTGGGAGTTGAAATAAAGATCTTACTTCAAAGTTGACCAACATTCTGTGTTTTCATAGAAGTATCTTAAACAAATTATAACATGACGTTATTTCTTCTCCAAGATGACTCATTTATCTCCTAAGTTGAAGTCATTTGACAATTAAGATATAATATATTTATTATTATATGCTTTCCATTGGAATACCGGGATTTATAAGTGAAATAAGTGAAAATTAATATTCAACTGTTTTGAATCAATGAAAATAAATTTGTTATTTTTCACTGTTCGGATGCGACGTTCTGATGACATATCATACTTAAACTTTAAAAAGCCAGTTTGAAGCATATAATAAACAGAAAATGTGTTTATTTCGGTGTAGATCTACTTATTTCACTCTTGAGCTAATCATATTATATTTTCACTCGTGGCTACACCACTCATGAAAATATTGCATCCTAAGCTCACTCGTGAAATACAAATCGATCTTTATGACACCATTGCTGACCATGTTTTGTTAAATGGCACCACGGTCATTGAACATGGTCAACCATGGTCAGCGACAACAGTTTGTGACCATGGTCAAAAACCGTGGTGCCATTTTGCAAAACATGGTCGACCATGGTTGACCATGGTCATATGACCACGTTCTACCATGGTAGACCATGGTTGACCATGGTCATATTAGCTTTCATTTCGCCTGGGTAACATCGAAATAAACAAATATCCTCTATATATTCACTACTAATATAAAATTTATTTTCATTGTATATTTTCACTAAATAATACTTATGTTTCACTATAAATCATGAAAGAAAAAGTAATATTATACTTACATTGATATCATATCCCATGATCCATCAGTAGAATTATTGGAAGATAATCTACGAGTCCTGCTTCTCATTAAATGATAACTTTTTGTCATTTTTACTTTATTCAATGTCCATACATATGTGACAAGCATTGATTTTAAATGCTAAGATAAAAACAATTAACCAATAAACATTTTAGTAGATTAATTTTAAATGGCAAGCTTGGAGTAATTTCTCAATTTCATATACAAATTCCTTTTTGTTTAATTCCTTTTCCTGTTTAAATTTGATAAATTTAAGTAACATATGTTTTCAAAACTTATCCAGACAACAGATTCTCACCTTTTATAGAAACAATCTTTAAATTGTATTGAAATATAATCTAATCAGAAAGGTGCTAAATATCTATTGTTAAGTAATCAACTGGCTTCCTGACTGACATATTTGTTTATTGTTGTTTATTATTTTGTTGATTGAGCAACATATTTGAGAAAATGCCAAAAATGTTTTAAACAAGCTAATTAACTTTATGCAAATTAATGAGATTTGATTGGTCGTGCAAGCTTGTATTTTTTTGATTGGTTAAAATATTTATATGACCCAGCCCATTTTCTGTTTCCTTAAAAATAATGTCATGTACAATATAATAATATACAAGATACTTAAGATATAAGATAGTTAAGATAATAGTATAGTTTTGATATAAGATGAACTTAAGAACTTAGAATAAATACTGGTGTTGCTAACTGTATATGATATTTACACTCTTGGAACTTATGATTATTATTTAGAACTGTTATTGTTAAGCTAATAGAAGTAATAAAAGTGGATAAACTGATGCGGCTTATTGTATCTTCACATCATCAGAGAAATATTGAGTTAATGGAACCGATTTAGTAACAGAACTATTGAGTTCATATGAGCTGGAATTGTGGACACTTATCAATCAGAGACAAGTGTTGTTTGGCAACAATTATAAATTGCCACATTGGAGAAGGTTGTCATCTTAGGGCATGAGCTAATTCCCCTAGCATAGCTCAAACTCAAGTCTCTACCCAGCCCTTGGTGATACATATGTTTTACACCATTTCTATCATTCTATAATGTTTATATTTTGAAATATTTTGTGAATTGGTTATAGTTCTTTCGTTTTGACACTAAAGCCTAAAGCCAAATGATCCATGTTCTATGAAATTAAACAATCACAGTAAAATTTTATCTTTCTGAAAAATCAAAATAATTGAATGTGATTTTGATGTTTAATCCCAAGTCCCTTCGGGTTCTTAACTTTAATATCAACCAATTTTGAAGTCTGTCATTATACATTTTAGTCATGAAGATTAGATTTTAAATTAGCTGTCAAATACATGTGCAGGCTGTTTACTAGGTCATGCATACTTATGTACTTGAAATAATGGACTTGCCCACTCAATAGGTGAATTAGATGATACATTATTTTGCTCATTCAAACAGACCCCTTTATCATCAACATTTATTAAGAATAGTGCATAATTATGTGCAATGTAAATTGTAAGTGATGATACAGCCAAAATATGCAATCAAACTATTAAAATTCTTACACTGTTTCACGCCCCCCCCCCCCCCATATTGCTTTAATGGAATCAGCCATGTTTATAATAGCATTGTTTATTCACCTCATGGTTATCTTATTTCACAATAAGCAAACACAAAATTTATAATAAAAATTGTTTCTCAATTAAAAAAGTAGCAACTAAAAACAAGACTCTGGCGATTAAAAAGCAATCAGAATTATTATATATACTGTATTATATCAAAGATGTGAACCTAGATGCAAATGGGGGGGGGGTCAAAATACACTTAACCATTGTTTAAAGTCTTCAAGTCTTCAAAAGTACTAGCCTTATTTATATACATTTGTATATATCTTTTGTACTAATTCACCAAATTTCAACTATTAAAATAAATACTTCTCACTAGTCAGAATCAAGTTTAACTAGTCCTATAGGCTTTGGGCTAATGTATCAACACATAACATGTCCTCTAAACATGATTTACTTAGAAATATGTATTATCATACTTTAACATTAAGCTTTGTCACAGCTGGACTAATATATGTATAACACTCTAAAATCTATCAAGGAGTAGGGGATGAGAAATTGAGCAGAAATATTTTCATTGAAGGGCTATAACTCTGCAAAAAATCAATGGATCGAAATAAAAGTGGACATGTATGCTTGATACCCATACTATGTGTGAAGTTAGAGTCTAATCTGTTAATAGTTGCTGAGAAAAAAAGCAGACAAGATTGTTTATGAAAGGGCCATAACTCCATGAAAAATGAACCATAACCAAAATGGAATATGCAAGCTGACTGCTATATACCCCCAAAACAGAGTTTTTGGCCGTATAAATTTTCTAGTGTCTCTGATTAGCGGATTCATTGGCTTCCAATATTCCAAGAGATATAGGGTGTTTATTGGAAAAGGGAGCGCTAAATAAAAAAAATACGGTAGTTAAAGCTTTAATGACTCTCTGAAAGTTTCCACTTTGATAATAAAAGTGTGGTTATATGCTCTGCATTCTATGAATATTAGACAAGAACTTCCAATAATGCATGAAATAACTACCATTTCTTCTTCTTTTTTAATTTTTTGAACTATTGATCTAGTTTTTTTGCTTCACTAAGTTTAAGTTGAGGATGCAGAGTAAATGACATTAATCTATAGACCATATTGAAATTTTCTTGAATTCTAAAATGGAAGTTTTTTTCTCTACTAGAGCTATTTTATGATTTTATTTTAGATTGATAAAATAGAGAACCAATTTATTTTCCCTCAAAAGAAAGACATATTTTGTTGAAAAATATGGCGTAAAAAAATGTAGAAAAAAATCAAATGTGAACAAAAATGAAGGCCATTTTGCTTTGAACAAATACGACTGCCCTTGGAGAAATGACAGGGCCATATCAAACTACTTATATAATATCATAATTGTATTACAAGTTTTTCAAAATTTCACAGCAAGGTTACTAGACTATAGTACTGTAAGTCTGGTACAGGAAGTTGGTTCATATATCACAGGCATTGTGCAAAATGGTCGTAACTCACTCTTTTTTTAAATTGAGTTACGACTGTTTTGTACTAAGCCAGCGATATTGAAGACCCATTATAATTATAGATATTGATTCAATATATTCCTTTTTATAATTCAATACGTTTAAATCGGTGAATAAAATCAATATTTAAAAATATCATTTCATTAAGTAAGTTTATTATAATTTATTAAGTGAAAAAAAATTGTTTGCATGCTTTTTCAGTACAATGTATATACCATTGTTTAGATTTTATGGTTTGGTTTATGGTTAAGATTTCTCAGTTCGATTTATGGATCAGATTTCTTGATACAGTTTATGGTTTATATATTATGGTTCGGTTTACAGTCATCAATGTCAAAAATAAATTCTATTTAAGTCTAATTTTAATAATTTTATAGTTTTAATAGACAGTAGCCGCGGCCGTGGCGTAGTGGTTAGCTTGTCTGACTTCGAATTGCGGGTTCGAGCTTGGATGCAGTAGGTCATACCCTATACATGAGTTGTCAGCCTCATGGTAGGGTAAGTTAGTTCTGGTGATAGAAAAGTGTCCAGAAAACCTAATTAGTAGAAAGAGCTGGCCGTGGTATATATGACCTAAATATGTGTTAAATACGACATAAAAAAAATAAAAATCAATAGACTGTAAATAAGTCTGATGACTGAGGGCTTTTTGGTGAAAGAGAGATGAAATATAGTTTGTTCAGGATAACTTTTTGATTTGTATCAAGTACATGTATCTGGCCATTTCCATGTAGACAGTAATAATTGTGTGGCCATTTCAATTCTTGAAAATTTGCGAGTTGGAATAAAAGTAACTCGCAATATTCAAAATCCTATCGCATAAAAAGCTTAAATTCAAGCCCTGACTATAATATAAACTGAACCTTAGTATCCATGCCATAAATAGCCCCAATTATTTACAACACTAAGAATGATAGTGGAAACATGCATGTTTAGTAAATATTAAATCTCCAGTTATAAGATAATCCATTAAAAAACACTCATATAATTTCAATGAATGAAACATTTTTAACATTTCATAATATTTATGATAAAAAAACAGAATTCAATAAGTAAACACACAGTAGATAAATAAACAAACTATACATCCAAACACAATAAAACAATAAGGAAATTTAAGTTAATTTGTAAAACGTTATAGAAAACAATGAAAGTATATAATGATCTAACACAGTATAGTAAATGTATTAATATAACAAGTATAGTATAGTATATAGACAAGAGTATTGGTAGGGTAGAGCTATATCATGTTTCCTCTTACTGATCATAAATCAAACTATGATATACAGAAAAACCTACAATGACATTCACCACACTGAGAGCAATCTCATAATAAAAATCAAAGTATTAAAATACAGAAAGACTTTTGTGCACATTGAAACCTAACAAATCCAATTACTAATGATTACTCCTTACACATTAGATTCAAGTACGAACCGAGCAGGGCTTAGTGTATAAACGAAATTTAACTCCCCCATTCACAAGCTTATCAATATAAGTAAATACCTGTGACTGACACAGAAACAAAGACGTGCCAGTTGATTGACGAAACTACTTTTATCGCCTAGAAATAAACTGCATAGTAAATCAGAGACACATGTATCACTCCGCAGGTTAAACTGGTCAGGCATTTAAATTGTTGATAGTTTTTGACTTGCGGTATAACTTGTTATAACTTGCGGTGAAATCCCCGAAAGTCTAAGAATAAATAACTGCATACTCTTTGTAACATTCAAGTAACAGCCATTTACAGATCAAGGGAATAATACCTTATTCTTCCCTCTATAGTTTAATTGTTAAACCTTGGTGATCAAAATACACCCCTACTGCATAGCATTAAATCTCCATTTCAACCATAGTTTAACCCATGTGAACACAATTTAATTTTTTACCGAAGTCAGCACACCTAACCTTGCTTTCCTGAGCCCTTGTCCATAACCAGTACTCATCTACCCTTCTAAAAGGCCAGCAACTCTTCCGTATACCTTACTGATGGAGGAAAATCAACATTATTGTCAAATTTTCATAGAAGGGTACAACTGCCCCAAGTGGGACTTGAACCCTAACCCCCTATGGGGATACTAGATTTAAAATCTTGATTGTGCTACCAACTGCACTATGTACATGGGTTTATTTTCATTAGTCAGCAAATATTATCAAATCTCGGGTTTATCACAAAACGGTCGTAACTCAATGTAAGAAAAGAGTGAGATATGATGGTTTTTCGCTAAACCTGCGAAATGCTTACATTGAGACACAATCATTAATTTCTATTATTGCAGGTATAGACAGGTTACACTGTATTTATAAAAAATCATGTATATAGTAGAAAATAAATATTCTATTCAATACATTGATATGTAATGTTATATCAATAGGTGATAAAAAATTAAAAAACATACAGTGCCCACCAAAAGTTATGAGACAAAGAAAATTCATCAAAATTCTTAAATTTCAATAAATTTTGTTGCAGAGCGATTATTTTTGAATACAATGTATATTAATAATGAAAGCCATTTCCACAAATCAACAAATCTATCACCTTTTACAAGTTTTGGCGTCAGAAATACCAAAACCTCCAATGCCATATTATTAAATGTAATTTTTTTTTCAAAAAATAGTTTTAAGCTTTTTAATTAGTAGTTTCAACATTAAATAAACAAATACATTTGTATACAGAAAAGTAACCCAAACTCTAAAAATAATTATAAACTAAATGGTTATCAAATTTTCAATAAACGCCTACAAAGTGAAAATGTCTCCAAACTTTTGGTGAGTACTATATATAAGTGCAAGTGTGTGTAAGAGTTTAAAAACATCCTTTAAATAGTTTTTGTTATCTATAAAGTTATAAATAATAAAATAAATCAAATACCTTGTACAAATAAAGTCAAGATAAAACATCTAGTAGAAATATAGGGTTATCAAAACTAAAGCTATCAGGAAGTAATAAATATCCCCACCTGCCACCATGTTGAATGGGAAGGGCATTTTTGGCATAGGGCATGTTTGGAATAATGGCCATTGCAATAGACTATATCAGGAATTCCAATATTTGGGGTTTTCCCCTCCGGTACAAACAAACTTCCACCGTGCCAATGAAAACATGTATACAAAGAACAATAGGATTTAATCCATAGTTTGTGCTATTTAGCAATAATGTGTAGAAAAATTTGTTAATTTGTACGGGCTCTGCAAGGACGGAAACCCCATAAATTTGAATTCCAGATTAGGTTTAATGGAATAGATTTTTCCTTTTTGTTTGGTGCATCTGTCCATACAAATAAATCTAGCGTAACTGCAGCCTATAAATCAATATTTAGGTACTTAAACCACAAAAAGTCCGGCAATTTATAAAGCTAAAAAGTTGAAGTTAGGTTAAAGTGTGGTTTAAAGTCTGCTTCCATATACATGTTCAGCCAACTTTACAATCTTGTATGATAACCCTTGATGATTGAAATAACCCTCAGGCAGGTGATCCCTCACAGTACCCATTTACACCTGAATGGAGTGGAACAACTGTAGGTTAATTTTCTTGCTCAAAAAATTGGCAGTGCCGGGCCTAATGCAGGATCCAACCTTTGACCTCTAGATCCATAAGTGTGATTCCTACAACTAGAATACTGCTCCTACATACAAATCACTATTCCAAATAGATCATGTGCAATGACAGGTACATAATAATTTCTGACTCTACAGACACCTGAAAATGGAACTTTTTTCTGAGCACAGCACTAAGTACTATGAGATCAATTTAATCGGACAATGTTCTAATCTGTTCCATCAGAATGGAAGCCAGATTAACAAAATTTTAATAAGAAATGCTAAGTAACAAAACTTTGATTAAATTTTATTTTTTTTATCGAAAATATTACCTTTAAAGTTCACAACTAATCCAGGCCATCATGATCAAGAATAAAAGATCTGATAGAGACGTTGTTTTAGAAGCTAAAAATCTTCATTAAGTTAGCCATTAAAGGCAGTTTTACCAAAGTTTTCCAGTCAAATCTGGCAATATTGGTTAAACAATTTACGAGACAAAAAGACACATTAAGCACAATCCTGTCCAAACACAGATGGTATTTAAATGGAAATTTCCTGTTCAGGGAATATTGTTTTTGTAGTTAAAGACAAACACTTCTAATAATTGCTCTACAAACAAAGATTAAGACTTTCCTCAGATCAATGAGGAAGTTTTTTAACATCTTAAGTAACACTTAAGCTATATGTACAATTTATGTCCAATGTAAGAGTACTTGAAACATACATGCACCATTCTCAGGGCTGGACATTGTAGGTCCTTTGATTGTCCATGATGACCCAAGTTTGGGTTCAAGCAAGTCTTAATTTAAGCCATTTAAAGTATGTCATTGTGAGGTATAGCTCAGATTAAATCTTCCAAGAGGGGTCAAGTCAATTTATGAATAGGGGTCATAGCTCAGATTCAATGATCTGAGGGGAGTCATAGTTCTAATTTTACATATAGGGGAAATTACTCAAAAATGATCTATAAGGGGTTTACTTATAAATATCAAATTTAGGGGACATATCTCAGACTCAGTACTCTAAGAGGGGTCAAGTTTTTTATATATAGGGGTCATAGCTTAGATTCCATCCTCCAGAGGGGTCAAAACATTTTAAATATATTGGGACATAGCTCAGAATCAATGCTCCTATAAGGGGTCAAGTCATTTTAATACATAGGGGTCATACTTCAGATCAAATGCTAAAGGGGGGGGTAAACTTATTTTCAATATACATGTATATAGGGCTCATAGCTAAGATTCCATGATCCTAAAGGGACAAACTATTTTAGTACATGTACATATAAATCCTAACTTTATAACAAATATTGATGTTTTTGAGAGCATCACTGAAACACTATAGTGTATAATTTCTAATGTATAAAAATCTGGTGAGAAAATGTAATTTTTTGCAACAATAGTTACTTCCAAAATTGTAAATACGCAGAGTAGTTATCCAAAACTTGGATAATCAATAAAAAATTATTAGAATGTAAAATATTTTTCTTATCATGTGATTTTTATCATTTTTTCTCATGGAGATAAGGTCAAATCTTGACCCCAGAATTGGAGTTAGATTTTCTTATTTCATAGAATCATACAACATAATATGATTGATAACATTCTACTTAGAGTATGAAAATACAAAGTAATCTTTATACTTACCATATTAGAATAACAACATAATATGTTTTGTATCTGAATTCCTCAATGACAAGCAAGCTTCATCTTGAAACAAAACATATCGATTAAAGAATCCAAGTCTTTTCGTATCGTTATAGCAATAGAATCTACTCCATTTAATAGGCGTTCAATACATTACATACAATACACTATTCATACCGAGATGATACTGTCGCGACATAATACGATAACCTTAGAATGTTATTGGGATCATTTTGATACATTGTCCCATATAACGTATTCATCCTTGTCTTTTTTCAGTAATTTATTAACACACAAACAAATTAAATAGTAACGCTTTCCTGAAATGAAACGAACAGTAATTCTCGCATTGTTCAATGACTTTGTTGAGAGTAGTTCCCCCTTCGTATGCAAGAACCGTTCGGAACAATTTCTCATGACGATGAAGTTAGCAAAATTTTTGCTAGCAAAAGTGGCCACAAAGTGCTACTTTTGCTAGCAATTTTTTTTATATAACGAATCGTGAAATAATAATTTAGGCCTAAAACGGCATACATTAACAAGCTATTTAACATGGCAAGTCCATTTGTCTGGCCTAAGGCCACTAGTCGGTAGTATGTGTTTTGTGTATAAAATCGGCCCATCTGAGTGCTGATTTTATACACAAAACGTAAAGTACCGACCTTAAGTGGTCTTTGGCCCAAACCCACGGAATTTTCCCAGGGTAGCCACTATACACACGTGATAGCCTTTGGTCAGACCTCTAGCGTACAGTATACACCAGTACCCGGCTAAATCGCTTTAACTCTAGATTCGAGCCCTGAAACAAGGCCAATTTGAATGCTGATTTTTCTACACAAAACGTAAAGTACCGACATTTTGTGGTCTCTGGCCCAAGTCCACGGAATTTTCCTAGGGTAGCCACTATGCCCACATGATAGCCCTAGGTCATACCTCTAACGTGGTATACGCCAGTACTACCCGGCCAAATTGTTTAAACACGAGATTCGAGCCTTGAAACATGGCCCATCTGAGTGGTGATTTTATACACAAAACGTAAATTACCGACCTTTAGTGGTCTTTGGCCCAAGCCCACGGAATTTTCCCAGGGTAGCCATTATGCCCATGTGATAGCCCTATGTCAGTCCTCTCGCGTGGTATACTCCACTACCCGGCCAAATAGCTTTAACACGAGATTCGAGGCCTGAAACATATCCCATTTTAGTGCTAATTTTATACAGAAAACGTTATGTACCGACTTTAAGTGGTCTTTGGCCCAAGCCCACGTAATTTTCCCTGGGTAGCCACTATGTCCACATAATGGTCCTATGTCAGACCCCTCGCGTGGTATGCGCCAGTACCCGGCTAAATTGCTTAAACTCGAGATTCGAGCCCTGAAACATGGCCCAACTGATAGCCCTTTGTCAGACCTCTCGCGTGGTATACGCCAGTACCCGGCCAAATCGCTTTAACTCGAGATTCGAGCCCTGAAACATGGCCCATCTGATTGCTGATTTTTCACTCAATACACATAATACCGACTTGAGGCCTTAGATCCGACAAATGGACTTGCCAAGTTTAATAGCTCGTTATTGTATGTCGTTTTAGGCCTAAATTATTATTTCGCTATTCGTTATACATGTAGAAACATTTTTGCTAGCACAAATAGCAACTTGTTGCCACTTTAGCTAGCCAAAAAATTTTGCTAACTTCATCGACGTTATGAGAATAGATTTGTGAAATATTTAGGAAAAAACATTATTTTGAACAGCAGAAGGGTGTCTTTCGAAAACAAATTTACATCCGAAAAAAAGGACTACTTTCTACACTCACGATGTTATCATTGTTTATTTTTTTCTTGTACACGTATAATATTATGTAATTATTTCGTACTCATTTTTCTGCTGTTTTGTTTTCTTTCTGTCAACAGAACCAGCAGAAAGATTAATCCTTCAGTATTTTTATCTTTCTGCCAGCAGACACAACAGAATGATCGATCCTTCTTCTATGTCAGCTGAGTCTGCCAACTTGTTGTTCATACACAGTTATATAATTGAAATATGGGCTTTTATAAAGCCAAAACGTACACGACAATGTGAAAAATTAGACTGTTCAAATGAAAAATAATCAATTGGCATAAAATTTGTATAATCGAAACGAAATAACAAAGCAAAACTAAATTGACATTAAAAGAATACTGAACAAAATATGGAATAAATTTTTTTTGAAGAAAAAATGCTCCATATTTTTTTATTGTAATTATTTTTATTTTTCTTATAGTTACAGAAGTTATACAAGGCTAAACATTTTAACAAAGTTATAAAATAGAATATAGGTTATCTGTTATCATTATATTATAAAGGTTGAAACACAAACTGATATACAATTCTAATTCATCAATAATTAAGAAACCAGGATATTCCACTCCCAACAAATGTAACAACTACATGTATACCAAAACATTCTTAATTCAAAATAAGAGTGATCTACTTTTAGAGGGAGGTAAGAAAGACATAACTCAACAATACTTGTCTCCCTTATTGCTTATAAAAAAATAGAAAAATACTAATATGACAACTCTAAAATATGTTGGACAGTGTTGCAGGTCGTATTCTGGGTCATGCGTGTTTTTGTACTTTTAACAATGGACTTGCCAATAAAATAGGTGAATAAACTAATGCATGAACAGCATTTTACTGATTTAAACAGGCCATTTTTATGTGTAACATTTCTTTTAAATAGTGAGTATGCCCATTGTAAATTTTAAATAATGATGTGTTTATAAAATAAGTGTAAACTAACTAAACTACAATGTTTAAAATTGTAAAAATAATTCACCCCTAAATATTGGTGTGTAACGAAACTGGCTATGTTTATATACGAAATGTTTACGTGGACGACCTGTTACTCATTTACAAGAAAATATTTATAGTAAATTGTTAATGGGTGTTACAATAGCTATGGAGCTCTTATTACAAGTGAAGAGTTGTGTTTAATTAATAAAACAGGTTACAATAAATACGCTCTTTAAAAAAAACCAGAATAATAATCATACTTAATTACAGATACAGTAAAGTTCCGCTATTAAGACCACTTTTGTTATTTCAAAACTATGCGATTTTTGACAATTATTAAGACTCAAATGCTTATTTTGTGAACAAAAGGGTCTTTATAATAAGACCGTTTCGCTATTAAGACCATCGATTTTGCTGGTCTTAATAGCGGAACTTTACTGTATATATAAGGGAAGTAAGAAAGATAGAACTTCACAATGGTTGTCTCCCTTGTAGTACAAGATTGAAAGATTGCTAGAACACCTTAACCATTTACAATAGCAATGAGTAAAGTACATTCATTCAGTTTTTGAAAATTTATAAATACTGTATAGTATACTTTTACCAGAGACATAGATAGAACATGGTGTATCTAATTCCCTGCTTTTACCTTAAACATATTTTATTGTCAAATAGTTAACATAGTTGATATACAACAATGACAGATACATATGTACAAAAATGACAATTGGGTCTGGCCACAAGTTCTCACAACTTAGTAACGGTCATTCCCCGACACATATTTTACAAAAATACACCTGGCTTTGACTGTATTGTGGTTCGGTTAAGTTTACATAATTATGTTATTATGATATATATATATGTATTGAAATGGAATAGAAAAAATTAAAATATGTTGAAAATTTATATCAAGATTGTTTGTTTTTTTTAAATATAAATTTTCAACATATTTTAATTTTTCCTATTTCATTTGTATACTAAATTTATAACACTTATTTCCCTTGGTATGCAGTGTTCAAGATTGCAAACTGTAAATCTACAGAAAAGAATTACTTTTTGTCATCTACATACATATTAGGAACGCACATTTATACAGTTTAAATTTGAAATAGTGAATGATGATATAATGAGCTCTCTAGAATGATGGCAGAATAAAGAAGTAAGTAAGAAGAGTAGAATGAGTTGGTAGTATAATAAAAAAGACAAGAAATCCGATGGATAGCAAAAACATTACTATAATAATATAGAACATATCCATATGATTAATTGTTTGAGAATAGATTAAATAAATTAATAAATGTAGTCCTGATAGATTCGATCTTTAGTTGAATCAGGTTCCATAATTTTGACCATTGCTTTTATAATGTCAATTCTATAAGCGATGTCATTCCAAAGAGCCTTAGCTATACGTACATGTATGAAAGGTATTTATTTCTTTGGTTATAATGATTTATCTTTAATCATTATCCATTAATTTATCACGCCCTCCTTTTTAAGTTAAATTAATTTTTCATTTCACCGTCAAGTGACGACAACGATGCTGCATTGAGTCGTTTTCTTTTTACTCTTACAACACGCATGCGCATTTAGCACAAAACGGAGCACGTGAATTAGTATTTCTTTCGTCGTGTCTTACATTTTATTAAATGGTTGCATATTTTGCTTATATTTGCAGGTAAGTAAGTTTGTTACTGTTCACATGTTTCCATTGTTTATTTTGCATTACTTCATTATGATTGTCATTGCCATTTTATATGCATTTTTGATTAAAATGTTGTCACATAGTCCACCATGCTCCCCAGTCCCAGTCTGTGCACGTGCAAATGTAGTCTGATGTCTTGTCTCACTATTTTATAACATATGTGCGTCTTCTGTCTATATTTGCAGACCAGAATGTCAACACATCCTTCACCTAGCTGAGAAGATGTATATTATATGCTTCAGAACCTGTGACAATTGGCACCAACGTGCTTTTGGAGTGTTTTCCGTGATACGGAACGAAACCGGTTTGTATGGTTTTTATATTTTCCTGACGTCATGAGATAAGCTGTATCAACCAATCAGATTGTATGAATTTGGGAAACCCAACAGCAAAGTTGCGCGAAATTGTGTTGTGCAAGAGGTTTGTTTTTATTCTTAAGAAATTAATTAATTTAGATCTATACTTGTTTATTTATACTTGATCATGAAAGTTCTGACTGTTCATATGAACTTTCAATTCCACTTACTGGACCCCGATACTGAGCTTAAGTTTAGGATATAGTTTCTTGCTCAAGTAAACAATGGGGTATTCTATCTGTAGATGGCTCAGGCAGTTCTAGCGGGGGTCAGGGGGGTCCAGACCCCCTAGAATTTCAAAAATGTACCTGTCCATTAGTGTATTTCTTGACTGTAAGTCATTTTAAAGTTGCACAAACCATTTTTCCTCTGTGCTTAACATAGATTTGATGCTTGTAGTAGTTTGTATTATAAATTTGTTGCATTATTCTGCAAAATGTGTATAACGTTGTACCTAGTCCTAAATATAAGACCCTATATTTTTTATCATTTGGACATTTTTCTGTTATGCCAGTGTCACACAGGCAAAAAATTTGACCGCAAGTTGAAACTTGCAGCAACTCGGCTGGTATCGTGTAGATCTCATACTGATGTCGATGTATCTCTCCACATGTCGCAGCGTCTTGGCTTGTCGCGGCGACAATTTCAAACCGTTTAAAATTCTCGCCGTGGATCGCCGAACTTTTTATCTCGTGTAGATGTCGAGAGGATGTCGTATGCATGTCGTGAAAACTCGTACTCGTGTTGTAGTAATGTCGTCAAATGTCGCCGTGAAATCTACCTCCGCGAGATGTGCGCGAGTTTTTGCAACATCTTCACGAGTTTGCGCGACCTCCTTGCGACAATCACACGACATTATCGCGAGTTAAATATACTTCGGAAGAAATCTGTCTACAAATTTTATTCAGACGTCATCGAGTGAACATGCCAAAGAAGGGAAAGCCACAAAAGCAAAAAAAATTCCTTCTCATAATCCATGGTCCAACCCAACACTGTCGGCGCGCTCTGCCAATACTATCTCTTGTTAAACGATTTTGAATCTATCTTGCTATTTCAAGTTCATCATCGGCATCTCCTTCATCAACATGCGCCATCAATGCCACCAGTCTGATCATCCTGTATGTCTTTCACCTTTTGGTGCTCATGCGCTTTGCTCGCTATTTATACAGCCTTCGCAAGATGTCGTGTCATCTAAAATGTGTGTCGCACTACTCTCTCCACAGATCATAATGAACTCGTAAACATGTCGCGTTTAAATTGGGATAAATCGTCGAAACTCGTAGTAGCTCGTATGAATGTCGTAAGATGTCGAGAGAATATAGTGTACATGTCGCTCGTATGTCGCTATAAATCGTCGCTGACCGTCGATGATCGTGGACGTCTCGTGTGAGTGTCGTACAACACTCGAGCAGATGTCGTGCAGGACTCTTTATAACCAAATGTCATGACAACTCTTTCATTTTGGCCACGAGATTAAACTCGCCCATTGTCGCGGAAACTCGCAGTACCAACTCGCGAATATGTGACACAGGCTTTACGTAGGGTCTTAACGGATTGCTTCAAAAACGCATAACAAAATATTTTTGTTTAAAAAAGTAAGTGAATGTGGGTCAAATTAGCACCAATCAATAGATAAAAGTTTACTTTTATTCTTTCCATACAGCTTTTTTTCCACATAGCTTTTGCTGCTATCCAGGGTTATCGCCGCTCGCCGCCATTTTGAACTGAATAAATTCGTGCGGGTAAATAAAGTGTCGCTTTGCTTAAACGAAATTTTTTCTCCGGAGTAGTCGTTCTTACTGCCAACAGTCAATAGTATGCACGGAACGGTGCGGATACTGGCTTTTATATTCATTCAAAATCAATTTTTACAAATTGCGTGACCCAGTTTGAATTCGGATTGCCTTTGCTATTATTGCACGGTTATTGTGACAAACTGAAAGTACTCGTCAATGAAGGATTTTAAATGGATTAATTGACTGTCTTAGGTTAGAATTTGAAATAATCATACTTCTATCATGTGTATTTTTCATTTATTTCCATTGGTGTATCGTTTTGTTGCAAAAATTTTCGAATTTAAACGAGTAGAACGTTCAGACCTGAATGGATGTCTGTATACTAAAGTTTTTGCTATGCGTTTTTGAAGCATTCCGTGAAGACCATACGTAACAGAAAAATGTCAAAATGATAAAAAAGTTACGTAGGGTCTTATATTTAGGACTAACGTTGTACCTAGTGGTGCGAAAGTTTAGATCCCCCTAGAAAAAGTTTGGACCCCCCCCCCCCCCCTAGAAAAAAATCCTGGATCTGCCCCTGGATGGGATTCAAACTAACAAGGAGATGGCTATTATATGTCAATGATCACAAGTCCATCATTGTTACCACTTGTCCTGCTCCTTTATTTTTTGTATAGTGCAATTGTCCCCAACTTTTTTTTTTGTTTTATAGTTATCTGTATCGGTCTGTTTTCATTTGAAAAAAAAACTCCCAAGTTATTTCTTGGATAAATTAGACTGGTGTGATTATGGCTATCAAAACATTATCTGTCAGGTAGAGTCGTCATGGATTGCTTCAAAAACACAATGCATAGTGTATAATATTGACACTGTTGGATAGAAAAAAATTAGTTCAAAATGGCTGATGGCGGTGACAACCCTGGATAGTTGGATAATTTATTTATTTATTGGAGTTAACGCCGTATCAACACAATTTAGGTCATTTCACGGCGTCCAGCGCACCTAACCTAGCTTTCCTGGACCATTGTCTATAACCAGTACTCACCTACCCTTCCACAAGGCCGGAAAATTTTCCATATTATCTAATCAATGGAGGAAAATCGACATTATTGTCAAATTTTCATGGAAGGGTATGACCTCCCCGGGTGGGATTCGAACCCGCACCCCCTCAGGCACGAGTATCCAAATCCCGGCGCGCTACCAACTGCACAATCGACCCGGGTTGGATAGTTGGATAAGTAATTAGCATTTTCATTAGCAAAAAACCTGAATATTATCTTCTGCTTTATTGAAGGAATAAAAGTATACTTATAGGTTATTAAACATTTTACTGTACAATATTGAAATATATTTGGACAGGTACACAGCTTGAAAAGTCATATTTGACGAGCTGATAGGCTTTACAACTACAGTTATTGTTAACATTTGTTAGATCTGCTGTTGGGTGTTGATATTTTATTTTTTCAGGAATTGGTTATTGAGATTTTAGTAAATGAATATTTTTGAAACTTGAAACTACACAGCACTGAAAAAAGCAAACGATGTCCAGAATGTTTGTAATATCATGCTATATTCATTGGTAGAGGTGAGTTTTATCTTTATCAATTCTTATAGCATTATAATTCATATTGATCATTGGTTTTTGTATTTTTATGCACACGTTTTGAGGCCCAAGTGTCAAAGGTCAAGGTCACAGGGACATCAAATAGAAACCTTTGTTTGGAAGATAACTGGATCAACATCCACTTTACACAGGTTCACCAAATTTTATATGTGGATAGCCCTTGGTTCAAGGGTGTGCCCTACTGGTTCTTAGGCCCCAATGTCAAAGGTCAAGGTCACTCATACTTCAAATGGAATAACTTAGTCCGGATGGCGGATGATAACTACACAAGGGATTCATGCCGCCCGGCACTTGAAGTTTATTAGGGAACTTTGTGCCAGTGATAACTTGACTACGGCTGTACCTAGGTTCACAAAATCTTTGCTTTGGATAGCCTTCTGGTCAAGGATGTGGTTTATTCTGAGGTTCAAGGGTCATAAGTTAAGTTCACCCGGACTTCATATGGGACAGAACACAGCATGGACAGCATACAGTAAATAATGCCCTTCCTAGTGGTGATCTTGATGTGGTTAGAGGGAGAATGTGGGCAGAAATTTTTTCATTACCAAACTTCGCTGAAATATGCTCCACCGGAAATCGAACACACAACCCCTTGATCAGTAGACTTTCCTGCTACCAACTGAGCTAGCCGGGGGGCTCACTATCTTCATACTCTGATTACAAATACCTTTCACCAAAGCAATGACAGACAACTTTCATGACATAGAAAATGGGTAGTGATACTGGTAGGGGTTTGAACTAGGAAACTCATCCTTTAGCATGTAATTTATCATCAGACTATTGTAGTCATCAGACTGTTGTATAGTGTGTACATTTTGACCCTGTTCTGATCTTTTACATTTGCTTCTAATAATTATCTACTCACAATCCCGACGAAAATCAATACCATGCCTATTCTACACTTCAGCAGCGAAAGTAAAATTATACAAGTTTATTTATGTACATTTCTACACATAATCCTCATGGCCATGGTGTAATCGAGCATTAATAATACATTTGTGATCAATATTTGAATATTCTTGCATAAAGTTCAGGTCGGGTCAAACTTTAGGCTCAAAACTACTTCCCCTGTGTGTATATTTATTGACCATATTTTGTTTTCAGATTGTATAAAGTGGATCAATGTTCTGGTGATACTGCTGTCATATATTTTTTTCTTTTTTTTTAGCTCATGGAAGTTGATGCATGCTGTTTTAAGTTAAGTATTTATTCAAGTTGTTATATTAAAACCCTGTTATGTTATAACTTCCATTAGATTTGAAAAGTGAATAAACCCCATGGTTACGAATCAACACGCTGGAAGACATTTTTACAGTAACAGTTGACAATTGGTAAGTTTTATTTCATTTTATTTTCTAGATATGCCATTTGTTTATAAACTTAAATATGTGTTACCTGTACATAGCACATCCATTTGGCTAATGAATAAGTCAACTTCTTGTGGTGCGTTTAGTACAGGTATGTGCAGGAGTGTTCCAGTCTGCAGGTTCAATAAATGACTTATTCTTTATCTAATGAATGTACTTGTATGGCTTGTACATACTTTGTTTATTAGCAAATGACTTTTCTAGTTTATTTAATTAATTCTTACATTTTTTGTTGTTTAATTTACTGTATGTAATGTTTTGATTTCATTTTTGCTTGAGTGGTCCGTGTCTGACCTGAGATTTGCACCGATATTTCAGGTCCCAGCATGCATATCCCATCCCAGCTGTCCCATCCCCCCATGGAGAGGGTTCGGTCTGTTGGGGTTTTTAAGAGCCATTGGCTTCATATCCCCCAGCTCAAGGTTCGGAATGCTTTTGATCACTATTATTTGTATTCTTGCTGGCTTGTGGAGTTACATATTAGTTTTATCTAGTTAAGACATAAATATTGTGGGGGAAATTTAGGGATTGTCATGGGAGTAGGGTTGGGTAAATGGGAGGGGGATTGGGATTTAGTTTTAGGGAAAGTTAGGATTGTTGGTGTTGTACTTTAGAATTGAATTGGCTAAGCTTGGTTTTTACTCTGAAAAAGTGACATTGTAAGATCATTTATAATGAGAGTTTGCATGGGTTTTACTTTTAAAGTGTGGAAGATTATTTCTGAGCTAGCTTAGGAAATGTTGAGGTGGATTGAAGCATACAGGAAGCCGCCTGGCTAGCTCAGTTGGTACAATGTAGCATGCAAGTCTTCTGATGGAGGGGTTGTGGGTTCAGTTCCCGAGTGGGGCAAACTTTCATGGAACTTGGTCATGAAATTATCTCTACAGCTATTCTCCCTCTTACCAATGATTTTTATACGCCCGTTTTGAAAAAACGGACGTGTTATGTTGTCCGTCTGTCCGTACGTGGACAATTGCTTGTCCGGATGATAACTCAAGAAAGGATGTACCTTGGTTCCTCAAATTTTATGTGTGGATAGCCCTTGGGTGGAGGAGGTTCCCTATTGATTTTGAGACCCCAGGGTCAAAGGTCAAGGTCACTGGAACTTAAAATAGGTGTAACTTGTCCGGACGATAACTCAACAACGACTATACCTAGGTTCACAAAATTTAATGTAAGAGTAGCCCATGTGTCAAAGATGTTCCCTATTGGTTTTGGGGCCCCTGGGTCAAAGGTCAAGGTCACAGTGGCATCATATAGGAAAGAACTTGTCCGGACAATAACTGAACAACCAATCTACCTAGGTTCACCAAATTTTATGTGAGAGTAGCTCATGTGTCAAGGATGTTCCCTATTGGTTTTGGGGCCCCTGGGTCAAAGGTCAAGGTCACAGTGGCATCATATAGGAAAGAACTTGTCCGGACAATAACTGAACAACCAATCTACCTAGGTTCACCAAATTTTATGTGAGAGTAGCTCATGTGTCAAGGATGTTCCCTATTGGTTTTGGGGCCCCTGGGTCAAAGGTCAAGGTCACAGTGGCATCATATAGGAAAGAACTTGTCCGGACAATAACTGAACAACCAATCTACCTAGGTTCACCAAATTTTATGTGAGAGTAGCTCATGTGTCAAGGATGTTCCCTATTGGTTTTGGGGCCCCTGGGTCAAAGGTCAAGGTCACAGGGGCATTATATTGAAAAACCTTGTCAGGACAATAACTTTACAAGGACTGTACCTAGGTTCACTTAATTTCATGTGAGAGTAGCCCATGTGTCAAGGATGTTCTCTATTGGTTTTGGGGCCCCTAGATCAAGTTTTAACCTTCAACCAAAAGATATCAAATTACCAAGCAGTGACTTCAAATGTTTAATCAATATGTAAATAACGTCAAAATGGCAAACAATGGAAATAATGCTATATTTTATAAGTAACATGAAATTAGTTCACCAAATTTTATGTGAGGGTAGCCCATGTGTCAAGGATGTTCCCTCTTGGTGTTGAGGCCCCTGGGTCAAAGGTGAAGGTCACAGGGGCCATCATGGAAAAACCTTGTCCGGACAATAACTTAACAATGATTGTACCCAGGTTAACAAATTTTATGTGGATCAGCCCATTTGTCAAGGAGTAATGTGCTGATAGCTCTTTTGTTAAGCCGTGGCGCAGTGGTTAGCATGTCTGACTCCGAATCCGGTGATCGCGGGTTCGAAACCCGGTCGCAGCAGGTCATACCCTATACATGAGTTGTCGGCCTTGTGGTAGGGTAAGTTAGTACTGGTGATAGATAAGTGTCCAGGAAACCTATGGTAGGAAGAGCTGGCCGTTGTGTATATGACCTATATATGTGTTGAATGCGACGTTAAAAAAACAAACAGCTCTTTTGTTGAGGATGTTCACTTTTTATTTGGAGACCCCAGGGTCAAAAGTCAAAGTCACTGGGACTTAATTTGTATTGAAACATTTTCTGGACAATAACTCAGTAATGATTGTACCTAGGTTCACCGAATTTTATTTAAGGGTAGCCTAAATGTCTGGCATATGCCCCTTTGGTTTAAGGCCCCTGGGTCAAAGGTCAAAGTCACGAGGAAATCATGAGGAAAAACCTTGTCCAACAACCAACTTTATCTAAGATCACCAAATTTTATGTATCAATACACTTTGGGTCCAGGGTGAGAACTTTTGGTTCTGAGGCCCCAGGGTCAAGGTCACTGGAAGTTTGCATGGGAAAACTTTGTGCCGGTGATAACTCAACCATGGCTGTACCTAGGTTCTCAAAATCTTTGCTTTGGATAGCCCTCCAGTTAAGGATGGGACCTATTCTGAGATCCCGGGGTCATTGGTCAAGGTCACAGGAACTTCATTTGAGATAGAACACAGCATGGACTGCACACGGGCGTATAATGCCCCGCCCAGCGGAGCTCTTGTTGTTTAAATGTGTATCAATCGAATTTTGACACAAGACTGTTCGGTCCCTACATAAATTTAACATTAGAAGTGTGACTCATTTATAGTTGTAATTAATTTAAAAATGTTCCTTCATTTTCTAAAAAATAGATCTATTGAGATCTGACAATTTCGGACATGACGAATATTCGTACTCAATTTTCTGGTCGGGATCGCAAATGTCCGAGTACTCGAATACTCGCCGCAGCCCTAGTGTACTTGTTAAATAAATGAACAATATGTTGTTACTTAGAACAGAACAGAACAGTAAATTTATTCAGAAAATTTTGTACATGAACAATAATCTAGTAATGTATAAATAAGAATTTTGTCCAGAATATGAACTTAACAATACAACTGGATTGTTATACACATAGTCAAACTATAATATGAAACCACTTTATTCAGAAATTAAGATGATAAAATTACACATTAGGTATTTAGTTTTCATTTTGACAGCTTTCTAAGTAGACCTTAAGACTTTAATAATAGTAATCAAACTAATTAAAACTGTAAAAATGTTTTTCAGCTGTACTCATAAGTGATGTTCCGATTATCGCCGACCTTTTATGTTAACTTTTATCTGAGACTTTTGCGTAATTACTCTTTTACACATTCATAGTTCCGTTTCGTTATCAAATTAAAGATGAAATATTTAATGTTGACCAGCAAACTCTTTTGTCTTACCGCTTCTAAATGATAAAGCTTAACTTTTGGTCAATGTCATTTGTCATAAACAAATTTTTCACGGAGCGCGATTTTAGGCTACCATTTAAATAAAACTAGCTGCCATAAAGCATACAGATTGAAAGTTGTTCATTTCACAATGATTTCTCAATAATGATGTTATCGTTGAAATCATACAACAGTAATTTGAAGTATTAAAAACGTCAGAGTAAATGTAAAACATTCGTCCTCAATAATTTTCGTACTCGGCACGTTTTGGAATTTTTTTTCAAATATTTTTTTCAATGTTGGAAAATGAGCCTAATTTAACAAATTTACAATAATTGTTTAGTTAAAAATTGAAAATATGTTATTTGATTTAATTGATCAGAACGGATCTTTGGTCGATCAGACCCTGAAATACTGGTAGCCTCCTTATTTGTGAATTATGTAATGCCCTAACATTTGATTTCATTATATCATAAATTGCTGGTTACTTTAAACACAATTGCATAAAGCTAGAGTAGATAATGTGACTTAAATTATTTTGAATGACATTTCCCAGAAGTATTAAAAAAAAAGATAAGTTAGTTTGCTCGATGCCTTAGATGTACAAATATAATATATACATTGTAAAGGACATTTCTCTGTAAAATGCCTTAGGCTAGTGAATTTCGATTCGAGCTAATGAAAATTGCTACCCGGTGGCCCAACTAACCATTGACACAAATAAACTTAAAGACATGTAAAATACAGTATATTTTGTTTGTTTTTTTCACTCAGATGAGTGAACTGGTGCCATATTGTTCATATTAAGCTAAGAAGCAAGATAAGAAAATAATAAATAATGTATTCAACATTTAAATCATTGAAATATATGTATATTTTGCATGTTTATGTAAGACAATGACCAGAATTTAGCTATATAAATTTTGGCATCCAACCGATTATAATCGGAAAGTCAGTCGGTTGAGCCCAACCGATTCCTCCGATTAATCGATTGTGGATTTTCCAATCGATTGCCATCACTACTTTTCATCAGTCCAGTGTCGTTAACGATTGGGTTAAAAATTTTAATTTAGCCTATATCTCTGCTATTTATTGTCAAATCTTTATGGAACTTCATACAATGATAACATACCCAGAATTAGAAATTAACCACAACTCTTCCTGGCTTTATTATTGATTATTTCCCTTTGTAATTTTTGCATTAAACTTTTTAAATCCGGCTTTAATGTGGTTTCTACATTACATTTCTTGTTTATCAATGACATGTTTAAAGATATGTCAAGATCTTATGGCAAGATATTTTTCATTTATTCTAAATATAGCTTCTGTTGTCACCTTAGGTAATAGATACTCTATATCGCATGTTTGTGGTTCTTTTTGTTCTTGTAGGTTTCTGTCTTCAATTGAGGTAACATAACATGGCAGGTTTTTGTTCCTTATACTTGTTGTTTCTTCAATAAAAATGGCCTGATTAAATCAGTAAAATGCTGTTCATGCATTAGCTTATTCACCTTCTTAGTGGGTTGTTAATGTTGCCAGTCATGATGTAGTAATAGCATGCTTGACCTGGACAGTTTAAACACTAAGATAGTGGCAATTATAATATTTCCCCTGTGTAGGCAAACCTTTCTCGGTCTCTTTTTGGAATGATTCAAGCAAGCTCAAATTAATAAACCATGTTGGTTTCTGTATCAATTCAGAAAAATACATAATGGTAAACTATTATTCAGTTGTTATTTTCATGCATTGTTTGTTTTCTATTTGGAATTTTATTTAAAAAAATGTTCAAAATACAAAAAGTGATAGAAGTTTATTAAATTTTACTATAAAATGGATCAATTATATATCATGAAAACATTGGACTGTTTTAGAAAACATGATTATTCTGCTGTAAAATAAGCCTTTGAAGTTAACAACTTATTGTCAAAGCAAGTCATCAGAAATGTAATGTTGTACTATTGCCAAGATTTATTGCTTGCTTGTGCTTTGTTCGACATTGTTTAAATTCATCAGAAATTAGACACATCACCCTAAGGATTAATTTTAACTCAATTTTGAATTAGTCTCGTTGAAAATTGTGTAGTCATTAAAACTGTCAACTTAGCATCATTTTTTAAATTTCTATGACAATACAAAGTATAAAAAAGCTTGGTAAAATGTCTAAATGGTTCACTAACTTTTGAACATAAAATAATGATTTATACTCTTACCTTCTCTTCAATAGATCTTACAATGTATGTCATTGTGCAAAGTCAGTATTTTGTAATGTTTTTTATATTTTAGGAATTAATGAGGCTTCTTAATAAGATTACTTTTTTTTAGATACATGTAATTAGTACTAATGATGCTTGATAATGATGTTCTAAGTATATATTTAATATATTTGCTAGTAAATGAAGATGCAAATATCTATTAATTAATCAATAAACATGAATATCAATAATTCTGAGTAATCTAGTGAAGGACCCATGTTTATGGGGGGATAGCTAGATCGGGATTAGTGTTAAAAACATAATTCTGAGCAATCTAGTGAAGGACCCATGTTTATGGGGGGATAGCTAGATCAGAATTAGCTATTAAGTACCATATAAAAATGTGCTATTTACCATGCACAAAAGAATATGGACATTAGGATCATAGAACTAGTACCATATAAAAATGTGCTATTTATCATGCACAAAAAATATGGACATTAGGATCATAGAACTAAGTCTGGCTAGGGTGCTAATTACATGCATAAAGTCGAATTTGAATATTGAAAAACTTTGGTTTGCTTATATTTTGATTATATTAATGACTAATAAAATGTGCTATGACTTGTGTTGTTGTTTACATGAGAAGTGAAGGTATTAGATGTAGATCATTGATTAATGTAACAATAATTTGCTTACTTTGAATTACTGAAATTGTACTCTCAGATTTGTTTATAAAAGCCAGCTTTTTTATTATTTGTACTGTGTATAGAAGTTGTCATGATGGTTTAAAGTAACATGTTTTGTGACTGATGATTTAACTTGACTTTATATTTATTAGTATGATGTGATTATTGGTCATATTTTTCAACGAAAAAATTCGGCGTTAAAAAATTGCGTTAAAGTTTTCAATTTAGCTGATATTTCTGCCATTTATTGTCAGATCTTTATGACACTTCATACAATGATAACATACCATGTGATAAACAGAATTAGAAAGTAACAACTCCAACTCACTTTATTATGGATTATTTCCCTTTGTGATTTTTGTGTTAAAGATTTTAAATCTGGCTTTAATGTGTCCACATTACATTTCTTGTTGTATCATGCATTCAGAATGCATTCTAAATATTGTGTTGTATTTTTTTATTTTTGAAATAGATGATAAAATTGGGCGTACCGACAATGTAAATGATAATATTTTCCTAGTTATTTTCTTTTTTTTATAATAAACCTTTTTTTTGTCAACTGGGTTATGTAAAAATGATGTTTTTATAGTATACAATGTATATTTTATGTTGTAATGATATAATTTAAACCTCTTTTAAACTTCTTAAATAGTTAATGCATTTGAATAAATTTACTTTTCCAACGTATTTTTCTGTGCAGGTAATAATGCAATTAAGTTTTCAGAATATTCCAATGTTTTCTGACTGATTTTTGATCAGCTGAAGTTTTTAGTCGGATTTTTCAAACGAAAAAATACAGCTAATAGTTTAGCAAAACACTGGCAGGCCTGGACGGTCGGGCAACTGGTGTTGTTAATAATTGCGATAAAGTTTGCGATATATTTCTGCCATTTATAGTCAGATCTTTATGAAACTTCATACAATGATAACAGTCCATGTGATGAACAGAATTAGAAAGTAACCACAGCTCTACCTGCTTCTGTTATGGATAATTTCCCTTTGTAGTTTTTGCATTAAAGTTTTTAAATCCGGCTTTATTCGCATTAATGTGGTTTCAACATTACATCTCTTGTTATAATAACATTAATTGATTTGGCTTTCTTTTTAGCTATATTTGAAGTAGTTATCAAACAAAAACAACTGTGACTACAGTATTATTTTGGTTGGTTAGAAATTTCATTTAAGGCTCATTCTTGATAAAGCTGGATATATCCTTTCTTGAAAATGTGACAAAACCTCTTCCTGTTCAGAATCTATTGACCTCTAAGCCAAAACTATATCAAAAATGTTTAAATTATATCAAAAATGTTTAAATTAAAGCAATATTGTAACAGTACCGAAAGTTTGGTTAAACCTAAAACAAACCTGAAGTAAAAATATATAAATTACATTATTATTATGTTATTATATTATCCGTAAAAATACAAGATCTGAAATAAATTTAACTCACCAGGCTAAAATGATTCCGTTGATAATAATCATAGACAACGCCAATAATGATATTCTAAATATACGAGTGAACCAAACCTAAAACGAGAAATGACAGTAAAACAATGAGTACATGTACTTAAATAGGGAATATTTTCGCCAACTGCACAGATTTCACTGAATACATAAAATCCTTACATTACTTTTAAACCCATGATAAAAGCAAGATCTAACTAAATCCTTAGATACCAGAGAACCGTCAGTTTATTTCTACAATAAAAATAGCTAAGCACGTAAATTTGACAATTCCCGTGCAGTACATTGATATGAACTTTAAAAGTTTAAATACAGTTACACTACGTTATGCATAAACCAATAACTAATTAATTAACTACATAATGTTATGGCTACCTACATCTGTACACATAATATATGTACACCAATAACTAAAACCTGGGTAACATTTCAGGGCTTTTTCAGGGGGTTTTGGGAAAAAGGCCCCTGCCCAAATTGGGAATTTTTAACGCGGTAAATAGTCAGATTTGGGAAAAAATATTGACATATCAAACCAATTTGGTAATTTCATAATTTAATTTTTCTGCATTTAATCTTTATACAGTATGCCTTGCTTTGATGTCTCTGAAGGTGTTGCAGTGCCCTTCAAGAGTTTGTTCAGACAATTCAGTAAGGTATTCATTGCAAATTCTCATGTATCCATTACTTTTTATGATTCTTATTTTGATTGTACTTTATTACTTGCTCATTACTTAAATTCCATGCGCTCTTTACAAGTAAAATAATATGAAAAAATGAAAACTTATTTTTATTTTCTAACATAATGAAATATGTCAGAGACCTTGAATTATCAAACATTTTTGTGCATCCCTGTTAAGTTGGTAACCAATGAAAGTTTTGAGTATTGAAATATACTGCACAATGGCTTCTGACAAGGTGTATTTGAGTTAAATCAAATAATTTTGTAACTGTTTGTTTTAAAACACAAGCAGATCTGTCAGACGAAAATTCTTAAAACTAAACTAGTTAAGATGTTGTTGACAAAAAAGAAAATCACTGTTATTTAGGGTTTATTATACCCCCGCAAACGAAGTTTTCGGGGGTATACTGGAATCACCCTGGTGGTTGGTTGGTTGGTTGGTTGGTTTGTTGGTTGGTTGGTTGGATATGTGGTCTGTCCCAAAAAATTAATACATTTGTAGTATGTTTATTTCTTAATGTATTTATATAGAAACTGTTATATACCATGATTTAATGGTGTATACAAAACTCATGTAACTATGGAAACATATCTCACTTGTTTAAAATATTTAATTGCGTTATATATTTTAAATCTAATTAGATAACTGTATAGTTTGGTTTTTTTCTCAATAAATTTTTTTCTTATCTTATTTTATAGAATTTGCACAGGCGTTTACAGTTGATGTTTATATGCATGTTATATCAATTCCAATTCAAAATGGCCGACTTGCGGCCATCTTGAATTCTTTTTAATTTAGTTTAATTACTGTATGCTTATTTCTCAATAGATTTTTTCTTAACTAATTTATATAGAATTTTGCACAGGCGTTCACAGTTGATGTGTACATACACTTTAACTCAATTCCAATTCAAAATGGCAGACTGGCTGTCATCCTTTTTTCAAAATTAATACAGTCTTATATTGACTTATTACCATACATATTTTGAAAAGAAATTGCATTCAAGGTCTCACTAATATAGTTGATCAGTATGACCATTCTTCATCAATTTATATTCAATATGGCTGACTGGCAGCCATCTTGAATTTTTATTTAAATTACTGTATAGTACATGTATGTGTTGTTTTTTTTACTCAATTTTAGCCAAATGTCGCTCCAAAGTCTTTATTGATGTAGTTGACTCGTACATGGATTTTCTCTGGATACAAATTCATTATGGCTGACTGGCAGCCATTTGACTTTGTTTAAATTACTGTATAGTAAGCTTATTTCATTGCCAATTTCTTCTTGCTATTCCACATTGTTTGCCATTTTGAGTTGCTGAAGTCTATTATGAACTGCTACTTTTATCAAATTCTTGTTTTTGAACTTTTTTTTTGATGTATTGATATTTTATCAAATTCATAATGGCTGATTGGCAGCCATTCTGAGTTTTTCTTTTTAAAAAGCAAATGATTTGATGATTTTTGTACAGACTTTGAGAAAGTAAGCAATTGTTTAAGTTGATGTGCTTGGCATTTTCTTAAGTGGAATTCAAAATGGCTGACTGGCAGCCATGTTGAATTTTCTAATATCTTGTACAGCAAACTTCTTTTTTTTCTCACCTTATTTTGATAAAATTGTGCTGACAAATTCTTTTATATGTATTTATTTTTTATGTATTTCAATGGACCAACTAATAGCCATCTTGATTTTTTCTGTAATGTTGAGAAGAAAACATCTTATTTCGTTATAGCTACATGAGATTTTAGATATTATTTTAACTTTACTACTGTGAAAATAATTATCGGTAATTTAAGCTTTCTTATGGGGTATTTGTAAAATTCTTGATACAAGATATTGTAAATACTAATTGTTTGATTTATATTGTGTACATTGTTGACTACCATTTTTACAATTGCCTTATTTTTTACTTATTTATAAAAAAATTACAAACACATTCTACATTTTTCTCATCTGGTTACAACATACTCATGATGAGTTTAAATGTGATCACTCTTTGTCTGTTGTTCCACTTTACATTCATAATGACCAAATGGTGTTCATTTTCATGTAAAAAATCATTTGAAATATGACAACTCTGTTCATTTTGCTTTTTCATAAATTTATAGTGAATTACACTGTAATTTGCTGTTTATTTCCAATTTGATATGTGCATCCTATTCTTTTTATGGTTTTTATGCTTCTTACAACATTTACCCTTTTGGACTTCCACAATGTTGACTTGCTTTTATCTTGAAATGTTGCTGTTGCGGGGGTATTTTCGCCACTGGTGGCAGTTCTAGTTTTGAGAGCACATGCACGAAAACGGAATCAAAATTTTGTTTGTGTCGCTCCCTGAGGCAACACTTGTTTAATCAAGATGAAAGAATATAAACAAATATTTATTTTATAACAAAGACGGATCAAAAACGTTTCAAACGAATTTGCGATCACGCGGAAGTCGCAAAAATATATGACAATACATCGTAATGGTTCGTGTGATTTCGTTTCAAACAACAGAACATAAGTTCGTGCATTATAAACTTAATAAGGCTTTTAAAAGGTTAGTTTTGACAGCTATTTTACGTTGAATAACCCGCAGTGCGGCGAATAAATTTCACTAATGTTTTTCACGGATAGCGGATTTCACGGGTCACCGATCAAAAGTAAACAAACGATCCGCGAAAGTTGAAATCTCGTGATTTCTTATATAAAGTCCCAAGGCATCTTGTTCAAAGGGGAATTATTCAACAAAATTGGGAATTTTTTTCTTGAAATTGGGAAAAATGGTCGTTATTTTGCATTGGGAACGGGGCCGAATATCGGCCCGGTGAGATAGGCTGAAAAAGCCCTGCATTTTTTATAAATGTATGCTTGTTGTAAATTAATTATTCAATTTCTGCTATTCCCCACCAGAGAATTTACAAAACAAGTATGCAGGCCCACTTCAGTTTGTAAGCATCCGCTATATCTCTTTGCTCTGCTATTCAAGTTTTTAGCCGGATTTTTCAATGGGGGTCTGTTGTCAATAACAATTGTGTTAAAGTTTTTCTTTACCATATACTTCTTCCATTTATTGTCATCTTTATGAAACTTTATACAATGATAGAATATGATTAACAGAATTAAAAAGTAACCACAACTCTACCTGACTTAATTATTGAGTATTTATCTTTGTACTTTTTGCGTTTAAGTTTTTAAATCCTTAATGTGGTTTGCACATTACATTTCTTGTTTGAAGTTTCAGTTTGGTATAGTTTAGTTTGGAGATGAGAGTATGGCAAACACTAATTTTTGGCCTGGTATTTAACTTTTTGGATGGGGTCTATACATAAGAAAGGGGGTATTTTCTGATAGAAGGTGGGAATTTTTATTAGGTATTACTATTTAATCCTAGGAGGATGTTAATTGGGGATTATTAAGACTCCGATAATGTTTGTTTGTTTTTGTTGGGACGGTCGCCCTCAACCCACTCACTGTTCCTGGAAAGGCTGACCTTGGATTTAGCTGTTATTCAACTATGTACTGCCCTACATAATTGAGAATCATTTGTAAGAGGGAGAATGGCCGTAGAAATAATTTCATGACAAAGCTCTGTGAAAGTATGCCCCGTCTGGGAATCGAACCCAGGACCCCTCGTGCTATCGACTGAGCTAGCCGGGCGACTTAGACTCAGATAATTTCTTGTTTGATTTAGCAGTTTACTGGGGTTTTGCAATGTTAATGCCCATGGTTTCTCAGGTGTAGGTTTGAGTTCAATGCTAAGAAGTGATAAATGGGGGGGTCAGGGGGGGAGACTTGTCTTTTGGGGTGTTGATACATTTGTCTTAATTAGGTAAAACAACTTTTCGTGCAAGTCAGCCATCTTGGAATGATAGTGATCAGGGACTTCCTATAGCCTTGATGTATAGGTGGGAATGGTAGCGGAAATGGCCGCCCTAAATAGACCACTAACCCCCATGGTGTAAAATTTCCTGCCCATGCCCCTCCCCTTTCCCTGATGCATGCTTGCCCGTGCTCCATGTCTATTCTAATTTCTTTCCTTTTCAGCATTTTGTTTTGTTATATTTTTATATTTCCTTAGCTATAATGTCATTTTACAAAATATTTCTGTCTGGTTTCTCGTCTCGTGTTCTGTTTATTTCAGGTTGTGACTGATGTCTACGGATGAAGAAAACTAGAGAAGACTAGAAAACTCCTGCCGATTGTTCTTAGTGAAAATCAGACTACTTCATCCCAGACAAACATTCAACGGGTCATATTACAAAAATCTTTCAGCAAAAATCTTAAAAAATCTGATAAAAAAAAATCATAAAATGTAATTTGTATTAAATATAAAAAGTATAATTAATGTATAATTGTGTTTGTCTGTACCTTAAGAATGTAGTATTGATTTAAAGTTTATTTTAATATTTGGGACAAACTCACATAGCATTGATGAAAATTTAATTTTAATTGTCAGACCAATTGATTTTTGTTGTAAGATCTTTGGTATCATGACCACGGCCTTATGTGGATAAGCACCAAGTTCCAGTATCCAAAATATGACTTTAACCATTTGACCTCAATTATGGATCAAATATGTCTTCAAAAGAATATGACTCAAACCAGGAACTTCTTTGTTTCTAATGTGACTTTTTATTTAATAACCGGCCTTACTATAAATTTGGATTGAATGAAAGCATAATTATGTTTTTGTTTGGTTTGTTGTCCTGTATGTTTTATATTTTAGGCTGTGACTTGTGACTATGGATCAAAATCTAATAAGGAATGGAGAAAACTCTGAGCATGTTTTAAAAGTAAATGGAAACATCAAGTTTAGATTTAAAAGATTTCCGTGGTAAGGAATAGAGATTATTTTATCAGTTAGCATGTATGTTCATACAGAATCATCAGATTTCTCAATTACTTATTGTTAGCGACATAACAGAACCTTAAAGATAACCCAGGTCGATAATGCAGTTGGTAGCGCGCAAGGACTTGGAATCTTGTGTACTGAAGGGGGTACGGGTTGGAATCCCACTCGAGATGTTATACCCTTCCATGATAATTTGGCAATAACATCAATTTTCCTCCATTCGTATGATAAATGGAGAAGTTTCCAGCCTTGTTGAAGGGAAGGTGAGTGCTGGTTATAGACAAGGGTCCAGGAAAGCTAGGTTAGGTGCGCTAGACGCTGTAAAATGACCTAAATTGCGTCACGGCGTTAAACCTAGTAAAAAACAACCAAGAAAACATTAAAAGTTAAATTTATTCAACTGTCAGTGGTGCAATCCTTGCCACTGATTTAAATATTGGAAACTTGCACTACAAAATCTGTACATAAGTATTTCCTACAGTACCACAGTACTTCTTTACTCACTATCTATGAAAATAGATATCTATGTTTCTGTACAGGAATTGTAAAACAAATATTGAGCATTTAAATCAGCAGGGTCTATCTATGCCCCACTGACAGTGGAATAAAATTTAACAATAAGCAATAAGTTCTGATTTGTTGAATAAATCATTTCAGACAGTTTTTGATGATCCTTGTTTATATTGAGCCGCCAGGCTAGCTCAGTTGGTAGCACGCAAGTCTACTGATCAAGGGGTCGTGGGTTCGAATCCTGGTGGGGCATACTTTTGTGGAGCTTGGTCATGAAGTTATTTCTACGTCTACTCTCCCTCCGACCAATGATTCTTAATTATGTAGGACGGTTGTTAGTCACTGATGAAAGTATGTGCTTAGTGGTTGGTTAATGGGTAAATCCAGAGATTCAGCCTTTCCAGGAGTGAGTACTGACTATGAGTAGCTTGACTGACTGCCATTATATGACCTATACAATGTGTTGCTATGGCGTTAAACCCAACAAAAACAAACATCAAATAGTTATCTTACAGATTGATCATCAGATGATATCAACTGGATATAATTATACTAGCATTTAATGATACCATGTTGTGTAGGGCACTACATTTACAGAGAAAGGTGAGATTGTTTTTATTTATTTTACCCCCCCCCCCCCCCCGCTTCAAAGAAGAGGGGGGTATACAGTTTTACCCTTGTCTGTCTGTCCGTCACGAATTTCCGTTGCAGTTTTCTCAGCAACTATCTCATGCAGCAGCCTAATACTTTGCATACTGCTTCATCCCATAGTCCCATGTGGTGTAAAGTGATTTCATGCTCCTTGCTCATCTTCTTCCTGTTTGTCGCATATTTTTAGATTTTTGCGGGGGTATCACTAGTGAGCATTAGCTCACAGATTTACTTATTTGTTATTTGTTTTATACTTGGTTTAATGCCTCGTTGACACATTTTTTATACCCCCGCTTTGAAGAAGAGGGGGGTATACTGTTCTACCCTTGTCCGTGCGTCGGTCCGTCCGTTACAAAATTTCCATCCCAGTTTTCTCAGCAACTATAACATGCAGCAGCCTTATACTTTGCATATTGCTTCATCCCATAGTCCCATGTGGTGTAAAGCGATTTCATGCTCCTTGTTCGTCTACTTCCTGTTTGTCGCATATTTATACCCCCGCTTCGAAGAAGAGGGGGGTATACTGTTTTACCCTTGTCCGTGCGTCCGTCCATCCGTCCGTCCGTCCGTTACAAAATTTCCGTCACAGTTTTCTCAGCAACTATAACATGCAGCAGCCTAATACTTTGCATATTGCTTCATCCCATAGTCCCATGCGGTGTAAAGCGATTTCATGCTCCTTGCTCAACTACTTTCTGTTTGTCGCATATTTTTAGATTTTGGCGGGGGTATTACTAGCGAGCATTAGCTCACAGATTTACTTGTTTTGGTCATTTTACAGCAGCCAGCACACCTTACCTAGCTTTCCTGGACCCTTGTCTATAACCAGTACTCATCTTTCCTTCCACTAGGCTAGAAACTTCTCCAAAAACCATATTGGTTGTGGAAAATTGACAGTATTGTCATATTGATTGGAAGGGTATAATCATCCCATCTTGGATTTGAACCTGTATCCTTTTGGGGACACTCGATTCGAGGTCCAAGGGGGCTACCGACTGCGCTACAGACCCTGGTGCTTAATGCTGAGAGGTGGCTGTTATTGATACATGTAGGTGACTATTAAATTAAATGGGGAATGTAGTATGTTGTACGTACATTGTTTGATGTACTTGAGGGATGACTGTTATTGAGAGGTGAATGGAGGATTTATATAATTGTGGTAACTCTTCGTTCACTTTCTATATTACTAATATTATATAATTATATTACAGTCTCACAGTAATGGTAACTAAGACAACGGTATAGACTACATATATGCCTGATGTATTTACAGCTTCTACATCGTATCATGGTGATACATCATCATATTATCAGGTTTGTAATCTACAACATATTATTACCACAAAAAACAATTAAACACTGTTGACCTTTGTAAATAAAAAGTGTACACAAGTAGAATTAATTAATAGCTGCTCATTCTATAGTAAACTATAACAACCATGGTCATAAACATCTGATTATTCCAATATATCCTTAGCAAATGTTGACTTTTAGATTTAAAATGAGTTATTTTGATGGATTAAGAAATTCAGGAAGTGATCAATAATGTTTCTTTGCTCAGTAAATTGTATTGGTGAAAAATGTAGGTCAAAATTTGGCTTAGACAGTTGCACCGAAAAAGGCCCTAGGGCTGAAATATCAAATAAAAAGTTATAATACTAAAGTTTAAATAGGAATCGATGTACACTGATTTAGCTCTGACATCTTCAATTAGCCACCGATTTATCACTTATCACGAGCTATTGGGAATAGATGGGTTTAATTGGTACAAACTAACTGATCAGGATGTTTAAAATTCTCGATCAGTGAAAATCTCAAACAAAATTAGTACCAATTGACAGGCTCAACTTATTAGGTATGATCGAATGACTGACCCATTTCTAGTTTAACAACCTTTTGGTATTGAATTTGTACACTGGTGTCCAAAAATTACCATGTAGTTATTTGTATAGAATTTGATATATATGAATTTAAGTCATTTACATTTTGACTATAGGGGGGATGAAAGAACGTAATTGAGTGTTCATGTTAAAATGTCCTTAAGTTGTGAAACTAACAACAACATGTGAAGTATATCTATATAATTTGTAAAATATTAAAAATGAACTTGTGTAACTAAACTTTTGGACCCCAGTGTATAACTAAATTATATCATTTATGTAAACTCCTGTGTATTTATGCATATTTTCAGTATTGGACTTGGGGCATTTAACAATCCTAATCGTGATGAAATTACAAGTAGGATTAGATCTTTTATTGGAAAGGTAAGAAAACAGGAACATTGCATTCCACTATGGCAGCTTTCCCATTAATTGATGATAATTTCCCCAGAACAGACCCATCTCTTGGCTAACACACCCTTGGTGTCTCAGTTTAGCCTCTTACTTGCTAACCTTCCAACATGCTTCCACCCATAGTCACTGCTCCAATCTGAATGCATTTCTGACCAAGGGACTGACCAAGCTAGCTAGCAGCGAGTGTCAGCCTATAAGCAGGGTTGCCCTTCTGCCAAGGATTCAAGGCAAGGCTTGGTAAGACTATCTTTCCTGCATGCATTCCCTCGCTGTGATCTGAGGCAGGCTGCTTCTATTAGTATTGGAATCAAGTCTGAACCTGTGTTTGTGCAGGCTTTTGTAACTACAAGGTTATTGTTGGAGGCCGATGATCTGGGGAAATCACAATAAGTAGTAGCAGGTGTTTCCCATTAGGTATTAGTAGAAGTACAAAATGGCATCATAGTTTATGTAAAGAGGTCAGAGGTCAAATCTAGCTTATAACATAATTATGTCCAGGTTTTTTTTTGTCATATACAGATGCAATTAAAGCCATAGAAATATTTCATGACCAAGCTCCATTAAAGTATGCCTGGCCTAGGTGTAGAACTTATGACCTTCCCTCTTTCAAAAGACTTGTGTGCGATACCAACTAAGCTAGCACAGCATGCACTTAGAAAGCATATTTTGTATCATTATACCTCCCAAGAATTTTGTTCTCTAGAGCCTAATGTGATGTCACCAGGTAACAATTCATAACATCACCCTTTTGACATTACTTACCTCCCTGCTTGACACCACCTATTGGCCTGCTTAAAGATGAAAGACCACTGCATGGAATTTGCTGAATATCAGGAACTGAGATTAGCCATTCTATTTTAATTACCTCCCATGGCAGACACTTGCTTTTAACCTAACAATGAACTTAAAACTGTGTAAAAATGTCTGCAAGTTCAGAAGCAAATGATTAAATGGTTAATGCTTTATGCTTATTAAATTGTTAACAATTTCTGATTTTGTTGTTCGGTATGATAAAATAAATATTACATCCTGCAGAGAGTGATAGAACGAAATGTTCATGCAAGACAAGTAATGTCAACCTCGATTAAAGCCTCCATTGACATTGCTTGTCTCAAGTGAACATTCTGTTCAATCATCCTATGTTGGATGTGATATTAATATAATTAGGTTAAATTGTAATTAATTTCAGGGTATAAGATTAAATAAAGAATCAGACGGAAGTATAACAGCTACAAGATTTGGTAAGAATGATATCGTTGTCAAGGGTTACCAAGATCCAGCCAATCATTGTTTATCAGCTGATGTCATACTGAGACAAGGGAAATTACCATTTGAACAGTCAGTCAAGGTACATACTATTTTCTTCTATGAAGGAATGTGATTTAGAACAAAATGTTCCTGTCCTTATGTGTATTTCTTGACTTTAGGTCATTTTTAAGTAGCATGAAGCAATTTTTCTTGGTGCTTAACATAGATTTAATGGTTATGTAGGTTTTATTTTTAATATGTTGCATTATTCTGCAGAAATGGTACATTTTGTACAATGTGGTTGTGGTTCCAAAGTTTGGGCCCCCTCCTAGAATAAGTTTGGTCCAACCCCCTAGAATAGTTCCTGGATCTGCCCCTGGTGTTATTTAAAGTCTGCTTCCATACACATGTTCAGTTGACTTTACAATTTTGTATAACCCATCATCATTGAAATCACCTTCGAGCAGGTGACCTTCTTAGTACCCATTTACATCTGGGTGAAGTGGAACAAATATACATGACTATACGTAAATTTCTTGCTGAAGATAATAAGCAGTGACACTTTTGGGGTTCTAACCTTAGACCCCTTGATCCCTAAATGCATGTGTCACATCTTGACTTCTGCTCCCACATTTATTATTATAGCCTGAATCTGCCCCTTAGAACAGCCAGGATCATATGAAAAATTTCATGTTTTAGTCCCCAAAATTATTAATTTGTTGTTGATTATAAATCTGTGTTAATGATGGTTCTAGAATATTTTATAATAAAGATGATGGTGGATATAATGATGATAATAATGTCATAGTAATGATGATGATGGTGGTGGTGATGGTATTGATGATAATGATTGTGAATGTGGTGGGGGTTGTGGTGATAATGATGATGGTTGTGGTGATGATGATAATGGAGATAATGATGATGATGGTGGTGGTGATGATGATAATGGAGATGATGATATAACATATTTTTCAGATATTTGATGTAGAAGAGTTTAAGAGTCATATAGGTAAAGCAATGAGAGGTGACAACGTTTGAGACTGTTATCAATATCTGGAATAAGTTTTATAGAGAATACAGATAATGACTTTTGACACCATGTTGGTTGTGTATCATAAATATACAAGCTTTAGAAACTTTGTCTAATCCTGAAGGTTTGTTTATTTTGTATTTTTGGACGGAGCTGCCCAGCTAGCTCAGATGGTAGCACGCAAGAGCTGATCGAGGGGTCGTGGGTTTGATTCCCGGGCTGGGCATACTTTAGTGGAGCTTGGTCATGAAATTAGTTTTAAGGCCATTCTCCCTCCTACCAATGATTTTTAATTATGTGGGGCAGTTGTCAGTCCCTAACGTAAGTATGCTCTTAGTATTTGGTTAACAGCTCAAGCCAGAGATTTAGCCTCTCCAAGAGGAGTGAGTAGGTTGACTGACCGCCGTTGTATGACCTGTTCAGTGTGTTGCTATGGCCTGAAACCCAACAAAAATAAACAAACTAACAAGTCTGATGGTGTCAGCAAAATGAAATTTTTATTAACACTACAATAAAATTGATACAAAGTATATTTTGTATTAATAATGAGGGGACTAGTTGTTTATGGGCATTTAGTATTACTTTTACTGTACATTTGAAATATCTGCACAATATGTAGACAACATTATGATAAAGACATAAAAAGTATTAATGACAGGTTTATAAAAGATTTCTTATTAACGTGATGATCAGTGTTTTCCAATTTCAGTAGCACTGTCCCATTAATACTGTCAGTTCTTTGATTAGCATACAATGCCAACCAAAAGTCTGCAGATATTTTTAGTCCGAATTTTCAATGAAAAATTTGGCTTAAAGTTTGGCAAAATCTGTTTGGGTGGTCATTTAAAATTGTGTGACGTAGACGATGTAAACAAGATACTAAACATAACGATTTCAGCGTGAATATCATAATCAGAAAAGGTCACCTGAACATGACCCTTGTAAGAAAACGGCCAGATTTAAATTAGCGAGTAGGTGAGCAGAAAATTTTAGATAGGGTTTTTGATAAGATTGTATTTAACCATATTACTTATTTATTTTCCAATTTCAGTAAGAAAAGAAGTACAACAAAAGTTTGTACAGATGTCATTGGTTGATGAAGGGAAGGAAGAAGATCAACATATTTTACATGATATTGCTGAACGTGTGAGTATGAACGTATCTTGTACTTCTTATAAACTATCAATTTATTATTGCTTATAACATGATCAATTTTGAATAATTTTTAAAGCTATCTAGAATTATTTGTTAACGTTCATTAAGGACGGTGACGTATAAAAGTGGTGGAACAGTTATTGTTATTGGGGTACATGTTTATATTTAGTGACACATATGTAGCTTTAACCCTAAACTGGTCAATCTGGCATTCTTACGTGTCTAGACTCCCTCCTGCCCCTTCAAAATTGCTACCACAGGCTTGAAATTGGTTTTTTCAGAATGGATTTAGAAAATTTCACTTTAGGAAAGTTGTACCCAAAAAATGAGCTCTTTTTCCCGCACCTCCCACATCAAAAGATGTCTCAGGGGGGTTCGGAAGGGAAAATGTGCCCCCCTTTGTTGCTGAGGTTGGAAGAGGTTGCAGAGCCAGAAAAAAAATCAGGGTCATTGAGTGCAGAAAAATGGCACAAAATGTTGATTAGAAAACATGTTTTCAGTCTCTGAAAAGAACTGGCACTTTAGACCTCAATTTTGGAAAATGTTATTGAATGAAATGCAAAGTTGGCATTGAAAAAGAGTAGAAATTGCATTTTTTACCCTTTTTGCTCGCCCCAGCATTGCCATGGTAACTGGGATTGGGGCTCAACTTGGTTTTCTGAAAGACAGTCACCGAGGGAAGAACTTGGCCAAGGTGAATATCTGTCTGATAATTAGTAATGAAATTAGAGCATCTTGAAATAGCCCTAGTGCATTAAGGTGAAATATCATTTTTTCACACATGTCACAACTAGTTATGTTTAATTCTGATATAAATTTCAAATTGTTTCAAACAGAATAAGAACAGGAACTGGTCTAAACTGAATGCACGCCAAGCTGGTCGTGGTAAAAAAGAACCTTTAAGAAAATCCAGAATACAAATAAAACAACAAGGACAAAAGATACAAGATAGGATGGATTATAGCTGGCAAGACCCAAGCTATGAAGGTACGTTTTAAACAGTGCCGTTCATAATTTCCATTACACTTTCGTTCAGGGGTGTGGATCTCCCATTATTATACCCCCGCTTCGAAGAAGAGGGGGGTATACTGTTCTACCCTTGTCCGTCTGTCCATTACAAAATTTCCGTCGCAGTTTTCTCAGCAACTATGTCATGCAGCAGCCTAATACTTTGCATATTGCTTCATCCCATAGTCCCATGTGGTGTAAAGCGATTTCATGCTCCTTGCTCATCTACTTCCTGTTTGTCGCATATTTTTAGATTTTGGCGGGGTATCACTAGTGAGCATTAGCTCACAGATTTACTTGTTTATTTTTGTCTTTTAGCTTCAATAAGTTTGATTTGCAAATATATGATTAAATTTTTGTTCACAGGCATCCTGAATAGTCGAGCCCCCTGTCCATGGACTGCTCTTGTTAGTAGAAGTTATTATTTAGTTTTTTTACTAGAAGTTTGTTATTCTAATTTGTAAACTATGCTTATACTCCTTGCATTAGATGTCTGCCTAAGTACAAAACCACACCACAGAAGAAATGTTGGTGATACATGAATACCAGGACATGGCCTAAAAATTCTTCAGAAGTAGCATCTGATGGTCGTAGAAATAATTTCATGACCAAGCTCCAAGAAAGTATGCGCTGCCCAGGAATCGAACCCACGACTCCTTGATCAGTAGACTTGTGTGCTACCAACTGAGCCAGCCGGGCCGCTTGACTAGCATCTTAGCTTCATAATTCGACACTTCTGTACCTGTACATGTACTTAGTTACACTTTCACAAGAAGTTGACAACTTGTCCATCTTTGAAGAAAAATTGATAAGAAATATATCATTTTATGATTTAATCTTCAGGGCCAAAAATGAAACCTGGGACTGTCAGATTTGCTAAGTCTAGATAATAGGGATGCAACTGTATTATGCCCCCACTTCAAAGGGTTGTTCTTGGAGCACAATTATTTGAGACAAGTCTTTATTCTCTAAAATTGTTATTGGCTGTGTTCTCATGTTTATTATCTTTTATTTCAGGATCTCCAGTCTAAGGAGTTGCAGAGTTATTACCATGACCTATTGCTTTATGCATTGTCTTTTATATTTTTATTGGTTGCAGCCAAAGGAATTAGTTCTTCTGATTAGAATATTGTACAATGTGAAATGGTGAATATTTTCATCAGCTATTCAGGTAAAAACCATAACAATTTTGTATAAATTGATAAGTATGTAGGCTTTCTTTAAAACTAGTTAGAGCTTAAAGGGACATGTAGGCAAATGACAATATTTAAAGACTGTTATTTGCTTCACTATTCAGAGGATAGTGAGGCTAACCTACTCAGTTGTGTGTCGGCAGTGGCATCAGCGTAACACTTGTAACAAGTTGCAAAACTCCGTCATGGCTTTTGACTGGATTATGCCCCTTAAACTTAGTAATTTCTTGGTTCAGTTTTATTGTGCAAGCTTTTCTTTGGAAACCACTGAAAGGATTCACTTGAAACTAAATTAGGGACTTCAGTCAGTTATCTTTCACTGATAAAATCTGAAGCAATCCAATTGGTAAATAGCTAGGTCCTTACAGTTGGAATCCTCGGATTTTATCAGTTAATGAAGATATAAACAAGTGATGAAATGTAGATAGTTCGTTATCACATAATTAGTAAGTGTCATCTGGGGTAAGTTATACGAGTTAAATTGGTTTAGTGTCCCTACCTCCATGTTTAGTTATCCCAGGTTGAGTTGTCTTCTGGTGAGTTTTTTTTTACTCTGTTTTAATACTTTCAATTTTATTTGTAATATTTTATCAAATTTAAACTTTTAACTTTCAGATTCATCAACTTGTCAAGCTGGTCGCTGTTACATTATGGTAATGACAGAAAACAAGAAAGAATAAACAGAATGTCATTTTTTGTACATGATATAATTCTGGCCTGCTCCTACATTGTATTTAACAATTCGTCTCGGACATTTTGTCCTTGAGATGTTTGTTGGCCAATTACATTTTTCAAAATTGTTGACTTTTTATTCAAATTGGTACAACTTGATGCGAATCGAGATGTTTACAGAATTCTTATTCGGAACTTCATACCCATGAAATTAAAGGGTACGAAATTTTGAGCATGATTTCAAAACGTCGCGATTTTTCCTCTAGTTTACCCAATCTTAATTTGGTACGAAACTTGTGAGGACGAATATAGCCTTTCGGCTTCAAAACTTTCGAACCAAATTGAGAAAGGTTGTAATTGCGAATCAAAATGTCGCCATACGTCATACATCTTCACCTTATTGTCGGCAACCACAGTACTTCCGTTATACTCCATTATTGTTCGTTTTTTCTCAGTCAAAGCATGAATAATTTCACGGTGAATGATTACACACAATCTCAATAACACGAGTGTTAGAAAAAGAGCACGAAGTCACCGTGAAATTATTCATGCTTTGACAGTTGAAAAAAACGAACAATACGTACCGTGAGCAATTTGACTGGCAAAATCTCGTTTATATGCACGAGACAGGGGAGACTAATCATCTTCCAATAAAATCACGTGTTACAATGAAATGCACTTCATTTACTGGTTTTTTTTCTTAAAATAAAAAACAATTCACGTTTATTCGAAAGATGGGTGTTATTTCATTGGCTACTTTCCCGTAATATTTTTATTTTGCGAAATTGCATTTATTCATGATTACGAGATTTTTCTAACCAAATGGCCCACGGTACAATGCGGTATAGTGGAGTATTGTATCGTGGGATAACTGACGAATGTACATCTATAAGAGGTTACGAACTTTGGATGAACTGGCCTTTCTCCAACCTTCAGAAGTTACAAATACGGATGAATGGAAATAAACGATTCAGTCTCGCTGTTTGGTTCGAAATTTCTATGGGTGGATCGTTATATTTCTGTTCGTCAAACTGGCTCCAAACTTAAAACCCTATTACGTGTATTTGGGTACGACATTTCCGTTCGTCCACAAGTATGTAGAAACAAAATTTCTATTCGTACTTTAAATTTCTCGCACCATTCTTGTCCTTAAGTTCGCATCCTGGTCAAGTTGTTACGAATACTTTTGGATGAACAAGAAATATCGTCTTCGGGTCTTGAAACTTGGATGCCTATAAATTTGTATGGACGAATTGAAATATTCCTTGTTATTTCTCTCACCGTCAGAAGGTGCAAATACTTAACGACGAAAGGAAATGTCGCCATTATGCCTAAACTTTTAGCCCCTTCATTTCCCCACCTTAAGTTATTACTAATACTTGCGATCAAATTGATATATCGCCGCTCGGCCTCAAATCTGAACTGACATGAATTTGGTACCAAAATTCAGGCGAAAATGCTGCTATTCTGCCTCTAAATTTGGAACCTCTTAATCTGGTTTGACATTTCTATGAGGAAATTTAAATTTTCCCATTCGTCATTTAATTGCCGCTCCCTTATCAATGAGGTACGAAATTCTATGGTTGAATCGTCAATCCCAATCTGTAGTCTTTTTTTCATAAGTGGGTACGAACTTTGTGACAAGCAGAAATTAAGATCTCCATTTTATGTATTTTGGTACGACATGTCCGTTCGTCCATGAGTATTCGTGCTCATTGAAGGTGCGAGAAATAGAACGAATATGAATATCTGTAGAAACTTCGTACCTAATAAATATAGATTGGAAGATTTTGAGACTGAATGGCATTCGTAACCACTTAATTGGTGTAAGAACCACTTAATTAAGATCAAATTGCGATATCTTCGTTCATCCTTACAAAATTCGTACCCTTTTAGAAGCAACATATTCAGATTAATATGGATTTTTTATATGCATCTTCTACAAATTTACGTACACGTTGAATGCGAGAATTTAAAGAATGAATGGGAATGTTTTGATTTTGTCGCACTATGATCGTCCTTCAATTTTTGCACACTTATCAAGTTGTTAATATTAGATGCTAATTCTTGCGGTCAAACTGATATATCGCCGTTCGTCCTTAAAATTTTCGAACTGCTATGAATTTGGTACCGACATTCTACAGGTGCAATTTGGCCCCTAAATTTTCGAACCTCTTAATTTAGTTTGAATTTTCTATAGGCGAAATGAAATTTTCCTATTCGTCATTTAATAACCACTCCCTTATCAATGAGGTATGACATTTCTATGGGCAAATCGTAAATCCCAACCTGTCCTCTTTTTCTTACCCAAAGTGGGTACGAATTCTAAGGGACGAAAAGAAATACAGGTTATTGGCCTCCAAAATTTTGAACTCAATTTTATGTATTGTCTATGAGTATTCGTACTCGCAGAAGGTGCGAAAAATAGAACGAATAAGAACATTTCCGTTCGTCCATAGAAATTTCGTACCCAGTAAATAGGCATTGTAAAAATTTGAGGCCGAATGGCCGTTCGTCAAAGTAATCACTTAATTAGAAAGTTCGTACCTATTTACGTAGGATTTTCTATTCGCACCTAGAATGTTACATATTTACGTAGGATGCGAGAATTTTAAGAACCACTTAATTGAGAAAAAATGGCGATATTTCCGTTTGTCCTTATTAAATTCGTACCCACTTAAGAAGCAAAATAATAAAATGAATAGGAATTTTGATTCGCACCTAGAAATTTCGTACCTATATACGTAAGATGCGCGAATTTTAAGAATGAATAGAAATATTCGGATTTGCCTGTAGTACAAAATTTATATGGAAATTACTATTTTTCTCAGTAGGTACTAATGCTTGTGGATCCCAAGTAGGTACTTAATATTCCAGTTGGCCTCGAAATTTTCGAAGCGCTATGAATTTGGTACAAAATTTCTTTGGGCGAAAACATTGTTTTGTGGTCTCAAAAATTATCAACCTCTCTTACTCTGGTACGGGCGAATCAAAGTTTCCAATTTGTCCTTCAATTTCTTAAGGGACAAACGGAATTACAGGTTTCCGGCCTAAAAAAATCAGAACCCCCAGGATTTGGGTACTAACTTTCTATGTGCGAAATCAATATTCGTCCTATTTCATGCACTCTAATTATTCGGGTGCGAAAGTTTCACTGGCGATCGGAAATATCGCTTTTCGGCCTCAACGTGTTTGAACACCTACAGGTTGGGTACATATTTGCCACTATGCCCACGAGATAGCCCTAGGTCATGTTTCTAGCGTGGTATACACCTGTACCCGGCTAATTCGCTTTAACTTGAGATTCAAGCCCTGAAACATGACCCATCTGAATGCTGATTTTCATAAACAAAAACGTTAAGTTCAGACATTTAGTGGTCTCAGGCCCAAGTCCACGGACTTTTCCTAGGAAAGCTACTATGCCCACGAGATAGCCCTAGGTAAGACCTTTAGCGTGATATACGCAAGTACCCGGCAAAATCGCTTTAACTCCAGATTCGAGCCCTGAAACATGGCCCATCTGAGTTCTGATTTTATACACAAAACGTAAAAACCGACTTTTTTTGTCTTAGGCCCAAGCCCACGGAATTTTTCCAGGGTAGCCACTATACCCACGTGATAGCCCTAGGTCAGACCTCTCACGTGGTATATGTCAGTACCCGGCGAAATTGCTTTAAATCGAGATCTAGGTTTGAAACATTGCCCATCTGAGTGCTGATTAAGTACCGACATTTTGTGGTCCTTGGCCCAAGCCCACGGAATTATTCCAGGGTATCCACTATGCGCACGTGATAGCCCTAGGTCACACCTCTCGCGTGGTATACGCCAGTATCCGGCGAAATCGCTTAAACTCGAGGTTCGAGCCCTGAAACATGGCCCATCTGAGTGCTTATTTTATAAACAAAACGTAAAGTTCATACATTTAATGGTCTTTGGCCCAAGCCCACGAAATTTTCTCAGGGTAGCCACTATGCCCACGTGATAGCCCTAGATTAGACCTCGTGCGTGGTGTACTCCAGTACCCGGCGAAATCGCTTTAGGCCGGACAAATGGACTTGCCTTGTTTAATACATGTAGCTTGTTAATGTATGCCGTTTTAGGCTAAATTATTATTTCAAGATTTATTATATAAAAAGTTGCTAGCAAAGGTAGCACTTTGTGGCCACTTTTGCTAGCAAAAAAATTTACTGACTTCAGCGACGTCAATTTCTCCATTACTCGGTGTAAATAAGCGTACAAATTATATCCCTATGTTAATAATTAAAGTTTTGTTTTGTAAATTTCTACTATTTGGACATATTTTATATTGTGCTACTATTTATTTATTTAAAGTTTATTAAGTTTCTATCTTATAGACAATTAAGTTGCAAGTTAATAAAACTTATTAACATAAAAGACAGTCAACTTATAAACATCAGAAAGCAAACCAAAAAAGATGTTTTTCCTGAAATACGGTTTGTAAAAGACCTTAAATCAAACTGCAATAGACTACATCAGTCTTCACGACCAACTTTCATCAGCACTCGTTAATTGAAAATTGTTACTGAACCAAATGGCAGCTTATTGGACCAAAACATAATTGTCAAAATATGCAGTCCATTTTAATGATTTACCTTTATAACATGATCTAAAATAAAAGTAATAAGACAACGATGGTATCCTCTCAGCCAATCCAATTTCTTGAAGAGTGTTCTTTAACTGCTACTCATGCTCTTTCCTATACCGTCATTACAGGGCACGGGCGACCCGAGTTGAAATTGACACATTGAATTGACAAGTTTTCCAAACAGTTACAACGCACAGACGCCCTGTGCAGAAATTGACAGATGAAATTGACAAGTTTTCCAATCAGTAACAACGCACGAGCGCCCTGTGCAGAAATTGATGCATGGATTTGACAAGTTTTTGAATATGTTACAGCGTTCGGGACATCCGTGCGGAAATGATCACGTGATATTAACCGACAGTCTCCTAAATAAAAACGTCAAATATATAGATAATATATAAGCAAACAAGTTATTTAAATGATTAATGCGGTATTTTGTATATTGTTTTTAATTTAAGACTAGATGGAAATTACGTCAAACTTTTTCAATTCAAAGATTTGGTTTTCAAGTTGGCCAATAATTCTGTAGTAGGCTATTTCAAACTACTAACTATTGTCCAGGTTGCAAGAAGTTATTGATAACAAGACATTTTGTCGCACAATTATTTCTAACACGTGTCCATCTTCATATTGATAGAACTGTGTAAGATTTCTTTTTTTTTTAAACATCCTTAATAAATGAAAATATTGCCTGCCTGCCTGCCTGCCTGCCTGCCTGCCTGCCTGCCTGCCTGCCTGCCTGCCTGCCTGCCTGCCTGGGGCCGCAGGGGCCGCAATTGCAATATTCTGGCAAGCAGAGGCAATTTTTTCATGACACATATAGAAAAAATGAGGTATAATACAAAGATTTGTTTGAAAAAACAGGGGGTTCTGAAAGTATGGAAATCGAGTTTTAGAGGCTTACTTTCACAAACGTTTTCACTCCATCTGTGGCCCAAATATTCAGATCCTTCCTACGCGCCTGAAATTCCAAACTGCTACTCATGTTCTAGCCATCATATTAACAATTTCACAACAAAAGATATTAAATGAATATGGAAAATGGTGGCTGTAGAAAAGTGGTGAACAGACGGACCACTTATATACATTCTAATAGTCACCGGACCATTGGTGATTTCAGACCACAGTCTACATGTACTAGCTAAATTCAAAGACTGATATATCTGGAATTTTAATTTTTGGGGTTTTCCCTGAGTACGGATGGACCCCCCCCCCATAAATTGGAGTTCCAAATTTAGTCTACTAAAAAGAAATAAGCAAACACCGAACTCAAGTTGTAAGAATATTTATTTTGTCTGATTATCCACTTGGTGAAACACCTTGATTACTGACCACTTCATATCCTTCAATAAAATATCCAGAAAATGACGTATAACCTTCACCATTGATTGACTGACTGTCACTTTCATTAACATGACGAACCCATACTTCATCTCCTGAAATAAAACATAGTTGTAAGTTAGGCCACAGCGACCTGATGATTTGTTCGATGTATTCGCTTGCGCCTTAATTTTGACTGTTTTTACAAACAATAGTTTTTCCTCGTTCGCTAATAAATATTTGTTTAAACCATTATATAAAGCAACTGTATTAAGATTTTTTCTACGTACGCTCGCTCGTCCCAATATTTTCCAGAAAAATCCGTAGAACACAAGATCAAATTGTTGTGACCTTATGGCTTTATAAATCAAAGCCCATATTTCAATTCTATAACTGTCTGTATTTTTTAATCCAACATACTAGCTTTGCAAGTCTCCATCAACATGAGTGCAATAAAACATGGATATCAGACCATTAAACTATTTGCTTCTTTAGAAAGTTTTTAATTCACTATATTTATCACATTAGTTCTATGTTAGAATTTTCATTGCAACAGTGATATTGGTGTAGTATATTACAATATGTAGTACTTTACATTTATTGCGATATGTTTGTCTCATTGTATTTGGTATCTATACATCCAGTAGCCTGGTATCATGTTATGCTGTTTGTTAAATGTTATAAAAGGATGAAATGCGGTTAAAACTCTTCCATACACATGTTAAGCACACTTTTCCAACTCTTGTACTATAACCCCTGATCATTGAAATCACCTTTAGACACATGGTCTCTCACAATATCCATTTACGCCTGGGTGCAGTGGAACAATTGTATGTTAATTTCTTGCTCAAGGAAATTAGCAGTGCCCTTAGTTGGGAATGCATCCGGGTTCCCTAGATCCCTATGCGCATCCTACCACTGGACCACGGTATCTTATAATGCTCAGTTTTATAGGTTTTATCAAACATACCTGCTTGTAGATCCAATACAACAGCATTTGTACCCATTGTATAGTAAGAATCATCACCCGACTTAACCTTGGTACAAGAGATTCCATTTTTAACAATTTCTAGACCAGTAGAATATCCAGGTTTATTTAATACGGCTGTAGTAAACTCATATACACCATTTATAGGAGCTGTAAATATACCATGTCTTACGTCATAGGCATTACCTGCATTCACATCTACCTGAAAACATAGGTATCAAATATGCTACAGTCCCATACAGCAATTCAATCGCGATAAAAAAGCCATCACCGGTAGGCTCTCCCACAGGTGACAGACCAAAATTTCCTATAGTATATATATAGAAAAGGTCTTTAACTCCTGACGAACTGTCGTTGTTTTCAACTGTCACCAAACTCACAAAACGGCCCGACTTGTTGATAAGGAAAGTTTGAGTCTGTCACCTGTAGGCTCTCCTGACATCGCAAAGGGGTCACGTCGAGAAGCTTTCTTTTGTTTCTCTACATTAGGTTACCTATGCCGTGTTACTCAATGAGATCAAAGTTGGTCAAAACATAAAAAATAAAACGACTGTCAAGGAACGTTTTTCGTAGATACTCTCTTCATCTTTACATCATTTTATGAGAGAACGTGAGGTGCCCGATACCAATATTAGGAAACCCGTATATCAAAGGTTTATTTTTCAAAAATGGTTCTTTATAGTAAAGTAAAACGGCGTGTTGTTCTAAATAATTATTTCTTTAAAAATGCAAATTTTTTCAATAAACTGGTCAACATAATATTATGTTTCTGTAAACATATATACATTGTTAACAAAAATGTGCAAGCAAACATATCAGGAACAGCAACAGTCAAAAAGCAAAGAGGAGATTTTTTAATTTTCAAATGTAACGTAGTTAGAAGTTAGACAAACACGTATAGTTTAGTACATTTATTTTACCCAGGTTCGTATGAGACTTGATGGTAATAGTCTGATGATAAATGAGCATGCACGGGTATTTATAAGAAAATGAAAGGCCAACATGCCCTGGGAAAAACTATGATCAGGAATAGCTATACACGATTGCCACTTAGAAATACTTAAGCAATTATCACGTGCGGCTGATGGAATCCATCATATGATGTACTTTGCACTCAGACGACCATGGGAAATTCTTTCTTCTATAGTGGAAGATCACCAAGATCAAGCTAAATCATGTTAATATTGCGCAGTCTTTGGGAACTCGTGATGAGCTAAAGTATTATTTCATGTTGTAAACAACTTAACTTATCACGACCATCTTCAACTTGTACTAGACTGTCATTCTAGATCGTGCGAACAACTTGAAATTTCATGTATACCATCGCCGGTATATTTCCGGGACACTTACAAACTAAGCAATAAGATGAACTTAAATGGCCTTTTCCCAAAACATGTGAGGCTGATGAAATCATGAAAGTACATACATGTACAGAACAATCAATATAAACTTGTAATGATATAACTAATCAACCATCAAAGGTATATGTTAATATAGTAACCCAATTACGTTACACAAACTTGTTATCGAAAGGACGCCACAAAGAAGTTAAAAACCCCAAGAAACTAAGTTTCTGTATTGAAACGTACATTGGCAAAATAAAAGCAATCGGGAGGGGGTTAAACCAGATTAAGGGTGCACCAAACTCACACTTGTACCAAAGTTAAAAAAAAGCAAAAATAAATTGTCAATAAGTAAAGCATTATTAGTTACCTGTTTATAAACGATAGCTTGTTCTCTTCCTAACGTTGCCAAGTTACTTGTAAGAGTTGCAGAAAATGCTATTGGCCCGAAGGTAGAGGGACACCCACATGTGGCTGGAAGTAGTGTAGATTTTAGATTGATTACAATTAAAATATAGATGTTTAATACGTATTGAAACCTTATCAGACAAGAACTACATGTAGTATCATTAAAGCATGTTTGGAACTTTGAATTTGAAGATATAGTAAAGCAGGCAGTAAAATTCCTGTTTGTGGATACATTATTTGACGCATATTTGACTGTATCCAAATGCAGTTAGTCTGGTGTAGTCCTGTAAAGTGTATACTACTATTTAAGTCACAGGGATTTGTCATGTGGCTTTCCTTCGCTTTTCTAACATACCGTATAAATACATATACATTTGGAAACATCATCATCAATCAAAGGGAAACAAACGTGCTTGATTATGAAATAAAAGAAAAATCAGATTTGTCTCCCTTACTTTTATGTCGCGCTCAAATACATACTAATAGATTTCTTAGTATGTCTATGGTCTGTTCAAACAGATCCATGTCAGTACTTTAAAATTGTATCAGTTTAAAGATGCAGACTGAGTATAGATTAACAAAGAATTAAAATAAAACTTGATAGTAGCTTCTTTAAAATTTCATCACGCGTATATATGTATGGCCAAACCAGGACTGATACATGCAGAAGAATCCTGAAGGAATCCCTAGACAGTTATTCAGAGATCCCCCCTCCCTTAACATTAGGGATTCCTCCAGAAATAAAATACATGGAAACTCAAATTCGCATAGGATCAGAGCAATTTTTCCGCGATCCTGATAGAATCACGAGCTAAGAATCATAAAGATTCCTCCCAAGTTTTGTGATCCTTGGAATCCCGAGACACTGTTAGTGTCTAACACAAATCACTAATGCTAAACATGAAGTATTTTATAAAATAAGTAGGTCAAAGATTTAAGGAAAATATTGATGTTCAGACAGTCGTTTTAGTGCCAGCAGGTAGTCAGTGTTTTTACATTTCATGCACGCAATTTCTTTTTCTTTTTTGTATTCGGAACAACCTCGAAGACCTTCTAAGCAGCGAAAAAGATCTCCGAGGTTGCTCCGAATGCATAAGTCATTGACCTTCAAAATAACAATTCAAAATGGTCGCCAGTTGGTACAAACTTACCGCCATTTGATTGTTTTGTTAATTCAGCAAGTTTTTGTTCCAGTAAACTAGCTTCATCTTCAAGTCGTGCTCTCAGTTCACTTTCCTGGGCTACTAATGATATCAAAGATGACGTCACTTCCTGTGTAAGATCTTGTGACGTTACTGACCAGATCTGTTGACAAAAAACTGGATAGATAATGATAACAGAATTATGTTAGGTATAAAGATATCTAAAAAAGAACCAACAAAGTTATTAATCCTGTAGAATCGGAGATGAGCTATGCATAAATATGCGAATTGCTCAAAGGGGACAGCTAGGGTGTCATCTTACATCATTCAGTAACTTAATAAGCACCGTTGAAATATATAGAAACTGCAAAACTACTTTGAAAAAACTCAAGAGCAGGGTTCACCTACAATATGGTTTTTACAAGGGGTTCCAGGCCCCTATGTTTAGTTGTGGACTGTAGGAAATTCTCATTTCAATTGGCGCGGGCGATTACATTAGGCCGCACATGCACAAATAAAGGGTTACTAAATCATTAAATCGTCGAGAGTATTTAGAGACAATTTATACTTGAAAAGTGCACGTCTGAATATGTTAACCATTTGTAACTTTTGACAGTTATGAAATGTCCATGTTGTGTATACGCCATGCTTTGTATAAGCTGTGATTGAGTTGGAGGAATCGCTTAGGATCGAGAGGTCCCAGGTTCGAACCCCACTAAGGACACTGCTATTTTCTTGAGCAAGAAATTTACCTACACTTGTTCCACCCTGGTGTAAATGGGTTCTATGATATGAAGGATCACCTGCATAAAGGAGATTTCAATTATCAAGGGTTATCATACAAGATTGTTAAGTCGGCTAAATATGTACGTAGAAGCAAACCTTAAACTGTATTTTAACCTTTATAACACATCAACAAAAACAATGTAGTTAGGGGGAGATTTACCATCCTAGGTCAAATCTAAATTGAAAGTGCACATACTTAACACATGGTCGACCGGTTACGACGTTGGACTGGTAATCATTGGATAGCCAGCCCCGCGTTGGATCAAATCCCATCCAAAACCTACCCCGTTGTTTCATTGAGCAAGAAACTTTATTCTATTAGCTCAGTACTGTGGGACCAGGAAGCGGACTTGAAAGTGATAAATCTAAGTTGTAAGAAGTTGTTTCACAATCAAGCTAAAATAAATTAGTACATGTACACCATACCATATAGCAATATTTCAAAATGTATATGCTTATTAACGCCTATTGCCATGCAGATTACTGGTTGAGTTTTTACCGAAATGAAAACAACATTGCTGTTACTATATTTCACAAAGAGTAAAAATATACATACGGTAACCAAGAAGATGAATTCTATAATCGTATGATACATTATCCTGGAGTTTTGTTGAAAATGGCGAAATGTAATCGTTTAAGTCATAGAGGGGTGTTTAAAAATTGGTCTTACTTCAACAGCTTAAATATTTTATCGATGCCTTCAACAGACATGGCATTTTGTTCAGTATTTTTGACTTCTTCAACATCGAAGTCTTGTTTATTTTTTATTGTATCTCTGAAACTTTCTTGCATTCTTTATTACGTAGCATCGGAAGAAGTGTGCGGTAAAATCATTTTGTGAATAGAAATGTTTAATATAACTGAAAAATGGTGGACAAAACAAATTAAGTTTTGTAACACCCCTCTCTGATAAGATTAGGAGGTCGTGTATGCCATGTTCCACTATTATTTGACTTAAAATATGTAGGCTATAAACTTCAATACGTTCTGGGACAGTTCATATGCACTTATATTTACCATTCTTATTTGACGATGGGACATATACGCCATAAAACGTTCTAGTACGATACTATCAACTCAACGCTTGTAAATTTGAGCTATCAAATAAACATACAGAACAGAAATGAACTGAACAGTTCTCTCCAGTTCTGTTCTGTTCTATTCTGCGCTGTATGTATATTTGATAGCTCGGGACAGTGGTCACCCCGTATGCATGATGTGCCTATATTTTTAACCGCAAAGTGTTACACTGACGTTATATTCTTCAAATAATCAAGCTAAAAGAAAAGCTAAGAACATTAAAGCACAGCTCAATTGTTTTTGTTTTTGTTTTAAATACCATCTTAAAAGTAGGTGGTATTTAACTATCTTTAAAATGAACTTTAAGGGTATAAAAAGGTTAAAATACATAATGCGCTGAGATATTTTAATATTTATATACTGTGTTCATGTACATTGTGTATGCATAGTATTTAACTGACTGTTCAGAGCATTGTAAGACAATTTCCTTATCCTTACGGCGCTTATTGTGAGTACGGAAATCAACGGAATACTACGGAAATTGCCGAATGAATAATAATGATTTGAATTGTGAATTATATCACGTGCTTAATTACCTTTATGATGAGTGTTGGTTATGAATAATTTGACAGCAAATTATTCACTGAAACAGTTAATAAATTAAGTACAATCCATCAACACGAATTTAATCGACAGTTTAAATATTGTAGTCTAAGAGAGTGAACGCGACAGGACTTCACACATAAGGTAATATATTTGTATGTATATATTTTATATAGTATATATATCATTAGAAAATTATGTTATAGAAACGCTGTTATATTTGATTATGAAATATGTTATTTAATACATGTATAAATCTCTTTTGTTCAACATAATATAAGATATACACATAAATAGATATAAAAAATAGGATATTTTTTCATATTTTTGATTTCTGTTGATAGGTGATCTGGAAAATGTGATTTAATACCTGAACCTGTATTACTGAAAATAATGATACAAGGGATGTTAAATTTAGAAATGAAGAAAAGTTAATATAACTAATTTATTTAATTTTGTTGGGTTAAACGCAGTCGCAACACATTATTGTATAGTTCATAACGGCGTTCAGCGCACATAACCTAGCTTTCCTGGATCCTTGGATATAACCAGTATTTATTTTCATGGAAGAAAATTGACATTATTGTCATATATTTATGAAAGGGTATAACCTCCCCGGGTGGGATTCGAACCTGTACCCTCTTCGGGACGCTATATTCGAAATCCAGGCGCGCTACCAATTGCGCTACCGACCAGGGTTGAATAGTATAACTACATGTACATGAAATACATGTATTTGGATATAGCTAATTACATATTATACGATACATTTCACATTCAAACAGTATGGTGTTAAACATCTTTTTTCAACTTTCCTGTTTTTTGTAGCTTTTCTTCGATAATCATAGATAAATTTATGCTATTTCCAGGTTAAATAGTTAATATTGAAACAAAGGGGACAGTAACGATCCCTAGAATAACATACTTGGTCGGGAACGGGCAAGTCACCTTTGTTTTAAACAATCGTATGTCTATCCTTAAATTAGATCATAGCCCCATGATGGCGAAAACAGGGTCTATAGTAACAATTATACTTGTTTTTCATAAAAATAAATTCTTGCAAACTGCACCATAATATTTCGAACTATTAAAGGTGTTTTTTCCCCTATAAACACTGAGTCCGACATTAAAACCTACAATTGCATGCCATGTTTACAAAATTAATTCATACAATATAGACGTTAAATAGTTCGTCGTTTTCAATGTAAACAAAACAAGTAATTTACACCTTTATACCACATTCTAATTTATAAAACAAATGATTTTTTTCTAATCTGTTAAAATGAGTTCAAAATAAATGCCGTGATATTTGAAAATGTGATATTTTACTAATTGCCTCTCAACTATTTTTGCTTCAATGTATCCTTTTCGATTTTAAATGAGTAGATGTTTTCCTTAATAAATGGAGATATAATACATAGGCTTTATATGTCATGAAAGTACGGTAACATAACTAACAAAGCTGTTTTACTTCTAAGAGAGTTGATAAAACATTTAAAAAAGCATTGTCATTTGCGTGACTCTTTCGAATTCCATACACACACAGAAGAAGAGAAATGAAAATATATATGCATGTGTGAGCGGAAGGCGAAACATCGAAAGCACTATCTATGCGACAGAGTAGATTTTGTCGCATCTTCGTCCCGCGAGGTACCACACGAAAACATAAAGATGCGACAGATGTCTTTATGTTGTACATGTATCTTCGTTCCACGGTGTCTAAGACGAAAACAACTATAAGATGCGACAAAACTAAGGCAAAAACACGACATGAAAAAGTGTTGTACTTTTGTTAAATTTTGCATGAATACGTTTTTGCATAGCGCTTCCTCATGCAATACACGACAAATGAACAAAACGTCGCATGATTGTGATTTTGCATTGCGTCCCACAAGACGAGGATACAACAAAAAGACCATTTGTCGTAAGTTTTGGGTTTTAAGTACCCCCCCCCCCCCCCTTAATGCCACATGACGTAAATCAGCCACCATATGTCAACGGTTAGATCATATTTATATAACGCACTCATTTAAGTTAGAGACAATAAGTGTTTAAAGAACATTGTCATGAATTTCAACAGTTGATCTCTGTAATAGAGAGTAGATTATGTATCAAGTTTAGGGGGCGCGAAAATATTCGAGTTATCGAATGATAATCAGTCGACTCGTCACCGAATATTTGAATGTTGATATCTGTATAGCGTTAAACAATCTGTCTTATGTCAGTTTGCACTAACTATGCATGTTAAATGTAGCAACTGAGTGATCGAGGAAAGTACAACTTCTGTAACAATATATGTACGCCAACATACAACATATTTCAAATATAACTTTATCAAAAAGTTAGAACCATTCATCATTTAGTTTTGATATCTTAAACTAGAGGTTTTTAGTGTCAGTTATTTCAACTTCTTCTAAGTTGCATATTACGATCCTGATGTTAGATGACAACCCATCGTCTGCACATAATTAGAAATTGCATCTTTATGGAGCAGACGAACTCTCGTTCAAACATGTGAATACACGTTTATACAAAACATGTAATATGGAAAGACGAATATCGCGTGGGTTTTGGCGGATTAATTTCCATATACTGTCCAAACTGAATTGAGTGTTGATGTTTTAGTTTTCTAGTAACACCCCTTTGCTCCTTATATAAATCAACTTAAAGGGAGACACCTAGTTCCTGTGCTTACCACTCGTTGGATTATGGGATGGTATGACTAAAACACGCAAAGTGAACGAATTGAAGCAGGCATTTGCGAAATGGAGATTTAATTACTTATATGTATAGCCTGTACGACCAACTAACTATATCACTAAATTGCGTGTCTTTTCCATCGAAAGGCCGTTCTTATATTGTATTCAAATAAAGACAGAGATTTAAACTATAATCCCCGTGAAGTTGTATCACAATTGCAACATGAACCGAGCTAACGGAAATGTCTTTAGTCACTAATCGATGTACAAATATTGCATAAGTTGTAAGTATCCAAATCGCAGTTAACTTAATGATGACTGCTTTAAAGGGATTTCAAAATATCTTTTTTAATTTCTTTTGATACTTTGGGTGTTTTCAAACTTGACGCACGTGGCCCAGGTCAGGTAGTCCCTGAGCCGTAGGCTCAACTGCCCTGTCCGACTGACTAACAAAACCTTGCCGTCCTGTAAACCTTCTGAGTTGTTACATTTGTATGTTTAAAAAGATCCCTACGATCACAGATAATGCAGTACATTATTTATATGACTTTCGTAGTGGCGATCGAATGTATTCACCTTATGTAAAGATAAGAATGTTCATGAGTTCTACATTAAATTGTCTTGTCAGTCCATACTGATACATAAATACTACATTCTATACAGCCGACACTGTTTTAATTTATAGCCATACTTTCACATGCTGTTTGGTGATAAAGTAATTCCGCCACCCAATGTCGAAAATACTATCGAGTAGCGTATCAGGTACAATGTAGGAAACAATACGAGAATGGAACCAACTTCCCACCAGCAACACTGAAATCGATGCAGACGAAGGTTTCTCAACTGCCCTGGATGACTCGATTAGAGAGTGGCTCCTTCGTCTTCCATGCTTAAACTAATAAAGCAATGTGTATAATTTTAAACTGTAAATAATGACATTTTAATCTGCATGAAATGATTGTCTCCTCTCTCTATCCACTGGTCAAAGTCGCAGACGACTCCTGACCACACACGGTAAGATGATGAAGATGAAACCTATCTAAGATGATATTACCCCTGAAAGTACGCCATACCATCAGGTTATCGACATAGTCGCCCATTGATTTCCACGTTCATAGCATGATCATATAAGTTCCACAGGTTTGCTTTGTTCTTCATTAAACTTGAATACTTACATTAATACTAAAGTATTACAAAATATACAGGTATATGCTATTTTCTGACAGGAGAGATAGCGACCGACCCTTGATTAATGAAGAAGATATTCCTTATACAAAATTAGCCGCTCCGAGGCACATATTAAATAGATTCACAATCATTTATAAAATATAAATAAATATAATAATTGTCGTTATATTGGGACCTTATCATTGATGGACCGAAGACCAGGATAAGTGTTGAGATACATGTATACCTTTCACTAGAGCATTCAGCTTAGGGAAAACTGGTACAATTTCATCAATTTTTCTCGCTTAATTTTCAGTTTTCATATTTAATTAGCAAGTATTTCCTTCAGCGAAATCATGTAGTGGTCAAGTGGTAAAAAGGGCTTAGGGATCGAGAGGTCCCAGGTTCTAACTGCATTAATGGCATTTCTGCATCACCTGCATGAAGGCGATTGCAATTATCAGGTGTTATCGTACAAAATTGTATTTGGAAGCAAGCTTTAAATCACACTTTTACTTTAAATGTACAATATGCGTCATGAAAAAAGGAAATGAGTACAAAACGAGCAATACTTTTTAAAACAAAAACATTGCGTGCCAACTAATTTAGAAATCGTTAGATCGTGAGAATGCCAACCACAAATTTTGGTCACCAGGGAAGATAGTTTACGTACATCAAATGTCGAACTGGTGTTTGATTGGTTGATCAAAGCAGACAAAAATCGTATCGATCATACATATGTGTACATGTATATAGTTTATAAAATAAATATCTAATTAGTTCACGGAAGTAATGTAGACACATGATTTAAACAAGTATTTGTTCGAATTATGACGTAATATAATTCGGTTAAAATAATAAGGTTCAAAAACCGCGAATACTGAAAACAACACATTATGTTTAATGAATGTAACTTAAAAAAATACGTAGAGTTAACTACGCATATTTAATAAACGTAATGATAGGTAATTCAGAATTGTTTACATTTGCTGTTGTTGGAATTACTTTGCTCTTATACTCTATGTACCTTCATATATAATTTACTTCTCTAATGCACCAGAAGTACAGACTTAAACGCTATTTATTTGGAAATCTTCGACTTAATAGTGCTAAATTAGCAGTCAGCAGATCACCTACCATTGGCAATAACAAACACACTTTGGCAGAAAAGAAACTATTCTAGTACGAATTATTTCAGGATTTTTTTTTTCAAAATTTTACTTAATTTAGATTAAAAAATCAGTATTTTAGTAGATGAAGAGTCAAATCCTTGGGTCTGCACATAATATCCTTAAAATGCATCCTTATGGAGCGGACGGACCAACATAAAGCCAAACTATACAAAGCAAATTATGGCTCTTAATGTTTAGAAGAGGTGTAAAAACAGTAACAAGACACAAAACTAGTTAGAAGATATATCATCATTAACACGTGCATTATTTAATGTTAATTCATGCAGGTTTAATATCATAACGTACATGTATACAAAAATACATCATAATGTCACGTGACTGTATCATATATCATTAAACAATGTCACGTGATTATCATTTAACTAGTCTGTGGTCGATAAATTATGCATGAAAATGTTGCAAGTATATTTTGTATTGTTTTTTTTTAATAATTAGATACTTACTTTATTTATTAATTTAAATTATCTTGAAGAAATGTGTTTAAATTTATTCTAATTTCTTGATGTTTGTTTATTGTTGTTTTGAGAATATTAACACCAATTTGGCGGTAAGGATTGATGTTTTATTAATTTGTTGTTGATTACAATTTCAAGATTACTTTAAACATATTTTATTGTCAAATAATTAACAGATACTATACAACAATGACAGATACATGTACAAAAATGACAATGGGTCTGGCCACAAGTTCTCACAACTTAGTTACGGCCATTCCCCGACATATATTTACAAAAAATAACCTGTCTTTGACTGTATAGTGGTTCGGTTAAGTTTGCATAATTATGATATTATGATATTCGGTAGACACTGTCCATGGTCTACTGGCTAAACTCGAAGTTTGTTTTAAGTATATAACAACTTGGATATTTTCAGTACAAGATGGAACAATTCAGTCACGTGATAGTGTTAACATTATTGGTCACGTGTTGCACAGCAGATCATTTATTGTCCAGTGGTTTACCAGCGCCATCATTATTTGATCATTTACACGATGTATTTCATGGTCTAGTTCAAAAACAACAAAATACAGGTTATAGTATATTATTCAATATAAAGTCAATATTTCCGCATTCAGCGAATCGCATTAAAAATTTTATATAACCTGTAGTTTCTTGATTTTTTTTTCTGCTCGATAGTCCCTGTTCTGATAGTTGAATTGTAACACATTGACTCAGGGGTCAGTTGGTTACCATGTTGCGCCATGTACAGAAGGAAAATGATCATTACTATGTTTTAATAAGATCGCTCTAATGGTGAGACTTTACTGTATGTTATTTTATATCAAATAAAAACAATTTTTGAGACAAAGTTTGTCAGAAATCGAAAGGTTGTCTTCATGGTGAGCCTTTATTGTTCAATGTTATTACATTTTAACAAAAATCGTCAGAAATCGCAATGTTGACTTTAAAGTGAGCCTTTTAATGTTCAATGTTATTTTTTCAGACAAAAATCTCTAGAAACCGCAAGGTTGTTTTTATTATGGGTCTTTACTGTTATATGTTGTCTAATTTAAGGCAAAAACCGTCAGAAATCGCAAAAGTGGTCTTTATAGTGGGCCTTTTCTGTACATTTATTTTTCAGACAATACAGTAAGCACCCCAGTACCACCACCAGGCAGGTTAGACATATGTGATAATTTATGTCCTAAATGGTGTGAGAAAGTACCTGGTCAACCAAGACAATATACACATTGTCATTATTTATGTGGAAATATGTGTAACAAGCAGGTAAGTACAGTATGGCGTGAGAAACCTGAACACCTTCGGGACCGACTGCTGAATAAACCCTTTTCTTATGTAAACTAACGGTCTTGGTACGGAGACGCTAATCATCATGGGTAAAAGTATTTATTTACCTGAAAACATGTGGCATCGATTACATTCAAATATCTTTCCCGGTAAACTGTATTGAACATATTGATGTCTTTTTGTGAATTCCCAATATAATATTGACATCCAATAAAGTACAAGTATGCACGTGAAATAAAACTGTTAAAGCGGTCCTTTCACCTACATCGTATTTACTGACTAGTCTTGTCGAATAATACAGTAAAGTTCCGCTATTAAGACCACTTTTGTTATTTCAAAATCATGCGATTTTTGACAATTATTAAGACTCAAATGCTTAATTTGTGAACAAAAAGGTCTCTATAAACAGACCGGTCCGCTATTAAGACTATCGATTTTGCTGGTCTTAATAGCGGAACTTTACTGTAATGCTATGGACGCGCTTTGCATTTAACTTTCCAATATGGCGGTCGTATGCGCGCGCAAGTTATAAATAGAATGTCTGATCTGTATAGTTAAATGTCTATGATACATGTACATTTATTATATTTCAGGTAATACAAAGCAATCATTTTATTGGTAATTCACGCTATGAAGTAGTACCAAGTGAATATCATTTTGACAGGTATGATAAGAATGGTGACAAACTTATATCAATGGAAGAATTCGCTAAAGTTGAACAGATAACTATCGACGAAGCTTTGGATATATTTACGTTTACTGACTTTGATGGTAAGTCTGGTCATTATAGTTTTGACAGTGTTTTTAACAAGCATTATTATCATACTGACAGAACTCGTCAAAACTTCAGCTCTTCTATTAATTTCCTAACATTAATGACTATTTACATGCGTATTTATAGACAAGGTGTCAGTCCTAATGGTAGGGCAAATAAATCCTGGTAGAGAATCTATCGGTAGTTCAAGAAAGCTAGTTAGGTGAGTCGACCGTCGTGTACATTTGAAAAATTTTAATGACCGATACATATTGCACATAAAACGTGATTAGTGGGAAGTTACTCAGTTTTAGCATAATAAACTCAAGTAACGCGTTTCATCCTATGATTCTCTACTAAGTGTTTTCAGGGGTGTGTTTTTAACACGAATCCGAATCTGGATTACCGATCATGATTGTGATTCAGTCGTTTTTTAAATGGAATCATAAACATGTTCTGAAATAATACCAATTAAGCTCCAAGCTCGATTAAAATACAATCAAAGATGGTTGAACTGACACTGAAAGCATTCGGAACTACCTCGGCAATCTTCTACGCAGATAAACATATTATATCTTCGTAGATAATCGCCGAGGTGGTTCAGAATGCACTGACAGCAGAACCTTCGCATGTTGACGCCATTAGGGTCCGTCGAAAATCCTTGAAGAACCCCAAAGAACTTATAAACCCTAAAGAAATCTTTAAGAACTAAGAAACCACCAAATAGAGCGTAAAAAACTCTTTAAATCCAAGGATTAACTATAGATGCGCATTAAAAATTGAAATTACTCAATTTAGTAATTATGTGAGGTAGGTTGAAAAGAATGAAGATTAAATATTGACTGTAAACCAGAAAACAATTTTTGTGATTCATTTTTCATGAAAATCATTTTCTTTTGGGTGCTACGAGTCCGACGGACCGGCAGATCGGCTCTTTAACTCAAGAAACTGCCAGGCACTCGCAATAAGCATTTTTTTCTGCTACGGAAATGCTTGTAGCCATATTTAAAAAATAATCCAAATCAAAATGTTGTATTATCATCAATATCATGATTAAGATGGTATGCTTAATCAGAATCATGATTTCAGAAATAAAACACACCCCTGATTATGCCCTTAGGGTCAAAATTGGTCCCGCTTCAGGCGTCACAGTTTCATACAGCTAAATATGAAAACTTTAATAAATCTTGTGTCAAATGCACTTAGATTCTAGTTCTCATGTGAGAGGCTTAGGGTACAGTACTCTCTTGTTTACAAAATGTTTGTTTTAATAGTATGGTACTATGCATTATGATTCAGGACAAAATGAATTTAAGATATTACTTTTCCGTGGACAAGTGGAAACTTCCCACCCCTAAGTCTTTGTAGGGGGCCTATTACTGTTTATGATTATTTTCTGTTTGTATAGCTGATGGTTTCATTGACACAGATGAATTTAATGGAAGTCCTTTGGTATTCACAGGTTTGTAACTTTAACTGTATTTCTTTTTATTTGAGTATAGTTGGTGACCAGTTGTCAGAGATCAAAGTTCTTAGTCTAATTTCCAGAGTTTATTCTTGATTAATAACCAGAAATATACATGTAAATACGAAACTGGCTTCAAGATTCACGTTTAGCCGTTGCAACAAAGGCATGCCGAATCAAAAACAGGTGTTTGAAGTATGTATCAAGTTTCAAATTTACTAAGTAAGTAAAACTTGGAACTAGGGAGCCACTAATGAATTTTAGGAATAAATAAATTGTTAAATTACATTCCACTAGTTAAATCCCTAAATTGTCGATGTTTTAGTATAACTCTTTAAGCTCTTATTTGTGTGCACCGTGATACTAACCGAGCTGTAGCGACCTAACCGCGGTTCGAACTGAACCGTGAGAAGTGGGATTCATAGATTCTTGAATGATTGCTGACTGAATCATTACTACATGTTGCAATTGTGACCGCTGATCTAAAAAAAGAAAAAGTGCGGTTTAAAGTGTGTTTCAATATACATTTTCAGCCGACTTTACAATTTTTCGTACGATAACCCCTGGTGATCCCTCACAGTGATACCTTGGTGGAGTGGAACAATTGTAGGTTAATTTCTTGTTTGAGAAAATCATCAGTGCCCCAAATTTCTATCTGAAGAAAATTAGCAGTGCCCTTATTAGCAGTGCTTCTAGTGGGGTTCGAACCCAGAACCTTTGGTTTCCTTAGCGCGCGTCCAGTCACTTGATCACTTCTCCAACTAAATGATCTGGTATTTTTTAGAATAATATAAATATTTGTTCTATGTATTTATTTCAGTGCAAATGGCTGAAGAGCTCAGCAACATGGCAAAAACCAAAACTATGAAATTATTAAAGAAATAGCACGCCATTTAGGAAAAAATCAACATATTATTACATTCAATAAAAGATAAAGAAAATGAAAAGTTTTAGACAACATAGAAAGAAAAACAGCACAATTAATGTTATTTGTATTTTATGGATTTACTATTTCAGCAAAACATCTCTAATAAAGTTCTAACAATTTATCTCATTGTTATCTTTGATTGTATGTATGATAATGCTTCTTCAAGTGAATTTAGCTTGGCGTGTCAATTTAACTAAAGACGAGACAAACTTGTAAAAAACCGAGAGGAATAAATATATTAAGAAAAATATTCTTTAATTATTTTTATAGAAAAAAAGTTGTGAGTAATATCTACACTCAAAGATTTGTCTACTGAGCAGCACGTTCTCAACAATTAATTCAGTTTTATAAAATGAATACTTTAACTTTTTTGTTGGGTTTAACGCCGTAGCAACACATTGTAAAGGTCATATAACGGCGCCAAGCGCACCTAACCTAGCTTTCCTGGACCCTTGTCTATGACCAGTACTCACCTACCATTACACAAGGCCGGAAACTTCTCCATATACCTAATTTTTGGGGGGAAATTGACATAATTGTCAATTTTTCATGGTCGGATATAACTTCCCCGGGTTGGATTCGAATTCGTACCCCCTTCGGGACACTAGATTGTAAATCCCGGCTTTGAATCAATTTCGTTGACTTATGTGCTTTCCTCATGAACGGATGAGTCTAAAATTAAAAGTACATCACATACAAAATTGATTTTAAGTTGACCATTTGTTGCTTAGCAGCTTAAGTAAAGTACATATTTATTAGAACGAGGTTGTCGGCATACTCAGAGATTGGGTAAGGTGACTGACCGTCAAGATATGATTGAAATAAAATGTTTACAAAAGGGTGTTAAGCACTATCAAAACTAACAAATTAAAACCCCACGCATATGAAGGTCACGCGTGTGGCGTGACTGACGGTTGTTTTGGAATAAGTTAAGAAAGTTTGACACATAAATCATGCACAAAAGTATACGAATAATTTTCCTGGCGTAAAAATCATTTCACAGTTACTGTAGTAAGGAGGTACAGAAAAGACTTACGTCTAACTGGTCTTTCAAGTCTCGGACTTGTTCATATCGGCAAGGCAAGACGATTTCCTACGGAACTGTCTGCTACAAACAAGCAAATTTAATCGCTATTGGCCTGTTTGGCAAGGCACTCGCTACCTAGCGCTTTTTGAAAGCTATTCTTTGTAGCATAAGAGTTATACGGTACGGTTTGCTTTAATCTAGCAAATTCAAGATGGCGACTTCCATAACAAAGTTAACAATTCTGAGAATTGTAACAAATGAAAAGATATTCTTATTGATTATCACCACGATTATTTACTTCGACGTCTTCGAAAAAACTATGCATTGAAAAAACAAAACAAGTCATTGTGCCTACACGTAAATCACATGACGCTAGTACAATGTAATATTATGTGACAAAAAATGGCGACCGCCATGAAGACGCCGCGGTATTTCAGTTAATTTAAAGAAAATATTGAAATGTAATGAAACACATGAAAAATGGCTCTCTGAGAACAAATTTTCTTGTGGTGGCAATAGTTATTGGTTTTGAAAAGGGAAACAACCACTGGGAGTGTGCATATTTTCTTATAACTCACAGATGAAAGATCTTGATGTCTAGTTATGCATAAAGGGGACGTAATTCAAATTTCTCTTTTATCTAATATATTGTTTCCCTTTTGTTGATTTATAAAATAAATTTATGCACAATTTGACAACAATATTGTTGTCTAGTTGTGCATAAAGGGGACGTAAAAAAATCATCATTTATTTTTGGATTGTTTCCCTTTTATATATACTGACAAGTATTTGCATTTCCAAATATGCTTGAAATCGCCGTTTAAAATATATCTTGTTACAACTAGTTTTGCATTTTGATGGTCTTATATTGTAACTTTCTACAAACTGGCACTCGTTTATATATTAATAATGGTATTTTCTAGTATTACAAACAGGTAACCCGACAAAACAAAGCGTCGACGAGTCCATACACGCACCCCTATTTGACTGTTCGACGTCCATTTTTCATCATGTGACCTCAAATGCATCGTTTTGATTGGCTTAAAGCAGCCGGTGTCGACACAAAAAAGATCAAATCTTGATAATTGTCATTATCGCCTCCTTAGATTCGATTTGATTTGATTCGATACATCGAAAATCGATTGCCGATTCGATACCGATTTGGGACCCGTGATTTCGATTCGATATCGGCCTTTAAACGTGTCTATAAAAGTAAATAAATTAGTAAATAAAAGGAGTAAAGCCAGGGTCCACCTAATAGACAGTGTGCATTGACTGTGTTACACTTTGTTACATTTTTCCAAAGTTTCTACCATGATTTTCAATGTGTTTTGGAAACTCTGTTCCAAATTCATGTTTTACATAGTATAAGAATTGCAGAATCAATATAAGTCAGTTTTATGCTCAAATGAATTTATTGATGTATATTTGGAATAAACTTACATTATTCCTTGAATCAAACCGAACAACATCGGAAGAAAATAAATCGTATCGCATCGAATCGACTTCCCGTTGAATCGGTGAAATACGAAGAATAGCTTTCAAAAAGAGTTAGGTAGCGATTTCCTAACGGAACAGGCCCTAGTCGTCTAAGATTTTTGCCCTTGAGATGTTTGTTGATCAATTACGCGTGCATCTTATAATTTGGTTTGCTGATATTTAACAAGTCGCCGCGGACTTTTTGTCATTGACGTGTTTGATGTCCAATTACATGATTTGTTCTTGAGTAGTTGTTGTTGTTGTTTATAGTGGCGTTAATGTCATTAATGAAGTTAACAAATTGAATTGCGGTTGAACGCTGCTCCCATATACATGTTCAGCCGATTTTACCATTTTGTACGAGAAGCCCTGATCATTGCAATCACTTTCAGGCCGATAATCCCTCACATAATTATTCAATTACACCTGGGTGGAGTGAAAACAACAATGATATAAGCAGTGAACAAAGTTCGAACCCGGAACACCGCGACTCACAAGCGCACGTCTTACCACTGAACCACTGCTTCTACTGTTAAAACCTTTACTCAGGTCAATCTGAAGAAGCTAAAATGAACGTTGATTTTAATACACACATCTAAATTAAGTTACGCACTAAAGTCACGTGTATCTTTATATCACATCACGTGTCAAAGATTGCCAATTGGAATTTATGAAATAAAGATAGCTTTATCTAACGGTATATTCTTAATTCCATATGTTTCAGGAACGTGACTTATTTCTTAAACTTGTATAAAAGACAACCAACACGGACCAAACTTACATTTGAATTGTCTCGTTTCTGTCGCGCTTTTTTAGTGTAACGTAGCGGAAAAGGACGGAAATTTAGACCAGCATATAATATCTTCACATTATTCAGGAATTAATCTAAATATGAAGTTTTTGTCTGTCGTCTGCTTCTGTCTTGTAGCGTCTTGTTTTGGAGCTGACAAGAACATAATTGAGCTAGCTGAACAACTAGGAGCAACAACTCTAGTATCTTTCGTCAAGTCAGCTGGTTTAGACGGCGCTTTATCTGGTCCGGGTAAGTTATGAATTGTTTATGTAATAAAAAATAGAACGACATTTGTTTTCCCTTGCTTCTTGCAAACTTTTGTGGCGATGTGACAGAGTGTTTGCCAATCAGATTTAAAAAAAAAACTCCCCTGTCGTACTCGCTTCTTCTACTTTACATCAGCGGTCTATATATTTACGGAGATTGGGTGTCCGCTTTGAACTCCGAAAATCTTTGGTTCGATTCTAACTCGTATAAAAGATTTTGATTGGTTACCAATGACGCTGAATGCCAGTATGCTATGAAAACACGAAAATCTGCAATTTGGAGTCATCTCATAACCAGCCTTTATTCCCCGTCAATACATGCATCTGTTCGATTTTACGGTTCCGTTCAATATCGTGCCTGAAGTACGCCATGTCGCATCTACGTCCCAAAAAGTGCCTCGCGAAAACAGGAACGTACGACGAAATAGTCTTTTGGTCTGAGGAAAATTTAAGGAAAAATGTATTCATACAACAAAGGTCTTACAAAAGTGCGACGCCTTATCATAGTGTTTTTGCCTGAAATTTGTCGCATCTTGTGTTTTCATCTTGCCGCTCGCGGCACGAAAATACGACAAAAAGACACTTTGTCGCATCTTTGATTTTTAGTGTTGCGCCTGGCGGGACGCATTCTCGTTCTTAGAGGTTATCAAGAATCTCGATCGAGAATCTTGATAACCTCTGGGTATGAGAATGGACGGGACGAAGATGCGACAGAATCCACTCTGTCGCACTATTGTGTTTTCGTTCTTTCGTCTTCTGCTTACACACATGCCCAGAAGACAAGCGAAAAATAGTGCAATTTTAAAAGCTTACCATAAACATGTGCCTCCACCATGCTGTCGATGTCTACATAATAATAAGCGCGCCGTGTGTAAGCGGAAGAAGAAGGAACGAATACACGCTCATACGATAATATAGATTTCATCAAAAGAGATACGACAAAAGACCATTTGTCACACTTTTTTTGTTTTTATGTGGCGCCCCGCGGGACGACAATGCGACATAGCGTAATTTAGCCATCATAGTTAAAACTTGTGTTTAGCTTTATTTAATGGCGGATGATTAGGAGTACTAGAAACATAGATCTATCGCTCATTTTTACAGGCTAAATAGATGATACTTTTGAACTCCAATGTAGGAAGGATTTTTTATTTCACAGAGTGAGCACAAAAAAGATATGTTCGCGAGTGACATAGCCACGACCAACGAGTGAAAATGTCATTTTCTGAGTTTACGAGTTGAAATAAAAAAAGATCTAACACTAAATTTGACGAACAGCTGTTAAAATTTTGAGCCGATGCTGATTTTACGCGGTTTCTTCTTCAAACTGTAGCTTCTGTGATGTCATCGTCACGTGGTATTGCCACCGTTGGTTGACGAGTAGCATCAATGAAACGAAGTTCTTTTGTGCCTTTTTTACTTAAAAAGTTTGTCGGTCGATTTTATTGCTAAACATGTAAATGGAAGCTATCTTGTAACCGCACGTTCACTTCAAAATTTAATATGAGCTATCATCTTTTCAGGACCATTTACTGTGTTCGGTCCATCTAATGCTGCATTTGACGCTTTGCCACAAGATGTGAAAGATGAATTAGCAAGAAACAAAGATTTATTACAGAAAGTATTAAAGTTCCATGTGGCAAGTGGAAGAGCTTATTCAACAGATTTATCAAATGATATGTTAGTACAGTCTCTTGATGATGGTTTAAAGATTAGAGTGAATATTTATAACAAACATGTCAGATCAGTAAGTAGATTTTCATCTAACTTTTCCCCATAATGTTCACAACTTTTATAACATACGTGTTCAATCGAATTAAGTAGGTTTTCATGTTGCTTTCCCCATAATGTTGTCAACAATTATAACAAACAAGTTTGATCAGTCGGTGGTACTAAAAACTACGAGAGGTCGTAGGTTCAATTCCCACGCTTGGAGCTTGGTCATGAAATAATTTCTATGAACATTCTCACTCTTAATATTTTTTAAAATCATGTTAGGCAGATGTCAGTCGTTGACGGAAGTATGCGCCTAGAGAATGGTTAACAGCTATATTCAGAGAGTTTGCCTTTCCAGGAACAGTGAGCATGTTGACTGGCCTCTGTATTCAATCTGTAGTTAAACTATACAATGTGTTGCTACAGCGTTAAACTTAAACAAAAAGCAACACTGAACAAACCTGATTGTTAAGTAGGGATCATTATGTGACCTCAAGAATGCATTTTCTACGTTTTTATAATTCACTTGTCAACTAAGCATAGACAAAAATGTATACTGTACAAGTCACTGATGGCAGTATGTACCTAGTAACTGGTTAACATAAATGTCTGGAGTTAGCCTTTCCAGGAACGATGAGTAAGTTAAAACAATTCAGCATAGACAATAATGTATGCAATGCAAATAACTGACCGAAGTATGTGCCTAGTAGCTGGTTAACATCTAAGCTTTTCCACGAACTCAACGTTACTCACCGTAGGTCGAAGCATTGTGTTGATACGGCGTTAAACCCATCAATGGGTATTCTTGCCTGCTACGGAAAATACCAAAACTAGTTTCATCATGTGTATAACTTATTTCAGACATTTGGATTAGATCATGCACTCAGACAAGAGACTGTTGTCACGGTAGATGGCGCTAACGTTATTGCTGTGGATCAGAATGCTACAAATGGCGTCATACACGTCATTGATCACGTGATGTTTCCACTTCCGGAAGAGGATATACCAAAAACTGTAGCCAAGAATGCTCAGCTGAGTACTTTGTTGTACGCTGTGATTCAAAGTCAACTAGCTGGACCTCTTGCTGGTAAGTACTACAATACAACTTCTCTTGAGCAACACCCACTGGAAGGGACTAAAGTGCGTTGCTGTTCAGAGGTTGTTGCTCTGCAGAGGTTAAATTCAATCAAAGTTACACCTAAGGGTAATCTCAAAAGCTTTTGTTGTGCTGAGGATTTGCTCTGTATACAGGGCCGCTCAGCAGAGGTTATACTGTACACGGTTTTTGACCGAATTGTCGACTCTTGAACGAATGATTGATATGGTTTGACAATCGTAACTACCCGGGTATTTCAGTGACCCGTAAATATAATTAGTATGTCGGCCCAGTTGAGAAAAGCGTCTAAAAAAGTGGTTCGCTGTACTCATAGGTATATCAGCAATATTTTGATGGTTTTTTATAGGAAAAAGTGTGCTCTTTACGAATCTGCCAGGTGATTTTTCATATTTTGGGGCAGGAAGATGCTATTGGCCAAAAACCGATGACGTCACTAATTTCTAAAAAATCGTCTTTAAACTTTAAAAACGCATTGCGCGCTTATTTTTCATGTTTCGAACAAATAAATTTGGTTTTAAATTATGATAAGCTTCGACTATAAGATTTTGTAAATGTTTTGAAAATAATCGGGTGCTGGAAGCACTGATTATCAAACAAGTGATTACGTCACATTTTTACGATTTTCCGAGGAATAAGTTTCAAACGTCATTTATTCTATGTTCTAAATTATTTTTTTTAAAAATCGAATGCACGGAAGTTTTGACCATACCATGAAGATAAAATATATAAATTAGAAAAATACTTGATGATAAAACATAAGCTAATACCAGCTCCCTAACCAACCCTTACTAGTCACAGTTTTGTCTATAGCCCTGCAGTAAAATGCCATATTCAAGGTAAGCCCTGTACTTGAGTCCCCTCAAAGTTATTTTGCAGTTTATATGTCGTTGAACGATGCTGAATGAGAATCCGAGTAATGACACCCTATATTACTTGAACAATTTGCATAATATGCAAAGTCCGCCATTATCGAAATTCCGTTTTTCCCTAATAACACAATAACCAACTTGGATAGAAATTTAAAATAAGCCTCCATACCCATGTTTTCATGGTCTATCTATCATATGGTACTAATTTTAGCTTGATCAGATCATTTAAATATGCAAATTTATGCAAATTAGGTATTTTACTGAATACAATATTCGGGGTTTCTATACATAAAAAGTCCTTTGTTTTTGCAAGCATATTTTGAGTAACATTTGGTTATGTTATGTTATTTTTGTACGTTTAGACACAAATATATCAAATGATAATATTAAAGCAGTAAATGATGACTTTATATTACGTAAAAAAATACATTATAAGTGAAAGGATTTGCACTATTTATTCTATTGCATGGTGTCACGTATATTTTTGCTATTTTCTATCATACTGTTGATGCTTGGATAATTTTGATGCAGCTTATTTATCATTGAACAAAGCTTATTAAGAAAATAAGTGATGCCAACATGTCATTCTTCATTAATTTTGCATAATATGCAAATTTAGTTCGCCAATACCAAAATTCCATTTTCGCTAATAACAAAATAACCAATTATGATAAAATTTCAAAATATGTGTCTGCACCTATGTTTTAGTGTCTAGCTATCATATCATACCACATTTAAAATGATCAGATGATTTAAATATGCAAATGTATGCAAATACGTTATTTCAAGTGTACTGCTTTTCGAGTTAACGATTTATATTCAAATTAAAGTACTTCAACGTATGTTTTTTCGCCTAACATACACTAGTAATTTTGTAATGCTTAACTTTTGTGTATCATTGTTATCAAACAAATGATTATATGCTAATCTGCGTCGTTGACTCAATGTCATTTGTATGATACAATGCGTAAATAGATTGAATTAAAATAATATAAATGCTCTAATTTGATAGAAATAAGGTATTGTCTCAAAATTTCTCTTTTATTCCACCATGAATTGTAAAACAAAATTTACTATTAAATGCTACTATGTTTTCCGCATGTAATAATGTATATATTATACAGATCCAATGTGAATTTCACCTAATTATCCATGAATAAATTGGACTGAGCAATCTGTCAATTGCAACTGAATTTTTGCTCAGATGGAATTCAATATTTTGTTTGGAATGTCCACATAGATCACGGGACCAGTCATACACCAATCATAATCAATGTAAATAATATTAAATGAATGTTTGAATGTGCAAATGATACACACGTTTATAGTGTTGGAGTTTTACTAAGAATTTTTCGTTTGCACACACTATAATTGTATGATTTTGATTTGCTGAGCCGTTAAGCCAAAATCAAGTAATGAAAGAACATGAATTAATTTTACAGTACATCTTCAGTTTCTCGTAAAATTGAAGCCACTGAATTCAAAACCATTTTATCATTATGAAGAACATCCTGTCATTGACACAATATGATCGATATGTTTTACTGTAATAGTAGAGGCTGGAAAGTTTTACATATTTGTGTGCATATTTGACCTCTCAACTAAGTGGAATGTAAAACATGAAACTACATGTGTCAACATATGTTATACATGTTCATTGCTGCACCTTTTTGTCCTTGTATGACTTAATTAGCGACTTTAATTTTGACTTATACCTATTATGCATAGCATGTAATTTCAATCAGTTAAATGCATCCTTACATAGTTTCCTTGCGAAATCAGAAAGTTGTTTGTGGGACTTCTTTTAAGTAACGACATTAAGGCAACTTAGAAATTACGGAAACTATAATTGACAATCTATTTACACTAAAGAACATGTATGTATTGTATTCATAAGAGGCATTACCTGACCATAGTTTCTTTTATAGAATGTTGTTTTTCTATTCGAGAACTTAACTTATAAGGAGATGAGAGATATCAATCCACTTCATGCACCTATGATTGTCATGATAAAACTAGCTCATCAATATAGGTTCACCAACATATAAAACGAATCACACACACATGTAATGGACGCATGGGTAAAATGCATATTGTTAATGTGTGTCATAAATGATCATCGAGATGCATATATCATGAAAATACTTCAAGTGTTTCGACACTAAATACACACTGTCTAAATGCTCTTTGCCTTTAACTATTTGAAAATGGTCGTAAAACTGTTTATTAGGGCTCTATATCGGTCAGAATGATCGATACGATATTCGTATCGATACAAAATGATCGGTATTCGATATATCATATGATATTTTAATGATAAATAGAATTTCTATAAAACTGAAGAACAGTGATGTTTTATTCATTTATTTTGATTATTGTAACACCACACCACTAAATGCACTGTCTTATTGATATTTTAAATGTTCAAGTCTTTGATGTTTGCATTTTTAAAGAAATATCATTGTACTCAGTGAGTCTCATTCTCGTTCCCAAAAGTTATCATCACAATCTAACTCGAGAATCTTGATAGCCTTTGGGTATGAAAATGAATGAGTCTGTGTCTAGACATGATCTTTCTGCTGACAGGGTGACATGCACGGCCAAGTTTGTTGTATTGCCTCCTTTGCTTACAACATTTTTGCAGCATATTGGACATTCTGGTCCGTTCATTCTTTTTGCAATTTAATAACCCCAAACTTTATTTTTCGATGGTGGCATACTTCAGCTATTAATATGACCAATCAAGTTCACTTTACACTGCGGATCTACCTGAACAAATCCAAGAGATTTCTGGCTCCCATAATTGATCTGTATTTTAAGTACTGATCGTTGGTTCCCGGACTAATTGAAAGCGAAAGAACATATAATGGACAGTCTAACCACAACAGTTACTTCCCTTTACTAGTAATTGAAAATTGACATACATAACGTATCCGGTGTGCGACGTTTGTTTAAAGGAATGTCATATTATGATATTATTCGATCATATATTATTACATACCAAGTTAGAATCAGTAGAATGTTGATTTGGCGATAAAAAATATCAACTGATTTGCAAGCCATTAATTTTATTTGTATGTTCGTCATTGATCGATATTTTGTTCGATACGGAAACGTTCGATCCGATATATTTATCGAACCTACAATACCGGTATTCGATATATATCGTATACCGGTATAGAGCCCTACTGTTTATGCTGCGAATCGTAATCTGATAGAGGTCTTTAATTTATATTAAAACATATCTCATCCTTATTATTAAAATTCATAATTTGCATATTCAAATTATCTTATGGTGCTGAAGGTGGTATCATATGTTAACTAGACCCTACAAACATGGTTACTGACACAAATTTATTTTTTTTATTATAATTGGTTATTGTGTTATTATCAAAAAACGGAATTTTGGTGATGGGGGGAGGAAGATTTGCATATTATGCAAATTTTCATAAGGATGTCAGAATTTCCTCACTTAGTTTCTTAATCAGCATTGTTAGAAGATACAAAACCTGAATATAATTATCCAGGCAAAAAAGAATTTTAAAAAATGGCATAACTGTACGTGCAGTCTTGAAATGTATAAAGGCATAGTCCTACAAAAAATATAACTGTATAGTGTAATTAAGATATTTTGCATAGCTTAAAATCATCATTTAATAATTCCATTTGATAAATTTGTGTCTAAAACGTACAAAAATAACATTTCATAACCAAATGTTTCTCAAAATATGCAAACAAAAACAAAGGACTTTTTAATGTATAGATAACCCGAATATTGTATTCAGTAAAATACCTAATTTGCATAAATTTGCATATTTAAATGATCTGATCAAGCTGAAATTAGTACCATCTGATAGATAGACCATGAAAACATGGGTATGGAGGCTTATTTTAAATTTCTATCCAAGTTGGTTATTGTGTTATTAGGGAAAAACGGAATTTCGATAATGGCGGACTTAATTTGCATATTATGCAAATTGTTCAAGTAATATAGGGTGTCATTACTCGGATTCTCATTCAGCACCGTCCAACGACATATAAACTGCAAAAAAACTTTGTGGAGACTCAAGTACAGGGCTTACCTTGAATATGACATTTTACTGCAGGGCTATAGACAAAACTGTGACTAGTAAGGGTTGGTTAGGGAGCTGGTATTAGCTTATGTTTTATCATCAAGTATTTTTCTAATTTATATATTTTATCTTCATGGTATGGTCAAAACTTCCGTGCATTCGATTTTTTAAAAAATAATTTAGAACATAGCATAAATGACGTTTGAAACTTATACCTCGGAAAATGGTAAAAATGTGACGTAATCACTTGTTTTGAAGATCAGTGCTTCCAGCACCCGATTATTTTCAAAACATTTACAAAATCTTATAGTCGAAGCATATCATAATTTAGAACCAAAATTATTTGTTCGAAACATGAAAAATAAGCGCGCAATGCGTTTTTTAAGTTTAAAGACGATTTTTTTGAAATTAGTGACGTCATCGGTTTTTGGCCAATAGCATCTTCCTGCCCCAAAATATGAAAAATCACCTGGCAGATTCGTAAAGAGCACACTTTTTCCTATAACAAACCATCAAAATATTGCTGATATACCGATGAGTACAGCGAACCACCTTTTTTAGCCTTGGGCCGACATACTAAATACATTCATTGGAAAAATCCGATCGAGTTCAGAGTGGTGTCAGTAATCTCTCGCATGAGCAGCAGTTCCTCTGCAGTAAACTATGACGGCAGCCAAATATAAGTTTTGGTGTGACTTAAAATATCCCGCGTTTAGGGCAATCCGACCTTACCTAGAAAATTTCACCGACATTAAAGGTTTTATTTTATCTTCGGGAAAATAAAGAAAAATACTATCAGTAAACCTTACAATAGACGCTTTTAAACGCTTGGACCGTACCCTACCTAACTTTTTTGACCGCTGCCTCATATACATTTTGTTTTGCTTATAACTAATGTTATCTGAATGAATCAAATATGGACAAACTCATTTATGTTCCAGGAAGTGGACCATTTACATTATTTGCACCAAACAATGCAGCTTTTGATAAACTACCACCAGGCGTTCTCAGTGATTTACTTAGTAACCAAACAGCTCTTGTAGGTAAGTTGGATATTGCTAATGACAGCTGTGTTTCTAAAGGGTCGGAAAAAACAGCAAAAGATTGCTCTTACAAAGTTGTTCATGAAACAGAAGTTTACTTTTTTAAAGGAATTTGCAGGCAAATGACAATGAAATGTTTTTATTCATACTAATAACTCTAGTATAAAAAAGAAACCCTATTTCTAAATACACTGTAGTATTGTAATGAATGGAAAATAAATATCTGTTTGTTAGTTTGTACCATTCTTTTCAAGATCCGAATTTATTTTTTGAGTGACTTCAGAGACCGTATACCTTAATTTCATAAAACTACGTTGCTTCATCAATTGAAATGTTCATCATTGTGTAAAAACTGAAAATGTTCTTATTTCAGCTGTGTTAAAATACCATGTTGTTGTAGCTACTGATTACAGTGCTGGTCTAAGTTCAGGAAGAGTTCAGACACTTGAAGGAAGATCTGTCAACATTGTAGTCACCAATGGTAAATATACATAGAAGTTTGTAACAGTTACTAGAATGTTCTTTTCGTCTTTTTCTTCTTCCTGTTCCCAGGCAAGATCCCTCTCTGGGGTATTGTTGCTCAGGTAAAAGATTAAGACATGGTGCGGCGCGTAAAGTTAAAATAGTTTAATATTTTGAAACTATGTACATTGATTATTAAAGTGATTCACTGATTCATCTCAGCCAGTCCCTGCTTGAATGCATTAAAACTGGGTTCCACAGTCTTCAAGCCGAGGGGAAGAAAGAATGGCGAAAGAAGTATGTTTTGCATTATAAAACTGTAAAGGTGACAATGTTTCCTCTGGTGGTTATCGTGGCGGGGCGAAGATGTAGTTCTGGTTGTATATCTATTAAATCATTGATGATACGGTTCGACATCGTCGGCTTTGCCTTTTGTCTCATGTGCTCCAGTGTCTCCAGGTCGGCTATTATTTGGGACGTTCTGGTTGTTGTTCGGTAGTCACCTTTGACAAATCTTGCCGCTCTACGCTGTACTGCTTCAAGCTAGTTGACGCAGGTGTTTGTGCATGGGCCCCAAGCTGTGGAGGGCATACTCTAGAACAGGTTCTAATGGACATTTTAACAAAGGTCACTAACAGAAAAATTAAGATGGTTGCAACAAATAGGACAGACAATGGAAATCTGTATTGGGTAGATGGTTTCTTCCTGCAAACTTAAATTTTAATAAGAATAATTAACTTTAAGATCTATGATCTCGATGCAATAATTTTTGAAAACTTAGTTTTGAATATGTTGTTGTTCACATTCTTTAAAGTCTGGTGTTTTAATTACAGACGGTGTTATGGTAGACAATGCTAAAGTAGTTATGGCTGATCTCCCTTGTGCAAATGGTGTCATCCATGAGATTGACACGGTGTTACTTCCACCAAAAATGTAGTTTCCTTTCAATGTATTTACTGTTTTTCATATTATTGTTTTATAAATTAACTATGTATATTTAGATATTGTATTTTTAATAAAATTATTGATGGAAAAGACTTGCGACTTAGTGATGTTGTTAGTTTGCCGTACAACCTATATATTAGAACAATTAATCTCCATTTCGCTATTGTCAAAATAAATGTTTGTTCGATTTGAGTAAAACTTTCAACTAGTATAGTTTAAAGGTGGAACAACATTATTATGTTTATTTCATTACATAGAACAAAAGATTTAATGAATAATTACAAAACATCACAGGGTGTAAAAAAAAAAGTTGTTAATAAAAAAAGTTATACGCAATTGAAATATGTATACTTATAAGTTTTGTTAAGTGTATGTTGAAGATTACGTGGCTTAATATCCTAGAAGATAAGTCTGCATAACCGTGCTCAGAAATAACCAATAGCTAATAATTTATTCTCTTCACTTGAGCCTTGGGAAATAAAAAAGCTCACACAGACTATACAATACAATTTTATTTCAAATACAAATACAAACACAAATCAAATACACACCAAGTAGATACATGGATACTGTAATAATTTACAAATACATCATTACATGGGATATAGTGAAAAGGATAAAGAGAAGTACAGATGATTAACAATGCAATTAAAATCACTTTTTACAATACTTTCATACATCCATTGAGCTGAGTACACTGCAACCTCTCTTGAGCAACGCCCGCTAGAAGAGACTTAAGTATGTTGCTGTTTAGAGGTGGTTGCTGTGCAGAGATTAAATTCAATTAAAATTACGCCTAACTGTTTGCAGAGATTTTCTTATGCAGAGAGCCGCTCTTTAGAGGTTATACTGTAATAAGTCATAATGCAACCCGAGGGGATAATTAAAGTTAAAATGGAACCATTGAATGCTATTACAAAAGTGTGTGTCCGTATCAAAAAGACAATGTTCTATGTTTATTCTGTTTTGAGCTTAACAATTATTTTATATAAATAATTCTAAAAACTGTTGGATGTATAGGTTCGTTAAATGTTAGCATCAACCAGTATCATTTGAACATTTGTGTAAACAAATTGAACGATAATTATGCCGAGAGGCAACGACAGGGTGGTGGCGTAACACGTGACTAAAAATAAAATCAAAATGGCGGATTTTTTGCTCTCGACTGTAACAACATTTTCAGTACAGTGCATTTTCTTGATTTTTGTTGTGTACGAAATGTTTTCTATCATATGGCGATTGGTTTTGTGTTGATTTTGACACCACACTTAGTTTGATTATAAATACTGTTTTTAATGAGAACACTTGTTAAGTTTGTTTCTTGGTACAACAGTTGTTCTGTCGATATAAAAAAACACTTTAAAACAAGTGTTTTAAGAAACTACAACTCGCACAACAAACCAAATATGTCAAAATGTGTCGGAAGCGAACAGGCATATGATTGCCTATATGAATATTTTGAAAAAAGTATGAACATGAAATAAACTCCAGAAAATGTTGGTTTAGTCGAATAAGAAGCCGCCATTTTGTTTTAATTTTGATCAATTGTTACGGCACCCTGAATGATATGATTAGCATTCCTGGAACAGAATCAAGACTTTGGGTGCTTTTGTATCATACAGTAAAATGCGAAATCAAAGAAACACAAATGTCCATATATATTCAACTGCAATTACGTTAGAGAAACAGAACCGAAAACATCCAAAATTAAGGAGACTAGGAGAGTGGATTTTCAAAACAATAACTTTGAACTCTTAAAATCGTTCAAAAAGCAGTGTATCCGTACAAATAATGACATCATACATACAAATGAAAACAAACATTCTTAAAATAACAAGTTCATATAACAGTTACTATGTATATTTCCTTAAGTACTAGCCTGACTAATCATGTTATAGAGTAAGAATAAGCCATCAACTAGCCCTACTATAAGAGATATATGTAAGTATTGTTAAATTTTATTCAACTGTTATTGACACATACATTACTTAGCTGATTTCAATGCAATTTTGTAGATCATGGATAAAGAGATACTGCAGTGATTATTGACATCAGCGAGGTTATGTATGCACTACAGACAGTTGAAAATAAAATTAACAATAATTTTAACTAGTTTTGAGTTTCGGGCTAGTATGTTATTGTAATGACTCATATGTCATATTCACATGATTCTAAACAAACTGTACATGTACTTGTTTTAATTTTTATTGACGAGCAATAACAGTAAAACTTCGGCCTCGACTTAGAGTTTTAAAGAGCTGTACGTATTTTAATTTTTGTCAGATTTATATAATACCTACTGCTAAGCAGAAAAGTGTATATTATTTGTTGCGCATCACATCTCCAAACTTCAGTTTCATACTTTTTGCATACACCCTGGAAAACCTACCAACGTTTTCTTATTAAAAAAACGACGACGATTTGTCACTGTAACACGCTGAAATGTCTGAGTTCAGAAAAAGATAACGATGGACAGAAGAATAGTATAGAACAATAAGCAACCTGGAAACACTAATCACAGAAAGCTTTACTTGAACACAGAAACAAATAACATAAATACAGTTACATATATAACAATGTGTCTTCTATACCACAAAATGCACGTTTGTTTTACAAAAAAAAATGTATTTAATTTTTTATTACTATTTCCACACACGGAAAGAACTTTTAAATATATTCACAACCGATTACTGACACAATTAAATGACATACAACCCCCTGTTATATTTCATTTGATTATGTCAATTATGTAAATGATCGACAGCCCACATGACCAAATAACTCAAATTGTTAATTTGTTAATTTTGGATTTCAACGGAACCTTGTAATTAATAGATTTTTTAAAGTTCAATCACATGATTTGTTCACTCTGAACAAGTTTAAACATACAACATAGATTAACACCCTTACTTGTCATTCGGAATACCTCGACCATTCATTACATGAATCGGGGTTTTGCGCAAATGCGAAGCGAAGCACCGGCGAAGTACGCTTTAGTTTATGTAATTTAGTTTTTTTGTGGTAAACACACAAGGCTTCATTAAGACATTTCTTGCGTTAAATATCATTTAATGTTTTTTTTTCCATGGACTGAAAAGGAGACACTAATCATTACAAAAAAGATCGTGGATTTGTTTACTTTAACACCGGATAAAGCATTTTTTGATCATGTGGCGCAATAATAGTTCCAATCTGGCGTCGAAATAGGTCCGAGGTTATCAGTAGTGAATGGCCGAGGAGTTCCAAATGCCTGACATTTGTACAATCACATGAACGACTGTGAAGAACATGTGTATAATTTCTACATTCAATTTTACAGTTTACTACAATTAGATGCTTACAGCATATGTATTGTATTGAATCCATTTACTTTGACCGAAGATGATTTCAAACTATACTTTGGTCAAGCAGTGAAAACTAAAATAAGCATCTTGTAAAATGAAAAAAAAAATATTTTTGAAGATCTATGTAATGTTATAGACTACACCTCCGGTATCAATCCAATCCCTGGCCCTGTAGGACCGTCTTCAGTTCTGAAAATACAAAAAGTAATGGCATTTTATTGTCTAAGTTTCACACTGACTTTACAGCTACTTGCTTTATCCCTAGTCATCGGGCTACTGGTATCTGTCTTTCAATCCACTTGGGGAATCCTTAACTTCGCTTAATGTAGCCGTCAAATAGGCGCAATGGAATCACACCACCCTCGCAGATATCCATTTAGACCTGGGTGGAGTGAAACAATAACCTTGCTAAATGAAATTAGCAGTGCCCCTATAATTCCGATGAAACCATTCTACAAGGTATTGTATCGCCATTTTTAATCAAACGGAAGTGGCTGTATCCCAAATTTAAAAACTGAACTCGCCGTATTGTTCCCAGCTCGTACGTAGAATTTAGAGTTCAGTCAATTAAATCAGATTTAAAATTAAGCAGATGACATTCAAAGTACCAATTTTACACCTGGGTAGTGTAAAAAACTCAAGACAATTTCTTGCTGATGGCAATGAAAAGTGATTCGTTTGATGGAACTTCAACTCGAATAAATGATAATACAAGTGGCCTACAGTCCAGCTAGATTGAAATAAATATAAATAGCTACTAGTATTTAAAAATGTTTTAAACAAATACTTACACCGCCTTGACATCCGACTCAGCTGTGTCCTGTGCAGAGAAATCTGAATCCAAGGGAGAGAATCCTTCTTTACTAACTAACCAATATGTCCTAACATTACCTTTAAATGCCATCATTAAATCATGATCATTCTGAAATAAAACATCAAACTCCATGTTACATTTTTGCGGAATCAAACTCCGATTTCATTAGCTTTATCAAAATGAAATCGCAGGTTAAAAAAAGAACGTTAATTTGAAATACCATTGGCAACACCACGGCTATACGACGATATGCGTAAAAATGACCGAGGAATTCCGAAAGAAGAAATGCCTTCTAATATAGTTCATTTTTTCTCAACTGTCATAACATGAATAATTTCACGGTGACTTCCTGCTCTGTGTCTAGCACTAGTGTGTTATCATTCACCGTGAAATTATTCAAACTTTGACAGTTTAGAAAAAATGGACTATAATTAAATGTTATTGTTGTATTGTGTATATAGACTGGAGCGAGATAACTTAAACTAACTTTAGTTTGGTGCAGTTATATGTGAATGAATTTGGTCTAAAGGCGTTGCGAAGTCAATATTATTGACACCAGCAAATGTCTGTTTGTAGGTGTCAAAATTATAAGAGCAATTCATTGCGTAACATATTTTAAGATGCGTTAACATTTCGTTTTCCTGGATTGAACATTTGACCAAGACTTTTTTTCAGATTATATTTATACTTTGTTGTTGGGTTTAACGCCGTAACAACTGTTTAAAGGTCATATCACGTCTGTCAGTTAACCTCACCGTTCCTGGAAAATCTCTGGATTTAGCTGTTAACCAATTACTAGGCACATACTTCCATCAGTTACTGACAACTGGCCTACCATGCTTTAGAATTATTGGTAGGATAGAAAATGGCTGTAGGAATTATTTCATGATTAAACTCCACAAAATTACAAAACGTATACCCGGGCTGGGAATTAAACATACGACTTTTCGATCAGTAGACTTGCGTGCTACCGACTTAGCTAGCCGGGCAGACTTTCAGATGGTATAAACCGTATTTACCTTCTCAACAAAGTTTTCTCTCTCACGAATAGAAAACCCTCCTAACTCTGTCAGAATGTTAGCCGTTGTTTCACTTAGATGTATCTTACAAGCTGTGAATAAAAGTTGTTAATGCATAATAACACATACAAGTAAATACATCTTATAACTTATCGACTTGAGCACCTTTTCAAAAATCTTATGAACAATGCTATCGTATGTCAATTTCATAAATTTTGCAGTTCAGATAATATTTATTTATTATAATTTTTTATTTATTAAAATTTATTATAATAACTATGATATGATATTTAGAAGGTTTAAATTAACAAGCATTGAGTAAATTTATATTTATTGAACATCCTAAAGACTGTATGAGAAAGTTAACATCCACAACAAGGAAAGTTTTACTAAATAAAGCGCACTACTTTAATTGTGGTAGTAATTATCCCTTTACTTGCGCATGTGCAACCTAATGTAATCATCCGCGGCGAAATGAAATGAGGATTTTCTACAGTCCGCTACTAAACATGGGAAAAAACAAGAAACTACATGTATATTAATTCTATAACTTACGCCTTCCTAGAGCTTCCATTTTAGATGCTACATTGACAGCTTCACCAAATACACAATAATGTGGCATCTTTGTCCCAACAACTCCGGCTACCACTGATCCTGAAATTGATACTTGTATTTTGATATACACGTATACATATAATGAGTTAGGTGTAAATTAACACAAAAATGTATTAAAGTATACAGGCAAACAATTGAGACAGAAGTGACCATCTAACAGCCGTGATAACATCGTCTGACCTATTTTATACCCAAACACTGGTTGTTATTGGGGCTATATAGGAGTCACTTTCACTTTGTCCGTCCGTCCATCCGTCCCGAATCTTGTCCGGGCAATTACTCTACTATTTTTTAATGGATTTTATGAAGTAGACCATAGATTGTTTTTTGTTGCAAATGGACCAGTACGAAAGTGCTTAGGGACGAATGATACCAGTTCTTACCACTATGACATCCAATCCTAAGTTTGACGTAAGTTCCGGGTATATGAGGAATCTCCATCCGGTTCACGTGCTCTAAAATATCCAATGACAACGAGGCTATCTCTGAGGCATGGCATTTACCATTTGGATTTGGTACACCTGAAAAATGTAAAACAGTGAGTACGAGATAATACTTATGTTTAGTTTATGTGCTGAACTAGAATAACAAAACCATCGACATAACTATACGTAAAGAACGTCTTTAATAGAATTATTATTTTATTAAAGGCGTTCTTTACGTATAGTTATGTCCATCGGTTTTCGCGATTCTAAAAACAAAGATGGCCGAATCGGCGCCTTTTCATTCATTTATTTCTCCATCTTTGCTATCTTTGTCCCAATTCCATGGTGACCAAAATATTTTTTCCTCTTAACTAGGTTTTTCAGGTATTCATGTAATTTCTTGATTGTAGTTTCATATATTTCGAACTTAACAAGTGTTTGTAGAATCTTCTACATGCATTAACAAAGTAAATACAAATGTACATCAAAATACGTCGGATACGAATGAGCAGATAATAGGTTATAAGAATCTTTTGGGAAAAATATGAGAAATGTGATAAATATCTGAAAATATGAAATGTAGCCGAAAATCAGCCATGTTAAGCCACTATATATTTCATCATGTAGATTTATGTCTAATGTCACCCACAGACGTACCTGAGACAACGAGATAAGCATCACCAATAGTTTCTACTTTATAAACATCATATAGTTCAATTCTATCATCTAGACATGAATATATTGTATTCAACATTTCTACAATCTGAAACAGAAAGTCAAACAACTATGATGTTTTATCAATGATTTAATTACCCGTCTGGTCATTAATAAAATAGTTCCTCTTCTAGTAGAGAACAAACCTGTCTTATACACACTGCTGATAAAAATCCAGCAAAAAACGTTAAATTGTGAAATATTTCAGCCAAATTTATCACTCGATGGAAACTTTGTCTTCTTTACGGGACTAATGCCTTGTTAAAAGTGTTACACCAAGCTGAATCACTCGGAATCAAAAGGGTTCGTGTGCGCTGTAAAAGCGCTACTGTGTAATATCCATCGAAGTATTTTATATCAGCTCACCAGCTAATTAAGCGCGAATGCTGAGCTCTCTATTGAATAATTTAAGATTATGGCAAGATAGGTGTGGCCATTAATAAAATATTACATAAAACGAGTTAGTAGCAAAGTTAGTAGCGCGTCGTGATTTAGAATCTGGTGTCCGAATGGGGTTCGGGTTCCCACCTGATACAGTTATACCATTCCATAAAATTTTGACATCAGTGTTAATTTCCTCCATTAATAATGTATGTGGAGAAGGTGCCTATCTTTTGTAAGAGTATGTTTTACTTGATATAGACACAACGGTCAAGGAAAGCTAGGTTAGGTGCGCCTGTCACAGTATGTAAAAATAACCTTAATTTTGTTGACACGTCGTTAAATAGAGTAAAAAATCAAAGCATTGAAAATGCTGCCCAGACATGGGCCCAAGAGGACAAAACTACTTAATACTTTCCGATATTGTTAACAATGAGACTTTTTCTCGCGTAGGTGTTAACCCAATTTCACAAAGCTGCGCTTAATCTGACTGCGCATGACCGAATGTAATAGTCCGCGACATTTTTATGATTTTAAAAGTTGTGGTTTCTATGACCTGAGTTATAAGCAAACCATGTCAAAAATGTCAAAATACCACTTGTAACTTTTGTCATATAAGTTGTATGTATATTTATACCTGTAATGGAGAGCTCCTTGATGATATTTGTGTAAAACCAACAATATCACTAAACATGATAGTAGCATGTACAAATTCTTCAGTTGTTACTTCTTGATTCTGTTTTAATTGTTCAGCCACTTGTTTAGGTAACATCTGATACAGCAACGTGTCAGTACGTTTCTTCTCTTTACTTAATGCTTTCGTTCTAGTATTAATGAGAGAGAAAATGAAGATGTAAAATTCTGCTCATCTTTTCGCAAAATGTTAATATTTCTTGCTTTTATGTTTTAACTTACGATATTTTTTTCGTATTTTTTTGTGAAAAGCGCTGCTGAACCATAGACATCCGACAGAGTTCCGGGATTTTATATAAATATATAAAGCGTATGATCTGAACAAGAACCTTCCGGAAGAGAAAAATATGATTGGCTTTGATTGACAAATTTCAGTTTATCTTTGTCGTCGTTTGATAATCAGAAAAAAAATACAAGCATTGCAGCAATTTATATAAAATCGACGATACATGAACCCGTAATTGGAATATGATATGATCTGAAATAATATAGACGTAACAAGCTCTATTTGCGGTAGAAACATTCGTGTTTTTTATTGTTTTAGGTAAACAACCGACTTTCTGTCAGCTAGTTCCACAAGATGATGGGTACTGCCATAATAAGAAATATTGCAATTTGATGAATTTTCTTTAACGAGATAGACGGATCTATTTGATATGACTTAGCTAGTTATAAAATGTTTGCCGATGATATGGCAGCGTTAATGTTATCACATGGTGTCGCTCTTGTGGGAACATGCTTCCGAGTCATTGTACACTACGACAGTAGATCTGAAAATTAGGTTTGACTGCATATAGGAGGCTGTGACTCTGTATGTGTTAAAATAATATAGATTTCTCCTATACATGTATTAGTTTTTCTATCAATCTAGGACAATATTCTGACCATTTTATGTTTTCTTTTTAGAACTACTTTTTGCGGTGGAAGATCTAGAATTTAGTGCACTGTGGCCATTTTGACCTTTGTAAACAAAGTGAAATTGTGAAAAAATGAACGTTCGTCGCCAATATTATTGGACTTATTTGGGAGAAATAGTGTTGAGGATCTATTTGTGAAAGTAAGCAATAACACTCAAACTTGGCTATTTTATAAAGAAAGAATTTAAAGAGCGGCAAATTTCACAGTAGTTACACCACATATTCATTATTTTTTGCGCATTGGATTACATACCTATCAGCTATATGAATGGAACATCGTTGAATTTCAACAGTTAAACTGTAGACAGCATAAATGATTATCGGACAAAGAATTAAAACAGCACTGAAGATAATACAAATAATAATGATGTTGGTAAGATCTGTTTTCTGTCTTGCCTCTAGTAAACCATCGATTGTTAACGCCAAAGAGACTTGGGCTTCTTTTATAATATCCTGTAAAATAGCAATAGTTTATGGCTTTACATTACATGGCAATTATTTTAACGTCGCGCGCGGTAGTGGTCGCACCAACTACTTACAGCTTCAAATTCTTTTGGACGCCCAAAACAGTTAACACAATCAGTTGTTTTAACAATTTGCACTGACTCTTATCAACAAAACCGAATCAGTTCGATTTAACATACTGCAAAATCCCATGCAAATTACTTAGGCGATATCATTATCATTACAGTCCGAGAGTATGAACAGCGTCGGCGTATTAATGTTTCTATAAAAATGGCTGTAACTGACTATATATCCATTATCAGCGGTTAGCAATAAAAGTCACGATGTACCACAGACTCTAGTAAAAAACTCACACTTTGAAGTTTTTTAAAGGTTTGTCAGTGAGTAACGCATGATAAGCTTTTTACAATTTAAGTAGTTATGTACAATCAGTACTTTGATTTTAATTAGTGCAATTGCATCACGTCTAGTTATGTCTTGTAATCTACCAGAGAGTCATAGTGATCACATTTGTAATCAGTGCTTGTAGAATGGATATTAAGACAGGCAAGTAGTTTATGAGAAAGTATATTCTTCAAATTCATGCATAATTTTGTTATATGTGAAGACTAAAGACACATTTATTTTGGCTAAATCAGTGAATTGATGCAGGTTAATTGATTCACTATTCAAACCATCAAATTCGATGATATTAATAGTGGAATGGTCTAAGTATGATGGCCTTTTACTTTCGAATTAAGCATTTGGGACTCAAATCGTCAAGATCGCTTGGTTTTGCCATAACCTAGGTGGTCTTCATACTGGAACTATATTGTAATTAGAACATTAGGAAATATTACGCACCTGGAAATATGTCATGTTTTCAAACCAATATTTAGCTTCATCAAGAGAACCTACAGTGTTATCATCGGCACCGGTATTACGTGATCTTATCTCAGCTCTCTTGTTCTTTATAGTTCTCATAATATCAGGATTCTCTTTAATCTTAGCATCATATATCTCCTTGGCAATCTGAGAATATTGTCTGGCAGCAGCAAAGGAAGCATTAGATGTATCCTGACTCTCTACGAAGTATAGATATTCTTCTCTGGTAGGGAACTCTCCCAGTGTGTAGAATATAACACCCATTGCACGTTCACGTCCGAGGTATTCCGATGCCACTAACAATTCTTGATAAGCTACAAAGGCTTTCCATACCTGGAAGAAAAAGGAATTGTTTGAATTATTTATAAAATAAATAATTTACTCCAGTTTGAACCCTTCAAAACAGTAAGTTACATGTACATTAACTAAACTCTAGTTATGAGATTAATATAATGTCGTTCTTAAATAATTTTAATATTTGTAACAAATCTAAATGAAATACTAATCATTATTATCTTTATTCATTGATAGCATGAAAATTGATTGTGAAACACAGTTCGAAAAACAAAATCTAAGATAACTTCGAGGGCCAATGGTTATAAGACTTAAAATCAACCTCAATTCTCAATTCACTCCTCAAATCTGTATTTCTTGAAATTAACAAAACTTTGAATGTGTTCATAGTTTATCAGAAATCATAAGCTGTTTTCTTTTATGTTCTCTTTATTGTTCTCTTGTGATGTACTAAAATCCCCTTATGAGCATTGAGTTCAATCTTTAGTTTAAAAGTTTTTTGTCTCAGGATCTGGTTAGTGTGAAACAAATAACCGACATATAAACCATATCAAATAAAATTATAAATGTGTAATTAATATACCTTCTCAGCTCTTGCCTCGGTGATAGATTTATAAAACCATTTTATAAATACTTCAATCCAATCTGAATACGTTATCAGTTCATCATGAAATGTCACTTGTAATGTATCTAACTCATATCTGTGGAAATAAAATTCATGTATTAATAGAAACAAGTGAACAACAATCAATTAATTAGTATGACGTAAAAACAATTACATGTATTTTCTTTATTGTCACATGTGGAACAATTATTTTCTTTAGCTTTACGCGAACTTCAACAATCAATTTTCTTTAATTTCACGTGAGCAAGAAAACGTTTCTTTAATTTCACGACCCCACTTTCTTAAAAGCATTATCTCATTAATATCTTAAAGTGTATTTATCAAAATGACACCTCTACATATATCATTACTTTTAAACAACTAATTTCTAAAATAACTGCTCTAGGCCGTAGAAAGTGATTGCACTGCATAATTTTAGTGCATTTTGAATAAGTGCTATCATTATGATTGTTTAAACTTCACGTTTTTTTGACAATTTGTTTCACCATCGTAGTTCAAATATTTCCATTTTAGCGGATCTTTGCTTACTCATGATTGAGTAAAATACTTTTAAGACTCGAAATAAATATTTGTAACTCAAATCATTTCCAAGTTAATGTATAGGGGATCGTTGTAACATGTGACCAGGATTAAACAGGAATAAGAGGTTCAATTCAATAAAAATTACGCTAAGAGAAATATCAAAATATCATTTGTTGATGCACATATGTTTTGCAGAGGATCGCTCTGCAGAGGTTATACTGTATATGCCCAATGAATATATATATACATGACATATGTTCAGCACAGTAACAGCAGCCATTGATACATACCTATGTCTGTTTAAGGTTTTCAGAAAAGTTTCACTGGAATCAAACTCCGATCTTGTACTACTAAGAGATGATGGCCAATACGGTAACGTCTGCACTGCTTCGTCTGTATCCTGGTAACGTTCTAGAAGAAACCCTTTGGTTTCCGGTCTTATAGAACTCAGATAGAGGGCGCTACCATCACGTTCTCTCTGTAAAGCTCGGATCATGTACGCCATATCCAAACTACAATAAAGCATTTAAAGATAAGGAGTAATTTCAAAAAGTAAACATGTGAATAATAATCTTTGCTGAAATATATCGATAGACTATTAGACTATATCCGGAACTCAAATATTCGGTTTTCTCTAGCGGTACAAACATACTTTCAACATCGAAATGAAAATGTGTGTACAACGGGATTTAATCGGTATTTCGTGCTTTTAAGCAATAACGCGTAACAAACTGTGTTGGTAGCGTCTTTGCTCGGACAAAAACCATAAATTTGAGTTCCGAATTAGGTCTATTGGCGTGTTAATATAGTTTGCATCCTATTAGTGAGGTGTGCCAATATCTTGGACAACGCCTCCGTTTGGACAGAAGGGCAATACAAGATTTCTGAAATCAATATGTAATAATTTTCTGCACTAAATCAACAATTCATGCACTGTTTCACGTACCAAATTCAAGCATATCAACTTGTAAACTGCTAATGAATGTTAACATTATCATCATCATTATTACTAATAACTCACGTAAACGACATATCTGTTAAGTTAAGGATTTATCTTTATAAGAATGAGTTTCGATATCTCCCTTCGTAAAAAGAGAGCAATTTACATTAGGGAGAGAGACAGCAATCATGTTGAACGAGATATATATGTTGGTTGATTCTTCTTTGAGGGGCTAATTTTACACAAAATCAATCATTACAACAAAACTTAAATCGCTTGTTCATGTTTTTGCTAATGGTTAAAACCACAGGTGGTCTCGAATCAAAAACATTATACATGTATGTACATATAAGGTATATTTTTATAAATGGTAGTTATTTCACCAAGTTCAAATAGAGATCAGTTTCTCCATTACAAATCTTACGGATTTATACATGCACGCGTGGCTAAGGAGGCTTTGCTCTTTCGAATGACCCCAACATATTTTGCATACGTCGAGTAATAAGGTCGAAGACCAATTTCAAATATCACGATCAAAACAGATATGTATGAACATGTATAGTGTTATTGATTCTGGACCGTGCCGGTCGCCTGTGGTTAAAACAATGAATAAAAAGTACGTCAAACTAGAGCTGTCAGTTTATTACAACATCATAATCACCAAATTATCAGATTATTAAACAAATTGTCAGTGACTTCGTACAGCCAGAAAATCAATGCAATAATAAATGCTTATCTGGTCCTCTTTAAAAAGGTTAAACATAATATACGATTGACCTCCTGCTTTTGTTGATTGACACATAAAAAGTAGACATTTTGGAATTAAAGCACCAGTCGAACTGCTCCTCTAATATTAACGATCATTGTATATCCAACGCGAAAACGAACGCGAACGCGTAAAACCGTCGACGGCGTTCGAGGCGTCTCGTGTTTTTCTTGCAGTGAAAGATAAAATTTGGTCATTTGGAAATATGGCGCAAGTAGATACAGACACGGAGGAGATCATAGTACTGTATATGTACGCAAAACAATGGTTAAAGAGAACGAGGCGTGTGTCTCTGTCTGCATTTTCATACAGTACATTAGTCTTCTCAATTTCAAGAACCATGACTTCTGTCTCGTTCATTGTCTTGTCCATATTAGAGTAGTCTGAATTTGAAGTAAAGACATGAAAGTTACTACTTGAGGCTCAATGCATTTTCGTACATTCAAATGAAGTTTTGTTGCTGATTTGCATACTACAAGAGTTTATACAACGTTCTCACAAGTAACATAAAAGTCACGCGGAGGGAAGAAATGCATTGATCAGTATTCTGAAGTGTTTGCAATGCGTTCCACTGATCAAGATAACCAAATATGGCGGTTGCAAACGTTGTCTGTTTGTTTGATTTGTACGTTCGTTTTTCATCAGTTATATTGATATGAGGCGAATAGGTACATCGTTCATGTGCACCAAGTAAAACTCTCATTATCCAACTGACCAATTTTTAAACTATTTTAAGTGTTCAATGTTACTATTTGGAAAATCAAATCACATATCATTTTCTACATTTATTTTGATTATCTTCGGCTCTGTTTCTAACATATACTTGCAGTTGAATATTTTCGGTCATTTACAATTTTTCATTCATATACAGTAAGGATATGTGGTTGCAAGCTAGGCTTGAATCAACAACCCAGTATCAGTGAAGAGTGACAGGGAATTGAAGTCGACGAGTTTATTTATTCAACAGAATAGAACAGAACAGATTATTCATTCAACCACGCGATTGGTTTTCAAACATGACAACAAAATAGTTCTACTCACCTGAATAACAAAGTGGATCTAATGGAGTTTGAATACAGATAATTATTTAATGTTGTACCGAATGAGTTACCAGTCAAACCAACCAGAATTAATACAGGTATAAGAATGATTGCCAACATTTTTATCATCTGATTCCTCTGACCAGCTGTTGTAATTGGGTCACCTGAAAGCAACAAAGTTTACATTTTTATATATATTTCTGTATTATTAAATCTTATTTAACTGTCGGTGGCGCAAACACTAACCCCTCGTTTTTAAATACTTGAAATTTTGTTCGATAATTTCCGTAAATAAATATGGGTATATTTTTTATCGATCGTGTGTACAGACGTACTGTAGTGAGTATTTAAACCTGTGGGATTAAACTATGCACCAGTTGAATGAAATTTAACTATGTACCGGTTTTTTCTACGAACAATTTCTTTATATTTTTCGAGCATACCTCAATTATTTATCGTCGGTGTATTTTTTAACTATGAAAAGTTCCACATGAGGAGATACAATATACTCAGGAAAATTGAATCAAAATAAAAAATATAATGCCACAGTCCGATTATACGATAATGTATACAAATATACTTTATATTAGGTTAAGTGCGGTTGAAAGTCTGCTTCCATATACATGTTCAATCGACTTTATACAATTTGTACAATAACTGCTGATCATAAAAATCGCTTTAAGACGGGTGGTGTCTCACAGTACGCAGCTACTCATTTAACACCTTGGTTAAGTGGAACAACTACAGTTGTTAATTTCTTGCTCAATGAAATTTAGCAGCGCCCATAGTGTGGGATCTAACCCGGGACGTCACGGTCCCTAAGCGCATCCTACCACTGGACCAATGCTCAATGTGCAGTATTTGGATGACCTTAAAATCTAAACCATTGTCATTGCCCTAATTGTTCAGGACTTTGATTGAATTTATTATGCTATATGAGTACAGTAAAAGGTGACATTATCAACTATAGTCAGACTATATATAAAATACATGTACGAATGTAATTTGCGCGAGCTTGAATCAGTTTTCATTAGTACCGGGTTCCGAAATAGTAATGACTAGCGTTGCAAATCGGCTGAGATTTTCAATATCGCTTATCGAAACCATCGGACAAATTACTATTGATAGTTTTACCGATAATACTATGGTTAGCAAGTATCCAGAAACTTAACATGTCACAGAGTCAGCTAACAAAATATTTGAAATTAAAAGAGTTTAATCATTTATAGATACAATTGCGTGTAATAAACTTGTATATAGTACTGCAGATATGCATTGCAATGATATACAGTAAAGTTCCACTACTATGAGACCATTAACAGTCTAATTATAGGAACCCTGTTCTTCACAAATGTGGCGACAGGAATGGAATTGTCATTAGCGACTATCGATATTTTCAAGTCACAATCGATAGTCGGCGATGCTAATACAAAAAAAAATCGCCGATTTTTCGAAAGTCACACTTCTAGACAAGCACTAATGATGACTGAACTTAACAAACAAAAATCTAAACTATAGTTCGTACAGAAAAACAAAAAAACTGTGTATATAAACAATACAATGAACTATTTCACAACAGAGGGTGTTCAGGTTAACAAAAAGTATATGATTTTAATATGTTTTATGAGTGTCTTGTTGATGTAATGGTAAAGCGTTTTACCATTATAAGCATGATCGACCAAGGGGTTGTGGTTTATCCGCCGCGATAAATGTGTTAAAATGAACTACATGTACACACATTTTATTTTTAATACTGCCTACCTCTGGAATGGATTGGTTCATTTTTTATGTTTACACAAACGCGTTTTGTTATTTTGTTCGAACTATACAATCTTACCTCTACAAGCATTTTGACATCTATAACCAGACTGGTTGACATTCAACATATCCATGATTGCAGCATTTAACTGTGAAGGTGACAATGACGCCATACTACCAGACATTGATGTTGGCATACCCACCTTAACTGGGTGTATCTGACCCTTATCTTTCATCCACCAAGGCATCTTGATTGTAGTCTTAGAAATAAATAAACTAATGAATGCAACATATTCAGTAAGAAAAGTTTGTAGTTTACGAACTGGTTTTATGACTATATTTGGCAACACTGGCGATCGTCTTCTCTCACTCTTACATTACATATATAGATAGATACATAAAATGCATAAGAGTAATGTGATTGGCAGCGCAAGACTTTTGGTATGATTTTACTTTCATTATTTAAAGAAGAAAACATATACAAATGTAGTCATCTAAATTAAGTCTCTATTGGCCTGTTTTAGGTTAAACTAAAATACCATATTATTTTGAAAATTGGAACATAACATTTAACATTGACCAAAAGAGACTGTATTATGAGTATAGTGAATCCCATGTCATGTGATACTGACTATATTAAACTATTATGGTGATAAAGGATTATTGTGCAAAACCCAAGCAAAATATGAAAATTAACATAAAAAAACAAAGTTTGCAACAACATATTTTTGAATCACTTGTTGTAAAATGTTCACCAAACATGATATATGATTTGTTGTGAAGAGGGCCTGGCAGAGCGTTAAGGCATTTGACTGGAAATACTTAAAACATCAAGAAGCATAATAGTAAGAAAAACTCCCAGAAACTCATTCCTTTTGTTTCCATGAACATATAGAACACTTATAGCGTAGAAGCCAGAAAGAAGATTCTAGAATGGCTCATATAACACAATGTTCAACTGGTTTCACTATCAAACTAAAATTAGCGCGATAGTCCGAATGACGTGAAAACCATTGGTTCAGTTCTACTCTGGGATTTGCTGATAAAATTTATATCTTTTCTTTTACTCATTCTTTAAAATAATATTTTAATATTGTTATGATATTCACTGGTATGGAATTTTCAGACCTATAATACTTGAATTCATAATTTAGTAATTCAATAAAAAAATATGTATCAGTGTGTTGTTTAATCATTTTATTTTCAAACAATGCATAATTACATTACATGTTATGTAACACGTAATTGACAGAAACATTTTTTGTAGTTGAGTAGCGTTCTTAATAGAAATATATAAAATGTACAACGTAAATAAAAAATATGTACACAGAGAAAATTTGCAAGTACATGTATAATATTTAGAATAAAATATAAAAAACAAATTTACATACCTTCGATGTTTCTTTGAAATCAAATTCCTTAGAACCAGGTCTTTGTTTTGACTACGATGTTTTCAGTATCCAAGACTTGTGTCACTAAATAACATCGTCACCATAGCAACGGACGTAGGGAAACTTGTAAATTGTTTCTCAACTAAAGCACGCATTCTGGTTGACTACAAGATAATTGTTAAATCAATAAAATAAGAATGATTTTTACAAGACATACTTTAAGTGTAGAAATATGCACCTATCCTTATGAATATCACTGAATAGTAACTTGACTGGGTTAAACACCCAGTCAATACCAATTATGGTCATTTACAACGGCCAGTTTACCCAACTTAGCTCTCATGGACCTTTGTCAATAGAACGAACTCACTTACCCTTCCACAAAGCCGACAACTTTCCATACTCCTTAATACTGGCAGAAAATCACTCATTGTTGTAGAATTTCCAGGAAAGAGTATAACAAGCCCGGTTAAGACTCGAACAAGCAACCTTTTCGAGACACTAGATTCAAAATCATTCGCTTTACCGACAATGCCATATGGTCCCATTTGGTTTAGCTGGCGTAACTTCGTAGAAATCTTCAGGGTCGCACGGCGCTATATGATAGAGATCTACAGTTCCAATCCATGTAAGGGATTTTAGTCAGTTATCTTTCCCTTATAAACTCTAAAGCATTCCAATTGGTAAGTAGGTCCATACAGTTGGAATCCTCGAATTTTATCATTGAAGCCCTATGTAAGGATAACAAAATATTCTATGTCATATATTTCTTGTTAATGAAAATATTAACAGAAGTGATGAAATTTATATAGTTCTTTTCCCTAAAAATACTAAGCTTGAATTTCAAACAAATTAAACGATTTACAAAAAGTTATTTAAGATTAATTTTTGCATATTGACATTGAAAAGTAAGGGTAAATTCCGAATAATCCAACTAATTGGACATACCTATTTGAAGAGTATACAAGGGGAAATAACTGACTAAGGTCCCTAACTGTTGAAATTCAAATTTGGGTTAGTACATGTATATTTACCACGGAGATTTTCTCAGACCAAATCCTAATTTCAAAACTCTTGATAATTTACATACAGGGTCTAAAAGTCACGTGATATCAAGCAACAAAATATTAGGTATGCAATAACATGGTCTTCGCCTCATACTCTTCCTTGATTTATTATTTAAATGGTGTCAAAATTGCGCAAGGTAATAAAAGCTAACTAAATAAGTCCTTATCCCCTGCTTAAAATCATTTCTAGTGGTAAACTAGTTCATTTGCTAAATAAATTTGTGTAGAGAATTTATAATAAACAATGGCAATTCATATGCTAATTAAGACATCTTCTGGAAACATAGAAGTTACTTTTATTTTATGAAGTGAAACGCAGAACCAAACGCAGTGAATTGAATTGTTTTTGTCTTAAATTTGATCTTTTGAAATATTTTTTGTTTTTATACGAAAAATTATCTTGTGAAATTGTACATCAGCAAATATAGATAGTATTTTTTAAAAAGTGAAGCAACCTGTCGAAAGGAACAAGACGATGTTGTAACGTAGTTCGGTTACAATTTTGTATAAAATAATAAACACTTTAGTTGATAACTTATATCACAACCTATTTTGTATTTAAATGAATTGTATGTGATATACATGTACATGTATATGATTTATCAGGCAATACATGTCTTGCGAAAATCGTCGCTTAAGAGCATTTTGATGCGTAGATAATTGAATAGTCCCGAAAATGTACTATGATGTACGTAAAATGTCAAGCATTTTAGCGCAACCGAATACCAAAAAAGGCTACACAAAGGTTGCTGAACGAATGGTTAAGTTTTATTTCAGCATTAACTCAAAATATCAAACAAAAGACTGTTGCCTGGCCTACCCTGGATGAGCAAGTTGGTCACATGCGTGATAAGTCAACTTGTTTACAACATGGACTATTTCTTCCTCATATTTGTCACCGAGTTTGGAATGAGTATGCAGTATTGGCACAAGTTGGCTGGAGTTTCCAACATTTTAATCACATTTTGTCAGGGTACATAGTTAACTATTATATTGTTGATTGTAATTATTCAGGTTCTTACAAGTACATTCTCGTACCCAGAGGCTATCAGGATTCTCGATTCTAGCTCGACTATCTAGATAATCTCTAGGAAAGAGAATGGTACACGTATTGTTCATTCATAAAATTGCGATTTAATAATTATGTTTTTTTTGCATAATCATGCCATAGAAGCAAGTCCATTTCATGTTGTTGTTTTTGCCTGGCGATTGCTACCAACTAATATAATACACACAAACTACATGTATCTAGTCTGTAAGTATTGATACATTCGAAAAACACTTTACTTTAAAACTCGAAGCTATAATTATGGGGATTGTCAGCAGAAGATAGAGAGCGTAATGTTGGTACAAGGTGAACACATACGCTATTAAAATTGGAATTTGCAGACAACACGCCATGACATGAAAATTTATGACAAAGTACATTAATATAGATTTACAATGGTTGTCAAGTAATAAAATAAATGAGGCAGTAATTATAAGAAATGTTTTGAATACATCAGTCGTCATAGAAATATTACCCGAAAAATAATTGTGGAGTTAAAAAAGTAGTCTGGATTACCTGCCCCTTACCACTATCGTTATCGGGTCAGGCAAGCCATGATCATGGCGACCTCCTCAGTTATTATTCAGGTATTACGTTTTCTTGATCTTGCATGATTATTTGCTGACGATAGTTACTTTAGTAGGAGTTCGATGCTATATAGGTAATTCGCTTTCGCTTTTTCTGATTACACGTATATTTAGCGAACGATTTACACAAACATGTCTCACTTGAACACAATTCGGACGTGGATTAGTCTCGTTAGAATTTCGGATACTTTTTTAGCATAAGTGTAACCCAACAACTAAAAAAGTATCCACTGTACTTCTTTTACAATGATCCTTTGATTTAAGCATGTGTAGTAAGAAATGTTCATTTGAAAACATAATTATCCAATACCTAATTAATTACATAGGGTGCGGCCATGATCATGCTTTGTCTGACGTACTTTTACCTGTCAAAGTACGACTGGGAACCAGACAATTAATAATGTTGTTAAGTATAATACTGTTTATTTCGAGACGGTGTATTTAAGTTGTTATGTAGAGGACTAAACTTACATGTAGAGATCTAGTGTCAAGATTGATGATAGCCATTGAGTAATGATGTGACAATTACACAATACTGTTGTTATATTGATTTATTGATGTCATAACTATCACTCTAACTAAACTATGTGTCACATGACACCATGTGACCATTGCCACCGCGTGACGTTGTCAGTAGACTGAACTTGAAATCTGACGATTTTGGTTCGATTCCAGGGTGGCGGCATGCCACACCCGGCTTTCTTAATAATAATATCATTTAATGAAAATTTGCTGGCATATTAAGTTCAAAGTTTTCTGTCATTCATAAGAAAAGTTAAAATGGAATAAATATAAATTTGATATAAGTATGGGTCTAAACAAGAGAGTAATGGCTAAGAAATTTGCCCTCTCTTCATATTTTCATTTTTTTAAAACTTTTTTTTCAATATATTTTATCTTTTTTCTCAGATCATTAAAACAGTGTATAACCCCAGAATATTCTTAATCACAAATGGAGAAGAACTGTATATTGTTTTTTTTCCGTTCCAATCTTATCCAAAGAATGATTAAACTATATCAACTATTGCCATGATGTTAACCGATAAAAATCCATGGTCTGAACTGAGATTCGAATCCACAAAAGCGGACACAACCTCATCGCTATAAAAGCTAGCTTTGACGCAAGGGACAGCAAGAGCCATATTATACATCTACCACAAATTTTATATTTTGTATTACATTTAAAATGTACATTCTGAGCAATTTTAAAATATATTTATACTAATTTAAACTAAACTAGAAGTGTTCTTCATAAATTGGTAGACGGATTTAGTGGGGGTCTGGACCCCCTGGAATTTCCAAAATTTACCTGTCCATTAGCGTATTTCTTGACGGTAAGTCATTTTTAAGTAGCATGAAGCGGTGCATGTAGATTTAATGGTTATGTAGTTTTTATTATCTTTATGTTGCATTATTCTGCAAAATGTGTACAATGTGGTTGTGGTTCGAACGTTTTACCCCCCCCCCCCCCCTAGAAAAAGTTCGGACCCCCTAGAAAAATCCTGGACCCGCCCCTGAAGGTACAATAACAAACTGTACGATGACGAAAACAGATGTATGACAAATGTTCCGATACAAGTACTCGGAAATCTTCGATTTTCTGGGAATTTCGATTTTTCTCGGATATCTTCGATTTTTTCATCTCCATGTTTACTTATTAGCGACATTAACACTATATGAGAATGTGTTGATGGTATTATATAATCTCTGTACACTACATGCAACTAAGAAGACAGAAATACTTCATTTTCTTGAAATGTATGAATACTTGATCACACTTTTATATACATGTATAATGTATACCTAGTTTCCCAGATATAGCAGTAATGGTAACATGTCAAATCTTATAAAGTCAAAAATAACAGAATGAAGACCCTAAATATGAGGTCATTCCTAGTGAATGACCGAGGAGTTCCGAATGGGTAAGCGAGTACTGATAAACCCATCCAGCTGGTTAATGGAAAGTGTCCAAGAAAGCTAGTTATGTGAGCGACCGCGCTGTTATAGTTCACCAGGAATGGTTGATAAATAAACGGTGTTAAATAATAAAAATATATTTGTAATGTGCTTAATGATGGTAAAGAAAAAGTATAGTTCGTACAAAATAACAAAACATGTTTTTGTAAACATTAAAAATGAATCAATCCATTCCAGAGGTAGGCAGTATTGAAAATAAAAGTTGTTAAGCTCATTATAACAAAATTAGTGTTGCGGATAAGCCACTACCCCTGAATCAATCATGAATGCTTGTAATGATAGAACGCTTAACCATTACGCCAACAAGACATTCGTAAACAAAAACGTATTAAAATTATATATTTTATTGTCATCCTGAGCATCCCTTGTCGTGGAATAGTGCATTGTATTGTTTATATGTTTTTTTGTCCGAACTACATTTTTATAAAATGTATATTTATCGATACTGTTGCATAAGATAATTTAAAGTATAATAAACAATGGAAAATCAATTGTCGTAAAAGTGTGATACATGTATAATGTTGTCGTAACAACCATTTGAGTCATCCAAATAAGTAATTACAGGAACGTTGAGTAAAGTGTACACTTCGTACAAAAACAAAATCCTGTTTTTTGCTAACATTGGCCGACGAGAAGTTTGATTTGTTGATGCCTGCTTATTTCATCCTCGGTAACCCAGGGTAGTATTCGTCAACGATTTTCATAACGTATGTGACCGTAGGTTACCGACGATGAGTAATTTTGTTACCTTGTGTTTGCTATGAGTATGACAATTCAAACTCCTCACACGCGATACGTCATGCATTAAGTAGCGAAAGAAGGAAGTTTGCTGCGGGGAGTTTTATTGGAACCATAAGACTTGACTTAAGTAAATGTGAACCAGTTGTAGACTATAGTTAGTAACTTCACATAAATATATGAGTAGCAGTGCAGTGGTAGGACGCCTGCTTATGGGTCGAGATGTGTTGTGTTTGAACCCCACAAGGGGCACCACTAATTTCCTTGAGCAAGAAATTTATCTGCGATTGCTTCATTCAATCCAGGTGTAAATAGGTATCTGCGAGGGTAATATGATTTCTTTGCGCCAATTTGTCGGCTGCACTAATAATCGGGGTAAATAGACTCCTCATGGAGATTGATAGATAGATACCAGTAGCCCGATGACCAGGGGTAATAGCTGTAAAGTCGGTGGACGTGCGTAAGCATGGAACTTTGACTATAAATGCCATTACATTTTTACCATCACAAATACGTATAGACCCATCCGACCTTCCAGACGTTCTGAATGATATGATTGTGTGACAGTTATATCATGCATGTATATGAATAAAGCGTTTGAAGATATATTCTATCACGTTTGTCTCCGGCTTTTGATTTACTCACAGAGTCAGCTCTTGCAGACAATGGTGCATCAGTTTTGTCAAATACGAAGGACAAGGCTTCAATTCCTGGTTCGACCCAGGCTTACTCACATTCAAGTTTGACAGTTGTCAGTGAATGGCTAAGACGTATGCTTTGTGTTGGTTCAATGTTGGCAAAAAGCGCGAGAATGAGAAAATGCTTATAAGGAAGGTTTTGTTGATCTAAATAATGAAGTTTTACAATAAAACTGGTTAAAATGTTTTGCGTCTTATCGCTGCAATATGACTGGAAATGAAACACCATATCAATCAAACCGTCTCCAATAATAGGCGGCTACAAATTCATCAACATCTGTACTTTTTGGAACACTCCAGTGCTTTGATTATTGAGTGACATTGTTGGGACAGATCTTGGCGTTCTTCATAGGTTTCAACACAGATCGTTGATTATGTACACTTAAAGTTTGTACAAAAACAAACAAATCCTTTTTATGTAAACAATACAATGAACTAATCTACGACAGAGGATCCTTACGATGGTAATAAAATATAATAAAGTATTAATTTTAGTATATGTTATGTGTGTCTTTTTAGTGTAATGGTAAAGAGTTCTACCATTACAAGCATAATTGACTAAGGTGGTGGTGGCTTATCTGACCCACTTAATTTGTTAAAATGAACTATAAAACTTTTATTTTCAAAACGTCCATTGCCTTTGGAATGGATTGGTTTATTTTAATGCTTACATAAACAAGTAACTTTTGTTATTTTGTGAAAACTATAAAACTCCAGCTTGTTCCTGAAATGATTTTACATAGAGATACTAAAATTCAACATCTAAGAAACTGTGAAATCAGATAAAAACATATATCCCTAAAGCCTTTGAAATATCTAAAGTTTTAACATTGAAGAATTTGTGGGTTGTCTCATGTCATCTTTCAAACTTATAGCCTAAAGGTATTCAACCATTGTTTGTGTAATATATCGTTGTCCAAAGTGATTTGTAACAATCATTTGGTGTTTATTTGATTGTTATCGATACTATAATGTCAATTAGTCAACTTGTCAATATTTTTAAAAAACGATTTAAAACAAAGTGTTTATTGTTCATACTGCTCATTACTTCATTTCCTTTTGTTAAAGTAATTGGTCGGCAAAGATTTAGGTGTCCAGACCTCGTGTTTCATTTTAGTGACTATCAAAGTTAAGGCAAGCGCTTGTGTCGTAGATTCTTTGTTTGAAGGATTCGTTGTAAACTAGTTTGTTTAATTTCTAACTTAGTCGTATAGAAAGAAGGTTAGAGTTTTTTTTTACATAATTGTGATATCTTTTACCGTGAATTGAACATTATATTATGAAATAATGGTGATATTTATGTTTATTGCTTGGATTTGCAAAACTGCGCAAATTCTAGTCACATTACTTGAAGGTGTTATTGAATATTTTTCTCAACTCGCAGTTTCGGGCCAAAAAGAATTGTGATCAACTTGATTGCTTGAACTTTTCTATTGTCGAATTTCTTAATTCCAAAAGGACAAACCATCGAGAAACAAAATGTCAACGATAAACCGAGAACTGAGAGAGGCGCTTCTCTCAAAGACGCAGAAAAGAAAATTCCGTGTACAGATGTTGAATGCTTCACAAAAACAACTTAGAAAAGGAATAGAAGACAAGCTTCACGTTAAAGCGAATGCCAAAAGTATCATCGCAGAAACCAGAAAGTGTTGTCCAAAGATTGAATGTTCCAGAGCTTGTGGAAGTAAGACAATGCACGAGTTGTTTCCTTTTATCAGAATTATGCGTCGGTACAGTGTAAAAAAGAACTTACTTCCAGACGTCGTTGCCGGACTTACTGTAGGAATCATGCATATACCTCAAGGTTAGTTGTCAATCAATATATTTATTCTTCTCCTTTAAACATTTTGTTTTCATTTCTTGTTGTTTACGAGGTCTGGTTCAGCTAACCAAGACTCCTGGAAAATTTCCTTTAATACAGTTCACAATCCTTTTCACTTTTCACAATTCTCCGCTTATGATGTATCATTTGTATGGGAAAGTAAGCTCTGGTCGCAGGATTGGAAATTGCGGATTGGGGGTGATAATTACTGCACACAGACGCGGTTGAAAGAGAATGTTATTTAAAAAAGACTTGCAAAAACTGAAATTATTTTGCGTAATAATATGTAAATACATGTAATTATTCATTCAAAGTTTAATCTACTACATTCACATGAGCATTGTTACATGTACTATAGCTTTCTATGTTAGAACTTAGAAGTACATGCAGAGACATAGATAACATTAGCTATCGATGTCTCTGGTACATGTCACTAAATTCTGCAACAACTCTCTTGAATTTGAAGAGTAATTATTGTAGCAAAAGCGCTCTGCAAAATGATCTCTAAATATATTTTACGAATGCCATTAATTAGATATTTCAAGTCAAAATACATGTAATTTACTGGCATGAACCAAGTCCAATATCAAGAAATGATTTAAGAATGTGTTCATAAAATCAGAGACATAAATGTTCCTGAAACATTTGGACAAAGTTATTACAAATGGCATCATTCATGTATGTATTCTCATATTTAATGTTGGGTGATACATAAGTATATACATGGTAAGTACTTAAAAATATTGCTGAAACAGACCTATAATGTAATTGTATTCCTTATTCAAGTAATCTTTAGTTAGAGATTAATTAAGTTAATGAACGTTTTTTTTATTTCGTATGAAAGTTTTTTAACTTCCTTTGATTATTGGAAAGTGAATGGTATTGTTATAATGAGATGACTTTTGTCAAAATGTGGCTGCACGCATGAGGCCATTACTGGGTTCCATTGCAAATTTCTTTGAACAAAACCATCATTATATTCTAAGCATGTGTTTAGTATCAGTGGTAGGAGGGAGAATGGCCATAGAAAATGTTACATGACCAAACTTCACAAAAGTATGCCCCACCCAGGAATTGAACCTATGAGGCATATATCAGTAGACTTGTGCTCTACCGAATGAGCTTACTCTAGGCAGCTATCCCAATGATATAATTCATTGATGTAATCATATATACATATATTTCTCTTACTTTCAGGTATGGCATATGGATTCCTATCACAGTTACCACCAATCTATGGTTTATATACATCATTCTTTCCTGTATTATTATATTTCTTCTTTGGTTCATCTAGACATATCTCTATAGGTAAGTTGATTCCTTTTTTTTATCATTATGTCACACATCTAGATTGTTCACTTTGACCTGAGTCATGGAAATTAATTGTAAATTTGTACAATCTCAATGTCTTTTTTTATTTTTTACACTTAATCGCAGACAATAAGACATTTAAAAGTTTTATTTGAAGTCTTGAAATCAGCATGTAAAAGTTAAATAGGTCTAAAAAAAATTTTTATTATTATTGCTGAAGGTTTAAAGTTTGAAACTTTCATTTTTACATTAGATTAAAAAAGAAATGCAATGTTCTTACAGAAGATAAAATCATTCCAATTTTGAAATGTACCATATTCTTAATTGGAATTTTTTCATTTGTCCATTTTAATTGTGATAAGTTAAGGACCTGATGTGATAATTTGCATATTTCTATTTGCTCACTGTTGGGGACTTGGGTCAAGTTCCTTGATTGTTGATTGCAGGTATCCTATGACTTGTTTATGACAGCAATATCAATTCCATCATTTGGAAATGGCTCTAGTAAGCTCAATGAAATTAGCAGTGCTTCTAGTGAGATTTGAATCCAGAACCTCTTGATCCCTTAGCGCAAATCCCACCACTGGACTACTGCTCCTACTTAATTAAAGTGTGATGATTAAAGTCACTACATGCTGACATGAATACCTTCTAGCAATCTGTAATAATCAAAGCACTGTAAGCACTGAAGTCAATCTGATTAAAACTCAATCTAAAATTTTCCGCTCGCCTACTCACTAATTAAGATCTGGCCTTTTCCAAACGAAGGTCACCTTCAGGTGACCTTTTCTCATCTTAATATTCATGAGGAAATTGTTATGATACGTAACTTGTTCACATCGTCTATGTCACGCAATTGGAATTGAGCTGTCCAATCGCAGACTGTGAATGATACCACTGTTAAATTAGCTTGCAAACCTTGGTCTAAAAAAAGAAATTACGAAATCAAAATGTTATTAATAGTGTTTCGTCTAGATGAAAGCTACACATTAATTGGCTGACACAAAGTTCATCTCAACGTGACCTTCCACAGAGACAGTAGAGATCCTGTACAACAATGCTCTACAGGATATCTGTTTACGGAGATTGCACTGAAGTCTATTGGGTTTGATATCTGTTGTGAGCTTCTGCATAATTCTCTGCTTTTAAGCTCAGGCATATTTATTATATGGCACATTGGTAATAAAATAAAATGTATAGCCTCCAACCATATTAATGGATAAAAACAAAAGAACCAAAGAGCAACCAAAGGTAGAAAAATATGAGTAAAGAAGTATTTTTTAAAGTTATTTTTATCATAATTTGCTTGTTCAGTAAAGTTCCGCTATTAAGACCATCAAAATTAGTGGTCTTCATAGTGAAAGAGTCTTATTATGGGACCTTTTCCTTCTCAAATTGAGCATTTTGGACTTAAAAATCACCCAAAATCGGATGATTTTGCAATTAGCAAAGTGGTCTTAGTAGCCAAACTTAACTGTATCCAAACAAATAAAAAAGATAACTATATTTTTTTCAGGAACGTTTGCTGTGATCAGTTTAATGGTTGGACAAGTTGTAAATAAAGGATACCAAGCTCATGTAGGGGAGACAATTCTAGCAGTAAAGAATACAACAACAGTTCACAACAACACTGTGATATCATCTAACCCTCATATAGAACCTCTTATGCAATCTGACGGTTACGCTAATCCTATCAAGCTTGGCCACGCCCTCTCTGTGACTTTTGTCGTTGGATGCATGCAGGTAAGTGAATGATTATTTCTGTAAGGGGTTATTGCACATAAGTCTATTGCACAATTAGTTGCATGCCAGGATTTTGAATCTTCTTTATGGGTTAAAATCTCACCTGTGAATGTTTTACCTTTTATTGAAAATTTTACAATAATGTCAATTTTCCTCTATTAATAAGATATATGGAGAAGTTTCCAGCCTTCTTGAAGGGTTGTAAGTACTGGTTATAGACAAGGGTCCAGGAAAGCTAGATTATGTTGGCTAGTTTCCGTAAAATAACAAAAATTGTGTTGACAACTACATCTACATCTACATTTTACGTCGTCTCAGTCACACTTGACTATTACGCGACGGGTGGTTACAGGTCAAAGAATAAGAGAGAGAATATAAAGAATAAAGGAAAGTAAGAAAAGCTTGATAGTTAAAAGATAGAGATAAGTTGAAAGTTTGTGGCCAGCTACATTTTCGCCCCTTCATCTCAAATCTTAGAGCCTTAAGAATCATAAGAAGTTACTTGTAGCTGGGTGCAGACTGCAGGTCTAGAAGTGTAGTTGAGAAAGACCCTGCTTGAAGGATACCAAGTCAGGGGCTTCTGCTATGGTTGCTGGTAGTTTGTTCCATAGTGAGATTGTTCGAGGAAAGAATGAGTTCCGATAGTAAGCTGTAGATGCAGCATGTAGGCATAGTTTCTTGTTGTGACATGACCTAGTATTGACGTTTGCTGGGGTCAGGAACTCATCAGCAGGTATATCTATTAGGTTGTAGACGATCTTGTAGAGCATGGTCAACTGTGCCTTTGTACGTCTGCTTTCTAGGGTCTCCCACCCAAGATGGTCTATCATTGTAGCTACGCTGCTGGTGTTATGATATCTGTTGGTTACATATCTGGCAGCTCTTCTCTGTACCATCTCGATTTTATTTATTCTATCCTTGGTGTATGGATTCCACTGATTATAATTTTTTTTTAACGAAGTAGTTTGAACCTTTTTCGGTTTTAATGATATCAGTTTATACCAAATAGCAAACAATGACTTTGAACCTTAGAATAAAGTAATAGGTAAAATATTACTTACCCACTGAAGGTTTTGTTATGGTTATAAAACAATAATTATCTTATCTTTTTCTGAATATTTCAGTTAATAATGGGTGTAGCAAGACTTGGATTTTTGGCATCTTTTATGTCTGACCCCTTTATTAGTGGGTTTACTACCGGGGCTGCTGTACATGTGTTCTCTAGTCAGATCAAACATATATTTGGAGTCAAAGTTCACAACCATTATGGTCCATTTGCTCTGATATACGTAAGTAGGCTTATCGCTGGCTTAGCGCAAAACAATCATAACTCAAGTTAAAAATGAGTAACAACTGTTTTGCACTAAGCCCCATTATGTTATTTTTTTGTTTTATTTATACTTTCCTTATTTGGTCATTGAAGTAAATATCATCCCTAATAAACAATAACAACTAGAACTTATGTGATAAGTTGGATGTTCATTATCATGTCCATCTTCAAGTACAGTAACTGTTGAATTATGATTTTTTTTCAAAAACATGAATTTTCAACATTCACATAAATCTGACATAAATCTGCAGGACTGATATTTTTTCTTATACATTTAATGTAAAAATAATGAGATTTTTCCACTTTTCACGGCCTGCGAAAATTAAAATCCATTTAAATTTAATGCGATTTTTTCAGTACCACTGATTTTCTATCTTATCAAGCATAATTTAAGTGCTATTGTTTAATTAATATTGATAACTTAAAAAAATCGTAATGCCAAAAATTGCGAAGATTATTGTGTTGCACATTATATCAAATAAAAGTTTTTTGCTGCTTAGAAAAAAAACGTTATTGAACTGTATATGATATTAGGAGTCGTTGTTCAAGTGTAACTTTGACTTGTACGCCACTTGACCTGTAGACTTGTCTTAATTGATACAGTCATTAATTTAATCACTGTTGTGTGCTTTTTAAATGCTGAAACTTTACTGTAACATTATTTCAGATTGGTAGTTATTTAAACCATAACAAATCACAGGTTTAGCGCAAAATGATCGTAACTCACTCTTTTCTTATATTGAGTTAAGACCATTTTGCGCTAAACCTGCAAAATGTGCAAGCTATATATTAATGTTAATTAATCATGTTATATTTCCAGTTTTATGCTGAATTCTTTGTCAACATAACACAGACTAACATGGTAACTTTCACAGCATCATTGACTTGTCTACTAGCTCTTGTATTGATAAAAGAGGGTATAAACAACAATAAGTCTTGTAAACCCAATCTTATCATGCCTATACCCATCGAGTTAATTGTCGTGAGTAATTCTATTTTTGTTATATTTTTCGTCTTTTGTTTAACTAATCTTTTGACAGTTGTTGTCATCCATGATTCATTTTTACATGTGGTTTCCCCATGTTTAGTATGGGACTGTAGCAAATTATTATTATAATCTGCCGAGGCCCATTACATATGGCTGTGCATGCGTATATAAAGGAAAAGTTACAACTACAATCAAAATACAAAATGACTGTAGTCTGTATTACATTTTAAGAATCCAATAATGTAGTTTGTGCAATTAAAGAATATCTATTAGTTCTTTGCATTCTTATGATAAGTAAATGTAAGGGAATTTTTCTCTTGTTTTGGTGCTGCCCTTGTCCGTCAACCTATTTGATTTATACACTGCAGAGCAATCATTGTTGCCCTGCTGCAGTGATATGTCCACTGAATTGATGGTCCTTGTTAGTTAAGAGTTTGGCACACAGATGAGAGCTTTGCATGCTGACATGAATTTTCAAAACTGACATGAGTCTTACATGCAAATGTGAGCTTTACAAGTTGCCATGAACTTGCAAGACTAAAGTTCTGCTGTAATTTAATCATTCTGCCAGCAGACACAGCAGACGTATTGATACTTTTGCTGTTTCTGCTGTGTCTGCTGAGTCTGCTAACTCTATGTTCATGCTCTGCATACTGTCTAGAGCTGGGCACTATACACATAAATTTTTCTTTCATAAGATTTAATATAAAGGCTAAAGATAATATTAATTATATGATACATTTTTATTTTCAGATTGTTGTTAGTACAATAGTATCTTATTACACAAAACTTGGTACAGATTTTAATGTATCTGTTGTTGGAGATATTCCATCAGGGTAAGTTATATAGTTCTTTGTTGTTTTCATCTCAATCTGATTAAAACCTGATCTAAAATTCTCTGCTTGACTTCTTGCTAATATAAGATCTGGCTATTTCATTATGAGGATCATGTTCACGTGACTTTTTTTCATTATAATATTCATGACCCAATCATTATGTATTGTAACTTGTTTACTTCCTCTACGTCATGCAATTTGAAAAAAGCCGTCCAATCACAACCTGTGAATAACACTGTCATCAAATTAGCTTGCATACCTTCGTCTAAAACCACAAATTACAAAATCAAGATGCTATTTATAGTGCTTCGTATTGATGAAAGCTAAGCATTGATTGGTCAACACAAAGGTCATCTTGATGTGACCCTCTGAGCAACCATAAGAGATCTTATATGACAACATTCTATAAGATATCTGTTTATGAAGATTGTTTTTATTTATTAATAAAGTGAAATAAAGAAAAAGCAATACTAATAATAATATACAGTAACCTCAAACAATAGTGCTTCTCAACAGCTACAAATGTACCACATAAAAACATCTTTTCCTACTCAGAGTATTTTACCTTTAGATCAGCATCTTTACTAATAAAAATTCTGATTTTGAAATGAACAAAGTGGTCCTTAAAGTGGAACTTTGTTGACATTACCTGGCAATATTTTCAAAGATGTTTTGTTTATCAACCATTCTTGTATTCTTATACTCTTGTTTATTTTGCAGACTACCCAGACCAGATCTCAACAATTTTAAATATATACCAGAAGTACTGGGTGATGGTTTAACTATTGGTTTCATAGCTTATGCTATAAGTTTTTCTATGGCTAAGATTCTTGCTGATCGCCATGGTTACAGAGTCAATGCTAATCAGGTACAAACAACATCTTTCATTTTGTATCCACCTAGGTGTTACTTGATATTAACAGGTTCTGTGTTTTCTTAATTTGACTGAAACATCTTTCAATTCCTCATATTTTATCGGGTACCCAACAAAATTGCTAATTGAAGCTAACATAATGAGGAAAAAAGACCAATAAAGAGCTAAAAATGCTGAAATCTGTTGCCTATTGGTGCCATATTTGCAGTTAAAATCTAATAAATGACTGTAGTTGAATCAGAGGCACTTGGATTAAAATTCATATCAAAATCAGTCAATAGGCAATGATTTGAGCTCCAGTCAAATACTAGACCTGCTTTTCATTTGAACTAAGAATAAAGGAGTGAACCCTATTTGTTTATTGTATTGTGTTCAAATTTATGCTTGAAACTATGATATGATGTGTACTCTACATCTTGATGGCTGCACCAATACTGGACTGCAGTATAACATTTGCAGAGCGGTTCTCTACAGAACAAATCCTCCGCACAACAACAGCTTTTGTTATTTCTTTTAGATAATTTAAATTGAGTTTAACTTCTGCAGAGCAACAACACGGAACAGCAACACACTGTAGTCCCTCCCAGTGAGTGTTGTTCAAAAGAGGTTGTACTGAAACTATAAAACATTAGGCTTTTGGAAAACTTGTTTATGTGTAAAATGTTTTGAGGTGATATTTTTGTATCAAAATAACTTTTATTTCCTATTAGTATTAAGGACTTGATTCAGAAGTATTTAATATGTTTTATTTTTTTATAGGAAATGATTGCATTAGGAGTGTGTAATTTTACGAGTTCATTTTTCTCGTCCTACTGTTGTGCCGCATCATTGTCCCGCAGCCTGGTCCAGGACACAGCAGGCGGAAAAACTCAGGTACAGTCCAACATCCCCTATCTATATCCAATTCTTTCTGACAAATCGGATTCCCTCAAAGTGGAATATTATCAGCACAAACCATAATAGCCACACTTTGTACCACAAGGTATCAAGTGCTGGACATTTTCTACCCACAATGCTCCTGAGTTGGATGAGTACGAAAATGTCAAAGGGAATCCGAATTTGGCGTTCTTTTTCTCAAAATTTTTAATCATCTGTATTTATAGGAACTGATTGCACTAGGAGTATGTAACAGTATTGGTTCTGTTATGAACTGTACCGTTAGTGTTGGGTCCTTGTTGGATAGCCTCATCCAAGATTCTGTCGGCGGGAAGACCCAGGTCTGTATCAATGTCTGGGTTGTTCAATAGGACCCTGCACAAAACATTTCATTTATATTGGCTTTATAATATATGTTATTGAATAAGTGATTTGATATAGGCCCTGTTATTTTTCCAAGTGCAGTCTTATTGGCCCGAGGCCAAAGGCCAAGTGCCAATATGACTGTCCAGAGGAAAATTAACAGAGCCTTTATCAAATCACTTATTTAATGACAATTTTATTTACAGACCAGGGTGGCATATTATCTTACAATAATTTAACAATACAACATAGAAGATATTACAACTAAAATTGGTCGTAAAATCATTGATAATACGGGCCACAGTTTTTGATATTGGCCCTGTTTAATCAGCTAATCAGAGAGCAGAAATTTGTTATTGTACCAGATTTCGGCCCTGGTTTTTTTAAACAGGTTTTGAAATATTGTTTTGTGAGTTTGGCACTTTTCAGGGCAAATGCTACATAGTTATTTAATAAACTATTTCATGATATTTGGTAAACATATTGAATTTACCCTATGAAATGAAATATTGAGTATTCAAAAACTGTTTCCATATCCAAACTTTCAGATCTTTTCTCATTATACTAGATCTATACAATATCCAGTAAAAAAATATTGTTGAGTGTTTGTCAACAAACTGGATACTTTTAAAGCAGGCAAAAAAGCTTACATATTCTAGTGTATTTGCATTCCTGTCTACATATTTACATGAACATTTACTTTGATAAATTCAACATGTTTGATGATTGGTGACTATGTTTCCTTCAAAAATTTATTACTTATCAGTAATCATATGCTGTAAGCAGATGTTTGCACAGGGAATTGTCATGTTATATATACATATATATGTTTGAAAAATGAAAGGGAAGTAACATGACAATTCCCTGTGGATGTTTGTCTATACAAAAGCAAACTATATCTAGTTAATATAAGACCATTATTAAAGCCAAGCCAAATATAAGACAAATGTACTTGTATTTAATATTTATTCTCTATATATTTACATGTTTATAATTATTTAAATGAATTTTTATCATTTACTTATTATTATATTCCCAGGTTGTTGGTCTGGTATCGGCTACTGTAGTGTTAGTGGTATTGTTATATATAGGACCATTGTTTGAATCTCTACCAGAAGTAAGTAGATTTTGTTATAGCTTGTTCACAGTAACCTGAGAAAATGAGAACATACCAGTAGCAAATAAATTTATTAGTTATAGCTTGTCCACAATGACCTGAGAAAATGAGAATATATCAGTAGCATTTACATTTATTAGTTATAGCTTGCTCAGAATGACCTGAGAAAATGAGAATATATCAGTAGCATTTACATTTATTAGTAATAGCTTGTCCACAATGACCTGAGAAAATGAGAATATATCAGTAGCATTTACATTTATTAGTTATAGCTTGCTCAGAATGACCTGAGAAAATGAGAATATATCAGTAGCATTTACATTTATTAGTTATAGCTTGCTCACAATGACCTGAGAAAATGAGAATATATCAGTAGCATTACCATTCATTAATTGTAGCTTGGTCACAATGAACTGAGAAAATGAGAATATATCAGTAGCATTACCATTCATTAATTGTAGCTTGGTCACAATGAACTGAGAAAATGAGAATATATCAGTAGCATTACCATTCATTAATTGTAGCTTGGTCACAATGAACTGAGAAAATGAGAATATATCAGTAGCATTACCATTCATTAATTGTAGCTTGGTCACAATGAACTGAGAAAATGAGAATATATCAGTAGCATTACCATTCATTAATTGTAGCTTGGTCACAATGAACTGAGAAAATGAGAATATATCAGTAGCATTACCATTCATTAATTGTAGCTTGGTCACAATGAACTGAGAAAATGAGAATATATCAGTAGCATTACCATTCATTAATTGTAGCTTGGTCACAATGAACTGAGAAAATGAGAATATATCAGTAGCATTTACATTTATTTGTTATAGCTTGCTCACAATGACCTAAAAAATGAGTATATTTCAAAACTTATGTTCATTACCACTGGCCTTAAGTGTGTTGTTGCTTACCATGGTAGGATCAGTTATTAAATGATCCTATTGTAGGAGCAGTTATTAATAAATTCTACTTGTTAAATAGTAATGCTGAAATATTGTTAATGTTGAAAAAAATTTAATGTAATGATTTTTCTCAAGTCAATATGTTGAAATTTTTTAATGTAATGATTTTTCTCAAGTCAATATGTTTAAATTTTTTAATGTAATGATTTTCTCAGGTCAATTTGTTGAAATTTTGTAATGTAATGATTTTTCTCAATTCAATTTGTTGAAATTTTTTCATATCATGATTTTTCTCAGGTCAATTTGTTGAAATTTTTTAATGTAATGATTTTTCTCAAGTCAATTTGTTGAAATTTTTTAATGTGATGATTTTTCTCAATTCAATTTGTTGAAATTTTTTCATATCATGATTTTTCTCAGGTCAATTTGTTGAAATTTTTTAATGTAATGATTTTTTCTCAAGTCAATTTGTTGAAATTTTTAAATGTAATGATTTTTTCTCAAGTCAATTTGTTGAAATTTTTAAATGTAATGATTTTTTCTCAAGTCAATTTGCACAGGATATATATGCTATGGTTATCTGATATTTTAAATGTAAATGTATATGGAATCATATTCATTGTATTCAGGTCACCATGAACAAACAATATTGATTTTGTAGAATTGAGACAAAAGACTTTTAGTTTTTAGTTATGATGTCATACTATTGTACATGTATTTGTTTTATACATGTATAGTCCGTTTTTTCTCAACTGTCAAAGCTTGAATAATTTCACAGTGATTGAATGCATTGTTTTTGTACTGGTGGCCTTATTGTTATTAAATATATCTTGACTAAAACATATCATACGGCCTAAGCAGCTTTACTCGATCATAATACACTCTTTCGGAAACTCATGGATGTATCAAGGCAATAATTTTAACAAATTAACGCATTCACCGAGAAATTATTCATGTTTTGACAGTTGAAGAAAAACGAACAATACATTGTATTACAGTTCCTATATCACTATCATAACTTGAAACTTTGACTATAAATTATTTACCAGTAATTAGATATTATCACTGATCACAAACTATTAATGATATGGTGATACCATGGACTAGTATTATAATGTAGAGCCAAGGTAAAACATTGTTTGTTTTAGTTCATGTTGAAACAATATACATACTCAATTTTCATTATAGTGGGGTCGATAACTGCAACAATCTTTCACTTGGTGATACAAGCATCAAATTTGGCACAGATGACCTTCATGGTCTACCATTCACAAAAAGCACGATTTCCACTTCGAAATTCAAGATGGCCGTCGTTTTTGCGCATGCGCCTAGAAATCAGTATCCCAAAGCGACTAAACTTCTTTTTACCACTTTGAATGTATCATAGGATGATACATTATAGTGTTTTTGCATTCTACAAATGTTAACCAATTTAAGACATTGATTTACATCATGTGATATACTTCCAAGGTCAAGGTCAAGGTCATGGTAAAGGTAACATACATGAGAATGTTGTTTCAAACTTTTTGAATCATTTTAATGATCATGTAGGGTTGGAGATGCAAATAGAAAATAGTCATTATTCAAATTAACTTGATAGAATCTTTGACAAATATTCATAGACATAAATTGACATTTACCGTGACCTTGACCTTAATCTAAGGAGGATGTTAATACCCCGTAAATACTAATTAAATAATCAAACAATTAGTTTATTTGAGACTATTACTTTAACATTGAAATATTAATACATGTGTTGGATTGCCTTTATCAAGTGTTTACTATGTTTATGCTTAATGTTGTCCACATTATGTGTATGTCAAAGGTCAATGTCACATGAGAAGGTATATATATATATATAAAGTGATTTTATCAGAAATTTAACACAATTCACGTAAATGAAGCAAGGATTCTCATAATCCTAGTCAAAAACTAAAGTTTCAACAATAATGCGTGATGCACACATGTCTAGAAGTCAACAATTTAAGGTCAAGATCGTAAAGATAGTTTAAATATTGTTGTGATAATTATATGAACGCAAACATAGATGATTTAGTCTGTGATGATTTCATTATTCGCACATGCAAGCGCACAAACGAGTTCATTTAAAACCGACTCGACAGCATTTGAATCGCTCATGACATTCCCTCTTGTCACCACATTTAGTTAACTGATGAAAACTTTTGGCAATCGGTGAAAGGTTGGCCAATAGCTTTTGTCATTCGTACTGTTTTACCAGAGCCAGCCGACTGGATTCGATCTTGATAGCCATCGATTGACCAAAAATACACGCAGCGTGGAAGACAGAACTTTTGACTTGTTCATAGAAAGACGCCCTTGTATGTGAAATTGCATTATAGGATATTTGCTCTTGGACAGAAAAGTCAAGCCTAGCGTCGCAACATTGTCTATAAGTCTGTTCTAATCGCGCATTATGACAAATTTCTAGAGTGTTTTGAAATCTCGATCATGTCTGCTAAATGTTGACTTAGCTTTTTCAAAGACCTACATAAAATGACTACAAGTAAAATCGTGGAAGAACAACATTCTATTAGATTTTTCTGAGCCGTCATTTTGTGTATTGGCAACCTTCTAATTGACTATCCTAGACCAAACTCAATCCAAGGTTTATAAAATCTGCACCTTTTTAGTGTTGAAACACGTTTAGTTAACAGCATCAGTCACACATGCTTTATTATAAAAAAGTTTTGCCTGTTGCTTTATAGTATAAAGTGGATTGAATATGATTCTTCGTGATTACGAGGATTCATTTTATTGTAGAAACAAATGGATACAATCTCACATTTTGTCACAACAACAACATTACAAAAACACATGGTATAGTGCGTACAAAAAAACAAAACACTGTTTATAATAACAATACAATGAAGTAATCCACAATGAGGGATGTTCTGGACGACAATATCATAAACAATTGTGATATATTTTACGAGTGGCTTAGTTGTTGGTGTAAAGCGTTCTACCATGATTTACCAAGTGGTGGTTGTTTATCCGCCATGCTAATTTTGTTAAAATGAATTACACAAATTTCATTTTCAATACTGCCCACCCTAAAAATGGATTTTCTCATTTTTAATGTTTACCCAAACACGTTTTGTTTTTTTGTACGCACTTTAAGTATTTTGTCGGATCAGAACCCAATTTAGTTCGGTCTTGTTGTCACTACCTCGTACAATTTTCTGCCAATTTGGTCGTAAATTTGTTTTGAGTGCTTCTCTATGGCGCTCACGTTTGTCTCTAACTGACCCTCGTAAACATCGAAACTAATTACATGTGTATGTCCTGTTATATTTCGAGACATATGCATGCACCTATGGAATAAAATCTTTAAAAACATATTATCCAAAGGCCTTTAATGCTTTCTGAGAATCAGAATATACGAGCAAGAATCCATAAATAACAGTTGCATCGGAAATATGCTGATAGTCAGGGATTATTACCGGAGTCTGAAAAGTATTGGCCAGCTGATATGTCTGACCTGTATAGTCTGCTAGTGTCAATTTGTGTGGCTACGAATGACTAATCTGTTAGGCTGCTCGTTTTCTAGCATATTCAAATTTGCAAATAGTAATCATTTGATGAAGGAAGTTTTGTGATACTTTGCACTATTGCATTACAAAGCTTCATTAATACAAGCTGATCAAGATGGATTAAACCTAAAAACAATTTGAATTGTCCTATGAAAGGGTGGCATACTTGGAGTTATTTTAGAATATTCATTTGAGCTACTAACAATTTGGGGGAGACATAAACTTTGTCAGATAGAGACAGCAGCACTAATCTAAATCGGTTGTTATAGAAATACATGATGGATTTTTGTACACATTTCCTGCTCTAAAGTTAATATTTTTACTGCCTTACTGTAAATAACATTGAGATATGGGATACAATGTACAACTGTCTGCATATACTTCTAAAATCTTGGCCACACATTTATAGAAGAAGGAAATCGGTTGGATACTGACAAAAAATTGAGTGTAGCTACTGAGGCATGTAATACTTTATGAATATGTTGTCAAAGCAGTTTTTGGATTCAAACCGTAGTTATGGATGATAACGGATTAATTTCTGATTTGTACTAATTGATACGAACGCCGCTGAATTTAATTCAAAGTTGTCCGGGATCATCATTCCTAAATATGTGTCAATGGAAAGAGTACCCTACATCTAACCCAATGATTCATTCAGTATTATCTAAATTCCGTGTAAGCTGTACACCATTGTGGTAACTTAAACCCTGTTACCATTGGCTCCCTCACGTTGACTAACGATAGTTATATAATATTAAGAGGGGTTGATTCGATAACATTTGAGACTTTTTAGTATAATGTACAGACATCTGTTTGTTTCAACAGCACACAAACAGAGAAAAATATCATGTGTTAATACAGCAACAAGCACACTTTAATTGACACTCATATACATGCCGAGTATCAAAGCACAGGCGGTCGTATATGTAATGTTTTCGAACCGGAACCGCGAATGATGCCTAGGTTTCATTGTAGTGATGTCACCAGATGCACTGGTTATACTTTGAGATGTAGTCTAATAAATGAGAAATGTTCTGAATCAATTTACTGCAATGAATTTCATCTGAGAAAAAGCGTTAGTATATAAAATTATTTGGCGTCTTGTAATGGCCGCCATTTTGAATTGACAGCCATTAAATGGATTTTGTTTGAAAAAAATTAACAGAATTGTTTATTTGTTATAAAATATTGAAAATATATTGATAATTACGTAAATAAAAATAATTGAAAAGGCTATTTCATATGAACAGGACAAAAAATCCCTATCGTCGGCGGCCATTTTGAAAATATGGCGGCCATCTTGAATTTCGAGGTGGAAATCGTGCTTTTTGTAAACTACACACTATGTACAACAACTGTACCAAATTTGGTGCTTGTATCACTAAGTGAAAGATTGTCGTGAAAAATGACACTTATCGACCCCACTATTATACCAGTACATGGAAATAAAGATTAATGGCCTTTAAATCATTCCTGAAAAAGACCTTATTCGGAACTCAAATTTCTGGTTTTATTCCATTTGTTTGTACAGCAGGGGAAACTTGAATATTAATATATAAGTGTATTGACAAGTGGCGCTTTTCACAAAAATCTTACGATAAAAATCATCGTAAGTCAAAAGCAGGAAGCAATAATAATACCATCATTTTTTGGCCAATTAATTCCAAATATAATTGAGTTGTGTAGAATAGTTTTTACCTTTTGGATATCATATCATACTTATGTTTATTATGCTCCTGACTTCGAACTGCAAAATTATGAATTTGACTTACGATAACTGTTTCGTAAGAATTTTTGTGAAAACTTTATTGATAGTGATTGAGCAACTTGTTAGTCATGCAAAAATTGCAGCAAACAGTATATCCTTACATATACAATTATATATATCTTAAAAAAAAAACAACAAAAAAACTTTAATTAACATAATGACATGGATTTTCAATTAAAACACTCCTTTTTAGAATTACAATTTCTCTTATTACAAGTTAAATTCAAAAATTTTGATAGAAATGTTTAATGCAGGCCCCATGATTATCTGAGAAAAGTGCAAAGTGCAGTGATCGTGGAATTGTTCTGCATGCAGTAACAAAATAGAAACCCATTCCAGAAAGAGCGCACAATTCTGTTTGCGCTCCATAATGATATCAATAATTATACAATTATGCATTTTAATAATATATGGACATACATTATTTATTGAATACATTGTACAGAACACTGATCATGACTGATTTATTACCGTGTCAGACTACTTCTTTCTAAGGAAATTACATCACGTGGTATGACCTGGGCAAGGAGCATTAAAGATTTTATGATAGTATATCTTATCAAACCTTGTAAATTATAGAATAATATTTATGGTACCTATGTATGTAAAATTGATGGAAATATCAGCATCTTTGTCAACTCTATGACTAGGATGCTTGTTGTAGAAGTTACTGGAAGCCATTCTAACATTGTTGCCATTTGTGTGCAATATTTGTTGTACTATCTATGACAAAACTTCAACAATTGGTCATTTGGTCTGACTTTTATCTCATAGCAAATGTTTTCACCAAATATTATGTACATGTACTACAAAAAAAAAAACATCTAAAGCAGAAAACATAAATAAAACCTGTGTTTTCAACTAATTCCAAATAATCTGGACGGAATATTGTAAATTGCCTTCAAATCTCAGTTTAAAATTGACTGACTGCTTCAGATATGTAAAATGGCCTTATGCCAAATTTTGTGAAATATACTTTAACCAAATTTTGTAAAATGTACAAATGCCAAATTTTGTAAAATGTACAAATGCCAAATTTTGTAAAATGTACTTATGCCAAGTTTTATTCACAAGAGGAAATGATGACTTTTTGGGTGAGTTTGTCAAAGCAATATGTACAATAATTGTACAAGAAATTATTTGTTTGAATCTTAACTTTTGACAACTTATTTCAATTTAATTCAACATATGTTCATGCATGACATGTTATTTCTTTCAGTGTATATTAGCCAGTATTGTCATAGTTACTTTAAAAGGGATGTTCCTACAGTTTAGAGAACTAAAAAGGCTTTGGAGACTTTCTAAAAAGGATTTCGTAAGTACAATACTTCTTTGTATTTGTAAAACAGAAGTATAATCTGTCATTTATAGCTAATGTTTACCTAGAGAATGGCATCAATATTCAATCTGTAATAAATGTTTTATTACTGTTGATTTTGACAGCATAATGTGCAAACGGAATATTTCAGAACAGCAGTACAGTTCTAGAATAATCAAAGGAATATTTAGAACAAAAGCAGTGTTCAAACATTTCAATCAATTAAAAGAGAACACAGCAACTTATCCCTCGCCTCTCCCCACATATTCTTTCCATATCTTACAACTCTTCATTTCTTGTTATACCATGCTGGATTTCAAAATGAATATTTATGAATTATTGAGCATTTTATGTTCTACACACCAAATCATTTTGTAAAACGTGCTTAATAATAATAAGTGTTCAAAGTCTTCCTTTATGAAAAAAGACATTATTTAGAAATTCAATATGCAACAAAGCATCATCTTTCATCTAATTTTGTTCCATCCTATTGGCATCTTTGACAAGCTACCTGTGTATGGTATATTATTATTAATGTCTACCATCATTGGTGATACGGTTCCACGGTTGACAGATAGATGAATAATTAACTACTCAACTCAATAATAACTTTATGTATATGGATTTACTTTCATATGTTTCAATAAACATGGTCTCCCATGGGATCATGGCTATACACCTTAAAACTACAAATATCCATTTACATTTTGAAATATTAGAGATCTTACTGATACATTGAAACTAAATCATGTGACCTGAGATGGCCAGTTTATGAATAGACTGTTTTTACTGAGAGTTTTTCTAACTTTTTAAGTTTTTAAATAATAAATTATGCTGAAATAAAATCGACATGTAATAAAGTTGATAAATTCACTATGAGATCAATTATGTAGGAATTGGATAAAATCGATTAAAATATGCATGGAATTGTTGTTTAAATTACTTAACCGTATCAAATATGGCTACTTTTTGTAATTTTAAACATGCTTGGAATAAAATGCTGTTGGGGAATGGGAAGCCAATATTAATATTTTGACACTTGTCAAATAAGGGATGGAATATTTGTATATATGAAAAACATTGGAATTAGTGAACTAATATACTCATATAGAACAATAAATTGTATTATAGTGCCAAAGCTATGTGATTGAGGATGTTTGATATTAAATATTATAAAAACTTTTCATAAACAAATGAATGCAGTTATTATAATAAGCTATTCTAAAAAATGAAATGAAAAATGTTAAAGTTTTAAGTTAGTTTATAAATTAATAAGGTTTTTAAGATTTTGTACAAATCATTGAACAGGTAAGAAAGAACAATTCTTGGGGACTATAGCTGCATGGAGAATTATTTAAACAATGATTAGTAAGGAAAATGAATAAATTGAAAGATGAATAGTAAGAAAAATGTATAAAACAATGAATAATAAGAAAAATGAATAAAACAGTGAATAGTAAGAAAAATGAATAAAACAATGAATAATATGAAGAATGAATAAATTAAACGATGAATGAAAGAAGAGTGAATAAAACAATGAATATGTAGAAAAATGAATAAAACAATGAATAGTAAGAAAAATGAATAAAACAGTGAATAGTAAGAAGAATGAATACATTAAACCATGAATAGTAAGAAGAAGAAATTCATATAACAATGCTAGACATGGAAGATAAAGAGGTGACAACTAGTTGTAAATTTATCATGAAATTATCATATATTATGTTATGTAGATCTACATGTATAATTATATAATTAATCTATTGTACTTGTACATGAGTAATTTCTACTATTGTTAATTTTTATTGTATCGTGATGATTCATCATAATAATTTATATCATATCAAAATATGTTAGCACATTTTAATTAATACTTAGTGTTATCACATTATCAATAAAAAAAATTATACTTCAGTAAAGTTTCGCTATTAAGACCACTTTTGTTATTTCAAAATCATGCGATTTTTGACAAATATTAAGACCCAAATGCTTAATTTGTGAACAAAAGGGTCTCTATAATAAGACCGTTTCGCTATTAAGACCATCGATTTTGCTGGTCCTAATAGCGGAACTCTACTGTATTTTCATATCAAAGGGAGGTAATTACTCACTTTCATTAAAAGTATCACTAAAAATATGTGACTGAATGTTGTTTTATAAACCTTATCCATGCAAAATTGATAAACAGGACACATTGAATAAAAAATGTTATGTTTTGTAATCAATCATCATGGTTTTCAAATATATTTTTTAAATGGCATTATGGGAATTCTGCCTTAAAAGATTTTGTTACATGTAAGCAGACGTGAGCATAAAGATCAAGCATGATGCCACTAGTCATCAGAAAACTTGATATAATTGCATAAAAGTTTTGTTAACAATAGTCACAAAAATCATCAAATATAGCATTTAAACTTTACTTGTAGCTAGATTGATAAGGTTTGCTTTAGATTTGTACATGTAGTATCAAAATTGGACCAGTTGTAATGTCTGTGAACATGCATTAATTAGCATTAAACTTAAACTAAAATCCAATAACCAAAAATTACCAAGGCAATGTTCAGCCTCTAAAAACCTCCATATTCGTACAAGAGTTTGACTTTCCCAGGCTACACTTTACTCACTTGTGGCAATGCTTTCATGACTAATGGTTCGACTTTAATACCATACAACTTAATAAAAATCATTTGAAGGTTTTAATGTATTCAAAAATTATGAAATTTTAATGATTGGATCAATTTTAGTTCAGGTAGAACTCCCTGTGGATTTTATAATTGATTTTAACTATGATTTAATGTACCTAGCTAGTTGACTTTGTTTCATAACAGAATTTTAAATTATTACAATATACAAAAGCTCATGTACATGTATGTACGTCATGCCTATGGTGACATCATCATTAATTCAGATAGTACTACGTTTTACATGATAATTCATAATAAGTTACCAGTTAACAAATTATGTCTATTTTTTATATTTTGAAACTGCCTGTCAGTGTCTCTAATTCAGCGAAGAAATTTAATTCTAATACTTTATGGCCAATTGACATAAATATATATTGTTAGAAATATGAAATAGATATCAGAAAAAGCATTCTGGGTCTATTTAAAGTGTCTTACATAAGGAACAATGCAACAACAATGATGAAACGATATTGATACAGGGTTTAACAATTTTGCATTTAAATATTATTTTATCTATTTTGTGTTAGTTTTATTGAAATTGACAAAATATTCTGCCCATGGTAACTACAGCAAGATAGATAGGATGAAATTGCTAATTATTTTAAAAGGTAAAGGAAGTACAAGTTCATGAAAAAGTTAGTGGGAAAGCTCCTAAAAGGAAGTGCATGTAAAAGATGATGCAAAAGCTCTGATTTGCTAGTCAGCTATCATAAATAACTGAAGGATGATAAAAAAAACTAAATAAAGAATCAAACTGAGACAAAAACCTACATGTACTTGGTAAGACATTGTGACATTTTGTATGTTCCTATATGACATTTACAATGTTTCTATAATTACAGGCAGTTTGGTTGGTGACATTTACAGCTGTGGTAGTACTTGATGTGGCTCTTGGTCTTCTGATTGGCATTGTGTTCTCATTATACTTTGTTCTTAGACATTCACAAGAGTAAGTTTGTTTTCATTGTCTAAGAACCTTTGGTACTGTCATATAATAACACACTTGTTACTAAAAGTAGTAACAAATTTTGAGCATTGTGCGCAAATGAAGGTCCTATGACTTAATTTTTTTATTTTTTTATTGGCTTGTCTAGAGGTTGGACTGCAGCTTGAAATTGTCCAGAAAAATGATGTCATGATTTTTTACGCTAAATTTATATGATTAAAAACAACTTTAGTAATATGTTTACTGTTTAGCTTTAAGCATGCGTTTTTAAAAAAAATCCTGTCCTTGTATTTCATGTCAATAATAAGCCTGGTTTGATAGAGTTTTTATATGATTTAAATGATTTAACCAGCAGTTCATAACTTTGTTGTATTGCTTGCTAGTCATGGTGATATGTGACTGCATTTGAGTTTTTACATGGGGTTTCCCCATGTTTTGTAGTAGAGTGAAGTAAATCCTCGTTACAATCCGCCAAAGATGATTACATTTGGCCACATGTGGGCAATTAAAGGGATAAAAACTTCTTTAATTAATGTAGTTGGCAATTTGCAGTAACAAGCAGATGATTTGCTGTTTGTGCAGTTAAAGTATATGACTGTGAATCTTATCTGGCTTATGTAAGGTAAATTGTATCACTTCTGTTTATGGTATAATCATGTGTATGTATAGTCTGTCAAAACCCTATGTCTGACAGTGCTTTTAGTGCTTTGATTATCTATCCTCTATAAAAACTTGTTGTTTCTTTCTCTTACAGACCACAGATGAGTGAACTTGGACAACTACCTGGAACTGGTGCTTATAAAGACTTCAAAACAACCAAAATGGTAATAAAACATTACTATCATTATTATCTCCTGAATTAAGTTTAACTATCATGCCACAGGCTGCTGTCAAATAATTGTAGGAGCTGTAGTCCAGTGGTAAGGCATGTGCTTTGGGATCAAGAGGTCCTGTGTTCAAACCCCACTAGGGGCACTGCAAATTTCTTTGAGAAAGAAATTTACCTACCATTGTTTCACTCCACCCAGGTGTAAATGAGTACTGTGACCAAAAAACTGTGTCTGCAAAGTAGAAATGATTCAGATGATGACTATTTCTCGTAAGAATTTCGGATACTTTACTTAGTAAATTGTAACAAAACAACTAAATATATGGTATCCAATGTTATTCAGGTACTAAGTACCTTTGATTAAAGCCTATAGTGAGAAATGTCGTTTGAAAACAACTTATCCGATAATTTGTACTATACATCAGGCACTGCCATTATTTTGCTTTGCCTGACATACTTTTACTGGTCAATGTACAACTTGGAACAAGACAACCATCTTGTATATTACAGTATATTTTACTTAATTAATCACTGCGCTACTTTTTGCTACACTTTTCAGGTTAAAGATGTTCCAGACATGAAGATATTTAGATTTGAGACATCTATTTACTTTGCAAATGCTGAACACTTCAGAGATAGACTTTATAAGAAAACTAGATTGGTACCCCGTAAACTGCTGAAGAAGAAACGTAAAGCTATGCATGAAACATTGTTACGCCGGAAACAAGAACTGGAACAAGCTGAAATGGAGAGGAAAAGAAAAGAGGTAAAGTGATATATCAAAATATCTAAGCTCTAAATTGTTTCTTTTGGGAGTGAGATTGTTAGTTGAAATAACAAATTCTTGTTTGTTTTTTTACAAAAAAATAAAATAGAATATGTATAGCTAGTCCTAGTAAGTAGGAAAATTGCTGCTTTCATTTAGCAAGAAATTTACTTATAGGGACTGCCCTCAATTCAGTCCTAAGGAGACCACAGGATCTGCCTGATCATATGATCATATAATTAAGTTTCACTATTAAGAACATCAAAATATATCATCTTAATTGCAGAACTGTCTTAAAATAGAGATGATTTTTTTTTCAAATTAAGCGTTTTGGACTTAAAAATCACTTTGAAATTGCATGATGTTGCAATAATCATGATGGTTTTATAAAAGAACTTTACTGTGACTATAGTGATTATTCTAGTACAGAAAAAATCTGGGAGGCAAGAAATGAGACTGGCTGCATCTAAGAGTTGATATTTCAAAGTAACTATTCATAGGGAGGAGAAGAAAAGGACCGGGAGGAGAGAAAAAGAGCAAGGTGTAGTGCCCTGTTTTAGAATTCTGCTTTAGAATACAATGTAATTGCTCAATAAAATCAATCGATCAAATCCTGATTTATTTGTCTTCTGCTGCCAGCATCTCAAGAACTGGTGTAGGCAGCAGGCAGCTAAATCATCTGACATCTGATCTCAACGTAACTCTGTTTGGAGGTTTATTATTCTCGATACTGTATGCTTTTAAATCAGCCTTTACAAACTCTGACCATGTCTTTCTTGGATGCCCATGTTTTCTGGAGGGTGGGAAGCTCATATCAGTTGGTGATTTTTTAGATGCTAGATTGTGTCATTCTGTTTGTATTTCAGGCTAGAAAGATACGACCATCTATAGAGATAGTGACGCCAAGACCAGTGGATACATACGAAGAAGAAATCAAGAAAGTGGCTGAGAATAAATTAATATTAGAAAGATTTGCTAAAGCCTGGCAACCACCTATAAAGATTCTTATATTAGATCTCTCTGTTGTTAATTATGTGGATACTGTAGCTGTTAAACAACTCTCAGAGGTACGTTCTAACTCATTCTCTAATACTGGAAGTCATCATGACTCTTAAATATGACTTTTCAATAACCTTAGGTAACTTCAAATAGACCTAATTCAATCAGAACTCCAATTTATCTATTTTCTATCTGTGCACAAGCGGTATGAACAAATATTTTTATATATTATTGCTGAAAACACTAAGCTTAGATTTATTCCTATTGTTCTTTGTACACATATTTTTATCGTAACAGTTATATGCTATATGTTAAAGTTATATTATAGTGTTTTTTATGAGGGACTGTGCCGGGTGCCTGTGGAATAAATTAATTGTAATTGACCATTCCCTGCAAGACTTTTTAATTTAAATGAAAGTACAAACATAAACATGTGCACTTTGTCAACTTTTTGTTTATGGGACAAAATGTAACTGTAAACTTTTGTTTAGAATGCTAAAAGGTTAAGTCTTAGCACAGGAACTTGACATTCTGCATCATAGTTTGAAAAATCCCTTCTTATTATAAAAACATTTTATCATATGGAGGGAAATTTTCAAACTATGATACAGAATGTCAAGCTCCTGTTGTCATAGAAAGGTCTATTGCAATGATTCCCATCCAGCAATTAAGTTAAAGGACTGCTTATATACATGAATTGTAAGCTAGGCTGGACTTACTTATTGTACAATTCTCATAGATGTTGTGTATCATATTTCAGATTGTTAAAGATTATAAGGAAGTTGGTGTCAAAGTTTTATTGGCTGGATGTAAACGTAAGTTTATATACATGTATATTAAAACATTACAATTTATAGCATTATTATAGTAATGATAAAAAGCTTACATTTTGTTCGAGCATTGTCACCTTAAATGATACAAATATTAAACTGTCACCTTAAATGAAACAAATATTAAATTGTCACCTTAAATGAAACAAATATTAAATTGTCACCTTAAATGATACAAATATTAAATTGTCACCTTAAATGAAACAAATATTAAATTGTCACCTTAAATGATACAAAAACACGTGCAAGTCCATTTATATAGGGGAAAAAATTAAATATAGTACATGTATATTCAAATGCACTAGTATTCAAGAAAATAAATGCAATGACTGTATTATAGTGATGGTTGTCAATTATAGGAGCACTAGTCTTGTGATAAGTACTCACTAAGGGATCGAGAGGTGATTTTCTTGAGCAAGGAATCAACCTACTATTGCTTCACTCCATCCTGGTGTCAATAGGTACCTGATAGGGTGGTTAAATTCTGCTGCACTAATTTGTCTGCTGCACTAAGCGGAGTAAGAGACTCCACAGGGAGATTGATAGATAGATACCAGAAACCCGAGATGCGCAATGACCAGGGGTAATAGCTGTAAAGTAGGTGAGCATACACAAGCATGAACTACAAAATGCAATGACTTTTTACTTCTCTAATTTTTGAAGACTAACTGTTTTTTATCTTTACAGCTGATGTTCGGACAATGTTACGTAATGCAGACTTTTATAAAACAGTTGATTATACATGTTTATTTTATACTGTCCATGAAGCTGTTGTGATAGGACAAGAAATAGTTGACGGTGAAGTCAGGGTATGTACTGTACATCTTAAATAACTATGTGTTATTTGTTCTGTAAAGTGCCAAATTCACTGCACAATACTGCAAAACCAGTTTAATAAAACTGAAAACAGGGCCAAAATCTGCTATAAGGCCAATGAATATCAAATATCTGCACTCTGATTGGTTGATAAAACAAGGTCAATATCCAAAACTGGTCCTTATGTTATATGGTAACATTGTTATTAAATAATTGATTTGATATAGGCCCTGATATTTTTCCTGGGGACATTCATATTGACTCTTTGCCTTCAGCCTCGGGCCAATACAACTGCCCCTGGAAAATAACATGGCCAATATCAAATCACTTATTTAATAACATATAATATTGATGGGTCAATTAAGACCGGTCTAAGTACTTAAAAATATAGAAAGATGTAGACTAGTCTTGCATTGACCTATCAACATTTACTTTTTAATTACCTGGAATACAACATTCTAATCAGTGCCATCAATTGATGGACCATAATGGAAAAAAGACATCATTTTTTCATGCTGTATGATAAAGTGTGGCGTTATTAAATGAAAATAACAATAAAAATATAAAATCTTAAAAAAGCCAAGATTAGTTTTTATTTTCACTGAAGTTTGGTTCCCTTCATATTTACAGAAAAACTTACCTAAAATAGAAGATGTTCGCTTGATGACAGAGTTGGCCGAACCAGATGAGAATAGACATGATGATAGTGACCAAGAACAGTTTGCTGATGACGACGATGATGATGAAGATGATAATGATGAAAATAAGTCATCACCAAAAAAATGTGACCCACATTCCGATGATGAACAATGGTACGACACCTCGCCAGACGACATTGAAATGAGGGCAATGGCTAAAAAAAGTGCTAGTAACACTGTGATAGGTTCAAATGATGAAGTGACTTATGGAGTTTTAAGACGACAAGGATCTATGATTAAAGACGATCATTTTGAAATGATTTCATTGAAAGATGGTGGAGGAATTAAAAAATAAGTTTTGAACATGTTGTCTAGCTCCTAAGAAATTGTGTTCAATGAGTAGAATTTGTAACTTAGTAAGTAGCTGATATAGTGAATGTGATACAAAATAGATGAGTGCCTCATTAAAAAAACTTTATGAAAAAAAATCTGTGTTCAACACATATGCAAGCATAGAATTAGTAACTAAGTAAGTATCACTTGCTGTAAAAGTGATGAAAAATAGATGATACATGTATGTTACTAATGGCTTATCAACAAGTAAACATTACAAAAACTTTGATAAGAAAAGAAATCATGTTCAACTATACAGTAACACAGAATTTGTTAGTGACAATAATTATTGCTGCGAAAGTGATATAATGTTTGGTGAGTGCTTAATTGATAAACAAACCTTGTTGATATTTGTGTGATGAGTGTACAGAGAATCCAATATGTACATTTTTATAACTTGCTTTGTTTTGTATTTTTATCCAGAGACTTATATATAGAATGTATAGGTATGTCCCTGGAAATGTATGTCCCTGGAAATGTATTGGTACAAATGTATGTCCCTGGAAATGTATTGGTACAAATGTATGTCCCTGGAAATGTATTGGTACAAATGTATGTCCCTGGAAATGTATTGGTACAAATGTATGTCCCTGGAAATGTATTGGTACAAATGTATGTCCCTGGAAATGTATTGGTACAAATGTATGTCCCTGGAAATGTATTGGTACAAATGTATGTCCCTGGAAATGTATTGGTACAAATGTATGTCCCTGGAAATGTATTGGTACAAATGTATGTCCCTTGAAATGTATTGGTACTAATGTATGTCCCTGGAAATGCATTGGTACAGATGTATGTCCCTGGAAATGCATTGGTACAAATGTATGTCCCTGGAAATGCATTGGTACACATGCATGTCCCTGGAAATGTATTGGTACAAATGTATGTCCCTGGAAATGTTACTGTTTGTTTGTGCCATGTGTGTATTGGCCAGTTTCTTTAGGAATTCGCTTCCTAGCACTTTGTCCTGTGGTACCTTTCTAATGCCAAATTAACAAGTAAAAGCTACAGACCGACCAACTGACTGAACGACAAGCATACTCCTATATATGCACCCCAGAGTTTTTGGGGGTATAATAAGTATGTGATATCAAATAGAGTGTAGCTGAGTGGGAAGTGCTAGCTAGCGATGTTCTTACGAAACTGGCCACATTTTTTATTTAGCTTGTAGATAATCCTTATTGTTTCTTATTTCCAAATGATCATAGTGTAATATATATATAAACATGACTTTGCCAATGATTTGACTTGCTTTTTATTAAACATTTTTAAAACTCATGTGTTTGTTTGTTTTTGCATAACGCATTTTTTTAAATCTTGTGTCAAAAAAAATATGGTGGATACTTCATTGAACCATTAAACTAGGGATTCACAACAGAACATTCACCAGTACCCAACACTTACCTATATAAACAACCAGCGAATTTTTCACATGAAAAGACGTGGTCAGTTGCTGGGCTATATCTCATTTTCATTGGTAGAAGCAATGTGGTAGAATGCGTGCTTTTAGAGAGGTCCCGGTGTCGATCCCTTAGGGGCACTGCTAACTTTCTTGAGTAAAAATTTAACCCACAATTGTTCCTCTCCACTCAGGTGTAAATTGGTACTTTGAGAGATCATCTGCTTGAAGGTGATTTCAGTGATCAGGGGTTATCATACAAGCTTGTAAAGTCGGCTGAATATGTATATGGAAGCAGACTTTAAACCACTCTAAAAATCTTTTTGTAACTAATTTTTTAACATTCGTCAGTGTGAATAAAGTCTATTTTCTCTAATTTAAACAGTTACAGTAGCTAAGTATAAAGACTTTTCACTAGCAGTAGTACCGCCATTTTACAGTTTTGTAACCAAGTCCCGTAGTACATTGGAAGTAACTCCTGGTTGTAGTTGTCATTATTGACCACTCTACCACTGAACCTTCAAGCTCCAAATAAAAACAATGAAGAATGCCCATATCTCAGCTGTGAGAACTAGTGGACGGGAGCCGGACAAAAGGTCCCATGAATGAGGACCTTATCATCACATAAGTCAAATTGAGATGAGACCAGTTGTCAAGCCTGTAAAATTGACATGGGACTTTTTGTCCACCCTTGTCAAACTGAGATGGGACCTTTTGTCCAGGGTGGCAAATCTACATGGGAGCTTTTGTCCACCCCTGTCAAAAATGACATGGGACCTGTGTCCATGGGACCTTTAGTCCTACAATCCTAGTGGGCAGACCTCTTTGACACTTTTACTATGTAATATATGTTCTTTTTATTTGACAATTGTGTAAATTGTATTGTTAATTTTTTTATAACTGTCAGTGGTGCATATATTTATTCTGTTGAGTTGAAAATTCACTGCAGTACTTATGTACTCACGGTCAATAAAAACTACATTTAATACCAAGGTGTTCATGTATGTACCACTGACAGTTGAATAAAGTAAAATCAATATGTCAACAAAATATATATACATGTAGATAATAATGCAGTGACTAGGGGAGCACTAGATGGCTACATTGATCCCGATCAGTATTAGCGGGTGCAGTTGCTGTATGTTATGTGGAATGTAAAATTAAGTCTGAAGATTTCTTTAGTATAGCACCCTTTTCCCTTAAATTCATTGAGAAAGAACTAACTAGACTGAACCCAGCTAAGTCAACAGGTCTCGATGGCCTAGCACCTAAGTTTTTGAAAGAAACGGCAGACATTATAGCCGGACCATTACAAAAAGTCTTTAATTTAAGTATAGCAACTAGCAAGTATCCAAACATGTACAAAATGGCTAAAGTGACTCCTATCTTCAAAAGTGGTAGTAAAAGTGATAAAAAGAACTATCGGCCAATATCAATTCTACCGGTGTTATCTAAGCTATATGAAAAGCATGTGTGCATCCAATTAACAGATTTTTTGGAGAAAAATAATCTCTTCAGCAAGAGCCAATCTGGATTTAGAAAATCTCATTCATGTGAAACTGCCCTAGTAAATATTGTGGATGAATGGATTAATGAAATAAATGAAAGTAACATTGTTGGTACTGTATTTCTTGACCTATCTAAAGCCTTTGACTTGATTAACCATAAACTTCTTTTACAAAAATCGAAATGTTATAAATTTAGTGACAAAGCAATGTTGTGGTCACTCTCTTATTTGAGTCATAGACGCCAAAAAGTTTGTTTTTCGGGTAAACTGTCAGAATCCCAAGAGATCAACGCTGGTGTACCACAAGGTTCTGTTCTAGGCCCAATACTTTTCCTTATTTATATCAATGATTTACCCTTATCTGTTAAAAATTCCCACATGTTTGCTGATGACACAACCCTATCAGCATTTGGGAAAAATAAATCTGATGTCAGTTGTTTGCTTCAGACTCAGCTTGAATCATTTGAGACCTGGTGTTCCTTAAATGGAATGGCCCCAAATGCCTCTAAAAGTAAAACAATGTTCATCACAGCCTCCAACCAGCATGAGAAGTTGGAAAACATTAACATGAAGCCACTTAAACTGAACGATGAACCTTTAGAAAAGGTACCAAACCATAAATTATTGGGGGTAGTCATTGACAAAAACTTAAGTTGGAAACTGCAAGTTGAGACAACTCTTAAGAAATGCAATTCTTTACTATATCTCCTCCTAAGAATAAAACAATTCCTAAATCTGCATACTAGAAAACTGTTTTTCAATGCATACATCCTTCCACATATTGACTACTGTTGCACTATCTGGGGGTCTTGTAATGAGCAATTAACAAACACAATGGTAAAATTTCAAAAAAGGGCCGCCAGAATAATTCTTAACAAACCTTTTGATGCCCCGTCGGAGGAGTTATTCAAACAACTAAATTGGATGAAATTTCCAGACCGTGTTAACTATAAAAAGGCTATTATTGTCTACAAATCTCTTAATAACACAAGTCCTGAATATTTAAATAACAGATTTGTCTTAAGTAATAATCACCAATTAAGATCAAGTTCTACACAAAAACTGAATGTCCCGAAACCTAGACTTGAATTCTTTAGAAAATCTATAACATACTCAGGACCAGTCATTTGGAATGAAATACCCCTAAACATCCGTCTTGCTAACAGCCTTAGCTCATTCAAAAAGCAGTACATTGAATGGAAAATGCAAAAAGAGTGAAATATTCTTTGTCCACCTTAAACTCATCTCATGCCTATTATTCCTTTTTTTCAGGTTACTTTGCTCTCAATTTTGATTTTCTTATGTATATAACATGTTTTTCTCAAGTCTAATATGCATTCATCATTATGTAAATATTGTATATACTGTGTAATATGTTTGATAGAGGCCCACATGGAAGATTGGATTTATCCAAATGTGTAGCCTCTTAAAATAAAGTCTTTATTATTATTATTATTATTATTATCCAATAGAATTCACGATTGCGCCTTTTGTTGGTGCTAGAAGGTGAATCAGGGTCAATACCCATGACTTCAATAATTTGGTAATGGACTTTGTCTGGGCTGTGCTGAGGTAAATTAAAGTGCTGAGCAACTGGAGTACATGTATCCATATTTTAACAGATAGCAGGTTTGGCGCGAAACTGTTGTAACTCAATATAAGAAAAGAATGAGTTACGACTGTTGTGCCCAAAACCCTCGAGACGCTGCGTTAATATTCCTTGATGCGGATTTGGATTTCTTGTTTAATTTCACTCACATACTGTTTAGAGCATAACTTGCATGTTAGGAGGTCAAAAACATTGGTAGTGCAAAAACATGGACCCTACAACTCAGTAACTACAAATATAAAATAAAATATTATTTTAATGATTAAAATATAAATAACAACATGTTTTTTACAAGATATATATATTTTTATTTTATTTTCTTATATTTTTAGAATCATTAACAGCTAACAGACTTCAAATTTTTACATAATATTTTACAGTGCATTTTTATTTTTTAGTCTAAAATAATTCATGATCAAAAAACGTAAATGAAGATGTCTGTGCCACTAAATAATGTTTTCACTGTATTATATGGTTAAACAAATAAAAATTAATTAGTTATTTTTGTTTCATGTTTATCCAAGATTTCAATAAAAGAAAATACTTCAAAATCAAAACATGAGTACCACAAGGGTTTTTGACTGAAGACAAATTTTCAATTTTTGAGACATGTTTTTTTGAAAATCAAAAATGATAAATACATAAATAAAAAACATGTTCCAAAGTACAAAATAAATCAAAAGCTTAATAATAATAATATTCTATTCACAAATAAACAAAAAACTAAGAAAAATGTACAGGCAAGCACTACATGTATTACACATGTAACATATGTATGACTTTTATCTCTTAAAGGGAAATAATTCAAATACTTCAAATAGTAATAAATCCATTAAACAGATCTCTTTATAAATCATAGCTCTTTGTGTAAAACAAACAAAAAATCAACTTAATAGACAAAGTTTTACATAATTAAGAGTTATAATTTATTAGTAAAGTCAACACAAAAAAAAACACGAACATCTCCAGTACAAAAAAAGTATACAAATCTACCAAACCAGGCTTGGTTCTAGTAAATCTCTACTTAAAAGAAACAAAACATTGTTGTCCAGCCAAAACCTCGTAACTTCACTTCCGCTTATATTTTTACTTCAGATTTTATGTCATTTACCAACACACTTGTAAAGGTAATGGCGACCAACTCACCTAACCAGGTTTTGACTAGTCAACAACAAAAAACTAAACAAAGCAGATAGACAATTACCTGAATTACATTAAAATCATTTCCTTCTGCATCTTGATTAGCACAAAAAGTGATGAGATTCTATGGCTGTGAACACAATGTTTCTTAGAAAACCCTAGAATGTAAGTAAACAGCAAAACAGCAGCATGTTCAATAACGACTGTTAGCTAACGTTACGGGTATGGGAAAACTCAACCTGAAGACAACTCAACCTGTGGATAACTCTACTCAAAGTTGGGACAACTCAACCCGTTAGTTGGGGATTGAGTTGTCTCGGGTTGAGTTGTTTTTGGGTTAAGTTGTTCCCACCTTAACGTTACGAAACGTTCGGGGTAATTGAACAGGCTACAGTACTTACATTTACTGTTTAGAACAGTACAACAATTACTGTTTAACTGTAATAAATGGAAAATTTTCAAGTATTATCAAACTAGATATAGGTACAATTATTCATGTATTTCATGGAATTTACTAATTACTGACTGTTGTAATTATACATACATGCACGAGTTCAAACATTTCAAAGTATGATAAAATCTGAATGAATAAGTCTGTATTAATATATACATGAACATTGTCCTCCTATCTTAGCTCAGTGATTTTAGACTTACACTGAAACATTGAACATTTTCATGGAATATTGTAAATTGTGATTATGAACATTTTTTGATGACAAAGTGTCTGTACATTAGCTTCACATCATGGTGAAAAAAGAAATGTTGAGTGCACCATAAGCTCTGTAATATTGGTGCTACTTTAAAATATTGTTTGTGAAAATACTAAGATTCAGACATGCTTGCAATGTAACCAGTGAGTGAGTGAAAATATCCAAATTTGTGAGTATTATGACTAATTAATATTAAAAAAAGCAATGTTTTTTTTCAAAGTTAAATATCAATAAATATTTTCCCTAAAAGATAACAACTGATTTTTATTAAGATACAACTGGTTACAAGAATGAGATTCCTGAATTGATTTAAAAAAGTAAGTTCTACAGTAAAAATCAGAAAACTTCTCTAAGAGATAGAAAAACCATTGGTAACAAAATTTCATATTTTGAAGTAAATAACTGACTAATTTTACAAAATGGAAATAAATCAAAGTGTTTTACTGCTGTACATGAGTCCAGCACTGACTAAAACATTGTCTATACCTAAACATGTTGGAAAGGACCCTAGATAATATGGTTAAAACATTTTGGTCTGAGCCATTTGTATGTAGTATTCTAACATAGTCTATTAGAAATATCAGTAATTTTGTGTAAAAATGTACTTTTCTGCAATAAAGTATTACTTAACTAAATATGTGCACAGAAAACATGTGTAACTTATATATTATGCAAAAACTACCAAGATCACTTGAGACTGAAAACCTTTGTAGACAAAATTGGTAAATACAAACAATAAGTAAAATACATTGTATGACTAGTTACTTGTTGTGTTTTTTAATAGAAACACATTTCCTCTACGAAAACAAGACAGTTATATCATTATATGTATGTATTGCAACTATTGAATTTAAAAATTAACAATTGTAAATACATGAAAAACTCAATTCCGTGTAAAATACTTAATGACCAGAAAATAAATACAATAAATATGGATATCAACCATTCCTGTAAGAGCAGAACCATAAAGGTTAGATCAACACTAATAGAAAAGATGATTAAATTTCAAAAACTTGAAACCAGTCAAAGAGTACATAAAATACAAGGAAACCAAGAATAGAAAACCAGGAATATAAATTTAAACCAGTCAATCAATCATTCAGGCAATCAAAAAGTAAACTAGTACAAAAATTTGAACACAAAATGTTTAAACCTTTTTCCTATCATGGATTTTTACAGAAGGCAAGAACCTAAAATATTCCTTTATTACCCTGTCAATGTTTACAATATGTGCAGTGAAGACTTTAATAAATTAAACTATCTAGTTTATATTTCCTTAGAAAACTTCATTGAATTCAAAGAACATAGGAAAAACCTCAATTTTGAAGAGTATTTTACAAATACGGACACTAAAGTTTGAATAGTTCTACAAAATTAAAGACTCAAATTTGAAAAAATCCACAAAAATTAAGCTAATTAAATTAAGAAAATTGAATATAACTTCAATATAATTATCATTACACATAAGAGTTGAACATTAACAAATAAGAACACATTAAAATCCATCCATGTTTTAAATAGAAGAGGGTTACACTATATTGTTATAAAATATAAAGAAATACAATTCACCATGGTTATACAGACCATAGTATATTTTATAATATAAATATTTTAAAGAAAGGCACAAATATTATATCACAAAAATATGTAGCCTGGCAGTCACAACTTGAAATATTTATATAATATATACATGTATTATAAGTGTACACAATTAATTGGTCAATTTTAAAGTGACCACAGAAAAGGGCTGAATGAAACACTATTGTTAATCCATTTGAAAATAAAGGGAGCTGCAATAGTGTAACATTCAGCCCTCAACTGATACTAATCTAGTAAACACAGAAAAAATCACCAATAAATCTCATATTTCCAAGCTGGTCAAGCACTATATTAGTACGTCAGAACTATAATAACAATCTATAAATTATAATCCAGTATATTTATACTTTAGGTTCCAGCAGTTATTTAAAAGCAAGGTACAAACTTAAGGTATCAAGTTATCAAATATTCTAGCTATGCTGTACTGTTTGGACCCACATATTACCCAGGTTAATACATTGACACTAACAAATATAGAACATAAAAAGAAATATTCTAAAACATTTAGAATCTTATTTTCTGCACTATCTAGCAAACAATTTCTACCCTTGACAGAGAAAATAAAAATGGTCAGAGGGAATTAAGATTAAGTCTTTTAGGGAGTTTTGAAAGCCTGTGTTAATCGTAATTAAATAATTATATATACTTTGAAACATAACTATTTTGCTTAGATAACTATTTTGTTAATGAAGTACATCCATTTTTTAAATGCAAAAAATCATAAATTCAATGAAGACAAAATATGAAATATTGTGATCAAAATATGCAAATTATATGCAAATCATATATAAATTACATTGTATATGCAAATTTATTATAATTATTGAATAATGATAAAAAATGAGATATCTCTAATACTGAAAATGATTGTAATTTATGTACTATGTACATTATTATAATATAAATTATGAATTTACTGTGATTTTAAATAATTTTAATGACATAAGGGGTCAAAGGGTCAGTGCAAAAATAAAATCTGAATATTTTATAACTATGCTTATATAAGAGCAAAGTGCATGTCCTGGCTAACAATGTTTCTAATATGTTCATTATATGCACAAAATATGAAGTATATATGAAATATATACAATGATTTGGATGTTTGTATTCATCTTATACAAATATTAACATTATTGTTTAATATCTTAATTATAGTTAACTGTGATATTAACCAACATGTCCTTAAATCAGAAATCCCTTTGTAAACATTTGCATGAAAAATACAAGTTGAAATTTGCCTGAAATAATTACCTTTTTCAGACAATTTTGCATAGCATGACAATATATTCCTGATTCATTTAAAATTAATCATCTAACTTTTCTAATCTTAAAGAATAATAATAAATCATATCTCAAATAGTTTTTTTTGCCTTTCTTGAACAGAAGAATATTCAAATTGTAAAACTATACTGCATTAAAGTCCGGTCACAAATTCAGAAAAATATGTTCGGTCTTAAAAAATGTGAAAAAAATGTGAAAAAAAAATGTTAAAACTTACTGCTATGCTGAAGAATTAAATGCATGTAAACAATGCACAATAAAGTTGTGAGTATGTCTTTTACTGAATGATATAGAAGAGTCCATCTTGACCCAAATATCTCATGGAACTCCTAAATTAACAGGTAACTACCCCATATTTGTATCAACTATTGTATACCGTTATATGAATTTATCATTATAACAAAGTTGCAATGTACCAGTATCTTTATAAATACAGCCTACATTCAGTAGACAATGAGTAGAGGAGACCATTATACATTTAATTGTTACACATAATATACACAGTGGCGTAACAAAACAAAAATGGTGGAATTTTGGAAATCTAAAAACACACCACTTTATGATGGGGTATATTTCGTAAGGAACAAAAATCAAAGAAATTACATTAATACCTGAAAAACGTGGTTAAGACGATAAAAATCTGTCATTTTCAATTATTTTGGTCACATGCTATGCCACCCTGTCCAAAAAGACAAAATATTTTATATATCCAAATTGGGTACGGTTTCAAACAATGATATTATCATAATGATAAACATTTAAATATTTTGATATAGTAATTATGTGTATCAATTAAAAGTCATTTAATCAAATCCAAGATATAATACTCAATAATAAACAATTTATCTTAGAAACCCGAAAAACGAAAATCTCTTAAATTGAATAATAATCTCCCCTTAGACACACTAAATTATCTCTCTTTTGTTACTTAAAGGTATCTTCATACTTCATGAAGGTCGTTACTCATTACTAACAAGGGGTCCCAGGGCTTGTCACTAATTTTTAAACTAGGTAGCTCAAATGGACAGCCAGCTATATTTTTAACTATATCTTTTATAGCAGTAAGAGGTTGCTTGAACCCAAATATAGGTCTTTAAGGGCAATAGGACGCCCTTTAATGCTGAGCCCTGGGCCCTGTATAAATTCACAGGGTCCATGGACAATCAAAAAGTCAGCACATAGCGTATCCATAATGAGTGGGCAGACCATGATTAAAATCTTGGCAACAACAGACCATCAAAATGACTTACTTAGAAGACTACCTAAAAGTATTTTACTAACAGTATACAATAGTGATACAACATTAAAATCCTACCATTATCAATATCATTACTTGTGTTCACAAGCCTGTTACAGCCAGGAATGAATGACCAGACCAACTATACCTAATATTTACCTGTACATGTTATATATATAACATACACACACACTCTATAAAACCATTAAAACTGTACAATAAATGTACAAAATATCAATATAAAGCAACAAGGTCCTTAGTTTGTTAATATCAATTTGACTCCAATATCAATTCCTCCTTATGGAAAAATCCCTTTACTACCATCTCAATTTTTCATCTCTTTTAAATTTACTAGTTATTCTAATAAACAAATTTTACGAAATTGTCAAAGGTGAGTAATATACAAAGTAATGCTAAACTTCAATCAAGTAATTTTCATTAATGTAAAAATCATACTCGGGAATATTTTTTTCAAGCAAAATATCCCCTAACAAAAATTACCAAATAATTTTTCGGAATTACTAACCATGTGTTACTTTATAGAGATATATCTTTTTTTCTGGAAAAATTACATTTTTTATATTTTAATTTATAAGTACATTTTAGGATTTTTTATTTTAAAGATATAAATACAATAATTTATATACAAGTATATTATTCCCTCACTATAATCTATGTAAACACACTTCTATCAATACACTATCAGAGACAATGAAGTCTGTGAATATAAAACCTTTTTATACAGTCCAAGCTCCAAACTTGACTTAGAAACCTAGATATTCCTTTTTTTCTTTAACACATTTTATTTCCTTAGGAAACAGAGGCAAAACATTGAGACTTGCATCTTAGCTTGGAAACCCAAATATTTCTTATTTTAAAAATCATTTATCATATCTAATGATCTGAAAAAGAAAGATTTATTATGATGATATCCATAATACTAATGTTTGAGACAAAATTATATATAAATTGGTATTCTTTCTACTAGGATTACAATTAAAGCTATTTTCAGCTGAAAAATGTCATTTTTAAGCATATCTGTGTTTTATTTTTTTAAAAGAATAAAATTTGATAAATGTGTATATATTCCTAGATTGAAGCTGAGATAGAATAAAAACGTTGTATAATTTTAGACACCAAATTTCTGATACATGAGTCAACATGACAAAGTCTATGGTACCAGATCCAGTCCCAGGAATGAGACAATGTCTTTGATATAAAACTCCGATATTTGATATAACTCCGATACCCGACATCAAGCCTTATGTATATGACCAAGTTTTGGTACCAGACACACAAAAGCTAAAGTAATAGACCAAGTTTTGATACGAAACCAAGTCCTGTTTACAAACAAAGACAAAAACAAAGTGAGACCATCATTCTATGAGATACATAAATAATACGAGACTTCTTTGGTAATGTAGCATTGACTAACCTGTCCCGAATTATAACATTTTGTTAAGACATTTTCATTTCCAAATTCCAGAAAAAAACACATTATTTTAATCTAGCTTATCACCTTTTTATACAAATCAATTTTAAAACCTTGCTACATTTTAAGCATTTATAAACCAATAAAAAATAAAAATATGCATTTTGAAAATTTTAATCTTACAGAAATATTTCAATGTAGGGTTACCTCCCCTGCATTACAAAAATGTGCATATTTAAAAAAAGCATGTTTTGACTGGATTTCAAGTATGAGCTTGGTCATATAAAATGTTTAAAAAATCTCAATGATATTGATGGTTGAGCAGAAAAGTTTTAAAAGACAGTTTTAAGCTGAAAATTTGATAATATCAAAGGTGAAATCATGGACCTGAATGGTGTAGTTTTCTCTCTGTTGTGCTAAATCTAAGTATACTCTAAACATAACCACTATAGTTGAATATCAACCATTTTATATTTGATAAACAGTGATAGTTTGAGAAGATAATGGATAAAAATACTATATAGCAGGCCATTTTGGCATTAACTAAATAAAATTTTAAAAAGTAAGTTTAACAAAATTTTTACTAATACATTGTGAAGCACAATATTTAAATTTACTGATAAAAAATTGTGCAATATCAAGGTGTAATATTTGTATTTAATAAGTTATATCCAACTCTCATTGGCACATACATAAATCCTGCTGTTTTAAACACTAACTACTTATTTGATGATCCCAAAATAAAAATAGGGTAATCTATTCTTATCCATAGTGAATACTGAAGTACAATAGTAAGTATGTACGGGGATTATTAAACAAATATCAAGTATATAAATCAGTGGGGTTAATGTATGCCCCAATGGTAGTTGAATAAAATTTCTGTAATAACTTGATTTTATGCTATATCATATGATTCCCAATGAAAGAATAAGGGGCTATGTTATTTTTCTCTAAATCATTTTGATAAAAAATGAATTTCCAAACGAAATACACAAGTGATTGAAATGTCAAATTAAAATGCAAACACAAAAATGACCTGCTACATAATATTATCTCACCAATAAATCTATTATCAAATGAACACAAATTTAATTTTAACAAATCTAGAAACAAAATGAGTGTTGAAAATGTACACATAGATCAGTAGCACATAAAATACTATATATACTGTGCCCTCCAAGAGTTCTTAGGCAATAACAATTTGTGGGCTTAGTCCAAAATGGTCGTAACTCAAGTTAGAAAGGGTAAGTAACGACTGTTTTGGAGTAAACAAATTATATATACCTGAAGTAATTTTATAATATAATAAAAGCATACTTATGCTATGTAGTTCTTAAGTAATTTTACTATAATTAAAATATATTTATGCAACATAGTTCAAATCTAATTTATGCTGATTTTGAATATTCTCTGATGACTCTTTGATTTTCCATGGGTGTAGATCATGTGTGTGGATCGATTCATCCTTATAACAGGATTTTTTCCAAGGACTTTTAGAGGGCAAGGTAACTATCACATAGTCTAACATCTTCATAGCATGGAAACTAAAAAGTGTCAAATTTTCGGCAAGTATAAAATCAGGACTTGGATTCGTTGATCATTGATCGACGTTTCTGCTTCTCGGCCTCTTGTCGGAGTTCCTTCATTCGTGTTAAAATGAGTCTCTTCATTACTTTATATTTATATTTAAGTTGAGCCATATATTCTTCTTCTTCCTTGTCCAAGACTCGCAGGAAATTATTCAACTCTGGTGTACAGAATGCATCCCACTGGAAATGCAAACATAACATATTAATGTATGAAAATTTCATAAACATGAGAGAAAGTTCAAAATCTTTAAATTCATGAATTTTATTTTGGGTCAAAATATCCCCCGATTTTGAGGGCCAGTCCTAACAATTTTCGACAATTGTCATTACGCCAGATCTTTCATCTCTAAATATTCATAATTTGTTCACTAATGAAAGGATTAGCATAATACTAGTCTTTGGACACAAAGGATTATTTAATTAAACAAATTAGCCACTAGTCTGAGGGAGTGGGTATAGTAGCATCAATTCAAAAATTTTCAATTTTGGAACCAGTCCAAACTACGCAGACTAATAAAGACCAAATAAAGCCAACCTCTATATTCAATATTTAAAAGCAACATAAAACAGTAACATTAAACTATGCTAGTATTTCAGACCAATAAATTATTTATAACTATAAGGACAACTGGTCTGTGAAGCAATAAACATGTTTTAAAACACTTTATGAAAACAACACCTACTCTCTATAATTATAATTACATGTATATATAAATACAGTCACACCTATCTAAAACAACCAGAAATTGGAAAGTTGATTATTATAGAGTTGTGACTAGAAGAGGGTCATTTTTGTAAAATCTGAGACTGAATTAAAACATTTTGCAATGCACATTGCTTTATATGGAATGTCAACATCTTTTTCATTATAGCAGCATGTCATTCTACTAGCTGTTCTTAAATTGACCTAGATCTCTGAAAAAAAACATACCCTGACCAATGGCTGACAACTGGCCTACATGGCACATAGGTATGCGAGAGAACAGCCATTGAGATATATATCATCACCACAAACCACTCAAAAGTACATAGATCCCTCTAGGGAATCAAATCAGCAACATCAGAATTTGTAGTACTGGTATGTTTTATTGACTGAGATAATAAGACAGGATTGACACTTACCTAGATTCAGACTGATTCATATATATTACTCTGATTCTTTAGTTATCTTATATACTTAGGTGTATGTACTGTCATAGTTAATTCCATTTCTTTATTTCATTATGTGTAATTTGAGAAATAAAATTATTGTTTTTTTCTGTTCACAATTATTGTGCAGACCTGGACTGGTTCATACATTATAAATAAAATACTTACATCAATTTCCCCTGTTTCATTTTCTTGTAAAACTAGTCTATGATTATGTGCATTCTCTAATTCCCAGCTGAGACAAATAGATAAAGGATACTCATTATCTTTAACACGTCGTAATCTCGCTGTAAAATAGAAAATTTAAATATTTTAATAATATCTTGACAAAAATGAAACAATGTAATCTGTAACAATTAGGATGAAATACCTATCCCTTGACATTTTAAGTAAGAATTTCTATGCTGAGTGCCAAAACATATATCAATGAACCAGCGCAAAACTAATCTAATTTATTATTCATTAAAAGCAGTTAGACTAATTTTGCACTGACATATTAAAATGATTTTAAGCAAAACTAGTCTTACTACATACAAATAAAGAAGAAAATAGAACAGTTTTGTACTGACATATCAAAATGAAGTTTGCCACTCAGTAATTTCAACATACTTTAAAAGTAATGATATTACTTAGAGTCAGTAAAATAAAGGTCATGCTCTAAAAATGTTATCCACTTTAAAATTTTAACATTCGTTCAACATTACAACAGTTAGTGAGTCATGATTCTTCAATATTAAAGAATAAGACTTTTGTGCTGATGTTGGCATAATTTTTCCAGCTACTAGAATCTTCTTGATAACAGCATCACAGTGTGTTTTCATATCAAGATCGCATTGTCATGAAGCATTATAGCAGGGAAACAAGCAAACATTTGTATGACAAATGACAATATAAAACATCATATTATCAAAGAATCAAAGCCCTGATGTAACAATTAATTACAATGACTGTCATTTTATCATCAAGCAAACAAGCTTCACAAGTTCTGCCTGTTTCCATCACAATGAGTACAATACAAATGATAAATGTTAGATTTTTTGTATGATAAGATACTAGAACAATAGGTATTGTTGAATATCAGGAATTTAAATATTTGGGTTTCCCCTGCAGTATAAACAAACTTTCATTGTCATAATGAAATCATGTGTACAAAGAACAATAGGATTTAATCAACATTTCATGCTTTCCAGCAATAATGAGAAACAAACTTTGTTTGTATTGCCTGCCCACAGACAGAAAAACCCCATAAATTTGAGTTCCGAATCAGGTTTATTGTATTAATGTAAACAATGCTAACAGCCAGACAAAGTGCAGATTTTGCAGAAAATTTCCATTTTTCTACAAGTTGCAAATATTCCCATGCACATTAATGCCAAAAATGTCAAATTCAGGAACACTTCTTGCCTCACAGAGAAACTCATACAAACACATTGTACACAATAAAAAAGAGACAAATCTTTGATGTTGTTGTTCTATATGAGTGGTATGTATATCAATCACATCAAAGCTCAACTATGTATAGAGACAGAGAGCTAAGCATTCTTTACCTTGTATAAAAACATTAATGTTGGCAATCTATATGATTGCTATGTTTTTTAACATATAACCAATATATCAACTATCAACATATTACCAATTTTTTTCTATTGAATCCCCCCACCCAGTAGAGGGAGCGATAACTAATGTATCAACAGCAACATATTACCACAGGTGCTATTAATTCTCTAATAAACACCCAAGGAGGCTTTACATTTTCTAAAAGGTGAGGGGTCACTATTGAGATCATCAGAAAACCTTAAAATAAGAACATGAAATATTGTTGTTGTCGAGTCAAAATGTCGTAACTTTAACTCCAAAAAGTAAAGTTACAAGGATTTGACACGACTGCAACAAATTATGTAAGTAGAAATGTGTACTATTATACAAAAGACTGGGGGCATTTATTATGGCAGGGGCGCTCAAGATAGAAAATACGGTATTTACACAAAACAAAAATAAATACAGAGTTGCAGCAAATTACTGCAAGACTCTTATCAGAAATATATTGATATCACAGCCTGTTTGGAGATTAATATGGTGCTAAAATATAACATTAATTATAGAGTGTTTATTCAGTCTCAGTGTTCTCAACTCTCAATAGCTCATTCAACATACATGTAGTTCTATGGTCAATTTAGTACAATATTAATGTAAGATGGAGATGTTGAGCAGCTAAAGAACTCAATAAATATACATATCTATCATTTAACCACCTAAGAATAAATATTCTTGTTCTACAGGTCTTGTTAATTTGATGAGTTGCATACCAGTAACAGCTATATTTGAATAGATTTTGTGTGCACCTAATTAAAGAGTCAGTTTCATTATGAAAAGTATGTAACATACTACAGTTTTGTAGGGAATATTTTCAGATTAGCAGGGTTTTGGAGGGCAGCTTTGTTCAGCAGAGAAAAAGCACTGTGATTTTCAGATCATAATTAAGTTTAAAATAACATCACTTTACAAATTAGAGAAGGACCTGTTTCTACAGGCCTGAACTACATTGTGCATGACCGATCTTCTAACAGAATGCAAAGCTAGATACTACAGGCAATATTCTTAAAATAGCTGAAACCAGAATCAAGGTCATCCTTACCTTCACAATGATAATATGTTAATACTTGAACTCTACATTACTGCATCAACTAGTTCATATGCATAGTTAAAACGTTACACACATTATAACACAAACATAGATCTTACCTATTTTATTGTTTTTGAGTTCTTGCTCATACAATGCAAACTTTCTTGGATGGTCCAAAATATGAAATTTCTTGAGTAGTAATGTGATCACTTCTTTTGTGGTTTGAGAACTGAAAATACATTAAAAAACACATATTAAGTGAGTGTACTGCAAAAAATGTATTTTATTTTTACTGTGATATTTTTATGAGCACAAGGAAAGGACAATATCAATAACTAGCCTAACAGTATAAAGTATGTGAAATAAGCCCAAAGCACTTTTTACAAGTTCCGGGGTTCAGGCTAGCAGGTTAAGGGGATGACTGTACCAGGTTGTTAAAGCTGCTTCTTGGTATTTGTTAATAGGTTAATTCATCTAAACCAAAGAAATGAAAAAAGCTAATCAAAACTGACCATTTTCCTTTTTTGAAATTTAAACAAGAAATGTTATGGGAAAACCACATTAAAGCCGGATTTAAAAACTTAAACGCAAAATTACAAAGGGAAATAATCCATAATAAAGGCAGGTAGAGCTGTGTTTGCTGTTTAATTCTGTTCCTGTCATGGTATGTTATCATTGTATGAAGTTTCATGAAGATCTGATAATAAATGGCAGAAATATGGTTAAAAAAACCTCTAACGCAATAGTTAACAACACCAGACACCCGAACGCCCACCCACCCGACCGGGTTTCTCCAAATTAAAAGCCAAATTTTGTTGTTGAAAAATCCGGCTAAAAATTTGTATTTTTTTAAACACCTCATTGACTCATGCTATACAGGTATTTATCATTACAAATCAGGGTGTAAACTGACATAAGTAGATGTCAAGGGTTTCAAATGAGAACTCAGCTGAACTATCTACGAAATTGATCTAGTTTTTCTGTTTATATCTATGTATTTTCGAATAATAAATATAGATACAGATTTTAGTGTTAAAATGAGATATCAATGCAGTTTTACTTAACCTGTTAGCAAGAAATTACATTAGCAGGGCTGTTTTACATCAGCATATTAAATTTGAATGTTATATTCATTAGCCTGATCAATAGCTCAGTTAGTACAGCATTTGTCTTTCAAGTAGAAGGTCGTTGATCCAAACCCTGCATCAGATAGCAAACTTTTCCTACACCATTATATCATCATTTTTGAGTTAAATAATTAGTACAAATCAAAGCACTGAAAGCACTGAACAAATGACCCATTGAAAGCTTGCCTCCAACTGCAATTATATGAGGAACAGAGCCAAGGGCAATCAAATGTAGAGAATTTTCCAAACAGTAACATTGAACTCTTAAAATCATTCAAAAACCTTTTGATAATTAGATTATTAGGTAAAAAATCACAAAACATAGAACAGAACAGTCTAGTTCATGCCATATTGCTGAGTACTTTTTTCAATGAATAACATAACAATGCACTTATTCCTAAATGGGAAGTAATAAAAAGAACAAAGGGTTTAGACATTTTGTTAGAGTAATTATGTATTTATACACTTGTGAGTAGTTCACACTTCAAACAATGTCTAGTTCCTGTAACAATACTCCCATACTTCAGACAATAAAATATATTCCAATGGGTTGCAGCAAAACTAGTCTACATCCTTTTTATCTACATGTAGTTAGACTAGTTTCACACTGACACATCAATATCTTAAACTCAAAAGTGTATACAGACATACTATAAGTGTTCTGTAATGTTCTTTATTAATTTGGACTTTTAAAGAAGTACTATACTATACTTTTATATAATAGACTTACAATTCTACAAGGTCAACTAAATGCAACAAATCTATTTCTCAGAAGGTGTTGTCTTACAACAAATGGAGAAAAATAGATTTGATTCAGAACTGAAGTTAATGGGGTTTTTTAGCTGAACAATTTTTTGGTATCAAATGTTACTGTGCAGAACAATGTTGAAATAACAATCTGAGTACTAAGAGCAATTATAGAATTCAATTTGAGTTGCATACTTGTCAGCAATAATATGTAGAATAACTTCATTCGGCACAGATGCATCCCGTACTAACATACCTTATACAGCTAGATAAACCCATAAATTTGTGTTCAAAACATGAACTGTTCCAAAACAACACTCTATTGAACTACTGTTCTTGCACACTCCATTTCTAAGTCATTGTAATGAACATATAAAACAGCAAATTAATTTTAGAATCAAGGAGACAAAGTTACACCACAGAAAGTGAAATGGGGAGGCTGCCCTCACAGATAACACCCATATGTTGCCTAGTTAAAGATTAAGGTGACAAAATGAAACTAACATGGGTAAAAGTTGAAAGTTTTGATAATACTGAAAATTTACTTTCAAAATACTGAAAAAGGCAGACTTCATATAAATTACATAGGGTAATTTATTCTCAAATACTGAAGTCAGTATTAATACTGAAAGCTTTCACCCATGAACTGAATATTGAACAAAGGGAAACAATTCATTAACAATATCTACAAGAGTTACAGGACTTAGTGAATTATCTGCACATAAAAATGAAATAACAAACAAACAACTTTCTCAAACTGAACTTAAAATATCATCACAATGCCAAACCAAAGTAAATCTGATAGATACAGATATAAAACCTTTATGTGAGACAAATTAATTTTGTACCACACAAATTCTAGCACTTTTGAGAGACAAACAACAAATTGGTATCTCACAAATTGTACCATCTTTGTTAGACAAACAACAAATTGGTATCTCACAAATTGTATCATCTTTGTTAGACAAACAACAAATTGGTACCTCACAAATCGCAGCATCTTTACACTCTAAGACCTGATGTAGCTTAGCTCACATATTGACATGGATAGATATATAAAATATGTTAAAACAACCACTGATTTTATATCAGGAATCATTTAGTTGTAACAGACATAAACATATAGATATATCAGTTCACAGAAAACAGATTTCTTACTTCAACCCTAAGATTGGAATTCCAGACAAAATGCCAAAAACTCAATAATTATCATTTGATCAATGTTTTTTTCAATATATTCTATTTCCAACCTGTTCCCACGTAACATTAATGTGATTTTTTACATTTATGTAAGCCACAAATATCTGTGTTAACTCTTAGAGGTGCCCAAACCTTTGTTTTTTGTGTTTTTGTTGTTGTTTTTGTTGGTTTTAACACTGTTGCAACACATTGTATAGGTCATAAATACATGTAACAGTGGTCAGTCAACCTACTCACTCCTCCAGGAAAGGCTAAATCTCTGGATTTAGCTGATAACTTGAACTACTAAGCACAAACTTTCATCAGTGACTGACAACTGCCTCTACATAATTAAGAATCATTGGCAGGAGGGAGAATGGCCGTAGAAATGACCAAGCTCCACGAAAGTATGCCCTGCTCAGGAATCCAACCCACAACCCCTCGATCAGTAGACTTGCGTGCTACCAACTGAGCTAGCTAGATGGCTAAAACCTCTATGAATGCCCAAGTAAAAATCATAGCACATTAACCATGAAAGAAACTTTGCCCTGGATGACATACATTTGGGTTCAACCAACTTTTTACTTGGGTTTAGCCCAAAACGGTTGTTACTTATTCTTTTCTTATATTGAGTTACAACTACTTTCTGTTAAACCTGTGATTTGTTTTGGGCAAGTATAACATAGAGATAGTTGTTCAACCTAGTTTGAAACTTAACTGAAAAACACATAAATGATAATGCACCATGAATAATTCATGGATAATTTATTTCTCTACTTCTAGCCTTGTTCTTCATACCAACTCTTAAAACGTAACAAAAACCTAATTTCCTCTCAAAGACTAACAAGGCAGTACAAAAAGGTACAGAATCTTTTTAAGTATCAAAGCAAGTTAATCCCCTACCTACAAAGTTTCTGGAATTAAACTATGACATACCAGGGTACCTCAAATCAACACAGTATCAAAGCAGATCAGTATGCAATCATCAAATATAAAACACACCCACTCAATATTGAACACATTTAAACATTTAAATTCCATACAAGATAATCTCAAGTGCCACACAAAATCTTGTTATAATCTCAGACAGCCATCAAGATGCAACAATTATAAACATCAGGAAGCATATTGTTTCTAGCAGAAACCAGACAAAGCCAGTCCAAAGCCTAGCTGAAACATGGTGAGGGCAACATTGGTTGGAAACTTAATGAAGACCAACAAAAGATGAAGGTTCTTTCAATGAATTGTCGCTCTTGAATCTTAACTTTCAAGTTTGAAGTTAAAGTTCTAGCCCGAGTCTGCACATATTTATGCATTAATATGGCGGAATCAGAGATAACCATGCAAATAACAAAATGCCATACAGAAGACTTGTTTGTTGCAGAATAGGCCTTCACAAGCAGCAAGAATGCCTTGCTTTTGTAGGAGCATCTTTTTTACGTTTATTTGATTTTTACAATCTTGGTGATTTTGATAATTACAAATCTCCTAATTAATTATCTTGGACTCATTCTTTATTACAGTAAGGTTCCACAATAAGAACCATGAAAATTGATGGTCTTAATAGTGAATTAATCTTAATTTAAGGAATATTTTTCTTCTCAAATAAAGCATTCAGACCTTAAAAATTGTCAAAAATCATGTGATTTTGCATTAGCCAGGGTGTTTCAAAGTGGAACTTAACTGTAGTTAATTTTCATTTGAAAATACAGAAAATCCTGATTAACAATGTGTAAAAATTATCACACATTTTTAACATCTATTGCCTAGAATAAGATGTATCCTACATACAAGTGGGATATATGTTCACAGTGGTAGGGTTTTCTAATATAATATCAACTGATTGATTCTAGAGAAGTTTTTTATCCTTACATTAATAGATTGATGGGAAACAGGTGAGAATATAATATAGGTTGATAAAACATTGATTTATAACATAGATATATCCCGATGTTTTACAATAATTTTACATCTTTTTTTTATATTGTAATAAATAAATATTACATGCATTTAACTTGTGAGTTTTTAATTCAACAGTCAAAGACTGTTTTATGTATACAGCCAATGCAGGATGCTGCAGCTCAGTAGGTGGTTGTTTGTTACATGTTTTTCATTTTAATTGAACTTTTAACATCCAATTATCCCCAAACTAGGTCTTAATACATGTTCAAATCCAAAAACCAGGCCAATTTAACAATAGACAGAAAAAAAATGTCTCCATTTGATCAGACCAATCAAAAAGATAAAGTTAGATTGATTTTTTTTTTTGTAATGTAGTGTAACTACTAAAAGCACTTGATCACGCTGCCCCTCCTTTTATTCAGCAAGATCAGACTGCAATGACAGGTCATATATTGCCTTTGTAATGTATTAATGCCAAATTTTAATCCTATCTATTCATACATCAAGACATACTGTACAAATGAAAGTAATTATTTTCTCTAATCAGTTTATTTTATCACATTATTTAATAGCATTTTCATGATAACACTAACTTCAATGTCTTTTAAAATTTCTCCATTATCTCAATGTAGATACATAGATCAATGGGTGTTCACTTTTAGTCTGAGATTATCAGTTCAATGGTTTGTTTTTCAAACTTGATTCACAGTGCAGGTTGTTAAGATATCTATAATGATTGAAGTCAAGGTGTGATCTATGTTTTTTAAAGTGTTTTTTACAGGTAAACTTTGCTTATCAGAATATTATAGCAAAAAATAGAACGAAATCTAAAAATTTTATCAACATTTTGGGGGCATACTTTCATTACTGGCCTACTACACCTTCAATTTCAAATACATTACAATACAATAAAGGTTATAAGCAATATTTTAGGAACAGATATAATGATAAAATTTCAACTACCCTAAGAAAGTAACTGAATACTAGTGAATAGACAATTCAATTCATTTACAAAGAATATTGACAAGTCAATAGATTGATTGAGTCTGAAACAGTAACTTGGCAATCCTGACGGCATCTATCAGTCATTGAAAGAAATACTTGCCTAAAGGCTTAGCATGATGGCTGACCACTGTGATTTGACACTTATAATATTATCATAATTATGTAGCTACATGTTAAACCAACCTAAAATATTCAAGATTTATCTGAAACACTGAATAAGTTGACTAATGAAATGAATCTAATACAGCAACTCCACTAATGGTCAGATTGACTGAATCTATAAAAGCAACTCTACAATCAAAACATTAAGTAAGTTAACAAGTTAACAAGACAGATTGACTGAACCACTAACAGAAACTCTTCAAGTGGATAGATTTGACAGATTGACTGAATTAGGAACAGGAACTAATGACAAGTCAACTGACTGACTGAGCCTTAAACAATAACTTAACAATATGAATCAATAATGATTTAACAAGTCAGTTTATTAAGTATCTACAATGAAAGAAAACATCCTTTCAGATTTATGTAACATAAAGATACAACAAGTTCCACAGTATATAAAAACAGTTAAACATTAAACAAAGACACAGTTAAATAACACCTGAGATATATATAAATACTAAGTTAACAAGTCTAATGTAAATCATCAGTATAATAACCTAGAAATGTTCACATGACTAATACTAATGTTATAATGTTAAAATAAAGTAACATCATATAAACAGATGGTCCAGAGAGACAGGAAAGTATATACCTCTATAACCTGTACAATATATCATACCTAGAAAGACCTACTTGTGCCAACAACAAAACCACCTAACATTATAATATATTCTCTGATGATCTCTGGTGATCTTTGATACAATATATCATACCTAGAAAGACCTGCCAACAACAAAACCACCTAACATTATAATATATTCTCTGATGATCTCTGGTGATCTTTGATACAAGATTACACTGACATTATCTCAGGACTATAACAAGATAGTTAACTACAACAACATATAACACTTGTTGTATTGTCATACATCAACTTTATCATACCAGAATTCCAGGGTTGCCGGCAAGACTGTAGTAAGTGCATTGATAAAAGAGCGTAGTTATTACAGTCTTGCCAGCAACCCTCCAATTATTATTGTATCAGAATATTACTATAGTAGTTGCTGTCTATATAGATAGGTCATAGCAAAATGAGTCTACATATTTAAAAATAAAGAAGGATGTAGACTAGGTTGGCACTGACCTTTACTTAAAGAATGTCCTTGGGAATCAACCTGCTCGGGTGTAATGAAGGCTGATATATTCAATATCAAAAGAGTGCTATACAAAGTTGGTATAAAATAATACTAATAATTTAAAGCCTGTGTGTACATCTGCAGTGCCTCAGCCATTAGGCCTGCATGAAGGAGGGTCACTCAGCATTTAGGGAGTGGCTCAGTGATGGGTCTGACACTGTGTATGAGAAGGGCAGATTGGAACTCAAAATACTGGGAACAACCATTGATACAGTATCATAACTTTATACATCTTTATTTCAAGTCATAACTCATGAGTAAAAAACATTAAGGTAAATTTGCTGAGCTTGATCATATCCTACGATGACTCAGTGCGCTACCTTGAAATATGGTCTTCAAAAAACCATTAACTCTTATATTATAACAAATATAACTCCTATCTCCTCACAGTGCTGGGTAGATTTACTATTCTGTACAATCTGAATGAGTATAACATATGGTTTGTTGAAATATTTATTATTTTCACAGGTAAATTATGCAAGGAATATATCCTACTGTTTCAGAACTATAATTTATTTATGAGAACTGATGACTGTATTTTTACGAACAAGAAAATCTAGAGAACATGCAACAACATTAACATTAATGAAAGTTATAAGTACAGAAATTAAGCAATATGAAAACTTCTCAAGTCAATTTGCACATGCCGTAAATTTAGTTAGGCATTATAATATGTCACTGGTTCAGTTTTAATCAAGATAGCATTAAAATTTGAACAAGTTTCAATTATTATCAACCAGTTCTTCAAGAACCCAGTATCTAATGGTATTTTACTTAAAGTCATAAAAGTGACGAGAAATAAGAACCATCATGATATCAAATAAAGCAAAAAAATTGCATAATAGTGATCTTTGGTCATTAAAATTACTAACTATGAATTAAAAATGCAGCGATTACCATCCATCACACAGATGACGACGGATGAAATAACCAAATTTTCCTTTCAGAGGCCATTTCACGGAAATGGCCGATAAGACTCGTACGTCATCGGAAAATTACGACAGTTGCTAATTTGCATATTAAACGGTGTTCTGGTAAAAAAAAACGTAATCATGATAAATGTCAAAGCTTGAAATATGTGGCACATACTTTGGTTTACCTCATTAAATATGCGAGTCACGTGACTTACGGAAACGATCGGTAATTTTCGGCGCGGATTTTAAATCTTTTAGGACATGGCATGTCTTAAAATATTTATGAAATTTCATAATTGAATTAAATCAAGAGGCGGATACTTTTTAATTTTTTTTAACATGTCAAAAACTATTTAAATATAAATACAATATGTCAATAATGGTTTTTTTGCAAAATTAATTTTCTTTAATTTCGTCACTTATATATCTTTAAAGAAAAATCTATTCAACCTCAGATTTAACTTGGAAATCATGAAGTCTGGAGATGACACGTCAGTGAATTGAGCTAAATTGGTTTAGTGTGCAAGCAATTAGTGAACAATTTCCTAGGTTTTATAATGTTCATTTACATCAAATGATTTCGCAGTGGCTATCCAATATGTAATAATGAAAATAATATCAATTTTAATTAAGTCCTCGTCTCAGGTCAATTTCAGTAAGCATTTTCACCCACTAGCCAAAAGCCAGGGGCAAGTGAAAATAATTCTGGCTAACAAAAAATAAATTATTTCATGTAGTCTGGCTAGTTGATGATTTTGTCCTTTACTATATAACACAATGAAGGCTCGAGTGCTCAAGAAATTTTTAGGCGATGCATGTAATTTGTACAATGGAATAACTATGAAGAAAGCCATGTATCAAAAATGGTCATATAAGAAAATTCACCACATAGCATTGACATAGCTCTGTCTATATAAAAATGTGATAATTTATCTATCACTGTAAGAAAGGTGTTGTGGTGAAAACAACTTGAAATAGTTTAATTAATGATGATGATGATGACCATGATAACTATATAAATATATTTATCATATTATCACATTCATATATTATCCTATATCAAGTTGGTTTCCATGACAACAAGAAAACATACCAGGTAGAGATTGATAAATTTCTGTTAATAAAGAATGAGTCATTTAAATATAAATCATTGTGTTGAATAGACTGAGATATGTTTAAATTGTCCATATTTGGAGTTCAAGTTTATGGGTTTAAACCCAGCCCAATAAGGCATGTTTATATTAGATCCATCCTTGCATAACAAAGTTATACTACATATTATTGCTGAAAAGTATGCAACACATATTAAATGAAATTTATGTTAACAGAATCAAGAAAGAAGATGTATACAGAATGCAAAGAACCTTGTGAAAGCTGCTGACAAGACAGTTAAAACATCTAATGTACAAAAAACATGCATACATCCTAATAAACAACATCATTAGCAGTCTAATATTATACATGCAGATTAAATATATATTTATATTAACTGTGCATTAGCCAATCATCTATACAAACAATGTAATGTTAAATTAACGACAATATGTCCAGAATGAATGGAAGACAAATACTTCAATATTTATATAACAGCAACCCACTGCAAACTGTTCAAACAACATTTTTATAGATAATACAGGAATTAAGGATGAATTGGTAAATGAGAACATAATGTGGTTAGGTTTCCTGTGTTTACATGTAGAAAATACTGTAGTTGTACAAAACAACCAAAACTTTAAATTCACTTAGTGATAAGAATCTCCATGATGTCCAAGTCAACAATTTTGTAGAATAGCAAAATACAGATTAACCTGCCCCCATATAAACTGTGCAATTGTCACACTAATTGCGAAATTTCAATAATAAGGAATTCTAATAAAAACCAGTCACTGTAATTTAATGCACACAGTTGAAAATCAATTAAAAACTAAGAAATACTGCTCAATAAAAAATTTGTTATGCTTATGTCAAGTGTGTTCCCTTATACCCTCTAGCTTTCATAATACTTGACATAAAATGCCTTTTGCAAACCAAATTTCTTAGACATGGATTGTTCACGTGAATTCAATATGGTTGAAATGATTCATTAACTGTACAATGTAAGTATAATTTGCTTTTTCTCAACTGTCAAAACATGAATAATTTCATGAGCATTTCGAGGACTTCGTGTTCTTTGTCCATCACTAATGATATCCTGATTGTAAGTATTCAAACATGGTGAAATTATTCAAACTTTGACAGTTGAGAAAAAATGGATTAAAATGTAAAAATATTACCACTCTAATATTGCCTAAATCAATTATCAAAGATCAAATGCATAAGACACAAAACATCAATCATTCTATATTCAACATTGTTATGAGATTGGCATCTAGAAGCTGAGCTCCACTTTTCATGACATTATAATTATTATGAAAACAACAGAACTTTGAGATAAGAATATCAAAACAAAAACTGATACAGACAAGTTAACAGATGAACTATTATAAATAAACATCAACCTAGATTCTAAATCCATCATCATATCATACAATATGAGGCCAAACTAAACATCTTGAAAGAGAAGAAAACTGCAATATAGATACAAGTAAATGCATTTACACCATTTAACAGTAAAGTTTAAAGTAACTTTAATCATCCTTACTTGCAAGTTTGATATAAAGCCTCTAACTTCCATATACATTGATTCCTTAAAAACCCTACAGAAACCAAAGGATCAGCTATAAGATTTTTATGAAATTGTTGAGAATGGAGGCATGCAGATACAGATGACAAGTAGACCCACAAAAGCTTTCCTTAAACACTTTTTGTTCAGGTGAGCTAAAAAAATAAACTGCGAGCCCTTTAGTGGAACAGACAAATTTTTTAATTGAATGAAAGCTACCGACTGAATTCAATGTGAGATAAAAGCATTGAATGAAAGATAAAAGCAGTCTGGGAATTCTAGATTTAAAGAGTCCTTGCCAGAATATGGCTTCAAGTAAAACCATCTGTTCTTAGATGCATGGTTTCTTTGGTACATTTTAGTTGCCCAATCAGGTTTATATTACTTATAAATCAGTGATTCTAAGCAACTACATAAAAAGAAAATCCTTTAAAAGGTCTAACAAAAAATAAAGAGGTTTTGGAAGTTTGTAATTCAAAGAATGATTTTAACAAGATCATGAAATTTAAATTTTTGAATGTTTTCAGAAAAGTAACTGTAGTTTGTTTGTTTGCTTGTTTGTTGGGTTTAACACCATAGCAACACATTGTATAGGTCATATAAAGGCGGTCAGTCAACCTAATCACTCGTCCTGGGAAGGCTAAGTCTCTGGATTTAGCTGTTAACTAACTTCTAAGCGCATATTTTCGTCAGTGACAGACAACTGCCCTACATAATTAAAAATGGCCGTAGAAATAATTTCATAACCAAGCTCCATGAAAGTATGCCCAGCCCAGAATTTTTTTTCTTCATTTGTTAAAGTTGAAGTACTGTAACCTGGCAGCAGCCTGTATCCTAGCAACAATAAATTAAATATTTGATTGGCAAAACATTATAAAAATCTAAAACCAGAAATTAAAATTTATAATTTAAATACATAGAAAATGATTTTATATAAAAAGTAAGTATAACATCATTTAAGCAGAAATTACCAAGGTAATGTTTTGACATCATCAAACTAGTATTATATCAGAATTATAAATATCAAAAGCATGCACCTGTTTTTTTCTGTTTGATTCCAATACAAGATACAATCTATAGATCAGCTAGAAACTTCCTGTCTTTAATAAACCAACAAATATTCCATCATCATGTCAGGTAATTCTATCAGTTTAAGTGTTTATATAGTTTATAGGAATATTTTACAGACACAAACTTTGTAGTTTTGTAATAAGTCATTACATTGACATAACTATGTGATCAGGGGTTAACAGTGGGTCGTCTTCCCCTAAATTTTAACAATTGCTAGCTTAAATCAAAGCACTAATAGCACTGTCAGACATGGGGTAGAAAATGAGCAGACAACAGCAAAGAGCCTGGTCTGCCGGCACATATTGTGTTAGCTGACCTGGCTCTTTGCTGGTGGCAAAAGCTTTTCATATTTGGCTCCTGCATTTTAAGGGTTAAAACCCTTGTTTATTCATATTGATGTAGTCAAACTTACTGTAAATACAGAAAGATGTTTTTCACTGACCATTGGTATGACTTTATTTGTATCAAAAAAACAAAATTACTCCTTTTATAATCAAATTATAATTTTAATAACCTAGAAATTAAACATTCCTATCTAATTTTTTGTTAAGATAGATATTAGAAACATAAATATTGATACCTCAGACATAATTGCCTCAAATTTAACATAAATAATAAGATAGAAAATCTTTAAATGTTTAACTTGGCAAACCGTAACATAAAAATGTTCATTTAATCATTTTATACAGCAATTGAAATCCTTTATAACACACCAAGTAGGATAATAAATGAATAAAATGTTTAAAATTAGTCTTTCAGACTAAATATAATGTTGTTTATAACGTTTTATCTTATAGTTTTCAATACACTGGTCTGCACTAACTTCCCTGTTACCATAACAACTTGTCTGTCTTTTAAAGCTTAGAAACTAAATCAGATATTATAGACTCTAATAGGATTAAAACTAGACAATTCATATTGTTCCCTTACTTTAAAAAATGCCAATTAAAAACAAGAAATTAACAACAAACAAAAACTACAAAATCATCATCATATAAAACGAGTAATTCTTAACAAAAAACTCATGGTTGTCAAAAATCATATTAGTGTTCAAGAACACAGATATTGCAAGACACTGGATAACATCTCTTTATGTGAATAAAGTGAATTATACCATTGAGTATGTCCATAAAATTTTAGAACAGTGTACATAATAGACTATATCCGGAATTCAAATATTTTGGGTTTCCCTCCGGTACAAACAAACTCAGTTACAATGAAAACACGTTTACAAAGAACAATAGTATTTAATCCATAGCTCGTGCTTTTTAGCAATAATGTGTAACAAACTTTGTTTGTACCGTCTGTGCACGGACGGACAACAACATAAATTTGAATTCCGGATTAGGTCTATTAGTGGTTGTCCAGATGCCTAGGACAACCACATTTTAGTTGGAGCAGTCAAAACTTTCATTTAGGCAACCAAAAATCTACAAACAAGATGATAGTGCTTGCCACTACAATGACCTGGTGGAACAACCACTTTCATATCCTTATTTTTTAGATTCTGCATCGTCAGTTATTCCACGATACATTACTCCGCTATGCTGTGTTATGTACAATGGGCAATTCGGTTAGGAAAATCTAGTAATCGTGAATAATTAATGAGGTAGTTTCATTGGGCCCGCAAAGGAAATCACTGTGGAAAACTAGCCAATGAAATTATGCAACCATTTTGAGAAAATAAACATTTGCATTGGTTTCTATTTAAAGTAACACGATTCCTGTATGGCGTCATTGTTATTGAGAAGTATTTAACTGTAACATGCTTTTTCATTGAAAGAAGATTGATCTCCCCTGCCTCATGCATATTTATGAAAACGAGATTTTGTCAGTCAAATTGCTTACAGTATGTATGGAGTGTAACAGAAGAAAGTACTATGGTTGCCGATGATGAGATTGTGAAAATATGTGTCAAAGTCAAGCCATCTGAAATCTTTATTGCATATTCAATGAATCTTTCTAACAATGATGCCAAATTTATCGTAAAATGAGATTAAAAATTTGAAAGTCATGTATGTAAAGCAAAAGGTTTAAGTCACTAAAAGCCATTCAACAAGAAAGCACTCCCATCTTTTGTTATAAGAACTTTTATTACATCTCTGATCCATCAAGATACAATCAACATCTTATGTTTAGATAATTTTCAATTAGTGTCAATAGGACATTAACCCCTAATCCTCTCTTTGTTAAAATATTGTGTAACATTAAACTTCCAGGTACAAAGTGTGTAACTAACAGGTCAAAGCAAACTAGTCTAACTAGATTAATTGATCAGTGCAAAACTAGTTTAACTACAATCATGTAAGTAAATAAAGATATAAAAACGAATTTCATTTTTCCATATTTTATGTAATTGTTTATATTGTTTATAATGAAAGTACATTGAATATTTTCGCGGGCTTAGCGCAAAACGGTTGTAACTCACTCTGTTTTTTTTTCTTCTTAAGTTACGACTGTTTTGCACTAAGTCTGAGTTATCTGAGTGAATCATATTGAAATCTGATGGGTTTTTTCCTGCAGATATGTCATCTGCATTAGAAAATGATGTTATTATTTATTACTGACTTAATTCTCACACCAGTGTCGAATTCTGGCTATTTATTATATAATACTGACATAGGATATGTTCTTAACTCATAAGATATTTATCTATTCAGATACAAATAAAACAAGTAAATCTGTGAGCTAATGCTCACTAGTGATACCCCCGCCAAAATCTAAAAATATGCGACAAACAGGAAGTAGATGAGCAAGGAGCATGAAATCGCTTTACACCACATGGGACTATGGGATGAAGCAATATGCAAAGTATTAGGCTGCTGCATAATATAGTTGCTGAGAAAACTGCGACGGAAATTTCGTAACGGACGGACGGATGGACGGACAGACGCACGCACGCACGGACAAGGGTAAAACAGTATACCCCCCTCTTCTTCGAAACGGGGGTATAAAAATCTTTAGTGTCCAGTTTCATATTATGATGAACAACTGAACATTACCAGCTAGCTAGTATACCAAGTTTCAGTCACACCTTAAATCTATGTTGATGTCTATTATGTTACATGATAGTACTAATCATGAATAACAACAAGGCTAATTCAACTGAGAACTTTGAGATCTTTGAAAATCAGCAGCGGCTGAAAGGGTCAGTCACCTTTGAAATACTGATCAGTTTGGATATATTTTATCTTCACTGAATGAAACTTATCAAACAAACAAATGTTACATAATAGCCAGAAGAATTCCTTTGATCCAAGCATATTAAGTGTATTACATTCACATTTTGTTATTTTTTGTAAGTGTATACTTAAATTTTATTTCAACTGTCAGTAGTGAATACATTAACCCTGCTGATTTAAATATTCACTACAGTACTTCTGTGAATGATTGATAAAATTACATTAAATCAGCAGAATTAATATATGTGCTACTACTGGTTGAATAAAATTTAACAATAATCAGTTGTTACCTAAACAAAGATCATGTTCTGTTTTGTTCTGTTCTTCAATTTGTCTGAAATACTATGTACAGAAACACTCTGAATTTTAAAATTTTTCTGTATATTTAACAATAACTCAGTTCCCAGGTTAAGTGCAAAACAGTCGTAACTCACTTTTTTTTCTTATATTCAGTTACAATCTTTTTGCGCTTTACCCGTGACATGTATGTTAACACCTACATGGGGTTTACACCTTGTTAAATTTGACATCAAATTCATGACTATTTAAATGTGATACGATTATACACTGGTTGACTTCACAATCCCTTAGTTGTAAAAATGATAATATTTAACAACAAAGACCTGCCACAAATTGTCCTGAAAAATTTCCACACCACATCAATTACCTTACAAAACTATTGTACAGTACAAATACATTTTTAAAACCTGTGAACTTTTTCATTAAAGTGACAAATTGAATATGAATTTAAAGGCAGGCGTGTTCTATTCTGTTCTGTCTAGGTACCCCCCCCCCCCATTTCTCTTCGAGACACACCTTTCAAATGTAAGGTTGAACATGTAACTACATGTAAATAAAGAAATATAAACTAGTTTTGGGCCAACTAATCAAAATAGTTTATATGATAAAATCTATATTCAAAGCAAATATATTTAGTAATTTTCATATACCCCAGTAGAAATTATAATTTATAAATGCAAAAAATAAATTAAATCAAATGAAACCAGCAATGTGAAGGAGAAAACATATTTTAAATTTCAATTTTCAACTTTTTTTTGTTACTCAGGAAGAATAATTCATTACAGCCACACCATTGGCTGACAACTTTTCTACTTAATTTAGAGATAGGTGGAAGTAACAGAAAATGTTTCATGACCAAACTCCATGATGGAATGAAGTCTCCAGTTTGATTTGATTTAATCTTACTGCCCTGGACTTATAGTCTGATGCGCTACCAACTGTGCACATTAAACCAACTAATGAAATGTTCTATAACAATGGCATTATGAACCAACAGGGTGTTGATGTTTGTTAAGATTCTATTAATGTCATGTAAAACATTTAATGCAGCTGACTGAAAATGGTCCTGGCATTCCAAATGCATCCGTAGGGTCAACTTCAGCAGTGTAAATTAAAACCATAAGTGAATGCATAAGAAGACAAAATACTCAGACATGTGGATCCTAAGAGCTCTATCACTGTCAACAACTCTAAGTCTTCACTGGTTGGTAATTCTGCTATGTAAGAATGTTTTAATGAGAATTTATAATTATAAATGTCAGTTGTTATATAAGAAACATTAAAATGTTATTAATCTAATATACAGCTGAGCACTATGTATATACTGCATGGTATGTTGAATAATTATAATGTAAAGCTAATATGATATAACTTGTATGTATAGCCTTGAATAATACGCTTTACGCTTAGCAGGTTTTTGTATGTTTAAAATTTTGTTTGTATTAGCTGTATTACTATTAATTGCAGAGTTTTTTGTTTGACAAAAACTTCAGTTGTTTATGATAGCTGTTAATTACATTTACAAAAATATACATTTAAAACTTAGTTTGGACTTCATGTTTGTTATTATTATTATTATACGAGGGGTGATTGGAAAGTTCGAGGAATTTATTTATTAATGCTACACAGGATGATATAGGAAAAAACAAAATACATCATTCTGTACATTTACCAAAAACTGATATAAAGCCCAAATATTTTCTTGATACATTGGAAAATAAAGTTTCTATGAAACATTTTACAACACTAGTATACCGTACTTGAAGCACGCCGACGTCATCAATGGGATACTTAAACGTCAAAGTCAAGTTTCCTATTTACTTTCTGCACATAATCACCACCTATTTCCTTACACTTTCTATGGTTATGTACCCACAGATAAAATGTAACCTTGAAGTATTCCTCGCTGAATGAATACATAATTATCTTGTGCAATACAGCACACTGTAAGCCATCAATCCTTATCTAGAAGTATTTCCACTCACGCTGCCTTTCTAACAGTGACTGTCAGTGTCAGTTGACCTGGTCTTTATTCGTCAAATACCCATGTTCTACCTTCCCTCAACCTCAGGTGCCATTTGTAGACAAATGTTTTTCCACATATTGATAATGTTTCAGCAGTTTTAATTTGTTTAAGCGTATCTGCAGGTGACAAATTGAGTCAAACACAACAATTTATTACTGTGCCCAACTAAAAATGGTCTGTTGACGTCATTCCTTGTTTCGAAGCCATGACTCTAAAATTTCTGCCATGCAATAACCATTCAAAACTTTTTCATGAAACTTTCAGGAAATGATGTCGAGACATAACACTAGTGTAATTAATGTTGGCGCATAATTCGTACCAAAATTTAGTGCGTAATACCATGTTTAATGTTTTCAAAATAGGTGAAAAAATAGCGTGCTTCAAGTGACCTAACAGTGGTTGCTATGGATACCATTTATTCTTTTCACTTAATCATGATCTGTTCACGAATATGATTGTGAAAATGCAATTAAATTGTTTTACACTTATTTGACTTTTAATGTGGTTCGACAAAAGGGTAAATATTTTAGAAGGGAATTCCGCGAATTTATCAATCACCCCTCGTATTAGCCTAATTTCATTTCTATATACTCAGTAAGAAATGGAGAAAGGCAAAATGGTCTAACCAACCTTAGAAAAAGCAAGAATATGATATAAACAGGAACACTTAAATCTCTGAATGACTGCAAGAACAAATAGGATAAAAATTTAATTTAAATTTATATAAATTATAAGCAGAGTGCTCAAATTTCCTAGCATGATCTTAGCTGACAGTAGAAACTATACAGTTGATTTCAATTTGTGTTACAATAGAAAAGCTGTCTAAATAATAAAAGCAACTATGATAAAACCCGGTCAAATAAAACCCAGATCATTGAAATCACCTTCAAGCTGATTATCCCTCACAGTACCCATTTACATGTGGATGGAGTGGAACAACAATTTGTAAACTTTTTGCTCAAGGTAATTAGCAGTGCCCCTCCGGAGATTCTATTCCAGGTCCTCTTGATCCCTAAGCACTAGTTTTACCACTATTTGAACCTGGGACCTCTTACCTCTAAATCGCCAAGCCCTTGTCCTACCACAAGACCACAGCTCCTGCTAAAACCCAAGCTAAGTAAAAAAACGAGACGTACCTGAGAGCATGAATAGATCTTGTAGTATCACGTGGCATATAAAATGATATATTCTGAGTGTTTTGTTCAACAATATGTTCTTGAGTTAACACTTCATATATAGATGGAGGTCTCGCACCTAATGACATACTGATTGGTCGAACTAAGTTCAACACTACTTTTATAAATCCCTGGAATGCTAATCTATCTTTAACTTCTTCTTTATTTTCTTCTGGTTTTTCTTCTTGGATTTCTTCATCCTTATTATTGGCGTCTGCTTCCTCTCGCTGAAATTTGGTAAATAAAAATTAACTAGTGATACCCCCGCCAAAATCTAAAAATATGCGACAAACAGGAAGTAGATGAGCAAGGAGCATGAAATCGCTTTACACCACATGGGACTATGGGATGAAGCAATATGCAAAGTATTAGTCTGCTGCATGTTATAGTTGCTGAGAAAACTGCGACGGAAATTTTGTAACGGACGGACAGACGGACGGACAAGGGTAAAACAGTATACCCCCCTCTTCTTCGAAGCGGGGGTATAAAAAAAGAGTTTAGAGGATACAGCAGGATTAGCTCATTATGCTGTATATGCTCTACAACTGTGGTGAAATCCTCGTCTTACTGTACCTTGGTCATGAAATTATTTCTACCGCCATTCTCCCTCCTACCAATGATTTTTAATTATGTAGGGCAGTTGTCCTGACGAAAGTATGTGCTTAGTAGTTGGTTAACAGCTAAATCCAGAGATTTAGCCTTTCCAGGAGGAGAGAGTAGGTTGACTGACCGCCGTTATATGACCTATAAAATGTGTTGCTACTGCGTTAAACCCAACAAAACAAACAAAAACAAACTTACTGTACCACTTGCCGTGATACCATACAACATAGGACATTCTGCAAGGTATATGGTACACTACTGCAGTACAGATTGCCTGCTCCACTTCCTTCCCTCAGAAAAGGTGCTTAGAGAAGCTAGCTACAGCCCCTACCTAGGAGGCCTTCAAAAGCAGCACGAGAGTGAATTGATGATTGAAAATGCTACTTGTTTTTATGATTATAGCTTCACATGTGCACCTCAAGACGATGTTCTGAATGAAAGGCAATTTTTGAACAGAAAATGTACATTATAGAATGAAAAAGGTCATAAATAGGAAATAAAATTTCTTATTCCTGTGGTTATTATTTTTTTTTACTGGGTTTTAACGCAGTGTCAACACATTTTAGGTCATTTTACGGCATCCAGCTCACCTAAACTAGCTTTCCTGGACCTTTGTCTCCATATTATCAAATCAATGGAGGAAAATTGACATTTTTGTCAATTTTTCATGGAAGGGTATAACCTCGTCGGGTGGGGTTTGAACCCGTACCCCCTTAGGGACACAAGATTCCAAATCACGAGGCGCTACCAACAGCTCTATCAACCTGGTTTGTTACTGTGGTTAACTTTACAAAAATTAGTTAAGTTTCTAAATCTAAATATTATCCTTCTTTCCTAATGAAGTCTGTAAAATCAAAATATAGTAATACTCACCAAAGCAAAATTTGCCCCTGGAACACATTTATTAAATTCTTGAATTCTTCTTTTAAGTTCTTCTCTATTTAAGGTAGCATCACTTGGTTTAGGTGGTAGTTTATCATCAGGTATTGTACCTGATCTATACCCAGAATCTGTCTCATCTTTCTCCTATACAAATATATACATAATATTATAATATAGAGCAAGGATTGTTTTTTAACACATATTTAGGTCATATATACTACGGCCAGCTCTTCCTACTATAGGTTTCCTGGACACTTTTCTATCACCAGTACTAACTTACCATACCACGAGGCCGACAACTCATGTATAGGGTATGACCTACCGTGACCAGGCTCAAATCCGCGATCTCCCGATTCAAAGTCAGACATGATAACCACTTCACCACCGCCGCGGCTAGGGCAGAGATTGTTTCCATATATAACAGGGGCCCTGTTTACAGGCAATTGTTATGTAACTAACAAGTCACATAAACACCTGACAACTGAGTTTTGTTTATACTAATCTATCTTAGCTTGCTTGTGAAACAAGTTCTTACAACTTAGACTCATCACGTCCAAGACTGCTTCCTTGATCTCCCAGATCTGAGCAAGTAGGATAAAGTTTCTTACTTTCTAACAACGGGGTAGGTTTTGGATGGGATTCAAACCAACACAGAGCTGGCTATCCAATGATTACCAGTCCAATGTTGTAACCACTTAGCCACACCCACTCCTTAATCTACTGAGCATAATGTTTTCAGCTCATTTGTATGTTTATTTCACCTTGATACAGTAAATTTTTAAATTGAAGTTGCAAGTTTGTATTATCCAAAAACAGTTTTATCACAAAACTAAAATGTGAAAATATGAGCAGTCAATTAACATGCTGAAGAAAGGAATTTCAAAATATCTAAGGGTATCTCCCCTTAGTAAAATCTAAAACCACAAGAAATGTTAAACAATATGAAATATGATAACATGAAACTAATGAGTCATACTGTAATATTTTATTATATTTTAACTTAAGATATATAAAATATTATATTTTAATAGGCCTAAATTTAAAATAAGTTTGTTTGCCCTATACCAATGGACCTAAAAAGTGGGGCTGACTCAAAAAATTTATTTTTTATTACAAAAATATATGTAGTGTTTTTTTTATTGGTCACAACCGTTTGTGGTAGTTTCTTTACACTAATAATTCTGCTTTAGGAACATGTTGAAATCATAGAATATTAGATTAATATGATTTATTTATATACATGAAAGTATACATGGAATAAGTTGTTTTGCCAGATCTACCTAATTGAGTGATAATTCTTGAAAAGAAAATTTTTTCCTACATACCGACCCAACCCAAAAATTTAGGGTCGGTATGAAGGGCAAACAAAGTAATTTTTAGTTTAGGCCTTACACTAAACATTTTTAAACATTTATCTAGAACTTCAAAATTTACAATCAATTTGTACTAAATCAACTGTAACATAATCAATGAAGATCATACATTGATCATAAAGGAAACAAATAAACTTGGCAAAGTATTTCATACATATCAGCTGATCTAGATTTTATATTCATGTTGACAGATATAGCTTCTATAACTGGTCATTTCAGGTAAAGGATTGGTTTGTGTTTTTGATATTTCTCAAAGTAACTATTATGTCTTACAGGTTGGTAGCACACAAGTCTACTGATCATGGGGTTGTGGGTTTGATTCCAAAGCGTGACATACTTTCCAGGAGTTCAGTCTTGAATTATTTTCTACAGCCATTCTTTATCCGACCACTGATTCTATATCATGTAGGGCAGTTGTCAGTCACTGACGAAAGTATGCACCTATTAACTGGTATAACAGCTAAATCCAGAGATAATAAGCCTTTCCAGTAACAGTGAGTAGGTTAACTGGCCTGTACAGTGTGTTACTACATGGTTAATTACAACAAAAACTAAATTTAGTTGTTAACCAGTTACTAAGTGTATACTTTGGTCGGTGACTGACAACTGCCCTACATGATATAGAATCAGCAGTAGAAGGGAGAATGACTGTACAAACTATTTCATGACCAAGCTCAACCAAAGCGTCCCGAAATCAAACCTTCTATACCTCGATCATTAGACTTGTGTGTTACTGACTGAGGTAGCCAGACAATGAGGTGGGTTAAAAAAAATAACAAGTAACGATAGACCTAATTCAGAACTAAAATTTATGGGTTTTTACGCTCGTGCGCAGACCATACATACAAAGTTTGTTACATATTATTGCTGAAAAGCACACAATGTTGATAAAATCCTATTGTTCTTGTACATATATTTTCATTGTGAAAATGAAAAGTTGATTTAAACTGCAGGTAAAAACCCCGAAATTTTAAGTCTGGATATAGTCAACAGAAAAGCTTCGATTCCTTGATCAGTAAACTTGTGTGCTACAGACTGAGGAATCTAGATAACCATAGGGTGGGTTTAAAAGTAACAATATAGAACTTACTGTAGCAGGTTCTGATGAGAGTTCCGCTGATTGTGTAGAAGATATATTTAAATTATTGAGATCTGTTAATGCTGACTCAGCTGCTAACACCATCGGACCATCATAATTTTCGTCATCATAGTCTTGTTGGTCACATGATATATTCTTGCATTCTAATTGGATTAGAGGCAAACATTTGTGATGACACGTATACTGACAATCTGAAAATACAAAATTAAAATGACCATTTAAACATTGAAAGAAATAAGTATAGATTTACCAGTAAAATAAAGGTTCTCTGTGAGTTTTTTATTCTTTACCAAATTCCTATTTATATGTGGGAAGTTGGAAAATACCGAAAACCTTTTTTTTTTTCAATTGGGTTTAAACATTCAACACATATTTAGGTCATATACACGACGGTCAGCTCTTCCTACTATAGGTTTCCTGGACACTTTTCTATCACCAGTACTAGCTAACCCTACCATGACCTACCGCGACTGGGCTCAAACCCGCGATCTCCGAAATTCAAAGTCAGACATGCTAACCAATACGACAAAAACCTTTCAAAATACTGAAAGAGATAGATTTCATGTAAATTACATAGAGTAATTTAATATTCTCAAATAAGGCCACTCCTTTTTTATTTTTTGGTTTACAAAAATTGTCCTGAAAAAGGTCCACTGGGTGGTCGAAAAAAAAAAAAAAAAAAAAAAAGAAGGAAAAAATTCATTTTGTTTCTTAAACATATTATTTGGGCATAGCAACGGATGGTTCCCCTACCTTTCCTGATGAGGTAAGACTTAAAGGTCAAAAACTTATTTTTACTGGAAAAAATACTAAACTTGTTATGATATGTGCCTTATTTAGTTCATATTCATTCCATTGATTTTAACCAGGTTAGGACCATTTTTTAGGAGTTTCAATGTACAGCGGAAAGGCAGTTACCAGGACAATGCCATTTATATATATTTTTTGAGGCTCAATATATGTGGGGCTCTTAGTTCTCAATAGGATTTAACAAAAAGGAGTCCAGTTATGCCAATGGTATCATATATCATCGGAGCAGTAGCCCAGTGGTAGGATGCGCGCTTAGAGATTATGGTCCTGGGTTCGAACTCCACCAGGGGCACAGCTTATTTCCAGGAGCAAGAAATTTACCTATGATTGCTTCACTTCACCCAGTTGTAATTGGGTACCTACGAGGGTGATAATATTCTGTTGCGCCAATATGTGGGCTGCACTAAGCAATGTAAAAGACTCCCAAGGCAGATTGATAGATAGATTCCACTAGCCAGATTACCAGCCAGTGAATGTGTATAAGCATGAAACTTAGACTATAAAATGCCACTTTTATAATAAAAAAACATTAACTTTATAGTTTCTGTCATTGTTGGGAAATAAGGTCATCATCGGAAATGGCCATATCGATGTATCACTGATTCTTAACAGGCAATCCTATATTGATTCCCAATTTGGAATATCGTTACAATCTAGCATTTTATAAAGCTATATAATAAATAAAGGTGACGTATAATTTAACATCCCTGCGTTGTATTTATCCTTTTTTACATATCTGAGTTTTCATGTTTTCTATTAAGTATTAAGAAATTACAGTTTGTTTTAGTTTGTTTTATGTCTGTAACAACTTTTAACATCACTCATAACATTATTATGGGACATCATACAGACAATGACTGGAGTTCTAGCAGCTTCTATTACACTCCTCGTCTGACTTGATATTTTGATGTATCACCAATAACTACCTTTCAATATATTGCTACAAAATTTTATATCAATGGCAGCTCTTTCGGCAAACAGACCCATGTATAAAATTACATACACATTGGTAATGCCTATGTTTTACTCAAATCTTGTTATACCCCCGCTTCGAAGAAGAGGGGGGTATACTGTTTTACCCTTGTCCTGTGCGTGCGTGCGTCCGTCCGTCCGTTACAAAATTTCCGTCGCAGTTTTCTCAGCAACTATATCATGCAGCAGCCTAATACTTTGCATATTGCTTCATCCCATAGTCCCATATGGTGTAAAGCGATTTCATGCTCCTTGCTCATCTACTTCCTGTTTGTCGCATATTTTTAGATTTTGGCAGGGGTATCACTAGTGAGCATTAGCTCACAGATTTACTTGTTTTACATGTTGTCCAGCTGACAAAATGACACCCGTGTTCCAAGACTCACAATATTAGAAATTTTGAATGTAAACAAATTTGTCTATTTAATCTATACTTTTGCTGTTCATACAATATGAACATTCAATTTAAAACTTCCAAGATTACTGTATAAATTTAGGATCAGTTCTGCTAACATCATCATGGACCAAACCTGTTAACTTTGGTGTATAAGTAAAGTCTCAATGTTATTGGGTAAATTATAAAGAGATAGGCTCAACTACCATACAACTGCTCAATAATTAAGTCATCCTAAATGTGTACCAGCATCCCTATAAAATATTAATGGACCAGTCCTGTTGACTTTTTGGAGTATAAATAAAGTTAAAATATTATTTGTGAAATACGGGATTGACTCAACAACAAACAACTACTCAGAGTACTTAAGTCATCATGAATGAGGATTTTATAGTCAGCACCCCTATAAAATAATAATGGACCAAATCTGTTGATTTTTGAGTGCATAAATACAGGCTTGTCATTTGGGCAAATTATGCTATAGACTAAACAAGAAAGAACTGCAACATGCTAATATACCCAAGTTATCCAGAAGATTGCAATTAGAATCTGCTTACCCCTTAAACGATAATGGACTTAACCTTTTGGTGTTATGCAAAATACAGCTTTAATTTAAATGAGACTGTTTGAGTATTTTGGTGTATTAACAGTAGAATGTGAAATCTTCTACCCTTTCTTAATTACCTGTTTGTCATCGGTAGTAGTGTTAACACAGCAGGGGGCATATGACGTCACGTATCCAGAGCTGTGTAGAGTTGATGTAGACACTAATTCTATGTCACTATTCAACTGAGTCTGATGTTAAATCAATTTAAGGTGTATCATGTGTTAAACTCGGTGTTTAAGTTAAAGTGGTTAACATGCATTGCATTTACGTATTCATTTTGTAATTAAATATAAACTAGATAGAATTTCTAGGATTAAGAAGAACAAAGGAACAGAGGCTTGTGTCTTTATCATTGCTTATGACGTATGTTAACATGACTGTTCTGTTACAATTTTAGTTAAGTTATAGTGATAAATGTTGATATTTAGACATCAAATTATTGAATTACTCCATAAAACTTCTTGGTCGAGTGCCAAAAAATTGACTTTGAAACAATGTTTGTTTCGATGATTATTTTCCTGTGGCATTTTATTATTTTGTTTACTCTCAAAATAGAGTTAGTTTTTTCCCCAAAACGGTCTGTTTTTTTTTCATTTTCGTCGATTTTTTGGTCGGTCGGAACAACAAAAAATAAAAAAAACTGGTGTTTCTCAATTTTATTTTTTTCCATTTTCACGAAATTTACAGTCGCCGGTTTTGTAAACCAATTTATATAAAAGTAGTGGCCTAAAGGTGAACACTTTTAAAAATACATGAAGTCAATTTTCCAAGTAAGCTAGGCTATGCAAGGCCCTGACAAATTGCAAAATATTCTCACAATTTAATAATTCATAATGATAATACTACAAAATAAAATTTGTATTGAAACTGAAGGCAATCAGTGTTAAATCAAAACCAATGATAGGGGCTCTGATCCTTAGTTTTCACTACTCATAAAAAACCAAATCAATAAATACAACCCATATAGGAATCAAAGTGCTGAAAAGCACTGAAGCAAGACTGTGTTGAAGGCTCAAACAACCATCAATAGTTCAAGCTTCAGTTTCGTCTCACGTATAACCAGTCATTAATTTAGGTATAAATCAAATCTGATGATTAAGAGCTTTTTAAGAAAGATTGGCATACATTTTCTTATAACTCACTGATCAATGGACTTGTATAATTACTAGTTGATGAAGAACTGTGAGAAGTCTTATTTGCTCATTCAATAGAAATAATGGTTTTCAGTAATGTCAACACAATGATTTCATACATCCTGTCTATAATAACAAAATATTGTGCTTCAAGTAAAATATCAAAATCATGTTGAACACGTGAAGAAAAAATTAAAATCATAATTCACAAGCTAGATGATTCAAAAATGGAAAAAAGAAATTTCAAATAATTCTTGTTTTTTGTAATCTTACTTTCATAGCTATCATAAACAGAACAGAACTGTTCTGCTAATATGAGTTACTTTTAAGGTAAGCTGTAGAAATTATCATAAATGAAGTTGATAACAATTGTTGGATCAGCCTGCAGTATGTACATTTTAAAAAAAAAAGGACAACGCAACAGCATGAGGTAGAGAACAATATCATTAATTGAAATGAAACAATATGAATTGTGAAATACACATTAAAAATACAAAATGTTTTCATTTTATAGGTATTTTGTCTTAAAGCTGGACCCAATGAAATATCTAAATAACTATCGGATGGAATTTACTCAAATTTTGTTTGTGATTTTAACTAGCATAGATTTTAACCTCCGCATATCCAAAAATTCCTAATTTTTTTAAAATTCATAACATACTTTCCATAGACATGCAATGCAAACTTTGAAGCCAAAAGAGGGTTTTATTTAATGGGTACATGCCACAATTAGGGCAGCCATGGATATAGGTATAAATGGTTATCGTTATGAATCCCTGTGTCTTCAACGTGTCGGTATTGACGATGACCATGAAAAAGCGGGACCGGTGTTCAGGGACAGTAGCCCCTGATAAAAGACAAAATATCATGAACTTAAAATAAGATCACTTATTTACACATTGGAGTCGTCAAAATCTGATGGTAGAAGCAGTTCATGATTTCTTTTACTTGCGTCCTCCTTTTTTATTTACAAATGCTGACAGAGCTAATTAAATTGTAATAATTTTTAATTTTATAGTACTGCAATAAAAATTCTGCCATTGATGGGCACTTTAAGTGCATTATTTTCATAAATTCTCCTAAATTGAGGTTCATGCTAAAAACCACACGTACTGATATATTTCACGCACGTCTTTGTGAACAGATTTGCTGCATATTTATAAGCGATAGCAATTTATAAGCGATTACTCCAGCTAGGAATTTTGGATCGGGTTTATCGTAAACGAAGCACAAAATGCATGACGTAAAAGTTATAAATTATTTGTACTTGTCTTTAGTAAGTTTTGACACTGTGTCTGCATGCTGAACTTTTAGATATTGTACATGTTTATCTATAACCTGCCATTTAATCATGGAATACTCTCATATTCTTTACTATACCTTAGAATACATGATTGTGTACTCTTTTTGCTTTATCTATCTTTGTTTTCTCTCTTGATGTATGTACTCATAATGTAACCACTGCCCAGCGGTATTTAATACTTTGCATTAATATTTTCTTGTCCCTCTAATCAAACAGGGCTATAGGGTAAATGTTATGGTTATGCATCGGCAGCAATAAGTACAATTATCAAGATTTGAGGATTTTTCGTGTTGACACCGGTTGTTGTAAGCCAATCAGAACAATGCATTTGAGGTCACACGATGAAAAAGTGGACATCGGACAGTCAAAATAGGGATGCACATTTGAACTCTTTCGCACATTTTTTTGTTGGGTTATCTGCGTGTATTACCAGAAAATAACATTATTATTGCATGAAGTATAACCAGTGTCAATGAAGTTGCAAAAAAATAGAAAATATGCGCAGCTAATAATAGCATGTGTTTTCTTTTTTAAAACTCCTTTTTGTTGAAAAAATGCAAACATATCTTACCTACTAACGGGCAAATGTATTTATACGGGACAAGATTATCTGTATCCAATCAGCCGAGATGCGTAACCAGTATCCACTGAGACAGGTTTAAGTCATGCCCCTCATAAACATAGCTGTTAGCTTAACACCCTTCTTATTTATATAGGAATATTTCGGTTTGCTCAAAGATTGGGGCTAGTCCCTATATGTCAAATAGAGACAGGAACAGTTCTAGAGTCGACCATAATAATGCTGTTTTATGTTCGTAGTCCGAACAAATCCTGGACAACACCTGTTTATTCGGTGTACTTTCATCAGCCCAGAAAGTTCCATAAAATGAATCAAAAAAGGTCTAAATGTTAGGTATCATTCACTTGTCACGCAAATCTTGATATTCTCTAAATAGACTCAGCACGGCTTTAAACGTTGAGGGATATTACTTCAATTCATTTACTTCAATTGTAAACAAAGCATGCTAATTTCTGGAATTCTAAAAATAGACTCAATGGTCTTACATATTATCAGGGCATGTTAAGTCTTGTCTTCTATGTATAAACTTTGGACGGTTTGGATACGTTGTGAATACACAGTAAAACATTTTTGAAAATTCTAATACTGGTATTTCTACTTCAGATGAATTACTACGTACCGGTAAATGCAATAGCCCCCCCCCTCCCCAGCTAATATTGAAACGGGCCGGGGTATAATACACATAATAACTACAGTTTAAATCAGAAGTTACCTTGGCTTGTAATTCATGTTTAAATTTTCTGCGTTCCGTGTTTCCTGTTTAGTGAGCATGATGCATGTCTCTAGCCATAAAGCACACAATGACTAGTGTTCTGGGCAACACACAGAACACATTAGCACATATATGTAGGTTATGAACTAGGATTCTGAGCTCAAATCAATGTTTGTTTATCCAGTATGTTTCGTAACCAGTTTTCGCGACGTTCGCATATTTGGATCCTCTACATTCCAGTAAATTTGTATCCTTCGGCTTCGATGTTAAATCCTAATCCTAGATGTGAATTAGTTAATTCCGTACACTTTTGCTGAATGTTAATGTTTAAATCCAGTTTCAACGCAAGTTTTGATCCATTTTGTTACGAGCACATTTTGTCTTAATGTCAGCGTTCCTGTCATGTTTACATCTAACTCTGGGAATTTATTCCTACGCTGCACAGTCTAAAGGAACTATGTTTTGGTCTAAAAGATTGTTTAGGGGCCAAATCAAAGTATTATAGTCATGGATATATCTGCATTTTATTGTTAAATAGGAATTCTAAGTTATTTTAGTCATTGGTAGATAGAATACTTTCAACGTAAAATAAAACGTTCGAGTTGAAACTTTACCAACGAGTTGTCTTTGTGTTCACCCTTGTGTACCTGGTACGCAGACAATGTTGACGAGAGCATTAAGTGTACTTCAATCGTTCACGCTACCAATTGAACCACAGGTGTAAGAGAACCACTCGACAGGCCTCTCAACCCCGATACCAACCAGTTCACCTCGGAGAACCTCAACTGACGTAGATCGACTCCCGCGGTATAGATCTAGACGATACATCGTGCGTAGATCTATGCACGCGTCCACAGTTATCCGGGGTGAGCTCGTTACAATATTACATGTCAATGTTTCACTGCGAAGAACAGTAGTAATGGACTTATGAAATATTCGAATTTGCACGGCGAATAGACTACTTCACAACTAGCATATTGTGTCATTCAATATTTGTTTATTTTTTTACACAGAAATAAAACATTTACTCCACTGTTTATATTATTGTGAAATTTAACCGTTCTTACAAATTCAAAGTAAAGCGTTTGATCGAGTCTTTCCATTGTTAATCACGTGACTATAGTGTTTGATACGGGGACGAGTAAAATATTTTCATTCATAATTTTTCATGAATGAAATCGATGTACATGTATACATCCGCGGTAACTAGTCGAGTTATTACTTTTCTAACATAGTTTAATTGTTCACAAAATTGAAGAGATTTGTTGTCGCAATGAATTTTATGAAGTATGTGTGAATGCAAGATAAAGGCAGTTATGTATCGAGTTTTTAATATTGAACTATTTGCTGGCATGCGGAAAAATGGACCACTACTCAATATCGCACTTCTGAAATGCCGCTTATAGCTTCGCCTGTTTCACAGTCTTGCTAAAAATGTGACATACATCAGTTAACATAGGGACTTGTCAGTCCAACAGCTGTCAGTACTTGAACCAAACCATCTGCTTTAAAATGTAAACAAAGTTTAACATACTCCCTTTGGGACCCTAAAAAATAGGGGACAACATGTCTATAGTAGAAAACTTGATACATCTACAGAGGACATTTATAGTCTAACTGAGAAATTTACTTTACATTAATTATGCAAATTGCGGGCTTAGCACATAAAAGTCTTAACTCAAATTTAAAAAAGAGTGAGTTATGACTGTTTTGTGCTAAGCCCAGGAAATATCCATCAAAACAAAAGCCTGTACTATCACAGACATTGTCTGCTAGACATACATATCAATTAATGTGAACTCTTTCAACAAATGGAAGATTTTAACCCTCTTCTACACGAAAAGATAACAAAGTTTTTTAGTGCTCCAAAATAAGAATGATCAAATAAAGATATAATTTAGCTGTAGCAAATTGACCTGAGAGACTGATTAATTATTTTGGCAACTATGATACTATGTACAGCAAGCTGACACCTTGAATTTTCTCAGGCCCCAGCCTGAATTATAATATTAAAAAGCCAAGAGCAATATTATCAACTAGCCTGATTATATGAAATCAATAATTTCACTAGTTTGAATCCTGAATCAATGTTTACTTATCTTGGGCTTGAGCTGGTAGGTTATAGAAATGATGCAGGGACAACACCATTTTTAAAGTTTTGCTAAAACAACAATCACAAAGTAATCTATTTTGCACAAAATAGACATATTGAATTCATATAATACACACTTCAGAAACAATACTTGAGATAACTGATTTACAGTATGTAAATGATATTTATATGGACAATTCCTTGTCTCAGATCAATTTGAACAAGATTAGCTAATCTGTAACCTAATGTCACAAAAAAGAAACCACAAGTGTTGCAATGGTTTTTTAACAACAGTAAATCAGCATAAATCAAGTAACAAAGAGACATGTGCAAGAAAAAACAAATATCTTCACATGATACCTAGACTTTAAGGGGACATGTATCACCATACAGGTAAAAAGGTTAATGACATCTAAAATGAACAGACAAAGGAATAACTGTAAAAATGTTACAACATACCATTTGATAGAAACAGTGTGATATCAACATGCTTGGTTAATTTTAATTTGATGTTCTAAATTGGGATTTATTTTCATTTTAAAGGTACTAGCTTGCAGACAACATGAAAATGTTTGTCTGGCTCTGAATTGCTATGAATTTACCTGAATAATAATTCTTAATTAAAACTAAGCATTTTAAACAGAAAAATTATCTATATGACTGTGTAGTTCTGAATCACAGTAAATAAAATAATATGGAAGATTAACATTTCTGAATGTTTGCTGAAATTTTCTGATGGTTTGCGGAAAATTTCTGAATGTTTACAGCTGAAATTTTCTGAAAGTTTGCTGAAAGTTTTATCAATTCATGCAAATCTCGATCATTCAGGTCACAAAGTAATCTTACACTAACTCAGTCTTAACAGAATATGAACAAAGTTTCCAACAATAACAACCATCACAGAAATAAGTTAAAACTTTTTTCATTTTCAGTTCAGATACAGATTCTATAAATTCAAACCATACCTTTAATTCAATGTTTGCAATTAAATTTATTTCATTTTAATGAACAGTTAGATTCACAATCTATGTTTTAATGTACAGTTAAGTTCAGTATCTATGTTCTATGTTTATTTCTAGACAACATCAATAAAATGTTGAAGATATCAATCAAACAAACCTATGTAACACTATCAGATTCTATCAGTCTCAAAAAAACACATGTATACACATGTATATCACTACTATCAGAATCCCTGCCTCAGTCTTATATCTTATCTTTACACTCAGTTAACATTTAAAACCTTCCTAAATAAAACAACACTGGGAATCTTTACAGTTAATGTTTCTTATATTCTCTGTTAATGTACCTTATATTCTCTGTTAAACATGAACATGGTAGAAGCCTAAACAAACAAAAGAAACATCTTAACCAGTTTTGCACTGACATAGGAACATGCTTCCATTTGAGACTCCCCTTTTCACAATTCACTGAACGCACTGCTTTTGATCTGCTGAAAATACTGACCTCCATAAATTGAACTTAGGCTTCCATTAGGCTTCCATAGTGTGACCTCTAAGACAAAGATGACCAAGTAATAAACATCATGAATGATATCCTTACAACAAGTTAAAGTTAAAAGTACCAAGTGAGACAATCCAGACACAGGATATATAAAACATTGACCACTAATACCACCCACATTCACAAAAACATGTAGTCAAGTTACTAAAACAAGTATTGAAGTAAATGGAACTTAGCTTCAGACTTCTAGAAACAGTTTACAGAAAAGATGGGAAATGTGTGATTAATCAAAATGATCATTCCTTAACGTTTACAGTAATTTCAGTAAATATTAAATAAGGTCTCACACTTATAAATTAGAAGTCTAAACACAGACCACAGGGTCACACACCTTCAAAATGCATTAATTATCCCAGGTGACCCATAATTAATTAAGCATAAACTGAAACTGACACTTTATCACTTTATTGACCTCACACTGGTCAATTAGAAGTCAGATTATTCTTAGGCCAAATGAATAGAAAAATTGTTTTAGTATAACAAATAAGTTGAAAGGGACTATTAGGGAGACTGCAGGAACTGGATTTCTCAAGAAAACAAGACATTAAAGTTTAGGGTTTAATTGGACAATCTGTCTCAACAGCAATATGATTTGTGGTACAACTTGGGACTTGATTGGTTGAATAATGTTGATGCAGTAAGTTTATCAGACGAAAAAGTTTATCTGAAAAATAAAAGCTATATGTGCAACTAGACATATTGTAATTGTACATCCAACAGGTATCAGCAGCTCTTACTTGTAGGAAACATCCCTTTCAAAGCCCCAAAACATCCTGAACTTCAAGACAAGCCCTGAGAACTTTCATCCTAACTCCTTATTTAAAATCAACCATCCCCCATCCTGTGTAATTATAATCATCTTCACCTTCAAAAGATGTACAACACCACAATTATACATGCTTGGCCTAAGTAATACAGATGTTAAATAGAGAGGATAAATGAGTACAAACAATTTGAGAACATCATGTAGAAGATGAGGATCAAAGTATCATCAAACAATAATATACCTTTACTATACATGACAACTACATGGTAAATCATTTCCTAAACAACCAACAACCATCATCATCTGATACAAGAAACAACAGGTACTGACACAACAAGAAACAACAGTCCTAACTGTACAGAACAGAGTCTAAAACATATCATGAATACATGTAGCAACAGTCATGAAACAAAAGCAACACGAATAAACAGTGGTAACTGTACAAAACAATGTCTGAAAACATATCATAAATAGCATTAGTCAAGAAACAATAGTTACCATGAATGCACAAGAAACAACAGTCAATGACTAAGCTAGAAACAGTAAATGTTAAGTATGTCAAGTAAATGTTACTGTTGTTTCCAAGATTTTTAAGTAGTAGCTTAATGTTCAGTGATGTTAAATTGTAACAAAAGTGAATGTGCTTAGGAACAAAAGCAGTGATTTAAAAAAAAAATATATAGTCACCAACTGAGCTAGAAACACTACAAGTAAATGTTACTGTTGTTTTTAAGACTTTTTAAAGTAGTTTCTTAATGCTCAGAGTAGTTAACATTATAACCAAATGCACTTGTGACAAAAACAGTGATTTTTCAAGAAACAATAGTCAGTCACTATCTGAACTGGAAACAACACTACAAGTTAATGTTACTGTTGTTTCTTCGAGGTAACTGTTGTCTCTAAATGTTCAGTGTTGTTACATTGTACTATCAAGTCAAAGAGAATTAAACATGACAGTATTTTGATGACTGTATATTTGTTGGTTTTACCAGGTAAATCCCCCAAAACTGACTGACAGCATTACTCATTGACAAAAAGAACATCTAAATATAGCTGAAGTAAATCTAACACCAGTAGATATAGACTAGATAGATCAATATCAAATTTATAGGTTTTATGGTCAGAATAAGATTTGCTTGTACATGATGCATGACCTTGCAGCAGAAGTTATTTGGCATTATAATGATAATACAGCTGAAAAGTATGCAACACAGGTCCTATTTTTTTTGTATAACACATTTTTTTTCAACTTAGTTCCCCAGGTACCATGTACCCCAGGGGTACATCTGCAGGGGTATACCTGCAACAAACAAAGTTTTTCAGCAGGAAAGATCCATCAACTTAAGTTCCAAGTCAATTCAATTAAAAACAACCTGCTAAATAATGCTGACATAAATTTCAATACTTTTTTCAAAGAAGTTTCTACAATTAAAGATATACCCCGGAAACATAAACCTCAAGTTTAAAAGAAATCATGAACTAAAGTAATTTATCATTACAAGGGTTGTTGTAAATAATGGTTTTGTTAACTATTACAGATAATGGAAGATACAGCCAGGTGTTTGACTGCCAGTTTTCAAACCTAAGGTCTATATATCACATGGTAGAGATTACAGTCAAAAGAGAAACAATATATTATTTATATAATATGTCAGAAAATTGTGCCAACTCCATTAACAAACTAATATAAATATTCACTTAATTGATTTAACAAATTTCTAGTTTGGATAATATACATGTATCAATTTAAGTGTGAATTTTAAAAAGAAAACATAAATACTCTGATACAGGAAACATTGTCATAAAGAAAAAACATGAATGTAAACATTAGTTTTGCAATTTGCTGTGCTTATATTGCAATTCCTTCAAACTGTTACTGTGTTCATAAATTGATAATGGTATTTTCCAGTAATACAAACAGGTAACTAGACAAAACATGGGGTAAGACATTAGTCCATTCATGCACCCTTTACTTGACTTTATGACATCCATTTTCTTATCATGTGGTCTAAAATGAATTGTTTCCATCGGCTTAATGCAACCAGTGTCAACTACAAAATGTTCAAATCTTGATGATTGTATATATTGCCGTCCAGGAACAGTGACCAGCAACTGCAACAATGATTGTAGTAGCATTGCTGTTCCAGGAACTGCAACGATTGTAGTAGCATTGCTGTTCCAGGAACTGCAACAACGATTGTAGTAGCATTGCTGTTCCAGGAACTGCAACAATGATTGTAGTAGCATTGCAACTTTTAAATCTCATAAAAATCAGTTTCAAGAAGATTTTAATACTAGAAGTAGTTTAATCAAATGTACCAGGAATAAACTAGAACAACTTTAACCAAACAACAAAGAAATCAAGTTCCACTCCCAGGAGACCACAGCAACAGGTAATTGATATAAAAAACAGCTAAGTTTAAAGGTATGAACTAATATTTCCATCCCATCTAGGCTAACTATCTGATAAGTATCATGTAATGGTTCAACCCAAGTACTGATCTAAGTGATTATTTAGAACTCAGAAAAACAGCACAGAGCCAGAAAAGGGACAGAGTATCTGAGGGTTGAGGTTTTAAAGTGACTATTTCTGCATAGGGAGGGGCAAAAAAAGGGCAGGTAGAAAAGGAAAAGGGCTGAGTTCAGCACAACCTGACATTTACTTCAGAACAAGAAGAATTAATTTATAATAACCACTTCTACCATGGTAGATGATATTTGGAACCCCTAGGCAAATTTCTACAAAAATATACACTTTGTAGGTGATCGCTGTGGTGTTTGGAATGGCTCATGGTCATCAAACTCGTACCATTGCAATATATCCCAGCCTTTACGCTAGTGGTAAACAATCACAAAACCAATCGCATCATAGTTCAAGCCAAGCACTAAGAACAAGTGTTAAGATCAGCTCACTACATGAAGTGAGATTTGATGTTAGATCCATCACGACTCACAATATCTATGTTAATTATATCATCAATAGATAGATAAGTATCATTGGAGTGTCTCCAAAATATCACTAGATATAATATACAGGTAATATACTATCATATTAATTCATTCAACACACATCTTCTATAGTACTACACTGACAGTACTGACACCTAGGCCATTCTGATTACAAGGTCAAGGTCAATGATCACCAACAATGCTATACCTGAATCAGATAGGGGTAGGTCAAAATAATTTAAATTGTGATTTATTTGTTCAAATTCTCAGTTGCTAGTCTCTGACTTTTTCCAAAAGTTTTACAAGGGCTAAAGATAACAATATATTATGTTTATTTTTAAGCAATTGGTCTAATAACCAAATTTAAGCCCAATCATATTGATGTTGCGGCACGGAAAAGTAAAACAACCTGTAAAGCACACAGTAAATATAGAAGAATGAAGACTTGCATTGATCTGAACCAAGCTACAGGCTGGTGGGTTGAGGAAGTCCCCAGTAAAGTCTGTATTTCAAGTTCAAGTAAAGTGAAGTACCATGACATGATAATGTCTTATTATAGATGAACATTCTAGACTTAGCAGGTATAACATAAAACAGTATGAAGACATTGTTCACAGTTCTCCAAGTCTACTTTAGAAGATTAATTAACCTAATGTTACATAAGTAACTACTTTAAGTAACTAACTCTCAGGAACTACTGTATGCGTGGAAGTTTCTGAGAGATCTTTGTTTTGTTACTTCTAAAGTAGTCTGTTAAACTGCTGAAATTACATCCCTAAAAATATCTTACGAAGAATAATAAAATTGAATGAAGAAAGATGAAAGACCTAACTACCATTTTTCTGTTACTCAATACAATGCCACATTAGAATTATTTATCAAATAAAATAATGCTGTACTGCATCACTACAGTAGAGTTATTGACTTTTAGATGTTCTTTCAGTTGCAGGTAAGCTAAAATATCCACTAACTTTTCATGACATGTTAAGTACAGAAACATGGTGAAACATCAACAACTATATTCAAAATTTGTAGACAGCAGAAAGTTTGTTCACTGTGAGAAAAACAAATCCTTAATTTTGGAAATAAACAAAAATCTGCATCCCAACAAAATTTCTTCTTCTACATTATATTAATATAATGTTAATTATAACAGACAGTAATGAGAGTAGTCCTATACAGCATACTTATAATAATCTTATATAACATATGAACATTACAAGAACTTACTCTTATAATTGATGAAAAACTTCTAAACTTGTAATAACTAAAGAGTTAATTAATTGCCTATTATGGCAGTACTTCAATTACAATAATCATGTAGTAAATTGTTGAATTTTCTTAGCTTACATAGAGGAGTCAGTTTTTTTTACTAAGGTTGCCAATTCTGGCAGCTACGGTAAATAGCATTCAGTTGCAATAACAGCAAACAGTAACAAGAGCAGTCCAAGGACAGCGCGCTCGACTTTTCGGGTGTTTTGTTCATGGCAAGGCTTACCTTTAAACAAAAGTAATTTCAAGACAGGACATAATTTTTGAAAGTATATAATTCAGTCAAACAATAATTACCAATTCATATTTGTAAAATATAAAAGCGGCATTACTCCTAGAACATTCATCCATAGTAACGCCCCTTCAGAGTAAAGTAGACATAGTATCAACGAATAAGCATACCTACTTTCATTTAAATATCTATATGAAGAACTATAAATACATTGTAATTCAATCTGAACAAAATTCAAAATTAAAGTAAGGGGCATAACTTCAAAAAATAACATCATGAGTTATGTCCCTTTGTAGTCGCGTAGATGTAGTACTGATGAATAAGCATACTAATTGTCATTTAAATATCTTCTTAAGTATTGAAAATATTTCACTTCATAATACTTTCTCCCGAATTAAAAAGTTGAAAAGGGTCACAACTCCAACAATAATTCATCAATTATTGCGTCCCATTGTATTCAACTAGATGTAGTACTGATGAAAAAGTATACCAACTTTCTATCTAACAAAATATATTAAATTTGAGCAAACATAACCCTTAAATATCAAAGTATAAAGGGGAATAACTCTGAAGTAATTCATCTAGAGTTATGTCCCTTTATAGTACGATAGATGAAGAACTGACGAATAAGCATTCCAACTTTCATTCAAATATATTTATAAGTTCTAAATATATCCCATGAGAACAAATTTTAATCTTTTATGTTTAAGTATAAAGGGGCATAACTCCAACAATAATTCATCCAAAGTAACGTCCCTTTATAGTTGTGTAGATATAGTACCCATAACTAAGTATACAAACTTAAAGTCAAATATCTTGATTAGTATTAAAGATATTACATATAGAAATGATTTTAACATTATATTTTGCATTTTTCTTAAGTATAAAAGGGCAATTACTCCAAAAATAATTCATCCACAGTTACATCCCTTCATAGTCTGGTAGATATAGTACCAACAAATAAGTAAACAAACTTTAAGTCAAATACCTTGATCAGTATTGAATATATTCTACATAGGAAAAACTTTAACCTCATATTTTGCAATTTCTTAAGTATAAAAGGGCAATTACTCTAAAAATAATTCATCCACAGTAACGTGCCTTCACAGTCGTGTAGATATTGTACTGACAAATAAGTATACAAACTTTAAGTCAAATGAATTGATCAGTATTGAACATATTCTACATAGGAAAAACTTTAACCTCATATTTTGCAATTATTTAATTATAAAAGGGCAATAACTCATAAAATAATTCATCCAGAGTTATCCCCTTTCACAGAATGGTTAATATAGTGCCACTTAATAAGTATACCAACTTTCAATAAAATAACTTGGATAGTGTTGAAGTTATAAGTGTTTCAAAAAACTTTAACCTGAAAACCAACGCCAACGCCAACGCCAACGCCAACGCCGACGCCGACGCCGACGCCGACGCCGACGCCAAAGTGATAGCAATAGCTCTCATTTTCTTCGAAAAGTCGAGCTAAAAATGCAAATTACAGTAGCTACTCATAAAAGGCTAGTTCCAACAGCTCAAGCATAAAGAGGCACCAAATATGACAACTGGAAAGGAATTGCCAATTATGACAGCAGGAGAGAAGTTGGCAATTGAAGCAGCTGGAGTGACACTGCAAATTATAACAGCCGGTACAGGAGTTGCCAATAATAATAACAGGTATGAATGTTACTACATTACAATTGCACCAACAGTTAACTTCAGCTAATAATTAATTTCTTAACCTACACTCCTTCTCATCCTTTCAACTCCATTATTATCAAATAACACATGATAGTATATAATATTAATTACACTAAAACAAGTAGGAGGGGTACATAAGAGTTTCCATAAAATATTTCCTCTCACCTTAATGTCTTTTCTCAAACTGTTATTATGATTATATTTCTTGCCATTAATTAACCAGCATCTACATGTAACATAGACTCACACAGAATGGAGCATATTTTCTAACCAGCTACATAGTGTGTTATGCACGCAATTAATATTTCGATGTTTCATTTTTGTGGTAGATTGTTTTTATGTTGAAATTCGGCAACTGTGCATGGTATTTACCACAGGAAGCATGTTGTGCTTGTGTTCTCTCTCTGAAATATGTCTGGATCCTGTAATCACTCTTTATATTGTTGTTGATGTATTTCATTATATATTTTGTATAAACAGACATCTTGCAGATGCCTCTTCAAGTATTTAAATTTGATTATAAGACGGAGTAAACAATTAAGGTAAACATTTACAATGCAAACAAACTATGTCAAAGTTGTAGAGGTCAATTCCTAATATAAGCGAAAGCATTGTACAATTTTGATTTTAATTTTTACATCATTTTAATTTGAATAGAAAAATGTAATATTATTTCCAAATAGTTTTCAATTAGCTTCTAATTGTCTAGCACTTTTCTGATTTGAACACTTATTGTATGTGTCTTATTGTATGTATAGTATTAGCAATAAACTGAAATATTTGAGCTTAATAAATATCAAACTAGAAATTTACAGTGAAAAAAGATGAAAGTGTATTATTAATTATTAAAATCATTGTCCTTTTGACTGACATTCAATGTAACATTGCATCATATAAAAAAATCATAATACTAATAGTAATAGAGGCCTGTGCTTTATAGCTTGATTCCTTAATCATGAAAGTTGGATTACTGTGAATAGTGACTAGTCAAATGACCAAATCATCAAACTTAATTTATGGCACAACCAAGGCAAAGATTGGCAAAAAGTGATTTATAGACTTAAATAAACACAAAAGCAAAGGGCTGTTTCTGATGTATGGCATGCCATTTTATCTGGGTGAACTTGGACTTGAGCATAAACTTGGACTACACAATGTTATTTTAATTATTTTAGTAAATTAATCATTCACAGCTGGACACTATCAAGTCAAGGGGTATTCATACATAAAGGTTATCAGATATCAGCATGAAATTGGTGAAAGTTTTTAGTTGAAATCATACAATGTCACCTTGACTTTTAACATGACTCCTGTCCCTGTTTGGTAATTAATTGTATAGAAACCTGATATTTAGATCCCTCATTAGATAAAGATTTCTGTCACAGTTAATTGTTAACATGACCAGGAATGTATTAACACCTGACTATCAGGGCAACTTTGTAATCAACTAAAGGTTGTAAAGATTTGTCTAGGAAGACCGGAGGAGGGAAATGGGAGGAAGGAACTGGGAGGAGGGAAACGGCCACATTTAGGTTTCTAGTCATTTTCTCAAGCACTATCCCATTTTATAATGCTATAGTGTAGGGCAAATTTTCAACTAGTCTGACTATAAGGAATAAGTTATTCTTATCAGCCTGAATCAATTAGCAATACTTAAACCACGTTTTGTTAAATGGCACCACGGTCATTGAACATGGTCTACCATGGTCACTGAACATTGTGGACCATGGTCATTGAACATGGTCGACCATGGTCATTGAACATGGTTGACCATGGGTGGCGACAACAGTTTGTGACCATGGTCAAAAACCGTGGTGCCATTTAACAAAACGTGTTTGACCATCATGTCGATCATGGTCATATGACCATGTTCAACCATGGTAGACCATGGTTGACCATGGTCATATTAGCTTTCATTTCGCCTAGGTAACCCCAGGCTTCAGGCTAGTGGAATAAATTTGCCCTTTATTTATAGTGCTAGTCCAAGTCAACTGTCACTAGAGAACATTGATTCAGGCAAGTGAAAATTACTTACTCTGTTTAGTTGATACATTGTAATTTTACCCTCCAACATATAATATTATAAATCTGGCTAGGGCTAAAGAAAATTTTATGTGATGACTATTACATATGTAAGTAAAAATCACAATTACTTTAAATATCATATTTCATGTTTTAATTAAAACTTGTCTCAAATAACACAGACACGACAGAGCAAGTAAGAAAATGTCAGACAATGTTTAGACCAGTATGTTAGGTTTCAGATTGTTCATGCTGATATCAAAAACTGTACAATAAATATTTTCATATAATACATCATCAAGATATTTAACCCATGTGGTAGATATCTCTTACAGTCAAACCTTCCTAAAATGAACACCTCCAATTAACAGTCATTTCTATGTCACTATTGCTATACTTTTTCTAATGCAAATGACCCTCTCCCAGTCTTTTCTTTTACCCACTAGCCAAAAGCCCTGGACTAGTGAAAATACTTTATTTGATATAAACTCTTACATTTTAACATAGCCACAGGCTGTCAGCATCCCCACAATTTTTTTTTAAAACACATAATATACTGTATATGTTTTTAAAAAAAAATGTGGGGATGCCAACAGCCTGTGAACAAAGCTAGTTTAATACTTGGCCCTTTTCTTATAAATTAATACATAAGGCTTTTCCTGGTGAAAATTAAGAGCATAGAATACCCTCTATAAAGCAATCATCTCTTGAAAACAGCCGATTGAGTAAAGTCTTGGTACTGGCCATGGTAAAGAGGTTTTACTGTAAAAATACAAACTAGTACATGTAAACAATAAAAATATTGTATCATGTATATCATGGAGAGTTTATGTCTGATAGGAAACAATGGTCAGTCTGGTAAATACAAGCATGTTGTAACCAGACATCATGAAAACTTGAGATGGAAAGAGGGCAGAGGAGGGGGGGGGTTGGGTGAGTGTCTGAAATAGGGGGGGTGAAAGAGGAGTAGGATTGAGTCTCAGATAGGGGAGGAGGATGAGGGAGAAGGGGGAGTGGGGATTGAGTCTCAGATAGGGGTGGAGGATGAGGGAGAAGGGGGAGGTGGAGACAATGAGATAGGAGGGAAGAGCGGGGGAAGAGTGGAGAAGAGGGGAATGGAGAGTCTCTGAGAGAGATGAAGAGGAACTTGACATCCTTACAAGTCACAATATATAACTATGATAACAAGAGAACAGCTGACATATAGCATGTACAAACAATGGAAAGACAAGAGTTTAGTGAAGTAATGTAAACCATATGTGTGATATTGTGAACTGTAAGGGTATGTCAAAACATAATATAAATCACACATTTTTTATCTAACAAGACCGTGCACAGCAAGCCAACTTAATTGGCAGGCAATCATTGCCTTGACCCACCAGTCTGAAGCTTGAAACTGGTGCAAATTGATGGGCTAGTGAAAACTTTATTAAATTGATGGCCTAGACTAGAGAGAATTACTTTATTCATACAGTTGAGCTCGTTGATAACTTCCCCCTTTACAATATAACATAATAAACTGGGCAAGAGCTTTAGATTATTTAAGGCAATGTCTTGAGGGCAGGGAACAGAGTGTTTGCTTTTTTTTCAAAATCCAATCATACATAAAATCCAACAAAACATGACAATTTCATGAAGAAAAAACATTTCAGAGAGTCTAAAACACATAAAAAAAACATAAATTTTGTGCATAAATGTTTATGTTTAACACAGACAATGGAATTGTTGCATACTTGACAGCATAAAAACAAAACAAAACCAATAGGTCAAAACAGAGCTAGTCTATATACATAGAAAAGGAAAAAGACAAGTTTAGCACTATCCAATGATCTGTCAAATATGTTCTAAGACATGCCTAATCAGACCTCTTTCCTTATATAATAGGGGCCATTTACAGGCACCTTCCCCTCTTGAAATTGCTTTAATGTCATAGAGTTTTCCCCAAATTTGGAGTTTACCTTGGATTTTTTGTTCCACTAGCTATGAACTAGCGATAAAATTTCCCCAAATGTTCAACGTAAAAAAGGCCCCAGACCCCTTTCCCCTAAAACTGAAAAAAGCCCTGCTAATGCATGTACGTATAACATGCCAGGTTAACACATACAGTGTTATATATACAATGTAGAGGATGCATTCTACATTGGAAAAACAGCATTATTGTTAACATATGGATATAATTATCATATATAATATAACAGTAACTTCTTGTTATATTAATACAGACAGTATCTTCCCTTATTATCATTCTGGTACCCAGCTTAGTGTGATGTTTACATTATCATTAGCATGAATTACAGGGTACCATCAGCTTAATCTAGAATCCTGGTCAGTAAAATTGATGTTTACATTAAAATTAGCTTTGATTTAGTGGTACCATCAGCTTATCTTTGATGATTTAGTTTAACTCTTTGATTTTATCTTTAGATTATACTAATTGCCATGTAATTGGATAAGGGTTTCTTCCTGAGCTTCCTTGTTTATTTAGCTGGTTAGTGTATACATTGTTAAAGGGTCCTTACCTTCAATGTTGAGAAGAGTATGGCTTAGTTCTAAGTTTATGGTGTAAGTTTTGTACCAGCCATGAGATGATTAATGCAATGTATTTACATGCCATGAATTACATGTTTTACATTAATAATATTTTTTTAGTTACTTGATTTTAAATGGCATAAACATTATATATATATATATATAAGATAACCCAAGAATGTTCTTCGGGTTAATGAACACACATCAATAGATTTTCCAAAACTGACAATAATGAAAAGGCAACATGGAAGAAATAAGAGACAGATAATGCCTTCTTAATGTAAGCTAGAACTGAAAGATTGTTGCATATCCAAGAAATAATATTACCAACTGAGCATTCTCCTGAGGAAATCTGTGGCATAACAACTCATACAAAGGATGACTAAGGTCATAATCACTGACAACACTTTGTTTTTAACATGGTCAACATCAGTAAAACAAGGCCATATGATCATTTTTTTGCCTAAAAATTGGAAGACTTAGATTAACAAAACCCTTGAGACCATTCAATCAAAAATCTTACATATATAAAAATAGTGATGTAATACAGAACCATTTGCCACAAAAAATTGGTTTTAAATCAAGAGTTTTATATTTATTTTGAAAGCACATGTTATATACAAGCTGCGACTATTTGTTGCAAGATGCGTCATGAATATTACAATAGCAATATTCAGCTGAATGTGGCTCATACTGAGACCTTGTCAGATATAAAAGAAGTGAGTTTGTGAAAAGAGAATTAAAGATCATGTATTATTTGAGTTGCCATCACACTTTGATGACTGATAAGAATAAAACAAAGAACAAAACTATATTACTCACCATTGATATTATCATTTTGTTGACATAAATTACATATTCCATTGTCCTGGTTACTATATTCAACATTGTTACTACCACAATTATTTATACATGTACAGGAATCACTTAAATTATCTAATAAATTATTCCCACTGTCACTATCACATCTAACGGTCAAATCAGAACGTCCCGTACCCGTGTCTGACCCAGATAAATTTCCGCTACTAGAACTATTTCGTAGTTTATTATAAATAAAATCCCATTCACCTCCCTGACTACTTTGATTCCAAAGTTTTGGAAGACTAAGTTTATTCTCCACTGAGAGATTATTTGGTGTTTTATTGTTTAATTTTGAGCTTTGTTGTTCTTCCTTATCACAGAATGCACGCAAGTCCTCAATCAAATCACATACCGAATTCCGATGCCATTTTTCAACCATTTTTGATCGACGTTTGAATTGAAATTTACCAAATTCCTCTTCAAACATTTTAAAATCGTCATCATTACTAAAGAAGTCACCGAATATATCGTCAACTTTGACCCCGTCATTAAATACCTCCGTTTCACTATCACTAGAGTCGGATTTCCCGTCATCCGATTGATGAGGTGACCAACGATATTTATCCAAGCTCGAATTACTCGCATAACGTCGTTTATTTTTAACCGTTTCAAACACACGATCAAACTCCTTAAAATGTTCATCATTCTGAAAGAACTCCATCATTGGGAGTTTATCTAATTCCAAACCTAGTAGATTTCCTATCTCTTTAAACCTAGAGCTATCTTCAATCTCGCCGTCGGACTCAATATCAGTATCTGAATCTATGTCTTTGTATATAAATTTTTCCTCCAAACTTTTTACTAAGCAAGAAGCACAACTACTGGTACTAACTGCCTCTTCAGATACGCTTTCATCCGATGGATCAAGAATAGAATTAACTTTAGATCGGTCCTTCGAAACTTTTTTCCGATCGTCTTTCCAGCGACTACGTTGTTGATGAAAATTTATTAAATCTTGTTTAAAATCCTCGTAGTCATCTTCATCAACAAAAACATGAGTAAAATGTTTATAGTTAGCTGAGTCTGGCAGTTCATCAAACGGTACATTGAATATATCCTCTTTAAAGAATTTTAAATTCCTAGATCCTAGATTGAATTTCTGATTTTCTGAATTTTCAGAGCTAAAATATTCTTTACCTCCGGCATATCTTTGTTCCATTTCCAGAGTCTACCATAACGTCAGGCATCCTTCAGAAAAAATCTTTTTTTCTTTGTATGCATAGATATATCCAGGAGTTTTAGTAAGAAATAAATGAAAAACGTTCACAGAGCAATCTCAGGTAAAAACAGAAATATCATGAAACACAGTCTGTTAATGATAAGACACAGTCTATCTAGTCTATGTTCACCAGAAGACTGAATACTCTCTTGTTACTATAAATAGACACTTGGTATACTGAGTACTTGCGTTTGGAAAAAGAGAGAGAAAGATACAGTACATGGTGATTAAGATACCCATGTTTAACTGATCACACTTCACAGTGATAGTTTCATTATTGCAATCTAAAAATTATGTAAAATAGTTCATGATGACTCGATTTTAAGGTTAAATCCCATTTTTTCGAACAAACCGTTTTACATATAAATCAGTTTATAAATCCTGCATTCATTACCCAAGGGGACGTACAACTACAATGAATAATAGTAATCTTCACGATTTTTTACTTTTGAATATATAATTAACCTTCATTGATCATTATCTCATGAATTATTCATAGAAGTCACGACAACAACAACAAGTTCATCAATGATAACTCGACCTTTTGTAGATATGCACAGAAATATAATATCCAGTACAATAGTGACTATCACAAGCTACAAATTATCAGAATTGATCTCCAATCAAAGTCAGTTTTATTGCCAGAAAAGCAATCTAAAAATTCTGCACATGTAAACACTTGTAGACACAGAGAATACTATAATATTAATAACCAATGCAATAATGATAACTAACTTAATAACCAAAAGAACAGAACGGAGCATTTTATCAGCAGAACACATTGGTGTTCGTCACCATTACAATAATTTTGTGGTTATATAACAGTGACAATTATATGTAATGAATTAGGAATCGATTAATAAACCAAGTCAGTATTATAAATTATCACAAGCAATCAACAAAATCTGCACAAAAGCGTCAAATATTAGCCAATTATACCAATTAATCTTAACCTAAACCTCTAAAACGGTGCACTTAAGAATTGTGGGTAATAGAACGTGATATTTTACAAATGTAATTATGTTATTTGATGAACGAAACGTAAGTAAGGTTAGATTTAATTGATATTCTATGTTATATAACACACAGGAAGTAATTTAACATCATAATGTTATATATATAGTGTAAAGATCAAAATGTAACAACATTCCTTCTAAGCAAAAAAATATACCTTAATATTAATTGTTTTAAAAGTTATACACTTAGAGATATTAAAGACCTAAAAATAAGGTTTCTCAGTTACCTGACCTCAAACTCTATTTTTTCCCCATGTTTAGTCATGTACTGTAGCAATCCTCATTTCAATCCACAGGGGACGATTACATAAGGCTGCGCATGTGCAACTAAAGGGATAATTACTACTTAAGTTAATAAAGTCGGCATTACGCATAAACAAGCAGACAATATGCTGATGTGCAATTGAAGTAATTCTTATCCTGCTTATGTAAGGGAAAGTTAGCAGGTATCATTTCCATTGTTGTATGATCCTGTGTTTAAATTATTCATCAAAACCCCATGTCTAAGCACAATTAGCGCATTAACTTTTAAAAGTTAAAGTTGATGTTCTGTCAAACATAAGAAAATAATGCTAGAATTGGCATTAAATAGAGTTTTGACTCACCAAATTCATAAAAAAGTTTTAACCAGGGTCCAGGCCCTGCAACAAGTTCAATATTTTTTATGAATAACATAGTAAATCACATTTAATTCTAGACTCTATGCCCATGATTAAGCAAAATGCCATCTTCTGAGGCCTTGCAGCAATACTACTGTAGTGCAGCCACCACAAAACTCAAAAGTTTATTACTGGACAGTAGGTCCTGAAGACCAAAATTTTACAGGACCAAAACCAAGTCTTACAGGACAAGAAACATCTTACACAATTTAATGAATTGAAAACTGGTTAATGACTTGGAAGTTCTAAGACAGACAATTGGTCCTGTAAACCTGCAGATCTAGACAGACATTCTAATTTTTACAGGATTTGTCAGACGGTCCATAATGTTTGGGGGTGACTGCTATATGTGCAAGCAGTAAAATGGTCCATAATGTTTGGGGGTGACTGCTATATGTGCAAGCAGTAAAATGGTCCATAATGTTTGGGGGTGACTGCTATATGTGCAAGCAGTAAAATGGTCCATAATGTTTGGGGGTGACTGCTATATGTGCAAGCATTAAAATTGAATAGATGAATGTCTAAAGTCATACAAAGAAAGCTACTGATACCTGGCAATTGGTTAACAAAAGGTTATCATTTATGCTGAAAATAAATTTCTATACTTAAGTTTTGAGTAACAAGCACCTCTTTAATAGGTCAAAATTACATCCAAAAACATTTTAACTTCAAAAAGTTTCAAGTGGTTTTAACTTAAAAAGTCTATTACATTGCACAATGATCAAGTGGACTGGGATACCTACTTCATTATAAAATAATCAATCTTTTATAAAAACTTTATGAGAACCAGTCTAGCACATTTTAATACAAGCAATAATAAACACTTGAGATAAAACTTGTTGTACTATGATGTAACCAAAATTTTATATTAAAAATAAATATTGACTTTTCTTGTCTATTAACTTTCAAGCTTGTATCAATGTAACAATATTTTAGCCAAGTTATATTATTACCTTTGTTCATTTATTTGAGAATTGCTGTAAACACAAGTGAGTTACCTGGAGCATATCGCAAGGGATCGCTTTGTTGCCTGGTAGTTTTGGTACCCTTCTTACAACAAAAGGAATAAGTTTGTGATATCAAATTAAGGGTACCAGGGCACAAAGCAATAGGTAGCAATGTGCTTAGGCAACTAGCTCCACATTTCAGACCAATTCTATCTTTTACAGTCCAGCCATTGACTTAAATTTTCTTGAGCACTATCCCAATTTGTTACATAAAATAGTAACAAGCAAAATTATCAACTACTCTGACTGTATAAAATTTTTTTAACTAGCCCAAATCAACTTTTACTATGTTCTGGAATTCTGGTTAACAGGTTAAGGCAATGACCTTTTATAATTCTAAACTTAAGATGTTGATAAAAATTATAAAATAATGTAAGGTTTGATACTTGATATCACATTTTAACATTTTTACACTCCTTATGCAGCAGTCAGTCATCTTATTCATTGTCCATGAATAAGCCCAGCTCTCAAGTCCCAAGCTTTTAACTTAGCACTTATATAAGCACATACCTTCGTCAGTGACTGACAACTGCCTTCCTTGATAAAAATGTAGACAGGAGGATGACAGACTTAAGAAACCAAAGTATGAAAAAAATAAAACCATTAAACCCTCTCAATTCAACTATGTAAAGTACTTTCAATTTTATACACAATTTTCCTATCTGAAGTTAAATTAGGTATCAAGCTACCAAATCATGATCAAAAGATACTTTTAAACATTTTTAATGAAGATTATCTTAAAATTATCTCGACATAAGATCCCTTGCCATCTGTTTTCAAGTTACTGAAGTACCTTCACTGTAATAATAATCTCTTAAGTTGAAAGTTAAAAAAAAAAGATCTAAATCTTTTTCATCAACTACAAAAAATCAGAAAGTCAATGCACCCAGGTGTGGACAACTCATATTCTGGTCAATGGTCTCCAATTTAAGCAGCTAATTGTTACCATAGAAACAAACACTTAGTTCTACAACAGTTACCAGAATTGATGAAATAATCAGAGTGAGAGTGCCCTAGCATTATTATTACTTTTATTAATTATTTTTCAAATTGACATTGACCATATAAGAGGCATTAACAAAAACATTGTACAGTAAAAATTTCTTGTGAGCAGTGTGCATTTCCATATGAAAGAAAAGGTGACTGACCCACTTTAAAAGGAAAATTGCAAAATAAACTTCTCCATAATGCTACAAAAATGCCAAATACAAATCCAACAGAAGAACATTAAAAAAAATGGGAGTATTGCAAGAGAGTAAGAGGAATAATACATACTTTTTGGGGCATAGCATACGGTCAAAATTTGTCTGAAAAGTAACCCCAAAAATTGCTTGCGAACAATTAAAACTAACATTATAAGTAATACACCTTTAATAGGATCAGAAAGAGTTTAAGTTGTCACTTATACAAAAAAAACACCACAAATGAAATCAATTAAGGAACATATCAGAGGCTTAGTGCAAAGCAGTTGTAACTCAAGTTAAAAAAAAAGTTAGTTACTACAGTTTTGCACTAAGCCCGCAATATACAGCATTGAAAATATATCATTGATATAATCAATCAAGGCTCTTACACAGTAAACAACCTTTACTGTATCATTCAAGGATCATTTACAGTACAACACCTCTTAGGGGATCCAGAAAGGCATTAATACAGTACAACACCTTCAATACATGCAGTCACGGCACCACTATATTTTGACCTCTGATTAATATTGCACTGAGAAGAACTTTAGACACAAACTGTCATGTTACATTGTATTCACAGTGTACATTAGTCAGAGATATATATTGTTCAAACATTGTTCGACATTGTTTCATGGGCTGTACGAAACACTGTTGTAACTCCCTGTATTTTCAAATGAAGTTACATTAGTGTTTCATTCAGCCTTTGGTTTAATGTTATCCTTTGATCCTAAAATGAATAATTCAGGTATGATAGGAGGTTTTATGATAGTAAATGTTAACTTGAAATAAAATTAAACCTTTAAAAGTGATGTCTTTTAAATAGGACACAATCAGTTGTTTCTAGTCATGCAATCAGAATAATTTTAGCATTACATTACTGCTTTTATGCTTGCAATTACTTTTTAATTTAGGAACAATGAGATATTGGATTGAAATGGAAATATAAAACTAGTTTTGCAATCATTGTGAAAGTTACAGGATTTCAACCCCACTAGGGGCACTCCTTGAGTAAGAAATTTACATGCAGTTGTTCCACTTCACCCAAAATTAATATAAATTTGTCTTCTTCAAAATCATGTATAACATAAAATGAATAAGGCCACAACAAATTGATCATATGCTCTATGGATTCGCTCACACCTTAATTTTGACGGTTTTTACAAAAAAAATATTTTTATTTCCTCGCTCACTCATAAAAATTTGGTCTAACTGCTATATAAAGCAAGTGAATAAAGACTTTTTTTCTTCGCTCGCTCGCCCCATTTTTTTCAGAAAAATCCATAGAACACAGCCATGATCAACTTGTTGTGGCCTTAAGGATGTTTTAAAGCTCTCAAAATCGAGGGTTGCTCACCGGACTGTAGTAACTCGTTCTTTCATGCAATGCACTTACTACAGTCTTGTGGGAACCCTTGAAGTAGAGATATCAGCCCAGTATATAAACTGTTACAGCAGTGGGTGACATTACCATAAAAGATTCAAATTAAGTATATAAATATCTTCACATTAAAGGTATGTCATCATTATATACCCTGTATGACAGGTGTTCCCTCCTAGTATAATATACTTGTTTATCCTTTTATACCTTAGTTTTATATCTTATATGACTTCCACATTCCTCTAGTACCTAGCACTCAAATAGAATGTAAAACTCACTTTTAAAAAATCTTCAAAGACTAAAACCATGGCAATGGGTCAGTGCAAAACCAGTTTAGCAACATGTAAATTAAAGGTTGTCGACTACTTTAGCGCTGATCCATAGATGAATAAGTTTAAATCTATTATTACTATTAACTTTCTTTGTGCATACATTATGCCAGTCTTTCCAGCAAATTTCATCAGCATTAGACAATTGGTCCAGCAAAATGGAATAAAATATTCTAAATCAAATTAATAATTTAACAACTGATAATGTTTTGTTTTTTTAATAAATTAGAATAATTGAGGTTGTAAATGTTGGTTGTTTGTAAATCGCAATAAATTTACATGATTTAGAAAAATGGTCCAGACAAAAAAATGAGTAACTACTTTAATATAGAAAATAAATATTCAACTTCAGTCCATTCGCTAAAACAGTTGGGAGTAAAAAGGAAGTCTGAAAAGTATAAGGATAAATTGTTATGACTTATGTTATATAATTAAATAAATTAATTCTAATTTTCAATGAAAACTCGTTTATTTCTGCCAAAATTAAACAACAGTGGCACATTATCTAGGACTTAAATTACTTATTCAGCATTTATTTAAAACAGAAAATCTATTTTAACATTTTAATTAATTGTACAGCAAGCTGTCAGCTGGCATGCATTCAAAATTTGTACTGAAGTCCACCTAACAATCTCAGTATTTCATTTGTATTTAAAATTAACACAGTACCTGCGTAGCTTGACAGATTTTATTAATTATATCACAAATCAAAATGTCACGGAAATAACAGATTTAGTATTTTATAATAATTAATTATACCAAAAATAAAAGTGTAGATCTATAATATACCAGAAGTTTCAACATACTTTCTGATTTTAATACAGAAATTTAGTAAATTTGAGGTATCAACATACTTTCTGACTTTAATACAAAAATTTAATAAATTTGAGTGCTGTATGAAATTTTCATATAAAACTTAGTTTTGCACATGGATCTGTTCAAGATAATGACAACTTCAAAATTGAAGAACTGAGCATCTTAAAAATTAAAAAAATACCAAGTTCAATTGCAAGTTATTTATATAAAAAAGAAATAGAGGTAAAAATCCATTGAAATTACATGTTAATGTGAATCAACAAGTATGGAATGAAAAGTAAAATATAAAATATATATAAATATTACAAATTATTGTTTTAAGTTTCATGCTGACGCAAGTTCGCCGATTTAACTAGGGAGTATTTTGCTCCTCAGGCTCTTATGTGCAGCCAACACATGAAGAATGCAAGTTTAGCACCATAGCAGGTATCAATCAGCTGTATCCAGTCACTTGTTATTCTAGAGTACATAGGCCTGAATTAAATGACCATTACTGTCATATGGGCAGTCAAACAATAAATTTATAAAATGGTCAACAGACTCTGGTCATCTTGGTAAAAGTTTACAATCTTAGATAAGATATTGAGACTGGTCATCAAAACAATAAAGTAAATGGTCAGTTTACAGCTATGTCATTAGAACAATATATCCAGACAATGGTCAGTGGTCAGAATACACTGACCAGTTGTACTCAATACCAGTAGATAATTAGTAATCAGCTGACCATTCAAACTGACCGAAACATAAATATTTTCACAGGCTGACCATTGAACTGTACTGAGACCAAATTACAGATAAGATTGTTAAATTTAAAGTACATAGATTATTTGTAAACAAGAAACAAGTATACCATGTTTGTGACAAGTTGAATACTCTACATAGAAGAATAACAAAACATGCCCTGAGGGTCAGAGCTGAGTCCTGTAATTATTTTGTAGTTAAATTGTGATTATGTATGACCGGTAATGATGAAGAAGAGATATTTGGGTCATACATGTATATCGCGGGTTAAGCGCAAAATGGTCGTAACTCGCTCTTTTTTAAATCGAGTTACGACCTTTGTGCGCTAAGACTGCGATATATAATACATCGAGAGCTGAACGGAACACTATTGTAACTCCATTTGAAATTAAACCTTGAAACCATTACATCAGGTGACCTCTCATCAAAATAGGTGTATGTAACTTTAATGTCATAAAATTTAGTTGCACAGTTATTCAAACCATTAAAGTGGATGCTGTGATGTTAGTAACAGCTGAACGAAAAGAGAACTAATGAATCACAAATTCATAAATAATGTCACAATAAATGAACTATGACAAATTTCAAAACTACCAAGTTATGCAAATCCTATAAATAAGACAATGTATTTTTTATCATTTTGACATTTCAAATAATGCTTCAGACTTTGGTCTGTCAAAAAATATCTCGAAGTTGGGTTCATGTTCAAAACTACAAGATATGAAACACGGTGACAATATCATAACAAACATATAATACAAACACACCTACATAACATATGAGTCATTAAATCATACGATAAACATTGATATTTACAATACAAAGTGACATGACAAAATTTTATACCAAAAATTTACATACATAAAAATGTATTACTTTCATATAAACACCCAAAATCCAACCCTACTTAACCTTATTTAGTACGAAGATTAAGCACACTCCATTTATTTTCATACAAAAAATTGAAAACATTCTAAACACTCTTAAATCCTCACTAAATAGATACCGCAATATTCTTATCACCTTTAATAAAACCTAGCACATCAATAATATATTTAAACCTTTTAACAAAAACTCTCTTTCTTTTTCCAAACACAAGAAAAAAACTATGATTTTTTTTAACTAACTCTTACAGCACACTGTAATTTCCGTTATATTTTAGAATGAAACAATTATTTTAATTAATTTCCAGTTTCACAAATATATTCACTGTAACACTCAACTTCAACGAAATAGACATTCAGCATTTAAACAACGATTTTACACTAAGATAAAATCAACCAATCAGAGAGCAGCTTTTAAAATGATGAATATTTCAACACGAGTCACATGTCCTTTATTGCCTTTAACAATAAAATTTTTAGTATTTGGATATTTCCAATATTTGTTTGGTTAGATTAACAACCTTCCTTGAGAATTCACTTAATATTAAACAATACTTGTTGATGGGTCCCGATTTATTTCTCAAGAATCGACACTGTTCAGAGGTCGTGAAGGTCGTAAGCACAAGGTATACGATAAGTAAATGAAATACATACACATCATTTTAAACCTTATATATAAGTAATAACAAAGATAATAACATGGTCGTATAAGGTATAAATACACTCATAAATATTCATGGTATATGTAACAGGGTAAGGGGTTTAATTTCACGCCAACGTATATGTCGTAAAATGTATTAGTCATAAAACATTTAACTATGAGTACATGACTGACATAAGAAATCAATTGATTTTATTCTAAATTGACAAGCTGTCCTAGTTAATAACCAATATACCCAGCTGTAAAACAGCTGTTTATTGAATACAAGATCGATTTATGACAAGTTACAGTCAATCACATGACAGATGGTAAAAGTATGGGAGAATATGTCTATTTTTTGATAAAATAGTTTTAACATAGCAACATTCCAGTTGCTTTCACTTCTGCTTGAAATCAATTCAATGGATCAATGCAATATATATCTTTCTTTATTTAAAACTAATTGCATGGGTGGAAGTAGAAAATTTAAAAAATACTGAAAATCTACTTACAAAATACTGAGAAAGAAATATTTTCATATGAATTATACTAAGTAAATTATTCTCAAAATACTAAAATCAGTATTAATACTGAAAACTTTCACCCATGTAGTTAGACTAGCACTGTGCTGACCAATCAAATTTGTTTATACAAGAATTCAGTTCCACTATATCAAGTTCAATATTGCCACAGGATTCAACTTAAATAATACAAAAACTTATAAATTTACATAATAAAAAATGTTTTCACAAATTTAGATTGTTCAGACAGTAACAGCTAATGTTATGCAATCACAATTTATCAAGGAAATCTATTAAACAAATATAATCAAAATAAATGGAGATAACATCTTTTTTGAAAAAAAATATATATCCGGGGTAAATTAATAACATTATGATTTGCTCTGGTAGTAGTGCAAACAAAATATACACATGGGAAGCAATCGAGCAGGTAATTACAAAAAAAAAAACATAATTATAAAACTATAATTGAATTGTCATCATTAAGTACATAAAATGTACCGGTAATAAAAAAAATCCAATTTATTGGCAACATCCTGGTGATCTAATTGTCATATATTTTGAAGAATTGTGCTCGAGACAGAAATTGCCTGATTCTATCAAATATAAGCCTTTTTATTAAGGGGATTTATTATTGAGTAATGGGCTAATTATTTTATTGATATTTAGCTATCTATGTGGATTTTCAAGCAATAAAGTCAGCAATCCCTAGTTTGTACAATCATTCAGACTTATTAGAGCCATCACCTTAACCCACTAGTCTAAAGCCAGAGACAAGAGAAAATTGATTCAGAATAGTGTGAATTACTTATTTAATACTGTCAAATCAGTAATACAATTTTGCCCATAGCTTTTTATAAGAAATGAGACTGAAGCCCAAGAAAATTGTATAGGGTTATTAACTACAGCATCAGTTCTTCATTCTCTGTTTAATTTTCCATCAACAACTCTAGGGCTAACATTTTAGTTATGACTGTAACCTAATTTATACATGAATGATTTAATTAAAAGAGGTATAGGTATAAAATACAGTTTTATTAAATTGTTATATGTACTGCATGACTGAGAGAGCCATTATAGAACTATAAAATATATAATTATACATGAAGGTTGTTACAATAAAACTCATAGTATACATCCAACATATCATGGTTAATTATTATTTTAATTTATCATATAAAAAAATAAAGTTTGTATATATTAAAATATTTCACTTGACTAACTATCTAGAGAAAGGCTTAACTGGAAATTAACTTTAAGGTTAACAAATGAGCTTCTTCATAAGTTATGTATTTTCTTGAAAAAAAAACAAAGCAAAGCTTGAAACCATCAACTAAGAACTTTTAAACAATACTTTACATATTCATCAAAACACATATTTGAAACTTAAAAAAAAGCAAACAAACAATGAAATTAACCATTATTTTTAGAAACAAAGGGGAGTAACCTCAAACAAATAACATCAAAGCCAAACAAGAATTACTTCCCTTGATAAAGAAAATTATTACTATGATTTTTTATTCAAGGGAGGTAACACAAATTTAAACATCAATAAATAAATACATCATTACCTCCTTTTGTTTCAGAATGAAACAAAAGAATCTACAGGTATCTATAAGTTGATATTGTGCCAGAATAAGATAACAGATGCTTTCAAAGATAGTATTAGTTCACAGTAAGAAAGAAAATATTGACATTCCAGGCCTAATAAATATTAACTATCTAGAAAGGTGCATGAACTCTTAGAATTACTCTCTGAAATAGGTGTACTCTTCAGTATTTGTTTATCAATTATGCTACACTGACCATATAGTAGACAGCTGGAGTATTTTCAAGGTCATAATAAAACACTTTAGCATGGCAGCAAATTAAAAGATCAGTCCAAAATTAGAGTATTGTTTATATGTATATATAATTCTACATGCAGGGTACAAGATACAAGAAGATTTATTTAAGGTCGGTTTCATACAACATGGTAAACATTAGCTTATAAGCTATTTTCTGACAATAAACAAAAACATCTAACATTCAACTTTAAAACATAACTGAAAATAACAAAATAACATAAAAGAGTCTGCAAAAAAAACAACTAGTAAAGCACTGGAAAAAAGCAGCCTAAAATACATGTAGTAATTTATTGCATGATTTTTAAAGGATAGTTAAAATTTGGAAAGTAAATAATGGCATTTATATAAAAAATGAAATTTTAAAACACAAAGAAAAAACAGGTATATGCAAACAAACACATATAATTACTGATCATAAGGCACATAGTTACCTAGATCTATCATAACATAGAATCAGAATTTCAGATATACATATAAAGTTTTTAAAAAAACACAAAAAACTAGCACATTTAAGAAAGAGGAAAAAAGTTCATTTCAAAATTTAATTATAAGAAAGATACTTATTAGTGTTGCAACGATTCACAGGAAAGTCGATTCGATGCGATTCGATACTTTTTCTTTCGATTCGATTTTTTTCGATTCTATTCATTTATTAATATAATTTACTTCAAATATGCATTTATACATTAATTTGAGCTTAAAACTAAATAATATGGACTAACTAAAAGTGTTACTGAAATTTGATAACACGAAACTCGAAAATCTGCTAAATTAATATTTGCTTTTTTCAAGTACGAAATGGTTTGGGTACGAATGTAAAGTTCGCGAAAATGTATTATAATTGTAATTTCGACAAAAAAGTATAAACAGCATGGAGCATAAATTGTAGAAAGATGCAGTTCTTGATATACTACTGTACATTTAACATAAACCTACGCTTTGTAGGCAAATATATTGAAATTTGAATTAACTAACATCAAAACTTGACCGGTAAAATTCAATCACACTGACCCAATTTGCGTAGCGTTGGGGGCATATACTGTAAATAAATATTTGGAACAGAGTTTCCATGCTACTTAAATCGTAATGGAAACTTTAGAAAAATGTAACAAAGTTAACCCCAGTTTCACTGTCAACGTACTTTGTCTTTTAGGTGAGCCTTTGCTTTTATCGTTATAACTTATGTAAACATGTTCAAAGTCAGTATCGAATCGAAACTCGCGGGTCCCGAATCGAAATCGAATCGGCGCCCTTGCAATCGAGTTTCGATGTATCGAATCGAATTGTTGCAGCCCTAATACTTATACCTAGAAAATTAAGTTATTTTAGGTTTAAAAGAAAGATACAAATAAGGAATACAATACATTTTTAGACATACATGGCAAGGGTGTTAAATTTCAGGATGAAGAAAGAAGATAGAATGCATAAAAGAATGCACAAAAGAATGCACAAAAAATGCACAACTAAATGCACTCTACATCACGCAAAGTCATAGTGGTTAATTTGTCAATTAATTTTGTACACAGGCTGGTCTGAAATGTCTGATACACTCAAATCTGCCAAAACTTAACAATGCTCCGAAACAAACCCATTGTTAGTTTGATCTTTAGACATCAAAAATTTTACTCGAGTAACTAAATATTATATAAAATATACATGTACAGCATAGAGAACAATTAACAACCACCCCTCAAACAAAAAATGCTTCCACAAAAAATAGACCAAAAAGCATGTTAAACCATACAGGGCTTGGCATTAAGGGTCACCCAATTGCTCCCTACAACTGATATTTGGGTTCGGGCAACACATTACAGCTAATAAACATTTGTTTCAAGCAATTGAAATACATATAGCTGTTTGTCCTAACAGGCAACCTACTTTGAAAATTAAGGTTGTGCCTAACCATACCGTAATAAACTTGACGTGTTTGTGTGATCCTAAAACTTTCAATTTTGCAGAAAAAAATCGGCTAAAACATTTTTTTCTTCAGATTTTACTAATTTTTTTATGCGTTTTATACATGAGTGTGTTTTATACATGTCAAAATAGGGTTATGATAAACCATGTTTTTTACAATATACCTGACTTAGTTAATCAATCAATTTCACTATCTAGAGAGAGATGTACAAACCTACCGATACCACAGAGACAGAGAGAATAGATGTATCTAAATTAATTAAGTAATCTCCATTAGATACTATCAACAATATAAAAAGATTGTAAGAACTAATTTCATGCACATGAAAATCAATGACTACAGAAAAATATTCATTATAAGATCAAACCATATGTTTTACTATGTAGAAATTAGGTGTCATATATACAGAGTCTGTATGAATGCTGATATCAAGTCTGGGAAAAATTAATATCATTAAAATTATACTAGCAGCAATGCTGACTCGGTCCGTAGCACAGTTGGTAGCCTACTTGGACTTTGAATCTAATTTCCCAAAGACTGAAAGGGAATACAGGCTCAAATCCCAACCAGGGAAGTTATACCCTGGCCTTCTAATAAAATAAGACAGTAATGTCAATTTTCCTCAATAAATAAGGTTTATGTAAAAGTTGCGGGCCTTGTGGAATAGTAGGTTAGTGCTGGTTAAAAACAAGGGTCTAGGAAAGCTAGGTTAGGTGAGCTGGTCATAGTATATTAATCTAAATTGTGTTGAACTGGCTTCGAACCCAGTATAAAAAAGCAGCAATGGAACTTACAATACACTCTGACACAAATAAAATAAACACTCTTGTATTAAAACTAATAGATTAGACTAGATAGAAACTCATGTCAAAGAAATATTGATAAAATATTTTGGATACAGTAGCTTACATATATAGTCAAATAATATCTGCAATGCTAGGAAATAAACAAAATAACTCAAGCATTATACAGGTGGCGGATTTTTAACACACTGAGAGAGGTTGATCAAGTCCACTATCAAATTAACAATGACAAAGGTATTGTCTTAGCCAACAAGGGCTATGAGACTGCTTGTCTATGCATCATATTATTGCAGCTTAATTCTGATTACACTAGAAAGGGCTATTATAGCCTATATCACAATGCATATAAACAATCTTTCATTTACAGCGATAGAAGACCACAACATATGACTACAATGAATGTTAACATGTGATGCTACAACAATGGCTGATCTAGTGGGTAGGAGGAGTCCGGAATCTCCCCCAGGAAGTTCAATATTTGCAAAACACATTGTAATGTAAATAAATTTTATGTATGTAATTTGATGCTTTTGATACCCTCAGAAAAATCTTAAATAAGACACTTCCACCCTGAAAACATTTTAAAGCTGCCCCTGTAAACACATACAACGCTACAACAATGTTTACATTGTGGACAGTCACTTCAGTTTAACACAGACATTCAAGTATCAATTTACCATACTTAATACAATAAGTACTATAGTAAACCAACATATTCCCACAACAATTAACAATCTAAGTATAGAATGAATTATTTAAATATAAACATTAATAAGTTCATTCAAATAAAGAAACGATATTAAATCTGAATTATTAGAATATAAAAGTTAATACACAGCAACAAATATAGTGCTTTATATTATTATATAAATAATGAGTAGAGTTCAAAGTGCATAATGAAAGGACTTTGAGTAACCCATGAGAAAAATAATCAGCCTGTTCATTAGTGTCGGGGCAATATTCTTGATACTTTCATGCATCATGATATTCACATGACAAAAGTGTATTGCAAATTACCTCTAACTTTCAAAATATGATGCTAGTAACTAGTTAACATGCTCAAATGAAGACTGAATACACTTTTTCTTCAATTCTGTGTTATTTTAAAGAAAAAAGTTCTTATTTAGGACAAATGCACACTCAGTTTTTTTATACAATTGTGCATCTAATTATTCTAATACAATAATACTATCATTTTGGAAAGTTTGCCAGCTTTTGTCTCCTCCCAACGATTTATACAGTAAGTGTGTCACATATTGACTATTGTGATACAATGATACAGTTGTGATAAGTATTTTGATACAAACTAGCTGGCAATACCCAGCTCTACTGCTCATGAGGATACTTAACATTTGAAATAAAGTTACAGTTCTATTGCAATTCATTGTAATGGACCTGCATACAAAGATTCAAATCATTTGAAGGAAATGTTGTAGTTTATACAAGATGAACAAAGTACACACAGTTACACAAATTATGCAGATTAGATCATTAGAATGTTCCCTAACCAGGCAACACACAAATTGATAGGCATCTCATCAATAGACAAGTTTTTCTACATTTTTGGTGTAATGTACAGTGGCAATCTAGAATGTTCCAGTAAGTTAACTACATATCAAGTTTAAGACTATCAGAAAGTTTGTCTGTTTGTAAGAAATTAGGATATGCAAGTGGTTGCCTGAACATTTTAGAGGCTATCAATATATTTTGTTTAGAGAATTTTTAGTTGCCCAAACTAGATATTGGTTGTCCCGGGCAACCAGACACCTACTACTTTTGTTGACTGCTTAGATACATTCATGACACAAAAATGACAACAACATAGTCTTGAAAATAAGCACCCACCCATTTGCCAAGGTCATCAATTCACAATATCTGGCAAACATTTAACAAAATTAGTGGGTGCCTGGTAGTCGGGGACAACCACTTTTTAGTAAGAGCAACCAAAAATGTCTCCTGCGCTACCAAAAAACTATGAACGAGATATAGTGCTTGCTGATACACTGATCTGTTCGGACAACATTTTCCATATATCCTAATTTCAAGACAGTTTAACACATCAATCTACAGTGCATGTTACATTGACCAGAAAGTTCAACAGATGAGTTCTATAATTGACTAGTCTAGTTACACAATAATTTAAGTTATAGAGAAAAACAAACACTTACTGTTGCATTTAAGGCATTGTTTGTAAACTCCCCAGATAAAATCACCACATTCATCACACCATGTAGGATGACTCAGTTGTTGTGCTTGAAAATCATGACCCTTGGCAGGAGCACGCAGCAATGTCCCAGCAAACTCTCCATAATCTCCGATTCCATTCTCAAAGTGAGCCATCTCAATGTGTTCATTAGATGGCTCAGGTTCGTCAATGCTTCTTCGCATAAAAGGAAAGAAGCCGAATACCTTGGTATAATTTTTAAGTCCATTCTTTATTGCATCAATAAAGTCTCCGTCCTGATTGGAGGCAGATTGACTTTGTCTCTGCATGGCTGCAGATATTTTACTTGGCTCACTAGCTGATCTCTCCATTTTAGGTGAACATCAGATCTTCAATGAACTTGAAGTATATTGCCATACACTTCCTGCTATCTGGGCAAGATTGTGACCATACTAGGAGCACAATTTTGAACTACCATTCCAAAGCACAAGAACACATGTGACATGAAATGACGAAAAACTATTTGAACGAAATATTTTTACGAAATCTTGGCAGTACTGTTTACATTCTTTGTATGCTTGATAAGAGAGAATATTAAATTAGGCTTTAACTCCAAGTGACTGTCCTCAAGGCTCAAAGAATGTATTCAACATGAAACTTGCATCATATGAAATGGAATCATTTCCTGAAATCAAATGAATTAAACTCTTCAAATAAATTGTCAATGATGAGACAGTTTAAGCTTACAAATTATAAAATGAACGTACGTACAGATTCAAGAATCTTGTCTAAATAGAATCATAAGAATGTCACTACATTGTCAGCAATAAATGAATTAAAAGGACATTTAATGTTTGATACCAACTTTCAATGTGGATTCTTGAGTATGAGTACATAAAGTGGTGACGTACTACACAATCTATATATAAGTTTGACCCATTTGCTGTAAAAACAAAGAACACGCGTAGCAAAATGACTCATTCTAAATGGGAATTTCCACTTCCGCCTAACAGTTTACGACGATATTTTACATGTTTATTTACATTACAGGGACTAATTACGAAATGCAACTTATTGCCATTACATTAAAATTTGAAATAATAGTGCTTATAAATCTGTCATGACATAAAAATTGCTTTTTTGTAAAGAAATTAGCATTTAATTACCGAAATAAGATGCGCGAAAATGAAAACAATCGACCTCCTCCGCCTTCTACAGAGAAGAGCAGCAGGTTACTGCTAAGGACTAACATACCGTCATGGTATAAATCCGCGCTTACAAACTCGTAGTCTGGATTACCTGCCCCTTACTGTACTATTGAGTAAACGTCGGTAACCAAGCTAAAAAAACTCGCGGCTAGTCAAAGTTAGATCTAATCTTATCCTACCGATTTGTGCACGAGCGACTCGTATACTCACGTAAAATAATTATGCATATTCATATATGTTAACATATTAAAGTTAAAAGGTTCGACATTTATGTAGGCACATATAGACAATTTGTGTACGGAAAATAAGACAAAACTTATTCACTTCATATGAAAACGTTATTTGCACCGAAACTACTGTTACTTATCAAAATACATGTCCGTTCAGAAATAAATACTATTGCATGGGTATAAGACTTATATAGGACTAAGACCCTATGTATATACACAAGGTCTTAGTAAGTCCTATATTATAGTCAATAAATAATTATGTTAAAAGAATATATCCTAGTATACAAATCGAACAAATTTCAGAACAATTCAGCAAGTATACATCAAACTAGACACAAAACATTTTTTATCATTTTATCATTGGTGCAAATAGACCATAATTATTTTATCATAGATCTACATGTAGATTGAATTCCAAATTCTTGAAATTAAAAAATGAAGTCTAGAATATTATCATGGGATCCTATATGGCCCAAATTTGTCCATGCGCGTACCTCAATGCTACATACCTTAATTGTAGCGCTCAATTTTTTCCTAAGGTGTGCCCAAAGTGCTCAAATTTGCTTTGATGACATTATTTTTTTCGTCGGGAGGAATACCCCTCACGAAACACCCCAATTAATGACTCCGTCGTTCCGACTAGTATGCTTGAGGGGAGCAATATTAAATGGACTTACAAGTTTTTAACTTAACACTGGATTTAGCAAAAAAACAAACAAACTCGGATCATAGTTTTATACGGGCAGGCATTAAGTTAACTTTTAAAGAGTGTTTAAAGTGTTTAGATTTGCACTTGTGACATGCAAAAATTCAAACATTTTCCACATCTTCGGGGGGGGGGGGATACCCCTCCCCCGAACCCACCCACCTACGACCCCTCTGGATCCGGCCCCGAAAGCATTACATGTATACAATAACTAAATTGAAAACCTGTTATTATAAAGTTCCGTATCGTCAACTAGTCAACAAAAATGACAAAGCTGGTTTAGATAATAACTATGTGAATTTTAAAAACTTAAACAGGAAGATTAAAGTTAACTACGGCTAATTATGTGCTTTATTATTCGTGGCTTAACATCTAGAGCAAGTGATGTCATCATGACGGTTAAAATGAGTATACGAGAATCAAAGCGCTGAAAGCGCTGTCCGAACATGGGTCCAACAGGGTATAACAAGACTGCTTAATATTGTCCGATATCAACAATGATACTATTTTTTTACGCGTAGGTGTAAACTTACCTTCATATCGTTGCCCGTAATCTGATTGCGCACGACCGATTGTAATAGTCCGCGACATTATGTGGCAGGTCCTACGTTTCAAAAGTTGTGGTTTCTAAGACCAGTGTTGCAAGCAACCCAAAATTGAAAAAAAAATCCAGTCAAGGCTGTCATCTTCTTTAAACGACTCAAAAACTCATCTACTGTAACAGATTACATTATGAACTATGGGAGAACACTGGCAACAGAGTCCTTAAATTAAACATCCTCTAAAATACGTATGTAAATCTGCATAAATTATAATATTAGTCAACGCACACAATAAAACTTGCCCTGTGCACACGATCGAACACGAGTTGTAACTTTATTTTATTCGATAGTGAACAAGTAAACAGGTGTCATATATAAAGTGGGAAAGGGTCTGAAATACGGTAAATATATTTGTTCAGGACTGAAGTCCCGAACAAATAAAAACGTAAAAAAGAAGATACAAGGGGCTAGAGAAGAGGTCGCGATACTTAGAAATGAAATGGTACACATCAAAGATTCAATTAAGAAAGTGCAAACTGAACAAATTAATATAAATAGTAGGCTGAAAAGCTTAGAAAATTCAGTTGAAAATATAACTCACAATCAAAACGTAAATAATGATGGTATAGGTACTTTGTCGTGGCACTATAAAGTACTAGAATCCCAGTGTACGGACATGGAATCTCGTCTGGACAAAATAGAGTCTGATAATTTAAAAAAACTCACTGCGAATCTTTGGCCTCAATGAAGATGAAAGCAATGAGACTGAGCTTGAGTTAACTTAGTTTTTATTTGTTCGGGACGTCAGTCCGGAACAAATATATTTACCGTATTTAAAAACCTTTCCACTTTGAAAATTGACCGAATCCAGAAGTAGTCCCTCAGTATATAAGTATCAAGCAATTCAAAATGATCGTCTGCTATGACAGGCGCAATAATTCCTGAAATACACTTGTTAATCGGTCTGTACTGAACCGTATGTATAATAGCTTATGAGTTAAGCGTTTCAGTAGAGATTTTTACGTCGTATTATGTAATAGACTGGTATCAACTATTCAGTCACGACCCCTCGTTTGTGCCAGTTGTCAGTAGAGATGTTACACCATTTTATTTTTATATGTAATAGAATGGTTCTATAGGGAAAGTTTAAAGATCGTAGTTGATGACTTTGAATGATGTCTGAATAGTGGACTTTATTTATTTTACCTACAGAAGCAGTAGAATAAATGTGCATAAATGATAACTTTAAAGCGGTAATTATTGCATTGTTCTAAGAATGACCCATTGACTTGTTGTGATTGTGCGAAAGCAAATCAAAATTGTGTTCGCCTGTCCGGTTAACCTGCTGTATTTATAGGTCGATTGTTTGAGGTGTTTAGAACCGGAACAATGCTGTTCTACAGGTCGTATTCTAGGTCATACGTGTTTTGCACTTTAAACAACGGACTTGACCACTAAATAGGCGAATAAGCTAATGCATGAATAGCATTTTTTTTTCTGATTTAAACACACCACTTTGACATTTAACATTTATTTAAAATAGTGTAAATTCAAATTATATTTTTTGTAATGGTATTTTTGTAATATAAGTGAAAACGAACTTAATCATAAAGTTGAAAATTATTCCATCCCTATATATTGGTGAGTAATTAAACTGGCTGTGTTTATATACGCAATGTTTATGTGGACGACCTGTACATATCAAACTTATATCACTGAACTGTTCTTTGTGTACAAACGTTGCTGGAGCCGGAAATCTCATTTTACTTTTTAAACCCGAACAAATTCAGTGCCTTCAGCGCTTTGATTTATAAATTGATAGTCGAAAGTGTCTTTGATTTCTTTGTCTATTACTGATATCATTACTGTATTGTTTGATTATAATATACTTTCAAATTATATCTATTACTTCTATATTTATCATATGTACCATGTTATATATGTAAATGCACATTGTTGTGTATAGGCCGGATGCCTGTTTATACATTTTGTACAAAATAAACTGAAACTGAAACTGAAAACTAGTTTTGCAAAATTACGCTTCAGTAATTTCACTACAGTACTTTTAACAAATTTCATTCATTCAAATTTAAAAGTTTTAAAATTTGAATTGTATTTTTATCTCGGTCAATGTTCAGAAACTATACGTCTAGGAAATTGAGTTTACGATTTATTATAAAATATTTTTTATTGACAACAACTTTCAGTGCGATGCAAAAAATAACGTGCACGTGTTAGTGAGTTGATATGATATTTTCATGTGAATTAACTTCCTTCAACTTAAAACGGGTTCAACATGTTTTTAATAGTCCTTTTATTGAAAAATTTTGTTCAATCTTTCATCGAAATAGTAATAATATTTGTTATAAGTTTTACATTTAATGTAACAAGAATTAAATAATACTAGATGGGAGCCCGTGCAAGCACGGGCTTTAGCAAACTCCTCACAGTGCTTAAGTTGATAAAGGGAGATAACCGCTGCGGGGAGTTTGGTTTGACGTGTCTATTTTTAGTTTTATCTAGAACTATTTTTAGACACAAAAAACCCACTATTTTTGTTGATTTTTGGCAGTTTTTGCAAATATCAAGAGGCTTTGTCAAAAAAGAATTGCCAACTTGATATGCCGGTATATGGGTGCTCCAGCGACAAACAAAAGATTTATTCAAAGCTGCGCAGTTTCTTCCACAAAACAGGAAACTCGCAAATTTAATAGTATAGATTTTATATGGTGGCCGATTTTAAGTCTTTGCTTACCAAACATGCATAGTTTTTTTTTAAAGTTATTTTTGCATCGCACTGAAAGTTGTGAATAAAAAAATGCTCATTTTAACATTTTAGGTTGCACGCTATAATAGTCACGTGCAGATTGACCTCGTATGTGTAGGTTAATGACTGAAATCCACTATTCAAACACTACATCCAAATGCTGAATTAGGGCGTCTAGAGAGAGCGTTCCACTGCACGTTAGAAATAACGTATTTTTTATCACCCACCATCACTCTATTTTTTATCAGAATTTAAGTTAAAATAATAAAGAATTTATATGTAAAATTCTGTGTATTTATCTTAGCAGGCGTGGCCGAGCGGTTACGACATTACACTGGTAGTCATTGAATAGCTAAGTCTGCGTGGGTGCGAATCTCATCCAAAACCTATCCCGTTGTTTCCTTGAGCAAGAAACTTTATCCAACTAATTCAGTAGTAGGGGCCAGTAAGCGGACTCGAACGTGATTAATCTAAGTTTTAAGAACTTTATTCACAATTGAGATAAAATAAATTAGTATAAACTAAATAGTCATATTCGTACGTCATTGTATTAAAAAAACCATGCTAGCTATTATCCTAACCCCTATTTTAACCCCATTTCTCCCCTCTGTATAAATTATTTCATTCAAACTTATGAAATAAGAACAACTCAATTTCACTGTCTTTCCAAAACCAAGCATGCAAACATTGGTATAAGTTAGATCAGAAACCTCGCAAGTATTGTTTAAGTTATGAATATTATAAAATACTAAACTTCCTGTTTGTACATACCGCCAATATAATAATGTATAATCATTAAGTTTTTCAACTATTTAGTAAGTTATAATACAGTTGGTCATAGGTTTAGTGAATCTACATTGTTCCGTACAAAACTTGAATTATAAAGGTAAGATATTTTATTACAAAATTCTTGAATATTTGACATTCAATCAATTAACCGTTTATGTAATGAATTATTTTATCAGCAATAATAATGTAATAGAAAAGCATTGTCTTATAACTTAAAGCAGGACAAGGGTAAATTGCAGGACAAGGGAAAAATAGGCAGATTGGGTAAATTTTATAATAGTATAAATATGCATTGATTTTGCCAGCTCAAGTTTTGTCTAATCAATCATAAACCTGTATTATATTTGTATGTTTAGTTATATGATGAACCCAAGTCATCCATATCTTTATAAAACATGCACTGTTCGGTTAATTGTTATTCTAATGTTAAATATACTCAGGGATTTTATATAACAGGGATTTGTAACGATAATTAAATGTAATAGATTTTCATCAAATTTCACTGTCATCGCTATTATTTCGGCCCATATGGAAAACAAGTATAACAAGTTTAAATAAAGGTATTCACATGAAATTTTGTACCAGTACCATTCATATTGAAATGAATGTTAGGAAAAATGTGTTTCTAGATGATTTTGAGGTAAATTACGCTCACAGACTGTTTCACAAAATAATGCATTTTCCCGCCGATTTGCCATTTTTGGTCTTATTTTACATCACCTAAAGTCATATTTTCGGTCATAATTGCGACAATTTTTTGTCAAAAACTTCTGAAAGTTGCATGGAAGACTTGTACAAAAACATAAATCAAGTTTTAAACTCTGGAATAGTTTGTACAGCCTGCTTCAGCCAGTTATAGACAGTCACGACCGTGAAAATTAAACAAGAAATGTAATGTGGAAACCACATTAAAGCCGGATTTTTCAGCAGATGGTGAAAAGTTTGATCAAGTTAATGTTGTTACAAAAGAAAGTCATATTTAATAAATTGCTTATGAATGGTATACCCAGTGCAATAATTCATCATGAAGTCTGTTAAACACATGGTATGTTTTCATTGAATGAAATTTCATTAGGATGTGACTACAAATAGCTGAGATATACAACAAAGTGAAAACTTAAACGCAAAAATTACTAAGGGAAATAACCCATAATTAAGCCGGAGAGAGAGTTGCAGTTACTTTCTAGTTCTGTTTATGATGTGGTACTAATGTATGTTTTCATTGAATGAAATTTCATTAGGATGTGACTATAAATGGCAGAGATAAATGACAAATTGAAAACTTTAACGAAAAAAAATGGAAAGAGAAATAATCCATTATTAAGTCAGGAAGAGTTGCGGTTACTTTCTTATTCTGTTAAACACATGGTATGCTTTCATTGGATGAAATTTCTTTAGGATGTGACTATAAATGGCAGAGATATACAAAAAATTGAAAACTTTTATGCAAAGGTTTATAATCCATAATTAGGTCAGAAAGAGTTAGGGTTACTTTCTAATTCTGTTAAACCATGGTATGCTTTCATTGCATGAAATTTTCTTTAGAATCTGACCATAAATGGCAGAGATATGCAACAAATTGAAAACTTAAACGCAAAAATTACAAAGGAAAATAATCCATAATTAAGCCAGAAAGAGTTGTGGTTACTTTCTAATTATGTTCATTACATGGTATGTTATCATTGTATGAAGTTTCGTAGATATCTGACAATAAATGGCAGAAATATATTGAACAATAAAAACTTTAACGCAATTGTTGACACCAAAATTACAAAAGGAAATAACTCAAAATAAAGGCAGGTAGAGTTGTGGTTATTTTTTAATTCTGTTCATCACATGGTATATTATTATTGAATGAAGTTTTATTAAGATCTGATAATAAATGGCAGAAATATATAGAAAAGAAAAACTTTAACGCAATTGTTAACGACACCGCACGCTTGAATTTTTTCGTTGAAAAAAAACGGCTACAAAAGGCACTTCGTTACAAATCCCTGTTATATAAACCCCCTGATATACTGTACTAGCATATTTATTATAATATTGCCATCGTGTCATTACGCTGCTTGTGTGTACCTTATTTGAAAAGTATTTTGTCATTTAAAATGTAAAATATGCTCAAAATTGTAACCCAAATTTATTATTATACCAATATTTAAAACGACAAGTCGGGTTACACTTGGTCGATGTGTAACCAATAAACATTGGCAAGGTCTCAAAACAGCTAGATAGTTTTTTTCGCTTATAAATTGTACTTACTCGTATATTTACGTACAGATAAAGATTTCGTACAAATGGTCTATTGGGTGTACGCTGTACGATGTTGAAATTACGTATACTTAACGAAACTTCTAATGGTACCCCGATTTCCATGTTGTAGGAATTTTTTTTACATTTATGTGCGATCGATAATGGAAATGTGTATAGGACCATACTGTCGTCTGCCTGCATTATTTTAATACATGCACTTATTTATCGATGCAAAACCGGTTTTTAAAAGCCATGCAGGCAGAGTATATATCTATACAGCCACTTCAGTGATTCCAAGTTGAGTCTGGAAGTTTCCATAAAGACAATGTTAGCATCGTATATTGATAGGTAATAACATAATCATGCTATGTCTTTCGGAACAATATGTTGGTTTCCTTTCATAAGTAACAATTATTTAAAACATACATTTTTAGTTAAATTAATTTATTTTAGCTCGATCATGAAACAAATTAGAAAAATCACTTTCGAGTCCACTTCCTTGTCCCCCAAACTGAGCTAATAGGACAAAGTTTTTTGCTCAAGAAAACAACGGGGTAGGTTTTGGATGGGATTCAAACCAACGCTAAGCTGGCTATCCAATTATTGCAAGTCCATCGTAACTACTCTGCCACGCCTGCTCCAAAACATACATCAGCTAAAATGTCAGCTATTTCTGCTATACGATAACCACGTAACTTACAGGTTAATATTTAAAGTGGTTAACTAGTTACTTAACAAGTTAATCACTCATCACTTATCTAAAATCGCCAACTTGTACGAGTAGTTAATCCGTTATGCAACTAGTTAACAATATAATTAAACTTGTTAAGTGTGTGATTATTTGAAAAGTACATGTAGTTAGATAACAACTTAACAGTCAGCAATTTTATATAAGTGATAAATGATTAACTAGTTAGGTAATTAGTTAACAGCACAATAAACTTGTTAGGTAAGTGATTATTTGTTACTTTACAAGATAACTACTTACAAGTTAACGATTTTATATGAGTGGTAAGTGATTAACTAGTTAGGTAACTAGTTAAATAAACTTGTTAGTTATGTAGTTATCTGGTGGCAGAAATATACCACTATAATTGGCAGTATTTTACATGTAAATATTTATATACATTGTATATCGAAGTACATACATGCATACATGTGCTACTTTAAAGTAATGCGATTTATTAGCTCAACTGAGCTAGCTCAGTGCGAGTTTTTAGGATCGCTGTATGTCCGGTGTCCGTCCACAATTGTTTGTGACTATCTAATGGTTACATTTTAGGCTCAATTCTTTTCAAACTTTGTGAAGGCGCTTGTCTTGGGGATTCTCAGATGAGTTCGAATATGGGTCATTTCGGATGAAAAACTAGGTTACAGGAGCTAAAAATAGAAAAACCTTGTTAACACTAGTGGCTACTGTTTTGATAGAAATATCCTGGAAATTGGTCTGAAAGATTGTTTTGATGATTTCTAGGTCCAGTATGAATATGGGTCACCTTGGGACAAAAACTAGGTCACTCAGCCCAAATATGGAAAAAAAACCTGTGAACACTCTAGTTGTCACATTTTTTACTCATTTGCCATCAAACTTGGTCAGGATGCTCGTCTAGATAATTGTTTGGATGAGTTCGAACATAGGTCATCTTGGATGAAAAACTACTTCACAGAAGCTAAAGGTTATATACCACTAAAATATTTGTCTGACAGGCAGATGTGATGATTTATGAATCAGATTTACATACAGGTCATTATCCTATACAAAGCCTACATTTGTAACATTTGGTGCGATGGAAGTGTAATAAACCATTACCAAAATATATCAATCTTTCTCTGTTCATGTATGCACCAATGGTACTCAGGTGAGCGATAAAGGGCCATCATGACCCTCTTGTTCAATATCTGTTTAATATGAAAACCACATTGAGGAAAATTTGTTTAAAATATTTCAATGTCCGCATTTCTTATCAAGCAGATATTCGATATTTATTATACACAAGGGCTTATAGAATAGTGGTTTAACTTTATACACGGAGGCATTCGTATCTAAGTACATGTACTAACTATGGTATTAGGTCTATGATCTATGTCTCTGTTTAAAAACAGTTTTTTGTCATTTTGTTCAAATCATTTCATGGGACGTTATTTCTATTTTTTCAGTTGATTAAATGGCAGGTGAAGTAAAGAGTTCTACAGCAGCAGGAATATCAGTGACCACAGCTCTGGTTGGATTTATTCTTGGAGTTATCGTTACAACAATAATCCTTCTACGTTTTAAAACATTGTACATGTGAGTAGTCTCAATAAGTTTTTGCACCAAAGGTGTTAATACAATTATGGATGCATTTTTTCTTTTTGTTTTGTAAATATGACATTAATCTACGCTGTTACAGTTTTCATATACAAGACAAATCATTTACTTTTCTCTGTTCGTCCAATATACAGAACGTGCAATCCAATACTACCTTAACACTTCCAACACCATTACAGGTTATAATATTCAGCAACATCTTTGTTTATCTATATATAATAATTTCACGGTGAATGCGTTTGTTAAAATTATTGTCGTAATACACCCATGAGTTTCCGAAAGTGTGTATTATGATTGAGTAAAGCTTCTTATGTCGTATGATAAGTTTTAGTCAAGATATTTTTAATAAAAATTAGGCTGCCAGTACAAAAACAATAAATTCAGTCACCGTGAAATTATTCAAGCTTTGACAGTTGAGAAAAAACGGACAATACTGGGGGATATGCTTCAAAAATGGCCCAATTACAAGACCACCAAAAGTACCAAAAACGTACAATTTTGAATTACCTCGAAGTGTCGGCATAAATGTTTGGTGCAGATCTGTGCATTGCGTCTTAGAAATTGTAGTTTGTCATTCTTAGAATTCGTGATATCTGTTACATTTGGCCCGGTATGATCGATCTATATAATCTTATTTCAGTACGACTTTCTTTTCAGGCGACTTGAAAATTTATTGAAGATCACAAAAACTGACACAGATCATAACACTACAAAAGATTGTACAAATCCAACTTCCTTAGATTTCTCGTCTTACTCAGAAATAGATGACATAAAGGTGACTATTTGTCCTTTATCTTATAAAGGGAGTTAACTCTTGTATTTAAATATACCTCATGGACATATTATCTCCCTTTGACTGTAAAACTTAAAAATTATACCGCATATTGCCTATTAAACGCCCTGAGAGCGTTACATTTTCTGAAAGGGGGGCGTTTAAAACAACAGTACAAAATAATTTTGATGAAATCACTACAGGTAATTACATAAGTCTATGCCTGAAAGAACGCCAGTATATTAAGATTATTGAAAATAAACATTTACAAAGGTTTTTATCTATTTTGGAATATAAATTTTAATAGTCAATAAGAATGATTAATTTTTTAGATTCTCACAATATTGATACAAAATTTTAGTAAATGTATGCAAGCAAGGGTATGTTCATGTACATAGTGAATTTGTACGCTCCTATACAAGAAATCTTCACAACACTTGCACATCTCGTATTTCCATTGAAATAAGGGGCAATGCTTTGGGCAATTATTGAAGCATCCAGAACTCTTTAACCATTCAGTGAAAGGTCCACAGGCAGCCGGCACGGTCCCAAATTTGCGCCGGCCACCTGTGGAATGGTCCAGGTGTCCTGAGTGTCATTAAAGGAGTCTGCAAAAAATCCTAATACCTGATCATTCAGAGTAAAACATTCATGCAAGTTATTTGATACGTATAGTAAAACACTTCTTTAAAGTATCTAAGAATTTAGAATATTTTTTTTAAAATACTATTTTATGTCCTATTTTTTATAATCAGATGTAAAAAGCCATGTTATTTCCTCAAATCCTATTTTAGTCCCATTTTGAGTCTTTTAAGTTGCATACATCAGTTTTTTCACTTTTATAGAGAAATTCACACTTTGGAGCTAGTAACATAAAACAACGTCCGAACCCAAAGAGATATACAGAAGAAAGTGTGCAGTACGAAGAATATGATGATAAGAAATATACAAATTTGTCAACTGGTGGTAAAAGAAGCAACAAAGGCAATTATGAGAACATTGAACTACATACATGTGACACCAAGCCAGAAACCAGGTTATCCAGATCAGCCACAGAATATATCATTGAGCCCAGTACCAATAAACGTCTCATGGTAAAAATGGTCGATAACGATACTTTACCACCAAATGAAGATCATGTGTACTTTAAGCTTGAACCTGGCAGTGATAGAGTGGTGCCAGTACCTAGGAATGATGTAGGTAGAACACAGGAACCAGCTGGGAGTAGGATGTCTGATCAACACACATATTTTATTTTAGAGAAAACCGACAATGTTCATAATTTGGAATTTGTCAATTCATGCTTTAGTGACAATAATGAACCTAAATATTTTATCCTCGAAAAGACAACTTGATATCAAAAAGGTGTAAGCCAACATATTAAGAACAGCAACATTTAAGAACACAGACCACCAGACAGCCAAAGGAACAAGTGATGTTTTTAGGGTATTCAACATTTGTTATAAAAGGGACACAGCAGACAATGAAAACACTTAGAACCTAAATTACTTGTTCAATATGTGTGGCTCAGTAGAAAAACGTGTAGATACTACTCACTTGATTTTTACATAAATAATGATAGAAAACTTCTAAATTTATTCAGTTATCCCCCTTATGACAATAACACTCTTTTTTTGTTAAACTAACGCTTAACTAAAGTTAAAAAATCACCTATACTTGTAAATATGTTTATTTATTAATTTGTTCTGAGCATTGTAAATATTCAACATTCATGTTTCAAGCTATATATAGACCTAATGCAGCAAAATGGGTTATTATCTATGTCTTATCACTGTATCATCCTTGGTAAGCTAAGTTTGAATTTAGGGTATCCCTAAATAATCTTATGGAAAAAGGATTCGGAACCCTTTTGGAGGGGAAGAAATCCCAAGTAAATCAGTAAGGTGAAGAAATTCCTACCTGGGCTGTACCCAGAACGATCTTGAGCGAGACATCTTCCAATCACTGGATATCTAGCATAGAGAGGATGTCAAGAAATTTAGATGAGCAACCCACCATGACACATGTGAGAAAGTAGGCAGTTGTTAACAGCAATCTCCGTAAACATATATCCTGTAGAGGGTTGTCGTACAGGATCTCTACTTTCTCAGTGGAAGGTCACGTCAAGATGAACTTTGTTTCGGCCAATCAATGAGTAGCTTTCATCAAGACAAAAACACTATTGATCACATTTTGATTTCGTAATTTCTATTTTTAGACCAGGTTTTGCATGCTAATTTGACAGCGATACTATTAACAGTCTGCGATTGGGGGGCTCATTTCAAATTGCGTGGCATAGACGATGTAAACAAGTTACGTATCATAGCAATTTCGTCATGAATATTATGATGAGAAAAGGTCGCCTGAATGCGACCTTCCTTTGAAAAAGGCCAGATCTAAATTAGCGAGTATGCGAGCGGAAAATTTAGGTCGGGTTTTAATCAGATTGTTGTTAACAGGTCATGATGAGAGTATTATCTTGTTGCTTCCAGGATTAAAAACTAAACAAACTATTCTTTTTTTATAAAACCCAAAATCCTGTGTTTAGTGCTGTGGTCTGTAAAAAGTTAGCAAGGGTAAGCTTTAGGGCTGCGGATCGTTGAGCTAGTCGGATCCAATCCGAACCACGATTCATGTGTAACAATTCACGAATTGAACCACAAGTTTCATGTAAATGGAAAAGCATACAGAAATTCATGTAATAACAAAATAACGGAAGCTTTTAATATATGGAAAACTATGTACTCCAAACATTACTGTCATATGTTTTTAATAAGCATTTTCAGTGATAACATTTTTGTTCAAATGTGTAACAATCGAAATTTTGAAACTAGATAATTCGGTCCCTACATAAATTAAGTTTTCATTAGTAGTGCGACTCGATTTCAGTGGTAGTTAAGCTGAAAATGTTCTTTCATTTTTTGCCAAAACTAGGTCAAGATCGGACGATTTAGGACGTGACGAATATTCATACTCGATTTTCTGGTCGAGATCGTGAATATCCGAGTACTCGGATACTTGCCGCAACCCTCTTTTAACAGAGTAAATTGTGAATTTTAGTAATAATCTTCTAATCAATATTCCTTAAGGTAAAATAAAAAAAAACAACAATATATAGAGTCAGAAGATTTGTAAGGTAGGGTTGGTTTGTCCTAACCACAACATTTTTAGGCTAAACTTAGATAGTTGAAAAATATCAAAACAATAAAAAGCCAAATTAAAATTCTAAATTCATTTATTGTGTATATTTTCATAGTTATTTCACAAAGATAAGTATAAAATATAGTTTAATCTCCAATTTTCTTTCTAGGTAAATGTTTTCTCGGTCTTATAGCAGCTAATCCTATAGATTCTATCACTTCATCAACATATAATATCTTCTCACATTTCTGTAAATAAAAAACAAGAAATATATTTGTAAACAGTTTTGTACAGTTAAATGTAAAGCAAGGTTTTTGAAGTCTACTATTAGTATCACTATTCAGCCGACTCTTGACACTAACTTCCCCGATCATCAAGTCACACACTTACTGTTAACATACCGCACAGATTGCAGCCACAGCATACAGTGCAGGACTCTAACATGAATCCATTTACACCTGTGCGCAGTGAAACAATCGCAGGTAAATTTCTTTCTAAAGGAAATTAGCAGTGCCTCTAGTGGGATTCGAACCCAGGACCTCTCGATCCCTAAGCACGCATCCTACCACTGGACTACTGCTCCGACAGCAAGTACAATTAAGTTCTGCTATACAGACAACCTTGGCTATTGCAAAAATATGACATTTTTTAGTCACAATTTCTTAATCTAAAAAGTTTAAGGTCCTTATATTAACTGTTTGACCCTTAACACCACAAATTTTGATGTTCCCAGAGGAATTTTACAAGTCTTGCAACCCTTCAACAATTTTCAACTAAAACAAAAAGGCATAGTTTAGGTGTGACATCTCAACTATATGTTAATAAGTTCAGCCCATTATTCCTCCAGCACTCCGGTCCTTTGATTATTTCCTGTCACCATTGAAACGATGTAGAGACACCACTCCAAAAACCAGCATATTCAAATATAATATTGGACAGCAAAGTATGACCTACCCTCCTGCACATCCGCCGAATGTTTCACTTGTGTTCATTTTCTAAAGGTGAAGTAACTGTACAGTATTCACTGAGCTGAGAATGGAGTGTAAATATAAACACAACCATTTAGTTTATTAAACATAATTTGATGTATACATCATTTTACCTGAGCAGTGAGAAAGTTTTCAGGTACAGCTATTCCACTTTTCTCCAGTAAATTAACTCTAGATAAGTCTTTCTCATTTAAAGAAGTGACAACATAATATTTCTTATGAACCATATCAATACCTCTAATGATACCTGTAATATTGTATAAATAGAGAATATTTGTTTATTTTGGTGTAAGATCAAATTTTATTACCCTGAGTAAGCTCTGAAAACATATTTTTATGAGTGGCATAGCCACGAGTGAAAGTGTCATTTCCTGAGTTTGCGAGTTAAAATAAAAAAGATCTTACACCAAAGTTGATCAATATTCTGTTTCTTTCATGCTTAGTTTTGTGTTTTATTACAAGTATTTTACACAAATAATAAAATTCACTACAATTGAAAAATAAATGTATACATTTTATATTTTGATAAAAAACACAATGTTTCACTGAAAGCATGCAAGAAAAAAGTTTATTTATTGTTAACAACATGTCATCAATGTAGTACTGGGGCTGTCATTATTGCAACAAACTGAAATCAAGTGATTATTTGCTTACAATCATTGCCGTTTTGACAGCATTATCATGAGTCAAACTGATTAGTTTAAAAAATGGAGCTTAAACATGATTAACATTGTTTGCTTAGGAGTTTATTTTACCCCAACTTCCTTTTTCTGTCATATCAACAACTTTTAAAGATGAACTTACCCCGAATGTCAGTTATATTTAGTTTTATTTGCACATTTATTTATCCCTTTACTGGTTGTTACATGGACAAAAATTATACATTTTTTTCACATTAATGTGACAGGACTTTTTCAAGATGCTCTTATTTCATTAATAATTAACTGACAGATATGCAACTTGGCTAAGTTATTCCCTGGGTTATTGTCTTTCAGAAAAAGTCAGTTGAACCCGATCCAAGTTACGAGGCAACACTGGCACTGGGGCGGAGTAAAAAGAGCAAAATATGCAAATTTGCTCTTTCTCTATAAGCAAAAGCCCACCTCAGTCAAGCAGCCCACTTTCTATATAAGGTAAAAGATACTCAGATAAAGTCATGTGTGTTCCCCATCCTGTACATGTGGATAGTTTGTACAAATTAAGATTATTAAGTATGTCATATATTTACCATATCCAATCCACTTGTATGGAACATCTTCATTTTGATCAAGAAATAATGGTCCATCTTTAGACAATAATTCAGCCTGAATATACAATAAATAAATAACCTGATAATACTTAAAGTAGCGGTCAAGTGGTTATGATGTCAGACCGGATATCATTTGATAAACTGTACAGCATGTATATTATTGTTATATTATATTTTATGCATTTGACTGTTTGTGAGTACTGTCATTGTTCTGACAAGACTGAACCCAAGAACTTGAGAAAATGGATAAAGGCTTATTTTATATACGCATGTACTCTGTACTTACTATGCCTTTAACTATTTCACATAATAGGACAGGGAAGTGATAGAGAACAATTATGATGATGGCTGGAATAGTTCAGGTAGAAAGTTTGTGAAAAGTGATATTGGCAGGTTTTAGCTTCTCATGGATGTGTTAATAGGAGTGTTTATTAAATATCATTTATGCATATCAGAGATGACTGACATTTATGCAATCAAAAACATACATGTAATTACACTGGGGTCCAAAAGTTTCTTTACACATGTAATTTCTTTCATATTTTCTTTTTTTTTTATTGCAAATATTAATCCAGACCCATTTTTTTCATATTTTTATTGTTCATTCATAATAAAAATATATACTAGAGATGACTTTCATTTAAAAAACATACATGTAATTACACCCAGCGGGAAAAAAATAATTCTGCTGCATCCATGCTTAATTCTGTGTTCTCATAAAGATAGTCTACATGTACATAAACATACTGTGACATCATTTCTACTTTAAGATGACACTCAGTCTGACACTATATATCTTTTAAAATGACATCATCATGAATTTATATTTTTGCAACAATGAAAATATTTTCAGTTTACAAATTTCATTGGATATCCAGCATCATGTTGGTTCATGTCACACAAAAACTGTTTTCTTAAAGCAAGAATAATTCCATGAAAGAAAAGACTAAATTACCTGAGTTATGTCAGCCTCACATAATGCTACCATACTAGCATTCAATGCATACATTACTTGTTGTTTAGGCAAGTTTATATGACTGATCCTGATAGCTACATCTTTCCAGCTTACTGTATAAGGTGTCACTGATGACAGGGATAGTCCAGGTTCAAGGTTACAGCTCAAATGACTTAATATTGATAAATTTCTGAGGTCAACTGCATTCTTCTTGAAGGAATGACTGAAAGTGATAAAATAATAAGATAAATCATACATACAAACGACTTACCAAAACGTTTGAGACAAAGAAAAATCACTAGATTATAAAAAAACCCAATGATTGTTTTTGTAGAACCATTATCTTTTAATATATCTATTATTGTTTTCATAAATGCATCACATTGATAAGATTCGACATCAGACATCACAAAGCCTCCAAACCCTGTTCAATTTAATTCTTTTAAGTTCCAAGATGTCCCAAAGTTACAAGCAGCAGTACAGGGGAAGCATCACTTGTCAAGGACTCAAAAAATTCACATGGTAGTATAAAGAATGGAATCAGCTTCTATGAGGTATAAACTCATGGAGGCCTGCCGATACTAAAAAATGCCATTTAAACTTTTCGAAATATAAGTTTAGTTTGTCCCAGTACTTCCACTTGCAAGTATATCTATACATCAATAGATATCTATGAATTATATGCAGCAATATTTTTAGAAATGAATTCAATGGGTCCGACAGGACTCGCATATTTTAAAACAATGGGTCCATGACGGAAACAATGGGTCCCTGCATATACAATCAAACATCAATTTTTATACCACTTTTAGCATAGGTATCAGAGGGCTACATGTCTTTATGAACTTTCACTGTTAATAACAGTGTAAACTCCATAAATCATGTATCACTTTCAAAACTGCAGGAAAGCAAAACAATAAAATGAAATATGTCGTATTATTCAGAACATATGACATTTAACGGTGTAAAGTTGTTAGTTAAAGCTATTTATTACGCAAAACTCTGAGCAGAGTTGGCATTTGTGCCAGCCCGCCGATTTTTATTTTACTTGCCGTTTCCAAGGCGTCATGCGTCCAACTGGACGCACATGTCAAGAAGCAATGGATTTTTAGCTAAAATTGTGTGTCAGTGACGCGGGACGCAGAGGTAAAAATATCGCTGTATATGTAGTCTATATAAAACATACTAAAATGTATTTTAAAACTACACTTATCTTTATAATACATAAATAAAATCACTTTGTATAAAAATACCTCCCCCCCAGGATCTTTGTCAAGAATTTGGGTGCAGAGAAAATGAGCAGACAAGATTTTTCATCACAGGGCCATAACTCAGCATAAAATCATAGGACTATATCCAAAATGGATTATGCAGTCAGCCTGATATCTGTTATAGTGTGAAGTTTGAATCAAATCTGTAAAATAGGTGATGAGAAAGTGAGCAGACAAGAAAAAGCTACAGACCAATCAACCAACTAAGCTGACAAGCTAACTGAAGCCTAACTCATATACTCTCCTCAAAATGTTGTGAGTTTTTGGGGTATAATAACACTCATTATAACATTACCTAACAGCAAATGTCTCCTTCATTGTAGTAATAGTTGGTTCTCTCATAAGTTTAGATGGTACAGGAGGTCCATTATACATCTGTAACATAATTACAAGTGTAATGAGTGGTGCTGTAGACTACATTTCAACAATTTTTAAATCATACAGAGACTGTCAGTCCATCTTCAAACTGTCCATAGATAGGCCTACAGTCTTTATCATAATCTTTTAACACTAGCCAGATTTGTTAAGTTATATACTAGCACAGGGCAAAACAATCAACTTGCCAGACATTATAAAATACATAATTTATCAGTTAATAAAGCAGACATGTGTTAAACATTCTAACGGCAGTATTTACTTTTTAGCATTCTTGCACATAAGACAGCACATAAATACAGCAAACATGTTCATTCCAATCTCTAAATAACAGTCAACTCTCATCAAGGGTCAAACCAAATTGACTTCTTTTTAAAATAATGCAATGGCTTATGCAAATGACCATTCCAGAAACAGTTACCTCTCTATAAAAGATAATTATCACAAATTAGCTACACCGGCTACTCTTTTTACTCTTCTTGCGCTTTTCCCTCTGAAGTACAATTAAGGGACACAGAGCAGGTACTCTCAGCGCACTCGGATCTCCCCTGCGCATAGGCAGGGAAATGTGGAGAGTGCTGTCACCGACAAACATGGCTGCGCCTACAGAAAGAAGCACACTCTTCTAATGTGAAACTTGTAAGATGTTTTCCATGTCAATGGAAGTGTTTAATAGACTTAAATGTGTAGCAACTAGTAAAGACTCGTTATCATCTTCCAACAAACTGCAACTAGGATTGTCAAACAAGGCTAATGCCATGCCAGCTGTAATATTTTTTCATGGAAGCAGCCATGTATTTACTCTTATCCATCTGATTTAACAGTCCTAATGGAGTACTCTGGGAGTACACTGAATTTACTCTGGAGTAAACAAAGTAATTCGAATCAAGTCTGCCTCTGTATAACTCACAACTCACCTGTGAATGATTAGTAAATTAATCACAGTTAAACTTACCTGTGAAAGGTCAGTATAGGAGGTATCTTGTAAGTGATCTAATGTTTAACATACCTGTGAAAGGTCAGTATATGAGGTATCTTGTAAGTGATCTAATGTTTAACTTACCTGTGAAAGGTCAGTATAGGAGGTATCTTGTAAGTGATCTAATGTTTAACATACCTGTGAAAGGTCAGTATACGAGGTATCTTGTAAGTGATCTAATGTTTAACTTACCTGTGAAAGGTCAGTATAGGAGGTATCTTGTAAGTGATCTAATGTTTAACTTACCTGTGAAAGGTCAGTATAGGAGGTATCTTGTAAGTGATCTAATGTTTAACTTACCTGTGAAAGGTCAGTATACGAGGTATCTTGTAAGTGATCTAACGTTTAACATACCTGTGAAAGGTCAGTATAGGAGGTATCTTGTAAGTGATCTATTGTAATAGGATCAATATTCTGTGATGGTATCATGGCTTTTAACTGTACTATATGAGTAGGCGATGTCATCTTAATTACATCTAATAATAACTGCCATCCTAAACCTAAAAAAATAATGTGATACCATTAATACCTGCTAAACAGACTATATAAATACCACCTTGGTAGTCGCGTTTTTGACCATTTTTAAGCCAAAAAGGTTAATTTGAGAAGAAAAGGGTGCCTATACTAAGACCTGTTCACTATTAAGGCCATTGATTTGATGGTCCGTGTAGTGAAACTTTACAGCACAAATAACTGTTTATATTCTTTAATTTGAATTGTTTTACAATTTATCAACACTATTCCATTTGGTTATTTACAGTAGTTAACACCACCAACCGGCTTTCCAAGTGAAATTCATTTTTATAGTCAAGTTGCTTTGTTTACCTTTCAACAACTAACAGTCTGTTACTTCTCCCAATACTAAGAATAATCAAAATAATTTTTGAATTTTCATTGATCAGTATGATATACAATACCCAGAAATTGGTCATGTGTCCTCAACACTGAACCTAATTGTACAGTGCCCACCAAAACTTTTTTGTTATTTTACGGTTTTTGTCCAGCACACCTAACCTAGCAATCCTGGACCCATGTCTATTACCAGGACTCACCTACCATTCCACAAGGCCAGAAACTTTAATGGAGGATAACTGACATTATTGTCATATTTTCATGGAAGGGTATAACCTTCAAATCAGAGTTCTATGTAATTCAATATACCATAAAGACAGAAGTAAACCTACCTTTCATCCAACCCATACAGTTGATAACTAAAGGTCTGGTAGTATCTAACTTGTTATATTGTTGTATACATAGATTTATACAGTGAATATATTCATCAGGGTTGTCTATAGCTGACACACCACCAAAATGATAACAACTGAAATAGTTAAAACAATATTATACTTTTTTCTGAACACAAAGTTTTCATTAAGGATTTCCCATTAGGGGTTCCAGGGACTCTCATGCTGATTTTTTTAGGGTTCTAGTAATTAAATACATATTTTATTGTATACATTGGATCTGATAACAGGCATATAATGCCTATATACATCCTCTCCATATTGAGGGTTTTAATAAGGAATCTTGGGATCCAACTTAACTATAATATAACTCACTAAACAGTGAACGTTATTTAACACTAATTCTATTTTGTATAGGGTATATAGACACATGATCTTCAGAATATACACTAACACTTGTTTTTTTCCCCACCAAATTCTCACAGCAGTCAACAATTGGAAAAGATGTGAATAGTGCATTAAATAATCATTACATTTCTCTGTCAAAAAATGTCCACAATAGTTTGTAATATGTAATAGTTAATGCTGTACTCTCTGCACCATTTTCTTTTTCATATAGCCTAGTTTACCACTTAACTCAATTTTTGTGCAGAAGATTTGGAGCCAACACTCAAAACTCACAAGATCAATCAGAATTGTGGGGTAAAGAAGGCAGTAGTCATTCTATGACTTGTTTGATGCCAATCAATTATTTGCTTAAAAGAGAAATTGGTAAAAAACATTTGATTTGTTTTTCATATTAGCTGTTGTTGTAGATAATGTTATTATGTTTACGTCACTTTTAAATTTTTCAGTTATATCAAAAGTCAGTTTACATACTACAGTAACAGTAAATGAATTTACTGCACTGACCATCTGTAAAACTTTAAAGATACATTTAAAGAAATCTTTATCAACATGTTTAGCTCATTTCTCAAGTTCAACAGAGACTTTACAGAAAACTAGAAGTTTCTAATCATTTTTAAGCTATTAAGACTGATTTATACCATACAGACAATAATATACATCTATACCCAATGTGGGGCTTGAACATTGAACCTGTGACCTCCTGCTTGTAAGTCAAATGAACCACCAACTGAGTTGATCTGGCAGATGAATATAACACAAAAATAATTAAAACATACATGTATACACAATGCACTATATTATAATATATAGAGCCTTGCTACACTTACCAAACAGGTGTTTGTTGATGAGTAAATGGAGAACCTGAAATAACACAACAAGTTTATTTGTATAGATAAAAACGAAAAGTATTGATTATTAGGAACTTTAGGTCTACCTAAATTTAGACATGAAAACAACACTCACTTTTTAAAACAAGTAAATGTTTAAAAGCAATGTGTAGGATATTTCATAATATGATAAGTGACAAGCATTAACAAACTAATAACTATTTCCAATGGAGCATAGATGACCATAGATGAAAGCACTAGCATTATTGTAGTTTTCCTGGTTAACTGAAAGATATACATACATGTATTTCGTAGCTCAAACTAAGTCAATTCTGAAGGCTGGTTTACATGTGGAGAAATATAGTTCCTTTCTATTTATTAATAATCTACTTACTTATTGCCATAAGTAGTACATGACAGGAATTGTCACAAAACCAGGTATTCCTGTCATGTAGCAGAGCAGGGCAATGAATGTTATTTTTCAATTTGTCAATTAACAAGGTATAACAAAAATAATCCAATTCCAAAACACCAACCGAGGTAATTGATGTCACTTCTGTGAAAGTTTGGTTGAAATCAAGTGAGAAATGTAGGAGTTGCACACGAAAGAATTTTAATGTCCTCCCACATGCCCGTCTGCCTACAACATCTACCTGACTACTAACTAGAGAATCCTTTACAAACTAGGGCTGTCATTGATAGAAAATTTTGTTTTGATATATCAAAAGGCAAGTAACGGTGATATATTGATATATCAAGTCAGACAAGGAGTGTAATAGAAGCCACTTGAACTCCAGTATATATATACTATATACTGCTCTCATGATGTTATGCATGATGTTTAAAGTTATTCTAGACATAAAACAAACTGTATTTTCTTGTTTTAATACTTAACAGAAAACATGAGTACTCAATAATATAAAAAAAGATAAAAACAACGCCGCAAGGGTGTTATATTAAACGCCATCTTCTTTTAGTTTAAAGTTTCATAAAATGCTAGATTGACGAATATTCTGTTTCTTTCATGCTTAGTTTTGGGTTTTATTTGATATATTTTACACAAATTAAAACATGACGTCATTTCTACTCCAAGATGATGTCATTTATCTTCTTATATGACATCATGAACGATGAAAATATAAGGTTGTATTTTCACTACGATGAAAATATAAAATTTATATTTTCATCGTTTATTTTCATCGAATAACGCGACGTTTCACCTTAAAGCATGAAAGCAAAATGTTTACCTACCTAATAGAGGAGTGGTAACTTCAATCAATGATACAACTCCTGGAGGTGTAAACTCTGTTTGTCCAACATCACATTCTAGATAATATACTCTGTCTAATCTACAAAAACATAGTTATGTCACCCCGACAAATTACAAGTTGTATGCTTGTCTAGAACAACAAATGTTCAATTGAAACAAACCAAACTTTTAATTTGTGCAACCAAAATATCATGGAAAAATAATATAGAATTAAATGTATCAATCAGGACTTTCTGGTAACAACTTTTCAAAACCTTAATTTGCAAATACAGATCTACTAATAATCTCAACAATTCAAAAGAAAACATAACCATATCACTGTAACTGTCATGTATTTACATTCTGGCAATCATATTGTACTGCTGTTAGGCATGCTGATAAGCCTCGCCTTCTGTATAGTAATTGTAACATGTACTCTGGTCATTATCTCAGCATAAAACTAGCCACTATAGCATACAGTATTCTCATATTATATGAACCCAAGACATGATAGTAACATCAGCATAATTTGCATCGACACAGTGCTTAACCCAATAAAACAAACAAAATCATTAAATCACTCATTTGAAGCAGGAGTGGCCGAGTGGTTACGACATTGGACTGGTAATCATTGGATAGCCCTCACCGCGTTAGTTCAAATCCAATTCAAAACCTACCCCACAGTTTCCTTGAGCAATAAACTTCACCCTACCAGCTCAGTACTGGGGTACCAGGAAGCGGACTCAAAAGTGATAAATCTAAGTTGTAAGAACCTGCATCGCAATCAAGCTAAAATAAATTAGTATAGTTTAAACTTACTTATTAAGAACTGTATTTATCATCATTCTCATTGTAGTAGATTTACCACTATCCTTACCTCCACATATCAACATAACTGGTGCAACTAGAATAATAAAGTATAAATATCATAGAATAAACATGTTATGCTTTAATGTATGTCTATCTCAATAGAGTCAATACAGAAACAGTTCATCTGCCTGTAGCAGAGGTATAATACGGCACTCGTACTCTCGCTAGCTTTTACTCTACTTGCTAGCTTTTATAATGACATTGCAGTGTCCACTTACGACTCAAGAGGTCGTGAGTTCCAATCTCAGTTCGAACCATGGATTTTTATCAGGTTACATGTCTATTGTTCCTGGGATAAACTAGTACAAGACTCAATTCACTCACTGTAAGTTACTACCAACTTTTGGACATAGAAAGTCATGGTTGGTAGCTTGAATGATTTGTAGTCTGTATTCTTTATCATATAAACATTGTAAGGAGTTCTTTAAATTCAAGGTATACAATATCTGGGTTTTTAATACTAACTTCCTATGAAATGTTTTCCTTAATGGGTTTAACTCTTCAACTAATACAGGGAACATTATTAGAATCAATTACAGGGGACAAAAAGGGGACATTACTAGAATCAACTACAGGGGATGAAAAGGGGACATTACCAGAATCAATTACAGTGGACAAAAGGGGACACTATTAGAATCAAATATAGTAGACAAGGGGGAAGCATTGAAATCATACAAAGGGGACAAAAGGGACATTATTAGAATCAAATACGGGGGACAAAAGGGGACATTATTAGTTAACGTTGAAAACAAAACTTACCATCATTAATCTGTGACAATGTTAACTTCCATCCATCTAGAAGTTGTTGTAATTCATCACATATTGTTATTTTATGTTCACTGTTAGAATCATCAACTACTGTTACATTCAATGGTAACAATGTGTCATTTAATACAGTCTTGTCACTTTCCATGTGAAACATCTTAGTATACGTAGATAATGTTTTAATATATGAACATACATTAGACTTTAATTTCGTAAATCTTATAACGACACATTCTTCATACAGTGTCATATACCTCTCTATTTCAGCAACAATCTGTTTATTTAATTGCATTCTCTTTAACCATTTCTTCTCCTTGCCAATCGTTTTTAAAGTTTTCACTTTTATCAAGCTGCTATTGGTCAGAGAAAATATGTCGTAGGTTTTACGGTTTGGAGACAATTCATATTCCATTATTTTTACTTGTCCACCTAACATTTGTACCCTACCATAACCTTTCAAAGCAAACTCTACTGGATGTTTGACAACAACTATAACATCACTATCAGATACCGGGATGGCAATAATACTGTAAATATAACAAAAATAGTAATAAATACAGCGACATCAAAATTTACCTTTACACTGTTAAAAATCTGTTTTTTCATGAGTACAATTTAATCCAGCCGTAGCCTGTCTAAAGCCAAGTTGAGAAATGGAGAGGGTGCCACATTACAGAAGATGCTGAAGTAAGAATCACAGTCCAGTGGAAGGACTTCTCACAATTGCCTACTCTAGACATCTTAATTTTTGAAGGTAAGTTTTTAGCCTGGGTCTGCACATAATGCATCCATATTGAGTGGACAGACCCTGGTGAAAAACTTAAACCTCAACGAAGAGGTACAATTAAATTTTCTTCAGAAGTATTTACACATTTAATATGATAGTAATAATCGATTGTTACATTTGAAAGGGAAGTAATAAGACTTCATAGAATCGTAATTGTAGTACGTGCGCGTGTATCTAAAATATGTTTTTAATTTCTCAATTATTGGTTAAAGTTTAAAAACAAATCACACAATTACAATAGCATAAAGGTAATTTTGGATGGAACAGTATAATATGTAAAAATACATGTAATTATATCAACATCTATTAGACATAATAAATAAAGTGAACCATTTTTTGGGTTTAATGCCCTAACATACTCATTATTTCTGGAAATGCTATGTCTTTGAATTAAGCTGTTAACCAGTTCTAGGAACATTGTGACATACTTCTATCAGTGACTGACAACTGCCATAAATGATTTTTAAAATTTATGGTATCAGGGAGGATGACCACAGAAATTATTTCATGACCAAGCTCCATTAAAGTATGCCCTGGCCGTGAATCTAACACGCAACACTTTTATCAGTAGGCTCGTGCATTACTGAGTACTGACTGAGCTAGCCAGGTGGGCTGGACAACAACTAAATTCAAAGACTGCCTTCAAATAAGATAAATGGCCTAGTACTATAAAATAAAAACCTACTCTAATTTTTGTCTTGACTCATTTTCCATCATATCAACAACTTCGTCTTCTGATGTAACTTGATTCTCAACATTCTTATCTGGTTTTGACTTCTTGGCTAAAGTCTTTTCTTTACTAGATTGTGATTGTTTTCTTTTGTTGCCCACAAGCTGTCCTTTGTTAGAAATGTCATTGCTGCTTATTGGTTGAACTTGACTAGTTGACTCATTGCTCTGATTGCTAACTGATTTACTATCTTTAGTGATCTTAGAGCTTAGGTTTGCATTAACATTAGAAGTGTCAATGATTTTAACATCATTATCTTTTACTTCATAATCATTAATAGCAGTTTCAGCATCTTCATCAGTATTTATGACAACATCATCATCATCATCACCACCATCATTATCATCGTCATCTGATATTATAATAGAATTGTTAGTAGAGCTTAAATTGTCATTTGAACTTTTATTTACTTTTTTCTTCCGGTTTCTCTTCTTCCTGGAAGAAACTTTATCTATGGTATTACTTGAGATAGGTGATTTAATGTTTACTTCAAACACAGCTCTTTTACTCTCAGCTAAATTTGCCTTCTTAACAGCTAACTTTACCTTCTTTGCAGCTAACTTTGCCTTCTTTATAGCTAACTTTTCTTCCTTGTCAGCAATGATTTCCTTCCTCACAGCAAATGCTGATAACTTTTTCTCAAAAATAGGTGGCATATCTAATTGTGGTTTGTTACCTGAAGAAGTTCAAAGATAAAAGTAATATTAACCTTCACTAAAAAAAAATACTCAAAATATATCATGCAACGGTTATGGATAATTAAGAAATGGGTAATTAAGAAAAACTGAAAACCTCCAACATTACATAGATCATCTGATTTATATAATATTGTATTCTAAATCTCACTATTTAGATTATCAATGTTTTAGCTTAACTTGACGCCAGCTCATTGTACAGGTACAACAATTGAATGGGTGTGCAGTTGCCGTAAGGACTGAGCTAGACAGGCAAAATATATTTTAATTAAAATGATTTATTGACTTTTACTGGTTATATGTTAGGGATCGTAATTTGAATAGACCTTTTCTGGATGTGGTTAACCCTTCATCAACACATTGTATGGGTCATATTACGGCAGTCAATCAACCTACTTGCTGTTCCTATATAAATAACCATGTGACTAAATATACATGTATTGAACTAGCTTAAGGTCTTCAGCGAACCCGTGTTTATACAGTCAATGAACGGGTACCGCATCTGACGAAAATCAAAATGTTAAAAAGCGGCTTATAAAGTTTTGGAAGCCAGAACTAGAATTGAACCTAAAATAGTTTGCAAAATTAAAAATAATCAACAGTTGAAGGCTTTGCAAAGCGTATACATTGACTGTCCTAATTCAGGTTTGAACTAATTTCAAGATTTGTAACTAGTCTGATATGTCATTCAGTATGTCAATAGATATGCAAATAGTAATACTTATGAAGTTATGTTTGTCCGAAATATCTTTGACCGAAACATATCACTTTATGCGTTATGAGTTCTATTTTCTTCAAATCAAATCAATCTTTCAACCACTTAACATAAAACTCCTATAATATTGATGTTTTATGTTTAGGGGATAATAGGAAAATGACAACAGTTGCGATATTAACTAATTATGTAGTTACAATATTTTGTCACGTTTTTTCTTACTTTCGATTCTACAATTGACCAGCTTTCTTCTACATAGTATACTGTGCGTTGCGAAATCCACTCCGCGCAGATAAACCTATGCCATACTGTTTGCATATCTTCTTGAGGTATATACCCATTGTTGAATATGGAACCGCCCACTGAAAAGATAAACTCGTCCAATACGGAAGTGAATAGATTCACCGCTCAGTTCGTGAAACACGTACAGAGTAACTGGTTAGTGAGAATTGCTGAATTTAAGAAAATAATTGTTTCTTTGAGGTAATATATACTGAATTTTATTGCTTTCATTTTGTATTTTATCATTAATTTATTTGTAATGCATGACATGCTTATTAGATAGTTTTATCTGATATCACTGTGAGTTTAACACCTTCAATAGATTCTATATACAGTTTATAGCAGCCTACTGATAGTACTGGTACACAGCTATATTGAGTTGTCTAATACACACTGTTATATCATTTAATCAATAATGAAATATATTCAACATTTTTGTAATGTAGGTTTTTTTCTATCAAGTCAATTGGCTCTTGCAGAGACATGCATAGATAAAATGTATAATTAACAAGGCTATTTATGTTTCTGGCTTTTGTAGCGAGAAAAAATATTAATTTATTATTTAGATATATGTATATCTATCATACATTACGTATATTAGTTTTAAATTTCATAATGCCACTGTAAATAATGTATAGAAAATCTCATTTCATTTACTGCATCAGTACAAGTTAATTCTAAAAGGTCAGAATATGCACTACAAACTGTAGAAATTAATAGATTCAAGCAGGAATGATTAATCTATACTCAGATTTTTTTTACAAAGTCTGAGTGGAGAGGAGACTCAAGTCTCTTGGCTTATATTTTAATAAGGAAATGCAAATTTTTGGTTGATGAAGAACAAAAAAGTGAATACACTCCATCCCATGTGTGACTAACTCCAGCATAACTATGGTAACATGGATTTTAGGGATTTAAATGAAGAAAAATCATCTTCAAACAGTAAATTGTCAGTTCTTATATAAATCTGACTGTTGAAAGAGAATATTTAACTCATAAACTGTATACTCATCTTTGTTCTCTAGGGAGCTTGACATTAGGAAGCGTTACTTAATATAACTTTAGAAGTAATCTTATACAGTGCCCACCAAAAGTTTGGAGACAAAAGAAATTTACTGAATCCTTTCAATTTCAATGACTGTTTTTTGTTGAACTATTTACTTTAATATATTAAGTATGAATGTGATTAAAAAAATCATGAATGCATCACATTTATAAGATTCAGCATCTGACATTCCAAAGACAATAAAATCATGATCATTGTATTTTTTTTCTGTAAGCTACTTACATGTTTGTAGTCTCTACTATAAATAGTACTATAATTAAAATATAAAGCAAAAATGGATTGCCTTTTAAAATAAATATATTACACTTTAGATAAAATATATTGAGTAGGCCAAAAAAGTAATTATGTATCCTAACTTTTGTCAGGCACTGTATGACTATGAGTTTATATATATACAAAGTTCTCTTTGTTCAGGCTGCCCACCTGAACAGCTGGTTAGAAAGACTAAAACGCCTGTTTAATTTAGCATAAAATAAAGAAAGAAAGAAATTGTCCCCAGACTGCCTATTACTTTTCTTTTTGAGCCTATTTAACAAATCTTGCTGAGAACACTATATATGTTGGATGGTTTTGAAGTATTTTATTTCTGATTGTAGTATTATAAAGATATATTTTTCTTTACATCTACTCTAGGTACTATAACTGATATCATGTCTGGACTAAGAAAAGCCAAGAAGTATGACTGGAAGGATTCCAATCTTGCTTTGTTTGGATCAGATGTGGAGAAAAATATAAAAAGTAAGATATTCAATGTTTTCATTTTCTATTTTACTAAAATAAAATGTCTTGTATGCCCATCATCGTATATAAAATGCAGGTCCTCAATTGTTCTAAAATTTAAACTACATGTACTATGGTCAATTGATGCAAACATTACGTCATGTAAACTGTCTACCTTGAATATGTACTAGTAACTCAGACTGGTGAAAGTGTGTCAACCCCCCCCCCCCCAAAAAAAAGCTATCCCAACTCGAACTGAAGTATTTGCTGTATTTGCAGTAATAGACCTAATCCTGAAGTGAAATTTATGGACTTTTTTCCTCTGTGCACAGGTGTTACAAACAAAGTTTTCTACACATTATTACTAAAAAGCACGAACTATGGATTAAATCCTATTGTTCTTTGTACACATGTTTTCATTGTAACGGTGAAAGTTTGTTTGTAATGGAGGGGAAAACCCAAATATTTGAATTCCTGATATAGTCTATTGTAAGGCCAAGTAATAGTTAATTCATTCAGGAGTAAAACAGAAATATTGAATATTTGTCATCTAACAATGGTGTTAGTGAGAAATTACATTTTGTTAAAGTTATAGCAGTCATTGATACATAAACTTGTTATTTTTACTTGTTAGAGGAATCAGCAGCCACTGAACCAGCCTGGAAGAAAGCAGGACAGAAAGAAGGTGTACAGATCTGGAGAATTGTTGTATGTATATTTTATGTCTTTTATTCCTTCATACGCCCATAGGGACCTTTGGAAGTATTATGTTATGGGGCATGTTGTCCATCTGTCTGTCCGCCTGTTTTGTGTAAGCAAAGTTTTGTCTATTCATTCACTTAAAAATTATTTCACCTTAGTGTCATGGATGGCCATAACCCATAGAATTATTCCCTTTGACTTTGGGGTTATTATGTCAAAGGTCAAGGTCACAGTGTCCTAGAGTATAATGTCTTTGCCTGCTCAATAACTAAACTTATGGACACCATAATTGGTATCTTAGTTGGCCATGAACCATTGTTGATCCTTAGTGATTTTGCTGTCAGTAGGTCAAAGGTCATATTCACAGTGACCTGGAGCATAAAGTTCTTGAAAAATGATTGAACTATTTTTATTTCGCAATTTTTGCAGTTGGAGTGAATATATGAAAGTTTATAGCCGCATAATAGTCTATCAACTACAGAAAGCGAAATTGCATATGCGAACTTTTCTTAGTTTACAGTAGTCACTGTGGTGGTCACAGGTTGCTGGCACTCTGTGATAGTGGTTATCATTACATACTTAGAAATCATGTTTGTGTAGAAAGTTTAAAACTTAAATCTGCTATATTTCTGCTTTCATGAATTCATAAAAAATGTTTTATGTAATGTACATTATATATTGTGAGTTAGCATTTATTTTAAAAAGACAAATAATTCAGGAAGTGAACCTGCCTGTTTAAAATGGTTTACAATTTTATTGCCTGTCTAACTATAAGGAAAGTTTGTAACTGTGTAATTTGATATTCTGGTTTTTGCATTATTGTACAAAAATGTCTTTATCTTTTGAATCAGGAAGTTTTCTTCTTAAGTAGCCAAACTTGTTAGAAATAGTTGTGAATTACGATTGTAAAACCTTGCCCGGAACAAAAAACCTTGCTACAAATTTTAAAACTGGTACATTACAACCTCTGTTGAACAACACTCTCTGGGAGGGACAAAAAGTGTTACTGTTCAGAGGTTGTTGCTCTTAAGAGGTTAAATTCAATAAGGGACTTTAGTCAGTTATTTCCCCTTGTATACTCTTTAAAGTAGGTAGGTCTAATTATTTGGATTACTCAGATTTTACCCTTACTTTTTAATGTTAATTTGCCAAACTAATCTTAAATAACTTTTTTGTATATCATTTAATTTGTTTGAAATTCAAGCTAATTATTTTTAAGTTAAAGAACTATCTAAATTCATTCACATCTGTTAATATCTTCATCAACAAGAAAGATATTAGATGAAATATTTTGTTTTCCTTACATAGGAATTCAATGATAAAATCCGAGGATTTCAACTGTAAGGACCTACTTACTAATTGGACTGCTTCAGATTTTATCAGGGAAAGATAACTGACTAAAGTCTCTAATTAAAATCACGCCTAAAGGAAATACATGTATCAAAAGCTGCTGTTGTGCAGAGTTTTGTTTTGTAGGGGGTCGCTCAGCAGAGGTTTAACTGTTTAATGATTTATCTAACCACATACTATAACATTTTACTTTTATTGACCTATGCAAGCTATTGACAGTGAATCAAGTTTACTCTACAAAATAGATAATGGTCACTGGTCAGTTTTCTGTACTATATACTTTTTATTACCTCTGAGATCGGAGAGCAAAGAACATGTACATAATAATCAACTACATTATAAAAATTGACATACAATACAATGACATATATACAAAATTACAAAATAAAAAATGTACATGAATGTATTGTTTGGCTTTATACATCTGTATTCAATGCATACATCACCCTCGATGATTTTAAATAGTTATTCAAACATAACGATACTTTAGTACTCACGGACAATAAAGAATAGATTGCCATATTCATGTACATCAGCAGGGTTAGTGCATGAATCACATACAGCTAAACAAAACTGAACAAAATAATTTACACATAATGATTAATGTTACTGTTTATATAAATACAACTAATTACATTTTGTATTGAGCTTATGTTAAACGCAGTAAGTATAATATGAATATTTGTTGAGCGTCTGATATACTGTCAACATCCTACTAAGTCCGGAAATAAGCTCCATACATTGACTTTTCATAGATTTATGTATTAATATAGAGTAGTCAATGAAACCCATTATGTCCAATATGTCAGTCCACATTTTGAGTCTGTAAGTATTATATGCAGTACAGTGGAATATGTTATGTACAATAATGTCTAAAAAACTTACTATTTTGTGAGCTATGTAATAACCCTAACCCTCTGCAGAGGGACACTTCAAAATCTGTCAGATGTCACTCTGCAGAGGTTACACTGTATGAAGTTTGTATGTATAGAATCAATTACTGTCATCTCCATCAACCCGTTTATAACCTTCCTATTATTAGAAAAAGTCAGTCATCGGTCTTTTGATTATTGTGCAGGCATGGGGGCATTATCCACATCAATGGGCCTTCTTCCAGGTAGCTGGCTTGCTGCACGCCATGTCATTTCTCACACTTGATCTCCCACAGAGAGGTTCCATTTTCTGTGTTCCCTCTCTGTCAACTGTTTCCAAGTCATCTTGGGCCTTCCAGGTCTGCGTGTACCTGTAACCTGTATGGTACTGGCTGCCTTGATTGCACCACTGGATCTCTCTACATGGCCATACCATCAAAGTCTTCTTCCCTCAAGATGAGGTTCAGGTCTTCTAGGCTAAGCTGCTTGAGGAGTTTGTATGATCTGATAGTGGCAATGTCCTGTGGCTTTATGTTGCAAATCTGTCTGAAAAAAGAACAAGTAAAGTAAAGGATTTCAATGTCAAGATAGATCTTAGAAAATAAGCAACACAACAAGTATTTACAGTGAATGTATATCTGATAATATATCCAGGGCTTAACGAAACACTAATGTAATTCACTTTGTTTACAAATGGAGTTACAATAGTGTTTCGTCCAGCCCTAGATGTTGACTCTATTGTAATTGGTGCAGTAATTTCATCATTTTCATGAGCTCTTTTAAACACCCCCTTTTTGGAAAATGAAATGTCCCCAGAGATATAAAATGAAGAATATATACAATATATCTAACACAATTAGGTATTTGTGGTAGATGTAACAAAGAGCATTTAAAACAAAATATATTTATTTTGAAAAACATTTACCAAAATCATTAACATAAACAATTGGCTTGACTATGTTTTTCAAAATAATTAAAATTTTGTTTTAAATGCTCTTTGTTACATAGAATTCTTATTTGTTTTCTTGATGATGATTGGCCCAACATTTTATCATGAACATTTTTATTTCAGCAATTTAAAGTAACAGAATGGCCTAAAGAAGACTATGGAAAGTTTTTTAATGGAGATTCTTATATTATTCTAAATGTAAGTTAACTATATAATTAAATTATGATCATAGTTTGGTGTTAGGTAAAATGTATGCTGTAAAATTGTGCTATAAACACTACCTTGGTTATAGCGAAATCATGCAACTTTAGAGGATTTTTAATTGCTACGGCCATTCTCCCTCCTACCAATGATTTTTATTATGTAGGGCAGTTGTCAGTCACTGACGAAAGTATGTGCTAAATATTTGGTTAACAGCTAAATCCAGAGATTAAGCCTTTCCAGGAGGAGTGAGTAGGTTGACTGACCGCCGTTATATGACCTATACAATGTGCTGCTACGGCGTTAACCCCCCCCCAAAAAAAAACAAAAAAAAAACCTGCTTAATTTCAAAAGAAAAAGGTTCCTCTATTACACTGTTCCGCTATTTAGACATTAGATTGTGTTATTCTAAAAGTGGAGCTTTACTGTATCAGGGCTCAACATAAAAGGTCATCCTAATGCCCCGACTACCCATATTTGTGTTCGGCTGATCTGTAATTGCTATTAAAGATGTGGTTTGGGTTAGTTAAAAATATAGCTGGCTGTCTGTTAAGGCAACCTAGTTTAAAAGTTAGTGTCGAGCTCTGTTGTATAAAGACACTTCCTCGTAAATCCTTGTTTACTTACACTTTTGTACAAGACACTAAGTGTAGTCTATAGTTTGTACCTCAGGGGAAAACCCAAATATTTGAATTCAGGATAATAGTCTATTTGGGGGAAGGACTCTTTCAGACTGGCAACCTGAGCTTATAGATAACCAATTGGTTGAAGGTGCTATTAACTTCCACCATCAAGACAATACAAATCAATGGTATTTCATCTTGATTCAAGTTATTTATGACTTTCTAGTGCTCCTACTTTGCTACTTGTAAATTACATTAAGTGCAGACCTCTATGGTTAAATTTTCCTTGTTGCATATTTTGGGGTGAATGCAACACTGCTTTAACTCTATTTACTTAAAAATTCAGGAAGTTTAAAAACACTCCCAATCTATTATGATCTGTAACATTAAACAAAATGTCAAATAGGCCCTATTGTTCCTTTTAATTTCAGATCTGGCCGTTTTTTGTATATCATGGAATTACTCTAAAAAAAAGTTATTTTTGAAAAAAAAAATTGAGTTAAAACAGTGTTGCAGTAAGATAATATATTCTCTATAATGACTTGTTCATGTATATTATGACTTATAATGGTAAAACCCTGGTCAGTAGCGCAGTTGGTAGCGCACCTTGATTTCGAATCTAGTGTTTTGAAGGGGGTAATGATTCGAATCCCATCTGGGGTGGTTATACCCTTCCATAAAAGGAATTTTCCTCCATTAATAAGGTATATGGAGTAGTTTTTGGTCTTGTGGAAAGGTAGGTGAGTACTGGTTTTAGACAAGGGTCCAGTAAAGCTAGGTTAGGTGTGCTGGACAAAAACTGTAAAATAACCTAAAAAATTGTGTTGACATGGCAATAAACTCATTAAAATAAATGAATAAATAAATTATAATGGTATATTAAGGCCCCCATTTCAAAGTTCTATGAATGTGGTAGAAGTGCATGTCCATGTCGGCATCTGTTAATTTAATTTCTGTGAAGTGCTATTCCATACTTCCTTCATTCTAAGTGCATATAAATGCTTGAAAGCTAATTTAGAGATTCATAAAATGTTTTTTCTAAAGACTTTGTTACATTCAACTACTGTTGAATGTTAGGAGCTGTGATTGCTTAACAAATTGACAACTCTATCTTCAGTGACTTAACTGCTGAATTCCATAGATTTTATATTGACAAGTCTTTGTGGTCGCTATGAGTGACATCATAAATTGCCTTGTTTCACTAACAGCTTCAATTACTTTTTCTAAAATATATTTGGAAATTAACTTGGTTGCTGCCCTTAAGCGAGTCATGTTTTCTGTACAATTTGCCTCAGTGTATGGTACCAGTGCGTGAAATTTCTCTTGTCGAGCCAATCAACTAATGGACAAGGACACAGACATAAGTCAGTCGTATGAAATACACCCTACCACATTCTTTTTAAGCAAAAAATAGACTAGTGGACACAGAACAAGTAGCTATGGAATACTGGCCTAATGTTAATTGTTGTATAATATCTGTATGATTCAAATGTTTGATGTCACATAGTACTTGATGATAGGAAGTAATTTATAATATGATTTATATTGACATTTTCCTGTAGATAATAATTACAAGTACATTTGTATATAATACTTAACTTCTTTGTATGTTATCTTCTTGTATTATTCAGTGTCACTATTTTCCTGAATAATCATTAAGATAAGATCTCCACCCATCTTTTTTATGATATCAGTATTAAGATAATTAAGGAGTGGACATGACCCTGAGGTTGTGACCTTTGACTTAGTTATTTTTGTTTGACCAACTCATTGTATGAACTCTATTTAATCCAAACCCGGGTCGATAGCGCAGTTGGTAGCGCGCCGGGATTTGGATACTCGTGCCCGAGGGGGTGCGGGTTCGAATCCCTCCCGGGGAGGTTATACCCTTCCATGAAAATTTGACAATAATGTCGATTTTCCTCCATTGATTAGATAATATGGAGAAGTTTCCGGCTTTGTGGAAGGGTAGGTGAGCACTGGTTATAGACAATGGTCCAGGAAAGCTAGGTTAGGTGCGCTGGACGCCGTGAAATGACCTAAATTGTGTTGATACGGCGTTAACTCCAATAAATAAATAAATAAACTATTCAATCCAGTAACTATCACTGATAGCATTTTCTTTCGTATGAACGCCTCCTTTTTGTTATATAAATGTAATTTCAGCATAAATGTCTTCGGCACTTATGCAAATTAGATATCAGCAAGATGACGTTTATTTTTCAATAAAAGTCTGTTTCTATGATTTCAATCTTTAATTGATTATATTACAGACACACTTTGTTTTATATTCTATTAATATAATTGATAGTTCATGTTAAACTGTACATTAATTGTGAAACTGATAACAATATGTTAAGCATGTACATTGTTTTTATACATGTACTCAAAAACAAAATAATTTGTCATATGTAAAGAAACTTATGGTCCCCAGTGTATATTCTTTAATGTATTTGACAATGACCATTTCTGCTGACCTGGCTTGTATTGTCATAGCAGGTTAGTGAATAAAGTTTTGGTAATCAAATTTACAATGGCTAATAAAAATATCCTTACAAACATTTTGAGAGATAGTGTAAGGAGATATGTGTATAAAATACTTCTAAGATAATGTTATATATATCTGTATATATGAACCACTGTCTACTATAGGCCTACTATATACCTTAATGTGACTATAATGATAAAACATGATTTATAATGTCTCAACTTGGATACAATATCTTTAAGGCTAATAACCAGTAGCTTACAGGGTTAGAAGTTATATTTCATTTACTATAGAAGCTGTACTGTTTTGCTTATATCAAGCATCACCTCAATATGATTAAGACCCAATCTAAAATTATTTGCTCGCACACTTGCTTATTTTAGATCTGGCTACTTCATATCCCAGGTCATGTTCAGCTGACCTTTGATTTTATAATATTCATGACTAAATCATTATGTTCAGAATTTTGTTTACTTCATCTACGTCAAGCAATTTAAAAATAGCTTCAGTCACAGCCTGTAAATAACACAACTTTCAAACTTGCTTGCAATCCTTACTCTAAAAGAGATCCTACACAACAGCAGTCTATAGGATATCTGTTTATGGAGATTGCCATCACCTTAACATACTAGTCCAAAGCCTGGAACTATTGAAAATTTCTGATTTCATATTGTGGGGCTACGTTGATTTTTTTTCCTAATTCACTAATTAAGGTTAACCGATGTACTAGTTAATATTGCAATACAAATTCTGACAGTTTTTAACCAGTTCATTTTTCTCTGAATAAAGATGATGTATATCCTTTAATTCATGCTTTGTTGTTTACGCAAAAAAATTAGTGCATATTGCAATATATTGCAGTACGGGTTTACCATATTGTTACACCCCTAATATAATATACACGTAATAGCATTGGCTAGTGCTTGAGGAAAGTTAATGCAATGATAACGGGCTCATAATTGATGAATAGTTGTAAAGGAGAATAAAACAAAAACAAAACAATCATGAGAGTCATTTGTTATAAATAGAAAAAACCACAAACCACTCCTTGACTATAGTCACATACCTAACATAACCCAGTGTTTATACATCATTATTTAAGTATACTGGTAGTAACTAGTATGGTACAACACCTCCTGAACAACACCTCCTGAACAACACCCTCTAGGAGGGACTAAAAAGTGTTGTTGTTCAATAATTGTTGCTCTTCAGAGGTTAATTCTAACTAAAGTCACGCCTTAGGGAAGTATAAAAAGCTGTTATTGTGTGGAGGATTTGTTCTGTAGAGAGCAGCTCTGCAGAGTATATACTGTAGTATCTATCGATCATATCTGCTCATAGGGTAACTGGGTAGTTAATGAGTGTAGTCTAGTTTCAGCTGCTGTTTTACAAATTTGTCTTTTGACTTCAAGTTTAAGTTTGTTCAGTACAGTTTCACTATTATGACCATTTTCGGGCATATTATGTTATACCCCCTGGCATCCGTCTGTCCGTCCATCCGTCTGTTGGCAATTTGGTTTCCAGAGCATAACTTAAGTTCCATTTGGTCCACAATATTCAAACTTCATACCATGATTGTCCATATCGGGTAGAAGACCCATATTGATTTTGGGGTCACAAGGTCAAAGGTCAAGGTCACTATTACCTTAAAACTGAAAACAGTTTCCGGAGCATAACTTAAGTTTCATTTGGTCCACAATAGTCAAACTTCATACGATGATTGTTCATATCGGGTAGAAGACCCATATTGATTTTGGGGTCACAAGGTCAAAGGTCAAGGTCACTATTACCTTAAAACTGAAAACAGTTTCCGGAGCTTAACTTAAGTTTCATTTGGCCCACAGTATTCAAACTTCATGGGAGGATTGTCCATGGTATCTTTTTTCTCTACTTTGTTTTCCACAATTATTCATAATATGATATTCATATGAAATATTCTCATGTCTTACAAATGCTTCATCTTAACTAAAAAAACAACACTTTTGGGCATATAATGCTCCGCCTAGCGGTGCTCTTGTTTTGATTGTCTTTATAACAGAATGATATTAAATATCTGGACATTTTCTGATTTTGGATCTAAAATTCATGAATAAAAAATTGCATAATTTGGCAATATCCAAGGCGGCCTTTATAGCAGTATAAGAAGTGACTATGATTCAGGTTATAGTAAAATAGACCTTATTCAGAACTGAAATTTATGGGGTATTCCTTCTGTGCGCTGGTGGTACCAACAAAGTTTGTTACATATTATTGCTGAAAAGCACAAAATAGGGATAAGATCTTATTGTTCTCTGTACACAAATTTGCGCTGTGACCTTGGATGTTTGTTAGTACCGCAGTGGAAAACAAAAAACTAAATATTTTATCCCGAATATAGTCTATTCTTAGCTATCAATCATACTACGCTTGAATCAGTGGTTAAACTGGTTAATACTGGTTGATACAGGAAATCGTTAACTATATATACAAAGTTTATAAGATATTGTTGAAGTATTGATAGAAGATAAAATATTTATCATTTCGCATTACAAAGAAATGCTACACTTATATATAACATTTTTGTAATAATGTAAAAATCTAAAAAAAATATGTATATATTATTATTATACCCCTGCTTCGAAGAAGAGGGGGGTATACTGTTTTACCCTTGTCCGTGCATCCGTCTGTTACAAAATTTCCGTCGCAGTTTTCTCAGCAACTATAACATGCAGCAGCCTAATACTTTGCATATTGCTTCATCCCATAGTCCCATGTGGTGTAAAGCGATTTCATGCTTCTTGCTCATCTACTTCCTGTTTGTCGCATATTTTTAGATTTTGGCGGGGGTATCACTAGCGAGCATTAGCTCACAGATTTACTTGTTATTATTATTATTATTATCATTATATACCATATTTGTATAGCACTCTTTTTATATCAAAATTATGTTCAAAAGTGCTTCACAATCATATACATAATTTATTGATCAATGATAAAAATGGTTGAGAAATGTTTTTTAAAAACACAAAAAAATTATAGAAAAATACTGAGGAATAGAAAGGATCAGTGATTGATTTATGGACTAAAATATTCTTTATACAGTACAACCTCACTTAAACAAAACCCACTGAGAGGGGCTAAAATGGATTGCTGTTAAGAGGTGGTTTCTCTGCAGAAGTTTAATTCAATAAAATAATGTCCAAGAGAAATATCAAAGACTGTTGTTGTTCAGAAGATTTGTTCTGTTGAGGGCTGCTCTCTAGAGATTTATGGAACATGTTCTGTTCATGGAAGCGGACTTAAAACCACCCTTTAACTTTAAAGCTGATAACCTTAATATGACATCCTTGCTTGGAATATTTGGGATCTTATTTATCATATAATTTCTTTCATCTACAAATTTTACTGTACTGTATGTGTTATTTATATTAAAGAATGTTGGACTTATAGTGTTAAAATCTGATATAAAAATACATCTTAATGTTAAAATAAATGTTTACTTTATTTATAACCTGAAGGTAAAGTCTTAACTTAGGCCTAGAAAAATATAATGTTTGTTAATTATAATGTTTTGTTGATACAAAGCTGATTGTCAATGTTGACGTAAAATATGCTGTATTTTGGTCTAACCTAGTTGAAATAATAAAGACTTTTGCATACACTAAATGTAGCACTTAAAAAACTACAACTTTTCTTTTCCCAAAAGTTGCCTATGTTCCTTGAGTATTGACTTTTAGCTCCAAATCCTTGGCATACAAATTTAATTGATCTTAAATCTAGGTCATTTGCAAAACTAATTTGTGAAGGTGTGTATAAACAATTACAGTTCACAAGTACCAGTAATCATTGGCATTTTCGGACATAGAAATGTTATAATTATTTTATGTATAGGTCGTTTGCGGTAAAGCTGGACCCCTAAAATCATAATATATCTCAGTAACTATCGGACGGAATTAACTCAAATTTTGTATAAGATCATAATTAGCATTTTCCTTTTCAAATCCAAAATTTCAGAATTTTTCTTTAATTACATAACATACTTCCCATAGACATGCAATGCAAATTTTGAAGCCAAAAATCAACTTTTGTTAAATGGGTATGTGCCATAATCAGAACAGCCACATAACAGTAGATACAAAATAATAGCTAAATATGAGGCCCGGTTAGAAATTTTATTTGATAACAAAGTGTAACAGTATATACAAACTCAAATATCATCATTACTGTCGTCTGCATCGTCAAAATCTATACAAATTCTACACGTACGATTTTAAAGACGGGCCTCTGCTTTACAATTCAGTAGACCGTCGAGTGTTTATTTAAGCGACAAATTTACAGTAAACGCACGGGACTTTGTATAAATACACTGGAAGTATGACAATGTTATAATCAGAACAGCTTATTTACCTCCCGCCGGATTTTTGATAAAAAAATCCAAATATTTTGCATTGTACCTTATGGAAAACTTTTTTATTTATCTATTAAAAATTCTGAAAATTTTGATCCTAGAAGGAAAAGTTGAAATAAGATTGTATTAAAATTTTTAGCAAAATCGCTGTTGTAGTTTAAAAGATATTTACGGCAAATAGGGGTCCAGCAATAACGCAAACGACCTATACTATTTGAATCATCTCTATTGTTTGCCTGCTGCACAAATTTGATGAAAAACAAGAGTTTGTTTACATTCTGAAGATCATGTGACTATATACATGAATCTTTGATGGCATTACCATACCTTTTGGTTGTAAAAACATTAAATTCAACTAAAATTACAATTGTCAAATTTTTCTGTAAAAATGTTCACGATATATTTTAATGACACAGAGTTTAAAGGTTATCAAACATTCAGTGACTTTTATATATGAAGATATGATACAAGTGAAAAATATTTAGATTGTAGATCATTATTGGTACATGTACAATGTATAAGACATTTGTAGAATTGATTCAGTAAATGTTGATATGTTTTACCTTGGTGTAATTAATTAAAAATGTTAACTATACTGTGATGATGTTAATTAATAAAAACATATACAACACTGTTGACCTAGTGTTGATACCATAATAATGGTGTGTAATATCATATGTGTGTTATGTATAAAATTTAACCACGGTAGAAATAAAATAAACAATTTATGCTAATACTTGTATGTTGACTTGGCCAAAAATTGACCTTTTTCCACTTTAATGCGATGGACCTTTTAAGGGTACTCTCATTTCTGTTTGTGTGACAGACATACAACTTAGCCAGTTTGTTGCTTAGGGTATTTGCTGAGAGAATAGCCATTTAATTCCAAGGCCTGATTACCATGGCAATGCAGGGACTACACAGAATGGTTAAAAATGCAGTTTGTTCCTTTTTAGCCTCTTATTTCCACTTCAGGCATATTTTTGCCCTAAAATGTAGCTGAAAGTGCTTCAACTTTTCAAAGCCCAAATCATGATATCCTATCACCATATTGCCCCTTTTGCCCGTTCCCAGTGACCCCTGAAAAGATTGTAGAAGATATGGTAAGCATTGGAATGTTGGGCTTCCAACTATGAACAATGATAACTTCACACTGCTAGCTCCTAGGAGTGGAGACATCTTCAGAATACATTAAGCAATACATTTTTTGGTCAATTTTAAGCATCACTATCTACAACGATTTGTTTAGTTGACACATGACACAAAATATTTTGATAAGTGGTTTTAAACTCATTCAATCAATCATCAATCAAATTCTGATTTATTTGTCATCTGCTGCCAGCATCCCATGAACTAGGGTAAGCAGAAGACAGCTAGAGTGTCTGACATCTGATCTCCAGGTAATCCTGTTTAGAGAATCATTGTTCAAAAGTTTGTGTGCTTTTATATTATCTAGATTATATACTAACCTCAAAAATCTTGATAACCTCAAGGTACAAGAATGGTCTTTCTTGGATGCCCACATTCTCCCGAGGATGGGATGCTCGTACTGGTGATGGTGTTGATGCAGGCCGAAGAACGATACAAAAATATAACTTGGTTGTCTAGTCAAAACCTCGTAACTAAACTTTTATGAATTGAAATCTTTAGCCTCTAATTTCCACTTTAGGCAAGTTTTTTCCCTATAATATAGCCGAAAGTGCTCCAACTTTTCAAAGCTAACACTCATGATATCGAGGATATTTGTTTATTTCAGTGTAAGATCGTTTTTTTATTTCACAAGTGAGCTAAGGGTGCAATATTTTCACGAGTGGTGTTCAAAGTTCAAGTATGATATATCATCAGAACAGCGCATCCAAACAGTAAAAAATATAAAAAAAATCATTGTTTCAAAACAGTGGAATATTGATTTTTATTTCACCAATAAATTCTGGTATTCCACTGGGAAGCATACAATAAACCCTATTATTATTTCAGACATACAAGGTGCCTGATGAAGAGGAACTGCAGTATGATGTACATTTCTGGATTGGTGCACAAAGTACACAGGTTGGTTTATACATGTGTTTTAGAGAGAACATACAATTGTACTGTTGTCTGTGCATTACTGAAGAATTAAACACAGAGACAAGCTTTAATGTCCCAATATTAAATAACAAGTGATTTATGATATATCACAGGTTAATTTTATAAGTGCATCAAACCAAGAATTTAGTGTCTATATATGTTTTATTCTTTGAAAAAAGTAGATACACTGAAATTAAAAATAATTATCGTCGGAACCTGTCCGACGATAATAACAATTATCAAGATTTGAGCATTTTTGTGTCGACACCGGCTGTCTTTAGCCAATCAGAACGCTGCATTAAAGGTCACGTGACCAAAATGATGACGTCGAGTAGCAAAAAAAGGGGTGCGTGTATGGAATCGTCCAGGGCGTGTATTATACGGTTACCTGTTTGTAATACAAGAAAATATCATTATCGATATATGAACGGGTATCAATTTCAAGGAGAAACAATATAAAACCAAAAAAAACATTCATGCCTATTCGTAACATGTTCATTTATTGAAGAAAGCTCGCTTTTGTTGAAAAACAACAACCTATCTTCCCTATTTCCGAGCGAGTTAATTAGTAAATATGAACGCTCGATTAGCTGGCGGAATGTAGGGCAGAACATGTTCTTGAAACGAGCGCGGTCGGAATATGTCTTGACAGCACATGGTAATTCGATGGTTTTTATCTGGCCTTACAGCGTGTAAAATTAATCAAACGCTCTGTAGTCTATAATTAGACTTGGAACGGTTTAAAGCACTGACGAATACCTGAATCTGTGGTAATACGTCAGATGACCACTGCTGGTATTTATATCCGACGAGGATGGAGGCGCTGTAGTCGAGCTTCTGAAGGTCTGATTTAAAGCCCTCTACTGTAAAGACATGCACTGTTTGATCTGCATATTGCTTGAATCTTTATTCTCTATGGAGATGGAGAATACACGGCTAAACAACGATTTCAAGCATTTTTGGAAATGCTAATACTTGTATATAATTCTGCATTTCTACATCATATAATATGTAAAATCATAGGCGGATCTAGCGGGGGGTCAGGGGGGTCAGGACCCCCCCCCCCTAGAATTCCAAAATGTTCCTGTCCATTAGTGTATTTCTTGAATGTAAGTCATTTTAAGTAGCATATGAAGCAATTTTTCTCGGTGCTTAACATAGATCTAATGGTTATGTAGTTTTTATCATTAATATGTTGCATTATTCTGCAAAATGTGTATAATGTGGTTGTGGTTCGAAAGTTTGAACCCCCCTATAAAAATTTTGGACCCCCCCTTGGAAAAAAATCCCAGATCCGCCCCTGAAAATGTTCCAGTATTATAGATGTACATTTTGTATGTTTATATTCCAGGATGAATATGGTACAGCTGCCTACAAGACTGTAGAACTTGATACATTTCTAAATGATAAACCCATACAACATAGAGAAGTTCAAGGTTTTGAATCAGAATTATTTAAAAGTTACTTTGATACCATTGAGTAAGTTATTTCAATTATAAACAATGTCAGTTTTTTTTATTGTTAAATTTTATTTAACTGTCAGTGGCGCATACATTAACCCTGCTGATTTAAGTTTTTGACGTTTGTTTGATATTTTAATTATGATTTTTAGCCTGATTTTTCAACGAAAAAATCCGGCTGATAGTTTGGCGAAACACGGGCGGGCGGGTGGTTGGACGGGTGTCCGGTGTCGTTAACAATAGCATTAAAGTTTTCAATTTAGCATATATCTCTGCCATATATTTCAGATCTTTATGAAACTTCGTACAATGATAGCATACCATTTGATGAACAAAGTTAGAAAGTAACCACAACTCTACCTGGCTTTATTATGGATTATTTCCCTTTGTAATTTTTGTGTTAAAGTTTTTAAATCCGGCTTGTTAAATTTTTTGTTAAAGATATATTTTGAATGTGACATCATCCAGTCCATTACTCTTATACTGAATGTGAAACACGACTTTCAAGATGTGAAAATTTCATGACAACACAGATGGTACTGTGTTATTGTGTTAATTATAGTGAAAATTTCAGCAACAGAAAGGATGACAGGATTTAGATTCAGCTGCGCTTTGAGCCATATACTTTGATCACTCTGACCAATCAGTCTGTGAACTGGTATATAGCTCTCAATGCCATGTTTTACTTGTTAAATAATGTTTTATGTATATTGACAGGATAATGCAAGGTGGAGCCGAGTCAGGATTCAGACACGTTAAACCAGAGGAATATACACCAAGATTACTCCATTTCTGTGGAAATAAAAAACGTGTTGAAGTGAAAGAGATAGCTCGTAATAAAGATAATCTTAAACCAGATGATGTGTACATCTTAGATCTTGGATTGAATATATATCAATGGAACGGCAGAAATAGTAACAAAGACGAAAGGATGAAGGTATTGTCTCAAGCACAGGTGGCCGGCACCATCCCCCCAAAAAACCTATATTGTGTTTTATATTCAGGACTGTGCTGGCTGACTGTGGTTTCAAAATTTTATAATGTTAAATTTTATACAGCTGTCAGTGGCATATACATTCACCCCACTGATTTAAATATTCACTTTAGTATTTTAGTACTTTTGGCACATTTTACTCCTGATTTAAATTTTCACTGCAGTATATCTGTACTGTACAATGATTGATGAAAATATATTTAAATCAGCTAAGTTAATGTATGCGCCACTAACAGTTGAATAAAGTTTAACAATAGTTTAAAGAAATGGTATTGTTGTGCCTTACTTATTTATAAATGTTTATATATTGATACAGTTGTTTATTCTCAACTTACAAAGTTTGAATAATTTAATGACCCATAGATGATTTCTATTATTCTAGTGTCAGTCGGTCGAAGGTCAAGGTCACAGTGACCTGGAGCAATCTTTCAGATGTATAATGCTATGACTAGTGGATCTCTAGTTTAATGATCGTCTTACACATCTGGCCCCATGTCAAGCCTTGTTGTTACCATGAATTGTCTTATAATTTCAGGCCATGCAATATCTATTGAAGTTAAAAGATGAAAGAAATGGTAAAGCTTCCTCAGAGACGCTAGAAGATGATGGCACTGATCAAGCTGTAAGACATTATCTTTCATTACTTTATTACTTACAGTACTATATTGATACAGTCATCACTTTGATCCACTATCCTGAACACTGGGACTTGTGAAAATTGACCTAACGTGGAACTCCTGTATATGGGGTTTTCTATCAGTGGTTATGATGCTGGACTAGTAATTATGGGTTGGTCAGCTCTGCTATGGTATAAATCACATTTTAACTTAGATATACTTTTCCTTGAAAGACAACATTTCCTTGAAAGTGAAACTTTATCCTACTATTTCAGTTCTTAGAAACCAGGAAATAGGAGTGATTATAAATAACTTGTTTCATAATTAACTTAAGATAAATTGGTATAAATAAGTCTAAACTAAACAAGTCTCCCTCCATAAACAGATATCCTATAGACTGCTGTGAAAGAATCTCTTGATTTTGCACATGGGGTCACATTCGGTTAGGAATTTCTTTTTGTGTCGCTTGACAAAGTCAGGGGACATATAGGTATTACGGTATTTGGGGCGGTGGCGACGGCAGTATAGCCCCACTCCCTATAGATACCCTATTGTGAAAGAAGGTAAATACCTGGTATGCTATGTCAGGTGACCCATCAGACTCACAGAGTTCTAGTTTTAAGATCAAGCTATTTTGATGATGCATTGTATTAAAAAGTTAATAAAAATAAACAGTTTGAAATGTAAACAATGATGTGTAATTATTTGATTTTAGCATGATTTTTACAAGAATCTAAATGAAGATAATGATGTTGATGATGAACAGGTTGAAGCCACTGATGGTGATAAAGAATTATATCGTCTTTCTGATGCTAGTGGTAAATTATCTTATAACCTAGAGAAGAAAGGTGACGTATCAGCATCAGATCTGGATACCAAGGTAATCCTGAGCTTGAACAACCTTATTATGATAACTACATGTATAGTAAGATTTCTTTCACCTTACGAAGGTCAAAGTGCATTGAATATTCATGAAGAAGATCCCAATGCGGTGAACAGGTGTGCAATACAATACTAGCAAGCGTTAATTACATTTACTTTGACGCATCTCACTAACTGATATCCTTAGCCCAGTGGTAACGCGTCGGCCGTCAGACCTAAAGGTTTAAGGTTCAAATCCCAGTAGCATAAAAATTTTTCAGACTAAAACCTCGCTATGTTTTTTTTTATCTTATGATATGGTGTCAGTATTATATAAATTATCCAAATTTTTCTCCCTCGTGAATCTCGTGCACACAAAGAGTTATATAACGACCAATTTGTCTTTAAAGTGTTAGTTAGGTCATCATGTCTGAAACGTGTAAGCACGCGAAAAATTGTCAAAAATGTAAAGAAACTATTTATAATGTTGTTAATTCTTTTAAATCGGGTGTATGAACCTTTTTTTATAATGGTTTAGCCCGGATTTACAAAGGTAAGCGCCGTGACCTTCGTAAGGTGAAAGAAATCTTACTATACATGTTTCACTTACAATTAACTGTGAGTTTCCGTATGCGTGTATATGATTGTACACATGTATATAACAGCCTATGTGACTATAAATCAATTTTGTAAAAATGGCATGATATTGTATTTTAAATTTTGGACACATTTGTTCATAGAGAAACACGTAAGTTTGCAAATATTGTGGCACTGTTTCAAAGTGTTTTTTCATATGAAAACAAAATTAATTGTTCAATGTGTGTATTTTAACGGAAGCTTCCGATAAAAGGCAATTTACAACCGTAGACAAAAATAGAATATAATTACTGAGTTTATTATATTCTTGCATAAAAATCAAGCTCAGTTTAATTCTGTCAGACTATACATAGTGTTGTACATTATTATAATAGTCTTAGATACAATGTCATCCATTATACTCTGTATCAGGAACTCAAATTTATGAGTGTTTCCAACTTTCCACCCATGCACAGGCAGTACAAACAAAGTTTTTTACACTTTATTGCTTAGAAATCATGTGTGATACATATAGACCTAATTCAGAACTTCTCTTTATGGGTTTTTCCGTCAGTGCCCTGGTGGAACAAACAAAATTTTCTACACATTATTACTGAAAAGCATGAAATATGGAATAAATCCTTTTGTTCTTTTTACACCTGATTGCATTGTAACGGTGGAAGTTTGTTTGTACTGGAGGGAAAACCCAATAGTTTGAATTCAGGATGTAGACTATTAGATCCTACTGTTCTTTGTACACATGTTTTCATTGTAAAACACTATGTAATGCACATACCTAGTGATGCTGGGTGGATTCCTGGCTGTAGTTAGTCCCTCTCTTCCTTGTAATTCTATAATTATAATCTATTGATGCTGTTTCATCATATCATAATGACTTGTATATAAATTGGATCAATTTACTTCAATTTTTGGCCTTACACACATAAAAAATGTTTTGACTATAATTATCCTCATTTCTCATGATGCCCTGGAGATTTTGTTTATGGATTAAATATTGATACTTCCCTTTATAAAAGCAGATATCTTTGAAAATAACTAAAACCTCGTTCAGAAGCACATAATTCAAAATGTAGAGTTATAAACAACAAAACAAGAACTGATCCTTCATGTTTGTAGTAGTATATGTATGTTTGTGTCTTATATTTGTAGGATGTATTCATATTGGATACAAAGAAAGAATTATTTGTATGGGTTGGTAAAGGTACGAGTGAAACTGAACGCAGGAATGCTATGAGTTACGCTCATGTAAGTATTTAACTTAATTTGGTCAGTTTGACCCTTTACTCGTTGTGTCATGGGCAAGAATTGGCCATTTTTCACCTTGATAAGTTAGAGTTTTCAGAAATATGCATTTGAACTCTAAACCCAGTTACCATGGCAACATATGCTTAGAGCAAATAGGACAAAAAATGCAATTTTTGCTCTTTCAACATCAAAGTTTCATTTTGTTTTGGTATATTTTTCCAAAATGAGGCCTTAAATGCTAGCACTTTTCAGAGACTAAAAACATGTTATCTAATTACCATTGTTACTCAATGTCCCCGAATATTAATTACGTAATTATAAAGATGTTTGCAATCTAATCTACTATGTTCATAATTTAAGTGATTAGTTTATTTACTCTATCTCCTACAAGAAGCTTACATCATTCTCTAGACTTATGCTTTAAACCAGTTGTTACTGGAAGCAGATGTCACTCAGTGGTTATGATGTTGAACGTGTAATTAAAAGATATCCAGATCCGTACTGGTTCAAATAACATCCAAACCCCTCCTAGTTGTTTCATTGAGCAAGGAACTTTTTCCTTATTGTCCAGTCTATGGGAACCAAGAAGGTGACTAGTGAGTGAGTAATCCAGCCTTTATGTCTGTCTCCATAATAAGTTGTCTTGACGATCATCAGAGTTGACCACCTTTGGATAAAAGGTGTGAAAATCAATAATTTACATTTTGTAGGGGCCAAAATTTTAGTTTGGATAATCCATGATATTCGGATAACCCATTTCGGATATATCAGACTTTTTTTATTATATTTCATATAGCAAAATGTTTGGGACCGGAGGATCGTTTTGGATAATCCATGATATTGGTTAGATCCCATTTTGGATAATCGAGATTTAACTGTAGTATGAACTTGTTTCATGATCTCACTTAAATAAAATTGTATAATGAATAAAAAATAAACCATTCAAGTTTGCATTGGATGGTAACTGTTCTTTCATTATTTATCAATTGAAATATAACTAACTATAAACCATCTGCTTTATATGGATACATTATGTGAAAACCCTGGGATTTGTCACTTCACCTCAGAAAGGTTGTTTTTTGAAGCTTAAAGTAGGCATATGATTATTTATATTATAATGATTATCTCCCTTTTTCAGTCTTTCCTCAGTAAGAGTGATCACCCTTATATTCCAATCTCCTGTGTAGCTGAAGGAGGAAGACAAGACAAAAGTTTCCAGATGGCAATTGCTGCTTAGATATCAAACATGTCAAATAATAAGAACTTTAAATTTTGTTTCAAGTTACGCATTTTGTTGTTGTTGTTTCTTTCATAGAAAATTTTATGTATTAATATTTTTCAACTTATTCTGATTTGAACTCCTTGGAAGAGCATTATCAAATATTGTACAATAATTTAGCTGTACAATATAGTGTGCTATATGACGAAAATCATTTGTAAGACCTTTGATAATACTGGCCCCTTATGTGCTATTGTTAAGTATTTGCTAACTTTTATACTCATTTTTTCTACTGTAATTGACTTTTTTGTATTTCTTTTGTATTATTATCTTATATTTAAACTTTAAGTTATTACTACATTTACATGTAATTTGAGAGAACTTGATTACATCACATTCTCGTACCCAGAAGTTACCAAGATTCTCGTTAGATCTTGATGATCTCTGAGTACGAGAATGATACCTCATTATATGCCTTAATTATGAATCCATCCTTTTATAAAAGCAATAATCAACTCTATGCATTGTTTGACTTATTTATTAACATATTATATGATTGAATTATATTCGATGCAATAACTTTATGGTGTTAGTAATGGTTTAATATAGGTCAAACTCCCTGCTGTGATTATTTCCCTTTATTAAATCAATAACCACTGCCATCACATGTAAATTCGTCCCTCAGAGAGCAGATTTTTTTTCTTATATTTCTTTTACATTTCAGTATTTTCTATAAATTGAGCCTTTTTGTTTGTTATGTTCAAAGTATGTAATGATAGAAAATAATTGTTTTAATTAATAATTTGTAAAAATAACAAAATTATGCAGTGTTTTCATGGAGGTCACCATTTTTTGTCTCATGGTATTACTACCATCACATGATTTACCTGTTGGCATTAGTTAAGTAGGAAAGCGTGACCTAAGCTCTGTGAGGAGTTTGTAATGCCTTAACTTATGAACAATTTTAAAACTTACATAATTACCACCTGAATGAAATAACGCAATTCTATTGGTCAATTGTGAACATGTGACACAAAAATTTCAGCATAAAGGCCCAAAATGACATTTATTTTTTTATGAAAGTCAGTTTCTATGAATTCATTCCTTAAATAAGTTATGTCTATTTAAAGCATGTGTTATACAGTTAGATCTCGATACAACGACATCCGTTACAACGACATTCTCGTTATACTGACATATTTTATGGGAACCAAAACCAACATTTACATGGTCGGAAGAATTCATTACACTGACATATGCGTTATAACGACACATTTCTTGGAAACGAATGAAGTCGTTGTATCGAGATCTGACTGTATATTGTATTGTGTTATATGAATTCTTGCATTTTCTAATGGTTCAAGGAACAAATATGGATGGTGTACATTCATTTATAATGGTTCATTTTTATATGTTATTGTTTACACTATTTACAAACATGCCTTATTTGGATAAAAGTTCATAATGTTGTATATTTATTAACTAGTCTTTTAAATGATTACTTCTTTGTATCTTGAAGTTTAAACTGTATTTCTATAATGTCTCTTTATTTGTTCTTAGACTGTGGGAGACAACTTATTATTTTTCTTAGACTAAGGGAGACAACTTAATATTTTTTTTACACTAAGGGAGACAACTTAATATTTTTCTTAGACTAAGGGAGACAACTCAATGTTTTTTCTTAGACTAAGGGAGATAACTCAGTTTTTTGTTATAATTTATACAGAGTTGTCTTCAATGTTGTGTTCAGTTTAGATCAAGATTTATTCCATGATGTGACTCTAAATGACAAAATATAAACATGTTTTAGTATTTAAGAAAAGCAATGCTGGTCATTCATTACACAAACTCTTAGAGAAATATTCCAAACAATTTCCTTTACATAATTTGGGACCAAAGTTTAATGTGATATATGAATACATTATATACGTATATAATTTATGTATATTAACTCTAAATATATTCATATTTCTACAATTAGTTATAGATTGTTTGTGTTTTAGTATACTTAGTACTGACAATAAAATATCTTGAGAAACTCTGTTTTGTTTTTTATTTGTTGTAAATCAAGATTGATCTACATCAATTCATATTAGTTATAAGTAAATTTTAAACTAACCTCAGCGAATGGTCAGGGTGAGCTATTGTGATCACTGGATGTCCGTCTGGAGTCTATCTGTCCTCATTTCACATTTGCTGTGTATGCCATGGAGGCTGTATTTTTCATTGGATCTTTATGAAACTTTGTCAGAATCTTTGTCTTGATGAAATCTAGGAATATAGGTTTAAATAAAAAAATCTAGGTCATGGGGTCAAATCTAATGAAAACCTTGTGTATGCAATAGAAGCTGCATTTTTCATTTGATGGTCAGAATGTTTGTCATTGTGGAATCAAGGTTGTGATTGCAAATGGGTCATCAGGGGCAAAAACTAGGTCACTGGGTCAAATCATAGAAATACCTTGTGTATGCAATAGAGGCTGAATTTTTTGTTTTTTCTGAATATTGGTCAGAATGTTTGTCTTGATGTTTTCTGTAGTAAGGGTTTGTATATGGGTCATCTGGGGTTAACAGCTAGAGCACAGGGTCAAATATTAGATAAAAGCTTTGTGTATGTGATGGAAGCTGTGTTTATTTGATCATATTGTTTATCTTGATACATTTCTTGATAAGTTTGAGATTGTATATGGGTCATCTTAGGTAAAAAAATAGGTCACAGGGCCTAATTTTAGACACCTTTTTGTTCAGTTAAAACAATGATACATCCGATAATTTTGTCTGCAGATGTAATCTTTGACCTCGGATCTTGGCCTTGACCTACTTATATACTTCCTGGTTCCTGATGTTTCTGTGCAATGATTCTCAGGTGAGGGATATAGGTTCATTTTGGCCCTCTTGGCATGTCAATCTAACAAAAGACAAGTTTAACATTCAAAAACAGGGAGGAATGAATATATTCAGCGTCCCAGTGATCATTCCAGTGAAAAGGTTTCTTAGTGAAAGTAATTGGAATTCCAAGTGTTTATGCCATGTCTTGGTCAGCTGTTGTAATGACTATTGATAGTATGGTTGTCAGTTGGTCCATACAATGACAGTGATTGAGAAACGTTATGTTTATGCATTATCAGTCATTACACTCCAGTTAGCAACTATAGCTTGTTTAAGATAACTTGAGACAAAATACAACAATACCATTTTTATGCACTGGTGGATTTAAGTTTAGTACACGTAATTATCGACTATTATCAGTGTGTTTTTGATGTATTAAATTTAGTACAAGAACACACGTTCCACGCATTAAGACGTGTTTAATACTTTCATTACACAAATCAGCTGACCTCCCCATTTTATGTTATTCCGGAGTACCAAATATGTAAACAAACTGAGTCGTTCGTCTCAAGTTATCCTAAATTATCTATACTAGATCAAACTATCTATAAAGATCATACTATACTATAAATTATCTTTCTGTACTAGACATAATTTGGAACTCAACGCAGAGTCAGTACTAAGTTTGTTACATATTATTGCTGAAAAGTTTACAGTTGAAGTAACAGCTGGGGAAGACCAAATTATTTAAATTCAGGATAGTCTATTCTACAATCAAAAGAAGCAGCAAGCCAATGTTGGCCACAATCTTCAAAATGTTAAAGACAAACAAGTTGTTTAGTTTTAAAACATTAGCCAGCAAGGAACATACTTGGTATGAAACACAGTACTGATGTAAGATGTAGTACAGAAAGGTAAGTCATTCTTGTTAGGAACCTAAATTGATGGGTTTTTCCAGCTGTAAGTACCAGATACATCTATGTAGAAGTAATTCATTTTACATTTTATTGCTGAAAAACACGCATATCAATTCCTATTGTTCTTTGTACACACATTTTTTTCAACTTCATACTAACAAATATGAAGTATTTGTGCTGGAAAATGCATCAATTTGAGTTTTGAATTTAGATTCCATACCTGGTTAAAAACAAAATTAAAAATTTAACCAGTTTTTTTGTTGTTGTTGGGTTTAATGCCGTAGCAACACATTGTTTAGGTCATATAATGGTAGTCAGTCAACCTACTCACTGTTCCTAGAAAGGCTAAATCTCTGGAATTAGCTGTTGACCAACTTCTAGCCAATACTTCTGTTAGTGACTGACATCTGTCCTACATGATTTAGTATCAGTGTTTGGAGGGAGAATGGCAGTAGAAATAATTTCATGACCAATCTCCACAAAAGTATGCCCCGCCCAAGAATGGATCCTAATACCTCTAAATCAGTAGACTATAATAACAAGTAAATCTGTGAGCTAATGCTCACTAGTGATACCCCCGCCAAAATCTAAAAATATGCGACAAACAGGAAGTAGATGAGCAAGGAGCATGAAATCGCTTTACACCACATGGGACTATGGGATGAAGCAATATGCAAAGTATTAGGCTGCTGCATGATATAGTTGCTGAGAAAACTGCAACGGAAATTTTGTAACGGACGGACGCACACACACACGCACGGACAAGGGTAAAACAGTATACCCCCCTCTTCTTCGAAGCGGGGGTATAATAATAATACTAATAATAATGATATAATAATAATAATAATACTGTAATGACTATTTTAACAGGCTGCACATTTGGACAAGTCCAATCTTCTATGTGGGCCTTGTGGGCTACCAACTGAGCTAGCCAGGCAGGCTAACCAGTTTATATATAATAACATAAAACACAATTAAATCATCATTACTTTTAATATCACAAATATTGTTACACAGCTTTCACAAAAAATAATTATACACAACAATTAATTATCAAATAATCAAAAAATTTGAAAAATAATAATAACATAAGTTCTAAAATTATTTAAGATACAAATAAATAGTTCAATACCAACAAACTGTAGTAGCATATAAACTGAATATTTAATAGGAAAACTTCTAATAAATTAAATTAATCTATTCTTAAGACACACATATCAAAGTTGAAATTATGCTTGCAGAATTACCCTTGCAACTGTAAGTCTGTTTTAGAAAACACTATCATCTATGCCTATTTAATTAAAACATTAAAGAAAATCTATGTTACACAATTAAAACTGCTATCAACCACAGCAATACATTCAGATAGAAAGATTTGTCATTCACATAATACAATACATTTGAGTTTTTTAAGTTTTTAAAAGTAATATCTACTATATAAGATACATTATTGAATTTAAAGAATGCCATTCGTGTATAATATTGAGTATTGTGCGTAAAAATTGACCCCGACCTGACCTTGATGCAAGAATATTCATTACATTGAATACGATTGTAGTACTAAAGCTCAATTACGCCGTGGCTGTGAGAATTATGTGTATAATCATATATCTATAATTTTACAATTGCCGCCAAAGTGTAGAATAGGCGTGGTTCTGATTTTCATTGGGATATGTGTAGATAATTATTAGATGCAAATGTGATAGGTCAGGTCGGGGTCAATATTTACACACTATAATAAAGTCATCACTATGATAAATCAAAATTTGAGCATTGCTTTAACATGATACAGTGGAACGGCAGAAAACCATAATCTTTACCTAACCATTCTCATAGTCCTGAATTTATTTGTTCTTAGTTTCTTGAGGAAAAACTCTCAAATCCGAAACTTCAGAATTCCGAATTTTGTTCGGTCCGAAGGATTTTCTGTTTTCTGAGGTTCCACAGTACATGTGCATCAAAAAAGGAAAAACATTGTACTGAAAATAATAACTGTATAATCTTCAAACTAAAAATTACATGCAAAACTTGAAAATGGTAATATTTTAAACTTAACATAAAAATCACTATCAAAGAGTTTTTGGCCAAAATTCTTATTAATCAACCATTACTTATCAAACTGATAATAAGCTTTAACATGTTAAATTATATATTTTATGATACTAACTTGTTTTTTAATACCAAACAAGTCAGCATTACATAACATGGTGGCGATACCACATGCTGTATTCTTCTTGAAACCATAGCATTTGTGATGTCATGTCAGATGGTATTGCCACCATGATAATAGAGGTCAAACAACCATTAGTTTTTCAAAGGTCAAACACCCGCAAAACTTCAAACACAAGATAGTTTTAAGGTCTCACATCTTTAAATATTAAACAAAGATTTTTGTTAGTAAAATCTAGTTCAAAGTGAATTAATCTATGAAGGAATCATTTCATATAATGCCTTACAAACAAATAAACCTATCACACTTTAAAGCCGTAGGAATACACAAGCAAAAAATATGATAATATATATATAAGGTGCAGACATCTAAATAGTATGAAAAAATTATAAGTACATACATAAACATGGTGCATGTCCTTTATACAACTACAAACCAAATAAACAATCATACATAAACACATTCTCAATAAAATCAGACAACTTAACACATCATATTTCTACACAATTTCAGAAGGTACTCAATTACAAAGTCATGTTCAGACCTTTTATTCAATAGGAGAGTGTTACACATTTCTAGCTTTCAGGTATCAAAATACAGTAAGAACTCTCTAAACATTCTAATCAGGAAATACCTGCATAAAGAAATATTTTGTTGGTCATTAAATATCTTTAATATCAGTATCTTTAACTCCCAAAATGACTGATAAAAGGTTTTCTAATTTGTTAGAACATTTTCTCATATCTCACACTCATATTGATGGAAATCACCGATACATACATTTATACTGAACAGTTGATGTAACAGAAAAAAAAGATGTACTAACTATCTGACTTTATAATGAGATTGATTCTAAAAAAGAAAACTCACTAACTTCTCTCACACACTTTGATATTATAACACAAATTTGTTCCAATTCTCAATCATAGCACTTATGTCAGACAATATAATAATTGCAAACTTGCCCAAAAAGAATAGAATTATACCAGTTAATTGTAATATAACCCTATCTTTGTTTAAAGGGAGAGGTAATACATATATTTCATGAAATTTTGGAAAATAACATCCTTTAAATTGCAAACAAACATGAAAATTATCCATAGCAGACCATTTTTATTAGAAAGTAATTGTAAATGGGTTGGATTTTTCCCTTCAAAATATCTTTCAAAATGTACAATGAGTGACATGTTAACACTAATAAAAACCTTATAACTATGTTTATACTAATTAAACATTAGCCAGGTGTTTTGATAAAAAAAAGGTTGAAATTGCCCTTGATGCGTATTTGTTTACAAGCATATACTATGCTCATTGAACTTCATAAACTATGTACCAAGAGTATTATTCAAACTGAATAAATATATACCAAGATTCATTTGTTTGAGTTTATCAGACAACCTGTATGAAAGTTAATTGAGGGCAAGTTCAATATTGATCACTAATGAGCCTCATTTAGCTGATAATTGAATTAACAACAAGTTATTCTATATTTGTACATCTCAATCAATGATTATAGGTTTAGATAAAAGTAAGATGGCACTAAATGCATCAACTCAAGGAATGAAGAAATAAATAAATAATTCAAATAAATGAGTATTTTAACAAAGTATTTGATATAAAATTACAAGATGGAAATCAATAACTCCCACATTGATATATACATTGTATACATGAAAGTTGTATTGTGACATAAACTTAGTATCAATATAAAGTTCCACTATTAAGACCTCTTTGGTCATTGCAAAATCATGCAATTTTAAGACAATTTTTAAGTCCCAAATGCTTAATTTTTGGTAAATGATGATCCCAGTTAAGACCATTCTGTAATTAAGACACCAGATTTTGATGGTCTTGATAGAGGAAGTTTACTGAAAAAGCAAGAAGAAATAAGACTCTAAGATTGATCATTAATAGGTCTGCAATACTAAAAAATAGACTTCCATCACTTGCTTTATACTTTTATAAGTGAGGGAAAATTGATTTATGTTCACCAAATATTATCAACTAACGGACAGGGTTCGACACTAACAGTGTCCTGGGATTACAAGGATCACAAAAACTAGGGAGGAACCCCCGGGATTTTAGCTGGGGATTCCGTCAGGATTCTTGAAAAATTGCCCAGCCCTAATGTGAATTTTCATGAATTATTTATACCATTTTATGAGAAGAAAACTTGTATTCATTTTCTTCTATTTAGAGGAATTCCTAATGTTCAGAAGGAATCTCTGAATAACTGATTGGGGATTCCTTTGGGATCCCTGGTGAACACAGTAAGTGTCAAACCTTGCATATGGATCAAGAATATAAATTAATGCAGGGCTATAATAATATTTGGAATGCTAGGAATGGAAACATTACTTGTTACAGAGAGGTCATGGATTCTATCTTTAACTCAGTGAATAACCTCCTTGAAGGAAATAATGGACAACCTTCAAGTGACTTGATTATACTATACCATAACTTAGAAATAAGTTCAAACAATAATAAAAACTACCCATAGTTCAATTTGTGTCCTCATAATTGTAATTATGTTTCAAATTAACAAACTAATTTATATTTCTTAATGACTAGAGACTACTATAGCACATAGTGTAATTAGGGAAGAAATTAAAAATACAGCCATCCGCTTAATATACTAGCCCAAGTGAAAATTAATTTGGGCTAGTTAAAATAACTTATTTTTCATATAGTCAAGCTAGTTAATTTTTCCTATTACTATAATAACAAATCTGGCTAGGGATTGAGACAATTTAAAGTAATAACTGTACATAATACAAGTTTATCAAGCAACAAGAAAAATAGCAGATGTCTTACTTAAGTTGTAAAATTGCGAACAAAATAGAACTCTGAACATAACAAAATGTTTGCATTGAATGCTATGTACATATTTGTAACAAATTTGATCAATGTATATACATGTGTGTTCTAACATATACATAGAAAATGTACATACAATGTATATAAATAAAGCAAATTATTTTCTATAATCATTTACAATTCATTCCTTATATACATATGGCAGTCAAAACCCAGTCATTATAACAGCCGATCAACTAAATAGTTACAGTCTATATATTTCTATAGGTGCAGTGGTTTATATTATTACATATACTGAAGACAGAATGGGTCAAACTGTCACAAAATGCCTGGTGCTCAATATGGTATTTTACTTCAGAAAAGGACTGTCAGGATTATTCAGTTAATTGACTGGCAGAAGATATACTAATTCTAATAAATTTTAAGCAAACGATTATTAGATTTCAGTTTTTAGAAATTGTAACAGCCCTACTCTAGAACAATAATCTAGTTGTTGATTTTATTTGTTCTTTCTTGGTGAAACAAGCATATTGATCAAGTTAAATGAAGACCTTATTTGAAGTGTTTGGCTTGAGAATGCATACAAAGCCTACAAACTGCTTGCCATGGGTGTTGACATGATACAACGTCTCTTTGATCAGTATTTAAAAAAAATAGTCAACCTGCCTGTATAATGTCTGCATGAACTGCATGTTTTTAAATATCTTTAAACATTTGTATATGTATCTTTGTTTCAGTTCAAGTGTGTTATTTCATTATTGTCGGACAATAGGTTATTAAAGCTAATGTTATTTTGTTTTCTTGTAATATTCCGGCTTGAAATAAATTTTTTGTATCTTGTTGTTGTAGCTTGTCTAAGTAAGAAATAAAGTAGAAGAAAAAACATCATTAAATAAAAAACAGTTGAAATGAAGAAAACAGACAATATTTTTAATATACAGTAACTAGGTGAAAACTCTACCATATATAAACACAGTATCCAAAAAACTGATAAGTTTAGACTTTATACATAATTTGTACATTCCTAAGCAAAAAAAAACTTGATGATTGAAAAAAGTTCAACAAACAATTACTGGGTGTAAGTTAAATTATTCATAATCCGGAGTCTACTAAAATCTATGTCTTTTTTTACCACATTTTCAAAGGTAAAAACACTTCTCATGTCCCAAAATTCTGAACTACAGGATCATTCCTGAAAATTTCCACCCATGAATTTGATAAGTTATTTAGTCCAAGGTAATAAACAAATATCCAGGTGTTAAACCGAACCAACTTTTAGAGCTGCTCTTTATTGACTACATTATAAAGACTCAATTTTATAGTATTTAAACAATAATACACTTAGTCAATATTGTAAAACATCATCTTAGTTAAACATGAATGAAACATGTGACAACCATATACGACGTAGATACAAAAGTGAAAATAATAATATTTGATTAAGTGAATGCAGTCGAACAATATAAAGTTAATAAGAAAAAAATGCCTAACATGTTTAAAGTTCACCCTTTTACATTTAAACATCCAGAAAACCCTTTTCATTAATAACCAACACTGTGGCCCCTAAAGTACACACTGTATTAAATGTACAATAAACAGCTTCCAACGAGGCTCCATCATGGATCCTAGCACCATACGACTGAACCCATAGTTGAAGATGTCATAACATAGATTTCAACAAAATCTCCACGAAAAACGGAGGCCATAGATATATTGTATACAACAAGGGTTTTCCATAAAATATATTGTTTATATATTAAACTATTGCTGTAGATATGATCAAATACAGTAGTCTGGATCCCAGCAATATAAGACAAAAACTCCTATCACTTTTAATTATAAGGAATGACTGGTACCCAGCTTACACAATAAACAGTATTTTAGTTTATAACTGGTTTCCAGCATAATGACTTAATAATGACTGGTGCCCAAATTCTATGAAAACAAATATGGCTGGATACCAGCTCTAATGTCCTTTGGAATGCTGTATCAACCATTGTAAAGTTATGTCTGAAAGAAGAAAAGACAACTTGAGATTAAAACTGTAACCATTATATCAGTACAGAAGTCATTGGGAACTTCTAGGCAATTTTCTACCTAAATATACCTGGGACAACATAAGGAGAAGGTAAACATAACATGGATTCTGTAGTAAATTTCAATTTCATTGAATATGGATTATGTTGAAATAATATCAGAATCACATTGAAAAATGATATGCAAGACATTGTGCTTAAATGAAATGTTTTTGAAAATCCAACTTAAAGGTTTGTCTTGTTCACAACGTTAAATCATAAATTATTGTATAGCACTAATGATGGCATGACAAAGTCTGCAGACACCTGTTAAAGTCTGTTTTATTTAGCAGTATTGGTTTAAAAACAAAATGGACTCATAAAAATGGAAATTGTCAAGGGCATAACCATGTTTTCGGCGAGTCTACTGAATGGGGCTAATAAATGTATTCGCGCCATTTGCATTCATAAGGGGCAAATGGTGCACTCTAGATTGAAATGACAGATTGTTTTCCCAATAAACCTTCTACATATGGGTTACTTAATAAAAGTATTATCAAAATAAGCCATTATATCAAATGTTAATAAATCAAAATGCATGGGTGCAAAATGAAAATTTTGAAAAACCTGAAAACTGTAATTTGAAACCATTTTTTAAAATAATTTAATAGCAAAACATTGTCTAATTTGCTGTGAAAAACCTGAACTTCAGGCATATGCCTGAAAATTTGCAACCATGAAAATATTAATAAATAAAATCTATTAAACAAACCTATATTCTCTTTCTCTTTGCATGATATAGAATAACAGCAGATTTCTCTATCTTGGATAGCTGATAAATTCCTGTAATAACAAGAAAATGGTGTATATAGATTACTGATACATGTCACAACTTACACTGATCATCTAATCCTACTGTCAGGAATCAACAAAACAATTCTACATTATCAAGTCTATGTTTAAGTCTTTTGCACCTGTCCCTTCAGAAATTTCTTTGAAGTCAGGCATTTCTCCCCAAATGAACCTTTGATCTTTCATTTCCCTATCAATGAGATTGTGATAAATTTCCTCTAAGGATAAAGGTCCCAGGCCCCTTTTCCCCACAAACTGAGAAAGCCCAGCAATGTCATAACCACTGGACCACACCCACTCTTTAAAACAGTGGTCACACTCCCCTATGTGCAGTAGTACATGTATACATCATACAAATGAAGACATAGTAAACAAATCAATAATTACAATATTGTAAGACTTCATCAACCAACCAATATTTAGAAATGTCAACTTAATGTTCATGACAAATATAATATCATAAAACTGTCTGGTAGATTCATCTTGGGAATATAAGGTATCAGAAGTAGCCTTATATCTCTAAGTATAACATGGACATGACTTATCTTAGACTGGATTGTGTACTTTATCTTTTAAACTTCATTGAGAAAACAAAGTAAAAACTAGAACTGCCACCAGTGGCGAAAATACCCCCGCAACAGCAACATTTCAAGATAAAAGCAAGTCAACATTGTGGAAGTCCAAAAGGGTAAATGTTGTAAGAAGTATAAAAGCCATAAAAAGAATAGGATGCAAATATCAAATTGGAAATAAACAGCAAATTACAGTGTAATTCACTATAGATTTATAAAAAAGCAAAATGAACAGAGTTGTCATATTTCAAATGATTTTTTACATGAAAATGAACACCATTTGGTCATTATGAATGTAAAGTGGAACAACAGACAAAGAGTGATCACATTTAAACTCATCATGAGTATGTTGTAACCAGATGAGCAAAATGTAGAATGTGTTTGTAATTTTTTGATAAATAAGTAAAAAATAATAAGGCAATTGTAAAAATGGTAGTCAGCAATGTACACAATATAAATCAAACAATTAGTATTTACAATATCTTGTATCAAGAATTTCACAAATACCCCATAAGAAAGCTTAAATTACCGATCATTATTTTCACAGTAGAAAAGTTAAAATAATATCTAAAATCTCATGTAGCTATAACGAAATAAGATGTTTTCTTCTCAACATTACAGAAAAAATCAAGATGGCTAATAGTTGGTCCATTGAAATACATAAAAAAAATAATACATATAAAAATTTCATAAACAAGAATTTGTCAGCACAATTTTATCAAAATGAGGTGAGAAAAAAGATGTTTGCTGTACAAGATATTAAAAAATTCAACATGGCTGCCAGTCAGCCATTTTGAATTCCACTTAAGAAAATTCCAAGCACATCAACTTAAACAATTGCTAACTTTCTCAAAGTCTGTACAAAAATTATCAAATCATTTGCTTTTTAAAAAGAAAAACTCAGAATGGCTGCCAATCAGCCATTATGAATTTGATAAAATATCAATACATCAAAAAAAAGTTCAAAAATAAGAATTTGATAAAAATAGCAGTACATAATAGACTTCAGCAATTCAAAATGGCAAACAATGTGGAATAATGCTATATTCAATAAGTTACATGACATAAAGCCATAAACCCTTGATTCATCTTCGTCAATAATATTTGCTAATCAATGAGATAAATAGTTACTACGAGATGTAGAATTGGTCATACTATATTAACACATTCATACCTTCTCAAAAGAAAGAAAGCACCTTGACTGCCAGGATCTTAAATACATCCGTGACAAACATTTTTAAGTTTTTGCATTAATAAGCCGTAAAATCCAATTAATCAATCAATAAATCAATCAGACTTCAGCAAGAAGAAATTGGTAATGAAATAAGCTTACTATACAGTTATTTAAACAAAGTCAAAATGGCTGCCAGTCTGCCATAATGAATTTGTATCCAGAGTAAATCCATGTACGAGTCAACTACATCAATAAAGACTTTGGAGCGAAATTTGGCTAAAATTGAGTAAAAAAAAACACGTACACGTACTATACAGTAATTTAAATAAAAATTCAAAATGGCTGCCAGTCAGCCATATTGAATATAAATTGATGAAGAATAGTCATACTGATCAACTGTATCAGTGAGACCTTGTATGCAATTTCTTTTCAAAATATGTATGGTAATAAGTCAATATAAGACTGTATTAATTTTGAAAAAAGGATGACAGCCAGTCCGCCATTTTGAATTGGAATTGAGTTAAAGTGCATGTACACATCAACTATGAACGCCTGTGCAAAATTCTATCTAAATTAGTTAAGAAAAAATCTGTTGAGAAATAAGCATACAGTAATTAAACTAAATTAAAAAGAATTCAAGATGGCCGCAAGTCGGCCATTTTAAATTGGAATTGATATAACATGCATATAAACATCAACTGTAAACGCCTGTGCAAATTCTATAAAATAAGATAAGAAAAAAATCTATTGAGAAAAAAAGCAAACTATACAGTTATCTAATTAGATTTAACATATATAACACAATTAAATATTTTAAACAAGTGAGATATGTTTCCATAGTTACATGAGTTTTGTATACACCATTAAATCATGGTATATAACAGCTTCTATTCTAATACATTAAGAAATAAACATACTACAAATGTATTAATTTTTTGGGACAGACCACATATCCAACCAACCAACCAACCAACCAACCAACCAACAAACCAACCAACCAACCAACCAACCAACCACCAGGGTGATTCCAGTATACCCCCGAAAACTTCGTTTGCGGGGGTATAATAACTAGCCCTATCACAGGTTAGATAAATGCCCCCATCTGCCACCATATCATAAGGGGAAGGCCATTTGACCTTTAACCCAATTTATTGGCCAAGCCCTTTTAAGTATTAACACGATGGTTGCATGGGACACAAAGTCTCAACATGGTAATTTTTGCCAAGTAATTTTAAAATTCATTGGTCCATAGAGTAGCCATCACCCTAACAGGATTCGGGGTGCAGGGATGGAAGGACAAAAAGACTCCTACAGTAGTGGTAGGAGTACAATAATAGATATGTACTAATTCTAAGTCTACTTGAGAACATTACATTGGTAAATACAGTACAAATACAGTACACCCTCTCTAGAACAAAACAAACTGATTGTTTGTTTTTGTTGGGTTTAAGGCCGTAGCAACTCTATGTATAGGTCATATAATGGCGGTGAGTCAACCTACTCACTCGTCCTGGAAAGGCTAAGTCTCTGCATTTAGCTGTTAACCAACTACTAAGTACATACTTTCGTCAGTGACTGACAACTGCCCTACATATTAAAAATCATTGGTAGGAGGGAGAATGGCCGTAGAAATAATTTCATGACCAAGCTTCACGAAAGTATGCCCCGCCCGGGAATCGAACCCACAACCCCTCGATCAGTAGACTTGCGTGCTACCAACTGAGCTAGCCGGGCAGCTACAAAACCAACTGGGAGGGACTAAAGTATGTTGCTGTTCTGAGGTTGTAGATCGGCACTGGTAAAATTCAATTAAAATTACACATAAGGGAAATATCAAAAGCTGTTGTTGTGCAGAGGATTTGTTCAGTAGAGGACCTCTCTTCAGAGGTTATATTGTAATATCAATCATCACAAATGTTTTCTCAATCACTAGCCTGATTTATTTTGCTACATGGTAAAGTTATCAACAAGCCCTACTATATGAAATAAGTAATTTTCAAGTCCTGGGCTTCCAACCAGTAAGTTTAGGAGAAGATTGTGATGTTAGTATTGTTTCTTCTTACTATGTAATATGGAATACTGAAATCTACTGATTATCTTAAGTTTATTTAATGATAATTTACCCGGTGAATAAACAAATACTTTGTGTAAATATAACTATAATAGCAATTATAATCAATTATAATCAATACAGTGGTTACAGCACAGTAGAGTATGAATCAATTCAGGGACATTTTAGCATTTTTTGTAGAATTTAGATAAGGAAAGGAAGACATATAAAAGAACAGGGCACATCAGAAAGTTTATGTTTTCAAATAACTATTTCTAAATATGGAAAAACAAAAATGGGAAGGTAGCAAATGCTGCTATTCTGATTTAGAACAATTACTAATGCTTGAACACATTTATTTAGAATTTTCCAAAGGAAGACAAAATGATACAAAATTTGAAGTTGTTGTTTGTGTTATTACAAGCAGCTTTTACTAAAACTAAAAAGACAGTGGTTCCACTGGGACAGACATAAATAATGATCAAGAAATAATCCTATCAAAACCAGACCAATATTTCATGGATTATATTCTTCACAAATACATGTGTCATTATTTCCAAGTGTAGCAGTCACCGCCAAACAAGACAAATCTACAACAAATCCTGTACAAATTTTAAGTTTCGTCTAAATTTTGATCTCGTTCACACAGTTTTTCAATTCATCAAAATATGTTAGATGTCTCAGATCTAGCAAGACTTGGTATGGTCCTCTTAAATTTCTATCTTTGCAGGACCTACTGTCCAGTAATGAACAGTTGAGTTTTGCGATGACCAGTCAGTAAAGTGTATTTCCCAAATTCAAATACTGAAGGAAAAGCCCAAATACATATACTTACATTTGGTCAATGAGCTGTTTTTCATCTAATGCCCCAGGTAAATCTCTTTTATTACCTAACACTAGTACAGGTATACCTTGTAATTGTGGTTTATCTAATAAATTATGTAATTCATTTCTTGAAGCTTCTATTTTGTCATTATCTGCTGCATCAACCATATATCTATACAAATATAGAAAAAATAATTAGTGAAATATTTTCTTTATTGGGTTTCAGGCCATGTTAACACAAATTATGGTCAAATTTATGACAGCCAGTTCACTTAATTTAGCTCTCCTGCGGTGCATATTATCAAGCATCTTGCGATCTTTTTTAGTCGTAAATCATTCTATAATGACTGTATTGTTACATTATCCTAAGATTTTTGATAATATGCTACCCTGTACCTTTGTCTGTAACCAATATTCACCCTCCCTTCCAACAACTTCTTCATATACCATATCAAATAATGAACATTTACATTGTTGTTGAATTTTTATAAAAGATTATAACCAATATGAGGTTTTAACCAGCAACCTCTTTGGGAAATAATAATTTGAAATCCTAGTGAAGCTTACTATGTCACAGACACTGGTTCTTAATTAGCCTACTATGTCACAGACACTGGTTCTTTATTAGCCTACTATGTCACAGACACTGGTTCTTTATTAGCCTACTATGTCACAGACACTGGTTCTTTATTAGCCTACTATGTCACAGACTCTGGTTCTTTATTAGCCTACTATGTCACAGACACTGGTTCTTTATTAGCCTACTATGTCACAGACACTGGTTCTTTATTAGCCTACTATGTCACAGACACTGGTTCTTTATTAGCCTACTATGTCACAGACACTGGTTCTTTATTAGCCTACTATGTCACAGACACTGGTTCTTTATTAGCCTACTATGTCACAGACACTGGTTCTTTATTAGCCTACTATGTCACAGACACTGGTTCTTTATTAGCCTACTATGTCACAGACACTGGTTCTTTATTAGCCTACTATGTCACAGACACTGGTTCTTTATTAGCCTACTATGTCACAGACTCTAGTTCTTTATTAGCCTACTATGTCACAGACTCTGGTTCTTTATTAGCCTACTATGTCACAGACTCTGGTTCTTTATTAGCCTACTATGTCACAGACTCTGGTTCTTTATTAGCCTACTATGTCACAGACTCTGATGAAATAGGAAAAAAACACTATATTTATAAATACTCCTCATATAAAGAGGAATAAGTGAGGCCGTATGAAACTTTAAATATTATTCTAACATAGGCACGTGCGTTTTCACTCTTTATTTAATGTGACGTCATCTATGCTTTATTATTCAACAAAATATAGCTCGTGACGGCTGTTGAAATTTTACTCCCCACGTTAAATGCGCAAAGCCGAAAATGGCGCCCGAGTTTATAAGGGTTGACTTTTACAATTTGGTTTCTATTCTATAATTAAGATTTTAATATTTTTTGTTCGGAATAAGAAACACCTATCTGTGAGAATTGTGTAAATAAATGCTATTTTCGGCCTTTGCACTGGGGTGGATTTCAACAGCATGACGTTTCTGACAGTAAAAAATAGTTCTATAAATATATCTTTTCTACGGATGTATTTTACGATGTTAGAATCGAAATAACTTACAGTTGTCTATATTTTGTTGTCTAATAAAATATAGGCACTCGTTTGATGCGCTTATTAAATCACTCGTGCTAAAGCACTCGTGATTTAATCATACGCGCATCACAACTCGTGCCTATATTTTATTAGACAACAAAATATAGACAACTGTAAGTTATTTCTTAAACAAGATATCCTGAATGAATGAATGAATCAATGAATGAATGAATCAATGAATGAATGAATCAATGAATCAATCAATGAATAATTCAATGAATTAATCAATCAATGAAACAATCTATGAATGAATCTATCAATAAATCAAGGAATCAATCAAAGAACAAATAAATCATTCAATGAATTAATCAATCGATCAATTTATGAATGAATGAATGAATGAATCAATCAATCAATCAATCAATGAATAATTCAATGAATTAATCAATCAATGAAACAATCTATGAATGAAACTATCAATAAATCAAGGAATCAATCAACGAACAAATAAATCATTCAATGAATTAATCAATCAATTAATCAATCGATCAATTTATCAATAAACGAATGAATGAATTAATGAATGAATAAACTAACAAACAAATGAATGAATTAATGTCAATCAGCAAGTCAGTCTGAGTGAGTCTGCCAGCCAGCCAGATGTACCTTATTACAGTATCAAAGTAAGTGTTTTAACTAGAGTGGACTTGGACAGAAGTCAAGTATATAGATCAAAGGTTTGGATAAAGTTCATGGTTTAACATAAAAATGAACAAACAAATACAAGTACAAAATATGAATTTAGGATAGGCACTTTCATTACATCAATAAACAGTAATCTTCATAAATAGTTCCCAAGCACTAGCCAGATTTATTATGTTATATAGCACAGATCAAAATTACCAACTAGCCAATTAGATACAGATATCCTGTAGAGCGTTGTCGTACAGGATCTCTACTTTCTCCGTGGAAGGTCACATCGTGATGAACTTTGTTTCGACCAATCAATACGTAGCTTTCATCTAGACGAAAACACTATTAATCACATTTTGATTTCGTAATTACTATTTTTAGACCAAGTTTTGTATGCTAATTTAACAGCGGTATTATTCACAGTCTGGGATTGGATGGCTCATTTCAAATTGCGTGACGTAGACGATGTAAACAAGTTACGTATCATAACAATTTCGTCATGAATATTATGATGAGAAAAGGTCGCCTGAACGTGACCTTCCTTAGAAAAAGGCCAGATCTAAATTAGCGAGTAAGCGAGCAGAAAATTTTAGATCGGGTTTTAATCAGATTACCTACTAGCCTGACTATATAATTTTAAGTTATTTTCACTTGTTCACATCAAATTTCACTAGCCTTGGGCTTCAGGCTATTGGGTAATGGCAATGACTTAATAAAAGCAAATAAAATGAACAATGAAATACTTAGAATCAATTAAGATAACCAGATACCTCAACTTGGTAATTTCATTAGAGTGACAATAACCATACAAATCAATACACAATGAGGGTCATTCAATTAGTTTCCTATTACAATATAATATTACAATGTTTCAAATCAATACAGTGAGGGTTGTTAATCAAATAACATAGAGAATTGGTTCATGATGATATTGTTACCATAAATCAACTTTAATACTATAGAGATGGACAATGGATAAATACTCAAGTTACAATACAATTACAGCTCAGAATAAATATGATAATACAAATTAACATACTTTATATGAATAAACTGAGTGCTGTAAGTTTGTTGTTTAGTAGTCACTAACACATATAAGCACAATTAATTTAAGTGAACCTCATTTTTTTTATTACATACTGTTTATAAATATGAATTTATTTGGTTCATCCTTAACCTTCCATAAAGACTAGGTGACAACTTCTCTCTTAACAATAAAAAAACACACATTGTTATCAGAATGTGAATATTGGGTATAAAAGTTAAACTTTCTACAATATAGAAAATTTTAAAGCCCAGGGCTCATAGTATCAAAGATCTTACCACCCAAACACAGTTTATTGCACAGATATATTAATTGTCAGATTCTTTGATGAACTTTCCTTGTCTATAACAAGATTGTCAGGGAAAACAAGAAAACAGTGATCATGAAGACATGGTGATATATTAATTATAACTTACACAATAGCATTAACACCTCTACAATATCTCTCCCACATACTTCTAAATCTTGGTTGTCCACCAATATCCCATAACTACAAGTATAAATATACATAGATGTCAAATATAACAGGAATACAAGTCAAAATAATTTAAAAATAAATAATTGAAAACTCAACTTGAATTCAACTTACCAATTATATTATTTAGAAATCAAGCAGCAGAATACAATTCTAGTTAAAGATAACTATGATAATTTCTTAATCATTCTCTACAGCTTCAATTGCAAAAAAGAGTCCACAGAACATAATAAGGGACTTTAGCCAGTTATTTCCCCTTGTATACTCTTCAAATAGGTAGGTTGGATTACTCAGATTTTACCCTTACATTTCCATGACAATTTGCAAAAATTAATCTTACATAACTTTTTAATAAATTATTTAATTTATCTGAAATTCAAGCAAGGTATTTTAAGGATAAAGAACTATCTAAATTTCATCACTTCTGTAAATATCTTCATTAACAAGACAGATATTAGATGAAATATTTTGTTATCCTTACATAGGAATTCAATAATAAAATCCAAGAATTCCAACTGTAAGGACCTACTTACCTTTTGGATTGCTTCAGGCTTTATCAGGGAAAGGTAACTGACTAAAGTCCCTAATTATATTTATTTTCATGTATGTGACAAATTAGAAAAATCATTACAAAGAGAAATTATTACAGAAGATCACTTTAAGTTTAACATCTTCAACAAGGAATTAAATTTAGCCCACCTTGCTAGCTCAGTCAGTAACCCACAAGTCTGTTGATTGAGGACAGTGTCAGTCACTGAAGGAAGTATGCATCTAGTAACTGGTTAACAGCTAAAGCCAGATATTTCGCCTTACTAGAAATGCTGAATAGGTTGACTGACCCATGTAATAAACTTATACAATGGGTTGCTACGGTGTTAAACCCCAAAAAAATAAATTAAAGTTAAAGCTTGTTCTTTTGACCTTATTACTGTCAACAATACATTGTTGTGCAATAAACTTCTTATAAATTATTTCATACCTATATCTTTTTGACCCGAGCATTCAGGTTTTGATGCATTAAAATTGTAATATATCTGATTTGACATTTATTAATTCGGTCAAAGAATTGTGCCTGACATGAGTAACATCTTTTCAAAAATTCATTTTCACTTTTGATGATTTTGCCCCAGAAGTCATTGTCTCTTGACTTTATATGAGAGCCCTGTTATGAAGAAGAATGAAAATTTTTCAATGGAAACTTACCTTAATTGTAACATTTCCTTTACTTATTTTTCTCATATTAAATCCCACAGTAGGAATCATATCTTCACTGAACTGGCCAGACTGAAAGAAAAATAAATATACTAGTTATACATAAAATTAATTGAGTTGGATTTAGTTGTCTCTACCAACAGGTTTAGTGGTCTCTTTTTCATGGAACAAGACAACTCAACCCCAAGACAACTTAACCTGCAGGTATGGACAACTCATCATGCAGCTGGATCTGGAACCAGCTGCTGGCATCTATTGCAGAGGCTCCTTCTTTTGCATTATTCAAGAAGGACCTGGCAGAGTAGCCCTTCCAATGATGTTTTTCATCAACAAGTGCCGAGAAACGGCACAAGGTTTCTTTTCTTGTTTTTCTTTCTTTAATTTTTTAGCAACCTTCCCAAAACTTGAACCTTACTTTTGTTACTGCCCATTTTACTTCTCTTTTATTTCTTTTCTCATTTTCATAGTGCCCCACCATATAATTGTCAAGTATTAGTATGACAGCTTGATGTATTAATATAGATAGATAGAAATGTTGATACTTAAATAAATTTGGTCAGAGAAAAAAACCATACTAGTGATTATTCCAAAACTCAGAAAAGGGCAGATAAAAGGGGCAGGGCATATCTAAGGGTAAATGTCTCAAATGCACTAATATTGCGTACAAAGGGGTTAAAAAGGGCACGGAGGACAGAAAAAGGGCAGGGTGCAGCACCCTGCTAATCTGCTTTGGAATAATCACTACATACCCTCCCCCTGACTGTAAATCGAACCTGGTTCTCCCTAACAGTAGTCGAGATACTCGATCGTGTCGCTAAAGGGTTAAACTAACAGCAAGGCTGATGGAAGCGACTAAACTGCCACCTACTAATACTATCAGCACAGAACTATCAGAGAATCTGCAAGTCAAGACAGACGATTCTCATGAAAGAAAATTAGGATTGCTTAAAAATCATGCGTGACAGTTTTCAGATTTGAGAATACTGAAAACTTATTTTCAAAATACTGAAAAATATATATTTCATATAAATTACAAAGGGTGATTAATCTAAAAATACTGAAATCAGAATTAATACTGAAAACTTTCACTTATGTAAAATTAACAAAAGAATAAGTCTCAAAAAACAGCTCTAAAAGACCCAGTCGAACGCTTCTATCCAAAAATAAACTTAACCCCAAGTCTTCAAAAGAAAACTACGTTCTAGCAAATTATTCACACAGACCGGTTACTCAACAGCAGCCGAAAAGTTAGTCCTAAATATAAGACCCTACGTAACTTTTTTATCATTTTGACATTTCTCTGTTACGTAGGGTCTTAACGGATAGCTTCAAAAACGCATAGCAAAAATTTTAGTGTACAGACATCGAATCAGGTCTGAACGTTCTACTCGTTTTAATTCGAAAAATTTGCAATAAAACGATACACCAATAGAAAGATAAACGAAAAATACACATGATGAAAGTAAAATAATTTCAAATGCTAACCTTAGACAGTCGAAAAATCCATTTAAAATCCTTTATTAACGAGTACTTTCAGTTTGTCACAATAATCGTGCAATAATAGCCAAAGCAATCCGAATTTAAATTTGGTCACGCCATTTGTAAGAAATGATTTTGAACGAATATATTAGGTACAGTATAAAAGCCAGTATCCGGACCGTTCCGTGCATACTTGTGACTGTTGACAGTAAGAACGACTACTCTTGAGAGATTAAAATTCGTTTAAGTAAACTGTAAGCGATTCGAAACTTTATTTACCGACACGAATTCAGTTCAAAATGGAGGCAAGCGGCGACAATCCTGGATAGCAGGAAAAGTAATTGGTGTTTTCATATGGGAAAAAACTGATTTTTATCTTTTGCTTTATGGAAAGAATAAAAGTAAACTTTTATCTATCGATTGGTGCTAATTTGACCCACATACATTTACTTTTTGAAAAAAATATTTTGCTATGCGTTTTTGAAGCAATCCGTTAAGACCCTGCATAACAGAAGAACGTCCGTATGATAAAATAGTTATGAAGGGTCTTATATTTAGGACTACCGAAAAGTGGGAGGGGGGAAAACACGATAGAATCTTACAGCTATAACGTTGACAAATGTAGTTTTTCCTGAGTACTGAAGTCCAACAAGGGTCAATTCCATCTCCTCCTTCCAGAAAAGGCTTTTAAACCAATCTAAAATACGCTGAAAGAACGACAACATCTTAATATTTTGGGTTTTCACTTCCGTAAAACAATGGAGGGCCGAAAACACCAATCACATGACAGATAATCATAGGTCAAGGTCTTTAGCGATGTGGATAAAAACTCCATTATCCGTATCTTTTCCGTACACAACATTTTGCGAAATCTACGATCAAAATATTGAACTAAGATCAGAAAGAGCTATGATTTGAGATAATTTCAAAATGTATCTACCTATCTGTTATTTAAATATATAAATTTAATGTCTAAATCATTTTATACCATTCCACAATATGTGACCCGCTTGTACATTCTCGTACACAGAGTCTAGTAGGATTCTCGAGAATCTTGATAACCTCGGGGTACGAGAATGGCAGTAAATAAGCTACCAATCAATTATATCATATCAAAGCACCAAAGGCACTGGAGTTGTTCGACATAGAAAACATGTTGTGCTTCGGTCACTTAATGTGCAAAAATATGAGAAAATATGTAGAATAAAAAATGTTCAGGTAAAACAATAATTGTGAAATTGATTAAAATGCATACTCCTGTAATTGCACAGCTGATCAATAGTTCATAATAATGTTTGTAGTTTGTTACCAAAACTCGATACAATTTCTACTGAACTATCTGATCATGATATAATATGTATTACAGAAACGCATCTAAGTAATAACATACATAGAGATCGATTACATATAGATGGTTTACAATCTCTGATACATAAAGATAGAAACAGATTTGGAGGCGGTGTAGCTATTTACGTTAAAGACAATCTCCACGTTAAACATAGGCAAGACCTTGATAGCCCTAATTTAGAAATTCTTTGGGTCGAAATTACCGCAACGACATGTAAATTTCTTCTAGGTGTCTTTTATCGACCACCTAGTGCCACGGTGGATACCCTAGATCGACTTTACGACTCAATATCAAATGCACTCGATTATAATATACCTATATTTGTTACAGGTGATTTTAACATTGATATGTTTAATCGAACATCAAGGAGATTTCAGAATCTTCTTGATAGGTTAAACATGGTTAATATCATAAATGAACCAACAAATTACAGTACTCATACGGGCACTTGCATTGATTTAGTTTTAACAAACAATGCATATCTTACAACCAATGTCACGGTTAACCCATCTATTTGTAGTTCACACTGTGTTGTGAGTTTCGAACTTTTAAAAACACACATGTTATAAAAAGCTCGCTTATAAGTGAGTTATACGAGACTATTACCGGTCGGATTTTGACTCTTTGAACCATGATATCAATCTAGTAGATTGGGATAATGAGGTTTTTACCTCAAATAATATTCATGATGTATACTCTAATTTTATAAATACGATTGACTCTCATAGCAAACGGCACGTACCGACCAGAACAGTTACTATTCGACCGAATGACAAACCGTTCATGAATAATGACATTCGTCGTAAAATGCGACAGAGAAATAAAGCTCACCGTAGAGCCAAAACTACAAATAACCCCCGTCATTGGGCTAAATTTCGTCAATTACGCAATACAGCCGTTCTCCAGAAATGGTTACCATTTTGAAAAACACGTGTCTCAAGGTTATATACGACTATATACACAACGTGAAACAACACTTATGGTTTTAATCATTTGGAAATGTTAACTTAGATTGTTGTTGCTAAAGTGGTACAAAAGAAACATTGAAAACTTACGCCTTTTGGCAAAAGTTTGCTAAGCAAAAACTTCAATAAGTAGAAAAAGGCCGTGTCTCCAGCTCTATTTTTAATATTTGCTTTGAAAAATAATTAATCTAAGGTTTGTTATTGCTTGTAATATGTATTTATTTTCCATATATGGGTAGTGACTTGTATGATTTTAAAGATATTCTACTGATACGTATATGAAATTCTAAGATTTTCTACTTTTTAGGGTTGTCTCCAAAACAGTCCTATGTTACCGTAACTATTTTTGCATGGTTAAATTACTTTCCAAAAGGTGTTGTTGTTAATTGTTAAACCGTTTACTAATACTAAAATGAGTCAAATATAGTGGGAAACAAAGTTTGAATCTTATCTGTCCTAAGGAGAATGAACAAATTTACCCCAAACTCAAATTTTTAAATGTCGCATTTAAGAAACTATGCTTCCATAACGAGCGTAGCACAGTTGCTATCGACTATATAGGTGTTTTTACATTGAATTGTTGTTTGCCACTGTACATTGGTGTGATCAAGTGCAAGTAACGCGTACATTTATTGTTACTTCTATATTTATTGAGGGAAACTTTAACGGAACACAGGGATTCCGTAACGACTATTCTCCGTAACAAGTATTTGACATGCTATATGATATAATTTATGGAAGAAACAAGCTGTTATTGTTTTCGATATTCCTCTTTTGATCATTTGATCATGTTAAAAGCAAAATTAGGCCTTAGCACTAACAATTACGGTACATGTGTAAGAAAACATATTTTAGTGCAGGTACAGGATGAAGGATAAATATGAAATCTGTGTAATGGATGACTGTCATAGTATTAATATTACAATTATTAATACCTTCATTGACATATTTCTTTAAGTGGAAAGAAAAATTGTTGATGTCTCTTTAATTGAGAATGAAAATTCATTTCGTTACGGAGTATAGAGGGCTTGTTACGGAACATAGATTGTAATAATAACGATTTATGCGATCATTGAATTAAATTGAATGCATTTAACATTATCACAGTACTTTTACTACGTAAACAGACTAACTGAACGTTTTCCAGTCTTATATGATGAAAATTGATGAAAATAGTTGCGTCCGTGGAGATTTTCAGATTTGACACTCCTGTATGTGTTTCAAATTTGTAACAAAACAATATTTGTGTAACCAATTTATGCAAAATTATGGTCATAACAACAATAAAGAATATTTAACAAATTGGCAGTGTCTGAATCGAATTTGACAATGATTCTTACACATTAAAACAATGACCTAAAAATCAGCATGTCTAAAGATTTGAGAATGTTGATATCATTCAAAAGTTTCATTTTATCCTGTGCGTTATCAGTTGAAATTTCCAGTTATTGCTTCGAAAAAATGTCTTTACCACTGATGACAAATATCAACATGAGCACCCATCAGAGACGTTGCACAAAGACAATTTTAAACGTCTCTTGCACCTACGACACATATATTCAAAATCCGAATAAAACAGCTAGGAATGTCGGAACGCATAAAATATGATGGAATATCTTATCAAATTTCTTTAAAGACCACATCTGCTAAGCTAACTTTAGATACCATACTATTTATTATTATTTAATGATATTCTTACTTTATTAACTTTTATCATGGGGTAAGAAACAAGTAAATACTTTAATAAGTGATTGCAGTATTTTAATGAAAATTAAATATATTACAAAATACATCTAGCAATACCAAAGTGTTTGCCAGTTCAATTTTAGAAATACTTTGTAAATACACATATGACAAAACAGTTTCCTTTCATTTTAGGTATATATATCAAATGCAATGTTTGACCAAAGTTAAATTTAAGCTTAACTATGCATAAAATTTATAAAAAATGTTTCTGGATTTGATTTCATTCCAAAATGTGATTGTTAATATAAAAATGTTTCTCACTAGTTTTAGTCTGATCGCGCCCTCGAGTTTAATTCGCCCGGATTTAAAATTACCCATTTTACTGCATAATAGTTATTTGGCCTACACGGTCACCAAAAATTATTATGTCAAACCCAAACGAATGGGTTGTTAATATAATCATTTCCCATCGTGGTGCTTAGCATATGTTCCGTAACGCCGCTTAGCGTAGTAATTTTTCGCAAATAGCTAATTTATTGACTATTTATAATGTTCATCACGATCAGTGTCGTATATTTCATATATTTACATGGTATACACACTAGAACATATCAGTAAAAGTGCATTTTAGTTAGGTTAATACCATCATACTTACTTCATATGTCTCATTTGTTATATTCAAAGCTCAGTATTATTGTAATTTTGTAATATGGCAACACTTAAACTTAAATTTTGTTAAAAACATAAGGAAATACTCTGTGCTGTTAATAAATCATACTTTTGTATTGTTTAATCGATATCAAAATGCAGTTTTGTTCGAGTTGGCAAGACTTTCTAATTTTTACTATGTTCCGTAACTCCATGGCACATCAAATATGTCATTATGTATGAGCATACAGTGTCATGTTTCAAAGTAATTTACATTTTATTTTGTGCCTTATATGTTGTAGTTTTCATCAATTTGGAAAAGAATGGTCCACATGTCTGTATGTGACAAATACACATGTTGACATAATTGTGTAACGTTATCTTATCTTAACAACAAAAAATGATGATGACTTCTACATGCGCTATTCTGACAATCATGTATATATTGCGAAGTAGTTTGCTTAAATTTGTTTCACTACTCACCATTGAATGATATTCCATACTTACATGGACAGAAATACAGACTTGCATTTTAAAACTAGGTATCTACTACTTGAGCTCGTGATTCTATGCTCCGTAACGTAGGAGTTGACGTATACTTTTTGAACTCGTATATCTTTCTCAGTCTTAGAATGGTGTGCGTTCTATTTTTGTTTCGAGACCACGAAGGTTTGAATTTTGCAATTATGTTAAAAAATAAATGTTTACAGTAAGTTCATTTTTCGACATTAATGGCGTATAACCAAATCTATTGCATAACTCAACAATTGTATCCAATCCAACCCACCATTAAGATATATCGGTCAAATACACACTCACCCAATTGATAAAGCCAATGCATTTAATGAATACGTCGCATCAATTTCAACCGTAGTAAATGAACCGGAACTTCCTGATTTCCATGCGCGAACGCAATCACATATTGATCATATAATTGTAACTAAACAAGAGGTCCTAAACCAACTTAAAGATCTTAACCCAACAAAACCCGCGGGTCCTGACGGCCTTAGTCCAAAGATATTAAAAAATATTGCACAATCTATATCATACCCACTCACAAAGCTTTTTAATATGTCATTACCCAGTCAGGTACTACCACATCACTGGAAACTTTCCAATGTTACCCCAATATACAAAGGCAAAGGTAGCACTGAAACCCCACAACAATACAGACCCATATCTCTTACCAGTGTTGTTTGCAAACTTCTAGAGAAAATCGTTTTTAAACACCTATTCAACTACACAATTGACAACAATCTTATAAGCCCAAAACAGTCTAGCTTCCAACCTCGTGATTCAACAGTAAAACAACTCTTAGACATATATGACACTATACTGCGAAACTTAGACGATGGTAAAGATTTAAGATTTGTATTTTGCGATGTAGCTAAAGCGTTCGACAAAGTTTGGCATAAAAGTCTAATTCTTAAGCTCAGCCAACATGGTATCACTGGTACACTTCTAAGTTGGATCGAAAACTATTTAGTAGGTAGAGAACAAAAAGTTGTAATTGAAGGGTTTTCTTCGTCATCAGTTACTGTCAGAGCTGGCGTTCCCCAGGGTTCTGTGTTAGGCCCATTCCTGTTTTTACTTTTTATCAATGATATTGTTGACGAACTTACTAATGACGTAAGACTTTTCGCTGATGACACGTCACTTTTCGTTATAGTCGATCGTGGTATGGAAGTAACAAGTTCCCATTCTCTATCGACCGATTTACAGTAGGGAATACTTCCCGTTCGGGAAACAAGGGGATTCCCCTTCAGTGCTTCCCGATCGGGCAGCAAATGTCAAAATGTTTCCCGATCGGGAAGGATTTTGGCCTTTTTTGACGTACCTAACTAAAAGTGACCGCTGCATAAAAGTATTTAATCTACAAAAATATGAAAAACACCATCTGATACAGGAAAGATGTACCTAAAATCCTACCGAGTCGTTTTTTTTTAAATTGCCTACGATTAAAATAATCCGAAATTGAAATTCAGAAAAAATATGACTTCAAAGAAAAAAAGTTGTTTCCCGTTCTAGGCAATCGACGCGAAAATATCATTTTCTGCCAACTAAGAAACAATGCTAGTTCTTTAATAAGTAAACTTTTCTATACATACAAAAATGTATTTCCTATTGACCTTAAAAGTTAGGTATAGTGACCGTAAAAGTCTCGGTATGAACCGTAACTTTTGAGGTTCATATCCAATTTCTAACCGTAAAAAATAAGATTAGTGAGTCATACATTATATCACAAATTTTAAGGTAAAATAGATACTTACAACTTCCTTAACCAATATATAAATTTGTAACATTATATACAAAAAACTTTAAAATTGGAAAATATAAGCTAAAGATGCTTTAAAATTATCCATATGCTTTACAGCTAACAGATGTCTTGAGTATCATATGAATGTATGATACTACATGTCTATATATTAAATGACTATTATATCAAGTTTGATATACTGCAGTATTATTTTTATGGTAATTTTATATTGAACTGACATGTACAGGTATTTTTTCGCTTAGGTCGAAGACTTGCCTGTGTTTATATGAACAAACTTATAAGTTAGGATAAGTTTGTAGAAGTTAAACCGATTAGCATGCCCAGGAAAGTTGGTTAAATTAGTCCGCCGCCGAACATAACATAACATAAAATAAGCTTAATGCTTGTTCAAGTTATTAATGATTTTACAAACGCCGACAATTTCGACAAAAAACAAGGGGGTGCTATGGAAACTATGACATTTCAGGTAGTGCGCAAGATTTTTTTTTGAGAACAACGCGGATTCTGATTCAGTGGACCCAAGGAACAATTTAGCAAAGGTGGCAAAAGGTCTAGAGGGGGGTGCACGGTTACCCCTCTGGCCCCCTTACTCATTAGAGTTCAACATTATGCTCACAAACTAACTGGTCTGTACGATACTACGCTAAGCAGTAAGCATCATGGGTAAAAATGTCTAAATACCAAAAAACCACGTGGCAGTTTTTACAAGTACTAAATAAATTAAGTATGTTTTTGTGACTTCGCAATAAAATATTACGATAAAAAATAAAGTATGCGCGTTAAATGAAACTTTTATGCTTGTCATTTAATATCTACGAGAACGTGTTTTCATCTGTCAATCTTTACACAGGTCTTTATTTTAAACGAAATTATGATACGGCTAATGATATATACCCATTGAGGTTTAAAAGGACATTGTATCTATGGATTGGTATTCCTGTAGTTATTAGCCAGCATTTTATTACAATTTAATTATGATAATTAAAAAAAATGATTTTATGTTCATGCGTATACCGCACTACTTCCTGTGCGTAGCCGATTTGTGCGATTAGTTCAGCGTCTTAGCCAAGATTTGTTTTATCGTCTACGTATAGGATGAGAGATCAATGCATCACGTCCTTTCAAATATGGGTTCACCACGGGGAATCTTCACGGTTATATATATTTCAGTGTTTGATTTTATGTGATTATTACAGTATTCGTTTATTAAACTTTTCTCTGTAATACATATTATGCTTGAAGAGTTGAGCTCCTTCATGTATCTCAAAAAGTAGTTTATGTAGTAAGCTTGCTATACTGATTTCTCAAAAGTGGTATATATATGTAACGTGTCCGCTGGGCGCAAGACAGTCAAGCCAGCGCTCGCGTATGTGTTTTAAGTCGATGCTCGTCTTAACACCGACTGACCAGGCGTCTGAGCTTGCTGTAGGGACGGAGACAGAGATAATCCCAGGACACTGACTCGTGCTCTGGGTTTCACAACAATGAACTATATAAATATAGATTTTCCTCAAGCTATTTGGCTTAAATTATTAGAAAACTAAAATAAAGCGTAGGTAATATGTACAGATATAAAGCATAAAAGCAAAAACATGATCCCGAGACAATACCTCAGGGCATAAAAACCCAATTAAAACTACTAACGTTAAAGTCACGACAGAATAAAACTACAATATAAAATAATATGTACAAAATCAATGTTCCAGACACAACCAGGAGCAGGGACAAAACCAATAGCCCGGAGGTACGACCTCGGGTTATAAACCTTTACTAGTAACCAGCAGACTCCGAGCACTAACTAGTTGATGTCTTAGACACAACCCGGAGCAAAAGCAAAGATAGAAGAAACTAAAACAAATACCCCGAAACACAACCTCGGGTTACAAACTTTTTCTTGAAACCAACACACCCCGAGCCCGGACAAGTCAATGTTCCAGGCACAACTCGTAGCAAAAGCAAAAGAACTATCATATATTTACAACATACTTGTATTTACATTAACAAAAGAAACATGAAGGAATACATTGTGTAAATACAAATAAATCACAACTTAACTCAAATACAACTACATTTGTAATTAAAGAACAATAGATAATACTTTTTATCATAATGGTAATAGTGACGCTGATGATGATGATGGTGATATTACTTATATAGTAATACTAATATGCAGACAACCGTACGTGAATTTAATCATATACTAATCTATAATAAGAATTGCGGAACCGAGTGTTATTGTTTATTCTTTGGTTGAGGTATTATCCTACTTATGATATGTTGGCTGCAATATTTGGTGTTTCCGTTGCAACGATTGGAAACGAAATACAATCATAAATTCCTACATAGTTTCATTAAATGGCCTACTAATGAGGAATGGCTAAGTATGGGTGGTGTGTGGACGAACTTATCTATTGTTTTCGGCGCCATAGATGGTACTTCACTTGAAATATATAGACCTGAAGTCGAGCCACAGGAGGAATACTACCCCGGACACATATGTTATTATGCTATTCAGACACAAGTGATTGTGGTCGTACATGGTGTAATTCGGTATGTTGAGAGTGGATTCATTGGGCATACCGACGACGCTCAACAGTACCACTTGATGAGACGGATAGGAATCGATTTGAATTACTACTTTCATCTTTTGAGTGACAAAATTTATCCTAATCGTGGACCAATAATTACACCTTATACCTCTGCACAGAAAGCCCGGAAACACATAAATTCGCGCCGGAAGTGTTTAGAATTAAACAGAATAATACGTAAACACGTACGCGAAGAACATGCATTTGCTTTTTATAATCATACAAAGTTATTGGATCCCTGTGGCGTTATCGAAGGACCAAGGCATTTATTGAGTGTGATTGTTAACACATGTGCTGCACTAATTTGTAGAAAATGAGAAATCGAAATACATGTAGATTTATAAATGTAAGTCTTTGATGTGTTATAAACTTGTGTGTGTGATAATATAATCTGTGAACGAGACAAATTGTATTTGAATAAACCATAACCTAGTGTAATGTTGTCTTGTTTTCATAACTGAATGACGAACGTTGCACTTTAGTGGCACTAATGTCTTTAAGATCGATAGGCGAATTATCCAGACATGCATAAATCATCTATTTCGAAAACTCATTTCACGGCGTCTCAATGCCGTGTCATTGCGGTGGGTAGTTTTTGGTAGCAATGGGCAAAAGTCACGTGACAAAAATCCTTTCGATTTCTACTGCCGACATTTTATTGGTTTTAATGCAATCATTGTACAGCCTATTACCGTTAAAAGTTACATAGAAAAAACCATTTCTTTTTCGAAACCATATACACAATATTTTTATCAACACACTAAATATCAGCGTTTTATATTAACACATTTCCGAAAATCCTTTCGACACACTTTAAAAGCTCGCCAGTTTTTAATTTGTTCGAATGGATTATGTTTTCTCGTGTCCGAGTAAATCTTTTCCCATGCCTTTTGAACCTTACATTTCTAAGTTTCTATATTTGCTGGCATGTTATTTTTTCTTTCTTAACAAAATTATGATTTTTTATTCGAAATAGCTTGCGTTTTGTATTTAGGCGCATCTTTTCGGAACTGAGATAAGTGTTAAATCCTTTCGAGTACTACATTTTCAAGCGAACATCAACATTGCACGCGGAAAAATAAAAATGTACATAGATATTGCTGAATTAACGTTAATTACTTCGCAGAGTGATACATGATTCATAACTTATCATAACTGTTTGTCTTGAAAGGTTTCAGATTTCATTACGTACGACTTTAAATCTGTATAAAAACATAGAACTGTTAATATGCGAAAATGCATTTAGGTTCAAAACAATGTAGAACTCTAACGGTGAAGTGTGACCCTGGAAGACCGGGTATACAGATGTATATTATGCTAATACCAAACGAATGAGCAACATCAAACAAGTCCATCTTGGGGCTGAAAGGAGGGATGTGACCTCAATTAAGCTGTACAATATGTACTTTAATCGTTTAAAAGTTAGTTAGAACCCCTGTAGAGCCCAAACGGTGAAAATATTTGTATAATTTCAATTTCTGGTTCAATAAAACATTTTTTCTCTGACATGAGACTTGGTTTTCAATACGCGTTACTCTAAAAAATTAAACATTCACCATGCCATGTTGTAAATAGTGTAATTTGATCCGTAGGTTAGTGTTTACCACAACTTCAAACTTTGTTCTGAATGCATGTCTCATTGTTGTGAGCAAAATTCTTAGTTTCCTTTACATATGAACAGGAAGACGTTTTATACGAAGTTACATTAAAATACTGAAAAACCTTATCAGTTAACTTGACAATTCAACATACTGCTATTTTGAGTAACCTTAAGATTATACTTAACTGTTTTCTTTGTTTGTCGTGACAATCACATTGCTGCGTTTCGCAGTAATTTTTTACTTGTTCATAGATATACCTGAGTCATATATGTGAACTTGATACACAACTGTAAGGCTAAGTGTGTAGTTACCAAAATCAGTGGGGAAACCCCCCTAAAAATACATTTGTAGATTTCATATTCCACTTAGGATTAGGTTGTAAATGTCTATTAACCGGACGTTAAGTATAATTGCACATTGTTTTATACGTGACCTGAGTGATAATACACACAAAGAAATTTAATATGAGGTAAGATTTTGTCACTTAATTCTATATTCATATATATGTATATATATAAACTTGTAAAACTTGTAAAAACTTGTATATTTATATATATGTCATCACAATATCAATGCTTAAATGATGATATTCAAATTTACATATATCGTATACGAGTACATGAAAAGACATTAAATGCTGAAAATACATATACATTCTGTAGTTCTACAATGGGAGGGACAGTTTACTAAGAGAGACATATTTGTGTTAAAATGATGATTCTATATCAACATATTGCAGAAGGTTGTATCGCTCTATGACGATTTCCGAAAAATACACCAACAAGTCATTCCATTTGTGCCTGGTTTATTTTTAAAAGTCAATATTAGAATCCGATTTAAGCATCATTTCAAATTATCAGTCAACTAGAAACTATCCGGACTATTTCTTAACACTTACTATACACAATGATGCACTCTTGTAGTGGTTTTGTATCTTATTTTACTTATTTCACAAGTCATTTTGACATATTTATAAGGGGTATATATCTGCCAAATTAAAACTACATACGTAACACTAACAAGTGAAATATGTGGTTAATTAGTTGTGTAACTAGTTTGCAACTTATATTAAAAAGCTAATTGGTTCGTACATAACGGGTTAATTTGGCATAAAATTGTGTGAATATAGTCACATAACAAAATACAATGACTAATTGGTACCGGCTAAATTACGCTTTTCTCGTGTTTAAGATTCTCGGTAAGATTGAGGGTTTCGCCACACAATAATGCCAAATTTGTGTGGTTGATAAATCGGGTTTAAATGCAATATAATTTATTTTTATGGTTGATTATATTCAGGAAGCCTTTCAAGTATTATCCATTATCAATAAGACCGTGGTCTTTTCTTATTTCTGTCTCTATATTATTGTTCTATTTTTTTGAAGAATGAAACATTTTTTTAACAATATTGATTCGATTTCAGATATATCGCAATGACCATCAAATTCCTCCTAGTGCTTGCATTAGCAACACTCACAAGTGCTAGTAAAGAAGATATAGAAAGCTTAGGAGGTACATTTGATCCCATTAAAACACTTGTCTGTAATATAAGAGACACATTAGCTGACTGTAGCTGTCAAGAATTACAGAAAATACCAGAGGATTTGCCAACCAACATTACCTCATTAAACCTTCGTTCCAACAACATCAAGTATTTAAATGGTACCATATTTCAAAGGTATCATGCACTTACCAATCTGTCATTAAGTGATAATGAATTAGAAGTTATTGATAAAACTGATTTTCAATTTCTGTCATCATTGACAACTTTAGATTTAAGTTTGAACAGAATTGTCTATGACAACATTAACGATAACGCCTTCCAAAACATGTCAAAGCTGTATTATTTGGATCTGAAACAGAGAGATGTTATTACTGCAAACACGGCATATCCAACGGCTCTACAAGATCTTGATGCACTTGAATATCTAATGATTGATGGACTTGACAGTTATTTACCACATCTACCAAACTTAAAGGAACTGTACCTTTCTAGTCAGTATGGGAGTTGCTATATTCCTCATTTGCATAGGGATATTTTTAAAAATCTTTTTAACACAAACGTCAGTGGTATTTATCTATCTAATTGTAATATAACTAATGTAGACAAAGGTGTTTTCGAGAATTTTCCATATTTAGAAGCATTAGATATTTCTTGGAATGAATATCTTACTTTTGAGCGCATGTATAACATAACATTTGGTCTGAATGGAAAATATTTTAAACGTCTAAATACAAACAACATCTATCCGTATTTCAAAAATTCCGAGTGCGTAGCCATTTTAAAGGAGTACATGATAAATCTTTTTCATACCTCACTTGAGGTATGGAGTTTGGAAGGTAACCATGTAATCAGAATTGACCCAGATGCCGTTCATCTAAGTCCTCGATCACTAAAATATATATCTGTTCGAGATAACATGCTAATGCTTGGTAAATACTCGGATATCATTAAAAAACATCAGCTTTTGAAACATGCTATTTATTTTGACTCAAGTAAAATGTTTTACAGTCACATGCCCCCTTCCAATAACTTTGGTAAAAAAGACAACGCACAATCAACAGAGATCGTGGTTCCATGTAGTGTTATGTTCACTCGGTCACAAATGAAGACACATTTTCAAGTGATTGATGAACGACTTCAGAAATTTAATATTACAAATGATGTAAGCAGTGTGTTAGAAAAATCTAACCAATCACTAACTGAATATTTGGATATTTCTGAATGCTTATCAGACACCTATAAATTAATGTTTGAATTATTTGATGTTGAAGGTCTCAGATATCTAAATATGTCTGGAACATATCTTGGATACACACTTCTAGACAATGGTACAATGTTTGATAGATTTGTTAGTTTAACTACTTTAGATATTAGTTCAAATGGAATCATAACCCTTAAGGAACATTTATTTGATACATTACAAAAGCTAGAAAGGTTATACATTGGAAACAATAAACTTTCAAACATATCTTTTGATGTTTCTTCTTTAAAAAACTTAAAATACTTGGATCTGAAATTAAACCACATAGAAACTTTAAGCATAAAAACTATGAAATCACTAAGTAGTTTGAAGAATATAACTGTAAATATAGCAGGAAACAATCTTCGATGTGATTGTAGCACACACAATCTTGAATTTCTTCATTGGATTACCACCACTAATGTAGTGTTTGAAGATTATAACAATACCGTATGTTATTTCGTAAATGATTCTAGCATAGCTATTCGTAATTTGAATTTTGAAAATTTTAAATTAGAATGTCGTCCTCCTACATACTTCGTCCTCACATTAGTTACCTGTTTGTGCATTGTGACATTTCTAATGATTATTGGAGGTAGTTTGCTATACAAATATAGATGGAACTTGAGGTATTTCTATTACATGACTAAATTCAAGATGGCGGGCGGATATCAGAGTCTTGATGACGTAGAATATGACAAAGATATTTTTGTATCATATGCTAATGAAGACGCCAATTTTGTAAGAAACAAAATCATTCCAGAACTTGAAGAGAGTGGACATTTTTCTTTGCTGGTTCATGCTAGAGATTTTCAAGCAGGGGAATTTGTAGCTGATAACATTGTTAGGGCTGTGACTTCAACAAGATTTACATTAGCTATTCTTACAAGAGCTTACATACAAAGTAAATGGTGTATGTATGAAATGAACATTGCAAGACTTGAAAGTATTAATACTAACAGAAATGTACTTTGTGTCATTATGAAAGAGGACATTCCACCAAAGAAACTACCTGTTGAACTTCTTGATATTTTAAGAACAAAGACATACATTGAATATCCGGACAATGAAGACGAACAAGAACAGTTTTGGAAAAGAATCATAACTACACTGAAATAGATTTACAAATCATCCTAGCCTACGGCTTAACACAATCTTATATGCATATATTATTTAGTTTTTTATACATTTACCGGTAATTACCCGCACGTGTAAATACAAACTATTTGTAGATTCTCATAGGATACACGACATAATGATTACCTGTATTTATGTGTTTATTCAAAAGATACCTTTTTATTTACAAATTATAGTTGATTTAAGTAGAGACTTTTTACAACGTACGGATATTTTAGAAACCACTTTTTACAAATTATGGTTGATTTAAATAGTGACTTTTTAAAAAGTATGGTTTAATTCAGAAGATATCTTTTAGATTTTTTTAACTTGGTTGCCCGAAGGGATAGCCAGCTATATTTTAACTAGCCTAAACTATATATTTAATTGCAGTACTGCTGTACTGGTGAAAATTCCATCAGTAAGGGTTTACTGTTGTACTGCTGTACTGATTTACTGCTGTCTTCACATACATTTATTTCTTGTATGTTAGTTTTTCATTTTGTTTTAAAAACCAGTACTTTTCCCATGTTATTTAATCATTATTAATAAATAAGTGTAATACATGTATTTCCTGGCTTTTTTCATTAATACATTTATCAATAAATGCTTTATCAGGCCCATTCGGAACCGAAGTTTTATTTTGTTACGATTAGCTTAAGGTCTTCAGCGCATGCGTTATTATAATTAATCAAAGCGCTAAAAGAAAATATGTTTACTTCAGTCACTTACTGTACTAAAAAAAATGTGAGACAATTTGTAGAATAAGATTTCGTTTCTTGAAACATAGATGCAGAGCTCTCGTTTATAATATCTTAAATTGTGCCATTTGTACTTGTAAATTGTGCATGAAAATACAAATTTCATTGGATGATCGGAATAAGGATATTCTGCCGATTGATCTATATTAGAGTTCAACATTGTGCTCACAAACTAACTGGTCTGTGCGATGCTATTCTAAGCATCATGATTAAAATGTTTTTTACCTGAAACACCGTGACGATGTTTACATTCTTATATTCCCCCGTTTAACTTTACTGAACAAATTAAACATGTTTTGTGACTACTTAATATAATATTGCTATCCAAAAAGTATGCATTTAAAAAATAACTTGTAATTTAACCTCAATGAAAACGTGTTTACATCTGTCATTCAATACACAGACCTTTGGAAACGAAATTAGATTACATTAGATATATACCCATGAGATTTAACCCACCTTTAATCTATGAATTGGTACTCCTGTATTTATTATCCAGCATTTTTTACAATTAATTATAATTATATTCAAAAAGAAAAAAAATGTGCCTAGCCGATTTGTGCGATGAGTAAAGCGTCTAAGCCAAGACATGTTTTATCGTCTACGTACAGAATAAGAGATCAATGCTCCTGCACTTTCGAATTGGGGTTCACCACAGGGAATCTTCACTGTAATATAATATATACGTATTTTCAGCGTTTGATTTTATGTGATTATTACAATATTTGTTTATTAAAACTTTTCTCTGTAATACACATGTTTGATATGTTGAATCCCTTCATTTACCTCAAAAAGTAGTTTTTAGTTGTTCGAAGAACAACTATATACGCCAGTTTTGAGAAATCAGTATCGCAAGCTTACTACAAAATCTACTTTTTTTGAGGTACATGAAGGAACTCAACTCTTCAAGCATGTGTATTGCTGAGAAAGATCTCAATAATTAATAATGTAATACATGTAATTACATTTTACCAAACACTGAAAATATATATAACAGAGATTCCCTGTGGTGAACCCCAATCTGAAAGGGCGTGACGCATTAATCCCTCATTCTATGCGTAGACAATAAAACATATCTTGGCTCAGACGCTTAACTCATATCGCACAACAACAACGCACAGCAAGTAGTTCGGTGTATACATGAATAAAAAACTGTTGTATGTTTTTTTTTCTTTTTAAAGATATAATCATGATGATTAAATTGTAAAAAAAAAATGCTGGCTAATAACTTCAGGAATACTTATCCATAGATACGAGGTACTTTTAAACCTCAATTGGGGTATTATCCGTAGCGTATCCTTATTTCGTTTTCAAAGGTCTGTGTAATGATTGACAGATGTAAACACTTTCTCATGGAGATTAAATGACCAGCATAAAGGTTTTTTTAACGTGCATATTAATTTTTAGATAGCAATATCATATTGCGAAATCTCAAAAACATATTTCTTTTATTCAGTACATGTAAAAATTGTCACGTAGTTTCAGGTATTTAGACAGTTTTACCCACGATGCCTAGCATAGTATCGTACTGACTAGCTAGTTTATGTTGAACTCTAAGGCCATGCCATATCGGAATTTTGTTAAGCGTCCGCGTGTGCGTAGGACTTAGAGTCCTCAATCCAATAAAAAAATGTTGGTGGAATTTTCTTAAATAATTCTGTTGTTCCAGAATTCGATGACTGATTGTTTCAGGAAATACTGATTTATTTATTTATTGGAGTTAACGCAGTATCAACACAATTTAGGTCATTTCACGGCGTCCAGCGCACCTAACCTAGCTTTCCTGGACCATTGTCTATAACCAGTACTCACCTACCCTTCCACAAGGCCGGAAACTTCTCCATATTATCTAATCAATGGAGGAAAATCGACATTATTATCAAGGAAATACTGATAGTTCCTTGTTTCTGTGTATTTGATTAATACAAATGTACATGTGTATGTTGTATAAACTTTTTTTATAGAATTATTTAACCTCACATTAATGTCATAAACTTTCATGTACTACCAAGTACTTATTTGTGTGAATACTAGCTAGAATGGACATGTGTTTTCGTTTTCGGTTTGTGTGTTTTTGTGAATAGGTACCTAGATTTATCAAACTTGAGTTGACGCTTTACAAAAGTCCAATTTGGCATGGCCTAATATAGATCAATGGATGGGAAATTACAGATTATTAGGATTATTGGTCGAATTGTTCCACGTTGTATTTTTCTCATAGCTCTGAAATTGGTGATTAATTTAAGTTAAAAGTTGCAAATTTAAGAACACTTTTCATTACTTGAAAATTACTGATTGTAAGTTAAATGCAGTTACGCCGTGTGTGACACTATTGAATGTATACAGGTGGTTCTGTTACATATTAGTAACATATACACATATATTTTATGAACATTCAAATGAATATCCCTGTACTCCTCTATGGTTATTACACCTGTGCAATTATAGTAGTACGCATTTTAATTTATTTCTAAATTAGCTTTACCTGAACATTGGGATATCGGTTTTTAATTGGTCCTGAACAAAAAATTATACCATATTTCAGACCCTTTTCCACTTTGAAAATTTACCGAATCCAGAAGTAGTCCCTCAGTATATAAGTATAGAGCAATTCAAAATGATCGTCTGCTATGACAGGCGCAATAATTCCTGAAATACACTTGTTAATCGGTTTATACTAAAGCGCATGTATTATAGCTTATGAGTTAAGCGTCTCAGTTGAGCTCTTTACGTCGTATTATGTAATAGAATGGTATCAACTATTCCGTCACGACTCGTCGTTTGTGCCAGTTGTCATTAGAGATGTTACATCATCTTATGTAATAGAATGGTTCTGTAGGAAAAGTTTAAAGATCGTAGTTGATGACTTTAGATAATGTCTGATTAGTGGACTTTATTTATTTAAACATACAGATGCAGTAGAATAAATGTGCATAAATGATTACTTTAAAGCAGCAATTATTGCATTGTTCTAAGTATGACCCACTTGAATTGTTGTGATTGTGCGAAAACAAATCAAATGTTGTGTATGCCTGTCCGGTTAACATGCTGTATCTGTAGGTCGATTGTTTGAAGTGTTTTGAACCGGAACAATGATGTTCTACCTATAAAACTAATATCACTGAACTGTTCTTTGTGTACAAACGTTGTTGGCGCCGGGAATCTCATTTTACTTTTTAAAGCCGAACAAATTTAGTGCCTTCAGCGCTTTGATTTGATTATTCAATGAAAAATTAGATTTTCGTGTATACTTTATTTTAGTACATCATTTTGAAGATAAATTTCATACAACGAAAGCTCTACATTCTATGTTTCAAGAAACGAAATCTTATTCTACGTATTTTTTTTTACATTTTTAGCACATTAAGTGACCGAAGCACAACGTGTTTTCTAAGTCGAACAACTCCAGTGCCTTTGGCGCTTTCATTGTAGTAAGCAGCTATACTGATTTCTCAAAATTGGCGTATATATTTGTTCTTCGAACAACTAAAAACGGGGATTTTGTTAGATAAAATCATCAATAAAACCATAGAAGCATGCGAATACTAAAGGGTTCGGTTCAACCGGGGTATAGGTGGCATACTCCCATCTGGTTTTATTTTAGTATTTTGTAAAAAAAGTAATAACACAGTTAAATATTACAATGGAAGCTCAAAACATTTCATATACATTTTTTGTATATATATATTTAAAAAGTCAACTCCCGCGAGCCGGATTCGAACCAGCGACATAAGGATCACAGAATTTAACCACTACAGTCCTTCGCTCTACCAACTGAGCTTTCTCGGGAACTTAACAACAGTGTATATGAAATAAATTTATTGGTTTTTGATTGACTTTTAGCTTGGCTGTAAAAATCCTTCATCAAATAAATTGAAATAATTAATAAATACGACCTAAATTGATATAATAAAGCGTTCTAGAAAACTTTTTCCACTAAGAAAAATACATTTAAAAAGACGGTTTGTTATTAGGATAATATTAAGGTGCATGAATATTGCTTTCTATAATAAAATTTTGTTTTATTCAAAATAAAATAAAAACAATTTCGTCTTTATTAGATTTACAGAGTGTACAAAGTGTTTTCATGTAAAATGTATCCTTATATATTGGCCACAGCGTTCCATCAATTTTGCGAGTCACCGCCACCATTTATAGCTTTCTCATTAAGTCCGCCACTGCATGTTTCAAAAACTGAGTTATCCATTTCTAATACTAAATCATTAAATAACACCGAGTTTGCTTTTCTTATACAAACACTTACACATGTACATATTTACATTAATTCCATTTAAACTTGCATTCTCAGCGTGTTTAACAATTAGCGAACTCAAATTTCATTGACCCCATTGTTTTATTGTTGCTGCTGTGTTTTGAGTAAATAATGCTATTGTTTTTGTTGTTGTTGTTCTTGTTACTTTGTGTGGATAATGTAATTATTTAATTTGGTGTTGTTATTGTTGCTTTTGCCAGCGAGTTAGTTATCTCGTTATTACGAGTTAATTATCTCATTATTACGAGATATTTAGCTCGTAATTACGAGATAATTATCTCGTTATTACGAGTTAGTTATCTCTTACGAGAAAGTTATCTCGGTATAACGAGTTAGTTATCTCGTTATTATGAGTTAGCTATCTCGTTATTAAGAGATAGTAGATAGTTTTATTTCTTATTTTTATGTGACACTATTCGGCTTTCGTATTCCAGCACTGTTTTTGGTGAAAATTAATACTCTGATGCCTTGAAAAACTTCATATATGGAGTTTTTGATAAACTGAATAATTCTTGTGATGATATATATTGTTCATAAAAATAAAAAAAAATAAAGCAAAATATCTTTAAACAAATGTACATTTGTATTTAGTTATGAGTGTCAAAACATGGTATGATTCCAAAGCTGGTTTTAGTTCATAAATATTAATGAAAGATAGCTGTAACATGATATATTCAAATATCATACCCACTTGCATGAAATCATATACAATTTCTGTTTCAAAAACCTTCCTTGAAATGACAACTGGTATTGGCAAGGTAGATCACTGTTGCAATTATCATATATATATTCTTAATTTATCGATTATATAAACGGAAAAGATAAATGGATTTTACTAAATTGCGTAGCTTTAAAGTTCATAAAAATATCACAAAAAGCTAAAATCAGAAAAAGTTCATGGATATCACACTCTGGCTCTAACACCTCTGTATATGAAAACACACAAGGCAGCATTAATTTTTTAACCACATACGAAATGTCCAAAAGAAATAAATTAACCAAAAATTTAAAAGAAATTCGTGTCCAGTAAAAAGAATTTGAAATGTCCTTAAAATTTAATGTTTCTTTGATCTCTCTTTATCCATTTCAGCTTTTATTTTTTGTCTCCACTCTTCAAAAGAAATATTTTTCTAGGTTTCTTCACCACTCATATTGGTACAGGTGGCAGTACAATAAGTTGCTGCTGATCCAGTATGACTGGATAACAAGCAACTGTTTCAGGTTGTGAAGCAATAGGGGGTGACTCTGGAGCAGTTCGCTCAGGTATCTTCCTCCTTTTTGGTGGGGGCCAGCAGTACATTCAGGGCTCTGAAATTCAAATCTTGGAGCTGTACTTGAAGGAAGTACTGCTGGCTTCTTACGAGCCTCTGATAAAATATCGGTCATTGGTGGCTTGGGTAGGTCAATCTCTTGTAAAAGGACCTTCTGTTCTCTTATCTTGTCTGATTTATTGTACCTGGAATAGTAAATACAAATGTATAACAATTTTCAGTGTGTGGACTAATTCAAATTAATAATATATACATGTATGAGATTTTCTTCTGGTGGTCTAGTTTGATTCTTAATTTGGACTAAAACAGCTAACTTATGTTAAAATAACACTCTAATACAACCCAATTTCAGTCCATTCATTTTTCTTAATTTAACTAAGGGCAACTCAGAGATAAACATAATAATTGCAAAATTTTAACCGTATGGTTTACATGGTAATAACATGGTAAATTATTATTTATTACTATTTTAATGTTTGACAAATGTGACTGACAGAAGGGAAGTAACCTGTAACGTACAGGGTAATGAATTGGTACTTAACCACATTCTGAGCTATGTAAGCACATAACAATGCTACATGCTTCATGTGTTAATTGTTGAAATCAGCAACTTTTTGAGGATCAATCATGCATTTTTTCGTTTTTAAACAAGTGGTGTGCAACTTGTTGTTTTTTTAAAAAATTGTTCTAGATAGACAATGATAGACAACACTGTCACAATAGAGACTCATGAGCTAATGTTTATCCACATTATAACTGTAAGGGTTAATATCATACTAATTATAATTTCATGAACTATTGGCTTCATTGAAAAGATCATAAATTTACCACAAACTGCTGAGATTAAATGAGACAGACACAAATTACAAACAAAGAGCTAAAATGTTTTTGATTTTGTTTACTTACCACTGTTGTAATGTCTTTTTATTAGTAATGGAAGTTGTATATTCGTTTCTTCCATAGTTCTTTAGAAGTTTGTAACCACCCTTCTTATATTGTGGAAGGCTCTTAAAATGAGGCGCCACCTGGTCATAAGAGTACATTCACATCTCTAGTCCCCAGGAAAACACTGAGTAGTTTCTCACAAGTGGCCTCAGTGTATCTATTACAGTTTGGCTACTGTGGTCAAGAGGCACCTTGGTTAGGACCAAGTAGAACTCTGAAAGAAAGAAAAGAGTTTGTGATTAATTTTGGCAATGCAATCCTGTTTCCTTTTTGTGTACAGAAAGAATGGGCACTTGTGCAGATAACACCAACCTTCATGGACTAAAAGAATTCAAGTTAACAAATTCCATTCATCCGTTTTTTAGATATTTTACTTGCATTACTCATTGCATATTTTCCATGCATTGTCATTTACAGTGCACAGCTCATCAAATTTCTTACATAGACATTGTACACCAGTCGAAACTGCTATTCTACAAAGAGGCTCACTACTTCTTCCAATACTGAGGCAAATTAACTTATTATTGTTGAATTTCAAGGAAAAATCATCAACCAGAACCATGAATCCGTATCACCAGATTTAAACTTCACAGTTATTACTACTAAACCACAGATGCCGTTAGTAATTCACAAAGAAATCTTATGTAATGCCCAATCATACACTTTAAATTTCAATTCATCACAATGCAATATGTTTGTACTTAATTGGTGATACTCTCCACACCAGGTGAAACATCTTTTCCTCTACCCACAAACTTCCCAGACCAGGTCTTGTTAGAGAACCGTTTGGGAAAAACGGTTCTTTTTTGTCAAAGTCAGACAAATTGCTCCACAGGTGGATGAATTTTTCTACCTGGTCCAACCGAAGTGCTTGCACATCACGGAGCTCAACAAGGAACTCCGCAAGATTCAGCACTCGGTCATACCCAGGTGCATTGTCTGGTCCAAGAACCTAAAATACAAATAAGCTATAAAGTGAAAAGCACGGGGCACTTGTTTTGCATACATGTATCATTGAAAATAACACTAGAACATAATCAAGTAAAATCTACCTCTAATTAAGTTTTGTCAGTAACAGTCAAATATGTAATACACGAAACTTATTACCAACTAAATAATTAAACCTGCGGCATGTCTACCACATTATATCACATTTCCTTTTAAGGTTTCCAGAATTATCTTAACCATTAATAACAAATTTTTGCCAAGGTATTTCCAACTTCAAAAAAATGAAGCAAGAAATTTAAATTGAGATTCACGTCTAGATTCTCAGATTTGCATTCAGGCATAATAACTATAGACAAAAGCCATCACTACAGTAAGTGTAGAGACATAACATTAATATTATATACTGATTGGCCTTCATGGTCATGCGGTTAGTTTGTTGCCTTCAAATCACTTCAATCTCTCACTGAAGTTTGTTGGTTCGATCCCAGCTGACCACAGTTTGTTATGTAAAAATGTAGGTTTTTCTTTAGCAGATGGGAGTGTAGCACTTGTGAATCCTAGGACTGATGGTTCAATGAACCGCCTCATATTACTCTGACAATAGAAAAGGGGTATAAAACAAAATCAAAGAAATAAAATACGGTTACATTTAAAATAGATTACATACTTCTTTGTTTGGATCTAGTAGTTGTCACATCACTTGAGGAAGATGGAATAGGGGTTGAAATATCAATAGGTGGATCAAAACCTGTAAATATTTTAAATAAAAACATTGATAAGACAATAGCATATATACAATCCAAGCATTATACAGGGATGAGAATTTCATTAACTGAAAACATATATTTAAAGTTGGAAGTCAATACCTAAAGAAATAAAACATTTGCAGTAAAAACAACCATTTTTTAAGAAATCTCTAAGTTCAAGGGCAGATAGTTCCGAAAAAATGTATTTGTAGTTATAAAACTTGTCACATGAGATGTGGTTGATGATAAGGAACATATATTTAAAGTTTGAAGTTGATACCTTAAAAAATAAAAAAGTTGTAGTAAAAGATTTTTTACCGCACAAAAACTTTAATCAGAAATGTGGACGCTGACGCCGATGCTAGGGCGAGTAGGAGAGCTCTCCATTTACTTCGTTAAGTCGAGCAAAAATGTATAAAAGATGCCAATACAAAGTAATCAATTACCTTCAGTTTTCATTTGCTGGTACTCCTCGGCACTCGGAATATGTAAGATGGGCTTAGGAAGTAAAGAACTATCACCAGCTTGATTTTGTAAGGCTGGAAGAATGGCAATATCCTCTGGAGGAGTAAATGTACGTTGCTCATCCTCAACAAAACCTTCATCATCTTCAGTTTCCGGTGCTTCTACATTGTCATCGTCTTCCAACATATCCCTGGTTTGTAAATACGTCGGGAATTCTTTTCCAGACTGGTCATATAGGTACTGTATTCCAATTAGCTCACATATAAAAAGAAAATACATCAGTTTATTAAAGTTTACAGTAAAAACTCTCTAACACTATCAGCAATGTCAATTAAACAAAGGTAGAAGCTTGCCATTTATTTTGTCTACAGTTTCTGACAGTTCTCTGATAACAACTGTTCGACAACAGATACAATATGTTTGCATTCCATCTAGCTCGTCGTTGTGTGTTCACAAACTTCTATTGTCTTTGACATGAGTAAAACTAATGCACAACCTAAAGCTATACCTAAACACCTAAATAACTATGTCTCCCAGCTAGCCCATTTTACAAAAATATGACGACAATAACTTCTTTTGACTCTTTTTTTAAATAGACAGATTTACATGAGGCAGACAGTTCACCAAAAATTTGTACCTGTGATGATCTATTATCGGACTTACATGATCTATAAATAAAAGCATATTTTTCTTTTTTTATTTAGAGTCATGACCAGTAGCAGGTCTTGATGATCTCATGGCCATTTATCAGGCATCAAATAAAGTGATTTAAAGCCATTGTTTTAGGATAATGACAAGTACGCTATGTTATTAGCTATAACAGATTGCATTCACATCAATGTGTTATGAGTTTTGTGCTTATCAGATCAATGTGAGCAATCTTAGTTTCTCAAAAACTGCCAAGTAGACATTCTATGTACCATATAGACAGGTAAGTAATGGAAACCAAAACAAAATAATGGATCATTTCATAAATTCACACATACCTGTCTCCCAGATCTTGTTGACCTCATGTTTGAGTGGACCGCTGTAGGTCTTTGGAAGGACAGAAGCTTGTCTGGTACCAGCTACTGCCTCAGCAGCTCTGTCTGCATTCCAACGAAATATACCCTCCAGGAGGTATACCTGAAAGTTGGTGTCTTTTGCTAGAGTGCCTACAATGTGAAAAACATTGAGTAAATAAAAGCTACATATCATGACCAAGTTAAAGGCAACAATCAATTTTAAGCGTCTTCATATTTTTTCTTAGAGAAACTTCCAGACAACTGACATGCACTTGTTTGTACTTGCCAAGGACATACCAACAATTTGATTTCGCCAGCCCTGGGAGCGAGTTATTATAATTACATCTGTTTCACATTGAAATAGAGCAAATTTAGACGTGTCCATAATATTTTCAATGTTTGTTCAATTCAAATTTAAAAAATGCCTTTTAATGGTGAAAAGTGTTGAATTTCGATGTATGATACAGTCATTTAAGTTCTAGTTCTATTCATCTATTCAGGCAATAAACATTACTGTCACAAAAGGTTGTAATAAAGCTTAATAATAAAACAATGTCTCAAAACTCCCTATTCTGTTTTTCTTTTTACCAAGCAATTTGTAGCTCAAGAAAACAACAAGGCTTGTTTTGGAAAAGGTTGCAAGTTACAATCCAATGAATACTAGTTAGACACAGTAACCTTTATCCTTTCTGGTTTTATGTGAATATGTAAGTTTAATCAGACATGCACCATTTACATTGTTGTTTTAATGTTGTATACATCGATATATTTCTAAATATTTTAGTTAAGTATTTACAACTATAAGTTCAATACAACTGATGATGATTAGAGTTTATAAAAAGATGCATTATGTGCAGACCCCGTGAATACAAGTCACTATGTTTTGATAATCAATTATCTTTAGTTGGGCAAAGTTTTCACAAATTGAAACAATCAATTCTTAGGGTGCAAAAGCAAACATTCAACGGTTTTATTTTATTTTAATGTTTCGTGAGTAGGTTGATTGACCCTAAAATATTCCCCTTACTATGTGTTGCTATTATGTTAAACCTTAATAAAAAAGAAAATAAGTTCTATACCTGGTATGAATCTAGCCATATGCAGGTGAAAATTTTCGTCCGCCATTTTTAACGAGTCGAACAGAGGCACACCACTAGTATCAAGACCTATAAAAAGTAATAAATAATTAGCAATCAATTAGTTACATACAATTTAAAAAGAATATTTGTACTTAATGTGAATTCTGCCATAAGCTCTCAGTTTAAACATTAGGCAGTTTGATGAAGAAATCCACACAAGTGAAACTAACCATTTTTTGGGGTAGGTTTAATGCCATAGCAACACATTGTATAGGTCACATCACGGAGGTCAGTCAACCTACTCACCATTCCTGGAAAGGCCATATCACTGGAGTTAACCAGCTACTTGGCGCATACTACTATCAGTGACTGACAAATGCCCTAAATGATTTAGAATCACTGGTAGGAGGGACAATGGCCTTAATAGAAATTATGTCATAAACAACCTCCAGCTCCACTAATGTATGCCCACCTGGGAATCGAACCCATAATCACTAGACTTGTGCACTAAACTACCAACTAAGCTAGTTTGTAACTTTCAAACTGAATAAAACCGATAACTGATGCACAAGCAAAATTGTAGACTTTACCTAGCCAAGTAGATTAACTGCCACATACTTGTTATTTTTCTTTCCTGTTCCCTTTTCTTTGGAAAGAAGCAACAAATGGATAGTGACATTAAATGCACATGTCATTCTATCAAAAGGGCATTATCATGTTGTGAAGAAGTAGACTGACCTGGTTGCATTCATCCAAGCTGTTATTATGATCAACATTTTAACTGGTCTAGGTATAGGCTTCTTAAATAACGATACTATAGTATTATAACCCAAATAACTTCCAAAATTGTAAAATATCTCATTTATTGGATATCAGTATCTGTAATGCTATAGGCATACAAATACAAAGAAATAGTACCTTTTTTCACCATCTAATGAAGATAGTAGCTCAGATATAAGCTTGATGGTTTCTTCTGTCCCTCTAGTGGCACGTTTACAATGGCGGCTTATTTCTAGAGGTGACAGTCTCTTAGTGACATCATCATCAGAGGGATCCAAGAAGCCTGCTTCTATCATCTCAGCTTTCTTGGCCCTCTTGAGAACAGTGTAATCATTTTGATCTACTTTAAAGATGCAGTCGCTTAGTTTTGCCATAAATGGTGCGTACAGCTGATGCTTGTCTGTTACGCAACCATTTGGAAAACGTCGCATAAAATGCCAGGAGTCAAGTCTGAAATAGTAATAGTACACTGTATGCATTCAGGGATACTACAAGAAAGTAAACATTGAGAAAGTTCCATGAAATCCATCTTTCTATGATAATTTAAAACACCTTAACTCAAAAAGCCCAAGACAAGTGAAATCTGATATGGGGTATTGAAAATATCATAATTCATGTAGTTGGACTAGTCGTTGATTTGTCCATTAAGTATAAGACTATTGGGCTAGTGCTTTTGAATTTATTTTTTGGGGGGTTATGATGCCGTAACAATTGTATAGGTCATGTCACATCGGTCAAACAACCTACTCACCCTTCTTGGAAAGGCTAAATCTCAGGATTTAGCTGTTAACCAGTTACTATGCGAATAGTTTTGTCAGTGACTGACAACTGACAAACATAATTTAGAATCAGTGGTAGGAGGGAGAGTGACTGCAGAAATAATTTAACTAAGCTCCACAAAAGCATGTTCCACCAGGGGATCGAACCCAAGATCCCTTGGTCAGTGGACTTGTTTGCTATCCACTCAACTAGCCAGTTTTCATGGTAAATGAAAATTACTTAAATGTTTGCTAGATTAACAATACAACTTGGATGTTATTCATTCTATTACAAGACTTTATCTCAAATAGCTTGCAATGTCATTGTTAGTAAATCAATCTCAAATTCTACTTTTGGTATCTAATGCAATGAATAAGGTATAAAGATATTAAGCTAAAATGCCTTCTGATATTTTTTTCTGTAATTTTATACAACAAACACCTGCAATAGTTAACTGTTTTTTTTTATATTTATTTGCAGTCCACGCACAGGATGCACTAACTTGTACTTAAAAAGAAACCCAAATATATTGAGCTATTAAATACAATGTACTTACTTAATGTGAAGGGAATGCCAGTCTTTGAAATACTTTTAAATGGAGTGTCGTCCGCGGCAATCTCTGTCAGTATACATAACTTTAGGAGCTGGGACACCAGAATTTTGATAGCGGTCTTCAATCCCACTGATCATCTTTCTGAGACCTTCACCTTCAGTGAGAACCGACATCAGAATCTGACCATGTTTATTTCCTATGTTTGTAGCCCACATAGCTGTACCTCTACTGTGACCTGTTACAAAATATTAGCAGATTGTAGCAAGGCATATTTTTAACCAAAATCTGACCAAAAATATGTCTTTTACTTCACGTGGCATGTAAAGTTTGTTGAAATTATGACCCTGTGTAAGAAATTGACTAGGCCCAAGTGGTCACAAATAAAAACAAATTCAGCCACCCTTAAGACTCCGGTATCAGGTGAGCTGTTCACGGTCCTCGTTTTTTTTAAACATTGCAATTCCTTTTCCTATAAGTGTAATTTCCCACCACAACATTTCTGCAGGTTATGTGCACTCAAAGAATCATGTTTTTTTTACACCAGTATACTTTGAATTTCAAGTCAATTTCAAGTCCCCTAACATATCACACCTTCAGACATGCTGCCCAATCTAGATTTTATACTGGGTGATACTAAAATAAGATTGAATGATTACATTCTTCTATGCTCTGTATATTATTTATTTACCAATAAAAAGTATTATTAAGCTCACCAGCAAGTTTATTTGTAATATTTTTGGTAGAATCTATTTTGAGAATTTCACCAGTAACAGATGTCAACTCAGCAAGTTCATAGTCAAGTCTGGAGATAACATCAATTTGATAAACTTTCATGAACCAGCGGTGTCGTGGAATGTCCATTACCATTGTGGGCTCAACAAATGCTGGAATTGTCACCAACCCTCTGACTGCTGCTTTCTTCATATCCAAGTAGTTGGTGCCATACTGGCGACATTTGTCTAGGTAACTTTCACCATGATTCTCTGCAATCTGTAGAAAATAAAGTTAATGTTATCAAGAAAACAACTTCAATGCAAAACCTTTTGGATAAACTTAAATAAGTCAAGCTTCGCCAGTAGTAAATGCATTTACTTGTTATTATACTTTCCAAATATTTTGAGGATTTATCAGTGAAAAAAGAGAAAAGGGGTGTAACTTTAACCAAAAAGCAATAAGATATAAACCATGATACAATTTAGTTAGAGGATAAACCAGGTCTGTGGTGCATTGGCAATGCAAGGATTTCGAATCTAGTGTCACAAAGGGTGCTGGTTCGAAACCCACTAAGTCTAGTTATACCCTTCCAAGAAAAGTTGACAATAATGTCTCTTTTCTTATGTTTATAAGGTTTATGGAGAAGTTTTGGCTCGTGAAAGGGAAGGCAAGTACTGATAATGCAAAAATATAATATATCTATCAAGTAGTGTATCATGGTTGATTTATTAAAACATCTATTTGTATATTGACATCTACATGTATTTATTTCCTGAGTACATTTAAAATCACCTGAATTGCAATGATTTGTGTATCTCAGTGTAGAAGTCATATTTTTACACTTAGTTAAATGTTCTACGTTAAGTTTTACAACTTCTGGTCCATTACGTTCTCAACAATTAGAAATGTTAAGATTTCTCCGAGGAAAAAAGCAACAAATCAAAAGACAGGACGTGCATGTCCGAAAATAATGCAGGCCTATGTTTCTTAACTGTCTCATTCGTACCAAACACTTGTCATCTAAGAGTAGTTTTTGACTATCATCCCCCAAAAACTAATTGGGTTTTCATTGAAATCAATAACATTTTTTGAAATATAAAACCCAAATTCCAGTTTATTCTGAGAGAATATCACCCATGTTAATTAGGTATGGTAACATTAAAAAGCATTGGCCTTTAAGCAGTCCCCAAATAAGATTTATATGTGCATTATTGTGAAGTTAGAGTAAAAGATACCTTTAGCCTAGACAATTAAAGATAAGTAACAATTTCTTTTGGTCTTCAAATGATTCCAACTACTTAAATTATCTTGAAGTGTTCTGACAACATGTACTGTGTTTGATTTTCACCAGTATTTTTGTTATCAGCCAATTATAGAAGGCTATAATATGAAAATTGTACCTGCTTGCATACTAAGCTGCTGCTGTTTCCTAACGTTCTTTGTCGCATCATTCTCACAATTTTAAGATCACAAGCATATCTATTAGTCAAAATACAAGGGAATTTGCTTCTCTCAGTCAAGTTCAGCTGATCCAAAATTTTCTAACTCCAGCTGATAATCTGTGGAAAAAACAACATTTTGTTAAAAATTAAAGCCAGTTTTTTTAACATTTACTGACAAAACAATTTAAATTGGATTATACCTGATTTACATCATTATCAAGGTGACAACCTAATTGTTTTATGTCAAAAATTTGTAATGAGTAAAAAACTATTCCTAACATATTGTGATGCACACTAGCAGATGTTTTCCACATTCTTTTATGGTTATATGTAACCACTGACTCTGGGCTCATGAAAATCATAGTCTGCTTATGCAAAATCTGAATGCTTAAATTACAAAAGACTTAACCCAAGCAGGCAGTACAAACTAAGTTTTTATACATTATTGCTTAAAAGCATGAAACATGGATTAAAGCTAATTGTTCTTTGTACACATATTTTCATTTAAATGGTAAAAGTTTGTTGGCACGTCATGGAAAACCCCATAAATTTGAAATGCTCCACCCTAGCAATGCCATGGAACAGGCATGTCCCAACAAGTAAAGGGTTAACAAATATGAAATTATTATAAATAAAGCTAGAGTATCAGAATGTCTGACAATATAAAACTTGTCACAAATTGAACATACTCGACAAGTTTTGAATTTTTTAATCACCTATCACACAGCAGTTTTATTCATTTTTATGATACGAATTCAGTGATAACATTTAACTTATTCTTCGATGGCTTTTATTGCATTCGTAATCCTCACTATTACATAGTAGTTGTTGATGTCCAGTACCATGCGTATCTTTTGGTGAACACCAACGTTAACCAAGGTTCCAAGACATCCTGTATGCGTGCATTTAAATTGGCAGTGAAATAAATGCCTTGGCATCCATAGAAAAAGCCCATGTCCAAAAAAGCATTCTTGTTTATTTAAAACACCTACAGTGCATAAACAATACTAAAATAAAAAATTCTAAGGTCTCATCGGGATTCTGACTTAGTGTTAAACATAGATAGTTTAATTCTTCTGTGAAAGGTTCTTCTAAATTGTACTTACGTATTTGATTTGCATGTACAGTCTTAAGTTAAAGGCTTTTATTGCAAATCGTTCTTTTCATGATATAAGAGTGAATTACTATTTTTGTTTCATCCTTCCATTCATAACAGTTTGCAACAAATAAAGGCAATATCCAGTTATTATTTCTATACAAAGAATAGTACTCAGTAAGTTATTTATCGCACATATTTTAAACCTAAATTATTGACACAATTTGATAGCATTCTTTATTCTTCTACCCTTCCTGTTTTGGAAGAGGCAAGAATGGTACTTGCACAAAATGCTCTGGTATCAATTTCATTGTAAGGTAATGTAATGGTATTCTATGTTTGGTCCTTTCCGACTATTTGTCAGTCATGTCGCGGCAGTCAGTCAACATACTCACTGTCCCCGAAAAGGCTTAGATCTCTAGACCAAAGTTTTTAACCAGTACTAAGCACAGATGTTTGCCAGTGACTGACACCTGCCTACATGTACTTAATAGGAGAGAGAATGGCCAGAGAAAACAATCATGAATAAACTCCCTGAAGGTATGTAGGCCCTGTCCAGGAATAGAACCCACGACCCCTCAAACAGCAGGCAGACACTCTACTGACAGGCAGACAATCAAAATTATCAAGTACATTACACACCAATTAACTATTAAGAATGTACCTAAAGACTACAAACCATACACAGAAAAACTTGTTGATTTATTAAGATGTGAATACCTTTAGATAAAATTGGCTGTGGAGGATCATACTACAACTTTGTTACTCCACTAAAATCAATCTGAGGTCCTCTGCTTGCTAAAGACTCATTCCCACTTAAAGTGCACATTTGATGTCTCCAACGTTTATTATATTTGCAGGAATTTAACTAACAGAATTTATGTAAATGAAATGCATATTTACAAGTGATAAACGGCATATTTCGTGAAGAAAACTTCGATTTTTTCAAAATATTGTCTCTTAATTAAGCTAGGGTGTAGAAAATCCCTATGTCTCCAATGACAAATTCTTATAGTTAGTTTCAAATTGTTAAAAAATTCAGACATATTTCCAATTACATATATCTTTAATATGTCAATTATTACTAAATCCTCAAGTAAAACACATATTATAACGTAAATTCAAAAATAATTTTCCACACCTCATACAACAAACGTTGTCTCCAAACTTTGATAACGTACGGGACATTTATTTAAAGGCTGCATTAATCTCACAGTATTGCACTCTTTACAAACTATATTTGCGTTAGAAAAGTCCATAAAGTTATATTATAATGATAAGATCTTCATTTTAGCTGGCATTTTATTGGTAACGGTAATTTTTGAGTTCATTTATAAAAAAATGAAGCGTAAGTTTCACTACGTAACGAACGAGACGATTAGTAAAATCAAATTATCTAACAAATCTTTTTAAATAGATATATAAATTCTTCATTGAATTGATATTCAATGATTTAAGAAAAAAAATATAAAGTGTTTTTATAATCCATTTAAAGTGCATATTTGTGACATACAAAAAGCAGTAAATACAAAATGAAAAATAACGTACGAGTCCGTAACGTACGGGACAAAATGTGACACAATAGTTGATAATAGAATATTTATATGATTATATGAATATTTATGGTAAATTGCTTTTGTAAGGTTCCTTAACATGCATTTAATCTACACAGACGTAAATATTATGGGAACGGCAATTATATTGAAAAAGATGATGTTCAAAAGTAACTAACAGGAGTGACGGTAATATGTAAGTCATAATACTTAATATTTGCAATAAATGATGAATAGCTTGCATTGTTCTTAATTGAATACCATCTAGTTTTGAAATAATAAATTAAAACAATGCCTCGTTTGATCAAATTATAACTTTAGAATCATTTTAGCACACACTCCATTAATTTGATAAGTTGCATGCGTACGGGACAATGTAGAATTGTCTAAACATGCATTTGCCGGATAGATAATTTGATGGTTGTAAATCACATGTTACCTCACTACTAAATAGCTTTTGTTAGTTTATGCGTTAGTTTGCAATGTTTCTTTGTTAAACTTGTCACAATATTGTTGAATGTTGTTCTCTTGGAAAAATGAAAATGGTTCGCGTAATTATTGTTATTGAAAGGTATTGTTGTAGTTATATATGTAAAACACAAGTACATTGAATTGTAAAACAAATTACACAACAGTGTAAGTTGTATTCTTGCAGTTTAACTTAGTTATCAATGGTTTAGATGACCAAACTTAAGTATGTAACGTACGAGCCAATTTTGCTAACGTACGGGACAACAATTATATTCTTTATTGGTTGTTTTGTGGTGGTTCACATTCACACAAAGTTTTGTTATAACACTAAGACAATGGTATCTAACTATTTTAAACAGTTTCATTCTATATTTAACTTATTTGTATCGTTCTGGAGTCTACAGTTGATATGAACGATATTTTTTAAACAAATAGAAATAGTGAAAACAACGTATTGAATATTTATGTGTTTTTTTCTGAAAATATCTGGCATACTCTTCAGTCTTTATCATTTTTATTCCGAAACATAATACCTTACAAAATGCAACCGTATTGAATTTCTCAACAGTTTGACCATTACTACTTGTAAATAAGTGAAATTTACCGCACAGGTTTGATTTTCAAAAGCACATTTAATAATGCTAGGTGTGACCTTTCACCAGCCTATATCTAAAACAGTATACTAGCCCAGCTGAAGAGATTTTTATACTGCGTACAGAACATGCCTACAATGCCTATAATTGATTTAAAACTCATATTTGATGACATGAAAAAAATATGCCCATATGTCCACATTAATTGGGATTGAGTCTTTTAAAAATGAAAGAAAGTTTTAGAAACCCATTAATGATCTACAGTTGGAAGAGTACTCTTCCACTTCTTTGTAATGAGAATGTCATCACCTGAAAAAGTGAAAAAAATATCCATAGCATGTACTAAATCTATTGTCATTGAGACAATTTTAACCCATTAAACTCAGTGAATAAGTCAATTATTTAGAGATCTTTGGCATGTTTTATAAAACTTACACACAGACATTTTGAGTGTACAAACTCTTTTAGAAACTGTTTCATAGACAATTACGATAAATTTAACATCTGCGATAAAGAGCAACTTGACAGCAACATCAATACAATTAATCCAGTCTGGTGAAATATGCATGAACAAGCTGAAATGTTGATATAGACAAGAACAGCATACATTATTAAAAGTAAATAAATCTTAATCAAAGAACGGATATTCCCCTTTCTTGAACCGGCCATTTACACATTTGTGTGTTGATTCCAAAGATAAAACAGAGAGGCATTGGCAGACAAAATCAAGCCAACCAATATTGAGTCGAAAAGGGCATATCATATTAGAAAATAGGATTTTTCTTTGCAAGTACGGAATCTAAGCATAAACGGATCAACTCCGCGAACCAAGACAACCACCTCGAAAATGAAAGTTACGGACCTCAGTTGCGGGTATGTCCTCCCTCAGCATCAAGTTCAGCTTGACATTTACGTCTCATACTCCGTATCAGACGCAGGATTCTGTACTTTGGTATTGCATCCCACTCCTCAGTCAGTGCTTGAATACGTTGCTTCAAATTATAGACGTGACGTCTTACGTCAAAAACCCTTAGGCCAAGTTGGTCCCAAAGATGCTTTATAGGGTTTAAGTCGTGACTGAATGCTGGTCAAGGCGATGTGTGGACATTATTATCCTGCAGGAAATCTTTTGTAACGCGAACCGAGTTGGGCCGTGCACTGTTTTGCTGGAGAAGGTTGACGTCAGCGTCAGTCTGAATAAAAGAAAGAACTACTGGCCTCAGCACATTATCAATGTAACGATGAGCAGTAAGTGTTCCATGCAATACAATAAGTGGGGTCTTGTGCCTCCAAGAAATGCCATCCAAAACCATGACACTATCACCACCCCAGCGTGCAGCAGGAGAATTTGACGATCGGTACGCCCTGACGTCACCTTTTCACGACCTAGGCGTGACCTACCTTTCACTGAGCCTATCTGTTCATGTCTCCTTACTAGGTTCATGGTTGTCTGATAGGAGCAGCCCATGCGACGAGCAATCTCAAGAAATGAAAGCCCGGCGTCAGCAATGCCGAGAACTTGGTGACGTTGAGTGTCTCCTAAACGTGGCATTTGAATAGCAATAGTTGAAATTACGAAGGGTTTTTCTTAACCTGTCGACTAACTGTCGTTAGAGACAAATGATTTACACAAACTACTGGATACATGCCGTTCTTACAAAAAAAATCCTAGTTTGCACGTGCAGTCCGGGACTCAAACATCGTAAATCGATTTTAAATTCTTTTGGCAGCAATGACTACATGTGTATGCCAAACATGTGTCTATGTAAAGTTTTTACTGCACTTCTGGAATTCTATTATCATAAAGCGAGGGTTGGTAGGGTGGTAAGTTTTCATTGACGACGAGTATATTACAGAAAATATTGATTTACCTTTTCAATGATAGCCTCACAAATCCTGTCATTTGGCTGCTTACTAATTAGTCATGAAAGCTTAAGTAGAGTGATTTTGTTTTGTTTTTCAAACTCTACATATATTGCATAAACCTCTTTTTGGTGAAGTTTTGTTCTCTGTTTGTACAAGGATAACACGAGGACATCGTGTATTGTTTGTGTGATGTGTATATAAGTCATTGCTAAAAGATTGTACATGTATTACATCATACTATTGATGATTTACACATTTCCCGTTTAAAATTGACAGATTTAACAGCGTAGCTATGAAACGTTGATATTGTCAAAACTTAAGACCAGACTTAAGTCAGAAACAGATAAGAGTTCATGGACATTTCAGTTTTCCCAAACTTCTGGCATTTGTTCAAACATTTTAATTTCAGATTCCGATAAAAACAATCAACATGGCACATATCTTCAGTACCGGTTCAGGAAAAAACAACGGTTTATCGGTTGAACCGTTACACCCCTATTAGAAAGCTTATATTTTTTCAGATCCACGATGTATAAGATTGTCAACAGTTTCGAAGAGACTGGAAGCAACCGTGACAGCAGGGGCGCATCCAGGATTTTTTTCTAGGGGGTTCCGAACTTTTCTAGGGGGGTCCGAACCTCGAACCACAACCACATTATACATATTTTGCATGAAAAATGCTACTTATTGATAATAAAAACTACATAACCATTAAATCTATGTTAAGCACCGAGAAAAATTGCTTCATGCTACTTAAAATGACTTACAGGCAAGAAATACACTAACGGACAGGATCCGCCTTTGTCTAGGCGCTCAACGGTATATCTTTAAACTACCAGAGATGATCTTTTGATAGTTAGGATGTCCTTACGAAACAGGAAACTCGTTCCAGACCTATAAGAAATTCCTGCGAGCTGTCTTGCATGATTGTGTCCAACCCGTTTTAACACTTCGGTGCAGACAGCAAGAAGTTAAACTGCAAAGTCGTCTAGCTACACAACAGTCTATTCTGACTCCAAAGCACAGGAAAACGCGACTTGCATTTCCAAGAGTTTCTTCATATTGGACATGGGTTGATTAGTAAACTGTCTTATTAACAGATGAGATTAAATTCAGCATGTTTCCGACTGATGGGTATTGTTTGTGTGCAGACGACAGGATGAAGACTTATTAGACAGATGTGTGCAGCCCACAGTGAAGTTTTAGAGTGGGGGTGAATTAAGGTGTTGAGTGCCAAGAGTTACGTGTGTGAAGTTAGCCGTAACAGCCGTAACAGCCGCACCAGCCGTAATACGGCTGTTACGGCTGGCCGTAATATAGTATTGTGGCCGCAAATCACAGAAACGGTAATAGTGAAGTGAATACAAAGATGAAAATGACTTCAGATGTAGGTTATTTATAAAACGTTCATTCGTATCAGAAAATTTGGAGACAGATCAAATGAAAACAAAAACAAATGTAGACTTGAACCTCTTTTTCTCACACGGCCGTAGTCTCATAAAGATAGATACACATAAAAGGTGTTAAAGTTATTCCTTTTCTGACAACATGGATCGTCGTTCTGGAAAAACTCGTTTTCACGAGAAAAAATCATCAAAATATGCCTATATATCTATCAAATAGACTCGAACTTCTGTTTCGGCTAACTGTTACCCGGCCCAAGGGCGTAGACCTAAGAAGCGAAGTTCACGAATGTGTATCAATAGTTATTCCTTTACTGGCAACATAGGTCGTCATTCTGGGAAAACTCGTTTTCAAAAGAAATATTCATTCAAATATGCCAATATTTCTATCAAATAGACTCAAACCTCAGTTTCGCTGGCTGTTACCGGCCCAAGGGCGTAGACCTAAGAAGGTCAGGAATGTGATGCTATAATTATTTCTTTTGTGACAACATGGGTCGTTATTCTGGGAAAACTCGTTTTAAAGATAAATATTCATCCAAATATGCCAATATTTCTATCAAATAGCCTCGAACCTCTGTTTCGGCTGGCTGTTACCCGGCCCAAAGGCGTAGACCTAAGAAGGCAAGTTCACGAATGGTAGTTATCGTTATTCCCTTTCTGGTAGTATAGGTCGTAATTCTAGGAAAACTCGTTTCCAGGAAAAATATTTATCCAAATATGCCACTATTTAAATCAAATAGAATCGAACCTCAGTTTCGGCTAACTGTTTCCCGGCCTAAGGGCGTAGACCTAAGAAGCGAAGTTCACGAATGTGTAGCTATAGTTATTCCCTTTCAGGTAACATGGGTCGTCTTTTTTGGAAAACTCGTTTTCAAGAGAAATATTCATCCAAATATGCCAATATTTCTATCAAATAGACTCGAACCTCTGTTTCGGCTGGCTGTTACCCAACCTAAGGGCGTAGACCTATGAAGCAAAGTTCACGAATGTGTATCTATAGTTATTCCTTTACTGACAACATGGGTCGTTATTCTGGGAAAACTCGATTTCAAAAGAAATATTCATTCAAATATGCCAATATTTTTATCAAATAGACTCGAACCTCTGTTTCGGCTGGCTGTTACCCGGCCCAAGGGCGTAGACCTAAGAAGCGAAGTTCAGGAACTTGTAGCTATAGTCATTGCCTTTCTGACAACATGGGTCGTTAATCTGGGAAAACTCGTTATTAAGAGGAATATTCATCCAAATATGCCACTTTTTATATAAAATTGACTCGAACCTCTGTTTCGACTGGCTGTTACCCGGCCAAAGGGCATAAACCTGAAAAGCGAATTTCTAGAATGTGATGCTAAAAGTATATCTTTTCTAACAACATGGGTTGTCATTCCGGGAAAACTCGTTTTTAAGAGAATTATTCATTCAAATATGCTAATATTTATATCAAATAGACTCGAACCTCAGTTTCGGCTGGCTGTTACCCAGCCCAAGGTCGTAGACCTAAAATGATAATTGCTAGAATATGATGCTAATGTAATTTCCTTTCCGACAACATGGGTCGTCATTCTGGACAAACTCGTTTTCAAAAGAAATATTCATTCCAATATGCCAACATTTCTATCAAATAGACTCGAACCTCTGTTTCGGCTTGCTGTTACCCGGCCCAAGGGCGTAGACATATAAATCAAAGTTTACGAATGTGTATCTATAGTTATTCTTTTACTGGCAACATGGGTCGTCATTCTGGACAAACTCGTTTTCAATAGAAATATTCATTCAAATATGCCAATATTTCTATCAAGTAGACTCGAACCTCTGTTTCGGCTGACAGTTACCCGGCCACAGGGCGTAGACCTAAGAAGCGAAGTTCACGAATGTGTATCGATAGTTATTCACATTCAGGCAGCATGGGTCGTCATCCTGGGAAAACTCGTATTAAAAAAAAATATTCATCAAAATATGCCAATTTTTTTAACAAATAGACTCGAACCTCTGTTTCGGGTGGCTGTTACACGGCCCAAGGGCGTAGAGATAAGAAGGCAAGCTCACGAATGTGTAGCTATAGTTATTCCTTTACTGGCAACATGGGTCGTCATTCTGGCAAAACTTGTTTTCAATAGAAATATTCATTAAAATATGCCAATATTTCTATCAAATAGACTCGAACCTCTGTTATAGCTGGTTGTTACTTGGTCAAAGGGCGTAGACCTAAAAAGCGAATTTCTAGAAAGTGATGCTAAAGGTATTTCCTTTCTGACAACATGGGTCGTCATTTCGGGAAAACTCGTTTTTAATAGAATTATTCATCCAAATATGCTAATATTTATATCGAATAGACTCGAACCTCAGTTTCGGCTGGCTGTTACCCAGCCCAAGGGCGTAGACCTAAAATGCGAATTGCTAGAATGTGATACTAAAGTTATTTCCCTTCTGGCAACATGGGTCGTCATTCTGAAAAAAAAACTCGTTTTCAAAAGAAATATTCATTCAAATATGCCAACATTTCTATCAAAAAGACACGAACATCAGTTTTGGCTGGCTGTTACCCGGCCCAAGGGCGTAGACCTAAGAAGCGAAGGTCAGGAATTATAGCTATAGTTATTCCCTTTTATGACAACATGGGTCGTTATTCTGGGAAAACTCGTTTTCAAAAAAAATATTCATCCAAATATACCAGCATTTCTAACAAAAAGCCTCGAACCTCTGTTGCGGCTAACTGTTACCCTGACTTGAGGGCGTAGACCTAAGAAGCGAAGGTCAGGAACTTGTAGCTATAGTTATTCCCTTTCTGACAACATGGGTCGTCATTCTGGGAAAACTCGTTATTTAGAGAATTATTCATCCAAATATGCCAATAATTCATCAAATTGACTCGAACATCTGATTCGGCTAGCTGTTACCCGGCCCAAGGGCGTAGACCGAAAGTGCAAAGTTCACGACTGTGGTGCTTTAGCTATTCCCTTTCTGTCAACATATGTCGTCATTCTGGGAAAACTCGTTTTCAAGAGAAAAATTCATTCAAATATGCCTATATTTCTATCATATAGACTCGAACCTCTGTTTCGGCTGGCTGTTACCCGGCCAAATGGCGTAGACCTAAGAAGCAAAGTTCACGTATGTGTATCTATAGTTATTCCTTTACTGACAACATGGGTCGTGATTCTGGGAAAACTCGTTATCAAAAGAAATATTCATTCAAATATGCCAATATTTCTATCAAATAGGCTCGAACCTCTGGTACGGCTGGCTGCTACCTGGCCCAATGCGTAGACCTAAGAAGCGAAGTTCAGACATGTGTAGCTAAAGTTATCCCCTTTCTGACAACATTAGTCGTTATTCTGGGAAAACTCGTTTTCAAAAGAATTATTCCTCCAAATATGCCAACATTTCTATCAAATAGCCTCGAACCTCTGTTTCGACTTGCTGTTACCCGGCCCAAGGGTGTAGACCTAAGAAGGTAAGTTCACGAACGTGTATCTATAGTTTTTCCCTTTCAGGCAACATGGGTCGTCATTCTTGGAAAACTCGTTTTCAGGAGAAATATTCATCCAAATTTTCCAATATTTATATCAAATAGACTCGAACCTCTATTTCGATTGGCTGTTTCCCGGTCCAAGGGCGTAGACCTAAAAAGCGAAGTTCACGAATGTGTATCTATAGTTATTCCCTTCCAGGCAACATATGTCGTTATTCTGGTAAAACTCGTTTTGAAGAGAATTATTCATCCAATTATGCCAATTATTCTATCAAATAGACTCGAACTTCTGTTTCGGCTAACTGTTACCCAACCTAAGGGCGTAGACCTAAGAAGGCAAATTCACGAATGTGTATCTATAGTTATTCCTTTACTGGCAACATGGGTCGTCATTCTGTGAAAACTCGTTTCAAAAGAAATATTCATTCAAATATGCCAATAATTATATCAAATAGACTCGAACCTCTATTTCGATTGGCTGTTTCCCGGTCCATAGTCGTAGACCTAAGAAGCGATGTTCACGAATGTGTAGCTACAGTTATTCCCTTTCAGGCAACATGGGTCGTCATTCTGGGAAAACTAGTTTTCAAGAGAAATATTCATCCAAATATGCCAATATTTCTATCAAATGGACTCGAACCTCAGTTTCGGCTGGCTGTTACCCGGCCCAAGGGCGTAGACTTAAAAGCGAAGTTCACGAATTTGTATGTATAGTTATTCCCTTTCATGTAACATAGGTCGTCATTCTGGGAAAACTCGTTTTCAAGAGAAATATTCATCCAAATATGCCAACATTTCTATCAAATAGCCTCGAACCTCTGTTTCGGCTGGCTGTTACCCGGCCCATGGGCGTCGACCTAAGAAGCGAAATTCATGAATGGGTAGCTATCGTTATTTTCTTTCTGGTACTATAGGTCCTTATTCTGGGAAAACTCGTTTTCAGGAGAAATACTCATCAAAATATGCCACTACATGTATTTATGTTAAATAGACTCGAACCTCTGTTTCGTCTGGCTGTTACCCGGCCCAGGGGCGTAGACCGAACAAGCAAATTTCTTGAATGTGTAACTTTAGTGATTCCCTTTCTGGCAACATAGGTCCTCATTCTGGGGAAATTCGTTTTTAGGAGAAATATTCATCCAAATTTGCTAATATTTATATCAAATAGACTCGAACCTCTATTTCGATTGGCTGTTTCCCGGTCCAAGGGCGTAGACCTAAAAAGCGAAGTTCACGAATGTGTATCTATAGTTATTCCCTTCCAGGCAACATATGTCGTTATTCTGGTAAAACTCGTTTTGAAGAGAATTATTCATCCAATTATGCCAATTATTCTATCAAATAGACTCGAACTTCTGTTTCGGCTAACTGTTACCCAACCTAAGGGCGTAGACCTAAGAAGGCAAGTTCACGAATGTGTATCTATAGTTATTCCTTTACTGGCAACATGGGTCGTCATTCTGTGAAAACTCGTTTCAAAAGAAATATTCATTCAAATATGCAATAATTATATCAAATAGACTCGAACCTCTATTTCGATTGGCTGTTTCCCGGTCCATAGTCGTAGACCTAAGAAGCGATGTTCACGAATGTGTAGCTACAGTTATTCCCTTTCAGGCAACATGGGTCGTCATTCTGAGTAAAACTAGTTTTCAAGAGAAATATTCATCCAAATATGCCAATATTTCTATCAAATGGACTCGAACCTCAGTTTCGGCTGGCTGTTACCCGGCCCAAGGGCGTAGACTTAAAAAGCGAAGTTCACGAATTTGTATGTATAGTTATTCCCTTTCATGTAACATAGGTCGTCATTCTGGGAAAACTCGTTTTCAAGAGAAATATTCATCCAAATATGCCAACATTTCTATCAAATAGCCTCGAACCTCTGTTTCGGCTGGCTGTTAACCGGCCCATGGGCGTCGACCTAAGAAGCGAAATTCATGAATGGGTAGCTATCGTTATTTTCTTTCTGGTACCATAGGTCCTTATTCTGGGAAAACTCGTTTTCAGGAGAAATACTCATCAAAATATGCCACTATTTATGTTAAATAGACTCGAACCTCTGTTTCGTCTGGCTGTTACCCGGCCCAGGGGCGTAGACCTAACAAGCAAATTTCTTGAATGTGTAACTTTAGTGATTCCCTTTCTGGCAACATAGGTCCTCATTCTGGGGAAATTCGTTTTCAGGAGAAATATTCATCCAAATTTGCCAATATTTATATCAAATAGACTCGAACCTCTATTTCGATTGGCTGTTTCCCGGTCCATAGTCGTAGACCTAAGAAGCGATGTTCACGAATGTGTAGCTACAGTTATTCCCTTTCAGGCAACATGGGTCGTCATTCTGGGAAAACTAGTTTTCAAGAGAAATATTCATCCAAATATGCCAATATTTCTATCAAATGGACTCGAACCTCAGTTTCGGCTGGCTGTTACCCGGCCCAAGGGCGTATACTTAAAAAGCGAAGTTCACGAATTTGTATGTATAGTTATTACGTGTGTGAAGTTAGCCGTAACAGCCGCACCAACCGTAATACGGCTGTTACGGCTGACCGTAATATAGTATTGTGGCCGCAAATCACAGAAACGGTTAAAGTGAAGTGAATACAAAGATGGATATGACTTCAGATGTTGGTTATTCATAAAACGTTCGTTCATATCAGAAAATTTGGTGACAGATCAAATGAAAAAAAAAACAAATGTAGATTTGAACCTCTTTTTCTGACACGGGCGTAGTCACATAAAGATAGATTCACATAAAAGGTGTTATAATTATTCCTTTTCCGACAACATGGATCGTCATTCTTCGAAAACTCGTTTCTAAGTGAAAAAAACGTCAAAATATGCCTATATATCTATCAAATAGACTCGAACCTCTGTTTCGACTGGCTGTTACCCGGCCCAAGGGCGTAGACCTAATAAGGCAAGTTCACGAATGTGTATCTATAGTTATTCCCTTTCAGGCAACTTGGGTCGTCATTTTTCGAAAACTCGTTTCTAAGAGAAAAAAAACATCAAAATATGCCTTTATATCTATCAAATAGACTAGAACCTCTGTTTCGACTGGCTGTTACCCGGCCCAAGGGCGTAGACCTAATAAGGCAAGTTCACGAATGTGCAATTATAAATATTCCCTTTCTGACAACATGGGTCGTTATTCTGGATAAACTTATTTTTAAGAGAATTATTCATCCAAATATGCCAATAATTCATCAAATTAACTCGAACATCTGTTTCGACTGGCTGTTACCCGGCCACAGGGCGTAGACCTAAAAAGGCAAGTTCACGAATGTGTATGTATAGTTATTCCCTTTCAGGCAACATGGGTCGTCATTCTGGGAAAACTCGTTTTCAGGGAAATATTCATCCAAATATGCCAACATTTCTATCAAATAGATTCGAACCTCTATTTCGGCTGGCTGTTTCACGTCATAAAGGCGTAGACCTATGAAGCTAAGTTCACGAATGTGATGCTTTAGTTACATTTGTATTTCTTTCAGGCAACATAGGTCGTCATCCTAGGAAAACTCGTTTTCAAGAGAAATATTCGTCAAAATAAGCCAATATTTCTATCAAATAGACTCGAACCTCTGTTTCGGCTAACTGTTACCCGGCCTAAGGGCGTAGACCCAAGAAGCGAAGTTCACAAATTTGTATCTATAGTTATTCCCTTTCATGCAACATGGGTCGTTATTCTGAGAAAACTCGTTTTCAAAAGAAATATTCATCAAAATATGCCAACATTTCTATCAAATAGCCTCGAACTTCTGTGCGACTGGCTGTTTCCCGGCCCAAGGACGTAGACCTAAGAAGCGAAGTTCACGAATGTGTACCTATAGTTATTCCTTTATTGGCAACATGGGTCGTTATTATTAGAAAACTCGTTTTCAAAAGAAATATTCATCCAAATATGCCAACATTTCTATCAAATAGACTCGAACCTCAGTTTCGGCTGGCTGTTACCCGGCCCAAGGGCTAGTCAGAAAAAACAACTGGTGGTACAAATGTAAATTCCGTAAAAAACTCTCCATTTTTCCCGTATGCCATCTAACCTATTCACCAATTGATACATGTAACAAAACAAGATCATTAACAGCTATCTTTAACATGTGTCGATATTATTTCTAGCATTCCATCAAGATTGTACATAAAGTATGAGTACAGTCATGTATATCTTTCTGTTGCTTGACACTATCTAGGAGACCTATCGGAATTTTGTTTGGTAATATTTTTCCTTTTTTGACATTTGCACTAAGTTGTTACTAAGGTAGCCGACCGACTAGCTCAGTTAGTAGCACGGAAGTCTACTGATCGAGGGGTCACTGACGAAAGTATGCGCTTAGTACTAGTAGTTGGTTAACAGCTGAATCCTGAGATTTATCCTTTCCAGGAGGAGAGAGTAGGTTGACTGACCGCCGTTTATGACCTATACTATGTGTTGCTACGGCATTAAACCCATAAGTTACAAAGAGTTACTAAGATATATTGTATCACAGATTTACAAGTAGTTGAAAAATACCAGCTCAACATGCCGCAACTAAATAAAGTTTCTTACGCCATTTATATATCTAAAGCCACAGCAATGTGATAATATGTTCATCATATGAATCATGGATTCGCTCGCACCTTAATTTTGACGTTTTTTCCAAACAAATATTTTTATTTCCTCGCTCATAAAAATTTGGTCAAACCGCTATATAAAACAACTAAATTATAACAATGTTATATAAACAATGTTAACAATTAAGATAATACGTTTAAAAAGTCTAATAATAATTACCAGTTAATTGCTAACAGGAGAGAGATTCGACGTAGTTTTGGGGTTCTGAATAAGTCAATAATCGAATACTTTTGTCGTCTGGGTCAGTCGAAGGTTGTGAGGCCATAAACTCTGCCAAATCACTTATTTTCCCTTTTATTGTATCTAGCTACCGTTTTGATTATATTCTTTGCTTGTTCCAGTTTATCATGAGCAATATACCATCTAAAACTTTCTGGAATTATGCTCCGCACCACAAGGATACCTGCGAGATATACTTGCATGTAACTGCAAATGATTACAATCAACTCAATGTGCCCATGAGCCACCACCTTCTTGAATAGATGTTGAACGTATAAACTTCTAAGAAAAGAGCTGCATATTTAGTAGACGCATGCATATCTAAATGGATAACACATGTTTTAACAAGTAAAAAGTATGCTAGTAGCGTTGTTAATTGTTGGGTGTGTGCACATCCAGGAGTACATGTACTTACATAAATAAATCAACTGTTGTGAGTACGCAAATATGCAAATTGAAGGACAAGGCATGATCAGCCGATTGACCAAGTCGGGCCTACTTGGACACCCGTCTACCCGAATCAGAGGCCAAAGCAGTGTGTTGGGAAGACTGGAGATCCCTGGGTCTCCCTCAATTACCAGGATCCTCCTTTCCCGGTTACGAGACGCTGCCCACGGCAAACGGGAAGTTTTGGTGTTAGCCATATGCCCATCATGCAGGCCCAAATAGCACCTACATACTGGGCACCTGTTTCTCCTCCTCGCCACGTAGAGGTCACCAAACAGACAAATATACGAAACGGTCTTATTATACAGACCCTTTTGTTCACAAATTAAGCATTTGGGTCTTAATAATTGTTAAAATTGCATGATTTTAAAATAAAAAAGTGGTCTTTATAGCGGAGTTTTACTGTATTACATTATATTGATATATGATTATCGAGCGGTTATGGCATTGAACTGGTAATCATTAGATAGCCAGCTCCGCGTTGGTTCGAATCCCATTATAATCTACATTGTTGTTAGCTTATTGCTGGGGGACCAGGAAGCAGACTTGAAAGTGATTAATCCAAGTTGTAAGAACTTGTTTCACAATTGAGCTAAAATGAATTGATATAAAACTAGTTAGTGTGGTTAAGTACATGTACATGTATATAACTATTGTTTGAATATGATATACTGCAATACTTTTGGTTCATGAGGACAACGTACATGTATATTGAAGATGAATACCAATTTGTTATTATCTGTTCACCCTATTCAAATATTCGTAAACTGTATTCATTTAAACGTCATTTGTAATAAAAAAATAGGCACAACACAAAATATGTACCATAAACGTGGGAGAAGACATTTACAGAAAATGTGTTTCACATAATCGCGGAAGATAATTAATAAAGACAACACTTCGATGACCATTGATAAATGGTAATTTATGATATAGGTTGTTTAGGACAGGTTTAGACAAAACACGAGGATATCATTATCATATATATACTTAACGAAACTTTTAAGTACACCGATTTCAATGTTGTCATAAATTTTCATTTTGCAACATTTATGTCCGATCGTTAATGCAAATGTGTACAGGACTATACTGTTGTCTGCTTGCATGGTTTTCATGCTTTTTAATTGATGCAAAATTGGTTTTGTTGTGCATGTGCAGAAAAGCGGAAATGCGCACGTTCTTATCGTGCAAAAATCACACGTTTTCAGTTTTAGTAAAAATCATTAGTGCGTTGATATGCACAACGAAAAATCAAATAATGGCTTGAATGTCGCTTCAAGAACGAGAAATTGCTATAGGTCTTTTGCCAGACGGTGCGTCATCTGCAGAATATGTCTTCTAATTGCTAATTTGCTGTTCACTCAAAACAATTAAAAAATATTCCCATATCAACCCATGCGCGACAAAAATGGTTTTGCATTGATAGAGTAGCATGAAAACCATGAAAGCAAAGGTCAGTCATATCCAACTATTTGTTCTTTCGTAACTTATTGATTTGACTACTCGATAAAATCGATAATTAATCAGACCCTCCGTTGTTGCGCTCGGTATTGTTCGGAAATTTCCGATATAACACCCTGCTGTAATCATAAATTGATAAAAATGATCAACCCCATCAGTGTATCACGTGATAGACTCTGCATGACGTCTATTACCAACATTTTATATCTTTTATATTTTCATGTAAGCTTATATATAACCAACCACACAATGCGCGGTAAGAATGAAAATATATTCCTTAGAGTTTTATTTACGTTTCCTTTTATGAACAGAATAAAAATTTATAAACTTTGAGTCATACATATTATTTTCATAACACGTTGTATGTATTTTCATTTGCAACAGCGTTAGTAAATGTACATATTAATACATGTACTTAAAATAAATATAAATTTCAATGATAATTAAAAACATCAATCAATATGCATAAAAATTTTACACTTAATAGACGCTATAACTCTGGAAGGCAAATATGAACGCATTCTCGTTCCCAGAGTCTAGTAGAGTTATCAATACCAGATTGTTATGAACAGAAGAACTCATCAACCATATCAAGCTGGTGAGCGTAAAACTATTGACCTCTGCAGCAGAAGAATCCTCCCATTGAATTTCATGTCCATTTGCTGATATTTGTTGTCCATGTACGCGTGTCCTGCTGAAATTGAACAAGTCGTCTCGGACTTTTTGTCTTTGAGATGTTTGTTGTCCATATACGCGTATCCTGCTGAAATTGAACAAGTCGTCTCGGACTTTTTTGTCCTTGAGATGTTTGTTGTCCATATGCGCGTGTTCTGCTGAAATTGAACAAGTCGTCTCGGACTTTTCGTCCTTGAGATGTTTGTTGTCCATATACGCGTGTCCTGCTGAAATTAAAAAAGTTGTCTCGGTCTTTTTGTCCTTGAGATGTTTGTTGTTCAATGAAATTCAAAACATTGTGTTGTTTTTTTATTTTTCAAAATAAAATATAAACAAAGGATTGTCCCAACAATGTCGTACCAATTAAATTAACTTTTACGAAAATTTTGAGGACTTGCCATTGTTTGCATTTTGATCTGTCCCCAAACCATTTCGACCCAAGCGTTTTTTGGGTATGAAAATATTGAGGGAGGAATCTTTGTTTACATTTTGATTCGTCTCCACACCATTTCGACCCAAACATTTTTTTACGAAAATATTGGAGAAAAAATCTTTGTTTACATTTTGATTTGTCCCCGAACTTTTTCGACCCAAACTTTCTTATGTACGAAAATATTTGGGGACGAATCTTTTTTTACATTTTGATTTCCCATACCATTTTGAACCCAAATTTTTTGGTACGAAAATATTGAGGAACGAATCTTAGTTTACATTTTAATTCGTCCCCAAACTTTTTTGACCGCAACTTTTTGAGTACGAAAATATAAGGGGACGAAATTTTGTTTACATTTCGATTCGTTCCCAAACAATGTGGACGACAACTTTTTGGTACGAAAATATTGAGGGACGAATACTTTGCATTTTGATTTGTCCCCAAACCATTGGACCCCAACTTTTTTGGGTACGAAAATATTGAGGGACGAATCTTTGTTTGCATTTTGATTCGTCCCTAAACCATTTAGACCACAACTTTTTTTGGTACGAAAAAAATTGGGGACGAATCTTTGTTTACATTTTGATTCGTCCCGAACTCATTCGACACCAATTTTTTTGGGTACGAATATATTGAGGGAAGAATATTTGTTTACATTTTAATTCGTCCCCGAACTCATTCGACCCAAACTTTTTTGGGTTCTAATATATTGAGGAACAAATCTTTGTTTACATTTTGATTCGTCCCCCAACCATTTCGACCCCAACTTTTTTGAGTACGAAAATATTTGGGGACGAATCTTGTTTACATTTTGATTCGTCTCCGAACTTATTCGACTCCAACTTTTTTTGGGTACGAAAATATTTGGGGACGAATCTTGTTTACATTTTGATTCGTCCCCGAACTTATTCGACTCCAACTTTTTTGGATACGAAAATATTTAGGTACGAATCTTGTTTACATTTTGATTCGTTCCCGAACTTATTCGACCCCAATTTTTTGAGTACGAAAATATTTGGGGACGAATGTTGTTTACATTTTGATTCGTGCCCGAACTTATTCGACCCCAACTTTTTTAGGTACGAAAATATTTAGGTACGAATCTTGTTTACATTTTGATTCGTTCCCGAACTTATTCGATCCCAATTTTTTTGAGTACGAAAATATTTGGGGACGAATGTTGTTTACATTTTGATTCGTGCCCGAACTTATTCGACCCCAACTTTTTTAGGTACGAAAATATTTGGGGACGAATCTTGTTTTCGTTTTGATTCGTCCCCGAACTTATTCGACCAAACTTTTTTTGGGTACGAAAATATTTGGGGACGAATCTTGTTTTCGTTTTGATTCGTCCCCGAACTTTTTCGACCCCAACTTTTTTTGGGTACGAAAATATTTGGGGACGAATCTTGTTTACATTCTGATTCGTCCACGAACTTATTCGACCCCAACTTTTTTTGGGTACGAAAATATTTGGGGACGAATCTTGTTTACATTTTGATTCGTCCCTTAACTTATTCGACCCCAACTTTTTTTGGGTACTAAAATATTTGGGGACGAATCTTGTTTACATTTTGATTCGTCCCCGAACTTATTCGACCCCAACTTTTTTGGTTACGAAAATATTTGGGTACGAATCTTGTTTACATATTTATTCGTCCCCGAACCTATTCGACCACAACTTTTTTTGGGTACGAAAATATTTGGGGACGAATTTTGTTTTCGTTTTGATTCGTCCCCGAACTTATTCGACCCAACTTTTTTTGGGTACGAAAATATTTGGGGACGAATCTTGTTTTCGTTTTGATTCGTCCCCAAACCATTTCGACCCTAACTTTTTTTGAGTACAAAAATATTTGGGGACGAATTTTGTTTACGTTTTGATTCGTCCCCAAACCATTTCGACCCCAACATTTTTGAGTACGAAAATATTTGGGGACGAATCTTGTTTACAATTTGATTCGTCCCCGAACTTATTCGACCCCAACTTTTTTGGGTACGAAAATATTTGGGGATGAATCTTGTTTACATTTTGATTCGTCCCCGAACTTATTCGACCCCAACTTTTTTGGGTACGAAAATATTTGGGGATGAATCTTGTTTACATTTTGATTCGTCCCCGAACTTATTCGACCCCAACTTTTTTTGGGTACGAAAATATTAGGGGAAGAATCTTGTTTACATACTTATTCGTCCCCGAACTTATTCGACCCCAACTTTTTTTGAGTACGAAAATATTTGGGGACGAATGTTGTTTACATTTTGATTCGTGCCCGAACTTATTCGACCCCAACTTTTTTAGGTACGAAAATATTTGGGGACGAATCTTGTTTTCGTTTTGATTCGTCCCCGAACTTATTCGACCAAACTTGTTTTGGGTACGAAAATATTTGGGGACGAATCTTGTTTTCGTTTTGATTCGTCCCCGAACTTTTTCGACCCCAACTTTTTTTGGGTACGAAAATATTTGGGGACGAATCTTGTTTACATTCTGATTCGTCCACGAACTTATTCGACCCCAACTTTTTTTGGGTACGAAAATATTTGGGGACGAATCTTGTTTACATTTTGATTCGTCCCTGAACTTATTCGACCCAAACTTTTTTTGGGGTACTAAAATATTTGGGGACGAATCTTGTTTACATTTTGATTCGTCCCCGAACTTATTCGACCCCAACTTTTTTGGGTACGAAAATATTTGGGGACGAATTTTGTTTACATTTTTATTCGTCCCCGAACTTATTCGACCCCAACTTTTTTTGGGTACGAATCTTGTTTTTTATTTTGAAACGTCCCCAGACCATTTTGACCCTAAATTTTTTTAGGGACGAAAAAAGTTGGATTCGAAATGACTCAGGGATAATTCATGTGGTAAACAACGATTTGTCAATAATATTTTCGTAACAGGAAAAATGTTGAGTTCGAAATTATTATTGAACGAATCCTGTTTGATTTATTTTATGAATAATAAAACAACAACACAATTTAATGAATTTACTTGGACAACAAACATCTCAAGGACAAACGGTCCGAGATGACTTGTTAAACAACCAGACCAAAGTATATCAAGTACATGAAATTGGACAACAAACATCTCAAGGGCAAAAAGTCCGAGATGACTTGTTAAATTTCAGCAGGACACGCGTATATGGACAACAAACATCTCTAGGACAAAAAGTCCGAGATGACTTGTTAAATTTCAGCAGGACACGCGTATATGGACAACAAGTATCTCAAGGACAAAAAGTCCGAGACGACTTGTTCGAAAAAAATTGGACCGAATGTACATAAAACTCATTGGGTGGATTCTTCTACTGCAGAGATCAATAGTTGTACATTCATCATCTTGACATTCTTGATAAGAACTTCTGTTTATAACAATCTGAAAAAAAACAAAAACAAGAAACATTAACTGAAGTGTGATATTTTGACGGACTATACTAAATTATTTTTTTAAGCACAGATTACTGTATCAAAACATTATACAAATTTTCTTTACAATCAACGTTGATTTTGTTTAGTCCAATTAAAAAGCATATTCAACACATCAACCAAAGAAAGTTTTTTAACTACCCCTTGTAATTACATGCATTACAAGTAAGTTCAAAGAGAAATGTAAAATCATCCTTCTTAACAGTGCTGAGTATGGTAACTAACTACAAAAAGTTCTGATTTATTTATAATTATATCATGCTTAAACAGATATGATGTATTAAACTTGCAATCCTCAGTGAACATTCAACTTCTTTTCTTTGGACTGAACAAATTCAATGCTGATGTTGGGATTTAAACTAGGCCTATGATTTTAATACAACACCTTCTGTGAATTCAAATGACAAAGTCTAAATCTTAGTCATAATAATTGCTACACATGTATGAGTAACTAGATTTAATCTTGAAAAAAAGTCATGCATAAATACTATGCATAGTAGAACTATAACTAATCATTTCATTTTTTTATTGAATGTATGTGAAAACAGCAGTAAAGTCAGCAGTACAGTATAGCAGTAAACCTTCACTGCTACAAATCCAAGTATCTTATATCTCCTTATCTTCTGTCAGTTAAATGTAGATATGTTCTTGATTTTCATGTATAACATTAAAGCTGACAGTAACATTCAAAACAGTACCTTAAATTTACATTATGATTATATCGTTTCTTCGAATTTGATTTATATGACTAATGTATTCAATATTTCAACTTGACTATCATCATCGCCGTCATAACCATAACCATTATTATTGAAAGTTGGAGCAATACAACTACAAATGTATCATTTTTAAAAGTTTTACAGCTGTACTGTTGACATTTTTAGCAGAAAAGTTTTACTGCTGAACTACAAACTTTGTAGCAGTAAAGTTACTGAAGTTACTGCTGACTTCACATACTCTTCTACTATTAATCTTTATTACATTACACAATGTATATTTAACTATAGTAAAGAAATTAGCCACTAATTGCACTGAGATACAAAAACTAGTATTATACATTATGTGTACAATTCCAACCAAAAGTTTGGAGACAAATGAAATTTACAACTAAAATTATTTAATTTCATTTTGTAGAAACATTATTTTTTAACTACATTTTGAATGATTGTTGATAAAATGAAAACAAATTTATAAATGCATCACATTCATATGAATCAGCATCTGACCTTACAAAGCCTCCAAAACTTAGTAATGTTGTTTCCTATAAACAAAGTTTCATATCACCATAACCATATCTAAAACATTTTAAAATAAACAATTTTCAAATTTTCAATAAAAGCTGTATAGAGCCTTCAGAGTTAAATGTCTCCAAACATTTGGTTGCCACTATATATACACTGTATAACATATACTGTCTTTGACTTCAAACCCTTTAGATCCCAATTAGGGACTTTAGTCAGTTATCTTTCCCTGATAAAATCTGAAGCAATCCAATTGGTAAGTAGGTCCTTTCAGTTGGCGGTATGACTAAACAGCGAATATGACTCATATTCGCGAATATGAGATAAAGTGCGAATATGATTTTTATTTTTCAAATAACTCTTTATGTATACAATTATTTATATTGAATTTATTTCCCAACATTTAATATGTTGATTATCTCCTGAAAATTAAAAAATCCACTGTTAAAATGATGATTTTATTGAAGTTTTAGCAGTTTTCAAGTCATATTTGCTAGGATACGTTGATAATAACAATGCGAATATGAATGTTTTTTGGACATTTTTGCTTAGAACTTATGGGATAATTAATTAATTTATTATTACATAATGTCATATATGAAACTATGACTGTAATTAGAAAATAATAGGAAACTGCGTGAGTTTGTGATTTATCGTAGTTTGAAGGCATATTAGCTATGTAAATCTCATATTCGCTCAGTTTCTAAAAATAGATCGTTCTTCACGACGAATATGACTTTTAAAATATTAGGTTAAGATTTAATAACTTGAAAATATTTTATTTCAAAAAGGTTTTTGTGCTAGATTATCTAATAAATAAGATTTTTTGTTTAATAAGGGTACATGTAGTTGAATTCTTTAAGTAAACTCGTCATAAAATCTCATATTCGCTCAGTTTCTAAAAATAGATCATATTCGCTCAGCGTTCTCCTACCAGCGCATATGACTTTTAGTATTAATTAGTAAAATTAGATTATATTTGCTTAGTGTTCTTCTACAATCGGATATGACTTTTAGCTAAGTCTTGATAATGGGGCTTTAATTATCATGGAATTGAAAGTTTTATTAATGGAAATTTCATGCTGAAATATTGCACGTTCTGCCATTGTCCCACAACAGACACTTCATTATACTATTTTGATAAAGATATATATATAATCTATGTAAATGAATATTTTTATGAACAAACCTAAAGATGTGTACATGTTTAGTGAAGAAAACATGATTAACTTACACATTAGCACGCAATTAGACATGTAACGTTTGATGAAACTGACATTATCGTCTCCATATAGTAACCGCCTATACTGTTGGCATTTGAAAATTGTGTAAGTTAAGGGTGTCACCAATAGAATGTAAAGAATTATGCTATTACAAAATTATCACGTTTTACAAACTGACAAAAACAGTTTCATAAAATTACAATAGTTTATACAGTAAAGGAACCGCATTCATAGTCTTAAATGTTATTTATTGAAGGTTGTTGTTTTAATAATTATTGTTTATTTATAAAACAAAAGACATCAAAGTTTGAAAGTGATAATGATGATAATATTACAAATTTAACGTGTTCTCAACTTTTTCATTATGTCTTTTTTATTTCTATTTTATGCTGAAATATTCAATGTAAAACGGTGCACGAATGCAGATACAGTTGAGTTCACACTAAAGTTTACACCCTAGTGCACTTGGAGTGCACTTCATCCACACCTGAAGTGCACTTGAAGTGCACTTTGAGGTGCAGTTTAGTTCAGCCAATTTATTGAATTAATATTTACGTTTATAAAACCTGGTAAACAGTTAAAACATATATTTCAACTCTTATATTAAGACTAAAACACGAAATTATTCATAAAGCTAAAAGTCATATTCGCTGGTTGAAGAACGCTGAGCGAATATGATCTATTTTTAGTAACTCAGCGAATATGAGATTTTTCTAATATGTTTAACTTAAATTACTAGCAATATTAAACAAAATATTATGGTTTTTGAATAAATGTTCCAAACTTGTACATATATTTTATCTCTTAAAATCTTAAACTTAAACATAAAATTCATATTCACAAAGCTAAAAGTCATATTCGCTGGTAGAAGAATGTTGAGCTAATATCTATTAATAGTAACTCAGCGAACATGAGATTTTCTGTAATGTTTTACTTAAATTTCTAGCAATATTAAACAAAATATAATGATTATTAAATAATTTTCTTAACTTGAACATATATTTTAACTCTTTTATACTTAAACTTAAACACAACATTCATATTCACAAAGCTAAAAGTCATATTCGCTGGTTGAAGAACGCTGAGCCAATATGATCTATTTTTAGTAACTCAGAGAATATGAGATTTGATGATCATAATGTTTTAATTAATTTACGAGCAATATGAAACAGAATAAAAATATTAATTATTATTTATCAAATATTGTAGCAAATATACTTTTTTGAATAGTAAATTGTTCAACTTGAACATATATTTTCAATTTGTAATCTTTAACAATGACAAAGAAGTCATATTCGCTTAGATTGTAAGGCGAATATGACTCAATTAATATATTATCCTGGATAAAAACTTTATTTCTTTACAAAAAATCATTTTAAAAGTTAAAACTAATACTTAAAATAACTTTATTCTAAGTAAATACACAATATTTGGTCGACATGACAAGTATATTTAGAGTTACAGTAGAACTTGGTTGTAACATACTCGGTTGTAACATACACTCGGTTATAACATACCACTTTTCCTGGCCCAATTTTCATATTTTGTATATAACATACTTAGTATGCTATATGGATATAACATACACTCGGTTATAACATACCACTTTTCCTGGCCCAATTTTCATATTTTGTATATAACATACTTAGTATGCTATATGGATATAACATACACTCGGTTATAACATACCATTTTTCCTGGCCCAATTTTCATATTTTGTATATAACATACTTAGTATGCTATATGGATATAACATACACTCGGTTATAACATACCACTTTTCCTGGCCCAATTTTCATATTTTGTATATAACATACTTAGTATGCTATATGGATATAACATACACTCGGTTATAACATACCATTTTTCCTGGCCCAATTTTCATATTTTGTATATAACATACTTAGTATGCTATATGGATATAACATACACTCGGTTATAACATACCATTTTTCCTGGCCCAATTTTCATATTTTGTATATAACATACTTAGTATGCTATATGGATATAACATACCTTGGTTATAACATACCTTTTTTCTTTGGCCCAGCGAGTATGTTATATCCAAGTTTTACTGTATTTGAAAAATAAAAGTCATATTCGCACTTTATCTCATATTCGCGAATATGACTCATATTCGCTGTTAAGTCATACCCTTCAGTTGGAATCCTTGGATTTTATTGTTGAATTCCTAAGTAAGGATAACAAAATATTTCATCTAATATCTTTCTTGGTAATGAAGATATTAACAGAAGTGATAAAATTTAGATAGTTTTTTACCTTACAAATACTTATCTCAAATTCCAAACAAATTAAATGATTTACAAAAAAGTTATTAATGATTATTTTTTGGCAATTTTCTATTGATAAGTAAGTGATCCAAGTGATCCAACTAATAGAACCTACCTATTTAAATAGTATACAAGGGGAAATCACTGTCTAAAGTCTCTTATTGTATAATACTAGATCAGGACAACTCAACACAAAGGAACTTATGCCATCCATAGGAACAACTCAACCTGAAGACAATTCAACCCCAGAACATCTCAACATGTATCTAATATGATTATTATTTGATTTAAAAAATGATAATTTTAAATTAAAAATGATAATTTAAATGCTACTCTCACTTTTTAACAACTATATAGATATGAAATAATAATTCATTTTATTCCTTAATATCTTTCATACACGATAAACTTAAAAATAATATATGATATAGGATGAGTTGTCCACATGTAATAAAGCAGTCTCTACTTCGGGTTGAGTTTTCCATGGTTGGAGTTGTACCTGACCTTGACATAACAGTGATAACACATATTCCATATAATTTAAATCAAGGAATAAAAGTACCTGCTCTGTATAGTTGAAAGTTCTGGTGATGGAGGTCTGTAGAGTAGAGATCCTTAGTTTCATTGTCATCATAACCATTCATAACATAACTAAATACATTCTAGTGCTGAAATAAGAAAGGGAGATAACCATTCATAACTTAACTAAATACATTCCAAACTCCCCACAGCGGTTATTTCCCTTTATTAAATCAATAGCAAAGCGTGACGTACAAGCACTGTGAGGAGTTTGTGGTTAACGTAGCAAAGCGTGACGTAAGCACTGTGAGGAGTTTGTGGTTAAAGTAGCTAAGTGTGACATAAGCACTGTGAGGAGTTTGTGGTTAAAGTAGCAAAGCGTGACGTAAGCACTGAGAGGAGTTTGTGGTTAAAGTAGCAAAGCGTGACGTAAGCACTGTGAGGAGTTTGAATACATTCTAGTTCTGAAATAACCAAGGGAGATAACTATCAATATAATGAAAAACATAAGTGGGCATTATTTAAATGTTCAAATTTATTCCACTGTCAGTGGAGCATAAATTAACTCTGCTGACTTAAATTTAATTTTATCAATCAAGAGTACAGAAGTGCTGTAGTGAATATTCAAGTCAATGGGGTTAATTTATGTGCCACTAAAAGTTGAATAAAATTGAACAATAGTTTCTTATTCTATGTATTTACAGTTTGATTTTTAAAACTGCCAAAGCTTGAATAATTTCGCAGTGACTAAATGGAATTATTTTATATATACACCAACAGCCTACTAAAATTATTTTATACCTAAGCTAAAAGCTTATTATACAAATATCATTTATCACATTAACAAAGGCACTATAAAATTATTGATGTTTTGAAAAAACAAACAATAACATTTAAGGTAAAATTCCCATAATGCTATTTTACAGTCATTCATATATTTCAAAATCATGATAAATTATTGCAAAACATAATATTTTTCACCTTACATCATGTTAATAATTAAGTATGAATTAGATTCATCAAACAAAAGTCTGTTGCAAAATTACTGATAAATTATCTCCCTTTGATATGAAAAATTGTGTAATTTAAATAAGTTGGTAATAGATTGTAGTTTACGTAATTTAAGAATCTGTACAAGCAAAATATCAGATTTTTACATAGATTTGTATAAAGGGAATTCTAGAATTCTACCTTAAGAACATGTTAAACAGTTTTCATTTTCGATTCAATTTTTATGTCAACATTATAAATGGAACCATGATGGTCAAACCTGGTGTATTAATTCATTTACTTCTAACTTATATTCTTAAATAGCCAAATCTATTTTAGACATAAACAAAAGAAAAAAGTCAGGTTAGCAGAGAACAGTATAGAACTGCTAGAACCAGTTATAAAACTTGAACGACCCGGTTAGATGTTGTCAGGGAAGAAGTATTGTGATACTGTCCGCAGACAACTGTACAAGTCAGACAAGTTGAGCAAAGTAATTCTGCGCCCCTGGATCCCCTTGTGTACACTGTGTCAAGTGTAAAGGTACTTTTAGATGGCAATGTATACAGGGTCACAATACCACATGACAATGACTTCACAAATGCTATGGTTTCAAGAAGAATAAAATTAAGAAATTGCTCGACTTAGACAATTAAAGAGCTGTAAATATTTTAATTTTTGTCACATTTCCATAATACCTATGCAAGACTAAGCAGAGAAGTGTGTACTATTTGCTGTACATCACATCTTCAATGCCTATTTTCAGCTTGCTTCTTTATTTATTTATTTATTGGAGTTAACGCCGTGTCAACACAATTTAGATCATTTTACGGCGTCCAGCGCACCTAACCTAGCTTTCCTGGACCATTGTCTATAACCAGTACTCACCTACCCTTCCACAAGGCAGGAAACTTCTCCCTATTATCTATTCAATGGAGGAAAATCGACATTATTGTCAAATTTTCATGGAAGGGTATAACCTCCCCGGGGTGGGATTCAAACCCGCACCCCCTCAGGCATGAGATTCCAAATCCAGGCGCGCTACCAACTGGGCTATCGACCCGGGTTCAGTTTGCTTCAGTTACAAGTCTTCTCCATTTTCTTTAAATAGTTAGCATTTGAAAATCGTAGTCGGTTATCCTAGGTATCATGGAAATCTGACAACATTAAAAATACTTAAAACTCTTTAAGTCTCTCAGTTGGGGCGGATTCTTGACTTTTTTCCTCTTGAAACTGTAACATTTGTGACATCATAGTTGAATGGTATTGTCACCATAATATATATCTTCCTCTGCTTGTCTGCATCTGAGATCTGCAATCATTGAACTTTTTATCTGAGATGAGAAGGATCCGACAAACTCAACCCAAAGACAACTCAGCTCATATGAACAGAAAACCCAACCCGTGAACAACTAAACCTAGACACTCAACAAGGATTATATATTATTAGTTATTAAAGTTAAAAACATCTTTTAAACTATTTTTTTATTAAATGTAAGGTTATCATGTTGTGTAGATATTATTATTATTATTATAATTATTATTATTATAAAATAATAATAATAATAATAATAATAATAATAATAATAAAGACTTTATTTAAAGAGGCTACACATTTGGATAAATCCAATCTTCCATGTGTGCCTCTATTATTCTATATCTATGATTTAAAACACAATTGTTTGGTTAACCCTGGATAATAAAGGTAGAATTCCCATAATACCAACTTACAGTCATTATACTTGAAAGCTATCATAAATGTTCATATCATAATAATTTCAAGTCATTACATTATGTTATTGTACGATTATATTGACATTCTATATATAGAATTTTGCAATAGAAAATACAATTTGTAGGTTAATTTAGTGTTAATTTAGTGTCGATATCCAATCCGACTCAAACGCTTCAGAATATCTATTTTTGGAATGGACGCGAGTTTGAATCTACAGATGCCTTTTTAATTTTTTTATTCTTTTTATTGTTAGCATTTCAATTTTCTGAATATTTTGTTTAATTTTATTCAGTATCTTTTTGAATACAAAAAGCACTACAACCAAACAATGTCAAATAGTATTTAGTTTCACTGGCAGTGTCCTTTGGGCTACTGGGCGTTCTCTTTTACGGTGTCTATTTTTGGCGGTAAAAACTAACAAAGACAATTATGATTTTCATGATGCACAAAGGCATTGTGTTTTACAAAATCCGTCCACGATTTAAATAAGAAAAAAATAGATAAAAATAAGTATCTATTGGGATTCGAACCCACGACTAAAAGGTTGACAGATCGACCGTCTTACCACTAGGCCACACAAACTTTGATACACATTGCATACAAGATATAATACATAAGTGTTTACTCTAACAATACATTCCACATGAACTGCTGGAGTTAATCCGAGCATTAAATATTCTGTGTTATGTGACGTTTTAATTTATGCAATCGGACAGTTCAATATAATCGTACAATAATATTATGAATGGATTAGGAAACAAAATAATAATGAAAACTGTTGATAAGTGGTTATCTCCCTTTGGTATGAAAATAGTGTAAGTTTTTAATTTCTCTATATACAAAACGTGGATTGCCCCCAAGACTGTAGTAACCTGTTCTTTAATTAAATCAATACACTTACTACAGTCTTGCGACAACCCTCAAAATTGTTTAGTAATAGTTGATAAAATTTAAGTAAAGGACAAGGAGAAAACACAATTAGATACAAGTTTTGTTAAAAATTTACTATAGTTACAATAATAGTTTTGTATTAAAAGTAGAATTCTACCTTTATTATCGCATTTTATTCCAAGTAATCTTTGAAGTTTTGCAATAAATTCAATTAAATTTATTTAATCTTATTTAAAATGAACAACATAACACCAAGAACCTTAATGGTGACAGTTGTCTAACTTCATATAGATACATTGTTGAATGTTATCTAAAAAAAATTTTTAACAAATATTTACTTTTATAAAAACATTCTACTATGTATCTATTAGGTTTTTCTAATTGATAAATTTCCAAAAGAGTAAAATTTAAACATAAACATTAAATTTACAATTATCATAAAATGGTTATTTAATTTAATCTTAATATAAAACAATACATTTTCAATCTGCAAAAACTAAAATATCTTTGACACATTATTATGCAATCATCATATTTCAAATCTTTCCATTTTTAAATCTTTCTTATTTTATATTCTAAATTGCTAATTATCATTGTTTTTTATTTTATAAATATTTTCACAACATGATAAACTTACACTTTTAGAATATATCAGGGCTAGAATTTAAGCTCGCATACTCGCAAAATGCGAGTAGAATTTGAAAATTGCGAGTTATTTTTATTTAACTTGCAAATTTTCGCAAGTTTAAATCACTGCAAAATAATAATGTCTTAACTAATGAGGCTAAAATCAGCTTTTGAATGACCAGATAGATCGATGATATAATATTATTAAAGATTCACAGTAAAAACATGTTCGATAACCTCGTCTATCTCACTAGAACGCACTTGTTCTATCTTTAGTAAGTATAGTACTAAGTTGCTTTTATATTGCATATACGAATAGTTACTTTGTATGCTATTAAAATTTGAAAAAAATGCAAGTCATTTTTTCAATTTGTGAGTTGAAATAAAAGCAACTCGCAAAAATTTGCTAGTCCAAGTTTTTGTTAAATTCATGCCCTGAATATATTGAAAACTATAAGATGATTGTAATAACTTAATTTACTAATAAATACTAATAAAATATTGTAACAGAGTAAAAATCTATTCAATAGTTTTGTTTTAGAAGGGAGATCATTCTGACTGTCTTGTTTAAGTTAGTTTTTGATACATATTACTACATTGTCTCCCTTGTTATAAATTATTTAATAATTAATAATTAATTATGCTTTTTTAAAACACTTAAGGTATTGACCCTCCAAATTTTGTCCCTACTTCAAGGTGAGTTGAGCACGAGTTGAGTTGTAGCAGAACAGCTGAGAATCTAATGTTTCATGATCAATTAGTTAAGGGCCCGTTTCATCAAAATTTAAAATCGCTCGCATGTGTTCATTGCCATCGCCAATCACAACTTGCTGTTTGGCGATATTTCCTTACGACACGTTTCATTAACATTTTCGCTACTTTTTGCAAATCGGCGATGTAAAATATCAAAACCAGTCCAATATTGTATGATGTCATAGAGCGCGCACCTGTATGTCAAGCTGCAGATGAAAACAAAATGGAAAGTAGCGCAGCCGCTGGCAGAGTTTGGAGGGAAGAAGAGTTAACAGTGATGGTAGATTTCATACACAAAAATCAACATATTTTCATTAAAAAAAATGAATCATAATGTTAAACCCTCTGAAAAGAGGTTGAAGTGGTTAGAATTGACAGAACTGTACAAGTAAAAGAAAATCATTTGCACAGGACCATCACAAGTGTTTTATTAATAATAATTTGGCAACCTATTTACACTGTGTTATTTTATGACTAGTTACGATTAAGGATGACGTCAGACAATATCTGTAGAAGTTATTTTTAGATGTAAACAAACCATACAGCCAAGTAGATTAATGGAGATATCCAAATTAAAAAAAAAATCATTAACTTTTACCTAGTATTAAAAAGAGTATACCATGAAGAAAATAATATGTATATATATTTCCTAAACAGAATAAGTTTAATTTATAATCTTAAAGGGGGAGATTCATTGAACAATCATTTTGGGATCGAATGTATATAAAAAATTTTTGATAACAGCTGCCTATATGCTGCCTTGCGATATGTATTTGGTGATCGCTGATTTTTAGGCGTTATCGCCTCTAACAGGTGCACGGGCGATGCACGATAATTTGATGAAACGCAATTGGCGTTGAAAATTTGCAATGGCGAGGAACAAATGGCGATATCACCGATTTACGATTTGATGAAACGCAATTGGCGAAATTATTTAAAATTGGCGATATATCGCCGAAAAACAGGCGAGCGATGTGTTGGTGAAACGGGCCCTAAAACAACAACAATAACCAAAATATACCTTTACATATCTTTCTATCTTGTCCCCAAATGACACACATATGATGTAGAATTTTTCGGTCTCAAGTTTGATCATGGTCTAAGCTGAGTGATATCCTATACACAGCAGACCTCCAAGGATGATCCTGTGAAAAAGACAAACAAATTGGTAAAAACTTCATTGATTCACTTTCTTGTCTAACATATTTGCACCAATAGTTAAATCTTTATTTAACTGTCAGTGGAGCACACACTAACCCTGCTAATTTAGACAGGTATGGATAACTATCTTTTCAATCGTAAGTACAGAAGTACTGTAGAGGGTTTATAAATACAAGGGGTTATTGTTAGCGCCAGTGACAGTTAAATAAGCTTTAACTACAGTACCCACCAAAAATTTGGAGTCATAAGAAATTTACTACAATTCTTGAATTTTGATGATTTCTTTTGCTGAATCATTATTTTTAGTTTATTAAAGTATGGTTTGTGATAGAATGAAAACATATTTCATAAATTCAACACATTTATAAGATTCAGCATCTGACATACTAAAGCCTCCAAAACCATGTTTACTGTATTTTTTTTCCTTAACATAGCTTTTAAACTATTTTTGTAGTCTCAGTTATAATTACAATGATAACCAAAAATTAATGCAAAACTACAAAGCATTTAAAAATAAACAGTTACCAAATTTTAGATAAATACTATTCAATAGGCCTACAATCTAAAAATGTCTCCAGACTTTTGGTGGGTACTGTATACTAAGTTAGTATAGTGCGACAATATAAACCTGTAGCGTGTTCAATTACACAAAACGTTACAGAACGTTACATAAAGATACATTCGGAACTCCTCGGCCATTCGCTGCGAATAATCTAATCTTATAAACAAACATGCAATCGTTAAGGCAATGAGTGATGTTTCAAAATTAACAGACTAAAAACGAAACATCACTCAATGCCTACACGATCATATATTTGTTTACTTCAACACCAGTAGTTTCAAAATAGCGTCTAAATATGTCCGAGATTAAATGGCCGAGGAGTTCCGAATGTATCGTTACGGAACGTTCTGAAATGTTCGCCGTAACTGAACTCACTACTGAGCTTGAACTACATAGTTATAATGATTACATACTTCACTTACATTAAATTGTGAGTTTTGGTATGCATCTATAGGGTTATACCAGTTTTTATACATTGTAACATCCTATGTGACTTATAATAAATCAATTTTGTAAAAGTGTATAATTTTGGACACATGAGTTTTGGGGGAAACACAGAAGTCTATAATATTGTGGCACAGTTTCAAGTATTTATTCTTATGAAAAAAACAAAATTAATTGTTCAGTACGTGTATTTTGCCGAAAGTTTTTACGAGTAAGATGCCACTTAAAAAAATTGTAATTCAACTGTAGTCCTATACTATACATGTTCATCGATTTTGCTTATTAGACAAAAATTGAATGACATCATACAGTGCTTAAAATAATTACCAGGGGCAGATCCAGGATTTCTTTCTAGGGGGGGGGGGGGTCCGAACTTTTCTAGGGGGGGGGGGGGTGTCCGAACCTCGAACCATAACCACATTATACACATTTTGCAGAAAAAATGCAACATATTGATAATAAAAACTACATAACCATTAAATCTATGTTAAGCACCGAGAAAAGTTGCTAGGGTCTGAACCCCCCTGACCCCCCCCTGGATCCGCCCATGATTACTACCTTTCTCTCCCCTAAAAAATATGGTACCCAGCTGGTTCTGTAAAACTTGATTGTAATTTGTAAGCTAAATATCTGCTGCACAAAAATTGGTTCTAACAGTAAACAAGGTCATTAGTAAAATTTATTTGTGTGAAAACAATCACAATTCAGGCTAACATTTTCTGACATAAAATCTGATAGTTACTTTAAGCACTATTTGAATCACCTCTGTTTTTTTGACTGCTGCAAGATTTTGATAAAAAACAAACGTTTGTTTACATTATGAAGATCAAGCAATTACATTTGTATTATTTGACAACATTAAACATGCACTGTATGCATAGTCGTGAATTTCCGTATGAAATCTCCGTAAATACACAAATGTATTTACTTTAAGTTTTAGTAATAGGACACAAAGAGGCATCTAAGGACTTGGTGTAGTGGTAAAACGTACCACCTCACGATCAAGAGGCTACAGGTTCAATCCCACATCAAATCTTATTTTTTGCTATTTAAACATAATTGTTACATGTTTTACAAATACTTGTTAACACGACGGCGCGCGGTTTCCATGATTTAACAAAATCTAAGCGAAAGTGTATTACACTCATAATGGGCGTTTTCATGTATGAAAGTCCTTCAGTCTTTAACTATGTCACAAATTTATTTTTAAAATATAAATAAAGAAAAATGTATGATAATAAAGAGACAAAAATGTTGTTAAATGATATATAATTAATATTCAATCAATCAGTAAAAGTAATAAGTAAGTCATAGTGTTGCTACTATGTTACTAGTGTTTGCGATTTTACAAAAAAAATATCAACCTTTGCGGGAATCGAACCCAGGGTATTTCGATTGACAAGTCAGTACTTTACCTCTGCACCACACACTGTTTGATATAATACAATCGTTATTTTTCATCCATAATTTGTATTGTCACTTATTAAAGCAACGAAACTTGACGAATGTATACTAACTAAGCCGTAAATCGATACGGAAACTAATGAAGTGCACGTTTAATGTTGTCAAATAATATGTACCCTGTTCAGTCATATGGTCTGCAGAATGTAAACAAACACTTGTTTTTGTCAAAAACAATAAAAAATGAAAAATACTGATAGTGCAAAAATAGCTATTATATTTTCTTTTGTACAAAATGCCTACATTAGCTTCTGAATTGGAATTTTTTAGGTTGAGTAATTTTCTAAAAACTTAATGCATGAGACATTCTTCACAGCTTTATTCAGTTTTTGTGCAGAGCTTTGGAGCAAACAATCAAAACTCACAGAATCAACTGAAATTTTAAGATGAATAGATAGTTATTTTATACTAATTTATTTAAGCTCAATCTTGAAACATGTTCTTATAACTTAGGTAAATCACTTTCAAGTCTGCTTCCTGGTCTCCCAGTACTGAGCAAGTAGGATAAAGTTTCTTGCTCAATGAAACAACGGGGTAGGTTTTGGATGGGATTCCAACCAAATCGGAGCTGGCTATCCAATGATTACCAGTCAAACGTTGTAACCACTTAGCAATGCCAGCTAGCTCCTGTAAAAAAGATAGTTGTTATCATATGCACTATTTGATGTCATTCAATTATTTGTCTGCAAAGAATAATGAAAGAAAAACTTATTTTTGTTAACCTTGTTAGTTATTGTAGATCACATGACTACAGACCTTAAGCTAGGATACATTTGACTATATAGTACCTTGTCATGGTATGGTGGCTGATTTATGCCATGTCGTATTTTCGTTTTTTTGCCGCGAAGAAACGAAAACACGAAGACACGACAAATCCATAGTTTGTCATGTCTTCGGTTTTTCGTTTCTTTGCGGCGAAGAAACGAAAATACGACATGACATAAATCAGCCACCATGTCATGGTCAAAACCCCACAGACTCTTTATAATAATGTACATTTATGTTCAGACAAATTTCATCATCTTTACAAGGTCTATTGTCTAGGGCTGCAACAATTCACTGAAAAGTCGATTTGATTTATTAAATAGTATAGTTCATTCCAAATGCGCATCAAATCATTCATTGAGCTTAACGTTTAGGTCCATATTTTTCTGCATAAAATTGCAAATGACCAAACAAAGCAAAGAAACTTCTGTAGAAACTGAAATTTTAACAACAATTTAAGAACTTATCCCTCTATGCTTTGATGATACAGCGTTGCATCAAAACCCCTTCAACTCTAAATTAGGGACCAGGATAGGGGTCATGTTTCTGGTACGGTTATAATGATGTTAAGTTGACAATAGAGGAAGAGATTTAAACTGCTTACCTTTTGACACATTTGCAATGAACTCCGAGCAATGAAACAACGAAAATCAACATCCTTCATAGATTCCACAACAATTCACTTTCGCTTATTTTTGTTCATGGAGTTTGACATGTTTAGGGTTAATGTATTTACCGAAAAACCCGAATATTCATGAAAAATAACCGAAAGACAGTCATTGGAGTTGTATCTTGAGCTAATAAATCACGTTTTACTTTAATAATATGTGTTTAAATGTTTTAAAATACTTGTTGCCAATGACATTTGAACATTTTGATGTGTTAGTATCAATATTAAGTAAAAATGCAATTATTAAGATGCGCCAAACAATCGTTGTAAGTACAATAGAAAGATTTCTTTTATTAATAAATGTCTTCATAAAACTGTTTCAAACAAATGTCAGTAATAATAATTAATCTAACTATTTTTCCTGTATACACATAAGTTTAAGTCATAATTAATACGAGAGGTAATTGTTTCTCCGATAACGAACAGTAATCGACTAGGGTTTTTTTCAGAATATGAATTTTCCGGATGTGTATTTTTTTATCTTATATCATCATATATAATTATGATTGTATTGAGAGATTTAGAGGCCTTTTGATTGTAATATAAAAGAAAATCCAGATTGCTCGCTTAATACACACCATGTGTGAACTATGATTATGCTTGTGTATGTACTGCGTGTGTTAAAAAAAATTGCCTATTTGTTAAACAACAACGCTCTTTGGACCTAGACTAAATTAAATTCAGGCTATTTTTCATAAACTGATATGATTCATACGACTGTTAAAAAACACCTGTGTAGATTTGTCATGTCCCAATAATGATTATGTTCAATCATTACAATTTACAGCATTTCTTGATTCTCTATGTTTACTTAACCAGTTTTGAGATATCAAGTTGGTGTGCATCGTAAACGTGTTATGTAATTAAACCTCTATATTAAAAAGTTTTACCCATAGATAAATGTTTATTTGTAGAAACTATGATAAGAGGCGTTACCGGCTGTAGGCCTATGAAAATATTAAAAAAACACCGACTAACATTTCAATTCTTCATAATTGTCTTTCGAGTGATTTGTTATGTCAACATTCTTTGATATTTTGAAGGGAATGTTAACGAACTCCCTATTACGTTACGTTCTTACCTTATGCTGAACTTAATTTTATCGATTTTTTCTCCTAGAATATGCAAATAATGTGTAATAAGCATCGTGAAATATGTTGGACATAATAAGTATTATGATAACATTGCTCACAACTCTGCTGTGTTTAGAAAAGCTTTTAACGCGAGTTTTAATGTGAAATACATTTATAAGTTAAACGTCTGACCTTGGATGTTACTTAACTAGATTTTATTTTATTGGTTTTAAACCGCTCATACATGTAACATGTTACATGTCATTTTAGAGTCCTGCTTGCACAATTTTATTTATACCAATTTACACATGTTAGTGCTTTAGATACATAAAAAGTACTTGAACAGTGTAAAAATATCCTGGAAAATTCTAGAATAGTCATTGAATTTGTTCTTTTATGGTCTTTAAGAATCATGGACCTTTTTTGGCTCATGTAAGGGGTTCGTTTGGTTCTAATATATAAACATTATATCAGCTTTAATATGAGTAACCCATGGATAAAGTCAAGACAAGTTGTTAATATATATAAATGAGAAAAAAACTCAAAGGATGAATTTCAAAGGCGAAAAACCTTAATTGATATGTCCCAAAACATTCATATAGCATATAGCTTTTTCATATTCTAGAAAACCCTAGTCGGGTTCTGTTCGCTAAGGAGAAACGATAACCCCTCGTATTAATTATGACTTATACTTTCGTGTATACAGGAAAAATAGTTAGATTAATTATTATTACTGGCATTTGTTTGAAACAGTTTTGTGAAGAAATTTATTTACAAATGAAATCATTCTATTGTACTTACAACGATTGTTTGTCGCATCTTAATAATTGCATTTTTACTTAATATTGATACTTACACATCAAAATGTTCAAATGTCATTGGCAACAAGTAGTTTAAAACATTTAAACACATATTTTTATAGTAAAACGTGATTTATTAGCTCAAGATACAACTCCAATGAGTGTCTTTCGGTTATTTTTCATGAATATTCGGGTTTTTCGGTAAATACATTAACCCTAAAAATGTCAAACTCCATGAACAAAAATAAACGAAAATGAAATATTGTGGAATCTATGAAGGATGTTGATTTTCGTTGTTTCATTGCTCGGAGTTCATTGCAAATGTGTCAAAAGGTAAGCAGTTTAAATCTCTTCCTCTATTGTCAACTTAACATCATTATAACCGTACCAGAAACATGACTCCTATCCTGGTCCCTAATTCAGAGTTGAAGGGGTTTTGATGCAACGCTGTATCATAAAAGCATAGAGGGATAAGTTCTTAAATTGTTGTTAAAATTTCAGTTTCTACAGAAGTTTCTTTGCTTTGTTTGGTCATTTGCAATTTTATGCAGAAAAATATGGACCTAAACCTTAAAACTAACTAATGTTGTTAAAATTGTTATTTAAATTTTCAACATTTATTTGAAAGCAAATATAATTTCATACTGATTGATGTATCAATAGTTCATCTGTGTAACTTAAAAGTGTTAAATCCTTATAGACAAGTTTAAAGGTTGGTATTGAATCAAAAAACACTGTGCCCGAAATCGAAATTAAATCTGCGCCCTCTATGTATCGATGTATCGAATTGAAATACCGCAGCCCTACTTTAGTCATGTGACCTATAACAGTTAATGATAAAGTAAATAAGCACATGCTGTACACAGATTTCTCTCACTACTCAAATAATTGAATGACATGATGTAGTGTATAAAATAATAACCATCTTTTCTTTCCCCTAAAATTCTCAATTGGTTCTTTCAATATTGATCGTTTTTTTAATTTCAAAATGATCATTGCCCGTAATTGCAATTCCTTGGCACAAAAATTGAATCTAAAGGTAATCTAGGAGATCTGCAAAAAAATATTTGGGCAGAGGATTCAAATAAACAATTACAATTTGCAGATAAAAGGGGAGATTTTCAGGCAATGAAATTCTATGCACAAGTTATCTTCTGCACTATTTGAATATTTCTATGTTTTGGCTACGGCAAGATTTTGACAAAAACCAACAGTTGTTTACATTCTGAATATCAGTTAACTACATATACATGCAGGCTGTCAACCATCAACTGATAAAAATATAGGAATTTATATAGGAATTTTATTTTCAAAATATAGGAACTTTTAGAGATATCTGAGTAAAAATATAGGAACTTTTGAGTGATATTCCAACATGGTAAGGCTCCTATGCCAAGACTGACACTGCTAAAAGACTGCAAAATAAGTGCTGAACTGATACAAAATATAGTTACCAGTATAGTATTTCAAATTACATGTACTGTACTGAAATAAACTAAGCCTATCACTGGATGTAAAGATAATCCTCCCAACGGGTTTTGTAAAGAAGTTAGAATCCAATCTGTACAATATGTGCTAAGAAAATGAGCAGAGAAGGGACATAAATCTATCAAAAATCAATGGACTGTCACCAAAATGGAATATGCACATGCCTGCTTAATACCCAGTCTATGTGAGAAGTTTGAATCCAATCTGTACAATAGGTGTTGAAAAAATAGGCAGACAAGTAAAAGCTACAGACTGACCAACTTATGACAAGCTGACCCCCAAAACAGCTTTTGCATTTCATATAACTGTAAATGAATGTAAAAACTTGTCTTTAGAAAGATCAATTCATTCACCATTTGATCTGATACAAGCAGAAATCTAGCTTGAGGCTTGTGTTGATTGCTATAAGAACATGTGTTCAAGAGATCTTGCTTTGTAAAATTCTGGCAAACAAACTTAATGGAGAATAAAAATTCAAAATATTGTTATGTATGCCATTGTTGAATGCCATTGAATTGGCTTGACATTCATTATTTTATTTTCCAAATTTGAACCAAAATGTCGATAAGACTCCCAATTCTAGGGGTATGGGTCATATTCCCAAAATTGTGAAAAAAAACCCAATGCCATTAAAATTTTAAATGACACCAAGGAAGGTCATGATTGAAAACTCTGTGTAGGGTATAGCACCCCTAAATGATGTTACATGAAAGTTTTATATATGCACTAAGCAGCATGGTTTCAGACAAGAATATTTTAATTTTATTATTTCTATTTTTTCAATACTATAATGTAAAACTTGTAAATCCTACTGTCAGGTGAATTTTGATCTTACTTTTTAAACATTGTAGATGCTCCATGCCAACTATGAAACTTCAATGTATAATTTAATCAGATAATATTTTCAAGATTTCTATACATAATTATATGCAAAAAATGAGACCCCTGGATAGGTCACCTTTGGCAAGAAAAGAGTAATTTGAACAATCTTTTTACGCTGCCAAGTATGGATGTTCTTGACTTAATGGTATCAAAGGGGGTTTAAAATGATTTAATATACTTGTAGAAATACTATAACAAACATTGTACAATAATACATACAGGGAAAAATCATGCCCACACACAGCTAGTTTTGAACCTGGACGTAATTCATTTGAACACTCATAGTCATCTAAGAGGTCTGCGAGACAAAGTTCTAACACAAATTATCAAAATTCTTGCCCTGCCAGTTTTGGAGAAAAGGTTTCTTTCACTAACCATGGAAAAAAGTAATGAATGAGCAGAGGATGATGCATTTCTACAAATTGAGACGTCCCCTATTCTTTGGTTCCACCAGAGGCGCTGCTCATTTACAAAAGTAAGACACATGAAATATTCTACCAATAATTGCTTTATGTCAACAAAATGTGGTATAATTTAGCAGAGTATTTTATAGGCTGCATAGAGTGTGCAATAGGTAAACTGGACTAAAAATACAACTACATTATGCAGAATTCTTTGGGGAAAATAATTAAAAAGTTCCTGCTAAGGAAAACTTTTCTAAATTCTTGACAATTTTCGAAGGGATGTGATAAATTGTTACAAAAGTGTGAAAACTGACAGCCACCTACCAAAACAAATCATCATATGTACTTAAATTATTCAACTGTAGGCAGTTTAAGAAAAAATACTCAATTATTAAATAATAAAATACAATTAAACATACTCAACATGTTCAAATTAAATGTTTTGTAAAAATATAGGAACGATGGTCAAAATATAGTATAAATATAGGAATATAGGACACTTTTGAAAATATAGGAATGACACCCAAAATATAGGAATAATATAGGAATATAGGAACTGGTTGACAGCCTGTACATGTAATCAGATTTTTTTATTGTTCAAAGTTCTCTACAATCAACAATTAAACATAGGTGGATCCAGCGTGGTGGTGGGGAGTTCAGGGGGTCGAGACCCCCCTGGAATTTCCAAAATGTACCCGTCCATATGTGTATTTCTTGACTGTAGGTCATTTTTAAGTAGCATGAAGCAAATTTTCTCAGTGCTTGACACAGATTTAATGGTTATGTAGTTTAATAATTAATATATTGCATTATTCTGCTAAAAGTGTATAATGTGGTTGTGGTTGAACACCCCCCCCTTAGAAAAAGTTCGGACCCCCCCTCTAGAAAAAGTCTGGACCCCCCCCCCCAAAGGAAAAAAATTCTGGATCCGCCCCTGATCATAGATTTAAAAACAAGTTTTCATAAATTATTTGATTTATAGCAATGAATATTATAGATCAATTAAATTTATTTTCGTAAGAATGAAATACTTTAAAACTGTACCATAATATTTTGGACTTATGGGTTTCTCTCATAAAAAGACAAGTCCAAAAGTAAAAGTACAGTAACACTATGTTTACATAATTGATTTATACCTGGTAAGTCATCAAACTCCTCACAGTGCTTACGGCATGCTTTGCTACTTCACCACTGCCAACACATAAATCACGTGACGCTAGTAATACCATCTATTTATAGAATGCCCAAACTCCTAACAGTGCTTTGTCACGCTTTGCTATTTTTACAAATTATTTTTTATTTTTATGTACTTTGAACATTATAATTTCATGCAAGAAGACTCAATTTATAGAAAATATTGAATTGTAACAGAAAAGATGAAAAAAAATATTCGGCTCTCTGAGGGACGAATTTACTTGTGGTGGCAGTGGTTATTAGGGTTTCAAAATCGGAAAAAAAATCATAATGGATCATTGGAAATAATCGAACAACCCTTTTCAACCAATCATTGATTACTTAATCGAAACATTTACTCAGGGTTTTCATTCTGAATATATATGACATTACCTTGCAATGGTTTAAGTGATTTTGTTTCATATAATAAAATATTAAATCATGCATGCTAAACCTATAATTAGTGATTTAGTGGTTGTTTATGTTTAATAATAAAATCAATTTTCAGACATTTTCAGTTCCCATACAGTATAGAAAAGGGACTATATATTGTCCAGTGATGGTGAATTCCATGTCGCCGACCAAAAAAATCAACACTGATCTCACTGATTTACAATAACAAAGTAGTAAAAAAAAAAAAATGATCATGATCATGATCATAATCATTATTATTATTATTAATCATCATGTTTTAAACGAGAAGAGTTTTATTCCTTTAAAATATTTATTCTCTAGTAATATTAATAAATTAAAACTTGATTGTCTTATTGTCAAAAAAATTAATAACTGATATTAGCGATAATCGATTATTAAACTTCATAATCAATTGTCTCCCACTTCTAAGGTAACGATAGATTATCTATTATAATCGATCATCGTTAAATCCCTAGTGGTTATTGATTTAATCAAGGAAAATAACAGTAAATTAGGATAAATCATAAGTAGCGGTTCGGTTTAAAATTCATCAACGAGCGAAACTCTTTTAAGCAATATTGGATTGGCTGAGAGGATACCAGAAAGACTGGGAATCACGCAGTATAAACACCTGATATAGGTCATATCACGGAAGTCAGACTATGTACTCGCCGTAAAAAATCAACTTTTTTAAAAGGCAATAGATATTATTTCATGATCAATCTACACGAAAGTTTGCTTCGCTCAGCAATCGCACCTACGATTCATCGATCAGTAGACAAGTGCGCTACCGACTGAGCTTGCCGTACAGCTATAAACTTGTTGAATCACGTTAAAGCAAACAGCATGTTAAGAGAAATAAGATAAATTTGAATATCCCTTGCATATAAATCGAAAGCAATATTACCTTTCATGTCTGCTGCGGGGAGTTTGGCAAGTCACAAACACAAACAAACACTTGTTTTTGTGCAAATTCTTACCAAAGCCAAAAAAAAGAGAGATTCAAATAGTGCAAATATAGCTATTATACATTTCTTAGTCCAAAAATGCCTACATTAGCTTGTGTGTGGCAGAAATTACTGCTCAAATAATTTTGCTCAAGACCTACTTTACAGCTAGATTCAGTTTTTACATGGAGGATTTGATCCAAACAATTAAAACTCACAGGATCAATAGAAATTTAAAGTGATGACTGAAATAGACCTAATTCTGAACTCGAATTGTTGGGTTTTCCACCATGCACAGGTAAATAAGTTTATAACACATTATTGCTGAAAAGCACAGAATATGGATTAAATTCAATTGTTCTTTGTACACATATTTTCATTGTGACGGTGAAAGTTTGTACTGCATGGGAAAACCCAAATATTTGATTTCAAGATATAGTCTATTGAGAGAGATTTCATAAATAAATGCCCACCTACCATGATATATCTGTGTTACAGTACCGTCTACAAGTCATTCACTATCATCATATCATATAATAATTATAATATTATCTTCACCAACAACCATTATAATCACTGGTAAAATTTCCTGAAAAGTTCAAATAAAACATTAGTAAATGACACAATTGTTAATGCGTATAATAAGGGACTTAAGTCAGTTATTTCCCCTTGTATAGTCTTCAAATAGGTAAGCCCAATTAGTTGGATTACTCGGATTTTATCCTTACTTTTCAATGTCAATTTGACAAAATTAATCTTTAATAACTTTTTTGAAAATCATTTGATTTGCTTGAAATTCAAGCTAAGTATTTTTAAGGTAAAGAGCTATCTAAATTTCATCACTTCTGTTAATATCTTTATTAACAAGAAAGATATTAGATGAAATATTTTGTTATCATTACAAAGGAATTCAATGATAAAATCCAAGGATTCCAACTGTAAGGACCTACTTGGCAATTGGATTGCTTCAGATTTTATCAGGGAAAGATAACTGACAAATGTCTATAATTATCTCCTTAAACAGATATAATACAGTACCCACCAAAAGTTTGGAGTCATTTTCACTTTGTAAGCCTACTACATAGGTTTTATCAAAACTTCGAATACTATTTATCGGAAATGCTTTTTAGTTTTACCCTTTTTTTTGTGATGGTACTTTTTGTAGTTGAGACAAAATTTATGTTAAAAGAAAAGAATTACACTGAATTGGTTTTAATGGCTTTTGGATAATCAGATGCTGAATCCTATAAATATGATGCATTCAAGAAATTTATTTTCATTTAATCATCAACTATTTTAAATATAGTTAAAATAATGGTTCTACTGAAACCAATTGATAAAATTCATTTTTGTATTGAATTTCTTTTGTCTCTAAACTTTTGGTGAGTACTGTACATGCAGACCCCTATCATAGGATCTCTAAACAGTACACATGGGGTCACATTCAAATGACCTTTGTGCTGACCAATGAACAAATATTATAATACAGCAAGGGCCAGCTAATCTAGACCTAGACTGTGAGCTTGTCAGAATTAAAATAAATAAGTTATGCAAGAAGAAAGTTTCAGATAGTGTTTTAATCCTATTGGATGGAGAACAACGACAAAGAGCAGGTTATGCTAAAATATACAGGATATTTGTCAACTTTGGAGTCATTCGGAACAGCCTCGGTGATCATCTACGAAGATATACCTCGGAAATCAGACGTAGTAGGAATACAACCAGGTTATTAGGTTCGGCAACTGCAGTTTTCATGTCAACCTTCAATAATAACATTGTTACATGCTCTATCACATCATTTCGTCAGTACAATGTTTCACACGTCGTATTTCTGTGAAGTTCGGACTATATTACCACAGAATCCAAATTCCTTTAGATCTACTTTTTCAGCTTATGATATCCGAGGTTTATCTGTGTAGAAGATCGCCGAGGTAGTTCTGAATGCTTTGGAGTAAGATCAATTTTTATTGCACCGAGGGAGCTCAGAAAACATATTTTTCACAAGTACATGTAGCATAGCCACAAATGACCTCAGTTCCTGAGTTAACAAGTTGAAATAAAAAATCTTACTCCAGAGTTGATGAATGTTCTGTTTCATTTTATGCTAAGTTTTGTGTTTTGTTAGAGGTATTTTACACAGATTAAAACGTGACATCATTTCTTCTCCATGATGGCATCATTTATCTTTTAAAATGTTGTCATTGACAATGAAATATAAAATTCATACTTTCATTAAATATTTTCATCAAATAATACCACATTTTACCATAAAGCATGAAAGTAAAATGATCTTTTAATACACTACCTTTGGGAAATTCTTTTGGCATATTTATTGCAGATAGTTATCTTACATCACAATTCCTGGAGAGGCTTAGATCTCTTGACCCAAGTATTTAACCAGTATTGTATTTAGAACATATCTTGGTCTTGGTAGCTAACAAGTATTTAACCAGTATTGTATTTAGAACATATCTTGGTCTTGGTAGCTAACAAGTATTTAACCAGTATTGTATTTAGAACATATCTTGGTCTTGGTAGCTAACAAGTATTTAACCAGTATTGTATTTAGAACATATCTTGGTCTTGGTAGCTAACACTTCCGTTCTAAACAAAATTGATACTGACTTAAAAGAGACAATTAGGGACTTAAGTCAGTTATTTCCCCTTTTATACTCTTCAAATAGGTAGGTCTAATTAGTTGGATTACTCGGATTTTACCCTTACTTTTCAATCACAGGGAATTGTCAAGTTACCTCCCTTTGATTTTTCAAACATACCTTTTATATACATATATACAAGGGGTACAACTGCCTTTACTAGACCATTTCATCTAGATTTATTATTTTGTGACTCACAAAAAATACTGATACCCTGGTAGCACTTTAACCGCACGATTTAATCGATTAAACATAAGGCTTCGAGCTATAAATGTTTAATGTTTCAAAGCGCAGACCATTAATACGATTAAATTATCAAAAGCATAAAAAACAGCGCAAAAATCTCAACTCGGACAAGTTTGTGCACAGTTGAACAGAATGAAAATTGACAAAATTTCAATGTTACATCGATTTCAGCATGATTTAATCCGTGTTAGATTGTGTTTCTCGCTTCACTAGTTATAAAAATACAAAACATCGTGCCAATTTTAACCTGTCATGAAACAAAACGAATATATGTACACTTTTTATCTGATTTAACCTTAAAAAATCATTCTCACAACCATTTTCACTAATACGTCACAAACATAATAATCTAATTAGTTAAACAATTTCTGATTCGACAAACCGTACGGGGTTTTTCCTACTTTCAAACGGGACAACCAAAATACTGTGAAAAAGTCGAAATCTTCAAAATTTGAAATAGTGAATTAGTCGGAAGTCTTGGCGATTTTTGTTTGCAAAATTAACCAATCAAAAAGTTTCTTACAAGTTTCTTGAATAAATTAGGGATACCGGCTACAACATTGATTATCGAATAGAGTTTGTTAACTTCGCTTTTTATGGCTCGCAAGTGTTTCTGTCAAGGTGGAGAGTTATATTTATTACATTTTTATTCAATAATATTGTTTTTTTTTTTAAATATTTTCTTTGATTGGGGTAAATATGTCATTTTGAAATATGAAAATGAAACGATTTTCCTCGAGATTTGTCGATTTCATCTGTGCACAAACTTGTCCGAGTTGAGATTTTTGTGCTGTTTTTTATGTTTTTGATAATTTAATCGTATTAATGGTATGCGCTATGAAACATTTAATATTCACAGCTCAAAGAGTTATGTTTAATCGATTTAATCGTTTCGTTAAAGTGCCGCCAGGGTATCAGTACTTTTTGTGAGTCACAAAATAATAAATCTAGATGAAGTGGTCAAGTAAATGCAGTTGTACCCCTTGTATATAAGTATATAAAAGGTATGTTTGAAAAATCAAAGGGAGGTAACTTGATAATTCCCTGTGTTTTCAATGTCAATTTGCCAAAATTAATCTTAATAACTGTTTTTGTAAATCATTTTTTAATTTGTTTAAAATTCAAGCTAGGTATTTTTAGGGAAAAGAACTATATCTAAATTTTATCATTTCTGTTAATATCTTCATTAACAAGAAAGATATTTGATGAAATATTTTGTTATCCTTACATAGGAATTTCAATGATAAAATCCGAGGATTCCAACTGTAAGGACCTACTTACCAATTGGATTGCTTCAGATTTTATCAGGGAAAGATAACTGACTAAGGTACCTAATTAAAAATCACATTTAATTGAACTTACTAAAGATATGTAGACCTGACAGAGAAGACTATATAATCATATAGGAGATGAAATTATGTCATGTAATGATGTTATTGTACGATTATTAGGAGTGTAACGGACTAACGGTTAACCGATATACCGGTTAATATTGCAATACGACTTCTGGCGGTTTTTAACCGGTTCGTTTTTCTCTGAACCGGTTTTTCTACTTTCTATGTACCATACTGATTGTTTTATCATTGTCTGAAATTTAAATGTCTGCATTAATGATAAATGTGTTCAGAAACTTGAAATATTTTTTGTAAAGTGAGAGAATCATTATCTTTGAAAGTCCAATCAAAACATTTTTTCTAACTTATTCAAACATGTGCGTAATACGTGAAGATCATTTGAAAATACAAATATCTATGTACAATGTTGATAAAATTGAGACGATGCACATGCATTAATGTATGATATGCATGTATGAGCAAAGAACATTATGTATTGCAATATATTGCAATACGGGTTTCGTGTATTGCAATATATTGCAATACGGTTTTTACCGTATTGTTACACCCCTAACGATTATATTGAACTGTCTGATTGCATAAATTAAAATGTCACATTACACAGTTTATTTTAATACTCAGATAATTTCGGTAGTTTACGTAAAACGTATTGTCAGCTCATAACACTTATGTATTATATCTTATCTTCCATACATATCGTAGTTTGTGTGGCCGAGTGGGGAGACAGTCAGACTACAAATCTTTTTATCGTGGGTTCGAATCCTGACAGAAACTTATTTTTATCTCTTTTTTTTCATTTAAATCATGGGCAGATTTTGAAAACACATTGTACCCCTTGCATAATGAACTTGTAGAGAATCCTTTGTTATAAATTTGGTGGCATCTCTTTAAGTGATGATGACAATAGCACGTCCAACACTGTCAGTAAAATTGAGTGATTCTTACATCGCTTGATTTGAAGTGTTTTATTTCTATGTTCAAAAATAACTGAATAAAATAGATGTAAAACATCAACAAAAATACAAAACGAAGAACAAAGAAATTAAAAAATGACATATTCAGCTTCAGATACGCACTTAAACCGTACGACCATTCAGCCAGATGAGATATCGACACTAAAATTAACCTACACATTGTAATTTTTACTGCAAATTTCTACATATAGAATGCGGAAAATAATACATACAGTGTGCGATAACCGTGTAAATATCCAAGCGGACAGTTCAATATAATCGTACAATATAATTTGTGTAAAATATGTCCAACAATACACAGAAGTAATCATGAAAGAAACAGAATATTTAGTCAACTTTGGTGCAAAATCTTTTTAATTTCAATTCATCAACTCAGAATGCAGTATTTTCACATGCTGCTATGTAACTAGTAAAAATATGCTTTTTGGAGCTCTCTCCATGAAATAAAAATTGATCTTACACCATAGTTAACAAATAGGCTTTATGTTGTGTTTTGTCTCAAGTTATTTTTTGCAACCTATATGGTTATGCATGCTAAGTGTAAGCACTGACACTTTGCAGACAAAAAATGAAGATACTGGCAGGTCAAATGGTACAGACTAAGACTGTCACAATCAGGGCTCGAATTTTACAAAACCTTGGACTTGTAAATTTGCGAGTTGATTTTATTTTAACTCACAAAATGATAACATCACTCGCCTATTTCAATATATTTTAGTAGCATACATAGAGACTATTCGTATACGCAATGTAAAAACAACCTAGTGTTGTACTTAACTACAGACAGACAATTGCATTATTGTGGGATAGGCAAAGAATATTAAACATGTTTTACAGTGCATATTTAATTGTATTATACCATTGACCTATCTGATTGTTTCAATGCTGATTTTAGCCTCATTAGTTTATCCAGTTATATTTTGCAGTGATTTCAACTCGCGAAAATTTGCGAGTTAAAATAACAGTCACTCGCAATTTTAAAAATCCACTCGCATTTTGCCAGTATGTGAGCTTAAATTCGAGCCCTGGTCTCAATAGTTCAAACTGCACACATTTGTTCTTAGGCTCTTTTATTTTCACAAAGATTCTTTAGAAGATTTTTGTAAGTGTTTCATTAACAAGACATGATTCACCTAGGTATACATTAATGTGTGCCAATAAGAGAATCTGTTTATATCTTCTTATTATTTGATCAAATCAATAATGCAGATCTTAATCAATATTTTAGTTAGAATTTACCTAAATTATCTAATTCTAAAATCAAAAATATTTTAGTTTTATATAGTTGTACTTGTAAGCAACTTAGAAAACATGAAGAACTAACAATCACTACTTTTCGGTTGGGCAATTATAAGTAAGGATACAAAGATCAACTACAATGTATTTTGTATTAAATTACAAACATTTGGTAGAACGCAAGTCTACTGATCGAGGGGTTCAAGGTTCAATTCCCAGGCGGGGCATACTTTCGTGGAGCTTGGTCATGAAATTATATCTATGGCCATTCTCCCACCTACCAATGATTTTTAATTATGTAGGACAGTTGTCAGTCACTGAAGAAAGTATGTGCTTAGTAGTTAGAGATTTAGCCTTTTCAGGAGGAGTGAGTAGGTTGACTGACCGCCGTTATATGGCCTATACAATGTGTTGCTACAGCATAAAACTGACCAAAAACAAAACAAACAAACAAACATTTATTCTTAAAATGTCTCTGTTTGAATGCATGAACAATAAATTCTATTTTTGAGTTCATGTGATTTAACCAGTGAGTTATAGAAATATACGTACCTTTAAGTGGCACAGTTAAGCAAAATAACTCTTTAAGTTTAAACAATATTGTTAGATAAAATCTTTAAAACACTTGAGATATCTCAGACCAAGTTGAGTCACTAACAATGGTTCTATTAATTTTTTCTTTCATCAAACATAGTAACAAATAGGGCTGCTGCGAGTATCCAAGTACTAGGATATTTGCGATCCCAACTAGAAAACTAAGTACAAATATTCGGCACTTCCAAAATAGTCAATCACAATCTATTGTTACAAAAAATGAAAAAAACTTTTCAGCTAAATTACCATTGAAAATGAGAAACGCTATGTATGAAAACATAAATGTGTTTTGAGCACTGTTGAAACCCCTCCTTTGAATCTCTATCATGACGCTGCAGACAGTTATGTTAAAAATGCAATAAAAGCTTATGTAATTCTTCACTTATTTTTGTTATATTAATTTATATTTTTATTCATACATATAAGTGTTATATATTTGGATTCTTGTATGCTTTTTCATTAACCTGCATTTTGTGGTTCGATTCGTAAATTGTTCTACATGAATCGTCATATGCTCCATGATCTACCGTCCTAGTAACGAATGCAGCAGCCATGTTGTTTTGTTATTATTTACAAGTCCTTTTTAGCTTAAGAATAACTAAGGTCTTTGCACTTAAATGGGCAAACGTCTATAACTCACAGATAAATCCACATAAACTCTAAAAGAATTATTTGTTGGTCATGCATCTAAATGACCAAACCACAAAGAAAATGTGTAAAAATACATTTTTATGAAGTAATACAAATGATTGATAATCATTCACTTACTTATGGTTTGCCAACTGAAAGTTAATCTGATTACCGAACAGATTTGAAGATATTTCAAGCACAAAATCTGAGTCAACACATAGGCTCAAAGATTTAATGAAATTGATAATTGTACTGCCATGCTGAATTCCTTACTCTTTATTTCACATGTTTGACTGTGTAAACTGTGACAAAACAAAAAAAATGTTCTGTTTTGTTCAGTTATCAACTTATTCCTTTATTCTTTATGATCATACAGTTTCGTTTTTAAGGGGCTTACCAAGACTACTGTATAGAACATACATTTTTCATTTCAAAATCAGATGATTTATGAATATTGTTACAAGTCTGCACAATTGACACTATAAAGAGTTAATTTAAGTATCTAAATGATAAATTTACTTAAGAACCTTTATAAAAAAAAGCCTGCATGATTAAACACAAAATAATGGTTAATACCTTAATGTATTTGTGTAGAGATTTCAACAATTAAGTTGTCCACAACATAAACCAGAAGCACATCAATAAAGGTAAAAATAATGTTCCATTGTAACCATACTATACAGGAGGTCATATCAACTATTTATGCTGGTATAATAAATTTGGTAAAAACTTGCTGTGTGTTTCACTGTAGTACCTAAAATACAATGATGTACATGTATATTAAACATTTATAGAAGTGATAAAAGCCTTATGCCTCAGTACCATAAAATCGTGGCTTGTTGCGTACCCGTACCTGCAGACAGTCGTAGGCTGTGAGAAGCCTCGAGTATTAAAGTGGCGGTACGCACATGGCACAAAACAACGCATCCCTATGGAGCCACAGCTGGAAGGTATGCAAGTTTAATTCATACTCAGCCACTATTGTGTTCATGATTTGACTATGAAACCAATAAGTGTATCCATGGCTCATCTCACGGACCTTGTTAAACCTAACAGTCTGTACGGGTACGCGAGAGTTCGTACGGGTCCTTGCAGAGCTTGATTGCACAGTGCCCGTACGGTGCCCTCATGGCTATTTTTATGTTTATGGGACTGTAGCATTTGTCATCACATTATCTGTGATTTTAAATCACAGTAAGCCAAGACACCACTTTTATATGAACAAATACAGAGTATATAAACACATCATCCACTATTTGAATCTTTCTAATTATTTGGCAGCTGAGAAAAAACAAAATTCTTTTTACAATCTGAGGATAACATGACTACCAGGGCTCGAATTTAACAAAAATTGCACAAGCAAATTTATGCAAATTGATGTTTTTCAACTCGCAAGATTAAAAAAGCACTCACTTTTTTTGCTAAGTTTTTTACTCCATTAACAATGTCAGATTTTAAATTCTCTTAACTCATTTAGTAATAAAAAACTTGCAAACTTTTAACCTCGGCGAATAATATTTTTCCGACGCTCATTGTGAAATAAAGCTATACAGGTAAGTAGAGCAGAAGATTGCACTATCTTTTTTTCTGGCAGTTCCAATGCTGATTTTATCCAAATTAGTTTAGACAGTAATATTTCTGCCGAGATTTCAACTCGCCAAAATTTGCGAGTTAAGATAAAAGTTACTCGCAATTTTCAAAATCCACTAGTATTTAGTGAGTATGGGAGCTAAAATTCGAGTCCTGTATAAACCCTGTAATAGCCATACAGTCAAAAAGACAATGTGCAAAATTTGAAATGCTTGCATTTTCAATTGGGTGTCCGCAAAACAGAGGGCTGAACAAAACACTATTGTAACTCCATTTGAAAATGAAGGGAGTTACAGTAGTGTTTTGTTCAGCCCTCAATACAAAACACAGTCATAATTAGGACTGCCATGATAAACCTTTAGATGATATGTAGAAATTCAGAAGTCAAGAGTGTTCATAGATAAATGACTATTTTAACTATGAAAATTAAATTCCATTTAATAATGCCAGAACAAATCATTGTACAGATGATACATGTACATATCAGATGACATTGAGAGGTTAGTGAAAGACAACTGGCATTGTTGGACACAACACACATCTTAATTTTTAGTCACTATGTATCACTGGTACCAGAGTCCTCACACTTGTTAAATTCGCTCACATATAATATTTGTCAACAAACGAAATTAAAAATCAGTCCCATATACATTATCGTGTCCGAGTTATATAACTATACTTTCATTATAATATTCACATGGTATTAAACCATTTTTACAGTAGGTACGGTCTGACAGATTATTTTTACCTTTCGGAATATATTTGGTTGCAAATATCGGTCTCAATTTGTAGATTAAACATTTCTTTATAAAAATGACTTTTCAAAAACTTCACATCTAAAAGTTCAATATTTCATTTTTATTTCAATATTATCATTTTGCAGCGATTGAGATACACTCCTCGCTCCAGTTTAATCATGACGTGTTAAACGGCGTAAACTGATTGGTTGATTAACTCCTCTAGACTTTTCCCGTACCTCCTCAATAAAAAGCACCAAATTTAAACCTTATCGGAACACACCGCCTAGGTAAACATTAACGTGTCCCAAGTTCTATAAATAGAATATATACCTAGTTATATAAGTCCAGGGAACCAGGTGCTGCGAACTAGTGATAGTGAAATTAATATAAATTTTATGAAAACAGTATTACATATTGTACATACAAACTTGTAACTTTGCATGATGGTAGAGGAATGTTTAATCTTTAAACTGAGACCGTCATTTTCTTTCAGATATAAGTCGAATAGAAAAAAAATGGTTAGGGCCATACGCACTGTAGAAAACGTTCAATACCATGTTTATTACATATGTATGCAATGGGAACTATATATAGGGACGTACGCATTATTTTATGATCATAAGATATGTACTCTGGTGCCAGTGCTATGTATTGTGCATACAGTTATAAAGTTTGAACCTGATCTGACCTTTATGCAAGAATATTCATTACATTGAATACAAATGTAGTATTAATACTCGATACTGATAGGATTATATCGTCAAAGCTCAAATGTAATTATTACACAGGCATTAATTTTTACAATGTATTAAAGTGTGCAATGAGTGTCTATTACACAGTGACCAAGAGGATTATACCTTACGTGCCGAAGTGTAGAATAAGTGTGGTACTGATTTTCGTAAGGATATGTGTAGAAAATTATTAGATGCAAATGTGAATGGTCAGATCGGGGTCAAACTTTACGCACAATACAATAAATTTGTAGCAAACTAAGAATTGAGTCTGAAACAAAAATGGTCTATAATCATGTGATCTACATCAGTAACTAAGAAGGTTTATAATCACATGTTTTTCAATGATTTCTCTTTTTAGACAACTAATTAAATGACATCATATAGCACATAAGATAACTACTACCTTTTTCCCCCTATAATTCCCAGTTGATGGTTGTTTGTTTTGTTGGGTTTAACACCGTAGCAACACACTTTACAGGTCATATAACGGTGGTCAGTCAACCTACTCACTCATCCTGGAAAGGCTAAATCTCTGGATTTAGCTGTTAACCAACTACTAAGCACATACTTTCGTCAGTGACTGACAACTGCCCTACATAATTAAAAATCATTGGTAGGAGGGAGAATGGCTGTAGAAATAATTTCATGATCAAACTCCACGAAAGTATGCCCCGCCCAGGAATCGATCCCACAACCCCTCAATCAGTAGACTTGCGTGCTACCAACTGAGCTAGCCGGGCGGCTAATTCCCAATTGATCCAGTGAATATTGTGTGTTAGCTGAAGATCTATGCACAAAAGTTGAATCAAAAGATGAACAAAGTTTAAGCAAATTAAGCAAAGTTAATTTGTTAAAAAGAATTTTAAGTAAACAATTTAAATTCACAGGTTTACATTGGCGTTCTGTACATAAAAATATAAAAGTGTTATGCATGTAGTTATTTCATGCACTGTTCGAGATGTTTCTTTTTTTTTGTTGTGCTAGATTTTGATTAAAAACAAATTAAGTTAGTTAAATTTCTGAAGATCACATGACTATTTAGATCTACCCTGACAAAATGATTATCATGTATGATAATTCACTGCGGTGAATTATTTGCACAAACTGATTGTAAAGTATCTTAATTGGAGTCAAACTTATAAAGAATTTCATCACATCCGAAATTGTCATATGGCAATCTATTTTTGGAAAATTTAAAAGAACATTTTCAGCTTAATTATCACTGAAAACAAGCTGCACTACTAAACTTTGATTTATGCAGGGACGAATTATCTTGTGTCAAAATTTTAATTGATAAACATTTAAACAAAAATGTTATCACTGAAAATGTCCATAACATGTCTGGTAAAAGAAATGTTTGGGGTACATGGATTCCCATGAAGTACAATGCAATTTAAGTTTCTGTAATGTTTCACTTATTTTTGTTATTACATGAATTCCTGTATGATTCTCGACTAAAAAGTGATTCGTGTGATTCGCTACACATGAGTTGTAGTTCGAATCGGATCGCCACTTGCTCAAAGATCCACAGCCCTAATCTATATTGATCATTGTTACAAATGACAGTTAATGTAATGTTGCAGGAAATTAGCATGCTTCTTATACCTCAAAATTATAATATAGGCTAGTTGTCAACGATGTCGGTGTCTGAATGGTCTCGCAAAAATATTACCCATGTATGTCACATGATTATATTAAATAAACTTCCCAAATAAAATATGTAGTTCTGAAATATTGACTTTCAAATAGTAAATTAGGGACTTTAGTCAGTTATCTTTCCTTGATCAAATCTAAAGCAATCCAATTGGTAAGTAGGCCCTTACCGTTGGAATCCTTGGATTTTATCACTGAAGTCCTATGTAAGGATAACAAAATATTTCATCTAATATCTTGCTTGTTACTGAAGATATTAACAAACGAGATGAAAAACTAAGATACTTCTTTACCCTAAAAATACTTACTTTGATTTTCAAACAAATTAAATGATTTACAAAAAAGTTATTTAAGATTAATTTTGGCAAATTGACATTGAAAAGTAAGGGTAAAATCCGAGTAATCCAACTAATTGGACCTACCTACTTGAAGAGTAAACAAGGGAAAATAACTGCCTAAGGTCCCTATTCTACCTGTATCAGTTATATTGTTGTTATTTTGTCACAGCATGAGTGCACTGTAACTTCTACATTGCGTTTTCGATTTATAGACTGGCTCATATTTCTCAATAAGAAAGTTCTTACCGACAAGCATCTATGTTTATTTGTTTAAAAAATACATAATTGGATACACTCCGATATATTTTGTTTGTAAACAAACACCATAACACTAAATACAATCTACTGGTCTACAGAAATACTAGTACTTATTTAATTGCAACACAATATTTTATTGAGATTATTTTGGTATGAAAATATTCAGTACAAATGTCACATGTGGGGTGATTTTTTAAATCTAGCTCTTACATATTCATAAGTATTTCTACTTAACAGAGCGATAACATGATATATTTCAGAGCTTGCATTAAAATATTTTGGGTACAAAATATACCCAGTGAAAATGTGTTTTCACCAGCTGGTACCAGTAACACAATAATTACACAATGAAAGAGTACATTGAGAAAGCTGATATGCCAATATTCTTACAAAAAAATACTGATAAAAAACTTACATTGATATACAAGTATTATTAGTTATTTTTTTGCTATTTTTTGTAATTTGCATTTAAACATTGCAATTTGTACTATTGTTACATATTGGCATTAGTATCGTTTAAAATACTGTATTGTTTCCTTGGTACCCGTATCGTTTCATCTCTAATGGTATCCATCATAAGGTATACTTTATAATTATACAGTACCCACCAAAAGTTTGGAGACAGTTTCACTCTGCAAACCTACTGAATAGCTATTATCAAAATATTGATATATGTTTATTTTGAAATGCTTTTTAGTTTTGCTTTGTTTTTGGGTATCAACATATAATTGTAACTGAGACTACAAAAATAGCATAAAAGCTGTGTTATGCAAAATAATCACAATAAACATGGTTTTGGAGGCTTTAGAATATCAGATGCTAAATCTTATAGATGAGCTGCATTCATGAAATTTGTTTTAATGCTATCACAAACTATACTTACATAATTATATTAAAAATAATGATTCTACAAAAAGTATCATCAAAATTTAATAATTGCAGTAAATTTCTTTTGTTTCCAAACTTTAGGCAGGTATTGTATTTCATACAGCTAAGGTATACAGACTATGTCTTGTAAATACTAGCGGGTAAGTTTGAAGCCATCACAAGTAAGTTGAAGTAAAATAAATTGTTCATTTTGATTTATTTATTGGTAAGTGTGATTACTAATTTCTGCAGAGTTTGGACATATGAAATATTTCATACGACCATTATCTCTCCTACCACTGATTCTAAATCATGTAAGGCAATTGTCAGTATCTGATGGAAGTATTCATCTAGTAAAAGGTTTACAGCTTAGGCTTTCCAGGAATGTATAGTCCAACTTAATTAACCTGAGCTTGAACTACCTTATTATAATAATTACAGGCTTCACTTACATTAAATCGTGAGTCTCCGTATGTGTGTATAAGATTATACACATGTTAATAACAACCTATGTGAATATAAATCAATTTTGCAATCATGGCATGTTATTGTACTTTAAATTTTGGACTCGTTTATGGGGAACACGTATGTCCTCAATGTTGTGACACTGTTTTAAAGTATTCATTCATATGAAAACAAGATAAGTTGTTCAGATAAGTGTATTTTGCTGAAAGCTTCCCAAAAATCATGATTAACATACAAAGACTAAAATAGGCTATAAACTGAGTTAAATATATTCTTGAATAAAGGTCAAGCTCAGGTTAATTCTGTCAGACTATAAGTTATTGACCATTGTAAAGTGACCTATACAATGTGTTGCTACCCTGTTTTACGCAACCAAAAATGAGCAAAAGGAACAACAGCATATAGACAAGTTAAATAAAGAAATATAATTTGATACACTTACCAGAAATTAGTTTACACATTGAACTATTTGCACAAACACCCTATAAGGTGACTATCATGTTGCTTCAAGTATTGAACTCATTGAGGGTTGGCAACATCAGGATCCTAGAAATGAATGATCTGAAATCAACAACAAAGTTATTGGGATATTAGTTATGAATATTGATTTTCCATTAGCATAGGGGAAGACGTCTGCTTCTTGATCAAAGGTAAGTCAGAACTCATTATAAGAAAAAGAACACACTTTAGAGCTTGATATTTGAGTCACCTTAAGTTAAGGTGCAAACAAAAAAATCTGAGCAAACAATAAAATCAGTGATTAGTTATTTTTTGTTCAATTATGGCCAATAAACAAGTTTTGTGCCTTAATACTATATATGTTCAGTGTTCATTTAATCCTTCAGAACGTCTGAAATTGGTACAGTACATCATAAAGTCTTTGATGGCATATATACAGTATCCACCAAAAGTTTGGAGACATGTTTTACTTAAAAGGCTTACTGAATAGCTTTTATCTAAAGTTTGATAACTTTTTCCTCAGAAAGGCTCTTTAGTTAAGGTTTCCTTATGATAATAATTGAGACTTCAAAGGTAGCATAAAATCTAGGGCAGTTGCGAATAACCAAGTACTCGATATTCGCTATTCGGACTAGAAAATCGAGTACAAATGTTCGGCACTTTCGAAATCTCTGACATGATTTTCCATGTAATAAAAGCTTCTTTAGTTCTTCACTTATTTTTGTTAAATTCATATGTATATTTGTGTGTGTATATACATATGAATTTAATAAGAATCACTCGTTAATAAAAAAAAACATACAGGAATTTATATATACAACACACACAACTATATATATATATATATATATATATATAGTTGTATATATGAATTCTTGTATGCTTTTTTATTAATGAGTGATTCTTGGTATGATTCAAGAATCGCTACACATAGATCATGGTTTGGATTGGATCGCCACTTGCTCAACGATCCACAGCCCTAATAAAAGCTATGCTATAGAAAATAATTACAGAAAACATGGTTTTGGAGGCTTAAGGAGGTCAAATGCTAAATTTTAATAATGTGTTGCATTCATAGTTTGTTTTCATTTTATCACAAACAATATTTAAATATATTAAAAACAATTATTTTATAAAGATAATAATCCAAATTCAAGAATAGTAGCAAAATTATTTTTGCCTCCTAACTTTTGATGGGTACCGTGCGATGGTTTCAATGTACAAATAAGTAAAAAGAAATTCAATAAGAAGGTAGACAAACCAATGGATAGTGAAACATAGAACTAACTCTTGTATCAAAACTTTTTAAGTGACCTAAAATGTAAAATTAAACCAGATATGTCTTTTTCAGATAGACCAATATTCCAATAAATCCCTTTCATCTTTACAATTTCAAATCTATTTAAACTATTTTTACTTTTGCATAAAGATTAATTCATAAAACAAAATGCGTAGAAACATCAATGCATTAGGACAAATTAAAAAAAAAAACATGCACTTAGCAGTAACACTTACGTCACTTGTTTACAACCAAAGAGCAAACATTATCACATCATCAGTTAGTCACATCATCAGAAAAATTCTGAAATACAGAGGAGACATATACAAACAATAATAAAGCATTCAATTGTGAAACAGTACATACTAATTCAGAATAGAGAAAGTATAAAAGATCAAAGCAGTGATTTAATATCACAGATGTTCAAGGGAGCTAATACTGTAAGGTTACTGTATTGTACCATATATTTTACAGTGAGTTATCTCCCTGCAGCATTTCCTGAGAAGAACCAGTACTGGAATGGCATCAGGGACCACAATGGAAATAAGGGCTTGCCCTTTTTTTGTGTTATCCCTGGTGTTGGTGTGCAAGACATAGTTACTACATCATGATGTCTGTGATATTTGTGTTTGTATGTTTTTACTATGTGTATACAAAGCCAAATAAATATTATTATTATCCTCAGTATGCAAATGCCAAACTTCGCAAATCAATTTAAAATTAACTGCTATTTTCTTGCCTTGTACAGGATCACAGTAGAAATTCTTGAGTATCACTGGTAATATATAACATCTAGATGTCAAACACTAGGTCACCATTATAAGACACTTATATAATCAATCTCACTTTATCTTCATCAAAAACTGGAAAAGGTGATTACTAATAGATGTATGCAGTCATAGAATTTAGCCAGTGGACATTGGACTGAGTCCAACAAAATCACCCTAGGTCCAGTGACTTTTACAATGTGAGTGGTTCCAATGGTCCACCAACTCTGTGATGTCACCATTTACCTAATTCATTAGAAATAATAAAGTTAACAAGAAATGTCACCATATGAATAAAAAGCAGTATACGTAATTGTTTAAAAAACTGTTCTACTAAAGATATTTTTTTCTGCATGTACATGACTTCATGTGTTTTGTTTTCAATTTCAGAACAAATTATACTGATATATCAGTCTTTTTATGATGCTATTTTCAGAATTAAGGCAGCACCATTCATTTGATTTTTCAAAAGTGAAAAGGTAAGCAAGCACATGTGTCCTGGTTAGGTGAGTTTGCTGCTATACTTAAATTAACAACTGAACACGCATTTAAGATTGCATTGTATGCATACTAATAGTAAACGTTGTAATTTACTTGAAAAAGGAAACTATTATCAATAATGAACAAGTAATCAAAACAATATAATACATGTACTCACATAAGACTAAGACTGTCTTGCGTGTAAACCAGTACAGAAACTAGCAATAGTTTTATCAACCATTTATTTTGGATATACATGTATTTATAGCAGATCAATGAACTTATCTTGGTTAAAATGTTTCAAATCTGAAAAAAAATCTTTGAATTACTTATCAACAATTTCTTTCAAATTCAATGATCTTTTGTCAGGACTAAACATTAATTTTTAAAGTAGGTTGCCCATTTGGACAACCAGCTATATGTTTTACGTGCCAAAATCAAATACATTGTAAATGTATTTTCTAGCAGATTTTCAGGGGTAATCAAACAATTTTATTTTTAAAACTTTTTTACATAAAATCGCCCCAAGAGGCAATCTCAGTAAACAGATATCCTATACACTGCCGTCATTGGTAAAACAATTGATTTTTGTGAGGGGAGAATTTGGTATCAGGCTTTATTCAGATTGCACCAAGAGACTACTTTGGCTCATATAGATGATTTGGCATGTACACTGCCCTCCAAAAGTTCCTTCACACATTTACAATTACATTTACTCAATATTGTAAAAGCAGTTATTGTTTTTTTTAATTTTGCCAAAATATTTAACCAATATATTTTCTTATGGATTGTATCGATAAGAAAGGAGACAATATGACTACATTTGAATATACGTTACAATACGATACAGGTAGCTATTGTAAATTTACAAGCACTCACATTCCCTTATTTATGATCATGGGTTGTCTAAGGGTTGAGTTGTCTCTATGGGTTACGTTGTTCAAACTCAGCGTTGAGACAACCACGGATTGGGTTGTCCACCGGTTAAGTAGTATCGATCCCATTTTACAAACAGACACAGGGATCATAATTCTTGAGTAAAAAAGCAACCCTGTGAATACTGAAAATACAGGGACTTCCCATGGTTATGAATGTCATACCGTGAGTCGTACCGCGATATATCGTACTGGGTTATGATACGCATACCATAGACTGATATGTCAATATTGAATCGATATATATGGCCATACCATCTCATCCCTTATGTTTATGAAGCATGTCAACATTTTTGCCTCTATAGGGTCTTAATTAGAAAGAATTGTTATGGTATGGATGTGAAGTTAGCAGCAACAGCAGTAGGTATAATCTTACTCTAGTAATGCAAGCAGTAAGATGAAAACTACAGCAATATGATCAATCTTACTGTTACTGAGTTTTTGTCCTATAGACTGTAGACAGTTTTCCAAATCGCCTTCTTTCTACGGAGATTGGTTTCTCCCATATAGTAATATCTTCAATCTGAAATAGATAAAATCAGAGAAGAGAAACTGGAAAGAACTGTTTCTTGTTAAGTTAATAATAAAATGATTGCATACCTACTGAATACAATTTTAGGGAGATAAAACTAGAAACATACATATTTTTGTGCCATAAGTTCGTGACATGAATTTTGATGATATAAAATACACAAGACAACAAAAATGCATTTACAATTGAGCACTTTGTCCTTGGAGTGCATATCATGGACAAAAAATTTACTTTATGACATTTTTACTGTATACATTTTAATTTCTAGTAAAATTGTATATATACTATGCCGAAATTAATGTATCTATCTTTTTTTTACTAGATTTTAACGCTGTGTCAACACAGTTTTAGGTCATTTCGCGGCGCCCAGCGCACCTAACCTAGCTTTCCTGGACCATTGTCTATAACCAGTACTCACCTACCCTTCCACAAGGCCGGAAACTTCTCCTTATTATCTAATCAATGGAGGAAAATCGACATTATTGTCAAATTTTCATTGTAGGGTATAACCTCCCCAGTGGTGTTCAAACCCGCACCCCTCGGGCACGAGATTCCAAATTCTGGCGCGCTACCAACTGCGCTATCGACCCGTGTTAATCTATCTATCTAAGATGTTCTACTGATTGACTTAACGGAGTGGGTCAGTAAATACATCACATGTAGATTTTGTTTGTTATACTGGTATGTTTTTGTACAAGTAAATGATTTTGTTGTGCCTGCAATTATTATAAAGAGTATTTTTCTAAGTGTGTATACATGTGTTTTTGCTGTGTAAGTCAAGTAGGATAGTATGCTTGTCATAACAGTTTTTCATGATGTAGGGTTAGGTAGGGCATGACTTGGTACATGTAGTGTGTGTAAGCAAAAAAGCTATTTGGTATGGTTGAAGGAAAAATTGTTGTATGTGTTCATAATAAATAATTTGTACACCAGTCACACATATGTCAGTGAAGGGGGACATATACTTCCATGTAAAGATATTTGTTTCCCTAAGATTAAGAATAAGTTTGTATTAATCACAATGAAATGAAATCTGACATATATTCATTAGGCAAAGAAACAAAGACATTTAATGGGTAAGGTAAAATGTGAATAATGTATAGTAAACCAGATGGCGTAAACCAGGAGTTTGGGTTAATTTTCAATACAATTATCAAGATAAAAAAGAGAATTCCAAAGAAACATAAACACTTTGTGGACAAATGAACTGATTTGTTGCTAGCTTTGTTGGTTGTGCCGCATTCATGCTGAATTAGAACATTTGATAAGAGATCCATGTTGGCTCTTCATGGCTCACATCAGTTTAAACAATAGATTAGGTTACTGATGTTATAACAAAAACTGCTGACCTTGCATTTTGAAGGGAATAGGTACTGAAGAAAATGGACAAATTTTAAACCCTAAAAGTAATCGCCCATAAAAACCTTTGAATTTTATATTGATATAATTTTCAAAATAAAATTGAATCAAAATAAACCTATAAAATATAAATCCAATGATAGATAAATTGATTCTATCTTAATGAATAAATATAGAATGCATTGAAATAATATTCCAGGAAATATTATCAATCAATTCAAATATACAAGACATAAGTAGTAGTGAATGTGCTGATTGCCAAGTCTTAATGAATTTCACATTGATTTTAAACTATTTATTTATTGGAGTTAACGCCGTATCAACACAATTAAGGTCATTTCACAGCGTCCAACGCACCTAACCTAGCTTTCCTGGACCATTGTCTATAACCAGTACTCACCTACCCTTCCACAAGGCCGGAAACTTCTTCATATTGTCTAATCAATGGAGGAAAATCGACATTATTGTCAAATTTTCATGGTAGGGTATAACCTCCCCGGGTGGGATTCGAACCTGCACCCCCTCAGGCACGAGTATCCAAATTCTGATGCGCTACCAACTGCGCTATCGACCCGGGTTTTTAAACTATTGACAAATTTTAATGAAAAAAAACCCTACGTATTATGAGTTTTTAAAACAAGTCACAAAAAATAGTAACTACACTTAAATGTAACTAAAAATAAAAAAGAATTATACTTGTAAAGACTAAATATATAACTTGCTTTTTCCAACAATAAAAATAAGTAGAATTCATGTGTGATTAAAACAATGATTAAACATTAAAGAACTTAAAAAATGCTCAAAACAAAAACAAAATGATTTTGTAAGTGATTGACAGGACAAGTCAACCTGCTGTACAGTATCTAAATGTACTGTCAGTAACGAGTACTGTCTTAGTCATTGCCTGGCCGTGACCAGAACAATGACAGGTGCTTTTCTTGCCATATGTGTCAACACGTCCGTGCAATGTCGTTCACTCACAAATCTGTCCATTACAGAAAACATTAGTTTATTAAATAACAATATTATCATGTATCATAAAACAGTAAATACACTGAAATATAGTATAAAAAATAACTTTACTGTACAAAAAATAACCTACATCATTTGAAAGAATTAACTTACCAGAAAAAAATCTTAGATTGAAAAATAACCTACTAGCAGAAATAAAGTAAAAAAAATGACAAATTCAAAGTAAAAAAATAGGAGAAAAAAAACATGCAAACACATCATGAACTCTGTTTATATCAACTGGAGAGGTAAGACTCCGTAACCAAGTCATATCAACCATCTCCATTTGACCAGTGTCTAGTGTCTGTCGCATGTAAAACCTAAAATTATAAAAAAAACCTACATCAACTAGAAAAAATAACCTACAGCAAAAATTTGAGATTAAAAAAATAATCTACTAGCAAAATTAATGATGAAAAAAGAAAAGAAAATTACCAAAAAAATAACCTACAGCAAAAATTTAAGATTAAAAAAAATAACCTACTAGCAAAATTAATGATGAAAAAAGAAAAGAAAATAAACAAAGGAAAAGTAAAAAAATAGGAGAAAAAACATGCAAACACATCATGAACTCTGTTTATATCAACTGGAGAGGTAAGACTCCGTAACCAAGTCATATCAACCATCTCAATTTGACCAGTGTCTAGTGTCTGTCGCATGTAAAACCTTAAATTATAAAAAAAACCTACATCAACTAGAAAAAATAACCTACAGCAAAAATTTAAGATTAAAAAAATAATCTACTAGCAAAATTAATGATGAAAAAAGAAAAGAAAATTACCAAAAAAATAACCTACAGCAAAAATTTAAGATTAAAAAAATAATCTACTAGCAAATTTAATGATGAAAAAGAAAAGAAAATTACCAAAAAAAATAACCTACAGCAAAAATTTAAGATTAAAAAAAATGATATTAACAAAGGAAAAGTAAAAATAGAAAAAAGACATGCAAACACATCACCGACTCCGTTAACATCAATTGGAGAGGTAAGACTCAGTGAGTCATATCGACCAATCTCCATTTGACCAGTGCCTAGTATCTATCGCATGTAAAACCTTAAATTGTAAAAAAACCTACATCAACTGCAAAAAATAACCTACAAGCAAAAATTTAAGAATAAAAAATAATCTACTAGCAAAATTTATGATGAAAAAAGAAAAGAAAATTAACAAAAAAAATAACCTACAGCAAAAATTTAAGATTAAAAAAATAATCTACTAGCAAATTTAATGATGAAAATAGAAAAGAAAATTAACAAAAAAATAACCTACAGCAAAAATTTAAGATTAAAAAAAATAACCTACTAGCAAAATTAATGATGAAAAAAAAATGATATTAACAAAGGAAAAGTAAAAATAGAAAAAAGACATGCAAACACATCACCGACTCCGTTAACATCAATTGGAGAGGTAAGACTCAGTGAGTCATATCGACCAATCTCCATTTGACCAGTGCCTAGTATCTATCGCATGTAAAACCGTAAATTGTAAAAAAACCTACATCAACTGCAAAAAAAACCTACAAGCAAAAATTTAAGAATAAAAAAATAATCTACTAGCAAAATTTATGATGAAAAAAGAAAAGAAAATTAACAAAAAAATAACCTACAGCAAAAATTTAAGATTAAAAAAATAATCTACTAGCAAATTTAATGATGAAAATAGAAAAGAAAATTAACAAAAAAATAACCTACAGCAAAAATTTAAGATTAAAAAAAATAACCTACTAGCAAAATTAATGATGAAAAAAAAATGATATTAACAAAGGAAAAGTAAAAATAGAAAAAAGACATGCAAACACATCACCGACTCCGTTAACATCAATTGGAGAGGTAAGACTCAGTGAGTCATATCGACCAATCTCCATTTGACCAGTGCCTAGTATCTATCGCATGTAAAACCTTAAATTGAAAAAAAACCTACATCAACTGCAAAAAATAACCTACAAGCAAAATTCTAAGATTGGTAAAAAAAACCTACTAGCAAAAAAACCAAAAATGACACAATCAAAGTAAAAAAAAAAAAACACAAAAAAAACTATGCTAACACATCATGAACTCTGTTTATATCAATTGGAGAGGTAAGACTCCGTGACCAAGTCATATCGACCATCTCCATTTGACCAGTGTCTAGTGTCTGTGGCATGATAAACCTTAAAATAAATTGGTAAAATAAACCTACTAGCAAAACAAGAGCACCGCTAGGCGAAGCATTATATGCCCGAAAGTGTTGTTTTTTAAGTTTGAATATTGTGAACCAAATGGAACTTAAGTAATGCTTCCGAAACTGTTTTCAGTTTTAAAGTAATAGTGACCTTGACCTTTGACCTTGTGACCCCAAAATCAATAGGGGTCTTTTACCCGATATGGACAACCCTCCCATGAAGTATGAATACTGTGGGCCAAATGAAACTTAAGTTATGCTCCAGAAACTGTTTTCAGTTTTAAGGTAATAGTGACCTTGACCTTTGACCTTGTGACCCCTAAATCAATAGGGTTCTTCTACCCGATATGGACAATCATCATATGAGGTTTAAATATTGTGGGCCAAATGAAACTTAAGTTATGCTCCGGAAACTGCTTTCAGTTTTAAGGTAATAGTGACCTTGACCTTTGACCTTGTGACCCCAAAATCAATAGGGGTCTTTTACCCGATATGGACAATCATCATATGAAGTTTAAATATTGTGGGTCAAATGAAACTTAAGTTATGGTCCGGAAACTGCTTTCAGTTTTAAGGTAATAGTGACCTTGACCTTTGACCTTGTGACCCTAAAATCAATAGGGGTCTTCTACCCAATATGGACAATCATCATATGATGTTTAAATATTGTGGGCAAAATGGAACTTAAGTTATGCTCCAGAAACTGTTTTCAGTTTTAAGGTAATAGTGACCTTGACCTTTGACCTTGTGACCCTAAAATCGATAGGGGTCTTCTACCCGATATGGACAATCATTGTATGAAGTTTGAATATTATGGGCCAAATGGCTCTTAAGTTAAGCTCCGAAACCAAATTGCTAACAGACGGACGAACAGACAGACGCCAGGGGGTATAACATAATATACCCGAAATTCTTTCAGGCATATAAAAAATGTAAAAAAAGAAAACAAAAATGACAAAATCAAAGTAAAAAAAAAACAGAAAAAACTTTGCTAACACATCATGAACTCTGTTTATATCAACTGGAGAGGTAAGACTCCGTGACCAAGTCATATCGACCAATCTCCATTTGACCAGTGTCTAGTGTCTGTGGCATGATAAACCTTAGATTGTAAAAAAACTACATCAAATGCAAAAAATAACCAACAAGCAAAATTCTAAGATTGGTAAAATAAACCTACTAGCAAAAAAATGTAAAAAAAGGAAACAAAAATGACAAAATCAAAGTAAAAAAATGGAGAGAAAAAAATGCAAACACATCATGAACTCCACATAGTATCTAGTGTTTATGGCATGATAAACCTTAAATTGTAAAAATAACCTACATCAACGGCAAAAAATTACCTACTAACAAAACCCGGGTCGATAGCGCAGTTGGTAGCGCGCCGGGATTTGGATACTCGTGCCCGAGGGGGTGCGGGTTCGAATCCCACCCGGGGAGGTTATACCCTTCCATGAAAATTTGACAATGTCGATTTTCCTCCATTGATTAGATAATATGGAGAAGTTTCCGGCCTTGTGGAAGGGTAGGTGAGTACTGGTTATAGACAATGGTCCAGGAAAGCTAGGTTAGGTGCGCTGGACGCCGTGAAATGACCTAAATTGTGTTGATACGGCGTTAACTCCAATAAATAAAATAAAATAAACCTACTAGCAAATGTTATTAGAAATATTACAAAAATAGAATGGTAAAATATATATGTAAAATTCAAAAGTTGTGCAGGCACATCACATACTCCTTATCAATACTGAAAAATAAAGCGACCACACCATTATTATTATTATCTCTGTTTGAACATTTTCGATTGTCAATAACAACTTTGAAATGGAATATAAACAATAATTAAAAATAGTTTCATACAATAAATTAGATGTTGTAAAAACGTTTTGGGCTGAGAATGCAAAATGATAAAAACAGTTTTGCTGTGTTTGCTTTTTTAATGCTTACAGAGTTATCATGTGTCATACAGCAACAAAGAAAAAAATATCAAAACAGTAATGCTATGTTCGCTTAATAAAAGCTTACGGAGTTATTATCTGTCATACAGCTACAAAGAAAGAACTAATCAAAACAGTTATGCTATGTTTGCTTTATAAAATGCTTATGGAGTTGTTATGTGTCATACAGTGACAAAGAAAGAAATGATCAAAACAGCCATGCTATGTTTGCTGCATAAAATATTTTCAGAATTATTATGTGTCATACAGCGACAAAGAAAGTATAACGCTCAAAACAGTAATGCTATGTTTACTCTATCAAAATGCTTACGGAGTTGTCATGTGTCATTCAGCCACAAAGAGAGTTTTTTTTGTGTCCTACAGTGACAAAGAAAGAAAATATAAAAATAGTTATGCTATATGTTTGCTGTATAAAATGCTTACAGAGTTTTTATGTGTCATACAGCGAGAGAAATGATCAAAACAGTTATGCTATGTTTGCTTTATAAAATGCTTGCGGATATATTATGTGCCATACAGCGACAAAGAAAGAACTGATCAAAACAGTTATGCTATGTTTGCTTTATAAAATGCTTATGGAGTTATGATGTGTCATACAGCGACAAAGAAAGAAATGATCAAAACAGTTATACTAGGTTTGCTGTATAAAATGCTTACAGAGTTTTTATGTATCATACAGTGACAAAGAAAGAAATGATCAAAACAGTAATGCTTTGTTTGCTGTATAAAATATTTTCAGAATTATTATGTGTCATACAGCAACAAAGAAAGTACAACCATCAAAATATTGATGCTATGTTTACTTTATTAAAATGCTTACTGAGTTTTTATGTGTCATACAGAGACAAAAAAAGAAATGATCAAAACAGTTATACTATGTTTGCTGTATAGAATGCTTACGGAGTTTTTATGTGTCATAAAGCGACAAAGAAAGAAATTATCAAAATAGTTATGCTATGTTTGCTGGTGAATTCCAGTACAAAGTTTAACTGAACCATCAGTCTTATATATCTGAATCATGAAAATAAGGCTTAAATATCAACACTTCCTCACTTTGCTTTACAATCAAGCTTTTTAAGAGTTATGATATAATTGTTTGAACAAGAAATATAATTTGAAAATCAGGTTAAAGCCGAATTTTTCTGCAGATGGGGAAAATTTACATCAAGTTAACTGTTAATACAAAAGAAAGTCATATTTAATAAATTGCATATAAAAAGGTATACCAAGGGCAATAATTCATCATGAAGTAAGAGTGTTTTAAATCCACAAAATATTTTTAATGAGACAAACTAAACTATTAATGCAAAAATACAAAGGGAAATAATCCATAATTTAGTCAAGTGGAGTTGTGGTTACTTTCTAATTCGGTTTAACACATGATATGTAATCATTGTATGAAAATTCATCAAGATCTGACCCTAAATGGCAGAGGTATCAAACATATTAACATTAATGCAAAATTACCAATGGAAATAATTTGTAATAAAGCCAGGAAGAATAAAGTATACTTTCTAATTCTGTTCAACACATGGTATGTTATTATTGTATGGATCTGACACTAATTGGCAGAGATATCCAACAAATTGAAAACTTTAACACAAAAAAGCAAAGGTAAAATCCATAATTGAGCCAGGTAGAGTTGTGGTTACTTTCTAATTCAGTTTATCACATAACTTATGGAATCATTGTTTGCAATTTCTTCAGAATCTGACCATAAATGGCAGAGATATGCAACAAATTGAAATCTTTAACGCAAAAATTACAAGGGAAATAATCCATAATTAAGCCAGGAAGAGTTGTAGTTACTTTCTAATTCTTTACATCACAGGGTATGTTATCATTGTATGAAGTTTCGTAGAGATCTGACTATAAATGGCAGAAATATATGAAACAATAAAAACTTCAACCCAATTGTTAACACCAAAATTACAAAGGTAAATAATCCATAATAAAGGCAGGTAGGAGTTGTGGTTACTTTTTTATTCTGTTCCTCACATGGTATGTTATTATTGTATGAAGTTTCATTAGGATCTGACTATAAATGCCAAAAATATATGGAAAAGAAAAACTTTAACACAATTGTTAACAACACCCTAACCCTGCCCATGTTTCACTTAACTACGTATTAGCCAAATATTCTCGTTGAAAAATCTGGCTTAAAAAAGATAAATATAATTGCACTTATCTTTTTTTTCAAATGACCATTCATCTACTGTTCACTACCATCTAAAACAATCTTCCACACAGTTGTATTATCTGAAATAATAAATCGAAGAACTGATGGTGCAGTGTTAATGGAATTTTAAAAAGCTGATCATGACGTTACTCTTAAGAAAAATAGTAAAACAAGAGCAGTCAAATGACAGCTTTCTTGACTTTTCTAATGTTTCACTCATGGCAAGGCTTATCTTTCAACAAAAGTGCTATCAAGACAAGATTTAGCTTTCCTTAGGAAATTAAAAAATCAGTCAAACAAGTTACAAAGTCATAAATTTTGTAAAATATGAAAAGGGCATAACTCCAAAACATACATCTCAGGTACTGTTCATTCATAGTTGTTTAGATGTAGTATCAATGAATAAGCATACCATCTAATGAACTTTCATTTAAATTTCTTTGTAAGTAATAAAGATATTTCAATTGGAACAAATTTTTAATATTAAATTTTTCAGTTTAATGGGCATAACTCCCATAATAATTAGTCAAGAGCTATGTCCTTTATAGTTGTGATGACATAGTACTGGTCAATAAGCATAACAACTTTCACTTAATTACCTTGATGAAAATTGAAAAAAAATCACTTTGAAGTACTTTAACCTTTCTAAGTTTTACAGTTCAAAACAAGTTTAAAGGGAGCATAACTCTGAGAATAATTTATCCAGAATTATATCCCTTTGTATAAGTGAAGATGTGGTACTGTCAAATAAGCCTTTCAACGTACAATCAAATATCTTCATTATTTAAAAAAATACATTCAGTTTGAACAAACTTTAACATTCACTGTCAAAGTATAAAGGAGCATAACTTCAAATCAAATTGATCCAGAGTAATGTCCCTTTATAGTTAGATGGATGTAGAGCTGATGACTAAGCTTGCAAATACATGTACGTTTATAACTAGTAAAAATAATCACAATTTGAACAATGTTTAACACAGGTTAATAGTGCAGTTGGTAGCACGTCGGGATTCGGAATCTCGTGTCCCTAAGGGGGTACGGGTTTGAAATCCCACCAGAGGAGGTTATACCCTTCCATGAAAATTAGACTATAATGTCAATTTTTCTTCATTGATTAGATAATATGGAGAAGTTGCCGGCCTTATGGAAGGGAAAGTGAGTACTGGTTATAGACAAGGGTCAAGGAAAGCTAGGTTAGGTGCGCTGGATGCTGTAAAATGACCTAAAATGTGTTGAAACAGTGTTAAATCCAATTTAAAAAAAGAACAATGTTTAATCATAAATGCTTAAGTATGAACAAGCTTAACTCAGAAACTTTCCCATAATAGACATGTAAATAATCATAAGTGCCATAATAAGAACAGCCTTGTAACAGCAAATACAAAATAGAAGCTAAATATGAGGCCCCGACAATGAATTGTTTGATTATCCAATTGACTTTAAACTTTACTTTAAAACTTCATACATGTTCTATCACTAGCATAATTCAATAAACTGGCATCAGCTTTACAATTAACCTGTCTGTCAAATGTTTATTTAAACGACAACTTTACAGTAAGCGCACACAATTTTGTTTGTTTGTTTGTTTGTTTTTGTTGGGTTTAATGCCGTAGCAACACATTTTATAGGTCATACAAAGGCGGTCAACCTACTCACGGTTCCTGAAAAGGCTAAATCTCTGGATTTAGCTGTTAATCAACTACTAAGTGCATACTTTCGTCATTGACTGACAACTGCCCTACATAATTAAAAATCATTGGTAGGAGGGAGAATGGCTGTAGAAATAATTTCATGACCAAGCTCCAAATGAGTATGCCCCCCTCCCCCCCCCCCCGGAATCGAACCCTCGACCCCTGGATCAGTAGACTTGCGTGCTACCAACTGAGCTAGCCAGGTGGCTTACACAATTTTGTACAAAAACTTAATAAGTATTAACAAATTTAAAGTAAAAAAATAAAAAAAGTTCATGGAGACAATTTTGAAAACAAAATGTATTTGGAGTTATGAACCTTGTCACATGAGATGTGATTGATGATAAGGAACATATATTTAAAGTCAATACCTAATGAAATAAAAGAGTTGCAGTAAAAACATCTTTTTTAAAGAAAACTCAATGTTCAAAGGGGGATATTTCTGAAATAAATTGTATAAGGAGTTATGAACCTTGTCACATGAGATAAGGTTGATAATAAGGAATTGATATATTTAAAGTTTGAAGTCAATATCGAAAGAAATAAAACAGTTGAAGGCCACAACCAGTTGATCATGTGTTCTACGGATTTTTCTAGAAAAAAATGGGGCGAGCGAGCGAAGAAATTTTTTAGTAAAAAGTCTTTATTCACTTGGGTCTATATAGCGGTTTGACCAAATTTTTATGAGCAAGCGAGGAAATAAAAATATTTTTTTTGTAAAACTGTCAACATTAAGGTGCGAGCGAATACATAGAGCATATGATTAATTTGTTGTGGCCCTATAGTAAAAAATATTTTACTGCACAAACCTTTAATCAGAAATATGGACAAAGACGCAGACGCTACCCCTGTGAAATGACCATTGTCAAAACATGGTTGACCATGTTTCAAACATGGTCAACCATGTTTTTAATACATGGTTGACCATGTTTTGACCATGAATAATCCATGGTCGACCATGTTTCATGCCGTGGTTTATTGCCGCCCTGGTGACCATGGTCGACCATGTTCTTTTATAGACCATGGTCAAACTTGTTTCATGGTCTTGTAAAATGACCATGGCAGGCCTTTTTTTCCTTATATAACAGGGGCCGTTTACAGGCGCCTTCCCCTCTTGAAATTTCTTTAAAATCATGCAGTTTTCCCCAAATTTGGAGTTTAACTTGGATTTTTTGTTCCCCTCCCTATGAAATTGCCATAAAATTTCCCCAAATGTTCTTTATAAAATAAGGCCCCAGGCCCCTTCCCCAAACAATGAAAAAAAGCCCTGCATGGTCAACCATGTTTCATCGTCCACGTGGTTTATTGCCGCCCTAGTAACATGGTCAACCATGGTTTGACCATGATCTTAAATTCCTGAAAATAACCATGGTCAACCATGTTTCATTTTCTATATTGGTTATTGCCAGCCTTGTGAACATGGTCAACCATGGTCAACCATGTTTCACAGTACTGGTTATACCCAGAAAATTTTTTGGACTCATCTCTATAAGCCTCTGGCTTTTGACACAAATGAGCTTAAGTAACACATCTAAAATCAAGTAAATTAGGACATAAACCAACAAACAACGGCTGGGCAGAGACCATTGTCTGATCCTCCTTTACAAGGTCTAGATCAAGTAGTAGACATTATACTTCCCCAACCATGCCCCTCACTACAGCCCTCTGTATCCGGCCCTGGCAAGTAATGCAAAATAAAAATATAAAAGCAAACACTGTAACTATTGAAAATTTAAAACACATACAGAGTCATAAGAACAGTTTAAACATTAAAGCAATATGGTTATCCAAAAATTGTTATCCGAAATATGTACACTTATGCTTACTTGTTTTCATCATTTTTGTCATGCTGCAGATTTTCTAAACCAAATATAAGATAACCAAATTGTCTTTGCATCTTTTATAAGTTGATTATGACAATAGATGCCTAAATAACAACTCAATTTTTAGTAAAAATCTTCTTTTTTGAAATTGGCGGTAAAGCACTTTCAGCCATCTTTGAATTCACAAGTTTAGTTTAAAAACCAGTACCTGTTATATTCATTAAGTTAATACACAGTAGTCTCCCCTGAATTTAGGAATAATGAAACTTTAGGCCTCCCGAAGATAACTCAAGATAGGATGTACCTAGGTTCTAAAATTTTATATTTGGATAGCCCTTGGGTAGAGGAGCTTCACTATTGATTTTGAGACCCCAGGGTCAAAGGTCAAGGTCACTGGGATGTGAAATATGAAAACCTTGTCCAAACAATAACTCCAGAATTACTGAACCTAGCTTCACCAAATTTTATGTATTTATTATCTGTTTTGAAGTGAAAAACTGTAAATTGTTTTAGGTCAAATATGTGAAATATTTATAGTCTACTGTGACTTATTGTCTAGAAATAACTGTTGATCTTGAATCATGGTGTGACAAAGACACATGACCATGAATCATTGTCAGTCAAGAACAATACATAAAGTGTACACAATTGCATGCTAAACTGCATAGAAATCTAAATTATTGCATTTAAAGTAAGAGACATACACTAGTGTTACAATGCAATGTTCACCATCAAATGAGTTGACTTTTGTCTAGAAATAACTGTTGACCTTGAATCATGGTCTGACAAAGACACATGACCATGAACCATTGTCAGTCAAGAACAATACATAAAGTGTACACAATTGCATGCTAAACTGCATAGAAATCTAAATTATTGCATTTAAAGTAAGAGACATACACTAGTGTTACAATGCAATGCTCATCATCAAATGAGTTAAAAGTTGTATGATTGACAGTGTTTCATGGTCTAGAAAACATGATATTTTAACACAGTCAGACCAAAGTCAAATCATAGTCAATCATGGTCATAATTGACCAGAGTCAAAGTCTGACAAACAACATAGTCAACCATGTTTTGACCATGGTCAATCATGGTCAAACTTGATTCATGGTTAACATTTCACAGGGGTAGGGCGAGTAGGAGAGCTCTCCATTTACTTTGTAAAGTCAAGCGAAAAATCATAACCCCAGAAGGAAAAGTTAAGATGAGATTGTGAGTAAAATCTTAGCAAAACCAGTGCAGTGGTTTTATAATAATTTGTGGTTGATAGGGGTCCCAATCTCTGTAAACAGAGATCCTGTTCTACTCGCGTTGTCGTACTGGATCTCTACTTAGTCAATGCAAGGTCACGTCGAGATGACCTTTGTATCGACCAATCAATGCCTAGCTTTCATCTAGACGAAAACACTATTAATCACGTTTTGATTTCGTAATTTGTATTTTTAGACCAAGGTTTGCATGCAAATTTAACAGCGATATTATTTACAGTCTGCGATTGGGTGGCTCATTTCAAATTGCGCGACATAGACAATGTAAACAAGTTACGTATCATAACAATTTCGTCATTAATATTATGATGAGAAAAGGTCACATGAACGTGACCTTCGCTTCGTTTGGAAAAGGCCAGATCTATATTAGCAAGTATGCAAGCGGTGAAATTTTAGATTGGGTTTTAATCAGATTGTAAGGGTCCAGGTTCCACACCAACTACTTATACCATTCAAATTTCTTGATAAGAATACCAAAGATATTTCAATCAGGGCTATAATTTAACAAAAAAATGGACTTGCATACTCGAAATGAAAAAAGCACAGTCATGCTTTTCTCAGTATAACAGTGATAATAGTTTAACATTTACTTTAATAGGGGCATAACTCCAAATTAATATATCTTAGAGCTACATCCTTTTAGATTCATGTAGTTTTAGTAAATACAAGTCTACAAAATGTAAATCAAATATCTTGGTTAAGTATTGAAGACATTCTACACAGGAAAAACTTTAACCTTATATTTTTGTTTTTGTTTATAAAAGGGCAATATTTAGGGGGCATGGGTTAGATTCCAATACAGGGCATACTTTTGTGGAGCTTGGTCATGAAATTATTTCTTCTGCCATTCTCCCTTCTACCAATGGTTCTCAATCATGTAGGGCAGTTGTCAGTCAGACAGTCACTGGTGAAAGTATGCGCCACAGTGATTCCCTTTCACAGTAAGAAAAACTGCTTCATACTACTTAAAAATGACTTACATGTACAAGCTAAAATACATTAATGAACATGGTCCGGACCTCCCTGACCCCCGCTGGATCCGCCCATGCCTTATGGATATTTATAATATATTTAGTTACCCCACCCACTTGATAGTTATTGTCAATTTCGACATTGAATTGATGAATCTTTATATCAATAGCATTTATGGGAAGGCGAGATTACACAGAATGGTATTTTAAAATGCAAATTTACAGATAAATATGGAGATAAAAATTGGAAGAAACAATAAACTTACCAAAAATCCAATTTATCCAAGCACAACAACATTTTAAGAACTTAAAAGTTGAATCGACCACGCTAAGTACTGCCTAATCCATGCATTCAACACCTCGGGCTATGTTTATTGAGCGACAAAAAATCAGCCAATCAGGTTAAGTCAGGACTATAAACCACGTGAATACTCAGGTATGTAAAACACGGGTTTTGTGCGGAAATCAATGGAGTATAACTTTACACATATAATAACAGGAAATCAGTCAAGTACGACCATGCATCTAGCACTCGGAAAAGATCGACTTTTTATGGTATATTGAGCCCTTGACGTATCTATGCTTTAATACAGTTTCAACCCATCAAAAATTGAATGAAGTCTGTTATTTAAGAGTAAAATACATAAAAGTCCAAACTATATCAGGCTCGTTAAATATTAAACAACATTCGGAAAACCGCTCCGGTGATTACGTACACTATCAACTGTGTTTCGCAGTAATATCCGTGGTAGTTCCGAATGATTAAACAATAGGAGAAAGCACTGAAAATACTGGGGTATTCATTGTGATTAGATATACACTTAACAAAAGTTCTAACCGATCACTTTTCAAATTTTGATTAAGTGAAAAACTATAGCAACACATTCGTGAACTTTGCTTCTTAGGTCTACGCCCTTGGGCTGGGAAACAGCCAGCCGAAACTGAGGTTAGAAATAGTGGCATATCTGGATGAATATTTCTCCTGAAAACGAGTTTTCCCAGAATGACGACCCATGTTGCCTGAAAGAGAATAACTATAGATACACATTCGTGAACTTTGCTTCTTGGGTCTAGGTCCCTGGGCCGGTTAACAGTTAGTCGAAACAGAGGTTCGAGTCTATTTAATAGACATATTGGCATATTTGAATGAATATTTTTTTTTGAAAACGTGTTTTCCAGAATGACAACCCATGTTGCCTAAAAGGGAATAACTATACATACACATTCGTGAACTTCGCTTCTTAGGTCTACGCCCTGTGGCCGGGTAACAGTTAGCCGAAACAGAGGTTCGAGTCTATTTGATAAAAATATTGGCATATTTGAATGAATATTTCCTTTGAAAACGAGTTTTTACCAGAATGACGACCCATGTTGTCAGAAAGGGAATAACTATCGCATCACATTCGTGAACTTTGCTTCTTAGGTCTACGCCCTTGGGCTGGGAAACAGCCAGCCGAAACAGAGGTTGGAGTCTATTAGATAAAAATATCGGCATATTTGAATGAATATTTTTCTTGAAAACGAGTTTTCCCAGAATGACGATGCATGTTACCTGAACGGGAATAACTATAGATACACAATCGTGAACTTCGCTTCTTAGGTCTACGCCCTTAGGCCGGATAACAGCCGAAACAGAGGTTCGAGTCTATTTGATATAAAAAGTGGCATATTTGGATAAATATTTTTCCTTTAAACGGGTTTTCCCAGAATTAGGACCTATACTACCAGAAAGGGAAAAACGATAACTACACATTCGTGAACCTGCCTTCTTAGGTCTACGCCATTGGGCCGGGTAACAGCCAGCCGAAACAGAGTTTCGAGGCTATTTGATAGAAATGTTGGCATATTTGGATGAATATTTTTTTTGAAAACGAGTTTTCCCAGAATAACGACCCATGTTGTCAGAAACGAAATTACTATAGCAACACATTCCTGACCTTTGCTTCTTAGGTCTACGCCCTTGGGCCGGGTAACAGCCAGCCGAAACAGAGGTTCGAGTCTATTTGATAAAAATATTGGCATATTTGAATGAATATTTCTTTTGAAAACGAGCTTTCCCAGAATGACGGCCCATGTTGTCAGAAAGGGAATAACTATCGCATCACATTCGTGAACTTTGCTACTTAGGTCTACGCCCTTGGGTCGGGTAACAGCCAGCCGAATCAGAGGTTCGAGGCTATTTGATAGAAATGTTGGCATATTTGGATGAATATTTCTTTTGAAAACGAGTTTTCCCAGAATAACGACCCATGTTGTCAGAAACGAAATTACTATAGCAACACATTCCTGACCTTCGCTTCTTTGTCTACGCCCTTAGACCGGTAACAGCCAGCGAAACTGTGGTTCGAGTCTATTTGATAAAAATATGAATATTCCTTTTGAAAACGAGTTTTCCCAGAATGAAGACCTATGTTGCCAGTAAAGGAATAAATATAAATACACATTCGTGAACTCCGCTTTTTAGGTCTACGCACTTGGGCCGGGTAACAGCCGAAACAGAGGTTCGAGTCTATTTGATAGATATATAGGCATATTTTAATGAATTATTCTCTTAAAACGAGTTTTCGAAGAATGACGATCCATTTTGTCAGAAAAGGAATAACTTTAACACCTTTTATGTGTATCTATCTTTATGTGACAACGCCCGTATCAGAAAAAGAGGTTCAAGTCTACATTTGTTTTTTTTTAATGTGATCTTTCACCAAATTTTCTGATACGAACGAATGTTTGATAAATAACCTACATCTGAAGTCATTTCCATCTTTGTATTCACTTCACTTTTACCGTTTCTGTGATTTGCGGCCACAATACTATATTACGGCCAGCCGTAACAGCCGTATTACGGCTGGTGCGGCAGTTACGGCTGTTACGGCTAACTTCACACACGTCCAAGAGTTATCTAGGAACTGTAAGTTGTAGTTCCATTTGTGCGAGATTGTTGGAATTCAGTGACAATAGAAAGATGTCAGACACTTGTAAGCGGTATTTCAAAAAGGATCCAGTCTGTTTTTGGTGCTAGGGGTGTACACACCAAGTTTTGAGAAGGAACATGTTTCTCTCTCATTTAGTGTTGTTATTTTAATACTTTGTGTTTTTATTTTTGTATAATTTGTTGTATTTGTTACTTTTTAAGTGCATTAATCATACTTTATGTGTTTTATTGTTTTTATGATAATGGAATAAAAAGCAGAATTTTATGTTTGTCTTCAGACTTTAGTTGGTCACAGTGTAATTATAATCCGGTGTGCATGTTTATTAATAATTGCAAATCATACACATTGCATCATACATCAAATTTATATTAAGAATTTTCGAGTTCATTCGAATTTGCACGTTTTACAACCAAAGAGCATGTTTTTCAATATATAAAATCCCTGCTTTTTCTTACGAATGAAATGCTGATTATTCGAGTTTTGGCTTAATTAATTCCTTCTAGTGTTATTTGCAGCGCTCATATTTGCACCTTTGACACTCAAAAATTGTTTTTTTAATTCATAGGAGATACCGCTTCCGATCCTACCCTCACGACCTCTGAGATTGATCGCAGTTTATTTTTAATATTTTTTAAAATATCTAAGACTTGTAAAAAGTAAAGAACATGTAAAAATATTATAATGGAAAGCTCAGACCATTAAGAATACAAAAAATAAAAAATTCAACTCCCGCGAGCCGGATTCGAACCAGCGACCTAAGGATCACAGAATTTAACCACTACAGTCCTCCGCTCTACCAACTGAGCTATCACGGGAACTTGACGTTGAGGTATCAAATAAACGATATAAACGTAGTACATTATATTGGGTGTTTTCACGCTAGATGGCGACACTGAACTTCCGGTTAAAGACAGAACTGCAAAATGGTGGGTGTTGAATACTTTATTTCTGTTTGTTTTAATGTTTTGTTTGTTATTGTTTCTGTAAGAAATTATGCCGATGTTTTGAAATTACTTCTGTTGTTTTAATTGGTCGTTTCGACAAAAAGAAACGGCATGTTATTGGGTTTATATTCTAAAAAACTAATGTTCATTTTACCGTATAATATGCGGAAGTGTTTATCCGGCTACTATTGATGTTAAGTTGTCACTTTTTGTGATCGATCACACTGGTTTTATTGCTTTATTTTATCATTTGTACAGTTTTTATGATTATATCTGTATATTGCAACTACTCTGTTTTATCTACAAAACATAAGAAAATGGTTAACAATGACTAATGCATTCTATTTATGACAAGTTATGGCTGGGGTGAGGATTGAACAGTCAGCATGGCCATTGGAGCACACCTGCCAACTTTTGCAAATCCCAATGAGGGAAATTTGTTTGCGACGCAAATTTTGCTATTCACGACACACATTTCGCTATTCGCGACACATATTTCACTATTCACTACACATATTTTGACATTACTTTGAAGACATTCAAGACATGAAATATTTACATAGTCCAACTAGTTTAAGCCACTTCTACTTTTTGTTTGACTTGTACAATATAATTATGCACTTTTTCAAGTCTTACAAAAACAACATATGATTGTTGATAACTGCAAGGACCCTATAACAGTGACTTGATAAATTGAGAAGCTACTTTTTCTAACTATCAATTTTTTGCTAGGCCATGGTTTATTCCAGAAATCGAAAAATTTCGACTATACCTTTGAAAATTGAGAGGTAACAAAAAATTGCAATTTTTAAAAGTTCACACAACTGGAACTTGCCACATACATAATCACCGGAAGGTTCAATATTTTAAACTGGACACTTTTAAAACATTTTTTTCTAAATAATGTTATAATCTAACTCAAAAATTTTGTAGGTCCTACTTAAATTAATCATACACCTTCAACAGGAATGCCAGTGGCAAACATAAACATATCAAACAAAGGAAACCCTGAACATGCTTAAATTTAACCAGTACATGATATGTTGCTGACAGTAATAAAATGTATGTCATTCTTGGCATTGTTTCAACCGCATATAAGCGTGAAAATGGCAACATTTGTTTGAATTTGTCGTTTCCTGAAGCATTGCTTGCTAAATTAAGAAAAAGAAATAAACAAAATTATATGCTTATTAAAAAATACTAACTTAATATTTCACGTCAATTTGCGATAGCGTGGGTCGCGAAAACACTATAGAAATATTTCAATATAAATATCTCCATACAAAAATAATATCTACTTTAAAAGTTAAACTTTATCCATTCTTTTCTTTTTTTTCAGTCTGCGACATTAAAGCCGTATCTTACTGCTATCAGGCATACACTTGAGGCTGCTATGTGCCTTGAGAATTTTAATTCACAAAATGTAGAAAGACACAATAAACCAGAGGTTGAAGTAAAGTAAGATATTTTATTGTACAAATTTTCTTTTTAATTGTGATCTTGGTAATTTAGTGTTCATTATTTAGAATTGGCATTCATGATTCTGTTCATAACAAGTTTGGTTATGTTGCTTGGATGTATATGTTATAATTATTTGCATGTTATATTCATGATCTCAATTAGCTCAGTTAAATGAGCATTGAGTGTGAGACTAGTCTTAAAAATCCTATAGCTAGGGTAAAGCAAAGGCTGGGAAAGTCAAAAGTATAAAGTAATTCAAGTAGAAAAACAGTAACTTTAAACCTAAGTCACTGAATGGTAAGTACTAAGAATTACCCCATTACCTTCTCGTTAACAGGAGTCAAAGTCCGGGGTTATTTCTTTTGAATTGAAAATAAAATGCAAATGTTTTACTATTTAATGCAAATTACGATCTTTTAACCCATACAAGTTCAGTGCTTTAGAGGTTTGATTTTACTTGGGCAAGAATTGAGTTTTGATTGTGCAGACTTTATTGCTAGGGAGCATAATGTTAAATAGCTTTGACTCAATCTTATTCATAGTTAATATTTCTTTACAATCACCCTGGACTTAATCACTTGTTGATTTGATGATGTTATTGTTAAAGATAATGTCTTACTATGTGCAATAGAGGAAATTAATTCCAGTATCAAAGAATAGGTGAATACAAATGCTTCCTGTTTCACAATATTTAAGCCTTATTTAATACTTGATGTTACATTTAGACATTTATATAATTTAATGTATTTACTTCCCTCTTATGTTGAAACACCTTATTTTGAAAAGTTTATGCAAAGATTTGACAAACATTTGGGTGCTATTTCATTAACTTGATGTGTTCTTGTCCCTTACAATACTAAGACTATTAAAATTGTATGTTTAGGTTTTAATTAGTTAAGAATGTTATTACTTTAGTGGAAAGAGAAATTAAGTATTATTAAATTTGCATTCTGTACTATATTCTATAAAATGATTTTGTTTTCAGGAGTAGTAAAGAACTTTTATTGACTCCTGTAGTTATAAGCAGAAATGAAAAAGAAAAAGTTTTGATAGAAGGTTCAATAAATTCTTTACGTATTAGTATAGCTGTTAAACAGGTAAATATTTCTAAATTCTCAATAGATTTCATCGGAAATTCAAATGTATGCAATTTTAATACTAGAACATACTGCAACAATGACAAGTATTTGTGCTGAGAACTATAGACTTTGTTACTTAAGATTTTCAGCAATAATGTGTAAAAGTTTTATCTCATCAATGCAGGTGAAAACCCCCATTTGAGTCCTGGTGGTCATATTATTAAAAATCTAAAAATATTTAACTAATACTATATAGAAGGATTTACAATGGAAGAAGACCCCTGGTTTACATCTTTTGTTTGCAGTCATCAAGAAACATGGCAGACTGACTGACAAATCCTGTTAAAAAATAGTAGTGCCATCTAGATCTGCAGGTTTCCAGGACCAACTGTCTGGCAAAAAATTTGATCTCATCCACACAGTTTTCAATTAATCAAAATATGTTAAATGTCTCTGGTCCTGTTGGACTTGGTTCGGTCTTGTAAAATTTTGAATTTTGTACTGGACCTACTGTCCGGAAATAAACAGTTGAGTTTTGTGGTGACTGATTGTTTGAGTATCAAATCAGTATTAAACTATTATGAATGCATCATGGTATGTTTCAGGCCTAGTCCTGAAATTCAGGATTAATGACTCTTTAAAAAGTAATTTTCTATGAAAAAAAGTAAAATCAAATGAACTAGGAATTTCAAGATTTTGTAAATTTTGAACTGTCATCCATATCTCATTTATTATTCATATGTCTGAAAAGAATAATGGGCGGAAAAAAAACAAATTTTTGTTTACCACATTATTTGTTGTCGTAGATCACATGACTTCCAACCCTGAAGTGTGGTCTACACATGTGTATCGTAATCATAAAATATCATGTATTTGATTATTACTATTGTAGAGTGATGAAATAGAAAAGATTTTATGTCATAAATTTATGAGGTTTATGATGATGAGAGCAGAAAATTTTATTGTACTTAGAAGAAAACCTGTTGAGGTATGTATCTAACAAACTTTCTACTTATGGCAGTTTAATACTATCCTTAACTTTAGCAAGAAACTTGATCTTAATTTCTAGGGGTAACCAGTTATGTATAGTCCAACATTATTAACCTGAGGTTGACCTTTATGCAAGAACATTTTAACTCAGTATTTACAGTCTATATTTGTCTTCGTTTGTAAATCACACTTCATCGGAAGTTTTTGGCAAAATACTTTCACATATTTTTAAATTTTGATTTCATAAAATAGATACTTTAAAACCATGCTACAATATTGGGGATTTGCGTGTTCCACATAAACGAATGATTCCAAAATTAAAAGTTAAAATAACATGCCATGTTTACAAAATTGAGTTATAGTCACGTAGGTTGTTATAAACACGTGTATAATTGTATACACCCCTACGGAAATTCACGATTTAATGTTAGTGAAGCACGTTAATATTACAATAAGGTAGTTCAAGCTCAGGTTAAAATTGTCAAACTGTAACTACTTAACCACTTAACACATATTCACAATATTACTAGCTGGTATGTAGTTATATAGTTACATAACTAGTAAATCACTTAACTAACAAGTTAATTGAGTGATTTACTAGTTATGTAACCAGTTAACCACTTAACATTAAGCTGGTCTAAAATGGCAGTTGTAAGTACTGACTTGCATTTATTTCTTGTTATGGTCGTTTTTTAGAATGAGATAAAATATGCTTCATGTTTAATTTGATTGCATTATAAAGTCAGAGTACACAGTATATATTAGATTGTGTTTGTCCTAATTTTAATGTTTTAAAATGTTCCTTTCCCATATAACAGTTTTGTTAAGCTATATATTGCCATGTCTAGATTTACACTGTATGGGAGCGAACCTCTTTTTGGGCACTGTTAATTTCCTTGAGCAAGAAATTTACCTACCCTTGTTCTATTCCACCCAGGTGTAAATGGGTACTGTGAGAGATCACCTGCCTGAAGGAGATTTCAATGATCAGTGAATATCATACAAAAAAGTCAGCTGAACGTGTATATGGAAGCTTACTTTAAATCGCACTAACAGCTGTAAACCTTTACTGCTAAACATTTCCACAGTACAGCAGTAAACTTTTGAAATCTGTATTGCTTCAGTAATTTTGTATTCCTGAAATGTCTATTAGTAAAGGTTTACTGTTGTATTGCATGTAAATGTTATCTGTGTTTCTAATACATGTAAATGTTGTCTATATTTCCAGGGTTATGATATTAGTTTCCTTATTACCAACTTCCACACAGAGCAGATGTTTAAACATAAGCTTGTAGATTTCATCATACATTTTATGGAAGAAATAGACAAAGAAATAAATGAAATGAAACTTGCTGTTAATTCCAGAGCGCGTCTAAGTGCCGAAGAATTCTTAAAACGATTTTAGCATATAATTTATTAGGTAAGAATTATGTCAACATGGTGTCTTACTGGTCTCTTGATATAGCAGTCATCTCCTTAGCTTTACTAGAGTACTAGCATGATTTGTTATTATAGTAAAGGACAAAATTATCAACCAGCCCGACTATATGAAATAAGTAGTTTTCACAAGTCCTTAGGTTAGTGGGTTATGGCCAGGACTGTTTAGTTTCATATTATTTTTTAACTGTTAATCTTTGATTAGTGCCACATTGGTTTGAAATCCAGCTTATATACACTCAGTTTTATTTAACAAGAAAACTTATTCTTATCCTTCAGTCTTACAAATTTGTTTCACAATCCAACAGAGATGAATAAGTATAGTTAAGTATAAGCAGTAAACTCTGAGGGGTTCATATTCTGTAAAAATGTATGGAGATATATCTTTAAAAGATATTCAGCACTATGCAGGGTTAAGTTTGCTTGAATTGTAAATAGTCATATTGGCTGTCATACCTCCAGGAGTGTACTACGGCGAGTGTATAATCATTTAGCTTAGTGAGTCACCGATTTTACACAGAGTAAATAGTCAGCTACTGCTGTCTGTGCTACGTACCTGTTTATCACAACCAATGGTATCATATCTTTTATCCATTTCTCTATACCGGAAGAGAATTTCATTGGAAAAACGGGTATGGTAGAGCAAATTAAAATATAGTTAAAACTTAGCTTAGACAGCTGTGTTGAAAAACTTGTCTCCAACCAATCAAAAATTTACACTTGATCAATTTCTTTTATTTCTGCTTTTTAGTATTCATACCCTCATTAAATCTTTTACATGTTTTATATTTCAGAATTTACATTTATTGGGAACATCTATCTATCTACAGACTTTCAAATCTAGCCAAATTATAAAGAGACATTACATGAGGACCATCTTGCTCAGAAATACACCACATCTATTGTGATATGTTACATTTCATACATATTGTTTTAATTTACATTGTTAATAAACATCAATATTGTACTGGGCGGGGTCAATCTCATTGAAATTAGACTACCTTAAGACTAACTTAATACTCTTTTTATAGGTTAATATACATGTAAGGTCAGGCATTACCTCTGATCACTTTCCTTATACGGCAGCCTTCTAACTTAAAACTGTTAAGAGTGATAGTGACTTTGCTTATGACAAACTTAAAGTGAATGCTGATGAATGGGTTAAACTTGTGCTGACATGAAAGTCCATGCAGTTTGACTAGTTGACCTAATGTATATGCTATGTATAAAGTTTGAAGGTTTGATTGTTAGACAATTTGATTGTAAACCTTACAAAAACCATCAGTTAACAGCAGTAATATATCATTAGATTTTATTTTAATGAGATTGTATTGGACTAAAGTTTACCTTTCATTATGGTATATAAAGAATAACCATCCTTTGTATAGAATTATGTGGTAAAATACTGCCATTTTGAAATTGATGACAGAATTTTTGTTCTGATTTTATTTTGGTATTGTAAAGTTTTATTAAAACTTAATTACAATGTGTAATTTATACTTCATTTTTTTATTGGAACAAAGTGCCATTGCAATCAGCATTTCCTGTGTATTGTCTTTTAGAAAACAAGTTAAATTTTCTCTGTATTGGGCGATTTTTTTCTTTGTATTTGGGTGATTTTTTTGTTAAGATTTTTTGTTATATTTTCTCCTTAACTACCAAACTACCATGCTAGAATTCTATATTTTGTGTTCAATATTAACTAATGTAATGGTGCATTTTTAACAGTTATGAAAGTCAAGCCACAAGTGGCTGTATTTGATGTTGATTTGTTTTGATTGATATTATTTGTGCAGCAAGTAGTATAAAGTTTGTGCTATCTTTTTATTTTACTTGAGGCAGGCATATTTATTGATTATTCTAAAACTCAGAAAAGGGCTTGGAGGCTTGAAAAAGGGGTTGGGTACATCAGAGGGTTGATGTACCAAAGTAACCTTTTCAATATAGGGTGTAGCAAAAGGGCAGGAATGAGAGAAAAAGTGCAGTGTGCAGCACCCTGCTATACTGCTTAAGAATAATCACTGGCATATTGAAGAACAGATTTGGTCAGCACTTATTTTAACTTCGCAATATTCTCTGAAACCATTTTTTTTAAGTTTCAAGCTCTGTATGTTTTGTTTTGTATTTCAGCAAATATTTGTTTTATTGTATGTTTTTCTGATGTTATTTTTTCTATAATTTACAAGTGATAATAGTCTTGTCTGTATGATGTACCAGTACTAACCATGTTTGCTTTCAGTTGGTTTTTGTTGACATTATTTGCTTTATATTCAATATTGACAGTTTATTTTTGAACCATGATTCTTATTCTTTTGGACTTTAGTAAGATATTTTTCTTGTACTGCCTGTTTTCTTTATCTGTATGTATGTATACATAAATAGATAGTTTAATTGAATTTAGTGATAAGAGGTTATAAACAGCTTATTTGAATCCAGTAGATGTGAGGGCCAGTGGTCGCAAAAGAGAAAAATAAATTACAGCCTTTGTAAAAGTGTGTTAAAGTTTCTATGTACAAGAATAGATGCATGTGTGAAAGTTTTCTGGACTCATTCCAATTTGGAATTATCCAAGTTCAGGATTTTTTGAGACCTAAAAATAAGTTCCACTCCATTGTATAAGCAGCAGAAATTATGAAATCTAGTACTTTAAGGATTTTTTAAACTTGAAACTTTCACCCATGTTCACATTTTCTCTTGTAACCTAATTTACTATTGTTTTCAAAGAATTGTTTCATGTATTTTAAAACTTTGAAAATATATGGTTTTTTTTAATTCTTGTGTGAGTCAGTTTTAATGATAAGAACTTAAGTGTTTAAGGGTAAATTGAAGTGATATTGAAAGCTATTTTGTTCTTATATTACTGTAGTTACCATGTTATGATATCTAGTGTTGACTGACATTTGTTTACATGCTATACTGTTATATTATTATATCAGACTTCTAAGCTATCATACACTGTAAAAGTCTGGAAAATAGTTTGTCTGAAATTCATTCAGACTGAAGCTTTTTTTGACCTAAAAGAATTGTGTCTGACTATAAGCTTTGTAAGAGAAAAGTAAACATAGGTCAGTGCTGTAATTGTTAGATATTTAAAAGTCCTGGAAGCTGGGAAATATACGTGTGGTAGACACTGTTGTCTGACTGTTATCTAAATTTCATAATTTAGTTCTTTAAAACTTCTAAATAACAATTATAATAAATTTGTATGTTCAAGATGGCTTGAGTTAGCACTGCTTGAATCTAGAATTCCAATTTTTCTGTACCTGGTTTTGTCTTTTTTGTCCATTGACTGAATTTAATTCCAGTGTTTTGCTTGGCTTGATAGATTTCAGCATAGTAATTTTATGTTCAGGTGATATCTACCATGACTTTGTTGATAGATTTACTTTACTTACATACAGAATAGAATAAATGTTTAGACTAGTATAATAATGAATTATGTTCCTTAGGACCTGACATAAAAGGCCATCCTATTGTCCCTGACAACCTATATTTGAGCAACCTGTTACTGCTATTTAATATACAGTTTGGGCAAGTTAAAAATAAAGCTGGCTGTCCATTTGGCCAACCTAGTTTAAAATTTAGTGTCAAGCCCAGGGCCCGGTTTCACGAACGCATTCCTATCTTAAATTTCTAGATTAACCTTAACTTTTCTATTTTTAGCATTTTTAAGTTTAAGTGCGTTTCACAAACATTTTACAATTTAATCCGTTCTTAAATAGTCTAAGTTATGAGCAAAAATTTAATCGAGTGACGGGGTAGATTAAACCGAATGTAAACATTACTTAAATATAAACAAATGGTTAACGTTCCTCTAAATGTTTGTTTAACTGGTTATAGAGTCCCTAGACGACAGGAATTCCAACGAAGGGACACTAAGTGTGAATTAGGAGGTATGTCGGAAGATAGAATATATCAGAGTTACAGATTTTCACCTGCTACGATTTATTTAATCGTTGAACTTATTCGTCCCCTCACGTATAAGACGAAGTATGTCAGTTTCTGCACCACTCCAAGACTAAGTGTTGACGGAGTTGAGTTTCTGTGTTATTATATAAATAATCATAAAACTAGCAGATTAAAACGAATAAATTCTTTAATATCTAGATCGATCGCCATTCTGTTAAGATTTTAGAGATGGAGATCATTCCAACAGAAAATTGATTAGTTAGTTTTATCAACTCCATCAATTCTAATTTAAATAAACATTCGTCACCAAATCGCACCGTAATTCGAGGGTGTTTTATCATCGTTAATACTATCGTATTATAATATATTGCAATCATACCTTTATTCAATTCCTTCATTATCTCCTAAAATCTAAATAAAATGGGGCTTTGTTGCCTTTTTCGCGTAAATATTTACACCTATATTCAGCATTTTTGTTAACGAAGCAAGACATATAAAGTATGCTAAATTCAATCGTTATGTCTTTATTTAAGATTTACAGCTTCACCAAGCTTGTAGATTTTAACAAAAACAATGTAATATAAACAGTTCAATATTTTCAGATACAAGTAATGAAAGTCGAACCATTTTAACATAGATAATTTAAACGTTTCTAACCATCATACTCTTGCAAGACATGCAATGCATTTTAAACACACTGTCAAGGCAAGCATTGAATGCAAAACCTATTGTAAGACAGTAAGAGAATGTCAAGCATATTGTAAGGCGGACATCTAATTACCTACTTATCACTTATTATAATAGTGTAATTTCGAAAAATACTAAACCCTACAAGTACAGCAATATAGTGAAGGTAAGATAATTGCACACAATAGGAAAACACAAATGATTGACAAAAATAAAAAAGAATGGACAAAAAGTGAAAAAATCAACATTCACGGTTCGAACCTTTGCCAGACAAAAACAATGTTTCAAGCACAACAGTCTAACCGTTTACGCTATAGAGTCCATCAATAAAACATGTTGGACATTTAGTACTTTAAGGTAATTTTGTTGGTTTAAGTTTTGGTCGCTTATATCAACCATAAATTTATACTTATGTAAGAAAGACTTCGTGAAATCCACTTAAAATATTTTTTAAGATACTCATAGTTACGGCCAAAATATTTAAGACAATCTTAAATTCATTTAAGTTATGAGAGCGTTCGTGAAACTGGGCCCTGTTCCACCTTGTTGCACTTCTTACTCAAATTTACTGCATTAGTTATGTTGGAATTTTGTTGAATATAAGTCAAGTTTTTGTTTCTGATAGGATATACTTTGTTAAATAGACTTTGAAATGCCTTGTAAAAATGAATAGCAATTGTTATCTTTAGCCTTATCATTTTCAAGGAGTAAAGTATACTACAGTGATTTATGGTAGAAAAATGTTTCTTGGCAATCTACAGTTATGTCCCTTGACATTATTAAATCATTGTAATCATGTCGATGATCAAAATCATAGTTTAAGATAGATGTAGTTTTATTATAGTAGCAATGTTCATATATAAAGTAAATAGTAAATTGTTGAAACTACAGTCTGGACTTCGATACAAGATGAATAATGTCAGAGTCTTTGATTTTGCATTATTTATACATCTTTTGTAGCTCGGCTTTATATTATGTTGAGTATATTTCTATATTAACTTTCTGTTGTATATAATCATTTTCTACATATAATATCTGTGCTAGAATTATAACAAAACCTTGACCTTGAACAATTGCTATGCATATATGCAATGTACATGTATTATAAATAATGAATAAAATATATTGTTTTTAATTTGTGTTTTTTTAATGAGTACCTATCAATCTTGTTGAAGAGCATTTTACTTCATCTATTGACAGATAATGAAAAGGAACAATACTCCCAACTAACACCTTATTTAAATAAAACTATCTAGAGTACATTTCCTGGTGGCACAAGCATGTTATGTTGCGTCCCTTATGATCTTATGATTTAATATGTTTTTATTTATGAATTGATAAACTTGAGGTTTCAACAGTCTATGAAATAAGTTTGAGCTAGTTAGGGCAACCAAACATCCATAAACATGATTATAGTGCTTGCTGCTGAAATGACCTGATTGGACAACCACTATCATATCCCAATTTTGTAGATTTCTCTTAGAAATTTGAAGCCATCTTACAATATTTGTTTATTCCTACCCAGTATTATCATCCATGAGTGTTAGTCAACATTGTAAGAATAGATAAGGGACACAATTTTGGTAAATTTAATTTTAATATTTGCTTAATAATAGTGCTATCAACAAAATTGCAATGACTAATTTATACATCATGTATCATACTATAACATCATGTATCAACAGAGATACAGCTCACAATTGAAAGTGATCGAGCTTTGGCCAGTCAAATTGCCCACAGTATGTACGAAGTGAAACAGAAGAAAGGACTGTGGTTGCCGACAATGTGTTTGTATTAGAAAACATGCAAATACAATATCATAACTTTATTATAGATTTACAGAAATAACAAATATATACAACACATTAAATTTATCAAAACAACGTTGTCTAGTCAAAACCACATAACTTTACCTTTTTTGAATAGAAGTTACAAGGTTTTGACTAGACAACAGCGATAACTAGAACATTGTTTTTGGCCATAATTCTCCAGCCTAAAGAGATGGACAAAAGAAACTTTTTAAGACTAGAGTCAAAAGCTTGTATGTAACCATAGGTGCCAGACACAAATTTTCCTTATTATAGTATATTATACAGAAAGACGGAAAAATTGCATCCAGTATCTGTGTGTGTAACCAGGTAAGTAGATAATGTGGTCCATACATTAAAGTAATGAGAAAATATTTTACATGACAAAATGTATACTGTACACATTGTGTCTAGAACAGTTTGCCAATCTCCATAAATAAATATCCTATACACCACTGTCGTATAGGATCTCTAGACATCGCACAGGGAGTCACATCAAGATGCCCTTTGTGTCAACCAATCAAAGTGTAGATGAAACACTATTAATAGCATAGTGATTTCATTATTTCTAACTTATACTAATTTTTGTGAGCTAATTTGACGGTAATAACATTCACAGGCTGTGATTGGACAGTTCCTTTGCAAATTTGTCACATAGACAATGTAAACAAGTTGCTGAGCACTAAGATTCAATCACTAATATCATAAAAGTAAAGGTTATAGCTGAACAAAATCAATGTTAAATATCAAGTTAATCATGGAAAGATATAATCTGCTATGACCATGAATTAAACAGGAATTTCATGGTTTAAAACCCTGCTCTCTACCACTGCTCTCACCCCTAAAACATCTTAATAAAATAGGCTTCAACTTATATACAATGTATACATGTACAGAACCACATTAAGTAATTGCACAAATAATATACAGCAGTGTTACATTATTACATTAATTACAAATTGATCAATTTTCAAACATCTATAGTTGTCATTGTTTTTACCTGATTTATAAGTTATACATATATTATGTATTATATTTCTATGAATATTCTATAAATGTGACAAGCTTAAAGAACTTCATTCAAAGTTACACACAGATACTGAACTGATCAGAGACCATAATGAATATAAGTGATATTTATCTCTTTTTGTGACATCCCTAGTACTGATGTACATGACATATGACATTATACATACTGTGAAATTTATCATTTGTCAATCTCTGTAAACAGATATCCCATAGACTGTGGTCTTATAGCAGTCATATAGGATCTCCTAACAATGCACTTGGGGTTACATCGAGATGACCATAGTGTCTACCAATCAATGAGTAGCTATCATCTAGACGAAACACTATTAATAGCATTGTGATTTCGTAGTTTCTATTTTTAGGCCAGGTTTTTAGACCAATTTGACTGAAGAGTTATTCACAGGCCGTGATTGGACAGTTCTTTGCAAATTACATCACATACCAGGTAGACGATGTAAAGGAGTCACTAAGCACAATGATTTCATTATGAATATTTTAATAGCTAAGGTCAGCTGATTTTAACCAGTAATACCAAGTAGCCATATCCAAAATAAGTTAGTGCGCAAGCAGATTTTAGATCGGGTTATAATCAAATTGACCATTTGTATGCCATATGTCATGTCATTGTCAAATAAAGAAATAAAATTATTAATATATTCTATTCTAGACATTATAAAAAATTACAATGTACCTATGTACCTTATAGAAATGAATCCCTAGTCAGTATCTGCAAAATTTCACTCAAAATTACAGTGATGAATTTCCAAATATGGTAACAATTTTGAAGTGTGTCACTGTATTACCTATGAACAGTGTTAAGTGTGAGAGAGGGTTTTCAACCCAGAACCGTATCATGACACGTTTGAGAACATCTATGAATAATAAAACACTTGATGATTTAATGAGAATATCAGAAGATGGTCCAGCAATGAACGCTTTTAACTTTAATAGAGCCTTACAGAAGTGGAAGCTTGAGAAGAAAAGAATTTTATTTAAAATGTAGACATGACTTGTGTCCTTTATTACCTGATGGTATACATTGCTAGTGAATGTTTTCAGCATAAATAATGATAACAGTATTTTGGGAAAAAAATGAATCTATGTTATTTAAATGCAAACTGTCTTTTTCAGTATTTTGAATGCAGATTTTAAATATTGTCATGACTTTCAAATTCAACTTCCACCAATGAACATATATTATTATCATGTGCATGATTATGATTTATTTATATATTTGATTAGTACTACAGAGTGTGTTGATTGATTATGTGCTGTGCATATTTTTTGAAAGAAAAAATTATAATGTGTGCTCTTTATAATAGTTGCTAATTTTGAAAGAAAATTAATAGTGTTTGCTCTTTATTATTTGACTATGTGTCATGTTATAAAAGTTTCTATCTAGCTGTGGAGCCATTATGATGTATTAAAAAAACTCATTGATATATATAGTGCATGACATGCTATTAATTTATATCCTTAGTATTATTGCTTATTTATTTTGTTATTATGTTGATATCAAAACAAAAATAAAATTCGAACTATTATTACTTATAAATTATTTGTTGTTTTCACTGTAGAGTAGGATTCTTTTCACACATGAGGCATGGTACCTTTGCAGAACAAAGTATGAATATATTGAGAATGAGATAGATCACTGGGTCATAAGTCAATGAAACTTGGTAATCTTAACTTAGTATTGTTGGAGAACAAAAGCAGAGCTATTATGATAAAAAAATCAACAAAACAAGTTCTTCTAGAAGACCAAAAGGAATTCCAACTACTCATGACTGATATAGACTATACTTTTGGTATCACAGACGCGCGTAAGAACTTCTCCCATAAACGGGACCACTTCTCCCTAACTCAGCTGGAGGGAGAAGTCACTTCTCCCTAAAATTTTACCCCAGGATGAGCCCTGCTATAATCATGAAATGACAAAAATTAACAGAGAAATGTCAGATTGAAACAACATAGTAAAAGTTACAATTTATATACTTCAAATATTAAGACCTTACTATAAGACATTATCACTTCATTTGGGTCTTTCTTGTGAAGTCATTCATGTTTCCAGTGCATACATATTTCATTTCTAATGAATTCAAACCAAAAGTCAGTAACAGTTTATCACAAAGTAGACTCATAAATTTAACAAAAAAGCATTTGTGACTAAAAATCAACAACGGCTTAAATAAATTCCAGCAATTGTACTGACTGTTACATGTACAAACATTGTAATCACAATGGAGACAGGTATACATGTATTCAACAAAAATTTGCATTCATAGCTAAATATTGTTTGTTTTAGAACTCCAGAATTATATTCAAATATTTAATAAAATAAGCAATTAAGATATAACTAATGTACAAGTATCATCAATCATCCTCAGGCCATACACGATGTAAAAACTTCATAGCGACTTCGTATCCCATAAAACAAGCCTGAAAATAGAACAAGTTAAATTACAATTACAGTACATTGAATGGAAAATGCAATAAGATTAAAATGTTCTTTTTTCCACCTAAAACACATGTCATGCATATTGCTCTTTTAATGTTCTTTTCTTTTCAGGTTACTTTGCTCATTATTTGATTTTCATATGTATATAGCATGTTTTTCTCAAGTCTACTGCACAAACTCTTCATTTCTTATTCTTAAATGTTTTTATATGCATTCATCATTATGTAAATATTGTATATACTGTGTAATATGTTTGATAGATCATAGAGGCCCACATGGAAGATTGGATTTATGCAAATGTGTAGCCTCTTAAAATAAAGTCTTTATTATTATTATTATATTATTATTATTATTATTATTATTATTATTATTATTATTATTATACAGTTAAATATCGATTATCCGAATTCATAGGGACCGAAAAAATAATTCGGATAATCTGGGATTTCGGATAAAGCAGGTTTAGGAGGTGTTTGAATATGATATCCAACATACCTAAATATAAGTCGAGGTAATCAATAATTTGGATGTTAAAAATACTTATATACCTGTACAGTAAATGATGTCATACGATTATCCAAATTTATTACATCTAAATTTCAAGAAAATCATCCGTACTGCATAATTGTGAGCAATGTTAACATTTTACTTTCAATGTCAATTATACGATACACATTAAAGTGTATTACCAAGATCCAGGAGAAAAATCGATATAAATATTATAAACCAAGAAAGTGACGTATTACAGAGCTTGATAACCTTTGGATTGAAAGATCAAAGAATGCTGACGACATAACAACTCATTTGAGGGGCAATATCATTAAAGAAATTTGGAGTAATGAAATTTTGAAATGTTAGTCAGTATTCTTTTTAGTTGGTCTATGAATATATAACATCTCTAATCGTAGTTGCAACAAACAAAACATCAAATTGTCAATGTTTGTTTGATAAAAAATGCGGTAAATAGGCATAATCTTACTTTACATGTGGTGTGTATTCAGCGAGCGATACAGACTCTTAGATTTTATGTAGTTTTATAGGTGTTTATGAGGAATTCACAGATTAATAAATGTTTTCCAAAATTCTAGGACTTGTTCCGCTTTTTTTGAAAATTGGTGATTTTTAAGAAGAAAAATTCAATGACTTTCCAGGACCTGTGCGAACCATGAAATCATTAATTTCATTAAAGTCAAATTAATAGCGAACACAAGTTTACTCTAATTAATAATTTACAATTGTATTTCTTACAACTTAAAGTCAATTTACGCTAATCAGTTTGCAAATATTTTATCGATTTTGCATGACCCATCATTATAAGATACATTATACAAGTGCATATGTTTTTCACGTCCTTTTGTCTGTCTCCATAATAAGTTGTCTTGACGATCGTCAGAGTTGACCACCTTCGGATAAAAGGTGTGAAAATCAATAATTTTCATTTTGTAAGGACCAAAATTTTAGTTTGGATAATCCATGATATTCGGATAACCCATTACGGATAAAGCAGACTTTTTTATTATATTTTATATAGCAAATGTTCGGGACAGGACGATCATTTCGGATAATCCATGATATTCGTTCGTTTCGATTTCGGATAATTGAGATTTAACTGTAGTTACACAGCAAAATTTAGTATTGTTAGGCCTATTCAGTTCATCAACAAGGATTTGTCAAATATGTAGTGAAAAAATCATGGGAATTCAAATGCATGTAAGAGCAGGGCAATTTTAGGGATCCAGAAGGAACCCCTAGCTATGCATCACTGAGATTCCTCGTAAGATTTTGGGATCCTCAGAATTCTGGGTAACTATTAGTGTCAAACCTTGCATATATAGTTTATAAAATGTCAAGTCATAAATGATTCAGTGATCTAAAATAAAAGAATGGTTTACCAATTCCAAGAAATAATCTTTTATTGAAATCAAAACTAAATAAACTTGTATGTCAAATAAAGGGCTGACAATGATCAATGTAGAATAAAAACTAAGTACATATTGTACTCACTGCATTAGCTGGGAATGCTCTCAACATGACTGGTGTGAGGCCTTTAAACAATGCTGCTGGTCCCTCTTCCTTGATCACATGTCTGAACACATCTCTAATACCATTTGGATAGGTACCTTCAGGTGCTGAAATTATACATACACTCTTGTTTCAGTGATAGGTAAGCGAAGGGAAGATATAGATAATATAGGATATATATGGTCAAGACTTGAGAAATACAATTAACTACCACACATGGCTTTTATAATCAAAGCACTAATAGCGCTGTCAGAGGTGGGGTTTGATAGTCAATAACCACAGGACTATACAACCAACGGAAGCAATTCATAGAAAATTTCCCTAACAATTACTGACTATTAGAATATTAAAAAGGAATAGATACACTTCAATTGCCTAATCTGTATGGTCTGTGTGTTTCACATATAGGAGTATTTTATTTGCAGTAGTAATTAAAAATATAGAATAATACTTCATCTTGTACATATAGACCATGATTTATTACATATATAGAACATACCTGTTTGTAGTTTAGATTTTAATACATCTGGAGCAATACCAATACACCAATTAAATATTCCAGCCATACCTCCAGCAAATAATGTACGACCAACACTCAGTTCATTACGACTGAAATATATATATCATATATCTATCTGAATAAAACTATCATACTTTCCTACATTACATCTGACAAGCTTGCACAACACATCACTTTCAGTTGACCTTTAATTTAATATATCCATGATACAACTGACAACAAATTGTCAAATCACAGCCCGGAATTACATTGTCAAAGTAGTTTTACATTGTAATGCTACTCCAGGGTTAAACTTTTCAGACCTAGATCTATCACTAAATGTAATGATTTATCCCTAATTTCTTTGTCAAGAAGTTTGAAACAAATCTGTACAATAGGAGTTGAGAAAATGAGCAAACAAGATTTTTCATAGCAGGGCCTTAACTTGGCAAAAAATCAATGGACCAAAATAAGATATGCACATGTCTGCCTGTTATCTGGTATGTATATGTGTGAAAATTGAATCAAGTCAGTAAATAGGTGGTGAGAAATTGCACGGACAAGAAAAAGCTACAGACCTACCGACAGACAAGCTGACTCCTATAAACCACCGGAAAATATTTTTTGAGGGTATAATGAGAACTTAATAAGAACTCAATCAACAAAGTAAACAACAATATATATACCTGTGTCCTTCTGGAGTCATCACATGTTGTAACCATTCATATGACATAAAATACATTCCACTAGCAGGTACATCTATAAATATATAATATTTAATTATACAGTTTTTACCTTAACACACTTGCCTGAAATCTGGGACTAGTCAAAGTTGATTAAGACAAGTGATGTATTCCCTAGTCAGTTATTCAGAGATTCCTCCTTAATATCAGGGCCCTTTCAATAAAAGACAAAAGTTTTGAATACATGAAAACTGATAAATTATTTATGAAAATTCATATTCACATTAAAAGAGGGCAATTTTTAAGGGATCCAAATGGAATCCGCAGCTAAGAATCACAGCAAGGCTTTGAAATCCTCACAATCCTAGGATACTGTTAGTATTGAACTCTAAAATATACAGTAGTACAGCTTTTTACCTTTAATTATAATGAAATTAGCAACTTTTTGTAAACATATTCTGTACATTACCATGTGTGCAATAATTGCAAAACTTAGCAGTATATTACTGGATAGTAGGTCCAGTGAAGATCAAAATTTTACAGGACCAAACCAAGTCTTACAGGACTGGAGAAATTTAACACTTTTGATAAATTGAAAACTGTGCAGAGGAGTTCAAATTCTTTGCTGGACAGTTGATACACTAAACTTGCAGATCTAGACAGTCCTTCTAATTATTTACAGGATTTGTCCATCAGTCTCCCATGTTTAGCTGTGTGTGTGTATAACAAGAAGGTATATACCTCTAAGTAATGTAGCACAGGTTCCTCTGTATAAACTTCTGATTCCACCTTCTCTATATAATTGTTTTACACAATCTATCGGTCCTGCATATTTCTTTGTTTTAGCATCTGCTTGAATCTATAATGTTGATATAAACAAAAAAGTTATCATTTTACCAAAATGACAATCGGTCAGGGCTGAACTATCCCAGCAACAAGTGAACATGGACCCTATATGTATATGGAGTCCTTGATGTGAATAAGAAAGAATAAAGCGTCTGAGGAAGTACTTTCAGATTAGGAGCCAATGGAAGGGTCTATTTAATTTTTATAATGCAGACTTGTCAAGCGGAAGGAATATAAAAATTTCTATAGTGGGTTTTAGATTATTAAATCCAAATACTTCAGCTTGAATTAAAATCTATGGGTTTGAAACTGTGATATCAGTACATACAAACATGTACCAATACTATTAATGAATATGTCCAGAGAACAATACAACTAACTTAGTAAGTTATGATATTACATCAATAATGATGTAAATTAATAAAATGAAGATTTAGTTGTTGTTATACTAAATTATTTTAGCTTGATTGTGAAAATTAATTCTAACAACTTATATTAATTACTTTTGAGTTCCCTTCTTGGTCCTCAAGTACTGAGCTAGTAGGATTAAGTTTCTTGCTCAAGGAAAATAATGGGTAAGTTTTTGATGGGATTCAAACTAATGTAGAGCTGGCTATCTAATGATTACAAGTCTAACCTCATAACCACTCGACCACGCCCCCTCCGAAGATTTAGTGTTCCAGATTTCATTTATAATGATATAAAAATGTAACATACCTGTAATAAACATTTAATTCTTTCACCAGGTGCCATGATAGCAGTAGTAAATACACCAGCTAACATACCTGCCTTAAAAAACTGAGCATATCTGAAACAAGAAATATCTTTAAATAAGATATTCAGCACTATGCAGGGTTCATTTTGTTTGAAATATAGTCATATCAGTAATACCGCCAGGAGAGTACCACGGGGGTTGTATAATCAAGTACTGAATTAGCATAGTGAGTCACCCATAATACACAAAGTACATACATGTAGTCAGAAACTACTGTCCCTGCTACATACGTTTATCACAAGTAACCAATGTTACCATATCTGTTATTCATTTCTCAATACTTGAAGAGAATTTAATTGGACAAACAGGCTGCAAAGATCCATGATTTAGTTATATAAATATAGCCTAGGTAAAGATATAGCCCTAGATAAAGGTGTAAGCAATCATAGATGTGAGACTTTAACTACAAGTGCATTGTAATTCTTATCTAGATACCACAGCAGGGATTGAGCTTGAAATATCAAGATATACTTGAACACAAACAATGTATTATACTTGGTTAGTTGAATCACTAGGATGTCTGATAACTAATCCAGGGGTTGTGGGTGTTAATCTCATGCAGGACCAATAAACCTTCAAATCATGAACTATTATCTACTGTCATTCTCCAGTCTACCTGTTATTTTCATTTTTGGGTTGAAATCAAAATAGACATAAATTAGTTTATTTCATGACACATTAACCTTTTTGTAAGATGTTTTTTTAATTTTCCATGATATTTTCCCTAAAATCAAAATTCCATGATTTTTCCAGAAAAATCTCATTTTCCATGATTTTCCAAAAAAAAATCTCATTTTCCTTGATTTTCCAGTCTGCACGAACCCTGTTACATGTACAGTTCTTCAACTTTAAATATTTTTAGCCACATGTCAATAATAAAAATACATGTATATAATAAATGATCTTACGTTAAATCATCTGTCGGATGTTTTTGTTGAAGTTTTTTACCAACACCAAAACCAAGAAAACAGATGGCAAACATTGGAGCTACACCGGTCAACGGAGCAGCCATTCCTTTATATAAACCAAAAAATCCCTGAAATATGATACAGAATACATGAAACACCAGAGTTAGTTTACTGTACTTTTTATTTAAAACAACAGTCTTCGAATTTAGCCAGTGGACTTTTAGAATGTGAGTGTTCCGATGGTCCACCAACTTTTTAATAGGGATGAGACGATACGGTCATCACACAATACGATGCATATCAATATGAAAGGAGATGATATGATTAAATGTATTTATGATACGATGCTAATAATTATTGTACAATACAAACATTCACAATATTTAGATTCTTCTAATTATGATCATCTTGAAGATAAACACAACAGAGGAATGCTTCCATTAGTCTTTTTTACAAATACATTAGCAATTTAAGGTTCACAAAAGAAATAGATAAAAACAAACATATTTTTAAGTTCCAGAAAAAAACAATGCACAGTTATAGTGATGTTCTGTATCAGTATGTGACGATTATGACTCTGGTTATAGACATCATTCTAAATGATAACATCTGTATTTTTATGTATGGTATGACAGTTTCATGGAGTGTAATGTAAATAAGCTCTGTTGTAACAATATACATAAAGATTCTTAGGATTTGACTAAATATTGCAAAATAAAATACCAGTATAACTAGACAATAAAATGTTTGAATGTACTGTAAGTTTAAAACATTCAACATTTTTTCATTTCCGTAACTGTTGAACATCTATATTATTATATTCACAGTCAATAAAAAAAATTACTGTAATAGTAACAATATTTGTATAATTGATGTCTTACTACTTGAAAACCTGGGTGTTGAGCAGATTGTACAATAAAACATTGGTTCAACTGATTTAAAAAAGAATAAAAATTATAGCATACCTCTTTTCTAACTGTCTGCATTGCACAATCAAAAGTTCCCTTGTACAATGGGTTTTGACCAGGTGCAGGCTTTGGCATGGTCTGGAGTCTAACCTAAAATAAAATAATCAGTTTTTTTAGAATATAACATGAAAATGAGTAGCTTAAATTGATGCATATTGCAGAACCCCAGAAAGCATTCTGGGATTGCGGGAGGATTGCATGATCTTACAGGCCTACACTGAAGTCATAGCTGTGAGGATACAAGAGTCAAGACTGGCTATGTTGATAACATTTGAAATGTTAGTCATTTCACAAGAGGCTGAAAATTGGTTTTGCAAGCTAGAACAATATCATGGTATAAAACATGCCTAATGCAAAAATGAGCTCTTTAAAATTGCTAAACAGTGCAGGCCTTGACACTAACTGTTTTTACAAGGGGTCCCAAAGAAATCGATAGTCAGTGATTGAGAGAATCCTCCCATAAAAGCAAAAAATTGGATCCAGATTTGCAGCCATTGAAAATACAGACTCTGTAAAATACAGAAAACTTTTACCCATGCAGGTTGAACAATCGGCTTTATATTCACTTGCCTGAACCAAACTTACTAGCTTTAACAAGATGACCTAGCCCAAATATAGGTTGTCAGAGGCAATCTGACATTTGATGTAGAGCCTTGCCGAGCATATCCTTCACCCCATGATGTTAACAGGCTAGTACAATGACAGCAGCTTTTACATACTAAATATGAGATTTTATAAACTCTTCCTTAGACTTGACAGAACTCAAAGATCATTTCTCAGTCCAGTAAATATAATTTTGTAATAAATCAAGTCAACTAAAGTTTAACTGGACTTTCACATGTACTTGACAAGTACTGTACAGTAATCATCTTGTTACTACAGTTTTAGCCCATGATCTTCAGACTATTGAAAATTTTGAGAAGATCTTAACCCATACTCAGAGCAAAAATAGTGAGACATTTTATACAATCAGCATTGAGCCATTGACAACAGATGTGATGATTAAACTAGATCTAATGTTGATATACGTGTGATTCTTTGATATTTAGTAAGCATCATAACTAACACAAACATGATGAGAATATTGTATACTGAAATGTCACAAAGTATAACATTGACATCAGTGTCGACACGGTTGATTGGGGATACACAATCATGGGGGTCCCATGCACTATCATGAACGTTGACGTTCAATGGCTTTGAATACCGGTCTCATTTAGTAAGAAAAGTTTTACCTTAATGGTGTCAAGTGGATGTCCAGCAAACACAAGACATGCTCCACCAAATCCTCCTGCAAGGAAATCTTTTACTGGATTCACCTTTTTACCCATTTTGTCGTTTTAGTTTGTAAAAGTCGTTCGACAAGAGATAGGTCACTAACTGGAACGAAACGGCGCCGTGATAACTACACGTACGTGAAAATCACTTGAGTACATTTGTCTGCTAATAAAAGACTTGCACTGCATATGTTTATGGAAGACAACTTACTAATTTTACCCCTATGTGGATATAATTGAATAATTCAAGTCTACACAAGAAATGACATAAACATGGAAACCATTCTGCAGGAAATTTAGAAAGAAATTGGCAGTTACTTTTGATGTAGATCTACACAGTCTTCACAACTAAGGGTGCGTTGCTTAAGCAAATCCCTATGTATCGCTTTGTGTCTTGGTACTAAAAATTTGATGTCACACACTCATTCCTTTTGTTGTAAGAAGGGTACCAGGACACAAAGCGATACATAGCGATTTGCTTAAGCAACGCACCCTAACTTTCATCAGCATTTGACAATCCATCCAGCAAAATAGATTTACAGGACCAAAATACTTTACTGCTATGTTAAAATATGCTGTCGCTTTTACCAGTTAAAAGTAGAATAATCATGGTTGTAAAATGTTGGTGAACCATAGGACCATGTACTCGCTTTCTAAGTCACTGGACCGAGGGTGATTTAGATGGACTTGGTCCTACGGCTAAATTCAAAGACTGCAAATAATGCAATTAAAATCTCATACTGGCACAATTAATCAGTAAGCTGAAGTGTAGTTATTGAAAGAGGGTTTGAATAATTGTCTCTGGTTAATTTGCCCAATATGTACTTACCACACTCACTGCCGGTAATCACGTGATTTTGTTATGATCAGCTGTACTATTAAATGGCGGCCAGACTCGTCACCTCAGGTAGGTTTTTCACATTTTTTAATTAGAAAACCACGGAATCTTGTTATTTCATTACGTGCAGAGTACCCTCCATTGCAAGCGATTTATGACAATACAAAAATGTTTTTCCTACGTCCATAAATAAAAAAGTTATTGAGCGAATTATTTTGAAATCTTACGTACTTGTTGTGATCGGCTGTACTATATATATCTGTTTTTGCCTTTTTGTACTGAATGAAGCCATTTGCCACAAGAATTTACCCACCAGGAAACTCAAAACATTATTCTATGATACTTGTGTCATCTTTTCTGTCAAAGGTCAGGGTGTAAATGTGAATTTTGACGGAAAACAAAAAATGATAAGGTGTACTATTTGAATTTCAATGATAAGCTGTACTATCAGATTCCTGAGCCAACCGACAATGATGTTACACGTATCTTACTACGTTAAATGTCGAATTCCTCGGTTGTAAATTTCAATTTTTTGGTAAGGATAAATGAAAGTAAACTATAATGTAAAGTTTGGTTAAATGTCACCGTCAAATTACGTCATTTTATGAATATGAACTTATAAAAACGTATTTAACGACTTTACTTACTGAAATACGCTCATAGATAATCATTATCTGATGACTTAAGTTTTGAAGCAGAAGACGTTGTAATATAGTTACAAATTTACTGATTTGAGTTTTAGTGTGGATAAAGCTCGATGAGTTTAAACGAAAATTCGCCAGACTAACGTGATTTCGGGTCAATGTATTTACAGAAATACAATTGTGCTTCCAAAATACACTTTCTGAAGAGGTACATAGACCCTTCAACAAGTGGAATTTGTTTTGTACAATGTAATTTTTGCAAACAGTATTGTCGGTCACACATGAATTTACTATCTATATTCACATCGAATAATGACGTACATTACGTCGGTACATGCAATTATTTTAAGAATATATTGGCGTATTAAGGGGGCAATAAGTACTTCCGAATTTGGCTGTTTAAAATTCTTTTATTATACCAGTGTCTTCTAAGACGCACTGGGTTAAGCACACTGTTCCGCCTTTTGGCTACAATAGCACTTTATGTCCGTTTGAAAAGATTTGTGTATAACATGTTATTGCAGATGCTGTTTTCCATATACTTTTTTGTTTCTTTACCAGGAACCTCGAGTTTGACTCTATCGAACGTGTTCGTCGGATGGGAAGGAAAAGATGGAGACTGTTGCGAGATCTAAAACAGCACTTCATAAAAGATCTTCGACCGTCCGTTGAGAAAAATCCTGAGGGAAAGAAGCCAAAATGCTCTCGTTCGATAAAATGTGGAGTAACATGAACACTAATAGATTTATTGTTTTAAGATTGAATTCATTGACACCACATCACTTGAAACTTTCTAACTTGATATGTGGATACTCAGATAAATAGAACGGAACTGAAACAAACCGTGAAATACCGTGACATATACGATTTCATAATGTCTGAAAAAAGTTCATCTGAGTAAACATTGTGGACATCAGTGACAGTGTTGTACTTACATGCAAGATATCAATTCTTTCTACTGAATTGTTTCCTTTACATGTAGATCTATATAGCAGGTCTCAGAAACAATTGACCTTACGCCAGAATTTGATTGACAGCTCCTTTTAGCCAATCAGCGTCCGGCATTTGATACCCTGATGCTTATCTAATATAAGCGGCTTATCGGCCGCCATTTTGTCCGACATCTGGTCTTGACGGACATCGAATTTCTTATGTGTTAGCATGGACCCTATGTACAGTTATATAGGGTTCTCATTGAAAGTTACAAAATAAACTCAATAAAAGAAATTAGAATGGTCAAAATATGTACACATGGGGTCTATAAATACTGTGATAAAAGAATAAACTACATAATAATCTGACGACAATAAATACAAGTATGTAATAAATCAGGTTGAAAATTACACTTTTCATGCATGTTTACCCCCAAAGTGTACCACAAAGATCTATGGACCCACCCCTTAACTTTTTATTTCTCAGCAAATTTTATCACCTATACACCATTTTAAGGATTACATGTATATAAAGTTGTTTTCGTGTATATTCAACAGTTTTCTGATTTATAAAGGATTTCTACAAACGTTTAATGTGAGATGCGTTCTTTGATAATTTTTGCGCATATAATGTTTTTGTTGGAGCAAATGAACCAACCTTTATTTTTAATATATATTAATGGATATTATAAAAAAGGGAATCAATTGAAAGTTATGACAATGCCATTTTTAGACAAATTAATCTTTAGGAAATATGATATCTCGTAAATGATATGCATGTATTTGAACACAACTCCGTCTAGATAGCCCCTAATACCCACCCCTTAACTTTTTTATTTCTCGACATATTTCAATTAACTCTACATCATTTGATAGCAAACGTAATGTAATATTTTTGCATGTTTTACTGTTTAAAATCCGTACATCCAAACGACTATTACCAGCGTTCAAATTAAAGTGTATTCTTTCAACTTGCTCATTCTTTGTGCGTATATTTTTTTGTTGGAGCAAATGGACTCACATTTAATTTGAATATTTATGAATGGATATTCATAAATAATGTATCATTTGATAGATGAGACAATGCCCTTTTCAAAAATATTAAGTTTATCGAAATCGGATGACAAGTAGATAAATAGCATGCATTTGAACCTGTTACTTTCAAAACATAGATAATGGTTCGGGACATAGATTAATCCCTGATAATGTCGGACAATGTACCACGTGTATCGGTGGGCGGAGCTTAGGTATTCTGGCGTAAGGTCAATTGATAAGAAACTTGTTTAGCTTCAGATAAATAGATAAACAGATAAATTTGAAGTTCTGATCGTCAAGGGACGTCATTGAAAATATGTTTAGAATTGGATATCAGAATCATTGTTTGTATAGATTTCAAATAGTTTTCCAATTATGTGTAAATTATGTGTTTAATTTTTTTTTGCTACATTTTCTCTCGAGATGACCAATGGAGACGAAAATTATGTAGTCATTATTGATTTAATGTAATGTTTTTGGATGTGTTTGTGCATGTACGAATAAATTGATGAAACATTTTTCCAGAAACTTGTATGTCTTGATAGATTATATGCGTATATATATACACTGAACAAAAGTTCTAACCGATCACTTTTCAAATTTTGATCATTTTATAACGGGCCAATGGATCCTTATAGAATTTTGCTGAGGGAAGGTTTGTGTCATTTTCTACCGATTTTTAGGGGGAAATACTTTGATACGGTCTGATGCACTCAATCGGCACACAGGGTGTGATTTACACACGGAATGTTCGTATAGAGAGTGGTGATTATTAATTTACACTTTGGGTGAATCCTTGTTAACTTTATAAATGAAAAAAAAAAACATAAAAGATTGCACGAATGTCGATCATGTCGGCGAGTTGTATCCTTTGTTCTTGGTATTCGGCGACCGATAGGAACGGACTGAATTTTGCTGAGGGAATATGTTTGTGTCATTTTCTACCGATTTTTAGGGGGAAATACTTTGATACGGTCTGATGCACTCAATCGGCACACAGGGTGTGATTTACACACGGAATGTTCGTATAGAGTGGTGATTATTAATTTACACTTTGGGTGAATCCTTGTTAACTTTATAAATGAAAAAAAAACAAAAGATTGCACGAATGTCGATCATGTCGGCGAGTTGTAACCTTTGTTCTTGGTATTCGGCGACCGATAGGAACGGACTGATGGATCCTTATTAAATTTTGCAGAGGTGATTTTTGGGTCATTTTCTACCGATTTATGGGGAAAATGAATTTTATACGGTCCAATGCACTCGATCGGCACACAGGGTGTGGTTTTCACATTTTGACTAGAAATGTTCGTGACAGAGAGTGGTGAGAATTAAATTTCACTTTGCATGAATCCTTGTTAACTTTATAAGTGAAAAAACATTGAACATTGCACAAATGCCGATGCAGGATCGTGGCGTAGCCAATGGAGTGTTGAATACCGGAGCCTCTATCAAACAGGCGAGTGGCTGTTCATGGAAACATCTTTAAAAAATATCGAAAAGTATTGTTAAAATAGAAAAAATGCTATAATTTTATTACTCTTAATGTGTTCATCCCTATTTCAAGTTGCATGACACTTTAATCCGGTCTTTTCCACCATCGCGACTTTGGACGATGTCGCAAGGGACGGGAATCGTTTCTAACTGACGCCGAAGACCAAGAACAAAGGTTACAACTCGCCGACAGGATCGACATTCGTGCAATGTTTTATGTTTTTTCATTTAAAAAGTTAACAAGGACTCATGCAAAGTGAAATTTATTTACTCACCATTCTGTACACGAACATTTCGTGACAACATGAGTAAACCACACCAAGTGTGCCGATCGAGTGCATCGGATCGTATCAAATTATATTTTTCCCACAAATCGGTAGAAAATTACTCAAAAATCACCTCAGCAAAATTTAAAAAGGATCCATTGGCCAGTTATGAAATAGTCAAAATTTGAAAAGTGATCGGTTAGAACTTTTGTTCAGTGGTTTACTATAATTGCATGTCACTTATCATTTTAATGATATTCATTTTGTTAAGTTAGTGACACAATATCATTTCAGAAATGAATAAAACAACATAAATATGTTTCAAAAATAGTGTAATCATGTAAAACTTACCACAAAATCAATGTCATTATACCATAATTTAATTTTAAAAAAAAGCAACAATATCACAAAAACTTACAAATCATTAAAATCTACAATCATTAATATGGATACTCTTAAGTATCTCAACTTTGTATCCAGATAAACACGAAATATTGAACATTCTGTAATTCTCGTCTTATTTATGTTTTGACTGCAATGTATACATTCAACAGAAAATTGGTAAATGCAACTTCATTATACGTCTTGTTACTCTTATATGAAAATGAGTGTTATATGAAGTCAAATAACAATACGTGTCTTTAAAGCGTAACAAGAAGTAATAAAGTACAATTTAACTGCATTAATTCAATCTTTGTTTGATAAGGCCTTGTAGTCAAAACGTTAATACAGGACGAAAATATAGAGTATAGTTTTTACTTATTGTAAAAATAAACATGTTGCTTTTTGCATTTCAAATACACATCATCGACAAAACAACTAAGCCTCAATTGGAGGTAAACACAATTCCAATGAACACAGTGTGGCATCATGCTAAACTGTTGATCGGAAATAACTTGACAAATCGAATGTGAGAAAACTATTTTCGGAGCATTTGCAAAAAATTGCACACGTTTCTGGACATAAGAAATAACCATATCAGGTAACTTGCAAAGTAAATTGTTCAAGTTACAGCATAGATAGAGCTATTATGTTAATGCGCCTTGAATGATTTCACAATTTGCATTATAATGTATCACCGAAGACGTGAATCAGACTTAATAACCAATCAAATGGAGTAAAAAGAGAATTACAATTTTAACTAAGACTAGCTGATCTGAGCCGGACAAATAATGAAGGTGTTACAGTGGTCACTAACAAATGATGATAACGGACAATCGATAGACGTATTGTGATAAAAGTTCTCATGTGAGCAATAAGAAAAGACAAGAAGAAACTAGATTACTAGACCATTTTCCTCAAGAGTGAGATTTCTTGTCCACGTGTACTGCTTTCTGATGCTCAACCAAATGTCCTCTTCTAGTAAACAGTTGTTTACACGTTTCACACGTGAATTATTCCCATGTATTTCTTTCGTATCGTCAATAAGGCTAGCTTTAATCGCAAACTTTTCTCCACAGTTGTCGCTCACATTCCGTTTTTCATCACCATGCTTATTGCCACTACAACGATAAATAATAGAAAAAATCAACTTTTATATATTTAATAGTGTATAAAAAATTGTTTTCAAGTGAAAGAAAACTGGTGTTTAAGATGAGAAACTTTATGTACTCCTTGAGTTTTTGTCATAAAGTCCACCTCAGGAAACAGTGCCCGGTAACGACCAGTTTCAGAATGATGTCAAATGAAACCGCTATCGTATTGAAAAATAACTAGTTGGCTGAAACGACTCGTGTTAATGCACCCAGTACAAGAACAGACTCTTTATTTGAAACATTTTTATAAGTTGGTCGATATCAATAGTTTTATTCGTATAGAACGGTTTAAAAGGACTGATAGGTCTTCTTCCTCAATTCAGAATTTGCATGTTAGGCGGGGAAACTGCATTCATCAATAATTGTTCTACAATTGAGACATAAACATGTCTTGAAACAATTGCAACATTTATAATTCATGACTTATTAAATTATTTAACATTAAAATGTGCATTCCATTATCTTTTCATGCTTAGGAATAATATAAATGTTTGGTTAACATTGATTAAACGATTCCAAGACAAAATAACTATGTAACAGTGTGTTTAAAAAAACGAAAATGTAACATAAAACTGGTCTATCGTTTTTAATGGAATTCTCGATACCAATTTAATAGAAATGCAACATCTCATTATTTCTCACACGAATAATTACAAATAATTAGACATTTACCGATGCATACTGTACAAAAGAAAATGAAAAACATCCTCAGCAATTATACGGAGCCTTTCCAATGTGTCCTCTCTCGTGGATACTTAGACTTCCTTGTGGTTTGAAGAACTTTCCGCAGTATCAGTAAAACCTTTACCAGTGTCCATAATTCTGGAACGAATAAAACGTATTACAATGACCAATAAGATGAATATATCAATACACAAAACAGGAAGCGAGAAACAAATCACAACTTGTCTCACTCAATGACACTCAATAGATATTTAGACAGAGACATGCAATGGTACTCGAGAATATACACAACGTCTTCTGCATAAAAACTTCATCAGATAATGATTATCTATGATCGTATTTCAGTAAGTAAAGTCGTTAAATATATTTTTGTAAGTTCATAAAATGACGTAATTTGACGGTGACATTTAACCAAACTTTACATTATAGTTTACTTTCATTTATCCTTACCAAAAAATTGAAATTTACAACCGAGGAATTCGACATTTAACGTAGTAAGATACGTGTAACATCATTGTCGGTTGGCTCAGGAATCTGATAGTACAGCTTATCATTGAAATTCAAATAGTACACCTTATCATTTTTTGTTTTCCGTCAAAATTCACATTTACACCCTGACCTTTGACAGAAAAGATGACACAAGTATCATAGAATAATGTTTTGAGTTTCCTGGTGGATAAATTCTTGTGGCAAATGGCTTCATTCAGTACAAAAAGGCAAAAACAGATATATATAGTACAGCCGATCACAACAAGTACGTAAGATTTCAAAATAATTCGCTCAATAACTTTTTTATTTATGGACGTAGGAAAAACATTTTTGTATAGTCATAAATCGCTTGCAATGGAGGGTACTCTGCACGTAATGAAATAACAAGATTCCGTGGTTTTCTAATTAAAAAATGTGAAAAACCTACCTGAGGTGACGAGTCTGGCCGCCATTTAATAGTACAGCTGATCATAACAAAATCACGTGATTACCGGCAGTGACACTATACCAAGAGCTTTTGTTGAATGGAGCCAACAGACCCAATTCAAGACTAAGTAAATTTATGGGTTTTGCTGTTGAGCGCAAACAGTGCAAAGATTGATTCAAACCAATGTTTACCATCACAATGAAAATATGTGTTGCAAAGAATAGGAATTATATAATCTGTATTCATGCTTTTAAGCAATAACGTGTAACACACTTTGTACTGCCTGGGCACAGGTGGAAAAACCCACAATTTTGAGTTAGGAAATTAGGGACTATTACGAAAGCAAGTCATTAAAGTGGTACATAACTACTTACCACAAGTCTACTACAGACCTAGTGAAACATTAGATTGCTAGGAGGACTGCATCTATCTCAATGAGTAGACATTAAGAATTAAGTAAAATCTTATATATCAATGTGTCAGCACTAACTTATCACAAATGGTGTGAATAAAAGATAGAGACAAGTTTTGCACAGAATCATCTTTATCAGAATGGTATAGTTCGTTTTTTCTCATCTGTCAAAACATGAATAATTTCAGGGCGACTTCATGCTCTTTATTTTACACCCATGGTATTGTGATAGTGTGTTATCAATCACTGTGAAATTATTCAAACTTTGACAGTTGAGAAAAAATAGACAATAATACCACTTGACTATGACAACACAAATACTACGGTTACAACAGGTGATCTTTAAGTTTTCTTCTTGTATCAATAGCATTTGTGATGTCATAGCCACATGGTATAGCCACTATGAATATGAAATCAAGAGTTAAGACTTCATTAAAAACAAATCAATCAAGTAGAATGTATTTTTCTTTATTTCATTTGCATTATTCTTTGACAGGTGTAAGCATAATAAATCAAATATCTAAACTATTCATCAAGTGACTTCAATTATTCATTATCATCTTTTAAAACATAAACTAGGATCCATTAAGTTTCTTTACACATGTCTTGTTTTTCATTTTTCTCTTATTTTTTATTGAAAAATTGCAGAATCAATTCGATTAGTATTTTTATTTTATATTTATGATACATAAAGAACATAAATGATGGTTTTTGATAAATTGATAAACTGTATAATTAGTTGTGAAGGTAATAACTACATATAAAATATACCCCAGTATACTACTAATATCAAAATTAAATATGTGTAAAGAAACTTTTGGACCAGAGAGTATGACGCCATTCTTACATTCAATGTTATAAACTGATACAGATTTAACATAACAGTCATTTCATGACTTGATATGTCAACATTAAACTTGATTACACTAGTGTACAACCATACTTCCTAAAATATTGTTTTACAATGTTCGACTTTATTCAACGTAATAACTTTTTTTAGAAAATAGTTATCACACTAATGATCCATTAATTATATTGTAGCAACAAGTTAGACAATAAAAGGTTAAATCTTCCTTCAATGCATGATATAAATACTTGATACGTAACACTTTATGTAGGAAATAAAATGGTGGTACTAAGCATGGTTTTGATATAGTCATTAAAATAAAAACAAACTGAATACCTAGAATTATATTGTGTAAATTACTAACAAAACACATGACACTCTAAGCTACAAATCTCAAGCAGTATAACAGAGATCTTCAAGATAAGAAAAACAAACAATGCATTTAGTAGAAACATATTTGTGTCCAATTTCCACACATACCCCATTTCTTTATCCATAGTGTCAGTGCAATTTTATAACACTAAGCAGAAAACCATTAGACACATTTTCAAAACAGGTATTCAAAAAGAAGTACTTTAGTTAGTTATTTCTACTCTATCTTCATAAAACAAATACAAGATATTGGAAACTAATATTTCTACAGCTTAAATCATTTTCCATAAAAAAATATTTAATTTCTTAAAAACTGAAACATAATTTCAGACAAGAAATAATGGCAAACATAAATCTACCTATTCTATAGTTATGATTCAATGGGTTGCTAAATTTCTACTAAATTCATCTTAGAAATATATCACATATAAAACATTACAAAACAGGATTCATAAAAAGTAACCACAGGCAGCCAGCACAGTCCCTTTATTGACTTAACTAAATCTGTTTTGATTGTGATGATTGAAATCAGCCAATGACCTTATTTTTCAGCGTATGCAAAAAATGTGGATATCATTCAAAAGTGCAAAGCCTTAACTACTCATTCATGTATAAATCTGTGAAATAAAATTAATTATGAAAGAACACAGGCCTCTAAATGAAACACTACCATTTGTTTTAGATATACCATATATATATTTGTTTTTTACTTTTGATTTGAGACTGTGCAGGTCGCCTGTGATAATGACTGTCATTATAAAAAAGTTCGCTTGTAGTACACGCACCTTAACAACTCTGAATGGGTAGGTGGTTTTCAAGATTTTCTTTGAGCCAGTAGTTACTTTTGAAAAAAAAACATGAATATACTTCCAATCCTAAATCTGTCAAAACAATAACTAATCAAAATATTTAACTGTAAAAAACAAATTTCTTTCAGGATGAAGCAAGCACAACAAGAAAACTTTTTTATTGACTTCAAAACACCAGGTTATCAACACACACACACACACACACACACATGTAAGACAGGTATAGCATACATTGTATGGTGTTAACACAAGATTCCACACTGATAGTGTCCCAGGATTCTGAGGATCCCAAAAACATGAGTGGAAACCCTGTGATTTTAGCTAGGGATTCCATCAGGATCCCTGAAAACTGCCCTATGCTAATGAGTATTGGATTTTCATAAATTGGTAATTACATTTTGTGCTTGCAAACCTCTATCCACTTTTTTTAATGGTAAGAATCACTAATGCTAAAGAGGAATCCTAGAATAACTTACTAGATATACCTTCGCAATCCCCGGAAAACATTAAGTGTGGCACCCTGTGTTTAACACTATGAATACTTCAATACATAAGAGAGATCAGAAACATCCCCTAAACCCATGGTGTAATAGTGTACATGTCTGTATAGGTTGTATTAAAATGGACTCCATATTAAACACTGAATTATAGGTTAACCATTGTAAAAAATTATAAGCACAGGTCAAAGTTAAAATTTTTCAAAGTCCTGAATTTCCTGTTATAGGCAGTTTTAGCATAGGAATTTAGGAAAAGAACCCTTTCTTAGGTACAAAACATCTGTAAATTAAGGACTAACTCTGAAAACTTACACCAATGTGTAAATTAAACTTGCAACAGAACTCAAAATAATTTGATTAATAGATGTACTTTAACTACTAGAATAACATCTTAAACAATGTCATTCTGTCTCTCGTTAATTAACAGGATTTTGAAATTTTTAAGGTTTAAACAGAAGTTTTAAAATAATGAAATAGTCATTCTTCATAGTACATGTAAATGACACAAGCAGAAATACTCTATAAATGAAAACAAAAAAACTCAAACATACAAACATGATAAATGTCATGTCAAACATAAAACCATATATATATTGTTTTAAAAATTTAACGACAACTTCATGTACACAGTAAAATGCAAGGCACAGATTCCTATATACCCAGTTACAGCATGTCAACCTGATATGAAGCAGATATTAAAATGCATATGTATACTAATGTATGAGATAGCAATAATGTTCATTAAAAAAAAAGAATGAAATTTCTATTTTCTAAATGAATAAATTCCCATTTAACCCAATCTGATTTAAGCACTTGATCTTCAAACAATGGTAAGATCTGTAGACAATACATAACAAATTTAATTTCTGAGCTTTTGGCTTTCACTTGAAAATGAATTCAGGACATAAATTTCATAACTGACAAATGTCAGACATATATACATTCTTTCTCAAGTTTTTAAACATAAAAGCAAAAATATGAGACAAGCATGTGAACAGGAAATGAAGCTTTACCAACATTTGTTAAACAATTTTTACACTACTGAATGTAACCACCAATCTGTTAGATTATAACTTCAGTAAATATAAACTCAAGAAAACATACAATATAAAATATAAACATTATATAATAACGGCTAGTATTCATTTTATATAATGAATAATGGTTTGTGAGTTTAGGAAGGAATATACTCTATACATGTTTTACAATCAGAAATCTTGCCTTTCATTTAGTAAAATAGTGAATTCTCATACATACATTTGGTTTTGATAATTAAACAAACTATAAACATGACAAGTATCATGCTAGTCCAGTATGTTCATAAGCAACAATCCTATAAATGCAAATTTTGATACAGAATGAAAATTCCAAGAAATAAATAAATTCAATGGAAGAGTTTATTGTAAATCAAACATAAAATTTACACAAAAAAATTGACAAAACAAATGCTTAAAATATAATTGACAAAACAAACACTTAAAATATGATCAATTTTCTGATTCCATTTATAATGGCAGAATATTCATTTCCACTAATTTTTCCAGAATTACTACTCAACAGTGATTTTATAATATACAAATTTCTAAATTACTAAAATATTTCCAAGAAATAAAATAATTCTAATTAACCCTTCAACTGTAAGTAATATCATTCCTTATCTTTTAAAGTGATTTGAAATTACTGACTACACTGTCGGTAGAATAACATAATGACAAAAAGAGAAAATGATAACTTAAAACAATACAGAACAGCTTTCACAGAACAGAACATCCTCTTTATTCAGCTTAGGTTACATATAGCATTAATTATTATTTCTACCATATATGAGTTTATATCTTGCTCTAAACATTAACAGCACCATGTGATAAAATGATGACATTAATCCATTAAACGACTCAACTATTTATTAATACAATCATTTACATAGCAAATTCGCTACATTTATATACATATATCACAATTATAAATGGCTAGATTAAATGGAGTGTTCACTGTATGTATATAAAAATATTCATTTGGCAAAAACCAAAGAAAAGAAATAATGAAATTTCAAGAGATTTTTTGTCTTTCAAAATGATCCTAATCAATTTATGAATAAATATTATTTCAAGAAATAATTTTGCATCAGATATAAATCTATGTACTATGTTTTTTTAAAACGATATGTTTTACTGAGAATGAAGAATACAAAAGAAGGCAAACATACAAAATTTAATATCTATACCAACATACCGATCTTATACAGTATCGGACAATGGTTTAAGCAAAATAAATATTCTTAAAAACAAGAGCAATATATGTTCAATTTCACACAAAAATACTAAAAAATTGCATTAATTATAATATATACATTTATACAATTATTCAATTCAGTTAAAAATGTAACAACACTCAGTTAATGGGTTAAAACAGGCACACATTAAATAATTATGTATAATAAATAACAATTCAATAACTTACTTCCTGAAAAAGCCAATATAATTAACAGTCATTTATTTCAATTTTTTAATTGACCACAGCATTAATGTTAGGCAATATCATACATCATAATTTTAAACTTTCAATAAAAAATTTTAAATGTATAAAACATGACCAGAAGAATTCCTTCAAGTTCAAGAGTTCAGTTTTTACAAATGAAACCTATGGTCAAATCAATCCAATGATATGGATTTTTCAGAAAGTAGGTCATCACAATATCATATAAATGAAGTTCAAACGAAAAAAGGGTGCTAGAAATCTAATCGCCACCGTTCACCGTAACAGATCTTTTATCACGGTACTTGGCTCGTGCTTTTGTACGGGCTTTAAACGCAGCAGCATTGTACATGGTCTGAAAGTACAGAAAATAGAAGAAACATAATTATCAGTCAACAAAATTAGGAGATGAAAGTAGTTGTCTGAATGGGTCAATTAAGGGGTCAGCACTTTTTAATCTCATGGAACAGAATATTACAGAACAAAATATTGGGTAGTCCATACTAGAAAATAGTTGTCAAGACTAATAAGACACTTAAAAGTAATTTGCCAATACATTAAATAGACGTGACATAGATGATTTTTACAAGTTTGAATAAATTTTACAAGTCTCAGGAGGCTAGGCTTCTAGCTAGAGTGTTAAGACAAAAACTGCTATCCTAATTGGAGCAAATTGAAGAACTAAATCACAACTAAGAAATACAAAATACAGACAAGCAGACCCAGGAAGACTGACTTCTGAGTTCAATCAATTTTTCATTTTCAAGACAAGCTATACAACAAGTAAAGTTCAACACTCTTATACACTAACACAAAGTTTGTTCTACTCTTCAGAATATAATATCATCTTTCACTCTGTTTTCAGTACAGGTCTGTGTAGAATCATCATAAGAGTAACAAACTATAGTTTAGTTTACACTAATTTATTTTAGCTAGATTGAAAAATAAGTTCTTACGACTTAAATTAATCACTTTCAAGTCCCCTTCCTGATCCCCCAGTACTGAGCTTGTAGGATCAAGTTTCTTGCTCAAGGAAACAACTAGGTTGGTTTTGGATGGAATTCCAACCAACACAGAGCTGGTGATCCAATGATTACCAGTCCAATGTTGTAACTGCTCGGCCATGCCCACTTCTGGACAGTAAGAATGACAGGGGCTAAGAACAGATTTAAACTGTATTCAACTTCTATTTAAAAGTAGACAATACTAAACACACTGAAGGTAATTTGCATTTAAAGTTAACAGACCTGGTATATAATTTTGCCTTGTAAATATTGCGACATAACACAACCAATAGTTAAGTAACTTTAAGTAATACATACTTCATCATTGTTTCACCATGCAATTTTACAAGCATATGGTTTCTTTTAACTTTAACACTTTGCATGTTGAGTAATATAATACTGGTCTGATTTAACTAAATTTTGCTCAATTTTCATCAAATTTTGTAGAAATACTGCCCGGATGACCAACAACTTTAAACCTGATCTGGAACCAAGTTACTCAGCATCTTGTCTGATACCAAGCTGTTTGCTAAGGATATTAATTGTTTCCAGCAAGCTTAGGATTAATATCTAAGATGTGTAATACTTACTCTTTCCCATTTCGTTGGTTTATTTGATTTCAAGTTAGTTACTAACAAAGGACTTCCTAAACCAAATACTTCTCTTACCAGAGGATTCCACTGAAATAGATAAAGGAGAAAACATTGTTAATATCTCTAGATATCTAGAGAAAAAAAATAACTATGATAGCACATTATCAAAAATCTTATGATAATATATAGTCCAACAGAATTAACCTGAGCTTGAACTACCTAATTATAATAATTACACACTTCGCTTACATAAAGTTGTGAGTTTCCGTATGCGTATAAACAGTTATACACGTGTTTATAACAACCTATGTGACTTTAAAACAATTTTGTAATGGTGGCTTGTTATTGTACTTTTAATTTTGGACACATTTGTTTTGAGGGAAACAAGTAAGTCAGCAATATTATGGCACAGTTTCAAAGTATTTATTCTTATGAAAACAACATTTATTGTTCAGTACATGTATTTTGCCGAAAGCTTCCGATAAAGCGCCATTTACAAATGAAGACAAAAATAGACTGTAAATATTGAATTTAATGTATTCTTGCATAAAGGTCAAGCTCAGGTTAATTCTGTTGGACTATAACAATACAATGTAGAAGGATATGCGAATAAAATCTGTCATAAGATGCTTGATAATACAAGCCATATGTTCCTATATGATTAAAAACAGTATTTTGTCATCAGACTATGATTTTCTAACCTATAATTTATTTTCAGTACAGGTCTGTGTGTAGTCATCATAGACAAATATAACACTCATTGCCTTAATCTACCAGCAAAAAGCCCAGATATAGTGAATCTAGTGATTTTTTATAATTTACAAAATAGATTATAACATGTCTACAAAATCAGGGTGTGACACTAACCGTGTCCTTAAACTGTAAGGGTCCCAAAAACTTGAGAGGAATCCCAGTGATTCTCAGCTAGGGATTCTGTCAGGTTCCCTGAAAATAGCTCTTAATTGTTTATTACAATTATTGACTCCAAATATGTATCGAAAAAAGTTGTCTTTTATTCAAGGAATTCCTAATACTATAAGGAGGAGTCCCTGAGTAACTGACTAGAAATTCCTTTATGATCCCTAGAGAAATTCCTTTATGATCCCTAGTAAAACACTAAGGATCAAACCCTGACGATGAGACCAAAAACATTTATTGAAAAAAAAACCATGTAAACTCTACATAAGTTTAAAGTTCAAAATTGTCACAATCCTGAAATTCGTGATATACATGTAAATGATTTTATCAACTGTCATCAGACATAAACTTATCTAACCTATCTGTTTTCAGTACAGGTCTGTGTTAAGTCATCATTAGACATTTAAGGTTTTAGCAATTTTCATTCTTTTTATTCATATTAGGTAGGGACAAGCAAGGTGCTTGTTGATCAGTTTTGGAAGAATTTTCCTATTTATTTTTTGGACCAAATGAGATTCAAAATATCATTCAATTATTATTAAATCAATAAAATAGAAAAATCAAGAAACTGTATTTAAATCTGCATTCAACATTATTTTTAATGTAATTCAACCACATAAGCTTGGTCGATGTTGATCAGAGGTTATTTCACCTAATGACAGAACTATCAACTGATGACTCTTGTAAATTGAATAAATATCCATCTCCAGTGGAGAGTTGACATTAATTCTTTAGAATGTGTCTAATACAGAATATAAATCTTTTTTTGGGAGGGGGGGGGGTTTACACATAAGTATCACAATGTATAGATCATATCGCTGCCATCATTCAACCTACTCATCATTTCTGAAAAGGCTTAATGTCTGGATTTAGCTGTTAACTAGTTACTAGACATAAACTCCCATCAGTGACTGACAACTGCCCAATATGATTTTTATAATCAATGGTAGGATGGAAAAAAGCAGTAGAAATTATTTCATGACCAAACTCCACTAAAGTATGCCCTGCCCGTGACAAAACAACTCATAAAGAACATCATTTTCTCTTATGTTATTTTTGTCATCAGACTTATACTTTATCTAACCTATATATATTCAGTACAGGTCTGTGTGAAGAAATCATTGACATGATTTATGCTATTACTAGATAGACACTTAGATCTTAATACAAAGTTTGCAATCTTGAATATATTACAGACAGAATTAACCAAAACAACTAATTTAGCCAGTGGATGAAGACCCAGAAACCAAGGACATTTATATTCAACATCAGACTGTTTATTGTCTTTCCTATAGTTTCAGTACAGGTCTGTGTGAAGTCATCATAGTTGAATGTAGTTATCGTCTTAACCCACTAGTTTGAAGCTCTAGACTTGTGAAAATTGAATTCGGACACCAAATCTTAATTCGAACGTTCTAATATCCGGACTGCGTTTGACATCCTTACTTGATATATAGGTTAGAATCATAACTTTAGACAGGATTTAACAAAAAGATGAAAACCAAGGACATTTATATTCAACATCAGACTGTTTATTGTCTTTCCTATAGTTTCAGTACAGGTCTGTGTGAAGTCATCATTGTTGAATGTTGAGTGTTGAATCTATTTCACAACTGTTTAATTTTAACTTGTTTAGTGCATGTATCAGTAATTTATGTAATCTTATTTGTGCTTATATATGCGCTCACTGTTACCCTCAATAAATATGTCTTGAAATCGCAAAACTTATTTGGTTTTTTTTGCAGATTGAAGTTGATACTGTAATTGTTCAAATTATATTGTGAATACAAAAAAACATGTGGAAATAATAATCATTTTCAAGATCATTTTCTACTGATTACATAAATTTGAAATTAAAGCTTTATTTGCTTGTCAAATATAATAACCTAATAATCGTATAATAATAGTATTAAAAACCAATTATTGTTAAATTATCTACATTAGATATTTTCCTTCACGTAATTATTGATTTTAAAGGTTTTCAAAATATGAACAGAACAGAACAAAACTTATCTTTATTTCACCTACGTAAACAATCACAGTATGGGGTACAAAATACAAAATTATAAGCATGTAATAAGAAGTAAACAATCAATGATATAAATTACATATTAGTGTTGAAGTATGGGGGAATTTGCTCTTATGAATACGGAGAATAATTAGTGTGGCATTAAGATATAAAAGTAAAATAGAGTTGTTTAAATTGCAAAAACTTTATCTTTAATAGCAGTAACAAGTTGCCCGAAGCCAAATATAAGTCGTCAGGGACAATAGGAAGAACTTCAATGTCATCCCTGATTCTTTTACAAGCTAGCATTGATTCACCAAGAGCATATTTAATTATCTATAAGACAGCTGAGTAAAAAAAAAGACCTTAAAGATAATTTCAGATAAACTATCTATCATCAGAACAGTAGGTTATCTTCCTGTAATAGTCAGTACAGGTCTGTGTAGATCATCATTGATAGAATAGTAGTAGAATTAACTTTGTATCAAACCTCACTTAACTAAATTGACTTTGGTTAATGCAAGACTATTATTACTACTATAATTCCAACTCAAATTTATGGGGTTTTCCCTGTGTGTAGGCGGTACAAGTAAGGTTTGTTACACGTTATTGCTGATAAATATGAAATACAGATTAAATCCTACTGTTCTTAGTTCACATATTTTCATTGTGACTGTGAAAGTCTGTTTGTACCGCAGGGGAACCCAAATATTTGACTTGTGGATATAGCCTATTGGCAAGTATCACATAAATTCAAATCCATCAAAGAGTTAAACTTGGGATCATTATATCAAGAAGTTAATACAAACATATCAAGGACTAATCTCAGACAATTGTTTCTATCATCATTAAAGATTCTGTACAGCTCTATAAAGTCATCATAGATAGTCAATATCAATTATAAAATGTTTCATCTACAAAGGTTTGACACTTACTCTTATTACCAGGGATTCCAAGGGAATCACCAGTCAGTTACTAAGGGATTCCTCCTTAATGTTAGGGATTCCTCCAATAAAAGACAACAAAATTTGATGCAGATTTGCAGTCATTAATTGTAATAAACAATTCAAGGCAAATTTCAGGGACCCTGGAGAAATACCTGATGGTAGAATTTATTTAAAATTTATTATTAAAAGAAATTGATGTTATCATGGTAACAAGCACCAAATTAAAACAAAACATTTAGAGACAAATCAATAATAATGTAACCCGATAAAAATCCAAGGCCCAAACAGAGATTCGAGCCCATAACCTATTGAGTCATAAGCAGACACTACCATGTCACCATAAAAGCTAGCTTAAGACAAAGAAGTACAAATGCAGCATGACATCTCTACTACTAACACCCCTCCTTAATGGTCTGTGGAACTATCTAAGGACGCAATCGCACAATTCCTTGTGGTTAATTTACGTTGAGCGCTAAATGTGACCCGAGAAAAAAAAACATGCTCTGAACGAAGATTCAAACCCACAACCTCTCAAGTTGTAAGCAGGCACTCTACTACGTCACCATAAAAGCTAGTTTGAAGGCAAGGGAGTAAAAGTGCCCAAGTATTCCTCTACAACAATACCATCATCAGACAGAATATATTGTCTTCCTACTGTATTCAGTACAGGTCTGTGTTAGTCATCATTGATGGTATAATACAACTAAATGTATAGTAACATTACGAATATTTTTATCACAAGAACATATACAATCCAGTTTATCTCTAACAGCAATCTCAGACTATATATACTCTCATCAATGAACATTCAGTACAGCTCTATGAAGTCATCATAGATTGTCAATATCAAAAATTCTTTGAATAAATTTTTGACATAGTTACATTATGCAACAAATTTCAGAGCCCATTTTTAGGTAGAATGTTGAAAGAATTTTAAACCTGCTTTAGGTATGGCTAATTGTTGAAAAAATACATGACTTTCAACCTCATAAAAATATTTGGTGCATTATGCAGTACATTTCTTTTTCTTCAGCCATATTTCAGAGGTCAGTTGTTACACTTGCAATCACTAAATAGGCATAGATCTCTACATCCAAGCTTTTTACCAGAGGCAACCAACAACCCTACTTCAGGGTTCGTACAGACTTGCTGACCTAAAATTCCATGATTTTTCCATGACTTTTCCATGATAAATTTCAATTTTTCATGATATCAAATTTCATCTGTTTAACAACACCAGTCCTCAATATGGTAAAGAAAAAACACATAAAAATGATTTGAACACGAAACTAAGCCAAGGTCGCAAAAATGGAAGTAACCCAACTGGTGTCGCAACAATTGTACCCGTGAGAAAAATATAGCTAGGTGTAACACAACTAAATCCCCATTTCAAACGCCATTGTTGTATAACGAGATGCATTATAGTGAAATAGTATGTTTTTACTTTAAGCGAATAATACTCTGCAAATTAAAAAATTCAAGGATATTTATTAGAAATTCCATGATTCTTTTGTGAAATTCCATGATAATTCCCTGATAAATTACCAAATTTCAGAATTCCCTGAGTTTTCCATGATTTCTTAAAAAAAAAGATTTTCCATGACTTTTCCAGGTCTGTACGAACCCTGCTACTTGATACTTGATAAGATAGACTGCAGTAATAACTTTAATTATACCTCACTGGAATTTCCCTATGCTAAAGCCCTATACCGAAGCGGGTGTTATTTTGTTCGATCACATTGTTATATTACCAGCTATCTAAGGGAGACCACTTTTTAACGATTAGTAGCCATGATTTACAAGTTACTTCCCAGCCCTATACCGGAGGGGGGGTTATTTTGTTTGATCACATTGTTATATTACCCGCTATCTAAGGGAGACCACTTATTAACGATTAGTAGTCATGATTTACAAGTTACTTCCCTTAGTTTATAAATAATTCAGTTTTTTATTGTACTAATAGTTGTCTTTACTGTGTTGTTATTTGTTGTTCAATAAATATTTACATGTTACAGTTTTGTTCGATACAATAAAACAAATAACACATGGCAGTGAGGGTGACAGTACAGATTATCAACCCTTGAAAATAATATCAACCTCGGATAGCGCCTCGGTTGATATTATTTTCCTCGGGTTGATAATCTGTACCGTCACCCTCACTGCCATGTGTTATTTATATATTATCATTTTATATTGAACAGACATGTCAATGAACTGATATTTGCCAGTTAGGTCAAAGACCTTCCAGTGTTTATATGAATGAACTTGTAAACTTGTATGATAAGAAATAAACTGAAGTAACTGACACAAATCAAGGACCCTAGTTTTAATACTATCAATCCATCATCAGAACAATATAATTATTGTCTTCCTGTTTTATTTCAGTACAGGTCTGTGTAGGTCATCACTGATGGTATATACAAGACTTAAATTCAACATATTTGGCTCATTAGAGCAGGGGACATAACTCCATTCATTATAATTATATCAATGTTCTCTCAGATTTTATATTTTCTCACCACTATACATTCTGTACAGCTCTATAAAAGTCATCATAGATGAGACAAGGTTATATCCAAGGTTCGACACTTACTGTTTTTAACAGGGATCCAGAAGGAATACAAAGTCATTATTCAGAAATTCCTTCTTAACGTAAGGGGTTTCTCTAATCATAGACAATGATGTTAGATAAATATTTGCAGTCAAATTGAAATATTCAATTCATGGGAACTCGATATCATGTAAGAACAGGGCAGTCTGTAGATAAGGATCCTGAAAAAAATCCCTAGCTAAGCATCATTGGGATCATTTGTGTTCCTCAGAATCCGGGAACATTTCTTCTAGATAACAATGACAGTACTATCTCAGACATTTTATTTTCTCTACATTTATAATTTCAGTACAGCTCTATGAAGTCATCATTGATAGTAAATTAAAGTAAACGCCTTAAATTTTCTGAACGAATGCAATATAATAAAAAGGCGAGACTATCAAGTTATCAACTAGCCAGACTGCATGAAATAAGTAATATTCACTAGCCCAAGTTAATTTCCACAAGTCACAAACTTAGGGCTAGTGAGTGAATGCAATGACTGAAATTATCATTCTCACATTGTGAAAATCTTCCACCATTAAGTTTATGTTTAGATTCATTTCCAGTTTTTTTGGTACATCTATCTTATTTTCACCATTAGGCCACAACAAGTTGATGATATGTTCTACGGATTTCAGGGCTTTTTTCAGTATTTGGGGAAGGAGCCTATGGCCGTTTTTATATAGAGCATTTGGGGAAATTTTATTGCAATTTCATAGATAGGGGAACAAAAAACCCAAGGTAAACTCCAAATTTGGGGAAACTGCATGATTTAAAAAAAAAATTCAGGAGGGGAAGGCACCTGTAAATGGCCCATGTTATATAAGGAAAAAAGGCCTGGATTTTTCTAGAAAAAAATGGGGCGAGCGATCGAAGAAAAAAAATCTTAATTCAGTTGCTTTATATAGCAGTTTGACCAAATTTTTACGAGCGAGCGAGGAAATAAAAATACATTTTTTGTAAAAACCGTCAAAATTGAGGTGCGAGCAATCCATAGAACATATGATCAATTTGTTGTGGCCTTAAGGTCCAGTTTACATTAACATATTGGTCAAAAGCAATCTGTAATACTATTTTATAAATTAAGCAGCTAAAACCATCATCAGAAAGTAATCATTTCTATCCTATACTATCAGTACAGGTCTGTGAAAATCATCACAGATGGTTGTAAATAGCAACTACCATACAAATATAGTTCAAATAAAACCAGTACTTTGTTTGCAGTAATTTTCCTGTTCACTAACTAGGAAAGTGATCACTATACATAACCTTGATTTTTAATTCACTTTCGCGTTTTGGTACTTTTCCCTTTTACGTGTATTTCTCTTTAATACAGTAAGTGACAATAAAACTAGGATTTTTTTTATTTTAAAGGCACAACACAAACTATTGTTTTCGAAAACATTTTACCAAAAAATATAAATTAATGTGAAAATACTAGTAGACACTACCTAAAACATTATTCCTTCGTTAACCAAGCTATCGCAGTAATGTACTTCGAAATAATTTAATGTTATACATAAATTGGACTAAATCTCACATATTTGAAGGCCAGTATATTTCCATTTATAAAACATATGACACATCTATCTCAGACTATTTAGTTCTCTACACTTATAAATTCAGTACAGCTCTATAAAGTCATCATTGATAGTAGGGCAAAACACTTTTCTTGGAAAAGGCCAAAAAAAGGCTGCTTCCCCAAAGGAAACTAACCCTTTTCCCCCCTAGTTTGATCTTGAAATTCCCCAGTCCACGAAAAATCCGCGAACTTAACCTTAGGTTTGAACGGCATAAGTTCAAAAAGCAGTATCAAACAGTCACCAGTATACAGCCTGACCAGACTAAGGGTTCGATACTGACTAACTACACTATGGATCCCAAGGGAATCCTTAATCAGTTATTCAAGGATTCCCCCTTATCATAAAGGATTCCTCTAATAAAAAAATGGATACATATTTGTAGTCACAAAATGTGATAAACAATTCATGGAAACTCAACTTCATGTGAGAACTGGATTATTTTCAGGGATCCTGACAGAATCCCAAGCTAAAATCATAAGGGTTCATTCCAAGATTTTGGGTTTCTCGGAATCTCTGGACACTGTTAATGTTGAACCCTGCTAAACTATGAACATATATTACTAGTCTGATCTAGTTTTGGGACAAAATAAATCTTTGATATTTTACCTGTAGATGTTGATTAATGCCTGATGTTAATGCTTGACAGAAAGCTGAATATTGCATCTTTTTAACCCAGGAATATAATTCTAAACATTCAGAGCTAAACTTGATGGTCGTCTCAGGTGCTTCACCCTCCTGTACAAGATAATAACAAACAAATTAATAATGTTGAAACTGTATAAAAGTATTAGAATAAAATATTTAGTACTTCTTAATTCTGTCCACTAAAATCTTGATCGTTGTTTTTGAAAAATTTCAAGTCTAGTGCCAAGTTTCACTAATTTGATACTTAATACATCAGTACTTTTTTTGTTGGGTTTAATGCCGTAGCCACACACCATATATAACGGCAGGGGAAAACCCAAATATTTGAATTCCATGTATACATGGTCTATCAGACATTCAATGTTAAAATTAGCACAAACCTGTACAGCTCGAAGTATATCTCTAAAACTTGATTTTTGTTGTCTACGATCTCTTTTAGCCCAATATTTATGTGACTCTGTCGATAGTTTACGTAATGTTTCACAAAGTGTAACCATAGCATCACTTTCAAATTCCTGAAGAGAAATAAAACAATTTTTTTATCAGGAAATAAATCAACAACCCAGTAAAAAGCTAAAAAAAATTCTAATTGTGTTGCGTATTCAGTCAAATACATTTGAACTATTTAGGGTAAGCGAGTTAAGACGATAAATGCTTTAGACTGACTTTACAAGCAACTAAACATTTGTTTAGGCTATCAAAATGTCTACACCTAAAAAACTTAATTAATAAAGCTCTTATTAAAATCTGATAAAGTAGTTGATAATAAATTCAACGCCAGTTTTTAATTTTAAGGAAGAACTTGCCAGTTTTGGTAGCCCAAGAAAAACAGTGACTATTACCCACTAGCCGGAAGACATGGAACTAGTGAAACATTAGTTGGGCTTTTTTCATACAGTTAGGCTATTTGATAATTTTGTAACAATAAATCGAACAGTGCTCAAAATAACTTAAGGCAATTACTGAATTGACACAAACCATGACACCAAAGTAAAAGTTTTCCATAAGCACTAAGGATCAAACAATAAAATGATTGCATGTTCATGTACATGGGCCAGATGCCATAATTATCAGCTTTATGGAAAAAACTTCTCAACTATGAAATGAACAAAAACATACCTCATCTTCTTCACGACCTAATTCATAAAACAATGCTATAGTTTCACCACATACAATACGTAACTCTATATCTTGACCTTCTAATAAATCTGGTAATGTAACTAAATATCTACAATATAAAACATTAAAGTTTGTAAAACATTTCCTTATTTAAATCTGTTCATCTCTTTGAGAGGGGTCAATATTGACCCTAGAGGCATAACTTGAACAATCCTTCAGGTGATGCCACATGCAAAATTTAGTTACTGTAGGCCTAATGTTTTTTACAAGAAGATTTTTAAAGAAATTGTTGAAATTGGACGCACACACACATTTGGCCAGTTCCTCCACAATACCTCATCTTGAGCGTTTAGCACTATGGTGAGCTAAAATGGGAAACAGAGCGAGGCTATATAGCATGTATGTTTTATAGGCTGTAAAATACACAGTTAAAACTACAAGTCTGCTTATTTTGAAGACTGTACAATATTTTTTGTGTAGATACAACATTATGGTTATATACTCCGATCAAAAGTGCTCCTATAAACACCCTTATGTTTCTTATTTAGCCTCAAACAGAAAAAAGTCAGAATGTAGTTGCTTTATATAGAACTGGCACATTAAAATGTAACACAAAACGTCAGTTAACAGGTTAAAAAGTAGCTCCTATCCACATGTACTGAGATATTAAACTAAACTACCACATTGTACAGTAACCAAGACAAACTTACTTTTTAACCATTTTATCAATGAGCCACTGAGGAGCTACAGATAATAGAAGACCCCAGGCAGTCAAAGCAGAGGCATGTAGACGACAAACTTCAGGACCATTAGTAGGGATGCTACCATCTCCCTTCTTAAAAGATTGACGAAATATTGCTTCAAGAGATTCCATTACACTTATAACATTCTGAAATTTAAACAACATTATAAGGTAGTTACAGACTTGGTAGCAGTGACAGACTCAGGAACCCACACCTCACCAATCTCCAGTATGCTGGTAGTGCATCCAACTACCAATTCAGGGACTGTAAGTTCTATTTCCAGGCCAGACTTACATACCAAGGAGTTTGGTCATAAAATATTTTCTACATCTTTCCTACTGCCTTCCTCTATCAAGTAACTTAGTATATATACAAGGGTATCAGGCCTTCTTTCCTTTATAAACAGGGGCCGTTTACAGGCACCTTCCCTTCTTGAAATTTAATTAAAATCATGCAGTTTTTCACAAATTTGCAGTTTACCTTGGATTTTTTCATCCCATATCTGTCATTGGGATAAAAATTTTCCAAGTGTTCTATATAAAAAAAGGCCTCAGGCTCCTTCCCCAAATACTGATAAATAGCCCTGGGTATGTACTAGTTTAAAAATTGGGTTCAGAGATCTTACCAGCTAATATAGGGACCATGAGTAGAATGATTGACAGTCCCATATATACTTGTCTCAGACTTCTTTTAATTCTTCATTATTTAATGTTAAATATGTGTACAGAGAACAATTAGATAAATTTTGTGTTTAGTGATTTTTAGAAGTATGCGTTGTTTGTACCTCATTAATGAAGGGGAAAAAACCCAATAATAGAGTACAATATATTGTCTATGACTAAACGTCAATAAAGTGTAATTTAACTGAAAATGACCAAACCTACCTCAATTTCAACACTTGCTATAAATGAACACATTGCAACAGCAATAGCAGCCTGAAATATCAAACAAATATTGACATATTTAGAGACAAAAGAGAAACTATGATCACAGTTTTAATAAACAAAATACTGTTAAGTTCTGCTATGGAGATCATCTTTGTTATAAAAAAATCATGCATTTTTTGATGGTGCATAATTCCCAGATGCTTAATTTGACAAAAAAGGTTCCTGCATTAAGGCTGTTTAGAGTCAAAGAGCAGTTTCAAGTCTGCTTCCATATACTGTTGATTACATGTTCAGCCCACATACATTTTTGTACCATAACTCCTGATCATTGAAATCACTTTCAGGCAGGTGATTCCTCACAGTAACAATTTACAACTGGTAGGATTGGAACAACTCTATGTAAATTTCTTTCTAAAGGAAATTAGCAGTGTTCCTAGTGGGATAGAATTAGGGACCTCTCCATCCCTAAGCGCTCGTCCCAACACTAGAAACCATTGGTTTTGATGATCCAAATAGAAGAACTAAACTGTACTATAACCAACCCTGTAATAGACTCCTCTTCAACTACTTTTAATTCTTCACTATATATATAATACAGTTTTATTTTAGTCATTATTAACAGGTGGGGCTGTTGTGAGTATCTGAGTACTCGGATATTCGCAATCCCGACCAGAAATTAGAGTATGAATATTCCTCACGTCCAAAATCGTCGGATTGCAATCTATTTTTGGAAATAATGAAAGAACATTTTCAGCTTAATTACTACTGAAAACAACCGCACTATATACTAATAAAAATTTTAATTTAATTCAAAATTACGATTGATACACATTAAAACAAAAATGTTAGCACTGAAAATGCCAATAAAACGCCTGGTAATAGAAATGTTTGGAGTACATTGTTTTCCATATTAGTAAAATAAAATATTGTGTAATTCTTCACTTATTTTTGTTACTACATGAATTCCTGTATGCTTCTCCATTAACCAGTGATTTGTGGTCAGATTTAGTGAATCGCTTCGCATGAATCATGGTTTGGATCGGATCGCCACTTCTTCAACAATCCCAACCTTATTGACAGAAGTCTATGCAGGTTTTAATGATTCTTACTTTTTGTTCAACATTAACAAATCAGTGGAATCTATCAATTGAAGCCAACATAGAAAATTGGTAATTTTTTCAAAGTATGTAGCTTAGTATAGTTTGTTTTGTCTCAACTGTCAAAACATGAATAATTTCACAGTGACTTAGTGTTCCTTGTCTAACACTTGTGATATAGAGATAGTGTGTTTTCAATCACCACAAAATTATTCGAACTAAGACAGTTGAGAAAAAAATGGACTAAAACTCATGAATAACAATAATTATTCAATACTATTACAATACAAACCTCTCCCCTAGCCTTGAGATTAGCAGATTTGTCAGCCAGCAAAGTTAACAATACTGGTCGTACATCACTCATTAATTCTTCAGCATCAGGACCAAGTTGTATACATAACATTGATATACATTTAGCTGCTAATGCCTGCTCGTCTCCTTTACCTTTTCTTAAACATCTTATTACAGCATCCGACACGGTTACTTTTCTGTAATTATAATGTTTCAGATAAATGAAGGGCAGTGCTAGCTTTATTTTTGAGACCATATATAGAAAATCAAGACTTTTTTTCCTTATATAACAGAGGCCGTTTACAGGTGCCTTCCCATCTTGAAATTTCTTTAAAATCATGCAGTTTTCCCCAATTTTGGAGTTTACTTTGGATTTTTTGTTCCCCCCGAGTTTACTTTGGATTTTTTGTTCCCCTATGAAATTGCAATAAAATTTCCCCAAATATTCTATGTAAAAAAGGCCACAGGCTCCTTCCCCAAATACTGAAAAAAGCTCTGAAATAGAAATTATGAACTCAAGATGCTATAAATAGTGTTTTGTCAAGATGAAAGCTGTGCAATGATTGGTCAACACAAAGGTCATCCCAACCTGACTCCCCGAGTAATGACAAGACATCCTTTACGACAGCAATCTATAGGATATCTGTTTATGGAGATTTTCTTAAAACCTATCAGAAACTAATTCCAGGCCTCCTAGCAGGCCAAAACAAAAATAAAGGTTTTTATAAAGGCTCCAATGTATGAAAATAAAGGCCTTTTAGTGTAAAATATGAAAAAACAAGTAAATCTGTGAGCTAATGCTCACTAGTGATACCCCCGCCAAAATCTAAAAATATGCGACAAACAGGAAGTAGATGAGCAAGGAGCATGAAATCGCTTTACACCATATGGGACTATGGGATGAAGCAATATGCAAAGTATTAGGCTGCTGCATGATATAGTTGCTGAGAAAACTGTGACGGAAATTTTGTAACGGACGGACGGACGGACAGACGGACGGACACACGCACGCACGCACGGACAAGGGTAAAACAGTATACCCCCCTCTTCTTCGAAGCGGGGGTATAATAAAGAGTAAATAAAGGCTATTTTCGTCGAAGTTCTCATTTCTTTATTAAACCAACAGTCATACCAAAGTCATTTTTTGATGTTATATACTGTTTGAATTATGCAATATAATACATACCTTATTTAATGTGTATACCTATTTTCTCTGCATATTTATATCATACATAGCTCCTGTTTTACAGTGTAGGGAAAATGCAGAACAAAATCCATTACTTGCTTTAAGCTAGCACGGCAACCAGTCAGAGCAAATATAAAGGTTTTGAGTGAGAATTACAGGCTATTTTGGCGTTTTAAAGGTTTTCTGGGGAAATGTAAAGGTTTTAAAGGTTTGCTCTGAAATTAAAGGTTTTTAAAGGTTTTACAGGTTTCACTAGGAGGCCTGTAATTCTGGTTTGAAAAGTTACTTGTTAAAACTACTAATATTAAAATTTATAATCAAATAAGACACTATACCTGTCCTGAAGAAATTCATAGAGATATTTCATTGAGAATGCTTTAATAATTGCTTCTAAACAATTTTTTCTTCCCTGAGCACTGAAATAAACCAATATATGAAGTTAGTTATATTTAAGTATAGAACTCTATGTAATGAGAAACATTCTAGGGCAACGAGTTAAAAAGTGAGTTAAATGATTGAGTAATATTTGTATGGCTAATTTTGTTAATGGGTTTATTTTGTATATTTTATTTTGAATCTGAAATTAGTCATAATCATCATCCGTTTTAGTTTACACAGGCTGTTGATTAATCCTTTGGCAAGGGTGAGACCTGTCTGTCTCTTCTGGATTGGACACCTCTACATGACTGATGGTCCTCAGGTCAAGCAATATAAAAAAAGCGCAGGACAAGCTGGTAGTCTCTGTCTTGAAATCTAGCAACAGTCATCACTTTAATCCCACAGTCCAAAGCCCAGGACAAGTGAAAATGAATTTGGGCAAGTTATAATTACTAATTTCATATAGCTGGGCTAGTTGATACATTGACACTTTGGGCTTTAACACAATAAACAGTGTTGAACTTAAGAAATTTTTTTTAAAAAGCATCATAGGTATGCATGAGTCTTGTTATAAAGTTCTATTCAACATACATGTTATACATGTCAGGACTTATTGCTTATATAAAAGGTGCCATTTACAGATGCCTTTCCTTCTGAAATTTCGTTGAAGTTATGCAGTTTGGAGATAATCTTTCTTTTTTAATTCCCCTATCAACTTAAATTCTCCCCTATGGTTCTATATAAAGTAATGCCCTGGGCCCCTTCCCCCAGATATTGAAAAAAATGCCATGCAATTTTTATCAATTTACCTTTTCTGAGTGATACCATCTATGGCATCTTTTAGTTTATCTTCGAAATTCTCCTGAGCACTGGTATCATCAACATCTTCATTTTCACGTTCTGTAAACAAACAAAACCATGACCTTAAAATATTCTCACAACCTTAATCTTGAATTATAGATAGGTTTCTCCACATGTTTATCTTTCAAACCTATCAAGATTAAGTTCTAGCAAAGATGAACAACACAGATTGATAGTGACAGCATGTTATTTTGAGACAGTTATTATTTCATATTGAATATATACACAGGTTGATTTTCATTTGTCAGTCAAATAAGCCACTTAGTAGTAACTTAAGGCACATTATGTGCAGTTTTATGTCTCAGGTCAATATGAACTAGCTATAAAACTATGAACCACAATGAAATACTTAATTAAACATTTAAAACTGCTAACACAGACAAAGTTAATATGTTTTTTCAAACCAGGTGATCAGATACAAGAAACAAAATCACACACGAAAGTCTTTTGAGCAGTAATTGGTTTATTAAATCAATAGTTTTTTCATTGTCCAATGAACATTTGGAGGTGGATTAACCCTCTGGTTACTCAACCAAGACTTTGCAGTTATATCAAAGATAAAAATAAACATACCGTCCTCTGGTATACTGCCAGAAAGATCATCAGAAAGAACACTGGCTGTACTCCAATTATCAGCTGTGTCATATTCCTCATCACTTGGAGCACGAGACTCAGTCGACTTCCTACCACCTGTAAATATCACATAATCAAATAATTTTTCAATTACTTGTAACTTTTCAGAAATGGGTATAAAGATATATCCAAGCTGTGATGTTTTTCAAGACAGAGCTTGTTATTTACTTAGACTATCTTTAGATATGGAGCAGTGATATGTTATTTATCAAGAGGCCCCTCCAATAATTTTAACCACTAGCATTGCTTAAACCGTTTAATCATTCTTCTCCTTTTTTTGGTTTAAACACAATTTTTTCTAGTGAAAGCCAGGCGTCCCAAGGCCTAGTCAACCCACTCAACTACCTTTCATGGACACTACACGTAGCAGACTACTTCTCTTTCCACTAAAGTAAATTGAGTGAATAAAACCATACCCACTAACTGGGGATCAAACAGGGTTCTCCCAGGTGGTATGCAAGACACTCAACCACGTCATTAAGAGGTTAACCCCACAGCAAGGCTGTTAGAAGTGACTACATAGTCACCTACGATCACAACGCCACAAAGAAAAATAAAAAGTCTAGTTTTCATACGCAAGCCAAGGGAATATGGGGAATCAAAACCCGAGATTCGAAATCCTATGCTATACCACCGGGTCCATAGAAACACCGGATAGCACCGGAAAGCACCGAAACACCGGAAAGCACTCAAATTTCTCATCAAAACTCATGAAGTCTTTGTTTTATTGATTTGAAAGTGTTACCAATCGATTTATAAGGTTAAAATCTTTAAAGAAAACATATTTTTATAAATATTGTACGATTATTAATATGATTGTTCAAGAAAATAGACCTATAGAGTGCTATCCGGTCATGCTAACGTATATATACCTTACCAAAAAGCAAACTATTTACTCAAAAAAAGTTCATGAAATCTTCGTTTTATTGATTTGAAAGTGTAACTAATCGACTTATAAGGTTAAAATCTTAAATGATAACATGTTTTTATAAATATTGTGCGATTATTGATATGATCGTTCAGGAAAATAGACACATAGAGTGCTATCCGGTCCTGCTAATTTATACACCTTACCAAAAAGCAAACTATTTTCTCACAAAAAGTTAACGAAATCTTCGTTTTATTGATTAGAAATTGTTACCAATCGATTTATAAGGTTAAAATCATTAATGATAACATGTTTTTATAAATATTGTACGATTATTGATATGATTGTACAGGAAAGTAGACACATAGAGTGCTATCCGGTCCTGCTAACGTATATACACCTTACCAAAAAGCAAGTTATTTTCTCACAAAAAGTTAACGAAATCTTCGTTTTATTGTATACCACCGTGCCGCAGCCAGAAATTAATCTGAATCAATAATCAAACCTCACATTAAACATTTTTTAGGACAAGAAGGTTATGTGAGGTCAGTGTCAGTCATTTCTTAAAATAAAATCTGGCCTAAGTTCATAATCATATGATAGATAAATTGTGACCTACAAATTAAAATCATTATGATTAGGGCAACAACGAACAGAAAAAAAGTTATAATATGGACTGTGGCGAGGTTGTATAAAATGTAACTATTGAGAACATGGTGATATTATGATTTACGAACTAATTCAACAATGACCAGTCATTTCGTGTGATTGTGAAACAGTCATACATTTCCAATTGTTCTTCAATGGCGGGAATGTCCCAGGACCGATTAATCCACGATTACACAATATCAGAATTTCAAATGACGGTCATTTAGTAAGGTAATACTAAAAAAGGAAATGGTCAGGTGAAGATAAGTCCCTAACATCTGTTCTGGTTTTAATCGCCAAAATTTCGTCACACGTGACGAGCATGTTTCAGACTGTAAACAACTTGTTGACGAGGGCGACAGTAATACTCACCCTTTTTTCGTCCCTTAGGCATTATTTCCTAAAATTCTTTAAACTTTTATAATGTCTAAACTTTCCTAAACACATGAACCTTCGTATATGAAAATCAGAATCGTAACCATATGAATAAATAGGTGAAAACTGATTAAGCCACATGGACATTCTCAATATTTTTTTGAAGTTCAAGGTTGAACTGATCTATTTTTAGAAAAATTTCGCAACGCAGACTGGTACCATTTGATTTTGAACCCAATTTCAAAAGAAGCGGAAAGATTAATAGTCCGCACGACAGTGTGACTGCTGAGGACCGCACGGGCTGGTCTTATATTGGGTCAGTAGGATTGCATAACAAAACAAATACGCTCTTCAGAGTTTTATTTCCGACTATTTACTAAATTTTGAATTAGCAGCCTTAATTGCCCATATAATCAACTACGGCAATACTAGCTGTCCCCATTCTTTTCGTGACACAAATAAATAGCCTCGGGGTACCAATTATCGAAAGATTTGATGACTAGCTAGTGGAATTAAGTTATTAATTTAAGTATAAAACAAATACAGTAAAGTTCCACTATGAAGACCACTTTTTTTATTTCATAATGATGCAATTTGTGACAATTATAACTTTTAGACACTAATGCTTAATTTGTGAACAAAATTTTAATGGTCTCTATAATAAGACCGTTTCGCTATATTAAGACCATCGATTTTGCTGGTCTTAATAGCGGAACTTTACTGCACACACAACTTTTATTTACTGTCGGTTTGTTAATACATGTATAACAATTATATAAGCTATATTAGGTTTTGACCGGTTATCTAACGAAGAGACATAATAAATACATGTGCACATTTAATTCATGTATACATATATAAAATACACACAATTAAAATGTAAGACACATAGTTTCATTTACAAGATTATAGATTGGTTAATAAAAGTAAACATATTATATATTGCCTCTAATTTTAAGCCTAGTTACTCCTCACAATAATTAGAAAAAGCAAAACTAACTAACTAAAAGCACTAACTGTGCGATAATTACCTTTATCCAGGGTGCTCCTTTTTGTGAACAGGAACTACTTGTGCCAGCGTCAAGCTGTCTTGGAACACTGACTGTAGAAAACTTTCGTTAATGATATTAGTCAAAGGGGTACCAATAGATAGTTCGGCTAATTTAATTAATCTAGATTAGATTCCATCGGCTCCAGTGGTCTCTTTGCAGGACAATTTATTTATTTCCTTACTTACAAAATAAAAATCATCAGGATAACAATACAAGTCAGAAATATCTGCCTTATGATGTGCATTTTTTGTGGTGATTTTCATCAATGGGGTTTGATTGATTTCCAATGTCTTTAGCAACGATTACGAAAAAAATCGTTAAACATTTCACATGCCTCCGATTGATCCTTTATTAAAGACTAATTTCACACAATATGGTATCTTTGTGAGCAACAAGTGTTTCCTTTGTTACTTGCAAGTGTGCAAGAATGTTTTATTTTCACACCTTCCGACGCATCTGTCCAAAAGTATTTTATTTATTGATATAATATTCTTTTGAGAGACGTTACAAATTTACAATTAAATTAAAGTTTCGCTGTCTTCTGAAATCTTCTCAGTTTTTTTAAAGTTTTATTTCTGTTAAAAATTTTCTGCAACATTCAATGCACTTTAATACAAAGTAGCATTCATGTAAGGAATTGGTTAATTTGTTGATAATCTTTTTTTTCTTTTTTTAACAGGAGCAAACTTATCAACTGCATCACATTAGGTTTTATTAGAATGGCCATACATTACATTTACATCATCTATATTTCTATATATCGTGCAGTCGGAAATATTTGAGTCTTTTGATCGTATTTCTATATGTATGTTTGCTTATGATATGACGTAGAGCTCTGCTGATCAGTTCCTTTAAAACCTGATTTAGGGGATAATGACTCTTCTTACATTATCTTTTGTCATACCTTCGTGTTTTTTTTTTAATATCAGGATTTTAGATAAAACCTTTTATGGCAATTTTTACGCCAGCAATATGTCAGGATCAGCAGCTTTATCATACTTTATCTCATTACATTTAATTTGTCCATGTATTTTTCTTTTTGTTGACAGTGTCTTCTTTCTATCTTGTTTGTTTTATAAATATCATGTCCGATCAATTTTAGTTTAAAATACGTGTATCATGCCATTTTAATTTTGTTTTATTCATTATCATGTCAGTCGGTTTTAAAATTACATAATTCATTTTTGAAACCAGTGGTGTCAAAATCTTTAAAACTTCTATAGGTAGACGATCTACTGATGGTTCTTGTTATTTCAGTTTTGATCTGAAAGGCTATCATATTGCGATCATCACTGAATCCAAAGATAAAGTTACACACGTTACAGATAGTGTTAGCACAGTTTGTCAGACAGATACTTTAGATGGTGTCAGGTGAAAATATTCTGCTTTGCATTCCTTAAATAATCACACATTCACTTTCTCAGTAGTATATTTACTGAGCTGCGAGGGGAGGTTAGGGTGAAACATGTTGGTTCCCATGTTTGATAAATCAAACAACTCACATACATGTACATCTGTCAGAATACAACATATTAAAATTTAGATCTCCAAACAGCACATATTTATTACTGTAGAGGTCTAGGCAACCGGCATATTGGCGGATCCAGGATTTCTGGTTAGAGGGGGAGGATATTTCTACTTAGAGGGGGCGTAAAACGAACAATTAAGAAGAATGGGGTTCCAAGGGGCCGTAATTGGGCCCCGAATGGTCCAGGGCAAACCCTGGCTAGAGGACCAGCTAGGTGACCGGCGGCCCCGGAAATTCCTCAGTTTGGGTTAATTCTAAGTGATTCAGGCACATTTTCAGAGCCTAAACTATCATTTTCCAGAGTATACTATGTAAAGCATCTAGATATATCATGTAATTTTCTAACAGCCGCTGAATCATGTTAAAATCTTACAATAATATGAAGGAATTGTTTTATATTGTATGCTATGTACGTTGCACGCGCAGCGTGCGATTTTTTTTACAGGTTTATATATATTTCTTATAAATATCATATTTCATGATACAAAAAACCTTGCTTGGGCAATTTTAGGGGGGGGGGGGGCGTACGCCAGGTCCGCCCCCCCTTGGACCCGCCTGTGACCGGTGTCGACTACAAAATGCTCAAACCTTGATGATTGTATATATCGCTGTTCAGGAACGGCGATAAATAAAGTTATATGTACCCCAGGCAGAACCTCACATGTAGGTAGCGCCATCTAGTGTACAGGTAAAATCAACACGGTGTTATGAGTTGCGTAAATAATAACACAAGTATTTCGGATATTTGATTGACATTTAAAACTTATAGATTGTATACTATTGATTCAGGTAAGTTAATCTACAGTATTATAAGTTTAACTTAATGTCAGGTTATAATTGTCAGTTTTAAAGTAACGGATCACAAAACTTCGTAACTTTACTCATTGATGTTTTGTTTTCCTGGTTGAGGCCCGTCATATTTTTATTTACGTATTGTGTCCTTAGCGTTTACGCCCTCGTTTGCTTAAATCAAAAGTTAAAACTTAACTAACTTTATTTAGATTTTGGACAGGTTTTCGTGAAATGAATATTAAAGCAATGTGTATTTGTGCAAAGGGAGATAACGAATTTTTATCTTCAAAAATTTCTTCTACTTTTTCCAATTTCAGTTGTTCCCCTTAGATTAAGTCATTGGTAGATGAATCATTTGATTGAGCAGAGATGTAGACTGTTGTATAGTGGCATATTTCTGCCATCAGATAACTACTTAATTAACATGTTAAATAAATGGTTAACTAGTTGCGCCCCTTGTTAACTACATATGGATTAAGCTAAATTAAGTTTTATGCTGGTTTATATAATTACTTATGGTTATTAAGTTACTAGTATCTATCTGTCTGTGCATATAGACCTTTCTTAAGTGAAGCAATCACGAGTAAGTTCTTGATCATGGATATATCATACTATCAGTGCCTCTGGTGGGATTTGAACCTGGGACCTCTGGATTCCCTTAGCACACTACCTGCTAGACTAAGGCTTCTGCAGTAGTAATTTAGAACAAAACAATACTTTTATATCTGTAATTTTTACATGATAACTTGAAATACATGTGAAATTATAAGAAGAATGGGAAAAATGCAATGTTTCATACACATAAATCAAGGATCCTATATTAGATAGATAAAATCTGGTTGAACAGTAAGCTGTTAGATATCCTTGTATATTAATATAGGGTACATGTATGTTGCCTATGTAGGCCCATGGGTTATTATATAAGGTAGTGATAGAATCAGAAAAATACAATATACACAACTGTACTTGGATATGTTTATAATATATTTATTATAATTTACAGGATGTCTAAAGTCAATAAAGGCAAGCCTGGTGAGGAGGATGTCACAGAATTGGTTCCTAATGATGAATTAGTCGCAGATGAGGAACCACATTATAATAACAGAGGATCGGGTGACAATACTGGTGTAAATGATGGTAGTGTGTCTATGGGACAAATAAATCCTGCATTAGATGATGATGATAATGTTGAGGCTACTGAAAGAAACACAAATGAGATGAGAAATGGATCAAATCACCACCAGGTTCAGAATGATACTAATCAAAACAGTGAGCAAAGGGAAGTAACTATTGCTTCACCTCCAGTTCATTATAGTACAAATTCAGGGGAGACAAATGTGATACACGAGCCAATTGTTATACGACAACCTAATGGTATACATGTGATACGCACACGAGAATGTTGTCACCAACAAAATAATTACTCAAGAGAGAGACCGTTAAAATTGAAGCATATTAAAATATTGAAAGGGTTTTCCATACTTGCAATTGTACTGTTCTTTCCATTAGGAATAATGGCTATGTACTATGCCTATAAAAGTGAGAAAGAATTTCATGCTGGAATAATGAGAGGAAGCCTCGACTTGGCTCGTAAACTTGCTAAAAGAAGTGAGAGGTTGATCGTGTTTTCAGTGTTAGGGGCTTTACTTGTAGCAGTCATAGTGTTTGCATTTGTTGAGAGAAAATTAATGGAGAATGATGAAGAATATTGGAAACATAGATCTAATGCTCATTTTGTACCTGCTGGCTAAATAGAAGATATTTGTTACCTTTGGTGAAAGATCTATTTTTATTTCACCAAGTGAGTTCAGAAAACATTTTCACTGGTGGCATAGCTAGGAGTGAAAATGTCATTTTCTGGGTTCACTTGGTGAAATGAAAAAGATCTTACACCAAAATTGACGAATATTCTTTTCCTTTCATGTTTAGTTTTGTGTTGTATTAGATGTATTTTACACAAATAATAACATGTAACATGACATCATTTCTTCTCCAAGATGATGTCATTACTCTTCTAAGATGACATCATTGACTATGAAACTATAAGATCATATTTTTCTACAATGAAAATATAAAATATATATTTTCATTGAATAACGCCACAATTCACTGTAAAGCATGAAAGAATAATGGAAATTTGGTGCTGTCAGTTGTCTGTAGAAAGCTTTATTTCCATGGATTTTAGCTTCCATTATCATCAGCTTATAGGTTTTTACATGTACCTTGGAAATGTAATCAACTTTGCAGTCTTCAAAATGACCTTATATGGTTTGTTGTATGTAGTTGACATATACATGTACATGAATTGAATTGATTGTTATATAAAAAGTAACTGTAAATAAATGTTTAAGGCTATTGCTAACCTTAATATATATATATTGATGTAATATTTATTTGTTAACCTTGTTATTGACATATCAATGCAACTATACAAAATTAATGTACAAACGTAGCTATTTTTCTATGCATTAATTTAATCATTATGTTCTGTCCCATTCCATTAATCTGTTCTGTTCTGTTTTGGTTTGTTCTGTTATTTCATATATAGCCTGGAAGTTTATATTTTTATGTACTACATTCTTCATGGTATTAAATATTTATGTAATTAGTCATATTTTGATATGGATTTATGTGGGCATTGTAAAATCACATAGTTTAATGCATGCTCAAATAAATCATATCATAAAAATATTGACTGATTTATGCTAAGGTCAGTGTAAACTCTATGCATTAGTGTAACTCATTGGTCATATAGTGAAACCTCTATACAATAGGCACCTTCTGGACTGAGTGCAAACTTGGCTGTTATATAGAGCTGACTGGTGGATAATGTATCATTTTTATTTGGGAAAACAAGTTATTTAGAGTGGCTGTTATTGAGAGGTTACTGTTGTTGAGAGGTGATTGTTTTTAAAAAGGTGACTTTGATAGGTGACTGTTAATGAAAGGGGATTAACAACTAAAATAGTGACTTTTGTTCAGAGGGGACTGTTGTTGAGAGGTGACTGTTGTTGAGTGGTGACCATTGATGAGAGGTGACTGTTGATGAGAGGTGACTGTTGTTGAGAGGTGACTGTTGTTGAGAGGTGACTGTTGTTGAGTTGTGACTGTTGTTGAGAGGTGACAGTTGTTGAGTTGTGACTGTTGTTGAGAGGTGACAGTTGTTGAGTTGTGACTGTTGTTGAGAGGTGACTGTTGTTAAGAGGTGACTGTTGTTGAGAGGTGACAGTTGTTGAGTTGTGACTGTTGTTGAGAGGTGACTGTTGTTAAGAGGTGACTGTTGTTGAGAGGTGACTCTTGTTTAGGCATGACTTATGTTTAGAGGTGACTCTTATTTAAAGCTGGCTTTATAGGGATGTGTCACTATAGTTTTTTTTAAATCACAAGTATATACCATTATTAGATATGTTCGGAAATATTAATGTCAATGGAGATAGAACTTTTCTTTACTTACATAAAGATGTCTGCTGTTCTTTTTGTATTTTCCTAATTCAACCCTTAGAAATCTTAACTCTGTAATTCAGTGTATTTAATTGTAATGTATCAATTGTTTATATTGTACATATTTATATTGGTGAGTCTATTACATTAAGGTGATTTAGAATACTCATTCTGTGATATTTTACTTGTTTAAACTACTTGGTGCATTAATTGATTGAATATATAACTTGTTCACATTGATGGAGACAAATAATAATTACATGTATAAGTATTTTTTTTATACATCTTTGACTCCTTTTTAGCTCGACTTTACGAAGTAATGTAGAGCTCTCCTACTCGCCCCAGCGTCGGCGTCCGCGTCCGCGTCCACACTTCTGATTAAAGTTTTTGTGCAGTAAAATACTTTCTTCTATATCTTTGTTATTTCTTAAGATATTAACTTCAAACTTTAAATATATGTTCCTTACTATCAACCACATCTCATGTGACAAGGTCCATAACTCCAAACACATTTTTCAAGAATTATCTCCCCTTGAACTGATTGAAGTGTTTGTGCACAGATTAAAGTTTTTGTGCAGTAAAATACTTTCTTCTGTATCTTTGTTATTTCTTAAGATATTAACTTCAAACTTTAAATATATGTTCCTTTCTATCAACCACATCTCATGTGACATGGTCCATAACTCCGAATGCATTTTTTTCAGAATTATCTCCCCTTGAACTTAGAGTTTTCTTTAAAAAATGTTTGTTTTTACTGCAACTGTTTTATTTCTTTAGGTATTGATTTCAAACTTTAAATATAATTATGTTCCTTATTATCAACCACATCTCATGTGACAAGGTTCATAACTCCGTATACATTATTTTCAAAGTTATCCCCCTTGAACTTATAGTTTTCTTTGATAAATATTTGTTTTTACTGCAACTGTTTTATTTCTTTAGGTATTGACTTTAAATATATGTTCCTTATTATCAACCACATCTCATGTGACAAGGTTCATAACTCCAAATATTTTTTTTTTCAGAATTATCTCCCCTTGAAATTAGAGTTTTCTTTAAAAAATGTTTGTTTTTACTGCAACTGTTTTATTTCTTCAGGTATTGACTTCAAACTTTAGATATATGTTCCTTATTATCAACCACATCTCATGTGACAAGATTCATAACTCCTTATACATTATTTTCAGAGTTATCCCCCTTGAACTTATAGTTTTCTATTTATTTCTTTTTTTTTCTTTGAATTTGTTAAGGTTATATTTTCAAATTTTAAAATATGTGTGTTCCTTATCATCAACCACATCTCCTGTGACAAACACTTACTAAGTCGAGCATGCTGTCTCCTCTGACAGCTCTTGTTATTCTTTAACTTATTTATGGTGGCCAGCTCACCTGTCTGACTTTCCTGGAATCATCTTTACCTACACTATATTACACTTTTTATACGCCCGTTTTGAAAAAAACAGTTGTATTATGTTATGATGTTGTCCGTCTGGCCGTCTGTCCGTCCGTCCGTCCGTCCGTCCGTCCGTCTGTCCGTCCGTGGACAATTGCTTGTCCGGATGATAACTCAAGAAAGGATGTACCTAGGTTCCTCAAATTTTATGTGTGGATAGCCCTTGGGTGGAGGAGGTTCCCTATTGATTTTGAGACCCCAGGGTCTAAGGTCAAGGTCACTGGGACTTAAAATAGGTAAAACTTGTCCGGACAAAAACTGAACCACCAATGTACCTAGGTTCACCAAATTTTATGTAAGAGTAGCCCATGTGTCAAAGATGTTCCCTATTGGTTTCGGGGACCCTGGGTCAAAGGTCAAGGTCACAGTGGCATCATATAGGAAAAAAACTTGTCCTGACAATAACTGAACAACCAATCTACCTAGGTTCATCAAATTTTATGTGAGAGTAGCCCATGTGTCAAGGATGTTCCAATTGGTTTTGGGGCCCCTGGGTCAAAGGTCAAGGTCACAGGGACATCATATTGAAAAACCTTGTCCGGACCATAACTCAACAACGACTGTACCTAGGTTCACTAAATTTGATGTGAAGGTAGCCCATGTGTCAAGGATGTGCCCTATAGGTTTATGGGGCCCCAGGTTCAAAGGTCAAGGTCACAGAGGCATCATATGGAAAAACCTAGTCCAGACAAAAACTGAACCACCAATGTACCTAGGTTCACTAAATGTTATGTGAGAGTAGCCCATGTGTCAAGGTTATGCCCTATTCATTTTGGGGCCCCTTGGTCAAAGGTCAAGGTCACAGGGGCATCAAATTGAAAAACATTGTCCGGGTAATAACTCAACAATGACTGCACCTAGGGTCACCAAATTTCATGTGAGAGTAGCCCATGTGTCAAGGATGTGCCCTATCAGTTTTGGGGGAAAAGGGTTAGGTTTAAACCTTCAACCAGAAGATATCAAATTACCAAGCAGTGACTTCAAATGTTCAATCAATATGTTAATAAAGTCAAAATGGCAAACAATGAAACACTTGTCCAGACAATAACTGAACCACCAATGTACCTAGGTTCACCAAATTTTATGTGAGGGTAGCCCTTGTGTCAAGGATATGCCTTATTGTTTTTGGGGCTCCTGGGTCAAAGGTCAAGGTCACAGGGGCATCATATTGAAGAACCTTGTTCGGACAATAACTCATCAACGACTGTACCTAGGTTTACAAAATTTTATGTGAATGTAGCCCTTGTGTCAAGGATGTTCCCAATAGGTTTTGGGGCCCCAGGCCCAAAGGTCAAGGTCACAGAGGCATCATATGGATAAACCTAGTCCGGACAATAACTGAACCACCAATGTACCTAGGTTCACTAAATTTTATGTGAGAGTAGCCCATGTATCAAGGTTATGCCCTATTGGTTTTGGGGCCCCTGGGTCAAAGGTCAAGGTCACAGGGGCATCATATTGAAAAACATAGTCCGGGTAATAACTCAACAATGACTGTACCTAGGGTCACCAAATTTCATGTGAGAGTAGCCCATGTGTCAAGGATGTGCCTTATCAGTTTTGGGGAAACAGGGTCAAGTTTAAACCTTCAACCAGAAGATATCAAATTACCAAGCAGGGACTTCAAATGTTCAATCAATATGTCAATAAAGTCAAAATGGCAAACAATGAAACACTTGTCCAGGCAATAACTGAACCACCAATGTACCTAGGTTCACCAAATTTTATGTGAGGGTAGCCCTTGTGTCAGGGATATGCCCTTTTGGTTTTGGGGCTCCTGGGTCAAAGGTCAAGGTCACAGGGGCATCATATTGAAAAACCTTGTTCAGACAATAACTCATTAACGACAGTACCTAGGTTCACAAAATTTTATGTGAATGTAGCCCTTGTGTCAAGGATGTTCCCAATAGGTTTTGGGGCCCCAGGCCCAAAGGTCAAGGTCACAGGCATCATATGGAAAAACCTAGTCCAGACAATAACTGAACCACCAATGTACCTAGGTTCACTAAATTTTATGTGAGAGTAGCCCATGCGTCAAGGTTATGCCCTATTGGTTTTGGGGCCCCTGGGTCAAAGGTCAAGGTCACAGGGGCATCATATTGAAAAACATTGTCCGGGTAATAACTCAACAATGACTGCACCTAGGTCCACCAAATTTCATTTGAGAGTAGCCCATGTGTCAAGGATGTTCCCTATTGGTTTTGGGGCCCCTGGGTCAAGTTTAAACCATCATCCAGAAGATATCAAATTACCAAGCAGTGACTTCAAATGTTCAATCAATATGTTAATAAAGTCAAAATGGCAAACAATGGAAATAATGCTATATTTAATAAGTAATATGAATTTAGTTCACCAAATTTTATATGAGTGTAGCCCATGTGTCAAGGATGTTCCCAATTGGTTTTTGGTCAAAACTGGGTCAAAGGTCAAGGTCACAGGGGCATCATATGGAAAACCCTTGTCCGGACATTAACTAAACAATGATTGTACCTAGGTTAACCAAATTTTATGTGGATCAGACCATTTGTCAAGATGTAATGTGTTGATAGCTCTTTGGTAGAGGATGTTCCCTTTTGATTTTGAGACCCCAGAGTCAAAAGTCAAAGTCACTGGGACTTAATTTATATTGAAACATTTTCCGGACAGTAACTCAATAATGATTGTAATTTTATGTATCAATACTCTTTTACTCTTTGGGCCAAGGGCAAGAACTTTTGGTTCTGAGGCCCCAGGGTCAAGGTCACTGGAAGTTTGTATGGGAAAACTTTGTGCCGGTGATAACTCAACCATGGCTGTACCTAGGTTCTCAAAATCTTTGCTTTGGATAGCCCTCCAGTTAAGGATGGGACCTATTCTGAGATCCCGGGGTTATTGGTCAAGGTCACAGGGACTTCATATGAGATAGAACACAGCATGGACTGCACACGGGCGTATAATGCCCCGCCCAGCGGAGCTCTTGTTATAAGATATGACAATTTATCCTTGCAGTGAGAAAATCATTGTTTAACATCATTATTTCAATTTTCATGTAAGAATAAAATCTATCAATAGAGTGGTAGATATATTTATTTTGACATTAGGTTATACATGGCACAAATAACATACAGACAAATACGAAAGTACATGTATTTGCAGTTATAAATACTTTAACAATATTTAAAAAATACAAGATAATTGAAGTCTGGTTACCAATTTTGAATTTCAATGTTCTAACCAATTTTTAATTGCAGACTGGCTTTCAATATAATTCACATTTATAAAAACAGTTAGCCAAAACAATGTATTGGAAAATTTTATTCAACTGTCAGTAGGGTGTAACTAACCCCACTGATTTAAATACTTGATATTTTTTTGATCATCCTCATACATAAATACAGATATATACTTTTATCTATAGTGAGTACAGAAAATTGTATTGAGTATTTAAATCAGTGGGTTAATGTTCATGTATGGGTACCTGACAGTAGAATAAAATTTACCAATAACAGAGCTGTTTATGAGACTTGTATTAAAATCCACTGTCTGTTTCTAATGCCTGTAATGTATTAATTTGTCTCAGGACAATATGAACAAGCTATAATAATTCAATGATATACATGTTTTTCAGTTCAACTTTAAAGGTTATTCTTATCCTGTTTACATTCCAAGCTATAGTTATTCATATTTACCTGATTATTTGATGAAATTATTTGTATATTATATATTTGTGTTGGTTAAATATTCAAGTAGGATTTTTCTTTTACATGTACAGTAGTTATATTTAATGGTTTTACTCAGTATAAACAAATCTCACTTTTTACACTTAGTTGTGACATTATAATATACAGGGTGATTTCAGATATATGATTTTATGCCTGATACCTGCCTGTTTGAAGAATAGGTTGTATCATGTTATGATGTCATCTGTCTGTCAGTCTGTATGTCTGTCCGTCCGTCCGTCCGTCTGTCTGTGGACAATAACTTGTCTGGATGATAATTCAACAAGTTCTGTACCTAGGTTCACCAAATTTTATGTGTGGATAGCCCTTGTGTCAATTCTTCAAAGGACAGGGTCCTCCATCTCCTACAGTCCCTAGCTTGGCAGCAGAAGGGCGAATAATGCCCTGCCCAGAGGAGCTCTTGTTTTCATTTACACTTGCAGCCAGGTATAAGTGTCGGGTTTATTGGACAGATAAACTTTACTTAGACACAAACTCAGTGCTAGACAATCAGATCTTGCTGTGGTAGCGTACATTATCTTATATCTTATATATTATTACCATGTATAAATGTTTGTGCTACCTGTTTATACTTTCATAATTTGTTATATAATGACGGTGACTTATAGACCCATTGGGTCTGGTGCATATACATTGTATTATTCTATTATTGTATTGTATTTGGTAAATTGTTCATGTCACTTTAATAAATAAATAATTACTTACTTTTGTTCTGGTTAAATTGAGATTGTACTTATCTTTGTATTTTACTAACTTATTAGGTACTCATTGTTGTTCTTTACAATACATGTATATGCTATGCATTTATTTTTTATTTATTTACATGTATGTACATTGTATTTATATACTCTTATTATTTACACTGATGTTTTTTATTCAACTGTCAGTAGCACATATGTTAACATTACTGATTTAAATACTTACTGCTCTAAGATGGAAATACTCCAGTAGTGCTATGTAAATAATGTATTCCAATTATTGTAATATTTTGTGATAGTCATATATTTTTCCTACGTACATATTTCAAACAATGTACATTGTGTATTTTCTGTGTGGACCATATTGAAAATAAGTTTTAGTCAAATATGTTATCCACGTTAAATAAATTTGTTATTACTACAGGGTTTCTGTACTTATTATTGATAATTGAGAATTTAAATATGCAGGGTTAATATATGCGCCCCTGGCAGTTGAATAAATTTTACAAATGACAATACATTAATATATTTTCCTGTTGAACCAATGCTTCCTTCATCTGACTTCTTAATAAATATGCTAAATATGCAATACTCTTATACTATATTATTTTATGATTGGGTATGAGGATAAAATGAGGTTTGAATCTCAATCTGAAGCTGTATCATTATTATACACATTCATTTTTACTTTATGCATTATATATATATACATTTATTATACAATATACATTGTTAATATTTTCACGTCCATATTGGGTTTTATTTTCTAATAAATTAATTATATGATAAAATTTGTATTTTCTTTGTCTGTTTGTTCATTGTTTCAATGATTACTTCATAGCTCTCACCTCCAGGAACAATCTGATTAAAACCTGATCTAAAGCCATCCACTTGCATACCCACTTTAGTTACATTGGACAAGCATGCTGTATGAGTCACACTCAGCTTACCTTTGCTGCTGTAATATTCATGATGGATGTGACTTGCAACATGTCTTTCAATGACAGCCTACAAATAGCACACATCATGAAACTAGCTTAGACAACTGATCTAAAGGTTGAAATTGAGTGAGGACAGCTGAGAGGGTACTAAGGTAATAATTGGATGAGCAGACATACCTTGGTTCAATTCACATCCAAAATCTACATTTTTGTTTCCTTAAGCAAGAAGCTTTATCCTACAAGCTCAGTACTGGACAAACAAGAAGCAAACTAAAGAGTGAATAATAAGTTTATATAATAAAGAACAAATGAAACTGAGGTTTGTGTATCAAGAAGTCAGACCTTGATAACAAGTCTTATACCCTCATGACTTTATATTACATGTAACCGCCGAGTTCATCAGGTGTACTCATCAAATAATGTACTTGTAGTAAGAGCAGAAGTCCAGTGGTAGGATGAGTGCTTTAGGTTCGAAAGGCCTTAGGTTTGAATCCCACAATGCATTGCTAATTTCCTTAAGCAAGAAAATACCTGCCATTGCTTCATTCCACCCAGGTGTAAATGAGTACTGTGAGGGTGGTATAATTCCTTTGCACCAATTTGTCGGCTGCACTAAAAAGTGGAGTAAAAGACTCTCCAGGGAGATTGATATATAGATACCAGTAGCTCGATGACAAAAGGTAATAGCTGTAAAGTCGGTGAAGGTGCATGACTATGAGACTACATGTATAAGATGCCATTACTTTTTAACTCCATGATATAAAATCACAATACTCGGACATCTAGACAATATAAACTTTATTTACTGTTTAATTTTACAACTTTAACAACAAGCAAGTATAAACAACAATACTTCTATGGATCTTCAATGATTTAAACCAAGAACAAATCATATTGTCTACGAATTACAAATAATCAAGGAGATAAGCAAAATTTCAGACTCCTCAGTGAAGAAGACTTATGAGAATTTAGACTTCTCCATGAAGAGTACTTACATGTACATAATACACAACAATACATCTAGATAGTGAGCTACCATGGAAACCACAGGGGTATGTCATGTGACATTCCTTTGATGTTCAAACATACTGTATATATACATACACTGTATATGTCCAAAATATAGTAAATTAAGACTTTAACATTTACCTAAATATTTCCACAGCTGGCCAACAAAAAATAGATTTAACATTTTTTATGCAGTCATATAAGGAAGGTACTTTTAAAGAATGAGCTAATTTTATTCATTCAGCATTCAAAGAATGCAAATTAGGAATTTAATGTTAATTATAATTTCATTTTGATGCCATTCTTTCACCTATTGTAATGGTATGTTTTTCTGCTGTTTTATTTTTTGTATTTATTTGTGTGTTAAATTAAATTGTCATGTTTTCTCTTGTTCTGATGTTCATGTTTGCCTAGTTTAAGGCAATATTTCTGTGTATAGATTATGCTAAATGAAGAAATAATGTATTGTATTGTATTCAAGGGATACAACTGCATAAAGTAGACCACTAAATGTAGATTTATTAAGTACTATGTGACACACAAACAATACTAATACCTTGATGGTACTTATATTACACCGTTAAATAGATTAAAGTATAACTCTTCAATTTACGAAGGTTCATAGTTTAAAAGCGCAAACCAAAAGTATGATTTTTTCCATCAAAAGTATAATTTATTTATCAAAAGTATCAAATAAGGTACGACGCAACTTTTTGCGGTTATATCCCTTGTATATACATGTATGTATACATATACAGTATGTTTGAAAATCAAATGAAGGTCACATGACATATCCCTGTGACAGGAACACTTTGAGATCAAAATTACACAAACACTTATGTTATAACATAAAACTATTTCTTAGAGAATAAAAATGTGATTTTTGTTCATTTGACACCGATACAGTATCACATTAAGCAAGTAAAACCAAAAAATCTTAGGTAATTCCAGTATAATTACATTATATTTTTCTTCAATATCTGAGAACTATTTCTTAGATAGAAAATATATTGACAAATTAAAAGTTTAAAGTCAGAGAATATTCTTTGACTGTGTTATAATACCCTAGGCTGCTATCAAGTCTCACAACTATCACTGCTATATAGGTGACGGACGTGGCCTATTTTGAGGAAACAAATACAATCTAACCTCTGCAGAGTGGCCCTCTATTGAAACAAATCCTCTGCAGAAAAACAGCTTTTGACATTTCCCTTAGACATAATTTTAACTGAATTTTACCTCGGCAAAGCAACAATCTCCAAACAGCAACACACTTTAGTCCCTCCCATAGGGTGTTGTTCAAGAGAGGTTGTAGACCCTACTGTAGTGACAAAAATGAAATTTGTGAAAAACTATTTCCTTCATTTTCAATATTTTAGAAAAATCTGCTGTCAGACAAAGTAACATTTTCAAAGGAAATTTCTGGTTTCTCAATTAAATTTAAAGTATTGAAGCAATATATTCTTCTTAGATTTCTCAATGATACTTAAAAATTGGCATAAAAATAAATAATACTACACAATTTTAAGAACAGGAAATTTTGTTTTGGGGAAATGCATACTTTTTAAGGAGGATAACGGGGCCAAAGTTTGGCCCAAAAATGTCCTAAAATTGATATAAGTTGGATGTTTGTCAGGACCATGTTCATCATATTAAGGTATACAGTCAATTGAAATGTGAGACCGATAAAGAATTCTGAAATTTTGAAATTTATGTGACATAAATTATCAATTATAGATGTATATCCTTAAATGGTTGATTGTCACAGAATCACCTGAGATTTTATCATTTGAACATGTTACATTAATTAATATAATAGTCAACATTATATAATATACATTTAAATAAAGGAGCAGTAGTCAAGTGGTACGACTCACACTTAATGATCAAGAGGTACCGGGTTTGACCCCCACTGGGGCGCAGTTAATTTCCTAGAGAAAGAAGTTTACCCACAGTTGTTCCATTCCACTTAGGTGTAAATGGGAACTGTGAGGAATAATCTGCTTGAAGCTGATGTCAATAATCACGAGTTATCATACAAACTTGTTAGGTCAACTGAACATGTATATGGAAACAGACTTTTAACCACACCTAAACTTTTATTCAATTCTATACATCTGTACTGCATGTATAACAGAATTGTCATAAAAACTGATTAGCCATCGAGATGTCAAAGAATGAAATGTTCCAGGGCGATTGTTAAAATGTTTGAGATTGCACCAACAGTATTTGCTAATCAAGGAGTAAAATAGTTAGGTACAAGCATTTTCTCAAAAAGAAGCTTACCAAAGCATGAACCATCTTAAAAAACAATTTATCAAAAGTAAAATAATTTAATGCACAAAAAGAAAATACGCGCCTTAAAAACAATTTATCAAAAATGGAATAATTTAACGCACAAATAACAAGTATGTGCCGTGACTGAATCACTAAAGGCATAATTTAAAGACTGGAGTGATTTTCATAAATTATGTCATATAATAAAGAAATGGTAAAATATGTTAAGGGACTGGGAGATCACAGTTATAAATGATTAAATGAAATGATATGTAGACATGCATGACGTTGTCTGGTTCTCAGTCGTACTTTGACAGGTAAAAGTACGTCAAGCAAACCATGATCATGGCCGCATCCGAAGTAATAAATTAGGTATTGGATAATTATGTTTTCAAATGATGATTTCTCACTGCACAGGCTGAATTCAAAAGATCGTTGTACAAGAATTACAGTGTATACGTTTTTTTAGTTGTTCGGTTACATTTATGCTAAATAAAGTATCCGAAATTCTAACGAGACTAATCCACGTCCGAATTGTGTTCGCTTGAAACATGTTTTTGTTAATTCTGCTAAATATACGTGTAATCAGAAAAATCGAAATCGAATGACCTATATAGTACTGAACTCCACTTAAAGTAACTTTCGTCAGCAAATGATCATGCAATATTAAGAAAACGTAATACTTTAGTACCTGAATAATAACTGAGGAGGCCGCCATGATCACGGCTTGCCTGACCCGATAACGATAGTGGTAAGGAGCAGGTAATCCAGACTATACATGACGTACTAAGTAAATAAATTGTATGAAGTTTTGGGAAGCCATGGGTCGCTTTTACAATACTGATTCGAAAAGTTTAGCCAACATAGCAAGTTTGTCAACTTAGAGGATACAGACTTGTACAAATGTGCAATTTTAAACTGTGACTAAATATCCAAACGAAAATACATTCCACAGAATGGGTATTCAAATGAAATGAAAACAACAAGCTTTCACTAATGAGTTTGACATTGAACATTGTTGATTTGTGTTGGAAAAACATAAACATAATTATAAACAACATAATTATAAATGACAAAATAAATGACACATTTAAATATATATATATATATCTGAAATACAAACAACAAATCGTGAGCATTAGACAAAAAATGGCACTGATTCGTAATTACAGTCAAACTCTGAAACAAAATGCAAATGTTGACAGCACATGTACATGTACAAGACATTAAATTTACATAAAATGTTCATGATATCTTTTTAATTTTAAATGTATGTACTAAGCGGAAACACCATCTTCATTGTATTTGCCAAAGACTGCGGAATACAGTTTTCAACATTGTGAATTTAAAACAATGTGGCTATCATCGTGAATTGCCTGAGGACGTTTTCTTAACATAGATATTAGCCCAACTATAGTAGAAATTGAACTTCATTTCATGCACCAAGTCCACAAAGTTTGATTTCGGCATTTTCATTCAACATTTCACATAAGCATCCATTTCCACCACCTAGTTTGAGCATTGTAAAATCTGATTATGACAATTATTTCATGTACGTTTATCACGCAGGTAAAAATAAAAGGCCAATCAAGTGATCTCCAATGAGACACAATACAGAATCAATGAAAATGTGTGTTCCACTATCTTTAACAAATATACGTACAGGCAACATTGCACTTATGTAGAAGTCACTATACCGTGCAATCAAATTTTGACAGTGTTAACTTCATTTCGATACAGTTTTCTATTGTTTACAGTTGAAGTGTAAACTTATATGCAGTCCATTTTGATCTCGTTCATTTTTCTCAACACTTATAGTAGCAGTGGTTCAATGGTAGGACGGGCGCTTAGAGACCGAGAGGTTCAAGCTCCCCTAGGGACACGTTTAATTTCTTTTAGCAAATAAACTACAGTTGTTCAACCCCACCCACGTGTAAATAGGTAATGCGAGGTGTCACCTGTGTAAAAGTGATTTCAATGATTAGGAGTTATCGTACACAATTGTCAAGTCGGCTCAACATGTGTCCCCATTTTTACCTTTAACTAGTTTGTTTGTCTTTCAAGATTCATTAATCCTTGTCATAATGCAGTACTTAAGATTACCTAAACCTTATCAAAAACCTAAAATTAAGTAGAAATTTCTATACACATTGTTCCAATGAACTTAGAAAAATTACATGAAATTTACTTGAAGAAACTAGAGAAAGTTCCAGTCTGAAGAATGGACCGATATATCACAGTTTATGGGATAGTTTTTCCAAATTCTAATCCCAATTTGAATTGACAAAATGTCCACCATACGAGATTGAATTTGAAACAGACAGTGGGAAGTGCATGCTGACTGTCAGGGACTAATGATGTCTTTGAAAAAATCAGCTTTTTCTAAGGTTTTTCCCATGCTGTTTTCTGATTTCGAATAAAGGCTTAAACATTTATCTAAATATATTTACAGTTAGCCAACCAAAAATAACGCAGTCGTGTAGGAAAGGATCTTAAAAAACATCGTATAAATTTATACATTCAGCGTACAAAGAACGCGAATTAGGAAGTTCAATAATATTAATTATAAATTCATTTGTTTCCATTAATTTCTTATTGAATTTTTGATTTTCTGTTGTTTTATTTTTCGCAGTTATTTGTGTGATTCATTGTATTGTCATGTTCTTCTCTCTCGTTCTGTTGTTCATGTTTATCTTACGATGAGGCTTATACATTCGTTGAAAAGTCACCTTTATGATCATGATTGTCATTCGCTTTACTTCGAAGTTCACAATAAAGCATTTAACACAGAATACACAGAGCTAGAAAGCAGTGAGATTTACAACTTGGATTCTCCAAATGATGCTTTATAGTTTCTGTTAATTTCATCAAGTCTTTGTCCCACTGCAGAATACGAGACACTTTCAATGTCAGAATCTGGAGCCTCCCATGCATCAGAAGATGTGTTCCGTAAATGTCGCTCATTTTCTAATACCCCGTCTTGGTAAACACTGACGCTCTCAAATGGCTCTTCATCGTCTGTGTGTAACTGGTCGCCTTGGAAACATCTTGGAATAGATGGTACATATGTACCATTTAGTGACTTCAGACAATTGTTTGGGCAGTGTAATGGAGCAAACTGATTTACTGATTCAGTCCAGTTTAAGATATCATCTTCTTTCTGCGTAAGAGGCACATTAGCGTGGCGGCTCACTTTACATACAGCACAATAAGGCACTCCTCCTGTGTTTAAATCCTCAGAATGTAAATATTCTGTCTCTGGTGTTGTTTTACGTGAATATAATGTATCATTAACAGATTGGTTCCATCCAATACTTAAATCAGCTAATGGAATCTGGTTTATAGCATTCAAAAAACATGAATATTCTGAATCATTGCACCAATCATTTTCAATACTACGATTCATGTTTAAAATACTTAACAGTTCATTTAGATTTCCAATGTTCATTTCTAGTTGATTCTGATTTGTAATATTAACTTTTGTTAGTTCTAGTTTGTCCTTGACAAAAGGACTAGATTCCTGCACAGGCTTTAGAGATACTAATACTTGTTTCATGGCGTTGGCATAAACATCTCTGAATTTAGGTGTAAGGCTATCATTATAATGTACCATATTTGTTTTCAAAACAATATTATCCAAGTTTGCCGACATTTTTGAAGATAGAAACAGTAGAACAATATAAGGACTTTCCCTAAGAATTGTGGAATTGTTTCCATTCATCCAATCAAATTTCGTCTCACATTTACTCCATTTACTGAGGTATAGACAACATTCGTGGACTGCTGTTTTAAATTTTTCGGATTCTGGATAATAAACAGGCAGAAGCGTCACTCTAACATCTGTAATATATCATAACATAATATTATATTCGTGATACAGCTAACATTTATGAAACATGGCAAATTGTGGAAAACAAAGAGAATAATTCATTAGTATAGTTCATTGTATTAAAATTTTCCAAGAAAAAATTAGGCAACCAAATGTGGTAAAACATAATGATAATAATTATGATAATAATTTAATTATGATGATGATGATGATAATAACAATGATAATGATTATTATGATAATAATGATAATACAGTAAAGTTCCTCTATTACGATCACTTTCGTTATTTCAAAATCATGAGATTTTTGACTAATGTTAGAACCCAAACGCTTAATATGTGAACAAAATAGTCTTTCTTTGCTATTAAGACCATTGATTTTGCTGGTCTTAATAGCGGAACATTACTGAAATAATGATGATAATGATGATGATGATAATAATAATGCTAATAACGATAATAATAATAATAATAATAATAATAATAATAATAATAATAATAATAATAATAATAATAATAATGATGATAATGATAATAATAATAATAATAATAATAATAATAATAATAATAATAATAATAATAATAATAATAATAATAATAATAATAATAATAATAATAATAATAATAATAATAATAATAATAATAATAATAATAATAATAATAATAATAATAATAATGATAATAATAATGATAATAATAATGATAATAATAATGATAATAATAATAATAATAATAATAATAATGATAATAATAATAATAATAATAATAATAATAATAATAATAATAATAATGATGATGATGATGATAATGATAATAATGATAATAATGATAATAATAATAATGATAACTACATGTATAATATTAGTAATGTTAATAACAATATTAACAATAATACTATATAATTATATCAAAACATCAAGTAACAACAAAGTAGTAAAGAGGCTAAATAAATACATGTTTCGTAAATGACCTTAAGCATGCATGAAATAAAATCGAATTGCCAGTATATTTTCAATTAACAGACCCATACGACAGACACAATGTCAAATTTAATGCGATCCTGTCGATCAGTACATGATTGAATCCTTCTGAAGTCATTGTTAACAAGTTAAACAAACCTTTTTCCTCATCAGCAGCATTATTTGGAACATAAGAAGTTTTCTGATATATACTTCTACAATCACATAGCCTACATCCTGTTGATATACCTCCTGAAATTATATCCAAGTTTGACCAAGTTGGTTTTAGTTCTATATTCACTTCCATAAAACAAGTTTGTTTAATTCTAAATTTTGCCAAGTTCTTTTGTTTTAAATTATCATTAAAACTACCAGAATACATAATATAATGCCAGAAAATATAATTGTGAAAATGGTAGGCCTAGTGTATGAATGCATGTGTGTCACTTAGTTTAAAACTTATGTACAGCATTAAAATCTTGCTAACAATTAATGCAGACTTTGATAAAATCTTAGATTTTTCTAAATATTCAAATATATTATGTTGTTATTCACCTTTATTAGTGAGTCAATTGATAATTGGTATAGTTTGAGAATATGGACCGTTTTGGAGTTGAAACAATTTTAGAATTGGTACCATTGGAGAATTGGTACCGTTTAGGAGTTGCTACCGTTTGATAATTGGTACATTTTTTTAAAAAAGGTACCTATTTAGTATTGGTATCGTTTGAAAATTGGTACCGTTAGAGAATTTGTACTGTTTGAGAATTTGTATTGTTGTTTTTTTTGGCTTGATGGCTGAAGGTACTGCTTCAGTTGTAAAAATTCACTTACTTTTTCTAAGACAAAAAGTTAGTATCCATTATAGTGTTTGCATAAAACAAGCATGTACTTGCTAATTTTAGAAGGTTTAAACACAGCCTTATAGTACTTCCAGTATGAGAATGTTGATTGTTGTGAGTGATATTACATGTATAATAAAGTAACTTACGTTTTCTGATGATACAGAAATAGCACGTTGTAATGACTGTAACTATAACTAGACACGTCATTGTAATACTAAGTATTGTTAGATGACTGAGGTTATCTTCTCTTGGAACATTGGCTTAAATAAACGAAAATACTTATCAGAATTTTATGCAATATAAATATAATATATGGTGCGTTAAACGCCACATTTAAACATTTCTCCGTTGTATTTTGGCGGTCGGTTGTCCTACTATATACTCATTGTCACTGGATAGGTCTAGATCATCTCTGGACCCAAGCTATGACCTAGAACAATGGACATGCTCAGGTCAGAAGTCACCATACTTGATACTGAGTTAATTCAACTAATCTAAGCATACATATATCATAAATCCCGAACTAACAACAATCGATTGGTCATTAAACATAAATAGTAATTAAAAGTTGAATCCAGTCATCAATCATCGACCAATCTCTGCTTCACCCCAACACCTTTTTTATGGATTTAACGCCGTGTCAACACAATTTAGGTCATTTTACGGCGTCCAGCGCACCTAACCTAGCTTTCCTGGACCATTGTCTATAACCAGTACTCACCTACCCTTCCACAAGGCCGGAAACTTCCCCATATTATCTAATCAATGGAGGAAAATTGACATTATTGTCAAATTTTCATGAAAGGGTATAACCTCCTCGGATGGGATTCAAACCCGCATCCCCTCGGACACGAGATTCCGAATCCCGGCGCGCTACCAACTGCGCTATCGACCCGGGTTCACCCCAACACCATAGCTAGCTAGATAGATTAATTTATTTCAGCAAATAGCTTTCAATGGTACAAACATTTATGGATATGACTGTAAAATGCTTCTCCATGATATGTACATAATAAACATTAAAGATGGTGCTAAACGCGAAAAATCTTATTTCCATTGTGATTCCTGTGACATATGAGGGGACATATCGAAATACAGTATGATAATACATCAATTTTACACTCTAGATTTCTAAGACACCAACTTCATACTGGTCACCAAACTCCCCGCGGCGGTTATTTCCCTTTATATATCAATACCCACTGCCACCACAAGTAAATTCGTTCCTATGAGAGCCGATTTTTTTTTCATCTTTTCTGTTACAATTTAATATTTTGTACAAATTGAGTCTTATTGTAGTAAACTATGATGTTCAAAGTACATAAAAGATAACAAGAAAGATAATGTGGGAGCCACATTAAAGCCGGATTTTTCTGCATATGGGAACATTGAGAACAAGTTTACGTTGTAACAAAAGAAAGTCATTTGATATATTGCTTATTAGAAGGAATACAAAGGGCAATAATTAATCTTAAAGGAATAAAGAGTTTCATTAACTATTTATATGTCCTATTGTATCTTTTCTGAGTATTTTGTTGGTATTTGACTAAGATGGCATAAGACATAAAATCTAAGGATGAAAATAATGCAAAGCTAATGATATGAAATTGGCGAGAGAATTTTGTTTAAAAAAATACCTTGTATGGCAAATAGTAAAATTGTTGAAACAAAATGGCGGGAAAATACTTGCTATTGGAGAGATCCAACATACTGAAAACTTTAACATAAGAAATACAAAGGGAAATAATCCATACTTAAGCCAAGTAGAGTTGCCGTTACTGTCTAATTCTTTCAACAGATGGTATGTAACCATTGTATGAAATTTCATAATAATCTAACATAAATGGCAGAGATACCCAACAATTGAAAACTTTAACACAAAAATAACAAAGGGAAATAATCCATTATTAAGCCAGGTGGAGTTGCTGTTACTGTCTAATTCTTTTCAACAGATGGTATGTAATCATTGTATGAAATTTCATAAACATCTAACCATAAATGGCAGAGATATCCAACAATTTGAAAAATTTAACGCAAAAAAACAAAGGGAAATAATCCATTATTAAGTCAGGTAGAGTTGCCATTACTGTCTAATTCTTTTCAACAGATGGTATGTAATCATTGTATGAAATTTCATAATAATCTAACCATAAATGGCAGAGATACCCAACAATTGAAAACTTTAACACAAAAATAACGAAGGGAAATAATCCATTATTAAGCCAGGTAGAGTTGCGGTTACTGTCTAATTCTTTTCAACAGATGGTATGTAATCATTGTATGAAACTTCGTAAACATCAAACCATAAATAACAGAGATATCCAACAATTTGAAAGCTTTAACAAAAAAAACCAAAGGGAAATAATCCATTATTAAGCCAGGTGGAGTTGCTGTTACTGTCTAATTCTTTTCAACAGATGGTATGTAATCATTGTATGAAATTTCATAAACATCTAACCATAAATGGCAGAGATATCCAACAATTTGAAAAATTTAACGCAAAAAAACAAAGGGAAATAATCCATCATTAAGTCAGGTAGAGTTGCCATTACTGTCTAATTCTTTTCAACAGATGGTATGTAATCATTGTATGAAATTTCATAAACATCTAACCATAAATGGCAGAGATATCCAACAATTTGAAAAATTTAACGCAAAAAAACAAAGGGAAATAATCCATTATTAAGTCAGGTAGAGTTGCCATTACTGTCTAATTATTTTCAACAGATGGTATGTAATCATTGTATGCAATTTTGTAAACATCTAACCAGAAATGGCAGAGATATCAAACAATTTGAAATTGAAAGCAAAAATTACAAAGGGAAATAATCCATAATTAAGCCAGGTAGAGTTGTGGTAACTGTCTAATTCTTTTTAACAGATGGTATGTAACCATTGTATGAAATTTCATAAACATCTAACCATAAATGGCAGAGATATCCAACAATTTGAAAACTTTAACGCGAAAAAAAAACAAAGGGAAATAATCCATTTTAAGCCAGGTAGAGTTGTGGTTACTGTCTTAATCTGTTCATCACATGGTATGTTATCATTGTATGAAGTTTCATAAAAATCTGACAATAAATGGCAGAAATATATGCTAAATTAAAAACTTTAACGCAATTGTTAACGACACCAGACACCCGAAATAACAAAGGGCAGTAATCTATAATTAAGCAAGGTAGAGTTGCGGTTACTGTCTAATTCAGTTCATCACATGGTATGTTATCATTGTATAAAGTTTCGTAGAGATCTGACTTTAAATGGCAGAAATACATGGTACATTAAAAACTTTAACGCAATTGTTAACGACACGGTCGTTGAAAAATCCGCCTAAAAATTAGTTTTAATTAATAATTTGTAAAGATTACAAAGCGTGACGTAAGCACAGTGAGGAGTTTGGGCATTCTATAATAGATGGTATTACTAGTGTAACGTGTATCCGAGCGGACAACTATATATATATATGTATTTTCCTCGAGCTACTTAGCTTAATGATTGGTAAAATAAAACAAAAAAAATATATGTACAAGTCATGAAATATAATATACATTTAACAACAGCAACTATACAATATATCCATAAATACAATGATATACATGATTACGAAGAGCATCACAAAGCATGATATTAATAAAAAGGCCAAAAGTAATACACATTAACAACATTACCAAATACATACATTAGACAGTTAAGGCAAGAGTGATGCTACGATACACAAAATGATCAACTACTGTTGACAAACTAGCATGGACAATTATATACATTGCAAAATGACATAGATAACTATAATAGACGAGAGCTTCTCCGAAGCTCGTCCTTGTTATCAAATGAACGTGCGATCAGAGTTACCTGTCTCCGTCGCCGAACTATATATGACAAAACATGATGGCGAGGAAAGTACAAGGGATGGGACAAACAGGAATGATTCCAAATATGCTACAGAAGTTGAGCTATCAGCTCGTCTTAAAATTATCTATGGACTGGCGAACAACATTCGCAGCCGCCGTCACTTATATGTTAATAAACTACAAGGAGGTGGACGCTGTTATACAAAAGACGGTATGACAATACTGATGAGCTATAATATCTACATAAGCTCGTGCATATATCAAGTTGACGAGCGACAAGAGTGGGCCATCTCTGTCGCTGAGTTACTAACAATATATTCGATGACCAGTATAAAACATAAACATTAAGTGGGTTTGTGATGTATAAAATACGCCGGGCTACCATAAGCTTATCACCAAATAATCAATGCTATATCCAATAGCTAATCTCTTTTACTGGCTCTTCGTAACATAATCACTAAAGCACAAACTTAAATCCTCAGTGCCTCCAGCCTTTCAACATAATACATTATTCAACTAGTATGAAACTAAGCTGGCAACCACTAAAACTCGACAATAGTTTTAGGTATATATCTAACACGGCTCCAGGCCCTAGCCAGCAACTCCGTTTCGGCTCTCAGCCTCATCAATATTCACAAACAACAACGATAGTACAATACTGCGATCCGGGCGTTTCTCCAGCTGTATACCACTCTGGGGAAGCGAGGCTTCGGCAGAGTTGCGGTAAACAACTAGGAGGACAATTGACTTCGGGTTTCCCAGGTATTTCCCATAGTGTTGTTTCACCAACAATCATATTATTCAACTAGTATAACTTTAAGCTGGCAACCACAGAAACTCTACAATAGTTTCATTCATAGACACATATCTAACACAGAGATCCAAAGCCAGCAACTCTGTTTCGGCTCTCAGCCTTAACAATATTCACCAACAACATCTATAGAACACTACTGCGATCCGGGCGTTTCTTCAGCTGTATACCACTCTGGGGAAGCGAGGCTTCGGCAGAGTTGCGGTAAACAACATGGAGGACAATTGACTTCGGGTTTCCCAGGTTATTCTTATAGTGTTGTCTCACCAACCATTACATACGCGTACCCACTATAACAACTAACATTTTCAGTTAAAACATATAACCGGAAGTAGAAAAATATTAATTAATTAATTCTGGGGCTCAGAGTGTCGGACGTGCGAGTCTGCTGCCAACTGCAGACTGATTATAATTGACTTATTTTCTCCTTTTATACTCTTCGAAACAACTATCTTCAATGAGCGTCTTAAAACAAAGACGTACTAATGCATCTTTTGACCCAGATGAACTGACCTCACATTGGACAATGTTAAAACCCGTATCTCCGTACCTATAATCGTCACACTAGCGTCACGTGACTTACGTGTTGGCAGGGTGAAGTAGCAAAGCGTGACGTAAGCACTGTGAGGAGTTTGACCATTCTATAAATAGAAGGTGAAGACCGTTTGTGTACAGAATGGAGTTTGACTGGTCACATCACGCGTTGCTATACTTTCAATAAAGGGAAACAACCACTGCGGGGATTTTGTTAAAAACGATGAACCTTTGTGTACTATTCCTATCCCAGTTTTAAATTAGCATCTCTGAAGATTGATGTCAAGTCCAAAAATATATAGTTCAGTATAGACATATCCAACAGTAATCTAATGATGACTTGAACAAATAATAACTAAGAATGAGTCAAAGATAAATGTGTGTTAAGGGACACTGACGACTTACACAAGGACAGAAAAATTAAATAATGCCTTTTGTGGTACGCTTAAGAAGATGGTGTTGGAAAGTGCTTTTGTCTCGGGACCGTGTCGGACGCCAATGTTGACAATTGGAGTTTTATGAACGACACAGAGAGTAGAAGGAAAAGTAAAAAATAAAGGGATCTTGTTATACAAGACAGATTAAGACGAAAGGTAAAATCTACTGTCATTATAAGGAACATAGGGACATTAATGATAAATTACCTGCTTTGTTGGTCTGATCCTTTGCTGCATTGTGAATAAAAGCAAAGAAAGTATGAAGTAGAATCAGAGAATATATTAAAAAACAATATTTTAATCATTTATAATTGAGAGAACTAGCAATATAGTATGTGTTAATTGAAAAAAATGATTTGCGTATGAATAGTTTCATCACTGGCCAGTCTGTTACAAAATATGTACCGGTGGTTGTTTTAATTATTATTCTTAATTTCAATATTTATTACTTATGAATTTTGCTGCCAATAAATAAAGCTTTTTTTCAGATTAAGAAATGTTAATGCATCACTAATCTATAAAAAAAATGTTCATTAATTGCATATCTGTCAGTTAATTAGAGCATATTTTAATAGCCCTATCGCGTTAAGGCGAAAATGGCTACTTTTCACATATGTCGCAACCAGTAAAGAGTTAAATAACTCCTGCTTAAGCACTAGACATTTAATTTCAGCACTTCAAAATTCGTGCCTATGTTTTATTCAATAACAAAACGAAAACAACTGTATGCTAATTATTAAATACTGGATGCAAAAATGCATTAAAGTTACATGGCATTTTTTTTTAATTTAGCATTTAATATTGCTAGAACAATATACATAAATGAATGTATAAACGAACAAACTAACAAAAAAGGAAAGAACAAGACTCATTTAACTCTTAGAGTATAAACATGATAAAGGAGAAAAGTGTTAGAGACACACATTCTAATCTAATAGTTAATAAAATGATTATCAGATAGAAGTTTTACCAGTGACATTGAATGGCCTTGATACATAGAACTGTTGAATAAGTCTTATTATCACCTGCAAACATAAAATACATAAAGTGTAGGTCACAGTTGTACAGAAAAATAATATGAAAGGCTGATTATAACGTAATTGGAGCATGGTTATTGTGCGTAAATATTGACCCCGGCCTGAACTTTATGCAAGAATATTCATTACATTGAATACGAATGTAGTATTAATGCTCTATTACACCTCGGGCGTGAGGATTATGTGTCGAAATTTAACACATAAACATACTTCTATAATTTTACAATCGCTTCCGAAGTGTAAAATAGGCGTGGTACTGATTTTCTACGGGATACGTGTAGATAATTATTAGATGCAAATGTGAAAGGTCAGATCGGGGTCAAACTTTACGCACAATACCTCATTTGATAAGCCCCCTATGTTATATTCATGAAGACCCCCATTAAGTTCCAGCGTTAAGAAAATCCATCCAAATCGATAGTCATAACGGTGGAGTGACCTCAACACGTGTTTGCATTTTCTTCTCAATTGCGACATCGTAATGATTTTGCAATAACCGAGATAGCGAATCTTTAATTCATTTGTTCGATATAATTTGAAGAAATGAATATTGAAAGAAACAATTTTGACATTCCATGTGAAATAATTACAATCTAAACAAACTGATTGGTTAAAATTGATCACATGACTTTGGCGGTTATGCAAATTGAACGTCAAAATACAATTACTTTTTGTTTGCCAATGGCAACATGTACTAGGAATTTGTTCCTAAATTTATTTACCATCATTAAACCAATACAATTTGCTCTACCATACCTGTTTGTCCAATGAAATTCTCTTCCGTTATAGAGAAATGGATAAAAGATATAGTATCATTGGTTATTTGTGATAAACAGGTGCGTAGCACGGAAGTAGTTGCTGACGATTTACTCTGTGATTTATGGGTGATTCACTGTGCAAATTGATTATACATTCGCAGTGGTAAGCTCCTGGCGGTATAACTGAACAGCAAACGCAACACTATTTTTATATTTCAAACAAAATCAACCCTGTATAGCGCCGAATATCTTTTTAAAGATATATTTCTTTTACAAATATCCTAATATAAAGTAAACACAGAAGATACTTAGAGCACGATTACTTACCATAACTTTGTACTGATTCACTGGAACGTTTCTGAATACAGCGACATTTTGTCCCTGAAAAATAAAACCCACAAAACCAACTAAATATTGATTATGTTGAAACGCTATTTTATTACTATAGTTACGGTATAATGTTCACATAAACATGATGAATAAACTGTTTAAATGTCACAAGATATTTCTTCACCACATAAACATTAAAACTCATTTAAATTTTGTCAGACAGTCATTCTATGAGATGATGATATTCTATGTTTTTTTCTAGAAAATATAAATTCTTGGTAAAAGTTCTATACTTGGAACTATTTCTGCGAAATATCAATATCTGGTATTGATGCTGTTTTATGTACAACACGTCTCCGTTTACGTTGATCTTATACATATCTATATATACAAGGAGACCCTAAATAGTTCATATTTGGAACTCAAATTTATGTGGGTTTTTTTTTTCACATGAAAAAGGTTTGTTTGTATCAACTATTCCATGCGAAACGAAGTTATTTCATATATTATTGCTGAAAGGCAAAGCGAAATACAAGTGAAAGCCTAATGAAAGACTATTGTTCCGTATACACTACGTTTTATTTCAATTTTGTTCAGTACGGATAAATTCCGTACAAATAAAGTAATTCTGCTGGAGTGCCAATTAACTTGATATCCCAATCAGATCTATTGACAACCCTGAACTGGAACGGACAAAGTACACAATTTTCTTAGCCTTCAAATTTTATCATTTTGCGTTTGCAAATCATCCAAACCTAAAATGCAAGCAAAACTTACATAACAAAATTCTGACTTTACCTTAGGTACTGTGAGATTCATGAAACAAACCAGCGGAACAGAATTGAGAGTTTTCAGTAAACAGACATCATGTTCAGAATATATATCAACTGGTCCAAATTTCACATGAATGGTTGAATCTTGTATTTCTACTTTAATACTGAAGTTTCGTCTCACTGGTTCAGGGTCTGAAATATGTATAAAACGATACGTTACTTTTACTTTTGGTTTCACATGTTTCGTAGAGAACAGTGGCAAACCATAGATAAAATCTGTCGCGGACGATTACATTCGGCTGTGCGTGCGCAATTAAAGGAATAATTATTCATGCAATTAATGTAGTCCGCATTACGCGTTAACAAGCAGAAATAAGAAGTACAGTCATGTAAATCTAATGTGGCTTATGTAAGGCTCCTTGTATCGTTTCCGTTTGTTATATAAGCCATATATTCCACCAAAACACCATGTCTGACAGCTCTATTAGCGCTTTGATTAATAATGCAGCATTCAAACTATTGAGCACGCCCGGTTTGTTTATTTGAGTACAAATCAAGAGCCTGATGAAAAAATGTGATACAAATGGTAACAAGTTTTACCATATCGTGTTTCACCTCTAATCTATTTCTTAATACAAATTGTAGGGCTTCATCTCATAGAATAGAGCATACATTTTGTACGTAATGGAAAATATGTTCATAGAAAAAGTGCTTCAGTGAAATCACATCCAGACAGGAAATCCCTCACTGTACCAATTTTCATCTGGGTGGAGTGGAACAATTGTAGCTAGATTTCTTGCTCAAGGAAATTAACAATGCTCCTAATAGGAATCAAACCCAGTACCTCTCAATCCCTAGCGCGCGTCCTACCACTGAAGCACTTTTTCTATGAACATATTTTCCATTATGTACAAATCATTTGCATCTGGGTGGAGTGGATTTCTTGATCAAAGATCTGGAGTTATCGTACAAGATTGTAAAGTCTGCTGAACATGTATCAGACTTTACATCGTCATTTTTAACTTTTTTACCATGGTAAATGATTTAATTTTTGTACAACACGAAAAACATGTCCAAATATGGTAAATTACAGTAGTTTTCATCAAACGTGTCGACGTCAAATAGGATTGAACGCGTGCTAGAAAGTTATCACTTTGATTTTTTATTACAAAAAATCCATCAATCATTTACATGTAGCATAACAATTTATGTAAGACAAAACATCAACCTGGATAATTATCTTTACCAGTAAATAAATAATTGTCTCTCTTTTATATGATTTTAGAAGGACCAGGTAGGGAGGTAACCAGTAACCGGAAGTGATCGACACAAAATTCAGTTTGGACAGCATACACCAAAACTCTCGTGATACCTTAAAATGGAGAAGCCATTCGTCTTTTTCATACAGTAAAACTCGGATATAAAATACTCGGTTATAACATACACTTGGTTACAACATACCATTTTTCCTGGCCCCTTTTTCATGCTTATATATTACATACTTAGTATGCTATATGGATATAACATACCTCGGTTATAACATACCTTATTTCTATGGCCCAGCGAGTATGTTATATCCGAGTTTTACTGTACATAATATCTTTGACGCTAAGTATGTTAGTTATATCATATATATTTTTAAACCAACAACGTAGCATAAATAAAACTCATGAAACATTAGCATAAATAAAACTTATAGAACATTTAAATCATCTTCTACAAACCAAATTTCAGACTAAGTCATAGATTTGTCTTATGTCTCATAAATCATTGAAGAGTGCAAGAAATGAATGAAGGTTAGATGTAGATCATATTGTCTGTCTGTATAACGGTTCTCTGACACTCGTTGTTGATAAGTCATACTAGTACATTATTATCAATGTTATATAAAATATGAGATATGTGTGTAGCAGATGTACAGTACGTCTCTTGTACTCCCTTGCCTTCAAACTAGATCTAGTTTTAATGGCGACGTGGTAGAGTGTCTGCTTACGAATCGAGAGGTCTTGGGTTCGAATCTCAGTCCGGACAAATGCTTTTTTATCGGGTTACATTTGGCGCCCAACGTAAATAACCCACTAGGTATTGTGTGATTGCACCCTTAGATGGTCCCACAGACAATCAAGCTCCAAGAATTCGAGGACGAATTCTGTTAATGAGGGAGTGTATGTAGCAGAGGTATAATAAGGCACTTGTACTACCTTGCCTTCAAGCTAGCTTTAATGGCGACGTGGTAGAGTGTCTGCCTACGACTAGAGAGGTCGTTGGTTCGAATCTATGTTCTGACGATGGAATTTAAACGGGTTACATATGTATTCTAGCCGCATATCTATTCTCAGAATAATAAATCGAGAGTAGAACGAAACACCATTTTATCTCCTTTTATTTGCAAATGGAGGTACAATAGTGTTTCGTTCAAAAATGAAAACAAAAATCTTATTATAATAAAACTTAAGCTAACATCATTCTCAATATAAATTACTGTAATTAAACACAGAAAAACGTTTATTCTCAATCAATGGCATAAAATATTGTTAAAACTTGACATAACATAAAAGAATTTTGTCAGTTCCAAATTAACAGCAATAGTGTCAGTTCTAAATTAATAGCATAGAACATTGTTTAACCACAACTAAATGTAAAAGAATAATGTTAGTTCTAAATTAATTGCACGAAATAATGTTAAACTACAATTTAATGTAAATGAATAATGTTAGTTCTAAATAAATAGCAAAGAATATTGTTAAACAGAATAGAACAGAACATATATTTTATTAACTATTTGTACAACAACATTTGTTAAACAGCAACTTAACAGCAATGTAAAGAGTATTATTAGTTCCAACTTCATTAACATAGAATATCGTTAAATTTCAATTTAATGTAAAAAAATATCATCAGCTCTAAATCTAACACTATAGAATATTGCAAATTCTTATTTCAATGGCATAGATATGGTTAATTCTCAATTAAATGTAATAAAATATGTTAATTCTCAATTCAATAGTAAAGAAAAAAATCGTTAATTTTGATTAAATTGCACAAGACATTAATCTAAATTTAGCAGCCTAAAATGCTGTTAATTCTTAAAATCCTAAAATAAAAACATTGAATATTGATATTTCTAAATTAATAACATGGAATATTGTTATTTCTAAATGAATAACATAGAATACTGTTAATTCTAAATTAATAACATAGAATACAGTTATTTCTAAATTAATAACATAGAATATTGATATTTCTAAATTAATAACATGGAATATTGTTATTTCTAAATGAATAACATAGAATACTGTTAATTCTAAATTAATAACATAGAATACAGTTATTTCTAAATTAATAACATGGAATATTGTTATTTCTAAATTAATAACATGGAATATTGTTATTTCTAAATTAATAACATGGAATACAGTTATTTCTAAATTAATAACATAGAATATTGTTATTTCTAAATTAATAACATAGAATATTGTTATTTTTAAATTAATAACAGAATATTGTTATTTCTAAATTAATAACATGGAATACAGTTATTTCTAAATTAATAACATAGAATATTGTTATTTTTAAATTAATAACATAGAATATTGTTATTTTTAAATTGATAACATAGAATACTGTTAATTCTAAATTAATAACATAGAATATTTTGTTATTTTTAAATTGATAACATAGAATATTGTTATTTTTAAATTAATAACATAGAATATTGTTATTTTTAAATTAATAACATAGAATACTGTTAATTCTAAATTAATAACATAGAATATTTTGTTATTTTTAAATTGATAACATAGAATATTGTTATTTTTAAATTAATAACATAGAATATTGTTATTTTTAAATTGATAACATAGAATACTGTTAATTCTAAATTAATAACATAGAATATTTTGTTATTTTTAAATTGATAACATAGAATATTGTTATTTTTAAATTAATAACATAGAATATTGTTATTTTTAAATTGATAACATAGAATACTGTTAATTCTAAATTAATAACATAGAATATTTTGTTATTTTTAAATTGATAACATAGAATACAGTTATTTTTAAATTAATAACATGGAATATTGTTATTTTTAAATTAATAACATAGAATATTGTTATTTTTAAATTAATAACATAGAATATTGTTAATTCTCAATTCTATCAGACTACTTTTATCAATCCATTTTATAACATTTGATAAAAGTGTTTTTTCTGTATCTTATATACAATTTTTTTTAAAAGTAATGTTAGTTATACATATTTCTTTCATGCTTTACGGTGAAACTTCGCGTTATTCGATGAAAATATACGATGAAAATACAAATTTTATATTTTCATTGTAGTGAAAATATAATCTGATAATTAAAATGTATTTTATTATCAATGACGTCATTTTAGAACATCAATGACTTCAAATTGGAGAAGAAATGACGTAACGTTATGATTTGTGTAAAAAACGTATAGACGCAACGTCAAAAGTTGAGGCTATTTTCTGTTGGCATCGAATAGCGACACATTATAATTATGTGAATTTTGCTGATATTTGAAAAACTAAACATGAAAGACATGAAAATTCATCAACTTTGTTGTAAGATCTTTTTTATTTCAACTCGTGAACTCAAAAAATGACATTTTCACTAATGGCTATACCACTTATGAAATATGTTTTCTGGGGTCACTCGGTGAAATAAATATCGATCTTACACTAAAATTGACGAATATCATTGATATACATGTATATTTTATATACATGTAATAGCCTATATATATATATACGTTATAATTATTTATTAGGTTATGTTGAGTTATTGTAATTGTTCAATATACATATTTGGTAAATTGATTATAATTAAAACCTGGAGGCAGGATTATGCTTCTTATTTTACGTTTTTTCGACAACACGCCTGAAAAAAGAAAGCTAACATGCAAAATCAAAGAAACCAAAATGACCGAATGGGTCCAAATGCAATTATGTTTACGGAACAGAACCGAGGACTTCCAAAAGTACATGAATGATAAAGAGAGTAGATTTTCAAAAAATAACAGTGAACTTTAAAAATCGCTCAAAAATAAAATAATTTGAATCTCGTATTGATAAAACATTATGAGAAGATTAGGCTCTTAAATTGTATAAATCAATTTTCATAACATGGTGTGTTATTTTCATTTTAAATTTGGGATGTGTCCGTTTATGGGGGTAACACATGGGTCCACACTATTGTGTTTCAGCGTCAAACCAAAATTAATTATTCATTACGTGTGGCTCAGAGAATAAGAGTGTGTATAATACTCAATTGTTTTATACAGAAAATAAAATTAAAACAATATTTCTGAATATATTTATCCATCCCTATTCATGACAGTAAGACTAGTCTTTTGTTAAATCGACGCGCCAAGTTAAAAACTTCACGTATACATAATAATTTTTAAGCTTAAGCATTGTGAATTTGGCCCGGTAAATATTGTAAAGATAACAATTAGATTCTGAATAATCTACTTCATGATCGTTATCACACCTAATTAATTCTAAATCCATTTCACTTATTCAATCAGCCTTACTGTCACGTTTGTTGTTTCCAATATCAATTTCTAATATATCACAAAGACATTCTGAAACATCATGAAATTCAATTCTTTTACATTTAGATATACATGTAAATGGATTTTTCTTTCTTTTCTTAGGATTGAATTTTTACTTTCTTCGAATTGAGACTAATACAGTAATTGTTCTATTTGAATCTTTACAAATACTGTCATATATTGTCACCATGTGTAATATGTCCTTATATTTGCATTATTCTTGTAAACTTGTTGTTCATGTACAATGTCTATGTTTACCTGGCCCTGACATGTTGTAAATATATGTATAGCCAAATGTATATCTTGTATACAGATTTTGCTAGTAATAAAAAGTAAAAAGTAAGTAAAGTACTTTCAAGTACTTAAAAGTGACTGTAATCTGAGATGTTAATGATTGTTGAAGATGTACTCCTGCTGGAATAAAGTTGATCATATTTAAAATGTAGAACTACATTGGGAGTGGTATTATGTATAATAATGTAAGCTTATATGTTATAAAATTTAGAATTATATTTGCCTCAATATATCAGAAATGTCGATGAAATAATTATTGACTCGATTATAGTCCGTGTATATACGAATTTCAATTATGATATTTTTACTATTATTTTTATCATTATCATTATTTCAATTTTATCATTTTCATCATGATCATCATCACCATCATCATCAGCATCATCACCACCACCACCATCACCAACACCACCATCACCAACACCACCATCACCATCATCACCATCATCATCACCATCATCATCATCATCACCACCACCATCATCATCACCACCACCATCATCACCATCATCACCTTCATTATCATCATCATCATCGTCGTCATCGTCATCATCATATATCATCATTATTATTATTATTACAGTTATAATTATTATTATTTTTTAAATTATTATTATTATTTAAATTATTTTATTACATGTATTATTAATATCATACGTATAAATGATTATTATCATTATCAGCATCATCAATATTTTTTTATACTTCTATTATTATAATAATAATTATTATAATTATCATTATTTTTATCATCATTATCATTATTATTATTGAATACCTCATTATTTTGTGATTTTGTGATAGAAAAAACATTGTACATGTACACTTGTAACTTGTAGATTCACACGTTTATATCACATGGTAATTATGTTTAATACCAGCTTAAAATATATATGAACAAACTACCGATTGCCATAGTTACCAAAGAAGTGAGTATTTAGCTGCAAATTTTGAAAAAAATATTTTCGTTCAAAATAATATTATTAAGGTGGACCTTTAATGACCAACGGAACGGGGTTTGGTGTTATAACATGTTTTCAAGCACGTTCAACAATTTTCCTTCTTATATGTGTTAATATCAATCAGTAGGATAAAAAACAACATATGTTATGTTCTGTCGGTGATACAATGATAGTTCTATGCTCATTATTAAATGTTATAAGCACCGAACTCTCCCTTGTTGTACAGTAAACAATATGCCAATCCCTAGACTAGAACATTTAATTATCATAATCAGGCAAAGAAATTAAGTGTAATAATAAAAACTTTTTTTTTAGAGGCAACACAGCTATGAAAAGCCTAACCTTTCCTGTTAGCGAGTTGACAACAGTTGACAACAATTACCCCTAACGTTCCAAAGCGTCTGTAACGTTACATTTGGAACTCCTCGGCCATTCGCTGCGAATAATCTCGAACATATTTAGACGCTATTTTCAAACTACCGGTGTTAAAGTAAACAAATATACGATCGTTTAGGCAATGAGTGATATTTAGTTTTTAGTCCATAAATGAAACACCACTCATTGTCTTAACGATCGTATATCTGTTTATTAGATAAGATTATTCGCAGCGAATGGCCGGAGTTCCGAATGTATCGTTACGGAACGTTTTGGAACGTTTAGAGTAATTGAACAGGCTACAGTATTTACATAATATATACAAATGTACAACGCAGGAGGTAAAACATTCTAGTGATAATACATATTTACAACAAATATATATGTACAATAAACGAAGAAATAATCATTTAGATTGATTTTAGATTCCACCACATATTATATCATCTTTGAAAGAATTCGAATTTTTAGCTATCTGTACTTCTTTTGATAAAACATTCCATAATTTTTGGCCTGAGTAATTTGGAGTTATTTTTGTAAATTCCAATCCAGGTATAGGTACAAGCAGTTAATGCTTATTTTTTGATGTGTTCAGAATCTTTTATATAAACGATTTACTTAAGTATTGAGGGCATATATTGTTAATGGATTTATACATAATTATATATTTTTAGATTGACCCTCTCTGGGGGTCAATAGTTAAATGTTGAAAAAATTTCCAGTGATGGTATGGCAAAGTCTCAGTCCAAAATAATTATGGCTGCCCTTTTTGAAATTTAATTAAAATTTCACTTTGACCACTATTACAATTTCCCTAAACAGAACAACAGTATTCTAAATGAGGCAATATGTCAGCATTGTAGAACAATTTTCTGATAAGAGCACTAATAAACTGCTTTATTCTTTGTAAAAGAGTTTACTGTTGCATTTTTGACTACCATATCTAGTTGACTTTCCCAAGTAAGATTATTATCCTCTTGAACGCTTAAAAGGCAATCACAATTTGAAATCTCAATTTCATTTTGTCTAAGATTCAGGAGTACCTCTTCTGTTAAATATCTTGGATCAACTTAAGACCAAAATTCATTTTTACGACATGGCGCGCTCTATTTGAAACAAGACGGCTGGTGTTTGAGTGATGTAGTTGGAGTAGAAAGCCGAGAAGTTACGATGGGACAGATTAGGTCAATGTAAAATAAGCTATACAAATTTATATCAATTTATGAGCAGTTTATGTATATCTCAGATGGACATTTAAGACATTTTTGTAAAGGATGTATTGCATTATACCAAAAAAGGATAAAATTTGCTCCTGATGTGTTTGACCTAAAAAAGAATTTATATGAAATGATAAAACAGCATATTATTTAAAAATTAAATGTATCATATAACATTGAATTTTCTATACCCGCTATATACTATAATTTATTTAACGTACAATAATAGCATAAAAAACAATTAATTACGTGTATTCGTAAGCAAGTTCTCAGATTTTAACATTTTGTGAATACGGGACAACCACATAGACTTACGTCAAACACTGTTGTGGCTATTATTTCGGTTCATACGGATAACAAGTATTACAAGTTTTAATAAAGATATCCACATGAAATTTTGTACCAGTACCTTTCAAATTAACGTAAAGATTAGGAAAAGTGTGTTTCTAGAGGATTTGGGGTAACTTACGCTCACGGACTATTTTACAGCGTTATGCATTTTTTCCGCCGATTCGCCATTTTCAGCTCAATTTTACAACACCTAGAGTCATATTTTCAGTCATAATTGCAACAAACTTTTGTCAAAAACTTCAGACACATTCACAAGTTGCCAGGAAGACATGTAAAAAACATAAATCAAGTTTTTAATATCACTTCGTTGTTGCAAATCCCTGTTATATAAAATCCCTGCTGTAATTGATCTATTCATGTGCCGCATGGACTATATCATCGGTTAAATTTCAGAGTTTAGAATCATGAGTTAGAGGTTCCGGTAACTGTGATCTATTACCTGTATGATCAAAAGTGATAGTAAACTTCATGTTTAATTTTAAAATAAAAAAGGTAAATATTACTAATGAACTATCGATATGCTTTTTAAAGAACTGAAGGTATTGTAAAGAGAATAAAGTGAATTTCATGTTATATACTTAACGAAACTTCTAAGTACTCCGATTTCAGCATTGTAGGAAGTCTTTTTTTTCAACATAAAGGTCTGATCGATGATGGAAATTTGTTCTGGACCATACTGACCTTTGCTTTTATGGTTTCCATTATACTTTATCAATACAAAACCATTTTTTGTCGCGCATGCGTGGATATTGGAAGATTTTCTGATTGTTTTAATTGAACAGAACATAAGCAATTAGAGGTCTTATTCTGCAGGTGACGCACCATCTGGCAATAGACCTGCGTCAATTTCTCATTCTTGAAGCGACATTCGAGCAATGTCTTGATTTTTCGTTGTGCATATCAACACACTAATGATTTTCACTAAATATGGCAACGTGCAATTTTTGCACGATAAGCACGTGCGTATTTCCGCTTTTCTGCACATGTACGACAAAACCAATTTTGCATCAATTAAGAAGCAAGAAAACCTTGCAAGCAGACGACATTATAGTCCCGAACACATATCCATTAACAATCGGACATAAAAGTTGAAAAATGAAAATTTCTGACAACATTGAAATCGGTGTACTTAGAAGTTTCGTTAAGTATATGATACATTTCATATTTAAATAACATGACATTTAAACTAAATCTTACGATACATTACCTGAAAACGATAAACTTGCCGCTACTGTAATATTATCTGATGTGTGAACGGGTACTGGGCTACTTTTTAATGTTAAATCCACACTTAAGGCACTACGAGATTTCACACAGTCAAAGTGGAATAATACTGACTGAAAATAGAATGAAACACAACTGTTTAATAAAATTAAAATTTTCACAACAAAAACTTTTATTACAATCAAAGCGCTGAACGCACTGACATTGCTCCGGTTTTATGGATAGAAGGAGATGTTTTAGAGCTCGCACAACGTTGTACCGATTCGAAACTCTGTAGCACCGCTAAAAGTCGCAACACTTACGCTATACGTCGCAACCAACGCTAAACGTCGCAAAACTAACGCTAAACGTCACAACCCTAACGCTAAACGTCGCAATCGTACTGACGATAAAAGTCGCAACACTAACGCTAAACGTCGCAATTGTCCTGACGATAAAAGTCGCAACGCTGACGCTAAACGTCGCTCAAAAATCGAGCGACGCTAAACGTTGCAGCATTGAGGCTAAACGTCGCACTTGTTATGAAGGGTTTAGTATCGAATGTAAACAACATACAAGTACTACAAGGGACCAATAAGATTTTTAAGCGACCACATTTTTACCAGACACATGTAAGCTACAGCAATACTAATTCACAGATACACATGAACTATCATACGACCTGTCAATAAGGAAGAATTGAGAAAATATATTACATTTGAATAAAAACATCCTAAACAGGATATATTACTTTTAACACGGTTTCCAATTTCTATCACTTATAAAGTTTTTATAACTTTACCCTGTATTTTTTAATGCATGTTGTAGTTAAAGAAAAAAATGTTTTAAACCACATAACTATATCTTAAAGTATTCATCGAATAGAGAAATAAAAACATAAGAACTTTATAGAAAGGTCGAGTAAAAATGTGACTATAGGAGAAAAAATAACAAATTATATTAATACACGAACTAACTGAGCTTTAAACTAATCTGTAAATCTAAACAGTTGTTGTTCAATTTTGTATAAGAAACAGATTATAGTGCTTTCCAAAAGTCCTAAGACAAATTCCAGTTTTACATGTAAGGATAAACCAAAACAGTGCGTCATTTGAGCCAGGGATTTTATATAACAGGGATTCGTAACGAAGTGCTTTTTTAATTTTCTCGGTCGTCACTGTCTATAACTGGCTGAAGCAGGCTGTACAAACTATTCCAAAGTTTAAATGTAATATGTATGTAAAATGGGGCTAAAAATGGCAGATCGGCGGGAAAATACATTATTTTGTAAAACAGTCTGTGAGCGTAATTTACCTCAAAATCATCTAAAAACACAATTTTCCTTACACTTATGTCAATTTGAATGGTACTGGTACAACATTTCATGTCAATATCTTTATTTAAACTTGTTATACTTGTTTTCTGTATGGGCCGAAATAATAGCGACGACAGTGAAATTTGATGAAAATCTATTACATTTACTTATCGTTACAAATCCCTGTTATATAAAATCCCTGTTTGAGCAAAACGCAATATCATGACTTAGTTTACCAACATATGGTTAAAACTACTCCTATAACATAAATAAGTCTAAATCACAATAAAATTACTTGTAGCATGCATAACCATTGTTTTTTTTATCTCAAAATTTCATTTCATAATGTTCAATTTTTTTAAGGACGCTGTTTATTTAAGATATGAACACGACAAAAAAATCATACGATGTTTCACAATGATGATAATGTTAAAATACACCAAAATTTGACAAAAAACGAGATATATAGCTATTTAGGATAATATGAGAACTGTTTAACAGAGAATATTGGGTAGATTAAATTTTGTCTCAAGTTATCCTGGACGATCTATAGTTTAACCTTATAATGTTTGAAATGAAAATACGAAAACGTATCAGGGCCTGCATCGTCGGTTTTATATACGTATTACCCGATATTGCCCGATATATTACTCCGCCATGCTGCGTTGCGTAACGAGTCATTCGGAACATCTCAACCTTTCATGAATGAATAATCTCGGAAGGATTCGTGGGGGTCTACTAAAGCGGCTTGGTTTTTACTACCTACGCGAGGCGAAGCACAGGCGAAGCACGTAACGGTTATGCAAAATAGTTATTGTAGTATACTCATCGATCTTTGTAAAACATATTTCTATGTTATATATTGAACCAAATATTGTTCAGTGATAACATTGAACTGTGTTATTTCAAATTTATGGACTAAAAACGAAACATCACTTATTGCCTAAACGATCGTGTATTTGTTTACTTCAACACCGGTACTTCAAAAATGGTGTCTAAATATGTCCGAGGTTACTCGCAGCGAATGGCCGAGGAGTTCCGAATGGTATGGAGTGTAACGGAAGAAAGTACTGTGGTTGCCGACGATGCAAGGCCTGCAGTTGATGAGATGTTTCACGCTAAGTCGACTTATTTTTATTCGCAATGATAAAATGTTTTCACACATCTCAATAAAATTTACCGACAAAGATGAGGAGTTTTTAAGCATTGCACCTTAAGTTTTCTCAATATGCTCGATGCTTTGACAAAAATCTAGTCGAAAACAATAACACTTCGTGTTTTATTTTAGAAAAACATTACAAGAGACTAGATTTTCTCGATATGTTGATGTTTTTGTCTCTTCGACAAAAATCTATTTGCAATAATTTAAAACTTCTATTTATTACGCATTAACCATGAAGTCTTCGCGTGTGCTTTTTTATCAAGTCGAGAAAAAACAAGAGGTGACATGACGTGAAACTTTTAAGTAAGTGGAGGCCCTAACACGTTTCCGTTTAACACTGATGGATTATATCACATTCATTATGCTTAATGAAAATATCCATTCTGTCAAATACAATATCACTCAGGTATACATTCCCTACCGCCACTCATAGTTAAAATAAACTCCGTGAAAGTTTAATAAAAGCTTACAAAACATGATACTTTTAATTAATTTTAATATATTAATCATTTTGCATGGATTAGATTCAAAAATATTTGACAAAAACTTAAACAGGAGTTAGTAATTACCTCCCTTGCATATGAAAATAGAATACTTTTAATGTGTCCATAAAAGTCTATGCTGACATTATTAAAATATCTATCATGGTTAAAAGTTTAGAAATACAATGACCAAACAAGTAAAAATATTTCTAAAAATATTCAGCTGCCGTAAAACTTATTTTAACCCGGGTCGATAGAGCAGTTGGTAGCGCACCGGGATTTGGAATCTCGTGCCCGAGGGGATGCGGGCTTGAATCCCACCCAGGGAGGTTATACCCTTTCATGAAAAGTTGACAATAATGTCGATTTTCCTCGATTGATTAGATAATATGAAGAAGTTTCCGGCCTTGTGGAAGGATAGTTGAGTACTGGATATAGACAATGGTCCAGGAAAGCTAGGTTAGGTGCTCTGGACGCCGTAAAATGACCTAAATTGTGTTGACACTGCGTTAAATCTAATAAAAAAAATAAATAAATAAAACTTAATTTTTTAGTTGGGGAGTGTATACCTTAAATATAAAAAATATGTTTATACATTTTTATGTAAAAATATAAACTGATAGCCATTGAGTCTAGTAAACAATGTAATTAGAAACCATAGAGTAACTGATTCATGCCACATATCTGTATCAATATGACACTTGGATCCTTAATGTTGTAATATAATATACATATTTTCTAAGGTTTTATCAACAAAAAACGCAGACGGACTCAGAAGAAAAGAAATTAATACATGTACTGATAAACTAGGATACAACAAACATGATCAAAGCACTGGAGTGCTGGAGGAACGATGTTCTGAACTTATTTATCAAATAAAGAATATAATTATGATATTATCAAACTTGTACAGCAACATTATCTATGAAATAATGTGTTAAGTATCAACTAATAAAATTTAACAAGAGCAATCCAAGGACAGCGCGCTATACTTTTCGAGTGTTTTGTTCATGGTAAGGTTTATCTTTCTTTATCAAACGAAATAAATCAGTCAAAAATTAGTAACTAATTCATATAAATATAAAATAGGCTCTATAACATACATCCATGGTCACGTCCCTTCAAAGTTAAGTAGTCATAGCATTAATGAATAAGCATACCTACTTTCATTCAGATATCCTAATTAAGTATGCACACGTTTAACTAGACACTATGATTATGGCATCGCAATCAAATACCATAAAGTTTGAAAAATGCAGACACACATCTAAAATTGGTTTTATCAATTTCCGTTCAAAACTGCAAACAGGTGTTAATTAGTCACCAAACAAAGGACTAAAATTAATTTTAATTGCTGCAAAGAATTAATTAATAGACTCTACAGGAGCTGAGATAACTGACTGCTTAAATTTATAAAATATAAAAGCTAGCGTGGCACATAGTAACTATATTTGAGTAACGAAACGATACGAGTACGCGACCAGTATTTACTCGATTAAGTTATTTGGTGGGCGGAGTTTCACTCTAGGAACGCAAGTTGTTTACGTTCGCATACAGCGTTAGGTAGTTAGTAAGTCGCACATATTGGAGAAACTAGGTCAACGTTTTGTATATCCGAATTCATGTTTAATATAAATATTATAGTTTACACAACACTTTTGCGTTTCGCTATCGTAATGGTAAATATATACAATTCTTGAATGTATAAAATTTAAACGTTTTTCGCAATTTGTTTAATCTTTGAATCGCGTCCTAAACATTAAGGTATTGAAGGCGGATTCTATGATGGAACGAGAAGGCGGGTTTTAAAACCCACCTTGTGTTAGGCAAAACTAGACAATATACATTGGTGAACGATTTTAACGACCGACAACACAAGTTGGCGTAGTTATATGTATGAGATGTTAAAGAGGTGTCATGCTTGAACTACGCCTCTTTGTCTTTGTTGAAAATTGTTTAAGCGTGAAAAGATTAATATTATACTTTCTTGTTGCCATTGGAACGATGCTAAGACATCGTTTCAAAAATAGCTCGATGTTTTACAATTTTCTTTTTCTAAGTTGTTTACGAATAAAACTACAAGAAATATAATGTTTTCACTCTAAAAAAGAGAGAATTCAGAACATTTCTTCCTTTTTCAGGCAGCATGATTGCGTTTAACGTGATACACATCCAAAATGATAGTAATTTTCTCAATTGGATAATTAAAAATATAGACGCATACCGTTTAAACTAAAATAAAAAACGTATTTGTGGATACTTAGATTTATTTAGTTGAGTTATACTCAGTTTGTTGCTATAGAATAAGACCATGCCAAAATGGAAATCTGTTAAGCGTCAACTCAAATTTGACAAACCTAGGTACCTATTCACAAAATACACAAACTGAAAACGAAAAGACAAATATTTTTACGACAAAAAACAATTCATTATATCATTTTTTCGATGGAATAACATCTTCATAATATGAAACAATGGTCTGAATTAATATAGTGTTTTTTACGTAAAATATATATGGTATTAATGACGCAGTTATGATAAATTGCTTACGATGAACAAAATTTTCCCTAAAATAAATTGTGGTATCGATTCCCGGAATATCGAAATTATTTAAGAAAAAAATTACCTACAATTTTGTTTTTTATTTTGTTCGAGGACTCTAAAACCTACGCGGACGCGGACGCTTAACAAAATTCCAATATGGCATGGCCAAATAGAGTTACAGAAGACCGCTTACGGCGTTTAAATTAACTACTACTAGGGCTCTATATCGATCAGAATGATCGATACGATATTCGTATCGATACAAAATGATCGATATTCGATATATCATATGATACTTTAATTAATATAGTTTTTATAAAACAGCAAAACATTGTTGTTTCATTCATTTATTTTAATTGAAGTAGCACCACACTACTAAATGCATTGTCTTATTAACAATTTTTTAAGGTATTTGACGTTTACATTTTTTAAACAAATATCATTGCATCCATGCAGTAAGTCTGGGTCTAGGCATGATCTTTATGTTGACTGGTTGTCTCCTGAGGTTGAAAATACCTATTCAGAAGCTACTGAAGTGGCCGGAGCCATTAACTATTTAGCAGCTAATGTGAACAAATGTGGGAGTCTGTATCGGTTTCCTTTGTAAAAAGCAAAGGAAATGGATATTTTGGCAATTCTCTGTATCGTTTATGTACAAGCAAATTCTCTTTACATTGAGGATCTGCCCGAACAATCCGAATGTCTATAGTTCCCTGAGTAGATCTATTTACTAAGTTCAGCATTCGGAACATCTCGACTATTAATTGAATGAATAATTTCGGAAGGATTCGTGGGGGTCCACTAATATTACTGGGTTTATTCTACATACGCGAGGCGAAGCATGTAACAGTAATGCAAAATAGCTCTTGTCGTCAAGACATAAAGCTTTGTAAATAGATTACTTTTACTATATGTGTGACTATATATTGTTCAGCAGATATTAAATCGTGCATTAAATTTCAAATTATGGACTAAAAAAGAGAAATTTATCCGTCGATTTGTTTACTTCAACACCTGTTGAAGTATTTTGTTTGAGCATGTGACCCAAAGGTAGTTCCAAAGTGGCGTTTAAACATGTCCGAGATTATTCCTTGTGAATGACACAGGAATTCCGAATTCTAAGTACTGATTGTTGGATCCCAGACTAATTGAAAACTAAAGTACATATAAATGACATTATAACCGCAACAGTTACTTCCCTTTGAAAAGAACAATACATGATGTAACCGGGGTAAGATGTTTGCGTAAAGGAGTGTCATATTATGTGATAGTTCGTCCTTGTGAAGTCCACATCGAAACGGAAGCAGTAGGATGCTGATTAGGCGATACAAAATATCCACTGATTTGCAGGCCATGGATTTTATTTGTATGACCGTCATTGATGGATATTTTGTTCGATACGGAAACGTTCGATCCGATATATCTATCGAACCTACAATACCGGTATTCGATATATATCGTATACCGGTGTAGAGCCCTAACTACTACAATATTTACTTGTTACCTCGACTTTGTAGAGGCAATCGAAACTGAGTCGCTATAATGAAAATTCGAGATGAACAATTTCAAATATTTTCCGAAATTCGTCCAAAGATATATACTATAAGATCATACTATAGACTGAGCAGTAAGGTGTTTTACTAAAAGACTTGTGCATTTGATATCGAGAAAACAAAAACTCAAGAAAACGAGAAGTAACTTCGGTATTTAGGTATATTTTCCAAAGATTGAGGGGCATGGTTTTCCTCCGCTTTATGAATCTATTTCTATGTTCTATTTCTATGTAAAACCAAATTGTTGTTTCGTTGAGTAATTTAACACGATTTATTACATGAAATGGCTTTAAGTCTATTTCTCATACTTCAAAATAAAATTCCACGTAAATTTCTGAATTTACATTCATGCTGCAACATCGCATTGAAATATTCATATAATATTTACGTAGAATCTGAGAAGCCAACAAGATATATGTCGAAAACCATATACACAAAACTTTTCCCATGCACTATTAATTTATCAATGCATTGGTGCTCTATATGTCGAAAACCATATACACAAAACCTTTCCCATGCACTATTAATTTATCAATGCATTGGTGCTCTATATGTCGAAAACCATATACACTAAACCTTTTTCATGCACTATTAATTAATCAAAGCATTGGTGCTCTTTTAACGAGCATCGTCGGCAACCACATTACTTTCTTTCGTTTCACTCCATACACGAAAACACGAAAGTACGACAAAAGGCTTTTTGTCCATTTTTCGTCCCGCGGGGCGCCATGCGGCGAATTATACAATTTAATCATTTGTTGCGTCGTTGTCTGAGAATGTCGTATCATTGTATTTTCGCATGGCGCATCGCGGGACGAAAAAACGACAAAAATACCATTTTGTTGTACTTTCGTGTTTTCGTGTGGCGCCCAGCGGGACGACAATGCGATATAGCGTAATTCAGCCACCATAACTAATAGTTGTAGATAAACTATATATGACATTAGGAACAGAATAGATGATAGAACATTATCATTCTTTAAAACTTTAAACTACTTATTTCTATTCTTTCAAAAGGCTACACAAACGAAATATTAGATTATAGTTACCTGCAACAGTAGAAACCAAACAACTTTATGCCTCATGTCTGAAGAATTCTAAATAACAACAACAAAACGTAACATCTCTGTAGCAACCAATTAGTAACCAATGTTATGTTTTAAGATATCACAAGTAGATTGAGTAAACCAGTACATTTGACTACATTATATGTTATGATTTATTAAAAGTACAGTTTGTTACAACTCCACAAGTGAACAATGCGAATTTATTATCAACATCCATGATGTATTGTACAAAATCACGTCAATAATAATAAAACTTTCACATAAAAGATTTACCCAAAAAGTTAGGTAAAAGTTCTTCTTCCGTAATAATAGGTTAGAAAACTATAAAATACTACACCACACTGATAACTATCAACATGTATTTCACATCCTTTTTTTAAACACCAAACACCAATCTCCAGCACAAACTCGTACCGTTCCGTACATGGAGTTACTGGCTTGCAACAGCGTCCCGTAACAAGTTATCACTTAAATGGTTTCTAAACTTATAACAATGGCTATATTAACTGTGTAAACTACTTTAACTGATCAAAATACATTTCATCACTAAAACTAGGATATTGAGTTACATTTAAGTATAGCCTGTCAAAAATGACTTGATACAGGCCAACTTATTTAAGTTCGCTACAATCCGCTCGACAAATTTCGTAAAAAAAAACACGAAATTACATGTGGAAGCAGTGAGTGGAGTATAAAAAAATGATGAAAATATGTCTATTGCAAAATCGACATTCCTCTTAATTCAAAAAGGTACTATCATATAAAAATGATAAAAATAACCTGTTATAATAACCGTGAAATAATTATTCATAAGGGTAGAGTGTCATGTTAAATTTGTCAAACAGTAATTATTACAATTGTCACGATATGTAAATTCCATGAAGATTTTATCACAGTAACAAGTAATATCCAGTTAATCATCCATCATTAGATGAAACAATATACGGGGACCTCCAAAAGTTCACATGTAAAACTGAAATTTTGAGAAGCAAAAACTGGTCATGCATGCATACTTTAAATACTTTTACGACAATGAACGTTTATTCATGTAACATAGTTTAAATCATATGTCGATTAATTATTGATGATTTTTAACTTAACTCATTCCTTTTTTTCGGCGCAGCTGTCAGAGCCAACAAGTGACCTACATGTATATTTTTATCCGCTACAATTTGCAACACCATTTCTGTTTGTCCAATGAAATTCTCTTCCGGTAATGAGAAATGGATTATAAACATGATTTCATTGGTTGCCCGATAAAAAGAATAGTATACGATCCCATATTTTCATTATGCGGGTCCCGAAAAAAATTAAGTACGGTCCCATATTTTCAATATGCGGGTTCCGATAAAAAGTTAAATATACAGTCTCATAATTTTAATATGCGAGCCCCGAAAAAGTTAAGTATACGGTCCAATATTTACAATATGCAGGTAAAAAACCCTCATATTTGCTGGTAAACATTTATACTTCAAACAATAAACTCTGCACAGCGTCGATTTTTTAAAGATTTTTCTTGTTCGTGGGTAAATGTATTTCTTCTTATTCTAAAGCAGGAATTTTGTCTAAGGGCCTTTGAAGGGCACTATACACAACATGTACTACCCAAAATATAAACAAAATCTGATTATTCCCTTCTATTGTTTTAACCATAATCTAATCTATAGTCATACAATTGTCAAACATAAATTAAAGTTTTAACTACAAGTCGAGATAACACTATCACAATGTCATGCGGTCCTGTTCACGATAAAAAGATATCATTAGGGGGTTTCTTCAGGAAAAAACTGTCTAATGAATGTTTTTAAACCTTCATAAATTTGAGTTTATACATATCAGATGTAAATTTGTAACAAAAATAGGTCACCCAACTTTTTATCAAGTTATAGCAGTTTCAAAAGTTCCCGCCAAAAATCCTTTAAAATACCATATATCCGGTAAATGCATAGGGACAAGCCTAATTGTCATAATGTTGTAATTATTTTAGTACATGTAATAAACATCGAGAACGGGATTTATATCTGCTAAAAGCTATTTTGAAGGCCTACAAAGATAAAATGTTTTCGAACTTTTGGTGGACACTGTGTAAGACTCCAATATCATTGTCTCATTAGAAAACACATGTCTTAAATTGTAATTCAGTCAAAATAGTGTGCATATGTGCGTGACTTTATTAAATACAGTAAAGTTCTGCTATTAAGTCCACTTTTTTTATTTTAAAATCACGCGATTTTTGACAATAATTAAGACCCAAATGCCAAATTTGTGAAGAGAAGGGTCTCTATAATAAGACCGTTCCGCTATTAAGACCATCGATTTTGCTGGTCTTAATAGCGGAACTTAACTGTACTTTTAAAAATCTTACCATCATTCCTAAATAGCATGTACTAACTATACACAGGTTTTTGTTCAGGACATTTATACGAAAGTCCGCTTACAACATTATAATAAAATACTAGATAAAGGAAAAGTACTGTAACCATGCCTATGTGCTAAAGAATGTAAAAACACTGTATACAATTTAAAACTGAAAAGGAATTCTGGAATAAAATTACTTTCTTGTTCTGTTTTTTGTTTTTGTTTTTTTTTTTATATAAAAATAGTGTCACCCCCGTGAAGCGTGAACATAATTTCATGCTAAACACCGGAAAGGTTTATTATGACAATTTCATGTACAAATGTAATACTATATGCATATGTTAACAAAATTTCTCCATATTAGCCCTGCTGTATATAAGGTGAACCGTGCATTTGCGTTCCCATAAAGGTTTTTGCAGTTAGTATATATTCACCGCCTGGTCGAAAGAATGAGCTTACACAGAATCCGTATGATTCTACGACACAGATATTAGTCGTTTTTTAGACTTTCGGTGATTTAGCTGGAAGGCTTAAGTTATACCATAAATCGAAAACTATCGACGAAAATGCGTGACCAGTTTAACCTGCGCAGTGATTCATGATGAAATTCAGATGTATTTCAATACTTAGATTTTAGTAATTTTAACATGATTTCGTCGAGCATACAAAAGCAATGAAAATATATGTTCAAAGACATTAGGCAAGTATATATAGATATATATAGATGCAGCTGTTCACCTTTATAGAATATAGAATATGGTATATAAGATTTTGAGCAGGTTAACTTTTATTACAATCACCTGTGACTATATTATATAATGTAATATGATACATAGCTTTTAAACAGTGCATTCGATACTCTAACATACAGATAAAAACTGCAATATAAAACTGATGTACAACAATAAACTTATATTTGAGGGTACATCACAAAATATAGAAGTATTAATTACCACGTGTTTAACATTTGGCGCTCAAAATGTGACTGTAGAATATACGGCTGTTTCTGTTATCGTTTACGATCTGCAGTTTTTAGACTTTCGGTGATTTTGCCGAAAGTCTTAAGTTAAACCGCAAGTCGAAAACTATCGACGATTCAAATACCTGATCAGTTTAACCTGCGGAGTGATACACGTGTCTCTGATACACTACACAGTCAATTTTTAAGCGATAAAAGTAGTTCCGTCATCTGAGTGCAGTATAGCAGCAGCGTGTTCAGTTACCCTGAACGTTCCAAAACGTTCCGTAACGGAAGTGTCGGAACAACTCAACCCGTAGACAACTCAACCGAGACAACTCAACTTTCCTACTAACGGATTAAGTTGTCCCAACTTTGAGTTGAGTTTTGCACGGGTTGAGTTGTGTTCGTGTTGAGTTTTCCGGTACCCGTAACGTTAGCTAACAGTAGTTACTGAACACGGGGCAACCGCTCAAAAATTGATTCAAGTGTTGAATTAGGTCATTTGCATTTAGTAACGGATTGTGACAAATCCTCACTAAAGTTTGTCGCGGACGATTACATTAGGCCATGCGTACGCAATTCAAGGGATAATTACTACTTCAATTAATATACATGTAGTTAGCATTACGCGTTAACAAGCAGACGATTTGCTATTAGTGCAATTGTAGTTTATCAAATCGGGCTTATATAAGGGATAGTTACGTTGTGTCGCTCCCGTTTGTTATATATAATCCCGTGTTTGTATATTCTATCAAAACCCCTAACCCTAACCCTGGCGCTATTAGCGCTTTGATTTCTATGTGTTACAAGAATTATACAACAAAATAATGAGCGCTTGTCAACTATCTGAACACGAACACAAAAAGGACAAGAAATATGATCAAATGTACTTATGTCTTAGTTTCAGGCATTTTATTTTCTTGGAAAAAAAATATCAGAAACTGTACTTTTTCAAAGTGGCTGATAATTAGTTGATAATGCATTCAGGTGTGGCGTGCCTTGATAACATAGATAACATACAACAAAAAACAAGCCGATGTAGTCTAGCAAAAATTGGCAAAACGCGAAATATTGCTCAAAGCTAATTATTGCAGAAATGTGACAACTTATGATTGCCATAGTCATAGTAATTCGGTAGCTTTAAAAGAAAACAAATAGAAAACAATGAAATGTCAAAAACTTTAAGTTAGTGTTGTACCAACATTGGTTCTCATACGAGTAAGTTAAAGTACTGTCATAAAAACTTCACTCTGATGCATTGATGGCATGTTTATCTAATCTTTAAATTCATTATAACTGAAAAAGCGAAGGTGTTTTCTTCATTTTGTCTGACATTTTCAGAAGATTACACATAATATGTAACAGATAGCTTCTAACCATATACATTACATTTCCAAGAACTGTCATGTCTACAGGTTACACGATTCTAAGAAATTGGTGAGAGAAGGTCGGTGAATTAATAGCGTGTGTCAAGGATGAAACAAGAGAAATGTATGAAGATGTTTAAGGGTAATGTCATTGTTGACGCCGACGCACATAACAGTAAAAAAGAGGCATGAAAACATATCAAGAGCAACAACACAGACCTTTCACACAGCTAAAATTCTAGAGATATGTTTTTTTATTTAAAAGAACAACATTTTTTGTTATATAAAAAAGACGCCACATACAAAACACGAAAACAAGAACCTATAGCTATGTATCTGACAATATGGGAAAATGACACATTAGGTTTCTATGTATTTGAAATTAATATGTAATAAGATTCACGAAACAATAAAAATTATTTTGTATCACTGTAGCCAATTTATAAAGGTATTACTATGATATTGAATGTTGACTATGGCGTATTAAATACAAAATATTTTTATAAAACGTTACTTTTGACGTTACGCAAATTGACGCCAGTATTGGACGCAACGTCACAGGCATTCAAAAAGCCTTGACCATTCATGAATAAATAATCTCGGAAGGATTCTTTGGGGCTGACGGCTTTGGTTTTTTACCTACGCGACGCGAAGCACAGGCGAAGCACGTTAGGTTTTGCAAAACAGTTATGTAGTATACACACAGATCTTTGTCAAAACATATTTCTATGTTATATTTTTAACTGAATATTGTTCAGCGATATCATCGAACTATGTTATTTCGAATTTATGGAATAAAAAGAAACATCAGTCATCGCCTAAACGATCGTGGTTTTGATTACTTCATCACCGGTCAAAGCATTTTGTTTGGGAAAGTGAAGAAAAGGTACATGTAGTTCAAAAATGGCGTCTTAATATGTCCGAGGTTATTCATAACGAATTGCCGAGGAGTTTCGAATGAGCCTACAGGGTATCCACATTAGAAAAAAGTATTATATCACCGGGTTACTGCATGTGGAAATTCAACTTACATAACTCAATGCATAAACGATCTAATTCTAGTTCTACGACAATAGAATCTTGTCTAGACACTAGAAAATAACAAATTCAATGATTTGCACATAAAAAAACAAAGATATTCCGATAATTACAAACGAGCTGAAAGATGAAACTCATTGTTGAACGCCCACACACAATTGATTATACCTCTCTGCAATACATTAAATGCATTAATCTCAATTGGAATTTATTCTTAGAAATTATATTAGAAAACTAGTCAAGAATATTTATTTCACGATCGGATGACAAAGATACTAACAAACAGCAACTGTCAGATGTTCTTAACAAGCAAATTGTCTTTAAACGGTCTAGACAAACTCTTTACAAATCATTTTCAAATATATGCTTACTCAGACAAACATATGTAATATATGGTGGCTGATTTATGCCACGTCGTATTTTCGTTTCTTCGCCGCGAAGAAACGAAAAAATGAAAACACGAAGACACGACAAATCCATAGTTTGCCGTATCTCCCTTTTTTCGTTTCTTCGCCATGAAGAAACGAAAACACGACAAAATAAATACGACAGATAAAATGTGTTGTCTTTTCGCCTTACATCTGTCGTATCTTCGTATTTTCGTTTCTTCGTGGCAAAGAAATGAAGAAACGAAAAGATGAAGATACGACAAACTATGTATTTGTCGTGTTTTCGCCTCACATCTGTCGTATCTTCGTCTTTTCGTGTCTTCATTTCTTTGCCACGAAGAAACGAAAAGACGAAGATACGTCAGATGTAAGGCGAAAACAAGACAGATTTTATCTGTCGTATTGTTGTAACTATTTTGTCGTGTGTTCGTTTCTTCGTGGCGAAGAAACGAAAAGACGAAGATACGACAAATTATGGATTTGTCGTGTCTTCGTGTTTTCGTTATTTCGTTTTTATCGCGGAGAAGAAACGAAAATACGACATGGCATAAATCAGCCACCATAGTTATAACTTGTGGGATTCTGTACGCTAAATAAAAAATGAGAATATTCTTTGAATAAGTTTTCTGGATATACAATCTCATATTTAATTACATAAAGTCAGTTTATAAAAAATGTGTAAGCAGACATATCAGGAACAGTAACAAACACAGTCAAAGAGCAAAGACTACGGAGTCACTTTAATGACATTTTGAAATTCTTCTTTTTCAATTTGACTATTACAATGTATTTTGTTCAACCGTAATGTTATTTTGTTTTCACGAAATATCATTTTGTTTAAACGAATGGTTAGCATCATTTGCGACGTTTAGCGTTGGTTGCGACGTTAAGTGTCAAATGCAAGGTTTAGCGTCCATTTCGATGTTTACCGGCGCTATAGCTGTACAGCGTCATTCAGCCGCCCGGCTAGCTCAGTTGGTAGCTCGCAAGTCTACTGATCGAGGGATCGTGGGTTCGATTCCCGGGCGGGGCATACTTTCGTGGAGCTTGGTCATGAAATTATTTCTACGGCCATTCTCCCTCCTACCAATGATTTTTTAATTAGGTAGAACAGTTGTCAGTCAATGACGAAAGTATGCGCTGAGTAGTTGGTTAACAGCTAAATCCAGATATTTAGCCTTCCAGGAGGAGTGAGTAGGTTGACTGACCGCCGTTATATGACCTATATAATGTGTTGCTACGGCGTTAAACCCAACAAACAAAACAATACAGCGTCATTCAATGTTTCGAATTCCACTTAGGGGGCTTTTGAATTGTTTTAATCATCACATAAATAATGTAATAAACCTAAAGATCCGGAAAGTGTATTTATTTTGTTATGATTCCATAAGCGTTGGATCGCTGGATTTCGGCCTCGGTTTCATCAACAATGATAAATAAAACTTTAGACTTACATATGGATCGACGACATTCTTCCATACAGTTCCTGATAGATTGGCAAAGAAACACAAGTTACTTGGAACACTATTCTCAATCATTGTCAACATCAATATGAAGCCATCTAGAGCTCGATAAGATGCTGCAAATGTAAATTGACAATATACTATTATCAAAGTGAGATTTAAAGTGGATTAAACTTATGTATCATAACACATAATATAAAATATTCATAATTTCATATTTTGATAAGAAATATTTCAGAAACCCAAACTCGAAACAGACACAATTTAATACAGACCTTATGCTCCCACAAACATTTTAGATTTAGGGAAATACACTTTGGGAAAGGTGTCTAAAATGACATTTTTCGCGCACCTCCCCCATAAAACGTCTCAGGGGGATTCCAAAAGCTTGCTGTGCCCCCTTCATAGCCAGAAATATATCCGAGTCATTGAGTGCCAAAAAAGCACAAATAGTGAAAGAAAACATGTTTTCAGTCTCTGTAAAGAACTGACACCTTAGATATTATTTTTAGAAAAATATAACTGAATGAAATGCAGAATGTGGGTTGATAAAGAGCAAAAATTGCCTTTTTTGGCCTTTTGCTTCGCCCCAGAATTGCCATGATAACTGGCATTTTCTGTAAGACAATCATTCAGGGAATACTTTAGCCAAGTTGCATATTTTTCTGTATTAGAAATGAAATAAGAGCATTTTGAGTTAGCCCTATCGCGTTTATGTGAAAAATGTCCAAATTTAGCCCATGTTGGAACCAGTTAAGGGTTAAGAGTACATGTATTAACGTTTATTTTAAAAAGGCATTGATTGAGCTGTAACGAATGATAGTTTTATAATTATACTTCTTAGACACAAAGAAATGTCACAAGACGATGAAAGTACAAAACCATTATCATAAATATCAAGTACAAACAGATAAATATTGTCTGCAGGTCACTCCTCTCTATCACAGTGAAACAACGTGAATACATTGTATAATATATATACATTAGTCTTTAGTTACACTGAATTAATTAAATCAGGGACTATGCTTTGCTTTAAGACTCTATATGGAAATAATTCCAATGTCTCTGGTATATTCAACATTTAGGTATCATGTCACTGATTGCAGGAACTGTGGTAATGATTCACGTCTGTGAGAGTCATTGCTAGGTGAAATGTGAATACAGGCATTGTTTAAAAAGATCAAAGTGCTGACAGCACTAAATGAACCATAGTTTGAAAGACAGGGGAATGGAATTCAGGCAGGCAGATTAATTAGGCACTGCACCTCTACAAATTGAAAGCCTGTCACGAATTTATCGGAAAGTAAGAAGAATTTCATACAAAAATTAAGGACCAGATGATTTTGTAAGGAATACTTGACTGTTGGACAAGACTTTGCACAATACAGATGATGATTCCTTGTAAAACTGAAGTACGAATCAGCCAGGGCCAAAAAACGGCGAAGTGTTAATTATACCCAGCATTGACGGCAAATATCATAAATCTGGAAGAGGGAAGTAACTCTACCTTGACTAAACCATATATAAAACCAAGCCACTTTAAATAAATACGAAATTCCAGAATTTTCCAAAGAAATTTAAATTCAATAATGTTAATATTTAACTGAATGTAATGATACTTTCCCTGCCTTGCTTCAATATCGGAAAGTAAATATTAAAGTCAACGAATGCATTACTTGTTGTCTATTATTGTGTACCTATTTGCAGTTTTACAATTACAAATCGCACATTTTTGAAAACTATTTTTTATTCCCCACCTTGTTCCCCATTAATTATAATGTTACTTCTAGGTTTATACCTTCAACAGACTATTTGTACAAGTAGACTTTAATGGTCAGAACTTAGAACGATGGACATACATTTATCATAGTTAAGCAACGGACTACGCGGTTAGAGGTTGGATGGGTGACCATCATTGATTACTGCAAGCTCGGTGTGCTTACAATATTTTAAATGAGTACAATCACAATAAGTGCCTCAAGAATGCAATTCGAAATAAAGCTGTTTATGAATGACATAGTGCAATAAATTAAAAATGGAAAATAGCAAAATACATGGACTTCAATAATGCATAAGGAACTGAGTCGATGACTTACGAAAGTACAGGAATGATAAGAAGAGTGGAATTTTTAAATGCTAACTTTGAACTATCGTTCAAAAATGGAAAAAAAATCTGAAAAGTGGATGTACTATTTCTAATGGCAACATTACCCGTTCTATATAAAGACAATAAAAGTATAGACGCCTGTGAGCACATTTGAAACAATAACCTTCTCATGTAGTGATACTAATAGAAAGAAATAGAAACATTGATTTTTAGTCACCACTAGTGTGTGGGCACAGTTTTCTTGGAAAACTAATATCGGTTGATTCAGGCAAAAACGATACTTCTTTTCAGTCACAGTAATATATTTGATGTATGTATTGCAAATGGTTTTGTATTAAGGTAATGGCATTTTGACTTAAAAGTACTAAGGGAAATTTGACAGTTTTTCTGAATATGAATGAGAGAGTAAAATTTAAAGCCTACTTAGAAATAGTCATTAACATCGGATAAGAAAGCTGACACAAAGCTTTGAGATTATTACTAGCTTCAGACACATATTAAGTATGCCAAACCATTTGGGTTTCAAAGTTAGAAATTGACTAAGTGTTCATTTCTTGTCAAAGGGGTACCTTTTTACATAAATAATAAAACTATAAACTATTATAATATTTCCAATTGGTCATGAGTTGTTTTTTCAAACATGGCACAAGAAGAAGAGTTTAAAAATATGTCCTAGATACTGATTTTTTATTATAATTTTATTCAACACATGTCCGCCCGACTAGCTCAGTAAGTCTACAGATTGAGGGGTCGGTGCTTCGATTGCCGGGCGGGCCATTCCTTCGTCGAGTTTAGTCATGAAATTATTTATACAGCCATTCTTTATCCTACCACTAATTCTTAATCGTGTAGAGCATTTTGTCAGTCACTGGTGAAAGTATGCGCCTCGTAACTGGTTACTGCTAAATCCAGAGATTTAGCCTTTCCATGGAGGTGAGTAGTTTGACTGACCATTTGATAAAACCAATACAAATGTGTTGCTAAACTCAACAAAACTATATCATACACAAATCATACCATCATAAGGAACTCTCCATGTAAAGTTAGCTACAGATACACCATCTACTGTTACTTCTCGTCCTTTCAAAGCCTTTGGTTGTCCTGGCCAAGTGTCCCCATCAAATTCTGAAACAGAAGCAAACATTTGGTGTACATCAATGCCAACATAAGAAGGGTTAGGTTTCGGCTTAATTGGTTAAGTTGTGTAGATATACAGATATATTACATAAAATATAAAATCACGAGACCATCGCTTTATGAATATTTATGAATACTATTATATTCGATATGCAAGAGAAATTGTTTGGTCTATTTGAAAGACAAAACATTCAAGTGCACACGCACACAGGCACACGCACCCCATGCTCACACGCACGTACAAATCATCAAGTGCAATGTATATTTGCATACAGAACACACAACAACAAATTGTCTTGGTAACAAAATGTCCTCAATTATTTAGATTCAATTATGCACATACAAACATACAAAAAAATTGGAAAACTTAAGTAAACTTAAGTAAAAAGTATCCAAAGTAGCATAATTGAAAAAGTTTAGTAAAACATTTTATAGATATGATATAATGAGATTGAGGTAAGAAATGTAACTATGTTTTAAACATACAGTGGAAAAGGATATGGTGAGATATTGCTTGTTTCTGTCTTTAACAGATTAATTATGCCGTAAGTAAAAATACGAGTAAATGTTGATAAATTTGATAGAATATTGAAGTCATGAAGTCACAGTTCAGAGACAGTAGTTTTATATATTGTAAGGTGTTGATTGACTGTTCATTGACCGTCGTTTATTTCTAACCAAACAATAAAACCGTCTGATAAACATTCTAGAGAAATAAGTCAACACAGCTTTGGTAAAGATATCACTCAGACATACCAATCCTGTATGTAAACTATTACTATTAACTTCTAGAAAACAAACACTACTATGACACTGTGTTACGTCATAACATAAACTTTGTACAGAATAATACTCACTGGGATTATAAACCTAACGAACAGACCTTTACATGGAAATTTGTTGAATGATATTTCAGAAAACATTGTTGCTTCAGCAAATCAATATTTGCTCGTGATTTTAAATTTTGTGAACTTGGGAGAGACTTGTCTTACAAAGGTTGCCATATCATAGTATATGGGTGACACAAACCCAAACAATGAGACTGATGCCATGGATACGACATTTATAACAACAGGATCATGGTGGCCTTTTATCGCTCCCCTAAGTACCATTGTATTTATGAATCAGAGCAAAATCTAAACTATTTTGCAGACCAATTTCAAGGATATTTGGATAAAAAGTAGACGCAAGAGTGTTAACAAAGTTTTTTAACTATTGGTTTATCTCATTTGACCAAGGTTTTCATCCGCGATGACCCATGTTCGAACCCATTTAAACAATTACCTAGGTAAGCATCCTCACAAAGTTTAATGATAATTAAGAAATACATGTAACCATTAGAGTAATTTCAAACAAATGTGGACAGACGCCGGGCATTTAACGATCATATGAGCTCACCCTGAGCTAGCTAAGGTAAGCTAAAATATATTGAAAATTCTGTATATAAGATCATCCTACAGAAAAATGTCAACACAGATATTTGCTATAGATATCACCCAGACATACCAATCCTATGTAAACCATTAATATTATCTTCTAGAAAACAAACTCTACTATGACACTGTATTACGTCATAACATAAACTTTGTACAGAATGATACTCACCGGGATTATAAACCTAACGAGAATTTACAATTCCTTAGAAACATGTTAATTGATATGTACTGCTTCAACAATTCAATATTTGCACATGATTTAATTTTTTTAACTGGGACAGACTTGTCTTACAGAGGTTGCATAACATAGTCGGTGATTGACACAAACACAAATAAAAAAGCTGATACTATAGATGTTGTTTCATATGACATTATTAAAAGTATATCTTACATAGATCTACTGTATAATAATATTCTTTCTAACTATTCACGCTAAATATACACTCGCTCAATAAAATTGAAACTAACCACAAATCGTAACCAAAGCAACCAAAACAACAAGTTGTTCTAATAATTAATTGAAACATAAAGCTACACAGCTTTGTCATTTATAGTCGGGTGTTGACACAAGAACAAGCAATAAATTACAGTTACGTATGATGTTAATTACAAAGATGGTCCTTTTTTGCACACCTGAGTATCATTGAACATAAATCAGAGTAAAATCAAAACAAACTTTCAGACCAACTTCCAAGATTTTGGATAAAAAAAGACCCACAATATTTTTCTATTTTTAGCTCATGTGACCTAGATTTTCATCCGTGATGACCCATGTTCGAGCTGATTTAAACTATTACCTAGGTAAGCATCCTCACAAAGTTTGATGATAATTTAGGAAAAGATGTCACCATTACAGTGATTACAAACAAACGTGGACGGACGCCGGACATTCAACGATCATAAGAGCTCACCCTTGGCTAAAAATATATCAAACATTCTGTGTATAAATATTCTGTCTAATGACTTCACGCGGAAATATACACTCTCTCAATATTACAGCAACCAACCACAAATGGTAACCAAGGCAACCATAATAACAAGTTGTACTAATAATTAATTGAAACATTATGTTACACCTTGACCTCTTATTCATAAATGTTACAATATTTATCGGCTTAACCGATTTTTGTATATTTCATAGAAAACGGAAAAAATATTCCAAGAACATTTGAATAAGCTTTTTTGGAAATGGTTTTAAAATTGTTGACGACCAAAGATGTCTAAATGTTTCATAATATTAATATCTTCATCAATTAGCAGATCTCAAAACAAGAAATAGTTTTAAAAAGATATTCGGCGCTGTGAAGGATTCATTTTCTTTCAAGTATAAATGTGTATGGTATAATCTTAATTTATTTTAATTCCCAAAAATGTAAAATAGTTATTTCGAGATCCACATATTGAAATTTTGGGACCTCAAACTTTTTCTAGACCCGCAAATTGAAAATTTGTAACCGTATACTTAACGTTCTTTTCGGGTCTGCATATTGAAAATTTGGATCCGTACACTAAACTTTCTTAATGGGACCTGCATATCGAAAACGTTTAACCTATATTATTATTTGGGCCCGCATATTGAAAAATAAAAAATGAGATGCGGATTAATTGAAATTTTCACAATGTTTTCGCGACCAAAATGCAACAAAGGAAGGTAACCAAGGAACCAAACAATCATATATTACTAATTCGAAGAATAAATACATTGTAAAATTAATATAATTAATACATAGCTCGAATTTAGGAAGAAATTTGAACAAAATCTGTATGTAGGAATCAAGTTGATTTTTGCCCTTGGTGACCTTTTGACCCAAATGCCGGTCTCGGTGTGACCTAAAACTGTGCAAACACATTTCATATGAATTTGGACTGTTAACATAAATATTTCTCACATCATTTGCAATGATAAGTGGGTAAATTGAAGTCTTTACATGTTTTGCGACTTCAATGTCCCAAAGGGAAGTAATCGTGCAATAAACCAAACGTTTAATTCGAGACTGCATATTGAACATTTGGGATCCCTATTACTAAACTTTACTTCGGGACAACGAATAGTATCAAATATTTTATTCACTTCTCTCTACCGAGAAGAATTTCATTGGAAAAACAGGAATAGTAGAGTAAATTGCATTGGTTAAAATATAGGTCAAAAGTTGGCTTAGACAGCTGCGTCGAAAAATCTTTATTTTTATTAATGTTTTTCATATTAGTATTAATAGATTTTTCAATGAAGTTTAATTTATCAAGTTGACTTAATTAACAACCTTAGTTGATCAGTAATGGTATAAAAACTCAAGTAAGGATTTTTACCATAACGAAACGTTACTCTACCATTTTTTATCAAATAAAGTTGAGTGTCCGCTCCTTTTTATTCACTAACGCATATGCAAGTTTTAATGAAAACAATTCTTTTTTTTAATTTAAACTGTGCATAATTTTGTAACTGTTTCAACACGTTGATTGACTTTTATTCTAAAGTCTTTAAAAATGAGGTCTAATCACACATTGCTTACAGACCTTATGTAAAAATGCGTATAATAGTGTAACAAAAACTGTCAAAAACAATATTTTGTGGTTTATAGTTCATATAGCAACGGCCGTGGCACGGTAGTAGGGAAGGTCCAGGTTTGATTTTGGACAAAGGTGATACATTTACCGTTGCATGAAAATTCATTATGGGCAGAGTTTTCAGTTCCTTATGAAAAAAGCTAGTAAAAATGAACATGTCCAGAAGAAAAGCTAGCGAGGCACGCAGCCCCCGCACAAAATTAAAAATAAGTTTGTTAACAGCTTTAAATCTAATTTTATATAACATGATTACCTTATAAAAGCAAAACATATTTCTAGTAATTATAAGATCGCTTCTTGTAAAATACAATTGAATACGAAGTAACCGAGTCAATTCAAGTTCACATGTTGTCATTGTCTAGCCAATCTGAAATTTTCTCATATATTAGACTGTTTCATTAGAAATCGATCCAGTCATTATTAAACTTGCAGATTTTTGTTGCCATGGAAAATAATAACAGGTATTTACAGAGAATTATTTAAAGTAACTTGTTCAAAGAACACTTCAAAGAAATGGATTATCAGAGAAGACAAAGATGTCAACTAATTAGTTCATCATTTGTTGGAACTGAGTAGCAAGGGGTTTCAACAGAAGGTTTCTTCATGAAAGTATAACAGAAAACATTCCGGACTCTGCATACAGATAACATGAAGACCGTTGTCATAGTTTCATTTGCTGAAATAAGCAATTGTGTGAGCGGAGAATTATAGGTAATCAGATTGAAAACGTAACAATTGAAATTTAATCAATTTAATTTGTATCTATAACTTGTTACGTCCACTTATAAGTCAGTCAGAACATACCTACATGAAAATATATAATTATCTATAAATAATACGATATGTTTATAATTTGATACAAAAAAGACTTAACACAGATTTCTCTTCAAGATTTTAGGGAATGGATCGTTAATTTGTAATAGAGCTTTAGTAAAGCCTTCCATGGAAACCTTCCCCATTTGTGTAACTTTATATGATTTTGAAATTCCTGATGCCCTACTAATATTATTAATAGAAGACCGAGTTTATGTGATATTTAGTAAATTTATGATGACATTTCCTTGTACCTCGTCGAATTCTTGTCCTAAAATATCCACGAACTTTACAAGCTAATACAAAAATTAAATCAGACCCTTTGTCTACATTTCAACGAAGTGTATTACATTGATTCTTTCTTTACGTAGGTGGAAAATGTGGTGAAATTTTCATGGAATGGCATAATCAGCCCAGATAAAGCTCGAAACTATAAGACCTTCGGAACATTTGATTCGAAATCTTGCATGTACCTTACTGCGCAACATGCCCGGGTTCTTTTGTGTACTAAAAATACATAAAAAGATGAGCATCACAAATAGCTGTATATCTAGCCTATCTGAATAATGTTCGACCTTACAAACCAGTACAGTCAACCGAGAACAAATGACCAAGTTATGTCTTTTGTGACATTTAAATGTCATACCTATGTAAAAAAATCTTGCAATATATAGGTTTTTGTAGATAAGAAATGTCAGCCACAAGAACAACTAAAGTATCATGTTCCAGACTAAAGTTTTCATTGGTAATATTAATATATACTGTAAAGTATAAAAACCACTAAGTACTAAAATATAAATCATGCGATCTTTGTCCGTATATTAAGTCCATTCCACTATTAGCCTATAACTGGTCAATACCGCATCTTACGAGTCTAAATCGCCCTTCTCCCCTTTAAAATGGTCGCGACAAGCCTTGAAATGGAAATATTTAACTGGATTTAACGAATTTCACTTTAGGAAAGTTGTCCCAAAAAGACATATTTTCGCACGTCTCCCCAATTTAAACATGTCTCAGGGGGTCCGTGATAAGAATACATGTTTTAGTAAAAAAATGTACTAGGAAATATTGAAAGAAATGCAACTTTTGGGTAAAAAGAGCAAAAATTGCTGCATTTTTCGCTTTTTGGCGCCGCCCTTATCATGCCATTGTAACAGGAATCGGGGCTCAACTGGTATTTGCTGAAGAAAGTCACCAAGGAAATCACTTTGCCAAGTTGCATATCTGTCAGTCAATTTGTGAAGAAATAAAAGCATCTTGAATTAGTCCTAGCGCGTTAAGGTAAAAAATTGCAACTTTTCACCTGTGAAGGTTGAAGATCATCAATTTTAAGATCATAAAGCAAAATGTTACTGCATTGTCTGAGAGAAAATCTTACGATGTCTCTCAACATTAATTTTTGAATTCAGGTTTCCAAGGAATTCTAAGAATTCCAGATAATGTATTTTAAAATAATCATTCGATAATCATAAGACGAAGTATCTCATATTATAAACATGTTTTATGATTGATATGTTCGTATGTTTGTTTTTTACTTGAACTGGTTTTATCTTGTTTTCTCTATGTTGGAAAATCAGGAATAAAGCGATATGCTCACTATCTGGACATGAAAAAGTTCATTTTGATACCATTGTTGGTAATATTTATAAGATAAGTCACAAGTACTGTGATTGAAATGTCATTTAATTTTAGGTCGTACAAAAAACAAAACCCCTGTTATCTAAACACTACAATGAACTAATCCACGACAGGGGATGCTCAGGATGACAATAAAATATTTTCAATGATTAATTTTGATGGTGATGGTATGGTGGATTATCCGCCTTACTAATAAATTATACAACTTTTATTTTCAATACTGCGCTAGCTTTGGAGATTGGTATATTTTAATGTTTGCACACACACACAAACGTTGCTCATAATGTCAATTATAATATCATATTTTATTAAATTTGATCAGTTTTATGTGTGTCATGTTGGTGTAATGGTAAAGCGTTCGACCATTATCAGCATAATTGACTAAGGGTATAGCCCTTATCCGCCTTACTATACTAAACTATACTCAAACTACACATGCAAATATAAATGCAAATAATGAAATAAATAATATATAAATAATGCAAACTTGCAATAAATCTATCATATTATACTTATAAAAAGGACAATTTTCTAATCTCAAAAATAAGCATTATTATATCGCATCAGTGTACCGAAGAACACGAGTAAGGCATCGCAATTCAGCCTACGGTATGACAACTAGTATGACGAGATGCTCAACGTCTGTTCTTACTGTTGAAAATACACGTCATATATTCATTTTTTATAGAAACTACTACACATGTCAAACATAATACTCTTCTTTCATGCAATATATTTTGTTCCCATAATGAGGCAAACGATAAATTAGTTAATAAAGCAGCGTGACAACATGATATTTATAGTTTGATACTTGTATATCTATTGTAACAATATCGTGTATATTGTTTAAGTAATCGACATGTGATGTTGTAGAGTATGTAATGACTTTTTAGATAAACTAAAACTAAAGCAGAGTTGTGTTACATAATGAAAGTTTGTTCCTTAGAGAAAAAATGTATTGTATTCTAGATTATAGTAATTATCAACATATCAATCATTGTGAGGATTGAGAGAAGATCAAATCTATATCTCTAATAATTCTATACTTGTCACTATAAACTAATTCTAATCATTTTGTCTTAAATTCAGATTTCTTAGAATGCCAGATATGTTATTTTGAAAATATCATTAAAAGAGATGGTGTCTCATTTTAAAATAAATATATATTGCTAATGTCTTTGTTTGGCATGGTTAATGTCATATACAAAATGTATACGGAGTGATGTCTTTGCATTTTCTGATGTGTTTCTGCTATACACATACAAAGATGTTTATCTGAATTCTCTTTATTGCGAGAAACTATTTCTTGAAAACTTGTTGATTTATATTTCATGTTTTGTTGGATTGGTTTCTTGGCAAAACTTACAATTACCATGCTCCTATAAATATCGTTGTATATAACAAGTATATATATAATGCATATAATCAAGTTAAGGAATAAAATCCTAATTCCATAATTAAAATATACTGTTAAATTTTACCATAAGGACAATCAAAACCGATGTTAATAACAGAATGATTTTTCCTACATTAAGCATTTGCAAATTTAAAAACATCAAAAGTTGCATGGTTTTGCAATAACCAAGTATATATATATTGTGAACGTTTATTGTATATAAAACAATCATAAAATTAATAGTTTTTTTTCAGGAAAATCGTACTTCAGCTCTCTTTATAGCAGAACTTTACTCTTACAAATGTGAGTTCAAGTAAAACTTTAGGAATGCAGGGTTATCTAAATGACAAGTTAACTTCGGCATCGTTGAATGTCACTAAAAGACTAAAAAAGTAAATAATTAATTCCATTTCATTATCTATGTCCTAAGCATAAGTATGCGTTAAGAGAACCTATTTTGCAAGTCTGCATTAAAATATTAATGTTGTTTCTTTTAGATAAGGCTTACATGTTTTCAATTCTAAATAAAAACCCATTTATCGTAAGATGCTTTTCTTATAGTCTTGTTTAATGTCTTTTTATCTCTAGTGTATTGTAGAGCTAATAGAGCAGTGTATTGTATCAAGTATTACCTTACTATTTTAAACATGTACTGTTTGCTTTGTATATAGATTGATATTTTGTACGGGTTGTCTTTTATGTTAATTAGTCTTAATTTTAGCTCGATTGTAAAACAAGTTCTTACAACTTAAATTAATCACTTTCGAATCCACTTCTTGGTCCTCTAGTGTTGAGCTAATAGAATAAACTTTCTTGCCCAAGGAAACAACGGGGTAGGTTTATTTAATTCTCCGACTGAAGAATTTTATTTATTCAATAAACAAGATAAAGAGAGGTTATAATTTTCGTTTAACATATACGATATTTTTCTGTTCGAGTAAAACTTTAAAGAAATCAATACATTCTTGAAAACTCTAAACGATTATCTAGTTTTCATTATACTCCTTTTGTTGTTTGCAGATTAAATGGAAATCACAAAATAGACTAAAACTAATTTATAACTACGTGAGCATAAAAAATTTCTTAAAGCAAAATTGAAATCTTTACATCGTCTACAAGTCTTTTTAAAATAAACAACAATCCTAAGAGTTTGTTTTAGCACAACAGTGTATTTTGTACTTGCCAAGTAACATTAAAATTGTTCTAAAGCTAATGTAAGTTCCTAATTTGTGACAAAAATGTTTCTAGATACAAATCACGTCGTTATATTAAATTATTTAAATATTATTTATACTGGGAATGAAATAAAATCACATTTACACATGCAAAGTTCAAAATACCAATTATTGTAAATCTAGAGACAATGGTCAAATGTGTTCATGCGTCGCATAAACTAATGTTTGGGTTGAATTATATAGTTTTGAATTCTTAAGGTCAGGCAACTGGGATTCTATATCTGTATTGAATGCCTTCATATATATTAAACGTAATGGTAACTAATGCACTCGTGATACAACGTAAAATAACATAACAAAGTGAAAACTTAATGAAAGTAAATGGTTAAGAATCAAGATAGAGAAGTTCAACCGAACTGAGTATATCTGGTTTATTTCAGTTTAAACATTGTCTGATATTAAAAATTGTCATTCTTTTACAACAATTTAGAAAATTAAAAACAAATAATATTACCACCTATTAAGGTCAGGATGGCAGTACCACGTAACTAAGACACCACAATGCTACGGATTAAAGAAGAAAACAGAAAAACTCCACCTTTTGATTGTTTGATAATGTAAGGTATTCGACTGTTCATTGACCGTCTTTTATTCTATCCAAGTAAAATAATTATGACCATTCTAGAGAAAAAGTCAACACAACTATGGTATATATATATCACCCAGACATACCAATCCTGTGTGTAAACCATTAACATTATCTTCTAGAAAACAAGAGGTCAAGGTCACCGTGGGGCGCACTTTTTTATTCAGAGCAAAACAAAATATTAAATTCGAAGATTCTGTGTTAAAAAGACTCAAGATCTGTCTTACTTTGGTTTGATAACTTATCCATGGTATTTTCCCTTCGATTGAAACCAACATTATAATCAGAAACTTTAAATCCACGTATTTTCAAGCCTTTTTATAGTCCTGTATTCACTTCCGGTTTGAAAATGAACACTTTTCGGACGAACAAATTTCGGACATAAATGATCACACGCAAGGCTGAAGATGCTGGCATACAACAGATTGTTGATTAGCCTGCCACTTATTTACTGTATCTGCTTTATTACCATTTGGTCATACCCTGTAAATGGCTTCATCTCAATAGTGACGATTTTACTCTCGGGTGATTGTCATCCAAACCCCGGGCCAACCTACCGTTTTCCTTGTGGAGAGTGTCTGAAACCCTGCAAGTCAAACCAGAACTGCATTGCATGTGACTCATGCGACCAATGGTTCCACATCAAGTGCATGAAGATGCCATTGTCTGCATTCCATGGGACTAAGAACATCAGCTGGATATGCTGCTCATGTGGATTGCCCAACTTTTCATCAACCTTATTTGAGACAACCCATCATGACAGCCTCATCACATCTTTTGCTACACAAAACTCATACAGCGCTTTGTCAAACAGTGAAGACCTTACATCTAACCCAACTTCACCAGCTCTTACCCATAGCTTCTGTTCTCTTGACAGCTCCATAGGCTCACCACAGCTTTCCTCGTCACCGTCTCGACCAAAAACCTATAACCTACATAAAACTTCTGGGAACTCATTCAGAATCCTTACCATAAACTTCCAGAGTATGCGGGCAAAAAAGACTTCATTCTGGCTCCTACTGGAAGAGACAAAACCAGACATTATTATAGGATGTGAGACATGGCTCCACTCGGGATACTTTGAACGTGAGATCTTACCAGATGGCTATAACTTTGTGGCTAGAAGAGACAGGCCAGAGAACCACTATGGGGGAGTCATGATTGCTGCCAGAGACAATATCATTGGTACCCAGCTCAGTATCAACACCCAGGCAGAGATATGTGCAGTCTCCTTCAGCCGCAAAGGTGAACAACCCCCCTTATTGTAGGGTCAGTGTACAGGCCTCCAAATAGCTCCATCATCTACATGGAAGAACTTTGCCATCAGATGAGAAAACTACATATAGACAACCCAAGATCGACTGTTTGGATAGCAGGAGACATGAATCTTCCCGACATTGATTGGAAAACCTGCACCATTCAAGGTAATGCCAATCCAACCAAAACAAATCAGCTACTTCTAGACCTGGTTTTTGACTGTGCATCAGAGCAAGTGGTGTCATTTCCTACCAGACAAAACAAAACACTTGACTTGTTTCTTACTAACAGACCTTCTTTGATTGAAAAATGTAAAGCTGTTCCAGGAGTTAGTGACCATGACGTCATCTTTGTGCAAGCATCATCCAGAGTACCACGTCAGAGACCTCCCTCAAGAAAGATCTATCTTTGGAATCAAGCTGATATTACTAGCCTACAACAGGAAGTCTCCATTTTTAGTAACCAATTCATCTCCAACAACACTGCTTCTACTGACATAAACATTCTGTGGACTCAGTTCAGAGATTTCTGCTTGAAAATCATTACCAAGCATGTACCATCAAAAATGACATCATCTAGATTTAACCAACCATGGGTTAACAAGAAAGTCAAGAGCTTGTCCAGGAAAAAGAAGAGAGCATACCGCAAAGCTGCCAAGACCAAGAAGGTGAAAGACATTCAGCGCTACAAGCAACTACAACGTGACACCAGGAACGAGTGCAGGAAGGCCTATGACTCCTATGTACAGGACATCGTCAAAGAAGATGGAAACCCAAAGAAACTGTACACATTTGTAAAGGGCAAACGTTGTGATAGTAGTGGTATATCTGCTCTGAAGAATGAGGGCATTGCTCACAGTGACCCTAAAGTCAAAGCTTCACTCCTTAACAAACAATTCAGTGAAGTATTTACTGTAGAGGATACTACCAACCGGCCATCCATGTCTGGCGACCCCCATCCAAGCATTCATCACTTTGATGTCACTGAAAAGGGTGTAAACAAACTACTTTTAGCCCTTGATCCACACAAAGCTTCTGGACCTGATGCCATCCCAACCAGATTCCTCAAAGAATCAGCAAATACCATCTCACCTGCTTTAACATTAATATTTCAAGCATCCCTTCAGCAAGGCAAGGTTCCTGATGATTGGAAACAGGCACATGTCACACCAATATACAAGAAAGGCGATCGCAGCCTCCCTTCCAACTACAGGCCGGTGTCTTTAACCTCTGTATGCTGCAAGACACTAGAGCACATTATACATAGCCAGGTAATGTCACACCTTGAAGACCACCAGATACTCTCTGACTACCAACATGGCTTTCGCAAGAAGAGATCATGTGAGTCCCAACTCATCATCACCATACAAGACATTGCCTCAAGCCTGGATGCTGGTGAACAAGTGGACGCCATATTACTAGACTTCAGCAAAGCCTTCGACAAGGTCCCCCATGAGAGGTTACTGATCAAACTCAGGCATTATGGCATTACAGGACCAGTCCTCCAATGGATACAAAGCTTCTTGTCTGACAGAACACAGAAGGTGGTAGTTGAGGGTCACACTTCAGATGCATCGCCGGTTACCTCAGGGGTTCCTCAAGGAACAGTACTAGGGCCCCTCCTCTTTTTGCTATACATCAATGACCTCCCCGATAGAGTGAAATCTACACCACGTCTATTTGCAGATGACAGTCTTCTCTATCGGATAATCAAGACACCAAGTGATACAGCAATACTTCAAGAGGACCTCAACAACTTACAGCAATGGGAGCGTGACTGGATGATGTCATTCAACCCAAGCAAATGTGAAGTCATTCACATCAGCAGGCGTAAGCAGGTAGACAGAGCACCATACTTCATACATGGACAACAACTGAATACCTCAAATGGAGGCAGGTACCTTGGTGTGACACTCACAAACAACATGTCATGGAATCAACATGTGTCAAATATCACCAAGCGTGCTAACAACAGCCTAGCCTTCCTAAGGAGAAATATATCTAGCTGCCCAGCCAAGACCAAGAACCAAGCTTACAAGTCACTTGTTAGACCGTCTCTAGAATACGCTTCAACAATTTGGGACCCATATACCCAATCCAACATATCACAACTAGAGGCGGTACAGCGCAGAGCAGCCAGATTTGTGACGTCAGACTACCGAATGACCAGTAGCCCATCCAAAATGGTACTAGACTTGAAGTGGCCAACACTCCAGCTCCGGAGACAGCAGGCCAAACTAGTTATGCTACACAGAATCATTCATATCTACATTGAAATCCCTGCCACCATGTACCTACAGCCACTGATGTCAAGCACCAGAGGACATTCAACCAGATATATGGTAAAATACTGCCAAACAGACTGTCTACGTCACTCTTTCTTCCCCTCAGCAATACGCCTGTGGAACAAGCTCCCTGACAGTGTAGCGACAGCATCTTCCCTTGAGGCATTTAAGGGGAGCCTGGCAGTGATCTAATGACTTAAATACCTGTACAAAGTTTTATTGATTTTAATCACCTACTATTTTAATTTTTAAACTGGCACCCCACGATGACGTTGCTTGTTGTCATCATTGTACGACAATTTCCGAATAAGGAATCTGTACAGTAAAGGAAGAAGAAGAAAACAAACACTACTATGACACTGTGTTACGTCATAACATAAACTTTGCACAGAATGATACTCACTGGGATTATAAACCTAACGACCAGACATTTACAAATTCCATGGAAATTTGTTGATTGATATTACAGAAAACATTGTTGCTTCAGCAAATAAATATTTGCTCGTGATTTTAATTTTGTAAACTTGGGAGAGACTTGTTTGACAAAGGTTGCCAAGTCAAGGTCGGTTGTTGACACAAACACAAAAAGTATAGATTCAGTTACATATGACATTTTTAAAAATATATCTTACATTCTGTGCATGAATATTCTGTTTAATGTCTTAACGTGGAGATCTTCATTCTCTCAATAAAACGGCAACTAACCACAAATGGTAACCAAGGCAACCATTACAACAAGCTGTTCTAATAATTTGTTGAAACATAAAGTTACACATTGACCTCTTATTTATAATTTTTACAATTTTATAGGCTTAACTATTTTTTGTATATTTCATAGAAAACGAAAACAATTTCAATAACACTTGCATGAGCTTTTTAGAAATGACTTTGAATTGCTGACGACCAAAGATGTCAAAATGTATTCACTGTAATACTTAATGTAAATTAATGTACTTAAAGTTATCATCAATTAGCAGATGTTTAAAAAAATGATCTTATTATTTTTTCCTGTTATTCATTTTTTATTAACATTTTTTTTTCAAATTGATGGTAAAAATCGTGCGTGTATTTCACTGCGCAACACACCCGGACTCTAGTGTGTACTTAAAATACATGAAAAGTTGATCACCACGAATAGCTGAATATCCAACACTATCTGAATCAATTTGACCTTACAAACCAGTACACTCAACCGAGAACAAATGACATAGGTACGTCTTTTGTGACATTAAAATGTCATGTATTGGTAAAAGACTCTTACAATATATGGGTTTTTGTAGATAAGGAATGTCAGTCACTAGGACAACTAAAGAAAACTTTTCTAGAACAAAGTTTTGATAAAAGTATAATATACATGTACAGTATAGTATAAAAACAATAAGTAGTAAAATGTAAATAATTCGATCTTTGACAATTTTTAGTTTCAAATAGTTAAAAAAACGTATAAACAATCTATTCCACTGTTAACCCTTAACTGGTCAATTCCGCATTTAACGTGTCTAGACCCCCCCCCCGTTCAAAAATGCTATCACAGTCCTTGCCCTAGCGCGTTAAGTGTATTTCTAGCCCATTTTCTATTGTGTCGTAACCAGTTATGGGTTAAAATCATCAATTGTAAGATCATAAAAGCGGAATGTTACTGCATTTTCTGTGAGAAAATCTAACGATGCTATATTTGTCTCTCAGCATTAATTTTTGAATTCAGGTTTCCCAGAAATTCTAAGAATTACAGATAATGTATTTTGAAATAATCATTCTAAGACGAAGTGTCTCATATTAAAATCGTGTTTTATGATTAATATGTTTGTATGATTTGTTTTTTTTTACTTGAACTGGTTTTATCTCGTTTTCTCTATGTTGGAAAATCAGGAATAAAGCGATATGCTCACTATCTGGACATGTAATAGTTTATGGATATTCTGATACCATTGTTGGTAATATGCGTTATTCAACATCACCATATCTTGCACCCAAACAAATGTCGATCTTACCTTAGTACGTTAGTATGTGAGTTAATTTGTGTAACAAATATTTAGAAAATAAACAATAAATAAGGCACAATTATTGTGATTGAAATGTCATTAATTTATCTAATGACGATCTAGTACATAGAATACCAAAAAACATATACAGGTCGTACAAAAACCAAAACCCTGTTTATGTACAGTACAGTAATCCTATCCACGACGATGCTCATAATGTCAATAAATTATTATGATATTATATAGTATTAATTTTGATATGCTTTTTTGAATATTTTGTTGATGTAATGGTAAAGCGTTCCGACCATTATGAGCATGATTGACTAATGGTATGGCCCTTATCCGCCTTACTATACTAAACTATACTTAAACTATACATGTAATTATATATGCACATAATTAAATAAATAATATATAAATAATGCAAACTTGCTATGAGTCTATCATATTATATATATGAAAAGGACAATATTCTCATCTCAAAAATAAGCATTATTATATCGCATCAGTGTATCGAAGAACACGAGTAAGGCATCGCAATTCAGCCTACGGTGTGACAACTAGTATGACGAGATGCTCTACGTTTGTTCTTACTGTTGATAATACATGTCATATATTCATTTTTCATAGAAACTACTACACATGTCAAACATAATACCCTTCTTTCATGCAATATATTTTGTTCCTATAATGAGACAAACGATAAATTAGTTAATAAAGCAGCGTGACAACATGATAGTTATAGTTTGATACTTGTATATTTATTGTAACAATATCGTGTATATTGTTTAAGTAATCGACATGTGATGTTGTAGAGTATGTAATGACTTTTTAGATGAACTAAAATTAAAGCAGAGTTGTGTTACATAATGAAAGTTTGTTCCTTAGAGAAAAAATGTATTGTATTCTAGATTATAGTAATTATCAACATATCAATCATTGTGAGGATTGAGAGAAGATCAAATCTATATCTCTAATAATTCTATACTTGTCACTATAAACTAATTCTAATCATTTTGTCTTAAATTCAGATTTCTTAGAATGCCAGATATGTTATTTTGAAAATATCATTAAAAGAGATGGTGTCTCATTTTAAAATAAATATATATTGCTAATGTCTTTGTTTGGCATGGTTAATGTCATATACAAAATGTATACGGAGTGATGTCTTTGCATTTTCTGATGTGTTTCTGCTATACACATACAAAGATGTTTATCTGAATTCTCTTTATTGCGAGAAACTATTTCTTGAAAACTTGTTGATTTATATTTCATGTTTTGTTGGATTGGTTTCTTGGCAAAACTTACAATTACCATGCTCCTATAAATATCGTTGTATATAACAAGTATATATATAATGCATATAATCAAGTTAAGGAATAAAATCCTAATTCCATAATTAAAATATACTGTTAAATTTTACCATAAGGACAATCAAAACCGATGTTAATAACAGAATGATTTTTCCTACATTAAGCATTTGCAAATTTAAAAGCACCAAAAGTCGCATGATTTTGCAATAACCAAGTATATCTATATTGTGAACGTTTATTGTATATAAAACAATCATAGAATTAATTGGGTTTTTTTCAGGAACATCGTACTTCAGCTCTCTTTATAGCAGAACTTTACTCTTACAAATGTGAGTTCAAGTAAAACTTTAGTAATGCAGGGTTATCTAAATGACAAGTTAACTTTGGCATCGTTGAATCTCACTCAAGGACTTTAGAAGTAAATGTTTAATTCCATTCTATTCTGTATGTTCTAAACATAAGTAAGCATTAACACAATCTATTTTTACAAATCAGCATTAAAATATTAATGTTGTTTCTTTTAGATAAGGTTTACATGTTTTCAATACTAAATAAAAACCCATTTATCGTAAGATGCTTTTCTTATAGTCTTGTTTAATGTCTTTTTATCTCTAGTGTATTGTAGAGCTAATAGAGCAGTGTATTGTATCAAGTATTACCTTACTATTTTAAACATGTACTGTTTGCTTTGTATATAGATTGATATTTTGTACGGGTTGTCTTTTATGTTAATTAGTCTTAATTTTAGCTCAATTTTAAAACAAGTTCTTACAACTTAAAATTATCCCTTTCGAATCCACTTCTTGGTCCTCTAGTGTTGAGCTAATAGAATAAACTTTCTTGCCCAAGGAAACAACGGGGTAGGTTTATTTAATTCTCCGACTGAAGAATTTTATTTATTCAATAAACAAGATAAAGAGAGGTTATAATTTTCGTTTAACATATACGATATTTTTCTGTTCGAGTAAAACTTTAAAGAAATCAATACATTCTTGAAAACTCTAAACGATTATCTAATTTTCATTATACTCCTTTTGTTGTTTGCAGATTAAATGGAAATCACAAAATAGACTAAAACTAATTTATAACTACGTGAGCATAAAAAATTTCTTAAAGCAAAATTGAAATCTTTACATCGTCTACAAGTCTTTTTAAAATAAACAACAATCCTAAGAATTTCTGTTTTAGCACAACAGTGTATTTTGTACTTGCCAAGTAACATTAAAATTGTTCTAAAGCTAATGTAAGTTCCTAATTTGTGACAAAAATGTTTCTAGATACAAATCACGTCGTTATATTAAATTATTTAAATATTATTCATACTGGGAATGAAATAAAATCACATTTACACATGCAAAGTTCAAAATTCCAGTCATTGTAAATCTAGAGACAATGGTAAACTTTGTTCATGCACCGCATGAACTAATGTTTGGGTTGAATTATATAGTTTTGAATTCTTAAGGTCAGGCAACTGGGATTCTATATCTGTATTGAATGCCTTCATATATATTAAACGTAATGGTAACTAATGCACTCGTGATACAACGTAAAATAACATAACAAAGTGAAAACTTAATGAAAGTAAATGGTTAAGAATCAAGATAGAGAAGTTCAACCGAACTGAGTATATCTGGTTTATTTCAGTTTAAACATTGTCTGATATTAAAAATTGTCATTCTTTTGCAACAATTTAGAAAATTAAAAACAAATAATATTACCACCTATTAAGGTCAGGATGGCAGTACCACGTAACTAAGACACCACAATGCTACGGATTAAAGAAGAAAACAGAAAAAACTCCACCTTTTGATTGTTTGATAATATAAGGTATTCGACTGTTCATTGACCGTCTTTTATTCTATCCAAGTAAAATAATTATGACCATTCTAGAGAAAAAGTCAACACAAATATGGTATAAAGATATCATCCAGACATACCAATCCTGTGTGTAAACCATTAACATTATCTTTTAGAAAACAAACACTACTATGACACTGTGTTACGTCATAACATAAACTTTGCACAGAATGATACTCACTGGGATTATAAACCTAACGACCAGACATTTACAAATTCCATGGAAATTTGTTGATTGATATTACAGAAAACATTGTTGCTTCAGCAAATAAATATTTGCTCGTGATTTTAATTTTGTAAACTTGGGAAGGACTTGTTTTACAAAGGTTGCCAAGTCAAGGTCGGTTGTTGACACAAACACAAAAAGTATAGATTCAGTTACATATGACATTTTTAAAAATATATCTTACATTCTGTGCATGAATATTCTGTTTAATGTCTTAACGTGGAGATCTTCATTCTCTCAATAAAACGGCAACTAACCACAAATGGTAACCAAGGCAACCATAACAACAAGCTGTTCTAATAATTTGTTGAAACATAAAGTTACACATTGACCTCTTATTTATAATTTTTACAATTTTATAGGCTTAACTATTTTTTGTATATTTCATAGAAAACGAAAACAATTTCAATAACACTTGCATTGGCTTTTTAGAAATGACTTTGAATTGCTGACGACCAAAGATGTCAAAATGTATTCACTGTAATACTTAATGTAAATTAATGTACTTAAAGTTATCATCAATTAGCAGATGTTTAAAAAAATGATCTTATTATTTTTTCCTGTTATTCATTTTTTTATTAACATTTTTTTTCAAATTGATGGTAAAAATCGTGCGTGTATTTCACTGCGCAACACACCCGGACTCTATTGTGTACTTAAAATACATGAAAAGTTGATCACCACGAATAGCTGAATATCCAACACTATCTGAATCAATTTGACCTTACAAACCAGTACACTCAACCGAGAACAAATGACATAGGTACGTCTTTTGTGACATTTAAATGTCATGTATTGGTAAAAGACTCTTACAATATATGGGTTTTTGTAGATAAGGAATGTCAGTCACTAGGACAACTAAAGAAAACTTTTCTAGAACAAAGTTTTGATAAAAGTATAATATACATGTACAGTAAAGTATAAAAACAATAAGTAGTAAAATGTAAATAATTCGATCTTTGACAATTTTTAGTTTCAAATAGTTAAAAAACGTATAAACAATCTATTCCACTGTTAACCCTTAACTGGTCAATTCCGCATTTAACGTGTCTAGACCCCCCCCCGTTCAAAAATGCTATCACAGTCCTTGAAATTTAAATTTTAAACTGATTCTAGTGAATTTCCCTTTAGTAAATTTGTCCTAAAATGACCCATATCTGTCAGTAAATTAGACATGAAATAAGAGCAGCTTAAAATAGCCCTAGCGCGTTAAGTGTATTTCTAGCCCATTTTCTATTGTGTCGTAACCAGTTATGGGTTAAAATCATCAATTGTAAGATCATAAAAGCGGAATGTTACTGCATTGTCTGTGAGAAAATCTAACGATGCTATATTTGTCTCTCAGCATTAATTTTTTGAATTCAGGTTTCCCAGAAATTCTAAGAATTCCAGATAATGTATTTTGAAATAATCATTCTAAGACGAAGTGTCTCATATTAAAATCGTGTTTTATGATTAATATGTTAGTATGATTTTTTTTTTTTTTTACTTGAACTGGTTTTATCTCGTTTTCTCTATGTTGGAAAATCAGGAATAAAGCGATATGCTCACTATCTGGACATGTAATAGTTTATGGATATTCTGATACCATTGTTGGTAATATGCGTTATTCAACATCACCATATCTTGCACCCAAACAAATGTCGATCTTACCTTAGTACGTTAGTATGTGAGTTAATTTGAGTAACAAATATTTAGAAAATAAACAATAAATAAGGCACAATTATTGTGAGTGAAATGTCATTAATTTATCTAATGACGATCTAGTACATAGAATACCAAAAAACATATACAGGTCGTACAAAAACCAAAACCCTGTTTATGTACAGTACAGTAATCCTATCCACGACGATGCTCATAATGTCAATAAATTATTATGATATTATATAGTATTAATTTTGATATGCTTTTTTGAGTATTTTGTTGATGTAATGGTAAAGCGTTCCGACCATTATGAGCATGATTGACTAATGGTATGGCCCTTATCCGCCTTACTATACTAAACTATACTTAAACTATACATGTAATTATATATGCACATAATTAAATAAATAATATATAAATAATGCAAACTTGCTATGAGTCTATCATATTATATATATGAAAAGGACAATATTCTCATCTCAAAAATAAGCATTATTATATCGCATCAGTGTATCGAAGAACACGAGTAAGGCATCGCAATTCAGCCTACGGTGTGACAACTAGTATGACGAGATGCTCTACGTTTGTTCTTACTGTTGATAATACATGTCATATATTCATTTTTCATAGAAACTACTACACATGTCAAACATAATACCCTTCTTTCATGCAATATAATTTGTTCTTATAATGAGACAAACGATAAATTAGTTAATAAAGCAGCGTGACAACATGATAGTTATAGTTTGATACTTGTATATTTATTGTAACAATATCGTGTATATTGTTTAAGTAATCGACATGTGATTTTGTAGAGTATGTAATGACTTTTAGATAAACTAAAATTAAAGCAGAGTTGTGTTACATAATGAAAGTTTGTTCCTTAGAGAAAAAATGTATAGTATTCTAGATTATAGTAATAATCAACATATCAATCATTGTGAGGATTGAGAGAAGATCAAATCTATATCACTAATAATTCTATACTTGTCACTATAAATTATTTCTAATCATTTTGTCTTAAATTCAGGTTTCTTAGAATGCCAGATATGTTATTTTGAAAATATTATTAAAAGAGATGGTGTCTCATTTTAAAATAAATATTTTATTAATGTCTTTGTTTGGCATGGTTAATGTCATATACGTACAAAATGTATACGTAGTGATGTCTTTGTATTTTCTGATGTGTTTCTGCTATTCACGTAAAAAGATGATTTTCTGAATTTATATGATTTATATTCCATGTTTTGTTGGATTGGTTTCTTGATAAAACATACAATTGTCATGCTCCTATAAATATCGTTGTATATAACAAGTCTAATCAAGTTAAGGAGTAAAATCCTTAATCCATAATTAAAACTTTACTGCTAAATTTTAGTATAAGGACATTCAAAACCGATGTTATTAACAGAATGATTTTTCCTACATGAAAAGCAGCAAAAGTCGCATGGTTTTGCAATAAGCAAGTATATCTATATTGTGAACGTTTATTGTATATAAAACTATCATAAAATTAATAATATTTTTTCAAGAACATCGTACTCCAGCTCTTTTTATAGCGGAACCTTACTCTTACAAATGTGAGTTCAAGTAAAACTTAAGGGATGCCGGGTTTTCCTAATGACAAATTAACTTCGGCATCGTTGAATGTCACTAAAGGACTTTCCATTCTATTCTGTATGTTCTAAGCATAAGTAAGCATTAACACAATCTATTTTTACAAATCAGCATTAAAATATTAATGTTGTTTCTTTTAGATAAGGCTTACATGTTTTCAATTCTAAATAAAAACCCATTTATCGTAAGATGCTTTTCTTATAGTCTTGTTTAATGTCTTTTTATTTCTAGTGTATTGTAGAGCTAGTAGAGCAGTGTATTGTATCAGTTATTATCTTACTATTTTAAACGTGTACTTTTTGCTTTGATATAGATTGATAGTTTGTACGGGTTGTCTTTTATGTTAATTAGTCTTAATTTTAGCTCGATTGTGAAACAAGTTCTTACAACTTATATTATTCACTTTCAAATCCACTTCTTAATCCTTTAGCGCTGATCTATTGGGGTAAACTTTCTTGGCCAAGGAAACAACGGTGTAGGTTTATTTAATTTTTCAGTGGAAGAATTTTATTTATTCAATAAACAAGTTAAAGAGAGGTATATATTTTTATATACATGTACACGATATTTATCTGTTCGAGTAAAACAAATCAATACATACAATCTTTAACCGGTTTTAATACTTAAATTATATAAAAAAAAAGAATAAAAAAGAAACAATTTTGCCTTTCAATAATTCAAAATGTGTAATTTAGATTTCTCAAAACTAAAATGAAAATATCAATGTATATTGACAAGTCAATGCATATTAGAGATATACAGATGATCATGTCTAGTACCTCACATTTAACTCTGATATTTGCTATAATCTAGACGACAATACATTCGTTCTCTAAGGAACTAATATTTGTTATGTAACACTAATCTATTTTAATAATGGTTTATCTAAAACGTCATTACATAACATGTCAAGTCGTATGTGTATCTAGTTTTCATCATACTCATTTTGTTGTTTGCAGATTAAATAGAAATCACAAAATGGACTAAAACTAATTTATAACTACGTGAGCAAAGAAAATTGTCTATAAGCAAAATTGAAATCTTTACATCGTCTACAAGTCTTTTCAAAATAAACAACAATCCTAAGAGTTTCTGTTTTAGTACTACAGTGTATTTTGTACTTGCCAAGTCATATTAAAATTGTTCTAAAGCCTATGAAAGTTTCTAATTGGTGGCAAAAATGTCTCAAGAAAGAAATTACGTCATTATTGTAAATTTCCAAGGGACAAATACTTGTTGAAGTAACAAATATAGGAGGGTGTTTTTATCTTATTTGTTCACATTTCTTGCTATGTGTTTTATATCAACTGTATGTGAAACTTCTGACATCGGTTTGGCAACTATGTATTGGGTAGAAGCAAGACAATTCCATAAATGAAACTGATATTGATAGAAAAAGAGTAAAATTTGAAATACATAGAAACAGGATATGTTTTGAATATGGAATGTATCATACAACATGGAATCCACTTTAATAACTATACAATATTTTTGGTTTAACATTATAGCATATTGACAGTGCAATAGTATCGGAAGTCTTATTATTTTAAATATCGTCCATAATAGGCATGAAATAAAATTACATTTACACATTCATGGTTCAAAATACCAGTAATTGTAAATCTTGAGACAATGGTGACCTTTGTTTATGCGTCGCATGAAATAATGTTCGTGTTGAATTTTATAGTTTTGAACTCTTAAGGTCTGGCAACTGTGATTCTATATCAGTATTAAGTGCCTTCGTATTTTAAACGTAATGGTAACTAATACACACGTGATACAACGTAAAATAGCAAAACAATGTATACACTTAATGAATAAATGGTTAAGAATTGAAATAGAGAAGTTTTACCGAACTGAGTATATCTGATTTATTTCAGTTTAAACATAGTCCGATATTAAAAAGTGTCATTCTTTTACAACAATTTAGAAAATTAAAAAAAATAATGTTACCACCTAATAAGGTCAAGATATCAGTACCACGTGACTAAGATATCCAAAGTCTACTGATTAAAGAAGAAAACAGTAAAACTCCGCCTTTTCATTATGTAAGGTATTTGACAGTTCATTGACCGTCTTTTATTCTATCAAAGGAATAAAACAGTCTGATGAATATTCTAAAGAAAAAGTCAACACAGCTATAGTATAGATATCATCCAGACATACCAATCATGTATGTAAACTATTACTATTATCTTTTAAAAAACAAACTCTACCTATGACACTGTGTTAATTCATAACATAAACTTTGTACAGAATGATACTCACTGGGATTATAAACCTAACGACCAGACATTTACAATTTCCATGGAAATTTGTTGATTGATATTACAGAAAAATGTACTGCTTTTGCAGTTCAATATTTGCACATGATTTAAAACTTTCGAACTGGGAAAGACTTGTCTTACAAAGGTTGCCATATCATAGTCGGTGATTGACACAAACACAAAAAGTATGGACAAGTTACGTATGAAATTTAAAAAAAATTATATCTTACATTCTGTACATGATTTTTTTTTTATTTAATGTCTTCATGCGGAGATCTACAATCTCTCAGTATTACAGAAACTAACTACAATTGGTAACTAAGGCAACCATAATAACAAGTAGTTCTAATAATTAATTGAAACATCAAGTTACACTTTGACATCTTATTTATAATTGTTACAATTTTTATCAGCTTAACCGATTTTTTGTATACTTCATATAAAACGGGAAAAATATTTCAATAACCTTTAAATTTTCGACTTGCTGACGACTTAAGATGTCAAATGTATTCATAATAATACTTGTGTACTTTTTAAATTCTTCATAAATTAGCAGATGTTTAAATAAATTTAATTTTTATATTTATTCCTGTTTTCCATTTTTGTGTTAACTGACTTTTCGGTGTAAATGGTAAAATTGGCTGTTACGTTTATTACGTTGTCTTAACAACCATACATTTTTTAATTAGGCCGGGTTTGAACATTCAAGTAAGAATTTTTTTCCATTACTTTTTTTTCTAATCCGCCATTTATTCACAGAATTAAGTGGAGTGTCGCTCCTGTTCTATTCACTAACCCATATGTGCAATGTTTAATAAAAAGTTGTTATTTTGAAAATTGAAACTGTGCATAATTTTGTAACTGTTTCAACCACAGGCTGTCGGCATGAGACAGTCCCATCAAAAATATTGTATACACACACACTCACACACACACATATATATAGTAAAGGTATGTAACTCATCACCACAGAAACCTCGAAAAAAATGACCTGTCTTATTCAACGGGCTCCTGTGTTTTTATTTCATGATCGATTTTCGAAAACTTGGTCTTATTTATCAAAAAAATGGTTGATCTGTTGATTGCTTACAAAAGCTTATTAATTAAAAGCTATTGAAGAAAGTTATGAGACGTTAAACAGGAAAATTGTCCAGGTCGTTACTGTCTGGACCTACCGAAAACCGTTTCCTTCTCGAACGTAACTCATAGATGTGTACGTGGAACTCCGATTAAAATGAACTAAAAACAGAGAAAATAATTTTTAAATCACTAGCCTCACTCACAGTCGCCTAAGGCAAATAACTTGATCACTATCATAACTTTTCCTTGACTTGTCGTGAGTTGTTTTCGTTGGCCTCCATTTTTAGAAAGAAGTCTAGGCTAAAACCGAACTCATACCGTTTTACGGATCATACTACTCTACTCGAGGACAACTCAACCCATGACAATTAACACGTTAGTAAATTTGAGCTCTATAATGAAATTAATTCCGTAAAACTAAAGATAAAGAATAATTATAAATTATCAGGAAACAGTTTTATAGTTATCATAACATTTTATGTAATTTTAATCTATAATACATAGAACTACAATATCACTAACAACGTAAAACGCTATCTTCATTTTTACGCCTTTCTAATTGTAACATACTGTATCTGAAAAATAGTAATCAATAATCACCTGATAAATATATTAACTTTATCATTAACTCACTTTTAAAATTCATTCAGTTCTGAACGATGATGTTTTGTCCAGAATAGCTGTTTGAATATAAAAATGCGTTTATTTGTAACGGGTTGAGTTGTCCTCGGTTAGAGTTGTATGATCCGTAAAAATGGTATGAGTTCGGTTTTAGCCTAGACTTCTTTCTAAAAATGGAGACCAACGAAAACAACTCACGACAAGTCAAGGAAAAATTATGATAGTGATCAAATTATTTGCCTTAGGCGACTGTGAGAGAGGCTAGTGAGTTAAAATATTATTTTCTCTGTTTTTGGTTCATTTTTATCTGAGTTCCACGTACACATCTATGAGTTACGTTCGAGAAGGAAACGGTTTTCGGTAGGTCCAGACAGTAACGACCTGGACAATTTTCCTGTTTAACGTCTCATAACTTTCTTCAATAGCTTTTAATTAATAAGCTTTTGTAAGCAATCAACAGATCAACCATTTTTTTTATAAGTAAGACCAAGTTTTCGAAAATCGATCATGAAATAAAAACACAGGAGCCCGTTGAATAAGACAGGTCATTTTTTTCGAGGTTTCTGTGGTGATGAGTTACATACCTTTACTATATATATGTGTGTGTGAGTGTGTGTGTGTGTATACAATATTTTTGATGGGACTGTTTCATGCCGACAGCCTGTGGTTTCAACACGTTGATTGACTTTTATCTAAAACATTTAAAAATGAGGTGTAATCAAAACTTGCTTTCAGACCTTATGTAAAATGCGTATAATAGTGTAACAAAAAACGTCAAAACAATATTTTGTGGTTTATAGTTTATAAAGCAACGTCCGTGGTACGATAGTAGGGGAGGCCCATACATGTATCCTAGCATAAAAAATTCAATATGTAAAATCGAAGTTTCTTCTTGAAGGGCAAATTTGTCAGTTCCTTATGAACAAGGAAACTAGCAAAAATATGTCCAGAAAAGCTAATGAAGCACGCAGCCGCCGCATTTAATTTTAATTAAAAAGTGGAATAGAATAGTACATCATAAAGAAAATTATTACTTTTGCAAGATATTTTCTTGAAAACATTAATTGAATGCCATATCGACAATAGTTACCAAGACAATTCAAGTTCGCATAGTGCCACTGTCTAGTCAATCTGAAATTTTCTCTGTGGCTCTCGTATATTAGACTGTTTCATTAGAAATCGATCCAGTCATTATTAAACTTGCAGTTTTTTGTAGCCATGGAAAATAATAACAGGTATTTACAGAGATATATTTAAAATACCGTGTTTGTTGTTAACTTCAAAGAAATGAATTATTAGAGAAGACAAAGATGTCAAATAATTAGTTCACCATTTGTTGGAGCTGCGTAGCTAGGATTTTAAACAGAAGGCTTCTTCATAAAAGTATAAACAGAAACCATTGCGGACTCCGTTAACAGATATCATAAAGACCATTTTCATATTTTAATTTAATTGTGTGCGCGGAGAATAATACGTAATCAGATAAAAAACATAACAATTGAAATTTAATTTAATTTGAATCTATAACTTGTTATGTCCACTTATAAGTCAGTCAGAATATGCCTACGTCAAAAAATATAATTATCTATAAGTAATACATATGTTTATAATTTAATACTCAACTAGACCTAACACAGATTCTCTTCAAACTTTTAGGTAATGGACCGTTAATTTGTTAAAGAGCTTTATTAAAGACTTCCATAAAAGCCTCCACATTTGTGTTACTTTATATTATTTTATTAAATTCTGATGCCCTGCTAAGTCTTCATATAATTAAAGGAAGACCGGGTTCACATAATATTCGGTAAATTCTTGATGACATTTTCTTGTTCATCGTCTAGTTATTAAAATATTAAATTATCCACGAACATCACTAGGTAATACAAAAGTTTAATCAGTCCCTTTGTCTAAATTTCAACGAAGTGCTTACATTGATTCTTCATATACGTTAATAAATGTGAAAATTTTGGTGAAATTCTCATGTAATGGCATAACCAACCCAGAAAAGGCTCGAAGCTAAAATACCTTTGGAACACTTGATTCGAAATCTTGCGAGTATCTTACTGGAAAATATTGAAAGTAAGAGAATTTTTGGGTAAAAAGAGGAAAAACTTGCTACACTTTTTAATCAATTTGTGAAGAAATAGGAGTATCTTGAAATAGCCCTAGAGCGTTAAAAGAAAAATTGCCACTTTTCACCTGTGTCGCAACCAATAAAAGATGAAGATCATCAATTTTAAGATTATAATAGCGAAATGTTACTGCATTGTCTGAGAGAAAATCTTACGATGCTATATTTGTCTCTCAACATTAATTTTTGAATTCAGGTTTCCTAGAAATTCTAAGAATTCCATATAATGTATTTTGAAAAAATCATTCTAAGACGAAGTGTCTCAAATTAAAATCATGTTTTATGATTAATATGTTCGTTTGATTTGGTTCTTTTACTTGAACTGGTTTTATCTTATTTTCTCTATGTTGTAAAATCAGGAATAAAGCGATAAGCTCACTATTTGGACATGTAATAGGTCATGGATATTATGATACTATTGTTAGTATTATGCGTTATTCAAAATCACCATATCTTGCACCCTAACAAGTGTCCAACTTACCTTGGTACCTTAGTATGTGAGTTCATTTGTGTAACACATATTTATGGAATAAACAATGAATAAGCCACAAGAAACTTGATTGAATATCATTAATAATAGTTCGTGCAAAAAAGCAAACCCCTTTTATGTAAACAATACAATGAACTAATCCACGACAGGGGGTGCTCAGGATGATAATAAAATATTTTCGAGAATTAATTTTGATGGTGATGGTATAGTGGTTATCCGCCTTACTAATAAACTATACAGCCTCTATTTTCAATACTGTTCTAGCTTTGAAATAGATTGGTTTATTTTAATGATCACACACACCGTTATGTTTTTTGTACGAACATTAATCTAATTACGATCTTGTACATAAAAACAATAATATCAAAACACATTTACAGTTCGTACAAAAACAAAACCCTGTTTATGTAAACAGTTCAGTGAACTAATCCACGACTTGCTCATAATATCAATTCTATATTGTATTTATTTTGATATTTTTATGAGTGTCTTGTTTGTGTAATGATTAAGCGTTCCGACCATTATGAGCATGATTGACTAAGGGCATGGCCCTTATCCGCCTTACTATACTAAACTATACTCAAACTACACATGCAAATATAAATGCAAATAATGAAATAAATGAAATATAAATAACGCAAACTTGCCAAAAGCCAATTATATTATACAAATAAAAAGGACAATTTTCTCATCTAAAAAACATTATTATATTGTATCAGTGTACCGAAGAACACGAATAATGAATCGCAATTCAGCCTACGGAATGAAAACTAGTATGACGAGATACTCCACGTTTGTTCTTACTGTTGATCATTTACGTCATGAATTCATTTTTCATAGAACCTACTACAACTGTCAAACATAAAACCCTTCTTTCATTCAATATATTTTGTGCCCGTAATGAGACAAACGATTAAATAGTTAAAAAGCAGCGTGGCAAATTGTAAGTTAAAACCTGAGACTTGTACATCTTTTGTTACAAAACCGTGTATATAGTTAAAGTATTCTACACGCGATATTTGTGAGTATTTAATGACTTTTTAGACAAACCAACATTAAAGCAGGGTTGTGTTACATCATAAAGTTTATTTCTTTAGAGAATGAATGTATTGTATTTTAGATAATAGTAATTATCAGTATATGAACCATTGTCAGAATATGAGGTTTTAGAGAAGATCAGCTGTATATCTCTAATAATTATATAAAGTTAGCACTTTATATTATTTCTATTCTTTTTGTCTTAAATTCAGGTGTCTTAGAATGCCAGATATGTTATTTTGAAAATATCCTTAAAAGAGATGGTGTCTCATTGAAAATTTTTTTTATTTCTAATGTCTTCGTATAGCATGATTAATGTCATATATACGTAGTAATGTCTTTGTATTTTCTGGTGTATTCTTGGCATACACATACAAAGATGTTTATCTGAATTCTCTTTATTGCATGAATCTATTTCTTGAAAACTTGTTGATTTATATTACATGTTTTATTAGATTTGTTTTTTGGTATAAAACATACAATTGTCATGCTCCTATCAATATCGTTTTCTAAGTAAAGTCTATTTAAGTTAAGGAGTAAAATTCTTCTTCCATGAATAAAATATACTGTAAAATATTATTATAAGGACCATTAAAACCGATGTTAATAACAAAATGACTTTTTTCTTCTCAAGTTAGGCATTGACAATTTAAAACATCAAAAGTCGCATGGTTTTGCATGACCAAGAAAATCTACATTGTGGAAATTAACTGTACATAAAACAATTCTAAAATCATTTTTTATCTGGAATATCGTACTTCAGCTCTCCTTATAGCGGTTATAGCCAAACTTTACTCTTGTAAATGTGAATTTCAGTAAAACTTAAGGGATGCAGGGTTCTCTTAATGACAAGTCAACTTATGCATTGTTGAATGTCACTGGAGGACTAACGTAGATGATGAATCCCATTTCATTCTCCACGTTCTGAAGCATTAGCAAGCATTAACAAAATCTTTTCTGCAAGTCTGCATTAAAATATTGATGCTGTTTCATTCAGATAGGGCTTACATCTTTTCAATACTAAGCAAACAAAATTATATAGTAAGATGCATAAGCCTTGTATATTATCCTTTTATCTCTAGTATTATGATAATCGTGTAAATGTTTGCTTTGTATATAGATTGATATTTTGTGCGAGTGTCTTTTATGTTAGTTTGCCTTAATGTAGCTAGATTGAGAAACAAGTTCTTACACTTTAGATTATTCACTTTCAAATCCACTTCCTGTTCCCCTAGTACTGAGCTAATAGGATAAACCTTTTTGCGCTCAAGAATGGGAAGGTTTAATTCTCCTGCTGAAAGAACTTATTTTCAAAACACAACATGAAGAAATGTATAAATTTTCGTTTAGTATAAACACTACTTTTCTGTTTGAGTGAAACTACAAAGGAATCAATAAATGCAAACTCTAAACGATTTAAATGCTTTAATCATATAAAACAGAATAAAAAAGAAACAATTTTGCCTTTTAATGGTTCAAAATTTTTAATTTAGATTTGTCAGAACTAAAATGAAAATATTAACGTTTATTGACAAGTCACGGAATATTAGAGATAAACAGATGATCATCTCTAGTATCTCACATTCAACTATTACTATAATATATAATACAATAGATTCATCCTCTAAGGAACTGACATTTATAATGTAACACTAATCTATTTTAATGTTGGTTTATCTTAAACGTCATTACCTGAATGTCACGACGTATGTGTAGCTATTTAAACATAAAATTCCCTTTGTTGTTTGCAGATTAAATGGAAATCACAAAATAGACTAAAACTAATTTACGATTACGTGAGCATAAAAATTTTCTGAAAGCAAAATTGAAATCTTAAAATCGTCTTCAAGTCTTTTCAAAATGAACTACAATTCTAAGAGTTTCTGTTTACAAAAATGTAAGTACTACAGTGTATATTGTACTTGCCAAGTCACATTAAAATTGTTCTAAAGATAATGGAAGTTTCTAATTGGTGGCAAAAATGTCTCAAGAAAGAAATTACGTCATTATTGTAAATTTCCAGGGGACAACTACTTGTTGAAGTAACAAATATATCTGGAGGCTTTTATATCTCATTTGTTCACATTTCTTGCTATGTGTTTTATATCAACTGTATGTGAAACTTCTGACATCGGTTTGGCAACTATGTATTGGGTAGTAGCAAGACAATTCCATAAATGAAACTGATATTGATTAAAAAAGAGTAAAAAGATAGAATGACTTAAAAGAAAGGTCGATACGTTTTAAGGTAGACAGTTTTCAGACTGCTTCAGTATAACTGTATTGTAAAAAGAACTTGTGAAATAAGTTAAAATAACATTAAAATTTGTTCATTTGATGAATAAATGGTGAAGAATAAAAAGAAAGATTTTTTTCCGAGACAAAAAATATGTGATTTAACATTTTAACACTGTCTAATATCATTAATGTGTTTTTCTTTTTAACCCACCTTACAAATAAGAACAAATAATACCATGTGTCAAGAAGGAAAGCAGTAAAATAATTGATAACGCTAAGCTCGTGTGAATTATGTACTCATTAGAACACAATGAACCTTAAGTTAACAATGTCACACCTTCATTCATTAATTAAAATTTAGACATTTTGAATTTTGATCTTAAATGGTGAGATGTTTAGGATTTAAAAGCTATTCAATAATAAAGCTTTTAAGGCAAAAAGTGTGTCAAAAATAGAAATAACATTAAAAATGAAAAGCGATTTTTGTGACAAAACTATCTCTGGAGAATGTTGATGCCATTATCGTAAACTTCTTGGAGGCAAATATTTGTTGGTTTTATATCTGGGCATCTGAAGAAGAAATGAATGATATTTTTTGTTGTTTGTCGCCAGAGTTCACGTTATTGTTGTCACGTATTCATTTCACTCGCTGCACTAACCGTATCTTATTAAAGCGTTTGCTTTTAAAAAGGATAAAACATAAATGTGAAAATTAAATGATGTAAAACAGATATCAAGAGTATTAAAATCTATGGCCAAAACGTAATCCAAGGGATCATTTTTAATATTTTTAAGTTGGAAGTTAAATTCAGTTCGTCGTCTTCCAAATACATGAGGATGTTCAAGTTAAAAGATGAAATGCAGTTCAAGGTCTTCTTCCAAATACATGAGGGTTCCCACTACTTCAAAGGACTCAGTTGGCACAAATCTGAGAGCCACATGCTTCGGCATAAAACAGGAGATTTAGCCTGTCTAGGAGGAGTGAGTATGTTGACTGACCGCCCAACAAACAAACAAAAAAACAATTCGTTTATGTCAAATTCTAAAATGTGTATTAATTTATATTTGTCTCGATTCTGGTTCTTTGAAATGCTTACGTATCAAAACTGAACATTAATTTCTTCAAACTGTTAAGTCAGTATCATAGACATAAAATCATATTGTTACACTCCCATACACTAACAAAGTACAGTTTAACATTTAAACGAGACATCTTTCCAAGAAACACACCTGGGTTATCTGGAGCTTCTTGGAAATACACCATTTAATTTTAGTTTGTATAATGATACCTTTATGACAGACTCGGTTGGAAGCTTTGGAAGTATCACAGAATATGGCCCTTTCTCCTTTCCCCTGGTCCAGCGCTACACAAATAGTATGATATAATGCAGTAATTTTGTTCACAGTGGAGTCATTTTTACCTTTATGCCACACTCGGTTGAAAGCTATGGAAATATCCCACAATATGGTTCTTTCTTCTTTTCCCTGGTCCAGCGCTTCACAAATAGTATGATATAATGCAGTAAGTTGTTTTACAGTGGAGTCATTTTTTTCACAAAACCTGATTGCAGAGAAGTAATTAAACTGTTTGAGACAAGGAAATTGAAGAGATATTTATGCACTATATTTCAGAAAATTTGCTTATAACTAATCTTCCCACAATACTTGTGGCTAATGACTAATAAAGATATTAATTGAACTTGAATGTAAATATACTATTGTTATCACATTCATTGATTTACCCATGAGTGAAAATGATATCGATGTGTTTTTTCTCAAGTTATTCTAAACGAGCTATAAACAAGTTTTAAATGTATAGCAATACAGTGATCTCATATTTTAAAGTGTGTATCAAATTATATTTGTCTCGATTCTGGTTCTTTGAAATGCTTACGTATCAAAACTGAACATTAATTTCTTCAAACTGTTGAGTCAGTATAAAATTATATTTTAACACTCCCATACACTAACAAAGTACAGTTTAACATTTTAAACGAGACATCTTTCCAAGGAATACATCTGGTACATCTGAAGTTTCATAGAAAACTCAATATTTCTTGGTAAGATAATGGAAGTTTTTGACGCATATAATATAGACTTGAAAGTACACTCGCTAGTTATTATGTTTTAAACGTTGCTGACTTAATAAACTGATAATGTTACAACTAGTTGTTGGGTCGTGGATTAGATTCCTGGGCAGATTCTACATACGTTCGAGGAGTTTAAACTTTTATAATATAATATAATATAGACTTTAAAATGTGCACCCGTTAGTTATTTTCTTTGAAATATACATATTATGTGTCACTAAACATTAATTTTCTAACCAAGTTTTAAACTTTTTAAGCTTTTAACCAAGAAATTCCAGAATTCCAAGATGTGTTCCTAGGAAACGTTTCTTTCAAAGGTTACAGGCTTTATACACTGGTAAAGTGACAACTTGTCATTGGCTCGTGGGTTCGATTCTTAGGCAAGGCCTTCATGCGTTCGTGGGGTTTAAACTTAAACATTTTTAATTTGTTTAAACGCCTATTTCTTTATTACATTTCCAATGACGTTGTACAAAATGATTAATTAATCAATAAATGATAATAATAATAACTATAATAATAATAAATAAATAAATAAATAAACCTCCACCATTAATATATACAAGTACACTACTAAATTAAAATTCAACACACATGATGTTAAAAAGTGTCACTTGATGACCGCCTAAAAGCCATTTTCTGGGGTTATTTATAGATTTTGTGTTTCCTGAGAGCTAACCGCAATGTTTGGCCATGAAATATTATCAAAAATTTAGATTTTAAACTTATATTTAATACTTTTATCAAAAAATGTTCGTGAAGAAATCACTGTGTTAAAAGTTCGTAATAAGTTTATTGGCTTAATTTCACAATGTACAATTATACTGTGCGCTAGCACAGGTTGAGCTTTTAGGATCGTTGAATGTCCGGCGTTCGATGTCTGTCCACAATTGTTTGTGAACACTCTAGTGATCACGTATTGCTAAAACAATTTGGTCACATTGCTAAAAATGAAAAATATTACTCCCGAGTGGCTACTGTTTTTATCCAAATATCGTTGAAATTAGTCTGAAAGGTTGTTTGATGATTTCTAGGTCAAGTTACAAAACATGTTATCTTCCTATACAAGGCCTACATGTGAGACATTTGGTGTGACGAAAGATGTGATTGACCAATACTAAGATACATCTCGTCATTGTTTACATCCATGTGTTCACTATTTACCAAATAGATTTTATAACTTGATTCTTATTTTACTCTGATTAATGCATATATCCATGATATTCAGGTGAGCGATATAGGGCCATCATGACCCTCTTGTATAGGTATGTTTTTCATGTCATTATTGAATTAATAATTACTAGTGTAGCAAAGTTATGGTTAAAACGACTAATGCCTTTTTATAAATTTATAATGAATAAAAAACGTGCAACTTTTTCTTGATATATTATGTCTGTATTATTTCCTTTAGAAAGTTTCACAAATATTATTCTTCCAACGAAATCATGAGAATTGAATACTTGTCCCCTTCCCGCTTTAATTTGTCTTCTGAAATAATGTCGTTTTTGTGGGAACGCGTTTTCATTTGAATGTTTCAATTCAAAGCCCCTTATGAATTGCAACTTGTGTGTTTTTTTTCTTCAATAATTTTTATCCCATTATGTTTTAGAAGAAGTCTTGTTGAAACAACTTTCTCGAAATAACCAAACTAAGCTCTAAAACGATTTTTGTTTATACATATTCAAAAGCACAAAATGAATATAATTTGCTTTTTCAGAAGGGTCCCTATTTAGAAATGGACACTTTGCCAGACTTGAATTAATAAACCATAATGGTTTAAAACTTTATTGTGTCTCTGATGCATGTTATAACTGCGATAACTTCGTGGTTGTAAGACTTTCTTAAATCTTTTGTAAATGAATGTATCTTCATACAGTGGCTTTAATGGAATGTTTTGGCACTCTATGCGGTAACTCAACATTTTTCAGACGGCAATTGTCCTAATTACGGTCCCTTGATAGACTAAGATCTATGGATCCAGGCTTTTGACAAAAATAGTTCTTGCCAGTTGCTTACAATTGCCCTAGAATGCATGTGGACCGTAGATAATTTTGGAAATTGAATCCAAGAACCCCGAATTCAAAGCCAGAACCGCTAGTCACTGGCTATCCTGTTGAGTATGACTTATTTTTTCCATTTGAAAGTATCGCGAGAGTTTTGGGGGATTAATTTCCATAATACTGTTCAAACTGAATTAAGTGTCGATGTTTTAATTTTTAGTTACCTCCCTTTGATCCTTCTATAAATCAACTAAAAGGGAGATAACATATCCTCATTTTGTTCGAACTAATAGCACGTTCGAAACGATTCTGGTTCCTGTGCTTATCGCTCGTTGCATTGTGGGACGATATAACTAAAACACGCAATAGAGAATTTTGGGCGAAACGAAGCAGACATTGGCGAAACGACAAACTAACTACATAACTAAATTGCATGTGTCTGTAATGATATTAGAAATTACTCCTAAAATATTTTTCGAGAAAATGCAATTTCGCGAAAAATTAGATGCCGCAAATAAAACTTTCTATACAGAAAGAATACTAAAAGCGTCAGCTGCATCATCTTTTGATGCTTTGTCGGGATTTAGCTTCAAGCATATAAGATCAGAAATGCGCAGACAATCATTTAAATTTTATAATCTAGCATAGCTGAATATTTTAGAGTAAGATGTTTTGACAAAAAATAAGAAATTATCCAGATATTTCTGGTCATAACTGCAACTTGTATTTTTTGCGATTGATGAAACCTTATTTGTCATGCATGCATTAGAAGTTAGAATGATTTTGAACTCCAGAAATAGATGATGTTTATTTTTTACGTTTTAAAGAACAGTTAAATGAAACCATATGTAAACATTTTGCATGCAATTTATTAGTTAATGCTGTCTCATGCGCGTGGGCATTATTATGTTATATTATACCTTCAAAAATTGCTTTTTCTTTTCGTATTTAAAACATAGCGGGTCACGATCAGTAGACTTGCGTGCTACCAACTAAGCTAGCCGGGCGACTCACGATCAGTAGACTTGCGTGCTACCAACTAAGCTAGCCGGGCGTCTCACGATCAGTAGACTTGCGTGCTACCAACTAAGCTAGCCGGGCGTCTCACGATCAGTAGACTTGCGTGCTACCAACTAAGCTAGCCGGGCGTCTCACGATCAGTAGACTTGCGTGCTACCAACTAAGCTAGCCGGGCGACTCACGATCAGTAGACTTGCGTGCTACCAACTGAGCTATCCGGGCGACTCACGATCAGTAGACTTGCGTGCTACCAACTGAGCTAGTCGGGCGACTCACGATCAGTAGACTTGCGTGCTACCAACTGAGCTAGCCGGGCGACTTGCCTAGTGAGATAGACTAGGATTAGTACAAACGTACTCAGTGACATGATCATGAATGAAATTATTCAAAGATATCATACCAACAATCTATTACTAATATTGAATCTTTTTTATTCAAAGAGAGTCGTGGATAATCGTAGCTCTTGTAATGAGTTGAACTGAGTCTAGATTGTTCCACAGTCGTTCTTTTTCGTACAGAGTCACAATAGCGCCGCTAAACGCCGTAAAACTAACGCTAAATGTATTTACTAACGCTAAACGTCGCAATTACCTTGACGGTAAATGTCCCAACATTGTTGCTAAACCCCTTGGTAGTTAATAAAATATATAACAACTCACAAGAATTACGAAGAGCAACTGTGAATTCAAAGTAACCAAACCACAGGATAAGTATGACGTTTAGCGTCCGTGGAAATAATGCGGCGCTACAGTCGCAATGCAATATTGCGTGAATTATTTTTCATGGCAAATCATTCTAACTGTTTACGTTCTAAGCTTTTTATTCACGGGCTCGAATATTGTAGAAATACACATTTATATTGAAATCTAAAATATTACTGTGATACTTTTATTGTCATATTATCACGTGCGATTAAAACACATACATTATATATCTGCCTATTAAAGAAAACATTAGCTTGCGTCTCAAAAGACATTGTTAGTCAGGATTTTATTCTCGTGGTGCCACCAACGTGACAATGTGATATTTATACATCATTGTTTGTATGGGTGAACGTTCTAAAGATAGCATAGTTGAAGGATATTTAAGATCAATACCCATTTAGACAAATCAAAATTTATCTAGAAGTTTCTAATCATAACGCGGACTTTTTTTAGTTTTCAATAGTGAAGCCTTATATGTCATGAATGCATTAGAAGTAAGAATGACGTTTAAATTCCAGAAATAGATCAAGTCTTTACTTATTTTATTTTAAAGAAGCTCTATAATTGTTATCGAAACCATAAATAAACTGTTTACATACGATCTCTCAGCTGACGCTTCCAATCGTTGGAAGTGTTTTGTTGGAATACACACAGCTGCCTATTTAATAAAATAGTTTGAAGCTATTGTCTCGAAAGATATTACTTGCCTTATCAGGTGAAGGTTTACATGGTACCACCACGTGACCATGTGATGTTTATATATCGTTGTTCTTGTGGACATTCTTCTAAAAGAGTTCAATTCTCAAAACAATGTACTGTATTTGGAGTATTTTCTTGAAAAAAAGGAGTGTGAGAACGTGTCAGGAACAGCAACAGCCAATAAACAAAGACATTCCACACAGCCAAATGTTTGTTTGTTTGTTTGGGTTTTACGGCGCACCAACACAAAAAGGTCATATCGCGCCGAAAGCAATCAATGATACTATTAATTCTAACGAAATTAATGACGTAAAGCTCTATATCTTATTATAAACATTTATTTCTTTCAAAAAGTTAAGTATCGCATATGATGAAACAGAATCAAAAAGTTTTTTAAGTGAGTTTACTTTAAAATGTTTGTCACGAATGTATTTAAGATCCTAGAACGTGTTTTACACAGCCAAATAGCAAAGGGGGAAATAATTAATTGGTTAAAACTTTTATAAAAATGACGCCACAAACAAATAACAAAAAACAAGAAACTCGGGTGTTCAACCATGGAATTAACATTGGCATAATGTCTAAATGTACACGTATGTTTATGTTGTATCGATAAACATGTAATACAAGTTAAACAAATATATGTTCTGTTTTGTTCTGTTTTGTTCATAGTAATTGAGTATAATTATACAAAGTGAAAATATCTATTACTTAGGCTAGCATTCCATAACTCCGTGCTCTGTCGTCCGCGTCCGTGCTCGTGATTTTTTCGCTTAACAAAAATGTCGTTAGGTCATACGTTCGATCTGTGTCCGCTTCCGTGTCTGTGCCTTCGTAGTTTCTCTCTATTAATTGCCAAAGATATTTGAGAAAAATAATTGAAACTGTTGGGGAAGAAGATGCAGTTTACGATGTCACTCATAGCGACCACAAAAACACGTCGTGTATAAAAAATATATGGAATTAAGCGACAAAATCACAGAAAATAACGGAGTTGTCTATGTTTTTAGCAATCACAGTTCCTAACATAGCCAGTGGTGAAATGTCGCACTTCTTTTGGAAAAAAGACTTTGTATGAATCTCTAACAACTGCACAAGAACACTTAATTAGCCTCCACGCTTTATATTATATACATGTATTGATATTACTTTCTGAGAACAAACGAAAAGAATGCTCTTCTATATCTTATTGTCATTTAATCTGCACTGTGTAACCGTGATTTTTCGGAAGGCACATCGTCCATGTGAAACCCTATGAGAGTTCGTTTGATAGAGTAGGCACTTAAAATTAAGTATTTTTTTTTGAAAAAAAAGTCATTCAGTTAAATACATCAAATCCAGCAAGATAAAATGTTTGTTAATCAGTTAAAATTCGTTAAAGCTGGCGTCACACTGTCGCGAAATTGACACCCGATGGACATACGAATTTGGAATTTCTAATATCGTACGAAGATGGGCCCGAAATTGGCCGATAATCAATCAGCACCCGAAGCAAGTACGATTCCTACAGAAGGCCACTCGATTGCATCCGATCCACACACGTATCATTCTATATTTCATGCGATCGCATCCGATCTACTCACGAAGTCACCTGAAAGACGCAGATTTTTTCCAAGTTGTAACCCGCAGGACATGCGAAGGCCACACGATGGGTATACGACGTCGTATTGTGAGTATAATGTGTAAGAATGCAGTCACGAAAGCGTCACGTGACTCCCTGTTCCTGGTCCACAGAAAATCTCGAAACATGTATGCAAGAATAGCAAAGATCTACAACGCGCCTGGATATGGAGAGTTTATAGTTATACTTAAGGTAATAAGAACAATGGGATAGAAGGCATTATTTTTTCTTTTAAAAGGCTAGTATTCCAAGGACATATTATAACCGTCACATGCTTGCCATCCAGAGCACCACAGCATGACTCGTATCTTTTCAAAATTCTCAGCAATGGCAGTCTACTCTTCCATTGTAGTTGACCACTGGATCACCTCAGATACAATCTTGAATTTGCTGCAATCGCAAACTTGAACATTTGATATAAGGGATATTGTGTTTGGAGCTACTCTGAAGTTGTAGGACTGGCTTCGATCACCGCAGGTAGGCGTCATAGAGTAATAGCTTGAGACTAGGAGAAAAAGACTTCCTGTATCACTGTACCATGTGTCCTTATTCTGTATTATGCATTATATATCCTTTGTATGACCTCATCGTAGAGGCATCTGAGCCGCCCGGCTAGCTCAGTTGGTAGCACGCAAGTCTACTGATCGAGGGGTCGTGGGTTCGATTCCCGGGCGGGGCATACGTTCGTGGAGTTTGGTCATGAAATTATTTCTACGGCCATTCTCCCTCCTACCAATGATTCTTAATTATGTAGGGCAGTTGTCAGTCACTGACGAAAGTATGTGATTAATAGTTGGTTAACAGCTAAATCCAGAGATTTAGCCTTTCTAGGAGAAACGAGTAGGTTGACTGACCGCCGTTATATGACCTATAAAATGTGTTGCTACAAAACAAACAAACAGTAGAGGCATCTGAGAAGTCTTGTATAGCTATAGAAGCTAGTTGTCAGGCTCGCTAAGTTGGTAACACGCAAGTCCTCTAATGGAGGGGTTGTGGATTCGATTCCCAGACGGAGCATATTTTCGTGGAGTTAGGTCATGAAATAATTTCTACGGCCATTGTCTCTCCTACCACAGTTTTTAAATCATATAGGACAGTTGTCAACCACTGGTAGAAGTATGTGCTTAGTAAAATCCAGAGATTTAGAATTTCTAGAAACGGTGAGTTTGTTGACTGGTCGCCGTGATATGACCTTAACAACGTGTTGCTGCGCTGTAAAAGCCAACAACAACATTTTTTAGAAAAAGTATCATCTTCTGTATTCAACTCCTCTTGTAGAGTACTATAGTTGCCATACATTTGTCGTTTTCCCAAACAGCCATTTTCTGACCCTCAAAGACCCCTATTTCTGTCTTCGATTTTGTCTTCCTTTTCTTGGTTGACTAATCTTCAAACTAATGCAATTCTGCTGGATATTAACTTGTAAATTGTATAATAATTTGCAAATAATCAAATATTATGTAGTCTCAGTAGAGATGTACAAGACTAATTAGGAAGATGGTCGGAGGCAAGTTTTATATGTCAACCATGGTGCATATACAACGCTTGAACCATTTAAATTCGCTTATTCGGTCCACATCGTAGTGCCATCTCGATGTCATCGTACCAAAATACGATAGCGACACGACGGTATCCCGGGGGCTTCGCGTAGTCGTGGTGCCTTCCTAAGACAATCGCATAACTTCTTGTTTCCCTCGTATTGTCTTCTTAAGGCGAAAAATGCTAGATGGCACCGATGATCACACGGAGTAAAGACGAATACTACACGATTGACAAGAAGGCTTTACGATGGCCTTACGATGCCCAAAATTGAAGTACGAATTCAACACGAAAATAAACCTTCGCAATGACTTCCGGCAATTTTTTAGCATGCTTAAAATTTTGCGATCGCTCACGAAGTTGTCACCGGAGCCTAAAAATTCAGCCGATGATCATACGATGGCAAAAGTTGCCCTCACGAATGGCGCGATCTTATAACGATCAGATCCGAATTAAAAAATTTCTTTATTCGTATGTCCATCTTGTGCTTATATCGGGACAGTGTGACGCCTACATAAAAGAATCTGTTTTACAATATATCTTAGCAACAATTCTTTTTATCCTATTTGAAGAGAACAAAGCGTCTTCGCGCATTTTACCTATTCTCCCACGTTCAAAATGGCCGCCCAAGAACTTTTGTCAAACGGTTGTTATGGTGACATTAAGTCAATGTTTTTGGCACAGCTTTTCTAAGCTATCTTTTGACCTATATTATAAACCAAAACAATTTGCTCTACAATTCCTGTTTGTCCAAAGAAATTCTCTTTCGGTGTTGAGAAATACATGAGAAATATATGATACCATTGGTTGTCCTAATTATAAAAGTAAGTCCAAATTTTCAATATGCGGATCTGGCCAAAAGTTAAGTACATTGTATATTTATCAATGCTTTTAATATGCGGGTCCCAAAAAAACGTTTAGTATGCGGTTTCCCAAGTTTTCAATATGCAGATCCCAATACAGTTTAGTATACCGTATTTTTTTTAAAATGCGGATCTCGAAAAAAGTCCCAAAATTTCATTTCAGTATCAATTTTACTTTAGTTAAATTGAGATTTTAATGTAGTTTGAAGTCATATTAGCTGGCTACCGTTTATACTTTAAACAAAATGAACCCTGCACAGAGCCGAATATCATTTTAAAGATATCTCTTCTTTTATTTTTTCTTGTTAGCGATATCTCCATTATTTAATCACACATCGTAGATGACTTTATCATATCATACTCAACAGCATCGATGTTACCATGGTAACTGAAAGAACAGGTGTGACCAGCTATTTTAAGTGTAAGGTAATCCGATAATATTTCCAAACGTTGATGAAAAAAGCCGCTTATAACATTATAATTAACCAATATTAAAGTGTATACGCCTAAAACTCACTGAGAAACCACAAAGAAAGTTTATAAAATACATTCGTGGATTCAAATTTAGCTTTGAAGTGAGAGAATCTAGTTGTAATGTTTAGGTAATATTATTGAGGTAATTCCCTGTCAGAAATGTTTTAACTCAAAAGCTGGTTATGTATTTAATTATATCACTCATAAATTGATACTTGTAATCTTCACACCACAGGTTTGCAAACCATAAATAAGGATATGATAATCAACTATTTAAGGAATGAATGTATAGAAACTGACTTTCATCGAAAAATAAACGTCACTTTTGGTGATAGCTAATTTGCATAAAGGCCGAAGGCCTTTATGCTGAAATTAGCTATCACCAAAATGACGTTTATTTTTCGATGAAAGTCAGTTTCTATACATTCATTCCTTATAATTACAACCATTTTTTGCGAAATTTGCGTTAGAATAAAGACCTATTTTCTAATGCGTAGAGCCAAATTACGCAATAATGCGTAATAGTGCGCATTGATTTCATTCGGTTAACAGTTTTTTAATGCCAACCGTCGGCCATTTCTTTCTTCGATTGGATGCAGTTTTTCATTGTTTTCGGACATAACGGCATGAATGATACATTGAAATGAACATGCATTGAGTTTATTTTTAATAAAAGAACACATGAGAGGTGGTACGCTATTGTGTAACTCTTTTTAACGGTTTAACAAGTTTCAAGTTTCTACGAAGAACACGTGAGTTTATGATGCAAGTTGTGACCTAGATTAATATGTCAACTCGTTGAAACCACCAGTGATTACAAATGAGCGGTTGTTGGATGTACATTTTTCCGAGTTGAATAGCATCTGAGGCTGTGTTATTTAATCATAATAATCAGAATGAGAAAGTTTACTACTGAAATTTGGATCACTTGATGATAACTTAAGCAGTCAGTCCGAGTCAGGAAATTTACATGTCAACACATTGGATGGAAAGACAAGCTATTTTCAGTACTGAGTAAGTGAATGTTTATTATTTATCCCCAAATTACGGAGATTATATGGTTTATATGCTTTTATGTTCTCATGTACATTTTAAAATGATCGGTACTTAGGATAGATTCAAAGTCTGGTCATATTAATCTGGAAGCATTTTCATTCCGGTCTGATTATAAACGTTATAATTATTGACCTTGTTCACTACTCAATGCAGAATGTATATGCATTAAGTATACACATGCACTTCTGCGGATACTACATCATTATGACTAGATACACCTATTATCCAATGTAAATATCATTATGTTATACGTTCTTTTTTACTTTATGAGAGGCAACTTGAGTTATTTTGAAATGTTTGCCATGACATACTGATGTTTGCCAAAATACTGATTACTTATCTTATTGTGGATCAATTTAAATGTGTCGAACTCTTCATTTATTGGTTGTTTTTTTTTGTTTTCAGACAAGAAAGTGAAACTAGATGCCTCGGAAACCAAAGTATTCAGATATCTATGAATGAATACCAGTCCATTAGAGCATGCACTTCAGAAGGGCAATGCCATGAAAATCATTTGAAAAAGAAGACTGATTCGCTAGAAAAATAAATAACAATTTAATGGTTTAAATGCTGTCAATGTAGCTTAAGTTAAAATAAAATATTAATTCTTAATTTTGCATTCAGCATATCATTTACTTCCTGGAACATTACATCTTATGAAATATAGATAAAGAACGGTATTACTGCACAATTGTATTGTACATTAAACTCATTTTAATTTCTTTCAATAAAAGTTGATTGCACCTTTCTTATTGGTTTTGTGTATCATGTACTTTCCATTGACATTATAGTTATTGACCTGTACGTCATAGCGTGGGAACGCGCTAAAAATAGCTTTTGAGTCATGAAAGTAGTTCCGGCGTGACGTCATTCATTCAAAACTGCAGTTTATACGAAAATAAAAGCACATTTTTTTAGGTCACGTGTTCACTTTTGACCAATCGGATTTTGTTATTTCATTCAGGTTGTAATTATTTGTAAATATTAACGCAGAAACTCTGTTAAGGATTTTGACATTTTCATTCTTTATTTTATGTGAGCATCCTCAATATTGACCATGCGCTGCGTACGTTGTTTAAATGTTGCCATAATTGAAACCATTCTCTTGTGTGGAGTCCAAATCACAAAAACTTTTGTCGTTATTGATATAACTATATGCATATCACATTTCATCTATAAAATGGCAAACATGTGATTCCTGAGCAGGTCCCAAAGGCGGGTCCAAAGGGGCGGACCCGGCGTACGCCCCCCCTCCTAAAATTGCAATTAGTCACAAGACTGGAACTACACTAATTCAATGACATAACGTACGTACATTAATTTAAGAACAATGCATTCTAAGAATTTGTGAGATTTTTACATGATCCAACGGCTGTAAAAATATATGATGTATATCTAGATACTTTTATCATATAGCCTGGGAATGAATAGCTTAGGTTCTGTAAATGTGCCTGAATCCCTTAGAAATGAGCTTTCGGGGTCGCATCAACCCTGAACCCTTGTTCATTTTCCTCCCCCAGTAACTTGTATTTTCCGCCCCCCCCCCTCCGTAAATGTAAATTTTTGATCCGCCTATGGACCCGTTTGTTCCACAATTATAGTTAAAGTTAAATTGTGGTTTGAATTTTGCTACATGTCCAGCAAACTGTTCAATTTGTACGATAGCCCCCGATAATTGAAATCACAATGAAGCAGGTGATCATGAACAGTACTCATTTTCGTCTGTGTGAAGTGGAACAACTGTAGATAAGGTCTTCCTCAAGGAAATTACCAGTGCCTTTTAAGGTTCGTATCCCAAGAGCGTGTCTTACTACCGGACCACATGCTTCTCTATCTTTGAAAATTGAAAATATATTTGCAAATATAAGTAGAGACAGGTATGCATCTTTTTAATAGTATTGTATAGTTATACTGCAATGAGGGTATAATCATTATGATACTATTACCTGTGATATTTACAAGGTAGTTACTGAAGTCTTAGACTACAATGGTCATTGTTAAAGGTTTCATTTGATGGTATATCTGTTATACAGGCAGCCATAGAAATTTCACGATTCAATTAAAACTACCTCTATGTATAACTACATGTACTAGCGATATTGAATGATGAAAAAGTATCATTGTTTATTGGTGATGTTTATGTCAGTTAAGTGTAGAAACTGTTCGTGCTGAAGTCATAGTAATTGTTCGTCCAGTCTCACCTGTCATATTTTAACGTCTGTGACAATTGTTTCGAAAAAACTAACAATACTAACGGCGCATCAATGCTTAGTGACGATCGATGAAGTATCAGTGCGACTCCAGTACGAATCACTACGAATGCAACTCTACAAAAGAACGCCTGTTGGGATGGCTAGGATTAGTTAAGGCGTACTCAGTGACATGATCGTGACTGAAAATAATAGGTGTTGTGGTGCTATCGTTCAACAGTGTATCTTGGTCGTATTAAATCGTTTCGATCTGGAGGGGGTCTTGTGAATTCGTACTCCAGCCGTACTAAATAACAAAATAGTACCGAGTCTATTATACATGTTGGATTCGCATGTAACAGTCGTACTTCAGTCATTTTGTTTCGTACAGCGTTGCAATGTATTATATAAATAACACATGGCAGTGAGGGTGACATTACAGATTATCTTACCTCGTACAGAATACTCTTTTTCATTGGCCGAGAGCGGTCACGTGCTGACCATGTATTATCCCATATTAGGTCAGTAGATTCTAATATCCAGTCAGTAACAAAATTTAATAACTTAATTAATTCAGATGGGGGTACTCGGTAAGATAAATTTCCAAGGGTTGATAATCTGTACTGTCATCCTCACTGCCATGTGTTATTTGTTTTATTATACCGAACAAAACTGTAACATGTAAATATTTATTGAACAACAAATAACAACACAGTAAAGAAAACAATCAGTACAATAAAAAAACTGAATTATATCACTAATATACCCTGCCGCGACCGGGATTCGAACCCGAGATCTCCGGATTCGAAGTCAGACATGCTAACCACTATGCCACGGTCGCGGCTATTTACGGCTTCTAATCGTTAATAAGTGGTCTCCCTTAGATAGCGGGTAATATTACCATGTGATCGAACAAAATATCACCCGCTCCGGTATAGGGCTTTAGCATAGGGAAATTCCAGTGAGGTATAATAATATTGCATATCACCCTTATCCACACAAAAGTAAAATCTCATTTTTGCATGTTTTCAGAGCTCACATTTTTAAGCAATCCATGGTTACCTTGATCTCAAATTACTGTCATGAAAAGCAATACAATTTTGATAACATGTCTTTTTATTCATATAAATAAATTACTTGTTATTTTGAACATACTTAGAACTTCTCTTAGTACCCATACACAATTGTGTAAAAAATGTGGTTTCAAAATGTTCGCACAAAATTTTGTTCACCATTCGAAGAACAATTTTCACCTGACAACAATATTGAAGTTCGACTGGCTAGGAGAATGGAAATCTCTGCGGTTTAACGCTGGTCTGAGAAAACACAACTTTTAACAGGTATTGTAGGATTATATTGAACTGTCCGATTGCATAAATTAAAACGTCACATAACACGGAATATTTAATCCTCGGATAAATTTCGGTAGTTCACGTGGAATGTATCGTTAGCAGATAACAGTGATGTATTACATCTTATAAGCAATGAGTATCGAAGTTTGTGTGGCCGAGTGGTAAGGCGGTGGGACTGCCAACCTTTTAGTCGTGGGTTCGAATCCCGATAGAAACATATTTTGTCTCTTATTTTCGTAAAAAACAATGTCTTCATGCATCATAAAAATTATGATTGTCTTTGTTAGTTTTTACCGCTAAATTCGACACTATAAAATAAGGACGCCCAGTAGCGCAAACGACACAGCTTGTGAAACTGAATTATATTTGAGATCGTTTGTTTTGTGGTGTTTTATTTATATTTCAAAAAATGATGCTGAATAAAATGAAACAAAAAATATTCAGAAAATAAAAATGCTAACAATACAAAGAGTAAAAAATGGTATCTTTAGAGTTCGAAATCGCACCCCTTTTAAAAATAGATGTTCTGAACCATTTCACTTTAACCGTACGACTATTCAGTCAGACGAGATAATGTCACTAATTTAACCTACACATTGTATTTTCTATTGCAAAGTTCTATAGAACGCGGAAAATAATATATACAAAGTGCGATAACCGTGTAATTATGCAATCGGACAGTTCAATATAATCGTACAATATCACAAAAAAACGTCGCGGACAATTACATTCTGTAATGCGCGGCCAGATTAGGCGCGACGATATAAAGTTGGGTTAACACCTACGCGTGAAAAAGTAGTCTCATTGTCAAGAGTATCGGACAGTATGTTTTCTGCAACTTTTGCCCTGTTGAATTCATGAACGGACAGAACTTTTAGCAATTTGATTTTTTTAGTAATTAGACATTGTTGGAAAATGTTACAAATATTTGACAAGGAAAAGATTTAGTCTTTAAATTTGATATAAGACCAATCTCCGTAAACAGATATCCTGTAGACCATTGTCGTACATTAGCGAGTAGGCGAGCGGAAAATTTTAGATCGGGTTTTAATCAGATTGATATAAGACTTACCATTATGTATACAGGCTTGGTCTAGAAACGTTATTCTACATGGAACATCAGACTGAAATAGATAATTAAACAAATAATCATACATTGTATACATAAAGGTTACTATTACAAAGATATGGTCGGAATAGAGTAGACAGAGCTGAGCAAGTTTGTCAATTATTAAATTCTGGACAAATTGAAAACGAGTACCATTTTTTGTTTAAGTGCTCTATGTACAATGTGTAAAGAAAACGTTATATAACTCGATACTATTATGATAAACCAAGCATGCAAAAACTGATTGACTTATTATCTTAAAATGACGAACATCCGTAGGGCGTTCTGTTACCGCGAACGTTTCGTAACGTTCCGTAACGTTCGCTAACAGTCATTGTTGAACGACCTGTTAGCGGAAAACGTTTAACGGTTTTAGTATATAGTACGCGAGTATGAAACAACCTGAAACAAAATAGTTCCAGTACATTTTGCAAATTAGTAACTGCCATTGCGAATAGACTATATCCGGAATTCAAATACTTGGGGTTTCCCCTGCGGTACAAACAAACTTTCACTGTTACAATGAAAACACGTGTAAAAAGAACAATAAGATTTGATCCATAGTTCGTGCTGTTTAGCAATAATGTGTAGAAAACTTTATTTGTATCGCCTGTGCACGGACGGAAAACCCATAAATTTGAATTCTGGATTAGGTCTATACACGAAATCGGCGGTGTTACTCCCGTTGATTTAGATCAAAACATTTACAAAAAACAAGTTAACAAGAAAACAAGTCCTCCTCTCCGATTTTTTCTTATAAAATTGAAGTAACGACTCTCTTGTCCGCCATCTTTAAACGTTCGCACTTCAACGGATCGTTCAATTAACTGTTCATAACGGTAACGGTGGTTGGCTAACGTTAAATGCTTACTGAACGCAGGGCTGGTAAAACAAGTGATGATTTATCTAAACTGTGTTTTAAAAATTAGAAAAATATCAACCATTAAATAATAAATATAGACTGAAAACATGATGATACATGTAATATATTATGTTTTTACCATCTATCATTTTTCGTTTTTTATTGTCTTTGTTATATATAAACTTTTACCCTTTTTATAATTTGATATAAACTGTTTATGGATGATATAAATGTACATATTTAAGTCCTTATTAATAATGTATGTTAAATGTATGTTCTGTTTTGTTCTGGTTTTTTTTATGTTAATATTACAATACGAATTCTGACTGTGGTCAACCGGGTCGTATGTTTCTTAATCGTTGTAGTCCTAATAATGACCTATACTTAAACAAACAATGTATTCTAATCCATTCTATTCTTTCAACGTCTTTGTTGTAAAGTCATGTGTTTCATTGAAATAGTGATACTGGGAAAACAGTTATATAGCACTAAATAGAGATAGTACAAAATCGATAAGAGTTGTCATTCAATATTATAATCATAGTGATGGTAGGGTATTAGTGACACATCCAGCTTTGTTTGGATTCATACAAATGTCTTTAGAAATGAGAACCGATTTAATTTAAGATGTGAGAGTTTTTTTTATGAAGCTTTTACTCGTCAAAGCTTATTAAAAATGCATTATCATATAACTGAAGCTTAGTTGCGAAGGTTGCAATATGAATCTGAATAAAACCTCTAAAATTCTCCGCTCGCCTAGACACGCGCTATATTTTCGCGACAGCGGTCTATAGGATATCTGTTTACGGAGATTGCGAGTGACAGCGGGCTATAGGATATCTATTTACGAAGATGGCGAGTGACAGCGGTCTATAGGATATCTATTTACGGAGATCGCGAGTGACAGCGGTCTATAGGATATCTGTTTACGGAGATTGCGAGTGACAGCGGTCTATAGGATATCTGTTTACGGAGATTGCGAGTGACAGCGGTCTATAGGATATCTGTTTACGGAGATTGCGAGTGACAGCGGTCTATAGGATATCTGTTTAAGGAGATTGCGGAGGTTGCTGATTCAGGACCCGTGATATACGATATCATACCGTTCTTTAAATTTCATGTATTATTACTATTGTGTACGTTATTTGAAATAAATTATCTGTTCCGTTTTGTTTAAATGAATCCTTATAGACAATTGGCGTTGACAATGAGACAGCGATTCACTTTGTTACACAATATTATCTTTTATGTTTATATTATAGTTTAAGAATTAGTCTAGCCACTCTCAGCTATGCTCTTTTAGCTGTAGTCTTTTAGTAACAATGATCAACTACTGATAAATAAATCAGAATAAAACTTTATTTGCTTAATTGTCTTGATTTAGTCTTATTGAAAGATTAAATGGTAGAAACAAATACTTTTCAAATAGAGCGTGATGATAGATATATCTACACTCTTATTTTCTGAACCATGCGTACTAAACTATCAATTTTGTTTTTCTAAGAATAATTACTTTGAAACTGTGAAACAACATCTCGGATTTACGTGATTTCCCCCATACTAGTCAACGGATGAGTCCAAAGTCAAAAGCACAATACCATGTCATGCTAAAAATTTTATAGAACTTTATAAGACTTTGTTATTGTCCGGTGAAACCTTATAGTGGTTGATGTTTGTCTCTGTAAAATACTCATTTGTCTAAAGGAAAACAAACAAACAAACTGTTTTAAAAAAATTATTTATTTTAAATATCGTCATTATGATTTTAATAAATCATTCACTAATTAAATCTTATTGACACATATTAACTGTGAAATCTAAAGGAAGTGAAAACGTTACATATAATAAAGTGAAATAGAATACTTTAGTAGGAGCAGTGGCCCAGTGGTAGGACGCGCGCTTAGGGATTAAGAGGTCCCGGGTTCTATAAACATTAGGGGCACTGCTTATCTCCTTGAGCAAGAATTTAACCTACAATTGTTTCACTTCACCCAGGTGTAAATAGGTACTGTGAGGGATCGCCAGTCTGAAAGTGATTTCAAGGGTCAGGAGTTATTGTGCAAGATTGTAAAGTCGAATATCTTTAGACTTTAAACCGCACTTTCAACTTCTAACTCTAACTTTTAACTTTATCTCATCGGCTGTAAATGAAGACTTTTAAAAGTTTTTACTTAGTATCTACTTGGTTTAAACAATAACGTTAAAAATAATACAAGTATAAATCAAATTGACTAATTAGCATTTGAACACAGTTCAAATCTTTATTTTGTTCTTGTATTAACATGCTAACTCTTCTGTTTTATACGACGAAGTGAATAAAATTTGTAAATTTAATTAGGACATTTAAAGATTTTATTATTATTATTATCATCATTATTATTAATTTATATACCGCATTTGTGTAGCGCTCTTTTCATATTAAATATATGTTCAAAAGCGCTTGTAACAACAAAAACTGCTGCTATATATGTAGCCTTACGGCAAAGGGACAAACTATTCAATTTGCGTCCAAATATGAAACTGCACCACATTTAGTATAAGGTCTGTCTTGTAAGAAAAACCTAAATTTTACAAACTTCCGTTACGCTGTCACATCGCTTTGGAATCCAAGATGGCATCCAATATGGCCGCCAATTTTATAAAAAAAACTTGTGCACGTGTATTTATGCCAATAATGTTGATTATGTGGCAATACCTTATTAATTGTTAACCACATAGCATGTTTTCGAAGAATTTGAAATTTAAAGTGAACCATGTATAAAAACTGACTAATCATACAATATGATAAGTGGGTTATAAGTGAAAACACAGACAGGCCATTAGATCGTGTTATAAGACTCTTTAGACTGTTTTAACCATCCATTTATTCATCAAGTGTTCATTTTAACCATTTTACAGTCTGCAACGTTTAAATATAAAACAAGGTTAATCGATTTGTTTTGACTTTTTATAATTTGTTTGTAAGCCTTACTTTGCAAATTTATTAAGTTAAAACGTAGAAAGAGTTTCAAGAGTTGATGAAATGTAGTCTGTAAATATTCATCATATCTTCAAATTTTGGAGCATGCAGTTTGTTTATTAGTAGAGGAGTAATTTTCAGAGGCAAGTTTAAATGTCTGGGACTATAGTATATTGCGCTTGATCAGGGGCGGATTCAGAAGTTCTTTCTAGGGGGTCCGAACATTTTCTATGGGTGGGGATTCCAAACTTTCAAACCACAACCACAGTATACACATTTTGCAGAATAATGCAGCATAATAAAAACTACATAATCATAAAATCTGTGTTAAGCACCAAGAAACATAGCTTCATACTACTTCAAAATGACTTACATTCAAGAAATACACTAATAGACAGGTACATTTTGAAAATTCCGGTGGGGGGTCCGGACCGCCTGACCCCCGCTAGATCCGCCTATGCTAATTTACAATACGTCGTACACAAGTTCTGAAAATCCACATTGTGATCAATTATGTAGCGGCAATCAGTCGTTCCACTCACGTTTTCTGGATAAACCAAGATCTATGGACTTTCATTAATCGCTGATAACTTTTATACTTGACACTGGGATAGGCCTAATATTTAAATATGATGCAATATTCTATACTTTGATTGTTAAATAAATGCAGCAACCGTCACAATAACAACATTATCAATCAATATTGTATTGAATTATAACTAAATGATTGAATAAAATTTTGATTAAAATTAGAAATGACTAGAATACATCCACTTAGTTTGCATTTCTAATTCAAGAAATTATACTGCCGTGCGTCTGTACAATGTGATTTTTGACATGGGTTGATTGCCTTACGCGTCTGAGAAACCGAAATTTTTGAAACGTACATTGAATCACAAAAATGTCGCGGACAAATACATTCGGTCATGCGCAATCAAATTTAGCGCGAAGGTAAGAAGTTGGGTTAACACCTACGCGGAACAAAATAATCTCATTGCTAACAACGTCGGACAGTATTAATGTTTGTCCTGTTGGACCCATGTCCGGGCAGGACTTTTATCGCCCTGATTTATTAAAATCCAGGAAAATGCCTTTGACAATAACACTTCTTTTTGTACATCATTCATATAGGATTTGGACGTGGTTTAACAGAGATGTTTAATTTTAAATATTTCATGATCGAAGTTTCGCGAAGGTATATAGCCTATGTATTGTCTTAGGTTCGATCCAACCATCATCGCTACCGACAGATCTAACCGTGCAGATCTACAGTAAAATCATATGCGATTAAATATTAGCTGTTTCATTAATTTTTCAATGAATAATATGATAGTTTTTTGCGGATGATACTCAATTAAACATGATATAATATGTTTTTATAATTAAGTATCTGTAAGAGTTAAAGACACAACAAGTTGTGACGTATGCACATAAAAAAATCAAAGCACAGAAGGCGCTGAATTTGTTTGGGTCTCGGAATATCAGAAAGGTGAAGGTTGTGTGGAAACATTGAGATATAAATGTAATAAAGATGCTATAAATTCAAGAAACAATGACACAGGGTTATATATAAATTTATATTTTAATGAACTGAAAATAATGTAACATTTCAATATATTAAAACTTATCTAAACATACAAAAAAGTATCCTATATCTAAACATGTAAAAAAATAACATTATTATATCCAACATATCTTACAACAAGTATAACAGTATTTTATATAATATGGTCAACATTGTTTTTTAAAGTTTAAATAAGTAATATTATTACTGTCACAAACTGGTTTGTTATGTGAAATCAACTTTACATATATTTCTTGTTTATAAATAATACCAACAAACGATAATGTATAAAAATATTGCATGAAATTTTATTTACAAACCTTCTTTCTTCTCCGTGGGTTGTTCTGTTGACTCTTCAGCGTGGTTTGATCACGTGACAAATTGAATTTGCTATATAAACTAACCCATAGACGAACGCCTTTTAATAGAAGAGTTCAAAATTGACGTGCGTTTTATCAAAATTATGTAAATATATTACCAGTTATTTGCGGAAATGTTACAGAATTGCACAATATTAGAAACCTTCGACCAATCGGGAACTATATTTCTTCCCTGAGCAGGTTTGAAAATTAATGCGCCTGTTATTTGACAATTAATCTGGTTCCCTGTCCTATTATGATTCGCTCGGGACCAGTCCATTTGACAATCTTCACGTAGTGATCTCCCCTGAATTTTTCGGCGTTAATGTCCATGTAAAGGGAAGTAACCGCTTCAAAAAAGCGGACTACTTTCGGCATTTGCAATTAACAGCATTCGGGTCTGAAATTTCGCTACCATTATTTGTTTGGTCTGACGACCCAAACAAATAAAAACAATATTCTTGTGTTCAAGTGTTCAAGTGTTCATGTTAAGTGTTCAGATGCCAAATAACAATTGTCGCATTTAGTAGTATTTTATGTCAAAGTAACGACATTTTCAGGCTCTGTGTTTTATGATTAGTTTTAAAATTCAATTTCTTCTCTCATGATTTTCATAAATTTGTTTCCATAGAAACCACACTCTCTCTTTCACAGTTATCAAATTTGTTGAAAAACAATTATAGATCAAAATTTCATGACATTACATAATGTGACTTAGCAAAGAGGGTGGATCAAAGAGAAGAAATGTCATTTGTTACCATGGTACATAACAACAGTTAAAGAATTTTAGAAATGATGCAAGTATAAGCATTTCCAAAAATGCTTGAAATCGCCGTTTAGCTGCGTGTATGACGTCTTCTCTATTGAGAAAAACGTTATAAATATTGCTTTCCGGTTAACGAATCCCCGCATAATTAATTAACTTTTGGTGCGCCCTGTCCGTGATCAAGAATATTTAAAACTGACAATATGAAAACAGAAGGTTTCATCTATATTTTTGGTGTTAGTAGGTCCGTAAGTAATTTCCTTCTTAGGGTATGGTGTCAGTACCGTGTTTAAGACTGTCCCGGATATGATTGATGTTTATTATTAGACTCGCCCGGCAGCGATTGCGTTCACTTATTGAAAATGTTATTTTCCGGTAATACAAACAGGTAACGCGACAAAAACATGGCGAAGGCGAGTCCATTCACGCACCCATTGTTTGACTTTTTGACGGCCGTCATCTTATCATGTGACCTAAAATGAATTGTGTTCCATTCTTTTAAGGCAACCGGTGTTGACTACAAAATGCTCAAATCTTGATGATTGTATGTATCGCCGTCCAGGAAAAAAAACGGCGATTATTAAAGACTGTATGAAGTATTACACTGTCCATGGGACTGCGGTCAAAAAAAATATTTATCGGGCACAATTGCTTTTATATTATTTCAAACACATCGAATGAAAAATTGATATCCTTTCACTTAAATCTGTCCTTGTTATTTATTGTAGTTCAAAGTGAAAGGAGAACACAGCCGAAAGTAGATTAGATTGTCAATACTTAAAACGATAATTTTAATCACAATATGTTTAAGATGAAGTCTTGTGATGGAAAAATACCTCTTAACTACTTATGTAAGTTCTAGAACGTTTTTTTTATAGATTCAACATAAACAATACATAAATATAATGTGCTCTTACAAAAGGACACCATTATGTCTTAAGAAATGGACAATTTGTCAAATCTTAACTTACAAAGCAAAACGGTTTGGCAAGTTCATTGCGTCCTTATGCATGGTATATTCTAATGGCTTTATGTTTTGAAGACAGTTTTCATGTCCGCTGTAAACGAACATACATTCGTATTGTGATTAAAATTCAATTGTAGAAGCGTGTTAGCATTGTGTCATTTATCATTCCAACCATCCCTGTGTAATTTAATGTTTTCTCTCAAAGAGGTAATGACAAAGGCATCAACTCTTTATATGATCTTATAAAAATATTCTGTCAAGTTTGAAACAAAACAACATTATGATTGATGTAATCTGGAACTGTTTGGGTTTTTCCACACACATTTACGAGTATACTGTAGTTTTTATTCAACTGTCAGTGGTGCAGACATTAACCCCACTGATTTATAGATACGAACATTTTTTCCATGAGTACAGAAGTATGGTATTGAGTATTTAAATCAGTGGGGTTTAATGTACACACCATTGATCCTTAAATACAATATAACAATATAAGAATTTAGTGATATAATGTTGTATCACAGTATACTAATATTGTCTATGTCTACATAAGTTGTGTTCAGGTTAATCGTTTTCTTGTTCAATGCTACTCTCCTGTGCATTGCTGCGAAGCGAGCGTAGTTCAGTGCATAGATTGTCTTCTAAATATAACTAGCTCACTCCACAGGATCTTGACATTTTATATCATACTACAAAAATTCCCCTCCTACATATAATAAAAACATTAAATGTAGGAGGGGAATTGTCGTAGTAAGATATACAATGTCAAGCTCCTGTGGTCACTCTTAGGGTCTATAGTCACGTGATCTACAACAAATACTAATAAGATAAACAAACACACGAACTATTTCGAACTATTTTTCCAGACAGGTTAATGAATAGAATCATGTTGCGCTTAAAAAAACTACAACATTTCTTATCCCTAAAATTCCCAGTAGGTCCTGGGAACATTGAGCATTAGGGTCAAATTCTCTGCACAAAATAGAATAGAACGGTGAACTAAGTCATTTGCAATAGAATGGTGAACTAAGTCATTTGCAATAGAACGGTGAACTAAGTCATTTGCAATAGAACGGTAAACTAAGTCATTTGCAATAGAACGGTGAACTAAGTCATTTGCAATAGAACGGTAAGTCATTTGCAATAGAATGGTGAACTAAGTCATTTGCAATAGAACGGTGAACTAAGTCATTTGCAATAGAATGTTGAACTAAGTCATTTGCAATAGAATGGTGAACTAAGTCATTTGCAATAGAACGGTGAACAAAGTCATTTGCAATAGAACGGTAAACTAAGTCATTTGCAATAGAACGGTAAACTAAGTCATTTGCAATAGAACGGTAAACTAAGTCATTTGCAATAGAACGGTGAACAAAGTCATTTGCAATAGAACGGTAAACTAAGTCATTTGCAATAGAACGGTAAACTAAGTCATTTGCAATAGAACGGTGAACTAAGTCATTTGCAATAGAACGGTGAACTAAGTCATTTGCAAAAAAAACTATTTGTGCAGAAGATTCAGAGTAAACACTCACACTTCACATGCTAACTTGGTCATTTTCCAATACAGAAATGTAAAACTTTGATAATTCACATAGTATATTTATGCATTAAATAAACATTTTCTATTTTGGCTGCTTTAAGAATTCGAGGATGAACAATGCATAGGCGGATCCAGCGGGTGGGTGGGTCAGGGGGGTCCGGACCCCCCCCTAGAATTTGGAAAATATATCTGTCCATTAGTGTATTCTTGCCTGTAAGTCATTTTTAAGTAGCATGAAGCAATTTTTCTCGGTGCTTAACATTGGTTTAATGGTAATGTAGTTTTTATTATCAATATGTTGCATTTTTCCGCAAAATTTGTATAATGTGGTTGTGGTTCGAGGTTCGGACCCCCCCCCCCCCCTAGAAATGTTCGGACCCCTACCTAGAAAAGTTCGGATCCCCCCCCCCCCCCCCCTAGAAAAAATTCCTGGATTTGCCCCTGCAATGTGCGGTGGTTTTAGAATAAAAAATTAACCCATACAAAAAAACTGTCAAAGTCAGAAAAATCCTGTTGTTTTTATTGGTTCTCATGCACTTACTGAAGTGCACACAACATTCTGACAAATTCGAGAGAAGCTAAAATGTCTCTCCAAAATTAGAATGCAACAATGCATGTCTGCAGATCATCAATTCTAGGAATGTCATTTTTGTCTTCCTGTCAGAAGGCAAGCACGTAATCATATTATTTTCTCTACAATTAATTGTCATGGTACTTTTGTAAGACGGTTCATGTAATCAATGCTATTCTGTCTGAGATACTGTATACGTCTTAATATTGGCACCAGTTTTATATTGGCGGTTTTGGCGGTCGACGTCAGAAGCGCCAAATATTGACCCCCGCCAATATAAACACATCTAAAAAACCGCCAATATTTGAACCCGCTAATATTAGGACGTATGCAGTAGTGTATGCCGTTATTGTGAGTGATTTAATGTTTGATGCATTTTCTGAAGAACATTTAGAGGTATGCATCCTCTACAGATAATAATAATAGTCCTTTTATTTCTTTAAAATATTGGAGAGCGAAGCATCATTACAAAATATAATGTTAACAAATAGTAAGATAATAATCATATATTACAAAAAGAGATTAAGAAAACTCATCAGAAAATGCAACTCACACATTCACATTTTCAGAATATACTTCAGATGGTAAATTGGCACTGTGGGAATTCTACTAATTGAACAATATTGGTTTGCACAATTCTTTATTAACTATATACAAGCATATTTGTACAACATTTGGTACACAAGTAAATCTGGTTACAAATTCAAAACAGTAAAAATTGAATAATCATACTACGATCTAAGTAAATCTTACATCTATTTAAACTATCGTAAGTGTATTTTATAAATCTGCCACGAGAAGTACGAATGTTAATCGATAAATTTCTAAACATAGATGATAACAATTTATGCGCCATTAAGTGTGTAATTTAAGCTTTTTTGGAAATGACAGGAAATTATATAGATGTCTTATTTTTGTATCCTGTTTTTCACTCTCGACGCATCATGTGATGAGATGATTAAATATAACAAATTGATATCTAATGCCTCAGTCTCATAAAATCGTGGCTTGTTGCGGACCCGTACGTGCAGACAGCCGTAGGCCGTGCGAAGCCTTGCATATTAAGGTGACGGTACGCACATGGCATAAAACAACACACCGGTACAGAGCCGTAGCTGGAAGATTTGCAAGTTTAATCCATACTCGGCCACAATTTTGTTCATGATTTGACTTTGACACTGATACGTGTATCCACGGCTCATCTCAAGGGTCCTGGTAAAAACGTAACAGTCCGTACAGGTACGCAAGAGTTCATACGAGTCCTTGCGAAGCTTGATTGCACGGCACCCGTACGGTGCCCTCACGGCTATTTTTATGTTTATGAGACTGTAGCATAAGACACTTCATGTAACCTATCTATAATACCGCTCAAAGTACGCATTAACAATAAAAATATGTCTGCACGCTAAAAGAACTGATAAACGCGTTATGAGATGAAATACGAGTAAATCATACAAAAATATAATATAGGTCAGTGTGTCCATTTTTCTAAAATAAAACTATTATCAATCTGAAGTCATTACATTAAGAAATCCAACTTGCAGTACCAACCAAAATTTTGGAGACAGTTTCAATCTATAAGCCTACTGCATTTATTACGGAGCCCCTAAAGTGACATTTTGAAATACTTTTTTTATTTTCACAACTATTTCGTTTAAACGTAACATTATTTCGTTTAATCGAAATAATATTACGTTTAAACGAAATACAACAAATACATATGCTGAATCTTATAAATCTTATAATTGTGATGCATTCTCAAAATGAGTTTTTATTTTATCACCAACCATATTAAATGTATTTAAGAGATGTTTCTGTCAAAACTACCACTGGAGTTTAAGAACTTTATTTAACTTTCTTTGTCTCCTAACTTTTGGTGGGTACTGTTCTGTTAATTCATTGAAAGAAAAGATCTCAGTCAGTCTACACTTCATGAATCAATACTCCTGAAAAGTACAGGAGATCGTCGTTCGCAGCATCTAGAGGACAGTTGTTACCTTGAACAAAAACCTTGTCATCTTTGTTACAAAGGTATGCGGAACTAAACGAAACACACTTCTCATCGTCGGAATCCGAGGCCGCCCGGAATTCACCATTAATTATTTTCGTACCGCCAACGTCGATACCATACTCAAGATTGCCATCTTTGTTAGCACACAATTGAGCGTTGAATTGATAAACACCAGTTACAGGGACAGTAAAAATGCCAGTTGATGAATTATATCCATCTCCGTTGTTTTGTAGAATACTTTCAAAGATTACAGGGTCATCAGAGCCACTCCTTTCTTGTGGGGTTCGGCTTACTGCATTAAATACAACAATCTTACGTCCTGTAATAAATAAAACCAATAAAATCTAAAGATTAAGACATACAAACAAATACATGTATAGTCCAACAGAATAAACCTGAGCTTGACCTTTACGCAAGAATATATTAAACTCAGTATCTACAGTCTTTTTATCTTCGTTTGTAAATCGCGCTTTATCGGGAGCTTTCGGCAAAATACACGCACTGACAATTAATGTTGTTTTCATAAGAATAAATACTTTGAAACTGTGCCATAATATTTGCTGACTTACTTGTTTCCTAAAAAATCTATTGAGTCCAAAATTAAAAGTACAATAACATGCCATTTTTAATAAATTGATTTACTGTCACATCGGTTGTTATAAACACGTGTATAATTGTATACAATACACGCATACGGAAACTCACGATTAAATGTAAGTGAAGTGTGTAATTATTACAATTAGGTAGTTCAAGCTCAGGTTATTTCTATTGGACTATATTAGGGGTGTAAAGGTTAACCGATATACTGGTTAATATTGCAATACGACTTCTGACGGTTTTTAACCGGTTCGTTTTTTCTGCATCGGGTTTTCTGGTTTTGTTCTAACTTATTAAAAAATGAGCATAATACGTGTAGATCATTTAAAAATACAAATATCTATGAATAATGTTAATCAAATTAAGACGATGAACGTGCATTAATTCATGCTATGCATGTATGCGCAAAGAAAAATATGTATTGCAATACGTTTTTATCGTATTCTTTTTATTGAATTTAACGCCGTATCAACACAATTTATGTCATTTTACAGCGTCCAGGGCACCTAACCTAGCTTTCATGGACCCTTGTCTATAAACAGTATTCACCTACTCTTCCACAAGGCCGGAAACTTCTCCATATTATCTAACGAATGGAGAAAAATTGACATTATAGTATAATTTTCATGGAAGGATATAACCTCCCCGGGTGGGATTCGAACCCGAACCTCCTTCGGGGCACGAGATTCCGAATCCCTACGCGCTACCAACTGCGCTATCGACCCGGGTTACCGTATTTTTACACCCCTAACAAATATAGTCAGCTGTGTCACAGTCAGCCAATCATTAACAAGGTCTATAGTCATGTGATCTACGACAACAACTAGTAATGTATAAAACAACATGTTTTCCTCGATTTTTCTTTCTATTAGAAGTTATAACACATCAGTTCAATCATTAAAAGCACTAACTTTATTTTCTCCAAATATTTCAAATTGATCCTGTGAATGTTGATTGTTAGCTTCAAAACTTAAAGCCACCCGGTTAGCTCAGTTGGTAGCACGCAAGTCTACTGAACGAGGGGTTGTCGGTTCGATTCCCAGGCGGGGCATTCTTCCGTGGAGCTTGGTCATGAAATTGTTTCTACGGCCATTCTCCCTTTTACCAATGATTCTAAACTATGTAGGGCAGTTGTCAGTCACTGTATGTCAGTAATTGGATAACAGCTAATTCCAGAGAATTAGCCTTTTCAGGAACAATGAGTAGGTTGACTGACCACCGTTATATGACATATACAACGTGTTGCTACGGCGTTAAACCCAACAAAAATAAAACGAGCAAGCTTCAAATCTTCCGCGCAAATATTTAATCGAACGATAAACTAGGTATTTTGCAAAATGTTTCATGGTTACACAATAACAATTCACCGGCTAACATGAGCATGTTCGGGCATCAATATGTTAAAGTAATTTTATGCACTGTTTGGATATTTTCGTATATTTTATATGAAAAGCAAAGACTTTGTTTATACCTTGCATATCACGTGTCTATATACCCAGATTAATTAACATAAAGACTGTGTTTTATAAGGATCGAAGATAATTGTCGATATTTGATTAACATTGACAGTCAGGCAAGCCATTTTAGCAAACAGGTGAATAAAACAGAGTAAAAGAATAATAGGTCATTATACATTTTACTGTACAATACGGAAATATATTTGGACGAGAACACAGCTTGATAAGTCATATTGGACGAGCCGATAGGCTCCAATAAGCATGCTTCATGCACACTAACAAACGAAGATTATAAGATTAAGTTTAAACATTTTATCTGCGTCGACACAAATATGAATAACTTTACATCAAGGAAAGTCTATTTCAAAAGTATATAAATACGCATTGTTTAAATCATGAGGTAAAAATCGTAAAATAATAAAAAATACAAAACGTGTTTGTGTAAACATTAAAAATAAAACAATCCATTTCAGAGGTAGGCAGTATAGAAAATTAAAGATGTATAATTCATTTTAACAAAATTAATGTGGCGTCTAAACCACCACACTTGGCAAATCATGCTTTTAATGGTAGACTGCTTTACAATTACACCAACAAGACACTCAAAAAACATATTAAAATTATATATTTTATTGTCATCCTGAGCATCCACTGTCATAGATTAGTTCATTGTATTGTTTATATAAATAGTGTTTTGATTTTTTGTACGAACTATATACATGTATTGTTCGTTTTTTCTCAACCGTCAAAACATGAATAATTTCACGGTGACTTCGTGCTCTTTGCCTAACACTCGTGATATTGAGGTAGTGTGTTATCATTCATCGTGAAATTATTCAAACCTAGACAGTTGAGAAAAAATGGACTATAGTGTATGCAAAAACAACATTAAATAAATATATAATAGTATAATAGTATAACATACCACTGTCACTGTTACCGTTGCCTTGCTCAAGTATATCCATTCGTTTCATTAACGAATCCAAATCATTTTTCATAGTTGATTGAGCACTCAATAAATCATCAAGTATATTTCTCTTTAACACATTGTCCAAGTCCATTCCTGATTCAGTTTTATTTGACTCAGAATCAGCAATGAGTTTTTTCACTTCCTTCTCCATTGCCTCAACATAGATTTCAAGTCTGATCATTTTCTCCAGCAATTGTTGGTCGTACTGGAACTTGGTATACTTGGGCTCAACAGAGAATGCCACAGAACCCTTGATGACTAGAAACACGACAAGGATCTCCTTAAACAACCGAACAGAATTCATCTTGTAGTTGATCATACGAGTATTCATGTAACTGACTGAAGATTCATACATTTCTGTGTCTATTTATACCGGTTGATATCAAGGATGTAGAAACATTAATTTAATAAAAACCATATAACAGATGCTTATCAGTAAATACTTTACATGGTATCTTGTGGGATTACATCGCTCGCCTAGGCAACCTGGTCACCACTGCTAGTTTATAAAGTACTACCGTAAAATCCTAAATATCCGAAGTCGGATCTAATGAATATCAATAATTATTCGAAATAATATTTCGGTCCCGAACGTTTCGCTATATGCAGTGGAAAAAAACCCGCTTTGTCCGAAATGCAAATATCATGGCTTAACCGTAACAAAATTGACGTCCCTCTGGTGGGAAAGGTACTGATTGTCACTCCGTTGATCCAAAGGTGGTCAACTCGTAGAAGAAGTGGTCCAGTGGTAGGACGTGTGCTCAAGGATGGAGAGGTTCCGATCCCCTCTGGGGGCACTGCTAATTTCCTTGAGCAAGAATCTAATCTACAATTGTTCCACTCCAATCAGGTGTAAATGTTTTCTGTGAGGGTTCACTACCCTGAAGGTGATTTAAATGATATGGGGTTATCGAACAAGATCGTATAGTCGTCTGAGCATGTACATGTATATGGAAGCAGTCTTTAAACCCGCACTTGAACTCTGACGGTCAGCCAAATACCTTAGTACAAATGCACATACATGTATATAAATAGGAAGAAAATAACCATGCTGTTATGACCATGCAACATGCTGGTTGAAATGATATATCTTTATAGTCCGATTGTATCCGGTGAGCCGTGACAGCTCTTTTGTATTTTTAGAATTTGGAGCATTGCTGCAAAAAGGTAACATAACTTGTGTAAACAGTTATTATTGCATGGTACATATGTGACCACATCGTTTCCGGACGGCGCTTTTTCGGAAGACGTTTATTGGTGTACAATACTATAATGCATCGTGAGATACAATAGTTTGAACATTCTTTTAAATAAGTACTTTTTGGTTGACCTATTGTCAATGTTATAATTGGTCTCTTCCAACCTGTCATGGCTCACTGAATAAAATCGGACTATACCGTTTGAAACTCTAGACTTCGCGTGTTGATGAAAGATAATAACACAGATGTTTAAACGGTTAGTGCAAACCATTTTAAATAAATACAAAACACTGAATGAACGATTTATTGAAAGTTTGACTCTAGCTTCAATTAATTGTGAGAAACAGAGCCGAGGACAAATGTATAAAGGAATGACAAGGAAGAGGATTTTCCAAACAGTTATATTGAACTTAAATCATTCAATAATACCTAGTATGTATAATTATTTTGTATCTTTGAGTATTAAGAAACATAGCCAACAATTTCCCCTGTATTCGTGTCTGTAAGAAATGACAAAAAAAGAATAATTTAAAGCTGTGCTAGCATTAAGGTAAAAAGTTTTAGGTGTGGTTTAAAGTCTACTTGCATATACAAATACATGTACAGCATTTTGATCACACGGTGTCTAATCTGTTAAAGGGATTAGTAGGCAAAATTTTCACTTTCAATTTCGTAGTTTTGCACTTTACTATTATAATAGTGGTTGCAACACACACATATATATTGCTTTTCAATTTTTTGTATAATTTCTTTTAATATTTGGGGTGTTTTCTAACTTGACCCACGTGGGTCAGGTTAGCTAAAAATAGATTATGTGTTAAGATAAGCATTTTTACTGGTGCGTAGCTATACGTGTTTAATAATGCGCAGCATAAAAATTGTAATGGGATAATTATATCCAAACTGTCCCAGCTGAACAAAAATCGACCAATGGAAGTGTCGTAGGTCAAGAAGTATAACAAATAACGCATCTATACATAGCTTGGGAATTCCCTTGGTGCCCTATTTTCGTTTTCAAAACAGTGTATGACATATGTAATTATTAGTTCATCTACATGCAATAAGTCACCAAGACTATTTCGAAATAGGTTTTTTAATACTAGAGTAATTAGAATGAATTTTAAAAAAAATGTGCCTACTAATCCCTTTACAATCATACATGCATAATATCCTTGATAGATAGTCACCATTACAAAAGATAGATGTTTAATAAATTCTGATTGATCTAGTCTAAAATATTCCGGCATTATTCATTATAATTAACATTTTGGTTGGCATGGAAACCATGGATTAACTCAGAGCTCATTTATTCATCATATGATAAAAATAATAAGTTACTTTAATATGGAAACCTTTTCTTGTAAATTATTTCACAGCTGTAAATTTCTATTGACTATTTCCCTGATCAAAACTTTTTTCTATCTGTTTTTAAATTCTTAAAACTTTTAATTCTATTTTACAGGTAGGTACATATTTGTATAAGTAAAATTATACAATGTAATTAGATTTAAAAGAAATGCGGAAGTTTTACACACAATGGGATATAAAAGTATAAAAAGCATATATTAGCGGTATTCGAACCCGGACCGATGTAATAGCGGTTGCTGTTCTTAGGTTGATATCACTCGGTCACATCGCCTGGTTTCCAGTCGTACTTAGACGGGTAAAAGTACGTCGGGCAAAGCAGAATAATTGCGGCGGCAGATTTATTTGTACAGGGTATCAGATAATTCTGTTTTCAAATGAACATTTCTCACTATAGACATAAATCAAATGAATTTAGTTTAAAAAAAATATAGTGGATACCTATTTGTAGTCGTTAGGTTATATTTATGCTAAATAAAGTATCCGAAATTCTACCGAGAAATAGTCAACGTCCGAATCATGTCTATGGTTTTTGGTTAATCGATCGCTAAATTTATGTGCACATAGAAAAATCGACTTCAAATGATTTATATAGTACCAAACTTCTATCAAATTGGCCATCGTCAGAAAATGTTCGAGCGACACAAAGAGAAAGTAAAAGAAAGGTTTTGAACCTTGAGATGTCTTAGTGGGTACCGCCATTAGTGCACTTTGCCTGACCCAATAACGACAGTGGTAAGGAGTCGGTAAACTTGACTTTCGGCCACAAAGCTACGTACGTGCATCAACGTACACACTTACCCACAGTTAAAAGTACAATGACACAAACGACCTTTTTAAACTTACTGTATCGTATGAACACTTGTTCTCGAACCTCTCATAAAAAAGTTGTTTACTTTGCTACGTAATTGCGTATGACGTCATCAACTCGTGTGCACAAATGTTTGGTAATCAACAGACGCAACTACAGCTGTCAAACGAGAACAATGCGCAAGAAACAGGTAAATAGAATGAATATTTTGTTATGGTGAATATTTTTAAGTAAATCCCTATTACCTTTTCAGCCCTGTCAGAACAATCCATCAAATATTGTTTTAAAGTATGTTATAACAAAAAAAGCACAGGTAGCCGGTACCCATTCCTGTCCTCTGCTCATAAAGTCTCCTGACAGTCATGTGACAGCTAATTATAACCTCACAAATAGCTAAATACGGTAGAGGTTCGAAATTAGGTCATATATTTTTAGCCGCCATGACAGTTTTCAGAGAATGGTCGTGTTTTTTCTGGAAGGATTTGGATTTGTTTTAAAAATAAAATATCAACAAATATATGATAGAAAAGTGAAATAAAGGTTAAAAGGTGTGTTTTTAATGTGTTTTTCTAAAAACATTCTTTTATTGATTAAAAATGGCTCATTGAATCCTTAGAGGTTCGAGAACCGGTTTGTCCACGCTACATTATTCAATCGTTATTTATGTCAGAACTAGAAGTTCAGGTGAGCTAAGTATGACTGTACAGTGCTTATGTACTGCGTTAATCATGATATTCTGTTTTTTATTAAAAACAACGAACAGAGTGATAATTATATTCACACATGTAGTTATCTGTAAAAATGTTGTGAGCATCAAATAAATAACACCATGCTTGATTTAAAACTTGCTCTGAATACTGGCTGGTTTACATTTATCAATTTATCGAACATAATACTTCTAGGAAAGGAAAACAATTCTAAGAAAAACGTAAAACTTTTTCCACGGATCCCGGATGCTGAACTTAACCAGTGAACGTCAGTGAATTAGGTTAATATTCTATGATATGAAACAAATGAAATCCGAGTCTGTTTCTCATATTTTGATTTATTAACGGAATGTAACAAGTACGTTTTAAATTTATCGCGGCCTCTTTCAAGTTCAATTTTTAAAACTTCTAATTTCAAGGATACACATTCTCATTTTGAGTCAGGAAGCACTTGAAACCTCGACAGGAATATTATAGTAGCCCGGCTTATGAAGTTTGGAATTTAATCACAAAAATACAATACGAACCCATTCAAATTTCACTTAAAATATCTGATTTAAAATAGCTATATCTTTTCACTGACTGCATACCAAAAGTTCAGATCAGCTTAATATTCTAAATGTAATCGCCACCTAGGCCCATGAAATGTTATTTTTACTCGTCCAAGTGGAAATTCACTCGCATTGGGCAGCTGGGCGAGTCAGAATTTGTGTCCCTGAATTGGTTCAACAAATTGGGAATTTTACATCACGTATAAATGTGTTTTTGCATGGCGCCTTGCGGGACGACAATGCGACATGGCGTAAATCAGCCACCATGAAATTTTCGTAAAAAAAGTTCTTAATATTTATATTGATCATGAGTTATTTGATGTCATTCAGTAATAAAATGCCATTCAGGTTAATCGTCAAGAACATATATTTGTTTACCTTAACATAATGGAACAGAACAGAACAAAACAAAACAGAAATTTATTCAGAAAATAACCAAGTACATATTCATAAATACATGTACAATAATTAAAGCATAATGACAACACAACTGATGTAGATCACGTGACTATGGGCTATGATACTCTAATCAATATCAGAGGTTGTGAAATTCTAATTAATATTTTGACATGTCTTGTAGTTAGACGATACTCTGCTGATGGCTAAATATCATGCTACCGTTAATGCATCTACAGTATTAGTAAAATGAGACAGTCGTGTTTTGTTATTTACAAAGTGTAAACATGTACATGTATATGTTTATATTTCTAGTTTTTTATCAATTATTGATAATTTCGATGTTTTCATACATAAAATATATGGAAAACCAAGCGATCCTCAGGGCGTATTCACTTTGTCCTAAGGGTCATGATCTGAGCACACGTGGTAGAGTTCCACAGCAGTCCACAATCCAACACACCTAATTTTAAAGCTAGAACTGTTCTTTTATGGTTTCTGAAAACAGTTTTTGGTATTTGAATATAAACCATATGGAAATCATATGACTCCTTGACAGGATCAAGTTCAATCCCAGAATCATGATTTGAACAAACTTGATAGCAGTTTTCAAAGAAATGTACCAAACTAAAAATCTAAGTTCTAGAATGACTGGTTTATGAGAAGATTGCTTGAGTTGTCATGACAACCGGAGTTCTGCATATAAATGAACACTTTAAGAAAACTGGGTAAACATATTTGAAAATGGTTGACGGACGAGCGCACAGACGGACGAACGGCATACCTCAGGATCTGCAATTAAATAGCTAACATTTGCACTCCGTATTTTACTGGCATTCATCGCATGCAATTTACTCTGTACATAATTTATGCACTATCTAAGGGAACTTTTTTTAAATCGGTAAAATGGTTAACACAGTATTACGGGCAACATTTTATTTCCCCTTAGTGAATGGGCAAGACTGTTTTACTATATATGGACCTACATTTTGTTCTGTTCCGCCGGTTATATCACTCCACGAAACATAACACGAAACACGCGTCATATATCTGAAGAGAACAATGTGTAAAATAAGAAGAATACAATACCAAGAAAATAAAATAGACCATTGTCATGGCGACACTATTTTGGAATATATTAATGATGTAGAATAGACTGTTGACCAGATATTGGTAATTTCTCGATGACACAGACGACACGATGATCATAGACGTAAAGACGCTTAACAGAGACAGTAAAACATAATAATTTGACCCACTGACTTACAATTTATTTTTTCATTTTCATTGGCTGACTGAAATGAGAATGTGCATTTGCAGTGACTATTTTGGAAGATTGTCCTATTTAAATCATTTTTGTAAACAAGGCATGTTTTTGTACATTACATGTCGGACTCATGTATACTCATGTGTACATCCATGTATAGGGGAAACAGGTAAGTCTGCGATATTGTGGTGCAGTTTCTAAGAATTTATTGTTATGAAAACAAAATGAATTATTGGCGCACCTAGGTGCGTCGGCATAAATATTATCAAGATTTGCGCATTTTGTAGTTGACACCTGTTGCCTTAAGCAAATCAAAACGATGCATTTGAGGTCACATGATAAGAAAATGGCCGTAAAAATAAAAAAGGGTGTGTGAATGGACTCGTCTCCGCAAAAAAAAACACAAGTCGGTGACTGAAATCAAGCTGGCGCATAGTCAATAGCGGGCATCAGCAGAGGTTTAGGAAGGCTACACACCACTAAATATTTTAGCGGATATTAACATTTTTACACAAGTATTTTTGACCGGTAAAAAGCAAAATTTACAAAGATAACTAATCAATTGTAAAAAGACTTGTTCATCAAAATCAATATTTATTTTATATTCATAACATCCGACCCGTTAGCAAATGAATATTAACCACAAAATATAAACATCAATAGAAAAAAACATCAAACTTGGCTGAGCGTCAATTTCAAGCATTTTTGGAAATGCTAATACTTGTCGTTCAATATTATACGTGTAGCCAGGTAGCAAAGAATGTCGATATTACTCACTGGATCATATATACATAATATTTCTGGTGTCACATTCCTCCAGCCGCCCGGCTATCTCAGACGGAAGCACACGAGTATATTGATCGAAATGTCGTGGATTCGATTGCCGGACGGGGCATACTTTCGTAGAGTTTGATCATGAAATGATTTCTACTTCAATTCTTCCTTCTACCATTGTTGTCAGTTACTGACGGAAGTACATGTACATGTGCCTAGTAACTGGTATACAACGAAATCCAGTGGTTTTGCGTTCAAGGAATGGTGAGAAGGTAGACTGACCGCCGTGATATGACCTATACAATGTGTTGCTTAGATGTTTAAAACAACAAAAACTGGAAACCTTATGATGAAAAACATTTTGTTCAGAAACTTGAGCCTCTTAAATGTCATTTAAAGGTCCTAAATGAAAAATATATCTTAAAGACCATGATTTATCTCAGAACGTGACTTCAATAAGTAAGTATGTTTAGTTCATGATGTTACGAAAACATAAAACAAGATAATACAGTTGTATAATGACAATCTGTCTTTAAGATTTCTAGTCCAATGTCCTAATGATGATATCTATAAACAAAAAAGGCTATAAGAAGTCATTATGTAATGATTATCGACAATACCCGTGTCATCAAATCCAAACGGTTTTGTTTTAGTCATAATCAAAAGACGCTCGCACTGTTGATATTTTTTACGAATAGATAAATACTTAGAACAAATACAAATGAAATGAAATTCGCCCTCAATATCATTTTTATGACAAAAAGTGCCCATACGTTAGGACACTTGTTTGTAAGTCGATACATTTTAAAACTTTCGAGACTTATATTATTTCAGACTTCTAAAAAGTGAAGAACATTGTTGAATTTAAATATAACAATACAAAAGAATACGTAACCATATAAGAAAATTGTTCTTACTTAAAATTCATTTGTCCTCCCTTTCACTACAAATGACCTACGCCATATGATTATACTTAGACAATTATACTTCGACGCCATGCAGGGACTACTTTAGACCAAACGATATAATTAACCCAGAAGCGTGTTCAATTACCCCGAACGTTCCGTAACGTTAAGTTCGGAACAACTCACCCCAAAAACACCTCAACCCAAGAAAAATGCAATACCTCACTAACGGTTTGAGTTGTCCCAACCTTGGCTTTAGTTATCCACGGATTGAGTTGTCTGCCGGTTGATTTGTCCAGTATCCGCAACGTTCGCTAACAGTCGTTACTGAACACGCTGCTGTGCTGAAGTGAAACAAATCATAGATCGTTCGAGCTATGATTAATGTCTCGTTTATAATCCATAAATCTAAAATATAGGGTTCAATTGACTGGCCATTTAGACCAAGAATGGTGTATGGGCAAAAGTGCAGATAAAAGTATCGTATGTACAGATATCACTACTTCCGGAATTAAAATGAGTTGGGTTTACCTACAGAACGAACAGACATGTATCGTTAGAATGAAAACTATGTTTACACAGAACAACATTCGAAACACAAATTTTGACAAAAATACGAGGCAAAAGTCATCCCTTAAAAATCATGGATTTGTTAAATTCAACACCGGTTGATTTTGAGTGTTTTGAGCATGTGACGGAAAGGTAGTTTCAAAATGGCGTCTAAATATGTCCGGGGTTATTTCTAGCGATTTGCCGAGGAGTTCCGAATGCAGAAAACAATAGGATAAATTTTGTAATTCATGCTTGTCAGCAAATGATAAATTACTTGTTCGTGCCTCCTCTGTATGGGTGGGGAAAACCCAAACATTTTGAGTTCCAGATTACATCAATCATAATGTTGTTTTGTTTCAAACTTGACAGAATATTTTTATAAGATCATACAAGAGTTGATGCTTTTGTCATTACCTCTTTGAGAGAAAACATTAAATTACACAGGGATGGTTGGAATGATAAATGACATAATGCTAACACGCTTCTACAATTGCATCAAAAATCATTTCTGAAATCATTTGAATATCGTTAAGTACCATGGTAACTAATGGCGTTTCTTCTCTTTGATCCACCCTGTTCAGCTTTTCACGTAAAAATGTCACATCATGAAATGTCATGAAATTTTTATTGATGATTGTCAGATTGTTTTAGTTACAGAATGTTGATTAGACCTAGTCAGTGCGGATTGAAACACCAATTATTTTAAATTTCTGATTACAGCTACTGCACATTGTACTTGATTTAAATTAAACGAACAATTTAACTTCGTTTTCACCCAGCAAGAGTTTTTATAGAACATACGTTCATGATTCGAATAAAATTTTCGGGATTTTAAAATATATATTATCCCAGACTTGGCCTATACATACTGTCGTACGGTCAGGGGCGGATCCAGGATTTTTTTTCCTGGGGGTCCAAACCTTTTCTAGGGGGATCCAAACTTTTTCTAGGGGGGTCCAAACTTTCGAACCACAACCACATTATACACTGTTTGCAGAATATTAACGTACCATATTAATAAAACAAACTGCGTAACTATGACATCTAAGTTAAGCACTAAAACGAGCGCAGTGAGCTCGAGAAAAAATGCTTCATGTTACTTAAAATGGCTTACCGTTAAAATAAATACACTTATCGAAAGGTACAATTTGGAAATTCCAGAAGGGGGTCCGGACCCCTTGACCCCCCCCACCCATGACGGTGTTGACATTTTCCATGGTCATAATACTACCTAACTCTGTATCAAGTAAGACAAATCTCAGTCACGAGTGAAGATTTGTACTAACTACCACTTGTACTTTCCACAAAAAAATCTTACGATAAAAATTATCGTAATTCAAAGGCAAGAAACATTCATAACACGGTCATTTTTGGCCAATCAATTAAAAAATATTGAATTATGTAAAATATTGTATGCCTTTTGAATATCAATATCATAGTTACGCTTATTATCATTCTGACTTTGAAGTGCAGAATTTATGGAATTGTCTTACGATAACATTTTTCGTAAGATTTTTTGTGAAAAAGTGCACAGGTTTCAGAGATAAAGACTGGTCTACTGTCTAGGGACCATGAGCAGAGCGGTTAAACATCCGACATGGCTGAAAAAGAGTTGAAATGTGACATAAACACTATTCATTTTTTTCTCTAAAATATTTAATGATAAAGTGGATACATTTATTTATTATAAAGTTGTATGAATAGAATAAATATAAGAAAGGAATCCGGGGCTGTTGCGCAGTTGGTAGCGCGCTGGGATTTTTAATCTAGTTTCGCGAAGATGATACGAGTTATAATCAGATCGGGCGCGGTTATATCATTCCATGAAAATTTGACAATACTGTCTATTTCCCTCCCTAATTTAGGTAAATGGAGAAGTAGCCGGCGTTGTGGAAGGGTAGGTGAGGATTGGTAAAAGACAAGGGTCCAGGAAAGTGAGGGATCTTACTGGTGCGCTGGTCGTCGTAAAATCACCTAAATTTGTGTTGACAAGGCGTTAAAACCAAGAAAAAATGAGTAAAAATTCAGTCTCTAATTTTAGTTCATTCAAAAAATTCTATAATAATGTCTATGTAATTTTAACCCACTAATCACATCTTGGTGAGGTTCGCATTGAGACATGTTATTAAAGCCACGAGATCTTTTATACGATCTGTATAATTATCGGCTGTCATAGTTAGACTGTATTCTTTCTTGTTTTCAGAATAATCTGATAAAATTATATTAATATTGCTGATCTTAGGTGTCACCTGCATACATTTAGCGATATTATCCATTATCCATTCTTCTTTTTACAATACCAAAGCCGCGGAGATCGCGGGTTCAAGCCCGGTCGCGATAGGTCATATCCTATACATAAGTTGTCGGTCTCGTGGTAGGGTAAGTTAGTACTAGTGATAGAAAAGTGTTCAGGAAACCTATAGTAGGTAGAGCTGGCCGTCGTATATATATGACCTATATTTGTGTTGAATACGACGTTAAAAAACCGGAAAAGAAACAATACCACATGTGGAATATACTTGAAATATTGAACAACAAGGGCGGGGAAATTGACTAAATATTTGAGATTTTCTTTAAAGCCACTATATGAAGTTTATTAATAATATGGGTGATCTTGAATTTTGAAAATTTCCTTTCACAGAGCACAAAATTAACAGTTATATTTCGGTGTTTGTGTACATTTACCAATAAGTAGTAAAAAGATAATATAGTGATGTTTGTTCATGCACGTTATAAACTTATTTTATGGGTAAATTTCATAGTTTAAAATAATGTGGATAGATTGTCTGATAACTTAGATTCAATATCTGTGAGTATTGAAATGTGAATAAAATGGATGATCAACTTAAAATACCGTAAAAATTTATTTAATTAATATAATTTTAGGTATGTTTACGTACATATTTATATAATAAATGTTCTGTTCACATAGACGTTTATGCAATAAAGTTTCGTTTATGAACACAATCATGACGTATACATTCGGTTTTCTTACATATAATAAATAAAATAATGTTCATATATATGATTGATTATAGTAAAATTATCTTCATGTATACGTACTCACCTGTTTAAAACATGCTCTATTCTGCACTGTATAATGCGTACAAAATAACAAAACGTGTTAGTGTAAACATTAAAAATGAACAAATCCATTCAAGAGGTAGGCAGTATTGAAAATAAAAGTTGTATAGTTTTTTTAACAAAATGAGCGCGGCGGACAAACCACCATCCCTTTGGCAAGCATGCTTGTAATGGTAGAACGCATAACCACTACTCCAACATGACACTCATATTAAGATAATATATTATATTGTCATTCAGAGTATCCCCTGTCGTGAATTCGTTCATTGTATTGTTTATATAAACAGTGTTTTGTTTTTTGTGCGAACTAAAGTATGTACTCGCTGAACGATTTCAATTAAAAAAATCACACAAAGGTAAATCACACAAAGGTATAAAAATAATGATATAGCTAAATTTCATACAACTGTCATTGACGCATACATGAATCCCGGTGATGTAAATACTCACTACAGTACATCTGTACTCACGAGCAATATAAACCGATATAATCCATATATACATCCGTATTAATAAACAAGGAATATCGAGCAAATATTGAGTATTTAAATCAGAGGTGTTAACTGACCTTATATATACATGTATATACATGACAAAGATTTACACCTTTTTAATTGAAGTGGTATAATTTGTCGGTCATAGATTACATTCTTTCATAGCAACAACATTTACTTTGCAAACAATATATATTTGTATATATACTCTTTATTTCCACCATTAAGGTGATATACATTATTATAAACATACAAAAGAAACAATGTGCATGTTTAAACAAATAAACAGATTATTTTTTTCATCAATAATACTCGATTTAATTTATTGAAAGATTAATACACGAAATAGCTACGCTATAAGTTCCTACACGGTATACATTTCGTGTATACCATGTATGCTTAAAATATTTCGAGTACAATTCTATCATAAATTTTGAATTTCAGATTTAAGGAACATAGTTTACTGTTAATAATAATAATAGCTTGGTGGACACAAAATAAAATAATTAATTAATTGAGTACTTACTCGTCCAGAACAATTGCTGCAAGCTGGAAAATCTACACTTAAAGTAAGAACCACAATAAAATGAAAAATAAAACAATAGATAGTCTTGAATAGTTCCATGGTTATGATATCTTCTATGTTACAGATTTTACTATTTACTGTCGTCTGCGCTGATGTTTAGAGCTTATAAATGTCGCCATGGAATCAATATTGACATAAAATCAAAGCACTGAAAACCCAGAAAGTATCATTTGTCGAGAATTGGTTTCAAGTCACGTTCTCGGCGCCTTACTGCCGCGTGACGATTATAATACAATGAATAAACTTAATTATTTCGGCAAAGAATACATACAATTGTAAAGATTTAGATTTTGTTATATAACGGTGACAATAACACGTGACAATGACATCACAAATTCTACGGTGAAGAAAACCGTGAAACAACCAGCCTCTTACAATGATACATAGACGATACTTAGCAAAAACCGTTGAAACCGTAACATTTGTGAGGTCGTAGTCACGTGGCATTGTCACAGTGACTATCTAAAGGTATCAAATAATAATCATGATATAACTTTTCTTGTCCAAAATGTGCTCACCATGCACAAACTACCATAAAAGGATATTATTCTATTTCGATGTAATTACAGGTTGATTGAATCATATTGGATTCTCGGATTACACGTTAGACAAAAATGCAGCACATCTGCTCCATGACGTTAGGATGAATATCCAATAAAATTTGAAGCAAGAAAAGTATTCGAAATGTCAACACCTGCCATCTTGCTTTGTCGTATTGAATCGTATCAATCAGTAAAGTTGTGGAAACATGACGATTCTTCTCCTTCACTGACTACGATTCTGGCGCCCGCCTAGCTCAGTTGATAGCACGCAAGTCTGCTGATCGAGGGGTCGTGGGTTTGATTCCCGGGTGGGGCATACTTTCGTAATATTTTTTTGTCATTTTTGACTGTGAAAAACCTAGTTTGATCTATCAAAGCCTCTTATTTTAGTGTATTATTGTCTTTCAAATGTCTTACTATTTGGAAGTAAAACTGTTTGAAGTTGCTAAGACATACATTCACTTACTTATGGACCACAATGGAAAAAGGTAAAATATGTCATTGTACATGTATATGCTATTCGTAATATATGAAAATATTCCCTATTACAATTATTGTATTACCCTGAAAGTATTTATATTTTTTACTGTTTTTTTTAATCATTCGTGTGCTTGTTTAAAATATTTTCATCAATTAAATAAATACTATCTATCTTTACGTAAAACGAAGCACTTATAGTGACATTTTGAAATAATTCCTTATTTTCACTAGATAACTTCGTACATTTGTATTTGCGAAATATGAATTCGTTTTTACAAATTACCGATCGTTTAAACGAAGTAATATTAAGTTTAAATGAAATAATCATTACGTTTAAACGAAATACTCTCATTGCGCTTTATCGTAATAATTATTATGTTTTCTCTAATTAATTTTATCGTTTTACGAAATATTGTTTCGTATTTACGAAATATTATAACCTTTTTACAAAATACTTTTTTTACGAAATACTATGTTTAAACGAAATAATAACAATCGAAATATTACTTCGTACAAAGGCAAAAGCTGTGAAAATAAAAAAGTATTTCAAAAAGTCACTTTAGGGGTATCGTACGTAAGGGTGTAACTGGACCATGATTCTTATCTTTACATGATTTCTCCCACACTCTCTAACTCTTATACAAGGACAACAGTTTTGTTTCAGTATTTATTTTTTACTGGGATTAACGCCGTGTCAACACGTTTGGTCATTTCATGGCGCACAGCGCATCTAACCTAGCTTTCCTGGACCCTTGTTTATAACCAGTACTCACCTACCCTTCCACAAGGCCGGAAACTTCTCCATGTATCTTATTAATGAACAGTATTTTGGCACCAATGTAGCAGACGATGATTAAGTAACATAGATGCATTTCCTTGAGATGGTTATAAACCATGATAATCAATGCATTCATTCATAAATTGTTATGTTATTGTGAACTATTAATTAACCTTTCATGAAGAACATAATGATTCCCAGGGGTACACTTTAACAGAGGAATTGATATCAAATATGTAAATCAACCATTGAATAATTTTGATTAAGCGAACAGACTTATAAAACACTTCATAAAAACTGCACTTCACTGCACTGCACTGCACTGCCCTGCAAACGTTGTACTCTATGTGCCGAATGAATTAAATGGCTCAATTGCTTAATTACTTTTCATCTCAATTTTTCCGCCATTTTGGGCATTATATCGTTGCTAACTTTTACTGGCTTTCCGGTTCTTTTTTCTTTACCAGTTTTCACATATCTTTCCACAAGTTGTTGCCACAGTTTTCCATTAAAGAAAATACTCCACGAAATCGATTGTTTTTGCTGCAACTAAACTTTGCCAGGTACAATGTCGGAACAAATGAGTACTGTTGAAGTCCATGGTTAGGAAACACAAGTCTAGTGAAACATCTATCATAGGATTATGCAAATGGCTATATGCAACATTCAAAGGGTAATAAGTTAACAGTTATAAATGTAAAAAGGTTTCTTAAGTAGAGATGTACATGTATAAAAACAATGGTAAGTAAGAATAACTGTATAAAACCAATTGTATGTAAGAATTCCTTTTTTACGGTTATTAAGTTAATCGTAGTATTTCGAGGTTACTAAATGTTGTTTCGTTTTTGTTGTTGTTGTTTTTTTTTCCAAAATAATCTTACGCTTATTTCGAAATACATATTCCGTAATTACGAAGTATAATTTCGTTTAAAGTATTATTATTGTGTTGTTAAACGAAATAATCGTGAAAAATGTTATTCAAGAAGTATTTTAAGGGCCTCCGTACATTTATATTATTGGCTGACAAAAATATTAGTCACTTTTAATTCGTCTCGCGTGTATATTTTTTTAGATGTATTTGTTATCGACATTCTGAGATTTTTTCTTCTTAAAAAACACATATTCTTAAAACTTGAGATTTTTTTCTTAAAAAACACGTGTTCTTAAAACTTGTGAATTTAATTTGTATATAGAATCAAGTGTGAAAAATACAACATATCGATTTGTTTTCCATTTTAAATATAAAACCTCACACAAAGGAGAAACCTATATCCAACGAGTTATTAGTAAAAGAACTTCGGGGACTTTAAAGACTTTAGCTTATCAGTTACACGTAATGGCTTATTAAAACCTAACGTTCTAACCTTGACAAAATTACAAAGAAAACATTTAACTAGTTATCAGTAGGGTTGCTTGTTTTTAAGCGAGTTGCGATACAGTAGTTTCGATACTATAGTAGCGCCGGATACGATATTCATTTAAAATATGTTTTTAAATAACATGTTTGTGTACAACTTGTTGTCCTAAAGTTAATAAAATATTACTTATACTGAGAATGCATTGTAAAATGCATTAAAATAACATGAGTACTCTGGACTTAGCTAGAAATAAAAAATAAAGATTAGGTGCTGATGATGTAGTTCGTTTATTGGTTTTACGGAAACGTATCAGGGCCTTCACTTATCTAAAGTTTACGTCACGTTAACTCGTTTTTTCTCAATTTGACCAAAAAACATCCCACGAAGTTGCAATAATTGATGTACAATACGTAGAATTTTTATTTATTTCGGCTAGATTTTTGTCTAAGACACAAAGCTATTCACTTGTAATGTTTTTTCTCGAAAAACACGAAGTGTAATTTTTCGACTATATTTTTGTCGAAGAGACAAAAGCACCAAACATATCAAGAAAACTTAGTTGCAATGTCTTAAAACTTTTCATCTTTATCAGTAAGTTTTATTGAAATGTGCAAAAACATCTTATCAATGCGAATAAAATAAGTTGACTTTGCACATAGACTGTAGGTTCTGATACGTTTTCCGAAGGTTTTAGCACTGTTCAGGTTGCAAGAGTGGGTTCTCTTGTATAGCGATATTTATATCGTTTATTTGCTTCGATACCAAAACGATGGCTGCGATTTTGTAACAGGATATATCGATTTTAGGGTACAGATATATAAATATAAGATATTTTGGTTGTTACATGAACTTTGATGTGTTATATAGTCCGACAGTATTAACCTGAGCTTGACCTTTATGTAAGAATATTTGCACGAACAGTGGTCCAGTGAAGAACACACGCTTACGGATCGAGAGGTCCCGAATTCGATTCCCACAAGGAGCACTGCTAACTTCCTTGAGCAAGAAATTTACCTACAACTGTTCCACTCCACCCAGGTGTAAATGGGTACTGTCACAGGCGGCCGGCTCGGTCACGAAAGCAAAAACACTATAAATGTATATAAATGTATATGGCTTCGAGACCGTGCCAACCGTCCGTAGGTACTGTGAGGGATCGCCTGCCTAAGGGTGATTTCAATGATCAGGAGTTACTACAAGATTGTAAAGTCGGCTGAACATGTATATGGAAGCTGACTTTAAACCGCACTTTAACTTTTTAAGAATATATTAATTCGGTATTTACTGTCTATTTTTGTCTTCGTTTGTAATCGCGCTTTATGCTAAACACACATACTAAACAATTAATTTTGTTTTCATAAGAATAAATATTTTGAAATTGTGCTTCAATGTTGCGAACTTACATTTTTCTCCAAAACGAATGAGTCCAAAATTGTAAGTACAAGAAAATGCCTTCTTTACAAAACTGATTTATAGTCACATAGTTTGTTACACGTAAAACGCAAGTATAATCGTATACACGCATACGGATACTCACGATTTAATATAAGTGAAGTGTGTAATTATTATTATTATTAGGTAGTTCAAGCTCATGTTAATATTGTCGCACTATAAATGGAATGGCTAAATGGCTTCGTGAAAATATTTGCTTCGTTGGTGGTCTAGTGCGAGTTTGACTAGTACTACAATAGAAAGGCGGATAGATGCGTCATTCGTAACAACTCGACCTTTCATGTATGAATAATCTCGGAAGGTTTCGTGGGGGGTCTACTCTGGCCACTCGGGATTTTACTACCTACGCGAGGCGAAGCACGTAACGATGTGCAAAATAGTTCTTGTAGTATACACACAGATATTTGTCAAAACATATTTCTGTGTTATATTGAACCAAATCAGCGATATCATTGAACTGTGTTATTTCAAATTCATGGATTAAAAAAGAAACTAAACGATCGTGATTTTGTTTACTTCAACAGAGATAGTTCCAAGATGACGTCTTAATATGTCCGAGGTTATTCGTAGCAAATGACCGAGGAATTCCGAATGTCGATGCGTTGCACTCTTTTATGATAAGGAGAGATATTATGTTTTTAAAGTACGAGAATGTCAAGCTTGGTTTGTGACCTGTGCAATTAGAAAGATGGTAGACATTATGTTGACATGTGTACTTGGAAAAATAGAAGGTTCATGACCCGAGTTCTAGGAAGATAACCTAAGAACTAAAACTTTAATTGTGAACTGTTATATTATAATGGTATATTAGTATTTTATTATACGAAGTATTAGATTTAGGTCAAACAGTTTGTCTGATACTTTGTGTTAAATAATGTGATAAATAGTGTCATACTTACGATGGATCTAAAGTTCGGTGATTCTAGGATTATATTTCATACCAGAGTCTCATGTTCTTGTAGGCTTTAAATTACATTTTAGTACTGTAACCTGATCAGGTTAATATAATTATACATTACCCATCAAAAGTTTGGAGACAAAGAAAATTTGATAAAATATAAAAATATTATTTTAATTATTGATTTAAATAATTTAAATAATTAATTATAATATTAATAATATTATTTTGATATACATGATATGGTTGATGATTATATGGAAACAAATTTCTTGAGTGCATCACATTTATAAGATTCAGTATTGGACACCAAAGCCTCCAAAACCTAATTCAATGCAATCCTTTTCTAAAAAATAAATGTTAAGTTATTTTGATAGCCTTAACAACTAATAGTACCATAACAAAAAAAATAAGCAAAACTAGAATACGTTTCAAATTAAATGGTCATCGAATTTTTGATAACATTTATGCAGTAGGCTCACAGAGCGAAAATGTCTCCAAACTTAAGGTCGGTAATGTAGATATTGTTAAAGCCACTGTATGAAAATATATTCATTTACAGCAGACTTGAAAACTGTTGTACAACTATGAAGTTATCAAAATATTACATCGCATTAGAGACACAAGAAACAATTCAAACCATTCTGTTTTCTAAATTTCAGTTTGATCAAGTGTCCATTTCATAAAAAGTGGGATACTTTTTAAGAGAACGCTATATTCATTTACATGTATACGCTAATTTTCCACATACCTGATCCAAAAATAGTTTTAGAGCTAAATTGTTATTTTGAGTAAGTTTTTTTTATAATGAGACTTTATCATACACATACAGTAATCAAAACTATTGTTTCAAGTATTGAAAACCAAATTTCGGTTTCGATCAACTTGCGCTTTGAAATGAAATAAATACCATAAACATATTTAGGCTATACTTGCATTATATTGAAAAATCGTAACCCTTAAAGCTGTTTAAAATAAATAAATATACATTTTCTTTGCATTCCAAAAACAGTGTTACTTTTGATAATGGGGCTTTAATACCATTTTACCTAAGAAACCAACATGAGAGTCTGCCATTTAATACTAGGCCATGTCGATGAACGTGTTTTGTTGTTTTAATTAAATCGAGTCATGGTCTCAAATGATGTCTTTGATTAATCCTAGACGTATAATTAATTTGTCAGATTGGTGTCAAATTTTGTGTTCATTCATTTATCAGGAAATACGATACTATAGATTATATAAGCATGGTTTAGCACAGTTTTTCTTCCACGAAGTAGACAATAATTTCCGTGTTCACGGGCTAAGTAACTTTTTTTATAGATTTCAATTATAGCTTATTGTCAACGAAATCTTACAACTAATTTCAATCACTCTGAAGTTGCCTTCCTGGTTCTTAGTAGGCCTACCGGAACAAAGACTAGTGTGTACTTAGAATAGTTAACATCGTCTTAGTTTGGACAACTACAAAAAAAGTCCGCTTCCCGAAGTACCAGACACTACTATGTTAGCTGATATGATGGTCCGTTTTAACCTTTTACTGGTTGCGATATGGGTAAAAATTGGAATTTTTTTCACATTTGTCACATTAAGGTCATAGAGCTATTTCGAGATGCTTTTAGTTCATTACTAATTGAATGACAAATATGAAGATTGTGCAAGTTATTTCCTAAGTGATTGTTTTTCAGAAAAAGCCGGTTTCATGAAAGCCCGGTTCATGTTATAACAACGCTGGGGCGGAGCAAATAAGACAAAAGTGTCTCATTTTTCTCATTGTTTTCAGCCAAACATTTCCATTTCATCCAGTTCCCCCTAAAAATAAGGACTAAAGTGCAAGTACTTTCAGAGAATAAAAAGTGTTTTCTTATCATCATTCTGCGTCTTTTTCTGCATTCAATAACCCAGATTTTTGCGATGAAGGGTACCGCGCCCCTTTAAATCCCTGCAACCCCCCTTTGAGACCCTCCTAAGACATCTTTTGATGGGAAGGCGCGCGAAAAAAAGATCACTTTTTAGACAACTTCCTTTAGTGAAATTCGCTAAATACTCTTAAAGTATTCATTTCAAGTCAGTGACGGCCATGTTGAACGGAGAGGTCCAATCTCGAGAAGATGCGGTATTGACCAGTTAAGGGTTAACTAGTCTGCAAAACAAGCATGTTGAGTCTGGTGCCGAACCTTGCTAAATGTAAGTGGCAGTGTAACATCATACTCTTTTGAGTGAATAAACATAGATATTTGAATACTCTTTACTTTTGTCTGTGCTTCTTTTTAGCGAAAGCACAAACTATGAATCGTAATACACGTACCCTTCTCTGATATATGGTCATGTTATCCAAGCAGTCAAATGACTAAGATCTTTAGACAGTCAAACTAAAATCGATCAATTATAAAGAGTTTCGAGTGACACATCATATGGTTTCGATGGCAACTTGTTCTTTACTGTTCGAAGTACTGATATAAGTTCCGGTACCTAAACGGAACAGTATATTTATCCTTTATATAGACTCCTGCAGCGTGTTTAGTTACCTTGAACGTTCCAAAACGTTCCGTAACGGAAGTGCCGGAACAACTCAACCCATAGACAACTCAACCCGAGACAACTCAATCTCCTACTAACGGATTGAGTTGTCCCAACTTTGAGTCGAGTTACGCTAAGTTAATAAGGATTCATGCCAAGTGAAATTTAATACTCACCACTCTCTGCACGAACATTTCGTGTCAAAACGTGTAAAACACACCATGTGTGCCGATTGAGTGCATCGGATCGTATCAAATTATTTTTTCCCAACAAATCAGTAGAAAATGACACAAAAATCCCCTCTGCAAAATTTAATAAGGATCCATTGGCCCGTTATAAAATAATCAAAGTTTGAAAAGTGATCGGTTAGAACTTTAGTTCAGTGTATTATTGATTTAACGATATCATTAATTAATAGCTAGTAACGGTTAAGGCCAATGAGAGCGCCCTTGATCAACTCCTGATTATGTTACGGTCTGGCAACCCGCTGGAGTGTAAGTTCGAAAACAGAGTTGTAATCTGGATTTCAAAGAGATTAGACGTATATTACCTATAATGAAAACAAGTGGACCCTGAGAACCCTGGGCCGCTCACCTGAAAACTAGACGCTAATGGCAGCTGACGAGAGATTGTTTAACTGTTTCAGCCAATGAAAACAGTGATCCCTGGGGCCGGGCCAATTTTAACCCAGGAGCATAATTTGAACAATCTTGTAGAAGACTTCAAAATAATACAACATATCAAATATGAAAGCTGTATGCCTAGTCGTTTTTGAGAAGAATACTTCTTGACATTTTTTTATATAACTCTATGTAAATCTTGTGACCCCTGAAGCTGGGCCAATTTCGACCTCCGGTCATAAGTTGAAAAAACTTAGTAGGGAACCTTTAGCTCCTCGAAGTTTTTGAGAAGATTTTTTAACATTTCCTTAAATAAATCTTGTGACCCCTGGGGTGGGGGCCAATTTTAACCCTAGGGGCATAATCTTTACAATCTTTGAAAAACACCTTCTAGTGATCAACATACCAAATTTGATAACAGTAGACTTTATGTTTTTGGCAAGAATAATTTTTAAGAAATTGTTGACGACGGACGGACGTCGGACGGACGGACGGACGGACGGACGGACGCGCATTGGTCAGATCCCCACAATAGCTCACATTGAGCACTTTGTGCTCAGGTGATCTAAAAAAGAGCGACAGGTTAGTTTCAACGCACCAAAACAGTGAACCTTGAAGGGACGCCGATAGTTGTACAGTCTGTACCTTTGTATCAGAGTGTGGATGAGTGAGTAACAAAACATGAAAATTAGAATATTACTCAACAAATGATGCATTCATATTATGGCATTATTAAACCATTTGATGCATTACAAAACTAAAATGTCAAACACTAAATTAATCAAACATTAAATGACAGCTAATTCCAGGAAATTTCCAGGTATCCAGGACCCGGAACTTGATGTACCGAAAAAATACGTGACATTTAAAAATCGACTATACATACATAGAAGTCATTACTGGTTTTAATCAACAACATGCTGATTATGCAACATAAATGTCAAATGTATAAATCTGTACGGGTACCACAGCATGAACATGTTTTTTATAATGAATAAGTCACTGTGATTGAATAGACACAGCTGATCGTGGCAATAATATTCGGTCAACAGAAATTTGTGTACATTTATGAAATTCAAAAAACATGAAAAAGGCTCTATTACATTCATAATCTTACTGTACAATGGTAGATATAGCAACTCTTTTAAGCAATATGCTATAAATAATGATAATAAGATTATTGATGATGATGATTATAGTGATGATGGTGGTGGTGGTGAGTGGTGGCGGTGGTGGTGATTATGATGATGATGTGATGATGATGATAATAATGATGATAATAATAATGATAATAATAATGATAATAATAATGATAATTATAATAATAATAATAATAATAATAATTATACACGTAAATAAAATGTAATATTTAATTGCAACTTCATAAGGGGTCTTTCGAATGAACGTTCTTCAATATAACTGTGCACTGGGAGATATATTTTTATCGTTTTTACAGAAAATAAGATGTTGCCCAGCTGTTCAAATCTCTTATTAAAAGTTTTGTTTGTTTTTGTTATACATCCTTATATGAGGGGACTTTTTTAAAGGTTGAGCTCTGCAAAGCAGTCTTCTTTTTAAATTACATGCCATTTTAGGTTAACCATCTGATGACGGGTAACTATGATTTGAGGTAAAGAATATTAACTACTCGACAACAGATCAATTGAAGTTAGTGTGGCAAATTTCTTTGAAAAGTGAATACATATATTACCAACTTTGATAACGGTAAAGGGAGACCACTCAATGTGTAATAAAAACTCACCACAGTAGTGACTTCCCCTAATAAGTACAGAAAGTTACTTTAATGTAGTGATACCGGGATTTGGGCCGAAATCCGTATGATAGACCCAACCGTTCGGTCGACTGCGCATGCGTGCCTGGAAGAGTTCTCTTCCCGTTTCGTCTTGAAGCAACGGAGACGCGTTCTGGAAAGTCGATTGGAATCCGAGCCATAGTATTATTTGCCCTTACTATAGGTGAACAAAGCCGATGATAATCGTGAGTAAACAAGTTTCGATACCCCTTTAAACGCAATAGTAGTTAGGTTTGTATCAGAGTTTATTTGAATGTGCAACAAATTATTTTTTCTATATGATTTTAACGGTAGTTGTAGAGCATTTTGAGATTGCATGGTGTATGTAAACATGCAGACGTTGCTTCACTATTTTATATATTAAAGATTTGTCTTGGTCATTGCTGGGCAAATCAAAATGTAGTATTCGTTCTATAGATTTGTTATTCAAACTTCATCCTTTAACATACCTTCATTCATGGACCCTATATAGGGTCCGTCGTTCATAACACCTCTCTGACGTATTTTCATGGTTAATAAGGTAAGTTCAACCAACCCTTCTTGTGAGAAATTAAGTAGTTGCTGGTTAGGAAAAAGATGGTTAGGTGAACTGACTGTGTAAAGACTTTTGGAGAAGAAAAAGCAAACCATCCATGAAAATATATCGAGTACAAGGTTGAAAACTGCTCTATATACTTATTAATGGAGGAAAACTGACATTATTGTCAAATTTTCGTGGAAGGATATGACCTCCCTGAAGGGATTCAAACCCTATCCACCTTCGAGAAACTAGATTTAAAATCCAAGCGTGCTACCAAATGCTCTACAGATTTAGAGCACTATAAAATGAGTTACTAGGGTATAAAATGTTTCTGGTACAATAAGGTCTGAGGTTAGATCCATTTTCTCTGAAGAAAAGTTTGGATAAATAAACAACAAAATACACCGAAGAATAATTCAAATGTTATATTATCACTTTTACTGATATGATGTATTTTACCCATGATCCTTAACAAACAAAATCTAAACTAATTTCATATAACTATGGAGTCATTTTCTTACCATCTCTTATCAAACAAGCTTAAGTAAAAGAGACAGTTAAAATTACTGAGATTTTATTTTTTTAAAATATTAAGAATTCTTCAAACATTACTGATAGTTCTTCAAAAAAAATAGACCTTACACAATCACAGAAATATTTTCGGAAATTATTGATAGTTCAATAAAAATTACTGATGGATCTTCAAAAAGTAGTGACAGATCTTAATTTACGAAATTTACTACATATAACTGGCTTTCAATTTGATTAGATGGTCCGTTCAGTGATAATTTTCTTTTCTTTACTTAAAAAAGTGGAATGTGAAATTTCTCAATTAATTGTACAGCCTTTAACATTTACAAGGTCACGTTTCAGCTTAGTTGATAAGAGATGGAAGTAATATTTCCTCATATATAACAATTAAACAACACAAAACATGATAGTTGATAATTTCAACAAATAATAAATGTGACTTGAAGTCCAATATTGTTGAACAAAAATTTATCATAATTAAACATTAACATAATATTTAATATGAAACAGTTTAATTCTAGGGATTGAGAGATCCCACTCTCACTAAGAATAGTCAAGCATACCATTTAGTTCAGGATTTACCCTATAACAATTCACAGAAAAACACATCTTCATTTACATGTTCATTAAATTTTTTAAAAAGTGCAGCCCATCACATTCATACATAATTTTGTGCAGTCATTTATACAACTTGTAGTTGATTATATAACAGGATAACGTATTACATTTAGCAGTGAAATAAACGATATGTTATATAATTCTGAAGTAATGTTTCTTTATCTTTGATGTCATAGGTAAATATTTTTAAGAAAAAGTTAAAAAAAACATGCCAGTTTTGTAACTGCTATGATCACTAAATGGATCACTTATCCTTAGTTTTCATTTGTATTTGTATTCTATTATTGCTTTTTTAAATATCTATTTTTATCATTTATTCATAAATTATGTGTATGATTGTGTAGCACTTCCCATCATATTTTTAATATGAAAAAAGTGCTATACAAATTATGTATATAATAATATTAATACATAAGTTATTAACATCTATGATATAGCATGCTCTTACACTGTTTCTTCTTCAAAGATTTTTCACAAATAGTTGTACTATTTACAGTAAACAACATTGTTTCACAATTTCTAAATTTCCATGATTTTAGAACTCTCGTGTAACTTTACAATACTTATTACTTTGGAACATCACCTTATGACAAATCTTGTTCTTCCGACACCCTGCTAATAAGACTATTGAGTACAATAATCTTAAAATATTAGGTACAGTATATTAAAGTAAGCCATTTCATTTCAAAATCCATTCTTCCATACTTTCTTAATAACAAGAATAGTCTGTATCAGTTCAATATAACTGTTATACAGTAAAATATCTGCTACAGAGAGCCCATGATCATTGCTACATCATGCAATGTTTTGACACTTTCAAGTCCCAATGTTTTATTTGAGGCGCTAATAGCCCTATATTTATATTATGACCTTTTCAATATTAAGACAATCAATTTTGACAGTCCTGAAAGAGGATCTTTACAGTAGTACTTATAATTTTATTTCATATTTATACGGCCAAGGTGTCTCATACATAAAAGACACACACAAACACCTCCTACCTAAAACATCACCAAATACAACCATCAAACAATATATAACATTGTTTCGTAGGCCAAAATAAAGTGAAAGACATTGTTTCACAACAACATAAATAAAAACACACAAATATCATTTCATTAAAATTTCCATTAATTCGTCATTAAAACAAATAATATTAACAAGAATAATTCATTTCTCTCAGACAGAGGTAACAGAAAGAAAACATTTTCTGAACAAAGTTTGTTACATCTGGAACGTAAAGAAAAACAACTGAAATGAAAAGCTGCAAAAGTATTCAAGTAATTATCTACCATCAGATAGGTCCTGTTCTGAAATCTCCAATGCAACAGAAAAAAGGGTAATCTAAACCATAAAAGCCAAAGAAGTGTAGAAAACCAAGTGAAAAAAGCTGGAATGACATGGGCAAAATTGAAGAAGACCTTCTATAACAGAGTTCATTGAAGCAGTGTGACTGCAGCCCAACATTCCACAAGCAACCAAAGACTTTGGGAAAGTAAGTCAAATGTAATATAATAACAAGTAGTTTGTACAGAATATGAAACACATTGTAATATTTGGCAATTAGTGGTGGAGACCAAGATACCAAAGATGGTTTCCATGGCCAAATTTTCTAAATTTGTTCACTTACGGTGATTCTGAAATGTAGGAATGTACGAAAATAACTTTATTTATAAACAAGTTAAAATGTTTTTTTTTAAAAAGGCAACAATCGAAAATGAATTTTAATGTAGATCAAACAAAAATATGAAACATCCTGGAAACTATAATCTAATCTTTGACAGACCTACAGGGTTTTTTTGTTTTTAAAAAGGGTTAAAATCTCTGGATAGGTCTGCCATTGTGTTAAAACTAAAACTAAAAACATAAATAAATAAAAAGCTAAACATTTGATGTATTTTAAATGATCACAAAAGCTCAACATGAGCAATATAATATAACAACCTATACATCGCAGTAACATACGGGTACATATATAGTATCTTTATACTGTTCTAGAGAGTTCCATAGACTTAGAATTGTACATAAGATAATGAGATTTTCTCTCTTACGTATGAAACACAGGGTCTAAACCAAACATGTCTACTTTTGTGCTCACAATAACTTGCTCATAAATTCAAACAAAAATTACCTACATGCACACCTGCACAAACTAGCAAACACACACATTCACACAATAAATTTATCACAATACCTTACCAACCCACACAAACTAGCATACACATACATTCACACTATAAATTTATCACAATACCTACACAAACCACACAAACTAGCATACACATACATTCACACTATAAATTTATCACAATACCTAACCAAACCACACAAACTAGCATATACATACATTCACACTATAAATTTATCACAATACCTACTAGGGCTCTATATCGGTCAGAATGATCGATACGATATTCGTATCGATACAAAATGATCGATATTTGATATATCATATGATATTTTAATAATAGATTAATAAAACTGCAAAACAGTGATATTTAGTTCATTTAATTTGATTGTTGTAACACCATACTACTAAATGCACTGTCTTATTAATAATTTGAATATTAAAGTATTTGAGGTTTGCATTTTTAAGAAATACCATTGCATCTATTGAGTCTCATTCTCGTACCCAGAGGTTATCTTCTCGATCTTACTCGAAAATCTTGATAGCCTCTTGGTATGAGAATGAGTGGGTCTGTGACTAGACATGATCTGTCTGCTGACAGGGTGACATAAAATTATACGGCCAAGTTTGTTGTATTGCGTCCTTTGCTTACAACACTTTTGCAACATACGAGTATAATACACTCTGGCCCGTCCATTTTTTGGACAACTTGATAACCCCAAACTTATTTTTTCGGAGGCAGCATATTCTCGGACAAATGTTATGTTGCAGACGAGTTTTTGTGACACGAAAAGTCTGTGTATTAACATCAACATTGATTAAGTGCGTTCGATAATCGATCGTTTATGTACTTGTGTGCAGGATTTACATAAAATGAAATAATTTTGTTGATGCTTGGTTTTAGTAGGATTTATCTCCAGTAATTCATATTTACAAAACACTAAACAAAGATCGGCAAAAGGAAAAGCATGCTCTTTTAGAACTTCAGCTATTAACAAGAATATTGTTTCTGGTCATTAAAGTTTTATTTACATAGCCGATCTACTCGAACAAAGACTTCTGGCTGCCAAAATTGATCTGTATTTAAAATACTGATCTTTAATGATTCCCAGACTAATTGAAAATGAACGTACATTCAAACCGCAACAGTTACTTCCCTTTGATTGAAAAGGGACATAACATAGCGTATCTGATGTAAGACATTTGCTTAAAGGAATGTCAAATTATGATATTGTTCGTCCACATATTATTACATACCGAATTGGAAGCAGTAGAATGTTGATTTGGCGATGCAAAATATCAAATGATTTGCAGACCATGTATTTTATTTGTATGACCGCCATTGATCGATATTTTGTTCGATATGGAAACGTTCGATCCGATATATCTATCGAACCTACAATACCGGTATTCGATATATATCGTATACCGGTGTAGAGCCCTAATACCTACACAAACCACACAAACTAGCATACACATACATTCACACTATAAATTTATCACAATACCTAACCAAACCACACACATCAGCATACACACATTCACACAATAAATTTATCACAATACCTAACCAACCGACACAAACTTGCATACACACACATTCACACTATAAATTTATCACAATACCTAACCAACCGACACAAACTTGCATACACACACATTCACAGCATAAATTAATCACAATACCTACATAAACCACACAAACTAGCAAACACACACATTCACACCATAAATTAATCACAATACCTAACCAAACCACACACATTAGCATACACACATTCACACTATAAATTTTATCACAATACCTATAACTAATTATTGTGGTGACTATTATACATTTATTTTATGTTGAAACATTCAGTGAGCAGCATTATGCTGATTGCAATTCATGAGGTAGTTATTTTTTATAAATATTATTGGGATGGTTAGGGAAACCAGAAATGGAAAAGATATTGTAAGTGTAGTGATCAGTGATGTACCAACTTCAGCATGATAACATTAATATGAATTGAAATATTGTTATATATATCTTATTTTTTTCTGAGCATTCTTTCAATCATAAAATACAGCAGTTAGCCCCTTTTCCATATATTCTTTGTTAAAATGAGAGAGCATGCACTCCTCATCATTAGCACATATTCTTTATTCGCAGTGAGTAATTAACACATACAACTATCTTTATCGCTACATAAATAAACATCTTCCTTTTTGCTTTTCGGCTGTGTGGAAGGTCTGTGTTTTTTATTGTTGCTGTTCCTTATATGTTTTTTATAGTTCTTTTTTTGTATTTGATTGTACACATATTTAAATGAATATCAACATATTTACATCAACATATTTACATTATGTAACACCATTCATTCATTGATCACTTGTATTTCCTTTCACATATTCAGAGCCTTGTAAATTTTCTAATTCACTTTTTGTATCTCTTTTATAGGTATACATGGAGTAAGTGAATGAAACAATTTTGATGGATCAACGTAAAACTACTCTACATCCAACTTCACTTATTAGTCCTTAGACTATTTTGCATTTATCTATTCATTTGCTTTGAATGGAAAACAACAACAACAAAAACCCCTAACAATGTCAATAGAAGGCATTATCCATCCTAACCCTACCAATAATGGAGTGTTTGTATCATAATTGTAGGGACCACAATGGAAATAAGGGCTTGCCCTTTTTTGTGCTATCCCTGGTGTTGGTGTGCCTGTCATAGCTTATTACTTGTAACATGCTGTGATATATGTTATTGTAATTATGCTATGTGTACACTATGCCAAATAAATATTATTATTATTATTATTATTATCATGGTATTATATACCAAATATTTCTAACAATGTATATCATAGGTGGCTGGCATGATTCTTAGACAGAACACTATTGTTTTAGTAATTTACCTCATATTTATATATATTTTTTGTCTCAGAAATGTGCCTATCGACTATGATATATAACATATTGTGTGACTGTATTGCTTCACTTAAGTAAATTAAGTTATATCAAATGATTTATACAGCATATTTATACAATCTAATTACTATTGAAACAAATAACATTCATGAACAAACAAATTCATAAATAAAAATTATCAATGACATTGATATAATTTTTTTGGCAACACATTTAATGAATTGTGTCACAACAATTTGGTCATTTGTATGTCGGTTTTCTCATCCCTAAAATTCAGAAAATAGAAAAAATATGTTGCTTATTAGCTTCCTTTTCATCCAGACAAAATATGTAGAACAGGTTTGTTGTGGCCAAAGAGTTTAACAGTTAGAGATTAAAATATTATAAATCAAAATGCTGTAAGTATGAAAGTCCTGATGTGTACTTCAACTAATTGTAGAAGCATTTCTAATTTTAGCAACATAATCTTAATCCAAACATTACAATAACAATCATTAAATACAGTGGTGTTGTTGTTGAGAAAAATTGCTTTTTCAGAAAACAATATTACGTAAAGGAAAGTAAGTTTTGACAAGAAAAACCATTTTGGCAACAAAACAGATTTTTTTTAAGAAAAAGATTTTCTTCTAGGAAACCAAAGTGGTACAAATTGAGCAACACAGTAATGCATTCTTCACCAGGAAGAATACTGCAAATTGTTTATAAAAAAATTCTTAAAATATTGTCATAATTCATTCCTATATTAAATTTTTTGTAACCTCCATTCATCAATACTCATTCAATCAATTGATGATAAAATAAATAAAATAAACATCACCAAAAATAAACCAAAAACATACATTATGTATATCATTCAATAAAGAGTGTCTATAACTGATGGAAAATTGCCACAAAATTTACAATTTTTTATTGGTCTTACAAAAACGTGACCAAAGTGTAAAGAATTTTTTTTAAAGTATGTTTTTGAGATTTAATAGACACAGTTGATCGTGACTTAAATTATAAAACATTCATTTCATTTCATTCACTGAAATTTAGCTGTGTATAAAATGACAAAATATACAACATGTTTTAAGTGTCATTTTGCCCCCTTAATGCAAAAATGCTCCTAAATCTTACACAAGATGGTACCTTTTTGCTATATAGGGGAGATATAATACAAAGATGAGACTTTAAATAAATGAAAATTTTATAGTTAAGTTGGAGTACACAATGTATTTGTCCTTATTTTGGCTGTTTAAATTAGTCTTAATATAAAAAAGAACAAAACAAGAGAATGATACCTATCAACAAACAATGAGATTTTGAAATGATCAAAATATTTCTTAAAATTTTCAACAAAGAAAAATGAGATTGGTCAACCTATTCAAAAAATATTTGTAAAATTTTTTATCATTATCTTTTAACACCAAAAAATTGTTTACTTATAACTTCAATCAGTTTCTGTCGCATTTTAGACTTGAAACTTTCGTACCACAGTAAAATATCACGTCTTCTTTTGACTTTATCACTATGTCGTAGTGATTTCTCGTTTTCAAGAATTTTAGTCAATTCTTTCCAGTCTTTTATATATATTATTGGTGCATTGTGTTCTTTGAGCAGACGCAACGGAAATGTATCTGAGATTTTAGCCTTCCCACAATTCCCTGGGGTCATGATGTCTTCTACTATTGGAATGGAACCATACGCGATAGCTTCATATATTCTATAGCATTCAGTATTTTGTCCAACTGGATTTAGCGTTAGGTCACTTTGACATAATGCTTGTATGAATTCCTCCCTGGAATTAACGGTTTCCAATGGTAACCAACTGAAATAGACAAAAACAGAATAAAAACATTTAATTTAATACAAACAATCAAAACAAAACGTCAGATATGCTTATTGAAAGCAATGAAAATTATTCTTGTCACACCATATCAATTTTCACTTGAATGACTTTATTAAAGCTAGTCAGATATAACATCAGAAAATAGAAAATAAAAAATATAATAACATTAGCCTGTCTCAGAAAATAAGTTTGGTGTAAATTCCTGACAAATAGAAGACACAAACAAAATGAGCATATGGTTATAAAGAATTCTAAGTCTATGGTAGTTAGAAAGTTTCCTTCTGATGCAAGTGCAGTTACTTTTAAATACATGTATTACCACTGGTTATAATTGCATGTACATTTCTTGCTAAAGAAAATCAAAATTTGTTCCTGGTAGGGTTTGAACACACAACCCAGGCATACAGTGACCTTCAAACCACTAAGCTATTGTTGCCACATAATCGATATCTAAATCTATATACATATACGTCCAGTATCATGACAGATCTAATAAAACGAGTATTGTTATAAATATGTACTGCGTGTAGTTAATGTGATTTTTTCATAGTCTTAGCTTAATCAAGGGAGATCACTCAAATGAATGACCTTTGTATCAAAGACAGAGTCAACCCCCTTTGTAATAAAAACTCTAGCTATGTCAACAACTTAATTAACATTTTTATGGAACAAATTTTTAAATTAAGATTCCCTGAATAATAAATTAAACAGATCATGGCTAAGTGTGTCCAGAGACTTAATCCTGGGCATACATGTAAGTTGCATTTTTTAAAAATATGAGATATAATACAGGGCTTGAATTTAACAAAAATTAGACTTGCAAAATTTTGCGAGTTGACTATATTTCAACTCGCAATATGAAAGAAGCACATTTTTCCAAATTTTAGTAGTTTCATGGTTTATATATAAGCAATATAAAAACAACATAGTACTATACTTGATTATAGATAGAACAAGGGCGTTATTAAGAGACAGACAAGGAATATTGAATATGTACTCGTATATTTCCGATGCTCATTGTAACATGAAGCTATACAGATAAGTAAAGCCAAACACCTTACTATCAATCTATCTGGCCGTTTCCATGCCGATTTGAGCCTCAGTAACTTAGACAGTAATATTTTTGCAGCGATTTCAACTCGCGAAAATTTGCAAATTTAAATAAAAGTTACTTGCAGTTTTCAAAATTTACTTTTCATTGTTAGAGTATGTGAGCTTAAATTCGAGACCTGCATAATAAAACAATCTTAAGACTTAAGATAGTAAAGAGAATTTAGAACAAGAGACAGGCCTGTTGTTCAGAGGTAACCTTACTGTCGCACAAACTTTCAGACAAAGAAATGATATTGACCAATAAGAAAACATCTAAGAAGTAACTAATCCTAAATATCATAGCAAAACAAGAGACAAGATTTTTATGGATCAGTAATTAAGTATTTTAGTAATAAAATAATATAATCTAGGTTTTATCCTCAGCAACAACAGGTATAAGTATGCTATCCAACTAAGACAATGGGTATGAAAATACATGTTTAAAGGCACTGGCTGCTCTAGCTTAAAACATAGGAAAATAATCTGATATATACTTAAATGCAAAAGAAACTGTGCACTTATTTTTTTAGATTTTCTCAGAATTTATGTCATATTTGACCAGTATCATTTTACAGGTTATTCATCTATTCGTCTTTTTAATAAATGTAATTTTGTAGTTGTGTTTTATTCAACATATTTGTACCACATGTCGACATACACTAGGTGTCAAAGTCAAAATTACACAAATAACCTAAAGATGATTTTCTTGAGTTAATTTACTGAATTTTGATTGAAATTGATGAAAAACGACTAATACCATGGGTGACCATCATTTTTGTTCAACCACCTGCACAACATGTCGTCTCAATTTGAGTTTACCTAACCCTTTATGACCTAAGCTGGAAGACAGTTATAAGTGCACTGTTTCTTTTAGGTTTAAGTATATTTAGTATAGTTTTATACACAAAAATACATTAAACTACTTACTCTATTCTAGGTTTTATCAGACACTTTTCTCTAAAATAATCTCCCTCTAATATTTTCAAAAGATTTTCTCGCGATGAATTTTTATATACTGTACCAAGAAAATTACAAGCATATGGCCTTCTTATATGTACAGGTAACTTGGAACTGTCAACTCTAGGAAATCCTCTATAACTGTAAGAATAGAAAAACATATACTTTACATTATGTAGAAAATCACTTTACAAAAACCTGTATAACTATAATGATAATGGTTATGATGATGATGATAATAGTTATGATAACAAGAGGGTACTGAGGAAGCTAGGCCACTTATCTCAGAACTGAATGCTAATGGTACCTTACAGTAAATTCTTTTACTCATTTATATTCAAATCCATGAAAACAGTGGGGTGGAAAAACTTTGACCCTAGGAGCATAAATTGTACAATCTATTGAGAAGACAGTACTGTGCGTAAACTTTGACCTCGAACTGACCTTTATGCAAGAATATTCATTACATTGAATATGTAGTATTAATGCTCGATACCGATCGGAGAATATCATAAAAGTTTGAATGTATTTATTACACAGGGATTAATTTTTGAAATATATTAAAGCGTACAATGAGTGTCTATTACACAGTGGCCGATAGGATTATGCGATGTAAAAATCGATTGTTTATTTTGAATACGTTACATGCCAAAGTGTAGAATAGACGTGGTATTGATTTTTGTTGGGATATGTGTAGATAATTATTAGATGCAAATGTGAAAGGTCCGATCGGGGTCAAACTTTACGCACAATAAGATGATGCTAAATATATACATAAAAGCTCTAAATTTATAGTTTTTAAATCGCAGACTTTTTCAATATTTCACTTTTCATAACAAATTTGGTAACCAAAAGTCTTATGACTCTTGACTAGAAGATTGTTTAAGAAATTGTAGATTTAAACAGACTGGTCAAAATAGCTAAACATGAGTGCTCTGAGCAGGATTGAGCTGTAAAGAATTTGAATATTTATTACTATATTATTATTATTATTTATTATTATATTAACATTATTGTCAAATTTTCGTGGAAGGATATGACCTCCCTGAAGGGATTCAAACCCTATCCACCTTCGAGAAACTAGATTTAAAATCCAAGCGTGCTACCAAATGCTCTACAGATTTAGAGCACTATAAAATGAGTTACTAGGGTATAAAATGTTTCTGGTACAATAAGGTCTGAGGTTAGATCCATTTTCTCTGAAGAAAAGTTTGGATAAATAAACAACAAAATACACCGAAGAATAATTCAAATGTTATATTATCACTTTTACTGATATGATGTATTTTACCCATGATCCTTAACAAACAAAATCTAAACTAATTTCATATAACTATGGAGTCATTTTCTTACCATCTCTTATCAAACAAGCTTAAGTAAAAGAGACAGTTAAAATTACTGAGATTTTATTTTTTTAAAATATTAAGAATTCTTCAAACATTACTGATAGTTCTTCAAAAAAAATAGACCTTACACAATCACAGAAATATTTTCGGAAATTATTGATAGTTCAATAAAAATTACTGATGGATCTTCAAAAAGTAGTGACAGATCTTAATTTACGAAATTTACTACATATAACTGGCTTTCAATTTGATTAGATGGTCCGTTCAGTGATAATTTTCTTTTCTTTACTTAAAAAAGTGGAATGTGAAATTTCTCAATTAATTGTACAGCCTTTAACATTTACAAGGTCACGTTTCAGCTTAGTTGATAAGAGATGGAAGTAATATTTCCTCATATATAACAATTAAACAACAAAAAACATGATTGTTGATAATTTCAACAAATAATAATTGTGACTTGAAGTCCAATATTGTTGAACAAAAATTTATCATAATTAAACATTAACATAATATTTAATATGAAACAGTTTAATTCTAGGAGTTGAGAGATCCCACTCTCACTAAGAATAGTCAAGCAAACCATTTAGTTCAGGATTCACCCTATAACAATTCACAGAAAAACACATCTTCATTTACATGTTCATTAAATTTTTTAAAAAGTGCAGCCCATCACATTCATACATAATTATGTACAGTCATTTATACATTTTGTAGTTGATTATATAACAGGATAATGTATTATATTTTAGCAGTGAGATAAACGATATGTTATTTAATTCTGAAGTAATGTTTCTTTATCTTTGATGTCATAGTTAAATATTTTTAAGAAAAAGTTAAAAAAAACATGCCAGTTTTGTAACTGCTATGATCACTAAATGGATCACTTATCCTTAGTTTTCATTTGTATTTGTATTCTATTATTGCTTTTTTAAATATCTATTTTTATCATTTATTCATAAATTATGAGTATGATTGTGTAGCACTTCCCATCATATTTTTAATATGAAAAAAAATCACTTACGGTGATTCTGAAATGTAGGAATGTACGAAAATAACTTTATTTATAAACAAGTTAAAATGTTTTTTTTTAAAAAGGCAACAATCGAAAATGAATTTTAATGTAGATCAAACAAAAATATGAAACATCCTGGAAACTATAATCTAATCTTTGACAGACCTACAGGGTTTTTTTGTTTTTAAAAAGGGTTAAAATCTCTGGATAGGTCTGCCATTGTGTTAAAACTAAAACTAAAAACATAAATAAATAAAAAGCTAAACATTTGATGTATTTTAAATGATCACAAAAGCTCAACATGAGCAATATAATATAACAACCTATACATCGCAGTAACATACGGGTACATATATAGTATCTTTATACTGTTCTAGAGAGTTCCATAGACTTAGAATTGTACATAAGATAATGAGATTTTCTCTCTTACGTATGAAACACAGGGTCTAAACCAAACATGTCTACTTTTGTGCTCACAATAACTTGCTCATAAATTCAAACAAAAATTACCTACATGCACACCTGCACAAACTAGCAAACACACACATTCACACAATAAATTTATCACAATACCTTACCAACCCACACAAACTAGCATACACATACATTCACACTATAAATTTATCACAATACCTACACAAACCACACAAACTAGCATACACATACATTCACACTATAAATTTATCACAATACCTAACCAAACCACACAAACTAGCATATACATACATTCACACTATAAATTTATCACAATACCTACTAGGGCTCTATATCGGTCAGAATGATCGATACGATATTCGTATCGATACAAAATGATCGATATTTGATATATCATATGATATTTTAATAATAGATTAATAAAACTGCAAAACAGTGATATTTAGTTCATTTAATTTGATTGTTGTAACACCATACTACTAAATGCACTGTCTTATTAATAATTTGAATATTAAAGTATTTGAGGTTTGCATTTTTAAGAAATACCATTGCATCTATTGAGTCTCATTCTCGTACCCAGAGGTTATCTTCTCGATCTTACTCGAAAATCTTGATAGCCTCTTGGTATGAGAATGAGTGGGTCTGTGACTAGACATGATCTGTCTGCTGACAGGGTGACATAAAATTATACGGCCAAGTTTGTTGTATTGCGTCCTTTGCTTACAACACTTTTGCAACATACGAGTATAATACACTCTGGCCCGTCCATTTTTTGGACAACTTGATAACCCCAAACTTATTTTTTCGGAGGCAGCATATTCTCGGACAAATGTTATGTTGCAGACGAGTTTTTGTGACACGAAAAGTCTGTGTATTAACATCAACATTGATTAAGTGCGTTCGATAATCGATCGTTTATGTACTTGTGTGCAGGATTTACATAAAATGAAATAATTTTGTTGATGCTTGGTTTTAGTAGGATTTATCTCCAGTAATTCATATTTACAAAACACTAAACAAAGATCGGCAAAAGGAAAAGCATGCTCTTTTAGAACTTCAGCTATTAACAAGAATATTGTTTCTGGTCATTAAAGTTTTATTTACATAGCCGATCTACTCGAACAAAGACTTCTGGCTGCCAAAATTGATCTGTATTTAAAATACTGATCTTTAATGATTCCCAGACTAATTGAAAATGAACGTACATTCAAACCGCAACAGTTACTTCCCTTTGATTGAAAAGGGACATAACATAGCGTATCTGATGTAAGACATTTGCTTAAAGGAATGTCAAATTATGATATTGTTCGTCCACATATTATTACATACCGAATTGGAAGCAGTAGAATGTTGATTTGGCGATGCAAAATATCAAATGATTTGCAGACCATGTATTTTATTTGTATGACCGCCATTGATCGATATTTTGTTCGATATGGAAACGTTCGATCCGATATATCTATCGAACCTACAATACCGGTATTCGATATATATCGTATACCGGTGTAGAGCCCTAATACCTACACAAACCACACAAACTAGCATACACATACATTCACACTATAAATTTATCACAATACCTAACCAAACCACACACATCAGCATACACACATTCACACAATAAATTTATCACAATACCTAACCAACCGACACAAACTTGCATACACACACATTCACACTATAAATTTATCACAATACCTAACCAACCGACACAAACTTGCATACACACACATTCACAGCATAAATTAATCACAATACCTACATAAACCACACAAACTAGCAAACACACACATTCACACCATAAATTAATCACAATACCTAACCAAACCACACACATTAGCATACACACATTCACACTATAAATTTTATCACAATACCTATAACTAATTATTGTGGTGACTATTATACATTTATTTTATGTTGAAACATTCAGTGAGCAGCATTATGCTGATTGCAATTCATGAGGTAGTTATTTTTTATAAATATTATTGGGATGGTTAGGGAAACCAGAAATGGAAAAGATATTGTAAGTGTAGTGATCAGTGATGTACCAACTTCAGCATGATAACATTAATATGAATTGAAATATTGTTATATATATCTTATTTTTTTCTGAGCATTCTTTCAATCATAAAATACAGCAGTTAGCCCCTTTTCCATATATTCTTTGTTAAAATGAGAGAGCATGCACTCCTCATCATTAGCACATATTCTTTATTCGCAGTGAGTAATTAACACATACAACTATCTTTATCGCTACATAAATAAACATCTTCCTTTTTGCTTTTCGGCTGTGTGGAAGGTCTGTGTTTTTTATTGTTGCTGTTCCTTATATGTTTTTTATAGTTCTTTTTTTGTATTTGATTGTACACATATTTAAATGAATATCAACATATTTACATCAACATATTTACATTATGTAACACCATTCATTCATTGATCACTTGTATTTCCTTTCACATATTCAGAGCCTTGTAAATTTTCTAATTCACTTTTTGTATCTCTTTTATAGGTATACATGGAGTAAGTGAATGAAACAATTTTGATGGATCAACGTAAAACTACTCTACATCCAACTTCACTTATTAGTCCTTAGACTATTTTGCATTTATCTATTCATTTGCTTTGAATGGAAAACAACAACAACAAAAACCCCTAACAATGTCAATAGAAGGCATTATCCATCCTAACCCTACCAATAATGGAGTGTTTGTATCATAATTGTAGGGACCACAATGGAAATAAGGGCTTGCCCTTTTTTGTGCTATCCCTGGTGTTGGTGTGCCTGTCATAGCTTATTACTTGTAACATGCTGTGATATATGTTATTGTAATTATGCTATGTGTACACTATGCCAAATAAATATTATTATTATTATTATTATTATCATGGTATTATATACCAAATATTTCTAACAATGTATATCATAGGTGGCTGGCATGATTCTTAGACAGAACACTATTGTTTTAGTAATTTACCTCATATTTATATATATTTTTTGTCTCAGAAATGTGCCTATCGACTATGATATATAACATATTGTGTGACTGTATTGCTTCACTTAAGTAAATTAAGTTATATCAAATGATTTATACAGCATATTTATACAATCTAATTACTATTGAAACAAATAACATTCATGAACAAACAAATTCATAAATAAAAATTATCAATGACATTGATATAATTTTTTTGGCAACACATTTAATGAATTGTGTCACAACAATTTGGTCATTTGTATGTCGGTTTTCTCATCCCTAAAATTCAGAAAATAGAAAAAATATGTTGCTTATTAGCTTCCTTTTCATCCAGACAAAATATGTAGAACAGGTTTGTTGTGGCCAAAGAGTTTAACAGTTAGAGATTAAAATATTATAAATCAAAATGCTGTAAGTATGAAAGTCCTGATGTGTACTTCAACTAATTGTAGAAGCATTTCTAATTTTAGCAACATAATCTTAATCCAAACATTACAATAACAATCATTAAATACAGTGGTGTTGTTGTTGAGAAAAATTGCTTTTTCAGAAAACAATATTACGTAAAGGAAAGTAAGTTTTGACAAGAAAAACCATTTTGGCAACAAAACAGATTTTTTTTAAGAAAAAGATTTTCTTCTAGGAAACCAAAGTGGTACAAATTGAGCAACACAGTAATGCATTCTTCACCAGGAAGAATACTGCAAATTGTTTATAAAAAAATTCTTAAAATATTGTCATAATTCATTCCTATATTAAATTTTTTGTAACCTCCATTCATCAATACTCATTCAATCAATTGATGATAAAATAAATAAAATAAACATCACCAAAAATAAACCAAAAACATACATTATGTATATCATTCAATAAAGAGTGTCTATAACTGATGGAAAATTGCCACAAAATTTACAATTTTTTATTGGTCTTACAAAAACGTGACCAAAGTGTAAAGAATTTTTTTTAAAGTATGTTTTTGAGATTTAATAGACACAGTTGATCGTGACTTAAATTATAAAACATTCATTTCATTTCATTCACTGAAATTTAGCTGTGTATAAAATGACAAAATATACAACATGTTTTAAGTGTCATTTTGCCCCCTTAATGCAAAAATGCTCCTAAATCTTACACAAGATGGTACCTTTTTGCTATATAGGGGAGATATAATACAAAGATGAGACTTTAAATAAATGAAAATTTTATAGTTAAGTTGGAGTACACAATGTATTTGTCCTTATTTTGGCTGTTTAAATTAGTCTTAATATAAAAAAGAACAAAACAAGAGAATGATACCTATCAACAAACAATGAGATTTTGAAATGATCAAAATATTTCTTAAAATTTTCAACAAAGAAAAATGAGATTGGTCAACCTATTCAAAAAATATTTGTAAAATTTTTTATCATTATCTTTTAACACCAAAAAATTGTTTACTTATAACTTCAATCAGTTTCTGTCGCATTTTAGACTTGAAACTTTCGTACCACAGTAAAATATCACGTCTTCTTTTGACTTTATCACTATGTCGTAGTGATTTCTCGTTTTCAAGAATTTTAGTCAATTCTTTCCAGTCTTTTATATATATTATTGGTGCATTGTGTTCTTTGAGCAGACGCAACGGAAATGTATCTGAGATTTTAGCCTTCCCACAATTCCCTGGGGTCATGATGTCTTCTACTATTGGAATGGAACCATACGCGATAGCTTCATATATTCTATAGCATTCAGTATTTTGTCCAACTGGATTTAGCGTTAGGTCACTTTGACATAATGCTTGTATGAATTCCTCCCTGGAATTAACGGTTTCCAATGGTAACCAACTGAAATAGACAAAAACAGAATAAAAACATTTAATTTAATACAAACAATCAAAACAAAACGTCAGATATGCTTATTGAAAGCAATGAAAATTATTCTTGTCACACCATATCAATTTTCACTTGAATGACTTTATTAAAGCTAGTCAGATATAACATCAGAAAATAGAAAATAAAAAATATAATAACATTAGCCTGTCTCAGAAAATAAGTTTGGTGTAAATTCCTGACAAATAGAAGACACAAACAAAATGAGCATATGGTTATAAAGAATTCTAAGTCTATGGTAGTTAGAAAGTTTCCTTCTGATGCAAGTGCAGTTACTTTTAAATACATGTATTACCACTGGTTATAATTGCATGTACATTTCTTGCTAAAGAAAATCAAAATTTGTTCCTGGTAGGGTTTGAACACACAACCCAGGCATACAGTGACCTTCAAACCACTAAGCTATTGTTGCCACATAATCGATATCTAAATCTATATACATATACGTCCAGTATCATGACAGATCTAATAAAACGAGTATTGTTATAAATATGTACTGCGTGTAGTTAATGTGATTTTTTCATAGTCTTAGCTTAATCAAGGGAGATCACTCAAATGAATGACCTTTGTATCAAAGACAGAGTCAACCCCCTTTGTAATAAAAACTCTAGCTATGTCAACAACTTAATTAACATTTTTATGGAACAAATTTTTAAATTAAGATTCCCTGAATAATAAATTAAACAGATCATGGCTAAGTGTGTCCAGAGACTTAATCCTGGGCATACATGTAAGTTGCATTTTTTAAAAATATGAGATATAATACAGGGCTTGAATTTAACAAAAATTAGACTTGCAAAATTTTGCGAGTTGACTATATTTCAACTCGCAATATGAAAGAAGCACATTTTTCCAAATTTTAGTAGTTTCATGGTTTATATATAAGCAATATAAAAACAACATAGTACTATACTTGATTATAGATAGAACAAGGGCGTTATTAAGAGACAGACAAGGAATATTGAATATGTACTCGTATATTTCCGATGCTCATTGTAACATGAAGCTATACAGATAAGTAAAGCCAAACACCTTACTATCAATCTATCTGGCCGTTTCCATGCCGATTTGAGCCTCAGTAACTTAGACAGTAATATTTTTGCAGCGATTTCAACTCGCGAAAATTTGCAAATTTAAATAAAAGTTACTTGCAGTTTTCAAAATTTACTTTTCATTGTTAGAGTATGTGAGCTTAAATTCGAGACCTGCATAATAAAACAATCTTAAGACTTAAGATAGTAAAGAGAATTTAGAACAAGAGACAGGCCTGTTGTTCAGAGGTAACCTTACTGTCGCACAAACTTTCAGACAAAGAAATGATATTGACCAATAAGAAAACATCTAAGAAGTAACTAATCCTAAATATCATAGCAAAACAAGAGACAAGATTTTTATGGATCAGTAATTAAGTATTTTAGTAATAAAATAATATAATCTAGGTTTTATCCTCAGCAACAACAGGTATAAGTATGCTATCCAACTAAGACAATGGGTATGAAAATACATGTTTAAAGGCACTGGCTGCTCTAGCTTAAAACATAGGAAAATAATCTGATATATACTTAAATGCAAAAGAAACTGTGCACTTATTTTTTTAGATTTTCTCAGAATTTATGTCATATTTGACCAGTATCATTTTACAGGTTATTCATCTATTCGTCTTTTTAATAAATGTAATTTTGTAGTTGTGTTTTATTCAACATATTTGTACCACATGTCGACATACACTAGGTGTCAAAGTCAAAATTACACAAATAACCTAAAGATGATTTTCTTGAGTTAATTTACTGAATTTTGATTGAAATTGATGAAAAACGACTAATACCATGGGTGACCATCATTTTTGTTCAACCACCTGCACAACATGTCGTCTCAATTTGAGTTTACCTAACCCTTTATGACCTAAGCTGGAAGACAGTTATAAGTGCACTGTTTCTTTTAGGTTTAAGTATATTTAGTATAGTTTTATACACAAAAATACATTAAACTACTTACTCTATTCTAGGTTTTATCAGACACTTTTCTCTAAAATAATCTCCCTCTAATATTTTCAAAAGATTTTCTCGCGATGAATTTTTATATACTGTACCAAGAAAATTACAAGCATATGGCCTTCTTATATGTACAGGTAACTTGGAACTGTCAACTCTAGGAAATCCTCTATAACTGTAAGAATAGAAAAACATATACTTTACATTATGTAGAAAATCACTTTACAAAAACCTGTATAACTATAATGATAATGGTTATGATGATGATGATAATAGTTATGATAACAAGAGGGTACTGAGGAAGCTAGGCCACTTATCTCAGAACTGAATGCTAATGGTACCTTACAGTAAATTCTTTTACTCATTTATATTCAAATCCATGAAAACAGTGGGGTGGAAAAACTTTGACCCTAGGAGCATAAATTGTACAATCTATTGAGAAGACAGTACTGTGCGTAAACTTTGACCTCGAACTGACCTTTATGCAAGAATATTCATTACATTGAATATGTAGTATTAATGCTCGATACCGATCGGAGAATATCATAAAAGTTTGAATGTATTTATTACACAGGGATTAATTTTTGAAATATATTAAAGCGTACAATGAGTGTCTATTACACAGTGGCCGATAGGATTATGCGATGTAAAAATCGATTGTTTATTTTGAATACGTTACATGCCAAAGTGTAGAATAGACGTGGTATTGATTTTTGTTGGGATATGTGTAGATAATTATTAGATGCAAATGTGAAAGGTCCGATCGGGGTCAAACTTTACGCACAATAAGATGATGCTAAATATATACATAAAAGCTCTAAATTTATAGTTTTTAAATCGCAGACTTTTTCAATATTTCACTTTTCATAACAAATTTGGTAACCAAAAGTCTTATGACTCTTGACTAGAAGATTGTTTAAGAAATTGTAGATTTAAACAGACTGGTCAAAATAGCTAAACATGAGTGCTCTGAGCAGGATTGAGCTGTAAAGAATTTGAATATTTATTACTATATTATTATTATTATTTATTATTATATTAACATTATTGTCAAATTTTCGTGGAAGGATATGACCTCCCTGAAGGGATTCAAACCCTATCCACCTTCGAGAAACTAGATTTAAAATCCAAGCGTGCTACCAAATGCTCTACAGATTTAGAGCACTATAAAATGAGTTACTAGGGTATAAAATGTTTCTGGTACAATAAGGTCTGAGGTTAGATCCATTTTCTCTGAAGAAAAGTTTGGATAAATAAACAACAAAATACACCGAAGAATAATTCAAATGTTATATTATCACTTTTACTGATATGATGTATTTTACCCATGATCCTTAACAAACAAAATCTAAACTAATTTCATATAACTATGGAGTCATTTTCTTACCATCTCTTATCAAACAAGCTTAAGTAAAAGAGACAGTTAAAATTACTGAGATTTTATTTTTTTAAAATATTAAGAATTCTTCAAACATTACTGATAGTTCTTCAAAAAAAATAGACCTTACACAATCACAGAAATATTTTCGGAAATTATTGATAGTTCAATAAAAATTACTGATGGATCTTCAAAAAGTAGTGACAGATCTTAATTTACGAAATTTACTACATATAACTGGCTTTCAATTTGATTAGATGGTCCGTTCAGTGATAATTTTCTTTTCTTTACTTAAAAAAGTGGAATGTGAAATTTCTCAATTAATTGTACAGCCTTTAACATTTACAAGGTCACGTTTCAGCTTAGTTGATAAGAGATGGAAGTAATATTTCCTCATATATAACAATTAAACAACAAAAAACATGATTGTTGATAATTTCAACAAATAATAATTGTGACTTGAAGTCCAATATTGTTGAACAAAAATTTATCATAATTAAACATTAACATAATATTTAATATGAAACAGTTTAATTCTAGGAGTTGAGAGATCCCACTCTCACTAAGAATAGTCAAGCAAACCATTTAGTTCAGGATTCACCCTATAACAATTCACAGAAAAACACATCTTCATTTACATGTTCATTAAATTTTTTAAAAAGTGCAGCCCATCACATTCATACATAATTATGTACAGTCATTTATACATTTTGTAGTTGATTATATAACAGGATAATGTATTATATTTTAGCAGTGAGATAAACGATATGTTATTTAATTCTGAAGTAATGTTTCTTTATCTTTGATGTCATAGTTAAATATTTTTAAGAAAAAGTTAAAAAAAACATGCCAGTTTTGTAACTGCTATGATCACTAAATGGATCACTTATCCTTAGTTTTCATTTGTATTTGTATTCTATTATTGCTTTTTTAAATATCTATTTTTATCATTTATTCATAAATTATGAGTATGATTGTGTAGCACTTCCCATCATATTTTTAATATGAAAAAAAATCACTTACGGTGATTCTGAAATGTAGGAATGTACGAAAATAACTTTATTTATAAACAAGTTAAAATGTTTTTTTTTAAAAAGGCAACAATCGAAAATGAATTTTAATGTAGATCAAACAAAAATATGAAACATCCTGGAAACTATAATCTAATCTTTGACAGACCTACAGGGTTTTTTTGTTTTTAAAAAGGGTTAAAATCTCTGGATAGGTCTGCCATTGTGTTAAAACTAAAACTAAAAACATAAATAAATAAAAAGCTAAACATTTGATGTATTTTAAATGATCACAAAAGCTCAACATGAGCAATATAATATAACAACCTATACATCGCAGTAACATACGGGTACATATATAGTATCTTTATACTGTTCTAGAGAGTTCCATAGACTTAGAATTGTACATAAGATAATGAGATTTTCTCTCTTACGTATGAAACACAGGGTCTAAACCAAACATGTCTACTTTTGTGCTCACAATAACTTGCTCATAAATTCAAACAAAAATTACCTACATGCACACCTGCACAAACTAGCAAACACACACATTCACACAATAAATTTATCACAATACCTTACCAACCCACACAAACTAGCATACACATACATTCACACTATAAATTTATCACAATACCTACACAAACCACACAAACTAGCATACACATACATTCACACTATAAATTTATCACAATACCTAACCAAACCACACAAACTAGCATATACATACATTCACACTATAAATTTATCACAATACCTACTAGGGCTCTATATCGGTCAGAATGATCGATACGATATTCGTATCGATACAAAATGATCGATATTTGATATATCATATGATATTTTAATAATAGATTAATAAAACTGCAAAACAGTGATATTTAGTTCATTTAATTTGATTGTTGTAACACCATACTACTAAATGCACTGTCTTATTAATAATTTGAATATTAAAGTATTTGAGGTTTGCATTTTTAAGAAATACCATTGCATCTATTGAGTCTCATTCTCGTACCCAGAGGTTATCTTCTCGATCTTACTCGAAAATCTTGATAGCCTCTTGGTATGAGAATGAGTGGGTCTGTGACTAGACATGATCTGTCTGCTGACAGGGTGACATAAAATTATACGGCCAAGTTTGTTGTATTGCGTCCTTTGCTTACAACACTTTTGCAACATACGAGTATAATACACTCTGGCCCGTCCATTTTTTGGACAACTTGATAACCCCAAACTTATTTTTTCGGAGGCAGCATATTCTCGGACAAATGTTATGTTGCAGACGAGTTTTTGTGACACGAAAAGTCTGTGTATTAACATCAACATTGATTAAGTGCGTTCGATAATCGATCGTTTATGTACTTGTGTGCAGGATTTACATAAAATGAAATAATTTTGTTGATGCTTGGTTTTAGTAGGATTTATCTCCAGTAATTCATATTTACAAAACACTAAACAAAGATCGGCAAAAGGAAAAGCATGCTCTTTTAGAACTTCAGCTATTAACAAGAATATTGTTTCTGGTCATTAAAGTTTTATTTACATAGCCGATCTACTCGAACAAAGACTTCTGGCTGCCAAAATTGATCTGTATTTAAAATACTGATCTTTAATGATTCCCAGACTAATTGAAAATGAACGTACATTCAAACCGCAACAGTTACTTCCCTTTGATTGAAAAGGGACATAACATAGCGTATCTGATGTAAGACATTTGCTTAAAGGAATGTCAAATTATGATATTGTTCGTCCACATATTATTACATACCGAATTGGAAGCAGTAGAATGTTGATTTGGCGATGCAAAATATCAAATGATTTGCAGACCATGTATTTTATTTGTATGACCGCCATTGATCGATATTTTGTTCGATATGGAAACGTTCGATCCGATATATCTATCGAACCTACAATACCGGTATTCGATATATATCGTATACCGGTGTAGAGCCCTAATACCTACACAAACCACACAAACTAGCATACACATACATTCACACTATAAATTTATCACAATACCTAACCAAACCACACACATCAGCATACACACATTCACACAATAAATTTATCACAATACCTAACCAACCGACACAAACTTGCATACACACACATTCACACTATAAATTTATCACAATACCTAACCAACCGACACAAACTTGCATACACACACATTCACAGCATAAATTAATCACAATACCTACATAAACCACACAAACTAGCAAACACACACATTCACACCATAAATTAATCACAATACCTAACCAAACCACACACATTAGCATACACACATTCACACTATAAATTTTATCACAATACCTATAACTAATTATTGTGGTGACTATTATACATTTATTTTATGTTGAAACATTCAGTGAGCAGCATTATGCTGATTGCAATTCATGAGGTAGTTATTTTTTATAAATATTATTGGGATGGTTAGGGAAACCAGAAATGGAAAAGATATTGTAAGTGTAGTGATCAGTGATGTACCAACTTCAGCATGATAACATTAATATGAATTGAAATATTGTTATATATATCTTATTTTTTTCTGAGCATTCTTTCAATCATAAAATACAGCAGTTAGCCCCTTTTCCATATATTCTTTGTTAAAATGAGAGAGCATGCACTCCTCATCATTAGCACATATTCTTTATTCGCAGTGAGTAATTAACACATACAACTATCTTTATCGCTACATAAATAAACATCTTCCTTTTTGCTTTTCGGCTGTGTGGAAGGTCTGTGTTTTTTATTGTTGCTGTTCCTTATATGTTTTTTATAGTTCTTTTTTTGTATTTGATTGTACACATATTTAAATGAATATCAACATATTTACATCAACATATTTACATTATGTAACACCATTCATTCATTGATCACTTGTATTTCCTTTCACATATTCAGAGCCTTGTAAATTTTCTAATTCACTTTTTGTATCTCTTTTATAGGTATACATGGAGTAAGTGAATGAAACAATTTTGATGGATCAACGTAAAACTACTCTACATCCAACTTCACTTATTAGTCCTTAGACTATTTTGCATTTATCTATTCATTTGCTTTGAATGGAAAACAACAACAACAAAAACCCCTAACAATGTCAATAGAAGGCATTATCCATCCTAACCCTACCAATAATGGAGTGTTTGTATCATAATTGTAGGGACCACAATGGAAATAAGGGCTTGCCCTTTTTTGTGCTATCCCTGGTGTTGGTGTGCCTGTCATAGCTTATTACTTGTAACATGCTGTGATATATGTTATTGTAATTATGCTATGTGTACACTATGCCAAATAAATATTATTATTATTATTATTATTATCATGGTATTATATACCAAATATTTCTAACAATGTATATCATAGGTGGCTGGCATGATTCTTAGACAGAACACTATTGTTTTAGTAATTTACCTCATATTTATATATATTTTTTGTCTCAGAAATGTGCCTATCGACTATGATATATAACATATTGTGTGACTGTATTGCTTCACTTAAGTAAATTAAGTTATATCAAATGATTTATACAGCATATTTATACAATCTAATTACTATTGAAACAAATAACATTCATGAACAAACAAATTCATAAATAAAAATTATCAATGACATTGATATAATTTTTTTGGCAACACATTTAATGAATTGTGTCACAACAATTTGGTCATTTGTATGTCGGTTTTCTCATCCCTAAAATTCAGAAAATAGAAAAAATATGTTGCTTATTAGCTTCCTTTTCATCCAGACAAAATATGTAGAACAGGTTTGTTGTGGCCAAAGAGTTTAACAGTTAGAGATTAAAATATTATAAATCAAAATGCTGTAAGTATGAAAGTCCTGATGTGTACTTCAACTAATTGTAGAAGCATTTCTAATTTTAGCAACATAATCTTAATCCAAACATTACAATAACAATCATTAAATACAGTGGTGTTGTTGTTGAGAAAAATTGCTTTTTCAGAAAACAATATTACGTAAAGGAAAGTAAGTTTTGACAAGAAAAACCATTTTGGCAACAAAACAGATTTTTTTTAAGAAAAAGATTTTCTTCTAGGAAACCAAAGTGGTACAAATTGAGCAACACAGTAATGCATTCTTCACCAGGAAGAATACTGCAAATTGTTTATAAAAAAATTCTTAAAATATTGTCATAATTCATTCCTATATTAAATTTTTTGTAACCTCCATTCATCAATACTCATTCAATCAATTGATGATAAAATAAATAAAATAAACATCACCAAAAATAAACCAAAAACATACATTATGTATATCATTCAATAAAGAGTGTCTATAACTGATGGAAAATTGCCACAAAATTTACAATTTTTTATTGGTCTTACAAAAACGTGACCAAAGTGTAAAGAATTTTTTTTAAAGTATGTTTTTGAGATTTAATAGACACAGTTGATCGTGACTTAAATTATAAAACATTCATTTCATTTCATTCACTGAAATTTAGCTGTGTATAAAATGACAAAATATACAACATGTTTTAAGTGTCATTTTGCCCCCTTAATGCAAAAATGCTCCTAAATCTTACACAAGATGGTACCTTTTTGCTATATAGGGGAGATATAATACAAAGATGAGACTTTAAATAAATGAAAATTTTATAGTTAAGTTGGAGTACACAATGTATTTGTCCTTATTTTGGCTGTTTAAATTAGTCTTAATATAAAAAAGAACAAAACAAGAGAATGATACCTATCAACAAACAATGAGATTTTGAAATGATCAAAATATTTCTTAAAATTTTCAACAAAGAAAAATGAGATTGGTCAACCTATTCAAAAAATATTTGTAAAATTTTTTATCATTATCTTTTAACACCAAAAAATTGTTTACTTATAACTTCAATCAGTTTCTGTCGCATTTTAGACTTGAAACTTTCGTACCACAGTAAAATATCACGTCTTCTTTTGACTTTATCACTATGTCGTAGTGATTTCTCGTTTTCAAGAATTTTAGTCAATTCTTTCCAGTCTTTTATATATATTATTGGTGCATTGTGTTCTTTGAGCAGACGCAACGGAAATGTATCTGAGATTTTAGCCTTCCCACAATTCCCTGGGGTCATGATGTCTTCTACTATTGGAATGGAACCATACGCGATAGCTTCATATATTCTATAGCATTCAGTATTTTGTCCAACTGGATTTAGCGTTAGGTCACTTTGACATAATGCTTGTATGAATTCCTCCCTGGAATTAACGGTTTCCAATGGTAACCAACTGAAATAGACAAAAACAGAATAAAAACATTTAATTTAATACAAACAATCAAAACAAAACGTCAGATATGCTTATTGAAAGCAATGAAAATTATTCTTGTCACACCATATCAATTTTCACTTGAATGACTTTATTAAAGCTAGTCAGATATAACATCAGAAAATAGAAAATAAAAAATATAATAACATTAGCCTGTCTCAGAAAATAAGTTTGGTGTAAATTCCTGACAAATAGAAGACACAAACAAAATGAGCATATGGTTATAAAGAATTCTAAGTCTATGGTAGTTAGAAAGTTTCCTTCTGATGCAAGTGCAGTTACTTTTAAATACATGTATTACCACTGGTTATAATTGCATGTACATTTCTTGCTAAAGAAAATCAAAATTTGTTCCTGGTAGGGTTTGAACACACAACCCAGGCATACAGTGACCTTCAAACCACTAAGCTATTGTTGCCACATAATCGATATCTAAATCTATATACATATACGTCCAGTATCATGACAGATCTAATAAAACGAGTATTGTTATAAATATGTACTGCGTGTAGTTAATGTGATTTTTTCATAGTCTTAGCTTAATCAAGGGAGATCACTCAAATGAATGACCTTTGTATCAAAGACAGAGTCAACCCCCTTTGTAATAAAAACTCTAGCTATGTCAACAACTTAATTAACATTTTTATGGAACAAATTTTTAAATTAAGATTCCCTGAATAATAAATTAAACAGATCATGGCTAAGTGTGTCCAGAGACTTAATCCTGGGCATACATGTAAGTTGCATTTTTTAAAAATATGAGATATAATACAGGGCTTGAATTTAACAAAAATTAGACTTGCAAAATTTTGCGAGTTGACTATATTTCAACTCGCAATATGAAAGAAGCACATTTTTCCAAATTTTAGTAGTTTCATGGTTTATATATAAGCAATATAAAAACAACATAGTACTATACTTGATTATAGATAGAACAAGGGCGTTATTAAGAGACAGACAAGGAATATTGAATATGTACTCGTATATTTCCGATGCTCATTGTAACATGAAGCTATACAGATAAGTAAAGCCAAACACCTTACTATCAATCTATCTGGCCGTTTCCATGCCGATTTGAGCCTCAGTAACTTAGACAGTAATATTTTTGCAGCGATTTCAACTCGCGAAAATTTGCAAATTTAAATAAAAGTTACTTGCAGTTTTCAAAATTTACTTTTCATTGTTAGAGTATGTGAGCTTAAATTCGAGACCTGCATAATAAAACAATCTTAAGACTTAAGATAGTAAAGAGAATTTAGAACAAGAGACAGGCCTGTTGTTCAGAGGTAACCTTACTGTCGCACAAACTTTCAGACAAAGAAATGATATTGACCAATAAGAAAACATCTAAGAAGTAACTAATCCTAAATATCATAGCAAAACAAGAGACAAGATTTTTATGGATCAGTAATTAAGTATTTTAGTAATAAAATAATATAATCTAGGTTTTATCCTCAGCAACAACAGGTATAAGTATGCTATCCAACTAAGACAATGGGTATGAAAATACATGTTTAAAGGCACTGGCTGCTCTAGCTTAAAACATAGGAAAATAATCTGATATATACTTAAATGCAAAAGAAACTGTGCACTTATTTTTTTAGATTTTCTCAGAATTTATGTCATATTTGACCAGTATCATTTTACAGGTTATTCATCTATTCGTCTTTTTAATAAATGTAATTTTGTAGTTGTGTTTTATTCAACATATTTGTACCACATGTCGACATACACTAGGTGTCAAAGTCAAAATTACACAAATAACCTAAAGATGATTTTCTTGAGTTAATTTACTGAATTTTGATTGAAATTGATGAAAAACGACTAATACCATGGGTGACCATCATTTTTGTTCAACCACCTGCACAACATGTCGTCTCAATTTGAGTTTACCTAACCCTTTATGACCTAAGCTGGAAGACAGTTATAAGTGCACTGTTTCTTTTAGGTTTAAGTATATTTAGTATAGTTTTATACACAAAAATACATTAAACTACTTACTCTATTCTAGGTTTTATCAGACACTTTTCTCTAAAATAATCTCCCTCTAATATTTTCAAAAGATTTTCTCGCGATGAATTTTTATATACTGTACCAAGAAAATTACAAGCATATGGCCTTCTTATATGTACAGGTAACTTGGAACTGTCAACTCTAGGAAATCCTCTATAACTGTAAGAATAGAAAAACATATACTTTACATTATGTAGAAAATCACTTTACAAAAACCTGTATAACTATAATGATAATGGTTATGATGATGATGATAATAGTTATGATAACAAGAGGGTACTGAGGAAGCTAGGCCACTTATCTCAGAACTGAATGCTAATGGTACCTTACAGTAAATTCTTTTACTCATTTATATTCAAATCCATGAAAACAGTGGGGTGGAAAAACTTTGACCCTAGGAGCATAAATTGTACAATCTATTGAGAAGACAGTACTGTGCGTAAACTTTGACCTCGAACTGACCTTTATGCAAGAATATTCATTACATTGAATATGTAGTATTAATGCTCGATACCGATCGGAGAATATCATAAAAGTTTGAATGTATTTATTACACAGGGATTAATTTTTGAAATATATTAAAGCGTACAATGAGTGTCTATTACACAGTGGCCGATAGGATTATGCGATGTAAAAATCGATTGTTTATTTTGAATACGTTACATGCCAAAGTGTAGAATAGACGTGGTATTGATTTTTGTTGGGATATGTGTAGATAATTATTAGATGCAAATGTGAAAGGTCCGATCGGGGTCAAACTTTACGCACAATAAGATGATGCTAAATATATACATAAAAGCTCTAAATTTATAGTTTTTAAATCGCAGACTTTTTCAATATTTCACTTTTCATAACAAATTTGGTAACCAAAAGTCTTATGACTCTTGACTAGAAGATTGTTTAAGAAATTGTAGATTTAAACAGACTGGTCAAAATAGCTAAACATGAGTGCTCTGAGCAGGATTGAGCTGTAAAGAATTTGAATATTAACAATAATATATAATACTGGAAGATCATACTACAGTATTTAGATACATGTGGTTTAACAGTTTAGAGTTTAAATATGTGTAGTTTAACAGTTTAGTGTTAAAATACATGTAGTTTAACAGTTTAGTGTTGAAATACATGTAGTTTTACAGTTTAGTGTTGAAATACATGTAGTTTAACTGTTTAGTGTTAAATATGTGTAGTTTAACAGTTTAATGTTTAAATACATGCAGTTCAACAGTTTAGTGTTTACATACATGCAGTTTAACAGTTTAGTGTTTAAATACATGCAGTTTAACAGTTTGGAGTTTAAATACGTGCAGTTTTACAGTTTAGTGTTTAAATACATGTACTTCCCACAGTTTAGTGCTTAAATCAATGTAGTTTAATAGTTAGCCTTTCAGATACATGTAGTTTAACCGCTTAGATACATCCAGTTTTACATTTTAGTTTTTAAAAACATGTAGTTTAGCAATGTTTAGAATGTAGTCTAAAGTTCTAACATAGTATCCTGCAGCATTGTAGCAAACATATCACACTTCAGAGGATATTCTACCAATTTTAAATCAAACCACATGTCTGAAAACCAGAATACTATACACATATCTTATTGAAAAATGTTCCCATATGACAAAATAAAACATCAGCAATCTCCCCCTCCTTCATACAAGAAAGCATTTTATTGTATGAGCAATAAATTTTATTATTATAAGTGCTTGGATACAAGGAAAAAATATTATAAGTAGAACAATTTGATCTTAAATATGTAAAAAATAATGAGAACCTTAATGGATGCTATTAGAAATGGTTATAAAATACATAATATCACAAAATTTGATAATTTCAGTTACTAAATTGGACCCATTTTGCGAAATTTGCCATTTATGATATCACTGGTTTGTATGGTAGAGTACGCATTTATGTTCATATGGACAAAATATACATACTTCTGGCTACAACTTTCTCTCTTTATATTTTATAAAGTCAGTTTGCTTAAGAGTTTAGTCTAAATTGTCTAGATATTGCTTTCTTTTGTATAGAAATTTGCATATAGAAGATAACATGGCCATCTTACAATAATTTCTTTTAAATTTTGAGAATTTATTTAGAGAAACCTATCAGCTTTTATGGTTATGAGATTTACAAAATGTACAATTTATCAGTCAGAAAAGTTGAAAGCACTGGAGAAGAGCCAATATTTAACAATCAAGACTAGACAGGCTGGAATGACATGAATTCTAAAGCGTCTCAAGTAACGTCTTGTAAAAATATATAAGCTGAAGGCTTTTTTTTATTTTGAATTTTTTTCTTAAGGTACAGTAAACCCTTTTACCAGGAGTCATAGAATTTCATTAATCACATGGCACCATATGACTTACATATCAAAGTTAAAAGGTTAAAGTGCTGTTTAAAGTCTGCTTCCATACCGCTATACAAGTTCAGCAAACTTTACAATTTTGCATGATAACCCCTGAGCATTAAAATCTCCATTAGGCAGAAGATCCCTTACAGTTCTCATTAATATCTTTATGGAGTGGAACAACTGTAGGTAAATTTCTTGCTTAAGGAAATTTGCAATGCCCCTAGTAGTATTTGAACTAAGGACCTTTTGTTCCATAAGCACTGGTCCTACCACTGGACCAGTGCTCCTATACAAATCATATTGACGAAGAGTAATAAAGTTAAATGTCCAAAGCACTTGATGTTTACTATATTATATGATAGCTAGAAGGGAGTTGATGGCAGGCATTACACAAATGGTTAATAAAAAGTGGAACAAAAATTGCAAAAACCATTGGACAGTCAATCTAAGGGAAATAACTCCAAAAAATACAAACGATGATGACAAGTTCTTAATATTTGACTGCACTTGAATTGTAAGAAATGTAAGGGCCATGTATGTTATATATACTAAGTTTTGATTCATTTAAAGCAAAGTTAGCAAAGTAATGTCTTTAGAGGCACAAACTATAACCTTAACTGGGGAACACATCAAATATGGGTTTATTATAAGGTATCTGAAATGTATTGGTACTATATACATTAGTTTCATGAATAAATGCTTATCAGCAAAACGTAATACAGATTGTGTTCAAGAACATTTTTACAGCACTGTAAATTATCTATAGGGTAAGCGTACAAAATAATTCATTGATAATTTCTCATGAAAATGTTAAGTATTATTAGTCATTTATAACAGTACAATGTATTTAATCAAGTTTGTTATAACATGTTTATCATATTATCATACCTAGCCTTCAAGCTAATCATTTAATGTTTATTCATTATAATCAGTACAGAAAGGAAGCATTATTATAGAGAAGGAGAGGAGGCGTATTTTATTTTTGTTGTTTATATTTGTTTGTTGTATTGGTGTGAGGTGTATTCATGTATTTGTTTGGTTAGTAAAAAAAACATTGATGATCATTTTATTTGACAGCTTTAGAATTAATTTTTCTCTCAAAGTTCAATTTTTTTGTGAAAGGTGGATAGCAGCCCCACCCTCCCTTTTACTACAGTCCTGCTAATTATGAAGTACAACAGAGTACTACCAGTATATATTTTTATAAAACCTACGGTAGTAAGCTTACTAAGTAAAAATGTCTTAAAAAGTTTCCTGGATACTGTAGTATTATATCAACTTAATAGACAATATCACTTCTTTACTGAAGTTATAATAAAGATTATTTACAATAAAATCATTATTACGAGTAATCCGTAAAAAGGGATATTTGTTTAAACCAACAAGTTAATCACAAGTTTAGGCATCACTACATGTAAGTTAACCTATGTCTATTAATGACATTGTCAGGATTTAGGAGTGTAATCTGTTTCCAAGAATAGAATATTAATTAGTTTACAGTCAACATTGGCACAGACAAAGGACACTGTGGGGTGTGTTACAACGTATGCAAAGTACATTGAATACTGCGGTGACTTTGGTCAGTCAGACAATATGTTTCTAAATCCAGGACTTCGGAAAGATACGAACAGCAGTCAGACAAATTTTGTTTCTAAATATAAACGTATCTACCTAAAAGTTACTGAACATAGTGTCTTTATCATGAAAATTAAACACTACTTTAAGTAATTGATGAGTCAATTGATAATTAAATGCCACCAAATAATGAATCATGTTTGACCATTGTCACAAACCATGGTCAACCATGGTACATGGGTGCACATGGCTTGAAAAATGGTTTACCATAGATAAACGTGGTAATTTTATAGTCAATCATATTCTGAGAAACATGGTTAAAATGTTTATAATATGATAACTAGTTTTGATAGTGTTCATTTCACAGGGGAGGGAGTACTAAGTCTAAAATTTACAAAAATGCAGACTATTTCATAACATAAATACATGTCACACATAAGTAGTATGTTATGTTTAAAACAATTATGTAGGCCATTATCCTGCTATATGTTTCCTAAATTATGCTTTTAATTTAGTCAAATATTATATTTTATGCTCATGTGAACAGTATTAAAACATAATGAATATTTGCTATAGTATTATTAGCATTAAAATTAATAAATGAGCGAATTCTAAGGCAGAGCTTGCTTTACAGAGACATGCAGTGAAGAAAACAGGATAGGATAATAATGAGCCCTAGTTATGAAATAATTTTTAATTATTCATGGGGTTTTTCAGAAATCAACCAATCAGCTCCTTGTGAGGTTGGTGCTCCCTAAAACCTGGTTAAATCCCTAGTGGCATGCTTTTTAGACTGTTCATTCCATGGTGGAAAACCCTTAGATTCTTGTTACCACTTTTTTTTAGTTGCATCTGTTTCATAGATTTTTTTCCAAATCTAAAATATCTCCCTCTTTGCTTTTTGGCCACATGGTAGGTCTGTGTTTTTTACTGTTCCTGTTCCTGATATATTTGCTTACATCTTTCTTTTAAAACAAGACTTGCTAAAAACTCAACAAATACAATTTACACAACTTAAATGAGGTCTTAATTAATTTCCTATCATTACTGTACAGTCTAATATAGCCTGATATGTACAATTAATGCAACTAAATGTTTTTACTTCCATTTTTAATTAAACAATTAATTTCAAAGACAGTTACTGGATAATCCATCTCTGGCAATGTTTAAACAAAATCAAACATTGCAATCAATATCTTTTTTATTCTCTCAACAAAAAACTTTCAAAAAGAAATTAACTTTTACAATAGCCTGTCACAAGTTTTTTCCTAAAAGTTCCCAATTAAGACTATGAGCAATGAGAATCAATTTCAGGAAATAACTAAAAATTAACTTTCAATCATAAAAAGCTCAAGAAAATTTAATTGCTAGTCACTATCCAACACTTTTAATTTCAGAATTAATCAAATCAGTTAGAGGGAAAACAAGTTTTTTAATTAAAAAACCTACGTGGCAACTCCCAGGGGCCATTGGAAGAAGTTAACATTGTCAATCTCTGTACTATCATACACCAGGAATACAAACTTTACCAATCCTCCATTATAATGCATGTAGGGTTGTAACCAGGAATTATTGCACTGTTCGTTGCCTAGCAACACAAGACCAACATGTTGCAGTTGAGACAGATTCTGTAGAGACTTGAGCCATGTCTGAGCAAATGACACAGTATCTGGTTCCCGACCATTTAATATGAGCAACAGATTTTCTGTATTTTTTGGCACCTGGTCTGGAACAACGCCGGGACCAGTACGGAATCTGAAATATAGAAAATTAAATCAATAGTTATGATATTTGTAGTATTGAATAACAAGTTTAACAGCATAAGTGAAAGTTAAAATTTTCAAAATCATAAAATTCAGGAGAATTTTTGTTTTTACGAAAACATTTTAAGAACCGTTTCTCAAGTCTTAAAATTCCCAAACTTTAGGATCAATCCTCACACTGTCATCAATGTGATTTAGAAAATAATGAGTATTAATATGATTATGCCAGCACAAATAAAATGATGAACCATGGCTCACCATGCCCCCAAAATGGCCAACTATTGTAGCTATGATGAATGATCGAGATAACATAGTGATACACAATAACAAAATTAGGTCAATCATGGTAAAACATGGTCACATGATCATTATAAATTTTCACCAAGGAGATATTGAAGCAAATTACATGATACTAAGTAAAATTCACCAAATGTTCAATAGAAAATACAAGCGCAAACAAATAAATGTAAATTCAAGTTCATATAATTTAATTTATTATTAACACACAGATCAGAAAAAAACATTTTTAACATAAACTACAAAGGAGGTAAACAACTCTAACCCTCGTATCAAACATAAATGGTATAATCAAATTAACATTTATTTAAGACAAGTTTCTGTAAAGTAGACTTGTTATTTAAGAAAACAATCCAAAATGTCTACCAGTATATAAACAAGTATACCAGTATCATATTTACAATAACAGACAGCATCTAAGAAACAAGCAGTCAACAAACTAATAATTATAAACAACAAACATACACCATATTCCATACATGATAAGAAAACAATATCATATCAGTACAAGATTGTAATTCGTAGATAAAACAGACTAAGTATGAGTTAACATTAACGTTCTTTTGATCCAAAAATCATTTGCATAAAACTTTTATGAGCATAACCTTTCTTGAAGCAAAACTGCTAATTACTTATCCGGGCTGAGATGAGGTCAATTTTGACAATGGTGATTAATTCAAACAATATTGTTTTCAGGAAATAGCATCACTACTGACCACTAACTCTTGTATTAGTTCATAAACAGAGACCAAGCCACCTAACAAGCTTTCATGGAAAATTTTCATCACATCATTGTTCCAGAGAATAACTAAATCACCAATACAATAAACATAGAAGACACAAACACATACAAGTTGACAGAGAAATATACTTTCTGGAAGAAGTCTCATAAAATATTCATTGTTTCAAAAATTAGAAAAAGCATCTAGTGTTAGTGTTGCCTAGCAGGTGACCATTAGCAACACCCAAAATTCAATACATTGTGTTGATTAGGATTAATTCATTAGCAGCTGTACAAAATAGGTTTGACAAATATCCATAATATGTTAAATGCATATAACAGTGATAAAGACCAAAGACATCAACAAATGGTCTCAAACTTGGACCAAACCAATCCATACAAAAGAAGCTACTTTTAAGGTAATAATTATTTAGCAATTGACTAGCAACTGTATTTTACCAATGCATGTTGGAGCAAAACAATACTTTAGTGTATTACACAAGATATACACAGAAAACCAATCATTTAATCCCAAACATGAAGACCCTCATCCTAAACGTTTAGGTGCAACATAATATTTTTCCATAAAAGAAAACATTCAAAGTGAGTCATAAAATTAGAGTTTATATTGAGTCATAAAGTAAGAATCCAAACTTGAGTCAAGCTAAATTTTATGATTTTGATGTACTTGTATGGCACTCAACAATAATATACTCAATTAACAATTTAATCATTATGCACCCAGTATATACAACCAGTGGTTAATTTTGTCATCGCTCAGAAATTTAAAGTCATAAGTTTTCTAAGACTTTCAGCATTATTTATAAACAGAAAGCTAAAACCTAAAAATACATTTCGTTATATTTGCTCGTAACAATATACACAACAACAACATATAAAAAGCCATAACTTTTCCAGGAAAACAACAAAGTACAATAATGAGAGTCAGTTAAGTCTCTGTATAGTCTATTATAGACAATCGTAGACATTGGTTTGACTTTAAATGTCTCATACTTACAATGCATGATAAATAACCTGTCCATATAGTTGCCTACAATCACCCTACCATTTATCTGTAACCTCACACTATCTTCTGACAAAATTAATCTCCGCAAACATTTTCATTTCCATATGGTTTAACATTGTATCTTATGTAAGCTTCAGAGCCAGACACAAGTAAGCTCAGAGACCATATCTGACAGATATACTTCATTAGTTTTAGTTGAAACAACATAAAATAGTATCACCAAGAGAGATACTTGACGCAACAGCACTGTAAGTAACAATTTAATGTATCAGTATGGTACACCAATACAAGACATAGAGAGACAACATCAGTCAACAACACTTAAGTTAGACATTATCAAGATTATATTCGTGTATATTTCTACTCTTTTAGAGACAATTAAGTGTACTTTATGCACCCACCAGTCAGTTGTAGCCTGCAACCCCATCCCTAGGGAATGGAATCGACTTTGATCTTGAGATCATCAAATCCCAGGGAAATGCATTGCCCTGAAGAGGCATCCCATGCAATACCTACTTCAAAAATTCATCGAACAAATCAATATTTACACAAGTTTTATATAGATAAGACTGTATGAAACTCTTTTATTTACGAAAAGTACTTCAGATGATAATAATATTCATTGAAAACATTAACACAGCGCCACAACTTCTTTTATCTCAACGAAATGCATATTGTACCATCAGTGACTGAGAGTCGTCAAACTCACATCTCTGAATCAAATAGGACAGAAGTCCGCCAAAGGTTAGGCTAAGTGCTAAGTGTAATGTTAAACCCTTGGGTCAAGAAATCAAGGCCTGTACAAAATAAACGGTAAGTAGGTTGACTGACAACTCAATATGATGGAAAAACGTTCAAAAGGTTCGTATAACAACAAAAATATTACCTATTACAGTAAGTATGGTATATAACTTTTATGTAAAATGAATGATTAAATTAAATCATTGCAGGGAGAGAAGTTTCTGTGTCTCAAGATTAGACAATGTCATCTGATTGTGGGGGAAAACTTAATTAATTGACTTCACAGAATTGACAGAACAGAATTCGGTACAAGAATCTTAATTTATAAGAATGGTTAACTGTCAAAGGAAAGTTTGTTTGATTGTTTGTATGGGTTTAACGCCGTAGCAACACATTGTATAGGTCATATAACGGCGGTCAGTCAACCTACTCACTCCTCCTGGAAAGGCTAAATCTCTGGATTTAGCTGTTAACCAACTACTAAGCACATACTTTCGTCAGTGACTGCCAACTGCCCTACATTATTAAAAATCATTGGCAGGAGGGAGAATGGCCGTACAAATAATTTCATGACCAAACTCCACGAAAGTATGCCCGGCCCGGGAATCGAACCCACGACCCTTCGATCAGTAGACTTGCGTGATACCAACTGAGCTAGGCGGGCGGCTGTCAAAAGAAAGAAAATCACTGCCATAGAAAGAAAATTGTCACTTGTAAGAAACACAATTATTGAAAATAGAAATGTTAAACTATTTTGTACATATTTTTATACTTCATTATATGGTGATGTTGTCAATGTTCTGCATGATTTATACAAACTCGGGAACTAATTTGTGCTACGCTGCAAACTAAGTGTTGATAAATACTACTTTAAGTCATCAATATATTTCAGTTTGCAGAAAGATATTATAATCTTTCTGAGGGCTTAATAAGGACTTATTTTTACATTAGGGCAATACCAGTCTTGCAAAAACGGCATTACTATACTCTTTACTGTATTTAAAATAATTTTGGTGGTATAAAACAGGCTATCTTTATCATATATACTAGAAAAGGTTATTTCTAGTTTTAAATAAACACTTTTTCAGTGTTTTTTACCATTTGCAACTTCCATATGCGGTTTTATGCCTTTGTTTTTGTTTCTTTTTGGGTTTAACGCCGTAGCAACACATTGCATAGGTCATATAAAGGCGGACAGTCAACATACCCGCTGTTCCTGGAATGACTCAATCACCAGGTTCAGCTGCTAACCAACTACTTAGCACATACTTTCGTCAGTGACTGACAACTGACCTACAAAATTAAGAATCATTGGTAGGGGAAAGAATGGCCGTAAAAGTAATTTCATAACCAAGCTCTACAAAAGTATGCCCCGCCTGGGAATCAAACCCACGACCTGTCGATCATTAGACTTGCGTGCTACCAACTGAGCTAGCCGGGCGGCTCTGGTTTTATGTCTAGTCCCTTTACTGAAGTTGCTGATGTTTTTAGCGAGCATTAAAAATCCAGCTTGCATCAATTGTCAGACTATGAACGTATTTTCTATATCTCTAACTTGACCACATTTAAATATTCAAATTTTATTGTATCTATGTTTAACAGAAGGTACTCATCCCATAGAGATCAAAAGTACAAAAAAACCCAGATACATCAATACATTTTGACAAGGTTAGCAATAGTATGGAAATTTTAAGTAAACTTACCCAAATAATACAAGAATAATTTCTTCTTACACAAGATAATTAAAGACTCACAATCTTAACTTTTAATAGAAGAGTTAACACAAATACTTGTACATAAAAGGACGAAACTTTTAATAGAAGAGTTAACACAAATACTCGTACATAAGTGGACGAAAGTGGAGCAAACGTAAAAATGACGTAAAATATCCCAGGCTGACAATCAATAAAAAAGTGACTTAATTAGGACAAAATGACTTTTCAGGTTTTAGTTTCAAGTCTGGAATGGAACAAAATATGACGTAATTCAACATAGCTAGAGTAAATGAGATAAAAGTCTATAGGGAATCATGTGTATGTTAGTGATAGATGAAACATTCAACGATGTCGACATACACAGTCAGTCTAATATAATTATTGTAAATAAGAAGATACAATTCTTAGAACAAACGTGTTATTTTTTATATAATCTTATTTTCAGTAAACATGACATCAACGTTTTCATTTATTATGAGAATGTAGATTTTCAAAGAGGGATCAAGATCAAAATACACATAGAAGCAATAATTTTAAAAAGTTTTCTTTTATGAACATTCTATGCACCTATTAACAATAATCAATCCTTCGAAACTTTAGTATATATCTAAGCAGGAACTAGAGGGTTTTTTACCTAACATATCCAATTGATTATGATTTTATAAGTAATAATATCAAAGCGCAACCAAAAGTAGAATTGTAATAAGAACGACTGTCTCTTTTTATGACGAATTAAAAGGTAACTTGTTAAAGAAAATATAACTTCAAGTTGAAAAATATCAATGAAGACATAAACACTTTTCTCCAAACAAACAAATTTAACACATACTATACAGGAGGCAAACAGTCTAACCCTTATATCAATAATAAATGATATAATCAAATTAACATTTATTGAAGACAAGTTTCTGTAAAGTAAGTAAACTCGTTCTTTAAGAAAACAATCCAAAATGTCTACCAGTATAAAAACAAGTATACCAGTATCATTTAACTATAACAGACAGCGTCTAAGAAACAAGCAGTCAACAAACTAATAATTATAAACAACAGATACACACCATATTCCATATATGGTAAGAAAACATTAGATTATCATATCAGTACAAGATTGTCATTCGTAAATAAAACAGACTAAGTATGAGTTAACATGAACGTTCTTATTACCCAAAAATCATTTGCATGAAACTTTTATGAGCATAACCTTTCTTGAAGCAAAACTGCTAAATCCGGACTGAGATGTGGTCAATTTTGACAATGGCGAATTTTCAAACAGAGTTGTTTTCAGGATTTAGTATGACTAGTGACCACTAACTCTTGAATTAGTTCATACAAACAGAGACCAAGTCACCTAACAAGCTTTCATGGAAAAAATTTACCACGACATTGTTTAAGAGAATAACTATATGACAAATATGGTAGATTTTGGTAAAATGATTCTTGACTAACAATGTTGCAATCAAACAGATGTTGATGCGCCAGAGCATGCACAGCACTCTTATGGGAAAATACCAGTACAGGAAGAAAGAATATGCTGAGCTTCAAATATTGTTAACAATTGGCCAAAATACAAAAACTCTTAAATTAAGGTCCATATACAGCAGTGACCTAAATAACTGAATAGTAAATGCTAAATCACCAATAGAATAAACATAGAAGACACTAACACATACAAGTTGACAGAGAAATATACTTCCTGGAAAAAGTCTCATAAAATATTCATTGTTTCAAAAATTAGAAAAAGCATCTAGTGTTAGTGTTGCCTAGCAAGTGACCATAAGCAACACCTAAGATTCCATACATTGTGTTGATTAGGATTAATTTATTAGCAGCAGTAAAAATTGGTTTGACAAATATCCAAGATGAGTACACTAACATATGTATAAATAGCTCTGATCAGGGCCAATAATTTGTGATTCACACATGGTTTCCACCTAGGATCTGTAAAACGCATATAACACTTATCAGGACAGTGATATCGACACATGGTCTTCAACTTGGGCCAAACCAATCCATGTTAAAAGAAACTACTTAAAAGGCAACACTTATTAATGACACTATAGTAAATATTATGTTGACTGGTGTATAATGCAGTTTAATCGTACTTGAGTCAAATTAAATTCAATAATATTGATGTATTTGTATGACATTTAACAATAATTTGCTTCATTGGAATATGTCAATTTACTTATTATATATCCATAATGAAATACCAGTAGAAAACTTTGCCATTACTCATTTTTTAAAGCATATATCATTATTAAAAAAAACCATAATTCAATGGTTATTTTCCAAAGACTTTGTTTTTATCATTATGAAAAGACTAAGAGCTTAAACCTACACAACATTGTTTATAATTGCCTGTAACAATATACACAACAACATCATATAAATGGTCACGTTCTTTTCCCGGAAAACAACTAAGTACAATATTGAGAGTCAATTAAGTCTCTGTTAGTCTATTATAGACAATCGTAGACATTGGTTTGACTTTAAATGTCTCATATTTACAATGCATGATAAATAACCTGTCCATATAGTTGCCTACAATCACCCTACCATTTATCTGTAACCTCACACTATCTTCTGACAAAAGTAATCTCTGTAAACATTTTCATTTCAATATGGTTTAACATTGTATCTTATGTAAGCTTCAGAGCCAGACACAAGTAAGCTCAGAGACCATATCTGACAGATATACTTAATTAGTTTTAGTTGAAACAAAATAAGATAGTATCACCAAGAGAGATACTTGACCCAACAATACTATCAAATAGGACAGATGTCCGCCAAAGGTAAAGCTAAGTGTAATGTTAAACCCTTGGGTCAAGAAATCTAGGCCTGTACAAAGAATAAACGGTAAGTAGGTTGACTGACAACTCAATATGATGGGAAAACGTTCAAAAGGTTAGAACAGAATACGGTACAAGAATCTTAATTTATAAGAATAGTTAGCTGTCAAAGGAAAGAAAATTACTACAATAAGAAGAAAATTGTCACTTGTAAGAAACAAAATTATTGAAAATAGAAATGTTGAAATATTTTGTACATATTTTTTATACTTCACTATATGGTGATGTTGTCAATTTCATGATTTATACTAAGACGGGAACTAATTTGTGTTTCGCTGCAAACTTAGTGTTAATACAACTATAAGTCATCAATATATTTCAGTTTGCAGAAAGATAATATAATCATTCTGAGGGCTTAATAAGGACTAAATGTGTTTACATTAGGGCAATACTAGACTGGCGAAAACGGAATTACTTTACTCTCTAAAGTAATTAAAAAAGATCAGTGGTATAAAACATCTTTATCATATAATATATACTAGAAAAAAATTCTAGTTTCAAGTTAACACTTTTTCAGTGTTCTTTACCATTTGCAACTTCCATGTGCGATTTTATGTCTATGTTTGTTTGTTTTTGTTTGGTTAAACGCTGTAGCAACACATTGTATAGGTCATATAACGGCGGTCAGTCACCCTTCTCACTGTTCCTGGAAAGGCTCAATCTCTGGATTTAGATGTTTACCAACTACTAAGCATATACGTTCGTCAGTGATAGAAAACTGCCCTACACAATTAATAACCATTAGTAGGACGAAACTTGGTATTTGAGCTCCAATGGTAACCTCGTAAACACAATAGAATTAAATGAATCCCTCCAGTACTTGCAAAGATATAAAAGACACAAAATGTTGCACCTAAAAACTTAACCAAGAAGTGTTACGCCAACGCCAGCGCCGAAGCCGACGAACTGCTGAGTAAGATAGCCCCGCTTTTCTCCGAATAGTGGAACTAAAAACTGATACATTTATACATTTTGACAAGTTCATCTGGTCTGGTCTGGTAATACGTAATTTAAGTAAACTTACCCATATACTTATACAAAAATGATTACTTGGCACATAAAAAGAGAATATTGTTTACACAAGAGAATTAAAGACTCACACTTTCTGCCGATATTCAGTCGTTTTTTCTCCAACTTGTACTAGAAGAGTTAACAGAAATACATAAGTAGCCAATACTGAAGCAGACGTGAAAAAAGTCGTAAAATATTCCAGGCTGACAATCAATACAAAAGTGACTTAATTAGGACAAAATGACTTTTCAGGTTTTAGTTCCAAGTGTAAAATGGAACAAAATGTGATATAATTTAACATAGCTAGAGTAAATGAGACAAAAGTTTATAGGGAATCATGTGTATGGTAAAGATAGATAAAACATTTAACGATGTAGAAATACACAGTAAGTCTAATATAATTATTGTAAATAAGAAGATACAATTCTTAGAACAAACACATTTAGAACAATTTTGTTATTATTTTCTTAATAATCTATTGTCATTTAACATGACAGGGACGTCTTTATTTATTGTAAAACGTTTTTTCGAGGAATCAAGATCAAAATACAAGTTTATGAAAATGTTTTATTATGCAGGTACATTAAGTATGCCCCTACTTGCTGATGTCGACAACCACTTAAAATAGGGTTAATGTTAAACAGTGACTTAAGTTACTAAAAAATAAACGATAAATTAACAATAGAATAAACATAGAAGACAAAAATACATACAAGTTGACAGAGAAATATACTTTCAGGAAAAAAGTCTCATAAAATATTCATTGTTTCAAAATTAGAACAGTTTCTAGTGTTAGTGTTGCCTAGCAGGTGACCATTAACAACACTCAAGATTCCATACATTGTGTTGATTAGGATTAATTTATTAGCAGCTGTAAAAATTGGTTTGACAAATATCAAAGAATGAACACAGTCAGACATTTAAACAACTCTGAACAGGCCCAAAGACTTATATGTACACAAGGTTGCCACCTGGGACCTGTCAAATGCATATACGAGACACTGATCAAGACCAAAGACATAAACACATGGTTTCCTACTTCGGCCAAACCAATCCATACATATCGAAGCTTCTTTAAAGGTAACACTTATTAATAACATTAAAGTAAATAATATGTTGACTGGTTTATAATACAGTTTAATCAAACTTGAGTCAAATTAAATTCAATAATATTGATGTATTTGTATAACATTTAACAATAATTTGCTTTATTAGAGTATGACAATTTACTTATTATATATCCATTATGAAATACCAGTAGAAAACTTTGCCATTATTCAGAATTTAATTTAATCAGAAATCATTTATCAGAAAGCAACCATAATTCAATGGTAAGTTTCCTAAGACTTTGTTTTCAGCATTATATAAACACAACGAGATTAATTCTACACAACATTCTTTTATAATTGCTTGTAACAATATACACAACAACATCATAAAAATAGCCATGACTTTTCCAGGAAAAAACAACAAAGTTCAATATTGAGAGTCAGTTAAGTCTCTGTATAGCCTATTATAGACAATCGTAGACATTGGTTTGACTTTAAATGTCTCATACTTACAATGCATGATAAAAAACCTGTCTATATAGTTAACTACAATCACCCTACCATTTATCTGTGAACTCACACTATCTTCTGACAAAACTATCACCGCAAACATTTTCATTTTCATATGGTTTAATATTGTATCTTATGTAAGCTTCAGAGCCAGACACAAGTAAGCTCAGAGACTATATCTGACAGATATACTTCATTAGTTTTAGTTGAAACAAAATAAGATAGAATCACCAAGAGAGATACTTGACGCAACAGCACTGTAAGTAACAATTTAATGTATCAGTATGGTACACCAATACAAGACATAGAGAGAAAACACCACAGTCAACAACACTTAAGTTAGACGTTATTAAGGTGATATGTGTGTATATTTTTACTATTTTAGAGATAATTAATGGTACTTTATGCATCCACTAGTCAGTTATAGTCTGCAACCCCACCACTAGGGAATAGAATCGACTTTGATCATGAGATCAACAAATCCTAGGTAAATGCATTGCCTTGAAGGGGCATCCCATGCAATGTCTACTTCAAAATTCATCCAACAAATCAATGTTTACAAAAGTTTTATATAGATAAGACTGTACGAACTGTTTTTTTACGAAAAAAGCTTTGAAAAAAACCTGTACTTTATGACATAAAAACAAGGGAACTTTTTCAGTGATGCAATGATCTTGCATGCGTCATCTAATGATAGTTGTGACTAATCTAAGTCTTTGTGTTGATAGAAAGGCCAAAATTGTTAAATACATCTGAGAAGTGGTTTAATGAATTTGACTTTTGGGTTTAGTGTTTACATATCTAGCACTTCAGTTGACATTTTCTATGGTGTTTGTCAGTAACAAACTAAGTTCTAATATTACAATACTCCAGTATGGCAACTTACAAATGCTATGACTCTATCTGTTTAGCAGGAAATATAAAACAATTGGCAAATATTTTCAATAGCACATCAATAATTGAACTTTCAGATGATATTAATTTTCTTTGAAAATATTAAAACAGCACCACTACTTCTTTTATCTTAAAGAAATGCATATTGTACCATCAGTGAATGAGAGTCGCCAAACTCACATCTCTAAATCAAATAGGACAGTTGTCAGCCAATAGAAAGGCTAAGTGCTAAGTGTCATGTAAAGTGCTTGAGTCAAGAAATCTAGGCCTGCACAAAGAATAAATGTTAAGTAGGTTGACCGACAACTCAATATGATGGAAAAACGTTCAAAAGGTTCGTTTAACAACACAAATGACATTTATTACAGTATGTATGGTAACTAACTTTTATGCAAAATGAATGATTAAAGGTGAAATTTATCGTTGGACACAAAAAACGATTAAACATCAAAATATTACGTATTTCTATTGTATCTCAGCAGACACTCACGCTTAACGCATGTAAACAATGTGTATATCGAGATATTTAACTCTGATTTAAACCTGTATCAATTTAGCCGATATTACAGCATCGCTTATCTACCGTGTGTGACGTCATCGTAGTCCTATCGATTAAAACCTGTTGTAACAGTCAATGGATTGTAATTTATACACGCCTGTCAATTAGTCAGTCGCAAAAACATTTTGAAATTAAATTTGCATTTTTTTATTAATAATTACATTTCCTACATAATTTTTGTATATTTTATATAAACCAGTTTAATAACTAGGCTTATATGTTGTATATTTGATTGCATTCATCGACAATTCCATGATATTAAGTAGTTTTTTTGTGATGTACTTTTTATTTGCGTGAAAAAAAGGTTCAAAAAGAAATTAAATCGAATACGTCATTACATTAAATGAGTCTGAAACTGGTTAAGAGCAAGCGCGTTTTTTTTTATTTCTATATGATGACCAAGTGAAAGTGGAAAAAGATTGAAAAAAACTCGGCAGAAATAACTTAGACTACGTAAAGTTATGATTTCGTCATATTTTGACAGATACTTGACAAAAATATAATCTTCGTGCGGAAAACGCTATTTAATTTCCTTTTTGAAAAGAAAATAGTGTACCTCGTGTTTTTTTCTCAAGGAACCAAAGATGAAAAAAGGAAGGGGAAAATCAGGTGACAGCAATGTTGTGCAGAAAATACTACTCAAATTGTTTCGTAATGTTGGGTGCAGTAAATATTAGTTTGAAAAATAAGCATAAAAATTAATTTATCTAAAAATTGCATTTAAAAAGAATGGAATGAAAATTGATTAAACATTAAAATATATATATCTTTATATCGCTGGTTGTGCGATTATATAAAATTATGAGACCGGCATTCTAAACCTCGCTATTTTGCACAAAAAATATTTAAATGCGTAATATGAACTTGATCGCCTGAACGGTCATCTACTATCATTTACCTTATCTCCAATATATCGCGTAACATATGTCAGCGGATTAAAAATTTCTTTTGAATTCACAGCATGACGTCTGTTAGACAATGTTGAAATTGATTGAGGGTGCGGTACGTACTTTGTATATTAATGTCGACGGCAGAGTGATAGCCAACACGTGTCAGGATTTAAGAGTCTGTGTCCATGGAAACATACCCAATAGTATCAATAATTTGATGACACAAAAGAGTAATTGATAAATTATTTTGATGTACCCCTAACTTTAAATGTGTTAATTAAGTTTGTGAGGTTCCCAACGGGAAACAATAAAATTCGTACAAGATGACAAAAAAGTCCCGCGGTGAGCCTCTATATATTGGGGTCCTTAATGTAGATTAAGATATCATCGCCAACAAATTGCATTTGTTACTCATGACCTGTCAAAGGCTGTCGCCAATTATATACTTTTTAATTGTAGTTAATATTGGTCTGAATAATGATGTTAGAAAATAATCTTTTGAATCGGAGTTGAAATTGTTTTTCACGGAAATCAATTCGCGCTAATAAATCTTTGTTTTTACTAGTTTGTTAGACAAATATATTAACAGTTGAATTTACCAAGGAGTTATTTGTGATTTTATTAAAACTTAAATTCTCATATGGAATTACGGAAAAGCATATAAATACAACAAAGGGAATTATTAAGAACTATTCGAAACACGATGAAGATACGATTTGAAATTATTTACTTCGTCGCCGAGTTGTCGTCGTTTTGAACAAGTTATCTTAATCTATTTGAAACCACTGTGAGTGCAGTCCCTCGAACAAAGATGAAATTCTTATAAACCATTACAGTGTAAAGTTTTTTTTAAAACATAAGTTGCATCGGAATTAATGTTTTAACATTCTGTGATAATAATTCAAAACTGGTGCTGAAGAAATCTGAAACACCATGATCAACGGTAAGTAATAAATTCTCATCTTCATAAGAATATGGGCTCCGAACTAATACTTCAAATTTACTTAAATTGATATCATGAAATAATTACAAACTAAGTTGTAAATAGCAATTATTTAATTAGCATTTATTTCTAATTACAAGCACAAGACACAAATTTTCCTTACTATAATATATACTTATACTCTCAAAAAAGTCTCAAACACCTGTTTCACGGTCATAATCACCACATTCACAAATAATGCACAATCGTCAAAATTCTTTCGCTATTCGACCTAGAAAGAATTATTCTACATAAAATACTTTTTATTTGAAGAAAATCGATCTATATCTTCTCTATATATTCTATAATTGGGAAACATAGTATCTTGCACCTGTGTTTCTAATAACCGCTTTCAGGATGTAGGACTACGATGACGTCATACCGATTCCGGTCACGAACGATAACTCATGCATAACTTGATGCAGGTGTGTTACGCCCAAGAGTTAAAATTCGTATTGCGCCGTTGTTTGATGACCAAATTTCGCGAAATTTTGGATAATATTTTATAATTATCTATAGTTTTTGAAAATTAAAGAATTACAACCAGAAAATTTGAACTTTAAATTAAATCATTGCAGGGAGAGAAGTTTATGTATCTCAATATTAGATAATGTCATCTGGTTATGGGAAAAAATTTAATTAATTGACTTCAAAGAATTGACAGAACAGAATACGGTACAAGAATTTTAATTTATAAGAATGGTTAACTGTCAAAGGAAAGAAAATTACTACAATAAGAAGAAAATTGGCACTTGTAAGAAACAAAATTATTGAAAATGGAAATGTTCAAATATTTTGTACATATTTTTTATAGTTCATTATATGGTGATCAAGTAAACACTTTTTCAGTATTCTTAACCATTTGCAACTTTCATATGCGGATTAATGTCTTTGTTTGTTTGATTGTTTTTGTTGGGTTTAACGCCGTAGCAACACATTGTATAGGTCATATAACGGCGATCAGTCAACCTTCTGACTGTTCCTGGAAAGGTTCAATCCATTGATTTAGCTGTTAACCAACTACTAAGCACATACTTTCGTCAGTCATTGACAACTGCCCTACATCACATAATTAATAATCATTGGTAGGAGAAAGAATGGCCGTAGAAAAAATTTCATAACCAAGCTCCACAAAAGTATGCCCCGCCCGGGAATCGTACCCACGACCCCTCGATCAGTAGACTTGCGTGCTACCAACTGAGCTAGACGGGTGGTTCTGGTTTTATGTCTAGTCCCTTTAGTGAAGTTGCTGATGGTTTTAGCGAGCATTAAGAAAATCATCTTGCATCAGTTCAGATTTGTCAGACTATGAACGTATTTCTATATATGTCTCACTTGTATAAATTTAAATATTAAAATCTTTTTGTATCTATGTTTAACAGAAGGTACTCATCCCATAAAGATCAAAACAACAACAAAACAGATACATCAATACATTTTGACAAGGTTAGCAATAGTATGGAAATTTTAAGTAAACTTACCCATATACAAAAATAATTACTTCTTACACAAGAGAATTAAAGACTCACAATATCTGACGAAATTCAATTGTTTTTTTTTTCTTAAATTTTTATAGAAGAGTTAACACAAATACATAAGTGGACGAAAGTGAAGCAGACGTAAAAATGACGTAAATATTCCAGACTGACAATCAATACAAAACTTAATTAGGACAAAATGACTTTTCAGGTTTTAGTTTCACGTGTGAAATGGAACAAAATGTGTTGTAATTCAACATAGCTAGGGTAAATGAGACAAAAGTCTATAGGGAATCATGTGTATGTTAGTGATAGATGAAACGTTCAACGATGTCGACATACACAGTCAGTCTAATATAATTATTGTAAATAAGAAAATACAATTCTTAGAACAGTGTTATCCTTTTTTAAATAATCTTATTTTCAGTTAACAAGACAGGAACGTCTTCATTTATCATTTAAAGTTAGAATATCTTTGAGGGATCAAGATCAAACGATACATTGACGGAAATATTTTAATATGCAGGTTAATTAAATTTTCTAAAATGCTTTACTTACATATTATGAGTTCGATTCAAAGCCTTAATAAACTGATAATTTGATGCAGTCCCGAAATGAATGTTTTTAACCAGCACTAAATGAGAAAAGACAGTATTTAAAAAAGTGCAAGTATACACTGCTTTAACAGGCACTTTCTACATTCTCAAAAAAAACCTGTCGAGGAATAGCAGCATGTTTTTTCAAAATAAACCGGCGACATGTGAATTTGTCAGACTATAAATGAATGTTTCTTCATCTCTAAATTTTTCTCAAATTTAAGAGTGAAATCATATTTAAGAACGTTTAACAGAAAGAATTAACACCAAACAGATCAAATGTACAAAAAACCTGATATATCAATACATTTTGACAAATTAATCTATGGTTTGGTCTGGAAGTACGTAATTTAAATAAACTTAATTTTATACTCATACAATAATGATTACTTGGCATATAAATAAAGAGAAATATTTACACAAGAGAATTAAAGACTCACAATTTCTGTCGATATTCAATTATTTTTCTTAACTTTTTATAGAAGTGTAAACAAATACAAACATAGACAATACTGAAGCAGACATAACAAGTACATCTGTGAGCTAATGCTCACTAGAGATACCCCGCAAAAATCTAAAAATATGCGACAAACAGGAAGTAGATGAGCAAGGAGCATGAAATCGCTTTACACCACATGGGACTATGGGATGACGCAATATGCAAAGTATTAGGCTGCTGCATGTTATAGTTGCTGAGAAAACTGCGACGGAAATTTTGTAACGGACGGACGGACGAACAAGGGTAAAACAGTATACCCCCTCTTCTTCGAAGCGGGGGTATAAAAATGATGTAAAATATCCCAGGCTGACAATCAATACAAAGGTGACTTAATTAGGACAAAATGACTTTCAGGTTTTAGTTTCATCTTTATTGGAGTTAACGCCGTATCAACACAATTTAGGTCATTTCACGGCGTCCAGCGCACCTAACCTAGCTTTCCTGGACCATTGTCTATAACCAGTACTCACCTACCCTTCCACAAGGCCGGAAACTTCTCCATATTATCTAATCAATGGAGGAAAAATCGACATTATTGTCAAATTTTCATGGAAGGGTATGACCTCCCCGGGTGGGATTCGAACCCGCACCCCCTCGGGCACGAGTATCCAAATCCCGGTGCGCTACCAACTGCGCTATCGACCCGGTTTCAAGTGTGGAATAGAACAAAATGTGATGTAATTCAACATAGCTAGATTAAATGAAACAAAAGTCTATAGGGAATCATGTGTATGTTAGAGATAGATGAAACATTCAACGACGTCGACATACACAGTCAGTCTAATATTATGATTGTTAATAAGAAGATACAATTCTTAGAACAAACGTGTGATTATGTTTTTAGATAATCTTATTTTCAGTAATTTTTATTATGTAAAGTTAGATTTTTTTGAGAGATCAAGATCAAAGGGCTTGTTGGAGTAAATATTTTATTATACAGGTTAATTTTCCTATATGAATATACCTACATATGTGTAGTTTAACTAAAGTTCTTCAAACACTGATCATAGATGTAATCGAAATTCAAAATATGTCAACCAGCACTGATAAAACATGCTACAAAAAGACATCTTTGTATGTATAATAATAAGCTGCTTTATTTTATTGTTAATTTTTCAAATTTCAGTAACATCTCAGCATTTGTTTATTACATCAGTTGAATCTGACCCAGTTAAAATTAGATTCGAAAAAGTTTTCACAAGAAGTCAAGCCAAGGTTGCAGCTAGCAAACATTAGGTATACTGCAGTTCAATCGCATACTTGCATGTATTAAAACTCATTTTGAAACCAAAATAATGTTTTAACATTCAGTACCAAGCTAAGAAACAACAGTAAACAATTGGCGTCAAACATATAATAATGTCACATTGTTAGCGAGTTTACGATAGACATGTCAACTGACTTTGACAAAGCGATCACGATGTGATGGAAAGGTTCAGTATACGACATATCACAGAAATGTTTTGACATGTTTGTTGTCGACTGGCACAACCCTGACAGGCTAGTGATATATATACAGAAACATTTCTTTGAGGTGACTTTTTATTATTTCTGGCGATAATAGTTACACTGTTTCTTGACCCTTATCCGCAATAGTGACAAGTATTTAAGACGAAATACTTTTCTTCATACTTTTTGTCATCAGTGGGACAACTCAAGACTTTGACATGTCAGTAGAACTATGGAGAGATGTTTGATACATCACCAATGGGAAAAGAGAATATATTTTGATGTATGATTCTATTTGCTTTATTCAACATAATGTCAAGTATGCGAACAATTTAGAGTAATAAATGGTGAGCTATATTTCAAACAGTATCAGGTGTATTAATACATCATGAAATAGAAGTGGTACAAAAAAGTAGTACCATTTATAATTTGTCAAGTGTCTCGGATATAATCCCAGGCGAGCTTTTTTACGAAAGGATTATTTATCATGTTAGACTCTTGGGAACGAAACTTTTCTTACCACATTTATATATCAACTACATTTAAACATGACAGAAATGTAATGAACAATCAAAGGTAATAAATAATGCACATAGTTTAAAACAGTAAGTTCTAAAAGCATGAATAAATTATAAGAAAAGTTCCTATTTGGATTGAATGACAATTATAGATTCATTAATTCTTCAAAAATTATTTCTCATTCTTACTTTTAAATAAAGTTTCGAATAATCAAAATACACAAACGTTCATGATATTTAACTCATCTACAGAACATTTGTCTTCATTTTTTCAATAACAAAAGCAACAATGTCCAGATTAATTAATAAAATATGAGATATAATGTGGAAATTACATCTAAGCCAAATTTTCATCAAGATCTGACCATAAATGACAGGGATATTCGACATATTAAACACATTAACGCAAAAACTACAAAGAGAAAATAATCCATTATAAAGCCAGGTAGAGTTGTGGTTACTTTTTAATTCTGTTTATCACATGGTATGTCATCATTGTATGAAGTTTCATAAATATCTGACAATAAACGGCAGAAATATAATATGGTAAATAAAGAAAACTTTAATACAATTGTTAACGACACCGGACGCCCGCAAAAAGCTTTTCGTTGAAAAGTCTGGCTAATAAAAAGGACGTTTTGGTAACCAAATGCATTCTTTTGATCCCAATAAAAAGACAATCCATTTCTGAATCACAGGCCACTTCAAGACATAACGCCTTCAAGTGATTGTATATTTTAAACAATAAACTCTATGCAATGTTTAACTTTAAATTATTCTCCAAATGTTTACATTCGCAAGTGTCAATAAACTAGCTCAAAATGTCTGTGTTGTAAAACGTTGAGTAATTATCCGACTCTATTACGCTATTTTGCAAATCTTGTTATACCGATATAATGAAAATAATATTACTTACATAAATTTGATATTATTTATAGTTTTAGCACCATAGCTCCATACACCTCCCATTCTCTCTTCTAATGGTCCTTCTATTATATGTTCCCATAAATAATGACCTGTAATGATACAAACATATTATGTTACTACAACAAAGTTCCTTATAATCTTACATCTAATCTGCTCAGTGTTCAGTAAAGGACGCTGCTTGGTAATAGTAAGGCGCATTATGGTAAAGTTTAACAATGAATGAATGAGTACTGTAATTATTAAATAGAGTCGGTTAAAGAAATTAAAGTAAGTAAGGAATTTCTTTAATGGGGCTACACGCTCAGTTTCCACGTGAACGAAATAATGTCAATGGGTCAGTGCAAAACTAGTCAACATCACTTTTTTCATGTAGTGAGTCTACTTTTTGCGCTGATCAGTCAATATGTTGATATAAAAAAATGTTCATTAAGCAGGATGTCACAAAATCCAAAAATATACACGTATATAAAAATACTACATTTACAAATCAAAATGCAGACTACTATATATTACTAAGTTACTGTATGAGAAATTAAAAGACAGACAAAATTCACACCCTGTCAGTAGTATTTAATATGAAGTACACTAAAATCTGTATATTCCATGAGGAAATGTCTATATACAATATAGACTAATCTATCTAAAATATCTATATTTACATAACAATACTAGGTAACTATGGTAATTATTGACATTCTTATATTCTGATGATAGAAGGGTTTATGATGGAAAGGGAATGGTTGGAATATATCAAAGAATGAAAGTCTATCAGATGTATGGTAATCAAGATGACAATCAAACCTAACAGGGTGATAATCATAGCTGACTGGTTTTCTATCATAAAACATGAGGATAAATAACTTCATTACAATATGGATGTGTTGTTTTATTGACAGAATTTACATAATCTGCATTACGATAGACAGGAATACAAGGTCAAGTATGTTTTAGCAAGGACAAGTATGACTCAGCAATATTTCTACCTATCATTTCTTAAAGAAAAAACAAAATACAAATTGCAACACTTTTATACACATTTTGAAACTTTACTGAAGCATTTGATGATTTTTGTACTTTTCTGATACAAAACGTTTTAGGCCATGTTTTATTAAAACATCAACAAAGAAGGGGCTTATTGTAAGTGATTATTTTAACATCATAGATGCAGTATATAATGAATGTGCGATATAACCTTTCTGTGTTGATGCGCCGTTTAACACAAACAAACAAGTAACGCTTAAACTGTTTTAAAAACAGCTGCAAACATTACCAAAATCTTCTCTTAGCCTGATTTATGATTTAAAGAAAACATTTATTTTTTATATCTTGTATGCCGATTTACCAATACCAGGAAACTTCATTACATTTACTACCAGATATATACGCTTAAATTGAATAATAGGTTTTTTAAAATCAATTTATATCAACTTCATATGGTATCAACAGAATAATCTAACTGACCCTGAAAACTTTCATTTGGTATAGAGAGATATTCTCGTGAAACATAACACTATAATGTTATAAGTTCATACATCACGTAATATAGTCATGAGCTGTGACATGATAAATAACTTAAGGATAATAATTAAAACATGCTGAGGTAATATATCAAATTGTGATATTTTTATAATAGTGATCCATTAACAGCATCATTTATTCATATTTCTGATGCATGATTAAACCCTTAATTTAAACATGTTACCATGAAATCAAAAACACTGCACTAATCATGTAAATCGCATACAACGAGAACAATGCATTGTAACAATTAACTACAGCATTTCAATACGGATATTACAGGATTGTCATAATGAACATTGCATGACTCAATTACGTTTATAACGGGCACAGTTTTTCCCAAAGCACTGTTTGCATTACATTTGAATCCATTTTCAAGTTCTATTTGAATAGAAACTTTTTACTGTATTTCATGTTTATTAATCGAACGTTATCATTATATAAAATGTTTGTGAATGGAACAGTTTTCAAATATTATTATAATTTTCAACAATAATCTATTATCAAATATAACTATGTCCCCTTTGATACTGCCGACCGCTTTCCTAATATCCAGCAATGTTTTAACTTCATTACAATGTTCATTTACGTAGAATATTGTTATGGTTATCGTAGGTCATACAGACGATATTGCTGTAAAAACTTTCACAAGTTCCATATAGAAAGGCACAAATAAGTCAGGAATAGAACATAAAGTAAAGGATGCACGAACAAAATATTGAATTGAGAAACCCATTTATGTGAAGACATCATATTTCTTTTTAGAAACTTAACTGTGAATATAGCGCCTTAGAAATAGAGTTAAAATAAAACACCATTCCCTATAGACAGAATACATATTTTATGCTCACACAAATGGTATAGAGCTCTGTCTTCAAGTAATTAAAATCCTTAACAGTCTTTCATTCCTAAACGCTCTGAACAATTTCAAAAGAGAAAATTTACCATCAAAATTGATATAGCCATCAAACTTCATAAATCAACTGCCAGAGTTAAGTTTCCTAAAATTTCTCAGAAATGTACTGAACAGTAGAGAACGTACAAATGAAAAGTATCATCTTCGTTAAACATCACAATAACCATTATATAAAAAGTTTGGAAAGGTTGAATAACAAATTATTGGCGATGTCAATAAACTGATATTTTAGTGTTGTAATGCACTCTTTCATACTTCAGAAAAAAAAATAGTAAATTGCATTTTCAGGAAAAGCATACACTGAAACATTTAAGTTTGGTTTATTAAACTTCGATAATTGCAGAAAGTACATCCTCATCAGAATCAAAATAACTATTGCCAATAGAATGATTATCAAAATCATTTTAACAACAATACCGACCTTATCACTTTTCCAGAAGCAAAAAAAAAGATTATTTATTATGATAGAAAAGTTTAGAATTTGGAGACAAATCCTTAAACAATTTATTTACAAAAGAGAAAATCTATTAGATAAATCATTAAACTAAAACTCATTGACTTTCAGATTAAACTTCAAACATATTAGGCTGATAAAATATTTATATTTCCCAATGGATTCTTTACAGTAAAATAAATGAATAATTGCATGACGATTTGTTCATCAGCAATACATCAAATTGCTTGAAATTAGCTGTAATTAATGAAACATATCATCCAAGATTCAACAAAACGGTCATAGTTTATTTGAAAGCATACTGAACACTACGTGAAGCATGTTTTTGTGAAATTTATTTGAATCTTGCTTCGTTAATCAACTTCCTGCAATTATAAACATTTCCAGAACTGTTTTTACCTCATCTAGATTACCATTCAGCAAAAAGACAAAACCACCCATGCAATTGGAAAACATAACATAATTGCATTTTTATGAACTCGTATGAACTGCTTCTTCCAGACTTCGAGATTGCTGGAATCGAATATAAATTAACCCACCACAGAATCATGATTGTACCTTTTTTAATTATAGCGATTATCAGATTGTATTAATACATAACTTACAACACACAAAAAGATATTTGACTATAAGGCTAAAATACTTAAGACACACAATTCATACTTCATACATTGTTTGTATGTGTATGTGTCTCGTCTTCAGATTCGGCTCTTAAATCATTCATATTATTTCGTGATTTTTTTCTAATGTTTTTTTTTAATAAAATAAATTAAAGCAACATAAAATCAACATTAAGGTGAACCAATACGAGTTGAATATGAAAAGATCTGGCATAAACTTAAAAAACCCCATTCATTTTAGATAATTAGGAACACTGGCACACTGGTGACACTACCAACATCCATGATGCGTGGTCATAAACTTAGCAATCCTAAATATTGGCCACCACAAAAGAGAGTGACCCCATATGACCATATAAGAAATACCATATAAAATCGAAATTAAACATATTGCCAAACATCAAGTTAAAAATTTCTAATTCCCACTTTACTACGAATATTCTGACTATTCCGTAAAAAGTCATCGAGAAACAAGCAAAGATAAATCACTTTTATTTCTAGTGGTACCAGCATACAAACTCAACTTCTCAAAATGGACATAAAATAAAGATAAAAAATGCCATGTTTTTACAGATATTGATATCGGTCCAAATAATGATCATAGTAAAATATTGCAAAAATACTTATTAGACCAAGAAACGTTTCAATGTTTATTCTGTGCGTTACACATACATATGTGTTGTAAATACATTTCTTCCAGTTTACACGGGCAGTAAATCTTTTAAAAATATATTCAATTAATTTCAAAATCTCATGTTTCTAAATGTTACCCTCACTTTTAACAAAAAGATGAGAACTTCTCCCACGACTGAAAATAATATCTCTAATATGTCGAATCTTATTCAAACTTATTTAAGGAAACTATGGTGAGTTCTGTTGATTATTTTGTTAACCAGGCAGTAAAAGGATTGTTGCAACATTCATCAGATAACAGAAAATACAGTTAGGGTCTGTACACTTACGTAGATTATTAACTTTAATATAAGCAAGCATAGTGTACAGAAAAAAACTAGTCTGGTAGAAATATTGTGAGACAAAAATTCCAATATACCTTGTCAGCCTGTAAAATGTCATTCAACGAGACTTGATTAAATTTAAAGTTAATAAAAAAGTTTAATGCTGGAAGCCTATCACCAAATCAAGTTACGCAAGTATGTAACCTTATGGAAAACTTAATTATCACCAAAATAGAAGCAAGCTTGAAAATTTATTCTGTTCACCAACAAAAACACAATAGAAATAAAGCAAAACCTGACGTTTAGACATGCTTAGACAGTACGGGACAAAGATACTGTGAAAATAAAAATTGACAGAACCAAGTTAATTCAAATAGATTAATTCAGTGTAAAGGGTCAGGCTTAGATTCTTGCAACAACACGCCAATTTAACAGCAAAACAACAAATTAATTTGACAAAAATCTTGAAGTTACAGGCAACGTATGTTTTAGAACATTTGTCAGTGACAACTATATCCACAAACAAAAGGGGTAAAAATGTACACTGGAGAAATGAATCTAGTAAGAAAGCAGAGAGATGCAGTCATTACAAATGAGAACAAATCAGCATAATCCTCACATCATTGTTAAAGACGTTATAAAACCTCAAAGTACATGGAATGAATTTTCTTGGCAATAAGAACTGCTTTATAGCAATCTAACAACTACATTCAAAAACAAACTTAAAACAATCTGCTATATGTAACGTCTGTTCCCAGCCAAACTGGGTAGAAGCCTAGCAATGATTCAAATATAAATATCTCAAAATGATTCAAATATTAATATTCCAAAGGTTTTACATAAATGCAGGATAAAATTGGAATTGTTTAAATTATATAAACAAACATTGAATGTTCATGGAATTCATGGAATTGTAATACACAATGGTTAAAAATGTCAGACAAATGTGGCAAATCGCCTTCATAAATGATTTTTGATTTTAAGTAAGTATCAGTGTTAACATATGGGTAGTTGTTAATATACAAGGGCCTGCATTGTTTCAGCCATCATCGGCCAAATCATTACCGAATAGCAAAATATTTATGAATCAAGTAATCCTACTGAACAAAACTCCATTAAAGCCAATATTTAAACCAAATGTCAAGTTGTAAACAAGTATTATTTTTATCAACACGACTTATGCAAAATTCCATATGTGATAATTGGTCATACGGTTCCATACTCGCTTTCATTTCTAAACCAGCACAAGTGGAATCGACAGCTGCACAAAAATCGTAGCGCAGATACCGTGTTTTCTAACTGGCATACATCGCTTTACAAATCAAGTTCTACCCATGAAAATATCTGAAACACAGCCATCTGATTATGTTACACCATATGACGTAAATTCGGTACGTCCTTATACTTAATCTATAGTCTTAGAAACCAATAACTTAAAATATTTCGTTTGAGAATGTTAAATATTTCAAAAATAATTTTAGATTTGTGCAGTAATAAAATATAACATATATTGATCGTCTTGATTATATGATATTATAAATATTAAGACGATGTAAAAAAGGGAAAGAAAATCGACACATTTGTCTGGATGCACGTCTTAATTGATTCTCGGTTAAATTGTCTTTAAATAGATGCACGTGGAGCCCGCACTTATGACCTTTTAGTTCCATATGGGGTTTCACTTTAAATTTCTGTTTTAGATATTATACTTTGAATCAACAGCTAAGGGTTTAATGGCGCGCATAATTTATAAACATTGTGTAGAAACAATTCTTTAGCTTCAAAAATGAAATGAACAATACATAAAGACTAGAACTTTTGAAGACTTCAAAAATTAGAGGCCAATGATTTATTTGTTTAAATAAACAAACTGGTCACCATCATGGTTTCAAAATAAGCATAGCTTATATTTTAATGCTAGATAAATAGTTGAAACAAATTTAGGATTTTACACATCAAACGTTGCAGACAAATATATATCTCATGCATCTTAAGAATGTAGTCATTGTCAGAAAGCAATGTGCTAATAAATCATAAATGATTAAAGATATTAGTCTGAAGTTACAAAAACTTATGCACAGGTGGCGCAAGAAAGCAATAGATTATTTCTAAGACTAATTACAAAAAATGGCCGACGCATAACCTTTCTAACAGACCAACAACGAAATATATATATACAGGTCCAGTTTAGTATCTTACAACTTAGTAATTTCAGGAAAAATCAAAACCCTATTTAATGACATTAGGATATTTAAAGTCATCTTGTAGACAATCGAGACGTTAATTAACAAATTAATATTTAGCCGATATAACATATATGACACATGTAATATGCTTCACAAAACCGTGTTTGCATCGATAACAAAGCACGAAAGCAATGCAATCAGACGACAATATGGTCCTACATACATTTCCATTATCGATCGGTCATTAGTTTTGATATTCTTTAAATACCAGTACAAGACCATGTATACGGCGAACAAATCTAGTATGATATTCGATTGCACTTCATACAGTTCATTTAAAATTAAAACTATGTGCCATAAACGCACGTCAAAATTGAAACTAACCATCTGATTGAATACCAACTTATATGTATTAACACTTCTCTTTGCTTTATTTAGATTTTATATAAAACTAGACATCACCAACTCCCATTACAACAATATTAAACAATAGTAAATTTGGACTACTTTTCTGGTAATTATAGTGCCTTCCATACCTAAATAGTAGGTTATTCAATGTAGTCATGTATGCCTGGTTTTCTCCAATGCAGTTGTACATAAACAAGAGCTGTCAGAGGAGACAGCATGCTCGACTTAGTAAGTATGTGTCACAGGAGATGTAGTTGAATTAGGAACATACATATTTTAAAATTTGAAAATATAACCTTAACAAATTTGTGTAAAATGTATAAGGAGTTATGAACCTTGTCACATGAGATGTGGTTGATTATAAGTAACAGATATTTAAAGTTTGAAGTTAAAACCTAAAGAAATAAACAGTTGCAGTAAAACCAAACATTTTTTAAAGAAAACTCTAAGTTCAAGGGGAGATAATTCTGAAAAAAATATATTTGGAGTTATGAACCTTGTCACATGAGATGTGGTTGATAATAAGTAACATACATTTAAAGTTTGAAGTCAAAACCTAAAGAAATAAAACAATTGCAGTAAAAACAAATATTTTTTAAAATAAATTACTTAGTTCAAGGGAAGAAAATAGTGGAAAAAATGTATTTGGAGTTATGAACCCTGTCACATGAGATGTGGTTGATAATAAGTAACATACATTAAAAGTTTGAAGTCAATACCTAAAGAAATAAAACAGTTGCAGTAAAAACAAACATTTTTTAAAGAGTCTAAGTTCAAGGGGAGATAATTCTGAAAAAAATATATTTGGAGTTATGAACCTTGTCACATGAGATGTGGTTGATAATAAGGAACATATATTTAAAGTTTGAAGTTAATATCTTAAGAAATAACGAAGATATAGAAGAAAGTAGTTTACTGCACAAAAACTTTAATCTGTGCACAAAAACTTTAATCAGTTCAAGGGGAGATAATTCTGTAAAAATGTGTTTGGAGTTATGAACCTTGTCATGTGAGATGTGGTTGATAGTAAGGAACATATATTTAAAGTTTGAAGTCAATATCTTAAGAAATAACAAAGATATAGAAGAAAGTATTTTACTGCACAAAAACTTTAATCAGAAATGTGGACGCGGACGCCGACGCCGGGGCGAGTAGGAGAGCTCTACATTACTACGTAAAGTCGAGCTAAAATTAACCATACTAAGAAGACATATTTAGAGTAACTTGAACTGCAACATGAATTTATATATGTACGTTACATTTTATCTCCTATGTAATTTCCATGTTTTATGACACGTGTTACTACATTTTATGCAATATAGAATTTTATCATTAGAATAGTTCCATGAAGTATTCAGATTGAGAAACTTAAGAAACATTTCATTGAATGACTCTTCGTTCGGCTTGACACGGTAAAGAATGCAATGTAGAAATGTTCTTGAATAGAGAATAGAATGAAGCAATTATGTCTGATTTAGATGATACTTGAATGAATTAGAATATGATATAATGTTATCTAATAAATCAGATACTCAGCGGGTTGACAAGAGTATTGAATTATAAAGCTGATGTTTGTAATGATGTATTGGTGATTTTATTTGTGTACGAGATGTGCTGTAAGTTAAATCATGCGTAAATAAAAAGTATGGTTTGTTAGATAATTGATGATTAAAAGTTATTAGTTAAATTGAGTGGATAACCGATTGGTTTAGTGTTTTCTTCTTAAAATTTTGAACTGGTAGAATGAACAAAACACATGTTATTATAAAACCCTGTTACTTCTCACTGATAAAGTACACATGGTTTAAGCCTTACTATTGCCCATATTTCTTTATGTAAGAAAACAAACATTTTCTCACTAAAGCTGACAAGTTTGTGCAACTCATGTACGACGGAGGTAACTTGTCCACACCATATGACAAGTTTGTGGAAAATGGTGAGAAACAAACCATTAATATCTTCATGAAACATTTGAGTACATGAGTACATTTTCTTTTACTCTAAAATTTGCCTTGAAAGTTTATAAATGACACATAGCATTGACTTTTGCTCTGAAGCGCAAACTTAACTGTATAATCTACAAAGAGGCTAAGCCCACAATTTATGAGATTAGTATGATAAAAATGCATGACTTGTTCGTTTTGTGTTTAATAAATGTCTCGGTCAAGTTCAATACAATTGTCGTTGAGGGTCATCTTGCATCTTAAAAGGAAAGAAAGTCATTTAAAGTACTATATATGGATTGCAGCAATCTTGGGACACAAATATGACAATAAATCTATTTACGATCTACAATTGATATAACCTTGTAGTTATTTTTCTAAATGTTATATAGAATACAGACAGAATCACTTTATTATTCATAACATACCAAATAAGTGTTGGAATAATCACCAGTATATTGGCATTATTTATTGGCAGCAAGATATTTTTATGTAGTCTTGTATCATTATAATAGGTCTCTAAGGCCTATTGTCTTGTAATCATTGTTGAATCAGAAAAATTTGCCCCCATTCAAAACAATTATTATACTGATATATATCATAACGTATTTATTGATTATTTTCCGAGTTTCGAATCGTTATATTTTTACATATTGATTTGCTGAATTGATCACTTTCATTTTGAAATCTGCTAATTCTGCTCTCTTAGTTAATCAGTTGCCTTTGATCTTTATGTTTGTTGGCTTCATTCAAGTGTTCACTGTTTTATAATTTACTTAGTTAGGTTTAAGTGTAATGCAACGAAATACCTGCAACATTTTAGAACGGAAAATATTTGTACAGAGGAGTATTTTTGATACCTTCAAAAACCCAATTAGGCCGGTGTTCTTGAAATATTTATATCGTTGGATAAATTCACAAAGATAACTCTGTAATGATTTTAGCCGCCCGGGTAGCTCAATTTGTAGCACGCAAGTCTACTGATCGAGGGGTCGTGGGTTCGATTTCCGGGTGGGACATACTTTCGTGGAGCTTGGTCATGAAATTATTTCTACGGCCATTCTTCCTCCTACCAATGATTTTTAATTATGTAAGCAGTTGTCAGTCACTGACGAAAGTACGCGCTTAGTAGTTGGTTAATAGCTAAATCCAGAGATTTAGCCTTTCCAGGAGGAAAGAGTAGGTTGGCTGACCGCCGTTTTATGACCTATACAATGTGTTGCTACGGCGTTAAACTCAACAAATACAAACAAACAGTAATGATTTTAATGTAAAAAGCAGGATGAAAGCATAATTATACGGAACAGTAACAGTAAAATTACCCAGCACTCCCACATAGCCTTAATGCAAAAAGGGAGATATTTTCAGGTTTTTAAACACTTCAATTCATAACCTTGAGTGTTTTTCGTGTTTCATCAATACAACAACATTAAAGTCAGATCGGTGAATTTATATTGAACATGTTGAACGGCACTGAGATTCGTGTAAGTATCAATATGTTAGCCTTTTAGAGTATGGAGATATTCTGATAAATTAGGACTATAAATCTATGACGCTGTTAAAAAATCCTGTAATCGTTTGTTTTTGCTGTTCTGTTTTGAATGAAAAACGTTTTGACTTTGACTACATAGTTGAATTGAAGTCATTAATTGCCTACTACAATTGGTATAAAACGTACATGAACTTAAGTATTATAAATATATTATTGATGATTTATTTCTTGTGAAGTTAGATAAAATGTAATTGCTTAAACACTCGTCAAATATTAGCCCGATTGTATGGTAGAGGACAATGCTATGATGTGTTATGATTTGTTGAACTGTATTTTCTAAATAAGCTAAGCTAAATGGCAAAATTCAACATTCTTTTCTTTGATTACGCTGTTTTATCGATGTAATATATTTAGAAAGAGGGATGTAAGAGACATTTAAGATATGTTAACCCCTTTCCCAGTTCAAAAATACAAGCTTACCATTTGACTGAAAGTCGTTATGTTGTCCTATTTCTACTAAATCAGCTTAAACTTTATATAGCAACTTTAAAATCACTTTCAAAAGCAAATCCTATGTATATTTGTGATTTTTGTCACACTATAATAAAATACATTTTAGAATTAAATCCTATTTTTTTACCTGTTGTTCAGTTTTGTTAGTGTTGATATGAAAATAACGAGTACAATAGTAACAAACAAGGAAGTAGAATACTGGTGTTCTTCGTGTATAATTGTTCTTATTTCTAAACCAATCGATTATGTTCCACAAATTAACAAAGTTGCGTCCCGGGTTACTGGAAAGTACAGACAAAACTGGTTATTTTATTACATATAATGGAAAAAGTCTCAGTCCAGGCGTTGCCTTGGTTATTACATTTATTTAAAGAGTAATGTCGTAGTGCATAGTGTATTGTTGAAATTATCTATATCCAAATGAACATTGTCAGTACTATGGGATATTTTATATGATTTACTATATAGGAGAATTAGTTCGCGGTTCCTTTGGGATATAAATGATGAAATATCGTTACATTATAAGTATTGGTATATATGAAACTTCAAGACACTTTGTCGTGTTGTTAAATTTTCGTAGAACTATATGTGAATAAATCGGTCATAAAGAATACAGAAGGCATACATTTCCATAAACTTTTTAATCGTTTCTTTACAAAATCAGGTATTAGTGCAAGATAAACTTTTATTATAAATTTTTAAAAAAGACTAAACTGGTTAAAAAACGTTAATGTCCTTATGTAAGGATCTGCTTACTTTCTACGACAAAGGCAGAGTTTTAAAATTGTTCCGAGATTATACAATACATATCCATGTACCATATTATGACTTTCACAAAATTTGCATCGTTACTATCGACTAAATGTCTCGAAGTAAATTGCATCCTGCATTTATTTGAAACCTTTGAAATACAGATATTGAAGCCATTATTAGGCTCCTACATAATTTGACTGGGAACAGACGTAATATATGACAGATAGTAATAGAATCTTAAAATAAAGTTGTCAGATATCCGTTAAAAATGTACTTGTTGCCATTAAATGAACTGTATGTTTCTTTAACAGCCACTCTTTGTAAATGTTAAGATGATATATACTTGTTTTCAATTATGAATACTTGCTTTTTAACGTCTTTGACTAGGATCGCTCAATGGAACTAAACCTTTGCTGTAAGTTTGATTTTGAAAGAGGACATTTAATTTGTTGACGATGTTGATATCATTCTAACAATTACTTTGCAGATGTTTCTAATATGTTAAGAATAATTTGCTATCCACGTTTATAAGTGCAGAACCCTTAAAAAAGATCTCAAGTACAGAGTATCAATTCCACTAACGATTTAGTTACATTATTCCAAAATAATTTTAACAATCGTGGATTTACTTATTGAATAATATTAAGATAATAAAATAAATCCAGGAAAATAAAATTCTGTTCTTTAAACGAGCCTGTATAGAAAACTACTTTAAAGTCAAATATATTAGCCTTTGCAGTATATTTGCTTTTGCTTTTGGTGATGAATTAAATCTGTTCCAATAGAATTAATGATATAGATATATATATCACGATGCACAAATAAGTTTTGTCTATTTGAAAAATATTGCATTGTTTTAATTTAGAATTGTAAGATGGCACCAAGACCGTGTAAGCTGCTAATTTGTTTTAATTAAGTTTGTATGTTTGTATGACAGTATGTAACTGATTTGTATATCTGTTCAAGAGTTATGGTTTATTATATGTTTGGAGTACCTTTAAAGTTTATTTTTACGTTTGCTGCTACTTGGTGAGAATTTAGTTTCCATAAAATTACATGCTAAGGTAACATGATTGGTAGACATACTTTGTTCATCTGGCTTCTACATTTAACTGCAAATTGAAACAAGTCAGATTGGTTGTTAGCTTACATGCTAAATATTAAAATGCATAGCGAATTCTTATAGAAAATAAGTCAGAATTTGCTCTAGAAACGTTTCATTGTACATTTCTTATTCAATAATAAAGATACACATCTTAAATGTTTATTTCAGGTAATAAAGTCGGTTTCTTATGCTAGTACTGCAACAAAATAAACCTTAAATTCACAATGACCTTTTCTAGTGATTTAAGTTACGTCTTTAAAAATCAAGATTTTTTTAGTTTTCTGATTAATGTATTATGTTTTGCTACTTCCAACTTATCATTATAGTTAAATTTTATTAACCTGACACAACTTAAATAATTACACGGCCACTGAATCTGTAATTTTAACTCCTTTCGAACTTGTTATTTCCTCGATATTCAAAATCACCGCATATATAGTAAATTTATCAATAAAAATATGGATCAGTGGCTCAATGGTTAGAAAGAAGTTGAATAATAACATATTCAGTGACTAAGTAATTATTCAAGTTGTGACAGGTTAATTAAATAAAACTATACCACACACCAAAACATGAGTAATGTATTTTGATTTTCATGACACAGAATTATAGCATGTTATAGTTGAATGTTCAATGGTGTAATCGTATTGGGGAAAATGCGATTCACGCATTTCTTTAACTTGTACATTTTCTATCTATTAAACCTCTTCTGAAACTGATTTAATTATCTTGATGTTGACAGATTATGAATTCTTCTTGTACTTATGACCTATTATCTTAGTTATAGTAAGCTATCACTCATACTCATGATACAAGAAAAGCGTAGTTTTCAATATAATTGGCTATGAAATCAGAATTAATGAGTGATAGTCTTTATTCTTTCTGTTATCAGGCTACTATTAAACACAACTTATATATCTTAGATAGCATGTGTCTGTTTTCTGTAAGGTTGTTAGTGCCAATTCTGATGATTGTATCTTCACGGTTCTCAGTTTTGATTATACAACAACAAGCGATGACCAATCAATAAAATATTCTGATAACTGGACATTTTGTTATTGTCCACGGAAATAGAAATGTTCCTATCAATATATTCTAAAATACCTTGGCAACAACTTAATTCAGATGTTATTTCAAAAGTTCGTCATTATAACAACATTTCCAGTTTGTCCAACCTACCGTATTTATTGACTCTACATTTAATCGTTGTGAATAAAAGATTCATTGTCTTATCAGCTTTGCAATTGTGTTTTGGCAAGTTCACTATTGTCTTTAATTATAATGATGACTTATAGTTAGATGATAACTAAAGTTTTTCGATATGTTCATGACAAATATCAACATTCTTTCTACTGATTAGATATGATGTAATAGTATGTGCCAATAATTTGATAGTTGCTGGACATTATGTCATAAAGAATGAAGCAATTAATCTATGACTCTTTTACACAGTATAACCATAAAATGAGTCCTATAAGCTGGTCTTTACAATGTCTAGCTGTCCTCTAGATGACTTTTAAATCTCCTTCTGCCATAAATGAAAGAATGGTTCTTACATTGATGGTATACTCGTTCATATTCGCCATACATTTTTAATTGATTGTCTAACATTAAAAATACCATTAATTCACCAATTTCTCATTTATCTCAGATATTTAATGTAGAAACATAATTGTCTTTTGTTGTACGCTATAATTGTGTTGATATTTTAGAGTATTCATAGAAAATGGTAGAATGTGTTATTCTAGGTCAATGATAAATTCATCCAAGTACACTGGGATCCAAAAGTTTCTTTCTTTACATTTTCATTCTATTTTTTTACTGAAAAAATATTGCAGAAACATTTGTTTTATATTTTTATTGTATATTTGAATAATTTTAATTCATTAAAGAACATAATTTATAATTCATGGTAAACTGCACATAAGTTGTGAAAGTATAAGCGACATTTTAAGTATTTCAAAGTATTTCCCAAAAACATCAAAATTTAAATGTGTAAAGAAACTTTTGTTCACCAGTGTATGTCAACGAATCAAACATGTCAGATGTGTGTGTTGATATATTTAATTCAGTGCCTTGGTTTCACAACTGTAGCAATGTAATTTTTATGGTTATCGCGTTTACTGACATCTAAAGACATATCGAGGCGACTATTTGCTATGGACAAGCATAATCTTCATTCCCAGCAATTTTATGACAGACTTTGCTCTTGGTTCATTCGAAAACGAATACAAAGATGAATTTTAAACACCTAAATCGACTTATAAGACTTTATTTTGAAGAACAATTTCAAAAAAGTACATATACATATATTTTCTGCATAATACTTAACACACGGCTGTTGATTCGGAGTAACATACAAATTAATGCTCATTATTATATGATCAGCTGTTGACTAGTAGAATCATAAAAATACAGAAAACACATTGCTTGATTTTGTTTTTGACTGTAAACAATGTTTCCACGTATTTACTTGATTAAACTTCCAGAAATTCAACTAAGTAAAAATAAGTACATTAGCCATGACTAAAGTTAGTTGGTATTTTCTGTCAGGTAGACTAAGCAATGTTGCACCATTTAGTTAATCGATGTATATGTTTATAATGTTCATTATGACCTAATTTACGTATTCCTTTTATGAATTTGCAGCTGGTTTTCAATACCATAAAGTAGGACCGAACCATTCTAATTTATAATTCGATTTTATAAGTTTAGTTCAACTAGTCATTAACTCTTTATTTACCGAACATACCTGTAGCTGGTCATGAAATAAAATTAATGGTATATCTTTGCAGTTTATTGTATTTTTGTATGATTGCGCTTCGGTTATAATGTCTGTTTCTCATTTAATATGGCTGGCCATTATTTTTTTGTTTCTTTGTGTGTTATTAGTTGTTCTATTACTAGTTCGGATTAATATAAGGTATTACTGCTACACCTATCCAGCGAAAATTAATATGCATATATACTCGAATGGAAACAGATAAAGTTGTAAACATTATTTTGTTGTTTATTGCTTATTTCGCCCTTCAACCATGTTATGTGATAAATGACCGTAAGACATAATATAAAGCTAATCGATTAGGTTCTACAAATTTGCTAATTATTGTCGGAAATATCTGGAAGGTTCGGACAAAATTGGTTCTATTATCACCATTAATGGAAAAAATTCTCCGTCCAGTCTTTGTCTGGGTAATTACATTCATTTATTGAGCGATGATTTTGTGCACACAATCTTGTCAAAATTATCTATGTATAAATTGTTCTATGTCAGTATATGTTGGGTTATGGAGGCTGAATTTCTTCTTTTTAAAAGACGACTGACCGCCGCATAAGACAGACAAAAGCTGTCAGTAAAATACTATAACTTCAGCAGTTTCCTTTCATATTCTTTGAAGTGATGTTTTGAAAATGCATGATGGTATTCTGAATGAGCTAATAAACATATAAAGATTATTTGAATAAATAAACAGGGTTTATAAACCCCTAATCTGCCAAAACTTTATTTTTTAACAAAAACCTTTTTACTTATTCTACAGCCTTAATGTTCTCCCATATTAGTTAATATTTTGCACTCTACCAGTCACATAATTACAATTGGATATATTGAAGCAAAATAAGTATTTGACAATTGTACTTCTTGCATTTATTATCTGTTTGTAAATAAAAATGCATCCTGCATTTATGGCAACCTCTCTAATGTTAAAAACGATACCGTGATTTGGCTTCCGTATAATTAGTTGAGAACAGGCGTTATGTATAGCAGGTTGTAATAGTATCTATAGTTGTCAGAGGTCTTGTTGCTTATACTCAAAGAATAAAGTGCAAGTATACGGTTTTACATAACATCTCTCGTTGAGTAAAATAGAGTCTATGGTATATGAAAATGATAACTGCTTTCAATTGTTCATTAACGTGCTTCGTACATATATAGTTTCAATAAACATAATACATCAACTTTATTTTCTGCTTCACTTCACGTCTAAACAGTTGAACTCAACCAATTACGAAATCGGGTGCTTGCTACCGTGAAAATTACAACTTGAAATGTTTCAAAGTCTATTTTCGCTCAGTTTATCCGCACTTTTTGATAAGTTAGGAACGGCGGCGATTATAGTTTGTGTCATTTAGTCGTTCCTTTCAGAAATCATAATATTTTTTTAGATTTTTTATCAAAGATTTTACCTAGTTCCATTCGTATAATGATCTCACGATGCCTTACTTCTTAGTCACTAACGTTATTGCTTAGTTAATTAATCAGATTTGAAACAAAATAAGAAGCCCTGATGAGGTTTGATTAAGATCATATTTTTATAGTTTTTACCGTACGTTTTATTAATCTAAGATTATCTTTCTTTAAATTCTCCCTCGTTACAGCATGCTGTATCTTTTTCTAGAGCCTAATGAATACGACAGAATAATAGAGTAATAGGCATTCCTGTGTTGAATGTTTTATAGCCTTACGATAAAAGCAGAATAATGAAAATTGTGCAATCCGTACTCAGTATACTCAACAATCATTAAAATGTTCGTGTAAAATAGTTATCAAATAGTACAAACATTAAAACTTGTAAATGAACAAATCTTGTTTATATCTGCATTTGTTTGTTTGCTTTAGGCCCTCTAGGGTTTACACAATAATGAACAACCAAAAAACTAGAGGTTTAACCAGAGAGCCAAAAACATTTATTTTATGATTTAAGAAAAATGAATTGATATCTTGTAAATGAATTATTGAATGATTTTTCTTTATATTTAAGAATTAAGTTTTACAACAATAAATTATCTTTGTTTTGCATCTGAAATTGTGATTGGGTCTGTATTGTTGTTTTGATGAGTTTAGTTCAATGAGTTTTTGTTCATTTTACGGCGTGTGCTGATTGGTTTTGTTTTTTGTCAAGTACTAGAAGAATTTTAAAACCTTAATTCAATTAGTCCGTAGTATACGATTCTGTATATAGAACTAAACTGGTTTATTTACGTGCATGCTGTGGAGTGCAAATCATCACTTACAATTCAGTGAAATAGAATACATATTAAAGGCATATCTACAACTTCACAATGCTATACAGATACGTTTACAATAGAGGAGTTTAAAGTTACTATGTTTACATTACAAACATCTCAGTATACTTATAAGATACTACATTAAGCTAGCTATTTATGTTTAATTCATTTATTCATAAGTCAATTATTTTTAAACAGAGTTTTGAAATGTAATATCACTGTAGCGTTTAATTTCTTTAAGACATGGCTCTTTACCATTCATGTGAAAATAAAGTATGTATTCTATCTTCAAGAATGGTATTTTTTTTATCTCAATTTAAGTCGTTACATTCACAGTTATTTCCTGATACGCTAAAATATGGTTTTACGTAAATGGGTTTGTTTCTAAATGTGATGTTGTATAATCAATATGTACTGAACCACTATTTATGAATTATTGCTATCTTTCTAGGAAAAGCTCGAGAAGAAATTCAAAGAGATATGCTTTGTATAAAAGCATAACGTGATTTTGTATAAATGCATATGAACCAATTAAAATCGTTTCATTAGAAACGGGGACAACATTATTTAACGACGCACAATCGATAAGTCCAAATATTTATCTAATTGTGTAAGTGAATTTTCTCAAAACAATGCTTGAGACTGAACGTTATGCTTAATGAAAGAGATAAGCTCCAATCGTTTGACCGATAATATCATGTCAACCATAAGTGTTCCTTTTAGTGACTTCAGTTCTTTATCTCAATAATGAAATGTTCAAGTGAACAATAGAATGATTGATGTGGTAACATATTCTACATAACTCACTGCTAAGTGGTACAAGCTCATGTAATGCAATGTGCTTAGTGTTATTGTTACGCGTAATACATGTAGGAATAACTCTTGTCGTAAACAACTATTCAGGTACCTCCATAAATCGATCCTGTAGAAATACAATAATAGAAATATCACAATTTGACATATAACCACAGCATGTTTAAATTATAACCCTGTAATGTCATTTATCATCACACAGTTATCCTGCGGTGTAAATTTATTATTTACAGCTTAGTTTTATCATGAGAATATCCCTTTAATTTGAGATGAGTCAATTCAAAGGCATATTCAGCATTCGGATTTTGCATTTAATTGTTAGTCAAAATAAGTACATAATCGGTCTGTGAACACGATAAAAATATCAATGCAGAAAATGTACGAAGTTCATATTATACCACGTGTTCCACATCTTATGGTGCATCTTTTTCTATACACAATGTTACATATTATAAATTCCGTCTATTACCTCCTTTGTTTAAACAAAACTGTTGGCTAAGACTAAAGATCAGTTCAGAGCTTTTCAAAGCAAAGCTACAAGTAAGAAAGCATTAAAATATTATTCTTACATGTTGGAAATACTGTATGAAGGCTTTTTATCATTTAGTGATTTGCTATGTTTTTGTGCTCAGTTACATCTAACAGAGAAAAGATTGTTGCCATTTTGTTACAAATGTTGTGTCCAAACATTCAAAGCAAGAACCATAAAAAGTGATTATAGAAATTATTAATCAATTTGTACCATCATTTGTCATACTCTTCCAGTGTATTATCATACAATTCTGTAGACCTTATGAAGTAAATCAATGTTTAAAACAACAATTCAGCTTGTAATTTTTCTCGCACAAAACATTCATTGCATGAAATGTACAAATTGTATGTGGTACACTTGACTATTGGTTGAGAAACAAGTTTGTCAATAGTTAAACTACATTTTCTTCCAACTTATCATCGAACTTCAGTTCAAAAACTTGTGAAACCGATGTTTACCTATTATACTTTATGTCATCTTCTTTAAGCAATATTGATGATAATTGTTCAATCGTGTTGATCATCTTTGAAAATGACACATATTTATTTACAGAAAAATGATCTGAATAATGGTTATGAGTTAAAATTGAAATTAATGCCTTTGATTCAATCATTTAGTGATAATTTGCCCTTTTGCTGCATGTTTGAGCTAAAACTTATTTAAGTTCAATGATCAACGCATAAATCGATTATCTAGCTATTGAATTGTTTGTAGTTCATTTGGAATGTATGTACAAACATCTTAATAACGATGAGTATTGTTCGTTCTTTTAAGGATAACTACAGCATCAGTTTCTAAATAATTGACGATGTTATGAGAATGAATGATTGATAACTATTATCAAAATATAAAAACAAATGTTTCTACAGATTTGCAAAATGTCAAGCAATGGGATTAAGTCTCTTATATATCTTGTATAATATTTTGACAGTGCATGTCTTGAACATTAAACGTAGTACTTATTACCTTTTTTAAACTATAAGAGCTATAAACTAACAAATTAACAAGCATTCAAAAGAATCAAAATCTAAACAGAAGAAAATTCTATTTTTTGCACTTCTCACTTATCCGATAAAGAATAAATAAGGAATTGTTGGCATTCCAACATTTGATAACTCGTATATGATTTTTCTTCTTATAAACCAAAATGAGGTTATCCAAAAAATACAGCTAATAGGCAACAAGTACACTTTGAACATACATCTGACAACTATGATTTAAGATTCAATTACAATATGTCATACATAAAGTCTGTTTACAGCCATATTATACAGAAGCAAAATAATAGGTTTCATATTGATACTTCAAATACAAGTACTTAAACTTAATGTAGGATGCAATTTATTTCAAAACAGGTAGTCGATACAAGGGTAGTTTTAGAAAGTCTTAAGAATTTTATTTTGTAATTTTGCAGAAAAATATACTTGTATTAAACTAGAAAAAAAACATAGAACACTAACGGACGAATTGTAATACTTTTCATAGTTCCAAGAAGAATGTGAACTGATCATAATATTTGTTCTTTTGATCGATTTAACGAAATTTAATCTTAAAAGAATCTTTTGTTCCGTTCCACATTTTGATTTGCTTTTGTAAGTAACGTCTCTTAATGCTTAAAACCGGTATATTCTCTTTATTCTCTTTGATCAACTGGACATTTGGCAACTGAATACCATAGTAAATTAACTGCAAAAAGCATTTGGAATTAGTTTTATCAAGATTTTTTTTAAATTAAACATTCTTTACATTTATACTAAAAAAATCTCGAATTTAAACTGATTTTCAGTTTACAATAGGCTTAAAGAAAGTCTTCATGTATAAGTCCAAATAACTAATCTATACTGACAGTTTACTAATAACCATATATTTGTGGTCCCAACAAATAACTTCAATCTCATTAGCATTATTAAGTCTGATTGTGAAACAAAAAATGCATTGATACAAACGGTGTTGTTTTATCTATGATACAACAAAAATATGTGAAGGTCTATTTTTATTGAGGTCCATCGACGCCAAATTTCCTTTGAAATTGTTGTTAGCGAACTGTTATCATTGGTAAGAGTTGTCACGAAATATGTATAGCCTACTGCACTGCAGTGTATACTGTTAATAAAGGGTACAGCTAACATAATTTGATATTGAACTCATTCTCACATAAAATTATGTTATACATGAACATGAATGTGTATGTACCAATTTGTATAAGAACATATTTTAATCATCAAAAAACAGGACCCTACAAAATGTATCATCAGTGAATATTTTTGAAAAATATATGAATATGAGCCTCAAAATGTTAAAATGATATTCAATATGTAAACTGCTTTTAATGACAACGATCACTACAATACTCTCCGAACATATTTATATGTCAGCATTGTCGTAGCTTACACGGGCATAGTAATCATGCAATACATGTAACATAGCAACGCTAATTTTTTTCTGTCCTTAATATTTTCACCATCCTTAATTTGCAGTTATTCCTAATGACGGGTTTGTACAATTACAGTCTAAATTTTAAGAATAAGATAAATACACTATTTTACTTTCTGCCACAAGAGGTTGAGATAAATAGAAGTTTATTTCACATTAATGCACACGTAAAATGTAACATAATTTTCAAGCAAAATGATGCTTACTTTTACTTAATATTCGTCCTTCAATAACATCGTGTCACATCAGAATTTAAAAGTCTGATAATGTGGTAATTAATCCGCATGACAAAAATGAATACACTGTTAACTAATAGCTTTTAATGTCAATTATGTGATGTTTAACACATTTTAAGTCCAAATCCAGGTGAAAGATGGATAAAACCATTTAGTTCAACATAAAATGGGAAATTAAAGTAATACGGAACTAGCTAACCTTTTCTTTGAAAGATCTATGAATGCCGACATAACAACGCTTTTGGAAGGCAATATTATCAAAAAAATCTGGAGTATTGAAGTTCGGAGATGATAGTCGGTAATCCTTTGATATTTTAATTGGCCCAAGGATTGATGAACAGTTATAGTTGTGGTACAGTTGACGAAACTGAGCATACATATGGAAATCCGGCTCTGAATCAAGGAAGTTTCATGTTACTTCACGTTGCATTGAGGTTTGACAAAAGTTCTTTGGATCGACGATGACCTGTGTATAAGTTGCATGCTCTATCATTAACGAGGGCTAATAACATTTTATGACAAAATCAGATTGCATGATAACGCTTTGATAACGCTAATGGGTAAAACAGAAAACAACTGGACTTTTACTTCTAAGACCTAGGCCTATACTCATGTGTGGATCTAGTTTAAACACGAGGTAAGAATCACTGTAGTACAAAATGTACACACACATTACACTTTTAAAATATAATGATATTATCACCATTTTGTTTTCAATAAACTTTAGTAATTATTCTTAACGAAATAAAAAAGTATTTACAGTTTTGTATGACGAAAACGATGTGTACTAACGAACTTGCGGTTAGTTATAATTGTATTTAAGAAAGAACGGTCTTTATCCAAAACTAATTTGGATTTTATTACAATGATGTATAGGTAGATGGAAACATTATGTTTCAAATAACTTCATTTCATACGCTGATACGCCCTTAGAAAACTTATGCAGACAGTCTTTTTAGCAACGGGTTCACATTGACTCACGAGTGTTATCGTGCTCGACAATTGTAATGTATTTCTAAGATCCAACTGATAGATGTGGTAATTAGACAGAGCTACAATTTGCTAACAATAGATCTATATTTGTTTTCGATCAATGATGTCAATCAAGCTTTATTTAGAGCTAGTCAAATTATGAAAAGAATAATGAATGCCGGTCCGATATCTAGCCAGAACAAATTTAGCCTACTCCTCACATTCCAATTACCGGTTTTTGGGCATTTTCAGTGATAACTTTTTGTTTTAACATGTATTAAACTGAAATTTTGACATCATATAATTCGGTTCCCGCTCAGTACATTTATATACCAAGAAAAAGTAATACATTTTTTTATTTTAAAATTGGGTCTAAATCTCGCGAGGAAATTGTCCGTAAAATACGGACGAGCGACATATAAACCGGACGATTGAGTCGGCGGGAATTAGAATCAAATTCCTTCTTAAATAGACACAATACACTTAAAATTATTTAGCAACTCGATAAAGTAACAATATATCGCATACTGTGCAAAATTTGAGTTAAAAAACAACCATCACTTACTTCAAAATATAACATTTTCTCCTCTAGTATACATTTGTATATGAAAATTGTGGCAGCTGGATTTGCTGTTCAAAATAAGCCTACGGACTGGTAAACACTAATTTGGTAATAAATTCCATATTTCAATTTAAATGACCATTTTAAATATAAACGACAGCAAAACAATAGCAATATCATATACATGTTTGCATTCGATGCACATGTGTCTAAGAAATAACAGATCTAAACTAAAAGTCTAAAAGCCCGAATGACATTTCAGTTCAGAAAGGGACGACATTATTCTAATTTTGCATTACCTATTCACAAAATTTCCAGATCAAGCTAAGATTCTAAGATTAACTGAATAAAAAAATCAGAATAAAAAGTACAAGTCCGCATTTAACATTATAGCGTGTGCTGTATTCAGGGGTGTGCATGTATACCCGTAGTTACGAGTAAACAATTTGATGGCGACGCGTGTAGAGGCTGTATCCATCGTCAATTTAAATCAATTATACCGAAATTATGCGTGTAATTCTCCCTAAAAATATAATGGTAGCTTATCTATTTAGCAATCCAATTTTAAATCACAAATAAAACAGACTATTCAAAATGTCAAGTTACAAGTTAGCCTAGTTTTAAAAGTGTCAACACCAAACGGCGGCTCGGCACGTTGGCGAAAGTTGGATGAAAAAACAACTCATGACGGTCAACAATCCTTCATTTTTACGCTATTTGTTATTGATTTCTTGAAACATTGATACTAAGACATTCATATTTTGCAGAACATATATTTATTCCCTTTAAATAATGCAATAGAGCCAGTTAAATCGTCCGTATAAACAATGCAATATTCACTGACGTGACACATGTACGCTAAAATTGACCTCGATTACGTTTGTGACGTTTACCGCAAACGACGTCAAAGAGCTTAAGGGCCCTTTTCTCGCGTTGCGCATCATATCTAAACATTTCCTTTCCTTAAAATGTATAAAAATGAATAAAGAGCAAAACTAAAAATGCGAAGGCCTTGTACCTATATCTAAAGATAATATCTCACAACAAGGTAATGTATGGCATAGCTGAAAATATACTGACCTGTTGTATAGATATACATAAATGTCATCCGTACATATTATTAGTACATTATTTTAACAGACTGAGTGCACAAAGTCATCGCACTGTAAATCAATTTAATTACCCCGACAATGACTGGACAGTGGAAAGTTTCATTAATGGTGATAATAGAACCAATTTTGTCAGAACCTTAGTGTCCTTTGGGATTCAACTAAGTTAATTTGTAGAACTTAATCAATGTATATAACGTCTTATAGTCATGCATAACTTTACTAGATCGAAAACAAAATTACAACATGACATAAAACAACAGTTTCCTAGTAGTTGCATTGTCTTTTCTTGCTTATTAACCCGATTGCGAAATGAATTCAAAACATTTACAGAAAAAAAAAAAAATGAAAACAACGATTTAGGTTTTTAAAATATAAGCGTTCATTCCGTACACATATAATTTTGTAATATAACAAAACAAACAAAAAGGTATTATTCAATTCTTAAATCATTTTATGATCATTTAATTACTAACAATAAAACATAAACGTTCTGCTATAACACATAAAACATATCGATCGTGCCACTAGTAAGATAAATAAACGTGATATATAGACTACGTACAAGAAATTTAGAAGACACAAAGTTCCAATGCTTATATTTTAATCAATTCACTAATGCCTTAGAATGTACTACTAACTTTTGTCTCCTATATGATTCTATTTTATTTTCATTCATATACGAGTATTAGATCACTGATGACCTTCATCAATATTAAACCTGCATTGAGGGAATACTTAAAAAATATTATTTAAAAAAACAACATTTGACACGTAAGGAAGTTGAAAATTATAAAAAAACACTTAAAAACCAACTTTCAAAATACTGAAATAGACAAGTTTCATGTATATACATACAGTAATTTATTCCCATTATTCCCAAAATACTAAATTCGGTATTAATGCTGAAAATTATCACTCATAGACGTCGTATATATTTAATAGCACAATTGATATCGTTCCTTCATTCATTAAAATTGCAATGCCTGTACTATCAAAAAGTCATATAGCGATGGGTATTACACGGAAGAAAGCTACAAAATCAAACACGATTTTTTAGTATAACGCTTACAATTTACAAATAACGTAAAAATATACAAATATATGCAAAATGCCACAGCAATTAATCTTGTAATAGTAAATCAACCTATCCACTAAAACTTGGACCCTCTGGTTTACATCTTTTTAATATACTTGGCAACAGATAACAACAATATATATTTTAAGATAACTAACAAATTGGTAACTTCTCAATGTCTTTTTATGTCAAGCCAACAATCAACTATATATGGTCCAAGTCATACTTATCCTATTCAAAGATTTCATCAAGCTTATACAGTATCTGGTCTACTTTTTTATGACATCAGATTTATGTTTCATCTTGTAGGCATTGAAGCCAAGATTACAGGATTTACAACACTGTCATATATTGTACAAAAGTCAAAGATTAATTGTCTCACTTTCCTCGGAATATCTCCATAAACTAAGGCTAACATATTGATACTAAAACGAATCACATTGTGGACAACATGTTCAATTGTATATTGAAAAATCCGGCTATAGAGTTAAATACGTTTTGTACAAGCACAATAGATTAGAAGAAAAAATCAGAGATCAATTCGCAGTATAATAAATCAAAGAGCTCATTGTTGGTTCTACTAGTTATTCTGATGTTAATACGCATCTGATTCTGAATACATACTGCAATATAAAATAAAACAATTCTAAGATGGCACTAAGAATAGTCTTGTAAAAATTAAGTTTTTCGGTAAAATATTATGATCGAAGTCATGACCAACCAATGTTCAAAAACGTTAACACTTAAAGACTCTGTCACATCGCCAAATAACAAGGCATCATTCCAATAAAATCGTCAACAACAAAGCTTTTGCCAATTTATATGATACACATTTTTATGACTGTAAAATCTGTAATGACTTTATTTCCGAATTGACTATACTTCAGTGTCCACTTACCTTACTAACAATTTTTATATTGTTTCATAATCAAAGCCTGAAACAGAAGACATAACATTGATCGAGAAAATCATTGACCAAGAAAGTGAGATAATAACAGTTAAACTACCATTTTATATACCAGGGAACTATTGTTTCTTGTATATATTCAGAGAACAGTAATCACAAAAACTTATCACAATCTTTTTACAGAATCAACACCAATAATAAAGTACAGAATGCCAAGTTATATAAATTAGATCGAGTCAAAATAGCTACGCATCGATAAAAGTACACTTTTGCAATATTAATTTCAAATCCGATTCAGGTAATAAAAACAACTGCAATTACTTTCCTCAACCAGTGTTTTTATGGAGATTTAATGTATAAATCATATTAAATAAAAGCTATGTTAATTTCCCCCCTTTTTAAGTTCAAAAAGAAAGATTACCATCTATATATTATTAAGCCTTCTATGGGCTTGTTGATTGACACTACTACAGTAGATCACTTTATTTATCTCTTTGGTTGCCACACATGGGCAAAGATTTTTGGAATTTATAAAAGGTTTTAAAGAACGCACATAATCCATATGATTCTTTTATTTCTTTCGTCGTCTTTAACTTTGGGTACTCTGGTCACCGTAAGCTAACTTGCTTTTCACCATTAGCTTTTTGTTTTGTGGTAAACCAATAACTCAAAATAGTTTTAATTTACCAACGTGTTTCTTCCTATTAGAATAATTGGCTTGCACAGCATTTCTCCAGGTTATTCTTCATACAGTCTCCAGAAATTTATAAAAAATTCACAGAGATAATAATAACAAAATGTAATAAATTGACAAATGGTTTCTATCTTCACAGTTTACAACTGTTTCCTGGTTAAATGATTGAAAAACAGTAGTACTACGACATATTGGGACAAGTTGATGGACCACAAAGGGACAAAAAACATTTGGTCTCGATGCAATGATTTCCATCTTACATGATAATCAAATTATTTCCATCCGACGAACTGCTAAGCGTAACTGAACAAAAACAACAAGTTGTAATTGTCCCCGTTGTGAGCATGTAAAAACAAATTTTTACGAACAAACCTGCTTGAAATGAATGATCACAAAATTAACCATGCTGTAAGTTGTCATTCAAGTATGACAATTTCTAATATTTTAACAAGATTTATATTCTGAAAGGAGATTGTTTTATAAACATCATTTTTATTGCGTGCGTGAAACTTTTATAGATACTGCACTAATTATCATCAATTCTGGAAGGTCTCCTTAGAATGGATTAAATAACAAAAATATCTAATAGTAAAAGTGAAATAAATTATAGAACATGAACCATTAAGACAAAGCAGAAACCAGAAACAAAAACGTATTAAAACAGAGAGCAGAACATATGTATGTAGAATCCAAGCAATGAGAAGGAGAAATAAAATCAACAATTCAATAAATATAACTTTCTTACATTATCATAAATAATTATAGCTTCTAATGGGGCATTTTCCCCGATACCAAGAATGGGAGAACTCAGACAAAAACTTCAACGATGATTACAAGACAATAGGCCTAAGAGACCTATCATAATGATACAAGACTACATAAAAATATCTTGCTGCCAATAAATAATGCCAATATAACTGGTGATTATTCCAACACTTATTTGGTATGATATGAATAATAAATTGATTCTGTCTGTATTCTATATAACATTTAGAAAGATAACTACAAGGGTCATATCAATTGTAGATCGTAAATGGATTTTTTATCACATTTGTGTCACATGAATACTGTTATTCCATATCCGGTACTCAGATTGATTCACATCTTCTGAGGAACAAGACAACCCTCAAAGACAATAATTGAACTTGACTTATATAACATTAACAAAAAAGAAGTACATTTTTGTTATACGTTTTGTTATATATTATTACTTCAAATGTTAGATTTGTTCAAGGTTTCTTATGAGTTTCAAAATAATAACATCACAGTGTAATATAACACTGACGTCAATAGTATGCAACCCGTTTGAATTGTTAAAAATGATACATAATTTAATGTAATAATAAATAAATCTAAATAGAGACACGACCAAACTTGTGTCTTAATAGCGGTTTTGTAATTCAATGTAATTTTGTAATTCATAACTGGTGCAGATAGTTCACAGTATGATTCCTGGTATTACCAAGAACAAAATCCATGAGCTATTGTCTTTTTTCTTACACAAGGAAAACTAAACAGGAACTTGCCCAAAACTCGCAACTTCTTATAAAGACAGAATGCATGAGTTCAGACTTGTTAACCTTTTGCCCATCGAGGCAGTCTCATTTATATGAAAGTAAATATCAAATACCTTCCACTATCATACCCAAATACATGTATACTGCTCTCATATTAAATAAGCATCCTAATGGAAGATACGTACATTATCAGATAGAAACAATAGGATTTGAGTGCACTGTGAAACAAACTACATACTAATAACTAACTACAAAAATATCAATAAGTCATATGTAAGACTATGTGACTATGTAAAACAAAATGACAACAATTTTATTAAGAATAGGCAACAACATAGCTTCGTCAATACTATACTGTCACATTTCACAAACAAATATCATCTTTGCTTTGCTAGAGCATTAGTTAAAGAAACAAATATTGCACCAACCGTTAACCCCGTATTTTACCAATAATTTTCAATCATCTATGATGTAACAAACCGTACATTTTCTATTCACACATGATTTTACATTAAGAACGTCTCTGAATCTCTCGCACGCCAATAATATCATTCATACATCATATAGCAAACATCAGCTATATAATTCACAACTCATGTCAACTCTCTTGATATCTCATTTACCAACTAACATTATATCATTTTCTATTCATTCAAGTATCATCTAAATCAAACATAATTGTTTCATTCTATTCTTTATTCAGGAACATTTCTTCATAGTATGTATTATCATTTCAAAGCTTGTGGCGAACCATTCAATGCAATAGTTCCCTAGTTTATCATCCTAAACACTTTATGGAACTTTTGTGATTGTGAAATTCTATATCTTAGAAAAGCTGGTATGTATTTGACTGGGACAAATGGAATAAAGTCAAGTTTATATGGAAGTTTAGTAGGAAATAAAGCGTAACAAACAGCCCGAGCTTGATTGTTATAACTTATTGGACCTATTAATACCCTTTTTTCAATTCTTTGTTACATCTTCCCGTCAATTTATTAATTTTACTAAAAGAAGTCAACACACAATATACTCATGAATCGATTGAAACACATTTTGCACATTATAGTTACATCATATTTTTGAATCACATAATTATATTTTGTATCGCATAAGTGTTTCACATATTTTTGTATTATATGATATAACACATGCTCAAATCACATAACTATTGAAAAAAATCGGTACGTTTTTGAATGAAATTAAGATTACAAATTTATGCACCAAAGTTTAGATAATTTAATTGACCATGTCGTGTTTTGTCCATATGGGGTTGATTAGGGTCTATTGCAAAATGTACACTGTGTGGTCGATCATATGACCCAGGTTTTACTATATTTGTATCAATACTAGTATAGAATAGAAGATATAAGGAGTGGTAAGGAGGATAACCAGATATAGATCAATGATAAGATACAATGTATATATAAACAGATGCCAGTGGACACAACTAGTGTCAATACTATTGACCATACATCTATGTTATACTATCCTATAATGTGGCTATAACAAAATGTATAATTGAACAACATGAAAATGTTATACCATAAAGAAGGAAAGTCCTTGTCTATAAGACAGCTGTAACTGATAATTTTGGTACTTTCTTGATATCTTTTATACAACAAGAACGAATGATGCCTCTGACTTCTAGAATGGCCATTATCGTCTTATATTCTTTTATTTTACACTAGCTAGCTTACTTTCATCCTAAGAATTCTAAGATATTTTTATCTGAAAATATTTGCTGAATGTTCCATAATCAGCTAACAGCAGTATCATTCACGCAGAAAAATCAACATGACTGTAAAACCTGCATAGATATGTCCTGCTGTGTTCAGGATTAAACTGTAATCCCGCGGTTTTCAAAGTTGCTTTATCCATAGGCCCTTTCATTGTATATGAGTAACATTAATATCATCATCAATGTTAAGAGAATGTCTGATAGTTTATGCTAAGTTCTAAAATTAAATTCTGATAGAATCTTGCAACGAGAAAGTGTAATAGTTCTCAATGCTGACAGTGGCAATTTCATGCCTTTGATGTTATACTTAAACTCACAAACTATATCAATACTGATATAAATTGTAAAAAATACATGAGCTTAATTTAAATTCTAAAATTCAGATTTCCAGATATACAAAAGAAAGTTAATTCAAGCCTTCATTTCTGCCAAGTTGATAATTAGAAAGCAAGATAACAGTGAAAGAACATGACTTTTGAAACAACCAACATGACGATTTCAATTTCATTTCAACAGAAACTTTCATCAAATTAAATATTGCTTAAATTGAATTGTCTAGTTTTCAGGATGAATATATTCTATAGAAAACAAAAAATATCAAACTCTTGGAAAAGCTATTACAATGTTTGAACTTAATATCCATTACCGCATTGAACAGAAAGAAACTGGTTTATTGCCATTATCAGGACGACACGAAGGCATTCGAATTGCAACATAGACTAAATGTGTCTTACGGTTCTCAACAATACAAAGCAACAGAAAATTGAAACAAAATTGATTAATTTATCAATTAAGAGTTTTTTACAATAATGATATAAAGTAAACTTCTATTGTATGCAGATGCTTCTGCCATTTTAGTGGCCAGTAAATGCAAATTTGAAATAGAAAGACTATTGTCCAGTGACATGCAAACTCTAAGTGTCTGGCTAGTGGATAATAAACTGTCTTTACATCTTGGAAAAACTGCAACTATTTTATTTGGATCGAAACCAAAGTTAAAAAATGCTCTGAACTCTGAAAACTGTATTTCCGTTACAGTTTGGTCTATATAGATACCCAAATAACATATACACTATACTACCAATATAGCATCTAACTTAATAAGCGTTATACCTTGCTTTAGTACATTTTTGAGTTATGGCATTATAAATATTGCTTCGGACAGGCAGACTAAGAATACACATAATTTACCTCAAGAAATACTGGCATGTGAGTTATATCGTATTAAATTAAGATTAATATGAACTTTAATTATACACTGTAGGCCACGTCAAGTCATCTTTAATTCCATGAGTTCATTGCGCTTAATCTACAGAGGAACATGTATGATAGATAAGAATCTAGATTATTGAATAACTCACTTTATTTCTTAAGTGTGGAGTTTGAAGCACTTTATGATAAGAAGACATCACTGACTAACAGAGAGCTGAATCTGTGTTATATCTATTTCAAAGCCTAATCAATCAATGGTTACTAATTTTAGAAATGTTTCATGCTTCGGAAAAGTTTAATTTACTGAAACTACCATATGACACAACAGCATCATTTTTCTGATAATTTACACCACTTGTGGACATCCTTCAAACAAATTATTGACAATTCTACCATATCAACACTATACAAACATACAAGTACCAGATTATAGTAGTAAATAATATGCCAACATCATCCTTACGTCAAGAGACTCACAAGAAAAATATCAAAATAATTGCGTCAAAATATTTATCAATGATTTAATCAACGTAAATCAAGCATTCATTTTATAGATTTCAACCATTTATCTAACTAGGTTCTCTTATACATACAGTAATATATGATTAAAGAAATATTCATATCTCTATCAATAACGAAGCTGCCATATATCATTTCGTCTGCGATCTCGTCTACGGCCGTACAAGATTTATTAAATCTTCATTTTTTCATAATTATTCACAGTGTCGACAGACTCATATACATAAACTTACTATGAGTGCCTTACTAGACAAATATCTCATACATTTGTAGCAGTAATTATGAAGTTAGAGCGTGTGTATTCTAATTACCAGCATGTTGATTATGTAGACATCGACACTGTAAATTTAAATAATCATCTCTCTCCTCCGTGGGAATTTATTGCTTCACTGCCATGTAAGGAGACTTTCCGTGGCTGATATATACTAATATTTAGTTTTGTTTAATCAGTACATAATGAGGAAATCATTATGTCTCAGCGCACGAAAACACGACAAACGCAAATCGATAGGTAAGCACATTAATAGTCTAATACCTTTTTTTGAATGATAAAGGAAACCTTGCTTTAATCTGACTAAAATAAAATGACACCAGCCTCATATAAAATGCAGCAGAGAAGGTTGCTGCAGTCATTTTACACCCATTCATGTGCATATAAGTGTATAAAATGGTTATTCAAATTCAAATCGATTTATTCATAGTGTTCCTCTCTCTACCATCTTAACCAATTCAAACATTTTAAGATATCAAAAGGTACAAATGTACATGTCCTTTGATGTAATTTATTGTTCAGTAGCTTAGAATTGCTAATTGCATCGAAACTCAAATGCCAAAGATATGTTTTAATTCATTGCAGAAAGTCTTTGATTATTATTACTGTGAGTATGCATTATCACGGTTAGAAATTGATCGTATCGAACCTCAAGGAAATATCATTAATTTAAGTCATTTAGCTGGCGGATTAAATAAGGGCTTAGTACATCTTAATTATTTACTCAGAATTAATTAAACTGGTAAATGGTTTACTAGATAATGATATCATCATAAAGGGAATAAATAAACTGAAATATAAAAAGCATTAAGATTTTTATTCTTCAAAAAAGTTTTTCCTTCTTAAACAACATTTATTATACACAATGATATATCGTCGCAAGTATTCATATATAATTTAATAATTTATACGGATACTGAAATATAAACTTTTAATAAGTATGTACAAGTCTGTTTAGTAATCCCAAATATTTCCTCTTGAAAATTAATATGACAAAAACTGGCAAAATTATTTATACTGGAAATAAAATTATTCATGCAGTCAGACTGGTACGTCTGGAATAACAAAATTGCAGAAAAGATTTGACTACCACTGGACCTCTATTAACTTCCATTATCATTAGACAGTTGTATGATTTTGATAAGACAAGGTCGGCTAAATTTGTATCTTATTTTCTTTGATCAAATTACATAATTACAAAAACAAACCATTTTGAGAAATTTGCAGTAAACTGATATTTAATGCAGACTAAACTGAAAAAAAGCAACAACTTCAAGGACATATCTTCTTTCAACCGAAAACCAATATTAATTCGGCACAATGTCATCTACGTTGATGTGTTGTAAATTCTTCCATGTCAAAGTTAAAACACAACTCACCTATGGCGGCTTTCCCCCAAACTTCAACATTATAGATTCTGTTAGAGTTGTTTCCCTTTGATGATACATGTTTTGTTTCAGTATGTTCTAAATTCCATAATATTTTTGGTGGTTCATGATGTGAGATCACAAGTTGTTCGTTCTCAAATTCTTCACCCCATGGATTCCAATCTGTATCATCTTCTGCTAGTTCTGTAAATACAAAAAATACGATTATTAGCTATTTGTTTGTTTGTTAGAAATTTATGTTGTTTGTCAATTGAATGTCACTTAATGAAAATAACAGCAAAGATGACTGGTACAGTCACATTATCAAAGGTACGAAAATAGCGTGTGTGTGGATGTGTTTGCTGCGCTGTGTTGAAAGCTAAGAAGTTTGGTGGAAACTAAATAGTTACTAAGCATACTTTTAAATAAGTTAAAGTTTGCGCAAAGATGGCCAGATATTTTATAAAGCTCAGAGAAAACCAAATCATTCAATAACAACCACAGAAAATCATTACAACAACAAAAAATCATTATTATAACACAAACGTCGATATTGTATACCAAAATTTATATCCCCTGGAGATTAGGTCTGGTAATGATAGGTGACAATTGCAATTAACCATTTATACATTCACTGCATTTGACAGAGATAAAAATTCAGCATTGACAAAGTTCGGTCATACAGCTTTCACACTTGTAGACTTAGTAGGTTCTTAGAATGTTTCAAAGTTCGTCTAAAATACAATAATAATAATGTCTGCTACATTTACAGTTGCATTAAAAATAATTTGAATTGCATAAACATTTTTTGTAATTAAAGAAGAGTTCGATATTTGTCTACAATTCTCTTATCAATAAACAGGTTACTAACTTAAGTATTGACAGTTCCTGGAAGTGTAGACTGAAGTGTTTGACTAAATAATTGATTGCGAGACTAAAATGATTGTATAAGATTTTTGGTCTTTGACATATTGTCGTTTAATTGGATTTTCAATTGATAAATTATTTCATTGTTGAATAATTTATTAGTTGTTGCATTGAAAACAGCTCTTAGTGAATCTTTACAGTATTTAAAGTCATTTATCAATGTCTCACACTCTACATAGTTGTCTGAAGTCGGTATTGATCTCCTTTAATAGTCGAATGCACTGCTGAATGCGCTTCTCTGTTTGTATAACAGTTTGTTACTTCTAAGAAGCCGACACAACAATGCCGGACTGAGCAACCAGTAAGCTAATTATAGGATAAACATCATTTTGAAATTCAAACTCGAATACAATTCACTCTTTTAAAATTACCGAGTTACAAATGATGTAAATATATCATAACCAAATTTCACGCACTGTGGATTAAAAACAATGTCGTAATGGAAACCTTTTTATGAAGGTTAAAAGGTAACCATTTGGTAAATTAACAAGTTAATGCAAAACTATCTCTGTAATTATTTAAGGATATAAATATATTTAACGATTCTTCTTATAATGGGTACGCGTGGTTTTTCATTTCCCGCTTATCCTATACATAGTCATTGTAACTGCAATGTAAATATGAATTAATTAATAATAATTTAAACTGTAGCATGTATTTGTTTACACAATAATGCCATCTCAACTTAACATAGATGACAGATATATGTCCGATGCTAGGGGTTTGTTACATACATCTTTATCATGTTCGTGCTTGCCAAACAATATCTAAAGCATTGTCTATCAGGAAATTGAACAATCTATTACATAACTAACTTTTCTGAGAATTGCGTTGTTTTGTTTCCTTCATCAAATATGCATATCATATCGTTTTCTAAGCCTCCAAACGTTCTACATTGTACTTTTAATGTACTAATAAATCACATTATTTAAATCCCCCATCAGTTAATGAATAAAATTATCAGTGTATATTTTCCTTTATGATACTGACATAGCAACACATGAGGGCTTTCATGTTTTCCATTAATATTTCTACAAATAACAAACGTGTGGGTACCTTAAATATTATCTCGTGTTTCTATAATGCAAATTTAATTCAAATCCAATGGCTGGTTCCGATTCAACTCTGCTGGAACGGTCCATTGCTATATTTTGAAAAAAAACAGCAATCACATGATTTAACCGCACATTTATAAACGAGTCATAACAACTACATAATTTGCGATTTTATTTAGTTCTGCTGGATTCATGATAAGAGGCAAAACATTTTATGTAATAGTTTGTACATTGTAATTGTCAACAACTCCACTTTGCTTGCAGGTATACAATTCTGTTCCAGAAGTAAAATGATACTTCCTTATACAGCCTAAGGAAAAACAATGACACTAAAATAATAGTTCTTCCTACTGCTGGAAGGAAAAATTGATGATATAGAATTGGTTCCATTCATCTAGCCTAACTTGTTCTAATATTAAGTTTGGACCTCTGGGAATCATTTGGAGCTTGTGACAAATTAGTTACAGCACACAGTAATTATTTCTTTTTAGCTGCTGGTCTATTATACAATGCTATGAGAATTTTGTCAGATGTGATAATACCTATCTTAAGGCTAAAAGTGTCAAAAATTATTTCTAAATATGCACACAGTCACGAAATGCCTATACTAAGACTGACATATAAAGATATATACTCGAATGAAATATTTATCATTCAATTCCAATTAGTTTATTTCTTAAATTAATGCTTAATAAAACTACATTTTATAGATTAACACCAAAGTCTTTGTCTTAATGGGTGCAGGCAATAAAGTGCAGACGTGACTAGTACTCCATTCATTGAAATTCGTAATTAATCATTTTCTCTTTCTTGCAATGTAACATTGTCAGTGTTAATATTAAACTCCCTAAGCGTCTATCAGTATCGGTATTGCATGGTAAATGTGAATATTTTTCAGTATGATGACTGTCAATGGTATCAACTAGTCTGGCCAATATTCGCCACCAAGAATAGGAAGTCGCAGACTAATCATGACATTAACCAGTAGAGAGTAGACCAGTCTGTTTACTGTCCTAAGGGACAGGTCAACGTATAATTCAATATATACTTAGTTGGCTTTACAGCCAGTGGAAATAGACTTATGTCCTCAACAACGTTCTCATTTTGGCAACATTATGCAACTGCATCCAACATATGTATACATACAGCCGTTATGTATAGCACCCCTATAGCACAATTACATGACTATTCCTCATTATAAAATATTTGGTCAATATGTGTATTTACTTATTATCAATTATACTCAGACAAAATTAATAAAAATTAATAATGGTCAATTTCAACATGATCGTATATCTTTTTATCTTCAGACCGTCTTGGTGGCCTTTACTACAGTTTATTACTAGAACAACCACGTAAACCAATTGAATTTGTAAGCCAATCCTTTTCTCGAAGTCTCTAGTAGCACAGCATTTGATTGCAACACAATTGTATGTACATAGTCCTTATACAAAAACGTTTGGCATATACAAACACACGATATCATAAACTAATACTTCACCAAATACATAACATTTACACAGTAAAACACTTGTTTAAAATGGTTTACTAACAAATTACTGTAATGTTAACTTATAATTGACACAAACAAATTCAACACAATTGTCTATTCAGTTTTGATACCACGTCAGATTTTGTGACAATAGGTGCAAACATATCATAATTATAATTGGATGGTAAAAGAAAGTACTTGATCAGTTTACGAACACAATGTCATGTCGAGGAGTTTATATTTTATGATATCAAGATAAACCACTACGTATCTTAAAGACCCGAGTCTTGAACAAATAAAACAACAATTTCTTCGGATAAACGATTTAAATCAAACAACTAAGACCTATATGTAATATACAATATCCAGAACCTGTACTGATAATGAGAAGAATGAATATTTAAAATATGCAATCATAAAACAAGGTTTTGAGGTAGCTATAAAATTATTCACATTATTAAGAATAAAACACCTACAATAAGTCTATCAAATGCGTAGGTTGAAGGACAGTTTCAAATGACACCAAAAAAAGTTTATTACATTTAATATTAATGCAAAACGATATTAATTATTGTACTCCTCCAATTCAGGTATTCAACTAAGACATTAAATGCTGATTATATAGCTCAATGGCATGTGTAACAACCAGAAGGGTTTTATACTATTGTACCACGTTTTTTAATTGTTTCTAAAACGGACCATTCGCTCATAACTTAATGAAGTGAAGGCATTTACAATGACAACTTCATCAATTGTAAAGTAGGTGAGTCACTAAACAAAGCAAGTAAAATATGTTATCATCCTGAATCGAATTTTAAAGAAAGTCAAATACAAGGCCTGGATGATGGAAGACATAGCTCTTTGCTGAGAATGAGACCCTAAACAAAAATATGAATTATTTCTATTCGGAAAATCAAATAACGGTGTTGTGGTCAGTCGTCATCTTTATGACAGAAAAATAGAGAAGTAACATGTAGATCTATAGTTTAATTTTTGTTTTTTACATTTCAATATCAAATGCGTAAGCAACATTAGATAGTTTGTCAACAAGTCAACAATTACTCATCTAACTATTAACCACTACATGTTATGTTGCTGAATTACAAGTTACTGAACTTCTGGTGCGCCAAACATTAATGTAATATTTTCAAGATGTCAAGTATGACAATGAACTTAATCCGTGCTCAAAAATGTTTTCATCCTACGAAATCTCTCCTTTCATATTTCAGTCTTCCAATAAGCGAGAAAATCTAGGTTCTAATTTATATGATAAATCAAGTAACTATTAGAGATATTCATTTCATCACCATGGTATTGTCATGTTGAATTACCCTGACAACTATCCGTAGAAGGAAGAGGTATATTCATCAGAATCCTATTCTGTATAGATTACCCTTGGGACATGTCAGTATTAAGCCTGATGGAAAATTCATTTCACAACAACATTTCTATATGGATCAGCATTTTAAGAGAAATTTCAATTTGATTTTGACATAATATTCTCCTGGAATATTCGCCGTTCCTATCGCACTTAAAGCAAGTTCTTCATTGTATTTTCATAAAATAGTTGAATATAAGCAAAGAAAATTACTAGCGCATCTTAACAATAAACATTAAAACTTGATTTTTTGTTGATTGCTCAGTTTTTTTCGGTTTATTTGGCAAATAAAAAGGTACTGTATGTTTTATTCTCCAGCTAACCAAGCGAAACGGAAAATAATTCCAGAATGTATGTATAGATTTAATTGTATTAATACTTTTAAAACACAGAAAAAGCAGACAAAATACGCTTCCAATACCGCCGTGCATTAAACGTGCACTTAATTCATTTTTGAGAAGGGAAACGAGAATAAAAAAGTACAAATTATTTTAATTAACAATTATACTTGGTAACACCGCATGAAACTTTGGAGGAAATTATAAAGTGAGAACAGATTGATTCAAAAAGACATTTTATGATACCATTCAAATTAAATTCCATAAGCGTGGTTTCTCAAAAGAATAATAATAAAATGTTTATTCCATAAAAGTGGCTGAAAAATGTAACATTTTTGTCAAAATAGCAGTGTTTTGATTGCTTCAAATAATATGTTCCTGAAATTTTCATATCCGAACCAACCGAATCTCAACTTTAACTATAAACTAGATGGGAGCCCGTGCAAGCACGGGCTTTAGGTAATGACATTTTAGGTTATTGATTTCATAAAGGGAAATAACCGCTGCGGGGAGTTTGGTCTATTTTTAGTTTTATCTAGAACTATTTTTAGACACAAAAAAAACACTATTTTTGTTGATTTTCGGCAGTTTTTGCAAATATCAAGAGGCTTTGTCAAAAAAGAATTGTCAACTTGATATGCCGGCATATAGGTGCTCCAGCGACAAACAAAAGATTTATTCAAAGCTGCGCAGTTTCTTCCACAAAACAGGAAACTCGCAAATTTAATAGTATAGATACTGTGTTAAACATGTATAGGAAGAGGTATGTTACTTCGATAATAGTATCTTTACTTCGCTAAGACTACTTTTACTATATTCACCTCTCAACTTGATTTTACGATCATTTCGACATGTCCAATTTAAGAAGTGACACAGTGATTAAAACACTTCTCTCTGAGGAGACTTTGGTTGTGTTTATTTTTCTACGATAGAGTAGAAAAAATATGATGGTACAAATAAGAGTACTTCCGGTTCCTTAAACCTTTAAAAGCTTTCACTGACGTATCCACATTTACAATCTAATTAGAATCAGATCTAGAATTATCCGCTCGCGCACTCGCTTTATTCTTGCTACTTTATGTCACAGGTCATTTTCAGCTGACCTTAGCTTTTATAATATTTACGAAGAAATCATTTTGTTCAGTAACCTATTTATATCGACTACGTCACACGATTTACAAAGAGTCGTGCAATCACAGCTTGTGAATAACATCACAGCCAAATTTGCTCGCCAACCTCCGCATAAAATTATAAAATACGAAATCAAGATGCTATTGATAGTGTTTTGTCAAAATGTGTGCATTGATTGATCGACACAAAGGTAATCTTGACGTGACCCCTGTGGAGTGACAGGATATCCTATACGACATCGGTCTATACGATATCTGCTTACGGAAACCGCCACATTTACAACAGTTGATGTATGATAATTTTCAATTAGTTCTGAAACTCTAGTAGTGAGGCAATTCATAGCTCTTGATTTTTAAGTCTACAATTTCAACAGTTCTTACATACTGGAAGGTATGTAATAATGCTGAAGAATAAAAAATATAATTCTTCCTAAAACAGCCACAGGGAAAACGTTTGCAACAACATGAAATCTTTCTAACTCTGCTAGACGCTAAAATTAAAGTTAAACTGGTTATATTCATCCAGTTTAATTTGTTCAAATATTAAATTTAGACCTGGGGGGAATATTTCTAGCCTATAAACCAACATTATGAGAATGTTTCAGAATGCAGAAACATCTAACTTCAGATTAAGATTGTTTAAAATTCGAACGGGCCAAAGTGCCTTTATATGGATTTGTAAATCCAGTACATGGTTTTCTGAACCATTACTCTGAGATTCAGTTCTGCATACGCCTATCCACAACTGATTCTTATAAAATCTAGGCCAAAGTATTCTGCTATAAGAAGTTAATACAAAATATGCGTTTGAACCCTTATACTGATAGAGCGAACGTATGATACTTTATCACAACTAGTTGAATTTACACAAAATATAATTTTAAGCATATAACTTATATCACATTAAGCCCATATGTATGTTTACCAGTTGAACAAAGTTATAAGATATGGAGTAAAACAAAGTTTTGAGAATGATAGTTTGCTTCCTGAATTGTTCTATCAGTGTGTGTGCTAATCAATACAATTGTTTCACTGATTGTTTGTATGCTCTAAGATATTGTCAAACAATGACTGTTGCATCAATTACCGGTTCTATTTTCATTTAAGCAACAACAAAATCAAATTCAATACATCACTTGCTGAACTAATTAAGCGTTTCATTGTAACTTTCTAACGGAAAAATTGGTCTATGTTAGTGTGACATTTCCAATCTGCCAATCACTTAGGACATTTCATGGTAAAACAGTATCATTATATCACTTTGGTGACGGTTCGCAATTTCATAAGTCTAGTACCTTGATGAAGTCAGTCTTAGACCAATTATGGTAATAACAAGTATGGAGTATACAAGACTGGAACATGCTCTGAGGAACAAGTCAACTTATATAGCTACATGTATACACTAGTTTGATATGATGTTGTTTTAAAAACAGACGAATGCCCTCTAACAAAACATTGTGGAAAACTTAGACAACTAAACTCAACAATTGTATTGATATAGAGTAATTCCAAAACACTATGAGTATCTTGTTACCAAATGTGTTTTACCTAATATGGAAACACATCAATTATTCATGACAAACCTCCAACTACAGTATTCTACATGTAATCGCATTTTCGTTCATGCAAATACTTTGTATTTATAAATTATAATAAAATCTGTTTTGGACTTAATTTAAAATAAATGTTTTAAAAAGGTAATCGTAATGCCGGTCAAAATGGAAATTTAACTTGAGTATAAGTGGCAGTTCATTAAATATATCTTAACATCACTAACTATGTCAAAAGTACTATGACTTTAGGGCTTTCTAAAAAAGCACAAAACTTTTCAGATCCTGGTTTCTGTATAATTGCAAAACAAATACATTAGAGTTCCTAAACATTATACTAATACGGTATATGACTCATCAAACAAATTGCTGCATGAGAATAATGCAATATAAAGACAATATGTTACATAACAGCAGCTGCATATCATCAAACATTAAAACATTTGCATAATATCAAACAGCAAAACTGCTAAGTAAAGTATGATAAAGAGGTTCACATACTATCAATTGTATTAACAAGTAGATGGTACAAATAATTTACATACATATTTGTCTATTCAGATAAAATATCAATTCAGAAAGAATTAGCAACATTTACTTGCTTATTATGATAGTAAAGCAACAGTGTATAGCAACAAACATAAATGAGGGGTGAATGTTTTTATATCTATATATCGATAAAAAGGGAAATGCAATATCATATCACAGCGTTGAAAGTATAAATACATTAAACTGAGAGAGTAATTTTAAATAAATTAAATGTTCCATGCTCTAAATTAATTAACTGTTACATGTACTAAGTCAATGACCAATGCTTAGCGATATAAAAAGGATATAAACATTTATAATTAGTAATGCATTTCGAGGGTTGCCCGCAAGACTGTAGTAAGTGCATTTCATTAAAGAGCGAGTTACTACAGTCTTGCAGGCAACCCTCGATTTGATAGTGTCCACTCCTTTCAGTTACAATGTATATTCACTTAGATAAACAATTCAGCTCAGATTTCGAGACAAGATAAATCTTTACCTAATACCGATGCCTACATAATTAATGTAACATCCTGCCATGGCATTGTCAGACAATATTGAACTTCTAAGATCAAATAACTACTTCTAAGATCAAATAACTATTTCCCACAGTTTATAATTAGTAATGTGAAGATTATGAATAATTAAAATATCTAACAACGTAAATCTGTACACACGATACAATTGTGAAGCAATATAACAACTTCTGATGATAATATTGAGATAGTAATTGAATTGAATAACTCTTTACTGCCAGATTCTTCATACAATAGGCACATACTACGAACAAGGGCAGTCGCAATTTTACTTGTTTGTTTCGTTTTTGTTGATTTAACGCCGTAGCAACACATTAAATAGGTCATATCACGGCAGCCAATCAAATTAATCACAGTTCCTGGAAAGGATAATCTGTGGATTAAGCTGTTAATCAATTACTAGACACATGCTACAGTCATTGACTGACAACAGTCCTACATGATTAATAATGGGAGGTAGGATGATGAATGGCAGTATAAATCCATTCATTACCAACTCCACGAAAGTAACTAACATGGAATCTAACTAACGACCCCTCGATCAGGCAACTCGCGTGCTAGCAATTGAGCTAGCTGGGACTATCAAGTGATTATATCATTCAAACAAAATAATATGTACTGCATTGAACTCATTATAGGTCACAAACATGACTAGCTACCTTAAAACAGACTAAAATTTAGAGATCAAAATTTACACATGATTTCTTAGAATAAGAACTAATTTCAATTTCAAGTGAATGTGTACGGGTATCAGAGTATTATCTATTTGTACAAAGTGCATGCTAGGAGAAAAAAAACGAGAACATTTGCAAGTGAAATCAGATGTTAATTGTTTTTACGCACATTTAAAGTATAAAATGTAAGAAGCAAAAAAGCAAAGCAGACTTAATATTCAAGCTTGCAGTTGAAAAATAAAAAAGGAATAAAGGTTTTCGTCAGTAGAATTAACTAGAAAGTGCAATATTTAAAAGGTAACCCTAGAATATTTAATTTAATGCTTAAGGTGCTTTACTATAAATATATCCATGAAAAAGGATATTGTCTAAATTTGTATTCCCAATTGCGTTTTGACATAATATACAATACCTTCTTTCATAATTAAAAACTCTTCTACTTTTTTAAATTATAAGCATCAAAATATTATTTGCAATATTCATTTCATCACCACGGTATTGTCATGTTGAATTTATCAAACAACAATCCGTAGAAGGAAGAGATATATTCATCAGAATCCTACACAGTATAGATTACCAATGGGACTTGTCAGTATTAATCTAAGCGGGAAAATCGTTCCACAACGTTATTTCTATTTGGATAATAATTTAGAGGGAATTTCGATTTTAGATGGAAGTATTGTTTTACAAGGTATTCCAACCCATACTGTATATCTTATGTGTTTCCAAAGGACGGTATAATTTAAGCATACTTTATTGTTCAATCTTGAATTTAAATTTACATTTATAAGCAAACTTGAATTATATTTAAACTTTAATCTGTTCCATTTTGTTTATATTAATATAAAGTGGTGTGTTCATTGTCTACTCTATCATTGTATAGATAATATAATCCTAAAAATCAAAAGACATTAATAAAAAACATAGTATGCGTAACGTCGAGGCCAGTCAGATATTAAGCACCAACAATAGCATGAGTGATAACATTAAGCAGCACGATGCTGCATAAGTTTTCGAAATTCAGATAGCAACATCAAAATAAAAAGCAAAATCAGAAATTATTTTTATTGGAAAGATGACTCGTCAACGGTTGATAAACACCTTATAATGATTTATCAATACCGAAAATGGTTACAACAGCGCGCGACATTCCTTAATCACTTGAACATTTGAAGTTCAAAGTATTTCAATCTCCATCATCTAATTATTGTCATCATTAACTTTATGCGTCGAAATGATTGGAATATAGATCAAATAAAATACCGAGTAGTCTAGACACAATTGTGGTTTTGTACTGATACTTTAATTGTAGATTCACTGATATCCAATACTGTCCATCAAAGCTTTCTCATTTATTTCACATTAACCATTTATTGCAATATTCTTGTGATTGATACCTTTACAGTACACCGATGCTTCCTGACTATTTAGCAGATTTATTGCACCGGAGTGGTTTGCATCAAAGCAGTATTATGTTATAAGGTTTGTTGATTCACCGGTTTTCGTGATAATTGCATGAACATTTAATAACAGTAAATGATACTCCGATATTTAAGGCAATGTGGTGTAATTTTCCTATCTCCTTTGGATTATATTGCATTAATATGTCTAAACAATGCTTTCAAATCAAATGAAATAATTGTTAATATTATAAAATGGTTTAGACAGATCAGGTAAAACTGCTGAAGAGAGTTTACTGTGTTTTAAACGCTTAAAAACTATCCATAACGACGAAAGGACGATTTCAGATGGTTAAGGAGGGTTTTAGTAAACAGAAATACTTGCGGTAAAAAAAACCTTAGAGTTCGAGAACAGCGTAAAGAAATAATTCCAATGTTCAATAACAACCAAATGATAAAAAGCACTGAACATCAAATAAATTAAAATTAATTTTCAATACAACATCACAATTGAGCACTTATAATGCGTAACATTAAAGTATTATACATGTATTTTTAGCAATAACATTTCAAAAGTAATTACCATTTATATCGTTACCATCACAAGAATGACAATATTACAATACAAAAATAGTCTCAGCAAACATGGGACAGACTGACAACATAGATTATAACGTATGACAAGTATGAAGAGAGACAAATGATTTAAACAATGATAATTGTAACACTGTCGCTTAAGGAGAAATTATGAAGTGCAAACAACTTGATTTATATTGACATTTCATGGCATCATGCACAGTAGAATCCTGCGGAATCCGCATTTCTGGTCTTAAATAACACCGCTCCAAGTGTGTTAATTGCTCAATAGTGACTGTAGACATACTAAATCAACTTTTCTATTCAAAACAGCAGCTTTTCAATGATACTAAAGGTGTGAAGACAATAAAACGTCCTTATATTTTTGTCAGCTTTATCACAAGTAAAGCTAGAATTTATTGACATTATTTGTTCTTAGGAAATGTTATTATTGTTTTGATAATGCTTATCATTCTTTTTGTTAAAATCTAATGACAAAATATTTTACTTTTTTATTATAAATGGGATATAAGAATCATTTTTTTCGTACTAGTAAGAAGAAAATAAAAATAACGTCTTATAGTATCTAACAATCTACATGTAGTCATAGCTATCAAGTATAGTTATCGTTCAAAAATCTAAAACCAGTTGTTTTTTTCTATTCTGCCAGTGAAGAGATCAAATTGGCACAACAGCTTGAAGACTGTGTCAGTCGTGAACTCAAATTAAACTAAATTTCTTATTATTAGAATATGTTTCTTTAGTATCTATTTATGTATAGGAAGCAAACACTGATTAATTTGTAACATAGTCACTGGTCAATATTTCAAGAGGGATATATCGTAAATATAAAATTATGTAAAATCTACACTATTGTAAAACAACACTAAATTAGAAAAAATGTTCTGGTCTTTAAATATAGCCTTGTATTAATTATACAAGTGTAAGTCTTATTGTTCTTGTGATTTTTTAAACACAAGATAGAATCCTATTAAATATAGACTGACGAAGTAAATACTAGCTGTTGTTGCAATTAGTAAAAAAATAAGTTCAGGAAAGCATATTTAACATACAAACGTAACCTTTACGAGAATTCTCAAGCGCTTTAAATAAGCTTCAACATTTATCACAGTTTTTCGCATGTTTGATGTGATTTCCGGATTGCTATTATCCTGCAGGGACTACTTTTGTAAGTAGAGTCTAGACCAAAAAATATAGTTTTGTATCCAGTTTAGGCCTTTTGTGTTTCAGGTAGTGTTGCAAAGGCTGGGAAACTTTCCGGAAATTTTGGAAATTTACCTGGTAATTTTCGGAAACTTTCAAGGGCTGGGAAATTTTGAAAATATATAAAAAAAATTTTTATAAAAGTTATTTGAAAAAAATTGATTTTAAAAGAATGCTTTTTTATTTACAAGAAAATTATGAAATATGAGGGTTTTCACTGTTGATGTCAGTAGCTGATGTCAGAATCTCACAGTCTACTTATGGTAATCTTCACACTTTACTGATGATGAGGTTGAGACATCTGACATGGAAATTATAGACTAAATATGTTTAATTATTCTACACTTGATTGGCTACAGTCTGATTTTGTAATATTTTAGTTTATTTACAAAATTGCAGTTACCAATTCTTTTATTCAACGTGATTGTGTTAAATTGCTTTAGTTGTTATCACTATTCATTTTTAATTTTATTTTGCACCATTTTTAGCATAATGCCACAGCAGTGCATAAATGTTGATGTGCTTTGAATGAAATCGAGCTAGACATTATTTTAGAAATCATTTAAATCTTTAAGTTTATGACTTAGTAGTCAAATTATAATCAATTATTTAACAATCAAATTATAATCAATTATTTAACAAACTATAGAAGCAATGATTATGGTAGATTTATTCAGACCGGCGGTATATTGGAGTCGTCTGAATCTGATGACCATGGTAGGAGCAGTTCATGATTTCTTTTACTTGCGTCCTCCTTTTTTATTTACAAATGTTGACAGTGCTAAATTGTATTAATTTTTAGTTTTATAGTACTGCAATAAAAATTTCTGCTTTTATGGGGGCATTTTATTTTGGTTACTGGTATGGGAATGAAGTTTGACATAACTTGTTACAGTAAAAATGTTCAAAGCATTCAGTATGACTATTTTGTGTTCTGCATTTCATTTTGCCAACATTCAAACAATATGTCTCCTCATAGACCTTTATCTTAATGTATACTACATATTAAGACTTTATAAATCACTATTGTTTTGTTTTATACAAAAAGAGACAAATTTATACGAATTTCTTAAAATTTCCAATTTTCCCCGATAATTTCCCAAAATTCCTGAAAGTTTCCTCGAAAATTTCCCTAATTTGAAAATTCCGGAAATTTTGCAACACTAGTTTCAGGAGGCCTAGGACCTACGACAAACACCGTATCAATGATTGCATTAAGTGTTAGCAATAAAATATTCATAATAACAAGTGTTGTTTACAACAAAGTAATCTATGCATGTACTGTATACGATTTTGGTTAACTTTCCAAGTGCTTATAACAAACGCTAAGTTCATTTACATGAAACTTTGATAAACTTAAACTACTATGAAATCTTATCGACATAAGCTTTTTGTTAATATTGTTTATTTGTTTTATTTTGTATGTACTAGTTAATGGTGTGTTCCGAGCCATCGTAGATGTACAAGTCACGTGTCGAATATTCTTAACACCGGCACATTCTCAGCAACATAGCATGTATTGATAAACTGATTTGGATTTTCTTAAAGTGATATTGTACCTATGTAATGACAATTAAGTATGATAAATGTGACATTTCCAATAGGTCAATCGTTGTAGATTTTTCAACAGTTATACATCACTATGGTGACGGTTTGTGATTTCAATAGCATGGTGCTGGTATCTCGTGACAGGGTTGAATATTTTTACACCATTCAAAGTACTGACAAGTTGAAAGTGTTTCTGTATGTATATTGTATTCAACTTCGAGTTCAACTTCGCTTTTTTCTGACACTACAATAACGACAACAGAATAGAAAACGGCTTTATGGTAAAAAGATTTACTTGAACCCACGCACAATCATACTTCAAGTAGTGGGATTTTCAGGCACTCTTGTCGTAGATTTTATATTTATATTAATAAGTATGATTTGGTTTTAATGCTTAAATATATCCTTTAAAAATTCTACGATTTTACCAGAAAAAAAATCATATCAGTACGAATCCTGAACATGGTTTTCTATGATGTCAATTAAATCTATCGCATTGATTACATAATGACATTTTATTGCAAAGTTGTTATCAATGAGACTTTGATGTAATCTAGAAATTTCAGATTTATTACACCACAGTGGTTTATGTTATAAACAGATAGGATTTGTTGGTTCGACGGTTTTCATTATGATTGCATGAAATTTTAATAACATTGAAATCAATGATACTCCTACATTTAGAAACAGTGATGTTAAGTTCTTATCTCCAGTGAATCAATATATACATTGACAACATTTTAAGGTGCAGTCATACATTTCAATTTATTTGATGTTTTGTTTGAGATAGATTAAAATAACAAATGATGGACCTTGGCAGACAATAACAAGAATACATGCAACATGTCTTAATATACGGTATAAAATACCCAGGAATCTGTCATAACATGGATGTGTTGAAATGCGCATTTAGAATGGAATTATATGTATTTAAATTGTGGTATAAATGTTATAAAATGTTTCAATATATGCCATAAGTTCTTTTCCTCTTCAACGTGGTAATTGCTGCCCTTGCTACAATACCAAGGAATCGAGCACATACCATTCTAAGCAGCTGTACAGATCAACCATTCACCCTGTTGGTAAATATACATAAATTCGTCTAAAACACAAATAATAATAATAATTCCTTTTCTGCAAATTGGATAGTGAAATATGCACAAATATTTTTTTGTTTTAACATTCCTTACTGTCACCAAATAAATGGACGTGTAGATAATTAATATCATTTGTTATCATTTATTGCTTCACCTTTAATATGTAAAGTGAACGGCAAGACAAAATGCACGATGATATTTTAAGAACTGAAAATGTCAACAGTTCCAACAATGCTAGAAGAAACGTTGTTTTTGTCACAAAAGCGAACACAATACTTTGGTATAAAGCCACAGGAAACCCAACGGCACCAAAATCTTTCTGTATTCTGTCAGCGGGAATACAGATGATAAAAAATTGGTTTCATTAATCTATCCTAATTTGTTTTAATACTTAGTATGGATCTGTTGGAATAGTGACATATAGGTTCGAGAACACTGAAGTCATTTATGTTTCAGCTGTTGGCGAATTTATAACAATTTTGTCAAGATACAGTTTAACCTAACTATATGGCAAATAATGTCTAAATTTACGCAAAACTACGAAAATATCTTAATACGGCATATGTAACTTAAATACACGACAAAGCCCAAGAACTGAATGGACAACAGATCTTCTTAACAGAATGGGGTCCTAGTGTTAGATTCCAAACAGTTGGCATGTTCTTGTAAAACCGATATATATTCAGCTCTTTGACCAAAATTCCTTCTGCTAGATCATATTATGCGCTGACTGCTACCAATGTAAATTAAAAGTTAATTGATAATAAGAAAAGGTTTAGATCCAACTATAAACAGAGCACTACATGTCTCCAATAGTTCATTTCCCTGTATCAGAATTGATTCAATTCTCCAATTAGTTTTATAAAACTAAATTTCAATTACATTAAACCTCTATGAAATTAATGCTTTACAAGTTAATTACAGTCATTAGAATTTAAGTAAAATAATGTTAGTTAATGACTATTTAATTTATATTTGTTCAGAGAATGTGCTAATCAATACTTAAGTATACCGTCTAATGATTTTATATATGCTCCAAGACATCTTAAAGGATTGGATGCTGTTACAATGTTCAATTTTATCTTAAACGTGAATCTAGTCACACTACAAACGACAATTCCAGTATGAATAAACAGCGTATTTTTATGACAGGATACCTTACTCTGCATAAGTGTGGCATCTCCAATGTGTGAATCAGTTTGGATATTTCATGATGAAACAGTATAATTTATCGCTGTAGAAACGGTCAATGGTTTCAATAGTCTGGTAACTTGATGTATTCTCAGACCAATCATGATATTATATTGTATAGAGAGTACCATTCTGTTCCTTTCGTTTCCTAAGGGATATGTCAACTTATGTGTAAGTACACTTAGTTGGCTTTATTCTTTGTGGAAACAGACATATCGCAATATTACGTAACTGTGCTCAACAAATATATTATGCGTTATACAAATAGGTCTTCGGAATATTTTCATACTTATCTCCACTGAAATTTTATTTTCAACAGGTCTAAAAATTTGTATTTTTCAAAAAAATATTCATTTAAATCAATTAAAAAGTGTTTCGTTAAACCTAAGCCCGACAGGTTCAATACTGTCTTTATGTTCTTATTTTGAATGCTGAACATGGCAAAAAACTATATTAACACAATCGGTATTAACAAACTCTAGAAAAAATATTTCAAAACTTTATTCACTTCATTTTGATCACTCATAACGTAATTTATTTTCGTCCATGCGTTTGTTTATCAATACTTTAACTGCTTTCAAACAATGGTTTAAGCGTGGCCGATTTAACACTATTTTATTCCAAATTCCTCCCCATAATGATCATTTTAAAAATTGGTCTTGTGTCTTCGTAGTTAGTTTAGTCTGAAAACTTGGCAATTTAAGACAACTTGAAACTAAAACATTTCAAACACTCAAATGTTGGAAGTATTATTAAGACCCACATGTCTTAGTTTAAAGTAATAGTGCTATAAATAAGTAACACGTTCACTTTTTTACGAGTAACGACAACGAAAAAAAATATTATCATAGAGTTGGTAATTAACATCGCATAGCCCCTCATACACACCAATTCTTACTAAACGAAAACTGCACATCAACTATTTCGAGTGCTTAGCGTAAATCGTTTATGTGATATTTCCTAATTCAACCAATAAATCGTAACTGACTGTGGTTTTATCAGCACATAATCATTAGCAATACAATTATCTTCATAAACTGTTTTTTACGATTAAGAAAAAGGGATAGTTATGTGTAAAATGCATTAAAATTCTGTCTAAAAACTATTGTACGGACAATTCGACTCCTGACGGTAACAACGTTTCCAATATTGTCAATCGAATCTATAACACTAATTACCTTATGACCCTCCGATGCAATATTGACACTAGATTCCTTACAACCTTGAAGTTATCATAACATTTCCACAGATTTATTACACTATAGCGATTTATGTCATAAATAAATTTATATGATCAGATTTGATGGTTCACCAGTTTTCATGACGCCTGCATGAAATTTTAATAACATGGAAATCAATGACACTCTTACATAGATACTGTCATGTAATTTTCTAATTCTCTGAGTGTTTTTATCTTTGAATTGACTTGAAAGATTGTCACGGTGAGTGAAAAAATTCTGTTTGTCGAAAGTATTGGTAAAGACAGAAAGGGTAAAATAGGAAATGTTAAATATTATAGTAATTATCGAGTTTTAATGTGCTTATGTCTTGAAACAGTAAACTACTCCGATATCTTGGCACAGCTTGAATGTGCTAAAATACTTCTTTGGTTTGAACGTCTGTTTCTCTTAATATTCTTTTCCCTTCATCATTTAGCAATTGTTATAATTCATGTTAACTATGTAGGCATTCTGTTAAATTTCAAGAAGCGTTGTATTCAAGAACGATGAACATTTTGCTGATCTGTTCCTACAAAAAATATTACCCAGCGTATTTTCCAAAGCAGGATTGAAACAAAACCATGCAAATTATGATAACTATAAAACACATTTACAAGTTTTCACGGTGACTGCCTTAATATGAAAAAAACAATGTCTAAACATCACTTTATATTTCAACGATGATCTTTAATAGTATCATCACACACAAACATTAGCATGAAAAGAGAATATCGTTACAACAATTACAAGCTTCACAGCAAACATGGGATAGACTGACAACATAGATTATAACGTATGACAAGTATGGAGAGAGACAAATGATTTAAACAATGATAATTGTAACACTGTCGCTTTAGGAGAAAATTATGAAGTGCAAACAACTTGATTTATATTGACATTTCATGGCACCATGCACAGTAGAATCCAGTTGAATCCGTATTTCTAGTCTTAAATAATACCGTTCTTTGAGTGTTAATTGCTCAATAGTGACTGCCGACAGCATACTAAATCAACTTTTCTATTCTAAACAGCAGGTTTTCAATAAATTCAAACGGTGTAGAGACCAATATCACCTCAATAAATTTGTTGTGTTTAGTATAAATGATCGAGTTAAAATAGTTTTAAGCAGGATTTTTGTTTTTCGATTTGTTCACTTGTAATTGAAATCGATAGTTCATATTATCTTTTTGAGTATGAAGGGGGGGATAAGGTTTTGATACGGAGACAAAAAAATCCAACTTTTAAACAAACCTACATATCTATACTCATATCTACTCTCCTACACATCGGCTGATTTTCACTGTGAATGTAGTCTATGTACTCACTGAGCTGCGAGGGCAGCGTAACTCATATCCATCTACTGATGACTTTCATTTAATAGAAAGTGCTTCCTTTTAATTTTTATTAACGTTTAAAATATTTTTGTAACTAAAGCTATCAAGTTATGCCTGACATAGAAATAAAAGTATCAGCGAGTGAGTCATACAAAATTACAAAATAATTAAGTATCGTTCACATCCTTTAAAATTAATATACCTGGAACAAAAAATATGAACCGCCTACATTAACGCGTAAAATACGCAAAACATCATAAATAAAAGTATCACCTTCATAAGTAAATGAACTTACATTAAAAAGTCATAAACGTTTTTTTTTCTACACATAAAGAATTAATAGACAATGGAGAATTTATTGCTAAGTTAGACAGGTGTATCTTACATGATATGTTTATCAGAGATAAGATAATGAATTAATCTACACATTATCTAGTCATAAAACAGATCTTATCATAGTAAAGTGAGAGTCAGAGGCAGAGTTGATAAGATTAAACATTCTTCCAAAACGAAGCGTAATAACACAGAATGTAAAGGAAATTACTAAACAATAACAGTTTGAGTATAGGTTACAGGAGGTTACATTTTACAACATTTTTTGTTAGACAGGTTGTCTAGATATTAATTGCAGCTCATTTATATTCGTTATGTTTTGTCACTCATTAATTGTCAAGTGTGAGAACTAATGACCATGATTCAGGTTTGTCGTGTTTTAATGAAATTTCATGCAGTTTCTACTTTTGTAAGTGAGCAATTTATCAAAATATTCAAAACTCTTATGTTTATGAGTCAAGTTAATGTCACCGAGGAGTACTTGAGAAAAACGTACAAAACTGTCTTTTTTCAAAAGCAAATCAGAATCCTCAATTTAGTGAGAACGTAAAGGATAACGAGTGAAACATTTTGACAATTTAACGCCAGTAAACATTGAATTTACATTATGAAAAATAAAATACATTACATGTGTATATTATTTCAAAGCAAACCTATTTTTGCTGAGCTATTGTGATCACACAGTTCATGAACTAATGTAATTTAAATCTCATTTAGCACAGACATGACTTGTGGCATGACATTTTGATATCTTTATGAAGCATGACTTGCCAATATCAAGCAACACATCCCATGTAAAATATCATCTTCACAAAAAGATTATTTTCTCAGAAGCCAAGATTCCGATTTGTTACCTAAATAGATTTTTCAGTGCTTTCAGCACTTTGATTATTACATCACTTAGGTATCTCAGACTATCAGGGGACTTTTTTTCTCAAGAGAGCTGCAAATGTAAAGTTTAAAATTTGTAAGAAAATGTAGGATGTTTAAGACATGTAAATATTTTTAATAAGATTGAATTTTGTTTCACATGACAAGTTGAGGACTGACAGCAATTTTATATCTACAAACAATTTGATCTGAATAAAAACTCCACAAAAAACATACATAAAATTCATTAACGATTAATATAACCATGCCCTATCTTCAAGTAGGCTCTGCTTAAAAAAGACATACACAGACACACTCCAAAATTTGTTTGCATTTTATAGCTGATGACACTTTATGATATACCCTCTGCAAACACATAACACAGTAATCATCTGCAAACATGCAAGATATCATTCATGTCATGTTTTTTTATCCCGCATATATAATTTAAGATACGCCTTTAATTGAATAGTATTTTTTACACATCAAAACGAGCTTTGACTGTACATTCAACGAGACTACAAGTTGCATTTTAATAGTAGTCCATGTCATATCTACAACAAAACATTTAAGCCGATTTATACCAAGTTTTCAACTATCTATCGACATATTGCAGTGGTAAATCAATTTACTCACAGTAAATAGCAGGTTTAGATATTTAGATAGATTCAAGATTTTATCTTAGTGCTGAGCACATAATATTGCCAATGGCTGACAGCAGCCCTATTTGATACAGAGGTCGTCTATGTGAGAGAATGGCAGTAGAAATTATTATATAGTATAACTTCTTGTAGATATGTATGTATGTTCAGAACTATAACCTATAACCAAAAAAGGTAATCATACAAAATATCAGGTGGGCTAATTGAGCAGCATACAATGAAAGACAATGTGTTACAAATGAACTTAACTTACATATTTATATAAAGTAAATAGTGCATCATTTTTTACACATTAATTAAATTTTAATTACACAATATTAATTTAAAAAAAAAGATATTTTGTTGTTACAATTTAAGTCATCTAATGCAAAATGCCACATATCAAAAAATAGGACATTCTAAATATCAATAACAAATGCCACAAAGAAAACACTATTATTATTCAAATAAATATAAGGAGTGAAAAATGAAAATTTCGATTATCTTTTAATTGCAAAAAAACTGGATGGCATGAATACCTTAAATGTAAACAAAGTTAGTAATGTAAATATTGATCTAATAACTTAAAGTCATGCTGAGATATATTTACATAATTATTATGTCTGAAAACAGTTTATTTTAATATATTACTTTACCTTGTCTATAAACCGTTCATAACTCATTTAAACGAGGAGACATATATGGAGTGTCTTACATTTGAATAAACTTTTAGGTTGCAAGCCATATATAGAAACAGTGAATATGAATTAGTAGTATTGTTCTAACGAAAGAATAATAGAACAAGAAATTGATGTTAATAGTAGCGCAGTCTGGAATCTTTAGATGGTGAATAGAACTGTTACATTTTAAGTAAAAACTGTAAATTAGACTATAATCCATGTAGTTATTTATACCGGTTTTTACCTTAAATCTAATTTAAGTTTTTAATTAGAGTAATGGAGACTTTGAGCTTAAAGAAATTAACTCATAATCAACAGTTTTGACAGATTAACAAAACTTGAATATTAGAAAATTAAGCAAGCGAATCTAAAGAATGTTTTAATTAACAAGGCAGAACATGCAAAATATTTAAACAAAAATCAATTAAAGTCTGCCATCTACTGTCTCTAGTGTTGAACTCAAAACTTCAACACACAAAAAAAATTTTTTGCATCAAATATTTCTGTCTAGTTTCTTTCATTCCCATCACTGTGTTCTGCCTAATTCAACTTTAAGGGCTCTGGACTCTGTAAGGTCATTGAGTATTGCCTTTTACATGAACCCGTTATTGCAAATGAAAGGTGTGTACACTGAAGAGCTTGATTTAAACCACCAGTGGCAATTACTTTGTCACTGTCTGTACTTTGCTACTATATGTTAGAAGATGGAAAGCTTGTTTAGGTTCTTGATTCTGCTATTTGTTTGTGGCGTCTTTTTTATAGTTTATGTTTAAATCTTAAACATTCCCTTGTTGCATTTTAGCTGTGTTATTCCTGTTGCTGTACAACATCCTGATAAGTTTTCAGACTGCTTGTTGAAGTAATGGCCAATGTAACATTCCTAATTAAGCTACATGTAAGTAAATAACGAATTCCTTTCTCTTTAAAAATGTTTCATCTCATCTCATTAGAGAGGAAGATACATGTACAGTAAAGTAACTAGAACACGTTTGACTTCCATAAATTTGGTAAATTATTAAATTAAAAATTTGTTCTGACAGCTCATGTGGTGATTGCGAAAAGAGAAAGTAAAAATTACCCCAATTTTTGTCCATAAATACAATTATATATGTCAGCGCAGAGATGCAGTTTTACATGTTTACAAATTTCCAAAGCTTATTTTCTGCAAATTGTACTTTTTCGTGATGTGTTTAAAAGTAATTAGAAGGTTTAATTAGGCAGCTAATATCAGTTAGTTTGTACCTGATACACTTTCTAGTAATACGTGAAGATGTAAACGACATTTTATATGGTGATACATCGTCTAGAGCTCATGTAATATTCATGAAACTTGATAAAATTTATGTTGATTTGTCATGTAATAATTATAAGTGATTTTCCTTAAAAACAAGAAAACCAAGACAAGTTTTCATACATAAAAAAGTCAAGTCAACACTAATGTAGAATAAACACTTGGTAACCAGAATGAAGTAACACAATTAAGAAAGTCAATATACACAGACTGAATAGAATCGTTTACAAAATAGAAACTAAATTTTATAACAAGTCTGTAAGATTTGCAGGATTACATTGCAGAACAGAACAGATTATTTTCAAGGAGGAGTAAAAGCCATTTTATATAAGTTCTAATAATATTCATCACATGTAGCAGGGAGGAATGGATGTCATTACTAGCTCTCTCTTCCTGACTGCTGCTATTCCTTATCTTTTTTCAAACTCCTTGTTGATGTAATGTTCAATGTAACATTCCTCATTTAGCTACATGTACGTAAATAACAATTCCTTTCTCTTTCAAAATGTCTCATCTCAACTCATTAGCGAAACAAGTAAGATACATGTACAATAAACTAACTAGGACATTTTTGACTTCCATAATTTTGGTTAATTATTAAATTAAGAATTTGTTCTGACATTTCGTGTGGTGATTGCAAAAAGAGAAAGTAAAAATTAACTAAATCTTTGTTCATAAATACAATTACACGTCAGCACAAAGATGCATTTTTACATGTTAACAAATTTTCTGAAACTAAATTTCTACAGCTTGTACTTTTTCAAGATGTGTTTAAAAGTAATAAGAAGGTTTAATTAGGCAGCTAATATCAGTTAGTTTGTACCTGATACACTTTCTAGTATTACGTGAAGATGTAAACGACATTTTATATGGTGATACATCGTCTAGAGCTCATGTAATATTCATGAAACTTGATAAAATTTATGTTGATTTGTCATGTACTAATTATAAGTGATTTTCCTTAAAAACAAGAAAACCAAGCCAAGTTTTCATACATAAAAAGTCAAGTCAACACTAATGTAGAATAAACACTTGGTAACCAGAATGAAGTAACACAATTAAGAAAGTCAATATACACAGACTGAAAAGAATCGTTTACAAAATAGAAACTAAATTTTATAACAAGTCTGTAAGATTTGCAGGATTACATTGCAGAACAGAACAGATTATTTTCAGGGAGGAGTAAAAGACATTTTATATAAGTTCTAATAATATTCATCACATGTAGCAGGGAGGAATGGATGTCATTACTAGCTCTCTCTTCCTGACTGTTGCTATTCCTTATCTTTTTTTCAAACTCATTGGAACCAGAATGAAGTAACACAATTAAGAAAGTCAATATACACAGACTGAATAGAATCGTTTTCGGAATAGAAAATAAATCTTACGGTTAGTCGGTAGGATTTGCAGGCTTACATTGCAGGACAGAACATTTTGCAGGGAGGGCTGAATGCCATTTCTAGCTATGTAATATTTAGGGTATTGTACTTCATTTTATCATGGGCAATTGATCCTTCATTAACAGCCAATTTAACCTCCGTGTGCCAGGCTGTTTTAAATCTTTATTATGAACAAGTCAAGAAGTGAAGGAATCATAATAAGTTCATGATTAGTTTATTAATAAATTTTAGTCAGTTTAAGAACTTTGGCGGGTTCATGAATAGTTCATGATAAGTTAATGAACCAATGTTAAAAAAATCAATAAATAAATAAATCATGAACGATTGAAAACTTTCTAAAGCTGGGCGATACTTCATCAGAGCATGAACAGTGTTCATAGACAGCTTATTGCAAGAAGTTCATTCATAGTTCTTAAAAATCTCCAAAACATCATGAACGATATACATTAGGCAAAGGTATGCATACACATTTTAGCATTTTATGCACTGACAACAATGCAATTATAAAAATTTAATACAAAGATTTCATTAAGTTTACTAAAAAATTAAATAGACTCAAAAATTGCAACTCCTTGGCTAAGAGTAAAGTCACATTAAACTTTAAACGTCAACCTGGCTCTTTTATGAACTATTTCTAATTACTGCCAAAAACAAGTGTATTATAACATAAAAAGAGTCATTTAAGCAAATTCCAAAATCAGCATTAATTATTTTATCAACGTATGGATCAAACTAGTTAAATGAATTAGTTTTGTAGTAAAATCACTTTCAGTATGCATGATCAATTTCTCTAAAATATATATGTCCAAGGACTTTTGGAGGTCAATGTATTCCTCATTATAATTTAATATCAGTGTTAGTTACATGGCTATCACCTTTGTCTGTTGCTCTACACACAGGCAGTGATTTTAAAACAGCAAGTTAACTTGAACTAAAATCAAATAAATTATTTAACACAAAAAAATTCCTCAGAGTGTAAAATTTGATCAAAACATCTTCAGAGACAAACGAGGACATTTTAGTTCGTGTCTTTTAGTGAAAGCTTTATCTAAAAAAACACTTTGAAATCAGAATAAGTTTTATGTAGCACTAATCAGAGATGTACTTGAGATAATGTGCTGCACTCAGTTTATAACCTCAGAACAGTTGATTGTCTTGTTTTGAGGGCCATCAGTGGGGAAAAACATCCAGCCTTCAAATTCTCTTCATGTTTGAAATGAAGGCTAAGGTCACCAACTCTAGAAATCTTTTATTAGGTGAATAGTAAATTTGGTCAAATATGAAAATATCAGCTATATAGTCCACTTTTAAACAAAATGCTTCATAAAATATTCAATATTCAGTATATGTTTCAAATGACCATGATGTGTATATCATAATGAGAGCTGGTAAAAAACAAATGAAAATTTGTATTTTACATAATACAAGTCATGTAACATGTAATGTAATGCTGACCTTTTAACTTTAATTCACAATCTCTTTATTACCTAAGTAAAATATCACAATGTTTTCCACAAACAATAAAAGTAATTGCATTTTTACCACCAAAAACACTTGAATCTTTAATTATTCTAATTTTTCTTTTAATATTACTTTGAAATCAAAAAATATGTATCTATTTATCTCAAGCATTATTGCTATTACACTCATAGATTTGAGAAGTAAATTTAGATTTAAAAATAAATGAAATACAGTGAAACGGCAAATTACAACCATCTTCAAATATCAGCCACTCCTAAAAAGCAGCCATTTCAAAAATCTTCATTGCCATGCTAATCAATTGGTCAGTCAACCTATTCACCATTAAACAGGTAATTCAGAGTCAGTGGTAGGAGGAAGAAAGGTCATAGAAATTATTTTATGACCAAGCTCCAAAAATGTATGCCCCAAGGAATAGTCGATCAGAAGACATGTGCGTTACCAACTGAGCTAGCCAGCCAGGTTGGCTCCTACAGAAGAAAAGTTATTTAAACATGGTGTTGATAAAGTCACCTTAGAAATTATCACTGTCATGGCATTCTATTGGAATGGCCCTGCCTAAACCAGCTGCATTGTAATGATTTATGTCAAAATTTGCTCACATGTATTTACTCTGTAAACTGTGACAAAATAAAAGATATGTTCTGTTCTATAACAAAACTCATTTAAACTTAGTGTGTAGTGTGGTTGCTGTACAAAGGTTTCGCTGTAGTAAAATGAAACCTTCCTCAGCTGTTGTTCAAAGTAATAACAACAATTTATATCTTTCCACAGTACATAATATAAAATGAACTATAAATAAATCACCAACATGAACCTTACTGAATTTTAATGGATTTGGTGCATGTACTTAATAAGCAACCTTTGGCATAAAAAATGAAAACTTAAAAGATTTGGTCATGTTGCCACCCAACATGTAAAAACATTTAGCGATATGAGATGACAATAAGGCAACACACTGAGAGTACAATATATCCTTACCCGCCCAGCTAGTTCAGTCGGTAGCGCACAAGTCTACTGATCAATGGGTTGTAGGTTCGATTCCCGGGCGGGGCATACTTTCGTGGAGCTTGGTCATGAAATAATTTTCTATGGCCATTCTTCCTCCAACCACTGATTCTAAATCATGTAGGGCATTAGTCAGTCATTAACCGATGTATATCTTAGTAGTTGGTTAGCACATTAATCTAGAGAATTAGCCTTTCCAGGAACAGTGAGTTGGTAGACTGACCGCCGTGATATAACCTATACAATGTGTTGCTACAGCATTAAACCCAACAAAAAATATTCTACCTTAAACAGACGATAAATGTTAAACCACTCTAAATGTCAGGATATAGATTAAATTTACTTTTAATTCAATTTGTCGGCCATGTTTTTCTCATTTTACTGTAATCCAATACAATATAAGGTACATATAAATGTATTGTATAATCAAACAAAAGGTCATACAAGAAATCAATCCTTGTCTAAAAGTTTCCAAATTTAATTCAAATTTCCATTTGTTTTAAAGTTAACATCATTGATTGTAAAACTGAAAGAATATAATATTTCAAATATTCACTTGAAATTGAATTTTGATAAAATTAAAATGAAATTTCATATGTATTGTTTCGAATTGACAGAAAACAAAATTTGATTTAACTCATGCATCAAACATAGGTTAGTACAAAATTAATATACCAGTACAGTTACACCAGTTCCATAACAGCCATCATTACACTAGACCTATCACTGAATGTGATAAAAAAACCTCCCAACCCCCCCTAACGGACACAATTAAAACAAGTAAATCTGTGAGCTAATGCTCACTAGTGATACCCCCGCCAAAATCTAAAAATATGCGACAAACAGGAAGTAGATGAGCAAGGAGCATGAAATCGCTTTACACCACATGGGACTATGGGATGAAGCATTATGCAAAGTATTAGGCTGCTGCATGTTATAGTTGCTGAGAAAACTGCGACGGAAATTTTGTAACGGACGGACGGACGGACAGACGCACACACGCACGGACAAGGGTAAAACAGTATACCCCCTCTTCTTCGAAGCGGGGGTATAAAAAGGGAGTTGAGAAAATGAGCGGACAAGATTTTTCATCGAAGGACCATAACTCAGCCAAAATAAATTGACCGTAACCAAAATGGGATATGCATATGTCTGCTTGATATCAAGTATATGTGTGAAGTTTGAATCAAAGCAGAAGAGTGTGTGCTGAGAAAATGAATTGATAAGAAAAAAGTTACAGACCAACCAACTGCCCGACAAGCTGATTTCTATTACAGTGACATTACTCAACAATAGTCATTTTTATAAACAGCCAACTTAAAAACAGCAGTTGTTTCTAAACAACAGCCACACTCTCAACAAAAGCCCTTTTTAATTTTCCAGCTCTCTCATGCATATCTCATAAGAAATCTACTTTTTCCTACCAAAGCCTGACTCACCCAATACAACAATTTTAACATAATTTTTATTCCTGCAACTTAAATTGCAAGAATCAACTGAATGTTTCTTGTTTACAGACAAAAAGGTCACACTAAACATTATCCTGATTTTTAAGCCAATTAAATTTAGATTAGTACACTAAAGTGAAGAGAAAAATTTAATTCTCTTCAGGTGATTATAGAAGGAAGCAAAGAGTGGGAAAATAATATGACTGAATTCAGGGTTGGCTCTCAAAATTGTCAGTATTAATACCTGTATCATGATCCAAGTGTCAGAACAAAAACTCATAGGATCCCAATTTCTTGTTGTTATTGACAAGAATAAAAACAAACAGAATTGAGTTATCAACAAAATCATATCCGCTTAAACAATCATCATCAAATTTTAGTTTTATGAACATTGGTTTCACCTCTTCTCCTGACAGGAATAATTTCTCAGCTGCAATTGTCAATCACCATAGCAACAAAACAATTATTCCATTAAATTCAGTTGATTTTATCAATTCAGTGTGAGTTAGTTAAGCGGTATCCCAGGGTGCAATATTTGATATGGTCTGTTATTATCATTAATTTTCACTTGGTTATTTTACCATTTTTCCTGCTACAATAATCACACTTGTGAAGAAAATTGAGATCTTAAAGTGACAGTTTCATCAGAAAACAAACTTCAACATGCTAATGAAAACTTGGGGCCCATTAATTTTGTTCTTGAATCAATCAAACAGTGGAGCTAATTATTGTAAATCATTCAAAGTTTTTTTTATTTTAAAAAATCACAAATGTTCTTGAGAGTGAAACCAAAATTGGCACCATTTCTATTCACTCCAAATTAATTGTTTTAGTAAAGAAATAAAAGTTGAACAAACATATAAAGTTATACAAATTTTAGACTTGTTAAAGAGAAAATAATGCTAGGATATTAATGTAAAATTTTCTTGAGATTTTTAGTGTTTAGAGAGATTATGGAATCATTTAAAATGGCTTTAACTATAAATTGAACAAAAAGGACCAATGATCAGGGTTCAACAAGCACTTTCTGATAGATTACTACCATGGAATTAATGTAAATCAGTCAGTCAAACAGTAATGAATTAAGAGCATCTAGAAATAAGCCTTATTTCTTTAATGTGAAAAAATATCCAATGTTTTGTCCATGTGGTACCCAGCAAAATGTTAAGCCTCTATTACATGAGGATTATACTGTAACTCAAACGTCAAAGCCCAGTTAATACTGTTCATTGACCATACTTACATAGAAGTTGCATGATCATGACATTCATATAAGCTAAGTGTGGATTGATAAATGACAGAAAGACAATTAACAATTAATAATCCCAAATATTAATCCTGATCATTTGTTCTGGTTGGAAGTAAAAATATCGACATAATTTCTCTTAACTATTTATCTACTTAATAACGAAGTCACTTCACAAATATTCATTTAATTAGTAAAATGAAACCTTCCTCAGCTGTTGTTCAAAGTAATAACAACAATTTATATCTTTCCACAGTACATAATATAAAATGAACTATAAATAAATCACCAACATGAACCTTACTGAATTTTAATGGATTTGGTGCATGTACTTAATAAGCAACCTTTGGCATAAAAAATGAAAACTTAAAAGATTTGGTCATGTTGCCACCCAACATGTAAAAACACTTAGCGATATGAGATGACAATAAGGCAACACACTGAGAGTACAATATATCCTTACCCGCCCAGCTAGTTCAGTCGGTAGCGCACAAGTCTACTGATCAATGGGTTGTAGGTTCGATTCCCGGGCGGGGCATACTTTCGTGGAGCTTGGTCATGAAATAATTTTCTATGGCCATTCTTCCTCCAACCACTGATTCTAAATCATGTAGGGCATTAGTCAGTCATTAACCGATGTATATCTTAGTAGTTGGTTAGCACATTAATCTAGAGAATTAGCCTTTCCAGGAACAGTGAGTTGGTAGACTGACCGCCGTGATATAACCTATACAATGTGTTGCTACAGCATTAAACCCAACAAAAAATATTCTACCTTAAACAGACGATAAATGTTAAACCACTCTAAATGTCAGGATATAGATTAAATTTACTTTTAATTCAATTTGTCGGCCATGTTTTTCTCATTTTACTGTAATCCAATACAATATAAGGTACATATAAATGTATTGTATAATCAAACAAAAGGTCATACAAGAAATCAATCCTTGTCTAAAAGTTTCCAAATTTAATTCAAATTTCCATTTGTTTTAAAGTTAACATCATTGATTGTAAAACTGAAAGAATATAATATTTCAAATATTCACTTGAAATTGAATTTTGATAAAATTAAAATGAAATTTCATATGTATTGTTTCGAATTGACAGAAAACAAAATTTGATTTAACTCATGCATCAAACATAGGTTAGTACAAAATTAATATACCAGTAAAGTTACACCAGTTCCATAACAGCCATCATTACACTAGACCTATCACTGAATGTGATAAAAAAACCTCCCAACCCCCCCCTAACGGACACAATTAAAACAAGTAAATCTGTGAGCTAATGCTCACTAGTGATACCCCCGCCAAAATCTAAAAATATGCGACAAACAGGAAGTAGATGAGCAAGGAGCATGAAATCGCTTTACACCACATGGGACTATGGGATGAAGCATTATGCAAAGTATTAGGCTGCTGCATGTTATAGTTGCTGAGAAAACTGCGACGGAAATTTTGTAACGGACGGACGGACGGACAGACGCACACACGCACGGACAAGGGTAAAACAGTATACCCCCTCTTCTTCGAAGCGGGGGTATAAAAAGGGAGTTGAGAAAATGAGCGGACAAGATTTTTCATCGAAGGACCATAACTCAGCCAAAATAAATTGACCGTAACCAAAATGGGATATGCATATGTCTGCTTGATATCAAGTATATGTGTGAAGTTTGAATCAAAGCAGAAGAGTGTGTGCTGAGAAAATGAATTGATAAGAAAAAAGTTACAGACCAACCAACTGCCCGACAAGCTGATTTCTATTACAGTGACATTACTCAACAATAGTCATTTTTATAAACAGCCAACTTAAAAACAGCAGTTGTTTCTAAACAACAGCCACACTCTCAACAAAAGCCCTTTTTAATTTTCCAGCTCTCTCATGCATATCTCATAAGAAATCTACTTTTTCCTACCAAAGCCTGACTCACCCAATACAACAATTTTAACATAATTTTTATTCCTGCAACTTAAATTGCAAGAATCAACTGAATGTTTCTTGTTTACAGACAAAAAGGTCACACTAAACATTATCCTGATTTTTAAGCCAATTAAATTTAGATTAGTACACTAAAGTGAAGAGAAAAATTTAATTCTCTTCAGGTGATTATAGAAGGAAGCAAAGAGTGGGAAAATAATATGACTGAATTCAGGGTTGGCTCTCAAAATTGTCAGTATTAATACCTGTATCATGATCCAAGTGTCAGAACAAAAACTCATAGGATCCCAATTTCTTGTTGTTATTGACAAGAATAAAAACAAACAGAATTGAGTTATCAACAAAATCATATCCGCTTAAACAATCATCATCAAATTTTAGTTTTATGAACATTGGTTTCACCTCTTCTCCTGACAGGAATAATTTCTCAGCTGCAATTGTCAATCACCATAGCAACAAAACAATTATTCCATTAAATTCAGTTGATTTTATCAATTCAGTGTGAGTTAGTTAAGCGGTATCCCAGGGTGCAATATTTGATATGGTCTGTTATTATCATTAATTTTCACTTGGTTATTTTACCATTTTTCCTGCTACAATAATCACACTTGTGAAGAAAATTGAGATCTTAAAGTGACAGTTTCATCAGAAAACAAACTTCAACATGCTAATGAAAACTTGGGGCCCATTAATTTTGTTCTTGAATCAATCAAACAGTGGAGCTAATTATTGTAAATCATTCAAAGTTTTTTTTATTTTAAAAAATCACAAATGTTCTTGAGAGTGAAACCAAAATTGGCACCATTTCTATTCACTCCAAATTAATTGTTTTAGTAAAGAAATAAAAGTTGAACAAACATATAAAGTTATACAAATTTTAGACTTGTTAAAGAGAAAATAATGCTAGGATATTAATGTAAAATTTTCTTGAGATTTTTAGTGTTTAGAGAGATTATGGAATCATTTAAAATGGCTTTAACTATAAATTGAACAAAAAGGACCAATGATCAGGGTTCAACAAGCACTTTCTGATAGATTACTACCATGGAATTAATGTAAATCAGTCAGTCAAACAGTAATGAATTAAGAGCATCTAGAAATAAGCCTTATTTCTTTAATGTGAAAAAATATCCAATGTTTTGTCCATGTGGTACCCAGCAAAATGTTAAGCCTCTATTACATGAGGATTATACTGTAACTCAAACGTCAAAGCCCAGTTAATACTGTTCATTGACCATACTTACATAGAAGTTGCATGATCATGACATTCATATAAGCTAAGTGTGGATTGATAAATGACAGAAAGACAATTAACAATTAATAATCCCAAATATTAATCCTGATCATTTGTTCTGGTTGGAAGTAAAAATATCGACATAATTTCTCTTAACTATTTATCTACTTAATAACGAAGTCACTTCACAAATATTCATTTAATTAGTAAAATGAAACCTTCCTCAGCTGTTGTTCAAAGTAATAACAACAATTTATATCTTTCCACAGTACATAATATAAAATGAACTATAAATAAATCACCAACATGAACCTTACTGAATTTTAATGGATTTGGTGCATGTACTTAATAAGCAACCTTTGGCATAAAAAATGAAAACTTAAAAGATTTGGTCATGTTGCCACCCAACATGTAAAAACACTTAGCGATATGAGATGACAATAAGGCAACACACTGAGAGTACAATATATCCTTACCCGCCCAGCTAGTTCAGTCGGTAGCGCACAAGTCTACTGATCAATGGGTTGTAGGTTCGATTCCCGGGCGGGGCATACTTTCGTGGAGCTTGGTCATGAAATAATTTTCTATGGCCATTCTTCCTCCAACCACTGATTCTAAATCATGTAGGGCATTAGTCAGTCATTAACCGATGTATATCTTAGTAGTTGGTTAGCACATTAATCTAGAGAATTAGCCTTTCCAGGAACAGTGAGTTGGTAGACTGACCGCCGTGATATAACCTATACAATGTGTTGCTACAGCATTAAACCCAACAAAAAATATTCTACCTTAAACAGACGATAAATGTTAAACCACTCTAAATGTCAGGATATAGATTAAATTTACTTTTAATTCAATTTGTCGGCCATGTTTTTCTCATTTTACTGTAATCCAATACAATATAAGGTACATATAAATGTATTGTATAATCAAACAAAAGGTCATACAAGAAATCAATCCTTGTCTAAAAGTTTCCAAATTTAATTCAAATTTCCATTTGTTTTAAAGTTAACATCATTGATTGTAAAACTGAAAGAATATAATATTTCAAATATTCACTTGAAATTGAATTTTGATAAAATTAAAATGAAATTTCATATGTATTGTTTCGAATTGACAGAAAACAAAATTTGATTTAACTCATGCATCAAACATAGGTTAGTACAAAATTAATATACCAGTACAGTTACACCAGTTCCATAACAGCCATCATTACACTAGACCTATCACTGAATGTGATAAAAAAAACCTCCCAACCCCCCCTAACGGACACAATTAAAACAAGTAAATCTGTGAGCTAATGCTCACTAGTGATACCCCCGCCAAAATCTAAAAATATGCGACAAACAGGAAGTAGATGAGCAAGGAGCATGAAATCGCTTTACACCACATGGGACTATGGGATGAAGCATTATGCAAAGTATTAGGCTGCTGCATGTTATAGTTGCTGAGAAAACTGCGACGGAAATTTTGTAACGGACGGACGGACGGACAGACGCACACACGCACGGACAAGGGTAAAACAGTATACCCCCTCTTCTTCGAAGCGGGGGTATAAAAAGGGAGTTGAGAAAATGAGCGGACAAGATTTTTCATCGAAGGACCATAACTCAGCCAAAATAAATTGACCGTAACCAAAATGGGATATGCATATGTCTGCTTGATATCAAGTATATGTGTGAAGTTTGAATCAAAGCAGAAGAGTGTGTGCTGAGAAAATGAATTGATAAGAAAAAAGTTACAGACCAACCAACTGCCCGACAAGCTGATTTCTATTACAGTGACATTACTCAACAATAGTCATTTTTATAAACAGCCAACTTAAAAACAGCAGTTGTTTCTAAACAACAGCCACACTCTCAACAAAAGCCCTTTTTAATTTTCCAGCTCTCTCATGCATATCTCATAAGAAATCTACTTTTTCCTACCAAAGCCTGACTCACCCAATACAACAATTTTAACATAATTTTTATTCCTGCAACTTAAATTGCAAGAATCAACTGAATGTTTCTTGTTTACAGACAAAAAGGTCACACTAAACATTATCCTGATTTTTAAGCCAATTAAATTTAGATTAGTACACTAAAGTGAAGAGAAAAATTTAATTCTCTTCAGGTGATTATAGAAGGAAGCAAAGAGTGGGAAAATAATATGACTGAATTCAGGGTTGGCTCTCAAAATTGTCAGTATTAATACCTGTATCATGATCCAAGTGTCAGAACAAAAACTCATAGGATCCCAATTTCTTGTTGTTATTGACAAGAATAAAAACAAACAGAATTGAGTTATCAACAAAATCATATCCGCTTAAACAATCATCATCAAATTTTAGTTTTATGAACATTGGTTTCACCTCTTCTCCTGACAGGAATAATTTCTCAGCTGCAATTGTCAATCACCATAGCAACAAAACAATTATTCCATTAAATTCAGTTGATTTTATCAATTCAGTGTGAGTTAGTTAAGCGGTATCCCAGGGTGCAATATTTGATATGGTCTGTTATTATCATTAATTTTCACTTGGTTATTTTACCATTTTTCCTGCTACAATAATCACACTTGTGAAGAAAATTGAGATCTTAAAGTGACAGTTTCATCAGAAAACAAACTTCAACATGCTAATGAAAACTTGGGGCCCATTAATTTTGTTCTTGAATCAATCAAACAGTGGAGCTAATTATTGTAAATCATTCAAAGTTTTTTTTATTTTAAAAAATCACAAATGTTCTTGAGAGTGAAACCAAAATTGGCACCATTTCTATTCACTCCAAATTAATTGTTTTAGTAAAGAAATAAAAGTTGAACAAACATATAAAGTTATACAAATTTTAGACTTGTTAAAGAGAAAATAATGCTAGGATATTAATGTAAAATTTTCTTGAGATTTTTAGTGTTTAGAGAGATTATGGAATCATTTAAAATGGCTTTAACTATAAATTGAACAAAAAGGACCAATGATCAGGGTTCAACAAGCACTTTCTGATAGATTACTACCATGGAATTAATGTAAATCAGTCAGTCAAACAGTAATGAATTAAGAGCATCTAGAAATAAGCCTTATTTCTTTAATGTGAAAAAATATCCAATGTTTTGTCCATGTGGTACCCAGCAAAATGTTAAGCCTCTATTACATGAGGATTATACTGTAACTCAAACGTCAAAGCCCAGTTAATACTGTTCATTGACCATACTTACATAGAAGTTGCATGATCATGACATTCATATAAGCTAAGTGTGGATTGATAAATGACAGAAAGACAATTAACAATTAATAATCCCAAATATTAATCCTGATCATTTGTTCTGGTTGGAAGTAAAAATATCGACATAATTTCTCTTAACTATTTATCTACTTAATAATGAAGTCACTTCACAAATATTCATTTAATTCAAGGGTATTATAACTATTTCAGGTCACTGTCTTCCTCAAACTTACAAACTTTGCAGATTTTCAATTTTTTGTGTAGTTTCAATTTAATTGTCTCAGATTTCAAGTTTGTTCTTATTGATGAGAGGTCTAGGAGCTTCCATATTTTTTATTGACCTTTTCAAGCCTTTGAACAGTATCAGTTTATCTTCTGTGAAGACTTTTAACAATACATGTTTAAATTTCACATGGTCAGACATATAGATCTACTCAATACTAAGATCAGAAGTAGCAACTTTATCTGTGGCTAAATTTTTGTTTCTGTTGATGACTGTTGAATAACAATAGTACTTTTTCTTCAGTTTCTGTTGAATGAGGTTCTCTCTTATTTAAGTTGTGACAGGTTAATATAACAGCACTATACACGATGGTCAGAAAACCATAGACCTTGGTCTGTAGGTGTACGACCATGGTCGAACATGGTCTGTCTGTTTGCAACTATGGTTGACCATGGTCAGTTCCCTCTGATCTTGGTTGGCCACGGTTGATCATGGTTAACCGTGATTGACCACGGTCGACCATGGTATGCATTTTTCTGGCCATGGTCGACCATGTTCTGTATCATGTTCCACCACAGTATTTGATGGTTGACCATGATATAACATAGTCAACCATCAAAAACCGTGGTCACCATGGTCGACCATGGTCATCATTTCGCCTGGGATTGACACTGTGTGCGTCAACATATGTTTCAGTTGAATAGTAATTAGCTGCAATTCTTAACAGCTAAAAAAGACTTTTTTATTGACCAATACCTGCTTACATTTGCCTACAAGAAACCTTGCAACATCTCCGCATTTAAAGGAAACAAAGCCATGTTCCAACTTCCATGTAAGGAGAAATTAGAGTTACAACTTCCAGTCTTTCTTATTCTCCCCATGTAAAAACATACTATCCATATAGGGGAAAAGGAGTAATGCAACTTATCACTGTATAAGGGAAACATTCAACAGATCGTTGGTCCCCAAAGGCTTGTAACTAAAAAATATATATGTTTGTTTGTTGTTTATTATGCAAGTATTACCTTATCGTAGATAATGGTTCTTAAGGGAATAAACATTATAGTCAAATTTGCCTTATACACCAGTATTACAAGGAGCCAAAAACAATAAGGCTGAATTATAGCAAAAAATCCTAACTAGCAAATAATTTCAACAATCTAAATGCAGCAGACAGACAAATCATTAAGAGAAATATTTTACAGTCAGGCAATTTAGTTAACAGCATTCATTTATCTTCATTCAATTGTTTCCACTTATTTTTTAAGATATAAATACTGTCATAAGGGACATTGCCATATGGAGATGACTATAAATATTCTTGCATGCAACATATCAAGTTGTCAGTGTACACAATATTGTAGAATCCTGATAGATCTAAAATATGAGCAAACACAGTATATTGTTGGTTTAGCGCAAAACAGTTGTAACTTAATCTTTTCTTCTATTGAGTTACGATTGTTTTGTGCTAAACCCGCGATATAATTTATAGTTTTCATACATTGACTGTGCTGTCTATTGAGAGTCTAAAAAATGTCTGTGCCTTTGATTCACAAATTATTGAGAACGCAAAATCTCAAAACTGGTTTAAATACCCCATGACAATTATTTTGCCTCTGTCTGTTTCAAATTCCGTAAATTTTTTTCCCATTTTTTGTTCTTGACATCCTTTTTATGTAATACTAAAGTAAAAAAATCTCAAACATCCCACACTTTGCTTTTTGTCTATGTGGAAGGTCTTTGTTTAATGACTTTTGGTGTTCCTTATATGTTTTCAGATTCTATTTTTTAACACAATGAGGGTCTTTAGTTCTAGGACGAAATCCTGATTTTATGATAAAGTTAATCACGTTCACTATAGAAAAATTAAATAAATGGGTCAATTCAACAAATTCAAAAGTTAGCATTATTTAGTTTATCAACATATGATGCAAACTATGTTACATGAATAGGCTTCAATAATTGTAAAATTACGTGAAATATACATGATAAGTTATTCTCAAACTTTCATAAGTCAAAATATTTTGGACGGCCCTGTGAAACTACTGTAATAAAGATATATAGAAATATTAATGCAGTCACTCTAGACCTCCTGCAGGCAACATTGATTTGTAAGGTTGGAGAGCCACTAAAGGTGAGAAAAGTAGGTTTTGTTATTAGTTTAAAGTAGTGATAAACATCACGGCTTAATTGCCTCTACAGACAGAGGAAACAGGTCTAAATGAATAATTGACTATACTGTTTTATATAGAGACTACAATGGTCTCAAACAATACTTTATAATGATGAGATCTTTTATGAATAGAGTCTTGTTTTAAACCTACAACATCTTTTATTGTTAAGTCTAAATAGTCAGTAGTATGACCATCTTACAAGTATCAAGAGTTCTACCCAGAATTTGACTCTTTCTCCGTTAGGCTATGACTGTTGTACAGTAGTAATGGGCATTTTGCCAGGAATTTTACTGTGCCTCTGTTAGGCTATGACCATCTTACACATAATGAGAGGTTTGCTCAGATGTTTTACAGGGTCACTGTTAGGCTATGACCAAATTACACATTATGAGAGGTTTGCTCAGATGTTTTACAGTGTCACTGTTAGGCTATGACCAAATTACACATTATGAGAGGTTTGCTCAGATGTTTAACTGTGTCTCTGTTAGGCTATGACCATATTACACATAATGAGAGGTTTGCTCAGATGTTTTACAGTGTCACTGTTAGGCTATGACCAAATTACACATTATGAGAGGTTTGCTCAGAGTTTTGCAGTTTCTCTGTTAGGCTATGGCGATATTTAACAGCATGAGAGCTTCGCTCCGAGTTTTACTGTTTCTCTGTTAAACTCTTTCAATTTGTAAAGTTCTGTCTCAATTCTAACATCTTTTATTGTTTCAATGATATAATATAACTGTTTTATTGTATTCACTAGAGCAGCAATAAAAGCAACACTGTCCATCAAATAGCTAGGATACTGACAATTTAGATAACGAAATGAAAGAAAAATACTTAAACCAAAGGGAATTGAAATACAAGCTACCTCTCAACAGTATCAATATGCACGCGGAATGTCCAAACATTTTGACAAGTAATAGATCTCCGCTATCACTGATGGTAAGATATATATAATCCCCCTGGTGAAAATACAGATAGATTACAATATATCTTACCAATATAAATAAATATTGATGTAACCTTTCAATGTAATATCTTAGGGAATTATAGATCAGACAGCGATCAGAATCTGACTGGCCATCAAGATGGGACTGTGATGAAAACGAGACGGCGATCAAAATAAATGAATAAACATGACATCTTGCACCACTATAAAAATAAATATACTTCTGATTGAATGACGAAGAATTTTTTTGTATTTTTATTAGATATCATTGTATACAATATTGACAGGAAACATGGTAAATATCCATTCTAGGAATTTACTATAGGTTGCAGATTCTTGCCCTTATCTCTATTACTGGCGCCAAATATCCCGATAAAAATCCACAGACGGAACTGAGGTTTTAACCCATAACTTCTCCAGTCTTAAGCTGTCTATGTCGCCCTAAAAGCTAGCTTAAAGGCAAGGGAGTACAAGTGCCGTTTTGTGCCTTTGCTACACTCATGTTAACTGCTTAGTTATGTAGTCTTTGATATATGAGAGACTTGGTACATGTACTTTATATTCAACCTTTGGCATAAAAAATTTAAACTAAAAAGATTTGATCATGTTGCCATCCAACTTGTAAAATCACTTAGCAATATGAGATGGTAATAAGCCAACACATTCTCCCTCCTATCACTGATTCTAAATCATATAGGGCAGAAGTCAGTCACTGACCAATGTATGCGCCTAGTAGTTGGTTAACAGCTTCATCCAGAGATTTAGCTATTCCAGGAACAGTGAGTTGGTAGACTGACCGCCGTAATATAACCTATACAATGTGTTGCTACGGCGTTTAACCCAACAAAAAACAAAATATTATACCTTAAAACAGACGATAAAGGTTAAACCACTCTAAATGTCAGGATATAGATTAAATTTACTTTTAATTCAATTTGACGTCTATGTTTTCTCATTTTACTGTAATCCAATACAATATAAGGTACATATAAAAGTATTGTATAATCAAACAATAGGTCATACAAGAAATCAATCCTTGTCTAAAAGTTTTCAAATTTTATTCAAATTTCCATTTGTTTTAAAGTTAATATCATTGATTGTATAACTGAGAGAATATAATATTCTAAATATTCACTTGAAATTGAATTTTGATAAAATTAAAATGAAATATCATATGTATTGTTTCGAATTGACAGAAAACAAAATTTGATTTAACTCATGCATCAAACATAGGTTAGTACAAAATGAATATACCAGTACAGTTACACCAGTTCCATAACAGCCATCATTACACTAGACCTATCACTGAATGTGATAAAATACCCCCTCCCGATTTTTCATCGAAGGACCATAACTCAGCCAAAATAAATTGACCGTAACCAAAATCGGATATGCATATGTCTGCTTGATATCAAGTATATGTGTGAAGTTTGAATCAAAGCAGAAGAGTGTGTGCTGAGAAAATGAATTGATAAGAAAAAAGTTACAGACCAACCAACTGCCCGACAAGCTGATTTCTATTACAGTGACATTACTAAACAATAGTCATTTTTATAAACAGCCAACTTAAAAACAGCTCTTGTTTCTAAACAACAGCCACACTCTCAACAAAAGCCCTTTTTAATTTACCAGCTCTCTCATGCATATCTCATAAGATATCCACTTTTTCTTATCAAAGCCTGACTCACCCAATACAACAATTTTAACATAATTTTATTCCTGCAACTTAAATTGCAAGAATCAACTGAATGTTTCTTGTTTACAGACAAAAAGGTCACACTAAACATTATCCTGATTTTTAAGCCAATTAAATTTAGATAAGTACACTAAAGTGAAGAGAAAAATTTAATTCTTTTCAGGTGATTATGGAAGATGTGAGTGGGAAAATAATATGACTGTATACAGAATAGGCTCTAAAGAGTGTCAGTATTAATACCTGTGTCATTATCTAAGTGTCAGAAAAAAAACTCATTGGATCCCACTCTCTTGTTATTATTGACAAGTATAAAACACACAAATGAGTTATCAACAAAATCATATCCGCTAAAACAATCATCATCAAATTTCAGTTTTATGAACATTGGTTTCACCTCTCCTCCTCAGCAATAATTTCTCAGCTGCAATTGTCAATCACCATAGCAACAAAACAATTATTCCATTAAATTTAGTTGATTTTATCAATTCAGTGTGAGTTATTTAAGCGGTATCCCAGGGTGCAATATTTGATATGGTCTGTTATTATCATTAATTTTCACTTGGTTATTTTACCATTTTTCCTGCTACAATAATCACACTTGTGAAGAAAATTGAGATCTTAAAGTGACAGTTTCATCAGAAAACAAACTTCAACATGCTAATAAAAACTTGGGGCCCATTCATTTTGTTCTTGAATCAATCAAACAGTGGAGCTAATTATTGTAAATCATTCAAAGTTTTTTATTTTAAAAAATCACAAATGTTCTTGAAAGTGAAACCAAAATGAGCACTATTTCTATTCATTCCAAATCAATTGTTTTAGTGAAGATATAAAAGTTGAACAAATAATTAAAATTAAACAAATTTTAGACTTGTTAAAGAGAAAATAATGCTATGATATTAAAATACATTTTTTTTAGAGATTATAAGATTCCAAACAGAAATTTTCAAAATCATTCAAAATGGCTATGACTATAAATTGGACAAAAGGGACCAATCATCAGGCTTTAACTAGCATTTCCTGAAAGATAAATACCAAGGAATTAAAGAATATCAGTCAGTCGAATAGTAATGAGTTGAGAGCAACGTGAAATGGCCTTTTTCTTAATAATGTGAAAATGTCCAATTTTTTTCCATGTAGCACCCAGCAAAGGTTTAAGCCGCTATTACATCAGGATTATACTGTAACTCAAGCGTCAAAGCCCACGGTTATTACTGCACTTGTTTTAAGACTCTGATACATTATCTTGTTTTAAATCCCAAATTGATTCACTCTATATCAACAGGTTTACAATGGCTCTGCATCAACAGTTGACAATTTTAATCTTTATTAATTGATTTTCTGTCCCAAGATGCACATCTCCTGTAATATCATGTATTATTTGTATAATGAGCAGGTTCTCAATATGAATCTTTAATTAATATTTATGAGTTCCCTAAAGCTCTGACTCAATGGTCATAAATGGGCTGAGTTTTAAAGCTAAAAAGAACTGTAAAACGAAGATTTGTGAGATTACAGAAACTTAGTAAAGGGTGATAGTTAAGAAATAGTGCTCAACCTTTTCATACAGGAAGCAAGTGAGTAAATAGGATTTCAGAAATAAGAGTTTCAACTTCCAGTTTTTCTACTTCTCCATATGTGAGGACATACTCCCCATATAAAGGAAAAGGAGTAATGCAACTTATCACTGTATGAGGGAAACATTCAACAGGTCGTTGGTCCCCAAAGGCTTGTAACCAAAAAAAATTTTTTTTTGTTTGTTCTTTATTATGCAAGTATTGTCCTATTGGAGGTAATGGTACTTAAGGGAATAAACATTATAGTCAAATTTGCCTTTTATACTAGCATTATAAGAAGCAAATACAAAGATGCTGAATTTTAGCAAAAAATCCTAACTAGTAAATAATTTCAACAATCTAAATGCAGCAGACAGACAAATCATTAAGAGAAATATTTTACAGTCAGGCAATTTAGTTAACAGCATTCAATTATCTTCATTCAATTGTTTCCACTTACTGTTTAAGATATAAATATTGTCATAAGGGACATTGTCATATGGAGAATACTATAAATATTCTTGCATGCAACATATCAAGTTGTCTGTGTACACAATATTGTAGAATTCTGATAGCTCTAAAACATGAGCATACACAGTATGCACGGGTTTTGCGCAAAACAGTTGTAACCTAATCTTTTCTTCTATTGAGTTACGACTGTTTTGTGCTAAACCAGCGATATAATTTATAGATTCCATACATTGACTGTGCTGTCTATTGAGAGTCATTTCAATACATGGCTGTGCCTTTGATTCACAAATGGTTGAGAACGCAAAATCTCAAAACTGGTTTAAACACCAAGTGACAATTATTTTGCCACTGTTCTTTCAAAGCAAAAATTCCTTAGGTTCTTCTTTTTATTTTTGTTCGTAGCGCCCTTTAAATTACAAAAGTTCAAAAATCTAAAACATTCCCTCTTTGCTTTTTGTCTATGTGGAAGGTATTTGTTTAATGAGTGATGGTGTTCCTGAAAATGGTTTCAGATTCTCTTTTTAGCACAATGTGGGTTTGAGTTCTAGGACAAAAATCCTGATTGATTTTATGATAAAAGTATTCACGTTCGCCATAGAAAAATGAAAGTTTAAACAAAAGGGTCATTTGAACAAATTCAAAAGTTATCATTATTTAGTTGATCAACATATAATGCAAACTATGTAACATAAATAACAGTCACCAAAAAACATGGCGGACCGAAGGACAAATCCTGTAAAACAAAAGTAGACGGTCCGGCTACATCGGCAAACTTTTTTGTCTGATCACAGTTTTCAATTCATCAAAATATGTAAATGTGTGCAGTCCTGTCACACTTGGCTAGGTCCTGAAATTGTTTTATCTTACAGGACCTACTATCCAGTAATTCACTGTTCAGTTTAGCAGTGACTGAATAAGCTTTTAATACTGTAAAATTAATTGTGGTATGCATGATCAGTTATTTGCAATAGTTTATTTTTCAAAAAAATTCAGGAGGGCACTGTAAAACTACTGTAGCATCAAACAATAAGGTTTAAATGACTCAATATAATTATAAATGTAAGATTGACAATTCTCTTACCATTATAATTTATTTCAGTCATTTCAGTCATTGAAGGCCTCCTGCAGGCAACATTGATTTGTAAGGTTGGAAATCCACTTAAGGTGAGAAAAGAAGATTTTGTATTAGTTTAAAGTAGTGATAAACATCACTGCTTAATTGCCTCTACAGACAGAGGAAACAGGTCTAAATGAATAATTGACTATACGGTTTTATATAGAGACTACAATGGTCTCCAACAATACTTTATAATGATGAGATCTATATAGAGTCTTGTTTTAAACCTACAACATCTTTTATTGTTAAGTCTTAGTCTAAATAGTCAGTAGTATGACCATCTTACAAGTATCAAGAGTTTTACCCAGAATTTGGCTGTTTCTTCGTTAGGCTATGACCGTTGTACAGTCATAATGGGAATTTTGCCCGGAATTTAACTGTGTCTCTGTTAGGCTATGACCATCTTACACATAATGAGAGGTTTGCTCAGAGGTTTTACAGTGTCACTGTTAGGCTATGACCATATTACACATAATGAGAGGTTTGCTCAGAGTTTTGCTGTTTCTCTGTTAGGCTATGGCCATATTTCACATAATGAGAGCTTTGCTCAGAGTTTTACTCTTTCTCTGTTAAACTCTTTCAATTTGTAAAGTTCTGTCTCAATTCTAACATCTTTTATTGTTTCAATGATATAATATAACTGTTTTATTGTATTCACTAGAGCAGCAATTAAAGCAACACTGTCCATCAAATAGCTAGGATCCTGACAATTTAGATAACGAAATGAAAGAAAAATACTTAAACCAAAGGGAATTGAAATACAAGCTACCTCTCAACAGTATCAATATGCACGCGGAATGTCCAAACATTTTGACAAGTAATAGATCTCCGCTATCACTAATGGTTAGATATATATAATCCCTCTGGTGAAAATACAGATAGATTACAATATATCTTACCAATATAAATACATATTGATGTAACCTTTCAATGTAATATCATAGGGAATTATAGATCAGACAGCGATCAGAATCAGCCTGGCTATCAAGATGGGACTGTGATGAAAACGAGACGGCGATCAAAATAAATGAATAAACCTGACATCTTGCACAACAATAAAAAAATATATATACAGTACTTTTGATTGAATGATGAAGACATTTTTGTATTTTTTATGAAGTATCATTGTATACAATAATGACAGGAAACATGGTAAATGTCCTTTCTAGGATACTATAGACTGCTTATTCTCTTCCTTATCTCTATTACAGGCACCAAATGAAACCCGATAAAAATTCATAGTCTGAACTGAGATTTTAACCCCCACCACTCTAGTCATAAGTGGACACTCTGTCCATGTTGCCATAAAGCTAGCTTGAAGGCAAGGGAATACAAGAGCTGTTTTATGCCTTTGCTACACTTATGTAGACTGCTTAGTCATGTAGCCTTTGATACATAAGAGAATATTGTCCAGACCTGAAGTTATAATTTATTTGTTAACATATGATGTACACTGTAATAGCCTACAGTAGTCTGTGAGTACAGGTTTGACATTTTGTCTCTCATTTCTCAAGATTTTTTTATAAAACATTGGATTACTATATTAGGATTTTTTTCATAAAAACAGTTACTCATATTGTCTTATTGTCCGTCGATTTTAAGGGGGAAAAAAACACTTACTCAATATTAAATCAATTCCAATTTGACAAAAATTCATTCGTTGAGGGTTATTGGAGAAACAAAAAAGCTAACTTATAACCTACAGTAAGATGGGGCTGTAATTGAATCATTTATTTGCTTTGAATCCTCAAGCTGTATTAAAGTTTCTCAGTGGGCAATGTGGCATTGAACAGACATACTGTCTACTGGTCAATGAACTAACTTAATACTACTAAGATAATACTAGAACCATTGTTCTTTGTTTGTACATTATTTACTTAGTATGACATCTGTTAGAGAATGTACGATAGATAACAAATCCTTACACTGACTCAGGGGTCACTTGATAGTAACTAATTAACATTCAATCAATAATTATCAGTATGAAGTTGGTACATTGTCTCTCTGGTGGTTCAATTTAACAGATGGAAATGTTGTCAACACTTCTAATCTGCCTTCCTGAACATTTTGTTTAAAGTCTGCTTTTATTTATGATCATAAACCAGAAACAAAACCGTGGGCGCAAAACATTCGTAACAGGGTTTTTTTACATTATGTTACGACCGTTGTAGGCTAAACCCGCAAAATGTGTTCAGAAGTACTAAAAATTCATGACTAACAACATTATATACATCAAGGATGACACATGAAAGAGTTGACATAAACTCTTATTTCCATTGTGGTCCTTGAGATATGGTAAGACATAGAGAGACACTATTACAAATACAATGTGAAGTCACAGACAATTAGAATTACAAATAATGAAAAAAGTTAAATTATTGACTAGCTGGTAACATAAAATGCTGGATATTAAAGACAAATGAAAAACAAAAACTAAAATTGAACTGAGTATAATATGTATTGTTTTGCTGTGGCCTTGAAATTATTTAGAGACTTAATATCTCTTAAATATCTTGTGGATAGAGTATGCAACCTCTTTTTGAACAAGTTCTTAAGCGTGATTTCTAGAACAGCCATTTGTAACATTCACAAACTGTTCAAGAACTTTTCTAGAATTCCTTGCAGGGGAATTGTTATATCAAAAGGCAAATCATAATATTGTTTTATTTTGAGTGATGTTGTCACATTTTTAAGTTTCGCATGTTTCACAAAAGCTGGATTTTCTTAAAATCTACATTTGACAAAACTGTAGTAACTCGCTTTTAAATGCAATGCACTTACTATAGCCACTATGCAGGCAACCCTTGATATGTAATTAACTCTTCCAATTTTATCTACTATTAAGGAATGTCAATTGTCAAGTGCATTAGACTCAGTTTACTTTATATTTTAATAAATTGGATGGGTTGACATTTTAAATACAAATTGATCAACGGTTGGTTGAGACTCACAAACTCTATCTCCCACAATGGTCCATGAAATTGATTAATGCTTGGTGGAATTTTCATTTACAAAAACCTTAGTCCTAAAATGCAGTGATGTATAATTTTGAAAGGTGTTAAAACTGGAGATCATTGATCCCTACAGTTTAATGGTTTGTAAAGTCATCATCAATTTCAAGGCAATTGATGACAATTTTGTTAATAAACTGTCTGAAACAGTTTCCTATACTATATCAGCATTATCAGAGGCTCACTAGCCCTCAAGGCATTTATGGGCCAGCCTGGCTAGCTCAGTCAGTAGCTCAGGTAGGGCTTATACTTCCGTGGACTTTTGGTCATGAATTACAATCAATGGCCATTCTCCTTCCTACCACTGATTTCTAATCAAGTAAAACAGTTGTCAGTCACTGACAGAAGTAAACAGAAGTATATGTGCCTAAATGTTATTTAAAAGCTATAGCCAGAGATTAGCCCTTCAGGGGAGGGAGAGTAGGTTGACTGGCTGACGAGATATGCTGATACAGCTTTTAATTCAACATAAGAAAAAGGTTTGTTTGTGGTAAATGATTTATTCATTATATACTTCATACCTTAAATATTCAAATATAAGAGCAATCAGATTTACAACAATAAAATTACTACAAAAATAAAGTATATTTTATGATAATGAGTATAGTTTAAACTTTATAACATCTAATATTTTAACACTGACTAGACTAAGTTCAAAGGTGGTACATCAACCGTGACACAAAAACATATAATAATATAACATTAACATGTTTGTAATCTTTGTACTTTATACAACATCTACAATATAAAAGTGATGATTTACTCAATAAAGAACAATCTAATTTTCTTTAAATATAGAGTCAAGTTTATCACTTTAAACCGTACTTAGTGAAAAACTTAACTTAAACTTTTTAAGTATCAAAACATGAAGTCAATTATTTATCACAATATTAAGGAAGGGTATAAGGACCTGCCATAAATAGGCCAGTCTCCACCAGAACTCACTAGCCCCAATTTAAAGTTAAGGGTTTAAGTTAAAAATTAAAATTGGGCCAATGGAAGTGTCCTGTAATTCATAATTATAATAAGGCTAGCGTTAAGTTTGACCAATTTCTACATAACACAATAAATCCGAATAGTCTGAGAGTGAGGCAAAGACTCAAGGTACCGTGGATTACCAGTCTCCTAAGTACTTTGAAGAAAGCTAGTATTTTCTTCATAGAATTTCCAATTACTTCTGATACACTGGTTCTTGAGCTTTAATCATGGTGAACAGTATAATAAAATTTATTACTACAAACTAATCAGTCTACGAAATTAGTGTGTGTCCAGTTACCCGTGACAACCACTTTTTTGTTTGGGCAACCAACAGTGTTTCCTTTTGGGCAACCAAAATTCTGCAAATGAGATATAGTGCTTGCTCTTTAAATGATCTGTTCGGACAACCTCTTTCATATCCTAATTTCATAGACTGTGAAATTCAATTTGCACCGAGTCACTTCCTTATGTAATTTGCCGTTAAATATAAAATGAGTTTATTGACATTTTGTAGCATTTAAATCAATTTGTTCTGCTTGAAACAGTTAGTTTCAACAAACTGATCTATATCATTTATCTATGAACACAAAATTGATGATGAAGCATTTCTACAATAATATAATAGAAGTAATTTCAAGCAACAAGTACATTTCTATAGACTGTGAATGAGATATACCATAGATACATTATATAAAGTACAATTATGTATCACTCTTAGTTCCCTCCAAATTGGACTGGTCTTAATAACAGAATGGTCTTAATGCAGGGACCTTTTGTATCTCAAATTAAACATTATTTGGGAATTGAAAACCATGAAAAATCTTGTGCTTTTGAAATAAACTTGGTGGTATTGGCAGAATTTCTGCCTTTAAGTGCTTAAATATTAAAAAATTACATATGATATCTACCAAGATCCCACCATGAACTAAAAAAGCAGAAGTTTTCAAATGGCCACATAATATTCTTAGACTAAGGTAGATGCTTGTCAACATACTGCACATGACATTAAGTAAGAATAGAACTTTATTACCAGTATTTAAAAACATTACAAAAAATCTTCACATTATATTACAGTAATTAAATATTCATTTCTACTCATCTTTCCTTCACTCTATACAAAATTATCATATCAATGGGTCAGTACTAAACTAAGTCAACATCCTTCTTTATTTACGTGTTTAATACTACACTAGTTAGTGCTGACTGTTTAATATATATTTTATACAAAACCAATGTTCTAATAGACATTAATTTGTTGAAACTGCTGTAATAAATTATTAATTACAATTTTAAACCTACTTGACAAAGTCTTATGACTGAATATTATACTATTTAATTACTATTTAATACCCAGAGCAGAATTAAGCCTGCAAATGATAAGATACAAAACAAGTCTATCTACATGTAAATAGAGAAGGAAATTGACTACTTTTGTGCTGACCCATAAAGTTGATATTAATTACAATCAAACTATTAACTAATTTGAGCTAGAAATAAATTTTAATTAATTTACATAGCACATAGTCCATTATCAATTTTCAAATTACAAATTGTACACTCTAATGTTGTTGTTAAATGTTTTATGTCACCTACACAAAAGTGCAGCAAATAAGACTTATATTGTTCATGAGGGCCCAGGTTTAATTACCAGCTGCGACAGGTTATATCTTGCATGAAAATTCCATATCTTAAAATAGCAATTATTCTCTTTACAAGTTATCAGCTCATTGTCCAAAAAAGATGGTTGGGTAAATTGGTCATCGTACATAATTAAATAAGTATTGTGGTGTCCCATTTATAACAAAAATCTAAAAACATCTCCCTCTTTGCATTTTGGCCATTTGGATAGTAGGGCTGTCACGATACGCCACAAGCATACCACGATATATTGCAATATGCTGGCATCGTATCGCGATACGTACCATGATATATTGTGGGCTTTTAGATTTGTTGTGCCTCCGCTGTATTTAATAGAAACATTGCAAATGTTATAATATGTGCAGCTACTGATAGAATCTAGCCTCTTTAAGTATTTACGGTCATTTAGGACTGAGATGCGCCCCAGTCGGTTAAATTCTTGTAACTTAAGGTTAGATTGAATGAACAATGGAAAAACTGACGTCTCCTCCTTTTATTTTGTGAAGGGAAGAACTTTCCAATGTAGTAAAAAATATCGCCAAATACCGGTACATTAAAATCGTACCGCGGTACGTATTGCTGCAGCTGCGTATTGCAATATACCGGTATATTGTGACAGCCCTATTGAATAGTCTGTGTTCTTTTACTGTTTCTGATATGTTTGCTTAAATCTATTGATAATGATGTAGGAACAATTAGATACAACATAAAAAAATTTGATCAAATCTCACAGAGTCATTATACTTTAATAATTATTAATAACTTAAAGACAAAAAAAATGAGTTCTTATTCCTGTTTTTGTAGCTTCCTAAAGTTAAACTGCATTACAGACACTAAAATTTCAGTAAGACATTAAAATCACCTTGAAGGTTTTAAATCAAATTTACACGTCACCCAGTCCTGTACAACAACAGAAGAAAACTAATTACTTTCAAAATTACAAGAATAATGTGACACAACAATGCCCATAAGACATGAGAGACAAAAGATAATTGTCACTTAAAAGTGTTGTATTTAACACAAGAACAAGTAAACCAACATGTCAGGTCCATTGTTCTCACCTTTTATACCACTTTAGTCAAACTTTTTCAGTTAATTTTATTGATCATTCATTCAAGTACATCTAACTAGATTTTTATAAACTTAATATCACGGGTTTAGTTCAAAACGATCGTAACTCAATATAAGAAAATAGTGAGTTATGACCGTTTGCGCTAAACCCACAATATGCTAGTCATGAGTAATGAACTTTTTTTGTTGGGTTTATCACCATTATAAGCAGCACATTGTATAGGTCATATCATGGTGGTCAGTCAGCCTACTCACCATTCCTGGAAAGACTGTATCTCTAGTTATAAACTAAACCACTTCTAAGGATAAGGAGTCAACAACTTTTTAACTTTTAAATGAAGAAAACAAACTATCTGGACACAATTTTATAGAACTGTATGACCAGCTGTGAATGGGATTTGAACCTATGGGTGATTGCAAAACTAATCTACATCCTTCTTTATTTACAAACAGTTAGACCCAGCTTTATTCACTCAAACATGTAGAAAGACTTGTCTTAGCGCCGATCAAGTGATATATATTTTAATATAAGTTGTTCAATTATTTGATGGAGGTAAATATTTCTCCAGCATGAAATGACAAATACATAATTCTTAACAATGAATTGAGTTCAAATAAAGTTAAAAATTCCATTAAAGTTTTTTTCAGGATATTTACGACCCAAAACTTAAAAATTCAGAATTTCTGAAAACTGCTTTCTCTGAAATAAAACTCCTACAAAATGTGCACAATGTCTCATAAAATCATGGTTCAGTGAATTTACAAAAATTATAGATATTGCGAACATGGTAAAATGTATAAAATATATATTCATCTATGTAAATGACACCCATACAGTCAGTTTTATGAAGGGAGATAATCAGCATATTATGGTAATTTCTACATAAATCATAGTAAAATGATTTAATTAAAAGTGTAAGCATCAGAAGTCTCGGGACACACAGTGTATGTGAATAGTTGTGAGGGGAAAATAGAATAAATTATACGATTTCTGTTCTAAATGTCTGCAGCATTAACATTTGTGTATAATGCGTTGCACTGACAAATCATTCAACAAAGCAAGTAGATCTAGAAGGCCAACACAAAAAATTTCTTCGCTCAGCAAAATGTATTGACAGAATAAAATAAGCAAGAAATGCTATGTAACTTGCACCACTTTATTTTTTGCAGCAGACAGTTTATTGGACTAAATAATGTGCTACATTGATATAGTAATGTAGCTGTCGAAAAAATATGCAATGTAAGCAAAAAATGTTTGAAATAAATCTATTAAGAGATGATATATCAGGAAGTAAAAGATATATATATTTGGATAATTGGAAGATTTACAGATCATTGTCAATAAATTGTCTGATATTTTAACATAGATCTATTGTACTAATATATTGGTTGGGCTTTATAATGCAGTGTAAAAATACCTGGAAGAAGAAAGTATTAAAATTGGTCCGAAGTTCCTCAACTAATACAAAGAAATTAAGAAAAAAAGGAATAGTAATATTAAATCAAACCTTCAAAATTTACAAACCTAAAGTGTCATGGGTTTGATTCCAGGACAGAACCTACAAAGTTTTAGGAAGTTTAGGAATTTAGTTGGGATCATATTTTTTTATGATGATCTCTTTAAATAAAGTAGGGCAATTGTCAGCTAAGTGCTTTAAGTGCAAGGTTAAAGTTTGGGTCCAGAGAACTAGGTCTATCTTCATTCACTGTAAACAGATCCCAATTTCTTTAACTCAGCCAACCCATGTCAATATTATAACAGTACCAAAGCAAGTATGGAACAGAACAGTTTAATTTAAACTACACTCATCACTCATTTAAATACAATATACATTCATCTTTCTATTTTATTATAACTCTACCAAAACATGAACAGAACAGAGTAGAACAGAACAGAACCGTTTATTTTAGGGTTTAAACTTTACTCATCAACCATATAAATACAATATAATACAAACACAATTAAATGTGCCATGATTCAGATATATCATATCAGTAAATATTTTATAATGACATTATACATAATGTCCCAAAATCTGAATGACATTATATAACTACATAGGTTAGCACAAAGCTTATCATGTTCAAGTAAATAAAGAAGGATGTAGACTAGTTTTGCATCAACCCATGAAGTTTATGACATAGTATTCAATGTATTGTATAAGTATATGACAACATGATGATATATGTATGTATCCTGTGTCTCTCATTTATAATTCTTGCATCATATCATGTTGACTTTACAGGTCTATAAAATGTCACGGATGCATTGATTTTTTATCATTTTGACACTTCTCTTAATGCATCCAACTTTTGTCTGCCAACAAAATCTCTACTTCAAAAATATATATTCATCAAAAAATGTAAGTTTGCAAGGAAAATAAAGTTTTGTTTTTAAAAAATCTTTACATGCACAACACCTTTTAAAAGTCAAAATAATCAAATACGGGCAAATGAGAAATTAAATCCAATTTTAACATCAAAAGATCTTCCGACCATCAATAATGCACATATACAAAGATGGATTATGCAGTGAACAGCAATACAAACAATATGACATAAAACAACGTAATATAACCATGTTATAAATTTCTAATACGACTCTGGATGCACTGTCATAAAACGATGTAATAAATTAAGCAAGATATAATAAAATACAGCTTTGTGATATTGTAAGTTCAACACTACAACTTACAGCTGCATGTTGTTATATATTATGATGCAAGCCCATAATCGCGAAACTGTCGTAACTCAATATAAGAAAAAAGTGAGTTGCGATCTTTTGCGCTTAACCTGCGAGATGTACAATTTGTAAATTGTATTTTAAATATTTAAGGTTCTCCGAGCCAGACTTGACACTATCTTAGTCAATTTAAGGCCTATTTATAATACATGGCTAGCTACTCGTAAAAAACATGCTGTGTCATTAAAAATTCACAAACCTAAAACTTCATGTCTAGCTGTATAATCACAAAAATATGTATGCATTTAAGTCTAACCGTCATGGAGGCCCCGATAATTATCTGAGAATAGTGTGTAACTAAGAGCAGTAAAAACCTAGAAGTCCCGCATGCAGGGAACAAATCAAAACCAATAACATGAAGAGTGCCAACTTTGGGGTTCACTCAATAAAGAAATTAGACTAGTTTTGCATTGGCACATCAATATCACTAACAAAAATTTCAGGTTGCCATAATTTGCTCGGAATCTACTTCATTACATGTACATAACCTGACTGCATGATAAACCTATCATGATAATTTCAAATTAATTCAGAGCTTTCTTTAAATCTTACAGGAATAAAAAACAATGGTATGTAAAAAATATGCATTTATATGAATTTTTGATAACATTGTATTCTCTGGGGAAACAGTAATAAAAAGACAAGATGGCTAGATCACTAGAAAACTAGATACTTAAAAAAACTAAAAGAAAACATAATACAGAGTTTGTACATAAAAACTGTATCTCAATGGTCTTTATCTATTATTTTAGGCACCAAATATTAAGTCAATTTGGTCTTCAAGACTACTTGGAGGTATTTTTTATATTTTTATATTCTACGACATATTTCCAAGTTAAGGATTTCCTGTTGAAGTTTAAAAGTCACTGTTTGGCAACCTTGTCACAAACTAAAACAAATTGATGTACCTGTAAACAAGTCAAGGGTTAACAGCAAGACTGTAGTAACTTGCTCTTTAACACATTATGCACTTACTACAGTCTTGCGGGCAACCCTCGATGTGCATAGATTATTCAACCACTGTATCTAACTTCAATAATTTTTTGTTGTTGAATTTAACATTTATTATGTAGTAACACATTTTATAGGTCATATCACTGCCTTCATTCAACCTACTCTAACTCACCTTACCTGAAAAGGCTAAATATCTGCACTTAACTGTAAACCAGCAACTAGGCACATATACTTCAATCAGTGAGTGAAAGCTGTCCTTCATGACTTAGAAACAGTGGTAGGAGGGAGAATGGCCGAAAAAAATTCATGACCAAGCAAGCAAGCATGCATTGGCCCAGGAATTGGACACCCCTCGATTAGCAGACTTGTGCGCTACCAAATGAGCTAGCCTGGAGGACGCACCCTTCAATCAAATACAAATTTTGTAAAATAACTATATCAGTCTACCAAAATAAAAACCAATTTTATACCTGTTCAAAAAAAAAATCTTTAATTTAGCTTACAGCATGTAATGAATCATCATAAAATGTAAAAATACATTTCAAATCAACCTGAAGTGTGACTGCAATAAATTTCATATAACCTGTATATTTAAATAATTTATTTTATACCTGGATTGGTAATAAATTCAACATCAAATGAAAGTTAAGCAGACCTTAAAATGCAGTTATTAAATGTTATAAAATTTATTTTTGTAATATATTATTCCACTCAATTAAGTCTAAGTGAAATATTGTATACGTACATAGAGTACACTAATATTGTAGGAATATTGCGACCAAATTTTGTCAGATCAGCAGAAAAACTTAAGTCTAAGTATATGCGAATAAAGAAGGATGTAGACTAGTTTTGCACAGGACAATCAATTTGTAATACACTCTCAAATTAGTGCACTGTATCTGAAAATAATGCAAAATTTGCCAAATATAAAATATGGCACCCAACATAAGTAATCCATTAGGAATAGCTTCAGAATTTTGAGGACAAATTCTAGTAAGGATGTAATGATGATATAATTAATGCAATTTTTGTACCTCAAGCTAACTTTTATGGTGACCAGTGTTAGTGTGTCTTATTAGGTTTAGAAAACATGTGTTCAGTCCCAGTTTAGGCCGTCATTATTATTTTATTTTACCTACATGGTGTCATGTTTATAATTTATCACATCTCTTGGGTATAGAAGCAGTAGACAGAGGTCGGACTGTCAGGATTCGGACCTCACTAGGGGCACTGCAAATGTCCTTAAGCAAGAAATGACATTAACTTACACTTTAAAATGGGCACAGTGAGGGTTCAATGACCAAGGGTTATCAAACAAAATTGGAAAGTTGGTTGAACATGTATATGAAAGCAGCCTTTAAACTGCACTTAAATATTAGTTGGGACTAAAAGTGTTCATAATACATCCATATGAAGCAGACTGAACTGTCAAATACTTACAAAACAACATAAACTACTAAACTTACCCATAAAGACAAATAATGTTATAAAAGCTACATGCAAACTATAAGTGTAGAAATAGAGTCAGAAATTTAATACTAAAATGAAATGTAACATAATTCTAAAATAGGTCAAACTAAACAATGTCCCTGTGACTACAACAACAACAACAACAACAACAATGTGAAACTGTGTTGTTATACACCAACCATATAACAACAGTACAATGATATTAAACATTCACCAGACAATGGACAGCTCTTGTAACATTGAGAAAATGTTTTGTCTGTCAACTTTGATAAAATAATAACAATCATAATATCAAATATGTTACACTCTTCATGCTGCAAATCATCTCTCTAAAGGCTAGTGTTTCAGTGTTTCAATATAAAAACATCAAGTTTTTTTCAGAATATTCTACTAAACATTTGGTGTCTTTATATGGAGAAATACAGCAAAACCTTGAGAGTATGGTACATAATGCCCCATAATGGGTCTGATGTTTTTTTAACAATGAGTATTTTCATCAGTAAAAGTTGAGGATTAGAGAAAAAATGCTATACAGTGTATAATCAAACTTCACAAAGGGACATTCATATCAATAAATTGTATTCAACTGTTAGAGATGCATACGTTCACCCCACTGATTTAAATACTCAATATTTGTTCAATAATTCCTGTACATAAATACAACAGTACATATACTTCTGCACTCACAATCAATGACAATAGATATCCACAGTTAAGCACTTGAAATATTGAATAAATATCTAGTATTTAAATCAGCAGGATTAATGTCCTGCCCAGAAAATCAAACTCACAAACCCTGGATTTGTAGTCAAAAGCTCTACAAACTTAACTTACCAGACCACCTCTAATAATTATGTATCAATAATCAGAAGTTATTTTATGTCTCTCATTAAAGCTGCCAGTACTGTTTTATTTACCATATAACTTAGGTTACAAGAAATATATGTTTTACTGTACAATTGTTAAATACAACACATGCTGTTCTCAGGGTTCATGTATTACCAAAAAGTTGCACTGAAGATCGTATAACTATAACCATCAGTCTACACCATATACTGAAATCAATGCTAAAGTGAAGCTATTTCTAATAGGACCGATGTCTAGAACGATATATGTAGCTTATAGATGCTAGGATAGTTGTATTACATCGTCCCTTAAACAAAATCATTATCACCCACGTCTGGTTATACTATACTGTGACTTCTAGAGATTCTATTCCATTGATTTGCCGTCAGTAAACACTCGGTCAAAAATCATTCCTATTGTATATATGTATTGATAGTAAAATAATCACTTAACCATTTGACTAAAAAGCAAAAAAGCAAATTTACACACATTTCGAGTATGACTGAACTCATTTGTACTTAAAGTGTCACGCTTTACTTTGACATAGTTTCCAATAACTTTTTTTTCAAGCAGTGAACATAGCTATTCATGGCTTTTTTAAACAAATAATAAGATCAACTACCGCCCCCTAAAATGACTATAATGTAAAAAGGGAACATTAATTAAGCAAACATACAAATCAACGTGTCACAGTCGGCGAGGTAGGCTGTAGAATAGTCAAAAGACATTGACCTATCACAGGTCAACTAAAATTCTATACCACCCATGTGACTTCTGACTTCTTCCATAAAGAGTTACAAAACTGCTCATTTGACTTCAAGTTCTTTGAAGAGTTACAAAATTGCATATTTATCTTCTTCAATAAAGAGCTACAATTAACTGCATCTCCAGTGACGATGATAATAAATGATAATAAGCAAGTTTTAACTACTGTAAAAGTTTTTCTGAATAAAAGTTGCATTTTTTCTTATCAGGTAAAATTTGTTAAGTCTTAAGATACTGTAAACGGTCATTGTTATCTACACAGCAATAGTAAAATTTTATTCATACATAAATATGGATATCTTTTTTATGGAACATGAGTACAGAAGAACTGTTGTGAGTATCAAAATCAGCAGGGTGAATGTTTGCGCCACTGACAGTTTATCAAAATTTAACAATACTGATAAACAAAATACTATGTCCAACCAGCTATATCACTACATTATTAAAACCTGGCATCCTAAGCTTAAACAAGACCCCAACAAAGAAGATATGTTGCCTTAGTCTACCAACAAACCAAACTTTAGGGGATAACAAATTTCAAAGCAGCACAAAACAGGAGAAAATGTCTTCAAGTTATTGCAATAAACATGTATACAAAGTTTCCTGTCCTTTGGAGTATAGGTGACAGAATTTATGTCAAGGCCAACACACCCTGGTCATTATGACGCAAGTTGAGCACCCATATGCATGTCGTCTACTCAGTCGACACAAAACATTATGCTGGCAGATATTTTAGACAGAATTGTCAGTTGCTTCTAGTTTTAATCGCAGAAAATAAAATGTGCACCATCAAATTTTTATCTCAACTTTATTTTGGAACAAGAAGGTTTTATTGCAATGGCATCAAACCCTTTGACATTCTAAATTTAAAGTTTAATACAAAACTCAAAGTTACAAACATTAATGAAAATGTCCATAAAGAGACGACATCAATTTATTATGCACATAAAGCATAATTAAGCCAAAGGAATTCCAGCAGTTAAAGATCAGGAAGTTGTAGAAAACAGTCACTTAAAACATTAAAAGTCAGTCAATAAAAGTCAATAAAATCAGCCCTGCGTTCAGTTACCGTGAACGTTCTGTAACGTTCTGTAACATTCGCTAACAGTCATAATTGAACGGCCTGTTAGCGGAAAACGTTTAAGGCCAACAGCTAACTGTTTTAGTATATGGTACGCGAATATGAAACAACCTGAAACAAAATAGTTCCAGTACATTTTGCAAATTAGTAACTGCCATAGCGAATAGACTATATCCGAAATTCAAATATTTGGGTTTTCCCCTCGGGTACAAACAAACTTTCACTGTTTCAATGAAAAAGTGTGTAAAAAAGAACAGTGATAATGAATTCATAGTTCGTGCTGTTTAGCAATAATGTGTATACAACTTTGTTTGTACCGCCTGTGCACGGACGGAAAAAACCCATAAATCTAAATTCCGGATTAGGTCTAATGAAGTCGGCGGTGTTACTCCCGTTGATTTAGATCAATACATTTACAAAAAAACAAGTAAACAAGAAAAACAAGTCCTCCTCTCCGAATTCTTCTAATAAAATAGAAGTAACGACTCTCTTGTCCGCCATCTTTAAATGTTCGCACTTCAATGGGTCGTTCAATTAACCGTTCATAACGATAACTGTGTTTGGCTAACGCTTACTGCTAACTGAATGCAGCCCAGGGAAAGACAACTCATGAGAGAAAAAGATTACAAGTTAAAGATCATAGCTTGCAAAATTTGACCTGAGACAAAAAATAAAAATTTTATTACCACTTAGATACATTTAATCAGTTAAAAATAGTTTAGTTACTGAAGGGAGGAATGCAGTTATTTGTCTCAAGTCAACTTGTACCAACTATATCTGGTAACCTTTGCAAGTATGCTAAAAATTGAAATTTATGTGTTTTGGTGGTTTCTTTAAATATAATCTACAGAATCAACGTAAATAAAAATGTAACAGATGAATAATACAGCACTTGTACTCCCTTGTCTTAGCTAATGCTTTTATAGTGACAAGGCAGAGTGTTCACTTACAACTCCAGAGATGTTGGGTTTCGAATCTCTGAGTTCGGACCACGGCTTTTTTTCGTGTTATAAAAATGACTGTATAGGTAAATATTATTCAACTGTCAGTGAGGCATACAATTAACCCTGTTGATTTAAATACTTAATATATGTTTGGGCCAAAGATAAGCACACTTGGTTGTAACCTTGGCCACTGAGTCAATGAAGTTTATATTTTAGTCACTAAGACAAATTCTAGCGACCAAATAATAGTACAATAAGAATTAAAATTGTGTTTGACTAGTTACAATGATCACATGTCCTTAATATACTGATATTAAAATTGATTAATTAACGTTTTATTACTTCGGTCAACATGTCTTGTTTACATAATTCTAAATAATGAATAGAAGATAAAAGTATTTTAAACTGGAGATAAAAACCAGCCCAGTTTATATTCATTATAACAACTACTATAAAATCTACCCTAACCAAGTTAGCAGACAGTCAGGGGTCGAATTATCACTACCTAATTAACTAAATAGCTTAAATTATGGACCTGAGCGTTCAAATTGGCCCTTAATATATTGTTAAATTTTATTCAACTGTCAGTGGCACTTACATTATGGTTAAACCTGCTGATTTTAATTAATCAAAGGTACAGAAGTACCTTAGGGAGTATTTAAATCAGTGGGGTTAATGAAAGTGTCAATGACAGCTGAATAAAATCTAACAATTTAAACTTAAATACTCAGACTTAAGTATACAAGTAACAACTGTGTAAATTATAGAAGAACCTGAGTAAATTATGAATCATAGGATTATTGTACCCCAGGTTGTAATATTATTATTACAAGAGATTAAAATCTAAAAATAAGGATTAGAATTTAATAACAATTGTAATGTGTTCTACATACAAGTCAAACTGAAACATTTTAAACACCCCAACAATGTCAAAATATTGGCAAAAATTATTTATTTTGTAGGGTTTTTAACGCCATAGCAACTCATTGTATAGGTCACTTAACCTAGCTATCCTGGACCCTTGTCTATAATCAGTACTTTAGTGACCTACCCTTCCACAAGACCAGAAACTTCTCCACATACATTGTAACTTATTACCGGGCAATGGATGAAAATTGACATAATTGTCAAATTTTCATGGAAGGGTATACTGTTACCTCCGTGGATGAAATTCGAACCCGTACCCTCTTAGACTCTAGATTCAAAATCCAGGTGTGCCACCAACTGTGCTACTGTCCCGGGTTTAGAATTTTTAAATGGAAAAAAACTTACAAAACAAATAACCATGGTTTATCAGTCACCATGGTTACATGATGGTAAACCATGCTTTGATTAAAACTAGAAATACTGCTGGTAGTTACATTTAGGAGATTTACAGAACAAGTAGCATCTTGTGTAATGTTTAATGTCTCAAGGACTATATTATAAATTATTAAGAAACCACAGCATCAATGGCATGTTTTATGTACATGCTGGGGAATGAAAATTTTATAACCCTCATCATGTAACCAGAGATTTTTATCAACAAAACCAACAACGTCCTTGCCTTAGAAACATAAAGTGTACTTTCTTTCTTGCATTCTTGATGTATTACAAACATCCTAGAGGCTATAGAAACAAATACAGAACAGAACAGAAAGAACAGTTTCTAACAAGATTTAAACTTAAACTTATCAAAACAAAAAAGCATAATTAATACAAAAAATAGCTTGCAAATATGGTTAAGTCACTAATTTTAATGTCCAACAATGAACAACATTTGCCTTATTCTGTGTCTGGTGCTTTTCAGCAATAATGTATTAAAATCGTTGTTTCTACCACCTGTTTACTGATGGAAGACTTTTTACCCATAAATTGGAGTTCAGAATTAAGTCTATTCATAAGAGGCTATTAGCTGAAATATATTCAACTGACTTATATTGTTTTACCCTTTTTTCAGCAAATTAAGATAAACGATCAAGTTGTTAAAACCTGCTTTATCTTATAATCAAAGTTCAACTTACAAACCATGCACTATAATGTGATATATTATAAAACATTCTATTTCAAAACTGACACTAAATCAATACTATAAAATAATTTCAATTGACAAAAAAAATCAGATAAGCTTTCTTGAAATCAACTTTTTCCAGTATTAAAATTAAACATCTCTTTAGAGTTAATTAACAGTCATATCTGAGAACTCTGAACAAGCCTACAAGTAAATATAAAAACAAATTACATCAACATTTTCAACAATACAAAAACAGAGGCACTGAAATCATCTTTAAGTATTAACCAAAATATAGAATAAAATTTTCATATCTTAAATTCTACATGTAGATCTACATGTATGTGGAAAAAAATTCTAGAGCCACAGAGGGACTCCCCTTAAAAAATGCTTCAAAATGAATATTTGCAAAATAACTGCAACACTGTATCTCAGGTGCCAGATAATTTTTTGATAATGTAAAATACATCCATCTTAGCTATATATTTAACCATCCTCTACATTCAAGATAAATGGATGTATTTTCAATTATAAAGTAAATTAGATTATAATAAATTTAATGCACCAACCATACAAAATAATCACATAAATTGAGAAAAGTTTAAACTTTACCTAAGTAACATTTTAACACGCACCTGCAAAATTTATATATGTATATGAAAAAAATACTTAACCCTAATACATATACCAACAATTTAATTTTAAAACTGCATGATTTAGTTGCTTGAAATTTAACAACAAATCAACATTATAAGTAACTTCACTAAAATGTGTAATAATGCCAACATTTCAATTTAAAGTAAAATGCACTTCTTTAATTAAATTTCATTCATTTGTCATTGAGGCATACATTAACCCCCAACAATTTAAATACTTGATATTTGTTTCATAATCACTTAAATATGGGTAGCAGAATCAGAAACATAAATGCTAACATTTTTCCCAATTTTAGAGAATTATAAAGAGCATAAAAATTCAAATGTAAAAGGCAGGGATTGTTTTGAAAAAAAAATAAAAGTCACAGACAGAACAGCAATCAACAGCATAATACTCAATATAATGTCATCATATAAATTATGCAGTGACTGAGTCTACGAATTTAGGATATGTAAGTGGTTGCCCAAACAGATCATTTTAGGACAAGCACTATATCTTTTTTACAGAATTTTGGTTGCCCCAAAAGAAATTGTTGGTTGCCCCAACTAAAAAGTGCTTGTCCTGGGCAACCAGACACCCACTAATTTTGTAGACTGCCATATGTCGTGTCAATGTGACATTTTGACCAGATAGTTAATATAAATATAACACTAATCTCTGTTCTCTGATGGCTCATTTGTATTCTTAATTAGTTCTCTTATCAAACTGTTAATAGGTTAATATTAACCATCCTTCAATCAATAAAAACAATGCTGTCCAGTTTTCTATAAATATCTTACTTCATACAGTCACACCTCTCTGTTACAGCCACTAGTATTACTACTAAAATTGACCAGTCTTCAAATTTAGTCAGTAGACCATTGACAGAGTCCAACAAAGTCCATGCTATCTGTCTTTTGTGACTTTTAGTTTTAGAAAAGGAGTTGTTGTCCAATTGTCCAACAACATTTTACAACCACAAGTTTCCTAATTTAATAAGAAAATCCGTATCTGTTGTACAGTCAATTTTATTTAGAATTAATTATTCTAAATCATTAAGTTTGACAGCATACTTTAACATATCACTTGGATTTTTTGGTCTGGTAAACTTTCATTTGGTCCAGTTAAAAATTCCATTTTGATGGACCCATTGCCCAAAGCAAATGAAAGTTTGTCATGAAGACAGATTGACTGTTAAGAAGTAACTGTTAAGTAACGAATGGACGAATTTTCATACATGAAATCTCTGAGAGTATGATTTTCAAAATGGCTGCTGTTGAGAGGTGGCTGTTATTGACAGGTGACCATACAAGGAGTTTTTCAGTACATGTATACAAGTAAAGCTATTGCCATGGTAACCTGACAGAGGTATTACCATTCAATGTACAGATGTTAATGTAATAACTAAGTAACTAATCGGAGTGGGTCAAGTGAATACAGTCCAATAACCAATTATATGATTGGTCAATTTATCAGACAATTTACAATTGTAATGGATGTACATGTGTTAAGTGTATAGATAATTAATGCTTGAATGGTTATGTAACTGACCAACATATAGTTTCCAAGTAAAATATGCAAATCCCAATTCATAGTAGTGACTAAAATAAGATTTCTTCCAGAAGGGTCAATCTCAAGCTTATTGTTTCAAACAGGCATCAAGTTATACAACAAACATATCACACAAATCCCCTTCCCCCATATCTTGCTGGACATATAGTAGAAGCCAGATGCTAAGGAAAACCTTATCTATAGTGCTTTTATAATCCCCTTGTACATAAGCCAAGTACTATAATGCAACAGTTTTGTTTTAAGGTGGCAAAACCAGGAATATGGCCTGCCATGAAGCTAACTGTTGCGTAGAAATCCCTACGTAGAACACAAGGGAGCTATATTCTTACTTAACTGGATCAACATCATACCATGGACTGATAGACTGTACACATATATCCAGACTAGCTTATATGTTGACTATATAAGATATATATAATTGAAGTCAGGAACAAAATGTCATTATGTTCCCTCTAGGGTACTAGTATCTAGAGTCAACAAGAACTTGCCTCAGTCTCGATTAACAAATGTTTTAGATCTATTGAAGGGAAAACACAATACTTAAATCTGACAGTCATCGCCTTAACTCCAAAACTGAGGTCCAGGCACTTGTAAAATATGATTTGGGCTGGTAAAATTACTTATTTTTACTTATAGTTGGCTTAGTTAATACATTTTCTAAAAAATCAAGCCAGTGATTGAGAAAATTTAAGGCTTTTTCATGACGGTTTCACTGTGAGAACAAAACACATCGACTTGCATTATACACGATAAACAGACAGCATTTAGTTATACAAAATTTAAATGGAATATAATGCTAGTACATGTACAATAAGTATTTGACAGGTCAGTTTTGCATTCACCATTCATATATTAAATGGCACATGTACTGAGAGTATTTGCCATTGAAAACAAATTACCTTGGACGTTTGTGCTGAATTGTTTTATTTTGAAGATTTACTGTTTATAAACAAGTTTATATTGTCATAGTCGGCATGCTATATATAGACGTGATTTTAATCAAAATGAACAGTGTTCTTTTCTTCAGCAAATTATCAAGTCATGTCTTCAACATTCGAGACACCAGCAAAATATTGACAACTTCACAGAAAGTCAAGAATACTGCAGACAATATAATCTAATCAAGCGCAAAAAATAACAAACTTTTCAAGCCTACATTCTACAAAACATTTGAAAACAGTGTGCAGACTTTAGAATTTAAAATAGAAGCACAGAGCAAGCAAGTTATCAACTAATCAGAGATGTCAATGCTGATTATTAGTGGTTACGAATGTGAGAACCTAAGGGACCTTAAGTCTAGAACCAGTTAAGGTACAGTATGTGAGGACATATTGATCAGGCAACTGTATACCCAGTTCAGAATCAGGTATGTGAGAACTCAGATCAGATTTGTCCACACCCATTTCAGTTTTGCAAAATAGTAAAAGTTAAAGTTAAAGTTTAGGAGTGTTTTTTAGTTTGCTTCCATATAAATATATTCAGCCGACTTCACAATTTTGTACAATAACCCCTGATCATTGAAATCTCCTTCTGGCAGTAGATCTCTCACAATACCCATTTACACCTGGGTGGAGTGGAACAATTATAGGTAAATTTCATGCTCAATGAAATTAGCAGTGCCCCCTTTTAGGGTTTGAACCCTCAAGACCTCTTGATCCCAAAGCACCCGTCCTACCACTATTCCAACAAAAAAGTCACTGCAAAAAAAAACAAAGAAAAGGAAAGTTGAATGACTCAGTAACAGACTCAACATTCCTATAAAAATAAGTCAACTCAATAAAAAATTTAACTTTTTTGTTGAATTTTTCCTCCGTTTATAATAGGTATAACAGGCAATGTTATAATAAAAATTAAAGTGATATTGTACATGAAAAACTCAATTTTTCCAGCAATCTTTAACATCATGTACAATCTCTCTAAAATCATTTTACCCAAATATAACCTTTTGAAAAATAAAATAACCTTAAAGACTTATATTGGGTGTGCCCCACTAACAGTAACTCTATATGTTTAAATTTCCATGATATAAACATATGTATATAGAAAATAATACTCCATATTACATGCAAACTTTCAGTCTTTTATAATATATATGTATCATATTACATCACTATTCAATCATCAAGACCTTAGTACATAATGTATGAGTGAAAGTTGAAAGTTTGAAAATAACATGTACTGAAAATCTTAGTAACTTTCAAAATACAGTAATTTAAGTACTGCTATCAAGACCATCAAAATTAGTAGTCCTTATAGCAGGATGGTCTTTTTATAGGGACCTTTTTCTTCTCAAATAAAGCATTTGGGACTTAAGGCTACAACAAATTGATCATATGTTATATGGATTTTAACGGTTTTTACAAAAAAAAAATTTTATTTCCTCACTCGCTCATAAAATTTGTTCAAAATATTCATATTACAGTTATTTTTGGCCAATCAGTTCCAAATATTATTGAATTAATATAATATTTTATACATATTAAATATTATGTCACAGTTATACCGGTATTTATTATCCTTCTGACTCTGAACTGCAACATTTATGAAATTTACTTAGAATAACTTTTTTCGTAAGAATTTTAGTGAATTTTAGGAGCAAAGATCTTTATATGAAATATAGAGGAAAAACCAATCAAATGTATATAAATGTACAATAGTATGAGCAATTTTATGATTAAATCTCCCCCAACACACTCAATGATTTATACCTTGTCACAAAAATACAATATTAATGATTAAAAAGAGCAAGGACATGGGCTAGTTTTTTTAAGTATAGATTAAGCTACTTTTTAATGTACAATTAGATCTTATTCCAGATAAATTTTGTGACAGATTTTAAGGTTAAATATTTTAAATCATTATCGAAACTCTTAAGGTGGGAACCAATCAAAATCTAATTTATAATACCGTAGGTAAAATACTATGAAAAGTGTACAGCAAAATTAATGGTGAAATAAATCGGGTCAGCCTGACTTAAACTCTCAGCATGTGCAAAAAAAACATTGTAAAAAAACCTTGTAGCCAGTAATTTGTACAATAAGGCATAATTATGTCTGATGAACATTGATAACTGTAGAGGCGTAGCTAATAAGCCTTTTGAAAGTTACCAATAGCAATTACTTTGATTTAGGTGGAGAATACAGGGGTGATCTCCAGGCTCCCCCTAAAAATTTGGATAAACATTTTAAAAAAGTAAGTCAAATTTGTTAGTGTTATGAATTATTTTGTCACCTACATCCTTAATATAACAACAAAATAAAAATTCTCTATACTCAGTTTAAATAATTTTACTCTTTAAGCACCGGCAGCACTAATACCTACATTTGTGGTTTCATTTTTAATGTGTTTTTCTCTAAAGCTACTTCATGCTTTGTATAATTTCCAATCAAACACAGATGAGTATAGTAGTTAGCCATTCATGTTACAAAAAAGTCAAGCTATGCCACCACATGACTCATTTTTTTGTTTTATTTTGTATCTTACGAAGGTGAGAATAGGGGTATGCTATGCAAGCTACGCAATACGCTCCACTTTGCATCTCAGTCAATATACTACAGTTACTTTCAAGCCGATGCACAGGAAAGTAGCTATACCACTGGGTAAGTGTATATAAGCCAATGATTTCACAAAAAAAGATATCAACATGAAAGGAATGAATCATTCATTATATGAAACATTCAAAGTATGCTAATGTATTAAAAGTGAATGTTATCATGATCCCATCAACAAGATAAAGTAGCCGTTAAAGAGTACAAGTGACTTTCATTAAACCACAAAAAGATAAAACATCAATTGTATATAAGAGGAAAGAAATCAAAGTAAAAAGATAACGACAAGGGGTGATAAGACAACACCCTAATCCTTGCATGAATAGTAAAATATTCAAGTATTAGAGGTTACATGAAAGTTTTAACTAACATCTGATTCAATACACTATGGATTGGGCATACAACATTGGACTGATAATCATTCGATCACCAGCCTGGCATTAGTTTGAAGCTCATTTAAAACCTACCCTCTTGTCTTCTTGAGCAAGAAACTTTATCCGGCTAGCTCAGAACTGTGGGACCAAGAAGCTGACTCTTTTAAAAGTGAATAATCTAAGTTGTAATAACTTGTTTCACAATCGAGCTAAAATAAATAAGTATTTATATATATAAACTAAATTTGCTATATTGAGGTTTAAAACAAGGAACTGTCCACACCATAAGGATGTATTTTGTGTATATATCTTCTGATGAGACTCTTCATTCATTAAAAAAGGAGTCTAAGAACATATCAGGAACAGCAACAGTAAATAAAAACACCGACAATCCACACAGTCACTAAACAAAGAGGGAGATGGTTTTAGATTTACTTTGTATAAAAAGAACACCACAAATATACCAAAAAAAGACCTAAGGGGTTTTCGCCTAAATTGAACCAAGATTGGCTAAATAATCGCCACTAGGGTTTAAACAGGTTCTAGAGTGCACCAACCTCACAGAAATGTTGGTCAAAACTGAATCAAATTTAGAACAATTATTTATTAGTATAACAGCATAATTCGTATTAGGTTAGGTACTTGGTTGCCACAGCCAAATCTGACTGTCAAGTTGGCTGTCTAATATTTAGCATGTTTTAAAAATTTAAGATTTAAGAGACCATTTGGAACACCTTCACCTTTATCTACAATCATTCATCATTCATAATGAACACAGCTGAGGTATCATGAATGAAGGTAGACAAATGTGATTGAAAACTTAATTCAATAAACCAAGATGAGTTTTATATCCGATCTATTACTAGATTGATATTCCTAGACCTTGGCCATCCTATCAGACACTTGTTTTCAAGCAGAGGAAACTAATGAGTTGATACTTATAAGATTCAATTTATCAACTAGTCAAGGTTACAGCGACTGTGGACCATTTGGCATTTATAAGCTTCAGTTTTATACTCAGTGTAACTTTTAGATTTCTTGCAACAGCCAGACACTTAAAATTGTAAACTTTTGTGCAAATATCTTCAAAAAAAAAATGCAGGGTAGTTGCGATTCCAACCATTCAAATTATAAAAAAATTGAACTTTCCTTCACATTTTTGTGAATATTTTGTCACTTTTTCTCAATGTCAATAGGCCTATTTTTGTCCCCAATTTAGGGGGATATCACTGCCGCATTATATAAAATCTAGCATGTAGATTTTATATCTGATAAACAAAATAGATCATTTGATAAAATCTGAAATCATCAACTTTAGATCATAGAAAATATGTCAGTGACTTCTACAGTAATATATTGAGAGTATGTACATCATGTTTGTGGTTTAATGAAGGAGTTGACTCAAAAACCAGTTAATGGTTAGATCCAGCAGTGTCCTGGCCTTGACCACTTTAAAATTACAACTACGAACAAAAACCACTGGAAATCAATATGATATAATTGACTGATCAGATCCCCAATGGTATGTGACATCACATGGAAATACGAGGGCCATTCAATATATAATGCAACTGTCGCCAGCGTTTTCCCGTGCGGCACGTGATTTTTATGTCTTGTATACACACGTAAAGCTGACTGTCCACTCTTCACATTGAAACCAAACACACGTAGATCAGTTTTGAAACTGATTATAAATTAGTAAATTAACACACCCTACTCGTATAGACTGTGTTAAAAATGGTTGGAAAACGGTCGCCTGAGAGTGTGAAAATTCGGGCCTATATTCAAGTGCGGTATAAAAATGGCTTATGTGCTAAGGACATTTACAATGAACTGTGTAATGCTTATGGTAAATCTGAAGTGTCATATGCAACAATTACAAGGTGGATAAAGATTTACAGTGCATGACATAGTTAAGATGACAGGGATCTCATCAGGGTCAGTTCACTTTATTCTAAGAAAGTGTTTAAAAGTACGCCGAATAACAGCTCGTTGGATTCCCCATCTCCTGACAGACAAGGAAAAGCAACAACGTGTTTCAATTGCTAAGAAACTGCTAAGAATGTACCCCAAATACAATTCACGAACATTTGCTGACTTTTGTACTGGTGACGAAACATGGGTACACTTTTTTGAACCCCGGCGTAAAATTAATAACAAGATTTGGGCCAGGAAACAAGCCCGTAGACCTTGTATTGCCAGAAGGCTACAAAGTGTTAAAAAGATGATGTATGCCATATTTTACAGTCCACAGGGTGTTGTGGCCTCTGTACCTATAACCCAAGGAAAAACTGTTACTGGACATTATTACCAGTCAAAAGTATTGTCTAAAGTAGAAAAATACTACAAGAAACGACGTCCAGCATCTGGGCTACGTCATATCTGCCTTCTACATGACAATGCGCCACCACACAGAGCTCAAGTTGTGACCAAGTTTTTAGATGAGCGGGAGGTCAAAGTCATCCCGCATCCACCATACTCGCCAGATTTGTCACCCTGTGACTTTTTTCTCTTTCCTAAACTTAAAAAGTTCCTTTCTGGTCGGCGATATAGGTCAAGACAGGCTGTTGGCTCTGCAGTGTACCAGTTTCTTAAGAGTGTACCTAAAAAGGACTATGAAAATTCTTTTAAAAGTTGGATTAAACGTCTGAAAATTTGTGTACAGGTTAAGGGTGAATACTTTGAGGGACAACATTAAAATTATGAAAATTCCTTGTTTTGTTGTCAAGAAATCGTAACAGTTGCATTATATATTGAACGGCCCTCGTACTTCTTCACCTTAGAAATAAGATAATCCTCCCCTGAACAAATCTATGTCCGTCTATCCCCGAGTTGGTTAAAAAAATATGTACACAAAATCAAGCTGATATTAATGTTAGCATATTTTACCTAACAAATGTCATGGCAATCAATTGTTAATGTTATAATCTAGTAACAAATAGTTATGTAATGGGAGGGCAAAGTGTGGGGGCTATCACAAATTTCATACCCCTTCCAGAAAGCTTCAAATGAAATAGCTCAGTAAGTCAGTAAATGCCCTAAATTTTCTATGATAATTTATTATGATATATAATAAGGGACAAAATTATAAACTATCCCAACTACATTGTATATAAAATAAGTAATTTTCACAAGTTCAAATATATTTTTCACTAGCTCCTCACCTCAGGATTCAGGCTGGTGGCAAGGATTTCTCACAAATTATTTGCTAAATTCAACCACCTATGAACGGTATATCAATACTCCACAGGATGAAAGATAAATTAAGACTTGAAAATGCATCAGATTGCTTAACCTGATAATTTATTCATTATTATGATATATAAACTTGACAGGTCTATTATATATGAATATGAGAAAACCAGATTTTATGATTCAATTAACTACACACCTGTGTTTAACATTTCCCTGTATGAGGCAAAGATATGAATTAACTAGAAAAACCTGAGTCAAGATTAAATAAAAATTAAAAATAAGTAGATCCAAAGATTGCGTAAAAAATGTGAAAAGATCGTGCAGACCGCAATCAGGGTATATGATAAAACCCATCTATGCACGTGTCAAACATAAACAAGTTGCTAAAAATAGAAGTTGTTTTCATGCAACACACGTTTTAGAGAAGCCAGTAAAATAGTGTTTATTTATCAACGAACCTGACATTTGTCGAAATTTCTCTTCCTGTAGTTTCATATTCCATACTTTATTCCTGACAAGAATATATCCAGTGTATAAAGATACCACTAAATATGAAACTAAAATAGTGTAAGCCACTTTGTTAAAAGTCACTCTCATTTTGTAACACTCAGATTTAGGTTAAACATAATTCCAATTATACATTCCATTCACTCTAAGGATTATAAATTTCACGTAATCAAAAGTTGTAATGAACTATAACACTATCAACTATTGTTATCAGTGTCTAAACAAAGACTCAGACAGTCAACTCGGCCTACATGCTAATACTAAACTGAAAGTGAAATAAACGGGCGTTTACACACACCTCCGAAGTCACGTGATAATAGCAGTCAAAATGGCGGCGCCCATGAAAGACGTGGAAAATAACTCGAACATGAAGAATACTGAATTTTGCACGATCGAAGCAACCGTGGTCACTGGGTTTGAAGAAGTGGCTTCCAAAGAAGCCCAAGAAATGTTTGGTACTGTTCCGAAGACAATTAAAGGCAGAATCATCATAGAATGTCCCGTCGAGAAGGCTGAACAGGTAGGCTAGAGTTGTTATTTAATTTTGAAACAACATAGATCTACTTGATTATTACGCGAACTTATGATGTACATGCAGGTTCTAATTTAACATTTTTTATGTACCTTAAAGCTTAACGTTTGCAGGTATTAGCATGTGCGAATAAAGAAATGAAACCATGATAAACTCTAGGGAAAGAACAACCACAATATTATGCAGATCTATATTATATGTGCTTCTGAGAGCAATCTGATGGTTGTGTATCGACTCTGAATGTGCCCATAGACCAGGTTAATTTTAGTTGAGTGAGTACTATTCACCTGGCTGACTGTAAGTAAGGTGTAAGACTAGGAATTATGTTTTAGCAAGATTCTAATAACTGTAGGTTCCTATGTGAAGACTCAATTTACAAACTGTATCTACTTATAACAATATTTTGCTTCATTAAAATAATTTACAGAAGTTGAACCAATGACTCTATGTATATATGTTTTATCTATTACAGGTGACAGATTTAGGCACTGTTGATAACTGTAGAGTTGTGATGACCAGATGTTCTGACTTCAAGTTTACAGATGACCAGGTAAAACTTACAAGTCATAGTGGTGATTTCCATTTTACTAATATAAGTATTCAGAACTACACATTTTCTACTATTTGTAATTCAGTGATTTTTATGTACAGCAGAGTAATATAATGTGAAACCTTATAAAGCTCTTAAACATTAAAACCTCTCCAGCTCTGTGGTAATAACTAATATGTCTGACTACAAATTCAGAGTTATTGGTTAGATTCCTTGGTTTGGACCTACATACATTGGTCATGAAATGTATTCATTGGCATATTCTCATCTCCACCTATATCAACCAGAGCGGTAGTCTGCTATTGGCAAAGATAAGCATGTGCTTTAATTAGTACCACTTGGTTAAAACTTGGGTCTTGAGATCTAAACATCGCCAGTCACTCCAGTACCAATGAGTACAACTGACCATCTTATTTAGACTGAAGTTGTTGGAATGTGTGTAAAGCACCATGGATAACATAACATTACTTTCACAATGTTAGATCTCATTTTATACATGAAAAATACTATTCTAAATCTGCACTGTTTGTAGTTGAAAACAAGGGAGACAAATTTGCTAGATACTTTTTGTAAAATTTATCCTGCTGCAGTTACTTCCCTTTATAGTGTGTCCATATTGTATACTGTAATAAGGATGATCCACATTTACAACTTACAATGTTTAAGGTGAAGCTATCTTCATGTAAATTTTTTATTCAGTTTATTATACCCCTGCTTCGAAGAAGAGGGGGGTATACTGTTTTACCCTTGTCAGTCCGTTCGTCCGTTACAAAATTTCCGTCGCAGTTTTCTCAGCAACTATAACATGCAGCAGCCTAATACTTTGCATATTGCTTCATCCCATAGTCCCATGTGGTGTAAAGCGATTTCATGCTCCTTGCTCATCTACTTCCTGTTTGTCGCATATTTTTAGATTTTTGCGGGGGTATCACTAGTGAGCATTAGCTCACAGATTTACTTGTTTTTTAGGGATTACATGTTTACTTCACAATTAAATTTATTGATTATAAAAATATTTCACAATTAAATTTATCGCATAGATCTATCAAAATATTCCTTTTTTGTGGCTATATCATTTTATTTATTTTTTTAGAATGACAATCTACAGAGGTTAAGAAAATTTGTTGGTGAGGTGGATTGGTCAGCAGGTCTGAAAATATGGAGTAAATTTTTCTCATTTGAACATCCAATATTACACAAACCAGCTGAGCCAGTGACAGACTTTGGTGAGGTTACTCTCCCACCTCCTAGACAAAAAACTGAGGGAAGTAAAAAGAGAAAACGGGGAAAGAAAATCAGAGGGAAAAAGTGGCAGGACAGTAAAACTGATGGTGATAATGATAATAAATCAGAAACTAAAAGTAATGAGAAGGGAGATAACTCTGAACTGGTTCAGTCTGAAGTTACTGACCCTGTAGTTATATCTAAAGTTGATAATGAAAATAATGATAAAGATATAGTTAAATCTGACTCACCAACAAATTCCAAAGAATCTGATAATGTTGCTAATGTCTCAGGTGCTGGTGATGATGATGAACTTGAAATTGCAGCCAAGAAACCAAGAGTTAGACAGAATCCTTGGAATCCTCTCATGCCTACATTCAGGGTAACTTGTAATCGATCAGGAGAAGGTCATAACTTCGATTCAATGACTGCAGCATCTAATTTTGGTGGAGGTATTTACAGGTACTTTGGTTGGAATGTAAAAATGACAGAATTTGATATTGAAGTAATTCTAGCTATAGAAGACCAAGAAGTCACTGTCAGTATTGGACTTACCAAAGAAAGTTTACATAGGAGAAATATAACACATTTTGGTCCTACAACTTTACGACCAACTATTGCTCATGGTATGCTGAGGTAAGAGTATATTTCTACCTAACCCCTGGAATCGGTTTTTGTTAGCAAACTATCAAATGTATTTTGGTTAAGAATGTAGTTTTTTGTTTGTGACTAAATGACTCTTGAAAAGTCACTGATTCCATTTTTAACAGAATATATCTTCTATTTTTCACAGGTTTCATTGTAACAATATGTGATCTTTTATAAGTACATATGCTGATACATATACACGTATATCATATTTTATGGAAAATTGGATTAATCTGAATGTGTAGCCTTGTTAAATAAAGATGTTATTATTTTTGTATTATCATTTATTTCTAGATTATGTGACATCAAGTTAGGAGATACAGTATGTGATCCTATGTGTGGATCTGGTAGTATTCCTATACAGGTAATGATTACATTATAATATTTGTGGTTATCTATGTATAAATCATTATACCCCCGCTTCGAAGAAGAGGGGGGTATACTGTTTTACCCTTGTCCGTGCGTCCATCCATCCGTCCGTCCGTTACAAAATTTCCGTCGCAGTTTTCTCAGCAACTATATCATGCAGCAGCCTAATACTTTGCATATTGCTTCATCCCATAGTCCCATATGGTGTAAATTGATTTCATGCTCCTTGCTCATCTACTTCCTGTTTGTCGCATATTTTTAGATTTTGGCGGGGGTATCACTAGTGAGCATTAGCTCACAGATTTACTTGTTAGTCCTGCAATATCGTCACGTAAAAACCCATTTTGACCAAAAAAGTATTTTAGTTAACAAGTTTGAGTTGCTGTGAAGAAATGAAATCTGAGATACCCTTTTCAGAGACTGTATACAGGGATCTCTTCTGAAATTTCTTCGAAATCATGCAGTTTCCCCAAATTTGGAGTTAGCCGTTGTGTTTTATTTTTTATGAATGAAATTGCAATGAAATTTCTCTGAATGTTCTATACAATGCATACTGTAAGTACTGATAAAGATCCTGATTAAGTGTTTACTATAAGCTTTGATGATTATGTTTAATATACAAGAACCTGTTTCAACTGGTAAACTATTTTTTAGTATAGTAACAAGTCATGTGTACCAGTACAAATGATTTGTTAACTTGACCAAGCTTTTAGAAGACCATAATACACGTGTTGTAATCATTATGCTCTGTTTCTTTCTTACGATGAAATAGTTCATGTTTGAGTTACATGAAATATATTTTTGAACTTGTAAATCAATTTAAAGTTAAGATCTTAAATGCTCTAATCAATTGATCAGTATTGTCTTATCATTTCAGAGTGTAATCAGTTGGCCATATTCTCCTCATATTTGTGGTGATTTATCTAAGAAAGCTGTAAGAACTTGTGCTGAAAATATCAACTCTTTAAAACAGGCCAAAGGGTATGCCTTGTTATTTTATTATAAATGTAATTTTAATTTATTTTTATATGTTAAAATTTTGTTTAATGATACCATTGAAAAGACAATATTGTTAAACTATGTAGTGAATGTTCAGAAACTCAGAAAATGACAGGGAGGCAGAAAAATGGACAGGGTGCGTTGATGGGACCCATGTAACTAATGGAATGGTAGAAAAAGGGGCACTGATAAGAGAAAAGGGCACTGATTTTGTGCATTCAACACTGACACAACTACAAAATCTGTCTCTCAGTACATATAAGTTAACTGCAAGGGAATTCCTGAAGTTATTGTCCCTGTTGGTTGTATGTGAGATTTCTTTTATGACAAACAAGTACACATGTTTCATTAAAAATATTTCCTACAATTTCTAAATGTTTCATATGTGAACACCCATAGCAGATTGTTTTCCTAGAAACATCAAAAAAACTGTTAAACTGTAAAGAAAGGTGTTTCTATTAACATGTATTGTATTTTAATGTTTTGTTATACATGTATATTATAGAAACAAACATACTATAGATGCTGTAAAATGGAATGTATGTAATCTACCACTTAGAGATAGCTGTGTGGATGTATTTATTACTGATCTGGTTAGTATAGTGCGTAAATATTGACCCTGACCTGACCTTTCGCATTTGCATCTAATAATTATCTACACATATCCCGACGAAAATCAGTACCACGCCTAGTAAAATTATAGAAGTATGTTTGTGTGTTAAGTTTTAACTCTTAATTCTCACTGTCATGGTGTAATCGAGCATTAATACAACATTCGTATTCAATGTAATGAATATTCTTGCATAAAGGTCTGGTCGGGGTCAAACTTTATGCACAATATGGGATGGTATATTAAGTATTGGGTTTTAAACATATTAACAATATCTGCCTACCCCAGTACCCTGGACATCCTCTGTAGTATAAAAGTCTAGATCTAGTTAGGGGGTCAACTTTTTGTATACAAAATGCCTATGCTTAATTATTCGTAGGATTGTGCAGTAGTGAACAGCAATAATTCTTGTAAAAGGTCATTTTTAAAAAGTCTACTTTACATGAAATAAGCTTTCAATTACCTGTACACATACAAATGTATACAATAAGTGTACACATATACATGTACTACTATAAATACTTTGAAAAACACACAACTTTAGAACAAAAGTGAGTTTGAGCATGGAATCTGTACTTAATCTTTACAATCTTTGAGCCAGATATATTAACATAAAAATTATAATTAACTGTTGCACAATTATCTATGAGGCCCAAAAATTAACTTCTACTCAATCACCCTTGGCAACCAAAATTTCTATTGTATGAGTAAAGGTTTTTGTTATGATGGCCAAGCTGGTGATTGAATATAAGATAATATGCCTTTATATTGATGTTTCTTGAGACTATTGGAATAAATGTCCATGAGTCAATTTCAGCATCAGAAAGAAGAAACTTTCTCTTTTGAAGAGCTCAATTAAAATTCTAAATATAGCTGTTTTGTTGTGAGTATTGGTTCAGTATTACTTTTATCGAGCAACCCACATTTGAATGTTAGAGGCCTAGTTGGCAACCATTTCTTAGTATTTAACATTGTTATAATAATGTTTGATTTGTTCTGTTTCAGCCATTTGGTGTAAGACTTGGTAACAAGTTAGATAACTGGAAACTTTATCCTGGAGCTTTATTTGAGATGGCAAGAGTTATCAAACCTTCTACTGGAAGATGTTGTCTGTTAACTGAGGATAAAAAATGTATAATAAAGGTTTGTAACTAACTCCTGGTACTTATGTTAGTGCAACTGCCTACAAATCCAGGAAATATGTTTACTGTCATGCTCTCTCTTACTTCAGTACTAAATGGGGAAGTACTAGATTACACACTTAGATCTACTCATCTATGACTATGAAGAGACTGAGTAAGAAGATTGGCCTCCATGATATGACTGAAACAAATGATGATATGTATTGTAAAGCACAAATTTACAGTGTTTTTCTTTCAAAGAAAAATCTGAATCAGGAGCAGTAGTTCTGTGGTGGGGCAGGGGCTAAGGAATAGAGGTCTTAGGCTTGATGCCCATCAGAGGTGGTGCTAATTTGTTTGAGCAAGAAATTAACACATGGTTGCTTCATTACACCCAGGTGTATATAGGCACCTGCAAGGGTGGTATTACCCACTGTATCAATATGCTGGCTGCACAAAGTGAAGTTAAACTTAAAGACTCATGAGGGAGATTGATGGATATATATTAGAAGCCTGATGACACATGGTAATAGCTGTTAAGCCAATGAACGTGCATTATCATGAAATTTAGACTGTTTTATACAATAAGTTTAATTACTTTGTATTTTCAGACATTACAATATCTAGAAAAATATTGGACACGAAGTAAAACATTAGGTATAAATATTGGAGGTCTAATGGCTGGTGTATATGTATTATCTAGAACTGATAAACTATTTGATAAAAATGAGGTCAGAGATATATTTGCTCCTAAAAATAAAACAGAACAACGTAAGTCACCAGGTGAAAGTACCAGTAAAGAAGATCAATGATAACTTGGAGGTGCCAACATAGAATTTTTGATATCAGTTTTATATAACCAGTTACTTCAGTTTGAAAACTGGTCACTTTGGTTCTATTATTTATGGGAGACTCGGACTTACTGAAAATAGCAGATTCTATGAAGATTGGCATCTCTGAATAATGGAGTATCCATTAGTATTATAGGTGAAAGTTGTCAGGACTGGTCCCGAATTCAGGATTTTTTGTATTTTAGAAACAGTTAATTTTCTTTGTAAAAAAAGATGAAATTCAGGAACTCCAAGATTTCGACAATTTAGAACTTTCCACCATGATGAAGTTTATAATTCACACTAAGACTATCGACTCTAAACCCTCTGTTGATTACAAGTTATTTAATTGTCTAAACAATATGATTTCCTTCCACAGTCTGGTCATTTTCAAGACCATATGCTAATGGTATACTTGTTTGAATTCATATATTCTAGTATGAAAATATGCCTAGAAGTTAGGGATTCTAATGTTGATATTTTTCATTATACTAAATAGATGTAAACATTATTGTTTTATATGAATGTGAAAAATGAATTCACTGTATATTTGTACAAAATGTTGAATCCAGTTAAGAGATTGCTGGAATTATTTATGTGTGAAAGTTTTCAGTATTAGTACTGTTTTCAGTATTTCGAGAAAATATACTGTGTGTAATGTATTAGAAATATTTCTATTTCAGTATTTTGAGACTGAATTACTCTGTGTAATTTATTAGAAATCTGTATTTTAGTAGATTGAAAGTAGGTTTTCAGTATTTCGTAACTTTTAACTTCCACCCATGGATCATTAATGCATTTATGTGGTTTGATATGTCAATCTTAGAAGGGTATAAATCTATAAAAGATGAGTTATGCTAAAGAAATTCCAGAATTTATAAATATTTATTGATCTATGATTCTTATAACCATAGCATGAAGAATATTTATTAAAAAATGTCTCGGTGAACTTATTGATATATTTGATAGTTACAAAATGCATGTGATGAAAAAACCTTGGTCAACATAAATTTAGTTAGGCCATGCCATACCGGAATTTTGTTTAGTGTCCGCATGCACGTAGGTTTTAGAGTCCTCAATCAAATAAAAAAGTGTTGGTGAAATTTTCTTAATTAATTATGTTGTTTGGGGATTTGATAACTATTTTTTCTCAGGAAATACTGATAGTTCCTTGATTCTGTGTCTTTGATTAATGAAAATGTTCATGTGTATTTTGTATATACTTTTTTATAGAATTACTTTAATCTCATATTAATGTCATAAACATTCATGTACTACCAAGTACTTATTTGTATGAATACTAGCTAAATTGGAAATGTTATTTTGTTTTGGGTTTGTGTGTTTTCGTGAATAGGTACCCAGGTTTGTCAAACTTGAGTTGAATGTCTAAGGAAATGAATTAATTGAATTAACAAAATGATGGAACACACTTAACATGGTTCTGATAATAACATGATGTTTTAGAATACACAGTATCATATGATTGCTGTTCACATGTATCAAAATACATCTCTCTTGTTTACTGTGTCAAAATTTACATTAATCAACATTCTAGGCTCATTTTAGTCAATATTCTAGCCACTATCTGTATGGTTTGTTCAAAGACTATAAAATTATTTTCTGAGTGGCTATGGTATTGTACAGTTATGTAACTTATGTTATAAAAGCTAGCTTGAAGGCAAGGAGTCAAAACGCTGTATCATACCTCTGCTACAACCAAGCAGCCTGAAGTTCGGTCCGAGTATGAGACATGTAAAAAACTATTTGACAAAATATGTTTATAAAATTAAATTATTTGTGAATATATACATTGTTGTGTTATATATGTTTTAAATCTAGTATTACCCACTGCAGTTAGGAATACAATCTGATTTAAGTCCGATCTAAAATTCCCCACTTGCCCACTCGCTATTTTTTACGACAGCGTTTTACAAGATACAATGTATTTGTTTACAGAGATTGATAGGAATGAAACCCTAGTTCTTAGATTTAAAGTTCTGTGTACTAACCTTTGTACATTGCATGGCAGCTTAAAAATAAAGTTATCTCTTGGACATGTGATAGGGAAGGCTTTACAAAGACAGAATGACATGCCTATGTGATAGTGTTTATGATGCTGGACTTGTTATCATTGGATAACTTGTCTCCAGTTGGTTAGTATCACATCTATAGCCTACCTAGTTGTTTCCTTGAGCAAGAAACTTTATCCTACTGGCTGAATTCAGGGTGGACCAGGAGTCCCAGGAGATGGACTCAAGAGATTAATCTAAGTTGTAGTAACTTGTTTCACTATCAAGCTTTAACTAGAGCTATCACAGAAGTGATGAATACTGCCACCATGTCAAAGGGGAAGGACATTTGATCCAATTAATTGGCAACAATCCTTGAAGTATCGACACAGTTGTTACAGGCCCCACACTCTTAACAAAGTAAACGATGGTGCCATGTCATTTTAAAATCCATCAATCCATGGTGGAATTATAGCCCAAACAAGATTTGGGACAGGTGGACAAAATGACTCCTATATAGCCCCCACCACTAGTAGAGGTAGGGGTATAATAAATTTGTACCAACAAAGTAATCATAAAAAAGGAAAAGTAAGTTTATCATGTTTATTTAATTATAACTACAATTATAAAAATACAATATCATAAAATATAATCATTCTAAAATACACCAACTTTTCTACCCAGAGTTGTCTTTCTTGATCACTGATATAATATCCACATCCAGTGACCATGAACCAACATTTTATTACTGTGGCCAGCTCCCCTAACTAGCTCACTAAAACACTTCTATACCATGACTAGCTAGGCTAGAAGCTAATCTTTTAACAAGGAGTTGACATTTTATATTCCATAAAAGAATATAAGGATTAATTATAGAATATGAGCGTATAGTATAACCAACATGGATCAGACATTTAACATGGTTCTAATAGATTTTACTGAAAGAAAACCAACAAAACCTTGCATTTTGCTTTAAAACTTTTTCTTAACAAGAATGTTTGCAACAGATGAATTCATAGAAAACATCACTTCAAAAATATAATAAATTTTTATTACATGTAAACCATCATTACTCTGATTATCCTCCCTTTGCAGCTCAGTAAATACTCTACAGTTACTTCACTAAAGTGAAAGAGACTGAAACATTGGGCAAATGAGCAGGAGTATATACAGATTACAGATTAGTCATTAGATGACATCAAAACCAAAGCAGAATATCTTATATATTCCTTAATCTTCGTCACATGATCAGAACCTCCCTACCATACAACGACAGAGATGTTTCTGATGTATAAAGTTAGACAACTCTATATAGAAATAAAACAATCTTTCAATACAACAATCATAACCATTGTTACAACATAGTTTAACAAAATTGAGAAAATTTAATGTAATTTTACTACATTCCGTAGTGTTTTCTGAAAAATCTGGACTCTTCAAAATCAACAAAACTGAGAACATTATGTTTTTACTATAGTTACGTACAGAGTTATCTGAGAAATTTATAATCTTCTGAATTCTGTATGTTTGTCTAGTCTCAATTTTGAACATTGGAATCAGTCATCGCCTAAAATTTTCTCAAGCACTGGCCGAAGTAACTGTTTTATAGAAAAGAGCAACATGATCAACTAGCCTAACTTCTAGAACATGAAATAAGTAACTTTCACTAGCCCAAATCAAACTACCCTAGTCACAGGCTTCAGGCTATTAGGTTACTATTTGCAAGTTATACAGAGAAAAGTAAAATTATCAACAAGTCCAACTATATGAAATAAGTAATTTTCAGTAGCCCAAATCAAATTACCTCAGTCCCAGGCTTCAAGGTATTAGATTAAGGTGATGATTATAAAATGCAAAAAAGAACATCTGGATTACTAATACTTATAGATGGTCAGCCGATTGCTATCACATTAAGCACAGGCTCCTAGCTCACAATACTCTAATTCATATATGGCAGGTTTAGCACTAAAGGTCGTATTTCGCCTTTTTTTAACTGTTTTGTGCTAAATCTGCGATATTTATATATATAATAATGAATGAGAGTATCGTTGAGTTAGCAACCTGTGATATTGAGCCTAATAAATGCTTTGAATTTTTATTTAAGACTCATGACATCTACCATCATTTAAGGCAGAACTTCAAGTAGTTAGATTTTGGTTGAAAAAAATCTGGATTTGGAAATCTTGCTTAATATTTGGAAAAAAAATACCAGAAAAAAATTTAGATCAAAGTTCAATAATTAGTACACCTTCGGGTTGACCATTTACTTGATTGCTAGTTTGTAACAAAAACTGAATAGAAAATATCATATATTCAATACAATGTATGTATTGTACTTCAAAACATACTATAAGCATATGGACAGGTCAGTACAAAACTAGTCTAACTATATAAAGAAGAATGTAGACTTGTATAGCACTAGCTTATTGATGTGCATTGTTCCCTTTTTGTAAAAAGTTTTCTTTTATATAAAAAGCGTTATAAAATATGGGAACAAAAATGTACTTTGGTAAAAAAAACGACTTGACCTACTTTTAAATCAGAACATTAAACTACAAACATATTCTAATTTCTAATTGATGACCAAGTGAACCAACCAACGTTTTCTAAATTTTAATTTTGAGTCATTTTCTCATTCAATACAGAAAGTGTAAATATTGATAAAAAAAGTAGACAATGTCACATTTGTTTCCAATGTTTGGTCATGTGGGCGTTCTAACAATAAAAAACACATTGTGTAATCTTTAGTAAAAATAAGCCTTTTTTTCAAGTATGACACTCAAAAGAAAAAATGTTCCCAATTATGTTCGATACAAGATAGAGGTACAATTTTAACGGCGGAATCATTTTATTAAGAATACATTAAACATTAAAAGTTCTTCACTTTGTCAATTAGTTATGTATTTAAAATACATTCAACTTTTATTCAATTATAATGTTATCTATACGACATATATTGTTCAATTTTTCATTTTTGTACAAGTAAAGTCATATTTAAATAGAACAAACAGCTTGCAAGTGAATAAAGGATTAAATATTAAATACATAGCTTTTTAACTCTTCCACAACTATTGTGATATATATTATATATTTTTTCTAAAAAGAAATCTAAATTAAAAAACTTAATTTATTATTACAACAATGAAGTTACTGTTTCATATTTAAACACGGTTGGATTAGAGATATAGACATGGGCAGCATATTATCAAAAATCTTACAAACATTTTACAATACAATATAGAAGGATTTATGACTAAAATCCATCGTAAGATGCTTGATAATAGTGTTTATGTCTCTGGGTTGGATACAAAAAAATATTCATATCATCTGTTGAATGCCAGAAGGGGCTATCAGCATTTTTTATACATGTACTTATAAGAAACAGGCATTAATACATTTGGGCTTGTATGTAAAATCAGTCTGAGTTCAAACCTGAAGTTTGTGTTTTATTATAGTATACAGGGAGGTTAATATAAAGTATTGAACCTGAAAGCCGCCCCGCTAGCTCATTTGGTAGCACGCAAGTCTTCTGATTGAGGGGACGTGGGTTCGATTCCCAGGCGGGGCATACTTTCGTGGAGCTTGGTCATGAAATTTTTTCCACGGCCATTCTCCCTCCTATCAATGATTCTTACATGTAATTATGTAGGGCAGTTGTCAGTCACTAACTAAAGTATGCGCTCAGTAGTTGGTTAACAGCTAAATCCAGAGATTTAGCCTTTCCAGGAACAGCGAGTAGGTTGACTGACCACCGTTAAATGACCTATACAATGTGTTGCTACGGCATTAAAACCCAACAAAAACAAACAAAATTTAACCTGAATGTCTATTGATTTTCCCATACATGTATTAGGTCATTATTGGTGATAGCCCCTTCTGGCTGCCCGATTTTACGTAACTTATGTAATAGCAAGAAGGGTCCAACAACATGTATTATGTCAGTCAGTTTATAAAAAATTTATACTCTTAATGTAAGAGACCAACATAAAATTGAAGTTTCAGCATACAAGACTCCTGAATAATGAAAATTGATGTTACAAGTCACTGGTAAACCAAACACTGTGTTAAAGTGGTTGTTTTAATTATTGCCAAATATAGTCTGTATCTTAAACTGCAGCAGTTATATTAACAGTGGTCGAACACACTATGAAAGGGATCATGGGGACCCTGGTTTGAACCCAAAACAATGGCAACACTAATTTTCTTAAGTAATAAATTTAGCCTACCAATGGTTCACAACAACCATTTCATAAATCCAGTGAAGTGGTGGTTAAGAGCCCTAACCTTTTCACTCAATTAGTCCTTTGATTTTAATTTTCTATATGAGACCAATGTTTGACCCCATAATTTTTTATTTCCTTAACAATATATACCAGTCAAGCAGACTTTCAGTAAATGATTCATTACAAAGTTTTAAGAAATCAATGGTTCAGTGCAAAACTAGACCAAACCTTTCCTAACTTACATATAGGTAAGACTAGCCTAGTGCTGACCCATGGCAATGTTACAAGTTAAACATACAGAATGGACATAAAATATTTAATATAGACAAAGTTGACATAAAGAATTAACATTAGAGGTGACTATATTAAACAGTTCAACTATTTTATAACAAATATATGTTTATACAAACCACATGTTAACTTTCCAACTTGTATAATACAGAGCCAACCAAATGTCTGGAGACATTTGTACTTTGTTGGCCTACTAAATAGCTTGAATCGAAAATCTGATATCCATTTATTTTGAAGTGGTTTTTAACTTTGTTTAAAATTTCATCATGGTTCTGTTTAGTTTTGGAGGGTTTGGAATGTCAGATGCTGAATTTTATAAATGTGATGTATTAATGAATTTGTTTTCATTTCATCACCATACAAAATATAATAAAACTTACATATCTATGTATGTATCAAAAACAATCATTGAAATTAAAAAATTTCAGAATTTTTTTTTTGTCTCTGAAACTTTTGGTGGGTACTGTACAAAAATATAATATTATACAAACTGAATCAATATTGTACATACAAGTTATACCCTTTTATCAACAATATTTTGTTTGATTACAACGAGCTCATCGAACCAGTTTTCCTCAATAAAATTTTGGTTGATTACAGCAAGCTCACCGAACCAGTTTTCCTCAATAATATTTTGTTTGATAATTTACCACAGCTAGCTTTTCTTCATTTCTATTTACCAGGTTCTTGCTTACCCTTCTTCTTTTTCCAGTAATGCCTCAGTCCCATAAAATTGTGGCTTGTTGCGGACCCATACATGCAGACAGTTGTAGGCCAAGCCTTGCATATTAAGGTGACGCTACGTACATGGCACAAAACAACACACCCACATCGAGCCGTAGCATGTTTAATCCATACTTGGCCACGATTTTGTTCAAGATTTGACTTTGAAACTGATACATGTATCTTGGACTCATCTCACGGACCCTGGTAAAAACATAACAGTCTGTACGGTTACCCTAGAGTTTGTACGGGTCATTGCGGAGCTTGACCGCACAATGCCCTCACGCGGCTATTTTTATGTTTATGGGACTGTAGCATAACTAGGCAAGATCCTTCTCAGAAGTATTGTTGCACAAAGAGCAGACAACTTCTCCTTTTATAAAGAAAATTCAGATAAAATACCAAATTTCACAGAAGGTTATAAAACCCATTTTTTCAGATTAGAAAGTAAACTAGGAGCTGACAACATTAACCTACATAGAGGAAATTTAACATTTATTCACAATGTTAATACAATCATATTCATGTATAGCAAACAGGTAACCTTAATTGACAATAAATACCTCATGTAGTACCGGTAAGTTCATTATTTTTGACAAGCACATATTCTTGCCTTGGTCCTTTCTTGCACGAACGTACCAAGTAAACTTTGTCAGCATGTATTTTGTGATCTTGGGAGTAAGATATAGAAATTAAATGAGGAAATTATTATTGGTTTTTTATACATATTTCATCAAATACAAAACGTATAATCCTTTAAATTGACAAATAAACCAGAAATTTATCCCTAAGTTGTATCATTTACTCATCTTATATTAAAAACATGGTTACAAAATGGGATATTAATACCTTATATGTACACAAACATTTTCCTTTGTGATGTGTAATGTGAGATGAAACCACATACTTGAAATTCAATCAAACGTCTGCACAAGGATATCCTATGTATCAAAAACATAAAATTTATCCAATTTTAATCTTCAGGTGCATGGTACCGCTAAACTCAATAAATATTAATGTTACACCTTCAACTTCTATATTCTGTAATTTTGTGTCTGAAGAAAATTCATTTTTGATAAGGTCAAGGTTGTTTCAATGTCAATATAGCAACTTGTATAAACCAAGTTCAAGGCCATTAGTAAATATAAGAATTTAGAACTACAAAAATTGTATCAAATACATGTGTTTTTTTTTCAAAACTAAACAACAAATAGTCTCATTTACAGAAACGAGAGGAGGTAAAGCACTTTTTTGTGGGAGCGAACAATACAGGACAATAAACAACAAAAGTAAACAACATGTACACAATAAATACTGCACTACAATAAGATAGTTTGTAATACAATATTTTCATTACAAGTACAATATTTCACATCAAAAATTAAACTTAACAAAGAAAAACTAGACAATAATATTTAAGTAAGTTTCATTTATTTTGAAAATTATGTTGAATAATAAAGAACTGCTATTAAGACCACAAAGGACCCTATATAAATATATATAGGGTCCTTGAGACCACTGAGTGCCAAAACACCATTTTGGGAGAAGGGGCCCCAGCCTTTTTCTTGGAAAAAAATTAGGATGGTATTCACTTAATTAAGGATATTTGACCAACTTCATTGCTAGTAAAAAAATACCTTATAAATGTTACAAAATCAATGAGATAATCCATCAAACTATTTGGAAATAGAAACCACATAGACTCTTATCAAATTGAAAAAAATCAACTTTTTGTCCAAGGCCTTTCTATCCTAAGGTAGTGTGGGGATTTTTTATTGGACTGGGGTATTTCAAGACCAAACTGGGGGAAAAGGAGTTAATTACATTTGGGGGCAGCCTTTTTCAGCCTCTTCCAAGAATAGTGTTCTGGCCCTGTTTGCAAAAGCAAACATTTTAATAATTTTTATGTCCCGTCACTTAATTTGAGTAGGAAAAGGGTCCTCATATTGCAACCATTCTGCTAATAAGTTAAAGCATATACATGTATATAAAATACAATGATATAAAGTTATACATAAAACTATCACACATAAAACTATCATACATTTAAAATATTTTACTAAGTACACATGCACTCATTCCTCATCTTCTATTCAACAGAATGACTATAATTATTTATGATAATGAGAGTAAAAGCTAATATAAGTATCTAATGCATGAGAGAGTCTTTGACTATATGTAAAACAAAAATAAACAAGTTTGCATTCAATGCAATACATACATTACTGTACAACATACATGAAATAATAATAATGATGCATTTTAAAATATTTTCAATTATTGTGAGTATTAATATTTTCAATTCCTGTCAAATACATGTATAATTAAGACTACATTACAATATTCTGATTTCAAATAGAGGGAGGGAGGTGTTAGTAAATATGAGTTTTGACTAATTTGATGATGATAATGAACAACATTATGCCATGGTCACACATTAAGGGGGTCACCACAGACCATCACAGATTACATCTGGATTTAGCAATCTATATAAATCTGTGGATAATCTGCAATCAAGTGTCAGGACTCAACATCAATTCTTAAAGTAAGTTGCTCAGACAAAAAGCTATATATTTTACTTGCTCTAACCATATATTTACTAGAAGTATCAAGATGCCCAAACACAAATAATGGTTGTCAAGTGAAGTGTGACCATAACTTCAGTAAAGTGTGACCATAACTTGAGTGGAATGAGACCATAACTTAAGTAAAGTGTGACCATGACTTAAATAAAGTGTGACCATAATGTAAGTAGAGTGTGACCATAACTTATATGAAGTGTGACCATAACTCTAGTGAAGTGTGACTATAACTTCAGTAAAGTGTGACCATAACTTGAGTGGAATGAGACCATAACTTAAGTGTGACCATAACTCAAGTAAAGTGTGACCATAATGTAAGTAGAGTGTGACCATAACTAATATGAAGTGTGACCATAACTCTAGTGAAGTGTGACCATAACTCAAGTGAAGTGTGACCATAACTTAAGTGAAGTGTGACCATAACTTAAGTGAAGTGTGATCCTAACTTAAGTGAAAAGTGACTTAAACTTTACACAAGTGAAGTGTGACCATAATTTTAGTAAAGTGTGACCATGACTTTAGTAAAGAGTGACTATAACTTTACCATAACTTAAGTGAAGTGTGACCATGACTTTCATGAAGTGTGACCATAAGTTAAGTAAAGTCCAAAATTGTGTGACCAAAACTTTAGTAAAGTTCAAAACTCAATGAAATATTTTTATCTTACAACATCAATTGACAATTCATATTTAAATAAGGCACATTTGATTACAAACACAACATTTCTCATCTAGAATATGTTCTTGTATGTCATATTGTATGTTACACATACTGATATAATGACACAGTTCATATTTAGTGGCACACCAAGAATCACACAGCCATTGTTATTTAGCTCAGAGTCAATTCTAGTCCATCTTCAAACAAATGCTAACTATTTATACACATCTTTAAATGAACTGTCCATAAGAATTGTATTCGGATAATTTTGTTTATTCCAGTAATTTATTCACTACTATTTTTTCCCTCATGTTTTCTAATATTAGAGTACTTAATTTTATAGATGTTACTAATATCTTCAGTTTCACTTGTACAATTTTTCTTCTTCATTTTTTCCACAATAAATGTAATTGACACTGAAACGATAATAATAATTATCATAATAATAATAATAATAAAGACTTTATTTAGCAAGGCCACACATTTGAATAAATTCAATCTTCCATGTGAACCTCCTTATATATAGAATATACTGGTAAACATTTTAATTGAATGATACATTATAACAAATACATGTAGTAAAAAACTAAAGCCATCACAAATGCTAAGGATTGAAGAAGAAAACAGTGAAAAATCTGCCTTCACTCAGAGTTTTAAAGAGCTTTTTGCTGCCCATCATATATAAAGCTCCAGTTTTATGCTTATTGCATACACCTTGGAAATCCTACCAACATTAGCGTGCTACAGTGACAAGTCAATGCTTTTTTTTGAGTAGGAATAATGTTGGTAGATTTTCGTGGGTGTTTGCAAAATGTATAAAACTGATGTTGGAGATGTGATGCACAGTAAAAAGTATACACTTTTTTGCTTAGCCTGGCATAGATATCATGAGATTCTGAAAAGATTTAAAGTACCTATAGCTCTTTAAAAATTTGAGTCGAGACAGATTTTTCAGTTTTCTTCTTGAAACAATAGCATTTGTGACGTCACAGTCACATGGTATTGCCACTGTGTTATGTCGTATTAATCGCCATTTTTTACAGTGATAGAATACATTAATCAATAGAATAATTATCCTATTTTATAGATGTTGACAAATAACCTTGAAATAACTCTGATATTTGAGTCTGTCATGTAAAATATGTTGATTTCAATGAATCATATCCCATGCATTTTCTTTTTATTTTAATCTCAGTTAGGATAAACAAGGCCAAACAAACTAATTAAACATTACATCTTGTTTCTGCAAGTTTCTTCATAACTAAGTCAAATACTGCCATATAGTCAACCTACGATGACAAAGCAAACATTAAGATTTCTTTGAATTAATTATAACTAAGTCAGGGCTCAACATTAAAGGTCATCCTATTGCCCCTGACGACCCATATTTGGGTCTACGCAACCTCAGTTACCTGTTACTGCTATTAAAGATATGGTTCAGGCAAGTTAAAAATATAGCTGGCAGTCCATTTAGGGCAAAATTAAAAGAAAGAAAAACAGTTGCAGTAAAAACAAGCATTTTTTAAAGAAAACTCTAAGTTCAAGGGTGATAATTCTGAAAAAATGTATTTAGAGTTATGGACCTTGTCACATGAGATGTGGTTGATAATAAGAAATGTGTAATTAAAATTTGAAGTTGATACCTTAAGAAATAAAAAAGTTATAGTAAAAAATATTTTACTGCACACAAACATTAATCAGAAATGTGGACGCCGACGCTAGAGCGAGTAGGAGAGCTCTTCATTTACTTCCTGAAAGTCAAGCTAAACCTTAGTGTCAAGCCCTGCAAAATCTTAAGTGCAAATAAAAAAGCTGAGCATACAGTGAGGTAGGCATATATATAAAGAACTAAAGAGAATATTTCTACCAATCACCAGGGCTGGGAATTAAAGGTTGTCCTATTGCTCCTAACAAGCTATATCTACAATGTATATTTGGGTTCGGGCAACTTGTGGGCAACTTGTTACTGCTAATAAACAATTGGCCAAAATTGGGCAAGTAAATTATATAGCTCATTCAGGATAACTTGAGACAAATCAACAATATTCTAAGTAAACAATGTCTCATGTTATCCTAAATCAGCTATATCTGATTGTCCAACAGGCAACCTACTTTGAAATTGAATGTCTAGCCCTGGTCATTCATCAGACAAAAGTTTGGTTACAAGTAACAGTTACCAGAACCACAAGATAATTTTGTTTTGGCCTAAATGGCTAAACCACAAAAAAAACGTCTAAAACTGAATCTAAACATCTTAACAAGTACATACATTGTAATACCATTAACATGATTAATTAAAAAACAGAGTCATGTATAACAAGTTGGCAAAATGTTTTACTATACCATTTGATTAATGATATATTTTAGCTACTCACATAGATTCACCATACACTTAGTGTATTGATACACAGAATGCACAAAATTTACATCACCATTAAATAGAGTATCATTTTACAAAATCTAATTAAACCGGTATTACCTGCTCAAGGCAAATAATCAAGATTTTATGTACTAAGCTAGGATATCGTCATGGTTACAGATTAAAGTTAAAATATAGTACATACATGACAAAATTTGATCTACAAATGAAGATCTAAGATTTTTTACAGAGGAAATCAGACTGGAGTATTCTACTGGCTGCAAGATTGGAAGAATTCTAACCATAACAGTATTATTTATAGGCCATATTTTAAGTGTTTGAATTTTAAATGTATAAGAATAAAAAGTTATCTTTGGTTGTCTTAAAACATTCTGTTCTATGAAATCACAAATATTCTAAATTATGGTTGTCCAAACATATAATACTTAGTTTTCTCAAACTAGTACTGGTTGAAATAAACAACTGGATGAATTTTGAGGCGGCATCTTTCACTTTTTGTTCATTCATTTTGAAAATTTAAGACACCCGTGTACATGTAGTCTATGGGGCACACTCTTCATATTCAGGTAGTTTCATGTGTAATATACAAAACCAACCAAAATTTTGCAGACATTTTCACTGTATAGGCCTACTAAATAGTTTTAATAGAAAATTAGATAACTGTGTAATGCTTTTTAGTTTTGCTATTTTTTTGTTTTGATTCGTTTTTAGTTTAGACTAAAGAGCTAAAGTAATTTAAAACTATTATTATGGACGCAAATAACTTCGATCATGATGTTTGTGGGTTTCGGGATGCTGGATGCTGAATATCATTGATATGATGGAATCATGAAATTTGTTATCATTTCTTATCATCAACCATACTTAATATATTAAAAACAAAGGTTCTTCAACACAATCATTTAAACTTGAGAATTGGAGTGAATGTCCTTTGTCTCCAAACATTTGTTAGTCACTGTACATGTATTGATTAAAAGAACTTGTTTGTTACAGGTGTAAGTTACCTGACAGTCCTTGTTTACATCAATATTGTGGTCAGTTACCATGGCAACTAAACTATACTATCTGGTTACCAAGATATCAAGTAAATAAAACATACATATGCTAATTGATGAAATCAATATTTTTATCACACTGGTTGACAAACAGAGAATGCAAAATGTAACTTATATACTAATTCATTTTAGCTCCAATGTTAAACAATTTCTTACAAATTATTATCACTTTCAAGTCTGCTACCTGGTTACCAAGTCCTGAGCTAGTTACTTAGGATAAAGTGTCTTGCTCAAGGAAACAACGGGGTAGGTTTTTGATGGGATTTGAACCAACAAGGAGCTGGCTATCCAATGATTACCAGATCAATATCCCAACCACTTGTCTACGCCTGCTCCTTAAATGTAAGGTTTGATATTTTAAACCACATTTTAACATTTCAGTCATATTGTGGGGGGTCAGTTGTCCTACTAAGGTCCTTGGATAGACCTAGATCTCTAGACTCATGATTTTAACCAAGAAACATTAAAGCACATACCCCCATCAGTGCCTGAAGAGTTCACTACCAACTGAGATAGGTGGGAGAATGTTCAAAAGGAAATATTTCATGACCAACACAGCCAATGTATGTAGGTTGCCTCAGTCTAGTTATCCAGTCTTCACAAACTTTCATCAGCATTAGACAATTGGTACAATGAAATGAAATTTTTTACTGGACCAAATTAAAGTTGACCGGACAGAAAAAACCTTAGTGATGCAATGTCTGTTAAAATATGCTGTCCATTTTAATGATTATATTAAAAATGAAATACATAACAACAGACTGATAATGATTCTTTTATTAAATTAGGATAATGGAGGTTGTAAAATGTTGGTGAACCATCAGACTAAAAGTCACATACTGGACCAACTGAGATTTCTGTAGACTCAGTTCATGATCCACTGGCTAAATTCTTGACCGTTATCAAACTCATGACCAACTGATTTGTTGTTAGATTTGCTACCATCTGAGCAAACCATGTAGATAACAGTGAATGCAAGCATACTATAATAAGTTAACATGAATCAGTTACCAGATTTTTCAATTTTTTTGTTAAATAAATCATGTACATTTTTACTCTCGCATTTTTAACTTATGATCTATAGGGTTTGACTATAAGTATTCAAAGATCTATTCAAATATTTCAATATTAACATATTAACCACAAATGTATCAAGTTTCAAGTTAAACATGTTTCTCAGTTCAAAGCTTAAGATGGTTAGCAAACCCATCAATGACACTATATACACAAGTCATGCAGTATACAGGATTCATACAAATTTTGAATAACAGAATTCCATGAATTTTCCATGATTCCTCTCAGTTTTCCATGATTCCTCTCAGTTTTCCATGATTCCTCTCATTTTTCCATGATTCCTCTCAGTTTTCCATGATTCCTCTCATTTTTCCATGATACAACAGAAACACACACACAGAACCCAAGACAAGAACAATTATATTTTTTATTTTTCAGATTTCTTCGTAATACTGCAGCTGATAATTATTGTTTGTTAAATTTTCATAACCAAGCGTGATTTGTACCCAATTAACATTAAAGTTGCAATTAATGTTTTTCATTCATTTTTTGGTTGAAATATAAATACATGTAGGTATAAAATAGTTTTTTTCCCTGACAAATTCAACTTTTTGCATAATGTTTTCTAATTTTCCATGACTTTTCAATCAATGATATTTTTCCCAAGATCAAAATTCCTTGATTGTTCCAAAAAAATTCTCATTTTCCATGATTTTTCCAGTTTGTACCAACCCAGAGTATATATGTAATATTGAATTTGTTGCTTTGGGAACATGCCAGACTCTTTGGGTATAAAAAAATTGAATAACAAATTTTGACCCTTTCTTCAAATGTTAAAAGGAACTTAAATGTATATAATAAATCATCAAGTTCTATTTTTTGACTAGGAGAAAAAACAGAACAAACATCAACTACATATAGTACATTAAATATTACATTCACGTTTTTATACAAATAAAGAAAGTTTAACACTTCAAGCCATCTAGCTCAATGTTAAAGCTATTCCCAAAAAAGTTCAATATTTTAAACAAATACAACGACCATAACTGGTCATTTACATTCAAACAAACATTAAAATTCTTTGATCCTAAACAATTCAGGAAAAATAAGCTTATAATACAAGTAAATACTTCAGTATACAATTAAGGTAAATGGTCAATACAGGGCCAAGGTAGACAGGATGTTGATAATCCTAACATGTGATTATTTAATTTTTTTAGGACAAAATTCAGAACTAGAATTTAAAGAGCAGAGTGTTGGGTCAATAATTAAATGTTAGAAGCCAAATGGCAATCATGAGTAAAAAGTAAGTATTTGGACCCATCAGCATACAGGTGAAATAAAAGTGGTTTACTGATTGGATAGGAAAAATATAATTTATACTGACATAAAAGTCAGTCAAGGACTCAACGACAAAAAGATATTATATTGAGGCAGGGAATATGTGATTTTAAGGAACATCCTGATTAAGCACTTTCCATTACTGCTATAAGGCCACAACAAATTGATCATATGTTCTATGGATTCGCTTGCACCTTAATTTTGCCAGTTTTTACACAAAAAAATATTTTTATTTCCTCGCTCGCTCATAAAAATTTGGTCAAACCACTATATAAAGCAACTGAATTAAGATTTTTTAAATTTTTTTTCTTTGCTCGCTCGCCCCATTTTTTTCTAGAAAAATCCGTAGAACATATCATCAACTTGTTGTGGCCTAGTTGCTATGATTATTCTACTACTGTAGCACAATCAATGTAGTGATTATTATTCTAAAGTAGAGTAGCAGGGCACTGCACGCTGCCCTTTTTTCCTCATCCCTGCGCTTTTTGCTCCACACGATGCAGAAATAGTTACTTTAAAATATCAACCATTGGGTACACGGATCATACGCCCTGCCCCTATTTCCTGACTCTCTGCTCTTTCCTGAGTTCTAGAAAAAAAACTACAAGGTGATAAAATAGTACAGTTCGTTTTTTCTCAACTGTCAAAACATGAATAATTTTATGGTGACTTTTTTCTAACATTGTGATATTGTGACAGTGTGTATACAATCACTGTGAAATTATTCAAACTTTGACATTTGAGAAAAAAATGGGTTACACATTACCTTGAACTATTCTATAAATACTGCTATAATATGACACATTTGGAAGTACTTTTGTCACATTTACATCTTTCATCCTCAGGTATACCACGTAATACAAGATCTATATGTCTCCCACAACCTGTAAACACATGGTACATAAATTAATATTGAAATTAAGGGAGTTCAAGTGCCGTATTATACCTTCGCTACATATAATACATATTCAAAGAGCAAATTTTACTGTTGTATAAAATCATTATACCACGACATGTCAAGTAATATCTTTAAAAATTATCTAAATGTTTGTATGCTACACAAAAAATCATATATTCTAAACATGATCTGTAATCAGATCAGGTGACAGAATAAAATAATGTATGTGATATACAAGTACATATAAGACTTAAGACTAATTAGGGGTCATTTGGGCAATTAATAAATAATTGTCACAATTTTGCCCTTCCCTTCAGAATTTTTAGCTTCAGCTTTTTAACATTTTTTCTCATGTGGGGCTTTAACCCGTTTATTAACAGTATTCACATGGGTCCTCTAGCTCTAAAGACCTTAAGCCAAGTTCTAGAATAATTTCCACAGTGAGTATAAATCATTAACGTACGCTCTTAAACTATATTAAAAGTACTTTAATATAACATTAAAGTCAAGACTCAAGTTGAAGTTTAAGCATACTGTTTTTACAGCTAGAGTATTCAATATATAAACCTATCCTCTTCCTTCATCAACTGTCATACATCAGGGAATTAGATACACATTATCTATGTCTCTGCATACATCAAGTAAAAAATGAATAATAAATTACATGAGTAATAAACTTCACGGTAAAATGATGTAGAAAAATTAGAACACAACTCAACAGTGAGTTTAAATTTGATTTATTACAATCATTCAAATTATTAGTAAGCTGTGCTTAATTAACACTTAGTAAGTGACTTACCTGCCCAGGTAGGCTTTCCACATTTCCTGCACTGGACTTTTTGACACATGTTGATGAAAATTTACTGATAATTTAAAGTTGACATTAAGTTCAATGCATTGTAAACTGATTGAAGTTATCCAACAGCCTTTCTGTTTCACTATTGCATGTGTTTATGTATTTACCGTGTTCACTGAACTGTAACTTTACTTTTGGTAGACAGGAGTAGTCGTTCTTGGGCAAGTTTAAATTCAGGAATCCGGGTCATATTCCGTATACAAATTCAGATAAAGTATACAACTGTAAATACACAAATACACTCACAATGATGCTTTATTATATTATACTATTTCACTTTTCACTGAATTTGATCTAAAATACATCACAGAGTTTGACCAAAGTCAAAAATACATTGCTGTTTTGATTTTTGCTCGATTTAGAAATATTTCGTGTGTGTAAAATCTAGTAATTTCATATGTATCTCACAACCTTCTATAATTGTAAATGTTAAAGGTATTTTGGATAAGTGCATTTGTTAGCATGAGTTAGTACACGGGTTATTTAAATGTGGACATTTTATATTGACCAAAACGGCCACTGGGAGTGAAGTCTGTATTTATAAATAAGTGCATACTCAGTCATGAATATATACAACGTCAAGCTCGGAAAGTCCAAGAAACTGGAGCCCAACTCACTTCTTCACACCTTTAACTAGCATGTCGTGGTACCTTTCATACGAGAGAGCGCAAAATAATAAAACTTCTTGAATGTAGATAGACTTCATTTGAACGAAATGCATATGATATCTTATAGGACCATCTTACTACACACTACACATCTCCAGAAACATACAAGTATGGCAAAGTCTTCATAAATATGATATGGTCATTTTCGTAGCCATTGGTTATAGAGATTCTCGGTCGAGAATTACCGAGTCTTGATAACCTCTGTGTACAAGAATGACCATAGGCCTACCATATAATGACTTTGAGAATGCCCATTAAAATATTGCTTGTTGACATCACTGCAATCTCCGTAAACAGAGATCCTGTTCTACTCGCGTTGTCGTACTGGATCTCTACTTAGTCAATGCAAGGTCACGTCGATATGAACTTTGTATTGACCAATCAATGCGTAGCTTTCATCTAGACGAAAACACTATTAATCACATTTTGATTTCGTAATTTCTATTTTTAGACCAAGGTTTGCATGCAAATTTAACAGCGGTATTATTTACAGTCTGCGATTGGGTGGCTCATTTCAAATTGCGTGACGTAGACGGTGTAAACAAGTTACGTATCATAACAATTTCGTCATTAATATTATAATGAGAAAAGGTCACCTGAACGTGACCTTCGTTTGGAAAAGGCCAGATCTAAATTAGCGAGTATGCGAGCGGTGAAATTTTAGATCGGGTTTTAATCAGATTGACATCACTGATGAGCATTTTCAACATTTTATTTCAGATTAATCTCATATTGAGGAGTTTTCCGCAACAACAACATAAACATGTACACATTGTGTCGATCTCTACTGAGAATTAATAAATCATATGCCTACCGACATCTTAAAATAAGATTATCGAGGAGCCTTCTCTCTCTCCACGTACAGTTAAAACTTAGTGCCATATTATACAAGTATCCAATTTTCATGGCAGGGCGAACAGGTCTGTCGCTGCCTAAAATCGAATCACTCCCATCCGGATTCGAAATTTTGTCTGCACTCAACAAAATAGTTAAAGTTGCTACTCTGCGGTGAAGTTTGAATACTTTTCTTAAAGAAACAGTACTGATTATGACGATACTGATGATACACAACCAAGCTGCCAAAGGTATCACTTTTCAAGGAAAGAATAAACAAACAAAACACCTTTTGAACATATAGCATGTTTTATTTCCATAGAAACTCGGAACCCACACTGTATAAGCAAATATCTGGTAAAAAAGGACAGTGTAATTTAATTATGATACTCTTCCAGAGTATATAATTGAGTCATGTGATAAAGTTAAACATTAAATAAAATGATAATATATATAATTATAACAAAATAAAATCGTTAAAATGTAAAAACCCCAAATATTAGTAGATTTTCGAAATACTTACATTTATATTGCAAAATACATGCATGCATATCCTAATATGTAATAAATAAATTAGTTATAATCACATGGTCTTCAATAAATCATTATATTATATATATATTATTATAATTATCACGTATCACGGAATATTTTTCGAATCATCTCGGCAATTTCCGTGACAGGAGCAAATGTGAGCATCGGAAAATGGCGAGTTACTCCGAATTGGCAAATTTTAATCTGTGAGCGATTTTCTTACAACATAATATTCAGATTTCCTTTTCATGTATTTGATATCACAGACAGTTAATTTGTGAACAATATCATTCCGATGTTAATGATACAGAAAACATGAAATAATTAAAAGATCGATCAAGTGGATCTAACAGCTGAGTCATAGAGGAGGGTCACGTGGTACAAGAACGAAACCTATGGCGTCTAATTTGGCGGGAAAATAGAAGAAAACATTTGGAAGTGATAGTGCAAATGAAATATGAAATGTCTTATTAAAAGAAACACACGTTTAATTATATGTATTAACAATGAGAGAATAATTATCAAAGCATGTACACCAGACGAGTCATATATATATATATACATCTATTGCCAAGTTCAGTCAAGGACCCTGTATATAGAATCAATGGTACAGCAGGGTGATGTCATTATGATATAAAGCAAAGTAAAATGTGTCATCAAGTAAGAAGGCGTCGTTGATTACTAAACTCGAAAGATTTTCTAACTTGATTTCATTTCTAGATCATTATGAGTATTTACATACAATTATCACGTTTTTTTTACCTCGTATGCCTACACCAGAGATTATAAGACCTTTGATTAAAGAACTTTAACTAAAGCCAAAACTCATTACATTGGGTAGTTGCGCTGTTTCTTCATCCTTTGAATAAAGGGAAGTAATCTCTATGTGTAGTTTTACCACTGCCACAACAAGTAACAAACTCCCCGTAGCGGTTACTTCCCTTTATTGAAAAAAAGACGCTACAATTGACGTAACTAGTGTTACGGGTTTATGGCTGCCGATTGGGAACTTTGACGCGCTCTGATGTACAAAACTGTACAAGACTAAAATTCTTTGAGCAGAAAATATAGATGGTAATATATAAAAGAACGTAGTAAAAAGTAATATAAAATATGAAATGGGACGATAATTATATTTTACATAACTATTATAAATATAGATAATTGTATTAACATGTATTATTTGAACTGTACGTATAACACGCAGTAAACAAAACAAAAAAAAAGTTTGTAGCTAAAACTAAAATGTGACGTAGATTTAGCGAGAGATAAGCCTATACAATGTTTTAGCTTGAACATTTCTATTAACGATGTTCAAAGAATAAATTGCTATCACTGGATTGCTGCAAGATAATAGCAAATAATAAAAACTTTGTGAGCACTTTTATAAAAATATTTTTTCTGCAAACATAAAATAAACACGCATACTGATTACAGGGTTTTGATCACTGCAAAAATTTAACAAAGTACAACAGTTCTTGTATAATGATTCAATGTACATTGATTTCAAACATTTAACATAGAAAATACAAAAACTAACAATTTTATGAATTCATTAAAACTAATCACAACCACTGTCATGTTTAATAATAACAATATGTCCATAAATAATCTACAAAATTTATAATTTTGTCAATCATTTCGCAATTGAACATTCACACTGGAACAAACATTATGTAAAAGAAGTATTGAGTATTTTATTTTTTAACTTTCGTTTTTTAATCAAACAAAACATCACAAAATATGTTTTTTTCATTTTTTAGGATAAAATAAAAATACACTCTACTGAGCTAACATGAATAGCATGAGATGCGTTATTTAGCCAGCTTGTTTCATCAACGGTCCATATTTTAACCAATGATATTGTCGTACCTTTTAACAATATCAAAAATGTTAGAAATATGAGCACGCATTACAAGTAAGGCAATCGAAACATTTAATAAATTTAAAATGAACGTCAAAATGTTTTAAGTGCTTAGTCCGAAATGTTGAAACTTACATTCTTAAATGATACGAACATGTTATATAATTATACATGTACATGTAATAACGCACGTATACGTGTAAGCTACATAACTATACTGAAACATTGGGTGAACAAAAATGATTGCACGAAATGTAAACATGTACTTGTACTTGAATTCACACACAAACACAAATGAACGAAACTTGACACGAAATTGATAATAAGCGAAAGTATATAAACATTAAAGTGTTATTTCCAATAGAACACTACTTTTGATATATCATTGCACGTCGCCCGGACTGGAATAAAATATTTTACATCTCCATAGAAACAAAATCTACATCGTACATATGTTCGACTTGAACACAGTCATGATCTAATGTCTATCTTTCAATCAAAGTTGATAACTAGATCTCCGCGTTATTATATTCAGAATTACTTGGAAAAGAAAGTAAACTCTATTTTCAAAGAAGTCAAAGTTAGACAGAACAGTGATGTAAATATTCTTGACAACAATATCGTAAATGATAAGGTCCTAACTGAAAACTTTCCGAATTGTTCTCGAACCAGTAGAGATATATAACGGCTAAACATCCATAAGAGCCATTCATGATAGTTTAATGAAATATGCAAGGTATCGCTATTCTCGAAAAAATATCTTTAAAAATATGATAATTTGATAAAAAATAACCTAATGAAAATAAATATCCTATTTTCCAGTATTTCTATTCTTCTTGTCCGTATCATCATCGCTACCAAATAATGAAGATTTTACTAAATCAAATAAATCTATTTCCTCTTCGTGCTCATGAACATTATTAGCATTATTCTGCGTTTGAGTCTTTAATTTTATATTCTTAGGACTATTTTTTGCATCTACTGTCTTTTGAGATTGAGCTTTTGGAATGTTTTTGTTTATTTTCTTTTTACTATCGTCATCATCATCTGATAAAAACATATCATGCAAACTACCAGCTATTTTACTAAACAAGCTCGATGCTTTGCCAGCGAAATCACTTTCATCATTATCATCATTATCATCATCATCATCGTCGTCGTCGTCGTCAGGTTTAGTGGCTGGTGTGTTGTCGTCATCATCCATGTGATCAGGAATACCGTCACCGTCTTGATCAGGTAAATTGTCTGGTATGCCGTCACCATCAGCATCAAGGTCCAAATAATCAGGAATGCCATCACCGTCAGTGTCTTCCATATCGTCTGGAATACCATCACCATCATCATCATCATCTAAATCATCGGGAATACCATCGTTATCATCATCATCATCAAGGTAGTCAGGAATGCCATCACCGTCAGTATCCTTCTCTAGAAAGTCAGGAATACCATTACCATTAGCATCAGAGTCTTGGTCGTCTGGAATACCATCATTGTCATCATCATCATCAAGGTAGTCAGGTATTCCATCACCATCTGTGTCTATTTCTTGATAATCAGGAATACCATTTCCATCAGCATCCTCGTCTAAATGATCTGGAATACCATCATTATCATCATCGTCATCAAGATAATCAGGTATTCCATCACCATCGGTGTCTAATTCATCATCATCATCAATACCATCACCGTCATCATCTTCATCTTCATCATTGGGTATTCCATCTCCATCAATATCATCATCAAGATAGTCTGGAATGCCATCGCCGTCAGTGTCTTTTTCCTTGTCATCGGGAATACCATCACCATCGTCGTCGTTGTCAAGGTAATCTGGAATACCATCGCCGTCAGAATCTTGTTCTTGGTCATCGGAAATTCCATCTCCGTCATCATCGTCATCTTCATCGTTAGGAATGCCGTCACCATCAATATCATCATCCAAATAATCTGGAATACCGTCACCGTCAGTATCTTTCTCCTTATCATCAGAAATTCCGTCACCATCATCATCATCATCTTTGTCATTTGGAATACCATCTCCATCTATGTCATCATCGAGGTAATCTGGTATACCATCACCGTCAGTATCCTTCTCAAGATCATCAGGAATGCCATCACCATCATCATCGTCATCTTGGTCATTTGGAATGCCATCTCCGTCTATATCATCATCCTGATCATTTGGAATACCGTCTCCATCAATATCATCATCCAAGTAATCTGGTATGCCGTCACCATCTGTGTCTATTTCTTTCCAATCTGGTATACCATCACCGTCACTATCCTTCTCAAGATTATCTGGAATACCATCTCCATCATCATCATTATCTTGGTCATTAGGGATTCCATCTCCATCGATATCATCGTCTAAATAATCAGGAATGCCATCACCGTCTGTGTCTTTCTCCTTCCAGTCAGGAATACCATCACCATCCTCATCTTCTAAATCATCAGAAATGCCATCACCATCATCATCATCATCTTGGTCGTTAGGGATACCATCACCGTCGATATCGTCGTCAAGGTAGTCCGGGATTCCATCACCGTCAGTGTCTTTTTCCATGTCATCAGAAATACCGTCACCATCGTCATCATCGTCTTGATCGTTTGGAATACCATCACCGTCAATGTCGTCATCTAAGTAATCAGGAATGCCATCACCATCTGTGTCTTTCTCTTTCCAGTCAGGAATACCGTCACCATCCTCGTCTTCCATATTATCTGGAATTCCATCTCCATCATCATCATTATCTTGATCATTTGGAATTCCATCACCATCAATATCGTCATCCAGGTAGTCCGGGATTCCGTCACCGTCAGTGTCTTTTTCCAAGTCATCAGCTATACCGTCACCGTCATCATCATCGTCTAAGTGATTGGGGATACCGTCACCATCAATATCGTCATCGAGGTAATCTGGAATTCCGTCGCCGTCAGTATCTGTTTCTCTGTCGTCGGGTATGCCATCACCGTCATCATCGTTATCTAAGTAATCTGGGATGCCATCACCATCACTGTCTTTTTCTTGTTCATCAGGAATTCCATCCCCATCATCATCATCATCTTGATCATTAGGGATACCATCACCGTCAATATCATCATCCAAGTAGTCAGGAATACCATCACCGTCTGTGTCTTTTTCTTTGTCATCGGATATACCGTCGCCGTCATCATCATCATCTTGGTCGTTTGGAATGCCATCACCGTCAATATCATCATCTAAGTAATCAGGAATACCATCACCGTCTGTGTCTTTTTCTTTGTCATCAGAAATACCATCACCATCATCATCATCGTCAAGATTGTTTGGAATTCCATCGCCATCGATATCATCATCGAGGTAGTCTGGTATTCCGTCTCCATCAGTATCTTTATCTTTGTCATCATCAATTCCATCCCCATCGTCATCATCATCTTTATCATTAGGAATACCATCTCCATCGATATCGTCATCCATATAATCAGGAATGCCATCACCATCAGTATCTTTTTCTAAATCATCGGGAATTCCATCACCATCATCATCATTGTCCTTATCATTTGGAATTCCATCTCCATCAACATCATCATCTTGGTCATTTGGGATACCATCTCCATCTATGTCGTCATCAAGATAGTCTGGAATACCGTCACCGTCCGTGTCTCTCTCTTTGTCATCGGAAACACCGTCACCATCATCATCGTCATCTTCTTCATTAGGGATACCATCTCCGTCAATGTCGTCATCTAGGTAATCTGGTATACCATCGCCGTCAGTGTCTTGGTCTTGAAAGTCAGGAATACCGTCGCCATCATCATCATCATCTTGATCATTAGGGATGCCATCACCATCGATATCGTCGTCCAAATAATCTGGTATCCCGTCCCCATCTGTGTCTTTTTCTTTATAATCTGGAATGCCATCGTTGTCGGCATCTTCATCGACAACATCAGGGACACCATCACCGTCATTATCTTCTAAATTATCAGGAATGCCATCGCCATCATCATCTTCATCTTCATCATTTGGAATTCCATCACCATCAATATCATCGTCTAAGTAGTCAGGAATTCCATCGCCGTCAGTATCTTTCTCTAAGTAATCTGGTATACCGTCACCATCGGCATCATTGTCTTTGTCATTTGGTATCCCATCACCGTCAATATCATCATCGAGATAATCAGGAATTCCATCGCCGTCTGTATCTTTTTGTTTAAAATCTGGAATACCATCGCCATCATCGTCATCATCTAAATGGTCAGGAATACCATCACCATCAGCATCTTCTTTATTATCGTCTTCTTGATCATCAGGGATACCATCGCCATCATCGTCATTATCAAGATGATCTGGGATTCCGTCGCCGTCATCATCATCATCAAGGTAATCCGGAATACCGTCGCCGTCTGTATCTATTTCTTTGTCGTCTGGTACACCATCACCATCATCATCATTATCGAGATGATCAGGAATGCCATCACCGTCATCATCATCATCTAAGTAATCAGGAATACCATCCCCATCTGTGTCTTTCTCTTTCCAGTCAGGGATACCATCACCATCCTCGTCTTCCATATTATCTGGAATGCCATCGCCGTCATCATCATTATCTTGGTCGTTAGGGATACCATCACCGTCAATATCGTCGTCAAGGTAGTCTGGGATTCCATCGCCATCAGTATCTTTCTCTGTATCAATAGTCTTACAATCGTCGCCATCACATTGATCATCATCGTCATCTGCTTTGTCAGAATCTCCCCAAAATCCTAAGATTTTACGTTTACAAAACGTACAAGTCTCCTGAAAGAAAAAAAATAGTTGAACAATGAGAACTTCGTTAATAATACAATATCTTTGGTTAGTTATTAAACATGCAAAATGCCAAACCATGCTGCACTAATCAATTGATTATTCACTATTGCATATTGAATAATATAGTCTTTTTTGACGTGGAGTGCACAAAGTGCTTTTGAAACATGCAGTATTATATTATGTAACAGGCACTGTGCCATGCATTTGTCAATTAACTTTTACTATTGGTTCATAAATATATTAAATACAAGTGAAATGTTATGAGCTAGCATACTTGTAAGTCGAAAATACTTTGTTTCATACGTGCATAATGTATTCTTAAATTAATACTAGATCAATGGCTAATTAAACCGTTGATTCATTGTTACAATGTATTTACGCTTCTTTCTTATTATCGACATAAACAAAACCACTATTACTCCATTACTGATTTACAGAAAGTTAGAAATAAAATATACCTGTGTACACTCATACTTCCAATACCTATCAAATGGCCATGGCTGCTCTCATCTATAGCATTTCAATTTAAAGATAAAAAAGAAAAGTTGACCTTTGATCATCTTCGTCATACGCCTACATCGAGGTATAATGAATATTGTTAGATTGAATTATATAAGCATTTCTGTGCTCAGCCAGTACATCAACTAGCTAAGGTAACGTACGAGCTAACAACGTGTGCAATTTATACATCTATGCTAGTATCGCACATGAAATATCTGACTGCAAAGACAACATACTTCATTTTTTAGCGCTTGAAACATTATGGTAAGTATAAATACGTCAATCAAACCCAGTTCAAAAGTATACCACTGACATTCTGTCTTCCATTGTTGTATGATAGCACCTCTTGCGTACATGTATTGACATCTTCTGGTAAGAACAGGTCCAATGGTCAAACAGACCTAGCAGTTAAAGCAATACAAAATGGTAACATTGAATCAAAGATGTCTGTTTTGAAAATAAAATCTCAAATTTCACTTCTATCATATAAGATGATGGTATTAAGTGTTATCCGATGTAGTCAAATGTACATGGTAATCACAGGAGTTTTATTCATTCGAAACTCCTCGGCCATTCCTTTCGAATAACCTCGGCCATTTTGAAACTACCGGTGTTTTTGAAGTTACACAGTTCAATGATATCGCTGACCAATATTTGGTTCAATATATAACATAGAAATATGTTTTGACAAAATCTGTGTGTATACTACAAGAACTATTTTGCATAACCGTTACGTGCTTCGCCTCGCGAAGGTAGTACAACCCTAGCCGCCAGAGTAGACCCCCACAAATCCTTCTGAGATTATTCATTCATGAAAGGTCGAGGTGCTCCGAATGGAGTTTTATTGTGAACATTTGCAGTAGATACACTTGTAGAATACATGTATGTGTAAAAAATACTGATTAAAACACAGCATTTTATAACAATTCAAAAGTGTATATATCAATACCATCAAATGAGCATTAGAACACCACATATGAATAACTATTTGCAATCCGAATTATCTAGTTGGCACCATTTAAAATGTCCACTGCATGTGATAACACGATTTGCTCTACCCAAAGGGAATTCCCTATCATGTTTTTTATAGGACAATGGACATTTACTTCCGTGATATAAAAACAACTGACAATTTCATTAAAATTTTACTACACTTAAAACATATTGGCTAACAAAAATGATAATCTCTTGAGTTGAATAGTGGAAGAAATAATCTTGAGTAAATGATACAAGGAATATTGAATAAAATATGATGAAAATACATGAAAGTTCAACAATAAAAGATAAAAATAAATATCAAGTTATAAAATTATATCAGTTTTAATAAATCTTGGGTAATATGATAAACATTATAGGTGAGAATACAATGTACGGAAATCAGAACCTACAAATGTATATATCTAAGATGTTTTGCCTATTTGCAATCTAACTCATAGCTGACGTCATCATCAAACAGTCACGTGATTGAATTACATGGCAATTTGATATAAAAGAAACATTATTTCAATGATCGAGTGCCAAAATGGCAACGAAACAAAATTTATGTTAAAGGCAACGAACCAAATGTTAAAGCCAATGAAACAAATGCGGCATCTATTAACCCATTGTACTCTAGGAATAGCATATAACTTATAAGCTTACACATTTGTATTGTGACAAACTGCGCGTAATATTCTCTAAATGATGACATAACTAAACAAAGCACTGCGATTGACAACATTAAGAATCAAATCAACAATCGATTACAGTCCAACTATACAGAAGAAATAGTAATACCTCTTTAAACTGTCAAAATAGTCGTGCGATAAAAACATACACGGGATAGGAGCAATCGTTGATGACTACAGAGAAAAAATTGGGACTTAGATTTGTTCATTGATTTACAGGGTTGTATGTGAGAACATATTCATAATAATCTTCTCGTCTTAGAGGCACATTGTGAATTCTCGTAAAATAGTGAAACATGTATATTTTATTGTAGACACACTCTTATGTTATTTGGTCCATTAATCAACTCTACTAACTATCCAGTGGAATCACATCAATCTAAACATTCTGATGTCGACAAAAATACTTCAGTAGGTCAACAAAGATCAACTAACAAACTAACTGGATGTTGTTTGTGTGTCACTTCACCGGAATCTTAATTAATCCTTGGAATGAAAAGTTGGCTCCATAGCAAGTGAAATGCTGAGGTAAGATTAAGTATCAGGGGTTGGTTCAAAGTTCATCAGGTCTCTTCCTCCACTGAAAAAGTAAAATAAATGAAGTTTTATAAAGAACATGTTCTTTAATGGTAAACTGGTAAACAAAGCAAGATGTATTATTGAGTTATTGCTCTTGTGTTTACTTGTTTGTTTGGTTTTGTTTTTGTTTGGGTTTAACGCCGCAGCAACACAATGTTTAGGTCTTATAACGGCGGTCAGTCAACCTACTCACTCCTCCTGGAAAGGCTAAATCTCTGGATTTAGCTGTTAACCAACTACTAAGAGCATACTTTCGTCAGTGACTGACAACTGCCCTACATAATTAGAAATCATTGGTAGGGAGGAGAATGGCCGTAGAAATAATTTCATGACCAAGCTCCACGAAAGTATGCCCTGCTCGGGAATCGAACCCACGACTCCTCGATCAGTAGCCTTGCGTGCTATCAACTGAGCTAGCCGGGCAGCTTGTTTGTTTGGGTTTTACGGCGCACCAACACAGAAAAGTCATATCGCGCCGAATCTTGTGGTTACTATACAGTAATTACCAAATGCAACCATAAAACATAAGTTTCTTATATTGTATACATGTATTTAGATAATAAAAAATATATTCTTTACAAATCATAATGCCATAAAAAACATGTAACGTACTTTATAGGCGGTTTCCTTCACATCATGTGCTTCTTTAACATCAATGTTTCCATCAGTATTAGTATTTAAACCTTCTAAATCATCATCAATATCTAAATCATTTGTAGTAGCATCATCATCGTCGTCATCAAACATATTCATCACATTCTCTTGACTGTCAGGAATACCGTCATTATCGTCGTCGTTGTCTTTATAGTCAGGAATGCCGTCATTATCATCATCGTCATCAACATCGTCAGGCACGCCATCACCGTCAGTGTCTTTTTCTTGACTATCAGGAATTCCGTCATTATCGTCGTCCTTGTCTTTATGGTCAGGAATTCCGTCATTATCATCATCGTCATCAACATCGTCAGGCACGCCATCACCGTCAGAGTCTATTTCTTGACTATCGGGAATACCGTCATTATCGTCGTCCATGTCTTTATGGTCAGGAATACCGTCATTATCATCATCGTCATCAGCATCGTCAGGCACGCCATCACCGTCAGAGTCTATTTCTTGACTATCAGGAATACCGTCATTATCGTCGTCCTTGTCTTTATAATCAGGAATGCCGTCATTAACATCATCGTCATCAACATCGTCAGGCACGCCATCACCGTCAGAGTCTATTTCTTGACTATCAGGAATACCGTCATTATCGTCGTCCTTGTCTTTATGGTCAGGAATGCCGTCATAATCATCGTCATCAACATAGTCAGGTACGCCATCACCGTCAGAGTCCATTTCTTGACTATCAGGAATACCGTCATTATCGTCGTCCTTGTCTTTATAGTCAGGAATACCGTCATTATCATCATCGTCATCAACATCGTCTGGCACGCCATCGCCGTCAGAGTCTATTTCTTGACTATCAGGAATACCGTCATTATCGTCGTCCTTGTCTTTATAGTCAGGAATACCGTCATTATCATCATCGTCATCAACATCGTCTGGCACGCCATCGCCGTCAGAGTCTATTTCTTGACTATCAGGAATACCGTCATTATCGTCGTCTTTGTCTTTATGGTCAGGAATGCCGTCATTATCATCATCGTCATCAACATCGTCAGGCACGCCATCACCGTCAGAGTCTATTTCTTGACTATCAGGAATACCGTCATTATCGTCGTCCTTGTCTTTATGGTCAGGAATGCCGTCATTATCATCATCGTCATCAACATAGTCAGGTACGCCATCACCGTCAGAGTCCATTTCTTGACTATCAGGAATACCGTCATTATCGTCGTCCTTGTCTTTATAGTCAGGAATACCGTCATTTTCATCATCGTCATCAACATCGTCAGGCACGCCATCACCGTCAGAGTCTATTTCTTGACTATCGGGAATACCGTCATTATCGTCGTCCATGTCTTTATGGTCAGGAATACCGTCATTATCATCATCGTCATCAGCATCGTCAGGCACGCCATCACCGTCAGAGTCTATTTCTTGACTATCAGGAATACCGTCATTATCGTCGTCCTTGTCTTTATAATCAGGAATGCCGTCATTATCATCATCGTCATCAACATCGTCAGGCACGCCATCACCGTCAGAGTCTATTTCTTGACTATCAGGAATACCGTCATTATCGTCGTCCTTGTCTTTATGGTCAGGAATGCCGTCATTATCATCATCGTCATCAACATAGTCAGGTACGCCATCACCGTCAGAGTCTATTTCTTGACTATCAGGAATACCGTCATTATCGTCGTCCTTGTCTTTATGGTCAGGAATGCCGTCATTATCATCATCGTCATCAACATCGTCAGGCACGCCATCCCCGTCAGAGTCTATTTCTTGACTATCAGGAATACCGTCATTATCGTCGTCCATGTCTTTATGGTCAGGAATACCGTCATTATCATCATCGTCATCAACATCGTCAGGCACGCCATCGCCGTCAGAGTCTATTTCTTGACTATCAGGAATACCGTCATTATCGTCGTCCTTGTCTTTATGGTCAGGAATGCCGTCATTATCATCATCGTCATCAACATAGTCAGGCACGCCATCGCCGTCAGAGTCTATTTCTTGACTATCAGGAATACCGTCATTATCGTCGTCCTTGTCTTTATGGTCAGGAATGCCGTCATTATCATCATCGTCATCAACATAGTCAGGTACGCCATCGCCGTCAGAGTCTATTTCTTGACTATCAGGAATACCGTCATTATCGTCGCCCTTGTCTTTATAGTCAGGAATTCCGTCATTATCATCATCGTCATCAACATCGTCAGGCACGCCATCGCCGTCAGAGTCTATTTCTTGACTATCAGGAATACCGTCATTATCGTCGTCCTTGTCTTTATGGTCAGGAATGCCGTCATTATCATCATCGTCATCAACATCGTCAGGCACGCCATCCCCGTCAGAGTCTATTTCTTGACTATCAGGAATACCGTCATTATCGTCGTCCTTGTCTTTATAGTCAGGAATGCCGTCATTATCATCATCGTCATCAACATAGTCAGGCACGCCATCGCCGTCAGAGTCTATTTCTTGACTATCAGGAATACCGTCATTATCGTCGTCCTTGTCTTTATAATCAGGAATGCCGTCATTATCATCATCGCCATCAACATCATCAGGTACGCCATCACCGTCAGAGTCTATTTCTTGACTATCAGGAATACCGTCATTATCGTCGTCCTTGTCTTTATAGTCAGGAATACCGTCATTATCATCATCGTCATCAACATCATCAGGTACGCCATCACCGTCAGAGTCTATTTCTTGACTATCAGGAATACCGTCATTATCGTCGTCCTTGTCTTTATAGTCAGGAATACCGTCATTATCATCATCGTCATCAACATCGTCAGGCACGCCATCACCGTCAGAGTCTATTTCTTGACTATCAGGAATACCGTCATTATCGTCGTCCTTGTCTTTATAGTCAGGAATACCGTCATTATCATCATCGTCATCAACATCGTCAAGTACGCCATCACCGTCAGAGTCTATTTCTTGACTATCAGGAATACCGTCATTATCGTCGTCCTTGTCTTTATAATCAGGAATGCCGTCATTATCATCATCGTCATCAACATCGTCAGGTACGCCATCACCGTCAGAGTCTATTTCTTGACTATCAGGAATACCGTCATTATCGTCGTCCTTGTCTTTATGGTCAGGAATGCCGTCATTATCATCATCGTCATCAACATCGTCTGGCACGCCATCACCGTCAGAGTCCATTTCTTGACTATCAGGAATACCGTCATTATCGTCGTCCTTGTCTTTATAGTCAGGAATGCCGTCATTATCATCATCGTCATCAATATCGTCAGGCACGCCATCGCCGTCAGAGTCTATTTCTTGACTATCAGGAATACCGTCATTATCGTCGTCCTTGTCTTTATAGTCAGGAATTCCGTCATTATCATCATCATCATCAACATCGTCAGGTACGCCATCACCGTCTGTGTCCCTTTCTTGGCTATCAGGAACACCATCATTATCGTCGTCCATGTCTTTATAGTCAAGAATGCCGTCATTGTCATCATCATCATCAACATCGTCAGGTACGCCATCACCGTCTGTGTCCCTTTCTTGGCTATCAGGAACACCATCATTATCGTCGTCCATGTCTTTATAGTCAGGTACACCGTCATTGTCATCATCAGTGTCAAGGTAGTCAGGAATGCCGTCACTATCAGTGTCTTTTCTTTGGACATAACTTTCTAGATCGTCATTATCATCATTATCTTCATCTAGATCATCCGTATCAAACCAACCTAATATTTTTCTCTGGCAGAACGTGCAGAATTCCTGAAAATTATTATGGCCATATTATTAAAATTCCTATCATTCATTTTTGTTCTAGTTTTGAAATTACACGTTCACATATGCCCATGACATCGTTCAAAGTAAAGCCATACCTCGGAATTGCAAAATAATGATATACCAGGGGTAAAGTAAAATATACAAATACAGGGTGCACGAAAAGATCATTGTCATTCATCTCTACAACAGCCATTTAAAACAAAGTAGGTCAAACAAACTTGGTAAAATGTAATACAAAATGGTTCGTATACAAATTATACTGGATATGCATTAGTTTAAAAAATAATAAATTAAAATTTAGGTCGTCACAAAAAATCACAAAGCGGGATGAGATAAATTACATGTATGTATCAAATATTGACAACACATAAAGTTAGATTTAAATTGAATAATGGTCCTTGTCTGAATTTATATAAACCTTATTTTTATGGCATTAACTAGGATTTCTTAATAATTGATATTAACTCATCTAAGTATAACTTAATATACAAATTATTATTATTCAAATTGGGACCTAAGGTGTAATGCATCTGCACCCGTCCCCAAACTCCCAGGAAATAGCGGACACTTAGACTTTGACCCAGCAAATATTTGGAAGATATAATTTCACATGATACCTCCACATGGGAACCGCATGGATGTTTCAGTCAAAGTATATTTCAAAGACTAGACAAATCGATAACTGTTCAAGTCGTAAACTCCCGAAAGTACTTTACTAAAACCGTACCAACCGCAGTAAAAAGTATTAAGCTGTAACCACTGCAAAAGTCACTGCATTTTGGCCGTTCTATACATGTATAGACGATGAATGATTATTCAAAAGCATTTCCCTTTTAGTCGTCAGGCATTGCTGACAGATTGAATATAATATTGCTCTTTTCCCGCCATTCCCAGAGGGTTACAATAACTGGTTTATAATAATGCAATTTTTTAACTACATTAATACTAAATTGTTAAGACTTTCCGAGCACCCTGTAAATTGTATCTTTCTCTAAATAGTATATCACTCGTGTCACAAATAAAACAAAATATTAAAAATTAGTTCAGCTAATAAAAATGAAACATCAGTTTTCTTGTTAGACTAAATTATCTTTCCAATTAAAAATACTTCAGTTAGATCTACGTAAGAGCAGCGTCTCTCTAAATATTAAAGTCTACATATTTTGATAAATACATGTAACTTACCTTGGTTGTATCACCTAATGAGCAGCCCTATCCTGTAAATCAACTAAAGATAAAACATTCTACTCGCGAGCAGACGTTCCAATATGCAAATTGACGTCAAGCGGAAGCACTAAAGAGCAGACTGTCATGATTCAGACGTCATGTAGGGTATCTCTAAGTCACGGCCAGTAAATGAACGTTATCGTGGAGTATTTCAGAAGCAGCCGTGTGTTCAGTAACGACTGTTACGGATACGGGACAACTTAACCCATGGATAACTCAGCCCAAAGTTGGAAAAACTCAAACTGCTATTGAAGTATTGAGTTTTCTCGGGTTGAGTTGTCTTTGGGTCGAGTTGTCCCGACCCTAAAGTTACGGAACGTTCGGGTTAATTGAACACGCTGCAGACGTATTGGTAGGCTATGGTTTGAATACTCACTACAGTATCTCACAACTTGCAAGAAAATGTTACTAAAATGGAATGAAATGATTGTTGTATAGTTGAAAAATTAATAAATAATTTATTTTAAGGTACATGTAATTCAACAAATGATGATGGAAATGATGGACAAAGCATGCTTGGATGATTGTCATATTTGTGATATATCCATGTTGAAGATGAGCACTTTCGTCTTGGCAAATTTTAAACCATCATCATTGCACTACACAATCTCTGAACTTACCTATACCCAAGGTCACCTGTATCAGTGTCCTGAGTAAGTCAGTTAACAACATTAACCCTTATTGGTAAATTGTATTTAACTTTCAGAGGCACATACTGTGATACATTAACCCTGCTGATTTAAATACTAACTACAGTACTCACTATTGATAATTCAGTATTTAAATCAGCAAAGTCAATGTATATGCCACCGACAGTTGCATGAAATATCAAATACCATGGTGAAGTTGAAGAACAGCAAAAACTTGGCCAGTATAGAGCCGGGATAGGCTGTACATATAAGTAGACTAGCTGAACTCTAGATTAATATTTGCTCATCTTTAAACTTTGAGCTTGATCTCCCTTATATGGACCATGGACTGCTCCAAATTGTAGACAATACTATTCTAATCAAAAAATAAATATTCAAAAGATTTAGGGTTAGGCAGTCATGTTCTGTCTGTCCTTTACCTTACTGCTTTCCACACTGATGGGTAAACATTGAAGAAGTCCAACTGCATTAATATAATTAAAGTATTGAAATACAGAAAGGCTTTCGTGCACATTGAAACCTAACAAATCCATACTAATGATTGCTCCCTACACATTAGATTCAAGTACGAATCGAGCAGGGCAAAAAAACGCTGGTGAAGTGTTTATTCTACCCTGTATAACTGGCAAATACTACTGCTTAAAGTGTATTAAGGAGATTTGACTCTGCCCCCTTCCACACCCGTCATGATCATTGAAACAAATACACATCAGTTGATTGATGGAACTACTTTTATCACCTAGAAATTAACTGCATAGTACATCAGAGACACATGTATCACTCCGCAGGTTAAACTGGTCAGGCATTTCAGTGTAGATAATTTTAGTTTTGTGGTATAACTTAAGCCTTTCGGCGAAACCACCGAAAGTCTAACAAACATGTAGACTAGTTTTGTGGTAATATCATAAACAGCTATAAGGTAGTAAAGATAGCTGATGAAGTCTTCAAAACTGACCACAGTGAGCATAGCACAATTATGAAAACATGGTGCTGGAAATACTTTTTGATCAGTAGAAACATAGCAGATTGATAACATATGACACCTATGTTTTGAAAACGCTCGCTACTTTCATAACTCAACAATAGTATTGAAATGGACTTGTCTGACGTAGACCTGCATAGGGATAATGTTTTTAATTTTTACTGATTACTAAGCCACTCTGTCTGGCTTTTGTACTTTGGCTATGGTCTAATCTGTTTTCTTTCGGTATTCTTTAACATCTCATGAAGGCCTGAATAAATTATGAACCATCTTATGTCTGATTTTTATTGTAAATCTAGGAGTCGAATTACCATAAGATTTCAAAAATATACTAGCATGGCACTTACTCTCTCTTGCCTTCAAATAAGCTTAAATGTAGATTAATTTGTGTCTACTTTAAGCCTGAAAGTTCCGAAAATTTCGATCTCAGTTCAGGCTATGAACAATTTTTAAGGTCAATAAGTTGTGTTCTGACTTAAAAGAATAATCTTTTCATAAATGACGCTAAGAAATGCTTTTTCTTAGTGCACACTTTTGAAGTAAACATGAAACAATAGGCAAATACTATTCATTCAATTTCTAGGTAAAAATATGGCCAATTTTCACCAATGTCCCAAACAGTAAATGGTTAAACTAATTATATTTTCATACAATGATGCATATGAGCAAATATGAAACAATAAACAAAGATTATCAATTTAATTTCACATAGTTTTATTTTCATACTTCATACACAAAATGTTTAACTCATTCAGTCATCAGAAATATTTATCATAATTCACATTTGGTCTACCTCGTTCATCATCCTTCACACCCATATAATGACAAAAACTACATATTACAAAATATAATATGCTTTCATAAAATTCATTAAATGATAACAATAATACACATGTGTACACAAAGGATAGTTTTTTCAGGTGAAAGAATGAATTTTTAATGAAGAAGAATAAAGCATGGCCACTTGGAATTGTAGCAATGATAGGACTATTCTAACATGCTAGAATGAGTAGTAAGTGTTTAAATAGTGTCCATCAGTCTGCACCATAGACGGTCAGCACGATACCGAGACAAAACAAAATATACGGTACATAAAAGTTTTTGTCTCCGAACCGTGCCAGCTGCCTATGGCCTGCTCTGTATATAGCCACATTATGTGCCCACTTGTAACATGCTATGGTTATGGAATGATTTTATAACAATGTCTAAACTATCTAAGTGACCTGTGATGTGATAAGAAACTCTGATACTGAAAGGGGAAAAGTGACAGATGAAGACTAGGGTGTCATTGGGAGATAACAAATGTTGGAATCTATGATAAAATATCTTTGGTTGTTGATAAATCAAGTAATAAAAAATGGTGGAATTAAAGCATAGCACTTTTATGTCCTAACAGTGACATCAAATCACTCCCTGATGTATAACACTGAATATATTAAGAAAATGTTTGTATGACACTTGTTTCATAACAAACAGACCACTCTACTAATAAGACCTTTCTGAAAGACTGGTTAGTGGTCTTAACAGAGAGTTTCCAGTTAATATATTTATTACGATGTATTACACATGTATTAGAACCATTTTATTCAGTTATTGACAGTTTAAATGAACTGTCAGGGCATCACATGGAATTCTAGTGTATAAATTAACAAATATATGTATGAAACTTAAATGTCCAAAGATATTGTATATAAAGATGGAAAAATCAAATCTGGAAATGCCAATGATTGAGTTTATATGCCAGACTGTTATTGCAGTAGACTGTGGATCCAAGGAGAAAAGTTTAAATGAAGTCTAGTCACCAAATAGCATGATCATATCAAAGAAATTAAGGGAGAAGCAATTTCAAGCAGTAAAAGAAACATTAATTATTTGATATAATTAATGAAATAAAAAAAACTGTTTAAATATGTCATGAGCCATGGCAATGCCTGTCAATGAGTAAAAAACATGAAACACGATATTTAGTTGTTCATATATTTTTACCCTTAAATGTATAAACAGTTTTTGATTTTATTGCAACAAATCCCACCTACACAAATTATAATTATGCTTACATATACAAAATAAATTCAACCATTATGTAGCAGTGTCACAAATTTTGGTCCAATACAATATCTCATCATATTTATAAACAATTGTACTCAAAAATTGCAGCAAATTTACTACAAAAATTGAGCCACATGTACTCAAATATAGAGGCAAATTTACTCCAAATTGAAGTAAATGTACTTAAAAAAAGTGAGCCACATGTACTTAAAAATTGAACCACATGTACTCAAAAATAGAGGCAAATAAATATACAATCAATTAGTCTTTTTTTTAAATCCTGAAATACATCCAAATACATCCAATGCTGGATGTCTAGAAAAAATGAGGCTTTAAAGCAGGCAGAGAAAGAAACAGTGAAATATTCAAGTGTATTTAAAATGTGCTGTGGTTTTTTATTAATACATGAAATGATACAAACAAATTTGTAAAAAATAAATCAAACCATTTTATGAAATACCACATTCCAATAAGAAATTCTATGTACAAACTATCACATACTATTTAAATGAGCCTTGGTTTTTTAATTTTTTATCTATATTTTATATGATTATGACACTTGTGAAAACTATACAATGAAATGATCCAACTAGTACTACAATCATTATAATTATCAACTTTCACCCTAAACCTACGGTATTTTAATAATGGACACATCTTGTCTTACGTTTTGGAACAGTCCATTATCAAATCATGGGAACTCCTGGTTCAAAATGAAAATTTCAACAGCCGGCAAGGTAGACTCGGACAAAACTGCATAAATGAGCAAGCTGACCTGGTTTAACTGGTAGCAAGGTTTAGTTCTGCCTGCACATAGGGTTCATACAGATCATCCAAGAAAAACATCAAGGACCTGTGTGAACTGCGCCACAGCACGGAGAGGGTTAAACTCCTTGTTTTAAACTACAAGTAAGAAGAATGGATACATAAAATAGCCATTAAAATTAAATTTTGTGCACATACAAACAGTACAATCATGTCAAAGTGTTGTGACAAGGTTAGGCCAACATAAAGCCTCTCATACTTGTAATATATGCAACATTTAAAAATATGAAAATATTGGGCAAATATATATGTTCTTTAAGGACTAGTTTTACATTTGAATGTCCAATTTAGATGTCAAGTCAATAATAAGGGAAATTTTTTTTTATAATAAATGCTCCTTTATTTATCATGTAAGGATCAATTTAGTAAATTTTTGGTTCCAGGAAAGTACCTCCCACCATTTGATAGAGGCAAGTGTACTACCTTCCCCAAAAAAACATTTTTCAAAATTTCAACACGAACTTTTACGTTTAATGACTTCATACTCAAGAGGAAATCTATTCAGGATCAGTCATGCACTATAAACATTTTTTATCAAGCACTATCAAGAAATAAATGTTACTTAAAAAAATAAGTTATAATGTATAATTGCAGCACAATAATAACCATGGAATAAATTAGCTACACTCCATTGCTTTGTAACATTTATCAGATAAATGTCAGGGCAATAAGACAGGGTGACAACAACCAATTAACCATGGGAACAAATCTCATAAAATTTCCATATAAGGGTGTTAAGTGTAATAAAATACCATTCAGTCCATACAATAATTCAACTTGTAAAATAAACAATTAAATAATTTTATTCATTATCATAAATGACAAAACACAAAAAATGGGTAAAACATATGATATAGTTAACATATAATGATAAAATGGTGCATAAGTCATGTCACACAATAGCACATAATGTATCTTGAATGTAAAATGTTCATAAAAAAGTAGATCTTCAATAACAAATGATTTCTTTTTATAATGGAGAGTCTATTCAATGCTGGATGTTATAATTCGTCATGTGACTCTTCAGTCTGAAATGATAAAAGGGAGAGAAGTGATGTAAGCTTGTATCAAGTTTTCATCGTAGTTCTCTCCCCTTGACCAAAAAATCTTATTTTTGCCTGGTGCTTTTATGAAAGCTTCATGAGTGTGTTTAGGGCAATGAGGAATGAAATATGAATAGATTATTGCGCTTAAAGCAGCGTGAACTGTGATTTTGAACGTTGATCTTTTAATTAAACAAATGCCAAACAAATAAAAAAAACATGCCAAAAACATTGGTATGATAAAACGTAGTCAACGCAGCCATGCTGATTCTTTAAATCTGAGAAAAAAATGTCATGTGAACCAAAAATGTTTCATGATGCTTTAACTCACACAAATATAAAACTTTTGTCATAAGGAAAATCACACAGTGGAATTTATTCATGCATTAAGAACTTCCAAATATGAACTATGTTACCAGAGCAACCAAGGGTCTCATGACCAGTATTTCTGATCAATGAACGTTTATTTCAATGAAACTTGTATAGCATTTTTGAAATGGTAAAATGTTTATGATGGGATAACATGTATTACATTTATTTCAATTTTGAACGGTGTGAAGCTGGATGCAAAAAATGTTTTAATTAGTAATTTTTAAAATTAGTTATAGCATTTAATAAGGAAAACAGTCAAATATGTTTAAAAGCAAAATTTCGCATGAAATAGTAAAAAAATCAAAATAACTCTAAATATATTAGAACTAAAAATTGTTATCAAATTGTAATACAATGGAAAGCACATGATACTGTTGTTTGTTGTTCAATGCATAAGCTTGGTGTATACAATATAGTTACACAATGTAAGTCAGTGTCCCTCTAAGGACGTTCTAAAATATTACTATAGTATACCAGTATATTAATGTATTAAAACTTCATTCCAGGTATATTTGTATATGTACCTACGTCCCTACTTAATATTTCTAAATATATTTCATCCCTTCTTATTATCTAGGGTTAAAAAAACACTATTGTAACTCCCTACATTTTCAAATGGAGTTACAACAGAGTTTCATTCAGTCCTTGATATTTCATGTAGTTCATCCCTATTTTAATATTTCCTACATACAAATCAGAGCCTCACATAATTAGGGCCCTGGTTACTCTGAGCATAACTAAAACACACACAGGCAAAAAAAGCTTGGTACAAGGGGAGAGAGATATGTTAATATAAACAGGGCATTTTATTTATAACACAGTATTCATCATTCCTTGGAAAAACAAGAAAAATAACAAAATTCATAACATAACATAGTTTGTAACATATAAAAGACTTAACTATCAAATCTCAATGGGTCAGTGAAGGACTAGTCTAACTACATGTAGATAAATATGAATGTAGACTATTATTGCACTGAGCCATTGATATACAATTAAACGAAATAAAAAAATTCAGAGAAATGTTATATTTCTACATAGAATTGAAATCATTACAAAGTAATAAAATAGTATTTAGTTATAAAGTATATATATCTGTAATATACAGTACTATAAATATACTAAATATCTACTATCTACGAAATGTATTTGTTTATTATATAAAGCTTGGTTAAAACATGCCAACTTTTATATCGTTCAGCAGTATACATCAGAACAAGGTATTATTTATATAAGAAATTTTGATTTAGGTCCCAATAAAAAGCAACTTTAATGTGAACAAAGCCAACTGGCACCACTTAGACTAAGTAGTCCTCTTCTTAACCAAATCTAAAGCCAATGGTGATGACACTGCCACAAGATTACATAAAACCCCTTCACAGCATTTATGGACCCTCAAGTACAATATAAGGGGATAAAAACACCTATCATTGTATTGATAAACTAGGCACAGACAGAAAAAGGGGTAACAATTGATAATTGTAATCACTGCCGAGTTCAATAAAAGTTGTATAACAGTTAATAATCTAAAACAAGATCTATGTAATAAAGATATACAATATAATTATGTAACTTATTAATCAGCTACTTTCATTTTCTGTCACAAATTATTCATATCATGTATTCCTTAACTCTTTATCATCAGGAATATGAATCTAAGAAACCATTTCAACTTTTCAGTATACTAGGGGAAAACAACCAAGATCTCCCCAAAGTTATGAACCTGTAAATAAATTTATAAGGTACGGTATAAAACACTTACTTTTTCAGAATCATCCTCGCCATCATCATCATTGTCAGCGTCAACTTCTTCAGCATCGTCATCGTCAGCAGCTTCTTCATCATCAAATTCTGGTTCCTCATCAACCTGTAATAAACCCAATCAATTAAAATACCAGTCTTCACTTTAACCCACTTACCTGAAGTCAAAGGAAAGAGGAAATCGATTCAGGCTAGTGAAGTTAACTATTTTTCTAATGAGAATTTGGCAATCACAATAATATGTTAAAAATTTGGCTAAACAAGAATTGGGATACTTGTATTCAAATTGGGACACAAGCAAAAGTTTTACCTTACAGACGTAGGCCACAACCATGTGTACAAAGTTACAAGGATAAAACAAAAACCTTGAAATGCCAGATTTTTGCAATTTTACAGCTTTTTTATGAATAGGATAATAACCCTTTTTCTAAGTCCCTAAAATTCTGAACTTCAGGATCAGCCCTGAACACTGTCACTTATGTAGTTTGAGGGTTGCCTGCAAGACTGTAGTAAATGCATTGCGTTAAAGAGCAATTTACTATAGTCTTGCTGGCAACCCTCCACTTATGTAGTTAGTTTTTGGCCTAGTTTATAATCGTCTTAGTTATCGTCTACAGTCAGTGTTAGCAACACATTGTACAGGTTCTATCATGGCGGTGAGTCCACCTACTCACTGTTCCTGGAAAGGCTAAATCTTTAGATTTAGCTGTTAACCAACTACTAGGCCATACTTCTGTCAGTGACTGACTACTGTCCTACATCATTAAGAATCAGTGGTAGGAGGGATAATGGCTGTCGAAAATTATTTCATGACCAAGCTTCATGAAAGTATGCCCTGCTTCGGAATCAAACTTATGAGCCCTCGATCAGTAGACTATTGTGCTACAAGCTGAGCTAGCCAGGCAGGCTCACAGTCTGTGTTACACATATTACTATAGACAAGCAATATGATAAATGATCACCTACCTTAGCATTAAGATCAATATCCATGGCATGTCTTAACATACGTTCTATTCTACCAGCAAAGGCAGCAGAATCAGGTACAGAAAAACCAGATCTTAATGTAGCTGTTTCAAACATTACCATAGCTAAATCTTTAGCTGTCTCGTCTTCTGCATTAGCCTGTATGTAAACAACAAACATGTACAGTAAACTAGCACTATCTTTTTTATTGCAATATTTTTGACGATTAGTCCCTAATGCTAAATATGAGGAAAAAATCCAAAATTAAGGCCATTCTGCTACTAAGATCATCAATCTTGATTGTCCTATAAGTTGAACTTTACTACATGAGTTCATAGAAATAAAGTGATGTTGACATTTTTTACATTATTTTATTGTATATTTGAAATTAACGCTGTTTACCACTACTTCATAATTGACAAGTTTACAAATTATAATCACAGATGTAGAGCTAGAAAGGTAACATGGAAATTTGAATGACTTCCATAAAAGTATATAATTCATTATTAGTAGAACTTGTGTTCAAATTAGCTAATTAAATCAATATAAATTAGTTATACATTAATAATAATCAAAAATCATTCAATTTCAATTAAAGACAAATCATACCTCAATCTTTGTTTTCAATTCTTTTATCAATGGATGTCTTGGGTTAATTTCTAAAGTCTTTTTCTGTGTAGCATAATATCTGAAAGTATCATGTAAGAGCATTAATAAAACAAATAAAGTTAACAGTAGCAAAACATTTTACTTCATATAAATCAATTTTCAAAACATGACATGTTATTGTACTTTTAATTTTGGATTCATTTGTTAATTGGGAAAACACATAAAGTCCACACAATTGTGTAGCAGTTTCATAATAATTATTTTTATAAAAATACAATTAATTCAGTATGTGTGGCTCAGTGAATAAGGGTGTAGATATTACTCACATGTTTTTACACAGATATTAAAAGAACATTTCTGAATATATTCACCTATCTCTATTTTTTGACAGTTTGACTATTCTTTTGTTAAATCCACATGCCAAGTTAAAAAAATACTTATCAACATTACTTTAATCCAAACAAGACCTATTATACTGAAAATGCAGAGAGGCTGCTTCAATATTGAACAAAAATGAAATACAATAACAACTTATCATACATGGAAGAAAGTTTAAATTTTCAAAATCACAAAATTCTCAAATTTCATCATTTCAGCAAACTTCAGGAAAGTTCCCTTAATTAGTGTTTCAAAAGTCCAGAGCATAAGGACCAGTGCCTAAAACATTCACCAATGAATATAGACTGTGAAATAAATATACAAAAATTTGACAAAAATGTCAATTTTCCTCCATTGATTAGATAATATGGAGAAGTTTCCAGCCTCGTGGAAGGGTAGGTGAGTACTGGTTATAGACAATGGTCCAGGAAAGCTAGGTTAGGTGAACTGGACACCGTAAAATGACCTAAATTGTGTTAACACGGCGTTAAACCCAGTAAAAACAAGTAAATCTGTGAGCTAATGCTCACTAGTGATACCTCCGCAAAAATCTAAAAATATGCGACAAACAGGAAGTAGACGAGCAAGGAGCATGAAATCGCTTTACACCACATGGGACTATGGGATGAAGCAATATGCAAAGTATTAGGCTGCTGCATGGTATAGTTGCTGAGAAAACTGCGACGGAAATTTTGTAACGGACGGACGGATGGACGGACGCACGCACGGACAAGGGTAAAACAGTATACCCCCCTCTTCTTCGAAGCGGGGGTATAAAAACAACATAAATATATAACATACTGTTGTGAGGGATCCTGAGCCTTAGCATAAGCTTGAGCTTTCATGATTCTTTCCATATTACCAGACCATCCAAACTGACTAGCAACAAGAGCACATGGTGATTCTGTAAGTCTTTCAGATACTACAGCTTTCTCTATCTGTAATAAATAAAACAAACATTTATCAAACAAGGAACTTGGGAGTTAAATAGCAGCCATAAAAACTAGCGATGTCAACCGTAGTCTGGATATCCAAAAGTTCAGATCATGATTCAGTATCTCAATTAAAATTTGACACATTGATATTTGTATAAATATTTCAGTTGTTTTTAAAATCCTTAAACAATGGACTCAAGACATGTCATAGTTATAAATGTGTCCTCTACTTGCATAGAGATAATTGACATCATCCAGGTGATGATACCTTTATAGCATACTTAGTACAATACACAAACTATACAGACCATACAAAATCAATAATCTAAAGCATTTTTCAACATATTTTCTATTTTAAAAAAAAACTATATATATATGGTACTTATTTATTTCATGTTTTAAGACGCATCAACACTTATTGGTCATGTAGTGCACAAATAACACAAATGCTGGGAACGTATTGGTAACTATAAATATGGTATAACAAGTAAATCTGTGAGCTAATGCTCACTAGTGATACCCCCGCCAAAATCTAAAAATATGCGACAAACAGGAAGTAGATGAGCAAGGAGCATGAAATCACTTTACACCACATGGGACTATGGGATGAAGCAATATGCAAAGTATTAGGCTGCTGCATGATATAGTTGCTGAGAAAACTGCGACGGAAATTTTGTAACGGACGGACGGACGGATGGACGGACGCACGGACAAGGGTAAAACAGTATACCCCCCTCTTCTTCGAAGCGGGGGTATAAAAATGTAAATAATAAGAACTATCAATTATACCTTGTCTTTAAGAGCAGAATCTTTCAACCAGTTAATCAATGGTTCATAATCTTTCTCCAATTGTTCCTTGTATTCTTTAGCCTTCTCTGATTGGTCAATCTTTACACCTTCCTTAGCAACGTTCTGGAATTTTTTACCTTCAAATTCGGGTAATGATTGTATACAGTACTCATCTACTGGTTCTATCAAATATAATACTTCATAACCTTTCTTTAATAATCTCTCAACAAATGGCGAGTTCACAACCTGTAATGTACAACAAGAAATTCATTATTATAGTACTAATGCAGTAGAGACGGGGTTCATAGAATTTCATGATTTTTCCATGATTCCTCTCAGCTTTCCAAAGTTCAAAAGATACACATTACTGTCCTACTTACATGGCTTCAGCCAGTCTTTATATAGGTTGTTCATGTTCCTTTTTAGGTTATACTGACAGCTCCCTTTACTTGGGATTCATTTTAGATTGCTTTTTCAATATTTTTACATTTGAAAACACCACATCATAGCAGACGACACAAGTAGAAAAACCAGAAATGGTGTAGCAGTAAATTCTCATACCCTTATATGATTGGTACCCAGTCATAATTTGTATCCAACATTAAACGTTGAGATTTATACTTGAATTAAAGTTTATCATTTAATTTTATGGGTTGAAATCAAAATAGACATAAAATAGTTTTTTCCATGATACATTAAACTTTTTGCATGTTTTCGAATATTAATGACTTTTCCATATTTTCCCTAAAATTGAAGTTTCACGTTTTTCCAGCTGCGCTTTGGGTCATATACCTTCCTCAGTCTGACCAACCAGTCTATAAACTTGCATATTGCCCTCAAGGCCATGCATTATTTGTCAAATATTTCAATCAGTTAAATGTAACTAGGCAGGTACAAAGTTTGATATAAAATAGCCTCACCTCTTCTCTGCTGGTACCAGCCATGAAGTAAATATGTTCTTGTTTTTCTTTCATTCTTTCTATATAATCTGCTAACGAAGTTTGTTCAGTATCAGAGTTAGAAGAGAAAAATTTCAACAATTTAGCAAGACGAGTTCTGTTGGAATGATCTTCAATAACACCAAGTTTGATACTGAAAATATACACAAATTTATATTTTATTTTGTTACACAACTGGAAGTTCTTAGACCCATTTAATACACAAACTAAATAAATAGTTGTAAAAATGAAACCTGATAAAGCATATATATTCTGCTATTAGAACCGCCAAAATCAATGGTCTTAGTAGCAGTGCCGTAATCTTAATATAGGGTCCTTTTTCTTCTCAAATTAAGCATTTGGTACTTAAATACAGTCCAACCCCTCTAAAGCAACCAGCCAAGGGAAACAGCCAAATTGGCTGCTTACACGATTTTGCTAAATCCAAGATGGTTTATATAAAGGATCCTAACTTTACTTACTTTGTACTGTATTCCTTCCAGAAAGCATCATAATCTTCACCTTCTATCTTTTTAATCATATCTAATGTTTTTCTAACCAATTTTTTCTTGATAACTTTCAACAGTTTATGTTGTTGTAATGTTTCTCTGGATACATTTAATGGTAAATCATCAGAGTCCACAACACCTTTTACAAATGATAAATATTTGGGCATCATATCCTCGAAATCTTCAGTGATGAAAACACGTCTAACATACATCTGAAATCATTATATATACATTATCTTTATGAGACAATACGATTAACCAGGGCCAAAACACTCTTCTAATCAGAAGCCCAATACAGGCTGCTTCCCCAAACAAAACTGACTCTTTTTTTCCCCAGTTTGGTCCTCAAAACTCCCCAAGGAATGTTGAACCACAATTCACATAGAAAGGGAAAATATTTGAGATAACTACCCAACACAGTCTATATTGTTTCCTTAACAAAGTAATATACTGGATTATCTCATTGATTTTATAACACTTATGATTGAATAAATTTATTTCTTGTATACTGGCAATGAAGTAGGTCATTTTCCCCAAATAAGTGAAAACCACTCTAATTTTTCCTCAAGAAAAAGGCTGTGGCCCCTTCCCCCAAAATGGTGTTTTGGTCCTGCTAACTATTAATTATTAGCATTTCATGTTGTTAACAAACTCATGTTGTTACCGTTGTTTACTTGAGCAAGAAACTTTATCCTACTAGCTCAGTACTGGGGGACCAGGAAGTGGACTCAAAAGTGATTAATCTAAGTTGCAAGAACTTGTTTTGCAATTGAGCAAACATAAATTAGCATAAAGGACTGTTACATTTTGTTAGCTGATGAGCAAACATGTAGATGTTGAGATATATTTAAGTTTGTTTTTAGCCATTGTTAAGACTTCAACAAGGATAAGGAAAACTAGAATTGAAACATAAACTTTACTTTATTACAATCATGGAAAGTGAACTTTTATACTGGTGTGTTAAAATTAACCCGAAACAGATAAATACACTACACATGTCAGTAACTACACTACTTTAAACTGACTTAATGCTTGTAAATGATAAATAATATGTTTTGTCTTTGAGTTTACAAGCCATACACTTTTAGAACAATATTGATCACAAACATCATTAAATAACAGCTACCAACAAGGGTGGATTATGACTATTGTTATCTGAAATGCTTTCATAAAGCAGAAGCATTCTACAAATACTAATGTAGTGCATACAAGGAAGTGACATAACAGCTACTGACTGTTGAAGAATGAAACCATTGTATTTGTATGAAGTGTCTCTCCTACCTTAATTCCTTCCATCTTCTTGCCATAGTTAGAGAACATATCATTAGGTCCAGATTTTGGTACAAATAAAATAGATTTAAATGTCACTTCTCCCTCAGCAGTAAAATGTATTTTAGCAAGAGGTGAATCTGATGTATGACTCATTGATTTATAGAAACTATCGTATTCATCATCTTCTACTTCTGATGGTCTGAAAATACAATTATAATGATATAGTTGTTTGTCTTTTTTTATTGAATTAAATACTAAACCTCAATATTTCCATTAGATTATACATGATGGCTACTAATTCACCAAACCAGATTTCCTGGACACTTTTCCTTACCAGTACTGGTCAACTCTTCCAAAAAGGGCAGACAGCTTCCTCAATAATGGAGGAAAATCAATATCAAATATTAAATTTAATGGAAGTGTATAAACTACTGCAGTCAGGAATCAAATTGATCATACACTCTTCCACCGTGCCATGACCAGTTACGATACATTACACTGAGAGTCGATGCCAAGAACATGCATATGTTCTCAACAAAGTCTATGGAAAGCCATTGCTGATATAAAGATGGAACAAGTTGCACATCTATATGTCACAAATTAAGATGATAAATAAATAGTACCATAACACAAGCACTCAAATATATTCACTTACTTTCTAGTCCAGATTGGTTTGACATCATTAACAAGTACCCAGTCCCAGATAGTTTTAGAGACTTTCTTTGTTTTAGGTTTATCATCATCTTTTTCTTCTTCAACTTCAGCCTCATCATCATCTGATTTCTCTTCATCATCATCAGCTGGCTTGTCTTCATCTTCATCTATTGGTTCTTCTACTTCAGTTGTCTAGGTAACAAAAACAAAACAAAATTTAAACTTGGTTTAACATGGGTGTCAGCACAGTTAAGGTTCTTTAACGGCGTCCAGCGCACCTAACCTAGCTTACTTAAACTCGTGACTACAACCAGAACTCACCTACCCTACCACAAAGTCTGAAACTTTACCATATACCTAATAAATGGAGGAAAATTGACATTGTTGTCATATTTTCATGGAAGGGTATAACCTCCCTGGGTGGAATTCAAACCCATACCCCTTTCAAGATATATGTTTTTAAATCAATCTTTCAAATTGGACAATTTTCATTAATTTTCTTTGTGTACAAACATCACTTTCAATTATTTCTAACCCGAAATTGTTAATTTAGTATACTACAAGGCTTGGAAATAAATAGAGAGTGATTGCTGGTATGTTATGTTTATTTCCTTCAGATAGTTTAGTATCGCATATGATGGTACTGACTATCTGATTGCGAATAAATGTGTGAAATATGCATGCCAGTGCATGACTGAATATCTTGAATTTCCCTTTTGTATTGAAAAATAAAATTGCAATACTGTACTTAACTTAGAAATAAAATAAAATCTAAATTAATGTATACATACTGTGCTTTCCCACAAGTAGATGTTAAATGTAATAAATTGACTGTATTTTGTAACAAGATTCTTCAAACTAGCTGGTTCCAAGAAATCATGTGCTTCTTCTTTCAAGTGGAGACTGAAAATATTGAGTTAGAATATATTTATACAGAATAAAATGTAGAATAAAACAAATGTCATTATAAACTGTTAGTCGTATTTTAATCCTGAGTTGAAGCAAAATTTCTATAAAATTTAAGATTGAAATTGTAGTGCTTGTATGCATGTAATACAAAAATCATATTATTTCAATGATATCCAAGAGCAGGAGTAGTCCAGTGGTAAAACACTTACTTAGGGATACTCATGATCCTGGGTTAGAACCCTAAAGATGGCACAACTAATCTCCTAGTACAAAAAAAAATGTACAGGTAATTGGTTCACTCCACCCTGGTGTGAATGAGTACCTGCAATGGTAGTATAATTTCCAAAGAGCAAATGTGCTATCCCCACATTAAAAGTGTAAAAATATTTCACATGGAAAGTGATAGGTAGATACCAGAAGCCCAATGATCAGAGGTAACAACTGTAATGTCAATAGACATGCATCAGCATAAAATTAAAGACTATACAATTATCAGAAGAAATACATAAATCCAGACCCTCTGTTACAGTGATTTGAAGACTGCAACTAAAAGAATTATACCACAGACACAAGTTTTATCAACCAGTTTACAAGTAGATACCAAAATGTTTAAAACTTCTGACCATACATAGACTATATATATGGTACAAATCAAGGCAGTTAAAATTGTAACATTGAGACATACCTGATCTGTGTACCACGTCCAAGAGTGTTTCCACGTGGATCTTTAGATACACTGAATTCATTAGAATCTGATTCCCAGACATATTGATCATCATCATTATTCTTAGATGTAACAATTACACGATCAGCAACTGTAAGTATATAAAATAGAAAATGTACAAAACATGACATTTTTTTAATTACGTTTGACACTGTGCAAACACAACTTATAGTCATTCATAGAGGCCAGCTCACCTAACCTAACTTTCCTGAACATCTGTTTATATCCCGTCCACAAGGTCCACAACTTTATCTAATAAATGGAGGGAAATCAACATTACTGAGTTTTCATTGAAGAGTATTACCAGTCTGGGTAAAGCTCAAACCAGTAACCCCTTCAGGACACTAGATTCACAACCTTACAGCACAGACCCAGGTAGCATGCCATCATTGTAGAATAATTGGCACAGTAAGACAATAATACCCCAGTCTAAGAAATTAGGATATGAAAGTGGTTGTCTGAACAGATCATTTCAAGAGCAAGCTCTTTATCTCATTTGTAGATTTGCTGATTGCCTGAACAAAAAGTGGTTGTTTCTGGCAACCGGACACCCTCTAATTTCGTAGTGAAATACCCTGTTTATATTCAACAGCACTAAATAAGCACCAAAAAGTAACTAGTATCAAAACCTCAACATTATTACATTTTCTACCGGTATAAATCCACTGTATATAATAAAATAAAATATTAACATATGTTGTGAAGGAATAATATGACCTAGTTCTAACTGACGTGGCATGTGTATATAATATTTACCTGTATCACATGTGATATAATCATTACACTTAATTAGTACCTACTAATTAATCATATACAATGAATAAAGAATTATAAATAGGCAGGTACAAGCAAATATTAAATAAATCCATCTTCTCCTTTAATACAGTACACCAGTCTTTTGCTTACACCACTAGCCTCAACATTGGCCCAATACTACATAATGAAAAAATTAGGCTAAAAATCCACAGTCTTATCTTGGATTGAACCTAGTACCTTTAGACCTATAGGGAGACATTCAACCACATCGCTATGTTAGCTAGCTTGAAGGCAATAAAGTACATTTGCCTGGTTTGGAATAGTGGCTATCATTTGACAGACTAACTATACCTTGATAGGCTTGGATCCTTAGCTTTTTACCAAGAACTTTTGTCAGTGTCTGACAAACTGCCCTGCTTGATTCACAGTAGGAGCAAGAACAACTGTTAAAACTTTTTTATTGCCAGACATTACATAACATTCTTTCTATTTGCGTAGCACATGTTGAATTCATTAAGTTTATACCAAATTTAAATTGCAGAAAAAAACGATTGCAAAAATTGAAGAAATTCAAGTAGTTTGATTTTCTGAATATCCTTGATTCTGTTGGACAAATGCCATAATGAAGTGCTAATACTTAGGTATTTAATTGTATACTTGAAATAGCATGTTGCAGAATACCTTGCCATCAGAAATGTTATAAAGTTTCAATATATAATTGTTATTGACATTAATTTAAAGATGGTTGCATCTACGTACAAAGATAAATTTGTTTGATATGCAGTGCAGACTACTGGAAGAATCTTTGTTTAAAGTACAAAATGGTTTTTTTCTAGAGTGAGATTGGGTGTACGTATATCCTATACATATTACTTAAGGCTGCAACAATTCACTGGAAAGTCGCTTCGATGTGATTTGATTATTTTCTTTTGATTCAATTTTTTTTATTCGATTCATGAGTTATTAGTTTATTCCAAATGTACATTAAAATATTCATTTGAGCTTACAACTAACTTCTATTGATAAATTAAAAGTGTTATATAAATTTTCAACATTAATTCAGAACAATGAATTTTTATACTGATTATTTTTTCACTAGTTTATCATTGTAACTAAAAGTCTCAAAATACAAGTTCAAAGGAAATATCGTTACTAAAAGTCTTAAATTCTTAAAACTTTTACAGACAAGTTTGAAGGCAAGTATTAAATAAAAAACCAAAGGTCCCGAATCGAAATCAAATCGATTTATGGAATCAAATTGTTGCAGTCCTAATATTACATTACCTTACAACATTTTTAACAACTATAATCTAGCACAGCCATAACAGTTCTATGTCAAAAGCACTAACAATCTTATTATTAAATTCTACTCAACCGTCAGAGACACATACATTAAATCTGCTGATATTCATTAAAGTATTTCTGTACTATACTATGAATAAAAATATATTTAAATCAGCAGGGTTAATGTATTTGCAACTGACAGTTGAATAAAATTTACCAATACATTCAAATAAAATAATGTATATCGAGGGTTTAGTGCATAACAGTCGTAACTTACTCTTTTTTTATATTGAGTTACGATTGTTTTTTGCTAAACCGGCGATATGCATTTATGTGTTTTTATTGGTCTACTATGTAATAATAATGTAATAACATGTAAGCATAACAATTCAAGACTAAAGAAGACTTTACTTACCAAGGAATGAAGAGTAGAAACCAACACCAAATTGACCAATGAGATCATTCATTTCAACTTGTGAATCAGATTCACCAAGTTTAGTAAGGAATTCACTAGTACCAGATTTAGCTATTGTACCAAGATTATTTACTAAATCTTGTTTTGTCATACCTATACCAGTATCTGTTACATGTAATACATGATTGTCTTTGTCAGCCTGAAATTATAGAATACTATCATGACCAACTTAATTGGTGGTTTTCATTGGGATTGACAATTGTTCAACATGCAATATGTATGGTAGTTAAAAGTTAAAAAAAATATGAAGTGTGGTTTAAAATCTGCCTCCATTTACATGTCTTTACAATTTTGTATGTTACCCTTGATCATTGTAATCACCATCAGGCAAGTGATCTATAACAGTACCTATAAAATGGTTAATATAATGCTGCCAATAGATAACAACCACAAATACATGCAGTACTAAAGAAATCAACTCAATGAGAGCCTGTACATCATCTATGGTAGCATAGGCAAGGACAGCATATTGTCAAACTTGTATGATAACAATACAATACAGGATTTACAGCTTATATTTATCACCTTTTCCAGAACTGGCTTACCCTTTCAAAAGGAGTTGACAATTCTCCTTCTATGGACGATGTTCGATACTAAACAAAATAATAATACTGAACAAATTTTTATAGAATCAAACCCAGAATGTCTGGATTTTAAATCTTTTGTTCTATTAAGCAGTTTACTCCATTAGACATGTATAAGAGTCTATCGAAATAATAACAAACAGCTAAATCTCCTACCAGATTCAATGTACAATATATCTTACATATACTGGTGGCTAAGGACCAACTAACACATTGTTTCCATGTCATTAACAGTGTTGTTAATTAATATTGTCAATGAAATTTATATTAACATGTATCACAAACACTGGGGTAAGAACCAAACACTCCAAGTACAATAACTTAATGCAATAATGATTCTTGTAAATGTATCAAGGGGCTAGCTGATCTCTAGCCAGCCAGTCTAACCAGAAAAAAACTTGAATGCATTTCTTGATATAAATCAGAAAAGCAGGACATTGCTTCATGGTCTTTTCACCTTCATGCTGTTTTAGAGCACTCCTGAACAAAATTAATAACTGTGAAACTCTGAGCCCATTGATGTACCCTGGCCCTTTCTTTTGCCTACCAGCCCTTATATGAGCCCTAATAAATATCTAGTAAAGGCTATTTTACCTTAACATGAAACATTGGACAACATACCTTTATTTCTATATTAAAATCAACCTACCTTACTTTCTATTCTAAACACCAACTACCTTAACTGTAATACTATGAACATCCTACCTTAATAAAACCTACAAAAAGTATGACTTACCTTAATTTTAATACTAAGTTCCTCAGTGGCAGCTAAAGCACTCTTATCAGTAAGTGACAAAAATCTGATTTTATCTAGAGCATCTGAAGCATTGGAGATTAATTCTCTTAAGAAAATCTGTAAATATATAAAATACATGTAAAATATATTATAATTAATACATGTATTCTGTTTGTTTGGTTGGTCGGGTTTAATGCCATCCCTATTGTGTAGGTCATTTTACAATGGTCAGTCAACCTACTCACTGTTAATGGAAAGGTTAAATCTCTGAATTCAGCTGTTAACCGGTTACTAGATGCATACTTCTGTCAGTGACTGACGACTGCCCTATGTGATTTAGAATCAGTGGTAGGATGGAGAATGACCATAGAAATTATTTCATGACCAAAACCCAACAAAGTATAATCATTAGATGTTAAATCAAATATAGAAATATTAGGCATAGAGATTTCCCCTTGTATAACAGAATTGTTATCAAATCCCTTGCCCTTCCAAAATATCATTGAAAACATTCAGCTTTTCAGCTTTCCAAAATTTGGAGTTAACCTAGGAATTTTCTTTAATCATCAATGAAATTGTGGTACAATTTCAAAAAGAGATTTTGAATTAATTAAGGCCCCTGGTCCCTTTCACAAATGTGGAAAAAAACACTCTTGACTGTAGCCTAGTTTATCCATTTATAATAACATGCTGTAGTTGTTTTTTCAGGCCATTTCGAGGCCAAAAATTGTCACGTTTTCCCATTCAACAAGGGCGCTGCCACTTTTCCCCTAAAAGTGAAAATAAATGATGTAGTAGTAAGTGTGTTACCTCTTTATTTTTGTATAAAGAATTAATAATCAGTTTCATCATTCTATCAACTTCAGCTTGGAATGCATGTTTCTCAGCTTTATCACGTAATTCTTTCATTTGTGCAACATTTAAACCATCAAGTTTAATAGCTTCTTCTTCCCTGCAATATAGAAATCAATAAAACTATTATAACATTATACTTGTTTTAATTGATAAAAAATATAACAATCGTGATAATAATATTAATGGGTTAATAAAAAACTATTCTACATTCTTCTTTATCTATATGCAGATTACACTAGGTTTTGTGCAGACTTAAAAATATGATTATAGCAAAATGTTCGAAACTAAATCATAATGACGGTAGACTATAGTTTGATGGTTGGCAAATGAAAAGGGAAAGATACAATGTTTGGTTGTCTAACCAAATTTTTGTAGTTAATGGTTACATGTAACATAGTCAGGATTATATCATAGCAATGTTTGTATTGTAGCTGGAATTTGTTTGCAGTTTCTTGTATTTTGGAATGCATGCATGTTGATATGTTTAAATTCCAATGACAATACAAGTCTTGACTTTAGAATTCCTCCAGCACTTGCCTAGTCTATTATGTTGTTTTGGGCAAATTTATCATAAAGCTAAGCTATATGTAGCATGAAATTTTCACTAGCTTGAATCTAAATTTACAATTCAAGGCCTTCAGGCTAGTGGGTTAAGGCAATGACAGCAACATTGATAGAAAGGGCCTTGTATAGAATGTATTACAGGCATCCATAAAAATCCAGATCAATCAGACGCCACCGTAAAACAAGAGTAATTTCTCAACTATTTAAAGACATAGAAACCAATCAAGGTATTTTAAAAACATCTAACCCAAGGAGTTACTATAGAAACCAAAAGAACTCGAACTGAAGTCTCCCATTATTTCAAACACTCAAGACTGTAAAACCACAATTTTTCAGTATATACCAACAATACAAATATAAGAGACCATGTAAAACTAGACATATCACTGAATGTGATGAATACCCCCCCAAGGTTCTTTGTCAAGATGTTTGATTAAAATCCATATAATAAGTGCTAAGAAAATGAGCGGACAAGATTTTACATGGAAGGACAAAAAGCCTATAGACTGTAACCAAAATGGGGTATACACATATCTGCTTGATTTCTGATCTATGTGAGAAGTTTGAATAAAATCTGTACAATAGGTGCTGAGGCATTGAGTGGACAAGTAAAATATACAGAGTTTATTTAGTGGGTATAATAAGTCAAACCACAAGTAAATAAAGGAGGATATAGACCAGTTTTGTACAGACCAGTAGAAACGGAAGCCAATTAACAAGCACTTAAATAATAAATCCAGTTTCATTACTTAGAGAATATTTTGGCATTTACTAAATTTTCGCATTTATCAATGATGAGAACAAGATTGAATATATTAGCTGTTGAGCATGTACTGCTATTCTATAGTATACTTATAACAAACTTTAATTGAATTTTAATAGTTTTGAATGAACAATCAATCAACAATCTTTTTAAAACATAATCAAGTTGCCATGGCAACCATAAGCTAAATAATTGAACTAGCAGTAAATATATCAATAAAAAACAGGTGTACAGTTTTAGTAGTAGGATAATAAATAAACAATATTGTACCATCATGTAAACACTCTCATACCTATAGTCTTAGATCAGAGCTGGAACTAGAATAAATTTTTGAAGAGGTCAAACAAGTAACATTACATTTGGTACTTTACACCACATTACAATACTTTTTAAGTCATAGTGCAGCAGGCATAGGTGGCACATACTCCTGCCAGTGATTGACAACTGGTTTTTTTTACACAGATGTAGGCAGGACAATGGTCCTAGAAAATATTTGTCGTCATCAAACTCCACAAAGCTATGTAAGCTCCAACTGGGAATTAAACCAACAAACCCTTTGACTTATAATAAGACACTCCAAGAGATCAAACCCCTACCACAGATAGAAACATAACATTTCAACCCAAAATTCATTTTCAAATAGCATATTACATCTGGGCTCGATCTATTTGAGTGTTTCAACACCAACAGTGGAAAATTAAATTAAGTGCATAAGTACTAAATCAATAAAACCTGACTGAAATAGACATTTAGCCAACCTTATATTATTTTCACCATTAATTTAAAGTAATTTGTGTGCCCCATACAAATATAAACAAGTAAATCTGTGAGCTAATGCTCACTAGTGATACCCCCGCCAAAATCTAAAAATATGCGACAAACAGGAAGTAGATGAGTAAGGAGCATGAAATCGCTTTACACCACATGGGACTATAGGATGAAGCAATATGCAAAGTTTCAGGCTGCTGCATGGTATAGTTGCTGAGAAAACTGTGACGGAAATTTTGTAACGGACGGACGGACGGACAGACGGACGGACGGACGCACACACACACGCACGCACGGACAAGGGTAAAACAGTATACCCCCCTCTTCTTCGAAGCGGGGGTATAATAAAATGTTCTATAACCAAACATAAGACTGTAAGGTTACTATATTATAATAAAGGGAAATATATATATATACATAATTATAATATATATAATAAATCTCCCAACAGTTGATAAATAAAATAGAATTCTTGTTAAACAAGTCTGACATGAATAAACCAGAAATGTTACACATACAACCTTTCATTATAATAATAGGTCAGTGGAATACTAGTCTATATTTTTCTTTATTTACATCAACTTATTCCCATACATGATTCTATTGAGCCATATGGAATATAGGGCCATCATCGGAAATTGCGATATCATTGCCTCACTGACTCTTGACCGACAATCCGATATCAATTCACAATTTCGAATATCGATGCGATCTAGCATTTTATAAAGCTATAAACTAAATGAAGGTGGGATTTAATTTAACATCCCTGGGTTGTATTTATATTTTTGAGTTTTTATGTTTTTTGTTAAGTGTTAAAAGTTAGAAATGTAGTTTGTTTTATGTCTGAAACAACTTGTAACATCAAGCATAACATCATGAGGGCATTATATAGTATATATTATATAAGGGAGTTCCAGGGACTTCTATTACACCCCTTGTCTGACTCTATATATCAACTATACTTGCCTTTCAATAAATTAATTCAGTTTTCTATCAATGACAGCCCTTATGGAATCATAAATTCAGTTTATAATAAATGCAACAAGAAAATATCTCAAACGTCCTTCAACAATATTTGATGCTAAATTCAATTCTAGACCACCTCCCTACCTTCCTAAATAAAAACAGTGTGAGTTTAATGAAAAATGACTTACAGAAAGCATGATCCTTATCAAACAAAACTGTATATAGTATCATAATAATGCTTATGCCAGGTTTTTAAATGATAAGTCTTCAACAAATCAACAAGAAAACAGAGAGTTATGGCAAGGAGATGATTGATTTGTATTGTACTATATAGGTACATAAACTAATGAAATAAACACCAAGATGAAACAAAAACCTCACTGAAACAATAAACCAATCAAATATCTCAAATATCAGTTCTAAAACAACACTATAAATGACGTAAGACTTTCACCTTGAGGCAAAAAAACGAAAGCCAAAATCTGAAGATCGTAATCCTTGTATTTCAAACGCTAATACACCATTTAGTGTAATATAAATAAAATAAAAGACATCAGAGGAATATTTAAGTAGTATTGTACTTCTCTAAGATAAACTAATTTACATCTTGCACTTACAAATTGTCAATTTATGGCATATAAAAATAAATAAAACAGCTAAAAAACAGCTGAGTCTAAGCATTAACCTATATTGTATATATCTTAACAGCCAAGTTTCAACCAGACTGTGAGGAATTAATGTTTACCTCAAAATAGATCCGACGAGCTATACACGAAACTTCAAACAAAAAAAGTTGAAAAAATTCTATCAGGTAAAACTACAGCGATATAAATAACTTATGATGAAATCTATATAGCCAGTGCTTCATATTGTGTACATATTAATAATGGTCAAAAGATCTGTGACCCATGGGGTTATGTTCTAAATCTTGAGGACACAACCCTCAAAACTCACTTTTGTTCTCTATCAGTAACTTGATACAATAAAGTAGGGCCATCTACTTAAGCTGTTGCTATCACAGTCCTTTTTAATGGACTTATAATCATAAGAAAAACAAGAAATGTAATGTGGAAACCACATTAAACCCGGATTTAAAAACTTTATCTGCAAAATTACAAAGGGAAATAATCCATAATAAAGCCAGGTAGAGTTGTGATTACTTTCTAATTCTGTTCATCACATGGTATATTACCATTGTATGAAGTTTCATAAAGATCTGACAATAAATGGCAGAAATAATTATATGGAAAAGAAAAAATTAAACAGGATAGTTAACAACACCAGACGCCCGACTGTCCACCAGACCGACCGCCTGTGTTTCAGCAAACTATTGGCCAAATTTTTTCGTTGAAAATTCCGGCTAACAAAACATAACTGAAAAAAGTCCTTGTAATCTATTATGCACAACTTAACACGTAAGAAAAATTCAGTTCAGACAAGATACATTTTAAGAACAACAATGAGTTTTGAGAATGGAGTTCATTCTCAAGTTTTTATAACTTCTAATGACAGCCTAAGTACTGAAACTTCAGGTAGTACTCAGTGTTTTTTAGGGAAGTGATAACCAGCTTGACTAACTATGCTAACTAGAATCATAATATTTTCTTGTATCATGTTATATACATGCTAACATAAAGCTAACACAGACACAATACTGCACATCTATAATACAGGTAATAATAGAGACACAGTAACAAGACAACCTTAGAAAAAACAACATGAAAATCTACATATGTTACTGATCATGTTATAATGGACATAATATAATTATATCACATTTTGACTTCACTAAAAACAATCTACCCTAACAATGAAACCTCAACATTATAACTCAATATAAATATTGTTGTCATGGAGAACAGATCAAAGCAGAATAGAACAGAATAGAACATTTTTTTTCAAAAGCAAACATAGCACAATTTGTAATAAGAGCAAGGACTGTTATTGAAGGTTTGATTTTAATTAAATTCAAACATTACTATTGTTATCTTAAGTGGGCATTGTTGAAATAGACTGTAAGTACATTGTGGATTTAGTGCTATATTTCTTATACTGAGTTACGACCATTTTGGGCTAATTTACCCAGGACATGCAAGAGGACCATTACAAGAGTAAGCACTATGTCAAATCATCAAGATTTTGTTATAAGATAAAGAGACAATGAAGTCCAGATTATTGTATTAAAGAATAAACAAGATTTTATTCTACATCTACATTGTTACATTGATCTGTCACAGATTGACAATTCTTCAATGGTGTGAAAGAGGAAAGTTGGAAAAGATAGTGAAAGAGAGAAAATAGACCCACTCAGATAAATGTATGCAATGTCAAAGAAAAAAAGGGTGAAATAACAGAAAAGATGCTCCAATCATGTTTCGTCCATCAGGGCGATACCAATTCATTGGGGCTCAAGGCCCACTGACGCAGCTCGCACCCTTCATTTGGATGTACTTAGTGATTGGAAGGAAAATCTTCATTTGAAGGTAAGGTCCTTAAGCCCCTCCTTAAAGGATACCAAGGTAGGGGCCTCAGCCACAGTCTGCTCCAAACTGGAATGGTCCGGGGGAAGAATCTGAAGCGGTAGAAATCTGTTACGAGAGGTCTCTAAGGAACTTGGGATTCATATTATCAATGATTATATTATTATTTTAGTTGTAAATCCTACTATGCTGTATTGTATTACTATTGTAAAATAGTTGATAGTATGCTGCCCAGGACTGCTCACCAGCAAACAAACATCTGTATGAAAACTTGACACCTGGAGTGGGGGCTAATTTTTACCAAAGGGGGGATAACTTAAAGAAACTTTGCAGAAAACCTCAAGGTGATACCAAATGCCAAATATAAAAGCTCTAGGCCTTAAAGTGTTAGAGCAAAAAACTTTAAAAGAAATTGTTGACTATTGAAGCTTTTACGCACAAACACCCAATAGACACCCCGCAACAGCTCACCATGAGCACCCAGGCAATCTAAATATAATTCCATAAAGAGTGTAGCCCTGGCTGCACTCAATAGTATAAGTTTCACAGTCTATCTCATAAACCGACACAAAAACCACACATGTATTACAAGGTTACCATATTATTGGTATACAATATAATATCTAATCAATTCTGGCAACAAATATATACAAACACTATCATGGAATCACAGTATGTGATAGGTAAATGTATACTATATCACATTATAGAGGCAAAAATTAACCTGTAAAACTTGATAACATGAAGTAATAGAAGTGTCGGATAGAACAGCTACATTTATCTATGTAATCATGGACAGGATTATAAACATTTTATAGACACACACACAATGAAAGGTGAATTTTTTATGGAGGAGAATATTTTGTCAAGTTTGGAAGCCCTTACAGTCACCACAAAACTCAACAGGTTACTATTGGACAGGAGGTCCAGTAAAGATAAAAAATTTACAGGATTTGTTAATCGGTCGGCTATGCTTGTTGGTGACTGCCTTTGTATATCTTTTGATTGGGAAGGTTGTTTTTGGAGGTGGAGGACAACTTTCCTTCAAGAGTGGAGGTAAAATGTGTGAAAACACATAGTTGTCATTTAAAATGTAGGAGAGACATTTCTGCAAGTGTTTCCATGACAATACCAGTGATATTAACTAAAAATTCTAAGAATTTCAATATTTGTTAGCACTAGACAAAAATCAAAATTATCAGATTTTCCAACTGTTTTGATTAAAGACTTAAGAGACCATTATACAGCCAAGTAAAACATCAGAAATAACATTGTGTTAATGCTAAATCAACTATTTAGTTCTGAGAGAGCTTAACAACCAAAGTTTTTAGTTCATAGACACTGTTAATCTTAGGATAGAACCCCCTATGGTATACAATACCACTCATCACTACAAGACACTAATGATATCTTCATGTACAGTGTAATCTCTTTATAACAACCAGTAAAAGTATAGTAAGAAATGTCCTCTACATTGGTAAATATATTGTAACTGTGATAGAAAGTTGCTGCTGTTGAAGGTGAGAGATTACTAGAAGGTGACTCTGGTAAAACGATAGCTTTTGTTGAGAGGTAGTAGTAATTGAGGGATAGCAGTAATTAAAAGATAGCTGTAATTGAGATGAACCTGTAATTACAATACAAGGTAGCAGTAATTGTGAGATAGCGGTTATTGATAAGAGATAACTGTAATTGAGAGATGGCTGTAATTAAGAGATGGTTGTAATTGAGAGATGGTTGTAATTGAGAGATGGCTGTAATTGAGAGATGGCTGTAATTGAGAGAGGGCTGTAATTGAAAGGTAGCTGTAATTGGGAGGTAACTGTAATTGATATGTAGCTGCAATTGTTCGATAGCTGTAATTGTAAGAAAATTAGCTGTAATTGAGAGATGGCTGTAATTGAGAGATGGCTGTAATTGAGAGATGGTTGTAATTGAGAGATGACTGTAATTGAGAGAGGGCTGTAATTGAGAGATGACTGTAATTGAGAGATAACTGTAATTGAGAGAGGGCTGTAATTGAGAGATGGCTGTAATTGAGAGAGGGCTGTAATTGAGAGATAACTGTAATTGAGAGATGGCTGTAATTGAGAGATGGCTGTAATTGAGAGATGACTGTAATTGAGAGAGGGCTGTAATTGAGAGATGGCTGTAATTGAGAGAGGGCTGTAATTGAGAGATGACTGTAATTGAGAGATGGTTGTAATTGAGAGATGACTGTAATTGAGAGATGGTTGTAATTGAGAGATGGCTGTAATTGAGAGATGGCTGTAATTGAGAGATGGCTGTAATTGTAAGATAGCTGTAATTGAGAGAGGGCTGTAATTGAGAGATGGCTGTAATTGAGAGATACATGTTGTTGAGCAGACACTTGTTGGTAGGAAGAATCTGATGCAAGTCAGAGGTTATCATTAAACAGGTTTCACAATACTGTTATAAGAGTGTCAGTACCTATACTTAACTAACTGGTTCTTCTACTCACTCTAGGTAAATAACCTTAGACTATAACAACACAATCAGTAATTATATGTAGACATAGAGAGATAGAAAACAAGTGTTATATATATCATATACATATAGATAGATAGATACAGGAGATTATGTCATATCTTGTCAAAATGCTAAGTAAGACTTTTTCTTACAAAACATAAGATAGAGGGTAGATGTATCCAACACCCATTGGAGTGCTTACTTTACAACTAAATCAGAATATTGTTAAACAAGCTTCAAATATCTTAAAGGGCTCAGGGTAAAAATGTTATTTTTTGTTTTAAACAGTGTACAAAATTAGTGGGTGTCCAGTTGCTCAGGACAACCAATTTCTAGTTCCGGCAACCAAAAAACAACAAGATATAGTGCTAGCTGCAAACTGACCTGTTCAGGCAACCACTTTTATATCCTAATTTGGAAAGACAGTTTTAATATCATGTTTTCTGCCAAGATTTGGTAATATTTATATATCATAGTGATTATTTCCTAAACTGGGGCCAATACCAGAAATGGATAAATAATTTGCAAATATTTGGGGCTCAAAGTGTAACTGTTGCTATTCACAGTCTATTTTCTGTTTGTAGCAAGATCAGAATATTTCATGAAGTACTTAAACCAGTAAAGTCTATATATAATTTTTTTCTAGATTTAAAATAGTTTGTTCCACAAAAATTATTTTGTTACAATGTTCGAAGATCTAATATCACACTAAATTTCATGATTTAAAAGGCAGATGGTGTAGTGAAAAATCTTTTAAGCCAACTGCAGCCGATTTACCTAGTTTTCTACAGGGGTCATCTTAAAATAGTGACATAGATTTCAAATCTGTATCCCATTGCAATACAAAATGTGCTAATCAGTTTTCCGTTTATGTTTTCCTTAAGAAATCCCACACTTGAACGATATTCTGCTATATTAATCTTATTTGATATTTTAAGATTAAGATTTAATCTCTTAATCTCTCAGATGCATGACATAAATAGAGTGCAGTATTTGATGATATTTAAATACTGATCAGCGTTTGCATATACAGTGCTCTCCATAATTTTTTCCACACATTTATAAATGTATGATTAGTTTTTCAATTTTTACCAATACTTAATGAAATAAAAAACATATAAGATACATGTACATGTATGACAATTACAACTGTATGACATATCCTTACTCCCCTTTCAAATGTTGCAAGCTATTATAAATATCTTAATGCATAAATATCTGAAATAAAATTCAACTGTGGCACTGAAAACCAGCTTTCTTACAAGCGTAAAGGTAATTTTGGATGGCACTGTTTATCTATCAGGTTTCGCATCTAAGTAAAGTCATCCTTACCAAAACAAGACAACTCAATCAAAGACATAGCTAACCTAGTTATAACAGACATCAAATGTATATAAACATGTGAAAGTCTTAATCAATTATAAGTAATATCATCAGCATATCCAGGGGCATACTTCAGCATACTCCTATATGCCTAAGCATATATTTCTGATGAACAGAAAATTGAAATTTGAAATTTCCACTAGAAGTGAAGAATATGTTTGAGTGTGGGCTGAAGAAGAAGTATTAGAGAGAAAAAATTGAAGTGAGAAAGAAACACTATAGTCAAACATTCAATTTATGTTGAAATACAAACTTGAGCTGTCCATTTTTTATAAAATCTGGAGTTTTTTGGGTTACTGGATTTAACACCTGGCTCACACTTACATTCAACAAATATCAATCACATGAACCATATTAGTAATTGTTCTAAAGCAGAATAGCAAGGCATTGCACCTGGTCCCTTTTCTTCTCCCTATGCAGAAATAGCTAATTTGAAACATCAGCACTCTGAGGCTGATGCATCCAGCCCCTTATTTCAACCATCATGCCCCTTTTGAGCTCTAGAATAATCATTAAATATGATCCTCCTGAACCCAGGAGATAATCTGTCATCAGTTCCACCCTTGTAAGTACTCTCAAAATAAGCACTCTCAAAATAAGCCCTGGAATGCCTTCTCAAGATGTAAGTCATATAATTCATATCCAGTTAATATTCAATAAAGAATCAATCTGTCATCTCAGTTATAATTAAGAAATAAGCCTACATCAATCAACATTGAATATTATGAGTAAGTGCAAAACAAGTCTAACTTCATGTAAATAAAGAAGGACATAGACCAGTTTTACACCAACTCATCTTTAGACAGTCAGCATATCAAATACCTCATACAGCAAACTAATCATACCAACATTATAGATTAGGTATTATATACAATTATGTTTTATTATTGCTTATATTTATATTTTTCACCCAGTTTAGACACACAGGTACCACATTCAAAAGATGAATCAAGAACTGTGTTCCAGGGAGAGGTACCACTCGATTATCATTTCTGATGCGGGCTTGATTGTCTATGACAACCTACCTTTAAGGCAACCAATTTTCACCACATCTGATTGGGCAACTAAAATATATCTATAAACCTCAAAAAAACAGTACCTTCTGTTGGGCAAGTATACATTTGGTTCAGGCAAGTAGAATTTAAAATTAAATAGTTGGTAGTTCTATTGGGCACCCTGTTTCAAATGTTAATGTTGATCCCTGCAATGGTTTTTCCATGCTATTTCGAAATATTGAGAAAAGGCAGGAAATCCACCCTCACTCTACATCAGCCCAAATATAACATACATGTTCTAAGAACAACACTTTCCAACATCAAACATAACAGATCTGAAAACTATAGCTAAGTTTTGGAAACATTTTGGCAATGGTTTAAACCAGACTATTGTTTTGTTATAACAATATTGGCATCATACTGTGGAAAGTTTGTTTAGAGTGAAACTATATCCAATTCTAGACCTATAGCCTTGATTGTTATATAGATAGAACAATAAAATGACCCAGTAGGGAATTTTACACACCATGTTTACTAGTTTGCTTGGCTTTCAAAGGCGGTCAGTTTTTTTTGGCTTTCAAAGGTGGTCAGTTTTTTTGGCTTTCAAAGAAAGAAAGATCAATTCAATCAGAACAATAACTAACACCAAAAGCTTGATGCCAGAGTATATGTATGTATTTATGTTTTAGATTGTAGGAGCATTAGTCTAGTGGAAGGATGCAGGCTAAGGGGTCCTGGGTTACTACCCAACTTCTAAGGGGCACTGCTAATTTCCTTGAGCAAGAACTTTTCCTACGATTGCTTCACTCCACCTTGGTGTAAATGGGTACCTGTGAGAGTGGTATAATTCCATTGTGCCAATTTGTAGGTTGCCCTTATTTAAGTAAAAGACTCCCCAGGGAGATTGATAGATAGATACCAGTAGCCCGATGACCAGAGTAATAGCTGTAAACTTGGTGAATGTGCATAAGCATGAAACTTAGACTATAAAATGTCAATATTTAAAAATTGTGTAAATAATGAATTCAAAATGGCAGATCAAATAAGACACTGATAATGACCAAACTGAGCAGCAGACAGATTTATTGAACTCAACTTTGTTTTTCATGCGAGTCATTTTTTCCTGCCTGGTAAACATGTTTGAAAATCATGACTAGACTGTGAGTGACAAAGAATCAATTTGGTATTGTCCCAATGATAAACCCCCCCCCAAAACGAACAAAATTTCACAAAAACAGTTACAATTTACATATTGACCTTGTTTGACCCCTAAGTACCTATCAATTACCAGTACTTCATACATAAAAACAAAAACTAAACTCCAAGGAAGCCTGTTTTAACCATTATCATACAAACTGTGAGTTCACATATATTAGAAGCACAATGTAAACTTATTGCTTCAAGGTGACATCACCTGTATAACTAGTTTAACCGCATCATTGCATTAAATGAATAAACCTTTACTACGATCTACATTTTTACCAGTTTGCCAAAATATGTCAGGAACTCTCACACTTCAAATAAATGTAACATTTTTTTAGAATCAATTTGAGTGTAAAGAATTTTGAGAACAGACAATACTGCTTGAATAATGTGCCATAATAGTTTCATATCAGCAATATACTATTACAGCAACAATGACAGCAGTGCTGACTACTGCCATACTTGATTACAGATTAGTGGTAGAAGGGAGAATGACTGTAGAAAACATTCCATGACCAAACTCCACTAAAGTATGACCTGCCTGGGAATCGCACCCATAACCCCTCAAACAGTAGGCTTTGTGTTACTGACTGAGCTAGCCAGACAGGCTGAAGTTAAATAACCAAATATTATCTCAAGTTGGCCCAAATAAACCAACAAAATTGTAGCTAAGAAATTTTATAAAACCATTAAGAAAAAAAGATTACTTAAAAAACAATCTGGCTGTATGAATACAAGCACCAACCATCAAATTGACTAATTGCCAATCAAGAGTTAACTATTGCCAACAGTTAACAGTATTGTACAGCAATCTGGAAATAATCTATATGAACATTTCTGCCCTCCATGCTCCACATATATATTGTACAATGCTTTGACATTAACTATGTCTCCAGACTACTGGTTCTAATAGAAATACAAATTATATATAAATATATCAAACTACATGTAATATCAGAAAGTGTTTATATGTTCTGGCACTTAATGCCACAGTTTAACTTTTTTCAGTCAGATCACTGTGGTCAGTTGCACAACTCATGTACCCTGGACCAGGTCTAGATCTATGGACTTGAGCATTTAACCTAGTTCAAAGTGAGTACCTTAGACAGTGGTAGACAATAGTTAAAGCCCTAATTGATACAGAGGGAGAGTTGAGAATGGCTGTAGAAATTATTACATGACCAAACAACATGATGGCATGTAGGTCCCAGCTAAAAAACTTATTGAGATGGACAACCAACTGAGCTAACCAGGTGGGTTTTGAAGTATCAGATTAGTGTCTGCAAGTCCATTGAGTCATTGACACAATAAATGTTTTAAGATACTGTAATGCTGGAAAGTCTATTATTTATGAATAAACATGTATAGTGTTTTAGCTGTTTTACTGCATGCATCCAGTCAGTTTCTAGAAGGGATATCAACATGGCTGCTGACACTTCCAGCACTACATTCCAGATACTGATGATGACAATGAATGCCATTTACACCAATTTTCATGTAGAAAAGCTCTAACCAACAAATTGCTAACATTAGTATTAAGAATCAATCATCAAACTAGCTTGGTGGAGAGAAGTTGGTCCTAAATTTAGAACTAAGATAATATGACCTTCACATTGATAGTTGTACTTTACAGCCACAACAATTATCAACAAAAAAGTGTCACAGTTTTTATAAGACAGAACATACTAGCATAGTCAAGTCATTATGTAAACTAAACGTCTTTACTAATAACTAAATCATTACTAACATACACCAACAGTAGTGGAGGAACAAGAGAGAAATAACAGAACAAAAATTTAATGCATACCCTGGAAATCTGGCAACATTACAAAAAACAAGTTGCTAAGAGAAGAGAGAAGTGTTTGTGTTCTATACATCATATAGTACAACCTGTCTTAACACCCACATGTCACCAACAACCATATCTCAACAACACGACAGATGTCTCAAACTCACCCCCTTCCATGTATTTCAACAACAATATGACCCTTTTTACAGCAGTCATATTTAATATAATCAATAATCTAGCCTTATTCTGATACTGGTTGCCATAGCGAGGTTTTACTGTAATCTACATACATACAATAAACAGCAAGATATGATTATACCCCAGTTACAGCATCACATGGTATGGTTAGATGGTTCCATGTACTAACAATATATATATATATACCGTACACATAGCCTATGTTGTTTACATACAAACTTCTATGTCTATTTATTTCACACCTGTCCATACATACATACATCATCATCCTTCCAGTCTCCCATATTTCCAGTCTTGCATAGTTCTAGCATACAAGATAACAATAGTTGAGTAAACGGGGAAAATTGAGGCACAAATGAGCCATCTGATAGGTAACACATGTTTCTAGCCCTGTGTTTCAAGCACATAAGTAAATAATTCATCAAATCTTGGTCGAACTGGAAAATTAAATCATCAACGAACCATCAGATTGAAAACAAATATAAACTTCGAGCCTTGTACAATTATAGCATAGAACAGAATATCAAACCATGAGTCAATGAGGCAATCATAAAATTGAGCCACAAATGAACCAACAAATATGTAACAAACACACAAGACTATACATTACAACAACACAAGCAATGCCAAGTTTACATAGATTTAGACATTCATACAATGTAAATGAACCCAAAGAAAACTTAATGTTGCCAAGATTTCAGAGTTATAGAACCACTAACTAGGTAAATATTACACCTTGAAATAACAGACAATGTGACAAATTGTCATTTATAACAGACAAATCTGTACCTTAAAACAGACAGTCAAATTGTAAATGAAAGTAAATGAACAGTGTTTGGCATTTCTGCATTTAGTACTCTTCAAAAGTGAGAGCAGCAATAGTAGTGTTCTATAATACTTGTGCACATTTTCTGCTGATGTCATCAATATTCAAGATAAGAAGGGAGAGAGGTGAGTTGTTGTTTACTCAGGGGGGGGGGGGTCACATATCAAAATACTGATTGTGATTACTTTAAGAAGACAAAATACTTCTAGCATTCAAGTAATATGAACAAATATTATGTTCACTGTAGTTTTATCACTAGGTTGGAGTCATCAAGAACAAGTAACATTTATAGATTTTATAGAATTTATTAGTAGACACTCTGACATAGTCATTCTTTGACATTATTGGGCATTTGGGTAATAAGGACACCAATTTTTAGCTCGGACAAATAATTTTTCTTGAACAACAAACCAACAACATTATAGTGCTTACTGCAAAAATGACTGGTTGGGATGACACTTTTATAACTTAATTCTGTAGACTGGAGTTTAGGTTATAATAGATTTTATAGACCAAGGATATGCAAAACTGATAGCAAAGGTATTTAAAATATAATGTAAAGTAGAGTTAACCAAAACTAAGCTTTACATCATTTATCATTCTACAATTTTACTTTTTATTAGCATTAGGAATTTGGGATATATCAAACAGCTGGTAAAAGCAATTAGAGAAATTAGCTTAATTGTAGATAATGGTCAGATTCAATAAAATGTGGATCTTAATATAGAATAGACATTGGACATGAATTCTTGATCAACACTTTTATACGGTTAGGTACAGTTGTCTGCTTAGCTTACCACTTAAAACAAGAAACTACTCAATAAGTCGTACAAGGGATGTAGACATGATCAAGCTATAAAGGTATGAGCTGTCATGGCAAGGAATTAAACACAAAACTCCGTAATTTAAACAGAAAACTTAAGAACTGGGTCATAGATGTCAACTGCCATACTTGTACAATGAATGGTTCCATTAATATCTAAGTAAGCTCCTTTCATCACCTTTCCTCGAGCAGAGTGAGACTAGCCCAATTTATTTTGTTATATAGCACAGGGCAAAGTTATCAACAGTAACCAGACTAAACAAAATAGGTAATTCTCACTAACCAAAATAAATTTTATCCCATTCCAGACTTAAAACTAGTCAGCTAGGTGATTCCTGTTCATCATCCAATATCCAACAAGCTACACTCTGGGGGACCATACCAGCAGACGGATAGAAAGGCCAAGTTCTGTATAATTTAGAGATTATTTACCTTTGAACAGCTTCATCATCAGTTCTTGAACCATCCCTACTTTTACCAATATCATCATCTATTGTAACAGTATCATCGTCGTCGTCTGCTCGAACAACTGAAAATATTAAAATACCAAATATTATAACATAAGTTATTAAAACACCAAATTATTACAGATGTTATCTAAAATGTACCCTCAGTTATTGCCTTAAATGTTCTCAATCAGTAACCTGATTTAAGACCTCAAAGAGCCAAGGGTGTGTAATGTGATAGAACGGTTTTCTTTTTTTCCTTTTTTTACTGGGTTTAATGCTGTGTTAACACAATTTAGGTTTTTATGGCGTCCAGTGCACCTAACCTAGCTTTCCTGGACCCTTGTCTATAACCAGTACTCACCTTTCCACAAGGCCAGAAACTTCTCTATATAATCATATCAATGGAGGAAAATTAACATTATTGTTAAATTTTCATGGAAGGGTATAACCTCCCCGGGTGGGATTTAAACCAAAACCCCTTCGGGACACGAGATTCCAAATCCCAGAGCACTACCAACTGGGCTATCGACCCTGGTAAGGAAGAACAGTTTTCATATAGCTACAATATGTAATTGGCTTCTTAAGAATGACACAATATTAACCCAATACAGTAATATCACGAGTTCTTATCAAAACATTCCAATCAGGAAACAATGAGGCTTCATAGAAATGTTTAAGAAGCAATAATCAATCTCTCAAACCATTAAGGGACAGGTCTATGTTGGATAAAAGCTATTTTGAAGTCAAGGGAGTACAAGTATTGTATTACACCTATACTCTAGTTTATACCAGGTAATATGCACATACCTTCGCCAGTGTCTGCCAACTGCCTTCCATTGTACTAACTGCAATGGTAGCACTTAAAGTGGCTGTAGAAAATAGTTCATGCAGGGTTTGACACTTTTGTTTTTTCCAGGGATCCCAAAGGAATGGCTAGTCAGTCACTCAGGGAGCCCTCCTGCAGTCACTAATTGTAATAAACAATTCATGACAATTTTCAGGAATCCTGACAGAATCCTCAGGACTGGTGAGAATCACTGGAATCCTTCGGACCTTGGAATCCCAGGACTAGATCTGTTAGTGTTGAACTATGGCAAGGCTAAACTCAATATGGATTTGTAAATCCTGTCAAGGAATTCAACCTAGTTCCACAGGATTCTCAGCAAGTCACATTTGCTACCTACCTACTAACCTAACTAGGTGACATTTCCATTTTAAAAAGACATGATATTATATATAATAGAATGCAATCACCTAAAGTGTTGTACTTTCCAAGTTTGGCAATCAGGCAGATCTATATTCTGTTATTACAGTTAACTTTTACATTTGAATACATATTTTATGAGTGATAGATTTCCTAAACATCAAAAGATAACTATGTTTTGTATAGATATCAGATAAATTACTTTAAACTAACTGTGCATGCTGTGCACATGTTTACATGATCATTTTATTGTTGTGTTGGAATGCACTAATAGTTACCTTGACTACTGGAGAATAAGAGAAAGAGAGAGAGATAGAAAGAGAGAGGGGGTGGAGAGAGGAATGAGAGTGAGGAGAGAGAGCAGGGAGAGACAGTGATAGAGGGGGTGGAGATAGATGGGGGAGAGTGAGGGGGAGAGAGAGAGCAGGGAGAGACAGAGATAGAAGGGGGAGTTAGGGAGGGGGAGAGATAGAGAGAAGGGGGAGATAAAGAACAGGGGAGAGAGAGAGGGGGGGGAGAGAAGGCAAGAGAGACAGACAGAGAGAGAGAGAGAGAAGTTACTTGGAATTTTGCTTAGAACTAGGTATAGTGTTGTATTTGATACAATTCAAACACAGATTATAGATAAAACATTGAGATAAATTTATAAATAGTATGTAACATATCACTTACAGTAGGTTTTTTGTTGTGTTAAAATCTAAGGTATTCTAAGAAATGATTCAACATTGTTTATACAATGTTCTTGGAAACTTCAGTGAGCTTGTACATTTGTATTACATGTAGTTATATTAGTAGATAGTATTTTAACTTGCATTGACCATTAGGGATCTTACTGGCTCAAGCAGTGAAAGCAACAAACACGTCTCCGAAATGAATAGAATTAATGTCCAACAGGTATTGCCTCACCCATTAACCCAAAGCCCTGGGCTTGTGAAAAGGACGAGTATAATTACTTGTTTCATGTAGTCAAGCTAGTTAAATTTTGCCCTTTACTATATTTCTGGATAAATACCATGACTGTTTAAACAGTAATCTGAGGGCTGAGTCTCCCAGTATGTTTTGTCAATCATGTCTGTCTTGTAGTTGCCAATATTGCAATAAACTTTTTCATACCATAACATACATGTACTAGACTAGAACTTCTAATATAAGAAGGTCAAAACAAGGGTATCCACTTCTAATGGCATTTCAGGCATGTTTTTTTAAGAGCAAGACTTATAGTGGAAACACAAACAGAATGTTTAATGTTGAAACAACCTACACAAATGTTTGTACTAAAAACAGAAGAAAAACAACTGTTTTAGTCCCATAGTTTATCATAAATCATATTTTTATACATACTTATCAGACACATTGTGTAAGTCCCAGAACTCTGGAACCAGGTAAAAATATTATAAAAAATATGAGTAAAGTATTCAATTCAATACTTATTTACAGGATGCTATGGATCATATATGTAGAGAATCTACACCTGAATTCTTGTTGCTTCAATGGATAACATGGTCTTACAAACCTAATTGATCATTGATATTCCCTTAGAGTTCAAGCTGATATACTCAGAAATAGAAATAACAATTCTTGGTTCAGCAACATATTTGTAACATAGCACTGATACAATGCATTCACTGTAAGCATATAACAGGCTTTACTGCATCATTGCATGGGTGAATTCCTATTTTAACACACAACAAGACCCGTGAGAGTGTCTTGAATTATAATCAAGAAAAGAAAACCAGAGAGAAAATGCAGAAAATTTTACCAGTACATTAGACAAGGTCAATCAAGGTCATAAGTAAGTATCAAGATAAGTGACGTTAAAAGAAAAGATCAACAGAATACGTTAAGCATGTAATTAAAGACTCATCTATAAGTCATAGATACTAATGTACTTGTGTACGAACCTAACACAGCTATGTGAATGTATCCAGAAATTGTAATAAATTATTTACTTGGTTAATAACAGCTGACAAATTGTAATAAACAAACATTTGTTCAAAACAGCTAAACACATGTTCAATTTTCTTTTTGAGAGAAGAAGATATACCAAATTTTTAAAGGTCAGGTAAGGGCATCCTGAGGTTAATGCTAAAGACTTCACAAGCCAACTCATGTGATTTGCAGTTATTGCCTCAATATCCATAAAAGATATCCTATAGTAATAGATGGCTGTCATTAAACTCATACTGTCATAGACAGTGGACAAACAGAGAATTTTAAGATTATGTTATGCTGAGATAGTTATTGCCTTAACTCACAAGTGTGAAGCCCGGGACAAGTGAAAATTGATTTGGGCTTGTTAAACCTACATATTTCATGACTAGCTTCTTCTATTAATATATATAGGACTAGTTCTCAAGAAATTTTGGACCAATTAAGGCCCAATGAAACATCCTTCTAACCTGGCATAACCTGTACTGTGTGATTATTTACAATAAACAATATTTTTTCCTCATAGGAAACATCAGTACTTCCTCCTGCTAATAACAACTTGGAAAGGAGATGTATGATACAAATATACACGCCTACAAGTAACAAGTATGTTCATAAAACAAATACCTAACAAAAAAACAAAGGATTGATAGATGACAACAAAATTCCAGCACTGTCTTCAAACAGACACATTGATTTATCAACATCATTAATAACCTTGATGAGAAAAAAACTGTCATCAACATTCAACAATAAGTACATTAACATAATAGTCCTAGAATCAGACTTTACTTGTGTACTTCAAGCAGTATTCTCTAGAGGTAGGATGTGTGCTTACGGATCAAGAGGTCCTGGGTTCGAACTCCACTAGGGGCACTGCTAATTTCACTAAGCAATGAATTTATCTACAGTTGTTCCACTCCACCCAGGTGTTACTGTTAGAGATCACCTTGAAGATGATTTCAATGATCAAGGGTTATCATACATTATTGTTAAGTCAACTGGACATGTACATAGAAGAAGACTTTGAACTGTAATTTATCTGTTTAACTTCCACACAGCAGATAAAATGAATGTTCAGTAATGTTCCAAATCAATCATGTTAGTTATATAAGATATAGCATTATGATCATCTATCACTCTACAATATTAGAATAATTATGAAAGTGGTTGCCCGGCAGGTCATTTTAGCAGCTAGCAAGATTTCTTGTAAGTAGAAATTGGTTGCCCATAAGAAATGTTTGGTTACCCAAACTAGAAATTGGTTGTCTCAGGCAACAGGACACCTACTGATTTTGTAGACTGATATATACTTAAATGAACAATAAATCATAGGCAAGAGTTTTGATGAGCCAAAATTAAATGTGTTCACATTTCAATATGTATCAATATTTGTATATAGATGATTTCATGTCAAAGTTAGAGTGAAAAATCCACATGCATTTGCTACAATAGTAATCAATAAATGCAATTTTAAACAATTTTCTTATAAATATACATACCATTATCACATGGTAATTAAATATAATTATCTCTATGAGGATAAACTGGTAGTCATTACCTAACGGCAAAATATCAGAACTGATCAGTGTCATAATAGAATTAGAAACAACATCTCATAATTAGACAATTGGCTTCATTCAACCAGACTTTCTAATAATAACAATAAATCTTATGATACAATATTAATGTTATAATAAGTGCTATGTACATATGGAGATCATATGTGTTTTTTTTGTGATGTTTCACAGTTTTATCATTTATAACTTCCCTGATAGCCTAGTCTAAGTGTTGTTTAAGTTGAATGAGGTAAGGACTTCAGCCCCTTGTCAAGTCGTAGCAGCTCCCTAGCTTGACATGCTTACCAAATTTCTATACTTTCTAGTCCCTTGACATCTTGACCATCAATTTCTCAAAGTTAATTGACATTTGATCCACAGTACGAGTACTGACTATTTCATATCAGAAATATAAAAATTATGCAGTATTCCATTAAGGGATAAAATTTCCGGCTCAGTAAGGCAGTTGCCTAATGAAAGTGGATTTCCACCTGAGTGAAATAACATTTGATGGGCCAAGGTGGTGTGTATGTGACTAAGCTGCCCTGAATCTAAGCTACTCTATCAGTGAAATGCGGTAACTATTTGAAATCAGCTTAGTTGAAATTCGAAGGTGGATTGTGTTTTATTTTTGAGGTTAATTTCAAGGTGGGCTCCTATCTTAAGAGCTCAGTGTTTATTCTAGGATTTGAATAATGTGGGGGATCTGCCCCCACCTCTTGAAAAAATGTGGGGGATTTTGAAAAAATATGGGGGATGTAAGGCAATGCGATAAATGACTGACTAAAATTACTTTCCATTCAGTGCTTTTGAAATAAGTTTGATTTGTAGTTATGAAAAATTAACGAACGAAAAAAAACCAAAAATATGTTTTTAATCGTCAAAGTTTGTTAATAAATAGCTCTATATATGTATCTAAATTTTAAATCAACAATTTGGTCATTACATACAATATTAAAAAAAAATTAACGTTAATTCACCGTTCATGTCAATAATCAACACAAATATTTTTTTTCTATATATGTCTGCCGATTTTTTCCGCGAAATCGAGAGAATGGGCCGAGTTTTCGGCGAAAAAAACCCACCTTTTGCTGATTTTTTCGGCAAAATCGGAAAGAAAAAACTTATTGCCAATTTTTCCGGTAAAATCGAAAGTTCATGTGCAACGGCCCGTAATCATACGATAAAATATCAATAATTATTAGTCAATTAACTTATAACCGACCACGTAGCTCTAAAATCCATAAAAAAGACATCGTCCGTCGTTATCGAATTTAGGTCGGCGGCAATCATCAAAGAAGTTGTTATGCCTCGACTATCAGTTCAAAAGGACTTAGACACACTTTAAATTGATTTTTTAACGACGGTTGTTTTCTTTGTTCATATTCAGATTAAAATTGAATTATATGACCATAAATATTACGATATTCAATGGATATTTTTAAATATTTACACTGTCAAAATCACAACTAAGTTTACTCAAACTGCCACTACGAGGTCCTAATTAAATTTTATCACCTGACCTTCATAATTAATTGCCAACACGTATCCTTTCAAAAGGATTTAACAATTGACATTTGTCATGTTTGTATAATAACATTTTTGGCTTTTTTGTTCGCCGATTGTTTTTCACACATCATGTCATGTGGGCAAGTAAAATTGAGTAATTGCTCAATTCAAATTCGGTATTATAATTAGGTTGATTTTTGATAAAATAAATTAGTTTTAAAGAATAAGCATTTCTTTTACTTTTTGAAAAAGAGTTTACACATTAAAACGGCAAACTGGATGTACCGGCGTCCACGGTAAAAAGCTTGCGTCTCTAGCATAGGACGCACGGCAAAATTTACAGTGAGTTTAAACATTATTTGACTGGTTTTTGCACTTTATATCAAAAGCGGGACGCAAAAAATCCCGATTTTTCCGTCGTGAAAATACGAAGTTTTATGGGTACAAAAGGTAAGACTAATCATTGAATTATTGCAACATGATTTGAAGTGGGGGATTTGTCCCGCACATCGTCAAAATATGTGGGGGATTTTCTCACAAAGTGGGGGATTCCCGCGATCCCGCGGCCTAGAATAAACACTGAGAGCTGGGCCCTTAACATCAACCAGTCAGGGGTCCAAATGGATCCTGGTTGAGAATGGGGAACCTGTATTCCTAATTCCATTTCTTCAAGTCAAATTATTAAAGTACAAATGCAACACTATGTCAATATTACCATCAGGGCTCAGGTATATTTGTTGCATAATCAGCAATAATTGTAAGTTTCAGCCGTTTCTATTTTGATATAATTATGTATTAAACTTTACAGTCTAATGTATTTTTCATTAATTGGCCTTGAAAAATACATGCTACATCAAATATCTCACCATGGTACATTTGTATATTCTTGATAACATAAATGCTGTGGTGAGCCTGTAACTTAAATGTTCATCACAGATTCTCTGAACAAACCCTGGCAAAAACTTAGGTCCCCCCCAACACCTAAATATTAGAATCGCCAATGTATTTGGCCAGCTAGGAAAGTAGGTCTCTTTATACTAAATATTGAAAAAACATAAACCAAGTTCATAATATTTAGTAAATATGCAATGAAAGAAGGTACATTTGGTAACACATGTGAAGTCAATTATAGAGGGTGAACTACCCTTCCTCTTTTCTAACAACATGCGTAAATCATTATTATGGTTCCAGCATGATTTGATTAACCATTTAACCAACTTTTGTAGTATGTATATTGTACATTCACTTCAAGGTAATAACTATCTACTGGTAGTCAGTATTTATAAATTATAATAACATAGATACAAATTAAGACAAATTGCGTTGTTGTACACATAAATGACACAACAGTAACACAACTGTTTAAAAGTGCAAGGTGGCATCCAGTAAGACTGGTAAAGATCCAGTATTATTCAAGTATTCGTTGTTTTTTATTATTTTCTTTTCTTTTTACTTTTAGTTTTTACTGTTAACAGTTACTCACTGTTCCTGCCAAAACTATTTGTCAAGCTCTTTTAACTTTTCTTTATTTATCATTTTCCGATGTGCACTTAATCCTGCCTGTAACACTCGAGAGAGAAGTTGGAATTACACAGAGATAGATAGATATAAATGTTCAGACCATACCGGGATGCCTCTTTTTTGTGTGCATGCAACCTAGTCCACCTGGTCCTGGGTGGATTGTGCAGGTTGGATGGATTAATTAGTGCACTCTATTTTCTCTTTTAAACTCCCATGCTATAATATTCAGAAGTGAATGTGTGCCATTATTATATGATGAGGGATTGAGTCAAGAACTGGGTCCAATTATTAGGCAATTAGGGCTGGCTAAATTGGACATTTTATAACGCGTGGATAATTGACATTTCAAAGAACACAGTGGTTCAGTAATGCAAGTCACCGTACAGTATGCTACAAAAAAAAATTGATAACTTCATAAAAGCATCCGTATAACACTATACACAGGAGTGAGTAAACTCGTAAATCGTGTAATGTAAGCCTAGAGTAACCGGTTTTCGCAGGCATGGAAGGAATGAATCGAAAAAAAGTATTTACATACCAGACACGAATAAAAGTCCTAATATTCCGATTAAAAGTAGCGATTTCTTCATTTTTCTTGCACCCCTTGGGTGTGTTGACAAGCACTTGACGTTTTATTCCGTAATTCCTGCCAGTCCCACCCGGCTTTTCTCCACTAACTTGAGGGAATTCCCAGTGTAAATGAATACACCAATCGCTTTGGACCACGAGGATAATATGGACCAATCAACGTTAACCAGGTTTGACAACCCCAGGTTCACTTGGCCTCGTTTGATTGGATGTGTTATAGATATGCAGCTACCGGGCGATAAACACATTTTGTAAAGCATGAAGTGGAACGGAATAGTGTTCGCGAAAAAATCTAGAACGTACGCTGTAAATGAGCAACCGCAAATACTGGGAATGCTAATTATGTAAAAACACAAATACGAATTGAATGCTCTAAGTAATATATGAATTTGATGAAGAACAAGATTTGCCTATATTACAGAACTTAATTAATGGCTGTGCTGAACTTGAAGGCTATCTCTTCTTCAACTGATTGTGGCAGAAAATTTTCAGGACTCAACATTTTATTTGAAAATATTTTTTCCTGGATTTTCATTGATGTGAATGCCCTTTAACGTGTTAGATAATAATATCATACGTGGCATTTATTGCGCGAAACCCTTCTGTTCATGTATAATATACTATTGTCTTCAAACGTATACTGTATATATATAGGGCATACATCAACTTAAAACTTTTTCAATCAAAGTTTATACTAAAGTAGCCCAAAATCTTAACTAGTTCAACAACTGAAACATAGAAATAAGTAGACCATCATTTGTTCTCATTATTTTAGATTAATTCATCTATTGACATTCTGTAAAGCAGTGAAATTTTAGGATCATCGATGATATTTATTGACCAATCCATTTTGTTCATAAAGCAGACCACATTTTAGATAAAGCACACATAACCATGAACAAGATAAAAGACGTTAATTCGGTACGGTACCGTACACAAATTTACAGGCTTGTCGTTCCTTATTGACAAAATACCAAACATTCTTTCAAAAATATTTCATTTAAAATAAATGTTTGATTTAACTTGAAATAATTGAGAATCAACTTTAATTAATCTAGTCTGACCATTAGTGGTAACTCAGATATTAACAATTGAGATGGATTTTAGATTCTTGCTTAAAGAATACCTGTTGGCCAACATAACAATTTAATATTACCAATCAACGTCTGAACCAAATGACACTATCTATTAAAGTTGCTCAAGCATTCATATATGTTTCACTACAAAATGTATCTTTAATACTCACGAAACACATCATTTGACCAAGACAAACATGCATAACCTGAGGATAATTTTGAATCAGGATGACAAGCCTTACACAGAAGGTTCAAATATCATAAGATCAAAGTCTACTTTAACAATCAAGAAAAACTTTAGACTGGCACATAATATGACCTAATCCTGAGACAATTTAATTGTAAACAATTGAACCACTGGCGCAGAACAATAAAAAAAAACAGCAAGGGTATTTTGATACTACTTAATTATTAAAGCAAAAGTAGATGGTTCTAATTATCTCCCTTGAATGTGAGTGAGGACATCTCTGAACATGAGCATTTCATAACAGTTGATTTTAAAAACACAGGAGTTGTCAACGCAGGATTTCTAGTTCGACAAAATATTCTATAGATAATGGAATCTATGTCTCTGGAAACACATGTTACTAGAACAAAATTAAGCTTTTGCGATTACCTCCCTTAATGACAAAAAGTCGTTGATGTCCATAATCACTTAGTTTGAGGTAATAAATGAGCTGTCCACACCACAGCACAATCCTAATCCATCAAAGACAATATGTGATAGGGGTGTAACAATAGGGTAAAAACCGTATTGCAATATATTGCAATACACGAAACCCGTATTGCAATATATTGCAATATATTGCGATACATATTATTCTTTGTGCATACATACATAGCATGAATTAATGCACGTGCATCGTCTTAATTTGATCAACATTGTACATAAATGTTTGTATTTTACAATGATATACACGTATTATGCAAATGTTTGAATAAGTTAGAAAAAAGGTTTTGGATGGACTTTCAAAGATAATTGACCTTACGCCAGAATTTGATTGACAGCTCCTATTAGCCAATCAGCGTCCGGCATTTGATACCCTGATGCTTATCTAAGATAAGCGGCTTATCGGCCGCCATTTTGTCCGACATCTGGTCTTGACGGACATCGAATTTCTTATGTGTTAGCATGGACCCTATGTACAGTTTTATAGGGTTCTCAGTGAAAGTTACAAAATAAACTCAATAAAACAAATTAGAATGGTCAAAATATGTACACATGGGGTCTGTAAATACTGTGATAAAAGTATAAACTACATAATAATCTGATGACAATAAATACAAGTATGTAATAAATCAGGTTGAAAATTACATTTTTCATGCATGTTTACCCCCAAAATGTACCAGATCTATGGACCCACCCCTTAACTTTTTATTTCTCAGCATATTTTATCACCTAGACACCATTTTAAGGATTACATGTATATAAAAGTGTTTTCGTGTATATCCAACAGTTTTCTGATTTATAAAGGATTTCTACAAACGTTCAATGTGAGATGCGTTCTTTGATAATTTTTGCGCATATAATGTTTTTGTTGGAGCAAATGAACCTACCTTTATTTTTAATTTATATCAATGGATATTATAAAAAAGGGAATCATTTGAAAGTTATGACAATGCCATTTTCAGACAAATTAATCTTTAGGAAATATGATATCTCGTAAACGATATGCATGTATTTGAACACAACTCCGTCTAGATAGCCCCTAATACCCACCCCTTAACTCTTTTATTTCTCGACATATTTTAATTAACTCTACATCATTTGATAGCTAACGTAATGTAATATTTTTTGCATGTTTTACTGTTTAAAATCCGTACATCCAAACGCCTATTACCAGCGTTCAAATTTAAGTGTATTCTTTCAACTTGCTCATTCATTGTGCGTATATTTTTTTGTTGGAGCAAATGGACTCACATTTTATTTGAATATTTATGAATTGATATTCATTAATAATGTATCATTTGATAGATGAGACAATGCCCTTTTCAAAAATATTAAGTTTATCGAAATCAGATGACAAGTCAGTAAATAGCATGCATTTGAACCTTTTACTTTCAAAACAGAGATAATGGTTAGGGACATAGATTAATCCCTGATAATGTCGGACAATGTACCACGTGTATCGGTGGGCGGAGCATAGGTATTCTGGCGTAAGGTCAATTATTCTCTAATTTACCAAAAATATTTCAAGTTTCCGAACACATTTTAACATTAATTCAAAAATTTAAATTTCAGACTCTGATATAAACCATCAGTATGGAACATAACTAAAAAACCGGTTCAGAGAAAAACGAACCGGTTAAAAACCGTCAGAAGTCGTATTGCAATATAAACCGGTATATCGGTTAACCGTTACACCTCTAATACGTGATAATTCATATTGTGTCTTAGGAGGAATGGCACCATGCAAGTCGCTTTGGTCTACTCAATATCTTACAAGCAGACAAACAACCAGCAACAACACCAAACTCCTCACAGTGATTGCATCAAGCTTTGCTACTTAATCACTGCCACCACGTAAATCATGTGACGATAGTAATACCATCTATTTATAGAATGCCCAAACTTCTCACAGTGCTTACGTCACGCTTTGTTATTTCTACAAATTAATAATTAAAACTATTCTTTATCTTTATGTACTTTGAATATTATAATTTACTACAAGAAGACTCAATTTGTAGAAAATATTGAATTGAAATTGAAAAGATAAAAAAAAAACATATTCGGCTCTCTGAGGGACGAATTTACTTGTGGTGGAAGTGGTTATTGATTTAATAAAGGGAAATAACCGCTGCGGGGAGTTTGCAACAACACATAAATTGACTGTCATAATTTGACTGTAAAGATACGTAAAATTAAAACTCATAAAACAGATTTCATTGCACTTTATTTCTGTAGTCATTTGTTTATAGATGTCAAAGAATAAACAAAACAGTTATAGATCAGACAAAATTATACTAATAAGGCAAACTGACTTTACTGACACACAATATAAGAAAATTAAATTTGCTTTTATAACAATTTGAAAGTATAGTTAATTTTTTCTCAACTGCCAAAACATGAATAAGTTCACCGTGACTTAGTGTTCTTTGTCTAACACATGCGATATTGTGATAATTCAATCACCATAAAATTATTCAAATTTTGACAGTTGAGAAAAAAATGGACTACATTGTATACATGATTGTAATACATAAAGATGCTTTGAAAACTGTGACAATAAAATATTATAAATCAAAAGTTAAGTTACCAAATAGATGGTGTTCAAAACCAAATTTAAACAATATTTCACTAATTTTATGCGAAAAATAGCGATGCGCTGTTTTGGTACACTAAGTTTTCAATAACTGAATACATGTATAGCTGAAAACAAATTAGTGAAAAAAGAAATATTTTGTGTATGATAAAAATGAAATAGATAATAATGAATGAAATGAATGATAACATTTTAACATATTTTATAACAATAGTAACACATATCAATTAAATATAATAAAACACAAAAATTAATACAAAAATGTAGTCATATCATTACTTCCTTTACACAAAAATACTGCAGGGAACATTTTACATTTGTAACTAATTGACTTATCTTTGCTATAAAATATATAACGTTGATTTATGAACTGATAACACAATGAACGTGAAAACAAATTGTCTAGATGTCACAATATATACTGGTCAAATGGTTTCTGAGATGATGTGTTTAGTACTGTTTACTACACCTGAACTAAGACTTGGCAGAATTCAAGGTCATTTCCATGTAGCATTGTCTGGTTGTAAAACTCACTTAAGCTGTCCTATTGACAAACATTTTAAATAAGTATTAGAGATGACAAAATGAAAATCAACCAACATACCAATTTTCTATGGGAATGTGAAAATGCCATAAGAAAGCCGAGTGTTGCTTACTTATGCTCAAATATACAATAAACTTTTATTAAACAATGAAAAAAAAATACAGAGAATAAAACAATAAAAGTTGTTTAACCATGTCTCACACCTCTATTTAGTTAAATGTACATTGACAGGTCAGTGAAAAACTAGTTTAAATACAGTCATGTAAATAAAATAAGATGCTGACAGTGTAGACTAGTTTTGGGCTAATCTATTGATATGCAATGAGTTGGTAAGATTCATTTGATCTGATTTCCAAGACTAAACTTTCAGTCTAAAGACAGACATAATAGATCGCATAATGCTTACATAAAACAACAGTGTTAACATGATTGTAAAATGAATTTTGGCACACAACAAAATATACAATAGATAATATGTTCACAACAACATATAAAATCTTGATTTTTCACATAAAATAATAACAAGAGCTGTCCAAGGACAGCGCGCTCGACTTTTCAGGTGTTTTGTTCATGGCAAGGCTTATCTTTAAACAAAAATGATTTCAAGACAGGACTTAATTTGTTAAAGGTAATAAATCAGTCAAACAATAATTACCAATTCATACTTGTAAAATATAAAAGGGGCATAACTCCAAAAACAATCATAAAGATTTATGTCCCTTTGTAGTTGTGTAGATGAAGTACTGATGAATACGCATTCAAACTGTCATTTAAATATCTTGATGAGTATTGAAAACATTACCTTTAAAGTACTTTAAATCTAATTAAAAAGTTGAAAAGGGACACAACTCTAAAAATAATTCATCAAGAGTTATATCCCTTTGTAGTTGAATAGATTTAGTGATATAGAATAAGCATACCAACTTTCAATCAAACTAAATATATTCAATTTGAACAAACTTTAACATTAAATATTTAAGTATGAAGGGGCATAACTCTGAAATGAATTCATTCAAAGTTATGTCCCTTCATAGTCTGATAGATGAAGAACTGATGATTAAGCATACCAATTATCATTTAATTATATTTGTAAGTACTAAATATATCCAATTAGAACAAATTCTAAATCTTAAATATATTAAAGTATAAAGAGGCATAACTTCAAAAATAATTCATCAACAGTTACGTCCCTTCATAGTCGTTTGGATATGGTACGGATAATTAAGTATACAACCTATAAGTCAAATATCTTCATCATTATTGAAGAAATTCCATTGAGGAAAAACTTTAACCTCATATTTTGCAATTTTTTAAGTATAAAAGGGCAATTACTCCAAAAATAATTCATCCACAGTAAGAGTTTTAAAAAACTTTAACCTGAAAACCAACACCAACACTGACACCGACGCAAAAGTGATAGCAATAGCTCTCATTTCTTCAAAAAGTTGAGCTAAAAATGAGAATTAAATGACTTTAAATCTATAGCTGACAAATTAAGTCTCATACTGGTAAATTTCAAAATAACTGACACGATTGATTGAGGCAAAAATAATAAAACATTGGTCAACAGAAATTTAGCTATGTTTTAACATTAAGAATGAAATGAAATGTCCATTTAACGTTACAGAAATATGCCAAACAGTTCAAAAGTTAGTGAAGTAAAGTCAGAGTACATAGTGTGCACTAAATTTCATTTGTCTTGTTTTTTTTACTTTTGAAATAATTCTTCTCAATGTAAGAATAACTATTTTGTCAATTTAAATACAAATGAACAAAATACTGTTTTCATTCATTCATTTCCTTAAAAAATTAATTACTTTTATACCATAATAAAGTTCATTTGATATCAAATGATATCAATGCTAAACTTGTGAATCATATTACAGAATACCTTATTAACATACAACCTAAAAATTAAAAAGTAAATTAACATAAAATCTTTTAATTTCATCATATGACAAAAGCATACAAAACAGGTAAAACAAATAAAATATGAAAATTCAAACAATCTCAATATTGACATTAGCATATTAGTAAAGACAAATCAAACAAGTGACTAGGGTTTCTTTCTTCACTGAAATTGTTGACTTCAAAAAATTGTAAAATAAAATGCATTAAAATTAATTACTGGCCCTTTTTATATTCATGTAATAAAATGAGATGATGACTGAGAAGTTTTTACTTTAATACCTCTTTTCTACAACAAAAATGAATCAGGTGGACAGTTCACCAAACCAGCATTGTGAAAAGAACCAGTACGAGGTCTATCCTTAGTAAGCACCTGCTTACTTTTTTCGCATTAAAAGCCATGGCTAATTGCAGGGGCTGAACCAACAACTTTTATTACTGAGAGATTATAATGATCTGAGGCCAGATTTCTTAACCACACCAAAGGTGCCAGACACAAATTTTCTCTTTATATACTATAATAAGGATAATTTGTATCTGACACCTGTGAACCATGCCACCATAAAATAATGTATGCATAATAGAAAAGAACTTGAAGGTATTTCTCGTATTGTAATATAAAGTAAAACACAAAATGCAGGAATGAACACGAGTATCTCTGAGGTAGTCATAATAAATCACATTGATATATAAATACAAGGCAAGATGAACAATGATGAGCAACTTTTGAAACATAAAACTCACTTCAAGTGACTCAGTATTATTTCATTACCGTTTTTAAAACCTACACATGTGTCAACTTTTGGAATAACTAAATATATATATAGTCTGTTCAGGACAACCTTAGCATTGACTACATTCAAAATCTATACATCAAAATAATAAACAAGTACTATTTAATTTGTTAACATCAAATCAAATATGAATAATAAATGTCCTGGAGACTTAAAAACATATAACTAAATAGATTTGATTCAGAACTCAAATTGTTTGGTTATTCCATCAAAAAAAACCCCAGAACATTTGTACATGATTTACCAGTGAGGAACAAAGTTGAAATGTATGTACACAGAACAATAGGATTTATTTTGTGTCGAGTGCTGCTAAGCAATAATGTTTGATAATTTTGTCCCAGGCAGATGTATTCAGTACAAACAAACATTTTTCGGCTGGAAAACCTCATAAATTTGAGTACCCAAATTCTACTATGGTTATCACATTTAAAACCCATCTATCACATAATTATAAAACTTAAAACAGAATCACAAAGTACATGAAGTATTCTCTTATACATGTACAACAAGTAAATCTGTGAGCTAATGCTCACTAGTGATACCCCCACCAAAATCTAAAAATATGCGACAAACAGGAAGTAGATGAGCAAGGAGCATGAAATCGCTTTACACCATATGGGACTATAGGATGAAGCAATATGCAAAGTATTAGGCTGCTGCATGTTATAGTTGCTGAGAAAACTGTGACGGAAATTTTGTAATGGACGGACGGACGGATGGACGGACGCACGGACAAGGGTAAAACAGTATACCCCCCTCTTCTTCGAAGCGGGGATATAATAATATTAGAATATATCACCATAGTAACATGAAATTATCAATGACAATTGATTATCTAGATGCTCAAATAGTTTTGTTTTTATGACTAAAATTAGAGGGTTCAAACCTGACGTATATTTCATTCACAGTGTATCATGCAAAATTTATAAAACATTAAATCTGTCAGATTTACATACATGTATGATTTCATATGAAAATAATATTTAAATCTAAATCTAAAACTGTTTAGAACTGTTACTGCCTGACCTTTGGAGCATTTTAAGACAAATGTGTTTGAGATCAATTATACACAAGTATGAAATAAATTGGGAGTAACAACTAGAACTACAAATGTTTATAAACTTGGAGCAACATGTATTTATATTCATCAAGAAATAAAAAAATGTCACCCTTCAAGACACATTCTATTTATTACAACAAACTGATTACCTAGATTAATAGTAAATGTAATACAGTCATGTCACGTGACATTTCACAATGAACAAGAAAATCTAACTGAAATAAATTGATAAATAAAAGTACATACATGATAATGTAAGATGTTAACAATTATGTTTAAAAAACAACAACATTTTCATGCAAAACATAATGGTTGGTAATAATATACATAAATTTTGTATTTAAGTTCAGTGTAGAAATCATCTGGCAAGATTAAGTCTTTAAAACAGGCAATATGAGTTGGTGGACTCATAACAGAAGATAAATTTGATTTCATTCAAACCTGGTTTTGATTAACTAGACAAGATCGTGTCAGGAAATCTAAGTGTAAGAATATACAACACAATGACAATGTTGTCATAACAAAAATAAATTTGACTGCTCATTGATAATAAAAATACATGTACAATGTAATATACCGGTAACATTAAATTCTTCATGTATAAAATTGCTTATATAAGAAAGTTACCATTTATTAAAATTTTCTTTCGACATTATTGCAAGTGTCAAATTATTCAATAATTAAAATAATAAAAACATAATAAGCCAGACAAAAGAATATCCATAGAATATTGCCTGGAACTTTAAAAGGAAAGTTTCAGTCACAAAAAAAACCATTCACGTTAATATGATAGGGCATCAAAATAGTAACAAGGTAGTGAACAAGTTCTTTTGATTAAAAGAAATTTGTGAGCATTAATTATACATGGCATTAGCAATTATTGCATCTTGATTTTGAACAAATCCTTAAAAAATATCTTGCACAGCTTAGTTCGTTTTCAAATTTTTTATTTAAACGTTTTTTTTAAATGAATTTCCCCCTTTAAACCTAATGAATTTAAATCTACAATACATCAATATTTATCTTTCTCATGAAAATATGTGTACAAAAGCAAAAATGTTAAAAATATCTGGTTCAGGTGGGGAACAGCATGAAATCTTGGACGTGAAGTAATCAAGTATCACAATACTGGAAATGCCTAATTTCATCTTTAAAAAAAAATATAAACAAACATATTTCATTATCTTGTGTCCTGTAATTTCTGTTTAAATGTGATAATTGCTTTAGTCATAGCACCAGGTCTGTCAGTAGTTATAGAATGTCCACATCTAGGTATCAGATCAATCTGCATACAATTAGGTAATGTTTCCTTTAATATATGAGCACCGGATACATCTATCACCTGAAATAAATTGGAGAAATCATCTATAAACTTCTATCTTTAGTAATAACCATGAAATTCTACTTTCATTGTTGTTGGTTGGGTTAAATGCCATAGCAACTGGTTAACAGCTAAACCTAGAGATTTAGCCTTTCCAGGAATGATGAGCAGTCAGTCAACCTACTCACCTGGAAAGGTTAAATCTATTAATTTAGCTGTTAACCAGTTACTAGGCACATACAGTAAAAGTTCATTCTCTCGAACACCACCAGCTCGAATTAATTGCCTGAGTCGAACACATTGTCTGGCACCGATCAATTTACCTTCTATATCTATGTAAAACAACCCCTTCTGAGTCGAACAGGACAGGGTCGAACTCTCGAACCAATATCACGGTCCCGTGGTTAACAAATACTCTATTATACTATTGTCTCTCTCGAACAATAGATTTTCACACATCAGCGATAAAGGGCCGAAAGTAGGTATTGTTTGTGACGCGTGATAATAACACGGCGTGAAAATCGCTCAACCTTAAATTTGTTAATTGAATTTAAGTGTCAAAACTTTTTGTGTGTGATCACATTGTCACACTAAAATGGTTAACAATAGAATTGTTTGGAGATTGCACATTATTGATGGGGACAAGTTATAAAGTGGCATGGTATGATTAAAAATCAAGAATAAAACGAGTAACTAAGGCCTCGCTAAAACAAATGAATTAGCGCGTATACAGCTTGTATGTTTGGTTTAATTGATAAAATAAGGATTTGATAAATAGAGACTTCCACAAACGTTCTTCTAAACAATCAACTATAAAGGACTTTTTAAATGTGCTTAATTATTATTACTGACCTTAACTTGTCAGAAAACGCGAAGTTTGCTATTGATGTTTAAGCATACATTGTATTATTGTTCTGTTTGTATTGTGTTATTATGCTTTTTTATGTTTCGAGGTAAAATAAAATTACGTAAACAATATTTGACTTAGTTTTTATTATTTTATTTCACTTTTATATTCTTTATTTACAGAATAACTTTGTAATATACAAGCTCTTAATACAACAACAAGAAATAAAAGAGATGAGTAGAATCTAGTACACAACAACTGTATCACAACGAACCATTCTTAATGAAACACGGACGTTCATCTCATATACTACTACTCACCTAAACATAATCATGTTCATAAATGTATTACTAACGAACAACAAATAAGTTATTAGCAAATTGATTTGCAGTTTGTATTGATTACGTTCACAACCGTGAACGAACCGTGTGTTCGGGTTTTATATTAAACCAAGGGAGATAACAATTAAAAACAATTTTAAAACAAAGGGAAGTAATAACGTCGAACTCGGACGAATGTCGGCCAGGTCGAACACCTGCCTGGCTTGAATTTTTTCCACGTCCCTTCGAGTTCGAGCCAGCGAACTTTTACTGTACTTCTATTAGTGACTGATAAGACCCACATGATTTTAGAATCAGTAGTAGGAAGGAGAATGTCTGTAGACATTATTTCAAGCCCAAGGTCCCACCCAGGAATCAAACCTATGACTCCTCTACATAAACTTGGAATGCAAGAAATACAATATAATAAAGACTTTAACAAGTTTTTGTCAGTGATATTATGCATATTATAAAACTTCAAAGGTTACAATAAGTTTACCATAACATTTAGGAAAATTGTATAAGATGTGTGGTGTAGAGGTAAAGACAATAGACTCTAAAAATCTGAAACTATTTATTCCAAGTTTGAATCCCTGAAAACCTTTTACCTGTAATACAGACATAGAACATATTTCTCTTGCATTGATGCTACACATCATGAATGTAAACTAATCAGAGGTGTTTCAAGAGCTAGAACATGTAAACTGTTGGGTGTCATGCCTTGTGTTTATTGAATAAAGTTTCTATCTATATATTCATTCAATAACACCACATATTGTAAAACATTAAAGAAGTAATTGTTGTTATAACAAACCTTATCTTGTTCTCCCCATATAATCTGTGTAGGTGAATGTATTCTGTTAGCACATTCTCTTAATAAATTATGATTATCTGGTTGAGTTAACATATTAAATACTGAAAAATAAAGCAACACTACAAGTATGAAATATAAATGTAGCAATTTATCATAATTTTATCTACTCTCCCATAGGCTAAAGTATAGAATGTTTTACATGTCACCAGGAATTTAAAAGCTTGGCTGTAAAACAAGTTCTTACAACTTATATGAATCTCTCTTGAATCTGCATGCTAGTCCAGCAGTACTGAGCAAGCAGTATAAAGTTTCTAGCTCAAGACAAACACAAGATATGTTTTAGATGTGGTTTATATCAACGTGGAGCTAGCTATCAAATTATTACAATCCAAATGTTGTAACCACTCTTAAATCAAGAACATGTTTATAGAAACAAGTTCTCTATATAACAATACATTAAGGGATTGTTTAGTAATTTTTTATACATAGTAATTTTAATGTTGACTTAGTTTTTGTAAGAGACATCAGCTCTATGCTGATACATTGTGTGTGGATCACTGTCACCAAGTTTCATAAAATATCAAGTGCACACAAACAGCATATAAACAATACTTACATCTAGTATAGAATGGATAATATCTCTTTCTCATCTGAGCAACACCATGTAATATCTGAAATATAGATGACATATCAGGTAGAAGGAATGTTAAATAGGATATTTCATATGTATCAAGGGTTCAATGTAATACAGTCACTGAATGGGCCTCAATCTCTGGACCCAAGCTTTTCATCTAGAACTAAGCACACTTCCTTGCCAGTGGCTGACAACTGCTATACTTGGCAGAATGGCCAAAATCATAAAATTCATATATATATATTCTCATGAAATCAAAGTAAGACACGCTACTGGTCTAGCAAACCAGGCTTGCAACACAATTATGAGTAATAAAATATTACTGTTCCTAGTTAAAGGAAAATTATTTCATTTGTTTATAAAGTTCTGAAAATATTTGGCAACATGCCATTAAATAATCTAAATCCATGAAAACAACTAATAAATGTTAATTGCATTCATGATTGTTAAAGCCAACTAAAAAGAGAACAGGGAGAAGAAAATGAAGAATTTTCAAACACTTCAATACCTGGGTAAAGAGCAATAAATAATTAATTTTGAAATAACTACACAATCAATACAACTTTATGTTTCTAAGTTTTTAAAACATAAATCATTGATGTGGTACTAAAACTGATTCCCACCATTAAAATTACAAAAACACTTATTCTTGTTTATGCAAGTTTCTGTTAAAAAGAACAACATGAAAACTTCAGATTTTAAGCATTAATTCACTAACAACATTTTAAAGTACATTTTTAAATTCACATTATAAGAAAAACAAGAAATATCTTTGAAAAGATATTTGGCGCTATGCAGTGTTCATTTTGTTGGAAGCATAAATTGTCAGATTTGCCATTCAGTCATACAGCCAGAAGCGTACCACGACGATTGTAAAATCAATAAGCATAGTGAGTCACCAATATTACACAGAGTTGATAGTCAGCAACTACTGTCTGTCCTACGCACCTATTTATCACAAATTACTAATGGGACCATATCTTTCATTCATTTCTTTATTAGGAAAGAGAATTTCATTAGATAAACAGGTATGGTAGAGCAAACTGAATTGGTTAAAAATACAGTGTTGCATCCAGGATGAACCCAGAGAGGGGGAGATCCCCCACCAATTTTCAAAAACGGGGGAGTGAAAAGTTGGAATGCACAACAATGATTGTTTGATTTTAAATGTCTCGTGAGTGTTGATGTTCTTTAATAAGTACATCTGGCTGTAAACGTTTTTTTTCTTACGCGATTTTAAACAAAGCTCACAAAACATACCCAAACCATGCTCATAATTTAGCCAAGAGTAAGTCTTTTTTCACGATTCCTGAAAATTCGGTTAGAACGTTTTGCGGTTTTTTCGTGACGGGGCTGCTCCCACACGGAGACGAAGATTCGTGCATCTGCTATTCCATATTCGAAGAAGTACATGGCTGCGGGTCGATCTCTGTACCCGACTTGATAAAAGCCTGTTATCCGTTTATGTGACATAATCCAAAACAGAATTTATCTTACTTCAAAACTATACCGCGTTTGAAATTTTTACACGATATAAGCCACATGTTCACATGGCCGGGATATTGCTCAATAGCACATATCACTCTACCCGATAAATGACGTCATTTTACAGACTGAGTTACTTTCTCTAGATCTAGGGTATTTCCATGAGTAAAGAAGGCAGTGAACCAGGCTAGCTACAATTACGTCATTCGGGAATTTCCCAGGTAGACGGTAGAGATCGAAAGGATTTTCGGAACTGATCATTTGCAAGTATTTCCCAGAGGATTTTTTTCTTCTGAAATGCAATTTAGTTGCGTACAAACCTATGCATAGCGGGAGATCATTTCTGATTGTGCGGGAGTTGCCACCCACGAAAATTTAAATTTGCCGGATTGAGATTAAAAACAGCGGGATTCGTGCGATCACGCGCCCTGGATGCAACACTGAAATAGAGGTAAAAACTTGGCTTAGGCAGCTGTGCCAAAAATAAATTAATACGTAATAAAACTGTCTGAATCAGAAACTTGCAAATAAACATTGCTATCGTCATGTTTGACTCATTTTTCGATCACCAACCATTTCAGGCAACTACTTAAAAATCTTTAAGCACCTACATAAGAAATTTGGGTCACCATGGGTGTAGAGGGAAAGTTAATTAAAGGCTTTGATAAAAAACCAGTAAGAGGAAAGTAAAGGTTATCCTACCTGATGTGGAACCCAACTATTATGATACTGTACTTGATGCAACATATGTTTTACTTGACAAGGTGTGGTAGGAAACAATAGATCACATGATTCATGTAGTTTATCTTTATTAGATTCTAATGCTTCATCTATCTTCTCCCATAATGGTGATTGTATTGGTGTCTTCACTGTAATTATGAAACAACCACAGGTTAATATTTAGTTAAAAATGTGCCATTTAAATTTTGCTTACATGTAAATGTTCAGCCACCATGACAATTTATGTACAATAACCTCATATCATTGAAATCACCTACTAGCAGGCAACCCCTCACAGTACCTCTCAAGACAATAAGCAGTGCCCTTGGTGGGGTTCCAATCAGAAACCTTTCAATTCATAAGCGCATCCCCTTCAATCCTAAGAAAGGCTACTTATAACATTTAAACATTATGTTAATTAAATATTTCAAAGGTAAAAAGCTTGTATTCATGTCTATTTTTCAAAGATTAAGGAACAGCATATTATTCCAATTTTAATTTAAAAAAAAGAATTCTGGCCAGGAAAAGCTTCAACATTTTGTAGTTTAATGAATGTAAAAACTACCAACACATAGCATATATGTTTCTTATTGTTTATTAAATGTTTTCCAATGTTTCGCCATTCAAGGCTTCTTCAGGTATATATATTTTTTTTATTTCAACATTTTGTGTCAGACTTGAAATCAACTTCTACAGACACAGAAAATTATGTATATTTAACAAGCAAATATTCAGCACTTAAGTATGTGTACAAAGCATTGTTTGTAACTTGTCAGCATGGGTGCATTTTGAGCACAGATGCTAGGCACAATTTTTCCTTCTTATTTTTATATATACATAATTATATAGATTTCTTCTTAAAATTACCAAATATTTGTAATTTGATAATTCATTTCACTAACTATACATGGCATACTAAGGGTGAATATTACAGAATGTAAAAGGTCACGTATATCAATACTGGCATATAACAGAAGAAAATGTAAAGTTAGACATACTAGCAGGACAGATCAATGTCAGTGAATGTATCTGATCAGGATATTCTGCAGCATATAATCCAGCTAGGGCACCACCCATAGACATTCCTATAAGATGAAATGGTTCTGTATCTAGATCTAATTGTCTTAGTAACTGAAATATAACAAGTAAGTCAAGTATTAGAATTTTATAAGTTCATGCTAATGTGCATTCATCGACTTTAACTCTGGTCATTAGGCTATTGATATCTATCCATCAATCTCCCTGAGGAATCTTTTATACCACATGTTACAGGGGCCGATCCAGTATTTTTTTCTAAGGGGGGGTCCAAACTTTTTTAGGGGGGGGGGGTCCGAACATTTCTAGGGGGGGGGGTCGAACCTCGAACCACAACCACATTACACACATTTTGCAGAAAAAATGCAACATAATGATAATACAAACTACGTAACCATTAAATCTATGTTAAGCACCGAAAAAAATTGCTTCATGCTACTTAAAAATTACTTACAGGCAAGAAATACTCTAATGGACAGGTACATTTTCCAAATTCTAGGGGGGTCCAGACCCCCCTGACCCCCCCCCCCCGCTGGATCCGCCTATGTGTTAGCAGCCAACACCTTAGGGCAATAGTGTACATAGAAATTGTTCATAATTATATAAAGATGAAAAATACTCGCATATCAAAGTTTTCTTAAAACTCATGATCAATGGCTATGTTAAATTAATCACAAAAGTCTAGTCATTTTATGAAAATTGAAAACTTCAGAATTCCTGAAACCTCAGAAAGCTGAATTTTTTGTACGGTCTGTGGGTGTTTAGTTTTCCAAGGTTCCACTGAATTTGTATTGAACTTAAATACTTTTTACTTAAATAATAAGTGAATGCCCAAGATCTATGAGAGAGGTTTCAGTATAATGTTATAAACTACTTCAAGTTACCTTTCTCATTTTATCAACAGTATTAGTATGAGATAAATCTTCATCTTCAGACGGTGTGTCACTATCACCATGACCAGGTAAATCTACAGCTATCACATGATGGTCATGTGACAAATTCTGAAAATATAATAACATTTTATCATGCAGGTGTGTCACTATCACCATGACCAGGTAAATCAACCGCTATCACATGATGGTCATGTGACAAATTCTGAAAATATAATAACATTTTATCATGCAGGTGTGTCACTATCACCATGACCAGGTAAATCTACCACTATCACATGATGGTCATGTGACAAATTCTGAAAATATAATAACATTTTATCATGCAGGTGTGTCACTATCACCATGACCAGGTAAATCTACCACTATCACATGATGGTCATGTGACAAATTCTGAAAATATAATAACATTTTATCATGCAGGTGTGTCACTATCACCATGACCAGGTAAATCAACCGCTATCACATGATGATCATGTGACAAATTCTGAAAATATAATAACATTTTGTCATACAGGTGTGTCACTATCACCATGACCAGGTAAATCTACTGCTATCACATGATGGTCATGTGACAAATTCTGTAATTATAATAGTATAAAATAGAATAAGACAATTTTCCAATCATATTTTTTCATATAATTTAGTCATAATCAAAATTTATAAAAATGATATGGAAATTAATTGTCAGATTTACTTTTCAGATATTAATAAGAGTGTGAACAGAATAATCCAGCTCACTCAGCTAGCTGAGTCAGTAGTGCACAAGTCTAATGATCAAGGTGTTGGAGGTTTAATTCCTCGACTGGACATACTTTCATGGAGCTTGGTCATGAAATAATTGTTACGGCCATTCTCCTTTCTACCACTGATTCTAAATCATGTAGGACAGTTGTCAGTCACTGACAAAAAATTCACTTAATATCTGGTGAACAGTTTAATCCAGAGATTTAGCCTTTTCATAAATTGTGAGAAGGTAGACTGACCACAATGGTATGACATCTAAACTGTGTTGCTATGGACAATGGATTTTCTCTGGGTTACATAAAGATTGAACTTACCTTGACAAGTGGTGCCCACATAAACTTACAAGCAGTAAATCCATGTATAAGAATCATAGATGGTTGACCTTGTTTTCTTTTACCTTTCTCACCATAACACAGAGACAAACCATCAACATGTACATAGTTTAATCTCATACCACTAAGTATAACTGATATTCTGAAATGTATGAAACAATATTCTGTTATACTATATAACTACTATATAACCTACTGAAATACAAAATCTTTTTATTGGTACAGGGTGATATTATGGCTTTCATTCAACATAGTCACCATTTCTGGAAAGGCTCAATCTCTGGATGTAGCTGTTAACCAGTTACTATGTGCATACTTCCATCAGTGACTGACAACTGCCCTACATGATTTAGAATCAGTGGTAGGAGGGAGTATGTTTTATGACCCAGCTCCACAAAGCCCCCCCCCCCCATCGAGAATCTAACCTACATCCCCTCAATAATGGAATCTTACTGTAAACTGAAAGCGTCTGAGAAAAAATTGCATGATCAAGTTCAAAACACAATAAAATATATCTACCGGGTAATTGTGTCAGAGTCACCTTATACAGTAATATCGACTTTAAATATATAATTATATAGAAATTATCATCTATCTTATATTGAAATATAAACAGGGGAGAAAATGACTTAATGGAGTTCTAAACAACAAGTTCCCCAGTGGACACCCACCATCACTAACATACAAAAAAAACATAAACAGTAAAGAATTTCAATTTGCATTTTTGTGTCAATCCTAAAATCAATTTATTCTTGTGTCCCAAAGGGGGTACGAGATCAAATCCCCAGTTATACCCTTCCATGAAAATTTGACAATGATCATATGATGTCAATTTTCCTCCATCAATAAGGTATATGGAGAAGTTTCCAGCCAAGTTGTAAGGTAGTTGAGTACTAGTTATAGACAAGGGTCCAGGAAAACTAGGCTATGTTAGGTGCGCTGGATGCCGTTAAAGGCCGGGCTTCAACTATAAAAGAGAGAGAATCTTGAAAATGGCCACTTCACTCTGACTCTGAGCAGTGGACATGTCAAACCAGAGAGGGAAAATCTTGAACTGTTACAAATTTACTGTTCAGATTTCAAAGAAATTTGATATACTGTTTCTTTGACACATTTTTCAATACTTTTAAAATTTTCATTTTTCTACATGACCTTGAAATCGTACTTTCAAAGAATAATTTTGAAAACAAATTCAAAATTTCAAATTTGACAGACATATGCTAAGGGATTCATAACCTTCATCGAGCCAATCAAAAGAGAGTTCATGAACTTCACAGAGCCAATAATACTATCTTCTGGCTGCCCCTCATAGAAAGTTCCCATGACTGTTGATTCATGGATAATTGTATACCTGCAGTATTTTAACTATCTCAGAATGCGTTGGAATTTATAACATAAACAATGTAGTAAATTTGGTGAGAATTTGTTTACAATCATAGAGAATTTAACCATTGGTGACCTCTGCTTACACAGGTCAAACCCTCCCCCTTTCTCCTTAACGGCTTAATTGCTTACCACCTGGTAAATTGAAGATATGAAGTCCGGCCATTAAAAGACCTATACAATGTGTTGCTACGGCATTAAACAAAAACAAGCAAACTAAAATCCATTTGAGAATAAATATGTCATGTGAATCAAACCTGGTTCTCCCTGGTGGTAGGCCAGGCCCTCAATCATGGTGCTAAAAGGTTGACACAACAGCAAGGCTGTTGGAATTGACTACATTATATAGTCACCTAGAATCACTGTGCAATCATTTATTGGATATACAGTAAAAGCTGAGAAATCCACACATCCCTGTCCAGTTTTCTCAATATGAAAAATAACTTAATATTTTTCGGACCAAAATACGGAATTCTCAGTTTCTGCTGTATATCCAATGCCCCCCCTTGACGTTGAAAATTATCAAATGTCAGTTTACAATGGGCGCAGTAAGTTACTATATCAGTAAATAACATGACACTTTATAAACCTACCTGAAGTAAAGATGGATAAAAACAACAGGCTGGACCATATACAGATATAAGAAGACTCCACCTATTGCTGCACACAGATATAATACAGCAGCCATACCCAACATGATGATTACAGATTTAAATCTGAAATAAAAGTAGTAAAAACATCAACAACAAACTGTGCTATATACATACACAAAAGATCTGAATATTATTTAAATATTGAATAAGATTAGGATAAGTTTACATAGATAAAAATATGAACCGTATGAATGTACTCACTGTTTGTAAATAAATAAACAGGTCACTGCTGGGTCAGAGCAACCTAGATTCAACTTCCAAGCTCACGTTGATATATCTGGATTCAATTTCTTCGCTTATTTTTTCCACTAATTGACAATTGTAATGACACAGTCACTAAGCATTGAAAGAATATTAATCTACTTATAGATTATGCTAAATCTTATATAAAATTAACGATATTTGATAAAGAAACGCGAATTTATCGAGAAATCGGACGATCTCTAAAAGATTATAGATTGTAACCTGTCAAAATCTATATCGGACGATATGACGTCAGTGTTTACATTGGTCACGTGATACGTTTTTGCATTCGTACACATGTAGTCTCGTATATCTTTTTAAAACATAATTACGAATGTTCGTTCGGAATACTAAGTTTATGCACTCCTAATATTTTTTTATTGTTTTAACAAAGTAAAAATTAAAAAAAAAATGTACTACAGATTTTATATGTAAAATATGTAAGGAAATAGAACAGGAGCAGATTAAGACTTTGTCCAGGGGCAGAGGGGTTGGGTCCTAGCAAAGGGTTTTCTTCTACAATGGTATTCGAATCACAATGAGCATCAAACTTTTTTCATTAAACTGTAGAAATTGTTGTAACCTGGTTCCAGGAGTCCTTTCTTGGAGAGAACCAATCAAGTTATAAAAATTTCATTTTATATATATACCATAAACCCCCTACAATTTATATACATGTTTATAAAGCATAGGCTAGAGAAAGGTTGAACCCCCTAGAAAAATTCTAGATCTGCCCCTGTAGGGGGGGTTTAATAAAATAACATCTTTTATTAGAATTACATTACGCGCATCATAGTAGCTACTCCTCTACCCGTACATGCAACTTTTAAATCATATTGAAATTGTGGGTTCTAATATAGAACCAATATCATTTGTAAGCATCACTGCATGTAGCATGGTTTTAAATTGAACACATCCCCGTAAATAGTCAAATGTATTAATACTCAATGAATATATGTTTTGATACTCAACCCTGTCAAGTCCAGGTTTTGCTCCATATCAATCTCCGTAAACAGATATCCTGTAGAGCGTCGTCGTACAGGTTAATTAGCGAGTATAGGCGAGCGAAAAAATTTAGATCGGGTTTTAATCAGATTGGTTCCATATATGCGATTGCTACTTTACACTTAACAACAGTCTGCTCATAATGCATCCTTATTGAGCGGACGGACCCTCATTAAATTAAAATAAAACAAAACAAATAACCAACTCTAACTGTCCATTGTTCAAGTGTCTGCACTTGTACCCAATAAAATAGATTCATAATAACTTGACATGAACTTTGACGTATTGAACAATAATCTGTTTTACATTCTATACGAAGTTTTCAGCGCATACTTTAAACATGGATGTAGTTGCTATGACCATTTTATATTGTTAAATTCTTAACATACCAATTTTAATGATTACGACTACTTGTGGGCCTACGCATTTCTATTTACTTTCGTTTGTTTATTTCGGTCCTATAGGATTGACGTAAATCACAATCTCAACAAACGCATTTTCAAGTTTCCTATTTAAAATTTCTTGATAACTCTAAATTGTTTTAGTTTTTCTCTATCATGTGAACGCTTTGTAATGTCAATGGACAGAAATGACAATTTAAATCACATATTCATGTATAGGATATTGAAAAAAGAGATCGCTTGCAACGTTATAATTGAAAATCCAGCTTAGATATATTGAACAATTATTATTTTCATTGATATTATGGATGTAAGAATTGAGCGTACTATATTGATAAAGAGGAAAACAAAATGTTCCCTCCAACAGACGACACCAAGAAACAAGGTAACATCATAGTCGGTTATTTGTATATTTTACATTTCTTAATGGAATGCTTTTTAGATCTTAAGACTTATTAGTAGCGTTAATTAATTATTATTAGTTTTATAACTTGCGTATATGAACATTTTACAATCGTCACAATGTTATATTAGATCAAGTTTTGATTAAGTAATATCATGTCCCCCTGATCTCTGGCTACAGCGTTGCCCGGGGGCAAAAGAAGCCCCAGTAGGAGCAGTGGTCCAGTGGTAAGACGCGCGCTTAGGGGTCGAGAGGTCCTGGGTTCGATCCCAATAGGGGCACTGCTAATTTCCTTGAGCAAGAAATTTACCTACAACTGTTCCACTCCAACCAGGTGTAAATGGGCACCGTGAGGGATTGCCTGGTGGTTATCAGTGATCGGGAGTTATAAGATTGTAAAGTCGGCTGAACATGTATATGGAAGAAGACTTTAAACCGCACTTTAACTTGTAACTTTTTAACTAGCGACCCTTGACCCCTGCTTTAAAAATATCACACCAGACCCTTGACAGCTACGAGGTTACCATTTCAAAAATAAAATAAGTGGAAATCCGACAAGTGTCGCGATTGTAGTCGGTTATGATATTCAATAATTAATCAGTTTATCAAATCTTCATTTTATGTTCAAATTCTTATAACATATTTTTAGTTGATGAACTGTATATGTTGTATTAAACTATGGAAACAGAATGAACCAGCGTGTTCAGACGAACACAAGAAAACGATAACAAAAGTTGTGAGTACATGTATACATTTTTGATGCATTATTTTATTCAAGTGTGCCTACAAAAGATATTCAACAACATTGTTGATTCCATAACTTTTCAATAACTTCCGTTGAACATAATGAATCACGAAGAAGTGTCTTCAAACGATTTATATAGTTTTCTGAGTATCAGCTCAAATTATTTTTTTTCCAAAATTTTGGTCGAAATTTGAACCTCTTTAAACAATATTCAAAATGAGACACCCTAGAATAGTTGTCCTCACTGGTAAATATACCTGGATTAGACTTAGTTAATAAAAATAAATAGTGAATAAATGTCTGATGTCTTAAGTCCGTCACGTATTCAGGGACATTTAAACTAGCAACAAAATTAGCAGAAGTTGAGAAATGGATATTTATTTTTTCAGAGATTCAGAGAACCTAATAAAGTTGAGCCGATAACAGAACGAGATCCATCCTGGACAAGTTATCACAGCTGGACCTCTCAAGATTTAGACGGTATATATACTGCTTATACATGAACATTTGTCATGAAATAATTTATACATCTACAGTCACTCTCCGTCCTACCACTGATTCTTAATCATGTAGGGCAGTTGTCAGTTACTGACGGAAGTATGTGCCTTGTAACTAGTTAACAGCTAAATCCAAAGATTTACCCTTTCCAAGAATGGTGAGTAGGATGACTAACCTCTGTGAAATCATTTTACAATAAAAACCCACCATGGCTTGTCCGAAGTAATGTTGAGACAGTGTGAGGGAGATCATCAGTGCTGTCAAATTAACCAGCTGTAGAGGTTCAAGTCTGCTCAAATAATACCGTTTACAAGACATTTAAGTTCATGCTATATTCTGTCTATAATATCTATACATTATGCATTCTTATGGAGCAATAGTCTCGTGGAAGTACGCGCGTTTAGAGATCGAGAGGTCTAGGGTTCGAACCCCACCAGAGGCACTGCTTATTTCACTGAGCAAAAAAACTGTGATTGCTTCACTTCACTAGGGTGTAAATGGGTACCTGCAAGGGTGGTATAATTCAGTTGCGCCAATGTGTCGGTTGCACTAAGCGGAATAAAATACTCCGAGGGGAGATTGATAGATAGATACCAGCTACCCGATTACCTGGGTAAGTAGCTGTAAAGTCGATGTTCAAAGGTGCATTAACATGAAACTAATTGTTCTTCTTTTCTAAATTACAGCAGCATTAGATGACTTTATACATCAAACTCTGCTACAAGTAATAAAGTCAATGGAACCCGACACTATGTGATGACAATGAGACCAGTGACAATATTATATCGACCTGTATAAGACTGTTGCTCCAATTGGATACAATATACACTACTCAAAAGTTCTAAACCGCCACTAGATACATGGCTTTGTTTTATAGTTAAATAATTAGGGAATGATTTTTTTCTATTCTAACATACAAGCCAATAATATTCTTACATTTATTTCAACAATTTATTCATATCATATTAATATAACTCACAAAAAATAACGCAAACGTAACAAGCCCCAAAATTGGGAATTCACAATTTTAATTTAATGCAGAATGTGACCACCAGCAACTGCAACGACAGCCTGAGAGCGACGTCTCATGGACCTGACACAGTTAAATAGTTACTGTGTGCTGCAGACCACTGTCCAATACACGGACAACCAGACGTGAAAGCTCTTGCAGCTTACCTTCCAATCTCCCATTTTTCCAGACCCACACATTTTCATAGGTTTTAGGTCGGGAATTCCTGTCTGTCGGTATTTATCAATAAGTTGTTGAATGAAATAATGATGTCTATAGGCGGATCTAGCGGGGGTCAGGAGTTTCCGGAACCCCCTGAAATTTCAAAAATGTATCCGGCCATGAGTGTATTTTTTTAACTTTAAGCCGTTTAATTTTAAGTAGCATGAAGCAATTTTTTCTCGGCCTCGCTCCCCTCGCCGTATTTAACATAGATAAAATGGTTATGTAATATCTTTTTTGAATATGTTACGTTATCCTGCAAACAGTGTACATGTATAATGTGGTCGTGGTTCGAACCTTTGGACCTCCCTCTAGATAAAGAAAAAATCCTGGATCCGCCCCTGATGTCTATGGTATCTTCTCGCAATCTCATTCAAACACGCAAGGACATAAAAAATCAAGTAGTACCTTTTTATGATAACAATGCGACCACACGATTGATAATTGACATACCTGCCTTACAGAGGTACCAGGTTCGATCATTCCAACTGCAATAGCGCGTTCTTCAAGTCACATTCTCGCCATGTTTAGTGTTTTTCTTATGTCGTAACATGAATAATGGATGAAACGAAGACAAAAACCTGTGCAGCTTATTGCACGGGAATTTTGTGCTCATTTTATCGTAAAAGACACTTCCGTTCCGATTCACCGCACATTACTAAAACCGATGTCGGTATTTGCAAATACGATTCTGTAACTTGTGCTTGACAACCATGCAAAATGTCATATTTGAAAATGAAACGATGATCAAGTTATTCGATTTTATTTAGTGGCGGTTTAGAACTTTTGAGTAGTGTATTACATAGGCGACCGACACAGTTCCGAGACAAATATCAAAGCACTGTCTAGAGTGCTTGAGGAACAATAACTTAAACTTATTTATCATTTTGTTTGGAGCTTGGTCATAAATTATTCCTACTAATGATTCTTAATTATGAAGGGCAGTTGTCAGTCATTGACGAAAGTATGTCCGTAGTAGTTGGTTAACAGTTTAATCCAGAGATAATAGCCTTTCCAGGAGTAGTGAGTAGGTTGACTGACCGCCGTTATATGACCTATACAATGTGTTGCTACGGCGTTAAAAATTAAGAGAAGGCGAGGTTGTTTACGTTTGAGAGCGCCATCTAGTGCGTGTGACATTGCTAGACATTATACGTCTGCAAACGAATCAAAGTGCGATAACATAATGTCGGAAAGTTATAGTAAAATTATAGGTTACACTTGATCTATGCCTCTTTATCTATGTCTCAAACCTTGAATAATTTCACGGTGACTGAATGCATTGCTTTTCTACTGGCGGCCTAATTGTTATTAAAAATATGTTGACTAAAACATATCACACGGCATAAGCAGCGTTTCTCGATCATAATACACATTTTCGGATACTCATGGATGTATTACGACTTAAATTTTAACAAACGCATTCACCGTGTAATTATTCATGCTTTGACAGTTGAGAAAAAACGAACAATATACTACAACCACTTCTAAAAAAATAAAAAACAAACATACAAGCACATGTAGATTATTATTGTTTTATTGACCGACAACATGGTATATACACATATACAGTGACCTACAAAAGGTCTTTGACAAACTCCTCTTATGATAAACCGATACACGTTTAATCTTTAAAAAAAGGGTCAGCATTAATTAGTTTATCAACATTAATCATGTTACATAACTACGTAATTCCCCTATTTGATTTTTCAATTTGAATACCTAATCATTCGACCAAAACTTGTATGAAGGAAAATGCGACAGTTAACTGCTGTAAAAAAGGTTCATGTGTGAAGTTTTTCTAGAAATTTCATCGGTCAAAACACTTTTGCCAGGCACTGTATACATGTACATGGATATATGAAAACAATTAAATGATGGTAGCTATGGTATAAAACATTCTGTAGGTCTGGAAAAGAAAGAATTTCCATGTAATTCAATAATGTCAAAGCAATTTGTACTTAAACAGTGGACTAGTGTTCCAACATCTACAGAAAATATGCTATTTTCTAAAAGTTATATATTTTTTGGCTTTATGAACTATATACAGCGCAGGGGCCTATAGACAATTTGCATTGACTCTGAACCCATATTAACCGCTAATATCTATTAAACTACTTCATTGATTTTGATAAAATGTTGCACACAATTATATTTCAAGTTTTTCTTCTTTGGCGAAATGTTTGTTTGGATGAGAATTTTAATAGGTAAATGATTTTTTTTCATAAGGAGTAATGATAGATATTTAGATTTTTATCAGGAATATGTTTAATAATAAGCTTTTCTGTACCATTCTTATACATGTAAATCAATTTTCAAAACTTGGCAAGGTATTATACTTTTAATTTTGGATCCATTCGTTTATGGGGGAAACACGTAAGTCTACGATATTGTGTAGCAATTTTAAAGAATTTATTCTTGTGAAAACAAAATTCATTATTCAGTACGTGTGGCTCAGTGAATAAGAGTGTGACAGTTTGTGATTCAAGGTATGTAGGAAAACATTGTTTACATTATACGAACAATAATAGAACAAACTAATAAAATAAATATTTGTACCTCATTTACCAATTGTGTCAGTTTTGCCTTGTCAATAGATGGTAGAACTGAAATAAACAAATGCAAGGCATGGTTCTCAATCATATGGTGCCCTTAAAGAGAATAGTATTTCGTAAAAAGGAAATACTACATGTATTACGATAAACGAAATGATATTTCGTAATTACGAAATAGATAATTACATGTATTTTAAAAAAAAAACTTAATAATTATTTTGCAAAAAAGAGAAATAATTATTTTGACAGAAAAGAAATACAAAAAATGCAATATGATTTGAAGAAATGAAATAATTATTTCCGCTACGGCGTAACCCCCCCCCCCCCCCCCTAAAAGAAGGAAGTCGACTGGTGCCAGAAATACGTCACCACGATGTACATTGCACATACTCGTGGGTGTAATCATGACATGACTTTTGAATCTAGCAAATCAATGTTTGTGTGCATAAAACAAATTATACAGAAAACCTTCTTACGTTCAGCAATACCATCTATAAGTTCCTGTCTAGATTCTGTTGTGACACGTCCTTGGTCATAAACGTATTTTGCAGGATTTGATATTACTGCATCCAAATAGTCTTGATCTTTTAATGATAACTGCTGGAATTCTGATGTTTGTGTCTCATTTGTCAATAACTCTTTTAAAAGCGTATATGGACGTAGACCTGACTGTTGTATAAATGAAAGTAAATTCATGAGATTTATTTTTTTTTTCAACTTATTACAGCGAGACAAAGACATGCTGACCACAAAGTTCTATAAGAAATAGGGATAAATCAAGTCTGCGCTCTGACCATTTAAAATGCACACCCCTTTCCAGCCCCTCCCCCGGGACAAGACGGTCAATAGCGGTAAACGAGCCGTTTTGATACTATCCAGCTTCCAACCGCACTACCAGGGCAACCGCAGGACAACAGTTTTCTTGACAATAGCAATAGTAATAACAGGAAAGTAAACGTGTGTTTATCTGAATTATCCGAATATCTCCGCTGGATGCGGATTTAACAAGGATCTGTTGCATGGTCCCAGTGGTTAGTACTTGGCAGGGTGACCAATGGGATAATCGTTGACTCGGTGCATGTTACACCACGTAGTTAAATACTATACAAACCCATGTAGAATCAAAGCGCTAATAGCACTCTCGGACGTGGTTTTTTTACGGAATATAAAATTAAAGCACGAAGTCATACAAGGGAAATTTCCGTTATGTTTACCGATCATTAAAATACATGTACTAAACCGGGTAAAATGTAATTCAATCTGCACAAGCTGTATCGTCTGCATATTAGCGCGTAAAGTGAACTATTTTAATTATTCAATAATAATTTTAATTATGCCTTTGATTGCGCCATCGCGACCGAATGCATTCGTCTGCAACAGATTGAAATAAGAATTTGCTACAGTTCGTAACTTAACATGGGGAAACCTCGTGTAAAAGTTAAACAATTTGACTTTACTCAAATAATAAGTTTATTTCTTTGTGTGAATTGTCTGGATATGTACAAATGGATAATTTGAACTAGAAGTTATTGTTTTGTTTATCAATGAAGCAATAAACTAAGATTTAAGCTGCATTGTTTCATTTACCCAATGAGAAGTGTCCTCTGCTTCCCCCATGTTGACTGATGTAACAGCACCAATAACACAACACACAGTTACCAAAGATAGAACTAGGAATTTGTCCATAATGATGTAAACTGTTCGTATAATAAAAAGATAAATATACAACATTACAGGAGTAGCAACAGTAAAAACAGATTGCCCACACTGACAAAAAGCAGTGAGTGAGATATTTTTAGATTTTTTTAAACCTTTTGTTATAAAATGACCGCCACAAACAAATAATGAAAACAAGAACCTAAGGTGTTTCTGCCTTGGAACAGTCAGTGGCAGCACAATGCACCGACCCCAACCTTGCCCAAGCATGTTTAAGTGTAACCCCATAAAAATCTATGGTCCGAACTGAGATTCAAACCCACGACCTCTCGAGTCGTAAGTGGACACTCTACCATGTCGCTATAAAAGCTAGCTTGAAGGCAAGGTAGTACAAGCGCCGTATTATATCTCTACTACATACACTCCCTCCTTAACAGAATTCGTCCTAGAACTCTTAAAGCTTGATTATCTGTAGGACTATCTAAGGGTGCAATTACATAATTCCTAGTGGGTTATTTACGCCGGGCGCCAAACGTAACCAGATAAAAATGCGTGGTCCGAACTGAGATTCGAACACACGACCTTTCGAGTCGTAAGCGGACACTACCACGTCGCTATAAAAGCCAGCTGGAAGGCAAGGTAGTACACGTGCCGTCTTATACCTCGGCTACATTTATGTATGAACAATCAATGATCACAAATTGTCTTGGCAAAATAAACTTCAATGTCATTTAAATTTCCTCGATTGTGATCGGTCCTGGTCATGATAAACATTATCTATCATTTGAACTTTCTATCAATCATGGAAAATCCTGACAATATGAGCCTTACTAACAAGAGTTGGTCAATTAGTCAGTGATTCTTAAAATATGCATTTACGTTCACAGCGATCATTAAGGTTCATGATGGTGTACATATGTACATGTATACCATTCTCGTACATGAACCCAGAGGTTGTCAAGATTCTTGTTCAAATGCTAGATTGAAAATCTTCATAACCCCTGAATAAGAGAATGGTGAATGGTAGATACGAGATTAATTTCATATATACATCTGTACAGAGGAAAACAATCCAAAGAACATCAGAGGTCTCAGTGATTCTTAATTGTATCCTAATACAATGGAGTTACTCACTTCAAATTTGACAAAACAATCACATACATGAAGGAAGAAATGGATAGCAGTTTAATTAACTGCCGATGTTAATGACGCTAGATCGTAAGTAGTATTGTCATGATAAGTAGAAACCTTGTAATTACTAGAAGTAGTGGTCTTTAACAATTTTATAATTGTTTTGGTCTTATAACCGATCAAGCGAAAAAATTAGGCAACTCTGATCAGTACAAACATTTTAGAAATAAAGTAAAACTACAAGTACAAAAAGCAAAAACTGAATTTTATCAAAAAAACATCAATGAAAATAGCAAAAATCCTAAATCCTTATGGAAAAATTTAAAAGATCTCTCTGGAAAAACCCCAACATCAATCTAATCTAATTAATGACGATCATGGTATTATGCTAATAGATCCTAAACTTGCAGCTGATAGCTTCAACAATTACTTTATTAGTATATTTGAGTCTGCTCCAAACCTTAATGACAATTTCAATGAATGTACTAAGACAAAAATCAAAGACTTTGTTGAAACAAAAACTGAATCAGACAAATTTTTTGACATTCCACCAATTTCCTTCAACTTCATTGAAAAAGAATTACAAAACCTTGACCCAACTAAATCAACAGGTCTTGATGGACTAGCACCTAAGTTTCTCAAAGTAACAGCAGATATTATAGCTAGACCCTTAGAAAAAATCTTCAATTTAAGTATAGAAACATGCAAATACCTTAATACATACAAAATAGCTAAAATTACTCCAATATTAAAAAAAGGTAGTAAAAGCGACAAAAAGAACTATCGACCAATATCTATTCTCCCTGTTCTATCTAAAATATATGAAAGACATGTATGCCTTCATGTAACAAAATATTTTGAAGAAAACAATCTCTTCAGTAATAATCAATCAGGTTTTCGCAAATCCCATTCATGTGAAACAGCTCTAGTAAATATTGTTGATGAATGGATAAACAATATTAATGAAAATAATCTCATCGGCACAGTTTTTCTTGATCTAACTAAGGCATTTGACTTAATAAACCATAAACTCCTACTACACAAGTTAAAATGTTATAAGTTTGGGGACAAAAGTGTAGATTGGTTTCTCTCTTACTTAACTCATAGACATCAAAAAGTATGCTTAGCAGGTGAAATGTCCGAATCGCTTGAAATTAATGCAGGTGTACCACAAGGTTCAGTACTCGGTCCAATACTCTTCTTGATCTATATCAATGACCTGCCTTTATTTGTGCAAAAAGCACAAATGTTTGCAGACGACACCACATTAACAGCAAGCGGAAGAAATAAAGATGATGTTATTGTCAAACTTCAATCACAATTAGATTCTGTACAAACCTGGTGTGACATAAATGGAATGGTACCAAATGCTTCAAAGACAAAATCAATGTTTATTTCAGCTTCTAATCACTATGAAAAATCCAACAACAATTTGGCAACGCCTTACCTTCAATTGAATAATGAACCTTTAGAGCAAGTTTCAGGTCAAAAACTATTAGGAGTACATATTGACAAAAATCTGAACTGGAAGCTGCAAGTAGAAGCTACACTTAAACAATGTAATAGATTGTTATACCTACTTCTTAGAATCAAGAAATTTCTAAATTTACATACCAGAAAACTCTATTTCAATGCTTACATTCTTCCTCATATTGATTACTGCTGTACTATATGGGGATCATGCAATATGGACTTATCCAATGCAATTCTAAAATGTCAAAAAAGAGCTGCTCGTATAATCCTAGACCAGCCATTTGATGCACCATCTGAGGAATTATTTAAACGACTAAATTGGATGAAATTTGCAGACCGTGTTGACTACAAAAACGCAATTCTTGTCTACAAATCCCTAAACAACTATGCTCCTGGTTACTTAAACAGTAAATTTGTTTTTTGCAACAACTCTAAATTAAGGTCAAATTCTAATAAACAATTGCAAGTCCCAAAACCAAATCTTGAATTCTTCAGAAAATCTTTAACATATTCAGGATCAGTTATATGGAATGAAATTCCTCTTAACATTCGTCTCGCAAAAAGTTTAACATCATTTAAAAATCAATACCTTAAATGGAAATCTTACTAAATGAAAAATGGTCTTTGTCCACTGTTAATATTCACTCTTTTATTTCAGGCTTGTTCTTCTTTACTTATCATCTTTCAATTTGTTAATTTATTATATGTTTTTTACTATGTAAATATTGTAAATAACTTGTAGATGTTTTATAAGAGGTCCACATGGAAGATTGGATTTATCCAAATGTGTAGCCTCATTAAATAAAGTCTTTATTATTATATTATTATTATTATTATTTTCTGTGAACATAATCCTTGAACTAGTTACACCAATTTAATGTGCACAGTTCAATATTAAAGGAAGTAGCAGAGATATTTCTTACCTGAATTGATAAACGTCTTATATGATCAAATGTCTTATAATTTCTGTCACGTATAAGCTGTTCATTCAGTTTTTTTTATTTCAAAATTACATATGTAGGTACTTTATCTACTTGTGATTCAACCTTGTAAAGGAATCGTGGCTTTTGGATGACACAGAAAAACAGTCACCTTATGATTATCTATTTTATGATAAATAGGGTGTCTACTTATTTCAAAAATCAGTCTTCTGATTTCTTAAAGAAGAAATACTTCACCAAAAATTATGAAGACGATGGTTTTAACTATTTATTTATTTTACTGAGTTTAACGCCGTGTCAACACATTTTGGTCATTTTTCGGCGGCGTCCAGCGCACCTTACCTAGCTTTCCTGGACCCTTACCTATAACCAGTACTCACCTACCCTTCCACAAGGCCGGAATTAAACTTCTCCATATACCTTATTTATGAAGGAAAATTGACATTATTGTAAAGGTATAACCTCCCCGTGGGATTCGAACTCGTACCTCCCTCGGGACACGAGATTCCAAATCCCGGCGCGCTACAAACTGCGCTATCGACCAGAGGTAAACGGTTTGAACTATGTGGTTGCTTGATTGGGTGAAAGGAGCCGATTAGTCCTGTTCAAATGTACATTTAAAAGAAGCAGATTAATCGTGTTTACATGTGCATTTAAAACAAGCAGATTAGTCGTGTTCACATGTACATTTAAAACAAGCAGATTAGTCATGTTCACATGAACATTTAAAAAAGGTAGATAAGTCGTGTTTACATGTACATGTATATTTAAAACAAGCAGTATATTGTCATGTGCACATGAACATTTTAAAGAGGTAGATGAGCCGTGATCACATGAACTTTTAAAACAAGCAGATTATTGTAGTCGTGTTCACGTGACCATTAAAAGAGGTAAATAAGTTGTGTTCACATGAACAATTAAAAGAGGTAAATAAGTTGTGTTCACATGAACAATTAAAAGAGGTAAATAAGTTGTGTTCACATGAACAATTAAAAGAGGTAAATAAGTTGAGTTCATGAGAACTTTTAAAGAACGAACATTTAAAAGAAGTAGATAAGTTATGTTCCCATAAACGCTAAAAATCATCAGACAAGCCGTGTTCTCATGAAAACATAAAAAAGTAGATAAGTTGTGTTCACATGAACAAGGAGGTCTAAAACTATGCTATAGGTCGTAATGAATATTGTTGTGTGTGTTTTTTCGTGAAAATATTACTAGAGATATCATGTTCTTAAATCTGACAACAAATGTAAGTAAGGAGATCCGTCTTTAATTTATTGGGTTATGTCAATTTCCTTTTTTAATACATGACAAACATTAACTGAAATGCTTCAAATCTAGTACCGGATATAATTGTTGAAATGGAAATATTCGATCTCTACATTCCTTTAGAATTGTGGCTGTAATACCAATAGGACTCGTAACATGGTGCGAGTTTATTTTAGACACAATAGCTTATTTATACCACTTTGAAAGATATAAATTTTACATTTAGTTCATAGATTTTATTCTTATGGCAGGAAAATCCTCTATAATCGAACTGGATTTCTGTTGTTGTTTTTTGTTGTTGTTTATTGTTCATTAGTTTGGGATACTTGAGTACTCAGAATAAAAGCACTGCTTAAAGGTACACCCTGACGCCAGGGATGAAATGACTTCAAGCATGAAATTAAAAGGCCATTTTAAATTATTTTCAACTGCTAGGATAATTTCAATTGATATTATATCTTATTGGAAATCATATAAATAAGTGATTTGCTAAAGTTAAAATTTGAAAGCTTTAAAAAGCGTGTATATTGACTGTCCCAATCCAGGATTATCCTAATTTTTGTCTCTAATCAGTAGAAACAGAGAAGGGTAAGGAGCAAATATGATTTGAATTGCATGTGAGACAATGAACGTGAGACGTGTTAGATATTTTGTATAAACTGGAAAAACTTTAGTCACGAGTAGATATCATATAAACCATGCACGATCTGAAATAACCGGGCCTTGTTAGTCATATGATTTAACAATATAATATATTATAGCCTTGGTTCAGTTTTTTGTAATTTTGGAACTTTGTCCAAGTCACGATCAGTTTAATGATTATATGACAAAGGAATTGTTTTACTTTAAGAACGAGAACTCGTGAGAGCATATTATCTCAACTCTTCATTTCATTGCATAAAGGGAAATAACCGCTGCGGGAAGTTTCCTTTCTTTTATGATACTTTTCGCTTCATATTGACACTTTTCGCGTGTAGGAAAGAACCTCTCGTGACCTCGCGACAAGTGCGTGATTAGCGTTTGAATCCGGGGAATTACGTTAAAACAGCATCGATTTTGACAAACAACTGTCGAGTAGAAGTGTTGTGGACTAAAATATTACCCTTATTCATTGTGGATTTGATAATATGTGAACTATTTATTTGTCATTATTTAAATTAAATTTATAAAGCCTCTTTTGGTGTTAAAAAAACCTCGCTCGGATTTTCTTTATTTTTTTCTTGTTTTGATTCTGATCAAAGAATAGACGCTTTACGGTTTACCATGGGGTGTGCAGTTAGTTCCGACGACAAAGCGGCTCAAGAAAGATCGAAACAGATCGAGAAACAGCTACGGGCTGATGGAGAAAAGGCAGCTCGGGAAGTTAAACTACTTCTGCTAGGTCAGTATCATAATCTTGTTATCAGTGACGAGAAAAACGGCTCGGCTAATGACACACCCTTTTGTGTTTTGAATTCGAACCATTGTCGATTCGTACCGTAATTGTTTGTTTGAAACTTTCTCATGGCACAAAATTGTTGTGCATGAATTTGTCTTATTTTCATTTCAGAATTCATAAAATTTAGTTATAATTTCTTAAGGGGTTTTAATAAGGTTTAAGAAATCCAGTTTATTCTTTGATTGGGACTTCTCTCTGAGGTCCCTTTGACAAATTTATGAATGATTTGTACTGGTTGCGGTGGGTTTCAGGGAATACCAGGAATTTTGAGTTGACAGTTTACTTAAAGAATATCTGATAATGATACAGTGGTTGTGTCTTCTACATGTACTTGTATTGTTGTCGATGAACATTCCTGATAAATATTATTGCAGGTTGTGAAAGTAATGTTACAGACTAAATACATGGCACGACAGTTGCCAAGTTTTTCTGTAAAAGTATGTCTACTTGGACAATGAACAGTTTAGTACCTGATGCGGGTCTCCAACCAACAATCTCCTTTAATGGACATGTTCTGTGATAACTTAGTTGTTTAATATGACATGGCATCAACTTGGAATTTTGACAGTATATTATATAATTAAATTTCTTCAAATTCATTTGTACATTAATAAATTAAAAATATAACTTGACAATTTTTGACAGAATCTGACCAAAACCTCATAAGTAACCCCTTGAAAAAACAAAACATAAAAACAAGAATTTTGTGTTAATGAGACTGTGAATCAAATTCCTCATAAAATCAACACAATATACTCAAACATGCATATCATTAGAGCAGTATTATGTCCATAACTGCAAAACAAAACTTAAGTTTAATCAGTAGCCATTATTAAATATAACGTTTTCTCTTTTATTGCAATCGTGGTATCTGATAATTAATAAAGCAGACATTGTTATGACGTCATTATAACATAATGAGCACCTCTTAAAAATTCATCATGTTTTCATTTATTCATGAATCATGACAAAGTTCTTGGTATTGTATATAATATGTATTGCTGCATGTCAGTGTTAGGTATGGTTAATTGAATTACTTCACTTGTAATCAAAACAGAATAACAATTACATAATCACTTGTCTACACACCCAATTATACTTGATTGAATTGTTTTCCTTCTTAATGAATAAACAAAAATAACTTGTCAGATTCAGTCAATGATTGAAACATGTCTGTCTTAAACTCCAAGTCTTACTTATTTATATTCCTGATGATAAGAGTTAAGATGGTCGTTACTTTAACTCATTAGCTTTAAGTCTTGGACTTGTGGTAATTTATTCTGGCTAGTGAGAATGACTTATTTCATATTGGTGGGCTAATGGGTCATGTTGTCCTTTGTTGTATATCTCAATACATAACTAAATTGGGAATTCAAATATTTGGATTTTTCCTGAGATACAATTTACAAACAAACTTTCACTGTCACAATGAATGAAAAACACATGTACAAGAAACCATAAGATTTTATCCATTTTTTTGTGCTTTTCAACAATAACGTGTAATAATCTTTGTATGGAATAACCCACAAATTTAGGTTCCAAATTAGGTCTATTGAGCTAGTGTCTGAGAAAATTCAAGATGGTGACTTCAAGGTCTACAGTTTTTTTATGTTTGGTAAGTTCATGAGCTCAATTGTCAAGTGCTTAGTGTTAGAGTTGACCTTTGACAAAGAGGAGGAAAATCATTCAGAATCGCTTATTAAAAATAATTCTGATATTAACAAGAGAGTACAGATGCAATTGTGCCTTTTTGTGGTATTCTGAATATATTTTAACACCCAGTAAAAGTTGATGCAAAATGATGAATACACTTCAATTTCCAGTGCCTAGATAAATCACAAGAAGACAGAGTCTTGTATTCATAATGTATACAAGTATGTTTTTATTTCAGGTGCTGGAGAGTCTGGTAAAAGTACAATTGTTAAACAAATGAAGTAAGTATTTTAAATCTTTTACAATATTCTAATTAAAATTCTTGTTTTAATTACCTTCCTGTACTTCCTCTTCCTGACAGAGTCTATCTCTGCAAGTTAAACTTGTATAGTGTAATCATTATAGTTTAAAACAGTGATTTTAGCAAAGATGCACATTTGTGCAATCATGAATTGGGCAAGTGTTTACAATAGGGTTTGTACGTCACACAAGTTCCAAATATCTAGGGCAAATGTGATTAAGAGATGACAGGCTTAGCCAAAAAATGGTGCCCATGTTAGTACACAAATGAAATTTGTTTCACTTTGTGTAAGTGATACTAAGTTGCCATGTTGGATTTGTTAGTTTCATATGTAGGTTCATAACAATAACTTAAGTCTTAAATAATTAACATGGCAAATGTTCTTAAGGAATATAGTGCTGCATCCAGTTTCGTTCCATTGTAATTTTGGAATAATCCAGTGGTTTAGTAATTGTGTAACAGTTAATTAAATGAATTCTAATGTTAGCTTGTTTTACTACAGGTCGTCCACGTAAACATTGCGTATATAAACATATACAGTACACGCCAATATTTAGGGGTGAATTATTTTTACAATTATATAGTTTAATTAGTTTACACATCTTTCATTAACATATCATTTTATAAAATTTACAATGTGCATACACACTGTTTAAAATCAGTGTTACACATAAAAATGGTCTGTTTAAATCAGAAAAATGTTGTTCATGCATTAGCTTATTCACCTATTTAGTGGGCAAGTCCATTGTTTAAAGTACAAAAACACGCATGACCTAGAATACGACCTGTATAGATGTATCTTTGTTACTGCATGCCTTAGTAAGAATGAAATTTTGAAAACATGTGTTGAAATAATTAAGAATATCAATTGCAGAATTATTGAAAAACATTCATTTCCCCTGGGCCTCTGTTAGTTTTAAATGTCCCCAACAGTTTTGACCTATGAGGATAAATGGAGAAATGTGGAACCTTTATATAACTTAGTATGTTTGTTAATTTGAATTTTTATCCTTTCAATTTTCATGCATCTGTGAATTTGTTCTTAAAAGTATTTTTTTTAGTGTTAGCTGTTGCATGTTAAATGAATGAGAGTAAAGACCAAAGTAATCCATTCATGTGTAATTTACCAGTTTTACTTTAATAAGCTTTTAAATGAAGTTGATGCAATTTATAATTTTAATGTTAATTTTTAACTTAATTAAGATAACAGATAACCATCTATGACTTTAAACTACTAAACAAATTTACATTGTTCAATTTGTGTGTTATAAACTTCCAAGTTACATGAAACCATGTACAGTAACAGTCGTGTATTCATTTAAAAATAGAAAAAAATGCATGTTGTATCATAATACAGGTTGAAACTGAACACAAGTCTTGTACATGCATGCCATGTAACATTATACTCTGTACTTGTTTTATTTTACATAATTAACTATAAGATCAAGTGGAAAATTTGCAAGTTTTGTCCTTGCTATATTTTAATGATACTAATCAAAGTTGTACATTCCTGTTGATGATGCAAGTTGATTCAATAGTTGATAATGAATAATAAAATGGTGATGAATATGAATATATTTAAAGTCACTATGCTGATATCTTTAGGGACTTTTTTTCCTTACACAGCCAGGCTGGGCTGTTTACAGGCCCCTTTCCCTTCAGAAATGTCTTTAAAATCTTGGTGTTTACCTTGGATCCTTTCCATTATCAATGAAACTGTGATAAAAGTTCCCTAAATGTTCTATATAAATTATAGTCAGGCCCATTCCCCAATGACTGGAAAACTTAGATTTTATAACTAAAGCTTAAAGCTGCCAATGTTGGTACAATATAGTATTGGTGCCTTTTCCTTACTTTTCACTGGTAGTGGTCATTGTCTTGACTCACTAGCCTGAAACCTGGGACTAGTGAAATTGATTTGAGCTAGTGAAAGTTATTTATTTCATATGGTTGGGCTTGTTGATGATTATGTCCTCTACTGCACAACAGTCACAACTTAATAAGTCAGGCTTGGGTTCAAGAAAATTTAGGGTGTCCGTGATCTCTCTAAACTTGATTGAATTAATTAACTTTAGACATATTCATATTCATATAATTTTGAGTTCTATTGGATTATGTCTTAAAGTTAATGATATAACATACTGTTACATAGAAAACTGTCCTAGTTCACATATTAATATGATTATAATTATATAAATCTCTAGCTAAAAGACCAAATGTGACGTACAATGAAAATCTTACAACTCCTACAAATAAAATCTTTCAACTGGTTCAAAATTACACTGGCATCGGTTCAAACATATGACTTTCATACATGTTGAGTGTATTCATGAATACATACATGACTGTGTATGCTTCATTATATGTGTATCTTCAAGGACCACTAAGGAAATTTTATTCAATACTGGGTTTAACCCTGTCTCAACACAATTTTTAGGTTATATTATATGGTGTCCAGGGCACCTAACCTAGCTTTCCTAGACCCTTGTGTATAACCAGTACTCACATACCCTTCCACAAGGCTGGAAACTTCTCCACATACCTTATTAATGGAGGAAAATTGACATAATTCTCAAATCTTCATGTCCGGGTATAACCTGGGATTTGAACCCGTACCCCCTTCGGTACACTAGATTTGAAATCCAGGTTGCTATGAACTGTGCCAACTGCCTGGTTTATTGGTATACATATCATGGACAGGAAGTTTTATATGTTTCTTGATTTTATTTGTAATTTCAATTCAAACATCAGTCAGTGGTTCATGCATTAATACCTCTGCTGTAAATACTGGATTATCACTAGTGAGTACTGAAGTACTGTAGTAAGTATTTAAATCAGAAGGGTTAATGTATGCACCACTGACAGTTTAATAAAATTATTAATACATATATTTTGATTTCTTGCACCTTTTTTGTGTACTTAGCCTCAATATCTATCTATATAGTTATTTAGTAGTCATCAATTACTGTTTACGAGCAAGCATATCAAAGTTCAATAACACGACAACTTGATCATTGTATTCTCCTATTAATTAGGCTAATAGCTAATCTCTTGTTTCCTCTCGCCACTCACCAAAAAACCAAGTAAATTCTCCTTTTCCTTAATAGTACCTCCACCAGCAGTACTCACAATTCCTCAATGTTTTGGATGCTTGTCTTTCTTGTAGTTTTTATCAACTTGTCAATAAATATTTTATTAGATGACAATTAATTGGCACAGATAGATTGAGGTTACATCTCTGACTCATTACCTTATCATCAATTCAAATTTCATTTACATTTTGTATTGATTTTAGTTAAACCATGGATCATTGTTCAGAGCTAAAATAGTCTACATCTTTCTTTATTTACATGTAGTTAGACTAGTTTTGTACTGACCCACTGTCCCATCAAAAATGTTAAGTGAATTGTTAAGGGCCTGTATTAACTAGCTAAATCTATAAGGCATTAAGTTTCATGTTACCTCACATCCACTATAAACTAAGCTCAATTTAGTTACTCTTTTATTTAACAACCTGTCAGATTAAAAAGTTTGATTAAGATATGATGTTATTGCTCAATAGTTACTCTTTTATTTAATGACCTGTCAGATTAAAAAGTTTGATTGAGATATGATGTTATTAATCATTCCAGTCTTCACCTTAACCATTTAGTCTGAAGCCGGGGATCAGTGAAAATAGACTTAGGCTTCTCTTTGTTGAGAATGAAGATGAAAACTGTTGTTGATCAAAGACATAAATCTCTCATGTTGAACTGTCAGATATACTAGTTTCTGTTTTCTATGAAATCAATGTTTACCCTTCAACAAACTTGTGAGTCTCTGACACTCACAGTTAAGTAGAATTAAATAATGATAAGTGCCAGGTCAATGTTTATATAAACATAATATTATATTAGTCTCATTTTACTTACTGTCAATTTGTTATGATGTTGTTTTCCATTTTACAGAATTATTCATGAGAAAGGCTATTCTCAAGAGGAATGTTTACAGTATAAACCAGTTGTATACAGTAACACTATCCAGTCTATGATTGCCATTATCAGAGCTATGGGACAGTTAAAGATCGACTTTGGTCATCCAGACAGAGCTGTGAGTATATCATATTACCTTATATATGTTCTATATATTAGTCTGGTGTGAACAGTGATATTTGTATACAGGGGTTGACATTAACTTGTAGATTGCCCAGTAGGAAGAACAACTATAAAGTTTACTTGCCCAAACCAAATATTACCTTGCCCAAACCAAATATTACCTTGTCCAAACCAAATGTTACCATGTCCAAACCAAATGTTACCTTGTCCAAACCAAATGTTACCTTACCCAAACCAAATGTTACCTTGCCCAAACCAAATGTTACCTTGCCCAAACCAAATGTTACCTTGTCCAAACCAAATATTACCTTGCCCAAACCAAATGTTACCTTACCCAAACCAAATATTACCTTGCCCAAACCAAATGTTACCTTGCCCAAACCAACTATTACCTTGCCCAAACCAAATGTTACCTTACCCAAACCAAATATTACCTTGCCCAAACCAAATGTTACCTTACCCAAACCAAATATTACATTACCCAAACCAATTACTACCATGTCCAAACCAAATGTTACCTTGCCCAAACCAAATGTTACCTTGCCCAAACCAAATGTTACCTTGCCCAAACCAAATATTACCTTGCCCAAACCAACTATTACCATGTCCAAACCAAATGTTACCTTGCCCAAACCAAATGTTACCTTGCCCAAACCAAATGTTACCTTGCCCAAACCAAATATTACATTACCCAAACCAACTATTACCATGTCCAAACCAAATGTTACCTTGCCCAAACCAAATGTTACCTTGCCCAAACCAAATGTTACCTTGCCCAAACCAAATATTACCTTGCCCAAACCAATGGTACTTTTAAAAAATTTAGAGTGTTATAAACATGTTCTAGTTGCCCAATTAGACAGTTTTCAGACTTCACAAAAAGTTTTAAAACCTGTCAGTCTGAACTAGGAAAACAAACAATTATTGCTATATGTTCAATAGTAAATTTCAAAATTTTCTGTCAGTCCGAATCAAATTTTTTAAAGTCATGACTAACAGACGGACAGTTTTTGCGAATACTGGATTTGTCCTGAAAGCTTGTTGCAAATGGAAGCAAATTTAGGTCGTCACTGGGAATAGGAGGACTGTAAGTGTAAGTGTCAAGCCCTGCTATATAATAAATATATTAGCTTGTTGAGTGCTTAGGAAGTTCTTGGTGATAGTATATTGAATTCTGAAATGTGATATTAAAGTTCTAGAAGACTAGGATGTGTTTTATCAGTATAAATGGTTGTAAGGCGGGTGGTATCTTAAGTCCGACATGAACAACTTTTCTTGTGCCTGATGTACATCGACATTATCAACACAGCCTTAACAGCTTTGTCTTAGATAAGACCGACCTTAGGTCCCTTGATTATTAGAAAACGCACTCCTGAACTTAAGTACTTATTTTCATATTTATTTTAGTTCAGAACAACTCAGAACTTATTTGTTTGACTTTCATTATAAATTACGCATGTATGTATATTGTGTAATAATTATTATTTAGAGGTTAATGATTAGTTGCTACTCGCCATTATGCGATAATCACCCGATGAAGTCCATAATAGCCTGAGGGCCTTTGGCCCGAAGGCTATTATGGACTCGAGGGTGATTATCGCATAATGGCGAGTAGCAACTAATCATTAACGTCTTTAATACGTTTGTTCAGAATCCGGACTCGATTTTTTAGTAAACTAAAAACATTTTATTCAGGGACGAATAAATAACTGACGAATTTTCCGAGGACGAATCAGTACTTTGATGACGTAATAAAACAATGACGTAGAATCTAATGTAAACTTTGTTGTCAAATGGCGGTCATGTTTTTAAACGTTTGTGACGAATATACGTTCATTTATCATGGATTAAAACGATATTATCAGGAGACTGGAACGTAATTACTAGTGTATACGTGTTTTTCAAACTTTAAATTGACGATATGGATGTAAGGATTATGTATGGAAATACACAAGGCTCTGAAAGGAAGGGATGAGTCATTCAATGATTCATGGATTATCCGAAACTGGCATAGACGTTGCTGATTATTTCTAGAAACCAGTTCCATTATATTTAATCTATGCATGGCTTGGCTTTGGTAAAACAGTAGTCAACCTACGCATTTACTGTATAATGGCTGGATATTCGTCAAATTGAACACAGAAAGGAATTCAGTTCGAATTTCGGAGTTTGGTATTTGACAGCGTCAACGGTTGAGTGTCTGTTGAATTTGAATGGTGAAGTAAGTGATTTATAATGAAATTATGTATTTGTAAAATCTCAGATAAATCTTTTTTGTGTCTTATATTTTTGTATAATCTATCCTGACAGTGAAATTCTATTTGACAAAGCCTCAAAAATTCTTTCGGCCGCCATGTTCGAAGCTAATTACGACTACTTGATGACGTAATCAGTGCGCGTGCAAGCACTCGGCGCCTATTATGCATAATGGGCGAGTTGCAGGCGGCCAAAAACGCATAATACGGGAAAAAGTCGCGTAATGTCCGTGTAGACTTGTCACATTTGTTACTATATATAGTAACAAACGTATTAATTAATGTTTTACAGGGTTAACTTGTTTCTAGTTATAAGGTTATTACCATAAAGGTTATTACCATAATGTTAGCAGGCTGTCAACCAGTTCCTATATTCCTATATTATTCCTATATTTTGGGTGTCATTCCTATATTTTCAAAAGTGTCCTATATTCCTATATTTATACTATATTTTGACCATCATTCCTATATTTTTACAAAACATTTAATTTGAACATGTTGAGTATGTTTAATTGTATTTTATTATTTAATAATTGAGTATTTTTTCTTAAACTGCCTACAGTTGAATAATTTAAGTACATATGATGATTTGTTTTGGTAGGTGGCTGTCAGTTTTCACACTTTTGTAACAATTTATCACATCCCTTCGAAAATTGTCAAGAATTTAGAAAAGTTTTCCTTAGCAGGAACTTTTTAATTATTTTCCCTAAAGAATTCTGCATAATGTAGTTGTATTTTTAGTCCAGTTTACCTATTGCACACTCTATGCAGCCTATAAAATACTCTGCTAAATTATACCACATTTTGTTGACATAAAGCAATTATTGGTAGAATATTTCATGTGTCTTACTGTTGTAAATGAGCAGCGCCTCTGGTGGAACCAAAGAATAGGGGACGTTTCAATTTGTAGAAATGCATCATCCTCTGCTCATTCATTACTTTTTTCCATGGTTAGTGAAAGAAACCTTTTCTCCAAAACTGGCAGGGCAAGAATTTTGATAATTTGTGTTAGAACTTTGTCTCGCAGACCTCTTAGATGACTATGAGTGTTCAAATGAATTACGTCCAGGTTCAAAACTAGCTGTGTGTGGGCATGATTTTTCCCTGTATGTATTATTGTACAATGTTTGTTATAGTATTTCTACAAGTATATTAAATCATTTTAAACCCCCTTTGATACCATTAAGTCAAGAACATCCATACTTGGCAGCGTAAAAAGATTGTTCAAATTACTCTTTTCTTGCCAAAGGTGACCTATCCAGGGCTCTCATTTTTTGCATATAATTATGTATAGAAATCTTGAAAATATTATCTGATTAAATTATACATTGAAGTTTCATAGTTGGCATGGAGCATCTACAATGTTTAAAAAGTAAGATCAAAATTCACCTGACAGTAGGATTTACAAGTTTTACATTATAGTATTGAAAAAATAGAAATAATAAAATTAAAATATTCTTGTCTGAAACCATGCTGCTTAGTGCATATATAAAACTTTCATGTAACATCATTTAGGGGTGCTATACCCTACACAGAGTTTTCAATCATGACCTTCCTTGGTGTCATTTAAAATTTTAATGGCATTGGGTTTTTTTTCCACAATTTTGGGAATATGACCCATACCCCTAGAATTGGGAGTCTTATCGACATTTTGGTTCAAATTTGGAAAATAAAATAATGAATGTCAAGCCAATTCAATGGCATTCAACAATGGCATACATAACAATATTTTGAATTTTTATTCTCCATTAAGTTTGTTTGCCAGAATTTTACAAAGCAAGATCTCTTGAACACATGTTCTTATAGCAATCAACACAAGCCTCAAGCTAGATTTCTGCTTGTATCAGATCAAATGGTGAATGAATTGATCTTTCTAAAGACAAGTTTTTACATTCATTTACAGTTATATGAAATGCAAAAGCTGTTTTGGGGGTCAGCTTGTCATAAGTTGGTCAGTCTGTAGCTTTTACTTGTCTGCCTATTTTTTCAACACCTATTGTACAGATTGGATTCAAACTTCTCACATAGACTGGGTATTAAGCAGGCATGTGCATATTCCATTTTGGTGACAGTCCATTGATTTTTGATAGATTTATGTCCCTTCTCTGCTCATTTTCTTAGCACATATTGTACAGATTGGATTCTAACTTCTTTACAAAACCCGTTGGGAGGATTATCTTTACATCCAGTGATAGGCTTAGTTTATTTCAGTATAGTACATGTAATTTGAAATACTATACTGGTAACTATATTTTGTATCAGTTCAGCACTTATTTTGCAGTCTTTTAGCAGTGTCAGTCTTGGCATAGGAGCCTTACCATGTTGGAATATCACTCAAAAGTTCCTATATTTTTACTCGGATATCTCTAAAAGTTCCTATATTTTGAAAATAAAATTCCTATATAAATTCCTATATTTTTATCAGTTGATGGTTGACAGCCTGTGTTAGCTCCCTGAAATATTGATATATCTGGAATACTGTATACTTCACATGTTTATGAATGGCTTGTGTTAATTCATGTTTGTCTTGTGTCCATTATCTGCCTGGGATAGTTATTATCCATTGGTTGTTTTTACTTCTTAGTTAACAAAGTTAAAAGTATCCATACTCGTGGCACTTATTACTATTGTTTCATACTGTTGCCATTGTCTTTGAACTTACATAGCTATTATCCTGGGTCATTGGGCTACTGGTATTTCTTTTGGTCGATCTTCATTTAGAATATTTAATTCTGCTTAATAAATAGTCTACTAGTTGCACAATTTTATTATACCTTCCTCCCAGGTCCCATTTAATAATTTAGGCCACAACATATTGATGACCTGTTCTACGGATTTTCTGGAAAATAATGGGGCGAGCGAAGAAATAAAGAAAATCTTATTTCAGTTGCTTTATGTAGCGGTTTGAACAAATTTTTATGAGCAAGCGAGGAAATAAAAAAAAAATTGTAAAAGAAACCCATCAAAATTTAGGTAAGAGCGAATCCATAGAACACATGATCAACTTGTTGTGGCCTTACTTCTAGGTCTTGAAAGTAAAACAATTGCAGGTAGATTTCTTGTTCTTGGAAATAAGCATATCAGTAGTTGGATTTTAACTCAGAACCTTAAATAACCCACAGGCATACCTCTCTTATAACTGGACCACTGTTTATAATGGATTGCATATAAATGATTTTGTCAGTTCTCCAGTCCTTATAACTAAACTGATGAATCAGCACAAATTCTACATCCTATATTTTACACTACTGTTGCTGTAAGACTAGTTTTATTCTGACCCATCAACAGACAGCTCCTTACTTTTTTATATCCGTCACTTGATATTAACTTGAAACTTACATTAGGGCTGTCCTCGGAAATCACAATATCAATGTATCACCCATTCTTGACTGACGATTCAATTTTGATTTGCAATTTCAAATATTGATACAATCTAGCATTTTATAAAACTATCAACTAAATGAAGGTGACCTATAATTTAACATCCCTGCATTGTACATGTATGTATTTATCTTTTTTCACCTGAATAGATGAAATGGGCTGTCACGGGCTGTCTGAAACGCCTTTAAACATCATGAGTAACATCATCTGAGCATTATATAGTATATATATACTGGAGTTCTAGCAGTTTCTATTACACTCCTTGTATTACACTCCTGACTCGATATATCAATATACTACCGATACTTGCCTTTCGATATATCGATACAAAATTTTCTATCAATGACAGCCCTAACTTACGTCAAACCTAAAAGGTATCTGCAATCAGTATTCTGATGTTAAAAGTAATAGTTTATGAATGTTGAATGTTGTCATGTCCTATAATCACATTTCTTCCTCTAAATATTACATAATGTTACAAGATACAGTGTAATCAATTTTATCAAAAAGATACATAAAAACCCACTTTAGATGTTAACTTTTACTGTGTCAAGTCATGATATTGATATGATAAATTATCTTCATTATCTATGATACTCTTCATAGGATGCCTTTATACATGTATATATGCTCAGATAAAACATACCCTTGCTATATTTGAGGAAGTTTTTGTTACAATTTGACTGTTTGTACATTTTGTATATACTGTAACACTGTTGACAAAGTTCCATATTTGTTAAGTTAATACTAAAATGAAATATTTTCCTGAGTTTATTTCAGTTTGATAACTTAATATATGTGTTTATGAATTTTATGAATCTGGGTGATTTGTAAACCTGTAAGGCTGTAACATATTGATATAGGGTAGCATCAGTCTCAGAAGTGCTGTAGCTACGATAAATAGCGCAAAAATAGACTGACTACATTAAAATGAAGAAAGACGTAGACTAGTTTTGCACTGCCTGATCATTGTACAAAAATAGTCCAACTAAATATAAGTATAGAAGGATGTAAACTAGTTTTGCGCTGGCCCATCAAATTGCTGTAGATGATGATTATATACAAAACTTGTTTAAAACTTATCTGTTTATCTGAATATTTCTTTATATATTAATTTTGGTAACACTGACAGACTGTCACTGACTGACTGTTTGTTTTTATCCAGGGATTTTTATTTCATAATTTACTTTAATTATTTGTTATGGATCAGCTCATGAACTAGGATGTTTTGTTCGTAAATAAACAAAAATATTGACTAAATTTTCATGCCTCACTAGTTAAGTAGTATTGACTAACATTTTGACAGTTCTGTGCAAAACTGGTCTACATCTTTTCTTTATATACTTGTAGTTATGCTAGTGTTGCACTGAGCTGTTAATTTATTTTACATTCATGTACATATTGAACAATTACTATGCTCAACAGAGCAAAAATAAATGCCTCACTCCATCTGGACTGTTAAGGGATGTTAACTTGACAATGGACCCTATTGTTGTTCATTGCTTCTCACATTTATAGTATACCATAAGTTAGGGCTGTCACGATATACCAGTATATTGCAATACGCAGCTGCAGCAATACATACTGTTGTACGACTTTAATGTACTGGTATTATTATTAGTTACACAGTCAGTTACTGACCGGATACGGTGTGATACCGGGTCAGTAAATTAATATTGGGTGAGAGCGTAGCTCGAGCCCAATATTTATTCACTGACCCGGTATCACACCGTATCTGGTCAGTAACTGACTGTGTAACGAATTTATCTTACCGAGTACCCCCATCTGAGTTTTAGCATAGAAAAATAAGGCTTCGTCATCGCTATCATTTATAAATTTTGTTACTGACTGGATATTAGAATCTACTGACCTAATATGGGATAATACATGGTCAGCACGTGACCGCTCTCGGCCAATGAAAAACGAGTATTCTGTACGAGGTAAGATAATTTGCGATATTTTTTATTTCATTGGAAAATTCTTCCCTTCGCGAAATAAAAGTATCAGAAGTCAGTTTTTCTGTTGTCCATTCCATCTAACCTGAAGTTGCAAGAATTGAACCGACTGGGGCGTGTCTCAGTCCTAAATGACCGTAAATACTTTAAGAGGCTAGATTCTATCAGTAGCTGCATATATATATAAGATTTACAATGTTTCTGTTAAATACGGCGGAGGCACAACGAATCTAAAAGCCCACAATATATCGTGGTATGTATCGCGATAGGATGCCAGTGTATTGCAATATATCGCGGTACGCTTGTGGCGTATAGTGACAGCCCTACCTTAAGTTATAAGAATAAGATTTTAAATTATAAGCCATTATAAATGTCTTATTGTCTATGATTGTACCCTGCTGTGAAGTAATCCTATATCAGATATTTTCCATTAAAAATCCCCAAGTTCAGCATTTACATTTCAAGACATATATATTCATATATAACTATTATAAGAAAACTTGTGTATTGAATTGTCTCCAGTTACTCTAACGTTGTCTCCAGACAGTTTTAACATGACAAGATATTCTGTTATCTGTAGGTATGTCTAGTCCTTGTGTGTAGAATGATTCATGGTTGTTATATAATATCCTTGTTGATTTGTCTGTGGAAAACTTAAATTGTTTTATTTTGTGAATTTCTGTGTAAGCTTATAATGAGTATAAGTTGAACTTAGTGAAGTTAACTGCAGCATCCTCTGACTAACCAGTGTACATGGTTCGACACTAACAGCATCCTGGGAAGCCGAGGGTACTAAAATCTTGGTAGAAAACTAAGTGATTCACAGCTAGGGATTCCATCGTTTAGTGACTGCAAATCTGTATCCAAATTGTTATACCCCCGCTTCGAAGAAGAGGGGGGTATACTGTTTTACCCTTGTCCGTGCGTGTGTTCGTGCGTGCGTCCGTCCGTTACAAAATTTTCGTCGCAGTTTTCTCAGCAACTATAACATGCAGCAGCCTAATACGTTGCATATTGCTTCATCCCATAGTCCCATGTAGTGTAAAGCGATTTGATGCTCCTTGCTCATCTACTTCCTGTTTTTCGCATATTTTTAGATTTTGGCGGGGGTATCACTAGTGAGCATTAGCTCACAGATTTACTTGTTTGTCTTTTATTTAGGAATCCCTAATGTTGAGAAGGAAACCTTTAGTTACTGACTTATGAGTTCCTTTGGGATCCCTGATAAAATCAGCTAATGTCTAACCCTGGTGCATGCATAAAACTTTCTTTTTACTTATTACTTCAATGTATGGTTGTTATGCAGTGGTTTACATGTTGAATGTTAGATCTTTAGGGTCAGTGTTTGGTTTCAGACTAGGCTGGTCATTGTAACATTTGAACATTCTTTGAAAACTTAACATTTATGTTGATTTCCTGTGTATGGGGAGAACTTCTAGATCTAGAAGTTATGTGGGTTTCTTATGGTAAGGTAAAGTAAGTACTCGTAAGAGAAAATTGTCTAGGAACGATGGTTATGTAAGCTGGTAGCTGTTAAGAAAATTAAATTGTAAAGTTCAAACAACAACCAAAAAAATCTTACTACTCTTTAAAGTTTAAGTTCGAATTAATTATTGTAATAAGTTATTCTGTTGTTTTCTGACTTTCTAAGTATATAACTACATGTAGTTTGTTATTAAGTTATTTATATAATAATTATTCAAGTTTAGTTTGTATTGAAAGACTTACTAGAAATGTCAAGCTGTAAAGCCTTACCACTTCAACACTTGATAGTGACATCATATAAATATCACATCCTACAGAGGGTGATAGAATAGAATGTAAACCCGAGACAAGTAATGTCAACCGAGGCTTTAGTTTGAATCAACTTTAACTAGTCCCATTCTTTGGGCAAATAAGTTAAGGCAATGGCTATGTTTATTTTCTTACATTTGATCGATTTTTATCCCTGCTGTCAAGTATGTTGTTATTTAATGCTACACATTGTTGTTAATGTTATACTTTATAGATATTTAATATGTTATATTTCCCTATACATATGTCAGCAGACATTAATATATCTGTCAATTATTATAACAGTTATATATACATTTAGGGGATTGACTTGTTGATTACATATTTATATAGAATAGTAACACTTGTAGATTGTGGGTGTTCTGTCATGACCTACAACAATCATTAGGCTGCTACAATTAGCTGGAAAGTCGATTTATGCATGTTCGATTTTTCTCTCTTCTGATTTGATTTTTTTCTTTATCAGATTCAGTGAACGGAAGTGCACTGCATTCCAAATGAACATCACATCATTCTTTGTAGCTTAAAACTAATTGTCTATTTGATGCACTTTGGCTTCTATTAAATTAGCTTAGACATGTTTAAAGGTGAGTATTGAATTGAAAATCATGGATATCAAGTCAGTGCCCCTCATCATATACTGATGAATGTAAAGACTTTATTTTGAATATGTCATTCAACAGGTCAAAACAGATTATTAATTTTACTTTAAATAATTATGACACTGTTTTGTGTCTCAAATGCGCGATGAACAGGTTGAATAAATTAAGAACAAATATCTTAAGTAATTATGAACCTACTATGAAACACTGTCTTTGCCTGTACCCACTAGCCTGGTGCCTCGGGTAGTCATTTGTCATAGAGACATGATTGCTCAAGACAAGTGGACAATTACTAACTTTACTGACTGCCATGTTTTAAGCAAACAACCATTTAGAGCATTTGTTTGTGTTTTAAGGCAATAAGAAACTGCAAATAATTTCATTCTCAGATAATATGATCCAATCCTTCTGTCTCATGTACGCATGTATGACATGTTTTGTTTGCGTGTGTATGACGAGACACCAGAATGTAGTGTCATGGTAACCAAATCATCTTACTGAATTGATTCTTGAGTCTCAAATTAATTAACATCTTGGTATAAAGATAATTCATTAGAAGTTAACATGACATTACATTCTTTGAGGTATTATATCGGCAGTAAATAAGCATTTTGTTACATGTAGAAAGAGCATACCATATTTGTTAAATTGTGTATTTTAATATTTTTCTGATTTTTGCAATTTAAACTAGATGCCTATGACTAACATCCATATCAGAACTTGGATAATTCTGCAGACCTATTTTAAGTAGGGCTGCAACAGTTCGATTCAATACATCGAAAATTGATTGCAAGGGTGCCGGTGCCATTTCTGAATTCCTAAATTTTTATTTGATACTATAACTAAGTAATTATGGTACACATAAAATCATGATGCATTCATCTTCATGTTAGTTACAAAACGTTTTAATTTTGTTTTATTTTTCTAAGTTAGTCTGTGATCTTCCATGTATGATATGTGATGTGCCATAAATATGATTATAATAAAGTCACACTGGTAGCTACTCTTGTTAGTTTGGTTATAAAGGCTAGATATATTGGTATGTGACTGGAATAAGTAATTAGATATACTTTGATTGAATTAACCATTCATTATCAGTCTCTGATTTGATTTCATTATTTATATGTAATGATGTTCTTTAAACCTTCAAGGGATGGTCTTTGATTTTTCAATGATGTCTTCTTTCTTGTCTTTGATCAGTTGAAAATGTTTGAAAATTTTAAAAAAGTTGTGCTAATTTGTAACAGACACGCTTAGTTAATTAGAAGGTAGTTTTTTAGGTTTAATTTTGTATGTCAGAATCTAGTGTGATGTATTTAGTCTGTACAACATCTTTTTATCCACAGGTCAGAAAGCAGTCTACATCCATCTTTATTTACATGTAATGAGACTATTTTCGTACCGATTCATTGATTTGTTACCAGTCAGTCTTATTTGCTTTCTGATCAAACACCATTATGTTTAATAACTTTTTTACCATCACTCGTATTACAAGCCGAGAAATGAATGATTTCTTGCACATATATCAGTTAATAAACCTCCAATTCATAAATAAATGTTTCAGTGGCAGTCACCACCAAACATGGCGAACCAACATGTAAAAAATTTGAAGGTCTGTCTAGATTAGTAGGTTTACAGGACAGACCAGCCGGCAAAGAAAATAGATCTCATTTACACAATAATTTTATTAATTCATTTGTAGAATGTCTTTGGTGCTGTAAGAATTGTAAATTTTGATTCTAAACGGCCCTCTGTCCAGTAATAAACTGTTGAGGTTTGCGGTGACAGCGATGGATTATTCTCGTTAGGCATCATTTGTTTCTTAGTCGAGTGAGTAACAATTCATACCCCAACCAGGTTTGAACCAAGGACAGTGAGAGCTCTTATCGGACACTACCACATGACCAAAGAAGCTTTCTTCATTGCAAGGGAGTACAAGACTGTCTTATATCTCTGATACATTATCATAATAATTATATATATACAATATAATCAGATTGTTGACAGTATTAATGTTTCAGTATATAAGACTTATAATTTATAAGATATTTATATTATTTAAGGAGTTGATGAATACTAGATCAATAGTTTACTTCCTGTACAAAGTCTTCACTTCCTTATGTAGATACAGTTAAATTAGATATCACAGGAAATTGCTAATTAACTTAATCTTATGTCTTTGTTTGTTATACTGAGATTAGTAGAAAACATTTAAGGCATGAAATTAACAATAGACAACTTGCTGTATGCTTGATATATCTGTTAGATGATATTGTACTGTCTAGGTCAGTTATTGTTGTTCTTGTAGGTCTTGCTTTGACCTTTGAACTTTGATCATTATGGTGGCAATACCATGTGACTACTGAGTCACACTAGGGCTCAGCAGTTCCAAGTCGTCACCATTTTCTGATGCATGCTAAATAGGGAAAATGTTGGTAGGTTTTCAAGGGTGACTTTGCAAGAAGTATAAAACTGGTGTTGGAATTGTTATTACCAGCAAATAGTTTACACATTTTCTGGTTTAGGTATCATAGAAATCTGACAAGAATCAAATGATTTACAGCTCCTAAATCTCCAAGTTGAGGTGGAATTTTAAACTTTTTTTCATGAAACACTAGCTTTTGTGACATAGTAGTCACATGGTCAGGGCTCGGCCGCGAGGACGATTCGGGCGATAATGTCGCCTTGTGTGTTATCATTTCGCCCTATCAAAACATAAAGGAGAAGTCCACTTCGCCGAGTATTTCCGATTTCGGCGATTGAATAATATCGTGTGGACGTCTAGTTTACACCCACAGCAAATCAGAGCGTCGTTTCTCAACATCGAAAGTCGACTAGCCAATCAGGATCGACAGTGCGTAATGATCTAGCAGGCCCCAGTAGAACGTTGCCTTGGGCAGTTTTACGACCGTGACTAGCAAATATGTTTATGACACTTCGGCGAGGATTAAATAGCACGCTTGACCCACTGCCACTAATTGTACCCCTAACTTAAACAATACGATGTGCAGTCGGCCATGCGAAATGGTAAAGGCTTGCGGAAGCGAGATTTTCACATGTCCCCCAAAACAATGCTAGCATACCATTTTCCCCTCGTAAAATCATTTGCCGCTTACTTTATCGAAAGAAGAAAAAGTTCAATTTTAAGTTTAGTCTAAAAACGACACATATAAAATGAATCTTTGTTCGAAATACGTACGTTCGATGGCGAGTAAAAATGACAAAAGGTGTTACTAAAAATAGATTCGTTACGTCATGGACACTATCCACGCGCTCGCTATTTGTGATAATGGTAACCAGTTCACACATTAATCGATACGCTTATCAGTTAATTAGCAAAGCAGTCAAATTTTAGTTTACAAACAATTCCATTTGTCACACATTGGGGACGAAACGGATAAAGTTAATTTTCCGGTCCGCACTTGCACTATTAGTCGAATATTACGATTGTACACTATATAATGATATATTGTGGCTGATAAATGCAGAAATTAAAACCCCGTTCATTTCATAATGATTTCTTAATTACACAATTGATTAGATCATATATTTGATCTGAAAAAAGGCGATGGACTCGTGAAACATTCGTCCTCGATAACTTTCGTACCCGGGTCCGATCGTTATATTTGTGAGTGAAAAAAAATCAAATTTAAGCAAAAATAAATATGTACAGAAATTGAAATTAAATCCACAAAATGAACACTAATATTCTTGTATTGATAAATACTTCACTGTAGCAGTGAAGACTGATACACTGTAATACTTTATTAGGTAAAATTACATTTTAATCTTTGAAATGATTTCAATACAATTATTAGCTAATGAAGACACAAAGTCACTGAAAAATGCTTCATTTGCATAGTACAAATAGAATAAATGAATTCAAGATACAATTTTTAACAATTAGTCACATAATTTATTACTTTGACCAGCGTATATTAAACAATATACTGGAAAAAAACTACATAAGCAAATGTAAAGTGATCAATAGGTTATAATTCAATGAAATTTGGTAGTCTAGTAAAACAAAAGTATTTCAAACTGTTTAAAAGGCTGTTATAAACTGTTACTTTTGAGATCGGATGCGCGAGGAAACTTCTCTTACGAACGGTACCACTTCTCCCTAACTCAGTTGGAGGGAGAAGTCACTTCTCCCTAAAATTTTACCCCAGGATGAGCCCTGATGGTATTGCCACATGATCTTGGCCTAGTTGAGTTTTACACATTTTTTAACAGTCTATTTTTTCAGTGACTGACTACTGTCCTACTTGATAAAGAGTCAGTGATGAAAAAGAATCAATGGTTGTTGAAATAATTTCATAACCAAGCTCCAGGAAAGTATGCCCCGCCCGGGAATCAAATCCACAACCCCTCAATCAGTAGACATGTGAGCTAAGGACTGAGCTAGGCAGAAGTGCTTGTTGTGGTCTAAAATCTGCCGCGTGTTCAGTAACGACTGTTTGTGAATGTTACGGGTACGGAACATTAAGTGTACGGGACAACTCAACCCATTGATAACTGAACCCAAAGTTAGTGAGGTGTTGAGTTTTCTCGGGTTGAGTTGTCTTTGGGTTGAGTTGACCTGATCCTAAAGTTACGGAACGTTTCGGAACGTTTGGGGTAATTGAAAACGCTGCTGATCTAGAAAGTGGACATGTTTGAATGGTAATTTCTCAGACAGTGGTTTGAATTTAGTTCACATTATCTTGGCTGTAAGTGATCTAACTACACCAATATATCAATGAACCTTTGAACTTAGAGACTAGTACATGATTTATAATGTATTGACCAGTAGACATCATATTTCTTGGAACTGATGTTTGATTTTCTCCATTGGTTATCTTAACTTAAGTTCTTTCTAGGAGTGTACCACTGGAATTATGTACTAAACTCTGTCTTATTGATGTTCTTGTAGCAGACTGGTATCATAATATTTTATGGAGTTATTATACCCCCGCTTCGAAGAAGAGGGGGGTATACTGTTTTACCCTTGTCCGTGTGTGCGTCCGTCCGGCCGGCCGTCCGTTACAAAATTTCCGTCGCAGTTTTCTCAGCAACTATAACATGCAGCAGCCTAATACTTTGCATATTGCTTCATCCCATAGTCCCATGTGGTGTAAAGCGATTTCATGCTCCTTGCTCATCTACTTCCTGTTTGTCGCATATTTTTTGTACTGTAAATTGATCGGAAAGAAATAAAAGTATTTCTTTCTCTATTTTTTAAAGAGAAAAAAAATGCCTATTGATAAAATTGTTGCCAAAATTCATGCTTATATTTCCTATGCACAAACTTACAGAGAAACAATAGTAAGCAATCTAAGATAATATTGTTGATGATCAAATTAACAACATTAAAGTGATATTTAAGAAATAATTACTTTATACTGTTGTCTACATTTTTGTTGTAGTATAAAATAAAGGCTAAATCTTTGATGTGCCAAAATTGAATAATGAATGGTTAATGAGTTATTTGACTAGAGCATCAAAGATATGCTAACGGTTTATTCCATGACAAAATGTAGACAACAGTATGTAATTTGATTCTTAGTTCTAACTTAGCAAAATAAATTATGTGACTATTTAGTTTCATAAACAAGGGGGGTAAAATATAACAGCTGTGTATGTACAGGCAGCTGGCACATGGTTCCAAATCAAAAAGACTTCATATGCATATTTGATTTGGGATCGTGCCGGTAGCCTGTGTGTATGTGTTCAATATTACAATATAGATGATGTCCTGTTTAATATAGAGTGAAAGTGTGCATGCCTTTGTTAGAATTACTAGTAGATAATAAAATGAACCAATTAGATTTTTTATTACTGGAACATGCTTAACTGTATGAAAGTGTTAATGCATAATGTTCATTTTATCAATCTACAGTTAATGAAATGATTGAATCTATAATCATAAACCTTTCCTCTGATTTGTTGAAAGTATTGAGAACATTAATGATTGCTAGTTAACATCTGGAGTGAATTCTTGTATTCCAGATTGAAAGTTTTAAATGTTTATATAGCGTTAATTGGTTTCAGAGATTCTAGGATAACAAAAACGTGGCCTTAGCGTAGAACAGTTGTAACTCTTTCTTTTTAAAATCGAGTTACCACCGTTTTACGCTTAGCCCGTGAAAATTTTGTTGAAATTTATATTTTTTATTTGAATCACTGTATACCTAAGCATATCTGCCAGAATTCTGGGATAATTGTCTTGTTTATGATTTTTTATTGTTGGCCCACCCTGGGTGTTGTCTTCATTTTGTATTCTAAATGGCTTTTATTATATTTTCCCTGTTCGGTTTTCCTTGCAGTCTCTGTTGACCAATTTTAGAAACACTCACTATCATTTATTGAGTAAGTTAGCCTGATTTTCATGGCATGTTTTTGACCATTTCCACTTAAGGAAAAAAGTAACATTAATATTGAGTGCTGTTGGTGTATACAGACAACAATATGTGGGTGGGGCCACCCACACACTCGGCTTGTTCTCAGTTGGTCATGAATTGTATACGATAATGTACTTTGTTTTTCTATTCATTGTACTGTACATGAAAAAGTTTCCAGCCTTGTGCAAGAGTAGGTGAGTACTGGTTAAAGTCAAGGGTCAAGGAAAGCTAGGTTAGGTGCACTGGCCTTTGTAAAGTACCGTAATTGTGTTGACATGGTGTAAACTTGGTATAGAAAATATTAAGTTGATGTATAAAACTGATATGAGATCTCTAGAGTAGAAATGTTTGGTACAACTTAATAAAGCCGTGTACAAAACAAGTTATTTTGAATCTTGTCAATTACTGATAATAAAGTTTTATTATGGTCATTTTGGTGCTAATCTTTGATTTTACACTTCGTGGTAATTGCCTTAATGTAAATGCGAACATTCATTTGTGAAAAAAGGTCCACGAGTGCAACATCTTGGAAAAGAAACCCATTTGCATTAATTAATAGGCTTTATTTATTTGTAACCATAGATGAACTCTGGTAGTTGTTATTTGTCATACAAAATGTATATAGCTGAAGTATAGAGTGGGAAAAAGATGTAGGTTGCTATAGTAACCATTTTTTGTACTTCAGAAGGCTTAATACAAATGGGTTGTAACTCAGTTTTAAAAAAAGTGCGCTACGACTATTTTGCACTAAGCCCACAAATTATAAGTTCTAGTCCACCATTTTGTTAAGATATAAATATTGTTTCCATTAGTATTTTATACTAATATGATGGTGTCAGCCGATGATGAATGTTGAACTTTTATAAGTTAACAAATGGTCATTTCTTTACTACTGAATGTTGACCTACTTCTAGTATCATGATTATTTTGTTATAATAAATGACAACTGGTCAAGGGTTGCTTACCATGTAAGGTAGATATATGATACCTAATGTACATTATTGTCATAATTATATATTAATGATTTATAAATCATAGTTTCTAATAGCCAATGTCCACAGGATAGACCATTTTCATATATGATTGGAATTTTTTGTATAAATTTGATGATGTCAGCTGACAATGCTCTTGTCTTAATGAAAAGGGATCACAGGGCTCTATATTAATTTAAACTAGATTGCCAGGTTGGGCAACTAGACATAAATTTTACTTGCCTAAACCAAATGTTTACTAGCTGTAGCAAGTTGTGGAACCCAAATATAGGTTGTCAGGCAATGGAACGACCTTAAATGTCAAACTCTGTACTAAATATACTGGACAAACCATATGTTTACTAGCAGTAGCAAGTTGCTGAACCCTATCATAGGTCATCGGGGGCAATAGGTTCCTGGCTGAATGTTGGGGTCTCTGTGATAAACTAGATGGAAGGGCCGTTTTTAGATTTGAAATGTAAAATTACCAGTTAAATGCAAAAACATTGTAGGTTAAATTTCAGAACGCATCATTTGTCAACTGAACATGATTTGAAGTATTACTGTCCTTGAATTTCATCTTAAAGTATCTAAGTTATATTTTTCTTGTATTTTAATCTTATGATACTTGAACCCTTGATACTTGTGTGTTAAAAGTCTTATTTTAGATAACAGTAAACAAAATCCTGAGCTCCCAGATGGGTCCATCAAACATGTGAACAGATGAGACCATTTCTAATGAAAAGATTACACAGTCATGACTTATATCTGAAATGTTCTTGCTGTTCTAAATTGATCAGATCATAAAGAACATAGAAAGTATGCTATTGTATGAAAACTATAGAAACTGTAAAATTGGTTATCATAATTGTAACAGTTTTGAGACAAGTAAAAATACTTGGGGGGGATTTCTCAAGAAATGAAGTAATTTTTACTTAAAGATGTTTTGATAATAATCAAATCTTTATGAAACGAGGTTACACATTTAGATGAAGTCCACTTTTCTCTGTGAGCCTCTTAAATATTGTGGTAAATAGTTGGCTCATTGTGAATATTAGATCTAAGACTAGCTTGATGTGGTCTGGACATTCCTCATTTTAATTGTACATGCCTGTTTCTTAACCTAATTACAGACAGTATTTTTTACAATGTTAAAACTTGTCATATTTATACCTAGTTACTGTTAATTGGTTTTTAATTGGGTTGACTATCTTTTGTACTTTTATAATATATTCATGTTTACAAAATAATAAGATCTATATTTATATTGATCTTTGTATACCATATTTGGCAAATATCCGAGATTTTTGTATGGATTAAATCTATGTCTTAAATAGTGAAAATAAATCTGGCATGAATACAGTACAGTATGAGCCTTATTACTCATTTATGTTTTCTGTCATTGTATGAAAAATATAACCAGATGGGTCCGTGCAAAACTGGACTACGTCCTTATTTATTAACATGTATCTGGACTAGTTTTATGCTGACTCTGCAATATGTTTGTATGGTGAAACCTTCCCATGTTAAACTTAAAAGGCTACTCTAACCTTTATATATTTGTTACAAAATATTGTCGTATCATAAAATGTTCCCCTCGTTGACCTTTAAAGGCCATTTGTTCCCATCTCAATATAGTCTATAGTGGTGTGACATTTACCATACATGTATCATTATTAGTTGGCATCATGTTGTGAATGTCCTTGGTCTTAACCACACCTATTTGTTAACATTATTACCTAAGCTGTACTAGTATTTTTTGATGATTGCTTCTTGCATGGACTAACGTTTCAGGGCACATCATGAAGCTGGGCATTTTTTGGAATTGAGAGAGGGTTCTTTTCCGAGACATGAATGCTGGTGAATTCATAATATTCATGAATTTCTGAAAATATAAACTTTCACCCATGTTTCGAATATAACATGTTTAAATTGATTATTCTAAAGCAGAGAAGCTCCATGCTGCCTTTGTTCTCTCTGTCCAGCCCTTATTTTCTTTCCCCTGTGCAGAAATATAAACCCTTGCATGTTCCCAGTCTTTTAAACTGACTGGCTGTCCTGCCCTTTTCTGAGTTAGAGAATAATCTTTTGTTGTATTTAGGGTTCAACAGTTGTAAGTCTTACTATGTTTTATATATTTTCAGCTCATAATGTGCACTTGTTGAGCTAATAGTCCCTCATTATATTTTAATAATCTAAAACTGGTATAGACTCTCCATAATAGGTAAATACAGGGCACCCCAAAACTTCTTGGACAAATAAAAATTAAGCTGGGCGGCTTATGTTAATAATTATTTAATTTTTAGCCGGATTTTTCAACGAAAAAATTCGGCTAATAGTTTGGCAAACACGGGAGGGCGGGTGGGCGTCCGTAGTCGTTAACAATTCTGTTAAAGTTTTCAATTTAGCATATATTTCTGCCATTTATTGTCATATCTTAATGAAACTTAATACAATGATAACATTATACTATGTGATGAACAGAATTAGAAAGTTAAACTGCAACTCTCTCTGGCTTTATCATGGATTATTTTTCTTTGAAATTTTTTTTGATTCGGCTTAAATGTGATTTCCACGTTACATTTCTTGTTATGACTATTTTGGACGTTGCTCAGATAACTCTTAGTTTCTTTTTTCATAAGTAAAATCAAGATATGAGTCGGCTTCCTCTGTAAACAAGATTCCGTCCTTGGAATTTTTGAGGGTGCTGTATATTGAGTATATTTGACATAAAAATGAGAATATGATATTGAATGAACACAATAATTATCATTGTTGTATCACAGACACTTATCCTTTATAGTATCAATCATTGTTTAGGTTGTATTTCTTGTTTAACCTAGCAGGTTACATACTTCTATACATTTTGTTTATACTTCAATTGAGACCTATACATTAAATATCTTTAAATAGACCTGTTTATTGAATAGTATCTTATATTTAGCATTGTTTTAGTTGTTATCAACAGTCATCATTCAATTTTCTCAAGCACTAGCCTGATTCATTTTATAATATAGTAAAGAGCAAAATTATCAACTATTGGGATTAAATCCATAGCAACACATTGTACAGATCATGTTACAGCGGTCAGTCAACCTACTCATGGTCAGTCAACCTACTCACCATTCTAGGAAAGGCTAAATCTTTGGATTTAGCTGTTAACCAGTTACTAGATGCATACTTCTGTCAGTGACTGTCAACTGCCCTATGTAATTTTGACTCCTTAGTGGTAGGAGGAAGAAAAGCTGTAGAAATAAGTTCATAACCAAACTCTAAGAAAGTATGCCCTGTCCAGAATTGAACTTACAGTCCATCAATCAGCTGTAGACCTGTGTGCTGCTGAGCTAGGTGGGAGCTAGCAGTTGTCTTCAATTTATATTCATTGCTGACTTAGAGAAAGAACAAACCAATGTAACAGCTGGTCGGTTGATGTTATTTTATATGTTTTAATACAACATATTCGCAGCCTATTAACCATGTTTTACAAGAAGTGTTTTAAGTTAACAACTTTGACCACATCACCACAAGTTCTTTTATCATAGTCCAATAAGATTGTCCTATATAGTATATATGGTTTATTATGTTAAACCACACACAAATTAGAGTGTTTGACATTGAGTCATGTTTTGTTGAACATATATCAGGGCTGATGCTGAATTACCTAAACATTGGTGAGAAAAACCTGCCAATTGTACCAATTATTTTATTTAACTCTTGACTCTAGTTTTCAGCTAGTTCATGCTGATGCATAAATATTTATCAGTTATTATTTAAGTTTATATGATTGCTCTATATAGACTTGATATAATAAATCTCATGACAAGTTTTAAGTGGCTTTCCTGTTTCTTATTTAGATGTTGATGTTTTGTAGTACCTTTAGTCATAGCTTAGACACTGTTTTATCATAGTGAAGGTTATATTCTCTGCAAAACTTTCAATGGAATGATGTCACTGTTTACAGGGCTTTTTCAGCCTATCTCACAGGGCCGAATATGGGCCCCGTTCCCAATGCCAAATAACTACCACTTTTCCCAATTTCTGGAAAAAAAATCCCACTCTTGTTAAATAATTCACCTTGAACAGGATGTCTTTGCCTTTACAAAAGAAACCACGAGATTACATGTAAGAATAATAAATACATGAGAATTTGCATTGAATGCCTCACTGAACTGAAAGAACAAACTCTTTAAGAGCACTGCAACACTTTCAAAGACACCAAAGCAAAGCATATAAAGGTTTAATGCAGAAAACTTAATGATGAAATTTCCCAACTGTGTTGATTTGTCGATATTTTTTTCCTAAGTCAGGCTATTTACAGCGTTAAAAATTCCCAATTTGGGCAGGGGCCTTTTTCCCAACCCCCCGGAAAAAGCCCTGGTTTAGTACACAGAAATATCTTTGCTTGCGATGAGAGGCTACCAAAACACAGGGCTCAACATTGAAGGTTGTCTTATTGCAGAACTTGCCCTTGATGACCCATGACAGTTATATGAAATGAAAAAAAATAAATGAATAACTTTGTGCGTTTGTTTGGTTTTACGCCATAGCAACACATTGAATTGGTCATATAAATGATATAATGGTGGTCCGTCAACCTTCTCACTCCTCCTGGAAAGGCAAAATCTCTGGATTTAGCTGTTAATTAACTACTAAGCGCATTCTTTCATCATGGATTGACAACTGCCCTACATAATTAAAAATCATTGGTGGGAGGGAGAATGGCCATAGAAATAAATGAATAACAAAATTAGCCCAAATCAACTTTAACTTACACTTTGGGTTAGTGACTGATTAAGGCAATGACTGTAGCCTTTTTGTAGTAGCAACTTACACCTCAGATGTTGACTTCATGAGTAAAAGTTATATGACCTTAAAAATAGATTCTTTTCCCATAATAAAAGCTGCTTGAATAATGAAACTCAGCAATTTCAGGATTTTTATAATTTTATGCTTTCACCATATCTGGCTCTGTTATTAAATTATCATATAGTTATGATAATATTGTTTTCTGTACAGACTTAGAGTTACCTTGACCTCCTAGGAGTTTTCTACAATAAATATATTAAATAATCTCTGATATTAAATTAATACAAGTTTGTTACATTAAACCAATGACTATGTTACAAATAAATATGACAATATTTACTGAAGAGATTATAACAGACTTAGTTCTAGTTTAGAGAGAGAGAGAGAGAGAGAGAGAGAGAGAGAGAGAGAGGAAAAAATCTCTGATATTTTATTCCATTCATGGAAATATTGATCCATTCATCCTTGTTTTGTTATAATAGATTTGTAATAATGGAATTACTCAGGTAATAGTCTACAGGTATTGGTTGAACATTTCTTAATGTTATCATGCTGGTCATTATGAAATTTGATAAATATGCTGACATCAGCAAGAAAATAGTAGAGAGATTGTACCAGAACTCAGAAACTGGAAAGCAATGAAAATTGATGGGGGCTGTGGGAGCTCAAGAGAAGTGCAGGTTTCAATACAAGTATTTTATCAACTGTCAGTGGTGCATTCATTAAGTGAGTGCTTGTGTTTTAATCAGTGAGGTTAATTTAGGTACCACTAACAGTTGAATGAAATTTTATCAAAAACAGAGGTTTGGCTTCTAGCTGGCTATATTAGGCCACATAGTATAAAATGACCATATGGAGAAATATCTGGTAAGGGAGTCAAACAACTATTGTCCAGAATTGGGGATCAAACCTTTGACCTTTTGAACCCAAAGTGGAAAAACACTGTCACCTCTATCACAGGGCTCATCATTAATTTTTGAAATAGGTTGCATGGTTGTGCAACCAAACAATTTAATATGTGTAACTCTCCTGAACCTAATGTTTTATAGCAGTAACAATTACTGAGTTAATTGTCTAAACCCAAATGAAGGTTATCTGGGGCAATAGGACCAGGTGTGTATTGGTGTATTCTACTCACTTCAGACTGTTGGTTGCAGCTTTGAGATAGGAGAGTATAGAATCAGAATAAGGTTTTTATTTACTAATTATCTATTTGCCCTTAAACAAAAGGTAAATTGTTCATGAGTTGAAAGCATGTACAACATGTGATATAGTTTATTGTTAATTGACTTCCTAGCTTTGTTGACACTTGGCTCGAGTGTTTTAATTAGTCAGTATACATAGTTAGCTAGTCCATTAAATATAGGACAGAGTGTTAAGATATTGTTGTATATTTGTGCTTGTTGATTAAATGAACATACATGATAAAAGTACATTAACTAAATTTTATTGTCATGATTAACTGTAAAATTACATAGTAACCCCATCTCAGCAATGGTAATGCAAGCATTATGTTGTCATTGTTAGAATTTTGTGTTGTGGCAATTGGTCTTGGAGTTATTTCTTGACTATCTTGGTTAATACTACCTTATTATCTGATTATCATACTAAATTAAAATAATGATACAATTTAGTCTAGTTTTTGTGCCACTTACTATGATTTACTGTTAACCCAAACTGTATTCATTAACATTGTATCAATGTGACTTTTAGGGAGTTGCATTACTAAGAAAGCCTTTTCACTTGATAGACCTTTAGGAGAAAGTGCTTAACTAATCAAGCCTTCACTCTTTGTATTGGTCTTCTGAAGGAATCTGAGTGGTTTGTGAACTTCACCCTACTAGTTTTTGTTGTATTTTAAAACTGGTTCTTTACCAATTTCAAAAAGTCGAGGTTTTAAACTTTGAAATGTGGAACAAACAGCTGCAAGTGAAGTTTGTATGTATTATTATTTATGTATCAATTTGGTGACCTCTGACCTTTATAAAGATGTGATATTACATATTGTGTTCCCATACTTTATAAGGTAATTGATATATCTCTAAGTCTTATATAAGTATGATTCATAACCTTCTAAGTGTAGATAATGGTATTGTCTGTATATATTATATATCAAATATTATAATATGATTGTTTTATGTTGAAAAAACAAAGAATTATGGATTGCCACTTCTAGGAGTGGCTTGGGAAATTACCTCATCTAAGAACTTCCATCTAATGCGTTTGTTGTTGTTAGTTTGTTTTTTTATCATAATTTTTTCTGATATTTACTGCAGCCTTAATTCTTTTAAGACCATGACCTCAGGTGATTGCCCCCTCAGAAAGCTTATCAAAACACAAATAATGTATCAATACAATAAAGAAGGATTAAAAAATAAAGTATTTCGTAAGACTGTTGATAGTATTCTATGGGTGAAAGTTTTAAGGACTGGTCCTTAAGTTCAAGACAAGGAAAACATACCCTTCAACAGGGTTTGACACTTAATGTTTTTACCAGGGTTCCAGAAGGATTCCCTAGTCAGTTATTTGGAGATTCAGTCTTGGCATTAGGGATTCCTCCAGTAAAAGACAAAAACATTCGATACAGATTTAAGTCACAGTTTATGGTAAATAATTCATGGGAACTCAAATTCATATATGAACAGGGCATTTTTAGGGATCCAGAAGGAACCACTAGCTAAGCATATTATATTCTCTGGGATTCCTCCCAAGTTTTTGGGATCATCGGAATCCCTGGACACTGTTAGTGTTGAACCCTGCACTTCAATTGTAAAATCTTCTTTAATTATGAAATTTCGAATAATAATGAAATTTAAGATTTCGAAAAATTTTGAACTTTTACCCTTGTAGTTGTAATGAGATCTATGAAAGTCTAGACCATGACTTGAGTTCATGTTGTTTATGTATACAACACATGTTTATACTGCATTCTAGAACGTAAACATACCTGTCCTAATTAGAACCTAATTAAGATGGTCAGAAACAGTTTTTGATCATCTTGAAAGATTTTAGAACATTTTCAAACAGGTGGTATACAAAACATTCACCCCAGTTTTTACTTGGCTTGTATTATGTTTACTGTTTAGATAAATGTCTTCAAGAATGTTAATAATGTTTATCAAAGAAAAAAAGTTTTACAATAAATAATATATGTTATCAAGATTAATGCTAGGCTATTCTACATATATTCATAAACTAATAGAGTTCATTGAAATACGGCATCACATGGAACAAAATAGCTGTTAGCTATTATGGTGAATCTATTTATGTTTACAATGCTCACCTACTCTTGGGAGATAAGACGTTGAAAGTATGATATAATTATTACTATACACATGCAATTTCTTCATTATCTTTATGATATGTTGAAGGAGGAGTGGGAGGAAAAGGGGATTACCCAGGCTAACATACAATATTTCAAAGTTAATATGGAACAGAACAGAATATATATTTTATTTACAATTTGTGCATGGTACATCATTAATATAAAGTTTAAACAATACAAATAACATTTGTCACATAACCAAGGTTAGAAAATATAAATAAGTTTATCATGTATAAGATCAGAGGATAAATTAAGGAACAAGAAAAAAAGATGTGAAATACTATTCTGTGCATAGACAGAGGAGGGCCTGGTAGCAATTATATAATAGCCTGCTTGAATGAATTACGTTTACACCTTGGAAGGGGCAGTGGCAAAATAATTGAAATAATGTTGTTTTTAATTGATCAGAGATTTTCATTTTTGTAGCTTATTCAAAGTTTTCAGTAATGAGTATTTATACTGATTTTAGTATTTTGGGAATAAATTACTTTATGTAATTTATATAAATCTGTATATTTCAGTATTTTGAATGTAGGTTTTCAGTATTTTCATAACTTTCAACTTTAACCCACGCTTTTTAACGTTATTGTTATGAAATGACAAAGTTGGTAGTTAGTAATTAAATCGTGGGTTGCTTGTCAAGTAAATGTCAACAAGTGTTACATTATTTATATATATATATTAATTAAATATTATTAAAATATTATGACATTTTTGTGGTATTGATAGTGTTGTATCCTGAATCCATGGTAACATCTCCCAAGTAACTGTTGGAATCTATTGCTTTAGAACTAATATACAGTTTAACATGAACCACACATTCTGTTTTTTATGTATTACAAATACAATATAAATGCTAAACAAAATGTTTAGCACTGCTGTAATTTTTCAATAAAAAATATGAAAAAATTACATGAGCAAACAAACTATTGTATTACACATACGATATAAATGCTGATCAAAATGTTTCTGCAATGATTTTTCAATAAAAATAAGCGAAAATATGTATAAAAAAAGTTTTGCAATGGAAACTTTTAGACCCTACAGCGTATATCAATGGATCAGTGCAAAACTAGTCAAACTACATGTAGATAAGAAAGTATGTAGACTAGTTAAATAAGTACTGATCTATATGATAGTTTAATGTCTAGGTCACTTATGTATGTTTATAAATGTTATAGTTTAGGTTATTTTATACTGATAATTTTAAATAGTACTTGAGTGATAACATACACAACAAGGAAGTGATGTGATCTACTGTCTTCATTATCACAAATACTTTTATTGTCAACTAGGTGGGGTTAGTTTTATCCAGGCTACTATTTACTGTCCTTACTTCCTCCTCTGTTCCTACTGTTGATATCCTGTTTTATCCTCAACTTCACTTGTGTACATTGTGTCTTTGAGAGTTCTATATGGTTTAAATACTGATTTACTAATAAACCTTCAAACCTTCATTGAAGAGTTACTGCTCTTTATAGGGTGATGAAAAAAATGACAGAAGTCTGGAAATAATTGTTAATCTTTTTAATTTGGATTAACCCCATATCAACTTATTGTATAGGTTATATCACTGTGGTTAGTTAACCTTCTTGGTGTTCCTGGAAAGGCTTAATCTCTGGGTTTAGCTGAAACAGTTACTAGACACATTCTTCAGTTAATGACTTATATAACTGCTTTACATGATTTAGAGTCTGTGGTAGGAGGGAGAATGACTGGAGAAATAATTTCATGACCAACTCTATAAAAGTATGCACTGCTAGATTCCTAGAATTGAACCCACAACAGTTTGATCTGAGTACAGTTGCGAGTGACCGACTTACTGAGCTTGTCAAATATGACTTGATTAAAAATTAAGATTTCTTCACCGTTTTTCTAAAGAAATGAAAAGTGGTATTTTGTATGAATTCTCTGCAGGATATTGTTATCCTGTTTATCACCTATATTACTGTTTTGTGTTTTCTGCCTTCAATCAGTTAGAAAATTTTTTAACAAGTTGATTTTTAGTTTATTATTCTCACCAAGCCATTCTGACATCATTACCATTCATTTATTTCCTTAAGTAACTTCCTGGTGTTTGTTTACATTGTAATGTAAGAAAGTAAATAAGTATTTATCTGATGTACTAGGATGAAGTTTTATCAATATTGTATAAAAACTAGGTTGTTCTCTAAATGACAGGAGCCTGGTATGCTTACTTATGATAAAACTCCACTGACCAGTCATTAGGCCTGGAATTTATTCTAGCTCTAGACTGATTTATTATGTCATGTATTGTAAAGCACAAAATTATGGCCTTGCCCAAGTGATTTTCACATGCCTGAATCATATTCACAATATTTTACTTTGTTTTCCTGATACTGGTTGTAACTACATACTGAAACAGGGGTAACTATGTACAGGCATTGCAAGAAGTTGAAATGTTGAATTGTACAAAACTATATGTAAGCATACTTACTATTTGGGTCATTACTCTACTGTATTTAAGATTTGAAGATTAGGGTATGGAAGATTAGGTTTATTGTTTTTGCAGCAAGACAGTAACTGTTGTAGATGCTCAGATTTGAATAAGGGTCAAAAAGGGGCATTTTAGAATTTTCATTTGTCAAAAACCGAGGTCTCTGGTCTATTATTCAAGCCCTGGCTATGACTATAGAAATAATACAGTTATTACATTATTTTTTATTTGTATACTTGCAGGATGATGCTAGACAATTTTTTGGACTTGCTGGTAACGCAGATGAAGGAGATTTGTCCGGTGAATTAGCAGCCATTATGAAAAGATTATGGGTTGATACTGGTGTTCAAAATTGTGTTAGTCGTGCCAGAGAATACCAATTAAACGATTCAGCAGAGTAGTAAGTATTAACCATGATAAACTGAATATGTAGTTTCTTACCTGATCTCAAATTTATGGTGTTTCTTGCCTGCAGTCAAATTTATGGGGGTTTAGCCTGCACTCAAATTTATGGGGGTTTAGCCTGCACTCAAATTTATGATGCCTTTGCTTGAAATCAATTTATTGGGTTTTTACACGAACTCAAATTTATGGGGTTTCTTGCTTGAATTCTAATTTATTGTATTTCTTGCCTGCAGTCAAATTGAAAACAACTATTATTTCATTGTTAATGGTCATTTTCCCCTCAAAAAGGAATGTGCCTTGTTTCCCCTAGAAATGAAAAATAAGCATTGTTAGATGATCTATATCCAGTGGTGTTAATTCTTGGAATCCATATCTAATACTTGTAGATGTTGTTAGATAAACATTTGTTATCCTTGTTTATCCTCTATGGAAATGATCAATATTATATATCCAGTCCTACAAAGTTACTCCAAAAATCGCTCCAATGGAGCAGTTGGCTTATCAGGCGTCTAATCATTATAATAACACTGACCACCATTATAAAGCAATAAAACAGTCAGCTTGTGCCACATGCTGCGGTAAACTCAGGCTAAATAAACAATGTCCATTTATCTGCTTTCACAATCTTTTATATATTCTAAGAGTAATGATTATTGTTTTCACCAAACATTGACCGACATTTTCAATAGAACAATGAAATGACAACATAATTATACAATAATATTATTAGTTGAATAAATGATTTTTAATTGTAAGGGCGCATAAAAACAGTTTCTTGTTAAGGTCAGTGAATTTTTAAAGATTTTTAAAAAATCATTAACATATTGAATTGCAGCTCATTGCTTATCAAGTATATTTATAGCAAATTATTGTTTTTGACATTTGTTTAACCCTTTACTGGTTGCGACATGTGTAAAAAGATATGTTACTTGACCAAAATATTCCCTGGGTAAAATGTCTTTCAGAAAAACCAAAATGAGCCCCGCCCCAGTTACCATGGCAATGCGGAGGTGGAGCAAAAACAGCAAAAATGCAATTTTCGCTCTTTTAATACCCCACATTTGCATTCCAAACAATAATATTTTCCAAAATTGAGAACGAAAGTGCCAGGGTTTTTCTGAGACTGAAACATGTTTTCTTATCATCATTTGGTGCAGTTTCTCTGAACTCAAAGACCCCGATATTTTTCTGGGGATGAGGGGCGCCAGCAACCCCAGCAACAAAGGTTGCACATCCCCCTTCGGACTCCCCGAGACATCTTTTGATGGGGTGGGGCGCAAAAAAGGCTCATTTTTGGGGTACAACTGTCCTGTAGTGAATTCACTAAATCTAGTTAAAAAAAGCTCCTTTTTCGAGACTGTAGGGGCCATTTTGGAGAGTGAGTCTAGACACGTAAAAATGCGGGATTGAGAGGTTTATATAAGGATTTATATTCTACTTCAAGTGAGAGCTGTAGACCAATTTTAAAATTAAGATTTATCAAAGTGCTGAAAGTGCTGCTGGAAGGAATTTTTAAATGATTATAAGAGTTGAAAGTTACTATTTCGATATCCATCTTAATCTCTTTATCAATCATAGTCAACTTTGTTTCATATTTCATTTTACCAGCACATTATTCTACTGATCGAGGGTTCAATTCCTGGGCGGGCCATTCTTTTTAGGAGCTTAGTCATGAATAATTTTTACGGATATTATTCCCCCTACCACTGATTCTAAATAATATAGGACAGTAGTCAGTCACTTAATTGTATCTAGTAGTAATCTAGAGATTTAGCCTTTTTAGGAACAGTGACTGATTGCCGTGATATAACATATGGACTTTGATTTGATAAGGCGTTATGGTCTCAACAACTTGTTCTATGGAGTTTGTCCAAAAAAAATCGAAGTGAGCAAGCGAGTGAATTTATTTTCCATATTTTGATTTTTTTTAAGCAAGCAAAAAGCAAAGAATAAATGTTTGCGGTATCTAAGACATTAATTAACCATAAGTGAAAAAAGGCAGTATAGACTTTCTTATATAAGATGCATGCATGAGGTATGATGAACTCTCGCTAAAGTTGTATTGTATACATACAAGCCACTGTGGCAAATATTAATGCCCCATTATACAAACTCTACTTTCTGTACGCAGTTGGAATAATGTTAGATTTAAATGTGGAAAACCCATGAAATATCATAATTTTAAGTATTTGTTTAAATTATTTTTTTTAAACTCATCTATATTTGATAGTATATACATTTTTTCTGCTGCACTATTTTCTTGGTCACATTGACTAATTGATTTCTATTGTGTTGAATGTGTTGTTCATCCTTTTCAAATTTCCCAGAGCAGTGACAAAGAAAGGATTTTTTTGAAAAAAAAAACTTTCAAAAAATGAAAATAATAAGACAAATATACATATCAGTGAATTAATCTCACATTATCATAATAATAACTTCAGCTTAACAAAAATGAGTTTTAACACTGCCCTGCTTTGACAGCTCCAGATTTTATATGATGACAATGGTACAGAATTTATTGGAATGAATAATTTTACGAATTTCCCTCGAAAAAAAAATGTAAATTAACCATTTATTAAAAGAAGCAATATTTTTATTGGCTATAAGGAAAAGGTTATGTTGCTGCAGAAATCAATAGCAAGAAAGTATAATCCAGTTCTTCATTTCACACTGGGAAACATTCAAAGTGTGCCGCGATGTGACAAAATACATCAATAAACATCAAAAATCCTTAAAGGGTCAATATAAGCATATCAATTAGATAAGCACAAGATATTTACAGATAAACAACTAAGAGTGAATTGTTTAACCAATGTTTATTGTCAAGAGCTTTATTTTGATGAAGAAGATAGCACAACTTAGAATGCATCATACAAAATGAACTTACTAAGGAAGAATTGAAGTAGATGTGTCTTTTCAAACATCATTTTTGCTATGGGAGTTAAATTGGATATAGCTACAGAAATATACGAATCTATGATTTAAAAAAAAGAAAATTTCCTTCTAAATTTAATATTGATTTGTATATCAATAATACTTCAGTAGCTTAATTAATCCAAGTGATTTTATTAGAAAAAAACTTTAGTTAACACTATATAATTTTTGTACATAGTCAACTTTTTTCTTTTATCAATTTCAAATAAACAAATTTATTAACTTTAATAATTTCCAAAAGATAAATCAAAACAATATACTAACACAATAACTCTACATAGTGCAGTGAGGAAATAAGAATAAAAGTTAAACCCTCAGATTTATCATGAAATTTCAAGAATACTCTTAGACCAATGTACACAACATCTGGTATCAATTGTACCATTAACAATTCAATGTTTAGATTAGGGTCATTTTATATCATGATATATGATCTCCTGGTGTGGTCAGCGTTTAACACTTTCCTCTTAATTATCTCTGTGCCGTTATAAAAACAAGACAAATTTTGGGGATTTTCTGGTTTTTGGAGTAACTTTGTAGGACTGTATCTAGACTAACTGTGAGCTTCATTTGACATCAGATAAACTATCGTCTGATTATATATCATGTCTAAAATTACTGTTCTTCTTATCCCAGATAACTTGTTGCTTAAATCTCTCACATTGTACATTATATATGGTTCATTTTATTATTCACTTCTTTATTGGATTTTTATACCCCCAAAAACTCCGGGTTATGTAGAAGTTAGTTGGTCAGTTAGTTGGTTGGTCTGCAGCTTTTACTTGGCCCCCCCCCCCCCAATTTTTCAGTCTAACCTGTTGTATAGATTTGATTCAAACTTCACGTATAGAATGGGTATCAAGCAGACATGTGATTATTTATTTTGGTTCTGGTCCATTTATGATTACCTTAGTCTGTATATGAAGTTGTAATTGTTCTAGTGCTAGAACATTCTTTCAGTTCTTGGGGAAGGGACCGGGGCCTTTTTATAAATAGAACATTAGGGGAAATGTTATTGCAATTTCATAGAAAGGGGAACAAAATATCCAAGCTAAACTCCAAATTTGGGGAAACTATGATTTTAAAGAAATTTCAAGAGGGGAAGGCGCCTGTTAAGGGCCCCTGTTATATAAGGAAAAAATGCATGAGTGCCCTAGCTGAATTCAAAATATAACACCGATAGGTCTATTAGATCTGTTTGAAAAGTCCAGTTTTATATATACAACAACATGTATACTTTTTTTGCCAAGTCTTATGCTTTTTGGGGAACCTTTCTATGAATTCCAGAATTTTGATTTTTTTTACTTTCACCTACTCTAATGTGTGTCAAGCACTTTTGAATTATGATTTATATGAATTAAAAAGTCAGCAATTAGCTTTCACAATTTTCTAGTTATATTTTTCAAAAATTAACAAAGTCTTGTGATATTGGTAGATTTATAATGGACAGAAATGCTAGTGGTTTATAGATGGAAAAAATGTGTAATAATCTAAAATTTGTAATAATCTAGCTCTAGTTCAATTAATATCAAGACAATTTAACTATGAATTGTTTACTTAGGTTTGTAAAACTGAAAACTTGCTATCAATATAACAGTTAAATAGTTCATAGAATGCTCCATGTTACCACTTACAAACCTTTAGTCTCACCTTATGAATACCATATATTCTCAAATAAATGCCCCATGGGTGTTAATATTTTCCAAAATGGAGACATTAAGAGCATTAGAAAATGGTGAAATTACAAAACATACTATGTAAGCTGTTTTTTTCTCCTTTTTAAAAAAAAAATGAGGGGGTGTTTGTATTATGGAGGTACTATCGGTACTAGTCAATCAGGAGGGCATTTATAAGTGAAAGACATTTCAGTCGTTTTTTTTTCTAAACAATCAGGGGGCATTTATTAGGGGTGGGACTTTTAATAAAGAATGTGTGGTATGTAAAACTATTAGACACAAATGGTTCTTTTGTAACAAAGACTAGTTTAATATTTGACATATCAATTATAAATTTTAGGTTATCAATAAATTACCAGGTTATCAATAGATTTTCAGGGTTTAGATATTTAAATCTACTGTTTAACTAGCAGAGTAATTATAACCCTTATAGAGAATCAGGTAAAATTATTGATCCCAGACTGTGGATCTCTGATATCCTATAGTAAACAAAGCACCATATGTCACTGTTTGACATACCAGAGTGTCTAGTTAGTGTTAGAAATAAGATAATAGTGTTGAAAATCTTCAATTTCTGTCAATAACTCTCTAGACTTTATACTCTAGTATTCACCCACTCGTATGAATTACAATTGACCCACTTAAAAAAAATTAGATCATTTCAAACTCAAAGGAAGCTTTTTTAATGATATAATTGCTGTGTTTAGGATATAAATTTACAAAATATATTCAAAACTAAGTCCATAATTAAATGTTTTGGGTGCAGTGTTGTACGAACGTAATCCAAAAAACACCATTGTGCAAAGTTGGATTGAATCCCTGTTCGTAAGTATTTAAACAGACACACTACCACTTTGCAATAAAAGCTAGCTTGAAGGCATGTAAGTAAAAGTGCTGTATAACACCTCTATAGCTTACACCCCCTTTACCAGAATCTATTTTGTTTTAGACGATAAGAAATCTGCAACATTCAATTATATGATGCAGGTCAACCCTGTCTCTGCATAACCTGGCAGACAGACGGACAAACCCTGTAATAAAATAGAAGGTCCATCTAGATCTGCTGGTTTACCTGAGGGCCGTCTGTCCGACAAATATTTGATGTAATCCACACAGTTTTCACAGATCCTGTATCACTTGGTTTGGTCCTGTAAAATTTTTATCTTCTTAGGACATACTGTCCAGAAATAAACTACTGAGTTTTATAGTGACTGTCAACCAATTTTGACAGTAACATAGCTAAACCACTTGATATAATGTGAACATTATCCATATTACTACACAGGTACAACTTACATGTTTGTTGACCTTGCAGTGTCATTTTGTTTAATTTATACAAGAAAGTTGAAGATATCAAATTTTGAATGACTCCTTGTCCTGTACAAAACATAATGTCTTTCTTAATGTTAACTCCCCCCTTCTCTACAATGTCCTTGATATATCAAATGTTGTCTTATGTCATGAAACATGATAATAGTTATACAAGCATTTCATCCGAAGCCTAGAAATCTGAACTGTTTTATATTTCATGTGATAGTGCCATATTTTGTATATTAGTTTTTGTTTTGCTATAAACTTTAACAAACTTAAGTTACTTCCTTCTTTCCTCATATTCATGGCTAAAGATCTTCAGGGTTTATCCTAAAGTTCAGGATTAAGTGGTACTGAGAAAAGGGTTCTCTTCTAATCTAAAAAGCCGCTGAAATCATGAAAATCTGGGATTTCAAGATTTTTGAAATTCTGGACTTTTACTAATTAATGCATGTTACTGAGGAACCAACGTTCCTTAAGTTTTACATGGGTGAATGTTTTTGGACTCGTTTTTCTTTTTATTATTATTATAATTTATTTAGCATTAATTACAATCAACACATTAGTACACAATGTAAAACACATTAATTAGGCATAAAATAATTTATAACATTTCAACATTTAAGTTGAAGATTGTTCTGAAGTTTAAGATTTTTGGAACTTTAGTGTTGTTTTTCTATATGAAAGTAGAAGGAATTACGAAATTCAGGATATCAAGACTTCAGTAATTTCCTTCAGTATTAAAACAATGTTTGCTCATAGAGAAATCTATTACCTTGGCATCAGCTGCCTATATCATGTTAATATTTGTGTAGTTTTATGTAATAAATATTTTCTCGCAATAACCTCTTCATGTATTAATATTACATTGTGCAATATCATGTAACATTTAATATATAGAAAAACAGAGAGTTGTTGCCAGAAGGGGCATTTGTATATTATGACCATATCATTGCTTTAGAATTCCTTAAGGATATTGACTAGTTATGTGCTGACCTATAGACATGTACAGACAATATGATAGGTAAAATTAGCATTACTTTGGCAAAGCATGTGCATGAATAATATACATCGAGGGTTGCTCGCTTGACTATAGTAACTTGCTCTTTTACTAAATGCACTTACTACAGTCTGGTGGGCAACCCTCAACAGCGCATGAAATCATCATGACTTGCAATAATGTAGAATTTAGATGGATTAATCATCCAGTTTGCTCAAATGTTTTGTTACAAACAATAAAGTTTGAACTTTCAAAGTTTTACTGTACTATAGAGCAACATTATCAACTAGCCAACTGCATCAAATTAGTATATTTCACTAGCTTGAATAAAATTTTACCTGTCCTGGGCTTTTGGCCTGTGGGTTGAGGCAATAACTGACCATTACTATATTCCATTTACTTATTATGATATTATTTGATATATTTCAGTTATTTGAATGCCTTGGATAGAATATCATTACCAACATATGTTCCTACAGAACAGGATGTGTTACGTACTAGAGTAAAAACAACTGGTATCGTTGAGACACATTTTACATTCAAAGATTTACACTTCAAGTAAGTATCAGTTTGAAATATTCACTAGCTGCCAGGCTAGCTCAGTGAATAGCACACAAGTCTACTGATTGAGGGGTTAGCTCAGTGAATAGCACACAAGTCTACTGATTGAGGGGTTAGCTCAGTGAATAGCACACAAGTCTACTGATTGAGGGGTTAGCTCAGTGAATAGCACACAAGTCTACTGTTTGAGTTGTTGTAGGTTTGATTTCAGGGCTGTGCATACTTTATACAGCTTATTTCTCTGATTACCACTGATTCTAAATCATGTAGGGCAGTAGTCAGAGATATGACTGGGTCCATGGTCCACTGACTAAATTCATTATGTTTTGTGGATGTAGTTTCTGCAGCTAGACAGATATCTGCAGAAAAAATTAAAGTATTAAAGTTCCCGCATAAATTTTCTCTTAATACAGTATATACATGTATATATTCTTGCATTTAATTATTACTAGTTAAAGTTAAAAGTTACAGTGCCGTTTAAAGTCTGCTTTCATATACATGTTCAGCATACTTTACAATTTTGTATGATAACTCCTGATCATTGAAATCACCCTCAGACAGGCGATCCCTCACAGTACCCATTTACACTTGGGTGGAGTGGAACAATTGTAGGTAAGTTTCTTGCTCAAGGAAATTAGCAGTGCCCCTTGTGGGGATCAAACCTGAGACAACTTGATCCCTAAGCATGCATCCTACCACTTGTCCATTGCTCCTATGTATTACTAGAATACTTAATACTGTTGTTAAGAATTTTACTGTTGCTTTTCTTACTGCCTACAATGTTACATGTATATAGTTATCTACATAACTGAAACATAAGTGGGTATTAAGTCTTTAACAACAGTATTATTGTTATATCGTGTATTACAACTGCCTTGAAGGCATATCTTAGTTTTAGTACATTTGTTTACTTTTTATAGTAAAGACAAAACTTGTACTACAGGGTCTTTATCTGATTAGTCGATTGTTGACAGCCTATTGTTATGATAATATTGTTTTAAATCTTTAGATTGAGACATTTTGTTTTTCAATATTTTCTAGTACATTTATAAAATGATAGAAATCTATCTATTAGTGTAACCAGTGTATTATAGTGCATACAGTATAAATGCCCACCAGCAGTCCAGCACTGACCAGAGTAAAAGATGAACAGTTAATGTGTTGTGCACTGACTTAAGTTGTTAAATGTTTAATCAATTTAATGCAATACATACATATAATTGGCAAGGCTATTGTCATTATGATACAAAATAAAATGTCTTTCATAACAGGGGTTTTGAGAAAATGTGATATTGAGAGTTAGTTTTCAACTATTATCCTAATTATAGTGTTTAATTATGAAAATATAGCATTTACTTCTTGGCTGACCAAAGATTTTTAGCCGGATTTTTCAACGAAAAAATTCGGCTAATAGTTTGGCGAACACGGGCGGCCGGGAGGGCGGGCGGGCGGGCGTCCGTGTCGTTAACAATTGCGTTAAAGTTTTTATTGTACCATGTATTTCTGCCATTTAAAGTCAGATCTCTACGAAACTTTATACAATGATAACATACCATGTGATGAACAGAATTAGACAGTAACCGCAACTCTACCTTGCTTAATTATGGATTATTGCCCTTTGTAATTTCGGGTGTCTGGTGTCGTTAACAATTGCGTTAAAGTTTTTAATTTAGCATATATTTCTGCCATTTATTGTCAGATTTTATGAAACTTCATACAATGATAACATACCATGTGATGAACAGATTAAGACAGTAACCACAACTCTACCTGGATTAAAAATGGATTATTTCCCTTTGTTTTTTTGCGTTAAAGTTTTCAAATTGTTGGATATCTCTGCCATTTATGGTTAGATGTTTATGAAATTTCATACAATGATTACATACCATCTGTTGCAAAGAATTAGACAGTAACCACAACTCTACCTGGCTTAATTATGGATTATTTCCCTTTGTAATTTTTGCATTCAATTTCAAATTGTTTGATATCTCTGCCATTTCTGGTTAGATGTTTACAAAATTTCATACAATGATTACATACCATCTGTTGAAAAGAATTAGACAGTAACAGCAACTCTACCTGGCTTAATAATGGATTATGTCCCTTTGTTTTTTGCGTTAAAGTTTTCAAATTGTTGGATAGCTCTGCCATTTATGGTTAGATGTTTATGAAATTTCATACAATGATTACATACCATCTGTTGAAAAGAACTAGACAGTAACAGCAACTCCACCTGGCTTAATAATGGATTATTTCCCTTTGTTTTTTGCGTTAAAGTTTTCAAATTGTTGGATATCTCTTTTATTTATGGTTTGATGTTTACGAAGTTGCATACAATGATTACATATCATCTGTTGAAAAGAATTAGACAGTAACCGCAACTCTACCTGGCTTAATAATGGATTATTTCCCTTTGTTATTTTTGTGTTAAAGTTTTCAAATTGTTGGATAGCTCTGCCATTTATGGTTAGATGTTTATGAAATTTCATACAATGATTACATACCATCTGTTGAAAAGAATTAGACAGTAACAACAACTCTACCTGGCTTAAAAATGGATTATTTCCCTTAGTATTTTTTATGTTAAAGTTTTCAGTATGTTGGATCTCTCCAATAGCAAGTATTCTGGCATTTTCCAGTCATATTTTCCCGCCATTTTGTTTCACCAATTTCACCATTTGCCATACAAGGTTTTTTTTTAAACAAAATTCTCTCGCCAATTTCATATCATTAGCTTTGCATTATTTTCATCCATAGTTTTCATGTCTTATGCCATCTTAGTCAAATACCAACAAAATACTCAGAAAAGATACAATAGGACATATATATAGTTGATGAAACTCTTTATTCCTTTAAGATTAATTATTGCCCTTTGTATTCCTTCTAATAAGCAATATATCAAATGACTTTCTTTTGTAACAACGTAAACTTGTTCTCAATGTTCCCATATGCAGAAAAATCCGGCTTTAATGTGGCTCCCACATTATCTTTCTTGTTTTTCTTTAGTTGGGTTTAAGCCTGAAGCAACACTATGTATACCAGTAGGTCATATCATGGCAGTCAGTGAGTGAAACTTACTTACCGTTCCTGGAAAGGCTGCATCTCTGGATTTAGCTGTTAACCAGTTACTCTGTACATATTTCCTTCAGTGACTGACAACTGCACTTCAACCCTTGACCTAAACCCTGCACTTTAGTGACTGACAAATGTCTTTGGTCTTGTAAGACTTGGTTATGTCCATAAAAATTTTGATCTTCACAGGATCCACTGTCCAGCAATAAACTGTTGAGTTTCACAGTGACTGTTGTATATGTTCTGAGATACAAGAGTGTAACAATATTTTACTAGACTAGTTCACATTGATTATTGATTGTAAATCAGTGAAGAAGGCAATATGTTTGCCAAAATATGTTTTACGCTCATAAAATATTGTCTGCTTCAACATATGTATCTCTCTGATGGTACTTTCTTATAATTAAATTTATTGGAAAAACGATTTCTTGATCTACAATGCACCAGAAAATGTGTGGATGTTATTTGGACAGATCTTTCATCATGTTTGTGATCCAAGAAATTTAGTTGTGTTTTCATATCTAAATCATGAAATATGGCATTTTTGAGGTTTTGGGGAAATTGTTATTTTCATGTATGACATAAATTTCCATAGCAGTATATCTCACATTTAAGTTCATTGAAGTATAAAGTTTTCAGAACTTGTTCTCTCAAGATATGGATTTATTTGGAACAGATTTTGTTTTCAATGTAAAGCAGCTGAAATCATTGATTTAACTTATTTTTCTAAGTGCTTTTAATGATCCAAATGCTTTTAATTGTTGCAGCTCAAAATAAGGGTACATCATTATTTATTTTTGTGTAGTTAGACTAGTTTTTCTGAACCCATCAATATAGGTCTTTTAAAATAGTGATTGCTTAGTGTTTCTTTGACTAGAGTTTATTTTTCACCGAGTCCGTACACTCCATATAAAGGCATTATGTGCAGACCTCAGCTAGAACTTAACTACGATAGTTAAATGTCTAGAAGTAGACTTAAGTTGAGAAGTCTTCCTTCTTCTGCTGGCTACGCTGAGTTTCCGTGCTGATCCCTCTGCATTTCTCAACCTGGCTTGGGACCGGCTACTGCTGCATAGCTGGTACTAATTTTTTTTTTAGCTCAATTGTGAAACAAGTTCTTACAACTTAAGATTTATCTCTTTCGAGTCTGCCTACTCCCCCCCCCCCCCCCCAGTACCCCCAGTACTGAGCTAGTAGGATAAAGTTTTTTTGCTCAAGGAAACAACACGGTAGGTTTTGGATGGGATTTGGCTATCCAATGATTACCAGTCCAACATCATAACCGCTCGGACTGGTAATAATGGGATGGTCAGCTCTGCGTTGGTTTGAATCCCATTGATGGTATAGCGACTTCCTTAGGTTTATTAATACATTTGTATAACTTGTCCTAGATACCATGATTGTTATCAGTGTACTTTATCATGTCTAATGTTATCATGTTTCACAATATTCTTATATCTCATATCATAGTATTATTAATTTCCTGGTGAAGTAACAATGTATTGTTACTTAGCAACCATTTCTTTAACTAGTTTCTGTATTCATATTATTAGTTTCATATTTGAATAAATACTTGGCTTATTATGGAGAACTTGGTGTAAAACTAGTATATCTTATTAATGAATTTAGAATTAGATAGTTCAGTACAGCTCTATGTCTAAGTTAAATTAGTATATACAAATCGCGGGTTTAACGCAAATCAGACATAACTCACTCTTTTCTTATATTGAGTTATGACTGTTTTGTGCTAAACCCGTGAAATGTGTTATATTTTGATGGATCAGTGCAACACAAGTCTACATCCTGTTTACTGTACATGTAGTTAGGCTAGTTTACTGCTGACTCATCAGTTTTGTGAAGTCAGTCCACACTGTGTATGTAAAAATGTCAACCACATTATTATTGCTGGTAAAAGTAAGGAAGTTATTTCTTTATAAAATGTTAACATTATATTGTTACTCAGACTCGGAGATTGATAATCGTGTGAATATCTCAGTCATTTAAGTATGATTATATTTTTGCGGAAGTTATTTAGCATTTTTGATATGCCAGTAGAATACAAGACAATGTCTCATTCTAAATATACTACAATGAGTCAGTGTAAACCTTGTTTGCATCCCTGATTTTTTACATGTTCATGTAGTTAGAATAGTTTTGCATATACCCATTGAAATATAGTCCATTTCTACAGCATTTTGATTATAGTGAGAAATGATTCAACAAAAGCCTGGGTCTAGAAATATCAGAGTATTGTTTATTTAGTCATAATTGTCCTTTCAATTGTTGTAATACACAATTCACATTATTAAATTATAAATTTAGTTATGTAAAACCATATTATGGTAATGAAGGTTCAATCAGATACAAATGTTGCTATGTAAATTATATAAGAACAATATATGTATTACAGTCAATATGAAATCATGCTAGCACCCTCAGACTTGTCAACTATTCTTGTACTGTGAATATTCCATTTTGAGTGTTATATGTGTGATTTCCAACCTTCATAGTTTCAATTTGATATTGAAATATTGCTGTAACCTTGAAGATGTGAACTGTTGATAGAATTCAGTGAAGAGCTTTATAATTAAAATCTTGATTATTATTATTTCCTTAAGTTTGAACAGTTGTGTTGTTGATGTATTGTTTGTGTATACTGTGCCCTCCATAAGTCCTTGAACAAAAGTGTTTTAGGATTAAACAATTAACAATTACGCTGGAAACTCTATTAAGACCATTAAATGTTAAACAAAAAATTATGTTCTTTTCTAAATTGGTCTTGTTAGCGGTTGGTCTTAGAATCTGGGTGGTTGTTAAGTGAGGTTCCAGTGTAACCAAGGAAAAAAAGAAACAGAGAGATGCTTGAATCATTCTAAATCAATATATGATTGAAAGTATGCTACATGAATGAACTTTAATTGTAGTAAAATTACTTGCAATCTATGCATGGTAGTAGCAGTGGTCCAGTGGTAGGACGTTTAGTGATCGAGAGGTCCCAAGTTCAATCCCCACTAGGGGCACTGCTAATTTCCTTTAGCAAGAAATTAACATACAGTTGTTCCACTCCACCCAGGTGTAAATGAGTATAGTGAGGGACAGCTTGCCTGAAGGTGATTTCAGGAGTTATCATACAAAAATTTTAAAGTCGGCTGAACATGTATAATATGGAAGCAGACTATAAACTGCACTTTTACTTTATGGTCAGTTTTTCTAAAAAATTCTATGTGTCTAAGAACTTTTGGAGGGCACTGTATACGTCTTGAGCCTCTTTAATATTGAGAATCTTGTGAAATAAATACTGATGAGAATGTTTGCCTCTCATGAAGAATATAGCTTTGTTTATGAGGAAAAAAACGTGTTTATTGTATTATATTGTTGGCGGAATTTCAATGGTCTTTGAGTATTTTTGAAGTGGATAAAGCATTAATAATGTATGTGTTATAATATTGCATGGAAATGTTGCTAGTTGTAATGATAAGTGAATTCAAATTTTTTATGAGTATCATACAATAACAATGCAACAATATAAGTGTAAATGTTGTTCAATTGATATCTTTATAAAATGGATGCAGCTGGTTGTACAGAAAACTTGCCAAGTTTTAAGAAATGATAAAATTGCGCATGTTAAGTTTAGTCTAGGAAACTTGTTAAGTATTTCAATAGGTCATAGCAAGACTAGTCTTACTACATGTAAATAAAGAATGATATAGACTAGTTTTTTCACTGACATGGGGATATGACCTATCACAGTCAGATATCAAACTCAAATAGCCATATTTGTAATTCATTATTGTTAAATTTATTCAACTGTCAGTGGTGCATACATTAATCTTGCTGATTTGAATACTCATTACAGTATATAATTTTGTCTCACAATGAAAAAAATTATGTTTAAATGAGTAGAGTTAATGTATGCGCCACTAAAAGTTGAATTAAATTGAACATTACTAACTACTGCATGAAGGCTGTCGACAGACTTGTAGATATTTATGATATATTAGATTTATAGACAGATGTTTATTTAAGTATTCATGTAGGAGCAGTGGTCCAGTGGTAGGAGGTGCGCTTAGGCATTGCGAGACCCTAGGTTAGAACTCCACTTAGGGCACTGCTAATTTTCTTTCAGAGTAAGAAATTAACCTACAATTGTTCCACTCCACCCAGGTGTAAATGTGTACTGTGAGGAATCCCCTGTCTGAGGGTAATTTCAATGATCAGGAGTTATCATACAAAATTGTAAAGTTGGCTGAACATGTATACATGGAAGTAGACTTCAAACCCGCCTCTAATTTTTTTATATTGGTAAAAGAAATTAAAAACATTATAGCAATTAATAAACTTGTAAAAACTGTTGTTTATGATATGTACACCAATGCCAAGAACGAGGCCAGAAGAGACAACCCTCATAATTCATTATGGTCCTTATAACTAGTATCATTATAAATAGTGTAGAGTGTAAAATGTTGTTACTTTTTACTTGTAGAATGTTTGATGTTGGTGGACAGAGATCAGAAAGAAAGAAATGGATTCATTGTTTTGAAGGTGTTACAGCTATTATATTTATTGTTGCTATGAGTGAATATGATCTGACATTAGCTGAGGATCAAGAAATGGTAATTATAATATTCTAGTTTATATCTATGACAGTACAGTTTCACTATTTGGACCGTCAACTTAGATGGTCTTAGTAGCAGAATGGTTCTGGTATAGGGACTTTATTTTCTTCTCAAATTGGGCATTTGGAAAGGACTTAAAACCGTCACAAATTGCATGTTTTTACAATAATAGTTGATAGTTATTATAGCACTTCACTGTATTATACTGGTACGTGAATGTTTTAACAACTATCCTGCAGGTCAGGATTTGGAGACCTGATATATTATTTTTTATCCATGTATATACTACTGGAGCCAGAGGCTAGTGAAAATTTCTTATTATTTAGTTGATGAAATTAATCCTTTAGCATAACTTGAGGGTTGCCTGCATAACTGTAGTAAGTGCATTTTGTAAAAGAGTGTGTTACTAAAGTCTTGAGGGCAACTCTCAAACTATGAAGCATACTTAATCGGACTAGTGCTCTAGAAAATGTTAGCTAGCCATACAAAATATAATGGTTTAAGTGTTTAGTGGCTATGTAAATTATTCATGCTTTGCTTATGTAATTAAATGCTAATTTTTGCCCATCATATTGATGGCATATCTGAATGGGTCAGAACAAAACTCGTCTACGTCCTTCTATATTTACATGTAGTTAGATTAGTTCTACACTGACCTATCATGAAGTATTATCTGGTTACAGGTCTGATACATGTTCACATCAACTTTACATGACTTGAAAATCTTGTATACCAAATTATCACATTCTATTTCTCCACATTATGCATTGACACATTGTTGTGTCAGGTATGAATAACAAGACATTAAGTTGACATGTGATTCAATTTATATTGTAGTTGTAAACTTTGTATTATTTGTGTTTGTCAATACTGTTTCATGAACCTCTGGTATATATCAACATGGTACAATCTTGCCAATATATGAGTTATATGCAGGGACTCTTTACTTGCCTAGAACATTACTCACTTTTTCTCTAAATGATTTAAAACTTGATTCATCACAATGACTTGAAGTGTAAATTGCACTACTTTTTCAAATATGTCATAGAGGAAGGACTGGTATTATAGACTAAAACTTTAAAATAACACCAGTTAGAATCATATAATAAACAGAAAATTTGTTTATTTCTGTGTAAGATCTATTTATCTCACTTGTGAACTAAGGATATTATATTATCACTCGTGGCTATGCCACTCATGTAAATATTCATTCTTAATCTCACTTGTGAAATAAAAATTGATCTTACACCAAAATATTCAAATATTCTCTATTTCTGTGTTTATCAATAACCAATGATATCAAAGTACACAAATTTTGATTTGCTGTTGTATTTATTTCAGAATCGTATGATGGAGAGTATGAAACTATTTGATTCAATTTGTAACAATAAATGGTTCACAGAGACATCCATTATTCTTTTCTTAAACAAGAAAGATTTGTTTGAAGAAAAGATCAAGAAATCACCATTGAATGTTTGCTTCCCAGAATATACAGGTATGAGTTTTATATATGAACTCTTCTTTTATGTGTACATTGAATATTTCAGCTGTTCGATGACTTTTTTTCCCAATTTCTGATTAAAGTATTGTGGCGTCATTGTACATTTCATCTAGCTACTAAAGTGTTGGCGTACACACCATGCTGTTCTAATATCCTTTGTCATAAGCCTGTTTTAAGGATATTTGACTTTTTCTTGCAATGATATCAAATTTATGGAATCAACTTACATTCAATCTACTATGAATGCTAACCAACAAAACCATTGGACATAATTTTTACTAGTGCATACAAGGCCCCTTCATTATTGAAAAGAATCAAATGTTTTATATTCTGTTATAATTAATGACCAATGAAATCATAGAACACAAAATTTTCTTCTTGATGGTAGCCAATGAAATAACAGGACACATTATTTTACCCTCAGTAATACTATTCACTCTCAGTGTAAATATTCTATTTTAATTTACAGGTCCTACTGAAGGTAAATGTTGCAAAATATTTATAACAAAACTACTGCAGTAATACTTTTTAAGTCTAAAGATATTGTTAAATTTATTCAACTGTTAGTTGTCCCTTCACTAACCCTGCTGATTTAAATACTTGACATTTGTTTTGACATCCCTGTATGGACATATACTGATATATATTTTTTATCCATAATGAGTACAGAAGTGCCATAGTGTGGGGATTATCATAAATATCAAGTATTTTAATCAATAGTCAGGGACCAGGAAATTGCCGGTTTTTGGTTTTCTGACTGATTTTTTCATTTTAGACCGATTGAGATTTCAAAATCCATAAAAAAATTGGTCCAGGAAAAACTCTCAAAATTTGACCTCAAACTTTTAATTTCCATAATTTTCAAGAAAACCTATTGAAAAAAATATCATACATCAATCAGTTGCATAAACCCACTGTTTATTGTTGTAATATCCTGCTTAATTGTCCCCATGTTACATCAACGACCCTGTATGTGTATCCATGGATACAGGTATCATCCGTGGTTAGCGCCGTGATATTTTTTTTTTGACCGAGCACAGCTCATTCCAAATTCAACGAAAATAATTTTCATAACGAACAGTTTTGTCATTGTTGTTATTTAAATAGGTGTACTAGGTGAACTATGCACAATTTAATATTATTTGTGTTAAACGAAACCGCTTGAACCATTGTGATGAGATGTCATACATTTTCGCGACCCATGCTAGATCGTCACTTTGTATGAGATACATTTTAATCTATATTAATCATTCTAAATTTAGCAAACGATGCTTAAAAATTCGAGACATCTACTTTTGACTCGTTTTTTGCGCATGCGCAGTTAAAAGAATTTCCTCATATGACGGAGTTTTCTAACAACATTAGAACTGGATGAAACAGCTGTTTTCAAATTCTGATTATTGAACCGACTGATCGTTGCGGGGGAGTAATTTCGGTTACCATGTTTTCATGCTAGATAGATGTTAAGTTTTGTAAAAATTTAAACAAACAATGCCAATGTATCATATGCCTTCTTAATGGGGGGTGGCAAAAATAAGTACTAATATGGTCGTGAATAAAGTACAGTAAACTGTCTGGTCCGTATGGTACATTGTAAAACCCGTTTTGGGTACTCGGAAGGCCTTGGACCGATTGACTTCAGCGAATTTCCTGATCCCTGTCAATAGTGTTAATGTATGCGCATTGACAGTTGATTAAAATTTACAAATATTCTAACTTAGTATCGAAGGTTTCACCTACTGTTTTCTAACAATCCTAAGAACTTAACATACTTCACTTTTTGTTTCTATAGAATTCAACCTAACTAACATGTTTCAAGCTCATTTTCAATTTTTCTAATGATCTTTAAAGTTCTATCTTACCATGTGGTAGTTTTCCGAAAAGATATTTTATTAAGATAATGTTGGGTTTCTAAGGAGCCTTTTTGGTGATGGTAATATTTTGCCTTATGTGTTATTTTAATCTTTTTGCTTACAAATTTTATTGGGAGTAGCTTATATCACCCTTACAGTTTATTTAAAAGAAAGAATAACATTCATATAACCTCATTATCCACATTATGGAACACTAAAATGTTTATCATTTTTGTTACTTGTCTTATCTTAAGTCACCTTCTTGGTGCAGTGTTTTCATCTTGGACTTCAAATCCTGCTTTGAATGTTTGATTCTTTTCTGCGAGGCATCTCACTATACAAAGCGAGCCAAGAGAATTAAAAATTGTAGGCTTCAACGTATGTTTTAGGTAAAATATGTATAATATAACATAGTTATAATAATGTCAAGATCATAGTACAGTGTAAGCATTCTCAACACCAGGTTCAATTTCCGTCCTCAGTAATATGTTAAAACATAATTAACATTTCTCATTAGATGTAGAAGTTATATACTCCTATTGAAAGGGTGAGCAAAGTACTGGTAAAGAAAATAAGTTAGTGAAGTAGTCTCCAAACTTTAAAGTCTTGTTTTATTAACCTGTCACACATGAATATAATTTCATGGTGTGTACACACTCTTATAGTTAGTTTTTTCTCAACTGTCAAAACATGAATTATTTCACGGTGACTTCATGTTCTTTATTTTTCACCCATGGTATTGTGATAGTGTGTAATCAATCACCGTGAAATTATTCAAACTTTGACGGTTGAGAAAAAATAGACAATAATCTAGTTTACAAACTATAAATAGAGTGTTTATTTTAGAGCATGTGCACACCATGAAAATATGTATGAGTGACAGGTTAATAAAATAGGACTATACCAGTATACCTTATAAAGAGTGTTGTTAAAAAAAGTGTATAAAAATATAAATAAGCTGTGGATGTGATCAGTACACCATGTTGCTTGGACACAAAATATGTATAGTTTACAGTATCTATTGTTACAGAATGTTCAACTGTAAAAAATTAAGTGTATTTATTCTTGGATCATTATCTAGGCTAGTTCAGGTCTGCAAAGTTTATTGAAAAACACTCCAATGGAGCCATGACTTACTAGAAAGACAAATCACTATAATAATAAACTTTAACTCCATGCTGGATATAGCCTTGATCAAATGAGTTGAGCTACAAGATTTATTGCTATTTTCTAATTATCTTCCAATTAAATATTACAATATTATATAATTCTATTACAGGGTCCAATACTTATGAGGAAGCTGCTGCCTACATCCAGTTACAGTTTGAGAATTTGAACAAGAAGCGAGAAACTAAAGAAATCTACACACATTTTACATGTGCTACAGATACTAATAATGTACAATTTGTATTTGATGCTGTCACTGATGTCATTATCAAAAATAACCTGAAGGACTGTGGATTGTTTTAAACCAGTAAGTATATACAGGTCATGAAATAACAAATAGTTTTCTATGTTTTGTTCAATCTGATTAAAACCTGATCTAAATTTTTCCACTCGCTAATTTAAATCTGTCCTTTTTCAAAGGAGGGTCATGTTCAGGTGACCTTTTTTCATCATAATATTAATGACGAAATTGTTATTATACATAACTTGTTTACATCGTCTACGTCACGCAATTTGAAATGAGCCATCCAGTCACAGACTGTGAATAATACCCCTGTTAAATTAGCTTGCAAACCTTGGTCTAAAAATTGAAATTACGAAATCAAAATGTTATTGATAGTGTTTCGTCTAGATGAAAGCTACGCATTGATTAGTCGACATAAAGGTCATCTCGACGTGACCCTCCATTGAGATAGTAGAGATCCTGTACAACAATGCTCTACAGGATATCCGTTTACGGAGATTGTATAATGTTGTACAATAAAACATTTGTAACATGATCTTTGATGTGCCACATTAAATAACAGTTGTTTTAGCTTCACCTGAAAGTGGAAAATGAAAGTGAAAAAGCCACCTGAAAGTGACCCTAATAACAAAATAGCCAGATCTTAAATCAGTGAGTAGGCAAGCAGGATCAGGTTTTATCAGATTGTTCCATGACAAAATGTTGATAACACTGAAAATTGTTGCAGTTATTTCAGTATTGTTTATATGTTGTATATTTTATTTCACACAATGTAGTCACACATTTCTTACAGTATTAGATTAATGTATGATATTTCTGTTAGGTAGAATGTTGTTAAAACTGGTATAATTGTGAAACGTAGATCAACTTGTTAAGGTTGTTTCTATGAACTATCTTTCCTGTTTGTTGACCAATATAAATGGTACTAGAAATTGGTCTAGTGTTAGGACACATGCTTAGGGATCGAGAGGTCCTGGGTTTGATCCTCACAAGGGGCATTGCTAATTTCCTTGAGCAAGAAATTAACCTACAGTTGTTCCACTCCACCAGGTGTAAATGGATACTGTGCTGGGTTGCCTGCCTGAAGGTGCTTCCAATGATCATGGGGTTATCATACAAGATTGTACAATTGGCTGAACATGAATACAGAAGCAGACTTAAAACCACACTTTAACCTTTAAGATATAAACCATGTACAATGTATGTGTCTTGGTAACCTGACTTAAGTGTAAAGTACTGAATGTTTTCATGTGCCAGTGCTTTACTAGTCTACATATTTTTATTTACATGTTTGTTAGACTACTTTAGCACTGACCAATGAATTTAGTTTTACTTGGAATATTCTTGGGGTATTATGTACTCAAACATTTTTTAGGCTAAATGATCACTGAGTAATACATACTTATTAATCATTGGGAACACCTCGACTTTTCGTGAAGGAATAATCTAGGAAGGATTTGTGGGGCTTGGGTTTTTACGTCCTACGCTAGGCATAGCACGTAACGGTTATGCAAAATAGTTCTTGTAGTATACTCACAGATCTTTGTCAAAACATATTTCTGTGTTATATATTGAACTAAATATTGTTCAACGATATCATTGAACTGTGTTATTTCAAATTTACGGACTAAAACTGAAACATCACTCATGGCCTAAAGAATTTTGTATTTGTTGACTACTTTAACACCGGTAGTTCCAAAATAGGTCTAAATATGTTTGAGGTTATTCGTAGCGAATGGTCGAGGATAACATATTATGTGTATTTTACTATACAAATATACAATAATGCACAGACGTTAAAACAATGAAAAGTGATTACAGAATTATAATTGTTTGTCTTATTTTATTTATTTTCTTTCTTTCAGAATGTTTGGACCTTCTGGGACTGTGCATTAGTTGTACATAATTCTGTACATACTTTTTATTTCAACTTTGACTTGATCATGTGACTTGATTATTGTATTCTGATTGGCTGAGAGCTACTCTACATTACGAATAGTTTGTTTCATTGGGACCAAGTATCATTTGTTGACTGATTCCGTATTCCAATATATATTTACGTATATAGATTATACTGATAAATTGCTTTGACCATCTTGTGTTATTTCAATGTATTAACTTTACAAAGTTAAGACTTTTACCTTTTTTCATCTCTAATTAACATCATTTGAAAAGTTGGTTTGGTGAATATTAAAGATAAGTCAACATAGATGTGGTTCTGGATATTGATATTGCTATTGCTTGTTATAGTGAAAGTGATGAGAAGTGTATGAAATCAACATAAAGTGTATAAAATAAACAGAAAGTGTATGAAATTAACAGAAAGTGTATAGAATTAAAAGAAAGTTAGTGAAATCAACAGAAAGTGTATAAAATCAACAGAAAACGAACGAAATCAACAGAAAGTATATGAAATCAACAGAAATCATTTGAAATTAACACAAAGTATTTGAAATTCCAGGACAGTATAAGAAAGCAATGAGAAGTATGAAAAGCAACAAAAATGATATGAAATCTACAGGAACTGTATGAAATAAATGAGCGGAGGGTGTGTGAAAACTGAGAAAGGATGATCAGTTAGAACTTTATGTATATAATTGATATTAAAATTGTCACTTATGTAAGAGAGATCAAAATTTTGTAATATTTTTTTCTGATGAATTTTGTATTTTTTTTTACCTTTAACCAAACTTTTTCTGTACTTTTATTTGAATAGTAATCAAGACATAAATCTTATTAATACTGTTCACAGTTAAAACTTGAATTATGTTTGAAATTTTATTAATGTGAAACATTGAGTTAAGACTGCTGCTTCCTAGTCTTATATTAAATATTATACAGATATAACAGCGTACCTTGTAGCAGGAGAAGACAATATTCAGTCTACAAGGAAAATATGATCATGTGTTATATGCTGTATAAAGGCTGTATGTTTGTCTTTTGTAGGTAACTGAATTTCTAATAGTTAGGTTATTGAACCCAAAATCTTGCCTGTGAGCCTTTTAAGAACATTATTTCCATAATATGTACAGCAAGCAAATTAACTTAAAGAAAAAAAACATTCTTAAGATTCCAGTGTGTTTTTTTATAGATTATCATATTTTATATGTAAAAATATCTTTCTTGAAGACATTTGTCTTTGGGTTCCAATGTTTACAAATAAAAGTATCTTTCTTGTAGATATTCATCTTTGGGTTTTTATGTTTAATGACCTTACTATTAGAGATCCTGTTACCTTTTCCTGACTTTTTGTCAGATATTTTGTATGTATCATCAGTATTTTATCTGATATTTTTATTGCTATAGTGACCAATCATAAATGAACAAAAAGTCCCTCTTGACTTTGAATATAAATCCTGTTTTTTTATTTTATATATATAATATTTCATATATTAATAAACATATTTTAAATGTTTTAAATGATTCTACTATATTTGTCTGTCTACTTTCTTCTTCTTGCTTTATCATTCCAGTTTATTCTTTAGTCTATCTACTGTAATGTATGTTCACTGTATTTGTGGAATGTTAAAACTTTACTGTTTATCATTAAGATAGACTTTCCATTTATGATGTTTCATGTTTTCCATGTTGTGTCGCTTTTCTAGATCAGAACAATAGTTAAGACCCCTTTTCACTTTCTTCCTTTACTAGTTTTATACCTAAGGGAACCATAGGTCATTTTATTACAAGTCAGTTATGAGGGTTTTACATGTTTAAATCACTGTTATATAGATCAGTCCTCTCATTATTGTCCTAGTTACTAAGCAACTCATTATTCCATTACTGTATTGTGTATAATTATCTTATGGTAATTGTCTATTAAGTGGTCATGTGATTTTTAGCTGGATTTTTCAACGAAAAAATTTGGCTTATAGTTTGGCGAAACCCGGGCGGGTGGTCGGGCGTCCGGTGTTGTTAACAATTGCAAAAGTTTTTCTTTTCTATATATTTCTGCCATTTATTGTCACATCTTTATGAAACTTTATACAATGATAACATCCCATGTGATGAGCAGAATTAGACAGTAACCACAACTCTACCTGGCTTTATTATGGATTATTTTCCTTTGTTATTTTTGCATTAAAGTTTTTAAATCTGGCATTAATGCAGTTTCCATGTTACATTTCTTGTTATTGACATGATTTCGTACTGAACAGATTTTGAATTCAAGGAAGAAAATCATTTTGATAGAACTTCTTGGTTTAAGGTGAAAGAAGTTTTAAATTTGTCGTATAAAGGAAATAGATTATTACCATCAATTAAAGTCAACTTTGCATATTTCTTTGATAAATTACAAAATATATTGATATTTTGGTGCATTTTTGGCTTTACTTCATATACATGTATTAATACTTTGTGGTAGATATACTCTTTGGTTTCATTTCATAAATCATATTTTGTGGTTTATCAAATCTTTGGGTTCATTTCTCGAGCTTTTTGGTTGAAGTGATATAGATAATAGATTGTAACTATTATCTCTCTGGTGTCATGGAAATGGCTATATTTATCATCATATGATGTTTTTGACTGAAAATTACATGATTTGTTGGTATGAGATGTGGGTCATAGCTTGGCTTATGTAAAATAGGCTTATGTAAAAATTTTATCATTCAACAGTCTGACTTCAGTATTAAATTTTAATCTAAAGTGTGTGCAGTTCACTCTCTGTCTATATGTTTTCATTCATTGTTACAATTCTGTCAATATTATAATGTAACTGAAAGCGTGGCTCCCTCTGGCTAGATATTGATGTGTCACATGCACCAGTAAACTTCCTGTTGCTTATCCAGGGCATGACTTGGTCAATTAATGTCAAATGACTCACAATCTAGTACACAAGAACTTGAGCCCAGTATTTATTGGAATAACTCAATGTCGATGTATTATCAGGTGATGCAACTAAACTTATTGTTTGCAGAGTTCTTGTTTTTCTGTGTTCTTCTTTTATATCATGCTTAGTTAAAAACCGAAGATTAATATATCTCCACTATTCTTAAATGTCTTCAAAACTAGAATAATATATAGATTGAACTTCTATTATTGTAAAAGTTTTATTTATTCATTATTTGGTGCTTTTGTTTAGAAATGTTCTCATTTATTTAACTTGTCTAATTTTGTACAAATTGGTTTTTAATTGACTTACAAAATGTTCAATATTTAAAAGCTTATATATTAAACCTAATATTAGTCTGTGACTGCTCATTATGTAACCATCATTATCATCGTTTAAATCTGTATGGTTTACTAACGTGAGGCTGTAATAACATGAAAAATGATGATAAATAACTTGAGTCCAAATAAATAAACTTAACTTATGTACTGTCTTAGTATTGAAATTAATTATTTAAATCAAAATAGATTTATTGCCAAAAATATTACTAGAGCTCATGGTTTAATTTTATATGAAAATTAATTTGGTAGTATTTATTGTAAAATAAAATTTCGCTATTTTTTTCATCCTAGATTTTTAATGACTTAACATATTTCTATGTAAGCAATTTTATTTAAAGTGAATGAGAGTATTATGCTCGTTATAAATGTGTGTTCAAGTTTTCAGGGTTGGTCCTGAAGTTCAGAAATAATGAGATCGATGAAAGAGTTCTTTTTCTATGTAAGAGCTGACGAAATCATGAATTTCGGAGAAAATTTTGAACTTTAAACCATGGGAATGTATGATTGTATGTATGTTTGTATAAATGTATGATATGAATGAATTTTGATGTATATTTTTAAATCACTGATAATGGTTGCTATGTATGTATGTGTTTTATAATGTGCCTCACTCATGTTGATAGTTAACAGAGAGAAAAACTCACATCATTTTGGATTCTTATAGTGACTCAATATGAATGTAGTATTTTTGTAAATATTTTTAAACATTTAGATCTGTTCTGACGTTTTCGTTGTGTCTGGTAGTAGTTATTGGTTTATTTAGTATTTTCTTTCATTTTTTGTGTAGATTCTATAAAAGAGGACATGCTGCTTAAAATAAAGGGTCAAAAGATTTTTGCCAAAAAAATGAAAATAGCTAGAAATGGATTAGAAAATCGGCATTATAGTTTGATGGATTTTATTTGCTTGGAAGTGACTGATTTAGTTTGTTTTATTATAATTGTAATTTAACTAGTTAGTGTTCAAAATTTTGACAATCTTTATGTAAAGTGTGCTTTTTCTTTGTGTTTTGTCTTATAATGAATGAAAATTGAGAATAGTTTTTCGAAGCAAGAAATTTACTAAATTTCATTTGCAGAAGCTTTTTATCTACATTTCAAATTGCTTTTCTAGTTTTTGTCTTTTAATATCAAAGTAAATTGGTCTAGAGTTAATTATTACTGGTATTCATTAATACTGCCTTTCGACTACTTGTATTTAAATCAAAATTCAAGGTTTTGTTCTTTGTTTCTTTGAGCTAAGCTTTACCTACCAATTACAAAAAACACTATCATGTCTATTTGCAATTAAGAGAAGCATATTTTCTATAAATTTACACAATTTTAAGGTTTTGGGATCATTTCTGATTAAAGTTTGTGTTCATAGTGTTAGCATTTTTTTGGCCTTTGATGGTGAAAACATTTCTTTTCCTCTGCAAATAATGGCCAAGAGAAGCTCTCCATAAAATATCTAAACATGCAGCACCCCTCACCTAGCATAATAATGTTTGTATAATTTATTTCTAAATTTTATTTGTTTGTACTTTGTGGGTTTTACCAAGGATGTACTGTCCTTCATTTTTATTAGCTATTTTGTGTATTATTAATAAAACTTAATCTTAGAACAACTTAATGAAAATTTTAGATTTTGAAATTACGATCATTGGTTTTTTTTCTAGAATGATATTATAGTTGATGCCATTCTTGCTATGCCTATATATTTTATATACTTTTGTATTAAACATTTATCAAGCTATATTTAATTACTTTTCATTACTATCTAATTAATATTTATTCTCTTTATTATTATTAATCCATAATGAAATATTACATTATAATATAATATATATATATAATATAGATATAGAATAAAATAATTTAAAAGTATACAAAACACTTTCTACCATTATCCATGGTGAACATTTGTCTTTGCTTTCTTTTCATTTGACATTTATTTTCTTTGTGTTTATTTTCAATTCTCTTTTTATTATTTTGTGATTCTATTGAATAAGTGATGTATTTGAATTCATTCAGTGAATCTGTATTTTGCTTATGTGATGTACTTTGTAGTAAAATTTTAAAAACACACGTTGGCTTTGTTATATTTTATATATGGCTCCTTCCTCTTTATTTTGAACAATTTGGAGATCTTCTACGCTGGTATGCATTTAGTTTATCATAATTTATTTTACCTTGATTGTGAAACAAGTTCTTACAACTTAGATTTATCACTTTCCTGGTCCCTAAGTACTTAGCTAGTAGGATAAAGTTTCTTGCTCAAGAAACAACAAGGTAGGTTTTTGATAGGATTCGAACCAATGCAGAGATGGCTATCCAATGATTACCCGTCCGATGTTGTAACTACTTGGCCACACCCGCTCCTACATCTATACAGCTATATAGGTCAGTGGTTACATGATTTGTCTGTTTTATATGACTTCCATCTGTTGAAAAGAGGAAGAGATTATTCTATATCTCAAAAAGGGACAGTAGGCAGAAGAAATGGACAGTACACATTTAAGGGGGTTGGTGTTTCAAAGTACATGTACCTTTTCCACATTGGAAGGCGCAAAAAAGGTCAGGGCGCAGTGCCCTGTGATTCTGCTTTAGAATAATTGTTTAAAGATGATTAATTTGAGCGGTTATGTATGATAAGTACTGTTATATGAAGACATAATGATACAGGAAATTAGTATCTGGTTTTTTGTTACTTCAATTATCATTATCTTCATACTTCAAACTCTCGTTTCCATTTATGTGATGAAGATTATATTAGTGCTACTTTTCACAAAAAATCTTACGAAAAAAGATATCTTAAGTCAAATTTATAATTTTGCAGTTCAAAGTCAGACAAATATTAAACATAAGTATGATATGATATCCAAAAGGTATACAATAGTCTACATAATTCAATAATATTTTGAATTGATGATAGTAAAAATGACTTGCTTTTGACTTACGATGATTTTTATCGTGAGATTTTTTGTGAAAAGCGCCATAGTACTTTACTCAAAGATAAGTGTGAACTATACAGTAAATATTGACCTTTGATCTTCTTATAATAACATCAAGTGTCCTTGATACAAGGTCAAATACAATTATAGAACATTTGTTTCATACATTTTTTCCGAAACATTATCTTCACTAAACGTGTTGAAAGTTTAAAATATCTGAACATTAGAACAGCAAAACAATAACTAAGTATATGAACTTTAATTATAACTTGTTCACACAATCCGATAGAAAATAATTTTGACCTACCGCATAACACTTACATACCGCTTGTTTCATAATTTTATAAGTAATGTTCGTGTGAACATTGACAGTCCAAACTGTTCATGTATATACCATCTGTAACACACAATCATAATTAAAGCCGGTTGGTACTATTCCGAACCTCTAAAGTCATTACACATGTGCATTAATATACTACAGTTAAGTTCCATTAATAATAATAATACTGGACTAATAAGTTAATTGTTATGATAATCAAAACCTATTAATTAAAAGAGGAATGGTCTGTCGTAATATAGGAACTATATTATTTCTATTCAAATCAAGCATAAAATATAGAAATCGCATGATTTTACAATAGCGGAACTTTACTGTTGTACAAATGTACCTTTGTTCGAGAATGTGCGGACAATCTGATCATATCGTGTTTACATATAATGTCTTCACGTACAAGTATCCAATGATTATTTAAGCAAGATAATATGTACATTACAAATGTTACAGGGAATGTGTAACCAAGGATTTCACGTTATCCCTAACCAAGTCAAGGAATTCACGTAATCCTTGGTGTTTTTAGGGATTACGCGAAATCCTTGATTTCGGTAGCGAACACGGGAAATCCCTAAAATATTATTTCATTTTTACACAAATTCCGTGACTCAATTACTGATACAGATCTTGTTGATTAGCGATGATATTCTTACATGAAATGGCTATCAAGTAAAAAACACTTAAATTTTTGACAGCAAAAGTTTTAAGCAAATGGCATTTTCATTTTTCTAACAATTATAATATTTACAACATATGACGTGTATTCAAACTGTCTATAATCGTATGTACTACAAATAGTAAATTTGTTTTAAATATTTGGTAATCTACTTGTTACAAATTGAAAAACTAAATTTCACACTTTGTTATCAACACCTTTAATGACTTATTTGTTTGTACAGGTCAAGCTGTTATGGCACCTGGAATTACATAAATCTAAACTTTCAGACGTTTGGAGGACTTTGTTTTGCAACTTGTTTTACATGAACTTTAATAAAACCTTGGCCGTCACCAATGGACTGCGCTCTAGCAGCAGCCCTTACTGATACTATGTTCTGTTGGTTAACGTTTCTCTCCCTTAGTCCTTGGTAGGCAGTTACCGTAAATTGGCTTCTGCAAAACTTGGAATCTAAAATTCCGTATATAGTACCCAGGGTGTAATTTTGGGATTTTCAATTTGGTGAACTGTTTTCCTTTTTTCAAACTAACAGCAATTATCTTAATAGTGTATAAATACAATGTCCAGTTTGTAGGCAAAACAAACAAATATGATTATATCGATGTTTTGGAAACCCAAGCTTTAATACTATATAAGAGATATGTAGATGTTCTAGCGGGGCGTACTTTCATGGAGTTTGATTATGAAATATAATATACGTGTTGCTACGGAGTTCAACCCAACAACAACAACAACAACAAACAAAAGGTAAAATAATTATGTACTGTTGCTGCATAACAATAGAACACAGTTTTTAACTAAAATATAGCCTTAGTCTTAGAGTAATGCATCTGTAGTTGTGAAAACTGCTCAAAACTTACAATTTGAATTCACAAACATACGGAAAGAATTCGCTACATATGGCATTACTCAAGGAAACAAAATTATTTGATTCATTTATTAAGATCACACATTTGCTGCTATACCACGCGTCATGAGAAGAACGAATCCAAACTTTATCAGTAACTCTTCTGATGAGTTTCCACACAAAATCCTTTTCGACATCACTGCTAACTCTAACAAGCCTTGCTCCCATTTTGGAACAAGCGTCTGACGCCTGTTGCCTGGTTGCCTTCGATGAAGAAACCACATAACAAGAACGTTCAAATTTTACGCCATTTTCCTTCAGACAGGTTTCTTGCATTGAAACATCCTCAGGGTTTCGATTCTTTTTCGGTTTTCCTCACAGTCGTTCTCATTTTTTATCATTGTCTTAAGTTGAACAGTCTTACTTTCATCAACTTCTTGTGCTTTCCTTACTTTTTCCAACTCTGCTTCGACTTTAACTTCAATATCAGAGTAAAATTTATTGGCTTTTAAACTCATTTGGTTCAGTTTGTCATCAACAGTAAGGTCCAGTTTAAACATGAATTCATCTGCCATGTTTGTAAAGTTTGAAAGCGCACTAATCTGTATATTCAAAAGAGAATATAATAAAAATTATTTGTCTAATAAAAAGGATTGAAACTGTTTCAATAAAAATTATAGTCTTATATTGTAAATTCACAAATGTATTTAAACTCTTTATTACAACGGATATCATTCCATAAACCCAAATTTCCAAACAGGTGCAAACAATGTTCTAGCCCCAATCCATTCGGCTCATTTTCATTCCAATTTGTAAAAGTTAACGACTGTTCACTTGAATGCCATTTCCAAACGCCATCAATCTCCAAATCAGAAGCACCAAGCCATGTCACATCAGTATCTTTATAGGTGGGAACTGCTTGGTTGATATTAACTAAAAATTCATTTTCTGCTTCGCTGTTTACTTCAACAAGCCTTGCTCCCATTTTTGAACAAGCGTCTACCGCCTGTGGCCAGGTTGTCATCGATGAAGACACCAAATAACAAGAACTCTCAAATCTAATGCCATTTTTCTCCAGACAGGTTTTCAACAACGAATCTTCATTTTTTTCAATTCTTTTTCTAATTTCATCAAAGTCATTCACATTCTTTATCATAGCTTCAAGTTGAACAGTCTTACTTTCAGTAACTTCTTTTGCTTTCCTTACTTTTTCCAACTCGGCTTCGACTTTAACTTCAATATCAGAGTAAAATTTATTTACTTTTAGACTCAATGAATTCACTAAGTCGTTGAGTTTAATTTCCATCAGTTCCTCAGATTGCTTCAATGATATAACAATATTATTGTTCAATTCTTCCATAGATGTTTTGAAGCCGATAAATTGTTCATTCAATGATTTGTTCAAATTTGCAAAGTCATCAACATGTCGCTGCATGACTTGGTTGGAACTGTTTTCTAGGTCAGAGTTCATTTGGTTCAGTTTGTCACCAACAGTAAGGTCCAGTTTAAACATGAATTCATCTGCCATGTTTGTAAAGTTTGAAAGCGCACTAATCTGTTGATTCTTCAATCCCTCAATTTCTATTTTGAATTCTTCAGTACGTTTCCTGAGCTCTGTCTTTTCAGTAGTAAATCCCTTAGTCATCAGTTTACTTCTTTCTTCCATCTGTTTGACCACATTTTCGATAGTGTCCATTTTAACATTTTGGTCACCTGTCTCGTTTTCATGTTGTATGCTTATTAAACCTTCCTTTGAAGAGTTAAACAAGCGCCATATTTGTTCTATTTCATATCGCAATGTAACTTTATCTTCATAAACTTTATTTTCTAGCGTTGACAATTTTTCTTTTAGTGCACTCAAGCTATGTTCAAACTTCCGAATTCTGTCACAATCACTGAATTTGATCATATATACGATGAGCAGAGCACCAAGATAAAACATAAACCTCAATAATTCCATTTTGTTTAAACTAGTCTTTCTAAGACGTGTTGACAATCATCCAGTATACCTGTCTCACAAGAGAACAGAACTAGAATAATCCTTATGAAACTACAGGCGACTTCTGAAAATCTTGATAATTTACTTTACATTGCTTCCAAGAAATTGTCTTGTTGAGGGGTGATCCTAAAATACCTTCTTATGTTTTTCTTTAAAATGTGTAATGTAAGTAATGAACATATTAACTCAAAATTTAGTAACAGTATGTTTACTAACATCGTATATTGTCTCGTCGAATTTGTACTTGTTTCTTGACTTTAGCTTATTCTTGTCGACGATTTTAATTAACGTTTTATGCCGCATTAGATGAAACCAAATGTTATAAAAATGTTATAAAAATGCTTACAATGCTTTGGAAGCTAGAACTATGTGTATATGTTAATATAAATTTTACAATATTGGCAATCATCTTCTGATAATTATAGGTGAAAACGGATTGCATGTACACGTATATTCTTTATAAACGTGATATACATGTATATTTAATAAAATATATTATAAAACCAATAATAATAGTTTTCACCACCAGGATTAAATTACAATATAAATGTTGGTGTGTGTGAAAGTTTGGGTTGCAGATCTGGTCGAATATTTTTATTGGACAGCCCACGGATACTGAGTCTATGCACGTGTTTTGCGTGTTTTCTCATAATGAACGTTTTGATGCATTTAAGTGTATACGCAATATAATGAACTAGTTTATAGATGCTTAGCTGGAATGCTTACAAATATTCCTGCGTAGTTTCCAGAGAGAATCTCCATCAGGTTTATTGTTTACAAAACCTACATATCTTGGCTTCATCATAAACAAAATATATATATTACAAAATTTACTACAGGATAAGATTTATATTTTAATCGCAGGAGGTTCAGTAGAATTGTTTTCTCTTACAGTCTTCGAAATTATTTATCACTTACATGATTACATTTATCATTATTTACAGTCTCGTTTTAATGTGTACAAAGTATTGGACAGTCTGTTTTTCTCGATTGTCTTTTCATGCATTTTCCGCATTGTCTTAATCAGCGTTACCATCTAAATGTAATTCTGAATGTCCCTCGCAAATACTGAAAAAATATAGTGTGGGGTTTGATTTTATTCTGCTCTTGTATCACTATAAGGGCTCAGATTTTCATCGTTCAAATACGGAGTTTCATCATCCAATTACCACAATTATCTTACCTTACACCCTGCCAAACGACACCTTGAAAGCCGGAAATGATCGTTTAATCGTATTGGTTTGAAAGTTTAATATATAAATATATATCGGATGATATATATCAAATAATGACTCAGTCGTACAAATGTATCATATGTAAGATGCAACATGTTCTTGTTACTACACTGAAGATTAATCACATAGTGAAGAGTGGTTATGAGATATACATGTACGTATATAATTCCTTCAACATTCCAAAATACTAGCGGTCACATTGGTGGGTATTATACTGATCAGGACGTGGAAAAAAATGGGTCAATTTGTCCACCTTCACGCTTAAGGGCTTTTTCAAGATGGCCTTATTTCATAACATAATAACAAATATATAACTTGACCAAGTTTTTCCCTGGGTGGTTGTCAGTCAAAAACACTTAAAACCCGATACAAGTTACATGACATTGCTGGAGCGGAACAAAAGGGACGAAAATGCATGTTTTGCTTTTTGTCAACCCTAAATGATCCTGTTTTTGGTGATAAGGGAGCTGCATCCCCATTTATACTCAGGTGACAAAAAGGAAGCACATTCTCCCTCGTGCCCCGTCCGGAATGCTTCCTGAGATTTTTGATGATGTTGGCTGACCCAAAAATATCATTTTTTTAGGAAACTTTCTTTTAGAGGAATGCACTTAATCCAGTTAAAAACATCGATTTCATGTCATGTGGCGGTCATTTGTAAGGGGTCCAGACAGGTTAACAAGGAATTGGAAATTGGCCTTTTCATATATCACATGAAAATGAACAACGAAGTTTTGAAAAGTGACTCAACACACAATGAGTTTGTTAGAGTTTAATAGCGCATCATCACATACAGTTTATGATGAGCAATGATTTGAAACAAAACCAAAACATTAAGAACTACGTACATTTGGAAACAATTACAATTTAATATCGAAATGTTTGTAAATGCACATCAGTCATCTAACCAGCCACGCCCATCGAGCTGTTAGAGAACGCAACAGAATATCGTGTTCGATTCTCGGTCACAACTGACTATATACACTTCAATAAAAAACGATATTTTAGTATCGATCAGTTTCCATATAGGAGAAGAAGTCGGCTCCATAGGGAAGGTAAGCGAGAACTGGTAAAGTAAGGTGCCCAGAAATGATGTTAAATAATTCTACCGGCGTAAAAAACAGTAAAAAGTGTTGATTAACACCGTGAAAAACATTGAAAACAATCAGACTCTTCTTAATCGAGCTAAATTTCCAACAAGTTTTAGTCGTAAATTTTATGCACTGCAAATAGTTTGATTCCATCACAAACGACAACGACAAGATATTTCATACAGTTTGTTGGTTCTTCAGTTAAGAACATTTACAGCAAGGATGATAGTTCAATGCATAGATAAGACATACTCTGAACGTTAACAACTTCAGCTTTGCTCGAGATTTTCACCTCTAAAGCTACAGTCCAATATGTGGTGGAGTTATATAAAATTGTTCCCTGGTTGTACACCACACAGGAATGGATTTTTTTTATAAGTTATAAAACACTTATTAAATTCATAGATGATTTATTATTTGAACACTATTATTTATACATAAAGTCCAGGAATTAAAAGCCAAAGAATAAAATATAAAATCCACATATAATTTAACAATAACGACTAGGTGGCAACTGGCAACCTCTGGCCTAGGCAGCTAGCCTATATATAGCGAGGTATCCCGCCAAAATACTAGTTACCCATGAATAAAAGTGAAATCCGTGCATACCGGAGCACCATTCCATGGGTACAGCAAACCATTTCCTGACCCGGAGCACTAAACAAAACATATAAAATAAAGCACAAAACAAACGTGCACACCGGAGCACTCACACAACAAAGTGTAAAACATACGTGCAAACCGGAGCACTAAAATAACTCAATAAAGAAAGTAACTGTGCGTACCGGAGCACTAAATATAATTATGTAGCACTTGCATACTGGGGCACAAAATAAATCAACTATTAAAAATACAGTAAGAATCGCGTTCTCCGCGACACCATAAAACATGAAAAAAGCCGCGAGGGTACCGTACTCGCGCCGTGCGAGGACCTGTACGAACTCTTGCGTACCCGTACGGACTGTTTCAAAGTCATATCGTGCACAAAATCGTGGCCGAATATGGATTAAACTTGCATATCTTCCAGCTACGGCTCCATACGGGTGTCTTGTTTTTGTATAAATGTATGATATGAATGAATTTTGATGTATATTTTTAAATCACTGATAATGGTTGCTATGTATGTATGTGTTTTATAATGTGCCTCACTCATGTTGATAGTTAACAGAGAGAAAAACTCACATCATTTTGGATTCTTATAGTGACTCAATATGAATGTAGTATTTTTGTAAATATTTTTAAACATTTAGATCTGTTCTGACTTTTTCGTTGTGTCTGGTAGCAGTTATTGGTTTATTATACCCCCGCTTCGAAGAAGAGGGGGGTATACTGTTTTACCCTTGTCCGTGCGTCCGTCCATCCGTCCGTCCGTCCGTTACAAAATTTCCGTCGCAGTTTTCTCAGCAACTATATCATGCAGCAGCCTCATACTTTGCATATTGCTTCATCCCATAGTCCCATATGGTGTAAAGCGATTTCATGCTCCTTGCTCATCTACTTCCTGTTTGTCGAATATTTTTAGATTTTGGCGGGGGTATCACTAGTGAGCATTAGCTCACAGATTTACTTGTTTAGTATTTTCTTTCATTTTTTGTGTAGATTCTATAAAAGAGGACATGCTGCTTAAAATAAAGGGTCAAAAGATTTTTGCCAAAAAAATGAAAATAGCTAGAAATGGATTAGAAAATCGGCATTATAGTTTGATGGATTTTATTTGCTTGGAAGTGACTGATTATTGTAATTTAACTAGTTAGTGTTCAAAATTTTGACAATCTTTATGTAAAGTGTGCTTTTTCTTCGTGTTTTGTCCTATAATGAATGAAAATTGAGAATAGTTTTTCGAAGCAAGAAATTTACTAAATTTCATTTGCAGAAGCTTTTTATCTACATTTCAAATTGCTTTTCTAGTTTTTGTCTTTTAATATCAAAGTAAATTGGTCTAGAGTTAATTATTACTGGTATTCATTAATACTGCCTTTCGACTACTTGTATTTAAATCAAAATCAAAATTCAAGATTTTTGTTCTTTGTTTCTTTGAGCTAAGCTTTACCTACCAATTACAAAAAACACTATCATGTCTATTTGCAATTAAGAGAAGCATATTTTCTATAAAGTTACACAATTTTAAGGTTTTGGGATCATTTCTGATTAAAGTTTGTGTTCATAGTGTTAGCATTTTTTTGGCCTTTGATGGTGAAAACATTTCTTTTCCTCTGCAAATAATGGCCAAGAGAAGCTCTCCTTAAAATATCTAAACATGCAGCACCCCTCACCTAGCATAATAATGTTTGTATAATTTATTTCTAAATTTTATTTGTTTGTACTTTGTGGGTTTTACCAAGGATGTACTGTCCTTCATTTTTATTAGCTATTTTGTGTATTATTAATAAAACTTAATCTTAGAACAACTTAATGAAAATTTTAGATTTTGAAATTACGATCATTGGTTTTTTTTCTAGAATGATATTATAGTTGATGCCATTCTTGCTATGCCTATATATTTTATATACTTTTGTATTAAACATTTATCAAGCTATATTTAATTACTTTTCATTACTATCTAATTAATATTTATTCTCTTTATTATTATTAATCCATAATGAAATATTACATTATAATATAATATATATATATAATATAGATATAGAATAAAATAATTTAAAAGTATACAAAACACTTTCTACCATTATCCATGGTGAACATTTGTCTTTGCTTTCTTTTCATTTGACATTTATTTTCTTTGTGTTTATTTTCAATTCTCTTTTTATTATTTTGTGATTCTATTGAATAAGTGATGTATTTGAATTCATTCAGTGAATCTGTATTTTGCTTATGTGATGTACTTTGTAGTAAAATTTTAAAAACACACGTTGGCTTTGCTATATTTTATATATGGCTCCTTCCTCTTTATTTTGAACAATTTGGAGATCGTCTACGCTGGTATGCATTTAGTTTATCATAATTTATTTTACCTTGATTGTGAAACAAGTTCTTACAACTTAGATTTATCACTTTCCTGGTCCCTAAGTACTTGGCTAGTAGGATAAAGTTTCTTGCTCAAGAAACAACAAGGTAGGTTTTTGATAGGATTCGAACCAATGCAGAGATGGCTATCCAATGATTACCCGTCCGATGTTGTAACTACTTGGCCACACCCGCTCCTACATCTATACAGCTATACAGGTCAGTGGTTACATGATTTGTCTGTTTTATATGACTTCCATCTGTTGAAAAGAGGAAGAGATTATTCTATAACTCAAAAAGGGACAGTAGGCAGAAGAAATGGACAGTACACATTTAAGGGGGTTGGTGTTTCAAAGTACATGTACCTTTTTCACATTGGAAGGCGCAAAAAAGGTCAGGGCGCAGTGCCCTGTGATTCTGCTTTAGAATAATTGTTTAAAGATGATTAATTTGAGCGATTATGTATGATAAGTACTATTATATGAAGACATAATGATACAGGAAATTAGTATCTGTTTTTTTGTTACTTCAATTATCATTATCTTCATACTTCAAACTCTCGTTTCCATTTATGTGATGAAGATTATATTAGTGCTACTTTTCACAAAAAATCTTACGAAAAAAGATATCTTAAGTCAAATTTATAATTTTGCAGTTCAAAGTCAGACAAATATTAAACATAAGTATGATATGATATCCAAAAGGTATACAATAGTCTACATAATTCAATAATATTTTGAATTGATGATAGTAAAAATGACTTGCTTTTGACTTACGATGATTTTTATCGTGAGATTTTTTGTGAAAAGCGCCATAGTACTTTATTCAAAGATAAGTGTGAACTATACAGTAAATATTGACCTTTGATCTTCTTATAATAACATCAATTGTCCTTGATACAAGGTAAAATACAATTATAGAACATTTGTTTGATATCTTGATAAGAGGAAAGTAAACAAGTCAAAGTCAAAGATATAAAAGACCTTGTGTAGTTCAATTAAAGCCAAAGGTGGAACCAGGAAGGGGTTCAAGACATCATGATTTTTAAACATTGTTTTACACCACCTTAATGTTCCTAGTTAACTGATTTGACAGGAAAACTGACAATTAATCTATGGGTTGTGGGTTCAAAATCATAGTGGAATCTTAATACCTTTATGAAGTCTGGAGATATTTTTTTATTTACCGGGTGTAAGGCCATTCTCCCTCTTACTTGGTACTTATTTATCAAGAAAGGCAGTTGTCTTCCTTTAGTGAAGGTACATGCTTGGTACTTGGTTAAAAACTTGGATTTAGAGATCTAAACCTGTTCAGGGATTACAAGTTGGACAACTGATTGCAAATACAATGTATATGTATATGACTGAAAATGTTGAAATGTTGTTAGAACCATACTTTACATCACTTGGAATACCATGCAATGTGTAGAAATTGGTAAATGTGCTTTCATTTCCGTTGTAATCTGCCCCCATTAAATATGTGATTTTTTTAGCCTCTTGGTATATTTATTGGATCCAGCCCTGAAAATTCATTATAGGAGACTTATTAACTGTATCTCTCATACATAATAAATTCCATAAGTAAATTCTTTTTATTCCTTACAGATTGAACTCAGATGAAAGACTCACTTGCCTTTTTATTGTGTTCCTTCAAATACTCATTACATTTTGAATGAATAAATTTATGATTATTTTTTTCTTAATCTCATTAATTAGTTTAAATCAATAATAACATTATAGGCTTTGGAAATGTACCTTTCATACTGTTATAATTTTAATTCTAGAAATTAGAGAGAAAAAAAAATCAATTCAGGTATAAAATCTGATGAACGTAAAGTTGGAACGATCCTTCTGCTGTGTCTGCTGGCAGAAGGTGAATCAACAGCAGAAGGATCAATCTTTCTGCTGGGTCTGTTGGCAAAAGAATTGAATTATAACAGAAAGATGTTTCTGTTGGCAAAAGAATTGAATTATAACAGAAAGATGTTTCTGTTGGCAAAAGAATTGAATTATAACAGAAAGATGTTTCTGTTGGCAAAAGAATTGAATTATAACAGAAAGATGTTTCTGTTGGCAGAAGGATTGAATTATAACAGAAAGATAGCTTTTTCATCTTCATCTCTATTCAAAAGATAAATAATAATGTACAATACATTTCTTTCAGAATTGAAATATGATTCTGAGTTCTGACATAAAAGAATGAGATGTTGTCAGATTTTTCTGAATACAATAAATTACGCAGTTATCTCCCCTAGCTTATTTAATTAATAGGCCCTCGAATAAATTTATCACTGAAGCAGCTACAATAAGGCCATGTTTACAAGCGCGGATCTACAAGTTCATAAAAAGTGACATTTTTAAAAGTACCTAAAATACAATAGAAACAGGGGATATGTTTTGTGGGTTGAAGCCGTATATATAGTCTAATCAAATGTTTTATTTGCATCTTGGAGAACATGATATTCTTGTGAGGATGCAGGTGTAGTCCTACCTTCCATTTCTCTGTGATGTGACGCTTTTAAGTACAGCAAAACATATAGAGTGATCATAGTGTATAATTAGTGTTTCGATGATTGGTCTTAAAAAAATATTTCCTTTAGAAGGTTCTTTTTTCTCTTTTTAATCTCCATTAATTTCAGACTTTTATGGGTCTACAAGTTAACAAGTCAAAAAAGTTGGTTACGTCTCCGCATATAAGTTTGGATTCGTCGAGCTCGCTTTGAGGCTTTGCCTTAGTCATATTAAGTAAAAACATATGCAAAGACTACATGACATTGGCTTTAAAATGATGTACAGTTTGTAGAAATATAATGAAAAATAAAAAAGTTAAGGAGTGGGTCCATGCAATCTTTGCGATTTTGGGGGGTATAATATCGATGGACTAAAATACATACAATTAGTTGTTAGTTCACGTGTGCTGGACAGAGTTGTGTTCAAATGCATGATTATAAATTACTTCTTATCCGATTTTGTTCATCTTAACCTTTTTGAAAATGGCATTGTCATAACTTTCAAATGATAAATTATTTTTAAATATATATTCATGAACAAAAAATATAAAGGTGGATCCATTTGCTCTAACAAATTAAAAAACGCGAAAAAATTATCACATAATACATCTAAGTTTGAACGTATGTAGAAATCGTTTTAATAATCCGATTTTAAATATAAAACATGCACGAAAACTACATTACAATGGCTTTAAAATGATGCAATTTTTTTCAAAAATATGTTGAGAAATAAAGAAGATAAGGGGTGGGTCCATGGAATCTTTGCGATATTTTTGGGGTAAATACTTTAGGTATACTTAGGTAGGGTTTCCGATTCAGGATCGTTTTGTTCCTCTATATCGGACTCTAAAATAGTCTCTATGTTTCCGGTGATGTTAGCTCTATAGTCGTTGTATAATTGGTCTTGGCTCTGCCAGATTTTATCAAGTCTATTTTTAAATGAGTAAACAGATGGTGCTGTGACAACGTTGTCTGGTAGATTGTTCCAAAGTTTGGCACATCTTATTAGGAATGAGTTTTTCCTTAGTTCAGTTTTTGCTCTCTGGGGATCAACTTTAAGCTGTTCCCATGAATTCCTGTTCTTGGCGCTGCATCTTTCCAAAGTTTAATAAAAGTTGCAGATTTTGAGTCATATATGTTGTTTACTATTTTATAAAGTTCAATCATATCTCCCCTTGTTCTTCTGTAGTTAAGTGATGGTAGCTTTAATTTCTTTAATCTCTCATGGTAGGGTAAATCTTTAAAACCAGACAGTTGTTTGGTTGCTCTACGCTGAACGCTTTCTATCATATCTATGTGTTTTAGCTTATATGGATGCCATACCGAGCTTGCAAATTCAAGATGAGTCCTGACAAGTGTCTTATATAGTGAGGTAAATAACTGTGCATCCATGTGATGAAATGTACGCCTCAAAAGTGCAAACATAGAGTTAGCTTTGTTTATTTTCTCGCAGATATGTTTTTCAAAAGATAGTTCTGCGTCTATTAGTACACCAATGTCTTTCTCTTCAAAAGTTTCTTGTAAAGTTGTTTGTAATAGACTGTAGCTCTTGGAGATGGTTGGTTTTCCAATGTGCATATGTTTACATTTATCAGGGTGGAATTTCAAAAGCCAAGTTTCACTCCATTTGCTCAGTGTATTTAAATCCGTTTGAAGTTGTTCTGTATCTTCTTTCTTAGTAATAATATTGAAAATTTTTGTGTCGTCGGCAAAGAGGAATACTTCAGATTTAACAGTACTGGGAAGGTCATTTATGAATATAACAAAAAGTAATGGTCCCAGCACCGAGCCTTGTGGAATGCCAGATGTCACTTTGGTCCAGGTAGATTTCTTGTCATTGACTGACACTTGTTGAACTCTGTCCTTCAAAAAGCTTTTTATCCAACCTAGTATGGATTCCTCAATTCCATAGCTCTTTAGTTTATTTACTAGTCTATTATGTGGCACTGTGTCGAATGCCTTCATGTAGTCCATATATATAACATCAATGGAGTTCCCCTCATCTATTGCTTCAGTCCATTTGTCCAAAACATTTAAGAGTTGTAAAGAGGTTGATCGCCCTGATATAAATCCATATTGTTTTTCAGTGAATAGTTCATTATTTTTCATATGTTTGATTATGTGGTCTCGGATGATTGATTCCGTCACTTTACATACTACTGAGGTCAAGCTGACTGGTCTGTAGTTTCCTGCTAGGTAAGTTTTTCCTTTTTTGAAGATTGCACTGATCTGTGCTTCTTTCCAGCTATTTGGTACGGTATTTTCCTTCAATGGCTGGTTAAAAATTATTTCTAAGGGTTTGGATATAGTTGTAGATAGTTCTTTTAACAGTCTAGGATGAATTTTATCCGGGCCAGGAGATTTATCAGTTTTTAGCTTATTAAGAGCTTTAGTTATGTCTTTCTCTTTAATATATAAATCAGGAAGTTTTGTATGAATATGAATATTTATATCGGACATCTGAGGTATATCTCCATCTGGTTCTTGAGTGAATACACTTGTAAAGAAGTTTGCAAGAATATCAGCTTTCTCCTGATCATCATCAGTCTTTTCAGAATTATGATCTGTCTGATCAGTGAGTAGTCCTCGATTCCAGATTTTGTTTTTGATTTTGACTTTATGTAATTCCATATAGCCTTAGGGTTTTTCATGGCATTGGCAGCAAGGTTTTGTTCATGTTTTTTTTAAAGTTTTTTTGTGTTAAAGTTCTTACTTGATTTCTAACTTAGTTATATTTTTCTCTTATTTGTGGGTCTCTTGTCTCGATTGATTTCTTACACAGTCTATGTTTCTCTTTTATTTTTTCTATAGTTTTTTTATTAATTGGAAATTCACCTTTCTTTTTGTTAGAAGACTTTATGACTCTTGTTGGGATATGCCTATTTCCAGTTCAGAAAGTTTGTCTTGAAAGTTAGACCAGTTAACATTAATGTCATTTTCCAGACTTATAAATTATCGATGAAAAATGAGTCATATTCAACCTTATTTAATATACATATTTTGTTTACATTTTTGGAAACTGTGTTGTCTTAGCTTTCTAACAATACCTTCATATAAAGAATATAATAATTCATTATTAAGAAAGTTAAGGGGTGGGTCCATGTAATCGTTACATTTTCTCTAAAAAACATAGGTGGGTCCGGGGAATACACCTGTCCCCAAATTATTAACCAAAGCATTCCGAATAGAAATGGCGGATCTCTCAAAAAGATAAAAAAATGTATTATTGAGACGTTTCGGTCCAGTACAATTGAACTAGACATTGAAATATTGACAAAATGACTGATTTATTAGAGGAAATGATAATTAATGGCGAGAACGAAGTAATGAAGGTGTGAATCTATTCTTTGTATTTGATTACTGCTTGTCTTTTAGTGACACAATGTTAACGGACATCGACTTTTTCGTAACAGCACTAATACCCCTATTCATTTAATTTCTTTCTATTTATACTTATACGCTATAGTTTAAATATCCATGAATTCATGATCAGAAAAATGTTATCATCCAACTTATATCGCCATGGCCAACAGACAAGTGCCTATTTCTGTAGTGTGGCTAGAGTTACGGAAGTTCCGTAACTGTAGACAACCCTGCCAGGGTTTGCGGAGATTATTTTATATGACATTTAATTCAAATAATTACACCAATAACAAACTAAAGCTCTATTCAAACGTAAAACCTGAAAAATTATTGAGAATTAATTTTTTTATTTATATTACATAAATGTCTATTATCAAATTCTGTATAACTGCATTTAGTTTTTTACATAATAAAATAAAAAAAGTGATATAAAAATTATATATTTTCACACAATATAGTAGCTTAATAAATTCATTTTATTTTTTTACAAAATATTTAATGATATTTAATTTGAACAAAAAACCAATTGAAATCAAAATGATTTAAATATTGTAACTTGCCTGATAATAGTAATATTACCACCACTGTATAGTATTAAACCAATCAAATTCAATTAATATAATTGATCGAAGTTTTCACACATTTTTACTCTATATATTATCAGTCTGGTGTCGTTAACAATTGCGTTTAAAGTTTTCAATTGAGCATATATTTCTGCCATTTATTGTCCGATCTTTATGAAACTTCATACAATGATAACATACCATGTGATGAACATAATTAGAAAGTAACCACAGCTCTACCTGGCTTTTTATGGATTATTTTCCTTTGTAATTTTTGCATTAAAGTTTTTAAATCCGACTTTAATGTGGTTTCCACATTACATTTCTTGTTTCTTTTTGCATATTTTAGCTAAAGACAACATTATCTTCCATGCAATTATCATCTAGATCAATAAGAACAGTTGGATCTGAGAACACAGAGAGTATTAACTGTAGGATATTGAGAGAGAAATGCAAGTTAATGGAGTCTCAGATAAGACAGTTTGAAGAAAGAAGATTGAATAGTAAGTTTTAAGTTTTACCTATGTATTTGACTTAGGGCCATCACAACTACTTACGTCTGAAATTGGTTCATGGTTTGCTTGAAATTAATAAGAAAATCCATTATTTTGCTTCAGGCATCAGGGGCATATAGCTTACAGGTGCCTTCACCTCCTGAAATTTCTATAAAATCATGCAGTTTTCCCCAAATTTGGAGTTCACCTTGTTTTTTGTTTTTTTTCTCTATCTATGAAATTGCAACATAATTTCTCCAATTGTTCTACATAAAAAAAACCTTAGGCCGTTTCCTCAAACACTGAATAAAGCCCTGTTAGACTAGTGTAAGTAAAAGAGTTTAGTACCTCCCATCTAATGAAAGAACCTGAGGGGTAGCTTCAAGGTCAAAGTAACTTGTCTATCCTGATTTCTATGTCTCGGCCACTTCAAATATATCTGAATGCAGTCATGCATTTACAATATTATTCTTATTTGATCCATTTCCATGGTTACCGTTTCATTCTACTGTCTATAAACTGAGTGTATAGTCAAATAATCTGTTAAGAAAACTGTTTTTCTTCATTTTCTTGCAGCAGCCAAACAATAGTAAAGTTTCAAATAGTGCACAAAATACTGTTTTTTTTTCTTAGTAAAAAATGTCCACATTGGCCCAGGTTGTAATTGTTTACTCTGAACCCTCTGCACAAATGATTTTTGCGCATGACCTAAGTTACAGCTGGATTGAATTTTGTGCAGATGATTTGAGCAAACTGTCAAAGCTTACAATATCATTAAATTTTATCGGATTTTTTGAGAAGAGAAAGTTACAAGTTATTTTATGCTCTATTCAATGTTATTTAAATTAATTGTCTGGAAAGAGAAACTAGGGGGAGGGAGGTAGTTTACATCATTAGTTGTTTTTATAGGTCACATGACTATAGACCTAGATATTTTCTCTAGTGGACATATTATGGCACATTCTGTGCCGGCTGATGGCTATGTTACTTACTTGATATAACAGGTATGTGATTTTTATTTGTTCGGGACTTCAGTCCTGAACAAATATATTTTCCGTATTTCAGACCCTTTCCCACTTTGAAAATTTACCGAATCCAGAAGTAGTCTCTCAGTATATATGTATAGAGCAAACAAAAAAGATCGTCTACTATGATGGGCGCATTAATACACTAGTAATCCGAACTATATCTCAAGCGTAAGAACATTCGCTGCTATGTTGTGCGTCTCAGTAGGGATGATTATGTCATCTTATGTAATAGAATGGTATCAAGGATTCAGTCATGACCCGTCGTTTGTGCCAGTTGTCAGTAGAGATGTTACATCGTCTTACGTAATAGAATGGTTCTGTGGGGAAAGTTTAAAGATCGTAGTTGATGAATTTGATGTTTGATGTTTGAATAGTGAAATTCATTTATTTTACATACAGATGCAGTATAATACATGTGGATGAATGATCACTTTTAAGGGGCAGTTATAGGAATGACCCTTTGACTTGTGCGAAAAAAATAAAAGTGTGCGCCTGTCCTGTTAACTTGCTATATTTATTAGTCGATTGTGTGAAGTGTTTTGAACTGTAAAAGTGTTGTTCTACCTATCAAAATAATATCACTGAACTGTTCTTTGTGTACAAATGTTGTTGGAGCCAGTAATCTAATTTCACTTTTCAAACCTGAACAAATTCAGTGCCTTCAGCGCTTTGATTTATATTTATTTCAGCATTACCCAAAAATGTAGATGTACAATATGTTGTTTTAAAAGATAACTTGATGAAAAGAATACAACAAAATAAAGAATGTTCATCATTTTTAAATATGCATCAGAAAGAGTGCCAAGAGCTGCTAGAAAGGTATTTCATGTAATGAGGGACTTTTGTCAGTTATCTTTCCTTAATAAAATCTGAAGCATTCCAATTGGTAAGTAGGTCCTACTAGGTGGAATCCTTAGATTTTATCATTGAAGTCCTATGTAAGGATAATAAAATATTTCTTCTAATTTTTTACTTGTTAATTAAGATATTATCAGGAGTGATGAAATTTAGATAGTTCTTTACCATAACAATACCAAGCTTGATTTTCAAACAAATTAAATGATTGTCAAAAAACTTATTTAAGATTAATTGTGGCAAATTGACATTGAAAGGTAAGGGTAAAATCTGAGTAATCCAATTGATTGGATCTACCTATTTGAAGAGTATACTAGGGGAATTACTGACTGAGTCCCTTATTTTATTATGAGTAACCTGTTTTTTATGTAATGATATTTGTTCTTTTAATGTTGTTTTTTTCAATTTAGGAATTTAGGGTAGGAAAATTCTATGAAAATTGTAGTATTAAAATTAGTACCATATTGACAATAAATTAAGAAACACTCAATTTCATAAATTATTTTTATGGCATACAAAACTATGTCAAATTTTAGTTTTTACACTGGGAGTAATGCCATGTCAACACAATTAAGGTTATTTGATAGCGGACCATGCACCTAACCTAGTTTTCCTTGACAATATCTATAACCAATACTCTCCTACTCTTACACTAGGCCGGCAACTTTTCTATAAACCTAATTTATGGAGGGAGAGTGATATTATTGTCAAATTTTCATGGATTGGTATAACTACCCAGTGTGGCATTCAAATTGTATCTTCTTTAGGACACTAGATTTGAAATCCCGCTCACTACCAACTGCACTAATGTACCAGTTGTGTTAAAATGTTAACTATACAACATATCTGTCTTGAATCATATAAAATTTAATAGTTTAATGCAAATTAAACTGTAGTACTGTCATTGCCTGAATCCACTAGCCTAAGGTTGGGACAATTGATTTAGGGTTTTGAAAATTTCTTATTTTAGATGCTTGTTGATTTCTGTGTTTATATGTGATATATAAAAAGTTTCATGTACATTTTGTTCACCTCAATTTTAAACAGTTAATTACAACTTGTATGGTATATTTTAGGGAGCTCGGTATAAATGAAGAATTAAAAGCTGTTGTTACTTCTATTGAAATGAAATTACAGGAGACAGAACAAGAGAAGTATTCTAAGTCAGAGTAAGTGTTAGCTTTAGTTGTTTTACCATCTTTAGTTTTAACTTCATCACAGAACAGGGATGGTGGAGCAGTTACAACGTTGGACTGGTAATCATTGGATAGCCAGCTCCACATTGGTTTGAATACAATCTTAAACCTACCCTGTTGTTTCTTAGAGCAAGAAACTTTATCTAACTAGCTCAGTACTAAGGGACCAGGAAGCTGACTGGAAAGTAATTAACCTGAGTTGTGAAACCTTGTTTCACAATCGAGCTAGAATAAATTAGCATAGACTAACTTCATCCCCTCCCTCTAATCACATTGAAAGCAGACTACTTAAGGTAGAATTCCCCTGGTACAAAAACTACATTTATGACCACAAAACAAAAATTCAGCATTTAATTGGTATTTAGTTGTACATCAAGAAATTAAACTGAAAGTTTGTATGCCTATCCATTGTTAAAAGTTAAGGGTCATAACTTTTCAAAGCACTTGTGTTTTACTTAAGCCTTGCCATTAATAAAGCATTCCTAAAGCCAAACTTTCCTTCCATGGCCTGCTTTGCCTTTTCAGGGAAAGTCTCCATTTGTATATATATATTTCTAGCTTTATTAGTTTGGAAGGACCCTTGGCAGGGGCGGATCCAGGATTTTTTTCAAGGCGAGGTCCAAACTTTCAAGCCACAACCACATTATACACTGTTTACAGAATAATACAACATTGTTTGAACATATCAATGATAAAAACTATATAATCATTAGATCTATGTTAAACACTAAGGCTTTCAAGCGAAAATTGCTTCCGCTAGATCCCACTATGTTTTGCTTCCGCTGGATCCCACTATGTTTGGTTTGGGCAAGTGAATATATACATGTAGCTTATTAATTGTCCAATCAGGCAACCACTTTAAACGTTAGTTTCGAGCCCTGTAATATTGTACATCTGTTTTACTTAAAAGTTGAACATTGTCATTTTTATATTGTAGAGTATTAAAGAGACTTGAAGCGAAATGTTCTGCTGTTGACAAAATAAACAAACAAAAATGGCATGATATGGTAAATATTAAATTGTAGTTATTCAGTTTTCAGGATGTATTATATGCCTCTCTAAGATAGGTATAATGTAATCACCCATATCCCCCACTGACTGGCTTTGAAATTTTTATGCAGGCACATAATCAAACAATTTTTTAGCCATTTTTCATCGAAAAAATTCGGCTAATAGTTTGGCTAAATAAGGATGGTTGGGTGGGTGGGCATCTGGTGTCATTTACAATTGCGTTAAAGTTTTCAATTTAGCATATATTTCTCCTATTTATGAAACTTCATACAATGATAACATACCATCTGATGAACGGAATTAGAAAGAAGCCACAACTCCACCTGGCTTTTTTATGGATTATTTCCCTTTGAAATTTTTGCGTTAAAAAGATTTTTTATCCCACTTTAATGTGGTTTCCACATTACATTTCTTGTTATTCTTCTTGGTTTGAAAGCTTATCACTGGAATAGGTTACAACGCTTTGTGGAATTTCTAGTTTCCCGCTTGTTTATGAACAAGGATGGGGTACTCGTACTTGTACTCTAGTATTATGAGTACAAGTAACACTTTTTCCACTACTCACCTGTACTCAGGAAAATAAATTGTACTTGTACTTACTCAAGTACTGAACAAGCAGTACTCGATATTCATGAGTATTTCTGAGTACTGGCCTTCTTATTTCTATTTAGTTACATTTTTATCACATTCTAATTATGTTTATCTTGATTGAAATAATAATGCCTTTTTAATTGACTATCTGATTACAAGTTTTATTGGTAGCTATTGTTATGGGATTATCATTATTTGTTATTAAATTTATCATATGCATATCAACGGGATGTCACACACCCCTTTGCAGTTTATACCCCTTCATAAAATGTAAAAACAATGTTTGTCACAGTTTGTTCCTCATATAGTTTATAAATTATTAAAATCATAAGCTAGTTTTATGCATCAGTCGATTCTAGGACATTTGCCCCCCCCCCCCGAACAGGTTTTCTACTCGAAGTAATGCTTCTGAAATAAAACGAAAGCAAAACAATTTGTTTGAAAAAATATCTAAATACATGTATACAAATTTTGAATATTCACATAAAAAATCGGCCTTTTCTATTTCAACCAATACTAAAAAGTTTCAATAAAAATAATATTTTAAGAAGCCTGTTTACAGTTAGGATGATAGTTAAACACAGACAAATTAGGTTATGGCTATGACCCCCAATTATCTGTCCAAAATTAGAAAATAAAAAGACGAAAGTACTTTTTTTACAGTTTACAAATCTATGTGTTGTGTAACGCATGTCAATTAATTAGGACCCCTAATTAAATGTCAAAACTTGAATAATAGGCTGTACCTTTCTTCACAGTTTGCACATGAACTGTCATTATAATATACTTTGATGTGAAGTGACGCCGTAGTTGGCGCTCTTTGTTTCGGAACACAACTGATAATTGCAGTTAATTATTGTGAAAAAAAGTAAATGTAAACACCAGACTCAAGTTATAGGAAATGATTATTCAAAATGTACCCATGTGTTAGCATTGAAACTTTGTATATTGTTAATATATTCCACGTAAACCAAAGTAGCATAATATTTGGATAGACATATTCGGACCCGAAAATCGAAACAGAAGACATTAACGTACCTGGAATATTTGTTTTATTTTATAAAAATGAATATTAAAATTTGTACTGGCTCCAAAAATTGCCAGATACCATTTTATTTACATATGTTAGTTTGAAGGGGGTCAAATGTCCGCCCTCATAAAAACTAATGGGGGCAAATGTCCGCCCTGTCAAAACACATGAGGGGGCAAATGTCTGCCCTTCAAAAACCTGAGGGGGGCAAATGTCCGCCCTGTCAAAAAAGGGGGGCAAATGTCCAGGAGGGGGCGAATGTCCAGATACCGCATCAGTCATAATAAAACATATATAATGAATGTTTAGACGATACAATCTCTGAAACAATCATTGTAGTAGTGAAAAAACTGCACAATGTTTTTGTTTGAATTGAGATGAAATATCATGCAAATTTGATAACAGTAGCAGATTTCACAAAGTTTTTAGTTTCATTTTTCATTCAGTTAGTTAATTAATAAAAAAGAAAGAATACTGGGATGTATAATTTAAAGTCCTTACATACTTATAGTTGTCTTTTTTTCAAAATATTTTTATCAAGTTAAATCTAGAGTTTTGGATTGAAATTAGGGGGAAAAGATACGATAGTTGATTGAGAATGTAGCCCATAAACGACTATATTGTTGACCAAAAATAAACACTGCTGCATAAAATGTTTACATTGACATTTTTTTCACTGTCTTGTTTAAAATTGAATTTGAAGCTTGATTTGATGTGTAATTGAATAGATAAACAAAAATAGTCTTTTTTATTTCTACTAAAAATATTTTACATGCTCATACAAAACAATCTGATACTCAAAAATACTCATGAATTACTTATGAGGTACTTCAGTACCACTCGAGTACTACTTGAGTACTGAAGAAACAGTACTCATTACTCATAAGTACGAGTACAAAATTTGAAATACTTAAGTACTACTCAAGTACTGGAATCCAGTACTCAACCCATCCCTGTTTATGGACAAGTTAGAACTTGAGGTCAACTTGTCGGGATTCAAATGTTCTAGTCCAGAAGTTTAATTCTAAAAAAATAATATTAAGAACTATTATATTATATAAGAGGCAAAGTATTAGTAATTATAATGGTTGATAATAAAATAGTTCTTTGTTGAATATGATTGAAACATTGAGATGTCTTCATTATTAAGTATTGCTGTGTGAGTTCACTTACCACTAAATAATATTACTTGTCCACAGACAAGTGGGGTGGAAATATTAACTTGTCTACAGACATAAATATATGAGTCCCACAAGTAGGGCATTGGATTTCCACACACCTGGGTTAGATGAGTTAAACAACCAGTTCAATCTACATAGGGATAATGAAGTTATTGACCTTTATGCTTTGACCTTTTAACAAACCTGAACATAATTATTTTGTGGTGTGATTTATTTAAACATTTTAAGTAGCCAATGGTTTTAAACCATGTCCAATCAACAATTTGTCTAGCGCGCCGGGATTTGGAATCTCGTGCCCGAGGAGGTGCGGATTCGAATCCTACCCGGAGAGGTTATACCCTTCCATGAAAATTGGACAATAATGTCGATTTTCCTCCATTGATTAGATAATATGGAGAAGTTTCCAGCCTTGTGGAAGGGTTGGTGAGTACTGGTTATAGACAATGGTCCAGGAAAGCTAGGTTAGGTGCGCTGGACGCCGTAAAATGACCTAAATTGTGTTGACAAGGCGTTAACTCTAATAAATTATATAAAAACAACAATTTCTCACCTATTATAATAGCAATGTGTAATTTTGTTTTGACTTAAGATATTTTGTTGTATATATATGTATATTATTGATGTAATTTCAGTGTACATTTTTAGATGAACAATATCCATTGCCTGATGTTGCTGCTTTTTCTAAAGTCAAAACAAAGGTATTTTATCCAACAACTATGTTGTAGTATCTTTATTCTTTTACAACTGTTTTATTTTTGATACTTTTCTATTAATTGTCTTCTAATTGTGAATAAATTTCTGTGTAATGAACATTTTTTGTATATATATTTGTAATGTGTTTATGCAATTGATTATTGGAAATAAATGTGAAAATTCCATGAAATTATTTCATTTTAAGCACTTGAAATGAATACATATAGTAGTCTCTTATTTTTAGTAGCATTAGGGGTCTTGTTGCAATGATGAAAGTTTTTACTTGTGATGACAACCCTTATCACTTCTCTGGGACATATATGTGTCACCTTCCCTTAAAATGGCTGAAAACCTTATATGTATGTTTCTAACCATGAATCTTGGTTTTGTGTACAAGAACTACAGTGATTGATCAGGCAGCACATCTGTCTTGAGGAGTTCACGTATGAGCTTAATGCTTCTACATATTAGAACAGCATTTTACATTTATTTGAAAGTTATAACAAAAATAATGGTTATATGGCAGGGAGGTTTATACCCTTTCATGAAAATTTGACTATTAAGTCAATTTTCCTCCATTAGTAATGTATATGGAGAAGTTTCTAGCCTTGTAGAAAGGTAGGTGAGTACTAGTAACAGACAAGGGTCCAGGAAAGTAAGATTAGTTGCCCTGGACGCTGTAAAATGACCAAAATGTATTGACACGGCATTAAACCCAGTATAAGTTACACTATTTTTTCTACTATGTATGTTTCAGATATGTGATGGTGAAGAACACAGTTTAATGAACTTACAAGATTTGCTTCCCCTGAAACTTATAGTTAAGGTATAATTTATGTTGCTTTGTAATTTTTAGCTTGATTTTTCGAAGAAAATGAGAGCTATTGCTATCACTTTTGGGTCGGCGTTGGGGTTGGTTTTCAGGTTAAAGTTTTTTTGAAACTCATATCTTCAACACTATCCAAATTATTTTATTGAAAGTTGGTATACTTATTGAGTGGAACTATATCAACCATACTGTGAAAGGGATAACTCTGGATGAATTGTTTTTTGAGTTATTGCCCTTTTATACTTAAAAAAATGCAAAATATGAGGTTAAAGTTTTTCCTATGTAGAATATCTTCAATACTGATCAAGATTCTGTACCATCATAATGCGATACTTAAAGATACTCACAACCAGATTAGTGACGTTTTTTTAAATGATGCTATTTGACGTAAATAACAATCCTAAGTAGATAAATAACCCGAATCGTGTCCTAAACGCTTGCAATAACCGCATATTCGTTCTTATTAGTTGGGAGAATAGCATCTGTCTGATCTATTTATAACCAGGGATTTCTCCACTAGTGGGCGGACGTTATTTATCACGTGACTCATGTGACGCATCAGTCATAACATTCAACATGTCGGAACCACACGCATTTATCGATACAGTAAGTACATGAATGTTTATGTATTTGTCGTTATTAACACGAATCTCAATAAAGGCTATTATTTTTACAATGATGAGCATGTACATGGTTTGATATGAACTAATTTATATTGCAAAGTGTACAAAATTATGCGCCTGTGAACAGTCCAAAAATGGAGAAAGAGCAGCTTAAATCGTGAGATGTTTTCATTGTAAAAACTGCCGGTGTAACGATACACATTTACAGATTAACAAACAATTTAACTCGATTCGTCACTAAGATCGATTGTATTTAATGTGGTATGGACCTAAGTCAAAGGCAATTTAACAACATTTTGACAGATGCAAGAGTGATGGGTTTTCGCGATCCTGTTTGTACTTTCACTTTCGTTTTTCATTTGCCGTAGTTATCTGTCAAAATCCTTTTAGGTTTAAGATATTTGAGTATATATTATATAATATATAGGTATAAATGGTTATCGTTTGGAATCCCTGTAGGTGAAACGGGGTAGATATCTATGGCCAGTAACACCCTAGCCTTCGGTAGATTAACTAGGGCAAATGACAATCACTAGTGAACTTGTATGCGTATTCATGTTAAATTGTAAAAATGGCAAATTTGAGCCTTTTAAGTGATTGCTTGTAATTTAAATTGTCAATTTTGCTTTACTGTAATATGACTGAATTTAGAGTGGTGAAAGCACCATAACATCAAGAGGATATCTGTATTGATCAGCTTATTGATTTTAACTTATTTTTCAGATTGATTCAATTTCCAGCCACTTAAATCCTGAAGCAAAGGACAAATGGAACAAATTGTTGGAAGGGTATGTGGAAACACGCTTTGGTCTCCATTAAAAGATTCTACAGTATGCTGTGCTGCACATATTTTGTGATAGGGAACCAACATTGATGAACCCATTACAATCTCTCAACATGGGGTATGACACAGCAAAACCTGTACATATAATGGAATTCTTTGAAAATGGATTTTTTAAAAAGAACATGAAGGTTAGTACTATTCACTGCATTAAATGCTTATAAATTAAATGTAGCAGAGGTATAATACATTGCCTGTACTCCCCTGCATTCAAGATAGCTTTTATGGCAATGTTTTACAATGTCTTCTTAGGACTCGAGAGGCTGTGGGTTCGAATCTTAGTTTGGAACATGGATTTTTATCAGCTTGCATTTGGCGTCCAACATAAATAACTCATTAGGAATTGTATGATTGCACTGTTAGATAGACTAAATAGACAATCAAACTCCCAAGAATTTGCAGACAAATTCTGTGAAGGAGGGGATATGTGTGTAGCAGAGGTATAACATGGCACTTGTACTCCCTTGCATTCAAACTAGCTTTTATGGGGATGTGGCACAGTGTCCACTTACAACTTGTGAGGTCGTGGGTTTGAATCTTAGTTTGGAACATGGATTTTTATCGGGTTACATAAACTTTGCATGAACAAGAACAGAACCAAACATCCTATAAGGATGCAGAAAAGTACCAGACATTAGTAAGGAATATGCTACTTCTTGCGTAACAGTGTGCAAGTTAGTTGCTTTACTATTAGAGATAATTGAGCTGATGAATATCACATACTACTCATCTTAACATATCCTATGTTCAGCCATTGCTAACCATGGCTCATCTGTAATCTATTTATTTGTATTAAGATTCAAAGAACTGTACCCTTGCTTTTGGAAAACTTGGCGAAACTAATAACATCTATAGACACATTCAAAACTCATTGATGAGAACTAATCTTAGTACTGTGTGTTCTAGCTACATAGTTAATTTTGGATTTCAGCTTTTATCAAAATGCTTGGGTTAGAGTTGAAAATAATGAAAATATTCTTTCAAATTATCTAAAATAATCAGATATCATACAAATTACATGCGAGTATGTATTACAATAACCCGTATTCAAATCTGTCTTATTTCTTAATTGTTGTACAATTTATTGTTTCAGGAAATTCATACAGACCAGATCACATAGAACCAAATGGACATAGTTTTAGACCCAGAGATGCTAATCCTTATTTCTTCTGTAAAAAACAATGGCTATTTTCATTAGCACATTTCCACACCATTGAGAGATTGACTGGTGTAACCAGAATGTGTAAATGTGCAAGACATTTAAATAAAAAGTCCAAATTAGAAACATCGAAAGACCTTGAACTATTAATGGCTTGTTTGTCAGAAACCACAATTATGTGCGTCTCCTGCTGCTTAGCCTGAACAAATCTCATTTAAAGAAATTACCTAGAATGTGTTTCAGCTTTTATGATGGTGATGACAGACTAAGGTTTTAATGTAAGATCTGAGTTTTTAGAAAAGCCTATTTATATTGAATTATTAAATGTTTGTGAATTATGAATGTTTTTATATGAATGAAATCCCTGTATATACACTACCCTTCATGAACAAGCTTAAACTTATGTTTAGAATTATTTTGTCAAAACTGCTCAGTCAGCTTACATTTTTAATTGTTTTCTTATCACTCGGTTTGAAAGTAATCTAAATTGATAGGGAGAAATAAAAACTTAGTTTCATCATTTTGCAAGTTATGCATTGATTTTATGAGTCATCTTTTTATAAAATTGAGATTATTCATAGAAAAATTATTTCAAATCATGAAATCAACTTAATTGTACAACATAATATAACTGTTTTTGACAAATATCATCAATAAATTATGAGAATGTTGCTGAAGTGGTAGAGAATCAGTATTTTGTTATAAAAATAGTTCTTGATAAGTTTAATGACCCAGTACTTGTTTGTTTTATTAGGGTTAAACGCCGTAGCAACACACTGCTGTCAACCAACTCCTTAGTGCATACTTTTGCCAGTGACTGACAACTGCCCTACATAATTAAGAATCATTGGAAGGAGGAAGAATGACCACGGAAATAATTTCATGACCAATCTCCACGAAAGCTCGCCCCGCCCAGGAAATGAACCCATGACCCCTTGATCAGTTGACTTATGTGCTACCAACTGAGCTAGCGGAATGGCTTTCAGTTTTTGAAAAACAGACCTTAATTTGACAAATAATTTTTGTTTTGTTGGGTTTAACGCCAAAGTAACCCATTGTATAGGTCATATAATGGCACTCTGTCCACCTACTTACTGTTCTTGGAGAGGCATTCACTGGATTAAGCTGGTAATCAAATAATATGCACATATTTTTGTCAGTGACTGATAACTGCCCTGCATAATTAAGAATCATTGGTAGGACTGAGAAAGGCTGTAGAAATAATTTTATGACCAAGCTCCACAAAAGTAAGCTTCACCAAAAAATAGAACCCATGACCCCTTGCACGGGGCATACTTATGTGGAGCTTGGTGATAAAATTATTTCTTTGACAATTAATAACTCATAGATTTAATACAATATAAACTGAATGACAAATAAAGTATTTTTAAGAGCTGTTGGTGTTAATCCATTTCATGAAATATTACACTGTCACTGTATACTTACTTATGTAGGCTACTCTATGTATATAATGATAGGCTTTAAGGATTTTTAGTATGATAATATACATGATGTTCACATTATGTTTATGTAAACTTTTTTGTTATTGTATCAGAATAATGTTAAAGCAATAAATGATATATGAATAAATTGATTTGATTGACACAGATTTCTGTATATATTATTCTTATTTTCAATGTGTCAATGTGATATTTACATCTCTGGCTTTTTGAGACTGCAACATCTTATTTTGAGAAATTAGGCAGAGATTTGACAAGATTGGCTCAAGTTCTGGCCATTCATATATTATTTATATAATGGAAGTAATGTAAATGGAAGACAAGTGCAATGAAAATGGATCTTTATCCTTTAAGTCACATTCCCTTATGTTATAGACTTGATGTTGCAAAATGTGCTGCAATATTGATGACACTTATCAATATCATGTTTGTTAAAAATATGCGCTTAACTAAAAGCTATCAGTTTTCAACGGTGATGGTAAATGCTTATTATGCTGCATTATCAGATGTTATGTAGAACACATGAAAACTACTAATCGAACAGAACTACATATTCCAATTTTAAAGTCATCAACCATACATTGTATGTGACATGTGCTTTAAGCTGGTGATACAAATTTCATATCATTCTTGTGTTACATCCATTCTAGGGCTTAGCGGAAAGCTATTGTAACTCAATTAAAAAATAAAGGAAGATACTATAGTTTTCTATTAAGCCCTCGCATTGTTGTAATGCACTTGAATTGTAAATAAATTGTGCTTAAGCATTTTTCAACTTGAATTTTCACCAGCACTGAACAGTTCAATAAGATGAAAAAAATAATCCCCTAAGTAAGAATGAGTTTGTCTATATCTTCCTATCATCAGGCTAAAAACTTGTGAATTAAGGAGAAGACTGATTTATGTAAACACCTCAAAAATCAAAAATCATAAGAACGTATTCATCATTCAAATTTTATTTAAGTTACAGTTACAGTTTTAGTTACAGTTTTATTATAATATATACTACTGTATGTTTAATGGAAGGCAGATATTCAACAAGCAACAATATAATTCATATACAAACTAAGAAATCATATACTGGTAAAGGATATCAGTTTTCCAAAATATATCAACATATCATATTGATAATGAAATAAAATAAGTCAAAGCATTTGCTTAGTTATTATCCGGACAAAGTTTTCCTTTATGATCTCCCAGTGACCTTGACCTATGACCCTTGGGCTCAAAACCTATGGAGCACATCTTTGACAAAAGGGTTATTTAAACATAAAATTTGGTGAGCCTATGCACAGCCTTGTTTAGATGTAGTCCAGACAAAGTTTTTTACAAATTATCTCACCGTGACCTTGAACTTTGACACAAGGGCCTAGAGATCATCAGAGCACACCCTCGACCAAAGAGCTATTCACACATAATTTTTTTGTTGCCCCAAAATTAAAGCTATAGTCTAGATATTACAAAAAAATTGAGTTGAAAATGAATGTATCCTTCACTGGCCAATAAGAGCAAGTTGTAACACTAATATATTGACATGTATACATATTATAATAGGACACTAGATATAAATCATGCATAGCATGTTCACATTGACCCGAGACAAAACCATAGTTTAAATATCTGACAGTCATGGAGTTGAAAATGTAAGCAACTGTCTCTGGTCAATGACAGCAAAATATTACATTAATATTGACATGTATATATATTCTCATAGGAAACTAAGTATAAATCATGCATAGCATGTTCACATTGACCAGAGACAAAAACTATAATTTAAATATCAAATAGTCATGGAGTTAAAAATGTTTTCATCTGTCACTGGTCAATGAGAGCAAGTTTAACATTGGTATTAACATATATACATATCATCATACGACACTTGATATAAATCATGCATAGCATGTTCACATTGACCTGAGACAAAATGTATATTTAGATATCAGATAATCATGGAGTTGAAAAGCATTAAATGTAATCATTTGTCACTAGTCAATGAGAGCAAGTTATAAGATTAATATGGACATATACTGGTATATATATTCTCATAGGACACTAGATATAAATCATGCATAGCATGTTCACATTGACCCAAGGCAAAATGTTTATCTAGATACATGTATCACAAAGTCATGGAGTTGAAAATGTATCATATTTCTCAGGTCAATGAGAGCAAGTTATAACATAAATATCAACAAGTATACATAATATCATAGGACACTTGATATAAATCATGCATAGCAAGTTCACATTGACCCGAGACAAAATGTATATTTAGATATCAGATAGTCATGGAGTTGAAAATGATTTCATCAGTCACTGGTCAATGAGAGCAAGTTTAAACATTGATATTGACATATATACATATTCTATGACATATATACATATTCTAATAGGACACTAAGAATAAATTAGGCATAGCATGTTCACATTGACCTGAGACAAAATGTATGATTTCCATATACCAACAAATCATTCAGTGGAAAGTGTGTTTATATTTCTCTGGCCAATTAGAGCAAGTTATAACACTAATATTCACTTGTATACATGTACATATTATCATAAGACACTTGATCGTGATGTAAATCATGCATAGCATGTTCATGTTGAACTGAGACAAAATCTATTACTAAGATTTTAGATAGTCATAGAGTTGAAAAATGTATACATCTGTCTTTGGCCAATTAGAGCAAGTTTTAACATTAATATTGGCATGTATAGGTATTATCATAGGACACTTGATATAAATCATGTATAGCATGTTCACTTTAACCCAAGACAAAATGTATATTTAGATATCAGATAATCATGGAGTTGAAAAGCATTAAATGTAATCATTTGTCACTAGTCAATGAGAGCAAGTTATAAGATTAATATGGACATATACCGGTATATATATTCTCATAGGACACTAGATATAAATCATGTATAGCATGTTCACATTGACCCAAGGCAAAATGTTTATCTAGATACATGTATCACAAAGTCATGGAGTTGAAAATGTATCATATTTCTCAGGTCAATGAGAGTAAGTTATAACATAAATATCAACAAGTATACATAATATCATAGGACACTTGATATAAATCGTGCATAGCAAGTTCACATTGACCCGAGACAAAATGTATATTTAGATATCAGATAGTCATGGAGTTGAAAATATTTTTATCTGTCACTGGTCAATGAGACCAAGTTTTAACATTGATATTGACATATATACATATTCTATGACATATATACATATTCTCATAGGACACTAAGAATAAATTAGGCATAGCATGTTCACATTGACCTGAGACAAAATGAATGATTTCCATATACCAACAAATCATTCAGTGGAAAGCGTGTTTATATTTCTCTGGCCAATTAGAGCAAGTTATAACACTAATATTCACTTGTATACATGTACATATTATCATAAGACACTTGATCGTGATGTAAATCAGGCATAGCATGTTCATTTGAACTGAGATGAATTCTATTACCAAGATTTCAGATAGTCATGGAGTTGTAAGAACATTAATCTGTCACTATTCAATGAGAGCAAGTTTTTACATTAATATGGACATATATACATATTATCGTAGGACACTTGATTTAAATTATGCATAGCATGTTCATGTTGAACTGAGACAAAATCTATTACTAAGATTTCAGATATTGTAAAATGTATTCATATTTCTCTGAACAATTAGAGCAAGTTATAACATTAATATTGACATGAATACTAATAATCATAGGATCAAAAGAACTGATATAAATCATGCATAGCATGTTCACATTGATCTGAGACAAAATCTATAATTTAGATATCAGATTGTTTGACACATATTTAGAATAATGCTGTCTCTCATATTTCTTTTTAGAAAGGTTTACATGTTTTATGAAATTGTGTATATATGATTGTTTTATTATATTGTACATGTAAAGTGAGACATTAATAAACATATCTTATCTTATCTTATCTTATCTTATCAGATAGTCATGGAGTTGAAAATGTATTCATATGTCTCTGGTCAGTGAGAGCAAGTTGCATCATTGATATTGACATTTATACACATACTTTTTACACAAAAACACTGGAAGTCTCTTCAAATTCCTTAATCAAGTTGAGAAATCTAGCATAATTTCTTTGTCTTATTTAACCACAGGTAGATCTGAGAGCAAGGCACACACATTCTTTGAATTACACTTCCAAAATTTAGCCATTCAAAGATCCTGTTACATTTTAAAATTTGGCAAGTCAAAGATTCTGTTCTACTAGGTATTAGTTTCAGTTTTAAGGACGGTTATGTGTTTGCTAAAATAGCCATTTTTGTGAAATTAGACTTCAATTGGTTGGAATTAGACTTGAATAGGTCAACAGAAAAATCATTTAGAAATTGATGTAAACTTGTTTGTCTTCAGATATAGAGATGGTAGAAAAGATCTAATATTCTAGTTAGATTGTAAGTCAAGAAGAATCTGTCTTTATTTTTCATGAGTATTATAGTCATGAGTTTATTCACTATGTTGATCCTGTTGTTGTAACTTGAATTCACAGTAGTTTAACAATTATCACACGTTAATAGATAGATGTATTATCAAAATCTTGACCCTGAAAATATATATAAATACATGAGATAAGCTACAAAAATAAAAGATACTCTCTCTGAGCTCTCTGGAAGTTCTCGGATGAATGAAATTTCTAAAAGATAGATCATGCACACCAAATATTTACAATAATTAAACCTATCTCCTGAAAAAAGTATGGCCTGAATCCTAAGTAATATCATATGGATAAATGAATACTAAACTAGAAATGTACTCGGATCACGTTTTTAATTTTACATCATATTTTATAGTGGATCAATTTATCTCAAAATCAAAAATTTTCTTAGGCCTTTGAGTGGGTACTATACACAGAAAAATTTAACATCTCGGTGCAAGACTAAACATTCAGTTTGTGTATGTGTCATCAAATCATAATTTTGGACTACTATAATAAGGTTTAAACATAAATTGAGTCAAGCTGTAAACAAAGTAATTCACCAAAACACTATACAGAGTATTATAAATAAATAGTTGCAACTCGAAGAACTGATGATGGCACATTTGGACAAGTAAATGTCAAAGTTATTTCAATCACAATTTTAATCACTCCTTTATATAGGCTGCTGCTATAAATTGACTACAACAAATGTTTCTGTACATTCTAAAGATCAAATGACTTTACACCCTGAATGAGCTATACAATAAGAATGTAATTATAAGTAACAAATCAAGTATGCTGGTATTTTTTAGCAAGGTACAATATATCTACATAGCAGGGATATTGCCAGCAAAAATACTGAGACAAAGTAGTAACATACAAGTCATGCATGATCAATGCTATTATCAGATCTATTTAATACATGTACATGTAATAAGTTCATATATCATGTAAGATAACCCAATTATCAAATAACCTTTAACTACAGTACTTCTAGACTTCTGCAGATCCAAAATCCATGTGTACACATAGAGCTGTCTAGAAATGGCCCTAAGTACAAGCATATAACATTTTGCTAATTCATCGTTACATCATTCAAAGTCATTGTATTTTTTTCAACTGATATAGTTTAGCTATAATCACAGAATTGTCATAACTTTCGATTGAACACAATAGACAACTAGGAATCATGATTTTAAAAGCAGTTCGTCATCATAATGAATAATAATTGAGCAATAAAATGTGTCCCTATCTCACATCATTACAAAACAGTTTACCTGAAGAGGAAGGTCCTTGTTCAGATGTTGCAGCTGTACTCTGAGGTGGAAAATGTCTGGTTCTGGATGTTTTCAGTTTTTTGCTTAACTATTCTTGCTTTGGAGTGTTGGTGGATGGCTGGCTTATACCATTTTGATCACTGATTTGCTCCCACAATATTCCAGAAAGCTAAGACAGAGAGAATTAAATTTTGTAACTTCAGCAGGGCAAATTATTGAAGGAAATGCATAAATTCAATCATCAGATACTGGCAAAAACTAAAATAGGTATATATAAATTATATCAATGAGTCTATCCAGAGATCTATGTCTCTGGTCTATCTGTCATAGAAGAATCTGTCATAGAAGAATCTTCTGGAGCATTTCAAAAACCTACTTATGTTTATGTGTATTACACATCTGCTCAATCAATATGTGAACTATAAAACTAGCCACACAACTTGCTATTTTATAGATAGAATAATAATTGACAACTCATAAGAAGTCAAGGGCTTTCTCATTTATTCTTTATTTGTTTACAATATGCAATTTCTTCACAAATTAAAGTAAATCTGACTGCATATATGCAGCGTTGATAGATTTATGTTGCATAAGAATTTAGAATAAGGGCGAAGTAACGGGGGACGAAGCCCACATTTCCGATGGAACAAATCCAACATTAGTACATTGATTCAGTTTTGTCTGATGGAAATGAATGATTTGCTTGGAATTATGAAATTCTTTAACAGTTCAGACAATTCGTCAAATAATGATTGATTAAAAGAGTAAACTTAAGAGAAAATAGATCGAGATCTACGTCGTCTAAATCGAAGTCGGGAGCTCTAAGTCTTACCTGACAAAAAACGCTTTTTTAGCCGCAGTTTCATAATAAACGTCCTCAGTAACCTCTATCCATCGCTCCACTTCATTTCTTTTGTTCACTAGGCGTCTTCTTTCAGGACTACTCGTCGTCTTCTAAGAACCCAAGTCCATTTTGTAAACAATACGGCGTATGCGCATTGCCGCCACAGGGACAAAATCAGAGGTATACCGGTTGTACATGTAGCGATATGAGTCCGTGGAACCAGATTAATGGGAATCCCCGCAATGGTTTGTGGGTGAATGTCATCAAGGTCGAACTATTTTTAGAATTTATCCCGTCTGTTACGCAGTAGAATTTAGGGTTATAAAACCTTTATTTTCTACTAAACGGACATTTATATTGACCGAATGCATTGCTCAACTATCTTAGAACTATTATATACAAGCGTTCGTAAAAAATAGTTTATTTTTATGGCGATTTAACAAAAAAATTGCAATTTCGTATTTGGATGAACAGGTGCCTTTAACTTTTTGAAGGAAAAAATGTATATAATAAGATATAAACTTTTACATAATTAATATCGTTTGAATTAATAGTATCATTGATTGCTTTCAAGGCGATATGACCTTTTTGTGTTGGTGCGCCGTAAAACCCAAACAAACAAACAAATGATCAAGATATTTGACTTAAAGTTTGTATACTTATTTGTCGGTATGATATCTACACGAATATAAAGGGATGCAACTGTGAATGAATTATTTTTGGAGTACTTGCCCTTTAATCTTAAAATCTGTGAAATAAAAGGTTAAAGTTTTTCCTCTGTAGAATATCTAATACTGATCAAGATATTTGACTTAAAGTTTGTATACTCAATTATCGGTGTGATATCTACACTAGTATAAAGGGGTGCTCCTGTGGATGAATTATTTTTGGAGTAATTGCCCTTATATACTTTAAAAAATTGCAAAATATGAGGTTAAAGTTTTTCCTCTGTAGAATATCTTCAATACTGATCAAGATATTTGACTAAAAGTTTGTATACTTATTTGTCGGTATATCTACATGAGTACAAAGGGCAAACTGTGGATGAATTATTTTTGGAGTAATTGCCCTTTTATACTTAAAATCTGCAAAATATATGGTTAAAATTGTTCCTAAATGGTATATCTTTAGTACTAATCAAGATATTAGACTTAAAGTTTGTATACTCAATTATCGGTATTATATCTTCGCAACTATAAAGGGACATAACTGTGGATGAATTATTTTTGGAGAAATACTTTAACATTAAAGATTAGAATTTGTTCTTATGGGATATATTTAGTTCTTACAAAAATATTTGAATGAAAGTTGATATGCTTGTTCATCAGTTCTTCATCTATCTGACTATAACGGGACATAACTCTGGATGAATTATTTTCTTAATTCTTCCCCTTTATCCTTTAATATTTAAGGTTAAAGTTTGCTCAAACTGAATATATTTTGTTTGATAGAAAGTTAGTATGCTTTTTCATCAGTACTACATCTACTTGACTACAAAGGGATGCACCTTTGTGGAGTTTTGCCCCTTTTCAACTTTTTAATTAGGGAAAAAGTTGAAGTGAAATATTTTTTAATACTCATCAAGATATAAATGATAGTTAGTATGCTTATTCATCAGTACTGCAGTCTGAAAGGATATTACTTTGGATGAATGTTTTAGGAGTTATGCCCCTTTTATATTTTACAAATATGAATTGGTAATTATTGATTGACTGTTTTAATTTCTTTCAAAAATTAAGTCCTTACTTTAAAACATTTTTGTTTTAAGATAAACCTTGCCATGAACAAACCCCCCGAAAAGTCAAGCACGCTGTCCTTGGACCACTCTTTGTAAATTTTATACAACTGTCGGGGTGCATTTTACTTATTTTAATACTCAGTAAAGTACTTTTCTATTCACAATTGCTCAATATAGATATCAGTATTTATGTATAGGGATTACCAAACTAATATGAAGTATATTTTGTGTTATAGCTACTGTCTACAAATTTAATGATCAACCCTGGTAGTAATGGTAGATTTCGAGACATAGCCTCAATCCACTGACCCTGGGTGGTTTGAATCCAACCCTGGGTGGTTATTAGGGGTGTAACAATACGGTAAAAACCGTATTGCAATATATTGCAATACACGAAACCCGTATTGCAATATATTGCTATACATATTATTCTTTGCGCATACATGCATAGCATGAATTAATGCACGTGCATCGCCTTAATTTGATCAACATTGTACATAGATATTTGTATGTTCAAATGATATACCGAATTACGCAAATGTTTGAATAAGTTAGAAAAAAGGTTTTGAATGGACTTTCAAAGATTATCATTCTCTAATTTACCAAAAATATTTCATGTTTCCGAACACATTTACACATTTATTCAAACACCTAAATTTCAGACTCTGATATAACGGATCAGTATGGAATATAACTATATAGAAAAACCGGTTCAGAGAAAAACGAACCGGTTAAAAACCGTCAGAAGTCGTATTGCAATGTAAACCGGTATATCGGTTAACCGTTACACCCCTAGTGGTTATACCCTTTTTATGAAAATTTAACAATTATGTCAATTTTCCTACATTATTTAATAAGGTATATGGATAAGTTTCCAGCCTTGTTGAGGGGTAGGTGAGTACTGATTATAGACAAGGGAAAGCTAGGTTATGTACGCTGGATGCCATAAAATAACCAAAATGTGTTGACACACCCTTAAATCCAGTATAAAGGCAATGACTGTATTTCATAGTTATAAAGTAAAATATACATGTATTTATTTCAGGAATTGATGAAAGCCTGTGTTGACAGACCAAATGATCCTTACATTGTTATAGATCATAGATACTGGCCACCATATGTAGATCTACTAGTACAATGTGATATTGCTTTAAGACATCCCGAACATAGTGGAAGAATTAAACTGATGCCGTTTCATTTATGATTCTTGTGTTTATTCACCTTTAATGTGAAGAAAACTGTTAAAATATGTATAAACACCATTTGATTGTTGCCATTATGAAAGGAAAATCTTATGACAGATATTATTAGGAATATAATTGTGATTGTCCAGGAAAGAAATTCAGCTATTATTTACATTTTGTTTTAGTTCCTATGAAGCCATCTGGCTAGCTCAGTCAGTGGTGCACCAGTCTACTGATTGCTGGGGGTTGTATGCTAGATATCCTGGGCAAGGCATACTTTCATGGAGCTTGGTGCACAGTCATTCCCCCTCCTACCACCAATTCTAAATCATGTAGGGCAGTTGTCTGTCACTGATGGAATATGTTCTTAGTAACTAGTTAACAGCCAAATCATGGAATTTAGTCTCTCTAGGAATAGTGTGTAGGTTGACTGACTGCTGTATTATGACCTGTACAATGTCTTGCTGTGGCATTAAACTTGACCAATAAAAAATACTTTCTATAAAGAATGTCTTATTATTATTATACATTATTTTGTTATAGTTGTCTTTATAGGAAAATAAACATTCTTTGTTCACATGTTGCAAATGTTTGCTATGTATAGTTACACTTGATCAAGGAATGAAACACTTCTCCTGGCACATAGGAAATTGACATTTCCATTAAAAAAAAGTATTAGAGCCGGGCCATGGCGTAGTGGTTAGCATGTCTGACTTCGAATCCGGAGATCGTGGGTTCAAAACCCGGTCACGGCAGGTCATACCCTATACATGAGTTGTCGGCCTCGTGGTAGGGTAAGTTAGTACTGGTGATAGAAAGTGTCCAGGAAACCTATAGTAGGAAGAGCTGGTCGTCGTGTATATGACCTGTATGTGTGTTGAATGCAACGTTAAAAAAAAAAAAAAAGTATTACCTAGTATTTATCTAAATTTAAAAAAATTAATTCATTTTTTAATGGAAGATATCTCATAGACAATTGGTATTGTTTGGAGTTTCTGATTTTCATTTCATTTATAGCTCATGGATAAATGATTTGTTTCACATCATGAGCTTTATTTTAAAGTGTAACTATGAAAGTATTTACAGTAAAGTTTCACTATTAAGACCAGCAAAATGAACAGTCTTAATAGCAAAACTGTCTTATTATAGAGATCCTTTTGTTCACAAATTAAGCATTTGGGTCTTAATAATTGTCAAAAATCATGATTTTGAAATAACAAAATTGGTCTTAATAGCAAAGCTTAACTGTAATAAGTGCATTATGTGTTTTTTACTGGTGCTTGTAATGTTGGTCAAATTTGTACTATAAATATATGTTATACTTATTTGATTATATATGTATATATATAAACTAAAATAATAAACCTCTATGAAAGTATTACTAGTATCATTTTTTACTTATGATTGGTGGTTGAAGTCTTTTATTCATTTTACATAAGTATTTGGTTTAAATATAAGATATAAAATGCCATATACAAAATAGTCATACATCTTACCTCAGGCATTTCTATTCTCACTGTCAATAACGGGAAAACACTCAGGCCAAGTTGTTCAAAAAGAGACCAAAATGGGAGTATTCTAAAAAATCCCCTCTTGCATAAAAGTTGCATAATGGTCATTTATTGGCCAAGTCTACCCAAGTAATGAGACTTACAATCATACTGCACATGCAATATAGTATCATCAACCTGTGATTACCTGTGATCTACACTTGAAGTCTTACAAATAAAGCAGGAAAAACTGTTTGGTCACAATATACATGTACATTGTATTCACATAAGGCAACACTTTGTTGGCACCTTAGTAGGAGAGCGGGAAACCTGCCTCAAAGAAATTGGCAGTTTACATGGTGGGATTCAAACCAGATATCTTATTATCTTAAAGCTCGCGTATCACCAATAGACTACAGGTTTCACATTTGTGCCACGTGATCCGAGGAGTGAGGTCAATGCAACTGTTAGTGTCGTAAATTGTGTAATACGTGTACAGTTTTTAATCATTAACATGGACGTCTTAAGTAACTTCTAAACAACTCAGACTTTATACTTAAGGAAAACATACAGACTTGTTATGAATTATGTATTGTTTTAAGTAGGGAGAAAGGTATGGTACACATGTACTTTATTTAAACTAATTTTCTGAATATATTCATCGATATCTACTGTATAGCGAATGTTATCTGCCGGGGTGTTATTTTGGCTTCGTCAAACTCCTTTTGTTAAATTTAAGTGCCAAGTTAAAATATTCACTTAATATAAATAACAAAAACTTTTAAGACAAATATTTACTTTCGTAAACTGTTATCAGTTTCTTATGGTAGTCGATGTCTTAGTAACTGGTAAACTATATAGCTAATATAGGACCTAAAGCCAGCTAAAACAAGTAGGAACCTCCTTGCATTAAGCACATCCTTTATACCTATTTCATACTTAGCTTGAACGATCTACTTGGTAGACATCTACATTGAGGAGGTTAACTCTGTACCACAGACCGCAGCACTGTCCAAAATCAATATGTACAGTGTTTTTGACTCAGGACTGTGTCAACTGCCTTTGCTCTGTAAAGTGCAATTTTATGCTTATTGATGACACTTTTATGGATAATCATTATTGTCCATACAAAAAAATGATATTTGTAAAATTGTATGGAAATCTGACATTCAATAGCATGCATATATTGATAAACATGATATTTACTGGAAAATTTGATTTCCACTATTCAGCAATACAAAGGGAGCTAACACTGTAAATAACTATACAACAATATTAGAGTTAACTCCCTGACAAAAAAAATTGTGATAGCAGGTATTTTACGGATAGAATTATCTTGTTAACAAAAATATAAAATGGAGTTAATAAAGTTTTAGTTCAGAGTTTGCTTCATACTTGTAAACATTGATCAAAACAAAATACTATTTTTATATAAATGTATAAGCCTTTTCTCGGAATTGAAATATTTGGGTTTTTACCATCAGAACAAATTTTCACCGTCACAATGAAACTATGCGTACATAGAACTAATTTAATCCATATTTCCGACTTTTCAGAAACAATGTGAAGAAAACTTTGTTTCTACTGCCTGTGCATTGACTATACATTAATCCATTGATCAATCTTCCTGGGAAGTCTTTTATTTTGTGAAACTGTTTAAAAAATGGGTTATTAATTATAATGCAATCAAATCTAATCAACTATCAGTGATTATGTTGTATGATGTTTTAACCCACATTTCAAAATTCGGAGGTGGCTATCCAATGATTACCTGTTCAATCTCATAACCACTCAGTCACCCCAACTCCAACTGAACTCACAAGATTGGACATAAGATATAACGTAACTAAAATTTGATAAAAATAATATATATTTAAACATATACACTGATCTTTGTGTAGTTAAATACAAAATTAAACATAAAATCAAATATTGATAAAATATTGTATATAAGTGTGACTTTACACAAAGATTTTTGTAACATAATAAAATAATGATGTATTTCAACCATGCATGTTCAACTAGAGAGTTTCCTAACTTCTATGAGCCCTAAAATACATCAATGTGCCATGTCAATCAAAAATGTTGGTCACATATCTTAATAGATGTCATCCACTTCACAAAATATTGGGTTTTCCCTCCACCACTGATAAGATACAAACAATGTTTAACATTGCTGACTGGCTGACTTGTGTTTGCTTATAAAAGTATTGGTGACAATCAAGGAACAGGTTATTTATCTCCTTCCTAATGTTAGTTGTATTGATTCATGTTTGTTTGTTTGTACCTCAGAGAAAAAAAACATCATTTAAATTTAATTTGAATCAAATGAGGTTTGAATAGACTTTATCCTGAATTCAAATGTATGGAATTTTCCCTGCTATATCATAAACAATGTGCATTTGTCATAGGTGGATCTAGCAGGGGGGGGGGGGGTTCAGGGGGGGTCCAGGCCCCCTGGAATTTCCAAAATGTACTTGTCCATATTTCTTGACTGTAAGTCATTTTTAAGTAGCACCAAGCTATTTTTCTTGGTGCTTAATACAGATTTAATGGTTATGTAGTTTTTATTATTAATATGTTGCATTATTCTGCAAAATGTGTATAATATGGTTGTGGTTCAAAAGTATGGACCCTCCTAGAAAAAAGTTTGGACCCCTCCCTCCTAGATTTGCTCCTGATTGTTACAATGACAAGTTTATGTAAAGAGAATAAAACAGGTACTTTTATTATTCACGACTTAAGTGCAAGTGGAAAATCCCATTATATTATATTATTGTATTTAGCTCTGGATCACAGGCTTTAAAAAATTATCAAGTTTACAATTCTAAGTAGAACTCTTAGTTTACAACAAAATAAACTAAATTTTATTTCAGTAAGTTCAAGTGACAAACATCAAGGTTAAAACATTACCAGGAATCAAAAACATAATTTACAATTAAGTACATGTAATCATTTAGACTTGATTTTAACATTAATGTAATCATATTTTATACATAGGGTCATGAGTTTGAGGTCCCTTCCAGGGCATTAGGTAACTTTCTAAGATGATTATGTGTGTACATGTATATACAATGCCTTTAATTTAGAATTTTATGTGGTTTTTATTAGTCCTGAACAAATATATTTACTGTATTTCAGACCCTTTCCCACTTCGAAAATTTACCGAATCAAGAAGTAGTCCCTCAGTATATATGTATAGAGCAAATCAAAAAGATTGTCTGCTATGACGGGCGCATTAATACACTAGTAATCAAGACTATATCTCAAGTGTAAGAACATTCGCTGCTATGTTGTGCGTCTCAGTAGGGATGATTACGTCATCTTATGTAAGAATAGTATCAACAATTCAGTCACAACCCCTCGTTTGTGCCAGTTGTCAGTAGAGATGTTACATTGTCTTACGTAATAGAATGGTTCTATGGGGAAAGTTTAAAGATCGTAGTTGATGAAGTTGACCATTGATGTTTGAATAGTGAACTTCATTTATTTTACATACAGATGCAGTATAATAAATGTTGATGAATGATAACTTTTAAGTGGCAGTTATTGAACTGTTTTAAGAATGACCCTTTGACTTGTGGTGATTGTGTGAAAAAAATGAGTGTTCGCCGGCCGGTTTACTAGCAGTATTTATTGGTCGATTGTTTGAAGTGTTTTGAACTGTAAAAGAGTTGTTGTACCAATCAATGTAATATCACTGAACAGTTCTTCGTGTACAAATGTTGTTGGAGCTGGAAATGTAATTTCACTTTTCAAACCCGAACAAATTCAGTGCCTTCAGCGCTTTGATTATGTGATTCAATGAGAAGTGCATTTTTAAAATATACATCAGGACTGTCCGGGCTTACGCAATTTAGATATCAGCAAAATGACATTTATATTTCAGTTAAAGTTCGTTTCTATGATATCAATCCTTAAGTGACCCTAACAGTCCTATACTAGTACATATATGTACTGGCAAAGTTTTGCACAAAATAAATGGACTAAGGTTTACATTACAATGAATATATAACTAAAGAACAATAAATCTATCAAATATATTAATATAAATATGACACAAAGATTTCCCCCAAACATTTGTCATAAATAAACATCATAAGTTAAAAAATAAATAAACTCTAAAAATGAGATATGAAAGAACAAAAAATATTGCACAAATACTGAGAATACTATGCTGATCAAAAATGTTTAAAAAAAATTAAAACATAATCACAAATTGAATTTTTAATCAATTATATTGTTCGTTTTTTCCCCACTGTCAAAAACATGAATAATTTCATGGTGACTTTGCGTGTTAAAATGTCTGACAGTCGTAATATTCCAACAGTCTGTAGTCAGTCACTAACTCACTGTGAAATTATTTAAATTTTAACAGTTGAGAAAAAATGTACTATAAGGAATGATATGATATGATAAAATATTAAACATCTAAATATTACAATTTATCTAGGATAAAACAATTTTATATTACAACATAATATATTATAATCAAGTTATCAAACATTTATGTAATGATGAAAAAATGAATTGAACTGGATTGAGAAGCATAATATTTATGACATGTTGGCATGATTTTTGTAATTAGTAGATCTACCAAGATTTCCAAAATAAATATCATGATTTTCATTATAAATACCATGATTCCATAATAAATTCCATGATTTTCATTATAAATACCATGATTCCATGATAAATTCCATGATTTTCATTATAAATACCATGATTCCATGATAAATTCCATGATTTTCATTATAAATACCATGATTCCATGATAAATTCCATGATTTTCATTATAAATACCATGATTCCATAATAAATTCCATGATTTTCATTATAAATACCATGATTCCATAATAAATTCCATGATTTTCATTATAAATACCATGATTCCCTTATAAATTCCATGATTTTCATTATAAATACCATGATTCCCTTATAAATTCCATGATTTTCATTATACATGTAAATACCATGATTTTTTCATTATAAATACCATGAATTTTCATCATAAATACCATGAACTTCAGGACCAGTTAGCATGTTTTACATGACAAACACCATGTTTTTTTTTAAGATACCATGATTTTCATTATAAATACAATGATTTTTATTATAATTACCACGTTTTTATGAGGGCCATGAATTTTATGACAAATAACATGGTTTTATGACTAGTACAAGAATTTTCATGATTGATATCATGATTTCGATTATAAATAAGTTCCACAATTTTAACACCATGATTTTCATGAGCACCAAGTATTTTGATTAATAGTTAAGATAATGATAAGAGTATGGTCTCTATGAGTCAATATCCTAAATATCTATTATAGGTGATCACAAAATATTGCAATAAACACTTTATAATCTAACGTAATTTACCGGGTACTCTGTTTTCAGAATGCTATAATAATCAAATATCAATAGTCTCATACAGGTACTTGAAGGCATTTATTCAATTATACTATAATGTGGAATCCTAGGTGTTAGTTTTCATTGCTTTAAGAGCTAGATTTTTTCATGCAAAACTTTAAATTTAGAATCTATAATCATAGAATCATAAAATGGGCATGATTCAGTCAAGTGTTAACCTACAGCTATAGAACTTTGTACCTGAACCCTAATAGTGAACTTATAGATCTTTGTTAAGTTAGAAATGAACCCATTTAGTAGTTTCAAAACGTAAAAAATGTTGTAACAAAAAAACCTTGACTAAGAATTTTCAAAATATAAAAGGGCTATAATCAAGTCAAAATCCATTCTAGAGTTATCTAACTTACGCCACAGCACAACCTGAGTAAGGTAATCTGACCCAATTCTCAGTACAATCAAGTAAACAAAATAAATAAAAAATAATACTTTAAATAATGAAGCTTCCTACTTCCATTTTCTTAACAAATAAACAAAAACAATGATAAAATATTTAAAGAGTATCTAAATAACAATAGTGAAACACATGCCATAAAACTAGATGAACAACAAAAAAACATAATTATGTAACAAAATATACAAGTATATAGGTCGTTTGTGTTAAAGCTGGACCCCTAAAATCATGAAATATCTCAATAACTATCGGATGGAATTAACTCGAATTTTGTATGTGATCATAACTAGCATTTTCCTTCTCAAATCCAAAAATTCAGAATTTTTCTTTAATTACATAACATACTTCCCATAGACATGCTATGCAAATTTTGAAGCCAAAAAGAGACTTTTGTTAAATGGGTATGTGCCATAATCAGGACAGCCACATAACAGTAGATACAAAATAATAGCTAAATATGAGGCCCGGTTAGAAATTTTATTTGATAACAAAATATAACTGTATATACAAACTCAAATATCATCATCACTGTCGTCTTTATCGTCAAAATCTATACAAATTCTATACGTACGATTTTAAAGCCGGGCCTCTGCTTTACAATTCAGTAGACCGTCGAGTGTTTATTTAAGCGACACATTTACAGTAAACGCACGGGACTTTGTATAAATACACAGGAAGTATAACAAGGTTATAATCAGAACAGCTTATTTTACCTCCCGTCGGATTTATGATAAAAATTCCAAATATTTTGCATTATACCTTATGGAAAACTTTTTTATTTATCTATTAAAAATTCTGAAAATTTAAATTCTAGAAGGAAAAATTGAACTAAGATTGTATTACAATTTTTAGCAAATTCGATGTTATAGTTTAAAAGATATTTACGGCAAATAGGGGTCCAGGATTAACGCAAACGACCTATACATCAAATAAATACTTATATAGTACTGATATATGGTACAGTACACGATTGGAAACTAGACTTTGAGAGTTCATAAATAAGTGTTATGAGTCTTCAACCCATTTTAACATAAGTTAGGCCACAACAAATTGATCATATGTTCTATGGATTCGCTCGCACCTTAATTTTGACGGTTTTTACAAAAAATATATTTTTATTTCCTCGCTCGCTCATAAAAATTTGGTCAAACCGCTACATAAAGCAACTGAATTAAGATTTTTTTTTCTTTGCTCGCTTGCCCCAATTTTCTGGAAAAATCCATAGAACATATCATCAACTTGTTGTGGCCTTATTGTCAAATTTTTTTCAACTCTTAGTAGGTATACATTAGCCTGGTTAAATAAAATACTAGCAACAGTGCTGTACTTATGATCAATAAAAATAGATATCTATAATTATGTATGTAGTTTATCAAACATATAATAAGTATTTAAGTTAGAGGGTTTATTTCTTTGCCACTGACAGTTGAATAAAATGTAACAATAACAATAGGGGACTTTAGTCAGTTATCTTTCCCTGATAAAATCTGAAGCAATCCAATTGGTAAGTAGGACCTTACAATTGGAATCCTCAAATTTTATTGAATTCCTATGTGAGGATAACAAAATATTTCATCTAATATCTTTCTTGTTCATGAAGATATTTACAGAAGAGATGAAATTTAGATAGTTCTATAGTTCTTTACCATAAAAATAATTAGCTTGAATTTCAAATTGAAAATCAAATGATTAACAAAAAAGTTATTTATGATTAATTTTTGGCAAATTGACATAGAAAAGAAAGGGTAAAATCGGAGTAATCCAACTAATTGGATCTATCTATTTGAAGAGTATACAAGGGGAGATAACTGACTAAGGTCCCTTATTGAAATTTTATATTTGAATGTAGTGAAAGCATAAAACTACACCACACACATATGGCACCATTGTGTTATATAATATCATTATACCACGAAACTAAAATGATGTTATAAGATTTGTCCTCAATGATATAAAGGACCCACTCCTAAAAGCCTATATTTAACAAAAATCCATACTGTTCAAAATCATACTTCTGTTCAAAATGACAGTAAACATAAATAATACATTGGTTGCTAGGCAACATATTTAAATCACTAGATTTTTCCCTACTATAAATCAAATTGATGATAATGGCTCAATAAACCCGTATTAGTAAAAAAATCTTTATAAAACCATAAAACATAATCAGTATCATCTGTTTTCAATAAATCCTACCAGCATTCAGTCTACAGTTTACAATTATATATGATTATATCCGCTGTTGTCTTTAATTCAATCCCACAGTTCTAGATGTCTTTAAATCAATCCGACAATTCTTAGGTTGTCAATAGATTTCTGTAACATTAGTGTCAGTCTGATACAAACAAGTCATCCGATATATCCAGTAATCCAATCATATCAAACACATCCCTGTAAACAATAAGAGAAAAAATGGTTGCATTGGAACAAGAAACATAAGTCTAGAGACTAACCAATAAGTTGCCATCACCGTTCCTGATCAAAAACACTATATATGGTATAATACACTTGTATTTATCATGATTATGGTCCGGCAGCTAGCCAACCTCCTATGATCAGGAACATGGGTAATAGTTCAAACGTGTAAAATTTCTAAATTTCAAGAATTTTACAGCTTCTTGATACAGCAAAACTTTCTTAGGTATCCCAAAACTTTCATTAAGCAGAAATATCATTAAAACTGGTTTAAACACAGCCTACTAGTACAAATAAAGCCCGAAGACATTTAAGGTGGAGAAAAAAATGGCCAAAACAAAATTCTAAGAGGCTCACAGGGAAGATTGTTCTTTGCCTAACTGTGTTGCCTCAATAAATCTTTATAATTTTTGATAAGTCTTTATCATTAAAATTATTATTCTTATATCTGAACAAAACTTGCAAGTATTGATACACAACTGGACAGGAAAATATAACATGACAGTAGTATTTGTCAAGAAAATGTTTAAACAAGTGTATCAAACAGAGGTAAATACATGAGGTTGGCAAGCCGTTGATGACCATCCCACTAGTATGAGTATCACCCTGAGAGCTTAGCTATAATAGTTTAGAATCAATCATCAAAACATAATAATGTGATAGTTAATAAAATTTTTAGTACTTGTTTTTCAATAAAATCTAGTTGATTGTACAAATGGGATTGGTTTCACTTGTGTGCTTACGTAACTTGTGAATAATTTCTGAGAGCTAACTCCCCACCATTGTTAAATCAACAATAAACAATTGAAGAATAAATAGCCTTTTCTCAATAAACAAGGTAACAGATGGATGAAATCTGTGCTAAAATGATTAATATATTCTTACAAATATCAGGCCAAATTTAAAGCTGATGGATTCCTTCACAACTTTTTGTTGAAAACAACATTTTGCCCATCCAATATATCTAACAATCTAACTATCAAAATAAACTGGCACCAATACATAATTGATTTAATTATTATACCAGAAAATTATAGGTACAAAATGGGCTTGATCCAGTTCTAGGAAAATAAAGATATTTGTTTTGATTGGAAAATATATACAAGAGTGTCCTGAGGACCCTGGACTGCTCACATGAGGATTAAATCTATAAAAGAAAGTCTTACAAAAGATTTTAAACACTTTCACCTTCTGCTGTATGAAAACTTTGTGAACCCTGAAGTGGTGCAAGTTTTCATCTCTAAGCATAATTAAAGCATAATCTTTGTAGAGGACTTTCAGATGGTGCTACAAGGCAAATATTGTAGCTTTATGCCTTATTGGGTCAGATGTTTTAACATCTCCTTTCATGTATATAACTTATTGTAAGCTTGTGACCCCCTTAGCAGGACAAATTTTGATCCCCGGGGCAGGGGGCATAATCGGAACATCCATTGTTAACTGGAGACAAAGTGGTTTGTAACAAGAACATTCTATAAGAATTAGTTGAGAACGGACACACAGGCACACGTATAGCACACACCCAGATGTTAGATTGACTAGCCATAATAACTCATCTTGCACACTTTGTGCTCAGGTGATTAACTACAAGTAATTAAATAGCTATGAATATAAAACATATGTTTAAATCAATTTAATGTTGATACATTGGCATCCAATCAACAATATAACAAGTAACAAAAATGTAATAAATATTGATAACAAAATATTTTATAGTTTTATGGTACATTTATAGTTGCATGAAAGACAAACAATTTATTCTACATTCAGATGAAAGTAAAATCAATATCTATAAAAACAGGAGAAGCTAGAATGTTTAAAGTTGCTTGTTCACAGAATTCAACATTTATGTATTGTCCAATGTTAATATTAGGCCACAACAAGTTGATGATATGTTCTACAGATTTTTCTAGAAAAAAATGGGGCGAGCCAGCGAAGAAAAAAAAAATCTTAATTCAGTTGCTTTATATAGAGGTTTGACCAAATTTTTATGAGCGAGTGAGGAAATAAAAATATTGTTTTTGTAAAAACGGTCAAAATTAAGGTGCGAGCGAATCCATAGAACATATGATCAATTTGTTGTAGCCTTAGAATACACAGATAGGGTTGAACTTGTAGGGATGAGGAATAACTCAAACACAGTTTTTGATTGATTGTAAGGGCATTTATTTAAAAATGCCATAAAATCACAAACAACAACAGTTTTCTAAATTGTGAATATAAAATTATAAAGCCAAAAATTTATGACGAAAACCTATCTGCATGGCAAAACTGCTGAAAGAAAATGCCGCCAGAGAAAAATTTAACATAAATATCAACTTTCCTAAAACTCTTAAACTTGTATACAAAACATTTTTGGAAGCATTTAAGCTTTGATAATAACTATTTTAACTATACTGTATTATTGGAAATGAACATACAGCTGTGATGTAAATGCTACAATTTTCATATTAATAACCAGTTATGTAGGAGCAGTGGTCCAGTGGGAGGATGTGAGCTTAAGGATTATAAGGTACTGCCTTCAAACCCAATTAGGGGCACTGCTTATTTCATTGATCAAGAAATTTACCTACAGTTGTTTCACTCAATCCAGATGTAAATGGGTACTGTGAGGGTCACCTGCTTGAAGGGGATTTCAATGATCAGGGGTTATTGTACAAAAATTGTAAAGTTGGCTGAGCATGTATATGGAAGCAGACATTAAACTGTACTTAAATGTTTTTTTAAGTCATATGATCAACATTAATATACTGGCTTGTTAATTCACAAACATGGTTTCAATTCACTTTTATTTCAATTCAAAATTAATTTCATTTTGATACAGTAACTGGCAAGGTCAATTTTTTATTGTAAAGGTGACATTAAAAGTTGTTATTCAAAGACAGATTTACTGGGATTTAATAAGGTTTTTTTGTACCAGACAAATCCAAAAGTAATTTTAGATAATATTGCTGAAAGTATGCAACACAGATTAAATCCTATAGTTCTGTTATCAACTTTGTTACACAAAGGTACATCTGGAACAAAACAAATTATGCAGGACAGAGCTCCAATTTAAGCTCGCATACTCGCAAAATGCGAGTGGATTTTGAAAATTGCAGGTAACGTTAATTTTAACTCGCAAATTCTTACTAGTTTAAATTCCTTCAAACATATTTCTGGCTAAACTATAGAGGCTCAAATCAGCATTTAAACAGCCAGAAAGATAAATAGTATTACTAGTAATTTATGTTCGATATTTTTTTTCTATCCCACAATAAAAACCTTGTTCTATCTATGTTTAACTAGTGTACTTGGTTATTTTTATATGGCATCACGAACAGTTACTATTTATGCTATTAAAAGTTGGAGAAAAAATGTGAGTGATTTTTTCATTGAAATCGCGAGTTGAAATAAAATAAACTTGCAAAAATGTGCAAGTCCAATTTACTGTTAAATTCGAGCACTGCAGAAAAAACCAATCAACTTAAGTTCTGAATCAAATCTATTTAAACCTTACCTTTTGTTCTATATTATCAACATCATTATTTGTCTGTAATGGAACACATGCTTCTGTTGAACAGTATGGTGGAGGATTTTCTGAATACGCCGGAGGATCTTCCAGGGGAGGAGCTAAAAAATGATAGAGATAATTTGAGAATATAGCTTGAACACATTGACCTGAGATATAATGAATACCATCAGTCAGATAATTACACTAGAAAGTCATCGGAGATACAGTAATGCCTCAGTCCCATAAAATCTTGGCTTATTGCGGACCCGTACATGCAGACATCCATAGGCCGTGGGAAGCCGTGTGTATTAAGGTGACGCTACGTACATAGCACAAAACAACACACCTGTACAGAGCCGTAGCTGGAAGATATGCAAGTTTAATCCATACTCGGCCACGATTTTGTTCATGGTTTGACTTTGAAACTGATGCGTGTCTCCATGGCTCATCTCACAGACCCTGGTAAAAATGTAACAGTCTATATGGGAACGCAAGAGTTTGTATGAGTCCATGTACAACTTGATCACACGACACCTGTAAGGTGCCCTCACAGCTATTTCTATGTTTATTGGACTGTAGCATAAGACTGTGGTTTAATATTAAAAGATTATGAAAATATCAGTCTTCAAAAATATATGTTCAGTAAAGTAGCAAAGCCCGATAAGCAAGGAATTCACTTAAACAAGCAGTTTTACAAATATATTCATATATATTCATATAGGACAGAAATGGCTATTTAGTGCTAGTAATCTAGCATATGAAATTCAAAGATAGCAATATATCATTGTACAACAGACTCCTTAGGTTTAATGTTTGCCTCCATTAGTTCTCACAATGTTGGTGAGAATGATAGCAACTAATCTTGTTTATCATTTTTTCAAATTCATTTGTAATTGGGCATTGCCATGTCCTTTAATAACATTTTTTTAAATAAAAGGCCCTAACAATAAAGGTCGTCTTATTGCTCCTAACAGCCTATACTTGCATTCGGGCAACTTGTCACTACTAATAAACATCAGGTTTTGGCAAGCAAAATATATAGGTGATTGTCAAACCAGGCAAGGTACTTAATGGCAAACCCTACAGTAGAGTACACATCCAGATTTCCTTGTTTTAAGTTCACCTGACAATCAAGGTGAATTACACAACTTTACACCAAGGTTTTAATTATTTTGATTGTTTGTTTGTTGGGTTTAATGCCTTAGGAACACATTGGTCATATAACGGTGGTCAGTCAACCTACTTACTCCTCCTGGAAAGGCTAAATCTCTGGATTTAGCTGTTAACCAACTACTAAGCGTATACTTTCACCAGTGACTGACAACTGCCCTACATAAATAAAAATCATTGGTAGGAAGGAGATGGCCTTAGAAATAATTTCATGACCGAGTGCCAAGAAAGTATGCACCACCTGGGAATCAAACCCACGACCCTTCAATCAGTAGACTTGCTACATGGTTTTAATAAAACAGTCAATATAGATTAAAACATAGTCATTTCCTGAGAATTTGTTATAAACATCTAATGAAGACAATGAATACATGTACTGTTATCATTTAGATTGAGTCAGTAAAAAAACACAAATAACTAAAATCAATGATAGAATTAAAACATCTCTCACTCTATCTTTATACATGTCACATGTTGAACATCTGTTCATTGTCAACATAGGGTTGCCATGGTAACCACTTCAAAATAATATGATATTTTACTATACAAATGTATACAGTACTTTAGTTTTACTATAGAAACATATCCAATGTCATGCAAAACACTTATTGATCAAACCTTCATGTGATTTAAGGCTCAATATGCAAAATAGTAAGAATGATAAAGTCACAAGTTAGCAAGCACAACTACAGATAAATATGTTATTTTTCCCATTATGAGTTACTATAGTAATGGTGCTTATATTACTAGAACTCCAGGATCAGTTTGGGTCTAAACAAAATTTCAAAACAAACGACTGTCAATGTAAGTTTTTCTCCCTTAGTAGAAGTTTTATTATTTCTCCATTTTTTATAGGATAATGTGAAATGTATTTCATTTAAGCAACCAATTTGTAGAAGGCTTATCAAAGAAACATTATCATTAGGTACAGGTGTGACTTCATTCATTTTATAGTTTTTATTTATCTTTTAGTTTCTTTTTATCATAGGCATGCAAGTAAAAAAGTATGCAAAGTTACCCCACTGTGGTTCTGACTGGCAAGTAAACAAAATAAGAGTAAATATTTTGCTGGTGAAAGAGACTGCTAAGCTAAGAGAAGATCAAGGGCTTTTCCTCAGCAAGGTCTTCAGTGAACCAACATCATTTTAAAAATTTGCCAATTTAACATAAGTTTTATTGGTTTGATAACAAAAATGATTAATAAAAACAGCTAAATAGTGAATGTTTCATATTTTTCTTGAAGATTTACTAAAATGGTTTCTGATTAAAAAATGAAAATTAAAACATCATTCCATCAGCAGAAAAATCTAACTGCTATAATAAAAGAATGACATACCTGATGGCTGTACAGGTTGAACATTGGTATAATCAGTAGCTCTAGATGACACGTAAGATTTAGTTCTAAATGATGTACCACCAGAAAGTTTTCTATTCTTACAACAACAACAGACTATGATGACAGCTGTTAGAACTACTATCACTATCACACCAACTATTACACCTATGATCACACTGATGCTTACTATAATAGCATCTTCGGCAAATGCATCTCCTGAAATATACAACAAACAAGAAATGTAATGTGGAAACCACATTAAAGCCGGATTTAAAAACTTTAACGCAAAAATTACAAAGGGGAAAATTCCATAATAAAGCCAGGTAGAGTTGTGGTTACTTTCTAATTATGTTTAACACATGGTATGTTATCATTGTATGAAGTTTCAAAAAGATCTGATAATAAATGGCAGAAATATATGCTAATTTGATAACTTGAACGCAATTGTCAACGTCACCTGACGCCTGCTTGACCAACTGCCCACCAGCCACCGTGTTTTGCCAAACTATTATCGGAATTTTTTCATTGAAAAATCTGGCTAATAAAAAGTAATACATGTATTTGGAAATCAGGGCTCCACATTAAGGGTCATCCTATTGCCTGTGACGGCTCAACTTAAGGTTTGAGCAATAAGTTGTTTGATTAGGCAACCAGAACATATATTTTATCCTTGGTATTGAACCTAAATTTGTTTCTTGTCATTGTTCTTTTATGTATGAACATTGTATATATCTGTGTGGACAATATTGAAAATTGTTTAACACCAAGTATGTTATCCACAATAAATAAAGACATTATCATAACTATTACCCTAAATTTTAAAGTATCATTATGTTTGGCAACTAAACAATTTTGGTCATCCTACTAGGCAACCCACTTCAAGCTTTGAAGTGATATATAGGCAAATGACTGTGCCAAAAGTATAGAACCAAGTTTAGTCTTTAAAACAGTATTAAGAACGTAAGAAATCACTTACTAATAATTCATTTGTCACTTATAACATTCAAATGAACGAATTAAAACATGTTGCATACACATTGTTGAAAACAAAAGTAGGATACTGAGGGAATCACTAAGCTATTTATAGATTTGTTTTTTGTTGTACTTGCTGAAAGTAAACATTTTCATTGGTCACTTCTTGTCTTTAAACATTCTTAGGAGGATAGGATATCTTTTCAATAGAATTTTACTAATGTTGCTCAATAACAAGATCTAGTATCTTCTCATCAGTAAATGCATATTTTAACACTTATCTATTTTTAGCTAACCTGACCCACGTGGGTCTAGTTAGGAAACACCCCAAATATTAAGAGAAAAAAAAGAAATATTTTGTCTGGTAAAACAACAATGTGTCTGTTGCATTCACAGTTATAAAAATATAATTCAAAATCAGGAAATGTGAAGTTGAACTTTTGCCAACTAATGTCTTCCCTAAAGGGGTCCACAATATTTTTAACAACACATGTATAGGTCGTTTGCGTTAATGCTGGACCCCTATTTGCCGTAAATATCTTTTAAACTATAACAGCGATTTTGCTAAAAATTTTAATGCAATCTTATTTCAATTTTTCCTTCTAGGATTTAAATTTTCAGAATTTTTGATAGATAAATAAAAAAGTTTTCCATAAGGTATAATGCAAAATATTTGGAATTTTTTATCAAAAATCCGGCGGGAGGTAAAATAAGCTGTTCTGATTATAGCATTGTCATACTTCCAGTGTATTTATACAAAGTCCCGTGCGTTTACTGTAAATTTGTCGCTTAAATAAACACTCGACGGTCTACTGAATTGTAAAGCAGAGGCCCGTCTTTAAAATCGTACGTGTAGAATTTGTATAGATTTTGACGATACAGACGACAGTGATGATGATATTTGAGTTTGTATATACTGTTATACTTTGTTATCAAATAAAATTTCAAACCGGGCCTCATATTTAGCTATTATTTTGTATCTACTGTTATGTAGCTGTTCTGATTATGGCACATACCCAATTAACAAAAGTCTCTTTTTGGCTTCAAAATTTGCATTGCATGTCTATGGGAAGTATGTTATGTAATAAAAAAAAAATCTGAATTTTTGGATTTGAGAAGGAAAATGCTAGTTATGATCAAATACAAAATTTGAGTTAATTCCATCCGATAGTTATTGAGATATTTCATGATTTTAGGGGTCCAGCTTTAACGCAAACGACCTATAATAGTTACAGCTCTTGATACTTAAAGCCAAAACTCACAGTATCTCTTCTAGAAGTAACCATTTGAAGTACATTGTAGCAAAGTGGAATTTGTTTGTTTAGGAATAGAATTCAATGAATTTCTGAACCAATGTACCAGCATATTACTATAAGATCTATATGTATATTGCTTTACTCAACAAAACCATTTTTTGTTTATTTATTCATGAAACACCTTCATTCATTATTCAAATCAAGTATTAACAAAATGACAATCCTTATAATTATTATGAAGGAGAGAAGGTTCAAGTTGTTATAAATTCCAGCAATAAATCTCTAGAAACAGTGGGCTTAGAACAAGAAAAGACTATAAACAAGCCATGATGATACTCTTATATTAGGCAGTATACAGTACCCTCCTAAAGTACTGAGACAAAATCCTGTTAGTAGGATATACTGATTCATTTTAACCCATGCACAAAAGGAAACAAAGGTTTTCCAAGCTATTTTGATGGAGTTTGTTATTCACGGGCTGTGATAGGATTATTTGTATCAAGTTGCTTCATAAATATTATAATGGTCGAGTAGTTACAACATTGGACTGGCAATCATTGGATAGCCAGCTTCGCATTGGTTCGAATCCCATCAAAAAACTACCCTGTTGTTTCCTTGATCAAGAAACTTTATCCTCATTTCTTCCCCCACTGGTATTGTTCAGATAACCTTTGCTTTATTATAATATTTACATGTACTAATTTATTTTAGCTTGGTTGTGAAACAAGTTCTTACAACTTAGATTTATCACTTTCCAGTCCGCTTCCTGGTCCCCCAGTACTGAGCTAGTAGGATACATTTTGTGGAAAATTTGGGACATAATACTCTATTTACTTTAGTTCTTATTTACTTTATTTTACTTTATTTCGGGACAACCAATGGTATCATATATTTTATCCATTTCTCAATATTGGAAGAGAATTTCATTGAACAAACAGGAATGGTAGAGCAAATTGTATTGGTTAGAAATATAGGGTCAAAGGTTGGCTTAGACAACTGTACCAAAAAATCATATGTAGTATACACAATGGTCTTTTCTTGGAATTTTATTTGTCAAAGAATTTTTGGAAAGCACTGTATGTAATACCAAGTAATCTTATATGATACAATAATTCCTAAAGATTGACAGATCTCAGAGAGATAAAGATTACTTCTTTCTTATATATAATTTTGTAAATATTGTGAAAGAAGCTAAACTATATTGGCTACTGTTTGAAGTGACTTGATTGAAGAAGAACTCTAACTTGAGATTACATTTATTTTTTAACTTTTTATAAAACAAAACCACCCACCTAGCTCAGTTGTTAAGACATAAGTCAAATGATTGATGGGTTGTGGATTCGATTCCGAGGTGGGATGTACTTTCCTGGAGCTTGGTCATGATATAATTTCTAGGACCATTCTCCTTCCTACCACTAATTCTAAATAATGTAGGGCAGTTGTCAGTAACTGACAGAAGTATGCCCAATGTAACTGGTTAACAGCTAAATCTAGAGATTTAGGCTTTCCAGAAACTGTGAGAAGGTTGACTGACTGTCGTGATATGACCTAAAAAGTGTGTTACAACTGTGCTTAACTCAACAATTTTCTTTTTAAATCTCAGTAATATGTTCAATTTAAGACTTTGAAAGTGGTTGACACACAGAGTCATTTTTGTTAGCTGTTCAATTTTTGTCTGAATCATCTGGATATAAACTGATATAATTTATGATCTTCTGAACTAAAAATTGTGAGTCCTGATAAATCTATGTACTATGTACTTGTCACTTTGGGCTGAATATCAAAGTTAGTATAATTATCAAAAATAAGTCTGAAAACATAATTATCAGGAAAAGTGACAGTCAAAAACATAACCTTTGACACAGCAAAAACGCTAAAAGGGCCATGTTTAAGAACAAAAACACTTTTTGCGATAAAAAGGACATCACAAACAAATTTAATAAAAAAAACAAAAAATCTATGTGGTTTCCGTCTTAGAACAGACAATGGCAAAATAATTGTCAGGCATTTAAAGATGAAATCTTACAATACATGTAATATATATATACATGTACCTTGTCATGAAGCTGTGGAAACATGCAATTTATTTTTGTCTCAACATATCTTAAACACCTCAAGACAAAAATTTAACTTCATTATGCTTAAACAATAAATCTTGTTTAACGGCAAGACAAGAGAATGCATGGTATTGATTTCATAATTTAAACTAAGCTTAAAGGCAGACATGTTTGAAATAAAGTCTACAGACAGTCAGCATTTTTAAATGTTTGTAGCAAGTGACAGGAATTCACTTTTGTATTTGGTTGGCATTTTCAGATTTTCACAAGTCATGATGACCAAGTTTATCTTAACTAGAAACCCTTGTCCAACATATACAGTTACAATCTACAATATTATGACATGAAAGTGGTTTTTTGAAAAAATCATTTTAAGAGCAAGCATTATATCTCATTTACTGAACTTAGGTTGCCCAAAAGAAATTGTTGGTTACTTGAACCAAAAAATGGTTGGCTGGGGTAACACCCACTTATTTTGTAGACTGCAGTTAATCTTGTATTTAGCAGCCTCTGACGGGAATTAGCTGGATTGAACTTGAGTAAGCTAAAAATGTGACATTAGAAAATTCAATCTTTTATAATAACATTGATCAGTCAACATGATTTCAAATCACAGACCTTAATAGCCTTGGTGAAAAGCAGAAAGATAGTTAGAGATATTATTACTCATGCTATTTTTTGACATCTTGAAAAAAAGCGCTTAATGCAATATTTTCTTACAACTTTTTGACTGTTGGTGTTCCTTATATGGTTGCCTATACCTTTTTACAATTTATACAAAGTTCTAATGTACAAACCACTTGCATACACATAGAAAAAAGCAATGCCCATGGTGGTGTTAAAACTTTGGACCTCTTGAGTCTGACGCCCAACCTCTATCACTGGACTACTGCTCGTAATATCTCATTTTAAAATAGTCATATCTAAACTTAGTTTATTTGCTCTTAATTCTGCCTTTGGTCGAACTTTTGAGAATAAGAGAATTCAATGCAAATAAATGCAAATTTAAAATAGTATATATAATTGTATTTGATACTTACTTTGACTGTATTCTCTTATTTCTAATATAAAATTATAATCATCATGTGATAGTTTTTCTTTCTTCATCAATATAGTTAGATATTTACCTTTGCTACATACAGGTTTAGGGTTATCGTCTGTATGACATGTATATGTACCCTGAAATAATACCAGTACATATTATGCCTCAGTCCCATAAAATCGTGGCTTGTTACAGACCTGTACGTGCAGACAGTCGTAGGCCGTGGGAAGCAATGCATATCAAGGTGACGGTACGCACATGGTACAAAACAACACACCCGTACGGTGCCATAACTGGAAGATATGCAAGTTTAATCCATACTCGTCCACTATTTTATTCACGATTTGACTCTGAAACTGATACGTGTATCCTGGGCTCATCGAACGGACCCTGGCAAAAACGTAACAGTCTGTACGGGTACCCAAGATTTCGTACGGGTCCTTGCTTTGATCGCACGGTGCCCGTACGATGTCCTCACTGCCATTTTTATGTTTATGGGACTGTAGCTTCAGACTAGACCTATCACTGAATGTGATTAATACCCCTAACAGGTCTTTGTCAAGAAGTGTGAATCAAATCTGTAAAATAGGTTCTAAGAATTCAAGCATACAAGATCGATTTTTCATCAAAGGGACATAACTCTGCAAACAAAATCAATGGACTGTAACCAAAATAGAATATGCACATGTCTGCTTGATACCTGGTTTATGTGTGAGGTTAGTTTGAATCAAATCTGTACAATAGGTGCTGAGAAATTGAACAGTCAAGTAAAAGATGCAGACCAACCAACCAACTGACCTACTGACCCACAAACTGACAAGCTGACTATTCAAAACCATGTTTAGGTTAATAACCTAAACTTTGTTAACACAGCCTAAACCCAGTAAAAAAAGTAAAATATCTATTTTTACCATATCAAAGTTTAATAGCTAAACTACTGACAGAACACAAAAATAGTGTTTTAATTCTGACCTTCAATCATTACTATAGGAAGAATTTTAAGACTGGGGTGAGGGCTGGATTCATTTTAGGAGTAAACTGTTCAGTGGGTAAGAAATGGCATTTCATTCAAATTTATAAGAGAGGGGACTAAGCCATCCCTACCCCAACCCCTGTTTCTACATGTCTGCAAATTGAAAGAAAACAATAAGATAAAAAAGTTTCTTACCATTAAGTTATTATTGCTAGAAGTATCATCAGAGTAAGCATACACTTTAAGATCACATCTAGATATTGTCAGTTGTTTAAAACTAAGACATAATCTATCATCTTTTATAGATTTAAATGTCATTTGACACCTCAATGTATCGTAGGGTTCACCACCTTGTGAATATATCAGGTAGGGATCATCTTCTACTGGTTTGGCCCCTTCATTTAAGCAATCTCCATATTTGTCCATGTACACTGAAAATTATAAACAAACATAATTATGTACTTTTATTTGTCAAGATTAAACATGCACTTCATTAGCATCCATAATGATTTACAGCTTATATTATGAGGCGGTACGCCTCTCACGTAGTGAGGCCCATTAAAGCCTCGGCACATAGCCACTCTGTGACAACAGCCGCAGCACCAAGATTGATACTCCATGATTTTGTACATAAACAAGTGTGGAAAAAGATAAAACTAAAATAAGATCACTAAGTCCAAATATGTTTCTATCACAGTTTTAATAAGTAGACACTTAAGCATTAAATAACAGTATTCCTAACACAAATTACAGTCACAAAGTTAATATGTCACTAAGACAAAGTTTCACAAAGTAATAATCCTAACTAGCAACAAATGCACCGTAAGAGATGAATGAGAAATTGATTTCTAGTTCCTAATTGTCATGAAAATATGAGAAGGGCTTTTTATAATGAACATAATAATACAGGGTTTGGTCAAAACACTTTGACCAATCAGAAATACTCTTATTATCAACCAATTAAGTTGAGTAATAATTAAAAAGGAAACAAAACAGCAGTTTCCTGTGTTAATTGATAAATAATTATCTGATGGCTTGACACAAAGAGTAGATATTAAAATTTGGCAATTATAGATAAATTATAGATAAAGTAGACAGGTATGATTTACAACAATTATTATCGATTATCTTGAGGAATTAATTATTTGAAATGAGAGGAAATGATTTTATCAACAAAAGGCAAAATTTAACACATGATTTCTTAGATAAAAATTATGTATCTTAAGACTTAAAAAAACCCCATAAGTTTAATACCAAATATGGCATAAAAAATACACATCATAATATTCCTTCCAACTACTTTTACTTTGGACCCCAAAGTTAAGGTAATAGCAATTACAAAATATACACATCATATCATATGGAAACACGCTTACACAAAACATTCTCAAAATGTACCAGTTACAATATGAACAAATCATTTAAATAAGTAACCAAATTTATTGTAAGACCTATGGGATTTTAAAATAATGTATACACATACTAAATTAGTATGAACATATTCATTCCATGGTTGAATACAACAAATTATTGCACATAGATGAGAACAAAAATATGTCAACAACATCAAATAATATTGACATACTGGTATATAAATTATTGAGCTCATAAAATACAATTTGCGGAATGCAATTGTTTTGTTATACAAAAAGACAAGCAGTCTTAAGTAACTGTGTAAGCATAGTTACATAGATGCCTAAATTATTGTTATCAGGTTTTCCAGACTGAGGACTAGCGGTCTCTACATGCTCATTATTGAGGCCAGGACCATATGTCTCTACAGACTGGGACTCTCGATAATGAATTAACATACTAATTATGAACTTGCATATATATTAGTATGAGTTATTGACAAATCATTATCACAGATACAATAATCACGTGTATAATTATAAAATATAACAACCTCAACTAATATTTATATATCAGTAGAAGATCATTGCGCTCGTAGAATGGAATTGGTGATTGCACATTTTTACCCAAAAATTATGGTTATTAACTTTCTAATAATTTCAGTTTTAAACGGAAAGTTATGAAAAATGCAGAAATGCAAAACTTATACTAGATCTACAGTAAAATTGTGTGAAGAATGCACAATATAAGTACAAACTGAATAAAAATGTACAATTCTCAATATCATAATTGTTAAAAATTTATAATACTTAAAACAATTATTAACTTCGTTACAAAATGCATAAAATGTAGGAATTCAATACATATCTGTCTGAAAAGGAAAAAAAAATGTTAGTGTGTTGTTTCCAACATCACTGAAAATAATTTTGAATTTAGATTGCTGCCTAAAACACCTAACTGGCAAGGTCAGGATTTGATGACAGATACATATTTTCATCCTTACCTAGTATTTTTTCTTGACTTATGTAACTTTTGAAATGGTGCTGTAATAGCATTAATTAGTGGTGACTTCTTACATAAATAAGACATATGATTTGCTTTATGACAAAAACGACAACAAGCTTTCCTAGCAGGACAGATGCGTCCAAACTCAGTATGGTAAAGTCCACATCTGTCACACTGCATGTACGAATAACGGTCATTTTCAACAGAAGAAATAAGGTCTATATCACTTATGAGGCCTTTTATTATTTCAAATTCACTACTTTCAAAAAATTCTTTCTGCATGGTGTTAATTTTAGTTTCTAATTTACTAATTTTTGCCGACAAATTTTCATTTTCTTGTTTAAGTTCTTTTTCATTTTCTTCACCTTCCTTTATTATATGTTCAAACAAAGAAATATCAGATGCTTCTTCTTCCAAAATTTCCAAAAAACATAAAACACTTGAATTGAAATTAGTTTCCTTCACTAGGTTATAGTTTTCCATACCAGAAAAAGGCATTAAATCACAAACATATAACCTTTCAATTTCACTCTCTTTGGCTACCAAATTAACTTCTTCAATTTGTAGATTTAGTGGTTGATTATTTTTCTGTTGTTCAAGTTTTGAATGAGTAACTTCGGTTTTGCTCTTTGGAACTTTGGTCATATTTGTTCTGCATAAATTTGAATAATGTCCATAGTTTCCACACTTATAGCATTTCCTATTCCTAGCTGGGCATATCTGGTGTTGACCATGGTTTAAACCACAGCTTCCACAGTAAAAATTAGCACTCTGGTGTTCAAATCTATAGGTACCACAACTGTTGATGTTGCCAAATTGGGGAATATGGCTCTCGTAGTAATTGCTTTGTATGTTGTGAAGAGGTACTGGGGAATTCTCTACACGCGGTTCTCTCACCAAACTATTATGAGGCGGTACGCCTCTCACGTAGTGAGGCCCATTAAAGCCTCGGCACATAGCCACTCTGTGACAACAGCCGCAGCACCAAGATTGATACTCCATGATTTTGTACATAAACAAGTGTGGAAAAAGATAAAACTAAAATAAGATCACTAAGTCCAAATATGTTTCTATCACAGTTTTAATAAGTAGACACTTAAGCATTAAATAACAGTATTCCTAACACAAATTACAGTCACAAAGTTAATATGTCACTAAGACAAAGTTTCACAAAGTAATAATCCTAACTAGCAACAAATGCACCGTAAGAGATGAATGAGAAATTGATTTCTAGTTCCTAATTGTCATGAAAATATGAGAAGGGCTTTTTATAATGAACATAATAATACAGGGTTTGGTCAAAACACTTTGACCAATCAGAAATACTCTTATTATCAACCAATTAAGTTGAGTAATAATTAAAAAGGAAACAAAACAGCAGTTTCCTGTGTTAATTGATAAATAATTATCTGATGGCTTGACACAAAGAGTAGATATTAAAATTTGGCAATTATAGATAAATTATAGATAAAGTAGACAGGTATGATTTACAACAATTATTATCGATTATCTTGAGGAATTAATTATTTGAAATGAGAGGAAATGATTTTATCAACAAAAGGCAAAATTTAACACATGATTTCTTAGATAAAAATTATGTATCTTAAGACTTAAAAAAAACCCCATAAGTTTAATACCAAATATGGCATAAAAAATACACATCATAATACTTAGTTGTTAAGTTTCGCTGCTTCAACGAGTGTAAAATATGGATGGAAATGTTATGATTGATATCAAATGATTTGTAGAGCAGAGATAAATTAATGACTTGACAATCAAAATACCCCAAGTTTGATTCAAGGTTGTTTTAAGTATAAATTTCGCCATCACAAATGGGTTCAATCCCATCCATTTTGACATTTAAGAATGGGAATTCCCAGGAGTAGGTGTGAAGAAAGTTCATCAATTATGCTATATGTAAGTTCATGAACTAATATTCTTTGGTCTTTAATTTACATGGGCAGATCCAAAATGCCCCCTAGATCCGGACCCCCCCCCCTGGAATTTGGAAAATGTACAAGTCCAATAGTGTTATTCTTGCCTGTAAGTCAGTTTTAAGTAGCATAAAGCAATTTTTTTCGGTGCTTAGCATAGATTTAATGGTTATGTAGTTTTTATTATCAATATGTTGCATTTTTTCTGCAAAATGTGCATAATGTGGTTGTGGTTAGAGGTTTGGACCCCTCCCATAGAAAAGTTTGGACCCCCCCCCCTTAGAAAAGTTCAGACCCCCCTAGAAAAAAATCCTGGATCCGCCCCTGATTTAGTTACTATAGTTGTTAAAGATTATCAGGATATCAAGCATACCAGTAAGTTGCAGTACTTAATCTATTTGTCATCAGAAGCAGCCAAACTTGACTATTTTATACAGAATTTAGGAGCAACAGATTTGACAAATAACACATATTTCACAGTCAAACTTCTATGTTTAGACTCTACTTGAATTTTCCAAGACACAAAATGCACAGATAATTGTAACTTACAAAATACTAAGCTTAAACAAATATTTATACAATGATAGCAACAAATGAGAGATTTGTGAATGAACTTGCAGAGGTTTTTTAAGAAATGAAACTTAATTACATAATTATGTATAATGAGAAATAAACTATATACTTACTTCTAGACTGTCACATGCATTATTCTCAATTTGTAACACAAAACAAAGATGGAAGAAACTCAGAACTAAAAAATGCAATACATATAATAACAACATTCAAGCAACACAAATAAAGAGTGAAACAAAATATAAACATCAAGATAAAAACAAAAAGAAAGAAATAATTTAATACAATGCAAACAACATTTAAATAGTATTGGGAAATATATTTCAACCCTATCTTGATTAAACTTGGAAATACTACATTCACAGTTTGAGTCATTGTCTGATCTATAATAATAGGTTATTATACATTTTACTGTACAATACGGAAATATATTTGGACGAGTACACAGCTTGAAAAGTCATATTGGACTTGCCTTTTGGCTTGTCCAATATGATTTTTCAAGCTGTGTACTAGTCCAAATATATGCTGTATTGTACAGTAAAATGTATAGTAACTTTTTTATTATATATCTTTCGTTTACTTTGAAATAATCATCATCACCATCATCCCATACAAAGCAATCACAGCCATTCTTATCACATCGTTTAGTGCACATGTACCCAACCGTCCAATACGAAAAAAAAATATATTTTTGGATTCAACTTGGGAATATATTGGACGGTCACTAGGGCTGCAACGATTCGATTCGATACATCAAAACTCGACTGTGAGGGTGGCGATTCGATTTCGATTCGGGACCCACGAATTTCGATTCGATACTGTCCTTTAAATGTATCTACATAAGTTATAAGCATAAAAGCAAAAGGGCACCTAAAAGACACTAACTCCCCGCAACGGTTATTTCCCTTTATTAAATCAAGTAGCAAGGTGTTATCTGCAGTATATTAAGAGCTGCATATTCTGATACAATTTATGTTTCATGTTGTATATATAGATGTGTTTTAGTTGATATTACATTAATGATACAATTTCGCGACCTTTATATTTGTACCCAGTCCATTTCGTACTTAAAGAAGCAATCTTAATTTAGCAGATTTTCAGGTTTCATGTGAATTTAATTTGAGTAACACTTATTTTATCAATAATTAAAAGTTTTAATCTCAAATAAATGTATAAATGCATATTTGGAGTAAAAATTCGAATCGAAAGAAAAAATATCGAATCGCATCGAATCGATTTTCCGGTGAATCGTTGCAGCTCTAACGGTCACGTGGTACAAATGCAGATTGTCAACTGGTTAGATTTATTAGATATATAATAATGATATATATTCTAACATAGGTCCCAAACTTCTACATTCTATGTTTAGCCTGTCAAATCATTATATATTTTTTTGAATATTTAACACACACATGGCTGTTATAATTTACCCCCTAGTTCATAAAACTTAATGATTTAATTAGGGCTGCTTGTGTATCCAAGTACTTGGGTAATCCCGATCCCAACTAGTAAATCGAGTATGTTATCAGCTTAATTACCATTGAAAATGAGCCGCACAACGTATGAAAACATAAATCAACATACTTTGTGCACTGCATATTTTCAGCACACGTGAAAACCCTCCTTTGAATCTCTAACATGATGCTGCAGACAGTTATGTTGAAAATACAATAAAAGCTTTCGTGATTTTTCACTTATTTTTGTTTTATTTATATTTATATTCATATATATATATATATATATATATATGTGTGTGTGTTGTATAATTATATGAACTCCTGTATGCTTTTACATTAACTGGTGATTCGTGGTTCAATTTGTGAATCGTTCTACATGAATCCTGGTTTAGATTGGATCACCACTTGCTCAACGATTGCAACCCTAGATCTAATCTTTATAAAATTTATTTCCCTAGAATACATGAGACTGAATTTTGTCTTTTTAGGTTTCTCTTCAATATGAAAATCAAGAAAAGTCAATCATAAAAAACTCATTAAAATGGACATCAGATTTTCACCCAGTAAACTTCTATTTGGTCCAGAAAAAAATCCATTTTGCTGACCTAATGTCCAGTACTAATGAAAGTTTGAAGTGAAGACAGTAAAGCACATTGCCTATGTATACAGCAGGACTAAAAGCAACAAAACAACAACGAAGATTAAAGTTTAAACTAAAATGCAAACAAAATCATAGACAAAAGAAATCAACAATGCAAAAAACAACACACGTAGTGACATTCATACGTAGATACTTTTTTACTGTTGGTAAATTTTATTCATCTGTCATCAGCACATACATCATTCCAGCTGATTTGAATAATCACTACAATACTTCTGTACTTTACTTTACTTTACTTTAATTGGGTTCAATGCCGTGTCAACACAATTTTGGTCATTTAACAGCCTCCAGTACACCTAACCTAGCTTTCCTGGACCCTTGTCTATAACCAGTACTTCCACAAGGCCCGAAACCTCTCCATATATCTTATCAATGGAGGAAAATAGACATTATTGCCTTCGGGACATGATATTCAAAATCCTGGTGTGCTACCAACTGCGCTACTGTCCCAGGTACAATACTTCTGTACCCATAATCAATAAAAATAGATATCATGATCTAAATATTGTAAATAACTTGCACTAGTTTTTCCAGAGGTCCATATAGCCTCGTTAAATAAAGTCTTTATTATTATAATCATTACAATCATAGCTGTACTTAAGTACTGGTAATTAAACAAATATTGAGTATTCAAATCAGTGAGGTTTAATGTATGTGCCGCTGAAAGTTAAATATCATTTAACATACCTTTTTCCGTCCAGGATTCCTGTATGTATAATACGACCAGTAGAAAAACTGCACTTAATGACCTCTGTAGTGTTTGTGGGATTTCCATGGTCACAACATCTATATGAAGGTCAATACATGTAGGTCAAAGGTCAATACTTGTAGGTTCAAGGTCAAATGTCTGATGCAGAACACTGAAAAGTAACAACATATTTAGTCATTGAGTTTAGGATGTATTTAAACAGGCTAGTTGAATGAAACAGAATCTGATTGGCTTGGTAAGTTATTGCTGGTCCAAACAAAAACTAGTCCAGAAATCATAGCAATGGCTAATTTCAAAATTGCATAGAAGTGTTTCTGTAGGTAAGAATCATACAACCTTTCAGGTATTAAATTCAAAATTCTAACCATAATAAAATAGTCCAAAGTCATTTGTCAACGCAGTTGTTTCACTACAATCCTGAAACTGCACATGTCTGTAAGTCCATGTTCTATCCACAACACAATCCTACATATCATGAATAGAAATAGTTTTCAAACTACGAAACTTTAAGTCACTGTTTATTAATCATCATTTATTAATAACTTCATACTGCTTATAACAGTATAACACTAAAAACATGTAACAGGAAATAAACAAGCATAAAAATAGTCATTGAACATAATAAATAATCAAATTGATCAAATCAAATACAGATACCACTATTTTTTCTGACCATACAAACTTTAAGTAAAAATCAGTAAAAACAATACATGTAATTTTAATCATTGTTTAGCCTCGTAAGATTTTGCATTATACAAGCAACAAATTGACATATAAGGTGTATATCAAGCACTTTCTGTTTTTCCTTTCTGTTTTATTCTTCAATTTTTCTATAATTCTTTATTCTAACATCACATATTATGACATATGTTTTACAGTTATAGGCACAGCCTGTTGTTGGAAAAGACGTGCAATTTAGTGTCGCGAAGCTTTATAGTAAAAAAATTAAGTCTCCATTTCACCAATTTCTGCCTCATTTTGACAAAAATTCTTCATTGAGTGTTTAAGCCTTACCATCCAACAATACAATGAGTGGTAAGCACTGGAACCAGGAGTGTTCTGAATGTGCAAATTAAGTTTGAAAAAAATAGGGTATAATGTTATCTCCCTTGAAGTTGATTTATAGAGGGACCAAAGGGAGGTAACTAGTAAACTTGAACACCAACACTCAATTCAGTTTGTACATTATACAGAAACTTATCTGCTGAAAGACATCTTTTCCATATAAAGAGTATTTATGATGTAGAAACAATGATTCTACTACCATATGTATATTCATGATTTGTAGCATGTGAGCTGATTTTCAGGTCTATCCTGTAAGAGGCTTTCATTCATACAGTTTTACAATACTTGTTCAATATAATGGTTACAGTACTATAAATACAAACAGTATATTTTAAAAGGTGTTAATAGATTTAAGTATATAGGTGATTGTATCATGTAATTAAACTACATTTTTAATTAAAAAAGAATAATCAATTATATCTGTAAGACAGGCATATATAAACAAATGCTGTCCACTGACTATACGCTCAACTATTTGGGGTATTCGTGTAAACAGAGATTTTATATAACAGGGATTTGTAACGATAAGTAAATGTAATATAGATTTTCATCAAATTTCACTGTCATTGCCATTATTTCAACCAATACGGAAAACAAGTTTAAACAAGCAAATTCGTTGAATTAATATCCCCCGCCGAGTACTTGTTTTTACTAACACAACAACTGGAGACATAAGGCTTTATTAATAAATATAAAAATCCATAAAACCATAATAGGGAACATACATAACTCCATGTTAATAAAAATTATCAGGACATGCCAATGAGATGCAAATTTCTTTTCTGTATTGATGGTTTCCATAAAATCTTGTTGAAATCAATCCAGCTGTTGCAAAGAAATAGCAATATTTCTCTATATGAACACTGCACAATTAATCAAGGGCAATAACTCTGAGCTGAAAGGTCTGACCAGAACAAGGCGACGATATGCGCGTCTCCTCTAGATATTGATGATTCCCATAAAGTTTCGTTGAATTCCAGCCATTAGTTGCAGAGAAATAGCGCAGAAATTTTTTTTCCTCTATTATGCATACTGCATAACTAATCAAGGGCCATAACTCTGAGTTAAAGAGTCTGACCTGAACAAGGCAACGAAATGCCTATCTCCTCTTGGTATTGAAGATTCCCATAAAGTTTCGTTGAATTCCAGCCAGTAGTTGCAGAGAAGTAGCGTGGAAACGATTTTTACTCTATATGCATACTGCAAAACTAATCAAGGGCCATAACTCCGAGGTTAAAGTGTCTGACCGGAACAAGCTGACGATATGTGCATCTCCTTTTGGTTTTGAAGGTTCCCATAAAGTTTCTTTGAATTCCAGCCATTAGTTGCAGAGAAGTAGTGCGGAAAAGACTTTTACTCTATATGCATACTACAAAACTAGTTAAGGGCCATAACTCTGAGTTAAAGGGTCTGACCCGAACAAGCTGACGATATGCGCATCTCCTCTTGGTATTGAAGGTTCCCATAAAGTTTCGTTGAATTCCAGCCAGTAGTTGCAGAGAAGTAGTGCGAAAACGACTTTTACTCCATATGCATACTGCATAACTAATCAAGGGCCATAACTCTGAGTTAAAGGGTCTAACCGGAACAAGCTGACGATATGCGCATCTCCTCTTGATATTGATGATTCCCATAAAGTTTCGTTGAATTCCAGCCAGTAGTTGCAGAGAAGTAGCGCGGAAACGACTTTTACTCTATATGCATACTACATAACTAATTAAGGGCCATAACTCTGAGTTAAAGGGTCTGACCCGAACAAGCTGACGATATGCGCATCTCCTCTTGGTATTGAAGGTTCCCATAAAGTTTCGTTGAATTCCAGCCAGTAGTTGCAGAGAAGTAGTGCGGAAACAACTTTTACTCTAAATGCATACTACATAACTAATTAAGGGCCATAACTCTGAGTTAAAGGGTCAGACCGGAACAAGCTGACAATATGCGCATCTCCTCTTGGTATTGAAAATTCCCATAAAGTTTCGTTGAATTCCAGCCAGTAGTTGCAGAGAAGTAGTGCGGAAACAACTTTTACTCTATATGCATACTACATAACTAATCAAGGGCCATAACTTTGAGTTAAAGGGTCAGACCGGAACAAGCTGACAATATGCGCATCTCCTCTTGGTATTGAAAATTCCCATAAAGTTTCGTTGAATTCCAGCCATTAGTTGCAGAGAAATAGAGCGGAAACAACTTTTACTCTATATGCATACTACATAACTAATCAAGGGCCATAACTTTGAGTTAAAGGGTCTGACCCAAAATAAGCTGACGATATGCGCTACTCCTCTTGATATTGATGATTCCCATAAAGTTTCGTTGAATTCCAGCCATTAGTTGCAGAGAAGTAGAGGGGAAACGACTTTTACTCTATATGCATTCTACATAACTAATCAAGGGCCATAACTCTGAGTTAAAGGGTCTGGTCCAAAAAAAGCTGACCACATGCGCATCTCCTCTTGATATTGATGATTCCCATAAAGTTTCGTTGAATTCCAGCCAATAGTTGCAGAGAACTACTCCGGAAACGACTTTTACTCTATATGCATACTACATAACTAATCAAGGGCCATAACTCTGAGTTAAAGGGTCTGATCCAAAAAAAGCTGACCACATGCGCATCTCCTCTTGATATTGATGATTCCCATAAAGTTTCGTTGAATTCCAGCCAGTAGTTGCAGAGAACTACTCCGGAAACGAAATTCGGACGGATGGACGGACGGAAGGACGGACGGACGGACGGAAGGACGGACGGACGGACGGACGGACGGACGGACAATGCCAAAACTATATCCTCCTCCCGATTTCATCGGCGGGGGATAATAAAGATATTCACATGAAATTTTGTACCAGTACCATTCAAATTAACATAAATGTTAGGAAAATTGTGTTTTTAGATGATTTTGAGGTAAATTACGCTCACAGATTTTTTTACAAAATAATGCATTTTCCCGCCGATCTGCCATTTATAGCCCCATTTTACATCACCTAAATTGCAACAATTATGGTCAAAAACTTCAGAAACATTCACAAGTTTCATTGAATACAAGTACAAAAACATAAATAATTTTTAAACTCTGGAATAGTTTGTACAGCCTGCTTTAGCCAGTCATAGACAGTGATGACCGTGAAAATTAAAAAAAGCACTTTGTTACAAATCCCTGTTATAGAGAATCCCTGGTGTAAACGACAGCAACAACCAGTCAAAATTCATGCTACAGTTATGCAACTTGGTATTTAAGCTCCAATGGTAACTTCATAGACATGTGTGAAGTTTCAAGTGAATCCCTTTAGTAGTTTTAAAGATAAAATGTTGCACCAAAAAAATAATCAATAGATTTCTAAGTACATGTATAAAAGGGCCATAATCCAAACAAAAGTCATGCTAGAGTTATGCAACCGAATAGTCAAGCTAATACACTGAACACAGCCAACAAATACATCATAATTTTAAATCAAATCCTATCATTACCATCAGAAACCAATTGCCCCAGTTATACTCAGGTGTGTAAGTGAAATAATTGTGCAAAATGTGATAAAATCACCAAATTTGGCATGGAGGTACTTTGAGTCATACTGATCAATATTAGCCCAGGAGACAATCATGAGGGGCCTTGTATCTTGCCTAAATGGGGCCCCGAAAGGGGTACACAAATAGGAACATAGTTTTAAAATTATCATCTCTATAAAAATTTAAGATGGTTATTAAAATATATGTATTAGGATTTTATATGCCTAAGAAAGTATATTGTACACTCAAAAATAGCTTTTTGTCAGTTTATTTGCAGTTGAGGCCCGGCATCTGCTTTGAACTTGTCATAAGGCCATAAATTATGCATAATGTAATAATATAATTGAATAAATGGTAAATATTTTATTTGAAATCATACAAATACATCATACTTTCTCAAAATAAGCCTTCAATAATTAATTAATGAAGATACACCGGAATCAGCATGCGGTACCATTGTATGAAACACATGAGGCCCCGAATGGGGTTTATGTTTGAACTCGAAATAAATAAATACCAAGTATGCCAATATACACTTTATTCAATTTAAACTGATAAATAAACTTACTATTTAAGATACGTACATTCAAAATGACGATTTTAAATAATAATACTTATTTCTAAAAGTTGAGGCCCTTACTGGGGTAATTTCATAACGTGAAGCTTAGATAATTGTAAAAAAGGTCTAACCATTTTTTATTATTATTGAAACTTATGCTGTCATTACAAGTGTGTTACGTTTCAACAGTTCATATAACAATTAGGTAAGGTTAAACGGTACCCAATTAATCATAATTGAACATGGATGATTATTATATTCATTACCGTTTTAGGCCTGTATTACGAGAGACTATACGACCTGTTTTCGTCCTAGATTTAACAAAATCATATTTCTGTTATGTATTGAGAGTTTTGATAATATAACATCCTATAGGCACCCACGCCTTAGATACATTTCAAGTTCTAAAACAGTATGTGATCATGTTTTAATACAAGTCTAGTATCACCATTTTACAAAATAAAATAGTCCTGTAAGAGACTATGCATTACACCGACATCATACCCTTGAAGCTCGGAGTAATAATGAAACAAATATGTACATTTGTATACTGTGTTTGATGTACAAACTACATGTAATTTTAAACAGACTTTATCATTGATAAATATCTTACAATAAAACAATTAGTGTATTAGATATTATAGAGAGAACAATTTAAGAGGTCCTTCTTATATACATGTATCAAACCATCCCCAAAAGCACGACATTTCTTCATAAAGATTGGTAAAATTGATTTGACTATTCAACTAAACATGGTAAAAATTATAGCATTTTGTAGTCTAGATTCCATCTTTTCAAATGCTCACTGACTGGCTATTATCCTAATCATAAGTTCTAGTACACTTTTCTGTATTTATCAATCTACTTGACGAAACTTTCACTTCATTTGGTAGGAAGTCAATGTGGCAAAGGGATTGACATAACCAGGAAAGGTGCCGTTTTACAGCTGAGTAGATTGAAGAAAAGCAGACACATGGCTTGCATAAAGAAATAAACATTGACCCTGAATAGGTTACAATCTTAGACCTTTCTATCTCTAAGCGAGTGTAAGAGATTAAAAATCATGTTAAGCGAACATACCGTACATAATTATTTTTGTAAACCAAATAAAATAAATATTCACAAGTTTTATCATTGCTCAAAAATATCTTTAGTAGAAGAATTACATCTAGGATTACATCTCCCGGCATAAAAACGGGAGTATAACTTCATTTGAAGACGAGTTTTAAAATATTTTAATTTTATTTATTGTAATACTGATATGGAAATGTCTGTCATAGCCAAATTTCATGATCACTGCCACAGCTAAATCGTCAGTTGACTTTATACATTCATACATAACATACGTCTACAATAAATGGTTCTATTAAAAGTATGATAATGTGGAGTACGTCCATACACTGGTCACCTTGTCTATCAAGCGGGTTATACATTATATAGCTTTCATAGACCGTCAAGCATGTCAAGAATCCATAAAATGAATAACCCCAGTGAAATCAACAATATGAATTGCAAGAATAGTGAACATGTGTTCAAGATCCGTCGGAAACTTTTTTATGCTTACTCTTCCCTACTGAGTACCATGATATCAAATCTAAAGGAAGTTACTTAGTAACACTGGTGGTTTATTCAGTCTATATGTTTCTTAAATCCCAGTCATTAGCATTTGTAACATGGTATTTCCTACTTGAGTAATACTACATGGTATATATTATCAAATTATGGTTGTTTGTTATCGCCTTTGCAACATATATTATTACATTATAAAACATGCATGACTTGGTTGGATAGATGCTAAAATTAGTTTTTGGAAACTGATGTTGCATTCATAATAAAAGAGCAAAAGATGAAAAATCAAACGAAACTGATTAACATCAAAATAAGGGCCTTTTAGTAGATTTTCCTTTAACCCTTTACAAGGAAAGATAAGTGCAAAAAGTGGCAAATTTTCACCTCAGCGATAGGGCTATTTCAATATACGATTTTCATGATTAATTGACGGACAGCAATGCAACTTGGCCAATTTATTTATTACTCGGTTGTCTGAAAGTAGAAGCCAAAATTCGATTCAGGAGTAACTGGGTTGGTCAGTATAAGGTTAAAGGCCTTATCAGTTTTACCCAAATCAAGTTGATAAATTACATTATATATATTTCAAATATAACTAAAACTAAAGTTAAACTCCATTAATTCCATAGCAGAACAATATACATGTATGTTATGTATCATACATGTTTCACTGTTGTAAGTACGTTAGCTCAAGTGGGACTACTTCTATTTTCTCCGTGCAGGGTCTCTTTGTTTATCGTTGCAAGTAATTGATGCTTTTGCTTTGTAATTAGATTTAAAATGTGATTGGATTTTGGTTTTTACTCTTGGACATGGTTTTTTCATTTTTCATATTCAAATTTTCCAAGAGGGGCCTCTCAATAGATTAATACAAACATTCTTGATAGATCTCATTAATGTTTTGAAGAAGCAAAATGAAATAAACAAATAAAAACTTAATTATCGTATTATAATGTGCTTTATTTGATGAATGTTACTGATGTTTAGATAAATCTTTGTCTCCAGTCCTATTAACACTAGAATCCTATATAACCAATACAGAAAATTATATACACGTATTCAAAATTTATATAGATTCCCCCTTGGTTTGGCCTCATGAGATCATACTTTGTTTTGTGAATTATTTCTAAAAAAAGAACATGATAGCTAACAACACAAAATTACCCATTCAAAATACTTTAAGTAATAAATTAAAACAAAACGAGAACAGTAATTTCACTGGTCATTTATAGTTGTTTTGTTTTCTTAAAAACCCTTACCTGGACCTCAATTACAATTCATTGTATCATGTTAAATTTGAAAAAAAGGTTTTTGACATGATTGTACTCATCATGAGTGAAGAAAATTTATTTTATTTATTCGATAGATAAATATTTACACTAAACTATGCACTGCTTATACTTGTAATGGGTGACCCCTTTCATGGCCCCACAATTTTGTTAGTAGGCCTCTCATGGTTGTCTCCTTGGGGTTTTTGTGAGGTGCATCACTCAAAATGATATGAAGAATAAAAAAGTTTCATCATTATGTTATTTGAACTGTACATAATAGATTAATTGTTACTGATACAATTTCTGAATTCTATGTAATCAGTACAGCAAATTAGATATTCAATATTTTTTGATAAGTTTCCCCTTGTTTTGGCCTCTTTTGATCATACTTGGTTTTTGCAATTTATTTAAATGAAAACACACCACATCTAGCCACACAAAATTACCCATTCAAAATGCTTTAAAAATGTGAAAAAATAAAAATAAAAACTGTACTGGTTGTTAGTGGTCTTTTACTATTTGTTGACCATAAAATCCCTTTATGGGGCCCCAATAACGATTATAATTATCATGTTAAATATTCAAAAACATCAACTGACATATTTGTTCTCATCTTGAGCAAAAGAAATTTAATACATTTAGTTGATATATAAATTAAGGATTTTTACACAGTACTATGCAATAATATCAATTGTTACGGGTAACCCCCTTTAGGGCCCCATATTTTTGTTCACAGGGCCTCTCATGGTTGTCTCCTGGCTTTTTTCTGAAGATCACACCTTAAAGTTGATTTCCTGAACGTTTGGTGCTTTTATCACAATTTGCACAATTCGACCATATTTTGTCCCTTACACACCTGAGTATTATATTTGCTGAATAGTAATGCGCTATTAGTGAATTAAAGTGGCCAATGGTAATTTAATACCAATTTTAATCATTTCCAGCAAAATGATTAACTGATCATGACAAGCCATTTATATATAACCCTTCATATAGTAAGAGAAATGATTATATACATATGAGAACAAGCTGTTGACAATATTCCTTGAGGAAAAATCAATTCTTAGCACATATATCGTACATTGTACTTGAACGTACTGTGAAGTCTAAATATCATAGTTGTATTACGGTATATTGATTGATATATCAGGACATGTTGGAAATGTTGTAGTTCTATACATTAAGTGTTTCTAGTTATTTATTTATTATATTTGAATTTCAACGCCATTTATATTTACAAGCATTGCTTCACTCAGATGCCCAAAAACTCGGTACCTGTGAAAATTGGTTCAGGCAATTGTAGGGATGACTATTGCGGCCAAAAATACTTTCACAACAGTATTGTGACAGTAAAAGTACCATTACACCACTGGGCAATTGAATATAAGTTTTCATTGTTATTCATTAGTTATGTTTGAATTTTAACCCCATTTATATTAACAGACATTGCCTTAGCGAACAAGCTAAAATTCCAAAACTTAAGTGAAAATTGATTTAGGCTTAAATGAAAATTACTCATTTCATAGTCAGGCTAGTTGATAATTTTACCCATTACTAAAAAATCATAGTAAATAAGGCTAGAACTAGTGAAAATTTAAATCAATGTATTTATATTTTCTATTATTTATGATGATAAGCTCAACAAATCAGTTTTCTTGTTGTCTAGATTTGAAAACAATATTTTTATTGCTGGAATATTACCAAACCATAAAACAAAACAAGATCAGGTGCTTTGAAGTCAAACTGATTTTTTCTGAACAGGACTGTTAATTGGTCAAATAATAAAATATGCTTTTAGATTTTATTTTCTGCAGTCTGTATGTCATATTATATTAAGATCTGGTATTTTCAGTATAGGCCTATTTCACACAATGGTGAAATTTGACTAAGATTGCATACAAAACCAATTAATTACCAGAAACTGAAGTTAATTTCAATTAGAAGTTTTATTACTGCAAGTACTTGTCTTACACCATATAAATGAGTCCAATTTAAAGTTGTGTTACCAGGTATTTCACTAATTAGATTACAAAACCAATTGTCTTTTAATTACATTTTACATCTTCAAACTACTAATTAAAACTCTCTTAGTTGTAAGAGAAAGATGCACATTAATAATAATCTTTGTCAATCTGTCTCAATCAAATATTCTAATTAGTAGTAATAACAGATAATAGAAATTAAATTACATCAGAAAAGAAGTAATTTTAAAAAAGAAAAGATTAATAAGAACACAGTATAAGCATTTTTTAAACTAGCTCATCTGAAGTTTTAGACTCTAATGTTTGTGAACAGATTTTGTTTTGATTATGCCCTAAATAGACTTACCATGCTGAAACACTATATATAAGTGAATATGTCATAATATATGTGCCATATTTCTAGATCTTGCTTACTTTTGAATCCAACTTATTTTCAGGATTTGAGAAGGCATGGATTTTAGATTCTACAGAAAGTCTTATATACATCTAACATACTTTTTTTTGAATTAAAAAATCAGATGTCTTAATCTACTAACCCTTGATAGGTTAAGCCAAGGATTATGGTTAATGTTGATTAGGCCAGTGAATATTGTTCATATTATATATTTGGGCTAGTTGATATTTCGTAAAACAGCTAAAATGTGGCTATTGCTAAATGTTAAAACCAAAAAGAAACACTCTATACAAAATATATTAATGTGAACACTGAACAGTAAACTCTTGTTTTTTCATTTTCATGGAAAAAAGTAAGCACAATGAATTATTGTATAATATTTAAAATGTATGTAAAAACACCTTCATTTCAGAAACTTTGGAAAATATTTACATGACATGAAATACAATACAAAACTGTGATTATAAGACTGTTCATTCAAAGAACCTAGGAACTAACTGTACATAGAGTGAACTAAATGTACCCAGTAAATCCTAAGTAAATATTTTTTTGGTTAAAAACTTCTGTTTCCCACAGATAACATTTCTTATCTTTTTTTGTAGGAATCCTTTTTTAAATCATCCTGAATTAGATTCACTGGTTTAACCTTAAGGTTTCAAAAGTACTATAGCTGATTTATCATTAGGTTACAGTCTTCTAATGGAGGGTCCTGGGTTTGATTCCTGGGCGAGGCATTCTTTCATAGAGTTGGTTCTTTCCATGACCATCCTCCGTCCTACCACTGAGTCTAAACCATGTAGGACAGTTGTCAGTCACTGACAGATTGTATATCTGCGCATAAACACATCGGTGGCCCAACAGACCTCTGCTATCTGGGTATGCGCCAAGTAAATGGTTTACAGATAATTCCATAGATTAAGACTTTCAAGGAACGGAGACCACCATGATATCACCTATAGATACAATGTGTTGCTAAGGCCATGAACCCAACACATTTAGTGAAATATGGCGCATAAGAACTGAAACAAATTTCTCAAAATAACCATCCAGTGTTTGGAAGATTACATTAAGTACAGTCAATCAGGAACAGTGATAATCAAGATCTCAGCCTCCTATCATGTACACATGTAATATATAAATGCACTCAGTAGCTAAACAAACATGATACGGGAAAGCGATAAAATCAATATTGTTTTCATCAAAACAGAACATTTATAACATGAATTTATTTCTTTTCCATGAAATCAGAATTTCCAGTCAAAATGTCTGAGATTATGAACGAATGAAACAAGTTTTTATCATAAATCATGTGTGCATTAAAAAACAACAACTACTATACCAGCTTGGAGCCAGCCTGAGCCATACCTGAACTCACTACCATCATACATACAAACTGCCAAAAATATTAACAATTTCAAAAATCTTTATCTTAAATACAAGTACCCTGAGTGGGATTGATATGTGACAAAATACTTGCTTCATTACATGGCAAATTTGTAAATATTGTTACATCCTTTTAATGTTCCATGTTTTTAAACTTTAGTTTCCTGTTTGTTTGTTTGTTTGTCTGTTTATTATTTTTTATTTTTTGTTATTTTACTTGTTATTCTACTTTTTCATTTATTATGTATGTGGACCATATTGAAAATTGACATATATTTGTTAAATGTGTTATCCACTTTAAATAAAGACTTTACTTACTTACTTACTTACTTATACAGTACAGGAAGAGAGAACATTAAAAAATGCATTACTTTTATCTTAAATCTTATGTAATCTATAAATCAGAGCAAAAATAGTCTATATCTTTCTTTATTAACATGTAGTTAGACTAGTTTTACACTAATGAACCGAAATGTATGTTATAAATATATACATGAGCTTAACTTACCTGTGTATTGGTACACTATGGTTCTATATCAAGTATACAAGTTGATTCACTCACTATCTGAGTCTACCTATATATTTATTCTTTATGAAAATTCCAATATTTATCCAACATACATGTGCTGCTCAAACACACTGAGTCACTGAAAAAATATATAACTCAAGCAGTGAACTAAAACAGTAGCTGTCCATACACACAACTATGGAATTTCCCAGAAAATTTCCTGATTTTCTCCAATACACCGTCTTAAATATTCTAATCAAATTTACTGAGAATCAATAGAACTTTGAATGAAGTATGCAAGTATACACATTAAGTATATATAATTATTAATTCACCTATATTATAGTGTGATTGTTTATAATTCCACAACAATACATGTATTCATTAACCATTCACACCATTGAGAGTTCAGTCAATCAATTCTTGCACAATATCCAATACACAACTGACTTGGAAACGGCAGCCAGTATAGAAATGGAGGCTTTCTACTCACAAGTACCTGCTATCTGAATTAGACAATAATTCCTACAACAGTTACACTATACTATATTTTCCAATAACTGAAGAAGTCTTGTAAATATTGCTGCTACAAGGCCACTATATAAGAATTATTGAACTTATTGTCAGAACTTGGAATCATGGCAATATTAGGCCTAAACAAAAAATATAGGTTTTTGGCAATAATTGTTCTCATTTAGTCACAAAAACCGCACAACAATCATACACATTAAGTCACAATAAAAACAGTGATTCCAATTCAATTTTGATCTTAACCCACTAGCTTGGACTATTAAGGCTTGGGACTGGTGAAAATTGATTTGGATTAGTTAAAATTACTCATCAATATAGTCTAGCTGGTTGATAATTTTACTCATTACTATAAAAGATATTTAAAATTGTTTAGACTAGTGCTTGTGAAAATTAAATGTGAAGATGTGGAAATTTGCTTCAGGAAAGGGGAAAAATACATACATGTACATTTGTATTTTTTTAAGAAGGAAAATTGGGCCCAATTTTGCCTCCAGTATGGCAGTCACTGCAGACAATGGCATACCAACCAACAAATCCTGTAAAAAATTAGAAGGTCTGTCTAGATCTGCAATTTAAAGGACCAAATGCCAAGAAAAAAATAGATTAGGTAAAATTGCTTAGTCTTTTCAATTCATTGAAATGTGTAAAATGTTTCTGGTCTAGTAAAACTTGATTTGGTAAAATTTTGATCTTCACAAGACCTACCGCCCAGTAATAAACTGTGGAGTTTCATGGTGACTGGCATGGCCTGAAAGGCGTATTAGAGAATTTATTTTTCAAGAAATAAATTAATATTGATGATGTTGTTGAGAGGTGGTAGTTCATTTTATGTGTTGTTCATTCAGAGAGGTTTGACCATACAAACATATATTGACAAGTCAATAGCACAATAGAGACTTCTGCCAGATATCAGAACCTATTGGAATCTATAAAATGTTCTAACTCCTACTAGTTATGGTAAAATAATTACTAGGTTAATTGGATTTTATGTTGCTTTGATTTAATTAAAGATTATGATGATTATGATGTATAAAAGAGATTATATAGTACACTGAAGGGGCAGGTTCAGAATTATTTCATAGGGTTCCAACCCAATATTTGTTTTGGAAGAAGGTTTAGTGAGTAGTCAGGAGGGTCCAGACAACCAGATCAAAGTCACAAATCCACAATTTTGAATTGAATCCCATTTTCAACTGAAAGTATTGTTCATAGAAAGCCTCTGCCCCCCCCCCCCTTTGTCCTGGTCTTTTTGCCATTGGACTGGCTAAACGCAGATCCATAGTATGCCATATACCAGTATTGTTCTTCTATACAGAAACACAATAAAATGCAACTTTTATGATGAAATCCTGGTACAAAAAAATAATAAATTAGTGACATAAAGACATAACAATATTAATAATTTATTGAGTACTAATTGATGCCTAATGTTACAATACAATAATCTTGTAATGTATAGATTATAGAAAATAAGTTATGTAATGATGCACTATATGACATACTGTCAGAGGAGAGGGGTGGGTGGAAGGGGGAGGGATTTATTGGAAGTAGAAGGGTTAATTAGAAATATATAATATAACAATGTGTCACGAATGGTACAATAAAGAGTATGAGTACAGTCAAACCTGAGCTATTGATCACATGTATTTAACAATATCCAGAATAAAGCAGTCAAGAATACATACTTCCAAAGAGGGCAAAAATATCAACTAGTCAGATTGTAAAAAGGGCAAAAATATCAACTAGTCAGATTGTAAAAAGGGCAAAAATATCAACTAGCCAGATTGTAAAGAGGGCAAAAATATCAACTAGCCAGATTGTAAAAAGGTAAAAAATATCAACTAGCTAGATTGTAAAAAGGGCAAAAATATCAACTAGTCAGATTGTAAAAAGGGCAAAAATATCAACTAGCTAGATTGTAAAAAGGGCAAAAATATCAACTAGCTAGATTGTAAAAAGGGCAAAAATATCAACTAGCCAGATTGTAAAAAGGGCAAAAATATCAACTAGCTAGATTGTAAAAAGGGCAAAAATATCATCTAGCCAGATTGTAAAAAGGGCAAAAATATCATCTAGCCAGATTGTAAAAAGGGCAAAAATAACAACTAGCCAGATTGTAAAAAGGGCAAAAATAACAACTAGCCAGATTGTAAAAAGGGCAAAAATAACAACTAGCCAGATTGTAAAAAGGACAAAAATATAAACTAGCCAGATTATTTGAAATTAGTATTTTTCACAAGCTCAATTTTCATTAAGGTTTTCATTCGAGGTTTTTGAGCTGGTGGGGTACAACAATGACTGGTTATCATCATTGAAGATTATATGTGTATGTTAACTGCCTCATGAAGACTCAAAAGGCAAAAATGTCTGAATATTTAACAGATAAAAAGTAACTGTGACTGTGAGCATCTGTCAGTGGACTCAATCAATATTTCATATTGTTCATTAACAATGATGAGTATCACTTATCACAATGTTTGATGGTGTGTCTCTATATATCACAATATTAATACAAACTGATAAAAACACATAGTTTTAGCTTTCAGATATCAATATGCCATGACTCACGTGTGTATGATTGAAAAATGATACAAATGTACAATGTTAGGGAAATTCCCTATTAACAACCCTAGTGGATCAATTTATGGCTTCTCTAACCCAAACCATTTAAACATAAAAAATACATGATTACTCATTAGGTAAAATCTAATAAAAAAACACATAGTCAAACAGCAGTTTTAATAAAAATTGTGGCAAAAAGGTCAATTTTCAGCTATGAACACCATGATCATTTTCATATACCATTGTCATACCTGTTCTGCACAATCCCCTAGTGTAATATCAAATAGGAAATTGAATACAGATATTCAAATATGAACTTGTTTACAGAATTGAGTATATGGTGTTTAAAAATGATCATATCCCGTCAATAGAGGCTGATAGGAATCTAAATTAGCAATATCAAGTGAATACACTGATAAAAGAGTCCACTGATTGGAACTTAGTGAGTAGATCTATACTGATAATAGTCTATAAGGAGTGTGGTTGATTAAAGGGGGTGTATGAAACCAGTCAGCTGTTGATAATTAGTGAATACATAAGTTACTGATAACCAATATTGTAAATTGATAATTAACCGATATGATAACTGAACCTAGCACACTTCACCTGCTGGGAGAGTTAGTTGTAGTAGAATACAATAAAGTTCTGGTATATATTTGTACAGTTAGATTCTAGCCTATCTGAAATTAAATTATCTTCTATGATAATGAAGTTCTGGGATTTTATGAAATATGGGATAATTGGGTACTGGTAGATCCACAAGGATGAATCTGAATTTTTTTCCATGAATGACTAAAAATATGTTTTTTAGTGTTGAGGCTTCAGTCTTTTAAAAGTTGTAAGTGATCACTTAATTGATCACTTATCCTTATTTTTTATTAGTATTCATTTTATAATTTTTACATAAAGTTTAAGCATTTCTTAATCAATTTCATTTATTCATAATTATGCATATGATTTTGAAGGGCTTTTAAACATAGTAGTATTTTTTTCTTGATATGAAAAGAGCACTTATAATTTAAATATGGTATACAATAATAAAAATAATATAACAATAATAATAATATATATAACAATAATAATAATAATAATAATTTATTTATTTATTTATTTATTGGAGTTAACGCCGTATCAACACAATTTAGGTCATTTCACGGCGTCCAGCGCACCTAACCTAGCTTTCCTGGACCATTGTCTATAACCAGTACTCACCTACCCTTCCACAAGGCCGGAAACTTCTCCATATTATCTAATCAATGGAGGAAAATCGACATTATTGTCAAATTTTCATGGAAGGGTATAACCTCCCCGGGCGGGATTCGAACCCGCACCCCCTCGGGCACGAGTATCCAAATCCCGGCGCGCTACCAACTGCGCTATCGACCTGGGTTAAAATAATAATTGAAGGATAGTCAAAATGTTTATATATATATATAAAATAAAAAAAGTGTTTTAGGCTATTTTTTTTCACCAATTTCTTTAAACAAAATCAAACATGAAAATAGCATCTTTTCTGTATTAAAGAGTACACCAAACTGAGGCAATGTTTTTGTATAATAGAAATTCCAGAACCCCTAGTTCCATCACTGCAGCAGATAAATGCTAGTTCCAGGCCCGTAGGAACAGGGGGGCTAGGGGAGCCCCCCCCCCAATATTTTCAGCAGTTATAGCGATTGAGATTCTTAATTCAATCTGTCACACTAAATTGATTGATATAATTATGTGTGCTTTTTCTTCAAAATCAATATTGCACACACTTTTATGGAACAAGATGCTCAAATGCAGTGTAAAACTAAACTTAAACATAAGTACTGTAACATTAGGTAACGTTTTCTTTTTACCAAAATAAATCTGAACAAATTAGCCCCCCCCCCCAATCTGAAATTGCTTCCTACGTCACTGCTAGTTCTATTCCAAGGACACATATTATAAAATTGGCATGGCTAATGGCAAGTTATCAATGTTAAAATAAGTTTCACAGGTTTTTAAGTTGATTTTACTTAAAATAGATCTAGATTATTTTTTGATAGAGAGAAGTGTCATAAGCGAAACCCAGCAGGGAGGTCAGGGGGGTCCGGACCCTTCCCCTAGAATTTGGAAAATGTACCTGTCCATTAGTGTATTCCTTGCCTGTAAGTCATTTTTTCGGTGCTTAACATAGATTTAATGGCTATGTAGTTTTTATTATCAATAAGTTGAATTTTTTTTCTGCAAAATGAGTATAATGTGGTTCAAGGTTTGAACCCCTCCCCCCTAGAAAAGTTCTGATCCCCCTTAGAAAACTTCTGACCCCCCTAATAAACAAATCATGGATCTGCCCCAGAGTGTTAGATGTACAGATCTAGTTCGTATTATTTCTATAGATCTACCAGTGAGCCTACCTCAAATCTTTTAAGCTAAAAGTTCCCAGACTTCTAAAACTTAATAAGCTGCTTGTTTAACATTTTGTTTTTCATCTGATGTGACATTTTAAATTCAGTTTGGATAGAAATATTTTAAAAATTGATAAATTCATTATTGTAAAAATTTATCTGAGAAAATAAAATAGATCTAATAATAGATTTTATAAACAAATGAAATACAATACATTAAAAGCAGTAGATCTATATATATAAAGTAGTGAAGACTCCAGACCTTTTTTTCCGTTATATAACAGGTGTCGTTTACAGGCGCCTTCCCCTCCTGCAATTTCTTTAAAATCATGCAGTTATCCCAAAATTTGGAGTTTACATTGGATTTCTTGTCCCCCTATCTATGAAATTTCCATGTAATTTGCCCAAATGTTCTAGATCTACATAAAGAAAGACCCAAGGCCCCTTCCCAAATACTCAAAAAAGCCCTGCACTCGGAACCGTTTAATGAATTAATCTGTCTTAGCCTCTCAGGTCAATTTGCACTAGCTTAAGGTCTTCAGCGAACCCGTGTGTATACTATACTGTTAATGAACTTAATGCCGCATCTGATGTAAATCAAAATGTTAAAAAAGCGGCTTATAAGTTTTGGAAGCCAGAACTAAATTTGCACCAACTATTCCAATAACATCATTAGATCATAGAGAATGACCTTAATTTCATGCAGGTAATGACGTTTTCAAGGTCAATTCAATCAACAGTTTTCAAAAACGACTGACGAAACAAGAATAGATCTAGATCTACATACTCACACAATTCATCAAAACAAACTTGAATTTTGAATAATTAATTTAGCATTTTGGAACGATGTCACCGACTATTAATAGTATGATTATTTAACTATTCACATCATGACGTCATAATTTTATAATCTAACTACATGTACTTAGATTTGAAGGTCACAATGGCAATAGGCGCCAAACTGTCTGGTACCGTAGAGCTATGTATAAAGTCACAAACATCAATTTGATCAACAACAAAATTAAAATTAAATAATCTCAAGAAACACTATTTAGATGAACGATTTATCATCAATATCTAGGATAGTTTACTCATATATAAATTAAATGACAATATTGAAGTTTTGATTTTATAAGAACTTACCAACAGAGCCACGTGTATGCGTACTTTTTTGTACTACATTGACACTCGATATTTTAGTGACGTCATTATATCTTAGACCAAGGGAGACAATTTCATTCACTGTTTGTACAGTACAGTGAGAAACAGTCTTATTGTGATATATTCACCTGAGAACTGTGAATAGAATGCACTGTTCAAACGGTTTTTTATTAACTTCTAAGCGTTTTATGTTAAAATAGGTTCTTTCTTTTGTTGTTGGACCAAACTTTTAAGATATACTTGAACTGATAAACTTGCTGTCATCAGACTGACAGTTATACGCTAAAGTTTTAATATAGATCTACAATGTAAGCAAAATCCACATTGTACACATGTATGTATGGGGCGCGTTCTTTTATTAAAAATGTTTTATGGTGTCTATTCCAGATTGAATATGGAGGCCTGTTTTTCTCAATATGATAGAATGGCAAGCTCCGGTGCCTCAAACAAGTTAAGTACCGATTCTTCACAGGAAAACATTTTTCTGGAATGATCAAAGATCCGAACACTGAAACCTCATTTTCACTGGTGGTTTTAGCCTAGGGTATGGACTAATAATGCCATGTAATTTGTTGTGGAAGGGGTCGCTCCCTCCATTGCCCAACTCGGCACTTCATGTACCATGATGTGATAACTGCAATCCCATAGGCGGTTCCAGCGGGGGGGGGGGGGGGGGGTAGGGGGGTCCGGACCCCCCATAGAATTTGAAAAAATGTACTTGTCCATTAGTGTATTTCTTGACTGTAAGTCATTTTTAAGTATCATGAAGCATTTTTTTCTCGGTGATTAATATAGATTTAAAGGTTGTGTAGTTTTTATTTATTATATTATTATTTTATTATTATATTTTATTTATTAATTTATTGCATTTTTCTGCAAAATGTGTATTATGTGGTTGTAGTTTGAAAGTTCGGACCCCCCCCCCCCTAGAAAAGTTCGGATCCCCTAGAAAAGTTTGCCCCACACCCTAGAAAAAAATCCTGGATCCGCCCCTGTAATCCTATCCTATCCATTATTGTTATTCCTAGTGAATGGCCGTGGAGTTCTAAGTACAATCCTATCATTATCACACGGGTTAATGCACGAAACGCTCATACAGTAGACCGCATAAAACGTTATGATTTAATACCATGGTAGACTAGCAGTGGGTGTCCAGCTGCCAGGGGCAATCACTTTTTAGTTTGGGCAACCAAAGATTTCTTTTGGGCAACCCAAATCCTGCAAATGAGATATAGTGCTTGCTCTTAAAATGATCTGTTTGTACAACCACTTTCATATCCTAATATCGTAGACTGCTAATGTATAATTAGATTCTTGCAAGGTATCTTCGTGCTCATCTTGGCTATCATTCGGTAAAACTCGACGATTGCTGTATTAATGATGTTCATTTTACGGAAGTACCCGAGTAGCTTTCCGAATACCGTTTACGAAGGATACGGATACACCCGATGTTATACGATTGATATTGTTATAGATGAACCGATATATTGACCAGTGACCAGTGCATTGCTTCCTACATATCTCTATTTATTCTGGTATTGATCACAAGACGAGATAAAAAGTTATAATAATTAGCTATGATAGTACGATCGTCGTACGATATAAATCATTCATAAAGATCATTGATCGTAACTGACATAATAGTATTATTTAGCTATCATAGAACACAACATGTGGTCAGTTATTATATTCTCTGCTGGTCAGTGTGAGTCAGTGTATTGAGGTGATAAGATCAGGATATATGTCGGTATATTATAAACATGATATACATAGTTCACAATACAGGTAACTTATCACTATTTCATTCCACGCATAGGCGGATCCAGCGGGGGGGGGGTCAGGGGGGTCCGCCCCCCCCTAGAATTTCCAAAACGTACCTGTCTATTAGTAATTTCTTGACTGTAAGTCATTTTTAAGTATCATGAAGCAATTTTTCTCGGTGATTGATACAGATTTAATGATTATGTAGTTTTTTTATGAATATGTTGCATTATTCTGCAAATAATGTATCATGTTAAGGTGGTTCCAAAGTTTGGACCCCCACCCCTCTAGAAAAGTTCGGACACCCCTAGAAAAGTTCGGACCTCCCCCCCCCCCCCTAGAGAAAATCCTGGATCCGCCCCTGCCACGCATTGTTATTGTTCATTGTAGGCTATATACACGTGCACAAATGGGAAAGCCATACCTAAGTTAATGAACTTGTGGTTTAACCCTATTGCCGTGTTATTACTATTGTTTTATTTCTTTGTTGCCAATCTTTCCTGGGGCCCTTACCCCAGCAACACTAACCCCAGGGGTCGAGACCCCTACCTGGTCATCTTTCTTCCCTGGACCGCTTCTTCCCTCCCTGGGACCCTCATAATATCATTGTAATTCATCAGACACTCACTCGGTAAAGGGTCATTCATAAGTATTATAATAAATACATTTTGTTTATCTGCCTGATATATTTCACAGAGATTGTGTGGGAGTTGCTTGCCTCTGTAAATAATGTTTTTGTTCTTATAGTTCAAAATTGACTTTGTCGTCTCCGTACTATTATGTTTTATTAGTTTTCAAACTCACTCGCTTGCTGACTTAGTCATAACTTTGATTTTGTTACTGCGATTTGAAATACATTTAAATAATTTGATTTATATACATGTATATAGTTTATTCAGAATAAAAGAGCATTGTACATGGAATACAACATAGCAATGATGAATAGCACTTCAACAATTTACATTTCATAATATAATTTTTGTGTAATCAAAAACAGTAAAATATGGCAATCAAAAAGTTTATGGAAATATGTTGATTTTTAATTTTAATTATACCATGTCAAGCCACTAAAATGAGCAAACTCTAGTTTCCATTGTGTATTACTATATTTGTATTACTACATGTACTCAAATTCTTTCTAACCATGGTCAGTTTTTCAGGATTCCAAGTGTTGCTTACTTTAAGACTGAATGAACTTCATTATGAGGCTGTATACATATAATTCATCAAGTGTAAGTCAGATATTAAATAGATATGTTTATTGAGGTCAGATCAGTTCAATCTGGCACAACAACACTGTTTGGATAATTAACAACATAATTATACATGTTTTGTGTCCAACAGCGATTATGCATTAATACATTCTTGTTTGATTTTATACTCTCTCTATATATATATATTTGTTGGTTTCTATATATCTTCGTTTATAAATATAAAAGACAAGGTACGAGATATCAGGTATTAAATGACACGTAATTATATTATTGTTGTACAATATAACTGCATGTCCATCTAAGTCCTTGAATGAACTTGGTCATGAATCAGAATTTCATTTTCAAAATATATCAAATTATATTAAATCATTGATGCCATCTATACGAAATATATGTGTTTCAGAATAAAAAATGAATGGTTTGTTAAATTAAGTGGGAGCAGTGGTCCAGTGGTAGGACGCGCGCTCAGGGATCGAGGGGTTCCACTAATGACCACTTGGGGAACGGCTAATTTCCTTGAGCAAACAATTTACCTACAATTGTTCCATTCGACCCAGGTGTAAATGGGTACTGTGAGGGATCTACTGCCTGAGGGTGATTTCATTGACCAGGAGTTATCGAATAAGATTGTAAAGTCGGCTGAACATGCATAATATGGAAGCAGACTTTAAACCGCACTTTAACTTTAACAAGAAGAAATAACACGAGAACAACAAATTAAGCACAGATCTTAAAAGAAACAAAAAACGACAGAATTTAAGAATCAAGCCAAAAGGCTTTCTTCTCTCCGAAGACCAAAGAAGGTAAGGTAAGGTAAGGTAAGGTAAGGTAAGGTAAGGTAAGGTAAGGTAAGGTAAGGTAAGGTAAGGTAAGGTAAGGTAAGGTAAGGTAAGGTAAGGTAAGGTAAGGTAAGGTAAGGTAAGGTAAGGTAAGGTAAGGTAAGGTAAGGTAAGGTAAGGTAAGGTAAGGTAAGACATGACATTTTACAAATACATATATTCAAACATTGATGGTTTGTGGTATGTGAGATAATATGTCATAGATAAAAAGATACTAATGTTAAAATATTTTAGATTTTTCAATAATAAAGTCAGGACTGTCTTACAGATAAACCTTATCATAAATATAGGGTTCATTATATGATTTTCACGAACATTTCAGCAAAGTTTACATGATTTCAAGGTAACTTATTTACTACGTAAAGCTAAAACATGTTTTAATAAATTGAGAATGAGATAGTTTCATTATATAAGAATTTATATCTTTGCAGGTTTATACAAAGAATGTTTATGGAATTCTCCTGATGCGTTAATTCTCGCAGCACAGAACAGAACAGAACAGATCATGTTTTAACTCTACTGCATGTAACAATATAATCATATACTCATGAGGTGGAGTATACAAGGTCGAAAAGTTTTAATATAATAATCTAATACATGTAAATAAATATCAGACGGTATGAGTCATTGAAAGAAATATCAAAATCTAGTTACATACTTAAAAAGTATTTTTTTCCAAAACGTAAAATTTTACTTATATTCTATTTTTTATATGTCGATATTTGTCCGCCAGACTGTAGTAAGTGCATTGTTAAAAAAGCGTAGTTACTACAGTCTTGCGGACAACCCTCGCTATATATCTGCGACTAATTTGAAGAAAAATAATTATTTTTTACGAGTAATCTCAACAATTATATTTAGTGAGCTCATTAAGCCATTCGTGGAGTCTTCAGTATGGTTGACATTAATTGATTTCAATATTAAACACACATTCGTCTTTATATGAATGTCTACATGTATTTTTTTCATTCCACTAGTTCGATGGTACTTTTAAAATTTAAAAGATAATTTTGTAACAAAAAACTTCGTTTTGAAACATAACTAAATTTCTATTTTTTTCTTCACACTTTTGCATAAATAATTAAGTTTTTATGCTTGCACTAAAACCCACACCGTCGGCAACTACGGTGCTTTATTTTAAATAAATTTCCTTGAATCGACGGTAGCCGACGATAAAGAAGCTCATTAAAAAAAAACAAATAATAATACATGCCACGTAATTTTGATAGAGTTTTGAATACACTTTGCAATCGTAAATCTGCTGAGTGTTAGTTTCGGTCATAAAAATAAAGAGCCATATATATGAATTATAATTTATACTCACATTATTAAAGAACAATAAAATTCCAGATTATTTCATCTTAACTGTCTTTAAACAACAATCTGATACATTATGAGTAATTCTTATACAAGGGTATGTTATCAGACAGGTGTTGTGTTATATGTAAAAATACATTGGCGGATCCAGAAAGGAGGTCGGAAAGGTCTTAATACCTACTTTCGGAGTAAATCATTAGTTATTGCATTATGATATTATCTTAAGATTTTTAATAATATGCTGCCCTGAACATTTCATTTATTCGCTTTACAAACGTTCCCTAAAATAATATTCAAATTGATAATAATGGCGTTCTGGTGCCCTTTCTCCCCCCCTAGATATATCTAAGTTTGCACTCTAACCATGAACAAATCTGATAACTCTAGTATTTTTAATATTATCTTTTAGAAGCAGATATAATTACCTGTATGGTTGTACGTGTTGTTACAGGGAAGTTAGAATTATGGGGCTATAAATAAATTACATGTAATGTTATAAAAATATAAATCTCTGTAGAATACAGATAAGAGAACTATTTACAGTGACATCCAAAAGATCTTTGGCACAATTATGTTTTTAAAAGAAACCGATCTGAATTAACCTTAAATGAAAGAAACAGAAAGTTAAATGAGCTGTTTTCATAAATTGCATTTATTTTAGTTAATATTAGAATTTACCAACAAAAACACAAGTAGAATTTAACTTTTATTCCTCCATTTATTATTTATTAGTTTATTAATACATGATTAAATCTATGTTTCATGCATAAGATTTAATCTAGTAAATTTACTTGCATATATGCGCGCGAACTTAATGGAAGAAAGGGAGACAACTACAACATTAATTATTTATTTAAGAAACTCTGATTACTCCCCTTGTTGTAGCCGAAATAACACAACAAAATCATTTAAATTACCAGTCACACTTAATCAAATCTCTGTTACGAAACTGCTGTGAACGATTTGACAATTATGTTTCGGAACGTAGCAAGGAGCAGATGTGCTTGTAAAAGAAATTGACAGATGAATAGTAAAAGATCAAATGTAGAAAAAAAGAGTTTCAAGACACTGGCACCAGAGTCCTCACATTCTTTAAATACGCACACATATAATATTTTGTCAACAAACTCAATGAAAACCCGTGTACGAGTCATAACTATACTTTCATTATATATAAGGTAGTGCAAAGGTGCACAGGGAAATATACATAGGGACGTACGCATTATTTTATGATCACTAGATATGAACTCTGGTGCCAGTTTCCAGACTACTTCAGGAGCTCAGAATTGAACTTATAATATTGTATTCATTATTACAATTCCAAGTGTTTGTTACTGAGCATTGTGCTTTCAAACAGATTAAAACCTTTAAGTTGATCACATTGTCACATGGTTTGAAGCAGGCAGGGGCGGATCCAGGATTTTTTTCTAGGGGGGGGGGGGGTCCGGACTTTTTCTAGGGGGGGGGGGGTCCAAACTTTCGAACCACAACCACATTATACACAATTTGCTGAAAAGTGCAACATATTGATAATAAAAAATACCATTAAATCTATGTTAAGCACCGAGAAAAATTGCTTTTGCTACTAAAAATTGACTTACAGTCAAGAAATACACTAATGGACGGGTACCTTTTGGAAATTCCAGGGGGGGGGTCAGGACCCCCTGACATGTTTAAATTATTTATCTAGTAATATCATCAGCCCCGTTATCTCAATTGAAAGATCATCTCACTTGTGTTTTATTCTCATTATATATAACTCTCATCATTAGAGTACCCGTGTTTCAGAATAAAGAAAACAGTTTCAATTTTGGAATTTGTTCCTATCGTCAGTGGCTTGTTTGTTTTACTAAGGGAGGTAAGTGTGTAAAAGTTAGGACAATACTGCACGAGTTTCTTCCTTTACATAATCAAAGAAGCGTTGATTAATACCGAAGTCGTGTACTCGAATGCAAGTAAAATGTTTTTTTCTGATAACGCCATTAGAAGCAATGAAAGTATCAGTTAAGTTAAAGTTCAGTTTAAAGTCATTCTTCAATGTACAACTTAATAAGAGTGTACGATCAACCTGAGCATCGAATTAACCTTCTACAAATCAGGGATTTTATATAACAGGATTTGTAACGATAAGTAAATGTATTTAGATTTTCATCAAATTTCACTGTCGTCGCTAATATTTCGGCCCATTCGGAAAACAAGTATAACAACTTTAAATAAAGACATTCACATGAAATTCTGTACCAGTACCATTCAAATTGGCATAAATGTTAGGAAAAATGTGTTTCTAGATTATTTTGAGGTAAATTACGCTCACAGACTGTTTCACAAAATCATGCATTTTCCCGCCGATCTGCCATTTTTAACCCCATTTTACATCACTTAAAGTCATATTTTCGGTCATAATTGCAACAATTTTTGTCAAAAACTTCAGAAACATCCTCAAGTTGCATGAAAGACATGTACAAAAACTTAAATCAAGTTTTTTAACTCTGAAATAGTTTGTACAGCCTGCTTCAGCCAGTTATAGACAGTAACGACCGTGAAAAATAAAAAAGGAACTTCGTTACAAATCCCTGTTATAAAGAATCCCTGTACAAATGAATCTTACCCATCTAAGCTTTAGTAAAGAATGCTTTTCTTGCAAAGGGAAGTTTCCCATAAAAGGGTTCGAACCTGGGGCATCTCAATTACAAAGCAAGCACTCTGCCACTAGACTACTGTTTTTGATGTAGAAGTGATACATTTATAATTGATTGGAGTTATTCATACGCTTAAGTTTTGTGCAACATCTACTAAACAACTCGAACCATGCACACATTTAGACACACGTTTCAGTTTATTAATTACGTCTACTTCTCTTTGAATGGCAATTATTACAACCATAACAAATTAATACAACATGATTGGTTACATTTTATCACGTGTCCCAAAAATGCGTTCGACTTTTATGCAATTTAGATATCAGCAAAAATTACATTTATTTTTTTCAAATGAAGGACGGTTACTAGAAATTCATTCCTAAAATAGAACCAAATGATTTGTTTCAATTATAGACACGATGCTGCGAGTTGCTGTTATCCAACATAACATGTACTTACTGAGGAATTAAAGAGCCCAGATAGATACCAGCTGGCACTGTTTATAATTAGGCCTATAACCAAAACAAATCCATGTTCCGAACTAAGATTCGAACCTAAGATCTCTTGAGACGTAAGCGGTCTTTTTTCCACGTCTCCATAAAAGCTAGCTTGAAGGCAATGGAGTACAAGTGCCGTATTATACCTCTGCTACATACATCTCAATCTTAACTGAATTCGTCCACGAATTTTTGGAGCGTGATTGTCTGTGGGACCACAAATTTCCTAGTGGGTTATTTGCGTATGTAACTAGATAAAATTCCATGGTCTGGACTGATATTCGATTCCACGACTTCTCGAGTCGTTAGCGGACAGGTCGCCATAAAAACTAGCTTGAAGGAAAGGAAGTACAAGTGCCGTATTATACCTCTGCTAGGTAATAAATTTTACTTTGCTTGTTTAGCATTCGGCAATTTATATGTGATAAAGGACAACTTTGCGTTTTTTACTACATGTTTTAGAACAACAGCACATACGAAAGTTAAAGTACTATTTAAAGCCTGCTGCCATATACTGTTCAGCTGACTTCACAAATGTGTATGATAACCCCCGGTCATTGGTATCATCTTCAGGTAGACTTTCACAGTACTTATTGAGACCTTAGTGGAGTGAAACAGATGAAGGTAAAATTCTAGCTCAAGGAAATTAGCAGTGCCTCTAGAAGAATTCCAACCCAAGGCCTCCCGACCCCTAAGCGCATGTCCTACCTCTGTACCACTGCTCCAAGGGAGTTTTGGCGGGTTAATTTCTGTATACTGTCCGAACTGAATTCGGTGTTGATGTTTTATATTTTTTGTAGTTACCTTCCTTTGGTTCTTATATAAATCAACTAAAAGGGAGATAACATACCTTCAACTTTTCGAACTATTTGCACGTTTCGGAACGCTTCTGGATACTGTGCTTACCACTCGTTGCATTGTGGGACGGTATGACTAAAACACGCGATGGATAATTCTGGGCGAAATAGACGAAAGGGAACAGACATTGGCGAAAGGGAAATTCAATTGTTTAAATATATCGCTTCTACGACTACCTAACTTCATCACTGAATTGAAATTTTTTCCATCAATAGACCGTGCCTATAATCATATTATTCTAAATCCTGATGCTCGATTGAAATACATAATTATTTGTTTCAACTTATTGTTATATAGTTCAAGACATATTAACTAAGATGGGATTCCGTCCCCCTTTTCGACACTAAAGTCATGAAAACAATAGAGTGGGATTTTGAATGACGGTGCTAATAACAAATATACTTGTAAATAAATTATTTAGCCATTTTAACCTGAACTCTGTTCACGATGCCAAATTGGGATCAGACCATAAACAATCAGTCATTGTCTGGAAATAAAATGTTGAGAAAAAAATTGTCATAAGTTTTTTCTATAACATGTATGATAATATACTTTGTACAGTAAAGTTCCGCTACAAAGACCACCTGGGGTATTGCAAAATCGTGCGATTTTTGACGATATTTTTAATTCTCATATGTTAAATGGTTAAGAAAAAATCAATATTTGAGACAATTCTGTTATTAAGACTGTTAAATATAATAGTACTGATAGTAGAACTTTACTGCATACCAAGAACCATCAGAGCAGCAGTGAAACCCACACAGAAAATGATCGCATTACATTACATCTTACGTTAAAAACCATCGTACGCTTAGAATAATAAAAAAACAATCACAAAACGTTTAATTCTATTCCTTTCAAGTCCAAATAGACGTGAAGCAAGCAGAATGGTATTTATGATAAAAAATATGAGCATAGCAACATAAGATGTGTGTTGTAATCTGATCCTCTCCAACCTTCACAGAAAATCCCATTAAAAATTAAGATCGTTTTTGTCTTTTTTTTGTGTAAAATGATCCAGAGAGCGTACCATACCACATGATACAGCAATATAAGCACACTGTACCATGTATCCATTATATTATACTATATAGGCCTCATATAACTACATGTATACAAAAAATCTAGAAAAAACTCCATAAAACTAAGGCATTTTCTCTAGTTTCTATTACCCTCTTCTCTCTCCAGTAGAAAAAAAATACAACAAACTTTGCATTGTACGTAAGGAACATGCATTTCCAAATGACTGGTATAAAACTACGATAGAAGTGGGTTATTGATTCCGCGCTGTCAGCAAAATGTGCTATGTAGCACTAGACAGCGGCAAGTTGCATCCATTTACAAGTAGATCTGCAGACTGCTTCTATCGATTTTCCTCTACGTTCCATTTATAAATTTGCAAAACCTTCGGACAAGTCAACGCAGTTACTGAACAAGAGTTTTTTGGCACGGGCGTATGAAGTTTCTATGTTTTTTAAAGTTAATTTACATCCTGATATATGCATGAGAAGAGCTGTGTTTTTTATTCTCTATTTTACATTATACTCTGGGTGCTTTTATAGACGTGAATAATTACTGTAGAATTTTTGTTGTTGTTGAATGCTCTAGATGCATCTGTGTCAGTTTTAGTATTTGAAGTAGAACACTATTGGAAAACTAGTGTTTTCGGGGCTTATTTGAAAGACCCTGTTTTCAACAAACTTAAAAATTTAGTTAGCTGTAGATTTTAAAACATGATCTAGTATTATATGGAAAAAGATTGCTTGGTTATTAATCGCTGGGACTTGATTACAAATGATTGCAGGTTTGAATCTCGTATGTTCGGAATTTGGCTTTTTTAGAGACACTAAATTTATGCTTAGTTGTTCCAGACAAGCAAGTCATTCCAGTCTAAATATATTCTCTTGTGTATCGGCTCGAAAGATTCCCTCGTTCACTTTCTTGAAAAAAAACCCGCGTTGTATTCACTGAGCTGCGAATGGAGCATAGTCTAAATGCAGCAACTAAAGTAAAGCATTCTGTTTGTTTTATGCTTGTCTTAATGTATGCCAAACAAAGAAAAGTTCAGCTATAAAGACCAAGAGATTTATGATGATTTGTAAGACCCAAATGCTGAATTTTAAAAGAAAATGGTCAGTATATATTAAGATCATTTCGATGTTAAGATTTTGATGGTAGTTAAATGGAACCCTACAGTAGCATTCTACGAAATGAGTGGTTGTCCGGTTGCCCAAAACAACCTTTTTTAATTTCGGGCTACAAATATTTCTTTCGGGCAACTAAATTACTCCAAACAAGATAAAGTGCTGGCTGCTTAAATGACCAGTTCGGGAAACCACGTTCATATCCTAATTTCATAGACTGTGTATAACATTAACACTACTTTTGATGATCAATAAGCCCTTCTGGGTACATTTAAATAATGTAGAAACAAAGTACGGATAGCTCTAATGTAATATAAATTACCAAATTAATTTTTGATTGTATGTTGAAAACATAATTACATTTCTAATGAAGGCAATAGTGAAACCATTGTAAATTTCAGTAATAAGGACCATCAAAATCGATAGTCTTAAAAGCTAAATGGTCTTATCACAAGGACCATTTTCTTTCTTTTTGAGTTAATCATTTAAAACTTACAAATAGTCTAAACAACATGATCATGCAAAAGCCAATGTGCCTTTACAATGGAACTCTACTGCATAATACAAGAAACAAGAAAAACGTTGTTTTTAAAACAAGCAAAGCAAATAAAATACCAAACATGAATAAATATCCATCAGAGTTTTGTTCATTAGCCCAGGCAAGTAAAACACCTAGGCTATAGTAATGTTTTGGTGAGTTTTATGGCCATTCTAAGATTTTTTAGCTTTGCAACGTAACACTTGATGAGACTCAGCGCTTCGCTAACATGGCTAATAGGAAGAGCCTTTGCTATTGGAAATCTTCAGAAATGTGTCAATAGATATGTTTTAAACTCTAGCCACCAGCAACAATTATTGAACACAGACCATGGCGAGACTCTAGATGCAGACAGAAGACTTTAAACTTAAAAGTCAGAATGCTAAAAAACTCAAATGTATGTACGTGTGCAAAATAGTATTCAATATTGCCAAACATTAACTTTCATCCCTCTGGAATTAAAGCGACAAGTCTTTCCTAACAGAGAAAAAAATAGCCAAAAATAAAAAAGAACCAACCCAATTTAGTATCGTTTCAGCAGGGAACTTGCATTTAATCAACAAAATCTTAAATCTATGGCTAGAAAACAATTACATATTATCTCTGAACATATACGCCAATGCAACTACAAAACTAAACTATCTTAAAAAAAAAACTAACTCCAAGATCAGTCTGAGATTTTTTTTGTAATTTTGAAGAAACGAGCAGAAAATGTTCATTACCAATCAAATTTTAGATGTACATGAACAATGTCTTTGTTTTACAGAATTCTACCAATACTTTGTTTAAAATCTTAGACAATATCTTCACAATCAATAATTAATGCTAGTTCCTGACAGGGAAACTCTTCGCACTTGTTCCTTGGAGGGTCTTTAAGACAGGCGGTCTCTGAGGCAAGATGGTGAAGTGATTTTATAGTAGGTAATGTGAATGATGTCTTGAGTGGAGTCTTTGGGAAATGTAAGGTTACAGATTTACAACTGAATGTTTTTGCACGCAGTTAGTAGTGAATAGAGTGTAAAAGGGGCTATTATGGTTAAAGAAGCAGTGGTCCAGTGGTAGGATGTGTGCTTAGGAATGAAGATGCCCTGGGTTCAAATCCCACTATGGGCGCTGCTAATTTCCTTCAGCAAGAAATTTACCTGCGATTGCTTCACTCCACCTAGATGTAAATGATGCCTGTTCGGGCCATGCACTGTATGCTGTGGCTGCAATCTGCGCCGTATGTTAACAGTTGGTGTGTGACTCGATAATTAGGGAAGTTAATGTCAAGAGTCGACTGAATAGTGACACTAAAAGTAGACTTCAAAAACGTTGTTTTTTAGCTTTTAGCTTTATATATGTATTCAATAAGAAGCGTATTTAAACCAAACCGGTCCGCGTGGTATTAAAAAATAGTCCATGGATGCCAAATTAAACAATTGTCCGGCCCTCCGCACCTATCTTTCGACCATAATGCAATGTATGCAGAGAAGATATTCTGATTTGCCTCAAACTCGTAAAACAACGGATATTCCCGTACCTCTCATAAAATATTGTCATGTCTTAGAGCTGTGGTAATCAGACAGACGGAAAGAGCAATAGTAAACTATCGGGCAATTCCGTAATCTTTGTTAAATTAGCAAATTATAAGAACTAAGATAATCGGACCGACACGGTTTGCAATCGTAAAACGTCGGGCGTTTCCGGTAATCTTCGTAAAACTAGCGAACGCAAGAGCTACGGTGATTAGATAGACACAGCTTGCAACCGTAAAAATCGGGTATTTCCGGTAATCTTCGTAAAACTAGCGAAGCAGACGAACTACGATGATTTGACAGACACAGCTTGCAACCGTAAAACATCGGGCGTTTCCGGTAATCTTCGTAAAACTAGCGAAGCAGAAGAACTACGGTGATTAGACAGACACAGCTTGTAACCATAAAACATCGGGCGTTTCCGGTGATCTTCGTAAAACTAGCGAAGTAGAAGAATTACGGAGATTAGACAGAGACAGCTTGCAATCGTAAACAGCGGGCATTTCCGGTAATCTTCGTAAAACTAGCGAAGCAGAAGAACTACGGTGATTAGACAGACACAGCTTGCAATCGTAAAACATCGGGTATTTCCGGTAATCTTCGTAAAACTAGCGAACACATGAACTACGATGATTTGACGGACACTGCTTGCAATCGTAAACTGCGGGCATTTCCGGTAATCTTCGTAAAACTAGCGAAGCAGAAGAACTACGGTGATTAGACAGACACAGCTTGCAATCGTAAAACATCGGGTATTTCCGGTAATCTTCGTAATACTAGCGAACACATGAACTACGGTGATTAGACAGACACAGCTTGCAACCGTAAAACATTGGGCGTTTTCGGTAATCTTCGTAAAACTAGCGAACACATGAACTACGGTGATTAGACAGGCACAGCTTGTAACCGTAAAACATCGGGCGTTTCCGGTAATCTTCGTAAAACTAGCGAACACATGAACTACGATGATTTGACGGACACTGCTTGCAATTGTAAACTGCGGGCATTTCCGGTAATCTTCGTAAAACTAGCGAAGCAGAAGAACTACAGTGATTAGACAGACACAGCTTGCAATCGTAAAACATCGGGTATTTACGGTAATCTTCGTAAAACTAGCGAACACATGAACTACGGTGATTAGACAGACACAGCTTGCAACCGTAAAACATTGGGCGTTTTCGGTAATCTTCGTAAAACTAGCGAACACATGAACTACGGTGATTAGACAGTCACAGCTTGCAATCGCAATACATCGGGCGTTTTCGGTAATCTTCGTAAAACTAGCGAACGCAAGAGCTACGGTGATTAGACAGACACAGCTTGCAATCGCAAGACATCGGGTATTTCCGTAATCTTCGTGCAATTAGCAAGTAACATCATTAAAAAAACAGCTTAATTAGTGAATTTTAATGAGATATATTTATGGACCCTTAAAGTACTTACTATATGAGGTGATTTGGGCCAGTTTCGAGTTATTTACCAAGTTTGAAAGGATGAAACCACTGCTTTCTTTCTAAATAGGATGACTTTTCTGTACTCTCTTTAGTAGCACTAAAATATACTTGCATGCAGACGTGCACTTAACGAGATTTCGAGTAATAAGAAATCCGATCATCCAAAGTCCCCCTGTAAAACTCAATTATCAACCTTATTGCACTATACTATAGTCATATATTATAATAATTTTCATAAAGTTTAAAGTTTTTTACTTAAAATGTAATAAAACCTTGTGTTGTATAATTTCTCACTGAAGGTGAATATTTTAATGCATTTACTTTTACACACTGAGTCAAGTATATGAACTTGTCAAACTGTGTGCAGACGATACTACGATCTATAAAATGCATGTGTATTGATCTGCATCAGCCAGAAGATTGCATGCACTCAACATACATGTCTACATTCACTTTAAAGCTAGTAATAAAAAACCCCGTTTGTGATTATATTACATTAACATATTGTACACAAAAAACCCGCGAGCATTAAAAGTATAAAATGTGAATATTGAAAAAAAACGTACTTTTTATATTTGATTAGTATTTCCTTTAAGATATTTTAGTAATTTTAGTATTTTCTATAAGTTGAAGTATAAATATAAAGTTCAAACCTGTGGTCAAATGAAACTGATTGTATTTTTGTACCATAATTTTTTCATTTCTGTCAAAATAGCCTAGAGCAGTTGACCAAAACCTTTTGTAATCTAATCGCATTTAGAATGAGAAAAAAAATCGCCTTTGTCCGCTGAATGACCCAACTGTAACAAAAGCCAGATCGCTTGACTGATTCTTTCTCCATTATCAAGCGAATACCACGACTAAAAAAATACTGCAATCTTTCACAAAATACATTTTTTACAACTTCACGGTGCATTTTTAAATAAAAAAATACGAGAGAATGTGCGCACACATCGCTGATAAATATTAGTCAGACACATAAAAAACACACACCGGAAATTAGCTTCGTATTTTTTTTCGTCTGTAATTTGAAAGGTTGTATCACGTGACTGCATTTTTTTCTTTTTTTATCAAGCATAAACGTCTGGGTTTACCAACATTTATGGTTCGTTTTTGCCTGCGAAATACATTATTGTGTTTTTTATGCTTTATGAATAACTTGAAAATTAGATTTAGAGAAAAGTGAACAGTTCGAGAATAATTCACGAGGTGTGTGGAACGACTGCAAGGATTTTAGTTTTGAAATAAGATTTTCTATATAAAATATTTAAAGCAGGTACGTTTTATTTTTTATATTTCTTCTTTATCTTTAAGGTTTATAATTAATCTTGTGATTTAAATGAACTCGTAGTATTCTATATGTATATATATGTAAAAAATTGTGCAGACAATCGCATGCACAGTTATATTTAGATAAAAGAATGCATGCTTCGTATAATATATTATATTTTAAAGTCGTTAGACTATATGAATGCACGTAGAATGAGACATAGAGATCCACTGTCATTATTGGTTGTGTGATTTTTTTACTCTTGTCACATGTACGTGTGGTATGGGATTTCATCGTTATAAAAATAGGTTTGTCGATATAATATTATGTATTTTTAGTTTTTCAATTTTGTCGTGATTTAACTCTAAACTTAAAGATAGTGAACAGTTTTATCTGGGGATAAAATGAAGTGTGCTCCAATGGACAGAATACTGGAGTGTAGACGTTGTCTAAGTATGGATGGTTTTCAACCAAGTGAGTCCTATCCATTTTATATTAGAAAAACTCAATATCTAATTTAAATGAAATGCGGATAATGCTTAAATATCCAAGGCTAGTATAATTAAAATACGTTTTTGTTTATTGATTTTGGGTCGGGTAAATACGAATATATTTGGTACTGTTAATGGGAGAGATTAAATGGGCATGCATTACACGCTATGAATATTAGTAATAATTGTATATGAGGGAAAGAAAATGCTTAAAAGGGTTCACGTCACACTGTCACTTAGTAGATAAGACCATTTAAACTGAATTATATAACTACACATGTAGTTAGATTCAATAAACATAAAGCATGACGCCCAACAATATATAATGTAAAACGGACAACAAGTCCATATGTACAGTATAACCTGCATTAAACAGCCAGTAAAGGGGAGTGACTGTATCAGCTATTGACAGAAGGTGATCACTTCAATCAGATTAAGATAAAATGCTTTGATTAGTCCAATCTAACATTCATAATACTAATTCATACTTAATGATTAAGGTATTTTCTTATAAAATGGTCTTCAAAGACGACACAAGTGACAAATCAAGTTTTAAATTGAAATGTGTGATGCCATTTTGTTGATTAGTTTTTAATATTTCAAAGCTCAATCGGCTCGGTTTCCACTAGTCTTGGCCATTATACAAAGTTGGTGACATTTTGTTGATTCTAAAGTTTAATAGACCATGATCACTTCAAAGGTAAATTGTGAATCTTTATAGAAATAGTTGGCACTGGCCATATACAGCAGGTGGAAGCTCAATAAAGGTACAAAATGCAATTTTTTTAATTTGGAAAAGCCCATTTACAGCAGCTGACGGTTGATATCAAGGTACAGAAAATGCAGGCTGAACAGAAGTGTTAAGGACCGTCAGAGAACAGTCAGTATAGACTATATAGTATATAGGACAGTCAGTATAGACTATATAGTATATAGGACAGTCTGTCAGTGTAGACTATATAGTATATAGGACAGTCTGTCAGTGTAGACTATATAGTATATAGGACAGTCTGTCAGTGTAGACTATATAGTATATAGGACAGTCAGTGTAGACTATAGGTGTATATAGGACAGTCTATCAGTGTAGACTATATAGTATATAGGACAGTCAGTGTAGACTATATAGTATATAGGACAGTCCATCAGTGTAGACTATATAGTATATAGGACAGTTTGTCAGTGTAGACTATATAGTATATAGGACAGTCAGTGTAGACTATAAAGTATATAGGACAGTCTGTCAGTATAGACTATATAGTATATAGGACAGTCAGTGTAGACTATAAAGTATATAGGACAGTCTGTCAGTATAGACTATATAGTATATAGGACAGTCTATCAGTCTAGACTATATAGTATATAGGACAGTCAGTGTAGACTATATAGTATATAGGACAGTCAGTGTAGACTATATAGTATATAGGACAGTCAGTGTAGACTATAAAGTATATAGGACAGTCAGTGTAGACTATATAGTATATAGGACAGTCAGTGTAGACTATAAAGTATATAGGACAGTCAGTATAGACTATATAGTATATAGGACAGTCAGTGTAGACTATAAAGTATATAGGACAGTCTGTCAGTATAGACTATATAGTATATAGGACAGTCTATCAGTCTAGACTATATAGTATATAGGACAGTCAGTGTAGACTATATAGTATATAGGACAGACTGTCAGTGTAGACTATAAAGTATATAGGACAGTCTGTCAGTATAGACTATATAGTATATAGGACAGTCTATCACTGTAGACTATATAGTATATAGGACAGTCTATCAGTGTAGACTATATAGTATATAGGACAGTCTGTCAGTGTAGACTATATAGTATATAGGACAGTCTATCAGTGTAGACTATATAGTATATAGGACAGTCTATCAGTGTAGACTATATAGTATATAGGACAGTCTATCAGTGTAGACTATATAGTATATAGGACAGTCTGTCAGTGTAGACTATATAGTATATAGGACAGTCTATCACTGTAGACTATATAGTATATAGGACAGTCTATCAGTGTAGACTATATAGTATATAGGACAGTCTGTCAGTGTAGACTATATAGTATATAGGACAGTCTATCAGTGTAGACTATAAAGTATATAGGACAGTCAGTGTAGACTATAAAGTATATAGGACAGTCAGTGTAGACTATTTAGTATATAGGACAGTCTATCAGTGTAGACTATATAGTATATAGGACAGTCTATCAGTGTAGACTATGTAGTATATAGGACAGTCAGTGTAGACTATAAAGTATATAGGGCAGTCTATCAGTGTAGACTATATAGTATATAGGACAGTCTATCAGTGTAGACTATGTAGTATATAGGACAGTCAGTGTAGACTATATTGTATATAGGACAGTCAGTGTAGACTATATAGTATATAGGACAGTCAGTGTATACTATATAGTATATAGGACAGTCTGTCAGTGTAGACTATATAGTATATAGGACAGTCTATCAGTGTAGACTATATAGTATATAGGACAGTCTGTCAGTGTAGACTATATAGTATATAGGACAGTCTATCAGTATAGACTATATAGTATATAGGACAGTCTGTCAGTGTAGACTATATAGTATATAGGACAGTCTGTCAGTATAGACTATATAGTATATAGGACAGTCAGTGTAGACTATAAAGTATATAGGGCAGTCTATCAGTGTAGACTATATAGTATATAGGACAGTTTATCAGTGTTGACTATATAGTATATAGGACAGTCTATCAGTGTAGACTATATAGTATTTAGGACAGTCAGTGTAGACTATATTGTATATAGGACAGTCGATCAGTGTAGACTATATAGTGTATAGGAGAGGCATTGTAGACTACAATATAAAAAAATTGCACAACCCGTTCATTAAAGTCATGTTACAGTTTTTAGTCCGTTCCCTACTTCATAAATACAAAGTATTGTGATAAACATTATTTCGGTATGAAAAGCATAAAAGATAATAAAAAAATGAAAAAAAGCTCTGAGTTGAAGCGGATTTTTACTGTTTTGTTCTTTAGACCATAGATTTTGTGATGTCATAGTCACGTGGTATTGCTACCGAGACATTTGTCCTTCTTGAACAGTGAGCAAACGCATCCTCGGTAACCCAGGGTATGAGTACCGTGGGTTTCCGACGATGGGGCAAACGTTGCTAGCTTTAAAACTTATTGTACGGGTATTTAGAACCTAGGAGACAGTATCAAATGTGGTGACTAAAACAATTTATGAAATAATAATGTCAACTGCTCTTTGAAGAATAATTTGTAAAACATTTCCACATGAAATATTAATTTTGTTGTTTAGGTTTTGTATTATTAATTAGCTCTAAAATTAATTACACAACTTGTGTATTTTAACATGTATTCTCAACACGTCTTCCTATCGTCTGCACTAACTAGTTTAAAGAATCATGCCACTGAAACAGATATCGGTATACAATGTATTCCTTTGTGGTTTACCCGGTCGATGGGTCATCACACTGTCAATACTGGGGACGTGGGTTCAGTTCCTAAATCGGGCCTGTATATACATGTGCCTTCGTAGTTAGGTCATAAAAACCAATCTCCCTCCTAACACAATATGAAGGATGACAGTTTCCAGTCACTAGTGAAGGTATTCACATAGTTCTTAAACTTAACTGCATCAACCATCTTTTGCATGGTTTCACCAAACCGTACATTAGCCGTTTATGACATCCGGCTACCTCAGTCAGTTGCGCACAAGTCTACTGAACGAGGGGTCGTAGGTCCGATTACCGGGCTTGGTATTAGTGTGTGAGGCTTGGTAATGAAATCATTTATGCGGCCGTCCTCCATTCTACCATTGATTCTAAAACATGTAAGGCAGTTGTCAGTGACAGTGATGCAAATTGCCAACAAACTCACAAGCCCTACAAAATGTGTAAGTTTAGGTTTGGTATGGGAGTATATTTATACAGACAAGAAAACATTTTATTTTTAATACATGTTTTTCAGGGATCAATATCTTAAGATCCCTTAAGCTACTAACGTTAAGTTGTTTAAAAAAAGACTTCGTGGGTTACCTTTAGGGTTTGTGAAAAGAGGAAATGATTGAATAAATTACACGTGCATGTGTGATACTGAAAAAAGATACGCATGTACATGTACAAGCATGAACAGTCATATATTTATATTTATACCTTTACTTGTTGGGAAATGGGCGAAAAATGGCCATTTGTTCTTCTTATCGCGAAACGGCTATTTTATTTTTTTACTAATTGACGGAAAATACGAAACTAAGCCAAGTTATTTCCTGTGCAAAAAGCCATTTGAACTCCAAATTTGAACTTCAAATTGGTAAATCAACATATATGCTTTCAAAAATCAGGTCAAAAGTGTTAGCACTTTTCAGAGATTGGACCCATGTTATTTTGTCTCAATTTTGCACTATTTTTGCACTCGATGATCCCAAACTTTACTGGCGATGGCATTGGAAGGCGTATGAAAAGGGTCATTTTGTGTGGAGGAGTCTATACACGTAAAATGTGGGCTTGACCAGTAAAGAGTAAGATATAGATATGCTTGGGTTCAGTTATAAATTAGTCAACCTTAACACATAACTATTATTTAACACCGTAGAGTGCCTGATGCTACGATCGTTTAGGCAATGAGTGATGTTTCGTTTTTAGTCCATAAATTTGAAATAAAACAGTTCAATGATATCGCTGAACAATATAGTGATCCAGTGGAAGGACGCGCTCAGGGATTTAGAGGTCCAAAGTTCGATTCCCACAAGGGTCACTTCTAATTTCCTAGATCAAGAAATTAACCTACAGTTGTTCGACTCCATCCAGGTATAAATGCGTACTGTGAGGAGTCGCCTGCCTGGTGGTGATTTCAAAGATCAGGGGTTATTGTGCAAGAAAATAATTATATGGCTGTAGAAAATATATAATGATCTAACTCCAAGTTTGTAAGTTTGCGACGGTCGAAAGTCGCCCCAACGATCCCTTGAATCGTATAGGCCTACATATAGTCAGACGCGCTACGAACTAAGCTAACTTAACGGTAGACTTTTTTCTACGTGAGGTGGGACAAAATAAAAATGCTTCTTAAGTATGTAAATGACAAAAATGCAAGTTAATTTTCCATTTTGTAGTGATATAATGATTCAGATCACATTGCACCAACAGGTTTCCGTAGAAACGCTTTCAAAAATAGTCCGCATAACTATCACTTGAAATTTAGTTTTATGTACACGTGTATATGTTTTAAAAGTAGAAATTTTACCTAGTTGTACTGCATGTTTCTCCCGCTGTTTTATACACAAATACGGTAAAATTGAAAAAAAACACAACAGATCTTGCATTTTTTTTGCAAGAAAAGAAATCAAAAACCATGGAACGTTTTATTAATATTACAAACATTATGTTTCTCGATATACGACGTGTACTGATTTTTAACTAAAACAGTTGTTTTTTTCCTATGATAATTTTTGTGCAAATTGTAAGCCAACATAGACCTATATATATGATGCATACATACACTGCAGTTTTCACCATTTTCTTGCAGCTTATAACAACATAAAAAATGTTTAGCTATACTTGACTGCATATTCGTTGCTATTATAAATTGCATCGTTTTTTTATTAATGTTTGTATAATATGAACGAGCATTTTTTTACAATTTATTTGAAACAAAATATTTGAGAGAATATTAGTTTGATCGTTCATTTTAAATAGCTTTAAGTTTATGTGGTAAATGCCCGTCTTTGAGCTTGTTTTTTTTTCAATTTAAGTATTTTTTTATTTGACAAGTGGCCAAAATTCAGACTATCTTTAAAAGTACATACAGTATACATACTAGCTTAAGGTATTCAGCAAACCCGTGTATATGCTGTTAATGAACAGGTTTAATGCCGCATCAGATGCAAATCAAAATGTAAAAAAAGCGGCTTATATAGTTTTGGAAGCCATATTTGCACTTACTAAGTACTTTTGTACTGAAAAATCAATCACACACGCATTAAATTTATACATTGTATCCTTTAGCTATAGGACATTTTTTCTCTTCTGGGAAAGACATCAACGTCCCGGCAGCTATTAAAGGGTCTATAAATATGTTAATACGATTTGTACAAAAAAAATCTAAAATAGCAACTAAACCTCAGGGCTCACAATTTTTAAATTTACAAAAAATCACACATTTTAACAGTTCAATAATAAAGTTTAAACTAAGCAATTCATTTTCAAAAAATATACTTATTTCTCAATGCTTATGCGCTCACGCAACAAAAACATTAGAAATAAAACTGTAAGACTGATTGCTCATGATTTTTTGTATCCCAGCATTACTGTGCATATGTACAAACTTGTATATGAGTGATTATAGAACAATACAAAATAGGGATGCCCTGGGGGCTGGTAGACCTAGCTATGACAGTTTTGTGTTGAATAAAAACATAGTTAAACTTTCTGATAGTATAATAGAAGTTATGGTGTCACAAACATAGGCGATGGGCACGGTTCCAAGTAAAAACCACTACATCATCCCTCTCCCGCGAAAATTTCCGAACTCAGGTTTTGGCGCGAAATAGATTATGACATTTCCTACTAGCCAAAGACAGTCCGCATTAACCGCGATGATTTCCATTCTCTTAGACAATCGCAACCCAATTTTATAGTCACGTGAAAATTTTGCTAACTTTGATTGGTGTATCAAATTCTGTGCGACTGTGTCATAAAAAAGTTCTATTTTTCATGACTTTTATACAAAAACAAAAATATTTCAAAATGACAATTAATTTATTTTCATAAATAAAGATATACTGTAAATATCATTATCATGTACATGTATACTTAATCAAATTTTTTCTTGCTTTTTTATGACAGTGATTTGAGTGTAGAACTTTTCGAACCAAGTAACCATAAGCTTCCTTAAGTAGAATATCAGTTTGAAAAATGATTTTTTTTCTCCTGAAATTATGCAAAAAAATAATTTTGTCATTTTCGCGGGCAATGGAAGATATGTATGTACATGTATATACATTGTACAGTGTTTTTGACTCGAAACCGTGTCGTTCACAAAAATACAGAACTGCATACTTACAGTTTTGACATGACATTATCGCCTAAGGAAAGGTTCTTTTTTCAAAATTTTGAAAATTTTAAATGTAATTTATTCAATCAATAAAATCAATAGTATTATGTCGAGGGTTGCCCGCAAAACTGTAGTAAGTGTATCGCGTAAAAGAGAGAGTTATTATAGTCTTGAGGGCAACGCTCGATGTAGGAAAGGAAGCCGTTCTCAGGATCCAAAAATTCTGACCGTCAGTACCAATCCTGAACATTGTTCACTCATGTTAACTCATAATTGTGTCTCATACTTTCCAGAGACATATGAAGGGGAACAACTTTACAGTGTATTAATTTTCTACTAATATAGCGTATTAGCAGAACTCAAATAAACCTTTCGCAAAAATGTAAACAACTAAATTTTGGTCATACTCAATAATGATACCACCCCGTAATTAAGAGCACTTACGACCAGTCCGTTAGGCTGTCTTGATTAAGGTATTTCACTGTTCTAAATGTAACCGTTTCTGAAGGCCGATATTTAAAGCCAATTTAGTGCTGGTCCAATTTTAAGGAATATTTGAACACGTGACTGAAATGTACTTTTGTCGAATGTATGCATCGTTGACATACTTTTTAAACACCATTTTTTATAGAATATTACTTGTATTGTGAGGCTGTCAAAATTTGAGATGAAAATATTCGCTGGATTCTGGATGTTTGCATTTTTGTTTTTTATTCATGTGGCTACAGTCTGAGAATGGCAATGAATAGTTTACAGGGGTAATATGATATGTTCAACGTGCATATTGTCTATACATTAACTGTCAGTGGCGCAAACATTTACCCCGCTGAATTAAATACTCACTCCAGTATGTCTGTATTCAGGATCAATAATATAGAAATCAATATTTATGTACGGAGAGTATCGAACATATATTGAGTATTTAAATAAGCGGGTTAAATGTATGCGCAACTGAGAGTAAATTTATAGATAAATATTTGCGAAATATAACAATATCACCATATATGTTATAGATAAAACAAATAATAAAACATGCACGCAACATTTTGCATGCTGGTACTAATATCAGTGTGGGCAAAATGAGCTTAGAATGTATACATTGTATTTAGTGCAGTTTCTGTATTTCAACTTATATTGATTTTAACATGCAGAGTAAAACTTGGAATTTAAATGGATGTTAAATATATAACATTCAATTAAATACCAAGGGTGCAGTGATAAATGGGGCAATGGGTCTTCAGAACGGAACCGAACAGAACAGAAGAGAACATTTTATTGGCAGAAAACATTGCAATTACTATATTTGGGCGTCTATGTATACTGTTTTTATAAATTACACAGATTTGTTATCTGTAGGTTGGTTGGTGAAGTCTTATTACATCCCAATCTTTACAACAACTTTACTATACGGAACTCCTCGACCATACATTAAATGAAGTATTCGGAGTGAAAGGCCGAGGTGTTCCCAATGACAACTTTACGAATAGAAATACCAGTATGGAATTCTGTTACCGCGAACGTTGCAAAACGTTCCGTAACAATACATTCGGAACTCCTCGGCCATTTGCTGCGAATAACCTCTGACATATTTAGACGCTATTTTGAAACTACCGGTGTTGAAGTAAACAAGTAAATGGTCGTTTAGGCATTGAGTGATGTTTCGTTTTTAGTCCGTAAATTTTGAAACATCACTCATTGCTTTAACGATCGCATATTTGTGTATTAGATTAGATTATTCGCTGCGAATGGCCGAGGAGTTCCGAATGTATCGTTATGTAACATTCTGTAACGTTTTGTGTGATTGAACACGCTACAGGTTTTGCCAAATCCGGAAAACAGCTAAACCCTGTTCTATAAATTGTAACTGACTGGCTTATGTCCCTATTGCGAGAACTATCCTCCATTAGTCGTCTGGCAGTGCATGTGAAACGCGACTCTTCCGAGGTATTCCGATTCCAAATATCATTACAAGGAGTCCTTAAAACTTTAATCAGCTGTAAAGAAAACACCATCTTTAAAAAAATAAATTATTAACCTCATGAGTACAACCACACCTACAATTTTATAAAATCAAGCATGTTTTAGAAACGTGCAGAAATAGTTAACATAAAAAAAACTGCGAGGGTTTTATTGATGTCGTAAAACTTAATTATGATAAAAAATATATTTTAAAAATCTCGTGGTACAACATACTGTGCTCAGTCATTGCATCGCTGCAGCAGTAAATTTGATGTATTATAAAATGTTGTTTATAATTATGCATGTAGTATGTATAATAATTTCATACCCTATATTCAACGTGACACCAATTTATGCATACATGTATGTAATTCAGACTGCACGTATACATGTTTAACCATGCAGTTAGGGTTGCAATACTTATATAGTTTTCACATTTGTTTTTTTTTTAATTTAAAAATTATTGCAGACACATTTTTTTCAAATTTATCATAGAACATAATTGATGGTTCACGTTAAACTGTGTATCAATCGTGCAACACATAACTACATGTAAAAGATTTTCAAGAATACTTCATAACTTAACTTTAATACATTAATGTGTAATGAAAACTTATGGACCTCAGGGCGTATATAATACCGCGCACTTTCTGGTCGAATGTTATTGAAGCTTATAAGCTCTCTGGGACAGTGTGATGTTTCTTTTACGACCAAAGATTGAACCACTATAAAATAAGTTGTTTCAGTATATCATGTATCATATAACATGGAATTCTTTGTACTCTCTATAAAGTCCCCTTTGTTCAACAGAATATACTATATGTAGATTATTCGTTTATGAGACTTATTGTATTTTTTTTAAAGTTTTGTTCATGGGATGCATTAACTGGATTTCAGTGTTTTGTCCATAGTGAAGATGTTCAGTACCACTGAGCTACTTCATATAAATATCTATAAATTTTCAATCCAAAGATGCAGTTCATAAAATGTACTAACTTATTTTAGCTCGATTGTGAACAAGGTCTAACAACATAGATTAATTAATTTCGAGTCAGCTTCCAGTCCCTCAAGTACTGAGCAAGTAGGATAAAATGTTTTGCTCAAGAAAACAACGAGGTAGGTTTTGAATGGGATTCGAAACAACGCGACGCTGGCTATCCAAGAAATACCAGTCCAACATCGTAACTACTTTGCCACGCCCACTTCTAAACTGTTGGGTAACAATGTGCAACAATGTTAACTCAAACAATGTACTGTTTTATAAGTAGTGTGCTAGTAAATATATGTAGGTAAACGAGAGTGGTTGCAATATGTATCATAGAAGATATAAATATGTCTTAGTATCAATACATTTGTTCTCATGAAAATAGAACTAGTAATTATGCTCTATTAATGCCAACATTTGATAGTACATTGTACTAGTACTGAAAGGGGGTGAAGCAAAATGCACACTATGCTTTTAGCAATCACCAAAGTCTTCTTTTGCAGTTGACATCGTCTTAAGATATGACTTGGCACACTGCTATTCGTCCATCAAGTACCACAACAAAGATAATATTTCATTCGGAAATCCTCGGCGATTATACACAAATAAACGCATATTTTCGTAGAAGATCGCCGTGGTCTTCCGAATGATAATATTTCTTTCAGTCACTTAGGCATTACTAAGAGTCAAGTGTGAAGCTCATTTTATAGAAAACTATATACTTTATCTTTTCAGTCATGGACTCTGGTATATCTCCGACGTCAGCAATTCAAACATTCCTCGTTCCGACGGCTGTTTTCTCTCAGCCAAGATTTCCTGTACAAGGAATGTTCCTCGACAACTCAGCGTTCATGTATCAACAACCGCCTCACTCAAGGTCGACACTAAAGCACTCCGAATGTCCCACTTCCGGCGAAGAAAGTAGTTCGTCAATGAGAGCCGTACCAAAAGGTCGACGTCCCAAGAGCACAGTTGTACCTCTTAGTTTGAACACTGAAACTACGTCATTTCCGGACAGGCCAATGTGTAGGGCTTGTGGGAAATATTTTATGAGCAGACAACAATTAAATCAACATATGCTGGTCCATACAGACGTAAGGAAATACAAATGTTCCTATTGTGATAGATCATTTAAACAACCTTCTCATTTACATCAACATCATCGGATACATACAGGTAAATAGTCTTCGTCAATACTCGCCAGTTCCCGTGATCTCAAAATAAATGTTTTCATTGGACAAGTATTAGCATTTCCAAAAATGCTTGAAATCCTTTAGTCGAGTATAACATCTCCTTTGAGTAAAAACATTCAAGCAATATGTGTCAGCGTTATAGAACATCCCACGTATTTTTATAGAATACCGGATTCGGCGTGCCCTGTTAATTATATGTAAAACATTTAGATGCTTTTGATTCATTGTGCGGAACCTTCCGGGCTGATAAAAATGCATCGAATAAACAGACGCTGTCCGGGACATGTTCCGACTGCGCACGTAAAACAGCATTATTATAGTAGACTTTAGAATTTTTTCTGTCTGTTTGGCAAATAGGAACTGTATTTAATTTATTATAAAACAGAAAAATTCGATTGAAAAAAATGTTCTGTCCAAATTCCGGCAACTAATAGAACGTTCACCGATATGTATATTTAGATACTCCCGAAAATAGGGAAGATAAGTTTGCATTTTTTTCAACAAATGCGAGTTTTAAAAAGAAAAAAAACATGTTACAATTAGTTTTGCATTTTTCCTGGTTTTATATTGCAACTTTCTTGAAATTGGATCTCGTTCATATATTGATAATGGTATTTTCTGTTAATACAAACAGGTAACCCGAAAAAACATGACGTCGACGAGTCCATTCACGCACCCCTAATTTGACTATTCGACGTCCATTTTTTTAACATGTGACTTCAAATGCATCGTTTTGATTAAGGCAACCGGTATCGACTACAAAATGCTAAAATCTTGATTATGGTATATATCGCCGTTCAGGAACGGCGATAACAAACCCGTTCGAGTTCGGAGTGAGTCTTTGTACACCATTCGGTGATACTCGACATTTTTCGAGGTACATTCAGAATTCATTGCCGAGAAAAACTCGATTGGACAGCGCATTTACGGGTTGTGCAAATTGAGTTTAGGAAGATTAATTCATACACTGCTTCAGTAAGAGCACAACATCTAACTGATTTAATGCTTGTATATGATATTTTTTTCACTGGCAATAGTCTCTTAACACAAGAAACTTGTTGATAAATTAAGCTAGTTACAGTAAGGACCAAGATGATTCGCTTGGCGTTGAGTATTAATGAGTAATTTCATTTTGAATATTTTGTTATTCTATACAATACGTTTGGTGCTATATGCCCTATTTAACCTTATTGCAACATTCAAATCGCGGTGGTCTCACTAACTGTCTCAGGAGTGACCAAGATCTCTGGACCCAGAGCTTAAAACTTATAGAATTTAACACACAACACGCACATAGGCGTGCTACCGACTTTACTTGGAATTAAAAAATAATGAGGTCTAAAAATATATAATAATAAATAAGGCTTTAAAGTTTCTCCTGTCGTTTTTTATCTTGAATGCTGAAATTTCAGAAAATGCAGCCATCTGAATCAATAATAGAAAAAAATGTGATTCCCATTTTAAGTTTAGTGCAGCAATTTATATAGGAAATTTGATAAAATGATTCAATATTCATTCGTCAAGAACTGTTGAAATGTTGACCCAAGAATAGCTTTGATTTTCTTATGAAGAAAGTTGTTCCACATAAAATGTCAAATATATATTAAACAAAGGGAAAGTTACTTAACATTCAATGTGTTTTTTAATACTTAAGCTTTGAAAAATAATCTTTCATTTTTTCACAAAAAAAATATTTTTCAACCGTGAGAATTATTCTGTCTTCGTTGGCATGACACTATTGACGATTAGTACAAGTTGGATCGTGTACAAGGAGGGCTGGGTTTTTAGAAACGCTATGACTACGTGTGCAAGTTTTTATTTAAAAAAATATTTTCCAACCTAGGCTTCAGTTGTTTTCCGAGTTGAGTCCAAAACTATACTAGTCAAATTAAATTGTCATAATTGCAAAACAATCGAAAGGAAATTTCATTGTTGATGGTTTGTGACATGCTGAATTTTTTTTTCTTTGTTGAGAATTTTTCAGTTTATTTTAACAGCCTTCGAACGAAATAACAATTAAAGGCAAAAACCATCATTATGCAATAGATGACTGATATTTAAAAAATAGGATGTCTCCATTTAAAATAAACGATTTACTTAGCAACGAAACAATGACATATTTGTGATTTTGAAAAAAAACTGTGTACTTAAAGGGCGTATCGCGTAATGGATTTCTTTCTAAAATCGTCGCGACAATCTTGAACGTACAAATACCTGGGTCGAAAGTCACCGAGTGCGAAAAAAATAAGATAATGTCTTCCTCTTCATATCTTTGCCTGCAAAAAGTGAGTCAAAATGGATGAAATAGGCTTGCAGGCTGCAAATCGACATTTAAAACATTATCTTCATTTTGACTGATACATTTTTTAGTTCGAAATGTTATCAGCAATGCAAAAAAGTAAATTGTAAAATGGCACATACACAGTTGTTATAAAACAACGTTGTATACGGTAATTAAAATTGTGATTATGAAAAATTGTTACAAAATATTAAAAACGTGATGGAAACATTTACAAAGCATAATTTTGATAAAATCGGCTTACTTGACCGACTGGCTCATAATGATAATTTCTACGGCCAACTCTTACCACTGATTCTAAATTATGTAGGACAACTTTCAGTTACTGACGGAAGTATGGGCCTTGTAACTGGTTAACAGCTAAACTAAGAGATTAAGCCTTTCCACAATTGGTGAGTAGGCTAACTGACAGCCGTAATATGACCTAATCAATTTGTTACTACGGCGTTTAACCCTACAAAAAAGAAAGAAACATATCCTTTACACCTTTCCTATAATATCTGCATTTACCTTATGATACTCATTCAAATTTCTCGGGTTTTTTTTCGATATGAAATTTTCACGTGACATTTTATCAGAAAAATACGTATACAGTATCCACCAAAAGTTTTGGAGACTAAGGAATTTTTTTTAATATCATTGTTTTTCGGTAGAACCATTATTTCGATTTCCTTGAATACATCACATTTATATTACATTCAGCATCTGATGTCCCAAAAGCCTTCAAAACCAAATTCAATGTAAATCATTTCTGTAACATTGATATTAAGCTAATTTGGAAATATCAACTACAAATAGTACCATAACTTAAACTTAAACTTCTTCATTTGATTAAACGCCTATTTCTATATTACATATTCAATGGCGTTGTACAAAAGATAAATTATAAAAACTAATTAAGTAAAAACCCTCCACCATAAATATATACAATAACACAGAACAAAATAAAATTCATTACTGTACGCATGATGTTATATAACAAAAAGAGCAGAACTAAAAATCATATAAATAAATGGTAATCATTTTTTTATAAAACCTATGTAGAAGGCTTACAAAGTGGAAATATCTCCTAATTTTTGGTGGGTACTGTATATTTTCATTATTTTTTTATATAGAAACTCATAAATCACAGAGGTCAGTGATGTTTTTTCTGGACCCGGAACTTGTATTTTCAGGCGCGTGGGAGCAGGGACCGCAGGTGCCGCGGCCTCAATATTCTGACAAACAGCGGAAATGGGGCCACGAGTTTATTTTTCGTGACACATATTGAAAATCTTGAGGTCTTATACAAAGATTTGTTCTTAAACAGGAAGTACTGGAAGTGCTAGAAATCAAGTTCCAGAGGCTTACATTCACAAAAATTTCGACCGGCGAGAGGGGACACCCCACCCGTACCCAACCCATCTGTGGCCCCAATATTCAGGTCCTTCCTACGCGCCTGATTTTTACATAGTGTTTTCTGTTATATAAAATATTATTTCTAAAAGATAATTCTTATTGCCAATATCGCAACTACTTCATTAACTTTCTCTTATATTAAACGTTCTTTAAAATCGTTACAACACACAAAGAAATCGTAATTTTATACAAGAAGGAGAAAAAAATATTCAAATAAAAAAATAATAAAAAATATATAGAAAATTATCATATATTGCAAAATAAATCCGCTAGACTATAGTCTATTTAATATATATACATAGTAAGGAGCAGGCGTCCTTGTCTTTAAAAAAATTGCACCTGAGTACAGAAAACAAAAAATGCTTCTGATTAAAATTTCACGATTTTTCCACATTGAAATATTTGTAATTGTATTTAAAAAGTGTCGTGATTTGAAGCAAATAATGTTCATAAATATTGCTGGATTTATAATGAAGTTATGCATATTTATCACGTATAATGAAGTCATGAATATTCATATATTTCAGGAGAGAAGCCATATAAATGTCCCATACCAGGATGTACTCGTGCATTCCCTCAACAGTCTAACTTAAATCATCATTTACGTAACCATGACAAACCTGCCCCACCTCCTGAAAACACATGTACTCTATGTATGAGAACATATGCCAGTGAAACTGTACTTAGAAGTCACATAGCAAAGGTAAACTATTATTATAACTAGTAACATCGCATTCTCGTACCAAGATGCTATCAGACTTCTAGATACTAGAATGGTAACATGGCGGCTGCTACGGACCCGAGACAAAACACTTTATACAGAGACAATATAACTTCTGTAGAGCGACACTCTACAGAGCATATCCTCCGCACAACCAATGATTTTCGTAAATTTAATTGAACTCAACCGCTGTAGAGCAACAACATATACAGCAACATACTTTAGCCTCTCCCAGTGAGTGTTGTTCATGAGAGGTTGTAGTGTTTAGTGTTTTGGTTCTAAACTTTGCCGACCGCCTGTGTTTAGATATCTTCTGTTTAACATTTCACAACTCTGCTCTGATTCAGTTTTTAAGCTATGCAAAAGACTTTAAAACTCTACTATATTGCAACAAAGCCTTCTGACCGTTTAGCTCCTTATCAAATATTATCAAACTCTTTTATTGCTTGGAAAAGTAATTATGAAACAACGGTACCGCTTTTTCTTGTTTTATGATGTGAAAAATTAAGGATACCCCCTTTTAGCATAAAAGACCCAGCCGATGACAGTCAGAATTTGCTTAACGCTAGCAAGAGATTGTTCTAAAATTCAAAATAAAAAGGTATAGCAAACATGAGCAGATGGCGCCATTTTGGTGATGGTCCTTCTGCATTTGGGAGGTGACTCGCACAATATAGTCAGGAAGATGAACAGAGGGTCAGACACCTGAGAAAATAGTCGAGGGGGGGGGGAGAAAATGGCCATAGAGGACAGAAAAGGGACGGGGGAAGAGGAAATGGTTCGGGATGATAGAAATGGTCTGGAAAGAGAGAAAATTTTCGGAGAGGGGAAAAGGGGTCAGTGTGGTCCAAAAAGGAAATTATGATAGAAAACGTGTCAAGTAGAGCATCCTACAATTCTACTTAAGAGTAACAGCAATCTCAAATTTCTATAACAGTGGTATTGTTGTAGCATTTATAGTATCTAAATTAATGTTATAAATGATGTTTTCTTGTTTATTTTGTAGATTCATCTATGTAACCCAGATACTCTTCTTGGCAGTATTGGTAAATCTTCACCTAAAGATAAAAAGTTCTTTGCATCAGATAGTCCACCAGATGTTTCATCTCCTAAACGTATGAAGACATCCCTAATTGCTGGTCAAACAGAATTAACGAACATTAATACTACAGAGACATCTATGTACGATCATAGAGTGACATTTCCTATCAAATATGAACAGTCACCCATTCCATTCCTAATGAATCAGAGTAGTGATATGTACTCACAAAATAGTGCAGACGGTAAAGCGGACTATAAAACCTCCATTCCTCACTTGTCTTTAGCCATACAACAAGCAGTGAGAGATACTGAACATTTCCTACAAGGTAAAACCGCTGGTCTTGACTTTTCATTATCTGATCTTCGAAAATATGGCATAAGCAACGAAAATACCGGACGTGATATCAAAACAGAAATGGCTGACGAACCACGTGATCAATTCGACAGTAGTTCCGTTGCTCTTGACAACAGTGCAAAAGAAAGAATGGAACCGAAAGTTTCTGAAATGAACGGAAATTACCAATATAGTTTTAAAAACGACAACGAAAATGCCCGAAGAGATTCGACTGACAGTTCTAACTCCAGCCACAATTCTGACAACAGCCCAACTGATGGCCTGGCTGCTGGTGGGAGATCTAATAAACGAAAAGCGTTCCAACCACAACGTATTGTTCAGGGCAAACATACGTCAGAAATGGCTGTTGGATCTGATTATAAGTGAACGGAAATTGACGTTTTTGTTTCTCAAACGCACGTGTTGTTGACATATCTGAGATTTTTTCGAGTTTTTTTCTTGCCACTTTTGAAATGCAACATGGCATTAATGGTGTTTAATAATTGCAGTTGGAAGATTTTAGACCGTCAAGAGAACCCATATTTTAGTTAGGGTATACAATCCCTTAAAACTGTTTTACGATTGTTTATCATTTTGCAAAAAAGATGCATGATGCATTACAAGTTGTAATGAATGAAAGTCTCACTTTTCGTTTATCTTTTATTGAATTATGAATGACATTGTGGATTGTATACCATAACACCATTGCAGTGACCTCATTTTTGTCAATCTTCTCACACTAGTTACGTCACGTTTTTGCCACTCGGCTTACATTCATTATAATTTCAATAAAGGGACGTAACCCCTGTGAATCTAATTTTATTTCATTTTAAAATGCCATTATGCATATGGTATTTTCTCATTTTTCTTTGTTTAGAAATATATACTCTAGTTTTTTATACATTCCCAAATTGTGATGATTATAGGTGTCGCTTTATTGATAGTTTGTTTTTCCAATACTCTGAACTCATACCTTTTTATTGGCATTCGTTACGCACATCGGTGTTGGCTACAAATGCCTAATAAGACTTAGTAATTTAGTCGTTGTAGCAGTTCTTCTGTAGTTTTTATCTATACATGACGTTATCTCTCTACCCACTCAGATTGGTATGATGTTCTTTAATAATTTTTAAAGATGCAGAAAAATGACCGTAATAAATGGTGTATACTGTAGCAGACGTTATTGTTGGTAAACTATCATGACTTGACTTTAAATCTAAATCAGGACTTTGGTGCTAAGGAGTTTAAGTAATGGAAGATAGCCCTACGCAAGGATTTGAAATTATTTCCATGAAAACCGCTATGCACGATGGAGACCATATACATACACTGGGGTCCAAAAGTTTCTTTACATGTGCATTTTTCATATTTTATTATACTTTTATGTCAAAAAATGTTGCAGACATATTTTGTTTTAACTTTTTTAAAATACTTATATATGAAAAACCATAAATGACTTCTTAAAATCGACTGTATACGTGAAACTAATAACGACATAAAAATTATATTTAAGTACATGTATATGTCAAAACATAAAATTTAACCAGTGTTAAGAAACCTTTGGACCCCAGTATATATCAATATTGTTTTACTACGCACATCAATAATTAAAGATACTCGTTTACAGATTTCAACTTTAATATCAACTTTTTTGAAACTATCTAAATTGTGTTGAAAAAATTTTGAAGCGGGAAATTAGTGTATTGATAATGACAATTTTAGTGCAATTGGTACACAATTACAAATGATGGTGTTTCAAGTAGTAAAATTCTACCTCGTATGTCACGGTATAGACAATTTTGGTACATTGTGACTTTTATTGTATAGTTTTTGGAATCTATAGGTCAGTTTGTCTTAAAAAATCAGAATTTATTTTTGACACAATTACCGACACTGAATGGTATTTAGAAATATAGAAAAAATCTTAACCAAAATCTGTGAACTAGTACCTTTAAACCTAAGTCTAACTTTCCTGAGATGATGTAAACCCAGAATTGTTCATAGTATGTACATGTATATTTATGTTATATTGTATTGTTATTCTTGTTAAATTAAATACAGATACGACTTATGTTCTAGTCAATCGGTAATAAAGTTCAATTCTTTCAACTTACACTTGTTCTTTATATTATGTTCAGATTAAAGCGAGATAACTCCAATTATCTCATTCTTTTCCTTTTGTTTATAGCGAAGATTGAGACGGTTCTGTCTGGTTCCCAGTCGTACTTTGACTGGTAAAAGTAAGTCAGGCAAAGCATGATAATGGAAGCGCTAGATGTAATGTATTAGGTATTGGATAATTATGTTTTCAAATAAACATTTCTCACTTCACAGGCTTAAATCGAAGGGTCATTGTACAAGAATTACAATGGGAATTCTTTTTTGTTGTTCAATTACATTTATGCTAAATTAAGTATCCGAAATCCTAACAAGACTAATCCACGTCCAAATTGTGTTCACTTCGAGGCATAGTTTTTTGTTAATCGTTCGCTAAATATACCCGCATTCAGAAAAAATGAAATTGAATTATCTACATCTATATAGTACCGAACTTCTACTTCTACTAAAGTTACTATCCTCAGCCAAAGATCATGCAAGATAAGAAAACATAAACGAAACTTTTGATACCTGAATAATAACTGAAGGGGTAGACATTATTACGGTTTGCCTGACCCGATAACGACAGTGGTATGGGAAAGGTAGTCCAGACAAGAGACGGTCCTGATTCATCTATTACAATAGAGTATATGTTGAGTCTTTTATGGATCGTAACTGTGCCAGCTGTCTGCGGCTCAGTAACTTTTGTACAGTTGCTTATCAATTTAATATTAAAAAGAAAGGGTACGAATATTTATCATAAATTTTCATGTACATTTTTGTGTTATAATTTAATACACAATTTAAGGAATATATGAAAACAACTTGTAATAATAACCTAAGCCAAAACGCTAAAATTAACTCCGGTCTAAATTAACCACATGAAAGAGCAAGCAATCTGCATCAACGATCTATGACATAAGGGTTAGCAATACAACTAGTAAAACGTCTTAGATAAAAAGAACAAAACATCCTTATCATGTGCATAATATTATACTACCAGGGACATCGCAATGGCAGAAATAAAGTGACTTACTGGAGCATCAATCAAATAAGCAATAATAATTATACGAACAATGTAGTTCAAAACAAGAAAATGCACCTGTATTATTTGACAACATTAAACATGCACTGTATGCATAGTCGTGAGATTCCGTATGAAATCTCCGTAAATACACGAACTTTAAGTTTGAGTAATAACACTCAAAGAGGCATCTAAGGACATGGTGTAGTGGTAAAACGTACCACCTCACAATCAAGAGGTTACGGGTTAGACCCCACATCAAACCTTATTTTTTGCAATTTGTACCATAACAAGCGTTACGGTGTCAAAATGATAGATCACATACGACAGGTTGACCGAGTGCACTTCCGTCATAATTATGATCAATTTACTAAATGAGTATTTGCACTTTGAAGTCAGTTAGCTTTTGAAACGCAGACTAGAAACATGTAGTTTAGGATAAATAATTATTAAGATGTTCGAGCGCTGTTAGCGGCTCGAACATATAAGTTAGGAACATTGCTTTGAATCTGGACTTATATGCTATGATATTAGATATAGAACTTTATAAAGTATGTTTGTAAACAATAACGATCACGGACCAATATTAAACGTCATATACAAACTTGTGTTGTTATAAACTATATCCCAAATATTAATGTTGGTGTTTGTGTACCAAACACATGATTCACACAACAGTGTGGCAACGTAACAATCCGTAGCATCCGCTACGCCACAAATTTAAACATAATCGACACATGCTATGTTACTATGTTACTAGTGTTTGCGAAATCACAAAAATATCAACCTGTGTGGGAATCGAACCCGGGGTATTTCGATTGACAAGTCAGTACTTAACCTCTGCACTACAAACCGTTTGGTATAATACAATCGTTACCTTTTCATCCATATTTTGTATTGTCACTAATTAAAGCAACGAAACTTGACGAATGTATACGAACTGTGTCGTAAATCGATACGGAAACTAATGAAGTGCATGTTTAATGTTGACAAATAATATATAAAAATCGAAACACTAGATTAAATACAAACATGTTAATATTATGTACACGAATTTTAGATTACATATAGTAAGATTTCTTTCACCTTACGAAGGTCACGGCGCTTACCTTTGTAAATATGGGTTAAACCATTATTAAAGAGGTTGATACACCCGATTTCAAAGAATTAAGCAACATTATAAATAATTTCTATACATTTTTGACAATTTTTCGCGTGCTTGTAAACACGTTTCAGACATGATGACCTAACTAACACTTTAAAGACATATTGGTCGTTATATACACTCTTTGTGTGCACGAGATTCACGAGGGAGAAAAATTTGGATAATTTATATAATACTGACACCATATTATAAATAAGATGAAAATAACGTGGCAAGGTTTTAGTCTGAAAAAATATTATGCTACTGGGATTTGAACCTTAAACCTTTAGGTCTGACGGCTGACGTGTTACCACTGGGCTAAGGATATCAGTTAGTGAGATTCGTCAAATTAATTGTAATTAACACTTGCTAGTATTGTATTGCACACCTGTTCACCGCATTGGGATCTTCTTCATGAATATTCAATGCACTTTGACCTTCGTAAGGTGAAAGAAATCTTACTATAACACCAATCCATGGATTATATATATATAACAGGGATTTGTAACGATAAGTAAATGTTATAGATTTTCATCAAATTTCACTGTCGTCGCTATTATTTTAGCCCATACGGAAAACAAGTATAACAAGTTTAAATAAAGACATTCACATGAAATTTTGTACCAGTACCAATCAGATTGGCATAAATGTTAGGAAAAATGTGTTTCTGTATGGTTTTAGGTGACGGTGAAATACGCTCACAGACGGTTTCACAAAATGATGCATTTTCCCGCAGATCTGCCAGTTTTAACACCATATAACATCACCTAAAGTCATGTTTTCGGTCATAATTGCAACACTTTTTTTGTCAAAAACTTCAGAAACATTCACAAGTTGCATGAAAGACATGTACAAGAACATAAATCATGTTTTTAAACTCTGGAATAGTTTGTACAGCCTGCTTCAGCCAGTTATGGACAATGACGACCGAGAAAATTCAAAAAGCACTTCGTTACAAATCCCTGTTATATAAAACCCCTGACCAATCTAATAAAAATAAGCATAGATACTTAGGAAAATGTCTAGACAGGTGGATTTTCATTTTTTTAAAGAATTACAGCATGACGAGTGTAAAAAGTATTCCTATTTTCGGATGTAAATTTGGGTTTGACTAATATCCTTGTGCTGTTTATAAAAACATGATTTGTTTTATTTTTTCACCAACCTATTTACAAAATCAGACTGGCAATAGAACAAGCTTTCTTTTGGTGTATAAATGTGTAAATATCTCGTTTTAATTTGGACAATTTTTTGTTTTATATATCATTTTTCAGACCCATTATTCTACTGATCGAGGGGTCGTATGTTTGATTCCCGGGCGGGGCATACTTTCGTGGAGCTTAGTTATGGAATTATTTCTACGGTAATTCTCCTTCCTACCACTCAGTCACTGATCAATGCGCCTTGTTGTTGGTTTACAACTAAATCCAGAGAGTTTGCCTTTTCAGGAAAAGGGAGTGGATGGATTGCTCTCCGTGATATAACCTATACAATATGTGTTGCTATGGCGTTAAGGACACAACAAATTGATCATATCATGTTCTATGAATTTTGTCTGAAAAAAATAGAGCGAGCCAGCGAAATTTATTTTCTCCACTTTGGCATTTTGAGAAGCGAGCGAAAGGCGAGAATAAATGTGTGATATTTTCATGAACATTTATATACCAATTGTAAAAATACGTGTTAAATATGAACTTTATACAGAAAACCACATTATATCGTGTAGTTCAGAAAATCATTATAAGTAACTTTTTAGTGTTTATACTAGTTGGTCATTTATTCAGCATATTGATGTGATACAATCATGTACATTAAAAGATAAAATATGTCAAAATCTTTCTTACATATACATACATGTATATATTTTTCCTTTAATTACTTTTATAAAGTTTTATGTTTGAGTATGAAATTACGATTTCCTTATTTCAGCTTTTCTTTTGAAAAGCAGAACCAATTTTCAAGCTGCATTGTATCTACCAAACTTAAGTTCTAAATTCTAATGTCTATGTCCCAAGAACAAAGTTCCAAGTTCTTATGTCTAAGCTTTAATGTCTAAGCTCTAAGAACCAAGTCCAAATATCTAAGTACTCTACGCCATCAGATCACTATATAGGTTCTTCACTTCCATGGGCCCAGTTTGGTCCAACTGAATGAAGCCCACAATTTTGGTCCAGTGGCAATAATAGTAGAAATTTAATTGGAGAAATGACCTGTTGAGAAATGACTTAGTGGAGAAATGACCGTTGAACGATTTTTTGCCTTTTTAAAAAAATATTTTCCGATAAAAATAATATTTCATGATAGAAAAATAACTTCACTTAGAGAATTTTAGAGGGCATTCGCCGGCTCCGCTGACTCTCCTGGACTAACCCATGCCAATAACGTCACATTAATCACGTGACGCAAGTAGTACCATGTGAATAATGTTTAAATTTAAACGAGCAATAACGGTTAGCCTAAAAAGCGTTAGGCGTAATGTAGCGAAAAATAACATTGAATGATAAAAAATGTGGTTGATTTACACGTTCTGCCAAAGAAATAAGACAAGTTAAATAGAAATATATCAATATATCATTATAAACCAAAATTGTTGAATTCATGGATGAATTACACCTGAAAGTGAGCAAGATCGGGAATGAGCTGCGTTGTCCACCCAATAGAGTCCTTGGTCCAACTCACGCTACTTATATGATGCTTTTGGTTAGAAATCTTAAGTAAGTAGGATAAACTTATATGTGTATGATACTGAAAAATATAACATTTATATATTAAATGACTAGAATAAGTACAGTTATCCATTTAATATTTATTTTGCGTAACATTTTGTTATTCATGCAATTTTACGCACTTTAGGTAACCGTTGTCAGTGTATTTTTTACAAGTTATTTATTCATACTATTTATTTTTTCCCTTTATGTACTTTGAACATCATATTTTACTGAAAGAATACTATATTTATTAAAAATATTAAAAAATGTAAAAGAAAAGATGAAAAAAGTTGTTCGGCTCTCTGAGGGACAAAGGGAGATAACCACTGCGGGGAGTTTGGACTAACCCATGCATATCACGCCAAATTGGCGCGAAAGCTGCACGTGAATTAGTCGGCCATTTTCTTCCAACAGGGATGCGATGCGAACGTGTGTGGACAATAAAAATAATTTTATAATTTAATAGCGTATTAACAGGCTTGGGAAAGGTACCAAACTACGCGTATGTTTTTGTTAATTCAAGCAAAGTGGACATCATATGCATTTTATTGTTCCATCCACCATGTACCAAGGAATTCCGTGCCGAAAAAAGCACAGCGCATATGAACCTGATGAAATGCACATGGAGATATCAAAAGTGAGCATTATCAACTCGATTCATTTGGACTATATTGCATATTTATGAATATGATTATTAATTCATTCCAAGAGGATCGTGGTAAGTGAGAAATTAAAAAATGTTTTTTATTGTTTTAATTTGATACCCCACCAACCCCTCCATGAATGTCCACGGGTTGTCTACTTGGTGAAGAGCTCTCACTGGATACTGTGAACATTAAACCATAAAATTTTGTCTTTAACGTGTGCTTGAAGTTGTCAGTATTTTCATGTCTTATTTTGGTTTTTATTTGAATTCTCGTCTTAACGTGCCTTCTCTTTAGTTCAGAATTATTCTTCTTCCTGTACGAGTGCAGGGCCCTCTCTGGAGCATCGACGCACTGGTGATTATTTACAAAGTGACTGTGAGGCACTAAAACGGTGCAGTGATAAAAGTAGATAAAAACATTGTAGCGAGTCTAGTGGAGAGAGCCCAGCCCCGCCCAGAAGCTGTCCAAGGGCAAGGTGGGGGATTGGACTATGATTTCGGGCAGTCCGTTCCACAGCTGTCCTGTAGTCTCCAGTGACAAATCATGCTGCCCGTCTCTGGACCGCTTCCAATTTGTTGATGTTTGTACTGGTGTGGGGGTCCCATATTGCTGCAGCATACTCCATGATTTTTCGGATCTAGTAGCATTGTGCCTTCACATCTGGTGGGCAGCTGGTGATGTTTCTCCTTAGGAAAGCCAGTGTGTTATTTGCCTTCTTGGTGACATTGTCGACATGCTCATTCCAGAGGAGCTTTTCATGAAGTGTAACACCGAGATACTTCCCACTAGGGACTGTGGCCAGTTTCTGTCCATGTATGTAGTAGTCTGTCTTTATTGGGTTGCGCTTTCTGGTGATCCGGAACTCTTTGATCATTTGCTGCGAATAATCTCTTACATATTAAGACGCTTTTTTGAAACTACCGGTGTTAAAGTAAACAATTATATGTCCGAGGAGTTCCGAATGTATCGTTATGTAACGTTCTGTTACGTTCCCGATAACTGAACTCGGCCCAGGCCATGTTGATTAGCATTCAGACTTTCTCGGCCCTTCATGAGGAATATCCTCTGACCTATTTAAATGTCATTTTGGAACTACTTATGCGTCACAAGCCCATACAAAAGCTTTGACTGGTGTTGAAGTATTATTCATTCAATAAATTTGCGAGGTGTTCTGAATGTGGGTCTTCTGTAGCTTAAGGTCTTCAGCTAACCAGTGTTTATACTGTTAATGAACGTGTAATGCCGCATCTGATGAAAATCAAAAGGTTAAAAAAGTGGCTTATAAAGTTTTTAAAGCCAGAACTAGGTCTTCTGTGGTTAAAAACTAGGCCACTATGCCCAAATGTGGAAAACATTGTTAGCACTCAAGAGGCTACATTGATCAATATTATTGAAATTTAAAAGGATAGGCAAAGTCTTGCACAAAATCTGAAAATGAGTCGTCAGAGCTCAAAAAGTAGGTCACCATGCCCAAATCTGGTAGAATTTGCTAGCACTCTATAGGCTACTGTAGCAGAGGTATAATGTGGCACTTAATTGTTCTCCCTTGCCTTCAAGCTAGCTTTTATGGGGACGTGGTAGTGTTCACTTACAACATGAGAAGTCCTGGGTTTGAATCTAATATTGGACCATGGAATTTTATCATATTTCATTTGGCACCCAACGTAAACAACTCACTAGGAATTGGGGTGGAGGAAAATCCTGGGACGCTTATAGAAAATCCTGGATCGTATTAAACATAAAAATTATAGTAATCTGATTAAAACCTGATCTAAAATTTTACCACTTGCATACTCACTAATTTAGATCTGGCCTTTTTCAAACGAGGGTCACATTCAGGTGACCTTTTCTCGTCATAATATTCATGACGAAATTGTTATGATATGTAAATTGTTAACATCGTCTACGTCACACAATTTGAAATGAGACACCCAATCGCAGACTGTGAATAATCCCGCTGTTAAATTAACATGCAAACCTCAGTCTAAAAATAGAAATTATGAATTCAAAATGTGAATAATAGTGCTTTCGTCTGGATGAAAGCTACGCATTGATTGGTCGACACAAAGTTCATCTCGACATGACTTTGCATTGACTAAGTAGAGATCCAGTACAACAAAGGTCTTCAGGATCTCTGTTTACGGAGATTGAAATTATAGTAAACTGGTGTCATTGACAAATTATCTATTATCTCATGCCTTTTATGAAATATATGATTGTGATATGAATTGTTTACAGTTTAAATGATGTTTATGTTGTTGAGGGATACTATATACCTAAACGCAAAAGTTTTGCAACAAAATTGGTTAACATTTAATTTCAGACAAACAACAACTAAACTCAATTTGTTTTAATTTATATAAAATTCATTCATTTGACCGTACTACATGTATTTCATAAAAAAAGTTAACATTTTCATGGTCAAATTATTCTGTAATTCGATTTAAAAGAAGTGCACCCCAAAACGAAAAGTCACACAAAGTAAGCCTAGTTATGGCACGCACCTCATTATCGTTAATGGCCACATCTGGCGCAAATAACAGCGGTGCATCATCGCCGCATTGAACCCACGAGCCTCCAGATAAATTCATGCGGCAATAGCATCCCATTCTCATCGCAAAGCTGCCTGCAGTTCTCCAACGTTTTGTACATTTATTCCACGCAGTTTTTGCCTTAGGTTGTATCGAAAATGTTCAATCGGTTTAAGATCCGGTGAGTATGCTGGCCATGGAAGGGTAGGAATATTGTTATCATAAAGAAAATGCCGATTTACACTCGCCATATGAGGTCAAGCGTTATCTTGTTGTAACACCATGCCGGGGTTTTCAGCAAAATATGGTAAAACAACATGGCGCAGAATCTCATCCAAGTAACGTTGTGCAGTCTTTGGCATTCAAGTCCGTTTCGCCGCACTGCCTCTCGTCCACGACTGTTGATAAAGATGAGGCCAGTTTTCTCCAGGAATCTCTGCTGCAGTTCGTGTTGCAGTCTTCTTTTGTAGGTGCATTAAACGTATAGTCTGGTCCTGACGTAACGTGGTGACACATGGTCGTTCCGCACGTGGACAATCAGCTACTGTGTCAGTCTCATGAAATTAACTCGGCAAACGACTTATAGTCGACCTTTGCTCACCAAATTCTCTAGCGACAACAGCTTGATTAAGGCCAGCTTTCAACATCGCAATGCATGTGCATGTTGCTCATTTGAAAGCTTTATGACGTAACCATAAAACCTAAACCTGTCAATATTGTATTGTTTTTCATACAACAACACATCTTTCAAATGTGTTGGAAGAATTGAATAAAAATAACATTTTGAATTTGTGCACGTGCAAAGTGAGCAAAATGGAGGAAAGTGCAAATTTCCGATATGCTCCGTAAGCATATTGAAGAAATTACACAGGGTGTTTTTGTCCGAGTCCTGCACAATGGTACATAGTCAAGACATATTTTATGAACATTGACATGTGCCTAAAATTGATCATTAAAATGTTGCAAAACTTTTGCATTTAAGTATATATTTTTGTATTTAAATGATTTTGTATGTTTAAGGATGCCAGTAAAATCAGTTTTATGTTTAAATAATAACAGTCGTACTACATGCAGAACTACAATTTGGGTGAAAGTAAAGTTTAATCTTATTATTTAAATGTTTGTGGGGCTTTTGAATCAGTTTGATTTGTTGTTATAAAAAAGAAAAAATACCAAAGAAATGTATCTTTTAATGTATTTAAGTTTGTTATAAAGTTCAAAAATATTTAAATCTAAATTTTTAATCAACAAATTGGTCATAACATATTATATAAAATAAAATGTTGACGTTTAATAGCCTTTTATGTAAATTATCAACACTAATATACGGTTAATTAATTTTCTCTATGTATCTAATATGATCCGGGATCCCAGGTACCAGATCCTGGAAATTTCCCCCCACCTAGGAATTGTGTGATTGCACCCTAATAATCCCACAGACAATCAAACTCCAAGAATTTGAGGACAAATTATATAAAGGAGGGGGTGTATGCAGCTAAGGTTAAATATGGTACTTGTTTTCCCTTGCCTTCAAGCTAGCTTTTATGGCAACATGGACCATGTCTTAAAGGTTGATTGGATAATATCTAGGACAGCTAATAACAATTTTATGGAAACATATTTGTATTGGATTTCTCTATACTAAGGCAATTAGAATGTGAGACCAAAAGAGATTTATGCATTTTGAACGTGGCATAACCGATCAGTTTTGGCTTTATACCAGTAACCACTTGGCGTAGCTGTCTAAGCTGACTTTTGGGATACCCTTTAAATTGTCTTTTTTATAAAATGATGTTCTAGAAAGTAGGAGAAACCTTTCCATTACTGGTCGAAAAAAAATAGGCGACAGCAACTGAAATGAGTGTTTATCTGTGTTTGTCAAATTTTGAACACAAAACGTTTCTTGTTTATTTCTAAATGATTGTTAGTTCTCTAAGTCTTAAATTTGATATCTGAAGTATGGCCACAAGTGGGTAAATTTGAACTTTATAAAACAATTGGAAGTCAAATTGTCACATATTATTTAGGAAAATAATGGGATTGATGCCCTTTTTGACTTAGAAAATGCCTGTATAACTTAGTTAAAGGGATTGCATACACAATTCAGTTACAGCTGCTGTAGCTAAAACAATATACCAGTCAAAGACACTTGGTTAATAAAAGTTTGGGTTATCTTCCATGTATCAGGTTTATAATGAAACATATACCCTTCTACTTTATAACATATTATATATTATAATACAATATTGCATTTTTTGTGGTCATGTACATGTACATGAATTAAAATTATTAAATGCCGTTTTACTATATGTACAATAAGAGCTGGTCAAATACACTCATGGTAGAATTGAACTATTTACCAGAAAAGTAAAAAGTAACTGATCTTTTCTATAGCAATGTTGTTGTTTTACTGTAGTAATTACTAAGATTTTGTTTGTGATGGTCACCATCCATTGTTTTGTACACTTAGTGTTTTTGTTTGCCTGATGTGCACTGTCTAAATTTGCTATTTCTATGTATGTCAAAACATTATGAAATATTATTATATAAAATATTTTGACTTGATATGAATATGATTGTCATTTAAGGTTCTCAGATACTGGTATAGGGTATCAATTGAAGAACCTTCCCACGTCAATTAAATTGTGGGCTTCAGCACATCAAATGGACATTTTCAATGGGTGTACAATAGGTCTTATGCTTCCTTGCAATCCTTGGAGGTATTTTTCTGGTCATACGATGGCTTAGAGTTTTCTATCTACTGTATAACAATGTTGTGCAGTTAACGCCCGTTAACTCTGTTGTGTCTTGAACTTAGAAAATCAATGTATATTACTATATAAACATACAACACTCTGGTCATGTAAACCTCATACCTGATACATTGTAGCAAAAACTTCCATGATAACAGACTGAAATATATGGTAACATGATAATGCTAAAAATTGGGTTTTGCTTGCCTATGATTAAATTAATTATTTACCTGCATACAGTCTTTATACTTTTCACATTACAACATAAAGTCTAACAACAATTGAACCATTCACTAGTCAGTCAGAATCTAGCTCTGGACACCTGTCAGTCTCAGATTTACAAGCTCAACTCAAAGCCAGGATTCGGCCTTGTGCACCACTCAGTCACACCCAGGCAAGACTCTTGACTTCTCTGGTGACAAATACTCGTCCTGCCACTATTTTTATTTTGACATTCAGAAGGTTTTTCAGATTACATGAACTTTACATTCTATTCTTCAGAATATTTCAATTTGTTTTCCCAAAATATTTACATGTACTTGGCATTATTCATACATTTTTTTCTGAATTTTTTCTTAAATAAGCTGACTATGATAGACATGACTGTATGCACATATTGGGGGAATTAGGCTTATAGTGTGTTATATTTGTCCAATTTTTGTTTTGGTCATTTTTATGTAGAAATATTTCAATGCTATGAACTAAAGCCAGGCATTAATACAAATGATTATGAATTTATTTTTACTTTGCTTTGTTTGAAAATGTTTCTCAAGTATAAGTGTATAACTCTCTAACTGATTGACGACTTCACATAAAATTCAAATTCAAAAGTTTGGAGACATTTTCCCTTTGTAAACCTACTAAATAGGTTTTATAAAAAAAATGATTACCATTTATTTTGAAATGCTTTTTAGTTTTGCTTTTTTTATTTGTTGTGGTACTACATGTAGTTGAGACTACCTAAGTAGCTTAGAATATAGGTTAAGAATTGCATTGAATTTGGTTTTTGGAGGATTTGGGATATCATTTGCTGAATCCTATTCATGAAGTTATTTTTCATTTAATCATTGACCATATTAAATTGAAAATACATGTAATAATTCTACCGAAAACAATGAAATTTTATTTAATATCTTTTGTCTCCAAACTTTAGGTGGGTACTGTATGTAAGCCTTTATAGTGGTCTCATATTCTAATGGTTAAAGAGTAAGCATTTTCTGTAAAACTATTTTCTGTTATTTAATAGTAACTAACTAGGGTTTCCCTTAAAAATGTAGAGGTGTCACAGTGTCCCCCTTTGGTTTATGATATGGTGGATCATTGGTAAATTATGGTTTTGGATTAACTGACAAGCATTTTGTATGTCCAGTGTGGCACAATATAAGTTTATTTTAAGGTTCATGTGTCAAAATAGCACCAAAACACATGTGTCAGAGTAACACCTTCAATAGGCTTTGTCTTGATAAAATCAACGTATTAAAACGTAGGACAACAGAAATTTAGCTGTGTGTAGAATCCAATCTCCGTAAACAGAGATCCTGTTCTACTCGCATTGTCGTACTGGATCTCTTCTTAGTCAATGCAAGGTCACGTCGAGATTAACTTTGTGTCGACCAATCAATGCGTAGCTTTCATCTTGACGAAAACACTATTTATCACATTTTATTTCGTAATTTCTATTTTTAGACCAAGGTTTGCATGCAAATTTAACAGCGGTATTATTCAGAGTCTGCGATTGGGTGGCTCATTTCAAATTGCGTGACGTAGACGATGTAAACAAGTTACGTATCATAACAATTTCGTCATGAATATTATGATGAGAAAAGGTCACCTGAACGTGACCTTCGTTTGGAAAAGGCCAGATCTAAATTAGCGAGTATGCAAGCGGTAAAATATTAGATCGGGTTTTAATCAGATTGTGTAGAATCATACAAAATATTTTACTCATTGTAAAAATGCTTTCATAGTACATGGTGCAGTCTCAATTCAATTTTCTTTGTTGTAAGTAAATAAGTGATTAGGTACATACTAAGTGGAGTAAAATGTATAAAATTATGTAATTGCTTTTTAATTATTTTTTTTTGTTTGTTTTGCAGTGCTATAACATGTGCTATTAGTCCTGGGCATGACTTTAAACTGCATCCATCTGTGGCATCCCAATGTGGATGTGGGAACGTGAGGCTGCCCTTTACCACGGTTGTCTTCTGGCTCCCTTTAGGCAAGGGTCAGCATCTGAAATTGCCTCCCTTCTCAGGGTTATGAGCTGCTTCAACCAGAAAGGAATTATTACGGTGATGGAAGTTGTCAGTACTGGCTAATCTATCTTGATGCAGTAGCCTTTATGGATGAGCTGTGTAGGTGGTCAACAACAAGAAGTCCTAGGTATGAACCCATTTACTCACCTCTTTTATTTTATCATGTCATTATGTTATCCAGTTATAAAATAAAATTGTTCAGTGTATGTAGTCACAATGCCTAGTCTAGCATGGCCAATTTTCCAGAGTATTATCTAGGGTTTATCTGCGTACCTCTATTTTTCCATGGCTTCCATGCTAGTGCATGGAGTATCAGTCTGAATACTTCATGCTACAAATTCTATGGAGAATCATGGAAATCCATGAAAAATCAGCTGAATAACATAAAGCTTTTACATACATGATGTTTTTCAGAACATACATTTTGATAAACCAACTTTTAAAGTTGTTTGTATTTATCATATCTTAAGAACAAACTTTTTAACATTAAATTTTGCCTTTCATTTTATGTCTTAATATGATACATCATGAATAAAAGATGGTACTTGCATTTTTTTTGGAAAATATTTAATATTTCATTTAATTTGCATTTTTATTTTCAGTATGAATAGTTAACATACTCACAGAATGTAAAAAAAAAGAATATGTTTGGTAAAAAAATACAGGTGGCAGTGCTAATATTATGGTAATGGAATAATAAGTATATTTTGTATTATTTGTAAGGGAGATAACTAGATATAGAAAATAATTACATTGGGAATTCCTTGGTCTTTCGCTAGAAATAGTCTCTGACATATTTAGACACCATTTTGGAACTACCAGTGTTGAAGTAAATGAATACACGATCGTTAAGGCGATGGGTGAAGTTTAGTTTTTAGTCTGTGAATTTGAAATAACAGTTCAATGATATCGCTGAACAATATTTGGTTCAATATCTAACATAGAAATATGGTTTGACAAAGATCTGTGTGTATACAACAAGAACTATTTTGCATAACTGTTACGTGCTTGCTGCACGTAGGTAGTAAAAACCCAAGCTTATTGGGTAGACCCCCCACAAATCCTTCCCAGATCAGGCCTTTTTTCCCTTATATAACAGGGGCCGTTAACAGGCGCCTTCCCCTCTTCAAATTTCTTTAAAATCATGCAGTTTTCCCCAAATTTTGAGTTTACCTTGGATATTTTGCTCCCCTTTCAATGACATTGCGATAAAATTTCCCCAACTGTTCTATATATAAAAAGGCACCAGGCCCCTTCCCCAAGTCCTGAAAAAAAGCTCTGCAGATTATTCATTCATGAAAGGTCGAGTTGTTCCGAATGAGATAATTAGACTCAGTTTACCTGATAGTATCCTTATAGTGTTACCTTCCTTGAATAGCTCTTGTCTTTTGTGCTAAATAACTGATGTGTAATCAAATTCCTAGTTCATTATTGTTCACCAGGTATTGAACAGTCTTTACTGTCATTTAAGTGAAGTAACTAAACTACCGGTATGTCTTTTGATTCTATTAAGAAAACATTGAATTCATTTTTGCTTGTGATTTATTTTGTGATTGAGCAACAGGGAGTCCTCTTTTCCCAAGCTTCATAAATGCCTATTGGATGTCCCCCCCACTTACATACTTGTTTTCACAGGTTCCATGTTTAAGTTTTTAGTTTTGAATTTTCTTTAATTTCAGAATTTTACTGCTGCCAGTGATGTGAAACTTAATTATCAGGTTATAAAATTACTAATGATGATTTCAATTGGAATGTGAATTTGTAATGGAGATTTTTGAATTTTGACCATTGTATATAAAGCCAAGTATATTTTGTGATTATTTTATATTTTTCGAAATTTTAGTTTTTTTAATTTATAGTATTCACTGTAGTGAAAATATAAACCAATATTTTAATCTTTTATTTTCATGAATAACACAGCATTTCACCATAAAGCATGATGGAATGTCTTTAATTTCTCTAGTATTGGTAATCTTTAAAAACAAATCTAACTTTTACTTAAGGGTAACGGTAATTATGGTTGGCCCTGTATTTAACATGCAGTCAAATGTTTACGATTGTTTCCCCTTGAACTTTTAATGTAATCAGAGGATCGTTTCCAGGATTTGAACTTGCGTCTTCTTACTGGATGTTAGTTTGTATTTCAGTATGCAGACCACTCAACCATGACCTGTAATTTTTATTACACAATCCAAAACAAGTCTAATAATTTTGTTATGGTTTATTTCAGCCTAAATTCGAGATTCTCAAGATGTTATTTCTCAATACACTTGAGTATTGAGTCCAACCAAGTTACCATATAATACTGTGTTTAATGTGTTTATGCAAAAAAGATAATCATCCTGGGAAGTGTATAGAAATCTTTAAAACATATTTTGTAGAGGTTTAACATCATAACACTTTAATGTAAGTTATATATTGGGGGTTAGTCAATCTACTTTTGGAAAGACTAAATCTCTGGATTTAGCTGTTTACTTGTTTCTAGGTGAATGTTTGTCAGTGACTGACAACTAGCTGCCCCATCTGATTTAGAACCAGTGGTTGGAAGAAACATGACTGTAGAAATTATATAACCCGGATCGATAGTGCAGTTGGTAGCGCGCCGGGATTTGGATACTCGTGCCCGATGGGGTGCGGGTTCGAATCCCACCTGGGGAGGTAATACCCTTCCATGAAAATTAGACAATGTCAATTTTCCTCCATTGATTAGATAATATGGAGAAGTTTCCGGCCTTGTGGAAGGGTAGGGAGAAGTTTCCGGCCTTGTGGAAGGGTAGGTGAGTACTGGTTATAGACAAAGGTACAGGAAAACTAGGTTAGGTGCGCTGGACGCCGTGAAATGACCTAAATTGTGTTGATACGGCGTTAACTCAAATAAATAAATAATTAAATAAGTAGAAATTATCTCATGACCAAGTTTTACAAAATTATTCCTAGCCCTTGAATCAAACCTAGGACCCCTAGATCACTAGACTTGTGTGCTACCGATCAAGCTAACTAAATCTTAATAACTTTTACATTTCTAATCATACGTTTATTTAATAATTTTGTTATTGTTTTCAGAATCTTCAAGATGTCATTCTTCAATACATTCAAGTATTTGAATCTGTTACCATAGTAACCATCTGATATTGTGGTGTTTACAGTTTGTACATGATCATCATACTGGTGAGTGTGTACAATTTTTTTTCAGCATGCACTTACATTTTAGAACAGTGGTCCAGTGTTGAACGTAGGCTCAGTGATCAAGTCGATTCCAGGTTTGAACCTCTATAGAAGCTCTGCTTATTTTCTTGAGCAAGACATACAATTTGCACTACCATTCCTATTTGTCCTATGAAATTCTCTTCGGGTATAGAGAAATGGATAAAAGATACGATACCGTTGGTTATTTACTGGTAAGCAGGTGCATGGACAGTAGTTGCCGACTATTTACTCTATGTATTATGGGTGGCTCACTATGCTAATTGATTACACATTCATCATGGAACCCTCCTGGTGGTATAACTAAACAGAGAATATTGAGCACATATACAGAATGGGTTTTTATTTGTTAATGTGGGCTGCCATTGAACATCTCTATCAAATTTTTGAATGAAATTATTCGGCCATTCTGAATATAAGTGATTTTTAATCGAAAACCAATGTGATTAAATTGAATGAAGATGTATTTTATTTTAGAATCAGTGAGATTTTCTAAGTTGACTAGATTAGTGAAATGGCAATATATATATTCTGACAAAAATTGTCAGTTGTGACTGAATTGCAATTTTGGACAAATTGTTTTGACCTAGAAAATACATATATGTCATACATGGCCCACATTTATACTTCAAACAAAATAAACCCTGCATAGTGCTGAATGGTTTTTAGAGATATTTATTTGTTTAATCTTTAATTTAATTATTTGTTTTAAGGATGATAACACAAACTGATGTCATGCCAACCTCCAAGAAAGAAATCCGACAAGCCTTTGATTGGACCTGCACATCAACCAAAGAAAACAAGCTAAGAACTTAACTTTTATTTCTAGGTTTTTCTTTTTGCCAAGTCAATACTGTCTTTACATTGTTATAAATGTTGACCCCTTATTGTCAAATGGTTTCTTTACTATATTCAAAGAATAATTTGGATATCTAAAGTGATCATATTCCCACAAATCTGACTTCATTAAAATATTTGTTTGCCATTTTTTACCAATCCAAGATATGGTGAATTTGTATGTTAATTGGTACTGGAATTGTTGTCTACTAATGTAAATCTATATGCAAATGTATAGGTTTATAGTAATGGCACGATTGTATCTTTTAATGTTGCAAGTTCTCATGGTTTGGTGTAAAACTGGCAAGCATTCATTTCTATTGAAGTCTGGTAGTTGGCTAGATTAGTTAGCAATAATTATGTTAGAGTTAGGACTTTTTCTCTACTGACCTGTGGTACAAAAATAAGTTGTTTCTGTTTAATTTGTTCTTATAGATATTGTTGAATTTATTCAACAGTCAGTGTGGCATACATTAAACCTACTGTTTTAAATGCTTGGCACAATTTTTCTGTACTCACAATTGATAAAAATAGATACCTAGGACACTATCAAACAATTATCATGTTACTAAATCAACAGGGTTATTGCATGCCCTATGGACAGTTGAATAAAATTAAGTTAAGTGTTCAATACTTGTCTGTACTTGTAAACTAAAAGGAAGTAAAATGATTCTTCATTTTACTTTTGTATGTTGTGTCACATAAAAACTTTATTATTATTCATTGATAGATTTCTAAATTCTGAGCTAATTTTTTGGGAATAATTATGAACAAAAGAGAAAAAGTCCTTGTTTTGAGCATCTTCCTTTCCTCCACAGCTGTTATATTTTGGTATTTTTTAACAATTAGCCACCTGAATGCTGGCTTTGATTTGTTTTTTATATTTCAAGTGATCAAAAGACTTGTTTACATTTGTCTAAGTATCTTTAGTTTTTGCTTTTTGAAAAGTTTCCATTTCATTGTAGAAACAAAACCTTCATTATCTGTTATTTTTTAAGTTGCTTTATGGAACAATTGGTCATGAGCTCTAATTTTTACATTCAAGATTATAGAATAAACCAAAAAAAATTTATTTCCATCAGAACTTTAATCTTGTATAGTTCACTGACATTGACCTGAGACTAGGTTTACAATTTCAACATCACTTACATTCTTTATATAAGTTTGTCACAGGGTTGTTACTCAAATGTTTATTGTATTCATTTGTTTCTTGTCAATGTGAACAAGCTATATTTAAAAAACTTGGAGGAAAGTTAGATGTAATTTAGGCAGGAGTGTGGATTGACTATGTTCAACTTGTCATACCCTGACATGTCATTATTTAAGGTAGAATTCCCCTTATACAAAACTATGGTTATGAACATGGAAATTTTCCCAGAAAACTGGTATATAGTTGTACAATGTTTTCATAACATGTTCAGTATTCAGATTTTCAAATTATATTAACTCCTTTTATTGAATAAGCAAACAAAAAGCGCACTATTTCTATATTAAAGGGAGATAATAAGTCATTTTCATAAAATGTTATCAAAAATCACCTTTTTTAAATGAATCTATTAACATGCTGAAATGAATGAAAAATATGTATGAATGATTTTAAATTGGCATCATAGGAATCTTACCTTAATGACATATATGTTATGTTTATATTTGAAATTGAAATTCTGAACAAGCCATGCTAGACTGCAGGCAGATGTTTGGGGACTTAGTTGAATATGTTGGTATTTCCACACCCCTAAAGCAAAGTTTAATGTTGGTATTTCCATACATCTGCTTTAGTTCTATGACTCCTAACCAAGTGTACATGTATAGGTATAAAATGATATTTAGTATTCTTGTCTTTAGTCTTCACCTTAGCCTACTAGCTTGAAAGCGAGGACTAGTGAAAATTCATTTGGGCTAGAGAAAGTTACTTCTTATACCCCCGCAAACGAAGTTTTCGGGGGTATACTGGAATCACCCTGGTGGTTGGTTGGTTGGTTGGTTGGTTGGTTGGTTTGTTGGTTGGTTGGTTGGTTTGTTGGTTGGTTGGTTGGATATGTGGTCTGTCCCAAAAAATTAATTCATTTGTAGTATGAGTATTTCTTAATGTATTTATATAGAAGCTGTTATATACCATGATTTAATGGTGTATACAAAACTCATGTAACTATGGAAACATATCTCACTTGTTTAAAATATTTAATTGCGTTATATATTTTAAATCTAATTAGATGACTGTATAGTTTGCTTTTTTTCTCAATAGATTTTTTTCTTATCTTATTTTATAGAATTTGTACAGGCCTTTACAGTTGATGTTTATATGCATGTTATATCAATTCCAATTCAAAATGGCCGACTTGCGGCCATCTTGAATTCTTTTTAATTTAGTTTAATTACTGTATGCTTATTTCTCAATAGATTTTTTCTTAACTAATTTAGATAGAATTTTGCACAGGCGTTCACATTTAAACTTTACATACACTTTAACTCAATTCCAATTCAAAATGGCGGACTGGCTGTCATCCTTTTTTCAAAATTAATACAGTCTTATATTGACTTATTACCATACATATTTTGAAAAGACATTGCATACAAGGTCTCACTAATACAGTTGATCAGTATGACTATTCTTCATCAATTTATATTCAATATGGCTGACTGGCAGCCATCTTGAATTTTTATTTGAATTACTGTATAGTACTTGTATGTGTTTTTTTTTTACTCAATTTTAGCCAAATTTCGCTCCAAAGTCTTTATTGATGTAGTTGACTCGTACATGGATTTACTCTGGATACAAATTCATTATGGCAGACTGGCAGCCACTTTGACTTTGTTTAAATAACTGTCTAGTAAGCTTATTTCATTACCAATTTCTTCTTGCTGAAGTCTGATTGATTTATTGATTGATTAATTGGATTTTACGGCTTTACTACTGTGAAAATAATGATCGGTAATTTAAGCTTTCTTATGGGGTATTTGTGAAATTCTTGATACAAGATATTGTAAATACTAATTGTTTGATTTATATTGTGTACATTTCTGACTACCATTTTTACAATTGCCTTATTTTTTACTTATTTATCAAAAAATTGCAAACACATTCTACATTTTGCTCATCTGGTTACAACATACTCATGATGAGTTTAAATGTGATCACTCTTTGTCTGTTGTTCCACTTTACATTCATAATGACCAAATGATGTTCATTTTCATGTAAAAAATCATTTGAAATATGACAACTCTGTTCATTTTGCTTTTTCATAAATCTATACAGTGAATTACACTGTAATTTGCTGTTTATTTCCAATTTGATATTTGCATCCTATTCTTTTTATGATTTTTATGCTTCTTACAACATTAACCCTTTTGGACTTCCACAATGTTGACTTGCTGTCATCTTGAAATATTGCCGTTGCGGGGGTATTTTCGCCACTGGTGGCAGTTCTAGTTTAATTTAGTCAGGCTAGTTCATAAATTGGATCATAACTACAAATTTGTTATATATTTGGCTAGTGCTAGTGAAAGTAAAAGGTGAAGACTTACATCACATCACATATTGTTGATGACAAATTTACTTTATTGAAAATTCTATACCAGGAAATGTATACCCCTTTATCTTTGGCAAGGCAACAGTACCATTTTTTATGCCCGAAAGAATTTCGAACATATTATGTTATACCCCCTTGCCTCCGCCTGTCCGTCCGTCCGTCCGTTAGCAATTTGGTGTCCGGAGCATAACTTAAGTTCCATATGGCCCACAATATTCAAACTTCATAGGATGATTGCCCATATCGAGTAGAAGACCCCTATTGATTTTGGGGTCACAATGTCAAAGGTCAAGGTCACTATTTCCATAAAACTGAAAACAGTTTCCGGAGCATAACTTAAGTTCCATTTGGTCCACAATATTCAAACTTCATATGATGATTGTCCATATCGGGTACAAGACCCCTATTGATTTTGGGGTCAGAAGGTCAAAGGTCAAGGTCACTATTACCTTGAAAGTGAAAACAGTTTCCGCAGCATAACTTAAGTTCCATTTGGTACACAATAGTCAAACTTCTTATGATGATTGTCCATATCGGGTAGAAGACCCCTATTGATTTTGGGGTCACAAGGTCAAAGGTCAAGGTCACTTTTACCTTCAAACTTTTTCTCTACTTTGTTTTCCACAATTATTCATGATATGATATTCATCTGAAATATTCTCATGTCTTACAAATGCTTCATCTTAACTAAAAAAAGAACACTTTTGGGCATATAATGCTCCGCCCAGCAGTGCTCTTGTTTACCATTTAGTTTTTACAATACTTATGATAATACCCAGTGGCACTTTTTACTAAAATTCTAAACCATAAATATCATTGTAAATCAAAAACAAGAAAGTGCAGTTGTTTGCACGCTAGGATTTCAAATCTAAGCAATAATGACAATTTTCTTCCATTAATAAGGTATGTGGAGAAATAGCTGGCCTTGTAAAAGGGAAGGCGAGTACTGGTTATAAACTAGGGTCCAGGAAAGCTAGGTTTTGGGTGCTGATTGCTGTAAGATAACCTAAAGAGTGTTGAGACTGTGTTAAACACCAGAAAAAATTGTTATTAATCCAATAAATCCATAGTTGACAGTACTTGCTTCAATTGTTGGCTATTTATAAGATATTGGTTCGAATCTTGATTCTCTAAGAGTAAAAAAACAACAACATGTATTTTCTCTGTTTTGATACCTATCAAAAATCATTTGTTAAGTGTTCAACATTTACTTAGTACTTGAATGAATGTCTTGGGTAAGGAGTCTTAGACTTTAGTTGGTACTAATCCAAGATTGCATGCGAAGGGTTAAACAAAAAACTTAAAACACTTAGTTTTCAAAAGTGGTCTTCTTATACTTGGCTTTAGAAGTACCTAGTAAAAATACTAGTAACCCAGAACAAATGTGTAGATTAACAGAGAAAACATTTATTCTTCTGAACAATTTTGGAAGTTTGACAGTTATACCCGGGTCAGTGGCGCAGTTGGAACCCGGGACGATGGTGCAGTTGGTATTGTGCCAGGATTCGAGGTCTCATGTTCCAAGGGGTAAGGGTTTGGATCCCTACCGGAGAGGTTATACCCTTCCATAAAAATTTGACAATAATGTCAATTTTCCTACATTAATAAGATTTATGGAGAAGTTTCTGGCCTTGTGGAAGGGTAGGCGAGTACTGGTTATTGTCGAAGGTCTAGGAAAGCTAGGTTAGGTGCACTGGATGCCGTTTAATGACCTAAAATTGTGTTAACACGGCATTAAACCCAATAAAAAAAAAAATAATTTGACAGTTGTCTGTTAAACCCTTGTTTTATTTTAACCTGTCTAAATCGGTGCATTCACATTTTGTTTGATCCCAGAGGTGATTAGATTGTGGTTTAAGCATTTAGAAGCATCTTGTTGGCTTCTGGGTGTAAGAATAGTTAACATCTATCCTCAGGTGCCAAACACAAGAAGGACTAGTCATTAATCGTTGTGACTTGTGATGTTAGTTTGAATCCAACCCAAAACCTTCTGTCATTTTATTTAGCAAGAAACTTTATCTTAATTTAGCTCAGTACTGGGTGACCAGGAAGTTATTAATCTATGTTGTTAGAACTTAATTTTCAATTGAGCTAAAATAAATTAGTATAAACTAAATATACAGTACCCACCAAAAGTTAAGAGACAAAAGGAATTTACTACAATTTGTGAATTTTGATGATTATTTTTGTATAATTATTATATTTGATATATTTAAGTACGGTTTGTGATAAAATGAAAACAAATTTCATGCAAATTGCAACACATTTTTAAGCTAAAACATCTGTTATCCTAGAGCCCCTAAAACCATGTTTATGGTAATTATTTTCCATAACAAAGCTTTTATTCTATTTTTGTAGTCTCGATTATAATGATAACCAAAAAATAAAGCAAAATTAAAAAATGATTTAAGAATTAACAGTTATCAAATTTTAGATAAAAGCTATTAAAAAAGCTTACAAAGTGAAAATGACTCCATACTTTTGGTGGGTACTGTATGTCTCTTGTGAATTGTCTGTTGGACTCTAGAAAGATGAGAAGCTGATATTCAGGTATGAGTTCTATAAAACTAACATTTTCTGGCTACAATATGTTAAGTGTATAAATCTATAATGTCTGACATATTATGACTTGACTTAAGCAAAACTTATTTCATTGAATTTTTCTTTGTTCTTAATGTCTGCTGCTCAAAAATTGTCAGTGAGTATCTTTCACATAAGACACACAGTTCTTGTCCCTCTAATTTCTGTTAATTATCTAAATCTTTGGTGTATGCAGTATTTTTCAAGCAACTGCACTTTGGAAGAATGCTTAATATGATACTATGAAGTAATTATACTTTGTTCAGGATAACATGAGACATAATCTTGTGAGAATTGTCATTTAGATTTGTCTCAAGTTAGCCTAAACAGAGTATTACAAGACATTTTAGATACTGAATTATTGAGATTTATACACTTTAAAGTTTTGCTATTGTGACTACTCATTGAAAGTAACATGAGACATTGTTCACATAAAATATTGTTTAGATTTGTCTCAAGTTATCCTGAAAAAGCTACAATTACCATGAAGACTGATCTCTTTTTGATTTGCCTTGTTTAAGAAGTTTAGTTAACATTATTGTCTTATTACTTGAAATGTTATACTTCTACATGTTCAAATGTTTAATATATTATTGAGGTAGTCACATTAGTTGAACTGTACTGTAGTTGAAGTCATGAAAGAGGATATGTAATGCATGTGAATAGATTATTAAAATATTTGGGATTTTACATAGGGTACAAACAAACTTTCACCATTACAAAGAAAAGATATATACTAAGAACATAAGGATTTAACGTGTTTTTTGCTTTTCAGCAATAATGTTTGAAACATTTTGTTTGTACCGCCTGTGCTGATATGCAAAACCCCAAAAATAAGGTCTATTTATACATATCCTCTTTCATGATGTCTAACCTTAGTTATAAGGCCAACTACCATCATTTTGGAAACACATTTATAATTTTGTAGTTGACAGTATTTAACTTGGACATTTTGTTAATACATGTATATTGAGTTGATTCTGTTATTAGGTCTATTTTATTTATTTTAAACAGTTTAGTTGAAGACAGTTGAGATAGATTTCAAAACTCAAAATTTGTAGCTACAATATATGACCAATAGGGGGGAAGGGGGTGGGAAGTTTCGGTGGCAGTAGTGTTGATGAATCAGTTGACTAGTCAGTTATATATAAAGTTCCGGCAAGTTGTATGTTGGAGAATTTTTTTTATTCCAATCTGTGTTGGTAAAACTTAAATTCAATTCTGTTTGGAGGATGTATGGGGATCTGGCTCACAATTATAGCCTACCAGTTGAATACCTATCTCATTGAAGTCAGATCATGTTTACACTTCAGTGTATGGCAGTATCAGCCATACCCGGGTCAATAGCACAATTGGTAGAGTGTCAATTCGGAATCTCGTTTTCCAAGGGGGGTAGGGGTTCGAATCCCACCTGGGGAGGTAATACCCTTCCATGAAAATTAGACAATAATGTCAATTTTCCTCCATTGATTAGATAATGTGGAGAAGTTTCCGGCCTTGTGGAAGGGTAGGTGAGTACTGGTTATAGACAAAGGTACAGGAAAACTAGGTTAGGTGCGCTGGACGCCATGAAATGACCTAAAATGTGTTGATATGGTGTTAAATGCAATAAATAAAAATAAAGTAATCTGTCATTATAAATCTCTGATTGCAAGGTGGGAATGTCAAAATTCATTAGTCTACTGATTTTAGCCACCTAAAAACTTTGTAAAATGCTCTGAAAAAGTTTCCATGGTATTGGGCTCCTCATTACTCAATAAAAAATATTATTTGACTTATTTACAAAGCTAAAAATTGACTAAGAAATAGTAAGAAATAGTGTACATGTATAATATCTTCACGTGAAAAGGTCAAACTTAGATTTATAGTGTTTGAAATCCCGGCTCTGTTGTGCAGTTGGTAGTGCACTGGGATTTTGAATCTGATATCTCTAAGGGGGTGTTGGTTTGAATCCTCCCTCCCCCCTGGGGCTGTTATACTCTTCCATAAAAAACTGACAATTATGTAAATTTTCCTCCATCCATAAGGTAAATGGAGAAGTTACCGGCCTTGTAGAAAGGTAGGCGAGTTCTGGTTATAGACATAGAGTCTCGGATAGCAAGGATATGTGCTCTGGTTGCCTTGAAATAACCATAATTGTGTTGACAGGGTGTTAAACCCAGTATAAAAAAACAAACAAAATATTTAGCTTGGAACAAGTCTGCATGACTGAGGTATTAGTATTCTGACTTTGATAGATAGGTTTTATTCTGTTTGACTGCGATATTGTGTGCTAGATTAGTAATGATTTCATGTTTTCATCACCAGATCTTGACTCATAGAATCCCAATTTTAAAGAAAAGTAAAATGATAGATTTTGGGTCATGCATTTGTATGGCATTCAAAAACATGTTCATATTCACGATTTCTTGTAGTGAAATATGCATTGGTCTGTTTAGATCATTGGTCATAAGTTTTGTTCAAAAATAGATGCTAATTTACCAGTTCTAATCAACTTCAAACAAGAAATTGGTGCCACTTTAATTTCTAATGTAATCCTGACAGCTTTTAATTACTTGTTGCAAATCCTGATTATAGTATTATTTGTAAACCCATGTTGTTAGTGCGGGGATTTGGAATCCTGTGCCCGAGGTGGTGCGGGTTCGAATCCCTACCGGGGAGGTTATACCCTTCCATGAAAATTTGACTATAATGTTGATTTTCCTCCATTGATTAGATAATATGGAGAAGTTTCTGGCCTTGTGTAAGGGTAGGTGAGTACTGGTTATAGACAATGGTCCAGGAAAGCTAGGTTAGGTGCGCAGGATGCCGTTAAATGACCTAAATTGTGTTGACACAGCGTTAACTTCAATATATAAATAAATAGGATTATTTGTTAGTCATCATATTGGGTCTTCTTTTTGTTAACGAATATCCTCATGTGACAAGGTTTGTAACTCCCAAAACATTTTTAATCAGAATTATCCCTCCTTGAACTTACTGCAACTGTTTCATTTAGGTATGGGCTTTAAAATTATGTGTTCCTTATTATCAACTGCATCTCATGTGACAAGGATCATAACTCTTAATACATTTTTTCAGAATTATCTCCCTTTGAACTTGGAGTTTTCTTTAAAGAAAATATTTTTTTTGCTTTATTAAAAGCATGCTGTCTCTACTGACAGCTCTTGTTTATTAACATATGCGTTTTGTAACCTCAAAATGGGTCTCTTTTTATTTACAAATATCCTCATATTGGGTCTCTTTTTTATTTACAAAACCCTCAAAATTGGTCTTTTTTATTTAAAACTTTACTCATATTGGGTCTCCTTTTTGTTGACAAATACCCTCATATTGGGTCTCTTTTTTGTGGACAAATATACTCATAGTGGGACTCTTTTTGGTTGACAAAATTAATACCCTCATATTGGGTCTCTTTTTTGGACAAATATCCTCATATTGGGTCTCTTTTTTATTTACAAATATCCTCATATTAGGACTATTTTGTTGACAAAATTAATACCCTCGTATTGGGTCTCTTTTTGTGGACAAATATCCTCATATTGGGTTTTTTTTTTTTGACAAATATCCTCATATTGGGTCTCTTTTTTGTGGACAAATATCCTCATATTGGGCCACCTTTTTGTTGACAAAATTAATATCCTCATATTGGGTCTCTTTTTTGTGGACAAATATACAGTAAAAGTTCGCTGGCTCGAACTCGAAGGGACGTGGAAAAAAATTCGAGCCAGGCAGGTGTTCGACCTGGCCGACATTCGTCCGAGTTCGACATTATTAGTTCCCTTTGTTTTAAAATTGTTTTTATTTGTTATCTCCCTTGGTTTAATATAAAACCCGAACACACGGTTCGTTCACGGTTGTGAACGTAAACAATACAAACTGCAAATCAATTTGCTTATTTGTTGTTCGTTAGTTATACATTTATGAACATTATTATGTCTAGGTGAGAAGTAGTATATGAGATGAACGTCCGTGTTTCATTAAGAATGGTTCGTTGTGATACACTTGTTGTGTACTAGATTCTACTCATCTCTTTTATTTCTTGTTGTTGTATTAAGAGCTTGTGTATTACAAAGTTATACTGTAAATAAAGAATATAAAAGTGAAATGAAATAATAAAAACTAACTCAAATATTGTTTACGTAATTTTATTTTACCTTGAAACATAAAAAAGCATAATAACACAATACAAACAGTACGATAATACAATGTATGCTTAAACATCAATAGCACACTTCACGTTTTCTGACAAGTTAAGGTCAGTAATCATAATTAAGCACATTTAAAAAGTCCTTTATAGTTGATTGTTTAGAACAACGTTTGTGGAAGTCTCTATTTATCAAATCCTTAATTTATCAATTAAAACAAACATACAAGCTGTATACGCGCTAATTCATTTGTTTTAGCGAGGCCTTAGTTACTCGTTTTATTCTTGATTTTTAATCATACCATGCCACTTTATTACTTGTGTCCATCAATAATGTTCAATCTGCAAACAATTCTATTGTTAACCATTTTAGTGTGACACAACAAAAAGTTTTGACACTTAAATTCAATTAACAAATTTAAGGTTAAGCGATTTTCACGCCGTGTTATTATCACGCGTCACAAACAATACCTACTTTCAGCCCTTTATCGCTGATGTGTGAAAATCTTTTGTTCGAGAGAGACAATAGTATAATAGTGTATTTGTTAACCACGGGACCGTGATATTGGTTCGAGAGTTCGACCCTGTCCTGTTCGACTCAGAAGAGGTTGTTTTACATAGATATAGAAGGTAAATTGATCGGTGCCAGACAATGTGTTCGACTCAGCCAATTAATTCGAGCTGGTGGTGTTCGAGAGAATGAACTTTTACTGTACTCATATTGGGACTCTTTTTTGTTGACAAAATTAATACCCTCATATTGGGTCTCTTTTTTGTTGACAAATATCCTCCTATTGGGTCTCTTTTTTGTTGACAAATATCCTCATATTGGGTCTCTTTTTTGTGGACAAATATCGTTATATTGAGTTTTTTTTTATTCACAAAATCCCTCAAAGTGGGTCTCATTTTATTTACAAATATCCTCATATTGGGTCTCTTTTTTATTTACAAATCCCCTCAAAATTGGTCTTTTTTATATAAAACTTTACTCATATTGGGTCTCCTTTTTGTTGACAAATACCCTTATACTGGATCTCTATTGTTGACAAATATCCTCCTATTGGGCCTTCTTTTTGTTGACAAATATCCTTATTTTGGGTCTCCTTTTGTTGACAAATATCCTCCTATTGGGCCTTCTTTTTGTTGACAAATATCCTTATTTTGGGTCTCCTTTTGTTGACAAATATCCTCCTATTGGGCCTTCTTTTTGTTGACAAATATCCTCATATTGGGTCTTCTTTTTGTTGACAAATATCCTTATTTTGGGTCTCCTTTTGTTGACAAATATCCTCCTATTGGGCCTTCTTTTTGTTGACAAATATCCTTATTTTGGGTCTCCTTTTGTTGACAAATATCCTCCTATTGGGCCTTCTTTTTGTTGACAAATATCCTTATTTTGGGTCTCCTTTTGTTGACAAATATCCTCACATTGGGTCTCTTTTTTTACAAATATCCTTATATTGGGTCTCTTTTTTGTTGACAAATATCCTCATACTGGGCAACCTGGGTCGATAGGGCAGTTGGCAGCGTGCTGGGATTTGGCATCTGGTGCCCAAGGGGGGGCGGGTTTGAATCCCACCCGGGGTGGTTATACCCTTTAATGAAAATTTAACAATATGTTGATTTTCCTCCATTGATTAGATAATATAGAGAAGTTCCTGGACTTGTGGAAGGGTAGGTGAGTCCTGGTTATAGACAATGAAAGCTAGGTTAGGTGTGCTGAATGCTGTAAAATGACCTAAATTGTGTTGACACTGCGTTAACTCCAATAAATAAATTCTCATACTGGGTCTCTTTTTTGTTGACAAATATCCTCATATTGGGTCTCTTTTGTGTTGATAAATATTCTAATAATATGTCTCCTTTTTACCACTTATAACCTCATTTTGTCTCCATTTTGCTTACAAATATTCTTTAATGGGTCTCCTTTTTCTTCACAAAATTCCTTATAATGGGTCTTTTTTGGACAAATAAATTCAATATGGGGCTCCTTATTGTTCACAAATATCCTCATATTGCGCCCCTTATTTTTTACTAATAACCTAAAAATGGGTCTCTTGTTTGTTCATTAATATCCTTCTATTGGTTCTTCTTTATGTTCACAAATATCTAAATTGAGCTTTTTTTGTTGAAAAATATCCTCATATTGCATCTCCTTTTGTTGACAAATATCCTTGTAATGTCTAATTTGTGTTGATAAAAATCCTTTAAATGGGTACCATTTTTTGTTGATAAAAATCCCTATTATGCATCTCTGTTTTGTTCACAAATATCCTCTAAATGGGTCTCCTTTTTGTACACAAATATCCTTGTTATAGAACTCTTTTTTTGTTCACAAATATCCTCTAAATGGGTCTCCTTTTTGTATACAAATATCCTTGTTATAGAACTCTTTTTTGTTCACAAATATCCTCTAAATGGGTCTCCTTTTTGTACACAAATATCCTTGTTATAGAACTCTTTTTTGTTCACAAATATCTCTAAATGGGTCTCCTTTTTGTATACAAATATCCTTGTTATAGAACTCTTTTTTGTTCACAAATATCCTCTAAATGGGTCTCCTTTTTGTACACAAATATCCTTATTATAGAACTCTTTTTTTGTTCACAAATATCCTCTAAATGGGTCTCCTTTTTGTACACAAATATCCTTGTTATAGAACTCTTTTTTGTTCACAAATATCCTCTAAATGGGTCTCCTTTTTGTATACAAATATCCTTGTTATAGAACTCTTTTTTGTTCACAAATATCCTCTAAATGGGTCTCCTTTTTGTACACAAATATCCTTGTTATAGAACTCTTTTTTGTTCACAAATATCCTCTAAATGGGTCTCCTTTTTGTATACAGATATCCTTGTTATAGAACTCTTTTTTTGTTCACAAATATCCTCTAAATGGGTCTCCTTTTTGTACACAAATATCCTTATTATAGAACTCTTTTTTGTTCACAAATATCCTCTAAATGGGTCTCCTTTTTGTACACAAATATCCTTGTTATAGAACTCTTTTTAGTTCACAAATATCCTCTAAATGAGTCTCCTTTTTGTACACAAATATCCTTGTTATAGAACTCTTTTTTGTTCACAAATAACCTTTAAATGGGTCTCCTTTTTGTACACAAATATCCTTGTTATAGAACTCTTTTTTGTTCACAAATATCCTCTAAATGGGTCTCCTTTTTGTATACAAATATCCTTGTTATAGAACTCTTTTTTGTTCACAAATATCCTCTAAATGGGTCTCCTTTTTGTATACAAATATCCTTGTTATAGAACTCTTTTTAGTTCACAAATATCCTCTAAATGAGTCTCCTTTTTGTACACAAATATCCTTGTTATAGAAATTTTTTTTGTTCACAAATAACCTCTAAATGGGTCTCCTTTTTGTACACAAATATCCTTGTTATAGAACTCTTTTTTGTTCACAAATATCCTCTAAATGGGTCTCCTTTTTGTATACAAATATCCTTGTTATAGAACTCTTTTTTGTTCACAAATATCCTCTGAATGGGTCTCCTTTTTGTACCCAAATATCTTTGTTATAGAACTCTTTTTTGTTCACAAATATCCTCTAAATGGGTCTCTTTTTTGTATACAGATATCCTTGTTATAGAACTCTTTTTTGTTCACAAATATCCTCTAAATGGGTCTCCTTTTTGTACACAAATATCCTTGTTATAGAACTCTTTTTTGTTCACAAATATCTCTAAATGGGTCTCCTTTTTGTACACAAATATCCTTGTTATAGAACTCTTTTTTGTTCACAAATATCCTCTAAATGGGTCTCCTTTTTGTACACAAATATCCTTGTTATAGAACTCTTTTTAGTTCACAAATATCCTCTAAATGGGTCTCCTTTTTGTATACAAATATCCTTGTTATAGAACTCTTTTTTGTTCACAAATATCCTCTAAATGGGTCTCCTTTTTGTACACAAATATCCTTGTTATAGAACTCTTTTTTGTTCACAAATATCTCTAAATGGGTCTCCTTTTTGTACACAAATATCCTTGTTATAGAACTCTTTTTTGTTCACAAATATCCTCTAAATGGGTCTCCTTTTTGTATACAAATATCCTTGTTATAGAACTCTTTTTTGTTCACAAATATCCGCAAAAAAAGGTCTTGTTCGTTCACAAATATTCTTTTATGTGTCTCTTTTGTGTAGACTTAAAGTCTTATAATGAGTCTCCCTTTTGTTGATAAAGAACCTAGGTCAGTAGCACGGTTGGTAACACCTCTGGATTCAAATCTAGTGTCCAGAAGTGGGTACAAATCCCACCTGGTGAGATTATACCCTTTCAAGAAAATTTGATGATGTCAATTTTCCTCCATTAATAAGGTATATTGATAAGTTTCCGGACTTGTGGAAGGGTAGGTGAGTACTGTTTATAGACAAGGGTCCAGGAAAGATTTGTTAGGTGAGCTGGATGTCATAAATTATCTAAAAACATGTGTTGATGCGATGTTAAACCCAGTATAAATAAATACAATTGTTGATAATAAATAACCTCATATTAGGTCAACATTTTGATGATAGCTGACCTTATATTATGTCTCTTTTTTGTTGATAAATACCATAGCTTTTTGTACTGTAAATAGCTGTTCATTATACTACATAATAGGCTTTTATCTCTTGATGGGTTTCCATACATAAATTGACAGAACAAGTGTAGGGCTTAACATTAACTCTTTAAGTTCGCCCAAATATAATTAATCAGGAATAATTACATGACCTTTAATGCTGAGCCCTGCTCATGGTCATTGTTTTAAGGAAATTTGACCCTGATGTATTTGGTCTGTATAAGTTCTTGTTAGGAGACAATATGACAATGTCTGGTGATGTTTTATGTCAGGATGGTCCTATCTCTTAGTAGAGGAGAATGTCTTTTGACACAAAATGGTGATGAAATCATGAAATCATTCTTTACCCTTCAGTTTGAAATGTTTGAAATGCAGAATTCTATTGATGACTTGTATCAAAGTTATGTAGTGTTGTACATGTGTATTGACACATTTAGGCAGGTATTCCATGTGCATGTTGTCTGCAAATGCCATCTTTCTATGAAAAATATGGGAGAGATAGGCTTTTGTACTCGTATGTCTGTCTTTGTATTGTCTGTTAAGTAATGAGGGAAGTAAGCCTTGGGTATATTTATATGACGTTGAACATCTGCAAACATGAATACTGTAAATTATACTGGGTAATACCATTGATAATTTGGAACTCTTATGTACAAATGATTGCATTGGGACTAAAGCATTCAATGAATGTTCTCTTGAAAATAATGAAAGCTATTACAAATTTGGTGACTGCTCAGCTAGCTCAGTCAGTAGCATCTACAGTAAAACTCGGATATAACATACTCGCTGGGCCATAGAAAAAGGTATTTTATAAAGAATGTAAAAGTATGTTGGGACCAAAAAAATGGTGTGTTATAACCGAGGGTATGCTATATCCGAGTATGATATAACCGAGCTGATGTTATATGGAATATATAAGGATGGAAAACAGGCCAGGAAAAATGATATGTTATAACCGGATGTATGTTATAACCGAGTATGTTATAACCAAGTTTTACTGTAATTAAGTCAACTGGGGGTATGAGGGGTAGTGGGTTTGATTTCCAGTAGGAGCAAACATTCCTGGAGTTAAGTCATAAAACAATTTCTATGGCCATTCTCCATCCTACCACTTATTCTAAATTATGTAGGGCAGTAGGCAGTCACTGACGAAAGTATGCAACCAGGAACCGGTTTTCAACTGAATTCAGAGATTTAGCCATTCCAGGAACTGTGAGTAGGTTGAATGACCACAGTGATATGACCTATATAATGTGTTGCTATGATGTTTAACCCAACCAAAACACATTTGGTTAAGTAAACACTTCCATTCTATCAGGATGACTGTACATTAGGCCGGTATTCCATCTATATGGGAATGTGTATCGTGAACCTGAAGCGCGTATGTGAAAAATCAAACGATTTTCTATTGTATGTAATCCTTATCTTAGTGAATGTGACTGAAACGTGAAATTAGAATATATGTCATGTGACCGTGTAAAGCAAGCGTGAAACCGATCACTAGATGTAGTGATTTTGCACGTTCACGCACGGCTTTCATGGACAAGAAGCCACCAAAGGTCCTCAGTCAATGCAAGATGCAACAGAAAAACTTCTTGAAGCTATTAGAAAATGCCCTTTTCTGTGAGACCAATCCCTAAAGGAGTACATCAAAGACCTGGTGTTGCAGATAATTGCTGACTCTCTCAACGTTCTTGGCTTTAAATGTACACCTAACATAGATTAGTTTCAGTTGCAAAACAATGTTAATTTAAGTGTGTGTAGTTTTTTGCAAGCATTCATATCACAATTTTGCTGTACTTACAAAATTCAAAGTTCTATTAAATTGTTATGCCATAATGGATGACTATACATACATTAAAGTACCAATTGTTCTCACGCTAACCAGATGAATGGAATATTGTGAGCTTGAAAACTCACGCCTCTCGTTCAAGTTTCACGCTCATGCTAAACATTTACGTCACACTCCCGTATGAATGGAATACCGGCCTTATGATTAATCATCAGTCAAAACACACAGTGAGCAAGATCAGTTTTGGTGGGAAAACATTTATAAGATGTATGCATTGAATACTGTTAGCATAATTGAGTTGATGCAAATTTTGGTGAGAGACGGACAACATGCACATGGAAAACCATGCCCTTTGTCTTGAAGTTTGTAATGGTAACTTTAGTCAATTTATGAATTGTTCCTTATTTGGCTCTGGGAAATTTTGCTAAATACAATGTATAAGTACATTTTAATAGTGTTTACATTTAAGTGTTATAATGTGCTAAATAGTATAAGGAATTGACAGATATACAAAACCAAATGTGGACAAACAGCCATATATGATTTAAAAAGGTTATTTTTCATTGCATCTGTCTCCTTTAATTTATATTCTGAAATTATCTTAATTTTTAGCTAGAGCTTTCATATTTCTTGATTTTTGCACGCACCGTCTCTTGTTGAGTGCAAGCCGAAGTGGGCGCTTGTTATGTTATGGGTTTTGATTTATTGTTTTTGTAAACAGTCAGTACTATCAGTTTCATTTTATTACCATTGACAACAGTTAGTTAATGCAGTAAAGTTATTCAGAGGATAGTTAGTTAATGCAGTAAAGTCATTCAGAGGATAGTTTGGCTAATGCCTCAGTCCCTTAAAATCATAGCCTGTTGGGGACCTTTACGTGCAAATAGCCGTAGGCCGTGGGAAGCTTTGCGTATGTACGGTGTGTCGTTGGGTTTGTGGTGACATAAATCTTAGAGCCATGCGGTCAATTGTAAGAGCAATGTACATGACTATTAAGGTGTCTGTACGCACATGGCTTAAAACTACACGCCTGTACTGAGTCATGGAAGTTTAATCCATGCTTTGCCACGTTTTTGTTTTGCTTTATAACTGATATGTGTATCTACGTCTCATCTCATGGACCCTGGTAAAAACGTAATAGTCCGTGCGGGTAGGCAAGAGTTATACTGGTCCTTGGGAAGCTTGATAATGTGGTGCCCTCACGGCTATTTTTGTGTTTATGGGACTGTAGCATAACATATCATTTTGACTTATATTCCATCTTGTGTCAATGAATAGCATAGCTGAGTCTCATTTTGCTTGGTATTTATCCAGTATGGTTATATTATTGACTTTCCTTAAATGGAATAAAAACAATGCTGACCCCAAACAAATATCAAACAAACATCAGTCAAATTGTGCCAATTGTTTGGTCTGTTTAAATTTTAATAAATGTTGGTTATTGTTTCGTCAAGTGTTGCAATTTTAATATCATTTTGCATGATGATCAAGGAGAGCTGTCATCCATTCCAACGATATCACTTTATTGTCAATATTTATTTTCCGATCAAGAATCAAAATGCATTTTGAAAGCATATAAAGGTAAATAGATAAAAGTCACTTAAGGGTCAAATTTGTGAGACAACCATGAATCGTAAGCAGAAACAGAATCGCTGTCATAATATGAAGTGATAGGTCTAAAACATTAGAAGATATAACATTAAAGACAAATATATGTTTATTTGTTTATGACATGAATGATTTGTATAGTACTGCAGTGATAAATATCGGTGTATTATCAATATTTATTTATAGATATCGTCGATACCAATCTATGACAGCTCTAAGATCCAGGGATAGGTTAAACATGCATATAATTTCATAACATCTTTAACATAATTACATTTGTCTGTTAATGCAAGTTAGATTACTCTTACATTGTCTCCTAATAATTAAGTAACTTATTTATCTCCCTTAGATATACTGTTGTTTAATTGGAAATAATCTTCTATTCTGAGTGCTCTTGTCTATATTTTAAAGAGTTAATTTTAAATATATGATGTTAAAATTAGGCATACAGTAGTGAAATAAGAACAGTCATTGTTTCAACCTACTATCCTAAAAGTCCAGGACTAGTGAAAATTGATTCTCAGGCTAATGAAAATTTCTTATTTCATATTGTCAGGCTAGTTGATAATTTTGCCCATTTCTATGTTTCGATATTACAATCTAAAATTCTGACGTAGATTTATTATCCTTAAAGTCAATTAACAAAACAATAAGTATTCAGTGTTATATTTTAAAACCTGGCCTCGAAATGTACTAAGTTACCATCAACTGATAAAATAAAATCTAGCAAATTTAATGTCTGTCTATTATTACGTTATAATTTGATTTAAGAATCCTGCATGGCCTAGTGGATGTATTATGCAGCCAGATTTTTACTGATATTTTATTAAGCTTACGTTTGCATTTTTTTTCATATGCATTTCTCATTGTCGTTTTTAAGTTTATAGTGTCAACATATGGCTTCTTTTCATCATAGAAATTATAATCATACATTTTTCTTTTTTATTTGACATATTTTGTAATACTTTGAAAGCCTTTGTTAGCAGTTAGCTTTTCATAATTCTTTAATGACTAAAATAACATATTTTAAGTCAGACATATTGGTGTCTAAACATTTTTACAAGTAATTGATTTAAAGTAATTCTAAGATGACAGAGATGACTAATTCACACCTTAATGTCTCAATTTTTGACTGCTAAGATTTAACCTTTGTTTAGCAATCACTTTAAATATTTGCAATCAAGCCAAACCCCTTTGTAACCCAAGCCAAGTTAATAGGTATAATTATATTTTATCACTTTCTCAAAGGTAACTGCGATTGTTTATTTTCATGCCAATATGCTCGTGTTTTTACTCTAGGGCTTCATGCCCATAAAAAGTCCAAGAACCAGTTTTGAAGTATCATATGTTTCCTGCTTTGAATAAAGAACTGTGTACTTTAAACTCATAACTGTGTTCTTGGATATTTCCAGACCAAATAACAAAGCCAAAATCTTCTGAGTGCCTCCCTGGCTAGATAAAGGTTGCCGACTCATTGAGGTTTAAACTCTAATAACAACATCACAGAGTTAAACGCTCGCGTTTTTGAGCGGCATATCAGATGTATGGCAACAATGGACAAGTATTCATTAGATAGTCATCTAAGGGTATGTTTGAATCCCATCCCAGACCTATTCCATTATTTCTATGAAAAATAATGTCCTCTTACTAAGCTGCGGCCGTGGGGTAGTAGTGAGCATGTCGGAGTTTGAATCAGGAGATGGCGGGTTCAAGCCCAGCTGCAGTAGGTCACCCTACACAAGAGTTGTTGGACTTGAGTTAGGGTAAGTTAGTACTGGTGATAAAAAGTGTCCAGGAAACCTATAGTAGGAAGGGCTGGCTGTTGTATACATGACCTAAATATGTGTTGAATACGATGTTAAACCCAATTAAAAAAGTTGTCCCTACAAGTAATGGGTGTCGACCAGGAAGTGAACTAGAAAGTTGAAATTAAAGTAAAGAACTTAATTCACAAACAAAAGTAATTCAGTTTAAACTGTTATTTTCTATAATTTGATGTTTGTTACTAGTTTTAATTAAGAATATTAGGCTTAATCTACTTCCACTGCCATAATATATAAAGATGGGTTAATGATTTTAAAATTGATAAAACATTCCAAGTAATATTAATACGCGGTAATAACAACTGACAATACTTCACTATATACATAATAAATTCATATGTAAAGAATAAGGAATAGTTGATGAACAATAAAAGAAATAACTGTGCTTTTTAAATATAACAACTTAATTATCTAAACTTGAAAAGATGACGTTGAGTTAAAACATTTGCTTTTTTTAGACAGTAAAAACTACTGCAGTATATCTCAAGTTATGAAAGCCATTCTAACATTTTAGCGTTAAATATATCCAATGATTCTTCATACATTTATTCTCATCAAATTTAATTAGACTCAGTTATCCCCATGGTATGAAATATTGCTGCAAATGTTTTTATCAATGGTTAATAGTAGTAATTAAATACAATGTATATTCATATTCAGTTGATGTGAAGGTCTAACTTGAAATAATTAATATATTTATATTAAAATAAAGTATTTTACTAATCATTGTCATTCAGTCTTAGCACTCATTGAAGTACCAAATTAGTTACTTTATTTAAAGTACAATTGTAGTAAGCTTAGTCAAGCTGTGTGAAGTCATTATTCATATAAAATGCTAAATATTAAAATGAATGATAATCATACCTTTACTTAATGTATCTAACAAAAGAAGTGGTTATACAATGTACATCATTAACTGCTGGAAATTTTGAATTAAAAAAATGCACTAATATCAAAATTAGTTTCAATATATTTCAAAATATATGTAGTTGTCACTAATGATACTAGGTAGTGATCTGCTATGGCTATAGTCACATTGAAAGAAAAAGACTCATAAACATGAGAGAAATAAGAAAATCATGAGAGGAAATAAAAGAATTTAGATCAAGAAATGTAGATTAATCAGATATGAAGGAATTTTATTCCTAACAGTCTAGCAGTATTGACCATGGTTCAGGGTGGTTTTACTGTTTAGACTGCCGAATTGAAAGTAAAATGCTAAATACATGTAAAATGAAAGATCTAAATGTAGATTATAAGATATGAAGGAATTTTGATCCTAACATTCTAGCGGTATGACCATGGTTCAGGGTGGTTATACTGTTTAGACTGCTGGATTGAAAGTAAAATGTGTACTTGTACAATGGACAGTAGTCGGGTATAGTATGGGAATCTAGTTAGGGTGCTCTTACATATATTATATACAGTACATATATACTTGTACTAACTGATGAAAGTAAACAATTCATGGCATTGTTGATTATGTTCTTTTTATGAATACTTCCTTTTACTATTGGTAATGATGTGTGATAACTAAATCAATTAGTATTTTTACAGGAAGTAGAGGTATCGAGTGTTATTCATTTTGTGATATGATTAATTGGCTATTGAGAAATAATTATAATTGTGAATATAGCAATATTTACTATATGAAAATGATATTTACACATGCACATAGCTTTGTTTACTATATTGATACTGTAGATAAAGGTTGTTTACTGGTATAACAGCTCATGACTGGATGATTGTTTGTATTTTACTTTATTTTGATGCAATTACCGGTATTTATTTTTTACTCAGGTAATATAAGAAATGTTAGTAATGATGATGAATTAATTTTCAGTGATGTACTTTTGAGATTATTATACCAATATTTGAAAGTAGTCTCCAATTTTCATTGTTACATGTAATGATGTATTCAAAAAACCATGAAAAAATATATTACAATGGCTTTCATTATAATAATCTAATACATTGAATGTAACAGGTACTATTCACAATTTATCATGTTGTGTTAATTCTCTACATTTATGGTCAATTTTAGTAACTATACTCATTAAGTTAATAAAATAATTATTAACATTATTCTTTATTTGAAGCATTGATTCAGACTTAATTGTACCAACATGAAAACTTTATAATTCATTTTTAATTTGACTAAACAACTTTTCTGTATGATGTATATTGTTCTTAATAATAATGATAATAATAATAATGATAATGATGTTGATGATAACAATGATAATAATAATAATAATGATAATGATAATAATAATAATAATGATTATAATAATGATAATTACGATAATAATAATAATAACTACTGTAGCTTGTTTGATTTTTTGTTTGGGTTACTGGCATGTCACTGTATTAGTGGTTATACATAGAACTAGACCCTGTTTCCATAAAGCCAAAAACTGACACAACTCCTATTCGTACAACATCTCATATTCATACAACTTTATAAGCCTATCTTTCTTCTGAATGAATTAACTGCACCTACTGTTTAGCTTTATGCTTATTGTGAGCTTTATTTGTGATCATAATTATTTTGTCTGTTAGTTCATCTGTTAATCCTATTGTTTTCTGCATTTCAAACATTTCAAACTGCATCCTCCATACTTAATTGAATATCTCTAAGACTGACACAGATTGTGATTTCACATTAGTTACTTCTCCATTAAAGTTTAAGGAAATTTATATATAGCTGGCCAGGACATTTCCGGTTATACTGCATTGACATTCGAGACCACCGAAACATTATGAATGGGGCATTGGTCATATGGCGTAGCTGGGGGGAGGGCTTTGGCATTATTTTGAGATCTATCCCGAAATTAGGTATTTTTTATATTTTTTCTTGATCTGCAAGTGTTACAAGATGCTTTGGTATGAAATGTTTTATTTTTTTACTTTATTACTTTATATACACTTTATTTTATATATTGCTTTATTGTATGTATCATCGTTCTATTAAAGTGCCATCTATAATCACCTTTACGTTCTAAAAAAATGGGTTTCTTTATTACAATTAAATTTTATTTCAGATGTTTTACATTTTAGTGATTAGTATAATTATTATAGATTGTACCATTTAAAAGGGGGTAATGATACTTTATACTGTTTTAGCTCTTATACATGTACATGTAAGCAACCCAGCTAGCTAGCCTGGTAGCACAAGTCTACTGATCAAAGGTCATGGGTTTTATTCCCGGGCGGGCATACTTTTGTGGAGTTAGGTCATGAAATGATTTCTGACCATTCTCCCTCCTACCACTGATTCTAAATTATATAGGGAAGTTGTCAGTCACTGACAGAAGTATGTGCTTAGTAACTGGTTAACAGCTATATCAAGAGATTTAGCCTTTCCAGGAGGAGTGAGTAGGTTGACTGACAGTTGTTATATGACCTATACAATTTGTTGTTAGGCATTAAACCAAAAACATACATGTACATGTATCTAAAAAATATTATACTTTTCAAATATTTGTGAAAATTTAAAAACAAATCATGCATTTACATCAGTGTAAAGGTAATTATGGATGTCACTGTGTTTATTCATTGTAAGATAATACAATGTACATTATTGTTCATTTTACACCATTTTTTCTTCTTTTTCAGGTAAACAATGGTAACCATGGCAACCAGTACAACAAGATCATCAAAACATTAAAGTAAGTAAACCGTTTTTTGACAAGATTTATGAATTTGTTAAATGATGCCATCACTTTTGTGTGGGCATCGACTTCGCTTATGAGGTTAGTTTTTTAAAAGTCTTGCATCTTTAGCATTATTAAGGATGTACTTTTTCAATAGGACTATATCAACCATACTGAAGGGACATTCCTCTGGATGAATTGTTTTTGTTTTATTAAATCCCTGGAAAACTTTACCATTACTAAGTATAATTTGTTGTTTCACGTAAAAGGTTTTATTTGATTATTACAATTGATTTTAAACATAAGATTTTTACGTTAATAAGATACTTTAGTCGGTTATTTCCCTTTGCATACTCTTCAAATAGCTAGGTCCAATCAGTTGGATTACTCGGATTTTATCCTTATTTTTCAATGTCAATTGGACACAATCAATCCTAAATACCTTTTTTGTAAATCATTTAATATGTTTAAAAATCAAGCAAAGTATATGTATTATTTTGTTAAAGAACTACATATCTATATGTTATACTTTTATGAAATATTTTATTATCCTTACATAGGTATGTAATGATAAAGTCTGAGGATTCAAACTGATAGGACCTACTTGCCAAGACTTATCATGAAAGGGTAACCGACTAATATTCCCTCATTAGAAAAACTAATGATGGAATAATGATCAATGATCGACATAAAACTATATAAATGATACGTTTTTAATATGCAATTCATACAATATAATTGTCACTATTTTGATTTTTATTTGTTCGTGACTTCAGTCCTGAACTAATATATATGCCGTATTTCAGACCCTTTCCCACAAATTTACCGAATCCAGAAGTAGTCCCTCAGTATATATGTATATAGCTATTCAACAAAATCGTCTGCTATGACGGGCGCATTAATGCACTTGTAATCCTAACTATATGATCTCAATCGTAAGAATATTTGCCGATGTGTTGTGCGTCTCAGTAGGATTGATTACGTCATCTTATGTAATAGAGTAGTATCAACGATTCAGTCATGACCCATCTTAAGTGCCAGTTGTCAGTAGAAATGTTGCATCATCTTATGTAAGAGAATGGTTCTATGGGAAACGTTTAAAGATCGTAGTAAATGACTGAATGATGTTTGAATAGTGGGCTTCATTTATTTTACTTACAGATGGAATATAATAAATGTGCATGAATGATAACTTTTAAGCGGCAGTTATTGAATTGTTTTATTGACTTATGGTGATTGTTTGAAAAAAAAATCTGTAGTGTGTTCGCCTGTTTACCTGTTGTATTTATAGGTCGGTTGTATAAAGTATTTTAACTGGAACAGTGCTTGTCTACCTATAAAATTAATATCGCTGAACTGATTTTGTGAACAAATGTTTTGTTGACGCCGGAAATCAAAGTCCTCTTTTCAAACCCAGACAATTCAGTGCCTTCAGTGCTTTGATTAATGCTATCGTCATTAAAAACACCAAGATCTTACAATTTGAAAATCAATTTTATTTGTTGAAAATACTTTTTAACTTCATTATCACTTGTTTACGATACAGGTTGAGTTGTCCACTGGTTGAGTTGACTATCCACGGGTTGAGTTGTCCACACCTACGGGTTGAGTTGTCCTGAGTTGAGTTATAATGGGTTTAATTGTCCTGACCCTGTTTTTAATTTCTATTTTAATTTTAATATTTTATCTTTTCAATATTATTTATTATTATTTTTTCTTAAACTTACAGATTCATCTTATATGTCAAGCTGGTCGATGTTACATTATGGTCTTTACAGAAAGCTAGAAGAATCACAGATAGTCAATTTTTTGTTCATGAAATCATTCAGGCCTGCTCCTTTTTAACAAGTCGTCTCGGACATTTTGTCCTTGAGATGTTTGTTGCCCAATTACATGTTTTAATAAAAGTTGTCTTTTTATTCAAATGGGTAAGACAAGAGGCGAATCGAAATGTTTGCAGGATTCTAACTAAGGACGATTTTTTGGGCATGAATCCAAATGTCACGATTCGCCCTCTAGTTTTTCCCATCTCAATTAATTGGGTGTGTAATTTGTAGGACTAGTCCACATGTTTTTTGCAACCCAATTGGGATAGAAATTTTCGAACCCTTTATTGATTGGGTACGAAAATTTTATGGACGAATCAGTATCTTGTTTCGTCCATTAAATGTTCGCTCCTAATTAATTGGGTACGAAAATTTTATGGACGAATCAAAATATCTTGTTTCGTCTGTTAAATGTTCGCTCCTAATTAATTGGGAACGAAAATTTTATGGACGAATCAAAATATCTTGTTTCGTCTGTTAAATGTTCGCTCCTAATTAATTGGGAACCAAAATTTTTATGGACGAATCAAAATATCTTGTTTCGTCTTTTAAATGTTCGCTCCTAATTAATTGGGAACGAAAATTTTATGGACGAATCAAAGTATCTTGTTTCGTCCATTAAATGTTCGCTCCTAATATTGGGAACGAAAATATTATGGACGAATCATAATATCTAGTTTCGTTCATTAAATGTTCGCTCCTAATTCCCCTAGGGTACGAAAATTTTATGGAAGAATCAAAGTACCTCGTTTCGTCAAGTAAATGTTCGCTCCTACTTAATTTGGAACGAAATTTTTATGGACGAATCCAAATATCTTGTTTCGTCCATTAAATGTTCACTCCTAATTCATTGGGAACGAACATTTTATGGACGTATCGAAACGTCTTGTTTCGTCCTCGATGTTTCCCCTAGGGTACGAACAGTTTATGAACGAATCAAAATATCTTATTTATTCTTTTATAAAAATGTTCGCTCCTAATTAATTGGGAACGAACATTTTATGGACGTATCGAAATATCTTATTTCGTCCTCAATTTTTCTCCTAGGGTACCAAAATTTTATGGACGAATCAAAGTATCTTGTTTCGTCCATTAAATGTTCGCTCCTAATTGGGAACTAAAATTTTATGGACGAATCAAAATATCTTGTTTCGTTCATTAAATGTTCGCTCCTAATTAATTGGGAACGAACATTTTATGGGCGTATCGAAATATCTTGTTTCGTCCTCGATGTTTCCCCAATGGTACGAAAATTTTATGGACGAATCAAAGTATCTCGTTTCGTCCTGTAATTGTTCGCTCCTAATTGGGAACGAAAATTTTATGGAAGAATCAAAATATCTTGTTTCGTCTTTAAAATGTTCGCTCCTAATTAATTTGGAACGAACATTTTATGGACGTATCGAAATATCTTGTTTCGTCCTCAATGTTTCCCCTAGGGATGAAAATTTTATGGACGAATCAAAATATCTTGTTTCGTCCATTAAATGTTCGCTCCTAATTGGGAACGAAAATTTTATGGACGAATCAAAATATCTTGTTTCGTCTTTAAAATGTTCGCTCCTAATTAATTTGGAACGAACATTTTATGGGCGTATCGAAATATCTTGTTTCGTCCTCAATGTTTCCCCTAGGGATGAAAATTTTATGGACGAATCAAAATATCTTGTTTCGTCCATTAAATGTTCGCTCCTAATTGGGAACTAAAATTTTATGGACGAATCAAAATATCTTGTTTCGTTCATTAAATGTTCGCTCCTAATTAATTGGGAACGAACATTTTATGGGCGTATCGAAATATCTTGTTTCGTCCTCGATGTTTCCCCAATGGTACGAAAATTTTATGGACGAATCAAAGTATCTCGTTTCGTCCTGTAATTGTTCGCTCCTAATTGGGAACGAAAATTTTATGGACGAATCAAAATATCGTGTTTCGTCTTTAAAATGTTCGCTCCTAATTAATTTGGAACAAACATTTTATGGACGTATCGAAATATCTTGTTTCGTCCTCAATGTTTCCCCTAGGGATGAAAATTTTATGGACGAATCAAAATATCTTGTTTCGTCCATTAAATGTTCGCTCCTAATTGGGAACGAAAATTTTATGGACAGATCAAAATATCTTATTTCGTCTTTTAAATGTTCGCTCCTAATTAATTGGGAACGAACATATTATGGACGTATCGAATTATCTTGTTTCGTACTCAATGTTTCCCCTAGGGTACCAAAATTTTATGGACGAATCAAAATATCTTGTTTCGTCTTTTAAATGTTCGCTCCTAATTAATTGGGAACGAACATTTTATGGACGTATCGAAATATCTTGTATCGTCCTCAATTTTTCTCCTAGGGTACCAAAATTTTATGGACGAATCAAAGTATCTTGTTTCGTCCATTAAATGTTCGCTCCTAATTGGGAACAAAAATTTTATGGACGAATCAAAATATCTTGTTTCGTCCATTAAATGTTCGCTCCTAATTCATTGGGAACGAACATTTTATGGACGCATCGAAACGTCTTGTTTCGTCCTCAATGTTTCCCCTAGGGTACGAACAGTTTATGAACGAATCAAAATATCTTATTTAGTCTTTTATAAAAATGTTCGCTCCTAATTAATTGGGAACGAACATTTTATGGACGTATCGAAATATCTTATTTCGTCCTCAATTTTTCTCCTAGGGTACCAAAATTTTATGGACGAATCAAAGTATCTTGTTTCGTCCATTAAATGTTCGCTCCTAATTGGGAACTAAAATTTTATGGACGAATCAAAATATCTTGTTTCGTTCATTAAATGTTCGCTCCTAATTAATTGGGAACGAACATTTTATGGGCGTATCGAAATATCTTGTTTCGTCCTCGATGTTTCCCCAATGGTACGAAAATTTTATGGACGAATCAAAGTATCTCGTTTCGTCCTGTAATTGTTCGCTCCTAATTGGGAACGAAAATTTTATGGACGAATCAAAATATCTTGTTTCGTCTTTAAAATGTTCGCTCCTAATTAATTTGGAACGAACATTTTATGGGCGTATCGAAATATCTTGTTTCGTCCTCAATGTTTCCCCTAGGGATGAAAATTTTATGGACGAATCAAAATATCTTGTTTCGTCCATTAAATGTTCGCTCCTAATTGGGAACTAAAATTTTATGGACGAATCAAAATATCTTGTTTCGTTCATTAAATGTTCGCTCCTAATTAATTGGGAACGAACATTTTATGGGCGTATCGAAATATCTTGTTTCGTCCTCGATGTTTCCCCAATGGTACGAAAATTTTATGGACGAATCAAAGTATCTCGTTTCGTCCAGTAATTGTTCGCTCCTAATTGGGAACGAAAATTTTATGGACGAATCAAAATATCTTGTTTCGTCTTTAAAATGTTCGCTCCTAATTAATTTGGAACGAACATTTTATGGACGTATCGAAATATCTTGTTTCGTCCTCAATGTTTCCCCTAGGGTACGAAAATTTTATGGACGAATCAAAGTATCTTGTTTCGTCCATTAAATGTTCGCTCCTAATTGGGAACGAAAATTTTATGGACGAATCAAAATATCTTGTTTCGTCCATTAAATGTTCGCTCCTAATTCATTGGGAACGAACATTTTATGGACGCATCGAAACGTCTTGTTTCGTCCTCAATGTTTCCCCGAGGGTACGAAAATTTTATGGACGAATCAAAATATCTTGTTTCGTCTTTAAAATGTTCGCTCCTAATTAATTGGGAACGAAAATTTTATGGACGTATCGATATATCTTGTTTCGTCCTCCATGTTTCCCCTAGGGTACCAAAATTTTATTGACGGACCTTGATATCTAGTTACGCCTCGAACATTTCGCACCCAATTTATAAGGTGAAAATTTTGGCTGGTTTCGTCCTCAAAATATTCTCACTGGATTTAAAGGGTACGAAAACATGGGCGAATCGAAATATTTTAATCGTCCTCAAATGTTTGCCCTTAATTCATGGGGTACGAAATTTTTTAGATTAATCTAATTGTTTCATCCTAGAAATACTTAGATCATAATTTGGTAATATTCACGAACGAATCGAAATATCTTGCTTCGTCCTCTGATGTTCTGCCCTAATAAATGGGGTACGAAAATTTTGAACAATGATTTTGAACTATTATATCATGCATACATACTTAAGATATTATGGTTTGTATTGATTTTCAGTTGAAGTATACGCTGGTTATACCTATCGTCATGGTTATGATTGGACTCGTCCAACCTGTCACGGTTCTCCGAATAAAATCAGACTATAGATGTATGTGTTTTTAGTTTATTATATTCAATTTTGAACATAAAAATTATAATAAACATGATATGTTTATACAAAATCAGGGAATTAGATGTTTATGTACAAAATGTATAGTCCATTTTTTCTCAACTGTCAAAGTTTGAATAATTTGACGATGAATGATTACACACTATCTCAATATCACGAGTGTTAGACAAAGAGCACGAAATCACCGTGATATTACTCATGTTTTGACAGTTGAGAAAAAAATGAACTATAAAAGTAATGGCTCGGCATCAACGAATGTATTATAATGGAATGTAAGTAGAGATGCAAGAGGTAAAAACCCCATATGAAAATGTGCCTGAGGTAAAATGTCAGAAGTAAAAATGCCAAAGTTTGATATAGATGGTAATGACATTGTTACATGTGGCATTTTACCTCTGACATTTTTGTTCAAGGCTATTTACCTCTGACATTTTAACATGGCATTTTTGTACACGGCATGTTAACCTCTGACATTTTGTACATGGCACGTTTCCTCTGACATTTTTGTTCATGGCATGTTCACCTCTGACATTTTGTTTGTATATGGCCTGTTTTTCTTTGGCATTTTTGTACATTGCATGTTTACCTTTGGCATTTTGTACATGGCATGTTTAATTCTACGTTTTAGTTTATCGCATATTTATCTTTGGCATTTTTGTATATGGCATGTTAATTAATCTTTAGCATTTTTATCGCATACAAATAATCATATACATATGTGTTAAAATACGCTATTCGTCTTTTGGTAGTGGAAAATTCCACCAGCCTCTTTGACTGAGACCCTTTCTTTGACATCATTTTAATGTTGGCTCAGAAATGTAACATTTTCTACATCTACATGTTTCATGAGGCTGCCATTCGTTAAAAGTTTATTTCACTGTGCACTTTGAAATTTAGTGAATCGGAGAAAAATTATAAGAAAGAAAAATACAGAAATCGACCATGTGGCTGTGTCAGCCTGGATTTGTGCTCTAGTGTCGCAATGGTAGCTGGATTGGACACGACTAACAGGAATTTTCATGCACTATATGTTTGAGCGTTAAAATTATGCTTCTTTTTTACTTTCCTCAAGCCAAAACTAAAATTATATTATGATGTGGATTCTACATTCTATAAACAGACGGTAAAGATATCTCAGTCAGACCGTTTGTGTATAGAATGGTGGATTCTATTATAACAAATGCATACAAAGGGAAGTAACTCGTACAATATTTTATAACAAATTCATAAGCAGTAATTTCCCTTGATCGAAAAGGGAGATAATATATTTTTATTTCAGACAAGATGGAAAATTGCATCAAGTCAGTAATAAAATCGTCGAATCTAAAGTTTAAACGACTTTCTGTCGTCAAGAAATCGAATAATTTTGAGAATGGTGACATCGTTGTGCCAAATGGATGTTTTGACGAAGTCGGTGACGAGGTAAATAACCATTTATCATTAGATTTCGCGACGAATGTCTCAATCTGTCATCAGTTTTCGCGACTATGTTATTAACAGTTTTAGGTGTCATTGTTTTGGTCTTGCTTGGTAAAATTCTTCGTCATTCGTTATCTTGATGTGATTTGTATTAATTGTTTACAAAATTTGATATAAAACATTTTTTTTATTCTAAGACCTTGCTGTATTGGTCAATCCAACTATTATTATCAATCATAAAATTGATAAATAACAATACACAAACATTTCTTGCCCTTGGTTTCCTTCTTTCACCACCAGGAAGAATCATTCATGTTTTATTTCCAGTCAGGGCATATGGTTTTTATTCTGAATTTTACTGCGAATTCACTTTAATGGTGTCATAAGTGTTTGACAAACCCATGCAAAGCCCCTGCATTGATGGTTCATTCAATGAAAGCCAGGCCAGCTATCTAGAAAAGTAAAGTGGGAATCTGATGAGTGTGTTGATAGTAGATAGCTACATGTAGACTTTTGTAACAGCCTTGCTGTCAGGTTAACCCTTTATTAAAGTGATCATATGGCTAACATGCTCTTGGGAGAACCAGGTACAATTCTCAGTCAGTGCCTACGTTTTTTATTCTCTAAAATGACTTAATCCACATCCTGTAAAATTGTCTAGGCATGCAGTGTGAACTGGCAACATATTGAAAACAATCAGTAGTTAATGCGTAAACATTAGATGAAAATTCTCGCAAAATTTATAGATATATAGATACATTGGAGGTTACATCCTCTTGTTAAGTTTGTGCAGTTATTGGAGCTAAAAGCTTTGCAGCATCCATGAGCCATGACTTTACAAGTTGCATTTGATGTGTTAGCCAACCAAAGTGAGAGTGAAAACTCTTTATAAAAAATACAATGTACCAATAAGATTTTAATTGATTAAAAACAATGTCAGATTAAACAATGCAGTAAATCTTAAAATTTTTCACAGGCTTAAGCCTTATCAGTTTATGCTAGGGTCGTGTTTTATATTTCAGGACTTGAAAGACATTAGAAAGAAATTAAAAGAAGAGCTTAATGAAACTCACTATCCTGTTACTGATGTAACTGAGGATCAATTTAATTCTGTAGTCATCTACTTGGACAGGACACGGTTCTTTAAAACTGTACTTGGAAAAGTGTTGAAGGAGAAAACTGAGTATGGTTGTAAAAAATGTGATAACGAAAAAACCGTTCTACTATATAATGATAGTATCTGCAATACAAGTGGTATGGAGGATGTAACATTAGAATGTGTGAGATCAGCTGTCATACAAGAACATAGTGTTCATCTACTTAGATGTCATGGGTTAGTATGGGTTTTTATTTATGTTAAATCATAAAGCTCTAAAGTTGTATTCATTTGAACACCAGGTTGCTGTATACCCAAGTACAGTGTAACCTCTGCAGAGCGACTTTCGGCGGAGTTTGAAAAAAGCATTGCTCTGGAGAGGTGTTGCTCTGCAGAGGTAGACTTTTTCTACTGATCACGAAAAACAGCTGTTTTCGGTATGAAAAACTGGCCGTTATCCGTTCTGTAATGTAAATACTGTTATTATCGGGCGCTGATCGACAAAAGTGAACAGTTTTAATATGATTAAAATCGATAAAAATTCCTAGCATGATGATTAGTTTTATGCAGAAGAAAGCAATGCATAGAAAAATCATTGCTTGTACTGTCAAATTTGTTTTTCATACCTGTCTAATGGCGAATAAAATTTAGCATGAATTAACGTAGTATTTTCGGAAGTAAATGTCTGATTAGGCTCTCAAACCTCAAATTAACTTTAAACAGAATTTATTCCATCAAAGCTTTTAATAATTAGTACAATAACAAATAAGTTTTTTATTTACTATTGTCAAATAGCTGGGCGTGTACGACTGATATTTGATGACATCAGGCTACCAGTCAAAGCGATCTTTATCTTAGATCCGTTCGTTAGTGTCATGGAAACCATATGTCACTTGTTTATTAACCCCTGTTAGTGAAATGATTTAACAATGTGACACCTTGGGGTAGAAATTATACGATTAAGAGTAACGCTTATTGTTTAAATCTTCCGGTCATAGATAATTATAGCTTATTAATATAAACCTTGATAGACTTAGTGTTGCTGTATGATGGTAAATGATGAACAAAGGGAATTTATCTCAACGGCTGTATACCGCTCTGCAGAGTTGTCGTTCATTAGAGATAAATCATAGTGCAAAATTGACAGGGGGAATTTTAATATACTGTAGTTAATTTCACTAATAAAGATTTTTATTTTACAAAATTTTACAATACAAAGATATACAATGTACATGTACATTCAATAAAATGTATCGGACATATATACATGCACACTGACAGTCACATGTATGTCATACTAAAGACTATTTTGAAAGAATTGTAATAATACACCAGGAGTCTATTTCTGTATTATCAATAATCTTTCAATTGATTTGAGTTCTAACTCTTTTATTGTATAGTTATATTATTATGTCCTCCATGAACTTAAAATTTTCTTTAATTTTTTTTATTTATCTATTTACTTTAAATTTGTTAAGGTTATATTTTCAAATTTTAAAATATGTATGTTCCTTATCATCAACCTCATCTCCTGTGACAAATACTTATTAAGTCGCGCATGCTGTCTCCTCTGACAGCTTTTGTTATAACAAAGCCTCCATTTTATTGATCTAGCATAACATATACTAAAATTGGTTTTAATTGGTTTAAGCACAGAAAAAATATCTAAAGCAAACATTTTTTGGATAAATTATTACAATGTTTTTGTTATTCAAATGAATTTATTTTTTATTCTTACATGAAATCTTTGTTAATCATATGACTTTTTAGATTTAAGAAAATGGAAGCTTGATAGGATTGGTGGACTGCCAGACCACTCCTGTTCTAAAAGTCACCAAGCTGAAGGTGATTTGGTGGGCTTTTGTGGACAGTGTGGACAGCTAAATATAAAGACGGTTTTTATCAAGGAATACCATTCAACTATTTCAGGTACAAAGTGATATGTCCAGTGTATTCAAGTATGATAGCTAAATTAAAAGATTTCCTACCGTCGTTGGATGAATGTTATAAAGATGTTTTTTTAGATGGGTGTTACCAGAAACTTGAATTATTTTTCAAGAGTCCCTACATCTTTACCACACTTGACAAAGATGAAAGGAAAAAATATAACGATGACAAGAAATATGTCATTGATATGAAACAATATCTGCAGGACAAATCTTTACCTACTGGAAAAGATTGCTTTGATAAAAACTTAAACACTTGTGTAGGTAAGTATTTATTCATTTCTGCTATATTATACCTTACAGAAAGTTCCTTCTTGTCTTATGCTATTTCGGCAGCGGGCTGTTATAATGTGACTGTGGCCCACTGATATGATAGTGGCCCACTGATGTCATATCCAGTCAATATCATTAAAAACTTGTTTATTTGGGTGTAACCTATGTTGTAACTTTTAGGCTACAACAAATTGATCATATGTTCTATGGATTCGCTCACACCTTAATTTTGATGGTTTTTACAAAACATATATTTTTATTTCCTCGCTCGCTCAAAAATTTGGTCAAACCGCTATATAAAGCAACTGAATTAAGATTTTTTTCATTTTTTTTTCTTCGCTCGCCCCATTTTTTTCTAGAAAAATCCGTAGAACATATCATCAACTTGTTGTGGCCTTATGGAGCAAAAAAAGTTTATGCTATTAGTTTTGACCTATTTAATGCTTAACAATGTTAATTCTTTTTCTTTTGCAAAAAACCCAACAAGTGTTAAAAATGTGTGGTATAATATAAGAAATAGTACACACCACTGAGGGCCTGCTTGTCTAATAGTGACCTCCCAGTCAGCCCACTAACATCAATGACTGCCAATTGTCCTACATGATTTAGAATCAGTGGTAGGAGGGTAAAAAGCTGTAATAATTATTTTATGACCAAGCTCTATGTTGATAATTGCTGATTTAAAACTAATGTATAAAAACTACACCATTGTTCTAAAAAATGTTCTTCATTTTACAACCTGTGGTGCTTTTCACAAACATTCTTACGAAAAATATCTTCGTAAGTCAATTTCATATAATCAGCACTTCAAAGTCAGGCGGATAATAAGCATAACTATGATATGATATTCAAAAGGTTTACAGTATTCTACACAATTCTATAATATTTAGAATTGATAAGCCAAAAAATTAGCACATTATTAATGTTTCTTGCTTTTGACTTCCGAAGATTTTTTCGTAAGAATTTTTGTGAAAAGCACCACTGGTCTACAAAAGTATGCTCTGCCTGAGAATCAAACTTTAAAATTGGTACAATTTACTTGATACAAGTTTTCTAGCATTAACTGGATGATCCGTATATTTGGTTCCAAAAGGTTCATTAGCCCAAACTATATAAATATATCAAGATTTCTTTGAGTGAAGATTTTGACATACTGTGTATTAAAATCTATCAAAATCATATTTTCTTCATGTATTGTGAAGTATGCCCTAGATATTATCTGCATTCTTGCTTAAATCAAGTTTACTGACAGTTCACTGTTATTGAATAGTGACAGGCCTTTTGTTCCTTAGGCTTATATAACAGGGGCTGTTTTAACAGGCGCCTTCCCTCTTGAAATTTCTTTAAAATCATGCAGTCTTCCCCAAATTTGGAGTTAACCTTGAATATTTTGTTCCCCCTTTCTATGAAATTGCAATTTTCCCAAACGTTCTTTATATAAAAAGGCCCAGGCCCTTTCCTCAAGTACTGAAAAAATACTCTGAGTGATTTTTCCAAGTTGATATGATATTATTTTATACTTCAGTGTATGAATCAAGGAAACCATCTTGTGAAGAAGTTTTACAAACTGCTTGTTATATGTTTCAGTACTGTAAGGTCAGTTTTATGCCGTTTGTTAATTATATACCATTATGTGATCCAGACGCAAGTTTTCCTTCTTATTGCACAGGGTGTCCAAAAAGAAAGGTACAGTGCGACAATATTAACCTGAGCTTAAACTACCTTATTATAATAATTACATGTTTCACTTACAATCAATCGTGAGTTTCCGTGTATACAATTGTACACACATTTATAACAGCCTATAAACATGGCATGTTGTTGTACTTTTAATTTTAGACACAATTGTTCATAAAGAAACACGTAAGTCCACAATATTGTGACACTGTTTCAAAGTATTTATTCATATTAAAACAAAATTAATTGTTCAATGCAAGTATTTTGCCAAAAACTTCTGATAAAAAGTGATTTACAGCTGAAGACAAAAATAGACAATAAATACTTAGTTTGATGTATTCTTGCATAAAAGTCAAGCTCAGGTTATTTCTGTTGGACTATTACACTTTCAATCATTGTTATCACATAATATTAAGTTTTATCTGATACACATTTACTGAAAAAGTATGAAACATTTGTTCAAAAACAACTGACATGCAAACTTATGTTTGTATAAACAAAACTCAGAAAAAAAGTAATTCACTCTTTGATGTCATTTTAGTAATTTATGACGTTTTTCCATTTGACAGCCTTTCATTTTCTTCCCTCCGTGGACTCGTACCATGACATTGTCAATGTATAATAATATATGATATAAAGAAAAAATATTGAGATTTCAAAGTGTTACCTTTCTTTTGGGACACCCTTCTATCCAGCACCTTTGTGCTTAACAATGATATATTGTGTTAATTGATGAAGATGATCATTTAAAGCAGTATAGAAAACATTTTGGAAGCAGTAAGTAATGCAGTTCTCAGATTATGACAAATTTTGTACAAATTCCAGAAAACTGTAGAAAATGACAGGTAGACAGAAATTAAAATCAGGGTGCATTAGTAGGATAGAACTCTCTCCATAACTGTTTTTGCACATGGGTTTAGGTTTTTACGTAAATTTAATACTGGAGATGAGAAGACTAAAGGGCAGAGAAAATTTTTTTACTTTCCTGCTGTAAAACATTGACTCTCTGGTGGCAGATATGCTGAAAACACTGTTATAGGGTCTCGAGACATCACATAGGGTAACATTTAGATAACTTTTGTGTTTATCAAGTAATGTTTGACATCCCTTTATATAATTACTTGAAGATTTAAAAAAAAAAATTTTTTAATTGTCAGATTTTCCTAACTAATTTGACTATGTATGCTATTCACAGACTGCAATTTAAGAAAGAGTTGCGTCGATAATATTATAGTATATATTTTCTTCTATTATTTAGGAAAACAAAGCTGATATATGTGTACATATTTGTCAGCAGAAACAAGCATTTAATAAACAGAAAGTACATCTGATATTACAATTAATGGCTGAAGTAGAAAGCAGGTTTATTGTGCAGGTAGGATTATTATGCAGTCATTGTTTTAGGTTTTAATATTTTAATTGATACTAATATGTTTTCGCACATTTGTACCCCTCCACTATCAAAATGACTGCATCAAAATTTACAAGACCTGTTTTTAGTTCCAATGGATTTGGAAGATTTCTAAGTTGGAAAGTTTAACGAAGGGAGCAAAATGATAGACTGTATAACACAAGTTATTTTCAAAGATTGTTAACTTATTTTATAGAAACATTTAGTATATGGTAATGTTACACAGAGAAAACAAGATAAAAATTCTGGTGTTAACTCTGCTGAGGATTTATTCAGGTAAAGAAATATTAAATATTTGTATGTGGCAATTTGTTAGTTAATAGATAGGGCTATATGTATTCATTCTCCTTTTGCTGAAGTTCACCTGCGTCACATTGCTAGAGCAAAATTGATACTGAGTAAACAACCATATCATTGTGATTGTCATATGCTAAATGCTCTTTCTCATACATGCTTAACAAGGCTTTTTCCTTAAATAACAGGGGCAGTTCACAAACCCCTTCTCCTTATGAAATTTCTTTGAAATCATGCAGTCGTCTCCAAATTTGGAGTTTACTTTTGGTTTTTCTTCCCCTTTCTAATGAAATTGCAATAAAAGTTTGCCAATGTTCTGTATAAATTCTGATTGATTCCTCAAATTCTGTTCAAGAAAGCTTAGTTAAAATGAAAACGACCTTTTTACAATGTTTACCTCTCTAAAACAGTAATTTTATCACAGTTCTATCACTGGTTGTTTTATAGAGATTTTATTATATATTATTATAGATTAAGGTATGATCAGATGAGACAAGCAGCTATAATGAAATACAGTGAAGGAGTACATGGTATGTACTTTACTTGACAGAATGTTTATATTGCTTTAATGCATGTATATGTAAAATCTTGTTCTTAACTTTATCAAATAATTGTTCATCAATAGCTCATGTAATCAAAATCATGTAGAAGAGCCATCAATTCTAAATTTTATATTATTAATGAAATTCCCAAATGTTGCTAGTTGTTATTTTGGTATTTCTTTCTTTTGCATGTCCAAGGGTTAGTGCAGAACGGTTGAAACTCAATTATAAAAAGAGTGAGTTTCAACCGTTCTGCACTAACTCTGCAACGTGCAAGTATATAAGTTTTCCAAGCTACACCTCTGTCATTTGTAACTCCTCAGTAATTTGCTGGGAATAATCTTAGTCATAACCTTGGTAGAGGTGTACTGAATGCACTTCTTGTATGCTTACTAAACTAATCTGTTTTTGTATCCCAGGTGAAGGATGGGCAGCTACTCTAGAATCACTGACTAGTGCTTGTATCAAATTTGAAATGTTATCTTGTGTCCATCGTAATACTGTAAGTATTGTTGTTTTTTGTTTTAAACATTATTTTAACAATACAGACATTAAGGCCAATATTGATATCATGCCTGATTGCTGTTTTTGTTTCCTGACTGACCTTTAACAGTCCTGCCCATATAAAATCGTCTTATTTTGTCCTAAAAACTGTGTTAATAAACTACATACAAAATGTATGTAATAATTATATGTATACCATAAATAATGAACATGCAAGTCACTGCAAGTGAAGCAGTTGTAACATGAAGGAGCAAATAGTCCTTGAATTTTTTGTTTAGATCTTTTTTTGTTAACTATCAGAATTTGAATATTTTCATTGGGACTTATACAATTTCTTATGTAAATATTAAGGTGAATTTGATAAGTGGTTATTTATGCTGGGTGAAGTTTTCAGGGCTGGTTTTGAAATAATAATCATGAAATTGATCATTTTGAAATTATTGAAGTTTTAAGACATGTTTATGTATTTACAGTTTTGTGTATTTACAGTTAAAGTTAGATATATGTGAGGATGATGACAGAAGTCAAAGTGATGGATCTTTTGTTATGTATAATTATGCTAGATTATCTACATTGTTTAAGCATTTTAATGAAGCTGTCGAAGATGGTAGGTTTTATTTATATATGTATTTTTAGCCAGATTTTTCAACAGCAGTTGGGCAAGCAGGCGAACGTCCGGTGTCTTAACAATTGAATTAAAGTTTTTCTTTACCATATATTTCTGCCATGTCTGTCAGATCTTTATAAAACTTCATACAATGATAACATACCATGTGATGAACAGAATTAGAAAGTAACCACAACTCTACTTGCCTTTATTATGGATTATTTGTAATTTTTGCGTTAAAGTTTTTAAATCCGGCCTTAATGTGGTTTCCACATTACATTTCTTGTTATATATTTACGCCATACGAATACATTGTTTTGGTTATACATATACATTTTACATGTATAATGGCAGTTTAGTTTATTATAACATGAGTTAAAAGTTTCTGGTTCATAGTAAAGGTCAATATCATAAATCTACCCTCAATACAGCAGCAGTGTGAAGTAATGGCAGAGTATTCACTGAGCTGGGGTGGGAGCGTAGTAAAGTAATTGAATAATTTCTATTTAGTATTTACATTTAATTATGACATAGCTTTAGCTATAAAACCTTGTTATTACATTTTTGTTTCCAGGTACATACCCACCTTTATCATCTTTAGAAGATATTGATTTTAAAACTTTACGAGAAGAGGTAATCATTTATATAGTAATATTAATAAATAAGTAAAAATTCAATGTCTTAGATTTGTAATAAGTCATCGACTGAACACACTAGCTTGAAGCAAGGGACTAGTGAAAATTTAATTGGACTAGTTAATATAATTTAGTTGATAATAGTGCCCAACTATGAGAAATAATTAAAAGGTATAGTGCTGTAGAAAATTTAGGTTATGTCTGTTGGGAATCATTTCAGCCCAACAATGGATAGTTCAGCTTCACTATTAGAACCATCAAAACCGATGGTCTTGAAGTACATAGTAGAGTAGTCTATACATGTTAATAGGGACCATTTTCTTCTCAAATCAAGCATTTAGGAATTAACATTTTTTTAATTGCAATAATCAAGATGGTCTTTATAGGTGAACTTAACTGTACTTGTAAATAATGAGGAACTAAAATGTTTTAACCATCAATTTCTGTAATATTTAATATATTTTCTTATATTTGTAATTTCAGGCAGAATGGAGTTTATTATATAACTATATATACACATATCCTACATTGATTGAAGAATGTGTTGAAAGTATAGAGAATACAGATTCTATTCATTTAAATATACATACACATAAGGTTAGTTAGTTAACTTTAATGTTTATAGAACTAAAGTCACTTGTCTTTATTTTGTATTAAGGAACACGCTAAGCAGGCAGATATACAACTGACCTGGATGTAACAATTATGTCCTTTATTCTAGTCAAATACTTTTCATGCAATCCTTTTCAAACATGATTTTTAATGTCTGTGCTCAAGATAAGCTCTTGAGATCTACAACCAGGCCAATATACCTAGAGACAGAGTTATGGCCCTTAAATTTAAGTGACAGGCATAGTTTGTGACATTATGATATCTTGCTTTTGTTTGTTGGGTTTTAACGCCGCAGCATATAGGTCATATAACGGCAGTCAGTCAACCTACTCACTCCTCCTGGAAAGGCTAAATCTAGAGATTTAGCTGTTAACCAACTACTAAACGCATACTTTTGTCAGTGACTGACAACTGCCCTACATACTTAAAAATCATTGGTAGGAGGGAGAATTGCCGTAGAAATAATTTCATGACCAAGCTCCTTGAAAGTATGCCCTGCCTGGGAATCGAACCCATGACCCCTCCATCAGTAGACTTGCGTGCTACCAACTGAGCTAGCCGGGAGGCATATGACATCTTGCAGTATTGTTTTAAAACCAAGACGTTCCTCCTTGGTTGTATGTCAACGCAATTGAACTACCATTTTTGGGGGTAATAAACTTTATATGTACATTTGAAAGCATAGTGTTTTGATTTGGGACAGTGCCGGCCATCTGAATGTGCAACATCATTGTATCTATTAAACTACTGAATGGATTCACTTATAACTTTACTGATATTTGTGAGATCACCATTGGTGATCAAATATGATAACCATTTGTACTTGAATTTTGACTGAATTACGACGTTTTAAAACTTAAAAAAAATCCTGATTAAGTAATTTGGTGCAATATTTTTTTATCTAAGATGTTCATATTTCTCAGGATACATTATGCTGTATTATTTCAGGTGTGTCAAATGCTATGTTCACTAAGTAGAACATTAAGTTCATATTACAGTAGATATCATGTATTAGGGGTATGTATTTATGTGTTTTATTTTACTGTCTATATTTTATTTTGTGTTGATACATTTGTTATTGAATATAGTAGTTTAAATAAGTATTTTATGGCTGTTTTCTTGATTATGTGACTAATCATTTCGTTTCTGTTTTGTCTAATTTCGACTCGAGTAAGTTTGACATTGTTCAATCATTAAACTTAAACCAATATTATATAGAAGATTGGATTTATCCAAATGTATAGCCTTTTCAGATAAAGTCTTCTTTGTTGTTGCTGTCGTCATCATTGTCATTATCATCATTATTGCTATACTGAATGAAACTGTATACAAATATGATGCCATGATAATGTGTATGCTGTATTTAAATGATTGAGAACAACCTTGGACTAGTGCTATATTTTTACTGATGTCTAGGGTATTGTGCTTGAACTGAACTTGGTTTACTGAAGGTTTATGTAGGGCATTATAAACAGTATCTTTATACTATTATTATTATTATTGATTAATTCAAAAAATGGTTGAAGTGCTGTTGAAGTCTGCTATCATATACATGTTCAGCCGACTTTACTATATTACTTTGAAAACCTCTGATTATTGAAATCGCTCTCATGCAGGTAATTCCTCACTACACATTTATACCTGAGTGGAGTGAAACAACTATGAGTAAATTTCACTCTCAAGGAAATTGACAATACTCTAGTGAGGTTCCAACTGAACCAAGAAGGGCTTTTCACAAAAATTCTTAAGAAATTTTATTTCGTTAGCCAAAAGCAAGAAACATTAATAATAGTTAATACGCTCATTTTTTGGCTTATCAATTCCAAATATTATAGAATTGTGTAGAATATTGTATACCTACTGAATATCATATCATAGTTATGCTTATTATCCATCTGACTTTGAACTGCTAGTTATATGAAATTGACTTACAGTAACATTTTTCATAAGAATTTTTGTGATCCCAAAGCGCACGTCCTACCACTGAACCTCTGCTTCTACTGTAATGAATGAAGTACTTCTATATAAAAGTTAAAGAGCGGTTTAAAGTCTCCTTTCATATACATGTTCAGCCGACTTTACAATCTTTTACAATAACCTGCCTGATCATTGAAATCTTAATCAGGCAGGTGATACCTCACAGTATCCATTTACACCTGGGTGGAGTGGAACTATTGTAGGTAAATTTCACTCTCAAAGAAATTACCAGTACTCCTAGTGAGGTTCCAACTCAGGACTCAAGTGTGCTTCCTACCACTGTATCACTGCTTCTACAGTATTTTCATATTTTTTACAGGAGTCAAGATCACAACTACTTCCAATCATGTATGCAAGGTTATATTTACTGAAAGCTGTACAGCAAATCATGGAAAATTCATTTAAATTGTTAGGAATACAACCATTGTCTCAATTATAATAAACTTTATATTACCATCAGAATCCTGAGATGTTTTCACTCTCAGAGAAACTGTAGCTCTGTGATAGTTAGGGCTGTTACGATATGTCAGAAGCATATCACTTTATATTGCAATACACTAGCGCCGTATCGCGATACATAACACAATATATTGTGGGTTTTTAGATTTGTTGTGCCTCTGCTGTATTTAACAGAAACATTGCAATCTTACATGCAACTACTGATATAATCTATCCTCTTTCTGTCATTTAGGACTATGATATATGTTTTGCATATAAAAAGGATGCTTGAGGTAGAAGAAACAACCACACCTTTAGCATCCTAGCAATGAAGCTCCAGGACGCCATGCTTGTTTCACCACTTTCTGTATTCGATTCAAGAACTTGTTTGCACAAGTTCCATACAACCAATCAAAGGCATCCAAATTGGTTGGAACTGAAATTTAGTCGAATGAACCATGGAAAAACTAATGTTTGGCTACTTTCACTTCGGGAAGGGAAGAATTTTCCAATCAAATAAAAAAATATTGCTTAATACTAATGCATTAAATTGGTACCACAGTATGTATTGCCACAACTGCGTATTGCAGTACACGGGTATACCAGTAAATAGTGACAGCCCTAGTGATAGTTGCTTTTGAAGATTTGCTTTTTTACTGTTATTATAAGATAGGCTTTTGGGTTCCATATTTGCTTTTTTACTGTTATTATAAGATAGGCTTTTGGGTTCCATATTTGCTTTTTTACTGTTATTATAAGATAGGCTTTTGGGTTCCATATTTGCTTTTTTACTGTTATTATAAGATAGGCTTTTGGGTTCCATATTTGCTTTTTTACTGTTATTATAAGATAGGCTTTTGGGTTCCATATTTGCTTTTTTACTGTTATTATAAGATAGGCTTTTGGGTTCCATATTTGCTTTTTTACTGTTATTATAAGATAGGCTTTTGGGTTCCATATTTCTAACAGTCTTAAGACTGATATTAGAGTGAATCCTTCTATCTTGTGTTGTGATAATATTGTAAGCTTTTTGATAATATAATATGCTGCTCTGGTTGATAAACCTAAGTATAAACTCCAGTCTCATAACTTTCTATTGTATTTGAGTGATACATCATAATATAATTACTAAAAAACAAAATTGTAGCTTGAGACTAAAATAGAGTTTTTAGCATTGTGTCTGGTACTTTTATTATGAAAAAACAAACTTTTAAGTGATTTAGTTACCTCCCTTAGATAATTTACAGAAATTCTTTTTATCCTTTTATCATTTCTTACAAGATTGTTTTTTCAATAGACATTGTTTAATTATATTATTATACCCCCGCTTCGAAGAAGAGGGGGGTATACTGTTTTACCCTTGTCCGTGCGTCAGTCCGTCCGTTACAAAATTTCCGTCGCAGTTTTCTCAGCAACTATAACATGCAGCAGCCTAATACTTTGCATATTGCTTCATCCCATAGTCCCATGTGGTGTAAAGCGATTTCATGCTCCTTGCTCATCTACTTCCTGTTTGTCGCATATTTTTACATTTTTGCGGGGGTATCACTAGTGAGCATTAGCTCACAGATTTACTTGTTATTTATTATTGTACAATAATTGTATGGTTGTATTGTGTTATTATAAACATGTTGAAGAATAAACTTTGTCTATTTTAAGCTGTTTTATATTTATTTTATTCTATTCCGACTAATTGTTAATAAGTTTACTGGTTTGTCCAAAAAGAGTGTTGTGTTACTTGTAGTAGCCTAGCTTTCCACATACTACTTATGTATACTTACATATTAACATATTAGGGTAGCCAGTTGTCCTAAACCCAGTCATTAGGTATACCTGGGGCCCATTGCCTAAGCATATCGCTAGGTATGGCTACAAAGCAAAATCATAGGAAACGACTTGCTACAAGATATCGCTTCGTAGCAAAAGCTAGCATAAAAAATGTTAGCTACCCGAGAGCGCTGTTACCAATCAAAATGGCTGCCTCCGCAGTAATGTGACTTCCAGTTTGCTGACAATTTGTTTTTAATGTTTGGCTGATAAAGATGAATTGAAATAAATTAATATTTGTAATTGTTCATGTATGCATAGTTTTTGCAATGATTTTATTCTTATTAAAGACTTATTTGGTTTGAAAATCGCTCTAAAACATGCAATTGCAATAAGCGCTTTCTGTACATCAGCACAGGCCACCATCTTGGTTAGTGACATAAATAGCAAGCCGTTTCGTACAATAGCTACAAGAAAGCGCTTTTTCATAGCGATTCATAGCGAAATTGTTAGGCAACAAGACCCTGAAAATTATGTTGTCGGACTCGTATCTGACTGGGCTTGAGGTACATGTAGCTATATATAGTTGATGATTGCAAAATTTGGTCGTTATATTCATACCCTTCTATTATTTAAAGTACTATGTACTGTGATGAATCAAGGTATATACTTATCTTATATGGACTTGGTATCTAATACTAGTTTCACATTGAATACATAAATACATGAGTGAAAGTTCAGGACCAACGCTGAAGTTCGACATTTACACACTGAGGAAGGTTTCAATGTTAAAACTTCTAAAATGATGAAATTTGGAAATACAGATTTTTTTATATTTCCCCATTCATGGCATTGAAAAATGATTATACACGCACAAACATTATAGATATGGACACCTTCTTAAAGTAAAGGGAGCATACCATTCTATTCAGTCATAGATTTAACATATTCTAGGTTTTCAATTAAAATATAACTTATAAGCTATTAAAGATTTTTATACAGGCTGCATTATTACAATAATTATTGTTCAATTTTATTTAACTACTTACATTACCTCCACTGAGTTAGATATAGTCTTATTGACCGTTAGTACAATAATATTATAGTGAATATTTAAATCAGTGATGTTAATAATTGTGCCATTGACAGTTGATTGAAATTTAACAATACCGGTATCTACTATGTATAGTGTGCAATGCTGGGCAATCTGATTAAACTATTATTTACTAAACTTTTAAAGCGCTATTTTTCATGTACATTAACACGTTCAAAAGTTTTGTTCATTATAAAAAAATAAACGAAACAATATTTAAAAAAACAAAGAAAAAAATAACAAATTAAAACATCGATATTGCTCAAGTCTCAAATTCAGCACTGTAGTTTAAAAAGTTAAAAAGACTCGCATATAAATAAAATACAGGTAAAATTTAATTTGAATATTTATAAATCAATAAATTTCACTTTCAAAAAGAAAATTAAACAAAATAATAATGACTAAATATCTATTATGAACATTTTACATGTATCTAGATTTAAAGCAAATGTTTTAAAATGTCATCTAGATGAAGTTCCTATAGGCCTCATTTTGTGCAATATGTTGGGTAGGCGGAGTTATCGATAAAGGGGCGGGATTTAAAGTGGGCGTTGAAGCCGGTATTCATTGTTACCGGTACACGAAGATTTAACGTGGAACATGTCGTGTCTGCATGCGATTGGTTATTAGAATAACAACATCTCTGAGACTACTGTCATGTTTTGTCTTTGAGTGAAAGTACCTTATATAGGAAGTATTTCTTATACTTTATTTACATACAGTTGTTTTCTGGTGCAAAGACCTCTCCAAGAAACGTGAACACTGGCTTTGTGAACTGAAAGTTGAATTTGGACTGGGTCAGTCAGTGGTGCTTGTCATTATGGGGGTCCAAAAGATCAACTTACAAAAAGTGACAGTTTGTTGTTGGACTGTTATATTCTTGGTGTTAGGATCAACAAGTATAATTACTGCATCAAGAGAAAAGTGTGACACATGTAAGAATATTGTGAAAAATTTCAAGGAGGTGAGTATTTATGATTGATATATTGAGGCTGATTAAGGGGTAGGTCTAAGACTAATACATTGATCCTAAGTGGTATAACAGTGGGTTACGGGAGATCATAACACATTTCGCACCTTTTTGGACCAGTCCTCAATCACGCCACAACAGCTCGAGACCCATACATGGCTTGTCAAATTGATGAACTTGACTATGTGCAAAGACTAGGACTGGGAGCAAGGTTTGTGACTGATGACTGCACGACAAGACCCAAGGCTACATGTATGTCACAAAGATGAGCAATTATCATGGCTGGTTGCCCCAAATGGCGAACTTGTAGATTGAGCTTCAATGTACCTACGTAAGATCAAGCATCAAAACTTCGCTGTAAATCCCGGGAAACTTGTTTAATGAAGTGATTCCCAGACATGTGGTTGCATCAAACAACAGAGCTAAATCAACTGTCTACCACCAGTCCTCCTATCTAAGAATTGTACCAGAATGGAATCAAATTCCAACCAGCATCACTGACATCGATACAGGCAAAGATTACTTAGGTTCTCTGGATGATTTGGACAGAGGTGATTCCTTCATCTTTCATGGGTAATCCTGCAGCACAATTGTGACAATATACAAAATGTTCATATTTTAATTTGCATATTATCAGTCGTTTTAATCTGCAGGAATCATACCTGGCTTTCCTAGGTGGTAGGTAAAACACTCAACCATATCACTTAAGGTAAAGGGTAAAGCTGACAGCAAACATGTTGCGAGTGACTATGTATAGTCACTTATGTATAATGATCACCAAAATCTTGACATTCTTTACAGGAGTAATAAAGATATACAGTCAAGGGACATAAATGAGTTCCCACGCTACGTGACGTTATTTCTTTCTATGAAGTTCCGTGCATTATCACCGTTTTTTTTGTCGTTTTATTTTATCTAATTAGTTTTTAAATGCAAGGGAGAATAATGTGATGTCAATTAGATCGAATAATAGTACCGATTATTTCCCTTTCCTTGTTTACGTCAGCAAAAAAATTAACATGGCGCACCACGGAAAACAGTTGACCCCTGAGGCGATAAACATAAAAATTAGATTATCAAAACTGATTTTCTAGCAGAAACATTCAAGACATAACTGGATACAATAGAAGAGTTACTGTGTCAAAAATTTTGAAGCTGTTTGTTGACCGAGGTAATGTTGAAAATCTGCCTTGTAGTGGACGGTGACCAAAAACTATGCGACATTCAGATGCCCCGTTATCTGGATGGTGAAAGTTAATCATCGGCTGACTTTAACCGAGTTAACATCTGAATTTAATTGATGTATTGAGGACCAAGGGTCATATCTCCAAGTATTAGATGTTTCATGCAAGTTTGTTTTGATTTTGAGTTAAAATGTCAAGGTTAAATGTCAACAATGCTGTCAAAATAAAACATGACGTCACTTAGAGTGGGAACTCATTTATGTTCCTTGCTAGTATTTCATGGTTTTCAGAGTCTAGACCTACCTACCCCCAACTTAGTTTTCCTTTAAAGTATTTAATTATTGATTAAAATCATAATATTATATAATCATTTTTTTAATAGGGTTTAGAAAAGACAAAAAAGTCCAATTTTGGTGGTGGTAACACAAGATGGGAGGAGAAGTCACTTGGAACATGGGCTCACAGGTTGGTAAAGTTGTATACTGTTTAATATACTCAAGTTCTGTTATAAAGTAGCTGAGAAATAAATATCATTTTATTGAGGTCTCCTAATTTGCATTAATGTGCCAGTCATTTGTGTACCCCTACTTCCCACCTTCCTGTGGGGGCTTTGAGCCCAGCAAATTCCTGTAGAAATTAAGCCCTGCTGGAACATTCTGTTACCAGATGGTAAAATATACAGTGCCTTATTCAGTCTGCTAAATGAGCAGTAGTCTGAGATAATCACTTCTCAGTTTCTGTTAGCAAAAATTGGCCATTTGGCTGCCGTTCTACCAACAATCCATTATCACTCATTCACTATCTTTTACAATTAAAATCCACTTACGTTGTTATTATACTACTATGAGCACCTTATTGATCACTAATTCTCGGTTTTATATTAGTCTTCAGTTTATGTTTTTATATTTTATCATCTCTTAATCTTTTTCATTTTGTTTTTATTTAAACTTGTATTTCCTAATTATGCATATGATTGTATAGCACTTTGAGTATATATTAAATATGAAAAGAGCCATATACAAATGTGGTATATAATAATAGCAAATTTCTTTAACTGGAAGTATTTAAGCAATAAAGTGACATAATTGTTGACTTTTAATATTCTGTACAATATTTCAGTGAGACAAGATTAGTTGAAATCTGGGAGAATTATTTATGTAAATCAGAAAGTAAAGATGTAAGTAAACATAATATTATTTTGTATTATTATATACAATGTATTGTCTAGTGTAATTAGTTAAAACATTTCACTAGTCAGAACATGGGCAAAAAATTGGCCATTTTCACCTTAAAATGACAGAGCTAAATAAGTATCACAGGAAAGTCAAATAATACTGCTAATGTTGGATAATACTTTATTGATAGAGGCAACATAGACGAAGTCCAGTCTCCCTGTTAACCTCTTAACAACAGTATGTAAATGAAATGTAGAAAAGCAAACATGGTAAACATTAAAATAAAACATTTATAACAATCATTGCAGAGGTTTAAATCAGGGCTCAAATTTAAGCTTGCATACTCACAATGTGAGTGGATTTTGAAAATTGTGAGTAACTTTAATTTAAATGTGCACATTTTCTCGAGTTGAAATCATTGCAGAAATATTACTGTCTAAACTAATGAGGCTCAAATCAGCATTGAAACAGTGTGATATATATTGATGGTATAATACATTTAAAGATTCACAGTAAAACCATGTTTATATTCTTTGTCTATCCCACAATAACCCACTTGTTCTATCTTTAGTTAAGTTTAGTACTAAGTTGTTTTTATAATGCACCAGAGACATAGATAACAGTATCTACTTCCCTGATTGCACATACAAATAGTTACTATGTATTCTATTAAAATTTGGAGAAAAAAATGTAATGATTTTTTTCATTTTGTGAGTTGAAATAAAATCAACTTGCAAAAATTGTCCAAAAAAAGTCCAAGGTTTTGTTAAATTTTAGCCCTGTTTAAATCTACTATCTATAATTAATAAGTTCCACTGGTAGAACCATCAAACTTGATGGTCCTTATTGCAAAATGACCTTGATTTAAGGACCATTTTCTTCTCAAATTATGCATTTGGGACTTAAAAACACCAATCACATAATCTGGCAATAACCAAGGTGTTCTTTACTGCAAAATTTTACTTATTATTCATTTCCTATTTCAGTGTCATTTTATGTTAGAGAAATATGAAGAGGATGTAGAAGAGTTTTGGTTTAATGTACATGCTAAAAATGATGAAGTTGATATGCATGAATGGTTATGTATTGAAAAAATCAAAGGTGAGACAATATCTTGATATAGGAAGTTTTTGTAGACTTCTTGATCACCACCCCTTGTGGTGAAGTGGCTAAGGTTGTTGATTTCAAATGAAATCTACGAAAAAAATAACATTTAATTATTTAAATAAAATTGCTTTATTCATAATTCTAATTTTTAGGTTTTCTAAGTCAAAATAATGTAAAACTTTTCCATCTAAAATCCTGATAAACTAGTAAATTTACTATTGTTGACCATACTTGGAAACATCCTATTAGAAATATTGTCAAGCTCTTTTACAATGTAATATATGTAAACATGTACATATATATTATACTACAGTATGTTGTCCTAGTAATACATATGGTCCTAAATGTAAGGAATGTTCTGGTGGTAAAGATAGACCTTGTAAAGGAAATGGAGAATGTGATGTAAGTTATTATTCTGTTTTTCCTATATCATAGACTATTCTAGTTTCGCTATATTCAGTATTTTCCAAAAGTACTTTATGAATATAATTTTGAGCAAACTGATCATCCACAACAATAAATTACTATAATTTCAGCTTTTTTTTTTTTAACTGGGACCATCATAGACTATTCTTGTCCTATTAAGTACAGTCCTGTCCAAAGTTCCTTGGACAAATGAAATTTTGATAAAAACTGATCATACAAACCTCAAGTTATTTAAAGCTTACTCATACATAGTTTGATTTATTTGTATAATGCTGATTTTTAGAATTTGCTTACATGACTCTTTGTTTCTTTTCTCATGGGTACATGTGATTTGGTATATCCTTAAGCAGGTTTTTGTCTAAGGTGTTTTAGAGTGCAACATAAAATGGCTGGGGACCGAAGTGAAAAAATCAGAATTTCATAATTAAAGTCCCCTGACTATCCACTTATGTGCAGTCCCAGACTGGATCTTAACCCCAACAAGTTATGTGTTTAGGAGACATTCTGTTGAGAATAACCCTTTTTCTTTTGCTGGGCTGTAATTTAGAATAACAGCCCAGTGGAAGGAAAGGTAAAAAATAATTCTTACTTCAGCGTCTTCTGTGGTGTTGATAAACCATTTCTCTGGCTTTGGAGTATTATACAGTATAATATTCAATTTTGTATTCAAACAGGGTGAAGGTACCAGATCTGGTAATGGTAAATGTAAATGTTCTAGTGGTTACCATGGTGATCTATGTGATGAATGTATTGATGGATACTTTGAAGAAAGCAAGAATGATACACATACACAATGTACCCAGTGTCATACATCATGTCAGTCAACGTGCTGGGAGGACGGTCCTAAAGGTACGTCCAAAAACCTAAACTTTAATTCTTCAGAAAATCCTTATATATATACATATTCAGGACCAGTTATATGGAATGAAATTACTCTTAACATTTGACTTGCAGAAATCTAACATCATTCAAAAATCAATACCTCAAAATGGAAGTTTCAATAAATGTAAATTGGTCTTTGTCCACTGGAAAAATTCACTCTTTTTATTTCAGGCTTGTGTGACTTAGTGTCATTTTACTTATCTTTCTCTGTCTATGTGTTAATTCATTATATGTTTTTCACTATGTAAATAATGTAAATAACTTGTAAATGTTTTATAAAAGATCCACATGGAAGAGTTGATTTATCCAAATATGTAGCCTTGTTAAATCAAGTCTTTATTATTATTATTATTATTATTATTATAAGGTTGCGATGAGTGTAAGAATGGTTGGACAATGTCCGATGAAGATGGTTGCCGCGATGTTGATGAATGCCAGGATGATCCATGTGAAGAGAATCAATATTGTACCAATACTGTAGGATCTTATCATTGTGCTACATGTCATAGATCTTGTCTTGGTTGCCATGGTTACGGTAATAATAAATGTGAGGAATGTAAAACTGGTTATAGAAAAGAAAATGATATATGTAATGGTATGTTGATTTATCTTTTCTTATATTTATCTTTTAAATGATGGTTAAATGGGGGGGGGGGTGGGTTAAATCAGTGTTTGAACCAAACTTGAAGAGGAGGAGTGGTTCAGTGGTAGGACGTGCACTTAGGGATCAAGAGGTCCTGGATTCAAACCCCTAGGGACACTGCTAATTTCCTTGAGCAAAATATTTACCTACAGGTGTTCCACTCCACCCAGGTGTAAATGGGTATTGTGAGGGATCACCTGGCTAAAGGTGATTTTAATAATCAGGGGTTATCATGCATAAATTGTAAAGTCAGCTGAACATGTATATGGAAGCAGACTTTAAACCGCACTTTTTAAAAACTTTTTAACATTGATCATACCTGGCTGATTGTCTCCTTTTGGCCAAACTGCCATGTATTAACGATTTTCATACTTTAATTCATATGATATGAATTAATTAATTTGCACTTAGTCCTGAGTTTTGGTTTGTGGGTTAAGGCAATGACTGCTATATATATACAAGTGTATTGTGATGTTATATTATAGATATTAATGAATGTATAGAAGATACAACATTATGTACTGGTGATAAACAAACATGTTCTAATGTTGATGGAAGTTATGAATGTAAATGTGATGATATAAATTTATTATATGATATAGAAAGTAAAACTTGTATACCTAAACCTAAAGGTAAGTTTAGACTTTGATAACTTTGTTTACATCACTATCGGCACAGAAATATTGATGTGTATAACATATGAAGTGTGTGGGTAGAATAAATTTATAGGCAACAACATGTCTTCACAAATTGTTACCTCCCCTTTAAAATACTCACATAAGGACTCAAAGTGTCTCTTTTTAGCTGTATTCTGTCAAGGACCCTATAAGAGATGTCAGGGGCCCAGCTTAGGAGTGTGCCTCCTTTTGCAGAGGTTTTAAAAGGGGACAGTGCCCCTCATTGCCAAATAGGAAACTGGGTGCTGGGAAAGGAGCATCATGGTGATGGGATAGTGTACTTCTAGGCTAAAAGCTAAAAAGATGCAATAAATATTTTTTTGTCACTTTGCCCTGCCTTTGCATCACCATGGTTTGAAGATTTGGTTTTAAATGGCTATTTTTAACAGTAACGGCCAATATCCTAGGGAGCCCTGGCCAAGTATAACCTGTCTCACAAAAAGTGACATACTTTTTTTGAGTTTTAGGAAATGGCAAAAAGGTCCATTTTTTTGGCCAAGTCAGAACTAGTTATATGTTTCATACAAGTTCATTAGCTATCTCCTTAATCCTGATATTGTTATGTTCATGTATTTGTTGTTGTGTTACTATGTTGTATTGTGCGTAAAGTTTGACCCCGACCTGACCTTTATGCAAGAATATTCATTACATTGAATACCAATGTAGTATTAATGCTCGATTACACCGTGGCCCTGAGGATTGTGTTGAAATTTAACACATAAACATACTTTTGTAATTTTACAATCGCTGCCGAAGTGTAGAATAGGCGTGGTCTGATTTTCGTGGAGATATGTGTAGATAATTATTAGATGCAAAAGGTCAGATTGGGGTCAAATTTTACGCACAATAGTTTAATTACAATTAATGGATGTGTCACTAAGATTGATTTCAATAGTTCACACAGTAAGAAATAATTACTGTCATTATTGTGTTATACTGTAGAAGTGTTCAAGATACAGATGAAATTTGATTTTTGACTGGGAAAAAATTATCTAAAAATCATGTGATTTTAACATTAGGTAGTAAATGATATTGAAAAAAATGTTTAGACCAAAGATCTACTCAGAGTTTTTCTGAATTTTGAACAATTATAGTTTAACTACATGTATATCTTTAGCTATATATTTATGTAAACACTAAGATATTGTTCAATATGTGAATGTTCCAGTCATTGTATGAAAACCTAATTGTTGAATGATTGGTTTGTTGGTTAGTTATTTGATTGATTGATTGATTGATTGATTGATTGATTGATTGATTGATTGGTTGGTTGGTTGGTTGGTTGATTGATTGATTGATTGATTGATTGATTGATTGATTGATTGATTGATTGATTGATTTTTTTTATTGGTTTATTGAATTTGATTTATTAAATTATTTATTGATTCACACTTTAAAACACTATTTTTGCACAAGTATAATTTTGTACTGATGTTGCAATATGGCAATATTTGATATGATTTTTATAATTTTCTAGAAGAGCATGTCATGTTATGTTGGTTTTGTATGATTTCTTTTCTTGATTGAAAGTATGAGAGTTTAGTTTTGTATGAATTTATGTTTTTTTGTATTTCTATTACTGAATATTTCATCTTTAGTTTTATTGTGTTTATCTATTTAGGCAAAGTTTTTTGTGATGTATTGTATTATTTTATATTTTTGCAATATTAATTTGATATCTTAGAGGATCATTTTGTTTTAGTTTTTTTATTAGTTATGTATGGTGGCTGAATTACACTGTGTTGCATTGTTGTCATGCAGGGCGCCACATAAAAACACTAAAGTACCAAAAATTGGTCTTTTTTGTAGTATCTTCACCAGGCAGGGCGCCACTCAAAAACACAAGCATATGACAATATAATCATTTGTTGTATTTATGCCTGAGGAAGTGTAAAGTAAAAACATATTTATATGACAAAACTTTTACAAAAGTACAACATCTTTTTATGTTGTGTGACAAAATAAAGGCAAAATAACAACATGAAAAAGTGTCACTCTTTTGTGAAAGTTTTGTCACATAAATATATTTTCGCATTGAGCTTTCTCAGGGAAAAACCCTGCGGGGCGAAGATACAACAAAAAGACCATTTTGTTGTGTTTTTATGTGGCGTCATGTGGGACAACAATGCAACATGACATAATTCAGCCACCATAGATGTTTTTGTAGCAGAGATATGATATGGCAGTTATTCTCCATGAATTTTAACCTGGTTACAAATGGTGCCTAGCTTGGAATGTGTGAATGCTTCCATAGATTGTCCCATATACAATCTAGCTCTAGAAATTTGAAGACAGATTCTCTTACGGACGGGATGAATCATAGGCAGATCTAGCGGGGGGGGGGGGGGGGGGGGGGGGGAAGGTCAGGAGTTCCTTCCCCTCTGAAATTTCCATGAGTGTATTTTTTAACTGTAAGCTATTTTTTAGTTGCATGAAGCAATTTTTCTCCGGCTCAGTTTGCTTGCCTTTGTGCTTAACATAGATCAAATGATTGTGTAGTTTTTTTATGAATATGTTGCGTTATTCTGCAAACAGTGTATTATGTGGTTCGAAATTTTGAACCCCCTTAGAAAAGGTTTGGGCCTCCCTGTATGTTAAGTAACATGAGTCAAAAGTTTTTGAAGAGCAATCAAATTGAAGATTGGGAAATTGTTCTATCTTTCAGCTCCACCAAAATCACCAAAAAGTAAAGAAAATAAAGATAAGAAAGTAGAGAATGAAGATAAAGATAAACCTGGTTTTATAATGATATTAGGAATGATTGTAGTATTTTATATATGTGGATCTATAGTACAATGGAATCTTGTTATAGTGTTAGGGCTATCTACTGTATTTGCTGTGTTTTTATACTGGTTTGGTATGCAGTATGAGATGCATTGATCTAATATGGTCATTAGTTACTATAGTGATATGATGTTCTTTTGTTGTCATTGACAATGACAATGACCATTGTTTCAATTTGTTGCTTAGATTCGGATGCGTCTAGAGATGAGTGAAAAGTGACATAGTGAATAAAGGAATTATGCAATAAAGTATTAATCAGTGTTACTGTAATAATATCATGAATGAGGATTTTCAATTAGTGATAATAGTCAGTTATCTTCCCTGATGATGTAGGTGAATTAATTGTCTATAGTTTGTTCCTTATGTGGATAGCCTGTGACATTATTGTGAGGAAGAAAAGCAATTGAAGCATTTGAAGACTTGATAGCTTTTATTATTGGGATGAAATCATGTCTTACACTAGGTTTGCTGTGTTGCACCACATTGTTGACTTGTATTGACTAGACCCTATCAGTCTGAACATAACATCAAGCAATAAAATGTCAATCTGTGATAGTTTACAGTTAGTGTTAATTATTTGTTGTGCTAATTGTTAGATGATGTTATCATGTATTTGCAGGCACATAGGAGCTGTGGCTGCAGCGGGCCACGGCCATGGCCCCAATATTCTGCCAAGCAGCGGCAAGGGGGCTGCAAGTTAATTTCTCATGACACATATTGAAAATCTTGAGGTCTTGCTACATGTCTGAAGCCAGTCTGACTGGGTCAAGGTTTAATGAATACAAAGATTTCTTTTTAAACAGGGGGTACTGAAGGTAATGGAAATCAAGTTTCAGAGGCTTACATTCACAAAAATTTCAACCAGCAGGAGGGGACCTGTACCCACCCCATCTGTGGCCCCAATATTCGGAACCTTCCAATGTGCCTGTTTTAAATCTATTTTTATGGTCTCTTTTGTGTAAATGAATCAAAGAAAAAGGTGGCCTGGTTTTAGAAATGATGCTTAAAATCTGCTTTGATAAAGAATTGTATACTATTTTCTCATGAAAACTTTTATAGTCTTTTTTATATTGTAAACTAATGTTTTAGAGAAAGGTCATAATGTGAATTGATTCTTGGACCCTATAGGGTCCTTGATAGACTCTAGCTATAGATTGATGTATATGTTATTGATCAGAAATAACCAGACTGATGCGTTAGTTAGAGTCTTGTTATCAAGATTTTTTTCTAACTAATCATTCAAAAACAGTGCAATGATACATGTCAGTAAATACATTTAGTAGATTTGATATAGGCCCTGTTTTTTGTAAAGGGCAGTTGTGTTGTCACAAGATCATGGACACTTTTTAATCAGGGCTAATAACTGATAGTTATATGTAATATCACTTGTATTCAGTTATTGATTTATGTTGAGGTCATATGTATTTTTACTTGTCTTTAAAATTTCTAATTGATAAACACAGAAATCAAAAGTTGTTATGTTCCATACCCTGTTAAAATGTACTTGTTTAATTTGAAAAATTAAAGACAAAAATAAAATGGTCAGTTGATACCAATCATTTTGTAGATGTATATGACTCTTTAGATTTTTAAAAATCAATAATTAATTTTGTGTTCTTCAATGTGGACTATTCTAGTCTAAAACATATGTGCATTTCAATGGGTGTATTTTATATACAGTGCAATGACCAGTCACCTGCTGTAAGTGGCCTGACTGGTTTCTAACAAATCACTGTGTTTTAAACCTGTTATAAGTGATCTTATATGGTTTTTAGTGGTCGCCTGCTGTTACATGTAGTGGTCAATCCAGCATAGTACCACCACTGACCACTTATTCAGGTTGTACCATATTTTGTTGTTTCTATTCTTTGTGTATACCGTAAACTAGTGTTACTGTGTTAGTGTTAAATCATCATGTTTTATGACAATTTTGTATTTTTGTATTTTTTCATTCATGATTTAATCAACTCTGTATGTTTAGTTTTACTTTCTCCATCATGTTATATTTTACTGTAAGTTGTATAGATTCTTGAATTCAATATTTATACTTGATAGTAGTCTTGCTACATTAACTTTGTTATACCCCCGCTTCGAAGAAGAGGGGGGTATACTGTTTTACCCTTGTCCGTGCGTGCGTGTGTGCGTCCGTCCGTCCGTTACAAAATTTCCGTCGCAGTTTTCTCAGCAACTATAACATGCAGCAGCCTAATACTTTGCATGTTGCTTCATCCCATAGTCCCATGTGGTGTAAAGCGATTTCATGCTCCTTGCTCATCTACTTCCTGTTTGTCACATATTTTTAGATTTTTGCGGGGGTATCACTAGTGAGCATTAGCTCACAGATTTACTTGTTTTGTCTGTGTTTAATAATTTCATGTCAAATGTATTCACTAATTTTTTTACATTTTTATAGCTCATTGAGAACAAATTGACAAATCTAAACAATATTCTATGTAAACAATTTCTCATGTTATCATGAACAAGCTGTAATAATTTATACAGTACAATGTAATGCTTGCTTATAATGAATCCCTTGAACAATCTTTATTTTGTTTAATCTAAATTTTATTGTATTTATTCATATAGAAAATGGAAAGTAAGGACAGGAATTAATTATTCCATTATTTCTGTATAGAATTCCCGATTTTACTTGATTACTCATTTTGTCTCTGTCCTTAGGTGGCAGGCACTGTTTTTAGACACGATGTATGTAAGGTATTTTGTTCAGAAATAGTAGATTTTCGACTTCTGCGTCAACAAAATCAGCATTGAAATTAGCGTATGAATTTATTTTTTGGTGTATGCAAAAGATGTTGGTGCCATTTTGGTGTCATATGAAAGAGCAAAACCATTAGATATTCATGCATTTATAAATCTGTGAAGTAGAATGCTTTATAATGGGTCTACCATTTATGAGTAGTAGTGTGTACATATTTTTTGTCTTGGGACCATGCTGTCTGCATATTATATCTCAATATTATTATACAAGTTATATTACTGATGCCATTATGTCGTTGATGTATTCATAATTATAAAAATATAACATGTATGTATATATTTGTGTGAATATTTTCTATATTACAGATGATGATGATGAAGAAAATACAGAAGATAAAAAAGATGAATTATGACATCTGTTTATATGATAGTTTGTATTTATATATATCATACATTATAATATCTATATTTATACATTATCCATTATAGATTACATACATTCTTCATTATAGTGCCTGCTCGTATATCTGTGTTAATTTCAATTCCTTGGTAATCAGTTTCTTATAACTGTCAACTTATAATAATAATAATAATAATAAAGACTTTATTTAACGAGGCTACACATTTGGATAAATCCAATCTTCCATGTGGACCTCTGGTAAAACATAATATATACAACTTACTTTGTCAACTTAGAAATTAAACCTCTTGACAGTTTCTGTATCAAAGTGATATAGTCAAAAAACTGAAAAAATATTGGTGAATTTTATATTGAATTGAAGAAATCCAGTCCAAGCTATTATACTATTATATTATTAAAAATTGTAAGTGCTATATAAGATATTAACTGGTTTATAATATAAACTGATTGTTATATTACAAGTTGACATTTATCTGCGGTCATTTCTTACATTACTATGCTATCACTAGCTAATTTTTTATGTTATATAGTACAGGGCAAAATTATCAACTAGTCGGGCTGTTTGATACGTTTGTATAGGTCAGTGCAAAATTAGTCTGTAACTACATGTAGATAAAGAAGGATGCAGACTAGTTATGCGCTGAGCCGTTGTTATGTAATTAATATATGTATTAATATTTTTGATACATTGTGATTCTAGTGTCTACCGGTATATTTATAGTATCCTCATTTCAATCCGAGCTACATGTTATAAAACTTATCAATACGTGTTGTACTCCACTTGTAGTTTTTTTCTCAAGATGTATTTCATTCATCAACTTAAGACTGAGATGTTATGAATAGTTTAGGAACAATTGATTGAATTCTGTTCCCGACACTGCGAAACTATACATGTATATAGGTCTGTGTGACAAACATACATTTTGTCTGTCAGAAGGAATTTGACTGACTGAAAAAGAGATTGAGTAAAATTAAAGAGTCAAACAGTCTTATCTTGAAAATGTTGCAAGCATGGACAAAAGTTGATTTGATACATTTGATGGATTTGATAGTGTGTGCTATTTGCCTGTATATTAGATCGATTATAAAGGTTATGTCCCTTAGTTATTGAATGAGTGTTTGAGAATAAAAAATGGTAGAACTCTGATGATAAGTATGATAATCGTTTGTCGTTACTTTAGATGTATGTGTGAGTTGATACAGTTATTTCTATTATTATCACCTGACATTTAGTATGCTCAAAGTTAGTTGTGTGTGTTTGAAATGTTTATTTATGAAATATTGATGAAGATTGTCATCTGCTGTATGAAAAGTTTGACTGTTACACTGAAAATGTGTGCAATTTTGTCTTCACACTTCATTGCTTAAATGTGTTAATCTTAGTATGTTCCTACATTAGTAAACCAAAAAGACCTCAGTTCCAGATTCTGTCAATTTGTACTTATGATTGAATATCGTTCTACTTCTAGTGATTATGTATCATATATTCATATAAAATGTTGTTATATAAGTACATAATATTTGTTAAGTTTATAATTTTTGTATCAAATGATAGGGTCGGAGCCTGGGCTTGTATGACTGGTAGCCTATGGTAGGGAGCCTAAGAGCTTGGACCCTGCTGTTGACTTGATATCCCTGACTGGTTTTGTTGTGAACAGATATGGATATGCATCTTGACCACTTGATCATTTTTTTTTATAGTACAACTTTTCAGTGTAAAATAATCATACAAATGGTGGAACATCGTAATACATGTATCATGTTTTGTTCATGATAATATATATGAATGTTGTCAACAAACAGAAATACTTCTGTTCATCTACAAAATACATAATATAGTTTGACCAGAAATTATTGAGAATTTAGATGTTGTTTTTGATTTTCTCTCTTGACAAAATATTAAAAACTGTATGATTTTGAAGCTTGAGGTAAGTGCTATTAAGTTTGAATTTCACTTTTCTCTGTTTAATTTCATTTCTTTTGAAAATGAGATAGTTTCTTATTCTCAATAATTTCTGGTCAAACTGTATATATATAACAAATTATAAAGAAATCTGTCATAATATTGTATGGTTGTAAATTTGTGTGCATTTATTATACTTTGTCATATTATGTGTTCTTGGGTACCTGCTTAATAATGATAATAAAACTATTAAAACACGAACTTGCAGTTGTTTTTAAAATTTAAAAAAGGGAGATAACTTGATACAGTAATAGAACATATCCTGTGTATTTAAGTTATCTCCCTTATTTCCTATAACAAATAAAGTAACAATGTTGTTTGTTTATTGGATGTTACACTATTTATCAACATCTTTTTTACATATGACAGATGCCTCCCCCTCACCAACTTTTCTGGATATTTTTACTCAATGATTCTAGAACTCCACTTATGGGAGTATATTGAGAAGAATCAAACTACCCTGCCTTGATTTGGAATCGAATCTGGGACTAACATTTTTGACATCTGAGTTGAGCTTGTCTTTAATGAACATGTATTAGTGGATGAATTAGTATAGAAGAAACAGTACTGCTAGGTGATTAGATATACAGTACATGGCTTTTCAGTATTTCATACATGTTGTCCTCTGGTTGTAACTTACATGTATGTTTTATGATGTATGCCATGTTGTCACATTGTAAATCAAAATAAATCTGTCTGGTGGCAACAATGCTGCAGTATACATATTGCGAGTTTAAGGCAAAACAGTCATAACTCAATATAAATAATGAGTGAGTTACAACTGTTTTGCGCTAAGTCTGCAATATTTGTTATAACGTCGCAGTAAGAGACATAATTACAATGAAACATTAATCTGCTTACACAGTATATTATCATTATCATCAATCATCATTACTGATGGGATATGTGATGCAGGAATTAAGAATATTATTTCCAAGAAAATAAAACTACTAGAATACATCAATTATCTCCTGATGATGTAAAAGGTTTGTACATTCCTCTCATACATCCAGTGGTCATGTATAGGTATCTGTGAACTAGGCACCAAGACATTCTAGAGTGATTAATATTAGCAATACTGGTATGGGACTCAAACTAGGACAAGTTTCAATTATTTCTACATAAAAATTGACAAATCTGAATTTTCCACTCAAATTTTGATTAGTATATCTTTCACAATTTTACGCTGTAGAAATGTCAATTCTGAACGTTTCCACTCAAATTTTGAATGATATAAGATCACTTCTTTAGCTTTACTATTTACAAAATTTCACATTGATAAAATTACATTGACTCCTAATTGAGATCAGTGAAGGGGGTAACCTCGATTGTAAACCATGTTGTTACAATTTATTTATGCTCTAGTCGAGTTTCTGGTCTTATGTACTTTTTTTATACTGGGTTGAAACCATGTCAACACAATTTAGATTATATTACGGGGTAGAGTCCACGTAACCTAGCTTTCCTGGACACTTGCCTTCAACAAGTACTAACCTACTCTTCCACAAGACTTTCATTTTAACTTTGTTCTGCACCAGCACATCCGATACTAGAAGTTTTTCAGCTGAGTTCCAAATCAAGTCTATTTTACAATATTATTTTAAAACCCTTTATTTACATGTATATGGGTACAGAGAGTATAGACCATAACCTTGTATTCCAGCCTAAATAAATGGAGATAAAGTGAACAAACTCCAGGATATAAAAACACAACAACTCATCTGATATAATCTAAGATACACTTTATTATAACATCCCAAAACTTTACTACATTAAACAACAGTCTCTTAAAACATCAACTTTTCTTGTTATCAGACAAAGACAGTCTAGATCATTCAGATATCAACTGTAAGATGTTCTACCTTAGTGTGTAAACGTTCTGGGCATCATATTATCAAAAACCTTACGATAATATTTCAATACAACATAGGACTTACGACTAAAGTAGGTCGTAGGTCTGTTGATAATACAAGCCCCTGGTTACTATAAACAAATTTACTTTCTAGCATGACTCAGATTGTTTCCCTTATAATATAAACAAATATCAAATTTTACCGTGGTATAATATTATTATACAACATGTGGTTAAATGATATCGTGAGGATGGTAAGTCACAGTATATAGGTATTTTTAAAAATCTGTATTATGATCATATTACAATGAAAATAAAACACATTATTTCATGGTATACTGTGGATTATACAACAGTGGGTCATTTATGTGCTGGCTAATGTTAAATTTCATTCAACTGTCAGTGGTGCATACATCAACCCCACTGATTTAAATACACACTACAAAACTTCTGTAATCACTATCCACAAAAATAGTTATCCATATCTATGTACAGGGAATATGGAGCATGTAGCAAGTATTTAAATCAGCTGGGTTAATGTATGCGCCACTAACTGTTGAATAAAATTAAAAAATACATTTCTATACACCAAAAGTTGTTAAATGGATAGTATACAACTTTAAAACATATAATACTGCCTTAGTAGATCATCTACTAAAATGTGACATAGACAAAAACAAATATTTTACAACAATTACATCTAAACCTAACTTCACCTTTAATGTAACATTGCATCTAAAACAACCATTAAATTCCTTGTACTGTAAGAATACATTAGTCGACATGTTCAGTTGTCAACTTGTCATGTCACGTTTTCAATTATTTGAATCAATTGGAAAACTTCCAGGCATCATAGCATTTCATGTAAACATGGAAATAATCAATGTGTCTGAGACATCTGACAAGCTACAGTGTATAATGACATTTCCGTAGTTTTTTTGTATAAAACAATATGAATATTACATGCTATTATATGCTAAGTAAACACAACAGATGACATCATCATTGCATGGGTGGAAGTTAAGAGTTTTGCAATTACTGAAAGCCTACTTTCAAAATACTGAAATAAACAGATTTCATATAAATTACAAAGAGTCAATACTCAATAGCTATAATTTGTCACTGAAAATCTCAATATTATAATACGCCGTACATTTGATGTTTTCTGACATAAACAAGTCAATGTTGTCGAGTCAAAACCTTGCAACTTCAATTCCGAAAAGATAAAGTTACGAGGTTTTGACTAGACAGCAACAAAGTATCATATCATCATTGTTGGTAGAAAGTCAATAAGAGACTGTTGTTTTTTCTACTAGATTATAGTGATTAAATAAAATATATATACTACTAGTTTAACTACAATATACAATACATGCACAGAATTATATGTGAGTTTATGAGACAGAAAAAATAACACATTTTTATGCATAAGGAAAAATTCTACAAAAAAATAGGATAATGTGGAAATTTTGATTTAAATCATTCTTAGGTCAAACCTTCCAACACGTGATAACCTAAATTAATGCGGTACTGAAAGGTGAAACGTCCTGACGCAATTTAACCTTAATTACTCAAAGGTTAAATTTCTCAAAAAATGATAACCTTGTCATTGTTGTCGAGTCACAACCTTGTAACTTCAATTAAAAAAAGTAGTTACGAGTTTTTGACTGGATAACAACTTTATAACAATGGCGAGTTTTAAGTATTTCCATAGTTTAAAATCACACTTTTACTTCTGCATATAAATGAGAAATATTCAAAATGTTCAATATGAGTTTATGAATAAAAAGAATCATGTGAAATGAAGAGTAGAGATATACAGTTACATGAAAAGAGTCTTACATATCTCTGATAGAAAGTTATGATAATTGGTGGACCATCACATGACCAAAAATTACTTATATAATCAAACTTGTCATATGTATCATGACAACAATAAATTCATTAGTCAATTTTTTATTTTAGTCAAGACAATTTGTAATATTTACACTCAGTTTCGAACCACTTAGTCATGTGTTACGTCAAATCTGAATTAACGAGAAATTATAACTCTATTACTATTTTACACTTTTAGCATATTTTATAAGAATATTCAAGCTTAAATACTAACTTAGGATTTTATACTCAGTAATGAGCGTTGAATCCAATATCAAGTTTCAGACTCTGATCTAAAACAAAAGATTAACTGTTCATAATCTAACTAATTATCAATCTCGTATCACAAACTTAAGTTATATCTGCTCCATACATTTCTTTAACAATCTGTTACAACTTTAATATAACTAGAATTTACCCAATAATTACTTTATCATAATAAATAGAATATTTTACATCTCTAGTCATTAACACATACATAAAAGGTTTCACTACTATAAAGTGACAACAATCAATAGTCTCATGTAGGTTTTTATAGTCATGGTCACAATTATAATATTGACATAAACTTGATTCCACTCAATTCCAATCTCAAGTCATAAATACAGGTCCCTTCATTGCATACATGTAGTCAATATTTATGATTGAAGCCACAACTTCATCTACCTACATGAGACTAGGTATCATTGGGTCACAATTACACAGATCATTGTGATCAAAATCTAGTTTCAGCAACCAGTCTGCCTTTCCTCCTCATTCCCTTATTGACCTTACGTCAGAATTACCGATGCTCCGCCCACCGAGTAATGAGACTCGGAAACAATTAATTGTCTGGCATTGTCTTTTATAAGAGTAAAGAATAACGTTCACACATAGTAAATTACTTTCTTATACAGACATGCATGACATCTTTGTTTAGTGTTAAACTTGGAGGGAAGCACAGTGTGCTGACTGCTGAGTATGATTGTAACACATATTCAATTTACTATAAAGTTCAATGTTTGAGGTTCAATCTTTCATCTAAACATTTTAGTAAATTGAAGACATTACAAAATTAATATAAACTTATAATTTCTAAAATATTTACCAATAATTAGTGAAGCCATACAATTGTAGCAATATAAGATTAGCATAATTTGATACCCCAGTGAAAAATAAGAAGTCACATGTACAATTAAAATTTGTTATATATATCATAGCATTCAACTTTTAAACACAAGTGACAAATTATCCATTCTGAAGTAAAGTTTAGCTCGTACAAATTGACCTGAGACAAATCAATACATAACACATCTCATTACTCCAGTACTTTTTAAACTGATTTTAAATGAATGCAAATTATATCTAAATTGTATTCATTTTTCTCAGATTAATTTTCATAAGCTGTACTACATGTACATTACAAGTGATGAAACAAATGATGAAAATGATTTATGAATATGTATAAGTTTAATACAATATTAAAAGCGAAAAATGAAAAATGTATTATCATATAAAATACACGAGACAGTTCTTAGTTTGTATAAAAAGCTACAAATAAAATATACATCATTACATGATGACATTATTATATCAATGTTTCCATGACAACCATTCAAAATATATCAATATACATGTACACAATAGACTAAAACGATTTCAATGATTATATATAATGCTACAATCATTTGGTCCAGAATATCAACAATCATCATCATTATCATCAATAACAACATCATCATCGTCACCACCATCATTATTATAAATGAAACGTCTAACATAAAGTAATAAAATCAAAGCATAGTGTTAGACTTGTGCTATTTTGTATAAAGATTATTGAACATTCTATATTTTAAAAATAATATACAAATAGTACATCATTTACATCCATCCTGTCATTTACACTGTTAACTTTAACTTAGCACATAGCTCCGCCCAACCCTTTTGACCCCTCCTATAACACTACTCCAACTAAACATCATAGTGCCACTGACAACATTGCCTAACCAAGCTAAAAGTTTGTTTTATACAGAACATATTCATATAATACTTGCATTGAAAACCTGTACAAACATATTTAAAACATAAAACATATATTTAATACATAAATAGGAAGAAAAAACACATTCATTTTCCTATTATATTTGTAAGCATTTGTAAACAACAAAAATGAATCAAGAGGGTCCCAAATATCTATCAGACAAAAGACAAAAGCTTTTCCAGACATTTTACTAGATTCTCCAGGGAATATCAACACTTGTACAAAAGATTCGTAGAATTATTCATGAACAAATTGGAAAAAACTTCTTACTGAAATTTCCATATATTTTCCTCATTTTATTCCAACATATACAAATCCCAGTAATATATTTACATTGGTAAAAGTTCATAATTATCATGTTCTGAAATTCCTGTTCAAATAAATTTCAAAAGGTTTTACATAGAAAAAGGACCCTTTCTCAAAAAAATATGAACTACAGAATCAGTCAAGAAAACATTTTGTCTGAATATTAATATGTATATTAAGAAATAACATACAGTTCAATACTTAAACATAGATGATGTCATGTTAAATATGTCACAGCCTGAGAAAATTATGCAGCCAGACAGGGACTCGAACCTGGGAACCTTTCCTACCAGGGTGAGTACTTTTTCGACTGAGGTATCTGGCCGCTTACATGAGCATACCCTTCTCCCCATAATGTGAACAGATAAGTACTGTGACAAGTATAGAGTGAAAATGCACATGCTAATGTTAGAAAAAAACTTAGCAGAATGATGTTCTAATGTTCTCTCCACACTTTTTTCAACAAATAAAGATTTAGAGCATGCAGTTTAGTATCAATTTAGTGAATATTATGTTAGCACCTTCAATATGAATGTATAAAGTTAAATATATGATGTATCATTATTTTAAAACTGTATGAATTATAAATGTATATAAAATGACTTATATGAGACTGAAAATATAAAACCCAGCAGATTTTACAGCACCAGAATACATTTAAATACATGTAGGTATAAGTATTAGTTTATGACCACAAAGAAGTGAGAGGTTGCATTTTGTAAGATTTTGTTAATTTTGTCAAAGTCTTATTTATCATCGAATGCTTTGTGAACTCATATTTTAAAATTCAATATCACAGTTGGAGGTTTAAAACATCACTACGAAATCTTAAAGTTTAAATTTTGATAATTCATGCTGGAAAAAAATGTCAAAAACATGTAGATACATCAAAAGTATTGATTAACTGTAAATACATGTAACAAGAAATATTGTGCAGTTGCAGTGAGTTTTCATCTAAAAATTGCTTGATCTAGCTACATGCAATCATTCAATCTGCTGTGATGTTTAAAGTTCGAGGAGGTGCAGTATTTAAAGATCCATGGGTGAATGTTCAAAATTTTTGAATTTCATAATTTTTGTAGCTTTTGCATAGGAAATGAATGCTTTCCCTAGTCCCCAAAATATCATAGTTGGTAACAGAGGGTATAATTTGCCAATGATAACATATGGGTACCATGGGTTTCAGACAAAATATTGAACTTTGACTCCAGTGCTGAAAACTTTCACCCAAGAATACAGATAAACACACAAGAGAAAAGTTGTCATAATTGAGTGATAGAGCATTAACAGGTCAATATGAATGTATGTAAATAGGTAGAAAAAAGAGATAATTTTATGATCATACCTCAGATTAGGTTCTATATAAAAGATAGGGCACTTACTGTATCATACACTACATAATATCTATCAATTTGAGCAAAAATAAAAACAGTGCTAAAAAAGCTAAAAAATCATTGATTGACTAGCATGGGAAATAAAAGCATTATGCAATAAAAGTCACAAATATAAAACAAATGTTGTATAAAAAAGTAAAAAAAGGTATCTTAAAAAAAACAAAAAATGAGCACATTATGTTAATGTAATAACTATAAACGAATAATTGGCACTTTTAATTAATACAATATTGCAAGCTTGTATTTTTATTTGACTAGAATTACATTGTTATCTAAATTTAACAATAATCATCAAGAATTTATCAACATTAACTATTATGCATGTTATATTTAATCAAGTTAAAGAGAGTACATGTATATAAGGAAAATAAGACATTTATATTTATAGAATATGACATGTAGTATAATTTTAACTCATTAAAAATCATTTTAATAATAACACAATAAATCTTTATTTAAAACCCATTCTTCAGACATCTTGAAATAATCAATGTAAGAATATGGAGCAAAAATGTTCTTCAAAAAAACATTATCTGCAAACATTACAAAAAATATTTTATGTTCAGATCAAAAACATACAAGTAGACATTTGTCTCTCTCACTCTGATTTACAAGACATTAACAATAAATAAATGAGTACAAATGTGCAGTTTTTTGTCACATGACAATAAATGTAAAAGTAAATATAAATGAAGCCATCTTTGACTACATGTGGAAACTTGTCAATAATGTCAACACTAAATACATTAAAATATCATAACACATGCTTAATGAACTATGTTTGCCATGAAACAATAATCAATCAAAGCTTTTCTACTAAATAACCAACTAGAATCTATTATTCTTCACATATACCAGTAAGAAAACTTTAGTCCACATTGTCAAATCACAATAATATATTATTACACATAAACCAATAAAAAACAGAACTCTTTCACATAATCCAATCAGAATAAAGTAACAATATGAATCATCCAATCAGAATGAAGTAGAAATTCAAATGAACCAACCAGAATGAAGATTCAATTCAAATGAACCAATCAGAATAAAGTATTGTTATTTTAAAAGGCACCACATGCAGCAGCACCAGCATCAGCCATACCATCCATACCAGCTGCGTCCATATCACCAACATCACCAGCAACATTCTCTGTAGCATTTGTTTCCACGGCAACATTGTCACCATCACCAACTTCTGTATCTGCAACTGCTTCAGCAACCTGACATTAATATAAAAAGATTTACAATGAGTAAACATTTTATTTCAATACAAGCCATTATGAAGTAAAAAAGCTCAACTATTCAACTATTTCTACAGAAGAAGTACTAGAACAGAAGTGTAATGCCATGCATCAAGTGTATGGTGACATTTGTACACAAGAAAGGCATCAACAAGACAGCAAGAAACAACTAAGTAAGAGTCAAGTAAATTAACAAAGATGAGACTTACTTGAACAAGTTCTGACACCCTGTAACATTTTAAATATAAATGTAACTACTGTACATTATTCTAACTGGCCTTGGGACAAAGCAATCCAATTGTAAGTACTGAAGAAAGTTGATTTCCTGATTCAAATGCTATCAGGGACACTCATCATTCCTCTATTAAAATATTAATCCATAATTGCATCACTCAACACAAGCGTAAAAAAGGTACAAATAAATAAGTAACAAAGTCAAACACGGTCTTACTGTCAACACACAATGTCTATTATCATGCACACTAAAGTGCTTCTATTATTATTTACTTAAACAGACTGTTTAAAGGCTGATACATTATATTGAAAGTCTCAGGTCCCAAATGGAAATCCAATTGGTTTCCTTGCAAATCAACAGCCCTTATGAAAAGCAATTTCAGACACCAAAGTTTTGGACAATCTTTTCTATTTATTTTTAATTACAGAGCCCACTAGGCTAGCTCAGTCAGTACCACAAAGGTCTACTGACTGAGGGGTCATGGGTTAGATTCTGGAGCATACTTCTGTAGAGTGAGTTTGGTCATGAAATATTTTTCTACAACTATTCTCCCTCATACTGCTGATTCTTAATCATGTAGGGCAGTTGTCAGTCACTGATGAAAGTATGTGCTTAGTAAATTGGTTCCTGCAACAATGAGTAGGTTGACTGACTACTGTGATTAGTGCTGCTGTGAGTATCCGAGTACTTGGATATTCACCATCCTGACCAGAAAATCGAATACGAATATTCGCCAAGTCCGTAATCCTCGTATCTCGATCTATTTTTGGAAATAATGAAAGAAAATTTTCAGCTTAATTACCACTGAAAGCGAGTCACACTACTTATGAAAATTTTAATTTAATTCAAAATTTCGATTGATACACAAAATGTTATCACTGAAAAGTTCCATAAATGCCTGGTTTTCCATTTAAAGCTTCTGTTATTCTTCACTTATTTTTGTTATTACATGAATTCCTATATTAAACTAGTGAATCGTTGTTCATATTGTGAATCGCTACACATGAATCGTGGTTCAGATCGGACCGCCACTTGCTCAACGATCCACAGTCCTAACTGTGATATGACATATATGACATATAAAATGTGTTGCAATGGCTTTTAACTCAACCTTAAAGTATTATATTCATTCTTCCATACAACAATGTATTTTTACTATACCTCAGGTTCTGTTGTTGTTTCGGGTACTGGATCACCATACATACCAACACCTACATCAATACCTACAGCATAACATCCAGCACATGCATTAGCACCATATTGTCTCTTTATAGTATCAGTAGTCGGTGTGTCAACATTATAACCTACAAATATAATCAATGTATTGAAATACAGAAAAACTTTCATGCACAATGAAAACTAAGGTATCTATGTTAATGATTACTCTTTACACATTAGATTCAAGTATGAATCCGATGCGGTTGAAGAGTTATTTCTATCTTGTATTACTGGCAAACACTACTTCTCAGCGTATTAACGAAATTTGACTCCGCCCATTCACATGCTTATTAATATAAGTAAACACCTGTCACTGACACTGAAACAAAGATGTTGATTGACGAAACTACTTTCATCTCCTAGAAATTAACTGTGTAGTAAATCAGAGACACATATATCACTCTGCAGGTTAAACTGGTAGGCATTTTTGTAGATGATTTTCGTTTTGTGGTATAACTTAAGTATTTTGGCGAAATCGCCGAAAGTCTAAAACCATTGTCATTAATTAATTCTTGGTATTTTTTTGTCTATTAACTCTCAATGTTCTTAAGGCAAATCTAGAAAAACCTTTTTCCATCAGTACCAGTAACAATATCTTCAGTAAATTATTGTTAATTTGCGATTACATTTAATCAAACACATCTATATTGGCACCTGATTTTTTTGCATTTTTGGAATGATGCTAATTTAGCATCGTTCCAATGGTAACAAGAAAGTATAAGATTACTCTTTTCACGCTTCAACAATTTTCAACATAGACAAAGAGGCGTAGTTCAAGCGTGAAACTCATTAACATCTCATTTAAATGTAATACAACGCTGGCTTGTGTTGTCGTTCTTGAAACTCTTCAGGAAAAGGGAGGTTACTCTCAGGACATACAAATCTTGCAATTGAGACGGGACAACTCAACCCGTAGACAACTCAACCCGTGACAACTGCAATGGTTACTTGTTGGAGTAAAAAGGGCCTACGATGTTTTTGACAATGCATGTTATATGCGTAGCATAATTACGTCATTCGATAGCAATAAACAATATAAAATGATCGTATTATATATTATGTTACTTATACCAATACATTAAGGACGATTTTAGTAGTTTTTGTGCGCACCGTTCTGTGCATATCTAAAACACGGTTTGACACGAAAAACCACACACCACACACACCACACACACACCACTTTGTATAACATGATATAAGACTTATTGTTTACCTGTTTTAAACCCTAATTGTGGTATAAATTAACAGAATTACATAAATTAATCAATAATTAGATCGTAAAACGCGTTGGAAATTGTCATAGAAAATGTCATTAGATGTTCGTGTACACACACCACACACACCACTTTGTATAACATGATATAAGACTTATTTTCGATTGTTTACCTGTTTTAAAGCCTAATTATGGCATAAATTAACAGAATTACATAAATAAATCAATAATCAGTAGATCCCTGGTCCAATCTCCAGTCATAGCAGATTATATCAGTGTATGAAAACTTGATGTTAATATCACATTACATGCACAAAATGAGAAGTTGTCAGCTCCTTGTGGTTAAAGAAAATAGTCCAGAATAATCTTTAGTTTGGTGAGATGGTTACTGTACATGACCCTATATAGTGTTGATGAAAATTATTTCTTTGACTGGTTTATTTTGTTTGTTAAAGTAAGACCTTGCCATGAGCAAACCACTTGAGAAGTCTAGTGCTATGATCTTGTTAAATTCTGTTAATTGATACTTAATACATTTTTTATAGATAATATTCATATTTTGACATAATTATATATTCTTTAATAAAAAATAAGTTCAGGACATCGTTCCTCCAGCACTCCAGTGCTTTGATTTACTTATTGCATTCATACTGCATTTGAAGTATTATTACATTTAAGTCTCATTTTCTGCATTTTAAGTGTATCACTTGAAGAGTATGCGGCAAAAAATACATTTTTTTACATGAGGAATTTAGCTAGTAAAGACACATACAGTAAAAGTTCGCTGGCTCGAACTCGAGGGGACATGAAAAATGATTCGAGAGAGCCAAGTGTTCGACCAGGCCGAATTTTGTCCAAGTACGACGTTATTACTTCCCCTTGTTTTGTAATTGTTTTTAAATTTGTTATCTCCGTTGGTTTAATATATTACCCGAACACACGGTTCATTCATGTGTCATGTAGTAATTACTGAAAATTAATTTGCCAACTACATATTGGTTGCGCATTATTTTTACATTTATGAACATGATTACGATATAGGTGAGTAGTAGTAGATGAATTGATCATTTCTTTAATGTTGTTACATGTAAATGAGAAAGGTTCGATGTGACCGGGTCCTCCAGTAAGTTTTTTTCCTCCGTTGTATATTCTGTTCTATCATTTTGATCCTTAATTTGGACTTACTTTTTACTGAAATTGCACGAACTTTTTTATCAATTTTTATAAATTTAAACTAACATACACGCTGTATATGCGCTAATTAAATTTTTTAGCGAGACCTTACTTACTCGTTTTATCCTTTATTTTTATTCATACCATAACATTTTATAATATGTGCCTGTCTACAAATTGCAGTCAACAAACAATTCTATTGTTAAGCAATTTTTATGCAATATTATGTATACAAATCACAATGTGTTGGGCAAATTAACATCAATTAACAAATCTATTGTTAAGCGATTAAAATCAATTAACAAATCTATTGTTAAGCGATTTTCTCGCCCTGTTATTATCACGCGTCACCAACAATGACTACTGTCAAGATTTTACGGTCGATGTGTGAAAATCTATTGTAGAAACAATTGTATCTAAGTGTATTTGTAAACCACGGGACCAAGATATTGGTTCAAGAGTTCGACTCAGTCCTGTTCGACCCAACAGAGGTTGACTAATATAGATATAGAAGGGAAATTGATCGGTGCCAGACAATGTGTTCGACTCGGCCAATTAATTCAACCCGGTGGTGTTCGAGTAAATGAACTTATACTGTACCTGCAGCCAGTATAAAAGCTAGATCACATGCTGGTATTGGGGGAACTTCTTTTACTTTTTTACTAGGAGTAGGTGGTTCTGATTTAGCTGGACTTTTTGGTGTTTTAGGTGTTTCTTCAACTTCTGGTTTTGTTTCTTCTGTTCCTTCAGCTGTGATACAAATGTATATTCAGTTAGGTTTATACAAATGTTTCAAGTTGATTGTGATACAAATTCTTTAAACTTAGATTAATCACTATGGATTCAGCTTTCTGGTGCCATAAAACTAAGCTAGCAGGATAAAGTTTCTTGCTCAAGTAACCAAGTCTGATGCCATTACCACTTGGCCACAAACCTTTCTATATCCCATAAAAAGCAAACACATAAACGATTTCCACCAAAGAAAATCTAATTCTCCTTCCAAATTTCAATATAACTGACACTCTCATGACATCATACAATGTAACAGAAGCTGACATGTTGCCATGGTCATTCTTTAAACAAATTAATATTTTATTGCAGCGCTACAGATTGTAAGAAAAATTGCCACTATTTTCATATTTCTAGTCAAAACGTTCAAGAAGGCTACCCATTTTCTTATTCTGCACATAATGGGTGCACTTTAAAAGTCGTAATGGTGTAAAACTAATGTAACCACATGTGAATAGAGAAGGAAGTAGACTAGTTAGATCAATTTCAATTCTTAATATTCTTTTTCTGGTTGGGTTTCATACAGAAGCAACACATAGTATGAGTATACGTCATTACTACACACTGTTCCTGGAAAGGCTCTGCATTTAACTGGTAACCTTTTACTAGGCATATATTTCTGTCGGTGAGTGACATTTGTACTACATGATTTAGAATCAGTGGTAGAAGGTAGAATGGTCATAGAAATAATTTTATGACCAAACTCCAGGAAAGTATGTCAACAGCCCCTTGATCAGTAGACTTGTGTGCTACCAACTGAGTCAAGTCTATACTTATTTATTTTCAACTCGATTATAAAACAAATTTTTTACAACTTATATTAATCACTTTCAAGTTTGCTTCCTGTTCCCCCAGTACTGAGCAAGTAACATTTAGTTTCTTTCTAAAGGAAACAACAGGGTAGGTTTTTTAGAATTAATTTGAACTAATACGAAGCTGGCTATCCAAAGATTACCAGTCAAATGTCGTATTCACTCGGCGACCAACTGAGATAGCTGGATGGGCCTGAGTTTTAATAAGTTTAATATGAGTATCAAATGTTTATTCAAACCTTGGGCTTCTCCTTCCTGTGTTGTTGTATCTTGGTTGTTAGTATCCACAGTTTGTTCTTTAGGTGATGGTGGCGGTGGTTGTGTTTCCATGGTAACAGGTATTGGTTCTGGGGGTACAGGTGGTTGATATCTAGGTTGACATAAAACATGAAGTAAAGCTATGGAGAATGATAGCGCCAAGTTCTCAGCTACTTCATTAGAGTCACTCTGTACTTCAATGGTTCCTGTTTTAAGATCAATACTAGAATCTTGGATGTTAAAACGGAAATTTTCCTGAGCATATGGAAGTGTTATATGCTGCCAGACACCAGAAGCAATCTTATAAAATGATACAGACAATGTGCCTGGAGACCATGGTACTTCTTTCTTTGCTTTCTTTCCTTTTGTCGCTGAAATAAAGAAAATGTTTCAAAAGTTAGTAAAAATGATGAAAACTACAGAAAATTGTATACATGTAGCCAGCATGTTATCCTATAATATAACAATCCAGGGCAGATCCAGGATATTTTCAAAAGGGGTCCAAACTTTCAAACTGTTGTAGAAAAACACAACGCATTAATAATAAAAATATGTAACCACTAGATCTATGTTTAACAAAAAGATGAGTGAAGCAAGCTTGAAAAAATTGCTTCTGCTACTTAAAAATGGTTGACCACTATATCTGGATATGCAATCATGTCTTCAACAATACCTGCCACTAGATGGCATGGGAGACCTATAAGCCATTCCGGCCTGAAAGCATCAGTGATGACCATGAGGCTAGTAATCTTGACATCAAAGAACTAACAAACAGAACTACTTTGAAAGCTGAAGTGAGATAGTTTAGCATTTGCCTTGTATCTACAGTAGGCAAATATTAAAGTCTAGTTCAAGTCAAATAAAGACTATAAAAGATGGTCATAGCATGGAAAGTCAAGAAATAGCTGCACCATGCACGACAATCTAACATATGCTTTCATTAAATGACAGAAAAACCAATGCTTGAACTTATTATTTAGGTACATGTAATTGACTGTCACTAGGTACTAGGGCTTGTTTAATGTTTCTAAAGTACGATGCCATTTTATCAGAGATTAATGACACAAGGAGAACGAGATGTCGCAAAAATCTAAATAGGTTATTGAGACATCAACACGAACAAAAAGCAGGTCACTGAGATATTACAAAAAGCAGATATCATAAAATACAAAACATAGAATTGTCCTCTTTCAGTCTTTGTTCTAGGAACAGTCAATATAATAAAATCACAGACATTTTATGACAACATAATAAAATAACACAATAAATAAAACATAGTCTGTAATTATATATAATTAAGATAAATATGAAAATAACAAGGTATACACTCAAACCTGTATTAGCATTGTAGCAACCTCTATAAATGGTATTGTGCTAAAAGTTTGACCCCGACCTGACCCTTATGCAAGAATATTCATTACATTGAATACGAATGTAGTATTAATGCTTGATTACACCGTGGCTGTGAGGATTATGTGTTGAAATTTAACACATAAACATACTTCTATAAATTTACAATCACTGCCGTGTAGATTCCGTGTGGTACTGATTTTGGTAGGGATATGTGTAGATAATTATTAGATACAAATGAGAAAGGTCAGTGAAACGCACTATAGCTTGATAAAAATCCATAGTATGAACTGGGACCAGACCAACATTCTTGAGTTGTAAATGGGCACTCATAATAGCTTTGGGACATTCCAAAGTAAAATCACAATATCCCTAAGTGGGTTATTTAAGTCAGGTGCCCAATGTCACAGAATGAAAACATTCATAGTCTGAACTGGGACCAAACCCATTTTCTGAACTTTCTGAATTGTAAACAGACCCTGCCATAACGCCATCAAATGAAGCTTGAATACAAAGGAGTACAAGTACCTCTGCTACCCAAGTTTATCTATACTCTCTATAGAAGCAACAAATAAATTACACCTGAATGTTCATGTACAATTATCTACAGTAATTAAACATAGTGTTTACATAATCTTTGCCAGACATATTTTCTGTACTAACACCAGTACCTTTAGTCTCAAGGACGTTATATTCTGAGGAATTACAAGTAATCATAAAACAAGGTATTAACTTATCACTATAATCAGACATGCAGACAGTATAATTATAAAATATTGCTCGTGCAATATTAGACTAAATCTTGTGTGAAAATGTGCACTTATAAATTACATTTTACATTTATTATGTCAATCACACAATCAGGTGCAGATAGGGCATGTTTTCTAGGAGCAGAATGGGACGGGGTCACATAGGGTTTTTTGTCCAGATTTGAGGTTTTTAAAGCTAAGAACACAAATATTATTTTGAATGCTACTTTAAATATTGGTGCAATAGAAATGTACTAAAAAGACCCAAAGAGAAAGAAATAGAAGAAAGAGTCCAAATAACTACCTCGTCACAACTAGAAACTAATTGAATATTTCTTGCAGAAGTTTAAAGGTACATTCTAATCTGATAGCCAAATAACCCAGCCAAAATTCATTTTATTTGCTCCAAATATATGTAACCATGTACTATGTACATTAACCAAGTACTATGTACATTTGTAAATGCTTCTTGAATGAATTTCTGTTCTGTTTTTCTATTCCATATTTTACCATTTTTACATGCAGAAGAAAATCTGATACAATTTCAAAGACTGGTGAACTTGACAAGAAAAGAAGAATGCTAACAGAATCACCTTGTTTTTATATTGGTTTGTTTATACGACATACTGAACTTTCCAACTTCACTATTTTCTCTGGTACCTTTTTGGCATTTAACCATATCTTGACAAGATTTGTGATCAGTTTTTTGTTTCTGAATGAGACTGGGTTGGGGGTAAAAGCAAGTTTTACCTTTAATGTAAAATTTCAATTCAAATCTGTATTAAATTATCCCACATGATTTGTATTTGGTATAGAAACAATCTTAGACATCATTAGGAAGTTAATTCCTTATAACTGTTGCCTTTCCTGGTAATGTACTCAGAATCCTTTCCGTAAGTTTTAATTTCTTTGAGCAATAATTTTCCTAAAGTGGTTTCACTCCACCCAGTTGTAAACAGGTACTGAGAGAGTCATTTGTCTGAAGGTTATTTCAATGATCAAGGATTATCTTACAAGAAACTGTAAAGTTGGCTGTTCTTGGAAGCTGGCTTTTAACTGCACTTCAACTTGTTTAACTTTAAAAGAACATTTCCTGGGGTTTGAATATACTGAAATTCAGGAGATTCAAGAAAACTTTCATCCATATGTATATGACATTTGTACCTTTGAACTGTTCATCATAAATCAACAAAATGCTTACCTGCAACAGCTGGCTGATGTTTTCTAAAACCAGTCCATTGACCCCTAATTAGACCCCAATCTCCGTGTTTATTCTTTATTACAAGGGCTCTCTGATCTTCACCAGGATTTAATGAAAATATCTTCTTTGGTTCTGATAACTACAGAAATAGAAACATTACATGTAGTATATATTAAAATAAATCATAGATATAACATTGCATTTTGTTCCTTGTTAAAAGTACATTGTATTCTGTTAGCTTTTTTTCAGGACATAAAGGCCAAACTTTGTTGACTTTTTGTTGGCCAAACTAAATGTTTTATTTTCTCCCTATGAGGTGTACAGCTGAACAACCAGTAAGCTATAAAAATTGGTAAAGTTCATTTTAGTTAAACTCTCCTATTCAACAGATGATCCTATGATCTAGACAATGCACCAAACCATCTTTCAAGACTCTGGGATGTACTAGTACTACTATTGGACTCACATCTACTGTATGTTCCTTTTATTAATGCTTAAACTAACAGAAAAGTCCATCCAGCATGACAAACTCATAGGATATAAAAAAACACTAAAACCAATTTATACATAAAATTTGCATTAACCATGGCTTCTAGCCAATCTTTTTTTATAAAAAAGACTGATTCTCCAGGATAAATAAAGTGCATATGTACACTAAAAGGATTGTATCATTTGTTCAAAATGTATGCCAAATGCACCTGTTCAAAGGTTGTGCAAAATGAACAGTCATGTTTCAAGTATGGCCACCAGTAATCAGACATATTCAAAAAAGGGAGTAGAGATATTGATAGGACTGCATAACTTCAAGTGAGTTGTGATACTGTCAGCACCAGTTGGGATACAGTAGTAACAATACTAAAATGTACTTGGCACAATAGTAAAATTCAAATGACATGTACTAGTTTTTAAATTGTCTCTTAATTTAATAATCCAGATACTGCAAACATTGTAAAATGAATGACTTACAATTTAACTGTTGTGTTTTATGATTCCTGTATGATACAACACTTGCGATATATGAATTTTTGGGTACAAATCTAATAAAAATGTCTTAAACATCGAAACAAGGAAACTAAAAAAATGATAAGCTTTAATTACAATAAAATTACTTTGTGTTATGCATGATCAATTTTCTCAAAATTTCATTTGACCAACTAAATTTTGGATGGCACAGTAAAACTGCCCTGCTAGCTCAGTCAGAAGAGCACATTAGTCTACAAATCAAGGTGTCTAAGGTTAGATTCCCAGGTGCGGCATACTTTTATAGAGTTTGGTCATGAAATAATTCAATGGCCATTTACCCTCCAACCACAGATTCTAAATCATGCAGGACAGTTGTCAGTCACTGATGGAAGCATGCCCCAAGTAACTGGATAACAACTAAATCTAGAGATTTAGCCTTTCCATGAATGGCAAGTAGGTTGAGTGACAGCCCTGATATCGTGGGTTTAGCGCAATAAGGTCAAAACTCACTCTTTTCTTAAAATTTTTTATAGAGTTACGACTGTTTTCCGCTTAACCCACGATATGACCCATACAATGTGTTGCTACTGTGTTAAACCCAACAAAAAAAGGAAAGTACAGTATAGGTAAGACAAACCTGTGAAGGAAGTGGTATCTGGTCTGAACCAATAAGATGAGCTACAGCTGTCATTCTACTATGATAGAATATTTGTATAGCTGACATCAACAATGGTAAACTATGTATAACACGACATGTAAATGTTACATCTCCAGTATGGTTCACTAACCTATAATAGAAATATATACATTGTATGATTAGTTCTTATTAATGACATTAACTATATTACAGGGCTCGAATTTAAGAAATTCTGAAAATTGCCAGTAACTGATATTTTAACTCACATTTTTTCGCGACTTCAAAATGGATTATAGGTACAAGCACTGACCCCAAAACGGCAGTGTGACGGTGGTGGGAATGTGTGGGGGAGGGTGAATAGGCCAAATACCAAGCCTTATGGCACATGAAATAACAATAGCTCACTCAATAATGTCATCAATTTTACGTTTTATATTGCATATATGATTAGTTGTGCTATTACAATTTGCAGACATAAACTGTGAATGCTTTTTTCATTTTGCGAGTTGCAATAAAATCAACTCGCAAAAATTTGCAAGTTTATACACAATATAGATGTATTTTGATTGTCTCACATAAAAATAGCAACATCTTTGATAATTCTAGTAAACAACGGTAATGAATTAGACACGGTTGATCATGGCAAAATGATAAAACATCGGTCAACAGAAAGTTAGCTATGAATAGAATATGTTGCAACATGTATAAAATGTATGTTGGAGTTCACAGGTTTATCAAATTGTGTTTTTTTTTATTCTAGCCTTTTAAATAAAGTTATCAATATGTGAATGATTATTCTGTCAAATTATACATCATAAGATATAGATTTAACTGATTTATACACTTTAACATAGTTGTGACAAATTATTTATTATAATTCTCATCAGAAAAAAATGAGTTTAATTAGACTTTTAGTACCTCATGTAAGACAAGAAACATGTCCTTATAATATGTCATGCATTGTTTCAATGAGCAGTTTTACAGAATGTTCTTCAAGTAGTTCAAGCCTATGCATTGAAGCATCTAATTATAATAATGAAGATCATCTGTAGGTCACACTCAGCTAAATATAACACAAAGGTGTATCTTTGCCAGGCTGATGGTGTGGAATATAATCATGGCTTTCTTAAAACAAAAAAGTAATTGCATTTTACGGTCAATGTTTCATGCTGATGCCTTTTTACAAATTTTACAGTGATTGTAACTCTTTATAATTGGGCCACTTGTATCTATCTACAAATCGTTTTGGAGAGTTCTTAACTACACAAATGCGCAGCCAACGCATTGACACAACTGACTCGTACCACCCTTACAAGTATCCATTTCAACTGGGAAAGGGTGAAAAAATTACAAGTAAAATTGTTGCTCAAATATATCAATATAAATAGTGCCCCTCAGATTGGATTCAAACCCAGGGCATCTAGATCCCTTAGTGCCATTCCTACAACCAGATTTTTAAGAGGCTCACAGGGAAGATTGGACTTTGCCTGTGATTCCTCTATAAATAAAATCTTTATTATTATTATTATCACTTCTTCTATGACAAAGAATAACAATTTAACAATCAATATACTGAATGCAATTTACTGCCTGATCTCAATATTTCAGTTAAAAAGACTATAGTGGACTCCTTCCATAGTTCTTATTGTCACTCCTTGTATTATCTTGAAAGCTTACAATATTTTCCTTATGGAAGTCACTAACAATATATAATATTATTTTTCCTTCATTTCATGTAGATCTACATGTCATGTTTGTGATTAAACTATGTTCACATACAAATAAGGAAAATTATTTAGAAAATCTCAGCATCTTGACATGATAAGGAAAATATATTAATTGTGAATTTAGTTATATCATAGATGTTAATTATTTTCCTTCATTCTATATACATGTATACATTGTTAATATTCATACAAATGGTACTTAGCATTTTTCTGAAAGAAACATTTTTCTGGAAGATAAGCATTTTCCTTACACACCCTTGTTTGTCAAGGAACTCTCTACAGTAGAAAAAGTTTATAATATTTTTCATAGCATCATGCAATTAAGAAAATTTGCACTAAATATGTAAGAACAATGTAAATTACATTCAAATTATTACTAACATTTTTTCCTTATTTGACTTTAATATTGTTCAATATCAACATTTTTTCATTTATTTAATAATCTGCCACAACCGGAAATCAGACCAGCCCATTATACTTGTTTTTGAAGCATAAATTGACTGATCAAGAATCTATTCTCATAAAAACTAGTATACATCCATCTGTTAGGTTTGTAAACACAAACAATAATTAATTGTGGCCTAAAATATCTAAACTATGTATTTAATGTCATTGAAAAGAGGATAGTAAAGTATCTAAAACAGAAAATTTATCTAAAACTCATTATCTCATTTAGACGGAAAAATAGGAGAAAAAATATGACTCTAACTATTGAATCCAAATACCTGTACATACATTGTGAGCCTTTCTTCTCTTACAGAGATAACCAGACTTCTTGGCACATAGTCAAAGTAAACACATAATTTTCTAGCACTGGCTGGTTGTGAAAATATTTTTCAATAAATAAACTATTTTCTGAATCAGATTGTTACATTATAATATGAGGGATGATAAAAAATTAACAAATTTTGATATCAAAATATAATTATAAAACTGTTCCATAGTTATATAGGGTACAGCATTTCTTGTCCTCATAGCCTTACTTTGCTTCAGAAAATGTTGTAGGTTTTTTAGTAAAGTAATTGCTGATGGACATTCCTCCTCTGTATGTACAGTTATTTACTTGTGGTCATTGGGCTACTAAGGAACTATTAATTAATTACCCTTGAAAGTCTTTTACTCTTTTTACTCAATGGTAAATTGATGCAATGGAATTATTCCATCCTTACTGGTACACATTCACACCTGGATGGAGTGAAGCAATTGCAGGTAAATTTTAAACTCAAAGAAATTCACAGTGCCCATAGCAGAGTTTGAACCTGGGACTTGGATCCCAAACAGCTCATCCTACTGTGTAATACAGTACAATTTTTTTGTGGCAACATAAACTTTGTTAAGTAAAATAAATTTTTAACCAAATCCATAAAACTTTTTGATCGACCCCTTCATGTACAAATTGTATATCATGTTGATTTTTTGATAAAAGATTTATAGGAATTTTTCTTACTGCAAGAAGTCTGTAGTTTGTTTTATAGAATAAATATTATGGGTTTGGTAAGCCAATTACTTGGTCGTTATCTGTCTCAAGTTCTACATCAACAGTGATGAAATGAGCTAAAATATGTGTATGTAAAATATACAGAGATGTTGGTTTAATGGTGTTTTAAGTTATTTTCAGATAGAATGAAAACTGTTGGTACAAAATGAATAAGTACATCAACATCTAAGAGATAGTATGAGTCATTGACATAAATTCTACAGTGCCCACCAAAGGTTTTGAGACATTTTCACTTTGTAGGCTTTATGGTTTATTTTTTTCGTTATGGTTCTTTTTATAGTTGATACTACTAAAGTAGCTTAAAAGTTATGCTTTAGAAAGGAAGAACATTTGTCATGATTTTGAAGGTTTTGGGATATCAGATTATGATGCTGTCATGAAATGTGCTCTCATTTTATTGCCAACCGTACTTAATGTGTTGAAAAAAAATTGGTTTGGAAAAAAATTAATTGGAATTTAAAAATTTGATAAATTTCCTTTGTTTTCAAACTTTTGGTGGGCACTGTATATTTCCCTATAACCAAGACAGCTGTAAATCAACAACACTAAGTCCCAACTTTATCATATGTCATCACTGAAGCAGATGCTTTCATCTCTGACTCAGCAGCCTATTTCTCACCCTAATTGATAGAGATAAGCTCCCTACCTACTACACGATGCTATCATGTATCTTGTATCACACAGTTTCATTAGAACATCATCAATAATTAAGATAAACTTTAATGTTAGTCATTACAAAATTAACAAAAATATGTTGAAATATTTCGGCTGCATCAACATTTGAATTAAGATTCACAGAGGAATGTCAGTAACTGAGTTATGAGTGAAATTTGACATTTTGTTTGTTTATGAATAGGGAAATGTACACTTTGTATGATGTATTAGTAAACAATATTAAACTTGCCCTTAACTTGGTTACAGGTACGGTTTCAAAATTGGGAAAATATCATAATCAATCATTGGATATAATCGGACAACCCTTTTTGATCAATCATTGATTATATATTCGAAACATTTACTCAGGGTTTTCATTCAGGATTTCCGAAAATAACAATAAAAATAAATGTTAACCGACATAAGCAATAAACAAATATTAAAGTTCACAATCAAATGAAAGGATCGATTATTATTATATTGATCATTGTTTAATCCCTAGTTACAGGATAAACTCACCAAATGCCAAACCAATGCATTGAAGGCAACATTGTTTTTAAAGTCAGAACACAATCATTTACAACTCATTTCAATCAAATTAAGAATTAATTATATAACTAGAATAAGAACAATTTCTTGATTTTATCATGGTTCTTTGTATCAACCCAATATTCATATTTAACAAAAAATTACAAGTGAAATCTACTTGAATTATATTTACATTTAAGTGCACAATTAGTAAGAAGACTTAGATCACTTTAAGTTAAGAGAAGGTTTGTGAAATTGGGCCCAGAGAAAGTAAGTCTCAGCACAGATGAGCAAATAGTTTCTACTTATAAAATAGAACAATTTTACGACAGTTCAAAATTTAATGCAGATCAACCAATATCTTGCTGAGACAATATACTTTAGCAAGGAAGGAACATTGTTGACTTGACGTTGTCAAGGTGTCAATAATACCATTTTTAATCGCATTTTCATGTTTTGCAGTACTTTAAACATTTTAAGTTATCATGAAACCATGACCCATCACTTCCCTACTTGATCCAATATAGATGAGAATACATAACAAAGAAAATACAATGTTTGGTCTGTAAGATTGTTTCTATAGATTGCTAATAGCAATTTGTTATGGCTCATTAACTACATAGACAATGTATATTCACTTTTCTTTAATTTCTTTTCTTATGTCAAAAGAAAAAGTTAATGTCCCAGAACACCATTACACAATATATATTGTACAGCATGACCAGGAATAAAAGTACAGCAGGATCACATTGACCTGAGACAAATGAAGTAACTTCACCATGGCTAAAGCTACAGTCCCATAAACATACAAATAGCCATAAGGACACTGACGGGAACTGTGCCATCAAGCTCAGGACTCATACAAACTCTTGCATACCCATATGGACTGTTACATTTTTACCAGGGTCTTTGAGATGAGCCGTGGATACACATATCAATTGCAAAGTCAAATCGTGAACAAAATTGTGGCCAAGTATGGATTAAACTCGCATATCTTCCAGCTAAGGCTCTGTACAGGTGTGTTGTTTTGTGCTATGTGTGTACCGTCACCTTAATACGCAAGGCTTCCTACTGCCTACGGCTGCCTGCATGTATGGGTCTGCAACAAGCCACGATTTTATATGACTGAGGCATAACACATATTTATTGAAGGGAAATGATTATTAAATGATTATATTTCTTCCCTCAGGTAAATGGCTGGCTAACTTGAACAACTTTTCAAGTAACTTTTCTTACTCAAGTCAAGATGCTAACTTTTCTAAAAAAAGCAGACATTTTCTCTGTATTTATAAGGAGATACAGCAAACATATGTCTGTACAGAGGAAATCAATAATATTCCTGCATTTTATGGATGGATATAAACATGCTGCTGCGGCAGGGAATCAAACCCAAAACACTTGACTTAAAGTCTACAATGCTGCCATTTTACCACAACAGTATCAGAGTGTAATGAAGAGCGGGTTTAGCCAAGCGGTTACAATGTTGCACTGGTTAAGTCATTGGTTAGCCAGCTCCATGTGTGTTGGAATCCTATCAAAAACCTACTCTGTTGTTTGCTTAATAAGCAATAAACTTTACTAGCTTAACCTACTAGCTCAGAACTGGGGGACCAGAAAGTGGACTCGAAAATTATTAATCTAAGTTGTAAGAACTTGTTTCACAATCAAGCTAAAATAAATAAGAAAAACTTGAGTATAATGAGTACAGAGGATGTTTTCACAGTAAGAGTACAAATGAACCAGACATTTTCTACTATTCTAAGAGGCACTGAGTACATTACTTCAGGTAAAAAAAGAAAACACAGACAGCGTATCTTAATGAATAACCTAAGTTCAAGGAATGAACTATTATATCTCTGGTTCAACTCATTACCTTTCACTTAATGATTAAATGTGTAGTCTACTTTTACCCTTATCAGTCTAGATGTCAGAACATGTTCTGTGATATGTTTCTGTGCCAAGATACTAACCAAGCTTACCAACATAACACAACTTGATTCATCCCAAACTTTAAAATATCAATCAGCATCTACTTGGGAATTTTTTCAGTTTTGTACAAAATATTGAATTATTGTTTATACCAAAGAAATAATTTCATTTAAGAAATTCCAGACAAAATTTTAAGATTATTAGTACATTCCCTGTGACAAATTGAACACAACAAGAAAATTATTCAGGAGGAATCTTACAAAATAATATAATTAAATTTAGTTAGAGCAAAAATTTAAAGAACTAAGAACCAGAGCTCTGTCTGTACAAGAAGTTTACTATTCCTGAATAATATTTCTTTGAAAGCACTCATTAAGTATTATGTTTTTATTTAACAAAGTATAGACAACTGAATGTTATATCTTAAATAATGAAATAAATACATGTATAATTAAATTTTAATCAACTGTCATTGGCACATAAATTAACCCCACCGATTTGAATACAGTCACTACAATACTTCTGTTGAGCATGAATATATCAAGTATTATATCAAGTATTATATTAAATTACTGGGGTTAATGTATGTGCCACTGAAAGTTGAAATACAACAATTTATCTTAAAATAAATGTTTATTATAATTTAATAGAATGTTATAATAATAGATGCTTTGTTTAATTATGGAAGCATTGCCTCAGGGCTAACATACCAGTACTTTAAACATTGAGCTATCAAATCCTACAATCTAACACACTCAGGTACACAACATTTTTCTGAGATTTCTTCCACAGCTACTTCATATCCTAGTTAATGTTATATTTTCTAAGCCAAGCTAAATTCTTAGATCAGATATTTATGTTTATATTTCATTCATCAATCCAGCATAGATTAGAGTCTTGTTTTCACTATAAACTGTGTGAATAGCATGACTTGATGATTACTGTTGCTAGCATTACAAATCATATGCCAAATATTTTCAAAGAAATGCTTTACAAAAACATTAGAAACAGCAAAGTTCCAGCTGTTCGAGACAAAAATCTGACTAGATTAGGGGTATAAAAACACAAGAAAAAACATGGAGTATTATTTTTCTTCTAAAAAATGTAAGTCTTATGTCTAGCTAGTATTGTTGCTAGACAAAATACAATGTCATATAACCTCAATTAACATGTTACAACTAAATATGACATCTTCGTAAAACTAGTAGACTGAGTCACTGGCAAATATAGCTTGCTTATACTTGTATAAGGTCAGTGGTGCTTTTCACAAAAATTCTTATGAAAAAATTATAGTCTTTGTAACTTCATATAATTAGCACTTCAAAGTCAGACAGATAATAAGCATAACTATGATTTAATATTAAAAAAGTATACACAATTCTACACAATTTGTATAAAATATTTAGAATTGATAAGCTAAAAAATAAGTGTATAATTAATGTTTCTTGCTTTTGACTAACAAAGATTTTTTTCGTAAGAATTTTTGTGAAGAGCACCACAGTTCTAGAGATTTAGGTCTCTCAAGAGACTGAGAAAAGTCTTAAGGTCAGACAGACAGGATAAAAGATGAAAATTGTCAGGATTAGGGTTAAGGAAGGCATAGCAGACCATGGAGTAAACATCAAATCAACCAAATCGAAGCATACATTGGTATGACCACAATAACTAGTCTCAATCAGGAACTTATACTATTATAAATATTGATACTTGAAAAGCCAATTTTAGTATGTACTAATTGTTCCTCATTTAGCTTGATAATGGAACTTTAGTTCTTTAGTTTCCTGGTCCCCCAGTAAGTTCCTAGCATAATATTGTTACCACATGGCTATCAATGCTACTAAATGAATATTGGTTTCAATTTCTGATACCAAAAAAGTTTAAGTTAGAATTAGTGTAAGGTATATAAGCAATATTTCTAAATTTTGCCATTAAATATATAAACACCTATCTAGGTTATGAAATGTTTTATACTGAGAAGATTTATAATAGTTATCACTATGGAGCTGTGCATGATTACAGAAAAAGCAGCCCGGCTAGCTCAGTTGTAGCACTCAAGTCTACTGATCGAGTGATCGTTGGTTTGATTCCAGGGCGGGGTATACTTTTGGGGAGCTGGGTCATGAATTTTTTTCTATGGCCATTCTCCCTTCTACCATAAATTTTAATTATGTAGGGCAGTTGTCACTGACGAAAGTATGCTCTTAGTAGTTAGTTAACAGCTATATCCAGAGATTTAGCCTTTCCAGAAGGAGTGAGTAGGTTGACTGACTGTCGTTATATGATCTATACAATGTGTTGCTACAGCGTTAAACCCAACAAACAAACAAGATTACAGAATGTTTTACATTGAAAAGAAAGCAGTCAAAATACTTTGATTCACAATTTAGCAGTTTGGAATTGTAAGTATATCATAAAGTGATATACAGTAAAACTCGGATATAACATACTCGGTTATAACATACACTCAGTTACAACATACCATTTTTTCTGGCCCGTTTTTCATCCTGATATATAACATACTTATAATGCCAAATGGATATAACATACCTCGGTTAAAACATACCTTTTTTCTATGGCCCAGCGAGTATGTTATATCTGAGTTTTACTGTAAAGCACATAGCACAAATTTCTTTATCTTAAAACAAGTTAACACCTGGCATTGTCCAAGTAGTCCATGTCATATCATATACATTGTACCTTTATTCTAAATGTATTACATTAATTATAAAATTGAACCATTGTAAATAGGGATACAAACTTGACTAGACTTCTTGCTAACTGCAATAATCTAACACAAAATTTGCAAACCAGCTTTTACAAAAAAACCTAAAAAAAACCTGTGCACCTTCTAACTAAGAACTGTCATACTCTTAATACAAAACGCTGTTTATACCATTTTAAATAATTAACACTGAATTGGTTGCTGTGGTAGCAAGTAGCTTGCCCTGACTAAACCAATTTTTAGATACTTCTAAATGGCTCTAAAGCATGCTTCTCTAATGTCCAAATATTCAAAAACTAGATTTACAGACAAAGACTTCATTCCTTGGAAATATCAAACTCCACATGTATAACTCACAACTAATTTATGAAAACAATTTTTGTCAAGTTAGTTTAACTAGGGTAGCCTTCATAAACATCTGGTAAGAATTAACAGAGGAAACATTTCCCCATGGGAACTTAAAAGCCACAGTTAGTACTTTTGAATGCTAAATATAACATAAACAACAAATGTATCATGAGTTACATGTATATTTAATGAGGCCATGATATCCTGATTAAATTATGTTTCTATTTTAAGTTGTTATCTAACACAAATAGAGGATTGGTATAACATAGAGATTTACTTGGTGAACTCTGGTAGTAAAGAACAACAGAATTAATTTCAAATATTTCATGGAACCTTTGATACTTTTATTGTAGACTAAATATACTAAAATTTCATGAACTTTTATCAAGTGATTCTTAGAATATCCAACAATCAAACTGTAAATCTATAAAATCACCATAATAAGGAGTCATCTGAGCAAAAACTATTATCAGTATTAACTAGTTTATAACAATATGATTCAAACCTATATTATACGAATAAACTTAAGTTATAATAAAATAACATTGAAGCTCTATGCATAACCATTTATTCTTAAAATTGTATTGGTCTAAGAACTTTTGAAGGGTTCTGTACTACATGACATGTTACTGCACAATCTTGTATATAACTCTTTTTTACCAGCAGCGTGTTCAATTACCCTGAACGTTTCGAAACGTTCCGTAACGTTAGGGTTGGGACAACTCAACCAAGACAACTCAACCTGAGAAAACTCAATACCTCACTAACTGTTTGAGTTGTCCAAACTTTGGGTTGACTTATCTATGGGTTGAGTTGTCTACGGGTTGAGTTGTCCCGTATCCATGACCTTCGCTAATAGTCGTTACCGAACACGCTGCAGGTTCATTAGGTGCTCACGCTAAACAATACTCTCAAATATTTCAACGCATCAACACAACTCAAAATTACGTGATAAGTTTATATATAAAATTCTACACCAAGATATCAGGCTAACATTTCAAGTATTCCCTCAACATCATGATATAACAATAAAAATCTCTATGTGTAAAATATCTCTGTCATTATAATATACACTGGCGCCTCATATATCAACACTACTTAGAATATCATTGTACAAAATTTATCTTCATGCCAAACTTAATAATATTGAATTAAACAGGATGAAGGAAAAATTTAAGAAGCAAAAAATTTAAATCAGGTTGAATTAAAATGTATCAGCACAAAACTAGTCTTAACTATACATGTACAGTCTGGGTTCAGCTGTCCCAGACAACTTAAATTTTGATTAGGACAACTTGTTACTGCTACTGAACCTTTGGTTCAAACAAGTAAATAAATAGCTGGTTGTCCAACTATTTAACCATTGAACTTAAATATAACTTAGTGTTTATATGTATTAAGTAATGGATGCCAATTTTATATCTGTAATTAAGTTCTATCTTGTGTTTTAATTGGAAAACATACAAGGTAAGCATGGCAGCTGAAATTTAATTCTGTGACCTGCTGAAGAAGGTCAGACAGATCTTTAATTGATTAATTTGGTATAGAGGCTGACAATTTGCTGAATTCAGCTGATTTGCTGCAATTTTGCAGCTTTGTGTAAAACCATAATGGAATAAAATGAATTAAGCATATACATTCAGTGCCCTCCAAAAGTTCTAGCACAAAATCCTGTTTTAAGGATCAATTGACTCACATTTACCAAATTTTTATTGAATAAAAACCTAAGATACATCTAAGCAAACTCCAATATCATCATTAATTATTTTTAACAAATGTTTCACTAATTAATATAAACCATGTTTATCAATCTATGTTACATTTAGATTTAACCTATATAAAAATACTTGCGATATGCAAGATCAGTTTTTTTCCTAAAAACATTCATTTGTTCAAAGACTTCAGGAGGGTAGACTATTATAAATTATGTATGACTTACTTGTGTGAAGCAACAATACATTGATTGTCTTTTCCAGTTGGTAACCTTGGCAACGGTATAGGTCCCCACATCTGTACAATCTGTTCTGGCATTATACAGAACCTAGATTCAAAATTCCCAGGATTCAAATACAATAGAGTAGGCCCTTGTTTAGGTGGCTCTATGGTTGCTGTAAATGTAGCTTTCAGATTTTGTTCATCATCAATGGTTACCGTGTCAACCAGGTTAGAAGCATCTGATTTACCCATTGGTATGTTCTCAACAACAGGCATCAGACTAAAGATTTGGTGTCCCATCTCCTCATCATGTCCTGCACAAGCAAAACCAATCTGTTGTGACATATTAAACATTATTCTATCATAGTCCTTAGTGTCAAATACAAAATGAGCTAATCCCTTTTTAGTGTTTTCAAACTCTATCTTTTTCTTGTTACCTTTAAATTGTTTAATCATTGGTCCTTCTTTCTCATTATATCCACCGTAAGCTAATCTAACACTGTATTTATTAACCTCCTCAGGTAGTCCTTCAACCTGTACTTTATCTAAGTTTACTATAGCCTTTTTGGTACTAAAATTGTAAGTTTCAACTGGTTCAATCATTGTCATTCTCTCACAAAGCACAGGAGGATCACCACGAAACATGGCACCAAATGTCATTATACTGTCACCAAAAAGTTCTTTCCAAAGGTCCCTAGTTCTCTGATCAGCTTGAATCAATCTAGAGCCCGGAGACCTATCATTAACTGAATCATCATGAGCGAGAACTTGTCCAAGTACTTTAACAGTATCATGTCTGTATACAGAAGGATGAAGCTGATGGGAGTGCCACATGACATCTATGTCATAACATGGTACCAAGAACTCTTGTGGATTCTGATGTTTTAAGAAAAGAAATCTCTGATAACGCTTCTGTGCTGCTTTAAGGAAATGTTTGTCATGGTAGTGAGTCAGGGAAGTTTGGTAATGGAACACTCTCTGTCGACAAATAGATCCAAATATATTATACGATGATTTCTGTTGGTAATTCTCTTCAGGAATCGTAACTTCAGCTGGTGCAGCTGGTGCATCTTGTTCAGCAGCTGGTGCAGCTTGTTCAGCTTGTTCAGGAACAGCTTCAGGCTGCTGTGGAGTGGCTTCTGTAAAATAAACAATAAAATATTGTAATATTGTAAAATTTAATTAAATTCAGGGTAGAACTTGTTTTATATTATCAGTAATGTTTATATGTCCATCAAAGTTTAGTTGTAATTTACATCAGTAATATAAAATTCGAGTAAGCTTACTAGACTGTTTGCTCATTAACAGACTTTATTGGAATTGAAATATTTGGTTTTTCCCCTGCAATACAAACAAACTTTCACTATCACAATGAAAATATTTGAGCATTTAATCCATATTACATGCTTCTCAGCAATAATGTGAGTACCACCCGCACATGGATGGAAAAACCCACAAATTTTAGTACCTATTTAGGTCTATTAAGACTTTTTTGACATGTTGTAGAGGCAGGTGTATTAAATCAAGTTTCCTCAACATTTTATTCACACAGAACTTTGAACTTATACAAGTCAATCTCATTAAAACTCTATACAAACCATTGACTGTAAAAAGTTAAAAAAATCTACTCAAAAGAAGCAGCGAGTGATATAAAAGCACAGGTCATCTGGTTGGCAATATTTTATCCAAGATAGACCCAATCATTCAGCTGTCTTACAATGATATACCAGCGAACAATAACAATTTTGTTAGAAATGTTTAATGATGGCCCCCATGATTATCTGAGACAAGTGTGTAGTGCAGCCATCTCAGAGATGTTCCACATGCAGTGACAAAATAGAAGCTCATTCCAGAAAGTGCACCCAAAAAGCATGATTCAACCATTGTAAAAGTGAACAAAGGTTGGGTAAATTTGTAAGACTATGTTTTAGTCATGTAATAAAGTACAACAGCTTGGACTGGAGAAAAAACTCTCAACCAATCAAAGTAAAGGAAATACTTGAAGTTTTGTAACACAAAGTTTACCTTCTGTATTAGTTGTATCATTTGTTTCACCTTCAGCTTCTGCTGTCTTATTTTCATCATCACCTTCTTTCTTTTCTTCATCTGAAATAGTGGCAATATAAATGTTATAAGAGCAGTCCATGGATAGAGTGCATGACAATTTTAGGAGTTTGTATAAACAAAAGCAAATATGCAGACATGCAAGGCCATTGAAATGAGTACCACATGCTTGGCTTGACAAAAACTGCTGACATACAAATCTTTACAAAAACCAATTAATCAAAAGAGCTTACAACTGCCTTTTTCTTCACAATAATATTTGAACTGAATAAGTTAATGTATAAGTACCATATATTCTCTGTTACATGCCCCTTCCCTAATACCCCCCCCCCCCTTTTGAAAAAGCTTTTAACCTAAAATTAAGCACAAACCCTCACCCACAGACTGACAACCGCCCTTCTTAATACAGAAGTAGGCAGAATGCCTGTACAAAATTTTTCATGGCGGAACTTCATGAAGTTAAGCAGGTCCTGCCTGGAAATCAAACCAACAAACCCTGATTTGTTGTTAGACACACTATGGACTGAGATAACCAGCTGAGATGTTGAATGAAGTTAGTTCCTCAAAGAGATTGTACTGTTTTCTGGTAAAATGTAGTATGGGCATTTTATTTATGATGTTTTGTAAAAATTGTATCAAAAAAGTATTACACATGTAGTTGCAACTTTCTGCACAAAACCATAATCATTCCAATAGCCGTTTGAAAATTAATCATATTGTGTGTGTTTTTCTCTCTCAATAAACAGCTAGGAGAAAATCTTTCTTTTGTGAAGATGGATATATTTTAGAGAGAAGCATTCAGGATTTTATCAATACAAATATTCAAGTAAAGATATTTCAAGAAAAATCATGACACAAAATATAATTATGAATCCTATTTTCAATGTGCAGTATAAATGAGAGGATATTTGTGTGGGAATTTTATTTCTACTATTTCGATTGTCTGTCTAGCCACAGAAATTATATCTGCAAAATATCTTACATAGAACAATAAAATTGAATAAATAATGATTAAACACAAGCATAATGGATCAAAGTAGGATATGCTTGCCACTCAAAACAATATCCATAATATCCAAAACAATATATAACATACAATTGTTTGTCAAAATATGCTGTATTGTACCACAACACTAATTGCCTGATTGGATGAAATAACGTTTTACTCAAAATTTGAAGACTGCAAAGAAATTGTCAACAGAAAGAAAACATGCATTTTTGCTGAAAAAAACCCCCATAGAATTCAGACCCCATAGGAATCTATATTATGTTCCTATTGTTGAAATTTTGAATTTTACAATCTGCAGGTTTTAAAGAACTTCAGTCCTGCATTCAGTTACCGCGAACGTTACAAAACGTTCCGTAACGATACATTCGGAACTCCTCGGCCATTTGCTACGAATAATCTCGGACATATTTAGACGCTATTTTGAAACTATAGGTGATAAAGTAAACAAATATATAATCGTTTAGGCATTGAGTGATGTTTCGTTTTTAGTCCATAAATTTTGAAACATCACTCATTGCCTTAACGATCTCATATTTGTGTATTAGATTAGGTTATTCACAGCGAATGGCCGAGGAGTTCTGAATTTATCGTTATGTAACGTTCTGTAACGTTTTGTGTAATTGAACACGCTACAGATGCTATGTATTGAACTTAATATTTTATGGTAATATTTCTAACTTCAGAACTGGGAGTCTGGGACCCATTAACTACAACCTGGGACTGTTTATGTTTTATACAGGAATGCAGTTAATATTTTTTCATTTCAATGAAAACATGCTCTGGTGACATAAAATATGGATTAAAGCAGACTCAAAAACATTGTATTAATTAATTAAACTAATCATCATTGACAATATAACATGGTATTGGTATGATGGATTTAATAATGAATAGAAAGGTTAGCTCATAGCATATGTTTCATTTAACCAATTCTGAAATTAACTTAAGGTAGAATTTCACAAATGCACAAAAACCTTGTACAATGCTGAGCATAATGGGAAGACTCATGTCTCTCAATGTCATGCGGATGTTATGTCAGGTAGAAAATTAAGTTAATCCAAAACCTGTCAATGTTTCAAAGCTGATTGTGATGTTTTTCATGCCAACTCACACAATGTTATGTCAATAAGGCACATTAGGGAATTCTACCAAATAAAAAAGTTCAATGATTATAGACCTTTATTCAAGTAGACATGGTAACTTCGACATGATACAAACTATATTAATGTAGATGAGACGTTAAAAGAGAGATGTATCCCCTGTCAGGATGAGTTAGGAGAAATCCATCATGAGAACTATCAGGAGCCATCAGACTACTGACACCAATCATAGACAGTACAATAATCTATTTATCTTTCTTAATTTAGTCCACCCTTCATCAAATAGATCCCAGGCTTAGCGCAAAATGGTTGTTACTGAATTATCAAAAAGAGCAAGTTACGACCATTTTTCACTAAGCCTGCGAGAAGTTAGAATGTCAGAAGTCTAACAAAGATAGTAAATGAGACATAAACTAGACAGTCTCAGTGTATAGAAATATTTCATCATCTCACATCTTTCTGATGTCTGCAGCACTATGTCTAGCATTCATAATTAATTAGATTTGGTCTAGTGGAGTTTTTTACAAGCAGTAATCAAAATGTAGATTGTATTATGATGGTAAGCATGGCTAGACATAAATTTTTTAACTAAGTTGCCCGATTGGACAGCAACTGATTAGACAATCGGCTTTGGCTTTATATTTTATTGGCTTTTACTTTCCCAAACCAAATGTTTACTAGCAGTTACAAGTTGCCCAAACCCAAATATAGGTCATCAGGGGCAATAGGACACCTATGATAAGAAGCCCTTGTTAGGAAATGTATACCAGCAGTTTTCAATAAAAACTTCAAGCCATTTGACCTCTATGTGTTGCTGCGACATTAGCCTTCAGCAATAGATCTTGTTTTTGATAGAATAATATCTGATATCCAAGATAAACATTTGTATCAATAACAAGAATGTCAAGTTGACCCTAAATTCATTAATCAGTTCATGAGATGCTAACATAACATGAATTTTCTTGCAGTCTTAAGTATTTGCAGTAATTCAAAGATTAATGTCAACGAATGTTAGGGAAAATCTTAAACACTCAGACAAGGGTTTCTGTGCTTTTTTACATTAATAACTATAAGCACCACTTTGATTTTTTGATGGTTATACAGTCTTTCTCATAAGGAAAAATTTCAGCTTATCAAAACTTTCCCTGTACTGTCTGTACTTTGATTTATATCCTTTAACAAAAGTCTTTTATTTATCAGGGAAAAAGTGAATTAAAATTACTTTTACTTTAATTGATATAGGAAGATCAAACAGCTTTCCTCATATACATGTTCTAATGCTAAGCAGTGTAAGCACTATCCTTAAAAGTCATGGGTACCATAAAATGTCATTCTTTGAACCAAAGAAAGCAGACAAGATAATCACACAATCCTTTATATGTACATTAAAGTACCAGTATATTTAAGATCTCGAAATTAATGGATAGAAAGTTAATCAAGACTCTTTCCTTTTTACAGTCTAAAATATGCGGCAGGTGTTTGAAGTTCTACATATTAAGATTACTTCACAAGAAGAATTAACATCTTTGGGAACACTATCACATAGAGAAATGATTCTAGTGTATTGAGTGATTCTGTAAGCAAAAGTAATGTAATGTATGGTACATTATGCTGCATTCCAACAAGTTTTCAGTCATATAGTGCAAGTGGTCCAACTTACACTTCATGGAGAGTTTGATCTCTCAACCCAAGCTTCCAACCCAAGCATGCCTGACATCTACCCTACCCTACATTGATAGAGAGGTAAGAGGAAGAAATTGCTAAAAGAGAATATCTTATGACCAATGCTATTATGGTATGTAAATCCTGTCTAGGAATCAAACATAAGCTTTTAACCTAGTACTCGGAACAACCCTCATCAGTGACTGACAACTGCCCTACTAGATACAAGGGGGAAGAAGTGGATTAAAGAAAATACTTAAAATTTATGACCAAACAGCAAGATAATGTATTTGGCTGGTTAATGTTGGAAAAGCATTTTTCGTGACTTTATAGTCTGATTCTGGTGTGCAGAATTCAGAGTTAGTTATTTAAGTTGTTAACAATCAAGTTTGAATAAGCTACTAGTAGTTTAAACAAAGTGCATGTAAAATAACCGAAAGGACTTCAGATAAGTACAGTAGCTTACAGATGTGAAAGACTAACTATTAAATCAGCTACACTCAGGTAAAAACCAAACCCATGATATAAGTTGAGTAGACAAACATTGTAATATTCTAAATTCAAATATCACATACCTTTACTCTCTCCCTCTGTTCCCTCTTCAGTCTTCTCAGTAGTTTTATCTTCACCACTCGTATCATTAGCTGGTGGTTCCGGTACACTGACTGGTTCTTCAACCTTCTCTTTATAAATTAGATCAATCTCAAAAGGTTCATTAGGGAACTTAGCAGTCCAATATTTTCTTGATTTTTCTAATGATTTCATTCTATCTTTCTCACCCATTACCTTATGGTCAACAACAAGTCCAACCAATGCTTTGCAATCTGCCTCATACACTAGTGGAGCCAACAAATGACAATGCCATACCCACTCAATATCTAATGGAGCTGCTAGACATTCCTTCTTGTGCTCAGCAGCCATTGGTAACCAAAAACATTCATATCTTCTGATAGCTTTTTTAAATAACCATTCTTCATACAGGGTGCAATGTTTGTTTACAGAAGTAACAAAATGAAGTTGTTTCAATGTTGCTTCTACTAAATCAACTCCAAATTTGATCTTATTTTTGAAATTTTTCTTATTTATCTTTGGAGAAACCTGAGCGCTTAGAAGAGATCTATCAGCATCACCTGTTGGAGAAGGCTGAGATGTTGGTCCAGGGCTGGCAGGAGGACTTGAAGATGATGTACTTTCTACAACTTGTGGAGCTACAACTGCCACAGGTTGAGATGATGGAATAACAACATGCTCTGGTCTTCCACTGTTGCTAGTTGACAATGGTTCAGGAGTTGGTACTGGTTCCACTTCAGGCTTTACTTCCTGTTTAACTTCAACAGGTTCAGGCTGTGGGCTGACAACAGCAACACTTATAGGAGCACTTATCTCAACAGGAGAATCAAGTTCTTTACTTGGACTCTGTTTACTAGGCGTAGAACTTCCACTAACTCTTCTTAAAGGAATGTTGTCATCTAATGGTGGTGGCGGTGGTGGTGTATCTTCTTGTAATGGAGGAGGAGGAGGAGGAGCTTGCTCAGCATCTACTGGTTTATTATCTATGATAATATCTGGTTCTGATAAACCAATCTGAACAATAGGAACATTTGGTTCTTCTGGAGTTACTTCTGGCTCAGGTACTGTCTCAACTACTGGCTCTGGTGCAGCCTCAACAACTGGCTCTGGTGCTTGTTCTACAACAGGCTGTTCTGGTGCAACTTCAACAACTGGCTCAGGAACATCAACTTTTGGTTCTGGTACTGTTTCTACTTCTGGTTCAGGCTTGACTTCAACTACTGGCTCAGGTGCCGCAGCAACTACAGGTTCCTGAACTGCTTCAACTACTGATTCTGACACGTTTTCTACAACAGGTTCAATTTCTGGTTCAGGTACCACATCATCTTCTATGTTTCGTTGAACATCAGGTTCTACATTAGTTGGTTCTACAACTGGAGGAATACAAGCCTCAGTATGTTGTTCTGGTTCACATGGAGATTCAAGACTATCTACAGGTGAGCCCAATGGGTCATTGCTAACTTCCTCTGGTACATAAGGTTCACTTACATCTATAAGTTGACCTTCACTCATCTGTTCAACTTCTTCATTTTGTTGATTGTTCTGTATTTCCACATCAACTTCTTCCTTTAATCCACCATCAGACACAAGTTCTTCTTCAGAAACATCTTCATCAAAAGGTTTAGATGTATTCACACAAGGAGGAGGCTCATTAGGGCACTCACTATCACTTACATTCATTATATCTTCATTCTCATCAACACACTCTATATCACCAACTTCTTGTTCTGGATCAACACTAGATTCCATTACAGGATCAACACTTGACCCAAATGGATCATCATCAAACTCATCACCAGTGTTACCTCCCACTGAAGGTGGGGGTGGGAGATCAGGTACTATCTCTGGTGGGGGAGGTAATTCATCTACTTCATCAATATCTTTATCATTAATGTTAGTATCATCATCTTCATAACCACCATTTACTGGTTCAGGTTCAGGGTCTTCCATTGGTTCACTATGACCATTCTGTACATCATTCTCTGTATTCTGTTTATTTATTCCATTTAAAAAATCAGAATCCGGAGGTGGAAGGTCATCATCATTACCATTGACAACAGAAGTTGCCTCCTTAGTGACTGGCACTGGTTCTAACACAGGTTCTGTTTCACTCATTATTTTGATTCATTTGTTTGTCTGAAAATAGAACAGAATTAATAATGAGATTCATTTTCCATAAAATAAATCATTTTTTTATCTTAATAAATCCAACATAGCCAGATAGGAAGAAAAAAAACATTATACTGAGAGGTACAGAAATACATAGATCATAATAAAATATTATCTTCTCTTCCAACTGAAAGAAGGAGATGAAAATAATAAAGAAAAAGATTCAGACTCAGACAAATACTAAATTTATCAATTTAGGATGCAGTATAAATTAAATCAGACTATCAGTGTACTGTATAGGTCATTTAGGATAACTTGAGACAAAACTAAACAATATTCTATGGCATCAATGTCTCACATTATCCTAAGTTGTAGAATTTATGTGAAATTGACAATTAATGAATTATTATAATATTTATATAGTGACTTCCAAAAGTCATTGGGAAAAAATCCAATTTTTATGATAAGTTGATTTACATTTATCCATGAAAAAAAGAAGCAAAGAGTCATCTAAGCTAATTTAAATATCAGAATTAGCTAGTTTATCAACATATGATTAACTATGTTACATGAATAAGCTTTAAACATAGTAAAATTAAGAGCAGTATGCGTAATAGTCCTAGAACTTTTGAAAGGCACTGTATTTTATCAATGGATAAGTTATATTCATTTCAAGAAGTATACCAAAACAAGTAAATCTGTGAGCTAATGCTCACTAGTGATACCCCCGCAAAAATCTAAAAATATGCGACAAACAGGAAGTAGATGAGCAAGGAGCACGAAATCGCTTTACACCACATGGGACTATGGGATGAAGCAATATGCAAAGTATTAGGCTGCTGCATGTTATAGTTGCTGAGAAAACTGCGACGGAAATTTTGTAGCGGACAGACAGACGCACGGACAAGGGTAAAACAGTATACCCCCCTCTTCTTCGAAGCGGGGGGTATAATGAACTGTTTTTTTGTACTGAGCTAACTGTTTATGGATGCCAACTGGTACAAATTGACAAAGTTAGCTAAATGTCACAACTGAAATATGATACATTTATATTATCATATACACGAGTACAATAACTGTGAGAAGCACTCAGTTAATTAACTATGATATTAATTGCAGATACAACTACCAAGGACATGTATAATTAATGTTCTGATCATAGTTAGATAATATTTTATATATTATTTTCTATATCCTGGTACTATTACATTAACAATGATGAAATATCAATTAGCATCAGTTTCACTCAATAAGAATATTGTTTATATATACAAATGTACAAGAGAAAAGTTATCATCAAACATTTACATTATATATAAACAGTTCAGGACAAAACTAGTCTAACTACATGTAAATAAGAAGGATGTAGACTAGTTTTGCGCTGATCCAGTTATTTATGTTATAAATTCATCATATAATGTACATGATGTATATAAGATAACAATACTTCCATCCACAATAAGCTAGAACCATCTACTAATGATAACATGATACATTACATTAAATATAGAGAGTATAATTAGTAAGAGAAAACTATAATTTATTATACATTGTATTTTGATGAATGTTATGAATGTAAAGTATAAAAGAGAATATTCAATCAAGTTTGTCAAATCAGCATCTAACGTGACATACAGTAATAAACAAACATATCTCTGGCATTAATCATTCTGTATCTAATGATAGATCAAGACATTAATCCTGGGAAAGTGATTCCAGCAAAACAATTTTATAACTATAACAAGTTGAATATCCTCTTTCATAAATGTACATTGAGTCTATGGTTTAGAGCTTATAGAGGTACTAGGTTCAAAGCACGCTAGGAGACCTGCTTGTTTCATTCAGCAAGAAATTTACCTGCTATATAGAAATCAACCTATAGCTTTAGCCTGCCCAAGACCAAAGCGTAAATGGGTACTGTGATGGTCACCTGCATGAAGGTGACTTCAACAATCAGTGGACATTATACAAGAATGAAAGTACATTGGCTTGACATTGTATAGAACTTTAATTCATCAAATGAACTCTCAAAAAAAAAGAATAAATAAAAAATAACCTTCAACAGAAATTAGTCTCATACAGGTAATAGAAGGTGAGGTCACACTTCTAAATATATAGGATACCATTAACTTGAAACAGGAAATGTTTGTTTTCACCCAATAAAAACCCATTAATAAGTTTTTAATAATTATTCTAAAGCTGAAAAGCAGGGAGCTGCACCATGGCTGACCATGCCCATTTTCTCTTTTTCCTGCCATATTGCAACCCTCTAAGCAGATATAGTTACATTAAAACATGAACCCTCAAGTGTCCATTGTCCATAGTTACTTTAAAACATGAACCCTCAAGTGTCCATTGTCCTTTTTCCCTATATAACTATAACTGTCATGTCTTCAAGTACCTGTATAAGACTAGGTATCACTGTAGATCAGAAAAACTAACAAAACAACAAACATAAAACAACAATAACAGAATTTGTTTCAAGTTCACTGGTGATGATTGAGTAATTATATGTAAGATTGAAGAAAACATTACCAGAGTAATAAGTAGGTTTTATTACAACATTATAAACATCTTAGAAGAAACTAATAGTACACATTGATGTGTTAGCGCTAAAATAGCCTATCTACATGTGAAAAGCTGTATGTAGATCAGTATTGCACTGACCGATCATTACAAGTAAAAGTAAATGTAAATATAAAAAGAAAAATGTAGAGTAGTTTTGTAATAACCCATCAAACAGTTCTGTTGCCTAAATACATGTAAATAAAGAAACATGTTATTTTGTTTTGTTCTGACCCATTGCAAAGTTGTGTTTATTATATAAAGAAATAGACTTCTGGATTTATATGAATAATATTTTGTGAACATGATTTAAGATATGTTATCTATGTCACTGGTATGCTACATAAGAAATAGTATGCACCACTGAGGGCCTCCTGGTCTAATAATGACCGACAAGTCAGCCCTATAACATAAAGTGGACTGAAGCTGAAGTCTACTACATGTATATGTTAGTGGGCTGATTGAGTGTCACTATTAGACCAGCAGGCCCTCAGTGGTGTGTACTATTACTTATATCATATCGCACATTTAATGCTTGTTCTTTGCAAAAGCAAAAGAATAAACGTTGTTTAACATTTAATAGGTCAAAAGTAATAGCATAAACTTTGTTCACATGGGTGCCGAAATTTTTTGCTCCCCGAAAATAACAAAGTGGGTAACAGGTCACTAAACAAGCATTTGGTTGTATTGACAGGGTATGACGTCAACTGGCAAATATCACATTATAATGGTCTGCTGCCGAAACATGGTGAAATAACGCCAGCTATGTTTTATATACATAAAGAAACAATTTTATGTAAGGTATAATACATGTACATATTTGCCATACTAACAAGAGCTAGCTCACCGAGAGAGGCTAACTAAATATCTTTTCTTTATGAATGGGAATGAAGGATGAGGGTTTTTGCAAGATGAAGATATCTTTTTTAATGCATTTTCAATGTTTCTTGCATGTTATTCATATTCCAGGAGATTTGGAGTTTGCTTTAAATCACACTGTAGCAACAACAAATGGTTATTTTTCCTCTTAAAATGGATTATACTAAATCTTATGGAGCCTGCATGGCTAACTGATCATATTTGATCAATAATAGTGCAACATTTAAGCATTAAAAGCATTATTCAGTATCAATCTGTCCGGAGCTTTCAATAATGAATATATTTGTGTGACATGTTTTAATACAGAAAATAGAATTCTCTATTTAGAGTTTTACGTCTAACAGTTACTTTCACAATAGAAGAAATCTGGGACTCAAAATGTTGGTGTTTACACCTGCACTGATAAGATACAAACAACTATTTTTACAAACTATTCTAATGCTCAAAATCATGAGCAGCAAAATTAATTCTATAGTTCTCTGTTCACATACTCAGGACTCAACATTAAATTTTAAAGTAGGTTGCCTAAATGTTGGACAAACAACTACAGTACCCATCAAAAGTTTGAAGACAAAAGAAATTTAATAAAAATAAAATTAATTGATTGTTTTCAGTAGAACCATCATTTTAATATATTTAATATGGTTGATAATAAGATTCAGCATCTGATATCCCAAAATCAAACTTAATGTAATTCTTTCTATAACATAGATTTCATGCAACTAAGGTAGTCTGAACTAGGAGCAGTGGTAGAACGCTTGCTTAGGGATCTAGAGCTCCCGGTTTCAATGATCAGGAGTTATTGTACAAGATTGTAAAGTCGGCTAAACATGTATATGGAACCAGACTTTAAACTGCACTTTAACTTTTTAACTTTAAAATCTACATATACACATGTAGTATCATAAAAAAGCAAAACTAAATGGCTTTTCAAAATAAATGGTAATCAAAATTTTGATGAAACCTATGTAGTAGGCTTACATAGTGAAAATGTCTCCAAACTTTTGGTGGGTACTGTATGTATTTTACTTGTCCAATCCAAATGTTTATTACTACAAGCACTAACAAGTTGCCCAAATCCAAATTTAGGTTGTCAGGAGCAAATGGACTACCTTTAATTTTGAGTCCTGATACTTAACAATAATGGTACATATTCATTTGTACTGCATACAAAAATCCATAAACTTGAAATCCAGATGAAGTCTATTAGTATGACACCATAAAATATTTGTTGGTCATTGCATAACTAGCCTAACTACATATCAAATAAAGAAGGAAGTAGATTAGTTTAGCTCTGACACATCAAAGTTCATAGGGCAAGGGCTATTATACAAAGACTATTTCACTAATAATGTTCTTAAAGATCTCTTATCTTAGAGAATGGCACAGTAAAAAAAGACCAATAAAACAATACATTAATCAATGTCAATTCAATAAACCAATCCCTTAGTCTAATGATACTACTTGATATGATAAACAAAATGATCATATTATAGTAGTGGATGATGAATATAGTTAATCCATTAATTCTAGTCAATATTTGTGGTGTAAGATCTATACAGAAAACAGATAATATTGAATACATTGTACAGTCAAGTATGCTTCATACAGTGCAAGCCAAAAGTGTCTGAAAAAATAATGAAATTTTGAGAAAAAACTGATAATTCATACTGTAAGATATTTTACTATAGTAAAGTTCTACAGTTTGGAGCCATCAGAATTGATGGTCTTAATAGTGGAATGTCCTTAATATAGAGTCATTTTTTCTTCTAAATTAAGCATTTAGGGCGTAATAATTGTTGTTAAGTCACATGATTAAAATTGTCTTTGTGGTGAAATTTACTGTATAATTAAAGCTAATTCATGTATCATAGTTTAAGTATATGTTGGTAAACTAACTGAGTTTTGGAATTTTAACTCTTTTGTTTCTTTTTCCATGAGTAACTGTGTATCAGTTTATCTTAAAAGCAGACATTGTCCACAGACTTTTAGAGAGCACTGTAGTTGCTTTATTTATTACTCAGACTAAATATTCAATATTCAGTCTTCAAGACTTGTTATAAATAACATGAAATATGACACCTGATAGAATGAGTAATAAAATAATTAAATCTACAGACACTACACTGCATTGACCAGAGGGGATAAGGTAATAACCCCATCAGTCCAGATTCATAAAATTTCTTACCTTGAAATATTGTTTGTCTACCTTAAATTGTTGACAAGAGAATGTGTTCACTATTTGTGATGCCCCATGAAAACCCCAGGCTGATGGCTAAAAAATCACAAGTTTAGATTTCTAAAGTTGTGAAAATTTCAGATGATTTTGACTAGTAATTAAAAGTTGAGTTCTAAAGAATGAACAATACCCATAAAAAGTTTGGAGACAAAAGAAAATTACTATAACTCTTGAATTTTGATGATTATTTTTGTAGAATAATTATTTTTCATATATTTGAGTATGAGTTGTGTTAAAAAAATCAGTAAGGCCTTCAAAGTGAAAATGTCTCCAAACTGTTGGTGAGTACTGTATGTAACGTCTCAAGAATATCATCATCCGATTGGTTTTAAACAAATTAAAAGATAACTAAACACAGAACTATTCAACAAACCAACACACTGTATTTTGATACAGCTAGTGCAATTTGATTTTAGACTAGAAAAATTGCTACATTTTATTAAATCTTCAATTGGACATTCATTAACCCCTCTTATTTAAATACTCACTACAGTAATTCTGTACATATATATGATGGGGATTATCAAACAAATATTGAGTATTTAAATCAGAGGGGATAATGTATGCACCAATACCATTCAATTATCATTTGAATTAAATCATTTTTTTTAAATCAGATAATCACAGTTAATGATGTACATTTGAATTTAATATATTCAATTATCCCAGGTAAATTTGTACAAGCTAAACAATAATACATGTTCATGCATATAGTAGACATTCATAATATTAACAATCTGCAGTTTATTTCTTCAGGTCTGTTTCTTCAATCACAAAATAATTCCTCTTCAACTTGATTCAATTAAAATTCACCAGTCAACTCAATAACCTCCAAAACTATTGATTAAAATTTTAACAGAAAACAGCCTGTGCTTGAAAACACACCGTTCATTGAAACAGACTATATTACATCAAATATCCAAACATGATTCAAAACAAAACATTATTAGAATAAGAAACCAAATTAACCATTACACACATAATTAACATAAATAACTATAATTCCAGACTAAGAAATGAATGCACATTTTTAATCCATTAATATTCCTGATAATAATTCCATACATAATTTACTACTAAATATATGAACAAAGAAATACATCAAATTATTATTACCATCCACAGGAGAAATTCACAATATAAGTCGTCTGTACTTATTTCACTCAAGTTATAAAATAGAGCACTAAAAATATTCACACTAAAATCTTCTCTAAGAAAAATGGCATCAGAAGCTTTTCTTACAAAGATTTCAAAATTCCTTACACATAACTAGAACTTATCACTTCATGTCTGGGTAGCTACAGGGGGCCTATCATATATCCTTGATCAAATGATAAGATAAAATTAGCTTTCAAGTTACTATGGCAACGGAAAAGTTTGACAAGAAAACTGAGCTTATCAGAGATATCCGATGCATGTCAGATAAAGTATGAAGTATAAGTGTATAATTCTTGTCAAAACATGAAACAAAGATGAGTTTCCCCCTCAATAATAACATGTGCAGACCTATGTGTGCCTAGAGAGTATTACTATGAGTGTGAGTGCATTTTATGATCTGTACAAATTGGAGAGTATGAAAGAAGGAGATAATGACTAGAATTAAGATAATGATAAGAAACCTAGGAGAGTAGAGTGTTACTTACTAATACTTGACTAACACTATATATATGATTACTAACCAATTATGAGTCAATCTTGAGAGACAAATATATAAATGTAGGTTAATGACTCATAGTTTCTCTATTGTGAAATAACTAACATCAATAATCTACAGTCAATGAGCAATCATTGTACTATATAATTGATTTATTACCTGATCTTTGAGTAAGCTTGATCTTAACCAGGAAGTTGAAAGTTTTTTATCAGTTTGGGATCAGTGTCATAACCAGAGAGGGATTTCACTGAGACTATAATTCTCATGGGGCAGGGGAAGGGAGATTTAGGGCATGTTGACCCCTTAAAACCTTTGATTCTCATCCCACATTATTTTCATAACTATGAGTCTAAGTGACCTGGTAGTGAAGAATAATAAATAACATAACAAAAATTATATAACAACAATGATCTTTAGTCTCATTTGGGTATGTATTAGTTGCCATGACAACAAACATTAATTTACCCACAAAAAAGTGCTAAATATTGCAAATCTTAAACAAAAATAGAAGAATACATTTAATATTTAATAATAATATTAGTAGTCATAGCTTCAAGTACCAGCACAAGAGAAATGATGGTAGTCATATATTATACATAATTTATGTCAAATATTTTATATCATTCAACTCACAAAAATTGAATAAAAATAAGTTATATATTTCGAGGGTTGCCCGCAAGAATGTAGTAAGTGCATTGTGTTAAAGAGCGAGTTACTACAGTCTTGTGGGCCACCCTCAATATAGTAATGTTCATCATAATTCTTTCCTTAACAAAATGTGAAGAATTCTGTAAGACTACAAGTTAAATACAATGATAATCTAAAGCCTTATACAGGAATTTAAAGGATTCGGTGAACCAGTGTATGCATGGATAATGCCATATCAGATAAATAAAAATCTTACACCATTACATACTTGGACTATAAATGCCATTACATTACCATTACATTATATTACAATAAGAATGGAAAAAAAAAACAGATAATAAAGTTTTGGAAGTCCAAACTAAGATAAAAATTGAATCCAAACATTTAAGTATCAATGTGAGAGAGAATTGAGTAGCATTACACTTTAACACTACAATGTATTTATAAACTAATCAGTTCATAGTATACAAAACTTTCTGTTTATAAGAAAAAACATCCCATTCAACTATTAACTTTCAAATTTTCATAATAAAAGAATTTCCATAATTCAAATACATACTTCTATAATATTTCATTTAACCTAACACCAGCTGCCAGAGATAGTTGTCTTATAAACCAAAATTTACACTTTTAAATCAAGAAAAAAAACATAAATATTACCACAACATGCCCAGAACAGGAAACCACAAGTACACCAGTTTCCGCAATATGTATCAATTTTGACATAAAATCCACAATATTATTCAATAGAATTTCTTTTCACAGACCTTGGCTAACTCTCTATAGACTCTATGATTATTCCAAAATCTCCCGACATCAAGTCTATATTCTATAACCCTCCTCAGTCTGCAGGCAAGAAATTTCAGACTTTGTAGAATCAATAAATACAAGAGCTCATCTATCTAACAGAAACATTCATGAATGAGAAAAAGTTCAAGTTTAACATCCCATGTCTCAAGTAGAACAAAAAGGCCAGGGAATAGTCCTGGTAGGTCAGGAAATCGTCTGGATAGGTCAACAAATAGTCCTGAGGAATAGTCTTGACACTTCATGGAATAGATAAGGGCAGGGATTGAAGTTAAACTCGCATACTCGCAAAATGCCCATGGACCTTGAATATAATGAGTAACTATTATTTTAACTCACAAATTTTGAGAGTTGAAATTGCAGCAAAAATATTATTGTCTAAACTAATGAGGCTTTAATCAGCAATGAAACAGCCAAATAGATCAATAAATTCAAAAATTTGAAAGTTCATTTTTTGTTATGTTTGAGCCCTGAATAAGGGTATACAGTAGTCTGGCTAGGTTTTGGAATAGTCCTGATAGATTGAGAAAACAGTAGGTTAAGGAAGAGTGCCTATAGGCTAGTAAATATTGATAATTCAAGGTATATTCCTGATTGATCAAGAATAGTCCAAATAAGTTAGAGAATTGTCCCGATGGGTTCAGACAAATAATTAGTCCTAATAAGTCAGGGAATAGTCCAAAGATTAGGTAGTAATTTATCCAATAATAATATTGTGTAATGTTTATTTAATGATGTCTTTTCATTAATAATGCATGTAAGAACACACTGCACCATACAACATTGAATTGTATTGTATTGTCATACAACTGACTACATTACAGTTTGTAAAGAAAGTAGAAACATGTTAAGCACAACATCACAGTTTGTTCAGGACAACCAGATTTTCATTCTTAAAGTCAATTTCCAAGAGTCACCAAATCTACATCTACATCCACATTCAAGCTGTCAGAAAGTTAAAAATTCTTTGACGGTGTGCGAGATAAAAAGTACAAAGAGAAAAATATAGAAAAAGAAAGAAAATAGAACAGTCAAGATATAAAAAGCTTATAAGAGAAATAAAGTAAGAAGAAGAAAAAAAAGATTCACCCAGTTATTTCACCCCATCAATTGGAGCTACTGAATAACTGGGAATGTATCCCCTTAAAAGGTTAGGTCTCTGAGCCCACTCTTAAATGATGCCAAAGAGTGGGTCTCAGAAATGATACCGTATTAATAATCACTTCTAAAGTTCCAAATTCATGAATCATAATTCCAATATGATGACCCTCATGGGTCAAAACAAATTGATTGTGAATATTAACATATGGATTGGTCAGCATGAAACTAGTCTACAGCCTTCATTATTTTCATGTAATTAAACTAGTTTTGCTTTGAGTCTGAGTCATAAACCATTAACTGTAACATGAGTAACCTGGCCACACTTGAGACTGGACAAAAGTTTAAACTTTATGTTTACTGATTCCCCAATATTTTTGGCAACCATATGTCCAAAAGGTCAAAGAAAATAGTTTGGAATTTTGAAATATCCTGATTTCTCAGAATTCATTATACGCTATCGCAGGTTTAGTGCAAAACAGCCGTAACTCAATATAAGAAGACTGAGATACAACCTTATTGCCCTAAACCTGCGACATGTACACATACTATGTTATACATTCTCCTGTGTTTTACATGCAATATTTTCAAATAAAATTTAATCTAGAATTCAGTGAAATGATCATAAAAATTAACAGCACTTCAACAATTTTAAGACATAATAATGAACTTGAAGTGTTTCCTACATGCAAACATTCAATATGTTCTTTTATTCTGCCAGTATTCTATGAGATTAGAGAAGATTGTGTGAAGATTATCTTACAGCAGACTGTATTAATGTATATTTGTTCTAGACAAAGAATTTACCAGTAAATATATACATGTTCCAGCTATAGCCATCAGACATACCTATCACTCAACATACATCATACAAAAATATGAAGAAAAAATAACATTGGTACAATACTTGTATATACATGTATAATATATAAAACAGTGATAGCCTTACAATTATCAACTTGCCCTGATCATCTTGTACACACTGAGTATTGGTTAAAGTATAGAAAAGTTCTGCTATAAAGATAATCCTGCTTATTGCAAAAAAATGCAAATTTTGATGATTTTTAGTCCAAAATGATTAATTTGAAAAGAAAATGTTTCTATAATAAGACCATTCCGCTATTATGACCATTGATTGATTTTGATGATTCTAAAAGTGGAACTCTATTACTGCATTTTTATTATTAGACAACAACAAAAAAAGAGCACAGTTTTCTTACAGTAATACATTAAAAAGTACTTTACAATCATTTTACAAAATACAATACAATTAACAAAAGAATATAAAGATAAAAAATCCAATAGACAACAGATAAAAATTGCTTGCATTAAAAACAAAATATTAAGATAATGTTGTTGTTAGGAACAGATTTGCAAATTGATTATCTTATGTTCCTTAAGGCAAGTTCCCATCTGGCTTAAATCACTTATTATAAAACTAACAAGCACATTAGAAATATTAATGACCAATAGTTTCAAACTATATTAATACATTCATACAATAACTTGTTACAATTGACCTGAGACTGAGAATACAATTTAAACAGTTGTCATCTTAAATATCTCAAGCAAATATTATAATATATAGAACAGAACAGATACTTTATTAAAGGGCTTGAGCAATAATCATCACCCAAAGCAATACTCATCACCCAAATAAAGAAAGGTAAAAAATTATCAGCTAGCCCTACAATATGAAATAAGTAATTTTCACTAGTCCAAGTCTTTCTTCACTTTACAATGGGCTCAACTGTTTAAATATCATTCACATTTATTCAAACAGTTAGCCTTTAAGTAGAATATTACATTTTAATCAATCTCAAGTCAAAATGCACATGCTATTCAAAGTTAACAAATTAAGTAATGATAGATATTGTTAAATTTTATTTAACTGTCAGTGGTGCATACATTTACTCCATTGATTTGTACATTCACTAAAGTATTTCTGTACTCACATTCATAAAATTAGATTAAAATCAGTGGAGTTAATATATCAGTTGAATAAAACTGAACAATTATAAATTAATAATCCAAAGAGAATAGAATAATAATAATAATAATAATATCATTATAATAGAAACCTACCAAAAAACACTCAGTAGAAATGTACTCCAATGAAGTGACACAACACTAACTAAGTTTATAACATTAAACAAAACAGTTATAAATCCAACAATAAAATAATACACCAAGTATTTTCTACAGAACTTATTCTACAGAGTTCTGCGGAAAACTGAGTTCTGTCGAAAACTAAAAAAAGTTCAGAGTAACCTAATGTAGCAGCCTATAAAACAGTGAGCTTGTATTTAAAACACAGCTAGCACCCACACACACAGTACAACAACAACAACAGCACAGAAAACAGTGAGTTACAATGTTACATCAGACAGATGGTAAATACATTAACTATACCAAAACTTAATACTTGCTGCCTGGTTTAAATACTGGCAGGAAAAATGTTAATGTATGTAATGTCTTCAAGTTAAAACTACTCTGTAAAATGATGGTTCCAGTCAGAATAGACTGGTTTAATAGGAAAATCAAAGCACTGGAAGTCTTGATATAATAACAAGGAATGTCGCAATATTTTTCATAGTGTTCAGTGTAGAAAAGGAAACTAATTCAAAGGTTTCATATTTTAAGTATGTTGCTGAGTGTGTCTATATTTAAAGATTTTGTTCGTATTCAAACTAAAGCTTAAATATTGCTTTATACACGGAATAGATATATGTTCATTATTTACTAGAAGTCAAAATGTCCTGTAATGCTGTACCAATATTAACTGATTTTACAAAGTTTATATAATTAATCAATGGAAGTCATAAATATTGCGCCATATGTATTTAGCCTCTTTTAATTTAAAAAAAAAACCAACTTATACATCAACTGTAAACTTTAGTACTTTTTGGATAAAATAATGTGTTTAACCCAAATATATGTATAATGAATATCTTATTATATAAATATGAAATATATAAATATAGTGTGACCATAATCACTAGTCTCAAAATGGTATTCATAAGCAGTACTACTATTAAATAAATCTCCCCCAAAAAGGATGGTGTCAATGTTTGTTTTACAATAACAATGCAGATAAAGATAAACTTATTAGCTTTTCTCATAATATCTATGTCACATTTTTAAGTGCAGCAATGTCAAAAAGTACCCAAATGAGTCTTGTGATCATATGTACACTTGATCATTGCTTAAAGACAGTATAAACCATATATATCCCTTTAGACAGGTGACCCACAAAGTACTCATTTACACCTGATTGGAGGGAAACAACTGCAGGTAAATTTTTGCTCAAGGAAATCAGCAGTGCCCTTAGTAGGGTTCGAACCTGGGACATCTCAAATCCTTAGCACATGTCCTTAGTTACCACTGCTCCTACATAAACAAGTGTAACTGTAGTTTTAAAAGAGATTAAAAGAAATTCTAGATGTACATATGGTTCTCTACTGATTAGTTCAATAATGATGTAACAAAGAACATCTGTTATACAAATACTTTATAGTCTGTTACAACCATGGTAATCATTGTGTGCAGTCAGGTGTAACTATAGAAATACCTGTTTAGAAATAATTACTGATGTAATCAAAGTGCTGTAACTACTCCAATTATCCTAATTGGAAAAATCACAGAAATTATGTATATTCCTAGGTTATGCTAGTATCTAATGATGGAAGCTGTGGGGAATTATAAAAGAAACACTACAAAAGCTAAAAATAAGATTCAAAGTTAGACTTTTAAAAAGTATTTTTTATCTTATATTCCTTTAAAATGTTCTGCAGTTTGACCCCAGTATAAAGTCAGGATCTACTAGCTGGGCCCCAATTTTCATGATCTGTACCTGCTATAAGTATACTCTAAAAATTAGTAAAACTTAGTATAGTAATTAGGGAAACACTATTACATGCTCCACATTCAAGGAGCCCCCATCAGAATCATAACTTCCTAATAGATTTTTTATGGAATAAGCAATTAGTATGAGCATAAAAACAGACTGTAATGTACGTATGGAACATTTAAAAATCCTTAACATGTAGACTACATATAAAAATTCTGATTCAAGGGTTACACATTTAATAATTTTACTAAGTTGACTGAAAGTATGGCATAACAAGATAATGTCAATCACAAGTCATCACCAGAATAGAATATCACATAAATGTTGAGTGTTCATGTCAGATAAAAAATACATTATATCTCAATTTTAAGGCATGCATGTCTCTGAACTGTTCAAAATATATTTTTTTTATTATAAAGGTAAATAATCCATGAAATGTTCAATTAAAATTAACAATTTAACCTCATATTACCTAAAAACTCATGAAGCAGATCATTATATATTTTATAACTAAATTTAAGCCTAGACCAATCATTAATTATTATTTCTGATCCAGGGCATAGAAATTATTTTCATAATCAAGTAAATATAACACAGCTTCGGTATCTAATATATATAAATAAGCTTGTTTGTAATAATTTCTCTTAACTGAGCAACAAGTTCATACAACTTAAAATAATCACACTAGAGTTGGCTTCCTGGTCCCACAGGCCTGAGCTCGAAGGATAAAATTTCTTAATCAAGGAAATAAGAGGTGTGTTTTTATGTGATTTGAACCAACAGAGAGCTAGTTATCTAATTACATTACCAGTCCAATGCCAAAACCATTCAGCCACACCAACTTGGATGGTTTATAAAGAAGAATGAAGTCAGGCAGCAAGATCAAAACTTTAAGCACCATCTCAAGACCCAGTAGTCAATGAAGCCGTTTGAGTAAGGAGTCATTAAAATTTCTATGATAAATATACTAGGTAATTTTATATCATGTGAGTTTTTATATTTGATACAACCCTATGGTGCATAGAGAAAACCAGAAAATCTAGGAGCGGGTGTGGCCCAGTTACAATGTTGTACTGGTAATCATGGGATAACCAGCTCTGTGTTGGTTGAATCCCATCCAAAACCTACCTCCTTTGTTTCCTTGACAAGAAACTTTATTCTAGCTCAGTTCAGGGGGACCAGGAAGTGGACTCGAAGGTGATAAATATCTAAGAACTAGTTTCACAATCAAGCTTAAACTATGTATGCAATCAAAACAGAACCTAGAAAATCTAACTTTCAACAACAACAATAAGGAAAATAATTCTCACAAAATTTAAAGTATTCTAGCCTTGAAGAAATCTAAAGACACCAGTGAATTGTTTAGTCTGAAGTTTTTATACTGAATATAATTATGGTCTACTTGAACTTTGATCATAATCTTACAGTTTTCAACAGTTTTCAACAGTTCTTTATTTACATTTATTATAAAAACTTATCAAGTACCAACAGTCTACTTAGATTTATTTATACTGGGTTTAACGGCATGTCAACACAATTTTTGAGGTTATATTACATTCAGCACACCTAACCTAGCTTTCCTGGACCCTTGTCTACAACCAGTACTCACCTAACCTTCCACAAGACCGGAAACTTCTTCATATACCTTATAAATGGAGGAAAATTGACATTATTGACAAATTGTCATAATAGGGTATAACCACCCTGGGTAGGATTTGAACCCTTATCCTATTGGGACACTAGATTTGAAATCCAGGTGCACTACCAACAGCCCTACCGACCAGGGTTCATACATTTATTATAGGGCTGGTTCAATGTCGAGAACTACTTATATAATACTTATTATACTTGTACCACAGGCTGCTGGTATCTAAGTTCCCCCCTCAAAAATATAAATATGCCCTCCCGACAATTTAAAAAAAAATACATGTATCTGTGATAGTACAAAAAATTGGAGGGATATAGATATGATTCTTTGGTAGACTCTTTTATGGCGGCAGCTAGTGACATGTACATAAAAACATTACAAGTTTAAGATAACATTTTGCTGTAAGACAATTTCCAATAGTTAATATTTGAACTTTTATTTTTTTATTTTATTCCAGTCAAAAAATTTAGTTTGCATCAGGATACATCAGCACAGAATTTAGACATTTCACAATTTATTGCTAAAAAGCATGCAAAACATTATAAAATCTTTTGTTTGATGCTCATGTGTATTTTTTTTCTGCTTAAAAAATTCTACTTGAGTTCTGAATTCAATCTATGTACTTCAAGTTTACTGACTCAATATGGTATGATCTATAAATACAGTATGAATAAAAAGGAGTGTGATAACATATAAAGTTCAAGTGAAGACTTCTAACTTTAAAAAGATCAAACATAGACAACACAATTGACATCAGCTAATTAACTTCCTTCTAAAGTTCAATTAACATTTCTAAACCTTGAACTTTTGAACCAGTCAATTAGACACATAAATAATAATAATAATTATATTGATATTAATAATAATAATGATGATAATAATAATAATAAAAATAATGATGATGATGATAGTGGTGGTGATAATGATGATGATGATGATAATGACGATGATGATGATGATAGTGGTGGTGATAATGATAATACTTATAATGATGATAATAATGATGATGATAAGAATAATGACAATGATGATGATAGAGGTAGTGATAATGATAATAATGATGAGAATAATGTTGATGATGATGATAGAGGTAGTGATAATGATAATAATGATAGTGGTGGTGATAATAATAATAATGATAATAATGACGATGATAGTGATAATGATAATAATAATGATAATGGTGGTGGTAGTGGTGATAATGATAATACTAATATTTTTATTATAATAATAAATTACTTTGTCTATAGAGACAAAAACAATCAGCAAAGTTCAATCTGAGCCTCTTAACAACAGTATTTACATAGTATTTACATAATCTATACAACAAACATAACAAACATTATAACAAATAAACAAGACATTAAAGAAAGGATATTTCAATAATATGAGACATTGTTAGGTATCTTCAAAAGTTAGTTATATTCAAATCATATCATCAATAGTAGATTTTCAGTTCTCGCACTATCGAGACATCCAAAATTTAGATAGAGTGAAAAGTATTAAAATTTACACTCAAGTAAATTCTATTCAAAATTGTAACTTTCTAGGATGTTAATAGGATAATACTTGTAGCATTTCAGTTAAATGAAATGATCAAGATATTTATTTTTATCTCTCATCATTATTAGTGAAGTATAAATTTGTACAAGCTAAAATTATGTTGAACAGATAAATACATTCTTTAAAACTTGAGTTATCTTTCAATAAAGAATAATTCTTACATAGTCACCTGTGTTTCCACTCCTTCGATGCACTAATTAAATCGCTCTTGCTAAAGCACTAGTGATATAATTCCTATGTGCATCAAAGCTTGTGCCTATATTTTATTATATAAGACTTAGACAACAGTAAGTTATTTCTTGAATAAAAATTAAGACAAAAACAGAATGTACAGTTGTAAATACAAATCAGAAAGCAATGATGCCTTAAAATAAAGTTTTCAGTTGTTGTTTTTTTCAGAAAAAAATATCAGGGAGTCACTGACTTCTCTCACTTTCTCTCAATGGAAATAAAACTTGTTTTCTTTGTTCAAACAGTACATATACAAGTCATGTAGTTTCAACAGTACATTTAGTATGTTGAAGGAGAAAACGTATGTATAATAAATTGACAGCATCATGAGTACATATAGTATATATGATAGTAATCTAGAACTAATCTATAGACTTATCAAACACTATCAGGTGTATGTTAGCATTATCTAGTCTTTGTTTACAGCTGTCAGAATAATTAACATGTCTCAATCAGATCTATATACCTGTTATAATGTACACATATAGGATTAAACCAGACATAAACCAGTCATAGCCTGTCCCAAGCCTGGCTGAGAAACAGTAAGCCAAGGGTTCCTACACACTTTCAATACCAAAATTCCATGACTTTTCCATGATTGCTCTCAGTTTACCATGATACTACAGAAACACATAAGAACCAAAAACAAGTACGATATGAAAACATCGCATCACAGCAGCCAACAGGAGTAGAATAAGTTCAATAACATTGCAACTCATGTTTGAATTTATGTTTTCATAATTTTTACGAGTTGAAATTGAAAATAGACATTATATTTTCATTAAACTCAAAATTCCATGATTTTTCCAGAAAAATCTCATTTTCCTGATTTTCCCAGTTTGTATGAACCCTGTAAGCCCGACATAGCTTGTCACAAGCCCAGTTGAGAAATGGTGAAGGTGATTAATACCAAAGAATATGCTGTAGTAAGAATTACAGCCCAAAGGAAGAAGAGGTTCTTCTCAACACGACTTCTCTTACACACTTAACTTGTTTAAGTTCTATCCAGGGTCGGCCTATAATGCATCAATATGGAGTGGGAGAACCCTGATGAACAACTCAACCACAAACATCATCATCACTGCTGTGGAAGAACCTAGCAGCAAAGAAAGGCACTCATTTTGGTGTACTTGTTATTAGCACTAGTTCAATCATTTTGTTGTATTAATGCAAAATTATGCCTTTTATTCTACAACAAAATAGATATTGACAACTACTTGTATAAGTAATCTCTTAACCTATATATTGCTGGTTTAGTGCAAAACAGTTGTAACTTAGTATCTTCTTATATTTAGTTATGAACGTTTTCCACTAAACGCGCAATATATAATAACATAAATGAAAATTGTGGCACATAAAAGTTGAACGACAGAGCACTGTCTGGCAGTTGACGTAATAGTTATAATAAACAATATAGCGTAAATCAACAATATTGTTGTTGTTTTTGTGTACATACAACAAGTTGAATCTAGATGACATCATTCTACAGCAGCAACATGCCAGATAACAATGTTGTTTGATCTGTGGATGACAAATGATTAATAACAACAGAAAAATAAGATGAGATATCACAATAATTATTGGCATTCTAACAAACAATATATTATCATCTACATTAACTTGGTAACGGGTTATTATATAATATAAACATGTTATAACAAAACAACAACTATACCTTGTCATGTTTTCATAGTCAATTTGATGTAAGAAATCAGATCTACATCAGTTTAGAATTAATTAATACATTTTAAATGGGAGTAAAGGAAGCATTTTCAGATTGGAAGAGGTATTTCATTAGAGGACAGATCTGTCCCGTGGGATATTAAACAATTAAATTTAATTCTGATTCTGTTTTATTAGTATAAATTTTGTTTCTTTCCAAATGTTTTAGGATCTAAGTCCCTAATGTTCCTACAAACCTGCAAATGTCTACCTTTGTAACGCAACAATGAAACCATTGATCTAGACTACACTAGTTTAAAACTTATTAAAACATTTTGAAGGCAAAATTCTACCTTTGTTGAGCAACTAATGTCCAGGATTCATATTTAAAGCTCAAATACCATCACATGTGACTGTCAATATCTCAAAGATCAGAAAAACCATTGAGTTTTACAGGCATTAAACTAACAGAAAATAAAACACTACATGGTCAGGTAAGCCATTAAATTAACAGAAATTCTATCTACAAAAAACAAATCTTGAAAATGTTCAGGTGGGTTGGCTATGAAGCCTTCAGGCAAATTTCTAACACTAAAAGATAAACATGAGATTAACAGTTTGTGGTGGGGAAGTTTCAAAGGAAAACATGTTTTTTGTAAATAACATCAACAAATGATAAGGCTAAGATAGTATTGTGAAGTAGAGGATGTTTTGGGGAAGGAAATGAGAAATGATAAACTACCAACATTATCTTTGTATTCCATACACAGTGGAATAATAAAATATATCCTACATTAGATCTAGTAGACTGCAAACAATACTTGCTGTCTGGAAACAAATACATTAGTCCTTTACTGGCACAGATATGGTAAAAATGTGGCCATTCAATAGCTTTATGTGGCTAGGCTATTTCAAGATGCTCTAATATCATGTATCATAACTTATAGACTATTAGAGATAAAACTTAACCAAATTGTTCCCAAGGTACTTTTTTCTCAGAAAAAGCCATTTGAATTCCAATCCCAGAATTAAGTATGGCAATGCTGGATTTGCAATGTTTGCTTTTCAAACACTAAATGGCTATTCTTTTATTTTCCAAATGAATAGCTACTACTTTTCAGAGACTGAAAATACACTTTTTTGTCACCCTTTTCCTGCACCCAATGACCCCAAATTTTTCTGGTTATGAGTGGCATTGCACCTCCATTTAAATCCTAGCAACAGGCACAGAAGCCTTGACGTTATTTTTGGTAAGGAAGGTAAGCAAGAAAGTATTTTAAGGTAATGTAACTTGAAAGTTTAATAAAGCCTGTTAAAACACTATATTAAAATATTATTATTGTGGCAGCTGTTTTACATGAGAAGGGACTAAAACATATAAAAATACAGGATTGTTCAGTTTAGGATTAATGAGCCCCTATATAGAGGAGTGTTAGGCCAAATCAGCAATGGAAAAGATTTACTTAAATAGCAAACCAAGACTTGACAGAAAGTGGAAAAAGTTGCCAGCTCTTCAAGAAGAAAGTCAGTTCTGGTCAGAGTAAAAGAAAACCTTGTTATTTTAACAAGCCACCATGATACAAGTTAAAAATTTAAGACAAAGCCCATGAAACAATGAAAACAAACAATAGTAAGGTACAATTCTATCATAGACTCACGAGAACTGTTGTAAAACAATTACTATGAACAACAAACTGTTTTACAAATATGATAAATGATAAACTGTCATAGTAAAGTTATTTATCTATAAAACATAGAACCAGAAACAAATTATTCTGCCAGTATGATACATTACAGTGTATTTTCTTACATCAGTAAAATGGTGTTCCAAGATCTCCCTAGAGTCAGGTTTAGGCTACAGAAATAGCAGAAACAACTACAGACTGTAGCCAATGACTACTGTAATCATTGAGGTGTTACAATTGTAATCCCAATAGTACATCTGTAAGTGCAATTGGTTTATCTACACTCATACTACAGTAAAGTTCCACTATTTAGATCACCAAATGCATTGAAACAGATTTATAGTAACAGCGGTCCAATGGTAGGACGCACGCTTAAGATGTCATGGGTTTGAACCCCACTAGGGGCACTTAAAATTTCCTTGAGCAAGAAATTTACCTACAGTTGTTGGTCTTTTAAAATATGGAATTTAAGATTAGATTATTGTTCAATAAACATCAATGAATACACCATATCACTAACATAATGATAGCTTGGAATCTAAGTTATTTCATTAATGAGCTTAAAGAGAAAGATACATAATTTTGATTACAACCAATGAAACTTTGTCTACAATATTACAATGATTTCTTTTTTGTAGGGAATAACACCGTAGCAACACATTGTATAGGTCATATAACAAGGGTCAGTCAACCTACTCAGTGTTCCTGGAAAGGCTAAATCTCTGATTTTAGCTGTTAACCAACTACTAGGCGCATACTTTTGTCAGTGACTGACAACTGCCCAACATGATAAAGAATCATTGGTAAGAAGGAGAATGGCCATAGAAATAATGTAATAGCCAAGCTCCATGAAAGTATGCCCCGCTCAGGAATCGAACAAATAAGCCCTCCATCAGTAGACTTTTGTGCTACCAACTGAGCTAGCAGGGTGGATAATGATTTCTTTAATCAGTGAGAATCTCTTTTGGGAAAAGAACAAAAACAAATCATACTTCACACCTTGACTACCTCTGGATTCTTAGTTCAACATTAAACCACAATGCCACCACATCTTAAAATGATCACAACATGAATAATGGATTTTTTTAAAAAGTTTTCTCATATCAAATTGGCATAGGTATGTATACAGTTCCAAATTTTATTAACTAAGTATTCCAGTAAAACATTTCAGTCAGAAGAAAGAAATTCAAGTTTTTTTTACCTAGAATAATCTTTACAATTTTGAATGTATGCCAAATGATACTGGGTTTTCTATGGTTGGGCTAGCATAACTTTGTATTCATTGATGTATTACATATAATAAACAATCTAAATCAGACAGAATGAACAAATATCTTTTATATCTTTATACATGATGAATAAAAATTCTGATCATTGCAGGAACTAGTAGGGAATATGTCTAGAACACGCCTCTTTGGAATTTTTAAATTACATGAAAATAGTTGTTGTATAATGAAATATGAAAAAACTGGAGAATTTTTATGAGTCATGTTTTTACAAAGAAGAGGTTGTTGCCTGTGCATAAGTTCTAAGGTAAAAGTACTGAGATTGTGTCATTATAAGAAATGCACTTAATGTTTTTCAATACAGTATGTTTGCCTGGTAAGATAGTTAGTTTGCATTGCTTCTTAGATAGACAACAAGTCCATTGATTATGGACTTGATTCAAAGGGGAGGGGACTTTACAAACTTCTGTAGAGTAGATGAATTAAATATTTTCTACGGCCATTCTACTGCTTACCTTTATATCAAGCAGGGCAGCTGTCAGCAACAGCATAAGGGTATGTGAGAAGTACTAGGTTAAAAATTGACCTTTTCAATGATCTAAAGCTAGTCCAGGAACATTGAGTAAGACAACTGACAGCCATAATATGGCTAAATCAGAGCGCTAATAGTGCTGTCAGAAATGGGGTTTAGATGAAGTGTATGGCTTATACAACAAACAGAAATAATACAAGGGACCTTTACCTTACATAATGACATGTCAGATAAGATATACATGTACTTCAATTGCACAAACAGCATAATCATCCTCTGCATGTTAACGTGTAATGTGAACTACATTAATTACAGTACTTTGATTGCGCATGCACAGCCTAATGCAATAATCCACAGCAGATTTTAATGAGGATTTGCAACAGTCTATTACTTAACATGGGGAAAACCCATAAGTTGCAGAAATGCAGCATAAAGCACTAAACACTTCATTAAAGTATCCTCCAGGATCCACCAATGCTTTATTACTCTATAAAATGTTATGTTAATTTTGTTTACAAATCTATTAGATTGGTATAAAGTCTATCATAAGTAATAGCATTAGTTTATTGCAATCTACAAATGTTTTAAGAGTATAATACACATATGTAATAGTTTATAGATGAAGATTATTACTGTATGATAGCTTTTATAAATCACAGTGCATTAGAATCATTAGTATATACAAGCTATTTGTCTGTAAATCAACTGACTATTGGGCACAAGCAGAAGTCTGCACTTTTATTGGAATTGTTTTTAGTTTGTACCATAGAAAGAATGTTTGTTAGATTCTGCAAAGTGTGTACATTGATTATTTATAAACATTGAGTAAAATAAATATTGTAATAAATTTTGTCAATAGAATATCTAAAGATCAAACAAACTTTTAAACATGTTGTCCCCATACACAGAATCATCTCATCTAAATTACCTGCCCTGATGAACACATTAAACTATATACAATAAATGATCCTATAATTAAAACTACAGTAAAGTAGAGCTGCAATGATTTGATTCAATACTTTGAAAATTGATTGCAAGGGCTTTGATTTGATTTAAATTTGGAATCTGCAATTTTCTAATGCCTTTTAACTTGTCTAGAGAACATCAAATGATTAAAGACTTTCAGTAACTGTGATAAACTAGTGATAAATAAATCAGCATGAAAATTCCTTTGTTTTATTGATCTTGTGCAGAAATAAATATCAAAAATTTAAATAAAAATATTATTCTATCAATACACACTAGTTTTAAGCTCAAATGATTGCATTACAGTACATTTTGAATAAACTATACTGTTAAAAGACTAGACAATATTTAAAATTGAAAGAAAAAAATCAAATCCCATTGATTCGACTTTCCAGTGAATCGTAGCAGCCCTACAATAAAGGCATCTTGTAGTGACTGCTCCTACATATCAAACCAACTATGAGGGCAAATGTGTCCATCAATATTAAGTGTTATACATTGTATTCCCAATGGAAGGACAGGAGGTCATATTACAAAAATATCTCACAACAAAAATCATTGATGCCAGTCAGTCTACATAATAAATAAAGTAGAAGTAGAGTAGTTTTTCTCTAGTTTAACACTGATCCATCAACATATCATTATAGTTAAATTTTATTAAATAGTGAGTGGTGCATACATTAACCCCACTAATTTAAATACTAACTTCAGTGTTCTATACTCACTATCAATAATCAAATATTCAAATCAGCAAGGTTTATGTATACACCACTGACAGATAAATAAAATTTAACAATAGTAAATCTGAACACAGCATAATATAATCATGCTTTTCTACACCAAAAATCATGAAACAGATTTAAAACAAATTTTGTAGTAAGATAAATAACACTATATCCTCAAGGTTAATAAATATGAACCCAATTTAGACAATATCTAATGCATCATCTGAATAAAAGATGAGGCCAATTTTGACCCTACACGAACTTTGTCCATTGAACCTATTTTAGACGACCAAAATTATTGTATCATCTAAATCCAAGTATAATCAAAGATAGCCTGACCAGTTTTGTACCATCAATGATACTGTATGTGTTTAAACAATATAAGATAAAAAATGCTAAAGAGTATCAACTTAATATATTATATTGTTTGTAGGAGCAGTGGTCCAGCGGTAGTATGCAAGCTTAAGGATTGAGGTCCTGGGTTGGAACTGTACTATTAAAAATTTTGAAATCAGTATGAAGTCTGTTTTCTTAAACATGTGTTTATCAGACTATATTGTAAGATATATTAACCCCTGATCATCCAAAATTTATCTACAAACAGGTTATTCTTACAATGACCATTTACGCTAGGGTAAAATGAAGCATTCCTAGGTAATTTTTTGCCCAAGGAAATTAGCAGCGCCCCTGGTGGGATTCAAAATCAGGACCTCTTTACCCTAGCTAAAGTGTGCATCCTACCAGTTGACTGCTGCTCCTACTAAATCTTTTGAAAAGAAAATGGTAACAATTAAAGGTTAAATAACTAATAAAATTTATCAAGAATCAAATATATGGTGTTTTCCCTGCAATACAAACCAAATATTTAGTTCTTGTTAGAATCTACTCAACTGTCAGTGGCACATACAATAATCCTCTGATTTAAATCAATCATGAGAACAGAAATACTGCAATGAGTATTTAAATAAGTGGGGTTAATATATGCCAGTGACAATTATCTAGAATTTAAAAATACAATAAAAGAAAAATTGTATACTGCAAGAGAACTAGGATTTTGTTTGCATAGCATGTTATATCAGCAATTAATACACACACAATGCACCAGGTCAGTGCAGGCGAAAAACCCATCATCATGATTTCTAATAACAACCCAAACCCTACAACAAAATACAATAAAATCAGGTTCAACTTAACTTACATCTATAATAAAATTTATCATATATTCCTCAGTTAGTTGGGCTGCTCTCTAAATTCACTGATCACAGAATGCTGTAACCTATGATCATAATGAAGCACATAATACTTTCTCCAGTACAAAAACAAATAATTATAGTCCCATGTGCTAGATAACTCTTATAATAGTATATAACTATACTTCAATATTACATAATAACAATCCATATGCAAATACTTCATAAAATAATCATAGTATTATAATTTTCTATCCCAAACACTAAACGTCTAAGGTAATTAACTCGTTTAAAGCCAATATGTCTCCATTCAGTCAATCCAAACACAGGCTGACCCAGGAAAATAGTCAATTCAGTACAATAATTGGCTCAGTTAAGAGTCTAGCATCCTACAACACACTGTATGAGTCACACAGTCTCTCTCTCTCCTTTTCTCTCTTTCTGTGCAAATACAAGTTTCCAATATTTCGATCAATACAAATGAAATCTGAGTGCTTAAACACACTGCAATAATTTTCATGCTTAAAATCTGACTCTCCAATTTCAATGCCTGAATAACTGCATGGATGTTTATTTATACATTGATTTCATTGTTATCAATATCTTGTTTGATCATTATATCTTTTGTGCTATTTTTAATTCTTTCAAGTCATTTATCATTTTTATTCAATTTTACTGCTTCTGTAAGCAATAAACATTTGTTCGGAACAACACAACAAAAGAAAATTGACAGAATGATTTATATTCTCTTTAAAACACGCAGAAAAGACATTTATTGCATAAAATCAAGACAATTTCAAGTTATTTAGAATCTTAATCTATATTTTATATCCATAGCAAAGTAATGGTAAAGGTTAACTATTAAGGACCTGAACATGTATATAGGACAAATTATTAAGGCCCTGAACATGTATATGGGACAAATTATTAAGGCCCTGAACATGAACATGGGACAAATTATTATGGCCCTGAACATGTATATGGGACAAATTATTAAGGCCCTGAACATGTATATGGGACAAATTATTAAGGCCCTGAACATGTATATGGGACAAATTATTAAGGCCCTGAACATGTATATGGGACAAATTATTAAGGCCCTGAACATGAACATGGGACAAATTATTATGGCCCTGAACATGTATATGGGACAAATTATTAAGGCCCTGAACATGTATATGGGACAAATTATTAAGGCCCTGAACATGTATATGGGACAAATTATTAAAGCCCTGAACATGTACATGGGACAAATTATTAAGGCCCTGAACATGTATATGGGACAAATTATTAAGGCCCTGAACATGTACATGGGACAAATTATTATGGCCCTGAACATGTATATGGGACAAATTATTAAGGCCCTGAACATTTATATGGGACAAATTATTACGACCCTGAACATGTATATGGGACAAATTATTAAGGCCCTGAACATGTATATGGGACAAATTATTAAGGCCCTGAACATGTACATGGGACAAATTATTAAGGCCCTGAACATGTATATGGGACAAATTATTAAGGCCCTGAACATGTATATGGGACAAATTATTAAGGCCCTGAACATGTACATGGGACAAATTATTACAACCCTGAACATGTACATGGGACAAATTATTAAGGCCCTGAACATGTACATGGGACAAATTATTAAGGCCCTGAACATGTATATGGGACAAATTATTAAGGCCCTGAACATGTACATGGGACAAATTATTACAACCCTGAACATGTACATGGGACAAATTATTAAGGCCCTGAACATGTACATGGGACAAATTATTAAGGCCCTGAACATGTATATGGGACAAATTATTAAGGCCCTGAACATGAACATGGGACAAATTATTACAACCCTGAACATGTACATGGGACAAATTATTATGGCCCTGAACATGTATATGGGACAAATTATTAAGGCCCTGAACATGTATATGGGACAAATTATTAAGGCCCTGAACATGTATATGGGACAAATTATTAAGGCCCTGAACATGTACATGGGACAAATTGTTAAGGCCCTGAACATGTATATGGGACAAATTATTAAGGCCCTGAACATGTACATGGGACAAATTATTATGGCCCTGAACATGTATATGGGACAAATTATTAAGGCCCTGAACATGTATATGGGACAAATTATTACAACCCTGAACATGTACATGGGACAAATTATTAAGGCCCTGAACATGTACATGGGACAAATTATTAAGGCCCTGAACATGTACATGGGACAAATTATTACAACCCTGAACATGTATATGGGACAAATTATTAAGGGCCTGAACATGTATATGGGACAAATTATTAAGGCCCTGAACATGTACATGGGACAAATTATTAAGGCCCTGAACATGAACATGGGACAAATTATTACGACCCTGAACATGTATATGGGACAAATTATTAAGGCCTTGAACATGTATATGGGACAAATTATTACAACCCTGAACATGTACATGGGACAAATTATTACAACCCTGAACATGTATATGGGACAAATTATTAAGGCCCTGAACATGTATATGGGACAAATTATTAAGGCCCTGAACATGTATATGGGACAAATTATTACAACCCTGAACATGTATATGGGACAAATTATTAAGGCCCTGAACATGTACATGGGACAAATTATTAAGGCCCTGAACATGTATATGGGACAAATTATTAAGGCCCTGAACATGTATATGGGACAAATTATTAAGGCCCTGAACATGTACATGGGACAAATTATTAAGGCCCTGAACATGTATATGGGACAAATTATTAAGGCCCTGAACATGAACATGGGACAAATTATTAAGGCCCTGAACATGTATATGGGACAAAATAATCCAAATTCAATAAGGAAAATCTGACTAGATAGTCTCATAATTAAGATTTATGGCTGAAATGAAACAATGCTACCTTTATAAAAAGATGATAATCAACAACTTAGATGACTGAATTATTAGAAATTGTTATGCTTGTACTACAATTATATAAAAATAATAACAAGAATAATGAAATATTTATATTTAAAAGTTAGAAACTTGATCATGAGTCATACTGGGATAAATAAGCTTTTTATATTTTAAATCACATTATATGAAATAATTAAGGGAATAGATTTAGTCTCAGGTAAAAGAATTCATTGTACATTGTCATGAAGAAATTAAAATAATCGCATGTTGATTAACAATTTAACACCATATTTGTTGTGATAAAAACTCTATGAATTTTATACAGCAAGAAAAAACCTCATTAAAAAGAATCTTGCTGTGATAACATTATGTAACATCAACCACAATCTAAAGTAACAGCCACATCATAAATATTGTGGTAAAAGTTTATTTATAACAGAATAAGTGTAAATAAATAACTGATGAGTGCAAATCTTAATAGGTAATCCTTAAGTGAAAATAGATAATGAGTGCACATCTTAATAGGTAATCCTTATGTGATGATAGACAATTAGTGCTATATTTACTTGTCATACATTTGAATTTTCATATTTATAAGAGTTTTCCATAATCAATTACATCTGAATTGATTTTAGTAGGAAAATACATCAAATGCCCATAAAAATACATTTTCAACAATAACAATAAAAGCCAAGCATCTGTTCTTCATAAATGTGAATATTTAAAATTTATCATACTAACATCAAAGGTAACTGTGTTTTTAAATTTGATGATTTTAGAACAAAAAAGCTACACTCATAACGTCAATATATAGAATCATTATAAACTGTATTTAACCACTCAGAATTAATGTTAAATCATTTTTGATAACAAATTAAACAATATGCCACAAAAAAATCAATGATTTCTCATTTAATCCAACAAAGATATTCCAGACCTGGCAGCTGTTTTATTTATTTGAATATTTTCAAGAGAAAAGAGACAAAAAATATTGTCACGCATCAATGGCTATCTAAACACTATTATGAAAATTGATTAAAGAGAGAGACATTTTGAGACAGCTGCAGTTAGGTGAGTCTTTGACATCATAATGTACAATATAAAAACTGCAACTTTTATACATCATTTCAAGTAGAGCTTTTAAACAGTGTTAGTTCAAGGACGAAATATTTTATTTTTTTCTGCAATTGACTTAATCATTTTTATGAATTTTTCAAAGTTTTTATTCCTGTGTTCCAAAATTATCAGAAGGGACACATTTTTTTGGATGGCCCATTCTAGTGATTTAGCAATTGTCATAAATACAGTTGTATCAGTTATAAATACAAAATGTTGTTTGATAATGTGCATTATTACATAAAATGAATTCCATTATAACTAGCTTATTTTTAAAAAACAAAACCTTGATAGAATATAAATAATTTTCTTCAGCAAGAGGCTGAATTAAAGGGAAGTAATCATAAGATAATTTTATCATTTTATTGGAGTAGTTATCTCCCTGTATCAACTATTCTATATCATTTTCAAGCTGTCTACGGTACACAAAAAAATTACGATCTAGTTCAAAGTGATGTAGGGATTAATAATTTTGAACATGGTTCTCAAAATCAGCTTTTTCAGATACGTTTCAAGTATTCAATATGATCAATATTTATGTAGTCTTTGGCCAAGATAACTACATATTGACTAGGTGTTTAAAAGATAATGATATATCAAATCATCTATAACATTTATTTATATCAGTATTATTGATAATTAAACATAACTTAGAAGTATATATAAAAAAATAGTAGTGTCAAATCTCATATAAACAAAAAGAACAACAATTTGTAACAAATTTGTACTTTCAAATATCCAATAACATGGTAATCATATATATGACAAAGTCAACAAATTAACAATGTACTTTATAAAGTTCCACATTGACATTAAAAATTGGTATTTGTACAAACATTTTACATGTTTGTATTTCTATAGATGCAATGCTCTCCAAGAGTTCTTAAACAAATAAAATTTTGATAAAAACTGATGAAGCATACTCAAACTCATTTTACAGATATTAAAGTTTATCAACAAAACAAAATTTTCATCATATGTTTATATCTAGACTAAGTAATGCTGATTTTGGAATTAGCAAAGATAACACTTTGTTGCTTTTTTAATAGATTAATGTTAATGAGTTTAATCTAAAAACAGCATTTTGTCCAAGGACAGTCGGGGTAACTGTATAAAATAAATAGAAGCATGAACAATTTATCAATTTCAATTAAGTTCAATCATCAATATTTATACACCATTCAAGCATGACTTTTGTGTCGTTTCCTATATTGTGCCGTCATTTATGTGTTAAAATTCATCTTCTCACAAATGTTTAACGAAAAATTCCAACATAACTTAACCATTTTCATAAGGCAAAGATTTGACAATTTTGGGACAGTCTGAACTGTCATACATTCACAAACTTTATCTGTTTGTTGATAAACTGACTTGGATTCTACTTCAGTCTGAGTGAAAGAGTTTATTTGTACTTTAGACGATGACACTAATTCATAATTGAACTGAGAAACAGCATTCATTCCTACTACAGGCTGAGAAACAGCATTCACTCCTACTTCAGACTGTAATATAGATTTTATTTCTACTTCAGGCTGACTTATAAAGTTCATTCCAGGTTGAGAAACTGACTTTGTTCCAACTTCAGGCTGAGAAACAGACTTTATAATTCCTACTTCAGGTTGAGAAACAGACTTCATTCCTACTTCAGGTTGAGAAACAAACTTAATTTCTATGTGAGACTGAGAAACAGACTTCATTCCTTCTTCAGGCTGTGATATAGACTTTATTTCTACTTCAGGCTGAGAGACAGGATTTTCAACTTGAGATAGAGAAACAAAATCACTAGGACTTTCATCTAGACAACTGACACTATGTGTCATCACATCACAGGATTGTTTTGTGTCCTTATCTTGTACCAGATAACTGTGTTGTTGATCAACTTCTGTGTCAGTACAAAACTGACCTACATCAATATTATTATTATCTTGACTAAAATTGTCACTTTCCTCTCGGGTATTTTCATTCACATGGCTTATCCTTTCATCTGTATGTTGATAATTGTCACTAACACCTTTTGTGTCAGCATTCAACACGCTGTTGACTTTATTTTCGTCATCTGAACATGACATCCTAGGACACAGAGGACTGTCATATTCTATATGAGTGTTATCATCAATTTGTCCAGGATTCATTGTTTGAAGATCATGAAACTCATTGCTAGAAGGCTGAAAATATATAACATTATTTAAGGAAAAAAAATTGAGAATGAACAGACTGATAGACAATGTTCATGAACACTCCTGTATAAACAAGCAGTTGTAGCTTGAGTTTATTTCTTGCTTCTGTAAAACCTGTACAAGAATGGCTCACAAGCCTTGTGATGTTGTTTTTATAAAAATTTAAAATGTCCAGTAGTCTGTTTTAAGACTAAGTGGGAGAGTAACTATAGGTCCTCATCTTTAACCACACAGTTACTTTTTGTACTTTTCATCTGACTCACTGAGCACAAGTATCAAGTAAAACAAGTAAATCTGTGAGCTAATGCTCACTAGTGATACCCCCGCAAAAATCTAAAAATATGCGACAAACAGGAAGTAGATGAGCAAGGAGCATGAAATCGCTTTACACCACATGGGACTATGGGATGAAGCAATATGCAAAGTATTAGGCTGCTGCATGTTATAGTTGCTGAGAAAACTGCTACGGAAATTTTGTAACGGACGGACGGACGGACGCACGCACGGACAAGGGTAAAACAGTATACCCCCCTCTTCTTCGAAGTGGGGGTATAATAAATTGACTGAGTAGTTAAATTTACAGATTTCTACAGATAACAAAGTGTACATGAGTATAGCATAATATCAGCAAGGATTCCAACATAAAACCATAAGCAGATTTCAATTAATGAGATAAAAAATAGTGAAATTAGTAGTAAGTCATGCAGAAGCAATCAATAAGTAACTAATTGTGATTGTAGACATAAAAGCATGAAAAAAGTGAAATAACATTACCAAATATTTGTCATCTATTACTGTTACACACTTCAAGTCTTGACTTCTTGTCTTAGAATTTTCTAATAGAAAAGACAAAAAAATGAACTTTAATACGAATATAAAATTACATGTGCATCATTTCAAACAGATAATAAATGTATGGTGAGGTACTTAGCACTTCAACATTTTTTCAGTCATTCTACAGCAGTTAGTCATCTTATTCCTGTCCCATGGGCTGCAGATCTCCAGACCTTTTAAGCTTTCATCAGGACTTGTACTAAGCACATACTCTCCTCAGAGGCTAGTAAACCTAGAGGCAGCTATTTCTTTTGTACCAATAAACCAAATTGAGTGGGCATGGCCATGCCATTATGACCTTGGACAAGTAATCATTGATAGCCAGCTTCGCGTTAGTTTGAATTCCATCCCAAACCTACCCTGTTATTTCCTTGAGCAGGAAAACTTAATTCTACTAGCTCAGTACTGGAGGACCAGGAAGCGCAGGGCCGGATCCAGAATGGTCGTTAGTGGGGGGGCACAGGGGGTGGGTTCGGGAGGGGGTACCCCCTCCCGACGGTATAGAAATTTTTGAGTTTTTCACATGTCAAAGGTGCAAATCTGAGCACATTAAAATGCTCTTTTAAACAAATTGAATGAAGCTAAAATTAGGTTACTTATCATTTTTTTCTGTAGAAAAGTGATGCAATGCCTAACATTTCAGATTCATGGGATTCATTAGTTTTATAAATATTCATAAATAAATAAAATGCATTCATGTGAGTTAGATCACAGGGCCTGATACAGAGGAGTCGTTATTGGGTAGTAGGTTGGGGTGGGTACGGGAGGGGTATCCCCTCCGGAAGATGTGGAAAAAATTTGAATTTTTGCATGTCAAAGGTGTAAATCTGAGCACTTTTGAACACTTTAAAGGATAAAATGAAACTAAAATTTGGTAAATTATCATTACATTTTAAGCACTTTTGGGCACTACCTAGGAAATATTGAGCGCTATAATTGAGGTATCCTTCATGCATGTGCCCGTTTTGTTCGTTTGATTTAATGTGTTGGCTTATTAAATCCCATTCTCGTACCCCAAAGTTTTCAAGGAACGAGAATGGATAAAATCCTGATTTAAAAAAAAAAATCAGCAATTTCATCATGTAAATGCCGAGAATTTATAAAAAATACACTTGGTAACTTGTTTAAAATCACCAAATGCAATGAGAAAATTCTCCGATTTAACATCCAGAAAAGCCGGTTTAGGATACGTTTTTTTAAATAAGAGGCTTAGTTTATTGTGTTGAAATTCAGCGTTGTTGTGAGTTTTTCGGACGTTTCAGTGGATTTACAAGAATGGTTGTTGGGACGATCCAAAACGTGAAAATCCTTCGAAGAATCACATTTTTCGATTCCTTTGGAAAAAATCATTAGGAATACAAGTATTTTAAACACGTAAAATGATATAAAATAAAAGCAACGATTTAAAAATTAACGAAACTCAAGCCTATTAATGTATGATTGGATGTAACAAAATGTTTAACCACTGATTAATTTTTTTCTTCTTTTTCATTAGAAAACTTGTTGTAGGGTATGTCACTCTTGAAAAGTTACTTGAAAGTTTAATTCATTTACCTACATTTTCTAAAAAAACAACAACAACATAAAACGCTCGTTTTTTCCCGATTTTAACTAACTTTTAATTTACTCATTTTAATGACAAACATTCATTCGACTATACTCGGCTTTTCTCAGTCTATTACTTGATATGAAAAACGCCGATGTCCTCCATAAATACTTAATTTATGTTTAGGCTCGGTCACTTTTTAAAAGTTATTCGGAAATCTAATACCATAAAAATCATCAGACGATCGTGCATGTTTTCGAAATTAACTAAGTTCGAGTGTCATAGTAGTGACGTATAAAATGCACTTGACTAGCTGTCCTCGTCTTTTCTCTGTCTAACCTGCTATGAAAACGCTTATGATATCCACTAGTAAATAAGATTAGAGAGTGCACAATAACCAAATTTAGGCCTCGTAAGCTAGTTACCATGGTAATTTCACTGGTGACGATCTTAAATATACTGTTGAGGTATTTGTAATACAGACAATAAACAATTGGTATCTATGTGTCTGTATAGAGGGACCATACACTTGCACGATCAATGATTTGAACGCTTGATAAGGCCCAATCTCGGTACCCTGAGATGCTTAAATGTATCAATTTAGATCATTATCTTTTGTAATAGCTCGGATGGATGATTGCATATTAAAATTAATCTAAAAGTCGAGTTGATATCGCTTTGATGGTGCCGATTTTGTGCCCTTTTCTTTGTATGAGAGTCAATATCTGTGGGGCCAGGTGGGGGGGCACGTGCCCCCTGTGCCCCCCGGTAAATCCGGGCCTGAAGGGGACATAAAAGTGATAAATCTAAGTTGTAAAAACTTGTTTCACAATAGAGCTAAAATAAATTAGTATAACAATCTAACCAAATTGAGTGAGTGGAGCAGTTACTGCAAAACATGGTGGACCGACAGACAAGTAATGTAAAAATAAGATGGTCTGTCTAGATCTGCAGATTAACAGGACCACAAAATTTGATCTCATCCACATTTAATTAGGTAAAATTGCTAGGTTTTCAATTTATTTAAATATGTAAAATGTCTTTAATCCTGTAGACTTGGTTCGAACCTGTAAAAATTTCTTTACAGGACCCACTGTCCAGAAATAAACTGTTTAGTTTTACAGTGACTGCAGCGGAGTAAAGCATTTAGATTAAAAATCATACAGAACAGAACAGGTTATTTACTCAAGTCAGGTATACATACAAGTCTTGTTACAAACAAATGAGATACAAAATGTACTATCAGTCAGGCAAAGGAGTTAATAATTTGTAGACAAATTGATAGTTACTAACAAGAAAAAAATCATGCTTGACTAAAAATATAAAGTGTAATTATCATCATACATTTTATGTCTCTGTATAATCATTACTGTTATAATTATATGATAATATTACCTAATTACCATGGTTAGCAGTCATTTAGACACCGATTATCAATTTAGATCCATACAAGAGAGATCTGTGATAATTAGGTGAACAGATCTAGGCGTACATTTCTATGATTTCCTGAGTGGATGTCTTAAAGCTGTTCTAATCACCAACATATTACAAGAACAGATTACAAGAACAGAATCTTAGTATATACCAAATGATTGAAGTCTATTTATAAGTGAGTATATTAAGCAGCTTAGTTAAAATATGATCAAGCTTTGTATGTAGTAGATTTAAAATTAAATTGAAAAATGTTAGCAGGGCATAGCTTAGGTTAATCATGCAGGAAATCTTAATTAAATTTGATAAATAATAAAACATTTCATATATATGTTAAACCTAGTCACAAATTATTATAACACTTCATGCATTATGTATTCAATGCTATTTTTAATTTATAGGTATAAAATTAATGATTACTTTACATACCTTTTTGATGGGGTATTTCTTCATCCAGTATGTTTTCATATAAAATAATATCATTGTTAAAGCTAACATCATCTAAATCTTTCATCTAAATATCAAACAGAATGTTGTTAATTTATTATATTTGTACATGTTATAACTAAATACAGTGGTTACTGTATATAGTGAAGAAATCTACCATTGTATAAATCTCTGAATTATCAATGAAACCTAATTAAATGAAATTTTTCAAAAGATGGTAAATCATATAGATTAGAAATTTATTTCAGTTTTATTCATTTTTCACAAAATTTCATACTTAGATTAACCCTAATTTTAAATCTGGTTCCAAATTACTAAACAAATTAGGATATAGTTTCTTGATCAAATAAATATTTAAAAAAGTTAATGATGGGTTTCTATTAAACTCAGAGATTGCTCTCCATAGATCATTGGTCCAGTGTTGTAACATGCATGGCTATTCCCTTTCCTTGATTATTTGGTCATTCTACATTCTACAAAAGATAAAGATAGACTAAAAGAGGTACAGATCCCACCAAGTAGTCCTTTCTCTAACTTTTAAAGTACATGTACTCAATAATGCAACCTAAAATTAAGGCTTCAACAGTTGTGACACTTAAATTTATAAGACCAATGCTTCTTAAAGGTGGGAAACAGGACCATTCATATACCACAATCATTCTTATTTAATCTGATTAAATTATTATTATAATTATTTGACTTTATTTCTTGAAGAATGATAACAAATCATACATACCTCATTCAACAAATCTTCCCCTCTATCTCTGACTGGTACACCATCAATGTTGGAACTGAAATTAATGATACCAGTACATGTCATGAACCAGGGCTTTTTCAGTAATTGGGGAAGGGGCTAGGGCTTTTTTATGTAGAACATTTAGGGAAATTTTATCTCAATTTCATATAAAGCGGAACAAAAATTCCAAGGTAAACCCCAAATTTTGGAAAAATTGTATGATTTTAAAGAAACTTCAGGAGGGGAAGGCGCCTGTTATAAAAGGAAAAAAGGTCTGTGAACAAAGGTTGTTATTGCCTTAACCTTAACCCACTAGCCTGAATCCTGGGACAAGTAAAAATATGATTTGGGCTAGTAAAAATACTAATTTCATAAATAAATCAAGGTAGTGTGTGAAATTTAAGGCGAAGACTTAAGTTCTATGGTACTTATTAATTTTTTGCCTAGATTGTGAATCAGTGGGGCTTTTCACAAAAATTGTTACGAAAAAAATCTTCGTAAGTCAGTTTCATATAATCAGCACTTCAAAGTCAGACGGATAATAAGCATAACTATGATATATAATTCATAACGTATACACAATTCTACACAAATTGTATAATATTTAGAATTAATAAGCCAAAAATTGAGCGTTAATAAATGTTTCTTGCTTTTGACTTACAAAGATTTTTTTCGTAAATTTTTTTGTGAAAAGCACCACAGCTTTTTAAGGTTTATTCATTTTCAAAATGCGTTCCATGGCTGAAGTTAAAATAAAATGAAAGACTTCTTCATATTTAAATTTAGCATTATTCTACCATAAAAGAATATTTTAGTACATGTATATCTAAAATTCAATGGCTTTGAAGGTTGTTAAAACTTAACAGTCTACGAAATTAGTGGGTGTCTGGTTGCCTGGGACAACCACTTTTTAGTTTGGGCAACCAAAATTCTGCAAATGAGATACAGTGCTTGCTCTTAAAATGATCTGTTTGGACAACCACTTTCATATCCTAATTTTGTAGACCGTTACAATATGAAGGTGTTTTAAAACAGTAAAGCAAGTTCAAGGACTCCAAACTGTTAACTGGTTCCACAATGACAAATACCCGACATGTTTAAATTGTAAATATGACAAAATAAGTAAATTTAAAATTACCTGAAATTAAGTCTTTCTGTAGACATACCAGTATATAGATCTTTTATCATTGATAAATTATTATGAAATGGTGTTTGTTGATACTGTATTTCATCCATGAAATTCTTTGACTTACATTTTGATACATTGCCACCAGTCTTTGGTATAACTGATATATTTTCATCATACTTTCCTCCTGGTATTTCTAGTAAAGGTTTTTCAGACTGGTAGAGGATAAACTTAGGTCTTTCAGAATGAAACAAGTCATGTTCTCTACATTGTCCAATTGAATAATTTGTTTTTATTGGTGATATAAAGTCTTCTGATCCGTGGGAAGATGTCTGATGACTTTGGTACTTTGGTAAATCAAAATAATTGTCATGTATTTTGTCACTGTTGTAAATATCTTCAAACTTGTCATATGAGTGACTAGTCACATGTGCAGGAGAAATGGTTTTGTCCTGATTAGAAGATTTCATGAAGACATTTTCTGTTAAGTTTAGTAGATCATATTTACTTCTGTTTGAAGTAGTATGAGGTGTAAAAGTAAAACCACCCTTAAACTTATCATCATTTGATGTTCTATGACTATAGTCATTAAATATGGGAGATATGTTATCCAATACTTTGAGATTTTGTTTACATTTGATGGAATTCCCTATAGAAACAGGCGTAGATGTCACATGGGAATCAGTACTGAACAATGGTTCCTCTCTAAAGAGATATGAGTTTTCATTAGATATAGGTAATAAGTCATCATGTGACAATCTGTTTTTAAGATCATTCCCATTTGATGGGTTGTTTTTCTTTGATGAATGTTTACTTTTCTTATAACTAGTTAAAGGTGTGGTTTGAAAGTCTTCAGATACAAACATATCTAATTTTCTTTTAGTTTCAATAGTCTTGTTATCAGGGCAGCCATACATGTAATCATTCCTGGTTCCAGTTTCTAACATCGTATCAGTCTGATCGATTTTCTCTTTATTTCTTGGATTATAACAACTTCCATTTTTCACCTTAACTTCATCTGGAAATGAATTCTGAAGAAAACAAACATCATTATAACAAAACATTATGATACTTACTAAGGGATGGGGCCAATTAATTGCTCTGAACAATTAATTGTCAATTAATTACTGTGTGAAAAACAATGGTAATTGTAATTAATTATTTTATCAAAAAATGGAAAACAATGGTAATTACAATTAATTACTTAGGAAATTTAGGCAATAATTAATTGATTTCAATTATTTTTCAATTACTTTATGATACATTTGCATATGTTTCATTTAATTAGTATAATATTTCTATGTATATTAATATGTATTTACTTCTCACATATTGTTATGTATATAACTTGTGAATGTTAATAAAGTTCTGTTCTGTTCTATTCTATTAAATGCGACTTAGTTTCCAAACTGGCCCCCTCTTTTCTGTTTTTCACACCTTTCATACCTGATGAATGGGTTACATCTTTACTGTCATAACAATTGTGTTTGTAACATGAAATCTATAGCTAATTAATTGATAACCCTGCATGGTGTTATAGTAAAAGATTAAATTGTCTGACTGGTCACTGACAGTTGAGCATTGAGGTGATCATCTTGAATACACTGAGTCATTATCACTTTATGACTTAGGTTATAAGATATCCCACTAATCAAGTACTACTGAATTCACTAACCATTTACAAGTGATTTTATGTAATTTGTAAATACAACAAGGCTTGCAAAATTTGAGTGATAGCATGTCAGTACAGTATATTATGAAGCAACAAGGCCAAATTTTAGACCATTGCTATACATGCTGTCAAGATGAGCGCATTTGTCAAGGCACATTATCAATGTTCCTGAGGGATACCGCAGTGGACAATAATTAATACATGTCAGTAACTGGAATTTCATTTTTTGCCTAAATACGTCATTGAAATAATTAATTAATAATTAATTGTTTATGTAAATAATGGTAATTGTAATTAATTATTGTCCTTACTCAGAGTAATTAACAATTAATTATAATTACTGAGGTTGAGAATAATGGTAATTATAATTAATTACTTTGCAAGTAATTGACCCCATCCCTGATTACTTAGTCATCGCAAAACTCAATATTTCATTACTGGACAGTAGGTCCAACCCAAGTCTTACAGGACTGGAGACATTTGACATATTCTGATTAATTGAAATCTATGTAAATGAAATCAAATTTTTTGCTAGCCATTTGGTCCTGTGAATCTGCAGATCTAGACGGACCTTCTGATTTTTTTACAGGATTTGTCAGTCTGTCCCCCGATGATACTGCTGTAAAACTAAAAAGTTTAACAAGCACCAATCTGTGATCTTTTGCAAGTATCTTAAATCCATATTGCTGGTAACAAACTAGAGCTGAAGTCAACTGAATCTATATCATAAATGGTTAGCCAATCACTGGTTGACTTTATTTACTAAGCATTTTATATTCTTTATGGTGCTTAAACATTTAATTACCTGTTTTAGTATTGAAGAATCATGACTGTCCTTTCTTGATTTAGATATTGAAGAATTTACCGATACTTCACTAGGCTTACAAAACTCATTAATAGTAGTAGAGCTATTAGAATTCCTGCTAGATATATATATATAATTAATAATATAAATATATATAATAACCATCTTTTATTCAGTCTATCATGTCTCCACATTTACATTTTAACCATCAAGTAATCACAAAATCTATTACTATGTAACATTTGTTTCATTTTAAAACAAGTCATACAAATATAGAAAACAAATGACTTAAGGAGAACTTGTGCTTTATGACTTGCCCTTGCAAGTTGTGAAATGTGGTCCCTATCAGAACCTTGAAATTCATTACCTCAACACCATGATGACAATCAAAATGTAAATTCATATTGGTTACAGTGAATTTCAATTACCAAGATTTAAATATAAATCTCTTGCCATACTAAGCAAATTGGGCATACTTGAAAAGTCTGGTAGAACAGTGCCAAACTATCTATGAGAATTTAAGTATTAAAGTTACCTGTGAGTTATGCGTTTTGATTGTAGAGTAGTGATTAAAAAGCATGGCACTGCATCATGCCCCTTTTTTACTTCATTCTGCCTGTTTTGCTCCTCCCTATGCAGAAATAGTTACTTTAAAACATCAATCCTCGTATGGGCCCTGAATTCTTCTCACTTCCTGACTGCCCCTTTTTCGAGTTCAAGAATAATCACCAAGTAAGAATCAAATTACTTGCTTAGTGGTCCACAATGATATGTTCCACCCTAGAAAAGGATTACTAAATCAAATATATTAAATTTTTTATTCTTACTTTTTATTTTGATCATCATGTAGAACCAGTTTTGATGGAGTTTCTGTTGGAGAACAATTACCCATATCTACTTCATCAATTCTACGTGTACATGAACGAAACTTATCCAAGTTCACATGCTTTATCCTGCTTCCACTGTTACTGACTAAAAAAATAAAAGCATGTAACCGTGGGAAGGTTGGCAATGTAGTAAAACTTACAAAAAATTTTTCAGTTGTTATTCATTTCTTTTACAATTTTTGCATAATCATATATTCAGTTTAACATGAGTCTGTGAACAGTAGGCAACATGCAGTGTTATAAATCTAGTGTCCCTAAGAGGTTTCTGGTTGAAACCCATTCAGGCCAATTAACCCTATTAATGGAAATTTGACAATTAGACTGGCAAAACTTAGTCAATCAAACACTCAAAATTTAATCTACAACTTCATCGTCTTTAAAATGTAGCCTACATTAGTAAAATGGTTGTGTAAAACTTATAGGGCAATTGGCTTAAAAGACAATTATTGGAAACTAATCTTGTAATCTTAAATTCAAGCTAATATACTTACATGTGCCTGAATGAATTCTGTTTAAAGCATATAAAGCGACAAGATCTTGACTATTTTGTTTCTTCTTCTTAGAAGACAATTTTGATGCAGAAGATTGCAACCTTTGCTTTTCAAAAAATTCCTTAAAAACAATTAATTAATACCTAAGTCATTGAGCATTTTAAATATGTATATGTATGTTTTGGTAAGCATCATTGACATATATACATGTGTATTACAATTAGTCAGTCAACAAAATCTGGAGTTCAGAGGTTTATTGCTAGCAAATTAATGACACATATATAATTATATGTGAACTCCCCCAGAGGGGGGAGGGCTTCCCCTATCATGGACAACTGCCCCTAGGAGCCCATATCTCACAAGCATGTTCAATCACTCATAAATCCATGTATTTCATGCAAAAAAAAATTCACTTGACATTTTACTCATATCTATAAGTTTGCAATTAAGAGTTGCTTTTTGTTACATTGTGTATCACACACCATGTGACAACTATTCTTTTATTTGTTTTTGGAATTACATGTAGACGAAAATAACAATGAAAATTCTGCATATTTCAAATTAAAAACAATATTAAACAACAAGGAATCAGCTACAATATGTAAAATGTTATTGTCGAAGACCGTCGCAGAGGTTGTTAGAGAAAATCATGGCGAAAACTACAAAATTCTTAACATTGAACTGGAGGATAAGACAACCATAGCACAACAACTTCCATTCCAAATCGTCAAATCATTTGGGTAAAATGACTTTTAATTAATTTATTATATTTGTTGTAGTCGTTTTATTTTTCTAATTTTAGCATGTTTGAATCACCCAACAACTATGGATTTAAATATGGAAAATGGCCGGTCACATAAATATGACAGGCCGTTGACGCTATTAGAGCAAACTTACACTTGTGTTTTGATGATAGGGTACCAAAAGACCGCAAACCAGAAAGGCCTCAAACCAAAAAGACCTTTTACCAAAAGGCCAAACTTAAAAAAGGGTACAAGTCATGGTTTATTGAAGACACAGCAATAATATGTTTTTTCAATTTTATTCATAAACTCGAACAAAACACATTGGTATAAATATACAATACAAATCTGATAGAACAAAGAGCACTACTTATATTCTAAAATTTAACGTTAACAGAATTATGGTGTTTCAGTACATGGAAAAAAAACGAAACTTTAATATCACAAAATAATAAAATTATCATTCTTCCATACTTTTCAAATATTTTTTATATGCTTGACAAAGAAAACTTGTATAAGTAGTTGACCCACTTTTAATGAAACAGCATTTATGTCGAATATATATATGCCAGATTAGAATTTGTCACCAGGTCAAATCTAAAATATGCATTGTGAGCACTATATGCCATGTATTTGAACAATTCTGATTAAATTTGCCAAGAACATTTGAATATAGGCCCAGTCAAGTCAGATACTAGATCACCTGGTCAAATCTTAAAAACCCTTGAGAACATTAAAGAGATCACTTCATATACTTTTTATAGCTTTTTATATTTAAACTGAAAAAAAAACAATAACAAAAAAATCTCCCTTTAGATTTATTCTTTGATATATGATATAAAATGCATATTATAACAATGGATGATTATACTTTAGAGGGGTTAGACAGTTAGATGCTAGTTTAAATGGGCATAAGTCTGTTCGTGAAAGAAAGAGAATAAGAAATCCTGATACTTGGGAAAGGAATGAAGCTACAAGAAGTAACAACAGTGGTGAAAGATATACTGACATTACAGGAAAGATTCATCCAGGGAAGAAGATTGGAAAAGGGTGTGAACTAAGCTGTAGAATGAAATGCCATAGTAAATTTACTGAGGAAGACAGACAAAATATTTTTCACAAGTTCTGGAAGTCATGTGATGTGACCAATCAAAGACAATTTCTGTTAAAATATGCTGCTCCACAAAAAAAGAAAAGTTGTAAACAATATTGTAATAGAAATCGTGAATTTTTATATATGATGAGTTTGCCTTTGAATAATACTATTATGAGAGTGTGCAAGACTTTTTTCTCCACACATTAAATGTAAATGCTGTTCACTATTGTAGAAAAGATATAAACAAATTATATTTAAATCGTGATCTTAGTGTGCCACAAATGTACAGACATTATTTAGACCAATGTGCAAAACAAGACGTTACACCAGCCTCTTTAAATATTTACAGGCATGTATTTGACACAAATTTTAATATCACATTCCAAAAGCCGAAGAAAGATCAATGTGACTTATCTAGTGCCGATAAAAATGCTATGGAAAATGACAAAATTAAAATGAAAAATAAATATGACAATCATAATAAAATAAAACACTTGCTCGAGAAAACAAGGAGCTAGACAAGAAAAATGCACAAGAAAATATTAACAGTTCTTTTGGACCGCCTGTTTTGACCTTGAAGAAGTTTTACTAACTCCTAAGGCATTCGAATCAAGCTTATACTATAAGAGCCGTTTGAACACTTTTAATTTTTAACATTTACAACTTAGGATCAAAGGAAGCTAACTGCTTCCTTTAGAACGAGTCTATCTCAGGTAGGGAGGTAATGTGAATATCTAGCTAAGTGTTCAATTTTTTAAATGAAATGTCCAGAATGGAAAGAAATTTTTTGTATTTTATTCAGATATTTGCTGTGCACAAAATAAGAATAAACAGTATTTGGTATGCTATGGTACGCCATCAAAAAGTTAAAAATAGAATCTGTAGAACAGAACTATTTAGAAAAGGGCCATACCAAAGCGAAAACTACTCAGTCCATGCTAGTATAGAACAAGCAAGTTGCCTAATCAGTGTATATACTACTGCCATGTTGGCCACTGTTATCAGAGCAGCTTGTCAAAAAACCCTTACAATGTGAAAGAGATGGACTTGACATTTTTTTATTTTAAGGCAATCAGAAATTTGCTTAAAATTTCCAAATTGATACTGGTACTTTCTAGATTCATTTTACCCTCACAGAGTAATTTTTGTAATCATTAATTTTTCTGGCGCTGAAGCCTCTGACCCTGAAAAGGAAAGTTCTCCCAAGAAAGAGAGGACAGATAGTTGTGACCGTCTTTCCAAAAAAAATGGTAAGACAAATAGCCAAGCAAAGTTTCCTGGCTTCTAAAGGGAGAAACAGGTGGAATGTACTGTCTCATATGTGAGAAATCTTACTGTAAAAATGTGTTTGTCACTGGGTGCATTAACTGCATGTATCAACACTCCACTCTAATGCCTCACCAAGAGACTAATGATCACATTTAGGCCAAAAACACTGTTCAACAACAAGTGTTTAAGCACAAAGCAGTTAATACAGTGATAAAAAAATTAAGCCCTGTAATAGAAGCTCAAATGAAGACATCTCTATGTATGACAGAAGAACAATTGGCTGAAAGAAAATTTCAAAAACTGAATAAGATGCAATTTGAAAATGGTGCTAGTGTATTTTAATGACCAAAAAGGTATTTTAATAACCAAAAAGCAATTTAAACGAGTGCACAAGCTGCAGCCAACTTGCAGCATTACTTAGCATATGTTTTAAGAGACTCAATGTATGATAGACATAGAAACAGTCCTAATAGTGGCATCATGTTAGATGAAAGTTTGGACACAGCTATCAATAAAAAATTTGTTTTTCTTGTGTAAAATTATCCATGATTACTCTGCTCAATTTGAGAATTGTAAAATATTTCCATCAAGGATGACAAAGCTGCTGAGGCAGTTTACAATTCCATTATAATTTTTTTGCAGGAAGTAGGTTTAGATGAAAATAAAATAAATGGGTTGAGCAGTGATAGGACATCTGTCATGATGGGCAAAAAAAGGTGTGATGAAGAACGTCTAAAGAGTGGTAGCCCTAATCTCAATTATGTGTGGTGTGCAGCACATAGAGTTGCCCTTGTTGCTTTCTGGGCAGCCAAGAAAATCCCATTTTAAGTTCTGTAAAGGAGACCCTGATCAATGTTTATCATTTATACCAATTTTCTGCCCCTAGAATGATAAAACTGCAAGAATTGCAGAGAATACTAGGTAAAAAAGTTTAACGCTTTGAATAGCCCACCTAAGTAAGATGACTTTCACTCTCAGATGCTGTCCAAGCATTCCATTCATGACTCTTTCTCTGCTCTTGTTTTGAGATTGGAACATAAAGAGGCATTGATGCCAACCTCAGTTGGTGCAATGAAAGCATCTGGTATTTTGAAAAATATTAAGACCTTCAAAGTTTTTTGTTGTAGTGCTTAGTTTTTTAGGGATTTTTGGGGGAAGTTGGACTGTATATCAAAATTATGCGTAAAATAAAACTTGATTTTTTTGTGGATAAAAAAAATATGTTATGTAACTAAACTATTTTTTTAATTCGGTTTCAGCTCAAATTAAATAGAGAAGAGAAATGAAGTTTATGACAACAAGTTGCTCTCTTTAGGGTATGATTAGATGAGAAGAGGAACTCAGTTTGTAAGGCTACCAAGATGTTCGGAGTACCCGAGAGTACTTTAAGAGACAGAACACGTAGTCTTTAACCTGTTGATATTGATTTAAAGCCTGGGCCAACTCCATTAGCTTCACTACTGATGAGGAGATGCAACTTGTCTTAACAATTATTTTACAGCTCTTGACAATTGTAATGGACACAAACAGACTATTTGATAAACCAGAGAAACTCTGGAATATTGAGGAGACTGAAATAGCTATCGAGCACAGGCCTAGTAATGATCTTTGTGAGAAAAAAAACACACTCTACAAGCAATTACATTTAGAAGACGTATAACTGTAACAATTCTTGCATGTGGAAATGCTGTTAAAACAAGCTTTCCTACATTTTATGTCCTCCCCAGTAAGAGGTGGAAAGATAAACTATTGGCTGGAAGCAGTGCTGGATCAGCAGACACCATGAGTGATAGTGGATGGTCCAATTCCAGTGTTTATGACTTACTTAGAGAAGCATTTTCTTAAACATTGCTACATTGGTTAATACTCTTTGATGATCATAAATCTAATGTAAATTTAACTGTTTCAGAGTGGGGTAAAGCCAATTATGTTATATTTTGTGTTATCTCCACATACTTCACACGTTACTCAACCACTTGATGTCGGTTGCTATGGGCCTCTATAAAATGCATTCTATAGCGAGTGTCAAGCATTTATGCGAATAACACCAGGTATTACTATTACTACCAACTGCTACAATATTGCATGCATTTCTAGTAAGGCACACTTCAAAGCTTTAATGCCTGAAAACTTAATTTCATCATTGCCTAAGAAAGGTATATATCCTTTGAAAAAGAAAACAGATTAGTAGCAAACAAACTGCCCCATCAATAATTTATCTAAAGGCCAATGATGATACTTCAGTTACAGTCAGTCTACTTTGACAAGCAGTAGTTTTCTTGATAGTAAAAAGATTACAAAGATATCTGAGACTCCTAAAAAAGGAAGTCATACCCTTCTGTTTCTGGTTATTTATAGTCAAACTCCATTGTATCGTGCTATTTATTAATCTTAATTATTATTTAATATATTTAGGAACCAAGAGCAAAAAAGAGACGTCTGCAATATGACAAAGAAAACCTTCAGAGGGCCTTGGATGCTACCAAGAGTGGAATGTCGGCATACAGAGCAACCAAGCTCTACTTTGTTCCACCTACGACTCTGAGAGACAGGATAAGTGTCTGTATTGCTGCAGATGCAAAAGTTGGAAATGAAACCATTTGTACACAAGATAAAGAGCAGAAATTATATGAACATATAACTTACATGACCAAAATCAGATTTTATGCAAGAAGACTTCCATTATTACAGTACATGACTTCAGATTATGCTGATTCTTTGGGCAAGTTTGTCAAAGCCAAGAAGTACCTGAGTGACAATTTACTTCAAGATGGCCTAACCTCAAGACAGTAAAAGCACGGAAGCTCTCAATTGCAAGAGCTAAGTCAGCTTCAATCTATTGACAGGTACTACAAAGAGCTGGATGATGTTCTGCCAGCAAATCATCTAAAAGATAAACTCTTTAAAATATTTAATATAGATGAGACAGGTGTTAATTCAGAACACTCTCTACCGAAGATTGTATGCTAAAAAGACACAGTGCCACAAAATGTTACCTCAGCTAGATCATCCGCAGTACAAATGTACAAGTAATATTAAATCATTATTATGCTTTTTGAAATATTTGACCAACGTTTATGCTTTATAATGAAAAAAACCCCAACAAATTAGTTATTTTATTAATATATTTAGGAACCAAGTGCAAAAAGAGACGTCTGCAATATGACAAAGGAAACCTTCAGAGGGCCTTGGATGCTACCAAGAGTGGAATGTAAGCATACAGAGCAAGCAACCAAGCTCTACTCTGTTCCACCTATGACGCTGAGAGACAGGATAAAAGTCCGTATTGCTGCAGATGCCAAAGTTGGCAATGGAATCATTTTTACACAAGGTTAAAGAGCTGAAATTATCAGTCACTAAATCGTCTAAAAGACAAACCCTTTAAAATCTCTAATATAGATGAATCAGGAGTCAATTCAGAACACAGTGCCACAAAGTAATACCTTAGCTAGGTCACCCATAGTAACTGTGATTGCGGACGGTAATGCTGCCGGACATAGCATACCACATATAACATCTTCCCTGGTAAAAGGTGGAATGAGGACTTTCTGAAGGGTGCCTGCACTGGTTCTGCTGTGGAAATGTCCAAAAAATGGATGGTCTAATTCAGCTGTATTTCTTAATTATCTTACACACCATTTTACAAAATATATGGCAACCAAGGACAGTGAAATCCCAACACTAATACTTTATGATGGACACATGTCCCATATCTCTCACGTTAACAGAATGGGCAAAGCTTAAAAATATTATTTTGTTTGTCTTACCGCCACACTCGATCCATGTAACACAGCCTTTGGATGTTAAAATCTTTGGTCCTTTCAAAAAATGTATTTTCAAGAATGTCAACAGTATATGAAACTCAATCATGGATGAATATTACAAAATATGAAATTGCTGAACTCCCTCAAAACCCTATATGCCAGCTTTGACCACAGAAAATCTACCAGAAGCATTATGGCGCACTGGCATTTCCCCATTTTGTTTCGTCAGATGACACAGATTTCTACAAAGCCAAATCAACCTGCAGAATCCAATGTTGATTTCTTTGCCAAGAGAACCATAACAAGCCTCCAATTGCACAAACCAAAGCCAAGGAAGTTCATCCCATCCTTCAAAGTTTCTGGGAATTTATTAGAAATGAAGAAGACAGAAATTTTGACAAACATGGCAAAGAATAAACAAGATGTTCATGTTAAAGAGCCATAACCAAGCACATCAGGTTGCAATAAAAATCAAGGTCCAATCAATTGAGACTCGGAAGACACAGTCAGAGTCTGAGATAGAAGATAACATAAACATGTGCAGCATTTCCAGTGGATGACTGATCTGGGCTATGGCTACACCCAACTTGAGTGTGTTGATGTTGCTACATAATTTTCAGCTAATCAGCTGGTTAGAAGAACAAAGAATACACCCTCAACTAAGGAATGTATTCGAGGATTCTGAACAAGAAGGCCAGAAATGAGAGTGACCAAACCAAGATCCCTTGAACATGCTAAGGCCAAGATGGCTAGTGAAAGTGTTGCTATGAACTATTTTGACAATTTTATTAATTGCTTAGAGCAGAATGGACTTATTGATAAGCCTCAATTAATTTACAATATAGATGAGAAAGGTATACCTATTGACAGTAAACCTAATATTGTTGCAAGCATTGACCATTCTGCTTCAGCATTAACATCAGGAAATGGACAAACAGTGACACTTTTGGGGACTGGGAGTGCTACAGGTGCCTCGGTACCACCATTCTTTCGTTTCATGGGAAAAGGACGCTTAATGACTTACTGAAATGGGGATTTCTTTGTGTCAGTGGCACAGTGTCTGAGAGTGGATGGTCAAATATTGAAGTGTTAAATAAATATCTAACTAAACATGTTGTATAGTACCAGGGTATGTGCCATAATTTTTGAAGCCATCGTTCAAAGCTATCTTTATATGCAGTTAATATTTCTTTAGAATGTTTAAGAAAAAAATATAAAATTTCTACATAGCAGACATGATCTTTTAGCAGAAGTTATCTTTTTCAAACATACAAAGGATTAAGGATTTCGAACTCTAATAAACATCGACACATTACGCCACATTACGTACTATTACGCCGTTCCGCGGAATACCGGATTTTATCGAAAAAACGCTGTGATTTTCTACGGGACAACCCGCCACTGGATTAGTAAACAAAAATGGCCGCGCCCGCTAGGATCCTCCGAGGCAGATTTCAAGCTTTATACAGCTCCCAAATGTAAGTTTTAAGCATATAATGAACCTTCCAAGGCTTATGTATTCTTAAACATCCACAACACCTTAACATAGAGTCTCGGTCATTTTATTTTAACCGTTCAAACTTAGACTGGTTGATTCGTACTCAGCGTTTTCGCACCCTGTATATTTAATTCGTAACCAGACTCTTCGTACTTTGTACGTTGTACATCTATTAAAAGCTTTATTTTCTTTTTTATATCATTTTGCATCAGATATCATGCATGTCAATAAACAAAATGCACAAAGTAGAGAGCAGGGTTGAAATGCATTGCGAGTCAAGGTTTTGTCATCATAAAATTCAACCCCGACCTGGCTTTCGCTGTTACATCCAGTGACTCATTTTCTACCCTTATATTTTAGTTCGACAGCTTGCAATTCAACGTTATACTCTTACAAAAATGTCAATTTTTTTGTGAACTGTAAACATTTAATGAAATCAAATACGATATACCCCAATAACCTATAGGATTCTTGTTTACACTAAGCTCAATAGCTGCATACTGTTTTCAGCCAGCATTCCAAACATCCATGATGCTACACAGGGGCCCATTTGATCTTATAAAATATTAGTAAAGCTGAAGTGTTGGTGCCATGCAAGGGCCTCGATATGATATTGAAATGGCATAAATACGTTTGAGTAAAAAATAGAACCTTAGTTTCACCAGTGAGACATTCATAATATCATATCTCTATGATTTTAAAAAATAAAATGTATATCAGTATGAATAGCTATTCATAGCTAATGTTAATATGTATTTGTTACAAAATGTCTGACAATAAATCAAGTTTGTACTGTAAAATGACAATGCCTTGATAAGTAAATTTAACATTTGTTGTTATTTTTTAGCTATAATTGACAGTGTCGGAGGACCTAACCGAGTGAATGATATACTCTCAACATTGAATATGCCAACCTGAAAAGATAGAAACAAGAGCAGTTGTCAATCAGTTCATCAGCTTAGGTAGCTAAATATGCTTTAAAGCAGGAAATGGGGTATGCTGATTTTGTTTATTTATAATGCATCAAAGAAAGCTTGAATAATCATACTATTTTCATTACACATTAAAGAAAATAATTATCTCCTACATTTAGATATGGTGACAAAAACTTATATATACATGCACGTCATTTAAAGCCTGTCTACTTTTTGTATGACATGTTCCCTCTTTATTTAATTGAAACAGTAAATATGATACACTGGTAGCCTATATATGAAGAAGAAAGTGTATGATAGTAAGATCTTGTTATTTATGACTGTTTAACATAACTATACTTATGTTAAAAATTAGTGTGTTCTCTGTATTTCTATTATAAAATACCAAAAATAGTATATGTTTTGTTCAAACTTTTATTTACCTTTTATTCTATGTGTTTCAGAAATCTTTCACAAGTCAAGAGTGACTTGCCAAGTCGTTGATGGGTGATTTTATAGAAGATCTAGGAATTTCTGCAATGCCAGATGCATCACCCTACATAATTGCAAGGTATGAGTATAACTTTTTTTCTACTTTACATTTCAGTGACTGCCTTCCATATTAATGACATCAAATGTTTGAACTTGATTTCAGACTTTACAAGCCTATTTCTTTTAAAGATAAAGATAGCAAAAAAAAACCACAGCATTTTGCTGAATATTTACATATTACATGTCTACAGTTGACTTTATATGTCAGTTTTGTTATAAGCTTGTATTTTTGTGTGTGAAAGAAGTAGAATTGTTCTAACCACTTCTTGGTTTTCTCTATATATTTTTGACCTGTTTCTACAAGAACAGAACAATATATAGAATCAGATTAGTCGTCCTGTCTTTTTTTGAAAGACCATATATTGTTCGTTTTTTCTCAACTGTCAAAACATGAATAATTTCACGGTGAATGTGTTTGTTAAAATTATTATCGTAATACACCCTTGAGTTTCTGAAAGTGTGTATTATGATTGAGTAAAGCTTCTTATGCTGTATGATAAGTTTTAGTCAAGATATTTTTTATAAAAATTAGGCCGCTAACACAAAAACAATGCATTCAGACAGTCACCGTGAAATTATTCAAGCTTTGACAGTTGAGAAAAAAATGGACAATTCTTTATTGTGCTATTTCTAATTTTTGTGTTTCCTTACTTCACATTGAGTGAAGTACCAAAGAATAAGATTTTTGTACTCTATTTTGTGTATTTACTGTGAAATCATTTTTTTGTATTTTTTAGTGGTTGGCTTGATTGTGAAGCAGACATCAGGGTCACTTGTTAGAAGCAATCCCATCATCTGTTGCTGAAATTGAATTCAAACCTGTTTGTTAGAAACAGCCAGCATTTGTTATTTGATTTGGAACAACATACCTCAGTAAGTTTAATTCTTGTATATTTATCAGCTACATTAGATTTTAAATTTACCCGGGTCAATAGCACAGTTGGTAGATTTGGAATCTCGTGCCCGAGAGGGTGTGGGTTCAAATCCTACCTAGAGAGGTTATACCTTCCATGAACATTTGACAATTATGTCAATTTTCCTCCATTGATTAAATAATATGGAGAAGATTCTGGCCTTGTGGAAGGGTAGGTGAGTACTGGTTATAGACAATAGTCCAGGAAAGCTAGGTTAGGTGTGCTGGATGCTGTAAAATTACCTAAATTGTGTTGACACGGCGTTAACTCCAACAAATAAATAAATATATTTTGAATTTGTAAACAAATTTTGTGCTTACAGATAATAATTTCTTTATTCGGGTTTGTTTTTGTGATTTACATGATCTTTACATAAAAGGAGTGTTCTTCATCTAGTAACACTATGTTCATTTATACCAATACTTAAGTTTGGCAATGACTTACTTTGACCGAAGATTAAACCCATTGTCTGGTTCATGATAGATCAATACCACACATACTTCACTTGAATATATATATTATTTAGTTTATATAAGTATAATTATATACTTTTCAGTACAAGGACAACACTTTCCACAGATTACTCAGATAGGCTGCATCAGATCTTAATGGACGCTGTACATTTTCCCAGTATGTATTACAAACTGTGCCGATCACACCGGGGGCTCAACAGATCACAGGTTTTACAGTTTGTGGAAGTATTCTACTCGATAAAGGCCAGCCAGTAGAGGCAACAGACATCAAAACTGCTTTGATGCAATTTTGTGCCTGACTGAATAAAAATCATTATGTTTCGCTCATAACGGAAGGCAATTTGATTTCCCTACACTCGTACATCATTTGATAGCTACTGGTACATAAAAGAAATTCACTGAAACATCACATGATGAAAATCCTAGTGATTCATTGATTACATTTTATTAACTGTTTTATGAAAGTGTTCATGACAATATGTGATTTGACTTTCATGTAATATAGCCATCATATATTTATGTGCTACTCAATTATATCATAGTTGGACTATTTTCACTTCAATATTTCATAAGAAAATGTGAACTCATACCACATAAACATCAGAATAAGTTTCCTTTCTCAAAGTCAATGTGCTTAGTCTGGTGATAAAAAGTGTTAAATAAACCAGCTTATTGTATTTACCTAAAATGTACTGTCTATGCTAATGATCATGCCGACAAAGGCTTCAAACAAATACTCTAAGTGCATAATGTTAACCTTGTGGCTCATGGTTTCATTGATCTTCAAAATTACTTCATTTTAGTATCAATTGGTCTTATTTGTTAATTTTAATTAATAATTCAGTTTCTGGTTATGCAGAATTTCAATTTTTGAAAAGCAAAATGATTTTACTGATCGAGTTGTAAATTAGTGATACAATTTTAATTGTTATTGTGCTGTAGTCATATGAAATTTCTGGTTTCAAAATTTTGAATGTGCTATTATTGCTGTAAAACACTACATTTATTTGTTTTTAACATAAAAAATAAACAAAAGTAAAGCTCTTTAGACATTTTAAGTCCTGAATTATTATGTGGTGACCTTTTTCTATAAACTTGTTTCTTTTATTCTTTGCTAAAAAGAGCAGTCTAAAAACGTGGGTTGCGAAATAAAAATGTTAGGTTTTCATAAATACCACGGTAAAAGTTTTTGAAACTTTAGTATTTGTTACCAAAGGTATCAAACATAATTTTAATGTAGTGCTTATGTTTTGCCCAAGCTTTTTTTAGTGGATAAAAACTTAGAAACTTTGATGATCAATTTTGACTCGGCTAAAAAAATCAATTTTCTTGGCCGAGCATGTGAACAAATTTTGTTAAGAAAATGTTATACATTTGGTTATTGTTATTATACTGCTATTTTTGTTTACTCCAATAAAAACCAAACACACTTACATAAAAATTGTGTTATTTTATTGATTAAAAAAATTAATAGACTGGTTTTAATGAAACCTGGTGCTCGGACATTCTTAGCCAATTTGCTGTTGGGGGGTATAAACTTAAAATAATTGTAAAATTCTTAAATGACGGTAAATTTTTCTGAAACTTCACAAACAAGTGTATCTATGGATATAGATAACAGAAATAACCACCATTACTCTATTTCCAAACATGCCCATTAGAGTCTGAAATCCTTAAATATGCCCATTGAATATAATCTGGAAGAATAGAATGCAACCAAAAATGTAATAGCAGATCTTGTTTGTTCTTGTCTTGGCATAAGTGGTAGTTGAAAATTAAACACCACCCATACCCGTTAGTTGAATTTTGATGGCTGAAATGTTGATTAATGTTGCATCTAGCTATTTTAACCAAGTATCAGCATGCATGCACAATAATAATCTATCCAAAGATGTAGCTTTTCCACAGCCAGCCAAACATAGTTTTGGTAAGGGTAAATGTGACACTGAAAATATTGTCGCCTCACAGTCAAGTGTTGAAACATTAAAATATGTAAGTAAAAGTCTTGCTGAACAGTTGCACACAAGTTTAGAGGAAGAAAAAAAATCTTAAAACACAACTTTCCATGAAACTGACCAGAAAAAAAGGTGTTCAAAAGCTAATAGACGAACTTAAAGTTAGTAAATCAGAAGTGATAGCATTAAGAAAGAACAATGATACTTTAATTAAAAGGCTTAATGAGAAAAATATAACATTAAAAGGCTAAGGTCCCAACTTCCCAAGTAACTCAAGCAAATAAAGTGATAGATGGTGGGAGAGAGAGACTTTAGAGTTCAGCAGGAAAGGAATAATGAATTAGAAGCTCAAGTTGTACTTTTGAATGACACTATTAAACAGGTTCATGAAGAATATGTAGGTGACCTTGAAACATTAAACAATACTAGAGAAGAAAATGATTGGTTGTATGATATCGGCAATGAAGCAGCTGATGCGGAAGTTATTTTATTTGATACAGAAAGAAAAGTTTACACTGAAAAGCTTCAAATGTATGCGTATGATTTACTTAAAAACCATGCAGCATCAAAGCAAATTGGACCTGTGATCGAATCTGTTTTGTCTTCAGTAAATAAAAAAGCTAACAAACTCCCAAGAGCTACCACAATTCACAACATGAATCAACAACGTTTGGCACTAAGTCACAAATTAGTTAGTAAAGTTGTGACTGGTAAGAAAGACACAACTGTTTATACTGATGAAACATCAGAATTTGGGCATTAAGTGTGTGGCTATCGTTTGCGTGATACAGAGAGGAATTACTTTACTCTTGGGCTTAGAAAGTCTGCAAGTGACACATTGGACACTTTAAAAGAAATTATAAGTGACATTGACCAAGTTGCACAGGACGTGAGTGAAGCATCACAAAAAATACTGAAAAATGTGTCAGCCACTTTGTCAGATAGTGCTTCAACCGAGATTAAGTTCAACACGCTGCTAGAAGATTACAGATCTACAGTGCTACCTTATACAGTAGAAAACAATGATCAGCTCGACACCGCCCGGAAAGCAAACATTGAAAAGCTTACAAATTTCTTCTGAGGAATACACTCTCAGGTGCATTTTGCAGAAGCCAGGGCAAAATCTGTGCGTGCGGTGGAGAAAGAAATATTCCCAAAGAAAGCACCTACGTTTGAAGGGTCGTATAAAAAAGATGGTGAATCTGGTACAGTTAGACTGAATAAGAACAGCAAGTAAATCATATGCAAGAGGGACTGACGAGAAGTCAGGTGGTCATTTTCAGTTTGTTACGTCCATTGAAGACTTCATGAAAGAAAAGAAGATAAGGTCTATAAAACTCGTACCTCTGCGGGGACAAAGATTCAATATACGGTTCCACAATGCGGGCCAGGTCTTCTTCCTTCACGAGAAAATGAAATCATTTCTTGAAGTTTTTACCCTGAATAGGCTGAAAAGTCTGTCGCATTTGACTTAAATATTCCTGTCTATAATGGGGATGTAAAGCGTTAGGTCTTGTAAATAAGATTGTGAGTACATCGCTATGGAATCTTCAGGAAGACAAAAGCATTAACATTCTTGGCATGAACAAGTACTTTTTGACGCTAAAACAGGTCTAGAGAATGCAGTTGAAAAACAAGTCTGACTTATGACAGGGAAATTAAGACCACTTGGAAATGTACAAGATAAAGAAGACATTGTGAATGAAGCACTGATAGAACCTAATGAATATGTTAACCATTATGAAATGTTCTTAACAGTTATATTAGCTGCTCTTGTTAAAAATGTCACTACCAAGTTCAAAGATTTTCTCAAAGGTTAAATATTCAGTGAGCCCACTGAGGACATGAAAATAAAATAGATGAGTGTTGAAAAACATAATAAGTTCAGTGAGAGTGTATTTGCCTATTACAATAATCTCCCAAGGTTTAAACCGCACATAAGTACTCTGTCAAGGGAGGCATATGTAGCACTTTCAGTCAACAAGACAGTCCTAGTGGCTGAAAAGTAAATTTGATGAAGAAACAAAAGCGCTTGTTGCTGAGGCAAGCAAGGAAATTGGATCATTCGCAAAATGTTCAAAGAGAGGCAAGAAATTATTAGACAGAAACGCAGAGAAAAACTAGAAGAAATACTACATAAGGAAGAGCAAAGAAGAATTAATGAGAGACAGTTTGCCTTTGTTTGTTATAGTAGCTGCTGTAGACACAGTGACTGAAATTAAAAGTTGAGATTGTCATGATTTTAGGTAAAAATACTTTAATAAGCTTTTATGATGTGGAACAATTAGATGATTATTATGACTATCTTTTTCTTTGTAAGGTCTGCTTCTTCGTAAGGGTTGATTCTTCTTAAGGTCTGCTTCTCCAAAAATGTCTTTTTCTATACAGCACCTCGTCTTCTTATGTCTGCTTCTTTATAGGACTTGCATCCCAAACAAATCCTGGTTTTTATTTAGAAGACTTACTTCCCAGTAAGCCATCTTTTTCTTTTCTTTGATTTTCAAGATTCTTTGAGAGACTTGCTTCCCAAGTAAGTCTTTCTGATTTTCTGTTTTTTGGGTTTTTTTAGGGGACTTGCTCCCAAAGCAAGTCCCTGTATTCTTTGAGAGAAGCAGACCTTTTGGAAGAAGCAGATCTTACGAGGAAGCAAACGTTACGAAGAAGAAGACCTTACAAAAAAAATAGTAGTCATAATAAGCATCTTGTTTCACCCACTAAAGCTTATTAAAGTATTTCCACCTAAAATCTTGACAATTGAAAGCTATTCTGGGATACTTTAAATAAGCCTAAACAAGATGCATTATTATGAATGGTTGAGATTAGGCGAAAGATTAGGGTTGACAGGGGGAGATATGCATGCGTTTATAAATGATAAGGAAGGCAAATACATAGCTAGAGAGGATAGAGTGCGAAGGTGGGATGAAGAAAACAAAACAAATGGAGCTGAATTTTGTGCTTCAGATGAAACAGAGGTACTTAGAAATAGAACGCGTGAAGTCACATAAAAGTACCATTCCTGTAAGTAATGATATGCTTCGACCAAAGATTTCAAAGTTTGACGACATACATGATAATATTAATGCTTATCTAGAGATTTGAGAGATTCGCAAGAAAATAATATTAGCAAAATGAAAGTTAGGCAATGAGTTTGAGTTCTTTTATTATCGGGCAAAGAATTATACATGTTCATCAGTATGCCAAATGAACAAGCCAACGACTATATGATACCTTGAAGAATGTCATTTTTAAAAGGTATCAACTTACTGAAGAAGGATTCAGGATGAATTTCCGCCAAAGCAAACCTTTGTCTGGCGAGTCAGTTTTTCAATTTATTGAGCAATTTAGAAGATATATTTCTAGATGGGCAGACCTTGACGGCATTCGAAAATCTTACCAAGGCATTAGTGAATTGCTTATTAAAGACAATTCATTCGAGGATATTCTACGGACCTGGCAATATTCTTGAAAGAAAGAGTACGCTCTGGTTTCCCGGAATTGACCTGTATTGCAGAGCAATACATAGAAGCACATAATGGAACCGCTTCGCCATTCCAAAAAGAACAGGAAGTACAAAGATCAGTGATCAATAACTGAATGAAACAAATAAGACCAGAATCAAGACCTGCTTGAGAATGTAAACTGAATAATAAAGTTCTAGCGAAAACTTGTTTTATTTGCTATAAAGAAGGGCGTATTGCTAAAGATTGTCAGCAGATCTAATCAATTGAATAAAGAAATGACCACAAGTTAGCTCCTGCTTGTTTGATTGCAGGCATTATTAAACGAAATGTAGAAGATAACTAACCGATCAAGATCATACAAACCAAATAAAATGCGTATTTTGATATTTTTAGAAGTATTCTATACTTTTTTTGAGGAGGGCTATTGTCAAAATAACGATTTTTAATTTAAAAAAGAAACATAATAGTCCGCCATTTTTAACTATTTTGTTTTGCCGTTGCTATGACGTGACGTCAACAATGCTGTTTTCTTAGAGGTTCTCGTCAGTATTTATATGTATGTAATTTAATAATAAAGCGAAGAAGTAGAAAAAAGTCAGTTCGGAGAATTGGTCTCATTGTCAAAAGATAATATTCAGATAGACAGAAAGTCCAGTGTTTCCTGCGAAGACCTGCTTCCGAAAGATAAAGAGGAGATCTGCTGCCGAGAGACAAAGAGTTGCTGCTAAAAGAAAAGAGAATACTTGCTGAGATAAAGAAAATACGGACTTGCTTGGAAGCAAGTCCGCTCAAGAAAATCAGAGAGACTTACTTGAGAAGTAAGTCAACAAGTAAATCTGTGAGCTAATGCTCACTAGTGATACCCCCGCCAAAATCTAAAAATATGCGACAAACAGGAAGTAGATGAGCAAGGACCATGAAATCGCTTTACACCACATGGGACTATAGAATGAAGCAACATGCCAAGTATTAGGCTGCTGCATGTTATAGTTGCTGAGAAAACTGCGACGGAAATTTCGTAACGGACAGACGGACGGATGGACGGACGCACGGACAAGGGTAAAACAGTATACCCCCCTCTTCTTCGAAGCGGGGGTATAAAAAGTACAAAAAATTGTATCTGAAGTAAGCTTACTTGATAATGTTTGCTCTAATAGTGTAAACATGTGTGCTCATTTAGAAAAAGACATTAAGAATGGCATATCTTCTCTGTAAAAAGATACTAAATAGTGCAATATGAAAAGTCTTATCAGTTATGGTGCTGAAGCCTTGTTGCAAGAACGTACTGCATGTTTAGTTGGACTTTTACGTGAAATGTGTGGCTTTATGACTTCAACTCCATCAGGAAATATGCTTATTGCCAAATGTATTGAAATATATATGGCTGTAGAAATAAAAAATAGTGTACTACCTCTTTCATTTCAATAAAATCTTCTTGTGTATTCATTATCAAGAAATGAAGAAAGTTTGATTCAGAAAATTGTTGAATTTTCTCCAAAAAACTGTTTGTTTTTTCAGAGACGTGACTGAACTGGAAAAACAAGAAATCCTAAATGTTGATACAGAGTCTGAAAAATATATTTTCAGAGATAGTAGACACAGTTTTATATCTTACAGGTTGTCAGCAATTGTTACTGATATGAAGGAAAACGTTTTCATTGAAGACTTCATTGAAAAATAACACTGTACTTGATGAAAAGCTTTGTATTGAATGATGGTAAAATAATGACACTTCTTAAGGAAAATGCACAAATTGTGGTGGGTCTTTAATGTACGATTCAACCTATATAATCATTTTAGAAACATTGAATCAATTCCAAAATAAGCTTCAAGTGATGACTGGTGAACCAGATCATGTTAGATCATTAGCAGTTTCAAAAAAGCGTCAGATATCCTGAACAATCTTTAACACAGGGCTGGGATTGAACCACATGGTTCTGGTGAAAGGAAATGGCTTTTCCTCGAATTTGATGGGGAATTTATACTATTGTAGAACATTGCATTTACACATTGCAATGAGGCTTTCTATGGCAACGAATCTTTTTTCAGGGCATAAGATGCTGTATTTTGTATGATTTTTATTCCATCTTTTGAATTTGACTGGTCTGCTACACATTGAAATGAATGCTTGTAAATTATTTTTCCAGCTAAATTGGATGAAGTATGTATGCTTTGAACTGGGTTTTAAGACACGTAAGGTCCAGGAATGTGCAGAGAAATGTGTGGATCACCATTTGTTAAACATTGCATTGGTCTTGACAAAACTCCTACAGTTGAAGGGTATTGGGATTGGTGTGAAAATGGTGTGAATCCAAATTACTTTTGTCAACAGAATGGTTTTAACTTCTTTCATTTGATAATTCTGTTCAGAGTTGGATGTCGACATGGACTAGCAGACATAATTGTAGCTGGTCGAAACAAAATGTCACTATTGTTTTACTGTAGAAACCATCCCCGTAACCAAAGAATTATGGCTGTAAATTGTTCCATTGAGAAAATATTGCCAGATGTCTTGAAGAGTACAACTATGGCTTCAATGACACTTAGTAGAACGGCAAATACTGGACATTACCAAGGTGGAGATGCTTGAATTGAAGAATTGAATAGAGGCCGAATCATGGATAACTCCTGTTGGTGTACCAACCGAAATTGACTGGCTAAAAGTCTTTAGAAATTTGGATTCCTTAAACAAAGTAAGGCTCTTTAAAACATAAAACACATGTAGATCTAGCGCAGGTAGCTATAGCAGATGCTTTTTAATCTGAGTATACTCTTTAGCCGTTAATGTTTTGTTAACATTATTCTTTCCTACTAATGTTTGAATGATCATTCAGCTAGCTATGTTGATAGCATATCGGACTACCATTTGGGGAACCATTAGGTTTCATATGCAGTAGTGGCCTACATAACATTGTTTTAAGTTTGGTAATGAAATATTTTGCAGCATTCTTTCAGCTGTTATATGAAGTAGGGCAGTTGTCTGCCAGGTTTGTGCATAATACTAGTTAACAGCCAGGGTTTAGTTGATATATGATTCTTTCCAGGTTCAGTGAGTAGGCTGACTGACAGCAGCAATATGATTGAATAATTGTTGATTTAGTGAGCTAAAGCGCAAAAACAAAATAATAATTGTAATTTGTAATGCCCGAGTTGAGAAAATATACATTGTTTTTACAAGTACAAGAATAGTAACTTATGTATTCATCGCGATTCATGTAAATTCATAATGGATGAAATGCAGCATTGTACACTGCATCAAGAATTCAGGTCGACAGTGTGAAATAACATTGTTTACCCTTTTATTGTAGATAATGAAGCCACTATATCCAACTGTGACCGGTGATTTTAAAGACAAACGGTCAACTTTAGACCCTGTGGTAAATTAAAAGGAAGTAGTTCTAGCGAGAGCACTCTTTAGACATCATCTTGAGGATCCACTATAAGACAAACCTCATACAAATATAATTAAAGATATAAAATTGTCTGGGTGTCTTAAAAATGTTAAGCTGAAGCTGAAAACATTAGAAAACTGTATCATGAAAATATGCTTTCTGAGGATTTAAAAAACAACATTCCAATCATATGTATAACAAAAGAATAGGAAAGAAATAAAAAATCAATCTAAAGCTGAAATTCAAAAGAATATACATGTATTTCTATGTATAGAAAAGATGGGTAAAAGGAAGGAAAATTGATGGAAGAACTTTTTAATAAAACTGTGAAAGGAAAGAATAAAATTGTATACAAAGACTTCTTTTACACTTTGTGTTATTGAGTCATGGACTGTCATGCCTTTGTAATACTGATTTTTTGTCTCAACAAGGTGGACATACTATATAACCAAACTGCCACAAGTTCAAATTGATCTTTACTGCCAAGTAAATTGATTTCCAAAATCATTCAAAATGAACTATTTGTCCATTGTCTAATGTGTTTACTTTTGGTTTGAATAAGAACAATACACAACTGATAAGAATTAAAGATCAGATGCTTTGTGCAAACATTTCTCTATTGAGTTGGCCACGTGTCATAATTATTAATACAAAATATAAGTAAAATACCTTATTTCAATTGGAGTGAATGTTTACTTCTCTGCTTCAATATTTATCATTGCTTAATATGTTATGTCCACCCGGTTTTGAGAAAAATCAAGCTTTTGGAAGAAACCAAATTTTTTGCATGTGCATGGCACTATTTTTGATAGACGAAACTGCTGAATGTTCTTTTGAATACATTTTATATTATGTACAAATATTGTATAAATTATGTAAATATATAAATAAAAATTCTGTTAAATATACAGTCAATAAGTATTCACCTGGTACACAAAGCAATTTCAGAACTTTAAGTAGGTATAAATTAAGAACTTAGACAACACTCATTTTGAAAATTGTGTAAATGTTTAAAACATACACTGTATTTGGTATAAACATATTTGATATGATTTTAAATCACATGGAATTCAAGGAACTTGGTTGGGTTGTTGTGTCAGTAAATATTGAACTTGCACTCAATCAATATAATATTGATTGAGTGCCAGTTCAATATTTACTGACAAATCAATTTTTATTGTGAACTTTGTGCTCAAATCTCAACTTTATTCTCAGCAGATTCATTATTTGTAAACATATGTATAACACCTCATATGTGAATACCATGAGATTGAAATTGAAATTTGATCACAGAATTAGTCATTTAACGCAGTCAAACTTAATTGAACTAATACCTCTTCTGGATCGAATTGTCTGGTTTACGCAAATTGCATGGACCCAATACTGGCTATCTTTGTGTTGCAACCTAACCAAGTTCTTTGAATTCCATGTGTTTTCCTAAAGACTTTGTCCTTCTTGGAGTTAAAAATTATTGAACATATTGAGCACTTGTTGTTTTGTTTGATGGTACTTTGTTCTTTGTTATTGTTTTTTCCCAGGAAGGTTGTTAATTCCGTTAGTCCGTACTGCAGCCTTCGTCTTAGAGCTTCCTAATAACTTCCTTGTTTGGTGTTGGGTGTTCAGGTCTTAGCTGGAGTGGCCAACTTGCACCTTTACTGACATTTTAAGTAAAGTAGAAAGTAAAGCTGATAAACTTTGCCACTCTCAGTCACTACCTTGACGTGTACCTCTCTAGCTCCCTTCATTGAGTATAGTGCTTGTGCCTAAAATAGCAGAAAAATTACCTGTGTATTTTACTTATTATAGTAGATTTACATTCAATATAGGACTTACTGATTGCTTAGATTATATAAACATGTTTCTGATGATACATTACTTGACAAAGTAATACATGAATTATTGCACAAGCGCTAGCAATTTTTTTACATTTCTAGGTCAATAATTCAAGTTAAATCATAAGACATAAACTTTACAAATTTAATTAAATACCCCAAGTAACAAAATAGAGTTCTGTTTCGGTTCTTGTGACCAATTCTCATTAATTCCAGTAAACCCATGTCCATTGTTTTGCATTTTCTCTTTTAGAAATATTTTCTTCATTGTTTTTACATTTTTATCCATAAAAAACCCTGCCAACCAACCTTCCCAATTTTTTGGGGGGGGGTTAGTGCCCAGATACAGAACAGTTTTATTTTGCTCTGACAGTGGTCATTATAATCTCAGACCAAGTTTTATACATTTTAATAATTATGTGACATAATATGTCAGTTATACACTTTATAATTTTACTGACTTTTTTATTAAGAAGAAATATTGTTTGTCACCAAATTACATAGATGTACCATCTGGTATGGCTTCAAACTATTAGCATTGACATGGTAGTTTTGTTTTGCAAGTTGACTGCTGTTTATTAAAAAGGCAAAATTGATCAAGAAATATATTTATAAATACTTCAACCTCTGAAATCCAGGTCAAGGTATTAATATATTTCTATATAGTAATAACAAGTAAATCTGTGAGCTAATGCTCACTAGTGATACCCCCGCCAAAATCTAAAAATATGCGACAAACAGGAAGTAGATGAGTAAGGAGCATGAAATCGCTTTACACCACATGGGACTATAGGATGAAGCAATATGCAAAGTTTCAGGCTGCTGCATGGTATAGTTGCTGAGAAAACTGTGACGGAAATTTTGTAACGGACGGACGGACGGACGGACACACGCACGCACGCACGGACAAGGGTAAAACAGTATACCCCCCTCTTCTTCGAAGCGGGGGTATAATAAAGACTAAAAAAGTAAATAATTGAAACTTGCCCTTTTTTCTGGTATTCTTTCAGTGACATCAATATGTCCTTGGAGGCGTTTTCTTCACACCTCTTCTGGGGTTGTCTAAAATCATAGTATATTTAAACATATTCATAAATAGGTTTATTTGTATACAATTTTGTAATTAATATCTATAAGTTTGGTTAAAAAATGAGCCATCTATAACAGGAGAGGGTTAGAACTTGATATTAACACCCCTTAAAAATCTTGATCTTAACAATTTCTTTGTGGGTCAAATTGAAAATACTGGTAGGTTTCCACCAACATGTAATTGACATTATTAATTCATTATTATATTTATTATAATTATAATTAAATATTTATTTAAACATTCAGCCAACTTCTAACATTTTATATGCTAAAATGACATTCTTTCATTATTAACTGCTACCTAATGTATTGCATCTTTTAATTATAGCACCAAAATACATGTATATATAAACAAGTAAATCTGTGAGCTAATGCTCACTAGTAATACCCCCGCCAAAATCTAAAAATATGCGACAAACAGGGAGTAGATGAGCAAGGAGCATGAAATCGCTTTACACCACATGGGACTATGGGATGAAGCAATATGCAAAGTATTAGGCTGCTGCATGATATAGTTGCTGAGAAAACTGCGACGGAAATTTTGTAACGGACGGACGGACAAGGGTAAAACAGTATACCCCCCTCTTCTTCGAAGCGGGGGTATAATAAATATTGTATGATTTCTTTGCTAAGCATGCAATGTTGTCACTGTACAGTGAACAGTAATAAATGATTGTATCACTAGTGACAGGCCGATCTGAGAGCAACTTCTTTTGGCAGCAACATTATTTGCACAGTTGAGTTGTCTTACATGTTATTTTATCGTACATAATTATTGTTACCTCTTGTTCTATAATTACAACTTCTGGTGGTTCTGTAGCTTCACCAATGGCATACTCTGCACCAATTTCCAAGTCTGCCACCAACAGATGTAAAGATGTAAATTATTTTACAAAATGTTTGTCTAAATGAGATTTTACATTATCATCAAATGATTAGAGGTTTGATCACTGAATTCAAACATATTTTGTTGCTTTGCTCGCTTGATCAGGATGTTTACCAAAATACTCAGTTTTATGTAATGAGTTGTCAACTTCCTATATACTTTTTTCAGGATAAATCTCAAAGTACCCATGGTCTGCTGATGGGGTGATAGCAGTCTCTGTTATCATTGTATTCATTCTTGGTGTTTCTATAAATATTTAAAAAAAATGTATAAATGTAAACTTCAAAATAGCTTTTTAGGGGAGGGGGTAGCCCCTTCCCAGACCCCTTACTAACAGGCATGTAATTGACAGTTTATTCAAATAAAATTACAAAAACAATGTACTCCTATAGATTTATAGCCTTGTTATATGGGCAATTCCATGTAAGGAGAGACAAGAGTCAGAATTTTTTTTATTAAAATTTTTTGTGGCATTATATTTATTTTCAATAGATATGATGTTAAGTTTGAAAATATTACGTTTTCATACAATTATGGCAAAAATTATGTAAAAAAATACATGAAAGAAATTGGTGTAGTTTTGAGAAAGAAACTGTCATTCAGAACAACACTTTTTATCTGTACTACACTATCTTGGTTACAAAGTTCACTTCAAGTATAACTGTTGATAACATATTAGTACAAAATGGTTTTTCAAAATAAAAACACCTGAATGCCTATAATTTTTAATAGGCTATCTTTGAAAAGTGCATTATAGTTACAGATGAATACAATGTAACGCAGGTCACGTTTCAACATACTTATTTCTGTAAAATCCAAAGAACACTATATGGAGAATTGAAATAATAAAACCTCTTACTATGGGCCAACCCTTGCAATAAAACACCTTCAATATCTATGCATTGTGCATTCAAGTTGAGAAATCTGTGAGTGAAAAGTGTAACGTAGGTCACATGTAACGCAGGTCACAAAAAATGAAACATGTAACGCAGGTCACAAGTTCAAAACCAGTTATCATGACTATCAAAGCACAGACAATTACTTGTTTCTAATTTACTTTCAGTGCAATCACATTTCTGGAATATTTAATTCTATGTCTTTGCATTACATTGGTCTTTATTACAGGAAGTGACTGATTACATGAAAATGTATTGTGAATAGAATATTTCTAACATCACCCAGAGGTGGTTGCTTTTTTGCATTTTATTGATAGAATTTGTACTTTTTTTCATCACTAATAAAAGTATAATGCATAAAATATAATATAACTAGTAATAAATCTTAATTGGAGAAAAAAGCCAGCGATAATGTACTAAGTTTATATAGTACAGTATTGTTTAAACTTTTTCAAATCTAAGATATTATTTTTCTGTACTACTATAACAATGCAAAAGAAATTACAATAATAAGTACAATTTTGATAAGTGCAATGTTATCACCTTCCCTTTTAAGAGTGCAAAAGCTTTGGGCAAGGCAACAGCAAGGGCTAAAAGGGGTTTGCAGAATGCTCTGCCATCTACCCCAAGAAGGAAGATTGCAGTAATTAGAAAACTATGAGACTGAAATTGGTATTTTATCCTCTCATGTTCTATCCTCTGAAAAAGCTAAACGTCAGAGTTCCATTTCTGTTGATAGTATTAAGATTGTAAAAGCATTTTATGAGAGAGATGATATTAGCAGACAGGCTCCTGGGAGGAAAGATGTAATTACAATTATTGAGCTGGATGGTTCTAAGGCCAAAAGTCAAACGCACCACCTTACCTCTTCAAAGTTGGAGACTCATGCCCTATTTTGTGATGAATTCCCTGATGTAAAAATTGGGAAGAGTAAGTTTGCCGAGCTAAGACCCAAACATGTACTACTAAACAGCAGATTACCACTTAATGTATGTCTATGCAGATATCATGAGAACTTTATAAATGCTATAAATGCTCTCCACAAGGTTGAATCATCTATGCCATTGTATACCCATGATCAAATAGGTACTCTCTTGAGTAAACCTGCTCGTCGTGAATGCTGGTTGAATCAATGCTTATCTTGCAATGATGGGAAAGGATTCTGGGCTATTTGTTCTCCTCAAGAAAACTTTGCAGTAACTTGGAATGTTTGGAAGACTGATTCTGATGGTAAGCTGATAAAATCTGTAGAAGATGGCACTACTGACAACCTAACTGAATATATTTGTTCCATAATTCCAAAATTCATGGAACATTGTTTCATAAAGCGTAACCAGGCTGATGCTTATAAATAAGAAACAGAGAGTAGATATAGAAAACCCACTGAATCACATAAGAGCACTTATCCAAGTAGACTTCTCTGAAAACTACATATGTGCTTACCAAGACGAGATTCAAACTGCCCATTGGCAGCAGGCACAAGTAAGTCTATTTACAGCGGCACTCTCTCTGGCATACAGGGACACTCCATCCAATAGTCCTGGTCTATGACAATTTCACTCACTCCAAAGATACTGTGGTGGCATAAGTAGATAGTTAGCTGCCATCACTGGTCCACAAGGAAATGTCAAGGTAATTGAAATAACACCTGATGAAATAAATAAGAGAAATGCTGATTTGAACCTGGAGAAAATATTTAGGAATGCCAAAACAATCTCAGGATTGTCAGCCTTCCATCATGTTCGCTTCAGAGATAATAATGCTGATCCATACATCATAACAGCTGATTCTGTCCACCAAGAAGCTCCTGCAAAGAGAGAGTTGGTTGCTATTGGAGATTGGTACATGGTGGATTACGACGGTACACATTATCCAGGAGAGGTTAAGTCAGTAGAGCAGCAAGAATATAAAGTGTCTGTAATGGTACCTTCTGGATCACACTGAAAATAGCCAGCTACTCCTGATGAAATTTATTATGCTAGACATAACTTGATAAGAAAACTTAATCCGCCATTTGTGGTCAAAAGCCGTGGTCAATTTGACTTTCTGAATTTTAAATGACTTTCTGTAATGGCTGTGAAAAAAACCTACATTTGCTGACTATTTGTTTCACAAACCTACTCTTTTAAGTGTTCTACAGTTAAGACAGAGTTATAAGTGTTAATATTCAATATTCAATTTTCATATTTATTCATATTAATTGGTTAATTTAGGTTTTTGTGTAACGTAGGCCACAGCAATGTAGGTCACATAATTATATAAACACTGCATTCTATTGTTTATTTGTATCTTAATTCAGGCCTTTTTTTCCTTATATAACAGAGGCCGTTAAAAGGCGCCTTCCCCTCTTGAAATTTCCTTAAAATCATGCAGATTTCCCCAAATTTGGAGTTTACCTGGGATATTTTGTTCCCCTTTCTATGAAATTGCGATAAAATTTCCCCAAATGTTCTATATATAAAAGGCCCAAGGCCCCTTACCCAAGTACTGAAAAAAAGCTCTGTAATTGTTTAACTATAGCAACATATTTTATGCAATTGTGATTACATAATTGGTATTTATCACTGTTAATAAAATTTGAAGAGAAATTGCGATTGATTTTCAGTTCTCTTTTGTGTTGTCTCCAAACTGTAACGCAGGTCACGCTCATTATGGAACTCATTAAGCCAAAATTAATTAATCAAAGTCCAATCTGACTTGTGCATTAGATAACTCTTATCTGAATGTCTTAAAAACCATAGTCTTGGATATTACATACCACCATTGGGGACAATATTTAAGATTGAAGTTTTAAAAATGGTAAAAGTGTAACGCAGGTCACCATGGAATTGCCCATATGTTTTAAATTCTCACTTATTTAGTAAATACTGTTAGATTGTAATTGAGTTTTAATTGGTTAAGTCAAGGACCCTATATAAACATGTATATAGGGTTCATTGTTAAATAAATAATTATTCTATTCTGTGTTGTACTGTTTAATTTATTGTCAGAAAGAGGTGAAATGCTAAGAAAATTGACAGAGTATATTTGAGTAACCATAACCCTCAAAATTCTGTTGATCATTTTTATAGACATAGACATGCACATAATGCAATTTCCGTATGTCACACATCAGTGCCGCATAGTAAACTCACAAAATGGCGGACACAAACAAATGTTGAATTTTTAATCAAAAGTCGAAGATGTTGCAATATTTACGTGCTTTTATGTTAATGTAAGGCTAGATTGCAGTTTACCTGTACGAGTTTGTTTACTACTTCTGCGCAGATGCACTTCCATTGCTTTTTTCTCGTTTAAAACATAAAAAAACGGGGGTTCGGGGACAGTAGCCCCTGATATAACATGAAACCCTGCATTTTCATTGATTGTTAGCTTTAATGATATGCCAGGCTTAGTTACTAATAAACACTACAAATTCGCGGATTTTTTACGTACCGGTAAACCGCAATTGTCCATAATGTAATTTTCAAGAACATATTTTTTAATGAAATATTCAGTTTAAAATGTTGAAGCTTTTGTATTTTTTTTCGGGCCGTGGTAAACCTGCCTCAAGCCGTGAAATTTCTTACCTCAAATTTTGCCCTCTTTCTGATGATCATGAAGCTGGTCAAAAATGCGCCAAAATGATGCAAAAAGCGCATAGACCGGGAAAGTATGCCTATCTGAAGACTTTTGGAAAGTCAATTTCATCTCAGCTGTCTCCTGATATGGAGACATCTCCCCGTCAGGAGAATGTCTCCAATTTGGTGGATGATTCCAGAGTATTTTATTGTTTCTTCCAAATGTCTTCTTTTTAACAATAGCAAAAACACGTTTTAAGGGTTATTATCGGCAAATCACTTTATGCAGATTCATTGCTACATGTGTAAGATACAAAATGCCAAGGGCAAGGCACAAAGAAATTATTGAGACGATTAAAGGGTCGCGAAAATATGTGAAAACATATATTGGTTAATCATTAATAAGTATTTTATCGTAAATATCAAATTACTTGTTGTATTTTTCTTTCTCCTCCAACTTTAACTCTGTTTCTTGCCCCTCCGATCCAATTCATTGTACAATTGTAAGTTATAATGCGATATTTTTATAAAAAGCTGCGAAATCGCAGACGACGATCCGCTTACTATCACTAATACAGAATTACATAGAAAGCGTTGCAGGGGCGGAGCTATGGATGGTGAGACTCCGCCTTAAATTGTGCTTCTCATTCTGCTTGGTTCAAGGTAGTATGGCATTTCTTCATCAATATTGAATACGTCAAAAGGTAAGATATCCGCAATTATCTATAAAATGCAGTTTATCTAAGTCCTATATTGCTCCACTAAGTACAGTATCTAGTGAACTTCTTGTTCATACTCAGTTCCTTAGGCAACATTTCATAGAACGGACTAGTCTTGTTCCCTGCTCATATTGTGAATGGCGAGTAGCATAAGGGGAAGTAACTCCAGACTAAAAACGGACATAGTAGGAAGAAATAAAGCTAAAAACAATAAATGTATACCTGCACAACAGTTTTATTTCCAAAAATATCACAACAATATCCATACTTGGACTGGACAGTTATAAATATTTCTAATTAATAATACACAACTTGTACAATAAGAAAATATATTACACCTTGTGCCTAAATACATAATTACAACTCTAATAACTTATCTAGTGTGAGTGGTGGTGGTCATGGTAGGGGATATGGGCTTTATTTGAATCTTCAAAATTGATACCATCAAAGCTTAATCATTCTCGTTCCCAAAGCCCCGGTTAGATCGAGAATCTTGATAACATCGGGGTACGGGAATGGGCTTAACATGATATTGTTGGTTTCCGGAAACTCATGGAAAAGTTATATGATGGGCCCGAAGAAAAAAAAATAAGTTAGAATTTTCTGCTTCCATGGCACGGTGTTTTACTTTTGGCTTATAGGATCACTCTGTGAACAATATAAGATAATACTGCCATAATTACCAAAAAATATTTGTAACTAAGTAAAATGCCTCGGCATCACAAAACTCATTGAGAGCAATATTGATTGGTAATTTAAGGGATATTTAAAAACACATATCAGAATTTTCTATTTTTTTTGAAATTATTCTTTCATGAAATAAGTTAGAATATTTAGATGTATATTAAAGCACCCAGTGAAGAAATGCAATTATGGATTCTGCTGAACAAGATTTTATCGTAAGTTAATTTGTCACCATAGTTGTTTTATATGAATCATTTCAAATTATATCAGTGTCCATTTGTATATATTTCAAAATACAATGTACATAATACATGCAAGCACTTAAAACGCAAATATAACTAATTTACAATGTTTTACACTTAAAAGCAGTTCTTGAAAAACTACTCAGTAACTTCGTAAAAATCTGAACACATCGACTTTTATCTTCAATATAAAATAGTTATCCGAACGTTAGCGTGTGTGAAGAGAGATAGATTGAGATCAAGTTAAGTTTGATTTGATCTGTACACTGTTCAGTGTTCATTGGGCCTTCGTTAAAATTTGTAGGCATATGGCTGAAACATTGTTGAAATCGTCAGTTCGTATCACGAAGGAAAATGTGAAAACACTGTAATATGTAATAAAAATCGAAAGGCTCTTTACTCTTTCTTAAACATTTTATAAAGCACCAAATATTAATACTATATTTTTCCTGAACTTTTTTGTTAAAATGACGTATTTCAAGGCACACTAACTGAAGTTAGACATTTTGAAAGTTTCTTTTTATGACCAATTATAGTAGAAACAGTAATCAAGGAAGAGTATTGAAAGTAAAGTATATAAAAAGTAAAGTAAGGCAACTGTTTTTAAAATTGTTTTAAAAGAGAATACTTTGGTTGCATATCTTTAAAGTATTAAAGTTCACGAATAGCTAAAGTTAATTAATAAATATAAGTAAATTTTTTAAAAATCTTATAAAATCCTATCAGAAGTAGAAAAAATTCTTACAAAAGCACACGTATATAATCATTAATTGACCAACAATGTGGAAAGCATCTGAAGTTTATTAGTATCTAAACACCCCAAAACGTTTGTAAATTATTTATAAACAATATATTTAAACACCTGGAAGGTCTTTTAAAAAGACATGACATAGCCTATGTGCAAATGATAAGTTATGACGAAAGATTTCGAGAACAAATTACAAATATTGGCAGGCGAATTAAAGATCTTACCAACGGAAAGCTTAAAGATAGCATGTAAGATGATAAGTTGGGAAGAACGGAAGCTTCATCCATTACACTAGGGAGAAAAACCTTCAATAGAAAAAGTTATTAACTTAAGATAATAAATTATTATAGGTTTTCGATAGAAATGTCGCAAACAGTACATTCACAAAAATATGTGTCGACTACTTAATTACAATTAGTTTACAAAAAAGAAAAGATCGTAGACAACGTCATAGTAAAAACTGGTAGACGGAACATCGTATAGACTGCGGCATTGTAACAAATTTACAAAACAAAAAAAAAAGTTAATTTAACTTTACGGATGGAAAAAAACGTAAATTACATTATAGCAATTTAAAACCAAAAAGAATTTCGAGCACTACGCAATAGTAATTTATTTACAAAAAGAAAAAAGCCATAACTAAAAACACTGTTTTTAATCTATAAAAAGATAGTATTGTAACTTCGTAATTGCATTTTCAAAACAAAAAATATTGTAAACTACGTACATTGTTATTCTAAATGGATTACGGAAACAAATGTAGTCATTATTAGAACGTAAAAAGAAAATGTCGTAGACTACGAAATATTATACATTTTAATAAACTTAAAAAACAATGCCATAAACTATACAATGCCTATACGGCAAAGTATGAATATACAAAAGTAAGTAAAATAAAGTTATATCAGACATTTCGAAAAGTGTTTTGACATTACTGGACATTCGGTCTGGTGATCTCAGAAGAACCACTGGACAAAATCAGGTTTCACTGGACCAGAAGAAATCATCAAAATGTCAATACGTCTTTACTGTATTCTGGTTGCTAATCATTCATTATTATAACTTTTAACTGAAGACAAACATCAAAAATAGTTCAATACATACACATAAATAAGATAAAGGGCAAATAGTTGTCCTCATTTTGATTTTTTAAAAAATGAAATTTTACTGGACAGGCTACTGCATACTTTTTCCTGGACCGACTTGTATTTCACTGGTCAGATCTTTCGGACCAGCACTTTTCGGAATGTCTGAGTTATACATATTATAAAAATGTACTCTTGGTATTGTTAACATATACTATGTATTTCTAGGAAATATAAATAATTTTTCTATCAATTTTGACACCATAGTAATAACATCATGTTCATGGTGTTGAAATATACCTATATATATATAGGCATACTCTCGTCAGATAGCATCTAAATATGGTACATCGTGGTAATTATATTAATAAACAGTTTGAACTTGTGTTAACTGTATTTGAAACATAATACAGACACTATACAATATATATAATACATAATATATGGATACCAGGATTTTTTTATACAAATACAATACATGGTGTGAATAGTACAAATAACAACGGTACAAAATCATTACAAAATATAAATATTATATATACAATATGAAATATAGTAAATTTTGATATCAAATATTTAACAATATAATACAGTTATATCTATGTATAATTATCAACAAAAATGTGAAGGCAACTACTGTACAACATATTACTTATTACAATGTATATACTATACATTTCTGTAAGCAAGACAATACTGTATTTTAACAACGAGACTGTCAGTAAGTACTGCACGAACATAAGTCTCAAATGCATTCTTAATCTAATAGAAGTTAACACGACTCAAGGCGATTTCTACTCTATGATGTTAAAATTTTTTGTATCTTATTTTATTGAAGTCTATAATTTGCGGAAAACAATGGAAGCAAATATAGAGAAACATGCATTGGTTTTAAGTTGTAACTCTTAAACCAACGAAGGGATCACTTGCGTTTTAATGACATTTTACAACATATTACTACAAATATTGCAGTATATCATTGTTTATTACAAAATATTTACAACATTATATTACATTATTTAATGCAAGACTATAATGTTACTGCACTAAATGACACATTGTTTCATATTACGTTGTTTTACACTATTTTACACTATTTAGGGAGCGCAAATTGTATGCGCAGAACTTGCAACCGGAAATCGTCATACAGATTACTCGGACATAAATAATTCATAGGATCGATAGAATGACCATGATAAACGAGAATGGTATACATGTAGTGAAATTCTATATTTACACAATTTCATGTTACAATTCATTCTGGAGACTCTAACTCAGAATCACGACCGTCTCTGTTAAGTCCACGAATATGTACATATTGTATAGTTTTTGTGTTAAAGTCTGTTTTGGCACCAACACCGCACCATTGATTTGCAAATAAACCTTCAACTTCTTCCAAACTTCTACCTTTGCTTTCTGGGAGCCATATTAACAATAATAAGGCCCCAACTAATGTCAAACCAGCGTACAATAAGAATGTACCTGAAAAAATGATACAACATGATATCATTATACATAAAGAAATATTTGATGAAAGTAGGTAAACGTCTTTAGTTTGTTATCTTATATAGACTCGAACCGCTACGTGCCAGTGGTTCTACTAGCGACTCCGTTCTTGATGACTGATGAATAGTATAGCCTAAGACTAAAGAAGGTAACATAAAAGTCCGAAGCGACTTTATTGGCATCACTGACTACATAAACAATCTTGTTTACAAAATTGAAGATAAAAGTACTAAGTGTTCTGTGAGAATGAGGTCAATACTGATCAAACCAGATGATTTTAATAGCGAGACGATGTTAATATAGGAACATTTTTCTTATCAAAGTATTTTGGACCACCAACATGGTCTCTAAAGCGGAACTTCACTTTATTTATTAATGTACTCACCAACTTTTGATAGAGATTCTGTAAATGGTATAAATGACAAATATGATGCCAAGTAAAATGTCCAATTTATAAAGGTAGATAAAGAGATAGCTGTACTTCTTGTCCAAGTTGGGTAGATTTCAGAATTTATTGTCCATGGCATTGGTCCAATACCTAAGATGAAATAAAATTCATGTATTAAATTTATCATTTTACCTTTTTAATTTTTCACAATTGTTCAATTAAAGGATGATGAGCGCACTGTTTCCGTTGACGAAGGTCACAAGTTCAAAAGTATTTTTGGCATTTTGCTATTTAAGTAAATACATGTACTTAATTGGTGAGAATTGTTACGCTTTGAAAGCTGTCAATGTGTGGTCTAAAAGTCAGTTGTAATGTATTCAACAGATATAAATACAATGTATATATTTATGCATAAATAACACATTTACAATAAGCACATGTTGTTTCTTAAAAGAGTTTTTATTCTTTAAGAAGCCATTGTCATACTTTTGTATAAATTGCTTAAATTTATAGAATTGTTGCAATGCATGATGGGAGAAAACTACATGGTTTAATCAGGTGCGTGTTTCAGTTAATATTTTCCTAGTAAGTTGTAAGTCACATTTCTAATGAGTATTGTATTGTTAATATCTGGCCATACTTTGAAGAAATGTCTGATTTACAAGAAAGTGTATATCAAATAGAGATTAGATTTTTAATGTGATATATACAGGTATTAAATTTTATTTATTTGTTGTTACAGACATTAAGAGTTTGACTCATAAGGAATAAAAAACAAAACCACCTGAGACAAGTTAATCATTTACCAACGTAAAACTAACGGCTTTTGATGAGACTACAGGTATTTGTACAGAATATCCATACAAAGGCATAACATTTTAGTTAAATACTATAATACAATAGGTTTAAAATGTATTTATGTTTGTTTGCCAAAGACTGTGGAGCAATTTCCACCATTTTTTTCTAGGGCAGTACTTTTGGAAATGAATTTCTTTTCTTTGAGATATTATTCATAACATAAGAAATACCATAAAACATTTAAAGATTTCCATTCATGTAAAACTGAACTTAATTTCATCAAGCTGAAACTCCAAAAGGTTGACCTTGACATTTGCATTCATAATTACATAAGTGCCCCCAATATTCATCCCCTACATGTAGTAAACATGTCACCTGACAACAACAAGTTGCTTGCATGGAGTCCATGGCTGCGTTTCATTAACAATCATAGGATGAAGTTTGGTCCTAGAATCAAGGAAAAAGCCTAAACGCGTTTCATTTAAATTCCTAAATAAATTCCCAAGACAAAAACGCTCCTAACTTTTGGAGTGGTCTTGGGCAGTCCTAGGAGCGTTTTTAATCCTTACTGAATTGAATTCTGGGATTTAAGATGCGATAGAGTCAACAATGTCCGCTTTTGCTCTCGATATAATTCACGTTTAATCAAATAATGTTGTCTGATCTTGTAGGGGCCCTCAAAAGTCCGAATAATAACGAATAATTATTGAAAGGGAAGTAACCGATAGGCTACTACTTTTCGGTAGATGACATCAATTTAGAATGACGTAATCATTCTGTGTTGCATATTTACTGTAGATTTTCACCGGGAAGGCGATTTTTTAAAGAAATAGTCATCGTCAAAATGCATCGTCAGATGACATTTTCTTTCATAACCTCGACTCTTTTGTTTTGGGCTACAATAAACTATACAGTGTACGGTTGACATCCGGCTTGTTGTGAAATTAAAACCTTTGTTGTTATGTGTAAACGACCCGCCATGGCATTAAATGTATTTTCCTATAATTTCTACGGTGAATTAAAAAATAGAAAATAAGGGAACACGTTTCATACCTGGTGAAAATGTTACTATATATAAAATAAGGCCAACCAAAGGCATCCATGAAAATGCTGATGGACAGTAATCAAAAGCCCAGGATAATTTATCCGGTAGTAAATTAGCGTTGCACCGTCCAGATGATGCTATCATTGGTGTTTGTTGACTTCCGGGTAAACAGGAAGTGTTAGCAATTCCTGTGTAACCATCGTTCATGAAGCACATACCACATCCTGTGTTCATCATACAATCATGACATGTACTGTAAAATATGAAATATCTTAGACTGAAATACGGTGTAAATTGATAACTCCGAGCCCAAGAAAATAAATAGAAATGAATCAGAGAAAAAAACACTTTTTCTATTACTAGCCCAAGATCTAAGGCATTTTTATCTTCAACTTCATGGCTTGTTTTGGTTTTGATATTAGGTTGTCGTACATAAAATCAATATTTCCAATTAAGGCATTAAATTACCATATCCTTGTCAGCCTTTTTTGAATCCAAGATGGCGCTCAAGATGGCCTCAGTTCTAGGACTATGTATGTGCATTGAGTTCACAAGTATTGAGTATTTAAATATATTTATTGGGTTTGTCATTCTGACATCATTACTGTGTATAAAGTGATATCGAATTTCACAATTACTGTACAATGTAATTACTAACATTTCTATGGCCTATGACAGGTCCTTATATAAATTATCAATATGAAATCTCCTCATTTCCTTTCTTTTTCCCTCATTATCAATTAAGGATAATATAATTGTCCTTTTTCTTAACAAAATTCACATTTATACTGGACATGGGAACAAATCAATTACTGTTAATCAGTTTCTAACACTTTTTAGCAATTACTAGAACACTCTCCTTGGTTGTCCTGTCGTAAATAACTGTAAGATAGTGATAAATGGTGTAAATCTAAATAAAAGAACCGACAAATTGACACTAGAGATATGTCTATGTTGACACCATAGTGAGCTTTAAACAATTAACAATTATTTAAGTTCTTAGAGACTCCTAACACTATTCTTAAATCAATATTAGACGTAGATACTATGACTGGATTCTATTAAGAGCGAACCGGTACCGGAACCAATAAAATGATACGGTATTTCAAACGATTCTGATACGGATACCAAATGACTGATGCTGTTTACTCTAAATAAAAGGGAATCAATAAACGATTTTAAATGTTTTGTTGTCAACAACAATTAAGATGATTGTGGACAAATAAAATATGTGTCGTACTCGTATTAGGTCAGTACGTTCGATTGCAAAAGTAATTAAATCTTGTGAAACAAAATTTCAAAAATTGATTTTTGTTTTGAAAAACGATAAATTATATAAGCAAATGTTTCCAAAGTATGGCACTGTATTTTCTATACTATTGAAGTACTGATAGAAATCTACCAATATAAAACGGTATTTGCCGGTACATTTTGAAGCGATACCGATACAGGCATCGGTACCAAATACCGGTTTACATCCCTACTGAAGCTATATAAATATTACATGGCAGGCGTAAAGAAAGTGGATAATGTCAGCCCGAAAACCCAATTGGGTAACTTCTTTAATAAAAAACAAATACCATTTACATTACCTGTAAGTGACACATGATGAATTCTGTAAATTTTCTTTAATTGTAATTTTAGGTGTATTTAATGACGTCACATGGAAACCAATAGCAATTAGAACCAAACTTATTATTGTACCTGAAAAATAATGACATATTTAAGCACTTTACGAACAGTCAATACTTATATAGGATGTTGTCAATTCTTAACGTAAGTTTGAGCTTTTGCAGTTTAACTCATTGCAAATCATACCCATCCTCAACTAATCAGAAATCCACAGCTTATTCAATGAACAGTTTGGTGTCTCTTTTACATTCTCCCAACAATATTTACTATGAAGTTACCTTATCACGTGCACTGACCGAAAGGTACAACAAGTGTTTGACGAGAGTTTATAGTTTTTTATTACAATAAATGATCATACCTGAGACATGTGGAATCTCCACCAGTAGTATTTGACGAACAACGCCATACAACCGGACGGACATCAGGTTTAAGGCATTCATAAAGGCACTTGCTTGTAGATGAATAATTCGATTTTATCAAATTCTACGTTGCTCACTACATGTATGCGCAGTGACTTTTACACTGGCGATACAATTAAGCGCCCCCAACAGTGAGTTCATGGGCATATATATACAATTTTCTGGAAAAAAGGATCAAGCATATCGCAAGAAGTTTTACTTTAACTAGAGTTAACCATGTTACATAGTTAGCAACAACAGTTGTTGAAATAATACTGATTTTGACCATTGCTCTGTTGATTATTTGTTTCTCTGTTTCATGGGTAGACATGTATCTGTTTATCCTACAAACAGGATTTTGTCAAGAACTCTTAGTGGGCATTGTATAAGTAAACTTTTAAGAAGTAAAAAACTTACCAATAAGACTACTCAAGATTAATAATCTTCTTCCAATTTTCTCCACTAAGTATAAACTTAACAATGTAAATATAAAATTGACTGCAGCAGTCAATGTAGAGAACCATATAATTATATCTGTATTACGAACACCAGACATTTTTACTATAGTTGTACTGTAGTACCTGCAATGACATATATACATATTGTATTTTGTACTAGATTTTACACCATTTATCAACAGTCTAAAATTAGTATATTTATGGCTTTCGCTGTCCCTCTTTAAATTCATTCACACACGCATTCTCTCAATCATTGACTCCACATTCAATACCTCGATGACTAGTTCTTATATAACTTACCCTTCTACTTGGCAATTTCTTAATCTACAAAGAAAAATCTTAATTGATATTGCGTATCGACTTTTTTATTAAAAGGATACAACCTGTCGCGAACGAGAATCAAACCCAAGACATCAAGATTAGAAATCCTGCGCTATACCCCCAATGGTATTAAATATTATATACAGACTAAGTGTTGTCATAAACAATGTTATTATTATAGTCGTTGCCTCCGTAAATCAAAGACATCTTATATATGTCAATGTGGTCACATATACGTCGTTGCGGTTATACTACTCTTAACAAGTTCTGGTAAACAAAATAACCAAGGACATTCAGTAATGGGGGTAATCACCATAAACAACAATAATGATGTTGATAAACAGCGTGACATCCCAACATACAAACAAACTAATGATACGACCTACGTGACAGCACTGGGTAAAACTACTGGTACAACATTGATACAACAACATTGTAGAATAAAATAGAGAAAATGATTGAATAGTTAACTACTGTGAGAGTATATCTTGTACACAACTATTATTTGATCAATCAATCTTCTGCATAAAAAGGGAAACAAAATAAATGTTGTGTAATAATAGAGGTGTCACCCTAATTAGCTGTCTGAGAAAAGAAAATAATCAAGTATTGTCACGTCATAGATATCCGATTTCTATTCTAGAGAGTTATAGTTATGATGGGGTAATCATATTCTCGACAGATCTTGAAAAAAATATAGGTTGAGCGAGTAGCGGACATGACTGTCGATTATTTGATAGTTCCGTGTTGGTTCATAACTCACCTTGTTGTTTCTGGAGGTAAACGACCTACAAGCTCAGTACCTGAGGACTGAAAGCAGACTCGAGTGCGATTTTATTTAGTTATAAGACTTTTCAATCGAGCTTAAGTATTTTTGTATTTAACCAATTTTGACGAAATGGTCCCTCTCAGCAGGCAACCTATTACTTTATTGAACAAAATGTTCTTACTAAAATTACTAAAGTTAGTATCTCTCTGACTGCGATGTCGCTGCGACTTTGTTGTGACTGTCAAAATTAATCATTCGCGAATGCACCAGAGACTTGATATGAAAGGTTTGCGACGTCGCAGCGTCAAGCAAAATCTCTAGTCACGTATAACTATAAGTCTTCCTGTCAGTGCCTTAAGACAAAGTTTATAATACTGACTTACAAGCTACCATTGGCTTACTAGTCCCCGTTGACTTACATAATTGTGTTGATGCCTGCAATTTGTTGAACTATGTGTAATAGACATCCTACAGCCAGAGATCTACGTAATAATGGATTCGATATCATCTGACATAATACAGGCATCTTAGCTGAAACAAATAAACAAAACAAAATGTTATCTGTAATAGCGCTCACATAATTAAGGTTCGTGTCAGGTTCAGAATTAAAAACCCCATTTCCATCGAAAAAAATATCGACTGCTACAACTAGTTTAACAAAACGTCGACTTTCTGCAAAAATTAACACGAAGTGAAAACTTTTTAACTGCGCCGGCGGGAGTTAAAACATGCTTCATGTACGAGTTTATGAAAATCTAAGAAATATGTTTTTATACAACAGTGAATATCCAAAGTTCGATGGACTAAATTCTTAGAATTCGACTCAGTCATCAATCTCAGTAAATATCACATAACCCAGTTTCTACAGACTATAGTCTTGATGGAGAGCGATGTTATTATAATTATCATACAATACTTCTATCACATTTCACATAAATATTTATAATGTTCATTTTCCTTCCAATACATAGTGATATTGTCGGCTATTCGTGGAAGGTTAGGCAATTACTGGTAAAGAAAAGAGGCGACCGCGTCAGGATTTCAAACGATTTTGCTAGTAACTGCGAAAATGGAATGTATGTCAGTTGGACTAAACTGAAACAAGTATGTGACTCTCAAATGAACGCACGTTAACTCACGAAAAGAATAACGCATCAACGTAAATCAAAGTATTTGAGCAGTGACCAGTTACTGCAAAAAATTTCACCATTATAGCAGTAAACTTTTGAAAATAATGGTTACATTGCTCCAAAATGTGAATAATAACGGTAATGGTTTTGGCGACGATTGCACTGCAATAGTTACTGCTATACCGCTGTCTGCTCATACTTTCCATAAGGAGAGGATTTAATCGGTTAAGTATTTATACTTACATCTAAAAGGATTGGTTTCATGTTCATGTTGTGTTTCTAAATAGTTCAGTTTAATATTTTCATATTCCTCATCAATATCAAGTTGTCCACGTATAGATTGTAAGACTCTTCTAGCTTTCTCTTCTTGTCTGGATACAATCAACCATCGAGGACTTTCTGGCATGAAGATAAATCCCATAAACTGTATAAATGATGGAATACCTGACAGTCCTAGCATGTATCTGTAATATAAATTATAATATAAATAATAGTCATAGCATATATCTGTAATATAAGTTACAATATAAATAATAATCTTAGCATATATCTGTAATATAAGTTATAATATAAATAATAATCTTAGCATATATCTGTAATATAAGTTATAATATAAATAATAATCTTAAAATATATCTGTAATATAAGTTATAATATAAATAATAATCTTAAAATATATCTGTAATATAAGTTATAATATAAATAATAATCTTAGCATATATCTGTAATATAAGTTATAATATAAATAATAATCTTAGCATATATCTGTAATATAAGTCAACAATAAATAATAATCTTAGCATATATCTGTAATATAAGTTATAATATAAATAATAGTCTTAGCATATATCTGTAATATAAGTTATAATATAAATAATAATCCTAGCATATATCTGTAATATAAGTTTATAAGTTATAAAATGAATAATAATTTTAGCATATATCTTTAATATAAGTTATAATATAAATAATAATCTTAACATTTATCTGTAATAGAAGTTATAAAATGAATAATAATCCTAGCATATATCTGTAATATAAGTTGTAATATAAATAATAATCCTAGCATATATCTGTAATAAAAATATATAATAGTCCTAGCATAAATATGTAAAATAAGTTGTTTACAAAGAGAATAATTATAATCATTGTACAATACTATTCAGTAGCATAAGCCAGTTTGGCGTAACACGCGAGCAAAATAATACAAATGGCGGATTTCCCCCGTCTGAACCAAGTTTTTTAGGTATTTATGTAATTTCTAGATTTTTATTTCATACAAAATGATTATGACATATGGCGGTTGGTTTTTGTTTTGTAAACATATAACAAAAGTGATAAATATCTGAAAATAGGGGTAAGACGAGCCGAAAATCCGTCATTTTTCGTTTTTAGTCATGTGTTGCGCCAAATGTTGTGATAGGCGGTCAGGGTGGTTTCGAGTCAATACAGCATAAAACTATACATTATGAATAAACAACACTCGGCTGTTTGTATTTTGTTTGGAGCACATTCCAGCTATAGAAGAAGACATTTCCATATGATAAGTTATCTAAATTAAGCCTAAGTCTGGACATAATGTGTCTTCATCCATGGAGCCGACGGTACCATTCACTGTAGAAGCAGTAGTCCAGTGGTAGGATGCGCGCTAAGAGTTCGATCTCACTAAGAGCACTTCTTACTTCCTTTAGCGAGAAATTAACATACATTTGTTCCTCTCCGCCCTGGTGTAAATGGGTACTATAAGGAATCACCTGCCTGAAGGTGATTTCAATGATCGAGGGTTATCGTACAAATTGTAAGGTCGGTTGAACATGTATATGGAAGCAGATTTTAAACTGCGCTTTAACTTTACCAAGGCCTATAAACGACGTGATCTTAAATAACAAGTCATAAAGTAAACACGCATGTTTTGCCGATTTCTCCTTCGAGACAAATATTGAATGACATCGAACATATACAATAACGAAACATCTAATTATTGGCAAGCCGTGGCTGTGGCGTAGTGGTTAGCATGTCTGACTTTGAATCCGGAGATCATGGGTTCGAGCCCGGTCGCGGTAGGTCATACCCTATACATTAGTTGTCGGCCTCGTGTTAGGGTAAGTTAGTACTGGTGATAGAAAAGGGTCCAGGAAACCTATAGTAGGAAGAGCTGGCCGTCGTATATATGTGTTGAATACGACGTTAAAAAAACAAACAAACAAACAAACTAATTCTTGGCTCGCATTGAAATCCCTGAGTGTTTGTTTGGATTTTGTTTGTTTACTCTCACTCCTCTGCACGTAAATAAAGTCAAGCGATGAACAAAGTCGGTCATTTGTACATATATTTAGAAGCAGATGCTTATAGGAAGCATTTTTATTTCACATGCTAAATTGCTTATATGGGCATTTTTAGAATAAGAGACATTCAATTTATGCGCTATTTGATTCTCTGCTAAAGCATTTACTTTCTGGAATCACGTGACTACATGTAATAAAAAAGCTCTCAGTCATCATTATTGATGTACAGATTTAACTATCTCTATGTAACATGATCAAAACATTTTTATCAATACAAATGTATATGTTATCTATTTTATGCGAGTTTATTATTATGTTTTTGTTTAAATTGATCACATTTTGAACGATTTTAAGAGTTCAATGTTACGACAAGTATTTAGAAATCAACTCATTTATAATTATTGTACATTTGATTGTTCTCTGCTCTATTCCTTACACATCCTTGCAGTCAGACATACTTTGAACAGAACAGAACAAACCTTTATTTCTCTAATCATGTAAAATGATACATGAGCATGATTTTATAAACAAAAATACAAAAAAGATCAAAATTACATGCATATATAGAATGGATTTATATCGTTGTATAGGGAGAAAAAGAAAGAGGGGAGGGGGGATCTATTGTTTTAACCGATATTTCTGAACTTAATAGTACAACAGTAACGTCACGCGTTGCTACTCCAAAGTTATAGCTTGAAGAAAGAGAAACAATGCCTGCGGGACGTTTGATGGCATAAAGGGTAAATCATTGTCTTTTAAATAGTCAATGTAAAATTATTCGTATTGCAATGTTAACAATAAACTAACAAGTTAACCACAAAATTGACCACTTTATTAACCAATTAATTATGGTTATTTGATGTCAGGAATACTCCATCCTAGTTTTTCTAAAAAACAACATTACATGTAATGAACTAGTATATCATCAAGTATATCATTGTCTTGTAATGATTTCTATATATATTGTAGAATGACTCACATAAAGCACATTGTTTCTGAATAAATGTCCTAGTACATATATAGATAGAATCTTTATGGTGTTTTTGATAACATCGTTTTTTTCTCTCAAATATACGTTACTGTGACAATATACATGTATATTTTAATTAAAACTATAACAGATGTCATAATTACGTCGCATATAAGTGTGACGTCAAACATGTAGTTGTTGATCACGTGACTACTAAGAACAATTGGATTCTTTTATTATAGCTTATATAATTTTTATTCCAAGTATAGTATTTATAACAAACTATTGATGAATTAATGTTTAACGTGGCAGCTTATAGAATTCTGCAGTTCCTTTCTTCAAAATGGATTAAAAAAGACAACATTTTTTCATCTTAATTTTTTTATCCCGATACTTGATTACATGATCGGGGTTTAGTTACAGAACGTTTCATGATGTTCAACTCTTTTAAAACAACCAGTTTCATAAAAATTTGTTAAATAACGATATGTTATTGGTCCTGTAAAGTGCCAAATTCACTGTGCAATACTGCAAAACCTGTTCAATAAACTGAAAACAGGACCGAAATCTGTTAAAGGACCAATACTACTTATTAGCCCTGGTCCAATAACAAATTTCTGCACTTGATTGGTTGATAAAACAGAACCAATATCAAAATCTGGTCTGTAAGTAGTTATTTGATAAAATTGTCAATAAATAAGTGAGTTGATATAGACCCTGTTGTTTTTCCTCGGTACAGTCATATTAGCCCTAGGCCTCGGGCCAATACGACTGGAAAAATAACAGGGCCTATATCAAGTCACTTATTTAATAACATGATATATCGGGGTTTTACTATAAAACAGGTTATAATACTGATAATACTAATAATGAACTTCTGATGCCTATGGACAAATACAGTTTCAGAAACTCGACAAAAATAGTTTCATCAATAGAAAACTAACAAAGACGAGAAATCGCTTGATTCATATTCCATTATCTAATCATAGAAAATTGATAAAAATATCCTTATACAATAGCATCAGGCCTGAAGCTTAGAACTTAGACAAATAATGTTGTATTGTAGTGAAAAAACTAACATTATGGCATTTATTATATTTCTACGATAAAAAAGTCTCTCCCCTTAAGTTACTACTATATAACAAGATCTACAATTAGAACGATATAATCCTCAGGGCTTACACTTATCTGATTCATATTCTAGCACGATAACTACTGTCGTGTGTATTATTTTTATCATATTTGTTTGTAAATTCAACTATATATTATTTTATTATGGGACTTTACATTAAGCGTTTTTAAAATAATTAAATTTTGATTAACAGTTTGCGTACATGTTCAGCTGACGTCGCACTCATGTATGGTAACTCAGGATCATTAAAATCAAATTCGAGCAGGTGACCCTAACAGTTCTAAGTTACACCAGGGTGGAGTGAAGCAATCATAAATACATTTCTTGCATTAGGAAATCAGCGGTGTCTCTTGGGGGATTCGTACCCGGGATCTCTAGATACCTCAGCGCGCGTGTTACCTTTCGACTTCTTCTTCAACCCCAGTAAACTTTTGCCATAAATTTAGCCTTACCAAAACATTGTTTATGTTTGTTTTTGAAAGTTACTCTTATCTTCCAAGTCTTGTGCTTGTTTACTCAATTATATCTGAACACGCAATAACTCGGCGCCGCAAAAATAAAAAGCAATATTCCATAATGGGATTTATTTGTACAATAATCTGAGATACCATATCTACATGTATAATCATGGCAATCTGTAATTACTGAGTGATATACCTGAACTAAAAATACCACCAGGTCAAAGTATGTACAATCAATAAACAATACTAAGAACGCAGACACAATGCAATTGGATCATAAATATTCACGAGTAGGAGACAGAAGTAATTAATTTGCCGCCATTTTGTGCCGTCCATCTTGGAAATTGGGGAATATTTGATGTTAAAGATGTTAAAATAATTAAGTTTTTATAGTATTGTAGTAAACATATCGGACTTGACAGCCATTACTCAATGTCCTGATGTCAGCTACTTGTATCTATTCAGAAATCTCCCTGTTGATGTTTACTTAGGTTATTATGCAGCCGATAAATTGCGTAAACAAAATTGTTTACCAGCATTGTAGGCTTTCACTGACGCCCAGATGGAACAAAGCAATCGCAATTACAATTCTCGTTCAAGGACATCAGCAGTGTTCGATTTGGGTCTATAGTCATGTGATCTACAATGACGTCTGATACAGTAAACAAACATTTGTTGTTTTCTTTTCAGGCAAATAATCGAATGACATCATTCAAATAGCGCATGAAATAACTTCTTTTCACTCTCCGTAAACTACCGAGAACTCTTACTCTTGATCTTTAGCTTTTTTATTATCCGCGCAAAAATAAGACGGGTGGTAAACAAGATCATGTGCAAAATCATTTGGGCACAATATTTCGAGTAAACAATTACAATTCCTAGGATAATATTGACATTTTTGGACACAGAAAAATAATAATATATAACAGTTATTTAATGCGCTATTTGAATCTTTTCTTTTTTTGGCGGGTGCAAACATGACAAAAACAGTGTTTGTTTACACTGTTACATGTGATAAGTTATAAAAGCTTATATTATAAGATATAACACTTTATACGTAAATCTACTCTATAAACAAACAGAAAACGATAGGAAGAGCTCATTTTACAATACTTGACAAACAGTCTGAATTATTAAAGGAAAGCCGGCGGGTACTTTGTAATAGAAATTGTTTCGTCTTCCGCAAACAGGAATGTGTAGACAAAGAACAGAAATATGATTACGCCTAATATATATAACTCATGCCCTTCAGTTATACTAGAAATCAACAGTGAAAATACTACATTATACCGAAGTCATTATGAATGTACTAGCAGGAACGTTTTTCTTTCAAACCAGCCGAGGTCGAAGCAAGCTCGGTTGAAAATAGTGAGGGCAACACTAGTGAGGGCTGACTTGAAACTAAACAAGGGCAAGCAAAATGTTCTTTTAAAGAAATGTTTCTCTTGAGTATCAACTTTCAAATTTGAAGTTAAAAGTTCTAGTCCGGAGTCTGCACCATTCTCATTCCCATAGACTATCAAGATTCTTGACAACCTCTGGGTACGAAAATGGGTCTGCACATAATGCATCCATGGAGCGGACGGACTACGTTGAATAATTAAACGCCAAACATTTAAGAAAATGTTTTCTTTCGGGGAGTACCTGTAATTAGCAAATGCGATATGAAATGTTAATTTTAGTGACAAAAAATCCCAGACAGCTGAATTTCTTCAATAAGTGAATTGCCAATTATCACAATGCGTATTACCAGCGAAGAAAACTGTTTACATATATAGTTCATACAATACAGCATTGCGTGTTTGTGTAAATAGTAAAATAAACCAATCCATTCCAAAGATAGGGAAGTATTGAAAATAAAGGTTGTATAGTTTATATATTAACAAAATACAGTTGCGTATAAACCACCAACCCCTTAGTCAGTCATGCTTGTAATGGTAGAACGCTTCACCATTACACCAACAAGACACTCATAAAACATATTAAAAATAATATTAAGTAACGTTTTATTGCCATCCTGAGCATCCCCTGTCGTGGATTAGTTCATTGTATTGTCTACAGCAGTCTGCGAAATTAGGATATGAAAGTGGTTGCCCGAACAGGTCATTTTAGCAGCTAGCACTGTAACTTGTTTGTAGAAATTTGGTTGTCAAAAGAAATGTTTGGTTGTCCGAACTAGAACTTTTTGTCCCGGGCAACCGGCCACTAATTTTGTAGACTGATTTACATAAACAGGTTTGTTTTGTACGAAAAGTACCTCCAACCATTTCTTTCATCTCCTGCAAACATTCCACCTGTGACACCAGCTACAAATTGTCCACATGCAACCATTACAATATTACATGATACTAGTCTACCACGTATATCTATAGGTGAACATTCTGCTATATACATTGGTACTGTTGTTGACATTAAACCTGAAATAGAAGATTGAGTCATGTTAAGTCAGTAAGGAATACTTCCTTTTCGATAAGAAGGTAAATTGAACCTCTTTCAGTGTTTCCCGATAAGGCAGCAAATACCAAAATCCTTCTCCATCGGGAGGTCAGTTTACTTTGACGTGCCGCTGAATAAAAGTATTAAATTTACAAAATAGAAAAAACAACACCCGTTTATACTAGAAAAGTACTAAAAACCGTACCCAGTCGTTTTCTTTAATCAAAGCGCCAATAGCGCTGTCAGACATGGGGTTTTGGTAGAGTATATGCCTGTATACAACTCATTGAAGCGATAATGGGACCTTTACCTTACATAAACCAGATAAGATATACACGTGCTTCTTGTCGTCTGCTTGTTAACGCGTAATGCGGACTATATTAATTGCAGTGGTAATTATCCCTTGATTTGCGCGCGCACAACCGAATGTAATCGTCCGCGACAAATTTTGATGTGAATTTGCCACAGTCCACTACTAAACATGGGGAAACCCCATGTAAAATGCATACAGTTAAAATAAGTATAGTCGTAGAAAAGAAAGTTAAGACTGCTATAAAGATTAAATACTAGCCTCGTCATATAATAAAAATACATTTACCTAAGACAAACTTTTAACACAAGGAAGGAGTAAGATTTTCGCATAATCTTATGCGATATCTCCAAAATCCTTATAGTTTTACATGTAGTGTAAATATAAACCTGTTTATGTATATTCTAGTTGCATCGAGTTTTCTAAAACAAAGATGGGACAGAGGTCCTATTAAATATGACGTTTCACATTTTTAGTAAATTTAAGGCTCAAGATTGGCTAACTTTCTTCAAAATCAGAAGAGACTTGAAACTGCCTTTTAAAAGAATTCTGAACAAATAAATCACCTATATTATACATATCGTATTAAGAAAATCATGTTAAAACATATTATATAGATTTGCAAAAGATGATGGCATGCATGCTAGTGTTAGAGAATAATTACTGTAGCTAAATATATATCGTGGTAGACCAAGTGTGAAGAAAAAGAAACAAGAATATCTTTAAAATGATATTTGGCGCTGTGCATGGTTTTATTTCCGTATAGACCCGCATGCTGAACATTTAGGACCGTTTACTAAAGTTTATTTCGGGACAGCCAAAAGCATCATATTTCTTATTTTCAATACCGGAAGAGAATTTCATTGGACATGTACAGGAATGGTAGAGAAAATTGCTTTGTTGCTTTCTAAGAAAGAAATTATAATATTTTATTTGGTCCAGAATATATGAACATTATATTTTTGCACGTTTCTGTTATATGCTAATATGTCAATATTTGTTCATTAATTAGCCACGGGGGTCTAAAAACCTCCGATAATTATAAAAATAATCATTAGGATGTTTATCTAGCACTTGTCAAGAAACAAATATGGATGAGAAAGTTATTTGTTTAATGGGTCATAAATAAAAAGGAACCCAAATCAATCTTGTTACACTGGTTAATACTGGTTATAGGATCACAATTTAGGACACATTTACTTTTCGCTATAAAATCGACAATTCTGAATATTTGCTTTTCAATATTGGCTAGAAATCAGGTCTGTTATGTAGCTTAAGAGTACATTATAAAAGCTTATAATGAAACAGTTATCTCTCATCGCAGTCTGATAATTGGGTGACTAATAAGCACTATTTAATTGCCTAACGTATTGTTATGTAACACTGTACGGTGAAGTCAGCCAAGATGGTGGACAGAGAGCAGAAAAAAGTAAACAGATTTGATTTGATTTTGTCGATTTTTTAGTTCCACATTTGTTTCTACATTATCTTGTATTCATCTAGGAAAAGCCTCCAGTGCAGTAATCATGCAGCAATAAATGTGAATAAAAATAGAGAAATCGACAAACCTGTAAGCTGTTCGCCATCATGGATGACTTTACCGTACAGTGTTAGATGACAGTGCTTAAATAGCATGAAATTTGGACACTTAAATGCTTAATATCAGTTATCAGTTTCTAATTCGGTTTTTTTTATTACTGTTAATTAAAAAAAAACTAGAGACCTCAAAATGTGACTAGACATTGTGGCTAACCCCATGGCAACAATCACGACATGCTTTGTAGAGTGTGGAAGTAAATTGTCATTTAAAGTTTGTTTCTCTAGTTTGCAATATATTTTATGTCAATTTTTGATAATAACACGTCTTTAATAGATTTGCAGAACAGAACAGAACATAGTTTTTTGTCACAATTTACATAGTAAATGCATGTAAACAAATCAATTACGAAAACAACATGTCGGCACAATTATCAAAACTAAAAAATTTACTTTTGCCATCGTGTAGCTGACCTACAGTATCATAAATTTCATGAAATATTGACAATTTTTCTGATGGTCGAATTGTACAAGGGAAAGCATAGTTTGAATGCTTTGAAAAGCGTTTACATTGACTGTCCCAAATCAGGGTATCCATATTGTATGCATGGTCCCTGACCGACTTGTACATGTATAAAAGTCCTCGCATCTGAAAATAAACTTAAAACAATCTGTTTACAACAACAGCAAAGACTACCAAAGACTACCATATGCATGACAATGGCATGTTTTACAACAGAAAAACACGTGATTGTAAATTCATCACAAAATGGCTTTTGAATATAGATTATCAAAAACAGTGACTCAATGATCAGTTTTCATTTTTGCTTGATCCATTTCAAAGGAGCACATAAATCTATTGTAAAAGTAATTAACTGGAGATCAAATACTGAATTAGTTATCTAATGTCACATCCAAATATGGATCTAAAGAACTCTCAGTTCTGAAGCAACATAACTTTAAGAACAAATTCTATGTTCAAATGTCAGTTTTGTTCTCTTGAAAGGGAATTCTTTAAAAGTAAAGGACATAGTTTATAGAGGTTGATTTGAATAGATACAAAATAACACTAGCACGCTCTCACGCGCACACGTCATGCAGTCCGTCCGAACACCTGCCCGCTTACACACACGTACGCACGCACCCTACTTACACACACGGGCGGCCGACATTATTATTATTATTTGAATAAAGAGATTAGATATGGGTGAATCCTATGCAAAATGATACATTCCATTCTTCAATAATTTGTGCTTGAAATACAATGATGTAGATTGTTTAGTCATCAACAAATCTTTTGGCCAAAGGCTTTCGTCAAGTAATACCATTCAGAGGAAATGACGTAAATGTGAAAAACCGTGTGACGTCGTTTGTGAGGGGGGGGGGGAAACATACGTAATTATACTTAATAATTTTAATTACCTAATTAATTTTGTTCAGTGATACATCTAAATCTACATCTAAATTTATTCATAATTATTTGCTATACAAAACAGATTGAGATTAAATTGAGTTTCACGCATGGAGTTCATTCTCAAGATTGATTATCCGAGACAATACAGAAATACTGGAATTGGTTGATCAGCTTACAGTGCCTGGTATATTGCATTCTATAACAGTGCTCATAATCTTCTTTAAACCTGGAAAATTGTTCCAAAGAAGGAAACGCTGAACACTTTTCTTATAAATTCTGTTTCATAGTAACATAGCCAGGATCACTTTGTTCTGGTAATTAAATTCTAAGTTTCTAATTCAACGATTTGGGAAAACATAAAACGTGAAAGAAAATGTAACATTACTCAGAATTGCGCTGTAGGAAATGTCTAAAATAGTAACGACTGGCGTCTGTTTGTATAAAAATATCGTTGTCATCTAATAATGACGTTTTCTTGTTCCCGAGCTCTTAAATTAACGAAATCAGATAACGAATAATCAGGAAAATTTGTTTAATTATATATCGAAGAAGATGATATCTTGTCATTTGTACATACATAGTACATTCTAAATTGGAAGCCTTTGTTCAATTACTAAATAAATTACTAATAAAGAAACCTTTAAAGATCTTTTTTCTGACAACGTTAGACATAGTGAATCCATATTTGATATGACATCATCTCGATATTCTCTACTAAGGTTGTCCAAATTATAACCTTGAGCTAAATATTGACTCCAGCCCAGGAGTCAACAGTTTTGAATAAGGAAACCTTCAAAAGTCGTATTGTCTATAACTATAAGGCATGTAGTTTCCACATTTGATAAGGACAACAGCTTGAGTTCCTTTGAACAGATTGTTCAACTATGTCTCTAGGTCATATATATTATTTGCCCTGGGGTCTAGAGTTTTATAAATAGTTACACATGTACATGTATGAGGAATTTTGTTATCTTTGTCATTAGTCCCATAAAGCTAAGGACGTCTATTTTTAGCGTGTTGTATCCTCTCAAGGTTCTCAAGTTTTCAATGAGTTGAATACGTTAGTTGTAAAACTTCTGTAAAACTCCTGCGCTAGATACTATTGGGTTTAGTTACAAGTGAACGAGTGAGAGGCCAAGGCTGACACTTGCGGATGCCGAGGGGGTTTGGATGTATAGCCTACATTTACAAAATCCTTGAGAGTATGTATTGTCATATATTTTAATAGCAAAACTTAAAAAGGTTTTTCGGACAGAAAATATTAAGAAATGGCTTTTTCTATAGGCGGTAGGCATATATGTTTATAAATACATTGTATAAACTGTTTTTGATCTGTGACGATCGCCTATAGCGTTTTCCGTTGTTTAATTTGCAATAGAATTTAGGGGGCATGACCCTGAAATCGTCTTGTCAGACCCTCCGTCAAGAAATCAAGAAATCATAGATCTGCCCTTTAGGACTCTTTTGTGTTACAGTGTCTTGGAAACATATGATACAGTGATTTCACATTCTAACTAGATTTTACGCACGTGCTATTTAAAGATCTAGATCTCCAATATGCTTATTTTGGTTCAAAACTAATGCTGTATGCTAGAAAATTATTTATAAGTCACAAACTACGCTTAATTATATAGTCTGGGTGCCAAAATTCTGCATCTCAACATTTAATTTTTTTCATCTCAGTGAGCTCAGAAAACATTTTCACGAGTGGCATAGCCTCGAGTGAAAATGTAATTTTCTGAGTTCACGAGTTGAAATAAAAAGATCTTACACCAACGTTGACGAGTATTCTGTTTCTGTCATGCTTAATTTTGTGTTTTATTAGATGTATTTTACACAAATTATAACGTGACGTCATTTCATCTCCAATATGGTGACGTAATTAACAATGAAAATATACGGTTATATTTTCACTACAATGAAAATATAAAATTTATATATTCATCTTTTATTTTCACCGAATAACGCGACGTTTCACCATAAAGCGTGAAAGAAAATTATTTATATTATTATAAAATGCAACGGAAAGCAACCGTTGTGTTTTGTATCCCATTCGGAACCCCTCGGCCATTCGCTACGAATAACCTCGTACGCCATTTTGGAAAAAACGGTGTTGAAGTAAACACATACACGCTGGTTTAGGCGATGACTGAATTTTCGCTTTTAGTCCGTAAATTTGAAATTACATAGTTCAATGATATCGATGAACAATATTTAGTTCAATTTAAAACAAATGAATATGTTCAGACAAAGATCTGTGGGTATACTGCAAGAACTATTTTGTATAACCGTTACGTGCTTCGCCTCGCGTAGGTAGTAAATCACAAAAATCCAGTGAAGACCGAGATTATTCATTCATGAAAGGTCGAGGTGTTCCGAAGTTTTGTATCCTAGATCGGGTTGTCTCCCTTGCATATCTATATTTATAAGAGCAGATTAATCTTTGGTGTAGATTTCAATTGAATGCCTTAAGGACATAATAATATGCTTAAATATACCATGTAAAATATAAGAGGGAAAAGGTAGGTAATTTAAATGTGTTTAATAATTTTAAGATATTGATATCCTTTGTTCAGTAAGTCCTTAATTGGCACCAAAATTGTGTAACTTGTAAAATTATTCATACAGAACATGTCATCTTAAAGTCACTTGCACTCAAATCAAATAGGATTTAATAGACATGGTAATCGACTTAGTTGTTATTTGGACGTAATGTCTTACACATTGCCAAACGTTTGCGGCTCTGATCGTTCCTATACCACGTCATTCCTTTTTCGTGTAGAGAAAGGAAATAAGACGTGGTTACCAGAGCTGTTGATGTTTTACTGAGAGTTGAGCGTACGCTGTCGTGAAAAGACGAACAACCTGCATGAGTCGTCTTCTCACGACTACCCTATCTCCCCCTCGTGTCTAAGTATTAAAGCATTTAAAAACAATTTAAACACTATTTCAAATTTACTTTAAATATATCTTTAGATAATATAATTCAAATTGCTTTTGGTTACTCAATAAATCATTTTGGTTGAAATAGTCTAAGGCAACTTGAATTTCGGATTTAAATTTTAAGAAATTATTCAAAATTCATTCCATTTTCTTTAAACCAAAATGATTGTCAATGCAATCTTCAATATATTCAAACTTTTTTATTAAATGCATTTTGTATTAATAAGACAGGGAGTGTGTCCTACTATCTGCAGCTTTCTATATAAATGGTGGGGAACCAACATGAACTTGGCTCTGAATCATGAACTTAAAAAATTCTACTGCAATTTCCGTGTCTTGTAGTTAGGAAATGTGTTTGTCAATTTGTCTGGCAATTTCCTAAATCACGTCGCTGATACCTTATGCTATCTGTATCATATGTAAATCATTTTATTGTGATATGATTAAATCACACGTTTGTACGACCACAACTACGTGACTTTGTTTCTATATACATGATCATATACATAGCAAAACATAATATTTGTAACAAAAATAATAGCAACCTCCAAAAGGTCTTTGAGAAATTACTGCTTTAATAATAAACTGATTCACATTTATCAATAAAAACATTAAATGAATGAACTAAGATAGAGAAATACAAATATACAAATACATGTTTCTTATGAAGCGCAATTTTTTTTTTGTAAAATATTCTAATGCGTTTTACACAGTTAACTGATTATTCATGAAATAAACTAAATAAATGAGTATTAAGTCTTGATCTAAAACTGACCCCGTTGTTAATGATTTGAAGTACCCAGAATTATTGTTCCACCACTTTGGAGCAACTACAGCTAGAGATCTATCTGCCATCTGTGTTCCCCAGATAGGAATTAAACAGTTGTTGTCACTTTGAGATTGAAGTCTATAGCGACCGCTAGATCTGAATATGATGAACAAATCTCTAAAATAGCTAGGTGCAGAGCTCTTGATCACACCAAAAAACATTGGCAAAATTACTAATGAATTGCATAATCAGGTTGATCTCAAACTTTCATTAGTCCATAAGACGGCATTGTATAAAGCAATCTGAAAGATGGACATATGATATGGCAGCTAGTTCCTCATATTGAAGTATAATAATCTATATTGTGGTGGCAATGACTTCATTCTATGGTAGGAGAGAATGTATATATATATATATATATATAGTAACAATCGATACTAGAAACAAACATAATCTCTATTATCTGAATTCAAACATCACAAATGATTCGTTTACCGTAAAAGTTGGAGCTATTTTCGTACACAGCAATCTTCTTATTAACGTCTTAACTTAACCAAATGTCAGTAAAAATCAATCTTAAACGTTCAAAAAATCAGTATTTATAGCGTCTGTTTTGGAACCACTTACGTTAAGTGACAAATACAACATTTTTAGAACTAGACTTTATCGATTCACAAAGTACCCTTAAATAGCATCAAAGTGATGTATTCAAAAATAATATGAAAACAGTCTAACTTGGCCATCTAGTGTAAACATTTTGTATGAAATTCAATAATTGCTAGCTATTAGCAGACTAATGTTCAACCAGACAAATAAGCCTGTTGAGGAGATTTTCTCTGATTCTTGGAAACTGTCATTGTTGTTAAGAGTTCCGTGCTTAGACATCTTATATTATAATAATACAAGGCTGTAGGGCGATAAAGACAAAATGAACATTGCTTTATACTTTAACATAATCTATAAAATCTCTCAAAGTATGGATATTAAGTAAGAATTATAACACGTCTGTATACTTTAAATCTATTCGTGCATTTCATAGATTTGGTTATTTTTGATATCCTTAAATCACCCCGCGTAGTATTTCATTGCTATAAGAAAATGATTTCTTAATATATCAATGCCAACTGTCTGAAATATAACAGAGTCAAAATCACGCTAAAATCATCTAATATATTTGTATCAGGAATGGTTTTGCACGAAGTCATCACCTCTGCATATCATTCGTAAAACTATGTCAATTTACTGTAAAATTGTCATTTTAGAACACTGATATACTGCTTCTAAAATAATTCTACACGAGAGTTTCAAAAAGCTATTTTTAAGTTGAAATCTGCAAAGAAGCAGCTTTCAAACAATTTATGAAATCATTTAAATTGCAGAAATTTAGTAGGAATTATTTTGAAAACAAAAAGAGAAGATGGAAATGTACTGGAAAAAACAACACAAATCATAAAACAGTGACATAAATAGTATGTCCCTGCATAAAGTACTAAGTTCATATTAGAGTAAACTGTTCATTTTTTCCTGTATAATAAAGAAGTATTTGAAAAAAACAACATTAAGTTCTAATTAAATAACAGATTAAATCGATTATCTATTTTAATTAATCAAGCGTGTGTAAGTCGATTGTCCATAACGATAATATCCCAGAGTTCCAGGGTGTTAATTCATTTGGTAACCTTTGAGATTATCGTCATAGAAAGGAAAACTACAATTTCATCAACAAATTAAGTCACTAAATTAAGTTTATAAAATTCATTTTTTTCGGAAACTAAATAAAATCGACAAAATTTAATTAAATGTAATTAAACGAAAGTTATTTAAATTTAATTTTGCAGACAATTACTTAAAACCGCCCACAGTATTGTAAGTTGTTTAATTGTACGACACTCTCTCAAATGAACATTAAAGTAGCTGACTTGGTGTTAATGGAACACAGTTACTTTAAGGCAGGCCTTTTCTACATTTATAGCCTACACCAACATATTTCCAAGTATATTTTATTGCATATTTCATGAGGTTATATAAACGAAATCATGAACAGTTCCTTTAAATTCGACCAAAAAATCGATTAGCATAGTTCGACCATAAAAAACCGTTTGTCTCAGAAGCAGGATGGTCCAAAAAAGAGCCATTTTCTTCTCAAATTTAGCATTTGTCAAATTGTCAATTAGTCAAAATCGCATGATATTGCAATTACAAGTTGTTTTACACAGCGAAACGTTACTTTATGTCACTTTTATTTAGATTCTACATACCGTTGCCAAAGAAAACAATATGAGTACTCTAACAAATGGGAAATAAAATCAGGATTATCTTGGTTTAATTATAGTAAGTTCCGGAGAAGAGATGTATACTTGAGCTTTATGTTCATTGCAATAAAAGTTTTACTAAGTTACTCCAAGGAATTAAATTATTAGAAGGCTACTACATGTAGTATCATTTTTTGATTACAGAACCATGAATCCTCGTGTGTTTGTCAACTGAAAAGGTTTAATCATATTTAGAGATGCTTCTTCACGTAACATTATTGTCGAGGTCTGCACGTGACCATCCATAGTCTAGCAGACGAATTCGCAAACACCTGGCCTCGGTTAGGCCGTGAAAGCATTGCTACGTTATCAAAGAAAATGTCCGATGGGACAAGTTTTGGAGTTTGACCGACTTGGTGTTCAATAAAACTAATATTTATTTTTATCAACAATGTTAGGACGCTGGCCGACATTGATGTTGCACTTCATTAAATATCTTACTTGTGTGTAGCCCACTTGTTCAACTCAGTGGTAACGCGTCTAAACGACTACAAAACCGTTGCACCTTTTCACAAAAATTCTTACGAAAAAAATTATCGTAAGTCAATTTGATAAATTTTTGCATGTCTAAGTCAGAAGAAAAATAAACATAACGATGATATGATATTCAAATTGTATAAAATATTTGACAAAATTTAGTAATATTTAGAATTGATTGGCCAAACAATAACCGCAATATGATTTTGTCTTGCTATTGACTTACGATGATATTTATCGTACGATTTTTTGTAAAAAGCGCCACAGGCGTCGTAGGTTCGATTCCTGGGCGAAATCTATAGACCGTGTAGTTAGTCATTAAATATATTAAAATATCTATGGCAATATTCGGCGATTCTCCAGTAGGCTTCTGTATTAAGTTAATCAGTTGTCCGTCACAGGCGAGGGTATATGACAAGTACTAGTTTCAAAGCTTGAGTCAATAGATTTAGGCCTGTCAAGGGGCCGTGAGTAGAATGAATGACCGCGGAAATATGACTACAAAAATGTTGAAATGCGAAAAATCGTGATCGTTAATATCTAAACATTAACCACGCCTTTAAATATCAGGATATTGATCGGCGTTGCTATAGTTTACAGACACTCTTTTATCACACACACACACAGACATCAAGTAAACATTAGAAATATATAATGAACTGACATTCCTGCAGATAACAAAATTATTTCTGTAGCTGGACTTTGTTTCACATTAATATTTATATGTAATTGTTCGCTTAAAACCCATTTAAAGTATGTCTGTTTTGTCTGTTACAAGACCTCATGTTGTTTGTGTTCTCTTGTTCAGTCACCTACTAATTTACCCATACATCTGATTTGATTCAAATAAACAATTTAGCTCAAGTACCCGTATTTCTGTTTTAGACGTTCGGCAATTTCGCCGAAAGGCTCAAGTTATGGCTAATTTTAATACTAAAATCATTAATTATTGACCCGTAAATAACAAACATAGTTTCATTTTTTGTTACAGCTATTTAGATTGGTTAAATTAGTTATCCTCATTTTGATTGGTCAATATTCTTTTTATGTAAAATTTTTACTGAGGTTCCGCACTGTCGGAAAATTAGTGCGCCACTCAAGTTGTAAAAATTTGTCGTTCGTTGAAATTTGAAACTTTAGCTTGACAGTGCCTTCATTAATGTAATTTTTTTTATATTGAAGGAATGGAATTAAAGTTTTATGGACTAAATTAGTGAAAGTTCTGTGGTGCCTTTAAATTAGGTATTTTGCCTAATGCTCCTAACATTTTGGCAATACTTAGTGCGACTTGTTTATGAACTTACTCAAGTTATAATAATCGTTGTACATGGAAAGGATGGCATTTTGCTATTTTAAAATTTAAAGTTTCATTGAGTAACTTTCATGTACTTTTAGTTTACTTTGTAAACTTTAAAATTATTATTTACTGTACGTAAATAACCAAATATTTACTATTTGTGTGTACAAACCTACGTTATAATCCTAGGTTAACTCATTTTATATTTCTAGAAATCTTTAACATGAGTGACAGGAAAAGACTAGACTATAAAAAATTGGCGAACGGAGAGAAATTGTTGAAGAGTGAGATGTCAAACCCATGTCTTTCCCCAGTCAGGGCCTCACTTCCAGATCATCCTGTTTCAATTAGTCCGTCAAAGGGAGATAACCTCTTTGTTATGAAAAATCAAGAGCCTGAACCAGAAGATGATGAACTGTTACTATTACAACAGGAATTGGCAGACGCTAAGAGGGAGGAAGCATTAGTTCAAAGACAACGACAGAAGGAACTCCTGAGACGTCAAATTGAAGAAACTAGAGAAAACACTAAGAAAATGAAGGGTAAGACAGTTAAAAATTCTTGTGAATCTGACTACCCCACTGGGCTATCGTCTTCGTTATCTAAAAGTAGAGACAAGAAAGAACTGCATGAAATTAACTCTGAGACTATCACATTAGACAGTTTAAGACAAGATAAAAAATTGAAACGTCTTGTACAAAAGCAAATTTAAAAAATGGGTTTATTAGATTCTGCTGATGGCTCCGATTCGGATACGTCCGATTCGGATACTAATAGTAGTTATGATTCCGAATTATCAGATTCGGATTCAGCCCAGGCTGGTGCTTCCAAGGCTAAGAGTAAAAAGTTAGGTAAACACAAAAAATCAGGAATTAAAGTCAAATCCAGTGATAGAGTGGTCAATTCTCAACGTTAACCTCACTCACAGTTGAGATATGAATTTGTCAACTCCCATATATCATTTAATGATCTTACCTTGAATTTGTTCGTAGCCGGAGAGCTTGAAATTATTTCCTCACATAAAACAGGATCTATGGAGAGAAAGGGCCGAACAAAATTATTAAAAAGGTTAATGTATCTCAGTTCTGCTTATAACTTTTCGGTTGTTAGGTCTTATTACGCTGCCGTATTAAGAGAAATTGAACTGGGAGAAAAAACATGGGATGATGACTTCCATTACTTGGAATTGACTATTTTAAATAAAAATGTTAATAGTCAAAAGTTTAATCAAAACAAACCTAACAAAAATGAGGGCAAGAATCAAGACTCCATGTCTGAATCCACTTGGTTTTGCCCGGCCTATCAACGAAATAAATGTTCATTAAAAAATGGTCATATGATAACACTGAAAGGTAGAATGAGAATGGTACAACATGTATGTGCCACTTGTTTACAAAAAGACAAAAGGAAGTTGGAACACCCAGAATGTTCCTCATCTTGTCCTTATAGTCAATCTACATGACTCTCATATGTTAGCAACAATTTTCACAGTAGTGAAAATCATACAGTTGACTTATTTCTACCTTCTTTTTGTTTAAAAAAAAGTGGTTCTAAGGAAGTAAAATATTTTTCTGAAGTTGTTAGGAAAAAAGATCTTCCTAAACCTGAAATTTTTAATGAATTACCAGAAAAAATTCAATGGCAAAGTGTTAAAAGTTCAGGGAGTTTTAATTTTGAAAAATGTAGAATTAAAGTAAATAGTAAAATTAATACAGAATATTTAAGAAATATGCTTACATTATTTGAGTATAATGATACTTTAGTGTGTGATTTGTTAGAATTTGGTTTCCCCATTGGTTTTGAAGGTAATGAAAATATATTACCAAAGTTTGATTTGTTTAAATAAAAAAATTACAAGGGGGCCTTAGAATTTAAAGGTCATATTGACAAATTTATTGAAAATGAAATTAAAGAAACAGCAATTATAGGCCCTTTTAACAACAATCCATTTTCTAGTAATCTAATTATTTCTCCGTTAAATACCGTTCCAAAAAGTAATGGTTCGGATCGTAGAGTTATTTTAGATCTCAGCAGTCAAACATCTGGGAATATCAATAAATTCATCAACAAGGAAACTTACCTAGAACAAGAAATTAATTTAATTTTTCCTAAAGTAGATGATTTTGCTAAATTATTATTGTCTAAAGGTAGGGGTTCCTTAATGTATAAAAAAGATTTATCTAGAGCGTATAGACAGATTCCTATTGATCCCTTACATTGTAACTTAGTTGCATTTTGTTGGGAAGACAATATTTTTTGTGACACAGTTTTATCAATGGGATTAAGTAGCTCAGCCCATATTTGTCAAAGGGTGATTAATGCTATTTCATATTTAATGTATTGTTTTGGGGTATACATTTTAAACTATTTAGATGATTTGGCAGGGGTAGAACAAATTCAGAATGCTCAATTTGGGTTTCAATTGTTAGGCCAAATTTTAAGTAATTGTGGACTTGAAGAAGCATTAACTAAGAGTTATTCCCCTTCAACTAAGATGTCCTTTTTGGGTGTGTGGTTTGACTCGGTCAAAATGACTATGGAAATTACTCCAGAAAGATTGGTAGAAATAATGAATTTAGTAAGTACATGGCTAAGGAGGAAAAAGGCTTCTATTACACAAATTCAGTCATTATTGGGCAAATTAAATTTTATAGTGGCTTGCGTTAAGCCTAGTAGAATTTTTATTAACCGTTTGCTTAATTGGCTGCGATCAATAAAATGCAATGACAAATCTATCTTACACCCAATTCCGCAAGATACCAAAAAGGACATCAGATGGTGGCATACCTTTTTACCACAATATAATGGTATCACTTTGATTAGTAATGAACCTTGGAGCTCCCCTGATGCCGTTTTTTCTTCTGATAGTTGTCTGACTGGTTGTGGAGGATTCTGGAGTGGACATTTTTCCACTCCATGTTTCCTTCATTTATTTTAAAACAAAAGTTACATATAGGTGCTTTAGAAATGCTTTCCATTGTAGTATGTCTAAAGTTATGGGCCATACAATTTGCAGGTTTGAAAATACAAATAATGTGTGATAATTTGTCAGTATGTATAGCCTTAAACTCTGGCAAAACAAGATGTCAATTTCTGCAAAATTGTTTAAGAGAAATATTTCTAATGGCATCAATTCATGAATTTCAAATTAAGGCGGTACATTTATCATCTTCAGAAAATAGACTAGCTGACCTTTTGTCACGTTGGCATTTAAATCCATTCTATGAATCTGAATTTAATAAACTGACTTCTAAATTTCTTAAAATAGAATATTTTTTACATGAAAAAGATTTTAAGTTTGACCATACTTGGTAATTGGCAACCTTTTATCTTCATTCAAAATTTCAGAATCTCAGCTTGAAGTCTTAAAGAAAGACCTACGAAATTCAAACAGACAGGCATATGCCGAAGGTACAAGAAAGAATCTAAGAACACAATGGGAATCATTTTTATTATTTTGTAACTATTTTCAATTTGTATCCGTACCAGCATCTACGGAAACTTTACAATTACGAGGGGTGTCCCAGTAAATCGTGTACTTTGTCCATAACTATTTTCCCTTACGTCACATGGTGATCATAATTTACAAGACTGTTTGATAGTCATATTTTTATACAAATTAGGCATTTAACCAATAAGAACTTGCATTAAAGGCGTCATTTTAATGTTTAACCAATACAAGGTATGTGCATGCGGCGCAACCACTTTTACACTTGAATATTTGTTCATACTGAGTTCAAATGAACAGCAAAATTTAAACTTAAAAGTTTTAATTGCATTTTATTTTTACATAGACATTCGCAGAAATTATTAATATATTATCACACCAAATCTCAGATCATAAAATATGTACACAATAGTGAAATACGCATTTGAACTGAAACACAAAAATGTGACACCAACGAGATAAGGTGACGTCGGGACAAAATTGAGTCTATGTTATTGCTACTCAGTTGCATAATCAGCCTGGCACAACAGGGATGGGTAGAAATTTGAATTCAAACTCATAGACTGATGAAAGAAATCATTAAGTATACCTTGTGCATACTACATATGGTAGAGAAGTTATTCATAGTGTAATATAGCCACTGAATTTATCGTACCAAACACTACTGAAAGTGTTATTCAATATTAAGTGGATACTTAACCCGTAGACCATTAAATCATTGACCATACTTTTAGACTGATTTAACAATTTTGAACAGAAGTAAGACAAAAACAAATTTATAAAGTAAATATGATGTAAATACATTGTCTGTATATGTCACTGTTCACAACAAGGCGAACTTGGAGACTGAATAAAAATAATTTCAATGACCTGACGTCTTAATATGACGTTGACTTGCGCCGCGTTCTCATACCTAGTGTCTTATAAATTGAAGCAAAACATTTGTTTTTTAATTAACCGTCTAAAAATTTAGCATACTTACTCTAAACACATGCATTTAATGGCAGTTAAAAGATGGAGCTAAAGTTGCGCTTACTTTTTTTGCAACAAACATAGTCCACGATTTACTGGGACACCCCTCGTATATGCTCAGTTTTTAAACAAAACTTTTTCTTCTGTAGATGCTATTAAAATTTCATTAGTGGTGTTAAAACTATGCACCTTTTATTAGGGGTTTCTGTTGATCACATTAATCAGTTTGTTTTAAATTTATCATTGAAAGGTTTAACTAAACAAAAATGTCATGTAGTCAAGCAAGCCCAGGCTATTACACCTGCTATACTAGTTAAAATGTATAACAGCATGGACATGTTAAATGACGAAGATATTGTTTATTGGTGTTTATTTTTATTTGCCTTTTTTTGCTTGCTCGAAAATCTAACTTAGTTCCTACAAGTCGTTCTGATTTAATTAATCCAAAATATTTGTTAAGAAAAGACATCAGTATAACTGATTATGGTTTATTAGTATCATGTAGATGGACAAAAACAATTCAAAGTAAGGAAAGAATTTTATTTACTACATTGGTTCAATTAAAAGGTAATTGTTTGTGTCCAGTTGAGGCCTATCTTAAATTATTGTCTATTAGTCCAGGTTCATTAGAAGAACCCCTTTTTGTTTTAAACTCAGGAAGGATAATTTTTTATAACATGTACCAAAAGAAAGTTGAGACAAGTTTTGGATAGTTGTGGTCTAGAATCCAAAAATTTTTCGTCTCACTCATTTCATAGAGGTTTGGCTACTTACGCATTTCAAAAAAAAATACCTAGTGATTTAATTCAATTAATGGGAGATTGGAAATCGGATACCTATAAAAAAAATATGGAATACTCTGTTGAGGATAAGGTTAAAGTTTCCAAGTTTCTTGGATCCCAGCTTCAAAAATAATTTCATGTACCTTGTTTAAGCCTTGGATAGTCCAGTCTGGGTTTATTCTTTTGTGTTAATTTATTGTATTACTAGATAGAGTATACATGTATTTATTTTGTTTATTTTGTACATGATCGTTAGTTTCTAATCCTTTTTTCGAATAGAGGAGGATATAGGGTCGTCAGCTGGACGAGCAGACTTGCTGGATCTTATTAGCGGTTAGGCTATAGAAACTAACATAGATCATTTAGTTTCCTGTCCCTGCATCTTGCAGGGCCACTCGACTTTCAGATGGATGGTTACACTGTCTGGGTCTTGGCTGTAGTATTCAGCGGAAACAAAATATGTATTGTATTATCATTATTATGTATTTTAGTTATACTTCATGTTGTTGATGAATTCAGTTTGTTCACTGACTACCATTATTATAATTGTTTAATTTATTCTTTTTTAAAACCCAGGAGAGTTATCATCACTGGGGACAGTATGATTAAAAGCATATTGGACACATTGATGGAGTTCGTTTATTGCCCTTTCCTGGGGCCACTGTGTCCAGGCTGTCTCAATCTTTACAAAGAAATTCATCTAGTTTAATTGATAGAGATTATATCATTCTTCATGTTGGCACTAACAACATAGCCAACGAACATCCGATTGATAGAATTTTAAATGATTATACAAATTTAATTGGTTATATTAGGATTATTAATCTTAGCATTAAAATTATTGTTTCTTCAGTTTTACCCCGTCCAATTGACCATTCAAAATCTAAAACTTCAGTTGAGCTATTAAATAAAAGTTTGATACAGTTGGCTAAATCTTTAAAATTTGAATTTGTTAGGTCATACAGACCTTTTTCTCATAAAGGAGAGGTTAATAAATTCCTTTACGCTAGGATGGACGGAGGTCTCCATTTAAATTTTGAAGGATCTAGACGTCTTCAAAATTTCTTTTTGAGGGTTATTTCCACTCTATAATTGTATCTCATTCTTGTAGCTTACCTTATATTCTTTATTATTTTATTAGAACTTGTCAAGCTATAGTAAGGTAAGCCTTTATATTGTAGGATAAGCATTAGATAAATGGTTGTCCTAGCTATTTATGTTATTTAATTATTTAAATTTTGTTGCTTAAAATGCTGAATTCTTTCATGCTTTTGCTGTGCCTTGCCTTTATTTTTTGGGCTTTTGTTGGGCCTTATTTAAAATGTGGCGCATTTTAAAAAATATTAATTTTATGTACCAGTATATATTATTTACATTTCATGACTTCTTAATTTAAATACCTAAGAATTATGCCTAATTAAATTTATATTACTGATTCCTTGTTCAGTCCTTTATTATAAAACAGGGGAGATAATTACCACAAATCGAAAACTTTCGACGAAAATGCCTGATTAGTTAAACCTGTGGAGTAATACTCGTGTCTCTATTTACTACGCTTTCAATTTCTAGGCGATAAAAGTAGTTCCGTCATTAGATTCGATCAGTGACAGGTGTTTACTTACATTGATAAGCGTATGGAAGGGGTGTAGTCAAATATATTGATGGTGTCTGTAGCTGTTAATGTAATGATACTGCGGTTATTCATTGTATAACTTGAAGTTTAAGTTGTTTGACATTATGGTACCAAATTTATCATATTTAACTACGCTAATAAAACTACAGAATTTGTATGCAAAGTGTACAGGGGAAATCTGTACTTCAAGATTGTGTATGGCTTGAAGAGGAAAAAAACATCTTTATAATGTTTGCCAGTAATACAGGGTAGAATAAAGACTTCGCCCGCAATTTTGCTCTGCTCGATTTGTACTTAAACCTAATGTGTAAGGATTATTTATTAGTAAGGATTTTTTAGGTTTCAATGTGCACGAAAGTCTTTCTGTATTTCAATACTTTGATTTTACATGTTGTATTAAACGTACTATAGATATAAATTCAGTTGCAGACGCATTCTTCTTAAGGTTAAATTCCCCTAATACCAATTTATAGTCAATAGAATACTCTACAAACATATCGAAAACCATGATAAACGAGTATTAAACATAATATCATTCATCCATTACGTCATGTCAATCATCTGACATGGATTAGATTTGTAAAATAACTCTATATAGAAGAATTATTAATGGGAACTTTCAATAACAGTTAGTTATTTTCCGTTTTGTATAGCTTAATTAATTTTATTTCATGGTCGAATGATTCAAAGCCACTGTATGAAAATATTTTCATTAACAGTAAACATGAAAACTGGCTTACAACCTTGAAGTATCTAAAATACAATATGCATTATAATAATATTGCAATTGTAAATTCTTATTTAAAATCTTTTTTTAAATTTCTGCACTGCGTTATCAATACACAAAGTCTAAAGTTTCAAAAACAGACATGTAATTAAAGAAATGAAAGATTGTTTAAAAGTAATAAAAGTTGGAATTTTGAATAATTATAATTTTATTCCGTTTTAACTACTTTATTTTTGTAAAACAACACGATGTTTTAATGCTGCCGTAGTTTTCTTAAAGTGAAATACTCTTGATATAAAATGCTGAATTTAAACAAAATTCAGTCAGCTTTTTTTGGCTGAAAACACATACATAATTTCAGAACTATTTAAACACCACAATCCAGAGTTCAATGTTTCACGGTAGTCTCATTGATTTTCGTGGCATAATACTTTGCGTGATAAAAAGCTCTTAATATTCATGCGTTCATATAATAGCACGCGAGCTTAACCCAGAGTACTTGTTTTAGGTAATTGCGGTGCAATTGCTGAACAATAAAAAATTCTAGGATTCAGTATGAAGACTCATAGTAACAGTCTGTTAATGTGATTTTATTTTACCTGACTAGGTTATATTTTATATTTTAAATGCATGATTTAGAGATATTAGGAATTGTCTTATTTTATTTCACAGTCAGAGTTATTGGCAGTAATCAGCAATAAAACGTAAAGAATTGTAAATAATTTAAGCAAACCTAACAAGAAAATTGATAAAAATTGCGAAGTCATGTGTTCATGAGCAAGTCAAGAAATGAAGTAAAAAAGTGTAAGCAAACATTTCGGGAACAGCAACAGAAACAACACAGAACTACAACACAGCCAAATGACAAGAAAGGAGATTTTTGTTACAAAAAGAACTCCACAAACAAATAACGTTTAATAAACAACTAATCCCTTAATAAATGTTTAGGTGCCTTCAAAACGTCACGTTATAGACACGATATGCTATCTACTGCAACACGTGTTGTGTCGTTTATACTACCACTTAACGTCACAACACCACAATAGCAAGAATAAGGCATCTACAGAGCTTGCCTTTATTTATCTACATAAGAGAGGTTACTATTGACCGAAGGGTGGTTGCTCAGGATGTACTAAGCAATCATTAGTTTGCTATGAATCTTAAAGCGGTTGCTTTAAAGTCAAATTCATCAAATGTAATATTTTGTGTGTTTATGCTCGATACTATATCTTCCTACTAAGTGCGACGTTTAGTGTCAATGTTGCGACGTTTAACGTCAGGGCAAATGCGCCTGTTTTGTACACAAACGGTCTAATTGATATTATCACCTGCTATTTATAGAATGCGATTGCGCCCTTTACGGAGATTGTGATGTTTAGCGTTAGTGTTGCAACGTTGCGGCGTTGCGACGTTTAGCGGCGATACAACTAGGGGTGTAACTGTTAACCGATATATCGGTTAATATTGCAATACGACGTTTGACGGTTTATAACCGGTTCGTTTTTCTCTAAACCGGTTTTTTTGTAATTATTTGCCACCCTAAGTGTTTTTATCAGAATCTTAAATTAAATTGTTTGAATAAATGTTTGAATGTGAAACTTGAAATAATCTTAATGTGCTTTAAAATTTTAAACAATTTGTCAATGGCGATAATAATTCTCTTCGACCGTCAGTATCAAAATATGCTTTTTATGACAATTAGTCCTTTTACATAAGTATATGATGTATTTGGATAATATTTCATTTGAAAATACACATATGCGTGTAACGCATTCATTGCACATGCTTTAATTCATGCTTTGCATGTCTACACAAAAAACCGATACATATTGCAATACGCGTTTTGCATGTTGCAACACGATTTTTCCGTATTGTTACACCCCTAGCTACAACAGCGGCGCAACAAAACATTCAAATACAAATTATGATTATTCCTTCCATCTTAGTCAGTTGTTCTTCAAACTCCATGCAGTAGTTGAATTCTGTTAACAAAGTGTAAACATGTATAACCATTGTTGGGTGTACAATAGTATTTCTTTAGATTAATTATTGCAAACAAAATCCTGTGTCTTCTCAACTAACGCTAGCTATTATTAGATCAAACTCGGGCGAACAAAGCAATAGAGTTATCAGAAGTTATTCAGTCGTTTAAATGGGTGACTTACGCATAAGATGGAAATAACTCATTCCTGTTTCACAAATAATTCATTGATTATTCATGGTGAAATAGATCACAAACAAACTAACGACTAAACGAGCATCATTTGTATTCAGTTCAACAGAAACAAAATGTGATATAAATATAAAAAAAACATATTCTCTTACGACTCAGTGTTCATTCAAATGGGATTTTTAACGTTATGACGTCACTATTAGAAGCTCTAATTCGGATAAAGTCGATAAAGAAAAATGGTATCTATTTATAGTCAAAGTTCCATGCTTACAGCGATTACCCGTGGTCATCGAGTTACTGCGATCTTACTATCAATTATCAACAGACCGAGTCAAATGTCTACGAAGGTGAAGGCAAGCACTTTGATACATATACATGTGTAGTTTGTTGAGATTCTTGAAGCCTAAAATAGCTATTATTAAGAAGTTTTCGGTTGCCTCGGGTGTTGTCCTGGACCCATTGAAGGAGCCTGCGGCTCCATGTCTCCCAACTTTAAAAATTCATACTCGATCACATGGTATCTTGAGAGCAACACAGTAACAAAAATCAAAGCGCTATTAGGGACATGTTTCATGAAACTCTTTGATAGCTCATATGTTCCAGGCCATGAACTTTTGCTAAATAGTTTAATTTCTTATAACAAAGTTTTATTTAATAGATTAAAATACAATGAAGTTAATTCTAAAATAAAATTCAATAAAATCTGGAGGAAAGTCAATTAAAACCAATGAAATTCATAACAATAAAACTTTATTATTAATAATGTCATTAAAACATAATCAAACTAAAAATTAAAGAACTGACTGGTATTGAACCACCAACGCTTAGTTTTGAATTGGTCGTTGCTTTTGCTTGTTCCATCCACCTGCCCATCTACACTATTTTGAGTGCTAATATACTTAGGGTGTTATGACCAATACGTTTTGTGGACATAATCCTCATATTTGCTAACTTCCGCTAACTTATGATCAACTTGGGAAGAAAATGTCCATATAGTTAAACCATTCTGCTATCACGACCATTTATTTTGCTGATCCTGATAATGGACTTTTACTGTATTTCTTGTATGAAGATCTATATATATATATTATTACATTGATATGTATCTTTATTAACTAGAATGATGCCATATCAAATATAGTAAGTTTTAATATAAGACCGGAAACAAAGTTATCTAGATCTTTGATACTGGCACCTGAGTCTATAACTTATGATCATAAAATAAGGTCCTTATATACTATGTATAGACAACGTACATATGTACTCATTCACCACCTTATATAACGTATATGAAAGCTAAATAACAACTCGTATTCAATTGTGTAAACAGGATCGTTTTAATTTGTATTCGTTGAGAAAATACTATTATCAAAGCTTATTTGTATTTTTAAGACTTTAAGGACTCTGGTGTCAGTGGTCTTTGGAATGGCAGTATACCAGAAGAGATATCTTAAATGCAACACCTTGTGGACATTTTACGACAAAACAAGTGATGTTACATCTATGTATTAATTTAAATGAGCAATAACAGTTCACATGAATCGTAAACATACTCCGGAATTCGAAACATCCGGAAAACTACTCGGGTGATTCCGTATAAGTGTGTCGCCGAGGTGTTCCGAATGAGATTGGAAGTCCGGATAATCCAGTTTTATACTGAACCCGTAAATCTCGTTTGAAAACGAGAAAATTCGCGATTTTAAACTAATTTCTGTTTCTTTTAATACGGTCACTCGATATTGCTTCCAATCCATCTTATACAAATATTTGCTTTTAAATAACGACTCAAGATAAAATCCGAGGATTCCAGATGATAGGATGTTGCTGATTGTATCAACTAAGACTTCATCCAGAGAAAGATAGCAGACTGGTGTCCAGTATTAACTTAAATACTCAAGAGCAGATACAATGATAAGTATGCTCAATAGATTGTTCAATTGTACAAATATCATTGAAAGTTTCTAGAAATAGAAACTGGCAAAAACAAGTGTTTGTTTATCTTATTAACTGTTAGCGTGTGGCTGTAATTGATGTTAACGACGTGACAATAGCAGGCATTTTATTTACGTGTTAAATAAATATATATTCATTTATACTTCAGCGTTATTAAAATAGAATGAAACAACATGCTTTTGTTCTGCAATTTCAATTATCGACCACAATTTCCGGGGTTTTTAGCAATTTTCCCGAGTTACGAGAGTAGGCAAAGAAAATTTGAAGTAATTATTGATGAAAATGCTTTGACAGGATTATAAATCATTTAATTTAATTACAACCTGTTCAATATAAAAATCACGTACATAGTGCAAGTTAAATATTGTGATATTGTGAGCCAGAAGAAATCGGGTAAAATTTAAACTGAATGACGTCTGTCATTTGGTTTTAGGCCAGAGTCCTGTTACAGTACTGGGCAGCATATTAATAAAACATTTATGATAATATAACAATACAGTATTGAAGGATTTACGACTAAAATCCTTTCTAAGGATTATGAATATGATTTAACTGTTCGTCTAAACAACTCAGTCTAAACACTAATTTGTTTTATTATAAGTAATAAAATGTTCATTTTTTTGTTCTAGGAAGAACATTGTTGTCAGAAACAACCAATGATGACGTCGTTTATTTTGTACAACAACATTACGATATTTCTATTTTCTCCTTCTAATTGTGATTTGTGTAAGTTAATAGGTGTCACATTTGATGTAAAGATCAATTCTAATGACGTAGGCAATGATAAAGTTAAGCTTAGTTAACAAGTAAAATCTATAGTAAATATAATAAGTGAAACGCAAAAATAAGATTATGTACTCGTAGACTGAAATATATTGGAATATTAAAACCTCAATTTTAAGTTAGAAAAGTTGTATAATGTATGGATGTGTATGTCACATATGTCAATATTTTACCTCTTAAATTGCAACGGTACGGCTTCCTACTCACAATTAGCCAACAGATCTCCGGTAATCTTAGTGTTTCTTTCCATAAAAGCGTCTTGTTTTATCTCTTTTACATTCGCTTCTTATTCTTTATTAAAACATACGTCAAATATTTTCAGTTTGGTTGTAAATCTAATTCAATTTGGTATTTTACATGAACGTACAACTAGCCATAAACCAATGATCGAATTTCATTTCGTTTACACGTATATTGTAGTTAAGTAATCTATTTGTCAATTTGTCTGGCAAATTCTATGAATTACGTCGCTGATACCTTGCGTTATCTATATTACAGTAATTTTACAAGTAATTTCATTCTAATATGATAAAATCACCCATTTGTACGACCACAACTACATGACTTTGTTTCTATACATGATAGTATATAAAACAAAACATAATATTTGTAACAAAATTTACAGCAACCTCAAAAAGGTCTTGAAGATTATTCTGTTTAAAAATTTAACTGATTCACATTTATCCCTGAAAACTGAATGAACTTAATTAATAAATAGACAAATACAAATATACTAATACATTTGTAAATGCCACTTATATTGCGCAAAAAATATTGTAAAATATTATTGCGCTTTGTCCAGTTCACTGATTATCCATACAATAATCTAAATAAATGAGTATTAAGTCTTTATCTAAACTTGCACCATTGTCAACGAATTTAAGAGCCTAGTTAAATTGTTCCACTACTTTGGAGCAAAACAACTAGAGATTTACCTGCCATCTGTGTGATTGGAGTTAAAAAAATGTTGTCACTTTAAGATTGAAGTCTATAGCGACAGCTAGATCTAGCTGGAACGAAGAAATCTCCCCAAAAATCTTTGTTAAGCGCTCTTGATTAAAAGAAAACAAAACATTGGCAAAATTACGTATGAATTGTATGATCAGGGTGATCTCATTTTTTCATATGTCCAGGCAACTTTTGGAAGGCACTGTATAAAGCAATCTGAAAGATGGACATATGATATGGCAGCTAGTTTCTCACATTGAAGTATAATAATCTATATTGTAGTGGCAATGACTTCATTCTATGGTAGGAGAGAATGTATATATATATAGTAACAATCGATACTAGAAACAAACATAATCTCTATTATCTGATTTCAAACATCACAAATGATTCGTTTACCATCAAAGTTGGGGCTACTTTCGTACACAGCAATCTTCGTATCAACGTCTTAACCTAACCAAACGTCTGTAAAAATCAATCTTAAACGTTCTAAAAAATCAGTATTTATAGCCTCTGTTTTGGAACCACTTACGTTAAGTGACAAATACAACATATTTAGAACTAGACTTTATCGATTCACAAAGCACCCTTAAATAGCATCAAAGTGATGTTTTCAAGAATAATATGAAAACAGTCTAACTTGGCCATCCAGTGTAAACATTTTGTGTGAAATTCAATAATTGCTGGCTATTAGCAGACTAATGTTCAAAAAGACAGAATTTGGTATGGAACTATTAATAGCCTGTTGAGGATATTTTTTCTGATTCTTGGAAACTGTCATCTGTTGTTAAGAGTTCCGTGCTTAGATATCTTATATTATAATAATACAAGACTGTAGGACGATAAAGACAATATGAACATTGTTTTATACTAAAAGATACTATATAAAATCACTCGAAGACCGAACATTAAGTAGGAATTATAACACATCTTTATACTTTCTAGATATTCCTTCATTTCCTAGATTTGGCGATTTTTGATATCCAAAAATCACCCTTCAGTGTCTGTCATTGCTTTTTAAGAAAATAAGTTCCTTAATAATTTTAGGTAAACTGACCAATAGTTTGTCAGAAATTTTATATAACAGAAACAAAATCACGCAAGAATCATCTACATGTATACCATAGCTAATGGGAAGTGTTTTTACATTAATACATAAAGTCATCATCTTATGCACTTGTAGATATTCGTCAATTTACTGTAAAATTGTCAAATTTAGTACACAACTATACTGCTTAAAAATCATTCTACGTGTGAGTTTTTTTTTAAAATTGAAATCGGACAACAAGAAGCTTTATCACAATTTATAAAATCATTTGAAGTACGAGTACAGAGTACAGACATTTTGTTGGAATCATTTTCAAACCAAAAAAGACACTTTAAGAGATGAAAGTCTGCTTTTAACATAACACAACTCATAAGACAGTGACACAAAAAGACATTATCTATATGTTCCTGCATAAAGTACCAATTAAGTCCCTAAATTAAGTTTTCGAGTCATAAATTTTTTTTTTCGGAAACTAATTAAAATCGATAAAATTTAATTAAATGTAATTAAAAGAAAGTTATTAAAATTTAATTTGCAGACAATTACTTCAAGTCACCCATAGTTTTGTTAGTTGTTTGATTTTACGACACTCTCTCATGTGCACAATAAAATAGCTGACTTGATGTTAATGGAACACTGTTACTTTAAGCAAGTCTTTTATACATTTATAGCCTTCACCAACATATTTCAAAGTATATTTTATTGCATATTTCATGAGGTTATATAAAAAAATCATGAACAGTAAAGTTCCTTTAAATTCGACTACAAATCGATAATCATAGTTCGACCATAAAAACGTTTATCTTTAAAGCATGGTCCAAAACAGAGCCATTATCTACTCAAATGTAGCATTTTTCAAATTGTCAATTAGTCAAAATCGCATGATATTGCAATAACCAAGTTGTTTTACACAGCGAAACGTTGCTTTATGTCACTTTTATTTAGATTCTACATATCGTTGCCAAAGAAAATGAGTACTCTGTCAAATGAGAAATGAAATCAGGATTATCTTGGTTTAATTATTGAAGGTTCCGGAGAAGAGATGAGCTTTAAGTCCAATGTCAAACCTGAGTAACTCCAAGGTATTTAATTATCAGAAGGCTACTACATGTAGTATCATTTTTTGATTACAGAACCATGAATCCTCGTGTGTTTGTCAACTGATAAGGTTTAATTATATTTTGAGATGCTTCTTAACGTTACATTATTGTCGAGGTCTGCACGTGACCATCCATAGTCAAGCAGACGAATTTTCAAACCTCTGACGTCGGTAAGGCCGTGAACGCGTTGCTACATTAACAAAACAAAATGCCCGATGAGACGGTGTTTGGAGTTTGATCGACTTGGTTTTCAATAAAACTAATAATTATTTTAGCATCAATATTAAGACGCTGACCGACATTGATGTTGCACTGGATTAATAAGATAACTTTGGAAATGTGTAGCCCACTTGTTCAACTCAGTGGCAACGCGTCTACACGACCACAAAACCAGCCACCTTTTCACAAAATTCTAACGAAAAAACTTATCGTAAGTCAATTAAATAAATTTTTGCAGTTCTAAGTCAGAAGAATACTAAACATAACTATGATATAATATTCAAATTGTATAATATATTTAAAAAAAAATATGTGGAATTGATTGGCCACGAAATAACCGCAATATGATTTTTTCTTGCTTTTGACTTGTGATGATATTTATCGTGAGAATTTTTGTGAAAAGCGCCATAAGCGTGGTAGGTTCGATTCCGAACTGAAATATATAGACCTTCGGGTAGTTTGTCATTAAAATATCAATGGCAATATTCGGCAATCTCCAGTATGCTTCTGTATTAAGTTATTCAGTTTTCCGTCACTGGCGTAGGGTACGTGCTTAGGGTTAGATTCAAAGCTTGGGTCAATAAATCTAGGCCTGTCAACGCACCGTGAGTAGAACGAATGAACGCCGTGATATGCCTACAAACTGTTGAAATGCGAAGCATAAAGACATAACTTTCATACGAAAAGCGTGATCGTTAATATCTAAAAAGTAACCATGCCTTTAAATACCTGTTTTAGATAATTGATCGATTTACAGATAGTTTACAGACAGTTATCTATTATCTCTCACACACAGACATCACGTAAATATTAGAAATATATTATACTGACATTCTTGCAGATAACAGAGTTATTTCTGTAGCTGGGCTTTGTTTCACATTAATATTTATATGTAATTGTTCGCTTAGAACCCATTTTTGGTTTGTCTGTTTTGTCTGTTACAAGGCCCTCATGTTGTTTGTGTTCAGTCACGTACTAATTTACTCATACATCTGATTTGTTTCAGACAAACAATTAAGCTCAAGTACCCAAATATTTCTGTTATTACATGTTGTATTAAACGTACTATAGATATAAATTCAGTTGCAGACGCATTCTTCTTGAGGTTAAATTCCCATAATGCCAATTTATAGTCAATAGAATACTCTACAAACATATAAAAACATAAAAAACGAGTATTAAACATACATTGTAATATATTTCATCCATTACGTCATGTAAATCATCTGACATGGATTAGATTTTAAAGATAACACTCTATAAAAGAATTATTAATGGGAACTTTCAATTACAGTTTGTTATTTTCCGCATTGTATAGCTTAATTAATTTCATTTCATGGTCGAATGATTCAAAGCCACTATATGAAGTTATTTTCATTACCAGTAAACAGAAAACTGGCTTACAATCTTATTTTTTACCTCTCACACAGACAGTATATTATAATGACATTCCTGCAGATAACAAAGATATTTCTATAGCTGGACTTTGTTTAACAATAATACTTATATGTAATTGTTCGCTTAAGAACCCATTTAAAGTTTGTATTTTTTGCCTGTTACGAGACTTTCATATTGTTTGTGTACTCTTGTTCAGTCACGTACTAATTTACTCATACATCTAATTTGTTTTAGACAAACAATTAAGTTCAAGTACCCCCATATTCCTGTTTGTTTTTTACATTTTGTATTAAACGTACAATAGTTCTAAATTCAGTTGCAAACGCATTCTTCTTGAGGTAAAGTTCTCCTAATTCCAATTTTTAGTCAGTAGTATATTCTACAAACATACAAAAACCATGATAAACGAGTTTAAAACATAATATATTTCATCCATTACGTCATGTCAATCATCTGACATGGATTAGCTTTATAAAACATCACTCTATAGAAAATTATTAATGGGAACTTTCAATTACTGTACATTATTTTCCGTATTGTAAATTTTATTTCATGGTCTAATGATTCAAAGCCACTTATAATAAATACTTTATATACTTTGATTTATGTGTAATAAGATACATAATATGTACGTCACGATATAAAATATACGTTCTGTTCTGTTCTGTTCACTATATGAAAACATTTTCATTAACAGTAAACATAAAAACTGGCTTACAGCCTTGAAGTATTTAAAATACAGTATGCATTATAATATTATTGCAATTGTAAATTATAAATATTGTTTTAATTTCTGCACTGCGTTATCAATACACAAAGTCTAAAAATTAAAAAAAGACCTGTTATTAAAGAAATGAAATATTGTTAAAAAATAATAAAAGTTGGAATTTTAAATAATTATAATTCAATTCCGTTTCAACTACTTTATTTTTGTAAAACAACATGATGTATTTATGCTGCCATAGTTTTCTAAAAGTGTATTTACTCTTGATACACTACTGAATTATAACAAAATACGTTCAGCTTTTTTTGGCTAAAAGCGCATGCATAATTTCAGTAAAAACTCTACAATCCAGAGTTCAATATTTCATGGTAGTCTCATTGATTATCGTGGCATACTACTTTGCGTGATAAAAAGCTCTTAATGTTCATGCATTCATATAATAGCACGCGAGCTTAACCCGGTGTACTTGTTTTAGTTAATTGCATTGCAATTGTTGAACAATAACAATTCTAGGATTCAGTGTTAAGACATATAGAAACAGTCTGTTAATGGGATTTCAAATTACCTTACTAGGTTATATTTTGTATTTAAAATGCATGATTTAGAGATATTAAAAATTGTCTTATTTCTTTTCACAGCCAAAGTAACAGGCAGTAATCAGCAATAAAATGTAAAGAATTGTAAATAGTTAAAGTAAGTCTAACAAGAAAATTGATAAAGATTGCAAAACCATGCCTTCATGAGCAAGTCAGGAAATGAAGTAAAAATGTGTAAGCAAACATTTTGGGAACAGTAACAGAAACAACACAGACCTACAATACAGCCAAATGGCAAAGAGGGAGATTTTTTGTTACAAATAAGACGCCAAAAAAAACCAAAAAAAAAAAAACAAATGCCGTTTTATAAACAATTCATCCCTTGATAATTGTTTAGGTGCCTTCAAAACGTCACCTAGCTTATAGTCAGGATAGGCTATCCACAGCAACACGTTTAATAAACAATTCATCCCTTGATGAATGTTTAGGTGCCTTCAAAACGTCACCTTATAGTCAGGATAGGCTATCCACAGCAACACGTTTAATAAACAATTCATCCCTTGATAAATGTTTAGGTGCCTTTAAAACGTCACCTTAAAGTCAGGATAGGCTATCCACAGCAACACGTTTAATAAACAATTCATCCCTTGATGAATGTTTAGGTGCCTTCAAAACGTCACCTTATAGTCAGGATAGGCTATCCACAGCAACACGTTTAATAAACAATTCATCCCTTGATAAATGTTTAGGTGCCTTTAAAACGTCACCTTAAAGTCAGGATAGGCTATCCACAGCAACACGTGTTGCACCAATACACTTCCACTAAATGTCACAACACCGCAATAGCAAGAATAAGGCATCTACAGTGCTTGCCTTTATTGATCTACATAAGATAGGTTGCTATGGACCGAAGGGTGGTTGCTAAGGATGTGCTAAGTAACCATTAGTTTGCTATGAATCTTACAATGGTTGCTGTTTATCAAATGTTATATTTTTGTGTTGTTTTTGCCCGATACTATATCTTCCTACTTAGTGCGACGTTTAGCGTCAAAGTTGCGACGTTTAACGTCAGGGCAATTGCGCTGTTTAACGGCGATTTAGCGTTAGTGTTGCGGCGTTGCAACGTTTAGCGGCACTACAACACATTCAAATACAACTTGTGGTTATTCCTTCCATTTAGTCGATTGTTCTTCAAACTCCTTGCAGTAGTTGATTTCTAGTAACAAAGTGTAATACATGTATAACCATTGTTGGGGTAGTCATTTTAGATAAATTATCGCAAACAGAATCCTGTGTCTTCTCAATTAACGCGAGCTATAATTAGATCAAACCCGGGCGAACACAGCAATAGAGTTATCAGAAGTTATTCAGTCGTTTAAATGGGGGACTTACGTATAAGAGGGAAATAGCTCATACCTGTTTCACAAAAAGTTCATTGATTATTCATGGTGAAATAGATCACAAACAAACTAACGACTAAACGAGCATCATTTGTATTCAGTTCAAAGGAAACAAAATGTAATATAAATCAAAGAAAACATATACTCTTACGAATCAGTGTTCATTCAAATGGAGTGTTAAACGTTATGACGTCACTATAAGAAGCTATTATTCGGGAAAGTCAATAAAGAAAAATGGTATTTATTTTATAGTCAAAGTTTCATGCTTACAGTAATTACCGTGGTCATTGAGTTACTGCTATATAACTATCAACAAACCGAGTCAAATGTATACAAAGGTAAAGGCAAGCACTTTGATACATATAGTTTGTAGAGATTCATGAAGCCTCAAATAGCTTTTATTAAGAATTTTTCGGGTGCCTCAGGGGTTGTCCTGGCACCATCGAAGGAACTTGCGGCTCCATGTCTCCCAACTTTACAAACTCACACTATTTTGGGTGCTAATATATTAGGGGTGTTATGACAAATAAGTTATGCGGACATAATCTTTATATTTGCTAACTTATGCTCCAAGATAGCTATATTGAAAATACGGAAAGAAGGGGCCCAGAAGGAGGTTCTGGGGGATAGGGGTCCAGGAGGGTCCTGGGGAGATATGGTCCTGTGGGAGAGAGGGGTCCTTGGGGAAAATTTGGATAAAGAGGGTCTTTTGGATTAAGAGGGTCCTCGAGAGAGAGCGGTGCCTAGGGAGAGCGTCCTTCGTGGAGGAGGGTTCGATTAAGAATAAGGTATCGTATATCCAGGGGTGCTGAATAGACACAAGTCTCATGTATAAAAATAGTACTGAGCGTAGTACATGAAGCAAACATTTCATGTTAGAAGGTATAAAATTTATTATCATTGTTCGGATGTAAAAGGTGATCATGTCGTAGTGAAGTGTGTTGGTTTATTTGAATTATAAGCAAAAATACCAAAAGCTGGAAGAAACAGTTATTGTAGGTATAGCTGGGTTTGATTTAAGTAAACTACAATTAATAAAGAACAAACTTTGCATACGCTAGGTGATAAAAAAGTCAATTCATTTATAATAATCAATTTGGTACATTACTCAGTTATCTGCCCTTAACTTCTCTCTAATAATGTTACATAGATCTATATATTATTTTTAATGACCAATAACAGTTCACATGAATCGTAAACTTACTCCGAAATTCGAAACATCCGGAAAACTACTCGGGTGATTCCGTAATAGGGCGTCGCCGAGGTGTTCCGAATGAGTTTGGAAGTCCGGATAACTCAGTTTTATACTAAACCCGTAAATCTCGTATCAAAAACAAAAAAAAATCTTGATTTTAAACTAATTTCTGTTGATTTTAATACAGTCACTCGATATTGCATCCAATTCATCTTATACAAATACTTGCTTTAAAATAAAGATTCAAGATAAAATCCGAGAATTCCAAATGATAGGATGTTGCCGATTGGTTCCACTTAGACTATCAGAGAAAGATAGCAGACTGGTGTCCAGTATAAATTTAAATGTTCAACAGCAGCTACATATCAACAGATATGCTCAATAGATTGTTCAATTATACGAATATCATTGAAAGTTTCTAGAAATAGAAACTGGCAAAACAAGTGTTTGTTTATCTTATTAACTGTTGGCACGTGGCTGTAATTGATGTAAACAACATGACAATACCAGGACTTGTTATTACGTGTTTAAATAAATATAGTTTCAATTATACTTTAGCGTTATTAAAATAGAATGAAACAACATGCTTTTGTTCTGCAATTTCAAATATCGACCACAATTTCCGGGGTTTTATAGCATTTTACCCGAGTTACGAGAGTAGGCAAAGAAAGTTTGAAGTAATTATTGATTGAAATGCTTTTACAGGATTATAAATCATTTAATTTAATTACAACCTGTTCAATTTAAGATTCACGTACATAGTGCAAGTTAAATATTGAGATCAGCCAGTTTGAAAGAGGAACAAGATTTTACAACTTAGATTTATTACTTTCCCGTCCCTAGTACTGAACTAGTAGGATAGAGGATTGGCCTCAAGCTAATATGACCGTCTTCAGCCAAATGACAAGGCCATTATTAAAACACTTAATTTTTAACAATATAATAATAAAACGCGCTTACTGGAGTATATTGTAAGTGATAAAATGTTCATTATTTTGTTCTAGGAAGAACATTGTTGTCAGAAACAACCAATGATGACTTCGTTTATTTTGTACAACAACATTACGATATTTCTATTTGCCCTTTATAATTGTAATTTGTATAAGTTAATATGTGTCACATATGACGTAAAGATCAATTCTGATGACGGGTGCGAAGATAAGGTTAAGCTTGGTAAACAAGTAAAATTTATAGTAAATATAATAAGTATAACGTAAAAAATATTTTATACTCGTAGACTGAAGTATATTCGAATATTGAAACCTGAATTTTAAGTTAGGAAAGTTATTAAGTATGGCGGTGTACGTCGTACGTCAACATTTTACCTCTCAAATTGCGCCGGTCAGGCTTCCTACTCACGGTCAGCCAACAGATCGCTGGTAATCTTAGTGTTCCTTTCCATAAAAGCGATTTGTTTTATCTCTTTTACATCTTTTTCGACTTATACTCTTTATTAAAACATGCGTCAAATATTTTCAGTTTGGTTGTAAATCTAATTTAATTTGTTATTTTACATGAACGTACAACTAGCCATAAACCAATGATCGAATTTCATATCGTTTACACGTATATTGTAGTTAAGTAATCTATTTGTCAATTTGTCTGGCAAATTCTATGAATCACGTCGCTGATATCTTGCGTTATCTGTATTACAGATAGGCAAGTAATTTCATTCTGATATGATAAAATCACCCATTTGTAGGACCACAACTACATGACTTTGTTTCTATACATGATTGTATAAATAACAAAACATTATATTTGTAACAAAATTTACAACAACCTCCAAAAGGTCTTGAAGATAACTCTGTTGTAAGAATAAATTGATTCACATTTCACATCCCTGAAAAAAAAGCTTAAATACATGCAATAGATAGACAAATACAAATAAAAAACAGTAACACAAACATTTGTACATGCCACTTATATAGCACAAAAAATATTGTTAAATATTATTGCGCTTTGTCCAGTTCAATGATTATCCATGAAATAAACTAAATAAATATGAATTAAGTTTTGATCTAAAACTTGCATCGGTGTCAAAGATTTTAAGTGCCAAGATACATCGTTCCACCACTTGGGAGGGAAAAAAACTAGAGATCTATCTGTCATCTTTGTTTGCAAGATAGAAATAACAAAGTTGTAGTGACTATAAGAACGAAGTCTATAGCGACTTCTAGATCTGACTGGGAGGGACTACTCTGCAAAATAGCTAGGTGCAGTGCTCTTGACCACACACAAAACTATTGGCAATTATCACTTATGAATTGCATGATCAGGTTGATCTCAAACTTTTATTTTTCCAGGCAACTTTTGGAAGGCACTGTATAAAGCAATCTGAAAGATGGACATATGATATGGCAGCTAGTTCCTCATATTGAAGTATAATAATCTATATTGTAGTAACAAAGACTTTATTCTATGGTAGGTGAGAATGTATATATATATATATATATATATATATATATATATATATATATCAATACGAGAAACAAACATAATCTTTATTATCTGAGTTCAAACATCACAAATGATTCGTTTACCATTAAAGTTGGAGCTATTTTCGTACACAGCAATTTTCTTATTAACGTCTTAACTTAACCAAACGTCTGTAAAAATCAATCTTTAACGTTCTAAAAATCAGCATTTATAGCATCAGTTTTGGAACCACTTACGTTAAGTGACAAATACAACATTTTTAGAACTAGACTTTATCGATTCACAAAGTACCCTTAAATAGCATCAAAGTGATGTATTCAAGAATAATATGAAAACAGTCTTACTTGGCCCATCTAGTGTAAACATTTTGTGTGAAATTAAATAATTGCTGGCTATTAGCAGACTAATGTTCAAACAGACAGAATTTGGAATGGAACTATTATTAGCCTGTTGAGGAGATTTTCTCTGATTCTTGGAAACTGTCATCTGTTGTTAAGAGTTTCGTGCTTAGACATCTTATATTATAATTATTCACTGTTTTATGACGGCTAAAACACTATAAACATTGCTTTATACTTTAACATAATCTATAAAATCACTCGAAGTACGGACATGAAGTAGGAATTACAACACATCTTTATACTTTATAGATATTCGTTATTGCTTTAAAAAATGATTTTCTTAATAATTCTGGGCAAACTGGCCAATAAATTGTCTGAAATATTATATAACAGAAACAAAATCACGCACACATCATCTATATCATATCTAACGGGAACTGTTTAACTTGAAAAACGAAGTCATAATCTTTTATATTCGTAGATGTATGTCAATTGGCTGTAAAATTGTCATTTTTAGATACTGCTCTACTGCTTACAAAATAATTTTATATGAGATTTTCAAGAAAGCTTATTTTAAGTTGAAATCTGTAAACAAGCAGCTTTATCGCAATCTTTGAAATCATTTGAAGTACAGGATTCGGTAGGAATCATTTAGAAAGCAAAAAAGACACTTTTAAAGATAAAAATGTATTTGAAAAACAATACAACTCATAAGGCAGGGACACAGACGTTATCTATGTCCCTGCATAAAGTACTAACTCCATAATAAAGTAAATTGTACATTTTTCTGTATAATATTAAAGTACTGGAAAAAACAACATTAAGTTCTTATTAAATAACAAATTAAATTATCTATATCAACTTATCTAATATGTATCATTCGATTGTCCGTAATTATAATATCCTAGGGTTCCAGGGTGTAAATTAAATTTTCTCACTTTTAGGGATTATCGTCACAGAGAGAAAAATACAATTTCATCGACAAATTAAGTCCATAAATTAAGTTGATCTAGTCATTATTTTTTTCGGAAACTAATTAAAATCGATAAAATTTAATTAAATGTAATTAAAAGAGAGTTATTTAAATTTAATTTGCAGACAATTACTTTAAGCCGCCCACAGTATTGTTAGTTGTTTAATTGTACGACTCTCTCTCAAGTTAACAAAAATATCTGATTAGGTGTTAATGAAACACTGTTACGTTTTAGCAGGTTTATTTCCACAATTATTGCTTACATCACCACATTCCAAAGTATATTTTATTGCATATTTTATAAGGTTTTATCAACAAAGTCATAAACAGTAAGGTTCGACCATAAAATCGATTAGCATAGTTCGACCTTGAAAATCGTTTGTCTTAAAAGCAGGATTGTCCAAAATAGAGCCATTTTCTTCTATAATTTAGCATTTGTCAAATTGTCAATTAGTCAAAGACGCAAGATATTGCAATAACCAAGTTGTTTTACACAGCGAAACGTTACTTCATGTCACTTTTATTTAGATTCTAGATTCTTATTTAGATTTTAGATATCGTTGCCAAAAAATATAAGAACTCTAAGAAATGGGAAATAAAATCAGGATTATCTTGGTTTAATTATTGTAAGTTCCGGACCATTCGGAACACCCTCGACCTTTCATGAATGAATAATCTCGGAAGGATTCGTGGGGGGTCTTCACTGGATTTTGGTGATTTTACTACCTACGCGAGGCGAAGCACATAACGGTTACACAAAATAGTTCTTGTAGTATACACACAGATCTTTGTCTAAACATATTTATTTGTTTTAAATTGAACCAAATATTGTTCATCGGTACCAATGAAACGAGTAATTTTAAATTTATGGACTAAAAACAAAACTTCAGTCATCGCCTAAACGATCGTGTACTTGTTTACATAGTTTCAAAATGGCGCCTAAATATGTCCGAGGTTATTCGTAGCGAATGGCCGAGGATGTTCCGAATGAGTTCCGGACAAGAGATAATTGAGCTTAAAGTCCAATCTCAATAAAATCTGTACTAAGTTACTCCAAGGTATTTTATTATCAGAAAACTACTACATGAACTACTACCATAAATCCTCGTGTGTTTGTCAACTGATAAGGTTTAATTATATTTTGAGATGCTTCTTCACGTAACATCATTGTCGAGGTCTGCACGTGACCATCCATAGTCTAGCAGACGAATTCGCAAACTCCTGGCGTCGGTTAGACCGTGAAAGCATTTCCACATTAACAAAAGAAAATATCCGACGAGACGAGGTTTGGAGTTTGATCGACTTAGTGTTCAATAAAACTAATAAAAATTCTTATCAAAACCAATGCACCTTTTCACAAAAATTCTTACGAAAAAAGTTATAGTAAGTCAATTTAATAAATTTTGCAGTTCTATGTCAGAAGGATAAAAATAACTATAATAATTATGATATTCCATTTGTGAAAAATATTTTTTTTAAATCAATAGGTGGTATTGATTGGCCATAAATAACCGCAATGTGCTTTTTCCTGCTTTTGACTTGTGATGATATTTATCGTAAGGTTTTTTGTGAAAAGCGCCACAAGCGTCGTAGGTTCGATTCCGGGGTGAAATCTATAGACCTTCGTGTAGTTTGTCATTAAAATATCTATGGCAATATACGGCAATTCTCCAGTGTGCTTCTGTATTAAGTTAGTCAGTTTTCCATCACAGGCGAGGGTACGTGAGTAGGGATAGATTCAAAGCTTGGGTCAATAGATCTACCACTGTCAAGGGACCGTGAGTAGAATGGATTACTGCTGCAAAATGTCTACAAAAATGTTGAAATGCGAAGCAAAAAGACATAACTTTTCATAAGAAAAGCGTGATCGTTAATATGTAATAAGTAACTACGCCTTTAAATACCTGTATCAGATTATTGATCGATATTGCTATAGTTTACAGACAGTTATTTATTATCTCATACACACAGACATCAAGTAAACATTTGAAATATATTATACTGACATTCCTGCAGATAACAGAGATACCTCTGTTATCTGCAGGAATAATTCTTTAGATAGACTTTGTATCACATTAATATTTATATGTATGTTAGTTCGCTTAGAGCCCATTTAAAATTTGTCTGTTACAAGACCCTCATGTTGTTTGTGTACTTTTTGTTAGTCACGTACTAATTTACCCACACATCTGATTTGTTTAAAATAAACAATTAAGCTCAAGTACCCCCATATTCCTGTTTTTTACATGTTGTATTGAACGTACTATAGATATAAATTCAGTTGCAGACGAATTCTTCTTAAGGTTAAATTCCCCTAATGCCAATTTATAGTCAGTAGTATATTCTACAAACATATCGAAAACCATGATAAACGAGTTTAAAACATGATATCTTTCATCCATTATGTCATGTCAATCATCTGTCATGGATTACATTTATAAAATAACACTCTATAGCAGGTTTATTAATGTGAACTTTCAATTAATGTTAGTTATTTTCTTATTTTATTTATTGGAGTTAACGCCGTGTGAACACAATTTATGTCATTTTACGGCGTCCAGCGCACCTAACCGAGCTTTCCTGGACCATTGTCTATAACCAGTACTCACCTACCCATCCGCAAGGCCGGAAACGTCTTCATATTATCTAATCAATGGAGGAAAATCGACATTATTGTCAAATTTTCATGGAAGGGTATAACCTCTCCGGGTGGGATTCGAACCCGCGCCCCCTCGGGCACGAGATTCCAAATCCCGGCGCGCTACCAAATGCGCTATCAACCCGGGTTAGTTATTTTCCGTTTTGTATCGCTTAATTAATGTATTATATGATCGATGAAAGCCACTATATGAAGATATTTTCATTAACAGTAAACATGAAAACTGGCTTACAACCTTGAAGTATTTGAAATACAATATGCATTATAATATTATTGCAATTGTAAATTCGTACTTGAAATATTGTTTAAATTTTCGCACTGCTTTATCAATACACTAAGTCTAAAGTTTCAAAACAGACCTGTTATTTAAGAAATGAAAGATTGTTCAAAAGTAATAAAAGTTGGAATTTTAAATAATTATAATATAATTCCGTTTTAACTAATTTATTTTTGTAAAACAACACGATGTTATAATGCTGTCGGCGTAGTTTTCTAAAAGTGAAATTACTCTTGATTTAATACTGAAAAAATCCTAAAAAACGTTCAGCTTTTTTTGCTGAAAGCGCATACATTATTTCATAATAATTAAAAACCACATTCGTTCAGATTTCTTGGCCGAAAGCGCAAACTTAATTTCAGAACTATTTAAAACACCACAATCCAGAGTTCAATAATTCACGGTAGTCTCATTGATTTTCGTGGCATTATACTTTGCGTGATAAAAAGCTCTTAAAGTTCATGCGTTTATATAATAGCATGCGAGCTTAACCCAGAGTACTTGTTTTAGGTAATTGCAGTGCAATTGCTGAACAATAAAAAATCTAGGATTCAGTACGAAGACTCATAGCAACAGTCTGTTAATGTGATTTCATTTTACCTGACTAGGTTATATTTTATATTTAAAATGCATGATTTAGAGATATTAGGAATTGTCTTATTTCTTTTCACAGCCAGAGTTATTGGCAGTAATCAGCAATATAATTTAAGCAAACCTAACAAGAAAATTGATAAAAATTGCAAAGTCATGTGTTTATGAGCAAGTCAAAAAATGAAGTAAAAATGTGTAAGCGAACATTTTGGGAACAGCAACAGTAACAACACAGACTTACAACACAGCCAAATGGCAAAGAGGGAGACACCACGAACAAATAACGTTCAATAAACAATTCATCCCTTGATAAATGTTTAGGTGCTTTCAAAATAGTCAGGATAGGCTATCTAGAGCAACACGTGTTGCACTAATACACTACCACTAAACGTCACAACACCGCAATAGCAAGAACAAGGCATCTACGGTGCTTGCCTTATTGACCTACATAAGAGAGGTTGCTATGGACCAAAAGTTGGTTGCTATGGATGTACTAAATAACCGTTAGTTTGCTATGAGTCTTAGAGTGGTTGCTTTAAAGTCATATTTATCAAATATAAATGTAGCGTTAGTGTTGCGACGTTGCGGCGTTGCAACGTTTAGCGGCGCTACAAGACATTCAAATACAAATTGTGATTATTCCTTCCATCTTAGTCGGTTGTTATTCAAACTCCCTGCAGTAGTTGAATTCTGTTAACAAAGTGTAATACATGTATAACCATTGTTGGGTGTACAATAGTGTTTTTTTAGATTAATTATCGCAAACAAAACCTGGGTCTTTTCGACTTACACGAGCTATTATTAGATCAAACTCGGGCGAAAACAGCAATAGAGTTATCAGAAGTTGTTCATTAGTTTAAATGGGGGACTTACGCATAAGATGGAAATAGCTCATTCCTGTTTCACAAATAATTCATTGATTATTCATGGTGAAATAGATCACAAACAAACTAACGACTAAACAAACATTATTTTTATTCAGTTCAAATGGAATTTTAAACGTTATGACGTCACTTTTAGAAGCTCCAATTCGGGTAATAGTCCAATTTCTTTAAATTTGAACTAAGTTTTATTCAATAGATTGATATAAAATGAAGTCAATTCTACAATAAAATTCAATTAACTCTGAAGGATTATTAAAAACCAATGAAATTCATAACAATAAAACTTTATTATTAATAATGTCATTTAAACATAATCAAACTAAAAATTAAAGAACTGACTGGTATTGAACCACCAACGCTTAGTTTTGAATTGGTCGTTGCTTTTGTTCGTTTACATCCACCTGCCCATCTACACTATTTTGGGTGCTACTATATTTAGGGTGTTATGAACAATAGGTTATGCGGACATAATCCATATATTAACTAACATTCATATTCTGCCCCAAGATAGCCATATTGAAATAATGGAAGAAGGGGCCCAGAGGGGGTCCTAGGGAGCTAGGGGTCCATTGGGTCCTGAGGGAGATGTGTTCCTGTGGGAGAGGGGGGGTGGGGGGAAAAAAGATCAGAGGGTCTTTGGGAAAAAGGGGGTCCTTGGGAGAGAGCGGAGCCTAGGGAGATCATCTTTCGTAGAGGAGGGATCTTGTGAGAAAAAGGTATCGTATATCCAGGGGTGCTGAATACACACTGTTCTCATGTTTAAAATAGTCCTGAGCGTAGTTCATGAAGCAAACATTTCATTGAGGAGGTACAAACTTTATCATCATTGTTCAGATGTAAAAGGTGAAATATAAGCAAAAATACCAAAAGTTGGAGGATAAAGTTAAATTCATTCAATAATCACTTTGGTACATTACTCCGTTATATGCCGTTAAATACTCTCTAAATAGGAAATTCGGATGGTACTCGGGGGATTCCGTAATAAAAATGTGTCGCCGAGATATTCCGAATGAGTTTGGAAGTCCGGATAATCTAGTCTTGTACTTGACCCGTTAATCTCGTATCAAAACGAGAAAATTCGTGATTTTAAATTAATTTCTGTTGATTTTAATACAGTCACTCGATATTGCTTCTAATCCATCTTATACAAATACTTGCTTTTAAATAAAGACTCAGGATAAAATCCGAGGATTCCAAAAGATATAATGTTGCTGATTGTATCAACTAAGACTTCATCCAGAGAAAGATAGCAGACTGGTGTCCAGTATTAACTTAAATACTCAAGAGCAGATACAATGATAAGTATGCTCAATAGATTGTTCAATTTTATAAATATCATTGAAAGTTTCTAGAAATAGAAACTGGCAAAAACAAGTGTTTGTTTATCTTATTAACTGTTACTCTCAATTGCATCGGTTCGAAAGATTCACTCGTACTCGTTCACTTTCTACCTCTGCTAAAATACTACGTGCAAACTGATATTTCTATTTTAGACAGAGACATAAACATTTAAATCGCATGACTGTCACGTGGTTTTTAAAAATAGATGCAAAAAATTCTTGCGCCTGTAATTTCAAAATGTCGAAATGCAAAGATGTTGGACAGTTTTGCATTAGTTAGATAATGAAAAAATATCAAAAATGAAAGTAAACATTGATCTTTTTGAACGTGCATCTCTGATCTTTTAACTGTAAACATAGATCGAGCAACTTATTGAACTTAAATACAAAGTGTAGCCACGCTATATATGACGTCATACGAGGTTGCGTTCGTCACTAGTATGATCATAACATATAAGGCGTTGTTTACCCGTTCAACCAATGAAAATGCGTATAAAGTTTTTCAGCTAAATTGAAATTTGGTCAACTTTCATTGGTCGTTCAAAGGTTCATAGTAAAGGTCAATATCATAAATCGACTAGTTTTAAGGCAGCGGGTGAATGTAATGTATTCACTGAGCTGCGAGGGGAGTGTAATTAACTGTTAGCACGTGGCTGTAATTGATGAGAACAATGTGACAATAGCAGGCCTTGTTATCACGTGTTTCAATAAATATATTTTCATTTATACTTCAGCGTTATTAAAATAAAATGAAACATGCTTTTGTTCTGCAATTTCAAATATCGACCACAATTTCCGCGTTTTTATAGCTATTACCAAGTCACGAGAGTAGGCAAAAAAATTGATGTAATTATTGATTGAAATGCTTTTACAGGATTATAAATCATTTAATTGAATTACAACCTGTTTAATATAACATTCACGTACGAAGTGCAAGCTAAAAATTGAGATCAGCCAGAGAAAACTCATTACCTTTAACAGAGTGACGTCTGTCTTTTGAATGTAGGTCAGAGATCTGTTACATTACTGGGCAGCATATAAAAAATACGATAATTTAACAATACCATATAGAAGGATTTTACGACTAAAGTCTAATCTAAGGATTATGAATATGATTGACTTGTTCGTTTAAACACCTAAGTCTAACCACAGTCAATACTAATTTATTTTAGTCCGAACGAGGAACAAGATCTTACAACTTAGATTTATTACTTTCCAGGCCCTATTACTGAACTAGTAAGATGAAATGTCTTGGCCTCAAGGTAATATGCCTGTATTCAGTCAAATAACAATTATTAATTATGAAAACACTTGAAAATTAACAATATAATAATAAAACGCGCTTACTGGAGTATATTGTAAGTAATAAAATGTTCATTATTTTGTTCTAGGAAGAACATTGTTGTCAGAAACAACCAATTATGTCGTCGTTTATTTTGTACAACAACATTACGATATTTCTATTTTCTCCTTCTAATTGTGATTTGTGTAAGTTAATATGTGTCACATATGATGTAAAGATCAATTCTGATGACGTAGGCGAGGATAAAGTTAAATTAGGTAAACACAAGTAAAATCTATAGTAAATATAATAAGTGAAACGTAAAGATAAGATTGTATACACGTAGGCTGAAGGATATTGGAATATTTAAACCTGAATTTTAAGTTAGGAAAGTTATATAATGTATGGCGGTGTACGTAGGTCAACCTTTTTACCTCTCAAATTGCGCCGTCAGGCGTCCAACTCACGGTTACAGAAAATGCCAAGATCCCTGTATCCATGGTTTTATCAAGCACTAAGCTCTTACCCTCTCTATTGACGACAACTGTTCTTCTTGATAAAGAGATAGACTGGACGATGATTAAAGTAATCTGTCGTTCTACTAATAGTAATAGCCGGGAATGTCTTTTAAAAATCAGGTTACCCGGATTATGTTGGTGCTACATGGTAAGCCAATAAAAAGAGATGTCAAAGCTCTAGATATTAAATAATTGTGCGAAACGTATTCATGCATTCGTAACATGGTTTCTGTATACACTTGTCTTAGACACATGAGGTTGAGTGCAGAATTTTGAACCTTTGAAATATATTGCGAGAAATCCTTCGTCTTAAAGTTCGTCATCGTCGGCAACCACAGTACTTTCTTCCTTTAAACTCCATACGTACCGTGGGCCCGCAAATTGTCTGGCAAAATCTTATTGACCAGTTTTCCGCAGTGGTTTCCTTACGGAACCAATGAAACTGCCTCATAAATTATTCATGATTACGAGATTTTCCTAACCAAATGGCCCATGGTACATAACGCATCATAGGGAGTAATGTATCGTGGGATAACCGACGATGAAAGTTCGTAAAAAATGGCAAAACGTATTAGTGTAAACATAAAAAATGAACCAATCCATTACAGAGGTAAGCAGTATTGACAATATAAGTTGAATAGTTCATTTTAACAAAATTAGTGTGGCGAAAAAAGCCACCCTTGGTCAATCATGTATGTAATGGTAAAACAATTTACCATTACACCAACAAGACTCTCGTGAACAAAAACATATCAAAGTTACATATTTTTTTAACCTTTGGCATCCCCTTTCGTGGATTAGTTCATTGAATTGTTTATATAAACAGTGTTTTTAACGAACTATAAAAACATCAACGCAACCTAGGCGTGTAAAATTTGTACTTACGACTTTGTCGAAGGGTTTTGAAGGGGGCGCTGCGACCCTCTTCGCCAGAAAATATGGGGTCATTGAGCGCAGTAAAATGGCACAAAATGCTTATAAGAAAGCATTTTTTAGTCTCTGAAAAGTACTGTCACTTCAGAACTTATTTTTGAAAAGTATTACTAAACAAAATGCAAATTTTGGGATGAAAAAACAACAAAAATGCAATTTTGCCCTTTTTATTGCTTGCTTTTGTGCCATGGTAACTTTGATCGAGCTCAATTGGTATTTATGTATAAAATGGCCATGTTGCATATCTGTCTGTCAATAAGTAATGAAATAAGAGCATCTTGAAATAGCCCAAGCGCGTTAAGGTGTAAAATGGCCACTTGACACCAAGTCGCAACCAGTAAAGGGTTAAAATAATAATTGAGAGATTAGGATGACCTTTTTTCTCGCTTGTCCATGAATTAATAGAATAACAAGGGATTTAAACACCCTTGTAGTATAGAGAGAGTAGATCACAACAAACACATGTATTTATAGACATGTGTACGTACATATAACATACAACAATAGTCACAAATGAAATGAAATGATAAATGAACTAACCTACAGAGATTCCAGCCAGTATTCTTCCTGATAACAGCATGTATTTACCATTTGCTATACCCATCAATATAGCCGCAGCGGTAAATACGATACAAGCACATAGGACCACACTTCTACGTCCTAGCCGATCATTCAGTATACCACCTATCAGAGCAAATACCGCTGCGACACCTAAAGTAACCGCAACAATGACTTCTTGCCATAAGTATGTCAAACTAAACTCCGTCTTCAACCAATTCATAGCTCCTGCCATGATATAGGTATCATAACCGATTAAAAATCCACCAAGAGATGAAAAAAATGTTAGAACATAAACAAAACAAGGCGTTCTAGATTTTTCACGAATACTATCAATTTTCAAATCTAACGTCTCGTCGTCGGAATCATTATATAATTTCTTAGGTCTCGTGCGACCATTCGACTTGTTAAGTTGCTGCCTAGATCTTTCCATAGTTCCTTAATTTCAAATATATATAAAAATAACCAAACAAACACAAGCACAAAAATAAATCTGAGCTCAACAAAAATCACTACTGTGAAACTATTTTCTCTGCTGTCACATGTTGAATTGTGTTGATCAAGTAGCCAGCTACAGTATGACAATTCTATTGATTTCCAATGTAAAGATTTCTCTGTTTCTAATGAACGGAAACTCTGTGAGGACTGGAAGAATGAATTTCAGGAGTTAATCTCCCAATATGCTCACAAAGGTTTTATGGTTCTCACTGTGATATATATTGATGTGAGGAATATATAACTTCATGATTAGATTTAATGTAATTCTCGATCACATCAGAAGTTTATTTTGATTATAAAGAATGGATAATCAATTTATATTTACATTTTGTTTTCTTATTGTCTCAATTTTATGATCGTTTGACCTTAATAAAGAAAGTTTAAGAATACGATGGTGAACACTAAAATTGTTATTTCAGAGTGTTTGTCAGATAAATGTGATTTTTATTTTATTTGTATGTAAATACACTGCCATCCAAAAGTTCCTTCACAGTACAATTAATTTTGAAAATTGCTGCATATTCGAGGTTCAAGTTTAAAGAAATCTAAAATCTTAGATTATTTTATTTATTATTCTTAAAGTGGAATAGAAATTTCTCCAAGTTCAGTTCATTTTTGAGTTGCAGCAAATGTTATCTATCAGCCTCCAAAATAAGGGTCAATGTCCAAAATAAGGGTCAATGTCCAAAATAAGGGTCAATGTATCTCAATTGACAAATTTCAAGTTTGATTTCATATTCAAATGAAAAATGTACTGATTTCAAAAAGCAAAATTTAAGAATAATTTAACAATTTTAAATTGCTTATTAGCATTTTGAAACTCCATTTATTGCAAAGTAAATGGTGAATGTGTGAAGGAACTTTTGAAGGGCAGTGTATGTCCAAGCTTCATTAGGTTTACATGCTTTATATGGCTTTGTATATTATTATCATTTATTATTATGATTTATTAATTATTTTATTATTAATATTATCATTTTTAATAATTTTATGATTATTTTTATTGCTTTTATTTTCATTATTGTTATCATAATTGTTATTAAGGTTTTCATTATATTAGGATTATTGCTATATTATAGGTAAAAAAACATTTCAACTTGGAGTTCAAATATGTATGGTCGTAAGTAATGCATTACTAAGCTATTAATGTCTAATGATTTTTACGGAAGCCAAGTATTAATAAAATTTTATTGTAGATAAATCAAAGAAAATCACATTGAAGTGTTTTTCTTTATGGCTCATGAAACTAAATTCAGATCTTGTGTCGCAATAAATTCCACATTAATATTTATCAAGATATGGAAATCTTGACTATCTTCCTTGTAGCTTTCGTGTCCGTGTCCGGTCGGGTGGAGAATGTAATTTCTCTTTGAATAAACTTGTAGCCGAAATTTGTGTTCGCCTACTCAATTGCCTCAATATAAAAATAAGTGTTGTTGTGTAACATTATTACTTTTATGATTATTCTTATTGTGTATACGAAGAATAGTCTTCTATATATACTTACTGAGTTAAGGACATTATCTATTTTGATTTGGTTAGTCGAACAGAAAGCAAAGCTTGTAGAAAGTAATCGAAAGCTGATATAAAAAGTTTCAAGGAAATCAGTTAATTGAAAAGTCATTGTACAAATGAGAAAAGTACTTACACAGCTGGACATGCGTATCGGAACTAGGAATACAAAACATAATGTCATAATGTCTGAGAACTGAATTTTATTGCCGGAAAAAACATTACGCTTCGTGCAACTAAAATCTGTCCAACATGGTTCCTATACGGTATACTCGGTTATACATGGGTTGACTGGTACACGTATTGGGCTCCAACCGTGCCTGGGATTAGGTGGTACGATCTGAACTCGAATGTAGCACGAGTGTGTCGAATAAAGCACGGATATACTGGGTCAAATAAGGTTTGTCACGATTTGAACACGATTTGCATGCGATTTTTATTCGATTACTTACCTTTTTCAAGTATGATTTAGTCTGGTGTCTGGTACGGTCTTGTACGATCAAATATGACCTTTACTCGATTTACCGACAGTGCTTTGCCATTTTTCTTTCAAGGGTTTCTTACATCTGCTATTGTTATCGTTTCAGCTGTTGCACCTTACAAAAATATTGGTCAGGCATCCAACAGCAACAGACTCTACAGATATTCTCAAACAGATTACCATCTTGAATGTCTTTTATTGATTAAAAACTTCATGGAATGATGTTGAGAACTCCAGTGTTAAAAACTCTTTTTATAAGTTAGGTTTTGCAACAGTTGGTATACACAGTGAGGGACATTTGTCAGTTTTATTTCCTTGATAAAATCGGAGGAGATCTAATTGGTATGTAGGTTCTATTAGTTGGAATCCTCGATTTTTTATCAGTGAATTTCTGTGAAAGGATTATAAAATATTTCAATTTATATTTTTCTTATTAATAAGATATGAACCAGTGAAATGCAATATAAATAGTTCATCACCCAAACTATAAACTGATTGATTTTCAGTCAAATAAAAGGATATACATTATAAAATAGTTTATCAAGATGAACTGTGGCAAATTGGCAATGAAAAATTAGGGGTAAAATCCGAGTAATCCAACTAATAGGACCTACTAATTTGAAGAGTATGCAAAGGGAAATAACTGACTTAAATTGCTTAAAGCTAGATGCAGATTCTACTTTATCAGATAAAACTCAAGGACCATCAAAAAACTGACCAAGGACCATCTGAGGATGATCAAGTAGGTGATGAAAATGATGACGATGATAATGTGCCACTAGCATCTTTGAAACTTGTTATGTTGGGTTGTTTTTACGAAGATCTGGCATCCATTGATAAGCTTGTTCACACATTTGATACCAATGCAATGGACTGGAGATTGGACACACATGACATTCTCATAAATCTACAAAATCAAATGGTTTCATCTAGAGTGACGAGGACGACACTACTGACATGCCCACTGCAACTTCAAGCATTTTACTCAGTGAAGCTCACAAAATGGTCACCAAACTCAAACTTTTTACTGCCAAGTCTGGAAACACATCTCTCATGAATACAATTGAAGATTGAAGAGTCAAATTAACAATTGACCCATATGTTTGTGGTGAAATCAAAACAAAAAATCAGTGATTTTTTATTAAGCAGAGAACAAATTAACACACCATTTCTCCCGGCAATTTTTAATACATGTACATTAATACAGAATCCTTAACCTTCACTCATTTCATTTGACTGAGTGTGTTTTATTACCTTATATTTCATGGTCAATTCAGAATCAGAAAAGGCAAGTAATAAAAGTATTGTAATTGTGTGAAAAAAGTACTTACTTTACCCGATACATGTTAAATCGATTTTATCTATGACATATTTAATGTTTGAAAAACAACCGTTACCGTGCATTACTTCATTTATACAATGTATCACTTAATACGGCATTTTCTTGTTAGTTCAACCAGGAGGGGTTTCTCTTTGTCCCCCAGTATGTCATTTTGCGTTTGTCAAATAGAATAAAAAGTATTCAATACACAGAGTATAACAATACTTCGCATAACTTACAACAAATGAATTTAAAACATACATTGATCGATTAAATTTTGTTTTGCCATACATACAATGTAAACATCAAATATGCATACAATATTGAATGAATGAGAACTTGAGAAGAGTGATATACCTAAGATGTATAAAGTTACATTTAAAGAATCATCAATTTATTTTGAAATATATTTCCAAATTAAAACCTCAATTACCAGTACGATGATTTTTTCTGTAGGATGGTGTCAGTTGTTGCAAGTTAAGTATACAATATAACCCAGCTCAGTGGCACAGTTGGTAGCGTGCCTGGATTTCGAACCTAGTGCCCCGAAAGGGGTACGGGTTCGAATCCCACTCGGTGAGGTTATACCTTTCTATGAAAATTTGACAATAATGTAAACTTTTTTTAATCAATAAGGTATATGAAGAGGTTTACAGCCTTGTGAAAGGGTAGGTGAGTACTGGTTATAGACAAGAATCTAGAAAAGCTAGGTTATAGGAGGGATGGATGCCGTAAAATAACCTAAAAATGGTTGACACGGCGTTAAACCCAGCATAAATAAAAAAATATGTACAATAAGGGCTTAAAATGATTAGAAAAATTACAAGTTTTCAAACTCACAAACAAACATCGACTTCATAGTACAGTAATTATTTCTCCATCCTAAAAAATAAAATTCATTTCCTCCTTTGATTACAACACATTTATCATCAAAGTCAGGTTCGCCAGGAAACCAAAACGCGTATTCCATGACTGAGCCATCAGACCAACGGAAATCTCCAGCAGAAAGAAAATCGTTGCCACCAGTCCACATATCACGACGATATTCGTCTGTTAAACAAAATAAAGAACACAGTATTATGTATACAATTAATATAAGATGCATGCGAAAAGTAGGTAATCACTCTTAAAATCACTTAAAAAGCATACCTTCTATAATATGTTTATCAATGAAATTGTCCCTATTAAAATCTTACCAATTTCTGATATTTGTGTTATTCGGTATAAATAAAATAAATAACACATCCTACAGAGGGTGATAGAACTAAATGTTCACCCTTGAAAAGTAATGTCAACCTCAGCTAATGTCTCGGTTGACATTACTTGTCTCGGGTGAACAATCCGCTCTATCACCCAGTGTAGGATGTGATATATACATGTATATATAATATGTGATATAGATGTTTCAGGCATTTTTTAAGTTAGATAATTGTTAAAATGCATAATACTTCAAGGCATTTTACATAATGACAGAATTTCCCAAAGCTTAATTGAACATGATTAGTCAAAATAAATGATGATTCAGGTATTTTGCGTCATGTTACGGAGTGAGTGCTCGCAGTAATAAAAATACTTTGTAAATGTTTCATTACAGTTGGTTTTTTCTAATAATGGCAAACTTTAAAAGTAGATGCTCACAGTCTATCCGGCTATAAACTTTTTGAAGGAAATAAATGTATATAATAAAATATAGGACTACAAATCATTAATATCGATTGAATTAATAGTATCATTAATTGCTTTCGGTGCGATATGACCTTTCTGTGTTGGTGCGCCGTAAAACCAAAACAAACAATCATTTTTATAAGAAAAAATATTGCAGAAAAGTCACTTTTATTAAAATGTCAAATGTTGTGAATGCAATAATGGCTGATTTGCAATTTTTTATTGTCCATCAAAAGAAATCATTATAAAAATATGCTAATAAAATCTTACCAACAAGGATTGATTCTAGAAACTTCTGTTCATCTTTCGTGTTTATGTCAACTAAATGTCCAGATAAGCCCTCGCAGTAAGCCTATGGAATAAAATTGTATTAAAGTCATTATATGAAGATATACGGACACGCAAAATTTATACATGCACCAAAAGACCATTTCGCATTCAATGAAAAATATATTATAAGCATGTTTGGTATCATTCGTAAGCAAAACTAATTCGTTACTTAACAGAGTAAAAATTAATTAAATTTCCGTTTTTACCATGAGAGTATTTTACGTTATAGTTTTACTTTGTTTTACTTTTTTTGAATTTTGGAATTGTCTTAAGTTGGAAGTTCCATTATACGAAAATATCAATAGCGGTTAGGGCCTCGGCTTTAACGGATCATGCGACTAGTCGTGAGCGCGTAGACCGATCGTAACGTCTAACGACTCTAGCAGGAATGACGTCCCACTCATGCGACAATGCTGCAATCAAATCATGAATATAGTTTATGACGTGATTCCGTCTGGCATTCCGGCTAAGCTGATCACATAAATGTTCTATTCAAATTTGATTAAAATCGGGGGAGCAGACAGGCCATTGCTTAACGTTCACATGATTTTGTTTTAAAAACTCTGGTAAGTGCAGCACTATGTCGCATAGCATGGACATGCATTAAACAACCGGGCTGGCGTTGTAAGACACAACAACGTAAGGGCACAAAACTTGGTCGACGTATCCTTAGGCATTTTAATTACCATGGCCTATTTTCTATTACCCATGATTCCACCCTAGACAATATCACTGCCTCCATCGAAACGATCGTGTTCCATTAAACAGTTTTATTTGAATCTTTAATCCCCAAGTCGGAATACCCAAATATTCTGTCGGGTGTGCTTAGTTGGAACCTGATTCGTCAAAAAAGCACATTAGACCATATGGCACGAGTCCACTGAAAATGACGACGGGATCAAATTCGTCTGCACATACGATGTCCGTTATTCAAAACTTGCTCAACGTAAGGTCACCTAGCTCAACCTGGGTTCGTGTGCTTCCGCAGACACCTGAGTATGATATCCCGAGACACATCGCGCTCCCTCGCACTACTTGTTGCGGTTTTAAAACGACGGTGTAAGTGCACCGATGTCACATTTATGTCTTGATGTAACGTCGTCACCTTTGGTTTGTCGGGTCGAGGACGATCTGGAATGGTCCCCGTCTGACAGAAACGATGTCTAAGTCTAGTAATCGTGTTGCTTTGACAGTTAAACAGCCGAGCGACGTCACCAATGCTGACGCCAGCAGCGAGCTGCTAAGAACTCACAGATTGTGTTTTAATTATTATTGCTTTATTGTAATACCCATCTTAATGTGCCAATTGTGGTTTGTTTGATACATAGTGGATATATATAGCACATTATAGTAATCAAATTTATTTAACAACCAGAGGGTTATACGGTAACCCCGCTTATTTAAATATTCACTACTGTACTTCTACACTTACTATCTATAATCGAGTATTCTTGTGAAGCATTGAGAAAGAACAAGTTGATTTGATTAATTAATTGCAATCAATTATACGGTCATGAATTCGAATTCGGCTTCCGTTTGAATACGGCAATTGAATTCTAATAATTGTAACCACAAGAAATGATTTCTAGGTGAACGTAAATATATAGCATTGTTGAACTTCATTTCTCACAAAATGTGTTTTCACCCGGTATGAAAAATGCGTGCGAGAACGTCAAACCATGCACGCATTTCATATTTCATACGGAGTGAAAATAGGTGCGAGTTCATCACAAATGAGCATTATGAGTTATACGCTTGACTATTTTTCGAATTTTAGTCAGATCGCAGTGTTTACTGTGGTTGTCAAACCATTGTACACCCTTTAGAATAAGACAAAACCAATATTTCAATTAATTTTAAACATTATTATTTAGATAGTACAGTGCTGTCAAATGTCACAACACCGCTAATGGACGCATAACGTCGCAACACGAATGCTTGATGTCACAACCACAATTAATGCCACGACAAACCTTAAGTAACCACCTTAAGATTATTTGCATCCACTCTTGCACATAAAGCTGTCGCCTTGGCGTACACACAAACATAGGACAAACCTTAAGTGTCTATGTGTTTTTATGTCAGTAAGAAATTTGTATAAGAACGTTATTTTCACACAGTTATTCGAACGCATTTTTTCATTTTTCACACCGTGTGAAAACACCTTTTTTGAAAAATAGCATGTAGGCATCCTTGGTTGAAACTCTAAAGAATTTCATACCTTTCCTTCATACCAATTGAATAATTGTGGGTGAATGTAGTAGAATGAGCCTCCGAACTCACTTCCATTTACACAAACATATGGATTAGACCAAGTACCATCCTCTAAACATACTGATGCATTTACTTGATGGCGTCGAAATAGTTTCATCTCCACGTCTTTACATTCACTAATATTCACAATTATTGTGTTTTCATGTGCGAGCATGTTTCCTTTGATAATATGTCCGTTTGGTTTACCACATCCTGACATAAATTATGATATAGACCATGATGCTTTGAAAAGCTACTACAACAAACACGTATCTACTGAACAGGTAGCTCAGTCACCACAAAACTCAACAGTTTATTACAGGACGGTAGGCCCTGTGAAGATAAAAACTTTACAGGACCTAATCGATTCTTACAGGGCTGAAGCCATTTTAATCATTTTGATGACTTGAAAATTGTGTAAATGAAATCAAATAATTTGCCTGACGGTCTGTCCAGTAAACCTGCAGATCTAGATGGACCTTCTAGTTTTTTACAGGATTTGTCTGTCGGTCCGCCATGTTAAGTGGTGACTGTGGTAGCTAGAGCATAGAATACTATGAATATCAAATTATCTTATATTGCATTTCTTGAAATGTATAGATAACAGGATCTCATATCATTAATTATAGTGGGAGTTGTGGTTTTAGGAATCAAGAGGTCTCTTGTTCAATCCCTCTTAGAGGCAATGCTAAATTTCCATGAACAAGAACTGAATCCACAGTTGTTCACTTCACCCAGTTGTAAAAGGTTATTGCGAGGGATCGCCTGCCTGAAGGTGATTTCAATAATCAGGGGTTACCGTACAAGATTGTAAAGTTGGCTGAACATGTGTATGGAAGCCGACTTTAAAACACGCACCACACTTTTAACTCCGTAATTTACGACAACTGATTAAAATAGCATGGTAAGTATTAAGAAATATTCATAGTAATGAATTTTTCATAAAATATATTATCTCAAATCAATTTACCTGAATTCCTACAAATTCTAGTCTCATTTTCTTCCGAAGTGAGACATGCTCCGTAGTTTTCACAATGATCACAATCGTTTGATGAAATCTGAAATTATTTGCTAGGACTGGTAAACCCGTAAATCTGTTAAATCAAGAATGCTTCTTCATGTACAAAATGCACTGGGTACGAATATAAAGGTCGCGAAAATGTTTCATTAATGTAATATCGACTAAAACGTATAGACTAAATGAAAAATAAATTGTATCAAAAGATACGGTTCTTAATATACTACAAACCTACACTGAGCTGGCCAAAAATACTTAAATTTGAATCAAATTACATTAAAACTTCACTTGCACGTGCGGGGCTTAAAACTTTTCCAGTTTGTTAGAACAGGTAAAGTTTACTTACACCGACCCTATTAGAAATACGGATCGAGGCATTTACTACATAAGACAGAGTTTCCAAGACATATTACTTAAAACCGGAATGGAAATTTAGAAAAATGTAATAAAGTGTAACACAGTCTCGGTGACAACGTCTTTTAGGTGCACCTAGGCTTTTATCCTCATAGCTTTTATAGACAGATTTAAAAAGGGGCGGCATCGAATCGTAATCGAATCGGCACCCTCGTAATCGAGTTTCGATGTATCGAATCGAATCGTTGCAGCTCTAGCACATGTGCTATGTCATGGTAAAACATAGACACCAATTCAGTTACAGTTTGTTTAACCTATAGAAAATATAATAAAAAGGTGATTATTAGTTTTTATCAAAACATAAATTTTGAATGTAAATAGACTACCAAGACAGCATAACTATCTATAGAAAACACAAACAGATTAAAGCAATTACGTAAGCCCATTATAACTATAATTAATCTGACCTCGAATCCGGAGACCGCGGATACATGAGTTGTCGGCCTCGTGGTAGGATAAGTTAGTACTGGTGAAAGAAAAGTGTCCAGGAAACCTATAGTAGGAAGAGCTGGCCGTCGTGTATAAGACCTAAATATATGTTGAATACGACATTAAAAACCAATTTAAAAAATCTATAATTAAAGTCCTCACCTCTTCCCATTCTGATTTGTTTCCAAATACACATCCCGGTTTGTTCTCTACTTCTATGTTAACATAAAGAGTTTCATTGTCATCTTTTATTCGAAGAAGATCACATTTTGTGTAATGTCTTTCGTAATTCATATATTCACAAGCTTTTGTTGTTTTACATGCCTTAATACATTGTTGAACACTGACTTTAAGTAAAGTTTCAAATGTGTACACTCTTGCATCGCCTTCAATTGAGTTTGTAAGAAATTTATTATGTTGAATCTTTTCTAGCTTGGCTGATTCTGATACTTGGTGGCATAATATGACGCAAGTGATAATTATAATCCAAAGTTTCATTTTTAAAAGCCTTGGTGTTTAAAACAATATAATTTTTAAGACACGTGTACCAATTGAAGTATTATTTTGTCTTTTGAGTAGAAGTCTTCATTAGTTAGTCAATGTTGATATACAGAAATGTTGTAATACATTCCATTATGATATGGAAGACGCAAAATATTACGTTTCTTCCATTCTCAAGGTAGAAAACATAACACTAATTTATTTATTTTCATCTAATGGCACTAATGTATCAATGAATTAAACAATATACTTCAAGAAATTGCATACATGCATTTGCGCTTAACAAGAGCAAATAATTTATAACTTTATAAAATTAGTTGAATTACTAATAGTCCGGCCAACACTAAGGATGACCTTGCACAAAATGATGAAGAAAATGTTATTAAATTTATTGGTAGACATAGTCTTACTGATTCCAAATCCGATTGATGCCACTTTGTCATCCTTGGGCAACTCCCAGAATCCAAGATGGCGACCAAGATGGCGGCTAGAGGCTAGATTATACAGGCAAAATGTATTTTTACACATTATGGTCTTAAAATGAAGGACAAAAGTGATTTCAACATTTACAGATCGAGTTGGTTAAATTTTGTTATTCTTATACAAACTTTTAAATTCAAAATGACGGTCAAAATGGCGGTCAAAATGGCGGGTAAAGGCTATTAGCCCAGTATCCAAAGAACAAACTGGCAGAAAGAAACTGAGTGGTGTAGAAATTTATTTACTTATAGAATAGTTAATGTTATTAAAGAAACTGATTGATTTCACTAAGTTATAACTTATTATTAACAATTATAAATCCAAAATGGCGGCTAAATGGCCGATATGATCTAATAGTTTAGTATATAATATACGAGTACATACATGGACGGAAACAAACATATTTGGGTTTAAGTTTCAATGTTTGTTATATGATTTTTTGAATCTTTATAAACTCTCAAGTTTGTAAAACTAGTTAATCCCACCTGATCATCTATCAGCAACTCAAGATTCAAGGTGGGGTCAAAGATTACGATTACGGAGCAAATTCAACCAGTTCTATTTTTTTAGCAATAATGTATTGTAAATAATGACGTGTTTTCATAATGGTCTAGTTATTTGGCTGAAAACAGTCATATTAGCCTTCGCCTGTGGCCACGGGCTATGATGACTGTCTTCAGCCAAATACAGGCCGTTATGAAAACACTTAATTCACCATTGTACCAGATAGGGTCCCAATAAAAAACGCTCAGATTGTACCAACATTCAAAATGGCGGCATTTTTGTGGAAGAAAAAAACATGGCCTTCATGAGAAAACTCGGTCACTATGAGATTCGGAAGCAATCAAAATGCCTGAATCTCCCTAAAGCCGAGGTTTAAATGAAATGAAAATTTGATAAATAATTCGAGGGTTGCCCGCAGGATACTCGCTCTTCAACGCAATGTACTTATTACAGTTTTGCTGGCAACCCTCGAATTATGGTGGACAAACTAATTTAATTTCCAAATGTAAGCCATTTAAATTAAGAAAAACTGGAAAATAATCTGGTGGTTTTGTATGTTGATAACAACATGTTCAAGTAACGACACAAATTATTGTTGACAGAGTATTTTGAACTCAACACTCTAAGAATATGCAATGGTAAACTAAACATATTAAGGCGTATTATCTTTAGAAAGTATCCAAGCAGGTACTAGCTTATGGCGAAAAGATATAATAAATGCCTCACTTTTGATATAGAATAGGTGAACTAGCTTTAAAAGCATATTTTACACCCCATGCTAATAGTGTACATTCTTTACATTGTCAAAAACTGACTGACTTGTAACATTACATTTTGGACGAATGTCAGTTGACCCCATTGTTATAGTGTCACTCCTACAAGATAGATATCTCAAAAGAGGTTCAGCACAACAATGTCGTCAGATATTTTTAGTACTCAGCAAATTGCAGCAAAAGTGATCATTTGTTGTACAATTTTGTTATCTGTGCTTCTCGTATCAAGTCTTCAGGTTTATGCGATTAAATATATATGTAATGTTACCGAAAAAATGAAGAATTACCATATCTTGAAATGCATCGTCTATAATGTTTGGAGTGGAACATATTTGAATATTATATACGAGATCGACAAGTTGTCTCAGCGCACCATCCTTCTTTAGGGGAGTCTTTGCAGTTGATAGTGAATATACTCCAAATGTGTTTAGTAATCAGACATGTTTAAACTTTTGGCACTGATGCATCAGATCTGTTATGTGTTCTTTCAAGATATTTAGTCTTAAGTGAAACAATACATTTTTAAATTTTCTACTTGGACATGTTTTGTAATTAATGAATCCCTTAAAACCAACATCTTGCACAGGGTAACACTATTTGCTAAATCATGAGCTAAACACTGAGTTCGAATAGCAGTGTATACGCTTATAATAAGAATTGGCATCTACGCCACGTAATTTCTCTAAATCCTTGTAAATAAAACCAAATTCTACTACAAACTTTTGATGGAAATGTGCTTTTGTTAATTCTCTATTTTTATCAATGGCCAGAGTCATTTACAATGAAATAAAGAACATTCATGATTCAGTGGTGATATCTGATGTTTAGATCGGACTTGAAATGATCCTATTGCAATTTCTCTTATTTACTATCAAAAAAGTTACAATGTCAACAGAATTTCTATCAATTGCTTTGGCATAAATATACTCTTGAAAGATAATAGAACATGTACACAATACTTACAATATCATTAGTTTTTTTCTTTTTTATAACCCCCTTTAAATACATATTGATTATTGTTGAAGAGGTAAACATATTGGGAAAGTGGTCGCTATTCTAAGGATATCACAACATAGTTCAATAAATAAAATATTATCAGAATAGTGTCTCTAAACTGCCCTCTTAGAAACAATTTGCTTCCAGAGTCAACTGTTAAGCTAACAAGTATCAACAATTTAATATTCGCAAGACTAAGAGATATAAAAACCTAATCATAATGCTGTATACCCATTAGTTAGGATTTATGTCTTTTAATGTGAATTGAAATTTATTTTCAAACTCTAATCATTCATTTTGACCACCACTTGAAGTTATTCAAGAATACCAATATGGCATCAATCTGTTACATAAACAAAAAAGGATTAATTACGAAATGAAATGCATTGAAATTATTTGGTATACCCCAGTCTATGACTTAGCTCATTGTGGTTGATTTATACCCGACAGCTAGTTATTTACGCCATTATAGCCGCCATCTTGGATTTTGGAAATTGCCCAATGATGCCAGTGTGGCATCAACCAGTTTTATAAACTAAACTAAAGAGTAATTCCTACAAAAATGCATTTAAACATTTTTGAAATGCCTCTATGTAAGATTCTGCTCATTGTGGTTGATATACCCGATAAGTGTAGTTTTTATCCGCCATTTTGTCTGCCATCTTGGATTGGATAATAAACGAGGGGTACTAAAATTGCAAAAAAAAATAAAATTGCAGATAATGTTAGACTAGTTTCAGCTATTTAAATGAACAGACTGTGGTAAAGATGGATTTATTATACATTATTCAGCTTTCATCCGCCATTTTGTTCGCCATCTTGAATTTTGAGAGTTGCCCAAGAGTGCCGAAGTGGCATCATCCAGTTTCATAAACTACAATGTCTTAGCTTCAAGAAAATGCAAAAACTCTTTCTACATCATTCCATGCACGGTTCAGTCGATTTTTGTAGTTTATATACCGGACTATAAATTGATTCTTGGCTGTTTAGAAGAGATGTCTCTGGATGTATACTTGGGCTAGTGTTGAAAAGATAGATTGATAGATCGATCGACAGACAGGCAGACCGTCCGTCCGTTCGGGTAACCTGGAGTCAAAAATAGGTCACACAGCCCAAATATGTTACCTTGTGAACACAAGTTTTACTCATTTGTCATCAAACTTGGTCAGGATACTTGTCTTGGTAATTGCTCAGATGAGTTTGAACATGGGTAACCTTGGGGCAAAACACTAGGTCACACAGCCCAAATATAAAAAACCTTATAAACACTCTAAAGGTTTTGGCCTCAATTGTCATCATACTTGGTTTGGATACTTGTCTAAATAACCACTCTAATGAATTCGAACATGGGTCACCTTGGTCAGAAACTAGGTCACGTAGCCCAAATATGGAATAACCTTGTAAACATTCTAGTGGTCACATTTAACTCACTTGTCATCAACCTTGATCTGGTGCATGTCTAGGCAATTCGAATAGGTTCTAACATGGGTCATCTTGGGTGAAAAACTAGGTAACTGTAATTAAAAATAGAAAAAATCTTGTTAACACTCTTGATGCTTCTTTTTTATCGAAATATGGGTAGCTGGAGTCAAAAACTAAGTCACACAGTCCAAATGGAAAAACCTTGTAAACTCTGTAGTGACAAATTGGTTTGCATAGGCGGACCCAGCGAGGAGGGTCAGGGGGGGGGGGTCCGGACCCCCTAGAATTTGGAAAATGTAAGTGTATTTCTTGCCTGTAAGTCCTTTTTAAGTAGTATGAAGCAATTTTTCTCGTTGCTTAACATAGATTTAATGGTTATGTAGTTTTTATTATCAAAATGTTGCATTTTTTCTGCGAAATGTGTATAATCTGGTTGTGGTTCGAGGTTCGAATCCCCCCCTAGAAAAGTTCGGACCCACCCCCCTCTAGGAAAAAAACCTAGATCCGCCCCTGGTTTGACAGTTTGTTTTTTAGTTATACTCTGATTCATTTAAGTATCAATGGTACTCACGTGAGCGACAACGGGACAACATGGCCTTCTAGTTTAACTTGTTTAACATTTTCATTCAAGTAATTTCAACTGATACATTGTAAAATTACTCATTAAATATTTTATTTAAACTTCTCGACAGACCTTGATTAAGAAAGGTTTTACACTTAAGTTATGTGACGTTATATGAAAGCAGTAAAAGTTACATTCGGAACTCCTTGGTCATTTACTTGGAATAGTTTCGGACATCTTTAGATGTCATTTTAGAACCTGCTTTGCGTCACAGGCCCTAACAAAATCCTTCAACCGGTGTTGAAGTAAACAAATCCACGATCATTAAGGCGGAGATCAATGTCTTTTAAGTCTATAGATTTGAAGTGCACGACTAAAGCTACTGTCCCATAAATATAAAAATAGCCATGAGGGCACCGTGTGGGCGCCGTGCGTTCAAGCTCCGCGAGGACCCGTAAGAACTCTTGCGTACCCACACGGACTGTTACGTTTTTACCAGGATCCGTGAAATGAGCCTTGGATACACGTATCAGTTTTAAAGCCAAATCGTGAACACAATCGGGGCCGTGTATGGGTTAAACTTGCATATCTTCCAGCTTCGGCTCCGTACGGGTGTGTTGTTATGTGCCAAGTGTGCACCGTCACCTTAATACGCAATGCTTCCCACGGCCTACGGCTGACTGCACGTACGGGTTCGCAAAAAGCCACGATTTATTGGACTGAGGCATTAATGATATCCGCCGATCAATATATAGTCAAATTTATTCTAAGCCGTAAAGCAATCATCTAATTTGAATTTCTCAAAATATCAGCCATACATTGTTAATAATTACCGTCGTAAAGTAATAGCCACTTAGTGTTTAACAAATTTACTATGCACCTTTATATCTCAATGCAGAGGTTTCCTGTCATTTTTGTTACCAGACGGCTACCCAATATGCATTAGTAATTATTAATGAACTGTTAGCTATTTACACTCATTTAAATAGTGGTTAGCTGAATGGGTGTTATTACGGGAGCTTGAAATTTTGCTCTGTAAAATATACCCCAGTATCAAGAGGAAAAGGCCAGTTTTTACCGAATAGACCAGAGCAAACCTTTATTTTTTAAAATCATGAAACATGATACATTTGTAAATCAAATATACGTTGTTTTAACAAATAAAAAAAACCAAAATTTAAATATGTTTATTCAAGAAAGGATACCAAAGCTTCAACTTCTGTGGCGTAACTATTAATATACACTACCCACCAAAACTTTGGAGACAAAGAAAATTTAATTAATTTTTGTAGAACGTTAAATGTAATTAATGTGGTTGGTGATAAAATGAAAACAAATACTAATGTATCGTTAATGCATTACATTTATAAGATTCAGCATCGGATATCCCAAAGCCTCCAAAACCAAGTTCAATGTAAATCTGTTCTATGACGTAGATTTTAAGTTACTTTGGTTGTATCAACTACGAATAGCACCATAACAAAAATAAGCAAAACTAAAAATCATTTCAAAATAAACGGTTATAAAATTTTTGATAAAACCTATGTAGAAGACTTACAAAGTGAAAACGTATTCAAACTTTTGATGGTCAATGTATATATCGACTTGATAAGTATTCCATTACCTTTCTAAGTGGATACACGTTATATAGCTCTACACCCGTATAAATTATAGAAGACTTTTACTGCAGTGTATGCAGAGGGGGTTGAAGGGTTTGATCGACCTCACTGAACTAACCGAAGAGTATGTTTTGTTCGTTAAATGAATGTCCGGTGTGTTTACTTTATATACCATGCTTGGAAGTTGTCTGGTTCCCAGTCGTACTTTGACAGGTAAAAGTACGTCAGGCAAAGCATGATATTGGCCGCGCCCGATGTAATGAATTAGGTATATGATGATTATGTTTCTAAATGAACATTTCTAACTACACAGGCTTAAATCAAGGGATCATTGTATAAGAATTACAGTAGATATCAATTTTAGTTGTTCGGTTACATTCATTTTAAATAAAGTATCCAAAATTCTAACCGAGAGTAGTCCACGTCCGAATTGTGTTCAATTGAGACATGTTTTTGTAAATCTTTCACTAAATAAACGGGTAATCAGAAAAATCGAAATCGAATGTACTTTATAGTACCGAACTCCTACTATAGTAACTATCATGAGCAAATGATCATGCAAGATTAAGAAAACGTTATACCTGAATACTAACTGAGGAGGCCGCCATGGTCACAGTTTGCCTGACCCGATTACGATAGTGGTAAGGGGCAGGTAATCCAGACTAGCTTGGAAGCAAAGCATGTTTCCATATTTAAAGAGAACATGTGGAAATAAATCAATAAATGACGTGTTTGATTCTTAACGCTTCATTTTATATCACTTAGAGAAACATGAATATTAACCGTCAAAATGGGCCTGGAATATGTTCTTTGATTGGGTAGTTTAACAAAATCTGTATATGGCACACGGCGACTGATTTTGTACAAAAAATGCTGCAGTACATGAGCATATTTGGACGAAAATGTAAAATTAGAGTTGCTAACATTTCAAAATGTTTTAATCCAACCCCTTTTCAAGAATATGCTGGCACCGCTCTTGTTTCACTACGTCATGTGACCATTTTACATAGTGGCTTATATTTTGTAGACACCAGTTAATTCGTCTGCGACACGTTCCTGTCAATGGTTCTGTTTTAGATGCGTGGAAGAAGAATGGAGACGTTTTTTGTTTTTTCTTTCATTTTGATAAAATGTCAATTTGTACAGACGGCCAATGAAGTAAAATTTGTAAAGTTTGAAAAATTGCCGGATAAAGATTTTCCCACGGAGTGCGCCATTCAAGCAATGTCTAATAGCTATGCTGGTGTAGACGTCGACTATGAAACTGGGAAATGTACTGCAAAACTTCATACTTCACAACCATTGGATGCGCCGAACTCTTCATTCTTGAAGAAAAAGAGCTGCATTGTGTCGTACAAGGTAAGATTATCATAATACAAAGAAATGTTTATATGAAGGATACTCTTTGTTCTTTTTCCTTCAATAAATTGGTAAGTTTTATTCTATTGTTAGTGGCGCATTCATTAATTCCACTGATTTAGATATTTACTTCCATATTCACGATCGATATAAATAGATATGTGTTTAATGTAGGAGCGGGTTTCAAACAAATATATAGTTTTTAAATCAGTGGGGTTATTTTATGCGGGTCCAAAAAATGACTTAAATTAACCAATGATATTGCACGACCAAACCTTTTTTCAATGACCTAAAACATGAAATGTGCCATGTTGGTGTTATAGCTTTCTTGGTTTTTAGTCACGCGGCGTACAACATTTAACAGTCTACGAAATTAGTATGTAAAAGTGGTTGCACTAACAGAACATTTTCAAGCAAGCACTATATCACATTTGCAGAAATTAAGTTTTTAGTTACAAAAAAGAAATTGTTGGTAGCCCGAATTAAAAACTGGGATGTATCCATGAAAAATCGGAAAAGCAATGTGGTCTTTAATAGTAAACAGTCTTCCAAATCGCCTACTTAAACAAACGTTTGTATAGTGAAATGCAATAAATGCTTGTTCTCACTATGGAAATATGATAAGTTCTTACGCATATTTTTCGTCATTCACTTTTGATATATCAGGCTTGTTGTCTTATTCTACGCAGTTTGTCTTCAAAAAGACATTTGTTGACTGGTGCAAGAAATCGAGCAAACCAATTTGCAAGTCATTTCTGTATCACGTGACTATATACGCTTGTATATTTACATTTGTTTACAAAGTCAGCGTTATTATGGATGTAAATAGTTCATGTTATTTTTAACTCGAAAAATATTTCATTTTTTAAGTTAAACTATTCTAATTTTCACGCCAGCTAAATTCTATTCATATTAAATCCGAATAAATAGGAAATGTCCGACAACATTAACCTGAGCTTGACCTTTATGCAAGAATATATTAAACTCAGTATTTTCTGTCTATTTTTGTTTTCGTTTGTAAATCGCTCTTTTTCGGAAGCATTCGGCAAATACACGTACTGAACATTTTTTTCCTAAGAATAAATACTTGGAAACTGTTTCACAAAGTCAAGTCAAATTCAAAATATTTTAGGCCACAACAAGTTGATCATAAAATTATGTTCTATGGATTTTTCTGAAAAAAAAATAGGGCGAGCGAGCGAAGAAATTTTTTTTTAAAAAGTCTTTATTCACTTGCTTTATATAGCGGTTTGACCAAATTTTTATGAGCGAGCGAGGAAATAAAAAAATTTGTAAAAACCGTCAAAATTAAGGTGCGAGCGAATCCATGGAACATATGATCAATTTGTTGTGGCCTTATTGGCATAAACAATACGTTTATCGCCAAGAAAAATATTGGCAGTATTTTTACAAATAACGAAAAAACACTATTAGATATAAAGAAAAGCATGCATTAAAATTTTTAATATGGCAAAACATTAACATTTAAAAGGAGAAAAAAATGTACATATGTAAATAAAACAGGTATTTAACAGGATATAGGAAAGGCAATGTATGTTTGTAGACATATAACAATATTGCTGACTTGCCTGTTTCCATATAAACTATTGAGTCAAAAATTCAAAGTAAAATAATATGTCATGCTTTCCAAAAAGATATATAGTCACATAGGTTGTTATAAACACGTGTATAATCATATACAAGCATACGGAAACTCACGATTTAATGTAAGTGAAGTGTGTAATATTTGTTAATTTACAATTAATGCATGAATACGTTTCTGGATTCATTACCTATTTTTTAATTTTTATTCAAGCTGATTTTTGTTCTTATTCAATGACATCTTTTATTTTCGGTAAATTACGCTATTTTATGCCTCACATGTTGGACATAGTTATGGACAGTATTATCTTACATACTTGTTGATCATTGTTGATCATATTTAGTTTGGTTTTAAAATCGTAAGTCAATGGGTCGGATTTAGAAGTATTTTAGGTGGTTAACGTCGCTATTAAAACTTTACATGAATAAATACAATATTTTCATTTTCATTTTTTTAGTTCTGTAATTTTTTTCGAAATAATTAAAGTTTTGTACTAAGCATTTAATGAAAATACAAAAGGTATTTTAGTAAAAACAATTTTTCAAAATTAAACAGTTCGTGTTTATTTTAAATTCTAAATTTACACGAAGACTGCATTCCATTGAATACATGAATTAGAATTTTACAGGGACAGGTTTTTCTTTTTTACGTGGCCGGGTTGATATCTAAAAAGGGCCTATCAACTCGCTCACGTGAAAAAGAACAACTCGCTCACGTGAAATCTTTTGTTTTACAAGGTAGTTTCGAAATATATCAACCCATGTTAAACAAAGGAAGCGGTGTGTAATTATCATTATTAGGTAGTTCAAGCTAAGGTTAATGTCGTCGGACCATAACTATATATAAATCAGGTTGTTCAAGCTCAGGTTAATATCGTCGGACCATAACTATTCATAAATTAGGTAGTTCAAGCTCAGGTTAATATCGTCGGACCATAACTATATATAAATTAGGTAGTTCAAGCTCAGGTTAATATCGTCGGACCATAACTATATAATAAATTAGGTAGTTCAAGCTCAGGTTAATATCGTCGGACCATAACTATATATAAATTAGGTAGTTCAAGCTCAGGTTAATATCGTCGGACCATAACTACATATAAATTAGGTAGTTCAAGCTCAGGTTAATATCGTCGGACCATAACTATATATAAATTAGGTAGTTCAAGCTCAGGTTAATATCGTCGGACCATAACTACATATAAATTAGGTAGTTCAAGCTCAGGTTAATTTCGTCGGACTATAACTATAAATCATTATAATTATATTTACAGGGAGGCCAGTTCACAAATCTAACCTCGAATTCCACTAGTTGGACTTTTCCAGGACAGTTTGGGGTTGGAGCAAAGTTCGAGGTTATCTTAAAACTACCAATGGAGTCAACATGGTCTAAGTAAGATATTTATAAGTAGGGCTGTGGATCATTGAGCTAGTGGCGGTCCGATCCGAACCACGATTCATGTGTAACAATTCACGAATCAAACCATGAATCACTTGTTAATGAAGAAGCATACAGATATACATGTTAATACATGGAAAACCATGTACTCCAAACATTTCTATCACCAGACGTTTTATGGGCATTTTCAGTGATAACATTTTTGTGTATCAATCGAAATTTTGTCCCTACGTAAATTAAAATTTCCATTACAAGTGCAGCTCGTTTTCAGTGTTAACTAAGCTAAAATGGTCTTTCATTTCTTTTCCAAAAATAGTTCGCGATCCGACGATTTCGGACGTGACGAATATTCGTACTCGATGTTCTGGTCGAGATCGCGAATATCCGAGTACTTGGATACTCGCAGCAGCACTATTTATAAGTCAAACAGTTCAGTTCCTACGTCAATACAAAGAGAAATTAACGTGCATTCCATATTCTAGTATATTTTTGACAATTAAATTTAGAGATATCGTTTAACGTGTCAAGTACATTGTACATGTTATATACTGTGGTCAAAGAGTTTCTTCACACATGTCGAATTGGACGTTTTCAACTATTCTTTGATATATTTTACATTTTGTAATTAGATTCGCAGCTAATATACATTTTAACATTAACTCTTTTCTTTATGTCTTATAAATATTCAATTTACAAAAAAAAAAACTGTACAAAATGTTACTGCAAAAATTTTGCAATAAAAATAAGAGAAAATATGAAAAACAAATGTTTAAGGAAACTTTTAGACCCCCGTGTATATTGATTATTGTACATTCGGAACACTTCGACCATTTATTGAATGAATTATCTCAGAAAGATTCGTGACCACCAATTACCCAGTGTTTGTACTACATACGCGAGGCGAAGCACGAAACGATTGTGCAAAATAGTTATTATCGTTAAACGTTAAATGCTGGCTTCAATTGTTGAGTAGAGGTTTGATGATTGTCCGTGGAGATATTTGGAGGCAAATTTAGTATATTTAAAGGACGCATTTCTAGTAGGGTGTAAGTTATTTTCTGTATTGACAACTAAGCATCAACGGAAAGTAGGTTGTCTCTAATGTAGAATTGCTAGTTTACGTTGGTGACAGAACCTTCGGGGGTAAAGCGTGTTTTGGGGTAATGATGCCAAGTTTTTTCGTATTATTAGTATTTAGAAGACTGTTTTCGCTCCAAGTTTTGAGGGTCTATTTCTGCTCTGAGTAGAGCCTGGAGCATCGTTGTCGATGCTTGAGGTCTGTCAGTGTCAAGCAGAAGTTTATAACCCGAGATTGTGTTCTTGGGCATTGGTTTTGGTTTTGTTTCTGCTCCGGATCGTGCTTGAGGCATGATAATCAGTAAAATTAAAATCTTACCTTTTCAGCAAACGTATATTTCTGATACTTTTGCGTATAGGCCTAGCTATGTTTACATTTGAATAAAACCTTATTATGTATAAGGTAGTTCAGTAACACAAATAGTGTAAGCTTTCCTTTTAAAAAAACGTTTCTTCATACGGCAGACATCTGGTTTTTATAACGAAATTCACTTGTTTCTGTTAGGTCTTACCGGCATATTTTCCGACGTTCCGAATCTTTCACCTGGATTTGGACTTAATATGTGTTAAACATCACATAATTGACATTGAAAGTTATTAGTTAACACTGTATTCATTTTTGTCATGCGGATTAATTACCACATTATCAGACTTTTAAATTCTGATGTGACACGATGTTATGTAAGGAAGAATATTAAGTAATAGTAAGCTCGAAAATTGCTTGAAAATTATGTTATACTTTACGTGTGTATTAATGTGAAATAAACTTTTACTTATCTCAACCTCTTGTGGAAGAAAGTAAAATAGTGTATTTATCTCATTCTTAAAATGTCAATTATAATATTTAGACTGTAATTGTACAAACCCGTCATTATGAATACCTGCAAATTTAAGATGGTAAAAATATTAAGGACAAATCAAAGTTAGCGTTACTATGTTACATGTGTTGCATGATTACAATGCCCGTGTAAGCTACGACAATGCTGACATATAAATATGTTCGGAGAGTATTGTATTGATCGTTGTCATTAAAAGCAGTTCACATATTGAATATCATTTTAACATTTTGAGGCTCATATTCATATATTTTTCAAAAATATTCACGGATGATACATTTTGTTGGGTCCTGTTTTTTTACGATTAAAATATGTTCTTATACAAATTGGTACATACACATTCATGTTCATGTATAACATAATTTTATGTGAGAATGAGTTCAATATCAAATTATGTTAGCTGTACCCTTTATTAACAGTATACACTGCAGTGCAGTAGGCTATACATATTTCGTGACAACTCTTACCAATAATAACAGTTTGCTAAATTTAAACGCCCTAACAACAATTTCAAAGGAAATTTGGCGTCGATAGAATAAAAATGGACCTTCACATATTTTTGTTGTATCATAGATTAATCAACGCTGTTTGTATCAATGCAGTTTTTGTTTCACAATCAGACTTAATAATGCTAATGAGATTGAAGTTATTTGTTGGGACCACAAATATATAGTTATCAGTAAACTGTCAGTATAGATTAGTTATTTGGACTCATACATGAAGACTTTCTTTAAGCCTATTGTAAACTAAAAATCATTTTAAATTCGAGATTTTTTAAGCATAAATGTAAGGAATGTTGAATTTTTAAAAAATACCTCCTTGATAAAACTAATTCTAAATGCTTTTTGCAGTTAATTTACTATGGTATTCAGTTGCCAAATGTCCAACAAAAACGCGACGTTAAACGTGACGTCGCTTTTTTCTTGGATCGAGTATCGAATTTCAAATCGCCATAGCAACGTCATTAATTGAGATATTTTAAAAAATTATACATTTTTGGAAACTACGAAGCCTATTCTTTCACTTTCTGTAAAAATCTCAATTTCGAAAAATTTGACCATAAGGGCCCTTTTCTCACGTTGCGCATTTAATGTTTAAGGAAACTTTTAGACCCCTGTGTATATTGATTATTGTACATTCGGAACACTTCGACCATTTATTGAATGAATTATCTCAGAAAGATTCGTGACCACCAATAACCCAGTGTTTGTACTACATACGCGAGGCGAAGCACGAAACGATTGTGCAAAATAGTTATTATCGTTAAACGTTAAATGCTGGCTTCAATTGTTGAGTAGAGGTTTGATGATTGTCCGTGGAGATATTTGGAGGCAAATTTAGTATATTTAAAGGACGCATTTCTAGTAGGGTGTAAGTTATTTTCTGTATTGACAACTAAGCATCATTGCGGAAAGTAGGTTGTCTCTAATGTAGAATTGCTAGTTTACGTTGGTGACAGAACCTTCGGGGGTAAAGCGTGTTTTGGGGTAATGATGCCAAGTTTTTTCGTATTATTAGTATTTAGAAGACTGTTTTCGCTCCAAGTTTTGAGGGTCTATTTCTGCTCTGAGTAGAGCCTGGAGCATCGTTGTCGATGCTTGAGGTCTGTCAGTGTCAAGCAGAAGTTTATAACCCGAGATTGTGTTCTTGGGCATTGGTTTTGGTTTTGTTTCTGCTCCGGATCGTGCTTGAGGCATGATAATCAGTAAAATTAAAATCTTACCTTTTCAGCAAACGTATATTTCTGATACTTTTGCGTATAGGCCTAGCTATGTTTACATTTGAATAAAACCTTATTATGTATAAGGTAGTTCAGTAACACAAATATTGTAAGCTTTCCTTTTAAAAAACGTTTCTTCATACGGCAGACATCTGGTTTTTATAACGAAATTCACTTGTTTCTGTTAGGTCTTACCGGCATATTTTCCGACGTTCCGTCGGATTTACACTCAAATATTTTGACATATACTACATAATATTATGATTTTCTTAATGTATGAATTGTTTAAATTTATTGATGTAAGATTGATCAAAATGTGATAAAAATGGTAAAAGTAGTTGAATATTTTGAGTCCTAGGGCATGATATTTTCAAATTAACGCCAGTATTGAACGCAACGGCTTGTGTTTCTGCTTTTGCTTTTTGCTCCGAGTTGTGCCAGGGATATCGGCGTATAAGAGCTGGGGTCCGCTGGTTTCAAAACAAATAATATAACCCCGGGGTTGTTTGTGACCTTAAAGCATCAGTTTTTGTTTGTTCTTTGTTTCTGCCCCGGGTTGTGCTTGGGACATTGATTTTGTACATGTATTACTTTATACTTAAGTTTGTGTGTGTGTCGTGAATCTAACTATTGTTGTTTCAATTGTTTTTCCCCTTGAAGTTTGATATTTGTCTCAACGGTGTGTCTTTGCTTTTATGCTTTATACGTGTACATATTACTTATACTGTTTTAGTTTACTAATCATTTAAGCCTGGGGGAAATCTCTCTATCCATTTCATTGTTGTGAAAACCTTGGTACGAGCCAGTGTCCTGGGGTTGTACCTGTCTCTGTCCATACAGCAAACACGTTACACGTTACAGGTTCTCTTTGTTAAATGATATAGAAAATATTGAAATGTAAAATAAAAGATAAAAACAAGCATTCGGCTCTCTATGGAACGAATTTACTCGTGGTGGCAGTGGTTATTGATTTAATTATGGGAAATATCCACTGCGACGAGTTTAACAAAACCCTATAGGTGTATGTTCTTTACGTATATTTTACTACATTTCAGATTTTTCTTGTTTATAAGAGCTCCGCGTCTTCATGGAAGTACCGTATGTTTAAACAAAGAAGAACGACTGATATTCCTTGGCTGTACTGATGATGATACAAACATGCGGTACACTGAAAATTTTGAAGCAGGCAAAGTTTATTCAATAGAGTTTAGGGCTGGGGAAGATAGTGTTTTGGTGAGTAGTACTGGTCACCTTTTTTATTTAAGAAATTACTTAATCGAATACAGTCGAGTGACACTTTTCGGCTTTCGTATTTTTTTTTAGAAATTAAAAAGTATCCACCATCCGTGAAAGTATTTAAAGCTTTGAGAGCTAAGAAAAAGGAATATACATGTACATGTTTATTAATTCACTGAAGTTTTAGAATCTATTCCTAAATGGTTGACAAAACACTGAAACTACTACATTGTACTGTATTTCTTTTTGATTTCAGATTTACATAGATAGCCATTTGATGCAGGAAGTAAACAACTGTCCACCTCCGGAGACAGTTACTAGATTTGAGTATTTTTACAATCCAAACGAACCTGTTGCTGATATTATAATGCTGATATTCCAGGGTTTATAAATATGACGATACTTACTGTGTTGATTTCGTGTTCCATTTTAAAATGATTTACTTTTATGCTGCTTTTTCAACTACGTAAATTACCGTGTTTGTCCACGTAGTTGCTATGTGGCACACAAAAATACTGATACCACGGCGGCCTTTTTACCTCACCATCAAATAGATTCAATATGACGAAAGTTTACAGATTCAAATCGCAGAGCACGATTATCGAAAGCCCTCACTTATCTGGGCCCGGTTTCACGAACGCATTCCTATCTTGAATTTCTAAATAAATCTTAAATTTTCTTTTTTAGCATTTTTAAGTTTAAGTCCATTTCACAAACATTTTACAATATAATCTGTTCTAGTTGTGAGAACACTTAGTGTGGTTTAGAAAATATGTGGGAAGATAGTACATCTGCTACGATACATTTCATCGTTGAACTTATTCGTCCCCTCACCTATAAGACGGACTATGACAGTTTCTGCACTACTGGTGGCGTCGAATATATATATATTATTATGTATATGTATTAATTTCTTCATTGTCACCTAAATCTTTATATATGTAAACAAAAAAGACGGAATTTTGTTGTCTTATTTGCTCAAATATTTACACATATATTCATACTACATGTATATTGTAAACGCAGGATGACATATTTAGTATGCTAAATTCATTCATAACAATTTTTTATCCATGAGGGGATAGTGAAGAACATTCACAGACCTATTTAAACTCTTATATTTCTAGACGTTTCGTCCGTCTGCCTTCTTCAGTTGATATTGTCGCAACAAGTTTGTATGTTACGATAATACGAAAATGTAAACTTGTTGTGGCAATACCAAATGAAGAAGGCCGACGACTGAAACGTTTCGAAAAAAAGTCGAACTGCTCTAGAAATATATACTAAAAATACTGTCTAACCATGTGCACCATAATTGCATGTTAAATACACTAACCATGCAAATCAGTGAATGATGAACCTTTTGTCAGACAGTTACAGAATGTGAAGCATACAGCAAAACAGTCATTATTTGTCAAAACCATTCTAAGCGATTTCAAAACCCTTCCATATAGAAATTGTCGACACCCAAACAAACTGGCAATGAATGACTGACTCAAGCTTTGATTTCGTGTCACAAACCCATTCGCCCAGATTGTGAACCAAGTATGTTTATAAAGGGTACTCTATTCACATACATTTGAGATTTTTAAGGCACCTCTAAACATGCTGTTCAACCTGCACATATTAATTTATCACTTTTAACCCAACCTCCGTATTTGCACAATGGTGTTTTTTGAGGGGATATTCTTAAAACACTACAACGACAGTAAGGAATCAAAAGTAAAATAAATTAAGCTACTTTCCATAATAAATGAAGTACATTTCTCAACAAGATATACCCTAATCTTAAGATATACGCGTGCTTATAACAACGTTTCTTGGAACAAAACTATACCATTTTAAATAATGTATAATGATGCAAGAAAATTACTTTAAGTTTCTAACAGAATATATTTAAATACCATATATTTAGTAAATTGAATGTTTGAGTACACAGGAACATAGTTTAAACATTTTAACATGCACATGGTGAACAAAATAATCTTGAGGTATTGCGTGAAATAATGCGGATTAATTTTTGTATACTGTCCAAACTGAATTGAGTGTCGATGTGTAAAGTATTCTAGTTACCTCCCTTTGGACCAAAATCAACTAAAAGGGAGATAATATAGACGGTAGGATAATGAAACAACGTTGCTACGATGATGAAACAACGTCGCTACGATGATAAAAAAACGATGGTACGATGATGCAACAACGATGGTACGATGATTAAACAACGTCGCTACGATGATGAAACAACGTCGCTACGATGATAAAACAATGTCGCTACGATGATAAAAAAACGATGGTACGATGGTTAAACAACGTCGCTACGATGATGAAACAACGTCGCTACGATGATAAAACAATGTCGCTACGATGATAAAAAAACGATGGTACGATGATTAAACAACGATGGTACGATGATTAAACAACGTCGCTACGATGATAAAACAACGATGGTACAATGATGAAACAACGTCGCTACGATGATGAAACAACGATGGTACGATGATTAAACAACGTCGCTACGATGATAAAACAATGTCGCTACGATGATAAAAAAACGATGGTACGATGATAAAACAATGTCGCTACGATGATAAAAAAACGTCGCTACGATGATAAAACAATGTCGCTACGATGATAAAAAAACGATGGTACGATGATTAAACAACGTCGCTACGATGATGAAACAACGTCGCTACGATGATAAAACAATGTCGCTACGATGATAAAAAAACGATGGTACGATGATTAAACAACGTCGCTACGATGATGAAACAACGTCGCTACGATGATAAAACAATGTCGCTACGATGATAAAAAAACGATGGTACGATGATTAAACAATGTCGCTACGATGATGAAACAACGTCGCTACGATGATAAAACAATGTCGCTACGATGATAAAAAAACGATGGTACGATGTTAAAACAATGATGGTACGATGATTAAACAACGTCGCTACGATGATGAAACAACGATGGTACGATGATTAAACAACGTCGCTACGATGATGAAACAACGATGGTACGATGATTAAACAACGTCGCTACGATGATGAAACAACGATGGTACAATGATGAAACAACGATGGTACAATGATGAAACAACGATGGGACAATGAATAAACAACGATGGTACAATGATGAAACAACGATGGTACGATGATTAAACAACGATGGTACGATGATGAAACAACGATGGTACGATGATTAAACAACGATGGTACGATGATTAAACTAAGATGGTACGATGATTAAACAACGATGGTACGATGATGAAACAACGATGGGACAATGAATAAACAACGATGGTACGATGATGAAACAACGATGGGACGATGAATAAACAACGATGGTACGATGATGAAACAACGATGGTACGATGATGAAACAACGTCGCTACGATGATAAAACAACGTCGCTACGATGATAAAAAAACGATGGTACGATGGTACGATGATGCAACAACGATGATACGATGATTAAACAACGATGATACGATGATGAAACAATGATGGTACGATGATTAAAACAATGATGGTACGATGATTAAACAACGATGATACGATGATGAAACAATGATGGTACGATGATTAAACAACGATGGTACGATGATGAAACAACGATGGTACGATGATGCAACAACGATGGTACGATGATGAAACAACGATGGTACGATGATGAAACAACGATGGGACGATGATGAAACAACGATAATACGATGATGAAAAAACGATGGTACGATTATGAAACAACGATGGTACGATGATGAAACAACGATGGTACGATTATGCAACAACGATGATACGATGATGAAACAACGATGGTACGATGATGCAACAACGATGATACGATGTTAAAACAATGATGGTACGATGATTAAACAACGATGGTACTATGATGAAACTAAGATGGTACGATGTTAAAACAATGATGGTTAAACAACGATGGTACAATGAGGAAACAACGATGGAACTATAATGAAACAACGATGATTCGATGATGAAACAACGATGAAACGACGATGAAACAACGATGATACGATGATTAAACATTTGAAAATCTGGGACCTTCCACACTTATGAACTGACGTTAGCCTATAGCGTTGAGCATTGGCTATTATATAGCATTATATAGCATACTCGTATTATAGCACTAAAAATAACTCTTTATATTTAGTTCTAAGTTTAATTAAATACAGCAGATTATACCCGGGTTCAGTGTATTGTATTATTATAATTACATTATGTACAGATTAATGTCTTTCATAATCTCACTGGGTCTTTTAGTTCAGTTATTCATCCTGATGTATTAGTGTTTTTTGATCGCTTGCAACAATTATGTCCTTTTATCCCATGCACTTCACAATCGTATTCCATAATCATTCTTTCATTAAGATCACATTTTTCTGCGGTACTGCATCTACAGTCTTGAACAGGCGGCCCACTTGATATCTGGGAACAACAGTAGGTTTGGGGCTGAAATTACAACAACAAAAATGATACAGATATGTTTCACTATACTGATAAATAAATGGTCTTCATAGCTGAATGGTCTTCTTAATTTGTCCTGAAACCTATCGATTATGGACTAGATGTTCGGAAAAGAAAGTACATGTATATGAAGTAAACTATTACCCCTTTCTTTTAAATATTATAAATGTAATAGCCTGTATTCATGTCTTTTTCCAAAGTTTGGGGAACATAAAAACATGAATTTCTTCCGATTTTGAATTAAGAACAAATTCTGGCAAGGAATTGCTTCGATATCTTTTTTTTTAATTTAACTAGTCCACTCAATGAAAAACTGATGCTACCTCTGAACTAAAACTCTGCAAAAGTTGATTTTGGCATTTTCATTAAATATTTAAATAAGCGTCTTCCATATTCATCGCCCGTAGAGAAACATGTCACCCATTTGAAACAATTTGCTCGCATTGAGTAGATATACGCACGACACTAACTCACATGTAATCGTCGTTATTAAATTATTTTTACATGTAACTAAACGTCAAACAAGTAGTATATCTGAATCGAAGTAAATATTTGTTTAATTTTCAGAAATGATAAAAAGATGTGTTCCTCGATCGTTCGTAAAAAGAAAATGCTTTTTTTCATCTTCATAGTAGTACATTGTACATCGTATTATAAAATTGTATCAGGGAGTTATTTCATTTTGCTTAAGGTAACGGTGTTCTCAAGATTAAAAAACGTACTTGATTAAAGCACAAATTAAATTGTCATTACATATGTTTTTAATAAATCGGGTCAAACATGACACATAATAACACTCTACAGGACACAGTTTTTTGTTTCTATCCATATCAACATTGATAATAAGGGATCTTAGTCACTTATTTCCCCTTGTATACTCTTCAAAAAGGTAGGTCCAATTAATTGGATTACTCGGATTTTACCCTTACTTTTCAAAGTCAATTTGCCAAAATTAATCTTAAATAACTTTTTTGTAAATCATTTAATTTGTTTGAAAATCAAACTTAGTATTTTTAGGGTAAAGAACTATCTAAATGTCACCGCTTCTGTTATTATCTTCATTAACAAGAAAAATATTAGATGAAATATTTTGTTACCCTAACATAGGACTTCAATGATAAAATCAGAGGAGTCCAACTGTAAGGACCTACTTACCAATTGGATTGCTTCAGATTTTATCAAGGAAAGATAACTGACTAAAGTCCCTAATTGGATTGCTATAGATTTTATCAGTGAAAGATAACTGACAAAAGTTCTTAATTAATAAATGGGAGTGCACATGATAAGGCCGGATGCAGTATGGAAAAGCCATTTAATCCCGTTGATAATCTTCAATTGTCATGTTCCCAGTCGTACTTTTACGGGTAAAAGTATGCCAGGTAAAGCAGAATAATGGCGGTGCCCGATGTATCGTACAACGTGTTGGATAATTCTGTTTGCAAATGAACATTTCTGACTCTATAGACTTAAATCAAAGAAACTTAGTTCAAGTACAAGAAATACATTATTTTTAGTCGTTCAATTACATTAATGCTAAACAAGTATTCAAAATTCTAAGGAGACTACTCAACGTCCAAATTGTGTCCACTTTGAAGACAAAGCTTTTGATTAATCGTTCTTTAAATTCAATTGCAAAAAGAAATGTCGAATTCGAATGACCTATGCAGTACCGAAATCTTATCAAATTTACCATCGTCAGTTAATGTACACGCAGACCTAAGAAAAAGAAAATATTGTTAGCTGAAGATAAACTGAGGGTGTCGCCATTATTGTGCTTTGCCTAAGCCGATAACGAAAGTAGTACAGGGCCTTAAGATTAATTTTTCAGAGAATCAGCGAGCCCAGAAAAGACAATTAGAAGAACTAAACCCAAAGCCCAAACTTTGACGATTCCGTACGTACATGATAAAACGGTGCACTGTTACTCAGAATCCGACTGTACAGCCAAAGAAGACGCTGTTCCAGCATTAATCAGCGCAATCACTCTAGAGCTTAAATACAAATAAAAAGCTGGCATAGGAAACGACTTACCGTATTTCCTGATTTACAATTGCCGAGCTCCTTTTTTTCGTGAGGCTCGCATGCATCTCGACAAAAACATAATCTTTCTGTACCGTAAACTTCATTATAACAATTTAACAGTACTGTAATAACTAAAACTATGTAGAGTTTCATGATTGTAACTACTGTTTCTACTATTCACTAAAATGTCTATTGTTGTTCTAAGTATGGTCCTAGTCACGTTTACTATGACAGTCAGGTTTTATTTACAGGTCACAACTAGACATTTTATGTACTAACTTATTTTTAACTATGTCGACGTATTCTGTTTTACTCATCAAATGAGGTCCCAATGTTTATAGCCGGTACAAGTAAACAACAGTCGTTCTTAATATGTTATGTATATGGTTAAAGCATAATTTTAATATTGTTGGATCTTTTCGGTAGAGCTGTCTAAACTATATAACTTTTGACCTATATTTAACCAAAACAATTTACCATTTCTGTTTGTCCAATGAAACTCTCTTTTGGTATAGAGAAATGGGTACATAGTATGGTACCATTGGCTATTTGTGATAAATAGGTTCGTAGCACGGCATCAGTTGCTGACTATAATTCCGTGTATTATGGATGGCTCACATTCGGAACTCCTCGGCCATTCGCTACGAATAACGTCGAACATATTTAGACGCCATTATGAAACTGCCGGTGTTGAAGTAAATAAATACACTATCGTTTAGGCGATGAATGATGTTTTGTTTTTAGTCCGTATATATGAAAATACACAGTTTTACAAGATTTTGTTCAATATATAACCAAGAAACTTGTTTTGACAAAGATCTGTGTATATACTACAAGAACAATTTTGCATAACCGTTACGTGCTTCGCCTCGCGTAGGTAGTAATAACCCAAGCCGCCTGGGTAGACACCCCACGAATCCTTCCGAGATTATTCATTCATGAAAGGTCGAGGTGTTCCGAATGGAATGGCTCACTGTGCTAATTGGTTATTTACTCGTCATAAACTGTGAATATGACTTATATTTGTCAAATTACTCTTTATCTATGGAATTATATATGTATCTTTAAATTATTTGAACATAACGAACACCAGTCTTATTCGTCCTCAAGTGCTCTGACTGACGGCAGAAAAGCACGTATGTGCTTAATTGCTGAAATAAATATATTTGTATTGTATTGTATTGCTCTCAGCTGTAACACTGAGGGACTTTAGTAAGTTATCTTTCCTTGATAAAATCAGAAGCAATCCAATTGGTAATTTGGTCCTATCAGTTAGAATCCTCGGATTTTATCCTTGAAGTCCTATGTAAGGATAATAAAATATTTCATTAAATTTCTTTCTTGTTAATTAAGATATTAAAAGAAGTGATAAAATTTAGAAAGTTCTTTACCCGAACCATACTTGGCTTGATTTTCAAACAAATTCAATGATTTACAAAAAAAGTTATTCAATATTAATTGTGGCAAAATGACATTAAAAAGTAGGGGTAAAATCCAAGTATTCCAACTGATTGGACCAATCTATTTGAAGAGTATACAAGAGGAAGTAAATGACTAAGGTATCTTCTTATTGCTTGCTTTCAAATCATCATCATAATTATGATATTCGCGTACAAATACGATATTTACCATCAGACCAACTACTCACAGAATTTAAATTCGGAGACTTGAGTATGATTCCCGGGTGATACAAATAAAACTTTCACACAAAAAATCGAAAATACATAATAAAGTTGTTTTTCGTAAAGACGGGAGTTACCGACTTCTTGTTGTAGAATAATGAGAACTTGCAAAGATAGTGTTTAGGGACGCTGGTTAGGTGAGTTAGTCGTGTTCATAACATAAAAATGTATTGGTAAAAGAACGTGAAAATCAAAATATAAAAACAAAAATCGGGCCTCAATCCTGAGTATTGTTACTATTTTACATTTTAAAGTCACAAACGTCATTTCATGTACAAGATTTTTAAAAAATCAACATAAAGTGATGTATCATAAAAGTTGAATATCCTGACAGGGTTTTGACTTATATTATTTTTGATAGGTTTTAATTTCCTGTTTGTCATTTTGACTGATTGTCTAGCGTGTATTTACCTTCAATACGTTTGCCTTTTAACTCCTTTTGGAAACCAATTTCCGTGATTGAGGAGCTCAGGTCGTTGACACCGAAAGATAACAAGTTTAAGCCCCAGATACTACCCATAGCTATTTAAGTGAGAAAGTAGTCACTTTTTTGTAAGGAAATAGGAGTCTATTACTAATTCAGGGTTCAATGGTTATATGAACAAGATCGAACTTGCCCGCGATGCATATTCATCTATAGGTGGATGTTATAATTTGGCGGGTAAATTTTACATAAGACGGGTCTAACTTTCAAAAGCAGGGAGGTATGAATATACATGTAGGAAAAAAAGCTGTCATTATCTATAGAAAAACAAGCGAGTACTATGTGCACTCTTACCTTCAGAGCCACACATGTAGTGAAGACATTTTTTTATGGTTTCAAGGGAATACGTTGAAACTATTTCACCATATTGTACTAACGTGTTTATCCCATAAATGGATTACTCCAAATTAAACTGTTGACAATGAGTGATAAACAAAATAAATGCCTAACACGTACACATTCAACTTATTTTGCGCATGTTTAACCCAATTAATACTTATTTTTGTCTGCAACAGTTACTGATGTAGGCTCAGAATTAACCTACGTACATTAATACAGTTACATGGTAACTGTACTAGCATGAATACCAGTGACAAGATACAACGGTACAAACGTTTATTTCAAGTCGGAATTTTACAAGAAACAATTTCATTAGCTTTGATAAGCTATTGTCCCACAAAAATGACGGAAAGTGATTGGATTGACTGCTAACAGTTGGTGACAACTTCTTATAGATTCAAAGAACTATTTTCGTCAGGAAGAAGTCTGACTGGTCATTTACTGCAGGGGACCGCAAATAGCAGGGGGCAAGTTAATGCAGGTTATACTGTACTTTTGGTATGCTTACCTTAAAACACTTGTCAAATCTAAACAAAAATTGTTTATGCGTACACGTAAATTAGTCGAAAAACAATATCAACAACAGCACGTAGGCCTGTACATTTTTACGTTTCGAAAAATTGCCTTTGGAAATAATATATACTTTTGTAAATTACACGGAAATATTGTACAAATTCATAACGTAAACAATGATTACTCTGAAAGGCATAGATAATTTTCAATTATCATGCATAGTTGACATTAACCCTTAACTGGTCAATTGTCTAGACTCTCATTTTCAAATGGCCGCCACATGCTTGAAATGAGTGTTATAACTCGATTTTAATGAATTTCTTGTCAAGAAAGTTCTCAAA